>OY770131.1:5295000-10295000 GCA_963669345.1 Gortyna flavago
CTGCCGATCGCCTCTACGAGGACACGGCGGTGCTCTGCCCAAGCGGGACAGACCTCCACCGTGTGCACCACCGTGTCCTCTGGGCGATCCTCGCAGTGGTGACACCCGGGCGTTTCCTCCCGCCTGATTATGTGCAGGAACCTCCCGAAACATCCGTGTCCGGTGAGGACCTGCGTCAGGCGGTAGGTGAGGGCGCCGTGACGCCTCTCTAGCCACTCCTCAAAGAGGGGCCTTACCGCCGCTATCGCGGCGTGCCCTAAGAGACTGGAGCTAAGTAGATAGTTTCTTCTTTAGAAATATATTTGGAAATGAGTTGAAATTTAATATTTTATTAATTTTATTATACAGCCTACCTACCCAACCAACCTAACCTTCTTGTAAATGAGTAATGCGAAAGGTAGGGTTATTTTGTCTTTGCGTCTTGTGGATATTACCTCGTAGGGAGTTATGTGGAGTTATATTATGATTCTATATTTATTACTTACCAATTTATCCGATATTTATTTATTTAATACTTTAAGCACACAATTTTATGTACTGAGGCGGATTTCAATGCTTGTTTCTGAATTGATCTTATTTCAGCTTACAGAAATATCAACTTTATGTTAAAGTAATATTGCTTTCAGAATTACTAGTTTTGTTAAACAGTAATAAAACAGTTAAGTTTTAGCGCCAACTGCGCTTTAATTGCGTAACACTATCAATCTAAATCTGAATCATTTTAGAGGACATTGCTAATCCATTGCTTCATAATTGAGAGTATTTTATAACTGAACAGACAGCTGTGCTGCTGGGGAGTTCGTTGCGCCACTTCTTCTCCCCAGCGAAAGCACTAGGAAGTGGTGAAGGGCGGGCGTTTTGGGGGACTGTCTTTTGTAATTTTGACGTTCGAAAAGTGCTGATTCTCAGCCTAGTTTGAATAAATGACTTTTGATTTTGATTTTGAAATTAGGTATGGTCGAAAAATTAGTCTGCTTAACAACTTACGTAAATGCAATAAACGTTGTTGAACTGTCAAAATTAAAGCCATAAATAAATAAATAAAGATAACATATATTAATTTAAAAAATAGGTAGGTGTAGACGATCTACTCTGCATGATCCGAAACAAGGGGCCTAAAAAGGTCACTTTGGCAGAATCATAAAATAATTCATTTCATCAGTAGGTATGACAGTTTTGTATGTAGATTCGTAAAACGCTATAGGTACACCTCTGCCTAACCCTTCAGGGATATATAGGTGTGAAACTGTCAAACAGATGAATTGCACGATATGAATTGTTGTATGATTCTGCCAAAGTGGCCTTTTTAGGCCCCCAGTTTCCCTTAAAAAACCCAAACCGAATCAGGGAAAAACATTAGATACATGTTCCATACAAATCACCCAATGAGCGATCAGCTGTTTGGAAGCGTTGCCGGGGCAGCGGGATTGTCCGAAAGGGTTACCGCTACCCCGGAACATAAAGGGCTAAGGAAGGAACACGGATGGGTTTTAGTCAGTAAGAATCTGACACTCCCTTCTGTTCCACCCAGAGCGGCAGGGTCTTTTGACGATTTCCCATCCTTAAAAAATAAAAAAACTGTTTGGAAGCGAGATTTAATTCCATTTTCATCACATCTATTCGAAAAAGACGACTTGGTTCGCCTTTAGGTGCGCCCAAAGGTAGTGTTTTCTATAAGCAACTTGTAGCGGGCAGTAGGTAATGAGCTTTTAATCCTCTTTATAAGTGCGTTAGTGCGCCGCAATTATCTTTGCCACGCACTTTTGGAATTTGAAACATCTTAGTGTTCAGCGCCAAAGAAACCGAATGCAAATATTTTTGAACGCGTTTGAATTGAATATAAAATCTAAAACAATCTCTATTCTTAATAAAACTGTAACAATGCATTTTTATAATTGCAAAAATGTGTCAAATGTAAATATAAGTTTATAGTTGTTTTATTATTAGATACTATTTAATTTCAATTTAGTTGTTACTCTATGTTTTATTAAATAATAATATTACAATAAAATATGAGGCGCCTTTTATTTTCTCATAGTGGGTGATGAAAAGTAGAGTGTATCACTCGAGCGCAAAATATATTTTTGGCTCGGGAGACGTACTTTGAATCCCTCGCTGCGTTCAGGATTCTACTAAAGAATCCCTCGCTACGTTCGGGATTCTACTCTAGAATCCCTCACTCCGCTCTAGATTCAAAAAAGCGCCCTCGCCGTAAATATATTATTTTGCTCCCTTATGATACAATCTACTATTGTTGACTAAATAAACATCTTAGAGAGGTGTCGAGGACTAAATTACTTACTTATTTTGTACCTAACTACTTTTTATTACCCTTTCAGTGCTAGCGGAAACAGAAACACCGGATGCTGGGAAAAAAGCAATGAATGATTCGGTTTATCCAATGCTCGAAGTAAGTACCTACGTACTTAACTAATTTTTTAAATTATTTTATTACCTGCTTATAGTCTTTTGTAAAAAGTTGCCAACCCCTGCTGATGTACTTATAGATGTATGAGTTACATTCAAATAGGTCCATTTTTAGATGGCCGCAAACGCTTAGTGGCCATTTTTTTAATAAGCCGACCGCAACAGCAGCTTGTCAACTAGGTACGTTAAAACAAAAAGTATATTATCTGATTAATAAATCATAGATATCACATATTTCTCTTACAGGGGTGTTGTCTTCATATTTTCAGCTTTTCAGCCTACCTAAATAATTCCTTCGCTAGCTAATTTATTTAGTCCTGTATATAAATAAATATAGGTACCTATTTATTTATATACAGGTTCAAATAAAATTAGCTAGCGAAACTCTTTGTACGCGATGGGTATCTATATCTTAACACTATTAAATAAAAACAAAAAGTATTTTAATTTAATGTTTTTTGGGGTTCTACGACCGCTGAATGTTTTGTTACTGGAAGTACCTATGAGTTGAGAAAATCTATTTTCTTTAGTTTTTTTGTTAAGTTTAGGTACACAATAAAAAGATGATTTTAAACTGATATGTAAACCGACTACACTAACGGCGGTTAGTGATTCCACAAAAAAAATCGTTAAATTAATTTATGTTTGTTTTATCACGTCCGCGGAGTTTCGCTAGCTGATTTAATTTGACCCTGTATATGTACTTACTTCATAATAATTCGTGCCTGGCGTCGCACGGGTGAATTTCCGACCATTTCGTCGGATTTACAAAAATAGTCTTTCGCACAAACCTTGTCCTGACAATTACGAACACAAAAAAAACATCAAAATCCGTCGAGCCGTTCCCAAGTGATGATCTTTCATACCTGTGGCAATTTGATTTTTATTTATACAGATGATTGTACACATGGCTACACATCAAGCTATACATAACCAGTATAAGCTGACTTCTGATTGTACGAAAAACCTATACAATGCGAGGTCAGCAAAAACTGGAAATGTATAGCTTGATGTGTAGCCGTGTGTAGGTTACACACCAGAAAAATACATCTATACTAATATTATAAAGAGGTAGTTTGTTTGTATGTAGGGGGTAATCTCTGGAACTATCAGTCGGACTTAAAAAAATATTGTGGCATTTGATAGCCCAATTCTTGCTATTTATCAAAAGAGCAAGAGCCGAGCAAAATGTAAAAATAAAATCAGAAAGAACGCTAAGCGAAAACTAAGTTATAGGTACCTACCCCATCGCATCGCATAACGTGGGCAGGTAATGCGATGCGACGGAAGAACAAGAAATTCCACGCGGACGAAGTCGCGGGCAAAACGTAATCACATAACATAACATAATTAGCCTATAATGTTCCCACTGCTGGGACACAGGCCTCCTCTCTGTGAGAGGGAGTGTGCAGTAATCCACCACGCGGGCCCAGTGCGGGTTGGTAGATGTCACATGTCTTCGAATTTTTGGTTCTAGGACATGCCGGTTTCCTCACGATGTTTTCCTTCACCGTTTTCAGAGCAATGGTGATGAAATAATTTACACAAAGTAAAGCGCCTGTCTGGGTTCGAACCGACGACCTACAACTCGTAAGTCGCGGCCGTTGCCACTGGGCCACCACTGAAAACGTAATCTATAATATAAAAATTAATCGCTGAATGTGTTGCTAAGCACAAATCTAGAGAACGGCTGGACCGATTTCCCTAATTCTTTTTTATAATATTCCTTGAAGTACGAGGATGGTTCTTAAGGAAAGAAAAAAAAAAGAAAAAAAAATTGCATCCGTGCGAAGCTGGGGCGGGCCGCTAGTAACATAATAATATTGTGGTATATTCAATATTAAAAAACTGAAATGTTAAACCCAGGTTTGTACAGCCAGGTAGCGGGATTGTCCGAAAGGGTTACCTCTACCCCGGAACATAAAGGGCTAAGGAAGGAACTCCGTGGGAAAGAACACGGATGGGTTTTAGTCCGTAAGAGTCTGACACTCCCTTCGGCTCCACCCAGAGCGGGAGGGGTCATTTGATAACATTACACACAAAAAAAAAAGAAAGAAAAAAAAATGAAAAAAAAAGGTCCGCACAGGCGCGTTATTTCCGCGGCGATTTTTTTTCGTGCACTGAATTTTCAACGCATGGCTTAGCGCCGAGAGTTGAAAATCCAACAGTGTTTTTACGTCCGTGCAAACGTCGGCTAATCGACTTTCGTCCTACCTAACCGAATTTCAGGAATTTGATGGCCGTGTTTTTAATACCTGAATACATTTATTTTTAGACTAGCAGAAAAGGTGTGATGAAATGCTTGAATAACACAGTGGGCGTACACTTAAACTCAAGCATTGTACCAAATAATGGGTGAGCAGTAAAACCTTACTATTCCGCACTTAATCTAAGCACTTTGGTAAACTCTCTGTGGATGTTTGTGTTCTCTTCTGTGAATGTTGTTATGTCGATTATAAACATTGTATCACCTACTTTAGCTGTTATATTTAATAATTGTATTGACCGTGGTGAGTTTCCTGATCTTATGAAATACAGTAAAATAATACCGTTGTTTAAATCGGGTAGTACAGACGCCAGCACATCAACCTACTACAATCTGTCAAATTTCTTTGATAGATTTTCAATTTTATCGCTAAAGTATAAGGTTCAAAGTTGATTGGGAAATTTTGACAGTTTCGGGTAGGTTGATGTGCTGGCGTCTGTACATCAGACCCTACTAATTATAGACCAATTTCAGTACTACCTATATTTAGTAAAATTTTTGCAAAACTTATTTTAAATGAATTGCAAAGATTTTTTAATAAAAATAAATTACTGCATAACAAACAGTTCGGTTTTACAAGGGGTTGTTCAACTACTGATAGGTACGGAGTTGAACTTTTAGGACATATTTATAATGCATGGGAGGACAAATGCGATGCTTTGGGCGTCTTTTGCGATTTGTCCAAGGCATTCGATTGTGTTCTTCATGAAACATTAATCAGGAAACTGCACCACTACGGAATCCGGAACGCCTCTCTGGATCTTCTTACTTCTTACTTAAGTGATAGGATTCAAAGAGTTGATGTTAACGGAAAAAGGTCACCCGGATCTGTAGTAAGAATGGGGGTCCCCCAGGGCTCAATTCTTGGCCCATTTTTATTTATTATTTATATAAATGACTTGCCTTACCTCATAAGGGATAAACATGAAATAGTGTTGTTTGCAGATGATACTTTACTTTTATTTAAACTCAAACGTCAGCAGCTGGTTACTGACAATGTAAATAGCGCCCTTGCAGAAGTAGTTAACTGGTTTAATGTCAATAACCTACTTCTTAACGGAAAAAAAACGAAATGTATTAAGTTTACGATACCCCACGTTAGACAACTAGAAACTAGTGTTCTCATTAAGGATGAAGAGTTGAAACCCGAAGATACCACAGTATTCTTAGGCATAACTTTGGATGCCAAGCTTCAATGGGGCCCCCATAAAGATAAATTATCAAAAAAGCTTAGCTCTGCAGCATACTCCGTTAGGAAAATTCGTGATTTAACTGATTTAGAGACAGCCCGTTTAGTTTACTTTAGTTATTTTCATAGTGTGATGTCGTACGGTATTCTGTTGTGAGGAAATGCCGCCGATATTCAGACAATTTTTATTTTACAAAAAAGGGCAATTCGTTCCATTTATAAATTAACTCCCAGACACTCCCTCAGAGACAAATTTAAAGAGATTAATATAATGACTGTGCCTTCTCAGTACATTTATGATAATCTTTTGTATGCACATAAAAATATTAATCTGTTTAAAAAATACAGTGATATCCATAACATAAATACTAGGAACAAACACAAATTTGTTGTTCCTACAACAAGGCTCAAGAAAATAGGTGGGTCGTTTAGATGCCAATGTATACCTTTTTATAATAAACTTCCTAGTCACATTCAAGAACTAAGCCTTAATAAATTCTAACCTTTTATAAAGCGAAAACTATGCCAGAAAGCCTATTATACTGTAAAAGACTATACATATTGAGGACAAAAAGGCTTGGGATTGAGCTGCTCCAATAGGTTTAGACTGTAATATTTGTTGTTTTTATTTTTTCAATTTGCTATTTAACACTTTATTTTTTCAAAATATCTATTTACTTTAACAATGACATGTACATTTACTGTATAAAGTATTATATTATTTTAACTATTGTGAATGTGAGGACTATGGAGGGGCCCGTGGCTAAATAATAACAGCCGCACAGGTCGATCGATCAGGTTAAGCTACGCTTGCCGCGGTTGGTCTGTGGATGGGTGACCATCTTTACATATCGAGACCCCTCCGTGCCTCGGAAAGCACGTTAAGCCGTTGGTCCCGGCTGTCATTCGTAGATCTTTGACAGTCGTTACGGGTAGTCAGAAGCCCGAAAGTCTGACAACCAGTCTTACCAAGGGGTATCGTATTACCCAGTAACTGGGTTGTGGAGGTCAGATAGGCAGTCGCTCCATGTAAAATACTGGTATTCAGCTGCATCCGGTTAGACTGGAAGCCGACCCCAACATAGTTGGGAAAAGGCTAGGCAGATGATGATGTGAATGTGAGGACTATGTGGGTCATTGTTTTAGTTTTAATCATGGTCTGGCAGTTTGAGTAGTTTATGTGGCCTACCCAAATGTCCTGTTTTTGGTATTGTTCGTCGAATCGTTGAGCTGCTTATGTTCTAAGTCGAGCTGCACGGTTACTGACAAATGCGTGCACTGACTGGACAGGTCCACTCAATCTGTATGGTTCTTTCCTCAAAATACCATTTCAGACACCAATCTACATGGTCCTCAAAGATTATGTCCGGATTTTTATATACACATTGACATTGATGAATTTTATATATACAATGACAAGAATATTTACTTTGTAAAGTATTTTTTATTTTTTTTTATTAAATTTTTGTGAATGTGAGGACTATGTGGGTCATTTCTTTTTTCTGTTTTGCTTCTTAGTTAGTTTTAATCATGGTCTGGCAGTTTTAGTAGTTTATGCGGCCTACCCAAATGTCCTGTTTTTGGTATTGTTCGTCGAATCGTTGAGCTCCTTATGTTCTAAGTCGAGCTGCACGATTTTTGACAAATGCGTGCACTGACTGGACAGGTCCGCTCAATCTGTGTGGTTCCTCAAAAGACCATTTCAGACACCAATCTACATGGTCTTCACATGATCTGACCAAGATTTTGTCTGGACTTTAAAAGAGACTGTGACCTCTAAGTTTGTTTCGGCCTTTCTTCTCAGAATAGTCAGATAGGAAGCGCCGACCTCATCTAGTTTAAAAAAATATGATTGACTTGTAAAAGTGTTTGTACAGATGTCAGCACATCAACCTACCCGAAACTGTCAAATTTTCCCATTCAACTTTGAACCTTATGCTTTAGCGATAAAGTTGAAAATCTATCAAAGAAATTTGACAGAAATTTGCTTGATGTGCTGGCGTCTGTACAAACCTACTTACAGAAAATAAATCATTTATCAAACAAATAAAACATAACGGACCAAATGTGGGTCTATCTATCCCCTACCTCTTAGGGGGAAAACAGGCGTGATGTTATCTACTTACTAATCTGCGTTCGCTATTTAATTGCCAAAAAATTACTTAAACAAATATGAATTAACTTAATGGAAAAGTAACTTTAATTCCTACACTACAGTTCAGTTTACGCTACAACTTCAAACATTTTTATTACTTTTTCAATAGTGTATTCATTCTGATATCACGTTAATTTCCATTGAAATAAAGTTGATATTTTTTGTAACATCAATTGCCAATAGAATAAGATCTTACATAACCGTTTTTAGGGTTCCGTACCTACCTATAACGTGCCAAAAGGCAAGGCTCCGCTGTCTGTCCGTCCGTCAGTCACAGTCACGAAGCTGTATCTTTTGACCCGTAATAGGTAGACGCTTGAAATTTTCTGAGTGTGTACTACTATGGCCTCTATAACAACAAATAATAATAATTTTTTCGGCGACTTTTTTAACCAAAATATTTAAAAAATATAATATGTAGGTACAGAGGCCAGCACATCAACCTACCCCAGTCTGTCAAATTTCTTTGATAGAATTTACACTTTACTACAAAGTACAAAGGAATAAGGTTCTTATTCAATTGGGAAAATTTGACAGATTGGGGTAGGTTGATGTGCTGGCCTCTGTACCTACCTAGTATTAAATATTGTACAATGACACGAAACCCTTCTTTTTATAACTGCTAATTTATTGTTCTCATCATGTATACCTAATTGCTTTCAGAGAATGTAGGAATGTTGCTGATTTTGGTAGAAACATCAACGAATTTTTACACATGGTGAATAATAAAACAGCCAACGGAACATTATCGCATAACACGACAGCCTTCATAAAACTTGTAGATTTCAGTTTACGAAACGATTCTTTTAAAAGTGAGTTATGTTTTTATCATGGTTTTAAAGTTAATCGCGGATAAGATACGACCTGCAGCCTAATTGCACACGTATCGTTTATGTACCTACTATTTTAAAGTAGCGTGTAATAAAGTTAAGCTGTAAGTTTTTATCAGTTATCAGCTAACTACGTATGTACCTATGCCTTAGTTTACGTTCAAGTTTCTAACCATATATGTCATTTTTTCCAGAATTTTACGAGGACTTCTCTTGTGTGAAAAACCTTGAATATAATATAAGTAACACCTGTGTGAAACGTATAGTGGGATTCTTCAACATAACAGAAGAGAGAAAACACACTAAGTGGCATGAAAAGGCAACCCTCCAATTCAATGTAAGTCACTTTTTATTTTATTTCTGGCTCGTATTTATTATGATGCTGATTGAGAGCTGACACCTTTTATTAACCGACTTCCAAAACGGAGGAGGTTATATGTTCGACTTTGTGTATGTTTTTTTTTTGATTTCTCCGTCAATTGTGGATCGATTTTGAAAATTATTTTTTTGTTTGAAAGGGTATACTCCCAAGGTGGTCCCATTGTCAGCAAGTTGGAATCTGATGAGAGGATCCCATGGAAATCGAGGGAAACCCGTCAATTTTATTGGCAAACCTATAGCGATTAGAATATTTTTTAAAGTAACTTGAGCATTTGCTCTCGGAAATCATCATTTGGTAAAGTGAAGCTGATGATGAAGACCACAGACGGCCATCGGAACTACTCAATGATAAATATTTCACGGGTTGCGATTCGATTACTTTATTATGGTTGCTAAGCAATTTATTCTCGTCACAATAAATAAATAATATCCTTGGACATTTCACACAACGCCATTTAGTCCCAAGCTAAGCAACCTAATACTTGTGTTATGTTAACGAGATGGCTGATAAACTACTTATATACTTTTTTTTTTGTAAATACATACATATTATAGATACTTAAAACACCCAGACCCAATGCGTATGCAGAACCAACGACACCGACTTTCGAAATTAAAGTTATTTATCACTTTGTAGTTTTTTTTTGTAAGTCGGTTTTTTTATTTTTTTTAATGGTGTTTTTCGCCATCACTGCCATTGGTCACGTAAAGGCGCATTGAGGCCTTGAGGCCTGCGAGGGCACGCATGCGGGTAAGTCCCGCGTGCTTGAGCAAAATGCGCATACCAAATCACCATCTTTCTGTCACTACTGGACTACCAGACGTACAATAAGGGTACCCTGCAGTGCATCCCCGTATCCACGCTTTGTGTTTTATTTGATATCCGGACCAGTCGTACTCAGCGATTCTCCTCCACATTTATTATGCGCACGGCCAAAGTGTGAATCTCTGCCAGCGCCTGTTCCATCGTAGACCTCATCCATCGCTTTCCATCAGGCGTGATCGAGATCGAGAACAGGCCCAAATCGCAATTAAAAAACAAACAATTTAAAAAAGAACATTAATATTATTTATTGTACCTTTATAAAATTCAGTTAATAAATTCTATATTTCTGCTGTCACCCAATAAAAGTTATTTGCTATTGTTACAGAGCCAAACATGCAGCGCAATTAAAGGTGTGAAAGAATGTGTGGAAAATACACTAAAAGCATGTGATAACTCTACTCGCGAGTACGTCGCGTCTTTATTTACATATGCGCGAGAACTCGCAGATTGCACCCTGATCGACAGTAAGGTACCTACTATTCCCCCGCCAAAGCCAACAACAGTGAGTATGACAATAATATTATTAGACTAATTAAAAGTTAGTGGAAGCAACGCAGTCAAAGCTAAACATAGAATACGATCGAATCATCCGATCCAATCTGTAGAGCAACATAATATGCGATGTACTACTGTGCGATCTGTGGAATACTTGCACTACGAAAATCGCCCTTACTGCTAAGTTATAAGGGCGCTGTCAATGTTATTTATTTACCTCTGATGTGTGGTTGACAGAATCTCTCAGTGCGGCTAAATGTGCATATCATTATGGCGAAACTATATTCAGCGAAGAAACAGTGGCTCTGACTGTACAGTGCATTTAAACTTGCTTGCCTTATTTGGTAAACAAGCAGGCAGGTCCATCTAACTTGCGAGCGCGATAAGGATTTGTTCTCGCATCGCCTCGCGCTGAAGCGAGACATGACTATGCGTTAACAGTAGATTATTCAGCGAGGGTATAAACCAGTGTCTTTTTCACCGAGAAGGATATTAATTTTAAGCTCGGCCAAGACAAAGACACCTTTATCCCTGAGGAGAATACTTTACTTTCCACACCTTCTGCAACGTAAAAACAAAACAATGCGTTTTTTTTTTTACGTTTTCATCATACGGTTCGGTTTCAAATTCAAATCACATGATTGACCAGCGGGTTATAATGCAACTCCGTACAATATTATTGTCCAGCTAGACCTGAGTATTATGACTTTCTTTAGATAAGGCTTTCATGACAATGTACAAAAACATGATATCGCTCAAACTTCCAATATCTCTCTTGGTCCAGTCATCCTGACGCAGACTATATAATTTGACATTATCGAGTAGGTGATGTGAAATGTTACGATGGTCGCGTCGTCGCATTAAAAAAGAATGAGTCGGTAAATGTTATGCACCAATTATTATTTTCAGGATTCAGCTGTGCCGCTGGCCGCTTCTTGGTTGTCTGTACCAGCAATAATCATAATTACAGTTTTAAAATATAATAATGAGTAGGTAAAATGTAAGTAGCAGCTACCCACATGAGAAATACCTCGACCTCGCCGATATCCCGTTTACAATGCTTAAACATTTTCACCTTTAACACATACTCTGCACACTATATTAGTCATCTCAATATTCATATAACCCATCCATCGGTTTTTTTTTTCATATCCATTATTCTTACTCAAAACATTCCTCACAACAATTATGTAGTATCCGGCTCGAAGGACCAAAATAAATGTAGGGAGCCCTACACTTAGTGATATGATAACGGAGCGATTCTATTGGGATGATAAAATAAAACCGATCGCCACCGTGAATGTTTGTTAAACAATGATTTATTGAAATATATTTTTACATATTATTGCAATAACAAATGCAAATGATGTGTGTACAGAATGTACGGCGCGTAAGTTGTTGAAGTAATGTACGGTTCTGTACAAACTACTTCATTCGACACACAAAATCGCATTCCCATGCCATGACGATCGATTTCCATACAACTTTTCGGTCACTGGCACCACTTTCAACTTTCTCACACTCATTTCTAATCTATATCTATTTGCGTAACACATCCTTTATCATATTAGCACTCTGATCTCACTATCTAGCTGCATGCATTTGGTATCTGGTAGTGTACATCTCCCGCGCTTCGGCGCGGAGAGCCTTCGGGCTTTCCGCTGAGATTTGCCGCCATAGCCGAAATTCGGTCGGAACTATTATTACTATCTGTTGGTTCAAAATTCAATAAAAATTACTGAAATGACGAAATGTAACAAAATAATGTAATTAAAATTATACCTAATTTCTCATTTCGTTCTCGTAACTCAGAATAATATTTTTGAACATGCATAGCTTTAGTAAGTATGAGAGTTGAGCAGTGAGTGGGTGCCCAGTGTTAACAGCGGCGATTGACAATTACTAAGTCGTAGCTTCGAATCCAGGCAAGCACTTTACTCTGTGTAAATTATTTCATCACCACTGCTCTCAAAACGGTGAAGGAAAACATCGTGAGGAAACCGGCATGTCCTAGAACCCAAAATTCAAAGACATGTAATATCCACCAACCCGCACTGGGCCCGCGTGGTGGATTACGTTACGGTCCACTCCCTGTCAGAGAGAGGAGGTTTGTGTCCCAGCAGTGGGAACATTATAGGCTGATTCTGAAGTATGAGATGTTATGTAAAATAGATGGTACAGTTAAGCTTAGTAGATACTAACATAGCTCGTAAGTATACATAAGTCTCTACTCATAGTACTAGATATCTAGAAATAAATAATTTATTATACCATGGCGGATTGTTACTGTCAGGAGTTTCTTCTCTCTGGAGCATTAACCCCGGTGGAATGCACCCTGAGACTAAATTATGTAATGCAAATAATATGCCAAGTGTATTTTAAACTTTATCCAAATTGACATGGGACATATTTTGTATTGCATAAATAACGCCAATTTTTGGCTTAGTTGTAAGTGCTCAGAATTCAATTATAACTTTATTATTGAACAAGCCGCGTGCCACTAGTGATTTCCCACCGGCAAAAATGTCAAATTTTTATCCCTTATTTAACCTCTTTAGGGGATGAATTTTCAAAAAGCTTAGTGTTTACTTTCGCTATGTAATAACATAATTAACGCAAGACCGCATACACCCCAATTAGAGTATTGAGTTAAAAGCTACAATGACCAAAACATTTTTTATAAAAGCTAACTGTATTATTATTAAGAAAATCGTGTTGACATTACTTTATGCATTAAAATTGATTCATATGGCCTTGAAATAAGATTACATTTTCTTTGGCTCAATCGGCAGTCAGTATGGTAAAATACTTTTTTTTGTTTACATATTATCTATATTAAAAGTTATTGCAATCGATTCAGTAGTCAATTATGAACAAACTACTTCAGGACTTGCGTTTAGTCTGTTACACCTTGTACAAAGAACTCTTGTGCATAATAATTGTTCTAGACCCAACGGTTTAGGCTATGCATTGACTGTCAGTGAATTAATAAATTATAATATTACGTCTGTCAACATTGGGTAAACGTGACAGGAAAAATAATTAATACTGACTGTATGCATCTAGTAATTTTTAATTATATTTTTACTTAGCTTAAATAAATAGTTTTTATTTTTCATTATAAGTATACATAAAATTCTATTTTTAAAATATTAGAATATAAAAACATTTATAAATATAAAAAACAGTAGCCCACCGGTATCGGGAACAGGGTCCAAGCTACCGGTAGTCAGTGCTCCAGAGAGAGGAACCTCCTAATAATGCGGGCCGTGTCCACTCCAGAAGTACTGATTTCTGAATCAAGCCCTTGATCCAGCTGCCCAAAAAGAGCCTCTTCAGATGTTGGTCGAGGCTCTTGACTATTAGCCCATTGGCTGTCACAAATTATTATTATTATTCTCATGTAATGATTAGTTACTATTTAAATTAAATTATTGTCCCCGGTCTAATAAGTGTAAAGGTCTCGTAATACGCATTAACCTCTTTATTTATAAACGTTGCTTAAAGTTAAGTGATTATCAACTGTTGAATGATAAATTTTTGACGTTTAAACGTTTCTTAACTTTAACCCGACGTTTATAAATAAACCTATCATACAATAAAGTATTGAGTAGGTAGGTACACGACATTTTAAGCTATTACATTTCCAGTTTTAGGTGATCTCGCATTTTATAGGCTTTTCGTAGAAGTCAGCTTATACCGGAAATGTATTGCTTGATATTATGTAGTGCATAATAAGGGCTATTTCAATCCATTTTAAAATTAAATACTTAAACAATTCTGACACAATCACTCAGTAAAGAGAATTAGTAACACATTCACCTGTATTTTGGATGTTTCAACTTGTTCTCTAACAACAATATTTGTTTGATTAACACTATCACATTAGATATATAAGATTGAAACATTGAAAAATACCCAAATCTAATCACTCAATTTATAAATAGCATTGAAATTGACGCGTTTGATATCCGTTTGTTTTATATTTCTATTAAAATGGATAGAAACAACCTTTATTTGGGTTGTTGCAATAGTAAATTGCGAGCAATGATTATCTAACTATATAAGTAGTAAAACATACTTTGTAATCAAACGGTACTTATTTATTCTGAATTAACTAATAAAAATTATAAAATATATTATTTGAACAATGAGATTTTATTTACCGATGTTAGCTTAGTCTTTCCTGGAGGGCTCTTGCCGATGCTTCTAACGCACATTGTATGCCTTGCAATGTTCGGTTCATTCGCTCCTGCGCAATATGGATTCCTTGCAGGGCACTCGCACAAAATTCAGTGTTAACCTGTATGCCTTCTAAAGCTCGTGATGACTTCTCTTCCACAGCGATTCTTCGTTCCTCAATATGTCGGACCCATTCCGCCGCAGGAGGTGCTGGGCGATCTGGAATTAAAATCAGTCTGATTACTACATTTGTTTGACACTCTTATCTTTTACCCATTGCCGAATCGTGGCGCCATTTGTGTTGCGAATTGACTTTTCTGGTGCACAAGAAAGAGTCGAAACTGATATAAAAATGGCGAACTTTTTTATGTCGATGACACATCACACAGCCTACTTAAAGCTGCACATTCACGATCAAATTTAAAATTACTTAGAACCATTGGTAGAGCATTGCAATGTAACTCTTAACTCATTGTGATAAAGCATAAATTAGAATTATTCTAATTTATAACTTATCGAGATAAAGAGTTACATTGCAATGACTTAGGTACTAATGGTTTTACGTCGATCGTGAATGTCCTACCTAAGAGACCCCAGGCACTACGCTGACCAGCCGTGGTCATAGTTGCAATCTAGGCAGAAGCTCCGACCAAGTCGCATTTGTTTTATCATTGGTCGCAACTGGTCGGACGTCTTTTGGTCGGTGCAGCCAAGTGCGCGATGTGCACTTGTTTACTATAATTTAACCTGGTCGGTGGCCTGGTCCCTAAATGCTTTTGCATCAGACGTTGGCCCAGCCTTCGTCGAACGTATGTCGCGCAGACATGTAATAATAAATGATTTAAAATATTAAAGAACTCTACGCAATTCCATAAAGCTTTTGGAGTGGTAGATGCCGATCTGCGGCCGGAGTAGGTAACCCAAGAGATGGAAAGCACAAAGTGCGGCTGTACAAAAATTAGAAGGTCTCTGTTGGGAGTTAATCTGTGACGCTACGTTCGTGCTAATTCAGAAACACGAAAATTACCGAAGCGCATAACTTTTCTGGTTTACCTGTATCTTGCTGACTGTTCAAGTTTATAACGTATGTTCATTTAATATTGTAAATTAAATATGGATAACTATTCAAAGGACAGGTTTAGAAGGTAAAGGGGAGGACTTTGCCCAGCAGTCGGAGACAATGTAGACTAGCAAACAAAAAAAAGTATTGAAAAATTTAAGAAAATCAAAATAGTTTCAAAGTAATCAAGCAAGTCAAGAATAACTTACATCGTTTTCTTGTGTGTCCAAAAGGGGCTGAATAAACTCTTGTTGATGAAGCTGTTGATTCATAGGCAGCTGAAAACAAACAAACAACACCAATATTAAACCAGTGATGTGACTAAACTTACTTTATAACAAACAATAGAGTATATCGACGCGCAAACTGTTGTCATAACTTCAGCACATGATCCCCCCCCATGAGACCCCTAGCGAAGAAAAAAACAATGCACATAAACCTGTGGGATACCGTTGGAGCCCATAATTAAAAAGATTATGTGACTTTTAAGTCAATAGTTTTTGGAATATATGGGATCTTTTCGGTTACCACTGCAGTGATAACTTTGTATTGCATGGTTTTTGTGAGAAATACTATGACATACAAAGTTATTTTTGCAGTCGGTAAAATCGATACTGTGCATGAGATATATATTACTACTAGCTTCCGCCCGCGGCTCCGTCCGCGAGGTATGTCGATAAAAACTATCCTATGTCCTTCCCCGGGATGCAATCTATCTCTCTGCCAAATTTTATTGAAATCCGTTCAGTGGTATAAGCATGAAAAGGTAACATACAGACAGACAGACTTTCGAATTTATAATATTAGTATGGATTCATCCCAACAAGGAAACCTTCACTGTGAGTAGTCTGACATGAATTTGGCTGGTTTTTTAACTATAATTAAAATTAACAAATACCTTTTCGTTTCATTCCTCGGGCCCAAGCAAGCTTGGTTGGTGGTGGGCACATTTCAATAAGCGGTGTATATGATGAATCTGATTCTGATTTAGCATCACATTCTTCTAACTCTGATCCAACTTTTGGCTTTAATGGAGCAGCCAATCCTGGAGATTCTTCCGGAGGTGGTGGTGACTCAGGTAGTGGTAAATCAGGTGGTGAAGCATAGGGCTCTGATGCATATGGTTGTATTATATCTTGTGGGGACTCAAGTACTCGAAACTCCGGTAACGGAATCCCCAGAAGTCTTAGCACCCTCTGCTCATTTTTTGTTAAAACCAATAAGTTTATTCGTTCTCCTTTCATGATTGCTTTCAACTGTTTCCGAATTGTACAAGCCTTAGTTCGGGCTTTGTATTTCGCTTGATTCCAGTACTAGGACGAAATTTTTTAAATGTTATTTAAAATAAATAATACTTAATCACTTTTCAATAAGACTTGATTTGATTTGTAGAATAATTAGGTTTGATAATGATAGTTATATTGTGTTGTCAATATTCCCATAGGTTTGCTGCTATTTGGTTTCATTAGACAAGATCCAATTTAACTAAACCAAGACTTTGCACTTTACTTTTTTTTACTTTCATACTATTGATTGTTTTTAAGCCATTTTTACACAGTGGGAGCTTATCATTTTCTTGTGTTTACTATTACTGTGTGTGTGATAATCTAATGCTTTTAAATAGGTCACAAGTCTTCGAATGTACAATCCTGGGACTCAAAGTTAAGGCGTATTAAGGCTTATATAATATGTTTACGGCAGTATCAAATCAATGATTTTACTATTTGGGTTAACCACTACATAATATAATTTTAAATGGGCTAGTTACAGGATTTAATAGTACGTAGATTACTGATAAAAATAACTAAGCTAATAATTAGAAATTTTTTCACTTACATCTCGCCATCCTTTTTCGCTCTTTTTACAGCTCGGCGATAAAGCATTTAGTCTGCACATTAACTCATTCCATTTGGTCCTACTTTCATATCTTACTGTGAGCGTAGCCAGATTTGGGTGAACACCCTTGGCAAAATCAGGGTTGGTCTCCATATGATGAAGCAAAAGCTGCCATTGGCGGTCTGTGATACATTTTTTGGCAGGCATGTCTGAAAAATATGAATGAAAAATGAAATGGTAGGTATTGTAACAGCTAATTTACTCGAAAATAAATTACGAACCGTAGAAATTCGAGGCAGAGGGTAACGAAAACTTTCTATAATTTCCAAACTCCAGCAAAGAAGTAGGCTTCACATTCACAAGCTCCAAATCCACTTTCACTTTCACTGTGAAGTGTGATGTAAACATTAGCCACAGATAAGAATAAAGAATGTCAAACGTCAGACAGCAAAACGTTTAATTATTTACGCCTGTGGTTTATCCTGTCATCTTTATCAGCATTTTGTTGATAAAGATGTTTTGGGTACAGTCAGTACAGTGTGGTTGGTAATTGGGTGCTTGAAATAATAATACCTACTTATAATTATTAATTCAAAAATAAAAATTGGTAAAATACAAATCTTAGAAATAATGTAGGTATTACGAAGTATGATATGCCTGTAATAGGATAAACCATAAACCTACACACAGGCAACATGAGGTCTTTCTTACTGATTTCTTAACAATATTTTATTTAGAGTTAATTTGCAACATTCTTGACGCCGCGCCGATAACTTAGGGTTGACCAAAATGGATTGTTTTGCAGGTATGTTGTAGATACAAGACATTGAACTTCTTTTTTTGGACCAAGTCTTGACATTGACCAAATTGGGGGAAATCTCCTCCCACAGATCATTTGTAAATTCTGCTGCGGATTGGACTGAAATGGGCATTATACCTACAGTTACTTTTTTCCGATAGCCTAAGAACGAATGAATTCCTCGAAAACCAATTTAACAAAATTAAGCGTCGTCGTAAAGATCATGTTGATTTTTTTTAAAACCCCTGTTATTTTTCGGGGCAGTTACATTACAGGCACTCCTTATACTCTAACTAGCATCTAGTGTGAACACTTCGGCGGCACCCTAAATTGCATAACACACTTTCAATCACAATCTGAATCATTTTGAAGGATTGCTAATCCATTGCTTCATATGTTCGACAAATTGTCCGCACAACAACGTAAATAACGCAATGAATGTTGTTGAACTGTCAATATGAAAGGCATTGTGTTATAGATTTGAAATGAACGCACTCTAATTTTGACAGGACTATATTGTTAATCTGTGGTTACGTGAATGCGTTTGCAATGCAACAACAGCAACGAAAAAAAGCAGGCCTGTGACAGCTTTAGTTCCAAATGTTCCGTTTTGGCGCTGGCATCGGAAGATTGCTGATACATAGAATTATGTTCTGTGGCCGCGGTGGCCGCCATCTTGAGACTTCGTGTCATGTGAAATTGTGAATTGTATATAATAACATAGAAAATGTCATTGTCAAAAACACAGAGTACTTTGTATATACGGAAAGTCAAAAACTTCCGAATTGGACGCATATTTCATAAGTGTATTTCCTTGTATTTTGCTGAGTTGAGATCCTTAGGACACAAAGTTTCCTCTGTTGTTTGAGACAATATTCATTGTGCATGTTATTTATGCAAATATTCGTCATGGGGACCCAAAAGTGCTGTGTTGGTGCAATGCAACAAGTGAGATGAACCGGCTTTTTAGTTTTCCCAAGAACGATGAATTTAGAAATTTGTGGTTGTCTTTCCTAGTGCCCACAAATTTCCTCCTCATTGGACTCTAAAGAGCAATTATTAAGAAAACGTGTCTGTGAAAAACATTTTGATAAACATCAGTTTGAACACGAAGGTGAAGGTCGAAGACTGCGGTACTCATACCCGTGTCTATGTATTTACTGGCAAAGAAATAGCTCACGGTCTTCCGCTTAGAGTAACCGGTGAGTTTTGTTATGATTTGAGTCTTTGTTATTTTACAGATAAATAACAGATAAGTACTCGTAGATAATTTACAACTGTTAACTAACAACAACTATTAAATAATTATACACACTAGAAATCTTTGATAATATTAGGTTTTTAAGGGACATCAGGGTTTTTTTCATGACATAATTTATTGGAACATGAACTAGTTTGCTTTCAATGCTACAGTTTGTGGATGAGTAGCTGTTACCTACATCCCAGAAGGGCGACGATAGTGTTTCAACTTTAAATTAAAAATATTATAACACTAACAGTACATTTTATTTTTCCAGGATGGGATGTTACACAGGAACATAATTATTTCAAGGAGCAAGATGAGGAAGATGTCGCTGAACCATCACAGGTGACTACAACTACTGGTGTGTATCTAGCTTGCCTTTCGTTCATCAATATTAAAACCTCAAACAAAAGTCTTAATATTAAATGATTGTCGCTTGTTTTTTCAGGATATGCTGATTTATTTGAACATAATTACTTCAGAGAGCAGTGGCAATGGCTATCCTGATGGAGCAAAAAGAGGTAAATTACGACGAGCCATGAAAAAAGACTCCACATCACGCATTTTGGATTGACGCCATAAAAAAAAACCAATCCTTATATTTTATTGACAAAAGTAGCAACCATGCTTTACAGTAAGGAAGACCTCGATTTGTGAAAGTGCCGTCTCTGAAGAGTTGGATCACCATTCTTGAAAGTTTTTTAAGGGTATTTAAATTATTAGATTAAAAGAATTCTAGTATAAGAAAGAAATGTCTCAATAAATAAAACTATGAAAAATATAAAAACATTGTTTTCGTCATCATTAAATGAAAGGAGTCGTAACCGTTAGTATGTATAATACTAGGCAAGCACCCTAAAATCGATAAAATAGAACATCACTAGTTATCGATATCAGTTTTGTCTAATTTTCACATCACTAAATTTATTCACATGAGTCTATGTACTGTCATGTCAAACTGAGTGACTGCAGCGCCAAAACGGAACAATATGAAACTAAGCAGAAAGTTACTGTCGCATCTGTAGCTTGCTACTAATATCTTATCTGTGAAAAAAAGGCGGGAAACTTCGGTTGCGCGCGGTTGTTTCAAATTCTTGAAATTTATTTTATATTGTAAAACGGATCAGTTGAGTCTTATCTTTGTAGGGGAGACTGAGGACACTTGATCCCCATGGGAGACAAGGTACACCAACATTTTGAAACTACTAAACGTATTAGAATAGTTTAAACTAGCAACGCCAAACCTACATTGTAGCCAACATATAAAGAAGAAACTCGCATGTAAAAAATCTGTCGCTTTTGGAAATGGCGTCGGTGTGTTGTTTACGAGCACGTGGAACTAAAATTGGTGAGTTTTTGATTACGTTTTTTTTTTGAGTAAACTTTATTGTACGAGTTGTTCAGATGGAAAAGATATTGTGTATTTTATGTGGTTTCCTATTATTCGTGTCATAAATGGCAAATCGTTAGTTTTATATCCAGAGTGTTATAGTTTTTAATGAAATGTCATTCGAGAGACAGGGAGATTTGATCCCCGGATCAAATGTACCCATATGGTGAATGCGCAGTGGTAGACCGCGAAATTCAAATTTTCTTACGTTTTTTGCAATTTGCAGGTCAGTATCAGGTTGCAAAATTTGATTCGCGACTATAACAGGTACGTATTTACAGAATTATAATCATTAGAATCATTAATATATCTTTCTAAGTTAGATTTGTACCATAAGAGCAAATGTCTTATGGAAAAGTGCCTATGGTACTAATCTAACTTAGAAATATGTATTAATGATTCTAATGATTATAATTCTGTAAATACGTACCTGTTATAGTCGCGAATCAAATTTTGATCAAGATACAACCTGACACTGACCTGCAATTTACAAAAATCGTTAGAAAATTTGAATTTACACCGACGACGTTTACAAGTTCAACAAAGGCTTGTTATACACCCACTGTGCAACAATCCCTTCCGATGTGACCGTGCAGCAAACATTTTCAAATGTGAACTCTGCTCTTTGCCTCGGCAATAAGCCTATGGTGGCTGAAAATAAAACTCTTACCGATTTTGCAGCACCGTCGACCTCGAAATACGTAAGCCCCGATATTATTAGACCACATCCTAAATCAGGACCAAGAAAAAGTAACAGCAGAGGCAAGAAAAAAGGCTCTACAAGAATTATTACTGACACACCTGAAAAGAATGAAATAGAAGAAGAAGCTCGTAAAAGAGAAGAAATAAATTAGCTAAAGTAGTCAAAAGGAACATCAACAAAGCAGCAAAGGGCTAAAAAAGCAACAAAAGCGAAGCGACAAAGACGAAATTCTAAGAATAGTGCAAGTTCTGAAGAGGACGTAATCTTACCATCTTCGCCAGAGTCCGATTATGTTATAGAAGATGAAATAGAAGAAAATAGTGAAGAGGAAGAAGACGACGGAAAAGACCTCGATAAAGATTTATTGTTGATACATTATACAGGATGAAATTGAATACATGCGACAAATCGAAATGGGAGATTGTACTCATCATTATGAACAACTTTTACTATGGTTCAGGTTTCAGGTTTGGTCCCATAGTAAAAGTTGTTCATAATGATGAGAACAATCTCCCATTTCGATTTGTCGCATGTATTCAATTTCATCCTGTATTATTGATGATGATTGAATAGTGAATAAGAATTTTGAAACAAGACTGTTTAGAGAGAGTAATTGTTACGTATGAACAGAAAGTTAAAGATATGATGATAATTTTTCTAAATAAAACATGTAATTTATATTTTGTGCTTTACTTTTACTTCACTCACAATAGATTAACTTTTAATTAATAAATGTATGGAGCGTATATTCTGTCGGTCATGTTTGGGAAACTTGACCCTCCTCAACAGATCAAGTCCCCCAAGTATGTGGAAAACATGGTCACATTTATTGAAACAAGTGTCCCCAACGTGTGGGAGACTTGATCCGGGTGGATCATGTCTACCTAAGGGTGGGGACCAAGTCTTCCACATATAGGGGACACTAGATACCAATCTATGCTTACGCTTTTAGTTGAACTTTCATTACAAATAAAAGGCAATCCTTATTTTTGTTTCATATAACACAAAACAAGTTAGATTTCGAAACTTTTGGTCATTAAACATCCTAAAATTTGCTTTAACTACAAACTTTAGGGCCAAAAAACAAAAGGGGGGATCAAGTGTCCTCAGTCTCCCCTATATAATTTTGTATAATAATTGTATATATTTGTAGTAGTGTTCGTAGGTGAATATTTGGTAAGTTTTTTTATATATTTTATGATTAGTCCCTAAGTCCGGGTCGTATGAACGACCCCCCTAATAACTTGCAGGGGGATTTAGGCGGCGGCCTAAATCCCCCCGAGGATGTCGCAAACTATGTGACCATTATGTCACGCAATGTTATGGATAAAAGTGGCATGGACACTGATGGTTCAGTGGCCACTGACAGTAGTGAAAAATCTTCACGAAAACGCAGGAGAATCTGTAAAAGCTGTAAAATACGCAAACGCAGCAAAAAAGGTCATGGCCAGAATGAACTCGGTTTGACAGATTGTAATTGTAATCCCCAAGAGACTGTTCTTGAAAATACCCACGGTAATCAAACGTCGTCCCAACTTGAGTCACAATCAAAGCCTAATCAAGCAAGTTTTGAGCCGGTTGGTAGGAAGGAGTACATACATACCGATGTATCTCCTTATTTGATACATGTTCAGCGCATCACCGACTTACCTAATAGTGGAACTGTATTACATCCCATTGCGTTTGGAAACCTTATGAAACGGGGAGGATTTAAAAATATAATTAATGGAAGCATTAAAAGGATAGGCCGCAATAAGTGTACAGTTGCATTTTCGACTTTCCATGATGCAAATGATTTTTTAAATTCTAACTTATTAAGTACTAATGGATTCAAAGCCTTTATCCCGACATTCAATGTAACTAGAATGGGTATTGTGCGTGGTGTTCCTTCAGAATGGTCATTCGATGAAATTGAAGCAAATATTTCTACACCCGTTGGGTGTGGAAAGGTCATCAAAATTCGGAGATTAAATTATAACGGTAGTCCAGTTTGGAAACCTTCAGAATCCATTGTTATAACCTTTGATGGACAAATCCTACCAAAGAGAATATTCATGTGCTATAATGCATTAAATGTTGATATATATGTGTACCCCACCATTCAGTGTTTCAGATGCTGTAGGTACGGACATACAAAATTACAATGTAGGGCTGCAGAGCCGAGATGTTTTAAATGCGGACAAAATCATTCAGCTGAATCTTGTAGCATTGAGGAAGATTGTGCATCTTGTGTTAATTGTTCTGGTTTTCACTTTGCTATAAATAAAGCATGCCCTGAGTTTAAGAGACAAAGAGATATCAAAAACACTATGGCTCATTCATGTATTTCTTATTTGGAGGCTAGTAAGTTGCATCCATCTTCCTCTATGTCTTATGCAGATAAAGTTGTTTCAAATAGTAAAATTTCTCAATCAGATTCCAAATCCGCATACTTCCACACTAATGATAATGTGAATAATGGTCCTAGGACAACTTCATATAAAAAAACAGTATTTAAAAAACCTCGTTCGCCTCCTAAATCTGCGTCTGGATATGACAGAGCAGCACACAATGCATTAATAAATGAGTTTAGTCTACCAAGTCCCAGTAATGGGTGTGCACTACAGAATAAACCCGAACAAAAAGAAGATCATGAACAGATTATGGATCTAATTAACAGTCTTATTAAGATGTTACAAAATAAAAAATACATAAAACCGAACAACGCTGACCTGATTTGTAAATTACTGACAGACAATAACGATAATGGATTATATTCTTCAATGGAACGTCAGGTCAGTGACTAATAAGAAATCTGATCTTTCCTATTTAGTTAACAAGTTTAAACCACTTATTGTTGCATTGAGTGAAACATGGCTTAAACACGGTCGAATATTTAGTATTCCAGGTTATGTTTGCATTCGTAATGACAGAACTGATGGCTACGGTGGTGTTGCCATCTTAATCAGAAACAATGTAGCATTCTCTCAAATTACATTACCCAATCAGTAGCCGTGGTTTTTCAAGGTTGAGTGCTCCAAATTGATTGTTAGTCAAATCATTCGTATGCGTTTGGGTCATGTATGTACTCCTTATCATCTTGCCAAGCTCCGTATTGTAGAGGATAACATGTGTGAATGTGGGGAAGATGTTGGTACCTTGGACCATATATTTTTTTCATGTTCTCGTCATGACCGTTCTGATTTCCTTGATTCCCTTATTAGTTTAAAAACCCCTTTCCCCACTCGTATGATTTGTTTATTACATAACCCAATAATTTATTATGATTTAATTGCCTCTTTTCTGTATAAAAATGATATTAAACTTTAGTTTATTTATTATAATGTACATAATATATTATATGAATGACTTGCCTGATCCATATTTCCTATCATTGTAATCCTTTCCGTTCCGTTTTTTATTTCCCTGTTTCCCAAATTTTTACCTGAAAATGGCACAAAGTAAAACTAGTGCCACAACAAAAAAAAAAAAAAAAAAACAACAGCAACAACAAGAACAAGATCCATTACAAGCTTAGAAATGAAGAGTTGTTTTTATTTATGAAACCTGCTTACCGGCGAGAAATCTCTATAAATCAGAAGAATCCCCAAGAAATACGACACATTGCGACTGTTAGTGTGTTACGCAATTAGGTAGTTTCTATGAAGACACTTCATAGAAAACGAGTCTTCTTTCGTATTTAAGCTAGTTGCGCGGTAAACTCTGCTTGCGATGATACAGGATTTTGCGTGACGTCAGTATGACGTATTGTTAGCATGTGGCGTTGTAAAAACCGCTACATCACTAACCTCCGGAGACCGAAGGTCGATAGTGGGCGGAGTCTTGTATCTTGCGATGCATGCCAGGCCACCTGAGGTTCCAGTGAGTCGGAACCAGTTACCGCATAGTTCACGGTGAGTCGGAACTGTCTACTGCGAAGATGTCCCCAGTGAGTCGGGTGTGGTACAGCGCCGGGTTGAGGCTGACAGCTGGCGTCGACCAAGAGAGGAATTGAGAGCTATTCTTGTTGACCGGCCGAAAGTGCAGTGTGCTGTGCCAAGGTTGCTGATGAGACTGAGGGTGATGACTAGGTATGCGCGGTCGCTGCATGCTGGTGGTCAGGATACCCGTTGAAACCGTGGGTGCTGGCTGGCTGGGTAACTCGCCGCTAAAGCTTGCGGGAGTGATGATGATGACGTCACTCTGAAGTATTTGCACGAAGGCTGCGCTGACGTTCATACTCGGGGTCACCAATATAGAGGTATGAGGAACAGGGTGTAAAGTTCACTCATCCTCTATAGAAAAGGGAGGATCCTCCGACCAGACGGGTGTTGTCTGGCGGAGTGGCGGTTAACTGCTCAATGATTAATTACGGGCCGTTGCGCGTTGTAACTATGCTAGTTGCGCGGTAAACTGCTTGCGAGATGCAGGATTTTACGTGACGTCAGTATGACGCGTTGTTCGCATGTGGCGTTGTAGATACCGCCACAATGAGACTATTTTTGCACTGCATCATTGCATCTGTAATCTGTGGTTCAGGCTTGATTGGGTATTAAAGTACATGCTCTGTGGGTATTAGAATGAAATAGGCATGTCGATTCACTTTAAAAAATATCGATCTCCGATTCGATTCAAATTGAACATTGTATACTAGAACCGATTCTTGTTTAAATCGAGCATTAAAAGATCGATTTTCAATTAATCGCGCCAATTTCAAACATGCCTAATTGCTTAATAAATGTGGATACAGGACATTATTGATGACCATTTAACGCAAATACAAGTAATTGGATAGAAGTATTATTAAATTAATAAACATAATATCACGTTTATATTCCTTCGAAAGAATAGGTAGAGATGGGGGTCGAACCCAGGATCTTTTGCTTGCGACCACTAAACTAATGTGGCAGTTCAAATTCCTAGTCTCGCCTAAGCACTCGTAAGTCAGTCAATAAATTAATCAAATTTTAAGTTTCCACTGTTTATTTTTGATAAATAAACTCACTCACAAGAATAGATAGGTTAGGTTTGACACCCGGATAGAAAAATAAAATGTTTTTTTTTTTTAACGCAAGTAACGCCACCTTGGAAGCGTTCATAAATATTTACTCTATGAAGCATTCAAATTATTGACAAAGTACAGAGGCCAGCACATCAACCTACCCCAATATGTCAAATTTTCTCAATTGAATATGAACCTTATTCGTTTGTGGTAAAGTTGAAATTCTATCAAAGAAATTTGACAGATTGGGTTAGGTTGATGTGCTGGCCTCTGTACATACTACCAGCTTTTGCGTCCGACAACAGCAAAAAATTAAAAAACTAAATACCACAGCCAGTTGAGGAGTATTATCGCTAGTTCTTTGAATTGATCGGTCCGATTCGGCAGGTTTATGAATCGATGTAGGGTTCAAAATCGATCTAAAAAATCGATTAAATTACTCTAAATAATCGATTTCAAATCGACATGCCTAGAATGAAATGAAACATCTCATAATGATACTCATCGACTCACGACATTTTAATATCTTAAAATACATTTTTCGCTTATTCTTCCTAGTAGGTATGTCTACTAATGACATCTGTAACTGCTTCTAAAGTTAGAATTAATCATACCTTTATTAATATGCTGACACATTAAGTTGATAAATACGTGTTCAAGTGACAGTTTCTTTGGAACGGAGTTCCATAACGTACGTGGCGAAGGAGAGAAGGAGATCTACACAGAAAAAGTAAATTTGTTGTGTAACAAGCCAACACAGAACGTAACACAAGTTTCGTAACGGTCAAAATGTTCCACTTTTTTCGGTCCAGATCTCATTCGCCAAGTTTTAAAAACGAAAGTACCTTCGTTCCAACCAGGTGTTCCACAACACCACTGGAGTTTATTTTAGTTGCTAATTGCGTCTTTCCTGCAGGGCTCTTGCAGATGCTTCCAACGCAGCTTGTATGCCCTGCATGGTTTTGTTCAAGCACTCTTGAGCATATTGAATTCCCTGCAGAGCGTTCACACAAAATTCTGTGTTGGTGTGTATGCCATGTAGTGCTCGTGCTGACCTTTCTTCGACAGCAATTCGTCTTTCCTCAATGTCTCGTACCCATTCTGGCGCAGGAGGCGCAGCCTGATTATCTGGAATCAAAAT
This sequence comes from Gortyna flavago, assembly GCA_963669345.1. NCBI lineage: Eukaryota > Metazoa > Arthropoda > Insecta > Lepidoptera > Noctuidae > Gortyna > Gortyna flavago. Next base: position 5,322,905 of record OY770131.1, read on the forward strand.
AGGACCGATTATTAGGAACGTAGAGACCGACTTATTTAAAACTAGCTTCTGCCCGCTACTTCGTTCGCGTGACATTAATACCTTTTGATTTTCTTTAATTTTATTGTTTCTACTAAAATAAAAGTAGGTAAGCCTAAGTTACTCCATAAAACATCAGCTATCTGCCAGTGAAAGATTAGCCAGAAAACAGATTTAAAAAATTATATGTAAGTACCGTACATTCATATCGACGGCGAAGTGACAAGACCTCCTAACTGACATTTTTCGAGAAACTTTTTTATCGTTTTGAATTAAAATTTAAAGGCGTTATTCGCATGTTTTAGTGAAATCTTTTAAGTGTATTTTTTAGTTGCATCAGCATTAAATTAAAATGTGAAAACACCTCCCAACCAAACACCAACGCGTCTATTTTTGAACGGTTTTTTTTCAGTTTGTGTAAATTTTTGACTTTGTCAGTTAGGAGGTCTTGTCACTTCGCCGTCGATATATATTTAGTATAAATTTAAGTGTTATTTGTATGTATAGAGTACAGATATATTTTTTAATCACCATCCAAATTTTTAGAGGGTGTTGAACTTTTGTATTAATCAGCTGATTTTTTTTCGTGATTTCAGAGTTGTTCCCATAGTGAAAGTTGTTCATATTCATGGGTAGAACACTGTAAAAATTTGGATGGTGTTAAAAAACTTCCTGTATAGTCGGACTTTTAATTAGCTGCAGTAAAATGACAGAGCGCTTAGATGTTACAAATTACTGAAATTGGCGTTTTTTATGTTTTTTTATTTATTTATTTAAACTTTTCGCACAAAAAGATACAAAGGCGGACTTAATAATACCTTAGGCATTCTCTACCAGTCAACCAAGGGTGGTGAAGAGATTAGATTTTTGCGCGGCCATCAACCAAATTTTGTTTTTCTAGTACAGAATACGAAACTTATTTTGACATGCATATCTCTAAACGCAGTCCGAAATGAGTTAAGTATTAAGAAATGTCCTTTTACTGCAGATAATGAAAGTCGGAGTATAGATTGCACACTCCTCCACAAAAAAGAATCTATACAAACATTTGAAATGTGTCATGCAAGAAGCAGTTGAGGGGCGTGCAATCTTAAATTATACAATCTCTACCAATGATGTTATATATCTGATCTACAGATAAGTATCCTATGAAAAGTATGCGCTTCGGGAATCTTCGTTCATCTTCGGAAATACGAACGCGCGATGATGAGATCTTATAAGAAGCTGTGACACCTACGGCCATAGTTATCTATTTTCTATTAAGATTATTAAAAAAATTATAGCAGATTAATAAGTCTATGGAATTCCAAAAAACTTTTCTAAACTTTTGAGTGACAGATGACGAGCTGCGACGGGAGTAGGTAATCCGAGAAGTAAGATTAACTCCGCGTCCTAATCAAAAGCTATCGTCGCGCGATTGCTTACACTTCTTGTTCGGAAAACCGGGAGGCGCCCTCTGTTGGCGCAACCACGCGTTTTGATTAACTGAACAAAAAAGTGCATATGCGTTTGCATTTCGTTAAGACGCGGCCTAAGACAGAAAACTTCATACAAACGCGCAATGAAGGGTGCAAATCGTGGTAATACATAACTTACAAGCTTTGTCTCTGTGTGGGGGATTATTCTGTGGCGCGACGACGTTCATGCTAATTCAGTAACACAAAGATTACTGGATTATCTGTAGAGATCCTCTAATTCAAACTAACTTAAGAGTTTCAAATTTACAGATAAACATACCTGTATGTACATTAGTTTGTAAGTCTTACATTAGTTACTCCCAATTTTTATAGTTTTGAATGTTTTTACACCTATATTTTATTTTGAAGCCAGCGAGGTGCAAGTGCACCCTCTTGCACCCCGCTCCCGGTGCTCATGGCATTTAATTTTTGCAAAAGGTTTACCTTTTCGTTCCAATGGGACCCAATTAAGTGGTGAAGCAAAATGTGGTGAATCTGGTTCAGCTTTAATTTGTCGAGTTGGCATATCTGGAGATGGCGTAGCCGGTGGTGACATGTCACACTGTGGCAGTGATGCATCTGGTGATGATTGGGACCCATCCGGAATTGGTGAATCTGGTGGAGACTTTATTTTCATCCTGTGTACCTGTCCTGGTATCGGTATCCCCAGACTTGTAAGCACCCTCTTTTCAGTTTTCGTTAACAAGAAATACCTGTGAAGAGGTTCACCGTTTGGTGTTCCTTTCATTTGTTTCCGGATGGTGCAAGCCTTTTTGCGCGCCTTGTACTTTGCATTATTCCAATACTAGAATGAAAAATAAAATTTATTTATTTATTTATTCACAAGGCAACTACAACAGGCAATAATCACAGTAAGTACATATATCCTAGGTTCAAATTATAGGTTTCGACCTGACTATCACCCAAAAAGTAGTCGCACAACATGACCAGCAACAACAAAATAATGATAACAACTACATTAAAAACAATAAAACTTAATTGACAAAATTACAGCTATAAGGTATGAGCGTCTGCCCTCCGACACGCTTTTACTTACGCAGGGAATGTGTAGGAGACCAAACACCCAGCTTAAGTATATATTGGACACTGTATAAATTAAAGAGAACAGTATTTAAAGACAAAATTAACAAAAAAAATATTTGGCAATATGTTTTTATAATTGTGAGAGGTTGCTCCTTTATTTTTAAAAAGAGTTTTGTTTCAATGGTTAAGACATATGAATGTAATCTCAGAGTGTAAATAAAAAGTATATGAAGAGGTGTATTTACAACCTCTAATGCAAAAACCAGTCAGGTGAAAGTTAGACTTGCACATTAAGAGTTATTTCAAAATGGAAATTTCAATTTCCTAAATATTACATTTCAAAAGATACAGTCCTATGACAAACATAGATACTCTACAGCTACACCACATTGTTAGTTATGTAACCCTAAAAATAGGGTATGTCAGCTTACATACTTTATTTTTAATAACTTCAGAACTAACTAACAAACAAACACAACAGAACAAACTTCTGAAGTTATTTAAAAGTTATTACAGAAATATAATTATTGACTTTTTAAAGGTGAGTTTTTAAACAGGCATCACTATGATGTTCCAAATACATCTAGCTCTTCAAACATTAGTACTATGTTTAGGGCCAATAAGGGTTTTTTCCAGCTATAAAATGCCTGCTGCCTTGTTCACAAACTCACCTTTATGTCACAAGTACCTATATAAAATTATAAATAATTGCCACTACACTTACTTCTCGCCATTGACCATAATTCTTTATGCAGCCACTCCCGACGTTATTCAACCTGCATGCTAAACGTTTCCAGCGGGCATTGTTCAGTTCCTTGGCTTCCTGTCCGCTCCTAACACCGGCTACGCCTTTAGCAAAAGTTGGATTGGCCTCCATGTAATCAAGCAAAAGCTCCCATTGGGCTTCCGAAAGAATTTTTTGTGCAGGCATTTCTAAAATATTCCAAAAAAGAAATGGTATTCATACAGCTTGATATTAAACTACTTCGAATACTGCATGAAAAGTACGAATCAAAATTATTACTTATTCCTAAGTTTCCAAACTTTCACCTGCAGCCTGCGGCCAAATAAGCTTTATTTGAGTTAACTTGAGTAAAAGTAGTTCAGTGCAAAAGTTGAAAGAGAGGAAATACTCTAAACTATCACTTGGTTTACGTTTTACTTCACTGCAGTTAGTGTGATGTAAACATTGGTTGGCCATAAATTGACAGTAGACAACTAATTACACACAGAATAAAAATAAGTAAAAGTAACTTGCACAGATTACGAAAACGGTAGCAAGTAGTAACCAAGGACTTAAAATAGGTTGACAAACGTTTAAAATATAATAATTAGCCCTCTGTGTGTAGATAGAGAATTTATTCTCTTAAAAGTCGAAGTCGGTTAAAAAGAAACAGAACGCTTTTTGACATGTGTGTGTCGATATGATAGATATTTGTGTAACTATTATTTTATTTCTATAGTAGAATAGGGCATCTCCATGTTTCTCCTATCTCAATGGGCAAATGTATGATGTAGGTAGCTCGTAAGTTAATGTTTAGTCTAGTACTCTCAACCTGTATAAATAAGCACACAACGCTAGTTGTTCAATATACCTAAACCTTCAATAAAATTGAGAACTGAGAGCAGGCTCTTTCAATTGCCAAACCTTCTGATAATACCTACACACAATAACCACCATAACGGCACAATATGTTGGTCTTAACATTAGGAAAAAAATAGACCGATATGTACAATAATATTATCAGAATTTAAGTTCTTTGGGCTGATTTGTATGTTATTTATAGGTACCGCCTCATGTTGTAATACAATATCTAAATTATTAGCAATGTTATTGCAAACTACTAGCAGTTTTGTCGCTAGCAATTTCAAAATCTGTGTGGATGTAAGATTTAGCCTAAGACGTCTTCGTCACAATTCGTCTTAATCAGCATTCAGTCTAGTGTAATGGGCCAATCCGTCCAATCAGTTTGGCAGTCGCACAAGGCAGTTACAGGCACAGCAGTCACACTGGTGTTGGTGATTGCCATGTTTAGTTAATGTTCAGCATTGACTTTTGACTTATAACTATATAAACCCATGAAGGTATAGATAAACCTATATAAGTCCATGATGATCAGTCAACGAAGATCGGTTCAATTTCGTTTATTCAATTTGTTGATTCGTCTTTAAAGTCACGTCACGTGACTTCACGAATGCGTCGTCTGTCCGATTTAGAATACAATTTAGTTTAGTGTGATCACTAGCTTCCGACTTCCTAAAGTCGGACTTTTAATTAGCTGCAGTAAAATGACAGTTTATGTGTGACTGAAATTGGCGTCTTTTTGTTTTTTCGCAGCAATCAACCAAATCTTGTTTTTCTATTACAGAATAGTGTACTTAACAAACGAAACTTATTTGATATATGCATATCTCTAAACGCAGTCCGAAATGAGTTATTAGGAAGTGTCATTTTACTGCAGCTAATTAAAAGTCAGAGTATAGTTAGAGTGTTCCTAATTAGATTTCCAAAAAATTGGGTAGTGTAATAAGCGCTTTATCACTTAGCAGTCAGTACATTATATTGTAGTCAGTGGCTGTGGCAGTCAGTCAGTCCATACTGGTCACAGTATACCATTGAGATGGGAGAAACATGGAGATGCCCTATTCTACTATAGAAATAATAGTTATGTCGCAGCCAACTGGTTAAATTATCCGTTCAGTTAACCGCCTAGCCTTTCAACTAAACGGCGGCCGTTCAACTAACGGCCTGAATGATATTCAATTACAGTTTAGGTTGGAAGTATGTAACCAATCACGCGCGAGCCGAATTGGTTGCAGTAATTAAGGCATTGCACCCCGGCGAAGTGGGTTAGGTTAGGTTAGAACTGTGATCAACCGCGTTCGATCCGAGGGAGGAAGCGAGGCTAACACTACTTCTAAAGGCCATGCAGTTAACTGAACGGCTAATTTAACCAGTTGGCTGCGACAGTTACACAAATATCTATCATATCGACACATACATGTCATAAAGCGTTCTGTTTCTTTTTAACTAATCAAGAGCTGCATATGAAAAGAGAGACATCTAAATGTTTGTCAAGTACTTTTGGCAACACTTTTGTGTGACGTCAATATCATGTCTATGCGTGACGGGCCGCCATGTTGAGTGCCGAATTTTATGAATGGTTTTGTGGTAGAAGTGCTGTCAAACGGTTGATTGCTCAAAATATTTTTGTTGTTTTCGAGAGAAATACGTCTAGAAACTATGTGTTTTGGTGTCCATTAATAGAAAAATCATGCCCTCGTGTTGTATAAAACAGTGTGGTGCGAGAAAAAACAAAAAGAACCCTACGAAAGGCGGCCATCTTAAGTGCCCGATTTGTGTGCCATAGAGGAAAACATTCTTATCTTCACAGAGTACATTTTATTATCACTCTATCAAAAAGTACTCTGTGACACAGAGTACAGCTGTGTTATTATCACAAATATGGATTAGTCGTAGGAACTTTCGCTCAACTCAACGACAAACGCGCAACGTTACACAGAAAGATCACAAAAATATCGTTAAATATTAAAGAGAGAGCGTGAGACATTATCTTATCAGACATTTGTATTGGGGATACCAATTTATTGATAGTAAAACCTCCAAAGTAATTCTACCAGCATCCCAATGAATGTTTGCAAAATATTTGTGTAAATTATTTGAATAGGTGATAATTATTGATCGAAAAATAATTAAATGTCAAACTGTGCGATAAATGTAATTAAAACTCTTGACAATGATCCATAATTTAAAATATTTTTTGGATACACTAAAACAGAAGTCAGTTAAAAATATACTATTTTAGTAGTAAATAGGTTACCGACGTATCAAAGTTGCGATTATGTTTAGAGCCATCTATTCGAATTAATAGTGAACATTGCTTCAAAGTTCCATCTCTTAGCCACAGTACGCGCCGTAAAGTTCAATTATAATCCGACAAAATTAAAAAACACATTCAAACTTATTTTGTTCAGAGACAACATATACTTCGTGATTTTGTATCATTGTACCCACTGCTGTCCCGAGTTTTTTGTACTAAGATTGAGCACCCTGGTTATTATCTTTGGCTTGTTAGACGTTTGCTGTGCGGTGTGTATTAAAATCTCATAGAATAAAATATTAAAGTGAGTGGTAACGTGCATCGAGTGCGAGTGACTATTCTGTTATAAAAAAGAAACTAGTTTCACATAATGGCTTGGATCTTCCTCATCTTGTCCGTTTTTTTAAGTAAGTACACCATTGGACAACTCATTCGGCCGCATTCACAAGAAACAGCGTTTTCTTCACACTTATAATACCAAAGGTATTATGATTGTGTCTAGATCATTGGTTTAGACAGTGTTAGTATCCCTGTATTTTACTCGATATTTTATAGATGATCTTTAAAACATGAGAGGGTAACCTACACAAATCACAGAAAAAATTGTTGACCATTGAACTGATTTAATCCAAGATTCGAGCAACCTTGTTTACGTTGGTAGCCAATCTCTAGATTCTAATTACTTTATGATAAAAATGAATGAGATTCTGATACTGGTGATGAATCCTAACATTTTCGTTTTTTTATTCATTCCTGGCGTACTTACTTCATTAAATTTCTTGATTTCCCGCGTAAATAATAATAATATCCTTGGACATTTCACACAACGCCATATAGTCCCAAGCTAAGCAACCTAATGCCTGTGTTATGGTAACGAGATGGCTGATAAACTACTTATATATGTACTTTTTTTTTTTGTAAATACATACACATTATAGATAAAACACCCAGACCCGGAACAAATACTTGTAGGTCGTACAAATATTTGTTCCGTGCGGGAATCGAACCCGGGACATGCTGCGCAGCAGTCAATCGCTCAACCACTGCGCTAACCGTGTCGTCAAAAATACATACCTAATTATTTTCGCAACTCTGCTAATATTGTAAAAGTAATTGGTAGGATATTATATTTTATTATTCCCTCTACATTACTCACTGGTCTATACTTACCTGCCCTAAATTTATTTTACTGTTCCTATCTAGCGTACTTGTTAAAGTAGCCTTAGAATGATAAAAAAAACATTGTTAAAAAAAAAATACAAAAGACAGGCTAATACAACTTTGCCATTTAATTTAAGTACTTATGTTTTTTTCAAATGCCAAGAAACACTCCTCTGCTGACTCGAGAATTTAAATTTTTCCTCTATGCTGGAGAGTACACACGGCTACACATCAAGCTATACATTTCCAGTTTTAGCTGACCTCGCACTGTATAAGTTTTTCGTACAATCAGAAGTCAGCTTAAACTGGTTATGTATAGCTTGATGTGTAGCCGTGTGTACCATGAAATTGGTCAAATTAAAATAAAGAAGTTCTTCAAAATAGATTGAAATAAACTCTTTTCTATGCCAACTTAAAAAAAATTTGAAAATTACTGTATGAAATTATACTGGCAGTCAGCAGGTAGGCAGGCATTCTCACAATCTGTTATTAACATGGACTCATAATAAGTCCATCGCTCAGACTAAGGAAAAACCTTAGTCTAAGGTCTATCGTCATAAATTGCTACCTACTTAATTTAAAAGAGTATGGCTATGGTGCTGTTGCCTTTTCTATTCAGCCCATAGAATTAGTATGTACTCATTCAGGTACATCTGACACATTCAACAACAAAAGAAGGTTTACACAATCAGAAGATATAGATATTGTTAAATGAAACCTTGCAAATATTGACTTCTTTGGAATAAATGACTGAAAAGTAGCCAATGCTTGAAGGACTAGTATTTTGAAAAGATATTCTAAGAGAGTGACTCCTAACATTATGGGTATTGTGATATATTTCAATCAATAATTACTTTTTATTTTTGATGTGCAAGAACAAAAGGGCAGAATTGAACACTGACTGTACAACATTATCACTTATCACTGTGACTGTCGAAAACAGTTATAATGCAACATTTCATGATAATATGTAATGTAGCTGAAATCCTTTTCTGCTCAGTTTATGTTAATATTGTAGAAAGATCAACACAACAAAATTAAAAAAAAAAAACATATTCAGGGGTCACAGAAAATGGACCCTGCTTCCAATTACCGTGACAATAGTCTGAATTAAGGCTGATTTATTTTGTATACAATTGTTCACAGAACCATAAAATAATTGATTTTGATGACAATAATGAAAGCATAGATTCCAAACTATTGACCAGTAATTAAGGGGTCATGTTCAGTTTATGTATTGTATTATCTATTAAGAGGTTGGAGAGCTTGAGAGCAGCTACGCTTGACTGTGAACATAATAATGAGGACATCAATAATACTGACTGTGGGCCAAGAACAATAAGCTTAGACAAATTTTTTTTTGCGGTTCTTGATTGGAACCCATATTCCCTTTCATATTTTTACTATTAAAAATAAGGACAGACATTGGTGTAGGCTTCTTAATATAGGACTAATACCAACAGCCCAAATCTCAAAATAATTTTACTATAGGATCTCCATAATGTAAAGCTCTTCTGTAAAACCCTGTGGTTTTTCTCTAGTTATATTATGAAGAAGAGATTTTCTCACTATTTAAAAACTTTTTAGGTACTGCCACAGCTCAGTTTGATGATTCATCGGCGAACCCCATAACATTGCCGCCGGAATTACAGCAGAAATTCAATGAAACGGAAGTAGAAAAGTACAAGACTCAATACTTGGAGCAGTTCAAGAAGAAATGCGAGCAAAACGGGCATCCTGAACTATTTGAGAGTGCACAGGTAAGTTATTTCTGGCTATTGAAAATAATAAATTAGTTACTATAGGTACCTATCAGATAGCCAAAATGTCTAGGTATATAATAATTAATACCATTGTTAAACTACGAAGCCTTATACTACACAATTTACAAGATCGGTATTACCATTATACTCAATATAGAATAACATGTTAATGGTTTATTTCGACATTAAAATTACAATAAGGAATTGGTCCCAAACTAGGCCCTGCCAGGATCTTGGGCATCATTAACCCATCATTGCCAGCAGGAGTAGGAGTTGCTTGACGAGGCCCGATGCCCATAAAAATTAGGCAGGTCATGTAGCCTAACATCACGGTTAGCAAAAAAAATATTAAAAAATTGAAGTGTTAATCACTTAAAAATTTTAACTCCCTTCAAAAACAGATAAGCTCTTGGGGAAAACTTTATTATGCCAGCCTTTTGGGCTGTTGCCTGGTTGATACAGCTGCGGAAGATTTTTGACGTGATAACGTCTTGTAAATCGATGAACGCCGGCTGCACGCACGAAAAACCATGATTCATTGTCACGTTCCGCCTGAGCCGAGCGTGAAAGCAAGAGCGCGGAACAAGCGATAGAGAGGTATGATCGGCCTAAGCGTTCGGCTTGTGAGTTGTGACGCATCTATTATGACGTTATCACGTAAAATTATCGTCCGTAAATCCACTTTACAGATAACCATTTTTTTTTATAAGTACCCGATTATTCCTTGCACCCATTTTTATTATGGGGCGCTTATCAGACTATGAGAGTGAGCGAAGATAGTGCACCTGTCTCTGCGCGCACATTTTTGGACTATAGTATCTCCCGCGCCGAAGTCTATTCTCCGCTGAGATTGGCCGGCATGGCCGAATTTCGGTCGGGAGGACTATTTTTATGGGTGATATTTTTTTAGATTACAAATATACGAAGTAATAATGTAGGCTAAGTAGCTAAAAAGTTTACCAACGGATTTATTTTGGTTTATTATAGGTTTTTATGATAGGCACCATTATGTAGGTAATTGCAGACTTACAACAATACAATGGCAATCGCATACTATTATAAAATATATTATATCTAAAAAAATATGCGTCGTATGTACTTTGTACGCCAGTATGCACTTAATTTCCTCCATATTTCACTACTTCGGCAGTTATAATTACATTAGCTAATAACAAGAGGATAAGATTAACCCAATTAATGTAGTACCTAAGTAGGTACTACATTAATTGGGTTATTCTTATCCTCTTGGCCACCAAGATAAATAATATAGGTACCTACCTATATTATTTAAATTAATATATAGGATACCGCACGGGTCGATCAAAGGTTAAGCTGCACTTGCAGCGGTTGGTTCTTGGATGGGTGAACCCTCCGTGCCTCGGAAAGCAAGTTAAAAGCCGTTGGTCCCGGCTGTCAGTCTTGGATCTTTGACTGTTGTTAGGGGACGTCAGAAGCCCGAAAGTTTGAAACCAGTCTTACCAAGGGGTATCGTGTTATGTACCCAGTAACTGGGTCGTGGGGGTCAGATAGGCAGTCATTCCAAGTAAAATACTGGTGCATTCAGCTGCATCCGGATCGACTGGAAGCCGACCTCAACATACTTAGTTGTTTAAGACCAACGCCAAAGGGCAAGGCCAAGGCCGAGGTTGATTGAGACATGGTTGGGATGCTTGGGTTTGGTTGGTTGGTTGAGTTGATTGGTATGGAAGGTAATATTAACACAAAGCAAGCAAGCATAGTAGGGGTGAGGAGGAAGAGGGCTTACCTAAGCGCTCTTATTTATCGCTCTCTCTTTCCTACTATGCTTTGCCCAACAGGGTCCATAATTGTTTAATTAATTTAAAGCCTACCAACTGTTTTACCAACATTAAGGAATGCAATAAATAATTGAGAATTGAATTGAGCTAGGCAGATTGATTGAAGTGCGATACATAAACTTGTTTATCGTAAACCCAGAACATTGAAACAGAGTATCAGAAAAAATTGAGCATACCATTCTCATACAAAATTCCATCATATTTCTGTAGGTATAGAAATGACAATCGTTGGCACATAAATCTGTCTATCGCCAAATTTCAAAATTGAAGTTCTGGAGGCCTACCATGATCTATTTAAAAACGATTCAAAAGCAAGACATTTCAGTTTAGGTTCTTAAACTGCATCGTTCACAGTCGTACCATGACGTCCAACACACTCAGCGGCATTTGGATCGTTGAAAGTGAATGAGCGTTAAGAGCTCGTGGTAGGTATCCAGATAGCACGGCCTAAATTGAACAGTTAAACTGACGTCATGGTACGAATTAGCAGAACAGTTCAGTTTAGGTCCTAAAGTGGATCGCGTTAAGAGCTCGTGGTAGGTATGCTGTTTCCTTCGCTAAAATTAGCACCAATTTTAATAAAGATTTTGTATTAGTGTCAAGATGTGATGCTGTAAGTTATTATGAACGGATGTTTATGTGAGAAGCTAATTATAAGCGACCGGTTCTGTAATGAGTGACCTTCATTAGTTGACGAGGTTGAGGTTCCAAAGATCAACATAGATTTTCTTCTAAGATTATCTGCCTTTAGTAGACTACGTTCTTAATATGGATTTTAGGTCTAGGTTTAATGCTTTATTTATTATTTATATTAAAAGTCTGTGATGTCTCACTGCATGACAAATGACTGTCTACTCTCTTTCAATTTATCTCTATTTAAAGCTGCTAAGGACCAGTTTTTGTTGAAGAAGTCCAGCTTATCCCGCCTATCTAGGTTTGGGTCTGCCGCGATGCCGCTTGCCATTAAGGGGACTACATGACCAAAAGTGCGGTCACTGACAGTGCGGTGCGGACTGCATAGAAAAGAAAGAGAAGCGCGATTACATAACGCTGGTAATTTATTGCAAAATATGAAGCTATTCTCTATTTACTGAAAATCTACTGTTTGGACTAAAAAATTACAACACTAGTGCTTTAGTATGTTGCTTGTAGAATAATCTGACAAAAAAGTCATAATGATTGTATGTATATTAGTATGGTTTTTATTGTAAAAAGAAAGTTTTTAGAGGTATCATCATGATTTTTTTCTATCGAATAAATTTGTTGTATTATGTTTTCAACACACTATCCACCTAGCATATATCCTGAAGAAAATCATACATTTTTCTGATTGTGTTTACTGTAGTCGATCACATGCTTTTATTGTTTCTAAAACATGCGTTTTTTTGCGTTTTGGTCCGGCATTGAATCGTGAGTTTGGCCCATCATTGGTCGTCTAATATGCGGCAGATGCCTCCAGCCCACTTCTGTTTTAGTGTGGCAGCTTTCCAAGTGCCATCAGTAATCTTTGTGATGGAACGTATGGTCGTATTCCTAACCTGCACCTTAATTGCATAACATACTACCTATCGATCTCATCTGAATAATTTTGAAGGATATTGGTAATCCATTGCTTCATATGTTCGAAAAATTTGTCTGTTCGACAACGTAAATAACGCTATGAATGTTGTTGAACTGTCAAAATGAAAGCTATTTGGTACTGATAGTGTTAGTGCTTTATAAGTACCAGGTATTTATATCGAGACCAGTCTGTAAATCCATTATCAATCCAAAAAAAGTGCTATAAATAGCATCAACGTCAGTGTGTACGGTCAGCATCAGAAATCAGTAGTTGATGCTGATATTTCTTATTCTCAATGTCTCAAAGAATATTAGCACAATTATTTTTGCACTTTGATCTAAGTAGGTAACCACAGAATGTTTAAATTCATTGTTAACGTTAATTTGAACAGTTCACTCAGAAAAAAATATTGTTGGCTCCAACAATAAAACTTTAACAGGGGAGAGCCCACCATAGTGTATAGTTCCTGCGGAAACGTTTTTATTGTCAGGAATTAAGTTGTTAGTACAACAATATTCTTTCAACAAATATATGTATTGATACTACAACAATGTTTCTATATTGTCAATACAACAGTATTTTTTCAACAAAATGTGTTCTTTAGTCTGTGCACAACAATACTAAGTTATGAACGCAACAGCTGTACTTTGTTAAATTAAATAGTTTGCCTTTGTAACCACCATTACAGCTTAGTCACGGTATTAAGGTTGCTTGACTTAATCAACTCATAATTATCTACAGTAGCAAAGTTATTTGAATGCTGGAGCTTCTCTACATCGTGAAAATAGCAATGTTCCCTTTGTTCATATGAAAGAGCCTTTGTTCTAGTAGAAATGTTATGTAAATCCTGGAGCTACGCCCCTTCACGAAAACAACTATACTTCCTTTGTTAATATGAAAGAGCCTTTGTTCCAGAGGCAATGTAATTTAAATACAGGAGCTACTCTACATCGTGAAAACACTAATGTACCCTTTGTTAATATGAAAGAGCCTTCGTTCCAGTAGCAATGTTATGTAAATGCTGGAGCTACGCTCCTTCGCGAGAACAACTATACTTCCTTTGTTAATATGAAAGAGCCCTTGTTCCAGAGGCAATGTAATTTAAATACAGGAGCTACTCTACATCGTGAAAACACTAATGTACCCTTTGTTAATATGAAAGAGCCTTCGTTCCAGTAGCAATGTTATGTAAATGCTGGAGCTACGCTTCTTCGCGAGAACAACTATACTTCCTTTGTTAATATGAAAGAGCCCTTGTTCCAGAGGCAATGTAATTTAAATACAGGAGCTACTCTACATCGTGAAAACACTAATGTACCCTTTGTTAATATGAAAGAGCCTTCGTTCCAGTAGCAATGTTATGTAAATGCTGGAGCTACGCTCCTTCGCGAAAACAACTATACTTCCTTTGTTAATATGAAAGAGCCTTTGTTCCAGCAGCAATGTAATTTAAATACAGCAGCTACTCTACATCGTGAAAACAACAATGCTTCCTTTGCTAATATGAAAGAGCCTTTGTTTCAGTAGCTAACTCTCCTTTGTTAAAACAACTACACTTTGTTTATACTTACATAAAAGATTTTGTTCAAGTAGCAATATCATTTACATGCAGGAGCTACTCAACTTTGCCAAAACAATTATACATCCTTTGTTCATATAAAAAAAGCCTTTGTTCCAGTACCTTCCATATAAAACAATTGTATTTTCTTTTTTACTGCGAATAAGCCTTTGGTACTTAATGTAATATATTTGCTACTGAACCAAAGGCTTATTCTTAGTCATAAAGAAAATACAGTTGTGTTTTATAGAAGCTACTCGAACAAACACTTTTTTATAATATGAACAATGAAAATATAATTGTTTTGGCGAAGGACATAGCTCCTGCATTTAAATAATATTGCCTTGGCCCAAGGTACTTGGACAAAAGCTTTTATGTATAAACGAAGAAAGTATAGTTATAAGCTACTGAAACGAAGGCTCATTCATATTAACATAGGAAGTATTTTCGCGAAGTAGAGTAGCTCCTGCAATTAAATCAAATTGTAGTTTACTAATTTATTGGTACCAGTAACTAATACTCATTTGATTTCTCATTGAATAAACTAGTTTGTCAACTTATTTATATATTACAATCAACTAGTTTTTGTTTGAAACACAAATGAGTATTTGATACATAGGTACTGGCAGCACAATAATACGTTAGTGAAACAAAGGCTTATTCGTAGTAACAATGGCAGTATATTTGTAAGAATAGCTACTGAAATTAAATTCTAAACCTAAATTATACGGTTTTAAGTGTACCTAACAGTGGTCATAATTATGATAAAAACAACATTATTTTTAGGGTATTTGTGTATTATATTTACATGCATTGAAATTTACATGCTCTCTTATAAGTAGGTACATTAATCAGTTTAAGTGAGTACACTTCTTACAACTAAATCTAAGGGTCAGTACACACCGCAACGTGACGCGCAGTTTTCAAGATAGCAATACATTTATAGACCTTATCTACTACACAAAAAGGCGCACAATTCAGTGAGGTGGGCTGCGCGGCGTAGCTCGGCGTAGTAGACACCACCTCACTGAATTGTGTACTTTATTGAGTAGTAGATAAGGTCTATAATTGCTATCTTGTAAACTGCACGCCGCGCCGCGTCGCGGTGTGAAATAACAAAAAAAAAACAAGGCTTACAAGTCAAATCTGGTCAATACTTTGTACAAGTATTATAAAATATTATAATAGGTTTGATTACTTACACAAAAGGAATTACTCTTATATGTAGGTACATAATAATCAGTTTAAGTTAGTACACTTAATACAACTTTACGACTACACATTTTAGCTTTTGCAGCTTAGAGCATGATTTTGATGATTATTTTTTATTAAATAACAGAAACTAAAAAAAAATAGCATTATCATATCAGTTTAATAAAACTGATATGATAATGCTATTTTTTTTTCAAAAAAACACTTAAAACTAATAAGAATAATAATTCTTATTAGTTTTAAGTGTTTTTTTATTAAGTTTATTTTTCAGATTAAAACGGATAGCAATGTTTCACCTCCTATACTATTCGTAACATATTAAAACTACCAGTATTCAGTTGGTTTTGACCATACCATTTAATGACAATTTTATGCTAGTATACTTAACACAAACGTAGCAACAATTTATTATTTAAAGTGGTTTTCGCAAAACAACGTACTGTTCAGAATGCGAGTTACCATAGCCGATATTTACAATGTTGCAGGGAAACTGATACTGCATAGTATCATAATCAATATAAATTAACTGCGTATCAGTCTGGGCCTCTGTTACGTTATAAGCATGATAATGCGAGTCAAAAGCAATAGTTACCATAGGCAGCGCCATAAAGACTATTTTACTATTATTACACACGTAAATATAAAAAAATAAATAAATCTTACGAACTTCCTACAGCAAGTACATATGGTTGGGGTGGAATACCTTTAGCAGCCACAAATGCATCCCTGTCGGCGCAATATGTTTCGATATCTGAAGCTGTTGTTACACGAGCAAGAAAGCTTGAACGTACTTCTTCCTTTGACAGCCTCCACACTTTTGTTTCCTTGGCACAGAAACAGTTGGCACTTGACGTAAAAGCAATATTATTCTCAAAAATGCTGCTAATGATGCCTGGTGTTCTCCGACTAAAAAAATACATTAATGTCATTACATTACGTCGTATCTTAACCTTTTTATAATATTATATACCGATCTATTGTTATTTTTTTATCTATATTATTTTATTTATGTTATTGTTTGCATTTCATATATCCATTTAGAAGATTTTTGAAAAAATAAAAGTGACAAATACTAGAAAACATGCAATTAAATAATCTTTGTAATTAAAATTACCGGTAGCTAAATCGAGCAGCTCAAGAGTAGTTTGATCTTGCCTGGAAGAACTTCCCATCTCTGCCAGAAATTCCAGAAGCTTTGTTTTAATAATTGGGAATTTTTCCTCAAAAACTTTGTCAGCATCTGGGTACACTGTCTGAAAGTCCAAGGATAACTGCAACAAATACAATTAAAACATATAACATGTGTAAAATTAGAACTACATTATAATATAATTAAAGATGCGGGATTAAAGATAGGTATTGGGTCTGAGCGGAATATGTCAATTTGTTGATGAGATCAGACAGTTTTTAAACGTCTAATGTCTAATGCAACTAAGACTCACCAGTTCATGTCCATCGGGCAAAGTGAGGGCAGGAAACCAGTCAAAGTATTCTTTGTATGATAGACCTTCTGCTTTCAGTTTACTGTTTCGTAATTGAAAAGTGGTGAGCCACTTTGTCACCACTGTCTCTCGGGGCGATGATGTTCCCCGCAACTAGTTCAAACATTCTTGTGGAGATGAGGTTGATTCAAAATCAGAATCGTCTTTTCCAATAATTTGACTATCCAAATTTTCCAACTCTTTGTCTAATTGTGAATTCCAGTCCTGTACAAAATACATAAACAAGTCATTATTAATTTTCATTTCATTCAAAAACAAGTCATTATTCATTCATTAAATCCTTTCCAAAAAAAAAAAAATTATCATCAAAATCGGTTCATAAACGACGAGGTTGAATTGAGAAACCTCCTTTTTTTGAAGTCTTTTAGTTTTAATATGAAGTATGGTTTACCTGAATTGACGTATTTATTGACCCATCATCTGTTCCGAATATTATAGGAGATGAAACATTGCTATCCGTTCCAATCTGAAAAATAAAACAGGCTGGCTATTATTTTTTACATTCTGTTAATTTGCTAAGAAACAAGTATAATATTATAATATTAAATAAAAAAAAATCATCAAAATCAGACTAAGCTGGGAAAGTAGAAAGAGAGAAAATATGATGTAAATTACCTCTAGTAAATTGTTTGATGTTGTTTATCCAGTACTACTCAGCTGAAATGCTTCAGCAGTAGATGATTGATGTTTCAAAAAAGATGATTTATTAACATTACTGCAATGCGTTAAAGCTAAAAAGGTAACCAACAGACAGTCAATGAATGGACGAAGATTGTGTCTTTCACCTTTATGTTGATTACCTTAGCATTTTGTATGTAAATACGACTATGTCGTTCTAACAACTTTACCTTTTCAGAAGGTAACACGGGCTTTTGAGACTACTGAAAGAAAAATTTACTAGGTTAACGAATTTATCCTGTCATGTAATTACCTATTAAGTATCACTAGGTACTTTATGACTAATATTGCTATCGAATTACTTATAGAGAATAAATATAGGAGTAGAGGTAGGCTAAGGAAATTATGGATAAAACATTATGAATTTGATTTGAATTTTGAATTATGGATTTTGTGTGAAAGTGAAAGATGTCATTTTGTAAGAAAGACTACTGAGATATGGATGATTGAGGAACGTGGAGAGAAAGAACCTGTTGTGCTGACCTCACAATATGAAGTGGGATAAGGGCAGGAAGATGATGATGATGGCTACTACAGAACTCTTAAACTGCTAAAACTACTTCCATGTAGGTTTCTATTTAGGATTATAATACATGCATATTATATGCAATACAATATCACCCAGACAGAGCATCCAGATTATCACACAAATGTTTGTTCTCGGTGGGGATTGAACCCACAGCCTACGGCACAGAAGGCAAAGCTACTACCAACAATGAGATTATCTAAATAACATCATTGACTACTAAATGAAAATAAGAAACAAAATGGCGTCTAGACATGGGTCGGATTAGGTAAAAACGATACCTATTCCACCTAATCCTAGTATTTAAAAATACCTAATCCATTTACCTAATCCGAATATTTTATTCAATATAGCCGCTGACCTGTTCCAATACTGTACCGATATTAAGTAGCGTATGTGGATTGGGTAAGAAATATTAGGCATGGAGTATGGACGTTCCGTTTCTGATAATTTGTAGAACAATGGATTAAGTATATAATTTCGTTTTTTTATGGGCTAACGGTACTTAAAGCAAACGTGAATACTCTGGTTTTTAACATTTAATCTAATATCGTGATCAAAATTACCCTTCATAGATACTTAAAGAGTGCGCCTGCACAATGTGTTTAATAATGGTAGGTACAGCGCAGAATCTTAAAATGTCGTCTATTAGAACATAACCTTATACCTACTATACTAAATGAATATTTTTTTTAAATAACTTGCTTAAAAATACGTAAACCAGCTAAACCAATGGAATGTAATAAATTTATGCAATTCTATCAATGGTCACGTACGCATGATGCACTTGCACTGCCAAAAGTTAGGTCAAGGTTAAAGTAGAATTACTCAAACGACATATTTTTTTGTCTTTATGCAGTCAAAGGCAAGAAAAGGCTAGGCAGATGATGAATCAAATCTCAAGTTATGTACTTACTTTATATGATTCGGACCATTTAATTCATCTGTGATAAAAAAAAGCTAATAACATGAAAACTTACCAATGAAACTGTCCTTTAGATGATCCAAACGGGCAGAATTAAGAAATTCTTCCATTTTCTTAACGAAAATGATCAATATTCACGCCGTAATGCCCATACGCACGGACGCACAACACAACACAAATGGCCGCCGGCCGCCCGGCGCGGAGCCAGGCGGGCGGCGGCCGGCTGGCCCGAGAGTCCGAGACAGAAAGAGAGAGACACGCGCGGACCGCGGTGCGGTAGGTGCTCCACGCCATGGCCGCCTTCCGAATTGACTAATATCGCTCACAGCACTCAAATCGTCTCATATGCGTTCCGTAATGGATATCACGATTATGACAGCTGAGAGCTGTCAACAATTCGGAACACTCGTTAGAGCGCTCACAGTGATTACTCGGTGTCAAAAAGATATTACAGCAGTATTTCTTCATAAAAACACCACACGTTTCTTCCTTTTCTTTCTTTAGGTGGCGACTGTCAGCCAGAAGCAAAATTTCGAAAATGCCACGTTATTAAAAAGATATAATGCAGCTCAAAACAAAACACACACTGACACATCCTCATCCTCACACACACACACACACTGTCATTTTTGACAGCGCTCAAGGTGATATTAGTACGAGGCATGGTCGGCGTTATCGCAATATGGCGCATGCCATGACGTCATCTATGACGATTCACGGGACATCATTATCGCGCTCACGCCAATTCGGTACGGGTTTTAGCACGCTCAAATCGATTACATCGATTATTTCCTCAATTCGGAACGCGCCCCATGACGCCACATGCCAGCGCAGTGTTGCAAACTCGTTTATTTTTTCTCCGAACGACGCGATACCGCGAAAGCGATTGGCAGAAAAAAATATATTTAGAAAACAAATTAAACTTGCCAATAAAGAAATTATGAGGTACTTATCGAGTAGTTCTTAAAAAAATGCAAAAGTGGGAATATACTAATACAAAAAAATATTGTTTCTGTCTGTCTGTTTGTTTACTTAACGTATGTTTACGCATCACGCAAAAATAACGGGATCAATGTTCATGAGGCAGTATTAGTTAGCTACTGCAACTTATAACATAGAATAGGTTTCATGCACTGTCATCCCTTAAGGGGGAAGCGCTAAGGTAGCCCGCGAAATTCAAATTTTCTTACTTTTTTTGCAATTTGCTGGTCAGTATTAGGTTATACGTTGATTAAAATAAGATTCGCGGCCGTAACAAATATGTATTTACAGAATTATAATCATTACAATTAGTAATACAACTTGATATGTTAGTGTAATCCTAAAATGTCAAGATTTCATGAAATAGTCATTCGGTAGGATTACTTGGTCTTAGAGAGTTGTGTTGATGACTTTAATGATCATAATTCTGTAAATACATATTTGTTACGGCCGCGAATCATATTTTAATCAACGTAAAACTTAGTACTGGCCAGCAAATTGCAAAAAACGTAAAAAAAATTGAATTTCGCGGGCTACCCTGGCGTTTTCACCTTAACCTCTCTGCACGAGCAGGTTAGATAGATTAGCCTTCTTCTTAGACAACTTAGGATGCAAGAGCGAGCGAAGCGAGCTCGGGACTTGGGGCACTCCGACTTGGACAGGTTAGGTTAGAAGTGGTTATTTTTTTTAAACCACCCAGAAATAGGAGCCCCACAAAGCGGGGCTCCGTCGATTACGCCTAAACACATCTATTTAAAAAAAAAATTGAAAGGAAGGGGGGAGGGGCCTGCTAATTCCCCCTTCATTTTATTCGTCACCCACCACTTCTTCGGACCTGATAGGTGTCAATACATGAAAAGGAGAATGACAACCAATGGGCCCCTAGTTTTGGTGCCGTGTCAAGACTATTTACTTCTCAAAAATTAAGTCGTATTTTTACATGTTTAAGTTTTATTTATCAACATTTTTTTTACCCTAGCATTGAAAACATAATTAATATTTGTTTTATTGAATTTATATCAGTTCCGCCATTAAAATTTAACCTGAATGTTGCCAGACGACAGACTATGTCAATGAAATAATTGTAATCGATTGAAAATATCGATATTTTACTAATCCGCCGCAACTAAAATGACCGGAGATAGCCTACAATAGCTTTTCTCCCGTCGTAATCTAGCTAACACTCTCATCTAACTGATTAGGCGCGAAGTAGACGACGGGCGGGCGGGCTCAAATAAAAAAAATAAAAGTAGTAAATAAACTAAAAAAAAAAAAATATCTTTGTGTTTCGTGGTATTTCCTACCGTCAGAAATATTCCGACTCATACTTAATTAATCTCTTTAAAAAACAAAAGTTAGTACCACAGATATTATTGTGGTTAGTAGTTAGTACTTCCCATACATACCTAAATAGCGTTTACAATAATTATGTTCTTTTTAATTATGTAAATAATATTATTTATAAGAAATCGATTTGGTAAATCGATACATGGTCACACTTAGACAGATCTAACTGTCAAATCTGTCTTCAACTACAGATAATCTTATAAGATTTATAATGGAATGGATGTGGTATTTTTGCATAAAATACCACATCCAATCCTTGATCTAAGAAAAATAGAATGATAGCGATACGCCCATAAACAAAATTACTAAAAATAAAATTGTGCGGACCGCACACCGCGCTCGCTGTCACCTGATTCAACGCCACTCCAGTGGAGCACGGACAGTCGGCGTTTTTTACAACGCCACTGAAGTGGTGCGGGGCGCGTGAGTGGATAACCTCAATTTCAGCATCCGAAAAAATAAGATTTCTCTTAAACTAGGGTGAAAAGTTGAAAATCGATTTCAGGATATGAAAAGGTAATTCTAGGTCTACAAAACCAAGTTAAAACCACCGTGACATGCGAAGTTTTATAGGGGCCCAAAACTCCTAACAAAATGGGCATTGTCCTTTGAAAGTGAGGTTAGAATATTAAAAATTTCAAATCTCAGAAAGGGGGGTGGGGTTCACCAGTTTTCCTTCACACCGTTGTACACCCCCCTCCCCCCTCCCACTACCACCCCTTAAATCGATGGCAGAGATACCGGATTCGTACCCCAGGAGATCTTATCAGAAGTCTGATCTCAAAATAAAATAGCAAATCTCTCAATATACTGCGTACCTACATACTTACCTACAAGGTCATAGTCAAAACATGTTCAGGACGTTATATTCAGTTTAAAGTTGGTATTTTTAAATGTTATGCCTAAAACACTTTTATAAAAATAAGATTTTTGGCATTTTCAATGTCAAGTAGTAGCCGAGGGGGTTAATTGCAGACTTTCGCTGTAATAGTAAGAAATGCTCAAGATGTTATTCCCCATAAGAAAACAGTACATTTATTTTCTGGCACTTAAATTTTTGGGTACTTTATGAACTTATGAATGACAAGTTTATGAAATACAAACTTATTTTTGCAGTTATTAATGATGTGCAATATTCAACCCAACTACGAAACCTTTTACTGTGCGTAGTCCGACATTAACAAGGCCAGTTTTTTTTTATTTCGTTGGGAAACTACTTACCACAAAAAAAAAACAATTTCTATTAGGTACTCAAGTAAACTAATAGAAACAAAAACTACCAAGCTCATACAACTAACAACACATAGGTATTAAAATGTAAAGTGATTGCGGAATACCCAATTTATACCTACAATTAATTTATCATCATTCCCAAACTTTTGCTCAGCCTACCTTAAAATGTATACTGGGCATTCTGTAGCAAACTATTACAAAGTATCAAAAATAATTAATTGTACGATAAATAAAAATAAATTAAGTCGTATTTTTACATACTTAAGGTTTTTTTATCAACATTTCTCTTACCCTAGCATTGGAAATCATAATTAATATTTGTTTTACTGAATTTGTATCAGTTCCGACTTCCGCCATTAAAACTTAATCTGAATGTTGCCAGACGACAGACTATGTGAATTAAATAATTGTAATCGATTGAAAATATCGATATTTTACTAATCCGCCGACTAAAATGACCGGTGATAGGCTACAATAGCTTTTCTCCCGTCGTAATCTAGCTAACACTCTGATGTAACTGATTAGGCGCGAAGTACACGAAGGGCGGGCTTAATAAAAAAAAGTAGTAAATAAACTAAAAAAAATATTATCATTGTGTTTCGTGGTATTTCCTACCGTCAGAAATATGCCGCTACATTCATACCTAATTAATCTCTTTAAAAAAAACTTAGTACCACAGATATTATTGTGGAACGGTTAGTAGTTGGTACTCAGGTTAGTATTAGTAATTCCCATACATACCTAAATAGTTAATTGTTATATTATAATTATTTTCTTTTTAATTATGTAAATAATATTATTTATAACGAATCGATTTGGTAAATCGATTACTAAAATATTTAACATGGTCACACTTAAACAGATCTAACTGTCAAATCAATGCAATATGTTATTGTTAATATTGTTATGTTATAAGCATCAATGAAATTGTTTCGTGCTGGATGTTTTGGATCGTGTTGAATTTATTCCTCCGTATTTACTTGTTCGTTACAATTTGAAGCTGTCGAGTTGAGCGTTTACTTACGTTTCCCGGTTTCTCCAGTGGTTTTGTTTTGAGATATTAAACTCCTTTTTTAGTGAGACGTGAGCACATTGACGCTGAGCTTTGGACTCTTGTTTTAGTGATGTGACTGGCAAATTGACTCTATTTTAGTTTTTAAGTGAGTCTTGGACTCTTGTTTTACTCCTGAAAAATGTCTGCACCTGGTAGAGGTCGGGTAAACCGCCCTCTCTCTCGCCGATGTGTCAATTGTTCCCTACGTTTGGTGCCTAATCGTCGTACAACGTGAAATCGAAGTATTAGATAAACCAATACTTCTTATCCTTCTGAGATCCTGGGTAACACCTACACCGGTAAGTTTATAATATGTCATTTACAAGACTTATACGAACATTTAGGATGCCTGTACTTGGTCAATCCAGACTGTAAATCTCTATTAAGTATTTCCACTATAACAGAAATTAACGTTTTAGGCAGTGTAAGGTGATCTGTGAGAAAGCCTAGACCATTGCAATGAGCACATGAATAAATGTACGTATTTTCTATTTAGGAATTCACTAATTTATTTTTATTATCTTTTCAGATATTCTCTAATGACGTCCTGTGTGTTGAATGTTTTGTATTATTACAAAACCGGACATCATCAAGCACAACTCTACCCTTGTATCCCTTGCTTTTAGACATCTCAACATATGTTTTGCGTGTGGCATGTCAATTGCAAGTCGCAGAACTCATTGGGTCAGTCAAGACTGTCCTCCAAGGAACGTTATACTAAGATGGACACCAGCTCATCATGTAAGTGTTTTAATTGTGGCATTATAACAATGATTGAACTAATTGTCGCGGGTTCGATTCCCGCACGGAACAAATATTTGTACGACCTACAAGTATTTGTTTGTTGCTTGGGACTATATGGCGTTGTGTGAAATGCCAGGGATATTATATTATTATATTATATATCTTAATATATATAAATTACGTGTCACGAGGTTTGTCCGCGATGGACTCCTAAACTACTTAACCGATTTTAATCAAATTTGTACACCGTGTGCAGTTTGATCCAACTTGAAAGATAGGATAGAAAAAAAATATATGACAAAAACGTTAGCCACAGCAACGCGTGGCCGGGTCAGCTAGTATTATATTATAATTGAACAAAAATAAATAGTATATAATATAATATAATATTTTCTTATTTTTAGATCTTGAATTTGGAACGAGTTTGTTATGCTTGTTGGGAAGCCGCATCGAGAGGAATACAGAGCCAGGCCGTTGGTGGCGTTAACAGACCCACAGTGGAGTCTGCGCCGGTGACTGATAACATCGTAGACATTGTGATTCCTGTACCACCTCCACTACCTCTGCCGGTTCGACCACCTCAGCAACAACAATTACCTCAAACATATTCAATAATTAATTCACTAAAGTACAAACGGGTTTTGGCAAGTTCACGACATTGCACGTTCCTTGGTTTTGCGAACACTGAACGTCTGTTAGTACCAAGCACTTTAAAGAAGTTTTGTTGTTACCTCATAAAGTATATATTCCCTTCACTGCAAGAATCTGCAGATATCATTTGCATAAGCATATGTTTTTTTTTTTACATCATTCTCACATATAATTGTAAATTCAACATTAATGATGTAACTAATATATTTGTAAAATATAATTTAAAAGAGTGTCCATGGAGTTTCTTGCCCGTTCTTCTCCATTGGTACCTACGCTTTGGAATGTGCAACTAGCTTCATATTTTCTGACTGACCGACTTCTTGATAATTCAAAAGTGCCTGTAAATGTTTTAATTGAAATAAATGCTTTGAGTTCGAGTTTGAGTTTGACTTTCCAAATCCTTCTGTTGCTCTCAGCATATTCTTAGTAAAACTCAGAACAGGTGATTACTGTCAACTCTTTTTAAAATGCCAAGATCCACTTTGAAAAGAAAAATGAATATATTGAGAAATTGTTTAAATGAACAGTGTTTCTCGACATTTAGGAATAAATCACACATCTATCCAAAATGTAGCATCACGGAATAGAATCATAGGTAGGTACCGGAGGGTTTTTTTGGGGATGCCAACATGGCCTCAAATGTTAAACCTGCCATTGTAATATGTGATGGCACATATTATGTTTATGTGCAAAGTAGCGGCAATTATAAATATCATATTATTTTAGATATAGTCTGCATAAAAGATCAAGATTATCATTAATCGAATTAAGAAGATTTGCTTTAGGATCTTACTAATTAAAACAGGCAAGATCCTATTATGGGGAGCATGTACGGGCGAAATAAGCAATGAACTAATAGAAGAAGATTTGCCCTTAATATTAGGTCAAAAGAATTATCTAGTTAAGGCCAAAATCGAGATATGTGAGTAGCAGGATTTATTACACACAATTAATGATAAGTAGAGAGCAACATATATATAATAATGAAGAGTAAGATTTATTTTCAATGTTCATATTGACACACATTGATAAATATGTTGCTGTGGTGACAATGGAAGGTTGCAAACCTTACCTTAAACCAGCAACATATTTACTGGATGACAAATTGTAATGAAATGCTATTTTGATAGATTTATTTACATTGGTCACATTGACACAGGTGCAACATTCCATTGTTACCACAGCCAAATATCAAGTGGTAGTTAAATTCTACGACTATAATTATTTTGTTAGATTAATTAATAATGTTCACGTTGACATACGTGTAACGTTCCATTGTTACCACAGCCAAATGTTTATTAACTTTGATGTAAGGATAAAGCTAAATTGTTCCTAGCACATTAAACGACGGGCAATAAAAAAGTTGCTAATCTCAACTAAGCTCTTTCTGTAATAGTAACAAAATATTTAGTTTCTCCGACAGGAAATTATCAACAAAGCATTTATTGTGACTTTGTTGACCCATTTTTTCCTGAGTGTTTGAGGTGTTTTTTGTGCACTTGTTTTTAATAATTAAATGTTTTCTTATAAACTGATACCCGGGAAATGTTCATATAATGATTAAAAACAAGTGTTCAAAAATATATAATACCAGCCGCGCCCCGCGGTTTCACCCGCATAAGTATCGATCCTGTGGGGATAAAAAATATCCTATGTCCTTTTTCGGGACTCAAACTGTCTCTCTATACCAAATTTCATCTAAATCGGTTCAGCGGTTTAAGCGTGAAGAGGTAACAGACAGACACACTTTCGCATTTATAATATTAGTATGGATGGAAGTATGGATTAGTGTGAATATACCTTTACCTTACAAAAATACGTATATATGCGTTTCCGGAAATATTTTCAGGGCCGACAAGTTAATTAGTGTTATATTGTTTATAAAGTTAAGCATTAAAGTTGGTAAAATTAAAACCCTTTTTGAAAATAAGCGATTGGTATGACAATAATTGTAGCTATGTAGCAATAATTAGCGTCTACTCATAGCAGAGAAAACGGGAAATCAGTCATAAAACTGGAAATCAGGAAATCAGTAACATAACATACATACGCTCACGCTTTCTTCCCATGGGGTAGGCAGAAACTACAGAACGTCAACCGCTACGATCCTTACGTAGGTACTCTTTGTGTCGTTTACGTTCAAGTAGGTTTATAGATTAGATATGTAGGTTAAGTGGGTATATATTTTCCGAGAATAAAAAGCGGTCTATTTATACATTGAGGAAAATAAAAACTAACGTTAGGTAACTACTAAGCGCCTTTGCCTATTATCATTAGTGTCTGACATCACAAAAATATAATCTACCTAAGTACCTACGTATTATATTTAAAACTAACCTATTTCATTACAAGATATCGATTAATAAGCCTCTCACAGAAGGTCGAATGGAACTTTTTTCTCCCACCCACGAGAGTGTCTCTATTACCCAAATACCCGGAAAATTGGGTCGTCTGCGCAATTTCGTACGTTTGACGATAACAACTGTGTTGTCCCTCGGCTAATAACTTTGAAGTATGTACAGTCAACAAAAGAGATAAGTATGCAGGATCGTCGAATACATATAGTTGAAGTTTAGTAAGAAACCGATGGATGTTCTCGAATAAAATTTAATTTTATTAATAGAAAACAAACAGCTCATTTATCAAATTTCAGTCGACAACATACATCATCGGTTTCTTACTAAACTTCAACTATATCCCACGATCCTGCATACTTATCTCTTTTGTTGACTGTACATCAGTTAATATAAACGAGTAACATACAAAATATCCAGATATATTATGGTTGTTATGCTAGCCTATTATCGTCCTTATAGCATGGCAACTGCCTTTTCTCATACAGAGAAGGCACGAGCATTGATCATTAAGCTTGTTCAAGAGGGGTTGGCGATTTCTGAATTACATTTTAACTATAAGTCGTCCAGGTTTTCTCAAGTTGTTTTTCCTGAAATTAATGCAGTGCAGTTCAGTTGTTTGAAAGCTTCTTAATAACCAGCGGGGTTGCGTTACACACTAACAGTACCAATCGCTTCCATTTTGACAGGTGGTTAACAACATTCATTGCGGTTTTTACGTTGTTGAGCAGACACATTTTTCGAACATATAAGGTATGAAGCAATGCATTAGCTAGCGATATTCTTCAAAATGATTCAGATTGTGATTTTTACGCAATTAGTTCTCCACGAAAAGTGTACTTACACACCTGTTTTCAAGAGAATTTTCGAGTTTTTATAAAAATTTTACATAAATTTTTATAATTTTTAATAAGATTTTACCTAGGTAATTTTTTTGTTAAGTCTATACTTACTGTGCCACTGCTAGGCAAAGACTTCCCTCAAGTCGAACCAGGAACTTTTTCCGCGCCACCTCGAAAGAGGCCTCACGGTATGACGGTACCTGCGCGTCCAGCTCGTTTTTCGCCACCTCTTTTTGGGAGGCCTCGGGCCCGGTGCCTTTAATTTAATTTAAATTAATTTTCTCGTGTATTTAATAATTGATGTAGACACAACATATTAAATTAAATTACTAAATAACTTACTATACAAAAGGACACTTAGGCGTCGAAGTACTCGTCCGCATCGCTGTCATCCGAAACGTGCCCAGAAGACTGGTAGAATTGCCACGTTGAATGGCAATGCTAATTCTTTGGCCAAAGAACGACCCAGTCCGTGTATTAAATTCAATGTTTATTGATGTCGGAAATATCTGCAGCAGATATTGACACTTAGGTATGATTTAACGACACCATGTAGTTTTAAACAATGGATAATCTATGTCCTTTGTTCCAACACATTTATAGGCTTCCGGGAAAAAAGTATGAAAAACTTCAGCCCTCGAGGTCGAGGTATTTACGTGACTGTATTTATCTGATTCAGCATCACGCTAGCTTCTTCGCGAATCGTGAGGCAAAGCAGACATAGAGCCTGAATACTCTTAAGTTTAAAGGTGTCTCTAATGTAGCACGAATCACGATACATAAATACTTCAGAAACTCTCATAAATAATGATTCTTGAGTTTCTATTCTCAACTATTAATATGTGGTAATTTAGGAACATGTAAGAGCAATTTTTTTGTCGGGTCGCGGTGTGAACTGACCCTAAGGCGACTACACGACCTAAAGCGCGGTCACTATCGGACTGCATAGAAAAGAAAGAGAAGCGCGGTGACACAACGCTGGTAATTTATTGCAAAATATGAAACAATAATCTATTTACAAACTACTGAATAAAAAATAATCCATCACTGAATGCAGTTTGGCATTAGCAATTTAATGGTAAGTATATTGTTAATTATAATTAAAATTGTTAATGAAGGGATAAACTGCTTTTAAAGAAATGTCAGAGGTGTATTGTGATTTGAGTTCCATCACTGTTTTAAAATAAGACTTGAAAATATGACTATTTCTTTTTGGTCAAAATTATTTACGGTTTAAGAGATACACTGAACAATTTTCAAGAAACCTCCGCCTTAAGAGCAGGTATCAACCAAAATAGCCTAACTTCAATATGATTTTTCATGAAATTGATGAGACTTAGGTATAAAATAAAAATAACACGAATAACTACATGATATTTCCAAACTTATTGTGGCAACAAATCACAAAATAGTAAAATTTTCTGTAATAAAAAACATCACGAAGTTACCTCCAATTTTCACGACTTTTCGATTTGTACTTAATATGCTAATGACTACTAGAATGAAAATTTGATGATTAATTTATTAATATAAAGCGACTTAGATTGTGGAAGGATTTTATTTTATTACTTTTATTTGTGGTTTTATTACGACGATAAGCTTATAGCACTTACGACGTTCTTAGTTCGTGGAAGAAATCATCTTCCGTCGCACGTTGCGGGAACTTCAAACATATATATGTTTCACAAATCAGTCGCCCCCGCTCTGTTGAGACGAGAGGACTGCGCTCAAATTTTCGGCTGCGCTGCTATTATTTAATTTACGTAAACAATATTTTCGTAATTTATCACTTTGTAGGAAAGACACTGTGAAACAGAAAACATGGAAAAATAACTAAAACCACTCCCGAAACGATTATTAAAAACAATAAGACTTGATAAACTAAACAAATACCGAGGCAAAACTATAAAATAAAAATATTGAAATAATTCAATGTTGATATTTGAAAAGTCAAGATGACATACATTTTATTTGACAGATTTTTGACTGTTATAGTACCACTAGCGCCATTGTTCTGCATTTCGGTTCATTTTCTTGCGGAGAAAATTTGCAACATAGCCAACTAGCGTTCATTTGAAAGTTCGTGCTGGAGATTTTAGACCTTACTGTGATTAACTCAAAATCCAAATTCGTTTTCTTCCACTTTTCTTGACAAACTCCGTATAAGGTTTTAGTAAGTACTATTCCCTAAATCAAGTTGAAACTCGAAATTCAGCGTAAAGGGTATATTATTATTGGAGCATACAAAAGAAATATCGGAAATTAAATACGTAATGAGTTTATTGTGGACAAAAGTACGAAACGGCACATGAAATATTTCATACAGATAGTGTTCTCATGACTAGCCTTCTTTTTATGGTGAGGATGAGTAAAGGTTGTGACGGATCAACATGTTTGGGATTGTCGGCTTCGCCGATAAAAGAGTTAAGCTCTGAATGGGTGCTAAGTTCTATAGAGTTGAGAGAAAGTCTACAGTTCATATTATAACTTGGCAAGTTGGAAACTTGGAAAGTTTCAACAGTTACAAAAGAGGAACCTAATGAACTTTAGACTTTGGAACCCATTTACATAGATGCCATATTGGTAAATCCGACAAACATGTACTTCTTTTGTTCCGAACTTTGCCTCGTTTTCCACAAATGTTTTCGGTGGGTATTTTTTCCTACTCACACTTCGCGCAGGAAAGGCTTTTATGACACATGCCGTTTGACGTAGCATAATACAGTGCAAAATCCACCATACGAATATCATTTTTTATTTGGGTATCACTGTTGCTAATTTATTGACTTTGCACGATCCTGCAAAGAAAAATCCACGATATACAAATATAATTTTTTTCTTGGTGAACACTGTTTTTCATCAAGATGTGGTGACGTCCAACTTGTAGGTCCTAAACAAAATTTGGTTACATTGGAATTTGAACTTTGTCACATCAACATTGAGTTTCTAGTTCCAAAAAAATACTAAGACATGATTCTTAGATTCTGAATTCAAACTTAGCGTATAGTAAGTATATGCAAAATAAACGGATGTTTTTACTTACTAAAGAATTGCATTGAAAATAAAGGGAATGAACAATGATCATATTTCGATATTGTAATTTGAGAAACCAATACGAGAAAATTAAATAGGGTTGCTCATCACTGCGGTGCGACAAGTTTTCTAAGATTTTTGATAGATATTTTCAATCATCTTCGTCCTTAATATGACCATTACAACGTCGTCATTCTAAAAAGGCTTGATTATATAACTCAAAATAAAAAATCATAAGATAAGCGATGTGATTACATTGGCCTTTATATTGTTAAAAAAACAAATTAGTTGAGTTTGTTTTCATCATGATTTATGATTAGGAGTATGTAATATAATACTTTGATGGAAGTGCTTTTGCTTTTTAGGGTTCCGTACCTCAAAAGGAAAAATCGAAAACCTTAGATACAGGATAACTTCGTTGTCCATCCGTCTGTCCCTTTTTCTCAGGAATACGTATCAAGTTGAAATTGATATCAAATACTTAGATCTACGGTTTCTTGGAGCTGTAGAAATATCAAGCCTCAAAGACGCTGACTTAGAAGCTGGCATAAATTGCCATTCATGTCGCGTGTTTTGAAATTTAAATCCTTGGGTGTACCTTATACGTTTTAATTATTCCCGTTGACCTAGAATAATGAAAATTGGCAAGAAGCAAGGTCTCACAGCATAAATAGGTACAGGAAAATATCCAAAAATCGTTCATTTGTAATTTCATTCGGAATCGAAAATGTATAGGCATTCAACTCGGTTTGCTCTCTAATATAAGATTTTTTTTTTTACTGTATAGTAAGACCCCTGACCCCGGACCCTGTTAGTCCTTCAATCCAGAATTGGAAATTCATAGATAGGCTGTATTACATGTATGTCCGTGAATCTGTTACCAGCATCGGAACAGATTCAGGGACATACAATAATATTGCCCTATCAAGATATCTACTTGCACAGCCTGCTATAATACTTAGGTACATTGAATAGAGCCGTTTCATCTGATTATTTTGCATATACTTATTACAGAAGATGGAAATTCAAACACAAATATATATGATTTATACCGATCTGTTCCCATGAGAACCCCCCCCCCCCCTCCCCCCTCGATCCCCTGCTAGTTATTCTTCTGTTTTAATCTCTGGCTTACTTGGCCGGGCGAAAAGTTTCTGCTGGCGGGAAGGGATTGTGTTTTGTTTTTGTCGTGTTTGATGAGAGGGGTAGGCAAGGAAGCGCGGGTGAAATTTGATTTTTTTCTGGCTTTATGCCCCCCCTTAAAGTAGAACACGCAGGGCTAGTATTTTTAATCTTATCTTAATGCAACAAACAGTAGAAGGTAATTACATTATTCGTTTTACAACACATCGTCCGTTGTCCGTTCCCTCAACTCAAAGTACAGAGGCCAGCACATCAAGCTACCCCAATCTGTCAAATTTCTTTGATAGATTTTCAACTTTACCGCAAAGGAATAAGGTTCATATTCAATTGGGAAAATTTGACAGATTGGGGTAGGTTGACGTGCTGGCCTCTGTACAACGCAGGAGGGCTAGTATTTTTACTCTAACATTAGACGGTAAGCTGCATTACTCGTTTTAGCAAATATTATAACGGTGGTGAAGGAAAACATCGTGATGAAACCGGCATGTCCTAGAACAAAAAATTTGAAGACGCGTGACATCCGCCAACCCGCACTGGACCCGCGTGGTGGATTTATGGCCCACTCCCTCTCACAGAGAGGAGGCCTGTGTCCCAGCAGTGGGACAGAGGCCACATAGGCTGATTATGCTTATGCTCTTCAATCAACAATACTAGAACTAGATTTCCGAGACACAAACAGAAACACCGAAACATCTACTACCACTACTACTACTATCTATCTTTAATATATTTATATTAATATATATAATATTGTATCTGTTACGGGTAATGCTAGAAGATGGAGTAAACCTTTTTTTTTTTTTTTTAACGGGGGGAAAATCCTCATGGACATCCTCCGCCCTGGGGAAAGGCGGAGGGGCGTGCCGGACTTTTACCGGCTAAAAACCACCCCGGTGTTCCCTTCCTGTACCTATTGCCGGGGGTACGGGTATCGCTTGCGCATTCGTCCGCGCCCCCGGCAGGTGTTGGCCCGCCAGATGTTCGTAGGCGGGCCCCGTCACCCTCTGCGGCCGTCACCCAGCGGCTGCAGGAACTCCAACAGAGAGGCGCGCGCGGAACACTGCGCCGCCGCCTCGAGGCCTGTTTCTGATCGGGCGACAAACGCCCCTAGTCTGTCGCCCGCAGGCCGCGCCCTATGGTGGCCGGAGATCATCCGCCACCCTGCGACGCCCGGTGCGTCTGCTGCGGGCCGGGAGAGAGGTGGTAGCTTCTCTCTCCCTTTCCGCCGCCTCCTTTGTTGACATTACGTCCTCACAAAAGGAGGCGACAGCCGTCCAGCCGCTCTCGCTCCCGACCATGCATGAAATGACGACCGGAAGCGAGAGGTCTGAGCTGGGCACTCCTCCAACGTGTGCAGCGCCGTGTCTTCGCGGCAGCTGTCACAGTGGTGACATTCGGGCGTCGGCTCCCGGCCTATCCGACACAGGTACTTCCCAAAACACCCATGTCCAGTAAGCACCTGCGTCAGCCGGAAGCTGAGGGCGCCGTGGCGTCTCTCCAGCCACTCCTTCATCAAGGGTCTTACCGCCGCTATCGCGGCGTGCCCTGCCGTGGGTCGCGCAAGTCGCTGCTCCCATTCCGCCACTAGGACCTGACGGAGCTCTGCCCTGCGCGCCTCAACTTGTCGAGGCACGAGGCGCTCGCCCCGCCCCACCGCTTCCTCGCGCCATGTATAGAGTGACGCGAGGAGTTCTGCCTCTAGGTCCCACGGCGGGGATCCGGCTAGGAGGCTTGCCACCTCGAAGGAGATCGTACGGTATCCCCTTATTACCCTGACGGCCATCGCTCTTTGCGGCCTACGCAACAAGGCGATGTTACGGGCCGTCAGGGCATTCGCCCACACTGGTGCGGCATAAAGCGCCATGGACCGTACGATTCCTGTGTAGAGCCTCCGGCAGGAGGTATTTGGACCCCAAGTTGGGCAGCAAGCGCGAGAGCGCTGAAGCGGCGCCCAACAAACGGGGTGCGAGCCGCTGGAAGTGCGGCCCGAAGCTCCACCGACTGTCGAGGACGAGTCCTAAGTACTTCATCGTCGACTCGACAGCGATGGAGACCCCTCCTACCACGATATTTGAACCCGGAGGTGGCTTATTCCTCGGCCCGTGAAAACAGAGGGCCTCGGATTTGTGCAAGGCCACCTCCAGGCCCAACCGCCGGATCCTACCCACGACATGCGCGACCCCGGCCGTCGCCAGTATGGCCGCCTGCCGGTACGTCTTCCCACGTGCTGTTACTAGCGTGTCGTCGGCGTAGCATGTCACGCCGACTCCGTGGAGAAGAGCACCGCGCAGAGCTCAGTCGTATCCTATGTTCCACAGGAGTGGCCCCAATACCGACCCCTGTGGAACACCGCACGACATTTCTCGTCGACCCCATTCTTCTCGACCCGGGTAAACTACCGATCTTTCCGACAAATAGGCCCCGACAATGCGGCGGAGGTAACCTGGCACCCCGTGATACCGGAGTGCCTCTCTGATAGTATTCCAGGGCAAGGTGTTGAATGCGTTGGCGATGTTGAGCGACACCGCCAAGACCACCTCACCCCGGGCGACTGCCTCCTCCGCCAGGACCCTCACGCGCATGATCGCGCCCACTGTGGAGCGCCCCTGACGGAAACCAAATTGGTTGTCCGCTAGGTCCGGCCCCTCGTTTGTCATGTGCTGGACCAGGCGGTCGGCGATGATTCGCTCGAAGATCTTACACACCTCGTCCAGAAGCACAATGGGCCGGTAGGCAGACGGTGAGTCTGCGGGGCGCCCCTCCTTCCTTAGCAGGACCAGTTTTCCGGTCTTCCACCGGCGTGGAAACTGGCCCCGCTCCAAGCATGCGCTTAAGAGTCCTTCTAGTCGGGGCCCGAGAGCCCTCAAGGCCAGGACCCATGCACGACCAGGAATGCCGTCGGGCCCTGGGGCGGTATTTTTTATGCGAGAAACCGCCACTCTCAACTCTACCCGGGTCACTTCGGGCACGTTGTCGTCGTGGTCGTCTTCCGCATTGGGCACATTCCAAGGCGGAACCATAGCAGGTGGTGTATGCTCTGGGCGTAAGGGAAACAGAGCGCTCACCACGTCCTCCAATAACTGTGGTTGAAGACTCCGGGACAGTGGGGGGGCCCACTGGCGCATCTTGCCCCTCACCATACGGTAGGGGCGTCCCCACGGATCTCGGTCCAGAGTCTCCAGCAGTTGTTCGCGGGCCGATGACTTTGCCCGCGCGATGGCTAATTGGAGAGCGCTCTTCGCCTCCCTGTAGCTCTCGTATAGTTCCGCCTCGATGGCCACCGCTGACGGAGAGCGGCGGCGTCTTCTTCGGCACCTGGTATACTGGCGTCGCCTCTCAACGCAGACGATGCGCAAATGCGCAATTAGCTGCGACCACCAGTACACCTGGCGCCTGGATGGTATCGGCCGGACTCGGGGCATCGCAGCGTCGCAGATTTGCGACATGCTCTCCCGGAACCACTCCGCCTCCTCGTCGATGTTGTCAGGCCTGTGAGGAGCATCCAACCAGGCTTGCACGATAGAGGCTTCCAGGAGAGCCTCCCTGTCCAGCCGCTTCATTGCCCAACGCGGACCGTCTCCAACGCCCACCGGGGCTGCTTGGACCGGCCCGACCGAGGTCTGGGTGGAGACACTGAATCGGATATATCTGTGATCAGACAGCGTCTCCACGTCCTCCACTACGTGCCAGCCATGGACACAGCGCGCGAG
Source organism: Gortyna flavago (assembly GCA_963669345.1). NCBI lineage: Eukaryota > Metazoa > Arthropoda > Insecta > Lepidoptera > Noctuidae > Gortyna > Gortyna flavago. The sequence goes on from OY770131.1 coordinate 5,359,061, forward strand.
AGCGGGGCTAGCGAACGTGAGGTCCACTATTGACCCGCCCCACTGTCGCACGCATGTCTGCACGCAACCCCGGTTTAGAAGAAGCAGGCCCTGCTCGACCGCCCACTCCTCCACCAACTCGCCCCGCACATCAGTTGTCGGGGAACCCCATGCCGTAGACTTGGCGTTGAAGTCCCCCAAGACGAGAACGGGACGAGGAAAGATGGAGTAAACCTAGGTTTACCCGGGTTGACTTAGTATTACCCAAGCTTCTTGGGTAAAGTCCGAATAATACGTAAAATAAATTTTTATTCGGAGTTTACCCATACTCACCTAGGTCTACCCAACTCTGGCGGCGTAATGTTAAAAATTAGTATGGATTACATTGTGCATTTATAATATTAGTATTGATTACACAGATTATTATGATACACGGCAACATACATTTTACGATTTATAATTGTAATCCTCGGTTTGTGCAACAAATCTAATCAGTAATAAATAACCTTGATTTATCAGTTCGAGTGCTAAGATATGACTAGCTAATTCCTAATTGCATTTGTCAAGAGGATGTTGATAATGAATCGTTGATAAGTGTCGGGTTTCGATCTACATTATGGACGTGTGATAAAAACAGTTAGATAAGCGTAGATTAGTAAGGCAGTTATTTTACTAAAATCATCTAAGTATACTAGGTAGCAGAGACATCGACGCGCAACCTGGGCCATGGATTGGCACATGAACCTGGCACATGATTCTAGAAATATTACGTCGGTTATAAAAGAAAACAGCTGTTTAATAGAAAAAAAAATATATTATATCCCCGCGGTTTTACCTGCGTAAGTTTCGATTCCAAAAAAAATCTGCAGAGGGCCACCCTTATCACTTAGGGGTATGAAAAATAGATAGTAGCCGATTATCAGACCTACTGAATATGCATATAAAATTTCATAAAAATCGGTCAAGCCGTTGCGGAGGAGTATGGTAACTAAGGGTCAATTTATACTAGCGCAGAGTCGAAGCGCATCGAAGCGTTCATCTGAAACCTGACATAGCAAATTCACCCTAATCTCCACAACGTAATGCGCATATATTACTTCTGAGATAAAAAGAAGACCCGCGAATTCGCACGCATTCGACGGAATTCGCGCGTCTAAACGCGACCAACGCTGATTGGTGCGTGTGCATTACGTTGTGGAGATAAGGGTGAATTTGCTATGTTATGTTTGAGATTAACGCTTCGATGCGCTTCGACTCTGCGCTAGTTTAAATTGACCCTTACATTGTGACACGAGAATTTTATATATTAGATAGATCGTATAGGCGATTGTTGTATGTACATTAGAATGATTAATGCAAACATTTATCCAATAAGATGTAGGCAAGTGAAAAAAAATATCTAACTAATAACTAAACGAAAAATTTGTCTGCTCAACAACGTAAATTAAAATAACGCAATGAATGTAATTGTTATACTGTCAAAATGGAAGCCGTTCCTATGGTTAGTGTGTTACGCAATTATGTATCCCGCTGGGATATGTTGTTTAGTCTCCAACTTTGATGCAGAAAGAAATGGGAAATATGCCAAAGTAAATGTTACGAATATATGCTGTTAGTGAAAAAGTATGAAATTACATAAAAGTAGTACTTAGGTATATTTTTCCAATATCATCTTCCAAAACTGAATAACTATCCATACTATCTACACTAATATTATAAAGAGGAAAAGTTTGTTTGTTTGTAATGAATAGGCTCAAAAACTACAGAACCGATTTTATAAATTCTTTCACCATTCGAAAGCTACATTATCCACGAGTAACATAGACTATATTTTATTTTGGAAAAAAATAGGGTTCCGTAAGATATTTGAGTTTTTTGGACACAAGGTGTAAAAAATCAACCAGAAAGTTACTTATTTTGCGTACGCTGCCTAAACTATAAAAGATAGAACCATAAAATGTTCTAATTAATTGTAGATCTTATAAATATCTACAAAAAAGTCCGCGACACACTATACCTATCTATGTCGAGTGAGGCACAAAAACCATTTTTTCATTTAAAAATCTTGATTTTTTTTTAAACGCGTTTATTTTACTCATAGTTTTAAACAGAGACCAATGCTTGAGTTTCCTTCTGTAATGTAAACTTTGTTGTCTTTGTTCACTTCCTTTGATCGCGTAGTTTTGTTGCATCTACATTTATTCGCTCATTTGGAGAAAAATCGACTTAACTGCTACTTTTTTTTACTTTGCTTTCCTAACGTACATACATACGCTTTCTAAGTGCTTTGTCATATTTAACTCATTTTTGGGAAACAATACATTTAAGTACGTCGATGTTTCTCCAAATGAGCGATATTATCACGCACGTTTTCTAAACAATCAAAAGTCGATTTGCTGACTAAGAATTTTACCAGTTTTCAAGCTATCGTGTATGTACTTTAGACTACACGGGACTTTGATATCTACCGTATATAGGTAGATCACAAAGTACTTTAAAGGATTCCTAATTAAAATGAGTAAAATCTGTTATCTGTATGTGATAAATACCTACTCATAAGCTAGGTTATACCTGTATTTTTAGAGGTAGTTTACGGTCAAGGTTTATAATGATCAACAAAAACTTGGACTGTGTCATTCTACTGTATGGAATAAAAATAATAAAATTGTATGTTTATGTGTGTTTGTGTGAAGGTTGTCGACCGGTTCTGATTTGGGTAAACGTAGAACGAATTCTTCAGTATATTGACCCGTGTGCCCCTAATCACGAGGTATCTATTAAGTTTATCGACATACAGGGCCAAATTATATTGACCTAAATACGTACTAGCATGGGTGTGTACTATAGTTGGCCCTTATTTAGTCGACCATACCGAGTAGCTTATGGCAATGACGAGACTATGTAGATTTAAACAAACATTGGAGAAATACGATTTTATAGAGAAACACGCTTTCCTAGATCGTTGGCTCCGGCTGCCATTTGAAAACCATTGACAGTCGTTACGGAAAGCCCGAAAGTTGAAGCTCGTTGTTGTTACCCGAAAGTTTGGCAGCTAGTCTTACCAAGGGGTCTCGTATTACTCAGTAACTGCTTTGCGGAGGTCAGATAGGCAGTCGCTCCATGTAAAATACTGGTATTCAGCTGCATCGGCGGCGGTTAGACTGGAAGCCGACCCCAAAATAGTTGGCAAAAGGTTAGGCAGATGATAATGACCCCTTCCTAGATAGTAGTCGGCAACTTAAATAGCAAAGTATAGTTAGGTAAAGTCAGAGAATACTATTGTTAAGCAAATTGACTAACAACTTAAATTGTCCGTGTACCTACAAATCACAACCGTCATTCTTTTACAGTTGTATGAAATCAAAAAAAGTACCTTTTAGAGTATTTAGCACAATATTAGAAGAATAAAAAAAATAAAACAGATGACTTAGCTATGAGTAGACTGTACGACTTCTGTTGCTGACTAGGTACAGACGCCAGCACATCAAGCTACCCGAAACTGTAAAATTTTCCAAATCAACCTTGAACCTCATGCTTTAGCGATAAACTTGAAAATCTATTAAAGAAATTTGACAGATTGTAGTTAGCTTGATGTGCTGGCATCTGCACTTAAAAACTCTAAAGTATCATATTAAATGTGATACTACTTAAGGAACCGACACAATTAATGAACATGTTTTATTCATCGAATGAAGGTCGAGGAACACATTTATGTAGACACAAACAAATGATTTTGCACAAAGTCGAAATGCTCTTTATATGTATATAAGTAGGTACCCAATAAAACTTTATAAAACGAAATGGTTATTTACAATCAGAACTTAAAATATAATCAAATAAAAACTCCTTTGACGGAACGCCACAACATGTCTGACTGCTCAACACCGATACCTGAATTGAAAATGAAGAATCAAAAAACGTCTCCTAATTTGATCAAGGTAACAATGGCCCAGTGTGCCTTCATTGTAACAGGATGTCACCTTGTGGGTCTCTTTGGGCAGAAGGTCAACCTATTAGGTCAGTCCTTAAGTCATTATACACCCGCGGTCAATGTCGGTCGACTGCTTTTGACCCTTATGCCCTTGGTAATAAAGTTGAAAAGTGGTCCACCGCCAGCGCCAGTGTCCGCGATGGTACATTAATAATAATTGAATTAAGAAAGAGTCAAAGTTCGTTCCCATTCCATGCATGGTTGCTATCTAATCAGAGTCGGATGTGGTTATTAATAGTAAATATATAATTGCGGTTGCGTAGACTATGTACTTAGGACCTATAGGGTGATGTACACTAAGATCACTATATTTTTGAATGCTGTTTCATTGGCTTTATAAATTATTGACTTACTAGCTATTGCGCGCGTACTACCGGAATAAAAAGTCTTTTGTGTTAATCCAGGTTGTAAACCATCTGTGTGCTTTTCATTCAAATCCGTTCAGCCGTTTTTGCGTGATTGAGTAACAAACATACAAAGTCTCACATTTATAACATTAGTAAGATTTACTTGATTAAAAAGAACAACAATAGCACATAACAACTACATATAATACATTTGCAGCTTTTTTTTCAATGTGTATGATATCAATATTAAAAACCAACAAATTGAATTACCTACCTACAATATACAAGGTCAATTAAATTACCTGGCCATACAAACGTGATCTTGTGATAAATAAGGAGTGAACTAAGTATTATTTTTAGTTTTTATCGGCATTAGATTAGAATTTGACTTTGTAGTTTTAAGTCTAAAAGTGACACCAGACACTGAAAAGTTGTGTGGAAATGGTATGGGCACGAGATGCAGAGGAATAAGGTAAATGTCGTCAGGAAATTTTATTATTTATTTACCTTTTCTTTAATTAAAACGATATAAAACCAATTACAAAAGTTAAAGACAGTTTGTATCTCTACACATTCACATAAGAGAGAAAATATAAAAACATCGAGTTCAGGTGAAAAAGTAAGTAAGAATTTGGATGGCTATACTATACGAGTAGGGGAACACCATAGATATATTTATATTTCTATGGGGAGACCAAAAAAACGAATAGACTGTGTGAAAGATGATATGGCTAGTAAGAGAGTGACTACCGAGATGACGACTAATAAACTTTTCTATTAAGTAGGTATAATTATGAAAGAAAAGTAAAAACTTTTTTACAAAAAAAAAAAACAACCGACTTAAAAAAAAACACTGCTAATTAACTTTAATTTCGGAAGTCGTGTCAAAAAACGAAAATGCGGAACCAACGACACCGACTTCCGAAATTAAAGTTATTTATCACTCTGTAGCGTTTTTTTTTTTGAAATCTGTAGTTTTTTTGTAAAAAAGTTTTTATTTTTCACTTTTTTGTTGTACACACGGCTACACATCAAGCTATACATTTCCAGTTTCAGCTGACCTCGCATTGTATAGGTTTTTCTTAGAATCAGAAGTCAGCTTTTACTGGTTATGTATAGCTTGATGTGTAGCCGTGTGTACCTACCCCACACAAATACTATTAACACTAGTGAATTGAAGACACCGACTAGAACAATCATCAAAATTCAATTAGAAATGCCGGAGATGCTGTACATTTATGCATATAATTTCGTACATTACAATAATTACCTAATGTATTATATACTAAAACCTTCCTGAAAATATGTCTATAGATCACATTAATGAAATAACTATCAAAATTGCTTCATGAGTTTTTGAGAAAATCGCGGACATACAAACATACATACATATTGGTCGAATACAGAACCTCCTTTTTTGAATTTTGAAGTCGGTTAAAAAGACTTGATGCGCCGACCCCATTGATATAAATTGGGGTACCTAAGGGCAGGAGAATGATGTTGAGTTTTGTTGTAGTTAATGCAGAATGTGATAGTTTGACTTCGCCCTGTATGCATCACTTCGATCGACGATATAATGTGCGCCTCGTGATTAGAACTATGGGTCAAAAGTCAGAACTGCTCTTGCATCTATCGTTACTGAGCTAGATGTTGACGATATATTGTTACGTAATTCATCATGGAAACTTCCTTATGCATTAGACTAGTAAACTGGTACTTATGAGAGTTATAGTGTTTTTTTTTTAATTAGTTTTATCTGTGTTTAGGTTTTTTTTTTAAATACCTATTATTTCGCTCGACAATATAATAATAACCTTTCACCTCGTGATTAGAACTCGGGGTCAAAATTCAGAACTGCTCTTGCGTCGATCGTTATCGAGCCGGACAGTTGATGACATGTAGTAGGTAATGGTTCACACCGCCCAGCGGAATTCGTTTAACGGCTTCGCATAATTGTTTTCGCGTCCGAGGTGTGCCAAGACCCTAATAGATTTTATAAAACTTAGATTTTTCTTGTTTAAAGTTTTTTTTTTATTTTCTTGTTTATACTACAAATATTATTTTATTTATAAGGAATAAAAAAAACATACAGCTTGGTTTAAGTGCCTACGAATTATATTAATTAAAACTTTTTGTTGAGTATAGTAAGTTACAACTTTTTCACAAACAAATAAAGTTTTAAGTATTCGTAAAAAGTAAAAAAAAACTTTCTTTTTTAATATGATTATGATAATTATGTTTTTTCATCTTAATCATAAGAAGAAGATTGTTTCGAAGATTGTAGAAGAAACTTCTTCATGTTGATAACCTTTAAAGTAATTATAGACTAATTGATTGTAATATTTATAAACTAAGCTGATTAGACTGTTCATTTTAGTCCGACGACCTTTGCATAGAACACAAAAAGTGAACAAAAAAAAACTAAATAAGTACTTCAGAAAAAACTTGCTTAGTTAGGTAACGTATTTCACGTAGTAATGTAAACGTTACCTACTTACTAGCGTTGCTTGCAACACAGTACAGTCACGTGTAAACGTATAATGTTCACATTGATCGTCGCACAGTGTTTGATTTCACTCACAAAAATTCTCAATGCTGTTTATCGCATAAATCGATCAAGAAATGCATTTTAAACGCAAGAGTAGAACACCCACTTGTGTATTTCAAATACGTTTTTTAAATAATTTTTATTTCGTGACATTTCACCTAGAAAAAAAGATTAAATAAATTCTGTAACCGTATCTGATCAAGATATTTTTTATTGATTAATATAGTTTGATAAAGGATCTTTAGTCGCATATTTTTATTTTTTGGGTATCACCTCTGGTTACTGTGTTATTAATTTTTATTCATTTTTTTTTCTCCCAATAAACTCAAAAGTGCGACTTGTGATAGGCACTGAAAGATTGCTCTTAATTAGGTCTATTATTGATAAAAAAGAATAAATCTTTATGAAATAATACAAAAATGAAAGATCTAGTTGAGTGACAACCCTAGGTAATAGGTAATACGGGCTGTTGTCCGCAACTCCACGTCAATGCGCGTATTTTGCGTGCGAGTGACAACCCTAACACTATATTTTGAAATTCGATAACTCGTAAACAACGCGATAGTGCAACGTGACTTTTAGACCTAATTAAGAGCAATCTTTCAGTATGGAACAGCTAATTTTCATTTGATAACCGACGAAAAATTTTAACTCGGCGCCTCGCGATTAACAGGTAGCTTTTCCCTGTATAATTTGATAGAAACAACTTCAACACAATCTATAAAAACTTTCCTATACTTGGGGGACGACAGTAGTGGACCTCGTTCGACTGATATTGTGATAAAGAAAGAAAGAAAAATGCTTTTGTTGGCATTAGAACAAAAACAACTTAAAACTGAAAACAGAAAAATATATACTTAATGCCAAATGGGCCTCAGCTCAGCATAATGTCAGAAGACTCCATACAAATATTTCTAAGCCTATACATCTACACCAATTTCGTAAATTTTATTGTCTTCTTTAATTTCAGACAGCAGCCACCAACCTCATGACATGTTTCAACGAACTGGTGAACATGGAAGTCTTGCAGCAGGAGATCGAAGATGCCAAGCCAACTGGACAGGTCGATGAAGTGTTTAAGAAGTTAGTATTAAACATGCAAATATGGATCTTAATGATCATAGGGATAAATGTGATTTTCTTTTATACGCCACTCCCCTTAAAAAGTTTGTCTCGACTTGAGCACAACTTCTGAGACATGGTCTTCTTGGCCTCAATCCCCAGGTTGGGCTATGGGTTATTGGATTTTTTCACGTTGGACGCTGGAGTTGTGCTCGGTTGATGGCACTAAGATATATTCATGGGGCGTCAACATAAATAGGCAATAACGTGAGCTGTCTCAAATCGACTAATAAGAACAGAGTACTATCAACAATCCGCCTGACATAGATAATGATAACTTCCCTGTATAACGTTGCAGAAAATAGCCTATGCTCAAACGAAACGGCTTCTAAATAGCCACGACTTTACGCGACATTATCATAATGTATAGACGCCAGCACATCAAGCTACTACAATCTGTCAAATTACTTTAAAAGATTTTCAACTTTATCGCTAAAGCATAAGGTTCAAAGTTGATTGGGAAAATTTGACAGTTTCGCGTAGCTTTTTGTGCTGGCGACTGTACATAAACATAGAAAGAAAGTAAATACGTTTATTTGCGGCAAACATGACCCAGAGAAAGCACACAAACACAAAAAGAAAATCTACTTGGGGGAAAATGTGTTATAATATGTGCTTGGGATAACATGCAGAGGTGCACCCATATCACACACATTTAGTCAGTATGACCATACCATACCTACATAGGTAGAATATATTCTTAACTAGCTGACCCGAAAAACGTTGTTCATACAAAAATCCCATAGAAAAACTTTATTTTTAAACGTTTATTCATAAACGTTGGTTAAAGTTAAGTAGCGATTAGCAACTGCTTATCCATACATTTTTGACGTTTGAACGTTAATCCTCGTTTTAAACTTAATCCCCCAGGCTTTGATGCCTCAGTCCGCATTTGAACAGTATTTTTTTTTTACTTGTGCCTAAAGTTTTAATAATTAAATAATCATCGTTTATAAATAAACCCCCTTATTACTAACGTTTTAAAACATAAAACCGCCGTTCTCAAGTGATCCGCTTACCAACGAACAAGCATTTCATGTGTATAGTTCCGCACAATCTTACCCACAGGCAATTTATAGAATAGATGGTTCCGTCGTAGACCTCTTCCATCGCTTTTCATCAGGCGAATTCAAAGTCAAGAGCGGATCCATTAAATAATAAAAGGAATATGCGACTCTCATTCAACGCCAATTTGCCGTACTACTATGAACCTTGATATGGAGATAACTCAGTTCAATTTGGATTCCAGATACTGCGTCAAGACACCTAGTTTCAAAGGATGTTTCCGCAATATGACAGAGACGGTGAAGCCTTGCTTCTCGGCTCCTGAACAGAAGAACTTCAAGACTTTGTACAACGTTACTGAGCAGCTAGCCGACTTTATCTGTTTTAAGGATGGCGACCGGATCGCATGTAAGTTTGTTCTAAAATGTTTTAACACTGACCTGCCACACTAAAATGGAATTGGGCTGGATACATCTGCCGCATGTCAGACGACCAATGGGCCAATCTTACGACCCAATGGGTCCCTCTTCATGGCAAGAGACATCGCGCAGGACCAGACGGAGATGGCGGGATGAGCTGGACTCCTTCAACAAGGTCCTTAGCAGCTTTAAATATAATAGGAGAAGTGGAAAAAGAGTAGGGAACCCTTTGCCCTGCAGTGGGACAACACAGGCTTTAATAATTGACGGACACTAAACTCTCATAGGCGTAATAACATTTAAAGTTCTATTGTGTCTCGTTCAGTGCCCAAGAACAACTGTTTCTGAAACTGTCGATTCGGGATTTAAAACTTACGAAGCTGTTTGAGACGGAGTTCGTCCGGGGAAGCATCTAGTATCACCTACGATCAATAATAGTACCTACTAGATTCCGATGAGCGCATCAAAAACGGCCGGAAAATTAAGAACACAAATAATGTTGTGGTCTTATTTTGCAACATAGTGTATTCAACCTTATTGCTAGAAATTATGTTTTATTTTTCCATAAATATGTTTGTTCCTATTTTAAAAAGACGTTTACTTTCAATCAATGTAGTAAATTAATTAAAGTAAAACAATTCAATTTTAAATGCATAAAGTAATGCTAGGGGTCAACACCATTTTCTTAATAATAAATTAATAATAGATAACTCAATACTCTAATTGGGTTGTATGAGTTCCTGCGTTAATTATGTTACATATTGTATACCAATTACTAAACTGTGAAAATCGTATAATATTTTTATGTTGTAAAAAAAAAACAATTTTTTCCTTTCAGTGTTCATCGCAGAAGGCGGCAAGGAGTGCTTCCAGGACAAATCGGAACTCATTCAGGATTGCTTTAACTCGACCTTCGACTCAGAGACGACGGAGAACCTTAAGAACATCAGCGAATCTGGAAATTTGCAGCTTGAGTTCAAGGTAAGAATTAAAACATCTCAGAGAATTAATTCTCGTAATAATTTTAAGAACATTCACAGTTTTTTATCTCAGTCAAAACTACTTTTGACATTGATTGTCGCTGCGATGAGATTGCGACTAGATGACTAGATTTTGAACATTTTAAATTTTTTATTTTTAACCTCATCTGTCATCTTTAACAATTACATGTTAAGAGCCCTTGATGATACATATTCGTTACGGTCGCGAATTATAATTATAAAACCTGACACACTGCAAATTGCAAAAAAACAAGAAAATTTTAATTTCGCGGGTAACCTTATTGCATCCCCCAAACTTTTATGTATTTCTTTTATCTCTTTCATTGATGGAAACGCTCATTTGAGTACGCACTCAAAGCATCAATAAAACCTAAGCATTGGTTTTTTTTTATCGTTGGAGCTGACCAGTAAGGCACCTGCAATGGTCTTAGGCTCGAAGTGAAAGAAAATGACCATTGTATAAGGAAAACGAATAAAGAAACTTTAATTACAAATATAGCAGAACATTATATTACATTTGATTTTCAACGACGATGTCAGACCGAAGAAAAAAGTTCACTTCAGTTTTATTTGACGGATAAAAAAGAAAAAGTATTTGTCATTTATAAAAAAGTCCAAAGCAAAAGTTCTTGGCAATTGCGCATCTAGTGTAGGTGTTCGTCAAACAAACATATATGCTGTGCAAAAGCGACGCACGTCGATGAATAACGCAACTTCGATGCGGCACTAACCCAACGACCACCAACGCTTCCCTATAATGTTATTTCTCGACATTAAAACATTAAATCAAAATCTTTATATTTTCAGGAAAAGCAGTGCAACCAAATGACGACATTACAGAAGTGTATCGTCAACGTACTAGAGAAGTGCACTAAGCCGACCTCGGCCAACATCGTGGACTCACTGTTCAACTTCATTAGGAAGGCGACGCCTTGCAAGCAATTTGTTAAAGTAAGTTAATTTGTTAATACAAAGTCATGGAGAAAAATATTGTATAAAATAACATCAGTGCCTTCGTATTTAACGTTGACCCACCATAGGCGTTCGTCGAACGTATAGGCTGCACAAACGCGACGCTAACGCCGCGACAAGTGTAATCACGGTAATTCGATACAATCTACGCATCGCTAGCGCAGTGTATGCGTTTATGTGGCGTCTCCGCGGCGTCAACGCAACGTCAACGTCTATGCTGGAAATACGCGAAGTGCGAAAGACACTATTTAGTGGATGTGTTTTTATTTATTTAACTAAAAACTAATCGCACAAACATTATGAAAATAATACCTTCTTATGTCCAGTAACAAATAATATATATTTATTATTTAATGTAACTGACTATCTTTGCTATAATTTTATGTTTTTTTAAGAAATGATATCTATTTCTTATATAAATAACACCTATTTCACATTGCACCACTGCCACAGTTTTGCTTACAGCAATAATTGTCAAATCTAACTTATGTATTGCACTAATATGTTATTATCACGCATGTTTTAATAGGCGACTGACAAACCCAAGGGCAGAGGTCGGATTTCTGTAAGTTGTATATCATGAGCACAAATATCTATAATCATTATATCATTATGTGAACGTCTGCTAAATCGCCATGTTATTCACTACACAGAGAAATTCAGAATTATAAAATTGCATAATTGGTGAAGGAATATATTTGCCACACACACACACACACACACACACACACACACACACACACACACACACACACACACACACACACACACACACACACACACACACACACACAACCACTCAAACCAATTATTTAATTTTTCCTTTTTTTTAATTTACCGTCTTTTTAATTCTCAGAAATATGAAGCTAGTTGCCCATTCCAAAGCTTACTAGGTATACCTGTGGAGAAGAACGGGCAAGAGATTCCATGGACACTCTTTTAAATCATATTGTTACGAAAATATTAGTTACATCATAAATGTTGAATTTATAATATTTTATACGTGTGAGTGTGACAGATGTAAAAAAGACACACACACACGGGTTATACATGGGACTTAAACATAACTGGCGAAATGTGGGTGTAGTATATGACGGTTCACCTCTATCCACCTATTCGGATTCAGGGAAACATGGTGTAATGATATTATGTGAAATTAGAATGTTAAAATCCTATTTTGAGGTTAGCATTTTCACCTTTATTTGACGGCTTTTCACAATGTACCTACGAAGCTGAGAAGATTTCTTTTTACGTTTTCGATTCACATTATTAATCACAATCTGAATCATTTTGAAGGAAAGTGCTCATCCATTGCTTTTTGTATTCGAAAAAATTGTCTGCTCAACAACGTAAATAACGCAATGGATGTTGTTGAACTGTCAAAATGTAAGTCATTCCTACTGTTAGTGTGTAAGTAACACACTTTCTCTCTTCTGTGTACTACGCTCTTGTGCTTAGCAATATAAGCCTCGCTCCTTCCTTCATTATGAAAAACATAAAACTACTCACCACCTGTGTTGTCTTTTTTGTTTGTTGTTCACCTTATCTCAGAAAACCCGTGACTTTAAATCACAAAAAAATGGGATCCATTAAACATTTTATATGTGACGGGCTACGAATAATAAAAGTTAAGAAATAAGCTCAAAAATGGCACCACGCAAATGTTTACCGTAGTGGGCGTTGCCGAAAATGCTACCGCGCACCAGAACCAATTGCGGCGCTTGGCGGAATACAACGCTTGACGCGAGCAAAGTCAAAGTCAAAGTCAAAGCATTTATTTCAAATAGGCACATAAAAGGCACTTTTGAACGTCAAAAATTACAATGAAATAGAATTGATTCTAGTCGCCCCTTCCAAAAGGTAGTTTTCGTATGGAGAAGAATGGGCAAGAAACTCCACCGTTACTCTTTTAAAATGTTTTACAATATTTTGCATACATTCATTATATAATAAAATAATATGTGAAGACGATGCACCTAAAATAAAATTACTATACCACAATAGGTAAAAGAATTAGAAATGAAACCATGACATATAAATTAATAATCTGATAGATACATGGTGCTCACATATTTACAAAAATGGAAAAAGTAAACGATTTTGATAAAAAAAAAATATATATATGTATATATATATATAAACTATTTTAACAAGTAATAAGTCAGGGTGTGAGTTAAGAGTAATTACAGAATGTAAACAAAGTAAAAAAGAATAAATTTACAATTAAATTAGCAACCAGTTTGATTTTGTCTAGAGAGCGCAGCTGATTGGCTTATTTGCATGATTTGCATGTGTGTTCTTTCGTTCGAATACTCGAGGTATTTTGTCAATGTAGTGAACTTTGGAGCTGAATTTCTCGTTGATTTTGTTCATAGTTACGCTTCCTGACTTAATTATTCGTAGGTGACGGGTCAAAACAAGTACTCTACAATTTTAACATATTTATTTCAATTTTCAGACTGAAGAAAGCAATTCGCCTGGCGCAGCCAGTGGCATTGCAGTGACGACAGCAACGCTTATTACAGCCTTAGCTGTAACATTACTCGCTTAAACTAGATTAAGCTAAGCACTCATACAGTTATAACTTTAATTACCACAACGCTATGCGAATACAATACAAAAATACAGGTCGTATGCGATCTCAAACGCTGGTGCTGCCATCTATATTAAAATAAAAATAAAAATGTTGCAAGCATAAAAAATCAGAATGACAGTTATAATCATAAATATTTTAGAGGCATTTTTAGATATATTTTAAAGACGAGGTCGCATATTTCTTTTTTTTATATATATTTTTGGAAAGGCGTGGGATAGAACAAAGTACGTAATTATAAGGTCTATACGATTGTTGTGAAACGACACTGAAGGTACAAGTCCAAGGCTCGGAGTAGTAAGTATGAAGTGATACCACATCAAATAAATACCGGAATTTAACCGCCCGTGAGTTGAAATGAACGTCTGTTATTGGACAATCCCTGACATCGCGTCATATATCTCTATTACTATTGGCCACTGCACATTTAATCACGGCGTTCGTTTTAACATTATTTCTTTATTCTTACTACTTCAGAACCAATCAGAGTTAAGTGATAAAATAAAGATGATGTACCTAAAAGGGCTCGAGTTTTGTCACCAACTCGAGTATAAGTCTCGACTTGATTATTAGGCAAAATCGGCCAAATATATTATCAGAAAATTATCATTAATATTATATATTTTACATTCTATTATTTTGAAACGTTTATATTATGAAATCGAAAGAAATACCTATTGTGTTAAGAGAATCGTGCACTTTTAATATTTTTATACATTATATTTACATTATTTAGCACTTAATTTTTCAGGTGATTTGCGTTCCTTTAAGTATATTCTAAATTAGCATAATATTGCTAATGCTTAAAGACTGTGATTACAACACTTATAATATTTTATTCCAATCATCCATATCTTTATATCCATAATTTTACAAAAAAAGTGAGACATTTATCGCATAGTTACATATCGTTACATATTTTCATAATATATTTGCCAAATAAATGTGGCCAACGAAATCATAATGCTTAGCTTGGTAGCATAAGTCAAAAATATAGAAAAATCGTCCTTTACGACAGATAGATAAATATAAAAGAACTACTATAGCATCTATAACTGGGATGGAATGTAGATATAGCCAGATTTAAATATTAAAATGCTATTTTTGCTTTTTTTTTTAACAACAGCCGTCCGAAAGATGTACCTACTCATCATTAAGAAGTTAAGAACACATCTTCAAACATCAGAATGTCCTTATGGCGAAAGAAACCGGCAACACTGTAATATGAACTTTAGAGTGTAAGTTATAAAGTCGATAATAGCAAGTAAAAATGACATGTCTCGCTTAGTAATTATAAATTTGATTACTGCTTCTGTCTATTATATTGTTTTTAGGAGTAAACGAAGTTTGGTGTTAGGGTTGGTGTTTTAGTGAATAGTTTTAGGTATGTATGTAGATCATCATTATACAAAAAAATAAAACAATCATAGAAAAAGAAATTTTATTTCGTAAAGTTACGTGAAACGGTGTAAATCATACGTCCCAAAAGGATAATAGCAGACGTTTCGCTTTTTGACGAAAAAATATTTCCTTTTCTATGTTTTCAATATTGTCCTACGAATAAAGGAGGGCCTACGAGCAACTTAGTTGCCCAGCAACTTTTTTGTCTCCGTCTCCTCGCCAAAATTTGGACGATGCGCACACGGGAGCGACAGCAACGCTACTTTTTTGTAAAATTTTCGATTGAGCGGCAACTGTTTTGTCGCCGTGCGCGCACTTGCATTGCAACCAATAAACGGGCGACAGTTACGTCCAAACCCGCGGACAAAAATGACTTCCAGTTGTGGCGTCGCTATATGCGTGCACTTTCATACAAGCAGTTGCGGACAAAAGTTACCAAAAAACAAAAGTTGCTCATGTTTTCATAAATAAATAAATGGGTGCCCTCGCAACTGAACATTTTATAGTCAATATGTATGATTAATGGGATTGAAAACTCCGTTAGTTTATGTAGTTATTAAAAGAAACATTCTAACTGAAGGCTGGTATGATTTGTATGTCTATGTATTTTATAATAGTGATTTTCACTGAAAACCATTGCCTCTGCATTTAAATATGTAAAATTAGATTGTGTACTATGTGGTAAATCGATTGTATGTATTCTGTTAAATAAATATTTTTATTTTTATATTAATATATCCTTTATTTTTTTGGTTTTAATTGCATACATTGTGCGGTGGTGCTTCATAGACAAAAGGCATATTTATGTGACATTTATTATAGGCCGACCGCTTAACTGAGACGTTGCCTGAGGTAGTTGCACGGTGCGGGAGGGGTGTGATGATGTGATGCGAGAGCAGTGTTTCGTCAACTTGTGACAACTATCACCCCTCCCGCACCGCGCAGCTACCTCAGGCAACGTCTCAGTTCAGCGGTCAGCGTATAATACGGATTTGCATTTAGATGATTACGTGTTGGTCTGTGCTGCGCCTTATGTGGGATTTAGTTTTAAATGTACAAGCAGATTATATCAGTCAACTACCTAGTTTCCGTTTAGACTACCTATCCATTTGAACGGAGAAAAGCGAGTTAGTACTACGAACTTCCACTGAAGCGTGAATAACGTCATATCTGTGGCATTTTATTGGTTATTTATTTCCTGCGGGGTGGATCTTTGAGTAACACCCAGTGAGTAGAGTGACCCAGTGGTAACGGCCGCGATTTAAGAGTTGTAGGTCGTAGGTTCGGACCCAGACAGGCGCTTTACTTTGTGTAAATTATTTCATCACCACTGCTCTCAAAACGATGAAGGAAAACATCGTTAGGAAACTGTCATGTCCTAGAAACAACAATTTGAAGATTTCACACATCCAACCATCAACCCGCACTGGGCTAGCTTGGTGGATTATGGCCCACTCTCTCCCACCAAGAAGATCCCGTGTCCTAGCTGTGGGAACATTACAGGCTGATTATGCTTATGCTTGCAATGGCAATGCAATGCATTATTATTATTATGCATTTTGACAGTTCAACAATATTCATTGCTTTATTGAAGTTGTTGAACGGAGGATTTGTTCAAACCTATAAAGCAATGATGTTAGGAATTTCTTTGGAAATGGGTGATTGTGTGATTCCCGTTCAAATGGACATACAGCCTTATTTTATTGATGTGACAAAATACTTAGATAGTTTTTTTGTTTCACTTTTACTAATAGTGATGGATAATTATATGAAATGTATTTAATTTGTGCACAACAGCTCTAGAAGACGTTTTTATTTTTTGCCGTTTATAAAGTGTTGAATCCTTTGAGTGCCATTATCTATCACTAACATATCTTAGATTTAAATTCTTTAAAACTAGAAAAATAGCACGTTTTTCTTCTATAAACGGATTAGATACAGAAATAAACTAGGTATTGCTTAGTTGACTGTATTAATAGGAGCCATATTATTGTCTATGTCAAAGGTAGTACGTAGGTTCGATGTCCGGTAGGCAACTAGGAATTTGTATATGTTGCTACGTGGTTTCTAACCATTTTACAATATTTGCAAATAAAAGATAAAAGTATAAAATAGTTTGTTTTATTTGTTTTTAATCCTAATGCTAATGTCCAAGTCAATTATTTTATTCCTACTAAATAAGGACTGCGCTACACATGTCCGGGGCGGTCTATTTCGGTGAGGGTAGACAAGGGTAGATGTGCCGTGCCGAATCGAATGTGCCGAATATTTCGCATGCTTAATGGAACATTGACCCATTAGTAGATAGGTTATAATTATTTCCGGATTTTTTTTTACTCAGTTCTCATCAATAGTTAATCATACGTTCAAAATTCAAGCATTCATGATTAATTAATCTAATCAAATCCAATCAGTTTTAATTTTATGCGTCTACAAGTAGGATTAGTCCTCATAGCGAGATTTTCTTTGCGCCTTCCCAAAAATCGTTTGTTTTGAGTTAAGTCAGTATTCCATTAAGCATGCGATTTGTGTGTAGCACCCCTAAGTGCTCATGCACGAGCGAGACGCGTCAATGGCAGAGGCAACAGCAACTGCCGACGAGTGTCCACGGCTGCCATCAACGCGTGTCGGCGGCTCCCGTCGACAACATGCCACCCGTCTTTGAGCACCGTAGGTAAGTACTCAAATACACGAGCGCCACGTTGTCGACGGCTGCAGTTGCCTCTGCCGTTGGGGCGTGTCGCTCGTGTGTATGTTACACAGCATATTGATTGAATTCCTCGAAAGGTGTAGACTAGACGGTGTAATATCAAGTTTTAAATAGGTGAGTGTTGAATTCTATTATCTGTAAAAATGCATTCCTGTCCTTATTTTAAAAGACATTACCTATTAATTTGTATTAGCCGCTTTACTATTTAATATAAGCCCGTATATTTGCTGGCAATTTTTCACAAAACTGCGTTAGCTATTCTAGTACCTACTTATAGCATAATCAGCCTATAGGTAATGTTCCCGCAGCTTGCAGCTGGGACACAGGCCACCCTCTTCGAGAGAGATTCTCGTACTTACCTACCTATAGCTTCTGCAGAAATCAATACCTTGTGCCTTTTATATAACGGCTGATAACTTCAGGGGTAGGGCCACAGGAAGGCCAATGAGTAAATAACGATCATATTGGTCTTATGTTTATGTATTGAAAGTTACAGTTCTTGCACAGCGATTTAACATTACATAATTATTATTTGCACTTATAATCACACCCAACTCTTGGACTATCAGCGACGAATCAGTTCTTCTGTAAAAAAAAAACAAATTACTTAGTCAATTAAAAAAAAAAACCGTATTGAGAAACTCCTCCTTTTTTTGAAATCGGTTATACATTGAACGAGTGCAAATTTTTACTGAAGAAATGGTGGATTCTGTGTTTCATTCGCAAAAAAAATGGACAAGGCACAGTAAAGGTACAGGTACAGGCCTAAACATATCAATAGAAACCTTGCAAGTCGCAACGACTACACTGCGTAACACACTAGCAGTAGGATTGACTGATTTTGACAGTTCAACAATATTCATTGCGTTATTTACCTTGCTAAGCAGACAGTTTATTTGAACATATGAAGCAATGTAATAGCAATATCCTTCAAAATTATTCAGTTTCTGATTGAAAATGTGTTACGTAATTAGCGTGCTGTTCGACTTTAACATAGGTAAGCTATTCTTTTTCATAATCGGTATTCTGTTGTCAGCACCTAAATCAAATACTAATGGAGATAGCATTTTTTTTTTTATTTAGGTACTCGAAAATACAATGAAGCATGTTACGCGTAGGTATCTATGAAATTTGCGGGGTAATTGCGTAACACACTATCAATTTAGCAATGGCTTTAATTTACGTTGTACTTAATGAGCAGACAAATTTTTTGAACATAATATCTATAATTATAGCAGTGGATTTCCTTCAAAATTATTTAGGTTGATAGTGTGTTAGGCAATTAGAGTGCTGAACTTTGTTTAGTGTTAGGTATACCTACAACTGTAAAAGAAATAAAAGCGAAATTAAATTATAATCAATTCTCACCAGAAATCAATCTTTGTTGTCTTTGTTGCACGGTGATCCTTTGCGTACAAATCTGAAGAGGGATTCAGCCATGTTGCTCGGGGTGGGTGTTTCACAGCCTTCCAACTTTGTGACAACACAAGCCGACAGTTCGTCGAACGTCGCGCACTTTTGCTGTTTATCAGAAAAAAATGGAAATAGAGTTGTTTCAGGTAGGTAATAATTAATAGGTATAGGTAATCATTTAAAAGTTTCTTCGTTAAGCGGCTTGTGGGCTAAGGCCCACAAGCCGTAGCATTAGAAAATAACCTCGTTGTTGTTCAAGTGTAATAGGTAGGTACTACTACATACTATACCTACTACATGTAGGTAGGAACTACTACTAAAACCTACTCCTACATTGTGTCCCACTGCTGGGCAAAGCCCTTTTTTTTCTTGCAAGCCTCTCTATTTTGTGCAATCTCTGGCCATGTTGGCCCTGGAAATATGATTGGATCGTAACACCATATAATATATTAGCTCTGTGGTCTACACGGATCTGTTAGTTTCCATCAGAATACAATTCAAAAATACAAATACTGATTAGAACTTACGTCAAGGCTGAGGGCCTTAGCGGCTTCGATGCTGGAGAACTTGTCCTTGATCTTGTTGGCGCACTCCCTGACTTCATTGGCCTTGCTCGTGAAGCATTGGGGTCCACCTTCGGCGATGAACACTGCCAAAAAAAATACAAGATTAGTACAAAGTGTTATACCTATGCCTGTTTCACCAGTGTTTGTTAAGAATTGGTAGGTTAAAATAGTGAGTGTACCTAACAAAATAAACAAAAGATATCTACCCCGATGAGAATCGAGGTGTCTGAGGAATAAATAGCAAATGATGGTTCAAAACTACATTTGACACTTTCAGAACTTTAGTTTGTTCTGTACCTACCTATTGCACTGTTCGTTCTGTCCATGATTTCCAGCGGATTTACCTGATTTCGATCAGAAGTTTTTTGAGTGACCTACTTGTACTACAGGTACTTTTATTTTGACTCCAGAAATCGCATTGCAATTTGAGTTGCCATGCTCAAGTCAACCACAATAATAACTGATTAACGTACCGCAACGGAAATTGTGGATTTTGGAGACCAGAACAAATCATTTCTGAAGTGAAACTTATGCGGCGATTCGATAATTGAACGAGAATGACGCGTCACGTTTAGGCAAATATCGTTAAATGAGAGAGAAGAAAGATATACCTAACTCTTTCTGTCTCTCACACTAAATCCCTCTTATTTTTTATTTTATTCTTTCTTTTTATTTTTTAAGAAATATTCACTTCTATCGCGCACAGTCCTGTACCTACG
The DNA here is from genome assembly GCA_963669345.1 of Gortyna flavago. Lineage (NCBI taxonomy): Eukaryota > Metazoa > Arthropoda > Insecta > Lepidoptera > Noctuidae > Gortyna > Gortyna flavago. The sequence continues at coordinate 5,379,847 of OY770131.1, forward strand.
CGTTATTTTTTTAATACGTAAAGCCATAAGTGTAGCTGGATCGGTAGGTACTTACAGGCAATCCTGTCACCGTCCTTGTAGCAGATAAAGTCGATGAATTGGTTGGTGCCGTTCTTGAAGGAGGACATCTGGTCGCGCGCGTTGGCGTCTATGCAGGGAGACACGCCATCCAGCAAGTTGTAGATGCAGGTCTTCAGTTCAGGAGTCTTGGCGCAGTACCTATGGGTTAGAACGATCGATTAGATTTACCTAGTTAAAGTCTGCTAGGAACTAGTGTCTACCTAGTCTGTAGGTACCTATCTAGTAGGTAGGTAGGTATCTACCCTTCGGACTAATAAACGATTTTAGCTTCTATCGTTCGAAAAATGTAGCGCACGGCTACTTAGACCTTTCCAGGACAGAGTATAGTCTCATAAAAATATTTTATAACACATTTGCTAGTAAAGGGTCTCCTATTTCACCAATTTCAATATCGTATTGTTACGTACTTGTGCGTTATTGTAATGTAAAACGCACAAGTTTCTTTTTAATAAGGTAAAACGCACGGTTTATCAAGATGCTCCGTCTAAAACGAACGGTACCTACTTTTTAAAATCTTAGCAAAGAGTTTTTATGTCAGAAAAGTGGTCAACATTTGGTCAACTTTGGGAGATAAAATATAATAAATAAACATTTAATTCTTTAATTTAATTAATTTTGACAATAAATTATAACTATTTATCTGTAACAAACACACAAAAATATTAATTTACTTTATTAGTACTTAATACTGGCTGTTTTTTGTGCCTTTGTCTTAAAAAAAAGCGCTGATGCGCGCGCATCGCTAATTTGTTTTTATTTGCTGGCATTTCTAAAAAGATGCTCAAGTGGCTATGTGAATAAAAAGTCGAAAGTATTTTCGGCTGACAATGTTAAGAAGTTCCTAAAAGAAGCTCCGGATTGCCGATATTTGGCAACAAAGGTCAGTTTAAGAAAGTCCGAGTTTTATTTATTTCCTCGCATATATGTTATAAAACGTCATATGAACAAGAATCGTCGCATAAAGGTTCAGAAAATAAGCCTAACGATTTATACTTACTTCTTGAAGACCTCATCCAGAGCACCATTGGGCTTGGCTTCCTCGATCTCTCTCTGCAGCGTCGGCACGTCAATGAGTCCCTTGACGCACTCCACGAAGGCCTTGCCAACATTCTACAAATAATAAATGGTACACGTTATTCAAAATGAAGATAGTCTTGACAGTATTTTAACGGAAAATGCTCTTAGGTATCTTGCATACAAGCAACGTCGATTTTGGCAATTATCTTGCGCTAGATTGGTACCTACTTAGGTAGGTGTATATAAACCACAGAACAGATAAAAGAAGTGTACCTACACGATACAAATAATTATATGTAGATGTAGCTGTGGTTGCTATTTAGTGGCCTATTTGAAAGCTCATTTTCAGACATCGACCCTGGGCTTTGTTTATTAAATTCATAATACAGGTGATGATTTGACTTTTTATCTTCATAGCCAAAAGTTATGCAATCTTACAGACTCCTAATTGGTCATACACATCGCTCGTGTGTATGACCTGCAGCCGCCGGCAACGTGCCGCTCGTATTGAGTAGGTACGGTGCTCAAATACGTTATCGGCGGCTGCAGTTGCCTCTGTCGACGGCAGCCGTCGACGCGTCTACGACTGACGCCGACTAGTGTCGACGGCTGCGCTTGTAAAATAGGAACACTTAATCGAGCCACCCTGCATTTGTTAAATAGAAGTACCTATACCTATAAGTTTTTAAATGGTCGAGAATTCTAATTTGGAACAATGACGACACAAAAACAATGGCCAGTAGGTACTGGCCATCGTTTTTGTGTAAATAATGATGAATTTGGGGCCATACATAGGTATGTATGGCCCCAAATTCATCATTATTTTGATGTTTTAAACTTTATATACCTACCTAATTTTTGACGTTCAAAAGTGCCTTTTATGTGCCTATTTGAAATAAATGCTTTAACTTTGACTTTGATACTTCACTTGGAATTGCACGGTGGCTCGATTAAGACCGAGAATGTATGTCGGTTTTGTTCGCATATTCTTTGTAGTAGACAGCCATTTAGAATTTTTGACACTTTCATGGCTAGACCGGCCAGGCTACATACCATAGTATGGAGTAGATACCCGTATCGTGTCGAAAGTCACGAATAGGTTTAACCGTTTAACTCACAAAACATGAGATCGACAGGGTTTCCGCGTTTTGTCAAAGATGGCCCGAATATGGGCTAACAACCTCTTTAGTATTCCAACTGCCCTCAGTTCAGCAGTATTTGATGTTAATGAATACTTAAAGCGGCAAAAATTCTATGAACAGATGTTTCTTGTTATTGTCATGTTAATGGACGGAAGATATGCCAATTTTTGGGTTTTTTCACTTTGATTCACTAATAATGCTATGACACATAAATTGTAAACTTCGCAGTATTTTCTACATTCGAGGTCCATAATTAGGTATGCCTACCTAGGTACTTACAAAATAAAAATCACTTATCATTTACCTATAATCTACTGAATTACCCATTGTAGGCAGGTACTTAGGTAGAGATAACGTCGTAGAGCGTGTCATAGAATATTGGCTTTTGCTCGTATACTCCGACTTTTAATTAGTTGCAGTAAAATGACACTTATTAACTCATTTCGGACTGCGTTTAGAGATGTGCATGTCAAATAAGTTTCTTTTGTTACGCTATTCTGTACTAGAAAAACAAGATTTGGTTGATGGCCGCAAAAAACAAAAAGACGCCAATTTTAGTCATTTAAGTACCTACCTAACACATAGGCTGTCATTTTACGGCAGCTAATTAAAAGTCCGACTATAGTAACTTTTCCATGACGGTAAAATACAGGAAGACAATATGAAAACCCACAGTTTCTTACTTCTTACAAACTTTCTACCAAACAAAATTTTCTTTATGAAGGTTCTGAACTACGGAATTGTGTAAAAGTGCATTTTGACACTATTCTGAGTTGTAATATAACCTATCACGTGAAATAATAAGTTAGAATTAAATTGCTTAATAGTCTATTAGGCTAGATTGTAGTAATAAATTATTAAGTATTAATACAAGCAAAAATACCTTTTATTTGACCAGGAGACCTAATCAGCTTCTGGAGGGAGGTGGGCTGGTTGGAATAACCACCGACGCCGCCATGGCCCACGCACAAAGGTCAATTGAAGGACTAAGTGCGAAAACCAAACCCATAACATAGAACATACCTTTTATTTAGGTAACTGTCTTCGTTTTAGTCTATTTTAATCCAACTCCCCTGTGCTAGCATGAGTAGGTACGCTACGCGCGTAGGTAGGTACGCGGTATAAAATATTTTTCTCTCTTTCTTACCTCAACTTGGTCTACTTTGTCTTCGGCGTTATTCTTTTGGCATTGTGCTCTGAGCATCTCACGCAGTTGAGCGCGCTTGTCATCGGGTATCGAGTAGTCGTCGGCCAACACGGCTGGAATCAATAAATTCATAAGTAAACACGTATTCTAGGAAAAAAAAAGAGAAAAGGGGTATGTAAAGATCGTAGTAGGTGGCGTTCTGTAGTTTCTGCCTACCCCATGGGAAAGGCGTGAGTTTATGTAGGAAAACTACTGCTACTATAAGGGCTCTTTAACTTTTAAGATATCACTGAAAACCAAAGAATTGACTACCACTTACATTATCGGGACAAAGAGAACAAAACTTATAACAATTTCATAATAGGTACAATACAACAATATTTATTCAAGATAATTTATTGTCCATTAAAAGTAACTGTTACTTAAAAAAAAACTTATCAAGTGACACCGATTTAACCTTTTTATGTTACCTACGTAGGTTAAACGATATCGAGATTATTTACACAAATAAGGAAAAATTTATATTTTTCATTGGAAAGAAATATTTTGGCACAGGTTTTGGTTATACCTAACATAATTCGGTGTAGGTACCTACCGGGGCGGGGACCTAAAAAGGCCACTTTGGCAGAATCATAAAACAATTCATATCACGCAATTCATCTGTTTGACAGTTTCACACCTGTATATCCCTGAAGGGTTAGGCAGAGGTGTACCTACCTATAGCATTTTACGAATCTCCATACACAACTGTCATACAGATGAATTGCGTGAAATAAATTGTTTTTCAACACACTTGCTCGTAAAGTGAGCCTTATTATATCGTTCTTAGGGCCATAAACCGAACTATAACATACACGTGCATAATAATATTACACACTAGTGCATAATAGAATGATCCCTACAAAGTTAAGTTAGTACCTAACTGCAAATTATATGCGAGTAAACAGAGCATTTTCAATTTAACCGGGTAATACAGTTTTTTTTTTTTTTTGTAACAACAAAGAGGTTTTATGCCACCGAAAATCTATTTACATTTTTGAAATAAATAAATGTGTCCCTAATTAAGACGAAAAAACATTTATTATTATCAAATTATTTATAATTCACAATAATTTCTTATAAAATATTTGCATTTTATCACAAAAATTATCATTTTGAAGTAGGCTGTATGGCTGTAATCAATCAACTTACATTTGGCGCGTGCAAAAAAAAAAATTGCGCGCCATTTCCCAATTTTCCCCTAATTTTCATATTTTGTTTGTATCGCATTTGTTGCTGTGTGGTAAATAATTATAAAAATGTCAGGTTTTAGTACAGAAGATGAACAATTGATTGATTTAACCCCGCCAGAAATACTAAATGCAGCACAAAATGCAAACGAAAGCCTAATACCTGCAAAATCTAGAGAAAAGTATTTAGCTGCTTACGATAGTTTCCTGCAATGGAAGAGCAACAAAAAAACCCAGTCATTTTCTGAAAATGTGAAGAAGTAAATGAAGGTACTAAAGAAGTGGCAAGTACCAATGTAACACAAACTGTGAAATTGCCATCAAAAACAATCCAATATCGTTTTGAAAATTGTACATTCACCAATTGTTTTAATAATTAAACGATTTATGCAATACATATTTGTTTTTTCCTCGCAAGTGTGTTGAAAAACGTCGTATGATACACGTGTGTATTGATGATTACCGTCCTCGGCTCTCTTAAGACCCTCACCTGACGGCTCGGGTCTCAATGGCGCCTCAGCGGTAATCACCAACATTACACACTTGTACCATAATGTACTATTATGATTCTGCCAAATTGGCCTTTTTAGGCCCCCAGATGCCAGCATATCAATCTACCCGAAACTGTCTCCCAATCAACTTTGAACCTTACTCTTTAGCAATAAAGTTGAAAATCGATTAAAGAAATTTGGCAGATTGTAGTAGCTTGATGTGCTGGCGTCTATATGTCGCAGCCAACTGGTTAAATTAGCCGTTCAGTTAACTGCCTGGCCTTTAGAAGTAGTGCTCGCCTCGCTTCGCTCCCTCGGCTCGCACGCGGTTGAGTTGATCACAGTTCTAACCTAACCCATTTGGTCGGGGTGCCCTGGCTTAGTTACTGCGACTAATTCGGCCAATTAGTTGAACGGCCGCCGTTTAGTTAAAAGGCGAGGCGGTTAACTGAACGGCTAATTTAACCAGTTGGCTGCGACATATACATCAGCCGATCTATTCTGCGGAAATCTCCTGTGAAAACTTAGGTTATGTAACCTTTAAGTGCGTAAAAAGCTCACTTCACCTAGGTAAGTTTTCACAGGAGATTTCAGCAGAATAGATGGGCTTGGGTCTTTAAAGTACGCTCTATTGCCCTTGTCCAAGTCTCCACTAAACTTGAGCATTGCTACGTCAACAGTCCGTTCACAGTAATTTTACCTCTGACAGCAACAACCTTATTGTGACGAGAATAAAGATCATAACGTTTTTGACAGATTTACCACTGGCAACAACCCAACAGCATGGCAACCTTATAAGAATAAGAATTAAGATTTCTGTGGTTTGGGCATTGATGAAAATCAGAGGTATGTCTATCGACAACTTGGCTAATTCACTTGAAATGCTAGTGAAAATTACAGATTCATGATGGTCGTCACTTTTTAGCGATACTTTCGCTTTTTCAAAACGAAGTCAGTATTACTAAGGTATTTCCCTAAAACAGGAATAAGAAATTACAATACCTACAGCTGTTAGTAATGTACAATGGAGTCATCCTAAGACCTAAGATCTAAAACAGTGTTTCCTAAAATAATTTTCTAGTCTGAACCTTGCCCAGTGCATCGTTGCATCGTGTCTCTCAAACTACACAGCGGTGACACTGCGAGCAGAGTTCAAAGGATAATCTTGATCGAGTAAATTGGTAAATGGACTGATGTAGCTCGCAGGAAGTGGGGGACGAATTGAGTGGCCAACTGTGGCAAATATATACATCATCATATATATGCTTCTTAGTACATGCGACCTGACAATGTACTCGTGAATGAAGAAAGTCATATGCTGTAGTCCTTTGTAACTGGCAGACCAATAATCTGGGTTATTGTTGGCCCATTAGGAATACGAAATGCATTTAATGTTGCACGGTCTTTGTATCGTGTTGGTGATCGTCCACACAGGGTTTGATAAAGCGGACTGAACTTTTGAAAACTTCTTAACTCTTTACGGCTTTATTTTTCAAAGAAAAGGCTTCCTGAAACTACAGAAAATCTGAAAAAATGAGAAATTGTTGACGATGCTCACTTATTTGTATCAATATTTAAATCTTTAACAAAGTGTTCTTGATTCATGGTTTGGGTTATATGGTCATCTACATATTTACCTAAAATAAATTCCTACCCGATAAACAAATTGTCAGTAAGTATATATATGTACCTATCTACTTATATTGCTTAAGTTAATTCAGAAAAATAAAAATACCGTAAATTATTGAGGCAATATACGGGTGCAGACGGATTTACTAAAAATCAACAATAAAGTCAGTTAATGAGGCTAATTAACTAAGTGCATACTTACTATTTTTATTTCTTTGTTTGTTTAAAAATCGCCATCCGTTATCTAAGCATGTGTACGAATACTTAATTGGTGTAAAAAGTTGTTGTTGTTTTTACCTAACCCAAACTAGATATTTGACATAACAGCAATTGTTATCATTTAAATTATCAACAATTTTTCTTGTTACTCTTCGAATACCTACTGTCGCAGACCGAACGACACAACTAATAATAAATATGAGTGATTTTATTTGTTTTTGAACAAACAAACAAAATCAATTCGTAATTGCTTATCAAAACTGCATATTATATAAATAAATAATTATCTAATTAAACGTTGTTTAACTTAATTTACTTAACACACTAACGTTAAATAATTAATTGTAACTTTATTGACAAAGTTCAAAGGCCTTTTGACAGATAAGATGGCGGAAGGGCGCGAACGCCAATCAAGCAGTAAATGACATTATTGCACAATTTATTGTTTCCCGGGAATTGCACATGGCGACACTTGAGTGGGCTAATTCTTTAACGACCGACGTCAACTGCCTGTCGAGATAGACACATGGCTACGATACCTAGATGTACCTATGTCGTTTCGGGAAATATAACTGCTACATAAACACAGTAAGGCTACAAATAGTAGGTATTACTTATTTCATGACAAAAGAAAACGAAGCAAAAGAAGTACTTATGTAAGGACGGTAGCAGTTGGCGTTCTGTAGTTTCTGCCTGCCCCCGGCACACAACAAACTCATGCCTTCTCTATGTGTTCATAATGTAGAAAATAAAACATGAATAGTTGGTGAATGACATGAGTAGTAGCAGAATAGTTGGTAACTTCTAAATTATGTCGATAGACACATGACACATTGTTGTTGTGTAGTTTAGACAACAACAATGTGTCTGTTGACATAATTTCGGCAAAATTCTAGCATTGGCTAGGTACTCTAAGAAATGTCGACTAGTACCTATGTTAAACAATCCAGCACAAAATAGATTGAAAGAAAAGAAACAAACTACAAATAAATTTGCAATAAACATGAAAGGAAAAACTGCAGATTTTTTCGGAAGTCAGTAAGTAAGCAGTTGCAACACAAAAATATATCTCCGTGCTCTGCAATAATTCCTCTGACACTCGAAAATCATAAACAACTTAGGTACCAACTGAAGGGAAACTTATCTTTTATCTGAGTTCCTACACGCAAGTCATAAGTCATCTTAGGAAAACGGGCGAAAATGATTCTCTAGGTCGATGCTACTTTATGCTATGTTGCAATCTTCCAATCTTGCAACAAAGCATCTTGCAACAGAATAATAATTGTTTCCTTTTATAATGGAAACTACTGCAAGAGGTGTTATTTATGAGTTGCACTATAGGCTTTTGCTACTCCATTGATTAGATGCAATGAAAATGTCAAAATCCGTCCAGTTATTATGGCGTGAAAAGGTCAATCGAGACAGTCAGACAGAGTTAGTTTCGCTGCTGGGGAGTTTGTTGCGCCACTTCTTCCTCCCAGCGAAAGCACTATAGGAAGATGTGAAGGGCGGGCGTTTTGGGGGCACTGACATAATATGTAATTTTGGCGTTCAAAAAGTGTTGATTCGCAGCCTCAATCAAATGACTTGATTTCAGATAAGGGATCTCCAATAGCCAATAACCTATTGCAAGCTCTTAAACCAATGGAAAGAGGGAGTGACTTTCACATAATCATGAAAGGGGAGGACTATTTTTCATCCCAAACAACTGTAATATTTCTACAATAAGAAATACTAACAAAGCGCGAAGGTCAGTAGGTAGTCAATCTTTAAATCCAATAGAGAATTGTTTTCTTCTAATCGCTTAGGGCTAAATTGATGTAACAAACATAATAAGCAAAACAAACACGCACCTTTGTAAACTAATACAGGTATCATAACTAATGTGTCATCAGCATTATCATCAACGACGCCTGTTCCTAGTTATCATTGTTACCTACCTATTGTTACATCAGCACTGCAATACCTATAGTCATCGGTAACAAGCACGGGTAGAGGTACAGACAACCTCATTTAACAAAATATTACAATGTCAATAAATCTGCTCAGCCTTTTCCCAACTATGTTGGGGTCGACTTCCAGTCAGATCGGATGCAGCTGGGTACCAGTATGCTATATGGAGCGACTGCCAATCTGACCTCCACAACCCAGTTACTGGGTAACAAAATATTATAATGTAGATAGATATATTTAATTTTTTACGACTATCTAAAGGATCAAAAATCTAAATCTCAAAACGTTGAAGGAATACATCGTGAAGAAACCGGCATGTCCAAGAACCAATAAGTAATTCGAAGACATGTGACATCTAGGTACCAACACGCACTGGGCCCGCGTGGTGGATTACGGCCTACTCCCGTTCGCTGAGAGGAGGCCTGTGTCCCAGCAATGAGAACATTATAAGCTGATGATGCGTTCTAAAGGATACTTTCAAAAACTTGGATTTGAAATTGTGTGTGTTTTGCTGGGGTAACTATAGGTCGACTGAGACGTTGCCTGAGGTAGCTGCTCGGTGCAGGAGGGGTGATTGTTGTCACAAGTTGAAGAATCACTGAGCTCTCGCATCACATTAACACCCCTCCCTCACCGCGCTGCTGCCTCAGGCAACGTCTCAGTTAAGCGGTCGGCTTATAATGACGCTCTGTGTACGTAAGTTTCATCGCCCTGATGTCCATGATAATTGTAATAAACCACCTTTTTGCTTCGCCGTAGTCAGGTAAAAAGTATGATTCACTTGGCGTTTTCCTAAGTACCTATGTTGACTGGCTAGAGGGCTAAGACGTAAATGATCAACCTCGTACCTATAGCTTTTTAATCTGAGATTGGGATCGGCTTTTAGACTGTATCTAGATGAGACTCAATATGGAGTCATTCGACCTTCGTAACACGATGTCTAAGCCAACTATTTTCGGTAATCTGCGAGAAATAACGCAGATTAGACTCGCAAAATGTTTCACTTCAAGTTTCTTGATGTTTGTTAATTCATTTTACCATGGGGAAAAGATGTAACTTTTATCATCTCTCAAAAAATAGATTATTTTATTTACAGTGATATGAAGACATGTAGCTACTACAAATCCTTTTTTTAACTAAACATAAAGCTAGCTATCATTTTGCTATGCACCAGGTCCTAAGTTGATTTTTAATTATATGAAATACGAGTAGATTAACGATAATCTTTAAACTATTGCAGTTGGTACTAAAAATATAACAATTATAGAGATATCTTTTTTTATTTTTTTATTTTAGATCAATGAATTAATTAATCGCACTGATTTTCTCTATTAATTTACGCCAAAATTAGTCATAAAATCACTTAAAAAAAATCTCTGACAAAAACTTACCCACTGCCAGTACGGCGAAAACAAAAGTTTTCAGCATCATTTTGTAGCACTGTTTAATACTTTGTGGTTACAGAACCAATGCCGAACGCGGACTGAAGCTCCGTCATTTGTATATCGCGTTTTATACACACGGTATTAAGACGATAACTCACTGATGCGATGTAGACGAGTGTCCTGAACGTTACCCATGTTACATGGAAATTTATGGGTGCCTATTTGGGATAGCTGCTACATCTAACTCCTCGGAAAATTGCCTCTGTAGGAAATTCCTCCAAATTTAATGTACATTTTTAACTAATGAGGAATATAACGATTTCTAATCTAAACCTATAAAAACAAATTCAGAAAGAGAAAAAGTAAGATAGATAGATAAGATACTCTTAATACACTTTATTTTGTAGGTACCTACCTATACCAAAAAAAATACAGATGTAAATGTAAAAGTGATCTTTTAAAGACAACCTCTGAATGGATTAAGGGAGAAGGAGGGACAATAATGCACTTCTGAAAATATGATGATAAACATAAGCACGTGAGCACGTCTCATGTCTTTAGTATTTGTTATTAGCCTCGTCGCTAATTTTGTGAAGAAAATCATACTATAATATAATTCTATAATACAATTTCGCTTAGTGGATATGTTATGAAATAACTAATAAGTAAATTGTTAATACAACCCTCTAAGTTCATATAATCCCATTGATTGATAGGAAATAGTCATTCAATGGGATTAGGTATTATGTACTTAAGAGGGTTGTATTGGTGATTTTAATGATTAAAATTCTGTAAATTCATATTTGTTACGCTCGCGAATCATATTTTTAATCTATATTAAACATGACACTGAAGTAACTGCTAATAGCAAAAAACGTAAAAAAACATGTAATTTCGCAGGCTATCTAGCGCATCCACCTTAAACTAAATGTGTGTGTGTGTAAAGTAGGTATTACACATAATGTATATGTACCATTAACATGAAACAGTTTTGGTTGTTTTGTTTAAAATTAAAAACTAATCACAAATTGTCTAATATTAAAACAACATTGTAATAATATTGAAACGACTGTCTAAGTCGTTTCAATACAACATACATTTTCTCAATTAAATTTACTACATAGGCAGAGCAAATATAAAAGAAGTGCACGCTTTCGTTACGCCATAGTCAGCAGCTGCCTTTAACATGACAATAGTCGTCTTCATATTAACCGAGACGATATCTGCGTGTCGACGACAGACTGGTGGACAGTATGTGTGCATGTTTTTCCCCATTTTTAATTAAGTAATATCTTCGCCAAAGAGGCGATGGGATTACCTTTTATTTCGGGTTATGGTGTTAATATGAGGTGCTATTAGTACATAATTACGAGTATAAGTCTCCTTAAGAAACGCAGCTAAGCTGCGTTAACTTTTGTCAGAGCGATAAATAATAAAAGAAAGAGAATCCCTTGAACTAAGTACCTGCAGCCAGGGAAATTGATTGTTATGCAAATTGACAACCTTTGTAAATTTTCCGTGTCATAGCGATTTCATACTACTGCCAAAGGATGATAGTTGTGATTTGAAATACACAAAATAAGTTGTATTATCGCTCAAAATATCGAAAAAAACATCTTATCGAAAACAAAAACATAAACTACTTTTAATTAGGCTCAATAGCATGAAAGCCATAAATCTGGAAATTTAAGAGTTTGAACGCGTTAATCTATTGAACTCCCAGTCGGCTTTGAAAAATTATTTTTGCATTTCGCGGGTAGGCGATGCGATGCGACGTGGTGGGTCGTGGCAAAAAGAAATTTTATGCGGATGAAGTCGCGAGCAGAAGCTAGTTCATAATATAACACAAGCCAATTATTCTCCCACTGCAGAGCAAAGGGCTCTTCTCATAAGGAGAAAGCACGAGCATTGCATCACCACGCTCAAGACGGGTTGGCGATCATCTATAAAAATATTTCTCCCGCATAACATTTTTTTTTATGTTGCGATTTGTCCATTTACCGACATTCAGCATCTTTTTTGTTATGCTTTTGTTTAGTCATGCTTGGTATGCGTTGTACAGAAAAAAAATTTTTTTGAACACACAGACACAGAAGGGGGCCTGCCCTTACGAATAAACGTACCTATTTATATCAGATGAATAGTTACACAAAGATTTCTCTTTTTCAGTCACCAGTAATTTGACTTTCGAAAGAAGAAGACAATGCGTTGTGTAAATATACAGACGATATACAACGTTTATTAGTAAGGGGAGGATATACAAATATTATTAAAGACGCATTTACTCGTAAAACTAATAAAGTCACATTAAAAAAAAAACAACCGAAAAAATTTTATAACAAAAAAAAGGCGTCTCAAAAAGCCCTAAAAATCTTTACAGTGTATCCGGTAGCGGTATTCTACAAAAACCATGCGAACTACGCGTCATACTGACGTCTCACAAAATCCTGCATCTCGCAAGCAGAGTTTACCGCACAACTAGCATATCTACAACGGCCCGACTGCCCGACATGAATCGGGCAGTTGCCCGCCAGATACAACACCCGTCTGGTCGGAGGATCCTGCCTTTTCTATGAAGGTTGAGTGAACTTCACACCCTGTTCCTCATACCTCTATAACAGAATACATGGGCTGTGCGAGGCCAAAAAGGCCTGTCTCAGCATAATTTATTATCCATATTTATAAGTTAGTATACTTAAAAATTATGTTAGTAATCCTGCGATATTCCGATGATTAACTTGAGTAATAGTCAGTACATAATAAGAATAATGTAGTAAGAATATGCAATATCCAGTGATGCAATGTCCTTTGTGTTGTCGCAACTAGATGCATTTTTTTCCTTAACCGGTATTGCCATAAAGCTACACCTGAGTCTGTTGTTTTTATTAATTGCAGATTGTGCAAGAAACTGTTAAGAGGAAAAGACTATTAAAATGGGGGGCAAACAATGTGTGGTAATTTTGGTAGAGGAAGTAAGAAGATACTTAGTGCATTTGCTGGTAGGTTCCCTACTAGGTACTTCTTTGGTCAACTGGTCGCAAGCGAGCATGAGGTCCTGGTTCGATCCTCATGCCGGGCAAAGTGTTATGGAGTTTTTCTATCAGGAATTTGTCAGTAGCAGCCCGGAGTCCGGATTTGTCCCCGGTTCATGGCAATAGGCTCGCCCCCTGTTTAACTGGTGAAACGTGGGTGTAGGTAGGTACTATTAATAGGTACACCTCTACGGGGGACTACAGGCGTGATGTTATGGGTAAATATTATTATTTAAAATTTCTGTTCCACAAAAAATATGGATTTACATGCAGTTACTTTACTCATATTATTTTTATTTTATACTTAATATTTCTCTTTGTCTTATATTAATGTGATGAAAAATTTGCGATTGCCAGTTTTCGGCACGGAAAATAATGTTTTTAGAAAGTTTTTCTTCTTTTGAGTATCTTGTTGGTGGCACGTGTTTTCAAAAATGTATTTTCTTTTTTTTGTGTTAATTTTGGGAATAACCACGGGGAATAACCTAACTAGATAAGATTCTATGAATTATTTACTCAGTGTAGGTATCTAACTTTTAGGTCAATCAACAACATTTTTCTAAGCCTTAATGATTAGAAAAATGTTAACAAAAAAAGTGACTTATGTTAGTGTGTGTGTTGTTGATTGCTAGCAATAGAAAAACATATAATGTAGGTAACCAATATACTAGTATCATATAAATATTCCAAGATGTTAAATAACTTATTAGAACCAGTTCTACTTAAATAGACTTCGTCCTTATCGGTAGGAATAGTTTATACAAGTACTTTAATTCATTAATACTTAAAGAACAGTAAAATGGATTTTATTACTGCACCTTAATGAGGGTTAAATAGAATAGTAAATAGTAGAGATAATCAGTTTATAATGTTCCCACTGCTGGGACACAGGCCTCCCCTATAATCCACCACGCGGGCCCAGTGCGGGTTAGTCGATGACACTTTATGTCTTCGAATTTTTGGTTCTAGGACATGCTGGTTTCCTCACGATATTTTCCTTCACCGTTTTGAGAGCATTTGTGATGAAATTATTTACACAAAGTAAAGCGCCTGTCTGGGTTCGAACCCACGACCTACAACCCCGTAAGTCGGAGCTGTTACCACTGAGCCGCAACTGCTTGAAATGCGCCGAGTACTCGTTTATTACTCGGTACTCGACATACTCGGTCATTTTGGTACTACTCATTATCAGCCGAATAACTCGGTTTGACTGCCGAGGTACTCGAAAAGAACTCATAAACTTATAACCAGACCTCAGTTACAATATTAATGTACCTAAGTAGATTATTCATCGTCAGATAAATCACGTGAAAAAAAGAAACTAATTTAATTAAATAATTTATCTCTCGTGGTAATAAATTTTCGATTAGACTAGTCTAACTCTATAGCGATGGCATTTTTCAGATCTTCACGCTGTTGCGGCGCTGTAGACGCTAATTCGTCGTAGCAATTCCAAAAAATTGCATTTCATTCTTTTTTATTATTGAAGCATTTCTTACGTTCTCAATTCTAGCGTCACCTAAACCAAGTTACTCGGCAGAGTACTCGGTTCGGTTAACATAATAACTACTATAATAACTGTTATAAGAGGTGGTGATAGGCCCCCAGGCTGCTATTGAGAAATTCCTAATTAAAAATCCCAAAAAATCTTTAGCTGACCTGAGAATGGACCCGATCTCACCATCGGGCTCAGCAGTCGCGTTTAATATAGGTACTAGACTAACGAGGTAAATCGTCATTATTTTGAGTTAAATCTACTGTATGCTTTATCACCAAAATATTTTTGAGCCCGGTTAATGGCAATAGGCCTGCCCCCTATTACATGGGACTTAATCAACATTACTGGCGAAATGTGGGTGTACTATAGCTGCATCTCTGTATAACCCTTCGGGAAATGCTGGCGTGATATTTTGTTACGTTATGTGTTTGTTTTATTTTTCAGTTGTCGTCTCCGACACGTGCATAATAAATTTGGGATGCCCGACAAGTTTCGAACTTGACCCATGTGCTCCCGCGGCAAGGTCAGAAGGCTTGCAAGCCAGTCATAAGCAAATAATTGCTTTAGCCGTAAACAAAATTAAGAATAAACGTCAACGCACACGTGTATGGACAGCACGGCATCAGCATCGTCTCAACTCGAGTCGTTCAGGATTATTTTTATGAAACTCTATACTGCGACGCAAAGTTAAAAGCATCGCCTCGGCTCAGGATCAGGGCGCGTAGTGATGCCAAATATTGAAAATAATTGTCCCTCCGCCTTTCAGAAACGAGACCTCTATCCCAGCAGCGGGGATATTATAGGCTAATTATGCAGTAATTTTATTCGTAGCTAGCCTAGGTATAGCATTAATCATGGTGTCTCCAGTTCCAAAAAATATACCAATCGTATAGGGTATCTAATGTCTTCCTAGTCCTAGATTATCTATCGTGCAATATTGTAATTAACGCTTTCTCAGATGACATCTCCATTACTGATTGTGTACATGAGACTCAAAACTCAAACTCAAAGCATTCATTTCAATTAAACAATTTTCAGACACGTTTGAATTGTCAAAGGATCGGTCAGTTAGTCAGCAAGTTGAAGCCCTTTCCAATACGTAAACTCAAGGCTTTTTATATTATAGTAAGCCCCTTCTCATAAATAGTGCGTATAAGTTTACAAGTATCTATGCACGAGTTGTAGTTTCAAATCCGGGCAAGTTCCAATGTGACTTTTTGAATTCATATGTACTTTTTTTATTCGTCATAAACATCACTGACATCGTTGAAGGAAAACATTTTGAGGAAACCTGGATTTATAGTAGGTAAATATAAGTTTAATCACTACACAATACTTGAATAGGTATAATCTGCTAGTACTTCATGGACTGACCACAAATACAGTTAAGTACTTATATTCTTTAAGCATTTTTGGGAACCTAAGCTGTGTGTGGTAATCCACTTAGTTGTGAATAATTGTAAGGTTGTGATAGAGACTCGTCGTTAATTTGCTTAGCTTCAACTGTTTCAACATAACTTTATAAAATAACAAGAAATTCCACTTCACAGTTTGTATTTACTCACCTTCCCTTATTTAATTAATGAGTTGGAAAAATATTATTACAGTTAGTCCAGTCGATTATCTGTAGTTACTCATAGGTGCTAAGATAACGTCTCCTCAAGTGTTTCAATATTTAAGATTTGTTTAATAGGTGTGCCTGTAACAACTCTACAGCAAGTATCATAAAGGTGTGGTCAAAAAAGGTACTCGTATCATACAGACCATCAAACTAAACAACTTTCTTCATGGGACCAAATCGTCAATCAATTCGACTCAAATTTATGGGCTGACTGATTATTTTAGCATAAATGATTCTGAATGTTATTTTATTTTGATACCCTTGGCTTCCACATAAAGTTAAGTTAAAGGTAAGGCTTCGGCTATACAAATGTTAATGTGGCCACCACTTTAGGGACCACCAGCCTTCATCATCATCATCTGCCTAGCCTTTTCCCAACTATGTTGGGGTCGGCTTCCAGTCTAACCGGATGCAGCTGAATACCAGTATTTAGGGACCACCAGCCTTATTACTTAATTATTAAATAACAAAAGGTAATCAGGAGGTCCAACCGTTGACAACTTAGGCGCTTCGTCCGACACTGTTTGTGTGTCTCTTGACCTTAGCTCATACTCGTGCTGATAGTAAGAGGTTATCAACACATCTGAGTCACAAGTGATAAGACGGCGAAGCTAGGAAAATTTTATAGCACCACGCATTTGAGACGTAAAAAGAGGAAGTATTGTGCTAACACACTGTATAGTGTTTTGTAGAGTTACGACAGATATTTATTAAATACAACAAAATTGCAAAGTCAAAGGTTCGTTTTCAGTATTTAACCTCTGTCATATTTTGCCCTGACACACTTACAGGATACATGATATGAGGCATAATAAGCCTATAACATGCCCACTGTTGGGACTACTCTCCGGTGAGAGAAAGTGGGCCGTAATCCACCACGCGGTCCCAGTGCGGGTTGCTAGATGTCTCATGTTTTCGAATTTTCGGTTCTAGGGTTTACTCACGATGTTTTCCTTCACCGTTTTGATAGCAGTGATGTAAGTGGGTTCGAACTCACGACCTACAAACGCGTAAGTGGCGGCCGTTACCACTGGGCCACCACTGCTCTCCGATATGAGGAATATGACAAATTTGATTTGAGTGTTATTCCTCGATATGGGTATCGAGCATTGTCTACCAATACAACTTTATAACCCAAAGCTTTTATTTTTCGGCTCAATTCACACCGAGGTGGCAGCGGCCGGCAGAGAAGCGGCGAGCTTTTCAGTGTCACATAATTATTATACATTTTGTCTACTATACTAAAAATACATAGTATCACTTGGGAAGTTGGGCTGACATGCGGCACCGCGAGCAGTCCAGCGGACACACAGCGTTGTAAACGTAGAATGTAACTGTCCCAATGCATACCGCGAGACCGCGTCTCTTGGCGATACTTCTTGCCGAGATTGACATAATATACAAAACTACATATATCTTTATAATAGTAGTGTAGATGTATGATAGTCAAGTGATGGGTTCACATTCTTCATCAGTGTATTCAGCATCTCGTAATGGAGAGTTTATTGCAGGCAGAAGCGGTAAGGCGGCAGTAATTGCCACGATTCTCCTTTCAGGTCTTGTTTGAGTTATGTTAAGTAATGGAAATAAGGTGGCACATCTCTATGGTGGTATGGTTCAGCCCCACCCTACCCCCAGGGGTATGGCAAAGAGTATGGTGGGTCCGGAGTGGTTTCGGTCCTGTATTGTCTGGAACCTCAGACTAAGGAATAAAGAACTCTTTTATTATGAACATACTTGTACCAGTACAGAATATAGAGGATGTGCAAGAATATGTGTAAACAAAAGTGGTTTTTCTAGCCCCATGAGAGCCCATGATAGACGCCAGTAGGTTGATGATGAAACGGTCGCCTTAGCCGAAAACGGCATGGAAGGATTATTATTATTATAAAGGATGGTAATTTAATTATTGTAGTGGCATCTATTCATTATTCACCGTGCCCTGTCATATAAAATGACACTCTGAGCGTGAGCGTTTTTATAGCTCGCATTACCACGTAAATAAAACCGAAGAAAACTAAAAGAAACTCATTTTCGAAAATTTTGAATTCTGCAAACACCGTGCAATTCAACTATCGTCACTATCGATATTATAATGCGCGCAGCTCTACGGCAAGCCGCCATCTTTGTGCCAGACTCACATTAGGTGTGCACGTTTTTTTCGTAGGTATTTCATGTCTATTCTTTTTTCCTTAGTCTGAGTCTGGAACCAATTTCAAATTCTATATCTGGTTCATTTGTTTTGACCTTTTGATTTCGTTATCAAGACTTCTTTGACGCAGTTCACTGTCACTATCATTAGACTGAGATATTACAACACACTCTCTCCTTTGTTTTAATATCTCAGTCACCCTTGACACCTACGGGCAATCCCTATCAGTTTTATTATAGGGAGGAGGTTAGTACAAGATTGTGCTGTGTACAAGAGTAAAGTAGAAATCATCCTACTGTTTTTTGGCAGTACATAATCAGCCTTTCCCACTGCTGGGACACAGGCCTCTTCTCTCCGAGAGGGTGTGGGCCATAATCCATCACGCGGGCCCAGTGCGGGTTGGTGGATCTCACATGTATTCGAATTTTTGCCTTCACCGTTTTGAGAGCAGTGTTGATGAAATTAAATACACAAACCAAAGTGCCTGCCTGGGTTCGAACTCACGACCTACAACTCGGTAAGTCGGGGCCGATTTCACTTAGCCAACTCAGCTGCTGTATTTGCCAGTAATTGACTAAAATTACAATTTCTGGTTGAACATGAAGTGGTGGATAAAAATAATAACGCACAATTTTGTTCTATTTTTTATTTTAAACATTATATGAATATTAGTGGCAATTTGTGGAACTCTACCGACTGAGTATGATTATAATATACTGCACTGCAGATTGTCAGAATCCAAACTGTACATACAGAAAATGCTTCTTAATTTTAAATTAGCTGAAATGGCTTTTCGTGCTTGGCTATCATATTTAGGCGGGAAAAGTCGGGACATTAACTTAAGAAACAAGTTATTATTGGTACAAACAGGTTACTGTCATTTTAAACATTGATATGATATCCATTTTTGATTTGTCATATATAATTGTATACGCTGAACGTCTTATATAATATATTGCAAAGCAATAATTAGGTATTAAAATTACTTGCCATCTTGACAAGCGAAGGCAGGATGTTGATTAAAGCGTGGCAACATTAAAAGAGAAATGTCAAGTGTATCATCGACTTCTTCATTTGTAGTTCTTAAAAAGCTGTTCTAAGTGTCCTGTTATAGATAGATGGGTAGAAAATTTCACGTTTACCTAACATTTCACATTTATCATTATCATTTACCTAGAATGCCAAATGCCCTGAATCAACACCCTGCATCTAAACATGATAATTATCTCGTATTAATATAACGTTATATAGACATTACTCAGGTTTACCATAAACCATTTATCAAGTCTCATCCATTTCAATAATATTGTTCAAAACAACACAGAATACAAATTAATTTTGTTCAACGGAAAATCGTCAACTAACATCTACCACAACGATTAGAAAAACATTCGAGTTCTTGTCACACAAGAGTATGTTTGTTACAATAAAATCACAGGTAAGTACTTTATCACTAAATACATTTAACTGCTATAATTCTCTTTAAGAGAAAGAAAGGTTCAGCCCGTTGTGGACGTGAATATTTCTAACACATATGAGATCGAGTATATTACGCAATCACGAACATATAAAGGGAATAAATGAAAAGGTTAAGCAACAAAGAAAGATCACCACATTAATAAAGACTTAGGCGGTAAGTTATATATTAAACTCGATTTTTTTTTGTCGCTCCCAATTTTATCGTCATCGTCGTCAATCCAAATACCCAAAGCGTCAAGTTTCGTCCACATCGAGGTTTTATTCTACTTTTTTCAGGTCTCGTAGTTATACACATTATAATAGTTATATAACTATTTTTAGAAGTAGCTTTAACACTTAATAAGATTTAATATACAGGGGTATATGATCGAAAATTTCTTAAAGTAGGTACCCCTAATTGATTTTGTCATAGTTTTGTATTATGTACATGTCATAGTTTACACATATTTGAACGCCATTCATTAACCACAAGTAGTTCTACAGAATTCCCAAATATTGTAACATCTATCCGTCATCCGTCAAACAAAACAAGTCCATTTTCTCTACAAAATTGTGGTATACTTCCCATCCCTATTTATATGAGAGTACACTCAGTTGCAAAAGTATTAAAATCTTTATCATCTATAAAAACAATAACTGTATGTTCAGCTACGAATATTCAAGTAAATAGCTTTTGCAACTATTTGTACTAAACAGCAATAGTATTATTATATTGTATATTATTTAACGTGTTTATTTAGTATATATGAATTTATTTAACTAATAACTATGTAGATTAAATACCGCTTGTACTTCGCTTTAGAACCCGTTCTTATTATTATGGTCAAATGTATTGAAAATCAGTGTTTTTTTTACATTGTTTTGGTTACGAGTCAAAAGTCGAGTGTAGGGCAGTGAACTGTCAAAGATTTACAAGTTTTTCATAATTTTGTAGCATATTTATTATTAATATTTCTAACATGTACCTGTTCTACATCAATTTAATTTAATTAAATAATATTATGTACAATATTAAATTGGGGTAATTGCAATATTAATCAGTGGATCAATTTTACCCTTAAGGTCTGAATAAGCACTAGCGCAAAGCTTTTGTAAACAGTTTACAAAACGTTATTATGTGTAGTTTTTCACATAATATAAATTAGGATTAGGATTTTTTTTATTTCCCTTTATTAACTGTCAATAATTAGAATGAGGCTTAAATTATCTTGACTGTTAAGTTATTATTATATACAATTACAAAATTGTATAGAATGACAATATTTGGCACTATACAATTTCATAAATAGGTAACCAAAAGCAATTGAAAGTTAAACCCGTAAAATCTTGTAAAGACATTGAGGCATTAATACTGACATATATACCAATTTGACAATATACATCAATTATTATATTAAAATATTCGGAAGCACTAGATTTTGATGACGTCATTTCCGATTATACAAAAATGGTTGTATTC
The DNA here is from genome assembly GCA_963669345.1 of Gortyna flavago. Taxonomy (NCBI): domain Eukaryota; kingdom Metazoa; phylum Arthropoda; class Insecta; order Lepidoptera; family Noctuidae; genus Gortyna; species Gortyna flavago. Next base: position 5,401,381 of record OY770131.1, read on the forward strand.
ACGCCGAATTAACAAATAAATTATTTGTAACGAACTCAATTGCCAAATAAGTTAACATATCTTCCGTTGACTAGTCTGTACACTATATGTATTATTTAGTATGTGCGAAAGTAACGTCAATACATCGATACAGCAGTAAGTATAATAATATTTTGATATACATACTTATTTAATAATCATCATTTTATTTATAAAACATGAACAGTCTGGAAGTGACAACCCTAACCTTTACCACAGAGTAAGAATATATAGAAGCGACACTGCCACTCCAAAAGAATTAAAAATGTTTATAGTCTCCTTGTCGTGGCGTAAGACAATAGTTGAATGTAGTGGTTGTATTGTCGCTTGTGACAACGCAAAACTGGTTTTGACATACGATAACGCGGCCTGGGTCGTAGAGTCCCACAGTCCATTCACAGATTTTACCTCTGTCAATATCTGTGGTCTTTATTATCATGTCAATAAGGTTGCTATTGGGCTGTTGCAACTGTTCAGTCTGTCAAAAGCACAGGATCGTTATTGTTGTTGTTATAATGTTGGTGTTGGGTTGTCAGAGGTAAAAAAAACTGTAAAAGTTCTGTAGTGGGATGGCGAATTATTTCGTCAGCATTGGAGCAAAAGACAGTACTTGGATCTCGCTTCTATACGGTTTCTAACTCTATGCCTTTTACAAAATAGGGCTGTCGCAAATCTGAAGTGCTTTTACAAACAAGAAGAGTCTAAATGAGTCTCATTTGTTTTGAGCCCTTTTGGCTTTGGTTTACTTCGGAGTTTGATTGTTAGTTAGTGTTTTCTGTTTGTTGATAAGCGCGTTGATGAGTTTGATCCTGGCTTTGACAGCTTTGTATCTGAAGTATTCGTCCTCGTGGCCTTTCTTGTCATCTCTCTGCACCTTCCTGCTGTTCTGGAGCTCGAAGCTGACCTCGTACTCTTTTATGGTGCGGCGTAAAATCTGAAAAATAGAGGGTGAAGAGATGCACTTGGATAGATTTTTACAAAGTTGTTGACGAAACCATTACCTACTATAGAGCATGTAGCACAATTTCTAGCGCTCATTATACAAAAAGCCTGACCGGTGAACTACAGCTGTAAAGTTGACAAGATTATTTCTTTCAACAGATTTAAGTTTAACAAGATGATAAAGCCCTTGATAGGAACTGTTCAGCTCACGAAAAAACAGAACCCATTAACAAACCCAGAAACTCAAAAATCAAACTCACAGATTTCTGCATCTTAGCTTCAGTGAGAGCTTTGTTCAATTCTTCAAGGCCGAGGCAGTGTAAGCCTTCGTTGGAAGGCGTAGCTTCCTCGCTGGTGGCAGACTGAGCTGATGACGTAGAGGAAGGAACCTCCTCTGCTACTACGGCATTGTCACGTGTGGGGGGTGACTGCAGGGGTGTATCGGCTGTCTCCTAGAAAACGAGGGGCACGTGGGTTAATTTTGGGGTCTGGTCGTTTGTGTTTTGAAAGATTTTTGTATTTTTACTCACGAGCGACGAGTACAAACAGTATTCGTCGCTATAATAGCTAGCAGTAAGGAAAAAAATGCCTGACTAAATATTATGTCGTGATTAATTTTCTTATCTTTATTATTCCGTTATCATTAAGGGAAAATAACATGACATATTTCAGCTTTAAGGATAATCAGAATATGAAAATGTCCTGATCTGGCTAAGTTTTAGCAGCCGCTTGGATGAATCGATCAGGTTAAGCTACGCTTGCCGCGGTTGGTCCGAAGAGCGTCGAGAGTGACTATCTATACATATACCCCTCCGTGCTGGAAAACACGTTTGTCGTTGGTATCGGCTGTTATTCGTGGATCTTTGGCAGTCGTTACGGGTCATCAGAATCCCGAAAGTCTAACAAGCAGTCTTACCAAGAGGTATCGTATTACCCAGTAAATGGGTTGTGGAGGTCAGATAGCCAGTCGCCTCATGTAAAATATTGTTATTCAGCTGCATCCGGTTAGACTGGAAGCCGACTCCAACATAGTTGGGAAAAGGCTAGGCAGATGATGATGTTCCTTATCCTTAGGTCTGATATAATTTATTCTGAAGAACATAATTTGCATAAAAATCCTCAGAAAATTTTATATTTCTGAAAATTGAGGTAAAAAAACATATGATCAACACCAACCTACAGCATTTACATTGATTAGCATCTATATTGATCATTATATTATTTACCTGGGATGAGTCTGAAGGTTTTTCCTGGGAGTCACTGGAGCTGTCGACGCTTGAGTTGAAGAGCATAGTTTCGTGTTCATGGATCGTTGCCAGTTCGCCGTTGGTGCAGCCTATGATCTGATTTTGACAAATATTGCAATAATAATCATTAAGAGTAAAATTTTCTGGATCTCACGTCATAAAATTCAAGGAAATTTGTTACTTAGCAAGTTTTGGCCTATTGCGAAATGTGTAGACTTCTCTCTCAGTGTGTCAGATGAACTTATGAGGTATAGTACTCAGTTTATATTGTGTAGCATTTTTGGTAGAGCCTTGTGTATAGTAACATTATAATTGTTGATGTGATTGGTGTTAATACCTAATGAAGTGCAATTTTTAGCATTCAAGTGTACACAAGACTTACAGCATCAGGCCTAGAAGACGCAAGCACCCTCTTGACAGCCCTATACCGCTCGTATAGGTGACGAGCCGCACCACGCTCCGCTGAATGCGCCGGTGGGCGACCCCGGGCCGCTTCCAGCCGTAGCAGCACTCGTTGGACACACAGCTTCTCAGCAGCCAGCTGAGAAGACGTCCAGGTCGCTTCGGTTGATGATGGCCGCCCTGACGCCTGGCGACATCCCTCCAACCACTGGAAAAAGGATCACAATAAATCTGTGCAGACAATTTCCTGACTGGATAGTCAGGAAATTGTCTGTGTGTGTGTGTGAAAGACCATAATTTTTTTTGTTAATTAATGCTGTGATTTTTAAAGAGATAGTGATTGTTTCATTTCAAGCAAGTCCTTAGTGAGAAGATGAATAGTGAAAAAAAACATGTTTTGGTGAATTGCTACCGTGGTTTTATATTGTAAACAACTTTATTTTACTTACTAAAATGCTGTAAGTGTACTATTTGTTGGCTTAAGCTATAAAAAATAAAGTTGATTCCAAAGAAACTAAGTACATTTATTTAGAGGAAGCGAGTTAAAAGTGTAATATTAACATTTCCCAAAATCACCTCTTCAATGTCCTTAACGATATCAGTCATAGGTTTGTCGCTCTTCAGCGATTCTTCGAGCTTGTCATCTCTTTCCTTCTGTTGCTTGGCTGCTTGCACCTTCAGGGCATACTCCACAGGGTCAGTCTTGATGAGGCGTTTCTCTGCCTGCAGTCTTCGCAACGTATCATTCATTCGTGTCAGAGCTACGTCTGTGATCCTGTCACTCTGTGTCAAGGGATGACCGTTCTTGGTTTCAAACTCGCTTTCGTACTTGGAGATGTTCTTCTTGAGTACAGAGATCTGGAAATTGAAAAGAATTATTTCATACCTCCCTTTTTAAACCCTGCTTTTGTGCAAGTCTATTTTTAAGATCAGCTTTTAATAGGTAGTTGGATAGAAAAAGCAATATAGCATATAAGGGTTCCATAGTAGACTAAAGGATATTACTTCGTTAGATACCTTCTTGTTGATCTTTTCAAGCCGTCGATCAGGTACTGGCTGCTCACGTCTTACGACGTTGTGTGGGGCGGCGCTCCGCTCGTCACTGCGGGCCCGCTCGGCCTCCGCGCACAGGGCTGCGCCCTCCTCGCCGACGCTTTCCGTGCGGCCCACTACCCTGTGCAGCGCCCCCGCGTCCAGAGTCTCCGGTTCCTCGGATACTGCAAAAATATTTTAACTGTCTGTGTGTGTATCTACGTGACGTGGGTTGCTGTTGACATATAAAGCACGTATAATCCAGTTTCTTTGATTTAGATCATACTTTGCTCTGCTTCATACTTTGCTTGCAAGTAATGAGGTTCTGATGAATACTGATAACGGTAAATCAAAGCTCAAGATGGCCCCGAAGCCTGATGTCTTGAGGATTTCACAAAATACCTAGATGATTTGCCTATATGTATGCTTTTCTTTTATGCTGACCGAACTTGAAAGGGCCAACCGTATCATAATTAGAGAAACTTAGAAATTTTTTGGTAAAGAAAAGCAGCTGTCAGCAAATTTTCCCCCACGCCCTTATTATCCTATACTTACGTTGTGGTTTCTGCACAACGACGTAGTCGAAGTGTGGCGGTGTGCTGCATCTGATCTCTTCGGAAGTTGTGAAGCACTCGTTCTCCTTCGGGTTCTTGGGAGTACGGGGCTGGGCACGACGTCGCTTGCCACCGAACTGCGGTCGACGAGCACGGGACAGCCGCTCGGCACGACGTTCCGACTGCAAGTAGTTGAGAGGATTGATTGGGTCTGGATTGAACAGTGGCTGTAGAGAGCTAGAAGACGCTTCACGGACTTGACGGTTAGATCTAAAGTACTTAGAAGAGCAAGGAGTTTAGGTAAGGTTCTCTATACTGCTTTCTATAAAACACTTTATGGCAAGTCATGTAATTGTATCAGCCGTATGTAGGTAAGATTTGAGTAACTAAACGCTAGATTAATCTTCAATGCTCTGCAAGTATTTGTGATACCTGCTTGTATAATCTGGTGTATTTCATCGATTTTGGTCGTGAACTTTATAATAATAAATAATTATATTAATCGCTTTATTGTCAGGCATAGAGAAAGTACACAAATAATCTGCCAAAATAATAAAGCTTTACATATTAAAAAATAACATTATTATTTTATGCATCGGTCTCTTACCTCAATGCGGTTATGGTCGTGTAGCGGAGGCGGCGGCGGGGGCGGGGGAGGTCGCTCCTCGCTGTGCGGGCGCCGCTCTTTCCGCTCGTGCGCGCACCCCGAGTCGCGGCGCTCGCGGCGCTTCCTTGCCTCTCGCTCGCACTCGGGCGCCGCCATATCTTCCGTCCTCTCGCGCTCGCGTTCGGAGCACTGTGCACGCCACCCGAGCCCAGATATTACTACCCGATGCTCGCTCGAGCGCTCACTTTCCTGTCCGTACCCCTAACGTATCCAGGATGAGTCAATGTCAGTGTAATGTGCGAAGAAATGTAAATTTTCAGTGTCAAGAAATAAAGTTGATTTTGGAGTGGGTGGGGTAAGCAGATGTTTGCGATTCGTATCGAATAGTGAGGAGAATGATTAGTGTTGATCATGTATGATACAGTAAATTGTATAGATATATACGTAGGTACATATTAAGTAAGGATATCATTGCTTAAAGCTATATTTCTAAATCTATCAAGGGACACGGGTTATTGAAAGCGTTGGTTTTCTACTAAACGGCTGTCACCTACTAAATTTATACAGGTTAGTCGGGCAAGCAACTGAAATACTTGTAGGCAACTACTACTTAGTTGTTAGTTATCTAACCGTTAAGAATGGCATATAATGTACATATAATTTCCCAGTATACCCATGTATTTACGTATATATTGCAAAGCGTATATGTATAGGTATAAGCTAATTTTTTATATTTATAAAACGAGAAACTATTAATTGTTAAAGTTACTAAAATGATATGTGAAGCCCCAGTATCTAATTTTTCAAAATACCTGTAAAATTTCCAATTGTACCATTTTCGCTAACTTGGAAAATAATTTCCAATTTCCAAAAGTTTTCAGCCGTTAATGGGACGATTCTGAAATTAAATCATGTTTTGGACTAACGCAACTCAACGTATCTAAAAAAAAAAGCTTCATTGTCTATGGCTCAAACAAAAACCTTCATAGATGCGACCTAACGGACTTCCCTTGTTACAAGTTTAAAATTAGAACTTTTACTTTACTTTATAATAAATAAGGCATACTCACAATGCAGTATCTAGCAGCACCAACTATGGAATCCAAGATTCTGGATATGTTGTCTCTGGTACGGCTGGCCAGGGTCGCACTGGGGCCCGCTCTTGGGCAAAACCCCAACCAATGATCCACAACCAAACACTAAACCACCGGGCTATTGCTTATCCTTTGATGTAAAACAAATTGAAAGAAACAAAACGAAACGGCAGTGCAGAAACGCGCGCCGTTTTGACGGAAACTTGACACTAGACTATAGACACGTCTGTCTTTACGTCCGGTATAAAACTTTATTTGATGATGTCACTCCTCTGCACCGACATGTCCCGATCACGGCACATATTGGTACGGCACAAACAGTCAATGGAGAGTAGGTCTTTCAACAATTTACGGCTGCTTCAAAAAATGCGTTGAAACCAGTCTGTAATTTAGCATTGATGGTCCGAATGTGATTGATAGAGCTTTGTAGCCCTAAATCGTTGTTAATGCGACGTATTCATTATCAGAACTGTCGAAGTATTTATCAAGATTGTCAAGAGTTTCACTTTAGCGGCGACACGGCGTCGTCAATTGTCTTCTATCATATTGATGTCCATGTTCGAACACTTCACAATATTTTGAGTCGGAAGGAGTTGGCAAGTTCGTTTACGGCAGTTTGGATCTGAAACGGAAAAAAACAAATTTTTTAATGAGTTGGAAGCATGCCAAGAACTGAAACCAGCGGGCTATAATCTTAAAGTGGTGGTGAGAATCTGATTATGTGTTTACAAATTCAACACTCATATGGCGTTGAAATTCTAAACAAGCTGAAACCCGCTGCTTACCTACACTAACACTTTCTTAAATAATAATGAGCTTGAGGAATTTTACATATACAGTAGGCTGTATGTAAATTACTCAGGCAATTAAATAAGTTCAGCCGTTTAAGAATGACTGAACCTATTTATGTAATTGCTTGAGTAATTTAAATCCATAGTACCTACCTAATGTGTTCGAAGTTCACATAACGACAGGTGTAAAGCCATAGGGTTTTACTTCAATTATAATAAGTTACTATCACAAATGACCTTTCCTACAACATCAAACGTGGTGGTCCCATATGTGACATAACTTTCAGTGTCTGACATAATTACAATTCTGGGAACAATTAGCTAATTGTCTGTAAACACGGTGAGTCCATGACCGTTGAAAGTCAAGTGACAACCGAAACACCGTCGATCACGCCACAGCATAAATAAATGTATACGTATTTCATGATCACACTGTCACTTTCAGAGTAATTGACTTTCAAATTTTGTTTACTCGCAGGCGTGGTGAATATGTAATTTACTCTGTGTTGTGATACCGGTTAAAAGTTCGGTCGATGGTAAAGTTCCATGGCAATTTATGCCTGAAAGTAAAGTCCGTTTGATATGATCGACATTGTATTAATATTAAGTGTAACCTTGTGGAGGTAGTTGTGTTTACTCATTTTAAAGTTACAGTTCATGTGGTATTACTTAGACTTGAAATCCATAACACATAATATGTATTCGATATTTATCTTTTTTTTTTTCAGAATAAGAATAAATCCCAACCTTTTTTGTCGCGCTAAACTTTTACTTCGCTATCTATTTTGACTTACAAAAAGGTGCATACCTAAACTGAGATCGCGATTCATCGATGACAAAATATTTCACGTCCTACGTCACACGACATCTTGCACCCAAAAATCACGTCCTATTGTAAACGTAAAACTAAGAAGTACATCACAACTCAAAGCAAAATCCAATTTCAATCACGAAATCAGTCTACCTCTATACCTATGCACCGCAAATCCCCAAACGAAATTAATTATTACGATTCTAGTTAGCTCTACGTTATTTCAGTTCAGATTCTAGGAGTTCTCTTATTGATTATTCAGCCGGCCAATCCTATTACTGGGTTCACTCACCCACGTGGTAGATATCGCTCAAATTGTATACAGCACGCCTATGGAGCAGCCGGTGAGACTGGGAATTTTAATGGAATGATTTGGAGGTATTGTCGCGTTTTGCCTTTGTAAGCAGAGGTCTTGAACAACAAAGATGTTGTTGATGTGTCAGTCCAAGTGGAATGAGGTTTGTATATGCATTTTAATGGAGCATCAGAGTCTAGGATAATAGGTTAGTTTTTGGTACACAGTACAGAGGATGGACCCATGGTATTGCAAAGAGCGTAAACGCAGTAAACTGCAAATATATGTTGGTTATTAATAAAGAAATAAATAAGTAATTATTCCACAAGATTTCAAAGTTTTTTTGTTGCGAAATATGAATAATTTCCAAACATTCTTATAAATGCTTACCTAGGTATATAATAATGCTAATTGCATCTAAACCAAATTAATAACCAAACTAAAAAATTCATGAGGTCAAAAAAAAAATTCACTCGTATTTAAAACTGAGCTGTTATTTATAATGAAATTAGAGTTACTAATCCCAATGGAAGTGTCTGTACCTACACAAAAGGCTTCGATAATTCATGTCAATGTTATACAATGTTTATTTACGTTTGAAACAGGGTTCGACTGTTTGACCGGCCACCGCGGGGAGTCTGGCGTGACGTCATCGCATGTCTTTTACAGAATACTCTAGTAATGACACGTTTATGGTGATGACATTCTTTAGGGTTAACGGCAAGAGTAACTGGGTTTTATATAGGTGACAAAATATGGGTAGCAATGATAAAACTATTCACTTGGGTTATTCACCTTTCAGCTGCAGTTAACCCGAATTTTGGGTAGGCAGTTTCAACTTCGTTTCAAAAACACACACATAAACTTAACAGGCGTTCGTGTATGACGAGGTGAATGAACGTAAACGAAGCAAAAGGACTATATAAGGATCACAGATTTAGATAGACTTAAATAACGCAAGTATCACGATCTGTATGAAAACCAAGTTGCCATTTTTTGACTACCTACTATGACGTCACAAGCACTATTTAGTGATTGGAAAATCAAATCGATTTAAAGACGCCGCCGCGTGCGGCACCTGTCTCGCCCTACCCCCAGGGCCTAGCGCCAGCGCTCATGCTCACCCAGCCAGCAGTACACAGGACTGAGCGCGAAAGTGGTGGCGGCTTTTATACGTAAGCTGGTGTATCTATGTTTGTGGTAAGGATCGTAGCAGGAGGATTTCTGAAGTTACTGCCTACCCCATGGCAGAAAGGCTTCGCAGAAATATTCAATTCAATCTCGTTTATATGGAAACATGTAGATTAATGACACGGTTGCTATGGCCATGGAATGTTGCTAATAACAGCAAAGTTAAATTATAAACCGCCATAAGGCTAACTAGAAATATGTAGCCATTTAGCCTGCTTACTGATCATAACGTAACGAGGGGCCCGTGGCTAAATAATAACAGCCGCACAGGTCGATCGATCAGGTTAAGCTACGCTTGCCGCGGTTGGTCTGTGGATGGGTGATCATCTTTACATATCGAGACCCCTCCGTGCCTCGGAAAGCACGTTAAGCCGTTGGTCCCGGCTGACATTCGTGGATCTTTGACAGTCGTTACGGGTAGTCAGAAGCCCGAAAGTCTGACAACCAGTCTTACCAAGGGGTATCGTATTACCCAGTAACTGGGTTGTGGAGGTCAGATAGGCAGTCGCTTCATGTAAAATACTGGTATTCAGCTGCATCCGGTTAGACTGGAAGCCGACCCCAACATAGTTGGGAAAAGGCTAGGCAGATGATGGCTGATCATAACGTAATACACTAAACAAGTATAATACACCATATTCCGCCTAACTTTATTGTTTCGGTTCGAAAATCAGTCTACTTTTATTCGAACTCATACCCATTTACAGGCAGTGAGGCATATGCCACATAAATATAAAAATCAAGACCACAATTTAGTACATAAATAATGTCTGCTGAATACAGAAAAATCATATATTGGAATTCAATACGAGCATTACATACTGAATGCGAATAAGAATACTCCAATTTACCTCCATTTATCCTTCTAGTCACGCAAAGTATGGTCGAAACGAAAACCATTTCAGTTCAGACAAATATAAAATTTATAAAAATGTTACGTAACTTTCGTAGCTCGTAGAGGGTGAGCTACGCCGTAGCGGGTGAACTACGCCGTAGCCCGCGGGTAGTAGCGGTTACGGACTACGAGGCGAAAATATGTGAGAGCCTCACATTTTGTGGGAGATGTTTTTATTATAGCTGTATACTAAAATTTATCTAGGCTTACGTGTACATTCCGTTACTGATAGGTCATTACTTCAATAGAGATATTGCTTGCATAAAAATGTCAGGCGTTAACTTATAAAACAACTGTGAAGATTGAGAGAGGGGTAAACTTGGCATTACAAAGCAAATTATAGTCTTAACGTATTACATAAAATATGAGACTTTTCTTATGTAGCACCTTTAGGTTAGCTGGCCAACTTTGTGCCCAACTTTCATAATTAAAATAATGTTCAATGTGAATTCTATTAAGAAAGAAAGAAAAAACGTTTATTCGCGGTGGACATGACGCAAAAAAAAGAACAAACACAAAAAATAATAAAAGGTAGGGGGGAAACATGCGTCACATAAAAAAAAACGTCGACGTCGACGTCTAATATAAAGTATACGTTAAATATAGCTGTACCGGAGCATATCGATTAAAATATCGCATCCTAAAATAACTATCTCAAACAGAAAAAAAATGTCTACATCTTAAAATAATCAAGAAAACGTTCGTAGCAAGGGATGAGAGCTACGGCGTAGTAGCTACGGCGTAGTACGCTACGTCGCAGTTATCCTTTCCCTCTACGAAGCGGTTGCGTATTATGGACCTCGAGTCGATTTTTTGAGAGCAGGGTGTATTTTATAGGGTCTGAATTTGACCAGAGATAATTCATTGATGGATAACAAACGGGATAAGGGTTTATTCAAAGATGGATGAGGAATTGATGAGCCAATTATTTTGTCAGTATGTCTGGTGTTTTGTGAGATGAATGTGTTGTTAATCTAAGAGTATGCTTAGATGGTTTGGCCATGTGAAGAGGATGAATAAATAATGACTAAATAATAACAAAACACGGCAGATGTAAATTCAAGCGCCGGGAGGGGACGCCCTAGATGGACATAAATTTATGCTTTTTTTAAATTTTCCAACGATTTGTCTTTACTGTAATTGGACGTAAGCCGTTTTATATTAAAGTAAAATAAATAAACAATAAATGTAAAAATATGTTTAACGAAGTCGAGAGTCGCTTGTAAACAGTGATTTTTCACACGAAAAATAAAAGTAGTTTCTCAGCAATGATTTGTTTTACAATTTTACTTTTAGTTTGATGAACAGAATGTGTAAATGGCGGGCTTTTTGTACACTCTGTGGGTACAGTTTTAATCACAGATATCCTAGAGGTCGCAAGAGCAACTACTTCGCGTACGTACAAAAAGCTTGCGTACAACAAAAATCGTAAGCCGCCACTTTCGCGCTCAGTCCTGTGTATTGTTGGCTGGGGGTGCGTGAGCGCTGCCGCGTTGGCGCTAGGCCCCGGGGGTGGGGCGAGACGGGTGCCGCACGCGGCGGCGTCTTTGATTTGATTTTCCCATCACTAAACAGTGCTTGTGACGTCATTGTAGGTATTCAAAAAGTGGCACACTTGGTTTTCATACAGATCGTGATACTTGCGTTATCTAGGTCATTCAATATCAGCTGTGGTTTTAATGGTATTAGACGAGTTTCTCAGAAAGAAGCTCGTCTGTACAAATACTACCACCATATACCTGCTGCCAACACAGCGTTGCTCTGTCCCTGTTCGTATGGTATGGGGCCCAATTTAATTACAGGCGTATGAGACATTCCAGCTTGGTCTCTGAGCTTTATCTCTCATTGTGTTTCCTTGAGGAACAGTTCACGTTTGCACTGTAACCTCAGTTTCAATCCAAAAAAAACCCTATTTAGGACCTACATTTTTGACATTGATTGTCAAGGCTCCTATCTCAGCATGATGCTGCGACATTTAAAAATAAATATCGCAGCGCTGGTATTCTGAGAGGGCCCGCTGTGATGTCACGGGCTTTTTCGCTTAGTGACGACATCGCCCAGACATTGCTACTTGAATTTAAACGTTTTATATTACGTGAGTTGGCCTTCAAGTATTGCAGTAGTAATGCAATGTTAAAAGTTTCAACAAAAAAATATTGAAACGCTCAGTAATTAAAGTAATTACCATCTTTGAATGGTTCACTTTATTATTTCCACTATTCAGTTATTAAGTTGTTTCATCTGAATTGATAGGCTTAAGTGAATCCATGAAACAAAATTAATAAATGGATAACAAAGTGAATGGATATTATTGATAGATGTGGGCGCCTATCCATACACAGTCTGTTATTTTCACTAGCCATACACAAAACACGTTGACCCAATTTCCATTGTTTGTTTGCGTCTGCGAGATATTTTGCGACGCCAATAACTATATCGATTGATCCTAAAATACGATGCATGCTACATAGGTAGGTAGTGCCTATATGAACGGCATAATAAAATCAAGTCAGTTTGTAACTTAATGACGTGCAAAATTGTTACGATGTTCTTATAACATGAACCTTTTATTTATATGCTGTTTGATTACGCGTATATAAGAAAACACGTCTATAGCGAATATAAAATAAAAATACATTTATTTTATAATTTGTAACACGCTAATTTGACACCCACCAATAACTTTTATCACACGAATACTAGACTTTTTCCAAGGGGGCTCGTGGCTAAGTAATAACAGCGGCACGGGTCGGTCGATCAGATTAAGCAACGCTTGCCGCGGTTGGTCCGTTGATGAGTGACCATCCATTATCAAGACCCCTCCGTGCCTCGGAAAGCACGTTATGCCGTTGGTCACGCCTTTTATTCGTGGATCTTTGGCAGTCGTTACAGTTAGAAGCCCAAAAGTCTGACAACCAGTCTTACCAAGTGGTATCGTGCTTCCCAGTAACTGGGCTGCGTAGGTCAGAAGGCAGTCTCCACGTAAAATACTGGTATCCGGCTGCATCCGGTTAGACTGGAAGCCGACCCCAACATAGTTGGAAAAAGGCAAGGCACATCGACCGGCCGGTTTTTAAAACCATAAATCTAATATATAAAATTCTCGTGTCACAGTTTTCGTTGCCATACTCCTCCGAAACGGCTTGACCGATTTTGATGAAATTTTTTGTGCTTATCCGGTATCTATGAGAATCGGCCAACATCTATTTTTCATCCCCCTAAACCGAAACTTACGCGGGTGAAACCGCGGGGCGCAGCTAGTAACATATAAAATTCTCGTGTCACAATGTTAGTTAAAATACTCCTCCGAAACGGCTTGACCGATTTTTACGAAATTTTATGTGCGTATTCAGTAGGTCTGAGAAACGTCTACTATCTATTTTTCATACCCCTAAGTGATAAGGGTGGCCCTCTCCAGAATTTTTTTGGAATCGAAACTTTCGCGGGTGAAACCGCGGGGCGCAGCTAGTAACCTTATAAAAATAATAATAATCATTTTATTTCAGAAAAAGTAATCCATAATAATCCATAATTTTTTTATAAAAAACATTAACCTTAAATAACTGTTCGGTGATCGGACGAGAACCGGTGTATTCAACGTAGTATGGACGTTGGTATTTTATTTCAGAAAAAGTAATCCATAATAATCCATAATTTGTTAATAAAAACACTGTTAGTAAACATGCAGGTTGGACAAAAAATGGACGAGCGGGCAATAAAATTTTCCTGCAATGACATTCAGGAGACTGTTCGAGCTGACCCGGTCACGCGGCACGTTTACGTTTGATCGCTGCGAAGCCATCAGTGTGCGCATCAGCAAACATTCCCGACGCACTGCAGAAGCGTGGAAGCCCCAGCAGCATCCTGAATGCATTGTTGTATTGAACTCGAAGAACATTGATGCGTACAAATTGTCCAGAGGTTGCACGTGTAAAATGTCTGACAATATGCTTTAAAAAGCGTCACTTACACTTCACACGTGCAACGAGCAAACGTACGGACAAGCATGTTGCATCGAACCGCCAATGCTCTTCGTGCTGCAATGCTTTCTTCCTTATGAGACGTATACTTTTGTTAATTTCAGCTATCGAACAAGACATATTATATATAGTAAGCAGGTAGTTAAGGCCACAAAGACCAAGAAACTCTAAGCCTCAGGGAGCTAGAACTAAAACAACGTACCTATTTCTTACCAAGTTTAACCTTCAACCTTCAGACAATTAATTGACTATGTTTCTGTAATAAAAAGTCCCTAAAATTACAATTAATAACTGTACCGAAAGAGGCCAAACGTGGGAGTAACTAAGCCTATTATTCCCCAAATTGTTGGACAGAATGGGCACGTGTCCAAATTATGTAGTACACATTATTACTATATATCTCCGAAACAGGCAATAAACCTTTAACCACTAACTATGAACTCATACTCGAAGCATTCATTTAAATAATAATTTAAAGGCACTTTTATATTGTCAAAGGAGTCGGTCTTTCAGGAAGATGGAGCTAGTTGCCCATTCCAGCAAAGGTTAAATTAGTGTCTATGGAGAAGATCGGGCTAAAAACTCTATGGACTCTTTTATTTATTTATTTAACTATTTATATATTCACTCATTTGTGACATTTGTGTGTATTTGTTGTACCTGGGACAGGAGAGTAGATAAAAAGAGATTTATTCAACGTATGTGTGTAACCCCCTTATTAATATACGTATTATAGTAGATGAATAGTTACACACCGTTTTCTCTCTTTCAGTCGTCAGTAATTTGACTTTCGAAAGAAGAAGACAAAGCGTTGTGTAACTATACAGACGATATACCTACAACGTTTATTAGTAACGGGGTTAGAGTAGAAGAGCAAAATACATAAAATCAAAAACAATTCAATAATTTAAAATATATAATATGACGGAGAAGGTAAGTGTCTCTCGTTATCATCAGCCATATTTTAATTACTGTGGGCGTACTATGGTTGGTTATTGCGCAATAGAAAAATGTTTTGCAGTTCAAATCCGATTATAATTTACCAACAAGTCAGTCACACTAGTGAATCACACACTGTCGGTACACGACACGACAATACGTAACGCGAGACAGTTTCTGAGCACATGTTGTCTGTAGCGCTCTCGTCGACTCCCACGAACTAGATTCTGTCGAGCGCGGCCTGGCTCTGGCATCCCGAATAGTGAACGAAAACGAATGATCCGACATATACAGGAAGATTTTTTTATCACCATCCAAATTTTTACAGGGTGACCCATGAATATGAACAATTTTCACTATGGGAAAAACTCTGAAATCACGAAAAAAAATCAGCTGTTTCATACATTTTGGTCATGTAGGTATTGAACTTTTGTATTAAACAGCAGATTTTTTTTCGTACTGAATATTATTGCTCATTGCGTTCAATTTATATAAAAGACAACTAAATTACCCGAGCTATTTATAAACTAACAATAATTTTGCACTACTGCAAGCACTAAACAGAATTGCTGGAATAATTTATTTAATTGCAGCCTGGATGCGGAATGCGGAAAACAGAATGTTTGTGGAGTAATTTAGGTCAGAACGTATATCCTGCAATGACGGACAGTAAAGTAATTCGTGGGGTCTACATATGAATAAATTTTGTTTAGGAATGTTAGTATTATGAGCATTAATAAGCTTTCACTAATAACTTTACTAGTATAGTTAGCCCTGCTACCGATCATGCTGGCTAGATGAATCTATTTCACCGCGTTCTTCTTTGAAAACTAAGGAAAAAGTGTAAAGATTACTTATGATCTGCATGGTTTGGTGGCATGCAATATTTTCTAGAAAGTATGTAAGAATAATGTCATAAAATTATGAGATATAAACGCAAATACGAATTTAGGGGGAATTGAGGGGCCCGTGGCTAAATATTAACAGCCGCACAGGTCGATCGGTCAGGTTAAGCTACGCTTGCCGCGGTTGGTCTGTGGATGGGTGACCATCATTACATACCGAGACCCCTCCGTGCCTCGGAAAGCACGTTAAGCCGTTGGTCCCGGCTGTCATTCGTGGATCTTTGACAGTCGTTACGGGTAGTCAGAAGCCCGAAAGTCTGACAACCAGTCTTACCAAGGGGTACCCAGTAATTGGGTTGTGGAGGTCAGATAGGCAGTCGCTCCATGTAAAATACTGGTATTCAGCTGCATCTGGTTAGACTGGAAGCCGACC
This sequence comes from Gortyna flavago, assembly GCA_963669345.1. Lineage (NCBI taxonomy): Eukaryota > Metazoa > Arthropoda > Insecta > Lepidoptera > Noctuidae > Gortyna > Gortyna flavago. Next base: position 5,417,457 of record OY770131.1, read on the forward strand.
CCAACATAGTTGGGAAAAGGCTAGGCAGATGATGAAACGCAAATACGAATTTAGAAGGCAGAAAAAGGAATTAGGGGACAGTGTAGCTGAAAAGCAATGTCATGAAAAAAAAATTAAAACTATTTCGTAATAATTACTCTCTTACAGTGACTAAATCTAAATTAATTCATGAAAAGGAGACTTGTTAAGTAAACATTTCCAACAGATAAAAAATCTGCATTGTCAACTATGAAAACAACACATATTTTTTGTTGGGAAGCCTAACCAAAATTTTACCCAATAGTGGCCGGTACATCCCAAGACTCGGGCCTAAGCAAACATAAACACAATCCAGCTAAACATATGGCTAGTTTGACCGAAGCAGAACCACAACATCTACAAAACACGGTAAATGAAGTGTCGGTAAATAAATAAATGTCGGATTGTTCTGTGTTTGGCTACGCTGAAAGGAAATGTTGCCAGCCGGGCACTTTGCCAAGTACCCGTAGACGCGTAGCCTTGAGAATGAGTTTGTCATACTACACTCAAAGCTAGGATCTGCGAGTTCCAACATCGGGAACATCTGGACTTACTTGCCAAAAAGCTAATCAAATTGCACAGCTTTTATGGGGGTTGTTTCTTTCAATATCATCAGCGTAACTACTTGCAATTTAGATAAGAAAGAGCAGAGATTATTATTAATTATTTAATGCAATATAATCTGACTAACTTTCCCCAAATATGTTGGGGTCGGCTTCCAGTCTAACTCGCTGCAGCTGAATACCAGTATTTTTCATGAATCGACTGCCTATTTGTCCTCCACAACCCAGTTACTGGGTAATATGGTACCCTAGCTAAAACTGGTTGTCAGAATTTTGGGCTTATAAATACCCTTGTCGACTGTCAAAGATCTACGAATGACAGCCGCAACCAACGGCTAAAAGTGATTTCCAAGACACGGAGGTACATCCAGGAACCATCCGCAGCAAGTATAGCTTAACCTTCAATCGACCCGTGCGGCTGTTATCATTTAGCCATTAGCTAATGCATGGACACCAAAATTAATCAACTGGCACATCGATAACACTCCAATAAGACTACCGGTTGGCGGAATTTCGAAATTCAGTTTCTACAATATACTGATTTTTTTTCTGCGGATTTATTTTCAAAGAGAAAATAAAAAAATAAAGTGTATGTATGTGCTACCTGTCGGTCTACGCGCGGGTCTATGTCAATACCTCCTGTCATTTCTATGCCTTAATAAAGACTTTAATAAAACAATGCCTTTAGTATGCCTTAGGCCTTTCAGGTTCAAGTATTGTTCAATAAAAGTCTATAATATTAAGATAATGAGATTCTTATTACGAAAATATTCTGTCAAGGTTTTCAAGTTTCGGCATTGTTTGTCATAACGCCCACAAAGCGGCGTACGGAGCTGGAGTAGGTAATTCAAGATAATACAAAATGACAACAAAAGTGAACAACTTGTACCACTTAAAAAAAAAGTACTTTTATTTTTTTAAGTGGTACAAGATTGTGTAACCGAAAGTGGGTTATTTATCAGTATTAACCTTCTTTTTTTTGTATTCTACATATTTATTTACAGAAAGTTTTTTTTGTTTTAAATTCTGTTAGTTTGATCTCATAAATCTAAGGCTCGAGCATTACTTATAAACTAGTTTCAACCAATCAAATGGCTTTAAACTAATTTTAAGTAATGCTTGTTTTTTGAGTGAGTTTCTGGTAATAGACGCCTAGAGGTAGCAATCACTGCATAATTCCTCACGCCCTTATATTTTTGAAATTTTCAAACATCAGAAATGCTAGCTAAAAAAATCAAACCAAGAAATCCCAACTTACTTAATTTCGGAGCATTTCATAGCCGCTATATTGATCGTTAACCATAGAACCCTTTCAAAGTGTATTCCATTAACTTTTAGCTAAAACGATTTCGTTGTTAGATAAAATGAGTTATGGCTGGAGCGATCGACAGTAAAATTACTTGTCATGTACGTAACTACGATCCTTAACACTATAAATATATTTAGTGGTAACAATTGGCGCCTTTATGTCGTAGCGATAAGGGTGATTTTCGTTGCGCTAGCGTTACCTGACTCTGACGTACGGTGGAGTGTACGTACTAAAATACGTTTTATAGATAGCTATAGCTGTTTTTAGTTTTTGCTACAAATATTATGTGAAAACACATATAAACCGGCTGACTTTTTTACCGTCTGGATAAATACAGGGTACTACATTTGATTGCAACGGATTGAATCATTGAATGTCGCTACGATTGCAAAGGATTGAATCATTGAATGTCGCTACGATTGCAAAGGATTGAATCATTGAATGTCGTTACGAACTCGTTGATAATTTCCGAGCGTAGCGTGGGGGGTGCCTTTATGTTGTTTTTTTTTATTTGTCGATTGTTTGTTTTTTTTTTTTGTTTGTTTTAGTGTTTAGGTATGTATTTTTCGAAAAATACATACCTATATTTATGCGCGCTTTTGAGTTGAGTCGGTTTCGTTGCTCGCGGGTGTATATACTAGTATAAGTAGGTACCTACTTTATCATACACATAAATAATGACCAAATTGTTATAGGTACCTGATGTGGTGAAAACATTTACACAGACGAAATCACATGATCACAAGATCGTGTAACTATTTCAATGAACAGCTACGGTTGTCGGTTTCACTAAAATAAAACCTGGCTACAAAGCCTACAAAAATATTTTTCACTCTTCTTGCTCAAACAGACCGTCATTGTAGCGTACCTGAACGAGGAAAAAATAGCACATTTACCTGTAGGGGAAAAAGTTTTTTTATTTTTTATTTTTGTGTGTTACCAACGAGCCTACAAAAACGAAAGTCTTTATTAATAAGTAGAATAATCATGAATAAAGACTCGACTTATTACTATTTCATAAAAAAGAACATTTTATTTTATTAAGGGCGCTTTCAATTTAGACGTTTTGTGTCGGACCGCTGCGGTGCGTTTGTCGTATTGCGTACGGACGGTCGTTTGTTTTCATACAAAGCGCGCGGTGCGTGTTGTCGAGCGTTCGCGGTACCGACGCCGCACTGTTGCCGCACCGCGAGCTTTGTATGAAAACAAACGACCGTCCGTGCATAATACGACAAACGCACCGCTTCGGCACCGCAGCGGTCCGACACGAAACGTCTAAATTGAAAGCGCTCTTAGAGTTTCGCACAAAAAAATTTAAACCCATGAAACCTGCATTTTCGCGGGCGAAGCTGCAAGTTTGAAATAAAACTGTAGATATAACTTTGTGTGTTTAACAAAAACCCAAGATTATTACGAGATCTTTCCACTCCACAATAAAATGAACTATTATGTGAAAATATAAAATTCCATCATTTACGTGACTCACATTCTTTATGCAGCACTCAAAGCAATTTGTTCTCTATTGCAACCCGCATGGCTCTGTGATCTACAAGAATGCACGGAGAATAATAAAGCTTCTTTGTTAGTGGAGCTGTCTTCTATCTGAGGTATTAAAGTATTATGTACGTCGGGCGTAGCTTAAGGGGGCTTGTGGCTAAGTAATAACAGCCGTACGGGCCGTTCGATCAGGTTAAGCTACGTTTGCCGCGGTTGGTCCGTGGATGAGTGACCATCTTTACATACTTCCGTGCCTCGAAAAGCACGTTAAGTCGTTGATCCCGGCTGTCATTCGTGGATCTTTGGCGTTACGGGTAGTCAGAAGCCCGAAAGTCTGACAACCAGTCAACCAGGGGTTTCGTATCGTATTGCCCAGTAACTGGGTTGTTGAGGTACCTACCAGTATTTTGCCATAGTATCAGTATCTCCATTTCCCAACTATGGTGGGGTCGGCTCCAGTCTATCCGGATGCAGCTGAATACCACTATTTTACATGGAGCGACTGCCTATCTGACCTCCACAACCCAGTTACTCTCGGTATGTAAAGATGGTCACCCATCCGACCGACCGTGAAAAGCGTAGCTTGACCTGGTCGATCGATCCGTGCCACTGATATTACTTAGCCATGAGCCCCTATTTGACACCTTTTTGACATATTCATGTCAAATACTGGTGAAAATGACAGATTTTCATGACGGCCGTTATAATAATGACGGAACCGCTTTTCTAGGACAAAGCTTTGGATAGTAAAAGCTACTAAGCTACAGACAGTGCCATCCACGAAGACGCACCCCTTTCTTCTTCCTAATTACTAATGGTTATCGCTTGTTAATTCCGCTAGTGTTTTAGTTTTTTCGATACACACTAAGTAAAGTCCCACGTAAATGATCAGTGTGTATCGATAAGACCAAAATACTAGCTGAATAGTGCACGCTAAATACTGAAAGCAATAGGAAGATGAATGGGGCGCGTCTTCCTGATTTATTCCGGTCTGATCATCCCCCCCCACCCCCCTCCTCGATCAACTGCTAGTTCTTCTGTTTTAATCTCTTTCTTATCCAACTTTATGCTGGGTTACTCTTTTTGACAGGTAAGTACAGTCAAGAGAAAATAAATGGCAAATGAAAAAAAATAAAATAAAAATAATATGGAAAATAATAATAATAATCTGTATCTACTTACCACTTTGAGGGACACTAAACGCGCCATAGTCGTAAAAACAATAAATCTTCTATTGTGTCTCGTTCAGTATCCTTCAACCAATTAACCGTTCGTATGACCGGAACGTGGATCCACGCGAGACACAATTACGGCGTTCAACCGGTTAATCACCTCAAATATTTACTTTGATTCAAGGCAAGGTAGGTAAGTCGTTTATCACATAATTAAGTATAAAGTCTGTCAACAACTCAACATGATTAGCTAACGGTAGCATACGGAAACAAATATTGCTAAGTATAGTCCGAAATACCTCCCGGGAGGTGGATCACCCTCTCCAGTGAAAAAAAAAGCCGGTCAATTTAAAAAGTCACAGCAATTAGCCAGCAGCGTATCCCGAGGCACTCTACTCTAGCGAGTGACCTTATTTTCTGGGGTCAATGCACTGAACGTACTATTGGAATAATTAATAAGCAAGGACAGGTAAAAAATGTGCTCGAAATATTGGTTATGGAAATGGGAATGTTCGTTGTAATAATGGTTGAGGCTAAATGTGGGTAAATTGGAAGCTGACTCTGAAGATAAGGGTTGAAGGTGATTGATGATGGTAGGTGAGGACATTTATTCATTTGTTTTATATGAGGTAGCTTCACAGCTGGCAGTAGCATTGTTATTTTTCTAAACATAATGTCTTCCTGTGGTGTGTAGTGATTGTTTAGCTAATTTAACTCATTAAGTTCCGCTAATGAGACACAATTGATTTTCTATTGTATCGTAACACATAGGTTACGCGCGGAGCTTGACCGGTTAATAAAAGTCAAACGTAAGAAACTTTTGAGTAAATAAATGGAGATACGACTATTCCTTACTAGGCGTGATAGGTCTTGAGTGAGCTGGATTCTTTCCGCATCAAGACTTTTTCACTGTCCGAAATTGGAAGTCTGTAGTTTAAGAAATTATACGTATTTATCCTAATTTTGTGCTTCTGGAACATTCCCACATTTAGGCGTGATAGTTGGTAGGTGTTTGTGAGAGTTGTTTGTTTGTTGGGGTCGGGTAGTTGTTACGTTGTTGTTGGTGTTGTTGTATGGTTGTTACTTCAGAATGTAGTATTAGGTAGGTTATAATGGTATTCTTTCTCTATCAAGACTTTATTCACTCTGTCTAAAATGCAATAGCACTTTTGGAATATTCACACATTCTGGCATTTAGTACAGCAAGCAATAATATTATTGAAAATAAGTTTACTTAGTCATGGTGCCTAAGGTGCATGGTCCCGGCTGTCATTCGTGGATCTTTGACAGTCGTTACGTCAGAAGCTCGAAAACCTGACAACCTGCAGTCTTACCAAGGCTTATCGTATTACCCAGTAATTGGGTTGTGGAGGTCAGATAGGCAGTCGCTCCATATAAAATACTGGTATTCAGCTGCTTCTCGTTAGATTGAAAGCCGACCCCAACATAGTTGGGAAAAGGCTACGCAGATGATGAGTCGTAGTGTCTTTCCCACCGATTTTTTACTGTCCTTTCTATACATATGTATAAATTTAACAGTAAGTACCCTAAACTTCTTATCTGCCTCGTGGTAGCAATGGACTGTAACGACATTCTATATTCGAAAAATTAGGCCAAGGAGACTAAGTACATACAGACTTTTTCTATCGAACTATAACGAGACACTGCTTAAGAAAAAAGTCTCTTTAATCTCTTGGGATTGAGTTCTTGAGATGCTTGCTAATTTTATGTGACGTTATTAGTAAGCTTAGTAGTTATTTCCTGTTCTGTGTTAAGCTCGGACGTTTTTCTATTTTGTCCTAGAATCGCTATAAAATAGCGTCCATGAGTGGCGTACTGCAGCGTACCTAATCTCGCTTCCTCCTTGCTGATGGGGTAGGTAATAATTATATTTACAACAAAGGCTATTATAATTTAGTTCGTGCTTGTACGAGAGAATACATCCATAAAATACATCCTAATTCTACTGTTAGACCCCCGGTCCACACATGTTTTTTTTTGCCGTGAAAAACTAAGGTTTATTCGCCGTGTGTAGACACGGTCGTCAGTTTTGTATGGATCCCTATGGATAATAAAATTAAAAAAAAGTTTTTTTTTTTTTGCTATGGAATAGAATGGAAGCTTGTTGACACACACGTTTTTAGGGTTCCGTACCCAAAGACTCGGCTGTCCGTCCGTCCGTACGACTGTCACCAGGCTGTATCTCATGAACCGTGATAGTTAGACAGTTGAAATTTTCACAGAATGTGTATTTCTGTTGCCGCTATAACAACAAATACTAAAAACATATTTATTATTCCCATACAACAAACGTCAATTTTTTGCCGGTATTTTATGTGTAGTGTTAAATATTGTATGGTGGTACGGAACCCTTCGTGTGCGAGTCCAACTCGCACTTGGCCGGTTTTTTCTACTGCGCAGTAAAGAGAGCACAGATCTGAGCACTAATGCAGGTAAAGAGATTCTGTGGTTATGTTTCTACCAAAAAGGTGCATAAATATTTATTCATAACAAAAAAAAAGGCATTTTTACAACTGTGTACTGGGTCTGATGCTTGATATAATGATAATAACAACTAATCTGAAAAGGGTGGATGAAGAATATAAGTTTCAAGAGCCCCAACATATGGAGAATATTGATTCCAAATAAAGTTGCCAACAGCAATATCAGGGATTCAATGCCTCGAAACAATAATATACAGGTTGATGGGATATCGACGCGCAAACTGAAACCAATAAAATTATGCCCCTAGCGCTGCCCTAGAAAATTTTCGTAGGTTATCAAAATAAAAATCACCTGTTTCACAGAAAAGTGCGCGCTCAAAATGAACAGCATTTTTTTTTTTAAATAACTGTTCAATTCAACGAATAGCTTTATTTCTCACTAGCTTCCGCCCGCGCCTTCGCCCGCGAGGTATGTCGATATAAACTATCCTATGTCCTTCCCCGGGATGCAATCTATCTCTCTGTCAAATTTTATCGAAATCCGTTCAGTGGTTTGGGCGTGAAAAGGTAACATACAGACAGACAGAGTTACTTTCGAATTTATAATGTTAGTATGGATAAGAACTTAAAAATAACAGTTCGCTTATGATGAGATACTTAAGTGATTATAACTAGTTTTTTCTTTCATAGAAATCTTGTCCTGACAATACCGAACACAACAAAAAAAGAATTAGCGAAATCGGTTCAGCTGCTCTCGCGATTCGCGCTTAGCAACACATTTAGCGATTCATTTTTATATTATAGATTCGCCTGAACGGATTTCGATATTAAATATTATTACCTAGCTGAACATTCTTTTTTCGTGAATTTTACCCATGTTTTAATAGCTATTCTTCTATTCGGGGCGGAGAGTTGAGTTATAAATGGTGTAACTAACCCGACTTTGTTTTATTTATATAGATAAATTTGGCAAGGAGATAGATGGTATCCTGGGTAAGGACATAGGCTACTTTTTGTCCCGGTAGCAAGTTCCCGTGGGATAAATTCCGACGTCCACGCGGGTGAAGCCGCGGTCAGAAGCTAGTTGAAGTATAAATAAATAAGTAAGTTCTCGTGAGGTTCTAAGTCTGGAGGTTGATGCGGTCGGCAACAGTTCTTACGAAGCCACTGCTTACCTCCACAATCCGACAAGTCGGGGACACTGACAACCGTCAGCATAAGGTCAGACCATTTATCAGGCTTCTGACAACTGGCAACTCCTATAAATATAACGAAGATCGGTAGACTTTGGGGCCTTTTATAAACGCAAGGGAAACCCCAGAAGTTTTTGCCAAATTTACCTAATACGTATGTTTCTCCGAAAAAAATTTACTGAATTGGAATTTCCAGAATTTTATTGTGAAAAGTTTTTACAAGGTTTTATTTTTGTTATGTTTCGGTTCATGGATCGACGACATACCTAAAGGAAAGTTGTCGTCACTAGATAGGTGCCTCAATAAAAGATTATTGACAAATTGCCGACCGAGTCGTAAAGCAAAGTCTTACGCACCTGTCATTTCATACCGGATTTCCTACGAACCGCAGCACAGCAATGCTGCTTGGAGCCAGCAATAGGTATAATAGAAGTGACTACTTTTCCGAAGGAACCCTTCGTAATAGCTCCACCACTCATGCTACAGATTTTAATTATTTTCAAATCTATTCAATCAATCTACAAAGCCTTCCCCAACTTTTAGGTTCGGTTTACACTCTAATCGGATACAATTGAATATCAGTTTTTTACATGGAGCGACGTCCACAACCCAGTTACTGAGTAACACGATACCCTTTGGTAAGACTGGTGGTTAGATTTTCAGGCTTCTAGTGTAGTTCTAGCGTAGTCACGCTTGATGACTGTCAAAATCCACGAATGACAGTCGAAATCAACGGCATGGAGTGGATGTAATACCAGCCTTAATTGATCATCTGCCTAGCCATTTCCCAACTATGTTGGGATCAGCTTCCAGTCTAACCGGATGCACCTGAATACCAGTATTTTACATGAAGCGACTGCCTATCAGACCTCCACAACCCAGTAACTGTGTAATACGATACGCCTTGGTAAGACTGTAATACCAGCCTTAACTGTGCGTGACTAATTCCTGAGGTTTTTCACTCAAGTATACTGCCTTCCTCTGGGTTTAGACACACCACTTCTTGTTTATGACATTCGAGTCGTAATAAAAAAAAAATTGCAAATCAAATGTCTTTTTACGACGCTGCTCTAATTTTTTTTCATAAGTAAATAAGTAAATTGTCGAGCCGTCTCCTATTTCAAATTGGTGGCTATAAAACTTCGGGTTTCAGGGCTAACGAAACTAGCGATTTCTTGTTGAAAGTTTTTAGTAGGTACTCCTTTAGGAGTATCTAAATAAAAAAAGCTTTTAGTACACAGGCAGCCGCCACGCCCGTTTTCTTCAAGGGAGCAAATAGAAGTTTATTATTGTTGTTCACAGTACATTCAACCCTTATTCATAAAACTTGTAAACCCTTCACTAACTGTCTTTTAAATCTTTATAAAGAGTTAAGAGCGACTCATTTTTAATTTATACGCTTACCCCCTTACTAATAAACGTTGTATAGCATCGGTATAGTTACACGACGCTTTGTCTTCTTCTTTCGAAAGTCAAATTACTGACGACTAAATGAGAGAAATCGGTGTGTTCATCTGATATAATACGTTTATTAGTAAGAACTAATAAACGTATTATATCAGATGAACACACCGAATGAATAGAAGACGAATGAAAGAAAAAAAATGAAGAGAGAGGGGGGGGGGGGGTGAGTGAGTGTGAGTGAGATGATGATGAATAGTTGGTTGGTTGGTTGGTTGGTAGCATAGGATCCCATGGGATAGGAACAGCCTTAAAAACGACACAAACTACGAGTAACTCCGGGTTACAAATAAACATTAACCAGAAAAATCCAATAAGGACTAAACTCACGATGCCATAAATTCCCGAAACCGCATGAAGCTATAAGCCCGCAGCTTCCGTATTTTTTTGGCAAAATCAGGTTTTTTCAGACCCTTACAATTTGTTTGATACAGGGAACGAAACCATGGAGAAAGTGCTTATTGATCAATGCGCGAGTTTTAGAACGATTAGAGACAATGCGGAGACTACAATGAGACAATAAATGAAAACACTGGCACAACTTTACTGATGCCTAAGAGTATTTTGGAACTAGATATCAAATAAATTAGCTTCGAAATAAAAAAAAACGATTTTTACCAACAAACTAAATAGTAGTGATAGGTCGCGACTATGATCTTTGCCAATTTTTGACTAACTATACAGACTAAACTATTGGATATATTTGATTGAATTTTCGTATGCGGACTGGTAACGTCATTAGATATATACGCAGTTTAATTTATTGCTGTATTGTCTTCTCCACCTTGTCTTAAAAGTTCGCTTTTAGCGATAAGACCGCCCATTGTGTTGTCCCATTGTTAAATTTCTACATTTATAATATCTGTAATTTATATGGGGTACATAATAAAGAGTATCCTATGTATCTATCTATTGACGTAAAGGACCAATTAATGACTTTAACGAGCAGTAATGATACCTGATACGTATTATAACTACAAAGAGCTTATTGTATTTATATTATAATAATAGCAGCGTTCATAATGTCAGATAATTTACGTTTCATCGCCACATGAGTTATCTACTTTAGTGAAATGTAATGACCATTTTTAACAAAAAGGTATTAATAAATTTTTGATTGCAATGGAATATGAACTTTGTTTAGTATGACATTCAGTTTGTTGTTCCAAAACTTGACAATAATCTCGAAATACTAATTCAAATATAGCTACTGAATATTGATACAAGCTCTTACATAAATTAGACCCTCAATAATATTCAAAGATCAAAGTGCTGATAGCTCTGCGTGTCTGATTTAAAAGACGATAAGACTTAGGTCATTTATGCAGGGAGTCGATGACCAAGCAGGCATAAAACTCAAAGCTAGAGCCTGTCAAGCAAGCTATCAAAAGATTACATCTATCCATTTATAAATCTTTAGGCAAATGGCACCAAGACCCTACGTGACACAATGATTATAAATTGTTATGGCGCTAGAATCAAAAATTCGCACACATAATACATCTACCAACCCGCACTGGGCCCGCGTGGTGGATTACGGCCCACTCCCACTCACTAAGAGTAGGCCTGTGTCCCAGCAGTGGGAACATTATAGGCTGATTATGCTATGGTGTTACAAGCGATCCGCCTCGCTGCTAAGCACCGGTACAACAATGGCGGCATGTTAAAACGTCGAGATTTCTGAGCTCGACATTTCTAACTTAAATATTAAAGTACAAGCCATGTTCCCGATGGGATTTACCGTCGGCAAAGATGACGAAAAATTTCCTTCCTTAATCCCCTCACTAATAAACGTATGAATAGTAACACACCGATTTCTCTCTTTCAGTCGTCAGTAATTTGACTTTCGAAAGAAAAAGACAAAGCTTTGTGTAACTATACAGACGATATACAACGTTTATTAGTAGGGTGTTTTATCTATAATATGTATGTATTCACAAAAAAAAAAAAATGTTTATAAGTAGTTTATCAGTCATCTCGTTACCATAACACAAGCATTAGGTTGCTTAGCTTGGGACTAAATGGCGTTGTGTGAAAAGTCCAAGGATATTATTATTTTCTCTTTATTTCACTATATACACATATAAATTATATTTTTAAATATTATGATATAAAGATATAAAAACATTTAAAAATATAAAAAATAGTAGCCCATCGGTATCGGGAACAAGGTCCAAGCTACCGGCGGTCAGGGCTCCAGAGAGAGGAACCTCCTAACAATGCGAGCCGTGTCCAGAAGTACCGCTCTCTGAATCAAGCCCTTGATCCAGCTGCCCAACGAGAGCCTCCTTAGGTGTTGGTCGAGGCTCTTGGCTATTAATCCATTGGCTGTTACGACTATCGGCACAATGATTGCTGAGTCTACATCCCACATGTCGACAACCTCGCGAGCCAAGTCAAGATACTTGATTTGTTTATCTTTCTCGGCTTTCACGAGGTTCTCATCATGCAGGACGGTTATGTCAACAATCATTGCGCGCCGCTCTGATCGATCCACCACCACTATATCAGGCTTATTGGCAACAATAGTCCTGTCAGTGATGATGGAACGATCCCAGTACAATGTGATATTACCATTTTCGAGAACTGGGTCGGGCACATACCTGTAGTAGGTACGGCACCTCCGATTCCACAAGGTTGTATTGCAAAGCAAGCTGCTGATGGATTATCCTGGCTACAAGGTTGTGTCTATGCAAGTACTCTCCGTTAGCTAGACGAGAACACCCAGAGATGATATGTCTAATTGATTCCCCCTTATTATTATTATTAGTAAGGGGGTAAGTGTTTCCGTTATACCTGCACTTACACGAAAGGCTAGATCCAGCGATTTAGGCTGTAAGTTGTCTGTCATTGAATGAATTTATGATTTTGATTAAATAGAAAATTATACACATAAACCTTCAGGAATAAATGTTCTAAATGATAGTCATTTTGTTTTATTCTATGTATAGATATAGAGGGGCTCGTGGCTAAATAATAACAGCCGCACGGGTCGATCGAACTGCTTGGAGGCTCTCTGAGGGATCGAATCTGCAACGAGGTGATCCGGCTGCAGAGAACCAAAGTTGTCGACATAACTTACAGAATAAGGAAGCTGAAGTGGCAATGGGCCGGCCATATTAGCCGTAGAACCGATGACCGTTGGCGTAGACGTGTTTTTAAGCGGAGACCGCGAATCGGTAAAAGTAAGGTGGGACGCCCTCAGGCTAGGTGGAGCGACGATCTTCGCAGGATGGCTGGTAGCGGCTGGATGAGAGTTGCCGAAAATCGAGTTGAATGGCGTGCAATAGGAGAGGCCTATGTCCAGCAGTGGACTGCTGCAGGCTGATGATGATGATGGGGCAATCGAAGGTTAAACTACGCTTACCGCGGTCGCTCGTGTATGGGTGACCGTTCATTACATATCGACACCCCTCCGTGCCCCGGTAAGCACGTAAGCCGTTGATCTCAGCTATGTTCGTAAATCTTTATCAGTAGCCCAAAAGGCTGACAATTAGTCTTACCTCTTTCATGTTACCCGGGAACTGGGCTGTGGAGGTCAGACAGGCAGTCGCTTCACTTAAAATACTGGTATTCAGCTGCATCCGGTTAGACTGGAAGCTGACCCAACATAGTTGGGAAAAGGCAGGCAGATTGATAATGTATAACTAGATAGGTACTTACTTCATCATTACCGAAAAGTAGATTTTACGGTGTGACGCACGGTATATTTTATGAGCAGTCAGTTACAAAGTAAACCTTTACAAAGGCTGTCAAAACAAAGTAATGATCAATAAATCTGACGAAAAAATTGAAGAAAAGTTACGGTTACTACCTATGGATACAGGCGATTGCATCATCGTCTGCGTATGTAGGAAAAAATAAATGGATGTGGAAGGACCAAAACAAGTAGGAATGGATGAAACAGGACGTGATTTTATGTGGATTTTAAACGAACGAAACTTTAGAGATCTAGGAGCACTATATTCAGTAAATGTATCAGTGTATACACACTGCTACGATTGGAGAATAATATCATAAAACCGGCCAAGAGCATGTTACACGATTAAGGTTCCAAACCAAATTACCTACGCTAAGAGCAGTCTGTGAAATGGTCGCTGGCGTGCCGTAATTACTGTACTGCGCGTAACTAATATACACATCTGTGCTAGCTCCTAAAGTATACACCTAAATGACAGTGTCAAGGAAAAAAATGTGGTACAGATAATCATGATTCAGATAGTTACTTAACTAAGAAAAACATTATGAAATGATGAATGATGAAAAAACTCAGAAAAATTTTTTTTTAACGTCTGGACCTTAAAAACAAGAGCAGAGAGAAAATTTAACAAAGATAATAGTCAAACTGTGGTTTTTTTTACCAAAAAACGGGGTTTCAATCTGAACTGATGACGAAAGCCGGTTCCAGTGCAAACGAAAAAGGCCTTTAATAGCATATCATGGATCAATCTTGCAGTTGCCTTGCTTTAGTCTCACAAAAACTCGAAAAAGGCTCGACCGATTGTGATGAAACTTGGTAAGTTAGTGTGTGCGCGCAGAGAAGATTCCTAACAATAAAAAAAGACATTGCAACGCATGCCGCCGGGCATCAGCTAGTTTTAAATAAAAGCTGCACGGTACCTATGATTGACCTATTTTATTTTGTAGATAATTTTCCAGATTTAGTCATCAATAAATGAGAGCAGTGGTGGCCCATTGGTAACGGCCGCGACTTACGAATTGCAGGTCGTAGGTTCGAACCCAGACAGGCGCTTTACTTTGTGTAAATTATTTCATCACCACTGCTCTCAAAACGATAAAGGAAAACATCGTGCGGAAACCGGCATGTCCTAGAACCAAAAATTCGAAGATATGTAACATCTACCAACCCACGTGCTCCCTATAAACGAGAGGAGGCCTGGGTCCCAGCAGTGGAAACATTATAGGCTGATTATGCTTGCCATCAATATGAGTTTATTTCCTAAGAACAACATTTTAGTGCACTGTGCATGCTTCTGTCTCTCGACCCGAATAAACGCAGCTGACAAAACCCCATATTTACAAATGCAAATTGTTTGGATTCCAAGGTATTATTAAACGAATGCTTACATAAGTTAGCATCGGAACTGGTTGGTGGTTGACCCGATTACCGCGAGTTCGTTGTTCGCGAGTGGGCGTGTCATTCGTTCATATTGACTAACATTCAGTAAGGAACAGGTCTAGTGATGTAACGCTTCTAGTTGGAGCACGGGTGAGTTTGTGTATCTTTGAAGCGAGTGCAATTTTGACGCGTAGTAAGCTGAAATTGAAGCTTCGGAAAAAATTGCATATATCTGCTTAAAATAGAAATGCTATGCATGGAGAAGAAGCAGTAAAATTTCCAAAAAGTCCTGAATATTGAAAAATTTTGAAATATTGCTTCAGGAAATATTTTGTTTACAAAGATTTACAAAGATAAAAGTTTTTATATAAAACATATATACCTATATATTCTGAAGAATATGAGAAACTCAGTGCTAAAACCAACTATTAATTTGGCGAACTACGCAGCATACAAAAAAGCCCAGCCCTATGCACCATACAATGTAGGTACAAGGTAGGTACCGTCTCCTTTACCTAGGTCAGGTATGAAACGTAAAATCCTAACGTCATCACTACTCCGCTGATTTATATTTATTTACATTCACCGAAACATCAACAAAACATGTCAACAAAATATCGGAAGTACCTACCTATCATCTACCTAGAATATTCAAAAATTAATGTCATTTACGTAGGTATGCACCTATATGCAGTGACTGAACAGAAACGTCCTTGGGAGGCCATACCGTTGTAGACATCTTAAAATAAACATCTGTGTTTACTACAAAATAAATTAAAAAATAAACTCACCGAATAAAAACTGCTTGTTCACACGATACTTTCGTATTTAAAATTCGAATGATGAATGAGTAGGAAGTGTTTAGTGCACGGAATGGCGCCGCGGTTCAAGATGGCGGAGGGGACGTGCGTTCGCCAGCGCCCTGCGGACTCAACTGAAGCCTGCCTGAAGGGAGGTTGGGCGGAGCCGCGGCTGATCAAGCGAATATTTTATCGATACTTTTGCTTTAAGATAGGAAATGAGAGACAATTACGTTTAACTAGCTATTGCGAAGTTCAACTATGCTATTAAAAAAATAGGTTAGGAAATGCAGCGTTTTATTGAGTTGCATCATGCTATGTTTTAAGTGCAGTAATAGTTACTGCGTAATAGATTTGATGGCATCAGAATTGAATGAACTTTTTTCATTTACTTACGGATTTTTTACGTTAATTTTTACTTAGTTAAAGAGAGATTTTTTAGATTTCATTGAACCAAAATTGCTGATAGGACCTTAAAATCGACCCCAAAAAGATTAAAATCACACAAATCTAATAAACAAACGTACTATACATTCAGTATGTAATAACAGAGGTGATGAAGATAATCCATCGATATAAAATTATGCGCCGTATCAAAGCAATGTAAACATGTCGAAGTGCACGTTTGC
This sequence comes from Gortyna flavago, assembly GCA_963669345.1. Taxonomy (NCBI): domain Eukaryota; kingdom Metazoa; phylum Arthropoda; class Insecta; order Lepidoptera; family Noctuidae; genus Gortyna; species Gortyna flavago. The sequence continues at coordinate 5,433,623 of OY770131.1, forward strand.
CGGCCGGCGAGGCAGGGCGTCCTAGAACCCATCAAATTCACCCTTTTATCTTCAGAACGAAACATTACATTATCATTAAAAACTAAATCCATTGCGACTTAAGTACCGCCCGTTACCAAACGCTACAGTGAAAACAAAGCAATGCACAGCGCAAAAAGGAAAGTCTTGTAGCAAAGTCTACGCCGTAGCACTGTCTACGGCGTAGAGGGCTCGGCTACGCAAGCGAACACGCCCGCTGTATCTCTTCGACATGAATCTACGTAATACAGTCAAGTTCAATAAAACGGAAAATTGAAAATTCCCAGTAAAATAGAACTCCTAATCGTTACCTGAGAGGGGTTGAATTGATTTTAACGACAATTTTCCTTTGTCGTTGAGGAAAATCTTCAAAAAATTAGAAGGTTAATTAGGAAGGTTCCATAATTAGGTTGTTTACCGAGAATCTTGAGACAAGAGGTGGGTGGTGCAGATAAGTGGAAGCTCGCTAATTATGTGTTGCTTTAACGAACTATGTGCTTTGGTACATAATTTAGAGGGGTGTACAGAGAGATTGGAGCCGATTCTGTTGTTCACAAACTAAACTAAGTTCATTGCATCTTTTTCATTCTATTTCAATAAGAAAAGGACAGAAGATAAATTTTAGTTGAGTCCTATTCGTGTTATTTTTATTGAGTGCGTTGTATTCGACGCAAATGTACAGACGCCAGCACATCAACCTACCCTAAACTGTAAAATTTTCCCAATCAACTTTGAACCTTATTCTTTAGCGATAAAGTTGAAAATCTATCAAAGAAATTTGACAGATTGTAGTAGGTTGATGTGCTGGCGTCTGTACATATACCTAGGTATCAGGCAAGCTTTGGATAAAACTTATTTCCATTAAGTAATTATACTGATACTTGTGCTCAAAAATCAGAGTTCCTTCGTAAATGCGTTACCAAAACAAATAAACAAAACATCTCTTTAGAAAAAAACATCATAAAGACTTGCCTGCTATTGCATATTGCATCGAGGTCACACAAAGAAAGTCACCAGAATCACCTTAACCGAGACCACACACCTTACACAACAAACTTTATGTTCGTCAAAACGCATCGTTGCAAACCGAACTGAATCAAAATCCAAGCTTAGATAACTGTTACCAGGACCCTCCTCTATTTCTTTGTTTACTAACAGTCTGCCCACTGATTCCCTATCCGACATTTTTCCGTGGGACAGAGATAGATAATGCAACAGATAGGTGCGTCGCTTTCTCGCGATGCGTCGATCGATGTGACCTTGGCAGTGGGGGATATTTAAACCCTAATAGACGGGGGCATCCCGCAGGGAATATTAAGGAGTATTATGGAAATATGGTAATACCTTTATGTCGATAACCACAGATATTTTGACAAAACGCAATCGTCTAATATCTAAGTATTCTATTTCGTAAACACGAAATTCTAAGATTCTGAGTTTAAGATTATAGTTTCTGTCTCGAAGTGTTGCGTGAGCTGTCTTGAAATTGCATTTGCATTTAAGTGCTGCAATACTCGTAAAATAGGAAACCGCTGTCATAAACTATTGAGTTATCTGAATGAAATAGGTCATGTCATTGGGGACGAAAAGTCATGGTGCAATCTTCCACAATCTACATTCTATTAAAATGTACAAATAAACTTGTTGTGAATGTTCGATCAATGGTACTGAATATTCATTAACTGTCTATATCACAAACTTACGAGGCCTTGAAATAGTGCAAGTCATTCTCATGGGAGAAAGTTTAACATATTATTGTCTTTTAAAAACAAGATTTTCTCCTGTATCGTATAACAACATTTTACACACATCAGGTACCGACTGCAGGGCAGTGGTGGCCCTGTGGTAATGACCCCGACTTACGAGTTGTAGGTCGTGGGTTCGAATCCAGGCATTCGCTTTACTTTTTGTAAATTATTTCATCACCACTGCTCTCAAACGGTGAAAGAAAACATCGTGAGGAAACCGGCATGTTCTAGAACCAAAAATTTTAAGACATGTGACATCTGCCAAACAGCACTTGGCCCGCGTGGTGGATTACGGCCCACTCCCTCTCACCGAGAGGAGGCCTGTGTCCCAGCAGTTGGAATATTATAGGCTGATTGTACCGGATGATTTTTTTCAACGTCTCGAAAGTATTACAGGGTTTTCTACCCATCAATATGAACAACTTTCATTATGGGACCAACTCTGAAATTACGAAAAAAAATCAGCTTAAATAATTTCGGGACGTTAAAAAAAATCATCCAGGACAGGTAGGTGGAGTATGCCTACTTAATTTAATGGACTTTAACGAGTTACGCAATGCAGTTTATAATTCCAAGTTCAATATGAAGAAGTTAGTTACCTATTTCATGTTCGGATGGGTCCTTAGTTCTAGCCTTGAACACTTCAAAGACTCCCTAAATGGACCCCTACATAAAATACTAAATAACCCAAACTTCGAAGAAGTAGGAAACTAATAGAATCAACACAAAGCAAATGTATTGAGTAAACACAATCGATCATCTCGGATCAATAGCTCGGGCTCATGTCTCCCTGAACTTGTCGGCACAGAAACATTCGTGCGGGGTACTGTTGTGTTGTGCGGATTTACGATTTGTTGTCGGTTGTGGATTAGTTCACGTTTATGACACGAGGAATCATGTCAGACTGTATTTATTTGTAAACAAGCAGGTGTGTGACTACGATAAGCTCTGCTTTGATTAATTTGGTGCAGTTTGCTTTAAATACAAATCGGCAAACAAATGTTTTGACGGAATACATATACAAGAGTTTATCATGAATACTAGTAAGTACACTAACTACGAGTATATTAATACGAAGCCAGATGGACTACCTTAAGACATTTTGTACAATATTTTAAAGCTCTTAGGTGGCTTTCTATAGTTTCTGGCTACCCTAATAGGAAAAGGCTTGAATTTATTTTATTATTTATCCATTTATTTCAGGCATAAACATACAATGTCATGGTCATGTCATGTTCATGTTGTCGATTGAAATTTAATTTGATAAATGAGCTGTTTGTTTTCTGTTAATAAAATTTACGAGAACATCCATCGGTTTCTTACTAAACTTCAACTATTTCCGACGATCCTGCATACTTATCTCTTTTGTTGACTGTACAATGACAGTAGGCATTCATAAAATTGACACCGCTCCAATAAACATACAACATTCATCCAGCTTCGATTATGAAAAGATGTATTAGAGCGAAAACGTATTTAGTTAATAAAAGGAAAGGGCTTTTAATTATTATCGATATTTATGCGCTCACTCGTAGCATTTGTTGTGACTTTTGATGCGCGTAGCGATATATATCGCTCATAGAGCTTGGCGTAGCAATCTGTCACCAGTTACATCAAGCTATTGTGTAACTGTGGTGCATACTAAAACTACTTGTCTATACTATAAAGAGGTAAGATGTCTGTAGAGGGTTCTTCTTACTCTTCGTGTCGATGGTACAGACGCCAGCACTTCAAGCTACCCGAAACTGTCAAATTTTCCCATTCAACTTTGAACCTTATGCAATAAAGTTTAAAATCTATTAAAGAAATTTGACAGATTGTAGTAGCTTGATGTGCTGGCGTCTGTACTCTTATTAATTCTTCGACATTTTATATTGTTTGAGCTCAGTAGGTAGCCACGTTGATTGCGACATCAGTGGCATTCATAAAGTCATTAAAAGTGCAGGTGAATGGGCACTTAGGAGGGCACTCCAGCTAGTGAGGCATGGTCTGATTAAAAGTAACCTTCCGAATCCGAAAATTCTATCACTAATTGGAAGATACATTATTGCCGAGTGTCATAATAACAAATTTCACGCGGACGAAGTCGCGGGCAGATGCTAGTCTAGTTATAATTTTAGTTGTAGAACAAAACTAAATCATAATTTCTGTCTTGCGTTATTTAGACAAGATTTTTGTTACCGCTTTCAATCAACCTTATAGCTCTCCAGAACTTCTAGTTTACCATTTTATATTTTGAACTAAAATACATCTGCCCAGCCTTTTCCCAACTGTGTTGAGGTCAGCTTTCAGTCTAACCGGATGCAGCTGACTACCAGTATTTTACACGGAGCAACTGCCTATCTGATCTCCACAACCCAGTTACCGTGTAATACGATACTCCTTAATAAGACTGGTTGTCAGACTTTCGGGCTTCTGACGACCCGTAACGACTGTCAAAGATTTACGAATGACAGCCATATTTTAAACCAAAACGTTTGTAAATATTATTATATTAGATTAGACCCACAAAGTAAAAACAAAAAGAGTCAAATAAGTACTACTAATAACATTCAAAACTCACAACAATACCTTTATACGACGTAAAATTACGGCTTCTATTGAATTACAACCAAAAAACATTAATTGCAAACTTTTACTGTCTCACTGTTACGAAACTTAGTCAAACAGCCATCATAATAATACCTTTTAAGAAAAGTTTTTAAACCTACTCGTGAAAGTAACAAATCAATCTACATTTAAAGTCATGGTCGGCGTAATAAGTCCCAAGTTTTGTTCCCTTCGTCACTTAGGTCTGTCAAAGAATTTCAAGCCGTAACTCAGAGGCAGCGTAATATCATATCTATCTATCCTTTGTTTGGGTCCTGTGAGCACTACATTCAGCTTTTAGAGGAGGGGGAAGGGGGGACAGTCAATAGCTTCACGCCTGCGCACTTTATCTTCCTAATTTAATTTAAGTTGAAGTTTAAACCTTATGCCAATGGTGTAAGGTCTTAACGTGCAGCCTTATCAATTGGACGACAAAGGTGTCTGGATGCTAGATTCTAGGATAACAAAGAAAACTGCAGGAAATTGCTTCTTATTTTCAGCCGGTCGATTCTGTGAGAATCTCACCGTGAGAAGTTAGGTGAAGTGAGCTGTCATTCCATCTGATGCTATAGGGATTTACACTAATGACAGCTCACTCCACGCTCACTTCACCTAAGTTTTCACGGTGAGATGGTTACAGAATCGCACTGCAGTTCAGCCTTTGCTCTGTAAACATACCCATTGTATTGGATTTACAATACAATGCATTTTGTTGAATAGGAAAATTTTTCGCAGTATCATCATTCTCTTGTTCATCACCCTTGCGTAATACTCTCTCAATCTGAATAATTTTGAAGGATACAGCTAATCCATTGCTTCGTATGTTCCATTTTTCGAACATACGAAGCAATGGACTAGCTGTATCCTTGTCTGTCCAACAACGTAAATAACGCAATGAATGTTGTTGAACTGTCAAAATTTAACCCATTGCTACTGATAATGTGTTACACAATTACCCCGCATATCCCAATTTATTTGGGGTCCGTGCAACGTGTCTTTTTCCTCCATACTTGTATGTACTTCTCTATTAGTCGTCAGGCGGTAATTCCAATTTTTAAAATTATTTTTTTATGATTTGATCTATACTGTGTGTCAGGTTAAACGAGGGACATACTTTAGGGGTGTAGTACCCATGAAAATGAACAACTTTTATTAGGAGACCATGACCAACACTGAAATCGAGAAAATAAAACCAGCCGCTCTATACATTTATGTTCGCATAACTGGACAAAATGTAGGGAACAGCTGTTTTTTTTTTCATATTTTTGAGTCCGCCCCATATTAAAAGTTGTTCATTTTCATGAGTACTACACTCCCTTAAAGTATATCCCTCGTTTAATCTGACGCACTGTTTACCGTATGCAATCAAGCATTTTATAAAAGCCTAACATATTCTGTTTACCTACGCCCTATCCCTAGGCTCTCGCTCTACCATCCACCAATCACGTCCACACAATTATAAGGGGTGTCTCAGTAAGAGTGCAGTTTTTAAATTTAGATTTTTTTTTCGTGCAAGTGGAATCTCTGAAATTTGACAGCTGTCATCTGTTTATTCCAATTATTAAAAATGGAGCGCTTTTCGAAAGAACAGCGCGTTATAATTGTGAAAACTCATTACAAAAATGGGAATGGGGAAGTTACGCTGAAACCGCTCGCAAACTTCGCCAAATTTTCAGTCGAGAAACTGCACCTAGTGGTCAAGAAATTTAAAGAAACTGGGTCGATTATGGATATTAAGAATCCTTTGCTTCAACGTACCGGTCGGTCTCTTGAAAACACTGCTACTGTAAACGTGTGTCGCCGAAAACCCAAAAACATCAAATTTCATGAAAAGAGTAATGGCCTATCATCAGCGCCGTGGGGGCTATTTGCCGGATATTTTATTTCACAGTTAATCGGAACATGTCTTCTTTACAATCCAATAAAAATATCACAACTCTCTCATTAAATACATGCTTTTATTTTAAAATGAAAAAGTGCACTCTTACAAAATACTTACTTAAACTAAGAACATACGTACTTACTATTTTAAAGACCATATTATATACACTCCCTCAACGAGAATATATTCCACTACATAAGGCTTTTAGTTCACTATTGGGGATTTAGCATCGAGAAATGAAATCATAAAAATATACTGAAGAGTTTGAAAGTAATCAGATGACGTCAAACTTTTCGAGATTGAGGAAAATAATATTTAGAAGGTGAAGTCATAAAAACGCGGCCTTATAAAAAAACTCAATTGTTACTCCTTCCTTTGCGTATTCCCAATTACCTAGTCTTCAAACTAACTATTAACTACATTACATTACATACTAAATTTTATTCTAGAAATCCATCGGTTTCTTACTAAACTTCAACTATATCCGACGATCCTGCATACTTTATCTCTTTTGTTGACTGTACAAGAATCTGAACCTGCGTTTAAATTTTTCGTCGGTTATGAAAATAAAAATTTGCTGTTCCTTATATTTTGACCGCTTAGGTGCTTTGCTAAAGGAACAGATGATATTTTTTTAACCGTCGAAAAATTTCGAGCGTAAACATCCATCCATCCATACTAAATTAATAATATTATAAATTCGAAAGTAACTCTGTCTGTCTGTCTGTATGTTACCTTTTCACGCTTAAATCACTAAACGGATTTCGATAAAATTTGGCAGAGAGATAGATTGCATCCCGGGGAAGGACAGTTTTTATCGACATACCTCGCGGGCGAAGCCGCGGGCGGAAGCTAGTTGGTTATAAAAACAAAACTGCTGTTTTTTAGAAAAGTCTAGAATCATGTGTTGAATTCATCTTTACAGTTTGTTTGTCGATGTCACGTTCTAAGTATGGTTATATGAAATCTAAGCTAACAAAATTGACTATGGCTATTGCATTCGCAGTCCATTACTGCTTGATTCTACCAAGATGAGTAGGTACCTAACTATCGTCTATTCAAACTTCTGTTTCAAATTAGTATTATTTCAAGTTAAACAAATATAAACTTTATGTTAATGGTAACTAAGTTGATTTCAGAGGGACTAGCACTATTGGCAAAGTTAAAAAAAAAATGTAGCGTAAACTGAACTTTATAGTGTAGGATTTAAAGTTACTTTTCCATTTGTTTATATTTTGGCAAATAAATCGCGAACGCAGATTGGGTACCTTACTACTACATCTGGTTCTAAACATAACATTAACATCACGACTGTATTTCTCGAAGGGTTAGGCAGAGACGTACCTATAGTATCTACACTCCCCAACCTTGTAAATTATGAGTACCTTTAAAGTTTTATAATTCTTTTCCATGTAGCTAATTCCCAACCTAAATCCCAAAATAGAACACTTCCTTCCGATTTTCCAGCTGCTTTTGACAAAAGAATAGGCTCCAACATTCGTGTAAAAAATCAAATTACCTATTAGATATAAAAATTCATTTCCGCTGTGAATTGTGTCAGAAGCAACTCATAACCTAATTTATTTTTACCGATGTAGGCACCATATGAAGTAATGAACTCTCTCTCCCAAATAAAATAAAATAGAACATTCGCTTTGGTTCAGAACGTAATAAATGAAATAACAGTATCTAATATAATAAAACAGATTCCAAGGAACTCTGCAAGGGAAACGTATGAATACGAAAACAAGTTGAGTCAATTTATTGCGAAAGAAGATTTAATAAAATACCGAAGAATCTTTGTACCTACTGAGAAAATACAACACTGGTTTAATTGCTGGAATGATTACTGCGGTCTGCGAGGTCTTCTTGATCTGAGAATCTCGTAAAACTATCTCAGTATCCAAGGATACCAACTAGATCCGAATTTTGATAAAATAAGAATCAAACTCAAAGCATTTATTTCAATTAAACCAATTACAGGCACTTTTGAATTGTCAAGGGGTCGGTCAGTCAGAAAGATGAAGCTGCCCATTCCAAAGCGTAGGTACCTATGGAGAAGAACGGGCAAGAAACTCCATGGACACTCTTTTAAATCAAATATTATGGTTACAAAGACTTGAATCATTCTGCCATCTACTTTTGAAAGTATTCCTAAGAAGGCAATTTTTTAATAATAATAAATAAATTTATTTCATAAATAAATAAATAGGTACACACCTTCACATGGACTAAAATGTTGTTTTACTGCTGTAATCCCTACAGTATCTTTATGTACTTAATCCCAGCCTATCAAAATCAGGTAATCGGAGTTTAGGATTAATGCCCGTATCGTATAGCTTATCTCCTACTAAACGAACCTAGAATATATGATACCTACTACTTACATTTACTAAAGTACATTTATACATGCTACGTGAGAAGTTTCGTGTACCTACTGATCACAAAGTCTAGCTAAGACATACCGTCACCAAATCGCGGACCGTGGTCCTGGGGGCCTAAAAAGGCCCCTTTGGCAGAATCAAAAAAAACTTTTTTACAAAAAAAAAAACAACCGACTTCCAAAAAAAACTACAAAGTGATAAATAACTTTTATTTCGGAAGTCGGTGTCGTTGGTTCTGCATTTTCGTTTATTGACACCGACTTCCGAAATAAAAGTTATTTATCACTTTGTAGTTTTTTTTGGAAGTCGGTTGTTTTTTTTTTTGTAAAAAAGTTTTTATTTTTCACTTTTTAGTGAGAGAGTTTGTAATTTATCTAAGTTACAATAGCCTAACGTCAACTGCTCATCACCTTTTACAAAATATTGCTTTTCCCGATGCTGGGACATTAATTTTTGAGGAGTTCTCCTGGTAAGAACCTGAAGAACTCCACTCCACCACCACACGCATTGTGACGAGCATAAATTGCTTAGCAACCATATTAAAGTAATCGAATCGCAACCCGTGAAATATTTATCATTGATTAGTTCCGATGGCCGTCTGTAGTCTTCATCATCAGCTCCACTTTACCAAATGATGATTTCCGAGAGCAAATGCTCAAGTTACTCTAAAAAATATCCAAATCGCTATAGGTTTGCCAATAAAATTTGAGGGTTTCCCTCGATTTCCATGGGATCCTCTCATCAGATTCCAACTTGCTGACAATGGGACCACCTTGGGAGTATACCCTTCAAGTTACTCTAAAAAATATCCAAATCGCTATAGGTTTGCCAAAAAAAGTTGAGGGTTTCCCTCGATTTCCATGGGATCCTCTCATCAGATTCCAACTTGCTGACAATGGGACCACCTTGGGAGTATACCCTTTCAAACAAAAAAATAATTTTCGAAATCGATCCACAAATGACGGAGAAATCGGTGAACATACAAAAAAAAAAAAAGAAAACATACATAATGTCGAACATATAACCTCCTCCTTTTTGGAAGTCGGTTAATAAAAACATCATATCACGCAATTTCATCTGTATGACAGTTTTGTATGGAGACTCGTAAAATGCTATAGGTATGTAACCTCTGCCTAACCTTCAGGGATATATAGGTGTGAAACTGTCAAACAGATGACTTGCGTGATATGAATTGTTTTATGATTCTGCCAAAGTGGCCTTTTTAGACCCGCTGATATCCGGCCTATTTTGTTCGGACCGAAGTAAACAGTAATAAACATATTTATAACTTAACTAATTGAATAACATTTTTGAGTACATGCATACCTACCTACCTAATTAATTTTAGCCCGCGTTTTGTCTTTTCTGCCGTCGGCAGTCCAAACTTTTGATAGATAGTTCAAATTAATATTAATACCTATTAATATTTTTTCACATTATTAGTATCTGTGGAGAACGTTGTTGGTTGCACATTTCAAATTCAAATTTATTTATTTGTAGGTGCACATAGGTGTAATGTAGTGGTACTTATAATTCATTATGTTCTATTTACCTACTTGTGATATATAATGTGTAATTAGTATTTGTTCTTCCGAAAAAAAAATACTTATTAATTACTTACTTTGTTATTTTTGTTCATTAGGTACATAAGATAATATGTTTTTTTTATTAACCGTTAATGTCCCACTGCTGTGCAAAGGCCTCACTACTCTCTTTCTACCTCTCTCTGTCAATTTAAGAGTTGCAAAGGACCATTACTTAATAAAAAAAAACATTATTAGTAAGTAATATCTAATAAAAGGACCGTGACAGACATATTATTGAAATTTGATCCCCAATTAAAGTAACGGTAATACTTGCCTAAGGCAACGAAATAACATAAACAGCGTATGTACCTACAGACAAGCTACTACCACAGTATTACAATATTGTAATACTGTGCTACTACGATCTGTCAAATTTATTCGATCGATTTTCAACTTTATCGCTTAAGCATAGGGTTCAAAGATGGTTGGGAAAATTTGACAGTTTCGGGTAGCTTGATGTGTCTGTACCATAACAACGCGCGTCTAAATTTACTCTCGCTCGTTAGTCAAAAACATTTCACCCCTGCGGGTAGGAGATAGTATTACATACTCAATGTCTCGCTGGTGCGTGTACATTGTTTGTTACATGTTTCACGTTTGGCAGAACTCCATTAGAAAACAACATTGGTACTACCTACATAGAGTTATTTACAGTGCCTATGTAAGTGTATCGTAAGTAGCGAATAAGTACTTACCTATTTTTATTTTAATGTATGGAATTATGGATGAGGATGCAACTAATGTTCGTATTTTTAATCCCAGAGACTAATCTGACACATGGGATTCAATGGAAATAGCAAATAGGACCCATCGTTAATACCTAAAAAATGGGATTCAAAAGAACGAAAATAAATCTTTTTTAGTATAGAAGTTGGCATTATACACCTGGCAGATTAGTCTCTGAGATTAAGAAACGAACTTTAAAACCTAAGTAGCTAGCTGGGAAGTAGGTACATCGATTTAATTTAATGCTCCCGCAGACAAGCGCGACGCGACCCTGTTGGAATAATGTCCATGAATTTTTCATAGAAATTGTTCTAACGAGGACTAGAATAATTTCAGTTTACCATACACGCTGTTTAGACAGCAATCTGACACGACCGGAGAGAGACAAACAGAGAGGATAAAGTATCGACAACATTTATAAGAAAAAACTGAATATAAATGGATAAATTAGGTAGGTAGGCAGTAAAATTAGCTTCACGTAGGTAAGCACTGTTAGGTACTAAACTGAATTTAGTTTTCTACGAAGTCTATTCCTGCCTCGTTGTGAATAGAATTTTGAAATACAGTAGATAGGTATGTATGTGCGGATCGGAGTCGTGGACGATTCGGGCCATAGAACGGAAAAAGATAGAAGCTTTTGAGATGTGGTGTTTGGCGAAGAATGCTCCGCATACCATGGACCGCCAAGAGAATGAACATAGGTATCTATCCTTGATCAGCTTCGCATAAAAGATAGTCTATCTTTACCCAAAGGATTCTCAGTTACTTTGGTCACATTGCCCGCCGGGAACCAGATAATCTAGAAAAGTTGGTGGTGATGGGCAAGGTAGATGGGAAAAGACTTCGCGGACGGTCACCAAACCGCTGGTCAGACGAAATAACTGCCCTCACTGGACTCTCTGTTGCGACCGCCCTGAGAGAAGCTGAGAACCGAACGAAGTGGAAGAACATCGTGCATAAAGCCACGAAGGCCTTTCAGAGACAAGACCTTCAGTAATGAAGTACGCGACCAAGAAAAGAAGAGAAGATGTATATAGAGCCAGTTGGCTCTATCTACGATACCGTACGTAGGTACTTATTTCTAAACGCGTAGGTACCTACTTGGGTAGCTATGTTTTCTGTACCATACAGTAATAGATAGGTAACATAGGATTCAAGATTTTATTTTTTAAGCAACGTTAATCGTAGGTATCTTGAAGTCGTAAGGGCGGTCGCCCACGGATAGACCGCGATAGTCGCGATGCTGTCGCTGGTCGTATACCTGCGCCCACGTCGATAACCATGATTCTGAATCGCTACTATCGCATAAAATCGTCTTTCTGACTTCAACATAAACATGGCTATATTTCTAAAATTGGCCATTTTTTTTTTTGCGGCTATTTAGAATTCCAATCAGCATGTTACAGGTTATACCTATTGTAAGTACCGAAAGTTTCATCCACATTGGTCGAAAGGCTTTTTGGCATATTTTGGTGTGGAGTCCTCATAATAATAATGAACCCCACAGAACCTACCTACTTACTTTCTTAAGATATCTACAGATAGGTAGTTACAGATCTCTGTGAATTGCCGCCGTCTGTGACACTAATGTCGTTATGAGTGGCCAACTATTAATCCTATTTAACATGTTAAGCCGTTTGCCCAAGCTGAATCGAATGTAAGCGGGTCAGTTTCGTAGGGAGTGTAATTGGTTCAAAGTTACCTTTTTTTCAAAGTTATAAACCTACTTACCAAAGGTTTTCGATATGTATTTACTCTTCACGTGACCAGAGGGCTGGCCTATTTTAAACAAACTTCCAAAAAGGAGGAGGTTATTGGCCATAGAATCAGCATTGCCATACAACGTGGTAATGCTGTTATGAAAGAAAAGGAGCCATGTTTTTTTCCTGTTTGAATTTGGTCAACAGTGCAGGATATCTCGCATTATCTCGCAATGTCAATATGCTTCAGGTAGTACCTACGAACTGATATTAAAGACCTACCCCATTTTTTTATAATTTTATATCCGGTATATTTATAATTTGTGCTACTTCTCAAGGTGGAAAGAACAAGGGTACCTAGTTTTCAGGGAAAAACTTTTCTTTCTTTAATCTAGAGCACGAAAAGCTTATACATACAGACGCCAGCACATCAACCTACTACAATCTGTCAAATTTCTTTAATAGATTTTCAACTTTATCGCTATAGCATAAGGTTCAAAGTTGATTGGGAAAATTTGACAGATTGTAGTAGGTTGATGTGCTGGCGTCAGTACCTACGGTTATCCGCGGTAAAAATAAGAAAAATAAAATTAATAGTAGGTAAATAATACCTACCTTACCATGCGGAGTTATCTTTATAATTAGGTACCATAGACTTATTAAAAAAAATGCGACTCCGCGCCACGCATATCGAAAGTGAAGCACAGTAACTATGCCGGGACCGCTTGTACAAACACGCCTCACGCTCACATTTACATCATAGTATGCCGGGACTAGCCGCCATTACGTGACACGACAGCGTCAATCGTCAATCACGCACACATAGATCTGTACGGTGCTTCACTTTCGATATGCGTGGCGCGGAGTCCAGTTTTTTTTTATAAGTCTATTTTACCTAACATAGACTTATAAAAAAAGCTGGACTCCGCGCCACTTATTTCTTTTTTTAATTGTTTATTTACTGCGTAGCTCGACCAGTGTTCCCAGGGCTCGGCACGAATAAGATGCAGCGGTGCATCGATCGAACACGACCTACTTGCAGGTCAAACGGGCAAAGGGGTGCACCTACCTCCCAGCCTGACCCTGCCCACCCCACCCACATTCATTTGTTTAATCCGGATGCACTGGCAATCATGCGGGGGAAATATATGCAATTTTTCTACGCTGTGAGTTTCAGGGTCAATAGTGAGGGGGATGTGTGTTGTTATATCTACCTAGATGAAATCTGAGTGGCAAACTTAATTTTTTATCGACCTAAGAAGCGCAGTGGCGGTTGCAAAGAGCATTTTACCATTAGATATTATTGGATAAACAGATACTCCCAGTAACTAAATTGTCCATGTAGTTTACGTGATCCTTTGAAATTATTATTTACTAGCGTGTGCAACTCGCCAGATCGAATTTAGTTTTAAATACCCGGGTATTTAAAACTAAATTCGATCTGATCGATTCTAAATTCATCTTATTGCATTAGTAACACACAACAAACACAGGTCAAAACTGTTGTGACCGGTCACAACAGTTTTGACCTGTGTTTGTTGTGTGTTACTAATGCAATAAGATGGCGGGCAGAGCGAAAAGTGTAGGTACTTATAGGTACCTATGTAGCTATAAGAGGGCTTAGGTCTCTCCTTATGTGGTAGTTGGCGTTTTTCGGTTAGTGTATCGAGTCACTGATATATACATATAGCTTAGGTACCTAGGTATAGTTTAAAATTCAATGATCAGGCAGTTCAAGCGAACCAAGTGGCAAATTAAAATACAACCAGTCAAGTTTCCAACTGACTGTATAAAAAAATAAAAGGAAATTGTAGGTACTTACTCAGGTGGAATCTTGTAGGTACATTTTTTTATGGTTTCCAGAATCGGCTTAGTTAGGTACTTTTTTAGATTTGTGTGGATGTGATGGTTTCAGATGGATTGTTGAAAATTTTTGACCTGACAGAAGTCCATGCCTGACAGACTCTGAGTTTAACTGGCAGGAAATCATAGATAAAAAAACCGGCCAAGTGCGAGTCGGACTCGCGCACGTAGGGTTCCGTACCATTGTCTATAAAAACGGCAAAAAATCACGTCTCTTGTATGGGGCTCCCATACAAGAGACGTGATTTTTTGCCCTTAAATATTTGTTTTATTTTAATTTAATTATTTATTTTTAAAACGAATATACTTGTAACTAAATATTCTGTGAATATTTCAAACGTCTACCTGTTGCCGTTATCAATATCGAGCAAAAAAAATCACGTTTGTAGTATAGAAGCCCCCTTAAATATTTATTTTATTGTTTTTTAGTATTTTTTGTTATAGCGGCAACAGAAATACATCATCTGTAAAAATTTCAACTGTCTAAGTATTCACGGTTCATGAGATACAGCCTGGTGACAGACGGATACAGCGGAGTCTTAGTAAAAGAGCCCCGTTTTACCCTTTGGGTACGGAACCCTAAAAAACTAAATGTACAACAGGAAATGTCAAGCCACAGTGTGTCAAGATATCAAGATATCCTATGGGTAGCAAAGAAGTAGAGGTTTCCTATGAGATGAGTTATCAAATAGGTTGAACATCGAAGAATGGACGCGGTTCTGTAAAGACCTCGTTGAGGTACACGTGGGTAAGTACAGTAGGTAGGTACCTACCTACCTGCTTGCTATAAGCTTCAAGCGCCACTATTAGCTTACGCAAGCTGTACTCGACCGGTATTCATGACTTAAAAGGGGTGGGGAGGTCCGTCCTAGAAATAGTCCTTCGTTTTTAATATAGGTCATGGCTTTATTTCTTAAGCGCGAGTGTAATACAAGATAGGTCACATTAAAATAAAATTGCGATTAATCGTTATTGTAGAGATTATGATCTGCATGGTTTGTGGCATGCAACCATTTTGGTAATTAGGTATAAGATAATTGCATTACATTGATACGAATGGAGAAGACCGTAGGCGTCAGATTTAGCTGACAAGGGGATGTCATAAATTATGGTTAGATACAGGGTGCCTATAAAGGCCACTTTGGCAGAATCATAAAGCAATTCATATCACGCAAATTTTCATCTGTTTGACAGTTTCAGGGTGTGTCGTAATTAATGGATAACCTCTTAAGGGTCATTGTACTCATCATTATAATCAACTTTTACTACGGAACCAAACCTCAAATTGCGAAAAAAGAATCAGCTGTTTCCTACATTTTTACGAGTTATGCGAACATAAATGTAGGGAACAGCAGATTTTTTTTTCTCGCGATTTCATTTTTGTTCCCGTAGTAAAAGTTGTTCATAATGATAAGTACAATGACCCCTTTAGGGGTTATCCATAGGGCACGCCGCGATAGCGGCGGTAAGGCCCCTCTTTGAGGAGTGGCTAGAGAGGCGTCACGGCGCCCTCACCTACCGCCTGACGCAGGTCCTCACCGGACACGGATGTTTCGGGAGGTTCCTGCACATCATCAGGCGGGAGGAAACGCCCGGGTGTCACCACTGCGAGGATCGCCCAGAGGACACGGTGGTGCACACGGTGGAGGTCTGTCCCGCTTGGGCAGAGCACCGCCGTGTCCTCGTAGAGGCGATCGGCAGCGGCGGCGACCTCTCGCGCCCGGCCCTGGTCCAAGCCATGGTCCGGGGCGAGAGGGAGTGGGAGGCAGTCACCTCCTTCTGCGAAGCAGTCATGCTAGCGAAGGAGGTGGCGGGATGGGAGAGGGAGAGAGCCGAGAGGGCCGCCCGTCCCAGCCGCCGCGGTAGACGCTCCGGGCGTCGGGAGCCGCCGACGACTCCCGGCCACCGTAGGCGCGGGCCTGCGGACGGCGAGTAATGGGTAGCTCGCCGTCCGATCAGGACCAGGCCCGTGCCGGACGGCGCGTATGTGTTCCACGCGCGCCTCAAAGAGATGTCAGCATCGAAGGAGGGGCCCGTCAGGGCCGAAGCCTGCCGGGGCAGCGGGATTGTCCGAAAGGGTTACCGCTGCCCCGGAACATAAAGGGCTAAGGAAGGAACACGGATGGGTTTTAGTCAGTAAGTCTGACACTCCCTTCCGCTCCACCCAGAGCGGGAGGGGTCATTGGATGATTTCCCATCCTTAAAATAAAAAAAAAAAGGGGTTATCCATTAATTACGACACACCCAGTATATCCCTGAAGGGTTAGGCAGAGGTAATCCTATAACATTTTACGAATCTCCATACAAACCTGTCATACAGATGAAATTGCGTGATATGAATTGTTTTATGATTCTGCTAAAGTGGCCTTTTTAGGCCCCCAGTTAGCATCCATCTGATGCTAACATTATTTTATTTGATTCAAAACAATTAACAAGACATTTTGACTCCGGACTATTAAAACTTTATAGGGGGAAATATAGAAAATTTAAATAAAACAAAGAAATCAATGTACTCTTATATTTCTGCAAGCAGCACAAGCAGTATTGATTTATGAATACATGAACACTTTGACGCTAAATGATTGTTTCGTTTAGAACTGTTTTGCTGAAAGCGTGGTTTTTCATTCCTTTTCTGATACAGTACTCATAACTTTTAAACTTAAAACTTTTGTCATTAACATTAATTAAATACACATGGGTTTACATCACTAAATTGTTATTTCTTGACCGACTTGCATTTCCGCTTTAGGTTTTAATAACTAAGTCAGATAATACAATGTTTTCTATAAAAAAATATCCATACATATCTTTTAATTTTCTTCGAATATTTTAACTGATGTCTTTCTTTCTCATCTAGATTAAACTGTATTCTTAAATCAGCGGCGCTTAACCTTTTTACCGCAACAGCAAATATAGAATAAAGCTACGGTTTTCTAAAAGAGCGGTGATCGTTTTATATCGGCCGTCATTAAGATCGCTATTTTCACCATTACTTAGCATTAATGTGTCAAGAAAAGCTCTATATTTGGACAGTCAGTCAGTAACCTTGCACCGCTTTCTTAGCAAACCAGAGGGGCAATTCTCGTAATTTTAAGAACTTTCACAGTCTGATCTTAGTCTCAATTTGTTAAAAATACCTCTAATTTCCCGACATTTTTAAAAAGATTTTGACATTTGTTTGTCGCCGAGATTACGAGAATTGGCATTCAAAGCTTTACTGATACTGTGACGATCCGATGTTGTATTCCATACGATGAAAGTATATCTAACACACTTGTTTATACATAGCACGAGAACCAAATAAACTAAAATTATAATTACAAGAATAACCTAATTATAATTATTAAGGACTGATTTTTCAATAGTCAGATAACTTTTACCTCAAGAATGCATATGACAGTTTGACATAATTATTCTCTGTATAAAATCTATCAAACTGAAATATGTATTCTTCAGATAAAAGTTATCTGACTATTGAAAAATCTGCCCTAAAAGAAATAAAATCTTTCGCGTGACCAAAGACCGAGCAGCGCTGTTTTGGATCAAAGAAAAAAAGGCAGTAATATGTTTAGTTCATATTTTACAGAAGTTTAACCACGCCCAAGTGATTTTCCAAATGTAGGATTTACATTAATTATCATTATAGTCTTGATTATTTATCAGTAGAAAACCTGATTTTTATTGTATATTATACTGTAATTCTAAAGCAATTTCAGATAAATATTCACAATAATAAGTAATAATACAACGTATATTCGGTCTTAAAAAAAACTATATATATCATTGATTAAAAAAAAACTTACGCTAATGCTGCTATTTTTACTTCGATTGTATATTGTTTAATGTTATCTATGTAAATGTATAAATATTTTACAGTACTTATGCATGGTATAACTTAAAAATGCCTTTGGCTTTAAGTCCGCCTCTGTACATTTTTGTGCTTGAAGTATTAAATAACAAATAAATAAAATATAAAAGCAAGTTTTTTTATTGGCAACAAAATATACTTACACATACTAGAATAAGTGCCCATAGAACAAAGAAATACAAAAAAAAAAAACAGTTAACACTCCAATAATTTTATTAATAAAATTGTCCCATCTGCACTTAGCACATTATCAATTTATCACATTGCACAACACTGTCCATTGTCTATGGTTACATTGTTTCCATCTTTGTTTACTAACTTGGACACTTATTCTAGAATAGATTATACTTGGCTTGTTGTAAGAAGTTTTTTTTTTATATTTGTATGCTTGATAGAAATATAATAAAAACTTCACACACATTTTTCAAGAGTAATTCATTTCTTAACTGTTGTAAGTATACAAGACTATTATTATTTCTATTCTACATTTAATTGAAATGCTACATGACATGCCTAAGCTATGGCAGATATATTATTTATTTTATAACATCAATGCTTGTTATGAATCTGTAGATATGGTATTTATTTCTGAGCCGATATAACAACTATGGAATGCGTTATTTGAATCCTATTTTATGCTTATTTTACATTGAAAGGTCTTATTCTAGACGTATACTTAATTGCCAATAAAACAGCCGATCACTTTCACTGTACACAATATTGTTTTTGCAAAACAGTTTTTAACACTACAAACTTAACCCTTTTTGTTGTCACTGCTGTGTTCACACATATAGATACTACATGAGGTGTTGAAGTGAATATTATACCTTATTATCATTGTATATAAGAAGATGGCGACTATTCCGTCAGTCATAATGAGACAAATTTTTAGACCAGAGTGAGTAACTCTTGAATTTATTGGTTACTCAAAATAACGACAGCTAAATATAAAATTAATCAGGTTTTTTTTTTTTATGAAGTGGTTCCAATATTCTTTTGTGTGATTAATTTAATTGCGCGATGAATACACGTATAGCTTAATTTGGTTGGCCGCGATAAAAATGTTTATATACCATCATAAATAATAGTCACTTTAGCCGTTTTAGACATATTAAAATTTTAACAGGTCTAGTTAGTTATGTTATTCAACTTTTAAAGTAAGGCATAAGCGACTATGATCTTAAATCCCATTTTTTTTCTCTATTATCACAATAAATAGACTTAGGTTTTTAACCGTTTCATTTTTATAGACGCATCACACATCGAACCCGAAAACAAAACACTCACGCATCAATATATAGATATAATTAAGAGAACATTACAATCATAAAATTATATACATAATTATAATTTATGTGTATAATTTCATAAATATATTTTTATGATAAACATAGAGCATGCACTTAAAGATTTAAGTGACATGCTTTCTGAACACAATAGTTTGTTGCGCGTCCGAACCATAATTAAAATCTTTCAATAAATATTGAATGGATAAATCCATCGTTCAATATTACAGTTGATTTAAATTGACTTTAATGAAGACGTAAATAGAGAAAAAAAATAATTGCTGTGTTGGGCCTTGTTTACATTATTGGAAAATCATATTAAAACCGACTATACTCAATCCCATTTACATAAAGTCGTAATGCAATGCCAACCTTTAAAAAAAAGTAATTTGTTTCTACAGGATGTATTCATTCACTTCATCAGCTCATGTACGAGAGCCCTCAGTAGTATGTGTTTCATGTGGTGCAGTTGTGGGGAGCGCGGACGGGGCCGCGCGGCCGAGGCTACGCCGGCTTGCCGGACTGCCGGCGAATGATTACTAGCTAATAACGGTGACGGTTTGGATATATGTTGGGGTTCTGAACATTGCTGGACTGCTGAACCGGGTACCCTTGAGTTATGCTGCCAGGTTTCGCCGTCTGAACAAAAAGTTTGATTAACCGATCGTCCGGAGATACCTTTTGACCACCATTCATTTAAATCCAATCGTTTTTTTTAATATCGCCTTGAAAAAAGAACAACGAAATAAAGCTACATTCAAGTACTTATGAGAAGATGCTTTGAAGATATGAAATCATGAGAAGAGCATGCAAACAAAAGCAATGTTGAATCTTTTATCAATTTTGACAATGGCGACGTATCATCGTGCCGTGGGCAGTCAAAAGGCTGAAATAACAACACACACACATTTATGTTTGAATTTAAGTTCTGGGGCATAATTACTATTTTTTGAGTAATTAAATTGTGCTCTTGATTAGTTTTTTATAGAGCTGTATTTACAAAATAGCTTCACGCTCTTAATCTTTTTAGAGAAGAACAGAAGTCCAAGTGGAACTATTTATAACCCTTGGACTTGACTTGGGTTTAAAAATCACAATTATGCCCTAGGGTTACATCAAGGGCAAGTCTTTAAAAAGGACAACACAATAGCTCGTTGTCCTTATAGTGTTACCTTTTACTTTGAGGTGAGCGACTAGTATTAACAGAACATAATCAGCCTATAATGTTCCCACTGCTGGGACACTAGCCTCCTCTCGGTGAGAGGGAGTGGGCCGTAATCCACCACGCGGGCCCAGTGCGGGTTGGTAGATGTTACATATCTTAGAATTTTTGGTTATCGGACCTGCCGGTTTCCTCACGATGTTTTCCTTAGCCGTTTTGAGAGCAGTGGTGATGAAATAATTTACACGAAGTAAAGCGCCTGTCTGGGTTCGAACATACGACTTATACCTCGTAAGTCGCGGCAGTTACCACTCGGCCATCACTGCTCTCAGAGCGACTAGCAGTAAATTCTACTAATAAAGGTCAATAAACACAACAACTGTTTAGTATTGTACTTGCCCAACTGCGCGACAGCAAAACAGGGTTATTATGTTTTTTAATTAATTCATTCACTAAAGCTTATTCTGCTCACCTCGTAAAGGACAACGAGCGTAGAGATAAATAAAAAAAGTCTTACAAAGTTTTCGAGTAGGAAAGCCGCTACGGTCTATTTGGTTCTGATATATCCAGTAGCATTAACATTATATTGAACTTGTAACAAAATGTTAAGGTATGCACACATTACGCCGGCCGCAGCGGGTCACAAGGTCACAAGGCGAAATGCAGATGTTCTTACATATTTTTACTTTTTGCAATTTGCAGGGCAGTGTCAGATTGTATATGTCGAACCAAATAAGATTCGCAACTGTTACAAGTATGTATTTACAGAATTATAATCATTAAAATTATCAATACAGCTCAAAAGTTCATATTACCCTATTGAATGACAATTTCATGAAATCATAACATGTGAGGCCAATTATATTGACCTGTAAATTGCAAAAAACGTGATTAAAATCTAATTTCGCGGGCTCCCCTGACGCTTGCCTTAAGCACAATTTGGCATAGAGAAGAAATTTAAAACTTTTTTTGATTGAGTAATTTCTGAGAAGCGAGAAGCCCCTGATAACGTCAACGAATAGCACCTTGCTAATCGGAACTCTCATCGACAAGTAATGTTGTTAAGAGACCATTGTGTATCCCGTTGAGGCCCAGCGATAAAGTAATCCTATTTTATGGTTAGTGGCATTCATTAAAATTTATGATTCTAATACCCTTGGTCGTTCATCCGCATTCGGACACCAAGAGAACTCGGACCTAAACATATCTGGCGAAATGTAGGTGTGCGATAAGGGCACCTCTGACTAACCCCTCGGGGAACACAGGCGTGATGTTAGACTTTCGGGCTTGCATATCAACTACGCACCAAACGCTCAACTATACACCATAACGTTCAACTACGCACCAAACGCTCGACTATACACCATAACGCTCAACTATACACCATAACGCTCAACTACACACCATAACGCTCAACTACACATCATAACGCTCAACTATACACCATATCGCTCAACTATACACCGTAACGCTCAACTACGCAACATAACGCTCAACTACGCACCAAACGGTCAAATATAAACCATAACGCTCAACTTTACACCATAACGCTCCACTACGCACCATAACGCTAAACGATACACCATAACGCTCAACTATACACCATAACGCGCAACTACGCACCATAATTCTCAACTATACACCATTACACTCAACTACGCACCATAACGCTCAACTATACACCATAACCGACCGGGCCCGATTTTTGGCTTAGCGGCAAGCGGCGCGGTGTCTTACCTTACTGCTAGCGTTGACGCTGCGAGCGGTGTGTCATGGCATGGTTCATAAATTTTTGTATATTTGTTTTTACCGCTCGCCGCCCCGCGCTAAGCAAGCGCTGATAGCGGTAATGTCGAGGCCAGGCCGTAACGCTCAACTACGCACCATAACGCTCAACTACGGACCATTTCATCCAGCTTAGCGGCCAATTTCATGGCACTGAATTCGTAAATAGCATTTTTATTTTATTTACTCTGGACTCCCCCTAAGTCCTTACAGAAACTCTTTACCAGCGCCACCTCGAATAACACAGCATTTTAAGTGTCTAAATTAGAATGAAGTTATTTGGATTCCTGAATGTGGGCTAACGACCAAGTGTAATTGCTCCTAAAGTTAGCAATGACTTATTTAGTGTAATTGCTCCTAAAGTTAGCAATGATATTTAGTGTAATTGCTCAAAAAGTTAGCAATGATTTATTTAAGCTTTTAATCAAGGTTATCTGGATTTGTCACCCGTAGCATGATTAGCTGTACGTCTTTAGCCTTTTACACCTAGGGGGGGCTTATGGTTTTACTTCTGATATTGTTTTAGTAGGCAAGCTCACTTGACAATAAGGCCGCGGCCGTACTACTAAGGCGACTGCGACGCGACGGCGATTTCGTCAAAATAAACTCATATAAACATATGTCGGCGGCCGCACTGGAGAAGCGACAAGCAAAATTTATTTATTCATATCGTCGCCGCCGCGTCGCTGTCGCTGTCGCCGTAATAGTGTGGCCACGGCCTAAGCAATGATTCGATTAATTAATATTAACATAACAGGTCGTCGATATTGATATATACAGAGTGGCGGGGAAATCGACGCACAAACTGTAACCATGAATTCAGGACATGATTCTAGACCCCATAGCGTGATTTTTTGTAATAACAGAAGAAAAATTTCAACGCTGGGGTGTTCAGCATCATGTACTCAATCCATGGTAACTGGTTGCGCGTCATTTCCCTGCCATCCTGTATAGTCCGCTAAGAATGTTCTAATAAAAATATCCCAGGGTATCGAACCCAGGACATCACAACTTTCAGCCGCAGGTACTTCCACAACTAGACTGAAAATATAAACTCTAGCATAATTTGGCAAACCGCCTTAAGAATATTAAATCCAGTTGTTTGGAAAAGATATAGGAAGGATCAGTCAAAAATTCACTAACGGAAAACCATATCATGTCAGTCATAGTACCAGCCTAAATCAAGCAAGATGCAAAATTAATGTAGCAAGATTTTAAAATTAACAGGGGTTAAATAGGTATATACATTTATAAAGTAATATTAGTAGGATAATAGTAAACAAATATGTATAAATTAAAGTATAATATATATATACATAACAAGCTTCCATAGATACAGACAGAGTTTAAAAATGACTTACGTTTACATAGTTCAAACCAAAATAAAAGCTTAACAGACTAGAGATACCTTAAAAATTAGACAACCAAACATAAATATAAAGTCTGTTATCCTTCACCAAACCAAAAAACTCCACAGGAAATCCGACCTAAATGCTATTTATACTAAAACTAGAATGGTATGTTACCTGCATATTGTTGTGTTGCGGCGGCGGGTGAATGGAGAGGTGGCGCGAGACGGGCGGCTGCGCGTACGACACGCCGCTGCTGACTGACGGGTGGTGCGCCTCGCTCAGGCCGATTAGGACTTGTGGCTGACGACAACGTTAGGTTTTTTTTTGTTAAATATGCGAGAATGTAAAGCTTATGTCGGGATAAAATTTTATTTTCCTTGTCAATGAATCCTGTTTCCGTATATTGTTGATCAGCACATGGCAAACAACAATAAAACGTATCATGTTTTCGTCTTAAGGTATCATGGTACTCATCATTATGAACAACTTTTACTATGGGACCAAACCAGAAATCGTGAAAAAATCAGCTGTTCCCAACATTTATGTTCGCATAACTCGTCATGTAGAGAACAGATTTTTTTTTCTCGATTTCATGTTTGATTCCATAGTAATCCCAGTCAACCTTGAACCTTATGTATTTAGCAATAAAGTTGAAAATCTATTAAAGAAAATTGACAGATTGTAGTAGCTTGATGTGGCCGATCTTTAGAGTTACAGCTACCTGTAGCCCAAGATTCGAGCTATCAGTTCGAATGGCAGGCGAATCTGTCATCACAGCCTTCGGTCTAAGTGACTCTTGCTTAGGAAAACTACACAAAAAGTCATTAAGTATTTACAACCCACGCACCTGAGTGTCTTTCTTCTGCTCCTGATGCTGTTGTCCATCTCTATTCTTCAACATATCGAGGTACAGTTGCGGCGGCTGCGGCGCGGGCGCGTACATCAGGTTGGCGTGGTGCGGCGTGTGCGGCGTGTGCGGCGTGTGCGCGTGGTGCGCGTACAGCAGGGGAGGGGGGCGCTCGCCCACCACGCCCACTACGCCGGACGTCGGCATCGCGTAGTACGCAGTAGATGATACGGAAGAACCGCCTGATCCATATTGAGCTGGCTCTGCAATCGTATTAGGTGTGAGTATTAATTTATTTAAAAAAAAAAAGTTTTGCTGTTTTTTCGAAGATTGTGGTACAATTAGGAACAGTTTGAGATTGGAAGTGTTTTGATTCCGTAGCAATAAGAGCGGTTTTCGTAATTGACGTGCAGCTACTGACAGACGTGCAGTTTAATCCATACTAATATTATAAATTCGAAAGTAACTTTGTCTGTCTGTCTGTATGTTACCTTTTCACGCCTAAACCACTGAACAGATTTCGATAAAATTTGGCAGAGAGGATTGCATCCCGGGGAAGGACATAGGATAGTTTTTATCGACACCTCGTGGGCGATGCCGCGGGTGGAAGATATTTTATACTATAAGCGTAAGCGCTTAGCACACTATTGTACGGTTTATCAACGTCACGAATGCGTGCGTCGCACAGCAATTGCTGAAGGGGATACGCTAAGGTAACCCGCGAAATTCTAATTTACATTTTTTGCAATTTGCAGTTTAGTATGTTTAGTGATTAAAATATATGTAATTCAGGAACGTAACAAATATGGCTTTACATAATAATAATCATTAGAATCAGCAATATAACTCTTAAGTTAGAATTGGCCTCAAATATCATAATTTCATGACATAGACATTCAATAGGGTAATATGAACAATGAACTTATGAGAGATGTATTGACATACAAACAGACATGCAAATTGCAAAAAAACTTAATCAAATTTCAATTTCGTGGGCTACCCTGACGCTTTCGACTTAACGACTTTATAAAGGGAGGTATTCATTAAAGAACTGTTAATCATCATCTCATCATTTGCCTAGCCTTTGCCAACTATGTTTGGATCGGCTTCCAGTCTAACCGGATGCAGCTGAATACCAGTTTTTTTTATGGAGCGACTGCCTATCTGACCTCCACAACCCAGTTAATGGGTAATACGAAACCCCTTGGTAAGACTGGTTGTCAGACTTTCGAGCTTCTAACTGCCCGTAACGACTGTCAAAGATCCAAGAATGACAGCCGGCACCAACGGCTTAACGTGCTTTCCGAGGCACGGAGGGGTCATCCATCATTATCCACAGACCAACCGCGGCATGCGTAACTTAACCTGATCGAAGAACTATAACTACAAACATAAAACGCCACAAATTATGATCATGCAAGTGTTAAAGTTAGAAATAACAATAAAACAAAAATACAGTGATTGTAGGTCTGATAAATGTGTGTTAATAATTATGGATAAATAGAATAAAGATTAGGGAGGAAAAAGGAATACGGAAGCTACTAAGTATAGTTAATATTTGGTTATGCGAATGATATCTTGTAGAAAGTGGTGAATTTTGATATGAAGACTATTACGGATGAAGGCAAGAAATAAATTGTGATAAGGGCAGGAGTATGATTAAACGGTTGAATGCCGTAATTATAGAAACAATTAAAAAGCTATTGTGTCTCGCGTGGATCCACGTTCGATACGAAGGGTTAATAAACAGAAAGTACAGTACACAAGCATGAAGATGAGAAGCTAAAGACAATTCAGTGACACCTAGTAAAACAACTCACTGTTCCAAAGCACTGCGCGGGCCATCTGACGGTTCATTCGGCTATCTTGGTCTACCTCTGCAAAAGAGTTATATAATACATATTTTACAATATACTTACATAGGATTTAAATACAGTGTAACAATATGTCGCAGTAAGGATGTGTTTTATTATAGTAAATAAATGTTTACAAAGTAAATTACCTACTATATTTTAACACTTATACTATGCAGGCTAGTGTCATTTTCTTCTTTGGCAGATTGTTTTTATATCGCAAAAAAAAATTGGCGTTTTATAAGGTTTTCTGTAAACAGTCTGCCCATCATATTTATTTGTCAGATCAAAGTTGATGTTGTAACTGGCCCCTACACTTTTTCTCTAAGGGCCGGTTGTTTCAAACAGTTGCAGGTTAACGTAACATAGGTACGTACGTCAATTAATAACGATTACGTACTAGTAATTATTTGACGTACGGCAAGGCCATCATTTTTTAATTGTTATTTGAAACAAGGCTTTTTTTTGGTTTGACGATAGTTAGCGCCTTTTTTGAAATGCGCATATTTCGTGCGTCAAGTGGACTTGAAACAACCCGCACTAATTCGCATGGCTTTACTTTTTCTCAAAAAATCATCGAGAAGGGATAATAACTCACTGTGATCCGAGTACACTTGCTGATGCTTCATCGGAGGCTGGTGCAACCGATGCGCGTAGAGTGCATAAGTCGGTGAGGGACTTCTTGGTCTTTTCACACCACCAGACTGTATTGGACCACGCACAATCGTCTGCTGTTGTGGAAACAACATGTGGTTTGAGTGCTTATGCTTAAACAAAGGAGAATAAACACGGTAATACAAACAGGTGCAACTAGTGGAGTGGTTTTGTGATGGATGGATGATGGACTAGCAATGAGGTTGTTAGCAGTGGTAGTTTGAAAGATGGGAGGTAAGATATGAAAAGTAATTACTTATGCAGTCAAAATTGTCAGTGGCCTACAATAGTTTACTTATTATACAATTTGAGGTGCCAATGTCAGTTTTCATAATTTTGATACATACTACCGGTGTTCTTTATTCTGGGTTAAATAATAATGGAATTGGTCTAAAGTTTGGTGACAGGAAGAATGCATCAAAATGAGAACTCAACATAACTGGAACACGCAAATTGCAAAGGTTATAAAAATTTGATTTAAAATGTAATGTGCAAAGTCAAATTAATGAAACTATTATCACAGTGTGGTCCAAAAATTATTATTAATAAAGAAGCTAATAAAAGTACTCTGCATGATGATGATCAAGAAATCTCCACACTCCTAAACTACTTATACCTTGGTCATCATATGAGATGTAAGTGGTGGAGGTCGTCCTTGATTCTGTTGCTGTTCTTGCCCAGTATTCGTAGGCATCGGGAACATGGGGATCTGGATGTTGCCCATCGGCTGCATCTTCATTGATTGCATCTCACTGGAAAAGTCGCTGTTTTGTTTTTTTGGGGATCATTAGTTTGTCTACAGAGCGGTAGTGGTTAGTAAGTTTTGGGTTAGTAGGTTGTTAGTTTTACCCTGACAAACAGGTTTCATAGATTTGTTTTTACAAAATAGCAACATACTTTATACTTTTTTAACCAACTGTCCCAGAAAGAGGGCAATGTTTTTTTAAAGACAAGCCAGTGTTGTTGAGTGTATACTCTTACAACATCCACAATAAGAATTTAACCGTCAAGTTACAGCAATAATTTGTTTAAATTAAATTACAAATTGAATGAGTCACATGATTACATAGATATTTTTTTTACTTAATTTTTTTTTATCTATCCCTTCTATTTTACCAATTTTAATAGCCACTTCTCACTCACTACAAAAAGGCGCCATAAGTGCTACATCTAAATAGCCAGAAAAATAAAATAAAAACAAAAATTGTTTTTAGAACAATCATACAGGTTTCCCATACTCACTTAGTTTCCTTTTGTTGCTGTCTCTTTCTGATTTCATCTTCATTCAGTACTTTCTTGAGCTGCATGAACAGTTGTTGTTTCTCTTTCTCAAGTTGTTTTAGTTTCTGTTCCAACTGTTCTATTTGTTCCTTTGTTTCCTCTGAAATAGTATTTAAAGATTAAATTGCAGATGTTTATTATTTTCTGTTGTAGAGACTAGGTAAGTATGATCATTTGTTACAGGACTGGATGACCTTAATTTTATGGCTGACTTACCCAATTTGCCGTCAAGGTAAACATTTTAGAATGTTATAAAGAAAAATTACAATTAAAGCACAATTTGTAAGAAATATTACCAAGTGTCATGACATCCTGTCTCTCTCTCGCTTCTCTTTCTTTTCGGAGTCTTTCTTCTTCTACCTCGGCTTCATATTCTGAAGAAAACAAAAATTACTCATTTGAAGATGTTTAAAAAGAGACCTGCAATATGGTACAGTAAGTTGATTTTGGTTAATATTAACTAATAAACTAACTATCACTACCATAGGCTTTAAACACTGTAAGTACTTTTATATGGATAAAAGTATGTAGTGTATAAAGCCTAAGGCTGTTAGTTTTTGTTGGGCTTGCTTGGTCATATATTAACCCCTGACCTTAAAGACGATGATGACGTTGAAAGTGAGCAGAGGGCATTGTCGGTTAGAGCGAACATGTTGGCTCACAGGTTTGGCTCACTTCCAGTCAAGATCACGCTCTTTCGAGCATACTGTACTTCATTTTACACGTGCAGCCTGTGGGCTAGGTGTATGCAAAGATCGTACAGTGCTCTCCGCGTTCAGTATAATAACGCGTTTAGGATGCTGGTGGGGCTGCCCCGCTTCTGTAGTGCGTTGGGGATGTTCGCGGATGCGCATGTAGATTGTTTTTACACAACAATGCGTAAAAGGTGCGCTTCCCTGGTGCGCAGGGTGTGGGGCAGCACCAACAGTATCCTAAGCATGATTGCCAGTCGCCTGGACTGTGTTTAGGTGGGTTGCTGCTGTGCAATTACTCATGGGTTGTTGCAGCAATGATCCACCATTATTTGTTGTGTTGTTTGTATATTCAGTGCTTACTAACATAGTCCTAAGTTTTACTAACAGCTTTTCAGTCTTGGATACTCGAATAACGAGAATTCTATTCTATAAAGCTAAGTTTTAAAATAATAATTATGTAGAAGTCTCAGACCATTTTGCTGGTCAGAGGTAGAAGCCATTGACTTCTAGATTACAGAAATAGAGAAAAAAAAGGGAGGGGAAAGAATCATACCTTCTTTCTTCCTTTGCCTTTCACGTATAATATAGCGTTTTATAGCGCTCCACATCTTCTGATCTGCTTCATTTTGCTCCTCTGTAGTTGCAGTTACAGCAGGCATGTTATTATGATTTCAATACGAAACCTCCATGAAATTTAAACTGTTTGTAGCACTTGTTTGTTATATTTATGGCCCCGAAGAGAGCATTCTAACACGTTAAAGCGTAGAAAATAATGTCAATTTTGGGTTTATGAGGTTCTATTTATTAATTTCAAGATGACGATGATGTTTAATTTCTTGACGATTTCAATTCAAGATTATTTGCAGGGGGGTGACACTGTCGTACTTGACGTAGGCGACCATTTTCCGCCGAGAAATTTGCACCATCTTTTACTCATCCCTTATAAACTTATTAGTACTTAATAGTGACACGGATGGAGCTTTGGTCAATTTTGTAAATGAAGTCGGTAAAAAAGTACGTAGTAGTGACACGGATGGCGCTTTGATCAATTTTGTAAATTAAGTCGCTATGAACACAATTAATGTCAAAAACATAGATTAATAATAGTACCAATGACTAAAGAATATATTCTATAGTCATTGAATAGCACAGAGTACAATAATTTGAACAGTAGTCAATTATATTGTCAAATAAAATTTGAAATAACGGATGCGCATGTTGTAATTCTCTTCCTTATTGTGTTATTTACGTGGGTTTTCGGTTCTGATAAGCTCCAGAAAGTGCGGTGTATTCCTCCTCCCGTCTTCCCGTTCAGTTTTCCGGGAATCTTATTCGGTTTGGTGTAGTGTTTCGCGAAATAGACGCTTTCGTATCTTGTCAGTTATTATAATTCAAGAATTATACATGTTTTTACACAATCTGGTGCTAAAACCATGTGCTTCATCAAGCAGCAGATCTAAACTGGATCATTGAGGAATAATTTTTAGGTACCTAAGTACCTATGTTTGGTTTAAACTACTCTCGCGACAATCTATGATGTCCGATTAATATTCCGACATGACGATGTTACAATTATCAACATTCCTGTTAATGTATGTAACACACTGTGAGACTGACTTGAAACTGTTTAGCAATTATATCTCAGACTTGGAATTTGAATCATCATACATTCAGTTCCTTCAGCTACTTGAAATTTTTCTCAAAAATATCTAGTTCCAGCTCAAATACAGAAACAGACAAAAACATATGATAGGAAACACATTTCATAAATTTAATTTAATTTATTTTCATAACTATAATTTTTCAGGTGCATCTCCAAAATTGTACTATGATCCATTGCTATAGCATAATTATTGCAAACCGTCAAGGCAAACTCATACTGCAAGAAGTAAGTATTCTAGACTTAGTCTTTATTCAAAATAATGTATAACCTGTCGTACTTGCTGTATAAACTGCCAAAGATTAATAATGAGTATTGTAAGAGAGCCTAGGCGTACGCCTTTCCTAACATTCTAAATAAGCTGCCAAAGGAAATTGCCAAAAAATTAGAAAAAAAAACTCGCGCACCGAGGGTTCTGTACCATCATATGTTTTTAAATTTTCATATGTTACCCCACATGCCCTACACCAGTTTTTTCAGACAACCTTTCAGTCTCTGTTGCAAAAAAAAAACTTTCTTATTTGCAATGGACTTAGGATAGTATACCTCCGGTATACAGATTTTCACTGTTCTTATTGATATAATGAGGATGATTGATATGATTATTGCAATTTACAGATATGAAAAAGAAGACATCAAAGAAACACGTGGTCTACCAAAATAACATTAAAAATTTGAGAAAACAGGTCGATCGTCTTAGAAAACGCGGAAAAGACAAAGTTATGGCTTGAAAATGCAGAAATCCTTTCAAGAAATCGGATTTTCAAAAAATGGTCAAGGGTGACACCAGCTGCAAAAGTTTTTACTAACATACAGTATTATCAAGGCCAGAAAAAACCAAAAGGACGGTGTTTCAAATTGGAAAAGAAAGTTCTCTCGGTTTCTTTTTATAAAAGAAGTCCGAAATGTTACGGCATGTAGATGGACTGTGTACATTAATATTTAATGAGATGTCTATAATGCCACAAGTCCATTATGATGTATGACTCATCGAAAGATAAATTGAAAGGATTTTTTACACAGAAAGAACCAGACTGCAAACCATGCTCTAGTTTTTATGGTAAAGAGGATAAGTAAAAAAATATATAAGCAACCTGTTGCTTATTACTTCACGAACTCATTAAATCAATTTGAATTAAAAAAAAAATAAAAGACGTCATAAAAAATATTCAAGAAACTGGCTTAATTGTCCCATGCACTGTGTGCGACCAAAGTACAGTTAATGTGAGCGCTATTGGTTCGTTAATGCAAGGCACAAAAGCAATAATATATTTAAGATAAAAAGGGAAGGAAATGCCTCAATTTTTTCGAAATAAATAATAAGAAAATTATTCCCCTATACGACGTTCCTCACTTATTGAAAGGTTTGAGGAACAACCTCTTGACCAAAACTATGTCATTTATTGATTACGAAGACGAAAATAAAAACAAAACTGTAAAGTGGGAATATGTGCAACAATTATATGCTGCAGATAAATCCTTCGGGGAACTGAGAAGCCTACAAAAGCTGACTAAAGAACGCATTGTTCCAGAGAAAATAAAGAAAATGCGAGTGAAGAGTGCAGCTCAGATTTTTAGTCACAGTGTCGCGGTTGCCAGTGATCATATTATCTTCGGTGTAACAAAGCATGAAAGATACCCAAAAGTAAAATTTTATGAAACATCCTTTGCAGAGACAAGGTTTTTACTGATTTATGTAAATAAACGGAAATATTTATTTAAAACACTTCCAAGAGAAATGATCAAACTTTCTCAGGCATATTTTTGTTTTTTTTTTGTCGCTATATCTAAAGCATACTCACACATCAAAACTCGAGTGAAACGCTCAAATTCATGAAAAATTGTGATAGCCCTCTTAACGGCTAGGGGAATTTTACCTAAAGAGTGTCGGCCTCTTATTTCGATTACTTTGTTGGTCGATAATCTATTTGATAGTTTGAATTCTGTCTTTTAAACATTCAAATGGAAAAATGTTCAAATTCAAATTTATTTATTTGTACACATAGATGTAATGTAGTACATGATGGATAATGTAAAAATATATCTTGTGTCACTATGTGCTGCCTTGCAAGGCGTACAAATATTGCTTACACAGTAGGTAATGAACGTATAAGATTACTGCTGAGTAACTATTAAATCTCTGGCAATAACATAAACAATGAAAATAGTACAAATTATGTTAACTAAGTAATATTATTAACTAAAGTAAGAAAGTAGGTAATATGAGGAAATGGTGTTACAGATTTTATATTTCTTGTAAATATTAATTAATAATGTACTAAGTTTTCTGTATCAGGAACCTATGGAGTGTTTTTTTGAAAGTATCTAAGTCTTTTGAAGCCTATAGTGATTTAGGTACACAGTTTGTTGAATATTTTTGGAGCCATACCTAGGAAACTTTTTATAAAGCACCTGTAAAAAGAAATTCAATCAACACACAAACAGCAATCAGCACACAATCAGCTGTGGCAAAAATTAACAAAATATCTAAAAAGTATTAAATTTGAGTCTACCAAAAAGGTAAGCAATAAAATCCGGTTAATTGAAACTGTTGTCCATCTGTAACAAATTTTGTTAAAACTATTGAAGGCATTCAAGAATTATGGAAAATTTTATCACAATATTATTATTTTGACTCAATGTTAACGAGAAATCAGGATCCAGTTGAGAATTTCTTCGGAAACATCAGAAATTGTGGAGCAAAAACACTGCCCCTAATGTGCTAGCATTTGAAGGCGCATTCAAATCGTTATTATTAAATAATTTAAATGCACCCCATTCATCCCAGGCAAATTGTGAAGAAGAGAATAGTTTTCTTCAAACTTTAGTTTTTTTTTTTAAAGAAAATTATACCTATTGACCCCGAAATTGATGTTTCTGATGAAAAGGAAATTACACTTTGTAGTGAAATTCTAAATGATCATAGAATTCCAAATGATTTAGGTCAAAGAAATTATGTATGTAGACATTTTCTCAGGACCCACCCGGTCCTGAGAAAATGTCTTAAAAACATTATAAAAAACTGTAAAACATGTAGAAAAACTGTTTTAATGTCTGAAAATCTGAAAATAATTCTTATATTCAAAAGAATATTTTCAGAATAAAAAGTGTTTGATTTATCCCTCCAAACAATTTGGATGAATGTTTTCATAGTATTGTATAGAATCAAATTTGTCTAACTGACGGCTGCGCTGGTGGGGAGTTTGTTGCGCCACTTCTTTAATTGTTCCCAGCTAAAGCACTAGGAAGTGGTGAAGGCCGGGCGTTTTGAGGGACTCTCAGTAATTTTAACGTTCAAAAAGTGCTGATTCTCAGCCTAGTTTGAGTAAATGCCTTTTGATTTATATGATCCAAAATATAGGTATGTGTTTCACATTTGAGAAAAGATGTGCCCAAAACGGGATTAAAAAAAGACATTACAACTTACAACATTATCAGAAAACTTTGTAGTTTTCCCAATCAAATGTGAAACACAAAGAAAAGTTAAAACAGTATTTCACAGGCGTTACGATCTTAGAGCAACGCGGCCTACCCCAGTAGTATCGGTAGGCCGCGTTGCTCTAAGGTTACGATAGATAAGTAGGTAAGTAGGTAATGTTTTAGTTATAGTTGGTGTTCGTGCATGTCAATTATGCCCAACAATATTATAACAAACATAGTCATGAAAAAGTTAATAAATTAATTAATCAGATATATTAACCATTTTTATTTTGTGGTTGTGTTATAAATTTTCAGTTATTGTAAACATTCAACGTATTTGTTTTTGGAAACCTTATTTAATAAGTTATTTATTTCAAATCAAGAACAAATACAAAATGTTGTAAAAACTAATTTTTATAATGCATGCATTCCCAATTCCCACTACAAAACCTACCCACCTATATATATATATATATATATATATATATATATATATAATATGTACACGTGTAAATGTATGCGTGTATGTGCATGTGTGTGTGTCTAGTTCAAGGGATTTAATATCAGGTGGCGCTTCAAAAAGGGGGACAAAAATTCTCGTGAGAGGGCTCTCTATTTCATACTAAATTTTTTTCCTCTATGGTCCATACCATGACTTTCGTTAGCACCACAGAGTACTTTTTGATAGACTGTGAGCACAGAACACAATTTTCACACCGATTTATTTTTTAAGCATAGCTACATATTTGGCTTGTTTCGCAAAACAAGCAACTGGAATGGAATTACTGAACGACTTTTTTGCTGTCAGTGTCAACGTCATCCATCATTCCATCCCCGCTCCGCCCCCTTTGCCCCTCTCTCATTCAATGTCCCCCGCTGTCCTGTTACTGTTTTTAAGTTTTTTTAACCGATAGTACTGCTATCAGGCGAATATTTTAATGCATGCAAAAATATGCAGTTTTTGTAAATAATTAATCAAAATTTCTTGTTTCTAACATAAAAGTTCTTTAGTGACGCTCTGTGATCCCCAGAAATCACGTAAAATGGACGGACCATCGGGACCAAAGAAAAAACTCAAAACAGTAAGTGTAATTTAATAATTTATTTACTACTGAACTACTGCGCTATCTTGCAGTTAAATAAATTTTCATTATCGATACTATTCGAGCCTTTCGTATTTGGAATCTTGAAGATATTTTAAGTGTTGCTGCGAAATGCCTGTCGTAATGAAATTCGGTCAAGCGCGGTGTCTGCTCTGGTAATTGTGTAAACAATTCACAATGCAGATCTTGAATCAGACTACAGTCATAACACGATATGATTGGTGTTATCATTCAACACTGCCTTATTGATATGGTCTTAGTTCTGTTAGTGATATTAAGTAGTCCAAACAAAATGTTTATTAGAATAATGAGATAACAAGTTTTTGGAAAACAAGGTATGATTTAATGAAATCTCATACCTACATATTACTTATTTATTTACGCTCTCTACATTATTTTAAGGATTCATTGAAAAAATTAACTAAGTAAGTAAAAGTAACGGATTTTACTACACCAGACTCATACTGATTTTCCTGCATCGAGAATTTACCTTAGTAAAATGTAGGTAAATACATAGTGTAAATATGTACATGTATTTTGGTGTATGATAAAGTATATTCCATCTTTTTAACCGGTTGAATGCCGTAATTAAAGAAACAATTAAAAAGGCCAATGTGTCTCCCGTAGATCCACGTTATACGGCTACAAACACGTCATACGAGGGGCAAACTAGGTAATATAATAACAGGTTACCAACCAGGCTGATTAATAAAAAAAAAAATGGTATTAGATTCCATTATATTTTGCTCACTACTAGATCAATTGTATTATTAAATTTTGTCCAGTTTTTAATAAGTGATATAACCCAATTTTATGATAGTATGACATGTGTACTTACTAATATTGACTAATAACTTGTATGTGTGGTGCAAACTGTCAATATAAGTTGGTTATTAATAAACAAATTTAAAAAAAATTGTCACTAATGAGACACAATAACTTTTTCTATTGTTACTAATCTTTATGAGATTTTGCGACACTGGAGCGGTCACTGCAACTGAAAACTTACCACTTGTGACCTAGTTTCTGTAAAAAAGCTTTTGATGTAAAAAGCAGTCTTTCACAACCTGATGGGGCAATTCTCTTAATTTTAAGAATATTCACACTCTGATCTCAGTCTCAACCTGTCAGAAATACCTCTACAATAATTTCCTTACATTTTTGACAAGTTTTTGACATTGATTGTTGCGGAGATGAGATAATGATTAGATTTTAAATGTTTTTAATTACGAGAATTGGCGTTCTGAGAGTTTGTAGTTCATTAACACAATACTTCTATTAGAGTGCCCCTGAAATGTTTATAGTCCACACAGGCATAGAGGAGTGCTTATTGGGCGATCTTGAAAATTATAGCTTAGTATTTGGACTGTATGTTACTTTACCATTATTAATATAGGTACCCTCAGAAGGATGTTGTTTTAGCATAAATTGTTTGTATTATTGCAGTAACTTCAAAAATTTAAAATTCTATATGATCATTTCATATTTTCTTCTCTGAATAAAACCAATTTTATGTGCAAGTATATATTTTGCACATAATATTGTTAATAAGTCAAGCTTCTGTATTTTCTACCGTTTTTAACCCACTTAAAAACGGAGGAGGTTCTCAAGTCGACGCGTTTTTTTTTTTATGTATGACCACGCATTTTTCAGTCCTAGAATATAGCCAGCAACATATATTATCATCTAAATCTATGATACAGTACTATAAATTGTCACTTTATCAGCTGTTTTGTTTTTTCTTTTAAATTGAGTTAGATAATTTTAAATAATTAAAAAAAAAAACTAAGTATTATTTACTTGATCCACTTTCATTGCTGACCTTACAGACATAATGCAAAGGACAAAAATGTGTGATTAATAAAAAAACAACTGTTACTTAATAATTTGTAGTATAATATTGTTTTTTTTATCATTGTGTAGTTTAATATTAATTGTCATTTGGAAGAAACTAAAATAAATTATTTACGGAAATGAGCCAATAAATAAACAATAATCGTTGTAAATAAATACTCCCTAGATTCCATCAACACCTATCCTCTCTTTTACTTGAATAGAATAGACAATAAATTTATTTTGCAAAACATTAAAAAACAAACATTAAATTATTATTATAAATATTAATATTATCATTCACTTAAGTTTAACTAAAAACAACACAACAAAAGTATAAAAGTTGTGTTCAACTTTTATACTTTTGTTGTGTTGTTGAGTTTTTTTATCACAGAATAGAATTGGCTGAATTGCTCTGGATTTGATGGATCTGGCTTTTAGTTAAACTTAAGTGAATGATAATATAAATATTTACCAGAAATAACAATTTCTGGTTCAATAGAAGAGATTAGTGAATCTTACTTTTTCTCTGCTCTTGACCTACTTATGGTTAAACAAATTCCACAATATGACATGGTTTAATGTATGCTGTTTATCAGCACATAGAAACCTATAATTTCACCTGAACATGTACATATACTATCAGCGACTGATAAGTGTTAACAACTGTAGTTCTATGATAAGCAGTGGTTTTGGTAGTACATTTTATTTAGAAATATTTAAACTATTTATTTCTTCCATTACGCCCAAAAATAGTGCTCTTCTGTTTTTCACGCAAAATTCGCGCTAATACCTGGAGTTGTGGACGAAGCCCGTCACACCATTTGCTCTTACGCTTCGGCATGAGCTAATTGAATAACTCAGAAAATGTTAAATGATCCAGTAATTTGTAGCAGGGTTGACTGCCTTGCTTGGGCATGCGCCCAAGTGGGTCCTCCGTGATGAGTCGACCCGATCGAGTCTAAGGGAGTTTGTCCACCCCCACCGTCAACGGGACGTCAATAAGAACGAGATGACGGCCCGAAGTAACGACACATACATTTACTATGGCCGCGTGTACATCGCACGCCGCCGTCACCTTTACGTCACGCTCTGTTTGAATAATCTCGTTTCTCGACGTCCCGTTGGCGGTGGCGGGTGAACAAACCAGCCAGCCCCTATTCGCGATAAGTGATTACGAATAACTGCCTCAGTTCATTAGGAACAGTTTCTTTTTTGAGTATAGAGTGTTGAGAGCCATCTGCTTTAAATCACCTTATTCCAATTGCAAAGAGAAAATAACTACCGCTCTCGAATTTACTGTACTTATTACGTCAGTCGTCAATAATGAGTAAAAGGAGATTTAGTCTATGGTAGCACTATGACCTGTAGTGACGTAGCATATCTGGAGATTGTCGTGTCTGCAAAAGTATCCAACATGTTTTCTACTTCTGTGGTTAACCAAAAGTAAGACCGCAAATGAAAGTGTTCTGCCGTGTTTACCCCAGGTCAATAAAGTTTGCGTGGGGTCAAAATTACTGAACCTTGTTTTTGCGAGCAGAAGAATAATTTATTGATACAGTTGCGGTTAAACTACGACTGGTATAATATGGTGAACCATACTAAAAAAACTAGAAAATAGTTGGATTGACTCCACAGCTGCACAGTAATCAAAAGCAGTGGCGGATTTACACATTTGCCGCCAGTAGGTTATTCAAATTTTGCCGCCCCTACCGAGCTCTACAATAATGTCCCATGTCTTTTTCATACTGCTTCGACACGCTTAATTCCATCGCCTTTTCTTCAAAATACTTAAAATGTTCACGTTCAGCTACGAAAAACTAGCAGAGATTTGTAAAGATCGGCAACTCTGATCAAATCTACGGTAGAAGCCTGAACTTGAGCATTCACTTTGTTTATTCTTTCCAAAAAAACATGGTAGGTATATAAATATTAATCTTTTTAATTTCAGTAAGACATTAAAAAGCCCCAAAGCCGCCCCTAAAATCTGACGCCCTAGGCTCCAGCCTAGTCAGCCTGTTGGTAAATCCGCCACACTGGGCAAAAGTGTAGATTTCCGAATGAAGTAGATGGGATTCCACTCTAAATCAACAATACACAGACCTTGTCAGTCAATCAGTGAGTTGTGTATTAGAAAATTTTGTCTGAATGAAAGATTAGCTAAGACTCCGCTACTGAATGTCGAAGTTTGAAATGTCGACGTATGTTAGTTCTAAAGTACAGGATCTCGATGTACGCCAGTTCGAAAGTTCACTGGAGCGAAGTATGCAAGGCCGACGTATCGTTAGTTAGAAAGCATACGAGTGCGATGTACGCCAGTTTGAAATTACCCTGTTACGAAGTATGAAATGCCTCCGTACTGTTAGTTAGAAATCATACGAGTGCAATAGGACTATTCGCACTCGTATGCTTTCTAAGTTCGATATCGACACTATCGCTGTTGGAACAATTGTAATAGGTAATAAACAAAACACATTCATAAATAGATATATATACTTTAATTATTAAAAAGAAAAAAAGAAATTAAAACCAGAACCAAACAAAAAAAAAAACATAATGTTATTAAAAACACCATTTAGATTAGATATTGTATTATACAGGTTGAAATTGAATACATGCGACAAATCGAAATGGGAGATTGTACTCATCATTATGAACAACTTTTACTATGGGACCAAACCTGAAATTGACGAGTTATGCGAACATAAATGTAAGAAACAGCAGATTTTTTTTCGCGATTTCAGGTTTGGTCCCATAGTAAAAGTTGTTCATAATGATGAGTACAATCTCCCATTTCGATTTGTCGCATGTTTTCAATTTCACCCTCTACTATCAGTAATTTAATTTATTTCAGTTTTGTATATAAAATTAAATGTTCATATACGCTATGTACGCAAGACCACTTATGTATTTATTAAATCTACGTTATCCTTCTTTAATAACTGTTCTCTGATTTTTAGGATATGGCATGATTTTTTGTATTTACGTTTATTTATATTAGCATTAATTCTTTCAATCTCCAAAATTGTATTTTTGTGTTCTTTTTGCAATTCTTTCATCGATTTATAGATATTAAATTTTTTCCTGTTCAGCAAGTTATTCCAACGATTATGCCAATTTTCAATATTGTTTTGGGTTGTTGGGATATCAGCGTTCACACAATCTAATACGGACCATATCTGAGGCGGAAATCTTGGGGCCGACTTCTTCAGCTGTAATTTCAGTGTTGACACCTTCTTTCGATTAGTTACACGTTTATAAACTCCATGAACATAATATTCAGAAAACCAGTCAGTCACTTTTTTTGCTTCATCGAGTATAATTTGCTCGCGAATAATTTCAAATGCGGATGGTATCTCAGTCGGATCTAAAAAAGCAAGGGCCGCTAGATGGCCCATTTGATGCGCAAAATTACTGTCGCTAACATACTTTTTTGATAATCCTTCCTTTTGGATATGCTTCCAAATATTTTGGGACAAATGAAATAACAACATTTGTGTTTTGCATTTGGGAAAACACTCTTACTAGCTCTTATCGCAGCTAACTCAAAATCTGTGATAATGAATTCCGGGTCGAGATTAATATTTAATTGATTGAATGTAAATCGCAGTACAATTTATAAAAACATGCCATAAATTCTTTCAGATTTACTCGACAAAAAACCATAAACAAGTGGTAGTACCTGCTTCGTATCGTCGTTCTGGCCCACTTGCCCATCTATCGAATACAATTGGTAAAACAGACTTGGACAACACTGGAACGTGCCGTCCATAATCCAAAATTGAGATTTATCCAAAAGGCGAAGATTTGTTTTTGTACTAAACACAAGAATTGTATCGGTCTCATCAACGTAATGGCCAATTAAAAATTGTTCACCTTCAAATTTGGTATACTCGTCGGGTATGACAATATCATTCAATGTTTTCGGTAGTTTTGGTTCATTTCTCACCCTTTCTCTATGAATGATCAAACGCATAGCTTCTTTTGACGGCATAAAAGGAGATGACGTACTAGGCACGTCCTATACTTTTTTGAATAATTTGCCCTGGGCAAATTATTGGCCTATCAAAACTGTCAGCAGCTTTTCTTTTTAATGAGTGCCTGACGGTATTTGCTTCAGCAGTATTCGAATATGGTTCATGTAGATGAAATATATTGTTAAATTAGTGTACATAATGATCATCACCATTCTTTCTTGTAGTTACCGTGGCGCCACAACTCGACGACTTTTTTCTCACGCAATTCCAGTAGAACACATTATCACACTTTTTATTAATCATATATAGAAACCCATCAAGAAACAAAAGATTATTATTTTTATGCGACATAACAAACTCACATTTGCTGTTCTCCATTTTTACGAATGAGTTAAAATTATGAAGCGATATCACTGTTGTAGGACAACAAATTAAATAATGACACTTGGAAAAATACTATCTACCCTCACAATCTCTATAATTTTGCAATAAATATAGTACCTGGTAAACTTAATGTTTTTAAAATGCATTGTCTATTTGTAATGTAAAATAGTAAACACATAGTGTTATTTATCATTATTGCGTTAAACTTCCGTTTAAATATATTTATCACAATAATAGGTACAATCAATTACTAATATCCGTGTCTGTCCCTGTATAAAAAATGAAGTAAATTTATTTTTACACAAATTTGCTAATTATAATGTTGTAGGAGTACCAGTAACAGTAAGGAGGCTTTTCATACTTCGTAACAGGGTAATTTCGAACTGGCGTACATCGCACTCGTATGCTTTCTAACTAACGATACGTCGGCCTTGCATACTTCGCTCCAGTGAACTTTCGAACTGGCGTACATCGAGATCCTGTACTTTAGAACTAACATACGTCGACATTTCAAACTTCGACATTCAGTAGCGGAGTCTTAGCTAAGTATTGCTAAATGTGATCCGGAAAAAGGGAGGGATCTGATTTTTTTTTCAGGATCCTATTTAGCAATAGCTTTTAACAATGTTTCAACAATGGTTGTATTTGTAGGTAATATAAAAACTTAGTAGGTAAATTGTTTTCGGCTACCTAAAGGTATTCTTACCGTTACGTTCGTGCATTTAAATTCATTTCATAAGATGACCTATATCTTACCTACACCAAGTAGGTACCGTTTGCTGAAGTAGGTACTCGGCCCTGACTTGGCTCTGTCTGGGCTCCAGAATGGCATCGCCTTTTTATTGCATTTTATTTTCAGCCTGCAAACTTGAACAAAGCGATGTATAGTTGGCAGCCAACTAAATAAAAAATCTTGAAAGGCGCGAATATATACTCCCCTAAAGTGACAGGCTTGACCAGTAATGCGAAAAAATAGGTAGTAACTGCACAAAAGCAAAACAAATGACTATTTTCCGGATATACAACAATCATTTTCTAACAAGGCTAAAATGCAGTGCAACTGTTCTGTCGTCCAATAAACTACTACCATTATTTACTAGCAATTTAAAACAGTATCATTCAGCGAGCGCGCCAGTGTTGTGCACAACGGCGTGAGCGACGTGCGTGCTGCTGCGTTCGTTGTCTAATCGGATTTTTTCGAACGCACCCGTTCACGGTTGGCGGGGAAGTTTTATTTGACGTTTGTTTTAATAATTGCAAATATGAGTTTGGAGCAAAGAAACAAGAAGGTGACGGAGGTCTTCGAAAAATATAAAATTGCGGAATGGGGCAACGGCCACGGTCCTAAAAGAGCGGTTAGTGATTTTGCTTTAAAGCTTCAAAAACAATAATATTTATAATTTGCAATAATTCTAAATATGAAACTAATGGGGCAAAAATTGTACTAAATATAATATTTATGTATATTATGATTGCCGATAAATAAAGAGTTGTTTATTTGTGAAGTGATTAATAGCAGATATTGATAACACATATTTTATTTAGAAACGCCACTAATTATTTGAACTTTTTAACATTATGGAACATTTATTAATACTTTTTCCTCTATTACATCATGTGGGTAATGCTTTCTCTGTTTACGTAGATTCATTAAAACTTTTAAAAGCACTTATACGCTTTCTATCCGGTCTTAAATATTTTACTCGACTTTCGCTCATAAAATTTACAATTTGGTTAATCAAAGTATTATGAAAATATATAATATCCATTCC
Source organism: Gortyna flavago (assembly GCA_963669345.1). Taxonomy (NCBI): domain Eukaryota; kingdom Metazoa; phylum Arthropoda; class Insecta; order Lepidoptera; family Noctuidae; genus Gortyna; species Gortyna flavago. The sequence goes on from OY770131.1 coordinate 5,477,051, forward strand.
CACTACCACTACTTCCCCCTACCTAGATTCCGCGTTTGTTGATAACGCGAATGTGTTCATTGTTGTGAGGCCTTTAGCAAACAAAAATTAATAGAATTTTTCCATAACAATCTTTCTTTGCATTTTTTCTATCTTTCATTGGCTGAATTTAGTCATATGTGGCTAAAGTTAGTCAAATTGTCCTCAAAAACATCCTTTTATGATTTTGTTCCATTTCATGTATTTTCATTAGCGTAGCGTCACACTACTTACTTTGACTGTATTCTCAATCGACTTCGAGAAAACAAGTTTTTTACGTGCACTACTAGAAAGAATCTCTAAACCCCTGCAATTCTCAAAAACTCATCATAATATCTTCTTTTTTATTCCACCAAAAGCGATATTGCAACAAACAAAAGCGATATTTTTTATAGTTCAGTCATAAAACAATATTTTGCATTTTTCATGTAATCTGAGTGTGTAACAATATAATCTTGATAGGCTAATAACTTTTACAAAATCTATTTTATCACCACCTCGTGGACCGACGACCTTGAGAAGGCCGCAGGAACCTGTTGGATGCGAGAAGCACAGAACCGATCGAAGTGGAGTTGCTTATGGGAGGCCTATGTCCAGCAGTGGACGTCTTTCGGTTGAAATGATGATGATGAATCTCTTTTATTGCGGTATTTGTACTTTTCTACTTAAAATCTTCCATGATATCATTGATATAAGTATATTTTGAAATTGTCGTTTCAAAGTGACAAAACAAGTACTTATCAGAACAGTAAACAGGTATCTGAGTAAGATGATATAATAATACGTATGTGGTTTTTACCGAATTACTGGGCACTGGGGCAGTAATTAAAGTGCAGTAAACTTAATATTGTTGACATGGAAACTCTTCGTATAACTTGCTCTGCATCCATATAATTTATTTATGACGCGATGTTTGGAGAACGATCCTTTCCTTTTCGCAGCTACGCTAGTTCAATGTCCGGCCTTGCAAGCGAAAGCCCTGATGATGATGATGGCGAAACAAGTTTTCTTATCCTAAATTACATTTAAGTATTGAGTTTTTTATTGGAGGTACTTTCCCTCCTCGTGACGTCTGTTATTTGTACAGTACGCTGGCACCTGGCACATATCGAGCTTTAGAAAGGACTGCCACCCGGGTGCTAATGTACCTCCTACAAGTATCTCCCGGGCGCCTGACTCATGGTAGATCAAGGAACTGTGGGGTTTTTGTCGGTATGAGTCCGACATAACCCTCCGTTCTCCCCAGACGGAGGGTATATCTCCATAGATAAAAAAAAGTACATATGAGTGAGAGACACGTCGCTCTACAAAGCCGAACTTTTTCTCATATTTGAAGTGCTATATTTAGGTACAGAGACGCGTGCTGGCTCTGATTGTCTATGTCATTAAACCCAATCAGTTTCTATCGCGGAAGAGCACAACAAGACACATCCGCTTGTGGCAACTGGTTTTTCAAGTAATATGCACAGTTAATCCTGTTCTCTGCGAAAATGCATTTTACAACTCCTAGAGAGATTTTTAAATGCATTTTCGCAGGGATAAAAAAAAACTGATGGTAACATTCTGTAAGTCTGTACGTATCATATAAGTCCATTGAGGTAATGAGGATGCAGTTTCTGATAAAATGAACTAGAAAAAATATAATTTTTTTTTTTAAAGGACAAATATTGTTTTGTCTTGCACTGGGCGTGTGTTTTGTGAAAACTGTAGACCAGGTACAGCCCGATTCAAACTTTATGGCGGCTCTGAAGTGCGCTACTCACTGCACAGTAGGTACCTCACCCCTCACCCCCGGGGACAGGCGAATTTGTGACCGAGCAGCGACTCGCCTCATGTTCCGAGTCGCCATAAAGTTTAAATACGGTTGTACTGACGTAATCGCGGAAAAAAAAAATCAGCTGCCCTATACATTTATGTTCGCATAACTCGATATAATGTAGGCAAGAACAGTTTTTTTTTTCACGATTTCAGGTTTGGTTCGGTAGAACAAGTTGATCAATACCAAAACCCTTTAGAGGTTTTTAATTACACCTTGTAATTATAGGCTAATTACCGAGTGACGCAAAAACTCAAAGAACAGTGGATGCTCTTTACTTGCAGGGAAATGAAAGTGAGATTGCACGAATATACGTACTTCGTCACAGTCACCACTTCTTACTGCTCTACTCTTTTTACTTCCAAGTGAGAAAATAGGTAATTTCTGTCTGTTTTATGTAGACACGTAAACATAGGAGTTGTGGTTTCCTATTACGCATAGTTGCACTCCTTAATGCATCGTTTGTCATTAACTCAACTTTATGCAGGTGCAACTTGCAGGGCTCTTGCATCAGAACTCTGCATACTGGACTCTATAAATCATAGGAGAGGTAAACTTTAACAGTTGATTTCTATAATTTATTATGTAAACCGTTCAACGGTTGAGATAATTTTATGAACGGCAGAATGTTTCAACAAGGCGTGGCGTGGCTCAAAAAAATGTGCAAGCATTGATATACAAATAAATGGGATGCCGAAAAAAAAATTTAGTGCCTTCCCTATCTTCTATTGCTTAAGTACACGGTGTTGCTCTGCCCGACATTGTCCATAATGATCACGTCTTTGTAAACCTACTACCTAAGTGCTCATATACACGAGCAGCACGCATCAACGGCTGAGGCAGGTGCAGTCGCCAGCACGTTTGCGGGTGTCGTCGACCACGGGTATTAAACGTAAAACGTAAACGCATGCCGCTCGTGTGTATGAGCACTAAGTTCACATTGTGGAATGAAATAAATTAATTGAGTGCACTACACAAACCTAACAAAGAGTTAAAAGTACATGCTCGAATCGGTCGACAGAAAACTCTCTTCACTTAGCCAATTTATCAGCTAATTGTTTACCATTTCCGAAGTACGAACATTTTCGCAAAAACAATTTCATTCTAAATGCGACGATGCTGTAGATAATAAAATCAATTTAGTTTTTAGGGTGTTGCCTGTTTACAAGGTTCCCTTCGTACACCGAACGTGTTATGTTTCGTTCGGGGAAAGGCTAGTCCAAACTTCTATTCAGGAAATTATAAACAATGCTGTTTATTCAAAGGCGATGTAATAATGATCTTGGCTGCGGCTAGCTCTTCCACACGTGTGGAGTATATTAGCTTAATTTTCATTTCATGTTCACTGAAAGATCACGTTTTTTTTCTCTCTTGCCAACAATCTCCGATTAGGTACACCACGCTTACAAATTCATGTTATAGAAAATTAACTAGAAATGTCCTTATTAACTATCGAATAAAAGGCGCTGGTTCGGTCGTAAAACAAAGTATAATAGTGTCACTCAAAAGTAAAAACCATAAGGTAGAAAACAAAAGGTATAAAAGGTAAAATATCAAAAAGAAGAAAATGTCTTGCACAGTCCTTATTTTAATGTTTATCTGGATTTTTTTTATCTTTCGCTAACAATCTTCGATTAGGTACACTGCACGCTTTGAAAAACATATTATAAAAAAATAAATAAAAATCGATCTTTTTTATGTTGAACTGCGTATAATTTCTAGCGACCAGCTCTATCAGTTCCATGGTGCTCTTTAAATAATTGAATACATCGATCGCGCCCTTTCGTGACAAACTTGTAGTAATGAAAATGCAATTAAAATCGATCACTGAAAGTGTTGAAAGCGTATAGTAACAACCAACAACAGTTTCATTCGGCTGTTTTTATTAAGTACACTGTCCAATTTTTATTTCAATCTGCACGTGTAGAGGCACACGGTGGATATTGGATAATTGTGCAACTAGCTTCTGCCCGCGGCTTCACTCGCTTGGATGTTGGAAATTATCCCACGGGAACGTTCTACCGAGACCAAAAATAGCCAGTCCTTCCCCAAGATGTCTTCTATCTTCATGGCAAATCCATCACTAATTTATCGAAATCTGTTCAGTGGTTTAGACGAGAAAAGTTAACAGACAGACAGAGTTACTTTCGAATTTATAATATTAGTATGGACGATTATCGTCTTGCGATTGATGAAAATGTGTTCGTGTAATATCTGGAATGCGCAACATTGTGCCAAGCTATTGGTGGCAAAAACAGTGGCCAGAAGAGTCAGCCATTTTAAAACTTTGATGGCTAATTGTACCTCTCGATCTACGAATAAGTAATTACTTATTTGTACGACTCTATCCCAAAACGCTGGCGTGACGATTTAGACTCGTTCCTGACCGACTGGACGGAGAAAGCACAGCCTAAGGAAATGTAGAAGAAAATGGAGGAGGCCTTTGCAAAACAGTGGGGCAGTAAAGGCTAAAAAAAAAACAACTTACTTATTCGTAGCTCAATTCCTGATATAGCATCAAAAAAATCGATCACAATCTGAACCATTTTGAAGGATATTGCTAATCCGTTGCTTCACTTGTTTGTAAAATTTGTCTGCTAACAACGTAAATAACGCAATGAATATTGTCAAAATGAAAGCGATTGCTAGGTACCGATAGTGTGTTACGTAATTACTCCGCAGTTCTATGGCCCTTTATGCTAGGACCATACTTTTACTAAGTACTTGGTCCACCGCATAGATTTCCGCCACTTAAAAGCTTTGTTTATGTGGAATGCTGTAGTTGTATAGTTCACATACAACATTATAGCATACAGGTGTGTAGCATTATGTCACGGTTACGCTACTGGCATTAGATTTACGTAAACATTCGACTTTCTCCACATTTCTCGCGCTGCTTCATACGAATCGGAGGGGCTAGCTACTAGCCACTCACGCAGTGCATAGATACTGTAGGTCTCTACTCGTTTTTAGATTAACAGTTATGACGACAATATTCTTCATTGTCAACAGAAAGCTATACGAGAATAGCTGTTTGATAGCAGTGCAAACTGCCATCCACGCAAGGTATTAAGGCAGACTTACTCCATTAGAATTATGATATCTTCTTGGATAACAAGAAGATATCAAACGCAACTAAATACCTACATCTATACCTATCTTCTTCTTCTAATATATAAAATTCTCGTGTCACAGTTTTCGTTGCCAAACTCCTCCGAAACGGCTTGACCGATTTTGATGAAATTTTTTGTGCTTATCCGGTATCTATGAGAATCGGCCAACATCTATTTTTCATCCCCCTAAGTGATAAGGGAAAACTTACGCGGGTGAAACCGCGGGGCGCAGCTAGTATCATATAAAAATGAATCGCTAAATGTGTTAACTAAGCGCAAATCTCGAGAACGCGCGAACGGCTGGACCGATTTTCCCAATTCTTTTTTTATAATATTCCTTGAAGTACAAGGATGGTTCATACGGAGAAAAAAAAATGTTCAAAAAAAAATTGCACCCGTGCGAAGCTGGGGCGGGCCGCTAGTCCTATATAAAATTCAAAGTCCTGACGACTGATATCAATACGCACAGCAGCCTAAACCGCTGATCCTAGAGACATGAAATTCGGAGGGTGTGTTCTTTGTGAAGAGTAGATATCCACTAAGAAAGGGTTTTTCGAAATTCCACCCCTAGGAGGGTGAGTGGGGAGAGGGTGAAATTTCACGCAGACGAAGTCGCGGGCAGAAGCTAGTAACATTATGCATAAACTTCACGCCTTCTTCCGATGGGGTCAGACATTTTTTTAACATAATTATGAAGCATTGGATTTGCAATATCCTTGAAAATTATTCAGATAGCTATTGTTTGCGCAATTAGGGTGCTGGTCATAGGTACATGCACGTCGGTCGGTGGCGAGTGCTATGCACCTGACCTTTGAACTGAATAATTATTTTGACTCAATCTTAGACACACGTTTTATTTGTGTTGACTTCCTTTTTCCAGTTTCCCACGTGTACCTACTCAAATAGCCAAACAAATGCCTGTATGTACTTATCTGTTTTTATTTTCCCGTCATTGTAATAAGCGTAATGTTGTTTCACTGCAATGCATATAATGTAAATAAGTAATAACTAAATATTTACTTAGCTATGTAAAGCCATTAAAACAATTGCAATTGCTGGCTGAATTATCATGAGTTATTTATTTATCATTATAACCTGCAATGGATATTTCCATTGAGAGATAAAAGTTGTGCTAATTGTTATTGACACCGAAATGTTATTCATTCGCTTGAGCGTTTTTCTGACAATTTCGTCCCACTTACTAATTCGCACTACTGTCAAAGTCGCTCCACTGACAAATTCGCTCTAATGAAAAGCTCCTTTGCCATTCTCTCTGAACTGGCAAATTCGTCTTTCTGTCAAAACCAGCCGTCAAATTCGCCCAACTGATTAATTGACTCCACTGAAAAGTTCGGGCCACTGACAAATTCGCCCTATTAAAAAAGAAAAAGTCAAAAATGATGTGTTACTTGTAATATGAATGTTAATTTTTTATTTTTTTTATATTATTGAACGATTTCAAATACAATGTAATTTTTTTGTGAATAAATACATTGAAATTCATCCTTATTATAGATTAGGAATGGTAGACGAAGGAAAAGAGACATTGATTACATTTTTTTCATTACCAAAACGACTTTAATCAGCTATGATCTTATCAATGAAAATCATTGGACCGTACATCTACTACAGTTTATGTAATGGGTTTATGATTAACGATATGAGCTCCGAAATAGTAAGTACGCGATACATACCTATTGTGAACAATTTGCCGCTAAAAGCATTTTAAACAAAACAGACAAATCGATGCATAATAAAATAGTTAAAACTAGGATAGCAAGTGTAAAAATGTGTAGGCAAATATGTACCTATAAGTAAGTACTAGATGTTGGTAATATTTCTCTGAAGAAGTAAAATTATTTATTACTAGCATCCGCCCGCAGCTTTGCCCGCGTGGTATGTCGATAAAAACTAGTACTTCCCTAGGATTCAAAGTATCCCCATACCAAATTACATTAGAATCTTGTCGGCCGTTTCGGAGATTAGCCGGAAAAAAGCGGTTATTTTGACATTACAAACAGACACTTCAATATAGTACTTAAAGATTCTATATTATATTTATTTGTATAGATTATAATTATAATGTTAATTTATTTATTATTCAAAGATTTATATCTATTGTAGTATTAATTTAAACTACAAGTTCTCGAGACTTTTATTTAATCCAGTTTGCTGCATGATTCTAAAAGCACTCTTAACCCGTGGTCCCGGGTGGATCGACCCATAAGACCGTCAAAATATGCCACTCAACGTAAAAGAAAAAGACCCAAAAAATAGATTCGCAGCAACAGTAGGTTTATTCCATTGACATTCATTTTAGAATGCAATGGTTATTGGTTAATGCATTTAATAACATGTCCAAGGTTGTACTATAATGCCCTTCACCGTTGAAATTGCATATTTATCCAATTTGCATTTTAGAAGTGAATTACGACGAATGGTATTGGATCTGGGGTAATTATTATGGTACTTGCAGCGCCCCGCGGTTTCACTTGCCCAAGTGTCGATCCCGTGGGAATATCGGGATAAAGAGGTTTATTTATAAACGAAGATTATAAAGTTAAGTGACGTTCAAAATGTCAAAAATGTATGGTTAAACAGTTGCTAATCATTACTTAACTTTAAGCAACGTTTATGAATAAAGGGGAAAAAGTAAGTAGGTATCCTATCCCGGGACTCAAAACTATCTCTGTACCAAATTTCATCTAAATCTGTTCAGCGGCTTAAGCGTGTAGAGGTAGCAGTTTCGCGTTTATATTTATTAAGTATGGATTTAGGTGAACAAGTTATAGGCGAATGAGCTTTACGCAGTAGGTAACTAGTTTGACTCAAATAGTCTAGGACTGTGTGGAATATTTACGTCGACTGACGACAGTCGACGTCGCTGGCGACACGTGTCGCAGGACATTTGTCCCCTGTGTATCCCTGGCTTTAAACTCAAAGCATTTATTGGCACTTTTGTATTGTCAAGATGTTTCTTCCATACTTCTCTATTAGTCGTAGTTTCGGTAGTTAACCTAGAGTTTAAATAATTAAATATATTTAGTAATTGATTAGAAGATCCACCTAAAATAAAGTTGTCTGATAAAAAATGAAAAATTGATTTGGTCCTATTTTTATTCGGGCTCACTCACTCACTTATGACTCAACTAATTTGAAATTAAAAAAATTGGAAAATAACAGCACCCTGATAGCGTATACACTATCAACCTCAATCTGAATCATTTTGAAGGATACTGCTAATCCATTGCTTCATATGTTCTAAAAAATGTGTCTGCTCAACAACGTGAATAACGCAATGAATGTGGTTGAACTGTCAAAATAAAACCCATTGCTACTGATAGTGTGTTACGAAATTATCCCGCAGAACAGAACAGAGGTATAAAGAAAACATTAAAGCCACTCAGATCACCTAGCACTTCAGAGGCCTACTCTTTAAATAGTTCGAAACTTCGGAGTGATACCGTCACACGATAAATCAACTTTTACGGACGGGTAATAAAAACACATCGGGAATAGGGTCAACTGTCATATCATGGTGTCATTCATTCTTAGGTCGAGCCCGATACTATCTTGTGCACGTAGGAGATACGGAGCAGGAATCGCTCGGAGCTTCGGCAGAAACGGATTTCGTCCTTAGGGTGTAGACCTCTTGGTCCTAAGGATTAAGAAAGTGTTAAGTACCTACCTACATAATGTCACGCTGTGTCCTTTCCATTCAAGACATTTTGGGACACGAAATTGTGTGGTACAAGCTGGAAGCACGCACTGTAATTGTCTTTGAAAATGTATGCAATGGTCGCTGTAGCACTATGAACATGAGGCTACAGGAGCTAGTGCGAATCATGGGGTTCATTCGATTAATCGAGTCTGGTTTAACCACGCTGGGATCGGTGCAATTCATTCATTCATTCACGTCTAAACTTGTCTATAGAGTATCTTCATTTGGCAGGACTAAACTAATATTTATCTTCTGTCCTTTTCTTAATGAAATAGAAAGAAAAAGATGCACTGAACTTAAAAGTTTAGTTTGTGAACAACAGAATCGGCACCACTATTTATTTTATTATAATCTATGTTAGCATTAGGTACCTACCTAATGTGTGCATGTATGACTGGCACGAAGGTTTACGCCACGGGTCATTGGTTTTGTTAATCATACCAGAGTAGGGTATCATGATAAAAGGATAAAAGATCGATGCTTCTGTGAAATCTGGACGTTTAATGTCCTTGGTGTTTGAATGTAAAATATATTAGCTATATTGCAGAATAAATTGGTCCTTGCTTGTATTTGGAAGATTATAAGGGGTTTTGTTATTGGAAACACTGTAGAAAGACCCATTAGTAAACATAAATTTATGCAACTTTGCATATATTATCTAAGCATAGAAATGTAAAAAACAGGTATCTACTGATGCTTTGGGATCTACGATTAAACAAAAAATGATATCATCTAACATTTCGTAACTCATCAGCTGCTTAGCCTTTTCCCAACAACGCTAGGGTCGGCTTCCAGTCTGACCTGATGCAGCTGAATGCCAGTTTTTTACTTGGATCGACTGCTTATCTGACCTCCACAACCCAGTTACAGGGTAATACGATACCCCTGGGTAAGACCCGTATTATAACGACTGTCAAAGATCCACTAATGACAGCCGGGACCAAGGCTTCTGAGGTAGGTACGAAGGGGCGTCGGTATGTAAAGATGGTTACCCATCCACGACCCGACCGCAACAAGCGTAAGCTTAACCTGATCAATTGACCCGTGCGGCTGTTATTAATTAGCCATAACATTCACAAATCTACATAATTTCTAAGGAAGAGGAAGTTATTTTACCAATGATTGTAACGTTGTACTGTTATTAAAAAAATAATGTTCAAACGTGTTTAAAGCACAAGTCTGACCTTTATCGAGGTCGAGACACCGAGTTATTTGATTGTGTTTATAGTTTCCAATCAAACCACTCTTAATGACAATCGGGCACCTCGATGTAATATGCCTAGGTACAGACGCCAGCACATTCATGCTACCCGAAACTGTCAAATTTTCCCAATCAACATTGAACCTTATGCTTTAGCAATAAAGTTGAAAATCTATTCAAGAAATTTGACAGATTATAGTAGCTTGATGTGCTGGCCTCTGTACATAGTTTCCTGATTGCTATTTTTATAGATATTGGTTGCTATTTTTAACTGTACCGGAAAAAAATTGATAATTCCTTTATTCTGAACTTTATTGTTCTTTAAAATGAGTGTGGTCTTGACCTCGATCTCACCTGATAGAAAACGATAGAAGAAAACTTCTTCCATGAGGCTTACCTATCTGCGAAATGTTATTTTAAGAGGATCAAATAAGCATTACTTACTTATTTTATGTCGGCCGAAAATAAACTGTCTACACCCGTTTTATTAGGTTCTCTGCATTTCAAAAACGTTTTAATACTTCGAATGACACATCAGACCTTTTCTAACCCAAATGTTATCATATTTAAATTCAAACTTATTAACATGAAACACTTTCTATTTCCATTGTTTATAAACACAAATTATCTTTTGTTTCAGTGTGCACAAGTGGCGACAAATGTGGTCGAGCAGAAGCACCAGGTGTCTAGAGCGAAAAGAAGTCGTGCGCTTGGAAGCAGGGCTTTCAGAGGCAGCACGGTATGGTTCACAGGACTCAGCGGGGCTGGGAAGACCAGCATAGCGTTCGCGCTTGAAGCTTACCTGGTTTCTAAAGGTTGGTATCGCTTGTAGTGAAAGACATGGTAGAGATGAATGTAGTAGGGCCAAAAACACCAAGTGTTCAGACTTCCAGAATCTAATTATGAGTGTTTCTGAAATCTCAGCATTTAGATGCTTTCGATGCTATCTACCTCATGGCAGTCATAGAAACTATTAGAGAAACTATTAGTGCTATGAAACTTCATTTCGTGGAGGACTTATATTATATTCCTACTTAGCGTTCTCAACAACTGGATGAACTTCAAATAAACAAAATAACTCTTATAAGCCAGGGAATGTTCAAAGAAGTTTTTTACTTTCTGAGAGCTGTTCGCAAGGCATATATCTACAAATTAATTTCATTAGTCGTTAATTCGTCTTACTAATAAATTTCTTATTTTATTTTGTAAAATAAAAAAAAATAAAAATTATTTTGTAAAATAAAAAAATATTGATAAAGCTTAAACGCTGCGTTTGCTTTAGCTTATCTGGGCTTGTGTCTAAGAAAACACAAACACAAAATAAACGCAAATAAGTAGGTAAGTATCTAGAACAAATAAATAAATTTAAGGCCCTACCTCAAAAATATAAAGTCCTCGAAAACCTACTAAGCGAGCGAAAGTGATGCAATTACTTTTGAAACGCAAAAGAAGAGAGATGGTTATAATGTGTGTGCTCTCGGAATAGAACGACGTATATGCCAAAACGATTTACTGCTTTTTAACAAAATAAATGAATTAAATTTAAAACTACTTTGAGTAAACTTTGATATGATAATTCTCTATGTTTTAAAGTAAATTCCATTGAATAATTCTTAAGCGTTACGCCGGGATGTCAAAAAAAGTAAAAAAATACATATCACTTTGCAATGTTTTTGTATTTAGAAAAAATCATTGAATCGAGTATTCCTTTTACACGATACTAGACCAAAGAGTCATAAAACATATACCAAAATGTTAAATCCCTATTCCACATACAAGTTACACGAAATAGAAAAACACACATTTGAGTGCCTCTAGCCAGTATCGTTCAGTAAGCCCGACTAGGAACGGAAAATGTAGGTACTTGAACTACTTATTCGTAGTGCTTGAAGCATTTTCTGTAATTAAGTACCTAATTAAATATTTTTATTTTAAGTCCCCGTCTATTATACAATCAGATGTTTAAAAATACAAATTTAAGTAACACGTTTTTATTTTCACGAGTCATGAGCAATAAAACAGGATTATTAGAAATAATTATATCCTTGCATAAAACTGGTACTTAAGTACCTACTTATATAGTTTTAAAAATACATTTCTATAATGTATTTTTAAAACAACGTACTTATTATGTTTTATGCAAATATATACATAGAAAAATGCATTAATATTTTGCTTATATCATAAAATGCTAATATAATATAGGTAACATAGAAATATTATTGGTTTTATTACTTAAATGTAACTTATTGTGTACTGATTATTAAAACACACGAACCTCATTCCTACTTTACATAAAGTAGGTAATTAATTAACTGACCATGTGTAGAATGTTGACCCACATAAGGTAATTTAAAACTGTAATTGGATACTGTATTATTAGATATTTGTGTAAATGTACACGCCTTAACATGCATAATTAAGTATCAATTATTAGTAATTATTTTAATTATTCTTAGCAAGTGAAGTATATTTATTGGGTTTGATTCCGGTTATAATCAATTTATCTGTACTTTATTTTACCGAATCGAATCCTAAGAAATCTTATAAGTACCTCATCATCATCATCATCTGCCTAGCCTTTCCCAACTATGTTGGGGTCGGCTTCCAGTCTAACCGGATGCAGCTGAACAAGAGACCTACCCTACCCTTACCTATCAAGAGTAATTTAATTCGTCTAAGAAAATGTTGTTCGATTTGAAAATAATCATATTTTATATCGTTGAAAAAGGAAAACGGAGAATCGTTTTCCCTCTGGATTCTCCGCGGCATTGAGCGCACTAAAATAATATACAGGGTGCAGGAAGGAATATGGACGCGCAAGCGCAACCTATTACCATGGATTCAGCTGAAACTTGCCGAAACTTTACGTCGGTTATTAAAACAAATTTTGTGGTTTCATACATCTTGACCGCGTAAGTACTGCACTTTTCTATGGAACAGCAGATTTTTTTATATAATTGACGAAACATTTCTACGCTGAAATCATTGTGCTGAATTCATACTTCCGTTTGCGCGTGTATAATTAATATATCCTATCCATACAAACCTTCACCGATAGCTAAGTTTTCCATCCGTAAACATCCATTTCAGGACGTGACTATTCCATTGTAATGCTTTATAAAAATATGGTAATATGGTCTCGTCCTACCAGTTTATTTTATCAAGCCAGGATGTAAATAGGCCGAGTCCTAACAGTTTAGCAGACTAAAACACTTGAACAATTTTGGGGCTCAAGAGGCTAACCTCATACATAATTGTTATAAGTGTTTAAAAGTCTACCTATAGTCAACTCAGCCTATTGCAGTCCAATGCTGGACATAATCCTCTCCCAAGCTACGGCACAAAACACCTGCCTTCCGCATCCAATCAGTCTCAAATCACCTTTTTAAGTTCAGCCGCCCAGTCAGTCAGTCCACTTATGTGTCTCCTCAATTTTTTTATTGCACTTTTTATTTCTGATGAGTTTTAAAGACTTATTAAAATACACTATGTTAAGTTTTGGATCAGGTCATTCATTATCAAATTGCAGGTTTCCTTATAATAACGAACCTTCTGTAACCATGTAGATTGTGGTAGAATAACTTGGAAATGACGATAAATATGCGTACGCGCTGATCATTTACTGGCTCACGTTTTTTTTTCTCCTTGCGCGTAATAAGTGTTACAAATTCCTACTCAGAGGAATCTGGTTTTCAGGTAAACTTGGGGTCGTGACTTTGAATGTATTGCTATTAATTAGGTACAATCTTATTATTAGTATAGTTATGTCCTCATCGTTTCAAACAGTACATGTTGTAACATACCAGCACCGAGTAATACACCAATCACAATCCGAAGGATTTTGAAGGAATCATCCGCAACGGCTGAGTTTTAAGTCGTAGGTTCGAACCACAGTTTATTTCGTTACCACTGCTCTCAAAACGGCGAAGGAAAACATCGTCAGGAAACAATTCGAAGACATATGACATCTACCAACCCGCACTAGGCCCGTGTGATCGTGTGATGTATTACGGCCTCCGTGATTACGGCCCTCTCCCCCTCACAAAGAGGAGGCCTGTGTCCCAGCAGTGGGAACATTTACCTAGGCTGATTATGCTACTTCACATGTTAGAAAAATTCGGTTTCTCGGCAATGTATATTCTTAAACTGTCAAAATGAACGGTATTGCCATTGTAAGTGTGTTAAAAAATAATGTAGAAAATTAAAATTATTATTCTGAAAAGAGCTTACTTGGTGTAGTGCTTAGTCAATCATTAAGTGTTTGGTGTTAATCACAATTAACAGGAGAATACATAATCGATCAAACGGAACATTTATAGTTGTACCTAATACGACGATATTTCCAGATAATAACGTCACATAAATAACTCTTGTGGGTTAAGGATGGTTAAGTCTGGAAAACAGACTCTCGATTTCTCAGAACCTTTGTATCTGTTTATTTGTATAGGCGAAGTCAATGTAAATAACATAAATCGAAGGCAACCTTAGTACTTGTTGTTATCTTACTGATAAGGTTTAATGGTAGGCAGGAGATATTGTGTAACTTCTATCTCTCTGATAGGAACCTCTTTCACCACATCTTCGAATATGGAACGAACAAAGTTGAAAGATTTGTTCAAAGTTCTCACAGATTATTAGCATAGAGTTTTCAATTATACTTTTTTTTTTCTCAGGTATCCCAGCATACGGCCTCGACGGCGACAACATAAGGACTGGTCTGAACAAGAACCTGGGATTCAGTAAGGAGGATCGTGAGGAGAACATTAGAAGGGTGGCTGAGGTCGCCAAACTTTTTGCTGACAGTGGTGTCGTATGCCTGTGCAGTTTCGTCTCGCCTTTCGCTGAGGTAAACATTTAAACAATACAATTTTGAGGTACTATAATCACGGACACTCCCGCCTGACCACCACTAAGTCATTTTTACTTGCACTTAAAAAAATAGAAGCGCTCTCTCTCTAGTAAGCCCGCCAATGTCAAATAGTTCGTCCGTAAAATTCACAAAAGGAGTACACGTGATGCGACAATAAGCTGCACAGTGCAGGTTGCAACTACTTACGTTATCGCTTTCCTAATAGGCGAAAACTTAAAGGGGGCGTGGCTTGGCGCCGCCGCAGGATTTAGGCGAAATTTTTTTTAAGTGATCAGGCGGAATAGGCCGCTGTGGTACAGTCAGGGAAGTTATTGTTTAACAAATTGAGTGAATATAAACTAAGTAACTTATTTAAAACTTGTTAGTCAATTTGGGAAACAGTTACAGTGACCTCCAAAAGTTAGTTGACATTTTTCCACTTCAGCTGTGACACACCATTTGGTAAAAAGTTCTTGTGATCCAAATGTTTAAATTTTTATAACGTTATTATTGACTAATTCACGTTGACTGCCAGACAACAGACACAATAGAAAATCTATTGTTCGCGGTCACCGGTGACCGCGTTGGCAGTCAATGCTTTAACTACCTTTGACTTATCATAAAAAATAATCAAGTAATCCCTTCGGAGTAAGTACTTATCACATTTTTTTTTTAAATCATAATGTGGCATCACAGCTGAAGTGGAAAAAAGTCTACTAACTTTGGAGGCTACTGCAATTTACCTGACGAAACCCTCGCGGATTAGTCAATTGTTAAGATAAAGATTCACTTGCTGATCAGTCAATGTGAATCATGAATGTGTAAGTACCCTTTTTTGTGCTGTTGAGAAACTTCCTTGACTTTGAGAGCCTTGACTTGTTACTTTTAATTTATTATTTTTGTTGTGCCTTGTAATCTTAAAATGTCGGTAATATTTATCTCCAGTTCAATGACATTTCGGACGGGCTGGGTTTTGTCTAAAATGGGTCAAAAATATTTATAACAAACAATTAAAATGTTTATATTTTGTTTGCTAATTGCGAGTGATCTTTTCATAACATTAGATGCAGTTGGACTAGTCATCTGATGTTACGTTTCGCATCGAATAGTGCTCAGCTCACCTAGAAGTAGCCTAGAGTTTAACCAGTTTAACTCCCATTTTAAAGGCCGATCAAGTCCCTGAATCTCTGAGTTCTGTTAATCTTATATTAGCTGTTTTTTTTTGTTACATGGAAATAATAATAGTCAAGTCACTTGATTTAATTAAGAGAATCAACAATACATTAATTTGAATAACCTCTCAGAAACCGAGCGAATAGTTTCTGAGTGCTTTTTGCTTGAATCTATGTTCCCCTATACCGTAAAGGGAGATAATTAAATAATACTAGCTGTTGCCCGCGACTTCGTCTGCGATCAAGACAAAAGACACGTGGCGCCATCTATTATCATAATAACGTTATTGTTGTTTTCCTCGGGAACAACACCTTTTTTCTGGATGAAAGGTAGCCTATGTCCGTTTCTGTACACCTGACGACGTATATGCAAAACTTCAGGATGATCGGTTCAGTGGTTAAGGCGTGAAAAGGTAACAAACAAACATACTTTCGCATTTATAATATTATTAGTTAGGATTTTTTTTTGGTTAGTCGTTCTGATCTTGACCTCGATCACGCCTGATTAAAAGCGCTAGATAAGGTCTATGATGGAACGAGCGAGCGAGCTCAGAAGATGCCTGATCACTTATGCTTTGGAGGCAAACGGGTTACATGTGTTAAACATACAGCGTGTATCAGAAATTAAACCTCCACAACCCAGTTACTGGGTAATACGATACCCCTTGGTACGACTGGTTGTCAGACTTTCGAGCTTCTGACTACCCGTAACGATTGTCAAAGATCCACGAATGACAGCCGGGACCAACGGCTTAACGTGCTTTCCGAGGCACGGAGGGGTCTTGGTATGTAAAGATGGTCCCACCCATCCACAGACCAAGCGCGGCAAGCGTAGCTTAACCTGACCGATCGACCTGTGCGGCTGTTATTATTTAGCCACGGGCATCAATAGGACTATCACAATACTATGTTGGTCCCATGGAAAAAGTTGTTCCGTCAGTCTATGTCCATACTATAGGTACCCTTTAATAAGATCACACATTTCTGACACACGCTGTAGACTATGGCAAAACTTCCAGTCTTCTTGGTCTTCTAGCTAGGCAGGATTTTCCAGGTCTTAAAAATATCTTTTCTAGCAATATATTGTAATACTGTGTATAATTATAAAAAAAAAACTGCCTATGTGTTCCCACTGCTGGTACACAGGCCTCCTCTCGGTAAGAGGGAGTGGGCCTGGGCCGTAATTCACCACGCAGGCCCAGTGCGGTTTGGTAGAGGTCACACGCCTTCGAATTTTTGGTTCTAAGACATGCCGATTTCCTCACGATGTTGTCCTTCACCATTTATAATTATATTGATGGGAAATGAAACACAATAGCTCTATTAAATAAACAACTCGATTCAATTTGCTTCAGTGTTTGCTATAAAAAAAATCAACAATACACATTTTAATTAAAACATCAATGGTTGCTTTTTAACGATTTACATTTCGATAAAATTCTGATTGTGTGGCACTCTAATTTATTATAATGACTATTATTTTGAACTTTTCATGATAAAAGTGGGAAGTATTTACATGATGTTGAATGAAGCAGATGTACCTTTTGTTTAAATAAGTAACAGATTAAGTAAATGTTTCTGAATTTTCAATTAAGTATAAGTAAATTATGCCATTAGTATGGTAATACTCGAAAATTACTTTAATTTTCGTGTTACATTCGTATCTACCTTGTATTTACGTCAAACCCTTCTGTATGTGGCAGAAAAACACACCTACCTACAAAGTTATTTTAAGGCAATTTGGTATCTACGTGTAAGCAGGTGCAAACACTATATTTAAAAGGAAATAAATACCAACCCCCTTACTAATAAACGTTGTGTAGCGTCTGTATAGTTACACAACGCTTTGTCTTCTTCTTTCGAAAGTCAAATTACTGACGACTAAAAGAGAGAATTCAGTGTGTAGTTTATTCATCTGATATAATATAATACGTTTTTAGTAAGGGGTAAGTACCTACTTGTCTTTGTTATGAAACTTGCTCTTCGCTCACGTCTATTTAGTACTCTTCCCTACGACCTTTAAAACCCCCTCCGCTCCCTTTCAGGGGTTATACGTCATTACGATCTTTATTATTTGCCTCGAAAATATACCTACAGTAAAATTAGCCTTTGCACTTTGTAGTAAACCGGAGAACATAATAAAAGAAAAAACTTAAGATACTTACCGTATCGCGCATTATTTTATTGTAATGAGATCAAATGTCAATGTTTTATATTACTAATTACAAACGCTTACTGCTGTTAGTTCCCGTTTTGTTTAAAGTACAACGACATGATTTGTAGATTAAAATACGTAAAACGTCTTCGTGAAAACGGCCGAGAATTGCAAGTTGTAGGGATCGTTTGTTCGAACCCAGACACCCAATTTGCTTTGTGTTAATTATTTCATCACCACTGCTCTCAAAACTGCGAAGGAAGAAACATTGTGAAGAAAACGGGATGTACTAGAAAAAAAATAGAAGACATGTGACATTACCAACCCTCACTGAGCCTCTTCCTCCCACAGAGGAGGCCGGCGTCCCAGGCAGTGGGTACAATATAGGCTGATTATGCTTTGCGATCACGACACGCGTTTGGCGCAGTGGCATCCTCTCTACAAGTCATTGTCTATAAGTCTAGAAATAAACCCATAAGTTGATCCGACTCAGGAGCCTGAGTTAATCTATACAGGGTGTAGACCCCCCCGCGCTGAATCGGGCGGTTATTGAAAAAAAAACAGCTGTGCCTTACATTTCACCACCGTGCACCGTAGATATTGCACTTTTCTAATGAAACAGCTGATTTGTTTTTTTATAACCGACGAAAAATTTCAACGTAAGGGGCTTCAGAATCATGTATTGGATTCATGGTAACGTTGCGTGTCGATGTCCCGACCACCCTGTATAATAATTGCGTCAGTTATTATCGCATTCATTATTCAGGAGAAATTCCTAGTGTATATGCTAGGGCAAAGTTTAGAAAAAAGATAAAAAATTAAAGTTAGTGGCCTAGCATTTGACACTTTCATTAGTAAACTTATCAGTAGCTAACAGGGTTACTGTTCTACTTAAAAGAAATGACGCATTCTATGAATATCACACTATAATATTATAAAGGCGAAAGTTTGTGAGTGTGTTTGTATGTTTGTTACTTCTTCACGCACAAACGGCTGAACGGATTTGGATGAAATTTGCCACACAGATAGTTTATAACCAGGATTAACACATAGGATACTTTTTATCTCGATATTCCCACGGGATCGACACTTATGCGGGTGAAACCGCGGGGCGCTGCTAGTTAATCATAAATCCTAGCTATCTCCCTACCAACTCTTCGTGTGCCAATTAAAAAGTTATTGCCATAAGTGTAACTTGGTTTGTACAAACACTTACACATCAATCATATTTTTTTAAACTAGATTAAGATATGGTCGGCGTTTCCTATTTGACTATTCTGAGAATAAAGGCCGAAACAAACTCAGAGGTCAGAGGTCTCTTTTAAAGTCCAGACAAAATCTTGGTCAGATCATGTGAAGACCATGTAGATTGGTGTCTGAAATAATCTTTTGAGGAATGAACCACACTGTTTGAGTGGACCTGTCCAGTCAGTGCACGCATTTGACAGTAACCGTGCAGCTCAACTCAAAATTTGATGGTTTCTTCTTATGTATTTACTTAAAATACTATCTTCAAATACCCACTCCGAGTAGCTCAATACATAAGACGAGGCTTATAATAAATAAATAAAATTACGGCCCAATACTGCACCTTTGTTTTCATCAGTCTTTCTAGGGCGTCAACTCCCGACGCTTCCTGTAAAATATCCACACCTCACAAATTCCTTAAGAAGAAGGTAATTTTCTCAACTCCCCATTTTTGTACACAGGACCGTGAAGTAGCTCGTCGCATCCACACGGACTCCGACTTGCCTTTCTTCGAAGTCTTCATCGACACTCCACTAGAAGTGTGTGAACAAAGAGACACCAAGGGACTCTACAAGAAAGCCAGAGAAGGATCTATTAAGGTTTGTGATAATATTATCCTTATCATCAGTTTATAATGTTGCCATCGTTAGAACTCTTCTGTGAGAAGGAGTGAGCCGTAATCCATTACGCAATTCGTGGGAGTCAAGTATAATAAAATACTCAAGTAATTACTTACTAACTTTTGTGGAAGTCCGACTCGACTGAATGATAGTTACTAAATTGGTTGTTTACTCAGTTCGGTATTATATCACATCTGGGTGTTCAGAAAATCTACCTGAAATTGAATATTATTATATAATTTTTTTGTAAATTTGGTAAGTACCTTTATAACCTGATATTAGTATCGTTTCCGTTTAGAAAAAAATAATGTGTAATTTAAATAAAGAATGCTGTTGTGCGTTCTAATTAATGCACATTTACTTTCTTATTTAACACTATGTTGCTTATCATTAAAATAAATACACGTTTTACTTTATTTATGATAAGTTTATGTATTCAGTAATTAAGTAATATGACGGAACGTGTGACATAAATTATGATATTTGACATAACTTGTAACTGCATATTATTGCTGAAGGCTAGACCGTCCTTTATCTTTTTGTAGGTGTTGCAATAACGAACATGGGCTTATGTCTTAGGGCTTTGAAGTGGAGTGTAAATAGATTACTGTCCCACAAACAACGGGCACTTAATATCGTGTCCAGCGTGTTCTATTGTCTGCACGCTACAAGAGCCGATGGACCCTACTGACTGAAGGTGCCAAGCTCATAGCCAAATTCTGGATTGACTCTATAGCGGCTGACTTTTTTTACCGTCTGGACAATAACAGGGGGTAGAAAAGGTGAACGGAGTAGAACACTATGGAAAAAAAAAGTTTTTGTTTGTCGCCACGAATATTAATTGATAATTAAGCGCGTAAAGTAGGTAGGGTGCCTATAATTCGATTTTTTATATTATTTGTTGATTTAAATGTTTTTTTGTTTCTGTTTCATTTTTCTTTTTGTAACTTTTTATTTTATATAATTTGTTTTTTTTTATTTTTGACTGTGTTTAGTTTTAGTTTGTGATCCTCCTGTACGAGTCATAATAAATACTTTTTCTTTCTTTCAAGGGGTATCAAGGTCAAGGGTCGTACAAGGGGGATATTAATATATATAAATATAATAATATAATATCCTCGGACATTTCACACAACGCCATATAGTCCCAAGCTAAGCAACCTAATGCTTGTGTTATGGTAACGAGATGGCTGATAAACTACTTATATACCTACATTTTTTTTGTAAATACATACATATTATAGATAAAACACCCAGACCTGGAACAAATACTTGTAGGTCGTACAAATATTTGTTCCGTGCGGGAATCGAACCCGCGACATGCTGCGCAGCAGTCAATCGCTCAACCACTGCTCCAACCGTGTCGTCGAAATATGAATATGTGCTGTATAAGGATACTGTACATATTAATACGACTGTTTCTTAATGTTCGGATAGGCACTACACTAGACACAGAATCAGTATGAGATTATCAGCTGCCAGAATAAGTTAACCGACTTATAAAAAAGTTGTAAAACAGGCTACTACAAGCTTTCTAATCGTATTCCGCAAGTATTAAGTGTAATGATATTAAAATGTTAATATTTAAATACATTTATTTGTATCACAGGGTTTTACAGGCATCACACAGGAATATGAACGCCCCGAAGCGCCGGAGCTCATCGTGCAGACTGTGGAGGACTCCATCGAGGAATCTACCATGCATGTTGTACGGCTACTCGAATCACAGGTAATATCTGATTCCCTTTATTTAATTTTTTTTGAAGATCGGTCTAATTCAGGTTTCAAAAGACCTTTTTTAGGTCCGTTAATCAATGCTTGATTGTCGGTCTTGGGGCCTTTTTTGATTGATCGTACTCATTTTCTCGTTTACCAACTACCAACAACAACGTTATAGTTACACATACGTACACACGGCTACACATCAAGATATACATAACCAGTATAAGCTGACTTCTGATTGTAAGAAAAACCTATACAATGCGAGGTCAGCTGAAACTGGAAATGTATAGCTTGATGTGTAGCCGTGTGTACAAGGTCCAAACTCATCACATCTGGTATTTTTTGCCAGTTAATAAAAAAAGGCTAAAAGGCCTGATAGATCAAAATTGTAGATCAGATCCTTTTTACACCAACAACGCTAATTCCGTATGCTTAAATTCAAGCTGTTTAGTTTTTTTTAAGGGTCGGTTAAAAGTTAGTATAATATTGTAGCTCGATGAATCAGGAAATAATCCCTGGTATTCAGACAGAAAATAAAATAGCACAAAGTTGAAGATATCAGTAAAATAGTTGACATTTAAAACATTCCGTACTTGCTCACAAATCTGTAATAATATTCTACATTAAATATCACGTAAATGGGTCTTTTTTATAAAAGTTTTAATTGAAGACGTCATTTCTTTATTCTTTTTTATTTTGTAAGAATACCGGAAAATCCACACCGAATTAATTAATTCTAGAAAATATAAATAACCCCATTCACACGCTCAACATCCTATTGTTGTTTTATTTTAGTACATTCACATCATTGAATTTAATTATTAAATAAAAATACTTAACCTTGATAATTATTATGTTTCCTGCCTTTCTCCAGACCTTGGAAATACACGACGCAGATGTATAATTGTCCTCATATTATTTACCCACACAATTCCCAAGAAAACAAAACGTTTTCAACATTTTTGTTTCTTTTTTGTTTGTATTTTACAGCCATTCCCTTCTCAGGGCCAGTATTGAATATACATGACTAGCCAATATAAATAAAGTGGTAAAAGAAAACCTAATAACAGTGATTACTTCCTGCAATGATTTTAAAATTGATTGCAGTTTTATTGTCAGCAATTTGCAATAAAGTGATTCGTGGTAGTGCAATTAACTGTTTTTTAAACGCAACAAGTTATTTTAATAGGCCATGAAGTACGAGTCTAAGATAGATTTTGTGATTAAATAAGATTTATTTATTTAAAGGAATCTGTCTGCAAGTGATGCATATAGGTATTTAAGTTAGGAAAGATCTCACTTTAAAGATTCTAAAAAAAAACTCTTACTATTGTAGCGGTTTTTACTTTAACTTCTCATTCACACAATAGTAGAGGATGACAGGGTCATCGGCGTTCAAATTGTAATCATGAATTCAGCAAATTATTCTAGTGTAAAAAAAAATTGTAGGTTATTAAATAAAAAATCAGAAAAGTGAAGTATGAGACCTACGCGGTCAAAATGTATGGAACAGAAATTTTTGTTGTAATCAAAATCAAATCAAAATTTATTTACTCGGACAACAAAGATCCATAATGTTAGTAATATCTTATAGCTAGTGTTAGTGACTAAAATTATTATTAGAAATATCACGGAAGATGGCCAAGAAAAGTACAAGGATCTCACTAGGCCATCCATCCATCTCCACAAAATGTCTCAAAATGGGAGAATAGCAATTCTCTGTCAATGTTTTCAGAATGCTGTTGCTACTGGCCCGTGTTCTAGTTACTAATGATGCGACTTTTTTCGAATGATCGTATGAAAGCCGTCAGTTCGATTCTGCGCAAACGTTTCCGACGCACTACAGAAACGGGGTAGTCTCAAGAGCATTCTGAAAATATTATTATATTGGATTATATAACAGGTTGTGCGTCGATGTCCCTCCACCCTGTATTACAATCTTTATTGTACAGGGATGTTTCTGCAGTTATGTAGTCGACCTTCTTTACCACTTTTGACAACATTTCCCGTTAAATTGAACCTCACTATGGTTGAAACTATCCAAACGTCACATAGACAAGTAGACCTTATTGTCGTTTTAT
Source organism: Gortyna flavago (assembly GCA_963669345.1). Taxonomy (NCBI): domain Eukaryota; kingdom Metazoa; phylum Arthropoda; class Insecta; order Lepidoptera; family Noctuidae; genus Gortyna; species Gortyna flavago. Next base: position 5,500,770 of record OY770131.1, read on the forward strand.
GACGTGTGTGGGATTCAACCTGAGGGTGGGTGGTAAAGAAATTACGAGGTCGACTATACCTACTGTAATTGAGTATTCTTTGAGTGAGACTTGGATGTTTTTGAACATTGTTACTTGCTTGATATGAAAGCATGAATAATATATCTAAATATCTTTACACAGGGCATCATCCCCTGTATGGAGAACAGCCGCAAGGGTGTGGAGGAACTGTTCATCTATGGCAACAGACTGACCAGCGCTATTGAAGAGGCTGCGAGACTGCCGCAGATTGAAATCAACACCTTGGACTTGCAGTGGGTGCAGGTAAGGAAGGCTTTAGTGTTCTATATTGTATAACTAGATCCAGGCTTGATTTAAGCACGTTAAGCCGTTGGCCCTGCGCCTGATCTCTCTCCGGTCGTGTCGGATTGCCGTCCCATCGGACAATGAGAATGACCCCTCATTCTCATTCTCTTCTCAGAGAGAGAGTGCAGCTGTGTCTGCGTATACACGTGTGCACTATAAGAGATGATAAACGGGCGCCGTCAGTTGGGACTGGTCATCACTTGGCTGCCTCGGCTTATTTTTTTAATTATTTTACTTTTGGATTATTGTTTTGTTAAGTACTATTTGCTGTACTCTGGATACTTTTAACGCGTACGTATATTTTTTTTTACATCTTTCTCGCGTATAATTATAAATTCAACATTAATGATGTAACTAATATTTTTGTAAAATATAATTTAAAAGAGTGTCCATGGAGTTTCTTGCCCGTTCTTCTCCATAGGTACCTACGCTTTGGAATGGGCAACTAGCTTCATATTTTCTGACTGACCTATTGACAATTCAAAAGTGCCTGTAAATGGTTTAATTGAAATAAATGCTTTGAGTTTGAGTTTGATAATCACTAACAGCTGTCATGAGATTTCACTTTTCCTTTTTACTTCAGTTGGTAAATTCCTGATAAAAAAAAGTCCAAGGTTACATTTACAGGCCAATAATAATAATTTGGAATTTATAAAATATTAGCAAATAATGATTAGATTATAACAAAGATTGCAATACATGATGTGATGACTTGCGTATTAGAATTTTGTTGACTGTGATTATGCTTGTTTCAGGTTCTGTCCGAAGGTTGGGCGTACCCTCTCAAAGGATTTATGAGAGAACACGAATATTTACAAGTAAGTATAAAGATGTAACTATAAAAAAGAATATAGAAAAATTCGGCCTTAGAAAAACACGAAACTCCCCCCTTAGAAAGTAATTTTTCCACAACATATTATCGTTTTTTATTGCGCCTTATTACAAAAACCAGAGGGGCAATTCTCTTAATTTTAAGAACGTTCACAGTCTGATCTCAATTTGTCAATAATGCCTCTAATTTGCCTACATTTTTGACAAGTTTTTTATATTGATTGTCGTTGAGATGAGATTGCGACTAGATTTTGAACGTTTTTAATTACGAAAATTGGCCTTCAGATGTAATTTCTTGAACTAATGTAATAGTCTGGTAATTACATCCAAAAACTTTATTGTGAACACCAGTGAAAAAAAAATTATACATCCTTCTTTAACCTCTACATTGAAAATCTTAAAACCGGAATAAAACAGAAACTAAAATTGAACTTTCTTGTCTTCCAGGCACTCCACTCAAACTGCCTAACCCTGGCCGACGGCTCAGTAGTCAACCAATCAGTGCCCGTAGTTCTACCCGTAGCGACAGAGGTCAAGGACCGTTTGACAGGAGCTAATGCCATCGCACTTACATACAACGGCAAAGCTGTGGCGGTACTCAGGTCGCCTGAGTTCTACCCGCATAGGAAGGAGGAGAGATGTTGCAGACAGTTCGGGATCTATCATGCTGAACATCCTTATATCAAGGTACGTGTTTCTTCTTAGTACGTCGATGGCTATCTAAGACCTGTGGGGTAATGGCCTAACATACTGGGAATGGCTCACATTTTGACAGTTTAACAGCATTCATTGCGTTATTTACGTTGTTGAGCAGATTTTTTTTTGGAACATATGAAGCAATATCCTTACACAAATAGGGTGTTAAGCCTGCCAAGCCAAGTCTGTTTAAGGACTTTTAGGAGCCGTTCTTTGACGTGTCTCTGTATAAGACATAATTATTCCCTTGTAAAAAAGTGAGAGTGCTCCTCGTCCTGTACAGCTCCATCTCTCTCTCACACTTGAACAATGATGGCTTTAACACGTCATAGTACGTTCCTGGGTCAGCCAAGACAACCCATGCTGTGGTGGCAGATTTTTAACTTTAAAAATATTTATGTTTGTCTGTAAAACCTCTATTTTATTTCTCCTTTCTACTCAGATGATCAAAGAGGCCGGCGAATGGTTGGTGGGCGGTAACCTGGAAGTGTTCGAACGTATTCGTTGGAACGACGGTTTGGACTCGTACAGGCTGACGCCCAACGAGCTCAGACAGAAGTTCAAGGAGCTTGAAGCTGATGCTGTGTTCGCTTTCCAGGTTAGTACATATTTTTGAAATAATAATTTGCTAAATTGTTATAACATTTAAAAGAAAATTTCAAAAAGCGAAACAAATTACAAAAAAATTATGAAAAAAAACCGACATGGCCACTTATGAAAAGTCAGAAACTACATAGGTGCGCGGTTCCAATAACTTTTTCTATGGAGACGAGCGGGTAAGAACCAGCTTTTTATTTTTTTTATTTAGCCTACACTGTCCCACTGCTGAGCAAAGGCCTCCCCCAAATCCTTCCATGCATCCTTTTCTAGCGCCACCTCGATCCAACCCTTGCGGTAGGCGTCTAATCTGCGTTCGGGATTTATTTGTTAAAAATGTGAACAAATATGAATTAATGGAAAAATAACTTTAATTCTTACACAATAAAGTTCAGTTTACGCTACAACTTCAAACATTTTTATAATTTTTTCAATAGTAAACTAGTCACTCTGAAATCAACTTAATTGTCATTGAAATAAAGTTAATATTTGTTTAACTTGAAATAGGGTGGGGGTGTGCAGCACTGCGCACTTTTACTATAGATCGCGTGGAGCGTGTTGCCCAGCGCACACTGTGCGTGTTGCCCAGCGCACACTGTGCGTGTTGCCCAGCGCACACTGTGCGTGTTGCCCAGCGCACACTGTGCGTGTTGCCCAGCGCACACTGTGCGTGTTGCCCAGCGCACACTGTGCGTGTTGCCCAGCGCACACTGTGCGTGTTGCCCAGCGCACACTGTGCGTGTTGCCCAGCGCACACTGTGCGTGTTGCCCAGCGCACACTGTGCGTGTTGCCCAGCGCACACTGTGCGTGTTGCCCAGCGCACACTGTGCGTGTTGCCCAGCGCACACTGTGCGTGTTGCCCAGCGCACACTGTGCGTGTTGCCCAGCGCACACTGTGCGTGTTGCCCAGCGCACACTGTGCGTGTTGCCCAGCGCACACTGTGCGTGTTGCCCAGCGCACACTGTGCGTGTTGCCCAGCGCACACTGTGCGTGTTGCCCAGCGCACACTGTGCGTGTTGCCCAGCGCACACTGTGCGTGCAGCCGACGTGACCCGCCCTATCACATAGCAGCTTATACAATGTTATTAAATTATAGTGTTAATAGGTATGTGCAGATAGTGTCGGCCTGTAAATATCCGCAGATTATGATAAGATTCATAGGTAACGTGAAAGTAAACCGTGAGCGCTGATACCAAATTGATGCTGTCTATCAGATTAGTATTATCGCTAAAGGATCATGTGAGGAATATAATAGTAATAAACCAAGATTGAGTAATACCAGTAATACACATAATAGATTAAACAAGCTAAAAAGACCTTGACGAAAATAAAGAAAGATTACTAACATCGATGGTAGGCAAAATACGCGTACGTACTTGTAAATAAAGATCAATTTTAATTGTTTCAGCTACGTAATCCCATCCACAACGGCCACGCGTTGCTGATGCAAGACACACATCGTCAGTTAGTCGAGAGAGGATTCCAGAAACCGGTGCTTCTACTGCATCCTCTTGGTAAATATGTTATTGTATATGTTGATCCTCTAAGACTTTCAAATTCCGGGCTGTTACTAAGAAATTCATAATGGAAAAACTCAGTAACACTGCCCGACCCGGGAATCGTACCTAAGACCCCACGCTTAGCAGTCGCGCTTGCGACCAGGAGACCAACAACGGGGCAGTTAAATAAATAATAATAATTATAATGAGACAAGGACACTTCTTAGATCCAGTTGTAAGAGTCAACGAGACAGAAATATGTACATATTCTCTATCTCCTTCGCGTATGCAAACTTTTTATCTGGCCCTAGTTGTTGCACCCTACGAAACGGCTGGCCACGGTATGATTTCTTTGTAAACTATTACCCGATCAGATCTCGGCGATAAGCGGAGATAAGCCGAAACAGTTTTTTAAAGTGTGTCGTCCCACTCACTGACGAACCGTCACAACAAAGACTGAAGCTGTGGCGAGACAGTGCTTCTTTACCCAAACCGTTCGTTCCACCCGCTGAAGACCTCCCACCTGGACATGAGTTACCTTGGGCGACCTGGAAGTCTTTAAAACAGACTCCGGACACAGGTTGGCCGAAGCAAGGAAAACCTGTTCAGGTGAAGATTCATAGACGACTCTGCCTTGGAGTGTAAATGTGGTGCTGTTCCACAAACGATGGGACACATAGCATCGTGTCCTGCGTGTCCTGTCAGCTGCACGTTACAGGAACTGATGGACGCTGGTGACGGCGCCAAGCAAGTAGCCGAATTCTGGGCCGAGTTCATTTAGATTGCTATCGACACGCTAAGAAGAAGAAGATTACCCGACCGCGTTAGATAGTAGCACCAATTTACAAGGGACTGTCAAAAACTATTTCTATCTCATGTGGCTACAGTTTGCTGGCAGTGAATCTACATAATTCTTTATCTACGAAACACAACAAAAATGAAATTACGTGTAGTCGACCAGTAAATTGCAACTACACTAAGAATGAAACTATATAACTGTCACAATAGTCTTAAACTAAATATAGGTCTCGACGTTTTATGACGTGGAAGAGATATTGAACCTTAGATTAATTGTGGTAAAGCAATTACGAGGTCGACTATACATCTTACTTAACATATTATAACAAAATAGGTTCTAGCTTATAAAGAAAAATAAATTAATTTGTCTTTCACTAGGTGGTTGGACGAAGGACGACGATGTCCCTCTAGAAGTGAGGATCAACCAACACAAGGCAGTACTCAACGAAGGTGTACTGGACCCGCAATCCACTGTGTTGGCTATCTTCCCTTCACCTATGATGTATGCTGGACCTACTGAGGTATGTAGACTACAGAATAATTATTATTATGCAAAAGTAGTCGTAAGTGCATATTCAATCATAAATTTAAACAGGGTCAAATTAAATTCGCTCGTGAAACTCCACAGACTTGATGGCTATTGATTTCTAAATATGATAAAGCAAAAAAAAAATATGATGACTTTTTGGCTCTACGACCGCTGGTAAAGCCCGATTCAAACTTTATGGCGGTTCGGAACATGTAGCGAATGGCTGCGCAGTAACAAATTCACGTGTCAGAGGGGGTGAGCTGTGAGGTACTGCGCAGCGAGTGGCGCACTACAGAGCCGCCGTAAAGTTTGAATCAGGCCGTACTAGTTACTAAAAAGTATTATTGGTAAGTGGTAATCGTAAAAAAATGCTCGCGTTTCAACATCGTAGTATTTAGTTTTTTCTTTATAACGTATTATTATTTAAATATTGACTTTTAGTTCCTAATAAAACCTTGCGATTCTGAGCAGTCAACGGTTCTGGTGTCGAGAGAACGGGCTACTCGATCATCCTTGAGTGCGCTCGTAATTTATGAGACTAATGATTTCTTCTTTTCAGCTCTGCTAGGTCTGTTCTAGGTCTAACCTTTTACGACTATACGAATAACTCCATTTACTCCCCACACTAATGGAGCATTCGTCGCCAGGTACAATGGCACGCCAAGTGCCGCATGAACGCAGGAGCCAACCACTACATAGTGGGGCGCGACCCGGCCGGCCTGCCGCACCCGGCGGGCGGCGGGGACCTGTTCGACCCAAGACACGGAGCCATGGTACTCAAAATGGCGCCTGGACTTAACGAGCTGGAGGTAACATAATAACACCTGATTAAATTATTTAACACATATTCTAATCCGGGGATATATAGTCAATACATGTGGGATGATTTTTAATGGAGATAACCACCTTATGTAATAAGAATAACCGATGACAGATTAAAATAGAGAAAAAAAGATGTAGGCATACAGCCAGTCAATTCAAAACAACTACACAAAATCAAACTGGTTGCTTATTTAATTGTAAATTTATTCTTCTTTTTTTGATATTTTTTACATTCTGTAGTTGCTCTGACTCACACCCTGACTTATTACTTGTATTTTTTTTTGTCTTACGTATTTTTTTGCATGAAAATCGTTTAATTTTACCATATTTGTAAATATGTGAGCACCATGTATCTATCAGATAAATAATTTATATGTCATGGTTTCATTTTTAATTCTTTTACCTATTGGGGTACAGTAATTTTATTTTAGGTGCATCGTCTTCACATATTATTTATTATATAATTGATGTACTTATGCAAAATATTGTAAAACATTTTAAAAGAGTAACGGTGGAGTTTCTTGCCCATTCTTCTCCATACGAAAACTACCTTTTGGAATGGGCGACTAGAATCAAATCTATTTCATAATAATTTTTGACGTTCAAAAGTGCCTTTTCTGTGCCTATTTGAAATAAATGCTTTGACTTTGACTTTGAATTTCGGTACAAAACAACATAAATACCACACTGTCTAAATACTGCTAATAAGACAATTCCTCTACAGATCATTCCATTCCGCGTGGCGGCTTACGACACGTCAGTTGGCAAGATGGCGTTCTTCGACCCCACTCGCAAGGAGGACTTTGACTTTATATCCGGAACTAGGATGAGAGGTAATTCGGTTGTTCTGACATATTTCTCATAAACACATTTTATTTCTAATGAAATTAAAACTCAACTTTAGCAATGTTCGCATGCGGCTTAATTTGGTAAAACTAAATAAATGTTTCGGTATTTTGCTGGAGACTGTATATTTGTAGTGAGTCCAATCAGTCTAGCCGAGAAAATGGAAAGGCAAAGTTTAGCTTATCCATACACATGGCCACATTGTCTTATCCATACACATGGCCACATTGTCTTATCCATACACATGGCCACATTGTCTTCAACATGATGAAAGGCGTATTTGCGTAGCACATCTTCAGCTTCCAGATTGGCTTACCGTCTTGTAAAAGGTAGGTTTAGAACCAGCACTTTTTGAAGGAATAACCAAACAATATTTTACCTTTCAGGTCTTGCCAAATCCGGCAAGGAGCCACCGAAAGGCTTCATGGCAACATCAGCATGGAAGGTTCTCTCCGAATACTACCGGTCTCTGAAATCCAAGATGGACACCAACTAAACTATCGAACTAAGCAGCTATACTAAATCTAAGTATTATTTAAAACTGTCACAATAATAACGGCTTCAATGCGTAATACTAGATTTCATCAGCAAAGAATAAAGAAGCTTTATTTTTATCCAGAATTTATTGCTTTTCGATGCTTCGTTTGAACTATGGTAAGTGAATATTTTCACCTTTTGTCGTACCTTTTAAGACTTTTCTGAACATAATTTGCACAATACAATTTTCTTCTAAAAGCGACACAATTTTTTGTTACTAGCAATAATTTTAAAATGGCTAGATTACTACTTCGATGTATTTTTTTTTTTACACATTTCGATGAAATCAGGTTCTTTATTTTTTTACCCATTTTTTTTAAGCTATAATAGAATATCATACTCTTTATAAAAGTGAGATTTAAAACTATATTTGATAGATCTTAAGGCGCGAATGGTAGGTTTATTTTTAAATTACTTTAAAAATACAATTTTAATTTTATTTCGTACTTAAATTATTTACACTGGCTTGTGCAAAGACATAATATGCTGTGCAATATTTTTGTTATTAAATTAAGTATGTATTTTTTATTTATTTGTGATATACACATTCCTTGGAACGCGACTTTATTGTGTGTATGGATACACATTTCTTTTATTTATTTTGGTATTTTACTTCTGAAGTTGTGCGTTAAAGTATGAGACAATAAATCCGACGATTGGACACTATAGTTTAGAAATATAATAGAACTTTTGTAATATCTATGTAGGTTTTATGTGAACGTTAACATCTGTGAATATGCAACCTTTTTGCTACCAAGCTGGCCTTCCTAAAAGGCTAGTATCACGAACTTTCTTATAGTTTTAGATATCTACCACGAATAATGATAACTTCTTAAATATTTATTGTTTTAATATTATTGGTACGTTTGTAGTGATTAAAGCGCTCAGGTTCACTGCATTTGTCAAAAGGTTGAAAATCACATTTTTCTTTTTGTAATATAAATTATAAAAAATTTCTATTGTATGTATTAATAACTATTACTTAGAAAAACCCACATTTCGAAGTTTCATTATACTTATCTAAATGACATTATTATTATTAAAAGATCAATGAATAAAATGCAATGTAATTTGAGATTGTATTAATTTGTATTATTTTTTAATTACGTAATCAATACAATGATAATGTGAAGGGACGTATTGTTAATTTATAAGAGATTTAAATATAAATTGTTGTAATATTAGTGAATAAAGGTGCTTTTAAAGTTAATGTAAAATAAATATAAAAGTGATATTGACTCCGTGTTTTATTCTTAGGATAAAATAATTAAAACCTTTTAAGTATATTAACAATGGACACATCGACCCCTCTAGGTCGCTCGATTTAATACTTTTTTTATAAAACTATAAACTGCCACGAACTACCGTAAAACGGGGCTACTTTGCACATATTTCGATAGTTTTTTGAGAATTACTTTTTTTTAACAACCAAAATTAATAACGTTTTTGTTGCAACAGAACAATGTGTCCTTTAACTATCAATCCCATACCAATATCAACCCCTACCAATTATATATATTTTTATTTTTCATGAGTCAAAGTAACCCCGAAGTGGGGTTTCTTTGACAAGGCATTAAAATGCAATCAACGGCAAAAATCTAGTGTAAGGATTACTTTGACATCATTTTGATAATAAAATATTTATATTTTATACATTATAGGGGAAATAGAAATAAAAGCGAAGAAGAAGTTGAAGGTATAGGTTCGAAGATCGGGACTAGCTACTAGCCACCAATCAAGGTCACTAGCGTTCGTTTCGCACACGTTTAAATCATTATTTGGCGCGCTGTTAAAGTAGCCCCATAAACTGTTAAAGTAACCCTTACTGTTAAAGTAACCCCGTTTTACCGGTACATCAAAACTCTCGAGTAATTCATCAACTCGTCCTACATGCCTACGGCCCCTCACGCTTGAAAAGTGAGCGTTTTGGTTTTAGTTGTTCTTTAAGAATTTTCATGAAATTCCGACTTTATAAAATTGAAATCTTTTGAACGTTGAACCTGAAAACTGCAGAATAATTTTAGGTAAGTATCATTTGTTTTTTAGCAAATTTTTTTTTTACACTTCACATTCCTACTGTGTTTCTTACATCTTATCACCAATGACTAGATTATCTTGATTATTTTGACACCTACGTCGTTTAATCAACGTTCAGCGAGGAGATGATTATTCTAGATAAAGTATTAATTTTATAAATATCATACAAAAACAAAATTATGTATAGTTGACCTCGTAATTGCTTATCACCCTGACGTTGAATGTAACTTGCACGTCTTAAAACGACATGATATTATTATGTCTGTGTAACAGATGTAAGGGTTGGATCGAGGTGGCCCTATAAAGGGCTTGGAAGGATTTGGGGAGGCCTTTGCTTAGCGATAGGACAGTGTACGATAGCATAAAAAAACAGTTGGATAGTTATAACTAGGTAATACGGGCTGTTGTCCGCAACTCCACGTCAATGCGCGCATTTTGCGTGCGGTTATACCTGATACCTGACTGATACCTAATTGTTGTCAAAAGTGGTAAAGCAATTGACGAAGTCGACTATAGGGAGTGATACAGAGCATCTCATTCATCATCACAATTGTCTCTACACTTTAATTCCCCGCCCTTTTTGTGATGCGCATAAATATTCTACATTTATATTATGTTTACAATGGTAGTTAAATGACTGGCTTTGACCCTGACTTTTAGATTTTAACATAAAAGTCTACGTCGCTCACAAAAAAACATGACAAAATATTATTATTAGGTACGCTAATTGTTATTAAAACTCAAACGTTATCACTGAATGAGTAATTACATCACAATCCTTCACGTTATCTATCAAGCGAATTGCGTCACTATTACCGATACAAAGAGTATATTTTGAATGTTTATCTTCATTCGATAGTGGTTTAGTTTGTTTGCTTCTCACTCAGTACCGCGTTAACTTTATGCAAGGAAGGTCGCATCACTATGGCAGTTCGTTTAGTTTGTGTTACCAGTTTTTTACGTAAATGTACGAGTAAAACCGGTACTCGATGCATGTCTCACTATCCGATCGACGAACATATTTTTGGACTTTCGAGTGAACAACTACAGGCAAGTACTTTAAGGACGCTATCACATTTTAAACTCGCTCAAGTTTAGGTATCTGAATCGCAACACAACAACATTACACGCACGCACACATTAAAACCATTGTCCGCTCGATTTTATACGTAACTTAACTAATCTTGGTACTTGAAGATATTATTTTTTTTAATTTTACTGGTATTTATTGAGTAATGTTAATTGTAAGTACGCAATTGAATTTGGTAACTATTATTAGCAACTACTATTGGTCCCGGCTGTCATTCGTGGATCTTTGACAGTCGTTACGGGTAGTCAGAAGCCCGAAAGTCTGACAATCAGTCTTACCAAGGGGTATCGTATTACCCAATAACTGGGTTGTGGAGGTCAGATAGGCAGTCGCTCCGTGTATAATACTAGTATTCAACTGCATCCGGTTAGACTGGAAGCCGACCCCAACATAGTTGGGAAAAGATTAGGCAGATGATGATGATATAGTAATTACTATCTGCGTGATAATCATGTTTTTAGTATTGTTGAAGTTCATCAGTCATTACGTAAATTACGTAGGTATCGAAACACGACCTTAAAATTTTAGTATTACAAGGAACATATACGATTATCCCCCAGTTTGATGTTAGTTTGAAAAGATGTAAGTACTTTTTAACCGACTTAAAAGACGAGGAGGTTCTCAATTCGGATGTTTTCTTTCTTTTTTTAATTTAATATTATTTTTGATGACAATTGTTGGAGCATTTCACAATCAAATACTAGCCTGGGAGTTTATCGTAGTTTCGTTCAGATATTTAAAAATAATAATTTCCTTATGAAAAAAATAAGTATTTTATTTACTTAGAAATTAAAACAAAAGTAAATCAAAAGTAATTTATTCAAATTAGGCTGAGAATCAGCACTTTACTAACGTCAAAATTACAACAAGAAAAAATAACGTACTATATTTTCTAATACAAAACAACAACACTACTCACAACAAAACTCGAATAAAGATTTGTGATTTTTTTATGAAAATACTTACCCATTACTCTTGTTTACCAAAGTCCCATTACTCTTGTTTACTGCTGTGTATGCAGTTTTTTTTGTCCTTAGTCCGAATTCGTGGCATCTATAATAATAATTATAAATATTTTAGCAATGCACAACACAAAAAAAAACATAGGTACCTACTTCGTGTTACAACCATGACAAAATGACAATTACTTTAGATTTCACATCTGCCTAATGAGCAGTAAAAGTTAAAGGCAAAAGCAACAGTAAATAAAAGAAACAGCTAAAATAGTGAAGAAACACATTTATACGTTACTTTAAAAAAAAAACAGCTGTTCCCTACATTTTGACGAGTTATGCGAACTTAAATGTAGGGAACACCTGTTTTTTTTTTCGCGATTTCAGGTTTGGTCCCATAGTAAAAGTTGTTCATACAATCTCCCATTTCGATTTGTCGCATGTATTCAATTTCATCCTGTATAAGCAACAATATCTTATTATTTTTAAGTAAAAATATGCTGTGGATTTAGCTATTTTGGTTCCTATTCAGACCCCTTTTTATTTCATTTTTTGCAATTAGTGTGATGGTAAAAACGTATTTGTGTGAAAATGTTGTATGGGGCTATTTGATTTTTATGGGATCATTCTGGAGATGAATATATTATCTATAATTTGAAATCAAGATATCCTTGAAGTTGTGACTTCTGTTCATTAAAACGGTACCTGAAAAGCACTGTTATTCGTGAAAAAATGTGATAGCGTCCCTAAAGTACCTAATTATTATATACAAGAGTTGAATGTCATTATTATAGTTCGATAATACAGAGATGTCGTAATAAGTTATATTGAAACAAGTTTATCGATATCGATGCCTCTACAAAAGTGAATAATTGTATAATATTGGTTTAATTTATGACCCCGGTTGACCCGGATTGAACAACTCAATGAATTTTGTATTAAGTATTGTTATTGTAGCGAACTCATTCACGATATCAATATCTACCGACTGATAATAGTAGGTACCTAATTACCTATTCTAAACTAGTTTTTGTGATTCTTGAGCCTATTACAGATACTAAAATTTATATTACCTACTTATTGCATATTAATATATTTATGGTATGAACGTCTATCAACGAAATGAATATAATATATGTGTATTCAAATTGCCCAGTTGAATTCAAGATAATATCCCACCAAAAACATTTTCATGTAAATAAAATGTTGCCAAGACGAGACCATATGGCTCGCACTGTCAAAAAGTTAATCAGGATCTCATGTAGAGCCAAGCTTCTAACTCTACACGCCCTAACTCTACAAGCCCTAACTTCACAAACTCTACACCTTTACTTACTAACCCGACCCTTAAAAGCGTTTACGACGTGAGACGACGTATTTCATACAAACTTTCAAGCCCTTGTTTTTCGAAATGAGTGAATTGATTTTAATGAAACTTCATACGCATAAGCAGGATACAAAGGTCTAAAAAGTTATAAAGTAAAGTAAATTTTCAAAAAATAGTGTTACAGCAAAATTAGACCTACCTACCTATTTTAAATTTTCCATAGAAACAGAGTTTTCCAGTTATCTTTTTTTAAATAAGACGTTTCGAAAATGTTCTTTAGGTACTTAATAATTTTTAAGACCTTTGTATCCTGCTTATGCGTATGAAGTTTCATTAAAATCAGTTCATTCATTTCTAAAAACAAGGGCTTGAAAGTTTGGATGAAATCAACTTTATTTTATGTAGGTACATAGGTAGGTATATAGATTTAATCAGCTAATATCATGACTAAAGTGCATATATTTGATTCACAGCTTCGACAGTCCGTGTTCGACTTCGTCCAAAAAGAGCTGGCACCGAAAGCGAATCAGATAGATAAAGAAAATCATTTTGCAGAACTAAGAGAATTCTGGAAGAAATGTGGCGAGATGGGACTTTTGGGTGAGTCTTAATTAGAATAACAGCGTGAGGAAACATCTTCTATCTATTCTATCTTCTATCTATCTATATCTACAGGATGAAATTGAATACATGCGACAAATCGAAATGGGAGATTGTACTCATCATTATGAACAACTTTTACTATGGGACCAAACCTGAAATCGCGAAAAAAAAACAGCTGTTCCCTACATTTTGACGAGTTATGCGAACATAAATGTAGGAAACAGCAGATTTTTTTTTCGCGATTTCAGGTTTGGTCCCATAGTAAAAGTTGTTCATAATGATGAGAGAATCACCCATTTCGATTTGTCGCATGTTTTCAATTTCATCCTGTATATCTATCTATCTATTCTATCTACTTCTATACATCTTCTTCTATTCTATATCTTCTATCTATCTATCTATATTATATCTTCTTCTATATCTATATCTATTCTATATCTATCTATCTTCTATCTATATCTATCTTCTTCTATATCTTCTTCTTCTATCTATTCTATATCTATATCTATCTTCTATATCTATTCTATATCTATATATATATATACTTATAATAAATCTGTAGACGAGGCGTTTCTGTACATTGAAAATATTTCCAAAAAAAATTGTACAGATGCCATTTCATAAATTTTTGTCTGTTTGTCTGTTTGGATGTGACAGATTATTGATTTGAACAGGGTCAACGTAAAAAGTACCAAACCAATACGGTTAATTTTTATACTCAAATATGGTGTAGAACTCGGAGCAGTGATTAGTTTTTGTTTCATCGCAATCGCTTCACTCTATCAAAAGATATAATCAATTTAAAGTATTTTAGAACAACTTTTTAAGTTTTTTGGTAACACGTAACGATATCTATTGGCGCGATATAGTCCCTACTAACGAAAACTTATTGTTGTTGTGATGTGAATAATATTATTGGACCAAATAACACAGGTACTTAAGTCTGTGTTATTTTAAAAAGTAATGATAATGATTATAATATTATAAAAATCGCTTTCCATTGATGGTTTATTTAGTGGCGCCTGTGGCGCTAAAAGAATTTCAAACAAAAAGTGAGGATAATGTAAGATAATAATAATTGATGTGGTGTTCTTCTGAGCGTTATAGAAGTTAGATAATTATTGATATATCTATGAAATTTAAGTAATGCAGAGCGTTTTTTAACGAAGTTCTTTTATAGAGCTTGCGGTAGGAGTTATAGGGGAGAAAATCGTCACAACGAAAAAGCGTTAGCCTCACTTTTCATAGTAATAGATAGAGACAGAGAGAGAGAGAGAGAGAGAGAGAGAGAGAGAGAGAGAGAGAGAGAGAGAGAGCTATTTTTCATGGTTTCCGAGGATCCTGACCCCGTTAAGTGAGGTCAAAAAAAAAATTTAAGATGGCGCGGCGGTTGCCTAAATTTCGTCATGGGTGTCGTTTTCATGGTTTTCGAGGGTGCTAAAGCCGATAGTCAGGTCAAAATGAAAATCCAAGATGGCGGCTGCATTTTTTTTTTGTTAAGGGTGTCGTTTTGAGTGTTTTTATGGGTGCTGAAGTCGATAGTCAGGTCAAAATGAAAATCCAAGATGACGGCTCCATTTTTTTTGTTGTGGGTGTCTTTTTCTTCGCTTCCGAAGGTGGTGAAGCCGATAGGCAGGTCAAAATGAAAATCCAAGATGGCGGTTGCCTAAATTTTAAATTTTTTCGTCATGTGGGCGTTTTCATGGTTTTCGAGGGTGCTTAAGACGAAAGTCAGGTCAAAAAAAATCCAAGATGGCGGCTGCAATATTTTTTTGTCATGGGTTTCGTTTTCATGGTTTTATAGGGTGCCGAAGCCGATAGTCAAGTGAAAATGAAAATCCGCGGCCGTTGCGAAAATTTTCAAATTTTTTCATAGGTTTCGTTTTAATGGTTTTTGGGAGTGCTGAAGCCAATAGTGAGATTAAAATGAAAATCGAAGATGGCGGCTGCAATTTTCTTTAATTTTTTTTTATCATGTTTGTCGTTTTCATGGTTTTCAATATAAACTTACACGACATTGTGTGAAATAAAATACAACCGACAAACGTGGGCACAGGTTTACAGAATAAGTTAAGAAAGACTTCAAACTACTTTTCAGATAATAGATAACTTCAGTAGGTGCGATTTAGGAGTAAACTAAACACTATTGATGTAGGTATTCTTCCTTTTATCTTATAGATATCTCGACGCTTTATAAGGTATAATATTAGTAGGTATACAAGATATCTACAATACATACAAGAAATTCTAAATTCACCTCAGAGTAGAAACCAAGACTTAGAAAAACTAACTTCAAACTTCACCTACTAATCTTAGATATACTTCAGATAAAATGGTGATATGATTTTACAAGTTAGTATTCTAAAACAGACGCAAAATAAAATGGACATATGGCTGTTTAGTTAGATAATCAGCCTCGAGCAGGCACTTTCATTTTAATTTATTCTCAAAAATCAAAGTGACACTTCGTCGCATTGTCATTATGAACCATGAAGACGCAGTGACGCAGTCGAAAGGGCCGTGGTAGAGAACCCTAGGTAAGGGAAGCGTTACTAGGCAAGATCGGATGATTCTTCCTTTTCAATGAAGGAGTGGCAATTACACCTTTCCTAAGCGACACATTACCTATTGTTTTCCGACATCCACGCGAACGAAGTCGCGTGCACAGCTAGTAACATAATATAATCATCCTATACCTAATGTTCCCACTGCCGGGACACCTCTCTTCGAAAGGGAGTAGGCTAATAATTACCACACGGGCCCAGTGCGGGTTGGTAGATGTCACATGTCTTCGAATGTTTGTTTCTAGGACATGCCGGTTTTCACACAATGTTTTCTTTCACCGTTTTAATAGCAGTGGTGATTAAATTATTTACCCAAAAAAAGCGTCTGCCTGGGTTCGAACCCGCGATCTACAACTCGTAAGTCGAGGCCATTACCACTGGGCCACCACTGCTCTCCCTCGACTTATACTGATACTAGCAGCGCCCCGCGGTTTCACCCGCGTAAATTTCGATCCCGTGGGAATATCGGGGTAAAACTATCCTATGCCTTTCCCGGGACTCAAACTATCTTTATACCAAATTTCATCTAAATTGGTTAAGCGGTTTAAGCGTGAAGAGGTTACAGACAGACAGACACATGCACTTTCGCATTTATAATATTACGTAGGGATAAGTCTAATATCGCTAACCCGTCTTGAGCAAGCGTGGTGGTCAATGCTTATGCCTTCTCTGTATGGGAAGAGGCCTTTGCCCTGCAATGGGACGGTACTAGGCTGGTATTAGGGGGCTATCATTTGTGAATCTTTGACAGTCGTTACGGGTCGTCAGCAGTTCGAAAATCTGACAACCAGTCTTACCAAGGGGTATCGTATTACCCAGAAACTGGGTTGTGGAGGTCAGATAGGCTGTCGCTCCATGTAAAATACTGATATTTAGCTGCATCTGGTTAGACTGGAAGCCGACCCCAACATACTTTGGAAAAGGCTAGGCAGATGATGATGGTATCTGGAGTCCCGGACCTTTGGAAGGCGTACGAAGAGCCGGAGCCAACTCGCAGTGGCCTGTTAGATGCTTGTAATTAAATGAGACATCAAAAGACGATTATCCCTGTACAACCCACCCAAGGACAACTCCCGGTTGGTGTAGGACTATTGCAGGATATGGAAACGAGTATTGATTATAGGTTTGGGTGGCTAAAGTGAACTGGGTATGTAGGACTATGGGAAGGAATACTATCGCCCCAGCCTGACCAATATTTTAATAAAATACACAGATAAAATGGCAGGGGATGACTTGCACACTCAATAATGTGCCTCAGGAAACTGTCGCTAGCACATAGTGACGTAGCGACAAGGGGGCAACATGTCCTGAGGTGCTTGAGGAGTGGAGAGGTATTCCACAGCTATCAGAACAATTCCAGAGCCCGGAAGATGATCCCTACTAGCACATACTGGAATACTTCCTTCCTCCAAGCACGTTTGTTCTTGCGAATCTCATTCAAGCCGGCCAAGGAAAGAAAGAGGTGGGAGCTTTGTTTCTCGTCAGTGTTCACTCCAGCCGGCCAATAAAGGCAAGCCTGAGTTGAGGAACAAGAATATTCCCGGGAAATAGGGCCCGTGGGGCCGCTGGTTCCCAACAGCTAGCCATATGCTGCCCTGAGGGTTTCTGGTATCTCTCTTGCTCTTGCTCCTCACCCTAGACCTGTTCCAGCAAAGAAAACTTTACCGGCACAGAGCTAGAGTCCTTCCCTTCTTTTTTTTCCATACCTAACTACTTCGGTATGGAAAAAAAAGAAGTGAAAGCCTTATTCACGGCAATTCTGTTTGATTTGAATCCCTTACGAGGGAAAGTACTTCGCGGTTCGATAGAGAAAGGTTCATAGGGTATTCACCTCAAACCAGAAATACATTTGCGTAAAGTTGAATAAATACGAATTTATTTGAATAATAAGTATCCACTTTTCCTCTACAAAGGTGCTTACTAATATTTGACTTAGATTAACTACTGTGGATTAACATACATTTCGAAATGTTTCAGGTATAACAGCGAATCCAGAATATGGCGGTACAGGAAGGAAGTACTCTGACCACTGCGTCATCATGGAAGAATTATCGAGGTAACATTTATCCATTCTAAGTATAGACGCCAGCACATCAAGCTACCCGAAACTGTCAAATTTTCCCAATCAACCTTGAACCTTATGCTTTAGTGACAAAGTTGAAAATCTATTAAGTAAATTTGACAGATTGATGTGCTGGCGGCTGTACCTACTAATTACATCATTGGAATGGGCTTTTTCCAGCCACGGTGACAGTTTCACCTGAATAAAAGAATGATTAAGGCATGGAAAAACTCCGGCTGCTCTCAAGTGGATCCCAATTGTAGTGATTACCCATCCAGGGACTGATACTAGAGAGCGCAGCTAAACCCTTAACATGAACTGCTTTAGCTGTTATAGATAACTATAACCACCTAGTTAAATAATTGAAATGCAAAAAGTACAAAACAAAGTTCGTTTCAGGGCCAGCGGTGCAATAGCGCTATCTTATGGAGCACACTCCAATTTGTGCGTCAACCAAATTAACAGGAACGGAACTGACGAACAAAAGAAAAAATATTTACCAAAAGTAAGTAGGTACCTTAGCCGAGAGCCTAAATCTATTTTAACTCCTGAGCCTGTCGACTGGTAGGTACCTACCAAACTCTTAAGAAAGTCAGTACTATCCAGAATCATGATTCTAGCTGTAAGGTTTTGTGATGAGACTCCTGAGTAAAATGTGAAACTATGAGAAGTAGAGCAAAGTCATCAAATTTTCGTGATTTTGGAGAATATTAAAATTGCATTATTAGAGAACCTATTTCTAAGAAGCACTCGGGAACTTCAATTTTTGCAAAAAAAAAAAACAAGCAGACTTATTGTACATACCTGTGTGTAGTTTTTATAATGGCTTATAAAAACTTAACCTGTAGGTAACTCATGTTAGGTACCTAAGCGGAGCGCATTTTCTGAAATAGGGGTCGTAATTAAACAATAAATTAAATTAATATCGTTATTTTCAATTCACAGTTATGTTCAGGAGAGCACATAGGCGCTCTAGCCATGTCAGAGCCCGGAGCAGGCAGCGACGTCGTGTCTATGAAGCTGCGCGCTGAGAAGAAGGGCGACTACTACGTGCTTAATGGAAACAAATTCTGGATTACCAATGGACCTGATGCTGATGTTCTAGTGGTAAGCTTCTAAGGCTGATATCATATTTACTATGTGAAAGTTTGGATTTTCTAAACTCGTTCATAATCATAACGAAAGGGCTGAGAGAATTTCTATAAAATGTAGTACGCAGGCGAATATAGGTCCTGGAATACCACACGGGATACTGTTGCCCAAGAAAAAGTTTCGAAGGGAATTGTGGAACATACAGCGGCGCTTCAATGGCAGTGTGGGAGGTGTAGTTACCTAGTAATGGATGTTTTTTTTTTAGAATGGAGCATTGCTGTGATTCTACCCGGTAAATTTAAATTTTGGGTAAAAACCGGTATTTACTCGGATATATTCCCAAATTATGGGTATTTATTTTTATAAGATCGAATTTATTCAAACGTATTTGTAATAACTTTTTGGTTGATGAGAGCAGTAAATACGGGCCACTTTTAATATGTCGGCCGTTGTTAGATTGCGTCGTGATTAAATTTGCCCATGGTTCGGGTATTTTCCCGGGTAAGACCCGGTATTTACCCAAATGGGAATTTACCTGGATATTTTCCCTTTGGGTATTTTAGGTTGTAGGGGTCAGATAGGCAGTCGCTCCTTGTAAAATATTGGTATTCAGCTGCATCCGATTAGATTGGAAGCCGACCCTTACATAGTTGGGAAAAGGCTAGGCAGATGATGATGATTTTCCCTATGGGTATTTACCTGTCGTCTGTCGTCCATCTCTTGAATGGAGTGACTCTTCTAAAATGTTGGTTTATAGATTAGCGATGACAGTATAATATTGATCGCTTCACACGACGCAACTGTTGCTTATGGTAGAAGAATCTTAAATCGTCTGCCTAGCCATTTCCCAGCTGTGTCGGGGTCGGCTTCCAGTCTAACCATGGCTGGTGAGTTTTAAATCTGACTAGTAACTAAATATATTTCCTTTTTACAGGTATACGCCAAAACAGACACATCAAATAAACCACAGCACGGCATATCAGCGTTCATCATTGAGAAGGACTTCCCAGGGTTCAGTACCGCACAGAAATTGGACAAGCTTGGCATGAGGGGCTCCAACACTTGCGAATTAGTGTTCGAAGACTGTAAGGTACTAATTTACTTAACTTCCATCACGCCTGCTTTCCTAAGGGTTAGGCAGAGGTGTACCTACTTATAGTACCTACACCCACATTACGCCAGTATTATGTTTAAGTCCCATGTAAATGGGCGCAAACCTATTGCCAACAAGCGAGCACAAATCCAGACTCCGAGCTGCTACTGACAAATTCCTGACTGAAAACTCAGTAACACAGCACAACCCGGGAATTGAACCCCCTGCTCAGTAGTAGCGTTTGCGACCAATCGACCACAGCGGCAGCACTAATTTACAAAATTATTATACTTATCATCGTATCAGCCACATTATAAATCTCGCATATAACTACTTTATCTTAAAAGTAACAAGAAAGGCAAACGAGACGTAAGCCCTAAGCCCTATACAAAACTCACCTACACTAGCGTCTCCTAGTAATGTGTTTAATTTTCCAAACCCAGGTACCTGCAGCTAACCTCCTAGGAGCAGAAAACAAAGGTGTCTATGTGCTAATGTCAGGCTTAGACCTGGAACGACTAG
The DNA here is from genome assembly GCA_963669345.1 of Gortyna flavago. NCBI lineage: Eukaryota > Metazoa > Arthropoda > Insecta > Lepidoptera > Noctuidae > Gortyna > Gortyna flavago. The sequence continues at coordinate 5,521,615 of OY770131.1, forward strand.
TACTTGCAGCTGGACCCGTCGGGTTGATGCAAGCGGCGGTAGACTCTGCGTTCGAATACGCTCACACTAGGAAACAGTTCGGAAAGAGTATTGCAGAGTTCCAGTTGTTACAGGTGAGATAAGTAAGGTACCTACTGATTCGTGGGTTTAAAAAAGGCAGTTGAAAAGTCCAAGGATCAACGGCAACGACGATCTTACGGCTCATGAAGGAGAGGCGCGAGATGATCTTCCAGTCTTCAGATGATGCGCTCAAGTATCGGCAGCTCAATAGACGGTCTCCTCCAGTCTACAGATGATGATCTCAAGTACGCCGGCTGCACGCACGAAAAAGCCTGACTCATTGTCACGTTCCGGCAGAGCCAAGCGTGCAAGCGAGAGCGCGGTACAAGCGATAGAGAGGCACGATCGGCCTAAGCGTTCGGCTTGTGACGCATCTATCTCATAAGACGTTATCACGTAAAATTATCGTCCGTAAATCGACTTCACAGACAACCAATTTTTTTCATAGGATATTATTTCATAGTAGTACGTGTTTAAAACGAGAATATGTATGTTATATTATGGTATATGAAATGAAATAATTTCAGGGTAAAATGGCAGACATGTACACAACGCTAAGCGCTTGCCGAAGCTACCTCTACAATGTCGCAAAGGCGTGTGACCAGGGACATATCAACAGTAAGGACTGCGCCGGAGTCATTCTGTACTGCGCTGAAAAATCTACGCGAGTCGCTCTAGACGCTATACAAATACTTGGTAAGTAGGCTACACTACAGGTTAATAGTCTTTATGTACGTAGATCCTTATGAAAATACTGGCTCATAAACATAAACGATGTGTGTTGTGTTGTGTCTACAGAGGGTACCTATGGATGATGGGGTCTAAACAAAGTCGCCCATGGTAATTTTAAGATTTAAAAGAAAAACCGACTCTTCAAGCTAAATAGTAAATTTTGTGAAATATTAAAAATATAGTAAATGGTTTTTCTGTCAAAGACTGTGTGATAGTCATTTCAATGATATTCCGCAGTCTATCAGAAAGTACTCTGTGATTTCCGCTGCCACAATGAGCCTTAAATTAGCTTGCTAAGTACATATTAGTAATCTGTGCCTTAAATAACTAATCAGTAATTCCGGATTTCGTTGATATCACCTTTACTTGACTTTCTATTTATAAAATAATAAAAATATCTTGGCCCCAATCAAGTTTTATTAAAAACTTGTTGTAGTACGTTTTTTTTAAAAAATCTGGTACGGAATGCTTTTTGAATTATTTAATGATTATTTTCGTTTATTTTTTATCATAAAGTAGTACTGAGGAATGTGTAAATGTAAACATGCTGTAAAAGTCAATACAGAGTAGATTTTTTTAATTGAGGTAACAATTGTTTTTCTTTCTCTAGGTGGAAATGGCTACATAAATGATTACCCAACAGGCAGGATACTCAGAGATGCTAAGCTTTATGAAATCGGCGCCGGGACCTCAGAAGTCAGAAGGATGCTAATCGGAAGGGCACTGAATAGTGAATATAAATGAAATAAATAGTCATTATGTTATAACAAACTTTGTATTTATTTATTAAAGTTTTTAAAAAACTTAATTAAGTATATTTTATTTGTGTTATTGGTAAGTATTATAATGCACATTGGGTTATGCTTAATTGTTATTTAATTAGCTGCCGAAATTCCTTTATATGGAAGACTTGCCACCTTAATACTACTAATTATATTCTAAAGTGATTAAAAATACAAATGACTATATAATGACTGGCTAGAATTGTTCACAGGTGTTGAGGTAAACTTCAAAATACTTTCCCTTACCTTTAAAAAATCTGGCATTGTAGCCAATTTAGCAAAACACCTGAATCATCAAAAATATCATTCCCACCAAAAGCTTACTGAAAAACTAATGGATAGTGACTCAACAAAATGCCACCATTTTGGTGGAATATAAAGCATTTGTCCTGGTTTTAGAATGCCGTAGTATGGAGTAGCACTCTTATATTTAGGATATTTTTCTAGATCCGGCTGTCTGGGATCCACTTGAGCTGTATTATCCAGTAATTCATGATCATGTGGGTAGAGGTATTGTGAATCTGAAGGTGAAAATAAAAATAGCTGTTTTTCTCCTACAACTTGCGTTAGTAAGTTTCTTTTTGGATCATGGTGGAGTGGTGAAACTGTGCCTTTAGGACCATACCATGCCATAACATCTACAGGATCAGTACTGTCAGAAAAACAGCAATATTCTGGCTCTGTGATATCATTCTTCAGTTCAGGGATTTGGTCAAACAGCTGGTACTGGGCAAGGTAACCAGTTGGACCTTTGGTCTGGTAAATGTACTCTTTGATAAACTCTTCTATTGTTATAAGCCTTTGTGTCCAATCAGAATCTGTGTACTTGCTTCCAATTTCAATTGATACTGTCCGCCGTCCAGCTAGATTAAGGAAATAGTTTTGATCTTTCCATTTTTCTAAAGCCGGCCAGTGATTTATACAGTTATCTAAAATAACAGGTTTTTCCATAAGAATGTAATTTTTAAGAAAGTGCTCCATGCTTGGACAATCAATGATTTCTATTGGGGTCGCATTGAATCTACAAGCTTCTGTAGTAGAATTACTGGGTGCGTTATCTTTATTTGATAAGTCCTTGAAAATCTGGGTACTTTGTTTAACATTTACAGAAGTTAGAATTGTTGCACAATTTTGCAACAGTTTGGGTTCTTTTTCCAAGGGGCATCCGAAGAGTATCCCGAAGTCTATTATTTTGAAAGCCTGCTTTACCATTGTATCCGTATCTTCATTGTAAAATCTCACGTGAGCTAATAACTTTAAATATGTGGCAATAGTTATTGCTTTTCTTATGTACAGTTTTACCTCTTTCCAGTTGCCAATATTGATCTTTTCATACATGTAATCTAGGATAGCTTGAATTCTTATGAGAGAAGAGGGATCTGTTGACTCAGTACTGATATACCTCTGTAATAACGATTTGGATGCTGCATCTAACTCGTCAATTTCTGGTAATGATGTAGCGACACTGGCTTTATATTCTTCTAATTTAATACAAATATCGCGTAATGCTAACATTGTGAATTTATTCAGTAATTATCGAGCTCTTTATTTATTGTTTACAATTTTATAACCTACAAATCACAGAGTACTTTTTGATAGAGTGAGACTACAAATCAGGAAAGATCAATGACATGACATCATTCTATTTCCCAATGTGTTTCAGTTTACGCATTCATTTTGAACACCAATTCGATTTTAAAGTTTTGCACCTGAATTCCTGAAATTCATGACTTTTAGCCTACCACATTAAACAAAAAACGTCAGATGAAAATATGAAAGTCACCCAAATTATACAATTTTTATAGACCTACAAATTAAAAAGAACGTAAGAAAATTTGAATTTTGTAGGCTGCTCTGGCGCATTCACATAAGCGCTCGGGTATGTACAGAGGCCAGCACATCAAGCTACCCCAATCTGTCACATTTTCCCAATTGATTATGAACCTTATTCCTTTGCAGTAAAGTTGAAAATATATCAAAGAAATTTGACAGATTGGGGTAACTTGATGTGCTGCCCTCTGTACACACGGCTACATCAAGCTATACATACGGCTACATCAAGCTATACATAACCAGTATAAGCTGACTTCTGATTGTAAGAAAAACCTATCAAGGTCAGCTAAAACTGGAAATGTATAGCTTGATGTGTAGCCGTGTGTACCATGGCAGAGGCCAGCACATCAATCTACCCCAATCTGTCAAATTTCTTTGATAGATTTTCAACTTTACTACAAAGGAATAAGATTCACAGATTGGGGTAGGTGGATGTGCTGGCCTCTATACACGGCACTACCGCCGCCTCGCCGCCACCGTTCCGCCGCCGCGCCTCGGCGCTGTGTATAGTATACGAGACTGCTACCGCGCCGCCGCCGCTTGATTTTACCATACCACTGTTGATACGGTTGATATTAATAAAAAAAAAACATTAATTTTAGGCAAGTTTACAATAAATAAGTTTAGAATACATTGCTAGGCACGAATATCACACGTATCGCATTGATAGAGTCGGACCAACGAAACCTGACCAAGAAAAAAGGCGGCAATTAAAAAAAAACAAGAGCTGTTACCCTGGCTATAAACTGCGTAAACGCAATTGATACTATTTATTATTCATTGCGAATTTATTGATTTATTGACATTGACAATTAGGATTGACAGTCCTAAAATGTCTCCATTCTAAAAGTAAGTATAAATAATAATTCGTGGTCAGCTTTCGTTGGCCAAATTCTATGTCCAGTTTAACAAAAAAAAAATTAGTGTTAGCTTACTATATGTATAGAAAATGGCAAATGAACCTAGTAAGACCATTAGAAAGTCTTGGGTACATACATCATATTATACTGATGCGACGGCAGCATTATAGTGAATTTCATACACTTTACGAAGACTTACGAAAAGACGAGGTTAAATTTCATGATTATCTTCGAATGAATTACAAGACGTTCGAATAAAAACACTGCAGCGGGGAGGCGGGGGCCGCAGCGGCGGCGCGCGCCGCGCGGCGGCGCGGCGGCGGTGCCGTGTGCACGAGCCCTAATAATAATTACAACGCCATAATAATATTTTTTTCTTGCCGAGTATCAAAATATTTTGTTCCTTCTGTACTCAGTGATACCACATGTTGATTTTTTTAATTTGCCACGCTTTTTTACGGGATCAACTTTTATTTTTATGAGCCAAAAGTGCGCCTTACGACAGGCTACCGAGCAACTCCTTCGTTAAAAAAATATGATAAGTTTTTGAGCCTGCTGCGTGTAAAGAAATAGTAACATGTTGTCTATGGTTGAAGGTTGATGTTACTTTGTTGCGCATACGCAATCAAAATGCAGACATTTTGATTACAATCGTATTACAATAGAAGTTATTTTTCTTTCTCTGTCTACATTAAAATATAAACATAATAATGTCAGTAAAATAGAGTACAAAAATAGAGAGGATTTCATTGACCTTGACCTTTCTGTAAAAGTAAAAATTTCTTGTCTATGCCAAATCATATGACTTTAGCACGTGATCTGACATTATTATTTACATTAAAACAAAGTGTTTCAAAAAGTTTTTTTTATCAATCTTTCCCTAATTAGAATGCTGCTAAGATGTTATGAAAGTCCCGCAATGAAAATGTAGTGAAATGCTACGTGTGACGCAATGGCCCTTTTCGACAAACTGTTTTCTCTCAAGAGAAAACTTGATGATCGCGAACTACGAAACCGCGACAGGTACGTCATGATGAAATGCTTTTCATTCATTTTATTCTATTTTTGTGAGTGATGTGGTATGCGGCGGTGGGGTTGACGCACGAAGTGTTCACCCGTGCCGGGAGACAGGTCTTCACGAGAGGGCAGGGCACTATGTGGACCTTCGCGTAGAAGTGGTGACGCACGCCAGTCTGGCAGTGCAGTGCGACGAGCATGTGATGAGTGCGCGGGGCGCGGGCCGCGGGCGTAGGCGAGCCGCGAGCGCGATCACGTCACTCGCGAGAGGGGCGGGTCGCGCTCTATGTTTACTTATTATTTACATGAGATGTAAGCTAGTACATCAGTACATTCCACTGCAAACGGACGCTCGCCCGCTGACACTCGCCTATCGATGTGCATTTAGTGTTATTTATTATCAGTGGTTGCATTTCTTTGATCAGTGAGTGCATATGGCATAGTTTTGTCTTTGCAACTTTGATATTTTGGTGAGCAGCCGTGGACAGCTGATGTGACTATGAAATAAAATGAAATTTAGGTAACAACTGCTTACTTTGTGCTTTCACTAGACTTAGGCATGAGTGCTGGTTGTGTCTAGAATTTAATTATCAGTTGGTTCGTTTATTAAAGTTTGAATAATGTTTAGTTTGAAGCAGTGTGGACTTGTTTGAGACAGGCAATCATAGTCTCATTCTAATAGAGTCTAAAGTGTGAATGGAAATGGACATGTTGAGTTGATTTAGTGTCTGCTGGTGTTCTGATACATCAACATGATTGCTGGTAGATATCAACATACTTATACTTGAAATTATTATCAGTAGCACTCAAATGTATTGCACAGTGATTTCTACATGACAGAAGAGAAAGTTTTTACATTGTTTACTTTGTATTGAATACGTAGTACTTCCTCACATGCAGGTTGTTGACCAATTAGATTTTAAATAAATGTAGTTTAAATAAATACAAAATATTTCCACAGAATTTTTGTTTTTATTTTTTTTAAACTATGGTCACAAAAACTTTGTTTACATTTTTTTTTGTGGCAAACATTCTACTGGTACCAACCAACTTATGTTGTTTCTTTGGTCTCTTAGGCGAATTATATTCTAATTTGTTTTTTTATATCAAATCATATCATATTCATTGATTAGTTCCGTCTTATCTTAAATACTTGGGACTTCATTTTTACTTGTCTTTCAATCATTACATCTGATTACTTGTGTATGTATTATGTGAGTGTAATGACAATATTTAAGTTGCTTATTTGAATAATTTTGGAAAAAATTTTATTACAATGTAAGCTCTTTCTTCAAACAAGTGCATCAATACAAAGGTCTTTTAAACTAAATATTTACTTTTTCTTTATCATAATTTAAAATGTATGTTCAAGCCTACATTCTTTGTATTGTGATTAAGTTATCAATTAAGTTAAATACGGCAGAAAATATAATAAAATTATGTTTACAATAACTTTTATTATCAGTTTGCAAATAAAAGCTTTGACTTTCCTTAAGTTTTAACAAATAATTTTATAAAGCTTGCTTAGAGGTGCGTCATTGTCTGATGATGAACATAAAATTAATGCCTGCTGATATTTATAGATAACTAGCAGCGCCCCGCGGTTTTACCCGCAGAAGTCTCGATCCTGTGAGAATATCGAGATAAAAACTATCCTATGTCCTTTCCCAGGACTCAAACTATCTCTATACCAAATTTTATCTAAATTGGTTCAGCGGTTTAAGCGTGAAGAGGTAACATACAGACAGACACACTTTCGCATTTATAATACTAAGGCATTTGACTGCCAACGCGGTCACCGGTGACCGCGAACAATAGATTTTCTGTTGTGGCTGTTGTCTGGCAGTCAATATGTTAATTAGATATTAGTTAGATTAGATAATGTAGGTGTATCATCATGTGATATATTATATTCACTTCTTTCTAGTCAGATACTTATTAGTTGTGCTATTTTTGGCATTAATACTTCTTCTTGTCCTTGTCCAATGTTGTTATTATTATTATTATTATCATTCACAAATTTTTCTTTCATGTCATATCTCACACAATCCATCCTTGGTCTTCCTATCTTTAGCGATCCATCAACATTTATATTCATCACTCTTTCAGTTACATGCCTTTCATCCCATCAAATTACAAGCCCATTGCAAGACAAATGATTCCCTTTCAACTTGTCTGTAACTGGCGCCACCTTTGAATTTCCTCTAATACAGGGTGGGAGGGATATTGACGCGCAACTTGTTACCATGAATTCAGTAAGTACATGATTCAGGACCCCTGAATTGAATTTTGTAGTTGGTTAATAAAAAAAGAAATAAGCAAAAATTATAACTCTGGGGGGTTCAAAATCCATGGCCATTAACAGGGTACGCGTCGATGTCCCTGCCACCCTGTATAGTCATTTCTTACTCTATCTAGTCTTGTCATTCCACATTTCCATCTCAACATTAATTTTGGGAAAAAGACTTAGGTACTAAATAAAAAATCCTCATCATTTCTTAATCTGAAAGTTTTAAGTGTTTGGTATGCAGCAATATTTTATTTTCTATTCTCCCCTTTAGCATCCAGTGTCAATCAAAAATCTTATTTCAAATTATGTTATATCTGTTTGGCGTATTTTGCCCTGCCAGGTCCTGTCAGATAAATCCGGAGCAAGTGCGTCTGCTTCTATTCAAGGAGTGTGACTGGAGGGGCAGGAAACTCTTGTTCGACTCTGCTGCAATACAGAAGATCCCAGCAAACAAAAATGACAAGCCAAATGTCAGACAGTCGGATGAAGTGCCATGCATTCTGGAGGTGTCTGAGGGGTTCACATATCTGGTAATTATAGCCAATGATTTGTGTATCTTAGATATTATGTTATGTTGATAAAATAATAGTCAGGGCGTATTCCACGCTGTCGGCTCTGTTTCGTTACGTTAACGCTCCCTGTTTCGCCCGAAGCTGTTACTAAAAGCACTATTTTGAATGCATTCAATACGTGAGTTTCGATTTTATAAGTTTTAATATTTTATGAGGTTCCTTCGATTGTGGCTGTAGTTGATCCCCATAAGTTTTCATGTAACTGAGTAGGCAGATCGATTGCCTAGCAGCCGATTGATTATACAGGATGAAATTGAATACATGCGACAAATCGAAATGGGAGATTGTACTCATAATTATGAACAACTTTTACTATGGGACCAAACCAGAAATCGCGAAAAAAAAACAGCTGTTCCCTACATTTTGACGAGTTATGCGAACATAAATGTAGGTAACAGCTGTTTTTTTTTTCGCGATTTCAGGTTTGGTCCCATAGTAAAAGTTGTTCATAATGATGAGTACAATCTCCCATTTCGATTTGTCGCATGTATTCAATTTCATCCTGTATTGTTTTCGCCATGCATTTCGTAGAAGCACCAATAACCACCACAAACTTCCGGGAAGATGTAAGACATTCTTGATTATTATCACATGCAAAGCTTTTATCCACACGGAATTATAAACAAGCGAAGACTACGACTTCCTGTTATTTAAATCATCTCTTCCATTTCCTGATCAATTAATATCCACCAAAATCCTCAAAGACTACTGATGTAATCTCTCTCTCTTAATGTTAACAGGATAACTCAATAAGGAAAGTCGTGATACAAAATAAATAAGTACCTACCAGAAGTCAAGTTTACTTATCGATAAAATTAGGAACACTGCGATAGTAGAGTGGAGTACATGAATGAGTAGGATAATAATAAGCCTGACGTAGTAATGTGTAAAGCCACAGACACACATACCTGAAACTTGCACAAAAGTATACATATAAATAGCTTGAATGCAACTTCTGATTTGATTACGGATCCTGCCTGTCCCTTGCTGCCTATACCCACAGCGACGGCCTAAGCCGAGGTACGAACCTCACAAGCGAGATTGTCCGAAAGGGTTACCGCTACCCCGGAACATAAAGAGCTAAGGAAGGAACACGGATGGGTTTTAGTCAGTAAGAGTCTGACACTCCCTTCCGCTCCACCCAGAGCGGGAGGGGTAATTTGATGATTTCCCATCCTTAAAAAAAAGGGGGTGTCTTTAGCGTGTACCTAGTCGCTTAGTTTATAAGTTTTATGCCCTGGCTGGAGGCCTTGTTTTCTTGAGGCATCCACAGGATATCCCGGTTAAGCAACGAACACCCTCCTAAGTTGACCTGCGAGATGCCATGCCAAAAAAAACTTATTAGTGAAGGTCACTATGGCAAGCAAGTTCTACTTGCATGCTTTTTCGCAAGTTACGCGCATGTGTATTACGTGCTTTAGGAGATATAATAGTGCCCCGTTCTCCTTATTAGGCCTTTGTTTAAAGGACACCGTGAAATAGCAATTATACGGACTATTGTTGTAGTTTCACTCGTCTGTATCAATGGCGTAAAATAACAATGTTGAAAGTTCGTGACGAAATATACTTGTGCTGGTAATTGGTCTAGAATGTGATTTATAGCATTACACTAAGCCACAGCATAATCAGCCTATAATGTTCCCACTGCTAGGACACAGGCCTCCTCTTTGTGAGAGGAGTGACCCATAAACCACTACGGGGGCCCAGAGCAGGAAGATAAGCCATGCTAACATCGTCATCATCATTCAGACTACAGAAACATGTTTCCCTCCTAAACATAAGCCTTCTTTTGAATCGCAATTCCTGGATATATCGAAAGCTAACTTTTATGTAACAGATTAAGACAATGTTGTGTCTGTTTTGCTTTCTAAAATACAAAATAGACGTCAGATTTACTATCTTCTTTGATAACTAATTATTTAATCATTGGACAAGTATCTATTCCACTAATAATAATACGACACGCGGATTAATTTGTTGTAGTTACAACAAATTAATCCGTGTCTTATTAAAATGAATTATGACTACACACATCGTTTTAATATTTCCGAGACTCTCCAATGCGTATGTAGGCCGTTTACCTTAGCGTGTGATAATAATAATACGGCCACGAACACTGAAGCACGTGACTAGCCAGCTGCTTACGTTCATACCGGCAACACGATGACGCGACATCGAAACTGTGCAGTATTAATCAAAGAATAACAGAAACTTATCTCAATTTGTAAACTCGCCAATTTTGGTACGGGGCCAAGGATAGGATCTTTATTGAACCCCAAGTCGAAAATTTTTAGACTATCATGCTTTATCGTTAAGATAGCACGTCAATGTACTTGAGACTATGTACATATTTATGTGATGTCACAAACAAGATTATCTCAAGTAGCCGTTGCTACTTGTAGAAAGCTGAGTACATCGACTGATAACGCCGATCGAAAGCTAACAACATTAAACAATAATGGATATAAGTTAATTCTATTTTGTTCTGTTTATGTATTTTTTATTTACTTTATTTGTTCAATTCCACTCTCTCCAAACGCTCGTCATATCGGTAAGAGAGAGATGCCTTAGTATCTTCATCGCTTAAGAGCGTTTACGCCCGTATGGCATTTCATACAAACTTTCAAGCCCGTTTTTCGAAATGACTGAACGGATTTTAATGAAACTTTATACGCATAAGCAGGATACAAAGGTCTAAAAAGTTATCTATGAAAATTTTCGAAAAATTGTGTTACAGCCAAATTAGACCGATTTTAAAGTTTCCATAGAAACAGAGATTTCCAGTTATATTTTTTTAAATTGAGACATTTCGAAAATGTTCTTAGATAACTTTTTAGACCTTTGTATCCTGCTTATGCGTATGACGGTTCATTCATTTCGAAAAACAACGGCTTGAAAGTTTGTATGAAATGCCGTACTGCGCAAAAGCTCTTCAGTCTGTATTAGATTCAACAACTGAAACAATTTACTCAAATGGTTATATCCTTGATTTCAGCATCTAGAGCCGGCCTAGTTAAGAATCCCTCGTATTTATAAAACTTGCCTTGTCATCATGACATGTTCTATAAATCTTTTGCATCATTATCATGTTCTTGGCAAAGTAGAACGGTATTTGCCACATGCAGTGGGAATGGACTTAGTATGATGGACACGTAACGTATCATGCTTTCTAAATCCATACAGTTCTACGCAGTAACACTTGCCTAAGTTTTAGTTTGATATTATTTAAAAAAAAATGTTAATTGACAGTAGTGTGTCGTTGTGGTGGAGTTTCAACGAGAACTTTCTTTTTTCGCGCAATATCTTTATCAGCATAACGTCCTGCTTACCCATGGAGTGTGAGCGAATCTACCATCGCGATAAATGTTTAAAAATAACACAACAATCGACACACGGAGCGGTCACAAGACCGACAATTTACTCTAACATTATCACTGGAGCATTCTATATTTAGATCACTTAAGATGTTAGCCTTTTCGATTATAAAGTGTGCCTTAAGTGGGACTTATGTGTGCGGCTGGACCGTAATTTTAGCTGAATTCTAATTAATTGGCATCACATGTCCCATTATAGTTGTGACAATTGTCTCTCTCATCTATATTTACTTTGGAAATCCACTATGTCACGTGATAATTTATTGCCTATTCAGGCTGTCGTTAGTTATGGCTTGTCTAACTAGTGTTTATTTATAGAGATTATTATCTTAATATGGAATCTAAATTGTAACGTTCCGTGTGAGAATCGTTTGAAAGGGTTGGCAAAGTGCGTTGTTTTAAATGACGGTTATTTTGACTGATAAGTTCGAACTTCTTGTTTCCTAACCCTTGTTTTATAAATAAACTACTGGTACGGTACCTACTTATGCAAAAGGATTATTTGGGCACTGTTAAGGTGTGTGCTGTTTTAATTAGGACAAAAATTAAGGTCCTTTCTATAAATTATATTGTTTCCTCACCTTTGTTGTATAGGTATTGGTCTTTAAAATTAGTTAACCATGTTCTTTGCTGAACAAGGATTTATCAACTATCGTGTAAGGCGTGATCGGTTGCTAATTTTTGTATCAACAAGAGGCATCGCACCATAAAAGTTTACAGAGATATTTTTGGAAAATATTTCTCTAAAAATATTTATCACTTTACCGTGTTACGTTGACGTGGGTGTAGCTGTGAATAAAGATATTATTTTTGGCCTCAATTGACGTATTTGGTCGTACCACAGGTCGTACGACGTTTGTACCTGTCATGTAAATCATCGACTTGATGAATGAGTGGGCTTTGTTTTGAACTGTCTTGGAAGGTCGAATGGTACACGATGCCCTTTTTCGCCATCGTTGCAGATTTCGAAGTTTATGAGACTGACATTTTTGAACGTTAAAGTAAGACTAGTTGTGTAGGTACCTACTTCATCATCATCTGCCTAGCATTTTCCTAAGTCGTGCACCAACAACTTGTGCTAAACAATTAGGAGGAGGGGCAAAGAAACGGTTAGAAGATGTAAATTGGTCCAGTATGATTCGGATAATAAGTTCTAAATATGTACCTAATTCCAAATGCAGAAGACACCAATCTAATCGTGTTTACCAATAAATTAACTGATAAAAACTTAAAAAAGCCCTAAGTACACAATCTAGAACACCTAATGACCGGTTGCTTTTACTATTCATCTACCCCAAGCCCGAAACCGTGTCTTATCAGAGGGGCAATTCTGGTAATTTTAAGAACGTTCACAGTCTGATCTCAGTCTCAATCTGTCAAAAATGCCTCAAATTTCAGTACATTTTGACAAGTTTTTGACATTTGTTTGTCGCTGAGATGAGACTGCGACTAGATTTTTAACGTTTTAAATTACGAGAATTGGCCTACAGATATCAGACAGTTACGAAACATCACATTTTGAACAGCCCTCGCAGTCGAGCCCTTGAAACCTTATTCCTTGTAGTCTTGTACTAGCTAATTGACCACGGAGTCCCCGACGGTATATTTGTACAAATATTAGGTGTTTAAATTAATTATTATTTATGTCTGTGTAAATAAATGTATTGTTTTGTCTGTACAGTACAAGGGACCGGCGGCCGATGCGAATGTACTCGGTGAGATGATATTCGGCGCAGTCGCAATGAACTACAAGAGTGTATCATTGAAAATCCACATCATGGATGAACCAAGGAGGTAATAGATTACTTAACCTTTTAACCACCTAAGTTCATATCAGAGGTCGTGAACTCAGCGCCCGAAGAAAAAAAAAAACGAAAAAAAAAATACCTGATAGAATACAGCGTAATTACCTAAATGCAATAGCAGATTAAACGAGCTGTGGTATTTGGTCGTAAATATACGACCCTGGCGAAATGGACACGAAAATATTTGTCGGATTAATCCGGCGTAAGCGGTTAAATTATCAGCGGGATTGTCCGAAAGGGTTACCGCTGCCCCGGAACATAAAGGGCTAAGGAAGGAACACGAATGGGTTTTAGTCAGTAAGAGACTAACACTCCCTTCCGCTCCACCCAGAGCGGGAGGGGTCATTGGATGATTTCCCATCCTTAAAAAAAAAAAAAGCGGTTAAATTATGGTATATATATTTATTGAATTCCACAATGTGAACTTAGGGTGGTAGGTTTTACGAAGACATGATCATTGTGGACCGTGTCGGGCACCACAAAATAAGAGGGAGGAAGGGGGCTTTAATTTTACTAATTAGCCAGCGGGGTAATTGCGTAACACACTAACAGTAGCAATGGCTTTCATTTTGACAGTTCAACAACATTCATTGCGTTATTTACGTTGTTGGGCAGACAAATTTATCGAACATATGAAGCAATGGATTAGCAATATCCTTCAAAATTATTCAGATTGTGATTGATACGTAGTGTTGACGCAATTAGTGTGCAGGATAATGCTTTAATACATGATAATCAGCCTATAATGTCCTCATTGTACAATTCAGAACTCACTATAAGATGGAGTGCGGACATAATCTACCCAGTGTTGGTTGGTCGATGTGGTCTTCGAATTTTTCGTTGTACAACATGTCGGCTTCCTCACGATGTTCCTTCACGGATTTTTAAGGAGCGATAGTGTGATAATATTAATTGCACAAAGTAAAGCGCACGCCTGCATTAAGGTTCAAACCGATGACTTCAGCTTTTTAATTAATAATTCATAAGTCAAATTCATTATCGTCATACTGCAACTTTTATTGTGTTTATTACTGGATGCATAGAAAATTTGCCAGCTCATTATTTATAAGAAAAACATTTTTTTATTGGTTTATGCTCTATAAAATGAGCTTCCTTTATGTTCATGCAAACAAGTGGGCGTCAAAATAGTCTGTGGTATCATTTTCTAAAATATTATAGCTTTAATTTAATGCTACACAATAAATCAAAATAAACGTAATAGAATTTGAAAACTCCTCTCATATTTATCTCAATATTTTCTTATAGGCGCCTTTTTCACAAACAATCGATGTATATCGTGAGGTGAATCATGACAACATACTGTCAAAACATCGAAATATTTGTTATTTGATAACTTAAGAGGAAATTCGGAGGGTCTATTCTCCATAGAAAACCTCTCGCCTGTTTTCTTTCTGGTTAATGACCATAAAGCAATGATTTTTTACAGAATAATAAATATTAACTAGGTACTTCTATGTCCCTATGTTTTCCTTTTTGATGATACATTATTATTATAAGCACTTGAACCCTTAAAAAATGTCGATTTAATCCGCTGTCAATAGAGGTTTAGTGTACAAATTTGACAACTATTAATGAAAAAAGAAAAACATAGGGACACAGTATATATCTTTCTTATTCAGTCTATGAAATATTTTTTAAATTGGTCCAATATTGGAGGCGGAAATACGCAAGAGCCAAACCTCGAATTATGACTTTTTACTCACTTTTTCAAGTCTCTCTGACCGCATTTCCTCTTAATCCTTTAATAAACAAATTACGATCGATTTGCACATATCTGAAAAATAAAAGTCGTGAACTGGACTATTAGTGATACACGCGACTTAAGACATAATTTGCAACTGCGAAATCAATTATATATATAAATTATTAAGTGCTTCGACGTCATTATCTTGCTCTTATCCCAATTTATTTAGCTTCGGCGCAACTTGTTTTTTCTTCCATACTTCTCGATTAGGGTCTCCCCACATTTATCGACGCGGAATCGGCTTAAGCCGAGTGCGTATCACCACACTACTCGACAAACGGCTCGTTTCGCCGTCGGCCGGCGTCGCGACGCGTCGTCCAAGCCGACCCGATGCGAATGGTATTAGTAACACCCTTATTACGTAGACATAGGCTTTTTTGACCGGTTTTAGCCGATTCCGCGTCGATATATGATGGGAGACCCTTAGTCGTCATCTCGGTAGTCACCCCCTTTCTAGCCATATCACCTTTCGCACAGTCCATCTGTCGGTTCTTTGGTCGTTCCCTACTCTTATATCTACATTAATTGTCAAAATTTTCCTTAGTCGTTATTTATCAATATTATTCCTAGGTTGATGTGCTCAAAAGTGTTTTGCGTGCCATCGCGACGGATAAGCCGAGCGGACCGTAACCCTGAACGGAGAGAAGCGAGCGGTTGCGGAGACAATGGCGACCGGTCCAAACCGCTCAGTGTTCCCCTCTTGAGGGAAGAAGGAGTGTCGTTGAGCTTCTCGCTTGATAGGGGAGACTCGGGTGAGTGGGATTTAATATGCATATAATACACATTTTTGCATCTTAAAAATATTAAAAAGATCAGTTTCCTCATCTGAATGATATCCATACCAGGATATTTTTGTGGTCCTTCGAATTGTTCTTAGCTATCATGATATTTTACATATTCTATAGGTTTTATCGATACAAACCAGCTGCATATATCAAAAAACGACGTCTTGTAGTTTTAACGACCAGACATTTTTGGTCCATTGAGTCCACAAATATGCTTGCTACTATTTTTTTTTGATATCGTTATTAAAAAAGAAGCTGCTAATCTTACATATTCATTTAAAAAAGAAATCTTGAATATTTTAGGTTCTTGTGGTTTTAGCGACCAGATATTTTTGATCCTTTGAGTCCACCAATATGCTTTGTTTATATTATTATGGCCATTGAATGTCGAATCGACATTCAATGATTAAATATCGACATTATCGATATTTAATGGAAGCCTTCCTAGTTATTTTGTTGATATCGTTATCAAAAAAGAACCTGCTAAACTAACAATTGCATTTAAAAAAGAAATCTTGAGTATGTATAGTTACCTCAAGTATGGACTGAAGGCTAATTCCCGTTAGCTCGCCGTCCGATCAGGACCAGGCCCGTGCCGGACGGCGCGTATGTGTTCCACGCGCGCCTCAAAGAGATGTCAGCAGACATGGAGGGGCCCGTTAGGGCCGAAGCCTGCCGGGGCAGCGGGATTGTCCGAAAGGGTTACCGCTGCCCCGGAACATAAAGGGCTAAGGAAGGAACACGGATGGGTTTTAGTCAGTAAGAGTCTGACACTCCCTTCCGCTCCACCCAGAGCGGGAGGGGTCATTGGATGATTTCCCATCCTTAAAAAAAAAAAAAGGCTAATTCCCGTAATTAAAGACGTTCAAAATATAGTCGTAATCTCATCTCAGCGTCAATCGATGTCAAAAACGGGTTAAAAATGGAAAACTTGAGGCATTTTCGACAGATTGAGACTGAGATCAGAAGGTCAATTCTCGTAATTAAAAACGTTCAAAATCTTGTCGCAGTTTCATCTCGGCGACAAACAAATGTCAAAAACTTGTCAAAAATATAGGGAAATTTTGACAGATGAGACTGAGATCAGACTGTGAACGTTCTTAAAATTATGAGAATTGCCCGTCTGAATGTGAATGTTCTTAAAATAAATTAAAATTACGAGAATTGTCCCTCTGAGTGTAGCGAATTGTGCCTAATTATTTGAGTAGCTTCAATATTAAAACGATTCACAGAAGTGACCTTAATAGCTTATCGAATGCATCCGTCCACTTATTGTCCGCTTTTCTGTTTAAGGCGACGCCGACCGCGCAGTGGCGGCCTCATCGTTTGTTTGGTTATTTCTTTTATTTTAGATTGAAAATGCAGAAAATAAGCATGTTAATTTGTGCTCCACAAGATTATACGTTAATACATTAAAACGGAAAACGGTGGTCACTATTATCCGTTCCAATGATTATAATAAAACTAAATAATGTAAAACTGCCGTTTGTAATAATATTAACGTATAATGTTGTGAAGCACAACTTAACGTGCTTATTTTCTGCAATTTCATTCTAAAATAAAAGAAATAACCAAACAAACGTCGAGGGCGCCACGGCGCGGTCGGCGTTTGATCGGCGTCGTCTTAATTAATTAATTCATATTATGTAACATAGAAAATAAAGATATAAATTAAATGGATATTTATTACCAATTCTATGCCGTTCGGTTTAGCTCGGCGAATACTGGCCTTGACTCCACAAAAGAGCAAAATTACGTTTCTTGCTCTAGGTATAAAATGGTTTCTAAACCATTTTATTGACATCTTTAGTATTTTTCAGGATATTATGGAGATCATTCGCCTTACAGCAGTGTGGGTTCCACGCACGATTACTTCTCAATGTGCGATATTTGGGATAGTAACAACCAGGACGATTTCTGCTCCTTCCATCGTAAGTATACTTTTAACATAAGTAATTATTATTATTGATACCCCACTCTCAAGTTTTGCTTATCACACTATCACACTAATATTGTATGGGCGAAAGTTTGTGTATGTGTTTGTATGTTTGTTACTTCTTCATGCACAAACGGCTGAACGGATTTGGATGAAATTTTGCACACATATAGTTTACAACCAGGACTTTTTATCCCGATATTCCCATGGGATCGACATTTATGCGGGTGAACCCGCGGGGTGCAGCTAGTGATATACATATAAACATTCATGTACTCACGCCTTCCCATGGGGTAGGCAGAAACTACAGAACGCCACCTGGTACGGTCCTTAGATATTCTTCGTTTATGTTCATACATCAGGTCATACCCGCACGCCGCGCCGGTTGTGAGTACTAGTCTTTTATATAGGGTGGCAGATTCATCGACGCGCAGCCTGTTATCATTGATTCAGTACATGATTCTGGACACACCCGCGTTGAAATTTCTCGTAGGTTATAAAAAAAAAATAGCTGTTCGTACATTTTGACCACGTAGGTATACTTTTCTATGAAAAAGCTGTTTTTTTTTATAACCAACAAAACATGACTTCGATAAGGGGTCTATAGTAAAATTGCGCAGTGCTGTACACCCCTACCCTATTTCAAGTTAAACAAATGTCAACTTTATTTCAATTATGATTAAGTTGATTTCAGAGTGACTAGCACTATAGAAAACGTTCTAAAAGTGTTTGAAGTTGTAGCGTAAACTGAACTTTATTGTGTAGGAATTAAAGTTATTTTTCCATTAATTCATATTTGTTTACATTTTTGGCAACTAAATCGCGAACGCAGATTAGAAATATTATCCATGGTGTGACAGGTTGCACGTCGTTGTCCTTGCCAAACTGTCACCGCAATTTCTCTTGTTGGACGTGTCAGCAGAGAGGCTAATAAAAGAGGCTGATATTGACATGAAAATTACGCAAAAGTTGATAAGGAAGTCATGAGTTCTTAAAAAGAACTGAGAGTTTTAATATTCAAGATATCTTGGGATTTTTATTTGGGCAGTAAATGTCAATACTTAATTTTATTAAATGTCTATTAAACCGGTTTATATTTTATTTGCAAGATAAATTGTGCATTTGGAAGGACATGACGTTGCCTTAAGGATGTAAATAAGGATCATGTGCCGCATACTATTAAATATATTTAATTTTTATTATAAAACACATTAACAATAATTCAATCATAATAGGTATTTATTTGGAGACAGACTAATAAAAGACAAATCAGAAGTACTTGGATAGTTTTACACAAGAAACAGCGGAGATTTGAGTAGTTTTAATCGATCCGTCTGTCTCTAGCCGTCCCTTCGTTTCTGATTTCCGTACAACTACCTTTAGCCTTAGGGCGTCCCGATTTCCGGCCTTCAGTCAAATATGCCTTCTAAAGATTATTTCATTTCTATCAGTACCACCTGGCAGAAAACTGAGTACCTCAAGCAACGGCAGTTGGCAGCGGAGAACGTTCCAGAATATGGCGACCAAGTTTGACGTCGGACATCAAAGTAGCAACACTACCAACCTGCTAGGAGTTCCAACCAAAACTAGTAATGCTGCCAGTTCCGATTCTCAGGTTAGTTGTTCGATATTCAAAATTCTTTCGTTTTTTTTCTTTTATATTTTTAAAGAAGATGTTTAAGACATGTTTAAGACCTTGAATACTGGCGATATATCTATTGAATAATGTTAATTCCACAATCTATTTTCCAAATAGAAACTTCATGGTAAATATTGAAACGGTGCTATAACAATATAGCTGTCTGTCAGTCAAATGATTTGATGACGTCAGAGCTCTTGTGAGAAGACGCTTCCTGTTTGATGTAAATTGCATGTGATAGACAGTTGCACAGATAAATGATGGATTTGCTCTGTTAGGTACTCGATGTAATATAAATGTCGGAATTGAAATAAAACATGGACATAGGATCTTCTTTAGATTAATAGAAAAGTATGGAAAGAAAAGACAAGTTGCGTCCATCCATACTAATAATAAAGCTGAAGAGTTGGTTTGTTTGAAAGCGCTAATCTATGGAACTACCAGTCATTTGAAAAATTCTTTTTGCATTTGATAGCCCAATTCTTGAGAAAGGCTACTTAATATCACGCTAGGACCCTAAATACAGAGCAAAAACAAAAAAAAAACTCAGAAGGAACTAAGCGAAAACGAAGTAACAGCACGGGCAGGCGATGCGATGCAACCGGGTGGGTCGGGGGAACACGACATTTCACGCGGACGAAGTCTCGGGCTGAAGCTAGTTTCAAATAAATTGTGATAAAGGCAAGAGGATAATTTGATGTACGTACTTAGGTTTAAATTTTTTAAAGGCCTGTGGCTAAATAATAACAGCCGCACAGGTCGATCGATCAGGTTAAGCTACGCTTGCCGCGGTTGGTCTGTGGATGGGTTACCATCTTTACATAACGAGCCCCCTCCGTGCCTCGGAAAGCACGTTAAGCCGTTGGTCCCGGCTGTCATTCGCAGATCTTTGACAGTCGTTACGGGTCGTCAGAAGCCCGAAAGTCTGACAACTAGTCTTACCCAAGGATATCGTATTACCCAGTAACTGGGTTGTGGAGGTCAGATAGGCAGTCGCTCCATGTAAAATACTGGTATTCAGCTGAATCCGGTTAGACTGGAAGCCGACCCCAACGTAGTTGGGAAAAGGTTAGGCAGATGATGAGTCAGGAAGTTAGGATAACATTATGTATTTTTTATAAAACATTTTACAAGCATGTTTAGCCCCGTACACAGATAATATATTACTCTAGTGAGCTGTTATTCCATCTGATGCTATGGGGATTGACACCAGTGACAACTCACTTTAAGCTCACTTCACCTAAGTTATCACGGTGGGATTTTTACAGAATAGAGCGGCTGAATCAGTGGTTATAGTTTGCGCTTCGATGACCCTGCCTGTATATGTCGTAAATGGCCGGCCATTTTAAAAATATACTTACAAATAATTACGGTTTTGGGTTGATGTCAACTCGACATTGGTCAAAGGTATGCTAATTATGCTAATTTCCCCCACTCATTTATCTTAAGCTCCACAATAACTGATCACTCCGCCTCCTTACTTTGCATTCACGATAAATGTTTACGAACGGTTGCAAACTCCCTTATAACAAAAATTGACTATGAAGGGCTTGACAAATCTATGTCACAACTGGATTTCACCCCTATTTTCAATATGAATAATGCAAATATAGCTACTGATGAATTGCTGAATTTAATGACTGTATCCATTTCTAAAAATTCCACAGTTAAAAAACTTTCATCTAAAAAGAGAATTCTCAAACCGTGGATCACATCTGGTTTATTGCGGTGCATAAGAAACAGAGATGCTCTACACAAGAAAGTTAAAAAATTCCCAGGAAATGAAGTTCTAAAAATTACCTACCTTCGATACAGAAATTTTTGTATTAGTATTTTAAGGAAAGCAAAGAGAAATTATGATACAGAGGAACTAAAAAAAGCTAGTAAAAACCCAAAAACACTATGGGATACTATTAAACGGGTAACTAACACTACTAAAACTAAGAATACGTCTGCTCAATTACTAACTTTGTCATCTTCACCTATTGAGTCTTGCAACACTTTAAACTCGTACTTCGTTAACATTGGCGAGAGGCTTGCAAATGATATAATTCACACTAGTACTACGCAGCCATTGGCAGTCACTAAACCCACTTCGGATATCACATCACCTTCATCATTCGTCCTCGAACGTACTGACCTTGACGAAATTACAACAGTAATCCATTCGTTGCGCTCTGATGCTGCAACTGGCTGGGATGGCATATCACCCTACATCCTGAAGAGATACTCAACTTCCCTGGCACCCATACTGTGCCATATTTTTAATATCTGTTTTGAGACTGCCGTCTTTCCCTCTTCTCTTAAGAAGGCAATCATTCACCCTGTCTTCAAGGGAGGCGACGGGAACTTGCCGAATAACTACCGTCCCATTGCAGTTCTGACTGCCTTATCCAAGGTACTAGAACGTCTTATCAATAAAAGACTTGTATACTATCTAGAACATTACAAACTATTATCTTCGCAACAATTTGGATTTCGTAAAAACAAATCAACCTGTGACGCAGTTCAGGAATTAACCAACAATATCGTACAAAACCTGAACACTAATAAAAAGGTCCTAACAATATTTTTAGACCTTGCGAAGGCATTCGACACCGTTCCCGTCAGTACTCTCTTACTCAAACTTGAAAAGATGGGTGTCAGGGGATTACAACTTGATCTCTTTCAAAGTTACCTCACTAATCGCTCCCAAATAGTCAAGATTGACCGACACAGCAGCAGTGAGCTCCCCATCTACTATGGCGTTCCACAGGGAAGCATATTGGGTCCCACATTATTTCTTGTTTTTATAAACGACTTATGCAATATAAATATCCCAAATGCCAAGATGACATCCTTTGCAGATGACACTGCTATAACTTTCGTTGCCAACACATGGTCTGAACTCGAGGACAAAGCACAGCATGGCTTTGATGTGGCGTTAAATTGGCTTTATATGCACACGCTTACACTTAATACCTCCAAAACCAAGTTTATTACCTACTCGATCAGTTCTGCTACTCAACCAAACCCACCAATATCACTTAAAGTTCACACATGCAATTTGCAAACTCAAGTTTCATGCCACTGTGCACCTATATCCTCCACGGATGAAATCAAATACCTAGGTATAGTCATAGATAAGAATCTTAAATTTAAATCTCATATTAATATCCTTACTGGCAGAGTTCGCAAACTTATATATATTTTTAAAACTTTAAGAAATATTTCTAATCCTATAATTATACGTAATGTCTATTTTGCCTTATGTCTATCTATTATTACCTATTGTATTCCCTGTTGGGGTGGTGCTGCAAAAACTATTCTTAAACCGTTGGAAGTTGCACATCGTGCCATACTGAAAGTGGCTACCTTCCGTCCAATAATTTATCCAACTAATCAGTTATACAAAACCTGCAATGTCCTCAATGTGCGGCAACACTTTATTTTACAATCAATTCTATTGCAACACCGCATAACCCCCTATATTGAAATTACCAAACGCAGAAAAGATACAATATGCGCTCCTCCATAAACCCGTTTGGCGTTTACTAAAAGATTCTTTTATTATCTAGGTCCGTCTCTTTACAATACAATAAATAAAAACTGTCCAATAAATAGATTATCTTATCATAATTGTAAAAAGACTGTCCGCACATTTCTTCAAAATAAAACCTACGACGAAACAGAAAGATACTTAATTTATTAAGTTATGATAAGTTTGTATATTGTACCACACACCCAATACATAGTCCCACACTAATTCAATCCCCGTACTTACGCACGCTTACACAGCCGCACGTTCACGCACATACACACACACAGACCCATACATGTACACACAGCACACACGCACACCCACACACACGTACACACATGCACACCCACACACACGTACACACACGCAAACTAACACCTGTTTTTAAATATTTGTTTTTTTACCTTTAACTTGTGTAAACAGAAAATTGTAGTAATACAATTAGAGGGGATCGGCACTGTTACTCCTTAATACAGGCTATGTCATAGCCTAGTAAGGCGAGCAGCACGTCACCCACTAGATTGTCAGACATTTAAAACTACCCACTTTGTGAAAACTGACTACAATCTGTTTTTATATAAATAAAGATTATTATTATTATTATTAATTTAATCTTTTTTTATCAAGGAATTAAATATCATTTCTATGCAATAGTCTGCTCAGTGCCGTAGCTTTAAAATGCGTTCTGACTTGATAAACGAAAGAATATGAAAACTGAGGAAGATATAAAAAACTTGACTGCACCTACCATCAAACAAAATCAAATGCTATCGATAGCCCTAAAATAGGGTAAAGTATCGATAGGGGCCATTCAATAATTGTTTACAAACAACGTTATCAGCATTATCTCCGCCGCCGCGTGATGCCGGTCACATGATGTCCAGGCTATCATTCAGTCATGTGAGCCGTTATCAGGACAATGACAGAATGCTGAAGGTAGACTAGAGCTGCACCCGCGTTTGTTATGTTTGATTGTGGTCGATGATACAATTAGTAAGATGTTTTTATTGTAGGACCGTTGTTTTAGTATATAGGTGTCATGTGAGGTGGAATTATTCCTCGGTATATCTATAGGTAGGTATGGGAGAAGGATAACAGCATAGTCTTCCTTTTCTTTCATTCATATTGGCCATCACTTGTGTCAATATATTAGTCAGAAATGTTTTCGGCTATTCTTGGGGGTTCTTTTAAAATACCTCGACTGTAGGGATATATCAAGATTTAAAGGCAACGTCACCCGCCACCAATGCAAAAAGCAAGAATATCGAAGTTATAAGCAAATCATAAGTCTTGAACTTACGAGTATTTCTCTTTTCTCAGTGAAGCATCGACTGGCCATTGGCAGCGGTGACCACTTTCCATCAACTCAGCCGTCGGTTTTTCTGCCAATCCCCGACAATCGTTAAATACACCATAAGGAGAAAATTCTATAGTTATGTTTGGCAGTGGCGATTTATATTTAAAGTATTGTAGTACTAGCGAGCCGCCCTGGGGGTATATTCTCTCAGTCCGTCAACGAAGATACGGCCCATCCTAAAACAGCTGATCCGTCAAAAAAGTGACAAATTAAATTCATAGGACTGACAAAAACACATCAGTAACTTATGTCCGTAAGTGATACGGTGTAGGACCCGCTTCGAACGGTTTTAACAACTTGAAAAAACATCGAGATATCTTTATTGAAGTGAAAACTTCTTTAGGCGCGTTGGGCATTTTTTGAGATGAGAAAAAACATTGAACTCGCGACACTGTTACCGTCACCGCGCTACATTCGGATGTGTTCGGCTGTCCTCGGGATGTACCTACTCGATTTTAATGTATATCCGATATGTCAGTGAGTGATGGCAAAGTATTCTCTTTGTGTTTTGTTTTCACTTCTGTCGGCACTCCCGGAGTGCCACTGTTTTTTTTTATATACTTAGGGCTGAGTTCACCAACAGTCAAACCACCGGTTAAGTATTTAAACAGTTGGTTTATGTCAAATTTCCTAAGGCCTGAGTTCACCAACATTCTAACCATCGGTTAGGTATTTAAACAGTTGATTTATGTCAAATTTCCTAAGAAAATCAACTGTTTCAATACCTAACCGATGGTTAGAATGTTGGTGAACTCAGGCCTAAGGAAATTTTAAATATAGAGCTGATTAAATATTTAATCAGTTCATTTAAATGTCGGTGAACACAAGGCTTACAGGGTTATTGGTAAAACATTAACAACCTCTCAGGTCTATATTACTAACATCATAATCGACGTAAGTTCTATAAATAATTTGAGAACTGAAAGTCAAAACCCTACCGAATTGTGACCGAGGATATGAAAAGTGAATAAAAATCCTTAAATTAATTAAATTCAAGACCGTAGTGTCAGAAACCGGTTCCAAACAGAAATATCGAGGTTCGGCCAGCGACTCGAATCACGTGAGGGCAGGACAAAGCAACTGCACCCTCGATTTGAACTGGTAAAGGTCAAATGGCTCCAAAAAGGATGCCGTTTGTCGTGTTTTATGAAACTGAATATAATTTTAGAATTAATGAATCTTTACCTGTAAGGCATTAAACCTTTAAAGTTGTAGACTCGGTAGACATAGCATAGGCACAGATGCGAGTGATCCTCATCTGTCATTTTGTGCGGTCAGATAATACAATGAATGACTTAATGGCTGCTTCAGCGAACGGTATTCGCGTTGCTGAATTTTGGGCCTAACAGATAGAAAAAAAACTATACCTACTTATATATTTTTTCGTGTTATTTTTGCCATCGACACGCTAAGTAGAAAATACAATAACACATAAAACTAAGTTTTCTCGGTCTTCTGCAAGGGTCAGACGGTAGACGCTCGAAAGAAATATAGATTTCCGTTTATTGTAGGTGAAAAATGTTCTTTTAATCGAGTGCCCTTTTAAAAAGTCAGGTCCCGGAAGAAATCCAAAAAAAAAAAGAACTTCAAAGGGACTCGAACACTAACCTTAAAGGTAAGTAGACGGAGTTCGTCTGTAGTCACCGAAAACACATTTATTAGGTAAAATATTTGTTTTCTCGTGATGTGAAACCGAAATGCAGTTTATTTGTAATTTTGAAAACGCAAACCTGTCCATTTCATTTTTTTGTTTGTTTATTATCCTTTTTGGCATTGATATGGATTTGCATGTCGTCATACGAAGGTAACTAAGCTAAATATAAACTTGTGCACTCAATGAAACACCTGTATCACCTATGCACTTGAAAATAAGGCAGGTTGGATTTTATAACACTTGAGACTCAAGTATTTTCCGCGATATCTGTTGATAAAAATATTCCTGCGATACTTTTCAATTTCCAACGTTAACGTCTCCCTTCACGAAAGTACCGGTCACTAACGTGGCTACTTGTGAAGTCTCGTAACCACCGGCCGGAGCAATTCGAATGCTATGGCTACATTGTCGCGATAATGCGAACTATACTTCGCGCGGTCTTTCTCGCACACCGCTCGACGTCTCGCTGTACAACAGAGAGCGCACGAAGCCATTAAGCGACAATGTAGCCGTAGCAGGAGAAACGTCGACAATGAAAAGGTATCGCAATTTTGATCGAAAAATCGACCTTAATCCAAGTCAGACGTGCTCAAGTCGCGATTACCATAGTATACCTAATAAGTAAAGGCGGATTAGATTAGCACTTCTGCAATCTAAATCACGATAAGTGATTGACATTCCGTATCGAATTTTGTTCTACTATCAGTTCGTCATAATGTGCCTCATACAGCTAAATCAACCAGACAATCTAGAATGAATTCATTTGCCTTGTAGTCTAGTAGATAATCTTTCTCATGTGTTACTCGAACAATTAGAACGACTTAACAATCGAGCGATTAATTGCTCGAACGGAAACGTTGGCAATGCAACACGTGCTTCTTCCATTTGCATAATTATGTTGCTAAATGAATATTTAAATACAATACAGGCTGTTGACTTTCTTTTTTGGCAATAACTGACTGTAGGACGATTGTGTGGTGTGTGATATATTGCTTAGCGAAGATTTATGAACAATGATAATTTATTGATTCAAGTATTGCAATTTTAGCAGCACTTCAGAGACACATTGTAAACAACATTGTTTAACAAACATACATATGTTTGTTGTATAATCTCGATATTTTGTAGATTTCTAGCTTTTTTCAACGGCTTCGCCCGCGTGGAGGTAGACAAAAATCTCCTACGGGAGCACCCTACCTGGTTAATTGGTCATGGTCTACACTGTGTGCCAAATTTCATCGAAATCCGTTCAGCCCTTAAGGTGCGAAAAGTTAACAGACAGACAGTTACTTTTACATTTACTATTTAATATTGCTATGGATGGCATATATAATACTAGCTTCCGCCCGCGGCTTTGCCCGCGAGGTATGTCGATAAAACTATCCTATGTCCTTCCCCGGGATGCAATCTATCTCTCTGCCAAATTTTATCGAAATCCGTTCAGTGGTTTAGGCGTGAAAAGGTAACATACAGACAGACAGACAGAGTTACTTTCGAATTTATAATATTAGTATGCCATATTCTCACCATATCATATTTCGTTAAATTTTTGCGGCTGTTCCGTTCTGTTGTCTCGATACCTTGACCCAATTCTAATACTCATAAAAATAAATGATAATCTAAGATTGCCTTAAACTAATGCACACAATGGGTATTAATTCAATTCAATTTATTTATTGCAGATAATAAAAATCCATAATATTACATAAAAACATAAAGATGAATATGTTTTTTTTTTTTTAATGAATCATGAATTTCAAAACATGTTAGTATTAGCTTTAGTTCTTTGCTTTTAAACATTGGACGTCATTATCGTACTATACCTTACTGTTAGACCGTATCATACTACTACTGAGCAATGTTTTTCTGCCTTGTTCCTTAATATTTCTTACGTCAGCGATCAAATTATCTGTTTTTTGAGGCGGGAGAATTTGAGAAAGAGCTTTTAATTTTTTTTCTATGGAAGCAATTAGCATAGTAGTAGAAATCTCTTATAACGTACCTCCAAATATCTCGGCAACGTGAAAGAGTTTAATATGCGCCGCAAAAAGCAAAAATACAATACAGACAACAACGATAGGTATAATCTATTAGCAAAAGGCTCGTCGTCCATCACTGTTACGTGGGACACAACATAACTGGCGTAATGTGGGTGTGCCTACTTTAGATACTTTACTACCTAAGCCGCAATTAACAACAATGCGCCGCAACTTTATAGAAGAATCAAAATGGCGATTGACTATGCCACTTGGATTATATGTCCTTTTATTCACTTATTAAATTCCCCCAGCTACTCCTTTTTCTTCGACTTCTCTGTATTTATCATATATTTTTGTCAACAGCTATACAGTAACAGCACGACGAGCGGTACAAGCGATAGCATAGCCAGCACAGGGTCAGCGATGGTGCACAGGAAGAACAAGCTCGGTCTAGCACTGTTGATCAGCGTCAATGATTCCACGCAAATGTGAGTACGACTTTTTCTTTTATAGCTTTTTGGTCCTTTATCCGTAGTCCGTACAATAGGACCAATCTTAGTTTAAAGTGCGGCCGACGAGAGAATACTTTATTGACCCCTGTCGGTTTCATATAAGCGAATACGTGTTTTGCGAATATAATCTTTACTAGCTTCCGCCCGCGGCTTGGCCCGCGAGGTATGTCGATAAAAACTATCCTATGTCCTTCCTCGGGATGCAATCTATCTCTCTGCCAAATTTTATCGAAATCCGTTCAGTGGTTTAGGCGTGAAAAGGTAACATACAGAGAGACACACAGACAGACAGAAAGACAGAGTTACTTTCGAATTTATAATATTAGTATGGATAGTATGGATTAGCTACTAGCCGCGGCGTCCGGTTTCACCCGCATAAGTGTCGATCCCGTGGGAATATCTGGATAAAAAGTAGCCTATTATGTTAATCCATGGTGTCAGTTACCTCCATACAAAATGTTATCAAAATTGGTCCAGCCGTTTGAACGTGAAGAAGTAACAAACATATAAACACACATACTCAAACTCACAAACTTTCGCCTTTGTAATATTAGTGTGACTAGAATTGTCGCACTGGTAGGTGTCAGGAACGCATTCCCGCGACGGCTGGACTATAACTTTTATATTTTCCAATCCCTGCAATAGTCCTAACAACCTTCTAGCCGTTTACAGACTTTTGATCCTATCTCGGTCTTTGCACCATCAATACACACATGGTCTAAAACAAAGTAACTTTTCGTGTCTGTCATATATGACCGCTTAGTTTTTCTAAACTGCATAATGGATTTTGACGGGGTTTTCACCATCGTTTAGAGAATTTATTTCGGAAGGCTTATGTATATGATACATTAATATTTAACTTATATTTAGCATAGAAATCTCAATGTAATGACATGTCGTCATTGCACCGAAGCAGGGTCGGGTCGCTAGTAGTAAATAAAAACTGGTGCTAAATTTGGTTACTGCTACAACAACTGTTGTATGAGAATGGAGCAGCCTTGATGTATGACATAATTAGACTACTGCATTGCTTCATCATTGTTAGAGGCATGTTCGAGGCCATAGTTGATCCAAGGCGCGTCTAGCTCATCTGTATTAACATGGGTTTATGGATATTAATTAGATGTAGTCAATAAAAAGTACGTTTGTCTTTTATTCGCATTATTGAAATTTGAGTTATAAAGTTGTTTACCTATTATATTTTGGTGCATCATAAGTTCATAACTGACTTACATAATTTATTTATCTTAGAAATTATCAATGCCATAACGTTTTACTAAAGGCCAAGAATACATTTTTGACCTGCCGGGCTAACCACAATTTTTTTGTTACATCATTCAAAACAAAAGCTGCATTCAAAAGAGGTCTCGATGTAAATGTAGGTTTGATAACATGTGTGTTAGCTCTAAAATATTATAAATAGATGCTAACCTTGTCATGGGAAAGGATTGTATTTATGATTATGAAGCTCTAACTTGACGTGAGATGAGTCTGAAGGTCATGTGAGTGTATGAGCCGTTCTATAGCAATTTTTTTTTTTTTTTGTTTTTTTTTTTTTGTTCAGTGTAGCTTGCAAATCATCATTGTGTAGTTAAGAGTAAGCGTTACAGACCAAATTATATTTGGGCAAAAATTTTGATCCACTATTGCGCAATTGCTTCGTGTCTTATGGCCAATGTTTGCCACTTTCAAATAATATGTCTATTTAACAATACAATAGTTTTACACTCATCGATTGTTAAATTCCGTATAGCTTGTTATGAAAAATAAATTACGTTGGACTTTGTTTTGGTTATTAGCGGTCAATCGCTACTTGTCTGTGAATGTGAAGATTTTCCGGGAAAATTCAAACAACACCTTTTTGGTTCTTTCGTCCGCAAACATAAGCACGCCTGCTGACCTTGGTTTCGTGTAAAATTATGATACCCACTAGTATTCCTTTACTTTAGAAGCATATTTGAATGTCTTGAAAATGTTACAAAGTATTTTTGAAAGTTCAAAACTTTGTCAATAATAAATGTCGTTATCATAATTTTGTAATATTTTGTCCAGTGACGTAGTAAGGCGATGTCTGGAACACTCGCCGCAGCTACAAGCACTGGTGTGTCGGCTGCGACTGGCGACTTTAGCGGCTGGCGCCACCGGCGGCCGCGTGTCTACGTTGTACCGCACAGCCGAACATGCGGCCAGCTGGTGAGTGACATATATGTGTGACGTAGTGACATGTCTGGAACACTCACCGCAGCTATAAGCACTGGTGTGTCGTCTGCGAGTGGTGACTAGCGGCCGGCGCCACCGGTGGCCGCGTGTTTACGTTGTACCGCGCGGTCGAATATGCGGCCAGCTGGTGAGTGACATAGGTGTGACGTAGTGACATGTCTGAAGCACTCGCAGCAGCTGCTGGACCTAAGAGCTAATGAGTTATTTCGTAAACTCATAGATACATGTTAAACTGCGAAAGAATGGTCCTTAGGTACTCTTTGATTCAAAAGACCAAAAACTTAGCTACTGGTATTTTCTTCTAAGGGCGAGTTTCACCAATAAAACTGAAGCTATGACCACCTCTAAACTGCGTTCAAGAATTGTCAATGCCGTCATTGTTGTTGAATATTGACGCTGACAGCTCTGAAACGCGGTTTAGGTTATCGATCGCGTTCCGATTCAATAAGTGAAATTTACCATAAAAGACATTACGCTTGGCTTAAAAATCCTCCTATAATGCTACCTTTTTCTTTAGGTTATCAGACCTAGTGTATGGGCCTCGGCTCCAACCGGTGTGGTTGAATCTAGTCACGGGCGACTCGCGGGCGTCCAACAAACTCGCCGAGACGCTACTGTCCGATCTCTGCTCTGTACTGTCTGTGGGAGACACAAAGACCACCAACTTGTAAGTAATTTTTTTATAGTTTTATGTTACTACTTGATTCCTTTTATAAAATTTGCTGGCATCGTCTTTAGAAGCTGTGGATCGTTAGGCCAATTTTTTAGTAGCTACCGAAGTTATAGGATATAGTATAAATACCTACTTTAATAAATTGTTTTCTTCAAAACTTACGAACTAAAACTGATCCGCGGAAGTATTACTATCAAACCCCAAGTAGCATTGCTGAATTCCGGTTTGATATGACTGTTTTAAATGTCCGTAAGCGGCTGGAACCACTTTCAACCGTTTGTCAACGAATAGCATAAAGTGATCGCCCAGAAAAACTAGGCTTTAGACATCGATACATGAGTCAGATGCTATCAATATAATTCCTAAGTCATCGTAAAAATATAAGAGAAGTTAAAAGTCTATGATTCGTAGACTATTCTTGTCTAGGTTGTTAGCCCCATTATCATCAACTATTTTCAACAAGACAAAATATATTCGCACGATAAAGTCTGATTCAAATAAATTGTAGTATTCTTATGCCTACGCAAAACTGAAATGAATGAAATACTGAAGGTGAATTGTTACGATCGATTGAGGTAATCGGGCCACTGTGATAGTAAGTAGGTAAGTACCCGTACCCTGGAATGTAGAGACTACTTCAATAAAATGTTTCTATTTAAATATATATGAATACTATTGACGCGCACCCTGCAACCATGGATTAAGATTCAGTATAAGATTCTGAACGCAAGCGTTAAAGTTTTTGTCGGTGGTGTAAAAAAAAAAATAACCGACAAAAATTGTCAACAACAAACAACAAGAAATATTTCGAAGAAAAATAAAAGAAAAAATATATATATTACAGTAGCTACAGGGGCTTGACACGTACCGATCAGCTAATCTATTCTGATCCACTTCAATTAGTGTTAAATCACTTAACAAAATAAATAAAAAAAAACATTTCTTCCATTATAAAACGGAACAAAAAATGTCAGATTATTCAATGAATCGAGCGATTCGTTCTTATAATTTTAATCATCAACACGACAGCATTTAATTATATATAATACAACCCATGAATATGTTCCTCTAGTTTCAAAATGCCATCACTTTCTACGCTCAAATACCTGCCTAGTGACTGTCTTCAACAATTATTTTTATCTTGATAGTGGCTCGATCACATGATGTCAGGACTCACACAATGAAAGAGATTAGTACGAGAGGCGCAGAAAAGTGGGTCGTAAATCACGTAGTAGACATATAATAAAAGTTTGAAGGGAAAACATGTTGTTGACTACAAACTATTTGAACGAAGTTAAAATAGAAGTTTTAGTCTTCTACTTCGTCGTGTCGCTGTTACGACATTATTTCAAATGTGGAAGTTCTAGTAATAGTAGCCTTTGTGGACTACCATACTTGCCGCCAAGCATTGTTGCAGTCTAGTTGAAAACCAGCGTCAGGCACTAGTTGTCTGGCATTTTTGGTGAACTGGGCCTTTTTGGCGCAGCCGTGAGGCACACTTTTCACTTTTTATTTGTTATTTTAAAATATATTTTTTAAATCTGACGGTCTATATCATTTTGTGTGCTTTTTAGTCTATGCTAAATAAATGTATTTTCGTTCTTTCTTTCTTTTCTTTGCTGAGGAGCATAGCGGTTTGGAGGTGGCGCTGTTAATAGGCAGATGAGACATTTTAGCTTTGTCTCTGGGATGGTAATGCAACTGGTCTGGTCTGGTGTTACCGATGTCCAAAGGTGCTGGTGGCTGCTTACCTTGACCTCAAGCTTTTTTCATTAAAGAGATTATTCACTCAGTGTCATAAAACAAAGTCCCCCCCCCCCCCCCCCCCATGGACGGAGTGATTCTTGAGGAAGGGTTAGGTATATAATTTGTTAACCTTTCTTCTGGTTTTGTGTAAATTAGCTGAAATATGACGATGATTGTTGAAGATGTCCGAAAGAATCACGACGACTGGCGTGTGCCCCGTAAATCAATAGAGTTATATGAAAACAATTTATTACGGAATTGTTCCTCTAGGATCCCGGTAGTAGGTACGATCCCTTGGGTATTATTCGATATCCACGCGGTCGAAGCTGCGGGCAAAAGCTAGTAAAATATAGAAGTAGAAAATATGACCGTATGTGTTGCCTGAAAGTTAAATGATCACTTAATGTGATCTGACGAGTCACGATTAACATGCTAAACGATGAATCATTTTGTTGTTAGAACTGTGATGGATTAACACATCATCATCTTATAAATAGTACATGGTCGCGAATTAAGAGCAAATAAAAAATAAATAAAAGTATGTTACACAAATACGCGTCACACCCGTGCTAAAAATGATGGATGTAAACACAACAATTACACCAGGATGGAAAGACCACGATTAAAAAGCATGCGGATGGGAGGACCAAAAAGAATGATGCGGTATTTTTGTTCGAATTCGAAGCTTTTCATTATCTTTGGCCCTTGATTTTGATTTTTGATTGACTTCCTGATGGCAACACCAAAGTTAAGAAGCTTGCGAATAGAAGTACCAACAATGATGACGCATGCGGATGGGCCTTAAAATTACAACAAAGATTAAATAATATAAATAAATAAAAACGCTATTCAGTTCAGAATAAAAAACACGTACAATATAAAAAACAAAAACTAGTAGCAGTTTACAAGAAGCCATCTATGTGCTAGATTTTTTACAAATGCCCTGGACCCCATACTGGGATTCCCTGTGTCTTGGGGTCCACTGTTTTCCCAAGTAAGGCAAACATCAATTTAGGTGTACAAAAAAAAAATAAGAACCTGAGTAGTACTGTGTGAAAAATTAAATAATATAAAAAAAATGGTTTCGAATCATCATCATCATTTCAGCCAAAAGACGTCCATTGCTGGACACGGGCGTCCCCCAAGCACCGCCACTTCGACTACACTGCTGGTTGCGGATGGAAGGAATAAACTAAAAGGGCCCATTTTCCAATCGTTAGATAATTTTTATCAGAAGAATAATCGAATAAGCCAAACTGTCATTAGTTGTTAAACCGCAATTTTCATTCCTCAGAAAGAAGTTATTTGACGATAGAAGAATTGACCCTAAATTAGTTAAAATGTTAAATCTGAAAGCAACACACATTTGAAATAATACATAAATAAGTATGTAGTTAATCTATGTCGGGTGTGGAAAAAGAAGTATTTCATCATTTTGTTCGTAAAATGTCTTGATTGGTTGATCTTAAATCGTGATGACAATATGTCCCACCCACTAGGAAATTCCTAGAGATTCAAACGTGTATCGTTTAGTAATGCCATGTCTTTATTACACAGGTGTTTTTGGTAGCCCACACACAAATTTTACATCCCGTTATTCTAGGAATAATGTTTATGATGAATTAAACACATATATCATTGTTAAATAATCCAAGTCTTATCAATACATGTTATAAAACAAAGATGCCCCGCCGTGTCTGTCTGTCTGAACGCGATAAGCTCGAAAACTACCGAACGAATTTTCATACGGTTTTCTTTTACAAATGGACGGAGTGATTTGTGAGGAAGGTTTAGGTGTTATGTCAATTGGCTGAATCATGACGATCGTTGTTGCAGATTTCACAAAAAACATGACTGCTGGCGGCGGGCGTGCGCGTGTAATTCAATAGAGTTATATGAAAACAGTGTAAAAAAAATAGTATATTATCCGGCATCCCCACAGGCGAAGCAGCGGGTTTAAAATCTAGTTAGTTAATGAATGGCGAGCCGTTTGTAAATTTTCTTAAATAATTTGGCTCGAGTTCCTAAATTTAGTGAAGAACGTATGGAAGTCAACTGACGTAAAGAGAAGGTTTCATTAACGATAAATTACCAACTTCCTGTACAACATCATACAATTTGGTCTTACATGTTCTTCAAATATTACAACAACTCAACCACTTGAAGATTCTATATGAAAAAGTTGATGACCACTGTATGAGGTTATGGACCTCTGGTGACCAATCGCGTCGCAGTAAAAAATACTTTACTAAACTGCGCGAGCGCTTGCAAAAAGTATCATGGCTTATTAGTACACATAGCACAACATCACGCCTGAAATCACCGAAGGTTAAGGCAGAGGTGTATCTAATAGTACACCCACATCTCGCCGTACTTCTCGTCATACTTTCTTTGCGTCATGTTTACCGCAAATAATAGTTTTTTTTAAATCAACTGGACACAAATCCAGACTCCGAACTGCTACTGAGAAATTTCTGATGGAAAAACCCAATAACACTCACACAAACCCAGGACTTTGTGCTCAGCAGTAGCGCTTGCAACCACTAGAACAACGAGGCCCACTGCAGGGCAAAGGCCTCTGTTTCTCCTTTCCACTCCTCTCTGTCTTGAGCTAGTGTGGACAAATCCTATCTGTAGGCGTCAAGCTCGTCCCACCATCCCCTCTTGTACCTGCCTCGTTGTCGCCAGACGTTTTCTGGGACCCACATGGTGGTAGATTTAGCCCATAACTCGTTTGACATGGGGCAAAGGTGTGAAAATTGCACGAAAAAAAAATTGTTCTCATTTCAAATAAAGTTCCGCATCTAACTGCCAAGCGTCCTACGGATTCCTAACATCGTGAAATTCTTGCGTTAATATTTTATTATTTCCTATACAATTCACGTGATGTGTGTAGGCGATAGCGAGAGATAGTTCACAGTCGTTAAATGTATATGTTGATACTTCGCGGCGTTGATTATACGGCTCATCAGATAACTGGGCATGAACATAATCACATGATTTCCTCAAAGCTCCTGCGCAATCTGTTAGCTGTTGTATAATGTTTTACAAACGTTATAAGTAAATGTGTTTGCTTTGCATATGAAAGCGGGTGTTTGTGTTACAGCTGTATTTGCAGTTATTGTTTAAACGAGTTGTGCTTATACATTGAACTGCATGCGGCCATTTTGCGTTATTGCAAGAGCTTAATATTTCAGATGGTTCATGTTTTACTGGGGTTTTTGAATTGCAATTGAAACATCTACAGTCCATTATGTTTTAATCAAAACAGTCGTTTCATTCATACTAATATTATAAATTCGAAAGTAACTCTGTCTGTCTGTCTGTTACCTTTTCACGCCTAAACCACTGAACAGATTTCGATAAAATTTGGCAGAGAGATAGATTGCATCCCGGGGAAGAACATAGGATAGATTTTTATCGACATACCTCGCGGGCGAAGCCGCGGGCGGAAGTTACACATATATTATATCAGACCGCATCGCACCCACGCGACAATTATGTAAGTTCGATAATCAATCTTGACTCCAGACGTGACTATCGCCCCGTACACCCCGTCTGGAACGCGTCCAACACCGCCAATTAATGACGAAATAAAAAAAAAATACAACAAAAACTCTATGCTTACATTTTGGCGCGATTTCGCGTGTCAATAATCTGAAACAAAGTGTGAATGAAAATGCTGTCTGTTTCTTTTCATTAGTTTATTTTTCGAAGTTAGTCAGGTAATGCTACTTAGCTATTTCCGTCGTAATGTTTACGCATTAAACTCACGTGATTCCTGATGTTATTTTTTTTTATTAGATTGACGTCCGTTTAACAAATTGCCCAACATTGTTGTGCAAAATAGGTCTGCGAAGGAGTTCGTATAGCTAGAAATACATTGACGATGAACACGTTTCCAAATGATTTATCTAATACTAGCTTCTACTTCGCTTCGGATTCGCCTGCGTAGATGTCGGAAATTATCCCACGGGAACGTGCTACCGGGACAAAAAGTAGCATATGTCCTTCCCCAGGATGCCATCTATCTCCTTGCCAATTTTATAGAAACCCTTTTTTACGGATATTTACATTAATTCGACTGAAGGCTACTTTACTTAAATCAGTCTACTTTTCAATTACTCGGTGCATATTTATAATGCGACATGCAATTTTGTTTAATTTAGCTAATCGTGAATCGTGATCTGTTAATGAGCGAACCAAACACCCGATTCGATCGTGATCATGACTGCATACGACATTCTAACGTGGTTTTTCTTTCGTTACAGTTTCATCAGTACGCTTCTAACGCACGTGCTGACCTACCACCTGGGCTGGGTGGCCACTGTGAGTCCGTACGACACCATCGACCACCAGTCGAGGCCACAGGACACAATCGATTCCTACAAGCCATACAACGCGCTCTGGGCGCAACTCAACGATCTCTGCGGAAGCATCGGCTTTCCTCCCCGCGCCGCCCGCACCGTCATCAGCGGCCCAAACAACACACAGTTCCTCAACAGGCTCCTCGCAGTACTCACGTACTTCTTGCGTTGCGGTGACGTCAGACGAAACGACTTCCAATTCCAAGACTGCATCATCAAAGAAAGTAAAATCGTAAGCGTGACGCCGACGCCCGAGCCCACCGGCCTGCGCAGGACCGCCACACACGTGACCCAGCTCGGACAGTGTGCCGCGGACAGTTTATCAGTGCCGACAGTGAATACTCAGAACAGTGATAGTAGTGTCAGTACGTTAGCGGCCAGCGAGGTCAGCATCAAGCGATCGTCCACGCTCGCCAACTTAGGTCAAAAGCTCTCTAATAGCTGCGAGTTCGCAGTTAAAGATTGTAGTTCTACGAGGGACGTACCAGTCCCCAGCCAACTGAAGAGGAACCCGACCAAGATGCTGTCGTTGAAAGCCTCCTCAGATTGTAGTCTTAACTCGTCGCTCTCAGAGAACGAGACGGAGGAGAAGAAAGTCGTGTTCGTGTTAGGTGATAACGACAAGCTAGTGGGGCTGAAGAACAAGTCAGCCGACGGGAAATCCGTGAAGAAGTCTTCCAAAGTCCACAATGAACCCCTCACCCTTGAAGTACCAGAGAATATGACTGAAACGTGCAAGAAAGGAGGCTGTGAGCAGGACAAGCGGGCCGACAGTCCGTCGAAATGCTGCGGGCAAACGCTTCAACATTCCAAACCAATCAAACATTCCGGTTTTAAGTTCGAGTTCGATAAGTACCCTCAAATAGTCACTAATTATATGAAGAGCAAAAACTTAGAGATATTAGATAGGCACTATATTGGTAAACCGGGGAATTTGAAGTTGGATAACTTCCAGTTTGACCCGACGATCGTGCCGCCGATACAGGAGGAGCGGTGCGAGACTTGTGTGAAGTGTCAGATGATGGAGTCGTTGCTGCAGACGCCGACCAACGCTTCTGAGATGGAATATATGAACGACATGCCTCGTCAGATAGAACCTCAGTTCGCCAAGGAAACCATTGTCGAAACATCTCCTGAAAGAGAAGTGTCAACTAAAACATTTGTGCGTCAACGTAAAGAAAACACAGTCGTCATTAACTTCGTGAAGTCTAAAGAAGAAGCATGCAAGCCAAAAAGGCCTGAAAGGAGGTTGAATAGGCAGAAGGCTGCGGAGAAGCTGGTGGACGTGCAGCAAGTGCTGGAGTTCCCGACGGGAGCGCTGCGCTCTGCGCGCGACGTGCGCGTGCGCTGCGGGTTCGGCGCGTCGCTGCTGGGAGCGGTCACCGATCACTATGTACCTGATTTAATTTTACAAGGTTAGTTTATGCTGTCGTTTTTGTTAAGCTGAAACACGATCCTAATACGTTTGCTGGGAAGCTAAGATTAGCAGGATTATTTATGAAAACTGCCTATTTATTTGCTTAGCACGTTTTAGTAATCCATACTAATAATATAGCTGAAGAGTTATTTGTTTGTTTGAACGCGCTAATCTCTGAAACTAACAGTCGGATTTGAAAAATCTTTTTGAATTCAATAGCCCAATTCTTGAGGAAAGCTATTTAACATGAACTTTAAAAAAAAAGTAAGAAAGGACGGTAAGCGACATCGAATTAATAGCGGGCGCAGACGATGCGATGCGACGGGGTGGAACAGAAGCTAGTATCCTTATAAGTTTGAATGTTAAAGTGAGTCTGCCCTCCAGGAACTTTTCCAGTGTACTTTAAGTACCTACTAGATCAAATAAAAATTATTTCGCGGATGTTGTTCTGGCTTCGTCGGAAACAAATAAATAACAAAGTAATAATAAGCTAAGTACTTTCACTGTCACATACAATTTATGTAACATATTCCGTTGTCATTACAGGAACAATTGCCAAACCGAGTGCGTGGGAGCCAGAGCTACGTCGTGACTTGGACCTGACGTCGCACATCAACAAGACAACGGAGTCGCCCGTGCAGGCCGTCGCTATCATAGGAGACATTAATACGTGGTAAGGTGATCGAGGATTTTTTATATGTGGCCTGGCCTGGTTTTTATACCTACTGCCCGCCATATTGTTTTTTTTTTCAAAATGGCGGCCTCCCATGATATTTCGATAGTTAACATCTATGCAAGCAGAAAACATTCTTGGACCAAACCCCGTAAAGCGTCACGTTTCCGTGATAGTTCAAAGTTGATGACGTGACATCTATATTTTTAATAACTTGCGTTCATCTTGTTGCATAGATGTTTGAAATAATCACTCTGAATGATCAAAGTAATCAACTTAAACACGGCACTTCCACGGACCTTCAAACCCCTTTCCTCACAGTTTATAAGACAAGCATTTTTGCATTGATGCGATGAGCATAATTTTTTTATTTCTAATTAATTCCACCTGCATGTTTTCAAACTAAAATTTGCTATACTTCTTCATGATCACTTAAGTTTTCATGCGCATCAAATAGTGCAAGAATCCGTAGATTAAGTATGTATTTTTGAACAGGGCCAGTCAAAACATTCATTGCCGTCGTTAGTCGCCTGTTTCGCAAGAGTTTGGATAGTACAGAATATTTCCATTGCAAAAATGGTCTGTACCGAGAGCAGTTGCAATGAATTTTAGAAACGTTGATCCTCGGTCTTTTTCTCAGAGTACTCTGATGCGGAAACACCGTTCAAGTCATATAGTTTAAAAAACAAAATTTATTTTTGATGTGTAAAGGTGTTTTATTGATCAATTTACAGAAATAAATATTATTTATCCTACTTTTCGAAGAATCACCGTCCCCCACCTTAAAGTTTTTTTTTGTCTTGTAATCTAATGCTCATATTTGCCTTGTTCCCAGGGAAGTGCGTGTGATAGGCAGAGACTGCGGCTCAGGCGGCATGTCGTCGCTGGTGGGTGCCATGTTGGACACACTGCCAGCCATGTGGAAGGCCAGGGTGCCTGCGCAACAGGTGACTATTGTATCCACAGATATAGATAGACCAGAGACCTAGATAACTCTTTCTCGGTATCTTTCATTTGATCTTGATCTACGGAATATCAGTATTACTGTAGTCCTGAAAAATAAACAATAAGTTAACCATCAATTACAGATATAGAACAGATTATAGAGACTACGGTATATATCTACTTAATTTAGGGGACCCGACAGCCACTATGATAGAAATAAAAATCACGTATTGATTGAAACAACAACATATCTAATAATTTTTGTTAGCCTACAACCCATGTTTACTTTGTGGAATGCAACGAAAAAATATTGAGTAAATTGTATAATAACTCAGCTTGCAAGATTTCGCCAATACATACTAACTGACAAGGCAAGTTAAATAAAAGCTTGTAACATT
Source organism: Gortyna flavago (assembly GCA_963669345.1). NCBI lineage: Eukaryota > Metazoa > Arthropoda > Insecta > Lepidoptera > Noctuidae > Gortyna > Gortyna flavago. The sequence goes on from OY770131.1 coordinate 5,562,526, forward strand.
ATATTCCAATTTGTTCTTCATCGTAAAAATTCGAGTCCATTTTCACTATAATTCGTAATTAATACAGATTCCGATCTAAAATAAACAGAAAACTAATATCAGTGTTTTCTTTTTTTCCAGTGTATATCTTTCCTCGAAGGCAAACTCCGTGAATTCTGCGTGCTATCAAAAACGTTAGCCGACATGCTAATGTCCACCGACTTCTGTGACATCGCCACGTTGACAAAATCACTGAACATTGACGTGAACGATGTACCTTTGCTATTAGCAGTAGCCACTACACATACGCCACAAGTCGCGACAAGATACGGTCTCAGTTATGGATAGTAGGTATTGAAGAAGCGTGGGTTATACCACGCTTCGGTTTGGTTGAATAAACAGATAAAAGATAGAGTGTTTGAAAAGTTTTACCGTTCTGCTGGCAGACGTAAATGTCTGAATGTTCGCTAGGTAGAGGAAAACTTCTTACAAAGCGCAGATACAGTTAGAAAGTTTGAATTAAGCTAGCCTTTTCATAACTATGTAGGGATTGACTTTTATCTAATAAAGCGGCACTGTGTGATGAAGCCTGGGCTTACAAATTATAATAATATAGCTTCTCCATTCGATAAATTAAAGTTAAAACGGTACGTAATGATTGGAGCCCGTAATGGCATCTGTTTCCTCACATTTAGTAGTCAATTATAACGGAAACTCATAATGAGCAATCGTCATAAGCCATCATTCAGTGTCACCATTATAGTATGCTTAAATTGTACCTATGTATGGAAGATTTTTCTTAATTCGTATCTGTGAGTTTTCAAACGAGCTTTTTGAATAAGCTAAATGTTACACAATATAAATCACTAATTAATATATACGCACTTTTTAAATGACATATGCCATATTTTTAATCTGTTCAAAGCCAAAGGTCAATGGTACGTCGCATGCAATCGACATTTGGTCGGAATTTCTTCTGCGCTTGCGTCGGCTTGCGACGTCGCTGCGCTACGTGTCACGCTTGCGTCACGGAGTAGTAAATAAATTGAATGCCAATGTTGCGTCCAATCTCTGCAGAAGCAGTGCGTGTGGCCGATAATGGCCATTTCAATGTAATTTGGAATGCTACACTAGACTGTATAAGGCGCCATGACACGTGCGGTCTCTTCCGCAAACGTCATCAACTTTTAAAATTTTATTCTTCGAATTGTGTGTTGTTTTTTTAATTGCTACGCGCATCCGTTGTCAACGTAGAAGGAATTCAATATCTGTATCAAAGTACACAAAAACACTTTTATATAATCACTACCAAAGTCTGATTACACAAGTATCAGTCTGCATTGTTTATATTCCTTATAGTTATATGACCAAGTTGTATTAGGTATGAGTGGCAGTCAATAATTATGATCCGATGTGTAGTTGGAAAGGATCTAAAATGTAGCTGATGATTCCCTACGCTTGTTGGTAGCTGTGGCACAATATTCTTCTTATTACCTACTTTAAAGGTTTATAATTAGGTGGCATACTTATTCGTTAGACAAATCAATATTGGAAAGCGGAATTTTAGCGGCCCGCGCAGTATTGCCGTATTTATTAGTGATCTTTCAAAATACACGAAAGTAATTATTTGATTGTATATAGGTAATTTTAGAAAAAAAAAAAAAACCCTAGAATGCATAATAATCATTGATGCTATTAAATTATTAAAACTTGCCATAATGTTACAACAGTATGACGTAGATTAAATTCAGATTAATCTTTTGAACTATTTCAGAAGTTTGACTTTGAAATACAAATTCTTGCAAAGCGTTGCGCGGGAATCTGTGATGTTTTATTTATTTTTTTAATATCCAATAATTTGTATTTTTGTAACTGTTGTGGGCGAAGTCTACTAAATATGGAATGTGGACGTCTTCCGGGCGATGCCAGCATTGTCATACTCAATTATAATTACTTTACAAAAACGTGTGGGCACTGCCCAGTCGTTGTCAACATTTTACGAATAGTGGACTTCGCTCGCAGCACAGTATCTATTTTGATTGTGATAAATCGTATAATATTATTGGAATGTTGGTTATTGTGATTTGAAATCAGTTCAGGTTTTTAAAAGGCCTACGTATAATTGTGATAGTCAATTGAATTTTATAAATTTATTTATACATTGTAAGCTCAGAAGCTGTCAAGATATTTTATGATAATTTTTTTTTGTTTATGAGCCGCGTTGTCGATGCACAATATGTTCAGTATAATTGCGTAGATGTAGAAAATTGGCATTACTCGACAGCTAGGCAGTGATATAAATAGGCATAACAAAATTTACTGCCTTCGTATTAAAAAAATAACTTGTCAAAATCAGACATTATACTAAATAACTTATAGATATATTATTCTAGTAGCAGTGAAGTTACCGGTACAAAGGGGACTTCGATAAACTGAACAAATAATAATCAAGACTTAATATACCTAAACTAATTAGAATGGCTCTGGCCCTGTTGCGCACCGGCTCAACTAAACTTAAGACATTGCTATCTCATTCTCTTACACAATAGAAGAAAATATGGAAGTAAATGACAGCTGTCAAATCAGGTGAAGCCAAAACCATGGAATTAATATGTACTTACGTACAACTGGAAGGTTCACTCTGATTATAAACGCGAGCCGAAAGAGAGGTTACAAAACTTCACCCGTCCTTGTCTAAGTAGGGTGACCATATTTTATGTAATAGGTCGATACATCGGATTTTATTAGGCCACCTTTCTTGATGCTGTTTATGTTACATAACTTTTCATCAGCACCTAGTAGCATGACATTTTCAATCGTAATCACTAGGTATATCTTTAAAATTACAGCGATCATTCACGTCATCATTTTCCATCTTTTCTCCCATCGTCATAAATTATAAGGTGTAGACAGAAGCACTTACTAGCATGTTTACAACATACCTACATATCCTGCATATGCATTATTATCTAGTGGGGATTTTTCATGTTTATATTCCTGAAATCCTCTTGAAATTTGCTATAAGGTGGGGATTTCAGGAAAGAAAAACATTAAATCCCCACCAAGGGTGTTTTGTCGGTGGGAATTTGAGAAATAATTCAAAACATGCTAATAAGTGCTTCTGTCTGCACCTACTAAGTATATTTTATGACGTGACGTGTTTTATTCCAACGGAGGCCCCTACCTATAGCGATGAACGCGATGATCGTCTCAATGCGATAGGTGATGGGCCCAACACCCATAGCCCTTCCTTCAACATGTTTAACCAGCAACAAAAAATGTTTTAAACAGCTATCTATTTCTATCACTCTTTGAGGGTTTGATTGCGCTAGATAGCTGTAGGGAACATTTTTTGTTGTCGGTGCGAACATAGGGTTGTAAGGATATTTGTACACTTTCAAATAAAATAATAGACAATATATAGAAACATACGTAGTATTTATTGAATGACAGAATATGTTCACGCCTAGGAAATAAAACCCTCGACCCTCACAAGTGGACATAATTATTAAACATTGCTAAATAATATAGTTTTGTGTAGTTTATGACGTAAAGTAGCTCGGGAGGAGCCAATCAGTTTGAGAGATAAATCTTTGGCATGTGATGACATTCTCATAGTTAAATATTTATTTACAATAAATTTCAAGAGGTTTATTTCATGCCTAGTTTCAGTATGTACAGAAGTAACGGGATGTGGAGGATCAATTAGCGTATCTAATTTGTCATAAAAGTGCTGCTGAATCAAAATCATAATTTTACTCTTTTTAGTTTTCAACAAAGAATCTGTAGCCATTGATATATATACTCTTTCTGTATATTGTACCACAAGAAAAACAAAATTTGAGACGTATTTTAGGCCACCTCTGTCTACAAATGACGTAAAGGCTGAATATTTGTTTATGTCGACAGCGTAATCGTGTTCTTTACATTTATATTTATTGGTTATTAGCACAGCTTTACAATGTTCACATACACTCTTTTCAAAAAACTTTTTTACAATATAGCCCGATATGTAATATAAAATATTATTTTTAAATTCTGAGAAATTGGTAGTTTCAATAAGTTGAAGAAGCCAATCTATTTGTTGTTCCTCGTTCTGTTCGGGTATGGTATCTGGGTCGTTAATAAAGGATTTGGGACTTCTAAACTCTAATATTGGCGAAGTTTCGAAGTCTGCGTCAAAACAATTTGCGTTAACAGTTGGAGTAACGCTGTTTCGGAATAATAATTTTCGTAATGCATATTTCACTTGTAATGCACTTGGGTTGTCATTATGTCCACCTGAAGCTCTCAAGCATGAAAAAAACATTTCTAAATGATCTTGTGAGCATTTGTAAGTTAGAAAATATTTAACTATACCACTTTGAAGTAAATCTAGGGCAAGTTGAGCAAAGCTGAATGTGTCTATAATTAAACCTAGAAATGGTGTCTTGCGACGGTGCATCAAACTAGGACAATCATTTATTTTGAGGTTACTAAGATAAACTCTCGTTTTCTCTAAAATATTTGACCACACCTCAATATTTTCCATGCTCATTGGAGATTTAAAGCCATTTCCAAAAGGTTGCTTACAGTTGAACAAATCAAATATCCGATCTAATATTCTTATATACTCCACGGTAGCCTCACTTCCTAAGAAATTGGGATCACCCGAACACCTTAAAAAATCGATTGCGTCGGCGACCGATGAGCTCAGAACTTGAGTAGCTAGCCTAACATTCATTTTTTTTCCATGAAAGTTAACATGAGTGCTAGATAACTTGTTTGCTAATTTTAGGCCTTCGTCATCCTGGAGTTTATGCAGTTTTTTAATAAAATTAAAATTAATATCTCCTTTTTCAGAACTCATTTTGGTTTCCGCAAAAACGTTTCGAGCTAGTTTGATCATATGAGGTGGGTCCAATAAACAATATACTTTATAATTTTTCTGAGGATGATCGATATATGTTTTCATGTTTTGTAATGAAAAATTACAACCCAAAAGTTCGTAGGACTTCAAATTTGTGACAGTGCCATCACATGTTAGAGACCTAACGTTTATATTTATATCTCCCAAATATCTAATGGCAGCGAGCAGTAAATTAGCTTGAATATGAGCAGATATTTTATTAATTAAAAAATATGCTATTGGGCATTTAAATTTGGAAGTGTATGACACTATTTGAAAAATTAAAACTTCTGTAGCCAATGTCTCAGAATCATCCACTACAAAACCACCATAATCAACGTAACCGTAGTATTTATCCGTTTTTGAATCAAATTTTAATTCAGCTCGTATGGACATTGCATCAAAAACTAGTGCGACATTTTTTAAATTGCTATTTTCACTAGCTGCATTTTTCAAATAACTTATAACTTCTGATATAAAACCCACATTGCAGTTATGAGTTGACAAGAGCCTTCTCAAAGTAGAAGGATGAGGGATGCATACATAATTCCTTAGATATCTATATGCTTTTGCAGAATAAAAATACAAAGTGAGAGCAAAAGATTTTACATCATCACTAAATCTCACACCTTTGTCAGATTTTATTGTATTTAACTGTTCATGAATATTTGAAAAGCAATTGCTTATTACCGACTCCACCTCTTCAAAATTGTTACATTTTTGTTTACAAATATTAAGAAGTGACTTTAAATTATTAATATTTGCATCTCTTCTTTTGATACGTTGCTTCATAATTTTTACCTCCCGCTTTAACTCCGCTTCTCTTGGTGACACAGACGATGAAGGTGTTTGGGTTGATATATCTACTAGTAATTTTATTTTCTTAGTCGGTGGACCTTGAGAACTTCCTGGTTTAACATTTTCAGCATCAGAAGAAGCTACTTGAATAACACTCAAAACTTGTAGTCTTTTCTTTTCAGATAAGATCTGGAATAAAAATTACACACAGTAATTAAATAATATTAATTTAAGGGGAATCACTTATACCTTAAAGTACAAACTGTACAAATGTTATAAGTAGTAATAATAATACTTATATTTTTTTGTAATATGTAGATAATAATTTAATATTTTTGTAGGGCTGATGGTGGATTTATAGAATACTGATCAAGTGATCAGATTCTAAAAATATGATGATGATGCTAGTGATGTACAGTAGGTAGGTACATATATAAAATGGAACCAAGCTCCACTGGTAAATATTCAAGTAGGAATCTATCCTGTTTTAGTTTTATCTAGTTATTTCAAACAAGAAGTACATAAAATTAACAGCAATTACAAACCAACATATTACCTTAGGAAAAACAGATGGTATTACTCCAGGTTTCAATTTTTTCCGAGCTTCTGTCAGGTAATCTTCGGGTTTGAAATGCAAGCTACATATTACGGAGTTATCGGTCAGCTTTCCAGGAATAAGCTCTAACCAATTTCTTCTTATTTCGGCATTCGATGGCAATCTAGAAAAAAAAATTATTTGTTAGGTTCGGATTTTACATTTATTATGTTCACCCTATTTAATACAAAAACATAAACAAAACATAAACTCACCTATGAAAGGATATTCCACAACCAGGGTAAAATTCTTTATGACACCCACTCACAGCACAGAAGGTATTCACCATTTTTCAAAAAACAACAGTCTCATCGATTCTCAAATCGCATCAAAAGCTTCTGAATAAAACACACAACAACGAACGAGACGCCATTAAATTACGTCAGCTGACATGACAACCAAATTTGGCGGTATTGCTAGTAACAAATTTATAATATTTACTAAATTACCTACGGTGCTATTGTGAGAAATATTTTTGTTCATAATAAGTAAACCTTTATGCAAAAATAATTCGTTTTAGTTCATAAGCGGTACCCACATAAGTTTATCATATTGCAAATAAAGTAACTACGTTTTAATTTTCATTTCACACAATTTTATTCTACTAAAGGAATTACATATTTTACATGGCAATCGTGCGAAAGAGACACAACGAAGCTTAAGTTGTTCTCTCTCGAGACCGTTTTTTACTGTGTATTTGGATATTCTAAAAACGACGATATTCTCTTATAAATAGAGTTCAATTTAATTTGACAAAATTTCACCAGTAAGCCTTCCAGTTGTACGTAAGTACATATTAATTCCATGGCCAAAACATAGAAACGTCAGTGAAATATTGACTATATTGACATCTCTAAACTGTTTTATATCATTCCGATCGCGGCAGCACTGGTGTGTGCTGCCGAGATTGGAATCATACCTTTACTATCCCTTTCTTGCTTGTTAGTGGTAAAGTATAGCAATACTCTTAGCTGAGCTGATGTGCCATAGAACCAGTACCAAGTATTCTTCACGAAATATAATACTCATCGATTATATAAAAGAGCGAAGTTGCCAATCACGATACTTTCGATGCAGAAACATTCCATTGCGTGTTTTGATATCCGCTTTTTGTAGTAGTTGTTAGAAATAGCGTGATGGAGTATTTGGAGTTTCGTGCTTGGTATTCGTAATGCCAATCGCATAAACAAAACATGGCTAAAGTCCCTTACACACTAGCTCAATAATGATTATATGAAGAAAAAATAAAATAAAGCAATTCGTCAACTCGTTCAGCTGTCACTGACACAACAAACAACAAACGAGACACAATCAATTTTTCTATTATTACCGATCTTTAGGAGATTTCGCGCCATCGGAGCGGATGTTACGATAATATAGATCATTCAAATATTAATATACGGACTAGTGTAAATTATGTCTTCATTTTAAAAGCTTGAAAAATTGTTTATGAATAAATCTTTCTATCTCTAGCGGCTAGCGCAGATATTATAGTGATACGTCTTGTTAAAGAAAAAGAAAAAAAAACCTTATCTGCATATTATAGCTACGTGTGTAACGGTCTTTATCTACTATTAGAGCAGCATACTGTAATTCGTAGTTCAAATAATATTCGCCCTAATGTTCGTTATGTAATTAGGGGCATAGCAAAGTATGACCTTAACGTATAACGTCCTTATAAAAAAAAAAATTGTAGGTATGCAGCTATTTGGTTTGCGTCAGTGCTTTTATTGATCTAGAATTCGACAATTTTGCAGCTTCCTTAACCCTTCATATGAACGTGGATCTACGCGAGACACAATGGCTTTTTAATTGTCTCTAATTACAACATTCAACCGGTTAATGGTGTGGCGTTTTGGGACATTGCGAGTCTGCATCGATGTTCTTATATTAATGACAATTAATTACATCCTACTTCAACATCCAATTTCAAGTTTCATTTTTGACCGATAGAAGCGCTGATGTCAATCTCTTCAATACTTTTGGATAAATAAAATTAAAATCACATTATTAAATTAATTTGTCAACCTGTTTGTGAACGGCAACTCTTGTATTAAGTCTGGAATACACATGCTACGTTATAGTACAACACATGCTGATTTCGAGCAAATGTTATCCAGTAGCACACAATTGGTATACTTAGTATTTTTATCTCACGAAGCGACGCGCGCTTTCCTTGTGGAAAGCCAAGTGTACAAACATGTGAATGTGTGTGAAAGCGCAGGAGCTCTCGGTAATGTCCGAAACAATGGCGAAGTCGGAAGTGTGTGTGTGTTATGTGTTGACGCTACCTTCACGCACACATTCATAGCGTATTTGTACACTTAGTAACCACAAGTAAAGCGCGCGTCGCTTCGTGACGTAAAGTGGATCATTATTTTACTTACGTGGATAGGCGTGCTATAAATAAGCATGCTACTTACTAGCAAACAATCATGCTTTTTAATAGCATGTGTATTTCAGCCTTGACTATAAAGTTAATTACATATCCGTTTGTACCTATACTCGTTCTACTATTACCTGACTATCTTCTGTACCTAAGTACATTGTCTGTTTTCGTGGGGGTGATATGTATAGTTATTTTATAAGTTCTTAATTTTAAAACAATGAGTAATATTTTTTTTATACTTTAATCTGATAATAAATTATTTTTTTCATATTGAAAATGTGTTTTAAATACAAATCTCTTTCCTTAACCTCATTGAGGACGGTCGTATAATAATGTGCATCTGGAATTCTGGACTGAGGGGAACTTCAAGGTTGGCAACAAAAAAACGTACGTTAACGTAATGGTAACACGATAATAAATTAAAACACTGGCAATACTAGTGCATAGGCGAAACTATGAAATGTAATCCTAACATCAAAACTTCTTGAAAAAAAGAAAACAAAGTATTGGGCCTATTACGAATCGACTAGCTATAGCAAAGATCTATAAGTTATTATAGTGCACAAGCAATGATATTATAAGTCATCATCATCATCTGCCTAGCCTTTTCCCAACTATGTTGTTGTCGGCTTCCAGTCTAACCGGATGCAGCTGAATACCAGTATTTTACATGGAGCGACTGTAAAAAGTACTCTGTGCTATCTGACCTCCACAACCCAGTTACTGGGTAATACGATACTCCTTGGTATGACTGGTTGTCAGACTTTCGGGCTGCTGACTACCCGTAACGACTGTCAAAGATCCACGAATGACAGCCGGGACCAACGGCTTAACGTGCTTTCCGAGGCACGGAGGGGACACGGTATGTAAAGGTGGTCACCCACCCACAGACCAACCGCGGCAAGCGTAGCTTAACCTGATCGATCGACCTGTGCGGCTGTTATTATTTAGCCACGGGCCCCCCTAAGGTGAATATCATTGTGCACTAGTGTGTGCGCAGACACAGGTGCACTCACTCTCATAGTCCGATGAGACGGCAATCCGACACAGTCGGAGAGAGATTAGGGGGCCAATTCTCGTAATCGGTATCACACCGCCGACTTCCAAACTCCGGGCTGTTATTAAGAAATTCCTAATGGAAAAACTCATTAACACTGCCCGACCCGGGAATTTAACCCTGGACCCCGCGCTCAGCAGTCGCGCTTGTGACCACGAGACCAACGGGGCAGACAGATTTTTTTATTATCATCGATCATATTATCTATTTTTTTAATGCAATTTTGTCGTAGTCGTAGTCTCCACATTGTGTAACACTGTCGAGTGCTTATAAAGCCCAGCCTAGTTTTCTATGAGGCAAAACTTTCCTTTTGTACACAGTAATTAAATTTAGGCAATTTTCAAACTACATAGCTTAGTTGTTGAAGTTAGAGGGTTTCGCAGACTCATTCCTGCTGAACTTGGCTTACATTGGGCCAAACTTGTCTTACTTAAGTTAAGGGTGTATTGTGCTTCACTTCTGTATATAATTACGTAAGCCCTGTTTAAAAGTTGTCTACCGTCTTAGAGCATTTACTAAATGCTCTAAGACCGTCCCGCGTCCGTTTTATCCCCAGAAGATTAACGAGTGATACGGTTAGAAAAGATAGTCGATTAACACTATCGCATAAAATGTTTTAAGAAATTACACGAAATTATTAGGAACACTGGTTTTCAGCTATAAATATGTTTTTTAAAATATTATGTAAAATTATTAGATACCTATTTATGATTTTCGATTTTAGTTTTTTACCCTATCTATTCCGAAGCGCCAGGATAGCCCGCGAAATTCAAATTTTCTTACGTTTTTTTTTGCAATTTGCCGGTCAGTGTCAGATTATGTTGAAGAAAATATGATTCGCGGCCATAACAAGTAAGTATGTATTTACAGAGTATTATAATCATTAAAATCATCATTACAACCCTCTCAGTTCATATTATAACCCGATTGAATGACTATTTCATGAAATATCAATTGTGAATGTTACGCTCGCTATTTTGTTCAATATACAACCTGCAAATTGCAAAAAAATTAAGAGGGCTGGCCTGACGAAAAGTGGGTGTACTAGACATATCTGTCTAAACCTGTGAGCACGCATAATGGTTATGAAACTATGATAAAAAAAAACTAAAGCTATAATCGTCTTTTATTGCGGACTGTACGACCAACACAACTTTTATTATTTTCGGTTTGGATTTGAGTTTGGTGCAAAAAAGTACATACCTATTAAGTATCTTATAATTTTATGACGGGAAAACGAAACTCATTTGAATTGCCTTCGGGGCTGTTTGTAGCGGACATTGTAATTTATTTTTGTGATGTAACAAATTAATGTTTGTTTTGTGATGAAGCTGTGTTTGTATAAAAATTTTGCTTTGGGGGCTGAACATACGCAGTTATTTCAAAGCATAATTACTAAAAGCGCGAAAAATGCAGCTTTTTCACCGCTCTTATAATAGTTTAAAAACAAAAAAAAATATCTCATCATCTGCCTAGCCTATTCCCAATTACGAGTATGTTGGGGTCGGCTTCCAGTCTAACCGGATGCAGTAGAATACCAGTATTTTAAGTAGAGAGATCGTATAATAGGCAGTTGCCTATACGACCCCCACAACCCAGTTACTGGGTAATACGTTACCCCTTGGTGAGACTGGTTGTCAGACTTTCGGGCTTCTGACGACCCGTAACGACTGTCAAAGGTCCAAGAATGACAGCCGGGACCAACGGCTTAACGTGCTTTCCGAGGCACGGGGGGTCACAGTATATAAAGATGGTCACCCATCCACGGACCGACAGCGGTAAGCGTAGCTTAACCTGACTATGTACCCGTATTGCTGTTATTATTTAGCCATGAGCCCCTCAAACAAAATACCTTAACTTAGCCTAACTCTCAAATAATAATTGTACCGAGTTGGTTACCAACCGACCACCAGTATCCATTAAAAATCGACAATTTTTCAGTATAAAGTTTCTACCTGAAAATAATATCTGGATAGACCAATATACGTCAAGCCTAAGAAACAAAAATAGCGGTTTTATATTCCTTACAAGATGTCTTAAATTTTTGCGGTTTCTTAACAAAACGAGTAATTTTCAAGACTACATTGAGTCGGCAATTTATATTTATAGATAGATTCATCAATCTGAAGACCGTGTCTCGTAATTAGAAACCATTAAATTATTAAATCTCTTTGTTTGAAACGTTCAAAATCTAGTCGCAGTCTCATCTCGGCGACGAACAAATGTCAGTCTCAAAGACTTGTCAAAAACGTAGGGAAATTAAAGGTATTTTTGACAGATTGAGACTGAGATCAGAGGGGCAATTCTCGTAATTTTAAGAACGTTCACAGTCAGATCTCAGTCTCAATCTGTCAACAATACCTCAAATTTCCCTACATTATTGACAAGTTTTTGACATTGATTGTTGCTGAGATGAGATTGCGACTCAATTTTGAACATTTTAAAATACGGGAAATAGCCTTCAGACTGTGAACGCGCTAGTAATATTTATGTCAATGGTGATCTTTCTTAATATTATCTCTCTGGTTTCTGATTGTAATCACAGGGATTTGTTCTTTAATTTACAATTCTATAGAAATTAATGAATGGCTGGACGTAGATAATAACTAAGGCGACAATGCTGAAATTATTTTCTCTCAGTGACTAAGATTTAATCAGTGGTTCAGGATTAGCTTTAAGAAAAGATATGAATCCGTTTTTATAGATCGAAAAATCTCATGTGATTATTAAATATAAAAGGAGATTGAAATGTCCAACATATTAAACCACTTTTTTTGTTCTTTGCACTTGTTTCATGATTGAAATTGTATATATATACCTCTTACTAATAAACGTATTATATCAGATGAATAGTTACACACCGATTTCTCTCTTTCAGTCGTCAGTAATTTGACTTTCGAAAGAAGATGACAAAGCGTTGTGTACACAGAGACGCTATACAACATACAGACGCTATACAACGTTTATTAGTAACGGGGTTATATTTTTGGTATGTAAGTATCTATTGTGAGGGGCCTGTGGCTAAATAATAACAGCCGCACAGGTCGATCGATCAGGTTAAGCTACGCTTGCCGCGGTTGGTCTGTGAATCTTTACATATCGAGACCCCTCCGTGCCTCGGAAAGCACGTTAAGCAGTTATTCCCGGCTGTCATTCGTGGATCTTTGGCAGTCGTTACGGGTAGTCAGAAGCCCGAAAGTTTGACAACCAGTCTTACCAAGGGGTATCGTATTACCCAGTAACTGGGTTGTGGAGGTCAGATAGGCAGTCGCTCCATGTAAAATACTGGTATTCAGCTGCATCCGGTTAGACTGGAAGCCGACCCCAACATAGTTGGGAAAAGGCTAGGCAGATGATGATGTATCTATTGTATACTAGTTGACCCGGCGAACTTCGTACCGCCTCAGAATTTTTTTTCGTAAATATTCTGTTATTCGGGGCGGACACAAATTCAAAAAATCAAAGATTTTGAAAATCGGTCTAGCCGTTCTTGAGTTATAAATGGTGTAACTAACCCGACTTTGTATTATTTATATAGACAGATAGAAGATATGTATATGGTACTCCCCAAACCACCGTCACTATTGTCTTTCCTTTCCCCATAATCCATCCAATGGTTGTCTTTAAAATCGCTTTTAGCGATAAGACCGCCCATTGTGTTATCCCTTTTAAAACTTCTACATCTATCTGTAGTTTTTATGATTTAAATACTCGTAATAAAGAGTATTCTGTCTATAAATATTCAGCTATATTGTGTACCTACATGTATGCTATCATACATTCTTGAAAGCAGGTACAAACAAACACGAAAACCTGCATAATTTTGATCGAATAATCCTCAAAAGCACAACATTTCATATCACGTAAATAATTTCCCAAAATAATTACATAACCACACAATCATTCTGCATATAACCCCACGATGCTCACGTCCCAGCTAAGCTAATAAGTAAAGCGTACTGCGTAGGCTATTTCACTAATTAGCCTCGCGCGGCCCAGCCGGGCCATTAACGGGATTACCTTCGCACAAAGCTAATATTTTATGAAAGGATCGCTTCACCCCGTTACGACTGTGCCTCATATCTACGTAGGTTACGTTGGATTGCACTTTAATATTGATAATGGAACCTTTTAGTGGGAATTGGAGACAGTCATTTTATGTCAACTAGCTTCATATTTTCTGACAGACCGACTTCTTGACAATTTAAAAGTGCCTGTAAATGGTTTAATTGAAATGAGTTTGAGTTATGAATAGCTCAAGAAATGAGAGTCGTAGGCTGCTACGATTGCTACGCCGTAGCAGCGTAGCTTTATGACAATCGACGTTTTACTGGTTTATCTTTGGATATTTTGATGATATTTTCAAACAGAACGTTACGACGACTATGCCTATACTCCGAGGAGTAGGCAGAGTATAGGCAGAGCATAGTTAATGAATTAAGGGGCTTACACGACCTAAACGCAAAAAACGCAAGTTTTAGAAACAATAAAAGTATTTAATCGACGACGAAATCAGAAAAATATATGATAATCTTCAGGATATATGCTAATTTCATACGATAAAAAAAATCATGAAGATACCTCTAAAAACTTTCTTTTTGCAATAAAAACCTGCAATCATTATGATTTTTTGTCAGATTATTCTACAAACAACATAATAAAACACTAGTGTTTTAATTTTTTTTACCAAATAATAGATTTTTTGTAAATAGATAATTGCTTCATATTTTGCAATAAATTACCAGCGTTGTGTCATCGCGCTTCTCTTACTTATTTATGCAGTCCGAAAAAGACCGCGCTTTAGGTCATGTAGTCGCCTTGATGACGTTAAAACTCATATTCTTCTTTCGACAAAGCGAGGAATTAGAAGAATTTATTTAAAACAACTTTGTCCAATAAAAATAGGCACTGTCATTTCTAGTTTTCAACCACAAAATACATATGAACTCCACCATCCTTCAAACAAGTCATAAAACATTCCATTAGAGTAGGTAATTTAAAATTTTATTGCATACCCGTAGGGCTTCTAGCTAACCGACAGAAACACTATGGGCGGGCAATTTACGAGGTTTTTATAGCCTCGCCTACATCCTCTCTGAGGTAATCTCATGTGATTATGTAGAAATATAACTCTTAATGTAAGTAATGTTATCTATGTCTTTATGTTATATGGCTGTTAGAGTGACTTGTTGAATAGTAGGTAATAAATGGGATAATATGTTAAGTATACTAAAGATCGATGTGCCACCGTGGAAAACGTATACGTAAACGTAAACGTATCGTAATATGACGTGATAGTATTAATAGGAAAATAGTTTTGTCGACCTACTTTGTGTTCTTTATTTATATGCAAACTAAAGTCACTTTGTTCTATTTTATAATCTTTAAAACTGACTTGCAGCAGTTGCAGGTGTCAATCTGAGCCTATGACTGACTGCTACCAGCACCCAAATTGCGACACACGATTAATCTCTATCTGAATCAATTTGCTAATCCATTACCTACTTCATATGTTCGAAAAATTTGTCAGCTCACCAACGTACATAACGCACTTAATGTTGTTGAACTGTCAAAATTAAAATTGCTACTGTTCGTGTAAACCTGCGTGTCCTATCAGCTGCACGTTACAGGAATTCGTGAACGCTGGTGATGGCGCCAAACAAGTACTTAGCTGAATTCTGGGCTGAGTCCATTTAGATTGCTATCGACACGCTAAGAAGAAGACTGTTAGTGTGTTACGCAATTATACGCTGCCCTAACCCTACCCATACCATAACATATTAAAGGTGTGATTATAATTGGACCTGAAAAGGGATTATGAACAACTTTTACTGTTCCCTACATTTTGTCGAGTTATGCGAACATAAATTAAGACAATTTTCTCATCTTTCAGATAGAACTGTTAAGTAGTTGTTCATCGTCTAAACCTAACGATATCCATCACACAGCCGCGTATGTTACCTTCGAAGACTAAATGAACTATTATTTTTCTTCTTACAAAGGCACAAGTACCTATAAGACAAAAACACAGCCAAAAAGAATTCGTTATAAAAGTTTCCACGTCCGCCTATTACATATTTACCGGGTACCTATCCGCGAAACAATCCAATTAGTGAAGAGCGGGCGTAGCTTTTTCGGCACTCAACCCTCGGCGGCTTGGAACCGCTGAAATACCGACCGCGTATGAAATAATCTCATATTCTCGTATTGTTATGAAATATTATTTCGTCGCGTTTTGCCCTGGTTGCGTCTGACCCTTAACATGGTATTTAATAATGCAATGAGGAGTATGAATGTGTAAGCAACCTAGAACCTACCTAGAATTCAAAATATACATACAATGCAACCACACAGTTACCTACAATGGTTTCTACAACCATTATAACTTGTGTGAATTGAATTATTTGAATAAATAAATAAAATAAGAAAGAAATGAAAATAAGTTATTTGTCCCAGGCACACAATATTCACACAAAAACAAAAAAAAAAACAAAAAAAAAAAACTTAAATTACTTAACTTAAAAGCCTCACGGCTGCGCCGAATACGCCCAGTTCAGCATAAATATCAGACAACTAATGCCTGACGCAAATTATTCCTGCCTGAATTAGGTTACAATGTTGGTAAGTAGATTTGTATCGTAAAAATCCCTGGGAACGTGTCAACATGTTCATAATAATACGGGTGATTTGGTAGCGAAAACACGTTCCTTACTCAAATATATTCGTACGTAGAATAACCATAAGACTGTGATAAAAGATTAACCACCCTTCTTGACTCTCATAAATGAACGAAAATTATAAAAAGAACGCGTAACTTTCATCCCCTTTCATCTTCAGACAAGCACAAAAATTATGTGCAGATATAACATGACCTCTTATTCTCGTGACACGGATGTCCCTCACGATTCAATAAATTCTAGCTATCGAGATTATAGACCGAATGGCAGTGTAAAAAACTTGTTGAAGTAGTTTTTGAAATATTATGCGTTATGATTTATTGGGCAACTAGCTTCTGCCCGCGACTTCGTCCGCGTGAAATTTCACCCTCCCCCCATTCACCCTTTTAGGAGTGGAATTTCGACAAACTCTTTCTTAGTAGATACCTATTCTTCACAAAGAACACACCCTCCAAATTTAATGTCTCTAGGACCAGCGGTTTAGGCTGTGCATTGATATCTCAGTCCAGTCAGGACTTTGAATTTTTAATAAAGACAACTTAATTGCCGAACGAACACCAGCAATTAATTTACGCTTGACCACTGTCAATAACAATCAAGTTATCAAGTAGCAGTTAAAACATACAATTTATAGAATGCTAATAAGAACGAACGCTCGTCACTCGACATGTCCGTTCAAATCAAAGTTCAAAAAATGTATGATGCGCGCGCTCACGCTCAGACTCCGTCCATAGAATACGGTAGCGATCCGTGGCGGCCGCGCGCCACGTTTGTGCTGCGAACGGTGTAAGCCAAATTCAACCTTCAACACTACATTTACAGCATAACTTAGGGGCGCTGCATACGGCTAAGATACTATAATATTTTATGTTATGAAACAATATAGCTCGCCATACAAATTCATCTTAAGATACGAAAGTATGAAATATTATTTATTATCTTCGTCGTGTGTGATAGTCCATTGAATTGTATGACGAGCGAAAAATATTATAATATCTTAGCCGTGTGCAGCGCTCCTTAGTGAACTTCACTGCGGGTGACGTAACCTACGACAAACTTATTATTTGCGGTTGGTACAGTAATCGGTTCTAGGGATCGAACAGCAAAATTAAGTTTGTTTTTTATTTTATATACTTTTCCGGGATAAAACGTACCCAGTGTGGTGGCCAGGATATTAAAGAATAATTATACCAAGTTTCATCGTAATCGAACCTGTAGTTTTTGCATGATGCCTGAACAAATAGACAGACAGACAACATTTTTTTAAATCATATTTTTGGGTTCGGTTTCGGTCTAGTAACACCAAGTGCCATTTATTTTATAGATATTTTCAATGTACAGAATTTTCACTTCTACAGATTTATTATAAGTATAGATAATAAGATCTGTATAGTAAACATTTTAAAAGCGTTTACGCCGTACGGCATTTCATACAAACTTTCAAGCCCTTGTTTTTCGAAATGAATGAATCAATTTTAATGAAACTTCATACGCATAAGCAGGGTACAAAGGTCTAAAAAGTTACTAAAAACATTTTCGAAAAATATTGTTACAGCCAAATTAGACCGATTTTAAAGTTTCCATAGAAACAGATTTCCAGTTATTTTTTTTTAAATAAGACTTTTCGAAAATGTTCTTAAGTAACTTTTTAGACCTTTGTATCCTGCTTATGCGTATGAAGTTTTATTAAAATCGGTTCATTCATTTCGAAAAACAAGGGCTTGAAAGTTTGTATGAAATGCCGTACGTCGTAAACGCTCTTAAAAATCGTAACAAAGATCAATAAGATGAATTAAAGAAAATATTTTACATGAGCAGAGCACCTTGAATTTACTTAAATCTTAAGTATTGAACGACGAGATAAGTAGGCACCCTTATCTTTTAATGAAACATACTACTTAATTAATCAATACATCATCTCCTCATTTCTCATCAACATAATTATTAACAAAACTTGATACTTAATTACAGAGTTAAGGAAAACCAACATTACCAATAACAGGAGACAAAACGTTCTAGCGACCTATGTAGGTACCTATATTTTACGAACAAGCCATGGCAAATCGATTTAATTTACGTGGAGTAATGAGAGGCATCCATTGTGCGAACGTGCGGTGCGTGACATCCAGCGGAGGCAGCGTTCGAACGACTATTAAATGATCTTACCGGATCCTGCGTTAGTTTATAACGAGATGGGCGAATTCCCATCTCTTTACAAAGTAACGCATCCAGTTCATATTACCTATTTATTCATTAATAAACCGGTTAAAAAGCAAATTAATACACTTTAGAACTTTGCTACGAAAGAGTAGCAGATAATAATTAATTCTTTTTTTAAATAGTGATATGATCTGTATAGTATACATACATTGAATCACATTTGTATCTGTATTAAAAACCACGAAAGTTTGCTTAGCTAGAAAAGGTATACTTAGTATTTTAATCTCACGAAGCGACGCGCGTTTTACTTGTGATTCCCAAATGTAAGAACACGCTGTGAACGGAGACACACATGTACACACTTCCGACTTTGTCATTTTCTCGGACGCGACGGTAACGAGAGCATAGACATTAACTGTTTGTTTGTAGGTACACTCTTGGTAATCACAACTAAAACGCGCGTCGCTTCCTGAGATAAAAGTACTGTACACTTTGCTTGGATTACCGTCCAGACATAGTACCATATATATATACACATGGCTACACATCAAGCTATACATTCATTTCCAGTTTTAGCTGACCATTTAGAGTCAGAAGTCAGGTTATACTGGTTATATTGTATAGCTTGATGTGTAGCCGTGCGTACGAAAGAACATCCTTTCTTTAGTTGCATCTATAACCAGCTTAATGTTATTGAAGAACCATAAAATCACAAAACAGAAGGGTACAGAAGTCAATCACATCATGTATGTATTTCACATTTTTATACCTACGCTAGGCGGTCGCGCTATTGTTGTCAGCTTTGGCTTATCCACAAAAAACTATCGTGGTAGTGGCACTCGTATCTAGTTGTTTGATTTATTGTTGTAAAGTTGTTAAAGTTTACAGCACAAAAACATAAAATTTTAAATTTGTCAATTTTTATTATCGAAAATCCCTAATAACTTCTTAACGGATTTCAATTACAATTTTTCGATCACAATTTATTTTGCCCTATCCGTTTTAGACCTAAATCTATCAAATGACACTAAAAACAACACAATATCTACACAAACAACAAATAATGTTTTCAACTTACGTAATATTTGGGTCTCAAGCGAATGGCACTCGTGCTCGCACTGATCCCAACCGATCCGAGATATCGTGTCCGTGAGCGGTGTCTATGTGTGCGTTGCTCGAGCGCATTTTGTATGTAGATTGACTTCTGCACTCTCTGTATTTTGTGATAGAATGGTTAACGTCCCGGCTTCAGTTCCAGTAGAGTGAACATCGAGAATGTACTGTTGTACCTACCTCCCTATCAAATAGAGTGGGCTTTTTAACACCTCATTAAAATAGCGTTTTATCGACTAGCCAAGCTGGTATGTTGTATAGGTATAACCAGCAAAACCCCACGCTACACTCAAATTAATTGGGTGAAGTTAATTGGCGTATCCTTCTGCGATCGGCATGAAAACACGAAGCTTTTGCTGGAAAACATGCTTCCATGTACAGTCAGGGAAATGAATTGTTAAGTAAAGTGACACCCTACGTCAATTTACCGTGTTATAGCCATTTTATCTAAATAGTCAAAGAATTAGGTACAATTGCGATTTGAAAGTACGGACAATTTAAGATGCGAGTTCATTTGCTTAGTTATTATTTTCCCTTACTTTACTAAGGAAGGAGTTCGGTAAATTTTTTTTCTAAACAAAAAGTTAATGTAATTAAGTAAGTAAAGTAAATTAATAGAATTTCCCGAAAGTCACCAACTAGACGAGCTAGAAACTTGACCAACTTAACAAATTGAAGCCGTAATTGTAAAAAAAATGCATAGTAATCAGCCTATAATATTCCCACTGGTGGGACACAGGTCTCCTCTCTGAGAGGGAGTGGGCCGTAATCCACCACGTGTACCTATACACACTGTCATATTGCTTCATGTAAAAAAACACCACACTGCATCGCATCACGCAGCGGGGTGCGTGAAACGGAGCCAAATTCTCCGCACGGGAGCGCGTTTTTATTGAATAGGTATTTATGTAAAAAAAAATTGGTTGTCTGTAAAGTCGGTTTACGGACGATAATTTTACGTGATAACGTCATAAAAGATAGATTCGTCACAAGCTGAACGCTTAGGCCTATCGTGCCTTTCTATCGCTTGTACCGCGCTCTCGCTTGCGCGCTCGGCTCAGGCGGAACGTGCGTGAGTCATGCTTTTTGGTGTGTGCAGCCGGCGTTCATCGATTTATGAGACGTTATCACGTCAAAAATCACTCGCGGGGGCACGTTATCTGCGTCCCGCTTCGTGATGCGGTGCAGTGTGCCAATCGCCTTAGTTAATAAAATCTGCACTAACTTTAAGAGATTAAGGGCCAAAATTATACATATATCGAATCAGAACTTATCAGGTGGTCATGAAACTAGCAATTTGTTTTAAATATTGCTATTACAACTACTTCTGGTTAGAGAGTTGTCACGATAGCTAAAATTATGGAGGCATAAGGAACAGGGTGGAAAGTTCACTCGTAAAGGGTGTTGTGGCGTGTGGTGTAGATGGCGTTACAAGAAAAGAGACTCGGCTATAGAGATGTCGGCTTCCGTCTTCATATACAAACAATTATGTGAGATATAGATTTATTTATAGAAACAATATTCCTTTAAAGCCTTTTATGAGAGCAGTGGTGGTCCCGTGGTAACGGCCGCGGCATACGAGTTGTAAGTCGTGACTCGTGGGTTCGAGCCCAGACAGGCTCTTTACTTTGTGTAAATTGCTTACTGTTAATTTGTGTCCTAAATTTATTTTTATTTTAAGAATTAATTTTATACTTTTTGCTGTGCCCTACAGGGTCCATAATTGTACTTTAGCTTTAAGCCACTGTAACACCTCTACAGCATTATGGAATAAAAATAAATATATGAATATAAATAAATCGTTTCATTACCACTGCTCTCAAAACGGCGAAGGAAAACATCGTGAGGAAACCGGGATGTCCTACAACCAAAAATTCGAAGATAATTATGTGACAACCCGCACTGGGCCCTCGTGGTGGATTACAACCGACTCCCTCTCGAAGTGAGGAGGCCTGTGTCCCAGCAGAGGGGAAATTATGGGCTGATTTTGTATGTAAGAGCGCTAAGCTCTTGTAGTATCTACCAGGGATGTTACGGAGCTTCGGTTCCCATTCCGAAAAGTTGGAACTACCGATTAATTTTACACTTTCGATTCCGATTTCGGTTCCGATAATTTTGAATCGGAGATATATACCGAAGTTCGAAACGCAGCGATACACGTGACTAGAGCGCCTATAAACAAGTTTTAACTTGTCGTCAGGGTAATGTTCGTTTATTTTATACACGCTCGCGCTTGAAGTCTCAGTTTATTGTTTGTTTGTGGATGTTAGAAGAATGTAGAAGAAAGATATATTAAGGAAAGGCCACTTAACACATCTTTCTTCTACTTCCGCCCCGTTTCCAGTTCCGATTCCGGTTCCGATTCCGATCAATCAAATTTAAAACCTCCGATTCCGGTTCCGGTAAAACGACTTCCGTAACATCTCTAGTGTCTACCTACTTAATTACGCGTAGGTATGCAACACAAACTCAGCGTCTTCCACTAATCTCGCAGATCAACACAATATTTAACTAAGTAACGTTTGCCTCGTATCGAACTTGCTAACAAGAACATCCGATATATCGATCTTAATTAGAAGATCGATTTGACATCTAACTGGTGAGATGTGTGTCGGTAATGCATTTATCTTGTACCAGTAATAACGCGGGTTCTCTTGACAATTTGTTGAGAAATACTGGTTCTGAAATGTGTGGGTGTTAAAATGAATTACTTTTTAGTTTAGTTTTGATCTAAGAGTTTAGCTAATTATACTAAAATCTAGTTTATTTAAGAATTTACCAGTCGATAGCGATGCGGATGAATTTTTCGACGCAATTTTTTAGTTTTTGTATAGTTTTAGTTAAGTTAGAATTTAAATTTGTTATTTTTAAGAACTAAATCTTTGTTTCATGATATTGTAGGTATCAATGTGTACTTAGGTGTAGCCAAAAAACATAGGTATGACGCATTCGGTAACTAACTTAAATAAGTAAGTATTTAAGTTAGTTTTAGCGACACATTTATATTGTTAGTACTAGCTTATGCCCGCGACTCCGTCGGCGTGTAATTTCTTGTATTTTCGACCCACGCCGTCGCATCACATTGTCTGCCCGCGTTATTTTCTTTATTTTCGCTTAGCGTTTCTTCTGACTTTCTTTTCGTTTTGCCCGGCTCCTAAGGGTCGTAGCCAGTTATTAGCATATCGTTTTCCTGTATAATTGGACTATTAAAGGCAATAATATTTATTCAAATCCGACTGGTATTTCCAGAGATTAGCGCGTTCAAATAACCAAACAAACTCTTCAGCTTTATTATTAACTAGCTTCTGCCCGCGACTTCGTCCGCGTGAAATTTCACCCACCCCCATTCACCCTCTTAGGAGTGGAATTTATAAAAACCCTTTCTTAGTGGATATCTATATACACTTCACAAAGAACACACTCTCCAAATTAATGTCTCTGTGACCAGCGGTTTAGGCTGTGCATTGATATAATCAGTCAGACAGGATCACAGGACTTTGAATTTTATATTAGATTATAAAAGTAAACCTAAGTACCTACCTAATAAAAAAAGCTCAATAACAGAAAATAAAATACCTACCTACCTAAATAAACCTATTTCTGATGAAAACTAATCTAAACTCAATAAATAAGCAAAATCCCTAAAAACTAATATCTATACGAATGACTAATCCTACCTAACAGTTTTTTAAAATAACCTACGGTCACTACGTACACTATCAAATATACCACCCATACTTTACAATTAAAATCTATACCTACGACTTATAAAAATAAACCTAAATAACTCTACCTTAAAGTGTACTTAGTACAAACTAAAAGGATTAAAAAGGTCGCACAGAAAAGCACGGCTTAGAATTGCAAGTAGCAGTTAAAACATACAATTTATAGAATGCTAATATAAAGAACGAACGCTCGCCACTCGACACGTCCGTTTAAATCAAAGTTCAAAAAATGTATGATGCGCGCGCTCAGTCTCCGGTGCAAGCCAAATTCAACCTTCAGCACTACATTTACAGTGCGGGTGACGTAACCTACGACAAACTTATTATTTGCGGTTGGTTCAGTAATCGGGTCTAGGGATCGAACCGCAAAATTAAGTTTGTTTTTTATTGTATTTCTTTTATTGGATAAAAAGTACACAGTGTGGTGCCCAGGATATTAAAGAATAATTATACCAAGTTTCATCGTAATCGGACCGGTACTTTTTGCGTGATGCCTGAACAAACAGACAGACAGACAAAAAAATTTTTTATCACATTTTTGGGTTTGGTATCGGTCTAGTTTACAGTAAGTATGCCGCATTTACAAACACGCCTCACGCTCACATTTACATCATAATATGCCGACCGGCCGCCTTTACGTGACACGAGAGCACCAATCGTCAATCACGCACACATACATCGGTACGGTGCTTCACTTTCGATATGTGTGGCGCGGAGTCCATCTTTTTTTATAAGTCTATGCTAACAACATAAAAGACTAGAATTTAATCCAAACAGAATAGCTTTCCGCATTTCTGCGAACATAAACTTGATTGAATATTGCTGTTATATCTTCTATTTTATACGAACGAACGCCGTAAAGCCGCGCACTAACTGGACCGAGCGCCAGCGGAGCGGATTATTGCAAGATGCGCCATTGTAATCCTATTTTATGCGGTAGATCTGCGTTATTGATATTGTGTTCGGTAAAGTGGATTATGCTTGAATTACGTACCTGTATCTACATATTGGTTATAAATAATGTTTGCAACTTTGTATGCAGACCTGTTAGAGAACCCGGGCGAATTTGTAGGTATACTCAACCCTAGATCAGTGGTCACACATAAACTAAGAAAATCGCCTCGACAACTACGACGGCGCTGCCCGAATGTAAAACGCTCAGTTTTTTGTCGCACAGTTAGGCGTATTGGTACATATTTTTAGGTATGTACATTTCTTATGACAAGTTTCCGAGACTAAAGTCCCAATAAAGTTGTACAACTGTATCAGTAGGAACGCACCGACAAAACGTTAAAGTAAGCAAACTACAGAACACCTTCAACCACAGTTTAACTTGGAACACGTTAAGGTATTACCAAGTATAAGTTCTGTTACAGGAACTATGTTAAAACGAGCTTGCTATTTTAATATTGACCTTCTTTGGTAAGTTGAGACCACAGAACAGATAAAAGAGGTTTTATCTGTTTTGTGGTTGGGATATAGAACACGCCGCCATTGCCATAAAGAAAAATAGAATAGAATAGATGCGCTGTTGTCAATTAGGTATTCTATTCTATTCTATTTTTCTTTATGGCAATGGTGCCGATGTCGACAATTCTGCCAATGTCAGATGTGATATGAGAAAACGTAGTGATTTTTAGAATTATAACAAAAAAAAAAAAAAAACTAATATTTTACATCCATGATTATATCCAAAGAAAATAGTCAATTAGGTAGGTAGCTAAGTTTGCTTCTTACCGCCATGTAAAAGCGAAACTTGTCAATGTCAATTTGTTGCCACTGATATGCGGTGACAGCGCTCCTCATTCTCACACATACGAAGGGCTAACTTTCGAGTGAGGCTGTGTGTGTGTATTAGCGGTCATATAAACGTTATTTCTTATAAATCATCATCATATTTATGAAGGCAAAAGATTCTTTCACTTTTTTGAAATGTCTACATCTAAAATGTATCTCCTGCCTCACTCCTACCAACTACCTTTTGAATGATCATCGTCTTTACCGAACATTTCTGACCAGTTCACGGTTGACTGTTCGATGCCTCTGAAAAATGGTGTACCTTAGAGTATGCACCTAAAATAAGTACTTACCTAATGCAAAAAAGAAGCACAAAAAATATCAGTTTATTGTTAGGAATCGAACTTAAGTTTGCAAAGCAGTCGTCGAACCGTTAAGTTATTTGCTTTGTTGAAAGTTGATAAAAAAACTGTCATGATTGACTGCTTAGCTCCGTAAAAGTACAGTGGGATGATAATCATTTATTGGCATGAATCTGTAACTATCTGCTTTAATCGTTCCCTATTCAGCTAAGTGAAGAAATTGAATAATTCGACTATTACAGTTGTCATACCTACATACACTGAAATATTATGTTCTCCCTTATCTCAGCGTCATTTAGGAAGTATTTCCGATTTTTTACTTTTCTAGTACCTAAACCTCCGTTGATCCGATTCTCCTAGGCTGACTGTTAGATGCCTTTGAAAAATGGTGTACCTACGAGTATGTACCTACAATATGGATTAATAATAATAATAAATATTTATTTCAGACCATAGATCCATAAAAATAAAAAAAACAACAAAAACACACTAAATAAAAATCCATACTATATATACCTACTATATACTCTATATATATATACACACTAGTCACTGTTAGCCTGAATCATCCCACCGCTGGGAAAAGGCCTCTCCTCATGAGATATTTATTGCATGGTATTATTAATTTACTACTGTACTGTGAAGAAAACACCAGACAAAACAGCAAAGAAAAACGACTAGGTACTTAGTCTAGTCTGCTGAGAGCAAATAGAAATGAAACGAAATAAAGATAGGAAAAAGTGCGAGCACGAGAACAAATGCAAATCTTTTTCAACATCTTCTCCCGAGGTGCTTCTTCGGGGAAATTAAAGTGCATTAAAATGCATTATTAATTACGTAGCTAAGTAGACCACATTAGAAAGTCATACTATACCGGATGATTTTTTTCTACCTATGAATATGAACAACTTTCGCTAAGGGACCAACTCTGATCATCTGCCTAGCCTTTTCCCAACTATGTTGGGGTCGGCTTCCAGTCTAACCGGATGCAGCTGAATACCAGTATTTTACATGGAGCGACTGCCTATCTGACCTCCACAACCCAGCTACTGGGTAATACGATACCCCTTGGTAAGACTGGTTGTCAGACTTTCGGGCTGCTGACTACCCGTAACGACTGTCAAAGATCCACGAATGACAGCCGGGACCAACGGCTTAACGTGCTTTCCGAGGCACGGAGGGGACACTGTATGTAAAGATGGTCACCCATCCACAGACCAACTGCGGCAAGCGTAGCTTAACCCGATCGATCGACCTGTGCGGCTGTTATTAAGACCATGAAAAAAAAAATCAGCTATCTACTTATTTAATACACTCTTCTTTTATATTTTCTACTTGACCAAAATGTATACACAGCAGAATTTGTTTTTCGTGTTTTCAGAATTGGTCCCAAAGTGAAAATTGTTCACATTCATGGTTAGAACTAGAACACCCTGTAACAATTTCGAGACGGTAAAATAATATCATACAGTAGGTATAGTAAATAATATCAGCTACGTATGGTATTCTGAAATACCGCTCACCGAAATGACGGTTTTCCGATAACACTCTACTCCGACGGTTAGTTGAACGAAAAAATAATTGGCCGATGAAACGTTTCGCCGAAAATATTATTCATCGACGGTTAGTAGTCCGAATGAATCCTTCGCCGATGTAACGGTTCACCGAAAACACTTTTTAACCACGATTGGTTAAACGAACGAATCTTTCGCCGATAGCACTCGTTGTAGGGGAATTCTTTTGCCAAATGGATTGTTTTTCTTTCAGCTTGACAACACCCTTAGGTCTTGTAGAAGTCATGTTAAAAATACAGGTAATAATAAAATAATACATTGAAGAGTGGCAATAGAAAAAAAAAAACAAAGTTACGTCCGATAATTTACAACAATTACAAAAACACAAACGTCGACATAGAGTGCAAGAGCAAGCAAAGGGCACCCCGAGGTTCGGTTTGGTTAGGTTACTTTATACCCTTTAAACAGAAATAGGAGCCCCGCGTAGCGGGGCTACGTCGACATAGGATGCAAGAGCGAGCGAAGGGCACCCCGAGGTTAGGTTTGGTTAGGTTACTTTAAACCCTTTACACAGAAATAGGAGCCCCGCGAAGCGGGGCTACGTCAACATAGGATGCAAGAGCGACCGAAGGGCACCCCGAGGTTTGGTTTGGCAAAAGAATTCCCCTACAACGAGTGCTATCGGCGAAAGATTCGTTCGTTTAACCAATCGTCGTTGAAGAGTGTTTTCGGTGAACCGTGACATCGGCGAAGGATTCATTCGGACTACCAACCGTCGATGAATATTATTTTCGGCGAAACGTTTCATCGGCCAATAATTTTTTCGTTCAACTAACCGTCGGAGTAGAGTGTTATCGGAAAACCGTCATTTCGGTGAGCGGTATTTCGGAATACCATACGTAGCTCAAATAATATATTATTCAAGAATTTTCAAAAGGTGTATAGATGGCAATAGACTCGATATAACTGGTGAAATATGGGTATAGGTACCTACTAGCACATTTGCGCAACTCTTCAGGAAATATTCATATCTGTATTTGCATTTCTTATTGTTTAAAGGTCTAAGGTACAAGTACGGACCCCGTAGGGCACATCAGAACGGGAGGCGTGGCGTGATTACTTCCTCCAGATCTGGATATTACCTAAGTATATTGTGGATATGCTTAAAACTATACGTATTCAGGGTTTGTAAAAGTGCGTACAGGAGAAAACCAACGCTCTTTATGTTGGCAGACGTGAACTTTCGACACCACACCACACTAAATAAAAAGCAGCCAAGTGCAAGTCAGTCTCGCATACGAAGGGCTCCGTACCATCGCAAAAGTACTTTAAAAAAGTACTTTAGTTTCGTTTCTTGTTTATTACTATTTTATTTGTTATGGCCATAGATAGTAGCACATTCTCTAGATAACTTCAAGTGTATATGTATTACATTTCAAAGAATACAGCCCTGTGACAGCCGGACGGACGGAAGGACAGCGGAGCCTTAGTAATAGGGTCTCCCTTTAGCGGCCTTTGGGTACGGGACCCTAAAATGTTTCAAAGTATATTCTGTTCCAATGTGGATCCAACATAATGCCAAACTTTACCAAAGAGGCGGAAATAAAAAAGTCTGCTCCACTAAAGAGGCGCTAAACAAAAAAGAAAAGAAAAAATAAAAAAAAGTACCGAGTTTCAATGACATGGTTAAATATGAAAACTTTGGAAAGTTTGAGTGAGATGGCCGGAGTTTGGTTTACGGCCGCGTCCTATATTCATGGAGATACCGTGTGTTACGCCAATTTGTTAGAATTGTGAAGTCTTCTTATGTTTGTCTTTTTATTTATTGATTATTTATTTATATATACTTTATTGTACACCACAAAAATACATAATATAAAAGAAAACATCAAACACTACAAAGTATACAATGAGCGGCCTTATCGCATTCTGTGATCTCTTCCAGGCAAAAAAAAAGTGGTGATGGTGGTGTTTCGAGGAAAATAATTACTTTTACTGCCTGTCTAGTAGTCATAAGTGTTCAACTGAGCGTGAGGGTTGCATTTCAGGTAGGGCAAAGTGGTTCGAATGAAAAAACAAGTTTTTCAATCAGGGATTTTTCAGCCGCAGCCCGGAGTCTGGATTTGTGTCCGGTTGATGGCAACAGGCTCGGCTCTATTACATGGGACTTAAACTCGCAAAAAACCACCAATTTCATAATGTTCGTTTTTTTTTCAATCATCATTTAAATGGACGACATTGCTGTTGTTCACAAACTAAACTAAACAATGGCAAAATTCATCTTTTTCTTTCTATTTCATTAAGAAAAGGACAGAAGATA
Organism: Gortyna flavago; assembly: GCA_963669345.1. Classification (NCBI taxonomy): domain Eukaryota; kingdom Metazoa; phylum Arthropoda; class Insecta; order Lepidoptera; family Noctuidae; genus Gortyna; species Gortyna flavago. The sequence continues at coordinate 5,591,840 of OY770131.1, forward strand.
CATTTTAGTTTAGTCCTGTCAAATTAATCGCGAGGTGTACCTCGTATGAATTTAAAGTTAAAACCATTCCTAACTTTAGTAAAGTCGTCATTTCGGAAGCACGCATGCGGTACACAAATTCTTTATTTTTTTTTTCTTTCTGACATCGTTCCCTCTTACTTTATCCTAAAAAAAAAATTCAATAAATCTAAACTGACAAAGAACAAGAGAAAGTTAAGCAAAGAAGGCAAACCCTGGCCTTTATTAAATGCTTAAAGTATAACAATAAAACGTCTGCCAGGGTGATTTATATTGCACTCGAGCGCAGGGTATAAATTACCCCTCGCTTAGCGGAGTGACACGAAGGTAAGCTGCGAACTAATTCTGTACTAGTAGGAATGTTAAGCGGGATTATAGAAACCAGAAGCATCTTAAAAACAGGAAAACAAGAGGAAGAATGGGGAAATATTTAATTGATCCTCTTGAAATACGTTTTTGTAAATATAAGTATTAACCTTCTTACCAAGAGGTATCATATTACACAGTAACTGGGTTGTGGAGGTCAGACGGCCAGTCGCTTCATGTAAAGTAGGTACTGGTATACGGCTGCATCCAGTTAGACTGGAAGCCGACTCCAACAGTTGGGAAAAGGCTAGGCCGATATTGATGAAGTTTTGACTATCTATTGATGTACTTACGCTCTTTTAAATTAATGAACCTTTTCACAATTTTTGAAAAGTAATTTCGGAATTATTCGAATGAATGGTGAATAGTGTTTTTTGGGACGTAGTTTACCACGACCAAAATCGTGGAAATCAGGGCAGGTCACGGCAATCACAGACTAAAGATTCCTGGCAAAATCAAGGCAATTTAATATTATTGGGTAGCAAACTCTTAACTCATGGCATTTATTTCAATTAAACTAGGCAGTTATAGACACTTTTGAATTGGCAAGGGTTACAAAGATGAAGATAGTTATCCATTTCAAAGCGTAGTAGATTCCTATGGAGAAGAACGGGCGCAAAACTCCACGGACACTCAATGAGACTTAAACATAACTGATGGAATGTAGGTGTAGGTACTATAGGTATATGATACGACAAAGGAGCTGGGGTGGATCGAATAATCGAAATTCCCACCCGCACGCAAAATACGCGCATTGACGTGGAGTTGCGGACAACAGCCCGTATTACCTATAATTACCCATGATACGACAAAGATAAAGAAGATAGGTATACCTCTGCCGTTAAACCCTTCGGGGATTTCAGGCGTTATGTTATGTTATGTGCTGAAATAGATAAGCAATGATCATCCACAATTGTTTTTGTTTTATACACAAAAAGGACAATCGATACGTTTTAATATTTTAAGTATGTATATATTATATATGTATATATTATATATGTATATATGTATATATATATTCTATTATTTTTGCTGCGCACAATAACAGTGGATACATTTCTTCCGTTATTGCAGTCTCTACAGTATTTTTTTGAGATCTCGTTAAGAGTTTTTGTAGAACAGTTGTTTTTGATCAAAGTTTACTGCGCGGTAAGCTCTCGTTCTTTTTTTCATTTTACAAGCATCAGCATCAATATTCCATCAGCTCCATTACATCAACTTATGTTTCTTTTTCAATATATAGGTACGTTTTTGTGAATAAGGTAGTGTCGTAACCGGTTCTTCAAATTGCTTGGAGTGTAAATCAGAGATTGGAAAACACTCCTCAATGAAAAAGTAAAATTCGATATTTCGCCTATTTTAATCTTTTGAAAAAGAAGATTATTTTCAACTTGTCCTCTTAATCTCAGATTTAATCATAGCATCGTATAAACAAAAAACCTGGAAAACTACGTGACTTCGCTTGCTCTATTACCATGAGTCCCGCCACTAAGCTGCTTAGTCAAACTATAAAACGTCTTCCTTGCTTCCGCTAAATGACGTTCTTATTACACAGCGGATTAGTCAGTCGTAGCACGTTCGCCGTCTAGTTAATACGTTTCACACCGAGCTCCCCGGAATGGGTGGCGGTTAAAATGTTTTTTTAATGGTAGGTCCGTTTTATAAGAGTTGTTGTGTGAAAGGCTTCTAAGTCACATTTAGTGTCTTAGAAATATTTTTGTATGAAAAATAGGTAACCAAATTATGTAGGTATACATATAAATAGATATAAATTATTAGTATTTTTATTTATTTTTTGTTTAACATAGTTTGCATATAAAAATAACAAATTTAAATCCTAACTTAACTAAAACTATACAAAAACTAAAATATTGCGTCGAAAAATTCGTCCGCATCGCTGTCGACTGGTATACATTACCAGTCGACAGCGATGCGGACGAATTGACTGGCAGCATTACCACGTTGTATGGCAATGCTTAACCTTTGGCCAAGGTAAAAGCCAGCCCTTGGGTCACGGGAAGTGTCAACCAGCCGTTTTGAAATTTCCTTAAATAGGGCATGAGCACTCGGACCCCACGACCCGAGGGTTTCAACCCCAAACGGCTCGAAAATATAATGTCCGATAAGGTTATTATATTTTCGCCGCTTGAGATTTTCCGCAGCCGCAGCAGCAGCACCAGCACAGCATGCCGAGCCAGGAAGATGGGATGGCGCAAGAGTATCGACGCACGTTGCGTCCCACACTAAAGGCCTACCCACCTTCCATGGAAATAAAGACATACCGTCCGGTCTCTTGCCATCGTCGCGTGCCAAGCCATTGGGTTCCAATACAGCTGGAACGCCGACGGTAACAAGAGCTCGTCGGATGATGTCATTAATGTTCGCGTGTCGCGCTAAGCGACCCGCACTTCGGCTGCATGACAGGCCGTGGTGTCCGAGGCTGTTGACATCTTCGCCACAGTGACAGCGATGAGGAGAACAACAAGGAGTGCCTAGTCGCAGGGAAGCAGCGAGGCGAAAAGTAGTATCGTCGAACAAAGTGCCTATGTTCGACGAAGGTAGTGCATGAAGCCAAAGACCCGACTCCCACCTTCCCACAGCCAGCAGGCGCGCACGTTCCGCAGTAGTAACAGACGAGTCAAGTAAATTGTTCTGTACTACTCTGCAGAGCGGCTCATCCCACCGTCTCTGTGAAGATGGATTGTCGGGTGGATCTGTATTCGGGCAAGCGAGTCTCAATTATTAGTTATCTTAAATTTACAGAAATACTTATGACAATGCTGAACTAATTATAGTGAAAATAGAAAAGGTACTTGTCTGAATATTTCTTTATATTAAAATGAAGTCATAAAGCAAATAATAATAATATCCTTGGACATTTCACACAACGCCATATAGTCCCAAGCTAAGCAACTTAATGCTTGTGTTATGGTAACGAGATGGCTGATAAACCACTTATATACATTTTTTTTTTTGTAAATTCATACATATTATAGATGAAACACCCAGACCCGGAACAAATACTTGTAGGTCGTACAAATATTTGTTCCGTGCGGGACTCGAACCCGGGACATGCTGCGCAGCAGTCAATCGCTCAACCACTGCGATAACCGTGTCGTCAATAGGTACTTTTTATGAATAATATTCTTCATTGAAAAATGTATATTATACTGCTATTTTGTACATAATGAAGTGTGCCAGTACCTAGGTATTTCATTACTTGGAGCCCTTATTTCTCCAAAATGAGCCCTATTACAGCCAGCAAAGTATTTAATTTCAAAGGCTTGAAAATTTTCTCAAAGATGAAAAATGAAAAAGTCGCAGTGTGAAAATAATTCATTGGGGCAGGATCGCTCTCATTTCGCTCAGCTATCGCTCGACTTTCGCTCAACAAAGCGATTGCAACAGGTTGCAATCTCAAAGATTTTCTTTAAGCTTGTACTTATGTACTTACTGTTTTGGGAAAGTGTGTAGGATCAAATATATGGATGTTGAAGTTACGTTAATATTATTTTAGTCATTTTATTCTGTTGTTTCAGAAATACTGCTCTTTTATAGTGATTGGACGGTTTTATGACTGTGATGTTTGATTTGATTGATTGATGGGCGTTTGGTTGGGTCAAATAAAACTGCTACTAGTACTTTATTTGTCTTAATTATGACGTAAATTAATCGCCAATATTTTTGCAAAGAATAAGACCTATAGGACTGCCATCCATGCCTTACCCAAAAGATTCGTTCCATCCGCTGAAGATCGCCCACCTGGACATTAAAACAAACTCAAGACCCAGGTTGGCAGAAGCAAGGAAATCCTATTCAGGTGGAGATTCATAGACGACTCCACCTTGGAGTGTAAATCTGGGGTCCACAAACGATGGAACACTTAAAATCATGTCCTGCGTGTCCTGTCGTGGTCCTGTCAGCTGCACGTAACAGGAAATGATGGACGTTTGTATTGGCGTCACGTAGCTGATTCTGGGCCGAGGTCATTTAGATTGCCATTGACACGTAAGAAGAGGAAGACGATTAACTTGGAAGGTGCTAGGTACCAGTGTTGGTAACAAAAACCTGCATTAGACTACACAGGATTATAAAAAGTCTCGATGGGTATATTTTATTTCCTTACTTAGAATATCACATAATTACAGGAGAACATGGAGAAAACTATCAAAATACAAAAAATAACACAAGTGGAGAGGGGAAGGCTTTACTTTTTTCCAGTATTGAAAGTCATGGTAACGAAGTTCTAGCTTCATAACTAAACGTAGGTACTTCCAACGCAAAAAATATAATTCAGAGCAAATATTATATATGTCAAGATCCTTTTATGAGCAGTTTATTGTTATGTCACAAAGAAATGCTCTGAGGGATACGAGGGTGCCTCAGGGAGGTACGGCGGTGTCTACAACCCTTATGTAGTGGGTAGCGTAGCTTTGTAATACCTTCATATAGGTATATACATGAACAGAAAGTTGTAGAGTAAATCGCGCCGTCGGAAATTTATAAGATGGTGACCACAGGGTGTTAAAAAATTATAAAGATGCACGAATATTCCCGATCAGTGACACTTTATACAAAACCATGGCTCTTGAACTAAGGAATGTACGATCAGGAAAAAAAGTTTTGTTCGTCAACACTGAACGATAAGGTATTAGGTACTGACCACGGACAATCGAAGAAAAGCAAAACAAGTTCCGTTCGTCAACACTGTGAACGAATGATTTTTTTTTTCCCGACCTTCAACAGTGTTGACGACAATATGCTACTGATAGGGAATATTCGCAGTTAACTGTAGGTTCTTTGTAATCAAAATTATTATTGATTTTATTATGTCTAACTATTACAGATGATAAAATAATCGGAAGAATTTCGTGAAAATCCAGAGTGTACCGTCAGAATATCCGTCAGATATGTTTTGCAAAATAAACAATAAATAAAACAAAAGAAACCTTTGACTATAATTCGTTTAGTTTCGGTATTTCTCTTATTTTTGCAGTCTTAAAATGCTGCGCATTCTGAAAAAGTGTTTTGTTGTATATTTATAGGAGAACCAACAGCTGTAACAGATGAATAACAATTATTGTATGTGAGACATAAAGCCAATTACAAGTTCTCACGAGTAATAACATAAAAAATAGTAGAAATCAACAAGCGTGGTAGAAAAGAAGATATACAGGGTTACCTGTAATTCGACGGATATCCGTTAGGAGCTGATAGGGCGGCCAAAATGCAACAAATTGAACCCCCCATATGTACGGCCAAATAGTTATGGAGAGCTACAGCACTCTCGTCGACTCCCAGAAGTATGAGTTTTTAAATCCGTTTTTATAGCATAACACCTACAGATTGTTAGTTTATGGAAGGAAGCACTTTTATCTAGTTTTTCCAGAGCAATTTCCTGTACCCACGTAGACGTCTTAGCGGGAAATAATTACATTAGCTGAACTACAACGGAAGAGCAACCTGATTAATCTTCAAGTTATTAAGAAAATAATGATGTAGTATTCGTGAAAATGTAATAAGTAATAGAATTTTCTTACTCATTGTAGCATTTTTCGGATCATGAAAATTTTATTAAAAAAAAAAACCGTTTCATCAGAGACTTAGGTACCAGTAAAAAAAAACGTGTGGGGTCAGGGCCCTATAGGAACGCAGTTCAAAATGAAAATTCAAGATGACGGCTGAAAAAGGGTTTTGAAAGTCCGTGGCATATCTACTGTAGCGCCATTTTGATATATTTTCAAAATGGCAAAAACGCATGAAACTTATTTAAATAGCTGACATCAATGCGAACAAAAAACATAATTAGACCAAACCCCGTAAAAAAAAAAAAAGGTGCAATGACTGCTAAAACGGGACAATTACAGTAATTTAAGAAATATTCTGATAAGAAATCTGCGATCACGTCCTCCAGATATGTAAACGTTTACAAACACATAACCACAGAACTGTCAGACCGCGTTCCCGCCAAGTGATGAGACCTCCCTTATCTCAGTCACACCCTTCTGGTGTGGGTTTACTAATTAAATTAATTAAAATTCTCCCGGGCAACACTCCCGGACGCGAAAGTTAACCGGCCCTAAGGAGCATTTACTTTCCTCCTGGAAGCCTCAATCGTGCAGGCCTGGGTGTCATCACCAGACAGGCCTGCCGACATTAACAACGAGGCGGAGTGGTTCCGGGAGGCCATGTCCGAGATTTGTGACGTGGCAATGCCCCGAGTTCGGCCAGGATGCGCCCGACGTCAGGTGTACTGGTGGTCGCAGGAGGTAGGAGTGTTACGCAAGGCGTGCGTTGATGCGCGACACCTGTACACCAGGCACCGCAGGCTACGCATCCGCCCTCCGGATGCGGAAGCCGCGGAGGCGGAGCTGTACGAGGGGTACAGAGCGGCGAAGACCGCCCTCCAAGAGGCTGTACAGCGGGCCAAAGATATGGCCCGCGAGGAGATGCTGGAGACTCTGAACAGAGATCCGTGGGGGCGCCCTTACAAAATGGTGCGGAACAAACTCCGCACCTGGGCCCCCCCGCTGACGCAGAGTCTCCGCCCCCAGCTGGTGGAGGAGGTGGTGAGCGCTCTGTTCCCTTCACGGGGGGAGCATACTCCCCCGCCTATGGCTCCGCCAATTGCGGTGCCCGAAGCGGACCACGCGGACGACGACGACGACATCCCTGAAGTGACCGGGGTAGATCTGAGAGTGGCGGTATGTAGGCTGAAGGCCAAAAATACCGCCCCAGGGCCCGACGGCTTGCCGGGTAAAGCCTGGGCCCTGGCCTCGACGGCTCTCGGACCCCGACTGGAGGCGCTCTTAAGCGCATGTATGGAGAGGGGCCAGTTTCCACTCCGTTGGAAGACGGGGAAGCTGGTCCTCATTCGGAAGCCAGGGCGCCCTGCGGACTCTCCGTCCGCATTCCGGCCCATCGTGCTGCTCGACGAGGTCGGCAAGCTCTTTGAAAGAGTGATTGCGGGCCGCCTCGTCGGGCACCTGGTGAGGACGGGGCCGGATCTTGCGGATAGCCAGTTTGGCTTCCGCAAGGGGCGCTCTACGGTGGACGCCATCATGCGCGTGAGAGCCCTCACGACGGGGGACGCGGTGTCCCGGGGTGGGGTGGTCGTGGCGGTGTCACTCGACATCGCCAACGCGTTTAACACCCTGCCCTGGAGCTGCATTGGGGAGGCACTCCGGTATCACCGGGTGCCGACCTACCTCCGTCGAATAGTCGGGGCGTATTTGACGGACAGAGCCGTCATCTACCCCGGTCGCGATGGGGAATGGAACAGGCGAGAGATGTCGTGCGGTGTCCCACAGGGATCGGTCTTGGGACCGCTCCTGTGGGACATCGGTTACGACTGGGTGCTGCGGGCAGACCTCCCTGATGGCGTCAGCGTAGTTTGCTACGCTGACGACACGCTGGTCCTGGCGCAGGGGAGGTCGCATCAGGCGGCGGCCGACGCAATGACACGCGGGGTTGCGATAGTCGTGGAGAGGATCCGGCAGTTGGGTCTCGAGGTGGCTCTGCACAAATCCGAGGCCATGTCTTTTCATGGGCTTCGGAACGGGCCACCATCGGGATCCCAACTGACGGTAGGAGGGGTTCGCATCGGCGTCGAGACGACGATGAAATACCTGGGTCTCGTCCTCGACAGCCGGTGGAACTTCGTCGAGCATTTCCGACGTTTGGCCCCCAAACTGGAACGGGCTGGGGCCGCTTTCAAGCGGCTTCTGCCAAACCTGAGGGGGCCAAACGCCTCCTGCCGGAGGCTTTACGCGGGGGTCGTGCGGTCCATGGCCGTATATGGCGCCCCGGTGTGGGCGCGTTCACTGCGGCTTCGAGCCGCCCACTACCTGAACGCGCCCCAAAAGGTGGTCGCCATACGGCTGATACGGGGGTACCGCACGATCTCGCGCGAGGCGGCAAGCCTCCTTGCCGGACTGCCGCCATGGGATCTGGAGGCGATAGTCCTCGCGCGCCTGTATGAGTGGCGCGCGGAGGCACTACGCCGGGGGGAAAACCCGCTTCCGCGGCAAATTGCTGCGGAGCGGACGGACCTCCGGCGCGATCTCATGGCGGCATGGAAAGCGCGACTGTCGCAACCCAGCGCAGGGCACGCCGCGATAGCGGCGGTAAGGCCCCTATTTGAGGAGTGGCTAGAGAGGCGTCACGGCGCCCTCACCTACCGCCTGACGCAGGTCCTCACCGGACACGGATGATTCGGGAGGTTCCTGCACATCATCAGGCGGGAGGAAACGCCCGGGTGTCACCACTGCGAGGATCGCCCTGAGGACACGGTGGAGCATACGGTGGAGGTCTGCCCGGCTTGGGCAGAGCACCGCCGTGTCCTCGTAGAGGCGATCGGCAGCGGCGGCGACCTCTCGCGCCCGGCCCTGGTCCAAGCCATGGTCCGGGGTGAGAGGGAGTGGGAGGCAGTCACCTCCTTCTGCGAAGCAGTCATGCTAGCGAAGGAGGTGGCGGGATGGGCGAGGGAGAGAGCTGAGAGAGCCGCCCGTCCCAGCCGCCGCGGTAGACGCTCCGGGCGTCGGGAGCCGCGTGACGACTCCCGGCCACCGTAGGCGCGGGCCTGCGGACGGCGAGTAATGGGTAGCTCGCCGTCCGATCAGGACCAGGCCCGTGCCGGACGGCGCGTATGTGTTCCACGCGCGCCTCAAAGAGATGTCAGCATCGAAGGAGGGGCCCGTCAGGGCCGAAGCCTGCCGGGGCAGCGGGATTGTCCGAAAGGGTTACCGCTACCCCGGAACATAAAGGGCTAAGGAAGGAACACGGATGGGTTTTAGTCAGTAAGAGTCTGACACTCCCTTCCGCTCCACCCAGAGCGGGAGGGGTCATTTGATGATTTCCCATCCTAAAAAAAAAAAAAAAAAAAAAGGAGCATTTACTTTAACTTATAGGTGATGCTTGCTGTTAAACATTTAAGATATTGCGAGGATGGAGCGAGAGCCTTCCTAATTATTTAGTTTTATTCCTGAAAATTTTTATTGAAAATGAGAGGTTTTCAGAGACTACTCTTTTATAGCCTACTAGCTTCTGCCCGCGACTTCGTCTGCGTGAAATTTCATGGCATCGCCTACCCGGGCTGTTACTTATTTTGTTTTTGCTTTCCGTTCTTTCTGAGTTTTTCTTTTTGCCCGGCTCCTATAGCCTCCTAGCGTAATGTTAAATAGCCTATAGCCTTCCTCAAGAGTTGGGCTATAAAATGCAAAAGAATTTGACAAATTCGACTGGTAGTTCTAGAGATTCGTTCAAACTGACAAACGAAACTACAAACAAATTCGTCAGCATTATTATTATTATTATATATAGTTATATATAGTTAAGACAAAGAAATTGAGATAGGTACTTGGGTGGCCATGTCCTAGGTTCTTCAGTATTTCACAGCAAATTCACTGATCAGGGATATGGTTATGATTATAGAAACCGATTTCACTTTAGTGCCTTGCTGTCGAGGTCATCCATCTTTGAGAGTGACCTCGTTACTAAAGAAAAAATTAGCATTAGGTAATAAGCGGGCACTAAAATTGGAGGTGACATAATTACAAGGTCCCTTTTAGGAAGAAAACCCTTTATTCAAATCCAATTAACGGAAAATTAAAGGCTAAAAGCTACAATTTTGTCAAAAATAACGTCATTCCTCAACAAAAGGGGAATTGTCTTCCTTTTTAACCAAAAATGTCGCAGGAATCTGTAGTAAAAAATTCATTCGTTAGATTCCTTTTTGGAGTTTTTCCGGAGCGTTCCTTTCTGATTTGCGGGGTTAGGGGGCCGAGACAATGTTGCTGGGGGAATAGCGAAATGCATATTTATTTAGTTTTATATTTAATTACAACTAGCAAAGGACTCAAATATGTTAGTAACAAACGTTAGTAAATTTAACCTACACACTTAAAAGGGTTTACGCCATACGGCATTTCATACAAACTTTCAAGCCTTTGTTTTTCAAAATGAATAAACCGATTTTAATGAAACTTCATACACATAAGCAGGATTTAAAGATCTAAAAATAGTGTTACTGCGAAGTTAGACCGATTTTAAAGTTTCCATAGAAACAGAGATTTCCAGTTATCTTTTATTAAATAAGACATTTTGAAAATGTTCATAAGTAACTTTTTAGACCTTTGTATCCTGCTTATGCGTATGAAGTTTTATTAAAATCGGTTCACTCGTTTCGAAAAACAAGTGCTTGAAAGTTTGTATGAAATGCCGTACGGCGTAAACGCTCTTTAGCTTACTTATGTATGTATGTAAAAGCTACTTTACTTGCCGAATTAAAACTTGGTTTTCATAGACGAAACTACTACGTAAATCTGTAAAATAATCTTATCTAATATAAAATCTCTAAGAGGAAGGAACAGGCACTAACGAGCAAGTCGGAGTCTGCTTTCTTGCTTGTTATTACGAAACCCAAGAACACTGGAGATATGAACAGTGAACAGGATACTCCACAGTCTATTGCAGCACTCATAATATGAAAATTAATGAGCTTATTACTGGGTATTGATTATCATAGTGCCTATTGTTTATTGTTTCTTAATAATTGTTACGTTTATCTAAAAGAGTCAGTTGTTTGATATACCCTATTTAGTCAGTTGTTTTGCTGCACCATACATTTCTGTTCGCGAAACTCGATATAATTGAAAAGTTAAACAATGTACATTGTAATTTAATATTGAGGAAGTAAGTATAGCCATAAGTATAATAAATTGTATACTTGTACACTGTTGTTCTGAGTTTCTGGAGTGGCGACCGCGTACCAGAAGACGTAGCATTGGAAGGCCTCCCACAAGGTGGCCCGATGAACTTGTGAAGGCCGCAGGAATCCGCTGGATGCGGGGAGCATAGAACCGGTCGAATTAACGGTGCTTGCAGAGGCCTATGTCCAGCAGTGGCCGTCTTTCGGCTGAATGAATGAATGATTTCACACTATTTTATATGATAAATTGATAATAATTACATGTAGGTATTTACAATATTACACCTATATTTGCGAATAAAAAATAATTTGACTTTGACTTCGAAATATTCATCTGGCCTTGAAATAGTTATTCCGAAAGACTGGATTTGGTTGTTTGTACACAACCATTTAATTTCAAACCAACTGAACAAACCTCGCTACCTGAAACAATGACCCAGAAGCGTGACACCAGAATGTTTTATGAAAAACGTTGTCCCAGGTTTGAGTTCCGCACCTGAGGGCACTTTAGATAACAAAGAGTTATTTTGCAGACAACGTGCCACGGGAGGGACTCCCCTCAGTCAGCCCCGGGGCGTTGCTAAGCTGAGAGCTTGTGGCGCGCTTAATAAAATAAAGGAGCCGTGACGGAGCGAGTTTCATGGCCGTATGAGTGTACTAGGTATATTATATATTCTATGGTATGAGTTGGGTAGGTTAATTAGAGTGGAAATACATAGTTCTTCGGAGGGTTTTATTTTAATTAGGGAATTTGGGGACAATTTTGCTTTTAAAATGCGGCGTGAGTGTATGACCAGAAGTATGAACGTAAATGAAGCAGAAGGGGTGTAAAGGATCGTAGCAGGTGGCGTTTTGAAGTTTCTTACCCCCATGGGAAGATCGCATGAGGTCATGTACGAGTATGTTAGCTTTTAAATCCGGAATGGATGATATTAGATTTATTTGCAAGAATATAGCCATAGGTAGCTAACATCAGTTCTTAAGATCTATGGGTTTCACTGGGTTTCGGCGGTTTGGGGTTGGGTGTGATCCGGCAGAGAACTAAAGTTGTCGACATAGCTCACAGAATAAGCAAGTAGTAATGGCCGTAGAACCCATGACCGCTGGGTATACGTGTGCTTGAGTGAAGATCACGAATCGGTAAACGTAAGGTGGGGACGCCCTCAGGCTTGGTGGAGCGACGATCTTCGCAGGGTGGCTGGTAGCAGCTGGATGAGAGTTGCCAAGAATCGGGCTGATTGGTGTGCAATTGGAGAGGCCTAAGTATGTCCAGCAGTGGATTGCTGTAGGCTGATAATGCTTTTAGAATTACTTTTTAAGTTTCTTTACGTATGAACTGAATTTTAAAAAACCTCAGATGGATGCGTCTTTTTTGCTAATCATCTAAACTAATATTATAAAGAGGTAAAATTGTTTGTTGGTTTGTTGTCTCTGAAAGTAGGTACTAATTCGATTTTTGGAATCGAATTACCAATAAGAATAAATTAATTCGAATTGTAAACAACACTTTTAACGCGTGATTGAGCGCGTAAAATGGTCAAAAAGTTGGTTTTTAAAGCAGTGTATCTCTTAAACCGTAAATAATTTAGAAAAAAATAGTCATATTTTCATGTCTTATTTTAAAACAGTGATGGAACTCAAATCACAATTAAACGTAGGTACATTAATGCATTAAATAAATCTTCAAATACGCCTCTGACATTTCTTTAAAAGCAGTTTATTCCTTCATTAACAATTTTAATTATAATTAAAAATATACCATTAAATTGCTAATGCCAAACTGCATAGAGTGATGGATTAATTATTGTTACGAGTAAGTAGTTTGTAAATAGATGATTGTTTCATATTTTGCAATAAATAACCAGAGTTGTGTCATCGCGCTTCTCTTTCTTTTCTATGCAGTCCGATAGTGACCGCGCTTTAGGTCATGTAGTCGCCTTAAACAGCCTACGCTCGGCGCGACGCGGCACGTCTCTGCTTCGACGAAGTACTAGTCGAAATTGATCGAAGTCCGAAGTACGCGACTATACACTCATGCTAAGAACTACGGGACGTTTCGCGTCCTTGGACTCTGGCGCAAAAACTGACAACGATCGGAAGTCGCCCGAGGCGCGGCGAGGCGAGATTGCACGAAGCGAACCGAAGTGCCCTTGCACACTCTCGTATTCGATTAACTTCGATCAACTTCTCGAGTAGTATAGTGCAGGCTTTACATAATTGCCTATCCGACAAATCCCACAAAATAACCTACAATACCTATCTATAAACAAGAAGACAATACCTTTACACAACACAGTACACCAAATTTTTACACAAATTGTACGCACCAACCACAACAGGCCCACGCCATTGTTGTTGTAACGACATACCAGCACATAATCCCTTTTGTTAGCCTGTCCGCCACAGCACAGCGGACGAGCTTGTATTTAATTGAGAGGATTCATGGGCAGGACATGTTCTTGGAAATTAATGTTATGTTTGTTTTTAGTTAATGAAGTAGGTATGAAATTATCATGGCCCGTGGCCTGTTGTCAAAAACTAAATTAACCCTTCGTATCGAACGTAGATCTACGCAAGAAACAATAGCTTTTTAATTGTGTCTGTAATTACCTACGACATGCAACCGGTTAAAACGCAAGGTAAATAATTACATAGGTACAAACATTAAATCAGCACCCCCCTAATTGCATGACGCACTATCAATCTCAATCTGAATAATTTTGAAGCATATTGCTAATCCATTGCTTCTTATGTTCGAAAAATGTGTCTGCTCAACAACGTAAATAACGCAATGTATGCAGTTGAACTGTCGAAATGAAAACTATTGCTTCCTACTGATTAGTGTTTTATGCAATTACCCCGCTGTTGACCGCCATAATAGATTTGCCTAATAGTTTTTGGGTTACAATAGGTATGGAGGTTGTGCGAGGGGTTATGGCCCTTTCTCTCACAGAGAGGAAGCCTTTGGCCAAGCAGGTGGGAACGTTACAGGCTGATTATGACTTACAATAATAAGCAAGATTGGGTATTTGACTTATGATGCTCAATCGTCAATAAAGTCGGCACTAAGAGGGTAAAGAAAATACATGGCTTCCACAGTTGGATTTAGTGGTATTTTGTTTTTAACATTGCTTGAGATATTTTTACCGTGCTGACGCAAAAGAAGAAGCCATACAAACTAATGCAATATTTTTTCGAATAATTAAATCAAAATACTTGAAAATCTAAAAAAAAGTCGACAACCCCTTAACTCTATTTCAAGTTCGGGAAAATGGAAAAGGTTTTTAAAAAGTAAAAGAAGACTCACATTTTTTTTCCGACTAAAAAGATCGGAACATTCGGAAAACGTTGCATTAAAGACACATCTAGAACCTACGTGTCACGATTTCAATGCAGAAAAAGAAAAAGAAGTATTGGGAATTGGCATCTAACTTTCAAAGGCGGATATGGCCGACAGGTCACACGTGACATGTCTGGAAATACTCTCAGAATTTCACGTCTCGGCACTTTCGTAGTCTACGTTGTTTTTTAGGGTTCCGTACCAAAATGGTAAAAAGGAAACCCTTATGTTGCGACTCAGTCTGTCTGTCTGTCTGTCCGTCTGTCACAGCTGGATATCTCAAGAACTACTAATGATATCAACTTGAAATTTAGAATGGTTTTAGATAACGTTTACCCAACTATTTTGCAAATAACAAAGATTTTTTTTTTTTTGCAACTTGGGCTGAAATGGGGTCTGAACAATTCGAAGTGGGGCTACTAGGGCATGTGGGGTATCATATGAAAGAGCACAGTTTGCACATTCTCAAACACTTTTTCTTTTTTTTAGGTCGTTTAGTTTTCCACTTCTGATGAATAATGTAAAAAAAAATACCGTTCTTCCCCCTTACCTCTGAAGTTTATGTAAAGATTATGGGAAAAATAAAACGATGTCTCTAAATAGCACACTTTTTCATAAATCATCAACAAAAGTTACATTAGTTCCACTATCGGTCAAGAGATGGCGCTGACCTAAAACTACAATATTCTACACCACAATGTGCAGTGTTAAAATTCTTTGACGAATATAGGCCTCGCCGATGAAAATTAAAAACATATATTATGATGGTACGGAAACCTCGGTGCGCGAGTCCGACTCGCTTTTGCCCGGTTTTTGGAGGTAGGTAAGTATAAATAGAACCTGCTCGTAAAACTCGATTAAAAGTTAATTTTTCCTATAGTTTCTTACCTAGGCAGAGAGGTTTTAATAAATAACTTTTTAAACTTGCGCATAAAATTAAGTACTGGCTTTACAATTAAATTAAACAGAGGCTTGTGTACGGATGAATAGATCACTGCATTATTAATCTCATTAAATCCTGCTATAGTATTTTTATCTCACTAAGCGACGCGCGCTTTACTTGTGGTTACCCAGTGTACAAACACGCTGTGAATGTTTGTGTAAGTACTGCTACGGCGGCATACCTGTTTACCTACATCGATTCCTATATAATTCAAACGTAAATACCTACATTGTGTAATAGAACTCTAATCCAGAAATTTTGTGATTTATCCAAGTGGGTACTTTTAAAGAAAATAAATTCTTCGCCTTTTACGGACCGATGAATGAATGAATGAATGAATTGCACCGATCCCAGCGTGGTTAAACCAGACTCGATTAATCGAATGAACCCCAAGATTCGCACTAGCTCCTGTAGCCTCATGTTCATGGTGCTACAGCGACCATTGCATATCAAGGAATAGACCGGGGGGCGCGGTAATGGTAGGGAAGACGTGCCCGTAGGATAGGTAAGGATTTAAGAGCCTACCGGATATGCATCCTAGAGCAAGCCTTGGACTAGTGGAGAGATGGGTAATTATTATGTATGGATGGGCATCTTTTAACGACCTTGCCGCCAGGTTGGTTCAGGTCGAGCTTCATCGGTGAGTCTTTTGGCGGGGCTCTACTGCTTTCTCTTTTCCTTTGTACATCCTTGCTATGCTGTGTTGTGCTAGATGTTGCTGTTTTCAATGTCTTCTTCAGAAGTTTCGCTACTATCCGTTTCCGGTTTTTTGTCAATTTCACTAGCAGCGATTTTAATCTTACTTCTGTCTTCCGCTGTATATGATTACAATTTTTTTTTTCTGGCGGCGAGATCTTGTAAATAAGTATCGTACTGTCTTCGTTTGATAGTTGTTTAAGAAATTGAAGATCCCGCTTCTTGTAAGAGTTCTCTAATTCCTCCTACCTTGGGATTGATTTTGCACAAGCGCACTATTCGTATAAAACCAAGAAAAGTTGTAACTAGGGACGTCCATGCCAAGGTTTCTATTTACGTAAAATAATAAAAAAAGAGTGAGTAAATGAGTACTAAACTCTTTTTTATTAATTGTCGTACCCCGTCAAGGCTGATTAGAAACCATTTTATTACAGACTGTTTTTTAAAACTTTTCGTATTCACACATAACCTTTGTTCTTTCTTCTATGGTTCATTTTCACCTCAAAGCCATTATTTTCAGAATAAAGTCAAAAGCTCTAGCAATGACTAAAACAAGTTTTTTTTAAAATATTGATATTATACTAAACAAATTATACAAATTGTATCAAAACGAAGGTTATAAAAAAAAGGTAAAACAGGTAAGTAATCCCTTATTTTGGAGGGCACCGTATACGGGTAAGTATTTGCTTTACGTACGTATGTATTATCGTTTAAGTACGTAAATAGTACACCACAGACTGCCTGCAGTACTTATTGTCCTTTTACCTTTAAAACCATCCAGATACCCTGTATCTCGCCCGATGACGTCACTCTACCCAAACTTATTACAGAATTGTTTCAGTACTTTATTTGAGATGTTCCTCAGTCTTTCCTTTGAAGATAACAATCTACGATGATTAAAGGCTTCTCCAACTTACGGTAGAGTTGCCGTCGGTTTAACGCTTTTTGTTGTTATATCGCAATATTCAAAATTAACGCTAAATTCATGCTCGAATAAATTGAGATGAACATGTTATAGTAGCTTATTATATAATATGATGTTCATTAGGTAATTATTGATTAACGGCGAAAATATTCCAACCTGATTGGGAGTAATATGTTTGAGCCGTTTGTGGTTGAAACACTAAAGCCATGGGTCCGAGTGCTCACTTGGTTTTTCGAGAAATCGCCAAGCGGTTAGTCGACTCTTCACGTGACCAGAGGGCTGGCCTATTTCTTGGTCAAAGAAATAGCATCGCCATACAACGTGGCAATGCTGCCAGCCTTTTGAGCACTGTTCCTGTTGACAGCGATGCGGACGAATTTTTTGATGCCCTATGATTCTTTTGCTTCTTTTTTCATATACATTACTAGCTTCTGCCCGCGACTTCGTCCGCGTGAAATTTCACCCTCCCCCCATTCACCCACTTCGAGGTCTAATTTCGAAAACCGTTGCTTTGCACTCTTCACAAAGAACACACTCTCCAAATTTTATGTCTCTAGGACCAGCGGTTTAGGCTGTGCATTGATATAGTCATATAGTCAGTGAGATATAGAAGATGTTATGTAAATATTAACTTGATTAACAAAAATAAACAGTATTACGAAGTTATTTAAAAGATATATAATATTGGGAATATTACACAACACATATACGAATTTCGAACACGCACAAATTTAGGAGTGATTCTATATTTTCCTCCAAAAGGTTTGCGTGTCTACTGAGCACCGCGCGAAAGCATGATCTAGTTAAATACGTCCAATATTTTACGAAGACTTAGAATTACGTATTTATCTCGGCGTGAAATTCACGAAAGACATCAACCAAGCGTGATTCTGTTTACACAGGAACATTTCATGCGTTGTCACATGAAATATTAAACTCATACCCACGTTTCAGTAATTTCAGGGACAGATGGTATAAATAATACCGAATTCTGGATTACGTCGCAACATGGCGTATACTGGCGAGCAGTGGTGGCCCAGTGGTAATGACTGCGACTTACCTACGTGTTGTAGGCCGTAGGTTCGAACCCAACAAGCGCTTTACTTTGTGTAAATTATTCCGTCACCACTGCTCTCAAAACGGCGAAGGAAAACATCGTGAGGAAACCGGCATGTCCTAGAACCAATAATTCGAAGACATGTGACATCTACCAACCCGCACTGGGCCCGCGTGGTGGATTACAGCCCACTCCCTCTCACTGAGAGGAGGCCTGTGTCCCAGCAGTGGGAACGTTATAGGCTGATTATGATTATGACGATGGCGTATACCTACAATTGTATCCCTATTTACCTACCTTATAGTATAAGATAACAAATGCTGAAAGGGATTAGGGAAACAGATGACAGCGGGTTGTGGCGTAGAATTATATTAGGTATAAGATAAATTACATAATTTATGATAAAGGAAAATGTATAATTTATAGGTAAGCTCGCAACTTGCTACAGGTATTTAAATATCTACATTTCATCATCATCTGTCTAGTCGTTTCCCAACTATGTTGGGGTCGGCTTCCAGTCTAACCGGATGCAGCTGAAAATATGGTTAAAGGAGACAATTTTTTTTGTTTGGGGAATAGGCCCACCACAAATTGTGGCGTATAGCAATGAAATGCACGTTAGTTTATTCCTTATAATCTCTAGATTACAGTGGTAATATTAGCAAAACTTTATGTAACCGGAATACTGTGAAATACGACAGTCAAAACATGACTCTCATAATAACCTAAAATCTCACAAGAGCTATTGTCTAATGAGTGGACAGGTCTCCTTGGTATTTTAAGTCAAAATAGTGCACTTTTCAATAATAATATTATAGTATGAAACAAAGTCACGTCTGTACTACGTGACAGATTTTGATGTGATTTACACGATTTGATAGACTTATTCATGAAAATGGATTAGATGTAGGTATACATTTCGAAATAGCGCGGCTTTTGCCGGCCAATACTGTAGATCTAAAATAATAAGGTGATGTGTTATAAGCTGGTTGTGCAAGGAGAAAAAAAAACACATTATGGGTACGTCACAAGAAGTATTTATTACTGTTCAGCATCATCATTTTCAAAGTCATCTCTTAAAAGCAGTATTTCATCTAAAAAAAGATGCAGGTGGCTCAACCTCACCTTGATGCCGCGCCCAAGATAAATACCACACTATACACATCACATGTGCACAGCAGCCAACAGTGCGTCTGCCCACTAAACAATTACAACAGTATCCAGCAAGAGCAGCTCTAGTGTTAGTAATTGATGGGGTGGTGTCAACTACTATATAAATATAATAAGTTTTCCTACTTGTGTGCCTTGATTGTATCCGTTGAAATCGAGCTGCACAATTGATACAACGGCTTTGTGGATTATGCACTGTATCTACAGAAGCCATTTTCATAAAATCTTTCGAATAAAAATATGAAAAAAGAACAGAAGAAACATACAACTATTGCAGGAAACAATAATAATGTTGTCCAAAGAGTATCTAATCCTACATTCTATGTTGTCTGTCAAACAGTTTTTTTTTATGTTTTTGGAATGGCTTCGAGGCCTTTATGCCAATCTGTCAAACTGTTTGAAACTGGACCACAGAGTATCTGCAACGGGCTATTAATTACGTTTCGTTCCACGGTGATTTTTAAAGTACGTTGATTGATATATTATAACGTGATAACCGTTAATAACAGCATTAATAAAAACAAGTTCACTGTACCAATTAATTATTACCTCTTTAAACGTATTTTAAAGCCGATGTTATTACCGCTGCGCACCGTAGTAACATTTTTTTTTCACGTTAAAATAAACCTAAAAACGCTCCTAAACAAGCATTTTTTGCCGTAACACTTTTTTACTATTATTTCATTATTCCGGTTACATTTCTATATAATTTCTGGTCTGTTAATAATAATAAGATGATCACTTTTTTCATGTGCAATATCATTAATAAACGTTACCGTTTAACAGTGGGCCCAAAAAAAATTGTCTCCTTTGTTAACATGAATATTTCATTGGCTTTGAAATTCATATTTGTTATACATAAATATTAATGATCAGTTACAGATTCCTACTTCCAGCTGTTTCTAGCTTTAAAAAAATCTCTTTTGTTATAATTTAAAATCAATAAAGAATTAATTTAGGTAATTCCCCTATTCATTTATTTCCCTCACAGTCGTAAATCTCTTTGAAACCGACGTATCTTCAAGTACAGCCCGTGATTAACTCAAAGTTGTTCGTGCTATCGGTACTGCCAATGTAATGGTTCGTAAGTACCACGTAATAACGGACCAGCCTCGTAAGAAGTACTTCCCATTCTATAGGGTTGTTAACAGTAATTAAAATTATAACTTTTTGATGTTAAAGCAGAAATGTTACCACAGACTACCTGTAGTGTGTTGTAGTAGTAGCTCTTGTTTGAATCATAATTAGCCTATAATGTTCCCACTGCTGGGACACAGGCCTCCTCTCTGTGAGAGGGAGTGGGCCGTAATCCACCACGCGGGCCCGGTGCGGGTTGGTAGATGTCACATGTCTTTGAATTTTTGGTTCTAGGACATGCCGGTTTGTTGGAATAATAAACAAACAAACTTGTTGACCCAACGAAGTTCGTACCGCTTCAGAATAGGAATTATCTTAAAAAAATGTTTCATGAATTTTACACATATTTTTAATAGTTATTCTGCTAAGCTGTTCTTGAGCTATAAGTAAATGGTGTAACTAACTTGACTTTGTTTTATTTATATAGATAAAGATCCTTTATTTATAGTTATTATGCTCTTTGAATAAGGTTATCTTTAATAAATCTGTCATGTCAATGTTTAAAGACTTACCGTACAATAAAAGTTGTTTAACTTTCTATTTGAATTTATAATTACTTTTCCACAGCTCTCCTTCTCCCTTAATCCAAAGGTTGTTTTTAAAAGTCCCCTTTAAACGATAAGATTACTCATTGTGTCACCCCTTGTAACATTTTGTACAGACGCCAGCACGTCAAGCTACCCGAAACTCTCAAATTTTCCCAATCAACTTTGAACCTTGTGCTTTAGCGATAAAGTTGAAAATCTATTAAAGAAGTTTGACAGATTGTAGTAGGTTGATGTGCTGGCGTCTGTACATTTATAACAGATATCAGATATCTTTAATAAGCACAGTTACAGAACTAGCTTCTGCTCAAGACTTCGCCCGAGTGGATGTCGGAAATTATCCCTGGGGAACGGGCTCCCGAGACAAAAAGTAGCCTATGTCGTTCCCCAGGATGCATCTATTGCTTTGCCAAATTTTATCGAAATCTGTTTGGTGGTTTAGGCATGAAAAGGTAACTTACAGGCAGAGTTACTTTCCAATTTATAATATTATAGTTACTGTCTGCATCATCCCACTGCAGGACAAAGGCCTCTCCCCATGAATTCTAGCATATATTTATAGGTAAATAAATAAATAAAATTATGTTTATTTATTTCCACAAATTATATTCGTCTAAGTACATTTAAGTTGACAGGTATTTCTACAAAATTTTGTAATTTGTGTTTGTGGGAGGGATATCTGGAGTCTAAGCTAAGCCTATGTACACACATCAAAAGTGTCTAGGGATCAACATATATTTTTGCAATAACTTTTCTCCTGATTGATATTAATTAAAATTTTCTTTAAGGATTCATCAAATAAAGTGTTTTCGTTTGTCACAGTAACGATAAACCAAGTCACCTTTGCATTAATAAAGAAATTTGCCATTTTCCTAATAAAGGGATTTTTGACATTTGAACCACTAACACAAAAGTTCGAAAAAAAGACTGAAATAACAGTTTTCTTTAAAATTTTATTGGGTAACTTAAACAATTAATAATCCGTGTTTCTACCGCGAACACTAACAACACAAGAACATCGGTTTGGCATACTCAAAATGAGTTCATCCAAATCACGCTGTGGAATGGCCGCCCATGTTCGTTGCAACAACAAAAAAAAGTCTTCTTGCGACTGGATACCCTCCATATTCGGCAGAGCTCTTCTCTGTAGCATATCCCATGCATGCTCAATCGGGTTCAAGTCTGGCGACTGAGCAGGCCAGGGCAGGACATTGATGTTAGCTGCGGCGAGAGTCTGTCTTACAACTCTTGCGGTGTGCGGTCGTGCATTATCATGCATTAACAGAAATAAGGGACCGATTTGCACTTGTAGAGGAACGATGACGTCTGATACAATCGTCTCAGCATAAATTTGAGCGTTGAGGTTGCCTCTGATCCAAATCAACTCAGTTCTTCCGCCGATCCAAATACCCGCCCATACCATGATGGTTCCACCACTATAAGGATGGACTTCCTGGCAGGATTTTAATCGCTGTTGGCGTCCAGGGGTTCTCCAGTGTCGTATACGTCTTGTATCCGGTCTCATACCAAAACGAGACTCATCAGAAAAGCACACGAAACGCCATTGTTCTTCTGCCCAATTTCTGTGTTCAAGAGCCCATTGATATCGAATCCTACGATTGTGCATTGCTATAGGTGGTACCCGTAGCGGTCTTCGGGAATGAAGGTTCACTTCATGCAAGCGGTTTCTGACTGTTTGGTCGCTAATTAAGTTCCCTGAAGAGTGATGAAGCCTCACGGCTAACATCATGGCGGTTATTGTTGGAGCTCTTCGAGTTAAGATTTGAATGTATCGGTCTTGTCTCCGTGTGGTGCAGCGATACCGTCCTCCATGGCGCTCAGCCACGGTACCAGTGCTTCGGTAACGTGTCCAAAGTCGACTGATAACACTCTGACTTGTATTCAGAGCTAAAGCGACAGTACGTTGCCGGGAACCAGCTTCTATCATTCCCACGGCTCTGAGCATTTCTTCCCTGCTTAAATGACGTCGCCGCTCCATAATAACGTTGGTTTTAATCAGTAGTAGGGAAACAGTAGCACTAATAATGTCTTCAATGCGTTGTATGTTTTTATAGGGAAAATATTGACAGCTGATTTTCATCTTTTACTCGAATTTGATTCACAGTTCCTGATTCAAATTATGAAATGCACCAAAAAGGATCCATATAAATTTATAAAATCATAAATTTATTACAAAGCCACATCTCAATCTCAAGAAATCCGCATAAAAATGCTTGATCCCTAGACACTTTTGATGTGTGTATTTTAAAACTCCAGGTTCTTTATTATTATTTCATGTGTTTATCTGTTATAAGTATTTGTCCGCTATCTATCTGTTATGTTCACGAAAGTCGTGGGCAAGAGCGCAGCGAACATCGATTCGGGATGCACCGCATTACAAAAAAATCTTTCTGCATCGTTTTTGTACACATTGTATGAACCATCGCACACTACAGGCTAGCCGCACCGCATTTTTTTGTATTTAAATGCGTTGCGCTGCGGCCCGCTATATATCTAATGTGCTGCGCTGGGATGTGCACAAACTTTCTTCTTCATTATTCGATCAGCTTCTGATACCATGCCATATAAACTACGTAAATTACTTAGTCGAAAAAATTAATCACAAGATTTGACGGTACTGGAATATGGTATTAATTCCTTGAATATCTGCCTATAAATAATGTGTAACATAATTCACGCAAGACCTCATACACCCCAATTAGAGTATTGAGTTATAAGCATAATACAATGACCAAAACTTATTTGTTTTAAAGCTAACTATTATTATTAAGAAAATCGTGTTGACCCTAACATTTTATGCATTTAAAATTGAGTCTTATTGCTTTGTCATAAGATTTAATTTTCTTTAACTCAATCACCGCTCAGTATGACAAAATACATAATTTTTTAAAAAATACTTATTTTAAAAGTTGCTGATATCGATTTAGTAGTCAATTATGAACAAACTACTTTCAGGACTTGAGTTTATTCTGTTACACCTTGTATAGTAGGTATATAAATGGTGTGAAAGGTCATTGTCCTCAGTGGCCTTTCAGCGACCGAATATCAGTATTTAAAAGGGAGCGACTGTCCTGCTGTCCTCCTCAACTTAAATACTGGGGTATTAGAAGGCATTCAATTATGCAACTGGACAGGTGTCCAGGTACACAATTGAACGGCAGAAAATAAAAAAAAAACCGCCGGGGTTTATTTTATTGTATACACTTACAAATTACATTTTTAACTTTTGGAATTAAAAATAAAGAAATTTAAAAATATAAAAAAGTACTTTTATAGGTACAGGTATAGTACAGGTATAGTATATACCTGCTCGGAAAGTACCTTAATACTTCAAAAAAAAATTAGGCAGAAAGTACGTCATTACCCATCAAAAAGTGGACGAAAATCCATTGTTAACGTGTTGTATTTTTTTTTTAAATTTAGGGCATAATTATAAAGCTGAAAGACAAAAAGTTTTTATCACCAAGCGCAAAATGATACTGGCAACATACTTTTGCTGATCATTCATTATTCTCCTGCCCTTTTCTCAATTTATTTGGGGTCGGCGCAATATGTCATTTTCTTCTATGCTTCTCTATTAATCGCCATCTCGGCAGTCACACCCTTTCTAACCATGATTATCATCATCCACACAGTCCATTCATCTTTCATCATGGTTTTTGCTGATCATTTAAACCAATATTAATGTTTCTGTCGTACATTGAGTTTTAATAACTAACAATTTTAATATAAATTTAATTAAAAAATAAACTTTTATTTTCCTCGTATAAAGTATAGTATAAAGTACTATATAACACTCGCAAGAAAGTGCTATTTCGTAATCGGTCACACACTTTCTCTCCTCGGTGAACAATGTTGGTACTATTTTTTTGTGGTCTAATAATGGAACTCGCTCCCTTTGATAAAAAACTACCTACATTTACTTAGACATACACACACACACACGGTACACGGTTACATTACGGTTTCATTTCGCTCCCAAAGTTTCCGAAACAGACTAGTATATTGAAAACTCCCTTAGACTTTGCCCACCGACCAGGACGCTTCCGGGGAAACTCCGTCGTATGGCACCCCTAAGTGCACAGCTATAGGTATATACTGCACGTACTATGTTATTTTAAGTACCATTACGTAGGTACCTAAGTACGTACACGTAATTAAATTGGAGCCGGCTTAGTTGTCGGCTTGGATACGATTAGGCCTGCTTTGTGAGGGTTGCCACGAATGAAGGTTTTAGCCTAGAGGCTTTTAAAAAGGGTTCGTGGAATGAAATTGGGTTTATAGGTGTTTTTCTTTGAATTTTATTTTGAGTGTTGAATTGAGTTATTTATACGAGATTGAATTGAACTAAGACTTGAACTCACAGGTTGTGTTCATGAAAAATACATGGTCACGTAAAAAACGTAACGTGTAAATAAAATAAATAATTCTGTTGGTTCTTGGAAGTCTAAAAATGTTTTGGAAAAATTTAGAATGACGCCATATTTGATATTTTACCTCGTAGCATAGCTTAGATTTGGCGACCAGTGTGTTTAAACTATCATCAAAATGTTCTGCATTAGTTTGTGATGCAAATTGACGAAGGACTTTGCACTGACATGTATGCATACCTGATTCCAATATTAAATTAACTCCTTGGATCAGTCTGTGGTTCAGTCAGATGGTGATCATCTGTAGTTGAACTGAATATGGGTTTATAGAGATTCTCCTCTCCGTTGAAGATTTCCGATCATAATTATTTCTAAATGCACGTGAGTAGTTTTTAAGTCTTTACACGATCCATAGTGATATCGCGTTATTTTTCTTTTATCTAATTATTTTCTTCTTGGCATTTAAAATAGCCAGGTTTAATTATAACTTTATCTCTTTGATTTATTCGATTAAAATCTTATACCTATTCCATTTTCCGAATTTTGAGTGCAATAAACCAACAGAATGCGAATTATATGCATACTAATATTATAAATTCGAAAGTAACTCTGTCTGTCTGTCTGTCTGTATGTTACCTTTTCACGCCTAAACCGATGAACAGATTTCGATAAAATTTGGCAGAGAGATAGATTGCATCCCGGGGAAGGACATAGGATAGTTTTTATCGCCATACCTTGCGGGCGGAAGCTAGTTTACTATACATAACACTATACGCAGAAACGTTCGTCTCGCGGCAGTCTTTCCTCCAATAATCCTGTATCGCACTTTGATACGCTGTGTTACAAGGCTGCGTAATTCTGTATTTGTTGTGAATAGAACATGTTCATGCCTTCTGGCAAAAAACGTATTCCAGCTTAAAATTTATATCCAGCGTATTTGAAAGACTTTTTCGGCATTTGTAATGTAAAGTGTGGGATTAAAAAGCTCATGGAGAATATGTAGGTGATTTTAGATTCATTTTTTTTTTACGATAATAAAAAATTGTAAGTAATTAAAATTGAGTAATTTATTTATTTTCAGGCACCTACTTAGGTTTATTTAAATTTAAGGATCAACATATTTATTAAAAACATTCTGGCCGAAAATCCGACCCTAATCTGCGTGCAAAAGAGTTACATAAAGTTCATAGAAGAACCCCAAGCGCCCAAAGGGAATATTGTAATACAGAAAAGTAAGATTACTTTTGGATTCTTTTAGTAGAAATGAGGCCCAAAGCTGCGGAGAAAAAGTCAGCAAAAGTTTAGCCGCTTATACGAAGTTAATGTTAATCGTTATACCGAAGGAATTAGGAGCACTTGTCCTTTAGTTTTATCTCGAGAACGACAGAATTACTTTTGATGTGGTTTTCTCTGAGAGATAAACTTGTTATTCGCTGGGGTAATGAACGAAAGACTCATTTCGTGTTCACATTGCTAACTCCCAACATTTGGGTCATTTGGTAGATTTGGTTCAAGTTGATTTTTGTAAGTAAAAAATTTAAATGATTCTCGTGTAGGGAGTATGCATAGCATAATCAGTCTACAATGCACTGCTGGGCCACAGGCCTCTGTGAGAGGGAGTGGACCATAATCCACCACGCGGGCCCAATGCGGGTTGGTGGATGTCACATGTCTTCGAAGTTTTGGTTTTAGAACATGCCTGTTTCCTCACGATGTTTTCCTTCACCGTTTTGAGAATGAAGGAAAACGTCGTGTATAGATAAACTTAGGTATTTTCCGAAATTATTGAAATATTTTCTGTCGCTTTATTTTTCGTAAGCAAATAAACCGACGTCGCAAAATTTATTAACGTAAGATTTTCTGAAGTGTCTCTTGATTAAAGCTCCTGACAAACACGTGAGCAATGTAATAATTGAATAAATATATTCAGCGTTTATATTGAAACAAATTAAATGATAATTAGACTGCTAAATCACTGACAATTCTTCCCAATAGCAAATTAAAGGAATTCATTTGACCCTTCACGGTTTAATCGAGTCCCAGCGCCATTATCGGACAAAAATATAGCCGCAGGTGAGAATCTCAAGCGGTTCTTTTAAATAAATTGTTTTAATTAGAAGCCATTAAAGAAATGGGCATTTTAAAAGGCAATTTGGTTTGAATTGAGCTTTCTCTTTTAATGTATTATCGTGCAATAGAAAAGGGAGCTTCTGCCATTACTTTGAGAAAATGTCTTAAGTAACTTTCGATTGAATCAGCTGGTCTATTCGGTAAATTTTCACCGTGAATACTTAGGTGAAGTGAGTTTGGAGTGAGCTGCCATTCCACCTGAGGGGCAATTCTTGTAATTTTAAGAACGTTCACAGTCTGATCTCAGTCTCAATCTGTCAAAAATACCTCTAATTTCCCTACATTTTGACAAGTTTTTGACATTTGTTTGTCGCTGAGATGAGACTGCGACTAGATTTTGATCGTTTTAAATTACGAGAATTGGCCTTCTGATGCCAGGGATTGACACTATTGACAGCTCAGTTCAAGCTCACTTCACGGCTTTTCACGGCAAGTTTTTTGCAGAATAGATACTGTATTTTTTTTGTCCGATCCTGTTGTATACCTCCGATAAACTATTGAAAAGAAATCTTATAACCTCAGTGGTTATTTGCTACTGTTTCAGGAGCTCACTAACGTTTGAACGAATTGTTTTCCAATTTTATCTTTTTTAGTTGACACAGAAGTTTTGGTAATATGTAACAATCTAGCTCGTACTTTTATGTATCATGAATATTTAAGATATTGTCACTTTATTAATAAATCCGAAGGTTCCATGTTTTCGAGTAATTTTGTCAGATGAAGTAGAAAGAAGAACTTTGAAATTATTTCATATCTTTTGCTATAATATAATACAGTGACACTTTCAGAATTTTTCGCTTCGACCTCAAAACTTGGAATACAATGTTACGTGACCAAAATAAGGGTCGAAAATATTGGGCAAGCTTTTGCCCCTAGAATCGTTTATTTATATAAAAGTAAGGAAAATTTCTATAAAAAGAAATTTTTGTATTATTTTTTTAAAAGCTTTTTACTGTAAGTATAAATATTTCTAATCTTCTAACCTTCTAATGTCCAAAATCTTTGAGAAATGAGAACGGTTTGAGTATTATAAAGCGGTACTTCCAGAATTTAATTCTGTAGTAAGCTGACACGGCAGATTTCAAATTACCAAAAGTACTTAAAAATGGCCGTAAACGCAAAATGGTCCCAAGTTACTTAACAGCGTTGTGTATTAAGCGAATTTAGTCATTTTCGGGAGAGAGAGAGAGAGAGTGATTAAATGTTTAATCTCCTTAAGTTTCTGTCTCTCCCTTTCAATTATTCATGCCGTGTTCCGAATTTAGAATATTTCGTGAAGGAGATTGTTCTTTAAATTAGGATGAAGGTAGATTGGATTTTATTGAGCAGTTTGCTGCTCTGAATTATGAAGACGGCTTCGTTGTTATACTTTTTGTGTGTCTTTGGCAATTTAGAAACCGCGCCCTAGTCTATATTGTAGCCATTGTTTTATGTTTTACAGTTTTACCGTACATGCGTCATACTATACAAGTACAAGTGGTTTAAAGTATTTGACTTTGAAAATTATATCGCTATCTGTCGCCATTTTTAATATTTTTGTCGTTTTATTATAGGGTATTATAGACAGACAAGTTACAATCGGTGGAAAGCGTTTTTTATTTCTACAAACACTTTCAATTGGATGGACTTATATTAATAAAGCTTATGTTAATTCAATAGATTTTTTAGTATTCCTTCATCGTTATCGCTGATAGAATGTCACTATATCCAAGCCCTCAGGATAAAACTACAATTGCAAAGTTTTTACTTCTTTAAGACATTTATCACTATGAATATGTACCAATAAGGATATAGTATTTTATAAGCGACGCGCGTTTTACCTGTGGTTACCAAGTGTACAAACACGCGTTAGCGCGTACATAGCTAGCCTTCCTCAAGAATTGGGCTATCAAATGTAAAAAGATTTTTGGAAATCCAACCTGTAGTTCCAGAGCGCTATAAATTAGTCTATAGTTGTCGCGTTTTAGCATTGCAATAGCGGTCATTAACCCATCTACTTTTTTTAGCGTTTTAGAATTGCAATAGAGGTCATTAACCCATCTACAATTTCTAGCGTTTTGTTATTTTAATAACTAAAATAAAGTCCGTTAACGTCCTGAATTAATAACTGTAGTGATCTTCAGCATGTTCTAATAATGAAAAACCATAGGAACAAGCTTTATTGTTTCAGTTCCTACGGAGATATGTGGGAAAGGGGGATGACCGGCTATTGCTATTGCAACTATAGGCCAGCTCATGGTTCAAAGTGTGACCACATAGACGTGCGGTCGACTGTACCTACTTCAAAACTGACGGCGGGCGCTGAAAGTTCGCGCCGTAACCAAGAGGTAAAATGAGGTAAGGTAAAGTAAGGTAAGGTAATGGTAAAGCCGGTAGGATTAGGTTAGTTTTCAGCATGTACCTGTAGGTGTTTAGGTAGTTGTGTTTGAGTAAGGAAATGAACAGCAGGTAAGAGAATGGCCTTTTGTTTGAAAACACAAGAGTAAGTATATGGGGCAAAAAAAATTACTACAAGTTATTAGTGCTAGAAAGATGTTTGATATAAATATGACGGAGAAGGTACGTGTCTCTCGTTATCATCAGTCATATTTTAATTACTGTGGGCCTACTACGGGTAGTGTTGGTTATTTTGAAAAACCTTTTACAGTTCAAATCAAATTATAATTTCATGAACAAATTAATCACACTAGCGAATCACACACTGTAGGTACACGACAAGACAGTTTCTGAGCACATGTAGGTCCGTACGATGTGCAATGGTCAAGAGAAGCAATCTCGCTCTCTTTCGTTGACTCGCAGGAACGTCAGGCTAGACTCTGTAGAATGCCACCTGCTGGCGCTTGCGCACCGATCAGTCGATCGACAGACCAACGCATTTTCGACAATTACATTAAAATGCCTTGGTACCGTCTAAACATAAAAAGATGCTCTCGTTCACATAACATAATCATCACGCCTGTATTTCCCCAAAGGCAACTAGTAAAAGTGCGCAGTGCTGCACTGTGCACATCCCTACCCTATTTCAAGTTAAACAAATATCAACTTTATTTCAGTGACCATTAAGTTGATTTCAGAGTGACTAGCACTATTGAAAAAGTTATAAAAATGTTTGAAGTTGTAGTGTAAACAGGGGGCCTAAAATAAAAAGGCCACTTTGGCAGAATCATAAAACAATTCATATCACGCAATTTCATCTGTATGACAGTTTTGTATGGAGATTCGTAAAATGCTATAAGTACCTCTGCCTAACCCTTCAGGGATATACTATTGGTGTGACACTGTCAAACAGTTGAATTGCGTGTAATGAATTGTTTTATGATTCTGCCAAAGTGGCCTTTTTAGGCCCCCTGAACTTTATAATAAATTGCGAACGTAGACTATATAGTACACACCCACATTTCGCCAGTTATATTTAAGTCCTATATAATAGGGGGCGAGCCTATTGCCAGCAACCGGGCACAAATCCAGACTCCAGGTTGCTACTACTGCTGCCTGCTGCTTTCGTTCATTTGACACTAATCGTGTGGAAACTTCATTCTTCAATAACACACACTAGTGGTTTAAAAAAATTCTAGCATTTTGCATATTCGTGGCTTTTATGTGAAAACCATCGGAAACGTTACGTGACGGTTTTGGCATCGGTTGTAGAAATACATAATGAGAATTGTTTATATATTTAATACTTCAAGAACAAAAATGTACAGAGAAAAATGTTCAACTATTAATTTAGGTAATGCCATTATGAAACGCTTTTATTTACAACTAGCTGATCCGACGGACTTTATACCGCCTCAGAATCAATATCTCCATACAAAATATATAAGAAAATTAATTATTAGGTACCTAACTAGTTTTTTGTCGTGATTTTTTTCCATGTTTTTTTAGTTATTCTTCTATTCGGGGCGGAGAAAAATCCAACAATTCAAAGATCATAAAAATCGGTCCAGCCGTTCTTGAGTTATAAATGGTGTAACTAACCCGACTTTGTTTTATAGATTTCCAACAGTTTACTGTCCCAACTTACCAAAGGTCAAAATCAAAATAGCAAGCCCGTTTCAACTTAGTTCTTGTAACAGAACTTATCGTGATGGTATAACTTTAAGCTATAGTTCGTAATACCTTATCGTGTTCTAAGTTAAACTGTGATTCAAGGTGTTCTGTAGTTGGCTTACTTTAACGTTTGTTGGTGCGTGACAACGGATACAATTGTTGTACAACTTTATTGGAGCTTAGTCACGGAAACTTGCCATATCAAATGTTTATAGATATCTAAAAATTTCTTTTTGTAAATTATTTCATCACCACTGCTCTCGAAACGGTGAAGGTAAACATCGTGAGGAAACCGGGCGGCGTGTCCTAGAACCAAAAATTCGAAGACATCTGACATAGATCTACTAACCCGCACTGGGCCCGCGTGTTACGGCCCACTCTTTCTTAAAGACAAGGTACAAATATCACTTATTCAAATAGGCACGTAAAAGGCACTTTTCACAAAAATAGAATTTATTCTAGTCGCCCCATCCAAAAGGTAATTTGGTATGGAGAAAAATGGGCAAGAAAATCCACCGTTACTCTTTTAAAATGTGTTACCCTTTTAAAATGTTTTACAATAGTTTGTAAATACATTAATTATTATGTGAATACGATGCACCTAGAACTATACTTACCACAAAAGGTAAAAATATTTAAAAATAAAGCAATGACAGGTAAATTAAAGTACTTACACATGATAAACAGGTGCTTACATATAATTTACAAACTTTGTAAAAGTAGATGATTTTCCTAAAATTTTAACAAGTTCATGAGTTAAAGTAATCAAACTATAAAATTAATGTCAATCAATCAGTTTGATTTTGTCTAGACACCGAGAGGAGGCCTGTGTCCCAGCAGTGGGAACATTATAGGCTGATTATGCTAACAGTTTGTTTAAATGGTTTGTTCAAAGTTAAAGTAACGCGTATCTGCCATTGCTGACTGCAGACGGCAACGACAAGCAATAAACCACATCACTAAGGACTATTATATTGCTTCTCGTGTGTGCTATAACTTCTAGGACGCGATGCTCGTAACTCACAGCGTATGGTTTGTTGCAGTCTGTTGCAGTTTATCTTGGATCATCTATTTCGAAAGCGTCAGGGTATCCAACGAATTTAACCTCTTCTCGTCTAAAACACAGGATTACCTAGTTTAGGTCATAGCAATATCATTTTTATTTAAGCAATACTGTACACATTTTCATGCCTTATAATTTTTGAATAAATATATTATATTTTATTATTACTTCTGGGCACCAAAGTTTTAAAGTACCTAAGTAATATTTAAATGAATATTGCTTATACCTAATGGCGTACGCGTATGAAATATCCCTAGACGAAAATAGATCATGTAAATTTTCAATAATCGCCTGTCCAAAGTTAAGTCGTTAACCAAAAACCGCCGTCCGCTTGAAATTGGGGCATTTACCTGAAATCAGTCGGAAGCAGTCTGCCTACCCTACCTGCCGCGATAATGGTGGAGTTCAATTATCAATTAAAACTTTTCTACAGGACACATGACAACTGTGTAGGTGTAAACAATCGGAAAGTTTTCTCATTTTCTCTGCACCTCGCGAGCGGGATTAAAAGTTGTGACACATACAAGTGAACGGAAAAATATTGGAAGGGATTTCTTTGTAGGGAGTTTGTGTTGTGACATCTTTGAGATTTAATACTGAGTTAGAGCGCTTTCACGCTAGCGTTTGTCCAGCGTAGGCGTTCGATAAACGTATGCGCAGCGCAGTCGCCGCGACAACGCGGCGCAGGCGTCGCGTTGCTGCAGCGTTTCCTCTGGAGTCAATTGAACGCTGCGCTAATGCGGCGCAGACATACGGGATTGTAAATGACTCCGCAGTAACGCGGCGCATGCGTCGCGCACTTGCGGTGGTAACGCAGCGTATGCATTTACCCTTGCAATGATGCTGCGGCAACGCGACGCCTGCGCCGCGTAGTCGCGGGATCTGCGCTGCGCATACGTTCATCGAACGCCTACGCTGGACAAACGCTAGTGTGAAGGCGCTCTTATAGTCACAGGTGCACTAAACCCCGCTTGCACAAACAAATCACTTAATAAGTATAAATCATTCGTTTTATTCGCAACGGAACGGCAGCAGGGTGTGTGGATTTAGAGCAGTGTCGCAAACTATGATCCGCCTCCTATCCTGCTCTCTATGCCCCAAATCATGCAGTGAAAATGGCCACTGCGTTGACACCGTTAACATCGTAGAAGTGGTGAAGTTTTGAGCCAAGTGCAGTGACACGAAGAAGAAGATTTTTCTATTTCTGTCAATGTATAATCAAATATTTTTGAATATGAATATTACGTACAGACAGAGATGTTTCAAATATGTTTAGTGCTAAACACATTTTGTGATTTGTGGTAGCGGGCGAAGTTTGTGGTGTAATCTCACAGTTGATTGGATACCTATCCAAAATGGCGGCCGAAATGCTTGCATAAACCAACAACTGTGTCATAGCTCATTGGTGGTCTTTATCGAACATAGTGGCGACATTGTATTGCTTGATCCTGGTCACGTTGCTGACAGCTTTACGGTAACAATAAAATCGTGTAGGGATCACTTTTCCGTAAATATTCACACACTAGCTTCGCCCGCGATCTCATCCGTGTGTTTTAAAAAAAGACATATCTTATGGCAATCGCAATAGCATAGCTTTCTAATAGGATATCATCGCCTAAATTGGAACTTTACCTCTTGATAATTTTGGTGTAGATAACGAATGGCATCATGGCGATATATTACCGAGGGCCGTTGGGATAGGCGTGTTCTTGAGTGGTGACCGCGAATTGGCAAACGTAAGGTAGGACGCCCTCAGGCTCGGTGGAGCGGTCTTCGCAGGGTGGCTGGTACGAGTAGCAGCTGGATGAGAGTTGTCGAGAATCGAGCTGAATGGCGTACAATTGGAGAAGCCTATGCCCAGCTGTGGACTGCTAAAGGCTGGTGATGATGTATGATGGATATTACTAAATGAAGTCTATTTATTGCTTTAGTCAATAGCTAGAACTATTGATGTCCACTTCACTAAAGCCTGTAGGTAGGTACGTACAATGACGCAACTTGTTACAAGAGAAGCTATTAATGCTAGATGTTTAAGAGAACAGTATTACAGTTTGAAATGATCCTCTTACATAGTGTAGCGGATGTTTGAACGATCTACGTGTAGTCTAGGATAAGGTAGTTTACGAGGTAATCATACAAGTTTTGACATCGTAAAAGCTGTAACTATGTATCTTGTAGTTTAATTCAGGACGATCATAAAATGCTTAAGATGGGAGAGAGTAGGTACAGGAAGCTAATAAAATACTGTAGACCCTACGCTATTTCTTCACCAAACAGAAAGAAAGCTTATAGTGTTGGGTTCCGTCGGAAAAATCTAGCAATGTGACCTAAATCTGGCTCTTTGGCGTCTCCAAACAAAATTCTTCAAAAAATTTAGCAAAATATACAGAGAAGGAGAATAACATAGAAAAGTCTTAACTTTTCAACTTCTAAAAGGGGTTGTGGACATTTGCTGATGACCAGTTCACCCTCTCCTATACTCCAAGATGTTGATGATAAAATCAAGTAGTTTTTAATTTTAACATTCCTTTTCCTTATAAGAATCGCCACTCGTCGGAGGCTATGTTCAAATAGACATAACAATGCTATGACCTTTTAGAATCTCAACATGAAGGAAATATGTATAGATAGAACTCTTAGGAATATAGATAGAACTCTCTCTCTAAAGGAATAGTTTCGTTCTTCATACCTGGATTTCCCACAAACTAATCGTAATATTGTTTTGCAGACGCCCTGAGCTTGGTTTAATGATGTACTTTATATCCTTCTAATTAGGTATGGATAATTTTATGACGAAAACTTGTTAAGGTATGTTAGATGAAGGTTTGTAAAGCATAATTGATTTATTCACCCGCTTACATAATCAGCCTATAATGTTCCCACTGCTGGGACACGGGCCTCCTCTCTGTGAGAGGGAGTGGGCCGTAATCTACCTCGCGGGCCAGTGCGGGTTGGTAGATGTCATAATTTTGTCTTCGAATTTTTGTTTCTAGGACATGCCGGTTTCCTCGCGATGTTTTCTTTCACGGTTTTGAGAGCAGCGGTGATGAAGTAATTTACACAAAGTAAAGCGCCTGCCTGGGTCGAACCTACGACCTACAACTCGTAAGTCGCGGCCGTTATCACTGGGTCACCACTGCTCTTCACCCGCAATCATTTTCGCTCCCTCTCACCGAGAGGAGGCCTGTGTCCCAGCAGTGGGAACATTATAGGTTGCTTATGCAATTAAATACCGGTTTTAAAGATGGAAATCGGTGACTAACTAAATCTTTTCCTGGAAAACGAAAAGGTGTTGTCTCAAGAAGTCTGAAACTTTAGCTCATAATAAGTAGGTATTAAGGTCGAAGATAGAAGAAGCAGGGCGTAAGTAATGTCAATTTAATAGGCCATCGCCGCCGAGTATCTTAGTAATCAATTTCCGTCGAGACACTTATAAATTAGGGATGTCAGCCATTTTCAAGTGCCAAACTAAATTACAAAGCAATTGAAGATCACTTATGTATATTAAATAAGTGATATTCTTAATTTATTTTCATTTACTTTGTAATTCTCGATATTAGGTATTTTGTATTTCTCCGTAGCAGCCTAGAGTTTGGATTTGTGCCCGGTTGAATGCAAAATTGGTGGTTGGTTAGAAGAAAAAATCTAGGTGTACACCCTCTGCCTAAGGGACCAGAATGTTAGGCACCAAATTAAAGCCAGGTAAGCTGCAATTGGATTAGATTTTTTATTGTTTTATAATGGAAGGTATTAAAAACTTGCATGAGGTATAAACTGCAGATGGCACAACGGATATTTTTATACTGCAGTTATTAAAGTCGGATGAAATGGTATATTTGATGACCACTGCGACACATTCACGTTGCTATAAACAAGTGTTCATAGAATATTAATAAGCTTTTTGTATGAGATCAATGTCATGGTAATTGGTCACAGTTTTTAATTGCTTTCGTAATGAGAAACGTGAGACCGCAAATTAATTATACTTACTTTTGGAATTATGAAATTGATGCTGTGTTTTTAATTAATTTGGAATTATTAGATTTATGACGGAGATATCGGTCGTGGGTTTCACAAGATGGCACGTATCGAAGACCTAATCGATACTAAGTGGGTGGGTAATTCAAATTCTTCGAGTCTCAAAAATTTTTCCCCATGGATTAGTATTTATATCATCGACATAACAGTCGCATGTTACCGAGACAGCAGATTATGGGCCACCACCAGATAAGTCAAGTTAACTTATCTAGATAGTTAGATAGATCCTATCCGCTATACTATGAAACAGATTTTATGCTTCTTTATTTTTTTGTAAAATCTGTTTCAGTTTACACACAAAACCCGTGCTACCTGACTTAAATTCAGGTGTAACGTTATTCCTGTTTAACCACGTTAACCACGATATGTATGTAGCAGTGCAGTCTGTGTAGCTATTACATACGATGTAGCCGGCTAGATAGCGAGTGTAACTAACTTTTCTGCACTATTTCCTGATTTTTCAGCAGAAATTAAGCTGAGTGTGTATAGTGGTATTTGGGTAAGTAAACAAATGGATTCAGTTTCGTTATTGAAAAGGAAACTTTGTTCCCTTG
The DNA here is from genome assembly GCA_963669345.1 of Gortyna flavago. Taxonomy (NCBI): domain Eukaryota; kingdom Metazoa; phylum Arthropoda; class Insecta; order Lepidoptera; family Noctuidae; genus Gortyna; species Gortyna flavago. The sequence continues at coordinate 5,628,971 of OY770131.1, forward strand.
CCCTATTACGATGAAACATCTGACACGGATATATCTGAAAACCTGAAAATGGATCATTGTACTCATAAATTATAAACAGCAAATTTTTAATAGCTGACCCGGTGAACTTTGTACCGCCTAAGAATAAGAATTACTTATCTTCATATTACTTTTTTCGTGAGTTTTTCCCATGTTTTAATAGTAATTCTGCTGTTCGGGGTGGAGACAAATCCAAAAAATCAAAGATCATTAAAATCTGCCCAACCGTTCTTGGGTTATAAATGATGTACCTACTCGTATGAGTAACTAATCCAACTTTATTTTATTTAAATATATTTGTTGCTAAGTCCTGTAGTAAAAATAGTTCTGAATCGCTGTTTTGGCACGAATATTCATATTAACATTTTAATTATATTAATTGGGTAAAAACAGAACTTAAAACTTTTAATTGATCTCAGTTCCATCCTAGTAGGATTGGAATGAGCTTCAAATTTTGTGACGTTGAAATTCTTGGAAATGAGTAAAGATTTTTCTGTGTAGTGGTAGTCAGGTAAATAAAATAATGAAACAGTTTAATTTTTTTTATTGCGAATTTGTCTTGGTCTTGGCCTCGATCTCGCCTGATGGAAAGCGATGGAGGACGTCTACGATGGAACGAGAGTGCGTAAGCTGTTGTTCCCTTGCTCGTATAACTAGATTTGGTAAACAATAAACAACTAAATAAATAATACGCAAACTAAAACATTCTGCTACTTAAAAGTTTTCATTTTAAAAAGTATCATAATAAAAAGCAGACCAAACGTACAGTTGGTAACTGTGAGGTTGGGAAATAAAACAAAATTATATGATAAGTTGCCAAATGATTATTCGGCGGAATAAAATTCTGCGAAACGAAAATTGTTTGTCAGATTTTCACTTGCCAACCAAGGCAAGTGAAAATCTGGCAAACAATTTTCGGAGAAAAGGCAGAGAACCCTTCTTACGACATCGGTAGCCGGGCTGTCATGAAAATGGTGGTACCAGGATTTGACTTTACAGTGTTAAAAACGCTCTTTAGGGAACCACACCAAATTACTTTCATAAATAACGTTCAGTGACGTCATTCAACAGTAAATTACGAATGCTATGTGCCGACCACCGCAGTCTCTGGCAATACTAGCTTAATAGCGTTTACGACGTACGGCATTTCATACAAACTTTCAAGCCTTTGTTTTGCGAAATCAATGAACCGGTTTTAATGAAACTTCATACGCTTAAGCAGGATACAAAGGTCTAAAGAGTTAGTTAAAAACATTTTCGAAAAATACTGTTACAGCCAAATTAGTTAGACCGATTTTAAATTTTCCATCGAAACAGAGATTTCCAGTTATCTTTTTTTAAATAAGACATTTCTAAATTTTCTTTACTAAGTCTTTACCTACCTACTAAATTGTTCATTCGTTAAAAGTACCAAAGACCAGAAAATATCTACATTACTTACCTACTTTTATCTTTTGAACCTCCGAAATTATTTACCCACATAGCGTAGTTTGAAATATATAATATAATATCGTGTGTACCGAGCTTGTCCACGGCTTTGCTTACATAATTTATTCGGGGCTCCCGCGAATGGGTTGTGGTCAAGCAAGCGGGCGGTCAAACACAGATGTGCCCGCACAGTGGTAGCAAAATGTTGTGTTTTGTTTTCTAAAATTTTGGTACTAACAGAATACTGAATGAGCTGTGTCAATAATTAAAGTGTGTGTGAATATTTTGGCGTTTGATTTGCTTTGAAGGCTTGAATATGACGGAAATACGGTATTAATTGAAATAAATATAAAATGGTGGAAATATGCATCAAGGTCTTTCTGTATGTAGTATGTACTGGAAACTGGAAGACGATTACGTAGAACCATTGAGGCTGTTAGTCATTATTTGAAATTATTTTAATTATTTCTAGTATTAATCATTCACCGAGCGGTCCACACTGCAGAAGACCACATAACTTCGAGATGCGTCGTATGTGGTCCCGATCCTCAGGATTGAAGGAACGGCCATAAAGAAGAAGTTCTCTGGGATGTTTACAAAATAGACACTGGACAAGAAAGCTCATTGGAACTGGATCTATCTTAAGAGTTAAAAGGACAGGTAGGTGACACGTATAAGGACAACCTATTTTGTTCACAATTTACTGTTACTACGAGCTAAAATTACCCAGACTTTTCCACTACTACAAGCGAATTTAAGGCTTGTTACTACAACGAGTAAGAGAAGTACATTTTCTCTCGTATATTCTTGTACTCACTTAGCGACACGACAGCGCACCGCTTTGGGTTATTTAAGTCCCGCTTCCACGGTTTATGTACAGACGCCAGCACATCAAGCTACTACAATCTGTCAAATTTTTTTGATAGATTTTCAACTTTATCGCTAAAGCACAAGGTTCAAAGTTGATTGGGAAAATCTGACAGTTTCGGGTAGGTTGATGTGCTGGCGTCTGTACCTTGAATGTCCCTTAATGGGTCTTAAGTACCTTAAATGTGCCAGTGTTCGCTGAATGCGCTCGTAATTATAAAACTCTTTTTTAAAACGATTTTTTTGATAAACGGTTACGGTACGGTATACGGTACAATATTCAAACTGCAACTAATAACGTTATATATTTCGCAACCTCATAGAAATAATCACAAATCTGACATGATGGACCATCTCAGCACAGTAATATCAACTAGAATGTTATCCTCAGCAAACACTAATATAAAATAGTAGGTATAATAACAGTTCATAAGAAACGGAATGGAAGCCTTCTGCGGATTTCCCGTCTTAAGATACCGACAAAAAGGTTATAACACCGTGAAAAATACACATAATATTTTTTGATTACCCTACCTATCCGCGTGAGGTTCGCCCCCACATGTAGACTCGCCATTACTCTTGATTTCCTCGGATTTGTCCTCATCTCGGTTTTTTGTTTGCATTCTAGACCAAGACGAATGTCTGAGAAGGGCGTCGGCGACATTTTGTATTTGTTTTATTTAACACTTTATGTACACGGGATCTGGAATTTTCGTTGCGAATTAAGACCTTGGGTTAGAGTCTCGGATATCACTTCTCCGGCAACCGTAATAAGCCGAGGAAATGCGGTTGGAGAGACTTTTGAAAAACCATAGACTTATAAAAAATAAGTCTATGGTAATAACACTATTTTTTTTGGGTAGTCGTGTAAATTGTCTTAATTCGAGGTTTAGATCTCGCCTATTTCCTCCTGTTTATGAAATATCTTTTAAATTGGTCGAATATTGGATATTTGACCAATTTAAAAGATATTTCATAAACTGATTATGAAGGTGTATACTGTGTCCCAGTCCCTATGTTTTACTTTTTTCATTAATAGCTGTTGTTTTTGTACACTAAGCCTCCGTTGACAGCGGTTTAAATCGGAATTTTTTGAGGGTTCTAGTAGTGCTTATAAAAATAATGTATCATCAAAGAGGAAAATATTGGCACCTACAAGTAGTTAATATTAATTATTCTGTAGAAAATCATTGCTTTATGGTCATGTACCAGAAAGAAAACCACCCGCATTTCCTCTTAATACCAACGACATTTCTTCTTTTTGATCAGACAATCCGTGTTATTTAAATGGCTTTATTAGCTGGCTAATCAACCTATAATGTTCCCACTGCTGGGACACAGACTTCCTCTCTTCAAGAGGGCTGTAATCTACCACGCGGGCCCAGTGCGGGTTGGTAGATGTCACATGTCTTCGATTTTTTGGTTCTAGGACATGTCAGTTTCCTCAAGATGTTTCCTTCACCGTTTTGAGAGCAGTGTTGGGTACTTATTCCTACAAAAAAGAGTTTTCAGAAAAACAGTATTATTTATCCATTTACAAAAACGTTCTTTCTAGATTATTTGTATAAACTTCCTTCAATATCACGGATGACAAAAACCATTTTATCCTTACAGAAACTAATACGTCTCCTGGCGACCCTACAGCAAGTAAGTACACTAGGTAGATATATGAATAGCTCCCTGCCGTCCTATCTGCCACTTGCGATTTTTCCCTGTCGTGTGCGTAATAAGCGGAGACTCTTCCGCGACTCTCATTAGGCCGGAGATCGATCTGGGCGTAATCCTGCTTGTAGGCTTATGAGAATTTTTGTAGGGGAGTCTTTGAAGGGTAGTGTTTTTAGATTTCATATTGACGAATTTTATGGCAAATGGGTAGTTATTAATGGATTTTTTTTAACAAGATTTAGTTGTTTCAGTAGGATTTAATAAACTATTTACTATGATGTTGAATTTCAAATATGAAAGTGCTAGAAACTACATTAACTGCATATGTTATCCGTTACGTTCATACGTGCATCATTAAAATCGCTTTCCTTTGAGAGGAAATGTAGCAGGAAAATATCTCTGAAATATATGATTTCATAATGAGTAAGAGGATTTTAAAGCATTGCATGCAATAAGCGAGGAGAAAATGAAATGAAATTATGCATCTGCAGTAGGTAACAAATAGAACCTACCTACTTAAGAACTAAGGCTCTGCCCGTGGATGTGGGTTCAAATCCGGGCAAGTACCTACGTACTTGCCCGGATTTGAACCCACATCCACGGGCACACATCCACCTACGTACTAATGTGACTGTTTCAATTCATATGTACTTATGAGTTTATAATCTTGGACATTAATTTAATTAAACTTGTTACTAACCCTATGGACTCTTGTCTGAAATAAAAAAAAATCTATTCTGTTCTATTGTCAACGGTGAAGCTTGATTTCTTGAAGGTGAGGGGCTTGTGGCTAAGTAATGTCAGCCGCACAGGTCGATCGATCAGGTTAAGCTGAGCTTGCCGCGGTTGGTCCGTGGATGGGTGACCATCTTTACATACGAAGACCCCTCCGTGCCTCGAAAAGCACGTTAAACCGTTGGTCCCGGCTGTCATTCGTGAATCTTTGACAGCCGTTACGGGTCGTCAGAAGCCGGAAAATCTGACATCCTAGGGGTAGGTATCGTATTAGCCAGTAACTGGGTTGTGGAGGTATAATAATAATACTGGTATTCTGCATCCGGTTAGACTGGAAGCCGACCAATGTAGTTGGGAAAAGGCTAGGCAGATGATGATTACTGTCATCGGTTTATTTAGTACAATGCAAATTGTAATAATTAGAATCAATATTATTATGTAATTTGATATATGTATACAATTTGCAGTGCCCTTACAAGGTACATGTCTTAATACTGTGTCATGAAATTTGAAAGCATGTTTACTAATCAGTGTTTTTACATGTTAGCAAATAAATAAATAAATTACATATAGTTAATAATTTTAGTCTGAAAGCGCCTACTAGTCTTGAGCAAGCGTGGTGATCAGTGCTCGTGCCTTCTCTGTGTGAAAAGAGGCCAGGCCCTGCGTCGGACAATAATAGGCTGGTATTATCTAAGACGTAACTTCATGCTACACGACGAAACCCGACTGCATTCTAATAATCTCTGACCGAAAATGCCATCAAAAGTTCCCGAAACCACCAACTTGCACTCAAACATCTGTCCTTCAATAGCATGTCCATTAGAACTCCGTAATTACAAGTTGAGTTCGTTATAGTTTTGATGCACAAGACATTAACAAGTTTAAATGCCTGTCGAGACTTGTGCACAAAACTTGGATCTAAAGTAATAATAGTTGTAGAGAAGGTAGCTGTTACTGGCACTGATGGAAATGGTATTATGCGGGAGATATTCTGAATTTACTTTTAAAAGCTTATTGCGGTTGCTTCTCAGGTTTGTTTGAATGCAAATTGCGGTGTAACAGGGTTGGAAGAGTAGTTCTGCAGTTTAGAGGGGATGAGTTTGGCTTGTTTTTGGTGCGGGTTGATGAAAAGTTAACGTAGGATAGGTCCTTCAGAATTGTCAGGTGCGTAGTTCTGGAAATCAGCAATTATGGTTCGACTAGATGCATGATCGTGCACAAAGCAAAATAAATATTGTAGATCGTAGCATGTATCCTGTTATTGCCACTCCCCGCGTGTATAAGGCGCAAAAATACAGCCCTTTTGCAAAGTTTTTTTAATCAAGCGGTACCTAACATAATAACGAGACATTGCACGAAACGTGTCATCATAAATTCTTCCCCAGAAAATATGAAAAACAACCCTCATCATAAAAAGCTTGTAAAAAGTACATAATTGTAGGTAAGCATGTGGGTTAGGTAACCCGAGGCTGTCGGCACTGTCACGTTGCCTGACATCACGCCGAGCGCTGGACAAACCTGTCAGTTCTGTGCTTCGCTGTACCTACTTTACTCTGTACACACCGAATTGAGGGTGATGGTCCAAGTGAGGAGAGGACGCGGTGAATTAGTAAAAGACTGACTAAAGTTGTCTAGCGACCCAGCACAGCTTCAAACATTATGACTTGACATAAATCAAGATTTCTATACCTACTGTAACATGCAAGTTTAATTACACGCATAAACGTTTGTTACTAACAACTAAACCTTAAAGACCTTTGTTACTAACAACTATGAAAGCCTATCGTTTTAATAAAATAACCTACTACAACGAACTTCAGCCCAGCGTTCAAAAATTTGAAAGTCCGCCGCCCATTTAATGTTTTGTAGTAATAATCTCATTTTTTTATTATGTACACGTGTATTTCACGTGTACAATAAATAACTATTATGCAACTGTTGCATAATACCTTTGTTATGCAACAGTTGCACAATAGTTATTTAATAGTTTTTTTTTGTATTCGCCTCGTGTGATAATAGTATCACATGAGTGTTTTAATAGCTAAATATGGACAGTTGCATACAAGACTTTATCTACACCCATGATATGAATCCTCTATAAAGGTTTTGAAACAGTTTTTTTGCAATATCTACTAATATTAAACAAAAATGGCGGCTGGCGGGATACGACGTGTATTCAGTTCTTTTTTTAAATTACGGCGCTGTGGTAGTGAAACGCACGTGCATGACAATGTCCTTTTTTTTAAAGGAGTTGCATTATGTAATTTAGTACAACATTGTAACACTCGTTTGGATGATATTATGATTACTATGACACTGGTTGTTTTAATGTTGGCGATAAGCTTACTGTTTCAGAAACTTTTTTATAGGATTTATAGCATGGGTGTAGATAAAGTATAATAAATATTCGATAATATTGGAAAATTAATCCAAAAAAGTCTTTCTCTGTCCTCTTTCTTTCACCTTACACCATACAACATACGAGTAGGTATACTATTTCACCTGAGAGGTTTTCATACAGTAAAGATGGGTCAAATATCGCTCGCCACTCGGCACGTTCGTTGCCAACCTCATCCTTGCTTCGTTCTCAAGTATTCATGTATTTTTGTTTGGCGTTTTCTTTTACATCGCCATGTAAATAATAAAAATCGTATTTCTAGATTGCTTCATGAAAGATATCCATTCTAGTTCCATCTGAGTTAAGAGTCTAGTAGCCGATATGGCCAGTTAGGCTAATGTTTGGCATGCTAGATTCTGCAAAACATTTAAACTGAACTGTGTTAATGATATTAATAACGTAAAGGCAAGGAATATAGAAACACTGAAAAGCTAGAGGCCTCTACCAAAGAGGGATACAAACCAAGAAAAACAAATTAAAATGTTTTTGTAAAATAATTAACTAATAGTGTATAAGTACCAAATACGTAGTTTTTTTTAGATTGAAGTACTATTATTTTATGGTTTTGGGAATTACAAGGCTTTATTTTTTTTAATAATAATTTTAAAATGGGACCATTGGAACCTATGCAACATGAATTGAAAATCGGTTAGGGCTAGTGGAATCCTGTTGCGTTCTGGACGTTTGACAACTCGGTTATATTATTTTTTTTTTTTGGATGAATCAGATATCTAATTTCACATAGCAAGTGACTTACCTCCTGCCTACGTTTATTTCTTCGTAATCATAAATTCGACTGTTACTTGACATAAAATTCCATAAATCCAACAGACATCGCCATCTACAGCATTTGGCACACCGAGTTCTTGGCAGTTGAAGTACCCACTGGATCCACCCTTAATCTTTGATCAAACGTAACGACCTGCCGGCCCTCCAGTATTGTCCTTTGAAGCGGGTGTTCTAATTATAATAACTCTTATGATGAACTTTAGAGAGCTGTCAGTGAAGCCTGAAGTATACTTTGCTAAGTCCGACATTATTTTGGGTGTAGATAGGAATAAAATTATTTTATTGTTAAAAAAAAACCATGAGAGAAATGTGCGGAAAAGGGAAAGGAAAGAGATGCCTTTGTTCAGCATTGAGGCAATGCAGGCCAAATATAGATAGAAAGAAAACTTGGAAACGTAATAGTGAAAGACTTATCGAGATGTGCAGTGTTTAGGTACAGGTACACCTCTATCCAGCCTTTCGCGGCATACAGGCTTGAAACATTATATTCGAAGATTACTTCTAAATACATTTTGATGTGAAATAACCTAAAACGATTTTTTTTAAATATCAAATGCACTATGTCATATGCAGATTTAAAGTTATTTATTAAAATTCATGCAAATATTTGGAGTGTTCTCATGTCAGCGGGCTGGCATCCAATACGTGGTGGTTAGAGTGGTCGCTCAATACTCGATGCGGCCGCATTTTATATTGTTCTCTGAAAATATTGGTTACTACATGCTTCTACCAGACTATCAATTAATCAGTCAGTGTGGTTTCCATTGGCCCTTAATTCAGTTGTAGGTATTTAAACGTTTACGAAGGACACATAGTCCTTAAAAAATCAGCAGAATTACAATAGCTACCTTATTTTCCGGTCCCAAGATTGGAACAGGGTTGATTCTCTGATCAAACGTAAACATCGACTGCTTTTCTATCAACATGTAAAACAAAGATAACACAACCTATCTCATTGTGATACCTTACGGCGCAAAATAACAAAATATTTCCATAAAATAATGAATCACATTTTTCGAGTACATGATGATGATGATGGGATGTCAGTGTGCCCCGATCCAATCAGTGTTGGCTCCAGTGACGCCTTTTTACAACCATTTTAATCGCAGATGAAACGTAAACACAGCCTGTTTTTCTGTAATTACTTTTACGATATAAACAACACGGCCTATCTCATGATTAAAACAAAAGTTTCACCACAGAAATATCCGAAATGATTGAATAAAATTCTCGTACATTTATCGAGTGTGCTCGAACCGTCAGGGCTGGCACCCAATCTGTGCTGGCTGGAGTGGCCGCTCGATCCAGCCGTACTTAATCTCTGATCAAACGTAAACAAGCTCACCCCTACATGTTACGGGTGACATACGCGACAGGATTCAATTAAGCTTCAAATATTTTTTGCAAAGAATGCAACAGCAGTTATCAGGAAAAAATGTTCGGGATTGGAAGTTGACTAAAAAAACGTGGTTAAACTTTTATTGTTTTTTTAAGGACTAAATTGGGATAAATAGTTTCCTTAAATATACGTAAGCAACTAAAATTAGTTGTCTGTGTGTGTTAAAAAATTAGTATATTTGTACTTATGTATATAATTTACTGAAAGTCACTAAGTCGTAATGATTGTGAGTATCACAATCATTAGAATTATCTAAAGACAAACTGTCACGCAGTTTGGCAGGTTTATGATATTATGTGTACAAGTGTTTGGTCCAAAATATTTATTTTATTTTATTATTATTATTATCTGTGTAGGTATAATACGTATCCAACTTGAACTTAGAAACAGAAATATTTTTTCTCTTTTGGTTAATACTTTCTTAGAATTATTCAGTGGGGTCTGTAGGTACATTTTCTAGACTAGAGTCTGACGATTTCTTGGAACATTTAGCGGACAGTCTTGAAAACGTTTAAAGCAACAGAAAGCCATTACCCTCCTTTCACTTCGTTTGTCAAAGGACATCCGCGTTTTACACAAACCACTGTCCATATCCACGTATAATAAAATCTAAGCATTTTATAGAAGGAATCTGACGCGTATTTATCGTAAACGTCTTGGCTTTTATGGACCATCATTATTTTTATGCCCCATAATCTCCCCTGAAGTTTCATTAAACAACTTTGCACATAAAAATATGATATTGCCAAATCGTGGATTGATTTGAACTTTATTGCTACGTAATAAGGACTTGTTTGCTTCTGAACATAATCACTTTGAGGAAAACGAGATAATTATAATTCAAATAAAATGTTTACTAAACTTTATGGGTATCTTTATTTTATTTGGATATCTGATTCCGTAGCTTTGATTCTATAGAATTCAAGATATCGTTGGCTTCATAACAGGTAATGTTTTACAAAAAAATAAATGCGGATTAAGCTTATGTATATGACAGCTTCTTTTGTAAGTATTATAAAATACTTTCACACATAGGATATCGTTAGGTCATGTTGAGAGTATGAATTAAAGGCAATTAACAAAAGGTATTTAAAAGGCAGATGTAATTGAAAACGAGCAGTGGTGGCCCAGTGGTAACGGCCGCGACTTACGAGTTGTAGGTCGTAGGTTCGAACCCAGACAGGCGCTTTACTTTGTGTAAAATATTCCGTCACCATTGCTCTCAAAACGGTAAAGGAAAACATCGGAAACCGGCATGTCCTAGAACCAATAATTCGAAGACATTTGTGACATCCACCAACCCGCACTGGGCCCGCGTGGTGGATTACAGCCCACTCCCTCTCACTGAAAGGAGGCCTGTGTCCCAGCAGTGGGAACGTTATAGGCTGATTATGTTATGTAATTGGAAACGCCGGGACCCCACGCCCTAGGAGGACAATAGTGACCTTATTGGTGATGTTCTTCGGAAAGGCAGGTGCGTAGTAGGTACTCACAACCGGCGTGCGCATATGACGAGGTGTCGTATGAACGTAAACGAGGTAAAAGGAGTATGTAAGTATCGTAGCAGTTGGCGTCCTGTAGTTTCTGCTTACCCCCATGGGAAGAAGGCGTGAATTTATGGATATATGTAATGTAAGGTCTATTCAAATTTGTTTACAATTGATGTTATTTCAAGTTAAACAAATATCAACTTTATTTCTATGGCAATTAAGTTCAGAGTGACTAGCACTATTGAAAAAGTTATAAAATGTTTGAAGTTGAAGCGTAAACTAACCATTATAATAGTGTAAGAATTAAAGTAATTTTTCCACGAATTTATATTTGTTTACATTTTTGGCAAATAAATAGCTAATGCAGATTATGTACGATCATGAGTATCCCTGCCGCGCCCAGTCTGCCCACTTAAACCTTGAGGCCCGGAACGAGCTGTAATTTAGCACTAATTACGAGGCAACTCGGGCCGCGGTAAGCACGTATCCAACTCAATTTGTTGAGGTTCGCATTCGTGTTACCTGATCCTGTTACATTCAGTTACTTTTGAGATAGAGGAGTATAAATTCATTTAATATTTATAAAGTTTTTCTGGTGAATTTAACGATTCCTTCAAGTTCGACGATACTTAAAAGTTCAACGCACCCTGAAACAGTCAGCCTCGCTAAAATATTTTATTTGCTGACTGGCTATTTTTTTATTTTTATTTATTAGGTAAAACGAACAGTGACACATTATATAAATACGGCCAAATGTGTAACCAACAACATTTTCCACGAAATACACATAAAAAATAATAATCTTTAGAAAGAAAGAAAGAATAAAGTTTATTTGGACACAGTTCATGAAATACAAAATACAAAATTACAAAAAAAAAAAATGCTTCAAACAACAATTATAATTTATTTTCAACTCAACTCAACTGTGTTCAACAAGTTTTTTAGACGTCACCGAAAAAGCTATTCTTTTTTTTTTTTTTATTTACCTATTTCACTACCTACAACATAATTATTTTATGTCAAAGTCCCCCGCCGCATCTGTCTGTCTGAACACGATAAACTTAAAACCTACCAAACTGATTTTCATACGGTTTTCATCAATGGACGGAGTGGTTCATGAGGGCAAGGTTCAGTTTACTGGTGTGCGCCATGTAAATCAATAGAGTAATATGAAAAGATAGAAAGAAAAATGCGTTTATTGGCATTACAGAAAAAAAATACACCTTGGAACTAAGATTATAATGCCAAAAGGGCCTCAGCCATGGGTGTACCCAGGGGGCCTAGAAATCTCGCAGAACATGTATGAACTCGCCTAATTACTAATCAAAGTGTAAACGGGGCCTTATGCTCTAACTTTTAAATAAACCGCGCAGTAAACGCTGGCAAAATGCACGATGCAATAATTGCCAAAAAGCCGCGCCCGACGATGGCGGACAAAGATTATTTATTTTTTATTTATTTAACTACCTTTATAGCAGGATTTTTTGCGGCTGTTTGCCCTACACACTACACTACATGTTTCATGTAAGTAGGTGTGTTTGTGTAGTGTGTATGACATTCAAAATTGGCGTCCACACAAGGTGGACATGGGAGACCTTGCCCGTAAAGGCATACTCCAACCAAAACTATCTACTCCCATCTTCTATCAAACGCAAACATGACATGACCAATGGGCCCTCGTCATATTGCCGTTTCCCAGGAACACACCTGGGGCCAACACACATACCACCGCGAGTCCAACACCAAGTGAGTCTACCACTCACCATGAGGTGAGCGTGGGCTGCAGAGTTCCCGCGGTATCCATTCCGTGTATGGGTTGACGTGGTGTGTATGACAAAACAGCCGCGGACGATCCGACCTAAAAAATCTGACTTGCCCCCTCCTAGGCCAGAAGCTGGGTACGCCCATGGCCTCAGCTCAGCATAATTTCAGATGACAACACAAGTCCTACCACCTTTCAGCTGCCACCAAAAAACAATGTATTACGGAATTAATAAATTGTACTTTACTATAGAATTAATTACGATAGTTTTAATCCTGGTAGTTCTCGTGGGATGTTTTTCGAGATCCACGCGCGCGGTGTATAAGATATTAATAATAGACCAGAAGGCCAATTCTCGTAATTTAAAACGTTCAAAATCTAGTCGCAGTCTCATCTCGGTGACAAACAAACGTCAAAAACTTGTAAAAATGTAGAGAAATTAGAGGTATATTTGACAGATTTAGATAGATCAGACTGTGAACGTTCTTAAAATTACGAGAATTGTGCCCCTCAGATTTCGATTTCTGCGAGATTTAAGATAGTGTGAAAATGAACTGTGTAATCTGGCCTTCTTTTTAATCCTTAATCTTGTTTTCAGTCGTGTCGGCACGACCTATATATTAAGAATAGCTAGAATACCGTACTAAAAAGATTAGCCCAAGTTAGGTTTTAGTTTAAATAACATGGTTTGTAAAGGTTCATTAGAAAACCAGCGTCAGACAGCATCTGTCTGGCATTAATGCTGAAATGAACCTTTTTGGCGCAGCCGTGAGACACACATTATTGATTTTATTTCTATAAGGAGGTTTGTACCACCTACAAATTATTTTAAACGTCATTCATATTTTTAAAACTAGATGAGGTCGGCGTTTACCATCTGACTACTCTGTCAAGAAAGGCCGAAACAAACTCAGAGGTCTCTTTTAAAGTCCAGACATAATATTGGTCATAATAATGGTAAATAGTCATGTGAAAACCACGTAGGTTGGTGTCCGAAATGGTCTTTTGAGGAAAGAACCACACAAATTTTGTGCAACTGTCCAGTCAGTGTACGCATTTGTCAGTAGCCATGCAGGTCAACTCGAACTTAAGGAGCTTAATGATTCGACGAACAATAACATGCATTTGGGTAGGCTGCAATAAATACTACACATTGAAATAAACGCAAACCGTTTCATTAAATTGAAGAGGATAGGCATTTGGCTTATAAATTCGGATAATACGTTAAATTAAGTTGTAAGCCATTAGGGGTCGGTAATCTGGATGTACCATGATTATGTACATGAATTAAATACAGTTTTCCTTATCTTGATTTTGTTGGAATTATTGTTTGTTAATTGAACAAATAAAAAAAAAAAAACAAACGACTCTTCACGTGACCAGAGGGCTGGCCTATTTTTTGCCCAAAGAATCAGCATTGCCATGCAACGTGGCAATGCTGCCAGCCTTTTGGGCACATTTCCTGTTGACAGCGATGCGGACAAATTTTTTGATGCCCTTTGATTATTTTCCTTCCCCTTTTTATATACTTGTAAGTACTTACATATTATTATTTTAAGACTGTTAGATTTTTAAATTATGTAAATATGAATCTCATTTAAAAATTCTGTTTATTGTTTAGATTGAGAGGTTAAATCACGAAAAAAAACTCAACCGAGTTATCTTTATTCCGTGGTATGACCTCTTTTACAGTATATTTTTTCTTGGAGGTTTCCAAGAGGCCTGACCTGCTTAGAGGAAAAGAAGCCTCACCTCCATTCCAATATTTCCAATTGAAAAAATATCGTTTTACTTACAAACTTATGTGACTTTCCAGTAACACTGGTTTTTAGGGTTCCGTACCCAAAGAGTAAAAACGGGACCCTATTACTAAGACTCCACTGTCCGTCTGTCCGTCTGTCACCAGGCTGTATCTCATGAACCGTGATAGCTAGACAGTTGAAATTTTCAAAAAATGTGTATTTCTGTTGCCGCTATAACATAAAATACTAAAAACAGAATACAATAAATATTTAAGGGGGCCCCCATACAACTAACGTGATTTTTTGCCGTTATTTTAAATGTAGTGTTAAATATTGTATGGTGGTAAGGAACCCTTCGTGTGCGAGTCCAACTCGCAGTTGGCTGGTTTATATTATTATTTATTTAATGGTATGTAAAAGCTTATAGCAATATTACAAGTAGAAAATAGCAACGTCTGACATACTGAAGTACCTTGGGCAGTCAGCCTATTTAGTCGCTATCTTCTTTGCTGAATGACTCACTTTTCCCACGACCTCATACACCATACCTCATATTCTCATACTAGGTTATTTATTTATCTATAATATAATCACTTACAACAACAATCAGGTACAACCCAATGCAATAGTGAAGACCTAATAATAACAACTTATTTTCAAAAACTTATTAGTTATTACATATACCTAATGTTATCCTTGTGAATTCAAACCCTATACAAACAAAAATGTCTCTCTCCTCTGCTACAAGAGTACGAAGCGCCTGGGTCAGGCGCGCCTCATTCAACAGATTAGTGCGGCCACGAGGTACAGCCTGCAGCTAAGACCGCCATCGCCGCCACGCATATCTGTCGGGCACACTCAAATACACCAACTCTAATACGTTGGGATTATGTATCTTGCCTGTAATTAATTTAAATAAATATGAGACAAGCGCGAACTCACGCCTAACTCTCAGCTCGATGTATCCAACCATGCCTGATATAAATAAGGTTGGATAAATAAGCGGGTAAAAATTATATACTCCATAGAGCCTCAAATATAAATATCTAACAAAATGGTGTATACGCTCCAACATGAGACTATATTTAGTCTCATTTGGGGCCCAGAAAGGAGGAGCCCGTGGCTAAATAATAACAGCCGCACAGGTCAATCGATCAGGTTAAGCTACGCTTGCCTGTGTTGGTCTGTGGATGGGTGACCATCTTTACATACAGTGACCCCTCCGTGCCTTGGAAAGCACGTTAAGCCGTTGGTCCCGGCTATCATTCGATGGATCTTTGACAGTCATTACGGGTAGTCCGAAGCCCGAAAGTCTGACAACCAGTCTTACCAAGGGTTATCGTATTACCCAGTAACTGGGTTGTGGAGGTCAGATAGGCAGTCGCTCCATGTAAAATACTATTACTCAGCTGCATCCGGTTAGGCTGGCCCCAACATAGATGGAAAAAGGCTAGGCAAATTATGATGATGATGTGGGGCCCAGAAAGGTTCTTTCTTAATAACGAGATAAGAATATGAACCACAACATGCATTTTGTCTATTATATCGGATCTACAAGCAATATACTTACAGATAGTGTTTTTACCCCCATGACAGTGGGTTAACCCCAATGTCATGATCATTTTTCCTACTATATTATGTGTACCTACTGTAAAATTCAAATGTGAATAACGCAAAGACCTGGGCAGCCCACACAAAAAAAAAGTATTTATACATACTTCCCGTTACATTCAGGGGTGTTGAAATAAATAAATAGGTGAATGTTAGGCGATGTAACAACAATTTCACCACAGGAACAGATTGTATGGGGTTAGTTCGCAATGTCCTCTGCACCAGTGATCACTTTATTACGTTGGGACAGTCCGCCTCTTCCTTGTCAACTGTTATTATAACGTAATTATTTTTTGCGCTAAACCTCATTATTCCAAGCACTACTAATGTTAAACCTACTATTAAAAAAACATACACGCAGCGGCTTTGATCGCCGGCGACTCGCTGACGATTAGATAAGATTATAATAATAATAATAATTTTTAAATGTTTTAATATTTTTTATATCACAATATTTAAAAATATAATTTATATGTGTATAATGAAAAAAGGAGATAATTTTTTTTTTATTCACATACAAAATTACGAGACCTATATGAAGTCTCTGACCCCTGAGCTATAATCCGACTTTTAATTAGCTGCAGTAAAATGACACCTCGTAATAACGGACTGCGTTTAGAGATAAGCATGTTAAATAAGTTTCGTTTGTTATACTATTCTGTACTAGAAAAACAAGATTTGGTTGATGGACGCAAAAAAAACCAATTTCAGTCATTTAAGTAACACATAAACTGTCATTTTGCTGCAGCTAATTAAAAGTCCGACCATAGGTTTAAAGACCTGTGTTACAGGAGGCAGTGTCTTCTCCCATTAGTTGTCACAAAAGCAAAAGAAAAGATGCAAATTGTTAAGGATGTGTTTATCTGAGGAGTGTTAGTGTGAAGTGTTGATGTAGGAATATGTATTGTGTTTTATGATATACATTGACAATTTGTTAACATATTTTTAGTTTCTGAGATATAACGAACAAGATCTTTTCTCAATTTTACAGCTGCTTTTTCTTTAAAGTTTTTATAAAAAAAAAAAACAATATTTATAATTATCAGGTTTTTAATATATTAAATAAATTTTAAAATATAATATTAAAGCGATTCAGGTAAACAGATTTCCATCTTTCTTTTTCTTGTCATTTATGAACTTATACTTAGTCGCAATTTAGTGCCCAATTCTTTGCTGTGAAACCTCCATAACTTTCTAGTGCTTGCGTTACCGAGTACCCAAAAACATATGGAGAATGCACAATGGTACATCGAAACTATATTACAAACAATTAACGTAGTTCTTATGATATTTTTTGTGTCGTCAATTTCCAGAATAACTATCTTAAACAGGTCAAATGCCATCTGTTGGAAACAGAACAGAAAAATCAGCGTAATCATGACTAGGACAATTCGTATGTTTTTTTTGGCATTTATATTATTTTTTAGAACAGATCTGAGAGCTAAAATTAGTAGCACTGCATTAGCAATTAACATAGGCCACTTGATTATTAATATATACAGGAAAATATAGTACCTGCGGAATGGACCGTGGCCGACATGAAAAATACCATGTAGTAAAAAGGCAGGAGTGATGGGTCCAAGCCAAGCACATAACGACACTTTCCAGATACTCCATCTTTCGGTGGTGAACACTTTAACTAAGCCGATGTATATTTGGCGACTGAACACAAACATCCAAGCTACGAGTGCCATTTCCGTATAAATCATGAAAACAATGTCAAATAAAAGAATGCGACCAGAATAAGGGCACATGTTGAAAAGTCTCTGAATATCTCCGAAGAATCTCACGAACGTGTACACAAATCTTGCGAGCATTAACTGAATGAGCAGCTGATTTTTGTAACTCTTTCTCCAGTCAGCGAACAGAACGGCGGTCAAAATAAGCAGCAACAGAGCTGCTGCTGTCAACGCTATCCCCATCGAACTCCATACTAAAGTGAAAATGGTCCAAAATGATGTGGCATTCTTTGTATTGAAAATCACGTTGCCCTGTTCCACTTCTATCAAATGCAACTGCAAATTGAAATCTTCACTGTTCAGTTTATTTATTTGACATCGAGTTAAGCTGTTGTTGTCCATATTTGGTATTATTTAGACACTTTAGCAGTTTAGCACATTATTGCACACTCTAAATTATCTGTCGATAAAACACTATCTCCCGCCTGGTTTTATTAATAATTATGTTAGTATAAAGCCGTCTCCTGCGCGTGTTTTTTTGAAACATTACACAAAAACATCAAAACAAAGAGGTTTGGCCATACACATGTGAAAATACGATGTTTTTGTTTTCCGAGCTGCATGGAAAACATTCACCGCGCGGGTGAAGAGGGGAAGGATTTGTTTCATTTTCAATCGCCACGCGCACCGCGCTCATCTAGCGTTTAACATTTTGAATGCTTAATTTTAACTGACACAGGTATTGAGGTTTTATTGTCTTGTGAATAGTTGACAATAATCTAAAAATATTTTAACACGCAGGAGACAGCTTGTGTATGAAAACAAATGTTTATGTGTAAGGTTTTTTGTGTAATGTTTGGAAAAAAACACGCGCAGGAGACACGGCTTAACACCATTGGTACATGTTTTTAGCTCCATTATATTGCACTGGGATATCAACTAAACTCTTCGTTGTAAACTCCATCAAATAAGCAAAAATGTTGTTCCTATAAACAATTGATCGCTAGACGCGTCCACTGATTGACAATAATTTATAGATTGTGAACAAGCAGTTACTAGATAACACTTTTTTTATCTAGCGTGGATTAGATTGGATATTTTGGTATCGAACAAAGTGCTTAAAGATATGTAGTTAACATATAGGTAAATAAGTTTCACCTACGGGATCATGATATTTATTTATTAATTTCAGGTATCATTAACATGATTACTTTGGATATAATTATGTAGGTATATATATATATATATATTTTTTTTTTTATGTACCTGAACTTTTGAAGATTTTATCAAGGTTGAAATGAAATTGTAAGTAGAGACTCAATTACAAATAATTATTGTGTGTCAGACACATAAATAATGATCATTACTCTCAAATTATATATAGAAATTGCGTAGAAATGAATCCTGCAGCCTAGAAAGTTATTTAAAAATTGTTCAGCTTTCTATAAAAAAATATTATTCGCAAAGTACGATGGTTTAATAAAAACACTATTTTAAGAAACACAGAGGATATATTTTCAGATATAATGCCACGACAGGTCAAAAATAAAACTCACACACGTGAGGAATAAGAAACGATAAATATATAAAACTCTATACAAATAGTTAACAAGGTGACAGTGTCTAACGATTATAGTATTTTGACTTATTGCAATCCTGCTGTACACTTGAGGACAATTAATTGTGTTACAACTTTGACGAATTGTATAATTATACTTCTTCTTATTGTTTCAGCTTTAAAGTTAAGTCCATAGCCTTTGTTATGTTTATTTACGAGTAGAAATTTTACTTTCGTGATTCACTCCCTATGTTATTCCGTCCTCAAGTGTAAACATTCAGTACAAACTATTGAATTTCCCTTCAAAACACTTTTAGCTTGTTTGTGACAGATTGATTTAAGAAGCGCAGAGTGCCGAGCTTTGTTTCGATATATTCATTCAAATGCTATTCAGAAGAGGAATCAGTTGCCTATTCATCTACAAGTAAGTGCATCTACTTATGAAATATTATTGCATCGTCTAATTTATACATAAGTACATAAGTAACGTCTAATACCAACATTAAAATTTTAGAAATTCTACACAATAAAATTTATTCTACTAATTATAGCATTATTACTCGCTGCTTCAATCAAATTTTAATTATATAACTATAATCGATATTTAATTAACGCACTACTATTAAAACTGACTGAATTAACAGAAGTTATAACCCAGTTCAAATTCAAACACTAAGTCAACAGTTTTATATTATCAGACTTAAAAATAATAGATAAGGAAGTTAATACATTTATAACAGCTTCTGTAAAACTTTTCCGCAGTGTATAAAAGCGTAATAATTTAATGTTTTATTTTACAAACATCGATTTTATGTATTATTTATGTATTAGATATAATACTATTGTATATAAAGTTGCCATTGAAAAAAAAAAACTTCTCGTTAGTTCTTATTTGTAATAATTGATAACATTAGGTTCTCATAAATAATTTTTCAATTAAATTTTGCGACGTTGCAAATAAGAAATTAGAAAAGGTAAAAAGGTTGTTTTTAATTTTGAAAAACATTTCAATAAGTAGATTGTGTCTAATAGACGATAATATTATACTAACTATTCATAAGGACAACTCTTTGTAGTTTTTGAATACTATGTGTACTTATATAGAAGTCTTTATAAGGGATCACAGTTGGAAACACTAGTTCGATACACAAATCGGGGAAATTACAATCTATTATCTAATTACACTACGCTTCTATTATTTAATTTAACACTATTTATGTTAACTTTATTATTTTTATTTAATATTATTAACGGAACATTGTTGTTTAAAATATCAGATTTTAAAACATGATAACGAAATATTAACAGAATATTCAACAATGATTCAAATTAGGGTACAATTGGAAACATTTTCATGACGAAGGCTAAATAAACTTTACGAACAAATTAATTAAAAACAAACGCGTAAACCTATAATGAATTCGTAACTTTTTCACAATACTTTTTTATTTTAAACAATGTACTAAATAAATTAACTTTGGTAAAAATATTAACGAAATAAATACCTAAAACAAATAATTTTATTTTGTGTTTCATCTTAGCTTAGGTGTATTACAGCGAATTCGTTTAGAACACCGAATAGGTGTAAATTAATAAATATATGCTTAATATTTTAAAACTAATTAATATAATAAAATCAGTGATACGTAAAATCGACTAATTGCTTTGAAACAGAGGCTTAAAGAATACTAAGTTACAAAGTACTTATTTCTAAAGTTACTCTAAGTTGTACCTACGTAATAGTGTTTTTACTTACGTGTCTTATTTGGAAAACAAAAATGGCGTGCTATGATTTTAATGAAACACTTTTTGATGTAATCAATACCGTATCAGGTAGAAAATCCCGGATTATCCCGACCGTGTATGCAATTAAAACGATTATCTCAATTTATCGTATAAAGTTCTTGTGTGTTATTTATAGTTTATTACGAATTTTTGGTTGAAGTTTTTAGTTGGTAGGTGTAGTTTAGAAAGATTTGAACGTTCATATCTAACTGAAAGAGTTAGATTGATACAAATCGCGATTTTCCTACTGTTTGTTTACCAAATCTGACATGTAAGAAAAAAAAAACACACTATATATAACAATGTGCAGACACAGTTTCATAGCGTGAATCAAAGTTACAGTAGAGTGTAGAGTGAACTACAAAAGGACCAGTTTCCAATATTTTCGTTCAAAATTGGTATATTTATTCTGAAATACGTTGTTGGAAATCGATAGACTAGTTTATGCTTTAAAAGATAAGTTTTATGCTTTTAAAAGTGGACCTGTAAAGTGCTTTTTCAATAAAATACGCTTAAATTTTTTTTTTTAAAGAAACTGGTCCCAAAAGGAAGCTAGTAAAGTGTAGAAGATCACAATGTGTAGACGTTAATTTTCTTATGATAGTTTGCTACAACAGTATCAGCAATTTTAGCTTTAAATATTTACTTGATTCGTAATTTTTATTCTAAAGTCTACTTTTCGTAAACATAGATACTTCGTAATTTCTCAACTTTTAGACTGATCAATTTTATTTTTGATGGGCTAATTAAAAAGATAAAATACGACAGCCCTTGAAATGTTTGAAATAACATTTTTATTGTGAAGCATAATTCAGATAGAGACATTACTATGATCTTTGAATTTATATAGAAAGAGACGCTTTTTAATATTTTTAAATGCAAAAAAGATCAATTTAAAATTCAGATGTCAAAGTTCGAGAACAAATTAAATTGTCCAATAGATATTAATTTAGATTTCACAATCAATCATCGTTCGCCAAAAACTAATCAAATAGCAGTTTGTAATTTAATACTACAGAAACGAGACCAGCTGTTATTGAGGCAATCATAATTTTATGTATTTTAAATTGGTAAATTAACATTATTAAACCTTTTCCAATTACGCATTACTCGACCATGTGTTCTGAAAGAAAGAAATAAGGTTGATTTTTATTTACTTAATCATTACTGCAAATAAATACAGGGTGGACATCGACGTGCAACCCACGATAACAATCGTGGATTCAGTACATGATTCGGAACATACTGTTGATATTTTAGCCAGGTTAAAAAAAAAATTGCTGTTCCGTACATTTTGAATGCTTATTCTGACTCGGTATTGCACTTTTCTATGAAACAGCAGATTTGTTTTGATAATCAAAATCATGTACTGAATCTGCCACCCTGTATACAGAACGCTGAAAAAAATATAAAAGGATCGAAAAGTTCCTTCAAATAAGAAGATAAATCGATATCGCTATAAAGATGAAACGACACATTTATGGACTGAAATTAAAAATAACAAAGTTTAACCTGGCTTTGTATGCAAAGTGTATCGTCAAAAGTTTTTGAATGGATTTTAATGTTGAACCTTAACTTGAGCAGAAAGTCAAAATTTTAATATGTAAGTATGTATATTTTAAAACATATCCATCCTTATTATGGTACTTTTAGATTTTCTTGCTAGTATATTTAGTACATAAAATAATTATGTTTTTGCTGATATAAATAATTTTGTAGTCCCTCAGAAAATACGTGCTAAGTTTTTATAAAAACAATAACTATTCTACCAACGGAAACAAAACAGCTAGAATTTTAACAACATTTATGCTGACAAAGGATAATAATAAAACAATACAATTGAGAACAAAGTTAGAGGAAGTTACCTTGTTCCTCTACAGGAGTGTGCTCCTCATCCGACGAGTCGAATCGACTCTCGATTAGCGAACTTTGTTTTTGTAGTGACTGAAACAATACATGCAATTATCAACGCTATCATTAGAGGAACATTGTTTTTAGTAGGTATTTTGTTGTTTCCCGAACTCACAACTAATAACAATAGACTTATAATGAACCAATAATTAGAAGCCAAATTATTTAGGTTGTCTAATTTTGACGCTTAAGGACGCGTTTACGAATTGACGCGCTTCAATTTTAGGTATTGAGTCTTACTACTACACGTGCACGGCTCACACACACAGCGACATGCGCGAAGCGGCGAAATTATGAGTAAACTGACACGACTTGATACTTGAGCCTACATTTATTTAATTTTTAGGCATGTATTTTTTTAAGCTTACTATGCGTTGTTGTCAAAAAGTTTGTACCGTGAAATGTTCATAAAAGTAGATACCATTTACTTACTTGATTGGTAAGCAAGTACATGCCAAAGTACCTATGTATTAACAATTTGCGCGACAAGCTTTTTGAAAACATATAATTTAAAAAAAGCTTATTTATATTCGTTTTATTTAGTATTTTTAACCGACTTCAAAAAAGGAGGAGGTTCTCAATTCGGATGCTTATGCATATATTTTTTTTATGTAAGGGAACACCCTTACATAAAAAAAATATATGCAAAAAAAGATTTTTGCAAGTCCGTCTATATATTATTATGACGGAGTTATCTAACCTAACAAGGTTAGATAACTCCGTCATAATAATATATAGACGGACTTGCAAAAATCTTTTTTTGTTCGAAAGAGGTTTAACTTTATTCCGAAATAGACCATTCCGGAATAAAGTGATGAAGAGTGATGAAAAGTTTCGGAGACAGACAACCGAAGGCTTCAATAAATGCCAGCAAATCAACCGCGATTGCTGCTATCGCATATGTATGCATTGTTTACGCAATCACACAATATAACATCACGCCTGTACCCTCTAAAGTGCTACGCAGATGTGTTTAGTATACCACGGTACACCCTCATTTCTGTCAAAGTTGTTATTGGATTACCTCTAATCTTGCAAGTAAATTCGGGCATAACTTTTTGTTTATGAATTGATTTAATAATTAACCGACTTCAAATAAGGAGTATTTTTTTTATGTATGTTCGGGCATAGCTCCGTCATATCTCTATAGACGGATTTTCAAATTCTCTCAAACAAAAGTTTATGAATTGATGTAAAAATTAACCGACTTCAAAAAAGAATCAGTAATTATTTTTTATGTATGTTCGGGCATAGCTCCGTCATATCTCTATAGACGGATTTGCAAATTCTTCTCTAATTTTTTTATGGATAAGGTATTTATTTATTTATTACCTAAATACTTCAAACACAAAAATGTACAGAGGCGGACTTAATGCCATAGGCATTTTCTACCAGTCAACCTTTGGGTGATGCAGAGACAAACAATGGTAGGTGCAATAATGAAAAATGAGGAATTGTTGTAGGTTGTAAACTAAACGACAACGTCTCTATGTGTATGTGTCATAGAACACACCTGTCAGACTTGCTTGTCTTTTCCTTGTAAAACTAATGTCTGCCTGTGTCTGCTCTCAGAGAATTAAATCTAATAACATCTTATAATATATTCTTATTTTCCAACCAATAATCCATCAGGTTATGGGCCCAGAACCCTATTAGGAAAATGAGTACGATTTTTTTTTCGAAACTGCGCAATTAGCTAAAAACAAAATAGCCGGCTGGTGTGACCGGTGTGATCCACACAATGGCGTCTTCGACTAATTCACCAGGTACATCATTTTCACTGATTCAAAATGATAAATTACGTGGATTAGAGAACTATGGAAAATGGAAATTCATAATGAAAATGATTCTGATCCATGAAGACTTGTGGGATTGCGTCGAGAGCAATGGAAAATGCGACGAAAAGAAGTCTCAAAAGGCACTGGCAAGGATATGCCTGTCCGTAAATTCGAATATATTTCCGCAAATTCGCTATTGTAAGAACGCGCAAGAAGCGTGGTCTAACCTTGAAAAGGCTTTCGAGGATAAGGGGCTGTGTAGAAGATTATCATTACTACGAATGCTGTTTAGTACAAAACTCGGCGGTGATGGTATGGACAGTTACCTTAGTAAGATAGTTGAATTATCGCAACAATTACAGGATATAAACTCTCCTCTTGATGATGATTTTGTGGCGGTAATTATGTTAAGCGGACTGTCGACTGACTATGATCCTCTGATAATGGCTTTGGAAAACTCTAATGTCAAGCTATCCAGTGATGTAGTAAAGGCAAAATTGTTACAAGAATCTCAACGTCGTGATATGCCAGATGAGAGTGCAACCGCACTATCAGCATCACGGAACATATCAAGAAAACCTCCAAAATGCTATAGATGTAAGAAGACCGGACATTTTATTAAGCATTGCCCAAAACAGAGTAAGAAAGTCAACAAGGAAAGTTCAAAATTGCTGTTGACAGCGCTGTCGGTCAGCATCAAGTCAAGTGAGTGGTATGTAGATAGTGGAGCAACGGCTCACATGTGCAATGATAAAAGTGTCCTAATTGATTTTGTGCATGGTAAGCCTATGAGTGTAACAGTAGCAAATGGTGAAAAATTAGAGACTGCAGGATGTGGCAATGTCAAGGTTCAGCTCAAAGACTGTCTTAGGATAATTAGTAATGTTTATTATGTACCTAAGCTGTCTGCCAATCTATTGTCTGTCAGTACCTTAGTTAGTAAAGGGTACAAAGTAGTTTTTAATGCTCAGAAATGTCATGTTTATGATGGAAATGATGTTTTAGCTTCAGGAACCTTAGATGCAGGGGTCTACAAGTTAGACATATGTCGGGTTCCGTGCTCAGCGAGGGGTACTATTAAAACATCAGTAACGTCAGTGACATCAGCTCCAGAAGCAGTCGTTATGGCTGCTTGTTCGCCTCAATCGAAGGAAAAGGTTTCGGTAGCATCGCAAGAAACCTGGCATCGTCGTCTCGGACACTTAAACTCCAGAAGTATGGCGCTTCTTAAAAAAGGTATGGTCAAAGGTATTAATTATGACTCCACAGTTTTTCAGCCATGCATTGCGTGTATTGAGGGCAAGCAAAGTAGATTACCGTTTCCCAAGAAATCGTACACAAGAGCTTCTGAAGTTTTAGGTTTGGTACATACAGACCTGTGTGGTCCTTTACCTGTTGCATCTTTTAGTGGTGCCAAGTATTTTCTTTGTTTCATCGATGACTATAGTAGGAAAACATTTGTGTATTTTCTTCGATCAAAAAATGAAGTGTTTGAGCATTTCAAACATTTTAAGGCTATGGTTGAAAATGAAACCAACCAGAAAATAAAGGTTCTCCGTAGTGACAATGGTGGTGAATTTGTTAATTGCAAATTACAGACTTTATTGAAGAATAATGGCATCAAGCATCACACCACGGTCCCACACTCGCCACAGCAAAATGGAGTGGCTGAGCGTGCAAACAGGACCATTCTGGAGAAAGCCAGATGCATGCTGCGAGATTCTAAGCTTGACAATAAATTCTGGGCAGAAGCGGTTAACACTGCTGTCTACCTGAAAAACAGAACTCCAACCAAAGCTGTCACTGGATTAGTTCCAGAGGAGAAGTGGACCAATAAAAAGGTGAATCTTAGTTATTTACATATATTTGGTTGCATTGCATATGCTGTTTCCCATAATCGAAAGAAACTGGATTCTAAGTGCAAACCATACATATTTGTAGGCTATTGCGAAGATACGAAAGGTTACAGGCTGATAGAGCCTGATTCGTTAAAGTGTATCAAAGCAAGAGATGTCAAGTTCTTAGAAAATACATATATTGCTGACTTAGCAGATAGGTCACATAATGATATTTATAAAAACATGAACTCATTAAATCTTACTAGTTCAAGTGTTGGACAAACTGCAGAGGCTAATATACAGTCTGATTCCCATGAAATATCAGGAACTGATGAGTCCTCTGAGCACTCTAGTATTATCACAGTAAGTGACTCTGAGAGCGCGAGCAGTTCTGATGCAAATAATGCTTTGGATTCAACATACATTCCAGGAGAATCATCAATAGAAGATGCTTTAGCATCATCAGACTATGAAGATTCAATGACGTTGGATGAGTCTGCACAACTAGTATGTAGATTAAGTAGACATAATGAAGAACCGGAGACAGTGCAGGAGGCACTGAATGGTCCAGATGCAGCTCAGTGGAAAGAAGCAATAACAGATGAGTACAAGTCTTTTATGAAAAACAATTGTTGGACCCTTATTGAAAAACCAAGTGAGCAGAAACCAGTTAAATGCAAGTGGATTTTTAAGAAGAAAAGAGGTCTCAATGGCGAATTGTTAAAATATAAAGCACGACTTGTGGCAAAAGGCTACACGCAACAATATGGAGTAGATTATGAAGAAACATTTTCTCCAGTTGTTAGATACTCTACAATTAGGACTCTCATTGCCATTGCTGCTCAATATAACTTAAATATTGGATATATATATATCATTTGGACGTGAAAACTGCTTTCTTAAATGGCGATTTAAAAGAAACAGTTTATATGGAGCAACCAGAAGGTTTTAAGATAAATGGCAAAGAACAATTTGTTTACAAATTAAACAAAGCCATTTACGGATTGAAACAAGCATCCAGGATGTGGTATGAAAAAATTAATGATGTTTTAATGAAGAAATTTGGATTTCGTAGAACATCATCAGAACCATGTGTTTATTTCAAAAGATTACAAAGCGAGTTTATAATAATTGCTTTGTACGTCGATGACATCCTTTTGTTCTCATCAAGTAATTCATCTTTAAGGTTCACAGTCAAGAATGACTTGATGAAGGAGTTTGAAATGCATGATCTCGGACCAGCCCATCAGATATTGGGGATGAGGATCTGTAAACAAGAAGATAAGATCACTCTGGATCAGTCAGGTTACATAAAGAAAGTCTTAGAGAGATTTCACATGACAGACTGTAAACCTGCGAAAACTCCGATGGAAAAAGGATCAAAGTTAACTGCAAGTCAAGAAAGAAGTACTAAATATGATTATAGGAATTTAATAGGCTGCCTTATGTATATTGCAGTTTGTAGCAGACCTGATATATCTCATGCTGTGAGCGTGCTGAGCCAGTTCAACGAATCTAATTCAGAAACTCATTGGAAAGCAGCTAAGCGTGTGTTGCGCTATCTCAAAGGTACTAAAGATTATTGTTTAACTTTTCAGAAGAGTGAATTGAATGTCACTGCGTATGTAGATGCAGATTGGGCGGGTGACGAAAACGATCGAAAATCTTACACTGGTTTTGTTTTCAAGCTTGGTAGTAGCACAATATCTTGGGAGAGTAAAAAGCAAAAAACAGTAGCTCTCTCTAGCACGGAGGCTGAATATATGGCCTTATCAGATGCCTGCAAAGAGGCTTTGTTCGTTAGAAATTTTTTGCATGAACTACTTGGAAAGTTTAGCAAAATATTGATTTATAATGATAATCAATCTGCTCAAAGATTAAGTTCTAATCCTATATATCATAGTAGAACAAAACACATAGATGTGAGGCATCATTTCATAAGAGAAATTGTTAACAAAGACATGATTAAAATTGAGTATTTGTCAACTGATGTAATGATAGCCGATATCCTGACGAAACCCTTAACAAAGGAAAAACACGATTTGTTCTTGAAGGGTTTAGGTTTGTTTAAATAGTGTTAGTTGTAAACATTTATGTTTTGTTATTTGAATTACATTTTTTTATGAAATATTTAATGTGTAATTTAAGGGTGAGTTAGTTGTCTGGCGAGACATCGTCTTTAGTTTAAGGGCAAGTGTTGTAGGTTGTAAACTAAACGACAACGTCTCTATGTGTATGTGTCATAGAACACACCTGTCAAACTTGCTTGTCTTTTCCTTGTAAAACTAATGTCTGCCTGTGTCTGCTCTCAGAGAATTAAATCTAATAACATCTTATAATATATTCTTATTTTCCAACCAATAATCCATCAGGAATAAATATTAGGTATGCCTCAGGATAAGGTATACCTTTATAAGTTATAGCTTTATGAATTTTGCTTAAAGTAATTTAAATTTGTGTTGGGCAGGTACAAATAAAAAATGAAAAATAAAAATTGTTTTCCAAAAAAAAAAAACATCGGACTTTCAAAAAAAAACACTACAAATAAAAAATAACTTTTTGGAAGGTGCACCTTCAGGTCACTCCATCAAATCCGGAGGTAAGGTCTCAACATAACTAACAAAACTTGCCCAAACTCAGAACACCTAGCTCTACTCGTCTATTAGTTCTAGTAGCAGTCTTCGAAGTACACCTTCAGGTCACTTCATCAAGTCCGGAGGTAAGGTCTCAACATAACTAACAAAACGAGCCCAAACTCGGCACACCTAGCTCAGCTCGTCTATTAGTTCCAGTAGCAGTCTTCGAAGTACACCTGCAGGTCACTCCATCTAGTCCGGAGGTAAGGTCTCAACATAACTAACAAAACGAGCCCAAACTCGGCACACCTAGCTCTTCTCGTCTATTAGTTCCAGTAGCAGTCTTCCAAGTACACCTGCAGGTCACTCCATCTAGTCCGGAGGTAAGGTCTCAACATAACTAACAAAACGAGCCCAAACTCGGCACACCTAGCTCAGCACGTCTATTAGTTCCAGTAGCAGTCTTCGAAGTACACCTGCAGGTCACTCCATCAAGTCCGGAGGTAAGGTCTCAACATAACTAACAAAACGAGCCCAAACTCGGCACACCTAAGTCTTCTCGTCTATTAGTTCCAGTAGCAGTCTTCGAAGTACACCTGCAGGTCACTTCATCAATTCCGAAGGTAAGGTCTCAACATAACTAACAAGACGAGCCCAAACTCGGCACAATTAGCTCAGCTCGTTTTTTAGTTCCAGTAGCAGTCTTCGAAGTACACCTTCAGGTGACTCCATCATGACCGAAACGAAATATGAATAATCCCTACTTACTTCTAAAAAAATAATATAAGACTGTGAATAAAATCTTTCATGCGATAGTCATACAGAATGCGTGAAGTATCAAGTTTGGTATGTCAAATATTTTGTATCCGTACAGCGATCTTTTTCAGCACAAGCTGCTGCTTACAACCGACACAGAGTCCACCCACGACGGCTGCTGAGCGCAGACTAAAATTTCATTACAAATTTTTGTGTAATAAAGCAAGACAGTGACCAGTAAAATAACCCTTAATACAGTGCATTAAGATTCACATGTTACAGATAAATATGTGAAAAAATAGACTCGATATTTATTTTTTTTTCTGAGCCATTTGGTAACATTTTGATAGTTCTTTATACCATCATTTTGAGTTGAACATGTCTGCTTACATAAAATATTTTTAAATACATAAATTTATGTTAATAAATAGAAGAAAAATGTACCTAAAGTCATTACGATATCGTCAATTTTGTGTGAAGAGGCGACGGAAATATTTTTTTACAATGTTATAAACCAAACTTTTCGAATAAAAATTTAGCCATATTTGAAGATGAAGGAGCAATCTATCTGTGGTAATTATTAGTTAGATTTGGTTTCGTATCATTTTCCCGCAAAATGTACCGAAAAACTGCTTATTTTTGTTAGATTCGTAAACGCCTCCATTTTTGTCTGTAGTAAGTCATTATTTTGTATTTAAGCAGATGTCTGACCAATATTACCTACGTTAAATCTTTACTTTATATAAAATAAATTTAAAATGCAAAATAGCCCACATTTAAACCCAGAATTTCGCTATAAAATGTCCACCATACCTTATTGGAACGTCGTCTCGGCGGCGATATCTTGTTCCATAAAGCCTCAAGCTGATCGAAGTGCTGAGATTGCGCTATCGCCGCTTCTTCAGGTCCTAAGCTCACCTGCACATGACGGTTTGTGTAAATTTTAAAGTTCATATCAGATAGTAGATGTTACTAGGAGTTTGGGTTATAGATATTACCTGTGAACCTAAGTCTTTGTTCTTAGCTTCTTGTATTTTTGATATCTCTTCCATTGATGCGGAAACGGAGAATCTAAATAAAAACACGATTTTAGATAAATGAAAGGAAAAGAATTCAAATAAAAGAGTATTTTTCAAATCGCCAAAAAAAGATAGAATTTATATAAAATTAAAAGTAGAAAGTAGTGTTTTTACCTCCTCTTCAATCGTTCATCTACTTGAGCCATCATAGCTGCTGAAGTAAGATGTCCATATTTCTTCTGCCACGTGTAAGTATCCAAAGATACTTCTTTCTTCAATAACCTTCTCATTGGCCGCTTTGGTGCTAGCGGACGTAACTCTGGACAAATATAACATTTTTGTTCTTATTCTTTTTTATAGGCTCAAGTTCATTATGGAATTACTATTTTCTTATCTCCATTAAGTAATGAACTTCGCTTTTATACTAGGAGTAAATAAAGAAATGATCAAAATGTTCCATTACCGTAATTAAATGTGTCTTGATGGTATAATGTTAGATGATAATGTCGTTTAAATATATCAACAAGTATACATAATTGTATCTCTTAAAAATGGCATGTGTTAGTAAAAAAAGCAGTAACTTACTTGACTTACCATCAACATCTTTAGGGGCAGCATAAGTAGGTATCTTAACGTACGTGGCTGGTGTATTATGTAGGCAGATCATCGGGAGACAACCTGGTGAAAACTTTGATGTGAGTCCAAAGTATTGTTAAAACTTTCAGAGAAAATGAAGACTCAATTTCTAAAAATAAAAATCTGGACTATCATTGACTCCTGAACAAAATTAAACAATAGCATAAGCATAATCAGCTTAATGTTTCCACTGCTGGGCCACATGCTCTCTGTGAGGAGTGGGCTGTAATCCACCACGCGGACAGTAGATGTCACATGTCTTCAAATTTTTGGTTCAAGGACAGGCCGCCGGTTTCCTCACGATGTTTTCCTTTACCGGTTTGAGAGCAGTGATGAAATAATTTACACAAAATAAAGTCCCTGTGTTCGAGCCTACGACCTACAACCCGTAAGTCGCGGCCGTTACCACAGGGCCACCGCAGCTCTAAATTAAACAATAGATTGATAAGTATTTTTGTTAAGTTATAGCAAAGTATGTCAGCTGCAGGTATCTAAGGACCATTAAATTACTTTATACGCCGTAAGAGCCAGCCCGCACGGCGCGTTGCGTCGTCGCAACGCATGAATTTTAACGCATTGCCGACCACACACGTATTACACCCCTCCCTCTTCGTCTGGGGGGTAAAACAACGCAACGGCAGCGCTGCGTCGACGCAACCCGCCATGTGGACTGGCTCTAAGATCTCAATATACTTGTTTGCTAAACACTACAGTATTTCATTGATGTATAAATAAAGAAAGAACAAATTAATCAAATAGAAGCGTTTTCATTACACATAAAGAAGGGATCTTACCTCTATCCAAAAGATGGATGGCGATACGTGCACAGTCACTAGTGATCTGAAAGCCGAGTAGAGGCACATGGAGAGCCAAAGATGTCAGAGCCAGACCTCTTTTAGTTTCCCAGATGATGAGTGTTTTATCTTCAGCACCTATTTTGTTGGCAACAATACATTTTGTAAGTAATTGTGTTTGAAAAAGGTATGATATTGTAAAGTTTTCATACAAAAGAATAGATGGAGTTAAAATTATGTTTGTATTAAGTCAGCAACAAAGTTAGGGAGAGATTATTTAATCAAAACTTGCCTATTATAAATTGTTTGTAAATTATTAATTAAAGAGTAGAAAATACTTTGAAATGTTGGTTTTTGATATATTGGAAACATCAATTATGTTAAATATGAATGTATTATACATACCCGTATATAAATAAATTCGAAAAGGCAATTGAATTTCGTTGCTGATTGTACATTTTGAGAATGTAGTATCTTTATTTGTCAAACAAGCAAGTTATAAGAATCTCTATAATTTAATAACTGTTTTTTTACTTACTAGACACGCCAATGGTTCCATCTCCTGTGACTTTCACGCAGGTGACTTTTCCAAGATGTCCAGATAATAAATGCAGGTCTGAACCTGTGTTGATGTCCCATACTATGAGGTTGCAGTCCCAAGACCCAGATACGATCTGAGTCTTGTTCGTGATCGACACAGCTACACAGGTTACTATGTCTGAGTGACCGACTAATACCTGTTGAAAATATTTGTTTTACTTGCAAATGAAATTTAACTGTCGTAACAATTTGTCCCAAGGCTGTTGACGCTAATCTAAGAAACAAGTAAGGACGTACCTATTAGTATCCCAGAAATAAGATAAAATTTCAACGTAAACGTAAGAGTTAGTAACAAGAAATTACTGAATTGAATAATCCCATAATCGAACTCAGGTTGCAATATGGAAGTCTTCAAAAAATTGAATGGGATCTTTTCAAACACTAACCTGAGACAATTTTCCTCCATCTAACTTCCAGACTTTGAGCGACATATCCATAGACCCAGTGACCACATGTTGTGAGTCTGCCGTCAAAGCGAAACAAGTGATTCGTTCTGCGTGAGATACGTTCCTTTTTTCTTCGCCACTATCCCCACCAGCTAATGTCCAGATACGAACTGAATTGTCACCGTCTGATAGTACCTGTATGATATCAACGTTATTGAAGACAGCATTGTCAATTTCAGCTAGACTTAAGCTTAGCAAACAAAGGCAGCAGATTGTATTGTTACAGTAAGTTACTATAAGGAAGTTTCGTAATTGGTTATCCGAATGTAGATATGAAGAAAACCATAAAAAGCTCCTCAATATTTTTTTGATTAAAAAGTAAATTAAGTACAGCTAGAAGTATTAGTAGAAATAATTAGAGACTTTATCAACACTCATCTTTTACTTTGACCTTATCCAGGCAACTTGACAACCCGAAACTCAGAAACATTGAACATTCAACTCGTAAAACCTGGAATCTATCACCTAATCCAGTCTAATGTAGAGTATGCCTAACTTAGTCCACGAAGTTAGTTTGAAACTTACGGAGAACTTCATGTTCAGGGTAACATCGAGACTTGCAGTGGGTGCTGCGGTTGAGTGCAGCACTATTCCGGAGTCGACAAGCCACACGTGAACATTTCGAGCTCGGTCTCCCGACATCGCACGTCTCCCGTCTGACATCATCAGTAAAGTTTGAAGAGCCGCTGAATGTCCCTGCAAAAACTCCACTCGTATAACTCAATAATTATAAGATTGTTGAAAGAGACGAAGACGAAGTTTTGAAGACAAAGATAGAATGTTTGTTAACAAGACGAGTTTCTTAATTAAATGCCCTAGACTGAACCTAAAGGTTTTGTGTTAACGAACTTTATTTCTAAAGGATCTTGTGATTCTGGAAATAAAGCCTTGGTATTACTAACCTTATACGTCAATGATGGTGAATTATCAGCCAGTTGCCATACAACAATAGTTCTATCTTCAGAACCACTCAAAACCAGCAGGTTGTTAGGAGAGAATGTCACACAAGTGACTTGTCCTAAGTGTCCGTTCAGTGTTGTTTGAAGACGATGGGTAGAAAGATGCCAGACTCTGACTAGGCCACGGGCACAGCCGCTAGCAGCCAGTTGACCATCTCGGGAGATTTCTAGACAGCTGATTGGGATTAGTTCACTTTGTTCTGCCTGTTAGTAAAAATAATGATGATGTATAAATGTGTGTATAAGACTATTACGATAGATTTGCTTTCAGTTATAAATCAAAGCCGTTAATCTTTGTTGAGGCGACTATAAGCCAACCTTCTCTTTATTCTTATCTATCTCTATAATTCGTGTTTCCATAGTAGCAATATTGGAAGGATGAAAATATATCGACACAAAACTATTTGCAGAAAGAAGGATCTAAATATACGCAGGGATTTATATCTGTGATCGTTACCTGTAACATTGTGACATTCGTCATGGATTTCGTTTGGCGTCTTTGCCTCTGTTTTGTTGGTCGGAAATTAGTCAAGTTATCTTCTGTGTGGAATGAATATATCGTTACTCGGTTACCGCCTGAAAATAATATTGTTATGTTAGCGAGTTATCCTATAAACACTGGGTGTGTATCGAAAAGCTTTAACTTAATTCAAGCTGTATTGACCTTATTTGTCACAGTTAGTTTTCATTGCATGGTTTACAAGAAACTATTATTTATTGATTTATTAAACCATTATACACAGATATATAAACAGACAAGAAAAAAAGAACATATAATAGGTACAAACGGGGTATGGCTAGGTTCATAATTAAAATAAAAATCCTGTACAGTTCTTGATGCAGTGTTTTAGAAAAGATAATTTGTTAACAGTCGACCGTTGAAATAAAGAAATAAATTAAGATAGCTCTCGAAAAAACCTATAAAAAATTAAAATCTTACCAGCAGCCAACAAAAAGTGATCTTTATCAGCAACAGCCAGCGCCGCTAGATCATGCGCTACCGCCAGCGTACGCAATAGTGTTGCGTTGTGCAGACTGTACAAGTAGATCCTCTGGTCTGCGCAGCCAACTGCCGCTCGAGACGAGTCGTGAGCCACGCAGAAACATTTCACCTAAAAGGGTTAACTCCTTTAAGTTATTCGTTCCTGGTATCAATAATTAAGTATTTGCTGTTCTATAGATTGGAGAAATCGAAGTCAATTAGGTACATAATATTTGTCGGAAGGGCCTACTGAGCCGAAAGGGTATTAAAGTAGTCATGGAAACGAATTAAGTTTTGTTATACAACGTTTCCCAAAAGTAAAGGGTTTCAGCAAAATCACTGTGCTCAGATTTTATTAAACCATAGATACATGTATTAGCTACGAGTTCAATGGCTTGTGATTCGTTTGGAGAAATGAAAATAGAGCTTTATACCAAAACTATCTCCGTTAGGATCCACTTTACTAAGAAAAGTATTGGTTTTGCTCTTCAACTTTTCTACAAGGTATAGCAACTTCGAAAACTCTCTTTTTGCAAATATCTGCTTTTTCTAGACGGCTGAAGCATAAACTTAATTCTCGTGGGATTAATTAAAGCATCAATTAATACTTGATCAAGTCAAAGTTTTCGATTCTATCCGCTACTATTTGAAAGTTGTTGTGAAAATAGCTATTTAATTGTTCATTTCGAAATCAAAGTTGTATTGAATGATTTTCAGATTGGTGGAAATTGTTATCGGAAAAGCACTCTATCATCCATCAATGTTATGAAATCATGTTAAATGATGAATTTAATAAAACAGCTGTAGCGAATATCTGTACAGATAACTTCACGTTCCCAGAACTAGTCACTGATAATAGGCTCTATCTACTTGTGACTACAGGGATTGTAACAACAGTATTCTGTGACTGGATAGAAAATAGACGCTGCCAATACTGATATAATCCCTTTGACTGACCACAATACAAGAAACTGGTCAACAGTAAAGATGAAACTGCTTTTACTCCAATAAACAGAGAAAGTTCACGTATCCGCAATATCGATGGTAACCTAATAGCACTGCTTAGTGGCGCTTCCACCGAGTGAAATAAGAAATGGGTCTAAGAGCACTTAAATAAATCGGTGGTAATCTATTTTCTCTAACGAATAAAGAGCTTAACCAATTTAGTGATCCTCAGTTACGTAGGTTGAATGTGCGGTAGATGTCAAGGCTGTATTGGACTGAACTGAATATTTCGGGGTCAACAATTTGGTCACGGCTTTCAGGAAGTTTGGATTTATTAGGAATTACTTGTTGGAATCTGAAGTTATTGGGGTGATAGAATTTCGTTAGTGGATTTATATACCGATTGAATGGAATGATCTTTGAAATGTATTTATTATTAATTGAAATATATTTCTTGAGCTTTCGTAACAATAGGTGTTTTAATAGCAAACTAGTGAATAGCAAAATGCTGCGCGTAACTTTTTGTTTTGCCTTATATTTATGCCTGTGAAATCCAAACCTCCAGCCTTACCATTACAGCATGTGCGTATATTTTTAATCAAAATCAACACTACCGCAACAACTTTAAAACCCTATCAGGCTGTATTTATGTAATTTAACTTGATCCTCGCACCGTAAGGTGAGATTAACGTTGTTTCAGATAATGGGAAGGTAATGCTGAACAAAGTTTTAAGATAAAGTTATTTTCGGACGCTATAAGGGTCCCCTTTGAATAAACTTGTTCTTTTTAACCCCCGACGGAAAAAGAGGGGTGTTATTGCTTCTAGTGAACAAAATGAAATGTATTTAATAAAAATGAAAGTGTTCTACGTCGTGGCGATTGAATTTATGGTAGAAATCAGATTAATTTGCAGGAAGCACTAAGACTGGCCTAGCCCCTATAATAATTACGTCATCTTTTATGCTCAGAAATATTAGATTATCAACTGTACAAGCGCCAGTCCTCTAAGAAAGCTATTCTCTATAATACCTACGGGATCCACAGCGGGATTGTAAGACAAAAGATTCCTTGTCTTTAGCTAAGACAATAGGACCGTTGTTTGTATTCAAAGTTAATTAGACTTATTTTTCCAAAATAGCTACAACAGTGATTAATTTAATTAGATTTTGTTGGCTGTTAAACTCTATAACGTGTTTTGTTTAAAGGGAGCAATGTTTTGGGCTTACAATAAGTAGGCGTTACTTATTATGCTTCAGTAAAGTTGCATCTTTTCGGTGGATGTTAAAGAAATAAATTGTCAATCGTCTCTTTCATGGTATGTATCGTATCAAAAAAAAAAAAAATGGTAATCCGTCACTTCCATAGCACCTACAAATTTATCTATAGAATAAAATAAAATTAAGGTGTCTGTTTGTAATGTCAAAATTCCAGCTTTTTACTAAATGCATACTAATAACAAAAAAACAATAGTAATTTTTTTGTCAGTTTGTTCCAGCTGGTCTCCGAAATGGCTGAACCGATTTTGACGGGACTTTCACTTGCAGATAGCTGATGTTGAAAGGAGTAATATAGGCTACGTCTTTAGCACGTTAGCACTCAATTCCCTGTAGCACGTTTTCACGTTTCGCACATTTTTCGGATAAATTTCGACATCCACGGGGACGGGCTGCGTGCAGCAACTAGTCCTATATATAGTACAGTTATACAAATGTCATAAGCTCCACTTACCTTAGCCTTATGCCTCTTCAATATATGCAGATGTGTCCCAGTGATAAACGTTCTGACATGCAGTTCATTCTCTCCTTGCAACGTTATAAGGAATACATTGTCGTCAGTCACTTCCATGGTATTTATCGGTACTCCTGCGTTCACGGTACTGAGTAAAGTGAAATTGTCGACGTTCCATGTGCATACTGTCCCGTCTTGGGAGCAGGTGACGAGGATATCGCCATCTTGGATGACTTTGACTGCTGTTACTGAGCCTCGGTGATGGTCCAGTTTTGTTACCTGGTGAAAAGGGTTGTCGTGAATAGGGCTGTCCCAAGTTTAAATGCAGAGAAATCTTACGTTTTATTGGACAATAAAATCTGAAAGACTTGAATGTGTTTATGAAATGGTCCACTCATTTAGTGCATCGTGCATCATAGAAAATAATACAACGTAGACTTTTATAATGCCAAAATATTTCATCATTTTTGTCATTATTTTCGAATAATACGAAAGTACTTTTATTTACTTATTCAATACCTACTAACGGCCCGCTCCAGCTTCGCACGGGTGCAATTTTATTTTCGAATTTTCGAAATTCTCTTTTATACAAACCTTGTCCTGGCAATATCGGACACAACAAAAAAATAATTATCCTATTTGGTGCAGTCGTTCGGAAGTTATGCGCGTACATATATTTTGGCGATTCATTTTAATTTATATAGATGTTAATTAGATAATACAATGACCAAAAAAACTTTCACTTACAGCTAACTAGATAAGTAGATATTAGGAAAATCGTGTTAATCCTAGCATTATTTTATGTGTTTAAAATTGAGTCTTATTGCCTGGAAATAACGTTTAATTTCCTTTGACTCAGTCGGCGATCAATACAAGTTAAATAACATTATTTTTGAAAAAAATACCTACTTATATTATAAGTTACTGAAATCAATTCAGTAGTCATTTATGAACAAACTACTTTCAGGACTTGCGTTTATTCTGTAACACCTTGTATATGAGTTTAACAAAAGGTTCGATTATTTTACCTAATAAAGACGTTTAATTTCAGCAAAACATACAAAACAAAAACATGAGTCTCTCACCAATGCGCCATCAACAAGCGATGTGACGATAACCGCAGAGTCTTCTCCCCCGCTGATCACTAATGACCTGTTGACGATGGCTGCCACGCAGAGCACCGGCGCTATGTGTTCTCTGACAAACAAAACACATTGCTATATAAATATTATGTATGTAGATACAGTCGAACAAGAGGATTGGTGTACAGGCCGAAATTCGTGTTCACGTTTCCACTACACTACACTGCGAATATTCATTTTTATTGTCAGCGTAATAATTTTTTTCCCTTAATAAAACACTAGGTAGTAGGTAAGGTTTAACTTCGAAAATGGATGTAAATATACTGGTGTAACTTTAAACGACTGTGGGGGTTTAAACTTAAGACGACTATAAAGAGTGATGTAGAGTTCTAGATTTGACAATTCATCACACTCATAACATTGTTTAAAGTAGTCACAAGATAGCAGCCTGATTCGCCTATCTATTTGTTTGACCGTTCAATTTGCACATACTTATAAAGTACAGTAAAAAAAAAGATAGGTATGCAAGATCGTCGGATATAGTTGAAGTTGAGTAAGAAACCGATGAATATTCTCGAACAGAATTAAATTTTATTAATAGAAAACAAACAGCTCTTTAATCAAATTAAATTTCAGTCGACAACATCCATCGGTTTCTTACTAAACTTCAACTATATCCGACGATCCTGTATACTTATCTCTTTTGATGACTGTACATACATTAATATGTAAATGAACGGTGAGACGAGTGAAGTCGAAGTAATGAGGAGAGCACGAACGCACTTTTAGGCCCACATTTACTGACTTCCCACAGAGAGCTGTCGATACGTGATTGGAATTTTAATACATGACATACATTTGAATAAAATACGTATTTTTTTAATCTGTAGGTATTTGGGAGGTCGTTTAACATATAATTAAACGCTTATGTTACTTGATTATGATGATGATTAAATAATTTAAACAATGTAAAGCGCCTGTCTGGGTTCGACCTACAACTCGTAAGTCGCGGCCACCACTGCCCCTCACAACCTAACGTTGTTTTTATAAAAAAAAAGTTTAAATGTCTAACCAGATCTCAAACAAAAAGATTCAAAAGTTTATTATAAATTTTCAAGCTCACTTTAGGTATTGCTCTTGAAAATAATAGCAATTTGTTCACGTTACAATATCTCTGAGGCCGATTACCGTAATTAAAAACGTTCAAAATGTAGTAGAAATCTCATCTCAACGACAATCAACGTCAAAGCTTGTCAAAAATGTAGGGAAATTAGAGGTATTTTTGACAGATTAAGACTGTGATTTCAGACTTTAAACGTTCTTAAAATTACGAGAACTGCCCCTGTGAACTAAGTATATGTTCAGTAAAACGATTCTTGTAATAGTATCTTTCAATGGAACTTATTTGGTCTTTGTTATAAGGGATAATGGACTGAAAGTATCATGTAATGTTGTTAGTACAATGGAACAAGATATCAATTAGATATTTGATTACTTGTTCGCCGTGTACTTAATCTTGTACACGAGGAACCGTATTTGTGGTGTCGTTTGTTAAGGTGTAATTACATGGTTCACTTAATTCTTTTTGTGTTGTTTAATTGAAAGACAAATCTTTTTGTTCAAACACTAAAGAGATGTTATAACGTAGTGTATTTAAATTATCTCACATAGTTTATTTGACAAGCAAAAGTAATTTTTTTAATGTTTTTTCGTAGGTATAAAGGATGTTGTTTAAAACGTTTTTGTTAGTAGGGATTTAAAAAAAAAAACTTCTATCTTATATAAAGGCAAGGAAAACTGTCATTCTTTGACAGTTGTATGACTATAACACGGCAAATTGACGTAGGGTATCCGTTTGCTTAACAACTAATTGCCCTGACTGGACCAATATGGGAGGGATTCGTTAAGCTACTTACAGTATTTTTGTCTTGATTGCTAGCGTGTGAAGATCCCAGACAATGACGCTGGTGTCTTCAGAACCAGTCAATAGATATTGTGATTCCCTTGTTACGCACATGCATAAGATCCTTCCTGAATGACCTGGTAACAAAAGAACACGATAAAATAGATTATTAACGGGGCATGAAGTGATTTCAACATTTTCTGCAGGGTTATAATGTCAATGTGTCTCTATTGTAAACCTTCTTCTACCATAGGTAAAGTTGTTTTTGTTTTTATTGCCAACTAGCCGTGCTTAAAAATTAGATTTCATGGGTTTTCATCTGTTTTCGCGGAACCTTAATTATTTTTCTAAAATAAAAGTAGCCTAAGTTACTCTTTGGAAGGATATGGGGAAGGCCTTTGCCCAGCAGTGGGACCGCACAGGCTAACAAAAAACTCTTTATATCATCAGATATCTGCCAGTGGAAATCCCGTCAAAATCGATTCAGCCGTTTCGGAGATTAGTCGAAACAAACAGACAGACAGACAAAAATTGTAAAAATAGTATACTTATACTTACCGTGTATACTTTTATATGCATTTACTATAAAAATCGTTAATTTGACATTACAAATAGACACTTAAATTCTATTTATTTGTATGTAGGTATGTATTAACTATATTACAAACAGACACATCAATTTTATTTATTCGTATTGTATGTATTGTATTTATATAGACAAATGCTTGGTAGCATCAGATAAGGTTGATTAAGAGCAAATTAACGTTAAAACAGAGCAAGAGTACCTAAGAGCCTTTAATAAAAGGATACTCTATCTTTGTTTACACAAAGAAAAGTTGACAGAATAATGTCTAAGTAAGTAC
The DNA here is from genome assembly GCA_963669345.1 of Gortyna flavago. Classification (NCBI taxonomy): domain Eukaryota; kingdom Metazoa; phylum Arthropoda; class Insecta; order Lepidoptera; family Noctuidae; genus Gortyna; species Gortyna flavago. The sequence goes on from OY770131.1 coordinate 5,670,717, forward strand.
AAACATTAGTTGATGTCTGGAAAACATTATAGAGAGATAAGAAGGTGTAAAGTTCACTCATCCTCCTTAGAAAAGGTAGGATCCTCCAACCAGACGGGTGTCGTGTCTGGTGGGCCACTGCCCGGCGGTTGATAACGGGACGTTGTATTTATATGCTAGTCGCGCGGTAAACTCTACTTGCGCGATGCAGAATTTTGTGTGACGTCAGTGTGATACGTAGTTCTCATGTGGCGATGTAGATGCCGTCACAACCGTAATATCAGCAACTTTTCATTATCTTTCTTTGTGAAAATGTTGTTTAAAGCGGTACGTTGGTTTAGTGTTCGCAAGCACTACTGCTGAGCATAAGGTCCGGGGTTTGATGCCCAGATCGGGCAAAGTAGTCCGGAGTTTTGATTTGTGTCCGGTCGATGGCAATAGGCTCGCCCCCTATTACATTGGACTTAAAAATAAATGGAAAATGTGGGTGTTCTGTAGCTACACCTCTGCTCAACCCTTCGGGGAGAGAAAGCGTGATTTTACTATTACTACATACGTATGAGTATGTAAGCACCAAAGTTTATACACACAAAAGCGCAGAGTAATCCTGGCCACCCCCAGGATAAAATGTGCAGATAAATTACTACCCAAAAACCACCCGTCATTTACCGGGATGTGTCGGTTTTTCCTAACATGAACTAGATCGAAACTGCATCGTAACCATTTCCGCTGTGTTGCCCGAAAAGCGAGCGCGGGCAGGAAATATTGACGTGGACATTTGCAAACTTCACGTTGTTTGAAGTTATTTGTAGTGGAAGGTTTCACATGATTTTACATTTCATTCAGTATTTATGTAGAAATAAATAAACGCCAGTGGACTTCGGTTGTGCTGCCCTGGCTCAATTCCTCACCAATCAAGGACTTAATTTCTGAACGGGACCAAAACCAAAACCATAGGCAAGCGTGTCGTTTGCTACGGCGTAACTTACGTAGTTGCTACGCCGTAGCATTGTGTTGAAGCTAATTCCATAACTAAGCAAGAGCAACCTAACGTACAGAGGCCAGAACATCAAGCTACCTCAATCTGTAAAATTTCTTTGATACATTTTCAACTTTACCACAAAGGAATAAGGTTCATATTCAATTGGGAAAATGTGACAGATTGGGGTAGCTTGATGTGCTGGCCTCTGTTCAACCATAATGATACAAACTAACGTTCCTAACTTAAATCCACAAAGCTATAATCAAAATTATAGTGAAATTCTCAGGCGATTAACTCTCCACCTTTCAAAGGTTTTAAACTTTAGAATAATAATGTTTCCTTTTACAAAATTTATTCACTAATCCACCTTATCGATTAATAACCTAAAACCGTTTAAAAACAAATCATAGACGCTTAAAAACCACATTAACATTATCCATTAGGCTTTTGTTAAGCAAAACAGAATCGGCCCAAAAACATTTGTATAATAAATTCGATTTTAAATTCAATTCAATAATATCCGCTAAATGGTTACTAATGTACCTAATTGCCCCGGAGATGGGAAGCCAAACAACGGAATTTACACGTGAATGGACAAGCAATAATGTTGAGTCAATAGCTCACCGACCAATCACGATAATTACAAATGGAACATGTTGATTTTGTTAGTGATGCGTGAAAGGTAAATATTATTTTCTGGATGGACTTAATTTACGGTATAATCTGTATAAATAAAAATTAAATGCGTTGGTACTTACCAACGCATTTAATTTTTGTGCATCACTTGAGAACGGCTGGTCAGATTTGTTTTTTTTTTTTTTTAAATGTTCGTAATAGTCCGTATTAGATTTTATGGGAAGAAAAATTGGAAAAAGCGGGAAAAAATTAAGATGCTTTTTCTACAGGATTTTTATATGAACTCAAAACCACATTGAAATTTTGCCAGGGCCAACGCCTGTCAGGTCAGCTAGTGCTCAAATACAACTTATACACCGAATTTTAATTAGCTGCAGTAAAATTACACTTCTTAATAACTCATTTCGGACTGCATTTAGAGATATGCATGTCAAATAAGTTTCGTTTGTTACTATTCGGTACTGAAAAACTAGGTTTGGTTGATGGCCGCGAAAAAACAAAAAGACACCAATTTCAGTCACTTAAGTAACACATAACCTGTCATTTTACGGCAGCTAATTAAAAGTCTGACTATAGTTTCAAGAAGCTGTTAAATCTCATGGCCTCTCTGTTACGTATATATATTTTTTTCTTTTTTGCTATTTTCACGCCCAGCACCTAATTGCGTAACAAACTTCAATCACAATGCGACAGTTTTGAAGGAAATTCATAGGTTTGAAAAATTCGTCTGTTGAACAACAATGAACGTCGCAGAACTGTCAAAGTGAAAGGTATTGCCATCGATTGCCATTGTATGTGTGTTGCACAATTACGCTGCAGGTTCTGTACAGCATCTTGTTAGTCAAATATGGTGGATGGATTGGTTATTTATTTAGTTATAATGACGAGACGAGTGCAAAGTAATTTATGGAAGAAAAACAAAACAAAATACGCGAGGAACACTTGATTTATTGTTTGAGTTCATTAAAGTTGAGCGCTGACCAGTTTTAATTGCTCCAAAGTTTTTAATTATCTATTTAATTTTATATTATCTAATTGTAGTGAAATTGTACAGTAAAACTAGATATATACGGTCTACTGACCGCCATACTTTTTACTGTACACCTTTTTTTTTTTAGGTTGGGAAATCATCAAATGTCAAATCCCGATCTGGGTGGAGCGGAAGGGAGTGTCAGACTCTTACTGACTAAAACCCATCCGTGTTCCTCAACAATCCCGCTGCCCCGACAGGCTTCGGCCCTACACCTACTGTACACCTACTTAATAATTTTCGTGCAAAAAAAAATCTTGTCGCCGTTCGTAACGCTTTCAGTAAATTAAAACTTTCATTTGAAACTTACGTCGGGATGAATTCCAATTTAAATATTGTTGATTTTGCATGCTAAAATTAAATAATAATTATCGAAGCTTTGAAAAAACTTGTTTCTTGGATTTTTAAGCAGCGGGTGGTTGTTGGGCAAGAAAAATGCTGATGATGATCCTAAGGGAAACTAAATATTAGAACTAAAATTCAAGAATAAGAAACATACTTACAAAAGAATGAAAAAAATATACAAAAAAGCTTTTTCGTACCTTTAAAAGTATGAACTCTAGAATTAGACATGACGTGCCACAGTTGAGGATCTCCAGCCGAAGGTGCAAGTACCAGGTGTTGTCCTGATGGCGCCAGTTGCAGAAGGCGTGCACCCGCTCCAGGAGTTGACCCACCCACGGAGAGCACCCGAACTGTTGACGCTATTGGTGGTTGAAGCCTACGAGAAAAAAACAAGTGAATATCAGGTTGAAATACAGGGGAATTTTCTAAACTCATAATTTCAAGTAAAGTTCAGTGCAGAGTCAACGGCTGCTGATAGACTCTGCAATCAGCTGTATAGACTTAAATTGAAATGACGATTTACTACTACTTAACCCGACTTGACAAAACATCAAGATTTTTTTAATAATATTTTTATTTTTATACACATAAACCTTCCAGAATAATTACTTTAAATGACTATGGTGATCACATAAAAATCCGTTGTAGTTTCAAAAGAACAACGGGGTCACAATGTCAGACACGAAAGGCGATTTTAATTTATAATACTTATGTTTAGAAGAAAATCTTTTATTTTTATTTTATCGTCGTAAGATATCGTTACCCTGAGTCTGAAACATTTTGCCAGCTAATTTAATTTAATCTTGTATAACCATAAGGATATCATAATACCATCTCACTGCTGCTTTGACTTCTAATGACGTCATAGCAGACCTGTAAAACATTGCCAAATGTGATAAGTTACGTTCTAATTTTATTAAAGTGACTTTGGTATTTGGCCAATGTATTTCGTAAAGTTTTTTTTATACAAACATCGTTATTGTATTTACTTTAACATCTTTGAGTATAAATGAACTAAGACACTGTTTCTAAGAAGAATCTTTAATAATCTAAATTAATATACCGAGTAAATTTATAAAACGTAAACGTTTGTCCGTAAATAGTCCACCACGCACGGCTGCTTGCAGCGTATTGTGTTATGAAATGCACTGATTAATAAACTATGACAATGTGACGAACGTGGAAGGCAGGCATTGTTTAAAATAGTTTTGTTTTGTTCTGACTCGTTTTGAAGAATTTATTTATTTACATGCTAACGAAGGTCTATCAAGCGGCACACTCATTTATCAGTATTTTTTGTTAATTTTTGCAATGTTATTTAACTCACACTATTTATGTAGGTACATATTCGATACTATTTTTTATCTGACACATGTTTATTTTATTTAAGTATCCATTGCAGACACACGTCACATTGCAGTGTAAAACTGATTTACAGGTCTAGTTGAAAACCAGCGACAGGCGCTAGGTGTCTGGCATTTTTGCTGAACTGGGCCTTTTTGGCGCAACCGTGAGGCACACTTTTCTGCTAATTTCTTTCATAGGAAAAGTCCTAAAAATAAAATAGAAAGTGTAAAGACACTTTCTATTTTATTTTTTGCTATCTGATGTATGTACCTGGTGTATTGTGTGTCTTTTAGTCTGTGCTAAATAAATGTACGAGTATTTTCTATCTTTAAAAGCCGAACATTCAAATATTCTTCAAGAAAGAAAACAATAGCATATTTTTTTCTTATTCATAATAATTATTTTCCCCGGATTTCTCATTAAGGATAATCATCTACTGTTATCCCCGGGCACATTAATTACGAAAACTTAATGGGAAAAGATAAGGGGAGTGATTATCAAGTTAATTAACAATAAACGTTACTGTTCCTTGATCAAGGCTTTTTTGGGTAAAAAGTAAGTTGTATTAAAATTGACTATGTGATGTAAAATGCGTGTATTATTAACTACTATTATTCTTATTTGTGATATCTGTACCAATTATCTATGAAAACGTTTTAAATTATTGTTGAACTAGGTATATGTAATGGGTTTATTATTTCACAATGTTCGAATTTATTGCTAAATTAAAGACATTTATATGAAAAGCCGAATAGAAATAAATTGCGCTGAAATAGACACTTTTAATTTCATTTCAACTGTCGAAAAACTTTTTATGAAAATCCTATTTTAGTTTCTTGAAAAACTTTAATTCTTTACGGCTTTCATTTCATTTATTACAAAACATTAAATCATGTAATTTTGATGATAGCTACCGATACCGAGGCGTACATTCATTATAGAGGATAGGATGAGTGAACTTTACACCCTGTTGATCATTAGATGAATGAGCAACAGGGTGTAAAGTTCACTCATCCTCCATAGGCAAAGGGAGGATCCTCGGACCAGTCGGGTGTTGTATCTGGTGGGCAACTGCCCGACGATTGATGTCGGGATGTTGTATAATGTCGGTTACGCGGTAAACTCTGCTTGCGCGATGCAGGACTTTGCGTAACGTCAGTATGATGCGTAGTTCGCATGTGGCGGTGTGGATATCGCCACATCATTTTACTATTTAGACAGTTGGTCTACTCTGTAGAAATCTCACCGTGAAAATTTAGTTGAAGTGAGCTTGAGGTTCACATAAGTTGTCATAGTGAGATTTTTACCAGAATAGATCGGTTGTTATGCATTTGATTCCAAATTGCCATGGCACCATTGTACTATAACTAAAGAGTATGTAGGTAGTGATAAGTCGTTGACTCATCACTCTAGTGACTAGGCGTGCAACCGTGAAAGAAACCTTTTCTTTCGGCTGACATTTACAGATTGAGCAGGAAGGTAACCATTCCATCTAAGTCTGTTTTTTCCTCCAACGTCTACGAAGAAGCATAAACTATAGGAACTTAAAGGTACCTACATAAATCTACTATTATGTACCTATTACGTTATGTACCTATTATGTTGCTTGAACTATGTTTATTGTTTATCCCTTTAGTTCAGACCTGGAGTTACAGCCAATAAGCTAGCCACCTGATTTAAGTTTAGATCAATATGCCTATGTAATGTTTTATTGTTTTCTACTGTCTTTTAAAGCAGTGGTAGCCCAGTGGTAACGGTTCCGACATACGAGTTGTGTGTGAGTGGTCATGGGTTTGAACCCAGCCAGATTTATTACTTTGTAAAAAATAGATAGATAGATAAAATACTCTTTAATAAGTACACCATATAAATTACAGATATAAAAAAGTGTATTATCACTGCTTTCAAAACGGTGCTGGACCACATCGTGAAAAACGGTCATGACATTGGAACCAAAACTCAGAAGACACGTGACATCTACCAATCCGCATTGGGCCTGCGTGGTAGATTACAGCCCACTCCCTCTCGAACAGAGGAGGCCTGTGCCCCAGCAGTGGGAACATTATAGGCATCAGCCTATTAGAAACAATAAAACATTAAATGCATTTAATGTTTTATTGTTTCTACTTTATCTATTAGAATTTCAAATCTTGGGCTGATATTTGAATTATTTATTTCCAGTTTAACAACTCAATAGCTCTTAGTTAAATAAAAGAAACTGCGTTAGCAAATCATTAGATCAATCCGTCGGTATTTAAAACTTGCTTAAAAGTAAATCCTTTTATGAAAGTTAAAAACTATTCGCTAGCAGTTTAGCATAAAACACCGAACCGTTATTTAACCCGTCGAAATATGCGTACAGATTTTCCATTTCGCTTACTTAAGCCGTTTTAAGGTTGTTTTCATAGTGTGCGAAGTTCACTTTGCTCTTTGTTGATACATTCTCATATTCCCATGTGAGCTATTTCGCCAAGAATCACACCTTTTCTGAATTATTCACGTTGTGAAACAGTGAGTTAGCTGCAAAACGTGATTTCAATATTTTTTAAGGTAGGAAGTGTAATGTTGGGAAATGAATGATACTTTTGAGGGTAGATATCGATATAGGATGTTTTTATCCCTTCGAAATAAATCTGCTTTTGCATTTTGCTGTTTTAATTTTTACGCGTTGGGTGTAGTTTGTCAAACATTTTTTTGCACAGCAAAATTAAGTTTATGCAGATTACCGATTAAGTTATCACATTAAAAAGTACAGCAATTACTACAAGAGTCTGTGAAAAAGAAAACAATTTTACTAAAAATAGGAAACTGTATTTTTCAAACAAAATAATGAGCGTAAAAAATGGCACGACATACCTAAATCACCCTTGATAATAAGGTAAGCGTGGGGCGATGTTATCAATAATTCAACACAAACTTTATGGTATCGTTACCAAATAATCACAAATTAAAGTTAATACAGTTGTTAAATACTCAAATGAAAAATGGTCCTACTGCTAGAATGTTAATGGTTATTAAATATTTTAGTTGTATAAGTTTAAAATACGTAATGTAGTGGTTTCAATTAATGTGATAACGTTATCGCCACACTAGTGACGTAGGTAGTCCCTTTGCAATTAGGTCACATTATTTAACAATGTAATAAAATTAACATGTAAATAATCAAAACGTAACACAATAGAACCTTTCTCCTAATTCCTTTATAACGACCCAAAACTATTAGCTTTTCAAAAACTTACTCCAATTTTAGAAATAAAGTTTGCGTTTTATGTGCGATCAGGTGCGCTTACTCGTGTCCAATCCTACTGAGTGGTTAGTCTGTTATTTATTTGACAGAACACTGGTAATAGATGAAATGGCTATAAAGGGGGTGACTACCGAGATGACTATTAACCTTTTGACCGCCACAGTCATATATAGATGACAAACCAAAATGTGCCCAGCACGCCTCGGTTCGACGACTTTAACACCGAGGGCACGTCTTTGATTTTTTGACGTGTGGCGGTCAAAAGTTTAATATAGATTAGAGAAGTATGGAAGAGAAAGACACGTTGCGCCGACCCCAAATAAATGGGGATAAGAGTAGGAGATGAGGAGAATGATTATGATGACTGGTATTAGCATCGACCTGCTCTGTTAAGTGTGCATACACGACAGAATGTCGACGGTAGCCCTCGACAACATGCAGCTCGTGTATTTGAGCACCGTACTCAAATACACGAGCACGTTGTCGAGGGCTGCCGTCGCCTCTGCCGTTGACGCGTGTGCTTGTGTGTATGAGCTCTAAGGTGACCAGCAGATTAATTACGTAACACACTATCAGTAAAATGAAACCCATTGCGGGTTTCATTTGCGTTATTTACGTTGTTGAGCAGACACATTTTTCGAACATAGAAGCAACGGAGTAGCAATATTCTTCAAAATTATTCAGATTGAGAATGATAGGGTGTTACGCAATTAGTGTCCAAACTGCAGTTGATCGATGCCGACTACGCTCCAAAACATATTCGATATTCCTTATTGATCGAAGAACAAGTGACGATCTATCGATATGGATGATCGTTACATGTGAATTCCACCCCATCGATCAACATCAAAAGAAAACAATCGACGTCAATCAATTGGAATCTAGTTGCTATACATCACACTGCTCATCATCATCTAATCGGATGCAGCCGAATAACGGTACTTTAGGTACTTTACATGGAGCGACTGCCTATCTGACCTCCACAACCCAGTTACTTGATAATACGACAACCCTTGGTAAGACTGGTTGTCAGACTTTTTGGCTTCTGTCGACCCGGATCGAATGCCAAGGATTCAAGAATGACAGCCGGGATCAACGGCTTAACGTGCTTTCCGAGACACGGAGGGGCACGGGAGTGAATAACACCCGCAGGGGTTGCTGCGGGTGTTATTTCTTAGCTGTATTAGCCTGAATTATCGATGCCATTGATCGACCGCACCTTTACTATATCTAAGCCTGATTAATCACTTCTAGTGTTAGTTTTGTCTAATTAATGACTACTAACTGCTTTGTATTTCCTCCAAAGCGTTGGTTTATTAGAATTTATGTCTCTCGCTATCTGTAAGGTCAATTTTCCGTGCAATAGTTTAAGAAATTGACTATAGTACTCTTTGGTCTTGTCAATCAAATTATTTGTTTTGACAAAAAATATCTAAATAATAACGAGCCGTGCAATAACTTACCATCCATTGAGTGGTACAAGTATTGGTTTGTCGTAGCCATCGCACCACGCCATTGCAGCAGTCACCAGCGTTGCTAGAACACCGCGTCGCGCCACCGCAGGCCGGAGCCAGGCTATTATCTACGAAAGAGGGCAATATGATAGATATAACTTACGAAAAACTGTCTCTTTGCTGGGTGAAATTAAGAGACAGATAGAATACTCTTTATAATGTATACCATAAAATTACAGATAATTATATTTATTTATTTATAATAATAATATCTCTGCGGTAGGAGTCAAGCTCGTCCCGCCATCTTCGTCTTGGCCTGCCGCGATGGCGTCGCCGACATGGCCGATGGCCGATGGATGGCCGACACTCGCAAAAGACAGAATTGTGTGGAAAAGGAAAAGGGAGGCCTTTGCCCTGCAGTGGGACAGTACAGGCTAGTTAGATTAGATTAGATAATAAAATACTTTATTGTACACCACAAAAATACATAACAAAAAGTAGATTGAACACTACAAAATATAAAATGGTCGGCCTTATCGCTTAATAAAAAACAATATCGTTAATGTAGAAAGAATGAACAGCAGAACTGGCCGGTGAAGTTCGAAACTAGCCGAGGAAACCCGAAATATGAGCATGTATAAAGCTATATTATAATTTTAACGCATTGCTTTGCGCACTAATAAAGATTTTACCTAAAATTGAATTCGTAAGCTGATACTCAACACAAATCAGAAAAGAAACGAGGACCTCAGAAATCTTGCAAAAATCACGAAAGAGTAACAAAATGTAAAAATACGAAAGTAAAGTACGAAAGCCTTATCAAGAGTTATTTATTGGAATAAAAGTAGTAGGTATAGGCACAGATTATAATACTCTAATAGTATAGGTAATCAGTTCACATTAGAAGAGTTTTAAAATAAAGTAAAAGTCTCATAGCTATCTATTGAATTTGTGACTGTACGTAAACCAATTTCGAAAGTTGGGGAGAACAAAGGCTTATTGAAACTCGTTAAAGGGCTTTGTGGGTCCTGCTGACACCGAGGGCACTTTATTGATTGATACTTGATCCGCGATCCGATATCTATCTTACGTCACTCCATATATATATTTTAGGGATATTTTTTTTATAGGCATTTTTAAATAATTTTTACTACGTGACTGTGTAATAATATTAGGTAAAGTTTACTAAGAAATGGATTTCTTAAGAAAGTAAGGTAATACAAAAACAACACTGTCAAAGATTTCCATATCAGGCTGTGTTGGAAATATAAATATGGTTTGTTTTGATTTTTGTGGCGTTTTGTAAAATATAGTTATTTTAACCCTTAAAAACTATACAACTAATTTGATACGATATAAAAAGATCACGAAGATACCTCTTAAACTTTCTTTTTACAATAAAAACAATACTAATATACATACAATCATTCTGATTTTTTGTCAGAAACTATCAAACTTTATATCCATCTACAGCAACTTTAATTTGCTGTCTCTGAGAATGGCCTGTCCCAAGGGTTAGGTCTGTGATCCGACAGGGTAACTTACCTGTCTTGTTAAAACAGTGGCACGTACCTATAGTAGTCTTTAAAAGTGTGTTATGGTTGTGGTTTATGGCAAACCACGGATGCTATAAGTATAAGTATTGGGTTTTCCTTTGTTATCTTAGACCATTACATTTTCATTTTGAATTTATCAATTTACGCTTGTTTTCTTCTTTACCCACCAACCTTTTATTTACCTATACTTGCCTCTTCGTAAGTACCTAATTATTAGTGATAAGCAAGGCTACATTACCTGAGCTCCCAACTGCATAGGATCCCTGGTGAGGATATCACTGGACTTCCTGACTGCTCCGTACACTAGTTCCACGTCTCGGTCCAGAATGTAGCATCGCACGTGCTCCAGGATACACCGGAGATACGATATCGTTACTGTTTGTACCTGTGGGCAATAACATTATATGGATAGTTGAAAGGAATGTACAATGTGCATAGTTTTTATTAGGTTAGGCTCATCAAGCCCTAATGATTCTTCTTCTACAAAGTCTTTAGTTTGTATGGATGCTGTTACTTCGTTATGTGTACACTTTCAGAAACTTGGTGTTAGGTACAAACGATTTCCGAATGGTTTATCAATTGAACAACAGCTAATTAAGTAAATAATTTAACAGTCTCTTAGTTGATTTTTGTTTCGATTGACCTTAATGAAACCGGCTGTGAGTTTATTGGTTTAATTATCCAAAAATAACCGGACACATGGCAGTGCCATAAATTTTTATAATAATATGTTTCTAAATCGTTTTGCTTCCGGTACGTAAAAAGGCTTCAGCTCATATACTATTCCATTAGTAATTTAAACTACAATTCAAAATACACAACACGATCGATACAATGAACAAAATAAAAAGGTCAGCTCTGATATCCATTAACAACTAACGAACCGTTGTTCACAAAAAACAAAATATACCTACAAGTAGCAACTGCAGGTACTCGTAACTGCTAACTTTCTCTTAATGATACTATACAATACATTGTATTGTTTGCCGACCATTAAACTTGGTAATTTCAGTCCACGAATTAATGTTTTAATGTAAACTTCGGAAGTCACCCGATACCATTTACAGCGAAACTTTGAAAACTATCTGTTACGTAGCTGCGGGGATTCGACCGGTACTAATTACACCTCTGGAACATTAAAAAAGCGAGTGTCTGTTAGACGAAGCGTTTTGTAATCGTCCAGCAGATCGATAAGCAAGAAGCTTGCTAAAAGACGTTTCTTTTAACAAATTAAATGGAATTACTTGATCGGAAAAGCAGATACTTAAAATGAAAATGGTAAAATCTTAAAGTTGAAAGGCGTCGGCAATTTTCTACCTAAGAATAGAATGATTTATGGCCCGTAATGGTAATAGAATTACGGCCTAATGTTACGGTACTTTTTCCATTAAAAGGCGTACCTAGCTCCAGGGGACATCAAAGGAGGTACGACCCCCGACAGAGATGGGAAGAAAATTAAAAATGTTTCCGTGATTGCCATTATTTTTACCGACGAGTTATTTTATAGACCGCTTTGGTTTTGTTTTATTTTTATTCAATTAGACTTTCTGTCGCTTAAAGAGATTTTCTACATATTAATGCGGTGTTCCTGTAATTTATGTGGCATTCAATTCAATGCAAGCCTTACATAGGTACTAAATAATCATTTTGCGAGCTATCACAGCATGAGCTCCTGGAAATGCCATTGAAATTGTATTGAATTGAATTGCCTTTGACATCAATAAACCGATTCATTTAGAAGTACGAAACGGTTTCGAAGTTTGTTTTTCTATTCAATAGACAAATTGTATTAAATGGACGAATATTGGTTTTATGAAACCATTTATTTAAATCAATGGTTGCTTTTTGTAACCAAATTGGAAATGTTTACACTTTGTGAAGAATGAAACAACTTACCGATGCTAGTAAAAAGTCGAAATTGCAGACAGTGAGGTCCTTTAGCTTAGAGAAGTCTCCAGCCAGTAGTAGATGAAGCCAGGATTCTTCAACATGTCTCTGGGTGAACGCAGCCGCTGTTCTGCTGGCCGAGTGGAATGGGGTCGAGTCCAGAAGGGCATCGTCGTCATTCTCCACGCAACCTATTAGGACACGGACTATTTTTGGATTTAATATAGCCCTTCATGGCATAGTTGATATTAATATATTCATAATTTAGAATAAAAAGCATGTTATTCATCGTCATACACATCGTAGGTACTTTACGAGTAATTTATCAGTAAGTGAAACTTAAATGTACTTTAAGCTTTCAGTCATACATATAGGTAATAGAAATACATAAAAGCTGCTGCATTTACTCGTAGGTACTCGTGTTGAATGTCCATTACGAGACTGATACATAAAATATCCATTTATTTCAGAACTAATCCATCAATGGACGTAAACGCGTCCCTCAAGGGCCTTTGTGTACAAAATCCATTACATTACTCTTACCTAGGTTAAAACTTGACATTTTCAATGCTAAAATAAACAACAAAATGTGTTACCATTCTGGAAACAATACGCTCGACTGAAATACGACGTCAAATATCCACTTTAGATGGAAAGGTTTGGTTTTCATCATCTCGGATATCTAAAGGAGTTTTCTTTGTGTGAAGGCGCAATAGATGTACGGAATTCAATCAAAAGGAATTGAATGGCAGTTTCACGTTTTGGTGTATTTGGGGACACGTTTTCGTTTAAACTGATAAAGTATTAAGCACGTCTACGTTCGAGACGAATCCTGTTTATTATATTCCTTACCACAATTTTAAGGGACACTGGCATTTCTATCATACCAAGAACAAGAATTTAATATGAAATTATTGGCGTTTTAGCGCGCGTTGTCGATTATGTCAACGAGTTTATTGAAACGAGCTTACGTGGTTCATTTGTTTAGGATCAGCGCTCTTATGGAATTTTGTAGGCATTATGAAGAAGGCACGCGAGAGGTGGTAAGTGTACGGGGTGAAGGTATTTTAATGTCAGCGCAATTTAGGAATAAATCCACGGGCTCAAAATTAAATTCAAGTATTCAATTAAAATCTGGATGGTACCAGAAGCATGAAATACAAGTTGTATTTAAAGTTTACCTGAATCTTGTTAAATTAAAATGAGTACTCTTCAATTTGTAAATTATCAAAGTTTCAGTTCATGTATTGTAAATTGGCATGAGTATGTTTCCCTGAGGGACGCTTAAAATGATCATGAAATCGATGACTGTCATTTTGTATTTTTTGTATTGTAATTAGTAATAATTTTGTGCAAATTGAAGATAAAAGTTTCCGCCTTCATCTTTAGTGGCATCTGCATCTATAGCGTCTTTAGAATACAAGGAGAATAATTCCCTGTGAGTTCCATTTCTAACCATTGAATATTTTTATGCTATAACAAGAAAATTCAACTCACCAGGTTCTTGAGCTTCAGAAGTATCAGTATCATCAGCCTCTTGCAAGAAGTTAGCGAAATGTAATGCAGCCAGGTCCGAGTGTGCGTCCCGAAGAGCAGCTTGTGATCGCACGTAGCGACGTCGAGCTCGTGAGCTGGCCGCCGCAGCTCGCCAACGCCACGTACACCGGCCCGATACTACGTTCTCCGATATTAAGTTTTCTGTTGAGAATTTAGCAGGTTAGTAAATATTGAGCATAGGTTTTCTTTTTTTGGAAAGCAACGTTTTAGTCCTATGAATAAAGAATTAATTATACAGGATGGGAGTAGTGGAAGACCAAGAACGATGGATGTGCGGAAGAAGATGGGGCTAGAAAGAGGTTTACTCTGTAAAGATGGCGACAAACAGAGACGTTTGGAAGAAGAATGCTGCGACGACTACAAATACATTGGGATGAAGATAGAAATACGATGATGATCAAATTATACATACGACCAATGATCTTTATGTAGCTACTGAATGGTGGATTAACCTCCACATATGCGTGACAATAAGTGGTAAATGTTGCTATTTCTTAGGCAACGAGCAAACATAAACATTGCAAATGCTACGCTAAGATAATAAGCAAGCTTTATAACATTATCATATCCACATAAAAACGCAACAAAACTCGAATGAAGACAATAAAAAATAACAACCAATTTATATTTATGTATTACGAATCGATATTGTTCCATAATCCGACAGCTTTGCAGATGAAATGAATAATAACAATGAAACAAAATTATTGGAACGAATGTTATTAGCGATATAGAACACGTACCCTGTAATAATATGAAGTAAAAAGGAAGGTCGATTGTAATTGAATTACATGACAACAAAGCTGGAAAAGCTGGAACAGGTGCCACAGAGAATATTATTTGTTATCGAAACGCCAGTTGTAGTTTGACAATTTCGAAATTAGATTTCATACGACTCCGGATACAAAATGTGTGACACTACGAATAGACCTGAATGATTAACCTATGTCAGAGTTGCTTTTCGCTCAGATGATTTAAAATTTGATTTATATTTTATAATTATGTGCGTTTTATGTCTTCTGGTATCGAATGATAAATGGCGAACACAGATTTGGGAAAGTATAATATTTAATTATTTTAATCGAAAAAGAAAAAAATATAACTGTTTTACAGTAAAAAATAAGGACAGCATGTATTTCGATAAGTATACGTTTTTATTTTGTCTCGAAAACAATATGAAAACCAAACTGGCCCAACTAGAGGATTAAGTTATGCCAGTGAGACTCGATACTGATATTGGTGCGATTAAATATTATTATTATTGGACAAACAATGAGAACATTATCGATATTTTACCAACACAGTGCTCTCGTATAATTAAATTTGAGGTCCGCAAAATTCATGAAAATCGTATAGAGATAATATTTAGGAAAGAAAAAAAAAATCTATTGGGATGATGATTTTCATACCAGCTTTATAACAATACGCAATTGTTAAGTTTCAAGATGTGATTTCCATACATAAAAATATCAGAATGTTTCGCTAAACTATGAATTGAAGAGATGTTCGTATTCATAGCATGTACTTGTGTATTCATAGTACTAAGACCTCTCTTCATGTGAAAGCTTTTCATTGTAGTGAAATAAAGATGCATTCCCTGAGGAGTTTTTTTTTGTATTAAGATGTTTAGTAAAATTCTTAGGTACCATCGCGGCCTTTTTCGCCTGATCACTTAGAAATTTTTTCGCATAAATCCTGCGGTGGCGCCAAGCCACACCCCTTTGAAGTTTTCGCCTATTAGGAAGGCGATAACGCAAGGCGAAAACAACCTGCACTGCGTAGTTTAGTGACGCATCACGTGTACTCCTTTTCTGAATTTTACGGACAAACTATTTGACCTTGGCGCGCTTACTAGAGAGCGCTTCTATTTTTGGAGTGCAAGAAAAAGTGAACTTAGCGGTGGACAGGCGGGAATGTCCTCAATTTTACGTATTTATATTAAGAGCGCAAGAAGTTTTTATTTCTTCGGTTTTAGGCTTACTTTAGGATAGGGTAGATTTTAATACCATTACCTTTCTATTTATTAGGTACACTTTTAAGTACACTACTGACAATGGATTGGCTATGCCGAACTCTTAACCGAATTCAGGGCCGACTTCACGACAGAGAGCTGGGTCGTTCTTTTGCCATTCAACGTGGCAATGCTGCCAGTCTTCTGGGCACGTTTCCGGATGACAGCCATGCGGACGAGTACTTCGACGCCTAAATATCCTTTTCTTTTTGTATTTATTTATATAGTTAGTCTTATAATTTAGTACCTAGTGTAAATAGTGGAGAAATTATGAAAATAAAATACATTTAATGATATATAATACTTACTCATCATAAATTTGGCGACACAAATAGTAGAAAAGTTGAAGTTGGCTTCCTTCAGTGTTATAACTGCGTCACTGTTACTAGTCGGCATCAGCAGTTCCAATAGTTCTAGTTCAGTTAGCCCGAACTCCGAACAAGTTATGTAACCTACGGATAATGTGAGAATTGTAAGAGATAGTTTCGGGAGATGTACCGTTCGTGTGTATGAAGGTTTTACAACTAATTGTATAAATAATACAACTAAATAAAAAATACAATGACGCACAATGGTCCATTGAAGGACTAAGTGCGGAAACCAAACTTATAACATAGAACTTAGAAAATACAACTATCGCTCATTTCATTGAATGTCTGAAAAGTTTCAAACTTTATTGAAAAGAGCACTGATGAAACAAAATATTATATCAGAGAAATCAATCTGAACAACTAAGTTTTTATTCTTGTTTGCATTCTAATATATACCAAGGTATACATTTTATCTAAAAGCAGTGACTCTTGACTATCAATCTTAAAACTAATAAGTAGATACTTACTTGCTAATTTACTAAACGCTTTAGACCCGAAGACCACTTCTAAGTTATCGAAGGCACCATCAATGAAGTCTCCGTAGCTATTATTCTCCGGCGTCTCCTCTATCGCGTCCAACAAATAGTAGCAGTTCTGAACTTTGAACTTTTCTTTCTGAGCTGGCGTCAGCTGCAGTTGCTCTAACGATACGGCACTAGTACACACAAGGAACACATTTCTTGGCAACGACATCGGCAGCCAAGATAAACCCGTCACTATATCACACTCCAAAGGATTCACTCTATGAACATTATCGATAAATATCAACAATATCTCATTTTCCATCTCCTCACATTTCCTAAGCAGACTTTGGAACCAATTGTTAATATAAAGAGGATCAAAACTCGCGTCTTTTGGCAAGTATCCTTCGGGAATGTTTAAAATTATCGATATTTGTTGACACATCACTCGTAGCAGTTCCAAGTTATAGGCCGATCTCGGTGTGGAAGCAGAAAATCTTACTATCCTCAAAACAGGCTTCGGGAAAATTTCCTCACATTTGAAATAAAGGTGTGTCAGTAAGGTGCTCTTTCCTGAAGCATCTGGGCCATATATTAAAGCCGGTGGATGCCGCGTTCGATTCTCGTAATTTTCCTTAGCGTTATTTAAAATACTTTTGGCTGCTTCTTCAATTTGCTTAACGTTAACCTTATACAAACGATTATGTTCTATACATATCCTAAGATGAGTGATGTGTTCCAGAAATACTTCCTGCAAGTTGAAAGGAAAACCAATAAATTATTCATGCGAGGAAAGTTGTCAAATGAATGTTCGACATGTGAGACTTTAAACTTGTGAGTCTGTTATTTCATGTCTTCTTGCAGAATTACATTTTTTGTTCTGGGAACTTTACTTTAAATTTAGATGGATTGGATTTGGTAGAATGTTCAAACGTATTAAAATTACCTGTACAGTCTTTTTTCTTCCCTTCCCCTGATCGGGTTCGGTGCTAAGGCTCTCGTCGACCAATGAACTGATCACAACTTGTACCTTCTCCCTGAAAGGAGCCAATTTCTCTTCGTTGTCAGATGCTCCGTCTGTTCTTGACGAATCTGCTGACAATGACCTATGGAGAGAGATATTTAAAAATAAATATAGTAAAAAATATTATTCTCTGGTAAAGTCAAGATAGATTTGAAAAGCTCCGGGCATTCACTGGACTTTGATAAATTGTATCCACTGCTCTTTAACTATATCTAAGAAATTGGCAATAACGCTGCCAAAAATTGTTATCGAGTGTCCCGTATTTGAAAATTTTGTAAGAAATGTTATGACAACGGTCTTTTTGGTTTGTATTTGTAATATTTAATTTTATTTGTTGCTATCTAAAGCTTCTGTGCTTTCTTAATTGCATTAAAGTTCTACGTAATTTGTTTTATCTTCATAGCCTCATATTCAACGTTAAAAGCATTTCTAGAGACCGGACTAAACATTGATCTTAACGAATTTATAATTTAAAAGCCTTGAACTTCATTATTAAATTAACTTTTGCATTAATGAGAAAGGTTAAAAGTTCAGTCTCGTAGGTCGCGAGTTATTAAATGTAATAATTTTATACTTAAAGTATGATGTATGATAATGGCTAGAGTTTGAGTAAAATTTTCAATGCGTTCAAATTTTAATGAACCTAAAATTCATTTAAATTATTGATTATGGTTCTCTTGTCTAACTCATATTATATACGTGCTGAATATGAGTTTGTTGGTGACATTAATAACTTATTCATAAATTAATTAAATGTTGAAGGTGGTGTTCAGTTCTGTAGTTTCTGCTTACTAGGCATGAGTTGATGTATGTATGTAATTGAATGTTTTGATGCGGTTCAACAAAGTGGTACTGGTAGGTACTATCATTGTTTTGTATTGTAAAACGAAAGTTAGTAAATTAAATAATTTCATCCGAAGATTTGGAATTTTTGTTCTGATTTTATAAAATCTTCCTGAGATTATAATATGTCTTAACATATCATAACTTCACTCCTTGTTTCTTGGACAGAGGTGCATCTATATTATACCCACATTTACCCAGTTGTGTTTAAGTCCCATGTAATAGGGGGCGAGCCTATTGCTATCTACTGGTTACAAGTCCAGACTCCGGTTGCTATTGAGAAGTTCCAGATAGAAAGACCCAACAATATGTCTTAGGAAACCACTTACTTTGCGTATCAGCCAAATGGTTGACGCAGTGCAAAGGAATAAAAGAATTCACAGAAATATGTACATACGTTCAAGAAAATAAACTATTAATAGGCGAGGTTTTTCGATTTCTTTCTTTATTTTTACTTTTATTCTCTGTGACATAACTTGACTCGTAATATGTAGGTACGTCGAATAGAACCTTAATGCGACAGCGACTGACAATACAAAAAGGCAGGAAAACCTTTTGTTAGATTGTCGTTTGTTATCTTAATCAGAAGCCAGAAAAGTCACGTGGACAAGGTCAAAAGTCTTGAGGAATTTATCATGGATGATGAGGAAAATTTTTTTTCATAGAACTAATTTCCTGAGTACAATTTTACTGTAAGGAAAATGTGCAGGGAAAATTCTCATTTTCATTCTCAGTAAATATAATTTCGAAAGCTATATTATTGTTATTAAGTAGTTATTTATCATAATTGCCGCATTTTGGACTTTGTGTAATAGCGGCGGCCAGCGCTGTTTTACATTGTAGTCAATGTAAAACAGCCTGTCTGGGTTCGAATTCACAACCTACTACCACTCGTAAGTCGGGGCCACTGAGCTACATCTGCTACCAACTGCTATTGTTACTTGAGAAGTTTGAATTGTTAAGTCAGGAATATAATTTCTTGGAACATGGAGGGGTACTTACTCTAATGTAATGATGTGTGCCTCAGGCAACGCATCTTCCAATTTTCTTCTTAATTCTTTTAACCTAGTGTGAGCCAGCACTGTTAATTTGGAGTCATCTGGTTCCAGGTCTGGTACATCTCTTACTATGGCTACCACCCCTTTTGGATGATTGCCACTTGTAAGGAGTTCTGAAAAGAGATAATGGGTTAGTTTCAAAGGAAATTGTTGTTTACTGAGAGTTGTAAAGTAATGTAAAGGAATAGAGTACTAATATAACAGCAGCATAAGCAGCATATAGTGTTCCCACTGCTGGGACACAGGCCTGTGACTGTGTGGCTCTGTGAGAGGGAGTGGGCCATAATCCACCAAGCGGGCCTAGTTCAGGTTGGTGGATGTCACATGTCTTCGAATTTTTGGCTAGATACTACTTATAGTACTGATATAAGAAAAAAATATCCGATTTTAATGGTATTGGTGAGTTGAATACTCTTATTCGGTTAACTAGGAGAATAGCTGTAATTTTGAAGTTGGAGTTTGACCAAATCTAAAGTTAGATGTGAAAAAATGCCGTCTAGGTTTTACTTATATCCAAACAACGGTTATTCATTTGATTGCGATATGAAGTCATATTTTAGTAACAAAACAAACCCAAAAAGCTTTCGATTTAACCCCATCACAACTACTCAAAACTGCTTAACAAAGACTGTCGCAAAAACAAACGCCCTTGTCGTCATTCGTAAATAATATTTAGGTACATCTACATCCCGCTGTGGAAAATAATACCAACATTATTTTTAACAGCACTAGTGAAAACTAAAAGTTGGACTAAAACATTCCTGTACAGAGGGAGGTGCAATACGGTCAACATAAGAGTTTTTTATGCAGACAAAATATTTTATTATAACATTTTTGCATTACACACCTACGCTGGCAATACTGATTATTATTTGTACAAATCAAGCGTTAACGATAGACCAGATACGGGCAGACAGACCTCCTTAGGGTCTAATCGCTAAGCAACGCTCGCCAAAGTAACGGGCATTTCCTACTTCTTATTACTTATGGACTTATGATTAGTTCGGGGCCCGAACTAAGAATGAATGATAAAACCATTTGTCAGTTGTCCTTATAATTCCCGATGTGATGTGTGTTTTTGTTGCGTGTCCGAAAAAGTTTATTAATTGGGAGTAGGGTTACTTCCAAAGCAGCGTATGATTTTTGAGTATCTTTTTTGACGGAATACGACTTTAGTCCCCAAGATTTGAAACGCATTTCCGAAGTTTTACGAAGTATAGACGCTTTCAGCCAATGACAATTTCGAGCGTCCTCGAAAACATAATCGATAGGCGTAGCCCGTAGTATTGAGCTGTGATAATTAATTTGCCGAACTTTATTGTTCTTGTTTATTGTTGACAAATGAACCTTTCTTTCCTTGTGTTGAAATTCTGTTTTAATTGGATGTAATTTATGCTAGCTTTTGGATGATAATAATATTAGAGATCTTTATGTGCTATTTAAGAAGTATTTGAAGGTGTCATGTGGATTTGCTCTAGCACACGTACGTGTTCTGAGCACCCGCAATGCATCTTTTTATAACATGTTTATTATGATGCGTGCCAAAAGATGCATGATAATAATAAAAGATAAATATTATTGCGAAAGTAATAATTCTGTTTAGCTTTATCTGTATAATAATCTTTTTGTTATGTCCATTGTTTTGTTCGTTTTGTTAAAAACTTAATGCACATTGAAAACATAATGATAAACCACCGTCTTTTAAAGAAAAAATAATCGATAATATAGGAATAAAAAAAAAAAAATAGATTTACGAACGTAAAGACACAAAAGGAGTATATGTAAAGATTGCAGCAGGTGGCGTTCGGTAATTTCTGCCTACCCTCATGGAAAAAGGCGTGAGTATATGTATGTATGTATTAAATTATAATGTTTTTTACCTAAGGCTAATTCGCATTGTAATTCGATGGGACTTCGGAGCAGATCAGCTACTTCGGCGCCATTCTCTAGAGCTTCAAGCACAGTAGCGTTGAACGCCTTTTGCACCTCGTAGAGTCGACTCCGCTGTTCTTCGCGATCCATCAAATCGCTGAACCTGTGGAAGAATACTGGTAGTAATAGGCATTGTGTACCTATCTTACGACTTTCACGCGAACGAAGTCGCTGGCAGAAGCTAGTATAATATATGATATTGGTAAGGCATCGAGATCAATGACATCTCCCGCCGACAAAACCTACTACTCGGTGTTAGAGGATTTGATAAAGTAATCGTCCTTGACTTATAATCACGAAAAGCGCAATAATTATAACAGTCACATTGATGTCTTGGATCTTTCTTTGACTGGGTCTGCGATTATTACAATAAATAAAAATAAAATACCGGGTTGCCTAAGTATTATCCCTTATTTTTTCTAAATACCTACATAATATATATAGTTTGAAATATTATTTTCGTAGGTGTCATATACCTGAAATATGACTGAAATTTTCAGTTACTTAGATATAATTTTCAAAGTTTGTGACAAAGGCTCAAGGGGGTTCCTTGTTCTAGAGCAGTTACATTCCGACGTAGCTATAAACTTTCATGAGAACTTTTCATCGGGCCAAATACATGTCGTGACTCGTGAGTAACAAAACAATAGCACCTATTGTTATTGTTATTTAAATAGGACTTGCTTGCTTACGTAACTTGAAGATATTTATGTATAAAAATACATTGTAGTGTTTTATGTTAGTTTTTTTTCTTAACATTTACTGCTTTGTACGAGTATTTATTCTTCGGGTCACTTGAGCTTACAGTATCATAAAACTTTGCTAAGGAAAAGCTTGTAATGATCGTTGTATTAAACAAAGGCTTATGTTAGTGACAAAGCTAATTACCTATTTTTTCAGTGACATTATTACTTAATAAATAAGTGACTAAGCTTATTATTTGTCTTACATTATTATTGCAGAAAAGGTAAGCTTTGTCGTGAATGTTATAAGGAAACAAAGGAAAATAAATAGAGCACCTATTGTGAGAAAAGAATCCCTTATCATCGCATTTATTTTTATCCGCCATTGTTCTACTAAAGTACATAAAGGCCTACGTGAGCGGTCCTTCAGAATGGTCCATTTCCTCCGTGTCTATTGCTTCTTTATACCTACCCTCATATTTTGGGTTCCCTTGTCGCCGCAATAAAATATAACCTGTGGGACCCACTTGAAGGTGTAGCAATATTTATGTGAACGGAAACCTCGGGTCAGACAATAAATTATATATTTTACGATCCCGCTGAGTAATCGGAACACGTGCTAAGGTACCGATCGTAAATTGCTACGACATTTACAAGATGAACGCGATAAAGGTGATAAAAAATTATCTGACCAAGACTATTTCTGGTTTTTTATATACACATTGACATTGATAAATTTTACTTATACCAGCCCACTTATAGAAAGTATTGCGAAAAAAAGTTTTTATGTATGAGAGAATGGCCAGATATAATCTATTTTGAAAATTATAATTATTTGCATGAAAATAGGTACCTACGTTCCAATTTCAAAATTTCCCTCCACGTTGTTTTCGTGCTAAAAAATGGTTCTGCGCCGGGAACATTTTCGAGCTATGATTTTTAACGATTTCAAGTGTCGCCTGAAACCGGACGAATCGTACGATAGACTTCAAATGGCATCACAGAGTACTTTTTAAATGGCATTCATGGATGACGCCCACAGAGTACTTTTATGACGGTCCTTCTAAGGCAACCGTGTATCGTTGGTATAACGAATTCAAGCGCGGACAACTAACTTTGGGGGATGAAGAAAGGAATAGTCGCCCTTTGACGGCTGTTACGGAAGAAAACGTGCTAGCAGTGAAAATTTTTATCCAAAACAATAGGCGAGTTACGTAATTAGATTCAGCACATACTGCAGGTTGGATCGGGAAGCCTTCACGAAATTCTACACGTGCATCTTCGCGTGAGGAGAATAGTTTCACACTGGGTGCGGCACCCAGACCCGGGTGGAATGGTGCCGTGATAAACAAATTTGAAGCAGGCTCGTCTCGGCGTGTTTACGACATCAATTTATACAGGTGTGTCAGTCTTGGATTTATCAATACGGTCCAGAAACGAAGCGCCAGTCGACGGTTTGGGTTTTCAAAACGAATCAACGCCTACCAAAGTCAAGCGATCTAGAAGCGGGAGGAAGATTTTGATCGCGAGCTTTTCAATTTGACTGGCTACTTTTCAATTTGACTAGCTACTTTTCAATTTGACTGGCTACTTTTTTTCGCAAAACTTTCTGAGTGTCCCACGTACAGTGACATGAATATTTAACTACTTTGTAAAGTATTATATTATTTTAATGATTGTGAATGTGAAAACTATGTGGGTTAATCTTCTTTTGTATTTATTTTATCTCAGATCGTTTTAGTCATGGTCTGGTAGTTCGAGTAATTTATGCGGCCTACCCATACGTCCTTTCTTCGGTATTGTTAGTCGTTAAGTTTTGAGTTGAGCTGCATGATTACTGACAAATGCGTGCACTGACTGGACAGGTCCACTCAATCTGTGTGGTTCTTTCCTCAAAAGACCATTTCAGACACCAATCTACATGGTCTTCACATGATCTGACCAAGATTATGTCAGCACTTTAAAAGAGACTGTGATCTCTGAGTTTGTTTCGGCCTTTCTTCTCCGAGTAGGCAGATAGGATACGCCGACCTCATCTCGTTTTTAAAAATATGATTGATGTCTAAAAGTGTTTGTACAGACCTACTTACTGAAATTAAATCATTTATCATTTAAAAAAACTTCTTTTGTAAATTATTAAACAACAAGTCAGCGAACGATCAAAACATTTTGATAAGGATTACTTATCTTAGACCTATATATAATACAACTTTTGTGATGAGTAAAAATTATGGTAAGTACCGACCCATTTATTCAAAATGGTTAGCGTGAGTTGAACTTAGTTTTAAGTTGTTTATTCAAAGCTAAGTATCTTGAGAAAGGAATAGTTTTTTTGTCGAATGATTATAAAACTTTATGGTTCTTCATTTCAAAATATTTTATCTCTCCCAGACGTTTTTTCAATGCAAAATTTTTATTGAGATTTTAAACATACCTACTTCCAGGACTATTGGGATTTATTCTGGTATTTAAGCAATTATTTAAAATTAATGTTTAGTGCTCGTTGATGCTTAATAATCAAAGGGCTTTAATTTTTAAAGCACGGCACTCATGTCGATATTTATCGCCCAATTATTGCGCTTGTGACGTTTTAATTGACAGCTTCAAAATCGTTAGAGCTTAATTAAGCCTTTAGGAATATACCCTTTGTTAATTAGGTTATAATTATGCCGCCTGCCTGGAGTTTGTGTTGTTCGACATCCACATCATCACTTAGGTACGTATGTATCATCAGCAGGTAATTGCGTTACACACCATAAGTAGCAATAGTTTTTATTTTGGAAGTTCACTGACATTTATTGCGTTATTTACGTTGTTAAGTGAAGTTTTTTCGATTTTGTATTACGAAATTAGAGTGCACTTGTAAATGTGGTAAAACAAGCCTTAAAGACTTCTCTACTAGCACACAAGAGGACGATGCATTCTTTTGCGTTTTTAACCGACTTCCAAATAGGAGGAGGTTATATGTTCGACTTTATGTATGTTTTTTTTTTTTGTATGTTCACTGATATCTCCGTGAATTGTAGATGGATTTTGAAAATAATTTTTTTGTTTGAAAGGGTATACTCCCAAGTTGGTCCCATTGTCAGCAAGTTGGAATCTGATGAGAGGATCCCATGGAAATCGAGCGAAACCCTCAAATTTTATTGGCAAACCTATAGCGATTTGGATATTTTTTAGAGTAACTTGAGCATTTGCTCTCGGAAATCATCATTTGGTAAAGTGGAGCTGATGATGAAGACCACAGAAGGCCATCGGAACTACTCAATGATAAATATTTCACGAATTGCGCTTCGATTACTTTAATATGGTTGCTAAGCAATTTATGCTCGTCACAATGCTTATGGTGAGTGGTTGTTGAGGAGTTCTCCTAGTTCTTACCAGGAGAACTCCTCAACAATTAACGTCCCAGCATCGGGAAAAGCAATATATTGTAAAAGGTGACGAGCAGTTGATGTTAGGCTATTGTAACTTAGATAAATTACAAACTTTCTCACTAAAAAGTGAAAATAAAAACGTTTTTACAAAAAAAAAAAAACGATATTTCGAAAAAAATATTTCGAAATCGGTGTCGTTGGTTCTGCATTTTCGTTTATTGACACCGACATCCGAAATTAAAGTTATTTATCACTTTGTAGATTTTTTTGGAAGCCGGTTGTTTTTTTTTGTAAAAAAGTTTTTGAATAATCCCTTAGTTAGTTCAAAATCTTCACGTCTTTGGGCGACAATCACAGTAATGTCTTCTTTCTACTTACCACTTATCCTCTCCCTCGAGATGGTAGCTACCATCTCCGTTCAGCCTGTAGCAAGCCCGAACAAGTGCTGACTGGGCAGAGTCCGACTTCACCAGCTCATCGAAGGTAGCTTCCGGGATCTTGAAGGGAAGAACTGGCTGGTATGCTGATACATCGCCGCCAATGAGGCACTAGGAGAAAAATAAAAAAGTTTTTGTTGTATTTTAAGGCAGACTTAGAGCTGAGAGCAGTGGTGGCCCAGTGGTAATGGCCGCGACTTACGAGTTGTAGGTCGTAGGTTCGAACCCGGACAGGCGCTTTACTTTGTGTAAATTATTTCATCACCACTGTTCTCTGAACGGTATGTCCTAGAACCAAAAATTCGAAGACATGTGACATCTACCAACCCGCACTGGGCCCGCGTGGTAGATTATAGCCCACTCCCTCTCGAAGAGAGGAGGCCTGTGTCCCAGCAGTGGGAACACTATAGGCTGATTATGAAGGCAGACTTAAAGCTGCACCAGAAAGAAAATCACAGTCGCGTATGAATACCAGAATTCTTCCAGTAGTATAAATTAATCCATTTTAGAAAGCGGTAAACATATCGAATTACTTCATCCATCTGTCTAGCGCTTTCCTTGCTATTTTTGCGTCGGCTTCCAGTCTAATCAGCTGCAGCTGATTATAAGTAGCTCCATGTAAAGCTACTGCTTATTAAACTTTCACAACGCAGTTACTGGAACACGTTATCCCTTGGTAAAGGGTCCCCGATACGATCAATTGCAGTCAATTGCTATTGTAGTAATATTGTCGATCGCTTCAATTGCATTTGGTAGACAATCAATTTGCGCATCAATGTGTATCAACTACGTAAATATTGACAATTGCAATTAATCGTTTCGCGAATCCATAAGACTGGTTGTCAGACTTTCGGGCTTGTGACTACTCAGTGAGGGCATGGAGGGGTTTCGGTATGTAATGGATGATCACCCATCCACGGACCGACCTCGGCAAGCGTAGCTTAAGCTTAAATCGACCCATGCAGCTGTTTTTACTTAGCCATGAGCCCCTTTAGTAGAATAAAGAAGGTTCAGAAAGTTAACTTTTGATACAAAAAAACTTAGATTTTCATAAATAGACTATACTATATATCTATTAAAAAAAAAAACGTGAAAAAGAATCTCAAAAAACTTTCTTTTCATGAAACGTTTATTTTCACTTTCAATTTAAGTTGCTAATTGCTCGGAGCTCTTTGCAATTTAAAAAGTATTATGTAAAAATTCTTAGTAAAACGAGCTAGCACTAAGTTCAAATTGCCCATTCTAATAAAAAATAATTACTGGGTAGAATTGAGTAGAACCATCAATTTTGTGTGGGTTTAATGATTGCTACGTATTTTTTAAATCCCGACGTAAAAATATTATTTATTTTTTAAAACGTACATACTGTAGCGAAATAAAACAAGAAAGAAGAAACACTTCGCTAATAAATACGTATAATTGTGGTGTAAAAATAAAAAAATCCGAAAAAATACAGGAATCAAATATAAAAATAAAAATAGCAAGAAGACTACTTTCTGTAGGTACCCCTGTGACGACAGTAATACCAATTTAAAAAAATACTTTAGGTTTTGTAAAGGAAAAAAGAGGTGGATTTTGTCACGCGACGCGAATGCAGACGTGATTGCAATCAAGACACATATAAAGACTAAATAGGTTGAAAGGTTAGCGCGGTCCAAAGAAAAAGAATTAAAAAGCTCACCCGCCGTATTTGATGGATAAAATAAACGCGATTTCAATTGGGAAAATAAATCTAGACAATCTACTATGAGAATAGTGTGAAAAAAAGGTATCTGTTCCAAAAAAAGGGGTCCTCGTCTTCCTTCATGGAATCCTTGTAGAATAATAGGGCAGCACAATAAACAGCTACTAGATCCGAAACAGCTACTAGATCCGCAACAGCTACTAGATCCGCAACAGCTACTAGATCCTCAACAGCTAGCTGCGGGCGCTCCTCAGGTGAACAGCTTTTATTTCTTCACGGGAGTCGGGTAGGGGAAAGAGTCGAATGAATCGGCTTGCCGTTAGTTCGGGCCTTATCCGAAAATGAAAGAGATAAGTCCTCACTCCGACATTTGAACTTTAAAAAATATATGTAGAACTCTTGGTAGCGAGGTACCTTATAGAGTAAAAACGTTATAACACAATAAATCAGATTCAATATTATAATTTACATGAAAATTATGGAGTAAATTCCAGATAGAGAAGTAGCTCGTCACAAGGTTATTTTAAAAGTCCCCATGGTTACCATCAAAAATGCCATCTGCCGTAAATCAATTCGTAATTTAAAAAAATATCAGAGGGAAATTTCTGGATAGACCGTTATAAAAATAAGGTTGAATATATTTAAAAAGAGGATTAAAGTAAAAAAAAAAATTTGCGTGATTTGTAAATACTGCAATACCTAGGATAATTTTTATACAATATTATTTTTAGTATATGCGAAACCCGAAACACGTGTCTAGTATTTTTATGTAAAGAATTTATGTAAAAAATTTCAAAACAGTATCATGAGAAATCACAAAGTTATATTTTAAGCTTGTTATGTTATCTGTTTGTCCGTTCAAAACATGCTCACCACGCGACGCGGCGCGGGGTGATCATGTTATATGCTCCTCCAGCATCGTCAGCTCATTGATAATAGTTTGGGAGTAGGTACCTAATTTTACGGCGATTTTATTGTAATTCACTAGTGATTAAATATTTTTGGGAAAAAATATAACATGGTGTAAAAATTATTCAAATCGATTCCGTTACTTATTCTGAACAAACTATATTCAGGTTTCGCATATACTAAAAATAAAGTTGTATATTTCCAATACCTTTTAGTCACTCAATTAGAATATAGAAAACTTTTTTTTTTTAGTATCTAATGGTATATAGTACACATAGACATAATGCTCAAAAATAAATATGTATTCACTTCCCTCCAATAAAACAAATGAAAAACAAACATTATGACCTGTCATTTAGTTTTGTGAAGCAAAGGTATAAAACCCACAATGCCTCGTATGAACAAAATGCAAATTGATTTAAAATCGTTTTTTTATGTGCAATGTAGAGCAAAAGTATCTTGTCTTTTTAATTTATTAGTGTCAAAAAAATGCAAAAATCTATTTATTTTAATTTTAATAATGACCGCCATATTCTAAAATTTAAGTTACAATGAAGGAAAAAAAGGTTTTACATACTTGGTCTGTGGTTTACCAGCTAGCCTAAATTTTTGTTTCCTTTTCACTTACCAGAAAATAACCGGCTTTCGATGTTTGGTTGCAGCATTGTATTTCTTCGAGGTAGTGGTGAAGTAACGCCGGATTGGCTTCGTCTCCACCGTCGGTACCATAGTGCATGTCCACGAACTCAATCTACGAAGGGAAAACCATTGTTAATAAATTGTGAAAAATACCTGTAACCGTAACCTAACATTTTAGGTACACAAAATAAATATAGTGTCCCCTGTAAATAAGCTCTCAGGTGAGTGATATCAATTTATTTGAAATGGTGCTACTAGCATTTTTTACATTTGATTCGTTTACCATTCACATGCGTATAACATTTAGGTAAATGAGAATAAAAACGTTTACATAATTTTTACATTTGATTAAAGAAGGAATAAAATAATTATATTTTAATAAATATTTTGAAGGTTTCTAAAGATTTTCTATATTTTTTTCAGAAATAACTGGCAGCTTGGTTGAAATAATCTGCGATTCGATAACAGTATCATTTAAATTTCGATTTTTTATAAAAAAAACAATCAAACCTTTTCCGAAAGTATGTTGTACGTTGAGCTTTTTCAAAGTAAAAAAAATATCAATAGGCCAGGAGAGACCCGCTGAAGATAGACGCTGGTGAAGTTATTGGTCATATTTTGCCATTAATCTTTTACATTATTTTTTTTTGTAATATTTTCCACGTACAACATCTCAGACGCACATTAACCGTCATTTGATACCACAAAGCTAATCCCGCAGTTAAGAAACCTCCTTTGATGAAACAAGTTAACACCCAACTACATTTAATGCCTTCTTAAGTGTTGCTGCACATTTGAAGAAAGCCTTTAAACCGAGGCGATGCGAAGTTTCTCTGGCTCAAGTACAAACCGCATCCTACATAAGTTTCTACTTAACTTATTTTAGTGAGCGGTTACGTGGCGTTTAAGTTATATTGATTTAGTTTAATTGCGTATTAGATATTTTATTGTGGCATTATTGATTTAAATTTTAGGAAATGAAGCTTTTAGAATTAGTATTGGGCTGAATTATATTTGGGTTTTTCACTGTCTCTATTTTGCTTTTGAATTACCCAAGGATGCTAACGGGGTCCTATTACTAAGGCTATCTTTTGAACCGAAATAGGTAGACACTTTTTCACAGAGTATGTACTATTATCGTCGCCATAACAACCAACAACAAAAATGATACAAAGTAAAAATTAAAGGGGTCCTCATACAAGAAACTTGTTTTTTTACGTACGTGTATTTAAAAAAATATCTAGTGAATATTATACGGTGTTTCCCACCATTCGTGTACGAGTTTTCATTGCTTCTGTGATGTTAAAGGGAAAACTAGCTCTTGAAGGCGTTTTTAAGGGATTAGTAGGTGTACCCTGTGTAACCTGTAGTTTACTTAACAATTTAGTATGATTGATAAGGATTTTTTTAATATTGCATCACAGAATTGAATTTCAAGAATTCGAGCACCTCAAGATACCTATATCTCAATAACAAATTCCAGTATCCAAAGGAATTCCAATAACTAAGTAGGTACATTGATACTTGCACGAATAATCTCATCAAACAAATCCACACATAATCCGTATATTGCACTCAATTAAAACAGTTCACTCTGATCAGTCCGAACTCAGCAGTATCAATTGTGTGGGTTGCATTCATTCGCCGTCCAAGTTTCAGATGCAGTCGAACATACGTTAATGGCGCCCGCACTCCATTTGACTGAGATATAAATTACACGATGTTCTGTTGAATTTACCTACGTAGTTTTGTTTATGTATGGAAAACGTTCGTTTGTTTTGTTTTCAAGTGTGTAAAGCCATACTTACGAGATGCAAGTTTCTTGCCTGTGGCAATATAAGCAGCAAATGACTTCCATCGTCTAAACACTGTTTAGTAAGACGGTGTAACTTTTTTTGTTGCTTCAACTTATGGTACTTTTAAATACAAAAAAATCGATCGATCTTCAATTAAATCTCAAAGTGTCAGCTGTAGATGTGGAATGCTAGTGATGAAGCGTAGCGTCGCGTTGCATGGCTTAGAAAAGAAGCTTAACTAAGATTGGTATTTTAAAAGTGTTTGTCAGTTAAAGACGGATTACCTATAAATTAATTATATTAGTCACTAAGAGTAAGGACAGACTAATTCAATACACCCCTAATTTAACCGTTGTTTACGACATAATATCCGAATATATATAACACGATTAAACATGAATCGATTGTCGGTAAACCTGACCAGAATGTGGGACAGGAGGTTAATACGGGACCTCTAATTTATACTGGGTTAAGTAATTAATTCTGATCGCATAATCGAATAAAACCACCATGAAGATGGTCGTGAAACACACCTGCGGGGGTTAAATGCGTAACACATTTACGATGGCAATGCATTTCATTTTGACAGTTCTACAACATTAATTGCGTTTTTTTACGTTGTTGAGGAGGCGAATGTATCCAACATATTTGAAGCTACTAGCTGCGCCCCGCGGTTTCACCCGCATAAGTGTCGATTCCGTGGGAATATCGGGATAAAAAGTAGCCTATATGTTAATCCAGGGTGTCGGATACCTCCATACAAAATTTTATCAAAATTGGTCCAGCCATTTGAGCATGAAGAAGTAACAAAGATATAAACACACACACACACTCACAAACTCGATTTACTGTGATGGAATAGCAATTTCCTTCAAAATTCTTGAAAGGATTGTGATTGAAAGTATAGGTATGTTACGTAATTGAGGTGCCAGGCCGACATTTTAGTTTCTCTTTTCGCTTTTGTTAAAATGTCTATTGCTTATTTCAGTACCTGTTATATGCATTAAGCTGTTTCCTGATTTATGGTACGTTTTATGAGTAGCCATTTAAAAGCTTTTCGGTGTTGCAGAAATATTGTGCATTTTTTATTGGATTTTTTTATTATATAATTTTAACAGGCTTTCATAAAACTCAGCTTAAATCAATCAAATGCGGTTTTTTTAAAGGTTTTTGGAGTATGTACTTAGTTTTTTACTCGTGTCAAAATACGGTTAAAAAGCTATTATTAAAATTTACGTCCATTGAACTAAGCAATACCTTTAACAAACATTTTGAGAAAAGTTAAAATCACATGCCAGACTACTAGTATTTCAAATTAAACATTTTCTCGTGTGAAGGTTGACTGGTAGAAAATGGATATGTGCTTGAAGTATTAAATAAATTAATAAAGTGCGAGCGTCTGAATATTTTATGAAACCTTTGGATGTAGCCCTCTTTTAAGTTTAAAATCCACGCGTGTAAGGCGAAAGAGCACTTAGAGGGTTAAGTCGAGTGTGTTGAAAAAGGGAAAATTAAGTGAGTAACATAACCTCCATTAAGTTTTAATAGGCGGGTGCCTATTAAAACTTAATTTAGGTTTTTTTAAGAACACGCTTTTTGTAGTAATCGATAGAGGAAAGAAATAACTAAGCTCATTCCTTCAGTCATCGTATTTCCACGAGCTGTTTGTTCCCTTTTATCTTTTGTGATAACCTAGTCAGCAAATTTTGGTATAATTTGGCAGCTGGGCTGGCTGCCAAGGATTTGCGAGGCGTGGTTACGCAAGTGTCACTTGTGGAGGCCCTTTCATTACACCTCGGAACCTCACTAAGGCGTCATCACGTAGGTACCTACGGCCCATAAATTTTATAAGTATTCATTTGTTTTAAAGCCCAGTAGTATACAGGTTGGGTAAGGTTATCCCTATGAAATCTTATTTTATTTTATGTACTGAAAAATCTGCTGTTTCATAGCAAAGTGGACACCAACTTACAACAACCAACGTGTTTAAACATCGATGCCTATCACATCTGCGGAGTAACTATCACTAGCTAATTGCGTGCACTGACTGGTCCTCTCAATCTGTGTGGTTCTTTCCTCAAAAGACCATCTCAGCTAACGATCTACATTGTCTTCATGTAACCTGACCAAGATTATGTCTGGACTTTAAAAGAGACTGTGACCTCTGACTTTGTTTTGGCCTTTCTTCTCAGAGTAGTCAGATAGGAAACACCGACCTCATTTAGTTAAAAAAAAAAAAATTGACGTGTAAAAGTGTTACCTACTTACTAAAATAAAATCATTTATCATAATTTAATTGAACAAGGTTAAATTAATATTTGAATTAATTATAAGAAAAGAAGAACTTAAATAAAATAAAAGGATAACTAAAACTTACAACTTACACCATCTTTTAACTTATCTTATAACACTGTCATCAGTTTCCTCGTTCAGAAGCGAGGCATAATAACAAAACAACAAAAGCCGTGGTCTTGTCAGAGAGGCTTAATGATAATCCAGGTGAAATTATTATTTTCCTTCATCTCCCAAATTTTATTTGACTTTTATATTTTAGGAGAATCCATTTTGTTTTGAATTGAATTACAGGTAACGTTGATCATATAATATAGCTTACTTTCAATACAATGAAAGAAAGGTGTGTGTGAAATTTTAGGGTGTCGAACAGATCATCTAACTGAACACCTTTTTCAATGGGAGCAACACCGTAATCGCGGAAAAAAATATCAACTATGTCTTACAAACCTTCTATAGGTACCTACTCGACCCTTTATGGGACGGCTGATTACTTTTTCACGATTACGATGTTAGTCCCATGGAGAAAGTTGTTCAATTGGATTGTCTGTACCACATTCTTAAATTTGACTACACCTTACTTATACATAATGTACATGCATGTAGAAACGTCATAATATAGACATTTCTACTACGACATTTTGTCCACACTTAGTTTTCCTCACATATTTGGGTCTACATCTGTTACATCTCAATATTACCCGGCTTTTTGCGAAGCCCAGCACACGGGCCAGAAGTTTCAAACTATAACTCCATTTTCATTCTGCTGGCTAGTACGCTCCTAATAACTCTGCATCACAAACTTCAGGTAGCATCGTTTTGTGTCCAAAACTTTTGGCTTCGTCCATGTTCGCACATTTGGCGGCCATGTAGTTTAATGGAAACTTTGTGTACATCTGTCAGTTGTAATGCGATATCCTACTTAGTAGTACACTGAAATAAATGCGACCGTCTGTGTGGTGATTATGAGAAAGTTTGTTGAAGAGGTGTTCGGGTTCACATACGTGAGCTGGTTGTTATAAAATTAGTGTCAAATTGCTGAGTGACAAGTTTTTGTAAAGGTATTTTGTTTGTTTTCATAATTTCACATAGACACTTGGGGGTTTATTCATAAACGTTGTTTAAAGTTAAGTAATGATTACCGACTGTTTAAACATACATATTATGTGACGTTTAAACGTCTCTTAACTTTAAGCAACGAATAAACCCCCTGCCTGATGTTTTCTGCATTACCTTTTTTCGATCTGCCTACATTGATTTATTCGTATTGGTAAACGAAATCGAAATGACTAGGTACGGATTAGTTACTTACAAAAATATATTCGATAAACTAATAAATATTTATTGTTACGTACCTCTATGTATCGATCGTCGTACGTGGACTGCAACTCTGGTCCGACCATCTCCAGGATTTGTCTCCTTTCTTCACGGAATTCTGTGAAAAAACCTCACATTAACATTTTACATACAACTTACGTTAAAACTTATTTTTTGTATGTAAAGGGTGCCTACTTACTTTATTATTAGGATTTACAGAGACCCTCATAATCAGCCTATAACGTTCCCACAGCTGGGACACAGGCCTCCCCTCTGTGAGAAGGAGTGGGCCATAATCCACATGGATGTCATATTATGTGGATGTCACGTCTTCGAGTTTTTAGTGCCGGTTTCCTCACAATGTTTTCTTTCACCGTTTTAAGAGCAGTGGTGATGATATAAATTACAAAAGTAAAATGCAATTTGTAAATGGGGGCCATTACCTACTACTGGGCCACCACTGCTTATAAAAGTCGAGATCCTACTGCAGTATTATTTGAAATTTTCCATCGACTTCACTCATAGATATCCGTGACTTCATTTTATCAAAATACCGGGCACAATTTCCTTCCAACTCCAGGTTGAATATTATATTCCACAGTAACGATATAGGTAAGCCTCTTGTCTGCTTTGCGGATACTTGGTACTCCAGTGCTCGAGCATCTACAGTACATTGATACAAGAGTATTCCCCTGACGGATTCTACTCTGCAAGATGAAACGTAAACGTATAAAAGATGAGAATATTCAGGAACATGAGACATGAACTTACAGGCACTTGTGGATGCCGAGCTGCTCTTTAATGAGTGGGATGTCGAGTCTCGTTGCTTTTTTCACGAGGGAGGAAATATTATAGGAAGAGATACAATTTTGACATGATTTTCATTCACGGACTGCGTAGTGGGGATCTCTACCAATCGCTATTTTGTACATTGATAGAAGAACTATCCGATAAGATTTTTTCGTTTTGCTGCCCCTTCCCTAGTGTGTGACATCAGTAGTCATACCAAATTCTCCAAAGCGCGCAAGTCATCAAGTCGTTACCGAGCCCGACAAAGAGCAACAGCAAGGGGTTTTTTTTTATTCCTTACGAGGAATCCGCAGAAGAAGGTAATTTGACGAACTGACTGACA
The DNA here is from genome assembly GCA_963669345.1 of Gortyna flavago. Classification (NCBI taxonomy): domain Eukaryota; kingdom Metazoa; phylum Arthropoda; class Insecta; order Lepidoptera; family Noctuidae; genus Gortyna; species Gortyna flavago. The sequence goes on from OY770131.1 coordinate 5,706,703, forward strand.
CTGAGGTTACACTTAGAAGACGAAGATCTTCATCTCTTCATACCATGAAACATTGACTGTTTCTGTATTTCGAACCGTGAGTGAACGGAATAGTCCCTAGCATTGAAATTGATTTTCCTTCTTACAAGAAATAAAATATACCTAACCCTCAAGTACTTACCATTGTAAACAGAGGCGACGAAGATCTTGACAGCACGTGGGCCGGGCCACTTGTCGCTGGATTCTGTGAACCCCTTCAGTGCGTTGAGCACTGACGGCTCGGGAGCGCTCATGGCGCCCCGCACCTCTCTTCCTCACCCCGCGCCACTTACGTCACGCCGCCGCATTCTGGAGACAAAGGAGGCATGCTTTAGCATAAACATTCGGAAAATTTTATACTGTTTTGCGGGTGCATGATGCGGAAGATCTTGATAGAATTTGTGTCCAGAGCAGTACAGAGGTACAGATCTTGAAATACGTTTATCAATAGAATGTTATTATGTTTGCACTGCACCTTACAGCTTCGCAATAGAATTCTATGGGTTAGTGCTCTGCACTACATCGTGTAGCTCAATTCTGATGGACAGGTATCCTTAACGGAATAAAAGACAAATAGCCAAACTATTCTGTTGAGGCGCTCTTGTTGTTGTTGTTCTTTAATGATGAATGAATAATGTTCTTTACTAACTTTTTAGACCTTTGTATCCTGCTTATGCGTATGAAGTTTCATTAAAATCAGTTCATTCATTTTGAAAAACAAGGGCTTGAACGTTTGTATGAAATGCCGCAGGTACGCCGTAAACGCTCTAACAAAGTCATAGCCGTTACAGTGGAATCTTGGATTGTTACACTACAGGCCAATGCTCCTGGTGTGGGAGCGCTTTTAGGTAAGTTTTTTTTTTTAAACTAGGATACCAGCAAAGGTCTCTTCTTATGCAGAGAAGGCACCTGGATTAATCACCACTATTGCTCAAGGTGGATTGGCGATTTCAGACGAAGTTTCAATAATTTCGTTTTATTTTTAAGTGGTTCAATTAATTATCTTAACAATACTCAATTTTTCAGCCCGTCCAAAAATACAACCCTACCATCAATATGATTTCGTAAAGCGATTGCTGTGATCGTAAATCATGAATGTCAAAAACAAGCCTTGCCTACAAAGAACCCTTATTTTTATCATACAAATAACAAATTATAGTCATTTGTAGATATTTGTCTTTTAGCGAATGTTCTAGACATTCTGTCTGAGTAATGGTTGGTGATTTATAATGTAATAAATTGACAATTACAGTTACACTTTTGCTATGATAAGTTTAAATTGACTACCAACTTAAATTGTCCGTATATTCGACTATAACACGGCACAATGATGTAATGTGTCATTTTTATAAACAATTTTGTTTTCCCTGACTGTAGTAGGAAACTGTAAAATTTTCCCAATCAACTTTGAACCTTATTTGTTTTAGCTGTAGAGTTGAAAATCTATTAAAGAAATCTGACAGAATGTAGTGGCTTGATGTGCTGGCGTCTGTACCTACATTTAAAATAAATCCATTAAAGTTTATACGCATATAAAAAATATTTGCCTCTCACTTTGTGTTTCTTCTCCTTCTAATGTTCGTTTGCAAAACCTGTCTTCCCATAATTTTCACAGACATTGAAAAATCAATGTCCTGAAACTTGAATTTTCAAGCCATTATTATTTTATTCTGCTTGAGAAGCACATCTTACGCTTGGCCTCGTGAATATAATGCGATTAAATTCGTGGACCCAGCTGAGTCGGCAGTTAAAGCCCATTCTTTGAATAAAGCGAAAAGTACGCAGTCACCTTTTCACATAAAAATAACAAAAATTATTTAGGTTTTGCAAAAAACTAAGATGCGTCTCTTTTATCTACTGAGAGCATATAGATACAATGTGTAAGTGAATTAATGCACGTTATGAAAGTAGTTTGTTCAGAATCGTTTACCAAAACAATTTCTGTCGTATTTAATATAGGTAATTTGTTATCTCAAAATTTAATAAAAACTACGTATAATACAGTCATACTTCCAGTGTACAGTTAAAACAAACCAAAATGGACGCCTACTACGTCGACCCTTATACGTGTGCGACTGTGTGCGTGCGTAGATTTGTAATGTTCCGACAATTTAGTCCCACAGTTAGTAAAACTAATTTAATAAATAAACAATGTTTTATATATAATATTATGATTATAACATATTATTCTAATTGGGGTATTTGGTAGTGTGCGTTAATTCCGGGACATGTTGTACAAACAAAAGAAATTGAAAAAGTAAACATCAAATCCTACAGCAATACTTTCACCCCAAAAGTTTATTCAAATTATTGTCTAAATGATGAACTTATCTCCCCTTTAACGAATATCAACATTTTGGAGTGTAAAAAAAGTTGATTACAAAATGACTATAAAGAAAGTCATAAATATGTTTTTGAAGTTGTAGCGTAAGCTGCACTTTACGAGTAGGTTTTAAAGTTATTTTTCCAACAACTCATATTTGTTTACTAATTTGGAAACTAAATCACGAACGCAGTATACGTAGGTTGCTAATGCTGTTATTTACACGAAACCATCGTTTTCAATCTTACGGAGAACTGATACCTACCCTTTTGTATCAGATCGCTTTTCCATCTCCAGCGTAAGGGTCTATTATTAAAGTTCATAAAAAAGGGGGGACGTTTCTCGTCTCAGATTGAGCGGAGCACAAAAGGGCACTAATCAAAAGCTGCTGGCTTGAAATCTTTTTGCAGCTGGTCTTCACACAATGAAGAATGAAACTGCGGGATTTCTAACGGAGATTTTAAAGTGCGAATAGTTGTAGCTATAAGATATTTTTAAAAGATTTTTGTTGTGAATGCAATTCTTTTGTGGTTGCAATGGTATTAAACGTAGTTCACATGCACATTGCGCAACTCCCGTTAAGAAAAAAAAAACTAAAAATGCTACTGCATGGATTTTCTGTGCGTAAGTTAAATTGTGAAAAATTGGATTCCGCAATTCACTTTCATGTTGGAATTATTTTTCTAATGTCTCTGAGAGAGTTTACCAAGTAGTCTACTTGCGCAAAAAATTGCAGGTTGCATTAGTAACACGTGTTGCTCGACATCTTCGGCAATCGTCATGCATGAAACCTACTTTGTTATTTCAGTCAGAGTGGGCTACTACATGTACACCCACAAATTCACTAATACGAGTACGTATCCCAAGGACGAGTACCTATGTGACAAGAGGCGTAAAATAAGTAGGTAGGTACCTACTCAAAAGTAAATGATGTTTAGATGCCCGTTTTGCATGGTTGTGACGCATGTCTTCGTACTTTTTTTTTGATGTTGTCTATTTTTACGCGTCATGTTTACCGCAAATAAAGTATTTTCTTTATTTCTCTTTCAAAATATGTGTCACTATACGTATCGTCGTCCACGTACCCCTACATTAATAAATAGGTTACGTAGCATCAATGGCTACTCATTGGCTGATACACGAGCGCCCAATTAAGGCAAAATGTGTCGAACTGAAGAGTGCAAATGTCATTAGTTGGCATTCCAGAGCCAATGGAAAGTGGAAATGTCGTTAGGACGAATTATTGATGTTCCGGAACTCAACGTCCCAATCAGTCTATGTATCTTTGTAGTGAATATATTTCAAGTGGAGTATGTGTTGGTAATGTGTCTTGTTTAATACATGTAGTTACTGGGTTGCATTCATTATTATTGTGTGAATATTGTATAATCTAATGTGCTACACTATAATAATAATTATAAAGAACTCAATAAAAACATTCCTAATTATTCATTTACTCTGGTTCTGTTGCCAAAGCCGAGATTCAGGCGATGCATAAGTTCAATGTGCGGTCTTAAGACCACAGATTCTTATTTAAAATCTTTGTAAATATTAACATTTCCGTCATTGTGTATATTGGAAACCGCTTTAATACTTAGTGAAAAATAATCGACAGATTTTTCAAAAATCCAATACGAACTCAATATGTAAATCAATTGTCTCAAGTTAAAAGTAAAAGCGCACTAATATAAAAAGTTTCATTTTTTTCTTTTAACTAGGTCTGTTTGTTCTGGCTGATCTCTGAAACGGCTGGACCGATTTTGACGGGACAAATAACTGGTATTGTAAGAAGTAACTTAGACTCCTTTTTTATTAAACAATTAAGGTTTCTTGCAAAAAAAAATTAACCTATTCCGACATCTACAAGACAGAAGGATATAGTTTTTAATAAAAACTCGACATAATTTAAGTAGGTACTTGTGTAATAAAAAATTTGGCACATTAATTCAGTTCGGACAATACGGAAACTAGAATCTACGGGCACAATATAATTCAAACACATTGTATTTCCGCAACACAAACTGATTTGCATTTTGTTAAATAATTAATGTGGATACCCACGTCAGCCGCTGTACAGTAGGATAATGCTGAATTCAGCGCTGTAATTGCAATTTGCGTATTGTATTTGCTAACATTGAGTAGGTACATAGTTATGTGGCTATGTGGTATGTTGAAGTTATATTGTTCAAGGTATTGCGGTGTGACACATACAATAAAATATTAATATAAGTAACTTAAAAATACTATAAATACATACAACATAATACTAAAAACCAACACTAACATACACGAAGTACAGACGCCAGCACATCAAGCTACTACAATCTGTCCAATTTCTTTAATAGATTTTCAACTTTATCGCCAAACTATAAGGTTCAAAGTTGATTGGGAAAATTTTGCAGTTTCGGGTAGCTTGATGTACCTACACATACATCATTTGCACACTGATTTCAATATTAACTGTTTCCTAATCTATGTCAAGCATCTGCAGTTTCAATTTAACTGCATAATCAGCTACACACGTGTAGAAACAAATATTGCGACCGAACCGAAAGCGCAATTTGAAACAACTAACAACAGATTTAATTAATAATGGAACCGAACTTGTTTGGAATCAAATTTAAATTGAAATTGCTATTTTACCTTTGAAATTGGGAAATTAGATGCAAATCATCGCTTTGAAAAGGAACCACACGGCCAGAACTAACATATTTGACCAGTAGTGTTATTCTGTAAAAATCTCACCGTGATAACTCAAGTGAAGTGAGCTTAAAGTGAGCTGTCATTAGTGTCAATCCATATAGCATCAGATGGGATGACAACTCACTTCACCTAACTTCTCACAGTGAGATTCTAACAGAATCGACCGGCTGTAACCTAATTGCATAATACACTACTTATCCATCTCAATCTAAATCATTTGAAGGATATTGCTAATCCATTGCTGTTTATGTTCAAAAAATGTTTCTGCTCAACAACGTAAATAACGCAATGAATGTTGTTTAACTGTCAAAATGAAGGTCATTGCTACTGTCAGTGTGTCTATTTAAGTCGATAGTCAATGGTGCCGATTCTGTTGTTCACAAACTAAACAAAATTTAAGTTCAGTGCATCTTTTTCTTTCTGTTTCATTAAGAAAAGGACACCAGCACCTGTATTCACAAACATACGATTCACTATCGTATCGACAATGACACTTGTTCGATAACCTGATTTCTGAACCGAAGGACCGGCAAAACGCTATTCACAGATCCGTATGGAAGGGTTTTTTTTTAGGTGTGTATACGGGGAACGCTACAAAATGGTAGTAAATAGATATTCGTGGTAGAAAATTTTAAGTGGTACATAAATGATTTTTATTGAGTATTTCACTATGGGCAACTATAGATTATGCATTCAGTAACTATTAACAAATAAAAAACAGTAAGCAATGATTTTATTAATAAACTAGCTGCGCCCCGCGGTTTCACCCGCGTAATTTTCGATTTAGGGGTATGAAAAATAGATGTTGGCCGATTCTCATAGATACCGGATAAGCACAAAAAATTTCATCAAAATCGATCAAGCCGTTTCGGAGGAGTATGGCAACGAAAACTGTGACACGAGAATTTTATATATTAGATAAAATTTACCTGATTTCTATTAAACTTGCTTTGTAAACTTAAACTTTCTGTCAATCCTGGAAATCTGGAATAATTATTTTTCTGAATCTTGTTTTGAGCTCTAAAGATAATTGAGAACTACACGGAAGACAAGGCGGTATGGTCGAAAGACTGCCTGCCATTTGGGAGAATTAAAAAAAATAAATTGAGGAGTGAAAAACATTTTTTTTTTAAACAGAAAAATTGTTGTATGTATTTTATCGGTATTTAAACAAATTACTATTTCTTCATTTTCATTTTATAAAACGTGGTACCTAATATTGAAAATGCATATTTTCAGAAAAGAGTGTCGTTGGAGCAGCGGCAGATGCTCTTTGCATTCATGCAAGGGCATGAGGACCTTGCCCGGAGCCGTGTTTTGACACCTATTGCTTAGATTATTCTTTTTTAAACAATATTTTGTTATTCGATAACACTTCCGACAGCAAATACCTGTCGGAATTGATGAATTGATGTCTTCATACCGTATATGAACTGTCAAAATTGTACGGTTTAGGATTTGTGAATAGCGATTATAGGATTTCGTCGATAACATTGACATTTGATACGGTACCAAACCGTGTCGTAGCTTTGTGAATAGCTATGCTGATAAATTTTAGTTTAGTATTGTCAAATTAATCAGCGCCTGACACTACTCCATACAAGTTTAGATGTGATTAAAAATCTGGGCTACTAAAATTACGTAAATTTACGTCAGGCGCTGATTAATTGTGCCAAATTTCATCTAAATCCGTTCAGTACTTTTTGCATAAAAGAGTAACAAATATCCATCCATCCGTTCATTCACAAACTTTCGCGTTTATAATATTAGTAGGATAGTAGGAAGTAGGATGTATGACGCCATAAACACATAGGAAGCTATTCTCAGCGTCTTGACACTATCTAGATACTTTGGCACTTAAATTTCAGCAAGACGGAGGTAGCACTAGATATATTATTATACCCACTTCGAATTCATGAGTAAAACATTGTTCAGAATACGTGTTACCTACGTTTGTCTAACGCCTTTGTTCATAATACGAGCTACAATTTAATACTAGGTCTAATATTCTCATACATTCATCTGATATAAACTATCTAACGTATGTACATAATATCATATTTCTCACAGCAATGTAATATTGTACTACATATTTGCGATTTCATTCAACGGGCAAAGATGTACAGACAATATTATATTACAAACTACACAGGGTGAGTTATTGAAATGAAACTACGACATTTGATTTGACGATGACATTTCTTTGCAGCATGTAATCCTTATCAGCAAAATTATAACTTGGTGTTAAACTATAACCCCCTTACTAATAAACATATTATATCAGATGAATGGTTAACACACCGATTTCTCTTTATCAGTCGTCAGTAATTAACCTTTTGAAAGAAGACAAAGCGTTGTGCAAATATACAGACGCTATACAATGTTAATTAGTAAGGAGGTTAGTATAGGGTACTGTAATAAACTTCAGGAAAGTAGATCAGCCGCGAAATTTATAACTTCTTAACTTATTTTTTTTTTTGAGGTCCACTCTATGTTCTATGTTATGTGTTTGGTTTCCGCACTTAGTCCTTCGGTGGACCATTGTGCGTGGGCTTGAGGTCCACTCTTTTTGCTTTTGACACTCAGATTATATCCAAAGCCCGCAAAACCTTAGGTGTTGAGAAAAAACTCGCGGAATTAGTGGCATAGTGGATGTATTAACCCTTCGTAAGTATGTGGAGCCACGAGACACAATGGGTTTTTAATTGTTTCTGTAATTACGGCATTCAACCGGTTAAGGGTGGGGAAGATCACGAGGCGGGTCTAAATTGGTTTCCAAGCAATGATGAAATAGGGCGAAAATTAAATTAACATTTTTCTTATGGAAAAGAGAAATCATTTGATTTAGATTTTTTGATTAGATTAGATTCCCCGCTAAATAAAGTGATTTCTCAAAAAAAAAAAGACAGTTTTGTTGTGCTTCAATATTAAGTTAAATCCCGACCATTATTGTCTGTTTCACATAAATAGCTTAGCTTTTCACCGTAAATCCCATAACTAACTCTCTCAGCACCTAGGTAGATATAGCTCTATAGTCTTCAGAATATCTTAGGTATTACGGAAACGGGTCATACCAAGAATTCTACCTCTTGTTTATTGATTCCTCGTAGTCTGCGAATACACTAAATTATGCTCCACTTCAATTGAATTAATATTCAACGAGGACAAACTCTTGCGCTAAAAGTGTCAGACGGCTCGTTTTCCCAGTAATAATTGATACAGGTTTGTATTCTAACATTTTGTCTTCATTTCTGCACAAGTTTTGCATTATGAGGGTATTTTTGAAACGTAGTAACAAAAAAAGTGAAAAGTTCCAGTTAAAAAAAAAACCGTGAAAAGTATAATGTTAATTTATGTGATTAATTGTTCCTAGAAGAAACCTTGTATATCAGTTAGGTAGTTATTATTGTGACTGAGCTCTCATATACACGAGCGTCACGTTGCAGCGGCAGTCATAAACTCGTCGGCGGCAGTCGTCGATGTGTCAACGGCAGCCGCCAACGAGTGTCGACGGCTGCAGTTGCGTCTGCCGATGGCAACGTGCGCTCGTGTATATGAGCACATACTACACATTATATGAGAACATACTACACAGACCCAGAAATTGGATAAAGAACTTTTTACACCAGAGAGACAAATAAACTTATATAACAAAACAAAGACATCTGACACGTAGCCCATAAAAGCAAGGTATACTACTATTCCAACACTCATTCCAACATAATGATCATACTTAATTTACTTAGTACACTACTGAGTCTACTAATGCATATACTTAACATTGTTAGGCCTTATTACGGCTAAGTGCGTCGTCTGTACTTAATGCTATGTACAATAACCTGTTGGGCTCAAATACCACGGCACAGTTGTTAAAGAAACTTACCACTTATTAACTTGGCTACTTCATACTCGCACTATAGGGTATAATTAACTTAAGGATTTGTTAGTGTCTTGGGACAAGTTGAAATTTTAATGCTGTAAGATCCAGACTAAAATTTAGACTGGCACTGCTGGGACACAGGCCTCCTCTCTTTGAGAGTGGGTTGTAATTTCGGGCCCACTGTGGATTGGTACATGTAACATATGTCTTCGATTTTTTGGTTCTAGGACATGGGTTTCTTCAGTGGTGATAAAATGATTTACACATAGGAAAGCGCTTGTCTGGGTTCGACCCTACGACCTATTCGTACATCTCGTATAAATCGTTACCTCTGGGCTACCTCTGCTCATATAAACAAAGAATAAAACATTCTAGCTTGGCTACTTAGTATAATTATGTAAAAATGTGTCCAAATAAATTGAAAATGCCACAAAGTGAGGTTAGGTCATGAAATCAGCACAAAAATACAAACAATCTAATAAATAATCGCCTTCATTAACATTATAATAGTAAGGACAAAATATAATCTTACTCCATAGTCAGCAATTAAACATTTTCTACCTACAAACCAAAACAAAATGCTTCTTCGAAGGTCATAGTTCTCTCCCCCTCATTCACATCTATCATAACACAAGGATGACGGTACCCAATTTCCTCCTTATATCACTTAGGGAAAGATAATCCCGCCATGTTTTTCTTTCATTCGCAGATCAAGATCTTAGTACCCATAAAATATGGCGTCGGCATAATCCAGAGTGGATACTGTGAATAGAATTGAATATAATGCGTCTCATCCGGAGTGAATTATTCATTGGAAGAATAAAGTCTTGTGTTCGTATTCATAGCCTTTTATGGTACTCTGAAATGGGAGTGGTGTAATGTTTCGTTACGGAGAAGGAAGAAATGAAATGCTAACAAAAAGTTCTCATGATAAAAGAGGTCCTAGAATCATGTTGGTCTTGACTGCACCAAAGTTATCGTTGTCGCAACGGGCCGGCCGTGACCCTGCTACTGCACACTACTTACGCTAAATTCGCATGACACTTTTGACGTGACGCGTTTCGCTCGTTAAGTACAGCGATAGCCGGTTAAACTTTCTGTACACAAAATACAAAATTCCGTCAGATTTCAATCGCTAATTAATACGAGACTAATAATGCGTTAATAACGGTTGAAGTTACAATTAATTCACAATGGATAGAGCATGTTGCTGTTTTCTCCGTGACGTCATCGGACTGGTGCTCATGCGCGCCATTGTTGCGATTTAGCATTGTGTAAACTTATAACTTAGTCTAATGTGAAAACGCGTTTAATTAGGACGTTGGGTCTGGTGTCATTGTGAAGAGTTTGAGAAGCACTACATAGAACTTATCATCTCGATGTATTCACGGAAAATTTACGGCGCAGACCTTGACTGCGCCTTTCGCTTTTTATGTCATTACGTCACATTGGTGCTCCATTTATTTCTACTCCATTTCATTTTATACGATACGACATAATAACGTGCCGGTATTTATGACATCATTATGTCTTTTTATCCAAGTGCCGTGGTGCTAAAGAGAAATATTTTATTTCCTTCACATTATTGTACCTGGCTTTTGATGCTGGTAAACACGGTCGTTATTTTCTTGAATGCTCATTTCCCGGTCTAAGCAGTATTTTTCCTATCCACTAACAAGCCTAATAATAGAGGGGAGAATGCCGTAAGTCTTGCAGAAGTCAAGTATGAAAGTAGATAATTATGAAAAACGTGACATTGTTATTTTGAATCAAGAGATTATTTATTGAAGAGCTGAAGCAAAGCAAGACATGTTTTATCAACCGCAACGACATTCAGAGGAAATTGCATTTCGAAGTCTGTTTCGTATAATAATAGTTAGAATATTGTGGGATGAAGGATCGCCGCAGAACAGTCGTATAATACAGCTTTACAAGTAGGGACCATATTACAGACTTTTCTACTTTCATTACTGGTTTTAGGTTTGGACAAAGTGATAACTTTTTGTGAGTATTGATTTTAAAATGAAGAAAAATGTCAAGGTGGTACTTAAAATCCTTGCTAAATCTAACTTATTATAATTAGGTAGGTATGTATCTCATAAATGATAAATGATTTATCTTTGTAAGTAGGTTTGCACGAACACTTTTACACATCAATCATATTTTAAAAACTAGATGAGGTCGGCGTTTTCTATTTGACTACTCAAAGAAGAAAGGCCACTCGCCATCACGAGGAAACTCAGAGGTCACAATCTCTTCTAAAGTCCAGACATAATCTTGGTCAGATCATGTGAAGACTAAGTAGATTGATGTCTGAAATAGTTTTTTGAGGAAAGAACCACACAGAGTGAGTGGATCTGTCCAGTCAGTGCAGTTTATAGACTAAGCTACACATGGCCCCATCATGCCCCCTTGTGGTACACACCATACTAATTTGTTCTTTAGAATAATATATCGTTTACTTACCTATAGTCACCTTTCACATCAAGGTGAAGGATGGTTAGGTATTCTAGTTTCGGGCCCTCTACCCAGCTATATAATATATAACTTATATTTACAGCGAAAATATTTTCATTTGCCGACCCCACGTATAGTGCCCTTTTTACGTTAACCCTTCAGTGTTTATTGAAGCAGCTTTATTTTATTCAGCGAGAGTTATATCTATGATTGCTTAGCTGGCTATGAAATATTCACGTATCTCTATTATTCACCCTTTCTACTCCGCTACTTTGAAAACAGCTTAGGATTTTACATAAATTGACAATTTCTTTCAAAATGAAAACGTGTTCAATGTGTCTTCTGCAATATGGGTGAGAAAATCAAAACATAATGTAAGCCTGCTGTTGACAGGGCACGCCACAATAGTGACGGTAAGGCCCCTCTTTGAGGAGTGGCTAGAGAGGCGTCACGGCGTCCTCACCTACCGCCTGACGCAGGTCCTCACCGGACACGGATGTTTCGGGAGGTTCCTGCACATCATCAGGCGGGAGGAAACGCCCGGGTGTCACCATTGCGAGGATCACCCAGAGGACACGGTGGAGCATACGGTGGAGGTCTGTCCCGCTTGGGCAGAGCACCGCCGTGTCCTCGTAGAGGCGATCGGCGACCTCTCGCGTTCGGCCCTGGTCCAAGCCATGGTCCGGGGCGAGAGGGAGTGGGAGGCAGTCACCTCCTTCTGCGAAGCAGTCATGCTAGCGAAGGAGGTGGCGGGATGGGCGAGGGAGAGAGCCGAAAGAGCCGCCCGTCCCAGCCGCCGTGGGAGACGCCCCGGGCGTCGGGAGCCGCGTGACGACTCTCGGCCACCGTAGGCGCGGGCCTGCGGACGGCGAGTAATGGGTAGCTCGCTGTCCGATCAGGACCAGGCCCGTGCTGGACGGCGCGTATGTGTTCCACGCGCGCCTCAAAGAGATGTCAGCATCAATGGAGAGGCCCGTCAGGGCCGAAGCCTGCCGGGGCAGCGGGATTGTCCGAAAGTGTTACCGCTACCCCGGAACATAAAGGGCTAAGGAAGGAACACGGATGGGTTTTAGTCAGTAAGAGTCTGACACTCTCTTCCGCTCCACCCAGAGCGGGAGGGGTTATTTGATGATTTCTCATCCTTAAAAAAAAAAAGCCTGCTGTTGCATGGTCAATTTATCCATTGTGTAATATGTGTATATTACTATCTACTCGTAATTCACCACGCGGGTCCAGCGCGGTTTGATAGTTCTCAAGTTTTCGAATTTTTGGTTCTTGGACATGACTATGTTCTTCCTTCATCGTTTTGAGAGCAGTGGTGATGAAATAATTTACACAAAGTAAAGCGCCTGTCTGGGTATTGTATGGGGCGTTATGCTTCATAATTTGACTGGTCCTCAAATATTTGTTTGTGCATGACACTTGTAATGTGTTTTAAATATTTTTTTTAAGTTAAGTATACATATCTATTAATATTGTATTGTATGTGTTTAAATGGGCCTTGATGCCTGAAATAAATTGATAAATAAATAAATTAATTCTACCTTAGTAAAATATTTTATTCTACCAAGAACCTTAAGTATTTTAGTCCATAAAGTACCTAGTTCTAAATACTAGTTCAGAACTATGTAATTAGTAACAAAGGTCCGTAAATTAATGGTCAGTCCATAGGTGTCTACATACATGAAGCTTTTGGTTGGAATTAAATTGGAAAGCTTTGTCGGGTCAGTAAAATAGTTCCACCTACATAATAAGCACGGACTTGGATAACTTTAATTACTCGATAATCGATTGCTTTTGGTCGGAATGCGGAGGTTCCTGGTTAGAGAAAGTTCGAGTAATTGTGTGGTTTCTAAGTGCTCGGTTCTTAATGAGTTACCGAATGTTCGAAGCTTAGCTTAGTCTAATATAGGATCTTATATACGTTAGTTTCATACGTTTATGGGTAGAATTAGGTAATTATTTCATTAAAGAAAATATGTTAGAGAAACAAACCTTAGAAAGATCTTAGATTCTAAGGTGTGTGTGGTGAAGGTGAGTTCATGAGTATTTATATTCACGCTCTTAGTGTTATCCATGCATCAATTATAGTTTCCAACTTCAGCAGTAAAATATTCGGTAAATTGCTCGTTATGATTTATACGATTTTTCGTATAAAACTTATGTCACTAACATAGAACTATTATTACTAGCGTATAGAACCGAGGCCGCAAACCAGTTTTTTGCGCCATGCATTGTTGCTGACCGGCAACAACTCATTTAGTCACTCGCTTACGCTCATGATTGATTCTTGCCAAAATTGTGCCAAAGAAAAATGCAGTCTTGCGTGTTAAAAACGTGTAAAAATCTATCGACTGTGAAAAAAAAAGAAACTGGAGTGACTTATCATCGATAAGTAAGCAAAGAATCGACTAAAACCTTTTTATTTATTATTTTCTAACATTTTCATTAATTATTTTCATTCATCGTCATTTCTGCGGTGTAAAATCTATAAGGACGACATTTTATTACACTTTGTTGCATGAAACGCGTAAGCGCCATGAAATTTACGGCGCTTATGACGTTTTGGTCGCGAGAAAACTATACGTTTTAAGCGCTCTAGCGCTGCATGTTTTATAGTTTGGTGAGGCGACACCTAATGTTTAAGCGCTGCAGCAAATACTGAGTGAATCTACGGCACGGTCGCCCTGCACCCCCCCGCCGGATGTCATCCTGTTGTGACACTGTTTTTCTATATACGTAGTACTTTATCTCAGTGGGCACTAAAAATTCTTTTCAGTCATGTCATCGAATGACACATGCCTATGTTGGCATAGATACAATATCACCAAACAAACTCATTAAATAGAGTTCCCGTACCGTTTTGAGGCCAACCCCAAAACGTTAGGGTGACGTATTACCGTGGCGACTGGCGGTAAACGCACCTGTGGCTTTGCACGCATATCGATCTTGATATTGTGTTAGCGAGCTGTTCTCACGCCATTTACGATGTTACGTTGTTTTGTTATGTTTTCAGGGGTGCAATCTTGTTAAATTGGATATTGTTTGGCGGTAAGGAAAGTGCGTGTGTAGGGAGGAAAGATACAATATACCTACAGCTTTCCTATACTTATTACATACTCGATAATTTAGATTTTCTTTGCTCGAAAATTCTCAAGAGTCTTATGAAATTAATACCGATACTACGGTTGATAGAATTTGAGATTGTTTATACCTACCTACCCAAAAGATGACCGTCAAATACCTAAAGGGGTATCACGGTCAATTAAGGCGACTACTTGACCTAAAACGCGGTCACTATCGGACTGCATAGAAAAGAAAGAGAAGCGCGATGACACAACGATGGTAATTTATTGCAAAATATGAAACAATCATCTATTTACAAACTACTTAATAGTAAACAATCCATCACTGAATGCAGTTTGGCATTAGCAATTTAATGGTATATTTTTAATTATAATTAAAATTGTTAATGAAGAGATACACTGCTTTTAATGAAATGTCAGAGGTGTATTTGAAGATTTTTTGGATGTATTAATGTACGTTTAATTGATTTGAGTTCCATCACTATTTTAAAATAAGACTTGAAAATATGTCTAATTTTTTTGGTCAAAATTATTTACGGTTTAAGAGGTACACTGCTTTAAAAACCAACTTTTTGACCAGTTTCAAGTAACCTCCACCTTAAGTTATGTAGCTTGGCCCAGCTTGGGCGCCTGTGCTCGGGTAAGTAATATATGATATAATTACAAAACCTCTAATATTTACAAGATATAACAACTGAACCTATAATTTTATTTGATATAATGACACAAATTAAAATATCTAATTCAGCGTGCTACAAAGTAAATAAAGAGCATTTCAATAAAAAAATGCGAGCGATTTGCAACGTCGTCGTCGAGCGCTCTTTTTTTCGTAGGAATGGTCAAAATTAGTCAAATACCGCTAGTTCAACACGTTGCCAACATTCTGCTGCTCATCGGGCGCGCGCTAAAATGATACTTTAATTTTGCTAATCTTGAAAAAAAAAATACTGAGACGAAGACGATTCGTGTCTACTTGAAGGCAATAACTTAGTTTGCACTATCTAAGACAATAATTACGTGTTTTTTTTTTTCAAGAATTTAGATTTGCGAAATGAGAATTTATTATGATTACTTATGAGTTACTGCACTTCGAATTGTCGCAAGTTTTCAATTTCACCCTGTATAGGCATATACATAAAAATAGGTATGTTATATAATATCTGCTTTTATTCCTATACTCTGTGGACCTAATAAATCTGAGTGAGTGCGATGTTTGTTTCAGGAATGTTTTCAGGGGAACTAAACGCGTACATTTATTTTGTAGAACAAGGCCACCATCAGGGTCTGTTCACATTTTTATTATATGCCATTGCCCCGACCCGCATGTTTGCATCTGTATTTTTATAACAAAATTGTGAAATCGACTGGTTTAGGTAACTATGGTAGGTACCTATAGGTAGGAATCTGAGACGTATGACAAACTAAAGCCCTATTCACACGACGCAAATCATTTGTTGTGGTATCCAATTAAATTCAAGCCACATAACGTTTAAACACTGTTTAGACGGTGCAAGTGCAACGTTTGTTGTTGCCAACTTATTGTATGCCACAGGTAATTAAATTGAACCGGCACGGCGGGGCGAAGGAACAATGGGTTTTTTCAATTCAATTTTGACAGATCAACAATATTCATTGCGTTATTTACGTTGTTGAGCAGACACATTTTTCGAACATGAAGCAATGAATTAGAAATATCCTTCAAAATTATTCAGATTGAGATTGATAATGTTTTACGCAATTAGGGTGCTGGTAAGGTTATTTAATTGCCTCCTAAAATCTAAAGTAATAATTATTATAAAGAGGAAATATTTGATTTATTGTATGTTTGTTTGTTACGCTTTGACGCTATAACGGTTCAAGGAATTTGAATGAAAGGCATATAGGTAGACCATGACCTGGATAAGGACATAGAATACTTTTCATCCCGATATTCCTACGCGATCGAGACTTAAGCGGGTGAAACCGGGAGGCACAGATAGTAACATATAAATAAGGCTTAATAGACATTCAGAAAATATTTCGAGGAACCTGTAGATCCTTCTCTTATATTTACTTTCTTAGGCATCCCAAACAAACTGTTCGCTTTACAACTCACGTTATCAGGTCCAGAACATCCCACAATTTATCTCTCCAAACGCCAACCCTACCTAAGTACATGACTCACGCTCGTTTAGATTCGGGCTAACAAAGCTAATTCGAAGCCTCAGTCGTTAAACCCTCCCAGAGGTCTGCCTGCACTTACACCGAGACCGCAATGTGCCTAATTAGTGCGCGTAATATTCGTTTTAGTACGAATTTCTGCAGATTAGTGCCACTTGTTAGTCGGTTATCTACTTCGGTGGACTATCTTTTTGGTCGGTTGCGTTTTTGTTGCACGTGAGGTTGTTGAGTGGCTGTATTATGCGTAATTGTTTAATAGAAGCCAGTGGTCTGATAGGTTTCGGAATTTTTGTTGGAAAATTATGTCTGTATTAATTTGTCTACGGATATTTTATATTAATATTATTCTACTATCTATTGTTTATGTATGCCTAATTTGACCATATTGCATTTTCAGACACTAAACGGACAAATGTACTTAAAACACGGCCCATTAAAATAGACCAGATCATGGTAAAAGTGGTCAGACATTGCACCATAGTGTAATAACTAACGTCCATGCATTTTCAATAAAAGCGGACCAATGGAATAGCTAAGCCACTGACCAGTATTTGTTTAATTGAGTTCAGTGAGCTAAGCTTATTATTTCTTCATTTCAGAGTTGTTCTCATGTCTAATTTTGGTAAAGTTTTTGATGGACGAAAGAATAGAAAAAATGACAGATTTCTTTGTCTATTCTTCCGTCGACAAACCCCGTTTCGAAGGTGGTCATGCTACGCGTGATGTTTTAGTGTTTTCACATCAATTTGTATCTTGTTTCATTTACAATACTGCATTAGGAATGCAGCAACACTTATACCAATACAGCAACTCTCCATGTGAGTTTCATAGACAAGCCTAGCCTGTTGCACATCTGGCGACATGGCAATTTATAGCCACAATTACATGGATTGAAATGGTGAGACTGTCGTGAGTACGCTGTAGTTCTATCGTCCTCAATCTGCTTTATGTACTTACTAAAGCGGGATACGTTTCCGCCATTGAATTTAGTTTAATGAAGAGTTTTGAATGAGCATTATTTTATAAGTTTTATGTGGATAAATGTCTCATTTAAATAAATGAGAAACTTTTGATATACCTACTAATGTTTGAAGTAAGTGAACCACTACTACTAGAGTATCAGGAACAGTCAGGATGTGTTAGCCAATCCAATGTGCCGTGACGAAGACATCGGATGCGCAGCTGCGGCCATCGGATTATCTAACGAGATCAGTCGAGAGGACGTTCAGCCTGCCAGTGGTGACATACACTTATCTTTACAATTGGATGTGAAAATACGTAACACAAAGAGGCAGCTTCGTATACAGCTGAGAAAAAGTCCTCGTTCATTTATTTTTAAATAGACAGAGAGACGCCGCCATCTTGTCTTGAAATCACATTGTATTTTTTGGTCATCGTTTTTTTTAATCGTCCATCAATTGTGTATATACATACAGTCTTTCTCGCGAACATTCTTCTCTACACGAACCTACTTTTTGGAAGGGGGCCCCTAGAATCAATTCTATTTCCTCGTAAATTTTAACGAACAAAAGTGCCTTTTTATGCCCTACTTAAAAAAAATGATTTGACTTTGACTTTGATCTCTAGTTTGAAACGCTTGGATGCGTTATTTATTTATTTGTCCATTTATTTTATATGTTTTCTATTAATGAATCTGTTAAAACTTACTAATTTTCTTCTCTCAGGGTCAGTCAGTACCTACATCACAATAAATCGTGGTATTGGATAATCTGACTATTTCTGCAATGCACACTAAATAAATACATATGTCAAAATTCGTGGAATCTGCGGTATAGTATCTCTGACGAATTATATTATGTAGGTGTGTATGCACATTTAATTAAATTTTGTACACATTCATGAGGACACTATGTGGTCTGACGTAATTTGAGTAACAACCTTTTTCAGTATCGCGGCGTAATCCCTATAATGTCTTGTAATATGTACACGAACAGCAAGATTACATTTTGATGTGGTTTGCCTGGGATTCAGAATTCGGTACCTACGAGTATTTGAGTATTATAAATTAGGTAGGTACATTCCAACGTGATTTTCATTTAGAGTTGGTAATTAATTTTAGTTAATTTTGACAAGCAAAATAACGTGTCCATGTTTTATTTGATTTGATAAATCTTGATTATTATGACTCATCTCACAATGAAACTCATTTAAAGCTGATTTAATTAAAATGTTATTAATTATAGTAGGTAAACGACCCAGTGCCAATGCGGTCCCTCTGATCAGACCAGTCTCCACTTGACCTAAGTTGCCCGTTAGAACGGGCACTTAGGTCACTCCATCCGAGGTGTAGGTACACCTCGGATGACCGAAAGAATGCCACTGATGCCGCAATCAACGTGGCCACTTACTGGGCTCAAACAATATAAAAAAAATCGAAGAGGAGTACCATTGACACGTATAAAGTAAAAAGATTTGAAAAAGAAAGAAAGATCGCGCTTTTCGGTTACACTTTCCAAAAACTGGTCTACAATGAGCAACATTATATCATTCTTGTAACATTTAACTAAGCCTATTCACTGCTAAAATTGGAACTTTTTTACTTCCGCTAGTATATTAAAACGATTGGTATTTACCATCGAGTCTTTTTCACCCTTTCGAAGTTATTCACCCCGATTAAGTAAGTGAATTGCTTCGACGTTTTAATTCTATTTGTTACCAACTTCCCATATATCAAATGTTATTCTTGATACTGTCCTTTCTAAATTGGCAGACAAATGTATGGATAAATGAGTTCTTTTTCACTCCTGAATAAATGGTTATTTTGAACTATTCGACCACTATATAATAGGCATAATAAACTGGTATGTTATGGCAAGATTATCTGCAGGGACACACGTTGCAGGGGTATACGTTTGACTAAAGCTACCTAAGATAATTCTAGCTCTTTCTGTTTTGTGCTCGTGATTATTCAATCGACAGATAATTTTTATTCGTGTAATAAAATTGACGTCTGTCAATTTTTGCATGGAATAACTGTTTTTGCATGGATTAAATGTTTAAACATTTAAAATTATCTAGCGTTGGAAAAATCAGCCCTTAATCTATGTAATTTTATTGCATTTACTAATAACAAAGCTGAAGAGATTGTTTGAATGCACTAATTTCAGCGACTACCAACTAACAGTCAGATTTGAAAATTTTTTAATTTTATATTTGATAGCTCAATCTTTGGGGAAGGCTAATAGACTACGACCTCATCACATCACGCACGAAAAAATATATATATATACACGTCGAATTGAGAACCTCCTCCGTTTTTTCGTTGGTTAACAAAGGCGATGAGCTACGACGCGGTGGGTCGGAAGAACAATAAATTTCACGCGGACGAAGTCGCAGTCAGAAGCTAGTTATCTATATTTGTATGCACTTGTTTCTGTGAAATATAAACCTATTTTCTTTCTTCCTATTTCTCTTAGGTACAACTCCCAAGGGGCGTGAAGTTTCCGTTTTATAGCCCAGGACCTCGCCCTCTTGGGTGCATTTACACTAAAAACAAACTATTCAACTTGCCTCTAAAACTTTGCCATTTAGCCAGGACCCTAGTCCCTAGAGTGAAATAAATACACGTAGCAATAAATACTAGTATCAAGGAGCTGGCTAAAAACGTTTCCCGTACATAAAATACTAACGCAGAGTCGCAGACCATCGTAAAATCGCGATAAAAGCAGGATTTTATTTATCTTTTTTTGCAAGCACGAAAAATTTTTCTTTCTGCGCGTTATTATCGGATCGCGTGCTCAAAGGTACTGAGTCATGATTGTAATAACCGTGCAGGAACCGTGACGGTTGAAAACTGACGTTGTACAGTCACGAACATACATATGAATGCAGTTTACAAAATTCAAAAGTCATTTTCTCGTGAAACCATCGGCAAAAATGACGAACTAGGTACAATACAAACTTTTATCCAACTATGCGAACGAATTTTCAAAAATATTTTCCTAGTGCTCCCTTTAGCCTATATAAGTAGATAACTCTTGTGCAAAATGTCATGCTTCTGGACCTAGCGGTTTAGACTGTGCGTTGTCTGTCAGTGAATGAATTTTTGATTTGATACCAATTGCAACTTTGAGATAACCTTCATAATAAAGTAGGTATGGGTTCCGAAATACTCTATTCTTAACACCATAAAGTTTAAATCAAGATGTTAGAAGAAAATCGCTTTTGAATATTACTATGTGAAAGATATTATATTTATGCTCGCGACTGTACAGCCAGAGTTTAATCACAGTCCTGCCCTAAATACGGGTATTAAAATGCTAGCTATGAATGTATCGCTGGCTTTATAATAACAGCAAACAATAGACTCATGTTCGTATTAATCCTTGTGTGTTGTAAAATGAATACTTAAGGCACGGTTTACATAGAGTGGACGTAACGTGGATATGGCGGGGATATGGCGTGGACATGGCGTGGACATGAAATGATAATTTTTCAGACATATCTATGTCTTATTTTGTTAGGACAAGCATTCAGCTTTCATAGTTGACGTTTTAGGCGTAAGTATCCCGGCAGTGAAGTGGTGTAGGTGACTTACGAGTTGCAGGTGGTAGGTTCGAACCCGGGCAGGCGCTTTAGCGCTCCTGTACACGACGCCGCTACCGCGCCGACACCACATCGCCGCCGCACCTCCGCGCTGTGTATACGAGAAGCGGCCGCGCCGTCTCCGCGCCGCCACCGCGCCGCCGACGCGGCCCCCGCCACCCCTGCTACCCCGCTGATCCACAGTATTTGATTTTGTTATTCCATTACCGGCCGCTTATGGTGAAATCAAGCGGCGACGGCGCGGTGGCGGCGCGGAGGCGGCGCTGACGCGTCTCGTATACACAGCTTAGAGGTGCGGCGGCGGTGCGGTGTCGGCGCGGTAGCGGCGTCGTGTACAGGAGCGCTTACTTTGTGAAAATAATTTCATCACAGTTGCTCTCAAAACGGTCAACGAAAAACTTTGTTAGGAAACCGCCATTCCTAGAACCAAAAATTCGTAGAAATGTGACATCTACCAACCCGCAGTGGACCCGCGTGGTAGATTACAGCCCATTTCCTCCCGAAGTGAGGAGGCCTGTGTCCCAGCAGTGGGAGCATTATAGACTAGGTTTTGCTTAATTATTTTGCATTCCGTGCCATTAACATTAAATATGAGCTTACTGTATTCATCCTGTCTCGTACTATAGAGATGAAATTCCATAGAAACTGTAGATACTAGTAATAATATGCAAGGGGCACACAAGGGACGGACGCGAATTCATTATGGTAAGTCTGTGTCAACTCACATCCGCGTGACGTCCACGTCTTGCATGAACAAACCATGTGAACTATGCTTTAGCCAACCCTATTTTGTTATATTCTTGAAGTTATTTATATTTGAATAAAGACGGTATGTCCGTAAAAAAATCGATTTACAAGATGTGTGGACTTTTTTTAATATTCAGGCTCTATTTGTTATTATGGGACTGGATTAAGCCGGGTCGAATATATTGGTGTTTGAAATAACTTTGGTTTGTTAGCCAGACTATTTTATATTAACTTTTTATGTAGGTGATCAATATAAAGGTGTTTTTCATAAATTAAATATGGAGTTTAATTAATTCACCGTATGTATTTATTTGTAGGTTTTCTCCTTTATTTACTTTGCTTTTTACCTTAATATTTTTTCGTATTTCAGGTCCTGAAATCGCGTGCCTAGTTTGAATATAGACTTTCATGTTCGTGTGCTATTTCTAATTCAATTATCACTGCTGCATTTTATATTGACTGCACTGACTCACTGACTGAAAAATATCGGACTTAATTTAATGGCGGATTGAATGGAGCCGAAATTTAACACTTCTAGGGACGGATCTGAGTATTTTCTGAAAATAAGGGAAAATTACTGAACGTCATTATTGAAAATAATACAAAAAAACTTTTATAAGCGTCAGTTAAGTTGAAACATCTAAAGTTCGTTTTTTAATCCCAGAGACTAATCTGACAGGTGTAATGTCAAACTTCTCTAAAAAAACGTAAAAACAAAAGACTTAAAAGTCAGATTACTCAGATTAGTCTCTGGGATTAAAAACGAACTTTAAGAGCCAGTTTACATGACAAAATAGAAAATGTAAAAAAAAAATGTTTTTCATGTCACCGAGTTTGGTAGGCGCTACGCTGGTGTTTGTGATACAATTTTTTTTTTCATTAACAAAGACACCAAAGATACACAATGTTCTATTTTTACTTGGAAAATTGATTTTGCAATCCGAAAATGTGTTTTTTCTGATTTTTTTAATGATAAACAATACATTATAATTATTTAAACAAGGTACAGATATTTAACGTAATCTACACAAAGGGCAAACTAACATCGAAGGTCGCAAACGACAAACCAAAACTTTGTTTTTAGGCCACGAATATGCGACCTCGAAGTGATAATACTTACAATGTCAACACTCTTTAGAGAAAATAAGCAAGAAAATATATCAACGAAAACAGAAAAAAAAGACACGAAAAATCTGTAAAAGCTTATGTAACGAAATGGATGAAAGCGCAAACGTGTTAAGATTTCCATTGGTCAATGAGCTGAGATGATTGATTCGATTTGGTGGAAGATGTTAAATCCGAATATCCTGGTTTGTGTTGTTATTTCCACATAAGTAGGTACAGTCGAACAAGCTATTTGGTATACAGGCAAAAATATTCATCTTTTCACTACACTGGCAATATTTAGTTTTATTTTGTGCGTTATAACTTTTTCAGCTTATGGCATCCTCAATAGAGTGGTGTAAAATAATTGACTACTCAGCACACTCACATCATTGTTTACAAGTCGTTGCAAGTTAGGTGCCTGTATACCAAATAGCTTGTTCGACCGTACATTAAACTCATACCCCCTTGCTAATAAATGTATTATATCAGATGAATAGTTACACACCGATTTCTCTTTAGACAGTATTAGGTTGAGTAAAATTTTTATAAAAAATATAGAAACTGGTAGGTACATGGGATTCACACTCAAGTCATATAATCGCCACTGACCAAGTGTGGTGATTAATACTTATTAATTCCTTCTCCGTACGAGTATAGGCATTTGCGCTGCGATGGAAAAAGCTAAAATAAAAACATGTTTATGATCTATCTATTCATACACGAAATCTCTTAAGGGGTCATTGTATTCATCATTACGAACAACTTTTACTACGGGACCAAACCTGAAATCGCGAAAAAACAATCTGCTGTTCCCTACATTTATGTTCGCGTAACTCGTCAAAATGTATGTAGCACATTTTTTTTGCGATTTCACGTTCTTCCTGTAGTAAAAGTTGTTCATAATGATGAGTACAATGACCCCTTCAGACATTTCGTGTGTATAGATAGAGCTCATAAACGGTGGAAATTCGAATGTATACGGCCACCATTTTTAGTTGGCGCCAAATTTTACGCTTTTTGATATCCACTATTTAGTTAAAAGTAGCAAAAATGACGATCGCAAGTGTTTCAGTAATTTTATCCTAGTTCCTAAACGGATTGTATTTTTTTTTTCTTTCGGGTTATTTATAGGGACGTCTCATGGTGGAATACATAATAAAGTATCCGATAATTTGTTGAAAAACATCATGAAAAGCGATCGCATTTTAAACCAGCACTATGGTGGAGATTTGGCGGATATTATTTTTCATACAAAATTGCCAAGTCTGTCTAATATAAATATGGGATATTTATATTAGACAGACTTGGCAATTTTGTAAGTATCTGGCAATTTTCCACCCAGAAATACTTAAGAAAAAAAAAAAAAATTCTAGCCATATCTGGCGCTCCTACTATTAAAGGTAAATGATAAATGATAAATGATTTTATTTTGTAAGTAGGTTTGTACAAACACTTTTACACGTCAATCATATTTTTTATAAAAAAAACTAGATGAGGTCGGCGTTTCCTATCTGACTACTCTGAGAAGAAAGGCCGAAACAAACTCAGAGGTCACAGTCTCTTTTAAAGTCCAGACATCATAATCTTGGTCAGGTTATATGAAGACCATGTAGATCGATGTCTGAGATGGTCTTTTGAGGAAAGAACCACACAGATTGAGAGGACCTGTCCAGTCAGTGCACGCATTTGTCAGAAATCGTGTAGCTCAACTCAAAACTTAAGGAGCTCAACGATTCGACGAACAATACCAAAGAAAGGACATTTGGGTAGGCCACATAAATTACTCAAACTGCCAGACCTAGACAAAAACTAACACAACAGAGAGAATAATAAAAATTAAAAAAATGTGACCCACATTGTCTTCACATGCACAATAATTAAAATAATATAATACTTTACAAAGTAAGCAAATGTCATTGTTTAAATAAAATTCATTAATGTCAATGTGTACATAGAAACAAAAAAAAATAATTAAAACATTCAAAATGTTAAAAAAAAAAAAAATTGGAAGCAGCTCAATCCCAAGCCTTTTTGTCCTCAATATAATCTTTAACGGTATAAAAAGCTTTCTGGCACAACTTACGTTTAATGAATGATTTGAATTTATTAAGGCTTAGATCTTGAACGTGGCTTGGTAGTTTATTATAAAAGCGTATACATTGGCATCTGAACGAGCTACCTATTTTCTTGAGCCTTGTTGTAGGGATAACAAATTTGTGTTTGTTCCTAGTATTTATATTATGGACATCACTGTATTTTTTAAACAATTTTATATTTTTATGGGCATATAAAAGATTTTCATAAATATACTGAGAAGGCACAGTCATTACATTAATCTCTTTAAATTTGTCTCTGAGAGAGTGTCTCGGACTTAATTTATAAATTGATCGAACAGCTCGCTTCTGCAAAACAAAGATGGTCTGAATATCGGCGGCATTTCCCCACAATAAAATACCGTACGACATTACACTATGAAAATAGCTAAAGTACACTAAACGGGCAGTCTCTATATCAGTTAAATTACGAATTTTTCTAACCGCGTATGCTGCGGAACTTAGCTTTTTTGACAATTTATCTACATGTGGTCCCCACTGAAGCTTAGCATCCAAAGTTATGCCCAAGAATACTGTGCTGTCTACAGGATTCAATTCCTCGCCCTTTATCAACACATTAGTTTTCACCTGCCTAACGTGAGGTAGCGTAAACTTAATGCATTTGGTTTTTTTCTCGTTTAGAAGCAAATTATTGACATTGAACCAATGGACTACTTTCGAAATCGCGCTATTTACATCGTCAGTAACCAACTGCTGACGTTTAAGTTTAAACAAAAGTGAAGTGTCATCTGCAAACATCACTACATCATGATTATCCTTTATAAAGTACGGCAAGTCATTAATATAAATAAGAAACAAGAAAGGGCCAAGAATTGAACCCTGTGGGACTCCCATTGTTAGTATAGATCCGGGTGATCTTTTCCCGTTAACGTCAACTCTCTGAATCCTTTTACTCAAGTATGAAGTAAGAAGATCCAGAGCAGAATTCCGGATCCCGTAGTGGCGGAGTTTCCTGATTAACGTTTCATGAAGAACGCAATCAAATGCCTTGGACAAATCACAAAAGATGCCCAAGGCATCGCATTTATCTTCCCATGCATTATAAATATGTCCTAAAAGTTCAACACCGGCATCAGTAGTTGAACGACCCCTTGTAAAACCGAACTGTTTGCTATGTAATAATTTATGTTTATTAAAAAATCTTTGCATTTGATCTAAAATTAATTTCTCAAAAATTTTACTAAAGGTAGGTAGTACAGAAATAGGTCTATAATTAGTGGGGTCCGATGTACTACCTGATTTAAACAAAGGTATTATTTTACTATTTTTCATAAGGTCAGGAAACTCCCCATTGTCAATACAACTATTAAAGATAAGAGCTAGAGTAGGTGCTACAATGTCAATAATAGACTTAGCAACTTCTAAGAATTACCCCACAGATCTGCTGTCTTTTTTACATTTAAAGTGTGAAAGGTTTTAATTATATCTTTACAGGTAATATATTCAAAATGAAATTCCGAATCGCAAGCATTAACATTTTCCTTAAGCAAAGACTCAGCAACAGAAGGTGATGAGTTTAGGGATTTAGTAGTTGAAACGGGAATATCTGAAAAGAAATTTTCAAATGCCTCGGCGACTTGAGAGTCTGATTTTATTATGTTGTCATTAATAGACAGGCTGTAGTCAGTATTTCGGTTACTAGACCTTCCCGTTTCACTATTAATAATGTTCCAAGTCGTTTTGATTACATTACTGCTGGTTTTAATCTTTGAACCCAAATAACGTGACTTGGCCATATAGCAAACTTTTTAAAATAATTTTGAATAATTTCTAACATACAAATTAAATTCATCAGTTTTAACATAAGTCCTTTCATTGTACAGTTCATAAAGCCGAGTTCTACTTTTATGAATACCAGTGGTAGCCCAATCACTGAACGATGCATTACTATTAACCGAGATAGTCTTGGGAATAAAGGTGGAGTCAAATTGTTTACAGTATATATTAAAAAAATTATCATATAGATGATTAGGATCATCATGAATCGACAAAACTGGTAATTTATTATTTAGTTTAACTTTAAAAGCCTCCAAGCGACTTGCAGTTTTGGGGTTAACAGTGATATCCTTTTTAGCCACTTTTTTGTTTTCTTCTTGAATAGTTATCCTTTGCCCGCAATGATCAGAATCTAGTAAATTTATAATTTCTTTGTGGCTTGGTATAATATCTGTATAAATATTGTCTAAGCATGTGGCACTAGTAGGGGTTATTCTTGTGGGCTCTAAAAATAGGTTTACAAGATTGTAGGACTGGAACAGACTCAAAATTTTTCTACAAGTACCTGAGTTTTCTAATAAATTGACATTAAAATCACCACAAATGATAACGGACTTGTTTGAGTTACAAATCCTGTGTAACACTTCATCCATTACCTTTTCAAAGCAGTCATACAATCCTGAAGGGGGTCTGTACACACTTAATACAATAGAGTGCTCCAATTCTATACAGGCAATTTCAACTGTTCGCTCAACAGATAGGCTCACAATATCGGTACGGTCTTTAAATTTGAGCTGGTTATTTACTAAAATCAATGAGCCACCATGTATAGCATTTATTCTGCTGAACGAACTACCAACCTGGTGATTATTAAAATTGAACAAGAACTGGTGGCTTTTCAGCCAATGTTCTGTTATACAGAGAATATCAATACTATTAAAATTCATAAATAATTCTACTTCTAAATCTTTGTTCATAAAACCTTGAATATTTTGATGCACCAGGTTGATACTATTTACTGATTTAAAACTTTTTTTTGAATAATTCTGTACATTATAGCTAGAGGTTGCCTCTATTGTCTTAATTTCTAATTTAAATTATTAGCAATGTCACTAATTGTAACCAAATTATTGACAGAACTATTTAAAATGTCATTGCATTGCTCAAAAGAAGCAAGTTGTTTAGCCAAATTTTTGGCTGTAATAGAAAAAAAATAAGATAGCGACACAGCTATCTGTCGTTTATAATAGTTAGTAAGATAGTACATAACAATGTTATATCTATCTTTTGTCAAATAGAAATTATTACTAAGATAGTTGTTAATATCAACTAAATGGAACAAGTTATTATTAAATGTCAAGTTATGCAATGTCATATTCAATTCAAATCTTAAGCTATTTTCTTCCTGTGGCAAACTGTTACTATAAGGGAATGTAAACAACACAATTTTTTTTAAACTAAGGTTGCTTAATGTTCTATGATACTGGAGTAGTTCTCCTTTGTTTACATTTCCCCTATTACCCATAAAAATTAATAAAGTTGTATCCTGGGTAAAGTTACATTTAATAATTTCTTTCATAATATCAAGTAAAGAACAACCAGGCATACAGTAATTTATTATTGAGTGTCCCGGATATTCATCTGTCAACAAGTGACCTAAGTCCTTTCCAATCTCATCACAAAATAATACAATATCATGATTTGCAATTTCTTTACACGGTATAATGGAACTATTAACAGAGGGAGTTGTCAAATCAACACAGGGATGGGGTAATGTGGTGTTGCATGCTGATAATGAATGGTCTGGCGTAGGTACATTGGATGGTGTTTGACAGCATTCACAGCTGTTTGTTTGTGAGTTCACCAGCTCATTCATTGCCAACACATATTCCCTCATTAGATCTTCTGAGGTATTATATTTGTTAGTCATTGTTCTTAGTTTCTCATGTAGATGGTCAAGTTGAGATTGCAAATCCTGTGTGTCAGTGTTGTATTTTCTAGTACTTTGTTCCAAATTAAAAGAATACATATCTAACTGTTTAAGTAAATTTAACCTTTCCCTATTAAGTTTAACATTTTTGATGAAGAACTTTTGTCTTTTTACCATTCTTTGGGTTTTAACAATGTATTTATTAATTTTGATGTATTTTTTAAGTTTATTTTTACTAGTGACTACCCTCACTGAATTACATGATTTTGATTCATCATCACCTGTCAAGTCAACGGTGTAAGTAGGGTTTATGGTAGGAACCATTGACGGGGCAATAGACACCAACTCATTGAACAGACTTTGATTCAGCGAGGCGGTGATGTTAAGGTTTGTAGTCTCAAGTTGTGTAATCTGACTTTGAGCCTCATGTAGCTGGTGTTGTAATAAGTGTTTGTGGCTAAGAGCTTGTTCATACTCTGCGCTACACTGGCTGAACCCGTCCACAATAAGCTGAAGTCTATCCCGTTCTTCTATGGCATCAGTGTATTGATTATATATCTGAGGTAAGGTAAGAGTCAATTTCCAAATCCTCCAATTAAAATGATTACCTACTCTTAGTAGGTATATAAGTAAAACAAACGTAAAAGTTATGTAAACTTATATGATCTTTCATGTTAAGAGGTCCATCAAAATATTTAAGGGTAGATTTTTCAATCATCTGATAACTTTATTCGAGGAATAATTTTGAAATTTTGACAGTTATTTCATACTAAAACTGTCAAACGTCAATTTTATTCCTCGAATAAAAGTTATCTGGCGATAGAAAATTCAGGCCTAAACTGAATAGTCAAAAGCAAGTTATATTACCTAGGTACTGTGTAAGCAAATTAGAGGTAAAGAGCTAGTGTCAATTACTTACCTGGACGCTATTAAAACAATTTGGGAATTGTCTAAAATCAGAAAATTCATAATTTAGATTATTCGAAACCCATTATGAATTTTCTTTTTACTCACTGTCCAAATGCTGTAAAGGCAAGTAATTTAATCTTTCCCTTCTCTCTTTTCGTGTTTTGGGGGAATAATGGTTTCAAATTTCATCATGTTTGCCGTCCAGCCTTAGGGCACATTCTTCTAAATTAACTTTCCCTTTGTTCTCGAACTGTACGAAAGTAATGGGATTCCAATTAAGCTCAAAGAATGAGGCAGAAAGTCGGTAGGTAAATTGGGATTGTTATTTATCATTTATTCTTTCTTTGTAATCTTTAGGCACATACTTTAAAGTGAGCTAGATTTTGTATGCAATATGAGCCTGAAGCTCTTATCGCGCCTATGCCATCGGCGTCATATTGCCTGTTTTTATTTTGCATAATCAGCCTATAACGTTCCCACTGCTGGGACACAGGCCTTCTTTCTGTGAGAGGGAATGGGCCATAATCCACCACACAGGCCCAGTGCGAGTTGGTACAGATGGCACATGTCTTTGAATTTTTGGTTCTAGGACATGGCGGTTTCTCACGATGTTTTCCTTCACCGTTTTGAGAGCAGTAGTGATTAAATAATTCACACAAAGTAAAGCGCCTGTCTGAATTCGAACCTACAACACGTAAGTCGTGGCCGTTACCACTGGGCCACCATTGCTCACTGAGGCTTTTATTATACTGGTAAATAATTAGAGAATACGGGAGAGGTACAGTCAACAAAAGAGATAAGTATGCAGGATCGTCGGATATAGTTGAAGTTTAGTAAGAAACCGATAGATGTTCTCGAATAATGTAATTTAATTAATATAAAACAAACAGCTTATTTATTATGCTGCATTCTTATCTCTTTTGTTGACTGTACATCAATAAAAAACTTCTTTGGAATTCAGTAATATATTTACGGAATCTTTTAGCATTTTTACATTTATCTCATGACGTACCTACGCTATAGGTCCATGCCTATCACTGACCTGTAAACTGACATCTATTACTTTTTCTTCTTTTAAATTCGTATTAGTATTTATCTCATAATTTTATACCATTATCTTATAATTTCTAGGAAAGGTTGCATGCCGCAATTATGCAGGTCACATAAAATCACCCTTGTATTGTACTCCCCTAAATGTTAGGTAGAGGAAATTAAATCATATAAATATTAATTTCTAACGTAGTTCAGCATCTACTCAAGCAAAACATTACTGGCTCACATACGAGGCTTGTGGCTATTTTGTATGCGTGTATTTTTTTGGAATGTGCGTTTTGTTTGTGCAGAAAAAACAATTTTTCCTTTATCTTTTTTTCTTACGGAATTCAAACACAATTTCGTTCATATTTGCGCAATTTGCTTATAGCATATAAACATGCCTAAAAATGTGGAAATATTTGAACGCTGACGATCTCATAATCCACCGTGTAATACACGATGGAATCCGGTGCGCTGCTCAACTTTAAGCGGGGATGAGATAATGAGATTTAAAACTTTTTGACGCGTTACCTTGTTTTGGGAATTAATATTAAATTGAGCAATGGGAAATCACGACTATTCCCCTCGGTATTAATTATTGTAATCAAAAAATTCTGTTTTATATATTGTTTTATTTATTGTATATGTTGCAGCCAACTGGTTAAATTAGCCGTTTAGTTAACTGCCTGGCCTTTAGAAGTAGTGCTCGCCTCGCTTCGCTCTCTCGGCTCGCGCGCGGTTGATCACAGTTCTAACCTAACCTAACCCATTTGGTCGAGGTGCCCTGGCTTAGTTACTGCGACCAATTCGGCTCGCGCGTGATTGGTTACAGACTTCCAACCTAAATCGTAATTGAATATCATTCAGGCCGTTAGTTCAATGCCGCCGTTTAGTTAAAAGGCTAGGCGGTTAACTGAACGGCTAATTTAACCAGTTGGCTGCGACATATATATCGGAATCATTCGTTTGACTATCCGCAACGCCAGAGCCGCCCGGCAGCGCAGAGTCTAGATTGAGTTCGTGATTGCGCAATAACAAAACTACCCATAGTAGGTACGCCCACAGTAACTAAAATATGCCTGATGATAACTACACGAACGTACCTTCGCCGTCATGTATATACCTATTATATTTTTCAGGCATTTTTTTGGAACTTAGGTATATAATATCCATGTTAAGAAGGTATATAACTACTTGTAATTTTAATAATAAAAAAGAAACTATAACACTAAAGAAGTCCTTTCCATCTGGGTCGACTGGTAGCGATCCCAAAAGACTGGCAGTGTTGGCAATGGGTGGCAATACTTGTTTACTGCTAAAATAAAAGCTAGCCAGTCAATCACGGAAAGATATCAACCGACCCCATTATCCTTAAAAAAGAGAATTGCGGACCCTTAAGCCCGAGGGCTTGCCACTCGAAACGGCTCGAAAATATATTTTCTTGTAGGTATTTTTGCGATCCTAAATAACCTAACGCCTACTTTCTAATCTACACAGCATTTTGTAAACTAAGAAAACAACACACGAACTGTAAAGAAGCTTAAAGTTGAGGCAAATGTAGCGTAACTTTGTGAACAGAACTTACTTTGTGCCTACATACATAGGTAATGGCTAACTTGGAGTGGTTTTTAGGTATAGAAAATAAAGTAAGAGCCTGTTCCCATAATATATTTCGATGATCAGTTTTCACTGAAACTGAAAATATCAAATCGCAACGACATTTTCGCGTGTCGTTGTGACGCAAATGAATACTTTAATGGTCCTTCGCAATAATTCGAAAGATGAATATCGGTTCTTTCCGTCTTTTGTTTCAGGCTTTCTGGAGACCGACTGATTATGTAGATATCGATTTTGTTCAGCAATAAAGTCTTACTTGCTTCTACTGTATGTTAGTAGATTTCGCCTTCTTTAAAGCTATTTTTATACCCTTTATGTGAATAGCAACAAGAGCTATGACACTGTGCACAAGACGAATATTTGTTGTCACAATACGGTGGGAATCATCTCAAAGGGTTAAGTGTTATTCCTGTCACTGCCGCACAACTGTCAACCGACAAGTGCAAGGTAGAGACGGGAACATGTCAATTGTCAAAGCCAAGTAACGTTTTATCTCAGAAATAACTTCGGTTAACGTTCAAAACTATCAAAATTGATTTTCTTAAAATCAATCACCACGGTATCGGTATAACAATCCGACGACCGCTCGCTGCCAAGTCCCATCGAAAAGTGCCCGATCTGTGCCAATTCACCGCAACTGTCTCTACCAGTGTGGCCAGCGCAATAATTTTATTCTCTCGATTTAATTTAAATACGCATTTCCGACGTCAGTATGGGATCGTAGATCGATTTGATTAGTTGATTTAAACCGTGCAGTTTCCATTAAGTATATTAATAAATGGCGGGATGGGCGAGGGAGAGAGCCGAGAGGGCCGCCCGTCCCAGCCGCCGCGGTAGACGCTCCGGGCGTCGGGAGCCGCGTGACAACTCCCGGCCACCGTAGGCGCGGGCCTGCGGACGGCGAGTAATGGGTAGCTCGCCGTCCGATCAGGACCAGGCCCGTGCCGGACGGCGCGTATGTGTTCCACGCGCGCCTCAAAGAGATGTCAGCATCGAAGGAGGGGCCCGTCAGGGCCGAAGCCTGCCGGGGCAGCGGGATTGTCCGAAAGGGTTACCGCTGCCCCGGAATACAAAGGGCTAAGGAAGGAACACGGATGGGTTTTAGTCAGTAAGAGTCTGACACTCCCTTCCGCTCCACCCAGAGCGGGAGGGGTCATTGGATGATTTCCCATCCTTAAAAAAAAAAAAAAAGTATATTAATAAAACCTTACACACAACTTAAACAAAGAATACCTCTAACGAGCAATCAGGGTCTTATCAGAAAACAAGCTGATTTAATAGGAAATTAGGAATTATTAATGTGCCCCCCAAATTTGTGGGAGGGGTGAGATTGCGTGCCTTCATAGTCGGTTTACTGTGAAATATAGCCGTTAATAGCCCTGGTTTAGTGTTTTGCGATTTAATGGACGTTTACAGCGGAATTTACGGGGTCTAGTTTAGTTAACGTGTCGGTGTTAAATTGCCGATATGATTTCCTACTATTTAGTTTTATTTTTGTGTAACAAAATGTGCTCCTATTACAAATTTCCGTTTACTGTGAGTTGCTGCGGCGCATAGGTGTAACAGCGATGATGACATGTAAGCAGATATTGAGCCAAGCATTTAGAATCCAACAAAGCGCACCCCAGAGCGTCGTAAAATACACTTTTGGATTTTCAACTCTCCGCGTTGAGCAGTGTGTTGAAAATGCAGTGCGCGAAATAAAATGGTGCGATAGACAATTGCCCGTGAGAACCTTCGAGATAATTTACGTAACACACTATCACTATCAATAGCAAGCGCTTTTATTTTGACAGTTCAACAACATTCATTGCGTTATAAATTTACGTTGTTGAGCAGACAAATTTTTCAAACCTAAGAAGCAATCAATTATCAATATCCTTCACAATTATTCAGATGCTTATTGATAGAGTGTTACGCAATAAATAAGCGTGTTGGGCTTAATACCTCCAAGTCCGAAGAGAATATTCATCACCAGAAGAACTAGCAGATGATCGAGAAGGGGGGGGGGGACGCAGGGGATCAGACCGGAATAAATCCCTATAGGTACCACGCACTGCCGGACACCTAGGTCTGTCCAATCACAAGTCTTTTATTTAACTCGATGCTCGGTATTGGGATTCAACGACAATAAAACGTAATTCTCTTGCATGTTTTAAATTTGGGATCCAACGGAAATACAAAATAATGTTTTGTGGGATCCAACGCCAAAAATATTAAACTTTGATTCAAAAGTGGGATTAAACGAAAATAAATCCTCTTATCTAGCTGATATCAGCCACTTAAGATCGTCGCTCCTACCTTACGTCTTAGCAATATTGTGTTGATATTACTATGCAGGCTGAGTGTTAATAGAAACCTAAATCAACATCAAACACAACACAGTTCAATATCCCTGAACGAAGAAGGTAGGGTTATCTTCCATAGGCAATACCTCCAAACGTCCCCCCCATTGTATTCGCAGGCAGTATAAAAATACTTTCATTATAAAAGTGCGTATACACGAACCCATTAGGGTCCGCCATCCCGGGGCACCTGTTGCGGGGCGAATTAATATCGATCCTACCTTCTGACCGCAAGCCGCCGTTTTTAATAACGTGACCACACGTTGCAATATTGTCAAAGGAGGTTTTGGGGTCGCGGTTATGGGACAGACTATGATAAATAAAATGTTTATTGAACTGGATATTTATTTGGTCAAAAGTGTGGCTGGAATAACGAAAATGTCAAGAAGAAATCGTTTGAGAAGAGGGCTGTGTCCAGCGGATGTGAAAGGATGACCTAATTGAACAAACGACACGCAAGTAGCTAGTAAAAACTGATAATTGTGAATACGGGAGCCATAATAATAATTTGAATACATACATACACAATCAGCCAATAATGTTCCCACTCGGTGAGGGGTTATGGGCCTAAATCTACCACGAGCACCCAGTACGGGTTGGTAAATGTCACATGACTTTGAATTTTCGTTCTAGGACATGCCGAATTTACCTCAAGATGTTTTCTTTCACCGTTTTAAGAATACTGGTGATGAAATAATTTACACAAAGTTAAGCGCCTGTCTGTGTTCGGAGCTAAAGGTGCACGACCTACAACCAGTTACCACTAGACCACCACTGCTCTCAATAATTTTGTAGCGGTATCTACAACGCGACATGCGAACAACGCGTCATACTGACGTCACGCAAAATCCTGCATCTCGCAAGCAAAGTTCACCGCGCAACTAGCATAGATACAACATCTCGACATGAATCATCATGCAGTTGCCCGCCAGACACAACACCCGTCTGGTCGGAGGATCCTCCGTTTTCTATAGAGTATGTGTGAACTTTACACCCTGTTCCTCATACCTCTATAATTTGAATACACGAGTAATATTATGTCAGCATACTCAGAATTGGAAGATGTTAACTGGCAGTACCAGCCATATTATGTAATTACACTACGTTAATTAGCGAGTATTTCTGCACTACCACTCAGAAATTTGATTAGGCCTACGTAGCTTGTTGCTATACTTTATTTACCTTGTATAAAGAAGCATAAAGACGCCAATAACGTGATATTGCAAGCTTGTTACGTAGTACCGGGGGTTGTTTACAAAAGTGCGTGTACGAAGGCGTACGGGCGTAGGACCCGCTCCCTCGGCGCACCTGTTGCGAGACATTAATATCGATCCGCACAATTTTTATGGTTGTTAAGACCTGAAGGCCAATTCCCGTAATTAAAAACGTGAAAAATCTAGTCGAAATCTCATCTCAGCGATAATCAATGTCAAAAACGGCAAAAATGTTGAGACATTAGAGGTATTTTGACAGATTGAGACCATGAGATCAGCCTCTGAAAGGTCTTTAAATTACGGGAGTTGCCTCACAGGTCACTACACCGAAGTTTTCACGTAAGATTTTTACATAATAGGCAGGCTGATTTCATTTTGATCTTTCAGGCTAAGATTTTTTTGTTTTCAAAGTATTAGAGATCTACACACATCAAAAGTGTCTAGGGATCAAGCATTTTTATGCGGATTTCTTGAGATTGAGATGTGGCTTTGTAATAAATTTATGATTTTATAAATTTATATGGATCCTTTTTGGTGCATTTCATAATTTGAATCAGGAACTGTGAATCAAATTCGAGTAAAAGATGAAAATCAGCTGTCAATATTTTCCCTATAAAAACATACAACGCATTGAAGACATTATTAGTGCTACTGTTTCCCTACTACTGATTAAAACCAACGTTATATTATGGAGCGGCGACGTCATTTAAGCAGGGAAGAAATGCTCAGAGCCGTGGGAATGATAGAAGCTGGTTCCCGGCAACGTACTGTGGCTTTAGCTCTGAATACAAGTCAGAGTGTTATCAGTCGACTTTGGACACGTTACCGAAGCACTGGTACCGTGGCTGAGCGCCATGGAGGACGGTATCGCTGCACCACACGGAGACAAGACCGATACATTCAAATCTTAACTCGAAGAGCTCCAACAATAACCGCCATGATGTTAGCCGTGAGGCTTCATCACTCTTCAGGGAACTTAATTAGCGACCAAACAGTCAGAAACCGCTTGCATGAAGTGAACCTTCATTCCCGAAGACCGCTACGGGTACCACCTATAGCAATGCACAATCGTAGGATTCGATATCAATGGGCTCTTGAACACAGAAATTGGGCAGAAGAACAATGGCGTTTCGTGTGCTTTTCTGATGAGTCTCGTTTTGGTATGAGACCGGATACAAGACGTATACGACACTGGAGAACCCCTGGACGCCAACAGCGATTAAAATCCTGCCAGGAAGTCCATCCTTATAGTGGTGGAACCATCATGGTATGGGCGGGTATTTGGATCGGCGGAAGAACTGAGTTGATTTGGATCAGAGGCAACCTCAACGCTCAAATTTATGCTGAGACGATTGTATCAGACGTCATCGTTCCTCTACAAGTGCAAATCGGTCCCTTATTTCAGTTAATGCATGATAATGCACGACCGCACACCGCAAGAGTTGTAAGACAGACTCTCGCCGCAGCTAACATCAATGTCCTGCCCTGGCCTGCTCAGTCGCCAGACTTGAACCCGATTGAGCATGCATGGGATATGCTACAGAGAAGAGCTCTGCCGAATATGGAGGGTGTTGGTAGGTAGGATGTTGTTGCAACGAACATGGGCGGCCATTCCACAGCGTGATTTGGATGAACTCATTTTGAGTATGCCAAACCGATGTTCTTGTGTTGTTAGTGTTCGCGGTAGAAACACGGATTATTAATTGTTTAAGTTACCCAATAAAATTTTAAAGAAAACTGTTATTTCAGTCTTTTTTTCGAACTTTTGTGTTAGTGGTTCAAATGTCAAAAATCCCTTTATTAGGAAAATGGCAAATTTCTTTATTAATGCAAACGTGACTTGGTTTATCGTTACTGTGACAAACGAAAACACTTTATTTGATGAATCCTTAAAGAAAATTTTAATTAATATCAATCAGGAGAAAAGTTATTGCAAAAATATATGTTGATCCCTAGACACTTTTGATGTGTGTATTTTTGGATAAAGGTAGGCAGACCTTTGATGTATGAACAATACAAGGAGACCTTTAAAGGATATGACTAACGATGTCGTTCCCAAATAAATAAGTATAGGTTCTTTCTTTTAAATATTTGTAGGAGGAATTTATTTATTTGTTTTACAGTAATGTAACACGGTCAAAGGCCATACATTAGTTAAAGACATGTTAAGAAAATAAAATAAAATAAACACACACTACAGTTGATATATCATAAATGTGGCATGCACAAATGCACAAACTCAAACTCAAAGCATTTATTTCAATTAAACCAATGATATGCACTATACAATTGTCATGAGTTTGTCAGTCAGAAAGATGAAGCCAATTCTAAAGCGTATTAGGCAGACTTTCGGGCTTCTGACGACCCATAACGACTATTAAATATTCAGAATGACAGCCGGGAAAAACGGCTTAACGTGGTTTCCGAGGCTCGGAGAGGTCTTGATATGTAAAGATGGTCACCCACACATGGACCAACGACCCGTGCGGCTGTTATTACTTAGCCACAAGCCCCTCTCTATCCCTATCAATATACAATAAGAAATGTTCTTAAGTACGAATTGCTGTATTGTTACAACATAAATTTGGTATAATTAATGTAATTTAATCTATTGATTAGTTGTTTTTTTATTAATGAACACGGTAGATATACGTTTAGTCTGGTACCTACAAATGAAAGCACAGAACTCAATTCATCTGTCCGCCGTTTTCGCATAATTAGGACAGAGTTTTAGCATTGAAATGATTAAAACGATTAATTTTCTTTGTTTTTTTTTGTATGTCAATTTATTTATGATACTTAATATTGTAGAATTATTGAACTATTTTGTTTCGATGGTTTTAAATTAAGAGGAAAGGTCTGCATGTTTAAAAAGAGTAGCACAATATAGTTGCAACATAGTTTGCGCAGCGAGAGTTGTTGTGTGGACACTTTTACATCAAACGCTCTATAGACAGTTGTTAAGACACAACTGTCAAGCCAGACATGGAACGACGGCCGCAAAGTGCGCATACCACCTAGAACTTTATTTGTTTTATAATATTATTATTTATAGAAAAGTAAATAACAAGTCAAAACATGTTGTTATATTGGACAAGCTCTATGAAAGCATCAACAAGCGGTAACCCTTGAGAAAAAGTTTTAGGTAAGAATAAGAACAAAATACAAAAATCAGCAGCAACACGTAGCCATATTCACAAAACTAAAACAAAACAGTAATCCATATAAATATTTATTACTCTGTCGTAAAACACATGAGCTTGCTGTGTACCCTTAGAAGCCATTTTATTTAATTTTTAATTTGCAAACAGTCGGTTGGTGTGCTAATGTGCCCCAGAAGACCTGAGCTTATTCTTGCTACAGGTTGTCCCTTGGGAAAGGCTTTATAGGACTTTCGTGGGAGGGGTTGTTTTTGGAACACCGTAATTAGTAATGTGTTGTTGGCGTACAAGTGAGCTAAAGGAATTGAAAGGTAAAACAGTACTTAGTCACTACAAACAACAATAAAAACCGTGTGCGGTCGGGGGCGGCCGTCACGAACGAAGTACCTTACCCGGAGCCCGCACGCACACACACTCGTATTAGAAAGAGACAGAGTGAGACAAAAAATGACGATTTCTACTCCTTCTTTCGAAATTCGTTCCAATTAACATGTTTGGCGAAGCGTCAATGCCTTTATCAATATAAATAATAAAATAATAGGTAACATTTTAGGATTTTCTCCTTTATTATAAAATGTTAGTATATCAAATTAAATATTTTATCTTCTCAATTGATGAATCCTCGCACCAATATTTGTTGCCGCAGCGCCCGTGTATCTAAACTTTCTTGAGTTTTCTCGGTATATTGCCGATAGATGGCATAAGCAGGACTTCTTTCCCCGCGGCCGCTCGGAGACATTGCGGGCGCTCATCACTCCGCCTTTTAAAAATTCCTTTTTGGTGAAACCTTGAAGACACTCGTAAAATAAATGGACCAGCATCTGTGCTTCAATGAGAACTTATAGTGCATTGTTGATTTTTGGAGTTTTAACCATTCCACCGGTGGATTTAAGAAGATTTTGCTCGCCGGCCGGCAGCCTAAGTTACAAGCCATCACGCGCGCATGAACGAGGTATCTTCCCATCTCCCTGAGTCTCAGTGGGATCTTTGGATTGCCAAGGTACGTGGGCATGTTTTGCTACTAATAATTCTTTGATATTGTTTTCTCGAGGATTCATCAATAGGGAAATTGGTTTTATTTTTGAGGTCTGCCATTATACTTTTTACATAGGTTCTTAATTCAAAATTTTCTAATAACCTTCACAAAGGTGCAGGTTATTTACCTACACGCCTCACCAACCTCCCTCTCAACCTCGCCACTTTTTGTGTGGAATTTGTTCTGAATTAGACTTCCTGACTTATTATTTATTCTTAGCAATGTTTGTGGTAAATTTTCCTGATACACGGCTTCAAAGTGAAGCCTGTTCGAAACAAACTTTTTACTAAGGTAATACCAACTACTGTGTTTCTGTTTACCCTCTTACCGAAAACGTGACAAAACATACATACTTAATATAACCTAATAAGCCTACGGATTATAAACACCTCATGAATTTTTCGAACTTCCTCTTCTCAGCGACATAAAATAAATACGCAGCTATAAAAGTTTCCCCAACCGTGAACATAAATTACATCGCTTAAAACATGTGGAAACATGGCCGAACCATGGAAACACCATAATGTAGGAGCCAGTAAAGTTTTATTTCGAAACTTTCGCTCTTTACACGAAATGTACTATTGGTTGGGAAAGCCGTTCCGACTTATAAGGGTAATAATCAAATATACGTTACGGTTATACTTCTCACCCACAGATATAGGTACCTAGACAGACCTAGATAACGCAAGTATCACGATCTGTATGAAAAGCGTGCTATTTTTTTACTACTTATTATGACGTCACAAACACTGTTTAATAATGGGAAAATCAAATCACGCACCCGTCTCGTGTCGTGTCGTGTCGTGTCGTGTCGTCCCGTCATTCTGTAAAAATCTCACCGTGAAAACTTGGGTGAAGTGAGCTTAAAGTGAGCTGTCAATCCCTAGGCATCAGATGGAATGACAGCTCACTTTACCTAACATCTCACGGTGAGATTCTAACAGAATCGACCGGCGAATGTGGATGCTTACGTTTATTGTACGTAAGCTAGTGCGATTTTTGGCACGCTAAGTAGTTGCTCTTGCGTTATCTAGGTGTATTTTATGTCTGAGTTCTCACCCTATATTTAGTTGATTAGGGAAAGTCTTGAAGGATTATAATTACACGGGTTTTTCGTTTAATTAGGTACTAGGGTAAAACAAAATGAATCGTTAATTTTAATAGGTGTCCAGGGTGGCAGGAACGTCGACGCGAATCCTGTTACCATGGATTCAGTAGGTACATGATTCTGTACCTGATGATTCAGTATTCTGTATGCAAGGAAATTTTTCATCGGTTATAAATAAAATTCATTGATTTCAGGTAAAGACCCATATACAACACAAAAAAAAAACTATTAACCATAAAAAACGTTTAAAAAAAATTATCTGTTCATACATTTAGACCGTGTTGAACACTTTTCTATGAAACAGCAGATTTTTTTTTTGTTAACCATCGAAATTGCTAAGGTCATGTGCTGAAGTCTAAGCCTTACACTTAGGTATTAAGCGTGGTAAGCGAGAAGTATCTTTTCATGTTTTACATAATACATAATTACCCTATGATGTTCCCACTGCTGGGACACAGGCCTCCTCTCTGCGAGACAGAGTGGGCCGTAATCCGCCTCGCGGGTTGGCGGACGTGACATGACTTCGAATTTTGGTTCTAGGACATGCTGGTTCCCTCACGATGTTTTCCTTCACCGTTTTGGGAGCAGTGGTGATGAAATTAAATACACAAAGTAAAGTGTCTCTCTGGGTTCGAACTCACGACCGACGATTCGTAAATC
The DNA here is from genome assembly GCA_963669345.1 of Gortyna flavago. NCBI lineage: Eukaryota > Metazoa > Arthropoda > Insecta > Lepidoptera > Noctuidae > Gortyna > Gortyna flavago. The sequence goes on from OY770131.1 coordinate 5,748,595, forward strand.
GGGACCGTTATTAAATGGAGTATGTAATAATAGATCTAGTCTTCACATCTTTAGAGCTCAATATAGTAATGAAATATCATATTATTCATTGAAGAATCTTGGTATCAGAGAATTACCGTGTCATCTAAACATGGCTAATGGCTACCACATATTGTTTAGTGTATGATTACATCGGCACATGCTGCGGGACTCATGTTTATCTTCTCTATAGTTGATTATTTATATTTTTTAATGACGCAGTATGGAATAACTTATTAGGTCAGCCATAAGATTTACGTGTTTAACAAAAAGTAATACTTACGAGTACTTCACTTTAAACCATATGGAGCTTGTCTGTTTAGTTTGCCTATTATTTAGAGATTACTGTAATTTTGAAATACATTTCATTCGATAAAGGATGTTATATGTGTCGCAGCCAACTAGTTAAATTAGCCGTTCAGTTAACCGCCTAGCCTTTTAACTAAACGGTGGCCGTTCAACTAACGGCCTGAATGATATTCAATTACAGTTTAGGTTGGAAGTCTGTAACCAATCACGCGCGAGCCGAATTTGGTTAGGTTAGGTTAGAACTGTGATCAACGGCGTGCGAGCCGAGAGAGCGAAGCGAATCGAGCACTACTTCTAAAGGCCAGACGGTTAACTGAATGGCTAATTTAACCAGTTGGCTGCACATATGTATAAAACAGATTAATCCCTGCTCCTACCAAATGGAATGGGGCTATTGCCATCTAAGAACCAGCCTACGTCCCGACTCGTTGGTGCAAGCGCTACTGCTAAACATGAGGTTCGGGGTTCGATTCCCAGGTCGGGCAAAGTGCAGCTGCATCGGGTTAGACTGGAAGGTGACCTTAACATACATAGTTGGGAAAAGGCTTGACAGATGGATTGTTCATCTGCTCCAATATTTTCTCCATCCCTAAACATACAGGATGAAATTGAACAGGTGCGAGACTGGAAACGACAAATTTAAATATCTAATTCAACTTGTTCTATGGGGCTTACAGCATACAGGACCTAAATGCAAAAAGCGCAAGTTTTAAAAGGTCTAAGATTGATACCTACTTTTTTTTAAAATTAGTTTAAAATAAAAAAAAAATACTGGAACGACGATAATTCGTGTCTACTTGAAGGCAATAACTGTCAATTTATAATGATTATGTAACAGTTACTGCACTTCCTATTTCGATTTTTAGATTTTTCAATTTGTCGTTTTCAATTTCATCCTGTACTTTTTTTTTACTTTCCCATTTATTTCGCAGTTAACTACAGCCCAGACATTTATCAAACGCAATCGTTAGAGCATTATCACGTAGGAGCCCATAAATTAATCAGTATTCATTCATTTTCGAGTACGCCATTATTCCCGTTCATTTCTCGAAGGCTGGCACTATAAATTACCCGGACCGACTCATCGTGTTCACTGAATTTCACATTACTAAAGCAGCGAATATCTCAGTTTTGTTCATTTTTCATTATACATGAACCGAAAGCTGTACTCAAAATGGACGACAGTGTGTCAATATTCAATGTTCCTTTTTGTATTTTTGAAACAGAATAAATGATTGTTTGACATGAAACCACAGTATATATCCTTCTTATTCAGTTTATGAAATATCTTTTAAATTGGTCCAATATTCGAGGAGGAAATAGGCGAGAGCCAAACCTCGAATTATGATTTTTATATAGGCTTGTTCAAAAGTCTCTCCAAACGCATTTCCTCTTAAGTTCCATGTCATAGGGGGCGAGTCTATTGCCATTAACGGGACACTCATCCAGGCTTCGGGGTGTTATTGAGAAAAATGTATTATGTGTGAGAAAAATCGATTCTTTATCTATAATTCCATACAAGTTAACATACGTTGGCGTAGTATGTAGGGATTTATATCAATGGTAATAATAGAAGCTAATCAAATGCTAAAGTCTGATGATGATTGATCTCAACCGCCAGTGTAATGCCTACATGTGTCAAAATGCAAGGCAAAGGCCATGGTAACAGCTTTCTGACATCGACAGACAGAACAATTAAGTACCAACAATCGAAGCACTAAATCAGGGTTACTAAAAGAAAAGCCTTGACAAAAATTTCCAAAAAAAAGTCCGGAAAATCTACTTTTAAGTCTTTCTTTTCTCATTGCTTTTTCTATATTAAAATGAAATATGCCTTAAGTCAAAAAATTCGGGATAACGAACGGACAGGGAGTCAAAAAGCCGGACATGTCCGGATGGTAGGTACCTAACCCTAAACGGAATCGTATTGCGCAGATGTAAATAAAGATCACGACATGCAATATTTTCTTGTAATTACGAATACAGGCTGAAAATAAATCGAGTACAAAATTGATACACTGAATTTTCATGGTTCATTTATCTTTTTGTACGTTTTATTTACGGCTTGCTTTTTCGTTATTTACTTCGCCATTATTAAGAAATGAAATATCTCAGTTTGTTATACTTAGACATGTAATGTTATAAATGATTTTACTTGATAGATTCATATGAAAAGACAGGATTTCTTTTGGTGTCAGAATAAGTATAATACCAGCCAGTAACAGACCTCCTCTAATACAGAGAAGACTCATAATAATAATTGCGTTACACACTTTCTGCGACAATCCAAAGGATTTTCGAAGAAAGTGCTCCATTGCTTCATAATAATATTATGTTTGAAAAATTCGTCTGCTTGACAACGTAAATAACGTAATGAATATTTTTGAATTGTCAAAATGATTGCGTGTCTTAAGCAATTAGCCCGCTGCCGCGCGGGGTTTTCACAATGATTTTCTGCACCATGAGGACATGGTAGGTATCCAAAATTAATGTTATAGCATTATACATACAATTATAATAAACAATGTGTTTCTAATGAGCAGTGGTATCCCAGTGTATTGTAGTGCGTGAGTTCGAACGCAGGGAGGCACATTGTGTATTTAATTTCATGACCACTGCTCTCAAAACGGTGAAGGAAAACATCGTGAGGAAACCGGCACGTCTTAGAACCAAAAATTCGAAGACATGTGACATCCACCAACCCGCACTGGGCCCGCGTGGTGAATTATGGCCCACTCCCTCTCATAGAGAGGAGGCCTGTGTCCCAGCAGTGGGATCATTATAGGCTGATGATATTATGAAAATTCTTTACAAAACAGACGTACGGGTAGAGCCACAGGCTATGTAGCCTATATAGTAGGTATACACTTATCTAAAACTTATCCATTTTTCAAAATTATTTATTCAAGAGGCATTATCAACGTCTGATATTTATTGCTTAGGGGCGCGGACAGCTGACGTGCCATAAATATTAAGGGGACGCTCACTGAGTTTAAGGACGACGTTAATTATTTCATTATTTCACATCAGCTACTTTGTGTTTCTATTTTGTTGTTAATTTTCAATTTAAGTGTTGTTGTTTGTTCCCTATGCGATGAGATAACTCAGAACTACTTATTTAATGGCTCGTGGTCTGAAGCGCTAACATGGTTATCGGGTTTTTCACCAGGAATTTCTCTGTAGCAGCCCGCAACCTCCGAGTCTGGATATGTGCCAGGTTGATGTCAAAAGGCGTGCATTACATGGGAATTCAAAATAACTGGCAGAATTTGGGTATACGATAGGTATCCCTCTGCCTAGGCCTTCAGAAAAACAGGCGTGATGTTATGCTTACTGCCTTTTCTACTATTTCATTCGGAAACGTAGGTATACCTGCATTTAAATTTCATGTCCGAAATTGAGATAAGCACGATAATGACTGAGTAAGCATGAAAGACGAACGACGGTGGAGGAAAACATCGTGAGGAAACCAGCATGTCCTAGAACCAAAAATTCCAAGACATGTGACATCTATCAACCCGCACTAGGCCCTCGTGGTGGATTATGGCCCACTCCCTCTCACCGAGAGGAAGCCTGTGTCCCAGCGCCAGCAGTGAGAACATTATAGGCTGATGGACAAATATGAAAGCCGGTACATCTACTGTTACTGTCTGCCTGCATCATCCCACTGCTGGGAAAAGGCCTCTCCCCATGACTTCCAGTTCTTTCGATCCAGGTCTAAAGTGGAACACTGGTCGTTTGTTTTGTTACTCTAAAAAATATCCATATCGCTATAGGTTTGCCTATAAAATTTGAGGGTTTCCCTCGATTTCCATGGGATCCTCTCATCAGATTCCAACTTGCTGACAATGGGACCCCCTCGAGAGTATACACTTTCAAACAAAAAAAATTTATTAAATAGGTCTACAATTGACGAAGAAATCGATGAACATACAAAAAAAAAACATACATATTGTCGAACATAATATAGGTATAACCTCCTCCTTTTTGGAAGTCGGTTAAAAATAGCAGTACGTACTACTTTCTTAACTTTCCTACTCTGGTACAACTATTTTTCTCACTCCAGCACCCACTTCAACCAAGAGATCATGGACGGATGCAGATAACACAGATATTAATTCAGTTATCTAACACATTTGTGCGATTAATCGCGCATTAGGTGATAATCTGCATGACCTAATTCTAAAATAATTACACCGCAAGTGATCGTGACGAACAATAGGTACACACGTTGCGCGTTATTGGTAGATAGCAGACGCTTTGGGTTAGGCTATATTTACACTGGAGAGTAGGGCGACGCGGCGCGATTTAGGGAGTCATCATCTTCCTAGCCTTTTCCCAACTAAGTTGGAAACGGCTTCCAGTCTCATCGGATGCAGCTGAATACTTTACATCAAGCTACTGCCTATCTGACTTCCACAACCCAGTTACTGGGTAATACGATTACTCTTGGTTAGACTGGGTTGTCAGACCCATAACGACTGTCAAAGATCCAAGAATGACAGCCGGGACTAACGGCTTAACGTGCTTTCCGAAGCACGGGGGTCTCGATACATAAAGATGGTCACCCATCCACGGACCAACCGCGGCAAGCGTAGCTTAACCCGAACGATCCACCCGTGAGGCTGTTATCACTAGCCACAAGCCCCTCTGTTATTACTAAATGGATGGATTAGCTTGTGTTTGTTTGTATTTTTACTTCTCTAGGTAAATGATTTTTGACGATTTCCTAATTAAAAACCATCTTAACACTTTGTGAGTACTAAACACCCCTTTACGTTCAGTGTCCTTCAATGGCTTAAATTCCCACCTTTTATTAGCACTGGAACAGGCCCAGTCCTATAAACGTTGGGAATTTTGAGTGCCCCTACATTTAGTTATGCAAGTTGACAATAAGATCGCGTGCAAAGGTAGAACAATTTCTCACTTTAGGGCTACCCCCGATTTGTGAATTAAAAATATGCAAGTAGTTCCACATGAAGGCGTAACACAACACGTTTTACAAAGCTAAAAGAGAATTAATCATTTTATTTCCCTGCCAAAATAGCGTCGACGTCGTTCATTGTGGAACTGCATAAAGCTGTAAATGTCACTGACTTGCTACTGTTGCATACAAACGGATTTTCACTAGTAAACGGAGATTAGCTGGTCACTGGGAACGTTTGGCCGAAACTGAACGGAGTCGGCTTTTGTTAGGTTTCAGTCGAATAACGCCCATTAAAAGCCCACGCAGATATTGCTAGGATTCATTTGTTGATATTCTGTTTAGATTTGAATACCTCCGATTTATTGAAATCCTTATCTAACTATTCGTTTCGCGATACGATTGTCCTAGTTTCAATGCCCATACGGAACATATTTCTTTGGTTTGTGTAAATATTATGGAGTGAGGTTTACTTGGTTTGACAAGTTTCTCTAGTTATACATATCCAGTTTTACCTGACCTCGCATTTTATAGGCTCTTTGAACAATGAGAAAACAGCTTATACTGGAAATATACAGTTTGATAAATGTCGTCGTGCGTACCTACGTAGCTAAGTTTTGAAGACGTTGTTGTGTGCACTGCCTTAGCCGCGTTTAGAACATGTGTTGCTTATATAAGAACATATTCCATTGTAATGTTGTGATAACAAGATGTTAGATTATATCTTGATATTAGTAACATAATTATTAATTCCCGCGGCTAAATAATAACAGCCGCGCAGGTCGATCGATCTGGTTAAGCTATGCATGGGTGACCATCTTTACATACCGATACCCCTCCGTGCCTCGGAAACCACGTTAAGCCGTTGGTCCCGGCTGTCATTCGCGGATCTTTGGCAGCAGTTACGGGTAGTCAGAAGCCCGAAATTCTGACAACCAGTCTTACCAAGGGGTATCGTATTACCTAGTAACTGGGTTGTGAAGGTCAGATAGGCAGTCGCATAGTTGGGAAAGGGCTAGGCAGATGATGCAGATGGAATTATTAATTCCATAAATGCGAAGCTTATAGCTACGTACCTATCCAGTTATTTTAACTTCCTATGTGGTCCTATATGAATGCCAAATCACTGATTAGTATGATGTCCTAGATTCCTGCTTACCATCTTGGTTATTGACTCTTTTGTTTTCTTTTCTCATTATTTTGTCAGATTCTGTACCTACCTATCTTTGTATTGATTTGAAAACTCCCTTTTAATACCTACGGTTATCACGTGTGGCTTTCTCTTATCTTCCCCTTTGTGCCCCAAAACATGCAGTCAAAGTGACCTCTGCGTTGCCACCGATCAATCAATCAACTCAGCCTATCGCACTCCACTGCTGGACATAGGCCTCTCCCAGTCTGTCCCAGCCACCTTCTTTAGGTCGTCGGTCCATATAGTTTGGGGTGTGCCACACTACGGTTGCCGATACGTGATCTCCATTCCAGAACACGCCAAGCTACTCGCTGCCACCGATAACGCCGTGGAAATGGCGAAGTTAGTTGAAGCGACACGAAGAATAAGATTACATTTTGCATATTTCTATCTAAACACACGGTAAATTACTGTATTTGTTTTATAACTATTTATATTGTTCAATAACTGCTATATAACAACCACAAATAATTTACCCAAAGTACAGCACCTGTTTGGGTTTAAACCTGCGACATACAACTCGTAATTCGCGGCCGTTACTACGATATACTGGGCCACCACTGCTCATAATAATACAACAACCTAATTATTATATCAGGACACTGCGTTTTCTGTATGTAAAATACAATAATACAGGTAAGTACGTAGATGCATATAGTAAATGCTAACAGCACCCGGTACGGCGTCTAACGGAGAGAGATAAGATAAATTGAGCAAACTTAGTTTGGTACACAAAGTTAAATCCTTAAGCAAAGACCTTTGCCTTTATACTGCTTGTTTATTCCACCAGTATATACTAGACACTTGCCTTATGTAGGTATATTGGAGCACCTTATCTAGGTGTATTGGTGCCTTATGTAGGTGTACTGATGAAACCTGCCTTATGTTAGTAGAGCACCTTTTGAAGGTATAGGTATTGGTATTGGTGTCTTATGTAGGTGTATTGGTGTAACCTGCCTTGTGTAGGTATATTGGAGTACCTTATGTAGGTGTATTGGAGTGTATTGGTGCCTTATGTAGGTGTACTGGTGTAACCGGCCTTGTGTACGTATATTGGAGCACCTTATGTAGGTGTATTGAAAGGTATTGGTGCCTTTTAAAGGTGGATTGGTGTAACCTGCCTTGTGTAGGTATGTTGGAGCACCTTATGTAGGTGTATTGGTGCCTTATATAGGTGTATTGAAGTGTATTGGTGCCTTATGTAGGTGTATTGAAGTGTATTGGTGCCTTATGTAGGTGTATTAGTGTAACCTGCCTTGTGTAGGTATATTGGAGCACCTTATGTAGGTGTATTGAAGTGTACTGGTGCCTTAAATAGGTGTATTGGTGTAACCTGCCTTGTGTAGGTATATTAGAGCTCCTTATGTAGATGTATTGGAGTGTATTGGTGCCTTATGTAGGTGTACTGGTGTAACCTGCCTTGTTAAAGATTAAGGCATTGACTGCCAACGCGGTCACCGGTAACCGCGAACAATAGATTTTCTATTGTGTCTGTTGTCTGGCAGTTAACGTGGTAATCACCTGCAAAATAATTAGGGCCAATTAATCCATAGCGAAGATATAAGACTTTTTCATGTCAGCTCCATAGTAATTTTTAGAGAAAAAAGTCTGTGTGCGTTGTTTCCAATGCTATTCCATAATGTTGATATTTTTGGCATGTATTTAGTCATCCAAAACATTTTCCAGTCATAGAAGTGGACTTTTAGGAAAAAAATATTACATGTCTATGAAAGTCGATTTTCAGCCCACTGTGCGTCACCACGCACCCTTGTCAATACGCTATCAGAACCGCATGTTCATTGTGTAAGCAGCCGTGACAATGCGTCAGCATATATTTATAGATACCCTCATGTTAAGTGGGTTTATGATTAGGTATTCAACGTAGTTGTGTTGGGAAATGAATTAAAAGCGATTGATTTACGGAAAACAGAGAGACTCCTTTAGAAATACCTAAGCATCATCTTAGTACGTATTTTTCTGTTCCTTTCTTTTTGTCTGTTTATATGGTGATTACATAAACGGTTAATTAAATAAAACTGCGGGACAAGAGCAAGCAGCCAAGCAGCTCAGTATAATTTTATAGTCAAGATTCTGAAAATTCTGAACTAACAGACTATAATCATCATTCATGAATTTGACTATCAGATGCCATCGGAAAATTATCCACTAATCTCTTTTTCAGACTTGACCTTGAGTAATAATAATGAAAATTATACAACTATGATATTATACAGAAAAACAGTCATTATTAATAATATAGTAATCTGTATTCAATTTATTACCTGACGCCCGCGCGGCGCCGTAAAACATAAATCAAAGCATAACACACCACATCAAAAAACATGATTTTTAATCCCCACGTCGACTGCAATGAATCATAGCAGACGAAATCAACTAACAGTCCATAAAAAATAGAAATAGAACGCGCACGTTTACGTTACATCTGGTTCGTGGTGATCATTTGTTTTGCGTATAGAATTTAACTTTAATTCGCTGAAATTGTGTAACAGTGACTTACGTGTTTCGTTTCAGTAGGTGATGATCATATTTTTGTAATCAAGGTTACCATTTGCTTTATTTTCCAATCAAGATAAGTAACCTGTTTCATTATACCTAAGTAGATTCTTCTTTTTTTATTTATTTAATCCATAATGTTCCTGAGTTTTAATTTATATCACATCTACCAAAGTGCAAAGCAATTTGTCGGCAGTATGTTTTCATGAATTTTGCTAGGATCTTTGACTAAAATTAAGAACATCATGAGATCATCTATCATTCGACTGGAATAGGTGATAGTTCTGTTCGTAAATAGATAGGTTTATAGATGTGCCTAGGTACTAAGTAGTACCTGAGTTCAAATTCACATACACAAGACGACAGGGTTAATTTATAACCAGCCATATAGACCAAAAACTTTGAAAACTGCTCCAAAACTTTGAACGATAAAACAATACGTCAAGTTCTAGCCTCAGGATGTGATGATAATAATTACAAAATGTGTTATAACAAGTGGAAAGTGTCATAAACTCATAACTCGTAGTTCCAAGTTATCTGACTTTGGAAATTGGACTCAAAGTTCACCTCACTTTAAACTTTCGTTCTAGAGGTTATTAGTAATAACGTATCTCGGCTCCGTAAAGTGAAATTACTTTTTAAAGTACCTAAGTACCTACTTGTTGCTTTGTACAAAACCTTTGTCTGAAAATTTCCTTTTTGCTTCATTTGTTGGATAATAACAATTCACGGTTAAATTGGTTTTGTTACAGAAAACTTTGAAAGCGTTAAAAATTAAAAAAGTTTCATTAGGTATTCTTCTTGCCTGCTGTTGTCTTGGCTGGGAATTAAAAAAAAAAAAGCTATGCTATAATTCGTAATATTTAAGAATCATATTTACTTACATAGCAGAAAAACAATAATATTACCATGAGTATGATTGCTGTTTGAAACACAGATACATTCTACACATCACAATCATTGCACTTACCTACAACCCAAAAAACAACTTTGCACACGTTAAAATAAAGACAGAAATAAATAAACGACCCTACAAACTAAAATTGCCACAATAAATCTTGTTCTATAATTATTAAACATTATAATCTACTAGGCCTCCTATCATCGTTCAAAGAAGATTGACTCAAAGTGATCCACATTAAAATTATGAAGTGTAAAAAACGTGTGAGCTATCAATCATGTGCTACTTACACTATCATCGATTAGGCACATGACGCCCCCAAAATTATACTAGTTATCGCCTGTGGTAATAATCCTAAAAAATAAACACTTTTCGCGTTCGAAGAACTGTTTTACATTAAAATTATTGAAATGCTTGATATGTAATGATTTTGAAATGCTGGTTCTGAAGTGTGTTTGGTCATTACAATTTCTTTTATTTTAGTGTAAGTAGGTACCTACTTGCTCATTTCTATTTGGTTGGGGTTTTATTCACTTGGGCATTAAAATTACTCCTTATTTGGGACACTCACAGGCAGGAAATACAAAAATCACCAACCCAGTTACACAAAAAAAAAAAACATAAAATAAAAGATAAAATAAGACCAGTGCGAGGCCAAAAAGGTTAGGAGCCTTTTCTGAGCATATAATGATGCGGTTTTCTGATAGGGCCGCTGTGATGCCACGGACACAACTATGGACATCTGTAAATCCCATTAAACGAGTAAAAAATAAAATAAAATATAGCAATAAAATATAATATGTTGGTAGTTTACCGCAACTACCTTAAGTCTAAATCCATACTTCTAAGGTAGTTGCGGTAAACTTGTCCAAATATTGCCAAATTATCTGGAAAGATTCGTACAGTCTTACCCCAGCGCCGAACTTACCCCAACATACTTTAAGTTTAGAAAAGAACAAAAATAAATAAAAAGTAATTATGTCCAATGAATTTGAATTTGAAAGGTCAGAATCCTAAAAATAAATTCTTAAAGTGCTTCAGAAGCATACATCTTGCCATTAAGGTGTATAAATAGAACGCACGTAAGTATATCTATCATTTAATGATATTTCAATACAAGTGTGAGCGCTTATCTACTTTTTATATCAAATAGATTTCCCAGAGAGGCGGGATGTAATTTGTATTCCACGTCAGAATCATGAATTATGGCAAATTGCTGGATGTACCGTGTAGCGTATCTCAATTAAATACCGATAGATTAGCCAATTACTGTTATTACATGTACGCTACTGTATTGGCAAATGCGTAATGTATTTATATGGGTAAGGCATTAACAAATTATGTAGTCGGGTACATAACAGTGTTATTGAATAATAGTAGGCATTTTCAAAAGACCATTTCGGGCAGTAATCTGCATTGTCTTCACATGATCTGACCAAGATTTTGTCAGGACTTTAAAAGAGACTTTGACCCTTGTGTTTGTTTCGCCATTTCTTCTCAAGGGTAGTCCGGATAGGAAAGTTCGACTCCATCTAGCTTATTTTTTTATAATATGACGAGCAAAGACTTATAAAAAAAGATGGACTCCGCGCCACGCATATCGAAAGTGAAGCACAGTAAGTATGCCCGGACCGCTTGTACAAACACGGCCTCACGCTCGCATTTACATCATTGTATGCCGACATTGCCGACCGGCCGCCATTACGTGACACGACAGCGTCAATCGTCAATCACGCACACATAGATCGGTACGATGCTTCACTTTCGATATGCGTGCCGCGGAGTTCATCTTTTTTTATAAGTCTATGATGACGAGTATAAAAGCGTATAAAAACGTAGCGTTGGAAGGCCTCCCACAAGGTGGACCGACGACCTTGTGAAGGCCGCAGGAACCCGTTTGGATGCAAGAAGCACAAAACCGGTCGAAGTGTAGGTGCTTGGGGGAGGCCTATGTCCAGCAGTGGACGTCTTTTGGCTGAAATGATGATAATGAGTAAAAGTGATTCCGATATTCTATTTACAGAATAAAGAATATCATTTCATTTGAAACTAAGTATTTTATGTTACTTGAGATGACGAGAAAATATAAACAAGTACTAGCTGCGCCCCGCGGTTTCACCCGCATAAGTTTCGATCCCGTAGGAATATCGGGATAAAAAGTATCCTATATGTCTATCCGGGTTATTAACTATCGGTGTACCAAATTTCATCCAAATCCATTGAGTAGTTTTTGCCTGAAAGCGTAAAAAACATCCATCCATTCATCCATCCTCACAAACTTTCGCATTTATAATATTAGTAGGAAGTAGGATAGTAGGATAGGATAGTAGGAAGTAGGATAGGATAGGATTTTGTAAGCTAAAGCTTAATTAGATACATCATTAAGTACTACTAAGTACATTTTTATGTAAAAGACATAAAAAGAAAAAAAAGACTATTAGAATATCCTAAAAATAAAAACTACTTCTCCCTGTCAAAGCCACATAAAAAATAAGGTCGACAGAACAAATACATTACTTTTTCATGTCGAAAGTTGAGCTGGCGAAAACGACTTTTATTTTCTTCCTACCATTTTGTTTATCAACCTTTGTAATTCAAAGTTGGTAGTTATCCGCAAGATACGGGTTCTTGTTTATTTACAATAAAAATAGACGTTTTTAAAAATATCCGTGGATACAGGAACATTTTAGCCGTTTTTCGACCTTTACGTGCTGAAAAGTGAGCTTTCAATTACAGTGGTATCGAAAGTGGTTTTTTAGGAGTTTTCGATGAGTTTGAATTGTGCGGAAATTATTTCATGAATGAAACACATTGAAAAAATATGCTTATACTCCATTTAAAATAAGATTAGACATTTAAATAAACCTTTTTTACAGTCCGTTCAACCGATTTTGACTTCGATATCGTAGGTATAAGGATGGCATTAAAAGCAAAAACGTGGTTACAATACCAACTGTTTACTGCAGCAGCCATTTATTTCAAGTTATTTATTTATTTCATAACAAAAATACATTTGTGTCGAAATATTTGCACAGCACGTACACACGAATAAGCACACAAATAATTATAATGTAAGTCTATCCAAATTAAAAATACCAACCCTACAAATATTACCATTCTTATTAAAAAGCTACAAAAATACAAATACATTTAATGTCAAAATATGAAGTTAATAAAAATAAATAAAATGAAGCAACAATTATAAACAAAGTCAAAGGGCAATGGGTGCACATCATTTAATTTAAGTTTAATTTAATACTAGTTTTTAAGATTTTCTGTCATTACAATATTCATCAATGCTGTAATAGGCTTTATTGATTAGCAAAGCTATGAGTTTAGTTTTAATATGTTCACATTCTGAATACTCTTTAATTCTGCTGGTAATTTATTAAACAGATTAACAGACTGTACGCGTGACGAGTGTTTCTGCATGACACTAGGAAGATCTTTTCTGCGTGTATGTACTCTATTTTTTCTTTCATTGTCTGTTTCAAACTCGTTTAAGTTTTTGTTTAAATAAGTAAGGAGAACCAAAATATAAAGACATGGTACCGTTAAAATTTTGAGTTTAATAAAGTACTCCCTACATGACTCCGTCTGCTTTAAACGAAGCATGGTTCTTAATGCTCGTTTTTGTATTGTAAAGGCTGCCTTAATACTATATTTATAGCTGTTTCCCCAAAATTTAATGCTATATCTAAGTTTAGATTCAACTAGAGCAAAATAGACGGAACGAAGTTGGGCAATAGATAAAATATCCCTGAGAGATCTGATAGCGTAACACGCACTACTTATTGTATTCGTAATCGAATTTAGTTCTGGCTTCCAATTGAGTAAATTATCAATTTGTACTCCTAAAAATTTTAAGCTTTCTACTGTATTAATTTTCCTGCCTAGAGATTCTACGTTTACTGAATCTTTGCTCCTAACTGTAGATTTAAATACCATACATTTGGTCTTACTAACGTTCAATTTAAGATTGTTCATAGAAAACCAGCTTTCACAAGCAGCTGTTATTACATTTAATTTACATTTTAAGGTCTCTATATTGTCATCAGCTATAACAGCACTCGTATCGTCAGCAAATATTATCAAGTCAGCATCTGGTAAATGTTTTTAATGTATTCAGTTAGATCGTTAAGAAATATTATAAAGAAAATGGGGCCCAGCACCGTACCTTGCGGAACACCTCTAGTTATAGTAAATAATTTCGATTTATGAGTTTCTTCCACACCGTCGTGAAAAGATTTAATTTCGACGTACTGTTTCCTCTTCGACAAATAGGAACTCAAAATTTTTAAAACATTTCCTCTTACACCATAATGCTCTAACTTATTAAATAAAATGCAATGTTCTACAGTATCAAACGCCGAACTTAAGTCTAGGAATAAGCCAGCAACTTTAAGTTTATTGTTCAGCTTACTAACTACATTATTAACTAACGAGTCTATTGCATCTAGTGTCCCTTTACTTTTTTGGTATCCAAATTGGTTACGGTTTATAATTTTTAGACTAGTCAGATGTCTTACAAGCCTAGATTTGATCACTTTTTCAAAAAGTTTAGAAAGCACCGGTAACAATGAAATGGGCCTGTAATTGCCCGGATCTGTTTTAGCACCTTTCTTAAATAGTGGTAGAACTCTGGCTAACTTAAATTGGTCAGGAAAGACGCCTTCATTGACGCAGTTATTTATTAATTTAGATATCGGGTGTGCCAGTAAATCGATATTATCTTTGATTAAACTCAGCGGTATTTCATCGTGTCCAAATGACTTTTTACTGTCCATACTCTTTACCATTTTGTAAATCTCAATCGGCGTGACAGGATTAAAAACCATAGACTTATCAACTCTGGCAGTATTTTCAACTAAATGCTTTTTAGCCCGTTCTGGATTACCAGTGCTTCCATCTTTACTGTTGTCAAACTTTTCCGCAAAAATGTTAGCAATGTCTGTAGGGTTAAAATTATTTTATTATTATGTTTCAGTACTATGTTATCATTTCTACAATTATTGTCAATTTTTTTTCGAGTTTTATTGACTATTTTCCAAATTTCTTTGCTAGAATTGGCTGCTTTATTTATTTGATTAGTTACTTCCTTCTTTTTAGCTTTCCTAATCACCTTTTTATAAGTTCTGAGATACTGTTCACGATATCTTAATAACGACTGGTCACAATTAGCTTTATTTATAGAATTTAGGAATCTCTTCATTTTGCTGGATATCCTTATGCCTTTCGTTAGCCATTTAGTTCTTTTTATGTTGATTTTAACTTTCCTTTTTTTGTAAGTACTAGAATGTAGTTCTTTGAACGACATTTGTCATGCTACCAACGCAAATAGAATTCAAAATCGGTTTTGGTGGGTTTTTTAAAAGTAAATGTGAGTAGGTGTCCCCGCTCAGTGTGAGCGGGGACACCCTAGAAGGACATTAGTATAGTGACCTTATTGGTGATATTCTTCAGAAAAGTCAGGTGCGTAGTACTCGCTACCGGCGTGCGAGTATGACTAGGATGTATAAACGTAAAAATTATACATTGGACTTAGGTATTTAGATTTTGAGGAAACTTAACATCTGCTCAGAATGCGTTTATTGCCCGTTGGCTGCAAGTACAAGGAGGGAAAGAAGGCCTTTTCTTTGCAGCTTGTTAATAGTTTCATGTTGAATCTAACACACTTTATACATTGTCTGGGTTGCAGTTTATTCATTGTCTGGATTGCAGTTTATACATTGTCTGGGTTGCAGTTTATACATTGTCTGGTGCAGGGAAAAGGGAATAGGAATCAACAAATACACTTTACAAGATTGTGTGGTCCCAGTCTTCAAGTGACTGAGGGAGGAAAGTACGAAGACAAATATGTGAAGGAACTTGTTAAAACAATCCTTATAGCTACTGAAGACTGAAGTTTTCCTTTCAGAATATTTCAGCTTTGCATACTCAAATATAGCAGAAAATACAGCTCTAAAATTAAAATAAATAAACGACCTTTTAAAAGAACGCGGCAAACCATTTAAGTAATTTTTGATATCAAAGAAAAATCGTGATTAATCTCTAAAACAATTATTGTTGATCTTTCCTGTCTTTCTCTTTCATTTTTAGATAAATATAATCCAAAAAGTGTCAAGACAAGGTCACTGGTTTTTATAATCACAAAAAAAGAAATAAATCACAGTGCTAAAAAAAGAACATTCATGAACTCGCTGTGAAAATAAACGTAATTTCAGCAACTATTTGCCATTATAAACATTTGGCTGCTGAAACAAACTCCGACATTGATGCTCGTCTTGGAACTGTTTCTTGTAATCATTGCTTCTCAATCAATTAAAAAGTAACGATTATTTGGTATGTTTCCTGCCAGATATTCATTCAGTATTGCATCTTTAAAAGACGCATTATGCATATCGGTAAACGAGTTCAGAGCTTCATAATGCAACTGTTAATATTTTGTTTTAGGCTGCAAAATAGTTGTCTTATTCTGCAAGCTATGTCGGTAACTCCGGTTCTTTTCCGGATAATTTAATTCCTGATGATACCTATATGACTTTTATTATTTGTTGTTATGGATGCATAAATAACAACAAATGGTTTTTTATACGTGACTAAAGTCATCACTCATCAGTCATTGATGTATTAAATCTACATTCGTTACTTAGTCTTGTAGGTCAACCCACATTCAGACTATCTTGAAGTAACAATCTTTAATAGGTTGTTAAGATAATTATTAAGTATTATGATAAAGTTTTAGACATCTCAATATTTATAGTATAGGGAAGGCAAATTAGTGGTACAATGTAACTGATTGCAGCTACTAACAATGTTTGAATAACACTAAACACAATATGGAACAGACTTGTAACGTCAATGTTTGCAGTGACAATATTAGCACGCTGTCCCATGCAGGACTCAACTGAAATGAACAGCTTTCACATTCATGCCATGTTTGTCTGTTAATTCAACTGTAATTTTAATGTTAGACATTGACTGAAACATTGAATGGTATATAATTTCATTTAAAGCAATTTTAAATCGTACGGTGTCCCGGTAAGTAGTGGAAATGGAAAGAGGAGCCATTCCCAGCACTGGTTTTATGCACACATTAGCTGCGCCCTTCACCCGCATAAGTCTCGATCCCGTGGGAATATCGGGATAAAAAGTATCCTATGTCCTAATCCAGGTCATAGTCTACCAATGTGCCAAATTGCATCCAAATCTGTTCAGCCGTTTTAGCGTGAAAGCGTAACAAACAAACATACAAAAAATCAAATCTTTTCTCTTTAAGTATAATATTTGTTTAGATAAATTCGTTCTTTTTTTTTTTTAGGATGGTAAATCATCAAAGGACCCCTTCCGCTCTCGGTGGAGCGTAAGGGCGTGTCAGACTTTTACTGACTAAAACCCACCCGTGTTCCTTCAGCTGCCTGTGCCAGGGCCAAGGCAACTCTTTCGAACAACCCGCGACCCTGGCAGGCATCAGCCCTAGCGGAGACCATCAATCAGTGCTGACATCTTTTTGAGGCGCACGTGGTACGCAACGCGCCGTCAACCTGGGCCTGGTCCTTACCGGACGGCGAGCTACCCATTGCTCGCCGTTGATTAGATGTCATCCAGTAACATAAAAGTGAAAAAAAAAAACTCCACAAAAGTGTTTACGAAAAACCCTTCCCTCAAAACTCGCTACAAGTAAAACACAAAACAAGGCAGGTGATATCTAACAAAGATAAATTACAAGTAAATATTGTTCTATACTTAGAATGTCACGCGCGTGGGACGACGTGTGACGGCAGATGTAGGGGGACTGCACACGATGTAGTATCGTCTTATCGTTTACTAGCAACCCGCCCCTGCTCACACGGTGTTTATGAGTTGATAAAACATCGAGATTTATTTTTATGTATTTTAATTTGAATGTGCGGTGCGAACGTTTCGGAATAAGTTCTCTAAATGATGGTGATCAAAATCCGTTGCGGAGTTCAGAAGAATAACGCGGTCATACAGATAGACATGAAAAGCGACTTTAATGTAACTATATATAATATACCTATTTTGATTGTAGTCTATGATTAAAGGATTGAATAGGCTAATGTAATAGGCTAAATGTGAAGAGCAGAATTTGCTCTGCTGTTTCATGCTCAGAGAGTAACCTAGCATACATTTGGATAAGAAAGAGATTAAAACAGAAGAAGAACTAGCAGGGGATCGAGGGGGATGGAGGGGGGGCTCATGGGATCAGAACGGAATAAATCGTAACGCCTACATATCAATGTATGACACCGATATTACAATCTTGTAACAATTATTTTATTAAAGATTAAATATTAGGTTTACAAATTCTTATGTTAATAAAAAAAAAGACTTTCTAAAAAAAGACAATGTTGGTACGAAAAGATTCCGAGCGTTCAAACTGTAAGCATTTTCCCGGTTTGGGGTTTGCAGTCCACTGCAAATATACCTAGGTACACTTGCTTTTGGGTTTATTAGTCTCGGCTATAAAACAGTGAAAACATTTTCGCTTATAGGTATTTAAATTAGGACGTTACTGCCCAAAACTAGCTGTCGTTTCCCATCGTCACGTTAAGGCCTAAAATCCATAACTTCAGTGAATCTTAAATCATAGAAAATACCTGCCCTCCCTTTAAACAATACACAATCGACGCTCGAAAATCGGCAAACAAAGCGACGCTCATGTGTAATCCCCCTAAAATACTCATGTTCATCTGAGTGGAGCGACAAAGGCGTCTCCCGTCTAAACAAGCGTTAGTAACTCGATTGAGCACAACCAAAAAGGCGAAAGGCATGTATTAGTTTGTCTATGCTCCAGAATTTTCTCTATTCGAAAAACAATCGACATTCGAAACCTTCTCGAAGATTTTGAAAATAGGCATTTCTTTTCCCAAAAGCTTTGAGATACAGTAGACACCTGTCTACGTGCAATTGATCAAGGTTCAGATTAGATAGCTATAAATCTAAATAATTTATGTATCTATAATGAAAATATGTATACCGTATATGTTAAGGTATTATTCGAAGTAGGTACAAAGGTATTTTATCAAAACGAGGCCGGTATGTGGACTATTATGTACAGGCCTTCGTCAAAATATACGGTACGAGTGGTTTAGAAATATAATAGAATTGCGAATAGAAATGCTAATATCTAAAAAGATTGTACAGGTACATGAGTTCGCAATTATGTTGAACAAATTGGAAAGGTTCCAAAGTTTTTGATAAAAAAATGAAAAATGTAGCCTTTGAGCATATTAGACGAAAGCCCAGTGGACATTGTTACTGTACAATTTTCGCATAACTTCATTATAATTTATATTTAGAAAAATAATTTCAACATACACTTTTAAAATTATGCCAAGTAAAACTGCCCCCTTAGTCGAAGGAACGCAAGAACGCTGAGTATGATGAGATCTTGGGTGTGATTGCCAGGTCGAGTAAAGTCTTATTGGGCTTTTCCATCCTAAATTTATCGGAAACAGCCCGAAATCTGGATTTGCACCCGGTTGATGGCAAGTGACTCGCCCCCAATAAAGAAAGGGGGCTTGAAAATAACAGGTTAAATGTGGGTATACTGCATAGATGTATCTAATCAGTCTAACCCTTCGGGAATTAATATAAATTTAATTGTTTCATAAAAAGGGACTCGTGGCTAAGTAATAACAGCGGCACAGATCGATAGATCAGGTTATGCTACGCTTGCCGCGGTAAGTCCATGGATGGGTAACCATCTTTACAGAGACCCCTCCGTGCCTCGGAAAGCACGTTAAGCCGTTGGTCCCGGCTGTCATTCCTGGATCTTTGACAGTCGTTACGCGTCGTCTGAAGCCCAACAGCCTGACAAAAACTACAAGAAATAAAATAGAGAAATATTATACTTACTGGCAGTTTGACTAGAGTTTTATATGTATGAAAAGAAACCAATAACAGCCCACTACAAAATGCGAAATTCAATAGGTACAATGAAATCTCTCACTTAGTTAGTTATTTTAAAAGTCTATATTAGTATAAATCTCAGTTCAAAATATGTTTAACACGCCTTTTTGATGTTACAAATAATTAACAGATACTTATTTGATCCTGTTTTGCGTGACGTTGACGTGACGTGACGTTTCTATGTTTATTTAACGTCTGGCTAAATGTACTGCAAATATTAAAATTTGTACCAGTTAAATTATATCTTATGTGGTTCAACGTTATGCAGATCGATATTATAGGTGTTCTATTAAAAGAAATGAGTCTGTACACACACATGCACATGAAAACCTTGACCATATTTAGAATGATGTCGTATTTTATGACGGAAGTGATCAGGTGCCTAGGTCGCGTGCGCTACCAGAGGAGCAATTCCCGTAATTTTAAGAACGTTCACAGTTTGATCTCAGTCACAATCTGTCAAAAATACCTCTAATGTAGGGAACATTGTTGACAAGTTTTTGACATTGATTGTCGCCGAGATGAGATTTTGATCGTTTTTAATTTAACCTTCAGCAGTGCGATTCTGTAACCATCTCACCGTGAAAACTTAGGTGAAGTGAGCGTGGAGTGAGCTGTCATTAGTGTAATCCCTATAGCATCAGATGGAATGACAACTCACTTCACCTAACTTCTCACAGACAGATGTGTGAAAGTAAATAAAGCAATTGGATAATAGCATGTGGCTTTCTGTTGTCACTGCCTACGCATATTATGTTCAAGACGACAAGAGAAGTTTAATGCGAAAAAAACTCCTAAAGTGATTAAAGGTTCTTCAGGAAACATTGTAAAAATAAATTGATTGTCAAGTACAGAATCTTGACTCAGATGAAGGTAACAGATACCTTGATTGATTCCAGGTCGATGCTAACCTGAAACAAGAAGAAAAACAACTTTAGTTTCGATTTATTCGTGGAAGATGTGACATAATGATGACAATACTCTACTATTCTAATAATTGATTGCAATTATTTAATTTCTCCGATATCGAATAGATTTTGACAGAAATTGGTAACAATACCTACATAAAAACGTGCAACATTAAGTATTCATATCTTTACACCTTAGTAGCAGTTATTGTAGCGTTCGATAATTACAAAATATACACTCTGCATACAAAATTTATCAAAACAACAGAGAAAATAAAAATGGAAGACCCTCTTTCTTTCGAAAGAGGTAACAAATCATCTATGGCTCAATAAATAAATAATATAATAAGTCTGCTAGCTGTCAGTACTCGTAAACTAGTAGAATTTAATAACGGTCGAGTTAAGTTTCGCAAGTAAACAGCTAACACAACATTGAACATGATATATTATGATGCGAGGAAAAGAGGTTCTGGAAAACTTCGAAGTTGGAGTATACTCTTTCAAAGTTCTAGCTTGATTTATTTTATAGTGTTGTTTTATCAATAAAGTGTGTACATCTGCCAACCCGCATTAGGCAACGCCACCCACGCTACGCTGTTCTCTTTTACCTATTAAGGAACTGTTTACAAAATTTGTTGTGCAAAATGTCATGTTTATAGACCCAGTCGGCTGTGCGATGTCTGTCAGTGAATGAATGAATTTAAGATTTTAATATGTAAGTTGATAATCCACATCCTATTTGAGATTTGTAGATTTTTGAGTAGTGCATGCTCACTATGCACTAGACAGTATTTCTGATCTGGAAGACTACATATCACTCTATCTCAATAAAGTGATATTCTAGTCTTCCATGCCATGGCGACCAATCCGGCCATGGCGACCAATCTCAGCGGAGACTAGCCATCGGCGCGGGAGATATTATAGTGCACAAGTGTTTGCGCATACACAGGTGCATTCGTCCCTTACTCTCATAGTCCGATGGGACGGCAATCCGACACGACCGGAGAGGGATCAGGAGAAAAAGTGATTTGTCCAGTTTGTTAATAGGTCTATCTTTATTTAAATACCTGAAGAATCAGAGTAGTGAGTAAATAGAGGATGTTCTTACATAGATATTCAATTCGACTTTGTTAAAAAAAAAACCCTGAATATTTCAGGGTATTTGCCTTGTCTATCAGTCGAATAAACTGAGTGAAATATCCCAAACGCCCGCTGAGTGGGATTAACAATATCAATTCGGTTTTCATTGAGGTTGCAGAACTACAAACGAGTTATATGGATACGGTCAGTCAAAGCTATTTACGTATTAGTCATTTACAATGGACATTGATAATGTCTTGTCTTGTTTTGTGCTGCCCGCGACTTCGTCTGCGTGAAATTTCTCTTGTTTCCATGTTGCACACCCCGTCGCATTGCATCGCCCGTCCGCGCTATTACTTCGTTTTAGACATGCTATGCTCGATTCTGGGTCTTAGTATGATGTTAGCCTATGCAAAAAGAATGTTTTAAATTCGACTGGTATCCAGAGATTAGCGCGTTCAAACAAACAAACCCTTTAGCTTTATAATTAGTATAGATGCATATGTATATATAACAATCAAATGAAGTATGCCTTCATATTTCTGTCCATCCTGAGGTGGGCAGAGATGCGATCAGATTTTCCATTAACAAAATTCTGTGTAAGTGTCAGTTTCTGATTGATGTAGTGCCTACAAAGATTTAATTAACCTGTCTCGGCATCCCAGGTAACATTAATAACAGTATCGTATAGGATTCTAAGACACAACCACGGTGCGGTTTCCCATAATCAAATGTTTCTAGTCGTGGATGAATGGGTGCTCTCAGAAAGCAAGTGTACGCTCACAAGGAGAATCTTGTTAGAACCTTGTCACGTAGGTAATCAAGTTTCCTTTGAAATACACACAAGACATCCACTTCAACATTTGATTACATTATGGTATCATCTAGTTTATACTCACAGTGGCCTCTAAAAATTAGTTGAGATTTTTCCAATTCAACTTTGACACACCACATAATGATCTAAAATTCTAGTGATCCAAATGTTGTAACTGGTATAACGTTTTTATTGACTAACTCAACTAAATTGACTTATCATAACAAAAAAATTAAATATTTTTTGAAGGTTACCTACTGCATATAGCAATGAACACGGCAAGAGAAATTATGTTATAATAAAACAATGTATTTGTTTGAATTTGATGTTTATTTATCTTTCTGTTTTCAATAAACAAAATGTTGTTTAATCCAGAAATGATCGCGCTAAGGTCATTCACGAAAGTATATAAGATATAGGTAAGTGTCGATCCCGTGGAATATCGGGCTAAAAAGTAGCTTATATGTTAATCCAAGGTCTCAGTTACCTCCATACAAAATGTTATCAAAATTGGTCCAGCCATGTGCGTGAAAAAGTAACAAACATATAAACATACACACACACACTCACAAACTTTTGCCTTTATAGTATTAGTGTGATGTGATACTGTGATTAAGTCCACGTTCGCACGGACGTAAAAATATCGCGGTGGGATTTTTCGGGCAGTGGATTTTCAACGCACTGTTTAACGCCCAGAGTTGAAAATCCAACAATGTGTTTTTTCGACGTGCTGGGATGCAATGCGTTGGATTTTCAATGCTCAGTTCAACATCGAGAGATGAAAATCCAGTGCACGATAAAATCCCTCTGCGATAGTTTACGTCCGCATACGTGTTCTTAGAGCCCAACTTATCTTTGCCCAATAACATTTACCTTAATCTCTTTCACGGGACATTTGTACAAAACTCTAGTACAAAAACAAGTAGATTACTTACATGTGAATCTACCTAGTAACGATTAGGAGCCATCTCTAAATCTACTTAAGTTTTATTTATGTTTACTTTCGTTCACCTTTGGTAAGAGGATTTCATCTACAGTTAAATACCATTACAGAGACAGAATTAGGCGGATTACAGGGAAGAAATTCTCATATAACAATTAACAAGGTACGTATTTTCTTGGAATTAACGTTATGTAGGTACGAGTAGATAGATAGTCACGCTCGTGTTTCCCGTGTAAGGCCAAGGTGTATTTATAGCGCATACCTACAATTAGCCAGTTGGAGGAGCTTGTGGCCAAGTAATAACAGCCGCACGGATCGATCGATCAGGTTAAGCTACGCTTGCTGCGATGGTCCGTGGATGGGTGACCATCTTAACCTACCAAGACCCCTTCGTGCCTCAGAAAGCACGTTAAGCCGTTGGTCACTGTCATTCGTGAATCTTTCACAGTCATTGCGGCTCGAAGTCTGATAACCAGTCTTACCAAGGGGTATCGTATTACCCAGTAACTGGGTTGTGATGGTCAGATAGGCAGTCGCTCCATGTGAAATACTGATATTCAGCTGCATCCGGTTAGACTAGAAGCCGACCCCAACATAGTTGGGAAAAGGCTAGGCTGATGATGATGACCTACATTTAGCCAATTAGGTATATGAAAAAGTACGTTTTATAAGTTCCATAAAAAAGTGGGCGAGACTATTGCCATTTACTGGGTATAAAATAAGACTCCGGACTGCTACTCAAAAATTCCCGATGAAAAAACCCAATAACACTTTGCCCGACCTAGGAATCGAACTCAGGACCTCATGCTCAGCACTAGCACTTACGACTACTAGACCAACGAGGTAGTAATTAGTAGGAACATACATAATAACACCTGTATTTCTCAAAGGGATATCAACTCAGCCTATCGCAGTCCACTGCTGGACATAGGCCTCTCCCAGTCTGCACCACAACACCCTGTCCTCCGCCTTCCGCATCCAGTCCGTCGCAGCCACCTACTTTAGGTCGTCCATCCATCTATCCCACACTACGCTTGCCGATACGCGGTCTCCACTCCAAGCCTCGTCTGCTCCACCGGCCATCGGTCCCAGCCCACTGCCGCTTCAGTTTGCTTTAGTCTGCAAGCTATGTCGGTAACTCCGGTTCTTTTCCGGATAATTTCATTCCTGATTGTAGCCTTCGAAGAGACTTTGAGTATAGCTCGCTCCATAGCGTGCAAAGGGATATGCAGAGGTGTAAACATAAAGGGTACTATAACGATTCCTCGTCTAATACCATCGGGTCGGACCAATAAAATATTAGTTTATCATCTAACTCGTAATTATTTAAATAATTAAATCATTGTTTATTTTATATGATGACCTGCACTTTTCAGCTAAACTGACTGCTAACTCTTTTTTCTTCCTTCTAAATTTTTATTGGCATTTTATCTCTAAATATGCCATTGTCTTGTAATTACTAGGAAAGGAAGTACCTACGCTACAACACAGTTTGCAAGTTTATACGTCTCATTTAATAAGGGGTAAACCTATAGCCATAATAGCCTTTAACAGGGCACAAATGCTAACAGACTCCGAGCTGCTACTGGAAATGTCCAAATCAAGAAACTCAAAAACAACGAGGAAGTTTTCCCAAAAACCTTTTAGCAAAGACACAACTTTTTTCTTTGTCCAAAGAATTTTTTAATAAAATCGATCAGGCGGTAAAACTGAACCGTAGAGGTTTGTTCAAGAACTCGGCGATAGAAAACCACTCACAAATTGATTGAACCCACTAATTACAAGAAGTTTTCGGTTTGACCTAGTAACGATGGAATTTTCTCCGTGGGGACGGGGAAATTAATTTCTTTGTTTATTTGGTTTTTTTTTTTTCAAACTTCAGTACACGTTACATCAATGAGGTATCGACCCCTGAACTAGGACATCCTGTATGACAGGGGTCGAGATTTCGACAGTTACATTGTTCAGCATGAGATCAAGAAGGCTCAGACTATACACAATTTACACTTAGTTTTTACAATAATTAAGAGTAAAAGAAAATTGAAATAACATAAGAAATACAAAAACTTAATGAGAAGATAAAGAAGAGTGGAATACTATCTAAGTACCTATGGTACCTATGGTATTGTTTTCATTTTGGATCTTGATCATGATGACATGGCTACTATAAGTTATTAATAATAATAATAATAATAATATAGTTTATTTCTCTCATAAAGGTGCATTGTTACAGTAGTGTTAGTATACAATAGTTGCCTTAGGTATGCTAGAACCTTTGCGAGAGCTGGAGTCTGAACTAGGTTCGAGACCTGTGTGACAGATCTCCAGGCTCACACCCCTATAAACATTTATCATATTTAACGGCATCTTGATTCATTTTAAACACATTATCACTATTTGAAAAACAGTTTAGGTAGAGAGGTAAATCTATAATAATTGCGGTACAATATTTGTGAGGTGTAATGTAATGTGATGTTATTGTAGGATTGCGTGCGTAGTGTAGTGTGTGAATGTGTGAGGGTGTTATGTGTATGTGCATGTAAGTCCTGTATGATAGTTTGTGCTTGTTAAATATGAGTGGGAAATACGTTCCAAATTATTTAATGATTTGTATGATACTTTCTGTACTTTCATAGTCCATATCCAGCAGCCAGTTCCTTACAGTAGTTTTGCATTTATATTTAACCGTTGAGTACATATGTAAGATTTTATTAACTTTATTGTATACATAAGGACCGAGGAAGTATAAGAATCGTTGGGCTAGCTTTGTGTGAACAGGAATGGACGAACACACTGTATGCTTTCGTCTCAAGGCTTCGAACTTTTCGGGGTTATATGGATTGCGGGAGTGGACTGTGAGGATTAAATTTAGAATGAACAATTTCCGAATGGAGAGGACCTTACAGGTTTTATAAAGTTCAGTGGTAGGAAATTGATAAGGAAGGGACCAACCTACTTTAAGGATCGCTCTTTGGGCACGTTCCAGCTTTAACAAATGTGTTTTTGCTGCCCCACCCCAGGCAACTATACAGTACTGTGCAATTGACTGGCAGAGAGCTAGATATACTTGTCTGAGCACTTGTGTGTTGGCCACATGGCGGAGATTCTTAAAAATAAAAATCAATTTGCGCAGTCGAGAGGTAAGTATATCTATATGGTTATAAAATGATAATGAGTCATCTATTTGAACACCCAAATACCTGACACTATCTATGCGACTCAGATGAGGACAGCTACATGGCGTATGAGGTGATGCATTACAGGAATGCGCAATCATTGAAAAATGAGAGGTTGAAGTTTTATTAACTTTTGATAGCGAAAAGGTAAGATATTTAGATTTATCTACATTTAGAGTGAGTAGATTGCGTGACAACCAGTCAGTAACAATGTCGAGTCCTAATTGTGCGTATTTAAATGTCGACTCCCAGGAATACCCGTGGAATATTAAGGCAGTATCATCGGCGTAGGTAAAGATGGATCCATTGGCAAGTTCGAGACTGCAGAGGTTATTAATATAGATGAGAAATAAGGTCGGTCCAATTATACTGCCCTGGGGCACACCGTAGGTTATAGGTAGGTAGGTTATAGTTCTTCGCTCATCCAGTCACCTATTTTGACACATTGGCGTCTTCCTGTAAGATAACTTGCGAAAAGTGAGAGCTGATCGCCTCTGATACCTATCCTCTCAAGCTTCGCAATGAGAGCGGGAATTGAGACTGTATCAAAGGCTTTTGCCAGATCTAGAAAGACGCCAATAACATACTGTTTATTATCTAGATGAGACACAATGTTATTCGTTAGGTCTATAACCGCATCACTGGTTGACACTCCCGAACGAAAACCATATTGCCTAGCAGACAAAAGACGATTTTGCTCAAGGTATTTGACGAGCCTATTATTCATGAGCCTTTCTAGCAGTTTAGACAGTGTAGGTAAGATTGATATGGGTCTGTAATTATGAGGTTTATCTCTGTCACCGTATTGATACTATAAGCTATTGATGAAACCCTGACAGATTTCTGGGGTATTTTTAACCGGAGATTATCTATTAGATAGTGTTATTGGTTCAATATCCTGGCACATTTTGTAGGTGTCAGAACACTAGCCTTAAGAACAACTTAACTTAATAACTTTGTCAAATCAATAGTAATTTGATTGAGCTCAAAGCAATAGTTCTCTTGGTTGTGCAGCCGCCGCTGCCGCGCCGTGAGGCACGCTTTTGTTTTATTTTCTACTTTAACTTCGCCCAGCGGTTTTACCCGTATATGTTTTGATCCCTTGAGAACATTGGCATAAAAAGTATCCTATGCCCTAATCTAAGTCATGGTCTACCCATGTACTAAATTTCATCCAAATCCGTTCAGCCGTTTTAGCCTGAAGGCGTAACAAACCAACATATAAAAAATCAAATCTTTTCTCTCTAAAATATTAGTTTAGACAGCGGAATACATCTTTTTTGGGATTTATTTTGCAGAATATGTCTTTTAGTCTTTGCTAAAGCTTTATATTTTCTTTCTTTTCATTACCTATTAAGAATCATGGCTTGATATGAGAATAGGGCGATAAGGTTTAAAACCAAGTTTTACCGTTTTAATGTTATTCTTGTTACAGAGGAAATCATAAAAAAAAGAAAATAAAAACTATTAACCCTATTAACTTACAAAGAACCACTTGTTACTTTCTTTGTTCTACATTCTTTTGAGTGTAACTGTTTATTAATAACAGTGTGTTATTATTAACTCGTGACTTAACTGGGTCACTCACGTCAACAAGTTAATTTATAGTCGTGAAAAAATATACATCAAGATACATTTATAATTTCTGACGTTAATTTCCTTTATTACTTTTCATAGTATTTTATCGTTTGTAACACCTTGCTCTGGAGTTATGAAACGTGTTTTGTCATAATAGGGTCTCGTGTCTTTAGGTCTGTCCAACTTATTATTTTCTTAAATTTTTAAGTTCATAATGGCTTGGTACGTCCCATGATGCTGTCAAAGCACTTGTACTGGTTGGTATTCACAAAACAATAACTAATAAATTTTTGGAAAACATCACTCAAACTAGCCGACTTCATCGGCGTGAAATTTCGTCCCCCAACTTTTTTCCTTTTGCTCAGCTCCTAAGGGTCGTTAAATAGCTTAAAACCTGCCTTAAATTTACAAACAAATACCTCTTTATGATATTAGTATAGATGTATCCTAAATGGAAGCGTTCAAAGTTGATTGGAAAATTTGACAGTTTCGGGCAGCTTGATGTACTGGGGTTTGTACAGAGGCCAGCACATCAACCTACCCCAATCTGTCAAATTTTCCCAACTGAATATGAACCTTATACATTTGTGTTAAAGTTGAAAACCTATCAAATAAATTTGACAGATTGGGGTAGCTTGATGTGCTGGCCTCTGTACATAACGGACGATCTAATGGCATTAGGCTCGCCCCTATCACAAAGGACATATTAAATTAATATTGTGAAATATGAATGAACAACAAACCTCTTCAATAAGTAGGTACAGATTTGGTGTGATCTCCTGGCTGTTATTCCAATTTATTTAGGGTCAGCCCTCCTCGTACTTCTGTATGTTACTCTTAATAATGCTACAAAACTGATTTTATTCATTTTAAGTATCTAAAGTCAACCAGACCGTATTTTGGCTATGGTGGCCAATCTCAACGGAGACTAGCCTTCGGCGTAGGAGATATTATAGTGCACAAGTGTGCGTGCAGACACAGGTGCACTCGCTCTTCCCTCACTCTTATATTCCGATGGGACGGCAATCCGACACGACCGGAGAGAGATCAGGCGCAGGACTATCGCACCGCCAACTTCCAAACTCCGGGCTGTTACTAAGAAATAATGGGAAATCTGAATAAAACTTTGCCCAACGCGGGAAACGAACCCTGGACCCCACGCTCAGCAGTCACGCTTGCGACCACGAGACCAAAACAACGCTTTTCAAAAGTTGTTCTCCCAAAACGGCTCAGAGTCATTGTTTCGGAAGGAATCCGCTAAAATTGATTCAGTTGTTATAGTGTTAAGGGGCGGTCCCTTTGGTATAATCTAATTGTTGCTGTTTTAATTATTACGCTTCTTGAGGTATTTTAGGTACCGCATTGTTCGTGATTGGAGATTTTATTTGGTTCCTTTGGATAATACGGGTAGGATTATGACCAGCATACCTACCACGAGCTCTTAACGCGATCCACTTTAGGACCTAAACTAAACTGTTCTGCTAATTCGTACCATGACGTCAGTTTAACGATTCAATTTAGGCCGTGCCATCTGGATACCTACCACGAGCTCTTAACGCTCATTCACTTTCAACGATCCAAATGCCGCTGAGTATATTGGACGTCATGGTACGACTGTGAACGATGCAGTTAAAGAACCTAAACTGAAATGTCTTGCTTATGAATCGTTTTTAAATAGATCATGGTAGCCCTCCTGGGGCTGTATTGCGAAGTACGTATTAATACCATCATGATTCCAGTGCAGAAAAGGGACGGTGCTATCGCTCGTGTACAGCTCCATCTTTCTCTTACTCTGGAATCATGATGGCATTAGACCGTTATAATACCAGGGCTTGAAATATCGGTCTTTTTGGGAACCGATACAATTGACTTTGGTGTGATACCGGTACCAGAAGTGGTACCTGTACTATTGGTATTCCTAATTAGTAACGGTACCTACTGTACCAGTACGTACCAAACAAATATTTCCGTAAGTTAGAGTAAGAAAACAAGTAATTAAAAAGTTAGAAAAATAACAACAACAACTTCAAGATTGCCAACCGTACGAGGTTCCACGTTCAAATATGAGATTTGTAGTACGCACCGGGTACCTAAATTTGGCACTTGTAAGGTAGAATACCGGTACTTGTCTGGAATTGGTACCTATCTGTAGCCGGTACCCAAGTACCGAAATTATCGCTGAGAATGATCTCGAGACAACCATTGGCTGGATTAAAAAAGGGAAGGAGAGACTATATATACTGTAGGTGGTTTCTGGTGCACTATTTAGGTACATAATACAATCACTACATACATTAAGCATAATATATACTAATCTATATAAATATTATATGTACTTAATAACAATTATCAGAAACAAGAAAATATAATGATGATGTATGGGAGAGAGGAAGTGTTTATATTTTCTCATAATTTTAAAAGTTGACAATAATTGAGCACGCCTTACCGACATAGTAACATGCACTCTTGCTTTCTTTTAAAATAAAAAAAATATTTTATTCACATAAACCTACATGGAAACTTATGAAACGTGAGAAGTACGGTTCCAATAGGTCGTTTTCTATGGAAAAGAGCGAGAAACACCATTTTTAGGGTTCTGGGACCAAAGGGTAAAAACGGAACCCTATTATTAAGACTCCACTGACCGTCTGTCTGTCTGTCTGTCACCAGGCTGTATCTCATGAACCGTGATAGATAGACAGTTGAAATTTTCACAGAACGTGTATTTCTGTTGCGGTTATAAAAACAGAATAAAATAAATATTTAAGGGATACAACAAACGTGATTTTTTTGCCGTTGTTTTATATGTAGTGTTAAATATTGTATGGTGGTACGGAACCCTTCGTGCGGCCGGTTTTAAAATGTAATTAACAATAGATAAAAATAATATTATCAGTTGTTACCGCCTATAAAGGTAACAAATTATTTTAATAAATGTTTTAGAGAACAAGATGAAAGCCTCCCAAGGGTCATATTTTATTAAAAGAGAAATTAACGGTATTGTTCCAAGTAGAAATGGGTCTTTAAAACCAAGTGGTTCTTTGTTCCAAAAAATAAAACATTTTCCTTCAATTCGAATGACTTTGATTAATGTACGAATAATAATGCACGAGTTATGGGAGAATTGCATAATTTTACGGCATGTATACTACGGCTTCAGAGCGTTTACGCCGTACGGCATTTCATACAAAATTTCAAGCGCTTGTGTTTTGAAATGAATGAACCGATTTTAATGAAACTTCATACATAAGCAGGATACAAAGGTCAAAAAAGTTGCTTAAGAACATTTTCGAAAAATTGTGTATCAGCCAAATTAGACCGATTTTACCTAAAGTTTCCATAGAAACAGAGATTTCCGGTTATCTTTTTTTAAATAAGACATTTTGGAAATGTTCTTAAGTAACTTTTTAGATCTATGTATCCTGTTTATGCGTATGAAGTTTAATTAAAATCGGTTCATTCATTTCGAAAAATAAGGGCTTGAAAGTTTGTATGAAATGCCGTACGGCGTAAACCCTCATAAATGAAACCGTAAATGTCAACTAATTAACGTAGCTAAATACCACGTACTTATTTATAAACTTGACGAAATTGCTTTTAAATAAAATTAATATTTCCTGTCCTTGTCAGTGACAGCGAAATTAACACCATTTTGTTTTTTGTTCTTGTTATAAGACGTTTATAACTATTATATTTGGAACCGATGATTGCCCGGTTGTGAGGCACTAGAATATCGCTCACGGATCTGGAGATGCCCTTCATAATATTAAATAGTGCAACTGTAAATAAATTATCCTATCCTACTAATATTATAAACGCAAAAGTTTGTGAGGATAGATGGATGTTTGTTACTCTTTCACGTAAAAACTACTGGTTTAAATGAAATTTAGCACACAGATAGTTTATAACCAATATATCCTTTATTATCCGATAGCAACCTAACAGCAACCTTCATGTAACGAGAATAAAGATCATAATGATTTTGACAGATTTGTCAGTGGCAGCAACCCAATAGCAACTTTATTGTAATGAGAATAAAGATCACTGTGATTTGGAGAGAGTTGCAAAATCATAGGTATAATAAAAACAATAACTGTGAACGGACTATAGATTGAAAACTTTTAACGAAGTACTTTTTATTTATATTTTCTTCTTCCATTGCTGTATGAGCTGAGAAACTTTTGCTATGAGCAGTGTATATAGGTTCATTTAATATTATTTTTCTCATCTCGATCTTTTTCCTGCCCGTTGCCTAGCTGAGTCATTTAGTTAAGTTGGTGGAAGGAAATTACTAAGTATCTTTTCTCATACTCGACTGGTTCCTAACGTGTCTGTGGTTTTTGTTAACGATTTTTGTCAACCTGTCGCTTGCACTGATTTACGAAGTACGGAATCGCTAGAGACGGTACCTATAGTCAACACTTTTCATACAAATCAAGTGTGTAACTGTTTACTCATACTTCAAGTCTTTGACACTATTTATCTATATCTATACAAATGAATAAAATTGAAGTGTCTGTTTGTGTCTGTCTGTTTGTTCCGGCTAATCTCGGAAACGGCTGGACCGATTTTGACGGTACGGAACTTTCACTGGTAAGTAACATAGGGTAGTTTTATTTTAGAAAAATAAGAACGAAGTCGCGGGCAGTAGCTAGTAACGTATAGTGCCGTCTATGAATGGCGGTCATGACAGAAGTTGTGCGTTCAACGCACATTCGACGCCACAAATTTTATTCTTTTGCACCGTTTTCTACTAAATAACGTCTGCCAAGCAGCAGTTTTTGAAGTGAAAACTTCTTTAGGCGCGTTGGGCATTTTTTGAAAAGGAAAAAACCATTGAACTCGCGGCACTGTTACCGACACCGCGCTACATTCGGGTGTGTTCGGCTGTCCTCGGGATGTACTCGGTTTTAATGTATAATATCCGATATGTCAGTGAGTGATGGCTAAATATTCTGATTGTGTTTTGTTTTCACTTCTGTCGGTACTACCGGAGTGACACTGTTTTTTTTTTATTAGCTGTTAATGTCCCGCAATCTTTATTACAGGAGTCCAGCTCATCCCAAAATTACTCTGCCGTATACCTACAAATTGTGGTTTACATTGGAAGGCTTTTAACTGTGAGCGAACCAATTAATAAACGTACGGTGATGAATGATTTGGGTTCATAAATTTAGCCTCTCATGAATAAATAAATACATTTTTCAATTGGATATTAATAAGTTTAATATTTGTTCACAAAATCAAAGGGAATTTGATTAGATTTGTATTTATTTAGGATCACTTCATATTGAATGCGTGCCTGAAGTAAACGGCTGAGTGGATAAGCTCTTTAAACCTTAAACTATTTTCTTATATACCAAAATTAAAACATTGTTTTATTTTCTCTTCATTGTCTCTTCACTATTATCAAATAAATATAAGGACAAAACTAAATTTAAATAAGCTTTCTCTAATTTAAGAGCACCTCATTATCATCATCTGCCTAGCCTTTTCCCAACTATGTTGGGATCTGTTTCCAGTCTAACCAGATGCAGCTGAGGACCAGTATTTTACATAGAGCGACTGCATGTGACCTCCACAATCCAGTTACTGGGTAGTATATATACCCCTTGCTAAGACTGATTGCAGACTTTCGGGTTTCTGAAAAACCGTAACGACTCTCAAAGATTCATGAATGACATTCAGGACCAACGGCTTTTTTTTTTTCTTTTTTTTTTTTTTAAGGATGGGAAATCATCCAATGACCCCTCCCGCTCTGGGTGGAGCGGAAGGGAGTGTCAGACTCTTACTGACTAAAACCCATCCGTGTTCCTTCCTTAGCCCTTTATGTTCCGGGCCAGCGGTAACCCTTTCGGACAATCCCGCTGCCCCGGCAGGCTTCGGCCCTAACGGGCCCCTTCATGTCTGCTGACATCTCTTTGAGGCGCGCGTGGAACACATACGCGCCGTCCGGCACGGGCCTGGTCCTGATCGGACGGCGAGCTACCCATTACTCGCCGTCCGCAGGCCCGCGCCTACGGTGGCCGGGAGTCGTCACGCGGCTCCCGACGCCCGGAGCGTCTACCGCGGTGGCTGGGACGGGCGGCTCTCTCAGCTCTCTCCCTCGCCCATCCCGCCACCTCCTTCGCTAGCATGACTGCTTCGCAGAAGGAGGTGACTGCCTCCCACTCCCTCTCACCCCGGACCATGGCTTGGACCAGGGCCGGGCGCGAGAGGTCGCCGCCGCTGCCGATCGCCTCTACGAGGACACGGCGGTGCTCTGCCCAAGCGGGGCAGACCTCCACCGTGTCCTCAGGGCGATCCTCGCAGTGGTGACACCCGGGCGTTTCCTCCCGCCTGATGATGTGCAGGAACCTCCCGAAACATCCGTGTCCGGTGAGGACCTGCGTCAGGCGGTAGGTGAGGGCGCCGTGACGCCTCTCTAGCCACTCCTCAAAGAGGGGCCTTACCGCCGCTATCGCGGCGTGCCCGGGACCAACGGCTTAACGTTCTTTCCGAGGCACGGAGGGATATGTAAAGATGGTCACTCATCCACAGACCAATATTAATTAAGAGCACCTATCCAACCAATTATTTATTTGCAAACAAACTAAAGCCTAGTTTAGAAGAGTCAAAAATAGTGGAGGCAACTCTACTGACATGCCAGTGAAGCCATTAATAATGAATCCAGCATTCGACTGTGGTCTATCCAAATTATTTATTTAAAAGTTACCCTATTTCGTGAAAGCTTCGGTGTTGTTTCACGAAATTCTATTAACAAAAATAACAGACGAATTGCTTTATAGTGTCGGGCTGTACAAATTGTATTAAACTAATAATAGTTTCTTGTGTTATAACGGCTTTAGTAGGCAATTCTATAAGATATTGTGTATCGCTAGGGGTTTCAAATATCTAAAGGCACGGAAAATAATTATTGAAATCTAAAAACGTAAACTGCTGATAAAAGAAGACCGGGCAAAAGCGAGTCGAACTCGCGCATCGATGGTTCCGTACCATCATTTATGTTTTTAAATTTTCATCTTCAGGGAATCTTAACACACTTATCAGGGAATTTTAACACTGCACGCTGCGGTGTAGAATATTGCAGTTTTAGGTCAGCGCCATCTTTTGACCGATAGTGCAATTAATACTTTTGTTGATGATTTCTGAAAAAGTATGCTATTTAGAGACATATTTTTATTTTTCCTGTAATCTTTACACAAACTTCTATCACATAGAATAATTTAAGTTTTTTTTATTTTTTTATGTAGGGTAGACTGGGTACGGATGTGACAGTTTTCATTTGACGACCAATAATTTTGTTAGTGTGGCAGTTAGCTGTACAAAATAAGTTTATTTTTGTGAAGAGTACATTTGCCTACGTATAAATACTAAAATTGTATTTCTAAGTACTATGGTTAACTCACAGGAGCAAGTTAGAAAAAAAAAAGAATATGTCACAACCGACCACACCCCAGGGGCGGTTGTGACAGTACATGGGGTCGGTAGTGACAGGTTCAAAAATACACCAAAATGGTCATAAATCACTTTTATTGCACAAAATATCCATTCTTCTTGAAATAATTAATGTTTACGTAACACAAGAACATTTAAAGTGGCACTTTAGCATCTATACCTAGCTATTATAACAAATCTTCATACCTATAGCAGTCTGATTGCTTATAACTAGTACTTTAATCAGTATTAAATTACAATTAGTCCAAAAATATAAGCAAAGAATTATTCTAAATATACAAAGCGGTAACAATGTCAAAATACAAATTAAATCACTAACAAATGTTATATCACAACAAACTTCTTTAAAAAATCTAACATTTTGTGTATTGTATCAACATACAGCATAAAAACTTCTTCTGTATAAGCTTCTTCATATTTTCCTATTTCACATTGACCTCT
Source organism: Gortyna flavago (assembly GCA_963669345.1). NCBI lineage: Eukaryota > Metazoa > Arthropoda > Insecta > Lepidoptera > Noctuidae > Gortyna > Gortyna flavago. The sequence continues at coordinate 5,784,787 of OY770131.1, forward strand.
TTCTATCTTTCTTATGCGTTTTCCTGGCATCTAAAAGCAAAAAAAAATTAAAAAAATGTCACAACCGTACCCAAAAAAATTGTCACAACTGTACCCAAAGCACACCTTTGCAAAAAAAACAATCACTATGACAATAGAAAATAACGTACGTACAAAGTAAGCACTGCTATTTAACCACTAATGATTAACTAATAATAAAAAAGAACATTCATTACTGTATCTGTACACATATAACAACAATAATTAAAAGAAATCGAATAAAAATACTTACTTTTGACCGTTAAAAAGTAATGAGGGCCTCTGCTAACGTCAACGTCGCGCGTTGGCTGACGCAATACAGTGAAACACGTTCAGACCCTCATGGCGCTCCTCTCTCCCCTTAACGCCTCCCCGGTATTCCTTATAGTTTCGCTAATATTGCGATTGTCACAACCGTACCTTGTCACAACCGTACCCAGTCTACCCTACATAAGCTATCATATCTATTTGTCGAAAATATTAGCACTTTCTGTGAGAAAGTTTATATACCTAACAACAAAACCTAGTTACCTACTACTATTAATAAAATATTCCTGCAGACCAAATTTCGGCCATGGCGGCGCCAATTTCAGCGGAGACTAGCCATCGATGCGGGAGATAATACGCAGCGCGAAAAGACGTTGGTCGGTGGTCCTACCGGCTTTACGTGCGTTCTAAGGCACGGGGCTATCACACCGTCGACTTCGTAACTCCGGGCAGCTACTGAGAAATTACTAATGGAAAAACCCAATAACACTTTGCCCGATCTAGGAATCGAACTCAGGACCCTCAGCAGTCGCGATTGCGACCACGAGACCAACGGGGCAGAGATGAGTCATATTACACAGTAAGTACAAAAGACAAGGGAACTTCGAATCTCCAAAATGATGTTGCAATTTAGACTTTCGAAAAAGAAAAAAAATTTGAATGTCTTTAATTAAACATAGTCTCTACAAATAAGTAATCTACGACAAAAATAAAAACACACAACAAAATCCGATGCAAAAGTTGGAAAACGTTAAGTAGAAGAAAATAATTGGATGTAACTGAGGTCGAGCGCTTTCAGAGTAGTTTAAGTTGGCACTTGTACCGCCACTATGTTCCTCCGACCGCATTACGTAACTAACAACAAGGTTACGACGGGAATCTATGTCTGTCTTGGTGTGTAAAGTCTAGGAATAAAGTTATTAAATAAATCTGTTTTAGAAACTGCATAGAATAGAAGAGCAATTGCCATTCTAATTTCAGTCTTAATTTATCAAATATACATGTTCTTTTTGTTCTGATCCACCACGTCGCATTCACCAGGCCATGCTATTACTTCGTTTTTGCTTGGCTTTTTCCGATTTTTTTTCTTTTTAAGGGTCCTAGCGTTAAGGTAAATAGCCTATTGCCTTCTTCAAAAATTAGGCTAACAAATTTAACAAAAAACAGTGGCATTCCGGCAATGCCGACAGAAGTGAAACCAAAACAAACAGCATAACATTTGATAATGGTCAATGATAATGGTTGCAATAAATAATAAATTCGAAAGTAACTTTGTCTATAAGTTACCATTTCGATAAAATTTGGTAAGTAGATAGATGGAAACCTGGGGAAGGTTATAAGGTTTTTCCGGTAGCATGATCCCGAGGGTTAATTTCCGACACCAATGCGGGCGAAGCCGCGACCAGAAGCTAGTGGGATATATTTTATGTTACAACAAGAAATAGCATGCGGATGAAGTTGCGGACAGAAGTTAGTCTTACATAAAGCAAAACTCCACTTTTTTTCTTAAGTAACTTTATTGAATCGACGAACGAAAAAATAAAACTACTTCGACTGTAATAGCCTCTTGACCGATTTCAGTCACGGTGGCCAATCTCAACCGAGATTAGCCATTTACCCTGGAGATATTGCGTGAACACAGGTGCACTTTTTGTTAATTTACTCTCATAGTCCGATGGGACGGCAATCCGACACCAGCGGAGAGAGATCAGGCGCAGGACCAACGGCTTTACGTGCTTTCCGACGCACGCGAGCTATTACATGATTGTATATAATATACTTGCAGCCAGCCTTTTTCGAAGCAAAGGAACGCGCTTGTTTGACGAACAAAGGCAGCATTTCTCAACACAAACTGACCCTTTATAATTCAGTCAAGCCAACCACAGGTCGGCCAAGCTTGGGCGCGGTCAATTTCTCTTCCTTTCATACTCTAACGCAACTTGCCCAGTATTAATGAAGCTACGTGATAAGGTATACAATGTGGGGATGACAATACGACTATAAATGAAAACACTAACAATACTAATGCATAGGAGTATTTAGGAACCATCAAATAAATCCTAACATTCAAATTAAAAAAATGTTTTTTTCTAACATATTAAATAGTGTTAAAGTGTAAACAAAAAAGAACACACTTTAAATATTGCGACAACAGCGGGTGTTATTGACCCAACAAACATATGGCCGAAACCTGAAAAAATGGTATCGGTCAGTGTGCCGGGCACCCCTTTTTTTTGCAGGTTCGTAATAAATGTAAGATTTGTAGTAAGTAAAAACTTCCGCATGCATGGCTCTTATGTCTCAAGCATAACGTATAATATGCATTAGTTCGCATCGGGAAATCAAATTCAAGAACAAATTTGACGAAGGTTATTGAACTAGCGAGCTGGACACATGTTGCGTTTAACTGCAAATGTCTTTAACCTATCGGTGCTGGCTTGTTAACAGATACATCATGTAGAAAAAGTCAAAAATGAAAAATAATGTCCAGTGACCAAACTATTGGATTTATTTGATTGAATTTTTTTATGCAGACTGGGAACGTCATTTGGTATACGAAGTTTAATTTATAGTCGTATTGTCATCCCCACATTGTATAATTTGTGTTTGTGAAGTTACTATTTACTAGAGATTTTTTGTTATGAATGCAAAATTGTGAAATGTGGCTCTTTTGCAACCACGAATAATTACCTCCGGTTGCCTTATAAATGACATAACATCACGGATGAAATCCTAAGGGTGCGGTTGAGGTGTACCTGAAGTCCCATGTAATAGGGGCCAACCCTATTGCTAGCATCCGGGCACAAATACGGACCCCAGCTACTGAGAAATTCGTGATGGAAAACACAATAACACTTTGCCCGACCTGGAAATCGAACTCATGACCTCTTGCTCAGTAGTTGCGACCAGTAGAGCAACGAGGTAGTCCAGAAGCATTAGTAGAAACCCTTATTACTTGATAGGACGTAAACGAAATATACTTAACATTAAAATCCGTGAATATTCTGGTTATGTGTGATAATATGTTAAAATATAATTTAAAAGAGTGTTCATGGAGTTTCTTGCCCGTTCTTCTCCATAGGTACCTACGGTTTGGAATGGGCAACTAGCTTCATATTTTCTGATTGACCGACTTCTTGACAATTCAAAAGTGCCTGTAAATGGTTTAAATGAAATAAATGCTTTGAGTTTGAGTTTGAAATCTTTATAGAGTTGATAAAATAGGCTAATATAATATGCTGAAATATTCAGTAAAATTGCGCTCAACCACAGAAAGTTTATATTAGTACCTACCTACAAGACACCTATGTTTTAGTTTTCCAATTAGCAATTTAGCTCGACCATTTTACCCACAACTTTGGAGTACATTTCTCAACTAAATTATCTAACTCCCGGTATCACTGAGTGGGATCTTCAAACATTCACATGCAAATTTCAGGCTCCTGTGTGATCTAAACCCATTCAAAGTGGGAACTTTACCTGATGAACTCGAAATCTTCAGATAAGATATGCAGAACAGTCGTAGGTGTTATTAACAACTCTAGTTCCATAATGTGGAATAAATTATGTTTGGAATTTGCTTTTGAAAGGGAGTAATCTAAATAGTTTAAATGAATTGTGTATCTGTATATGGTGCCGAGATTGGCCATTCGTTTTCGAGATTTTCGAGATCGAAATTCAGCCTAGTTTTTGAAATAATGCGTTCTTTTAATAAAAAATGTTAAACTCAATTTAAATGAAAACTGCACCTGGGTAGTTTTCATTTGATTGAATTTCGAGAAAATGCTCGATCTCGATATTGCATTCCCTATGTTCAAGTAGGTAATATTATTATAATTAATTCTTAGACCAGGTGGAAATTGACAGCACATACGTCTTACGAACGAGTAAGTAGTAAAACAGATGCTACGTTCAAACGCAAAGCTATTAGAACAAAACTCTATCACCGGCTCAGCTCGAGATTTATCTAGTCAAATTTGTTATTTCTCGCTGCGATGATAGCGTAACCAGGGAACATTGCATACTGGAATGCGGTTATAAAGCTAGACGAAATGGCTTTCTATAATCGCTATAGTTCAGCAAATGCGACTGTTTGATAGCCATACGCGTAAGTATACTTTTGTTATAGCTAAAAGAAAGTGTCGTATCTTCGTTTTATTTAGTTTTAGTTTCCAAATCTAAATTGTTGAATAAAATCGCGTAATTAAATTTTTGTACATGATTTTTTTATTTAATGAAATTTATTTATTTAGATAGTGTAAACTAAGTTATTGCCTTCAAGTAAACACGAATTTTTGTCATTACAGTTCTTTTTTTCGAAGTTTTTAAAACGTGAAAATTAAAGTATCAATTTTAGCGCGCGCCCGATAAGCAATCCATTCATCGCTGAGTTCGAACCATGAGGCAAGTTGGCAACTGGTTGAACTAGCGATATTTACCTAATTTTGACCGTTCCTACGAAAAAATCCTAAAATAAAATATAGTGTCAATAAAGAATTTAAAATGTTATATTTATTTATCATATATCATCACGAAATCGTAATGAAAAGAAAATGTTTTGAAAATGCATCCAATGATTCAATTCCAGATATGGTCGTATTTAAGCTTTTTTACCGATTTTAGAAAGAAAACAAATTATTAACTATAGCTAATTAGTTCGTGGCGGGTAACTGAATCTGTTTTTATTTATAAAGTAAAAAAATATATCAAATAAGGAACAAATCAACATGCTTTTCATTAATAGACGCCTCAACTTTTGGCGGGCCTAACCGCCGAACAAACAATAACTATCTCTATTTAGTATTTAAAATTGCAGCAATGCACAAATTACTCGTTTCCTTGAGTCTGTAACTCATTGTTTCCTTCCAATTCAATTCGTAAATAAGCTGTTGACATTTCATCAAGGTGGTAAGCAGAAACTACAGAACGCCATCTGCTACGACCATAACGTACTCCTTTTGTTTCGTATGCGAATTTTAATTTCGTGCAAAAGTAATAAGTAGTAAGTATTGGTGTAGCTTTGAACTCTATCTATAACTCTAAGATGGCTGTTTTTGTAAAGAAAACACTAGTCCAACTGGCCTTGAATATGTATCTCTGAAAGATACCTACGCAATAAAAAATTCTATCAGCTCTAAAGAAGTTCTACTGACACCTGCTGCACGAGTTTGCAGAAGTTATCTTGATCAGAAATCCCGCATGTCGTATGAAACTTGTGATGAATTCATAATGAAACTGCAGTAAGTATGTAGGTGCATGCCTATAAATGCTCATGACTTTACGAATATAATTATCAATAAAGTAGCACCTTGGTAGTAACTTCGTCCGCCCTATTTTCCTTACTAACTTCTGTTGCTTCTGCATCTTCATCCGCGTGAAATTTCTCGACCCACCCCGACGCATCGCATCGCCTGCGATTATATTACTTCGATCGTTTTCGCTTAGGGTCCTTACTGACTTTTTTTTTTGCTCGGCTCTTTAGTTTCCTAGCGTGATGTTAAAAACCTTCTTCAAAAATTGGGCAAATGCAAAAATAATTGTTCAAATCCGACCGGTAGTTCCAGAGATTAGCACTTCAAACAAACAAACTCCGCTTTATTATTAGAATAGGCTAGTATAAATTCCGTGACAATTTCGATAAATCCTTATTTATTCGTCTTCTTAGTGTACCTATCGATGGCAACTAACAAAGTTGTTGAAAAAGTTCAAATAATATTATGTTTGACCCATAATTCAGCCAGCTATTCATTGTCTACCTACATCATATATCCCAAAGCAAAATTTTAAGTTTGTTTATTTTTTTTTGCTTCTAGTTCCAATATTTTGGGTTGGCCGTTGATGATTTATTCAGTGAGTGAGTCAGGACTTTGGGATTCATGGAATTGATGGCGATCAAAGATCGGATGGATTAGCGGGATTAGGTACCTACCTGCTTTGATTTTGATAAGCAGCTTAAACCCGATCCCACGTAAAATTAGCACGGTTTACTTTTCATCGGAAATCTTCATATTTTCTTAAGCGATTTATATGAACACGTAAAACCACACCCACGACTCTAGGAATACCTACCAGTGGTAAACGTAAACTTATTCGTAGCGTTTATTTGTTATTACTACTGGTATTAATAAATACCTCGGCGGTTCCTGCGATGCATTAAATCGTCCATGCCGTTTCAGAAATAGATGCTGATAAAAATATGACGAAGCAGAGCATTGGCACTAAATAGGAACGTTCAAAAGACGCACAGTGTGTTATATGAAATAATCATGAATTATTGTCATAAATTATGCCTTCCAGGCAAGAATTATGCCTTCCAGCTTGGGCTTAATTTAAATTATTGCACGGTTTAATATTTATTCTAATTAGTATTTTTTAATGTTAATAATTTTTGAATTTACTAGGTATGAATTAATATTTATTTTAATTAGTATTATTATAATGTCAATATTTTATAAGTTTAGGTACTAGGTATGGATTTATATTTATTTTAATTAGTATTTTTAAAATGTCAATATTTTATCAATTTATTAAGCATTTATAATTTATCATTTAAGTATTCATTTACACTATAATAGTTCTTATTTATTAGGAATGTTTTTAATCTATTTATGAAAATATTATATTTATCTATATTTTTAATGGGTTCTGGTAGCTTATTGTATAATTTTATAGACATAACATATGCACTGTCGGAGTGCATTTTTAGTCGTGACGTTGGTAGGTTGAGCCTGTTTCTATGTCTTTTTTTTTTTTTTTTTTTTAAGGATGGGAAATCATCCAATGACCCCTCCCGCTCTGGGTGGAGCGGAAGGGAGTGTCAGACTCTTACTGACTAAAACCCATCCGTGTTCCTTCCTTAGCCCTTTATGTTCCGGGGCAGCGGTAACCCTTTCGGACAATCCCGCTGCCCCGGCATGCTTCGGCCCTAACGGGCCCCTCCATGTCTGCTGACATCTCTTTGAGGCGCGCGTGGAACACATACGCGCCGTCCGGCACGGGCCTCGTCCTGATCGGACGGCGAGCTACCCATTACTCGCCGTCCGCAGGCCCGCGCCTACGGTGGCCGGGAGTCGTCACGCGGCTCCCGACGCCCGGAGCGTCTACCGCGGCGGCTGGGACGGGCAGCCCTCTCGGCTCTCTCCCTCTCCCATCCCGCCACCTCCTTCGCTAGCATGACTGCTTCGCAGAAGGAGGTGACTGCCTCCCACTCCCTCTCGCCCCGGACCATGGCTTGGACCAGGGCCGGGCGCGAGAGGTCGCCGCCGCTGCCGATCTGCCTTTACGAGGACACGGCGGTGCTCTGCCTAAGCGGGACAGACCTCCACCGTGTGCACCACCGTGTCCTCTGGGCGATCCTCGCAGTGGTGACACCCGGGCGTTTCCTCCCGCCTGATTATGTGCAGGAACCTCCCGAAACATCCGTGTCCGGTGAGGACCTGCGTCAGGCGGTAGGTGAGGGCGCCGTGACGCCTCTCTAGCCACTCCTCAAAGAGGGGCCTTACCGCCGCTATCGCGGCGTGCCCTGCGCTGGGTTGCGACAGTCGCGCTTTCCATGCCGCCATGAGATCGCGCCGGAGGTCCGTCCGCTCCGCAGCAATTTGCCGCGGAAGCGGGTTTTCCCCCCGGCGTAGTGCCTCCGCGCGCCACTCAAAGAGGCGCGCGAGGACTATCGCCTCCAGATCCCATGGCGGCAGTCCGGCAAGGAGGCTTGCCGCCTCGCGCGAGATCGTGCGGTACCCCCGTATTAGCCGTATGGCTACCACCTTTTGGGGCGCGTTCAAGTAGTGGGCGGCTCGAAGCCGCAGTGAACGCGCCCACACCGAGGCGCCATACACGGCCATGGACCGCACGACCCCCGCGTAAAGCCCCCGGCAGGAGGCGTTTGGCCCCCTCAGGTTGGGCAGCAGCCGCTTGAAAGCGGCCCCAGCCCGTTCCAGTTTGGGGGCCAAACGTCGGAAGTGCTCCACGAAGTTCCACCGGCTGTCGAGGACGAGACCCAGGTATTTCATCGTCGTCTCGACGCCGATGTGAACCCCTCCTACCGTAAGTTGGGATCCCGATGGTGGCCCGTTCCGAAGCCCATGAAATGTCATGGCTTCGGACTTGTGCAGAGCCACCTCGAGACCCAACTGCCGGATCCTCTCCACGACTATCGCAACCCCGCGTGTCATTACGTCGGCCGCCGCCTGATGCGACCTCCCCTGCGCCAGGATCAGCGTGTCGTCAGCGTAGCAAACTACGCTGACGCCATCAGGGAGGTCTGCCCGCAGCACCCAGTCGTAACCGATGTCCCACAGGAGCGGCCCCAAGACCGATCCCTGTGGGACACCGCACGACATCTCTCGCCGGTTCCATTCCCCATCGCGACCGGGGTAGATGACGGCTCTGTCCGTCAAATACGCCCCGACTACTCGACGGAGGTAGGTCGGCACTCGGTGATACCGGAGTGCCTCCCTAATGCAGCTCCAGGGCAGGGTGTTAAACGCGTTAGCGATGTCTAATGACACCGCCACGACCACCCCACCCCGTGTTTCTATGTCTAAGTAACTAATATGAGTTTAAGGAAAAATAACTTTTAACCCTTCACAATAAAGTTCAGTTTATGCTACAACTTCAAACATTTTTAAAACTTTTTCAATAGTGCTAGTCACTCTGAAATAAAGTTAATTACCATTAAAATAAAGTTGATATTTGTTTAACATGAAATAATATTAATTTGAAATAAAGTACAATTAAGTCAAAGTCAAAGCATTTATTTCAAATATTCACATAAAAGGCACTTTTGAACGTCAAAAAATATAATGAAATAGAATTGATTCTAGTCGCCCCTTCCAAAAAGTAGTTTTCGCATGGAATATAAGTTTGAATAGACTTGTATGCATATAGAGTCGGTACCCACCAAATTAAAATATTCTTGCTATAAAATACGTGTTCATTTATGAAGTTGTTATCAAAACTTTTAATCTTATTGAGTGGATGTCCATTAAATTTGTTTGCATGTCATACAAGGTTCGGTCAATTTGTTTGTCTTTTATTTATTGAAGTTCGGTTCCAATTTTATTTAGTGTTTTGCTTGAAAAGTTTGTATGATCTATTTGTAACTTCAATTCGTGTTACTAATAGTTTATTGTTTTATTTCATTATAATTATTTTGATGTTCTTTATTTATTATTTTATTGAGAACACGTAGGTACAATATGCGATAAAAAACAATTACTTTTCTTATTTAATAAATGTATTTTCTTTCTTTCTTTTAATCCCTATAGGGTAAGGCAGATGTCTAGAATCTCACACCCACATGTCGCCAATTATTCTGAAGTCCCATGTAATATGGGCTGAGTCTATTGCCATCAACCGGCCATAAATCCATACTCCGGACTGGCACTAAGAATTTCCAGATGGAAACACCCAACACCATTTTGACGGACCCGTGAATCGAACCCAGGACCTCATGCTTAGCAGTAACGCTTGCGAACACTAGAGCAATGAGGCAGTCAGTATAAAGGTGCATCAGCGGGATTGTCCGAAAGGGTTACCGCTACCCCGGAACATAAAGGGCTAAGGAAGGAACACGGATGGGTTTTAGTCAGTAAGAGAAAAAAGTATAAAGGTGCATCCAGACAGAGCGAGATAACTCAATTTTTTTATACAGTTGCCTCATTGCAGTAACGTATAAAGGAAGCATCTTTAATTTCACACTTAGTGATTCATTGATAGAATTAACCGGATCGTGAGTACCTAAATGGGAAAATCCTATTTTACTCAAGCTTCTTTTTTTAAAACTTCATATAATTTTATACCACTCTCAATTTAATTCTATCTTCAAAGAAAAGTAATAAATCGTCGATGGAGTGCAAATCGTTCTGAAAACAATTTTCACGTAGTTTAAAATTATTAGCTCTCACAGATTTATAGTTTCCAGCTCGGACGGCGGCCGCTTCTGGAGGCAACATTGTCAACACTTTCCATACAAATCAAGAGTGTCACCGTGTCCTCGCACTATGACACTAATGGCGTATAGAAACTGATGACTGATGGGGATCCGTGACAGAAGTTTCGGCGCCACTTTGATTACCTACATATTAAATAATCAAATTAGTACCGCCGCAAGTGCGCCCTATTGCGATACATAATGCCGAGATCTCTGGATTCCCGCAACGTCTACATCGGCTTCATGGTTGGTAACAATATTTTTATTTGAAGTATTCCATGTAGGTACAATTAACATTAGTTAACTACTAGGTAATACGGGCTGTTGTCCGCAACTCCACGTCAATGCGCGTATTTTGCGTGCGGTTAGTTAACTACTATCTAATATGATCAGAAACTCATTTAAGGTAGTGAATTTCACAGGGTATTTTTTTTTACTGATTCACCATTTTTAATTTCAGTTTTACTACTCATCAAGCTCCGCTAATGAGACACAATTGATTTTCTTTTGTATCGTACCTACCACATAGGATTCGCGCGGAGCTTTATTCCTTAAAACAATTTTCACGTAATTTAAAAGCAAGTAACAGTCCCTAAAGATTTACAGTTACCGCGCTAAGACGCAGTCACGTCCTCCTAGTGTTTCAAGCTCCCAGATTTGTTACAAAAACATTTTACAAAGAATGTTACATCTACTCTTTGTATTTGCGATCCACCAAAGTTTGTTTAGGCTCAGGCAATCTTGACTCCTGGCCTCGAAACGACGGGTCAGTGAAAAAATGTTCCAGTTAATGTAATCCAGACGCTTTCTTAGATATTTTTTATAGCTGCCTGAGAAACAGAATCCGATTCGGATGGTTTAATTTAATGGCGTTGGCAATCTCAGTAATGTTATTTCATTTTGTGTGAGTTATTGTTGGAAGGTAAATAGACATTTCAGGGGATTTAAAGTATTCAAGGCAGCATACCTGTCGGGTAAAAATATTTAATTTTGCAGTACTAAATTAATAATTTGGTGGTTCTTAAACGTTTTACAGTTAAATTAGTTAAGTACTCGTATCTATAATTTATCTACATAGATAACAATTTAACAGGGAGTTCTTTGTGTTACAGTGGATTATAATTAATAAAATATTCTATTGAGCGAGTTCAACCTTTGTAAAATACCTTTTAATTTTAATTAAAACCGCGAAGCTTCTGGGAATTTAAACCGAATCAGCCCGAATTCATACAAAACTCTAAAAATTTTTAACATTGTTTTCATCAAAACGGATAACTCTAAGCAAAAATATATGTAGGAAAAGTACCCAAAAGGCCATATTGGCCTAAAAATAGGCCAGCCCTATTGTCACGTGAAGTGTCGATCAGGCGCTTGACGATGTCTCGAAAAACCAAGTGGGAACTCAGACCCCATGGCCCGTAGTGTTTCAGTCCCAAACGGCGTATTTTTTGTTGGTTCAAGTGTTTTTATTTTTTCTAATTTGAGATATTTAGTCCATTTACGTATTTAATTTACCGTGGATAGCCAAATGCCCAACCCGTTATATTATTTGCATTGTCATTTTTTGTGACTGCGTCTGCTTAGTCAAATGTTTTGAGTAAGTTACTAATGTATACAATGTGGAGACAACAATACGACAATAAATGATAACACTGGTAATATTCATGCATAAGAGCATTCTGGAGCTATCAAATAAATATCATCGAAATAAAAAAGGTTTTTCAAACAAATGAATAGTATCGATGGGCCGTCTATGTGTTTTTCTGATCAGCCGTCCAGCTAAAGTGACATAAACTATTATTTTGATATATTTGATAGTCTTTTCGTATGGAAAGTCATTAGATATACACAGTTTAAATTTTTGTCGTATTGTCATTTTCACCTTGCAGAAGCGCTAGAGGGTTTTGAGTAAATGTGCCTATTCCGTGCTCATGTATAATCAGCCTACAATGATACATGCCTCCTCCCTGTGAGAGGGAGTGGGCCATAATCTACCGGGCGGGCCCAGTGCGGATTGGTAGGTGTCATAATGTATTCAGATATTTGGTTTTAGGCCATGCTGGTTTCCTCACGATGTTACGGTACTAAAACATCACGTAACACTGTTTACCTACTATAATAATTAATTTGAACCCCGCACTTCGCATTGCTGTGGACTGGAAATGTGGCCTCACTAGACATTTTTTCTAATATACACACATCAAAAGTGTCTAGGGATCAAGCATTTTTATGCGGATTTCTTGAGATTGAGATGTGGCTTTGTAATAAATTTATGATTTTATAAATTTATATGGATCCTTTTTGGTGCATTTCATAATTTGAATCAGGAACTGTGAATCAAATTCGAGTAAAAGATGAAAATCAGCTGTCAATATTTTCCCTATAAAAACATACAACGCATTGAAGACATTATTAGTGCTACTGTTTCCCTACTACTGATTAAAACCAACGTTATTATGGAGCAGCGACGTCATTTAAGCAGGGAAGAAATGCTCAGAGCCGTGGGAATGATAGAAGCTGGTTCCCGGCAACGTACTGTGGCTTTAGCTCTGAATACAAGTCAGAGTGTTATCAGTCGACTTTGGACACGTTACCGAAGCACTGGTACCGTGGCTGAGCGCCATGGAGGACGGTATCGCTGCACCACACGGAGACAAGACCGATACATTCAAATCTTAACTCGAAGAGCTCCAACAATAACCGCCATGATGTTAGCCGTGAGGCTTCATCACTCTTCAGGGAACTTAATTAGCGACCAAACAGTCAGAAACCGCTTGCATGAAGTGAACCTTCATTCCCGAAGACCGCTACGGGTACCACCTATAGCAATGCACAATCGTAGGATTCGATATCAATGGGCTCTTGAACACAGAAATTGGGCAGAAGAACAATGGCGTTTCGTGTGCTTTTCTGATGAGTCTCGTTTTGGTATGAGACCGGATATAAGACGTATACGACACTGGAGAACCCCTGGACCCGTGGAAAATCCTGCCAGGAAGTCCATCCTTATAGTGGTGGAACCATCATGGTATGGGCGGGTATTTGGATCGGCGGAAGAACTGAGTTGATTTGGATCAGAGGCAACCTCAACGCTCAAATTTATGCTGAGACGATTGTATCAGACGTCATCGTTCCTCTACAAGTGCAAATCGGTCCCTTATTTCAGTTAATGCATGATAATGCACGACCGCACACCGCAAGAGTTGTAAGACAGACTCTCGCCGCAGCTAACATCAATGTCCTGCCCTGGCCTGCTCAGTCGCCAGACTTGAACCCGATTGAGCATGCATGGGATATGCTACAGAGAAGAGCTCTGCCGAATATGGAGGGTATCCAGTCGCAAGAAGACCTTTTTTTGTTGTTGCAACGAACATGGGCGGCCATTCCACAGCGTGATTTGGATGAACTCATTTTGAGTATGCCAAACCGATGTTCTTGTGTTGTTAGTGTTCGCGGTAGAAACACGGATTATTAATTGTTTAAGTTACCCAATAAAATTTTAAAGAAAACTGTTATTTCAGTCTTTTTTTCGAACTTTTGTGTTAGTGGTTCAAATGTCAAAAATCCCTTTATTAGGAAAATGGCAAATTTCTTTATTAATGCAAAGGTGACTTGGTTTATCGTTACTGTGACAAACGAAAACACTTTATTTGATGAATCCTTAAAGAAAATTTTAATTAATATCAATCAGGAGAAAAGTTATTGCAAAAATATATGTTGATCCCTAGACACTTTTGATGTGTGTATTTTAAATAATGAAATATCGGGAATAAACAAGCTTCGTAAATAGAAAACGTATTTCTCATCAATGTTTAATTTCCGGACACATAAGTACGGCGAAGCACCAAAATGTAGGTACAGATAACAGGTATTATGATAATTCCGTAATTGTACTGACCACATGCCTTACCAATATCGATTGATAGCGTTTAATTACCGAACAATGATACTGCCTCGAAATTAATTAATCAGTTTTAGCAGGATTGCCGTGCACTGGTGATTACTTACCTAACCGTATACTAACCAAAGTAACCAAGCAATGATTCTAGTTGAATAATTTAGTAACTGAGGAGCTCGTGGCTAAATATTAAGGTTAAGCAACGCTAGCCAAGGTCGGTCCGTGGATGGGTGACCATCCTTTACATATAGAGTTGCCTCCATGCCTCGGAAAGTACGTTAAGCCGTTACGGGTAGTCAGAAGCCCGTATGTCTGACAACCAATCTTACCAAGGGGTATCGTTTTACCCTGTAACTGGATTGTGGAGGTCAGATGTCTATCTGCCATGTAGTCGCTCCATGTAAAATATTGCTAAGCAGCTGCATGCGGTTAGACTGGAAGCCAACCCCAATAACACAGTCGGGCAATGGCTGTTGGGAAAAGGCTAGGCAGGTGATGATATCTAGCAACGATTTATTGTTGAACCTTGGTAAAACGACAAGTTGATAGATTAATATAGGTAAAGGTATGATTGACTTTAGTGGCAGTGTGCAGGGCACATTACTCGCAGAACAGATGGCCGATGGGGCCGACAGGTCCTGGAGTGGTGACCGCGTACCGGAAGACTCCCACAAGGTAAACCGATGATATTGTTAAGGAATCCGCTGGATGCGAAAAGCACAGTACCGGTCGATATGGTGATACTTGGAGGACGCCTGTGTCCAACAGTGGACGTTTTTCGGCTGAAATGTTGATGATTCATTGTTGAACCCTGTTAAAAATTTCAAGGGATATGTCAATATTAAAAACAACTTTCGTAAGTATTATATAAATATTTATCCGTACCTATATCCTGAGATTGCTTTTTTCGTTCATCTCATACATGTTAGATTTGCTTTAGTAGCGTACTGATAGTGGGACCTACTCTTGATGGTTCTTAGACCCGTATCTCATAAACGACGTCCTATATTGAAGTATGTGGGCACATCCGTACATAGGAGGTAAGTTACAATTCACCAGCATCCAGCATGCATCGGAAATGAACATATTACTGATAAATGCGCAACTGGGCGAGTTATCCGTGTTAATAATAAATAACGCGTTTTGGCTCCGCACCAGTCGCCGCGGTAAATAAATACGGACTCGTTTTAGATGTAGTTATATACTGTGTGATATCTATGAAGATATACATCATTTTACTTACGATACTGGGATAGTTTAAGGCGACTACATGACCTAAAGCGCGGTCTTTGTCGGACTGTATAGAAAAGAAAGAGAAGCGCGATGACACAACGCTGGTAATTTATTGCAAAATATGAAGCAATTATCTATATTTACAAAAAATATATTGAATGGACTAAAAACTTAAAACTAGGGCTTTAATAAGTTGCTTGTAGAATAATCTGACAAAAAATCATATTTAATGATTGTATGTGCCTATATAAGTACTTATGGTTTTTATTGTAAAAAGAAAGATTTTAGAGGTATCTTCATGATTTTTTCTATCATATCAAATTAGTTGATAAGATAAGATAAGATGTATTTATTTCTGAGTATATGGTACATTATGATCTTAATATTAAACAGTTTCACGAATACTACCGTTGCCGGTGTAGAAATATTAAATTAACTTACAAAGTGGTCAAGTTCTAGGCCGCGACAATATAATCATAGTACATAGTTTGTCATTGAAATGCTAAGAAGAAGACATATATCCCCATTAATATAATTATCTATAAATTAGTTCAGATGAAAATTGGTAATTTTTATACAATGTCAAGTTTTATGAGCACAATTTTATTAAATTTATTATTAATGAATAAAAAGTGTAAAAAAAAAAACAAAAAGGTACAGTACAAGTCAATAGGTATACATACACACAAGTTATTATTGATAAAATGTAAGTACTTAATGTCAAAATTTATAATTAAAAAATTCATTAACTGAATAGAAACAGTTGTCTAAAAGCCAGGCAAATATTGTTTTTCTGAATTTATTTGTGGGCAACACTATTTGTATTATGTTTTCAGCACACAATCTACCTAGTATATATCCTGAAGAATATCACATATTTTTCTGATTTTGTTTACTGTAGTCGATCATAAACTTTTATTGTTTCTAAAACTTGCGTTTTTTGCATTTAGGTATTCTAAACCCCTTAAAATCGTAGTGGTGGCTCAAAACTAGGAACAATTTTCGGTCACGGATGAACACCTACAGCATAATACGTTCAACATTGGTTTACAAAATTATTTTGAAAAGGTATTTTTGCTAATTTATACACAAATTATAAGTATACAATATCATTTAGGTAAAGAGAAAAGACATTGCCCAGAATCTGCTTTCAAAGAAGTAAAATTAACTGTACATAAAATTGATACACTACGTCAATTTGCCGTGTTATTTGCCATTTGATACAACTGTCAAAAAATTACAGCTGTGATTTGAATAATGGACAATTTAAGTTGACATTAAATTTTATAAAAACATAATTTTCCTGATTTTACCCATGGTCTTGCTTCCTTCGGGGAATACAGGCGCGATTTTATGTTATTTATATTAATTAATTATCTTTGGTGGAAATAAACGAGAGAAAAAAAAAGCTACTTATATTAGCCGGGCAGGACAAAACGAGAAAGGTTGGTTTCGTATTGCAAAAACCTTATTGAATAAATAAATATGATCTGAAAAAGACACAAATGATTATTTTAACCCCGTAAGTTCACGATCTTCACAATTGGGTAGAGGAGCGAATTCAGCGATAAACGTGGGTTTGGCCTCTACCCGTCGCCACGATGAATGAGTCAATATTTAATCGTTCTCACATGTGCTGCATAATGGTTTCGTAATAGAGCGGTTAATGCGAAAATTGTTTCTTTGAATTAGAATCAGAAATTGGATTGATGAAGTTACCTAATGTGATTCATGTTCGATCATTTTAGAAGGAACACGTGGAGTAGTATGCTAGATATCGACGGCAGCTAAGAACAAAAAGTCAACTGCACTTTTTATGAGATTCACTTTTTACACAACTCGACAGCTCGACTCTTTGTTTTATCAGAGGAATTTTTTTCTGTTTAATTCTCAATTTTTAGTAATATTAAGTCACGTATATAAAGACTACTATATTTAATATATACAATAATATAACACCTATTTTGCACAAAGTGAAGAATAAAAGAAGACAGTTTTGCTATTGTATGAATTATCAGTCTTGCTTTTGTTGATAACTGTAGCTATATTCTATGCAGCCGTCGAAATGTGCTAAGTACTAAGACTATTCAATAAAGTGTGTATAAATGTGTGTGTGCGTGTGAGTGTGTGTGCGCGTGTGCGTGTGTGTTGTTCTAAATATATGTACAAACCAAAATAAAGGAACTTTATTAGTTCCATATTGCCTACCGCCTTACTTACAATCTACATCGGATTATGCAGATGATCAGAATAAAACAACCCGGATACTGAAAAAACTCCTCGATAAATATCCATTTCTGATTGATAATAATTCCTTAATCGTGCCGCTACAAAAAGTTTAACAAAAACATTCAAAGGCTGGATAATAAATCACTCTACTATAATTCTATCCGAGTAGTTCATTCATAAGCTTTTTTTCATAACTAAATCCGGGTTCCGATCCAAATCGGCCTAAATATAATATTCGATTGATGTTGATTGTTGTTGTAGGTATATCTGCTACAATCGTTGTAATTAGACTAGCACTCAGAGACTGCCTTGTTGGTCACTACGACTATCAATGACTATTTTTTGAAGTGCAAACTTCTTTAGGAAAAAACCATTGAACTCGTGACACTGTTGTCATTAATATACAAAAGAGGCCGTTTTGTTTTTTTTAGATGTTAATAGTTTTTCAAACAAAAAAAAGTCGTAAGGCCTCGTCATAAGCCTTTTCATACTGAGAAGGCACGAACATTGATCTCCACGCTTGCTGAAGGCGAGCTGGCGATTTCGGACTTACATAGAATATAATAGAATACTCCTTATTATGTACACCATATAAATTACAGACACAGATATATGAATTTTACAAAGAGTGAAAATATGAACTCTTGCACTGATATAAAAATCGATATAAGTTCATAATATGTAGGGTAGAGAGCGCGATCCTATCTCTTTTATTGAGAGCAATACCAATCCCGAGCTATGATTGACTTTTTTTCAGTGAGTAGAACCCAATTATCCTTTTTACCGGATTTGGAATTGAAACCCAGGACCGCGAATACGTGCACAGCTTAGGATTTTCACGTAATGTGAAAAACTCAGGTACCTAGATGGTATTTTTTATTATTGTAGGCCCTCTTAATGGCAAGCGACTTCGTGGCAGGCCGTGACGCCTTCAACAAGAACTGGTCCTCAGCAGCTTTGAGCAGAGAGAAGTGAAAAGAGAGTAGGGAGGCCTTTGCCCTGCAGTGGGACATCGCAGGCTAATAATAATAATAAATAAATAATAATAAGGTATTTAGTATTATTATTAAGTTTCGATGTAACCAATAGGTATTTCGATTTAAAAGAGAGACCGTGGAGCTCCTTGCCCGTTCGTCTCCATAGAAACCTTGAGCCTTGCCCGTTCCGCTTTGGAATAGGCAACTAGCTTCACCTTCTTGACTGACCGACTTCTTAATGATTTAAATGTGTCTGTACTTGGTTTGAGTTGAGTTGATTTTGGGCTGCAAAACCTTTAAAATCTATCATTTTGTAATCTCACTTAGACGGATTTTGTAGCAATGCTTTGACATGTTTAGTAAGTTTGTAAATTCCAGATTGAAAATACTTACTTTGAGTCCATGTATCTCTTGATTCTTCATTGCATTCTAGTTTATTTTTTTTTACAAATTGGCCTTTCTATCCCAACGAAATTGACGATGCGTTCGCAGTGTTGCATGCAATTCCACCAACACCCGTCCAGAAAACAGGAATGATTTTCGTTGACCGACATAGACGGCGGAGAAACCCATACCTACTAAGTTCTTTTTCGAACAAACTCTTTGACGAATAATCCTAGTACCTACTCCTTCTTGAGAGTTTTTGGTCGAATGTGGCTCATTTGGAATCTCATCTCTAAAATACTCTACGGAATTTAGATTTTTGACAAGACATAATATGGGAAATGTACAAATATTACGTCATGCTACGGTTCCGTAGCACGCGTAGTACTCGTAGAGGCCACCTGTAGCAAGAATCAGCTACGAATCGAGACATCGAACTATGTAGGTGAAATTTATAAAAACTTTGCGACCCACCCCTACTTCGCTCGGTATTTACGACTTGACAAAACATCGAAATTTTCTTGTTAAATACTCTAAATAATGGTGAAATAATGGTGAACAGCATCAAAATCCATTGCGTAGTTTAGAAGAATATCACGGTCACACAAGCACACACAAAGAGCGACTCTATTTTTAGGGTTCCGTACCTCGAAAGGAAAAAACAGAACCCTTATAGGATCATTTTGTTATCCGTCCGTCCGTCCGTCTGTCTGTCTGTCTGTCAAGACCCTTTTTCTTAGGAACGCGTAGAGGTATCAAGCTGGAATTTATATCAAATACTCAGGTCTACTGTCCCTTGGAGCTGTGAAAAAATCAAACTTCTAAGCTAACGCAATCAAAAGATACAGCCGTTTATGCCGCAAATTCCGCAAAGTTTCGACACTCGCAAGGGAATCAAAACCTACAGAGTAATTTTTGTTGACCTAGAATCATGAAATTTCTCAAGAAGAAAAGTCATGTAGCACAAATAAAGGAAAAATAAAAAAAAAACGTAAATATGCACTTCATAAAATTTCAAAAAAAGAATCCCGTATTAAACTATTTACATACCTACAAATTTGTGCGGAAGCCTCGGTGCGCGAGTTCCACTCGCACTTGACCGGTTTTTTTTATTTACAATGTATACATTTCCAAGACGAAAAATGGCTGTTCTTCTACGTCGTACTCAATCCATTATGTAGATATGTATTCGATTGAAATATAACACAGCAGTACGTGAACACGATACTCTCAGACATAATGACGTTAGTGTCAATATTGGCACAGATACATAACTGAATGATTGATGGCATACATATACAGTCATATTGTAGGTAAAATAGAGAACCCTTTCATAACAGAATATTCTGTTACATTTGTTGCATATTATGTGAATTAATAGGTATACATACACAATAGGTATCCAACAACCACCTTTATAAAAAACCGTTACATTTGTTGAATAAACTGTTTGGACTAAAATCGTCATTATTTTTTAGCCCTTACCCCAAATTTAGATATTTGGGGTCAGCGCGCCGTATCTTTCACTTCCATTCTTTGCTTTAGTCGTAATCTCGGTGGTCACCCCCATTCTATTCTTACACAGTATATCCATTGTACCTTTGGAAAAAAAAAGAAGAAAAAAAAAAGAAAAAAGGAAAGAAAGAATCAAAGTTTTGAGTACAAATCTGGATGGCTATTCCTATAAACATCCAGATTTGTACTTCTTTAAGACATTTTCCGCATTCCTCTGCATCACGACACAACTTTTAAGGCGCAGATATACGACTTCTAATGATTTTAAATTCAACATCACGTCTAATCGACCGGACTGATTTCTTTGAAAAAAATAAATGTTATACTAGACCATTTGCTTCGTAATTTGATTTGTGAATATTTGCAATAATATTTTTTTAACATAGTGTAATTAATTTGTCAAGTAATGTCTACCGCGGATATAAAAACGATAATCACGCAAACACTATCGGGTGTATTTTCATACAACTTTCACCATATAAAAGACAATTCAATTCCCCGAATTTTAGTATACGGTTTTTATTTGTTTGGTGTTTGATAAACCAACAATAGATGATTGTTTCATATTTTGCAATAAATTACCAGCGTTGTGTCATCGCGCTTCTCTTTCTTTTCTATGCAGTCCGATAGTGACCGCGTTTTAGGTCATGTAGTCGCCTTAAGCCACCTGTGCTACTTTTACAAAATTTTATGCCATATTCATGTTTGGTAGTCTGTGACGGTGATTTAAAACTCTTATCAATGCCTCTTGTTATCCAGACATAAAAACCAGTTTGAATTATTAAAAGTTTATGGTTTGATTCTACTAAAAATGCAGATAAATCTACAAAGTTCTTTGTTATAAAGTAAATAATGAGAACACTAGAAATGTAGTAGAGTTGTTATCTTATCTTGGCTTATCTTCTAAACACAATAACTGATTAAACATTACTACGAGCATTGTACGTAGACATTTGTCTATTTAAAGAGATTGCGATTTTTTACAAAGTTTCTATTGATTCTACGCAAATTACAAAGGTATTAAGTAATAATAGGCAAAATGAAATGTTACCGCATAAACAAACGGGTCACAGTACCTTAAAATATGGAATGAAGCCAAAAAAAGCATAAAAATACTAAAATCGCTATAAACAAATATCATAAACAAGATTCCTTAATTCAATTCCTAATATAAATTCCGGTCATAATTCACGACGTACCGTAACAAAAACTAATTATTAAGTACTTCTTTTTAATTAATAAGCTAATTCAAACAACAATATAAAAATGTACTCTAATGTACTCGTCACGAACAAAAATTAAACGTGGAAGAGTACAATGAACGACGTAATTTTTTTTTTCCATTTTTCCGTAAAAACTGCTTACCTTAATTCAACAAAGCTCAATTATAAAACCGCCGCTTAGTCGTACAGCGATCACAGAAAAATAAAAAACTCACAGAGAAATGAAACTGAAAAACTGAAACACAGACACTTGAAACACACGTTTTCGGGAGTAAAGACTTTTATTTCATTCCCAGATTTTTGAATTTTAATTCACGAATTGCAGGTTATTGGTTCCGCGGTAGTGCGGGAAATTGAAGCCACGATCGACGGGCGTCACTCGCGGCGGTTGGTAGGAGACTGCGGCGCAGGCGGAAGGCGCGGCTTCGCCAGACTCCCAAGTCCCCAAGTCCCCGATTCCCGGAGTCCCCGGTTCCCCGACTCCGGAGTCTGTCCGCCCTCCGGAGTCGTGCGGATACGATACGAGTACCTCTTACTGCGCTAATTTCCTGCCTTCGTACATTCAGATTTTATGTCGCCTTGTAAAATTTAAATATGAATGGAATAGATTGCGCCGATTGTTCTCGTGATTGTATTGTTGATTAAGATACTTAACTAAGAATTCGGGTAGCTCGTTGTTACGAAACATTGTTTATTAGAATTTCACCAACGCTCTTCAGACTGATTATAAAGGTACAGAAAAGGATAATTCCATTTAGGCAGACATTAACACTAAATATACTGAAAAGCAATTCAGATTTAGAAACAAGTCTTTTCTTTTTACATTATTATAGTAGGTAATTAGCGACCGTATTTCGCCCTTTTTTTTAGGAATTGAAAAAACATTGAGATTTCTAAATGTAACATTAATACACTGAGACTGACAGGTCTCTCTCTTCGAGAGCGATTGGACCGTAATCCACCACTCGGGCCCAGTGCGGGTTGAAGATGTCACATGTCTTCGAATATTTTTCACGATGTTTTCCTTCATCGTTTTGAGAGCATTGTCGATGAAATAACTTACACAAAGTAAAGCGCTTGTCAGCGTTCGAACCTAGACCTTACAACTCGTAAGTCGCGGTCGCTTCCACTGGGCCACTTCTTCTCTGTAGACATTGTAGTAATAAAATATTACAAGCTGCTGAAAAAGGCAACTAGAATCACCCAGTGTGAGGAAGATAGATGATAGCTCGGGAATATGTAGCAGAACAAAAAGTCCACTGAAACTTGACCTAACTTTTCTCAGTTCGTGTTGTTGAAATAAATATTTCATCCTAAACTAATAATTTACGATATTGAACGTACTATGGAATGGAGGTGCTTGTGACTAAATAAATACTGAAAAGCTGACGTATCAGTGACGATAAGCGGGACTTTTAGGCTGCGTTTCCATCAGAGATGTGCGAGGTTGCGTAACGAGGGATGTGTGTGAAACAAACCAATAACATCGCTTCATTTTTACAACTTGAACTAAGTTAGCGTTGTTATTGGTTAGTTTTACACACATTGCTCGCTACGCATCCTCGCTCATCTCTGGTAGAAACGCAGCCTAAGGCAGACTCAAGTCTGTATAACCACTGCAAGTGATCTGTTATTAAGAAACATTATACTCACCCTATAATGTTTCCACTGCTGGGGCACAGCTTCCTCTCCTCGGTTCCTTTCTGTGAGATGGGAGTATGCTTTGATCATTCAATGTCCAAGGATATTATATTATATTATATAAAATCAGCAGGCAGGACAGGCTGGCAGGACTAAACTAATATTTATCAACTGTTCTTTTTTTAATGAAATAGAAAGAAATTGATGCACTGAACTTAAATTTAGTTTAGTTTGTGAACAAGGGAATCGGCGCCAATGAATGTTGCTGAACTGTCAAAATGCTATTGCTACTGTTAGATTACCCCACGGGATAAAATGGGAAGCCAACGGATGATGATCGTTCCTTCAAAATCTGTTACTTCTTATATAATTCTTTATAAAACATCAAGGAATTCCTTAAAAAGTCAACGCCGGAATATTAATGACTTCCTCATCTATCTCAACTTATTACACCTTTACTTCAAACGCTTTGTATTACAGTAATTATTTCTATGAAAACTTTTTCTATTATAAAACTCATTTGTGAGTCGCCTCATCTTTTATGTACAGTTTAACTTTTTGTTTTAAAGTACACAAAGTCTTGGTACCGACAATTTTCCGCGGGAAGGCTTAGAACGCCATGATTGATTGAACATTACTGCTTTATTTTCGTGGAAAATCTGTTTCGCGGTGTTGAAAATGCTCACTTGAGTGGCTGGAGAAACGCACGGGCGATTTTTTATCGCAGTTTTTTTTTATCGCTCTCTGGATTTTCAGAGCACTGCTTAGCGCCGAGAATTTAAAATCGAACAGTGGGTTTTTGGACGCGCTGAGATGCACTCTGTTCGATTCCAAGTGCCCCCTGAAAAGTCGCTCGTGCGTACCTTGGTTTAGAATGTTGTATTTAAAATGCAACTAAATTAGAATATTGAAGTATAGTACAATATTTTGAGACGATCTTAAATTATCCTAATACATGATAAAATAATTCCACGTTAAATATTCTAAACGTTCTTAATTAAATGTTTAAATTGACACACTACGTCCATTTGCTGTGCCATCAATTTCATACAACTTTCGAAGTATGACAGCTGTGATTTGAGTATACGGATAATTCAAGTTGGTAGTTCAGAGGGCTGGATCGTTCTTTGGCCAATGAATTAACATTGCCATTCAACGTGGCAATGCTGCCAGTCTTCTAGGCACGTTTCCGTATGACAGCGATGCGGACGAGTATCCTTTTGTTTTTGTATTAATTTAAATAGTTAGTTAGTCTTTTAAATTAGTACCTAGAGTAAATAGTTGTTAGTCATTTTAAAAACATAATCCATAATGGGTCTTCCAGGGTCTTCGTGTCAGTCCTTATAGTCTATTAGAAAAATCTCTTTGATTTGTATAAAATGGGATTACGATCTAACAAATAAGACAAAAGATATTGCAACTCTTTCAAAGATGCTTTTAGAATCGACCTTCTTTAAAACAGCTCATTATCTATAAAGCGAAATTCAAAACAGCTCACCAATAGAATAAGTGCCGAAAAAAAATGTCAAGAGTCGACCCCAAATCGGAAGTCCTTTGATTTCAAAAGCACTCATTTTGTCACGAATCTTTGAAAGGCGTATTGACCCACAAAACGACGTCGATCTTGAAAATACAATGCTGCAAGAGAAATTTTCACGACCAAATCGGTTCTTCGATTCTGTAGTTGACCATTGTTACTTGGTACATTAGAAGTATCAAGTTTATTTATAATCACTCTGAAATCTAAGCCGATAGGGTTCAGCATTTGCTGGCTGCTAATCCATATTCCCTTCAGCATCATAAAAGTGCTATTGAAGATAAAAAGTTTGACTTTCCCTCCGACGCCTCCTGAATTATTTATTCAGTAAAACTCTTAAGTTTATTGGTTGAGGGAAGAATATAAATACTTACTTGAATATTTAAATTCTCCGAGTTTAGGATATTTTATTTTTATTTACTTTGGAAAAAATATAGCAACGCTTGTAGGCAAGAGAATTTTTCTTTAAGGAGTCCTTCACTTTTTATTCATTGTAGTCTAAAATGGTACACAGGCGCGACGCAACGATGCGACGCGATTCTGGTAGAATTATCTTCATGAAGTTTTCATAGAAATTGTTCTACTAGAGTCGCGTCGCGCATGTCTGCGGGAGCCTTTAACAATTATCTAATATAATATGTATTAAATTATAATACAACTAACAATTTAATTATTAGGTTACTATTTTATTTTGGCCTTAACTACTTCCTCCTAATGAGTTTTGCACGTAAACCTGCTATTCGGGGTATCACAGGCAATTTGAGTTTCAGGTGTTAGTATCTGTAACATACAGCAAAGCTATCTGAGAGCCTGTTGTTGCATAATTGGATTGCCAGAAGTGCATTCGCTTGTTGGAACGTCTGGACAAATCCAGTTCGTCATTCGAGACATCCCTGTTTGAAATTACTTAGGTACTGCTATTCGACCACTGTTCTGCTACTCAATACATTTGATTTAGAGCGGCAAGGCACAAAAGAGCAGTGGTGGCTGAGTGGTAACGGCCTCGACTTACAAGTTGTAGGTTGTGGGTTCGAACCCAGACAGGCGCTTTACTTTTTGTAAATAATTTCATCACTACTGCTCTCAAAACGGTGAAGGAAAACATGGTGAGTAAACGGCATGTTCTAAAATAAAAAAATCGAAGATATTAACACGCACTGGGACTGCGTGGTCGATTACAGCCCACTCCCTCTCACGGTTAGGAGGCCGTGTTACCAGCAGTGGGAACATTATAGGCTGATAGTGCTTAAGGAACGAAATAAAATATAATTATTCAAGTAAGGTCCTTACGTGTCTTGTCTGCTGACAACTAGTGTTAGCAGCAAAAACACAACTAAATAAAATTGCCTGGTCTCATCTAGAGCTTATGAATCATCTCCAGTCTATACAATGTAGGAAATTCTAGATACCTAAACAGTACTACATACTTATTTTGTAATGTTAATGTGTTTTTGTATAAGGTAATATGTAAAGATTTTTTATAATTTAATCCCACGACTCGTAATGGGAAGCATTAGAAGAGAGCTTTACGATAGATTTTTTAATGCTTTCTTTCTGCAACTGTTTCTATTGTTATACTCCTGCTAGTACACAAAACCTACTTAATTTATATAATTATCATTGTTTAGGTAATTTAATGGATATTAATTCTGTACTTTTCAATCACTTATTTAATGCAGTAGAAACGAAAAAAACAACAAATATTATTAAAAAAATTCCCGTCAATCAAGTGTGAAACCTGAAAAATCTATTAATTGACTCATTTTTTTTGCAGGAACCCTTTTGATAATAGCTCTTTTATTGAAAGTAGTTTTAATTATAATTAATAAAACTCTAACAAATGTAATATATATGGTTTTTTATACGATCAAATGAGCATTATGATCAGTCGTGCACTTTTGAATTTTCAATTTTTTTTTAAATATAAGATATAGTTGTGAGAGGTACTTATATTATTTTTTCACTTAGTTCAGTTTTCTTGATTACTACTTGAAAAGCAATTTCTAGACGAGTATTTTCTACCTCTTCAATTTTCAATTTGCGTCTTTAATTTTCATTCCTTCGGTCCAATTTAAATTTATTTAGAATCCCATCAATTATCATCCCAAAAGATATGATGAAAAAACTTCTGAAAGAGATAGGTACCTAAGCACCTATAGAACGACGACTTCAAACATGACCTTTCTTTCAGTGGGTCGAGATTGGTTTCTTTTAGACGACAGTTTGCAGTGGCAACCAAAGTGCAAAAGGCTTTATGCAGTGACAACTTTTGATGAGGCGATTGCAGATAGTTAGCGTGGCCATTGCATATGCGATCACAGTTTCCTTAATTTAATACTTAATTGTGGGTAAAAAAAACAATCTATAAACCATTAGTGTTTGGTTTTCCTGGGGATTTCGTGAAAAGGAGATGATTATGTTAAAAGTATAAGGAAAATTGTCTGTCTATGTGCAACTAGTAACAATAAATACATGCCTTTGGTGCATTAAAATAACCTACACGAATAGCAATACATACAATATTTAGGTACGTCTTGTGTCAGATGCTAAGCAGGCAGCCACGCTACCGAGCTAATAAGGTATGAATGAGCTATTTTTAAAATTGTAGTTCGTAGCTAAACGAGGAAATAAAAGGAAGAAGTGATTTTCCATCCGAAAATTGTTACTAATGGTTTTACAATGGTCGAAGTGAATGATAGCGTAACGGTTGACAGGGGAGAATAGAAGAAGAAAAAGTGTTACGCCGACCCCAAGTAACAAGGGACAAGGTCACGAAGATAAAGATTATGGTGGTTTCTCAATGGTCTCTATGGTCACCACAAGTTTACGTGTCCGTATAGTTTGGTTAAGGTTTACGGGTCGTATTTACAGTTGTCTCGCTATATACCAAACAGTCACTAGTGTGACTAAACAAAGTTATCGAGCACTTTCCCAATGCGACGTTCGTTAAGATTAACAAGGGCTCGTGTTGGGTAACGAATCAGCACCAATCAATGCTGTGCTCTCCAAACTCTATTTAGAAATACGCCGATTCGTGAATACGGGATATTCAAGTAACGAGAATGAAAACGTGTTGTACAAAACTATAGCTAGTTGCGTCATTCATAATAATTATATACATATCTAATGAAGTATCAAATTAAAAGTAAGAGTTTCAAACTCAAAGCATTTATTATCCTTAAACCATTTACAGGTACATTTGAATTGTTAAAGAGTCGGTCAGTTAGTCAGAAAGTTAAAGCTAGTTGCCCATTCCAAAACGTAAATCTCTATGGAGAAGAACGGGCAAGCAACTCTCTTCCTCGTTCGTCTCTTCTTTCTATTGGTATTTTAAGAAGAAGATTAGATGTGGAAGAAGTAATACAAGAAGTGTTGCTGCATTTAACTCGCATAGAAATATAGCACTACGAGATTATCATGGAAGTACAAGACTTCGAGAAAAACTGCAACAACGATACAAGTTTGTATCAATCCTAGGATATAACGATGTTAATGTTGGCAGACAGAGGAACAGTTAACAAACTTATCTTTAATTTATGCAAATGAAATGCATAATAAACCAATTAACTACACAGAACACGCTCCAGAATACGCTTTAATCGAAAACGGAAACAATCACTGCAAAAGGAAATCCTTTGGTCCCTACTAAATCTTATAAGGGTAAGATACATGAATTTATTTTTATAAATTCCTCTGTATTGCCGGAGCAAACTTTCTGTGGGGAGCGAACACTTGGAACGATCTAATTTGCATGTTATTATGAAACAAGTGAGGGAAACATTTCAATTTTGTCAGCTAATGAGGCTTTGCAATCGACTAGAGTCACACCCTCATTAAAGTTTGGGCTGACACTCTGAGTGACAGGGCCGCACCTCAACATAAAATATGAATATGAAAATCAGTATGATGTTTGTAGGCTTTTTCGATGTACCTACATAAGTGCAGCGTTAGTTCAAAATGTAATGCGGTTTTCTCTGCTCACAACCAAAACTTACGCACAGACATCAATGTAGTCCATTAGATAGGACTTGATCGTACCTATAGACAGATATTACGTGGTATAACCCTAATTTGTGGGCGTCAAAACTGTATATATAGGTAGTCATGGACACACTACGTCATCTGGCCATGTTATAGCCAATTCATACAACTGTCAACGAAAGTCAGTTGTGATTTGAATATACGGACAATTTATATTGGTAGTATTTTACTTTGAAAAAAAGCTCCTGACTTAACTGTGTAGGTTAAGTAATTGTTATTTCCATAGCGCACTTACATTTGCATAACTGAGTGAGTTGTGACATTTCAGTTGAAAGCATTGAGAGTTCAATGTGCTTGTAAGGACTGATAAAGACCATGACGCGTAAAGTTAAAACATCACTTTGCAGCCATTACTCACTTAGTCCGGAATATTTCGCAACTTACGAGTTTTAGGTTGTACTGACAGACGCATTACTTTGTGTAAATTATTTCATCACCACTGCTCTCAAAACGGTGAAAGAAAATATCGTGAGGAATCCGACGTGTCCTAGAACCAAAAAATTCGAAGACATGTGATATCCACCAACCCACCATGGGCCCGCGTAGTGGATTATGACTCACTCCCTCCTACCTGAGAGGAGGCCTGTGTCCCAGCAGTGGGCTCAGTATAGGCTTATAATGCTAATCACGTGGTATGAATATTTCGCAGGTAAACAAAAATTAAATATAATAATATTATTACATAATCGTCAATGTTATATTATGTCAACGAAACATGTTTAGCTAAAAGTCAGCCTGTAATTAGCAAATTCCTTCAAACTTTTACCCTTTCCCACCACCTAATGCTATTGACATTTTGACAGTTTTCGCCTTTTCACCGCCCCTAAATTCGTCTCTGTTCGTCGAGTGGTCTAATTAATTCTCGGCCTTGTCGGGAAGTTCTCACTTTTACAGACACTGTTATTCTTGTCTTGTGAATGTATTCTGGGCGAAATTTACTTGTAGACGCTTTACTTCGTGTGAATTTCGGGCTCAAATCACGAGCGCATTGTGGGAAGGGACCGCCATTTGGGGCTTTAGATGTCCTAATTTAGAAACTACGGGTTTGCGTAGAGAATATGTATGTATAGCGCTAGGTACAAAAAGGGTTTATGGAAAAAATATATAGGATCAATTCAGATTTTTATCATTTTAGTTT
The DNA here is from genome assembly GCA_963669345.1 of Gortyna flavago. Lineage (NCBI taxonomy): Eukaryota > Metazoa > Arthropoda > Insecta > Lepidoptera > Noctuidae > Gortyna > Gortyna flavago. Next base: position 5,814,819 of record OY770131.1, read on the forward strand.
TTGAAAATATTTATCTTTATTTATTTACTCCCTTCACAAAGGTTTACATAATAACAAACATAGACACAAGTACAACGTACACCATACGATCCTTTGTGAGAGACTGGCGTCTATACTAGGATACTCTGTGTTACGAATCACCAGGTTCTCACCAGGAATTAAAGCTAATTAACATTACATTAGTCACTTTTCAAACTATACACAAATTATTTATTGATGAAGGGATAAAACACATATTGTAACTAAATTTGACATTAAGAAATATACGATAAAATTATAAACCATCATCTGACAAAGCTTAGCAACCAAGCACAAAAATTAACAATCAAAAATCACACGAGAGCGTTTAATTTTATTCGTAGAAAACCAAACATTAAAGTTCATGCCGTCGTAAAAAAATTTAATGTTTTTATTTAAATGAACAAAAAAAACAGATAACCAAAAGCGAATTGAACCTTTTTAAGGTTCAATTCGCTTTTCGTTATCTACGCCACGAAAAAGACTGAGTTCAGACTCTGTTACCTTTTTCATACATTCCGTCTTTCCGTAGCATGAAATTTAAACCCATTGTCCTACACATTACTAGGGAGGCTACATTTATCGCTATAACTCGGAGACACCCCTGAATTCACAAATGACACTATGCGACGCTCTTAAACATCTATCTGTCGCTGCAATACACCTCAAAGTGACAAGGATAGCATGAGACTTCGCGGAGACGAAAAGCGTTAGTTTTTTTTTTTTTTTTTTAACTATGGCATCTCGCAGTTCATCCTTTATGAGGATGGCTACTGCTTAACCGGACTTTCCTGTGGATGCCTCGAATTAAGGCCTCCAGCCAGGGCATACAATAACTTAAAAACTAAGCGACAGCGCTAAGGGTAACCCCCTGCGGGGTTCGGACCTCGGCTCAGGGCGTCGCTGGAAGAGGACAGCAAGGGACAGGCTGGATCGGTATTATTATTAGTGTTTAGGGGCGAATTTAAAACTACAGGCTCAGCTGCGCGGGCTGGCTCGAGCAAGGGTCGGGGCGGGCACGGTGATGGTGCGGGACGTCGCGACGGGCCTCGGCGGCGAGGACGGAAGGACGGATGTCTGAGCTTGTGTTTGTGTTGTCGACCGAGAGTACTCGTGGCCTTACTGCTCTCCTGGAGGAGGGTAGTGGCGTCGTCGGGGATAGTGAGGGTATGCCTTGGTCGGCGAATCCTACTTATGCGGGAGGGAGTGTATCGGGAGGCCGCCGCAATCAGGGGATTGGGGTGCTTTATGGCAGAGTCAAAGAAGCGCTTGGAGAGGCGTTTCATGAACTGCTGGATGGTGGGGAGTCTGAGATCTAGATGCAGATTCACATTTCGGACATAGAAGGGGGCTCCCGTGACCTTTCGGAGGAAACGGTTCTGGAGGGTTTGCATTTTATGCAGAAATCGCGGCTTGGCGTGTGCGAAGACTACGCAAGCATAGGTCATGATGGGACGGATGACCGCGGTGTAGAGGCGCAATTTGCACTTGAGTGACAATTTGCTGCGGGCAGTTATCATGGAGTGGAGCCTACCGAGAGCGAAAGAGGCGCGCGAACGCGCCGTCTTTATGTGCTCGTTGAAGGTGAGGTTGTGGTCTAGGATGACACCTAAGTATTTGGCTCGCTTTCCCCAGGGGATCGGCTTGCCATACATAGAGATCGGGCGCGGGAGGGGGGGGGGGGTAGTTTGCGCGGTTTCGAGAAGATGACCGCCTGACTCTTATCGGGGTTGACCTCGATTCTCCATTTCCGGAACCAATCGCTCAAGGCGCTTGCGGAGGTTTGGAGGTTTCGAGCTATGGATGACTGGTTGACACTCGAACAGTATATGGCAGTGTCGTCGGCGAAGAGCGCCAACTGTGCCTTTTTACTGTTCGGGATGTCACTAGTGAACAGGGTGAAAAGCGTTAGTTATTATACGCTTAAATAAATAAAGGAAGTACTCAGGAGTATATGTGACTTCAAAAAACTGTCATCAGAATTTTTTGTACAGAAAAAGTTATGAGATAAGAGTTTCAAAACGTGTTTCATTATCATACTTTGTGTAGTTATGAATTAAGTTTCTGTTAACTAAGTTTGAGTTTTTGTATGTATGTGCATATTTTATACCGTCATTTTCACAGCTTCAATCAGAGAAACATTTTCGAGGGTAGGACCTAGGTCCTACCCTCGAGAACCTAGGTACCTAAGCTTATATTTTATGACTGGTCTGGTTGTATGTTATCAAAAACACTTTGTGGTTTGGTACTCGCGTTTATAATTTCTAACGTGACGATATTTTCGTGGTAAATTTATGGAAGTATGTGCACGTTATAACGTTATCGTGGACTTTATAATTATATAAGTTGTTCAAAATTAACCCAACATACTTTAAGAGATGCTTTAGGTCATCGAACTGAGCAACTTTCACTATGGGACCAACTCTGCAATCACGAAAAAAAATCTACGTTTTCATACATTTTGGTCAAGTAGGTGTTGAGCTTTTGTATGAAACAGCAGATTTTTTTTTGTTAAAGTTTGTTGGGTTAATTTTGAAAGACCTTATATTTCCATACAGCTTACTTCCCTGTTTTATCGTGATGCCGTGGACATCTAAGATAATATGTTCATGTTAGAAATTATAAAAATCTTCCATTTCGATATTTAGACCTACGTCTGTTCCTTCGATGTTAATAATAAATCGTTTATTTATTTTTCAGATCATAAAAACCAATTTATTAGTACTTACATACACAACTTAAAAAGTAGTGTTGGTATCTACATCCATAATAATTGTTAGTTAATATGTCCATAAAAAAGTCTATGAAAGAAGGTTATTGCCTGAGTTTTGCCAATAAAACTAAAGTTCTACGACATTTTTTCTCCATCTACATGCATGAGAATCTCCAGTTTTAACAAATCGCAGTCACCATAGTGTCGAGTTAACCGTTGTTCCTTTTGTAGCTCTGAAATGCCCTGAAAGCTTTTGTGGTAAGCGTTTCCATGAAATGCCCGACCCAGCGACGGCAACCTCTACTCACGCGTGATATGTACTTATATGTACTCCGCTATTTAAAAAAATACAGGCACTATTCAGTGGGAGACTTAAGAGTATGAATAAGAAAAGGTTTTTGGAGTACCTATATCATAACACACACGAATGAAATGAAAACTTAATGGCTTTTCCATTAAGTTTTCATTTCATTCGTTTTTCTCTTTAAAAAAGGCAAAGCAAAATTACTTAAAAGAAAATCTACCTTAACAATTCGTAAAGTTACACAATTAAGCGAGTAACATAAATGAAGTAGTAGTAGTATCTGCACCATTAATCTTAACATAAAAAAAAATATTTATTTATAATTTTTTAAATTGTATGATCCGTTTCCGCAAACAAACCGAGAAATTGGTTTTGTGGGGTTATACTTTTAATTTCAAGACAGATGTAACTAATTATAAATAAATAATAATGATACACGTGTTAATACCACAAGACACCCATTAGCAACGCGTATTAGTAGCTATTGAGTTTGGGAAGAAGATATTGGTAAATAAGTAGTCCTTAGTCCTCCTTCAGCTTTTGCTAAATTAATCATACTAAATGACACTCTGAAGACTTTGTGAATAGTTAAAATTGACATGGTCAGAAGATTGATACGTTTACCTTAGAACTAGAAACTGGTAGATAGACTTTTAACGACAATAACCTAAGGTCGTTAGGTATAGATTACCCATTAGTACAGAATTAATAAACCACCTGGCTGTACGATTTATTGTTATTTCCCTAATTTTTTTTTTTTTTTTACATTTCTTATCTATAAATAAATATTAATAATACCACAAGAGAGCATGTTAACAACGCATTCAAGTACCTAATTAAGTTTGGGAAGAAAATAGTGGTAAATAAGAAACCAGTTTTTGAGTTGCTAAAATAATTATTAATAATGAAATATTATTAGGTACTGAAATAATACTGTGAGACAAATTATGTGAATACTTAAAATTTAAAAAACGATGAAAATGCAAGCTCAGCCATCGACATGTCAGAATGATATCAACCTATGTTTAGCATAAAACACAATAAAATATGTAAGTACGAGCAATCTCTAAAATATTAAGCTTGTCATATTCATACCTTCACGGCAGCAGTTTGTGCGGAACACGATAACAAAACTAAAAATACAATGCTGATTTTTTTGTAACTCGTACTCTTTGTTATGTTCCACTTTAATGCTTTTTTTGCGGCGTGTATTGACAACAATTTTATAAAGGTTCTTTTATGACATTTTCGTGGAATTGAATGAAAATGACGTAAAAGTGGGTTGCTATATATCGGTAGGTATTTTGGATGTCACTATTTTCGATAAAGGGGCTCGTGGGTAAATAATAACAGCCGCACGGGTTGATTTACGCTTGCCGCGGTCGGTTCGTACATCCATTACATATCGAGACCCCTTGGTGCTTCAAAAAGCACGTAAAGTCGTTCTATGACAGTCGTTACGGGTAGTCGGAAGCCCAAACTTCTGACAACCAGTCTTACCAAGGGATATCGTGCTACCCAGTAACTGGCCTTTGGAGGTCAGATAATCAGTCGCTCCATGTAAAATACTGGTAATCAAAATAAACAAAGCTGCAACGTACTTGGAAAAAGGTTAGTCAGATTAATTTATTTTTGACTGATGAAAATGCTATTGAAAAAAAAATTACAATAATTTTATTCTGCGATGTGAATCATCATTGATTATATCGTCACTGGAAAGGAGAAAATGCTAAAGCGCCATTTGGGCCAAAATGAGTTATATAATATATCGTTCGATTAGATTTTTTTTTTGCGTTGATTTGTTTAGGTTTCAAGATCCGATGATCAAGAGAGAGCTTCACCACACGAAAATACGACAGCGTTATGGTTAAAATTTTTGCAACAAGCACAATTAGTATCTTTCAGGGCAATGGTGGCCCAGTGGTAATAGCCCTGACTTACGAGTTGAAGGTCGTGGGTTCCAACCCAGGTAGCCGCTTTACTTTCTATAAATTTCATCACCACTACTTTAAAAACGGTAGAAGAAACCGGCATGTCATAAAACAAAAAAATCAAAGACATGTCACATCTACCAACCCGTACTGGCCCCACGTGGTAGACTATTAGCAATCTCCTTATCCAAGAGAAGAAGCCTGTGTCGGAACATTATAGGCTGATTATGTTATGTAGATATGAATTTAAGTCTTTGACCTAAATAAATATAATGTGCGAAATGACTATTTTCAATTTTAAAATCGTTCGTATGTATATACGTTAAGTTTACTCCACGCGTTTCTGCTAGGCCCACAGAACCTGGAAAATCGGGTATTATTTAAAAACATAACCCGATTTTTATAGATCGAATGAGACATCAGATAAAAAATTCGACACGCATGCAAAAGTTATGTAACAATAGCCTTTTACCCACTATCTGTTCTGTGCTTATACCCATATATCACTGTTTTTGACACACAAAACATAGGATATCGCCCGGTGTAGTGAATACTGTATGGGTGGAATCGGGGCAATCCGGGCACCGGCTATATTCGCTCTATCTGCGTTCGTCATTGTGGAATAGGGGACTATGATCTTATTGCATACTAGCTTCTGCCCGCGACTTCGTCCGCGTGAAATTTCACCCTCCCCCCATTCACCCTCCTAGGAGTGGAATTTCGAAAAACCCTTTCTTAGTCGATACCTATATACACTTCACAAAGAACACACTCTCCAAATTTAATGTCTCTATGACCAGCGGTTTAGGCTGTGCATTGATATAATCAGTAAGACAGGATCACAGGACTTTGAATGTAATATTAGATTATAAAAGTAAACCTAAGTACCTACCTAATAAAAAAAAACTCAATAACAGAAAATAAAATACCTACCTACCTAAATAAACCTATTTCTGATGATAACTAATCTAAACTCAATAAATAAGCAAAATCCATAAAAACTAATATCTATACGAATGACTAATCCTACCTAACAGTTTTATGAAATAACCTACGGTCACTACGTACACTATCAAATATACCACCCATACTTTAAAATTAAAATCTATACCTACGACTTATAAAAATAAACCTAAATAACTCTAACTTAAACTGTACTTAGTAAAAACTAAAAGGAATAAAAAGGTCGCACTGAAAAGCACGGTTTACAATTATGCTAATAAGAACGAACTGTGAACTGTGCTGCGAACGGTGCAAGCCAAATTCAACCTTCAGCACTACATTTACAGTGCGGGTGACGTAACCTACGACAAACTTATTATTTGCGGTTGGTACAGTAATCGGGTCTAGGGATCGAACCGCAAAATTAAGTTTTTTTTTATTGTATATACTTTTCCGGGATAAAAAGTACCCAGTGTGGTGCCCAGGATATTAAAAAATAATTATACCAAGTTTCATCGTAATCGGACCAGTACTTTTTGCGTGATGCCTGAACAAACAGATAGACAGACAGACAAAAAATTTTTTAATAACATTTTTGGGTTCGGTGTCGGTGCCCCTGCCATTTATTTTTTTGATATTTTCAATGTACAGAATTTTCACTTCTACAGATTTATTATAAGTATACTCGTAGATATCCATTACGAAAGTTCTGATAACTGTGGATCGTGCTTGATGAATGGTTAGTGTTGTTTTGAGGTTTCTAAGGATCACATAAATAGGGGATAAAAATCATAACCCACCTTTTAATTTTACCGTAATGGGATAAAACATAGGTGGTAACTATGTGGTGGTAACTGGTGAGCCACGCCTACAATTACAGGAGTAAGGATATACAGATGAAAAGAGTCGTTAAATAGCAGGATGTATTGCAATGTTAGTAGGATATAAAGAATATAAATTAGAGTGGAAATCTCTAAATATACTTCGAAAAACAGATGGGGGTTCACGGACGGCTCAGATCTCCAGTGCGTATGCGCCATGCGGCACCTTCCCACAGACAATATCCTACTTTCTATCCTGCGCCTTATATAACCTGTTACCTAATCACTTGGTGAACTATGATTGCGTCAATGAGCGGAGTTGGCGCAGCTTTCAGCGATTGATTTAAAATTGGTTAGTGTGTTTCATATTTTATTCTTAGCGAATCGATGGCAAACAGTTCAAACATCTTTGGCGAATTTTGGGCCATCAATCTGCCTAGCTACTAATAGAACTATATTGGGGCCGGCTTCCAGTCTAACTGGATGCAGCTGAATACCAGAATTTTTCATGGATCGTGTGACTATCTGACCTCCAGAACTTAGTTACTGGGTAATACGACGCCATCCAGTCCTAGACAGCCCAACACAAAAATTATTCTTTTAAGCAACAAAGTATATTCAAACACTCCACATAAAAATAAAAGACAATTTAAAAACTGTAATGCGGTTGTATTTGGAATTCAAACTAAAAACGAGAGAAAGTTGAAGCGTGTGCAGTTAATTCAACTTCAGATAGAAAAATGAAATGTGGAAACGGGATTACCAGCGATCCGCTCCAACTATCCCGATATTTCTACTTAATCCAATATTTATGTAGATTTAGGATATCACACACACACACACACATCCGATTGTATCCGAGTGTATTTTGTAACTCCGTCGTTGGTCTAGTGGTCACATACGCTACTGCTAAGCATGAGGTCCTGGGTGTGATTCCCTGGTCGGGCAAAGTGTTATTGGGTTTTCTATCAGAAATGTTGAAGTAGCAGCTTGGAGTCTGCATTTGTGCACGGATGATGCCAATAGGCTCGCCCCCTTTTACATGGGATTTAACCTCTAATACGTTTGCCCGCCTACCTGTCGAAACACCCTACGCGTCGGAGTAGTTGAATGGGCGCAGTAAAGTCATTATTTTAACAATGACAATAGAACAATGACACTGTAGTGTACACTTGGTGTACCTACCGTTGACGTTACGAGCACTTTCTCTTATGTACACTTGGTGTACACTTGACATAACTGGCGAAATGTGGGTGTTCTATATAAGGGGTTGCAGGCGCAATGTTATGTGTATTTTGTAAATTTCATAGCGTGTTATCAGTCTAACAGTCTAAAAGATTGAAAACTTGATACAATTATTTTATAAGTACAGTGAGAGCATAATAAGGCTCTCACAGATTATTATACTAGTTACTTCCGTCAAAAAATTTCTACGGAAATCACGCAAGTTTATCTTGCGCAAGTATTGAACTCTTAGCTACAGTCCCGGAGGCGTAAGTTTTTAATATCCTGGTAAATGGAATGATGACACCATGAGCTCTACAACCTTTTTACATAATCCCATTTTTCTGAAAGACAATTTTGTGTAGATATTATGAAGACTATGTGGGTATTGTTTTTCTCAGTTACTTTTAATGATAATCTGGTAGTTTGACTGTATTGTTACTAGTTTGACCACAACACGTCTTGTTCCAAAAGTCATAAAAAATTGTTCCTGAGTTTCCAACCAACACTTTCGAAACGGCTCGTTGACACTTCCCGTGACCCAAGGGCTGGCTTTTACCTTGGCCAAAGGCATACAACGTGGTATAATGCCGCCAGTCTCTTGGGTACATTACCAGTCGACAGCGATGCGGATGAATTTTTAACCGACGAAAAAACGGAGGAGGTTCTCAATTCGACGCGTATATTTATTTTTTTTAAGTATGGCCACACATAACTTTTTACATCGTAATCCGATTTTGGAAATTCTTTTTTTTTCGATTTTGTATTTTAGTTTCTGTAGAGTTTTAGTTAAGTTAGGATTTAATGTTGTTATTTTTATTAATTAGTTAGGTGTTAGTTATTATTTGCTTATTTTACTGTTTTAGTTGTACAATACATAAATAAAATACATAAAAAATACATCACACATACATTATCTTTTCCTACGAGATAAGTTTGATTTTGAGTTACTTTAAACTAAATTATTACTATATACTAACCAAACTTATAGTTGGAAGAAGCAAGCAAATAGATAGTAATTCTAACTGTGTAAACCGGATAAAATCAAACCGACACGAGGACCAAATCCGGGTCACAAACACCAGCCCACGCAAAATCCATTTTTTAAAATAATCGTTTTCTGCACAAACAAAACAACGTCGCTGGGGCGATGCGGCGCACCCTCAACTTTTGACATCCATAAACGATGGATGGGCAAACAAAATGATGATGGAATGTCCCCGGGCACACGGCTCACTCCCACTTTGATACATAAATTCTGCATAGCGATGGATTAGTTTAGTTATTTTCGTGATTCCATTCGTTTAGTGATTCGTGTGATTCTATTTTTGGAACTAATATTTTGGTCCTTTGAGGGTTCTTGGCTTGAAAAGTTAACAGGAATGTGTTTGTGATACATATTCCTATTGACTGAAAATTCTGTGGGAAAATCTGCAGCTATTTTTAATGTTTCTGAAGACAGAAAATAACTGTGTACCCATGTATACCTACTCAAACTGCCTACCAAGAGCGACAAAAGATGATTATGCGATTCATTATGAATGGACAGCAAAGAATATTTAATATTTTCTTTTATCCTAAGATTCTCAGGAAAAAACTAATTAGAATATTAACTCACTATGTAACTTTGTATTTACCATACTAATTTCTTACGCAATTTCATCTGTGTGACAGTTTTGTATGGAGATTCGTAAAATGTTATAGCTATCTACACATCTGATCAACCCTTCATCGATATATAGGTTTGAAACTGTCAAACAGATGAATTGCGTGATATGAATTGTTTTATGATTCTGCCAAAGTGGTCTTTCAGACCCCTGTACCTTAAAAAACCCAGACCTTGTTCTACAGACAAATGAACACCCAGGTTCTGCGTCTACTTTCCAATACATCATCTGCCATGCCATTTCAACGTGTAACTAGCCGGCCAGAATTGATGGTCCCCCATCCAGAATTGTTGGTCCTTACGTCCGAATTTCCCCGAGGGGTCATAACTAGAAGGTGTGACGTAATAAGCGTAACTTGGCTTTAGAATTCATTGCGCTGGTTTGATGTGTTAATGTATCCGTGGCTTTATTTTAAGCTAGATTAGGTGCAATATGGGTTACCTAAGATTAAGATTGACAAGGCCTATTAGGCTTATGAGAAGATGAAGTAGAACTCAGGATGTCTACATGATGTATTTTGATTATTTTTTCATAAAGATAGATAGTAGTGTAAATCAACCTACTTTCGACTTTTCTTTAGTATTTCGATCTAAACTTTGTAGCCACGATACGTAATATGTATATAGCAGCCCTTTTGTATTTTTACTTGACAGATTTTGTGACTTTCTTGTGAATTTGTTTGGTCTTTCATTCGTTGAAGTTTCAAAATTGAATTGTGTGTGTTTTATGGAGTTGATTGACTGTTGGTTGCTAAATAAAGTACATAAAATAACATAAATATTCTTTCACCCGATATTGACTAAAAAGAAAATTAATCACCGCCTTCAAACCCAAAACCAAGGTAGGCATGACGTCACACATCCACAATATTTCAGCCGTCACCCGGGGGTCCGTTTTCCACTTCTATTGAGTAATTACCCAACTTTACATCGGGTACAGTCAAAGTACGGAACTGTATGATTAATTGGACCCGGATTTTGTTACAGCTCTGATGTAACTTTCCCGACCTACTGGTTAGCGAACCCAAGTTTGGAAAGATTAATTTTCGTGTACAATGTACATATTTGTGTTGATTCTCTTGCGCTAGTATAAAAGTGGTGGCAAGACTATAGATCTATACGGGTTAGATTATAATACCGTAGTTGTCGTGAGAGTGAGAGAGAAACAAAATAAGTTTATTGACACCATCAGAATAAGAGTGTCTATTTTTTAGATACAGGTCTATTTTTATAGTTCCGTTAACAAAGGATGCCACTGCCAACGGAACCGTATTACTAAACTTCCGCTGTCCGTCCTTACGTCCGTCTGTCTGTCAGCGGGTGTATCTCAACCGTAATAGGTAGACATTAGAAATGTTCACACAGTGTATTTCTATTGCCGCTATAACAACAAATAATAAAAATAAAGTTAATAAAAAATTAAGAAAAGCCAAAAAAAACCACTTTTTTTTGGTGTTCTTACCTTGTGGTACGGAACCCTTCGTATGCGAGTCCGACTCGCACTTGGCCGGTTTTTTAAATTTATGTTTACTTTTATTTAAAGCGGACTTTTCAGAAGTTTTTAGAAAACTAGTTTTAGACAACCGTTGTATAGGTTCATCGTTTCTCACCCTTACCTTTTGAGGACTTTTGCGTCACCTTTGAGAAGCTTTGTCCTAAGACAAATTAAATAGACAACTCTGGTTTGCAACTTCCCCTAATTAACATTACTTACCCAAAATATTGGAAGCAGCGGTGGCCCAGTGGCAACGGCCGCGACTTACGAGTTGTAGCTCGTAGGTTCGAACCTAGAGATGCTTTATTTTGTGTAAATTATTTCATCACTACTGCTTTCAAAACGGTGAAGGAAAACATCGTGAGGAAATCGGCAAGTCCTAGAACCAAAAATTCGAAGACATGTAACATCTACCAACCCGCACTGGGCCCGCGTGGTAGATTATAGCCAACTCCCTCTCTAAGAGAGGTGGCTTGTGTTCCAACAGTGGGAACAATATATGCTGATTATGATGACCCAAAATATTTAGGTAGTCACCTGCTAAACCTACACCTAATCACTTTACCGACACAATAGTCTCACTAACTCAATTATATCCACCTGTTTTCACTATGCAGAGCCCACATACGTCCGGTGCCAACAATAGCCATAACAGGTTGCATTGATCGGGGCAACGGCTTCGGAACAATAGGGTGCAACCACAATAGACGATCGGAGAAGAAAATAATGTGTTACAGAAGGCTTACTTGTAACGATGGGCAAAAACATAACATCACACTTGTCCTCCTCGAAGGGTTGGCATAGGTGTACAGTCAACAAAAGAGATAAGTATACAGGATCGTCGGATATAGTTGAAGTTTAGTAAGAAAGCGGTTAGTTGACTCTACGCGTGACCAGAGGGCTGGCCTATTTTTAGCCCAAAGCATAAGCATTGCCATCCAACGTGGCAATGCTGCCAGCCTTTTGGGCACTTATCCCATTGACAGCGATGCGCACGAATTTTTTGATGCCCAATGAGCCCCTTCCTTTTTTCTTTTCCTTTTTTTTAAACACTTGTATTTAGTAAAAGGAGAAAATAAAACTAAATTTTATTAATAGGAAACAAACAGTTCATTTATCAACGACAACATCCATCGGTTTCTTACTAAACTTCAACTATATCCGACGATCATGCATTATTATCTTATTTGCTGACTGTACATAGTACCTCCAAATATCGACAGTTATATCTAAGTCCCATGTAATAGAAAGCGAGCCTATTGCCATCATTATCATCATTTCAGTCGAAAGACGTCCACTGCTGGACATAGGCCTCTCCCAAACACCTCCACTTCGACCGGGTCTGTGCTTCTTGCATCCAACGGGTTCCTGTTATTGCCATCAACCGGGTACAAATCCAGTCTGAAGGCTGTTACTGAGAAATGTGCAAAAATTAACTCCCAATTTAGCAGTAACTTATGTAAAATGTAAATAGCTTCAAAACTACAGCAGCGTGTGGATTTGGAGCTATGTCGCAAGCTATGCTCCACCTCCTATCCTGACCTCTGTTCCCCAAATCATGCAGTCAAAGTGACCTCTACGCTGCCACTGACGACGCCGTGGAGCTGTTTGGGTCAACAAAGTCTGAAAATCACACAAAAGCAGGGGTTGACCAGCTTTTCATTAATTACGTTAGCAGTACCTCGCGTCAACCCGCATAAGTCTCGATCCCGTAAGAATATTGAAATATGATTAGTCAATATATTAGTGAATATTAAATATGTCCTAATCCATATGCCAAATCTCATCCAAATCCGTTCATTCATTAAAGCGTAACAAACAAACGTACAAAAAATCAAATCTTTTCTCTTTTTAATTAGTTATTAATTAAAGCCCTTTTGCTCCCATCTTCTTTGTGTTAAAATTGATGAATCAATAAAGACATTGCTTGTCACTTCTTTGGGACGAAATCTTGATGGAAAGGTTTGTTATTCGGTTTCGTTAGTTCAGCGATGGTGTAATGGAAGCTAATCTAGGGGGAAATTAAAGCCATTTATTAAAGATAACGAAAACTGTGGGGTTTTAGTACAAGGTGAATGTTTATGTTTGTAATAAAGATTGTTAATGAACTAATTAACTATTTGTAACAACATATTTGGTTTTTTGTTTGAGAAGGAGACCAGAGGGGCAACTCTCGTAATGTTAAAAACGTTGACAGTCTGATCTCAGTCTCAATCTGTCAATATAATACTTCTAATTTTCCTACATTTTGACAAGTTTTTGACATTTATTAGTCGCCGAGATGAGACTGCAACTAGATTTTGAACGTTTTAAATTAAGAGATTTGGCCTTCTGATAAAAGTGTTTTCAATTAAATATAATCATTATTAATATATCCAAATACTATTGCGTAATTTTAGATTAAACTGGTAGTTTAGCCAGCAAAGTATAAAATCTCACTAGAACAGATTCAAAAACTTTATAATTAATATTATAACTCTGTTTAGTGCTGCAACCACATGAAGATTGTGTCCATATATAGATACTTACTTAAATGTTACGAAAAAACAAAATAATGAACCCTTTCTCCAAGAAAAACACATCGCTGACCCACTGAACCTTTCAAATCTTTACAGCCAAACTAAAATCCAAAAAAATTGCTATTAAATCCCCATGTCACGTAACGGCAAAAGTGACCCTTTTAGCCCAAAGGTAACCGCGACTTCACTTTTTTAATGGACTTTTCCTTTTGACTTTCAAATTATTAGATACCTTTCTATTATTTACTACGATTAATTTTTTTGTGGATAGATATTTATGAGGGTAGAGTTTTATACATTTTATTTTGGCATAAATATGACAGCTCTTTATGCCGTAGTATTTAAATAATCTGACATTATCTTAGATCTTATACACATCGCGGAAATTAAAAATTGATACACAGTTAACATTAGGTACTCAAATGATTTCCAGTTTGTTTTCTAAAATTGTGTTAGCCCACCAAGTACCTAAAAACATTTTCTTAGTAATATTTGAAAGTCCATAACCTTTTATTTCGGGAGATAATGAATTATGACATCCCAGAAATAAAATAATTTATATAAAACCTAAAAAAACACGAAACATAATAAAGGGTATTTCGCGCCAATTTTTTTTAACGAATAAGATGAAACAAAAACTATTATCAGGAAATAGAGCCTCTTCAGCCGAAGCAGGATACACACGAAATTTTCGTTTAATAACAAAATGTAGGTATATTTTTACTTACAAAACGTTACCTCTTACATATCGATCTCGTAATTCTTCCACAATTTTTGACAGCAAATCTCAGTTAGTTAAAACTTCAATACGGTTGAAAATATATAACTGTCACATTAAAATACTTTTAAGAGAGAGTTGTCGTTTTATGCAGGGATGGTTGCGGATGCAGATTTTTTTACATCCGCGGATATGGATGCGGTTTTTTAAGGGTTCACATCCGCGGATACGGATGCGGATTTTTATCTGAAATACTTGAGGGCTAGGCGTTACGCATACAACTTCGATTCTGTCAGTTAAAATCATTTCCCTGGTGAATATTGAGCAAAAAAAAAGATGGAAAATTTACTTACCTCTTTATTTTTTTTCAAGTCATAAATATTCCTATTTGCGTCCCGACAAACAACCACTGCATTGAGATTTATGGGACCATAAACATGTTATGGATATATGTACTTACTGGGTAGAACGCGAAAGAAAATGGACTTGTTTGGAAAAAAAATGCTATTCACATCCTCAAACCTCATTTGCCCACTTTTCGTATTTCAGATAGAAATAAAAAAAAGTATTTATTGGAACTCGCATAGGAGATATAGGGGGAAAAAAGGGGGTGGTATTAGGTATGCCATATATTACACACCCAGTTTACATATCCAATTACTGTATTCAGAATATTATAGACAGTATAAGCTCATATTACCCTATTATAATTATGAACTTATTACATCGGCAAAACGTGGGTGTAATATGTATAACTACGATTAAAATATATTCATTATATTGTTGAAATTAACAGTTCACGCCTGACAACCGCTTATATGATCAAAAAGACGGTCGGTTGGCTTAAAGTAGATTTAAGGATGTGCGGAGCCGTGCATAACTCTACCGTGCATGCAAACATGTGTATACCTAATATTAAAAATAATATGTTCAAATATATTTCAATAAATCAGTGTTTAACGAACATTCAAGGCGGTTGGTTTTATTTCATCATCCAACTCCACTCAATAGAATCGCCCCGTTATCATACCAGTAAGTGTAGGGATCCTTTTGATCAACCTTTAAAGCAGTTCAATGACTTGGTCAGGTAGTGTGTTTAGTCTAGTGGTATTGTGTTTACTGTCTATTATTATTGTCTAATATTTAAACTGCTAATTAATGTGAATATTTAAATGCCCACAGTATTTTTCTACTTGTGCATAAAGTTTTACTACTTATACAAATAAAATAACATAATATTTACGAAAATGCACCTAGAAAATACTACTATACTATCTGTGGAGGCTTGTCATTAGCAATTTAGTTATGTATTATTGTATCTACAAAATGTTATTAGTCTGTAAGCCTTCCTAAAATTAATTAAATAAATAATAAAATTAAAGCTTTCTTTTTAAGACTCGATAAATGGGGTTTTACCAGGCTTTTCAGGTAAAACCGAAATAAAAGATTACCAATAGGTACCTACTTATCCTTGTAAAATAAGCAGCTCTACAGGTGTATACATAACGCTACTTGCATTCACCCCTCCCACACTTCGTGAACGACGTACGATACTCGTAACTCATTTCCTTCAGCTGACTTTTACAGCGCGCCATAATAAATGGCTGACAGGTTTTTATTTTAATTTCTGCTAGGAAATGCTGTTGCCTGGTTTATCGGTAAGGTTTATAGAGGTTATGGAACTACCTGTAATTATAATATCATTGGACGTTCCGACTTAATTTCCTTAATTTTCAAGAAATAGGGGTTGCCCTTTGTTGTTGAAAATGAAGAAAATTTTGTCGTATCTCAAATATTAAAAAACTGTTCTTGCTATGATAGTCTGACAAATAAATGAACTATTACTATTGCAGTATTTTTATCTCATGAAGTGACACACGCTGTACTTGTGCTTACCAAGTATAAGTACAAACACACTGTGAATGTGTGTGTAAGCGCAGAAGCTCTTGGTACAGACCGAGAACTGTGTGTGTGCTGATGATACTTGTCTTCACGCACTTCACAGCGTGTTTGTAGGTGGGTCAATCTCCAAAACGGGCGTATTCGTGTGATCGCTCTGGTGCTTTTCAGATATTGATATTTAATGGTAGTTATGTATCTCATTAAAAAGAATGATATTCAAATAGTACATTTTTACTATTGGCCTTCAATTTACACAAACAATTATGGAAATATTAAATTTAAAAAAATTTCGCGACCAGAGCAATCATAATTGGTGCCAGAGCGATCATAAAATTCGAGAACCAAATCCAGAGCAATCATAAGCTTACCTTCGTAATGTTGGAGCGCAGGAACATGGCACACAGATATCCTCCTCGGCTGTTAGACTACTACTGGCGTTGCACCGCGGTAGGGGAACAGAGTGTTTAGGACGCGTAACTAGGGATGAGTGCGATGTTTTACCTCAGCGCAGAGCGATGAGATAAAATGCCCGGTCACGATTTTAAATTCAAATTGTGGCAAAAGTATTGTTAATATAACTAAAAATATTTTATTACCATGAAGATTAACTATTTGTTATGTAATCTAAATAAGTTGTTTCATATGAACCTTCACATTAAAAAGTTAAAGAATATTTTTTCATTCAATCGGGAGTCGGGTCAACCCAGAGCGATCAGGATTTTAGGGTTTAGGATTTTTTTTTAAATATTTAAAATAAATTTGTTCATAATATTAGCCCTGTATCACGTAGATTAGACACCGAACTGTTTATAAAAAAATATTTTGAAAACGTTTTTCGATTTTAAAATAGGTTTATCCAGCCCGACACGAAAAAATATGCCTCTGGAGATCGACCCAGGTACACCAAGTAAATAAGTTGCAAAAGGACATCTTAAATAAAATGTTTGGTCTAATTTGCTACGAAACTTTTATGGTTAATTATTTATTATTATTCCTATTTCATTTTTAGTTTTCATGGAACCATATCAATCCGATACTCATCATCATCCCCCATTACTCCTCATTATTTTATGTCCACCAACAAAAAAGCCGCTTATTACGAATACATAATCGATACAAAAAAGGTGCCGTAAAAAGAGAATTCGTGTAACAAAAACCGTGAAGGAATTACTCCCGTGGTATCTTTTGACGCATCAAAAATGTTATATCCTTTTTACGGTGTGCAATTTAATTTCCGTTTTGTTACACCCACGTGACGGTTCTGCTGTGTGTAAATTCGATTTTACATAAAAGCTGTGCAGTAGTCCTTGGGGATAGTATAAAGGACCGACGTCCATTTTTGTTTGGATTTGAGAACTCTTTATTGTAACTGTTGGTAGGTCTGCTATGTACCGAACTTAGTAAAACTGAATAAAGCCGTATTCAAACCTGTCGCGCGTATTCAAACGTAAGTGTTGTCGGTAGCGGTACATAACGCGTGGGTTTCGCTCAAACTTGATACTAAATACCTGAGCGAAACCCGCGCGGTACGTACCTCTAGCAACAGCGGCAGCAAATACCGCTTAGGTTTGAATAGCCGGTACTGTAAATAAAAAAATAAAATAAAAAAAAAAGTTTAATAACAAACATGGGCGAAATTGGATCTGGAGGATTCTTTTATTAAATTATTGTAAAAAAGCATTTCTGTACTTAGGTACTGTAGGTAAGCAGATCTACGCAAGTAGGGAAACACTATTGTACAATATTCTGCTTTTCCAAATCGTAAATCATCTAAACCTACGTATTCACAGTTTTAGGTGAAAATATACACAGAGTACACAGAAAGGCATACTGAAACTTTATTCCCAACACAGTTTATCAATTCTAGTATTGTATTGTAAAACAATGCAATAGATGGCTCACAGCTCGAATCTCCACTCTCTAATTGCAAAATTCTTCACAGAAAAATCCAATTATACTACGCTCGCCGGACTTAGGACTTGAACCGTCCAGAGTACTGAGATAAAAAATGTGCCCTTTAGATAAAACCATTTTATTGTTCTGTGATAAATCTTATTTCAGACTTTAAAATAACCTCGACAAAATGTAGACGTTACAGTTTTTGGTTTCAGCGGACAAATAATTAGGCTTGTAGTCTGTTTTAATTTGTGGACGCTTATAAATGGCAACTGTAAGCGCTAGTTATACAATTTTACCTAGATATTAGACTGAAGCTTGCTGAAAAATAAATAAAATAGGGATTTAGAATAATTTTTCACCCACACCAAGTGCGATTCGGATTCCCGCACCGAGGGCTCCGTACAAATTTGTAGGTAAGTATGTAAATAGTTTTAAAATAATTTGTTTTGTAATGTAACTATAAATTTACGGTTTTCGGATTTTTCCTTTACTTGTGCTACATAACATTGCTTCTTGCCAAATTTCATGATTCAACAGGAAGACCCTATAGGTTTTGATTTCGGAACATAAACGCTGTATCTTTTGATTGAGTTGACTTAGAAGTTTGTTTTTTCACTGCTTCGAGGGATTACAGCCCTGAGTATTTGATATTAATTTCAACTTGATAACTCCACGCGTTCCTGAGAAAAAGGGTATTGACTGACGGACAGACGGATAACGAAGTGATCTTTTAAGGGTTCCGGTTTTCCTTTTGAGGTACGGAACCCTAAAATTGCCAAATACTGACTCATTGCACCAACTGAAAAAAGCCACTATAACTATGACTTAGGTGTAGGCACTAAATAATAATGGCAAGCGTTGTGGTGCACTTATAAAGGCAATAAAGCTCTCTATTCTATTTTACTCTCACACTTCGTAGATCATACTTAGTTCACTCCCAGACGTAATTAAAAGTGTACAGCAATCAATTCATTGGAACATAACATCATAGCACCACGCCTGTAATCATCGAAGTTACAGTTATAGACAGAGGTGTTTCGCTAGTTGTGTGTAAATTCGATGTAAGTAATGGGGGCGAGCCTATTGCCATCAACCGGGAAAAAATCCAATTTTCGGGCTGCTACTGAAAATTCTTGACAGAAAAACCCAATAACTCTTTACTCGACCCGGAATTCAGGCCCAAGACTTCACGCTCAATAGTAGCCCTTGCGATCACTAGACTAATGAGGCAGCTCAACTCAGTGGAGGTTGATGAAAACAAAAATAAAATAAAAATATCGTAACTTGAAAAAAACCCATTTCATAAAAAACGTTTGTCCCAATTCGATCCCGCAGATGGCGGTCATTTCGCTTCTGCCAATTGGGTCATCAAACACCGAATCCGTGTTACAATACGTCACTATAAGTTACGCTGAAACGTGACATATTATATCCTTCTCTATCCGGTGGTGTTGTGAGGTCATTCGTACGGGGTCTTGAAACGTTCGGTCATCGTTATATGAGTTTGGATGCTTACTGGGTTTAATTTCAGTGCTAATATGCTGGCCGATGAGGTAATTTATTACATAATACATCGTAGCATCAGGCCTGTATTTCCCAAAAGGTAAGGCAGAGGAGTACCTAAAGTGCACCCACATTTAACCAGTTATGCTTAAGTCCCATGTGATAGGGGGCGAGCCGGGTACAAATCCAAACTCCGGGATTCTACTGAGAAATTCCAGATGTATAAACCCAATTACACTGTAACGGTATCTACAACACCACATGCGAACAACGCGTCATGCTGATGTCATGCAAAATCTGCATCTCGCAAGCAGAGTTTCTCGCGCAAGTAACATAGATACAACGGCCAGACATGAATCATCGGGCAGTTGCCCGCTAGATCCGACTCTCGGCTGGTCGGAGAATCCTCCAGTTTCTATCGAGGATGAGTGAACTTTATACCATGTTCCTCATACCTCTATAACACTTGGCTCGACGCGGGAATCGAACCCAGGATCTCATGCTCAGCAGTAGTGCTTTCGACTACTAGATTAACTTATAAAACTTTACAACTTATCTTTTTGGTAACGTTTGAAGGCGCGGGGCAGGCATATGTTCAGCAGTAGACATCTTTCGTCTGAAATAATAATGAATAAAAAACGGTTATTGGATTACCTCTACTACAGTAGACCACTTATATCTGACATGCAGCGCCCCGCAGTTTCACCCACATAAGTATCGATCCCGTAAAAATATCGGGATAAAAAGTAGCCTATATGTTAATCCAGGGTGTCAGCTACCTCCATACAAAATTTTGTCAAAATTGGTCCAGCCGTTTGAGCGTGAAGAAGTAACAAACATATAAAACACACACACATACATACACTCTCAAACTTTCGCCTTAATATTAGTGTGATATTATAGTGTGATAGTTGTCATCTCAGTAGGCACATCCTTTCTAGCCATAACATCTTTCATACGTTTCATACAGTCCATCCATCGTTTCTTTGGTCTTCCCCTACTCATAAAGCCGTCAACGCAAAAAGGAAAGTTTTGAGTATGAATAAACTCAAAACTTTCCTCACGAAAAAACTCAGCGTTTGTTATTGGTACGTAAAACTCTCCTATCGATTTGTTATTTAATAAGACTTTTTGAAATGCTTGCAGAAATTCAGCTTGGTACACCTAAAATTTGTATTTTATCCAACACTATTCAATAACACAAAATGCTAAACTTGCAAAAAAGGTGCAGCTTATTAGATTCCCGATCTCATTTGCGGCTTCGACCTTTTCCAATAAATTTCTAATCTTTCTTCTAACCTTTTCAACAAGCTTTCGATCCAACGGAAAATCGGTCAGACGTGAAAATATATTATAAGGTTCTCTACACACAGGTAATGTTAATAGAATATTTAATAGAATATTTCTGGAAACACTTGAAAAATAATAAAATAAGAAAAATAACAACAGCCGGACAGGTCGATGATCTTCGGGGTTAAGCAACGCTTGCCGAGGTCGATTCGTGGATGGATGACGACCATCCATAATATACTGAGACCCCTCCGTGCATCGGAAAACATGTTTAGCAGTTGGTCCCGGCTGTCGTTTGTAGATCTTTGATAGTCGTTACCGGTAGTCAGAAGCTCAAAAGTCAGACTACGATTCTTGCCAATGGGCAACGTGTAAATGATGAATGGTTTTATTTTTATAAATAAGTTTGCAAAACAAACACTTTTCTTCTTTCACACGTCAATCATATTTTTTTTTTTAACTAGATGAGGTCGGCGTTTGCTATCTGACTACTCTGAGAAGAAAGGCCCAAACAAACTCAGAGGTCACAGTCTCTTTTAAAGTCCAGACATAATCTTGGTCAGGTTATATGAAGACCTTGAGATCGATGTCTGAGATGGTCTTTTGAGGATAGAACCACACAGGTGTTACCCAGTAACTGGATTCTGGAGGTCAGATAGGTTGTCGCTCCGTGCAAAATACTGGTATTCAGCTGCATCCGGTTTGACTGGAAGCTGACCGCAACATAGTTGGGAAAATTTTAGGTAGATTGAATAAGTAGTATTTGTGCCACAAATAAATTTATTCCAGAGACAATATGACTTATAAACTAAGTCTGTTGTAGTGAATTCAGATGTTGATGATGTTCATTCAATATTTTAAGTCAAAATTTTATTTTAATTACGCATTCAAAAGAAAATAAATTATTTTGCAATTGTTGTTTTTGTAATTGCTTA
The DNA here is from genome assembly GCA_963669345.1 of Gortyna flavago. Classification (NCBI taxonomy): domain Eukaryota; kingdom Metazoa; phylum Arthropoda; class Insecta; order Lepidoptera; family Noctuidae; genus Gortyna; species Gortyna flavago. Next base: position 5,836,699 of record OY770131.1, read on the forward strand.
GCCACGTTCATTGCGTTATTTAAGTTGTTCAGCAGACGAATGTTTCACACCTATGGAGCAATGGATTAGGAATTTCAAACAATTTTTTTTTTTTTAGAATATCTTACGCAATTAGGTCGTTGGTTTTATGTTCGTTCATTCTAAACCCACCTCAACATATCCTGCACACACGTGCCCTTATATTAATCTAAATAAATAATAATTTATAGGTAGATTAATGTTTATTCACATTTGCTGGTTAGCTTAACGCTCACTAACGAGTAAAGTAACGATCCACACTGACATTCATTTATATTTTCTCGATATCATGTATTTTTGCCCACCTACAAATAAAACGTACACATTAGAGTCTAGAGCTCATCTTATGCACACTGCAATGGTGCCAAGACGGTTTGCTCAAGAAATTCTCCCAGTAAATGTCCTAAGTAGGGTTACCATTTCCTAATATAAAAATATGGTCAGGCAGAGGTGTTCCTCATAGTACATCCACATTTTACTAGTTAAATTAAAGTCCCATGTCATAGGGGAACGAGCTTAATGCCATCAACCGGGTACAACGACTCCGGGATGCTCCCGAGAAATTCCTGATATAAAAACTCAATTACACTTTGCCCGACCTGGGAACCGAACCCAGCACAACACCTCAGCAGTAGTGCTTCTGACCACTTCACCAACCAGCAGCCAATTGTAAAAGTCCTGACAAAAAGTCGGTCAATTGCAAAAAGACGGGACATTTACTTTAAATTTTTATATTTTCATTAAGTATTACTTATTCAATTTTTTCTTAAAGGGTACCCTGTGTTAAAAAGGCCGGACGAAGTCCAGACAGTGGGTCAAAAAACCGGATATGTCCGGACAATCCGGACAGATGGTGACCCTAGTCCCGGGTTAGTTTACAGCACTTATTTGCTATGTTTTAAAGTGAAACGAGTGTTTGTCCGGGACGTATTTTGAAACTTGACATTTAGAATGGAAACGTTCTGATAGTTACAACGTTACAAATGGATGCTATTAGGCTGGCCTAGTCTTTTTAACCAACTTCCTAAATGTTTGGATTGCTCTTAAGTTAAAGTTAATGTCTAGTTTTAAAGACTTTGGTTGAACAAAAGACAAGTAACAGTTGTGAATACACAGACAAACAAATGCCCACTTTAAACAGTACAAAAAATTGCCTGAGTTATAGTAGTAAATTGCTACTGGTCCAACAAATGAGTTATTGTCAAGTAACCGTTACATAAAAGGTGTTTTATATCTATCGTCCATTGGTACATAATAACCTTTATCGTTTTTTAATGCATTCTAAATATAACTGAAACCTTCCGAACTTTTTGCAAATTCAAAACAATGGAAGATATTTTCAGCAAAAAGAGAGTAAAATCACTGACTCCTAAGGGCGAATTTCACCAGAGAAACTCCTGTGGATAATAATTTAAACTGTGTTCGAGAGAAAGAAAACTGAACGCGATCGGCACGTCTAAACCGCGTTCAAGAGCTGTGAGCCAGAATAGTCAGATAGGAAACGCCGATCTCATCTAGTTTAAAAAAATATGATTGACGTGTAAAAGTGTTTGTATAAACCTACTTACAGAAAATTAATCATTTATCATGTAAAATTTGCCCTCAGTCACAGGAACTAACTCCTAATTTAGGAGTCAGAGCATAAAAAAAAACATTTGTCAATCTGTTGTTGTGTATATTTTTAGTCTTATGGATATTGTTAAAGGCTTTTGGTGAAATAAATAATGAAATTAAATGTAAATTGGTCTTACAGTAACTACTTATAAATATTAAAGCTTTTCGACGAACGGCACGAAAGGCACACAAGAGTGCCTATCTTGAACGTCGCTTTAATGACCCTTGCTACGTGGTCAGTTCACATAGTGGAGGACTCATTAGTACCCGTCGCATACACCCCCACCCTTATCTTACTCTCCAGAAATCGTAGGAACATTCATGTTAGAAAATTTGTGGAGAAGGTTTTGATAACCTGCTTTGTTTTCATAAGAACAAGTAGTGTTTGGATAGTATTACTTAGGGGTGCTACACACCAAGTTCGGGTCGGTACATTCGATTCGAATTCGTCTAGTCGCAGGTGTAGCCAAAACGGTGAAGGAAAACATCGTGAGGAAGCCGAAATGTCCTAGGACCAAAAAATTCGAAGACATGTGACATCTACCAACTCGCACTAGGCCTGCGTGGTATGTACAGCCCAAACGCTCTGGAAGAGGGGAGGCCTGTGTCCCAGCAGTGGTAACACACAGGCTGATTATGCAGGTGTAGTCGTTACTCGCCTCACAATCTCTCTCCTTCTGGTTCTGTTGGATGCCAACATAGCCCACCCGAAGATTACTCGGCTTTCATTCGGCTCAAACTTCATTCAAACTTCGTTCGGCATCTACTCTCGCTTAATCACGTTCGGGTCGGCTTGTCACAATTCAAGCTAAGCCGATTTTTCGCAAATGTGAACCTGTAAATGTCTGTAGCACCCCGCAAATATGAACCTGATTGTTCATATTTGCTGCTGAATTGAGGAGGTTTTTAATAAATTCAAAACAAAGCACTTCTTTTAGCATGGCGGGTTAATTCTTAGTGAATGTTAGTATCTCAGCAAGGTTGTAGGTTCTTTTTTAGAAAACGAATGATTATTTCATTGCAGTTGTAAGACATTTCTTAAATTCACTATAAAAAAAGCGTAAATTGTCTGTCTAAGGGCTGATTTTTCAATCGACAGGTAATTTTTATTCGTGGAATAAAATTGACGTCTGACAGCTTTTTTTAAGGAAGACCTGTCAAAAACTCAAAATTATTCCTTCAATAAAGTTATCTGGCGCTGGAAAAATCATCCATAAATCAAATGGAGGTTGAAATTATTTATTAAAAAATAAACGAAAGCATATGTTAGCCTCTTAAGAAAGTACCCAAATAGGATCAGTATGAATTTATATATTAATACATAAATTCACGCTTTCTTCCCCCATGGGAAAGTAACTGTAGTTTCTGCCTAGCCCCAGAAACTACAGAACAGCACCTGTTACGATCCTTACATACTCCTTTTGCCCTGTTTACGTTCATACATCTAGATGTATGACCAGTCATACACGCACGCCGGTTGCGAGTACTACGCACCTGACCTTCCTGAAGAAATTATATTTTATGTAAGTAGAAAATGTTTTAAAAACTTCAACAAAAGCTTCTAAGCCTTTATTTGTAAGCCCCATTATTTGTTATGAGAGCGTCGCCACTTGTAGAAACCACTACCGTTTGAGGTCTGCTTGTTAACTTCATCAGTATCATAACAACTAGAAGTTCTCCCCAAAATTTTTTTTTAATCCTCTTATGTTCGTATTCAAAGGCATAAAGTTGATAAATTTTTTGGTTTCTTTAATAAAAATAAGATTTAAAAGTAAACCGCTTCATATTCTGTGAAATCGCTTTGTGATCAACAGAGCTTTGTGCTTTAATTTATGGTGAAACATTATTTTTCTGAATTCAAACATTTATGAGACAGTTAAAAAGTAAGTAAAGTCAAATTAAATAAATATTGCTACGCCGTAGCTGCTACGGCGTAGATATATTTTTAATTTGACAAGTTGTTGTCACTGCTACGCTAGCTATGGGGTCATAGCAGAAAACCATAATCATCTACGCTATGAAAATATTTTATTGGTGCCATTTTGTGCATGGATTATGCATATTTTCATGGATTATGTATCTTTTCAGTCTTTACGGATAGAAGTGAGTTTTGATTTACAAACACCATCCATCATCATCAATATCAATATCGTCCCATTTTAAAACATTTAAATTTTAAAATTAGATCAATAAAGAGATTTAAAAATAAATTTGGACGTATGTCAGATTTGATTCGTGATTCATGCTTGAATATTTATTATGATGAGATAAACTCAACAAAAACGTATTTTACGCCTACTATTTGGGAATAATATTTTTTTTTCGACTTCCTAAAAAGGAGGTTCTCTGTTCGTCTAAAACTTTTATTTTATGTAGGTATGTTCCCCGATTACTCGAAGACGGCTGGACCGATTTGGGAAATTCTTCGGGTAGACCTACGTCTCAGGTTATCCAATTGCCATCAAGTCAGTATCTGACAATAAGTCTGGATCCTGGAGAAATCTAGGAAACTCTTTAAATACATACTATAAGCACACCTTACAGTGATTTGGGTATATTTCCGTTGTGCCAACAACAAAAAAGTGAAAAAATTAAAAAACTTCTTTTATAAAAAAAGGTTAACACGGTAACTTATTTATGTAACTCTTATAGAGCTGATTTTTCAATCATCTGATAACTTCATTTGAGGAATAATATTCAAATAATGACTGTTATTTCATACAAAAACTGTCAAACGTCAAAACTGGCAATGGAAAAATCAGCCTTTTTTTTTTTTAAGGATGGGAAATCATCCAATGAGTCCTCCCGCTCTGGGTGGAGCGGAAGGGAGTGTCAGACTCTTACTGACGAAAACCCATCCGAGTTCCTTCCTTAGCCCTTTATGTTCCGGGGTAGCGGTAACCCTTTCGGACAATCCCCAAATCAGCCCTTAGTGTACTTATTTCAAACAATGCATTCTCTGTAAATTCACTCAGAAAACAACAGAATAGGTCCGTGTCACTATCTATCTAGCTATGTAATCCACGTGCCTTTAAACCATGCACTATACATTACCACCCAGTGCATCACACCGCACTGACTCCTCATTATCCATTCTATGTCTCATCGATTGCCTCATAGCTCACTGCATCCACTTTGACTTTGCGATTAGCCGCACAAAAGCGCGGCCGGCTATTATCGTTCTCCAATAGTTTCGCACACACGTGATAAGTAGCGGCTGGAGCCTAATATTATGATAAACAACCTAATGAGTGTGTTGGGAATGTCAGAGTAGCGAAGAAACTTTATACAAAAATGCAATACCTACACGGTCAAAATGTATGGAACAGCAAATTTATTTTTAATAGCAAAAAATAAATTTGCTGTTCACTTTGTGATCCAAGGTCTAGTGATCGCCTACACATCTAATATCTAAAGTATTGATGTATTTTTTCAAGTCAAACATATAATATTTCCGCACCAGGCCAGGGCGCGCACCACCGTTGCCTATACAATACCTGCAGCATGATTGTTACTCACGTGCTCTCTAGTTTGTAAAATTCTCCAATATTAGATTTAGGGTAAACATGTTATCATACATCTCATAACTTTATTTTGGTTTTGTCAATTAATTGGTGGAACGATCATTTTGTTCCTTTCGCGCAGCACTTCATAAACTAGCCATAAATCTAACATCTTTATTACCTCTCATGTTGTGTTAGTAAACTTAGACAAACGTGCTTTTTTTGCTTTTGCTGACGAATGTGGTTTCGCTGTGCGGCGAGGGGCGCGACGTAAGGCCCTGTGCTCAAAAGCAACGAAAAATTTAAAATAAATGAAAATGAAATGAATGATGAATGGAATTTGGACATTCTATTTTTGGCAAGTGAACCATTCGGTCGCTAGACGACCACGGATGTGTTTTCCGGTTTTCCACGCCCCGTGAACTCGTGAAAGCCTCTTCTCACATTTAGACGTAACTAAAACTTTGTGTGTTAATTCATGTAAGACTTTAAGCCTATAAATTATAATTTTCCATCTGACTGGTGCGAGTTACTTTCGCTTACACAAGTGTTGTTCCTTGACAACCAGATGACAATGGAAACTCGTGGAAAACATCATAAACCAACTCCCATTACCACAAATACATATTTTAGAATGTGACTTTTGGAATTTGGGATGTAGTTTCAAGAGATTTAAACGGAAATTATTTTTACACTTCAACTAGGTATAGAATACTAAAATGAACACTGAACAGTAAATTCATGCCACGTTTTTAATTTCACCTGGATCGTTTTGTATATTTTGTCAAAGAAGGATCTGAAACAATATATACTTGTCTTAGTTTTCAGGCGCTCAAATATGACGAGGATAAGGCACCTTCGTCAATCATTTTACTCCAGCAAATAGGTATTTATTTTTAGGAGCAATACCATAATAATATGATTGAGTGTTTGCTATTTATTATCTATGGTTACTCGCTTAAATTGGAACTTTTAAATTGGATTTTGGTATAGACTTCGAAATTCATAAATGTCTGTTGTTATTTATAAACATAAGTCTGACAGAAAATTATTTGGAAAACAAACTGTTATCTCTCGGGCAAGTCGTTACTTTCAATGGCTTGGTATTGAAATGTAGCTTTTTAGTGAAACTAAGTAGGTACTTCCTTACCTACTTATCAATATTGTTTTTATATTTAATAATTGTGTTCAGCAAAAGCTTGAAAGACAAGTTATTTAAAAATAGACATATTTTGTACCTCTAACTTAGGAAAAAAAGAAATGTCTTATTTTATTTCTTAGTCAGAGGTACAAATATTTGTGATAGCTTTTGTGCTCGAGCATCAATTTAAATATTCTGCTCAATATAATGCACTAAATACCTAAGGAATTCTTTAAAATAGTTTCTTTAGAAACTGTTATTTCGCGTTAAAAAAATGAGCATGGATTCGGAGTATTACAGGCTTACTACATACATAACGTTATTTGGTCATTCTGAAAAAAACATCTCAATAGGAATTGTTCTATAAAAAGAACCTCGCAACAATATTGCGAAGAAAAACACATTCATAAAGATAATTAAATAACTCTTGGCTGCAAACTTTATGTTCACGAAACTTTTCTATTACGACTTCGAATAGGTCTTATTGCATGGCAACAAGCCAAGACCTGAATGTTTTTACAGGTGAAATATTTTATAATATATGTGCGAGTGTATTTGTTATCATAAACATATTCTACATACTTTGGATATTCTCTTACATGACGCGAGATTTGAAATTATGTGTATTTTTGTCACATGAAAAAACACAATTTATAAACAAGTAAGTAGGAAAGGAATGTCTAATTTGATTATATAGCCAACTGTGTCAACTCTATGTCATAATTTAAAACTACATGGAAATATATTACAAAACAGCTTCTAAGCGGTCTGGACACCAAGTTAATAAATTGCACTAAGAACCGCTTCTGCATTATATTCCTTGGGGAATAATTCAAGAGGACTAATGATTATTATGAAACTGTTTTCCTTAAACTAGGGGTACCTACTTCAAGTTATCAGTTATAAATTTAACAAGCACACTGCACCAAAACCCCACCATTTTTCGATTTTAAAACCACAATGTTTTCGAAAAGAAATTCAATATTACGTCTCAAGTGTAGAGTTACTTTAAAAGCGTTCTTAAGTCACAAAAGCTGTCATGATTACTGTCCTTCGATGGTTGTGCATACTGCACTTAGCGAGGGACTAGTGTTGTTTATTCTGATATAAAAGCCGGGATTAAGATTAAAAAGCTGGGATAGTCGAGATTAAAATGTTGCATCAATTGCGTCGGTGGTCGGGAATGTAAATATTGCATGTTGGAATACTGGTTTTAATGAGGCAAGATATTTATTTTATTTACCTTTAATAAAATTAAACGGCTGAATATATTTATGTGAATTCGTAAGCTATGGCTTTAGAAGCTTATTTATTCAGCCGTTTAAGTCGGGTTATTGGGAGCAAATGGCAAGAGTTCATGATTACCTATTTTTGGTAAGATTAACATGAAAATTGGGACATATAGGCCTCCTTTCCCTGAAAGGGAGTGGACCGTAATCTACCACGCGGGCCCAGTGCTGATTGGTGGATGCCATTTATCTTAATTTTTTTTGGTTCTTTGGACATGACGGTTTCGTCAGGCTGTTAACTGCGTAACTGTGTAACTGCCCCGTTGGTCTCGTTGTCGCAAGCGCGACTGCTAAGCGCGGGGTCCTGGGTTTGATTCCCGGGTCGGGCAAAGGATTATTGAGTTTTTCCATTAGGAATTTCTTAGTAACAGCACAGTATTACAATATTAACAGCCCGGAGTTTGGAAGTTAGCCCCGTGCCTCGAAAGCACGTTAAGCCATTGGTCCTGCGCCTGGTCTCTCTCCTGTTTTGTCGGATTGCCATCCCATATCATTATGAGATTGAGGGAAAAGGGAGTGTTACCTATGTCTGCGCGCACCCTTGTGCACTATAATATCTACCGTGCCGAAGCACTATACGTAATTCTCTGTTGAGATTGGCCGCCGCCGTGGCCGAAATACGGTCTGCACGACTTTATTTATTTATTTTATTTTCCTTTACCATTTTGTGAGCAGTGGTGATTATTTACATAAAGTAAATTGCCTGCCTGGGTTCAAACTCACGAAAATTCAGGGCCGATACCACTCGGCCACCACTGCTACAGCAACGCTTAAATTATTCAAACACCGTGCAGGCAAACTGCAGGTCATAAGTAGTTTGCGTAATGGAACCGTTGCTTGCATGCCTGTTGCCATTTCATTACATTAAATTGATATGCAGCCTACACGCAAGTCAAGATAAAACGAAATGTTAAACAAAATAGAAGGAATCTTTAAAGAAACATTTACCCCCTTACTAATAAACGTATTATATCAGACTAACTTCCGCCCGCGGCTTCGCCCGCGAGGTATGTCGATAAAAACTATCTTATGTCCTTCCCTGGGATGAATCTATCTTTCTGCCAAATTTTATCGAAATCCGTAAAAAGGCGTGAAAAGGTAACATACAGACAGACAGACAGAGTTACTTTCGAATTTATAATATTAGTAAGTAAGTAAGTATGGAAGTATTGATTTTCGAAAGAAGACATAGCGTTGTGTAACTATAGAGACGTTATACAACGTTTATTATTAAGGGGGTTAAAATGTAATACCCAACAAAACAGTCATAAAGAAAGAGTATTTAGATAACAAAAGACAGTTAAGGTGACAATATTCCGCGCTCATTTAAAACATTGTAATATTAAAATCCCTAATGTCACATAAATGAAACCATCCAGTGAAAACATAGTGTCCCATTTCCCGTGTCTCGGAAAACGGGACGAACACAGCACTTTCTCATTTAAATATAACACAACACATGCTGCAAGAATATGGCATTTAAAGTTTTCATAGACTGAATAAGTTTACGTCAAACATCAAATACTCTTAAGTATTTTTGCTGAGAAAGTATTTTAAAATTGCTTTTTAACGCGATTTTAATGTTTTTGAAAGTTTCTTTTTAGTCATCGCGTTTTGTAACTAATTAGTTGTAGCCAAATAAAACTTTTGAAGACGTTAATTACTGTTTTGGGAAATATTGTTTTAAGAATCTTGAAAAGTTAATGTTTAAGTTAAATATGAATGTTTAAATTTTGAAGCGATGTCGAACAATATAATGTTTCACTAACTACCAATAACTGAAGTCCATGTTAATCTTCAAATTTTTCAATTTCGAATTACGTTTGGAGAATAGTTTGCTACTATATTCTAGTAGCAAACTATTCTCCAAACGTAATTCGCGATGATTTACTTTAAAAACAAATGAGTTTGCTTTCGCATTGCGTGCGACTTGAGGAACTTTATACAGTGATTACAATGCCTATCACGATCTGAACCAAGCTTCTTGCGGATAGCCAGTTTGGCTTCCGCAAGGGGCGCTCTACGGTGGACGCCATCATGCGCGTGAGAGCCCTCACGACGGGGGACGCGGTGTCTCGGGGTGGGGTGGTCGTGGCGGTGTCATTAGACATCGCTAACGCGTTTAACACCCTGCCCTGGAGCTGCATTAGGGAGGCACTCCGGTATCACCGAGTGCCGACCTACCTCCGTCGAGTAGTCGGGGCCTATTTGACGGACAGAGCCGTCATCTACCCCGGTCGCGATGGGGAATGGAACCGGCGAGAGATATCGTGCGGTGTCCCACAGGGATCGGTCTTGGGGCCGCTCCTGTGGGACATCGGTTACGACTGGGTGCTGCGGGCAGACCTCCCTGATGGCGTCAGCGTAGTTTGCTACGCTGACGACACGCTGGTCCTGGCGCAGGGGAGGTCGCATCAGGCGGCGGCCGACACAATGACACGCGGGGTTGCGATAGTCGTGGAGAGGATCCGGCAGTTGGGTCTCGAGGTGGCTCTGCACAAATCCGAGGCCATGTCTTTTCATGGGCTTCGGAACGGGCCACCATCGGGATCCCAACTGACGGTAGGAGGGGTTCGCATCGGCGTCGAGACGACGATGAAATACCTGGGTCTCGTCCTCGACAGCCGGTGGAAGTTCGTCGAGCATTTCCGACGTTTGGCCCCCAAACTGGAACGGGCTGGGGCCGCTTTCAAGCGGCTCCTGCCCAACCTGAGGGGGCCAAACGCCTCCTGCCGGAGGCTTTACGCGGGGGTCGTGCGGTCCATGGCCGTATATGGCGCCCCGGTGTGGGCGCGTTCACTGCGGCTTCGAGCCGCCCACTACCTGAACGCGCCCCAAAAGGTGGTCGCCATACGGCTGATACGGGGGTACCGCACGATCTCGCGCGAGGCGGCAAGCCTCCTGGCCGGACTGCCGCCATGGGATCTGGAGGCGATAGTCCTTGCGCGCCTGTATGAGTGGCGCGCGGAGGCACTACGCCGGGGGGAAAACCCGCTTCCGCGGCAAATTGCTGCGGAGCGGACAGACCTCCGGCGTGATCTCATGGCGGCATGGAAAGCGCGACTGTCGCAACCCAGCGCAGGGCACGCCGCGATAGCGGCGGTAAGGCCCTCTTTGAGGAGTGGCTAGAGAGGCGTCACGGCGCCCTCACCTACCGCCTGACGCAGGTCCTCACCGGACACGGATGTTTCGGGAGGTTCCTGCACATCATCAGGCGGGAGGAAACGCCCGGGTGTCACCACTGCGAGGATCGCCCAGAGGACACGGTGGAGCACACGGTGGAGGTCTGTCCCGCTTGGGCAGAGCACCGCCGTGTCCTCGTAGAGGCGATCAGCAGCGGCGGCGACCTCTCGCGCCCGGCCCTGGTCCAAGCCATGGTCCGGGGCGAGAGGGAGTGGGAGGCAGTCACCTCCTTCTGCGAAGCAGTCATGCTAGCGAAGGAGGTGGCGGGATGGGCGAGGGAGAGAGCTGAGAGAGCCGCCCGTCCCAGCCGCCGCGGTAGACGCTCCGGGCGTCGGGAGCCGCGTGACGACTCCCGGCCACCGTAGGCGCGGGCCTGCGGACGGCGAGTAATGGGTAGCTCGCCGTCCGATCAGGACCAGGCCCGTGCCGGACGGCGCGTATGTGTTCCACGCGCGCCTCAAAGAGATGTCAGCATTGAACGGAGGGGCCCGTTAGGGCCGAAGCCTGCCGGGGCAGCGGGATTGTCCGAAAGGGTTACCGCTGCCCCGGAATATAAAGGGCTAAGGAAGGAACACGGATGGGTTTTAGTCAGTAAGAGTCTGACACTCCCTTCCGCTCCACCCAGAGCGGGAGGGGTCATTTGATGATTTCCCATCCTTAAAAAAAAAAAAAAAAAAAAAACCAAGCTTCTTTTTTTAATTTTGAGGAATTCCGTTCTCTCAAATTCTCGTAATTTAAAATGTTCAAAATCTAGTCACAGTCTCATCTCAGCGACAAAAAAATGTCAAAAACTTGTCAAAATGTAGGGAAATTAGAGGTATTTTTGACAGATAGAGACTGAGATGAGACTGTGAACGTTCTTAAATTACGAGAATTGCCCCACAGATCTTTAGCAATTTAAAATGGGACCACCTCAGGAGAACACCCATACCACCCCATACAAACAAAAAACAAAATCGGTCTACAATTGAAGAAAATACATAAAATCCAAATTTTATAAAGTCAGTTGAAAATACATTTCACAGGGAAAATTCATCTTTAATCTACGAATATTCTTCCCCAAGTTTGCCATTAGCACCGATTCCTGAAAGCAAACATCGGAGCTCAATGCAAAACATACAGTGATTGAGGGAGCGTATGATTTTTTATCTCCTTTATTTACAGAACAAACTCTACGCTTTGAGAGTAAATTGGAATAGGGGAAGCTATTTTATGCCAAAAAGGATGTAAAGGAACATCAGACTTGTTTGCTCGGGACCCAAGAAGATGTTAATGGTACAGTCTGCAACGAAAGTTGTTTAAAAAACTTAAATATGTTTTGACACCATTTTATTTAAGAAAAATAACAGTCACAGTGAAAAATATTAACAACGTTTGAGAGTAACTGATTAGATAAAAAGTGAAGTAATATCACTATTTTGTTTCGTAATACTACGGTAAAAACATAATTATGGACTTTTTGGTAAACTTTATGAAAAGGAATTTCTTATAGTCCACCTAGGTAAACTAGGCGGGTGGACCACGGGCAATACACGGATAAAATTGTAATATTTTTTGTTTTAGTTTTGGCTAGAAGTACGAGTAAATTTTTTTTTTTTTCACAAACACTTAAGCAAACAAACGAGATGAAGATGAGTTGATGATGATGTTACACTTTTTACGAACTAATTTTTAGCTGGTTCGATTCCCGGTTTAGGTAAGCTTGTCGAGAAATCTGTGAATGCAGTTTTGTTTTTTTTTTTTAAATAAAGATATGTTTCCTTTAAGAACGTTTACTTTCAAGCCCTTGTTTTTCGAAATGAATGAACCGATTTTAATGAAACTTCATACGCATAAGCAGGATACAAAGGTCTAAAAAGTTATTTATCAACATTTTATATATGAAATTAAAAGAGCAAATACTTTATCCATGTAATGTAATACCCATTCATTGTACTGCTACCTATATATCAACAATTAATTATGTAATTGTACTTAATTACATTTCTATGTAATCCGTTAATTACGATTAGATAGCTGTTTCGTCCATAAGGTACAAATGTTGCTTTTTATTTGTTGCAAGAATAGGTGTCTTCTTTAACGCTAACATAATTTTTATACGTTTTGGTTGTTTATTTAGTGCTCCTGGGAAACCACGTTAAGCCTTCGGTCCCGGCTGTCATTCGTATATCTTTGACGGTCGTTACGTTGAGTATTTAGGAGTCCAAAAGTCTGACAAACAGTCTTACCAAGGGGTATGTTACCCGGTGACCGGGTTATGGAGGTCAGATAGACAGTCGCTCCATGTCTGTAATAAGCATATAATGTTCCCACTGCTGGGTAAAAGGCCTCCTTGTTCTGTGAGAGGGAGTCGGCCATAATACACCAAGTGGGCCCATTGCGGGTCGGGTGGATATCAATTGTCTTCGATTTTTTGGTTTTAGGACATGCCGGTTTCCTCACGTTGTTTTCCTTCACCGTTTTGAGAGTAGTGGTGATGATATAATTTACAAAAAATAAAGTGCCTGCTTTGCTTTGAACGCACGACCTACAAATCGTAAGTCGTGACCATTACCAATGTGCCAACACTGCTCTCCATGTAAGATACTGCTATTCAACTGCATCCGGTCTGGTTAGACTGGAAGGTGACCCCAACATAGTTGGGAAAAGGCTACACAGATTGATTTTTATTGGTTGTTTTTTTTATATTGAACTGCTGCTTACCAGACCAGCTGACAGTGTACTCTTTTGACTAAGTCATGAGTATACGGTATTCAATTAACAATTCACGTATAGATCGTGCCTTGTACAGCACGTTAAGCCGTTGGCCCCGGCTGTCATTCGTAGATCTTTGACAGTTATTACGGGTAGTCAATAGTCCAAAAGTCTGACAATCAGTCTCAACAAGGAGTACCGTATTACCCAGTACCTGGGTTGAAGACGTCTGATTTATTTTTATTGGTTGTTTATTTAGTGGCAATAATGTGTAGTGAACAGACCAGCTGACTGGCTACTCTGTTAACCATGTCTTGAGCTAAATTCGGTATTCAATGAACAGTTTACATATAGTTAGTGATGAAGAAGATATACAAAACATTTGGGTATAGAAAATAAAAGTCTTCGTCTTAAAAATACTGCCAGGTTACCGCCTATCACTTAATTATTAAACGAACTAACAGCAGACATTACAGCCATTATGTACGGAACCGATGTAAGGAATCACGTTCATTACAGTTATCTGTCCTGACCGCCAGTTGGCGACGACGTTTACCCATAATTGGGCGATTAATACCAGCTGTTACTAACATAATGTATGATACAGCTATATAATATATGAACATGTATAATGATGTAGTGGATGGAGGTATGATAGGTCAATAGGGAACTTGGAAATGGTTGGCAAAATATCATCAGAGACCTTGGTTTTTGCAGGGTCTATCAAAAACGGAATGTCTAATTCTTTATTTTTGTTCCCTTCAGTCAGTTTTTATGATGGGCTGGCAGTTTGAGTAATTTATGCTGCCTACTCAAATATCCTTTTTTTGGTGAATTTGACATTTGGTGGTGGTTGTTGAACTGCTTAAGTTCTGAGTTAAGCTGCATGATTACTGACAAATGCGTGCACTGACTGGACAGGTCCACTCGACCAGCATGGTTATTTTTTCAAAAGACCATTTTAGACAACAATCTACATAGTCTTCACATGATCTGACCAAGATTATATCTGGACTTTAAAAGAGACTGTGACCTCTGAGTTTGTTTCGGCCTTTCTTCTCAGAGTAGTCAGATAAGAAACGCCGACCACATCTAGTTTAAAAAAATATGATTGATGAGTAAAAATGTTTGTATAAACCTACTTATAGAAAAAAATCATTTATCATTTAAAAACTGTACAGCATTGATTAATGTCTTCACACAATACCCTGAGGTTTGATCTAATTAGTTTTATGAATGTGTTAAATGTCACCATGATTTATGCGAAGTACGTAATATTTTATAACTTTCGTAGGTATAAATTATTCCTTCGAATGTAATTATGTACCACTCTACCAAACGACACGTTATACGTTTACGTACGTATGCTACATTTCATTAAATTGCTGGATATATTTCAAATGCTAAGTTAAAGTCGAAATCATGCGTTACGTAATGATAGCATAAAATTTCAAGGTGTCTCGATCTTAATAATACTTGTCTCCCTGATGGCGTCAGCGTAGTTTGCTACGCTGACGACACGCTGGTCCTGGCGCAGGGGAGGTCGCATCAGGCGGCGGCCGACACAATGACACGCGGGGTTGCGATAGTCGTGGAGAGGATCCGGCAGTTGGGTCTCGAGGTGGCTCTGCACAAATCCGAGGCCATGTCTTTTCATGGGCTTCGGAACGGGCCACCATCGGGATCCCAACTGACGGTAGGAGGGGTTCGCATCGGCGTCGAGACGACGATGAAATACCTGGGTCTCGTCCTCGACAGCCGGTGGAACTTCGTCGAGCATTTCCGACGTTTGGCCCCCAAACTGGAACGGGCTGGGGCCGCTTTCAAGCGGCTCCTGCCCAACCTGAGGGGGCCAAACGCCTCCTGCCGGAGGCTTTACGCGGGGGTCGTGCGGTCCATGGCCGTATATGGCGCCCCGGTGTGGGCGCGTTCACTGCGGCTTCGAGCCGCCCACTACCTGAACGCGCCCCAAAAGGTGGTCGCCATACGGCTGATACGGGGGTACCGCACGATCTCGCGCGAGGCGGCAAGCCTCCTGGCCGGACTGCGCCATGGGATCTGGAGGCGATAGTCCTTGCGCGCCTGTATGAGTGGCGCGCGGAGGCACTACGCCGGGGGGAAAACCCGCTTCCGCGGCAAATTGCTGCGGAGCGGACAGACCTCCGGCGTGATCTCATGGCGGCATGGAAAGCGCGACTGTCGCAACCCAGCGCAGGGCACGCCGCGATAGCGGCGGTAAGGCCCTCTTTGAGGAGTGGCTAGAGAGGCGTCACGGCGCCCTCACCTACCGCCTGACGCAGGTCCTCACCGGACACGGATGTTTCGGGAGGTTCCTGCACATCATCAGGCGGGAGGAAACGCCCGGGTGTCACCACTGCGAGGATCGCCCAGAGGACACGGTGGAGCACACGGTGGAGGTCTGTCCCGCTTGGGCAGAGCACCGCCGTGTCCTCGTAGAGGCGATCAGCAGCGGCGGCGACCTCTCGCGCCCGGCCCTGGTCCAAGCCATGGTCCGGGGCGAGAGGGAGTGGGAGGCAGTCACCTCCTTCTGCGAAGCAGTCATGCTAGCGAAGGAGGTGGCGGGATGGGCGAGGGAGAGAGCTGAGAGAGCCGCCCGTCCCAGCCGCCGCGGTAGACGCTCCGGGCGTCGGGAGCCGCGTGACGACTCCCGGCCACCGTAGGCGCGGGCCTGCGGACGGCGAGTAATGGGTAGCTCGCCGTCCGATCAGGACCAGGCCCGTGCCGGACGGCGCGTATGTGTTCCACGCGCGCCTCAAAGAGATGTCAGCATTGAACGGAGGGGCCCGTTAGGGCCGAAGCCTGCCGGGGCAGCGGGATTGTCCGAAAGGGTTACCGCTGCCCCGGAATATAAAGGGCTAAGGAAGGAACACGGATGGGTTTTAGTCAGTAAGAGTCTGACACTCCCTTCCGCTCCACCCAGAGCGGGAGGGGTCATTTGATGATTTCCCATCCTTAAAAAAAAAAAAAAAAAAAAAACCAAGCTTCTTTTTTTAATTTTGAGGAATTCCGTTCTCTCAAATTCTCGTAATTTAAAATGTTCAAAATCTAGTCACAGTCTCATCTCAGCGACAAAAAAATGTCAAAAACTTGTCAAAATGTAGGGAAATTAGAGGTATTTTTGACAGATAGAGACTGAGATGAGACTGTGAACGTTCTTAAATTACGAGAATTGCCCCACAGATCTTTAGCAATTTAAAATGGGACCACCTCAGGAGAACACCCATACCACCCCATACAAACAAAAAACAAAATCGGTCTACAATTGAAGAAAATACATAAAATCCAAATTTTATAAAGTCAGTTGAAAATACATTTCACAGGGAAAATTCATCTTTAATCTACGAATATTCTTCCCCAAGTTTGCCATTAGCACCGATTCCTGAAAGCAAACATCGGAGCTCAATGCAAAACATACAGTGATTGAGGGAGCGTATGATTTTTTATCTCCTTTATTTACAGAACAAACTCTACGCTTTGAGAGTAAATTGGAATAGGGGAAGCTATTTTATGCCAAAAAGGATGTAAAGGAACATCAGACTTGTTTGCTCGGGACCCAAGAAGATGTTAATGGTACAGTCTGCAACGAAAGTTGTTTAAAAAACTTAAATATGTTTTGACACCATTTTATTTAAGAAAAATAACAGTCACAGTGAAAAATATTAACAACGTTTGAGAGTAACTGATTAGATAAAAAGTGAAGTAATATCACTATTTTGTTTCGTAATACTACGGTAAAAACATAATTATGGACTTTTTGGTAAACTTTATGAAAAGGAATTTCTTATAGTCCACCTAGGTAAACTAGGCGGGTGGACCACGGGCAATACACGGATAAAATTGTAATATTTTTTGTTTTAGTTTTGGCTAGAAGTACGAGTAAATTTTTTTTTTTTTCACAAACACTTAAGCAAACAAACGAGATGAAGATGAGTTGATGATGATGTTACACTTTTTACGAACTAATTTTTAGCTGGTTCGATTCCCGGTTTAGGTAAGCTTGTCGAGAAATCTGTGAATGCAGTTTTGTTTTTTTTTTTTAAATAAAGATATGTTTCCTTTAAGAACGTTTACTTTCAAGCCCTTGTTTTTCGAAATGAATGAACCGATTTTAATGAAACTTCATACGCATAAGCAGGATACAAAGGTCTAAAAAGTTATTTATCAACATTTTATATATGAAATTAAAAGAGCAAATACTTTATCCATGTAATGTAATACCCATTCATTGTACTGCTACCTATATATCAACAATTAATTATGTAATTGTACTTAATTACATTTCTATGTAATCCGTTAATTACGATTAGATAGCTGTTTCGTCCATAAGGTACAAATGTTGCTTTTTATTTGTTGCAAGAATAGGTGTCTTCTTTAACGCTAACATAATTTTTATACGTTTTGGTTGTTTATTTAGTGCTCCTGGGAAACCACGTTAAGCCTTCGGTCCCGGCTGTCATTCGTATATCTTTGACGGTCGTTACGTTGAGTATTTAGGAGTCCAAAAGTCTGACAAACAGTCTTACCAAGGGGTATGTTACCCGGTGACCGGGTTATGGAGGTCAGATAGACAGTCGCTCCATGTCTGTAATAAGCATATAATGTTCCCACTGCTGGGTAAAAGGCCTCCTTGTTCTGTGAGAGGGAGTCGGCCATAATACACCAAGTGGGCCCATTGCGGGTCGGGTGGATATCAATTGTCTTCGATTTTTTGGTTTTAGGACATGCCGGTTTCCTCACGTTGTTTTCCTTCACCGTTTTGAGAGTAGTGGTGATGATATAATTTACAAAAAATAAAGTGCCTGCTTTGCTTTGAACGCACGACCTACAAATCGTAAGTCGTGACCATTACCAATGTGCCAACACTGCTCTCCATGTAAGATACTGCTATTCAACTGCATCCGGTCTGGTTAGACTGGAAGGTGACCCCAACATAGTTGGGAAAAGGCTACACAGATTGATTTTTATTGGTTGTTTTTTTTATATTGAACTGCTGCTTACCAGACCAGCTGACAGTGTACTCTTTTGACTAAGTCATGAGTATACGGTATTCAATTAACAATTCACGTATAGATCGTGCCTTGTACAGCACGTTAAGCCGTTGGCCCCGGCTGTCATTCGTAGATCTTTGACAGTTATTACGGGTAGTCAATAGTCCAAAAGTCTGACAATCAGTCTCAACAAGGAGTACCGTATTACCCAGTACCTGGGTTGAAGACGTCTGATTTATTTTTATTGGTTGTTTATTTAGTGGCAATAATGTGTAGTGAACAGACCAGCTGACTGGCTACTCTGTTAACCATGTCTTGAGCTAAATTCGGTATTCAATGAACAGTTTACATATAGTTAGTGATGAAGAAGATATACAAAACATTTGGGTATAGAAAATAAAAGTCTTCGTCTTAAAAATACTGCCAGGTTACCGCCTATCACTTAATTATTAAACGAACTAACAGCAGACATTACAGCCATTATGTACGGAACCGATGTAAGGAATCACGTTCATTACAGTTATCTGTCCTGACCGCCAGTTGGCGACGACGTTTACCCATAATTGGGCGATTAATACCAGCTGTTACTAACATAATGTATGATACAGCTATATAATATATGAACATGTATAATGATGTAGTGGATGGAGGTATGATAGGTCAATAGGGAACTTGGAAATGGTTGGCAAAATATCATCAGAGACCTTGGTTTTTGCAGGGTCTATCAAAAACGGAATGTCTAATTCTTTATTTTTGTTCCCTTCAGTCAGTTTTTATGATGGGCTGGCAGTTTGAGTAATTTATGCTGCCTACTCAAATATCCTTTTTTTGGTGAATTTGACATTTGGTGGTGGTTGTTGAACTGCTTAAGTTCTGAGTTAAGCTGCATGATTACTGACAAATGCGTGCACTGACTGGACAGGTCCACTCGACCAGCATGGTTATTTTTTCAAAAGACCATTTTAGACAACAATCTACATAGTCTTCACATGATCTGACCAAGATTATATCTGGACTTTAAAAGAGACTGTGACCTCTGAGTTTGTTTCGGCCTTTCTTCTCAGAGTAGTCAGATAAGAAACGCCGACCACATCTAGTTTAAAAAAATATGATTGATGAGTAAAAATGTTTGTATAAACCTACTTATAGAAAAAAATCATTTATCATTTAAAAACTGTACAGCATTGATTAATGTCTTCACACAATACCCTGAGGTTTGATCTAATTAGTTTTATGAATGTGTTAAATGTCACCATGATTTATGCGAAGTACGTAATATTTTATAACTTTCGTAGGTATAAATTATTCCTTCGAATGTAATTATGTACCACTCTACCAAACGACACGTTATACGTTTACGTACGTATGCTACATTTCATTAAATTGCTGGATATATTTCAAATGCTAAGTTAAAGTCGAAATCATGCGTTACGTAATGATAGCATAAAATTTCAAGGTGTCTCGATCTTAATAATACTTGTCCACAAACATCAACTTTTTGATAAATAAACCAAGAGAAAGCGAGAGCCACAAAAGTATTATTCATCCATTGTTATAATAAACATTGTAATGAACTCACAGCGCCGCTGTGTTAAAAATAAAAACTATTCAACTATATTCCAGCAAACAATTTCAACAACAGAAAACTTTGAAATCATAAATACGCTGCTTACAACACTTTGGAAAAAAGCTTCAATCTATTTTGAGCCTTGCTCTGTAAAAAATGAGATTTAAAATCCAGTGTGTGAAAGAAACATTATGTCGCACCGGAGACTCAGCCATAAATTGTTAAAAACATTCGTGCCTTATTTGAGCGTTAATGTCTGCCGTACTTTATTAAAGGTTAATAAATCATGCGCACGTAGTTTCCAAACTCATCTCGTGTAGAATATTGCTGAACACTTAAAGTTCACAATTTCTATAAAGTTATTTATGTTAATAACTTCAATAAAGGTATATGTTTGAATATTCATCGCTGGATAATCTTTGTGTAATTCGCTTCAATTTGCACTGAATTAACAAACTGTTCAACTGCGGTTGAAGTTTTGAAATCTGTTTATCATTTCAATCAATCAATCATTTATTCTGTTAATATAGGTATGATTATATATAGTACCTATTGTTGTTAAAATTATGTGCACTATGCTTTGCCAATAGGTACATATGGCGTACAAAATGAAATAAGCAAATACAATAAAATTAAATTACAGTGGCATGATATGAGATTACAATAAAAATAATTAAATTTAAAATATGTCTGGCAAACTCAATCAACTCAATTTCAGTGTTAACACTTAGACTGCCAGTGTATGGCATCGTGAAATGTTGACTTTGAACTGTTTGCTACTTCTGTATTCAAACCTAAGGCATTTATTTCAGGTAGATCAATTGAAGGCACATTTGAATTATCATAGGGTTGGTCATTCAGAAAGATGAAGCTAGTTGCCCATTCTCAAAGCGTAGTAGGTACCTATGGAGAAGAACGGGCAAGAAACTCCACGGACACTCTTTTAAATCAAAATACTCCTTAAAGTCCAAGTACCTAAATAGCAGTGGAGTTTGATAGTGAAATTATTGGTTAAACTCAAACTCAAACTCAAAGCATTTATTTCAATTAAACCATTTACTGGCACTTTTGAATTGTCAATAGGTCAGAAAATATGAAGCTAGTTGCCCATTCCAAAGCGTAGGTACCTATGGAGAAGAATGGGCAAGAAACTCCATGGACACACTTTTAAATTATATTTTACAAAAATATTAGTTACATCATTCATGTTGAAATTACGAATACCTCTTGTTAAATTTCAGATTAGCTGTCGGGATATCTACATAGGTGTCGTCTATGAATCTCCATCTGAACAGGTTTTCCTTCCTTCGGCCAATCTGGGTCCGGAGTCTGTTTAAAGACTTCCATGTTATCCAAGGCAACTCGTGTCCAGGAGTTCCACCTGCTGAGGATTTTTATAGGTAAAGAAGCACTGTGTCGCCACAGCATCAGTATTTCTTTTGATCGTTTAGTGAGTTCGACGAGCTGTATCGACTTTTCAGCTTTTATGACACAAAGATGCAATAGACAAGACTGCACACAATAACAACAACATTCCATCCTAAGACATTTTTCTGCCTTCTACGTCAAAATTACGAAAGATAAATTTAATAGCCAACATGAACTGACTATTTTCCTGTGATGGTATACGCATCGTGGGTCGGCTTACCCAGATAATAACGGATTTGGTCGGAAAAACGCAGCCTAAAGGATTAGCGTTGTTGATACTTTGTTTCCGTCAATGTGGCGGTTGTAATGGAAAATAAATAGAAATAGGGGTATTACTTGCTTATATTTGTTAATGTATTCGAGACTAAGTAAAAAGGGCAAGCGATTCAAAAGTTCAGGGGGCCTAAAAAGGCCACTTTGGCAAAATAACACCTATATATCCCTGAAGGGTTAGGCAGAGGTGTACCTATAGCATTTTACGAATCTCCACACAAAACTGTCATACAGATGAAATTGCGTGATATGAATTGTTTTATGATTCTGCCAAAGTGGCCTTTTTAGGCCCCCTGTTATTTGTATAATCAGTGGGGTAATTGCGTAACACATCAGACCGGAATGAATCATCACTAGCAATGGCTTTCAGTTTGACAGTTCAACAACATTCATTGCGTTATTTACGCTGCTGAGTAGACAATTTTTTCGAACATATGAAGCAATGGATTAGCACACACTTTCAGCATGTATGCGGTCTAGGTTAGTGCTACTACGTACTTAGCGACAGTGAAAAAAAAAATCGATGTGAACCATAAAGGTAAAGTAATTTAGACTAGATAATTTTTATTACAGTCTTCATAAAAATTTACGGGGTATTCCACTCAGAGCACTGATTTGTACCGCACTTAGACGAACCGCACCTGAGCACTTCCATTAATCGCACTGAAACAAAATGTTGTAATTACGAGCAAGAACAGTAAAGAATGGATTCTCGTTAGTATTTCTCTTGAACCTTTGTCTGTCAACATTGATGCCATCGGATCAGAAAAACAAACAACTAATTAGTTGCTAGTAAATTTACTAGCACAAAACCAGGTTTAGAAGCATGTTTTGTGATCCGATGTCACTTTCTCAAACATTCCGAAAAAAAGATTTGTTGTCTAACTGGCACGGGTGAAAAAAAATTGCCGATATTTACCGACGTGATGATTCGGCGTGTTTATTTGCCATACAATGCTTTTTAAACTACCTTCAACACATCAGGCTGAAACTAGTTCACATTATTTGCTTTGTACCTAAAAGCACACCGAAGTTCCATCTCGTAATTTTCGGCGGCAAAAATTATTTTATTTTTCGTAAAAAATTATGCGCAACAATTACAGCGTATGATAAACGGGTGCAGCGAGAGAGAGATTTGATCCCCCCCCCGATGCTAGGTAGAACCTGTGTTACAGGGGTCATCCATTCGTCCATTATACAAGATTACAGACAGGTAAGTTATGCATCATTGCAAGCCAAGCCAACACAAGACAGAAGATAATAAATTATACAGGTCGCTCCCAAATACGAAGTATTTTCATTGAAAAAAAGTTTCCAACTGGAACAGCGTGTGGTTTTTAGGCTGAACAATGTCTAAGTAAAACGGGGTTTACTTATTAACGATGATTAAAGTTAAGAGACGATTAAACGTTTACAATGTATGGTTAAATATTCGCTAATCATTACTTAACTTAAAGCAACGCTTATGAATAAAAGGGAACATTTTCTAGACGTAGACCAACAAAAAAAATATATAGTGTCCAATACCCTAAAAACTTAGACACTTGTTTAACGTGTGTTTAATGTCAAAATTCGTACAAAAATACCTTGTTATATAGTTGAACAACAACAACAACTGATAAATATGGTTTTGTGGCTAAGTAAGATATTTTTTTGTAATTAAAATGAGAGAAAGCTCAAAGCATTTTCATGAGCAGAAAGTTGAAAGTTAAATTCATCTATAAAGTAAGTAGGAACCCGACAGAAAACACACTGTGTGCCTCATGTGTACATTTATGTGCAAATAAACAGAATCAATAACTCACGACACACCGCGTCCTTGAACCAAAAGTATACTCCTAACACCAAACAATAGTATCTATCTACAATCAAATATTTACCACAAACGAATACACGACAATTTATTCTTAGTAAACGGTACCAAACCTAACAATTAAACAAATGACTGCTATTAGAAATTGATGGCACGGCCTTGTTATACGTGACCCTCAGTATTGTGTACAACCATTCATAATTTGGGCAACACCATTAGGCCTTTAAATTATGATTTATTATGAAGTTCGCTGAACACCCGATGTGTTCAGCGAACTTCATAATAAATCATAATTTTTCACCGCACCCTGTATATAAGTAGGGCTGTCAGTCTAGGAAAATTAGTATTGACATGCCTGGTTTAGGATATGGTATTGGAGTGGAATTCGTGGAAAGATAAAACTAGTAGAGTGTCTAGTCTATTTAAATACATCTGTTTAAAAATTTGAATTACTTTTTCTACTTCTACCTACTGTATTTTTAATGACGTTAAATGTTCTACTGTCGCATTTATTAGCTCTTTCAACTTTTAAATGTGACAGCTGTTAATAATTTCAGTAAAGTTTTAAGAATTAATTAAAATTGGTGTCTTGAAATTGCGTGATAAAAACCGGGATTTAACTGTGTGCCAATTAAGTAACAAAGCCTACCCCGGTGTCTGATATTAGAACAAAATATTTTTTACGTATTAAGCAGTTTGTAACAAATATTGTTCATATAATTACAAAGTATCAACAACAATTTACCGAGCTATTAACAAGAAATGTAAGAATAAAAAACAAGATCAAAGTTCTTGTTTTATTTCCTTAAGGTGCCGCTCAAACGTATGGCACCGTAAAACGCAAAGATTTTTGTCACAGAAGTGCCACAGAAAAAATGAGAACATTATCAAAATAATATTCGAAGAAAAGACTTATTAAAAAAAATCATAAAAATAAAATAGTATCATGATAACAATCGTACAAAAATCTTTTTCTTCGTCGCCTATATCTCAAAATTTCAAGCGTAAACTATCATGTTTTATGAAAAAGGGAATTCAATCAACTAAAAAATACCAAAAAATTTGCTCCTTACCGCGCCATATAAGCGTACCTAATTGTAACAGGAGCTCGCTAAATGGAAGCCCTGCACGCGATGTCCCTGACAATGTTTCGCAACCAATTCTGTTTACCCTAAAATTTAATGTCACTTTCACGTCATAAAACGTTATGGTATATTTTTTTTTAAGACTATTAGGACAGGTTTCCACCTTAATGATGTTTTAAATTGGTAAAGCAATTACGTGGTAGACTATATCTACTATCCGAATATTTACTCGCGCAAAATATATGTTAAAATATAAATATATGTGTTGAAACTAGCCACTGCTTGTAGCTGTCATGATCAGGAATAAGATTAATGCAGCTCCAGTAAAAAGTATGAATAAATATCGAGGTAAAATTCAAAGTTTTTTTGTTGCGGTAAGATCTAACATACATTTATTCTTTAATTTACTCTCTAACATAGATTCTTGAACTTACGACTATTCATTCTGTAAACCTATTGGTACCTGATATTATATTCAATTTATACAATTTAAGGTTGCATTAAATTAAATCATGATAAACAAATCTATAATTAATTGAAAACAAAATATTTGTTGAGAAAATATCGAGGTAAAATTCAATATAAACTGTTTTTCAAATAAAGTTCAACTTGCATACCTGTAGGTTTCATTTCATTTCATTATATAAACATTTTAACAACTTTTTGCTTGACGCTAAAATCTTTAAAAAAATCTCTGATAAGTGTTTACCTATAACTTCTACAGGTTATTACATGAATGAAAGCTTACCTAGCTACGTCAAAGAAATAAGAATTTTGCAAACAGATTTTATTTTGTGGGTTTCAAATCAAATCAAATTTAAATCACGAAAAACAAATTACTCAAACATTGGTTTATCCAGTCTATCCAGTCTTCAGCAAACCAAGGAAATCAACAAGGGAATCAGGTTACGGCGTACCTAAACGCTCGGATAGCACTCCACTACCGATGCACTACCTAATTACCGTCTGGTACTCTTGTGCCTACTGTCGAGTGCCGTTTCGTCTTGTATTGATCGCTTCTTGGCTTACAAAGCTAATGGTTTATGGGAATTGAAACTAAATTATAATCTAATGAGATTGCTTTGGAAAACGAGACTGCTTGGAACCGTTAATGGCATTGTCATTTTGGTAATGAGAATGGTATGACAAAGTCACATGAACGGTCTTGAAAAAAATATTCCCAGAGTTTTTGAAATATTGTGATGACCACTTATATTCTTTTTTAGAACATTCTCCTTAAATAAAAAAGATTCCTTGTAAGATACACACGCAAAAGGAGAAATAGGTAGTTAAGTATCTTTTTCTTGGTAAGTATAGTAAGTCGCATGTCAGTGGTACCAAAACCAACGTAAGCTTCTCGCATAATATTAAAACTCCAGACTACGAACGCTTGGCAAGCTCAAAGTAGGTGTCGTGCAGTCTGTACACACAAGTAATTTGCAAATGGCTTAAATATGCAAAAAAAAAAAATTGCTGTAATTTCCATCTATAGACGCACCACAGCTGAGGGGCTCGTGGCTAAATAATAACAGCCGCACAGGTCGATCGATCAGGTTAAGCTACGCTTGCCGCGGTTGGTCTGTGGATGGGTGACCATCTTTACATACCGTGCCCCCCCGTGCCTGGAAAGCACGTTAAGCCGTTGGTCCCGGCTGTCATTCGTGGATCTTTGACAGTCGTTACGGGTAGTCAGCAGCCCGAAAGTCTGACAACCAGTCTTACCAAGGGGTATCGTATTACCCAGTAACTGGGTTGTGGAGGTCAGATAGGCAGTCGCTCCATGTAAAATACTGGTATTCAGCTGCATCCGGTTAGACTGGAAGCCGACCCCAACATAGTTGAGAAAAGGCTAGGCAGATGATGAGACGCACCACAGCTCGGACCCAATGCGGTCTAAAAAAAAGAACTTTCAGCGATGTAACAGGTACCTACCTATAGCATGGTCGCTTTAGCAATTTGATTATAACGACAGA
The DNA here is from genome assembly GCA_963669345.1 of Gortyna flavago. Lineage (NCBI taxonomy): Eukaryota > Metazoa > Arthropoda > Insecta > Lepidoptera > Noctuidae > Gortyna > Gortyna flavago. Next base: position 5,863,289 of record OY770131.1, read on the forward strand.
TAAGCATAAATTGATCCATCAAACATCGATCAAGGAAACATTTTGACCACGATTAACTAGTTTCGAAAAGTAAACTTAATAATAATAGGTCTGATGATTACAACTAAATCGTTACAATAACAGTTAAATTACAGACTGATAAGTATAATGATGAAAGAAAGAAAATAGGTACATACATTTATTTAGCACTAAAATGCACAAAACAAATTCTGCAAAAAAATATTAAAATAAATAAAAAGTATAATGTGCTGCCCTGCTTAAAGTGATAAGAGGCACTTTCTTTATAGAATGGTTGTGGTGGTCAGATAGGCAGTCGCTCCATGTAAAACTACTATTTATTCAGCTGCATCTGGTAAAACTGGACCGCCCCAACATAGTTGGAAAAGGTTAGGCAGATGACGACAAAGAATGCTTTCAATTGAAGAATAAAAGTTTGTAAAAATCAATCGCTTGCTACAAGGTAACAAAACTTATCGATTGAAGCGAACAAAATAATTAAGTAGATTCGCTGCCTGAAATAGACAATATTTGACACAGCTGACTACCGTTCACAAAACACATACGGCCTTAGTACAAAACAAGGTTTATGTTTAGACCCAGGTTTAAACCATCAAGCCATTTTTTTATTTGGAACTTCATTCTGACAAAGCTAAAGTTCGAATTACAAAAATTAAGGTTAAAACCGAGTCTAAGTTGTAAGTTTTGTATTAAGTACTTTACCTTGCTCGGAACAAAGATCAAAATACGATAACAAGGTCGATGGTTTACCCCTAAATTTGGACTAAAGTTAGAACTCGTTTTATAATGAGGCCGTCGAATGCGTTCCTGACACCTGTCAGTGCGATATTCTAGTAACTAATAAAGATCAAATTCGCGAAACATCTACCTATTCGTTTGTATGAAACCGAACAAGAACGCATTATTTCGTCAGCCGCATTGTAGGCACAAACTTATTTGTACTAAAATAAAAAACAAAAGCGCGCGTTCCCCTACTCTTATAAATTCTGATAAATGATAGCAAGGTCGACTGCGGCCATTAAGTTCGGAAAAATAAAAAAAAATATGCAAGATACCGACTCGTCTGTTACAAAACAGTGACAAATCGTTGCTCCACCATCTCGCCGGGCAGGACAGGCCATTTATTTTTCCTTGATTGCACTCTCTTTCTTTCCAACATTATTTTTATCGCTTAATTAGCAATTTAATGACAGTTTGTTTGTTAATGTTCTTTGTTTTAAGCTGCTTTTTACGGTCATTAGATGTGAAGAATAATTGGGTATGATCGACCATCTGTCCGTAATGTCACTTCCTCTCTTACTTTGTTCATCGTAAAATTCAGGTTTATACCTATAGGGTATCGTTGTTCATAATGTTGTACAGACGCCAGTGCATCAAGCTACCCGAAACTGTCATATTTTCCCAATGAACTTTGAACCTTATGCTTTAGCGATAAAGCTGAAAATCTATTAAATAAATTTGACAGATTTGTAGTAGCTTGATGTGTTGGCGTCTGTACCTAAACCAATGAGTATTGTAATAACCAAAACAGAACGAACGTCTTGCCAACATAAAAATTTGGTCAAACTAAGGTGAAACTCGCGCGGGATATACTTCAAGTAACGACATTAACAGCGGTTGTTGACCTCCCAAAAAAAACATATTTATTTTTAGATATCGATAACCATCGCGTCTGCGGAGTTTTGCAAGCCATTTTAAATTAACCCTGTATATTTATACTCATGATACATAGTCTGTAATCTTTGGTATAGCATGAGAATTTATAACAGCACTATTCTCCGTGACACTGGTATTCTGAATATTTTAACAGCGGACTAGATTTCTTGTTAGATGGAGAACGGGCAGATTATTTCTCCAGGATTTCGTGCAAAAGTACTTACTTATTTCATTTTGTAATACTCGTGAAACTATAGAAGAGCTATGTCACAAAAAGTTACTAAAATAGAATTTTACTAAATACACTTAAAATCACTACGACGAACGAATTTACTACGTAGAACCACAACTCACTTCAAGCTAATTTCATTTAAGTTTTAACGGTGAAATTCTTCAAGAATAGACCGTCTGTTTTCAACAAGCTTCATAGATCTACTGTCAAAGTATAGTTCAACTATACTTAGGTACGCCACCACCACCACACCACGACTGCTATAAACGTTTCCAATTTCAGGCCACATTACAAAGAAAGCAAGCCTATAATTTTGTTTGATCAAACAATCAATACTTCTTACCAAATCACACAGTACAATCAGAATTCAAAATGTCCACGCCCGTATCAAACACCCTATTATTTGCTGTAAAGAAAAAGGGCTTTATACAGCAACAACCCCGCTTAACCATGAATAAAATACCACAAAAGGGTCTTCAGTAAGTATGTCTTTAATTAAACAATAAATAGGTACTGTGACAACAACTTTCCTTTGATTGAAGTATAATACATGAATTATAAAACTCTAGTTTAGAACCATGGAGAAGTAATTATTGGAGTACTAGCGCTGTTTCATACTGCCATAAATATAGTGCCAGTCTTCGAAGTTGCATTTCACAGCGTCTTTACTTAGCTTACGTAACAAGAAAAACCTATGCCTTTTGCTGTAGTAAAAATAACTTTATCAAATAGTTTAAGATTGGGCAGGCAATCACCATTCCGGGTGCCGTTTTTGGTGGTGAAGACAATAAAGACAGTATTCATTAGGAAGACGAGGGGCTGGAACAGAAAGACACTCCGATCTTTAGACAGTTACAGCGTTGCTTGAACCATCTTGCTCGGTTATCGTTGGCGACTGCGGGCGAGGTAGCAGTGCTTGTGTAGTATTGCAGATGTTTTGGTAGAGGCATTCAGCTACACATTAGGTCTCAGGTGGACAATTATGGAAACAGCTCAACGTACTGTAAATAGAATACTCTAACAGTCTGTACTTGTTTCAACGGACATAATACCATAATGGCATTGTCAGGAATACTTGTTTGTCTTTAATGTTGTTAAAAAATATGGTTAGCTAAAAATCGTATTTTTCTTAGATATTTTTTCAGCATTTTGATCGTGTAAAACGCTACGGATAAATAAATTACAATTCATAACTTCGCAAAATGGACTTTCTAGGTATCTAATAAAATTCAGTTATCTTTAAATTATTGTAAAGTAGCTTCCGCCCGCGGCTTCGCCCGCGAGGTATGTCGATAAAAACTATCCTATGTCCTTCCCCGGGATGAAATCTATCTCACTGCCAAATTTTATCGAAATCCGTTTAGTTGTTTAGGCGTGAAAAGGTAACATACAGACAGACAGACAGACAGACAGAGTTACTTTCGAATTTATAATATTAGTATGGATAACCCAACCCTTCAAGAAATTAGTATAGGTACATGCGTGATATTAAGTGTGTGTGTGTGTAAACGACAAAAAGTGACACAAATAATGATAGAGTAAGATATTGTGACAATAAAATTATTTGTAATTTACAATCAATGCTGGCTGTTAATAAATACAGAGTAAGTAATGAGAAACAAACATTTCAAAATCAACATTTCATTCAGCAATTTAAGTTTAAATCATAAACAGATTTCAAAACTTCAACCGCAGTTGAACAGTTTGTTAATTCAGTGCAAATTTAAGCGAATTATATAAAGATTACACAGCGATGAATATTTAAACATATACCTTTATTGAAATTCTAATAACATAAAGAACTTTATAAAAGTTACGAACTTTAAGTGTTCAGCAACATTCTACACAAGATGATTTTGGAAACTGCGTGCGCATGATTTATTAACCTTTAATAAAGTACGGCACGCATTAACGTTTAAATAAGGCTCGAATGTTTTTAATAATTTATGGCCGAGCCTCCGGTGCAACATAATGTTACCTTCACACACAGGATTTTAACCTCATTTTTGACAGCGTAAGACTCAAGATTGACTGAAGCTTTTTTAGCAGATATGATGTTTTCTAAAGCGTTGTAAGCAGTGTATTTAATTATGATATAAAAGTTTGCTGTTAGTAAACTGTTTGCTGAAAAACAGTTGAATAGTTTTTATTTTTAATACAGCGGCGCTGTGGGTTAATTTCTCTAACAATGGATAAACAATACTTCAAGGGCTCTCGCTTTTTCCCTGTTAATTTAAAAGGCGATGTTTTGTCATTTCATGTCTACTAATGTTTATATACAAGTATCATTATGACCGAGACTCATTGAAATGATATGCTAGGTATTAATTCATAACACATGTTTTCGACTATACCTTAGCTTTTGAAAAATATCCAGCAAAATATTAAAACGTAAGTAGCGTAAGTCATCATCATCTGCCTAGCCTTTTCCCAACAATGTTGGAGTCGGCTTCCAGTCTAACCGGATGCAGCTGAATACCAGTATTTTATATGGAGCGACTGCCTATCTGACCTCCACAACCCAGTTGCTGGGTAATACGATACCCCTTGGTAAGACTGATTGTCAGACTTTTGGGCTTCTGACTACCTGTAACGACTGTGATCCACGAATGACAGCCGGGACCAACGGCTTAACGTGCTTTCCGAGGCACGGAGGGGTCTCGGTATATAAAGATGGTGACCCATCCACAGACCAACCACGGCAAGCGTAGCTTAACCTGACCGATCGACTTGTGCGGCTGTTATTATTTAGCCACGGGCCCCTCAAAACGTAGCGTAAGTATGTAAACGTATAACGAACGTGTCGTTGGGTAGATTGGTAGGTACAGACGCCAGCACATCAACCTACCCGAAACTGTCAAATTTTCCCAATCAACTTTGTACCTTATACTTTAGCGATAAAGTTGAAAATCTATCAAAGAAATTTGACAGGTTGTAGTAGGTTGATGTGCTGGCGTCTGTACATAATTACATTGGAAGGAATAATTTATACCTACGAAAGAAATGAAATATTACTTCGCATAAATCATATAAAAACGAATTGTGAAGACGAAAATCGATGCTTTACAGTTTTTTTTTTTAAGAAAAATGTCTTGCACCCACATTTTGCCAATTATGTTTAAAGTCCCAAATAATAGAGTCACCCCCTATTATATGGGACTTAAACTGGCCTATTGCCATCTACCGGGCATAAATCCATATTCCTGGCTGCTACTGAAAAATCCCAAATGAAAAACCCAATAACACTTTACCCGAACCGGGAATCGCACCCAGGACTTTATGCTAAACCGTAGCGCTTGCGCCAACTCGACCAAAGAGGCAGTCCATTTTTGATAAACCGTACACGAACTTAAGTCTTTGCTGATACTTCGTCAAGCATTTCCAAGTTCCCTATTTACCTATCATTCATTCCTCCGTCCACTACATTATTAGACATATTTGTAGCTGTATCTACAACGCCATATGCGAACTACGCGTCATCATGACGTCACGCAAAATCCTGCATCGCGCAAGCATAGTTTACCGCGGAACTAGCATAATATACGAGTACAACGTCCCGACATCAATCGTTCGGCAGTTGCCTGCCAGACTCAATACCCGTGTGGTCGGAGGGTCCTCTCTTTTCTATGGAGGATGAGAGAACTTTACACCCTGTTCCTCATACTTCTATATTATGTCCATATTTCATGTACCTATATCATAATTACGTTAATAACATCTAGTATTAATCGCCCAATTATGGGTACCTAAACGTCGTCACCAGCAGGCGGTCAGGACAGATAAATGACTGCAATCAATGTGGTTCCGTACATCTGTGATTATGGCTAACATTTCTCGGGTAAAGTCTGCTGCTAGCACATTGTTAGTGATAGGCGGTAACCTGACAGTATTTGTAATTAGAAGACATTTTTTTTTTCATACCCAAATGTTTTTAATATCTTCTTCACGAACTATACATAAATTGTTCATTGAATACAGTATACAGGGTTATTTTATATTGGCTAGCATTTTTATTATATCGTGTTAAGTCATCGATACCCACCGAGTATGCGGAGTTTAGCTAGCCAATTTAAAATAGCCCTGTTTAAAAGTTATGACTTGGTTAAAAGAGTAGCCAGTCAGCTGCCAACTGTTGCCACTAAATAGGTTTTAACCACTAACAAATAAGAATCAATTTGACTAGGCTTTCCCCAACTGTGTTGGGTTAGCCTTCCAGTCTTACTAGTAACCGGATGCAGCTGAATACAAGTATTTTACATGAAACGACTGCCTATCCACAACCCAGTTACTGAAAAACATAACCCTTGCTCAGACTTGTTGTCAGACTTTTGGGCTTCTAACTACCCAACGTACGACTGTCAAGGATTTACGAATGACAGCCGGGACCGACGGCTTAATGTGGTTTCCGAGGCACGGCGCACTAAACAAACATACAATAACGTTTAAAAATGACGTTAATGTTGACTAAGACAGACCTATAGGGGCCGGTTGTTTCAAACGGTTGGTTAACGTAACAAACGTACGTCAAATAATAACGATTACGTACTCGTTATTTTTTGACGTACGGCAAGGCCATAATTTTGTAATTGTAATAAAAAAAAGCATTTTTTAATTTGCCTTTTTTATGTTAGCCATTTTTGACGTATAGGTACGCGTGCAGCGTCAAGTGGAAGTGAAACAACCCGCCCCTACTGTCGCTAAATAAAACAATAAGAAACTTTTGAAACATAGGGACGAAAAAACGATCTCGTCGTAATTGATGGATTACATTACTTAATTACGCAATGAATTGTTGATGTACAAGTAGCAGCATTATTAATAGGTACCCATTACATGGAAAAAGTATTTGCTCTTTTAATATCATAAAAGCATTTGGTTCACGTATCCGTTCTGCAAAATAAAAAAATAGCAATAAAGTCGGACAACCAATGAATCATAATTTTTTGCATACTAGAAAAAATGTAAATGCTGTTATTTTCTGTCCATAGAATAAATATACACGTCAATCGTATTTTTAAAACTAGATCCTATGTAGTTTCCTATCTCACTACTCCAAGAAGAAAGGCCGAAACAAACTTAGAAGTCGCTGTCTCTTTTAAAGTCCAGACATAATCTTGGTCAGATCATGACTCAGCTGCATCCGGTTAGACAGGAAGCCGACCCCAACATAGTTGGGAAAAAGCGTATGCATATGCATTTTTAATCAGTGAAAGTTCCTATACCTTCAACTCACATTTAATAAACACTGAAACTGAACAAACAAATCCAAGTCATACGTGTTTTGAAATTCAGAAATATTTCGAGATTCAGAAGACAAATTACAATCTTCGTTCTATTTGAAGCGATACGTCGTAATTTGCCGCCGTAAATGTTCACTCCCGCGTGTACAATATTGAACATGCACTTATCTCTGCCAGGAATCCTATGCATGGAATAACACCCATCCATTACCTCTGGATACACTGCATACCCTAACGAATTCAGCCTTCTATGGCAGAACACAGAGGCACTAGAATGTCTCAGATATCGTTGGAGCTAAGACAAACTCTAATCATGAAAGCACTAGGTTTGGAACCTAGCCCGCCTAGCATGACCACTTCTATCTCTTCTGTACGAAGAATGGACATAATTATTATTAATTTATTTTCTCGTTGTTATTTTTGGTGTATAGCAATGGAAACTTGAATTTCATATTGTTTAAGAACTCTGCTTAAATTAGCTGTAACTTTCTCAAAAAGAATAATGTAAAATTAAATCTCTGTCCATCAAAATGAATGAATTTCTGTCTATAGGCTTTATGTGAGCGTTCTTTTGTTCATTTTTGACATCGCGCCGTAACAATTTTTCTATATTCTGCCATTTTGTCTTTCATTTCTACGGTGGTAATGATAACATATCAGCCCTACGAGGAACAATAAACCGTACAGCACGTATAGATGTGGTCTATTGTTCCGTGCAGAAATCAAATACAGGACTGCTCTGCCACTTCAATAATTGAATTCAGTTATTCATAACGTCTGTATATTTTAAATTTTCAGAATCAGTGTATGTTGCTGGTATCTGAAAAAATGGAATAATACATTCGTAATTCTCGTATCGTTCGCCTTTTATGGTTTTGCAGAATTATGTAGTAAAAGCATTCCAGCCAACACCACGGAGCGACTGCCTATCTGACCTCCACAACCCAGTTACTGGGTAATAAGATACCCAGTAACTGAGTTGTGGAGGTCAGATAGGCAGTCGTTCCGTGTAAAATACTGGTATTCAGCTGCATCCGGGTAGACTGGAAGCCGACCCCAACATAGTTGGGAAAAGGCTAGGCAGATGATGATGATGTAAAAGCATTCACAATTTCTTCTCAGGGATAGACAGATAAGAAATGTCGACTCCACCTAGCTTATTTTTATTTAATATGATGAGTAAAAGAGATTCCGATATTCGATTTGCAGAATAAACGATTTCATTATAATTAATCTGTAGCTGCCATAATCATCATCATCAGCCTACAGCAGTGCACTGCTCGCGATAGGCCTCTCCAATTGCACACCATTTAGCTCGATTCTCGGCAACTCTCATCCAGCTGCTACCAGTCACCCTGCGAATATTGTCGCTCCATCTAGCCTGAGGGCGTCCTATCTTAAGCTTGCAGATTTGCAGTCTCCACTAAAGAACACGTTTACCCCAATGGTAATCGGTTGTACGGCTAATATGGCCACCGTTATGACATGTATTAATAAACATAAAAATGTATGACAGTCTCGTTCTAAAGCTCGACGTGCTATATTCTTGTGTCAAAGTATCGTACCTACGTCTACGAAGGTATAGTATTTTTATCTCACGAAGTGACGCGCGCTTTATTTGTGGTTACCAAGTGTACAAACACGCTGTGAATGTGTGTAAGCGTAAGAGCTCTCCATACCGTGGCGAGACAATGGCGAAGTCGGATGTGTTTTTATTTTTATTACCTACTTTGATGCGCCTTTCAACATCATTTAGATAATTAATTTCGCTAGGTTTATATGTGATATACATTCATATTTATATCTTACTGTCTTGTAATAAATAAAGCAATTTTCATGTTTTGTCAAAAATCGTGCAAATCAAGGTCATATCTCTAGTAAATATATAAATTAAACAGCAATATTTCTCTGTATCTCGTACTGGATATTTTACTACCCAATACGACACACTACCCAATCCGTACAGAATCTCAGTCGTCTGCAATTTATGTGCTAAGCAGTGCACATTAAAATTTATAACGCCACCTAAATTTCCAATATGGCTGACAAAAATAAAGCTATCCCCTGTTCTTGGGAAAATAACATCAAAGTTATTTATAGTGTCTAGTCGGTCCATTAAAGTTTTAGTTATTTATAAAATAAAACTTAGTTTGGCAACGTCTAAGTTTAACGCCAAGTGTTTTCAAATTTAATTAAATTTTGGTTTCTTTAAAAGTTTTTCTATTTGAGATCAACAATGAACAGCATTATAATATTTTTGTTACGGACGCCGAGCTCGCCATAGAATTAAGTATAGAATTATGAATAGTATTTGTATGTAAATTTAATTGTATGTAATAGTAGTAATAAGTTTGCAATGATTGTGATTGGTTGGCAAGTCTGGCCTCCAGCAGATCGACACAAGTCGAGACAAGTCGAAACCTGTCGGAGACCAGACGCAAACCAAACTAACTGGATTGGTGGGTCGCACAAATTTATTAGATTTTACACAGACGTGCACCCACTACTTGCGCCCACGTGCCCGGGTATAATAAGGGGCGCCGAATCCAGTTGATTTGTAGTTCGCCAGTAATACGGAATATTAACCAATAAAATAAATACGAAGAACAAATTGGAGTTTTAATAAGAAGAACCATACAGTCCACACAACGATACAGTCTGACCATTACAGTCTGGTCCTCCGAACCCGGATCAAGCAACAAGAATCTGCGACTTGGAAGAACGAATTATTCGTAAGTTGAACCAGTAATAACTTAAATGCATATCTCTGCTGTATATTTCTGCTGTGTCACTGTGCGCCGTCAACCGAACGCGATGGTAGTCACCCGTAGTCAAAGTGACTTAGCAGAAATGGAAGAACAACGGCGAGCCCTAGAACAAAGGGACGAAGAGCTACGAACAGCAGTACGTCGCAAGGAAGCGGAACGAATAGAACGAGAGCGACTACGACGACTATCGCTTGATCCACCAGCGTCGCCCCAAGTCGAAAGAATGGCCGGACCTACTACCGCCGCAGACGTCGCTACGGCGGGACCATCGTCAGAACAGCGGCGTATAAGATCGCCGCCGCGATCAGTGAAATCAAACACAAGCGCGACTACGCGGCTACGATTGGCCGAACTTGAGGCGGCCGAGAAGCTAGCAGCCATCCGACGAAAGGAGCTGGAAATTGAAGCAGATCTAGTGAAGAAAAGATTGGCTGCTGAGGTCTCCGTGATCCAGGAAGACCAAGAAAGCATCCATGAAGATCTACTTCAAGAGGAACACCAGCACCAGAAGGTGGACCAATGGCTACGCACCCACCCCATCAGTACACGGGGGGAGGGGGACGCAAATGCAGAAGCCAAAGAAAATCCGAAGCAACAACGGTTTGATGTGCCACGAGGAAGGTCACCGACGCCAACGAGAGCCAGAAACAGCATTGACCAACTAGCTGCGACCCTGGAGAAGATGGCGAGACCACGACTTCGGCACACAGATCTACCGACTTTCTCTGGTGCGGCCAGTGAGTGGTTACCATTCAAGGCATCCTACAACGACACGACCAACATGTACAACGTGTCACCGGCAGAGAACCTCCAGCGACTTAGAAGTTGCCTCAAAGGCGAAGCACGAGAAACAGTAGCGGCACTTCTGCACGCGGCCACAGAACCGGACGCTGTCATGAAGACGTTGGAGCAGTGCTTTGGCCGACCAGAGGTGATCATAGACAAAGCGCTGGACGACCTGAAGAAGATGCCAAAACCTAGTGCCTCAGCCAGTGACCTAAACAGTTTCGCGATCAAGATTCAAAATACAATATGTGTGTTAAAGACAATCGACCGCAAGGGGTACCTCTCCCTTGCTAACCCGGGAAGTGCTTGAAAAATTAAGTCCTCATCTCCGATCCCGGTGGTGCGACTTTGCCTGTGACAACGAAGGGACAGCAGAGCCAGAAATAGTGATACTATCTCGCTTCTTAATGCGTGAAGCAGATAGGGCGTTACGATACACATACGCCCCGACAACGAGCGCCGCGACCACACCACACAAGAAGGAGACCAGGCCTGCCATAACACTGAAGAAGAAGTCCAACACAGTGTACGCAACAGTTGAAGAAACCGAGGAAGATCAGTGTCCCAATTGTAAGCAAAGCCACATATTAACTCAGTGCCCGAAATACAAATCAATGACCGTGGACCAGCGCTGGGAACTAGTGAAGGAGCATAAGATATGCTTTAAGTGCGCCCAGAAGAAACACAGGCGCATCACGTGCAAGGCAAAACCGTGCGGTGTGAACCAGTGCCGCCGGCCTCACCACGCCACGCTGCATCAAGAAAGAAAAGAGTCGCCCGAAGTAAAGTCAGCGACTGAACATAAGTCTGAAGAACCAACAAAGGAGGAGGCAGTCATGTCGGTGGCTACCCTAACAACCACCGGCCCGAAGACTGTCCTTCTCAAGATGTGCCCCGTGGTCATCACAGGTCCACGGGGGGAGGTAAAGACTCACGCACTCTTCGACGAAGGAGCCACCATTACCCTCATTGATGAAGACCTGGCCACCAGCATTGGGGCCGAAGGGACGTCACAACCACTACACATCCAAGGGGTGAATATGACGTCGCGAGAGCAAGAAAGCAAGATCGTCACGGTGCAAGTGAAAGGAATCAGCAGTAATAGCGCATCACACAAGCTTCAGGCAAGAACCATGAAGAACCTGAGGCTTCACCAGCAGTCAGTTCCGAACTCTCTGCTGGAGTATGAGCACCTACGCGACCTCCCAACAAACGAGGTGTGTTATGAACCAACACGCCCCGGACTCCTAGTGGGGACGGACCACTGGGAATGCATCGTGTCAAGAGAACTCCGAGTCGGCGGCCCCAACCAGCCAGCTGCATCCCTAACGCAGCTCGGCTGGGTAGTGCACGGGACCGCACCACGAAACATCATCATGAACAAAGATAACGTGTTGCATCTCTATGAGAGCGGGGAGCAGCACCACAACCACCGGCGGCTTCACGACTTAGTGGAAACCCACTTCAAAATCGAAGCGCTGGGTATTGCGCGAGAACCGCGCGTAAGTGATGCTGACCAACGAGCGACAGCTATCGATATGTCGAAAGAACCATAAAGAAGATCGACGGTGGCTACGAAGTCGGACTGCCATGGCGACACGACAACGTCACCATGCCACCCAGTTATGGTGCAGCGCTCCGCCGATTAAGAAAAATCGAACAGAGAATGGATACGTCACCCGACTTCGCCGAACAGTATAGCGCCCAGATCAACAACCTGCTGGAAAAGGGGTATGCAGCGCCATGCGACGGCACAGAAAAGTCAAGTGCCGTCTGCTGGTACCTGCCCCACTTCGCCGTACAAAACCCGAACAAACCCGGCAAGCAGAGATTGGTGTTCGACGCAGCGGCAAGAAGTCACAACGTGTGCCTGAATGACAAATTGCTGGAAGGCCCGGACCTGCTGCTATCGTTACCAGGAATCATATTCCGCTTCCGGGAAAAGGCGATAGCAGTCACTGCAGACATCCAAGAAATGTTCTTACGCATCAAAATAAGAACTGAGGATCAACCGGCACAGCAGTTTCTGTGGAGAGGCACCAACAGAACAGAGCCCCCGCGCCACTACAAGATGACGAGCATGATATTCGGCGCAGCCAGCTCTCCATACATGGCTCATTATGTCCGAAATTACAATGCGGACATACACAGACAAGAATACCCACGCGCGTTAGAGGCCATCAAGAACAGCCACTACATGGATGACCTGGTAGCGAGTTACGATGACCAGGAAGAGGCCCTGAAGGCAATACAAGAAGTAAGACAGGTGCATGCGGTCGCCGGGTTCACTCTACGAGGATGGAGCGCGAACAAAGAAACGGTGCTACGCGACGTACCCCGGGAGTTGCATGCCACCACACCCACGCAACTGGAGGGAGAGCAGCCCACCAACAAAATACTCGGGCTGTACTGGAGCGCGGAACGGGACGAACTCGGCTTCAATACCTCAATGAACCGAGTCCCCGCTCCGGTACGAGAACGGAAGCGCGCACCGACCAAGAGAGAAGCACTCAGCGCCGTAATGTCTATCTACGACCCTCTAGGACTGCTGAGCCACTTCACAATACGAGCAAAGATCATACTGCAAAGTTTGTGGTGCCTCCAAATAACATGGAACGAACCGATACCGGAAGAGGAAAACGAACTCTTCACAACCTGGCTCGCTCAACTCACCGATATCACCCAGCTTCAACTACCTAGGAACTACACGTCGAAAAGGTACAAGGACATAGAACTACACGTACTATGCGACGCGAGTGAACAGGCCTACGCGGCCGTCGCCTACTGGAGAATAGTGAACTGCGGTGACACCGTGAACATCGTGTTGAACGCCGCCAAAGCTAAGGTGGCACCACGACAGGCGCAAACTATTCCCAGGCTGGAACTACAAGCGGCGGTCATAGGGGCTAGACTCGCCGACACCCTCCGAAAGGAACATCGCATTGAGGTCAGCAGAACAGTATACTGGACAGACTCTTCCACCGTCGTGCACTGGATAAAACACGACATGCGACGATACACGCCATTCGTCGCGCACCGGCTGGGAGAGATCGCCGAGCTCACCTCAAAGGAAGAGTGGCGTTGGCTACCAACTGACCAAAACGTAGCCGACGACGCCACCCGACTTACCAATGCGCCGATCCACATAAACGATCGGTGGTTCCAGGGGCCTAGCTTCTTACAACTACCCGAGGAGCAATGGCCCGGGAAAACGCCACCCACTGAAGACGACGAACAAGGAGTTCTGCACGTCATCGAAGATCCACGAGACAGCTGGCTTCCCGACCCTGCCCGCTTCTCAAAGTATGAAACGCTAGTAAGAACGGCGGCAAGAGCCCTGGCGTTCATCGACATGTGTCGACGCACCGCTACGAGACTGGAACACAGACACATCCAACGCGCCGAGAAAGAACTCCTGCGGCAAGCACAACAGGAGAGCTTCGGCGAAGAGATGAATCGGATACAGTCAGCTCGTCCTCTCACAAAAACGAGCAGGCTATACAAGCTCGACCCAGTGTTAGAAGACGGCCTCCTGCGGGTACGAGGCCGCATTGAAGCATCAGCAGCACCACTAGAGGCAAAAAGGCCGATTATACTGGACGGCCGCCACCGAGTAACGAAGCTTCTAGTACTACGAGAACACTGCGCTGCGGGTCACGCCAACCGTGAGCGCGTGACCAATGACTTACGTCAACGGTATTGGATCATACATCTACGACCCACCGTACGGATGATCGAGAGAAGTTGTGCTTATTGCAAGAGACAAAAGGGGACACCGCAAACGCCGGCTACAGGAGACCTGCCACACGCCCGCCTAGATCCCTTCCACCGCCCGTTCACTAATTGCGGGGTGGACTATTTTGGACCCATGACGGTCAAGGTGGGCCGCCGTCGTGAGAAAAGGTGGGGAGCCTTATTTACATGCCTCACCTCCCGCGCCGTGCATATCGAGCTCGTCGCATCCCTGTCAACGGACTCCGCAATAATGGCACTAAGAAGGATGGCTGCACGCAGAGGTTGACCGCAGCTCATGTACTCAGATAACGCGACCAACTTCCGAGGGGCAGACCAGGAACTCCGCAACGCGTATGCCGAGTGGCTACCCGCCCTGAATGATGAAGGGCTGCATCATCAAATGGAGTGGCGTTTTATACCTCCTGGCGCGCCCAATCAAGGCGGCGCGTGGGAGAGAATGGTACGGTCCGTCAAGGCGGCCCTCAAAGTCACCCTACGAGAAAAGGCACCCGCTGAAGAAGTCCTCAGCACGCTCCTCACAGAAGCAGAGTTCTCCATAAACGCGCGGCCCTTAACCCATGTCAGCGTGGACCCGAATGATCCTGAGGCCCTGACACCCAACCACTTCCTGTTAGGGTCTTCAAATGGCTTACCTACGACAGGGCCGTGCAGAGAGGACGACCGACGAACATGGCGAGCTAGCCAAGCGCTCGCCGACCACTTCTGGCGACGTTGGCTACGTGAATATCTGCCCATATTGGTACCCCGCGGCGAGCCGAAGAACAACGCGAGACCACTGCGAATTGGCGACGTAGTCCTGGTAGTCGACAACACGCTGCCCCGGAACACCTGGCCAATGGGGATCGTCGAGCGTACTCACCCTGCCGCTGACGGCAGCATCCGTGTAGTCGAGATACGGACCAGAACCGGAACCTTCCGACGACCGGTGAGCAGACTCGTCGTCCTTGAGAGGAGAGAAGAGGCTTCGCGAGCTACGCCGGGGGGAGAACTGTTACGGACGCCGAGCTCGCCATAGAATTAAGTATAGAATTATGAATAGTATTTGTATGTAAATTTAATTGTATGTAATAGTAGTAATAAGTTTGCAATGATTGTGATTGGTTGGCAAGTCTGGCCTCCAGCAGATCGACACAAGTCGAGACAAGTCGAAACCTGTCGGAGACCAGACGCAAACCAAACTAACTGGATTGGTGGGTCGCACAAATTTATTAGATTTTACACAGACGTGCACCCACTACTTGCGCCCACGTGCCCGGGTATAATAAGGGGCGCCGAATCCAGTTGATTTGTAGTTCGCCAGTAATACGGAATATTAACCAATAAAATAAATACGAAGAACAAATTGGAGTTTTAATAAGAAGAACCATACAGTCCACACAACGATACAATCTGACCATTACAATTTTGTTTTGCAAATAAATTGCCTTTATAAAACTTAGAATTGATGAAGTTTTAAGTGATTTTTCATTGTGCTGTTTTTTTATTTTAATATAACCTGCTGTTTTAACTAAAGAATCTAACAGATTGAAATTCGATTGAGTTGGATGACCTGCTCCGGACCCAGGTTGGCCGAAGCAAGGAAAACTAGTTCAGGTGGAGATCCATAGACGACCCCGCTTTGAAGTGTAAATGTGGTGCTGTTCCACAAACGTTGGGAACCTTAATATCACGTCTTACGTGTCCTGTCAGCTGCACAATACAGGGCCTGATGGATGCTAGTAATGGCGCCAAACAAGTAGCCGAATTCTGGGCAGAGTCTCTTTTAAATAACCATATACACGCTAAGAAAACGGAGAAGACCTGCTATAATCTAACTAACCAAAAGTAGGTACGCGAAGCCTTTAAGTTTGATTATTATTTGATATTAATGTTTACGCCGTAGAAGTACATATTATAGTGACCTTATTGGTGATGTTCTTCAGAACGGTAAGTTGTCACAATCACAACCGCCGTGCATGTATAGCCCGATGTATGCATATGTATACATCTGGTCATACAAACACTTCTGTAAACGAAGCAAACGGAGTATGTAAGGATCGTAGCAGATGGCGTTCTGAAGTTTCTGGTTACATAAGTACATAAACACAAAATGAGTTTATGTACTTATGTACACAATATTTTTCTAGCCACAACTACTGAAATGAAATAAGTACCTCAAAATTCTTATCAGCTGGCAAACCTGCTTAATTCTAGTAATATTTATATTTTTTTCACTGTTAACCTTCCATTTACCAATCGCATTTCGGCAATGAACTGTCCCTACGTGATACACTTCTCACAAACGTGTAAAAATAAATATTTTCCCTACATTTTCAGCTTTCAACTTCATTTATAAAATGGTGGCAGCATCCCCGTGATACTTAATTCCTGCACGGCGGCGACTCATTACACGGCGAACTCAATAGAATATTCTAGATGCGGTGAACGAAGCCGAGCTCTTCACAACACTCCCGTTTTTTTGTATAGAAAATACGAGAAAAACAGAAAATGGAGTGAGAACTCGGAAAAAGTGGGACCTGAATAATTGAAGGCTTTTTATTTGAATGCTGATTGTTGATTCTTGTTTGAATGTGGGTTAGGACTAGGATGGAATTGTATAAGTTAACTAGGCTTGTTGTTTTGTATTGTGGTCAAAAAGGGATCTTGTTTCTACCAAACTTGTATTTTTTTTATCATTATTATTTATTTCAGACAAGCAAGTTACGTAATTATAAACACAATATAAAATAATAAAATCATAAACTATTAGCCAGTAGCTAAACCATAATCAGCCTATAATGTTTGCACTACTGGGGCACAGGCCTCCTCTTTGTGAGAGGTGAGATTAAGTGGGCCATAATTCATCACGCGGGCCCAGTGCGGGTTGATAGATGTCACAATTCTTCGATTTTTTGGTTCTAAGACATGCTGGTTTCCACCCGATGTTTTCCTTCACCGTTTTCCAGTACTAAGATTTAATTATCCATCGTTTAACAACATGGCATGCGGCTTGATAGCATCATTGTCACATGATTTTCGATGTACCTAAGTAAAGTAACAAAGGAAAGATTACAGGATACCTGTGGAGTCATGAATAAAATGTTTTAAGTAATTGCCTCCAGCTTGCAAAACCAGCTCTAAATCTACAAGTAAATACTTACCTACCTAATTCCTTAGAAAGTCTTCTGTCTTATTAGAATTTCAATGAGGATATTTCAAATTCGTGTACAACGGGAGGCGTGTGATTGTCTCATTTACAATTCAAACTATAATGCCCCAAAAGGCTTTCACCGTTTTAATTATATTAATTGAATAGCTCTCCGTTGAGTGGTTTCTGTTGTTTTAACTTGCAGAGGACCTGTCAACTGCTGTCGTTTATATTAAACTCAGTTTATTAATGGCAGGTCAGGTGGGGACGATTTAGAAATTTCATAAAGTTTTGTATTTTTCACGAGAATTTGTGCTGGTCTACGATTTACTTTGTGTATTTTATAGTGTTACTAATATTGAGACGAAAAAGGTTTTAAAGAGCTTGATCTTGAGCTTGATTGAGCTTGAGATGATAAGTAACAAGGAGTAGCTAATTTAAAATGGCTGGCAAACACGCTGGCTGACTTACGTTCCACTTGATGCTACCGGCAACAACAGGGAATTATCAGATGTATTTACGACGCAACATGCACAACCCTATACTGTGTTTATTTTTCGAAATATTTCGATTTATAAAAGGGTATAAATCATACAATACAACCAGACTACCATGAAAATATCCATCAGTCCATCCATTAATTAAAAATCCATGTTATGTATTAATATCATATCACACGGCCACCTTAAAAGAACGAGCTACTGAAAACGGATGCAGACACGGCTGGTACGCCCGAGTACACTCAGATGCACCCACACGAGCCTCGAGTATGAGTGCATATTTAAACAAACACAAACCTTCATACGTGGGTAGGATGAGCAAGGAAGAGGAACACACGATATGTATTTTTTAAATCTATACTAAGAATAAAGCTGAAGAGTTTGTTTCTCTTTGTTGCTGAAAGTTCTCTGGAGTTACCGGTCGAAAAAAATCTTTTTGCATTTGATAGCCTAACCCTTGAGGAAGGATATAGGTTATTCACATCACGCTAGGAAACTTAGGAGCCGAGGAAAAAGAAAAAAACAGAAAGAAAGCTACGCGAAAACGAAGTAATAGCACGGACAGGCGTTGCGATGCGCCGGAGTGGGACAGGGGAACAAGAAATTTCACGCGAACGAAGTCGCGGGCAGAAGCTAGTATAATAAAATAGAACACTCCTATATTCCAACTACACAGGTGTGTTTGTCTATGTAGGAACTACTAATAATAATATGTATCGGCCGTCAAAGGTCTGAAGGCTAATTCTCTTAATTTAAAACGTTCAAAATCGCAGTATCATCTCGGCGACAAACATGTCAAAAACTTGTCAAAATGTAGGGAAATTTGAGGTATTTTTGACAGATAGAGACTGAAATCAGAATGTGAACGTTCTTAAAATTACGAGAATTGCCCCACAGGTGTGTGCGAGTTCTAAATCTGACTCATATGTACCAATAAGACTTTCAATGCTACCTATATAATCTATTAGATAATCTGACTTAGTCTTGGTGTGCTCTAAAGAAAACAGTATCTATCAAAAATATCAAAATCGGTAATTATGAAGTGAGCCAGCGTGATGAACAATTATTATAACCTTCTTTGAAAGAAACTGACTAACCTGTAGTAAAATTACAGGCTGATAATAAATATTTTAACCTTGTAAGTAACTAGCGATCGAAGAGTTTCCACGACAGAAATAACTTTTTATTGAATAAAATTATAGGCAATGCAATATTGTGAGTTGTAAATATCAGTGTAGCGTAAAATTTAGTTAAATTGGAGCGCAAAGGATCACGTGGGCGCCACTTAAATAAATATGCTCTAATTGCATTTATTTCAAGGGACCGTACATATAAATGACGATAAATGATTTTTATTTTGTAAGCAGGTTTGCACAAACTCTTTTACACGTCAATCATATTTTTTATAAAACTAGATGAGGTCGGCGTTTCCTATCTGACTACTCTGAGAAGAAAGGCCGAAACAAATACAGAGGTCATAGTCTCTTTTAAAATCCAGACATAATCTTCGTCAGGTTTTATGAAGACCATGTAGATCGATGTCTGAGGTGGTATTTTGAAGAAAGAACAGCACAGATTGAGAATACCTATCCAGTCAGTGCACGCATTAGTCAGAAATCGTGCAGCTCAACTCAAAACCTAAGGTGCTCAACGATTACGTACGTACGATATACGTATTTGATATTAATTTCAACATGATACCTCCACGCGTTCCTGAGAAACAGGGTCTTGACAGACATCAGACGGACAAGGACGTGATCCTATAGGTGTTCCGTTTTTCCCCTTTGAACCCAAAAAAATTGGAATTGGCCCACCATTCAGCCAATATTGAGTTATTTATAATAGAAAATAGTACACTCACCCAAGTTTAACCATGTGTTTCGCTGACGATTCCTTTTACCGAACCGGAACAGTGATTTCATTCAATTCGTGCTTATAGTAAACTTAGGTACTCCTTGCTTATCTCTTAACTTTACAGCTTATTCGGACGAATTTACGAGCACTATTAATGGATCGTAACAACACCAACTCCTATACTAAATGACATATACCTAGTAGACATAAAATTATGCTTTTCACGACTCAGTAGCGCTTTCGAAGTAGTATCTTTCTTAATTCTCTTATTTTAAGAATTAGTAACTTATCCATTAGTAATGTTTGTACTCATATAAGTCCCCATGAATAAGTTATATAGTTATGAGCATTATCTGTTTAGTTTATATTATATTATTAATGCAATAATGTATTGCCAATCTTTTACACGATTACACTCAGGGAAATGTATAGTTCAGTAGATTGACACATTACTAATGAAGCGTCATGCATCGTCAGCCGGCGAAATGCAAATTTTATTCCTGTTTTGCAGTTTGTAGATCAGTGTCAGGTTGTATGTTAAACAAAATATGATACGCGACCGTAGCAGGTATGTATTTACAGAATTGTAATGAATACAAGCGTCTAAGTTCATATAACCCTATGTAATGACTATTTAATTAAACATTAATCAATAGGAATATTTGAACTGGAATTTCGCAGGCTACCCTGGCGCTTCCCCCTTAAGCAAGTTACAAAAAACGTGTTTTTTGTAAATGACAATTGGCTGGCAATTTACATAAATGACTATTGGCGGGCAATTTACGTAAATGACAATTTACGTAAATGACTATTGACTGGCAATTTACATAAAACACGTGTTGTTTGTAAATTACAATAATTGTCTGTCAATTGTCATTCTTTATAAGGCGTACGTTTTAATTAGAATAAGGTTACCTACTGAAAATTAAAGTTGATAGCCACATTCCTAAGCAATTAATTAAGTACCTTGACTGTTTCATTACATGTTTAAAGTTTTACATACGTTTAGATACTAAATTATCTACCCATCGAACTCAATATTAATAACCGCCATACTGGTACGTGTTACGACTCCTCCAGGCTGTCAGTCCTCGGACACTTGACCCGTCGCCGGCTATTTAGGTCAACATTTTAATTAGTTCATACTACAAGTTTTATTGCCAGCCGTGACAATTTATCAACGGTCGTCAGATTCTAATAAATGTTTTGCATAATTTATGAACACGTAGTTTTATAAAATTAATTATAAGAGCTGCATTTGACCTAAGTTAGTATGCAAAAGCGTGCGTGACTGCATTCTGCTGCTAGATAGTCGTTGGTATACTAATCGCAAGCGCTACTGGTATGAGGTCCTGGGCTCGATTCCCAGGTCGAGCAAAGTGTTATTGGGTTTTTTTATTAGGAATTTCTCAGTAGCAGATCGTAGTCTTGATTTTTGACTGGTTGATGTCCCCTGTAAAATGGCATTGAAATATAACTGGCGAAATGTTGGTGTACTACAATAAGTACACCACTGCCTAACCCTTCAAGAATTACAGCCGTGAGATGTTACTTAAGTTATTAACATTTTAGACGGTAAAAAAGATTTCTTTACAATATGTTTTGCAATACCGACTTCTAAAATAGCTAATAAGGTAATTGATGTTGAAAACTGTGTGGATTAGGACTGAATCATTGTTTTTTATTGAGTATTTCAATAAATCTTTTCTGCGTTTTGATCAAATTAACAATCTGACTATAAAAATATGCTATGATATCCTTTCTTTTTTCTTTTAACTTTTTAGTATCTTTAGTAATTTATGCGATAATTTGATTATTGACTCAACTGACACTCAGTACTAAGGCGGAACTCCTGGCTAAACCATGTGCCATACGTTGGAGTGTCCAAAGTGTCCATACACCTGCACTTCTGAAGACAAAACAAAAACGCCACAGATGCCGCGATTCGTGTGGCCACTTACTGCTTTACCAATTCTATCAAGAATCGACAAAGTTTTTTTCTATCCAACTCGACATCTCTTCTGCTCGAGCACGGGGCGAATCTTAGACTCGCGTTTCTATGAAGAATAAGACATTTATTCTTTCCTTAACAACGGGAAGCAAATTTTAAAATCATTTTAGTGTCTAGTCTAAGTCCAATGTGATAAAAATAAAGATAATTTATTTATCAAACATGCGTTTACATACAAATCAAGCATACAAGATCTTAAATATAGGTAACACCAAAAGGTTACATGCTCTGTGGGTAACATGTCCGTACATGTTTTGCCTGACCTGGCGTGCAAATTTTATATTTTTTTATTTAGGTATCAAACAAATAATTACTTCAATAAACCAAAGACTAAAGACGGGTTTACTCATTCATTATTACATTTTATGAGAATAATAATATAAAAGTTCAAGCATGTCAAAACGTATCTGTCAAAAAGTTATTTATATTATATTAGTTGAGAAGAAATGTTCTACCCCCAAGAGTCAAAAGTAAAGAAAAATTAGACGTCATACTTGACATTGTAAGCGTTTGTCGACTGAAGAATAGAAAACAGTAGAAATCTTTCTACAATATGTCATTTTGTTTATTCTTCCATTGTCAAATGGTATGCGTGCTAGGTCCAACTCATCTAACATAACATAATATTTTTTACTATTGCCATAGACTCGAAAAGGAGAAGAATAGACGAATTATTACAAAAGTACTATAGCGAATCAAAATCATACCGTTTACCCTCAGTTACCATCCACAAATTTCAGAGAGCCAGGCCTCCAAGCATCCGGTGTGATACGAGATTGAATATAAATAATTCAGGTCTGAGCCGTGCGGCCCATCAAACATTACACAACAGTGATTTCATAGCCTTATGTAAGGGATTTTATTAGAAGTTCACGAAACCAATTTCGGTATATTGTCTTTTAAATATTTTATGTTACCGTCAGCGCGGGCTTAATCATTTCTGTGGATTGATATAAAACGTGGAGGCCTTAGAGGTTTTGCTGTATTGAAAGAAAGGAAAATAGGTTTATTTGTCACAGAAACATGTGCATACAAGAATATAATATTAATTCTAATAATAAGGAAACATTTATAAAAACAAAATATGTATATACTATCTATGATTACGAGCACAAAGCAGGATAGTCGGCGGCTGCACGCCATGACTGTGACAGAAAGGCTTTCACTCAGCATGATGCTGTGCTATATAGGACCCACAGCACAGCGCTGATTTTCAGTGGTGATTGACGTATGTCTTAATAAATTATTAGCATTATGTGCGACGCTTCTTGATAAAATTTTGAGTTTTTGAAGCTGTTTTCGGAGTATAAATGTCGCCAACTAGCTTAATCAGCCGTTCAGTTGCCTGCCTGCCCGTTATCTTTTTCAACTGATCATTATCGGAGGTTTGCACGTTGTTCTAGAATAGTAAAAAAAACCTTATTTCGTGCATATTGTACCTCGTTTTACACGTGCAGCCTGTGGGTAGATTACACTCAAAAATTGTACAGCGCCCTTCGCTTTCAAGATAATAATACGTTTCGGGTGTTGATGAGGCTGTTCTGCTTCTGTAGCGCTTCAGGGATTTTTGTTGAAGCTCGTGTCAATTGCTTCTACGCTATGATGCGGAAAAGATGCGCCTCCCTGGTGCGCCGGGTGCGGGCCTACCCAACATTTCATTCGTGTTAAGAGCAGACTGGACTGCTTGTATGTGAATCGCTGCTGCAAACTTTCCACATCGGTGTTGGGCTTGTAGCAGAGATTCGCATGAACTATATCGCAGTGTTAGATTAAGTGTGTAACATAGTTGTTAAGAAATATTGTTACTAAAATATTTGAGTCATTTGTTACTTGTTATAAAACGTAAATAATAATTATAATATGCTATTTTTGTTTGTTTGTTTGAACGGGTTAATCTCTGGCACTACAAGTCGTTTTTTTTTTTACATTTGATAACCCAATTTTTGAGGAAGGCTATAGTAGAACGTATTTATTTTATTATTCATTTGTTTTTTTTTTCTAGTTTAGGTTTCAGCATGGTGAACCTGACATAGATTTAAGAAAAACTGCATTTAACGTTAGTCCTTATATTTTTGAATAAATTTTATTATTATATTATTAAAATATAATATTATATTATGCCTGTCATCATTTAACATCAGGCTAGGACTCTGAGGAGCGAGCAAAAATGAGGCGATTGTCCCAACAGGGGGGTGGACATTAACGGCTGATTATGCTTACGAAGTATTTGCGGGTATCGTATACCATGACATAGTTAACTAACTTTTACCTTATTTATAACCGTTCAGTACCAACATACTTAATTTCATTACAGCATGTTGAATGCTCATTAGCAATAAGCTTGCAAATGATCTTTTGTATAGTCACAACGTTAAGGGCCATGTTAACGTTATTCAGAACTGAAATCTTAACTTGAAACAGTTCATGAAGAATATTGTGAGTAATAATATTCTTACAAAGGAAGGTAATGCGATTAGGAAGTTCTTTATCCAGCAGTGGACGTCTTTTGGCTGAAATTATGACAATGATTTGAAAAGTTTAACACTATTTATTTCCTTTAAGAGCGTTTACGCCGAACGGCATTCCATAAAACTTTCAAGCCCTTGTTTTTCTAAATGAATGAACCAATTTTAATGAAACTTCATTCGCATAAGCAGGATACAAAGGTCTAAAAAGATACTTAGGAACATTTTCTAAAATAGTGTTACAGCCAAATTACTCCGATTTTAAAGTTTCCATAGAAACAGATTTCGACATTTTCTAAAATAGTGTTACAGCCAAATTACTCCGATTTTAAAGTTTCCATAGAAACAGATTTATCTTTTTTAACTATGATATTTCGACTAACTTTTTAGACCTTTGTATCTTGCTGCGTATGAAGTTTCGTTAAAATCGGTTCATTTCGAAAAACAAGGTGCTTGAAAGTTTGTATGAAATGCCGTACGGCGTAAACGCTCTTAACTGGTCATTTAAAGGTCTCTAATAGTAAAACTATTAAAGCCTCCATAAAATTAAATAACTTCATATTGAATCTAGCCATCCCCAACATTGTATCCCGATTGTAAGTCACCCCACCCACAGACATAGATACATACACCTAGATAACGCAAGAGCAACTACTTCGCGTGTCAATAATCGCACCGTCATTAGTCTCAACCTCTATAGCATCAGATGGAATGACAGCTCACTTCACCTAACTTCTCACGGTGAGATTCTAACAGAATCGACCGGCAGCTTACGTACAAAAATCGTAAGTCACCATTTTCGCGCTCAGTTCTGAGTACTGCTGTCAGGGTGAGCGTGAGCGCTGGCGCTAGACCCTGGGAGTGGGGCGAGGCGGGTACCACACGCGGCGGCGTCTTTGAATCGATTTGATTTTCCCATCACTAAATAGTGCTTGTGATGTAAAGTTAGTAAAAAAAAAATACAGTTCGTGATAATTGCGTTACTTATCTAGGTCTATCTACATCTATGCACTCACCCATGTTATTGCTACAACAGCGTTGTAATATCGTATCTCAGTTATTGAATCTTGGCAACAGCTGGGAATTTACGTAGTTTTGTCTCGTTAATATAAATTTCTACGAAACATAATATCTATTTGGCAGCTGGTGTACGCGAAGTGCCATTGCCATTCGATGCAAGCTGTTTAAAACGGCCCATGAAGTAGTTAATATTCAAAGGGGAGCAGTGATAATGGCAGCCAATTTTATGACTTCTGTTTGTATCGTTAATTGAAATTGTTATTCTAATAGAGTTGGCACTTAACATAAAATCACGCCGGAATCATCTGAAGGGTAAAGCAGATGTGATAGGTACAGACGCCAGCACATCAAGCTACCAATCAACTTTGAACCTTATGCTTTAGCAATAAAGTTGAAAATCTATTAAAGAAATTTGACAGATTGTAGTTGTTTGATGTGCTGGCGTCTGTAGATCTATATTTTACCAACAATATTCAAGTTTATCAATTCAATTACCATCAATCTGGCACGAATCTGGGTTGCAACTGAGAAATTTATTATGGACTACACTACCTGGGGATTGAATCTAGAACCATATTATAGTCATGCTTAATGTTTGGGTTGACACTCAAAGCAAAATTACGATTAGACTATCTGGTATCGACATGAGAGCTCGCCCTTAACGAAAGTAATTTGTTAAATAGTAGGTACGTACGTCATACTACCTCGGCATGTAAATGTACAACATGAATAATGTATTCAGAACAAAGTATTCACGCTCAGGTGAAGGCTTCTACGGGAGTTAAAACTGCGCCTTTTTAGGCTTTTTTTTTTTTTTTTAAGGATGGGAAATCATCCAATGACCCCTCCCGCTCTGGGTGGAGCGGAAGGGAGTGTCAGACTCTTACTGACTAAAACCCATCCGTGTTCCTTCCTTAGCCCTTTATGTTCCGGGGCAGCGGTAACCCTTTCGGACAATCCCGCTGCCCACAATCCCGCTGCCCACAATCCCGCTGCCCTACGATCGTCAATGTTTGTGTAGCTGCTATACTCGTAGACGCGCTACGACGTAGACGTGCTACGAGATAGGGCTACAAGAAGTTCTGTGCTACGAATAAGTGGCCGAGAAGTGAAGTGATTTGAAATATATATGGTATCTTATTCAGAGCTTGTTGGTGTGTAAGATTTCCTTGAAAATTTCTGTGTGGAGAACTCAAACTCAACTAATGATAATGATATAGTTTTTGCTGTGTTATAATATTTTAATAAAAGTTACAACTTATATTTTACATTATTTTTTATAGAGTAATAAATTAAAACCATTATTTAAACAATATGGGAGGTTATTATGACCAGTTGAAAAAATAAACGGGTAGTAATTTCATCGTTTTTCGTTTTTTTCGGCGGTTGGTAAATTAGTATGACAGTAAAACATGTAATAAAAAGAAAATTGGTCGGTTATTTCATCCTGCACTGTCAGAAAAAATCTGAAAAATGAATGGACAGTAAAAATGTTAGAATGGGCACTCAGAGGTAAGTGGTTCGGCAGTTCATAGGTTAGGTTGAAACTGACCAACCACGCGCGAGCAGAATTGGTCGGCGTAACTAAGCAAGGGCACCCCTACCATATGAGTGAGGTTAGGTTAGAAATGTGACCAACCGCGTGTGAACCGAACGAGCAAAGCGAGAGTAAAGCTATTTCTAAGTGACTTGCCGACTAATTATTTTGTTAACTGCCAACGCGTTTTATTTAGTTACCCATTTAAATATTTGTCATCACTCATTTTTATTGCTCAGTTTTTACTTGTTAATAAACATGCATTTCATAATTTTTAATTTATCTAAACAAATAATTGCCGCTTTAAATCAGTACCTTCTTCATATCAAAATTTAAAAAAAGTCTCGTAATTACAGGTCAAATTGAACCTAAAATACCGCATTACCTACATCAGATTTATTACTTAGGCAATTTAGCCCCAGAAACTCAATTTCTTCGTGACATTCCTCAAGCAAACCTCATTACACCATCTTTATTATCCCTCTAAGTGAGAACGAGAATACTTCACGAGCTAACCTCAGGCAAAGAATAAAATGTATAGAAACGGAACTCCCTATTTTAACACATTCTAACTTCCTAGAGATTCGGGACTTGAAGGAATGCAGTCACCGAGAAATCACTGCAGTCTGGATTGCATCGCTGTCGCTTATGGACTCCAGAACTTTCATCGTTCACCATCCGTTCCGCAAGCAATTTCAACACACGACCGTGTGGTTTGCGTGAGTAGGCAGGACCGAAGACCTGATGAAGGTCGTCAAAATGCATGAATTCATTCATACTGGCGATGATTATTGGAGGCATCTGGACAGTCTGTAGTTGACAGCTACCAGCTGCATGATGATGATAATGAACGCCGATGTTTTACTATACACCCCATCACTAGAAGCTACCGTAGGTGCTCAAAAGGGAATAAAGTTGAATATTTTTATTGTTCCTCTTTGAGCACCACGGTAAAATATTGATTGGTGCCCAAATGGGAATACCTTTGATGCTCTAAAAATAGGTGCTCAAACGGAAATACTCCGTCCTGGTGATCATTTATTTATTTAAACTTCTCGCACACAAAGAAGAACCTAATGCCTTAGGTGGAGTAGAGATAAAGATGGCAGATGCTTTGTTAAACAGGAGTTAATATTAATAAAAAAAAAGATAACATAACGAATTATACTTACAATAGATACACAAGTACAAGTTCATTTCAGTGGCATCGGAAACAAAGGAAAGTACATGAGTTTTGCATCTCCATGCTTTCATTATTCTATGTCTCAAGAGAATTTAGCGAAAGTGCTTTTATAGTATTAAAATAGCGTCAGTATTGCAGCGAGCACGGCTAATGTAATAACGTTGTACTAAAAGGTGTGAGCAAGCCCGCATTACCGAGAGAGCTTCCCACATAATAAAAATACACAAAAAATCTACGTTGAAGTACTTTCCTGTAATTTTTCAGTGTTCAGGTGTGGCGTCGTTACGTTGAAATTTTATGTTTTTGTGTTTTTCTGAACGTGAATAATTTTTTTCGTACAAACGTGGGTTGCTTTTAAACTGACATGACATGACATCATATCACGACTATATTACAGGAAGGGGTAAGCAGAATTGTATACAAAATAGCAACAAAAAACATACCACGTGTTTTCTCATACAGATACTCGTAATCTTGCACATTTCTTGGTTTATTTTCGTTGGATCCCGCTTTTGAATCCCATTTTTAGGTATTAACGATGGGTCCCATTCCTGACGTCACCAAACCCAAAAGTAAACAACTCATAATAAGAGAACTAGATTTATAGGCAAACCAACATCATAGCTATCCAAACAGACTCTTTAAAGCTGCGTAGGCGACTCATTCACGACATAATGTAGATTAAATTGGATTTCTAAAACGACTTGCGAACTGTTAATCGTAACTAGTCATAACAAGGATTAAAATTAATTCCTGAGAGTGAATTTGTACCTACTCTCTCTGTAAATATCACGGCTGTCTATTTGGAAGGTTTAGGCAGATATCCATGGTACTGATGACAACAAACAGATTGAAAAACGATGCAGGGTTACGAAACTTTAAAATGGATTTTAACGTTGAAATAACAACGTTAAAATCCATTTTAAAGTTTCGTCCCGATTCAACCCTGCATCCCTGTTCATCCCGTTTGACGGTACAGCAACATTTCGCTAAATTATGCAATAGACAGCGAGACTGATACAAATATAAACTCCGGTCTGCTACTGAGAATTTCATCCAGCAATCCTAGTACCAGTATGTCCGACCCACGATCGAACCCAGGACTAGATCAACGAGGAAGATTTATTGAACGAACTCAAATCCAGACTCCGGGCTGCTACTGAGAAACTTCTGATAGAAAAACTCAATAACACTTTGCTCGACCAGGGAATCGAAAACAGGACCTCATGCTCAGCTCTTAACAGTAGCGCTTGCGACCACTAGACCAACGAGGCAGTTTTAGAGTTAAGTAAGCATGAACTAAGCTTTTGCCCCTTTTTAACTATCTGTGTGCCAATCCAAATCCTAATAAGAGCTTATTACTAATGATTGAAATACTATCATCAATTCATGCAAGCCTAGTACTTTTTGTTAGAATACTGCTCAGAAAGTCGGTTCATATTTCAATCATGATTCAAAAGCGCCATCTACCGTCCTAAAGCAATTGTGACCGTCGAAAGTTATTGATCTTTTCCTCGGGAATTGTATTTTTTTCTGGATGAAAAGTACCCTATCTCCTTTTCTATATCCCTGACAACGTATATGGAAAATTTCATGATGATCCGTTCAGTGGATTAGGCGTGAAAAGGTAACAAACAAACTTACTTTCGCATATATAATATTAGTTAGGATTAGGATGTATTTAGTAGAAGGTGCGTATCTTTACATACATCTAAAAGCGTTCAATAATATTTGGATGATATTTATCTATAAACTTACATACTTTGTCAGTCACATTTAAGTTGTTCATAATTGAAGTGAACATTATGTCTTTATCTTAATGTGTTAATGGCTGAACAGAATTTGATTACGTAAAAGGTTTACCGGGAGTGTAAGCACTGTGTCAATTTTCATTATAGTTTCGACAGCGCTTCCTTCCAAACTCGTTTATGCTTTGATAACATTTTACGGAACTAAAATTTTGATTCAATCAGTGTTAAGAGCGTTTACGACGCACGGCATTTCATACAAAGTTTCAAGCCCTTGTTTTTCGAAATGAAGGAACCGATTTTAATGAAACTTCATACGCATAAGCAGGATACAAAGGTGTAAAAAGTTATTAAAGAAAATTTACGAAATGTCATAGTTAAAAAATGACAACTGGAAATCTATTTTTCTATGGAAAATTTAAAATCGGTCTAATTTGACTGTAACACTATTTTTCGAAAATGTTCTTAACTAACTTTTTAAATTAAAGGTTCTGCAGTGGCGATCGCGTACCGGAAGACATAGCGTTGTAAGGCTTCCCACAAGGTGAACCGATGACCTTGTGAAAGCCGCAGGAATTCGCTGGATGCGGGTAGCACAGAACTGGTCGAAGTGGAGGTGCTTGCCTATGTCCAGCTGTGGACTATTAAATTTAAAAATAGTACTTTCTACCCGAAGTGTAGCGCGGTTACCTCTAGTTTGACTGGGCTAAGCTAAGTAAAACTTTTCATAACGAAGCTTATTTACGTTGCAAGCGGCTGTAAACCAAAGTCTTGCCTGCTCTGTATCTCTCCGTTATTTATAACGATTTAAAGCATAAGTGAATTACTTCTAAAGCTGATTATATTTCCATACAATCAAGAATCCATAGAATCAAGTATTTTCTAACTGGACAGACAGCTGTGCTGCTTGGGAGTTTGTTGCACCAGTTCTTCTTCCCAGCGAAAGCACTAGGAAGTGGTGAAGGGCGGGCGATTTGGGGGACTGTCTTATGTAATTTTGACGTTCGAAAAGTGCTGATTCTCAGCCTAATTTGAATAAATTAAGCACCTTAATATTTTTAGCACCTCTGCCTGGGTGTAGACTCACTATCACCTCCAATTCATTCGCCAATAGTTAATCCATGGAGGCACTTTTAAGCCTCCCATAAAGTGAATACCTCGAGCTGATTGTTCGACGTGACAGTGACGTGACGTTAACGTCATGAATAATTCAACGGCGCATAAATCACTTCATCTGCGACGTTGACGTCGAAGCCCCGTAGTTACGCGAACTATGCGATTTTAAAATTTGACGGCACATTCAAATATACTCGTAGATCGGTGATCTGGCTCGAGAATATTAGTATGTAGATTTTAGCTTTTTCAAAAGGCTGAATCTGCTAACAAATTCTAGCTAATTGATAAGATCACTCCATCTTCTCCACAGAGCCGGAATGAAGTGGGAATGAGACAGGCTTAGGACGTTCATGAAAATTACAAATTGGTTAAAAAGAAAGAAAGAAAAATTGTGTGTTTTTGTGTACATAAAGCCGTGTCAATTGTTTGTTATTGTGTGCGAGTGTTTTTTCGAAACATTACACAAAATACCTTACACATAAACATTTGTTTACATACCTACACAAGCTGTCTCCTGCGTATTAAAATAATTTTAGCTAAAATTATTTAATATAATATCGAGAATAATATTTAATATCGAAAAGATGACTTTTACAACTTCAAAATTTTTAAATGTACCAAGAGCAATTGCTACGGATTGATGACCGGTTTGGATTGGGCAATTTCTTTCGTGTGTCTGAAACCAACTTTGAAGAATTGGTTTTCTTTCTATGGTCTTATGGTCTTATGGACGTGATGTGATTAAAAGAGAGCGGTGCGCGCGGCGATTGAAAATGAAACAAACCCTTCCCCTCTTCACCCACGTGGGGAATTTTTTCACAAATGTGTATGGCCACGCCTCTTTGTTTCGATGTTTTTGTGTAATGTTTCGAGAAGAGACCCGGCTTAAAATACACACATACAAAGTAGCCAAGAGTCTCGTATTCAACCTAAACTTTGACAATTTTATCCATTGCTTGATGTCAAGGACCAAAGACAATAATATATAGTTTCATTGGTTACGTTTTTATGATTGCAACAAAGTACCTATAGGCACGTGATAACACTCATCTCTGTGGTTTATACCAGTCAGTAAAGCGGTGGTGACTCTGATTATCCGAACGTAGTCGTAAAGGCTTTAGAAATTTCCGAGAAATTTAGGTAAACTACACATGTTCGGAACTCTAAAGATTTTTTTCTTGTTCTTATTAGGAAGAAAAAGTAAAATCAGGTTTAAACGGACAATACAATTAAAACAGCACCCTATTTCGTTCTCAATGCGGTTTCTAATGAATTATGTATGGGGGATTTGCGTTTCAGGTAGAGAGGATGTCGTTATGATGCGACACGACACGACGTTAGCTTGGTTTTGTGTGGCTAGGAAACAAGTAGTTTTTGCAGCGGTTTTATAAATCGAATTGGTAATATCGTTGGATTACAATAATGATTCTTAGTAACTGAACTGACAGATTTTTTTACTATAAGGACATTTCATTTTTTCAAACATCACACGATAATAATTTTGTATATACAATAATAAATAATAGTACATACAATGTTTTTGATTCATAAGGTTTCAAAAACAAATTATACTTGGCTGCGCATCATTTTTGTTTCATTCCACGTTTGCACGACAATGACAAAATTACATAGAAATGAACGTTCATCACCTTATTTCATTTAATTTTTCGTCCATTCGGAGCACGAGTGAAAGATGCCAAATATTGAAATGCACACAGTTGGTTTTGTTTACCAATGAATTCCTTTTTTTTGTTCAGACGTTGCCGACTGAGATATAAATAAAATAAAGTGATTAACGTCTGATATGAGCTAACGTCTGATATGATTAAGAAAAGGTGCAGTATTGCAAAATATTAAAGAAAGCTGTTTACGTATTTATCTGGTTCCGAGTTGCGACAGATTTCAAACCCTATATCACCATTTCTTAGATACTAGGTTGCATACATACCTACATAGACAAAACTCATGCCTTCTTCCCATGGGGTTGGGTAGAAACTATATACAGAACGCCTCCTGCTACGATCCTTACATACTCCTTTTGCATCGTTTACATTCATACATCTGGTTAAACACGCACACCGTTTGAGAGTACGCACCTAACCGTTCTGAAGAACATCACGAGGTTTATTACCAGATTATTTTACCTCTAAACTTTTTTCACGCTGAATTCAAAGCCCAACATCGCCTAAGACGCGAGAACAACATCTCTTGGCTCGTTACTACGCACATGTAAATGTAATAATAAATTACTTTACACACCGCAGGTTTCGGGGACGTACCTGTAATCCATTTACACGGTATATAATCGTGTTCCAAATCGTTCCGAATTAGTTTGATTATTATTTCGATTTTCGAGCTTTTGGTTGAAATGTATCTTGTATTATTTTAAATCTTACATTTTATTTTCCAGACCCAAAGGAATTTTGTAGGTCGATTGGGAAATCAAACGCAATTTAAACTTTTTCTACAATTTTTTTTTTTCATTTTTATATTTGTCGACAACGACTGGGTACCTACATAGTTGTTAAAATAGATTTTATTTCTTACCTTTGATTATCCTATGTCTGAGTATCGCTTTAGTTAGTTGAGAATTTTCATAGCATTGGAAATATATTCCTTTATTCAGCACAAAATTCATCGATTATAACATTGAATTTAGAGTCTCATTTTAACATATCCCTTTTGCTTAAATCATCGCAACATAAACAGCTTCAATACAATTTCAAACGAATAAAAAAACCACAATTCAAAGTCACAGCATTTTAAAGCGTGTATATTGAAGTATGAAACTCTACGTGCATACCTATTGTACGGAATCTTGATTTCTCCATTCGCTTCGCAGTTTTCAAATAAAAATCTATTCGAATAACGAAATATTTGGAAGTAGCAAATCGGCAGTCGATGTTGACATATCGCGTATTTACGAATTTGATAAATAAATATTTTCAAGATAAACTTTTGGAATATTGTCAAATAAGAAGTTATTCTTTTGTTTTAGATGTATAGATGTCGTAACTGCTTAAGGCCGGTTGTTTCAAACGGGTGGTTAACTTAACATCCGTACGTCAAATAATAACGAGTACTTAACCGTAATTATTACGTAAGACAAGGCCATAATTTTGAAATTGTAATTTAAAACAAGGCTTTTTTGGTTTGATGATACTTAGCGCCATTTTTGACGTATACGCGTGCGTCAAGTGGACGAGAAAGAACGAGCCATAAATGTGCCTATACACAAGCAACATGCGTCAGCGACAGAGGCAACTGCAACCGTCGACAGTCATCGATAACGTGCCGCTCGTGTATTTGAATATGGTGCTCAAATACACAAGCAGCATGTTGTCGACGGCAGCAGCCGACACGCGTTGAAAACAGCCGTCGACACTCATCAACGTTTGCAGTTGCCTTTGTCGTTGACGCGTATCGCTCGTGTGTATGAGCACTTAGGCATCCTAAGGTTGAATATCGTTTGCACGTTATAAAACAACAAGGGCTATTTGTCAGTTAGTTACGTAGTTTCAACCTTATCGTCAAAATTGGTTATAGATTATACCTAATCTATTTACACATCCATTCAACATTAATAATAAAAATATCATCATCTTCCACAGTCCTACTTCACCCACTCCTGAGCATAAGCCTCTCTTTTCAAGTGCCATTCCCCACGCCCCTGTGCCAGCCTCATCCAGGTACATCATTCATCAGATCTATACATTCTATATAAATATAAAATTCAAAGTCCTGACTGACTGATATATTAATGCACAGCCTAAATCGCTGGTCCTAAAGATATGAAATTTGGAAAGTGTGTTCTTTCTGAAGAGTAAGTATCCACTAAGAAAGGGTTCTTCGAAATTCCACCCCTAAGAGGGTGAATAGGGGGAGGATGAAATTTTAGACATGATTTTGATTTAGACCTTGTACTGCCGAAAACCAGAAAAAAAATTGTAAAGATAATTACAAAAAAATATAAACGACTTCCATAAAAAACCCTACAAAGTGCAAAATAACCTTAGTTTGGGAAGACGTTGCGCGTTGGCAAGAAATTACAGACTTCTGAAACCAAAGGTCTATTGCACTTTGAAGTGTGTTTTTAAGTCGGTTGTATTTTATTTTATTTCACACAAAGTCGTGTAAGTTTATATTGAAAACCATGAAAACGACACACATGATAAAAAAAGAAAAAGAAAATTGCAGCCGCCATCTTCGATTTTCATTTTGACGTCACAATCGGCTTCAGCACTCTCGAAAACCATGAAAACGACACACACTACGAATTTTTCGATTTGCAGCCGCCATCTTGGACTTTCATTTTAACCAGTACTGAAACGGTTTACCAACAGTCGATTGGTCCAGGAACCGTTGGTCAACACCATTAACTTTTCATCCAAAGGACTTGTGACCCACGAACGTTTCCCCAACAGAACTCTACGTCAGTGAATGCTTAACCAACAGAATATTTTGACCAATAACTTTTTACCCAAAGAACATTTGACCCATGTCAAATAGAACTAAGGATGCAAGGGCGAGCGAAGCGAGCTCGGGACTTGGGGCACCCCGACTCGGACAGGTAGGGTTCGAAGGGATGATGGCGGCTCAAGTGAGCGAGCAAAGCGAGCGAAGGGCACCCCGAGGTTAGGCTTGGTTAGGTTACTTTATACCCTTTTCACAGAAATAAAGGACTACGTCTTATTATTATTTTACTTTCATCTTTCCCGGCGTCTGTTGGCCTTGTTCTTTGGGTGAAAAGTTATTGGTCAAAACATTCTGTGGGTAAAGCATTCACTGACGTAGAGTTATGTTGGCAAAACGTTCGTGGGTGAAAAGTCCTTTGGAAAAAAGTTAATGGTTTAAAGATAATGTTCACCAACGGTTCATGGGCCAATCGACGGTGGGTAAGCCGTTACAGTTTCATTTTAACCTCACTATTGGTTTCAGCACTCTCAAAAACCAATAAAACGAAACCCATAAAAAAAAATGCAACCTCCGTCTTGGATTTTCGTTTTGACCTGCCTATAGCTTCAGCACCTTTGAAATCTATGAAAACGACATCCATGACAAAAAATCAAAACAAAATTGCAGCCGCCATCTTGGATTTTCATTTTGACCTGACTATCGGCTTCAGCACCCTCGAAAACTATCAAAACGACACCCATGACAAAACATTAAAAAAAAATGGAGCCGCCATCTTGGGTTTTCATTTTGAACTGACTATCGACTTCAGCACCCTCAAAAACCATGAAAACGACAATCAAAAAAAAAAAAATTGCAGCCACCATCTTGGATGTTCATTTTCACCTGACTCTCGACTTCAGCACCCTCGAAAACCATGAAAACGACACCCATGACGAAAAAGTTAAAAATTTAGGCAACCGCCATCTTTGATTTTCTTTTTGACCTCACTTACCGGGTTCAGTATCCTCGGAAACCATGAAAAATAGCTCTCTCTCTCTCTGTGTGTGTGTGTGTCTCTATCTACCTATTACTTTGAAAAATGAGGCATAACGCTTTTTCGTTATTTGACGATTTCTCCCTTAGAACTCCTACCGCAAGCTCCATATAAGAACTTCTTTAAAAAACGCTCTGCGTTACTCAACTTTCTATATCAATAATTATCTAACTTCTTTATCGCTCAGAACACCACATTAATTATTATTATCTTACATTATCCTCACTTTTTGTTTAAAATTATTTTAGCGCCACAGACGCCACTAAATAAACCATCAATGGAAAGCGATTTTGTTTAATATTATTATCATTATCATTACTTTTTAAAATAACATAGACATAAGTAGGTATCTGTGTTATTTCGTCATTTTAAGCATAAACTAATAGGACGTGATTATTCACAAATCACATCACACCAACAATATGTTTTCGTTAGTAGGTACTACATCGCGCCAATAGATGTCGTTACGTGTTACTAAAAAACGTCAAAATTTGTTCTAGAATACTTTAAATTGATTATATCTTTTGATAGAGTGAACCGATTGCGATGAAATAAAAACTAATCACTGCTCCGAGTTCTACACCATATTTGAGTATAAAAAGTAACCGTATGGGTTTGGTACTTTTTACGTTGACCCTGTTCAAATCAATAATCTGTCACATCCAAACAGACAAACAGACAAACCGACAAACCGACAAACAGACAAACAGACAAAAATTCCAAAAATTGATGAAATGGCATCTGTTGGTTATCCTTTAACACCCCAACTATTTTTTTTGGAAATATTTTCAATGTACAGAAACGTCTCGTCTACAGATTTATTATATGTATATAGAAGATATAGATATAGATAGAAGAATAGATATAGATATAGATATAGAATAGAATAGAAGAATAGATAGAAGATAATGTGAAAGACGTCGATGTCTGTGTCTTTTAAATGTCAAAGACACAACAAAACTAATAATAAAGCCAAAGAGTTTGTACGTGCTATAAGAATATAAAGGTAAAGGTCACTTGTTTATTTAACGTTACTGCCGAGGAGGAAACTGAGTCTGTGTGTGGCCTATCAGAATATCAGCGCGTCGTCATTTTTTTTTTATGTGGCAGCATTACGCTGAGATAGGAACATTTCGGCCTCGTACAGGACTTTGTTTTTGTTTTTCTTTTATTTATGATTGTGTTTAGTTTGTGATCTTCCTGTACGAGTCACAATAAATAATTTTTCTTTCTTTCTTTATTGCCTAAAAATGTTCTGGAATCAAAACTGTGCCAAGTGAGCGTAAGTATATGGATTGGAACTAAATACAACAACAAAGCACAGTATGAAAACTGCACAAATTCTAGGAATTTGTATCACGAATTTTAACATGCCTTGCGAAGCCTGGCTATTGAGAAAAACTGGCCAAGTCCGTGTCAGACGACGCAAAATAAAAAAATTAGTAATTGGGATGAATATAACAAACAAGAACAAACAAACTCAAATGTCCCCATACATTCCAACTACGATTGTAATTGGTCGACTATTTCTCGTTAACATGTAAAGCCTACTTGGCTATGATAGTTTTCCTTTAAACTTCGATAGGTAGTTTACGACTGCTTTGATTTTTTCCACTTATCCAAAAACATTCATTTAGCTGGCAGGGGGGACACTTCACTCTCACATACATTCGTCATCATCATTTCAGCCGAAAGACGTCCACCGCTGGAAATAGGCCTCCCTCAGGCACCTCCACTTCGACCGGTTCTGTGCTTCTCGCACGGGTACCTGCGGCCTCCACAAGGTCGTCGGTCCACCTTGTGGGATGCCTTCCAACGCTACGTTTTCCGGTACGCAGTCGCCACTCCAGAACCTTTCGGCCCCATCGGCCATCTGTTCTGCGAGCAATGTGCCCTGCCCACTGCCACGTAAGTTTGGCAATTCTTCGGGCGACGTCGTTATCTTGGTTCTCCTGCGAATCTCCTCATTTCTGATTCGATCACGCAAAGAAACTTCAAGCATAGCCCTCTCCATTGCCCTTTGGGTGAGTTTTAGCCTTCCAATAATGCCCATTATGAGCGACCACGTTTCAGTGCCATATGTCATCACTGGCAACACGCACTGGTCAAAGACTTTAGTTTTGAGACACTGCGGTATGTGGGACGAGAAGATATTGCGCAGCTTCCCGAACGCTGCCCAGCCGAGTCGGATTCGACGATTGACGTCTTTCTCGAAGTTGGACCTAGCTAACAGTTTGTCCTAGGTAAACATACATTAGCACTTTTAAATGCGTTAAATTTCGCTAACGGATCCCTGAATCAAAAAATGGTTTTCATATGTCTGTAATATTTTTGAACCACACCATCGGATACGAGAAAAAAATTTCAACCCCACTTTACGTTTACGAAAAAAATATTTCAAGATTTTTCTATACTACTTTATCAGCGTGATTAATACCCATGCCAAATTACAGCCTTCTAGTACTAAGACTCTCTGATCCAAGCAGCGGATAGACAGACAGACATACGGACGGACATGGCGAAACTATAAGGGTTAAGGGGTAAGGGGTGTTGACTACAGCGGCGGCGACCTCTCGCGCCCGGCCCTGGTCCAAGCCATGGTCCGGGGTGAGAGGGAGTGGGAGGCAGTCACCTCCTTCTGCGAAGCAGTCATGCTAGCGAAGGAGGTGGCGGGATGGGCGAACGAGAGAGCTGAGAGAGCCGCCCGTCCCAGCCGCCGCGGTAGACGCTCCGGGCGTCGGGAGCCGCGTGACGACTCCCAGCCACCGTAGGCGCGGGCCTGCGGACGGCGAGTAATGGGTAGCTCGCCGTCCGATCAGGACCAGGCCCGTGCCGGACGGCGCGTATGTGTTCCACGCGCGCCTCAAAGAGATGTCAGCATCGAAGGAGGGGCCCGTCAGGGCCGAAGCCTGCCGGGGCAGCGGGATTGTCCGAAAGGGTTACCGCTGCCCCTGAACATAAAGGGCTAAGGAAGGAACACGGATGGGTTTTAGTCAGTAAGAGTCTGACACTCCCTTCCGCTCCACCCAGAGCGGGAGGGGTCATTGGATGATTTCCCAACCTTAAAAAAAAAAAAAAAAGGGGTGTTGACTACTGAACCCTAAAATCGGTTCCATAGCATTACGTAGACCCATTCGCTCATGCTAAAGTAGCTGTATTACATTCATTGCAGTACCTACTTTGGTCACGTAC
Organism: Gortyna flavago; assembly: GCA_963669345.1. NCBI lineage: Eukaryota > Metazoa > Arthropoda > Insecta > Lepidoptera > Noctuidae > Gortyna > Gortyna flavago. The sequence goes on from OY770131.1 coordinate 5,902,947, forward strand.
CACATTACCTAGTGGTTGGCCGATACGCTTTTCTTGGTATTTACATTATAATACAAATGCAGTAGACTGTACCTACCTTTTTTATTTACAAAGTTATTTTGTGTTAAAATGCTCGTTTTGTAGTTTCAGAATGTTCTCAGTTAAATAAGTAGATATTATATGTATGGCTGATTGGCTGCGTCGATTCTTTATTTTGCTTTCCTCTGTCGTGGAAAGGCTTGCTGAAGACGAACTTGCAGAAGAAGACGAAGAATGAAAACATGCCGAAGATACCTAACTGCGATACCTCGCGATAGCAGTTTAGCTCGCTACCTCGATGTCGCCTCCATTTAATGCATACTAATAGACACGCACGCACATGCCTCACTGCGATACATCGCGGGCTGCTTGGGGATTTACCTCGATGCCTACTACGTGAAAACAAAATATAATGTATTTACATCGCGCGGTCGACGGCAAGCATCGATGTTATCTGACTCGTGATTGGACAAACTTGTTGTTCTGGAGTAGGTAGAGTACAGCACAAACACAGGACTGGGCAACTGAGCCTTCAGGTGCGACTGAACTGACGTGTTCGCGCCTCCATACATGTAGAATTAGCGAGTATCGATATCGAGGTATAAAGCCATTTAATTACCCTTAAGCTCTGCTCACACAAATGCCACTACGGTCGTCGATTGTTTTAACGAATAGGAAGTCACGCGACTATTGACGCCATTTGAACACCTCCTCAACTAAAAAACTAGTTGACAGAAGTTAATTTCTTCCCGCATCGGGGGCAATGTGCGCTTCAGTTTGGCAAGAACTTTAAGTAACAACATAACCAGCCTATAATGTTCCCACTCCGGGAACACAGGCCTCCTCTCTGTGAGGGAGCGGGCCATAATCCACCACGTGGGCCCAGTGCGTGTTGGTAGAGGTCACATGCCTTAGAATTTTTGGTTCTAGGACATGCCGGTTTCTTCACGATATTTTCCTTTACCGTTTTTGAGAGCAGTGGTGATGAAATTAAACCACAAACTGCCTGCGTGGTTTTGAACTCACGACCTAGAACCGTAAGTCGGGGCGAAAACCACTGAGTCACCACTCTGCTCAGAGTTTAAGTAGGTAATGTTCTTGTCTAATCTGCCGATTATAATTATAGAAAATTGCGGCTGAAATATCTAAGTACTTCATTGACGTAAAGTACGGTACCAAACTATATTTTCACAATATTACCACAGCAAAACTTTTGATCGCTTTCAGGGTTTCTTTGAAATTATCTTGGAAAATCGATAACCTCAAAATCCTTCCATTTCTTCCATAATCCTTATCTTATAAAGTAGGTATCTGATCCAATCCATATTTCTATTCCAAAGTAATAAGGATTACAATTTCAACAAATTAGAAACAAATTCGGTCGGGGATCAACCGCGAGACTTGAAAGTCTTATTAAATTAAGATTGTGAATTAATGTATTGCTGAGCAACCAGTACCTACATACCTAGACACATAGTATAATAGCTAGATAGACAAGTAAAACATAATTGACATTTTCTAGATCATTAATAAAAATTATGACTGACGGCTGAGCTACGGGATGATACGCCATCCAAAACACAAATTTAATCCAGTGCCGCAGAGGCTTATTAAAATTAATTTGAACTTGGAATTCTAAATAGAATGAAAGAAATCGATTTTCACAATAGCCCGTACTATCGACACGCAAAGAAAATGACTGGCTGCCAGACAACACTAAGCCTAAATCACTAAAGATACAGAATAATATGTCATGAATATAGTTTTCCTGTATTTTTTCACGAGCAACGCTACCATGAGGTATGCCAAGATACGTACGGGCCTGCTAAAATCCTGGTATATTTCATGTTAATTTGACAGAGGAATTAAAAAATGAACAATAAATCGAGGTTATTCATGTGAACAAATAACCCAACGAAATAATTGTTTTAATTAACTTAAGCGATAATTCCGACCGCGTTCTTGACAGCTGACTTTAATATGGCTGTTGGTACCTACTAACATAACATTTTTAATAGTGCCATAAGTCGGGTTTAAATATTGTGTTATTAATTTTCAGGCAGCACTCGAGAAATATGTGCTCGCAATTATAATATGTTTATTATTGTTGAGCCATAAATATATTTTTATGGAAGAACGTAGAACGTATGGTTCCTAGCTTAAACTATCAGCTGTGCTGGAGGAGCCAATGATTTGTATTATAGCGAAACAAAAAATAAATAATACTTGCCAATGCCAAATTTATTATTTTGTATTTTCTTTTCTCATTTTGTATTTTCTTCCAAACATTTCTATCAGTCATCATCACAGTGTTCACTTCTATTTACCAATTTCAACTTTTACACCGATGACGACCTTAAAAATATAGGTGGGATAAACTTGATGCGGAAAACAGAGGACAGGGTTTTGTGACTCAGCTTGGGAGAGGCTTTTGTCCAGCAGTGGACTGCAATAGGCTGAGTTGATTGATTTATTGACCTTTCACACCAATTCACACTATCCTGCAATATTTTCTCAAGTCCTTCAGTTATGGCCAAGCACATTAATAGGTTTTAAACAGTTTTCTCATCAAACACTCTTCATATTGCTTTGTTATTTGTGTTTTTATTAATCAAAATTACAAAAACTGAGTTACTTTAAGTGGGCCTGAAAATTTAGTCAACCGGTCTAATCTTAGCATATAGGTTACTTACCTATGTAGGGCTAAGTAATTAATTGGGTCCAATAAGTCAGATGACACGTGCAAAAATAATACTAAAATCCAGCCACATCACGTTGTAGGTATAGTTACACAACGCTTTGTCTTCTTATTTCGAAAGTCAAATTACTGACGACTGAAAGAGAGAAATCGGTGTGCGACTATTCCTCTGATACAATACGTTTATTAGTAAGGGGGTAAATCTGAAACCCGACCCAAACACAACGAATATACTTGAAGGTAATAGTAAATAGTAATAGTTGTGAACATTCACTGTGGTTTCCTTTCAAAACCACATCGAACCTGGCAGCTCCTGAACGTAATTAGGTACTTATTGACATACCATCGTTACTCTTTTATTGGTAATTCCTGAAATACCTTTTCAGGTCGAACGAGTGTTAAATTACTGCTAGAATTTCCGAGTGGCGTTTATTGGGTAATATTGTTTTAGTGGTTGTTAAAAGAATTCATGGAAACTAATAATGGGGTTACTGCGTTAAAGCGAAGTATTTTTTTTCAATTAAGTGCATAAACTTAAACTTTAATTGTTACGAAGTTTATTATCAAAACATTATTTTAAATTTTATGATGATTATTTTAAATACTCTTCATGACTGCGACGCGATGTGGAAAATGCATAAAATTTTAACGTTATTTCTATAGTAAATAAATTCAGAATAAGTAAGGCTGTAACAGTAACATTAAGTTTCAAGACTCTAGAAATAGACTATTTATCTGAGGATAATTTAGGGTACAGGTGGTATCGATCTCATTAAAGAACAGCACTCTAATTGCGTAACACGCTATGAATAGCAATCTGAATCATTTTGAAGGATCTTGCTAATCCATTGCTACATAATTATGTTCGAAAAATTTGTCTACTCAACAGCATAAATAACGCAATGAAGGCTGTTGAACTGTCAAAATGAAACCCATTGCTGCTGATAGTGTATTACGCAATTACCCCGCAGGTGATACATAATATAAACACACATACATATACTCACGCCATCTTTGGGGTAGACAGAATTAATAGAACGACACCTGAAGGCCAATTCTCGTAATTTAAAACATTCAAAATCTAGTCGCAGTCTCATCTCAGCGACAAGCAAATGTCAAAAACTTGTCAAAATGTAGGGAAATTAGAGGTATTTTTGACAGATTGAGACTGAGATCAGACTGTGAACGTTCTTATAATTACTGGAATTGCCCCTCTGATACGATCCTTACCTACATACTCCTTTTGCTTCGTTTACGTTCATACATCTGGTCATACACGCACGCCAACCACCACCACCATAACTCATTGCCAAATCTTTATTCTAAACTAGCGGACCTGGCAAACTTCGTACCGCCTCAGAATCATCAAAAAAGTATGAGAAAGTGAATTATCTTAAAAAAACATTTCATGAATTTTCCCATGTTTTAATAGTTATTCTACTTTCCGGGTGGAAACAAATCCGACAAATGAAAGATTATAAAAATCCGTCCAGCCGTTCTTGAGCTACAAATGGTGTAACTAACCCGTCTTTGTTTTATTTTAGACTAGCTGCGCCCTGCGGTTTCACCCGCGTAAGTGTCGATCCTGTTAGAATATCGGGATAAAAAGTAGCCTAGGGTATCAGCTACCTCCATACAAAATTTTATTAAAATTGGTCCAGCCGTTTGAGCTTGAAGAAGTAACAAACACATAATCACACACACTCACTAACTATCGCCTTTATAATATTATTATTAGTGTGATGTATAGTGTGATAGTAAGTAAATAAGTTTCGAAAACCATGACTAATCTATTATTAACACGTTAATTTTTTTCCAAAATATTAAGCAAGAATACACGTACCTATATAATTATCTACATGAAACTGGAACATGTCTTTAACAAGCTATGAACGGATGTCACTAACGATCTCACAATGTCACAATTTCGAGGCTCTTAATGCCCATTGTTACGGTGACAGTTAACTAAGGTTTAGTTAAGATGAGATGGGTAACAGTAATTGTCTACGTTATTATGTCTATAATTGACTGTCACCGACAAAGCCGTTGAGGGGCTTGTGGCTAAATGTGCATACACACGTGTGACACGCGTCGACGGCAGAGGCAACTGTAATGCCGCTTGTGTATTTGAGCACCGTACTAAAATACACAAGCGACACGTTGTCTACGGCGTCGCCGACACACGTCGACGGTTGCAGTTACCTATGTCGACGAGTATCGTTCGACGATCGATGCCGGATGACTTAATTTGCGCCCACTGGTGGCAATGGTGGTGCCACTGCACTGGACCAAACGTCTTACAAAAGGGTATCGTGTTAAACAGTAACTGGGTTGTGGAGAGCAGATAGACAGTTGCCATGTAAAATTCTGGTAGTCAGCTGCATCCAGTTAGACTGGAAGCCGTATCCAACATAATTGGGAAAAGACTAGGCAGATTGACTGAATTGACTGTCTGTTATTATGCAATTGGGGAGTCTAAACCGCGAACCGGTAAACGAAGGGTAGTACGCCCTCGGGTTTAGTTGGGGCGACGATCTTCACCGTGTGTATGGCAGCAGCTGAATGAGAGTAATCGAGGATCGATGGTAAGGATCGTTCATTGCTAGACACAGGAATGTCCAACAATGAACTGCTTTATGAAAGGCTGATGATTTTTCAAAATTACAGCTAATCAGGTGTTGATACCTACATTAGTGACGATGACGACTTCTAATAAGCTTCGCCTATTTTTAACAATATTAACAAAAAATAACAACTCCGTTTTATAACAAAAAAAATAGATATATATATTAACACCCAGCCCTTTTCAAAATACATTTGCCATGATATTTCTTATACTGTGACATCAGTATAGCAAGCCCACAAATGATACGTCCTTCAAAATATTCGCGGACCCTTTCCGTTGCTACCTGGCGGTTTGGCGATTTCAGAGTAGGATATATTAATATTAAAAATCCAGGTTTCCTCACGGTACATATTATGTATTCAAACAGTCACAGAAGTACATGCACGGCTTCCTAATAACTAGTAATACATATAGACAAGTGACGGTAACCACTTTTTAACCGACTTTTAAAAGGAGGAGGTTCTCAATTCAACTGTATATTTTTTTGTATGTATGTAACGTGATATTTCTGGGAGTTGGGGATATATTACGAAAATTCTTTTTTTAATGTATAGGGTATGACTCAGTCTCATACTTTTCTTGGGTAGTTTTTGAGTTAGCTTCAATAATACGTATTTTTTCCACTTAGTTTATATTGATGATGTTATAATAACTTCCTGTCACTGATAGCAAGTAGTATTATATGAATTTTTGTGGGGTAGGTAGGTACAACTAAAAAATAAAAACTTTTTTACAAAAAATAACGACCAATAATATTAATATCGGAAGCGCATAACTTTAATTTCGGAAGTCGGTGTCGTTGGTTCCGCTTTTTTTTTTACCACAGACTGTCGGTTGTTTTTTTTTTTAGTTTTTATTAAAATATTAATCAATTTAATACCAAAATTAAAAATGTATCTCGACAATTTCTTATTTTAACACCGAACCCTTCTCAAAATACCTTTTCCACAATAATCGTTATAAATGTGACATCAGTATACCGAGCCTACAAATGATCCATTTTCAAAGAACCCTTTCCGTTGCTACCTGCAAAATAAGGTCGACTCTCTTCATTATCGATTTTTCTTGACTATCGGATGGAAACCACCCCTATTTTTACAGTCCAATTCATTTTACGTTCACAGATAATATACGGTTTTTCCATATCAAAAAACGGACGAACGTGTGGTGGCGTTTTGTAATGGCTAGAAAATCAGTCAGTAGTTAATCGGTTATTTTAAATCATGATAGACCTTATGGTCTACAACGGTCAACGGGACCACCACCATGTGTTGATGGTGATCACCGGGGTGGTTTTAGTGAGGTAAGAATTCTACAATCCCTGAACTTTTTCCACAAAATCCAGACGCCTTTTGAAGACATGCCGGTTTCCTCCACCGTTTTGAGAGCAGTGGTGATAAAATTACTAACTTAAAGTAAAGCACCACGACTACTCGTAAGTCAGGGCCGTTACAACTGGGCCACCACTGCTCTTCAATCTCAGTACGTAGAATTAATGTCCAATAGTAATGACACAAGCACGGAAACTATCGATCTTCCCGTTGATCGCAAATATTTGACAACAACACACTATTACATTACAATGTTGACCGCGACTTTGACCTCGCGTCCACATTCACTACCCTTGAAAGTGATCCCAAAATATTTACCCATCGACCTTATATAGTGTTGATAATGTACCCTTTTCTATCAAAAGGGCCTTAAAAAGATGGTCGTATTAGTGTTCTTAAGTGGTGTATAAGAAAGATTTCAAAACAGAAGAAGAACTAGCAGGGGATCGAGGAGGGGGGTGGAGGGGGGGACTCAGGGGATCAGACCGGAATAAATAGTTTAAGTGGGTAGCAGGGCTTTATATATAGTCCCGCGTGTTGATTGGCTTGAAGTGAAGCTGCGCTTGACGTGGTCAGTTCGAGGATGGGTGACCTTTCTTCACATTAGGACACAGGAACCAGGCACAGATGCTTTAAAAAACACAAATGTTTCTGTTAGTTCATGATTACATTTGCAAAATACAGATAGCCAAGTCATAGTAGAAGTTAAAATACCACAAAAAAAAACCGCGTATGAATTATACTAACCTAGTTATCTGCACAACAATAAAAAAAAATGGATTGCATAATCAAATCCAATCCAGGCGGGTCCATCGTCACACTAACCTAGGTTCGATTTAATCCGGCTCGAAGAACTCGAAGGAAGGTCAAATAAAATGCCTTACGTGAGTAGGTGTAGGTATCGGTACCAACAAGAAAAAGGTTCTTGAAACACCATTTTCTCATTAAAATAACAAGATATACCTGCCGTTTCCGAATTGAAAATCGTTCCAATATCGGGAGGATGTCAATTATTTGTGAAATTATCCAGAAGTGTTATGCATATCGAGTAGATCGTATAGGTTAAAGTAAAAGTTTAGGAATTTAACTTTAGGAATTTAACTTTTTGTGTGTCTTACCTTTACTCATTTTAAACTCGAACGGTGCAAGTAATGTACCTACATAGTTCGAATAAAATTACCTAACGTAATTTGAATAAAATTCAAGTTAAACACAGCAAGCCAAGGACACGTATTTCAGTTGAAAACGGGCCTTCCGCTTATTTTTCCACACGAGCTAGAAAATCAATCATCATTCCGATGTTATTGAGGAAAATTCACCACCGTGCACCGAAGTAATCCTTTACAACATACAAGTCTAATATAGGTAGGTACTCCAATTTACAACGAAATAACCCTTCTCATTTCAATGAAAATCCATCGCATGCATATAAAACTCGAAAGCCGTATAAAAGAAATTGAGAAATAGTTCAGTAGAGGAATAATAAAGACAAGACAAAGAAAACATCCCCGACATAAGCGATAGGACCGAAAGGGTCCAACAGACCTTAGGGGCAACTATAATATAAGATAAAGGTACGAAGGGGTACCATCGGTCTCTTTCGAATGCTACTATTTGTGTGTATCCTACACAGACAAGGCAATTTATTATATTGAATGTATTGCTTATTGCTTTTGATATTAAAGCGTAAAGTAAATAGGGACTTATATGTCTTGTTTGACGTGACACCTATTTGTCTGATCGTAGTTTTGCTAAAATACACACATCACTCCTTGTTTCTCCGAACAATTGGGTAGAGGTGTACCCATAGTACCTTATAGTATCTACATCCACATTTCATCAGATACGTTGAAATTATTCGCTGATTTGATTTAGAGGCAGGGTTTCAGTTTTTGCTAAAATACTATAACTGTAGGTTATTATTTTTCCAATTCATTTCAATTCATGTTTGTTCAAACTTGATACTGTGGGATTGTATGGCAAAATAAAAAAATAAAAAAATGTTTGATACTGTTTTATTTGTAGCACAAAAAAAAGATCAGCGTTACACCGTAATAAGTTCGTCGTGAATCTAGTTATCGCCATTTTTCCTCTTTCTCCCTCGCACCCATACTTCCCTTTCTTTCATCCATTGCGTTCCGTTTAACAATTATAGCTGCGTTCATACTTTAAGATAATACAATATTTTTATCCCACAATACTATCCTGACCTTTTCATCCAAATACAAAAAAGCCTGTTTGCAAAACGTACGCCAGACTACCTCTTAGGAGCTCATTATTTGTGAAATATAGGTGTTTATCTAACTTCATAATTGTTTCAGTTGGAAATACACAAAAGGTCTGTTTACCACATCCAATTGTGCCAACCAATATCGAAACACTATGAGAATTTGTGTTTATCATTGTATCTACGTGACATTGGCAATATTTTGGTAGACAAATCTTCTACAAAAAAGCCAAAAAGTAAGTTGAATCATCTGTGTTGAAAAAGTTAAGAAACTCCATCAACAAAATATTTTAATACTTATTTAATTTTCTTTTAGTAAATCATAAATAATGTTTTATTTCTGCTTCTATTTTCAAAAATCATCATCATTTGCCAAGCCTTTTCCCAAATATGTTGGGGTCGGCTTCCAGTCTAACCGGATGCAGCTGAATATCAGTATTTTACATGGAGCGACTGCCTGATCTCCACAACCCAGTTACTGGGTAATACGATACCCCTTGGTAAGACTGGTTTTACAGAGCTTCTAACGACTACCAAAGATGTGCTTTTCGAGGGACGGGGAATCTCCGTGTGTACAGATGGTCCCATCTACGGACCAACCGCGCCAAGCGTAGCTTAACCTGATCGATCGACCCGTGCGGCTGTTATTGCTTAGCCACACGCCTCTCCCATCCTATTAACTTATAAAAATATAACGTTAAAATTCTTATCAAGTTTGAAAGGTGCAGCCTCGCTCCTGTTGTGCTAAAATCCCATTTATCGCTGTCATCCCTTGTCAGAAAATATTGTCTGTGTCATCGTATGGGTTAGTAAATCCTAAACTGAATTAAACATGTTCATTTTCTTTGACTTAGGTTTATGTTTTTTTTTTTTTGCGGTCTGTCCACCTGAGAATAAATGCGAAAGTTATTCTGTCTACACGAGTAAACGGATTTCGATGAAATTGTCATGCAGATAGACCATGACCTAGGTTAAGACATAGGATGCTTTTTATCACAGAAGTACGTTCCAATAACAATTTCCGACCTCCAAGTCTGTGAAGCTGCTGTATTTAGAAATAGGTCGGCGGCGCCCCAGGTAGTGTCGGTCGCCTATGTGGAGCAGTGCATAATTTAAGGCTGCCATTTTCATTTAGGGCTGATTTTACCAAAGTCAGATAACTTTTATTCTTGGAATAAAATTGACGACTGACAGTTCTAGTATGGACTAACTGTCAAAAATTCAATAATTATTCTCAGGATAAGACTTATTCTAGGTATATAAGTTTGGTCATATGGACTGTTTATTTAGTTACTTTCGGTTTTGCCTAAGCTAAGAATAAGTTTTGGGATCATAACTACTTAGGTTAGTCAGTTACCAGCTCCTAGTTTATTTTGTGAAAACCTGTGCAGCAAATGTGTTTTTGTTATTTCTAACTTTTCAACAAATATAACATGACACCTGTCATCCTCAGAGGGTTAAGCAGAGATGGGGCGTTTAATTATTTCTTTAACAATGTGGCGGCATACATCGCCTCATGTGAACTACGTATCACATTGACGTTACGCAAAATCCTGCATCGCGCAAGCAGAGTTTACCGCACAACTACCATGTATACAACGTCCCCAACATCAATCGTAAGCTAGTTGCCCACTAGACACAACACCCGTCTGGTTGGAGGATCCTCCCTTTCCTATGGAGATTAAGTGAAGTTTATACCCTGTTCCTTATACCTCAATAAGAACAATAACTTCCGGTTTTTTTAATGTATCGAAATTATAAATTGTTTTTCAGTCAGCCAATAATAGCAATCAACTTCAGTTTTGACAGTGAGCTAATTAATTTTCGAGTTAATTAACTTGTCGAAATCATTGTTTCATTGTCACATGTTTATGACTGTCTATAATTATCGTAAAATTCATCATTTTACGATGACGAGCCTTTTTACACCACAAACAAATAATTTCCCAGTTGGAAGGGACAAACATGCCTGTTCACTTGAAATGATTAATTGAGTATACCTCGTTATTAAAATCGTTAGCAGAGTAATGTAATAATTCTCGTTTGATTGATGATGGAGAAAGCTCACCTGTCGGGGCAGATCTAACAATTTTAGCGAGTTATATTTTAGTTACGCACGAATTTGATTGCCGATAAGTATAGGATAAACCACAGAGCAAGACGAAGTCTGCGGAGCAATTGACGTTTACAATTATGGGTAGTTCTTCGAGGACCCTCAAAACGCGGTCACACGGTCTTAATTCGTAACCTATTAAACATACAGTCTTAGGACCAAATACAGATTAATCCTTATTTATATGTTTACATAATTTAAACATTAAACATCTAAAATTATTTATAATGTTTATAAAAATAAATATCTAATGTCGAAAACGGGAGCAAAATCGGTGTTCTTCGCGCGTCACACTCTGTTCGCGCTCACGGCAAACTTTGATAACTTTTGTATTCAATTCATAAGCATATAATGTAATACATCAAATTAATTGTATTTAACTATGCATCATAATTATCAAAGAACATTAATTTTATCTCTTAAGTTACAATAGTTAATAGGCATTATGTCTCTGTCACACGATTTTGTTAGTTTCGAGAGCGCGCAACAAAACTGCACCTATCTTCCAAGTGCGCCAATTTGTCGCTACACGTTTTAGCTGTGCGGATGCTCAGTAGTATCCTGGCGTCAGTGGGGGAGACATGTATGTTCATAGCTTCTAAACAAAAAAAAATACGAGGTGAGTTATTCTTTGAATATTTTTAAGTAACCTTGGTCTAGAAACTTTCATGCGCATATTTTGAAGGATAATGCTTATAATTTTCCAACTCATTTTGTATTAAGGAATAAGATAGATCTTCGAGATTATTTCCAAGTACTTTGTTTGTTTATTTACCTATAAGTTTAATCGTAATTCTCAAAAATGTGAAATTTTCGCAACTTTCGTGGCACAACTTTCGTGGTTATTTGTCCACGAAAGTTAGCTAGCGCACCACGAAAGTTATATATCTCCATTGAATGATAACTTTAGATTACTTGTGACGCTGCAGATACATTTACTCGAAGGTGTCATGTATTTGTATATGTTTATGCATGTATGTGTTTAATTTTTTTCTTTTAACGACTTGTAGTAGGTAGGTATTTGTTTCTGTTTGTAGGTTTTCTCGTAGCCAATTAAAAAAAAAACCCAACCCAAACTGGGCTGTTTTATCAATTGTATCCTTCTTGCTTAAAAAGTCCCAACGGCAGCGTCATACTTTCTGATTGTCTTGTACTTTACCTACATTAATTTTACTCACAGCAGTCGTGTTAATTTTTTCTGGTTAAAATGATTTTCAGATTACGTTCAAAACGAAACTAAGGCACCGCAGAGTGCAAAGGAGCGACGGGAGAAAAAGCGTCTAGCAAAGATAAGAAGAAGAGGAAGAATGAAAAACAATACAGTTACACAATGCAGAAAAAATGAAGGCAAGAGAAGGGTACTACAAAAGAAAAGCAGAAGGGAATGTCATCCCAGTTAGTGAAATGAGTAGTAGAAGGAAAAGAGCGGTGAGAGAGCAAAACCGCATAAAAAGCCGACTTTTTCGTTAAAGAATGAAACAAGAAAATAGATTTTTCTAATAGTGACGATGACCTGAGAATATTTTAGAAAAAACTATGACTCAGTGTTACAAAGTATTTATACAGGATAATTTTTTAAGCAAAGCGCAAATTTTCACAGGTTGTTCTACTCATGAATATGCACAACTTTCACTATGGGACCAACTCTTCACGTTTCTCACAAATTCTCTTCACAAATTCACGAAAAAATAATCAGTTGTTTCATTGAAAAGTTTAATACCTACTCGACCAACATGTACTAAGTAGGTACTCACAAAACAGCAGATATTTTTTCGTGATTTCAGAGTTGGTCCGATAGTAAAAGTTGTTCATATTAAATTTATGGGTAGAACAACACCTTGTGAAAATTTGCGCACTACTTAAAAATATATCACGTATAGTTTTTTTTTTAAGTTTTTTTTTAATATTATTATTATTATGTTTGGAAGTGCATGGCTTTCGACATTTTGTCATTATAGACTTAAAAGAACTTCAAAGAAGAAAGACTGAAAAATAAATGCAAAAAATGGTTTGCAATTATTTCTAATTATATTAATTACTTAAGTATCTTACAGCTTAAGAAAAAATCGTGCAGCTCAACTCAGAAGTTGAGGAGCTCAACGATTCGACGAACAATACCAAAGAAAGGACATTTGGGTAGGCCGCGTATTACTCAAACTGCCAGATCATGATTAAAACTAACTAAAAGGAAAACAGAAAAAAGAAATGACCCACATAGTCCTCACATTCACAAAAATAAAATAAAAAATAAATTTACAAAGTAAATGTTCATGTCATTGTATATATAAAATTCATCAATGTCAATGTGTATATAAAAATCCGGACATAATCTTTGAGGACCATGTAGATTGGTGTCTGAAATGGTATTTTGAGGAAAGAACCACACAGATTGAGTGGACCTGTCCAGTCAGTGCACGCATTTGTCAGTATGTAGACTACTAATAAAACAGCTGGCAGAAAATGGTATGTTTTATGATTCTAAGCATTTCTATTCAAAAGCACACATTATCTGCCAGCAATAGTAGTAAGTAATAATTATGTTTATGTTTTAAAGTGTAATTTCCGGGAGCAAAGCAATTGTTAGCAACTTATGAGTACTAATAAGCTGATCTCAAAACACTATAATTGTTGATCTCAAATACAAGTTGATTCTTAAATAATATGTATGTCTTTTATTTCATAAACTGGAAATTTGAGAAAAAATAAGAATTTGAAACTATATTTTGCTTGTAGAAAATACGTCTGTAACTTTCGTGCCGCCTTTCGTAACTTTCGTGGGCACAGAAATTTCAAAATAGAATATCTCTGTAGTTTATGCACCAATTTACATAAAATAAAAAAAATACGTATTACTTTTACAGCGTCTTAAATGTGTGTACTTTTATTTGTAGATTATTTAAAAAAAAAAATTCGCCATGAAAGTTACGCGGAGAATACTTTTTGAAGAACTACCCTTATAAGCTTCAGCCCGCGGCTTCGCCCCGTGCATATCAAAAATTATCCCACGAGGACGTGCCTTCGTGTACTTCAACAGGATGCCATCCAACTCCTTGCCAATTTTATCGAAATCCGTTCAGTAGTTCATGTGTGATATGGTAACATACATAAGTAGGTACAGAGTTACTTTAGAATTTATAATGGTAGTATGGATGACTGTACAAGGATCTTTTGGTCATGGTCAATTTGGAATTATTATTGCCATCTTGATTTTTCAATACATTTCACAAAACAATTACACAAATGTTTACCAACATGGCCCCTCTGTCAACGTAATTCAAGCACCAAAAGATCATTGTAGTAGTGTACGTGGTTACATAACACTAGATTTAACTTTCGTCGTTTTTAGAAAGGTATTTAAAAATAACTTATGACTTCTTTAAAAAACTATGCCTAAAAATAACTTATGTCTTTTAGAAAAACAATTGTGTGCCACTGGCATTCTTATATGACCACAAAAAAATAACATTTCAATACTGGAAACAAGCGTTTGAAAAACGAACGAATGAGACCACCAACATTTTTCTGAAAATAAAAAAGTAATTTACGTTCTCCCAGCGTCTATATAATATTACTGTCTGTATGATTTTTTCTTTCTTTCTTTTTAATAAATTTCTTCTGAACTTTTGATTTGAATTCTTCGATTTAGGTCGCAGCGTTCATTTTGCCATTTGTAACTTGAATTTTAATGCTGCTTGAAGGGAGGAATTAGTTAAGAAGAGAGCCATTTCCATTGCAAGCCCTCAAAAATTTACTACTGTCTTACTTATCTGGCGTCGTAAAGTTTTTGTTGTTCTTGTATAATTTATTTGCATAGCATTAGCTAGCTCCTGTCTTATTGTTTTCAATCTTTGGTCAAAAAAAATACATAAATTCCGAGTTAAATGTAAAAAATTTCGTTATTGGTATTTTAATCCAAGCAGAACCAAATTCCTATCTCTTAAGAAATAAAGAAAATAAATAAATAATTTTATTCAGCAAAATAAGAACACGTATCTATTACAAAATTGAATAATGATAATACTCTTAAACACTAAATAATGGCTTAAAACATAGACTTATAAAAAAATATTGAATCCGCGCCACTTATATCGAAAGTGGCGGGTACTGTGCTTGTACGTATCGGACCGCTTGTACAAACACGCCTCACGCTCACATTTACATCATAGTATGCCGACCAATCACGCACACGTAGATCGGTACGGTGCTTCACTTTCGATATGCGTGGCGCGGAGTCTATCTTTTTTTATAAGTTATATAAAAATTAGTAATATACAATGTTTGGGTCTATTTGCATCCGAACTAGGTGGTAAACCTGTATCTCGGTAAATACCTACATAAATTAATCTTGAAAGGAGATACGGGTCCATCGTTTTACATCTAAACTTCACTACATAATGCAAACTGAGATATTATCTCATTTTATATCCAAAGTGAAATTGACATTATTTAATCGACTTGCACCAACATTCCTTTAGGTAACTCCGAACAACTCTCGGCTCCCATTCGTTTTAGCGTCACGGTGGAATTAGGGTGCTTTCATAATGAAAGGTGATACCAACAATAATATTGTACGATAAACTAAAATATATCACGAATACGTTTTGTGAACAGGTAGGCAGAAAAGTCCCATGTAATAGGGAGTATACTCTTATTATATTGATGATACAAAATACAAATCTGCGATCTGAGACATGCTGGAAAAGCTAAATAAAACATTTGCCCGATCTTTAATCTCTCATGCTCAGCATTAGTGACCACTAGATTAACGAAACAATCAAAATTAAAACCTATGTGTGTATATTAAAGTTTAAAATTATCTGGTAAAGGAGAATAGAGACATCACCTGTACAGATCCGATTCCTGATATTTGAGTCTATTTCAATCTTCCGGAGATAGACGTTCTGTTTTTATTCGATTGACCTGTTCACCTATTTTCTGTTTATAGGTCGTTGCGTACAGATTGATCGTTTTGGATAATATCAACCTTTATAAAACCACCTTTACAAAGGACATTATCCTGGCAAACCCCGAACGTCATTTGAACTTTGAAAATGACTCTTTAAGACTCCGTTCGCAGTTTCCCGACCTGTGTCTCTGCAAACATATTGAAGATTAGCGTCAGAGTAGA
The DNA here is from genome assembly GCA_963669345.1 of Gortyna flavago. NCBI lineage: Eukaryota > Metazoa > Arthropoda > Insecta > Lepidoptera > Noctuidae > Gortyna > Gortyna flavago. The sequence goes on from OY770131.1 coordinate 5,919,088, forward strand.
TTTAGCTGATCCCTCTGGTAGAAACTTGATTAAAACGGTACCGAGTGCTGGTACCGAAGTGTCGGCTCTCTGAGGACGTACCTATTAGTTGATGTAATTTCATAATAGGTTTGGGAAATGCATTCGTAGTTTTAAGTGATTGAAGTATTATACTGGTGTAGTTCTAATAAAGTACAATATTTTTATCTCATGAAGCGGCGCGCGATTTACTTGTGGTTACCAAGTGTTCAAATACGCTGTGAATGTGTGCGTGAAGATGAGTAGCGTCAGCACATAATACACACCCACATTTCCGAGTTCGCCATTGTCTCTGACGGTACCGAAAGCTCCTGCGCTTACACACACATTCACAGCGTGTTTGTACTTGGTACCCACAAGTAAAGCGCGCGTCGCTTTGTGAGATAAAAATACTATACTAAAATAATGATCGGTAGAATCTTGAAAAAGTATTTTACCTTATTTAACACATTACGCTTTTCCCACAAGGAGGCCGTCTTGTTGGAAAAGCGTAATGTGTGGTAATAATAGGTACACAAGCAATATAATATAAGCGTTAGGTTAGACGACTCCACCTTGGAGTGTAAATGTGGTACTGTTCCACAAACGATGGGACACTTAATATCGTGCCCTGCGTGTTCTGTCAGCTGCACGTTACAGGAACTCGTGAACGCTGGTGACGGCGCCAAACAAGTACCTACCTGAATTCTGGGCCGAGTCCATTTAGATTGCTATCGACACGCTAAGAAGAAGATGCGTTAGGTAAATAAACCTATCTAGTCTCCTGTCATGGTCAGCCTTGATTATAACATTATAATGTCATTCCTCATCTGCATTCTGATCTTTTTTGTCCATCATTTCAGCCGAAAGACGTCCACTGCTGGACATAGGCCACCCCCAAGGCGACCGGTTCTGTGCTTCTCGCATCCAATGGGTTCCTGCGGCCTTCACAAGGTCGTCGGTCCACTCCAGAACCTTTCGGCCCCATCGGCCATCTGTTCTGCGAGCAATGTGCCCTGCCCACTGAAACTTAAGTTACAATTCTTCGAGCTATGTCGGTTACCTTGATTCTCCTGCGAATCTCCTCATTTCTGATTCGATCACTCCAAGCATAGCCCTCTCCATTGCCCTTTTGTCCACGTATACAAAAACAATCTCTATGTCTTCAATATTAATTTTTAGACAAACAAAACAACAACAGCAAACTGCTTTCCTACAACTGTTATCCAATGATAGTGTCGGCCTGTCGGCACAACGATTTAATTAGCGCAGTCATAAACAGTGCAAAAGTTGCGCCACAACTGAACTACAACAACTAGTTCAGCTTGTAAGTAAAAAACTTTAAAATTAGTTCACCACGGTTAAAGGAATGCAAGTGGAATGAAGTCGGACTTTGTTGTTTTTATTTTTTGTTGAATGAATTTGGTACATTTCAATCAGCGTCTGTAATATGATGTTGAGATAAATAAAGATTTATGATCTAATATACAGGCTGTCCGGTAATTAATGGATAACCTCATCAGGGGTACTTGTCATTTTGAACATCTATTAGTTACTATGGGAATAAACCAGAAATCGCGAAAAAAGAATCAGCTGTTTCCTACATTTTGATGAGTTAAGCGCACAGAAATGTAGGGAACAGCAAATTTTTTTTCTCGATTTCATGTTGTGAATTTTCATGATTGTTGTTGATTTCAAGATTGTGCGCGGGCGCTCAGTCATGTTGTTTTAACACACTGCTTATCTTATAGTTGTTGTGTGGGTTCCGGATAATAAATAAATATTTAAAAAAAACGTTTATTTGTCACTAGATTAAATACTTACATTAAAAATATTAATAAAAAAAGAAAGGAAAGAATTGGTCCTAACTCCCAAACTAGGCCTGTATTTTGGGGGTCAGTGTTCACTCATGGGATCAGTTTTATTTTTTTATTTTATTATTTAATATTTGTTTATTAATGGCAACTAGGCCGAATTGTTAGTAACACTTTTCTTAAAAACTATTGTTAGTAAACAAACACAGAAACAAAACAAAAAGAAAATTGTAAGGCTAGCTAGTGGGGTCTTCTGACCAGCACCTCCACAGCATGCGACAACCAGGGTGCGTCGTTCGTTAAGACAAGGCAGCATTTTTTAGAGAGGTGTGACGCCACATTATTGACATGCTATTTATAAAGGCATGACGGTAGATGATATATGGACTTGTACAATAAAAACATGCAGTCATCAACTGCCTAGACTTTCTCCTAACTATGTTGGGGTCGGCTTCCAGTCTAACCAGTCCAGTATTTTACATGGAGCGACTGCCTATGTGACCTCCACAACCTAGTTCCTGGGTAATGCGAAACTCCTTGGTAAGACTGGTAACTAACATATCGTCCCCGTAGAGCGAAAAGTCATTGTGTCGAAAAATCGTGTTTTGAGATAATGAGAGTTAAAGTTTTTGAAACAGAATGTTTGGCACCAAATTAAAGCCAGGTAAGGTGCAATTAGGTATAATAAATAATCATAAAGAATAGAACAAGAGGTAAAAAACACGCAAGCCGCCCGGTCGCTAGCCTACCAACAACAACAAGACCCAGCAACCGGGTTGCCAGATCTGTATCCAACATCTTTATTTTCAAAAACTTTAACTCTCATTATCTCAAAACACGAATTTTCAAATTAATGACTTTTCGCTCTACGGGGACGATATGAATGAAAAAGGTATAAAGAATTTAAAAAAACTAAAAGATAGTTTCAGCGTATGTTGTGGTGGTGTGACTGGAGGAAGTGTGTGTGTGTTTGTGAAAGTGGTTAGGTGCGCACCTTTTGTATGTAGGACGCGGAAGGTAGGCAGGTATTATAATTAATCCCTATGTGATGAACTTGAATAAATCCTGTCTCCTGGTAATCCAGGCTTTGACGCCACTCCGTAACTTTGTTTTTTATTTCGTGACGAGTCGATTTAGCAATGTTTAACTTTTTATTTATGGTGTCATACAGTTTGCTGCTCAAACTGCTGTACTGACGTCTAGCGAAAGCAGTCCGACAGGGTACAGTAGGGCAGTAGGTATTCCTTTTACATGATACTAGACCAAAGAGTCAAAAAACATGTGGGTACCAAAATGTTATACTCCTATTCCACATACTTAACAAGTTACACGAAATAGAAAAACCACATTTTTTTAACATATTATCCCCTTAAGGATTTGCTACGCCTATTTGAGTCGGGCAGAGCAACAAGCGTCGGGTGCCTTCTAGGGGCCTAAAAAGGCCACTTTGGCAGAATCAACAACAATTCATATCACGCAATTCATCTATTTGACAATTTCACACCTATATATCCCTGAAGGGTTAGGCAGAGGTGTACCTATAGCATTTTACGAATCTTCATACAAAACTGTCATAATCTGTATGACAGTTTTGTATGAAGATTCGTATTGCGTGATATTAATTGTTTTATGATTCTGCCAAAGTGTCCTTTTTAGGCCCCCTGAGCTGTTGAAATGCACGAAGGAGTATTACAAATTCGCGAAAAGGTTCAAATTCGCTATTACTGAAGAGGGGTCAACTTATGTTAGAAACTAACTGTACTAACCATTTGATTTGTAAAAAACAAATAGCAACAAAACTTAAGAGTAAACCAGTCGCGCGCTCGAACTCACTGGTGGTCATGGCTAAAAAGCACGCTGTCTCACCCAGCTTCGTGTCTGACAGAGCTAGTATCAGTGATGGCAGTTAGACGCTAGTCTACATGCGCAACGTCTAGTTCTCACGCACAGAAACACCGTTTTAAACTGTTAGGCGCGTAAAAAAATTCGAAAAGTGCTTTGGAAAATCGAGTTTTATGAAAAAACCACTGCATAAATCAATTATAAATAAAGTTTATTGAACTCTTCGATAACTGAGCTTTGTCGGTACGGTTTTGGTTTTGAAGATTTTACAGTTCTTTTATTACTTATTTACACCCAAAGTTACGTTAAAAATAGCACGAAAAACGAATCTTTGTTGGCTCATAACTTTTTAATGACTTTTTATTTTAATATTCTGTTTCCGTACAGACACAATTAATAATAAGTCAAAACGATATCATGTTTAACTTTGGATGCATAATGTCAAACAGTGGAGTAATACTCTCCCGAAATTTGTATGGAAAAAATATTGACTAGTGGCGCCTTAAGACTTATTATAGCACTACAAAAGAAATGCGTCTCTTCCCATTTATCTTTACCCAAGGCCGTCTCTTCTATACTCCATTTATTATAGGTGACATTAGAAAAATAAGGGTTATAACCCTTTTGTTATTTCGATACTAGCTCCTGCCCGCGACTTCGTCCGCTTGAAATTTATTGTTTTAACATAAAATATATACGCCCCGCGCCCCGCGGTTTCACCCGCATAAGTCTCGATGCCGTGGGAATATCGGGATAAAAAGTATTCTATGTATTATTCTAATGTATAAGGTTTATTACTGTAAAGTTTCATCAAAATCCGTTTAGTAGTTTTTGCGTGAAAGAGTAACAAACACCCATCCATCCATCCTCACAAACTTTCGCGTTCATAATATTAATAGGATTAATAGGATAATCGAATACTAACATTATTATTTATTTATATTTCAAAATAATATATTTATTAATATTCGTCATTTATATTTCAAAAACTTTTGTCTAAAATGCAGTCATTTTGACAATATTACACAGTAACCGTTGTTATTTGGCCGTTATTTTATAATCTTCTATCTATACTAATAATAAAGCTGAACAGTTTGTTTGTTTGTTTGTACGCGCTAATCTCGGGAACTACCGGTCGGATTTGAAAAAAATATTATTGCATTTGGTAGCTCAATTCTTGAGAAAGGCTATAGGCTAATTAGCATCACGCTAAGACCCTTAAGAGCCGAGCAAAAACAGTCAGACAGAACGCTAAGTGAAAACGAATGCGATGCGACAGGGTGGGTTGGGGGAACAAGAAATTAGACGCGGACGAAGTCGTCGACAGAAGCTAATGCTATAATAAATTAAGTACAAGTGAATAAACGGTTCATAGTTTTAATAGGTTTAATATTTATTCCTCAATTTTTTTTTCCTACCATTGTTTGTCTCTGCATCACCCAAAGGTTGACTGGTAGAAAAAGCCTATGGCAGTAAGTCCGCCTCTACATTAAATAAATAAATGAACATAACAGTACTTACATAACAACAGAATTGGTAGCAAAAATATTCGAAGCATGAGTACTTCGCCTTAAACTAGCGTTGTGTCGGACAAGTCTCCAGCGCCGAGGCTCGGTTGGAACAGGAAATTAATTCGGTATCGCTACGTAAATGTTTCGAATATCGAAACGAAACCCAACCCACCTCGGTATCGGTAAACTGGGTATATTTAATACTGAATCCCTACTCTGTGGATATTGGCACGGAGTAAGCTGTAAATTACCGGTTTGGTATCTTGTTTAGTATCAAGTTGGGTTGAAAGAATGGATGGCTGAATTACAGGAAATTGCTTTGAATTCTGCGAAGATTTTACCAAACTAATTGTGTTTGCGCTTGTTCTAACCAGGCCGCTCGACTATTTTCGAACTAAACTAATCCTTCTTTTTATACAGTCCCACTGCTAGGCAAAGGCCTCACGTCCTTCCAGGTACACTTTTCCAGCGCCACCTCGAACCAGCCCTCACCTTATACTTCCAGATCGTCTCACCGCCTCTTTCTGGGCCGGCCTCGGCGGCGCCGTCCATCTTCAGGCACCCATAGATTGTGTAGACATTTACCCAACATATTATCTACGTGATTTTATTTCGAACTAACCTCGCTTTTACCTGCTTGTGTTATCTACAAGCAGAAACGTTTTTGCGTCAAAATTCTTACATCAAAAGTCAGTCTTTAGTTCAATCGTACCCTACAGACTGATTTACTTTTTCAATTGATACTTATGTGTATAAAGAATTGCTTTGATGTATTGATACATCAAAGCAAATATATTTGTGGAATGTCTTTGAAGACATTCCACAAATATATTTTGGTCTTTGTTATTATCCTTTGACATCTTCAAAAGAATGCTTATACAAGTTAGGTAAAAACATTTAGATTTTATCAAAAATATGAAAATGGATTTGAATATTCTATTTCCAGAAATAAATTTATTCAGTCCTCGCTTTGCATTTTCCAATTTATCTTATAGGTATCAGTGGTTTTATAAGAGCTTTATATTTGTTATTCAAATAAGTACTTAATCATAAAGGTGAATGTATAATTTAAATTTTTTATCTGAATATATCGAACAGAGGTAGCTGGGCGGATGACATAATAAACACTTTGGTAACCTTAAAAGTTATCTAGAAACATTTAGAATAACTAGACAACAAATCAATCAACAATCAACAACTAGACAATCTTGGAAGATTTGTTTTTTTTTTTGTGTTTTGTCTTGGATTGCGTGTTAAATATAATTAGGTACCTGCTCTTATATCTTTCTTTTTTCCTATTCTAATTTGGATTGTTTATAGCTTGGAATTCATTTTTATTTAGAAAACAAAGTCGGGTTAGTTATACCATTTATAACTAAAGAACAGCTGGGCTGATTTTAATTATCTTTTATTTGTTGGATTATTCTTCGCCCCGAATAGCAGAATAATTATTATAACATGGGAAAAAATAACAAAAAAAAATCTGAGGCTGTGCGAAGTTCGCCGGGTTAGCTAGTAATTAATAAAGTAATTATTGACGTCATAATCAGCCTTATAATGATCGTACTGCTGGGACGCAGGCCTCCTCTCTTTGAGAGGGAGTGAGCTGTAATCTACCTCGTGGGCCCAGTGTGGGGCCGTGGTAATGGAATTATTTCCATAAATTAAAGCACCTGTTGTCTCTTAATGTCTACTTATTTATATTGTAGGTACGCTGTTGAGGCAAAACAAAACTGTGATATAATTTAATGTAACATCTCGCATGCCATTGTGCTTATACTCATGTTTTGGAAAAATAAAGGATCTTATCTTATTTCGAATCAAATGATTGCTAAATAAAAATTTTATTAATAAAGACCTTGTCAAGGTGCTGCAGTTGTTTACCTTTGTCTTCAATTGGTAAACCTTCATAAGGATTAAATAAAATAGGTATACAAATCCGCAACAGATTTTTTCTTTGTTATAAATTGTGCTCATGTATCTACTTGTGACATGTGCCAAATAAAAATATTTTTCATTCTTCTTGCTTTCTTTCAATACTCTACTATATTCTCAGCGACTCAAAATATCGTGTTCTCTATACCGCCATCTGGTGAAAAGACTTCAATGTAATAAGTTGCATAGTTCCAACTTCAAACTTCAATATAAGTACTCCAACCCGCATGATGTCAACTCCAACAAAAGTTTCTTGTCTCATTTTAAGTTTTCCTTTGTCTGTGGGTCTTTGAAAGAAATAATTAACTGCTGAAGATGTTGATGAAAAGATACTGGCAATAACAGGCAACTGTGGGGTTGCGTGTGAAAGGCACAGATGTACACGGGGCCTAAAACGGCCACTTTGGCAGAATGATAAAACAATGATAAACAATATTACGCAATTTCATCTGCATGACAGTTTTGTATGGAGATTCGTAAAATGCTATAGGTACATCTCTGCCTAACCCTTCAGGGATATATAGGTGTAAAACTGTCAAACAGACGAATTGCGTGATATGTATTGTTTTATGATTCTGCTAAAGTGGCCTTTTTAGGCCTCCTGAATAACGCCGATCGTCGCGATTATATTGTTCGGCGAACCCGAATGCGTGGTCGCGTCTATAGATGACAGCGATGAGTGTCGCGTCGATGAAATAAACGCGACAATCGTGTATTCGCACGGACGGTCATTTTGGTTACGTGGCGTTTTAACGCTACAGATGGCTGTAGAGTTAAGATAACCGCCCGTCACCTCCTCGAAAAATTCCACCCGCTTGTCGCCAACGCGCCGTCAGCAATATACACACATCAAAAGTGTCTAGGGATCAAGCATTTTTATGCGGATTTCTTGAGATTGAGATGTGGCTTTGTAATAAATTTATGATTTTATAAATTTATATGGATCCTTTTTGGTGCATTTCATAATTTGAATCAGGAACTGTGAATCAAATTCGAGTAAAAGATGAAAATCAGCTGTCAATATTTTCCCTATAAAAACATACAACGCATTGAAGACATTATTAGTGCTACTGTTTCCCTACTACTGATTAAAACCAACGTTATTATGGAGCGGCGACGTCATTTAAGCAGGGAAGAAATGCTCAGAGCCGTGGGAATGATAGAAGCTGGTTCCCGGCAACGTACTGTGGCTTTAGCTCTGAATACAAGTCAGAGTGTTATCAGTCGACTTTGGACACGTTACCGAAGCACTGGTACCGTGGCTGAGCGCCATGGAGGACGGTATCGCTGCACCACACGGAGACAAGACCGATACATTCAAATCTTAACTCGAAGAGCTCCAACAATAACCGCCATGATGTTAGCCGTGAGGCTTCATCACTCTTCAGGGAACTTAATTAGCGACCAAACAGTCAGAAACCGCTTGCATGAAGTGAACCTTCATTCCCGAAGACCGCTACGGGTACCACCTATAGCAATGCACAATCGTAGGATTCGATATCAATGGGCTCTTGAACACAGAAATTGGGCAGAAGAACAATGGCGTTTCGTGTGCTTTTCTGATGAGTCTCGTTTTGGTATGAGACCGGATACAAGACGTAAACGACACTGGAGAACCCCTGGACGCCAACAGCGATTAAAATCCTGCCAGGAAGTCCATCCTTATAGTGGTGGAACCATCATGGTATGGGCGGGTATTTGGATCGGCGGAAGAACTGAGTTGATTTGGATCAGAGGCAACCTCAACGCTCAAATTTATGCTGAGACGATTGTATCAGACGTCATCGTTCCTCTACAAGTGCAAATCGGTCCCTTATTTCAGTTAATGCATGATAATGCACGACCGCACACCGCAAGAGTTGTAAGACAAACTCTCGCCGCAGCTAACATCAATGTCCTGCCCTGGCCTGCTCAGTCGCCAGACTTGAACCCGATTGAGCATGCATGGGATATGCTACAGAGAAGAGCTCTGCCGAATATGGAGGGTATCCAGTCGCAAGAAGACCTTTTTTTGTTGTTGCAACGAACATGGGCGGCCATTCCACAGCGTGATTTGGATGAACTCATTTTGAGTATGGAAAACCGATGTTCTTGTGTTGTTAGTGTTCGCGGTAGAAACACGGATTATTAATTGTTTAAGTTACCCAATAAAATTTTAAAGAAAACTGTTATTTCAGTCTTCTTTTCGAACTTTTGTGTTAGTGGTTCAAATGTCAAAAATCCCTTTATTAGGAAAATGGCAAATTTCTTTATTAATGCAAAGGTGACTTGGTTTATCGTTACTGTGACAAACGAAAACACTTTATTTGATGAATCCTTAAAGAAAATTTTAATTAATATCAATCAGGAGAAAAGTTATTGCAAAAATATATGTTGATCCCTAGACACTTTTGATGTGTGTACTATCACTCACTGCTGGCACCGGTGAGGTGAAAATCGTCTTTTACGTCGTACGTAAAGCAATGGCAGTGATAACTCATCGACGTCCATTTTGAAACTGTGATGATTCTGGTGTCTGGTCTGGAGTTTCGTTTGTTAGCTCAAGAACCACAGTTGCGCGACCGGTGGCGCCATCTTTGTGTCCTAGTGACATATATTGCCTTACGGAACAACACTACATTTTATATTGTACTCTCAGACCAAATAAAAAAGCAAGACAGAGCGCTAAGAACGATGCAGTGAGGCATGCCAAAATTACGTCTCCGCTCTGTGCATACACGCCCACACGCACACATTTACAACTATTTACAATCAAACTACGTCTCACTGAGTGCACACATATTTACGAAACCGGCTTCACTTTACTGTTGACAGCCTTCTGTCTTGGTTTTTTATTTGGTCTGAGATTGTACTGCGATCACTTATTTGTCTGCCAAACGTGAAAAGACTGTAATGTCGACGTTGGCCGTTGATTTAGGTAAAGTGACGTCAAAGTTTGCAGGCCCGTTGCAATCGTTCTTTTTGATCTACCTACCTTTTCAGATAAATGAAAAAAAAATTGCCTGCCTCGATTGGATTGCCTCGTTGGTGTAGTGGTCGCAAGTGCTACTATTGAGCATGTCCTTTGTTCCATTCCCAGGTCGGCAAAGTGTTATTTTGTTTTTCTATCAGGAATTTCTCAGTACTATACGGGTGTACTATGGGTAAACCTCTGCCTAACCCTTCGGAGTTAACAGGCGTGATGTTATTTTATTGAGTTCACTTATTTTATTGAGTTCACTTATTTTATCGAGTTCACTTATTAGACTTTTATTAATTACCAGTAAAACCATCTACTTACTACGACGAGGGTCAATAAATGAAACGAATATAACGTCGTATTATTTATTTTCGTGTGTGTTCCAGCTGCCCGGTACAAGTACGGGCGGCGTTTACTCTTTACGTTAAAGTTCACGTATGTAACGCTACTCTTTACGAAATTGTCGAAATACTGATATTATCAGAGGGACCACAGTCCCGCAACACAAACGTACAGCGGCATCAACTTTGAGAGAGTAACACTTGGCCATCTCTTTCACTAAGTCTGTAACATCATAAAATCTAAAAATAGAGAAGACCTTCAGAATAGATACCTATAGAAAAAACACGATAATCTAAATTTTAAAGTTATAGGTAGTCGTATCGAGTTTGTACGTAGGCCAAATGATATAGACAAGTCTCGTAACAGAAGTGATTTTATACTTTGACGCTATATAACCATCAGTTTGCATATAAATACTCTATCACTGTGTATATCTCAACAATCAAATCAATAATGAAATTGTTTATCTACATTAAAATATATCGCATCTATCAATTAAATCGTTATATTCATTTAATTTGGAATATATCTAGTTAAACTTTAAATTGTTATAATATACAAGATACATGGGCGGGCAGATATCAAGTCAATGAATATGTAACTCTAATCGTGTATAATAAGTTTTATTTTCAATAAATTAATTTATATATAGATGGATTCTAACAAGTGCTAAAATTACAAAGACATGTAATAATTGTATTACAATGTAATTTACCGGTACCTAGGTGTAACTTTTCGAACCTAGGTGTAACTTTTCGGAACCTAGTCGTAACATTTCATAACGTAGGCGTAACTTTTCAAAACCTAGGAGTAATATTTCAGAACCTAGGTGTAACTTTTCAAACCTAGGGTTACATTTCGAAACCTAAGTGTAATCTCTCAGAATTATTGCCCCATTGAAGCCAACTTAAGCTGTGCGCCGTAGTCACTACACACTACCGCCGCATCGCGACTGGCTACAGGACTGTCGAGCGACACTTCAAGCCACTCACAACATTTAGAGCGTGCTCACGTCACTGACGTTTTGTTTCAGACTTACTGCTGTCATTTTAAATTGATTCATAATTAACTTTTCAAACGTTATACAGTTGTTATACTTACTTAATCTTTTAGGCTTTCCTATTTTTCGTTAAACTTCGATCAATAACAATATTCAAAATCCTTGTTAGTCCCTCATTTGATTTCTTACTCCGATCTCGCAACTTTGTGATGTAAAAGTGACAGCAAATAACTCGTTCGACAAAACATCGGCCATGCAAACACCCGTACAGCTATATGCATCCAAACACTACGCCTTAGTCATGATTAAATGTGAACAATACAAGTCATGATCAATCGTATCAAAGTCTAAAGTATTACATAATAATAGGCGAGAGACCTACTGTCGATTATAATGTCTTATGATTACATGTGTATAATTTAAACGAATTTTGTTAAGCTCATAATTTTACTAGGACGAGTAAGGCGCAGCGACTGGAAGCATCGGTTCCCATTACCGGACAACATCGTGATAACAGTCACAACTAGATTTTCGTCCTTCAGACCAAAAGGACATCAGAAAAGACTCAAATACCTTCAAAATATTCATATAAGTATATCCCATCGAACGAAGAACTTATGATTGTACTACACTAAACACGTATCTGATCAATATGATCCACTGTGATCATTCCCCATTTATCTAAATTGAGTGTTTAAAACCCCTCTATTCTCTAATATTTATATATTTTGCAATAGAATTTAGTATTCCACACGTATATAGATAACATCTAAAACATTGAGTGTCCGGAAATACGAACCGACGACCAAAATCTTCATGAAGGCGACCGTTCGACTAATACAATCCGTTTGATCGTTAAAATTATCGCTACATATTGTCATCGATTTTCAGCCTTCATACAAGATAGTGTTACTATTATTCGTACACGAATTCCTTTATAGTAAAAGTCTATGATCGAACGCGTCAGAGACCCCTGCGAAAGATGAACAAATGAATGAGGATAAAGGGAACTCGTGCACAAACATTGATATTATAAAAATTTATAGAGGTACAGCAAAGGCGAGGTTCTCCAACGAAGCCCTAGTATCCATTATTAAAAAACGAGGAACAAGTACAAAAAGTAAAAAGTATCAAAAACATTTTGTGTCCCATATCAGTCGTGTTATTTGTGCAATGCTATTTTTTATAAACAGTTTAATATTTCATAACAAAATTTCGTCTTGAAGTGTCGCTCAAAAGTAATAAGTAACCGTGTAGCCTCCGACAGACATATAAACAAGTGTATAATTATTATGCTTTCTATTATAAATGGACCAATCATGGCAGTGAAAGTAGGATCAGTGCTGTCATTGGTCGATTTCTCCCACTCTTATATGTCTAGCAGACGCTAGTTATAAGAACTGAGGTTATGTTTTCGAATTTCGAATGCTAACGTACATTTTTGAATTTATATTTTTCTATATTAGATTCAATTCGATCGTTTGGATAATCCGAACTTCGAACACAGCGCCCCTGATCTTGAGAATGCGACCGATCCAAACGGATAAATTCCATTCCTTCATAGAATTAGCGACTCGTAAAAATGCTTTACTAACACTATATTTAATTAATATATGTTATATATTTATTACTTTATTAAAGAACGGGGATTATTTGAATAGTACTTTAACATTCAAAACAGCTTTGCGTTTGCTAGACGTTTCCAATATGCCACGTAATCGCTCGTTCTACGACGGATAGCCTTCGAGTCTACGAGCTACTCTGATATGGTCTCAGTCTCAAGACAGTCCGTACGTCTGATCTATGATACACTCTCCCTACTCGAGCTACTGACTTGTGTGCGTCGTCGATACTAAAATATTGTGATTTTGAAATGGTTTTTTGATTATCTTTAGTCTTATATTTGGAAGCTGCTTTGTTTATGGTGTCTGTAAGTCAATAACTTGGACATTTTCTGTTCATCGTGTCGATTCCGTACACAAGTCTCTGATATGTGGGATGATGTGTGTAGCGCCGCGGGCCGCCCGCCGGGGTCCCACCCGAATGGTACAAAATTGGAGCGTACCTACATATACGTTTATTATATACAATGTACAATACAATACGATAAACACTATAGTGGCTACGGGGCAGGACGCCGGCGGCCGGCGAGACGTGTCGCCTCGCGCCTCAGCATGATACATTCTCACAATAATATACATCGTAACTCGCTCTATATATAACAAACATTACACGAACGCGCACCACGCTCGTCGAATAAACAACATAATATACAGCGGAATCGTAGCACTCTTTCGATTCGATTAAAAAAATTGACTAGAAAATCTCAATTCGCTACGAGCACTATGCGTGCGTGGAGGACGAGGAGAATATGTCGGCGGCGCGCCACGCCTCGGCCTCCTCCTCCGCGTCGTACTGCTGCAGGAAGGGGTTGGTGGAGCTGTAGCGCGGGGACAGGCCGCCGCGCCCCGGCGAGTTCAGCGTCACAGCCAGCCCGGCCGACGTGCCCGGGATCACGGAACGCGGGGACTCGCGGGACCCGGGCTCACGCGGGGTGTGCTCGCGCGAGTGCTCCCGCGGGGTGTGCTCCCGCGACGAGTCCCGAGACTGGTGCTCCCTATCCCGCGGCGTGCTAGTCCGTGGGGAGTCGCGCGGGGAGGCTCTTGGTGACGCGCGCGGTGAGGACCTCGGCGAAGACCGCGGGGATGCGGTGCGCTCTGGTTGCCTCAGTATGGAGGACACAGATCCTCCATGTTTAATTGTATCCGCAGGGCTGTGACTCCCAGAGCTACTGCTGGGCGAACCGGGAGAGGAAACTGTCACCTGACGGGACCGAGGTGGCGCGGGCAGAGGGCCTCTGAGCGGCGACTGCGGACGATATTGGCCGGCCCTGACTGATGAGAGAACCTGGAACATAACATGAAGTAATCTGAAAGAATGTATCTTGGCTGTGTGACTTTTGTAAATAATATTATGAGAAGTAATTACATGTGCGGGCGGCGAGCGGTCTGGCGCGGGCCGACCCGAGAGAGCTGGCGGCGGAGATGCTGCTGATGCTGCCACTTGAGGCCGATATGGACTGACTGAGGGCGGAACTCGGCCTATACAGATAAAGTACACGTTTTTAGGGCCAATTTTACCAAAAAATCTGAACTCGATCAGCACATCTAACCAAAATGTTGATTGCCTTCAGTTTCATTGCGTCCTTATCTATTAATTTTCACAATATTGCAATACAACAAATTAAAATCAAACTTGAGAAAAAAGTTCAAACTCTGTGTAGGTACAAAAAGTAGAAAGTGATAAAAGCCTGTTGAGAATATGATGATGGTGGAAATAGTGAATTAGTAAAAAAAACAGGCAACATTCTTAATCAGATTATAAGTCAGAATTATGCAAGTTGCATGGAAAATCTACGTTTATTTTTTTTACTGGCATTACTGCGGCTTCTCTTACGTATTTTCTGCAGCCAGCTATATTCCCATCTTACATACAAGTAGGTATATGTAAGGAGGTAGTATATAATACCTTGGGGGAGTGTGAGTGAGGCCGCTGGCGACGCACTGACTCTGTTTCCACGCGGCCCGGTTACTGACTCGCCGCGCCGAACTGTCTACAAACATACATGCGTTAAGGGACCGCTTAGCCTTTAGACATTCAGTGTTCTTGTCTAGTGTATAAGTATAGTATAGATCAGCTAGGGCATGCAGGAGTTGGAGAACTAGAGGGTGTTCTAATGCGCTTTGGGCTAATGTCTCACTGTCAAAATTCACTTCAAAATCCCTAAAAAGGGACATCGGATTTTCGGAATGTTTAAACCGTGCCAATGTCTACTAATTTGATTAAGGGATAGATTTCTTTTATCAGATTTATTGTGTCTTGATCTCAAACCGAGTAAGTAAGTCTACATTTCCTTCTGGAAGGACACAAAAAAATCTCAAAGATAGCTAACACTTTTCAATGATCAAGAGCTTCATGTTGATTCCTCTTGGAATTGAGCTTCAGTTCTTTACGCCCGTTTGCGCGAGGAGTAAGAGATCATAATATGAAATGAGTAGGTATAGCAATAGATGTAAGTAGCTTAGTGGGGAGTGGAATGTTGTCTAGTTGTGTTTTGGGCCTATTTTCTTGAGAACGCTAATGGGTGACTATGTGCGTGCTTCTGCTACTGATTATCATGATGATGTAAAAAACAACATTGGTAAGGCGAATAAGTCGTCAGCATTGCCAGCGAATAGCATCGGAACATATTTCATTTTACTCAACACTACGTATAGTCATAGGTCTATCTATGATTAAAGTGCAGCCATATTGTTTTTACATCACAATCACTCAATGTAGTGTAAAGATTGACACAAGAGGTGACATTACCTGAACGTTTAGGGGCAGGCCATATCTGCAGAAGGCACTGCAGTACATTTATAGACCTCTGGTAGTCCATTTCTGTTGGCGGTTGCGAGTGGAGCATCAATGGCGGTGCCAGAGCCACAGCGAGGTGTTGTGGAGACATCTTGTTACGGTCTTGAGCAGCCACGACCAGGGCTAAGTGGTCCAGTAAGAAGACCAGGGTCGCTCTTGATGCTCGAGGGAGTAACTCGACTACTGAGGCCATTAATCGAGCGTTGCCTTCCCTGTCATCTGGGAGACATATTCCTGAAAGAAAAGGGGAAAATTAGTATGATGAAGAACCCATTGTTTCAAGCCATTATAGTAGTACTGTATTAAGGTCTTTTGCTACACCTAGTCTATTTTAGAGGTGGTATAAGAAAATATATTCTAGCCAATTACTGCAGACAGAACACAAGTCATTCTGTTTAGAATGCATGATGTGCATTACTTTATCTAGTTCCATCAAAATTCATACAATTAAGCAAATAAAACTTTAAATACGACTTAGTTATACAGATTGTATGGTAT
Organism: Gortyna flavago; assembly: GCA_963669345.1. Taxonomy (NCBI): domain Eukaryota; kingdom Metazoa; phylum Arthropoda; class Insecta; order Lepidoptera; family Noctuidae; genus Gortyna; species Gortyna flavago. Next base: position 5,935,405 of record OY770131.1, read on the forward strand.
TTAATAAAAATACTAAAAAACATCTTAAACATGTAGGATTAACAGAGATGCTTTAAAAAATAGCTGATGCTGATGCTTATAAAAATAGACAATGAATTTACTTTATTTTAAATTCTTGTACATGTCTAAAGTCTAAAGACCACAAACGTATGACTGACATTTGGGTTTTTGTTGTTATATTGTAACGTTAATAAGGGGCTCGTGGCTAAATAATAACAGCCGCACAGGTCGATCGATTGGTAGGTACAGATAAACTACCGTGGTGGTAACTAATGTGGTAGATTATTGGTCACTTACTTTGTAGTTTGGAGGGGTTTGTGGCTAAGTAATAACAGCCGCACGGGTTGATCGTTCAGGTTAAGCTACGCTTGCCGCGGTTGGTCTGTGGATGGGTGACCATCTTTACATATCGAGACCCCTCCGTGCCTCGGAAAACACGTTAAGCCGTTGGTCCCGGCTGTCATTTGTGGATCTTTGACAGTCGTTACGGGTAGTCAGAAGCCCGAAAGCTTGACAACCAGTCTTACCAAATGGTTATCGTATTACCCAGTAACTGGGTTGTGGAGGTCAGATAGGCAGTCGCTCCATGTAAAACACTGGCATTCAGCTGCATCCGGTTAGACTGGAAGCCGACCCCCAACCTAGTTGGGAAAAGGCTAGGCAGATGATGATTGTGACCTTAATAGTGCTGATGGAAAGGATACAATATGTCTAGTTTTTAACTACAAATAAAAATGAGTTTTTTTTAAATGGCCATTTCTTTTTATATATTAAGCCTTTTCAAGGTTATCCATTACTTACCGAACACTGTATATAAAATCTGCATGTTGGGATACCTACCCAGTGCATCAAGAGTCATCTGATACATGCAGCGGCTGAACAGTGGCTGCGGCAACTCCCTCAGGTAGTCCTTCAGCAGACCGGTGATGACGTTGATGTCTGGTACGGAGTCTGGAGCCAGTTCCACTCCTCGAGCATTTTTGTCGAACGCTTCCCGTAGGATGCGCTTTTTACTTGCCGAACCGCATAAACGGTAGAGACCTGTGTCAAAGAAAATTTACTTGAGGATATATTATTATTAAAATAATAATTAAATCGTCAGTATTTTTAAGACACATATATCTAAACTATACAGGAGCTCTTGGCTAAGTGATAACAGCTGCATGGGTCGATCGATCAGGATAATTGGATCGGGCGTCAATCGTGGATCTTTGACAGGCGTTATGGGTCGTCAGAAGCCCGAAAGTCGACCACCAGTCTCACCACGTTGCATCGTGTTACCCAGTAACTGGTTGTGGAGGCCAGATAGGCAGTCGCTACACGTTATAAATACTGGTATTCAACTATATCTGGTTAGACTGGAAGAAAACCCCGGAAAAAAGGAAAAGGCAAGGCAGATGATGAATTGATGATATGTGAACTAGACACGATTTTTTGCGTGTTCTATGGTAACTATAATACCTACTTCAACTATCAGTTTGACTCAAATGTTCCACTTGACTCTGAACTCCTCCGCATGAAGGCCTGCCTTCTCTCTCTCACTCAGTTACGTAATAGCTGCGACAAAGTTGCTAACTAATGTAGCTAGGTATTTTCGGACACCACTAAATAAATTGTAAAATATGTTTTAGTTAAAATTTTCCCAAATCAAGAACTACATATTATCATATCCGAACAACATCAAGTATAGGTACCGTTATTGGCATTATTAATTCCGTCATTCCATGTATCTTTTCACATATCCATACTAATACTATAAACCTCTGTCTGTTACCTCTTCACGCTTAAGCCGCTGAACCGATTTGGATGAAATTTGGTATAGAGATAGTTTGAGTCCCGAGAAAGGACATAAGATAGTTTTTATCCCGACCTTCCCACGGGATCGAAACTTATGCGGGTGAAACCGCGGGGCGGTACTAGTTTTCCATATAAAATACTACTATTAGGTACTTATTTCACTTACCAATAATATCCAAACCACGTCTCTCAATTTCTTCGACACATCTCCTCACTATCATGGGCACGGGGGGAGCGTGTGGTGGACGCGGTTCCCTTGCCACCACTGTGTCCAATTCAGCACCGAAGAGGGCCGAGCTTCTTGGAGGCGCCGGTCGTCTTCGGAAGAGATCGTGCGGTTCCGTGTGTCGCACGCGGATGTACAAAGTGCCACGAGGTTCCATCTGCGAGACAGAATAGTTTATTTTTGTTATGTTGAATTTTCATAAAATTACTAACAGTAAATCCCATCCATTTTCTTTTCAATGGTACATACAGGGTGTAGAAAGACCGATCACGAAGTCATCATATATGCATTCTGTAACTCAAACTAAATAACATTGTGCTAAAATAATTGCTAGAGAATTTTATATTTGGTGTGAAAATTCGCTGTTTAGAGTAGTGTGCAATCGCACGCAAAACACTGTCCGTGTGTGTGTACGTGGGAGTATTTAAAACATGTTTATCTATTTTTCTGTCTTTCGAACGTGAGGATATAACATTTAAGACTTGTTTTCGTAAAAAAAGGTTTAAAAAATTGGAACTTTGACCTTTAATATCTTCGTAACCAGAAAGTTCCTAAGTATGGTCCACTTAAAAAAATTGTTGTGTTGTGATTGTCGGTTTCGTTAAGGATATTTTTACACCCGTTATATTACTGGGATTATGGAGCCCTAACCACCTATAGCTTGGACTCCGACACCGGCGGACCACTGCGTTTTATATTTTTATTTTAAGCAATATTTAAAATGTATCTATAAACATAACAGATACAAATTTTTTGTTTATGTTGACAAAGTGACCTTTTATCAGCGATAACGATAATGGAAAAGTCAAAAATGTATTGGATTTACTTACATAGCGAAAAGCTTATGCCAATCGTTTTGGAAGTCGTTGTAGAAATATGAAACGCTTTGAAAGCTATTGCCACTTGACAAGACCCCCTGGTCAGTAGTATTCCGCATCTTATCAAATTGTTTTTGCAGAGATCTACTTTTATTTATTTATTCATTTGATTCACACGGCAGAACAAACCAATTAAATAAATCAAAACATATATAATAAGTACTAACATAAAATATAAACTAAAAACAACAATTAAATACTATTATTTTCACAAAAATGTAGGCACATAACCATTAAATTGGCGAATTTATTAGCGAACAGATCGCAGTCCAGATTGGCCTCAACGAGTTTATTTAGTGCAGTAAACACGCGGTACCGCGTGTGTCCGACACGAAGGCATGGCTAGCAGTCGATGTTTTCTGCCACAGAGATAATTAATTGTATTTAATTAAAGTTAGGCATACCTTGACAGCCAGCTGATGAGAAGGTGAGCGTGACAGCAGGTCAGGCAGGGTCACAGCACTTCGGTAGCAGAGCTTGTGCCTATGTTGTGGATCCCAGGAGTAGACCAAGATGTCCAGTTGTCTGTTATCGACTAGATCCAGTTCGAACGATTCGTCCCAGTCAAAACCCAGCTCGCCGGTACGGACCTACGATTATAAAGAGGTATTTTAGGCGTAGGCACAAAACAATGGTATAAAATACAACCATCCCTGCATGCATCATGTTTCATCACCTCCAAAACTGATATGAAATTGCATTATAGTACATATTATATCACATTTTACCCGTTATGTGTAAGTCCTTCGTAAAACCGAGCCTATTTTCATCAACCGTAGCAAATACAGACTCCAGGCTCCTACTGAGAAATTCCTCACAGAGAAACCTTATAACACTGCCCGACCTGGGGATCGAACCCGTCCTCACGCTCAGCGGTAGAGTTTTCGACCACCAAAAGGCAGAGGCTACTAAAACAATAAGTCCGTAGTAATGTTACACTCACCACAGTACGAGCTTTATGAACACGATCACATTCAAGCACGCAATACAGGTCCCTGGGTGCAACTGCTGGCTGAGGGGGCGCCAGTGGGCCCGACGGAGGGGACCCCGGTGATGCGCCCGACGCGGTGGGCCGTAGCCCACGACCCGCCAACAGATGTACCCATAGCATGCCCGATACCCCGCCCGACAACCGTGATAGACCAGTCATGGACGCAGAAAGACCACCCGTGGTTGGCTTCTCTGCTTTATACTTTAGGAACTCTGCAAGAAATGTTATCTTTGTTACGAACATCAGTGTTTTATTTGAAATGTTATAAAACTTGATCTAATTTCTTTCAACGTTCTTACAAACATTATATTACTCGCGTAAGTATGTACATACTTACGCGAGTGAGGCGTATACACTATATAACAGTTTACATGAAATTGGCAATGAGTGTCAATACTTTACCATTAGGATTAATATCAAGGTGTCTTTGATGCCGAGAGCCCGGTGTTGGAACCGGGCTTGGGTTGGGACAGTTAAACCGAGACCCCAGCTCAAGCAACTGTCGAACCCGACGGGCTGAAGGGGACCCACCGGCCCCTGCTCCAAGTTGTTGCGTGGCCCCCAGTTGCTGTGAAGAAACTGAGCGAGAAGGCAAGTGCCGTGGTCTTTCCACCCGACGGCCTGCCAGACCTAATGATGATCCGAAGCGACTGGCACTTTCCATCTGGAAAGAACCCGTATTAATCTAAAGGACAAATATCGTTTAATACAATAGCTGATCGATTACTGTAGAATTTCTTACGTTTTTGAGTGCGTCGTGAATATTTTCAGCTGAATAGTGCGTAGGAAGTCGTGGACGCAGCGTCTCATAGAGAGCGCTGGTAGAGGGCGCCCGCGACAGCCACGCCCTGTACTCGTCCGAAGTGAATACTGAAGGAGAGGACGGTAAACGACCTGATAATCAAATGATCTCTTAGAAAGGATGTCTTTTGGTAAAGCTTATTAAAAGTCAGTTTTACAAAGGTCAGTAGATTCGCTCACCTCTGGAAGAACGAAGATCCAAACGTGAAGACAAAGGCTCCGGCTCATCTTGAAGAACACTTCCCGCTCGCCTGCTTAGTCCCAACCTATTTAAAGAATAAAATTGGTAGATTTAGCTGTTTTTAGGTACTAAATGTTGAGTGGAACTGATGCTTACCTCTGTCCAGTCCCTCTCACATCCCTTGGCAACGAATTAAACTTCGATCCAATATCCCTTCCCAAAGTGCTACTCCTGTAACCACTGAGTCCAGAATAATAAGGAGTTCTAGTAGGAGCCGTAGCCTCAGTATCTGACGAATAGTCCAGACTTCGGTTCCTCCTAGCAGTACCAAATTTGCTACTATATGACGGTAGACCCAGACCAGTTGTTCCATATGCTCCTGAAAGTGCGGAGCCCAGGCCAGTCCCTCCTAAGCCAGATCCTAGGCCAGAGCTCGTCAGGCCAGATCCTACGAGGCTTGAACCTGTTAGGCCACTGAGTCCTGTGCTTGAGAGCCCAGAAGGAAGCCCAGTGCCTAAACTAGTTCCTGCCAAGGTCGAATCCGTCAATCCTGTGCCTGATAGGCCAGATCCGGGCATGCCTACGCCGCCGTATCGTTGATTATATCTTGACTGTAGAGTTGACGCTGCAACATAAATATTGTTTATTAGAACCACTCTAATGGAATTTGAAGTACATTTATTTATTTTATTTTATTTTATTTGGGAAACAAACAGATGCAATAACAAACATATTTATACAATTAGTTCAGCACAATCCAGAAACAGTTTCCACAGATTACTATACACTAAATTTGTACCTAAATGTAACAACAACCAAAGTTCACACCGTTAAAGGTTACAGAATTACAATTTAATGTTATGTTTACATATATCATTATTATTTTCTTTTTTATATCTCGGGACCATTGAGTCCCGGTCCTTTGGAAGGCGTACGAGGGGCCGAAGCCAACTCGCAGAGGCCCTTTAGGAAATTTTAATGAAATGTGACACCAACCGACGATTATCCCTGTGTGCACTATGCAAGTGCACCCAAGGACAACCCCCGGTTGGTGTAGGACTATTGCAGCATATGGAAAAATAAAAAGTTGGACTATGGGTTTGGGTGGCTAAAGTGGACTGGTTGCCAAGAACTATGGAAGAACTATGACCCCTGCCTGATCAATGTTTAATATATACACGGATAAAATAGCAGGGGGTGACTTGCACACTCAATAATGGGCCCCCGGAAACGGTCGCTAGCACATAGTGACGTAGCGACAAGGGGGCAACATGTCCTGAGGTGCTTTCATTATTATTATTATTAAAATTAAAATTTCGATGCCAAAATATTTCTTATGCAAAATTTGAATTTGGGTAGAGAAAGGTGAAAAATATCTAAATCTTGGTTTACCTTTAATGAGATTGTGTCGTTGTACAGACGACATGCTCTTTTAATAAAAGTGTTCTTGCCATAATTGATGATACATGATGTTCTAATATTAGAATTCTTACCTCCTGTTGCAGCTGAAGCCTTCAAGCTAGATCTGAGCAAGGAATGTCTGCCAAAATCAGAATGCGTTTCTGCTCTGGGCAACTGCTGTTCCGATCCCGACCGCGGCACACGACCACCAAAACGCGTACCACTGAAATGACATCAAACGTTTAGAGCAGAAGTCTAAAGAGATTTGAGGAATAATGGCCTACTTCACCGTGTTCGTAAAGTGATTAATCTGCCAGAAAAATCTTCAATTTTACTATTACACAATTAATTAAAGTTTTTTTTTGGGAAAGGCATAATTATTTTGGGAATAACATACTTTGGGAACGGAATTTAAATTTTAGCCCAGATACTAGATACTAACTGAAACTTATCTTTGTAGTAGGTACTCGCAACCGGCGTGCGTGTATAACCAGAGGGGCAATTCTCGTAATTTTAAGAAAGTTCACAGTCTGATCTGTCTCCATCTGTCAAAAATACCTCTAATTTCCCTACATTTTTGGTAAGTTTTTGACATTGATTGTCGCTGAGATGCAATTGCGACTAGATTTTTTGAACGATTTTAATTACGGGAATTGTTCTTCAGATGTATGAACGTAAACGAGGCAAAAGGAGTATAATTATAATAATGGTAGCAGATGGCGTTCGGTAGTTTCTGCCTACCCCAATGGGAAGAAGGCGTGAGTTTATTTAGGTAAATTTTGGGAATATCACAGTCTAGGAATAATATATTTTGGGAACGAAGGTAAAACTTTAGCTAACTTATGTTAGTACTTATATTAGGAGGTGATGAAACAGGATATAAAAAAACTGTTATTACATACCTATCATACCGTGCGCTGTCAGCTGGGTAGAAAGAATGCACTTTCTCCGCTAAACTATCCAATGTGTTCGGGTAGGACCGCTCGTATGGTACAAAATGAGTCGCTTGAGACTTTGGCTGCTCGGTTATCACCGGTGGTGGTGGACGGTAGCTGTGAATGGAATTTAGACAGATATATAGAATACTCTTTTATGTACACCATAAAATTTTCAGATTTAAAATGTATAAATTTTCTTCTTTTCGTATCGGTGGTACTCTTCTTGGATTTTTATATTATTTGGGTCCAGTAAGTGGCCACGTTGATTGCGGCATCAGTAGCATTCTTTATTAAGTCAAAAGGCACTTAGGGCACCTGCAAGTGGGGCATGGTCTGATTAGAGGCTCCGCACTCGCACTGGGTCAAAGTGAGGGATAACTGACGCATACAAATGCGTCAGTTATCCCTCACTTCGACACACAGAGTGACACAATGGGCGTTCTTATCGCTAAGGTGACGCAGAACTTAGAATAAGAAATGCGGGACACTAAACGCCCCCAGACGTAATAACAATGAAACTTCTATTGCCTCTCGTTTAGTTTATCTTGAATGTTGGTTGTTATAATGACTAAGATGACATATAAGGGATGACTTCTTATGATTGGTATTTTCAATACTAGTGTAACAAAATAATAATCTTGAAAGGATAGCTCACAAATGCAATCAGAGGGGTAATTCTCGTAATTTTAAGAACGTTCACAGTCTGATCTCAGTCTCCATCTGTCAAAAATACCTCTAATTTCCCTACATTTTGACAAGTTTTTGACATTAAAATTTGTTTGTCGCTGAGATGAGACTGCGACTAGATTTTGAACGTTTTAAATTTAAGAGAATTGGCCTTCTGATGGTCATTAGAATAATAATAATAGGTATTTCTAAAAATTCTGGTAACCGTGGTTTTAGGTTGATATCGTTGTAGGCAAATTGTGCTTAAAGATGCAGACTACATCAAAGAGATGGATGATGAATCAGATAACTTATACGTCACATTACCTGTACCTATATAGCCTTGACGGTAAAGACTGAGGTTATAATTTTTAAGAGCAAAATGGTTTCACGAAATAGTCTTATCTCCATTAAATAAAGTATCGAGAGTTTTATAGATGTTTTCAATGATTATAATTAAGTAGGTACTAAAAATATAATAACCTAAACTAACCAATACTATTAAAAAACTAAAATATGGCATCGCTTTAGACTGGTTTGTACACAAGACACTGGCGGCATTGCAACGTTGTATGACAGTGCTTAGCCTCTGGCGAAGGTAAAAGAGCAAAATAATGATGATACTTTACCTCCATGTAGAATGATCAGACGGCGGTCTTGGGTTATAATATAAATCCAGACCCGTGGAATCTGGTGACAGAGCTCCCAGTTGCAAACGACTTCTTTCCTCCCTCCCATCACCGACTGGACGAACGCCTCCACCAGGGCCCACTGATCGAAGCGTACCATGTCTGTTGGAGTTTTTGAAAAAGTTCTTAATATTAGTGCATTAATTAATTCTTTAACCCTTTGTACCCACCTGGATTCGTATGAACGTGGATCCACGCGAAACAAAATTACTTTTTAATTGTTTCTGTAATTACGGCATTCAACCGGTTATTATTAATTGAAACGAATGGCTACTCTTTGTAGCCATTCGTTTCAATTAGCACATATGTACATCCACATTAGCATCACGTGCATCATTTAGATTAACAGCAAAGGAAGGAGACCATTCAAGTTTCATACAAAGTTGGGCCCAAAACCCAAACTCGGCAAAAAAAGGCTGGTCGGAGAAGACCTCCTTGTCAATTTTTACTATTGCACCGAATTTCTACGACCAAACAACAATCATCAATCAAACTAGATTTTTCGACTATATAAACAGTTGAAGGAATGGTTGTAAACATTCGGTGCAATTGTAAAAAATTATGAGAAAGACTTCCCCGACCAGGGTAATAATTTTATTTTCGTTGGCCGGCTATTTTGTATTTTGGGCCTAATATGGCTGATCTCCTTGCTTGCTGTTTGAGAAAACTAAGTGTTTTATCATTATAATTATAATTTAATCCCATTTGGTTCGAGACTCGAGAGATTCGTCGAAAAGGGCAGAAACCGAAGTTTGCATCATAGTATGTACCTGCCACTTATTAGTTTTTTGTCCCTATACCCCTATAGGGACAAAGAAATAGCAACCCCCAAAAAAATTGTACTCACTGTGAATAAAGTCCATCAACTCGATCCCGTTCCCTCTCATCATCATCACGACAGTCCCTCTTGAGCACAACGACTGGCGGTGGTTTATGCTCCGACCGTGGCATGGATGGCGAGCCTGGTCCTGATTTACCTGGTGAGAGAAACAGAACGATTATATAATGATTATTTAAAAAAATAAATTATCATTAAAAAAATCCATACTAATATTATTAATTCGAAAGTAACTCTGTCTGTCTGTCTGTATGTTACCTTTTCACGCCTAAACCACTGAACGAATTTCGATAAAATTTGGCAGAGAGATAGATTGCATCCCGGGGAAGGACATAGGATAGTTTTCGGGCGGAAGCTAGTAAGCTATAAATACTTTTTTCCGAAATGAAGAACAAAAGCCGTTTGTTTTTCCAGCGTTTGCTGAGAACTTAGGTTCTCAGAGAGATATTTTCTTTGAAGAAAAATAATGAGAAACCTTGGAAATCTTATACTGTGAAACATACAGAGTCTCAAAGAAATAATCAGCTATAAGTTCGGGTGGTGGGCGAGGTTGGCATAAATGTGTTGATCTATGTAATCAAGTTGAGATGAGAAGTAACTAGTGAACTGAATAAACATGAAAAAGTGATTCGGATAAGCTACCACATAACTCATAACTCATAACTTTATAAGTAGAACAAATTTAAAATTAATCAAATAAAACTAACCTTTCCTCTGCCTTGTACACAACAAAAGCCTTCTGGGTATCGACATAATAATTACGACATCATCCAGTGACATCCTTCTAACATCCACGAGGTTCACAGCCAAAATCTCATCCCCGACTTTGAGACATCCGCTGTTGTAGACGGCAGACTCCAACGCTATCCGGGAGATGAACACACCGTCCGTCCGCGCCCCTCCGTCACCTTCCCTGATGTACAGCCCCAGGGTTTGGCCGGGTCGCTTCACTATTTCCACTAGTTGGACTATGTGACGGGAGTCCTGTGGAAGATAAGGCAGATTGTGTACAAGAAGTTCTATAAAACGATAAAATATGTAACTTAGCGAATGCGAGTTTTTTTTTTAATTTCTCTATTAAACTTTTATTGAACGAAATAGAAAACCATAGGGACGGTTAAAAGCTGATGCTAAAACTGAAGATAATTTCAAATCGGCAAAGTAAACATGGATATGAAAAATTACACGGAACTAAAAACGGAGATACACATAGACGCTTCCAATTCCCAACCAATCTGACGCCTTACGACAATAGTATTGTATTGCACAAAGCACCACGCAATTCAAGGAAACCGCAAATGGAATAAACCACAGAATCTATAGCCAACAATATTACATAGCTGTGGTATGAGCCGTACTGCACATCCCAACAATGCTGGGCTAAATTGCGTTCACATTCCCGGCGATCTAGGCCATCCCGGCTCGAACAAAAGAGTTCACTAGAGTAGCGTTCTTTCACAGTGGGTCCCGTACTAGGCTACGAGCAGACTATTCGAGTCAATGGAGCGGGAAAATTACCTGTGAAGACTGGTGTTTAAAAAAAAACAAGTCGTAACGCCGTCTCCAAATCTCAATCACTGTTCTGAACTATTTTAACTATGTATTTATGTTCCGTCGTCTTTATAAAGAACAGTAAAATGATTAGAGTAGTTATACAATTATTTATGAGTTCACTGTGTTATCGTTTATATTTTCGAATCACGATCCTTTGAAGGTTTCTACTTTATTGTCATAGTAGTTCGTGCAATGATCAGTATTCATGGAGGCTAACGATTTGTTTTCAATTCATTGTTGTTGGTTTTGCTATTGTAAATAACAAAAGACGCCAAGAGTTTCAGCAAAGTTATGCTGACTTGAGAAAACTGCATTGTTATGAGTTAAGATTGTTGCTTATAGCGAAAACTAATAGTGAACGCATCTTCATATAATGCAGCTTTATGTCGTAAAGACAGGTATATTCAATGTTCTTTTTTGTTCCAAAAGTAGTAACTATATTAATTAGAGTTTCCGGCATAGATTTAAATTAGATTTTATAATGTTAAGTTTAAACAGTATTATTAACGTGTACCTGTACATTTTTTTAAGAAAAGCCAAAATAAACAGTGAGAAGATAATTTCATCGGCATTGGAGGGTCCAATTACTAATTCTCAGTCAACCTTTTCTTTATTATGTGTCACTTTGTTAAGCTTCTGCTTCCCTCATCTCAATATGAACTTTGTAAGAATAGCTCGAGGGTAGTTCTCATAGTTCTCGTTTTAAAGAACATTCGCATTCTTTTTATTCTCAAATATCTCAAAAAATACTAAAGGAAAACACCAAAAATAAAAAAAATACTCATGTAATTTAATCAATTAATTTTTTACTTTGGTTGTCACTAAGATGAGATTATATTTGCTAGAGGCAAATAACTTTTCTTTTGAAAAGTACACATCGTATGCATAATAATGGAATACTGACTTAACTCAAAACAGACGATTTTTGAGAAAGCGCAAAGAAGATCTCGCTATGAGGACTTATCCTGAAAACTGATTGGATTAGATTAGATTAATTAATCATGAATGCTTGAATTTTGAACGTATGACTATCTATTGATGAGATCTGAGTAAAAAAAAATCGGGAAATAATTATGACCTATCTACTAATGGGTCAATGTTTAATTATGCATGCGACATGTTGTTATAACATGGGACTCAAGGGAAACAGCAAATGGGACCCATCGTTAATACCTAAAAAATGGGATTCAAAAGTGGGATCCAACGAAAATAAATCTATTCTTAACGGTTTTAAATACGAAAAATTTATCTTCTGGAAGCGGTGGAAAAATTATTCACAGAGCTAGGTTTCAGTTAAATTTCATATTACGTACCTATCACCACTCATGACCACTGTTGAAATGCACCCGCTTACTTGCTATTGATGGTATAGATAATACTATATCTATTTATTTCTTACCTGTAATGAGAAGAATTTCTTGGCGGCTTCAATATTGTTACGGCCCACTTGTCTGATTTCAAGGATCCGTACGATCATCTCGCCGCGGCGCTCCACCGCCTGGAAACATTGTATCACAATATATTGAACACACTCGATAAACTGGATTTGAAGAAACGGGGTTTTTGTAAAGCTACTTCCTTTTTATCGTGTAGTATAACATGTAAGGCTCTGTACGACATGTTGTTCAAAATGGAAAATGTTGACAAATTAGACAGTACTTAGTAAAGTTTAAAAATACAGGGTGACGGGATATCAACGAGCAGCGTAACCTGTTACATGCATGCAGTACATGATTTTGAACCCCGCTGCTCTGAAATGTTTGATAAACAACGAAAAATCTCTACGCTGGGGGTCTAGAATCACGTGCTGAAATTCATGGTTACAGTTTGTGCGTCGATGTCACTGCCACCCTGTATAAAAACATTTAAAATTTGAATTATCTAGTGACTCCGTTGATAGCTTTCAACTTATCAGTAAGTGAAATCTTTGAAGTCTGGCCAACGTTTTTTTTTTATTGCTGAATGACGAAATACTCTATCTATATCGATACTCTGAAGGAAACTTTGTAGGTTCACCATCATTCAATTGTGAAACTGTGGTATTTTATTTTGCAAATTTTCTTACCTACTAAGTAAGAATTATCTTCATCGCCTCTTACGATACCAGTAAAAAGCGTTCAGGTAAATGTGAATCGTTTCAGAAATAAGTCGCATCTCTAATTAGGCACAACATCAAAACGCCAACAGTTTCTCAAAGATAGGCTTAGTACGCTAAGTATTTCAATAGTTAAGAGAATAAATTAAATAACTTGTTACTGACCTCGAGCGCCGCGGCAGTTGTCGAATCGTGGTCATTCTCAACCATTTCAATCTGCCTGAATATTTCATTGCTCACTCCTGATACCTGTGTGGTAGAAATATTGTTATTAAGTAAAATTTTATGAAGAAATTGTATGTAAAATCACTCACCCCCGAAACGTTAGGCAGAGGTGCCACACCTACTTTACATTACATAAACATTGATGTTAAGTCGCATGTAATAGAGGGCGAGCCCATTGCTATCAATCAGGCACAAATCTAGTCTCCGGGCTGGTATTAAGGAATTTCTGATGGAAAAACCAAATAACACCTTTCCTGGTCTGGGAATCGAATCCAGGTCCTCACTAGACCACCGAGGCAGTGTAAATTTAATTGCATTTAATTGGCATATGGCAGGTACAGATCAAAGTTATGTGTGCATAAAATGCATAAAGTTATCGGCAAAAAAAAAAGCACCACCTAAATATTTCAGAACAAAAATACAATTCAATTTAAATCGTAAATCGGAGGATTCTAATCTGACACTTCTATTTCGAGATCACACAACAAACAAAATAAAAACTTTAGACAAATTGATATGGCTTGTTTCCGATATGCTAAAAACATCCTGTTATTCTGCTTCTGTTGCCAAAAAACAAGATATTAATTTAATTTGTGAATTTAGAAACTAAGATATTTATTGCCACGACTGAACAATCTTAGTTCAGTAGTGGCCCAGTGATATCGGCCCCGACTTACGAGTTGTAGGTCGTAAGTTCGAACCCAGACAGGCACCTTACTTTGTGTATTAAATTTCATCACCACTGCTCTCAAAACGGTGAAGGAAAACATCGTGAGGAAACCGGCATGTTCTAGAACCAAAAATTCGAAGACATGTGACATCTACCAACCCGCACTGGGCCCGCGTGGTGGACTACAGCCACAGAGAGGAGGCATGTGTCCCAGCAGTGGGAACATTATAGGCTAATTGTAAACAATTTTTATTTCTACTCTGTTGCTGGTACTTTATTTATTAATTACAGCAACTATTGATTAATCGTAATTAGTAAGTTAAAATCACGGGTTAAAATTAATAAGTGTTCAGATAGTGTATAGGAGGATAAAGAAATATACACTGGTTTTGCTGTTTGTTATAAAAGTGCAGGTTAGAGAGTTTCAGTAGTTCTTGTACCTCTCAAAGGTGTAAAACAGAAAGTTTCTATGACTCTTGAGAATTCCTAAGAAAGTGCCATGAAGTTATAATTGTAGGGTTTTTAAATGGCTTGCTGAAGTTGGGGTGTTTCAAAAGAAGGACGTATGCGGAGTTTCAATAATTCATCTAGCATCCATTTTGAAAGTGGAAAGGGAAAAAGGCTGTAGGTAATGCGGGATTTACACAGGTAACTATAGCCGCAGGTAACTAAAATCGCAATCGCGATCCAAAGTAAAGTATGTTTCGACTTTAGTCGTGCGGCGACAGATCGCATGCAACGGTTAACTAAAATCGATCTAGTGTGAATCGCCTATTAGTAAACTTCGGGTTTTTTTTTATGTTGGTGTAGAGTAGATTTTTTGGCACCATTGCCCAATAATGTGTCAGCTATAGGTATCAGAAAATCATAAACCTGTTTGTAGGACAGCAGGCTTAAAAAATAATAACAATCTTGTAAGCCTGCGTTCCTACAAAGAGATATTTTGGTGTCAATATATTTTTTACCTTTCGGAAGTCTGGCTGCAGCACGCAGGGTGGTGCGTGGTTGGCGCGCGGCGGCTGCGGCGGCCCGGGCGGCGCGCGCCCTGGCGACGCCGTCAGGTCCGGCGCCGCGCGCCCGTTCTCCTGTTAAAATAGAAAGAGATACTGCTAAGCAAGGTGTAGGACGAAAATGTCGGGAGCTATAATAATTGTTTCCCATAAATAATGAAAACAATGTCATGATAACGAGGTGTGGGTTCAAATTCGGACAAGTATCAATGTGACTTTCTGAATTTATCTTAGAAATTACTGACATCAATAAAGAAACACATCGAACCCGTCTTGAGCAAGCGTTATGATCAATGCTAGTGTCTTCTCTGACTGAGAAGAGGCCTTTGACCTGCAGTGGGACAGTAATAGGCTATTATCTAAGTAATGAAAGGTCATTTCGGCAGGAGAGCTGCTTAGTTTTTATATGAGAAACCTCCCTCCCCCCTCCCTACCTCTCTTCCTTATCCTCCTTAAAAAAGGGAGGTTCCTTCGAGCAGACTGTTGTTTGAGTCGAGTTCCGAAGATTGTTGTCAGGATTGTGTGTAGTTTATATGTGGCGGTGTAGATATCGCCGCAGGTCCTTCAAAGCAATTAGGAGCTAACTAGCGCGCAAGTATATATCTAATGATGCATGAATGACGAAGGGGCAAGAGAGATAGGTACCTATATTATAGTTCAAGTTATATTAAGATCGTTGCAGACAATATTCCATGTCATTCGTTTTTTGGCACCCTGCATGCATAACATGACGACATTTTGTCGACGGGAGAATAGACAAAATGACACATTGCCATGTTTACACGCGTAGAATGTGTGAAAATATTTCTACAATCTGTAATTTTGCGTGCAGATCGCATCGAATGTCTAAAAAAAGACGTAGGGTGAAAAAGAAACATGGCCTCTTCAAGGTGCTCTTCAAATTGTAACAAAAGGTTCGTAAATACACACAGGTGCCAAGAATAAACCCCAGCAAATAGACGTATAAATCCGACGTTACGCTACCTCCCTATATCTTTTACTCAGTAAAGCCTGTAAGTGACACTATTACTTATTATATTACAACGTAAACAGTCTACCAACTCGAAGCATATTGCGAGCCGCTTGCTAACATATTACCTCATTTTTATCGGACTATTAAGAGCGTTTACGCCGTACGACATTTCATACCAACTTTCAAGCGATTGTTTTTCGAAATGAATGAACCGATTTTAATGAAACTTCATGCTGAGAACATTTTCGAAATGTCTTATTTAAAAAAAGATAACTGGAAATCTCTGTTTCTATGGAAACTTAAAAATCGGTCTAATTTGGCTGTAACACAATTTTTCGAAAATGTTCTCACCTAACTTTTTAGCCCTTTGTATCCTGCGTATGCGTATAAAGTTTCATTAAAATCCGTTCATTCATTTCGAAAAACAAACGCTTGAAAGTTTGTATGAAATGCCGTACGGCGAAAACGCTCTTAAGTTAGCGTAGAAAAATAAATGGCTTTAGTTTATTTTTTATAAGCGTGACAGATTGTATTGATGAGTGTATGTCGTGTTTTAACGACAATTTACATTCATTTTAGTCAATATTTAATGAAAAACTGTAAAGTTAATCTACGTAGCCTTTTACCAACTATGTTGTGGTCAGCTTCCAATATAACCGGATGAGATATAGAACCAGATAGATATCAGTATTTTACATGGAGCGACTGCCTATCTGACCTCCACAACCCAGTTTACTGGGTAACACGATACCCCACAGTAAGACTGTTTGTCAGACTTTCTTGCTTCTGACTACCCGTAACAACTGTCAAAGATCCACAAATGGCCGTCGGGACTAACGGCTTAACGTGCTTTCCGAAACATGGAGGGATCTCGGTATGTAAAGATGGTCACCCATCCACAGACCGACCGCGGCAAGCGTAGCTTAACCTGATCGACCGACCCGTGCGGCTGTTATAACTTATGCACGAGCCCCTCTTAATTGGATTAGGTATGTCATATTTAGGTATTGTTCATAAGCAATATTGAGAGTATCACCACTTTATGTTTTTACTTATATCTTTTAGGAAGTAAATCATAGCTAGAAAAGCCGAAAAGTAGAATTAAAATGAAATTAGACACAATATCGAACATAACCTTTGACACCTTAATCACAACATTTGATAGATGATTTGGTATCACGCCTCGTACCTATTAGTTAGCTTCCATTTCTAGTCACCTGAGTAAATATTGATTTCCTGTAATAACTGAGAAATATTTACATACAGGGTGGCTGTAGCCATGAAATCAGCACTTGATCCTAGAAGAGCGTAAGCGTCGTCTGATTAAAAAAAAAACTGCTGTTTCATATAAAAGTGCAATACCTACGCGGTCAAAATGTATGGAAGGGCGATTTTTTTTTAAATATCCGACGCAAAATTTTAACGCAAGGTTTTTGCAGAATCATGTAACAGGTTGCGCTTCGATGTCTCCGCCACCCTGTATAAAATAATAAACTCAATCGTAATCGGTATTATCTGTATAGAGGCCAAAACTGCAATTATCCTATCCCGAGAGCTAAAGTCTCACGCCATGCACTGATCAAATAACAATATTATAATAGTTTTTGATTTTTCCAACGCCAGATAATTTTATCCGAGGAATAATTTAGAATTTTTGACAGTTATTCTATATAAAATCTGCCAGGCATCAATTTAATTCCAGGAATAAAAATTATCTGTGGATTGAAAAATCTGTCCTACATCAATCTCGGTACCTATTCAGTTACTTCTGAGAATCTGGAACGGCGAAATTGGTTTTAACCGTTTTTCTCTATAAATCATCAGTCAGTCATTATTCACCCCTTAAAACGACTATTTCCCCACCCCTCTTTCAGAACTTTCACTAAGTTCTTTTCATTCACTTATAAATTATGTATGCTAAATTTTCCGACCAACCACATAATGCTAGGAAAATTTTATTCTCTCAAATATGTTTGGCCCTGGACTAATAGTGCTATGTCCTACCCAGAACGGGGAACCTTTATTCAGTATAATTATGTATAGTGAGTAGATATTTAGCCATTTCCTAGAATTCGGAAAGGCTGAAAAATATTCATATACTATACCTACCAAACTCCAGACACGTGAAGATGAGATAAGAAACTAATTAGCATATTGTATACAGTGTTCTATTTTCTTGATACAAGAACAAGGGAAAAGCCCTTTGAACGTCTTAATATTAAATTAAATACGTGCTCCGTCGGCATTGAGCAACGATGATATTATCATGTATTGTGAAATAAAGAGGATAACATAAAATGATAATAGAGATATTGAGATAAATATCTTAGCTATACGTTTTTTCGCTGTTGTCTACTTACTAAAAGACGTTAAATAACTGACAATATTAACGATTATTTTATTTATTCAAAATCTATAGGTATTCTGGTAAATTAATTTTAAAAATTCAAAATTTGTTATCACAACTTTTGAATTTTTAATATTAATGTACTTGTGTAAATAACTTAATTATGCTAAGTAAATAAACTAAAATAAAATATAAAATCGAGTTAAAGATCTCACATTTTACAAATAGGCATTTTCGCCAACTTGAGGTTTGTTATAAAACAAACTCGTACGAGTATCTATGGATGCATTGAGAGATAATGTTTTTGTAGCACTCTTTTATAAAGTAAGAAAAATAGGTTTATTTGTCACAGAAACACGTGCATACAAATAGATAATATTAATTGTAACATTAAGGAAAAATAAATATAAGTAGACAAAATATATACTATCTATAATTACGAGCACAAAGCAGGATAGTCGACGGTTGCACGTCATGACTGTGACAGAAAGGCTTCCACTCAGCATGATGCTGTGCTATAGGGGACCGTAAGTTGTTGTTGTTTTAAGTTGGTCCTTAGATTTAAGACGCGAGATTTATGTTAGGGGTAGCTTATTTACTAACGTTGGTAATACATATTTGAAGGGCCATCTTTCAAAGAGAAGGAAGATTAGGAAAGAGGGGACAGATGATTTAAGGATTTTTAAGGGGTATATAATAAAAAGTATTCTATTTTAGGTCTAGCCTGCGGCTTGACCCTCTGAGATTACACTTTGTATTTTGTGAATGAATAGCACGTTTTCGTAGCTTTTTTCACAGTATGATCGTCCCTTATCGCGTCGCGCTGCCCGTAGAGGCGAGAGCGGGGCGTGCGCGGGGGTGCGGAAGCATGGCCGGCGAGCGCGCTGCGCGCGATCTCCAGTACGCTGTATTTTGCCGAGTGATACGCACGATTATTGAAAGTTTAACAGTGAGTCTGTTCGAGAGATTGTTTTACGAGTGTTCTCCGTGGATGATCTCGATCTTTAAGGTGAGTTACCTAAATAATTTCTAAGATGGTTTTATAAATTGTCAGTGCTCTTTTATAGGAAAAATCGGACAGTGTTTACCATTTACTTTCATTATGGACTCACCCTCGGTAGTCCTTTTGAAGTTTTTTACTTTGCTTTGGTATCTTCTTTGGCGTCTTGCGGCCAATCAGCCCAGACGCGGACCTTAATTTAGGTCGGCCCAATGAAGTGAGCCGTCGGCTTGTAGAATTGAGCCGTCTCGTCGGCTCGTTGAAGTGAGCCGTCGGCTCATTGATATGATCCGTCGGCTCATTGAAGTGATCCGTCGGCTCATTGAAGTGAGCCGTCGGCTTGTTGGAGTGGGCCACCAGGGTCGATGAAATGAGTGGTCGGCTGATTTTCTGGAGCCTTCGGCTCGGAATCTTTTGCCAGTCAGTTTAGCATTTGCTGCTAATTTTTTTGATGACCCGTCGGGCGCTAATTCCAATAAATATATGGTTATTTACTGTCGCAGGGTGAAGAATGGCGCTACCAAGGGCGTTCACAACTTTGGGAGAGCTTTCTGATCTTGATGTACCAGGGGACAGAGAAGTTTTGGATCGACTCATCGAAGTCGTGAATCAAGTTTATCCGGACACATGGCGAAACTGGAATGTGATCGATTACTCGAAAAAAGATCTTTTTGGATCAAGAATGGATCCACAAATCCTTAATAAGTTAAGATTCGCTATCCCAACGATATCGATGGTAAAATGCTTTGACCCTAATGCAACGTCAATATCTGAAAAGAAGTTTAAGAGTTACAAACTGTCACTTTTGGAGTGGCCCTTTTGTAGGGCTTTAATTATGAACCCTAAATCACTGGCGACTAGAATACACGGCTCTGCTTCAAATTTAGAAATGTTTATGGCGGCTATTGGTGATATCGGAGATGATTTAATTTCTAGAGAAGAAGCAGAAAGTTTGATATCTGGCGGGGAAAAGCGAAAGAGACCATCGTCTCACTCATCACACTATGGCGGTAACAAAAAACAGAAAACTGATTCAGCTGAAGAAATTAAAATTCTTAAAGAACAAACAAAAACCCTGCAGAACATGATGGCTCAGCTATTGAGTAATCAAACTTATAGCACCCCAAGAAGTGACTGTTCTAATACTTATGAAGAAGATGGCTTGGTTTCGGTAGCAGATACTTTGTCGCTAAACGGAGAAGATAAAGAAAATAATGGTCAAGCTTCCTCTATATTTGAAGCCCCCGGTATGGATATAGATTTACCAGGGTGCTCTACTAATCTATTTGATTTGTCTCCTTGTGTTAAAGAAGCCGAACCTAAAATCATCAAGGCTCCAACTGATTTGTTAGAGCAAGGCATGAATTGTCAAAGGTTTGGTAATGAGTCTTGGTCTAACCTTCGATATAGTGAGGTCAATAAAAAGCTTCAAGCCACTCCAGCTTTTACTTCCCTGTCAGTGAACTCACAATTGGCGGGGAAGACTCCGAATTGGGTTCCTTACGAGCAAGTTGTGAAGTATGATCAAGCTTTGGGCGCATTAACGCATGGTCTTCTGCTACAAAGGAAGCAGCTAATAGAAGCTCTCTCTAATTTGGCAAACGATATGAAGTCAAAAGCTCTTAATGAAGCTATTGTTAAACATATTACTGGAAAAGATACTGATTTTAGAAAATCCAGTGACGATGTACTCCAGTATGTTTGTGGGCGTCGCGCTGAATTAATAGAATTCAGACGCTCTCTCTACAAACCTCCATCAAAATTCATGCATGGTATACTACATAAAGTGCCTCCTTCTTCTACCCATCTTTTTGAAGAGAATGCTCTATCTGAAACATTTAGGCAAAATGGTGGTTTCTACAAGTTTTTTCCCGCTTCAAAGACTTCAACTGATAACAACTTCAAGCGTCAAGATCAAGCTCATAAGAAAGCTTCAACATTTCAAGACAGCCGCCAGCAACAATTCAACAAAAGGAAGTTTCCGTCAACCTCCGCATCATCCTCGATCAATAGAGGTTATAGAAAATCATACGAGGGAAAACCAAACAATAGGAAAACAAAGGGGGGGGCACATCAAAAACCCTCGCCTAGAACGTCTACATCAAAACCTTATTGACTATGCCGGAAAAAACTACCTAGCGGGGCGTCTGAAGTATTTTATCGGAAAATGGAAGAGTTACGGTGCTCCGAATTATATCAGAAATATTTTAAACGGTATGTCGATTCCTTTCAATCGAAAGCCCCCACTAATATCAAATTCAATGTACAACTTAAGCAGATTACAAACCGAAAGATCCCAGGCTATGCAACAAGAGATAACGAAGTTGCTCCGAATGGCGGCGTTAGAAAAATGCAACCACAATTCAGTTTTCCTTTCACGTCTCTTTCTAGTTCCGAAGTCAGACGGCGGTCAAAGACCTGTCCTCAATCTGAAGCCGTTGAATCGTTTCATGGACCCGAAACCTTTTCGTCTCATCAACCACCAAAAAGTGCCGAATTTTCTGCAGCAGAACGATTATTTAGCAAAAATAGACTTATCAAGCGCTTATCTACATGTCCCCATAAAACCAGCTCACAGAAGGTTCCTGGCTCTATCGTACAACAACCAATGTTATCAGATGACCGCACTACCGTTCGGTCTCTCAGTTGCTCCGGTGGTCTTCTCTCGTCTGACGAATTGGGTGGCAAGCCTGTTAAGATCCAAGGGCGTCAGAATAATAGTATACTTGGACGATTTTTTACTCGCAAGCCAGAACTTGAGCATCTTACAAAATCAGATAAAATTAACAATAAATCTCTTGACCGAATTAGGGTGGATCATAAACTGGGAGAAATCAATTTTGGTTCCAACTCACAAATTAGAATTCCTAGGGATTATATGGGACACAGAAAAGGACATAAAATGCATCAGTTCAAAAAAGGTACGAAAAATCAAAGAAGCTCTACTTCAGATACTGGAAGTTCGTCGTTGGACTTGGAGAAAAGCAAAGTCGTTGCTGGGATTGCTAGTATTCGCCGCTTTTGTGGTACCTTTGGGTGTTTTGAATTGCCGATTAATGCAAAGAGCTGTGAACAGGCTAAACGCAAGTCGACCGGATCAAGTACACGATATTTCCGAGGTAGCTGTTCGCGACATGGATTGGTGGTTAGAAAATGTGCGAAAGAACTCTCCAATCTTCCCGAAGAATCCAACGGCTTTTCTGTCAACCGATGCATCCGATTGGGGCTGGGGTTCAGAACTCAATGGCAAAATGATGTCAGTTCCCTGGAAGGCCACACAAAAACAATGGCATATAAACATCAAGGAGCTTTATGCAGTTTACGAGACCATAAAATGGCACATCGAAAGATTGAAAGGTCAGGCCATAGTGATTCAGTCCGACAATCAAACTGTCATCTCCCACATAAGGAGGCAAGGCGGTACAAGGTCAGTGAGTTTATTAAAACTGACAAGACGTCTCTTGAAAATGTGTCATCAAGCACACATAGTCGTCCATCCACAATTCATTCCAGGACGCTACAACCTGACGGCCGACAGTCTGTCCCGCAGGAAACGAATCGCAGAGTGGAGTCTGTCCCCATTTGTTACCAAGAAGATCTTCGAACGATGGGGTACTCCAGAGATAGATTTGTTCGCGACCGAAGCATCAGCTGTGGTACCTCTATATGTCAGCCGAGATCCGAGAGACAAGAAAGCGGTTTTCACAAACGCGTTCAGCCGAAAATGGAACTTCAACCTAGCCTGGGCATTTCCTCCACCAGCATTAATGCCGCAGGTACTGCAGCATCTGAACAGTGCGATAGGATTATACATAATCATAGCACCGAAGTGGGAAAAATCTTTTTGGAGGGTAGACCTTCGACAGAGAACCACTGCACCTCCTTTCCAAATTCGAAATCTACAACACCATCTAATAGACCTGGCAACAGCAGCTCCCCCCTCCGAAGTAAACAAGTTACAATTGGAGGCTTGGAGAATTCGGGGTGGAGCAATCTAGTCAAAGATTGGTCGTCGGAAAATGTTGCCTTGTTAGAAAGCTCTTGGAGAAAGTCATCGCTGCAATCCTACAAAGCAGCTTGGAATCGTTGGCTGCAATGGTGTGCTTCAAACTCAGTATGCCATTCTAATCCATCGGCCATGCAATTGGCCCTTTTTCTGTGCTATCTCCATACGGATCTGAATTTAGCTCCTAGAACAATTAAAGTCCACAAATCAGTTGTCTGCACCTTCTCGAATCCTTCCAATGTTATCAGTCTTAGTTCACATCCTATAGTGGGACGCATAATTAAAGGGATTGAACTGTCAAAACCACCTGTTGTTAAAAAGAAAATATGGGATGTATCGGAAGTAATCAAATGGATATCAGATAATCCACCACAAGACAATAGTCTTTTTCAATTATCAAGACATGTCGCTTTGCTCCTTTTACTTAGTTCTGGACGCCGAATCCATGATTTAACCCTTTTACACATAGGTTCCGACGATATGGTCATTACCAAAGATTCACTGATATTCTGGCCTAAGTTCGGGTCCAAAACGGACTCGGCGCGCTTCAGACAATCAGGTTGGGAGCTTAAATCCAATCAGATTAAGAACTTAGATATTCCTTTTTGGACGTCCAAGCTTATTTCATTGTCTGAGAATCGTAGAACAGCTCGTGAAAATCTGACAAATTTATTCATTACCACAAGAGGAATGGTCAAAGCCGCGTCTCGTAGCGTCATTGCCGGATGGGTACGAACAGTTTTTGAGAGCGTAGGTATTAATGCATCACCAGGGAGTGTACGCTCAGCGGTAGCTTCCAAGAATTTTAATTCATTGCCACTGGATGAGGTTTTGAGTATAGGCAATTGGCGAAGTGAAACAACTTTCTTTAAGCATTATTTTAAGGAAATTAATCGTATTGATTTTAGTTCTAATCAGAGACCAAATGTTTTAAATGATTCCTTTAAAGCTTTATTGTAAAACCCTGAGACTGATTCTTAAGCAAAATGCATAAAATAAGATATTTTTTTTTTTAGCTAAGATTAAAAATCTTGATTGTTATTATTTCTATTGGTCTAGTATTATGATTAAGACTTTTATATTTATGTTATAAATAATACTGATAATTGATGAAACAAGAAGTTCCTATAGTTTAAGTTTTCAGATTTTTTTACAAGAAATAAAAGATTTTGTTCCCTTCCTTTTAAAAACTAATGTTTCATTTCTTCAATGTAACCATCTTAGACAAAAAGGTAACCCTTTATTAGTTTTCACAGTACGCTGCTATGGCCGGCAGAAACCAAACAAGTCTCAGAGGGTCAAGCCGCAGGCTAGACCTAAAATAGAACCGTTTTTCCCCCGAAGGGAACAAAAACGGATATTTTGGGTCTAGCTAAGGCTTGACCCAGGTTTAAGGCCTAGCCGGCTTCCTTCTTTGAGACGGTACTGGAGATCGCGCGCAGCGCGCTCGCCGGCCATGCTTCCGCACCCCCGCGCACGCCCCGCTCTCGCCTCTACGGGCAGCGCGACGCGATAAGGGACGATCATACTGTGAAAAAAGCTACGAAAACGTGCTATTCATTCACAAAATACAAAGTGTAATCTCAGAGGGTCAAGCCTTAGCTAGACCCAAAATATCCGTTTTTGTTCCCTTCGGGGGAAAAACGGTTCTATTCTATTAAAATGTCATCAATTATTTACGACTAAACTGCGGTTAAGAATGCATGAAATTCCAATATCCAATTCAGTTT
The DNA here is from genome assembly GCA_963669345.1 of Gortyna flavago. Classification (NCBI taxonomy): domain Eukaryota; kingdom Metazoa; phylum Arthropoda; class Insecta; order Lepidoptera; family Noctuidae; genus Gortyna; species Gortyna flavago. Next base: position 5,960,421 of record OY770131.1, read on the forward strand.
TGTCAGTGAAACAAAAATGAAGCACATAACGTAATTTTTTACGCACGATGGCCACAGTTTTATTACAAAGGTTTACTTCAAAAGCTTTTACTATCAAAAGCTAAACAGAAACACTTTCCAAAATAATACCTCCAAACTGAAAACAATAATAACCACAACGAACCAAACTTCTGCTTATTCGAATTTCAAAGCGACCGCCAAAAGACCGAACATAACGTTTCGAACGAACCCTTTTTCATTCAAATATTATGACGTCACAAACAAATATTATTATTCTTATTTCCTTCGATCTTCCGTCGCGAGTAATATTGTCACTTCCTATGTGAATGCGAATGTGGTGCAAAGACGATAAGGAAAAGCCATTTTAAAGATAAAAAACAAACAAAAGCGAGTCGGACTCGTGCACCGAGGGTTCCGTACCATCATATGTTTTGGCGAGGCCTATATTCGTCAGAGAATGTTAACACTGCACGCTGCGTTGTAGAACATTGCAGTTTTAGGTCACCGCCATCTCTTGACCGATAGTGGAACTAATGTAACTTTTGTTGATGGTTTCTGAAAAAGTATGCTATTTATAGACATCGTTATATTTTTCGTGTAATCTTTACATAAACTTTTATAACGGTATTTTTTTTTACATTTTTCATCAGAAGTCCAAAACTATGCGGCGTACATGCGAATTTTTAAAAACCCCTTTCAGTCGCTGTTGCAATAAAATTATAAATTTTTATTTCTTTCTTATTGTTAAAATAAGTAGTTGGGCAAACGTCATCTAAAACCATTCCAAATTTCAAGTCTTAGTAGTTCTGTAGATATCCAGCTGTGACAGACAGACAGATTGAGTCTCACCATAAGGGTTCCGTTTTTACCATTTTGGTACGGAACCCTAATAGAGATTAAGGAGCTTGTTGGCTTTCGTTTTTAATGTAATGTGGGAATGGGGAGTGAAGTAAATATTTCATTTGAATGCTTAAAAAAACAATATTGATTGAGGGAGTGAAATGAAACGAAATTATCTACCTATTTTGTATCGGAATCACTTTTACACGTCATATTATAAAAAATAAAATATAAGGCTTGATGAAGTCGGCGTTTCCTATCTGACTACTGTAAGAATAAAGGCCGAAACAAACTCAGAGGTTACAGTTTCTTTTCTTACGAATCACCATGTCAAACCTCAAACTGGGTACAACTGTTTACTCATTTACCGGAGGATTTAAAAAAGATAGTACAAACATATTTAAAGAAAAACATAAGAAAAATGTACATATGTACCCCTGTAACGACACCAACGCCCAAAAGGCAATTAAGATTTAAGATATTATTATTTAGATGTAAGCACTTTGTATCTCATTTTAAGTGAACTGTTATTAAAATTCTCTTGAGAATCAAAATCTCTTTAAACCTATGCTTATTTGTTTTATTTTAAACGTTATCGTTTTTGACAGATTTGGTAGACGTTGTCTGATGCTGTCAATATTCAATTCGATGAACACCGATTCACATTAACACAACAACAGTAACGTAAGTACGTATAATTTATGTAAACAAAGATACTTCCTTATTTACACAACTATGGAGTTTATACGCCATAGATTCCATTAAAAAAAATACAATCTAAAAATGAATTTACGAATGCAATTGATGGATTTATTGAAATAAATGACACACAAAACTGAAAACTAAAAAAAATAAGGAATTCTAAATCACGTATCAAATAGCATACCAATGAGATTTCATGAATAAATCTTTCTAAATAGAATGTTGAATGAAAAAACATGACGATTGACGTCACGTCGTACGTCATTTGAATGATGAATGAAGTATGAGTAAAATAAAAAACAACTTGCAATAATTCAATAATTTTTTTTTTTTATCAGTCTAATTTCGTTTGTATATAAGTCATAAGTCATAATTTCATAAATGTAGGTACCTTTAGATTCCCTCAAAGATAAAACAAATTCTACCCCGCAGTTCTCTTAACAGTAATTTAGTATCCCCGCAGAAGACATTTTCGAATGATTTTGTAATTGGGAAACATAATTAAGTTAAGTTGTAATCACAAAATAAAGTGGTGAGAACAGTCAAATTAAAATTAACAAAATACTCCATTGTCTCTGTGTAAAGTACAGATGAGTACAGTACAATTCCACAACTCAAAACTTTCCAAACTGTGCTCGTCTGTACAAATCAAACAATCCTTCAAGTCCTTCCTCTGATTTTCGTTTGTGTGAGCGTTAAAATTTTTGGCGGTCGATCAAGTGCGGGGCAAAGAGGGGGGAGAGCAAGGGGGCGGGTCCCTGACCTAGTTCCGCGTTCCCCCTCCGCGGCCCTCTCGCGTACGCGTGAGGTCACTGTACTGCAGTTGCAAGACACCAAATACCGCAGGGTGACTGGACTCATCCCACAATACGGTCCGACGACTGTAGTAGACACGCAGCATTGTGTGCCAAAAAAGTGGGAAAATTGTACGGAAAATTGGATGTGCATCAAAATGAAAAGGCGATTTTTGATACGGAAAATGTTTTGGTTTATTATCATGAAATGCATCTTTCAAATATAGGTCAGTGCAGTATAGCATTCTATGAATTCTATGATATGAATCGATTAATGAACAAAAAAACAATATGATATAATATGTACGTTTATTACTGTAGGAATTTATTTATTTTGTCTAATTTATCGGACAATCTGTAATTACTATAATATAAAAAAACTAAATCCCATTTCATGTTTCCTGAATGTCATCAGGAAATATTATACGGTAGGAAATAGTACATTCACGACGCGGCACATAGGATGTCACTGCATCCGTATATCGGCACATTGTGGTTAGCTTTATTCCCGCGCTACATCCAAATGCCTACGCCTCGTAGAAGCTGCTACACTGCTACGAATGTCTACGAATTTCGTAGCGGTGTCATATTTTTTAAATATTCCTTTGTGTTTTTATGTGTTTACACGACAATGTATTTGTATGAGCTCAATTTGTTCAAGTTTCTGAATAACGGTGCACAATGGAACAAATTGTACGGAATAAAGTAATAAACATTTGTACGTGAACGTGGAAGGTACAGGAAATATTTATTTATTTAATACTTCAAGCACAAAAATGTACAGAGGCGGACTTAATGCCATAGGCATTTTCTACCAGTCAACCTTTGGGTGATGCAGAGACAAACAATGGTAGGTGCAATAATTTAACGTTTTATGTTTTTGTTATTTTAAAGATTTCCATTGTAGTAGAAATGAAGGTAGGTACTCTTATCAGATATTATGAAACAAAAAAAACTGGTCATGATTAAACCCACAATTTATAAAAAGTGATTGTGTCTATAAATGATTTTTATTTCGCAAATGCCTTTTTTACACTATACGAAGACGATAAGCATAATCAGCCTATACTGTTCCCACTGCTGGGACATGGGCCTCTTCTCTGTGAGAAGGATTGGGCCGTAATCCACCACGCGTACCCAGTGCAGGTTGGCGGATTGATTGATGGAGAAGATGATGAGAGATGATGTTTATTTGTGTAAGAGTTTTATACAAACTATTTTACATGTCAATAGTATTTTAAAAACTATTTTAAAATATTCTCCTCTTCAACTTTAAGAGGCGGAAGTAACCAAAATAGCCTATCTTCAATATGATTTGATTTTGTTGTGGATTGTGTTTTGTTTTCGTCGTGTTTGATGAGAGGGGTAAGGAGGCGCGGGTGAAACTTGATTTTTTACTGGCTTGATACGCCCCCTTAAACAGATTTCCAGTATGTAAATATACTATAGTATATAATAAACACTAAACCAATACACTAAAAAGCGAACTCAAAAATGTAAAACCGCCTATCATGCAACCCAATATTTCACTTCAACAAATGTGCCATTGATTCATTGTGTACCCGCCCTAATGGCCTCCGGAAAAAAAGCAGTAACAAGTAAAAAAGGATCCGATTAAACTTCGCGATTCAGCAAACAGGCCGACTAACCCCTCTGTTTGCATACCAATTACACGACCCCATGTATTTACAAGAAACCGACGCAATCGACACAACTACCTCATAACCTGCCATTCGATATTAAATCCTAAATCTTCTGTTGTAAGTCTCATATTCATTTGACAGATATTTTAATATTCTGGTCGAAGGATAATAGCCTTCTGTTGGCTGTCATGCAATATCCAGTGCAATATGGCCGCTGGATCTAATCTTAGGTTTTATTAGAGCACTAGATTTAATTTTACTTATACTCGTTTGCTCGTCATCTAGGTTCTGAAGATGATGATTTTCACGCTTAAGAGTTTTATGTTCGTTTTAACTTTGTATTGATTCGGCTGATTGTCATCCGTTTAATTAAGATGTCAAAACGTTTATAATAAAAGTACATCTAGATGTCATTTTCTTCGCAAAAACTTTTGTATCTTGGGGTATTAGACAACCCAAGATGAATCTAAGCAAATTTTTATTTTATTGTTTTGTTTGATTTGTAAAGAATAATCCCCGACACGTGAGTACTTTTATAAAACATTTTACAAGCATGTTAAGCTCCGGGGCTTAACATGCTTGTAAAATGTTTTATCATAAATACAGATGTTTTCGGTTATAAACATATTCTAAACTAGCTTTTTCCCATGGCTTTGCCCACGTGAAGATCGGAAGTTATCCCCGGGAACATGTCAATAAAAAGTCGTCCAGACCGTATTTCAGCCACGGCGGCCAATCGCAACGGAAACTGGCCTTCGGCGCGGGAAATATCATAGCGCACAAGTGTGCGCGCAGACACGTGCACTCCCTCTTCCCTCATAGTCCGATAAGACGGCAATCCGACTCGACCGGAGAGAGATCAGGCGCAGGACCAACGTCTTAACGTGCTTTCCAAGGCACGGGGTTATCACACCGCCAACTTCCAAACTCCGGGCTGTTACTGAGAAATTCCTAATGGAAAAACTCAATAACATTGCCCGACCCGGGAATCGAACCCAGGAACCCACGCTCAGCAGACGCGCTGGTGACCACGAGACCAACGGGGCAGTTAATGAACATACTACCGGTAAAATACTACTGTTATCAACAGTATCCTATGTCCTAACTCAGGTCATAGTATATCTATGTGCCAAAAATCCAAGTCCGTTCAGCCGTTAAGGCGTGAAAAGGTAACAAACGAAAGAGTTACCTGAAGCGTACCGCGAGAGCTAGTTCGAAGAAGAGAAAAGAGTTCCTATAAGGACTCGGTTCCTTTGCCCAGCAGTGGGACTGTATAGGCTCAACAAAATAAATATAAAAATATCAACTTTATATTATAAGATCGTAGACTTTACAGTTTCGAAGTTTTCGTGACAAGCGAATGTATGACGTTGCTAAATATATAAATAGATAAACAAGTCTGGACTATTCTCAAACTATGCTTTCACAGAACCTCAAGGCTCACATCAATGTCTGAATTTTCTTGGAACGCCCACAAATAGATTAATAACCTCTAAATAAATAATTTTGACGAACTACCTCCAACAAATAATTAATCATTTATTCCCTTTTCAGTATTTACTTTTGTTTGTTTAACTTAGACTTAGTATTAGGTATTAATGTACCATTCTACATCTCAATAATTTTTACATCAGTTTTATTAAAAAATTAATGCTCCAATTTATGTGAAATGTTAAGTGATGTCCTGAAACACAGGTTTGAATAAACCTAGTTCGGGGGCCGCTAACTAACACTCTAATTCCGAACCATCCTCTTTGCACCTGTAATAAAACATATTTTAGTTTTAGTTTATTTTTAGGCACTATAATTGTATGAAAAATTTGCTCCTCTTGGCTAAATGTACACCTTTTGTAAACTCAGTGCGGTTTAGTGGATGTTACATGTCTTCGAATTTTTGGTTCTAGGCCATGCCAAATTGCTATCAAAACGGTGAAGGAAAACCTGTCTGGATTCGAACTCTCGATCTTACTCTTAGGTCGGGGCTGATCCCACTGGGCCACTACTTCACTAAATTACGTTTGTATTTTGGGAATTGTACAAGTTATGTAAGTGTCAGTACCTATATAATAAAGTATGCACAGTATCTTGTCATAATTTTTTATTAGTTTTTGTATAGGACTTACTAATTTTTAACTACCTTTTGGAAGGGGCGACTAGAACTAATACTATTTTACTGTAAATTTTTCGACGTTCAAAAGTGCCTTTTATGTGCCTATTTGAAACAAATGCTTTGACTTGCCTAATTTCTGAACGAAAGCCTATCCGTTTTTAACATATACTATTTAACTATTATTTATCCTTATTTTATTCAATCAATCACCGCACACATCACATCTATCAGCCCATCAACATAAATCTAGCACATAAACAAGCACAATTTCCATTCGTCTCCAACATAAAGTAATTTTTACTGGCTGTCTCGCTGCGGGAGCGCCGCTAGTTGTAATCACCGGTCCTCGTAATAAAACTGTCACGTGTTTTTGGAGCAGATTTATCATGTAGTGTTTTAGTATTCCACGTCAATATTGTGTTTTAACATAACATTACAGGTGTTGTTATTCCATAAAGGTGTAAGCAGAGATGTATAGATAGACATTACTGTACACCAAAGTCGTAACACATGGTAGCTATTAAACAATATCGTACACCCACATTTCACCAGTTATAAACTGAACACAAATTGGGTTGTTACTTAGTTTCTAATGGCAATCCCAATACTTTGCCCAACCTGAGAGTTGTACTTTGAACCCTGATGCTCAGTAGTCGCTAAGTCGACCATTACCTAGACCAAAAAAGCAGTAACTATACGTCGTAATAACCAGATTCATCATGTATAGTAGTGTTCGCTATCCACATCAATATAATTTATACATTGTTTTATTTGAACGTCAGCATGAAATATAAAGTTGTGTGTTAGATTCATTATTCGTTCCAAAACACCGTGTTTGCGTATTAATGAAGCATTCGGATCAAAGATGAATAGGTTACAGTGTAAGATAAGCTAGTTAAATCCGTATCTTCCTAAGTGCATAAATTCAAATTCAAAGCATATATTTATAATAAACAATTTACCATCTCTTTCCATATTTTCTTGAGCCAACTTAATATTTTTCCAAAAAAAAAACTCCCCTTCCAAATTGGCACCCAAAAAAAAGTTAAATTGACACACACAACAATTTAATTCCCCTAATGACTACTGATTCAATGAACTGCTACGCTGTAGGCAATGCGTATGCGTCATCGTAGCCGAGATCAATGCTGCGTAGCTGAAGTGCTACGCGTGAGTGGTGCTACGAGGCAATTTTATATCCATTACTCGCTGTTTTGTGCACACCTGACTCGTAAAGGGTGAATATTCAATGCATAATTCAATGAATCTACGGTAGGTATTTTTATGCATCTATCAGCGATAGCACCTTTCAAAGGCAAGATTTACATTATTTTTTTATACCTGTTTAGTGAAGAGTTACCTACTCAATAAAATATCACTCAGTAAAATATGGTCGAGCTTGGTAGAGCAAATTTTTTTCTGATTGGCTCGCAAAGTGACTCTTGCCAGCTAATCAAATCAAATACCATTTAGCTCTTTACTCAACTAACATTCATAATAAATCTATATTACTTATCTAATGACTTTTGAAAAAGTTATTATTTTAACTGACCGAAAACGTTTATAAAAACCATCGATTATAATGATTGATTTTATATTTATCAGTTTGTAATATGAAATAAAACTTTACCAATTACTGAACACTAGTGACAATTATTGAACCTTATAGTTTTAACCTAGTAATAATTAACCTAGTAATGAAACTGTTTCAATAAAATTTCAGCCACATTTCTACCAAAACCAACGGTTGATATTAATAACATATTTTAAGCCTTTATAATGACATTATTTTGATGTGTAATAATAATGTATGGCTTGTGGCTTGATGAATAATTTTGAGGTTAGTCCGTGAATGGGTGACCATGCATAACAATACATACCGAGACCCCTCCGTACCTCGGAGAGCACATTAAGCCCTTGGTCCCGTCTGTCATTAGTAGATCTTTGACAGTCGCTACGAGTACCCAGAAGCCCGAAAGTCTGACAACCAGTCTTACTAAAGGGTATCGTGTTACCCAATAACTGGGTTGCGACGGTCAGATAAAAAGGTTAGGCAGATTGATTATCGTTATTTAAATAGGTATTTGATAATACTAGCTTCGCGTGAAATTTCACCCTCCCCCCATTTACCCTCTTAGGGTTGGAATTTCGAAAAACCCTTTCTTAGTGGATACCTACTCTTCATAAAGAACATATCTTCAAAATTTCATGTCTCTAGGACCAGAGGTTTAGGCTGTACGTTGATATATCAGTCAGACAGGACTTTGATTTTTTTTTACTTTGAATTTCTCCAAATAACATGATAGTCAGTTCAATTAAATTCTCCAAACGGCTGGTTGATACTTCCCGTGACCCAAGGGCTGGATTTTACTAGGCCAGAGACTAAGCATTGCCATACAATGTGGTAATGCCGCCAGTCTCTTGGGTACATTACTTGTCGACGGCTACGATGCAGAGACATGTTTCGATGCCATATTTTAGTTCGTCAATAGTTTAAGGTAAGTTAGGATATTATATTTTTATTTAATTAGGTATATGTTGTTATTTATGTACATTTAATTTTAATCCTACTAATATCATGAAAGTGAAAGTATGTTGTAAGTTTGGATGTTTTTTACTCAATCACGTTAAAACGGCTGAACGGATTTGGATAAAATTTGGCACTCAGATAGTTTATAACCTAGATTAACACATAGGATACGTTATATCCAAGTAGTACATTCCCGTGGGATAATTTCCGACATCCACGCGAGCAAATCATCAACATCTACCAGCCTCACAATGTCCCAGCAGTTGAACATTATAGGCTGAAAACCTACTTTTGAATGAATTAAATTGCATCAATTGTAACTTGCCTCTGTAATTGTATCAATAAATATGAGCCACCAATACTGTGTAATGTAACATGACTAACGGACGGTATTAATTACGGACTCCAGCAAGTAGTAATGGCACTACGTTCATGTGAATTTACAATACTGCGTCAAATCGTATCTAGTAATTTGATAGCGATAACAAGGCTTGTTTTCAAATGGAGCTGTTTTGCATTTAATGTATGTAACGAATTGTGTTTGTATCTAGTATGCTATGGAAACATATTGTAATAAAACAACATCGATCTATACCTGTAGGTACTTACTAATAATAAAGCTGAAGAGTTTGTTTGTTTGAGCGCGCTAAACTCTGAAACCGCCAGTCGAATTTGAAAAAATATTTTTGCTTTTGATAGCTCAATTCTTGAGCAAGGCTATAGGGTACTTAACATCATGCTATGATCCTTAGAAGACGAGCAAAAACAAGGAAAAGTCAGAAAGAACGCTGAGCGCAGGCAGGCGATGCGATGCGACGTGGTGAGTCGGAGGAACAAGAAATTTTACGCGAACAAAGTCGCGGGCAGAAGATAGTAATTTTATCATAATCATCATAATAACCTATATTGTTCCCACTGCTGGGACACAGGCCACGCGGGCCCAGTGCGGGTTGGTAGATGTCACATGTCTTAGAGTTTTTGGTTCTAGAACATGCCGGTTTCCTCACGATGTTCCCCCTCACGTTTTGAGAACAGTTCAGTGAAATAATTTACATAAAGTAAAGCGCCTGTCTGGGGTTCAAACCTACGACCTACGACTCGTAAGTCGCTAATTAATTAAATATCACGTCTGTATTCCCCGAAAAGGTAGGTTACACCCTCAGTGTAAGATAAATTCAGATTTCGTCAGTACCTATTGCTTAAGCCCTATATATGCCACAATAGGTGGCGAGTTAATTGGCATCAAACATGCACAAATCCAGCATCTAGGCTGCCATTCAAAAATCCTAATGAAAAACTCAAAAACACTTGGCCCTTTCCGGGAATCGAACCCAACAAGATTGCTATGCAACGAGAACAACGAAGCAGTCATACTAATTCTACTTTTTTTTTTTAAATGGAGTAGAATTACATCATAATCAGCCTATAATGTTTCCACTGCAGGACACAGGTCTCCTCTCTACGAGAGGCAGTGGGCCGTAATCTACAACGCGGGTCCACTGCGGGTTGCTAGATGTCACATGTCTTCGAATTTTTGGTTGTAGGAAATGCCGGCTGGTTGAAGTGATCCCGTGGGTCCATTTCGAGTGGGTCCTGTTGACCAAAGACTTCCCACAGGTACAGTTGACTGTCCTCACGATGTTTTCCTTCACTACGACCGTTTTGAGAGCAGTGATTATGAAATTATTTACACAAAGTAGAAGCAAATACAATAAAAAAACATAACTGTGAATGAAGCGAGAGATTGTCTAATAATTGCTAAACTTTGGTAGATACGAGTACGTAGCAAGCGAGACTGCAATTATTAAGATTTTGGGTTTGACGTACAAATAACCTGGAGTTTATTTGAGTTGCTTCCTCGTTTGATGTAACTTTGATCTACGGAGACTTTGTAGACATTTAAATGTCTATAAACTTGGTATTCAACCAGTTCAATATATTCCTAGAATAAATGGTTTAATCATTTTCAACGTTTATCATTATTGACAAACTCACACCTCATGAAGTTAATTATTGTATCATGTATGTTTGATAAGGGTTGGGTATCTTACTGGCTTGCACTTCGGATATTAACCTACAAAGGCGTAACGGTTATAGACCTTCGTAACTTCAGATAAAACATGCTTTTATCTAAAAACAAAAACGAAGTTTAATAAACAATATTGATATCGTACGTTTTAGAATGAAAAGTTTATTTAGTTACTCAATTTAAATTAATTAAATGCGAACTTCATTAACGTTTAGAATAAAGAAAAATTAATTTAATAAAATATTGCATTCAATTATATCAGTCTGAAATAATGATCGTCATTATCAAGATGAAATTAATGAATGAACAGCCGAGCAAGAATGAGGTCAAATTAACAGTAATAAATTAAAAGTTATATAATATAAAAACTGCTTATTTTTGCTCGCCATACAAAGTACAACTTCACGGTATGAATGAACAGCAATTTGTAAATAATTAAATAACACCTGAATGGGTACAATAACGGTCTTCTTCGGTCTTCAATGCTTAATGTTGTGAATATCAATTCGGTGGAAGTCAGAAAGTTTTAGAGCGCCATTCCCAACGTTCCCACACTCACACTCGTACAAATCAAAGAAACGGCGACGCCCTGAATGCCCCACGTGTTCCGGTCTCTATTCAATGGTAAATCGAATACACGCATATCGTGTGGACATTCTTTTCTTTGAACTATAAAAGAAAGTGTGGACTAAAAATACTAAGGAAATTCAAGTAAGATTTTAAAAGTCATCGAAAAATAAACATTCGTTTGGACAAAGCAAACGATGTCCAATGTTTAATTAGTTAAAAAAATACCGTAGACAAATCCAAGACGTACATTAAAAAGACGTTGTGAAGCTCACAGGGGCCTCGGATCGATGGTCCGTCGTACTCCTAATCGATAGCGCCGTACTACTACCTCAATGGGGTGCGCGCGCCGCCCGACTTACATAACGCGCAGAACACCACCTGTTGCTTAATACTACCACCCATTTATAACCCAACCACGTTGGAAAGGCCGTCTCACCTCCACGTAGACTCGATTCTCGTGTACTATCAAATTTGGGCGGGTAGCCGGAGTCAATGCACTTGGGCAACCTTCGGCGCTGCACTCAAGGGTGCATAGTAGGGTAGCGGTGTGTAGGTATGATAATGATCTTCGTTACCGTTATTGGAAGGCGTAATGAAGAGTTTACGCTGTAAAGGGCATGGTAGTGCATAAAGTTGCTTGATTCGTCGCAGATAGAAATGGAATCCTAAAAAAACAGACTTGTACTTGCAGATTTTTAAGCTTGAGTGCGGTGTGTTGTTGTACGTTCTAAATAAGGATTGGGTGACTGCATAATGGAGGTATTCGAGTATTTTTTCACGTATATTTGGATGGTCAAACTCCTTTTTATGCACGAACAGTTTTCCTTATCTAAACTTTCAAGAAGTGTACATGATTTTCCTCTTTATTTTTTCGAATAGAAGAGGATTAGCGTTCAACCGTAAATAACCGATAAAATCGTGCGAAAATCCGGTTTTTCGGATGGTCGCAGAGATCAGACGGCGCTACGCAGAGGACCGGAAACTGTTCACGACACGGATGAACGGATCGGTCATGTGTGTCCACGTGTTTAACTGCGGAACTCCGCAAAGAGGCGGGAAGTACTCGGTAAAACCTTCTACCCGACAAGGAAAGCTGCGGAAAACTTATTGCAGTACTTTTCCAATGATGGTAATGGTATTTAACAGTATTGGGTATCGTGTTACCCAGTAACTGGATTGTGGAGGTCAGATAGGCAGTCGCTCCATGTAAATTACTGGTATTCAGCTGCATCTGGTAAAACTGGAAGCCGACGCCAACATAGTTGGGAAGGCTAGTCAGATGATGACAGTAACGTTAGCAAATATTTATTCTACTCATATAAACAATCCCATGCTTCAAGAAGGCCTTTCAACAACAACATTCCTCTAGTCTAGGCAAGGGTCCGGATTTCGCGCATAGAAAAAGATTTCTAAGCAGATAATTAGATACATAACACTTCGCCTGAATTTCCAACCCTAGTATCTATGACGCAAGCGACATAAAGACTAAACGAATTTTCAAATCATTTAATTTAAAAGTCAATGCAAAATTAAGCCCACGCATTATAATACTGCGTAGGTTTTCAACTGGATAGACTATCACATCTCACTGAAAGGCGTGGGTTTAAAAATCAGAATCGCTAAACATTATAATATAATATTAGCTGATATAATATTCTGACAGGTTTATATTATAATCTCTGCCTACGTGTTGTAGTGGAATGTTACCCTTATTTGTGACGGGTAACTAGACATGCACGATGATCACAAGATTAAATGGTAGGTACACTGAAAAAATAATACAGCACATTATGAGCGTTAACACCGTACGGCATTGTATACAAACTTTCAAGCCCTTGTTTTTAGATATGAATTAACCGATTTTAATGAAACTTCATACGCATAAGCAGGATACAAAGGTCTAAAAATTTACTTTTTGTGTGAGGTGAGGAACATTTTCGAAAAATTGTGTTACAGCCAAATTAGACAGATTTTATAGTTTCCATAGAAACAGAGATTTCCATTTATCTTTTTTTTAATAAGACATTTCGAAAACGTTCTTAGTAACTTTTTAGACCTTTGTATCCTGCTTATGCGTATAAAGTTCAATTAAAATCGGTTTCCTTTATTTCGAAAAAACTAGGGCTTGAATGTTTGTATGAAATGCCGTACGGCGTAAACGCTCATAAACAATAAGAAGATTTTTTTGTAATAGACAAAACAGTAACTTTTAATGATTGAACATACTATTTACTACAAAAAAAAAGGAAAATCATCATTACTGTATTGTAAGTTTTCAATGGTTTGAACGATATCACCAACTGAATAAAAACAGTTAATTTTATGACATTTAGCTACTTAAAACGTTAAAGTTTATACTGTCATGAAGGTAACATTTTGCCTCAAGCTTTAACTGTTTTCGAATCAGTAAAAAGTACTGTTTTGAATGTTAGGCTCATATGGAACTGTTTAAAGCAGTTCTTATTAATGTTTTTCATTTTTATTTCCTGCTTATTTCTTTCAGTGATGGCTAGCTGGGGTGTTATAAATAGCTAGAGTTTTTCTTTCCTTATGGCTGATTTACACTTACTTATTTATATATACTTTATTGTACACATAACAAAAAACAATTGATCGAACACTAAAAATATACAATTGGCGGCCTTATCGTTTTCAGCGATCTCTTCCAGGCAATCTTGGAATAGACAGTGATTTGCCTGGACATATAAAAATAGGGTTGTCAGTCTTACCAAGGGGTATCGTATTACCCAGTGACTGGGTTGTGGAGGTCAGATGGGCAGTCGCTCCATGTAAAATACTGGTATTCAGCTGCATCCGGTTAGACTGGAAGCCGACCAAAACATAGTTGGGTAAAGGCTAGGCAGACGACGATATAAAAATAGGGTTGTCGCTGTTGCAATAATATACTAAAATAGATACACAGATAAAATATATACATATACTATCGACACAAGTAACCAGTTTAGTTCAAGTAGCAAGAGTTGGTCCACACGGAACGCAACGCATTATGCAGCTGAGATAGGAGCCTTATTGCCTCGCACAGGTCTTTTTTTTTTTCTCACTGGTTGTTTTTAGTGTAACTTTGTTAGTTTTAAACGCTCCTTTCTTTTACTTTTGTATTTCCTGTGAAATAAACCTTAAAAAAGATATTTCAAAAGTGACAGATTGTAATCGTAAAGTGTCACATATGTACGTCAAGGGACTTAGCTTTTATAAATAAATACTGCAGTAGAACAAGGCATTATTTAAGGACACTCCGAATCTTTTCCGGTTGGGTAGGTACCTACCGGCGGTAGCCAAGGCCAATTAGAGGTAATTAAATCTTGGGTACGTACTACTTGTACCGTAAGCCAAGTAAGCGGATTTTCACTCAACCATAATTAATAGATATCACCGAAAGAAATTAAGAACATAACTGACATTATTATATTACTAATAGGACTGATTTATCAATCGACAGATAATTTATTTTCGTGGAATAAAATTGACGTCTGACAATTTCGTATGGAAGAACTGTTAAAAATTCAAAATTATTCCTCCGATAAAATTATTTGGCGTCGGAAAAATCAGCCCTTACATTCATAACATTTATTGAGTACCTACATCATTGGCATATAAAATTGTCCCACGGCGTAAGTAGCCCACGACATATCTACTTTTCACCCACACTACACAGAATATTAGTTTAATAAATTGAAAGACCTCTTTAATCGTTGACATTATAAAAGCAAGTAACCCGTACCTAATTAAATAATCATATTATTTAAGTATGGTAGAATTTTGTATTTTAAAAGGCGATTATTTATTTTATTTTGTAAAAGAAAGTGGCCAATAGTAAAGTTAGCGTCAGGCTATCAAGTGTGAAGTCGTGAGTTCAAAACCCATCCAAAAACCGTTCCAAAAATACCGTTCTGTTCCGTTCAAAAATACTGTACAAAGGCGGCGTCATTTTCTACCAGTCAACCTTAGGGTGATGCAGAGACAAAACATGGCAGGTGCAACATACGGGATAAATAGCTAGGAAATGACTATGAAATACAAGAATATTTACTAAAAACAGATAGATAAATACTTATAAACAAAAAAAATACTGTCAGGAGAAAAAATTATCGGTAGAGGAGAAAACGAATCCAGCAAATAAAACGATTTACGTGATTTTATTAAAGATGCTAGGCTGGCATGGGTTCGGGAATATGGACGGCAATCGTCAGCTGCTGCTTAGTGTCTGTCTAAAATCCTTATTCGGGCAAAATGAGGAACATTAATAAAATAAACAAATCTGTAGAGCCATTCTCAAGTGATGCGCTTACCAACGAACAGCATTCCATTTTTGTTTATACATAGATTATTATTTAATGAGACTTGATTGGTCTCAGTCACAACTTACTTTCACCATAAATAGGCGCTTAATCTCTCCCCATGAATTAAGTAATCGTTCGTCTTAACTTCCGTAACTTGTTTCGGCTAGCCGTGGTTCAAGCATTAATACCACTTAGATCGGCCCTCACCCCATAAGAGAATTAGAGCGAAAAGATAAGTCCGTTCAGTTTAATTACGCCATTCCATAAGATTGCCAGAAGTTGGCAGAATTGGACTATGAACATTATTTATAGTTACGACGATTTAGACCAATGATTATGAAATTGGGATTGGTGGATCATAGACACAAACATTGCATTTTGGAGGTCTTACATACATCAGATGGGTAATTTTCGTAACTTTAAGAACGTTCACAGTCTGATCTCAGTCTCAATCTGTCAAAAATACCTCTTATTTCCCTACTTTTTGACAAGTTTTTGACATATTTGTTTGTCGCCGAGATGAGACTGCGACTAGATTATGAACGTTTTAAATTACGGGAATTGGCCTTCAGATGCTTTGTAAAAGTCTATAGGACAAACAAAGTACATAGAACAGTAATATTATACCAAAATAGCATAAAAGCATTGACTTTTATATTACTGAAATCATTGAGTAAAAGATACGTTATGGCGAAACTTCGAAGAGGTTAACAGCTTACTGTGCTTGTTTGTGTACTTGCTGTGCATTGACAATAAAAAAACAGAGGGCCCACAGAAGGGCCTATTTATAGACAAAGTGACATTCTATCAGCGACAACGATGAATAATGGAAAAATCAAATATGTGCGTGCCGTGCGTACCGTGTCTGCCGTGTGTGCGAGTAATATGTATGCATAAGGTTATGAATGGTGCAGGCATAAGGCAGGTGTAGTCCGTGTCATCATTGGTTTGTGGTTTTATACCGGTGAAAATGACAACCTTTCCTGACGTCCGTTATATATATGATGGAAACGCACTTCTAGGAAACCATAGCGTCAGGCCGTCAGTAAGTATGTAACTGTAAATTGGCACCCGAAGTATCTACCCCCTGATTACTTAAAGAACCGATAATATATCGTATGTGTATGTTTCCTGCTAAGTAAAGTCTAGCCAAACTTGCCAGGATTTGGCTAGACTAGTTACACCAAAAAAGAATAAGTAATTTTCAAGGATAAAGAAGACTGCAGATTTTTTTCTTTTACACAAAGATTTAAGGAGCTTTTAAGGAAAACTTGGCACAGCATCCAGCAAGTGTGAATTTTGTGCAGACGAATTATTTTCAATACGTGGGTTGTTAAGATCTATTTCTACCTTGTTTATCATTTAATTTCACTTTGATATTACCCACGAAGTCTACGCCTACGGAAAATCTGCCATAGGTTTAATTAGTCCCTATATATTTTTGTATTTTTTTTTCCCTAGGGCTAGAAGTTATAGCCATCCAAACAAACGTTGATGGTAGTAGAAGTTAGATACCATCAGTAATAGTTTCGGGAGCCAAAGACTACGGAGTACCTCTACTTTTGTCGTCAACCATGTGATTTAAGTTTGTTGCTAGAAAATAATAACTAAGAAAATACGCTCGAATATTAATGATCAAAATATCCACGAGAACCAGATTTGGCTGAACCAAATTTTGATCATAAATATTTTATTAGTCGTCTATAAAGCGTGAGGTTCTTAGTTCGATCTCTGGTTTTAAAGAAGATTTCTTATTATGAAATTCTAATAACAGACCAGAATCTAGCAGACTGTTGAAATATACAGGTTTAGTCTACGCCTTGGCTTGTTCTTTCGGGGTATACGTACTAGCATTTTGCATTAATATGTTTGTCTTTACACGCATTTATATGCATGGCCTTGGTTGCTTTTATAACGTAATTTCCATTACACTTTCTCCAGCTCAAAAATCTGGAGGTTCTTCAGAATTTTTTTGATGGAATTTACACGTGAAATACTTTAAGTGTACCCTAAAGTGGGAGTAAAGTGAAATTGCGAAAAATACACGCTACCGCCATAAAACATCGCCACATGAAATGGTGCAGTGTTTCCATAGGCCCCGAGAATGGCGTTCCGTAAAATAAGCACTTCGGAACGTGATAAACTTTTCACATCATTTTGACGTGTTGCTTGAGAATGAGGAACTACGGTTTGAAGACCGATAACCTGATGCACAGGCTAGGATAGGAATGGTTTATGTATACATTCTGCTGTAAGAGGGAACACTAAATTCAAATAGCACGGTATCGTAACCGACAGTATTTTGCATTATCAGAATCTTAAATTGAAACATAAAATATAATTACTTAGAAATGGCTTATTTTATGAAATGACTTGGGTTCCGCGAATAAAGCCTTTCCTAAATGAATGAGATAGAATAAAACAATTTTCACTTATTTTTTTAAAAACTGAAAGCTGTTACTTGCATATATTTCAATAAAGTTCACAAATGGTAGCAGGTAGGTAGGAAGGTACTAAGAATTTCACATCAAAAAGCAAACTTGTTCAATGGACTTGAATGTTTTCGATCTTTCATCAAAATATTCAACGATATTGTTTCTTTTATTAGTATATAAAACAAAACTAAACTAATATTAAAAGCTGCTTTAAACCTTACAGCGTAACCACACAATCAATTTCCTAGCTCCGCTTAGTAAAAAGCAGCGGAAAAAGCGCTTTCATAAAAAGCAATCAAGTTTTTCAATCAAAACAGCTGCATGTAATATCTGCAGCCCCGGGCTATGGGATCGTCAAGGCTATCGTCTAGACAGGACACGGCGAAACTGACGGTTCTGATAATGTCATCTGAGCTTTTGGACACGGAATGCAGTAATAATGCACAAGATAGCTCAAATTACGCAGTGTTTGAACTGTTGACTTTTTATTAGAATTGTTGGATGAATTGTGACATAATTCTGTGTCAAAAAGTTCTTTCAATACATTTGCATGCAGTAATATTTATTTTATGTAAGGCTCAGACCAAATAAAAAACCAAGACAGAGTGCTGAGAACGATACAGTGAAGCATGCCAAAACTACACCTCCGCTCTGTGCATACGCGCTCAAACGCACACATTTACAACCATTTACACTTCACTAAGTGCACACATGTTTACGAAACCCGCTTTACTTTACTGTTGACAGCCCTCTGTCTTGGTTTTTTATTTGGTCTGAGATATAAGGTAGTTTCACAAGTGACAGTAAGCTTATCATTATTCTTCCTTATTTTAACTGCAGATCATGACCATGATCGAGGGTTGTCATATACCTATTATCGTCTGAGATGGATCAACGTCTTCTCTGATTTTCTTCTCGTTCATACTTCCACGGAATAGATTATAACCAATAGTAGGGTGAACCCAAGTAACTCTGCTGTATTTCTTACTGCTCAGCATTTGATTTATGTTCACGATCACAATGAGTCATATCCAAAGCTAGAAAGCATCACAATGTTTTACCGAAACCAACGATCCTTGGGGCTCAGACTAAATAAAAAACCAAGACAGAGCGCTGAGAACGATTCAGTGAAGCATGGCAAAACTACACCTCCGCTCTGTGAATACACGCTCACACGCACACATTTACAACCATTTACAATCAAACTACAGCTCACTAAGTGCACACATGTTTACGAAACCGGCTTCACTTTACTGTTGACAGCCTTCTGTCTTGGTTTTTTATTTGGTCTGAGCCTTGGGGACGCAAAAAGTGACGTATTTCATATCAATGTCTCCATGGCAATAGAAAACTTATCAAAATAGCCTCAGTTAATATATGCCACCCCTTAGCATAAAGCTAGTAGGGCAGGCCAAGGATATCGTCTAGACGGGAGACAACAACCATTATTAATAATGTCTCCTGAAATATGTTCAAATGCTCATCTACTTGGATGGCAAATGGAATTATGTCAATGTCAGTCTGGGCGAAATTGTTTTGAATAAAGCTATTAAATAAATTATCAGAAAACCAATTTTCGCAATTAAAACTGTCAAATTCAAGTCGCAACCTCATCCTAGCAAGAACTGTCAAAAACTTATCAATAATTAAGGTAAACTGGAGGTTTTTTGACAGATTGAGAACAGAATGCGATCGGTCTTATAAATACAGTCATTTCCCACTGACGAGAATGCATTAGGTCGGTGAGCGCAAGACACTTGTTTCCTATTTGCACGAACTACATAAATATGAGAATAGCTGCAGTACTGCTAGAATAACCTTTTTGAAAATTAAATGTCCCTGTTTTTATACGGGCTCATGGTATTAACATCTCAAAAAAACTAAAGTGATAGACATAATATCACATCATTATGTACAGACGCCAGCACATCCCCGAAACTGTAAAATTTTCTCAATCAACTTTGAACCTTATATTTTAGCGATAAAGTTCAGTACAGAGGCCAGCACATCAAGCTGGGGTAGCTTGATGTGCTGGCCTCTGTACATAATACTTCGCCTGTATTTCCAACCTAGTATCTATGACGCAAGCGACATAAAGACTCAACGATTTTTCAATATCATTTTATTTAAAAGTCAATGCAAAACTAAGCCCACGCATTATGGGCAGCGGGATTGTCCGAAAGGGTTACCGCTGCCCCGGAATATAAAGGGCTAAGGAAGGAACACGGATGGGTTTTAGTCAGTAAGAGTCTGACACTCCCTTCCGCTCCACCCAGAGCGGGAGGGGTCATTTGATGATTTCCCATCCTTGAAAAAAAAAAAAAAAAAGCCCACGCATTATTATACAGGAGATTTTTTTATCACCATCAAAAATTTTACAGGGTGTTCTACCCATGAATACGAACAACTTTCAGTATGGGACTAACAATGAAATCACGAAAAAAAATCTGCTGTTTCATACATTTTGGTGAAGTAGCTGCTGCTGAAACAGCAGTTTTTTTTTCGTGATTTCAGAGTGGTCCAATAGTGAAAGTTGTTCATAATCATGGGTAGAACACCATGTAAAAATTTGGATGGTGATAAAAAAATCTTCCTGTATACTGCGTAGGTTTTCAACTGAATAGACTATCACGTCTCACTAACAGGCGTGGGTTTAAAGATCAGAATGGCTGAATTATTGACATCTTTATATTATAATCTCTGCCTATGTGGTGTAGTGGAATGTTACCCTTATTTTTGACGGGTGACTAGACACGCACGATGATGATTACAACATAATTGGTAGGTATGGCTTGCTGGGGTGTTATAAGTAGCTAGAGTTTTTCTTTACCTTATGGCTGATTTACACTTATTTATTTATACCTAAATACTTTATAGTACACCACAAAAATACATAACAAAAAAAAAAAATTGTCTGTACCACCTATCTACGAGTACCCATATGACAACCCATAATAACAATGATAACACGCGAATAAATGTTTTAATATCCAATTTGTTAACTTGTGTAACTAACATTCATAAAATTAATTTTAATCTCCGCACATGTTATGGTATTTTATTTGCTTCACATCTATTACATTGAAACAACTTTGCCCTACTAAAATCTTCCACTGTTACATCCCAGATAACGTCGAGACAGGCGCCAGCCTGAACTAAACCCCATTACAACGCTGGTGACACCGTGACGTCATCACCATCGATAATTGGCGCTTACGAGGACATCCCTTCCAAGAGAATTGACCCATTTTACAGATGAATTAATGGCTTGTTTTGTGGCTAGCATTTTGAGAAGGAATTTATTTAGTAAGTCTTGGAAATAGTGCTTAGACTTGTTTTTTTTTTTCTTTCTAGAAATAACCCTATTCTTCTGTAGAAAATAAATCAAGTATAAAGACACAAACATCTCGGTTGCTGTCTATTATTTAGACAAAGAGGATTCACTCGAAAAAAATAAGCTGTCTTGCGAGGGAAGATGCTCAACTCTATGTAAACAACCTATTTAGATATATCTTTGAGGTTAGTAATAGTTTAAGTAGGTACCTGAACGAATCCCTCAATAATTCATTCTAACTACGAAAGTAAAAAGTATAATAAAAAATATGTTCCCCGGCAGTAAACGTTTGCCTGGCTACCACAGATATGCCTGTTCCAAAATTCACCCTAAAATGAAATATAAAAAGTCAATTTACTTTAGGCTCATAAAATATTCAGAATTTCAACATGTTACTCTGATAAGGTTTACCAAATAAGTTTACAGTCATTACTCTCAATTAAGCCTGCCATTTAGTCACTGTCAGTATTTGTCTGTTCTTCGCTCGCATCATTTCTTTTGTGCTAACATAATGAAATAACAGGTACAATAGTAGGTACATACATTTGATGATAATATTCAGTCATTCTCATTAATTAGTCTGGGTCCTGTCTGAGCCGTTTATCATTTGATATTCCAATGAGTTTGGTCAACCTTTTCTATTTAAAATTTCAGCATGAATTACTGTTGAGCAAACTGCTTGGATTATGTAAGAGAAATGATTTTACCATATATTAACTGGTATGCAAATGTGAACAAATAAAGATGACGCGTCGGTCTAAATGTTAGGATTAATTTTGGTAATTACTGGTCCGGGGAATGTAGCGTGTGAATCCTATTGGCACGTCCATAAATCTCATCATACTATTTAAATGTTTTATTTACACACACACGCAGTCTCTCTAAATTTTAGTAGGATTACTATAGGATTTGTAAGTTATTTTATGTAAAATCCTTACATGCTGAAAATGTTCCGGCGTTCTGTAGTTTCTGCCCACGTTTTGCGGGACGCTAAAAATAATTAATTACTATGTAATGTAATGTAGGGTAAAAACTAGATTAAATCTAAGCGGTGTTAGCTAAAGTAATTGTATTTTAAACTTTTTTTTAACAAGTATTAAAGTTTCCTGCTGCCCACTGACTTCAAACTAAGCCAATTATACCAGATGAATTTATACACCGATTTCTTTCTTTCAGTCGTCAGTAATTTGACTTTCGAAAGAAGAAGACAAAGCGTTCTTTAATATAGACGCTATACAACGTTTATTAGTAGGGGGGATAGAATAAACATACAAAAACAGTAGAGGTGAGTCAATTTGGGGTGTAGGTAATGTGTGTGTAGTATATAATGTTATCAGAGAGTGTGGTGGGTATTAACTTAAGGAGCTGAGTAAACTTTCTGTTTCTTCATAACTCCGGCCCAGCAACCATTCTTTAAGTTTAGTTTTGGCCTCAGAGTAGTTTTTCGGCACAGTAAAAATTTTGTTTAGAGCATTGAACACTCAAGTACCGCAGAGTTACCGCAGTGTCTCAAGACGAAAGTCTTTGACCAGTGCGTGTTGCGAGTGATGACATATGGCACTGAAACGTGGTCGCTCACAATGTGCATTATTGGAAGGCTAAAAGTCACCCAAAAGGCAATGGAGAGGGCTATGCTTGAAGTTTCCCTGCGTGATCGAATCAGAAATGACGAGATTCGCAGGAGAATCATGGTAACCGACTTAGCCCGAAGAATTGCCAAACTTAAGTGGCAGTGGTCAGGGCACATTGCTCGCAGAACAGATGACCGATGGGGCCGAAAGGTTCTGGAGTGGCGACCGCGTACCGGAAGACGTAGCGTTGGTAGGCCTCCGATAAGGTAGATCGACGACCTTGTGAAGGCCGCGAAAACCCGTTGGATGCGAGAAGCACAGAACCGGTCGAAGTGGAGGTGCTTGGGGGAGGCCTATGTCCAACAGTGGACGTGTTTCGGCTGAAGTCGTGAAGAGGGTTTTTGTTTTGGAAGTGGGATTCGTTGGGGTATTTTCCTACCCCTCTTGCTGTAGCTAGAGCGATTTCTGTTGAGTTTTAGTAGTGACCCTTTTTTTTTTTTTTTTTAAGGATGGGAAATCATCCAATGACCCCTCCCGCTCTGGGTGGAGCGGAAGGGAGTGTCAGACTCTTACTGACTAAAACCCATCCGTGTTCCTTCCTTAGCCCTTTATGTTCCGGGGCAGCGGTAACCCTTTCGGACAATCCCGCTGCCCCGGCAGGCTTCGGCCCTAACGGGCCCCTCCGTGTCTGCTGACAGCTCTTTGAGGCGCGCGTGGAACACATACGCGCCGTCCGGCACGGGCCTGGTCCTGATCGGACGGCGAGCTACCCATTACTCGCCGTCCGCAGGCCCGCGCCTACGGTGGCCGGGAGTCGTCACGCGGCTCCCGACGCCCGGGGCGTCTACCGCGGCGGCTGGGACGGGCGGCCCTCTCGGCTCTCTCCCTCGCCCATCCCGCCACCTCCTTCGCTAGCATGACTGCTTCGCAGAAGGAGGTGACTGCCTCCCACTCCCTCTCGCTCCGGACCATGGTTTGAACCAGGGCCGGGCGCGAGAGGTCGCCGCTGCTGCCGATCGCCTCTACGAGGACACGGCGGTGCTCCGCCCAAGCGGGGCAGGCCTCCACCGTATGCTCCACCGTGTCCTCTGGGCGATCCTCGCAGTTAGTAGTGACCCTAGGATGAACAGTTGACGTACGCGTAAAACCCCAGATTCCTTAATAGTGAAATCGATGCAGAATACTGGTGGAAACAGTTTTCTTCTTCTTTAAGTACCGACAACTTTACTTTACGAACGATATTTTTTAATTTTATGTCTGAACTTGAGACCTTGACCATTAAGTTCTTTTCGCCATTTCTTCACAAGGTTAATTACGTAGAAAATGTCAACTTCATCTACTTAGCTTATTTTTTTAAGCAAGTCTTTTTTTCGTGGTTCCGATTATCCTATTCACAGAATAAATCATTTCATTTCATTTAAGACCGCCAGGTTTACGAGTAAGAAGCCCAAGAATTCAGTAGCTGGAGATTTAGATACACGCAGATCAGATTGATATCGCAGGCAATTTGTATGATTCCGCGTTTAACAAACGGCGTCGTCCGTTCATAAACGCTCGCTGTTTTAAAATATGCCGCAAAGGCAAGAAGGCAAATTGGCGACTCGAGGTTAGGTTTGGTTAGGTTACTTTAAACCCTTCACACAGAACCGGCTAAACCTAGGTGTCACCGCACTTCGGCTATTAGTCGTAATATATATTAAAACAGCTAGCGTTTTTAAACGGACGATGCCGTTTGTAAAACACGGAATTAACATTTCATACTATCGTCATCTATTAGTATTGTTTAGAGTATAAGTATCTAATTTATTTAGGTTTTATTTCCACTATATGTAATATAGCGGCGGATGTGTCCTGAATATAAGTATAATATACTAACCAATTTTGTACCTACTATATCCGACGAATAAATCTCTATGACTTTGTCTCTACCTACATGAACACTTTCTTTACCATAAAATAATTATAAAACAATCAAACAACGAGTTTCACCAATATACCATTAAACCGATTCCAAGGAACTGATCAAACAGGAACTCGAAGCACCAAAACGTTTCATATAATTGTTTTACACGACAAACGTTAGAAAGTTCCCTTTGAAACGGTTAATTCATTCCTCACGTATATATATATACGTAAATATTTACATCACAAAAGGATGCCCTAAACAATGCCGTCAGAGGAATTCCTTTCACGAATAAAAGCTTTATGATACATCCCTTAACTTAATGTAATCGCAAGTATTACAGGATAAGTTGGAGATAAGTTGAGTTCTCGTTTGTGTTAAGTTTAGTGTTTGAAGAGCAAGTAATATGTGATGATAAGCGTGTGTCGGGCGTTCCTGAAAGTCTTGAATAACAAGCAGGCTTAGATAGTAAAAATAATATTGCGCTAAGTAGTTTTATTTAATGTAAGTATACCTAAGTAAATTTTTGATGTCTTTATCATTTTGTCTAATCCTGAAGTGAATAAGTTTCAGGTAGTGAATATGCCATGAGAAAGATTTATATTTTTATAATTTTCATTAAAAGTATGCATTGCTTGTTACGTGATAATTTCTATAAAACAAACAATATTTGATTATATTATTTACTAGCGATCCGCCCTTACTTGTTACGACTGGACAAAACATCGAGATTTAATTATCATATTTAAGTTTAAAATGAATTTATTATACACATAAATCTTCCAGAATAAGTTCTCTGAATGACGGTGAAAATTGCATCCAAATCCACTATGTATTAGAAGATCTAAGAGTATTATATAATATTATCTGTGTATGTATTGTGTGTGTATCTGTGTGATAGAATAGAAAAGCGAGCTTGCCTAAAACAAAGTACTATATTACACACACACACACACACACACATTACATTATTTTGTACTGTTTATATTGTGTATGTGTGTGTGTGTGGCTATTGCTTATCTCTGTTCCGAAACAATTATTTGATATTGAATGTGTCAATATTCCAGTGAAAAGGGCAGTCCACACAGGCAGTGAGAGCAAGTCCCATAAGTCAATAGTTCAGTGTCCAAGTTGTTGATTCAATCTAACCACGGAACATTGAGTGAGCGGAGCATACGGGCTTTTCAAACAAATTGCTTCTCCGTAACTGTGGATTTGTGGACAGTTTTCATCACTTACTATTAAGAGAGAGAAGAACGTATTGAACACTTGTTTAATAAGAATGTATTAAATAGTTCTATAATACATTTGCAGAACAGAGGAACTCAGAACACACGGCACTATTAATAGTCATGAAAGCTTAACTATAATTACAACAAAGATTATGGGTTAATGTTATGTATAATATTTAGTTGATAAGCAATTTCCTAACAATATTTTGATTTAAAAAAGAGTGTCGTGGAGTTTCTTGCCCGTTCTTCTCCATGGGAAACTACTACGCCAACTAGCTTCATCTTTGACAATTCAAAAGTTTGTGTATTTGGTTCATGTGAAATAAATGCTTTGAGTTGAGTCAAGTATACATTTATATGTAAAGAATAAATAAACGTCTATGAAATCAAATCTACATCACACATTGTACGTAAAGCAGTTTAATGTCTGAAAGAGACAACACACCTAATCTATTGAAGATGTCTATAAAAATATTTTATGTGTACCAATGCTTGGGAAACTAATTAGATATACGTGTATCGCAATAGGAGCTTATTACAATAAAAGGTTTCTTCAGACCCGGCTTTAAATCACGGACCAACTTCAGTAAAATACAAAACTTAGTACCGGATCGTTTGTATTTTTTGTGTAAGGAACTGTATTTCAATCACAGTTTTCTACGTTTCTTATTACAAAAAATGCAGTGCTATTCTGTAAAAATCGAACCGTTAGGTGAAGTGAGCTTGAAGTAAGCTGTCAATATTGTCAATCCCTAGCATACGGGAGAATGACAGCTCACTTCACCTAAGTTTTCACGGTGAGATTTGTACCGGCTGGATCGATGGTTTAAACTATGTCAAAAAAAGCCTTGTTTTCCAACAGTGTTTGACAAACATAGTTTATGTTTTTGGCCTTTATGCAAAGTCAATTTGTATTTTCCCGTTATATTTTCATAGTTGATTGAATCGAACCTTCTGTACACACATTTATCTGTTTTTTGATTAAGCTCAAGTGTGTTGGTTTTACCATCAGTCTATGTAAAGTTTCATGCATATAAAGTGAAAACTCACTCACTTTATTTTGTGTAAGTTTAGATAATGTAATCCTCAGATGAAACAGTACATTACATTGTCACGTACGAGATTGTTGCAGCTATTATTCTCAATATTTTATTATATAGTTTGTGCACAATAAAGGTACACAGGCATTCTCTTTCAGTCAACCAGGGGTGGTGGAGAGATAACATGGCGAGTGCATTGTTTGCGAGTGGAAAAAAAAACAAAATATTATGAAAGTGTAATAATTACAAATAAAACTGGTGCACCAACTACATGAGTAGTATGGTATATATTGTGCTTGTAGGTAGGGGATCCATAAACTTACTGAAATAATAATAACAACGCGGTGTTTTTATTGTGATGATGAAATAAAACCGACCACCGACCGTGAATGTTCTTTATATATTGATTTATTGAAATACTAGCTGTTGCCCAGGACTTCGTCTGCGATCAAGACAAAAGATACGTGGCCCCATCTATTATCATTACAACGTTATTGTTGTTTTCCTCGGGAACAGCACTTTTTTTCGGGATGAAAGGTACCATATGTCCGTTTCTGTACACCTGACAACGTAAATGCAAAATTTCAGGATGAACGGCTTACTTACGCATTTATAATATTATTATAGTTAGGATATTTTTACATATTACTATCTGCGCCCCGCGGTTTCACCCGCGTAAGTTTCGATTCCAAAAAAATTCTGGAGAGGGCCATCCTTATTACTTAGGGACCGTATGAAAAATAGATAGTAGCCGATTCTCAAACCAAAAAATATGCATAAAAATTCATAAAAATCGGTTTCGGAGGAGTATGGTAACCAACATTGTGACACGAGAATTTTATATATTAGATAGATTTGCAATAATAGATACAAATGCTGTGTGCAGAATGCACGGCGCGTAAGTCGGTAAAGTAATGTATGTTTCCGTACTCTGCCTGTCTTTCGATAAACATGGGGCCCATGTTCCAATACGCGTATGTTAAGTAAAACCCATGGTCTCTATTACATATTTGAAAAAAAATGGGTTCTTACTCGTAAATTGACATTATAATTAAGAAACTAAGTATCTCAATTTTCTTTCATCTGCAAACTGAAAGGTTAAAGTGACTGCGTTCTTGAGTGACCTTCTCATGAAGGTCCTTCTAGGGTTAATATTCGATATTTATACATTTACATTCAAATGTGTACCCGACCTCCTAATTGCTTTATCACTTTTGACAACACAATCAGCCTATAATGTTCGCAGTGCTGGAGCACAGACCTCCTCTCGATAAGATGAAGTGGATCGTAATCCACCACACGGGCCCAGTGCGGGTTGATGGATGTCATATTACTATGTCTCCGAATTTTCGGTTCCAGGACATGCTGGTTTCCTCACGATGTTTTCCTTCAACGTTTAAGAGCAGTTTTGATGAAATGAATTATACTAACTAAAGTGCTTGGGGTTCAACCTATAACTCGTAAGTCTTGGCATTTCTGGCCCGACTTACGAGTTTTGACAACAATTCCCGCTTAATCTCCGCTAATGAGCCACAATTGATTTTCTTAAGTAATGGGCCGCTGGAGGCCCGCGCCGCAAAGTTTTAAATCGCAAATAAAATAAATTAATATTAAGCAACACATTTTTGAGAAAAAAGGTTGTATAATTTAGTCAAAGGATTACGAGTTTGAAACCCTGCAATTTTTTTTAGTTAACAACATAACATAACACTACGTATTTCTCCAAAGGGTTGGACAGAGGTGTGCCAATTATAGTACACCCACATTTCACCAGTTATATTTAAATGTCCCATGTGATAGGGCATCAACCTTCCTCCGCTTGCAACCTGAGATTATATGTGAAGATGAATTTTAGCCTATTGCCATCAACCGGGCACAAATCCAGAATCCGGGCTGCTACTGATAAATTCCTCGTGGCAAAACCCAATATTTCTTTGCCTGACCTGGGAATCGAATCTTGGACGACATGCTCAGCGGTAGAGCTTGCGACCACTAGACCAATATGAGAGTCAATAAGTAAGTGAACAATAATCATCTTCCTAGCCTTTTTCCAACTGTGTTGGGGTCAGCTTCCAGTCTAACCGGATGCAGCTGAATAACAGTATTTTACATAGAACAACTGCCCATCTGACCTCCACAACCCAGTTACCGGGTACAAGTAATACGATACCCCTTGGTAAGACTGTTTGTCAGATTTTCGGGCTTCTGACGACCCGTAACGACTGTCAAAGATCCACAAATGACAGCCGGGACCAACGGCTTCACGTGCTTTCCGAGGCAAGGAGGGGTCTTGGTATGTAAATATGGTCCCAACCCCAGACCAACCGCGGCAAGCGTAGCTTAACCTGAACGATCAACCCGTGCGGCTCTTATTACTTAACCACAAACCCCTCCAAACTACAAAGTAAGTGACCAATAATCTACCACATTAGTTACCACCACGGTAGTTTATCTGTACCTACCAATCGATATAAAAGCGCTTATGTCTTATAGAAAACATGGATATTGTTAACCACGATAATAAATAGTATTATTATAACCCTTTCCTACATTGGAAGATTTTCTTTTCATTCGTAGATTTTTGACAGTCGTTTCGGGTAGTCAAAAGCCCAAAGTCTGACAGCCAGTCTTACTAAGGGGTATCGTGTTACCCAGTACCTGATAGGGTAGTGGAGGTAAGATAAATCAAATCAAATCAAAAGTCATTTATTCAAACTGGGCTGAGAATCAGCACTTTTCGAACTTCAAAATTACAAAAGACAGTCCCTCAAAACGCCCGCCCTTCACATATAGATATGACAGACAGGCATGATCGCACACAGATAGGCATGGTCGCTCCAACCATGCAGCGACCATGGAGCGACTAGTAACCTAGTTGGGGTCGGCTTCCAGTCTAACCTATGTAGGTTAGACTGGAAGCCGACCCCAACTAGGTTGGGAAAGCTAGGCAGATTGATTGACTACATTGATGGCACAATTTTGTGATGGATTTTTTGTTCCGCTGCCCGACCCCTTAAAATAAATAACAAGCCTACATTTTAAAAAACATTATCAATCATAATATTCAATGTAAAAAACTAGATAGATTTCAGCCACGATTATTATTAAATCTGGCAGTTTTAAATCAAGACTCAAGTCCGACCATTTTACTAGAAAATGCCTCAATTTTTCATTCTAACTTAAACATCTATAAAAAAGAAATTTTATTTCTTACAATTTATATTTTCTTACAAACATTTTTCTTTTTTAACTTCAATTAATTTCTCTTTGTTACTTTCTAGAGATTCCTCCTTCACTAGAACAAGTACAAAAGTATAAAGAAACCTTAGACATAGTATGGGATTACCAGGAGACGTCTACATCACCCTAAGGCTTTGTGAGTCACCGGTTACATTAATTCCTTTCTTTTTGCAGTTTGTATGTAGGTACTCTATGGATGATTCAGAGTGAGGTATATGATGAATTGAGTTAGTCATGACAGTTAGTAATTGTATTTCTTCTTATAATCCATATGAATACCTATTAAGGGATAAATGCGTAGGTAACGTTATCTGTCTGTCTATCTGGCTGTCTGTCGGTCTGTTTTCACGCCTAAACCGCTGTACCGATGGTCATGAAATTTTACAGATAGGTAACCAAATAGCCTGGGACCTGGAGAATAATGATGAAATGAAATAAGTACGAAATACACGCAGACGAAATCGAGCGCAACGGCTTGTACAACATAATTGTGTAGACTTGCCGTCCATCAAGCTGTAGGAAACATTAAGGTGAATTACAACCTTTTAAGTTATAAGAGACTTTGATAACATCTAAGAACGAATGAATGAACGAACGACATTGGGCGATACAAAAGCAGTACCTAAAATTGTTCAGAAGTAAGCACGTCCTGTAGCTTCCTTCCGGCATGTAAAACACAATAACCTGCTACAATATAATCATAAACTCACACAAAAATACGCCAAATAATTTAAAATGAAATGGGCTACCAACTATCTCTGCTCTGTTATCATTATTACCACATAAAAATTACATCATCTCAGAGGCCTATGTAAATATTTACGACACAGACAACATTCCCCAACTTTCGTACTAAAAGCTTCACGGCCCTACTAACATTTTTGAGCGGGGCGTGTTCGCAAGTCGCCTAATATCCCGCGGTGCTATTAAAGGCACTTTGTCCTGGTCCCACGTACGGCCCATTATAAACTTCGTCCCATATTACCCTCTACATCTTGGGCCGGAAATTGAGGCTACT
This sequence comes from Gortyna flavago, assembly GCA_963669345.1. Taxonomy (NCBI): domain Eukaryota; kingdom Metazoa; phylum Arthropoda; class Insecta; order Lepidoptera; family Noctuidae; genus Gortyna; species Gortyna flavago. The sequence continues at coordinate 5,991,713 of OY770131.1, forward strand.
TTAAAAGGATTGATTTTTTTTCATGTGTTTTGAATTTTGGGGGAGTAATGGTATAGTAATGAGTACCACTGCTTGATGTGACACATTTATATATAGCTAACTAGCTTCCGCCGGCGGCTTCGCCCGCGAGGTATGTCGATAAAATTATCCTATGTCCTTCCCAGGGATGCAATCTATCTCTCTGCCAAATTTTATCTAAATCCGTTCAGTGGTTTAGGCGTGAAAAGGTAACATACAGACAGACAGACAGAGTTACTTTCGAATTTATAATTTTAGTAAGGATAATCTTCATCACGTCTTTTCTCCTGTCTCAATTATGTTTTATTATTTTCACATTTATGTAGTTTATCTTTTGATACTCTTCTACAAAACATCTTAAAATAACCGTAACATAAACTGTGACTATTAATGTCGCTCAGTTTATTTTCCGTCTTTCCTTGATAATGGAAAACAATCACTGTCGCTTTATAAATAAAGGTCAAGTTAGATGGTGGGATGTCACAGCTCATTAAGGACGCCTACACGTTTCTCTCCAGACGGCCACGCCCACTTAAGGCCTACACGCATTCTAGACAGATTTAATGGTATGGGAATCGAGACAAATTGCACATGACAAATTACAAGAAATTCACGAAAATTTAAAAATCTCGAGAACTTTGAAGATGCTTGAACTTTTGTGTTTACAAACAAACAAATGAAAGTGCAGTGAAAAGTGGATTTTGTAACTAACGACATATTGAAAAATTCTTGATCATAAAGTTGAAAAAAATATCCGGAGTAAAACAAATAACTGCATGTACATTGTGTAATGGAAATAATAACAGCCGCACGGGGCGATCGAAGGTTATAATGGCTTGGCGCGGTCGGTTCGTGGATGGGTGACCATGCATTACATACCGACCCCTCCGTGCCTCGAAAATAGGTCTTTGACAGTCATTACGGTTAGTCAGAAGCCAAAAGTCTGACAACCAGTCCTACCAAGATTACCAAGGGATATCGTGTTACCCAGTAAACGACTTGTGGAGGTCAGATAGGCAGTCGCTCGTTGTAAAATACTGGTATTCAGCTGCATCCGGTTAGACTGTAAGCCAACCCCAACGTAGTTTGGAAAAGGCTGAGCAGATTGATTGTCTGCGTAATGCAATCAAAACGTCCTACAAAATAAAACCCGAATCAGTAACCAACCAATTTGCAAGTACATAGTGAATTGTTACGTTATAGCTGGCAAATTAATCACGGCCGCTAAATACAGCGCTGTTTTAAAATAAAAGCTATTAATTACTGTACACACACAATTATAACAATTATAGCAGTAATTTAATGTGTGCATTAAATTAATGCTTGATAAGTGAAATGGCAACCGAACCTTTTAAGCGCTTCCCGCCACAGGTGTAACGGAGCATAGGGGAAAACTATTTATTTTGTACATGCGCTGAAATTTTGTGGGCGACGTATTTTTCCCTGAGTGAAAATCAATATTATACTCGTATTTATAGATATAATTCGAGAATTCATTTTGAAATAGTGACAATTTCTGTATAAAATAAATAAATTTTAAAAACTATCTACATTTGGCTAATCAACCCTAAAGCAACAAACCAACTGGACACTAAAATATTTTAACTGATGACTGCTCATCCACATCCATACTAATATTATAAATTTGAAAGTAACTCTGTCTGTCTGTCTGTCTGTCTGTCTGTCTGTATGTTACCTTTTCCCGCCTAAACCACTGAACGGATTTCAATAAAATTTGGCAGAGAGATAGATTGCATCCCGAGGAAGGACATAGGATAGTTTTTATCGACATACCTCGCGGGCGAAGCCGCGGGCTGAAGCTAATTTTATATAAAACTAGCTTCTGCCGGCGACTTCGTCCGCGTGAAATTTCACTTTCACTTAGGGGTTAAAATTCAAAAACCCTTTCTTAATGGATACCTACTCTTCACAAAGAACACACCCTCCAAATTGCATGTCTCTAGGACCAGCGGTTTAGGCTGTGCGTTATATATATCAGTCAGTCAGGACTTTGAATTTTATAAATGTATGTAATTACCTACCTAAGTTATACTTAGTTCAAATTTTGCTTTACATTAACTCTGCGCGTTTGTGCTAGACCCACAACTTATTACGAAATCTGAGTCGATTTCGTAATAAATAAATTCCTCCAGAACGAATTCCGGTCATGGTGACCAATCTCAGCGGAAACCAGCCTTCGGCGCGAGAGATATTATCGTTCACAAATGTGTGCGCAGACACAAGTGCACTCACTCTTCTCTCACTCTCATTTCGTTACAAGTAATAGGTGTACGTGTCATGTAGGTTAAGTACCTACATGACACGTGCACCTATTACTTATATAGAGAATATCGGACAGACAATTAAGCAAAATTATTTTTCAATGGATAATAAATATCAGTGGAGCTATTTATTATCCACTAGCTGCTGCCCGCGACTTCGTCCGCATGAAATCCTAACTAATCCTAACTTCCTAACTAATATTATAAAGATACAATATCGCTCGCCATACAAATTCATCTTAAGATACGAAAATATGAAATATTATTTATTATCTTCGTCGTGTGTTATAGTCCATTGAATTGTATGGCGAGCGATATTGTATCTTAGCCGTGTGCAGTGCCCCTTAGTGAACTCTATTGCGGGTGACGTAACCTACGACAAACTTATAATTTGCGGTTGGTACAGTAATCGGGTCTAGGGATCGAACCGCAAAATTAAGTTTGTTTTTTATTGTATATACTTTTCCGGGATAAAAAGTACCCAGTGTGGTGCCCAGGATATTAAATAATAATTATACCAAGTTTCATCGTAATCGAACCGGTACTTTTTGCGTGATGCCTGAACAAACATACAGACAGACAGACAACAATTTTTTTAATCACATTTTTGGGTTCGGTGTCGGTCTAGTAACACCCCATGCCCTTTATTTTTTTGATATTTTCAATGTAGAGAATTTTCACTTCTACAGATTTATTATAAGTATAGATTGAAATTTAATATTTTTTTTTTTTGTAAAAAAAATTTAAACAAGACACAAAAAAAATATAAAAACCCAAAAAGCTTTGTATAAAACCTGAAAAATTACACCTATACCACTGTGTGAAAAATAATATAAAAGGTGCAGAATTCCTCGCGGTGAAGAACATAAGGGTCGTCAGAAACCCGAAAGTCTAACAACCATTTACCATGAGGAGTATTGTATTACATAGTAACTGGATTGTGGAGGTGAGATAGGCAGTCGCTCCATGTAAAATACTGGTATTCAGCTGTATCTGGTAGCAAGTCGCCCGCCCTTAAATGTAAACCCTAAAAATATTCCATGCGTTCACATTTTTGACGTTATATTAGATTTACTAATCGTCAATAAAGTTGTTAAGTTATTGCTTTAATTTCATGTTCGCAGTACTTAACACCTAACGTTTTTATTTCCAAAGTAAATTATAAGTTATGAAGTAATGAAACAACTTGTAATCACTGTAATTTATTAGTTTCATCTCGCCACGAGCCTTTAACAACCTTTAACAACTTTCCACATTGTTTCTTCAAGGGATTCCCGCGCATCAAAGTGCGCTAATATCAGTAAGTGAGACTGTGTGTACGAGTATGTATGTATAATAGATATATAGAGAACTGAGGAACAAAACGCTTCGTCTTAACGTACAATGGTCCTCCCGGTCTGACGCTTTGCCTGCCCCCCTCCTCCTCTATCCCCGCGCAGCACACCCTTCGCCCGCCTGTCTCTGTGAGCGGCGTCTAATGAGAAGCGTTGAAACCTAAAATTTGGTGCCAACTCGAACTCTGAAGTGCTCTAGACGGCCGAGAGCTGAAACGTCGACAACTGGAGCGAAGCTTCCCCAGCAGTGACAAAGAAAAATAGCCCTTATCTCATCGCGATAAACACAAAAGTGGATGCAGTAAGTAAATTTGTCAGTCTCAAGTGGCAAATGGCGGTATTGATAGAATTTTTACGGTTCTATTTTTAAGAGCTTTTATGTCAGCTGTAACTTGATTTTTCACTTAGAAAATACGATTGCTTTTACATGTACTTACCCTGCATTTTTGTACAATTCCATGGCTCTTTGTTTTGCTGTATTAAACGCCTACAAAAAAAAATCTTCTTTTTTTTTTAAATGTATTTTCAATTGTTTATATTGACAGAGGGTATTATGTACAGCTAGTAACACAAATCGATACTAGATCAGGGTCAGAATTATTAATCAACAACCCTTACCAACCGTCCGACCATTACATTGATGCATAATTAAGTGGAAAGACATAACACATAATTACCTTATACCAACACCAGAAACAGTAATTTGTGTCCAAAAACAAAACAATTAATCATCACTACTACGAAAAACATGTTAAACATAAAAGAACTCCTTTTAGGGCAAACAATGAGAATCATTAAATAAAAATACTTTGTCTTGTTAACAAAAGCTTCAGCAGGAAATTTCTCAATCAGGTGCCTTCTTATGGGTACATAAAAGGGCAAAAATAGACTTAAAAGCTACAAACGAGCACACTTTCCAGTGTAAAAAAATATATTTTTTGTATTAAAATCAAAGTTAGTTATTACCTAGAAGCAAAATAATAAGGTTTTATCAAAAGAATTTCCAACAAAGAAAACATTAAGAATCTTTAGAGCTTATTAACATTTTCTAACTTGCTACGAAGAATAGTATTTCAGCGTAGCCTGCTACGAGAAAACTACGAGAGTGCTACGGAGCTACGAACCTTCGTAGCGGAGACTAATGAACTGTTTATATATCGGCAGTTTAAATTGTGTACTTACTATATTATATAGCTTATTCCTAGTTCATAATAAGATTATAGCTATGGCAGCTGTATAGGTTAACATTATAATAAACTGGGTTAAAAACTACTTGCTGAGAAGTACAGCTGAACCCTCCCGACCATAGATATAAGCATTTCTATGCTCCCAAAGGATATTCATTCTTAAATATATGTTCCTGATTTTTTATTGTTTCAAGCTCAAAATCAATGCATTTATTTCAAATAAACCAAGTAGAGGCACTTTTGAATTGTCAAGAGGTCGGTCAGTCAGAAAGATGAAGCTAGTTGCCCATTCCAAAGCGTAGTAGGTACCTATGGAGAAGAATGTGCAAGAAACTCCACAGATATTCTTTTAAATCAAAATATTGGTTACATCATTCATCTTGAAATTATACATGTGGGAACGATGTAGAAAGACGTGTACGTTAAAATCGTCGGAAAAAAAATTAAACATAATTCAGAAATTAAACCAGTCCCAGTTTCTACCCGATATTCTGTAACTAGAAGTATAGACGCCAACATATCAAGCTACTACAATCTGTCAAATTTATTTTAAAGATTTTCAACTTTATCGCTAAAATATAAGGTACAAAGTTGATTGGGAAATTGACAATTGCGGGTAGCTTGACGTGCTGGCGTCTGTACATGCCACCTATTACTTATGACGAAATCGACTAGGACTTTGTAATAAGTACTGGTAATTAACATGACTTACCTATGGATCACTTTATGTTTTGTATTTCATAAATAAATAAAATACAAAACATTAATTCCGGTGTACACTTACAAAAATTGCCCGTCATAAGTTATGCTACAAGATCGAAAAAAAACAAAAACTAATGGGATAATAATTGCATTAGGTTTCCATATCTATCGACCGGCAGTAATTCCTCGGACAGGTAAGAATCAAAATGGAGTATTGTAAAAATTCGGTATTGCTGCGACCACTTCCTTCACTTTTATTCAAACCTATATTGTTTTTAAACGACTTCAAAAAGGAGTAGGTTCTTAATTCACCCGTTATTTTTTTGTATATGTGTTACGCGATACTAGCATTCAGCTGCATTTGGTTATACTGCAAGCCGACCCCAACATAGTTGGGAAAAGGCTAGGCAGATGATCATATATGTTACGCGATACATCCGGCAATTGTCATCACCAAACTAGGCGTTTCCAGGCTAAATTATTGTAGGTTTACAATTTCTACCAGCGAGTAAGGCATACTGGCCTTATGCGATTGAGGCGACTGCCATCTGACTTCCACTACCCTATATTAAGTACTATTAATATTTCCATGTTGAACTAGCTGTCAGAGTTTGGACTTTTGACTAATGGTACAATTTAAAAGCGTGTATCTGCTATTTTATTTACCTAAGGGGCAATTCTCGTAATTTTAAGAACGTTTAACAGTCTGATCTAAGTCTCAATCTGTCAAAAATACCTCTAAAATCCATACATTTTTGACAAGTTTTTGACATTGATTGTCGCTGAGATGAGATTGCGACTAGATTTTGAACGTTTTTAATTACGGGAATTGGCCTTCTGATATGAACAAAGTATAAATCAATGCATTATACTCAAGAGTAAACTCTCCTCTACTCTCTATCATTTATCCAAAAAGTTTGCTTAATCTTTCCAGACCACTTGAGTTAGATCTCGATAAATATAATAAATCTAAGTGATGACATGTTATTCTGTCCCAAATAACATCACCAGACTATGGCAAACATCCAAAAATATCTATGGAAGAAATAGAAGTTTTTAAAACTAGGTTATAAGGTCTAAGCAAATATTTTATTGTGTACAACAAATATAACCCAGTTGGCACAGTCTATATATGTTAGAGATGCACCAGATACTTAGATCTATGATATGTTCACTGAACTTTAGCTTAGGTCACTGACTTTTGAATTATGTGAAGTTAACTCCTGACTCAATATTTTGATGCCCTATGATTCCTTCCTCCCTTTATTAAACATGTGCATATTATTTTAAGACTGTTATCTTAAAAAATATGTTAATATTTATATGTGTTAGTTTTTTTGTAATAAATATTTAAGGAGTACTTACTCCTGATTGGTTACATATTTATATTTTGCAGAAGTTAGCAGGTGTATCAAACTCACGTTAGATCACCTGAAATAGCCTACATAACAAAGAGCTAGCTTACATAAAGTTATTAAAAAAAGTGAAAAGAGTCGATTCAATTTCAAAGTATATCAGTAACATAAAGTAATGCTTCTACTAAGGTAGACAATATTATAATACCCACATACATTATTTAAAAGTTGGTAAAGATGATACACAGCATCAGCATTAGATTTTTTTTTGCATATTTATGTATCACATATAAGCTGATAATACCTATAAAGAAATAATTAGATTTAGGAAATTTATTGTTAAAAAGATTTTTAGGAAAAATCGTCTGTTGCCATTGAAATTGTTAAAAAGATTTTTAGGAAAAGTCGTCTGTTGCCATTGAAGGTGTCTGCCCTATGATCCCTAATATATCTCTTGTAAAACGTGTACAAATAACTTTATTATTCAGAATGTTTCCTAGTTTTTTTTCTCTATTAGATCCTTGTAGAAAAGCTTACCCTACTTGCGAGTCAGGTGGCTAAGGGATTACGTTAACGGTTAGACAGAAGTGCACCTATAGAATACCCTCATTTCACCAGTTATATTTAGGTCCCAAGTAACCAGGGGCATGTCTATTGCCATCAACCGGGAAAAAATCCAAACTCCGGCACACTACTGAGAAATTCCAGATGGAAAAACCCAATAACACTTTGCCCGACATATTTAGGTGTAAAGACAACTGCAAATAAGCAACAAAACATTGATCCATCACCGAATCAAATCATCGATGCACAAACCATCGATCCTCTAAACAAATTCATCGATGCACAAAAGTCCTTGAACTTTATCTGTCCCATCAATATCCAGGCTTTGTTCCCATTCATGAAACATGTTACCTTCAGTTGCCCGCCCACTCTGTGACGTCATTGGCTGCAATATTGTTTGCCATGACAATAGATAGTGGAACACTTTGGACAGATAAAGAGAACGCACTAAGCCTATTAGCGCGCTGTTATCACTTCATGGGCTTTTTAGGGTTATGTGGGGAAAACTCTGAAAATGGAGCTTCGTAAAGACTAGTTTTATGTCAGTCTGTTTTAGTCTTTTTTCTATCCTACGCATGAAATTATTGATGGTTATTTTTATTATTAAACTAGCTACAGTTGTTGACAAAAGTTACAATTGCATAACATGAACGATCTGTCAGTGAAAATCCCGTCAAAATCGGTCCAGGCGTTTCGAAGATCAGAAGTAGCAAACAAGTAGACAGATAGTTTCTTTTTTATTGTTGTAACCACTCACATGCCTGGGTATAAATGACGCGCTCAGGACCGCTCCCGAACACTTTTTCAGTCGGCCATGTTCGTTCCGTGTCGATTTTCGGCATGGGACGGTTGAGTGGATAAGTACCGTATATGCTTGCACATGCACTTTTTAAAAAACTGTTATTTTAATATAACAAACAGATACTTCAATTTTATTTATTTGAAGGTACGACCATTTTAACTATCAAATATTATATTAAGATTTTCAACTAATTAATAAATATATTAAAACACTTACAAAAACTTTTCAAACGTGACTAAGCAAAAAAGTGGTTCGTTTTGTTCAGTGAATAAACTACGGAACCCTTCAATATGCAATGGACAGACTATCAAAGTTTTTAACAAATGTGTCAGGGGCTCAGGGCTGACACGGTTTGGTTAGGTACTTATATATTTTTGCAGTCAACTCTTATCAGTTTTTGAAACTAACAAAGTGCGACGATAAAAAAACAACGGTAACAAATTGCATGTTTCCAATATCGAAGTCACTGTAGTGATAACATTTTAATTTGGAATATGCTAATATGTAACAGTTACGTCAGTCTAACGAAAAACCATTTGCAAAAAAACCCGGACTAACTAGTTAACTACCCTAGTTACCACAAGTAGATAACTTAGCGGTATTTTAACTCCTAAACATAATTACCGTAACTATGCAAATCAACCCTAAACTGCCTAAGATACTTCATCATCAAGTTACGTCAACAAATAGTTGTCAAGTGGTCCAACAAGCCCCATGGAAAGTTAGTTATTTATTCAAAGCGCGTAGAACTTTGATTATTGTAATTTGACGTAAGCCACGCCCGTCTCGGGGTACTCAACCTTCGGTAAAGGTTGAATGGAGAGGAGTCACTTCACATCACAATATTGTACTGAGGGTGTTGATTATCTCTGACGTTTTCAAGTCGTTTTGAATGTGAACGCGAATGGAATTGTTGTGTGAAAGGGATGGAATGGAAGAGTGTGGTGGAAGTTCTTTAAAAGTTAGACAGTGCATGTTGTTGTTCAGTGGATAGGCGTTGAGTTGGTCTTTCATACTGCAGTTTTACAAACTCTTAAGTCACCAAATGGGTCATTTTAAGTTAACTATTTGAAATCCTATCATTCATTTATTTCCAGGCAATTGGTACCTACAAGGATGTTTTTGTGTAATGGACCAAAATAAAGTAGGTATATACAGTATTAACCGGATTTTATTCTAAAGTGTTCCGAATTTAACTCATTCATTCTGAATTCCCAGAAAATACAAAATCTGTGTCATCCACATTTAGATAGACGGAAAAATATGCTGCCCGCCGTTGCAAAGTTATGAGGACCCTACATATATTACGTCATCAGCATAAAAAAGGGAACGAATGTCAAATGTTGATGGGGGAGCGTTCAGTTGAATGTGATAAAGTGTGATACAGAGAAAAAGGAATCGAAAGGTGAAAGTAAATATTCCAGTTAGGCGCATATATTTTCTGGACAAGATGGTTTTCTTTCAGACACCAATCTACATGGTCTTCACATTATCTGACCAAGATTATGTCTGGACTATAAAAGAGACTGTGACCTCTCAGTTTGTTTCGGCCTTTCTTTTCAGAGTAGTCAGATAGGAAACGCCGACCTCATCTAGTTTTTAATTAAAAATATAATTGACGTGTAAAAGTGTTTGTACAAACCTACTTATCTACAGAAATAAAAACATTTTACAGAAAAAAAAAATTTGGTTGTGGAATTCAAGATGTCAATGATTTAAGCAATTTAAGTGGTCATGTCAAAGGAAACGTCTGCAGATGAATTGCTCCTCCAAATAATGAAGAAAGAACGCGGAAGTTTTTGCCAAAAAGTCTACGAAGTACTGGAACATTAATATTGTTAAGCAAATTTTTGACGACACGGTTGGCGCAGTGGTTGAGCGATTGACTGCTGCGCAGCATGTCGCGGGTTCGATTCCCGCACGGAACAAATATTTGTACGACCTACAAGTATTTGTTCTGGGTCTGGGTGTTTTATTATCTATAATATGTATATATTTACAAAAAAATTATGTATATAAGTAGTTTATCAGCCATCTCGTTACCATAACACAAGCATTAAGTTGCTTAGCTTGGGACTATATGGCGTTGTGTGAAATGTCCAAGGATATTATTAAATATTATTATATAAAAAAATTGACATCCTACGTCAGTTTACTGTGTTATAGCAATTTCATACGATATTGAATTAATTTTCGTTACTTTACGTATAATTTACAGACCGAAAAGACTCCTGTCCTGTCCTCTGATCTTGTCCTGTTAGCATTATTGTTAAAAAAAAGTGTTAACACATACTTATATGTTTTCATGCATTTCATGTTTTCATTTTAAATGTGGAAGGTCTTCCAAATTTAAAATTATTTCATGATTTATTGTTATAAATTGATAAAAAATACCGCTTATACATATAATTAAACCCCTATTTCCCTTAATTAAAACCTGATACCTACTAAATATTAATCTCATTCAAAGTATTCTTTGCAATATCGGTATCAGAACGGGAAAAAAAAATTAACCCGAAAATGAGAGTTAAAAAATTGTTTCCCCATTCAACCCGATGGGTACCTACATATGGGGTATGTTTGACCTACATAAGCCATGACTAAACATGGTTTAATGTTACGTTAATTATTAACCGCAGAAACGAGTTTAATCGGTAGCTATTCTGTTTATCCAAATCTAAGTAAACGATGGGTTGAAATTTCAGAACAATAGGTAAAACGCGGTGTCTATTTTAGGCTGTATGCTTTTTTAGGTACCATTACTTTTAGGTAATCAGAGATGATTTCGGGGTATTTTCAGTCGAGTGACGAATTTTTTTACAGATGTTGGGAGTACCTGAAATCTGGATAGACTCTGTAGAGCCTTAACAATGAGCACGCTATGCCCTTTAACAGCCTTATTACAATACTAAAAAGGTTATTCTTTTGACAATATGGTCTAGGCATCGAGTCAGTATCTATGTGCGTGACTGTGATTAAAATACAGTACCTGTACTTTAAATAACTGACAAATTAGTCCAGCACTAAGTTGTCAGTTTTAGAATAAGAAATATTACAGATATCATTTCAGTGTACCTACTTATTAATATTCTTCAACAAGTTTCACATTAAATTCTTTGTATATAATCTATTAACTAATAAATACTAAAAACTAATACTAAAAACTATTTTCTTTGTATATAATCATGGATGTAGATTTTTTTTTTTTTTTTTTGTTTTTGTAATTCTAAAAACCACTACGTTTTCTCATATCACATCTGACATTGGCAGAATTGTCGACATCGGCACCATTGCCACAAAGAAAATAGAATAGAATTATAGATATCATAGCGTACTCTGAATAAAGTTCTAAATTCAAATACGGTTGAGCCATTTTTATTTATTCGTGTAGGTCGGTGGTGTAGATAGATAGCACCCCCCTTGCTAATACGTTTATCTTTGTAATCCATACTGTGAGTCTTTAAGTTTGTTTCCTCAATTGAGATGACTTGCCTCATCCTAATCCTTATGGTTAACCCCAACATGTATCGTATGTCAACCATAAGTTCTAGACCTTAGATTATGTCAATGAACAAATTACAAGATAACTCTTGATTACATGTGAAGAACATGAATGCTGAGATTTTTGTAAAGAAATGAGAAGGTAGCGACGGTAGCGAGTTCCGAGTTCAGCTCGTGCTTAAAATATTTAAAACTAGCTTCCGCCCGCAGCTTCGCCCGCGAGATATGTCGATAAAAACTAGGTATCCTATGTCCTTCCCTGGGATGCAATCTATCTCTCTGCCAAATTTTATCGAAATCCGTTCAGTGGTTTAGGCGTGAAAAGGTAACATATAGACAGACAGAGTTACTTTCGAATTTATAATATTAAATGTGGATTAGATTTCAAGTTGTTTTTTAATTTTGCATATTATGTAGTTTGTTCTAGGTTCTATTATAAGAATGAGAATCATTTAGTTGCAGAAAATATAGGTGTTACCAGTTGTAAAAGTAGGTGGTTTAATGTACTTGCAGTTCATATTTTGCCAGTTTAGAGCATGCCAATTTATTTTACATGAATACTACTATCTTAATAGGTACTTATGACAGTGAAAACTAAAGACTTTTCAGTTTCCTCAAAAAAATCAAAATCTAGATATACAAACATAGCTAGAGCAGATAGGTACATATCTTTAAAAAAAAGCAACAACTCCGATTCGTGACATGAATCATTACAACCATGTCACAATAAAACGCTACGAATAAAAGTCGAACATCATGTCTGAGCGGCACGAATTATTGTTCATATTTCTGACATTATACTGTTTGAATATAAAATAATTCTTCTTCAGTGTAGCCCATCACAGACGTAGCTATAATACGTGGTATGCTATAATAATTAAATATTATAGCAAGCTACCACACACGGAAGTGATGATATTATATTTATATTTTGCCATCATTTCATTGATAGTTGGCCTAGCTATAATATAAATTCCCGTATAGGTTGGTGACGTCATAAAGAAATGTATATCATAACTGTGTGTGCAGTCACTTAAAGATAGTATCGAAAACATATCGTAATATGCCTAGCTATGATTTATATCATTAAATAGCTACGTTTGTGCCCTACAGGTATAAAATATAAGTAGACAAAACTTTGTGCCCATAACCAACAGGAGGATTGTGACAGGAGGAGATGGTTGATATCAGTAGAAATGAGGATGCCGCTGTCTATGCTGAAGCATGGCTTTTGAAGTTATCCTTATAGTTATCTGATGCCAACAGATAAAGCCTACCTTCCCATCCTCCTAGACTAGAAAGAAGTAGGAAGATAACTCTTAGAACGCGTGACAGAGTTCAATTAAGCTATCGCGAAAATTGTAGTGCCGCTTGCTGATTGTACTAAGGGCAATTCCTTCTGATAAAAAGTCGCCTTTATCCAGCATTGTATACGAAAATGAGCAATGACCTCATAATTTCGTAGGTCATCTACCCAGCACGTGGCCACACATTTAACCCGTTTCTTTAATCTCTTCTTTCAGATGCAAACTTTTCAAATGAAGTAGAGTATAGACAGCACGTAAAACAGTTGACATCTGCCTAGCCTTTCCCCAACGTTGGGATCTTTCAGTTTTACCGCAACCCAGTTATAGGGTAACACGATAATCCTAAGTAAGACTGCTTGTCAGACATTCCAGCTTCTGACTACCCGTAATGACTGTCAAAGATCTACGAATGACAGCCGGGATCAATGGCTTAATGTGCTTTCCGAGGCACGGAGGGGTCTTGGTATGTTACGGATGTTCAGCCATCTACTGGTCGACCACGGCAAGCGTAGCTTTACTTTTTATTACCCCGTGCAGCTGTTATTACATAGCCACGAGTGGAAAAGTCAATGCTAAAAAGTAAAAAGTAGTAGGTACTAATTCATAATAATTATGTAGGTTGGTACCTACCATTTAAACGGCACTTAAAGTGACAACGATCACACGTTAACGTGTAATAGTAATTATACTTCTAAATTTCAACTTTCTGTAGCTATTAAATCTTTGTCAACAATTTTGTATACTCCTTAACTGTTGTCAGTATGTACCTACAAGAATATAACTATTAATTAATGTATGTATGTAATCAAACTTAGAAAGGTATACTTATAGATATTTTTATGTGATTTTTAGGAAGGAAAATACCAAAGAGTACCTCGGGACACGACTAAATTGACACATATAAAATAAAAAAGTTTAATAATAATGATGAGTATTGAGACATTCAGTCCATATAATAATATGGACATAGTAATTACCCTTTAGTCGATTTAAAATAACGGTCAAACCCCAACATTATGAACGACTAAAATACTACCCGCAGATTCACTACTGTAAGTGTAGGTTAGTACATTTGTCTTTGCACAAGATGGCGAGATGCTGCATCGGCGTCGGCAACCATTATAGAGAACTCTAACGATTTATTACATTATTTCCACTGAAAATTACAGTATTTTATAAATACATGAACCAGTAGAATATTGAAATGTAGGCAGTTCAGGAATAACTAGGCACAGCGGGGCCGCACCAGGTTTAAAATAGAGTAGCACCACAATCTATTTTCTGTGATCATCGTACCACAATAGTCGATGGTTCAAATAATGATCGATTCCACGGCCCACATTCATGACCTTACAGATTGATTACCCGCCCTTCAACGAAACTTCACTAATTGCTTAGAAAACGTGAACTTTTTAAGCTTTCAAATTCTTTGGTTAATTAAACTGTCACAATACTTTATAAATGCTCACACCTATAGATAGTTAAATTAACGATATCAAAAGCGGTAAAGCAGGGCATTCCTGAAACATAAGGTAAGGATCAGATGAAATTAGCTAGAGAGTTGCAATGAAATAATTTGATAACTGAACTGAATGATGGAATTTCATGACACAAACTTAGGTTAAGGAAAGATGAGAGTCAAGAAGAAGCATGATTTAGTGAGGCATTAGTGAGCGGGGTCGTCGAACGGCGTCGGCGTCCGGGCCGGGAGGGGCGACGGTTTCGGCGCGCGCTATCGATCGGATCGCATACCTTCCTGCGGCCGCAGCAGAGCATCCTCCGAGCGCGCGACTGTCCGCCCGGCGAAGACTTCAACCTGGTAAGTTTTCGCCACTGCATGGGTATGGGTTAGCGCGGCGCTTGCGGGAGCGGCCGCGGGGCCGGCTGCTCGCGCATCGCGACGCCGCGGGCTGGACGCGGCCGGAGCGCGCGAGCCTTAATCGCGAAGTGCCCGCCGCACGCCCGCGCCTGCGCGCCGAGGCCACCCCACCACCCTCAGCCACCCTCCGACCCCCTCGCGCCCCCTTACTCCTCGCGATTAATAATTCCGGCTACGCTGCCAGTGCGTATGTGGGTTAGTTTTTTGGCGATCGATGCTATTATTTGGTGCGAGCCGCTTCCGGTCGCCAGAATATCACGGTGCACCCTGAGACGCCAGACGACCTATTAATCGCTTTCTGACATCACCCCTTTAAGTGTCGCGTTTAGGTGTCCTTAATCAAGAATATAGGTCAAACGCATAAGTAGTAGAAAATCACTTAACATGCAAGGACAGATTATGTGCCCTACTGAACTATATTGACAGCTTTCATTGGAATGAACTGAATATTTAAGAAGCTCACGAAGGTTTGATTGATTTTAAATTAGTTAAGGGAGGCTAATAATTTATGTGTTAGACACTAAACCAAAGGAGCTATGCTAACATAACGATATAAGTTATTAACTTCAACAGGTACTGATAACATACATACATAATACATACATAATTAGCCTATAATGTTCCCACTGCTGGGACACAGGCCTCCTTTCTGTGAGAGGGAGTGGGCAGTAATCCACCACGCGGCCCCAGTGCGGGTTGGTAGATGTCACATGTCTTCGAATTGTTGGTTCTAGGACATGCCGGTTTCCTCACGATGTTTTCCTTCACCGTTTTGAGAGCAATAGAGATGAAATAATTTACACAAAGTAAAGCGCCTGTCTGGGTTCGAACCGACGACCTTCAACTCGTAAGTCGCGGCCGTTACCACTGGGCCACCACTGCTCTCTGGTACTGATAAGCTTAGCAAAAAAGTAAAGCAACCCATCGAAGGCCCCACAAAACCTAAAACTGTAAATAAGCCCATCACATCCCATGCAACCATAATAAATTCATCGCAATCCGTTCTAAAGCGCCAATAATTAAAGGTATAATAATTACGTAGGAGGGCTAAAAGTCAAACGTGTTTGGACTGATATTAGGCTACAATACAACGACGAGGGTCACATCCGACCGCACAAAGACCGGTCCCAACCACACGAAGCTCTCCTCGGCCTCCGAGAGGGATTCAAGGCCCAAACATGGGACAAATGCGAGTTTCACTCGCGCGCTAAGGGTCCGTAATACCAAAATGACCATAGTTTATCTTATTTTTATCATTTTTTATGGTTCATGATCGAGGTGATAGTAATATATATTACATCAGTACATCAGTATACAGTATCATGCTGAGATAGGGGCCTTTTTGGCCTCGCATATGTCTTCCTTTTTGCTTTTGTTTTTTTTTTGTTTTTTTTTTTTATTTAATGTTCTTTTTTATTATTGTTTGCGTTTCCTGTGCATGTCCCAATTCATTAAGATTTCTTTTTTTCTTTATTGCATGAACATTTCAACTAGCAACCTAATGCGGTTAAAAAGATACAGTCTTGTGACAGGAAGACGGTTCGATTTAGTCATGGGATCCCGTTTTTACCCTTTGGGTACGGGACCCCAAAACCAGGCTTCAAAACGCCCAGCCGGATCACTTTCGTACTTAGGAGCAAATTAATGAAATTTTACTAACGTTTTTCCCGTACTCTGTTTTCCTTATACGGGATCCGTTATCGTGCACTGGGAAATCTCTTTGGAAACTCAACTTGAGAAAATGACTTGATAGCTTTGTGAGTTCGCTGTTTTGTGAGATATTGTGCGCACTTTGAACTGGATATTGTTGAGGATCAGTTGGGTTCTTAATAACTATTAAATAGGAACTATAGGCAACTGTCTATCATTTATGAAACTGAAAAACAAAGTTTCGACGACCTGAGTCCACTCAGGATCTAAGCGTTTGGCTTTCTAGAATGAGGGTTTGGGGAGAGTAAAACAACTATAAATAAGTTTTGCGAATTGTCTCGTGCATAACAGTTCGCGACTTGGAGCGCTCAGTTTGGCTCCCAGCTCCTTAGCGAACTACACAGGTCCTTCTCTTAGTTCTTCAGCTCCCGTCTTGCTCCCGCCCTTATAGAACTGGAAAAAGGCAGATTGTTCTCTCGCTTTGCTCTGGTCCTGCAAGTCCAAAATTATTTTTAATTGCGATTACAGCCCAGTCCCTCTCGTAGAGAGGAGACCTGTGTCCCAGAAGTGCGAACATTAAAGGCTGATTATGCTTTTGCAATGACTACTGTTACATGACGATCTCATTCAGTACAGGATGATTCTTTCTGCGGTCCTCAATAGATAGAGGTTTACCAGGTTGATGATTTTCTTAGGATGACATGGACTACTAATTTTAGCTTTCACTACACTATTTAGCACTACCTTAGAACCGTAAGGCAGGTGTCAGGCAAGCGCTAAGAACAGTTTCTTTAAGAGCTAAGCATTCATCCGAATAACGGCTATTGGATTAAGTGCTTACACCCACTTAGCTGTAGACACCCTTCATACGGACATTCGTGGAGTGCATGCCCACTATTGCTCGGAAGAACTGATCAGTATGTCCATTGTCCCTTGCTGTCCGAGACGGAACGCAAAACGATCCGAGAAAACTCTTCATCATCTTTCTCTCTTTACCCCAATTTATTTAGTGTCAGTGCAGCATGTCCTTTACTTCCATACTTCTCTTTAGTCGTCATCTCGTTAGTAAACGCCCTTCTAGCCGAATCATCTTTTACATAGTCCATCCATCGTTTCTTTGGTCTCCCCACGTAGTCCCTAAATTTTATAGCCATGGTTCGAAAATACTCCATTAATTTTCGACAGGTCAAATCCAGTGCACACGGTTCATGCAAATGGTCTACGATCAATCGTGCCAAGTATTTTTATAAAGACATTTCCCTTCATACAAGGAAAGTGACTTCGTTTATGCAGGCACAAATTAATGTCTCTTGCACTAGACCTTTCCTAGACCCGAGACAGCTTTCAATTATATGTAGGTCAATTCCGTTTCGCAGAAGCAATCACCGTCGCCGTGACCAAGAGTAAGCATTTATGTGACATGTGCAGCGTAGCTACGGTGTTTATTGTTGTTGTATGTTTTAGGAATTGTCTCCTCTGTCCTAACTCTAACACAATACTGTGCTGTACTGCCATCTGAAGGCCAATTCCCGTAATTAAAAACGTTCAAAATCTAGTCGCAATCTCATCTCAGCGCCAACCAATGTCAAAAACTTGTCAAAAATGTGGGGAAATTAGAAGTATTTTTAACAGATTGAGACTGAGATCAGGGGGCCTGCCAAAAAGGCCACTTCGGCAGAATCATGAAAAAATTCCTAACACGCAATTTCATCTGTATGACAGTTTTTTATGAAGATTCGTAAAATGCTATAGGTACACCGCTGCCTAACCCTTCAGGGATATACAGGTTGAAATTGAACCTGATATCGCGAAAAAAAAATCAGCTGTTTCCTACATTTATGTTCGCATAACTCGTCAAAATGTAGGGAACAGCTGTTTTTTTTTTTCGCAATTTTAGGTTTGGTCCCATAATAAAAGTTGTTTATAATGATGAGTACCTACAATCTCCCATTTCGATTTGTCGCATGTTTTCAATTTCATCCTTTAAAGATGTGAAACTGTCAAATAGATGAATTGCGTGATATGAATTGTTGCATGATTCTGCCAATGTGGGCTTTTTAGGCCCCCTGACTCTGAACGTTCTTAAAATTATGAGAAATGCCCTTCAGGTGTTCAACCTCTTGAAACTATGGCACCATATTCGACATCTTCTAGTCGCCTTTTACGAAACCCATAAGTGTAGAAGGGGTTTTCTACTCTATACTGGAATTACACGAGCGAAACTTCTATTGTATCTACGTTGTTATGGTTCGTTAGGTACTTCTGTAATAATAGTGAAGTTGTTATCCTAACTGATTTTCGTAAACTTTTCAACTAAAATGAAGAGACTGCAAATATCACCCGACAATTATCAATAAACTGCTTTACATCAGTCGAAAAACAAAATCCTCATACCAAAGTCACGGCACCATAATTTCGGAATGGCGTGGTCCTCAACAGAATTGATTAGGGCAATTTCGTAAATTATATTTATTTTAGTTTCACCGTTTCATCGGAGCGATGTGGCGAAAACCTCCGTATCGAATGTTGACTTTGTTAAAAAATAATAAGAGAATAATTATTTTTTACTTGAGAAAATAAGCTAGTTGACATATTTGAGAAACCAATTAGTATTGTTCCTTGTTCTGAAAAATTAGTAGGTACTTACTTTTTTTATTTAGAACCATTTTTTCATTTTAACACGCTCTTTATGTCGCAATTTTATTTGGGAAATATACTGGTGACTTTTTTTTCTCGAAAAAAAAATCTGCTGATTAATACAAAAGTTCAATACCTGCTAGACCAAAATGATGCTGATTTTATTTCGTGATTTCAGAGTTGGTCCCATAGTGAAAGTTATTCATATTCATGGGTAGAACACCCTGTAAAAATTTCGAGACGGTAAAAAAATCATCCGGTATAACTGCGCCTCACAAGTTCCGCTTCCGAGGCATCCTGTTCATACTCTTATAAAATCAAACATCAGTCACCATCAATCCGTTTGCCAACCATGGCAGTGATTATGGATTTATATTCCTTTATGATCAGTCTGCATAGCGCCTGCAAACAGCATGATGCAATTAAGCTGTTCATAATGATACAATAGTTCCAACATTTACTTACAATGCGTGCAGCTTGTAACAAAAAAAACCTACCTAGACTTTTCCAGCAGTGTTGGGATCAGCTTCCAGTCTAATCGGTTGCAGATGAATACCATTATTTTACATGAAGCGACTGCCTATCTGACCTACAAGGCCCAGTCACTGGGTAGCATGCTAATTATTTATTTATTTCATTAAAACACATACAATACAATATTAATATAACTTAAAAATACAATAAATACATACAACATCATTACCTATAATATTTATTAAATTATTATAATTACACTAAAAACTAACTAACGCACACGAAGTGTCTGCGTCGTGTTTCGCTGACTGGTGTCATGTAGCCGGCCACGAAACCGGCGGTACACAAGACCCTTTGGCCAGAACCCTTCCTTGAGGAACTTCTCAAGATGATGTGTCGGAACACGCACTACGAAAGACTTGAAGTTCGTGTAGTGACGCGACTCCAACTTCTCGACCCTCAACTAAGACTGATGGTGAGACTGTTGGGACTTCTAACTACCCGTAAAGACTGTCAAAGATCTACGAATGACAGCCGGGGCCAACGGGTTTACGTGTTTTCCGAAGAGTCTCGATATAAATGATCAATGGTCACCAACCATGAACCGACCTAGCCTTCGTAGCTTAACCTTCGATCGACCCTTGTGGCTGTTGCCATTTAGCCACGAGCCCCTCCAGCTTGTAACAAAACATGCTTATAGAAAACCTAATTTTATTATTGTAAGAATGAAACATATTGCACCCTTGTGATAGAGCAATTACGTATAGGTGTGTCTTAATAATTGGCCAATTCCAAACCAATTTCGTTTGATCTATCTTGATAAGACTTGATCGACTTTTGAATGGAGTTACAAGAACTATTTTAAAATAGTAACTAAATTGTTATAGATGACTTTGACGTGTACTTAGTAGGAATTGTTTAAGTTGACTTAAGATGGCTGTGTTTAACTACTGTGCATAAAAAAACGAGTATTTTTGAGTGATAGAAGTTTAACTGACCTTACCGTACCTGCTTTATAAAAAATACTTGAACTAACGAGTTATATAATGAAAGATAACCTCATCAATGAATATTTAGTTATATTTACTGCAGCAGTAACCACACAAGCTGCGTTCGCCATTTATTTACCAAACATGTAAACAAATATGTAGTTTTGGAAAAACAACTTTAATTCCCACACATAAAGTTCAATTTGCGTTACAACTACATTTGAAGATTTTTTCAATAGTAGGTACTAGGGGCCTAGAAAGGCCACTTTGGCAGAATCATAAAACAATTCATGTCACGCAATTCATCTGTTTGACAGTTTCACACCTATATATCCCTGAAGGGTTATGCAGAGGTGTACCTGTAGCATTTTACGAATTTCCATACAAAACTGTCATACAGATAAAATTGCGTGATATGAATTGTTTTATGGTTCTGCCAAAGTGGCCTTTTTAGGCCCCCTAGTCATTCTGAAATCAAATTAAGTCATGTTAGTTAAATTAACATGAATTAGAAACAAGGATTTCAATAGACTTTTTGATAACAGATAGACTTTTTGATGACATTAAAAGGAAATCACATTTACTTTTAACAACAATCCACACGAGAAAAAGGAGGAAAGAAGCCCTGCTGGTTTCTTTACTTCTTTAGTTTGGTCGCCAAATGCTAGTTGCTATAATGTCTGCCAAGTTGACGTTTGGGAAGATTCATGCTGAAGTGGAGTTATCCGGAAAAGAACCAGAGTTACTGACATAGCTTGCAGAGCAAGCAAGCTGAAATGGCAATGGGCTGGCCACGTTTGTCGAAGGGTCGATGACCTGTGAAGCGGATGAGTCCTGGAGTGGAGACCGTGTATCGGCAAGCACAGTATGGCACGCCTCCCAGCTAGTTGGACCGACGACCTAAAAGGTGGCTGGGACCTCAGACCAAATAAAAAACCAAGACAGAGGGCTGTCAACAGTTAAGTGAAGCCAGTTTCGTACACATGTGTACACTTAGTGAGGTGTAGTTTGATTGTAAATGGTTGTAAATGTGTGCGCGTATGCACAGAGCGGAGGTGTAGTTTTGGCGCACTTCACTATATCGTTCTCAGCGTTCTGACTTGGTTATTTATTTGGTCAGAGGCTAGGACAGACTGGATGTGGAAGGCGTAGGACAGGGTGTTATGGCGCAGCTTGGGAGAGTCCTTTATCCAGCAATGGACTGCGATAGACTGAGGTGAAGATAGATACTCAGGCGATTCCCTCCTTCACAGCTGCATTATCTGGGTGTATTTACGTGCACCAGTTATATATTAAGTACGCAGCAATGACATGAGTTATTTATTGACGTGACACATTATAAGATATGAGTCTGTAAAAATAAATAATAATGTTCTGACACATATGTTTGTACTTATCGAGGTCAAAGATAAGAATATAAATCGAACTGCCCTCATTTCTATAGATCATATTCTTCATAGAGCTGTCCATAAACGACTACAGAACTATTCTTAAACTAGCTTCTACCGGCGACTTCGAGCTTATAACCTTCCTCAAGAAATTGGCTATCAAATACAAAAAGATTTTTTGAAATCCGACTGGTAGTTCTAGAGATTAGCGCGTTCAAACAAACAAACAAACTCTTCAGCTTTATTATTAATATAGATTTTAGGCTTATTTTCTTCCTATTAACCAGATTGCTTGGCAGAAGCAGTTCCCTTGGAATGCTCTTTGTGATGATAACCATTCTTTTTTGAGCATATCAACGGCTGGCTCTGTCGTCTAACTTTGGCCTTACTCTACCCAGTTGCACGTCATACTTAACTAAAACACGACCTAGTAACTTGTATTTTTACATCAAACCTTCGTCATCACCACTTCGGATTTTCCCAGTTTTTACATGCAACAGAAATACTAATTCACAGCAAAATTATCGTACCTCAGACAACCACTAGCTACATGTAGGTAACCATAATTAAAACACAACACTTGCTTCACATATTTAAATAACTTATAAACTTAACAATAACATTACTCATCAATCAACTTAGGACCATACGGACCTACCGCTATCTCTGGACACTTCTCCACACACTCGTGGGTGATCGAATTCCTCACAGTGCCTGGGTTACACCAGCAGTCACAGTAGTGTGTTCTGGCGGAATGGGCGCTGGGTAGACCGCAAATGACCTCGAAGGCGCAGTCGGGACCAGGGTCGTATTGCCCAGGTGGACACTCGGCTGTAAAAGTTGAAAAATAACATATCATCACGCCGTATTCCCCAAAAGGGTGTTGGGCAGGAGTGTACCTTTATGACACCCACGCCAGTTATGTGGAGGTCCCTAATAGGACCTTTTTTATTTGTTTTCGTGGAGAAACCTTCAAAAGGCACCCGACCTCCGGAGAGAGAGATCGGCGAGTTTGGGATTTTTATCTCACTAAAACCACCCCGGAGATCACCATCAACACATAAGGGTGGTCTCGGTTCCTCTTAAAAGACCTAACAGGACCTAGGAGGCAATTCTATGGCCATTAACCGGGAAAAAATCCAGGCTTCGGGCTGCTACTGAGAGATTCAGGATGGCAAAAATCAAATAACACTGCTTGACCTGGGAATCTAACCGAGGACCTCCTGCCCAGCAGTAGGGCTTCCTACCTCTAGACTATCAAAGCAGTCCAAGTTGAAGAATGTTGAAGAAATATCTCTTGTGATGAAGGAATGAAATCAGGCAGTTGGTAGTCACTAGCAGTGTTTTATATGCTAGCGAAGTAATTTGTAGTGTAGCTGTGTAGGCACCTTTGCCCGCAAGTGGCGATCCTCAGGCTCTCAATATTACAAGGTTTTTTTTTGTCAGAAAACAGTTGTTTTTGTAACTAAGTAACAATATTAATATCTAATTATTCAAAATGACATCATTGTCTGATTAGATGCTCTGTTCTACCTTTTAGGTACAAAAAGAGGTATAGAGATACTTTAAAACCATAAACAACAAAACAAGGATCGATAATGTTTATATAATATGTACATGTATTAAATAAACTTGAATTAATAAGACAAGTGATATCATTAATCAAAACGGGTCTCGAACAAAGCGTATATCAAAATTACTTAGATAGATATCTTTTGAATAGGTAGGTACGTAGCTACTCTTACTCGGATAAAACCTTTGCATAAATAATAAGCTACACATAATTATTAAAATACTCACCAGTCGACAGATGGAAACTAATAACAGACACAAACAATACTACAATCGTCCAGAGTTTCATGTTGACGGTACACTCACACAAACACGAATGCAGTTTATCACGAGACATCACTGTTTAAATAACTTCTTCACCTTGATTATCTGTGCCACTAATTTGTACAACTAGCTCATACAAATTAACTATCTTAAACCAAGTGTTTTCCGACACCTAGCAGCATTTTAGGGCTCATGAACAATGAGTTATTTAGGCTTAGTACCATTGTCACATTCGTTAATCGATTTACTAACTTCGATTGTTATCTCGTAAACAAATGACGCACACGTTAAAATGTGATCAGATTGTAACCATAATTATGTCTATCATCAAATTAATTGTCAAACTAATTAATTGTTAATATAAAATTTCACTGATAAAACTTTACTCTGATAAAGTAGTTTTCTAAAGTAGTATTCAGAAAACTAATTTGAAAACGATTAACTCCGAGCGAATAGATGATACTGATTGACGCAAACAGGATTCTCGCGTGTTGTATGAGTATGCCAATGTAACTTAACAATAGACGTATATAGATACGTGTATATTAGGTAATATTAGGTACTCATATTTTTACTATGTTATTAACGCTCACGTTTACCTACCTACATAGTCTCAGGCCAGGCCATATACAGCGCGTTAGAATCACTACTAATTCTAATAATAAAAAGACACAAGTAAATCTATCTGTCTTATACTACTACTTCCTTAATCAACTTTGTACAGACGCCAGCACATCAAGCTACTACAATCTGTCAAATTTCTTTGATAGATTTTCAACTTTATCGCTAAAGCATAAGGTTCAAAGTTGAATGGGAAAATTTGACAATTTCGGGTAGGCTGATGTGCTGGCGTCTGTACCTTATGCTTTAGCGATAAAGTTGAAAATCTATTAAAGAAATTTGACAGATTATAGTAGCTTGATGTGCTGGCATTTGTACAGAGGCCAGCACATCAAGCTACCCCAATCTGTCAAATTTTCCCAATTGAATTAGAACCTTATTCTTTTGTAATAAAGTTGAAAATCTATCAAAGAAATTTGACAGATTGGGTTAACTTGATGTGCTGGCCTCTATACATACACCGCTTTGGATCTCAGATGTTTGTATAAAAAAAAATTAAATACAAAGTAGGTACACGCAGACAAAGTCACAAACAAAAACACTGGCAATGCACGTTCTTATGGAAACAGATAATTAAAAAAAACAATAAGTACGTATCGGAAATCTTGCCTTAGTTTAGTATAAATCATTCAAATGAGTTCGTTAACAATTGTAACCGTCACGGTGTGTAACATTAAATTAATTTTATTTTGTGCTTCGGTCATAGACATTGCTTAGTAGGAGTAGAGGCAATTGTTTTTTTTTTTTGTTTTTAGCTAATTATTTCTGCCAAGCATGAGCTCACAAAAGATTCAGCTTCATTATTTCCAGGTACTTATGTACAGCCTACAAAAGATTCTGAGGTAATATTTTTTGTGATAAAACGGTATGTTCTGGTTTTAATAAAAATATGAGATGATTACGTAAGTCAGTGAAGTAAAAAATACTTGGTTAGTTTTTTGTTTTATGTTATTTGCCTTTTTCACAGCTTACAGTTGAAATTCAAGAGTAACAATTACGTCATGGATTAATCATTGTCTTATGAGGAATAGAGGTAATTAATCTATTATAAATAGGTAGGTACAGATGCCAGCACATCAAGCTGCCCCAAACTGTCAAATTTTCCCAATCAACTTTGAACCTTTGCTCTGGCGATAAAATTGAAACCGAAATTAAAGTACCTACTGTGTCTCCTGCGCCTAGCCTCCTCCTGGTCCAAGCGTCTGCTTAGTGATAGCAGTGATAGCTGATCTTAAACATAAAAATAACATCAAGAAACGGTTCCTTACTGAGACAACTTTAAAAAAAAACAATTTTTTAGACTCTTAAAAAATCTCCTACTCCTACAAGATTTAAAAAAAAAAAGTTTTTGAAAAGTTGTCTCAGTAAGACAAGTTTTTAAAAAACTTTTTTTTTATACTCCTACTAA
Organism: Gortyna flavago; assembly: GCA_963669345.1. Taxonomy (NCBI): domain Eukaryota; kingdom Metazoa; phylum Arthropoda; class Insecta; order Lepidoptera; family Noctuidae; genus Gortyna; species Gortyna flavago. The sequence continues at coordinate 6,017,647 of OY770131.1, forward strand.
ATTATGGCCTCGAAATCGTAGAGGCTCTGAGATTCGCCCTAACAGTCGCCCGATGCTAACCTGATCGAAAGTGTTTGAGCGTTGATGAAGCCTAAGATGTGTGTAAAAATCATTCATCATTATTCAGCTGAAAAACGTCCACTGCTGTAATGACCTTCCCCAAGCACAGCCACTTCCAACGGTTCTGTGCTTCTCGCATCCAGCGGCCTTAAACGTCACATAAAATTCGTATTGGCGTCATGTGACCACGATGTCGCCTAAAAGTAGTAGAAAAATGCCTCAAAGATAGCACGCGATTACAGACAATAGAGGAGTCTGGACATCAATATTGATAATACAGCATGCAAGTGCACTATTTTATGATTTATGAGTTTCAATCGCCTGAGTCAATTTTTTTAACTCATTTTGCCGCGACACGCTGTTGTTGTATATAACGTACATACCTATACATATAGTTGAGTACCAAATGAGTTAAAAAAAAATACTGTATGTAGATTCTAAAAGTAAAATGTTTCTTTTAATTTGCCTAATTGCTGTTACATTTAGCTCAAAGGAAATGAAACCTGATAATCACCCTGAACCTTATAGTAATTGAATGAGCTAGAATCTACATAGAGCTGCAGTCTGAAACTCTCATAATTGAACCCAAGGCTTCTTAGTTGTCAACCCTCGAATGATAAGTCGCCTAGAATTACCAGTTCTTCATTTTGCTTCGACAGCAAAAAGTATCTTCGTACTGTATTTTCCAGACTCAGTAGTCACAGAAACTGCAGAGAGACACTCAGATCGTCAGATCTTCCAGTATGTACTCACATTAATGAAACATTTTGGTGAAGTGAGCTGTCATTCCATACGATGCTAGATAGGGATTGACACTATTGACAGAATGACAGCTCACTTCAAGCTTACTGAGGTACTACACGTACCTAAGTTTTCATGGTGAGTGAGAGTTTTTACACATGGGCAGGACTCAAAAATAATCAAACTTACAAGATTCATTTAAAAATATAATTTAATCATAACAGTTGCTTAGCTCCACACAGGCGTCGGTGTCCAGTCTCCTATAAGTTCCAGGTATGCACCAACAATCACAGGTATGCTTCGGATATGCATGGGAGCTCTTCGTTGAACAGGAGGGCTCTAGACCGCAGTTAGGGCCTGGATTATATTCACCATCGGGGCAAGCCGCTAGAAAGAAGAGATTTTCTGGTTAAAGGTAGGTAAGTGCCACCCGCGTTTTGGGTAGGTACAGCAGACGCCAGCGCATCAAACTACTACAATCTGTCAAATTCCTTTTATAGATTTTCACCTTTATCGCTAACGCATAAGGTTCAAAGTTGATTGGGAAAATTTGACAGTTTCGGATAGCTTGATGTGATGTGCGGTGTCTGTACCTATGGAATACAAACAAGTCCCAAGATGTACTGTCTAGTTTAAGGCTCACTAGCAACTAACACTACAGTAACCTAGCTATGGGTAATATTTTAAGCCACTTGTGACATTTTGATTCTAGTATAACCTGTATTAAGGATAATACATAAAATATTTTTCAATGTTAAGGATTTGACGTACCTACCTACGCGACTAAGCTTTGGGAGCCACTAAGACTGGAAGTGAGCGATCATTAAGTCCTAGGATACAGAATCAGGCTTTGTCAGATGGTGGTGTGGTCAGAACCAGCGGGGTAAGTAGCAATCGGCATCATTTTGACAGTTCAACAACATTCATTGCGTTTTTTACGACACACACGGCCAATTTTTCGAACATACGCAGCAATGGATTAGCAATATCTTTCAAAATGATTCTAATTGAAATTGATAGTGTTTTACACAATTAGGGTACAGTTGTTGACCAACCAGCAGAATCTCACAGAGCCAGACCTAGAACAACTATTCTTATTTATGTTGTGTGGGAATCGAACTTGCGACTGAATAGCCACTCAACCATTGCGCCAACCGAACGGTAGATGCAAGGACCTCTATAACTGCACGTCTAGTAATGAAATTAGGTCAGGTATATAATGATTGGATGTCTTTAGCCGTCGTCATTTTTATGCGACTGGTAACCGGTCTTGTGGAAACCAGTAACTTTAATGCTCCTTTGGAAACTGGTACAGAGGCCAGCACATCAAGTTACCCCAGTCTGTCAAATTTCTTTGATAGATTTTCAACTTTATTACAAAGGTATAAGGTTCATATTCAATTGGGAAAATTTGACAGATTGGGGTAGCTTGATGTTCTGGCCTCTGTACCTATCTACTGAAAGCCGGATATTACTGGTACCTATGTTGATACATGATTACGTGCCACATAAACTTACTACATAATACTTATTTACAGTCGTAAACAATTAATGGTGGGTGCCTTCATAAAGTTCAGTTAGGTAGGTAACCTACCTTAGTAAATATAATCAGCCTATAATGTTCCCACTGCTGGGACACAGGCCTCCTCTCTGTGAGAAAGAATAGGCCGTAATCCACCATGCGGGCCCAGTGCGGATTAGTTACATGTCTTCGAATTTTTGGTTTTAGGATATGCCGGTTTCATCACGATGTTTTCCTTTACCGTTTTTGAAAGCAGTTTTGATGAAATAAATTACACAAAGTAAAGCGCCTGTCTAGGTTCGAACCCACGACCTACAACTCTTATGTCGAGGCCGTTACCACTGGGCCATTACTGCTGTCTTATCTATCTAAGTATCAGGTACCAACGCGATGGTATAATCAATGACGTATATATAATTAAGTATAATAGATAGTTTACTCTGTAAATGAGTAACACAAACTACTCTAATGGCCGATTCCTATAGGTACTTTACGGGCCGTTATTGGTTATAATTAAGACCCTTATATCTCTACCAATAATGAAGTAAATACTTCAAGTTTCTCATGTAGACCCTCCCGTATGGAAGTAGCTATCAGAGGTAAAATTTGCTTACGAATCCATGTAATGTATATGCCAAGTTTGGCGATTAAAGTTGCTACCATTATTCTTTTTTAACCGACTTCTAAAAAGGAGGAGGTTCTCAATTCGGATGTTTGTATTTTTTTGGAAAGGATATACTTTCTCTCTTTCTCTTTCTTTCTTTTTTTTTCATTTTTTTTTTCTTTTCTTAGATAAATAGAAACTCTCCTACTAAAAAGTGAAAAATAAAAACTTTTTTACAAACAAACCAACCGTTCTGCATTTTCGTTTATTGACACCGACTTCCGAAATTAGTTATTTATCACTTAGTAGTGTTTTTTTTTGGAAGTCGCTTGTTTTGTTTTTTGTAAAAAAGTTTTTATTGTTTATAGGAACCGATCATAAGCCGACTACCAGTCTGATACGATTAAATAAAAACCTACTTAAGTAACTACTTTAAACAAGACGAAAAAGACCCATCACAGCCGTCAACGACGCATTATATTGGTGTGATTTGTTGTTTGCGGTAGTGCGCAATGTATAATACCTACACGCAAAAAATCATTAAAATCTTGTTTCCTTAAAAAAAACCTTAGTAAAAGTTGGAATTTTGAACTTCAACATCTGCGTAACAAATGAGTCTGCGTCCAGTAAAAAAAAATTACAATGACGGGGAGTAGGTACAAGTGACCCTCAGCTTCATTAAATGTCTTTTTACAATAGATACACTTAGTTAAAATACAATCAGTTGCTTATCAATTGATTAAAATGAAAAGACCTTCATAATCAAATAAGGTCCTAAAACGCTCATCAGCGATCATTATCCTACTTTTACAAATTTACGTAAAGCCTCTATTTGTTAAGCTGTTGAAAACTAAAGCCAGGTAAGAACTTACATTTAAGCTGAACAGTGAGTAAACAGTACGACAAACCGCAGTTTAAATGAAACTTCTGTGCCTTCCAGCAGTTAGTAACAAGGTTCCGTAATAAGTTTGTGAGCAAGTTCTTAGTTAATGTGGGCAGGTGCACCGCGAGAACAATAGTTCTGTAGGAGGTGGTACTGGCTGTAGGTAAAAGGCTGGCCACATAGTAGGTCTTGAAGTTCAATGAATTAAAGTATGTTTGTACTGACGCCAGCACATCATCAAGCTACCCGAAACTGTCAATTTTATCGCTACAGCGATAAAGTTGACAGATTGCAGTAGCTTGATCTGCTGGCGTCTGTACCTATTTAGGCGTGTTGGCAAACCAACAGCCAGGTGGGTGGACGAGCTACAGGAGATCGCGGGGAAGACCTGAGGCATAGGAGACGAGGCGGCAATAGTCTCGCGGTTAGGAAATGAAACCCACCCAATGAGACATATCTATAATAACAGCACGTCTTATATTCCTCCGCTCGCGCAGGCGAAGGCAGAAGTGTTTAAAACCCCCACATGTTGTTAGCTTTATGTTTACGATCCATTTATATGCCTAATAAAGAGCGACCTTATTAGGCATCTACCGAGCACAAATCTAGACTGGACCGAAATCTATCACGTGGGCTCAGTGTTAGGTGTCGGACGTTACATTATTAATAGATAGAGAGGGTTAAATATAGGTATCCTTCCTCCACTTTTCCCAACTATGTAACTAGGTATGCTCGGGGCAGCTTCCAGTCTAACCGGATGCAGCTGAATGTCTATAAATATTTTATATGGAGCGACTGCCTATTCGACCTTTACAACCCAATCAAGGTAACACGATACCCATTAGTAGGACTTGTTAGACTTTCGACTACTCGTAACGACTGTCAAAGATGATCTACGAATGACACAAAGGAGCAACGGTTCAACGTGCTTTCCAAGACACGGAGGGGTTTTGGTAGTTATGTTGTTAATGGTCTTGGTCACCGATACTCGGACCGACCTCGGCAAACGTAGCATAACATTTGATCGACTGTTATTATTTAGGTACCCCCGAGCCCATCATATAGACGCTACCTGTCTAGCAAAATAATAGTAATTACCTATTGGTTACTTACCCAGAGCCAAAGCTAGGTTGACGAGCACAACACACAACACTAGCGCCCAACACTTCATCTTGTCTTTGAGTCAGACAGCCGAATGCAAATACAACGAGCGGTGCACCTTTATACTTTACTATCGATAGAAAAAAGGCCAAGACGACCGGTCCGGTCACTCTCCATTGGGACTCTGGATTGTTTTATTTTAATGCGTAGCCGATAAAGGGGTAAAGGACGTGTGTTTATTGAGTTTGTACTGGGAGCAGCAAAAGCCTATAGCCCGTATTGGTTTTACCAGAATTGAAAATATGAGGATTGAATGGAATCTTACTCAAAACGGTTTTGATAGAAAACCTGATAACGTTTTTTTCCTTTGCTATAAATAAATGTTACTTACCTACTAAATAAATGAATGGTACGGTCAGCAACGAAATCATTTAAAACCGAAAATAATTCGATACATTGTTTTGCAGCATAGTTTATGTTTTCTTAATTTTCACCTGTTCTTTTATATATTAAAGCCTCGCCTCTCATGCACGAGGTTTTGAGTTCGGGCATTAACTACCAATGTGACTATTTCAATTCATATGTAGGTAGATACAGACGCCAGCACATCAAGTCACTAAAATCTGTCAAATTTCTTTAATACATTTTTAACTTTATCGCTAAAGCATTAGGTTTAAAGTTGATTGAGACATTTTGATTTTCGGGTCTTTCTGAGTTATTCTTTGACATTTCTGACACCGGTGAAGAGTACCTAAATTTAAAGAACCGGAAAGTATGGTAGAAAAAAGGGGAGGCCTATATTAACCAGCAGTGGGTGATTCCGCGCGTTTGGGCGCCGTCAAGTTAATTTTCAGGGGGTGCATCTTTAGCTCAACGAAGCAGCCGATTTATTCTGTAAAAATCTCACCGTGAAAACTTAGGTAGGTGAAGTAAGCTTAAAGTGAGTTGTCAGTAGTGTCAATCCCTAGCATTAGGTGGAATGATAGCTCACTTCACCTAAGTTATTACGGTGACATTTTTACAGAATAGCACGGTACAGGCTCGATCATTTTTGGACATCACCTATAATGATGTATAGTTGATATGTTAGATTATCGTTTGTCCATACATACCTACAAGAAGTCACTTATGAAATAGGAGTTCGGTACCTACTTTGTTGACTAATGCAAAAAGGTTTAGAATCGTGAGATTGCAGAGTACCTACAATCGAACATTTTAGGATCTTGCCTCAAATGGGTTGAGTTCTCTATTATTCTATTAGGCGTACCTATTCGGATATTTTTAGTTCTGATTGTTTTTACACCTTCATTTTATTTTGAAGCCAGGGAGGTGCAAGTGCACCCCTCTTGCACCCCGCTCCCGGCACCCATGAATAAAAGTCTGAAATCGCGAACCCGCCTTCAAGCGTGCTGATCAATGCTCATACCTTCTCTCTAAGAGAAGAGTTCTTTGCCCTGCATTGGGACAGTATCAGGCTGGTATTATTATTATAGTTCAATAATATTTATTACGATGAAAAACCTTAAGAGTGTAAAATGGCTTTTGTTGCTGAAGCAATTTTACACTAGGTAGGTACTATTACAGCATCTGTGACAAAGAGACTGATACCTGCCTAGTAGGTAGTGCAGCCTGTCCTCTGTGGTTAAACCTTTTCTTCTCCTTAATAAGTACCTACCTAGATATGTATGGTCATTAATCTTTTTTTAAACAGTCGAATTTTGACGTTGACAAGAAAAAACATAGAAACGATATAAAAAAAATTGCTGCGGAGAAATATAAATCGTTTCTTTTTTTATTTTGCTAGAGTAGAAAGTCTAGGTACCTATAGTGCAGTCCTTTCTCAAAAATGACAATTCACTTATAATGCTTACTGTACCTACCTACTTGTGATATTAATATGCACCCATTAAATATTATGCGTATAATTGTTTACATGTTTACACTTTGATTACCTAGTAGGTTACATGGGTAATTAAATAAAATCATAATGAGTTCTTATCAAATTCATTTCTAGACAGAAACACAATAGTTAGGTTCTTGTGATTGAATGGTACCTACATTTCACAGATTCTCTAGCTTCTAGGAAAGATAAAGAATCATAATACTCTCTTTAACTACCGGACTACCAGACATACCTATTAGGTAGGTACAGGGTAGGTACCATCCGCACTTGATTGATATTCCGACCAGTTGTAGAGGTACTCGGCGTTCTCCTCCACATTTAGGTACTTATTCTACAAACGACCAAAGTGTGAAACTCTCTACCAGCGTCTGTGAACCATCCTCATATAGGTAGCCCTGCAGCCTTCAAAGCAAGAGCGTCCAGGCATCTTCTGGGCACGCTCGTTCCATTGTAGACCTCATCAATCGCTTTCCATCAAGCAAGACCGAGGTCAACAGCAGGCCCATTCCGTAATATAAAATTAAAATTATTTCTGCTTTGTACCCCGTGAAGGTAAGAATACCAGAGGGGCAATTCTCGTAATTTTAAGAACGTTCACAGTCTGATCTCAGTGTCAATCTGTCAAAAATACCTCAAATTTTCCTACATTTTGACAAGTTTTTGACATTTGTTTGTCGCTGAGATGAGACTAGATTTTGAACGTCTTAGATTACGAGAATTGGCCTTCTGACGTTTTCCAGGTTTGATGACGTACATACCTATTCTTACAGGTTCATTGATATACCTACCGATATGAATAATAGCATTAGCGCACAGGGGACAGTCACTCCCTGAGCTAGTGCGCAAGACCGTTGGTATCTACATACTCCTAACTCCTACTCCTGGGCACAAATTAACACAGTGTCGAAATGAAGTATTGTCATTTCTTGTCTGCTAGCTCAAACTCAAAGCATTTAGGTATTTCAATTAAATTATTTACAGGCAATTTAGAATTGTCAAAGAGTCGGTCAGTTAATCAGAAAGTTGAAGCTAGTTGTCCATTCCAAAACGAAGATCTCTATGGAGAAGAACGGGCAAGAAACTACAAGGACTCTATTTAAAATTAAGATATTACAGAATCCTGGGCATACATGCTACAGTAACGGTCGCTGTCCTAAGGAATGGCATTAGGTGGTCAGCTGTAGAACCAGAACGCTGGATCCACAACAGGATAAACCGTAAAAAGATTAAACAATGTGAAATTTACCGCCAAATAAAAATAAAGCACTAGCCTTATTTTTGTCTGTCAGAAAAATCACCGTCGAGTAGGTCGATAGGTAAGTTGTAGGTACCTAAGGAGATCCTATGGGCCTGCATAGGATCTCCTTACAACTGACATGAAAGACAAATAAATGGAGAGCTTACAGTTTTGAGCTTTAAAAATTCGATACAAATATTTTAATTTAAAACATAACGTAACAACACGCCAGTAGGTATTTCCCGAATGGTTAGGCAGAGGTGTAGGTACTTATAGAAGCTACACCCACATTTCGCAGTTATGTTTAAGTCCTATGTAATAGGAGACGAGCCTTATGCCATAAAACGGGCACAATTCCAGCCTCCGGGCTGCTACTGAGAAATTCCAGTGGAAAAACCCAATACCTAACACTGCCCGAACCGGCAATCGAACCCAGGACCTCATGCTTAGCAGTAGCGCTTGCGACCGCTACACCAACAAGCCAGTTTGATATAATTATAGTTGTTTAATATTATTGTAGGTAAATATTGTAACATTGTAGGTACAGACTAGCACATCAAGCTACTACAATCTTTCAAATTTATTTAATAGATTTTCAACTTTATGACTACAGCATAAGGTTCAAAGTTGATTAGGAAAATTTGACAGTTTCTTGTAGCTTGATGTGCTGGCGTCTGTACCAACTGGTTTATTTTAACAATTTATAATCTACCTTACCACTAGGATTTTCCCACACGGCACACCTTTAATGATAATAATAAAATAAAAAAGAACATATAAATAGATACTTTTATTACCTGCATCCATTGATCTTAAAGGTCAAGCTATGTTAGCGGAATGGAATGTTATTTAAGTTATTTTGTTACCTATAATAATATAAATAGGATACTTAGTAATTTTATATTAAGGAAACCCGATCTGGCTGCAAGTTATCTTATTTGAATAAAATCTCGAGTTTTTCAGAAGTTCAACAATAGGTAGGTACTTATTTCATGAATTAAACTATAACGTGGGTGTGCTATAGCTCTTTTTTATCCCTTTGATAAAACAGGCATGGTGAAACTTATTTCTGTGTTCTGACCTATAATTACAATTTTATAGGAATAAAAAAAAAGGTTTCTTTTCACATTATTTTATTTGAATGGATTTAAAATTGTACCTATGTAACGTTAATGGATAACCTTACATTAAACGCTGTTAGTTAAAAACTTAATTCTTATAGTTAACTACTTAAACCGATTCGTTGCGACTCCAGTTTTCGAAAACTTTAGCTATGGCGGCTAACAAATATTTCGGGGCACGCCTGTCGTGCCAAGCGCCATAGAAGTTGATGACAACCTGTGCCATCAGCCATGTGTAAAAAAAAAATTTTTTTTCTGCTTTTTTGACCTGTTTAAACCGATCGATGGCCTGGCGTGCCATCCGCAACGAATCGGTTAAAAAGTTGTAATTAATCACTCAAACAGTAATTAAATAATTAAAACATAACTTGACATTAACACAACAGATTAAAGTTCAATGCAATAGGCTCACAAATCTAATAATACACTCCCGGACTCCTAAATCGAGCCACCACAAGGTACCTACAAAGGCCGAAAACATCAAATTATTGATGTCTGAAATAATGTGCCAAAAAAGTTTTTATGCAGTTTTGATGCCAACACTGGCTGGCTATCATTTCGGTGTAGTCAATGCTCCGAATTTAAATTCACGACCATTTAAAAAGGTACCTATAGCCCCGCCGCACATGCCCACACTCCAAAAAGTACTCTGTGCCACACTCTCATTGGCCGTCACGAGCCGCGTGCGAGTGGCAGTATTTAAAACCTATGGCGCACTACCAAACTCCGCACCCCCCCCGACCCTTGCTCGAGCCAGCCCGCGCAGCTGAGCCTGTAGTTTTAAATTCGCCCCTAAACACCAATAATAATACCGATCCAGCCTGTCCCTTGCTGTCCTCTTCCAGCGACGCCCTGAGCCGAGGTCCGAACCCCGCAGGGGGTTACCCTTAGCGCTGTCGCTTAGTTTTTAAGTTATTGTATGCCCTGGCTGGAGGCCTTAATTCGAGGCATCCACAGGAAAGTCCGGTTAAGCAGTAGCCATCCTCATAAAGGATGAACTGCGAGATGCCATTTAAAAAAAAAATAAAAAAAAAAAAAAAATACCAAACTCCGCATTTGCTCTCACGTGTCGACGCAGGCGCGTACATGAGCGTGTAACTGAACTGAACGTGTAAACTGTAGGGTTGCGTGATTTAGGAGTCAGGGAGTGCATTAAAGTTATCAATATGTTCTTGATTATTTATTACATCCAAACAGAATATCAACAACATAAGTATTTTAAAACCTACAGATTATGTTAGGCATACAACAAGGTACTTACAAGTTCAAAAGTATGAATAGGTAAAACATATCAGTTACAAATATTGTTTACCTACTAATAAGTTACTTACTCTAATCAACCCAGGTCATTAGACAACTGGTTGTTGTGACATCCTCTACAAATATTTTGCATTTTAACGCCAAAGTGTCCTCCTATCTGAAATTCTTTGAGTAATTTGCTTTTAACAGTCTTGAATTTAAAGGTAAAATTCGCACATTCGAAATGACGAGATGTTACTACATCTCCCCCATTTTAAATTGCAAGTATTGCACAGCATAAATTAAAATGCAGAAATACCTTCCTAACTAAACCACCAAGTCTTTGGAATTATCTCCTAACTTCCAAGGGACATGTTTGTGTTGACTTCGACACTTAGAAGTTATTGACAATATGATTAATTAACCCATCTTGTCAAAAAAAATTTTTTTTTCTCTTGTTTTCATTGTTAATTTTGGCTGTTAGAATTTCTTGTCACTTCGCTGTCAATATATTATAAACCTTTGTTTGAAAGACAAAAGAAATGATTTGATTTGACAAAGACATACATCTGCATCTGAGGCAATAAGAAAAAGGTATACATTAATAAAAAATAGTCTGGGTCTATTTTACCTATAGTGCAGCAGACGAGAGACTAGTTTCTTGACTCCTGTCAGTTTAATACAAATATGTTTCGCGAATATGATCTTTATTAATTACCAGAATTGTTGCACTGACAGGTGCCAGGAATGCATGCTCTCTATGGCAGACTGTCAAAATCATGTACTACTACTTTGTCTGCTAGCATTGTATTGCCGTAAACTGGCCCAGGGGTCTTGCAGCATTGAGGGGTGTAAGTAAGCATCAATGTTATGCCTTTCGTGACTATAGCTGTTGTTGCTGCAATTGCTCTGTAATTGAATAAAGGAGATAGCATTAGTATATGAATAAGACGTTTAAGTAATGAAGAAAACACTTCTGTATTTAAATTATACAGGCTAGCTGGGACATTGATGTACAAACCGTAACCATGAATTCAGCGTAAGATTCTAAATACCCTAGCGTAGACATTTATTTACTATTATTAAAAAAAAAACATCTGTTTCATTGAAAAGTGCAATACATAAGCAGATAAAATGTATGGAACAGGAAATTCTTTTTTAAATAACTGACGAAGATTGCAATATTGGGGGGTTCAGAATCATGTAAGTACTGAATCCATGGTAACAGATTGCGCGTCGATGTAACCGCCACCCTATATACTTCTTGACTATAGTAAAGTGTTAAGCCTAATTTTCATGGTGCAATTTAATTGCCATGCCATTTCATAACTTAAAGCAACAATAAAAGATAAAAATTGCACCTAGCAAACAGTCTATAAACGATGCAAGTCCTAAGTTGCTTCAATTTGAGTGTATGCCACCCACAGGCAAGAAACTTGAAATGGTTTTTGTTTTCACATGGGGTAATCCTCATGGATACTTTTGGTTTTTGAGAGCGGAGGCTAGAATATTCTTATTTTATACTCACTCCATAGCTACTATTCCGCGAATTATTCCAGTTATTGTGACCACCACCTCGCCATTTCCCACTATGTTGTCGATTGTTGAATCTTTGTTGTTGCTGACCTTTGTCCTGTTGCCATCTGTTTTGAATAGGCGTGCTCTGGTTTAAGGGTATGAAATTGTCTGACATTTTGATATTTGATTGATTCTAGATTCCTTTTATAATTAAGAAATTATTTTTGTTGTTATCTTTTGCCTTTTGCTAGCAAATCAGCAATAGCCAAGAGCCAAACAAATAACCACTCTATTAAAAAGTACTCTTTTTTTTTTTTAATATTTTGTGGCTATTTAAAAAGTACTCTGTGCAAATAACAATGTTACCGGTTACGTCAAACTCAAAACTAGCTTTTTTTCCTCTATGCTTGCTACTAATATCTTATCTGTGGTCAAAACTGACATTAATAGTGTTTTGTTTTTTCAAACATAAAAACTGTCAATTGGTTAGTCGAGTCTACTTCTTTTTATTTATTGTAACATTATTCAGTGTCAACCACTGACCTGTATTAAACAAGTTGTTTAATAGAGGTGAGTGGTGTCAACGGAAATTCCGTAAAAATACTGAAAGTTTTTAACAACCCATTGAATAATTTCGAAGTCGAAGAAATTTTTTTTTACTTTTGCCATGGATGTCGCCATTGTCGCCACTTCGCCAGTATTGCTTGACTCACGGCCTCACAGGAAGCGCCAGGATAACCCGCGAAATAAAACTTTTGATAAGTTTTTGCAATTTGCAGGTCAATGTCAAGTTATATGTTCATCAATTTAATATTCGCAATCGAATTTAGGGGAATACCTTAACGCACCCCCCTAACACAAAAAGTTTGGATGGCATCTGAAAAAAATACTGCGTTGTGTTGTATTGTAATCGGTTACAAATCGAAAATAATTAATTTAATAATGGAATAGAAAATTATGGGAAAGAGCGATAACGATAATTATGCAGTTTTACAGCTGGCACAAATTTCAGGTTCTAACTAACTCATTGGACGTGAAAGAATCATCTTTATATCATCAGTTTCGTACTAACTGCACATCATCATTTCAGCCGAAACCTTTCAGCCCTATTGGCCATCTGTTCTACAAGCAATGTGCTCTGCCTACTGCCACTTAAGTTTGGTAATTCTTCGGGCTATGTCGGTTACCTTGGTTTTCCTGCGAATCTCCTCATTTCTGATTTCAAAAGTGACGATTTTGACGTTCAAAAGTGCCTTTTATGTGCCTATTTGAAATAAATGCTTTGACTTTGATTCGACCACTCAGGGAAACTCCAAGCATAGCCCTCTCCATTGCCCTTTGGGTGACTTTTAGCCTTCTATTAGGGCCCATTGTAAGCAACCACGTTTCAGTGCCTTATGTCATCACTGGCAACACGCGTGTACTGCACAATGTAATATAATTAAGGTACTGCTGACCTGACGAATCTCGAAGATTAAAACAATATTTTTGTTACGATAAGTTCATGAGCTATGAACATAACATAGAAATACTTGGAATTTAACCCAGAATCGATTAATGTGTACTCGACTAACAGATAAATATTATTTATCTGTTGTTTATTGTTTAGTTTTCACTTTCCTGATTTTCTCACGCAATTCTGCTGTCAAAAAATTTGATCGAACGCAGGTTTTGTTCGGAATTGATTATCTATTTTCGGATGAAACTAACAATTTCTTCAATTATGATTCAGTGAATGTTGTGTACGATATTTGTAGAAGCTGGCAGCGTTTGGTGTGAAAATGTGGAATCCTACGAAATCACCAAAGCTAGCTGTTGGTAAGTTGTAACTTTTTAATCAATCAGCATTACGCGGTCCGGATACATCCTGCCAACTAAAGCGGAAACGTAATAACATGTTATGAATTTTAACTATTTTAACAAGTTAAGGAATGGCATACTAGATAGGCCAACGATCTGTTGATAACATCTCTGCATCTGGCTTGACCACTGATTATGCCCATTGTTTATCAACCATGTCTGTGTTTTCCTTACTTTCGGGCCTTGTTTTTGAAATCAAGGTGTTTTTTTTATTATTATGCCTATTTATAGAATAAGTCTTACTTTTCAACCACAACTTCAGATTGGTATCATAAGTGATTTAAGGGTACTGATACACTGTTATTTGTTTAAAAGCAACGAATATTATTTTACTTTTAATTCCAGAATAATAAAAGTTATCTGGCGATGGAAAAATCAGCCCATAGTACATAAAAATATGTTGTGAATAAAATGTAGTAGGGAAACAGTAAAAAAAAAGTGTAAACCAATAGAAAAAAAAAAATAACGAAAAACAACTATTCTGATAAAAAAAGTGTCTGCAGATCTCAGCTTACGCAAACTATCTTATCTGCCTTTGTTCAAGGTTTTATTCACTTCCCATTGAGTGATGTTATTTGCAACATAAATAAAACATTGACCATTTATTCATAGCTACCATTACAGAATGAAACACATCTCTATGCACGTCCAAGGCGCTTGCAGGAAAATTTACTGAACATAAATAGCATGCTTGTGGTCAAGTATGTGTTGAACGTAATAATACACACCATTGTCAAACTGTAGGACAAAGACCTCTTCAGATAAAAAGAAATCTTGTGTAAAAAATATTTAAGGTGAATGCGTGCTAAAAAATTATCAATTACAATTTTTAACAAATAAGAAAAGGAGGGTCGACCCTTACTTTTATGGGCTACTTTAATGCATCTTCATAAAGACTTTTATTAACCTATAGTTATAACATAAACTATTTTAATTTCAGCTGTTTATAACTGGAAGGGAGATGTCAGATCAGGACTGCCATTGGAAATTGGAGAGACTGTCCAGATATTGGAAGAAAATGGAGGTAAATGATTGATGATGAATAATAATTACTCCTTTGTCATGGATTGGCCAAAGCAGATTGGAACAAGCTAAGAGGCGATTGCTTATTAATTAATTTTAACCTGTATATATTTTTTTAACCATAACTTTAGGTATAAGAGTTTCTAAGGGTGCGTGCACATTAAGGCATTGACTGCCAACGCAGTCACCTGGTGACCGCAAACAATAGATTTTCTATTGTGTCTGTTGCCTGGCAGTCAACATGTTAAGTAACATGTTACTAAACTTTTGTCGTATAACATGTCCACTTTTCAAATTATTGCCAATCTCTATACAGGGTGGCAGGGACATCGACACGCAACCTGTTGCCATGAATTTAGTACATCATATTATATTTTTTGTTGGTTATTAAAAAAAAATTGCTGTTCCATACATTTTGGTCATGTAGGTATTGCAGTTTTCTATGAAATAGCAGTTTTTTTTTTTATAACTGAAGAAAAATTTCTACTCTAGAGGGTCTAGAATCATGTGCTGAATTCATGGTTACAGTTTGCATATTGATATCCCTGTCACCCTGTATAAACATGTTAAATAATAATGTTTTATAACTTTTATGTTATGATTATTGTATGGACATACCCCAATACTGAAAGACTTAGAAGCTGTCCACACACTTATGTCTGTTAATTATACAACCTAAGTTCCAGAACATAGTACTAATTCACTACTGTCACGAGATGGTTGTAATGGACAAATGTAAGCCATAAATGTAATGAAATTAAGAAGACCTGAGCCCAATATGTACTGTGGCTAGGACAAAATTATAAAAAATGTGTGTTCTCCTATAAAAATATACAAATAAAACAATAAAAGAATTTCGGGCGCCTTGGAGATTGCACACTACGTTTTAAATAAACAAAACTTGCCAGATAGAATCACTTCGGAGAGTCAGACCTTTAATCTGCCGGAGGTAGCTGTAAACAAAGTTAATGAAACGAAGGAAATAACCTTGTTAATACCTTGTTTAATTTGCCAGTAGCTTAGGTAAACTAGCCTTAGAATTATTACTTTAAGATTATTATTATTATTGCTATTATTATTATTATTATTATTATTGCATCTTGCGAGTTAGGTAAAAAAGATAATTTAAATGAAAACCCTGGAATTCAGCGTCAAGAGGTGTGTGTCCAATAAGAAAGTACGCCTAGTAGAAGAAAGTCGTTCTGTATAAGAAAGGACGCCTTGTAGAAGAAAGGACGCCTTAATTCGGCATCCTTTCTACAAAAAATAAAATTTCTCCCTGGGTGCGCCACAAAATTTAGACGGGCGAATAATCACCCTAGGGGAATTCCAGCTACAGCCAAATAAATTGAGGATCACTGCCTCGACACCTCCTTCAGGGTGTAGAAATGACCTACGGCATCGATAGGCCGAGGTTTGCCGGGATTCCACCGGATGGAATCAAATAATTCAGAACATCATGTGTCTTCCACGAAGTAAGGTCGCAAAAGTGCCGGATGTCAAATTGACAGCTGGGGACTCAACCACCACAGACAATCAATGACAGCAAAAATAACGTTCCGAAATTGAATAATTTGCGAGAAGCTATGTAACGATATAAAACTCGTTACATTACATCCCTCCCCGAAAAAATAAAAGAAAGCAATTTCTTTTATGCTAGAAAACAAACAAGGCAAAACAAAACCAAAAAACAAAGCTATGAAAAACAAGAAATATAAATTCCAAAAACAATAAAAAGTTTCCAAAAATATCCTGGAAAAGAATAGGATAATAAGACTGCAAGGAAGATATCCGCTAAGTCCAATAACAGCAAAAAGCATAGTTTCAACAGTTTTATTATATCTCTCGACAGTATTGTTTTGAGGCGTGTATAAAGTATTATAAAATATTTTTGTGATATTATAACCTTTCAGAAATTCTACGAAATGTTTAGAAGTAAATTGTGTACCATTATCACAAACAATTATTTTGGGACAACCAAATTTAAGAAATATTTCTTTTTCAATAAGTTTATTAATTACTCTAGTAGTAGCATTTATCATAGGAAAAATCCAGCAGTATTTAGTGAATACATCTACAACCGAAAGAATATATTTATGTCCAGAATAAGCTTTAGGTAAAATACCTATAATATCTACTGAAAGCATCAACATAGGACGATCACCTTTTTTAGGGTTAACCATAATACCAAAAGGAGGTTGTGTGGTATGTTTATAAGCTTTACAAGTATCACAAGCTAGTATATATTTTTGAACATCATTAAACATCCCTTTCCAAAAATAGTGTTGTTTTAATTTATTTAAAGTTTTATGAATACCAAGATGACCAGAATTAATGTCATCATGATTAGAACGAATTGTATCTAAAATATGTTCTTTAGGAATAACTATTTTCCAATTAAGATTACTATTAGGATCAAACTTACTTTTACAAAACTTATATAAGGTTTTATTCTCTACTCTAAAATTCTTATATCTGCAAGGAGACTTTTGACAATTAATAAATACCTTTTTATACCAAGGATCATAAATATCATCATCTGGCAAAACTAAATTATTTTGAGAGGTTCCTATAGCAGCAACTTCAATACGAGATAAAGCATCTGGGACTAAATGTAAAGATCCTTTTTTATGAACTATATCAAAAGTAAATTGAGAAATTCTAGCAGCCCAACGTGCTAAGCGTCCACTAGGATTGCTAAGACCTAAAAGCCACTTTAAACTAGCATGATCAGTTATTACTGTAAACTTCATTCCTTCAATATAAGGTCTGAAATGTTCTATGGAAGCTAAAATAGCAAGTAATTCACGTTCTGTGGTACTATAATTGCGTTCACATTTATTGAGTGATCTAGAATAGAACGCAATAGGATGTTGATCTCCATTATCATCCTCTTGACTCAAAACACTACCAATGCCAACAGAACTAGCATCACAATGTAAAAAGAAAGGTTTTTCAAAATTAGGGCACTGCAACACCGGAGCAGTAATTAAAGTTTGCTTCAACTCATCAAATGCATTCTCAGCTTCATCGTTCCAACAAAGTGGTTTTTTAGAATTCTTACTTCCCGCTGTTAGTTTAGTTAAAGGAGAGGCAATATCAGCAAATTTACTAATGAATCTACGATAATATGAGCATAAACCAAGAAAACTACGAAGTTGTTTAACAGATTCAGGACGTGGAAAACTTTTAATGGTATCTAATTTAGAAGGATCAGTATGCAAACCATTACTGTCAACTATATAACCAAGATAGCGGAGTCTATCTTTGCAAAAATTACACTTTTTCAAATTAACTGTCAAACCAGCATCTTTCAGTATATTGTAAATTTTGTATAAATACTCTATATGTAAATTAAAATCTGAATTTACACAAATTAAATCATCTAAATAACAAAACACAGTATTATCGAATTCAGGACCAAAAAGTTTATCTACAAGTCTCTGCAACTCAGCAGGTGCATTGGTGAGACCGAATGGCATACGAACAAACTCGAAAAGTCCTTTTCCCGGTACTACAAAAGCAGTCTTTTCTCGAGAAGATTCTTCAAGAGCAATTTGCAAAAATGCTTTAGAAAGGTCAATTGTACTAATATATTTAGCTCCCCCAAGGTTATCTAATATTTTAGAGGTATAAGGAAGAGGGTAAGAATCTTTTATAGTTACTGAATTTAAACGTCTTGAATCTAAACATAATCTAGTACTACCATCCTTCTTTTCTACAGCTAAGACAGGTGAACACCAAGGTGATTTAGAAGGTTGAATGATTCCTTCCTTTAATAAGACTTCTACTTCATCAAAAAGTTCTTTCTGCTTTGCAGGACTTAAAGGCCAATATCTTTGTTTAAAAGGTTCGCTAGTAACGTTAATTTTATGTTGAACGAGATGAGTAAGACCTAAACCTCTCTTTTCATAAGAAATATCTTCAAAGAGTGAAACAGTATCATTTAATTTTTGTTTCTCTGAAGGAGAAAGTTCACTAGCAGAGGTGACTGTACAAACTTGAACTGTATTGCTTTGAACAAAAGTTATATTTTTCCATAAATCTTTAGCTAAGTTAAATTTTAACCAAAAATCAAAACCTAAAATAAAATCAGGTTGAAAAGAAGGTATAATTAGAAAATTAATCTTTTTAGTTAAATTATCACAAGTAACAGGTAATTCAATGGAACCAATAATTCTTTGTGAAGAACCATCGGCTGTATAAGCAGAACTAGAAACAGAATTTATTTTATAACCTAACCGTGAAAATTGTTCATGACTATTTGAACCCAAAATACAACTATTGGAACCACTGTCCAATAATCCAGAAAAAGTATGGTTACCTACGGAGAATTGTAAATATGGTCTAGTGTCATTATGTTTAACAAATAAAACAGGAGCTGATCTATAAATTTGGAAAAATGTTTTTAAATAATCTAACCAATTTGCAAAGTCTTTGTTACGAGTAGCATCATCAGGTTTGTGACATTCGGCAAAATTTTCTTTCATCGAGACGCTCGCGGTTATATCAATAACAACTGGGGCTCGATGCGACCTAATTAGTTTTTTGACTCGACAGAGATTTTCTTTTCAGAGTTATTACAAATATCACAATTCTTAGATGTGACTCCAACCTTTTGACATTTAAAACAAATAATTCCAGGTATAGATGTACAATGTTTAAAATGATGTCCAGGCTTCTTGCATTTTAAGCAAGTTAAAACGGCGTTAGACTTAACGGTAGGTTTTTCAGTTTTAAAAGCTTTATGACTGACGAAAACTTCAAGTTCCTTTGCAAGAACAAGAAATTGTTCTACAGAATCGATAGGCTTACCAAATATAAAAGGTGTGTAAATAGGCAACATGTTGTGTTTAATAATAGTAACCAAAACCGCATCAAACATTGGCATAGAAAGACGACTCGCCATGTCCATTATTTCTGTAATAAAATCTGGAAGAGATTCAGAACTCTTCTGTTTCCTCGTACGAAGATCATGTTCCAGCAAATAGTCGAAATCCGGCCTGTCGAAACGTTTAAGAAGAGCAAGTTTAAGTTCGTGCCAAGATGGAATACGAAAGCGAACTGTGCGAAACCATTTCAGAGCAATACCATCAAGCAAGTCCGTAAATGAACCAACCAACAAAATTTCATCAAAGTTTTTATATAAAAAGTATTCTTCAACATCAGTAATGAATTCTCTAACACAAGATTTTCCGTCAAATTTAATTTTACTCCTTTTTAAATCGGGTAACTTAATTGCAGAAGGCAAATTCTTTTTAATATGTTCATTAACCAAAACATTCATTGAATTAAATGAAGGCAAAGCGTGCGTCGCAAAAGCCGAAGAAGAGTGTGCAATCCTGTCATCATGTTCAAAAGGGTGTTGTACTTCTGTCAAATTAATCATGTCCGGAGCAATATGTGCAACATTAGGAACTGTGCATGCACCATCAGGTTCCATGTTATCTTTAGCAGGAGGCGGAGAAGACTGAACTTCTTTATCCATATTGAATAAACGACAAGATAATTATTGATGAGTAAAGCAAAATACAAAACGTCAAAAGTTGTCAAAATATTTGAAGGTTAAGTTAAAATATTTTTTTACCCACAAGCTGTTTTTTATGAAAATGTCAAAGTATTTAGCAGTGAAAAGATGCAGTAATAATTTACAGGATAAGTTTAAGTCACTTAGAGTATGATTAGGTTTAGTTAAACCAAAGTTAAATTAAAATTAAATATGAAAAAACAAAGTTATACCGCACTTAGTTTTACACCGTCTTTATACAAAATAAAACTGTCTTACCAATACAATATGTTGGTTTTGCAAGAGTAAAAAGGTAATGCTGTAACCATAAAAGTTAAAACATACACAATAGTACAATAATGTTAGTAGGAAATGTTGTTTACTTAGTAGAAAACATCAAGAAAACTTAAGTTGTAAATTACAACAATAGACAAAAGTGTATTACAGAAACTATCTAATTTGTTCTGTAAACAATACTACAAATTATAAGATGCAATAATAATCTATAAGATAAGGAAGCTACTTCAAGTCCCTGTTCGCAGAGCGACAAATGTAACGGGATTGTATGTAATGGACAAATGTAAGCCATAAATGTAATGAAATTAAGAAGACCTGAGCCCAAAATGTACTGTGGCTAGGACAAAATTATAAAAAATGTGTGTTCTCCTATAAAAATATACAAATAAAACAATAAAAGAATTTCGGGCGCCTTGGAGATTGCACACTACGTTTTAAATAAACAAAACTTGCCAGATAGAATCACTTCGGAGAGTCAGACCTTTAATCTGCCGGAGGTAGCTGTAAACAAAGTTAATGAAACGAAGGAAATAACCTTGTTAATACCTTGTTTAATTTGCCAGTAGCTTAGGTAAACTAGCCTTAGAATTATTACTTTAAGATTATTATTATTATTGCTATTATTATTATTATTATTATTGCATCTTGCGAGTTAGGTAAAAAAGATAATTTAAATGAAAACCCTGGAATTCAGCGTCAAGAGGTGTGTGTCCAATAAGAAAGTACGCCTAGTAGAAGAAAGTCGTTCTGTATAAGAAAGGACGCCTTGTAGAAGAAAGGACGCCTTAATTCGGCATCCTTTCTACAAAAAATAAAATTTCTCCCTGGGTGCGCCACAAAATTTAGACGGGCGAATAATCACCCTAGGGGAATTCCAGCTACAGCCAAATAAATTGAGGATCACTGCCTCGACACCTCCTTCAGGGTGTAGAAATGACCTACGGCATCGATAGGCCGAGGTTTGCCGGGATTCCACCGGATGGAATCAAATAATTCAGAACATCATGTGTCTTCCACGAAGTAAGGTCGCAAAAGTGCCGGATGTCAAATTGACAGCTGGGGACTCAACCACCACAGACAATCAATGACAGCAAAAATAACGTTCCGAAATTGAATAATTTGCGAGAAGCTATGTAACGATATAAAACTCGTTACACTACATTACATCATTTTGTATTAATATTCATTAAACTGCAGGCAGACATTGACATAAAAACACAATCTGAAATGTTAATGAGTTAAAATTCTAGTTCTCTTTATTAAATACTTATCTGTAATGCAATAGAAACATAATTATTTACTGATGTATCTATTTATTATCTTCCCACACGGTACTGTACAGTGTACACATGGCAATTGACCCATAGGAAGAGACCTAATTAAAATCCTAGAACACTAATTGTGTTATTAGTGTCATGGACTATAGTAAATATGCCAAAATTAAAATGAGTAAGGCCAATTATTATATAGGTAATCTTCAGCGGGGTAATTGCGTAACACAGTAGAATAGGAATGGCTTTCATTTTGACAGTTCAACAACATTAATTGCATTATTAGCATTGTTGGGGTATTGTTTTACCCAGTAACTGGGTTGTGGTCAGATAGGCAGTCGCTCCATGTAAAATGCTGGTACTCAGCTGCATCCGGTTAGACTGGAAGCCGACCCCAACATAGTTGGGAATTTAAGAAATTTGTTAAGTAGATTAGTTAATCAGATCATGTTTGCAGGGCCAACATGGCTAGATATAACTCAAGACAGAGCTTTGAAAGGAAAAAGGGGCGGTCTTTGCCTAGCAGTGGGACACAGTATAAGCTTGCAAAAAAAAAACTTAGCAAATTTATCTCAAAGTGGTTAAACAGACCATTACTAGGTTCTCTTGTTTTAAATATTTATTCTTTCATTTATTTCTTCTAGTCTGGTACCGAGGCTTCAGCTCAAAGAACAGGTCATCGTGGGGCATATTCCCGTCATGCGTGGTGACGATCCGGCCATGCATTGTGAAGGGATCAGGAGCCACTGCTATAGCAGAACTAAAGGATGATCCACTTGTCCGGGAGATAGCATGCGTCTTGAGAGAATGGGCAAGATTATGGAAGAAGCTTTATGTGGTAAGTGATATTTATACATTACTAGCTTTTACCCACGCCTTCGCCCACGTAGAGGTTGGTAATTTCGTCGAATGCCGTTCAGCCGTTAAAGCCTGAAGAGGTAACAGACAGACATACAGTTACTTTCGCATTTCTAATATTAGTATGTACTTATTGGTTTCCACATGAAGTTACCAAACTTATTGGGTTGGGTACATTGCTCGCAGAGCGGATGGCTGATGGGCCCAAAATGTTCTGGAGTAGTGACCGCGACCAGAAGGCATATGGTTGGTAGGCCTCCCACAAGATGGACTGATGACCTGCTGAAGGTCGCTGATATCCGCTGGATGCGAGATGCATAGAACCAGTCAGTGTGGCTATGCTTAGGGGAGCTTTATGTCCAGCAGTCTTTCGGCTGATAGTGATAACATGAAGGGGCACAATTACTACAAAGCATTCTCAGAAAACATTCTGAAGTGGCACAAAGGAACGGAAACTGATGCTAATACTTATTCTAATTAGTTGGGTTGCTATCAGCTGAAGAGGATGATAATGAAAATATACTGTCTATATTGAATGCAATCACATTGCAATCATTATATGTCTTGTTTAGTCTGCAGTCTCATTCAGTGTGGGAAAAAATGGGGTGCTCATTTATCATGAATACTTTGTGAACAATGGTTAATTGTTTTAAATAACCAGCATAGTAATAGTTCTGTGGTTCTAGAGCTTGTGGGAGATATATGTCCTGCATCAAAAGGCTTTTAGCCTAGATGTTGTTGATAAAGTAGTCAGCTTATGGTTTACAGTCTGTTCCAAATGTCATCATCTGCCTAGCCTTTGTTGGGGTCGGCTTCCAGTCTAACCGGATGCAGCTGAATACCTGAAGGCCAATTCTCGTAATTTAAAATGTTCAAAATCTAGTCGCAGTCTCATCTCAGCGACAAACAAATGTCAAAAACTTGTCAAAATGTAGGGAAATTAGAAGTATTTTTGACAGATTGAGACTGAGATCAGACTGTGAACGTTCTTAAAATTACGAGAATTGCCCCTCTGTATTTCACATGGAGCGACTGCCTATCCGACCTCCTCAACCCAGTTACTGGGTAATACGATACCCCTTGGTAAGACTGGTTGTCAGATTTTCGGGCGACTACCTGTAACGACTGTCAAAGATCCACGAATGACAGCCAGCACCAACGACTTAACGTGCTTTCTGAGGTACGGAGAGGTCTCGGTATGTAAAGATGGTAACCCATCCACAGGCCAACCGCGGAAAGCGTAGCTTAACCTGATTGATCGACCTGTGCGGCTGTTATTATTTAGCCTCGGACCCCTACCCCCTAATCTGTTCCAAAGTATTTGCTGAAAATGTAAATGAAATGGATCAGAAAACGTATCTGTGGACGCCAATTTGTTACAAAAAATTGAGTGCTTTGATAAATGATTATTTGAACACACCTAATACCTACTCGAAATTCTAATTTTAAATGTCCTTAAGGATGTTTTTCATTTGACAATAGAGGTTTAGAAACCTCGATTTTTGTAGATGATTTCTCAATTACATTCTAATAATGTTCATTTTACAATAAGGAATTATTGGAAAAAGTGGTGATGTAATAAGTTATAATCTTCTAAATACAGATGAATGTGTTACTAATTCCCTTAAACAAGTGATTGCGTAAGAATTTAACCTGACCAGGGTTTGTTTACACTTTCATCAGATATTTTAGAACACACTGTAGTTATTGAGTACAAATTGGGATAACAAAATAAACTTTAGCATTTATGTAGATCTACTTATCTAATGTTAAAGCTGAACATCTCTGACCTCTGTTCAAACGCATCTCATCGTCGCAGCTGTGTTTAGATCTAGACCAGTAAAGCTGTAATTGAAGTATGGATCACTGGTTGTATCAATAAGTCCCTACCTATTTAGTTATGATTCATTCTGCACAGTACATGCATCGTCTTTGTTTTGTTGTAAGTAAAGTTATTTCAGCATTACTGGTTTGTACTGGTTTGAAAATTTGCACAATACTGGCTATAAATAAATTAGCTTTCTCTTCTGGGGTTTCAAGTAAATATTGCATTTTAATGATTAGGTATTTTCCGCAAATAAATGAACAAACCTAATTAAGCACTTACTTTCGTAATAAGAAATAAATCACTAACTTTTTATTTCATCTATTAACTAATAATAAAGCTGATGAGTTTCTAGGTACCTATGTTTTTTTTGTTTGTTTGAACGCGCTAATCTCTACTAGTCGGATTTGAAAAATTGCATTTTATAGCCCAATTCTTGAGGAAGGCTATAAAGGGCTTAACATAACGCTAGGAATCTTAGGAGCCGCAGAAACAAAAAAAAAAAAAACGCCGATGAAGTCGTAAAGCAACGAGGTATAGAATTAATTAACAATAAATTATTTTATTGTATAACGTGATTTATTATTGCAACGTAACAAACAAATAATTTCGCTACAAACAAAGTTAATTGTCGACTTATTTAGCGACGCGGCGACGGCATTGCACTGGCGAGTGGCGATACAGGAAACACAATCACGATTCACGCGGTTAGAATTTCTAGCGCATGGATTGAACTTTAATTGCTAAGTACATAAATAAATGTACGTTTATATTTTATGCGACATAAAGACACTTTTTCGTTTTCCGGTACAGACTACAGATAGTGTGACAGTAACAATGAAATGTTTTATTGAATATTATTATTTTATTTATGCATGAAAATTAATCATCGATGTGAATTACCTATACTTATTGTTAATCAGTAACAATAAGTATAGGTAAATTTAGATAATTGCTTCTGCCAGTCAGTCCTTTACACTCAAGTTTTGGTCTGTTGACTCATCATATCAAGTCTGTATAATATCGATACTCAGTTAGAGGAAATAAACTAAGAATTCAAACTTTGTTCTGCATTTCGTAGACTGCTAACTAACGGGCATCATGTTACCCGGTAACAAGGCTGAGGAGGTCAGATAGGCGGTCACTTCATGATTTTTTAGTCGTCAACTGCATGTATTCAATCCTAAGACGTTGCACTTAATTCAAAATGTCATATTTCCAATCTTTCTGCTCAATATAACATCATAAGTACTTACAAAATCTTCATCTTCAATTGGACGTACCATGGCAGCTATTCAGCATACTTAATATTTGTTTGAGACGTACATAATTATGTATTTGACATTTCAAATAGCCTATTCACAGTTTCCTTTGTTTCTCTCAGTTATTCATGAATCATTGTTTGTCGCCTGTTCTTACAAAGTAAAATATAAACATATGAAACAAACGTTTTGAATATCGTTACTTATGCAAAGCTTATTTATTAGTAAGATGAGTCTTCTGGTAGAAAGTCGACAAACTCCCAGAACTATTCAATGTAAAGTACCTACAACCAAGTCTGTCAGCAATGGGAACCAATGTAAGCCATGTAAGTGGTCACACTACATCAAAAAAATTTGTCAGCTGATATCATTGGGCAATTATTTAGTACCATAGAATACGTCATACTGTTATGGGTAATTATATTACACCATACATAATAACATCTAATAATAGTAACTATTCGGTTAGTTCACATTAACAATGTGTGCAGAATAAGGCAGTTGATATGCGTGTGTGAGTGTATTTCAGTATCCGGTATCTTATTGTTCACAATTTTCGACTGCCTTATAGACTTGTGATTGCCAGCGCAAATTCTGGGTGTGTGGTCCTGGTCGATCCCATGGTCTAACAAAGTAAAAAAAATGCATAATGTGCCATGTGTCTGCTATAATCAGCGGGCTACCCAGTGTTGCCAACCTGAAAATCTGTATCAGCAAAATAACCATAAAAAACAGCAGAAAACATTAGGAATATGGACTGAAACATAAAACAGGGATGCAAAATAGAAAAAAACAGTAAATCTAATGTTAAAACGGTAGGGTTGGCAATACCGTGCCTATCATTTAGGAAATCACAGGCATTCATTATTTAAATTAAATAGGCATCGAATCTGTAGTAAGTAAACCAAATAGGTACTTACCAATTGTAAATTTTTTTTTTCGTAACTCAATATGACGTCAATGATCTTTAATCGCAAACCTACCAAATCCATTGTGTGCAGAATAATAACTCTCAAGCGAGTAGGTGCGCTGTTCTGCACATGATTCCTAATGTTCCCCGGACCGCAGGCACAAAAATACCCATACTGATAGTAGTATTCGTGCCTTAACATTAACAATGTTCAGTCTACAGAATGTTTTCCTCGCAATGCTCGATAAAATGCATTTTTTTATAATAAGCGCTTTTTGTTTTTTTTTGTAGTATTTTTGCAGTCTTGGAGTATTTATTTTTCAGTTTGTACGATAACTTGACTGTAATTTTGCAATCCATCATCGTAGCATTGTAGCATCGTGTCTCAGATATATCACGTCGAAGTAAGCTATTGTCGAAGTACAGCATGCCGGATGTACGTTGTACGTCGAAATTGACTCATCTCGGACTACCATTGTTGTCGAAGAAGCATGTCGTCGAAGTCGCATCGTTTCCTAGTTAAGTCATGTCGAAGAAACGCTTTATCGGAGTACAGTAGTGTCGGACTTAAGGTATTTCGAACTAAAGTATTGTCGAAATGAAGACGTGTCGGAGTTCCTTATTGTCGAAATAAAATCTTGTCGTATTACGGTTTGTCGAAATTCAGTTGGTAAGTCGGGTCCGGGTATCATCCAAGCTCCGAGCTGCTACAAAAAAAAATTATTTGTTTGTATGTAGGGGATAATCTCCGGAACTCCCGAGTCGGATTAGAAAAAAATCTTTTTGTATTTGCTAGCCCAATTCTTGAGGAAGGCTATAGGCTACATAACATCACGCTAAGACCCGAAGGAGCCGAGCAAAAATAAAAAAGCCAGAAAGAACGATAAGCGAAAACGAAGTACTAGCACGGGCAGGCGATGCGATGCGACGGGGTGGGTCGGGAACAATAAATTTCACGCAGACGAAGTTGCGGGCAGAAGCTAGTCTTAAATATTTATCATTCAATCCCTTTTCCAGGAGCGAGAGACCTACAGGTTCAGCGCAGTAGCCAAGGTGATGCGGGAACTCCTCAGCGGCAGACGAGCTCTTTTAGCCGGCACGTTGACCCAGGACCAAACGCGAGCGTTGAGACTGAAGCTCGTCGCCAAACTAGACTGGGGGAACAGGTGAGTCTTTTCAGCATGATCTTGTGAATGGAATGCACAGATTGGTCTTGTGAATGGAATGCACAGATTGGTCTGTCGAATGCAAAATTACGGACACTAAACCCAGGTTCGCAGGCGATTCTTGAAGCGATAGGATGCGCTCTATTGGATTCTCAATGCTTTTCTCAATACCGAGTTAAAAATCCAGTGCGCGATAAAAAAGCGTCGCGTTAAAAAATCACCCGTGCTACGAGCGGTTTTGCGAGTTTTTGTGCAAATAAAGTGACGCGTTCTGGGGTACTAGGAACGTAACAAAAACTTTTAATAAAGAATAGTAACAAATACACGATGGCTGCAAAATTATTCGTCTTGGGTACAGATATCAAGGTCGCTGATGCAAAAAGAAGGATTCAAATCCAAGATGGCAGACATTAAAAATACTAATTTATCGTCATGGCTATCGTTTCCATGGTTTTTAGGGGTTTCGAGGGTGATCCTGGTGACGAAACTGAAGAAAATGTACAAGTCCAAGGTGGCAGTGATTTAAATAAGAGTAATCCTCGTGGCTTTCGATTTTGGGGGGTGCTTAAGTCGAAAATGAGGTTAACTCGGAAGTAATTTGATAAAAAGAGCTAACTTGCTAGGTAATGAAATGTCGCACGCATGTCGCATGTTACACACATTGTTAAATTAAATACAGTAATATTTAACATTAGTTCTTTCTTAATTTCTCATACTTTTGGCACTATGGGTGGTCGCACATGTGACGGAACGTGCGTCGCGTATCGTCGGTCGCGTAACGCCAGAACGGATAAGTAAATTATAAATTATTTTATTTCTGTAAGTAGGTTAGTACAAACACTTTTTGTCACATGTCAATCATATTTTTAAAACTAGATGAGGTCGGCGTCTCCTTTCCGACTACTCTTAGAAGAAAAACCGAAACAAACTTGAGAGGTCAGAGTCCTTGGTCAGATCATGTAGATTGGTGTCGGAAATGGTATTTTAAGGAACAGATTTAGTGGACCTGTCCAGTCAGTGCACGCCTTTGTCAGTAATCGTGCAGCTGAATTCAGAACTTGAGCTCAACGATTCGGCGAACAATACCAAAGAATGGACATTTTGGTACGCCACATAAATTACTCAAACTGCCAGATCATGATTAAAACTAACTAAGAAAAAAAATGTAGATAATAAAACATTTCAATCTTACACACTCAATTTAATTGATGATGAGTTAGTGCGTCGTCTAAGGAAGTTTCGCCCGACGCATCTTCCGTCAGATGTGCGACCACCCTATATTTACAACGTTCTTATACATTGCACTTTGTTATAAGACTTTGGGTTCAGGTGTTGTAAGTAGTGTTCTTATAATATCAATGGCTTTTGTTTTTCTTATTAAAATTGTATTATTATAAAACAAATGGTTCTCATAATTCTTTCATTTCTCAAATCTGTGAATTACATTCCCATTATATCTTACTAACTTATGTACAGACGCCAGCACATCAAGCTACCCGAAACTGTAAAATTTTCACAATCAACTTTGAACCTTATGCTTTAGCGATAAAGTTGAAAATCTATTAAATAAATTTGACAGATTGTAGTAGCTTGATGTGCTGGCGTACTTTACCTATACTTGTGTGTCGATGATTTTCTGTTTGACTGTAGCTGTTTGGTTATTGTTCATCAATTTTCAAAGTTTTCTTCAGGATATTCATTTATTTAGCTTTTTGAGGCTTTGTGTGATCTAAATTGAGTAATGGTGTATACTGAAATTGTTTGTTGTGGAGATCAGATAGGGAGTCGCTCTATGTAAAATACTGGTATTCAGCTGCATCTGATCATTAGACTGGAAGCCGACCTTAACATAGTTGGGAAAAGGCTAAGCAGATGATGATGATGACTGAAATTGTTTGTTTGTGTTGTGTTTCCTCCTTTTGGCGCCCAAAATATGAGCCCAGGGTGGCCTAGTTCGGAGTCAATGTTAAATGTTTATGACACGTATTTTTTTAGTACGCAAATAACACTAAAATGCAATTATTTGAAGTCATTTATTACCAAATATAATGTAGACAATGTAACACATTGAAATAATGATTTTTGCAGTCTCAGAGTTATTACGTAGGAAGTAAGGCAGCATCGTTTATCCACTACAATACATTTCTTAGAGGAATGGCAAAGTTTATATTAAAAACCAGTAAATACAAGGCAAACTGCAGAAGTCGAGTTCCATTAAAACACTGGCTCGAGTGTATGGAAGACATTTTTTCTAGAATACAAGAAAGTTTATCAATTCATACACACATATCTATTAAAATAATGCATGACTCAAAATCTTATTCTAAAATAATATTTGAGATACATTGAGAATCGTGGCTTTTCCCTCTGGACATCTTGTTTAATGGCACATTTGGAACAATTTATGAGTATAATGTATTCACTTCGAACTTATAGATAAACGTTCCTTGATTATAATCCATTCACACTTCATACAAATTTTATGATTTCCATTTTTCTTAGTACCAAATATACTTTTGATATCAATCACGAGATTTGAGTAACATTATATAAAATTTGACTATCAGCAGATACTCCCAGACGTAGCTATTATAAAACATTACATTATAAAACTATTAGTTACACACGTATAAACACGTTGTTTAAACCAATGGAACAAAAGAAAAGCACGTATAATATACTCTAATCATATAATATCTACTTAATTGTAAATGAAAGACTTCATTTAAAGTCGATATGTGTATTCTGAAGCATTGTTATAGTTTTAATTCTACTACAAATAACTCACTGAATATTTCATATCAATTAGATTATCAATATTAAAGACCAGCCGTATAAGATTTCATTGGAGTATAAATCACTTATTTAATTTAATTAAAAATGCATTGCTGTGATCTCAATATTTTATCATCCTTATCGATACAAAAAAAGAAAAAAAATATAAAGGAAATGTTAAAATTAAAAATGTCTTCTATATCTCACGTATGAGGTCACTAACAGCACGATATGGGCAAGTCATTTAATGATACGTTATTATAATGATGGAATATAAAATAAAAATACCTAGATGTTACTTGCTCAGATCCCACTTGCTGCAACCTCTATCATTTTCATAATATCCTAATACAAAAGATATGCTATACTATACTTAAAATAAAAATGAATGTAGGTATGTATACTATGTATGTACTTTTAAATATCAATTGCATTTATCTGCGAGTTGCTTTGAACTTACAAAACTAACTAAACATGTAATTCAAAAATATCGTTATTCAGTAAAAAGTAAAATGTTGCTTATTCGCAAAGTCGTAGTACCACAGAAAATTCCGTCATAATAACAAATAAATTGATTAGTATGTTTTAAGAAAAGTTTCAACAATTTTATTCTAATTATAAATCGTATATATTCACTTAATTTAAAGCTCAAGGCAAAAAGGCAAATGTTGTCTTATATAAACAGGTAAAATAAGGAATGTCATGGTCATTCATGTCGTTGGAACTGAATTTCTTACATTACTGCGAATGAGCGTTATAATTACTAAAAGAACAATACACTACATCGTCCTATACCTTCTTCACGGAAAGTAGTCTCGGATACAAAAATCGAGATGGATCGAAATGGATTGTATAGGAATCTCATTCATTCTCATTTCTCAAAAGTCGTATTCGAGACAAAATAGCATACATTTTCTAGGACTATTCTGGGAGTGTTGCGTGTATTGTCGAAGCTCAGTCTGGAAACTTACGTCTCTGTTTCCTTTGCGTACTTGTCAATGTTGGGGTAGATCGGGGCCATCTCGAGGGTCGAAGGAGCAGAGGGCGCATTCGAGTTCATGTGCAGCCTTCGAGACAACTCGTCCAGTACCTCACCGAATACACGCAGTGACATGTTCTGACCTAGCAGGTGCAGAAGTAGGAAGTCACCCACCTGGAAACACAATGGAAAGGATTAAAATACAGCGGCAAACTACATCAAAATCCTAAAGAGCTTTCAAAGGCATGTATGAACATTAAGATTAATCGTGCTTAAGGCAATTTCAAATAAAAAGCTGTTCTAACTGTGGTCTTCACTATATCTACACTGACACTACTGTCACTATGTCTCTACATACTGGCATTCTAAATATTTTTTAACACAAACCTGAGTTTTCCTAACGAGAGACTCGACACCGGCCGGTGTTCCGAAACGGAATCGTCTCTTGAGGATCGTTTCGCGGGTGCTTGGCAATAGGATTACTGCTGTGGAGTATACTAGGGCCAATCCGGTTACCACTGACAAGATGATGAACCTGTGGATAAATAAACAAATGAGTAAAGGGGTATATATTAGGTACGCTAGCAAGTTACCAAGGGGTATCGTGTTACCCAGTAACTTGGTTATGGATGTCAGGTAGGCAGTCGCTTCATATATATAAATATTGGTATTCAGCTTCATCCTGTTTAGACTGGAAACCGACCCCAAAATAATTGGATAAAGGCTAGGCAGACAATGAAGATGTAACTGACTTAATGAAACGACGAAAAAATTAGATGCCTGAAATCGCTACTTTTTTCATATTAAAACTACATTAATAGGTACACTAAGATTATGCAAGGAAGTAAATAGATAAATATGTACAACAATATTTTAAATTATTAAAGTAGGTACTTAGCAATACATGAAATCATGCAAACTAAATTAAATTGAGGTCAACGTACCAGAACCACAGGAAGATGAAAATCTTCTCATTGAGGATGTTCAAGGCTAACACACAGAGCGCATCGTGTTTCTGGATCGTTCCAGAAGCTCCGAACTTGTGGAATGTACACTTCGTTATTCTCGGGAAGACTTCAATCTGGAAAAAAGAAATAGTGAATTAAACATAACTAATAAGTCTTAATCTATATCCATTTTACTGTGTGTATATATAGGTATACTTAATAAAATGAAATAATAAACATTTGGTAACTTATAAGAACTATGCGATAACATAGTCTTTCTTGAGCACATCTGACAAAATGATTATAATATTTATCAGCTTTGGGTACAGAACAAACCTTGAATACTGTTGTAACTATACGGACTACGTAATGTAACGTCCTATATTAACTATGGTGAGAAAGTGGTTAAGAGGATAGGTACTTCAAAATAACAAAACTAAACTTAGATGACCACAAAAGCAGACAGTTATGGTTACAACTGCGTTTGTTTTACTCATTCATATTATCTATTAGTATTTGTAAAGATAATAGAATAGAGTAAACAAGCAGCTAATGATGCAATAGATGTGTATGTCTGTAGTATCATAATTATCTAATTAAATGTTGGTATGCATCACGTTGTGATAAGATTTAGAACACAAACAGTGTTTTGCTACTTATTACATTGTTACGAAACAATTGAAGGATGATATATTTTTTTACTTACCATAGGGTCAGTCCGTTGCTCCTGGTTCATATTCGAAAACTTTACAACATCAGTACCGTAAGTCAAGAATGCACCACCGAGGAATGTGTCCAAGAAAAATATGTTGCCGACCTGAAAAAAACAAAATATGTGGTTCATGTAAACGAATGAAATGAATGATAATAAATAGTTATCGTGTTGCTCAGTGTCTGGGTTGGTGGGGTCAGTGTAAAATACTGGTATTCAGCTGCTTCTGGTTAGACTGAAAACCGTCCCCAACATAGATGGGGAAAGGCTCTGTTAGATGGTGATGTGAACGAATAATACGAAAGGAATGTCTTAAGATCGTTTCATTAATACGAGATTAGCCTATGGTTAAGACACGCCTCCTATTATAAGGGATCTAATCTTTGTAGGCGATCTGATGCTGCAGGACAATGCACCCTTGATGTTTCATAGCGTGACGATACACGTTCACTGGTTGTCTTTAACTGGCTTATAACGATAACTGGCGTAGTGTTGGTAGTCTGTTTGGTACGCACGGCTACACATCAAGCTATGCATAACCAGTATAAGCTGACTTCTGACTGTACGAAAAACCTATCGATGCGAGGTCAGCTAAAAGTGGAAATGTATAGTTTGATGTGTTGCCGTGTGTACTATACTCCGTTGCCTCGGATGACAAGCGTGAAGTTAAATCAAGTAGTTACCCCAAAAGTAAGTACTTACCACATTAATAAAGTTCAGCATCTCGCAGAAGAAATAACCGAAGGAATAAGTATTGTGCATGTGTCTGGTATCCACCAAATACTGGACCAGGCGGGTCTGTAACATACAAAGACGGATATCAATCTAGGAACACCATCTGAACAGACACAGAATATTACATAATAGACTTTCCAGGCTCAGTTAATTTGTCTTATTAGGGACGTTCATCAAGTTTCATTAGTATCGGGACTTATCTCAATTGTTCCACTTTATTAAGAAACGAGATACCTATGTTTATTGGCCTTATTAATGTACTGGCATTATCTGTTTGTTTACTTCCACAGCTACGGGAATATTCAAGGAGTGTAGGGAATTATTTGAAGTTTACCAAACGGTTGCTCTTGTCGTCGGCTATGCTGGCAGCAGTTCCACGCATGCCATCTGAGATCATGCGGACCTTGCCTTCTTCCCAGTTCTTCCATACCCAATGGGGCACATAGAACAACAGACCCTGAAAAATTAGGTTAATTGTCAATTACGAAAAATGCTAAAGTCCGCACACGCCATTATGTATTCGAATATAAAATACATGATTGAACTTTAAACCTGTTTGTTTCTAGCAAAAAAACTTAAAAGGCAGCAAGTCGTCAGCTTTACTCACTCGTTGAAAAATTACATCATACTTTACGTAACGCAATACAGAGACCTCTCGATCGAGTACAAAGAAATCGCAATTTTTAATGATCGGAGTTTAATAATTAAAAATGAAAGTGCTTACTTGGAAGAACAGCATGAAAGGAACCCACTGATAGTAGGCGTGGATACGTTTCTCTTCACCATAGTCATTGCCAAGGCCAGGATGGGCGATGCCTCTGGCCGCGGCATTCGGAAGTGTGAACGTGTAAGTGATCCAGCAATAGGTGTTGAGGACGTGGGCAGGGACCGCTCCGTCGTTGATACATGAGATCGGGTCGCCTGAAAGGAAATAGACGATAAGAATTACTAATGCATTGTTATTAAGTATAAACGTACGCGTTTCTGTTTATAATTTCTGTACAATGGACTTAGTATCAATATAACTCCTTTTACGACCTTCAATGGATATATCGCTCATTTGGAGAAATATCGATGTAACTGCTACTTTTTTTTTACGTCTTTGTTTTCCTAAAGTAAATACGATTTCTAAGTGGTTTGTCATATTTAACTAATTTTTGGGAAAAAATACATTTACGTCGATGTTTCTCCAAATGAGCGATATGCAAATAAGAACTCTGAATTCCCTGGATCGTGGCACATGCTTAGTGAGAAAAAGAACATAAGTTTTCTCCGGAGCCTAGTTTTTCAACGAAATAATGTTTAAATGAAGTGTGAAACCAAAAACCGCATGCTGTATTGCGAAAGTCAGTCGAACCCTAACCAGGCACGTAGGCAAATCGTGTTCTGTGGTTTTTTACCTGACGTGGATTAAATGGAAGTCGTGATGATTCACTGTTACGCGATTTAGGGTAGCTTATGTTTGCATTTTCCTTGTTAAAAGCTTTTGATATTAGTTGCTCGCTTTCTTAGACCAGTACCCCTGAGTCATTCGTCAATTACTTATGTGTTTACAGTTATGTTTTATAGTCCGCATTAACATGCTCGTTAATATTAAAAATAGCTGACCCGACAGACATCCCGTCCAAATTTCAATAATTCATACAAAAATCCCATAAAAAAGCACTTAGTTTTTACCGAATTTCCATTTTTTCTTTCCATAAAAACCTAAATAAATTCGAAACGATCCAGCCGTTCTCAAGTGCAGCGCTTACCAACGAACAGCATTTCATTTTTATAAGATAAAGAAGGTAGATGTCAGGCCTTGAAGGGCCATTGAAACGCTTCGGGCTATACATACATATACCTATGTAAATTAATATTATTTGTTCTATGGCCCTGACATTGCAACAGTGATTGCGGATGCGCTAATATCGTCAGTAATAGGTAGTGCATCTGCCCCACAACCTGTCGCAATTTGCCGACCGTGATTCAAATCACCTTGGTCGTGTCGAGGGCTGTGGTCCGATGTTTTATGTTCCTGTTATCGGTTTAAAAATAAACGGACACAATCACGTGCAAAAGTTGTTGAATTGATCTCAAGAACGGGCCTTGTTTTAAAAAACAGTCTGAGACCGTCGTTGATAAAATGAATGTAATGTACCACTTAATTGGTTTTCTACATCAAGATCTTGCAATATACCTAGTTATAATATTACCTTGGAAATATGCATAATCGCGTTAAATATAAACGACCGAGAATTTAATTTGTCCTGTTACATCCAGTCATATGATCTCATCTAATTTAAACTTGGGTTGTCTCGAATAGCATTGAACTACACAATACCACAGAAGTGGTCGGAAATCGGTACCTCAGTACATATGACAATGTTGGGAGTGACCAGCTTGCTACATAGCGGAAGCTGTTGGCACAGTCCTGGGAATATCGTGTTTCAACTAGATATTGCACATAAAGCGATCTTTTTTGCGTTTACCTGAATGTTCCAGTTTCCTAATAGGAAAATGTTGATGTTTCATTGATAGTTCTGATTGACTGTAATTATTATTGATTGTTATCGACGCCTACAAAACGAAGCAAATACTTCCTTGATAATAATTTGTATTATTAATAGAGTACTTAGTTATTAACCTATAGCTACTTTATTAATAACAATACTTGATTACATAACAAAGCAAAATATTTCCCATATATAAATAAAAGTTAATTCCGCTATCATATTCAAAAATCTAAGAATCTTCAGAATAATAAAGGTCATTTCACATTGCGAAATATTGTATCATATGTTATTATGAATACCGTTAACTCTGACTCAACAGACGAGGTGTCGAATTGACTAAAGTCACATGCTTGCTAATTGCTCCATAACGAGCACTTTACAATTGTTAGTGCATTTATCATCGTCTTGAGAATCTCGAACGGACATACAATTATTAATCAATTAACAAAATAACGTGGTGACATTTTTATAGCTCGAGGGTCGAGAGAGAGTGCTGTTATCTGCTCTTGTAGCTGTCGTCATGGTTAACGAAGGGACATGAAAGTCCAAGTGCAGCTTTGTGCAGACAGTGAAAGTTTCATTATTACATTAGTTTTGGGTAGACTAGACACAAGCTTTGAATGAAAAAGTGTGCTCACTATCAGACCAAAAAGAAAGAGACCATTTGCGACGAATGTAAGTTAGTAACAGCCTTCTTTATCGCAACAAAGTGCATTGACTTCATAAATACTAACAATCGAGAGAAAACGCAAGCGACACACAACTGCATTATAATCGAAACGGTTTGTAGTGAAGTTGTACCCATCAACAAACCAAGCAAATTACCTTTCCGATGCTGTTAATGTTATCGTCAAGCTATTCAAGTTATGCTAATTCTAAGTTACATAGTATTGTACTGGTAAAAGTACACGATAAGGATTTAAAACAGTTCTATCAATAGTACCCTGAAAGACTCGTTTTGCTGCGGTTGCCTGGTAGTGGGTCATGGTGAGCTGGGCTGCATGAACTTAACTATCATATAAATAATACATATATGTATAGTCGTAGGTATACATGTCCTCATATGGGCACAAAAATACATAATAATAAATGTGGAATGAAGAATTAAGGTCGTGACGTTATAGTACAATGTTCATCATGATGTTGGCGATTGCAAAATGTGCTCACTGTCAGTTTTGTGTACGACCAAAATGATGAACCTATTGTTTGTTATGAAGTACAAGGTTTTATCTACCAACACATCCCTTTTACAATCCGAATTCTGATGTTAAACTAGTTTTGTTTTTTTAATAAAATATCCGTATCTAGTATTCTCAAGGCAAATAGTTTTACGATAGAGAAAATAGATTACTAGTTCTTTGTCCTTATTAGCAAGTAATATAAAAGCTCGTTAGCTATTTCTCACAGCGAGTTGCATAGTAACAATCAATCTGCAACTGTTATCGTTGCTAACGACTGTGTTTTGATTACCAACACCTGAGGCTCAAATGTGATTGTTCAGGCTGCATGTAGGGCAAAATATCACGGACTGCAACGCTGCAATAAACTCCATATGGATTGCTGACAAACTAGTAACTAGGTACCAATGAGACAATGTGCACTGAGTACGTGACCTAGCGTATGGATCCTGGACGCTTTAGTATGCAGGTTTATTCGATATTACTATTGTTGGATGGTAGTTGTACGTACTGTTGGAAAGTTACAGACAATGAGCTACGGCCTAATGACCCATTAAGTGTCTCGAGTCGTGTAAATTACTAACATACTTGTACGTAATTGTTCATTTTAGAATTCAAACTGTTAGAGCTGATTTCTTTGTTGACTAATGGACACTAAATAGTTAAGGTTTTAAAGTAATTTGTTAAGATAAACGCAGGTTTAGCTAATCTGTCTGAAATCGAATTGTCTGTCACGAACTGGTCAACAGCTTGCACAAATAAGGATAATTAATAGAAGTAGTTGCAGCTCTGAGTTGAGGAAGATGAATAAAACAATGTCGTAAGTTCACTATACATTTGAAATACAAATCGTGCAATCGCAGAAAATATCTGTTGAAATCAATACACACCTTCAACAATTCACATGTAAATTCCGTATCTCACGAATCACGACTTTATTTACTGAATTCGAATAGCTTATGCTATATTTATCGTTCGCTCACACAACAATAATCGTCAGAAGGTGAATAAGTACAAGTTACAAGTGGCTATTAAGCAGTAGTTTGTTTGTGTTTGTGGCTCATCGAATGGGTAGCATGCGATAACGTTGAACGTAAACATCGTTTGTTTCACCGGCTCATTGGATCACTTCCTATCATCGCGTTCTTCACATAATAATGGATAGGTAATGAGTATCTTCGATTTGATGAGAACTAGTTTATTGGACGGTTCCTTTATCTGTAAAGTGTAGCGTTTATTTGACCAACATTGTCAATTGCATAGACCGAGTTTACAGTTACTAATCTACTTATGAGTAAAATTAATCTTCTATGCTACAGTTACTAATCTACTTATGAGTAAAATTAATCTTCTATGCTAGAGAGAGCAGTGGTGGTCCAGTGGTAACAGCCACGACATACGAGTTTTACGTCCTGGGTTCGATCCCAGGCAAGCGCTTTACTTCGTGTACCTACCTATTATGTTTCTACCCTACCCTACCTGTTATGGTTCTAATAAGCCTCTGTCTTGAACCCGTCCAGATGGGCGTTATGAAAGAAAAACTTGAAGCGGTAATGAGATTATGATTCAGAATTCAGGGGCAACTATCCAATTGATAAACTTTGAAGCTACACTGAAGCTAAGAGTTGAGATAATTCAGAATCCGAATTCCAGGAAAGCCCAGTACTAATTAGTAAAGCTATCCGTCCATAATAGAAGAGCTAACGTTCAATTACATGCAGTAAACACTCTTAATATAGTAGAAGTCGAGTACTAAAGATAAACTAATGGTGAAGAATAAATAGGACACGGTAAATCATTGGAAGGATTTCCACAGGATTTCACTAGTAATATAACGTAAACTTCCGCAATAAATTCTATTTATAAATTAAGTTGAACATGTAAACAGGAGCATAAACACGTTTTACATTGTATTTGACTTTGAACTGTAGAATAGTGTACAACTACAACATCAGTCGAGCGTAAAAAGATTTCCATGGCCTTTAGTTGTCTATGTTTAGGTGATCAGTTGACACAATTAGATCGTGTAGGTTTTTTATAAATTAGTTACACTGCAGTTTCTAATGTCAAGTGCACAAACTTAGGTGAAATTGTTTCAGTTGTACTGTAAAGCAAATAAAAATAATTGAGGATAAAGAAAGGAAGTGTGCAAAAGATACAAAGTTCGACGGTGAGTGAGTGGGTGTCATCATTTATCGGGATTAAGATTAGGTAGGTATAGATAATACAGAATTTCCTGTTGGAAAAATCCGATTCTGCGGTGTTCAACAGGAAGTCAGAACTCATGATCATGAGTGGCTTTAAGAAATGTTAGCACTGAAATGTAAAGAACTATCTGAGACAGACGGATCTGTATTAGCAGATGAACAATGATCGGTGTCACTAGTGAGTTGCAATAAAGGCATCCAAGATGCTCAAGATTAAAACAACACACAGTCACACACATTATAATTATAAGAAATCTTTGGACACAGATGCAGCCGCTGCGCATGATATCTCTCAGCCGCCTACGCAAATCACTATGCACAAACTTTCCTCAATCGGTTCAATCAAATACACTTGTTGCCTAATACATAATCTTGTATGCTTTGTTAGTTCACTGACCCGTTTCGCTCTACTGAATTGAATCTTATCACGTACGTTTACGACTCTGTGTATGTTTGTACAATCAATTTGTCATGACGTCTCAATTTGGGTAACTGTTACACACAGTGTTCCTGTTCTGAACAATGGCCTGAAAATGATTCACACTTTTACGGTAGTTACGAGATCAGACGAGACGGGACTGTTATTTTTGGTTAGACCTGTGTTATTCGGTCTTTAGGTTAATGTCTAGGTCAGCCTTTGCATCTTTAAAAACACAAACGTTTGCAATCAGGGGTTCTGTTTTAATAAGCTTTCACTTGAATGTTACAATTTCTCGGTTTTGTACTTTCTCGTTGGTGATATGCTCAAGATAATTTTGTAGTTTATTACACACTTAATTTAAATTATAGTTGCTTTGTACGTTCTCATGCTCGCAGCTTGAAATTAGTGTGGTTCAGGAATTGCAATGATACGTTCGTAATGAGAGGTTGCCTGTCCATCGCTCTGGAAAGTGGAAACTCGATTACCTTGTTAGACCCTTTGGACTGTGGACAATAATCAAGCAGGGGGTTTTTATATGTAATTCCTATTACTTGTTGTGTATGAATAAAAAACGAGTATTTTCTCAATCGTACCAATTTAAGAATAAACTACAAACGTAACTAACTTGAAGACATAGTAAAGTAGATGAAACTGAAAGACATACAATTTAATAGCCTATTGTGTGTGGTGGTATTGCAAGAAATGTCAATTATAATAACAATACAATAAATAAGTGATTCATCAAGAAGCATATTACAAGTAATGAGGTTAACAATCATTACTTAAATAACTCCATATTCAACTTAATTGCATATAATACACCTTGTTAAGGAACAGGTTGATTCTCCACTGAGCGTGAATAGGGGAATTAATTTAGTTTGTGTTACTTTGTGCTTGTGTTGTGTTCATGGCAACGAAATTTCCTATAATTCAATAGATTATGTTAAAATCACAAGGAAAAACGTTCAGAAGTGGCTGCGTTTATCTAATTAGTTCTATTGTTCATTTCCTAGGTTTATCACTTGGTAATGTTGTCTTTATAAATATACTAGCTGACCCGGCCACGCGTTGCTGTGGCTAACGTTTTTGCGATTTTTTTTTTCTATCCTATCTTTCAAGTTGGATCAAACTGCACACGGTGTACAGATTTGATTAAAATCGGTTAAGTAGTTTAGGAGTCCATCGCGGACAAACATCGTGACACGTAATTTATATATATTAAGATATAGGTATGTACTTATATATCTTTATACCTATACTATTTGCATTGTATAAACGGAATATACCGATGTTTGGCTTTCACACGCACTCACAACAGTTTATCGCATTTGGTATGACTTCCAAATACCTTGTAGCATTCCAACTA
This sequence comes from Gortyna flavago, assembly GCA_963669345.1. NCBI lineage: Eukaryota > Metazoa > Arthropoda > Insecta > Lepidoptera > Noctuidae > Gortyna > Gortyna flavago. Next base: position 6,059,372 of record OY770131.1, read on the forward strand.
TCGCCAGTTTATATTCATGGACATTTCTCATCGTGCTGGGTTTTATTGCTCGGTATTGTTCCGCATAGTAAAGTATATAATTTAAAGACAATAATACGTAAAGATGAGTTGTAACAGGTTGCTGTCACATCGTCTGCCTGTCTAGCAATGCGACAATGACCCATATCCCGTTTACGACTTCCGTGAGCAAATCACTAGCTGATACAAGCCATTTTCTATCATTGCCATATCAATATGAGTTTGCTTTACAGATGTTCTATTTGTACGGCATTAAGTTTATTCTCCTAGCGTCATTATTGAATAAAAGATTGATAACGGTCTCAAGATTAACCAAATAACGTGCAAAATTACTTGGATTGCCGCAGGGAATTATCTTAAACCTAAAATTAAATTAAAAAGGAATACTATTTTGAAACTTACCAATAAGATTATTAGCGGTGACAAGTATACAGCACAGGAACAATATGGCTGATGTGATGCGATAATGCATTCTGAACACCATGTTGTCGATGACAGCCTTGTCGATGAGGTAGCGGACCTTCACGAAGCCCGCTACTGATGACACCAAGCCAAATACCGCCATCTTGGATGTGTTTAATTACTTCGTTGTCTGTAACAATAAAATAACAATAAGGATGGGGGGGTACCAAAGCATTGAACCTTTAATAAGATAACATTATGCAGTCAAAAGCCCTAAAATAAGTGCACTTGTGACATGTAATTGTAAATGAATTGCAAATGAATGTTTTACTTTACAACCGAAACAAACGGCAGACAATCTAAAGCAACCCTTTGTCTACATTAGAACACCAGTCACAAAAGACCACTATAAATACATCGACGCGTCTTTAACTTCGTGACAAGTGCCATACGCCGTGATACGCCACCCATACGAAATTAGAACATAAACGGTAAACTTTATTAGTGTTTTGATTCTACCAATGTGCGTAACAGCTGTGTCGACTCGTCGTTCTCATGTCTTCATTTTCGTATAAACATTTGCTTTATAAGTTTATATCCCAATTCGATAAACAGTTATGTGAAGGGAACACGAATCCATTTGCTGGGGCTGGTCTTCTCAATCAATGACCTCAGATATAATTTAACGTTGTAGCTTCCTCCCACGCCTTGTCCAGTCGGGTCCAGCGGTTTTTTATAAACCAATATTTTTTCTACGCCGCTAACACCACGTGTCAATAATGTGGTGTCGTCGTATTGACTTTTATACTTTACTAAAAACTATGCTTGTGTTAATTCTTGTCTATTGCCGTAGGATGTGTATAAATGAATGAATAGGTACAGTCTAGGAAACAACTCATGATAAATGGATCTAACCTTGGCGACATCTTGATCTCGTTCCTACGCGGTGTCGCATCTAGCATGTGCAATTTAGGTCGCTCGCAGGGGGCAATATTAATTGATCATTAAAGTGTGTTATGAAATCAGCTCGGAGACGAACGCTTAGTATACCTAATTGTTATTGATATAATTTACTATGTGACAAATGTGATAGTCATCATATAATCACCGTTTATGTCGGGTTACGCAGCATGTAGCTCACTCAATAAATTCTGCATCATGAATCATGATTGTTATGTTGCATGTATCTCATTTTTTAACTATTTTGCTAACATAATCGTAATCGTGTTAGGATGGAGTGCGGTGGAGGCGAATGGTGCGCCGGCGCAGGGCATGTGGCGGGTCGTCGACCGGCCGCTGTTCGTGCGCCTCCTGCGTTTTTAACCTCCCTCCTTCCCCGTGCCCCCTCGCTGCTTTACCTCAACCGACCCTGGCTGCTGCATCGCTTGGCAACGCGAATTTTACGCGGAAACCAGTTTTAGCGGAGACAATCGTTGCCAGCTTTGCATGTCGCGATCTCGACAATCGATTAGTTTCGGAGGATAGTTAGTTCGTTATAGCTGTTAATATTTGATATCTTAACTAACGACTTAATTGCTCGACCGTGGCTCGACTGCAACATTATTTTCAGAACGAGTTTTAACGTTCAACATTCACCAGTCTGTTCCATCAAATCACAAATATTAGGTAGCTAATTTCATTTGTGTATTCGGTTGGATATCGATACGTCGTCATATTCCCTGAATTATAAAAATTTTGAGGAACCCGTTGTTTGCTAACGCCGTGACTGATAATGGGCAGCGGAGGGGGAGAGGTGAGGCGTACATTCCGCTGTTTATGACATGCACAGGCGCACAGACAGTGACGGGTGGGCTCCGTCCCTGAACCTTTGTGCCGCTCTTAACTGCATATCCTTGTTCCACTCGCTTGTTACCGCAGACCATTTATCACCGGCATAGGCGGCACTTCGCGTTGCTAACTCGGTTTTATTATCCTTCGTTATAAATTACTTTGGCGTTTATAGGTTCCTCTTGTAAATCAAAATAATAAAGCGCTGTGAAGCGTATGGAAATTCTTGTCCATGTCTTTAGAAGTCGGATTTATCTCCTAAATTCGTGACAATGAGCTACATGCAGCTGCCGTACTTATTTGACTCAAACGGCACGCGTCGACTCTCAACTGAATGGACACTAATTGCGGTAAATGTGAGCAGCTTCAATCTGCACAGCACACGTTCACCGACTTTCGTGGGAAAGAATCTCAAACCTCTCGTATCGATGGCTCAGTCGGACAATAAGCATTTCATCAGAAAGCGTGACTAATGACGTGAAACGATTGGTCGGAATATTAGGTAACGTTGATATTTGCAGTGCAAGTGAACGGCTCAGTTTGTCGCTTCTGTTGTAATTTACATCTCAGCCTCGCGGCGGCGAAGTAACATAGGTACTGATTCAGTTCGGTCGGCTGCTGTCGTCTCGTGTCTGATATAATTAACTCTCATTGACTGCGTTGATTGTTAGTGGCATTCCTCCCCCGCATTGTTTACATTGTAGAAAAATAATCCAAAACACGTGGTCCTTCTTAAAGCAAGTAGAATCCGTTTAAATTATAGGCGGTGACCAGATAAGCCAATGTGTGTGGGTCATAACTTCCGCAGTGACTATGCATGCCTGCCTTTCGTCATGTTTTGTGTTCATTCATACGGAAATGCGCTTCTAATGTGGACCTGCGGTTGCGATAATGCGGTCCAGCTTATGTTTCATAGTCTTTAAACTACTCGCTCTGATAAAATTCTCTACATTATTTTCGGAGAATAATGCAATTGCAAAGAATCGATATCCTGCGACAGATAATGATAATTATGATAATTTATCATTCTGGGGTCAAAGATGCAATTTGAAATGCTCGATGGGTTCGTAAACAAAACCACGCTTTGTAAAACTTATACGGGCTAATTGATAGCGCGTGTGCAGCGTACGCAATGAGGGATATAATAGACTTTCGAACGTGCTTAGTATTTATCGGCATTTCTGCTATCTCTTCCAGTGCCAAGCATAAGAATCCTGGAATAATTTACTCAAATTCCATTCCTTGAATTCTCAGGATCATTTGAATATGTAAAAAGAACTTTGGTGCCTTAGAAAGACAAAAATAGCCGTGACTTTACTGCTAATTAGTATTATTTTTATATGACAAACACGAATACTTAAACAAGTTTGCAAGTTCAAGGCGTGTTTTAGAGGTTATCGCCAGGCGCTTCGGCGTCATCATGGATGCAGGTGCCGTGGCCGCGCGCCGTGACAAGAATAATATGTGAGACCGGTTAAAGATGCCCCCTTTTGTGGCATCATACCAAAGAAACTCTCACACGGTACCTAATGGGAACCCGATAATTTCCTAGACTCTTTCACGCGTTATTTAAAATTTAAATGCGCTGTACGGTATATGTTATGAAATCGCATTTAAACTACTTGATGTTATGACCTTTTTACACGATCGCCTTAGATAATGAATTAATGACTACTGCGTGATTACATTAACGTCATTACATTGGAAATTTCTGTTAAAAACTTGTTAAGTGATCCTAATACGACAAATTATTATTAATTAAGTATGTCGCCTAAATTAACTCTGCAACTAATTTACCTACCTAACTGTGCAAGTTATTATTAGTACGCGGTCACTCGTACAGTAGGAAATTATTTTCTACAGTCACTGACAATGTGATTGTTATTTTGTTTTGTACGTGAACATGTCCGGGTTGTAACGAAATTAAGCGAGCAGTGGTTTGATTGTTTTTATTTCTTTATTCACTGTGTCCTTGGTCGGCACATCTTCAATGAAGTTTCGTGGACCGTGAATTTCGCGTGTTTAAGCACATATATTACAGTTTCTTATTGAGAATCTAGTAATGATACATCACGTATTGTAAACTACTAAAAATTTAATAAATTCTAGATTTTCATGAATCAAAACGTGGTACCTAGGTAATTGTTTATCTAAACAAGGTGGTGTTTAAATATGTTTATGTTCATCCCTTTGACTAAACTTGCCATGTCCATTCTATTCAAATGGAGTTCCCGGTAAACAGAACGGCGTCCCTTTCCCCCTCAGTCGGCGCTCAGGTAAACGGGGACACAGCCGCTACCTGTGACCATGAGAAACTACACTGGCACATCGAGGCGTCTTTAATTCATAACATCATTACTTTTATATGAACCCATTAATCGTTCGTTCATTACTTACCCGCCGTTCCTACCTCGCAAGACAGCGGGCGGAATAAAAAAGAAATGTGATGACTATGCACAAGGCTTTTGTTCCCGCACATGTATGCTGTCAAACAACATTCCTCGCGTCGTCGATATGAGTTAAGCTCGACTCAATCCATTGCAGTAAGCTTTTGTGACACAACTCACTTACCTTTTAAACCTAACTGTTACTTTTCCAGTCACTCTGCTTTTTAAAATTTAATGATCGCAAGTCGCTCGTTCTTTGCACACAACACTGATCACAGTCTCACTTATAATATGTCTAAAAATACTTTACTACAATAGTTTACCGTCATTGTATTACAAGGGATATGTCATACAATATAATGAAGCGGAGTAAAGCGAGTTGCAACTGGGGGCCCGCAGCACAACGCACCAGCTGCTCGTGGGTCGGAAACTTAACTGAACGAACGAGCGTCCGATTCGATCGGCCTCGCACACGGTGACTCGCGCGGGATTTTCTACCGATGTTGAACGTCTATGTTGCGCACGCGCATCTATAGCTATCTCTCTCTTCCGCAAGTCAACTCCGTAAGCGCGCACATTTGCCGTCTCCTTCGTAATGCACAGTAGCCACTAGCCACGGGTACTGAACGGGTTGCGGCTCGAGAGGATTTTGACTCCACGAGTGTGAGGTTGCACCGTGAGCCATACTTTGATCTTCGTGTCGATTTTTTTGGCGAGATTTTGATGACTGGTTTCGACGAGTGAGGACCGCTCGCGCCTGTTAATTAACACATTTTCGGGCCATAGTAATTTACTTTAAAAGATTATTAAGTATATTGTTTGCGCTTTAGTTAAATTAGATTTCTTTTTTCTGAAGAGCAAAATATTCACCTTTTGTTTTGGGTAGATTAGGGCAGATGTCTAAAAGTAATCAGCTGGCCAGCTAAAGATTGATGCTTTGATAAGGGAAGGGTTGATATCGTGCAAATGGAAAAATAAAAAAATATGTGAATAATCCCTCACCTTATGTTCCAACTTATTAGGCCAAAATGCCAATTAAAGTTTTGTCAACAATCCGAAACAAGCCATTAATAAAATTGCAGATTATTAGGTGTGGGTAGTCAAAATTGCCACGAAAAGGCATAGGTAGGTATGTTGCTCTTTTTTGCATCTGACCGAAGCAAACTTGTAAGATCGTGCCTTCAGTACATATTAGTACCTTCTTCATATCAGTTGATAAAGAGTCAATTATATGTCTCAGTAATTACGGGTCCGGTCGCTGCAAAGCGCTGTCGGCCGCTGTAGCCTCATTGGACAGGCATGCGACCGTCTACCTGTTCCTCAAGCCAGTATAAAAACCTAGATACAGCTGAGATGTGGTTTTACCCGATTGCCCATATTCAGTGTTTTAGCACATGATTACGTAACTTGAACAGCCTATCGCCAAGCTCGGTGCGTTCATTATTTTTATTTCTATAAGGAAATTTCTAAACGTTTTATCGTCTCATAATTTTCAACTTAGAAGTCTAGTTTTTGCTGACTCCGGTGTAGCTTGCGAAAATGTTCGCTTCTCATTCCTTTGAACGTATGGAGGTGATTTATAATCTTGTGGACTTCAGATTTTTCAAACTTGATTAAAATCCATTTATTATTTTTTGAGTGAATTGCAAAAGGAAAAATTTTATATTTCTCATTAGGGGCGTGATTTTGTTTACACATACTCCCAGTTGTGCTACTTTTATGTTTTTTCGTCAAAAAAATCTATTATTAAATCGACTTGTTTAGACTCTTGATCAAACAGCATCTGACTTCACATAATGGGAGCCTGTAACACGTGGTATCTTGCCAATATTCTTTCTTATCAAGTCAGTCTGAACTGTTGGACCTTTTTCGCGAAACTGTGCATCTAACTGAACTTGTTGCCAAAAATCCTATCCAGGGCTTCTTTTTCTCTAGACTTTAAAAAGAACTACTTAGTTATTTATAAAAGTAAAATGACATATTTACATATGTCGTTTTACTTGATTAGAACTTCAATTTCGTCTTTAATTCCTGTTTTTTATATATGGCCTTACCTTGTAAACTTCAAGACAATTCAAAAACTCCCTGGGATACGCCGAATATTTGTATGAAAAATTCCAAGACACTGGACCGTTATAATATCTATCTCTCATCTTAATCTCATTGCTGGTCAGGTGTCCCCATAGCTTTCCACTCTTCCCCGTTTGCCTTGTCCAGTCAATCTCCCTTAAACGCCTCTAATTCATCACGCCGTTCGGTTCTTACTTTCTTAGGCCTCACTCGGCGACGACGTCCCTTTTTTATTTGTTTATTTTGTTTTGTAAGGGAAAACAAACAGCTGTATATTGAAAATAAACAGAAATAACTTAACAGATAGGTACAGAGGCCAGCACATCAACCTACCCCAATCTGTCAAATTTTCCCAATTGAATATGAACCTTATGCTTTTGTGGTAAAGTTGAAAATCTATCAAAGAAATTTGACAGATTGGGGTAGCTTGATGTGCTGGCCTCTGTATTATTACCCACTACATGTTTCACATATTACAATTTAAGTACAAACTGTTTTCTTTTCATATGAGAAATAATCTCTTTTTGTTGCTCGTTTTCAGTAAACTAAATGATGTTTAAAATAATTCACAACGGACAAAACAGCATTGTATAAAGGATTACGAAATAATTTTAAATGTTTTTAATGAAACGTCGTCGTAACGTGATGAAGTTCGATGCGCCGGAGTTCTGCAAAACTTGATTTACCTGTTTGGTCTGTCACGATGAAATCTAGCTTCATTCTCGTTTATTTTCGGCTGGGTCTGAGAGACATTGATATCTTTAGTATATGCTAGGAATTTTGTTTTAAAAGGTGCTCATGGCCACAAAGAAATTCCTTTTGCGTATTTTCTATAATTTAGGTACTTAAAATGTTATCTACCTATGCACCTTGTAAACAAGACTTATTTTTTTTACTACCTATTTATTAACACATTGGCAGCATTGTTCATTTTATTTTTAATCTGTGCATGTTTTTGTCTATAAACATGTCATTATAATAAGATAAATTAATTTTACAATGTTATGATGATATAAAATAACAATATTTATTTATTCAGACAACTTTAGGTTTACATAATAAATTATGTGTTAGTAGTGTTTAAAAACTGTTAGTCCTCTCTAAATTACATTTAGAATGATCCAAATTTAATTGTGAAGATATTAAAAATTCCCGCACTTTAGAACGTTATTAAATATAATATCAATCTGCATTCTTGCATAACCATATGCAAGTCCTTTTCTCTGATACAGAGTACTTATGGTCCCTACGCAAGCATTACCAGAGGTGTGTTGCATCATCCTACTTTTACAGTCACGTCACGCCTCAGAAGAAAGCTTGAACTGACAGTATTTACACGATTTTTTTTAATACATTAACATTTAAAAATAATCGTTTAAATACTATGATGAGGATGAGGGTTGCAGAATATTTAGTACCTTTTTTCTTAATAAACTTTCAAAAGGCAAACGTTAGAAAAATTATAAGTAGGTACAAATGAAACCGTTTCCTTACACGACATTTCCTAATGTCATTGTAAAAAGTTTTTTGTGTAAGTATGTTTGTCGTAATAAAATTTTTGTTAAATTTTTGAACGGCTCGGCAGTGCATAGATAAACCCTGAGGTTTTCGTTGTGCGGCTTAAATCAAAATGTAAAATAGGCCAAGTGTTTAGAAATAAAAATAAAAACGATGATAGCTACAATCTAGCTAGCCGATTAGGTCACTAAAACTGCATTCCATGACCAGTCATGGTGGTTCGGAGCTTCGACGTGCTGCTCCTTGATGTGCTCTCATGTGACTGGCATATCCTTATGCTATTATTGGTGCTTTAAATAATAAAAAACTAAGAAAGATCACACATGAACTATAGCAAAGTCATGCCTGTCATGCAGATTGCATGAATATGCAAATAAACTAACATAGACCATGCAACTCATATTCATGTCCTTTAATAAAAACTATCGTAAGCAAGTAAAAAATACAGCCAAATTTACATGTAACGACACTGAATTTAACAAACTTTGAAGTTATAATGCATCCAATGCGTTATAATATAACGTAAATAAACTGTATAATAATATTAATATATCCAATAAGTACTAACAACCTAATACAGATTAATGACGTAAATCGCTATTTGAATACTACGCTGATGTAGTAAACCATAGATGGCAATTTATGTCATAAAACCACATGGAAATTCAAATAAGCTAACCGTTAAACATTGACGACTTATGAAAATAAAAACTGATTATATCGCATTTATACTACTTACTTACTAGTAAGTCTATTTAAATATTTGTATGACGTCACATCCTGAGATATTGGAAATATTGCCGACGTCATCGTATGTAAATAGAAGTCAGATAATTTTATGGTCTTATATTAACCGTCGATTAGATGGGTCATTCAACTCTGAATATTTAAGTAGGTGGCTATGCTATGTCAATTGGTCGTTGATCATGAGAATGAGGAAAGAATATTCACACTATCCATGTGTAGCTGGTACCTTCAATTAAAATTAAGATGAATTGATGGAAAATGACAGGTTACATTACATCATTGTGATGTTATTATTTGTCTTTGAGCTTAGACATCTAAAAAGCTTTCTTCTTATTATGTCATAATCATCTGCCTAACCGTTTCCCAACCATATTGGGGTCGGCTTCCAGTCTAACCGGATGCAGCTGAATACCAGTATTTTACATGGAGCGAGTGCCTATCTAACCTTCACAACCCAGTTACTGGGAAATACGATACCCCGCTATACCCCGTCAGTACCTACGCGAAATACGCGCATTGGCGTGGAGTTGCGGACAATAGCCCGTATTACCTATTACCCCTTGGTAAGACTTCCGTCTTGTTATTTATAAGATTGATTAACACAATTTCTTTATATGTCTATAATGTATGACTTACATAGGTAGTGTGCGTCCATTCTCACCCGTTCTAAATAACTAACATACCTTGTCCTTTGGCATCGTTCACGACTTACATTCAAGATACCAGTTATGTAAAAAGAAATCAACAGTTCTTCGGAAGTATCACAAACGTTGAATTCGAAGAAAAACCTCAACAAATACACGAATTCTGTCCATACAATTAAGTATGTGAAAATACAGTTAGGTGCAGCAACCGGATAGTAGGTAGCCTTGAAATATATCAAAAATATATCAGGACCTTACTCGCCAAAAAGTTGTTGAAGAATTTAAAAATGAATCATCATTATACCGTGAATTCCTAGGTGAAGTTTCTTTGTTGACCGATTTTAAATTTTTCGAGTTCTTAGTCGCTTGCGCATTGGGTGGCGTGCGGTAACCACCTCCAGACATCAGCCAGTGTCGCTTGAATAACTGGTTTGGTGACCTTTCTGTGTTGCACATTGAACGGACCCATACCGTGGATTTATTTAGGCAATCATCAGCCAATAAGAACACAGTATCCGTGTATTTGTTCTTATTAATATCGCAGCCACTTTAAAATGTCCAGTTGTTTTTTTTTTATCCTAGATCAAACCTATTGGTTGCTTGCATAAAAATTACACGATCTTGTCTCGAATTTCGCTGAACTGTCAACTTTCAAACTGCTTCGAGTATGTCCCAGAATAAAAAATAAAATTTTGCATGTATTATGCAAATGATGTTCAAATGGTGAATAATATAACGATATGTATGGATGGAGGGACTTATTTTCAATACAAAGTTTAAACGGCTCGATATAGTTGCCCACATGGCTAGGTTTTTCTGATAATAGGTCTCAAAATTACAATCTTGCATATATTGGCCTTAAACAAATTGAAATGTCCTGGAATGTCTCTGAGAGCGTTTGCAAATACAAGCAAGCCGGTTATTTCGCGCGCATCGAAGGCATCCAATATAACCACGTGGCCACGCTATGCCATACCTTTGTAAGTCTGGGAATTTCTCAACATTTTTGCATATTGCTTGCAGCTGTTTGGGATAGGCGTAAAATCGACAAGTTTTTGTACTGCTAGCAAACGCGATTTCACCCGCATAAGTTTCGGTCTTTTGGGAATATCGGGATAAAAAGTAGCCTATGTGTTAATCCAGGATGTCAGCTACCTCCATACCAAACGCGAAGAAGTAGGACAAACATACAAACACACTCACAAACTTTCGCCTTATATAATATTAGTGTGATCTTGTCTATAGACTATAAAAACGTTTATGTAATGAGGTAGGTACCTACCTACTATAAAATGTAGCTTTTTCTCATATGCGACAAATTAATAAATATAAAAAAATATAAATATATAATTTAATACTGTGACGTCTAGCGTAGGTAGTAGGAAACAGATTTTTCTGAAAGTACCGTCATTAGGGCCATTTTCTGGATGAAGGCAAATAAATCGATGCTGTATTATAAAATATTTAGTTCCTGAGATGCTATATGAGGTTAGAATTTTCGCACATATCCTTGAAAAGTAACCCCTCCCTTTTGGTTTTGCCAGATCGCGGTTTTTTACCGCGACCACATTTCCGTAGAATTCTTAAATGGGAAACCTTTATAGTGTTTTGATGTCATCCATAATAGGTTATACTTAAAACATAGTATATGTTGCACACCACTTCTTACAAATAATAAATATTCATATCATGTTATTCTTGTCACAATACATACTTAAAATAGTTTTTATATACAAAGTGCTTTAAGGAAAACTAATATAACTGGCTTGCATAATATTATCAGTCTAGAATTCAAATAGGATTTGTCTGATTGAAGATAGTATGTATCCAAACATAAAATGAGAAGGACATTCGTTACTGAAGCCTTCATCTTGTTTCAAGATCTTGCACACTTCTTATAAACATCTGGAGGAAAGAAAGAATATACATTTATTTAGCACATACTAAAAGGCACGCAACATACACTGCAAATAAATAAAATAAAAGAAGGCATGCGACAATGTTCACACCGAGCCTGCAACGCTGAATCCAACCCTTACTTGATTATATTATACTGTGATTTAGTGAAAACTTTCAAAGTAAATAAACACCCGACAGTGTAAACCAACAAAAAATAAAAGCCTTCTATGATTCAAATATTTAGACTGCTGTAGGTTTTTAATACGTTTGTGTCCATGTGACGTCTACCAACCCGCACTGGTCCCGCTTGGTGGATTACGGCCCACTCCCTCACCGAGAGGAGACCTGTGTCCCAGCAGTGGGAACATTATAGGCTGATTATGCTTATGCTATATGCCCTTGTCCCCTTGATCTTGAATAATCCTGATTGTTCATTAGGGAATATAGTATGGCGCAACATATTCTGCAATTATTTAGTCCAAAAACCATTGGCATTTTTTTGTGAGGTTACCTACAATGTCTGCAATATGCTATTGCAGATATTGTTGGTAGGTATTACAGCTTTTCAACCTATGATTAGGTATTTCCAACTCTGAAACAATACCCTTTGTTTTAATTATAGGTACCTAAACCTATGACGCTTTCATTAATTCAGTTAATTTCTCTCAATTATTTTTTCCCTAAAGCCATTTGTTTAGAGGGAATTACAACTGTCGTATTGTGCATTATTCATAAAACAATCATTAGCATGGACTTAAAAACCTTGTGTCACAATGTCGCAATATTTGTAATTTAGTGATTACAAAATTGTGTGAAATATCTGTTTTCAAGTTGTGGAGAACTTAGACATGGTCTGAATCATCATAATCAAACTAATATTATAAGTAAAGGCGAAAGTTTGTGAGTGTGTGTGTTTATATGTTTGTTACTTCTTCACGCTCAAACGGCTGGACTAATTTAGATAAAACTTTTTATGGAGGTAGCTGACACCCTGGATTCACATATAGGCTACTTTTTATCCCGATATTCCCACGGTATCGATATTTACGCGGGTGAAACCGCGGGCCGTAGATGGTGACTACATAAATAAATGCTTAATCATAAACAAACAGCATTATAGAACCGGCCAGGGCTTAATAATTATCAATAAGATTTAGAACCCGTTAATTGCGAATGGGTTTATTATTAAACATAATATGGATGCTATTATTCATCCTGTAAATGTAATAATGTATCAATTGTTTCACAATAATTAAATTATATTTCAGATGCGTAATATTTAAAAATTCAATACATTTTGCGTCCAGGAAAACTCATCAAGTGCATATTAACAATACAGCCTTCATACAACGAAACATTGAATGAAAATTATACCTTATGCTTTCTTAATAAAGTATTTTTAATAGGTATACGTGTCACATTTGAAGTTGAATAACAACATCTGCGGAGTTGATTGAAAGCTCAGACTGCGACGGCGCACAGCGGCGATTACGTGACCGTTTACCCGTTCATCTAATTTGGCTTTTAAAATAGTTTTTCTAAAACATATAATTATTATTTATTTGCAATCTCAGCCGCTTCAATTAACTGCACGACCATAATGGAATTAGAACCGTTTACAGCAAATTGGTTTTTAAATGTTGATCACCGTTAATCTAGTTGATGTTTAAATTGGATCAATGTCTCTACTCCAACGTCTCCAACACATTTTACTTATATTGCAGCATCGACATTGAACGTAAAATCTGTTACAGGACCTTATATTAGGTTCCCATAATAGGTACCCACCTACCTACTTGCTGCTGGTATCTGACTGAATGGAGATCACATGTTTATAATTCACTTAATTGTACAGTTTATATGTTGTCTTTTAACTTCTGCGTTGCACCAAATGAATTATTTATCTGTCTGCTCGCATAATGAGCCTTTATGTTTTAAAAAAGTTCATAATTATAATACTACCTATTGATTGATATTTCATTTCAATTCATATGAACTTGTATTTATATAATTCTGGGATAATATAATGATTATAATTCTGTTAATACGTACTTGTTACGGTCGCGAATCATATTTTAATCGACATACAACCTGACCAGGAAATTGCAGAAAAACGCGAGAAAATTTGAATTTCGCGGGCTATAGGTACCTAGCGAATCTCCTTAGGGTCTAAAAGGTTTCAAAAACCTTCTAATTGTAATACGACCAACCAATACAGAGTCGTTTTGTTTTGCAATCTAATAGTTCTACCTTCAAATCTAAATGATCTGCCAAAAATTCGTACCTATTGTATGTAGCAGTTACTGCCTCAGAATCGCCTACGAAGGCGACGGCCGCAAGGATCACTAATGCCTTAGAGAGGCTTAGATGAAACATAGACATGGGAAAAGCAGTACCTGTCTGTTTAAGTAACCTCAAGTTAATAGGTACACCAGTTGCAAAAAAAAAAGGTCTGCGGTCTGTCCCCTTTTATAAAAAAGTAAAAAGCTCTTTGGCATATAACGCAATACTACTTGCAACCTACAGTTTTGTTTTCCAAGAACCCTTTTTTCGATGAATCATTATTATTCGCACGGTCAGGTATGCACGTTAGCACGTAGATGGGGGTTTTACTCTATACAAGGAAATTGGTTCAATATACCTACCGTTTCTCTGACCTGTCATCATTCATTTTGCATTTGCATACGTCAATACTGAGAATACCATGTTTGTCAATCACACAATTTTTTGTGCCTTTAAGTAGCTAAAATCTAAACAAGATCGCTTTAAAAAGTGATGCTGAAGTGCAAGCGTGGTGATCAACGCTCGTGTCTTCTCTGTATGAGGAGAGGCCTTTGCCCAGCAGTGAGACAATAATAGGCTGGTATTACTTACTTTTACTCATTCGATATAGCGTAGTTTGAACTTATAAAGTTTTATTGACGATTTTAATTATTTTAATTCTAAAAATACAAGTTTATTATGATCGCGAATCATATTTTGGCAAACAGAACCAGCGAGGTAATTAAACACTATCAGTAGGAATGGCTTTCATTTTGACAGTTCAACAACATTAATTGCGTTATTTACGTTGTTGCGCAGACAAATTTTTCGAACATATGGAGCAATGGATTAGCAATATCTTTCAAAATTATTCAGATTGAGATTTATAGTGTGTGCGTTACCTACACAATTAGGGTGCTGATCTTTCATCATCATTTCAGCCCGGAATCACCCACTGCTGAGTATAGGCCTCCCCTTTCTTCTGCCATAGGTACTTCCCGGTTCCATGCGGTACAACCTGATACTCACCTACAAATTGCAAAAACCTTAAGAAATTTAAAATTCACTGGCTGACCTGGTGCTTTCACCTTAAATTAAGAAACCCTTCAAACAGCTCTGTTGTAAAATAAACTTGCTAGCAAAGCTTAACTTAACTTTTTCCATATTGGATAACTTAAGACGACATTTGGTTGACGAATACTTGAAATTTAATGACTCCATCAGGAAACCCCTCCATAAATATGAACTCATGGCGTCCTACGTATGTAGATGTTTGTACGTATATCCTAAGCATACTATTATCACCTTCGTGGAGATTTCCCTCAACAAATAATTCACAAAATATATTTACGACAATAGGTAACACTTGTGCTATTTATTGTTATAAGCATAATACACAGTAAACCCAAAACATGTATTTGATTTTGACAAAACAATTAGCTCCTTTTGGACTTGGAAGTCGCGGTAGTAAAATATGCGGCGCAACTTGAGAGAAGACTTTGATCAGTAGGTGACACAGTTAAGTTTCATTGACAACTCGCTTTACAGTCTTCCCAGAGATGTGCCTTAACAGGCGCATAGAGGGGGTTTCATCTATCTTTTGAGAGGTAACGGAGCCGCTTCCATTTGTAGATGGTGTAGTGAGGCAAATATCTCACACTCTCCGATCTTGCCCCCTGAAGGTTTCCCCCATAAAAAAGGTATTTATTGGCCTGCGATTGACTCGGTTGAAAACAAAAGAAGGTCGATCATAATAGGCCCTTTAGAATAATACTATCTTGAAATATCACAAAAATCTTATGTTCAATGTCTCTTTCTTTTCAGAAAGCTTGGTCTGGAGCTGGTGCCGCGTCGAGGCGCGGAAGCGGTTGACCCTGAGGATATGAGCCTCGTGGAACTATACAGAGTGCACGTAGAAAGCGCAGAAAGGGCAGCAGCGGTAAGTTTGCTTTAAACCTCCTTGGAGACATACGGTAGTAACAAAATACTGAACTCAAAGATTTGTTTGAAAAAAAAATTTTTTTTCAGGCTTAGCTTATATTTTACTCAACAATAAGTTACAGGTTGCATAAGTTGTAAGTAGGACAAACATGTCCGGTTATGTTGTTCATCGCGAGGATTATAGCCCTAATTAATCAGAAGATTATCTAGTACTTCGTGAATTAGCTGACGTGAGATAAGGTGACCTGTCTAACCCACTAATGCAACATGTTTAGGACCACTTGTGGATGTGGCATGTCCCAAAATGAAATAGCTCGCTTGATACTGAACGATTTCATTTTGTTTACTGGCTTATTATTTTGAGACCTCTGATTCTACATTTTTATTTATGACTATTACTAGCTGACCCGGCGAACTTCGTACCGCCTAAATGTTTAAGAAAATTTTGAATTTTTCCCATGTTTAAATAGTTATTCTACTATTCGGAGCGGAGACAAATCCAACAAACCAGAGATCATACAACTCGGTCCAGCCATTCTTGAGTTATAAATGGTGTAACTAACCCGATTTTGTTTTATTTATAATTATAGATTATTTATTAAGCATGGCAATAGAGGGAGGCGTATAACTTAGCAGTGGGTGGAACAAGGCTCCAATAAATCATAAATTCATAATCATCAGACTGCATTGCATGCTCAAATTAAATTAGCTAGCGAGACTCCGCAGACGTGATGGGTATTCGATATCTAGACATGATAAAACAAAAAATATATAAATTACATGCTTTTTAGGGTTCCGTACCCAAAGGGTAAAAACGGGACCCTTTACTAAGACTCCACTGTTCGTCTGTCTGTCTGTCACCAGGCTGTATCTCATGAACCGTGATAGCTAGACAGTTTTCACAGAATGTGTATTTCTGTTGTCGCTATAAGAACAAATACTAAAAACAGAATAAAATTAATATTTAAGGAGGGCTCCCTTACAACAAACGTGATTTTTTGCCGGTATTTTATATGTACCTAGTGTTAAATATTTTATGGTGGTACTTCTTATGTGTACCCTTCGTGTGTAAGTCCAACTCGTAATTGGCCGATTTTTTTTTGGGTTATTGTGTACTTAGTCATTTGAAATATGTTTAAAAAAAATTTTTGTTTGTAAATTCACAGACGTGGTACGAGATGAGTATCGATCTCCAAATACGATAAAACAAAAGAAAAAAGATTTTGTCAACTCACTACAAGCTGTCGTTGACCCCCAAAAAATAAAGCATCAAATATTTTTATTTTTATTTTATCGTATTTCAATGTCGATACCCATCACGTCTACAGAGTTTTGCTAACCAATTCAATTTGACCCTGTATAAGGAAAATGAATAAAATACCTATAGGTTAAAATGTAAACAGATGAAATCACCTGCTATTAGTTACGTATGCAGGTGGTTTAAAAGGATTTACCCCATGCTGCATTTTCCTGAATAACTATTTATTAAGAACGCTTTCCTGTTTGTCTTGCTTTACCATAAAACTAATAGTTACAACTTACACATTACGTAGGAAAATACGTAAAATCAACCTGTAATGTTCCTCCTGGTGGGACCCAGGTCTCCTCTCAGTGAGAGAGAGTTAGCCGTAGTCCACCACGCAGGCCCCGTGCGGGTTGGTAGATGTCACATGCCTTCGATTTTTTTGGTTCTGGACATACCTGTTCCCCTTTTTTTTTTTTTTTTTTTTAAGGATGGGAAATCATCCAATGACCCCTCCCGCTCTGGGTGGAGCGGAAGGGAGTGTCAGACTCTTACTGACTAAAACCCATCCGTGTTCCTTCCTTAGCCCTTTATGTTCCGGGGCAGCGGTAACCCTTTCGGACAATCCCGCTGCCCCGGCAGGCTTCGGCCCTAACGGGCCCCTCCATGTCTGCTGACATCTCTTTGAGGCGCGCGTGGAACACATACGCGCCGTCCGGCACGGGCCTGGTCCTGATCGGACGGCGAGCTACCCATTACTCGCCGTCCGCAGGCCCGCGCCTACGGTGGCCGGGAGTCGTCACGCGGCTCCCGACGCCCGGAGCGTCTACCGCGGCGGCTGGGACGGGCGGCCCTCTCGGCTCTCTCCCTCTCCCATCCCGCCACCTCCTTCGCTAGCATGACTGCTTCGCAGAAGGAGGTGACTGCCTCCCACTCCCTCTCGCCCCGGACCATGGCTTGGACCAGGGCCGGGCGCGAGAGGTCGCCGCCGCTGCCGATCGCCTCTACGAGGACACGGCGGTGCTCTGCCCAAGCGGGACAGACCTCCACCGTATGCACCACCGTGTCCTCTGGGCGATCCTCGCAGTGGTGACACCCGGGCGTTTCCTCCCGCCTGATTATGTGCAGGAACCTCCCGAAACATCCGTGTCCGGTGAGGACCTGCGTCAGGCGGTAGGTGAGGGCGCCGTGACGCCTCTCTAGCCACTCCTCAAAGAGGGGCCTTACCGCCGCTATCGCGGCGTGCCCTGCGCTGGGTTGCGACAGTCGCGCTTTCCATGCCGCCATGAGATCGCGCCGGAGGTCCGTCCGCTCCGCAGCAATTTGCCGCGGAAGCGGGTTTTCCCCCCGGCGTAGTGCCTCCGCGCGCCACTCAAAGAGGCGCGCGAGGACTATCGCCTCCAGATCCCATGGCGGCAGTCCGGCAAGGAGGCTTGCCGCCTCGCGCGAGATCGTGCGGTACCCCCGTATCAGCCGTATGGCGACCACCTTTTGGGGCGCGTTCAGGTAGTGGGCGGCTCGAAGCCGCAGTGAACGCGCCCACACCGGGGCGCCATACACGGCCATGGACCGCACGACCCCCGCGTAAAGCCTCCGGCAGGAGGCGTTTGGCCCCCTCAGGTTGGGCAGGAGCCGCTTGAAAGCGGCCCCAGCCCGTTCCAGTTTGGGGGCCAAACGTCGGAAGTGCTCCACGAAGTTCCACCGGCTGTCGAGGACGAGACCCAGGTATTTCATCGTCGTCTCGACGCCGATACCTGTTCCCCTCACTTGTTGTTTTACACAAAGTAAAGCGCCTTGACTGGGTTCGAACCTACGACCTGCAACTAGTAAGTCGCGGCCGTTACAACTCGGCCACCACTGCTCTTCATTTCTAAAATACTTTCTGTTAAAAATACAATACATTAAAGAAAATACATCATTATTTGAAATAAATAAGTGACAAAGGTACCTATTTCAGTTCGCTACTTCTTCGAGCTTACTACATAGATGACTTCGACGTTGCTAATTCCAGTTATTATCTCCTCAACACTAAGAGATGCCTAACTGTACATCAAAACCAGTAAACCTAAGAATATAAAGCCCTCACAGCTGATTCAGGTTATTCTAGTCCAACTTGTATATCCGTTTAATTATAGGAATTTGCGATAAAAGCTACCCGTAATGCTTCTTCAAACACGATCGAAACTTAAGTGGGAGTTACGGCTGTTAACATGTACTTGAATTGGCTTCCTGATTCGTTTAGATTGTGATACTAAAAGTTTGCAAAACAAGAAAATAATGTGCCGAAAACAACAATGAATATTTCCAGAAAATGAGAGATGAGATTTCTAAGAATTAATTTGACGTAGGTACCTACCTAATAAACGATTGTGATCCCATCGTCCGCTCGAATTTTTTATTTTATTTTTTTTATTTACTTGAGTAGGTATGTCATGCTCGCCCAAGTTCTATAGTGTCGTTTTACAATTTATGCAAAAGCATTGCTATTTTTGACCAACTGGTAAGAGATGTTCGTCATCACCACCGTTTATAATAGAGTTGTCAAACTAGTACATATTAAAGTTCAGTGTCGCCTAAACTTGTGCGGAAGCTTTTCATTCTTCAACTTTTCGTGTTGTATCTGCATGTTTGTTTTTATAATGTAAAGAAAAATGTATGTGTCCCCGGTTGAGACCAACGATCTGTGGCTCACGACTGCACCAAATACGTCCAGTTTAGCGTAAATGCTAGACAACTGACTAATAGTAAATGTCTCAGCGTCAGGCACTCTTGAAGTTAGTTTTCAACTGGACCTTATTTATTAAAAGCTTATGCACAATTAAAACAACCTTTAGGGTGATGCAGAGACAAAACATGGCAGGTGTAAAATACGGGACAAATAGCTAGGAAATGACTATGAAATACAATGTCGATACAATACAATATAATTATGTGACAGGGACTGTAAAATCTGTATAACCCTAGATATGATTTCTCCCTTTAACTTTTCAAACACATTTCTCTCCTCCATCCAATCTAATAGAAAATCATCCAAATCATGTTTTATTTAGAGCGCAACAGAATCGCTACAATACATGTCCCGTCATTCAAACTGCCTAGACCATCAGGTAGGATGTATAGTCGATATATCTTTATGAGCTCCCTTAATCTATTTGCAATACAATACATTAGCTTACGGTTGTAAACGATCTCTATGAGAACATAAATTATATTTTATATCAGTGCCTCGCTTCCCACTGGAAACCTTAGGATCATTTACACCGTAACTAATATTTAATATCCTAACTGTTATAAATGCAAGTTTATTGCAGTGTTTGGGATTTTAATGATGGTTTACATACAAAAGACTTAATTGAGGAAACTTCTATGGGATATATCTCAGCAGACTTGTTTTTAAACCTGTTAGTTTTAGTACTTACCTATATTTGTTATTGATTTGTTCCTAAAGATGAATAATTGCATTTTACTGCGTAATAAATGTTTATTTATCCTTATTTAATATTTGTCAGCTGAATTCCCAATGTGTGATTTAGGTATCCTGAAGGAAATATCTCAGTTATTATATTCATTCTATTATAACAGCCCGGAGTCTGGATTCGTGCCCCACTGGTGGGCATCGGCTCGCCCCCAATTCTATGTGACTTAAACTTAGCTGGCCAAATACTTAATGGTTATACAAGCGTAATGAATAATGGTATGTAGCAGGCGTTCTGTAGTTTCTGCCTATCCCCACCTTATGTATGTAAGACGACAAATTCTTGAAAACAAAATGCAAAAGTGCTACTTACTGTATTGCGGTCGATCAATGGCTGATAGACCGTTCCGTTCAGATCTATTCAGTATGGTGCATGGCTGTGGGCTTGTTTTTATCGATCGGCCATGTTCTGAGGCCATCAATATCGACTCCTCGCCGTCGAACAGCAATACTTGAAGTTTAACCCTGGTAAAGCGCCGTGGTGGCCCTGTGGCATCGGCCCCGACTTATGACTCGAACTCGGGCAGGTACTTTGAGTATTTAATTTCATCAACACTGCTTTCAAAACGGTGAAAGAAAACATCGTGAGAACGGCATGTCCTAGAACCAAAAATTCGAAGACATGTTACATCCGCCAACCCGCACTGGGCCCGCGTAATAACGGCTCACTCCCTCTCACAGAGAGGAGGCTTGTGTCCCAGCAGTGGGAACGTTATAGCCTGATTGTGCTAATGGTACAAGGCTTCGACTCCTATGATAGCACTAACTTTAATGTTTTTTCTACAGCTACAAATAATCGCATACTTGATAGCTGTCACTTCACAAACATGGCATGGTATCTTTTTATATTATGAAGTCAGCGAATCTGCGCTTGCGCACTTATACCATAAATATATTATACTGTTGCCTTCTATGGAACGTATAAGTAGGTAGCTAAGTGAGTGATTTAACAGGTCGAGTTTCGTAACTTAGTGGCTATGTCGCGTTTTATGTTATATGCTGTGTCAAAAATGTTTTTAGTAATGGTCTTGGAAAATTTGAATAACCACGAGCTGATTATAAGATAGCCTTCAGTAGAAACTCGTAGAACAAACAAATTTTTAATAATTAACTCACGACGATGTATCTTTGATTGAATCGCGCATTGGATCTGAGCTAGAAAAACGCTTTCATGTTAGCTTTGTAATACAAAGTTAATGTCCTCTTAATCGATGTATCTAATTGGTTTATCTGTATAGTGGTACAGACGCCAGCACATCAAGCTACGCGAAACTGTAAAATTTTCCCAATTAACTTTGAACCTTATGCTTTAGCGATAAAATTGAAAATCTATTAAAGAAATTTGACAGATTGTAGTAGCTTGATGTGCTGGCGTCTGTACATTCCCCTGGAACTTATTGGTCCGATTTGGTCCTTTGAGTAAATGCTGTCCAGCCCTGTTGAAGAGTTAGATACGGATTACATTCCTGCATATACCGAGCTACTTTTAATCTTTAGGGAATATTGATTGTTTATAAATGACGTTACATAGGTAAGTAAAGTCGATATCAGACGCTTCACTCGAGAGAAGGTTAATTTTCGTTTTATTCTACGTTCGTTCACGACACAGGCAAAATTATGTAGATAGATATTAATCGTCAGATCCTTTCATTTCATTAATCGATCATTCGGTAAGCGAGGGAAA
The DNA here is from genome assembly GCA_963669345.1 of Gortyna flavago. Taxonomy (NCBI): domain Eukaryota; kingdom Metazoa; phylum Arthropoda; class Insecta; order Lepidoptera; family Noctuidae; genus Gortyna; species Gortyna flavago. The sequence continues at coordinate 6,081,450 of OY770131.1, forward strand.
GATGGCCGAGTACTGAAACTCAATATCGTTGAATCGGTTTTCACTTTTGATACATTTAGCATTCAGACATTTCACTTCGTTTGAAAGATGACGAATGAAGGGTTAAAATAAAATGATCAAAAAGTAAAGCATCAGATATCGGTTTAAGTAACTGTAGGTATCTTATTTCCCATCCAGAGCATCACTTTAAAACTTGTCTTTTTCTTTTCCTCAGTGGCGAGGCACCCTCCGTCGTGCAGGCGGTTCGGGCAGCAGCTTCAACTCAGGAACCCTCACCTCAAACAGCTCAAACATCAGCACCACGACCACCGTCCAATCCCACCACTTCATGTGCAGTATGAGAGACTTCGGGCACACAGCGGGTGGAGACGAAGCAGAACTGTTGCTGTGGCTTCATGACGCCAGGAGAGGTCAACCTTTATCAGAGAGATTCCGGATCAGGATAGCCAGGGATGGGTTCTCGAATTATGTAGATCGACTGCAGGCTAACACCACCTTATTTGCGGTAAGTAGTCAGTAATCAACTTCGACCTTTAAAGCCCTGACCATTGACGGGCCATGTTAGCCTGTAGAGCTCGCAAGTGTATCCACCGCAAAACCACGGTAATTATTGAAAACCGACGAGTCACGCTCTTTGGAGTTTAGAGTTGTTTAAAACGCAGTTGTGTTAAAAAAGAACAGCACTGTTCTTCTTGCTCGGTTAAAACCGTCAAACAGCGAGTAAAACAGCGTTAATCCTTATCGCGGTCTTGTGTTGTGACCCGTCGATTACGGCCTTAAAGTACCTAAAATTACATTTGTTTTATTACGAATATTATTGCATTGGTTATTAAGCGCATTGTAATCAGAAATCGTTTAACGCTTTACTGCCGATATGCTCCGCTTCGATAAAATGTTATTCAAGTTGAAACAATACAAGCTTTACACTATCGACATAACATTTAGATATCGGCACAATTCAATTCCGAACGCGATGGTCTCGATATTTGCATTGCTGGTTTAGAGCTCTTTTAAAATGTATGCTCTATGTTCTGGTAATCTTGCTGAATTCACTGCAAATATTTATCGAAACTGTCAATAACTCTTTATTCCTATTTACTTTAAGGTAGGGCGTTATTCTGGCATTGCATAGATGTTTATTCTTCAAAGTAAACAAGTTTCTTTTTAATTGTAACATGATCGTTTTGCAAGACGTCATTGAGGTTAAGGCAAGAAAACTGGTTCAGTGCAGTATAAGGCGATGTGTCGATAACAGAAGGTACAACTCTTTTTAGCTAGTTTGGCTAAGGGACTAATGGTCGTTGAGTTAAGAAGGGTTATTCAATTGTACAGAGAAATGATGAATAAGAGTTGGCTGTAAACAAACCCGAAAAAAATAATCTAAAATTTTTCTTATCGAGGGGAACATAAAAGCTATTATTGAGTGTTAATTATTCCCTTTTATCGTTCAACTGTGCCAATTCGTCTTTGAGTGCGTGTGCATGCTTATTACTTAAACGCGCCGATGTGATAGGGTCAATTCCGATGCAATTAGTCCAAGACACGAAGCTTCCCGCAGGTGTTTAAAGGCCAAGATTATCTTGTATGTGAAGGGCTTTTGATTAGTCTTTTGTTTATACGTTCTGGTTCAGAAATACTAAACTTCGAAGGCGTCGTATCGATCGTATATTGTTTATTGCGATACCATATTTGATCTATTCAGTTGAGCATTTGCGTGACAGTTATATTTGTGGATGTATGCGGCGATATTTGCAGGGCGAGCCGAAGCTTGCAACATAACTGCATGAAGAGCTCATGAATAAGGCCTTCAGTCGGGACTGTAACTGGTAATACTAATAACAATAATTCAAACAGAAATCCTATCAAAAAGCACGTTCATTTTTCCTGACTTACAATTATCCGGGTAACTTTTTAATTTTTTTGAACTATTATGAACCTTATTCAGACTATTACGATCATAAAATAAAACTAAGCAGTTACCAAATCGGTCCAGCCGTACTCAATGATTCTGGAACCCCTTCGTCGGTTTCCAACAAAATGGTTGAGCTGGATGGTGCTGATCCACGCGTCATGTTCGTGAACAGGCGCCGTCTGTTCAGACTGGTCATCACTTAACTGCCAAGGCTTATTTCTAATCTTATATTTTAAATTGTTTCTTCATTTGTGTTTTTGAAGTGAAAACTTCGCTAGGCGCGTTGGGCATTTTTTGAGATGGGAAAACACCTTTGAACTCGTCCCACTGTTACCGTTACCGACACCGCTTCGGATATGTTCGGCTGTCCTCGGGATTTAATCGGTTTTAATGTATGTATATCCGATATGTCAGTGAGTGATGGCAAAGTATTCTGTTTGTGTTTTGTTTTCACTTCTGTCGGCACTCCCGGAGTGCCACTGCTTTTTTTTTTACTTTGTTCTCACATATAGAAGCAACAAGAATAATGTACCCAGGATTCTGTAATATCTTGATTAAAAAGAGTGTCCATGGAGTTTCTTGCCCGTTATATTATCCATAAAGATCTACGTTTTGGAATGGGCAACTAGCTTCAACTTTCTGACTAACTGACCGACTATTTAATTTTGACAATTCAAAAGTGTCTGTACGTGGTTTAATTGAAATAAATGCTTTGATTTTGACATTTTTCGTCGGTTATTAAAAAACAAATTCCTTAGATTTTGACCGCGTAGGTAAGCATTGCACTTTTTTATGAAACAGCAGATTTTTTAAGAAAAAACTTCTCTAGGCGCGTTGGGCATTTTTTTTTTATGGGAAAAATCCATTGAACTCGCGACACTGTTACCGACACCGCGCTACATTCGGATGTGTTCGGCTGTCCTCGGTATGAACTCAGTTTTAATGTATATCCAATACGTCAGTGAGTGATGGCAAAGTATTGTGTTTGTGTTTTGTTTTTACTTCTGTCGGCACTCCCGGAGTGCAGTTGTTTTTTTTTTTTTTTGATGACCTAATAATGTATATGCTAGAGGGTCTAGAATCTTGTACAGAATTCATGATTACAGTATGCGCGTCGAAGTCCCTGCCACCTTGTATGCAAAGAAGCTCATGAGTAAAGTTTAGGCAGATTATGACGCACAAGAGTAACGATATCATTAAACCTAAACATTCTTTGTTCGTTCGTCAAATGTCATCAACAAAAGACTCATAATTTCAAGGATAGTTTACTTCGTTAAAGAGTCAATATTGCAGTAGTCATGCATTATGATTAATAAATGATTGCCATATGACAGTATCATCATTCCTAACAAGGAATCCCCCACCTATCACAAACTCACTGTGGTTTTTTGTTTTAATAATTGAAAGACCCACAAAATTAAAGCAACACAAAGAATACATTTTATTTTAAGGTTTAGTTTTTGAGTGTAAGTATATATGTAGGTAATAATGATTAAACTTGAAATTTCTATGTTGCATGCATGCAAAAGTTGGTAGTCTACACTGACTTTTTAGAACACCTGTATTTTCTGGAAATAAATCATTCTTGATTCTTGAATGTCAATTTTAACAATTAATTCGTGCGGCCTATGGTCAATTCCCACTGATAGATTTGGTATAAGCCTGTTTCAACTACAAATTTACAAAAGGTATACAAAAATATACATAAATAATAAAATGTATTCCATTCTAGCGTCTGACAGTTAAGAACATTATTTTTATACTTAACATAGAAAAAACGTGAACCATAAAGGCTAGCGCATATTTCAGCCACAGCACAATCCACTACAAACAATAACAATAAAGCCTGGTACTAGTCCTTATGTTTACTGCACTTCCCGCCGAAGTGGGCGCTATCCTTCACGTCACCTTCAACAATAAATCGCGAATGTACTTAGGTAACATAACATCCTCTATTCCAGGACCTATCAACGACAGATCTCACTCGCGAGTTATGGTTGGTCGCGTGGGTCATACGAGTAGGTCGATGGGCAGGCGCCGGCAGCAGCGGCAGTGGGACTGGAGAACGAAGGGGCCCTGTGGCAAGGAGGCCTTTGGGGGCCGGAGTATTACCTCTAGCTGAGTTCTTAAGACAGCCGGGACAACATCCTGGAGAAAAGGAGTATACGTTTAAAGTGAGTGTTACTGTAATGCTTAATGTTTAGATTGTTGAGATGGTCTATGATAGACATTGGAGAAGGAACAGGTCTATTGGCTAGGAGGCGTTTAGGGGCCCGAGTATTACATTTAGATAAGTTCCTTAGACAGCCGGGACAACATCCAGGGGAGAAGGAGTATAAGATCAAAGTAAGTTTGCAACACTTGTAGTGTCAATGAACTTGGACTTTTAGCCTAACTTCTAGAGTTTGAAGTTAGACAGCATATAAATTTTTCAACAATGGTAACACAAAGTAGATCAAAACTTCCATGGTTATAACAGCTCTATATTAGATCTCATAATCGCGAATTCGTATTATTGAAGATAGGCGATGATTGCCGAAGCGCATACTTTTAACTTATTCCTCTCCTCTCTCCTACTTTGCCGTTCCCGACAGGGTCCACGATGACCACGACCTAAGCTACCACCTAAGTTCACATTGTGGAAAGCAATAAATATATTGAGTATTGAATAATTTGCAGCACACTACCTTTAAGAGCCCATACTACCTCAGCTAAAATTCACTCTTTGTCTCGCTCGCACGATACTGCTCGCGGGCTAAGTGTGAGCGAGACAGAGTGCGGTGCTGGGCGGCAGGCAGCGCCAATAGTTTAGGTTTTTGCTTTTTACGGCGAAAATAATTGTAATTAAAAAAAAACATAGTCGCTGCTTTATAGTTAGTTTAGTTATTATACAAAGTTTCCTGATCAAATTTGAAGTATTTTTTTAATACCAGCGGTTTATTGTTCAGTTTCGACGTAACTTTGAATTTTTTTTCTATCGAGTAAATTTTATGGAGTCGTGTTTTCGTCAAACATAGTACCTTACATTAATCCTCAACTTTACCATATATTTATTTCAAAATTAATGCTGCAGTATTTTCGACATAACGGAGGATCATGCTAAGCAATTTGAGGTGCAGATTTTATTAGTTAAGGGCCTATACTGCCCTTAACTAATAAAATCTGCAATACATTATCAATATTACCCTATTGTTTCTAGGTCTACCAATGTGAAGAGAAAGACTTCCATCAGTTACACGACATGCTAATAAGAAAACAAACGAACAAGTGTAATATCCTACCCGGACAACCTAATTATGGTAAGTTAATTACTTCATAAAATACTACATAATTATTCTCCATTATGCTAATTGTCTTTCTAAAGAAATATTAACACATAGGGAGTTTAAGACTTGGGATCGGCTAAACCATAGGTTCTCAACCTTATTTTGCCCATTTTGAGATTTTTTTTTCTAGAGACCCCCCCCACTCAATTGTTTTTACATGTCATATGTTGTGAATCTGAAACAGCAATTGCCACGAATTTACTTAAACGTGTAATATTATACAGGGTGTCCCTGGAAGTGTGGATCAAATCGAATAAGGGCGTAGGCAAGGTCATTTCCAAACTTTTTAACCCTGAGAATGTCGGTGATTTTTTTTACGGTTCAAAAGTTAGGACCAATTTTTTTTTTTCAATAACTTCGCATAGTGCTCAAAAAGAAAAAATCATTAAAAAAAAACTATCAGAGCTATCTAAAAAAAACTATTGACAGCCCTGATAGTTTTTTTAATGATTTTTAAGGATACATACATTTCTCTGGGTCTTCTACTGCCCCCCCTGAAAGTTTCAAACGCCCTCGCTCACGTTGAGAACTTGTGGGCTAAACCAACTATGCTCATTTAAATAACACGAAATCATTCATAATTCATAACCGGTCAAGCTCCGCGCGTACCCTATGTAGCACGATACATTAGAAAATCAAGTGTGTCTCATTAGCGGAGCTAGACGGGTCCTTTATTGAACTAAATTAATTCGAAGGCCAATAACCAAATTACAACAGTCATAGAATGCTGGTACCGAAAGCGATTGAATCGAAGTTTGTCGCGATATTATATCACTAGCTATCAGCTGTTTATTTTTTCATGTGTTATCTTTTCGCCTTTTTGTGCTTTGAAAGAAATATGGACAGCACCGAGTCATGACCAGCTTTTAGTATTTGTATGAAATAAACGCGGTGTTAACAAATAGGTAGAAAATCGGTAGATTGATCAGATTTTCTGGTAGCAGCTGCATGAAAGTTGCTGAAAATCGAGGCCTATGACCAGCAGTGGACTGCTGTCGGCTGTTGATAATGATGATGATCAGATTTTCTGTACGATGAAAAATATACCTACAGCACAAACTGCATACGAATATTAGCAGTGTTTGTTCTTATAAATAAAAATAACGTCTCGAGTTAATTTTATACATTTTTATATAATACACGTAACGGTACGTTTCACCACCCCGAAATATATGATTTCTCACTTATTCGTTAATTTTATATCAAATTATTCCATTTAAAATATTCAAGTTGGTGAAACATACCCACGAGCACATAACATGGGCTTTTGAAACTGAAAACCTGCGAGACTTACAAATTATTTGTGTAGATTTTCCTGTTGAACACAACGCAAAACTTTTTAACTCTCTATCTGTCTATTTGTTACAAAAATAACAAACGTTTTGTCCATCAGCACAGATCTTATTAAGATAAGTACCTACAGCTAATCAAGTAAGATTATTAAATCAGCGAATAAATTGCGAACATTAGATAACGTTACTTATTGCGTCTAGAACCAGTCTCACACACCGGTTGTGTGAAACAAGAGAATGTCGATTGCATATCTATTAGATAGATGTTGGTTGTGTTGTTTATTGCTGTATGTATCTGTTTTTGTATGAATACTGACCATTCCCTTACACCGAGAGGAGGCCTGTGTCCCAGCAGTGGGAACATTATAGGCTGATTATGTGTTATGTGTGCTGCGAGCTGGATTTCAAAATACCAATTTATAGTTGTACAAAGATCCCTTGGTGCGTGGCCAAAATTGGAACCAACGCCACTGTCTGATTTTTTCATACGAAAACTTCACAAATGCGCTGAAAAGATCCATGTAACACTGTACCTAGGCAGTTAATAGCCATTTATTTTACTATAAAGATGCTTACCTCAACAATTTTCTTACCCTCTATTCCTACTTCAAATATTCTTCGAACCCTAAATTAATTAGAACGACAAGAGTAATTATGGCCCTGTCTAATTATAATTTATCAGCAACATCTCAAATGCTGATAAATTACTTCGCTCTTCAAAGGATGAACAAGTTGACGTGAAGATAGTATCATCAAAAGATTACAGGAAAAGGACAATTTATTTTGCATTGTTAATTGAACTTCGCGGTGCCATTTATACACTTAATAGTCTTCATTAGCATAATTTATGCATACGGTATTATGAATCTACCTAATATTAGCGATATAAACTGCATTTATGCACGTCATTAAATAACAAATTATATGTAATGAAATGAAGTATTATATGTTGAAAATATTAATTATGAAATCATCAACCTCAATTCAATTTAGAGTTTGTTTAGACAACAAAGAAATTGTGTAAAACGATCTTTCGCGGTGTTATGGAAGCTTGTTATGATTTCCGATGAACACGATGTTTCTCACGTATTTTTATTCTGAAAGAGTTTTCCAATCCACACTGATCAAGCGTGGTGATTCCGTAATAGAATTTCAAATTGATTCTTCAAAATCATTCAGATTGTGATTGAAAATAAGAAAGCTAATTGCTTCATAATTAAGTTCGAAAAATGTTCAACAACGTAAATAACGCGATGAATGTTGGTGAACTGTCAAAATGAAACCTATTGCTTATGCAATTACCCCGCTGAACAAGGGTGTACACTTGGTCCCAGAAATTGTTATCCACAACTTTCCACCGCAATACTGTCAACACTAAGTTTTGTTCCAGGTATAGTAGTAGCCCTCCGACTACTAGCAAACGCAGGCAGCATATCAGAAGCCGTTAGTTCCGGAGCCACAGTGACAGCTAAACGAGGCTTCCCTGACATCATAATGCCAGGAGACGTTCGCAACGACCTCTATCTCACGTTAGAGAAAGCAGAGTTTGAAAGAGGAGGGAAAAGTACGGCGAAGAATGTTCTAGCTACAGTTACCGTGCATGATAGTACGGGGCAAGTTATTAATGTAAGTATGCACTTGTATAAGTGCCTCGTTGCTGTAGTGGTTGCAAGGGCTACTGCTAAGCATGAGATCTTGGGTTCGATTCCCAGGTCGTGTAAAGTGTTATTGGGTTTTTCCATCAGACATTTCTCTATAGCAGCCTGGCGTCTAGATCATCCATATGTACACTTCTACCTAACCCCTAGCGGATTATAGGCGTTGTGTTATGTTTATGCTTATGACATACACTTGCAGTCTCTGTAGCTTATTATAGAATATTATACAAAGCGATAGCAGCTTCAAAGGAAAATGCGAAATGTGTTTTCTCATCTTAGTCACTACACTGGTTGACCGCAGTCGCAACTTCAGGGCAAATAATTAACGACGTAAGTCATTGTATTACATTTTGACTGACAGCGCCATCTATCGGTCGTCTTGTGAAATTCTTTACATGAACATCGAATTCTGGGTTTCAAAGTGGTGAATCACAAAAGTCCTGTGGACACTGACTAAGCTAGATTTTGATCTTTCTGATGATTTGCGTTTAAATGCTCATACACAACGAACTTTATTATGATAGATATATGGTATATTTTGTATTGCCCTAATAACACGAAAGTTTGAGTAAAAACAACAAGTAAAGTTCCAGAATTTTACCCTATTTAAACTTTTAAATCTTTTTTACACAGGAATGTGTATGGGGTGCAAGCGGTACTGGCGCGACGTCATACGAGTCAGTAGTGTTGTACCACAACAACAGTCCGGCTTGGGGCGAACATCTGCGACTCACCGTGCCTCTGGAGACGTTTACTAATGCTCATGTGCGGATAGAATTCAGACATTGTTCTAGTAAGTATTGCTTTCAATAAACTTCGTCAACATTTCAGCTTGGAATCACCCACTGCTGTGTATAAACCTCCTTTCGATTCACTTACGACCAATAATCTTATTGGCGGTCAAGCAGGTGGGCGTCTTGATGGTAGGTAAGTAAAAAAAGAAATAGACATCATTAGGCACATCATCTACATCACATCTACAAAAGTTATTTTAACTGAACAGACAGCTGTGGTGCTGGGGAGTTTGTTAGGCCACTCCTTCCCAGCTGCGCAACTAAAGAACAGGTGGGAATAGAAGTGGTAAAGGGCGGGCATTTTTCGGGACTGTCTTATGTAATTTTGACGTTCAAAAAGTGCTCAGCCTAATTTGAATAAATTACTTTTGATTTTGACCAGAAGAATCGCAGATATATATCTGCGATTCTTCGCGGTTAGCGGTACCTTTCAAATCGGCAATGCTGAATGATTCCTTGATCCTCGCGGTTTTTTGCCAAATTAAACTGTCTGCTAAACCATATAAAGTCGAGTTTTACGTGAATGCTAGTTGTAACAATTTTCGAAAGAGACGTACTCGTATAAACAGTATTTTTATCGAGCCTTTACCCGTCATAAAATCTAAGTCATCGTCGTCGTTCACCAAAATGAAACAATTAATGGAATATTGTTAATATTTAATTGAATTTCTAGCGAGAGACAAAACTGAGAGAAAGCTGTATGGTTTCGCGTTCGCTCGGCTGATGGAAGCGAGTGGTGCCACTTTGAGAGATGGCGCACATGAACTTTACGTGTATAAGTGCGACGATCCCAACAAGTAAGTGTTTTTCATCGTTATTGGGGTGCGACTACACAGCGTGCATTCTTCACAAATAATTTGCTAACAATTTGGCAATGTAATTTTGAGATCCACATGAACGTGGTCGTGGCAAAGTGGGAGCCACTTTGTAGGCATTTGCCAACAAAAGACTCGCAATTTAAAGGCACTTTTACCTGTACTTCATAATTATGGATTACTACACGAGGTATTAGTGAAAGTGCCAGCATCATTAGTAAATTGTGAGTTGATGTCCGCCATCTTTATAAGACCTAGACATCGTTGAACAATGTATTATTATTTTGCACCACTGACAACCCCATTTTTTCTATCCACGCAATCACTGTCCATTCCATGGTTGCCTGGAAGAGATCGCAGAAAGCGATAAGGCCGCCCATTGTATGGTACTTAACACTACAAGTTAAGTGTATTTTCTGGTGTACAATAAAGTATGCTTAAATAAATACTTCCCAGGTTAACATCAGCAAGCTACCTATCGTTACCATCATGCGCTGCCGACACTGCACGGTCGGGCTCCATCAATGGCATGGTGCCAACATTCCAAAGAAGCTCCAAAGAAAACTGCACTATCAGCACGTTATTGTGCTCCACTAAGTTGACTCAGAATGGTAAGTTACTAGTTGTTTGTGTATTTTGTGACACTTGAGCCGGAAATCGTAACTTTTAAAGAAGATTTTCTGAAGTTGAGAGGTCTTTTAGAAATAGTACCTCAATCAACACTAGGCAATAATAATACCAACAAAAAAAAAACTTAGAATAGACTACTCTTTATGGCTAAGTAATAACAGCCGTACCGGTTGATCGATCAGATTAAGCTACGCTTGTCGCGGTTGGTCCGTGGATGGGTGACCTCCTTCATATACCAAGACCCCTCCGTCTCTCGGAAAGCACGTTAAGCCGTTGGTCCCGGCTGTCATTCGTAGATCTTTGACAGTCGTTACGGGTAGTCAGAAGCCTGAAATTCTGACAACCTGTCTTACCAAGGGGTATCGTATTACCCAGTAACTGGGTTGTGGAGGTCAGATAGGCAGTCGCTCCTTGTAAATACTGCTATTCAGCTGCATCCGGTTAGACTGGAAGCCGACCCCAACATACTTGGGAAAAGGCTAGGCAGACGATGATGACTCTTTATCTTCTCTATATTCAGTTACAGGGTGACAGGGACATGCACGCGCAAACTGAAATCATGGATTCAATACATGATTCTTGACCCGTAGCGTAGAAACCTTTCGTCAAAAAAAAGTTGCTCTACCATACATTTTGACTGCGTATTACGAAGACTGGGGCCGTATTACGAAGTATTAATGCCATCATGATTACAGTGCGAAAACGGGATGGTGCTATCGGTCATGTATAGCTCCGTCTCTCTCTCTTACACTGGAATCATGATGGCATTAAACCGTCATAATACGCCCCCTGAATCCACGGTAACAGGTTGTGCGTCGATGTCCCTGCGATCCTGCACACTAATTGTGTACTTAACACACTATCGATCTCAATCTGAATAATTTTGAAGGATGTTGCTCATCCATTGCTCCATATGTTCGAAAAATGTGTCTGCTCAACAACGTAAATAACGCAATGAATGTTGTTTTACTGTCAAAATGAAACCCATTGCTGCTGATAGTCTGCTACGCAATTACCCCGCTGTATATATTATAGCGAATAAAGGATTTCTATTTCTACTTCCAATGTTGTCAAACGATGACTGTCTTTTCATTACGAACGCTTTTAAAGTTTTACATCGTTCTCACATGCATAAATTTTAACATGAATGATGTAACCAAGTCTTTGTATTTTTTGCAACCATATTATTTGATTTAAAAGAGTGTCCATGGAGTTTCTTGCCCGTTCTTCTCCATAGGTACCTACGCTTTGGAATGGGCAACTAGCTTCATTTTTCTGACTGACCGACCCCTGACAATTCAAAAGTGCCTGTAATTGATTTAATTGTAATAAATGCTTTGAGTTTGAGAGTTTGATGATTTTGAAAAAGCCACATTAGTTCTTGCCGGTTTACAAACCCGCTATGTGCTTTTTGCTAATAAGTCTATTAATCAAAACGAACTTAAGCAATATTATTCATAAAATAAAAACTCATACATTCCTAATACAGATGATGCTATTTGCTCGTTCCTGTATCAGTAAAAAAAACGTCCGACACAGTAACAAATCTCAATGGCTAAATAACTGATTGCCAACCAAGAGGTCATGAGTTCAAACGCTATTAATTTAACTATCGTCGTCAATATATGGGTCATTGGAGTACTCCCTGCTATTATGAATGAAACCAAGGTTAATTTTAGAGTCTTCAGACTAATTGAATGATGATATAAGGAAAACGTGGACCTTGTCCTACAAATTATTATTTTAATACTATAGCCTTCGATCAATTATTGATCGAAGCTGACAGCAAAATACGGAGAGTCACTGGCTGGTTATTGTAAAACTGATAAATTAGCAACATCTAACCGATATGTTTAAAATAAGTAAATTCTAAGCTGATACACCCAAGTCAACTGCTTTTTCGTAGGCGATGGAGGACCCTTTGGCTACGACACTAAAGGAAGGGTTATTATTACTAAGCCTCCGCTGGCCGTCTGTCCGTCCGTCCGTCCGTTTGTCAGCGGGCTGAATCTCATGAACCATAATGGATAGACAGTTGAAATTTGTACAGTGTGTATTTCTATTGCCGCTGTAACAACAAATAATAAAATAAAGTAAATAAAATTTTTATGTCTCCATACAATAAACGTGTCTTTTTTTTCGCGGTTCTTGCCTTGTGGTGCGGGAACCCTTTCGTGTGCGAGTCCGACTCGCGCTTGGCCGGTTTTTTTCTTCACATGTCGCAAGAACTATGTCGATATGCCTAGCCTTTTTCCAACTATGTTGGGGTCGGCTTCCAGTCTAACCGGATGCAGCTGAATACCAGTATTTTACATGGGGCGACTGCCTATCTGACCTCCACAACCCAGTTACTAGGCATCACGAAACCGCTTGGTAAGACCAGGAACTATGTTCATGAGTATAACTCAAACTGGTAAAAAATAAAACGCTTTTAATTAAAGTTTTAGCCGGCCACACTACACACCGTGCACCGGTCGCTACATATTATAAGTAACGCCACTCGTGGTCTGACTCATGGGGTGACTTCTCATGTAAACATCATGCAAATAGCAACACAAACAGTTTTATTCAATTGTAATATTTTTCGCAGAGGATCTCCTAGCATTACTCCAATGGCGCGCGCGACCAGAGAAGGTACAAGAAACCCTACTACGAGTACTAAGGCTCGGCGACGGACTCAGTTGTGAAGAACTCATCAAGTTTCTCAGAGATGTACTAGATGCATTGTTTGCTTTGTTTTCTACTGAAGATGGCAATAGGTAAGACATCATCATCGTTTATTATTTCAGCTGAAAGACGTCCACTGCTGGACATAGGTATCTCCCAAGCACCGCCACATTTGCCCTACCCACTGCCACTTAAGTGCGTTTACGATGTACGGCATTTCATAAAAACTATCAAGCCCTTTTTTTTTAAATGAATGAACCGTTTGTAATGAAATTTCATACGCATAAGCAGAATACAAAGGTCTAAAAAGTTAGCAAAGAACATTTTCGAAAAGTCTTAAAAAAAAAGATAACTGATTGAAATTAAAATCGTCCTAATTTGCCTGTAACACTATTTTCGAAAATGTTCTTAACTAACTTTTTAGGCCTTTGTATCCTGCTTATGCGTGTGAAGTTTAATTAAAATCGGTTCATTAATTTATTTATAATCGAAAATCAAAGGGCTTGAAAGTTTGTATGAAATGCCGTACGTCGTAAACGCTCTTAACTTTGGCAATTCTTCGGGCTATGTCGGTTACCTTGGTTCTCTCCTACGGATCTCTTTATTTCTCTTCATTTCGATCACGTAGGGAAACTCCAAGCATATAGCCCTCTCCATTGCCCTTTGCGTGACTTTCAGCCTTCTAATGAAGCCCATTATGAGCGAATAGGTGAGTATTGCTTATTTAATTGTTTTTTTTTTATTATCTCTAACTTGTGGCACCATCTACAACGCCACTGTAAGCCTAATGTCATGCAAATCCTGCATCGCGCAAGCAAAGTCATCCGCGCGATTGGACTAATTAAATACAACATCCCGACATTAACCGTCGCCGTCGGGTCGAAGGATCCTCCCTTTTCTATGGATGATGAGGAACTTTACACTCTGTTCCTCATAGCTCTCTAAACTCTAGGTTTTCGAAAGCCGATCTTTACTCTAGGCATTTTATCTGTGATCTCATGCCTGCAAATGCAGTTTTTTAATTCGGCCAACCCATCAAAACAGCTGGTTAGTTAACATTGACATCTGACAGCAGAATTAACAAATACTGATGAGGTTTCGATTTCACCTATATAAAAATCCCTTTTCTATGACTTGCTCTAGTAAAATATGGTTTTAGGCCACATTAGGGCCTATAAAACTATATAACTAATACCACCTATGCTCTATTTAATTTATGAGATTTATAGGCATTTATTGTTTTTTTTTTCTAGCACTCCACATTCTGGTACAGTATTCCTGGTACTGATATCGATATGCAGCTTGCTTGATGAGACTCGGTTTCAACATTTTAGACCAGTACTCGATGTTTATATCGAAGAACATTTCTCAGCGGCGCTTGTGTACAAGTAAGTCATTTTAGTCGTGTCGACTGATAAATCTACTTACTTACTATAAGAAAATCAACTGTTGATTCTGTTGAACCCATTTTATAGCACTCGACTTTTTAACATGGGCCTCTGCCAAGTTTCGTGTACATATCCAAAAATGCACCTTCCGCCAAATTTACAACACAATTTTTTGACTCATGTCCATCTCCGCCTTGACATAACTCATGCTCCCTTTCCGCCAAAGCTGTGAGAAGATATTATGTCTCGTTAACAACTAATATTTTGTTTTATTGCGTTGAACCAGTGCTTGTTCGAAAGGTTTCTCCTCTCCGCTTTCTTAGTCTTTTCTTCAACATAATAAAAAAAAATAGTTTATTGAAAGAAAGAAAGAAAGAAAAATTGTTTATTCTTCACAAACAAAACGCACATTACAAATTTAAAAAAAGACATGAAATAGACACATACAGCGTCGTCAAAAGCCTCGTAATCAATTTAAAAAAATGTATTGATCCAATAACCTCATATATCTCACCTCAACATAGTCAATGCGTGTTCGTGACTTGTGTACAAAATTTATGGATGTTTTAATTTAAACTATGTGTAATTTTAGTTGAAACCTTTGAATCCTAAACTAGACAAGGAATGGCTGTATCCTAATATATTCACCCTTCTATTTCATCTCCAGGGGCCTCCTCTCGTCAGTCCAACACTGCGCCGAATGGGCAGCGAGCGCCGAAGGACAAGAGCCAATCCGCAAATGCCTCCGTTCCTTAGGCGCAGTGTTTAGACTAGCGGTGCGATCACGTCGGTTGTTCGCACGCGCGACCGGCGGACAGTATGAAGACAGCTTTAGAAGAGATGTTAGAGCGGCGCTGCATGCGTTGAAAGCGTTTGCGCAACACCCTTATAAGGAACATCTGGCACCCGCGCAGGTTTGTGGTTTTTGTTGTGTTGAAATAACTATTTTAAGTTTTATAAATAAAATAATAAACAGATGTTTTACAAAATTATTTTCCATTCGTATTAATCACGGCATAATAAGAGATGGTGAAATGTATTTATTTATTTAATAAGTATTACCAACTAAACGCATACAAACACAGCATTAACCCAGAGTCGTTGACATAATATTGATCTCGCATGTATTTAAATTACCGGGAAGCACGGCACTATCAATTATCGTACTATAGTTCATCATACAATAAATAGAAAATTAAACACTAAACAAATTAAAACAATTAAAAAGAATTTGAATACTATGTTATAACTTAAAATGCTGTTTTTTATACTACTTAACGATTTACATAATTATTATTAAAAATACATTTCTTAAATATCCACAATTTTGTTAATAAAAAACAACATTCTTAAATATTGATGTATAGTGTTGCCTACGTGTTTATTGAATCGCATTTCAGAGTCGAATCAAGACACCGAAGTCCCTAATCTCAGTCACGGTTTTCAATGTCTAGCCCGCCATCGTATAGGCTGTAGGGAAACTGCATTTTTTACGTGAGAACTTAAGACGACGCCGACCAAACTAGTACCTATGATGATGATGATGAAGGGGCTCCCTTTTCCGCACTTAGACTCTCATTCGGTCCGTTGTGCGTGGGGATTCTGGCTAACAGAGCCAGCCTAGCTCCGCCCAAAAGCACAGAAGCTTCCTGGGAGCTTCGCAGGCTTCGCGGAGCGACCTCATTGTTCCGAGGATTTCTGCACGTTGAGAAGCCACGGCCTCGCATTCCAGGACAACGTGGGCGGCTGATTCCTCGGCGTCAAGGCATCCCCTGCAAAGGGGGCTGTCTGTGGCGCCTATGTTGAAAAGATGTTTGTTAAGGAGGTTATGGCCCGTAATTGTACCTATTATTATTCTAAGGTTATTTCTACTCAAGCTGAGAAATTTTTTGGTTAATCGCGGGTGTATCATTGGTAAAGACAAAACTAGTACCTAATAGTAGTAACTAATAGTGGCCACTATTATCCGTTTTAATGATTATAATAAAACTAAACATGGTAAAACTACCGTTTGTAATAATATTAACGAATAATCTTGTGGAGCACAACTTAACGTGCTTATATTCTGCATTTTCATTCTAAAATAAAATAAATACAAACAATAATGCCGCCGCCGTCGCCTTAATGTGAAAGCACTTGCTAATTATTAAGCTGCATGGCATTATTTTTACACCAGTTACAAAGGTTATTAATATCGTCTTGCAAAAGCTGCTAATCTCTTTCTGAGTTTACAATCCTAGATAATTTCAAGTCATCAGCATACATTTCGAAATGAGAATTGTTTATAGATTTTTTAATATCATCAGCGAATATTATAAACAGCACTGGGCCATCATGCGATCGCTGAGGCACTCCGGAAGTAGGGATAAAAACGACACAGGAAAATAGGCCATAAATCTTCTTAGTGCTGATAATTTTTATCTGAAGAATAAATATAGCGGTTTGAAATCTTTTCTATACAAAATATGTCAAACTGTCCTAAATATTCTTTAGATAACAATTATCTGACTATTGAAAAACCAGTCCTTAATAAATAGAAAAAAAAAAAAAAAAATTGTTAATCTGTCCTAGATTTGATGATTATGGTGAAGCGATCGCAAACTCCTTCTAGGGCTATAATGTCAATGTTTCGCTTTTACGCTTGGCGATAAAGGTACCATGACGCAAGTTATTTACACAAATGTTTGTGTAGTGTTTCATACCGTTTTTAACCGACTTTAAAATAGAGGCAGAGATTTTTCTTTTATGTGTGTTCGGGCCGTCATATATAGATGGATTTATATGGAATAAATGCCAGCAAATCAACCGCGATTGTTGCTATCGCCTAAGTATGCATTGTTTACGCAATCACACAACATAACATCATGTCTGTACCCTCTTAAAGGGGTACACAGATGTGTTAAGTATACAATGGTACAAGTTTTCATTGGGGTACCTCTCTAATCTTGCAAGTAAATTCGACTTCAAAAGCTTTTTTCCAAAAAAAAAACACTACAAAGTGAAAAATTATTTTGACATCAACTTTCGAAATGAAAGTTGTAGTTTTTTTTTTAAGTCGGTTTTTTTTTTACTTTTTTATAATATTTTTATACCTTTCAATGCAGGTGGCCCTAATGTCATCATGGGCGGAAGTAACGCGCGAAGTATGCGGCGCGCTGGGCGCCAGCGAGGCGGCGCGCGCGGCGGCGCTGCTGCTGGACGCGCCGCTGCAGGCGCCGCCGCCGCTGGCGCGCGCGCGCCTGCGGGCCGCGCAGGACGTGCTGCAGGGGCCGCTGGGGGAGGACCCAGGTAGCAAGTCGAGTTATTAAATATCATCGCATCTGTGTTGCCAGAAATTGGTCGGTAGAACAAACTGTCAAGTCATTCTACCGTCGAAGATCAATCGTTCATTGACATTTATGTTTATAAACATCACACTTAGCATCACAATAAACGATTGTTGTTGCCATGTATTTCTAGCAAATAAACTATTGATATGCCCCTGAAGTTATTACATATTTACCCTGGGCTGGGAATTGCAAATAACCTCAGCGTACTGCTAATTATCCAAGCATTTTCTGTTTCAATCTTCACTTTGAGACTTTCCTTTTTAGAGGCCAGAAACATAATCCTAACCACCGCCTGTCACCACTTACGAGTGCACCTCGCGCGTCGCGATGAACTATCACAATGTGCCGAAATGATCGGAGAGTTAGTAGCTCTACTGTGGAAGAAATACGACCCCGACCAGCCTGTAGAAGATGATGAACTGGACCCAGATGTGGATGTACTGTGTCTGAACACCTTGGATGTACTGGTGGAGACTGTGCTGCATCTTATTGGAGGGAACTCGCCTGTGCTTGTAAGTACCGGTTCTATTTATAAATATCTACTCAACTCAGCTATTCGCAGTCCACTGCTGGACATCGGCCTTTCATAGGCTGCGCCACAACACCGTGCCACTTTCCTAACGTCGTCAGACCATCTAACCGGATAGCGTCCTGCACAACGCTTGCCGATACGCGGCCTCCAGGACTCGTTTGGTCCACCGGCCATCGGTCCTTCGACAACATGTTTGTCGCTAGTTCACTGCCACTTCAATTTGCATATTATGCATAATTTTTAAATGCACTTTGGTAGAGATCCCTACCGCTCGCCTAGGAAGTAATTAGCTGCCACCTCGGATACTCCAAACGTCACACAAAGCGTTGCCTAACCTAACCTTAGAGACTAAATTCAAACGTTTAACGTATCTCCTCAATTTCAGTCATAACACATTTCATTTAACCACTTTAAACATATTAAAGTTATAATAATGTCTTCCTTTTCGTCCTAAGGGTTCAATGGTAGCCGGTCTCCTTGGCGTGATGGAACTACTAAAGCCTGTGCACTACCAGCGACTGTGGAGCCATCTCGCGCCGCACCCACATGATCGGAAACCTTTGAAGGACTTCCTGATGCGCGCCTTCTTAGTGTTCAGACATCTTATTGAACAGGACGTAAGTATAGGTGCTAATGCTCCTGCTGAAGGCTAGGAAGCCTTTTTGTCAAGCTAAGTGCAATGAAGGCGCACCTTTTAATTGCGGCCTCCAAACGTCGTCCCCCTTGACGTCACAAACGTACTGAACATCTTGCTTCCGAACAATACCTTGCAAATAGGACAGTGAAACGATCGTTCTAGAATTTTCGCAACTGGCCGCACTGCGCGCTTGGCGCCGTGTATTGAACAAATACCTATTAAGTTACTAAGTTCTAGGCGCTAAGCAATCTAGCTGTCAGTGCGTACGTCTGGTTATTGCTGACAGCGTAAAACAAAAGAATTATATTCTATTATCAATATGTTCGAGCACCTTTCATAATTTGTACAAAACCAAGACAAACAACAATCAGTATTTATACGCAAACATTTTACCCATTACTACGCAACCACAGTTTTTGATGTTCATCATGGACAATATTTAAAAATGTGTATTTCGTCAGGTTTTCCCGGCAGACTGGATGGTGCTTCGAGTACAAAGTTGTAAAGTTTTGCTCTCCGCGCTACAAGATCTCGCTCAGCCGTTACTTGAAAGGTTCTTAGGAGATGAACCGCCTCAGTTTGATTCACAGGTAAGATGGACATTCTAAGTAGGCTGGTCAGGCATTAATGTATTTAAAAACAAAATGGAAAATCCAAAAGTGCACGTTTTTGCTCATTTGATTCTTATAAAAAACCATAGATATTAAATTAGGGAGTTGTTTTTTTTTTATTAATTTTAATTAAACTACTTTGAATAAAAGAGTGTCTAATGAATTAAAGTATAGGTAAGTACACTGGCTAATCCTGCGAGGATAAAGGCGTGATGAAAAATGTCTTTTTTTTGTAAATATGTAACCCTAAGGCCTTTGTACACATTGTTTTTCTTGCCGTGAAAAACTACGGTTTATTCGCCGTGTGTAGGCACGGCCGTCAGTGTTGTATGGATCACTGTGGAAGCTTGTTGACGGACACGTTTTTTGTACGGCGCGGTTAATACGTCGTACCATAAAGAAACCGTGTCGTGTACAAAGGGCCTTACCCTCTAACAAATACACGTGTTTTGTTCGTCCGCAGCTCTGGTCCGGCTACATGGAGCTGGGCGTGGCGCTGGTGACGTCCAGCGCGCTGCGGCCGGAGCGCTGGGCGGGGCGCGGGCCCGACCGCCCGCGCATGCGCGCTGCGGCCGGCATGCGGGTACTGGCCACGTGGAACATGTTGGGTGAGATATTACTTCAAATATAACAATATCCCATAGACTAGTTAATCGCAGCAGAGACGAGCCAATCACGCAGGCGCACTCTCATCGTCCAATCTTCCGATGGATTGGCGTACCGATTAGTCAAGAATAATAATAATAATAATTTATTATTTATTGAGTAACGGTAACACTACAGTGACTAATGTCTGTTGTAGGTAAAAGCTTTATAAGAAATAACTCATCCTCCGGCAAACAACAAACTTATAACCTATCTACATACCTCTACTGTAATTATTCAAAAAAATAGAATTACTTCGTCAACTGATCATCTTTCGAACATCATTCACTAATAAGCGAAAGGTTAAACTTTTTATTTTATTTTATTGAGGATCTCCAACAAAGGATACACATATACAATAATAACAAAGGTTCTTTCACGTGTGCTCCTTTTTTTTTTTTTTTAAGGATGGGAAATCATCAAATGACCCCTCCCGCTCTGGGTAGAGCGGAAGGGAGTGTCAAACTCTTACTGACTAAAACCCATCCGTGGTCCTTCCTTAGCCCTTTGTATTCCGGGGCAGCGGTAACCCTTTCGGACAATCCCGCTGCCCTCACGTGTGCTCTTTCAATTACAGGAGACCACAGCATGCGCATACAATAACTAGGTGTAAACACGATAAAAATAGAGAAAATAAATTATGAATGATGAGTACAAATAATAAAATTAGAAGGAAAAAAATTTATAAAATTAAATATTAAGATTGAGCAATCATATTACAAATGGTTTTGGTGGTTTTTCAAGAAAGAGACATGCTCGCCAATAAACCATAGCGTTAATTTGTACACCTTCCCTAACAGGTCCCGCTCAACTACACTTAGTACCAGGAGCAGTAGGTGCTCTTCTCGAAATAACTCTCGTCAACGAGTTACGTCGGGCCGCTTTAGGCGCTTTAGTAGCTTTGATGGCAGCTGAACGAGCCCACACAGGCGAGGCGAGGCGAACGGAAGCAGCATTAGTGGACAAACTTGACTCGCTCGTCGCTGATAATAAGGCTGACGATCATTATAGAAGACTGTTTGATACTGTGTAAGTAATTGGTAATCCTGTTACCTTTTGTTGTTCAAATGGAAATGCCCTTGAAGACCTGACCTTTTCTTTTCTACTTTTTCTGGGATGATAGAAGAGTATTTTCGTCTTTTATCTGGTAAAGCACAAGGTAATACACGCCACACGTGTGGAGGAATGCTGCAGAATCTGCGGTGAAAAGGCACCAAGCTTTCTCGAAAATATTTTCGAAAAGCGCGACAGTAAATGACGGGCCTATGGTCAGAATCCAATATAATTCGTCGGGCACCCAACATGTTATAAGCAAGCTAAGAGACGCGACGACGGGCATTCGTTTTGACTTGCCACAATATATTTTCCCAAAATAAAAAATTCTGAAACGCTCTTCAGTACATTTAAATTCATATTTTGAGACAACGATATTATTTTTATTCATTGCAAACTATTCTTCTAATCATACTTGTAATTGTCCACGCTACTCAGGGAACATTTGAGCTCAGTGTAAGTACCACAACCGTTAATTATGACGTCATATTATAAAAAGAACTCATCATTATTTTAAGTCCAACAATCTAGCTAAACACGTTTTTATTTATATTAATTACTCCTTAATTACTTTGACACAGCTACTTAAATTATTCACTGTCAGTTGTTCAGTGAACTTGTTCGATAGATAACACACAAACAAAATGTTAGCTTGTTTCTCTACGTATTTTGTGACGGATATTCTTATTGAATGTTACAATTGAGTATCTACCAATATTTTAGTATAGTGCACGATTTATTGCGCAAGTTGCCTTATGACAGTTTACGACGTCTTACGGCGATATGCCATGAAAAAGTTTCGGCAAAACGACTGGCTGCGAATACATCGACCTGGTCAGACCTTCGTTTTCCTGTACCTTAAAGTTAATCCTATTATTGTCCGTCCCATCACCCACGATGGTTCACGGTAATTGTTTAACTATTCTGTATTTTTCAATGACAGTGAAAGTATAAACGGACATGTGAAACTGAGACTGTCAACTTGTGCAATGAATATTCCTTAATACAGTCTATTCACAATTATTTTACCTCTGAGATAAACCTTATGGTGAAGAGAATAAAGGTCTATGTGATGCAAAATCAGAGCTAAAATAACTGAACGGACAGTACACTGCTACAGGGATGTTTTGGCTATTGAATGACGTTGTCAGTTGGGAGTTGGTAAATATTTTCGCAATAGTTTCTTGAAATGATTGAAAAACAAGATGCGGGTGTTAGTTCCGATTTTGGCCACGCGCCAAAAGATTCTTGTACAGTTATAGTAGCTAATAGTCAACAACTTCTTCGTCTTCCGTATAATCTTCAGTTCTTCACATTTTCCTTATAATACCTACCTCAGGTTAATGGAACGAGTTTCAACGGAAGGATGGAGAGAAGCCGGTGCGGCGTTCGTAGCGTGTGTGACTCGTTTATTAGAACGACTGCTGGACTATCGCGCTGTGATGCAGGGGGCTGAGCACAGAGACAAGAGGATGGCTGCAACTGTTAATTTACTGGTGAGTGTACTCACTATAAAAAAAAAACTAATCATAAATAACAACTAACACAACTGGCGAAATATGAGACAACTATCGGTACACCTCTGCCTAACCCTTTATGGAATACTAGCGTGATGTTATGTTACGTGTTTACTCGTTATACAATGTTGAGACGCCAGCACATCAAACAAATTTCTTTAATGGATTTTCAACTTTATCGCTAAAGAATTAGGTTCAAAGTTGATTGGGAAAATTTGACAGTTTCTGGTAGCTTGATGTGCTGGCATCTGGGTGCCAACTCTCGAATTCCGATAGATCCACATTGGTCAAACGTCAGTTGGTTGAGTTAAACGTCAGGGATTGGCTAGACTCAGTGAGTCCAGCCAATCCCTGACGTTTGACTGACAATTCCAATGTCGATCTATCGGAATTATATTCGAGAGTAAGCACCCTGTACGTAACACTATAGGTCCTAAAGCGTGATGACTATAAAATAATTTTGTCATGCCTAATGACAATTTCCGAAAGAAAGAAAATATTAATAAAAATATAATATCACGGCCACCGCAATTCTAGAAAAACGTAGCTTAAGTGGCATTCCTGTTACAATAATTACCATTATTACTCCTAATCAAAACTCTATATTTATACTGTCATGAAATTGCTTTTCTAGGAGAATACAAATAAACTGTCAAAACTTTAAATTCTTTATTTTATTTTCATTATTTTATACTTTAATTAAATTATCCCAAGATTACTGCTCTCAAAGGCGCTCCATCGAAAAACCGGTCGAAGTGGCGGTGCTTGGGAGAGGCCTATGTCCAGCTGTGGACGTCTTTCGGCTGAAATGATGAATGATGATGATGAAAGGCGCTCCATCCACGCCACCACTTATTTACTAGAATAATCTAACGAATAAAACATTATATACGTATTGTCGATTCTTATTATTTTTCTCTTCTTTAATCCAGAACTTCTACAAAAATGAAATCGATCGCAAGGAGATGTACTTACGCTACGTGTACAAACTGCATGATCTTCACATCGCGTCTGATAACTTCGTTGAAGCTGGATGCACTTTACTGGTAAGTTGAAACTAATTAGCTTGCATTTGAGTTTACTGAAGTAAGCTTGTTCGAAGCCCCTTATTGTTAAACTGGAATTTATAAGCTCTTTTTTTAATTTTGATTTGTTTTTTTTTTTTAATAATTTTATTTTAATTTTGAGCTTCATTTTGATTTTAATTTTATAAGTTTGCGATTTTATTTAGTTTTTTTTTTATATTTTTGATTTTATTTATATGGATATGTATGTTTTATTTGTGTGGTCGTGCCCTACGTATTTTTGTGCTTGTTTGTGAAAACAATATAATAATAAAGATCACTAGCTAGCGAAGGTGTGTGGAATACACCTCTGAAAACTTGTTCGGGTAAAAGTCGTAATAATATGTGATTCTCTTTACATTTTCAGTTGTATGCAGAAACTTTGAGTTGGGAGAGCGATCAGATAGGCGTGGACCCAGAACATCCGGAGATGCCCGAGTGGAAACGAAAAGAAGCGTTGTACAACCAAGTACTGCAATATTTTAACCGTGGAAAGGTACCTAAACACATTTCTTATTATCGCTGGGACTAACAAATTATTGCCTAAAATGGCGTTTTATTATTACACTTTAATAAACCGCCAATTACAATTTACTCCAAGGCAATCATGAATATGTCAAGAGCTATCATAATAAAACTCGGGACACACCTTGCCACTTGTTTTGAGTGAAATCGATCTAAAACCAAGGCGATGAATTCAATATCCAAAGTGATGAATTAACATTCCCAGATATACCACACCAGATATAGTATTTAAATACGCTATGTTGTGACCAAAACTAGAATCATTATAAGTGCATAATTTTGTTCCAGTGTTGGGAAAAAGGCCTGCCACTTCTCCGTGAGCTGGCAACACTATACGAAGTAAAGCTTTGCGACTACCCTCGTCTATCGAACTGTTTGCGAACACACGCAACGTTCTTAGATTCTGTGATGGAACAACTGAGACCAGAGCCTGAGTACTTCAGGGTTGGATTCTATGGGAAAGGATGTCCGTTGTTTGTGAGGGTAAGAAATACTACTGTGATACTTAAAATGGAACGTCATTTTGGTTCAGTACTTTACAAAACACTAGTCTTGAGTTTAATTGAGAAACTTGGTTGCAGCTTATGCTCCACAAGTTAGATGAGCGCCGAGTAGAGAAGTTACACTTTATTGTTAGTTTTGTAAAATGTCAAATCGTATGAAAATTAATGCTGACATCAGACATGTTGTCCAGCGTTTTAGATCGTGCGAGCTAATTATAACATTTTGCTGTCAGAAATGACTTTTAGTGTTTTTAATTATTATTCCCAGTTCCCAGTAGCGTAAAACGTATCTGACGCTTTTATCATAACTTAAAAAAAAATTTTTTTACATAAACCTCCATGGGCACTGAAACGTCAGAAGCTAGTTCCTATGGAGAAGAGCCGGCAAGAAATTCCACGTTTACTCTTTAAAAAAAGTATTGGCTTCTACAATGTTTTCATATTACAGTAGGTATGGGAGGGCGGGGCAGTTTTGAAATGGCCATTTCTTATGATTCTAAGTTTTACTAAACATATTTTATTTATATGTTCACAGAACAAACAGTTCGTTTACCGCGGTCAAGACTACGAGCGTATCGGTGCATTTACTCAAAGACTGCAAGCGGAGTACGTCGCCGCGCACATACTGATGCGCAACACGCCGCCCGACGACTCCATCATCGCCAACGATGGACAATGTGAGTGTATACAGTGATCTAGCGTGTTATGAAATTAAATTGTTTATCCCTATTTAGAAAAAAAAAAAGCTAGATGAGGGTCGGTGTTTCCCATCTGCCTACTCTGAGAAGAAAGGCCGAAACAAACTCATAGGTCACAGACTCACAGTCTCTTTTAAACTCCAGACAGTAAATAAATACAAAAAAAGCGCCAGCGATTACCTTGTTCACAGTGAATTAAAGTTGCTCAACATTGTTACAGCAACATTTTTTTGTGTAAACAGTAACCACGCGGTTTTGTGTGTCAAATGTTTCTATTATTTATTTATTATGGTACACCAACTGCTTCTATGTAAAATATATCATAAGTACCATAGATCACAATAGCCGCGGTCTTACACAGACTGCAAGCGGAGTACGTCGCCGCGCACATATCAACAAAACCTTATTCTTGAATGTAACGTGGTTTTCATGGAACTGTATTTTTCATTACTAAAGTTGTACATAATATTTACAGACATACAAATCTGCAATGTAAAGCCAGTCGCTTCCCGTCGTCAATGGCCATCAGGAACTCCTGATCAAGTGAAGCGTTTCTACGCGTGCAATGACGTCGACACGTTCCTCTGTGACCGACCACTACAGAAGCCGCCTATCGATAAGGATAACGAGTTCAAGGTAGACTATCCTTCTTACTTGGTGATATAAAAACTAAAGTTGCTCCCAGACGCTGAAGCCGTAGTAACATTTTTTTTTATTTTGCCGTTTGGTAGCAGGGCTATCTGCCTAGAGTGCGCTAAACTTAGTTTACTTTGTTGTTGTCATTCAGAGGATATTTCATGCATATCATCTCATTTTAACCTATAGTCAATTTCGTGTTCATATTGTGCAAAGAATCCACCAGAAATAGTGTGCAAATGATTAAATCCACATTTATTTTATTTCATTTGTAATTAATTCATTTTCAGAGCCTCTGGATCGAAAGGACGACATTAGTAACTGAAGTCACGTTACCAGGCATTTTGAGATGGTCTGAAGTTATTTCAAGATCTGTAGAAGAAATACCCCCAGTTGAAGTAAGTATACTTCTTGAATTATTGCATATAGACACAAATGAGACATGCTCTTGGACAGTGCGTGTGATAAATGCTTGATCACGTAAATTAAAACAGATTAAATAAAATTAAACTCTTATAAGATTTCTTAAATCCCCTAGCTGGATCTACCCTAGTTTCCATACGGCCCTAGGACGCCAGCCAAAACATTTACTAGACCACTAAGTGTTAATCAACCAATATTCACACAACCGATTTCCCATCCAGTACGCGTGCGAAACAATGGAAGCGACAGAGCGAGAACTCCGTAGCCTGATCTCGCAGTACACAGCCGACCCGACGCTGAACATCAACCCATTCTCTATGCGACTGCAAGGAACTATCGACGCGAACGTACAGGGAGGCATCACGAAGTATGAACAGGCTTTCATGACGGCAGAGTTCGCGAGGAATGCCAGTCCTAGGGAGGCGGCGGCTGCGGCTAAGGTATGTATCATACTTTTGCCTAAGACTCAAGTAGTTGAAGACATAAACCGTGCGAGTACGATGGAAAATATAAAGTGGGATTTCTGAAAACTATACTTAAAGGTTGTGTCGTTTCGCTCCAACGTTTCATGATCGCGACTGACGACCAAAAATTGGCATGTATCTTCTTCTAGCGCCATCTATATTGTGACCGTTGGTCAGTCCTTTTCTTTTGCAAAGATTCGTGCAAAATTCGCTAGAACGTACTACTGACAAATTGCTTTGCAGTTTGGCAAATGTTACATAAACAAAACCAGGAAAAAACTCCGGTTCCCGGTGATAAAACTGTAACATTATGGATTAAATATTATTAATAAAAATAAAACAACGTTCCACTGACGTCATTAATTCTATATTCTAAGGTTTTGTTACATACTTTGTTGCTCAATAAACGTTTCATTCTTTCAGTTGAGGAGACTAGTGTCTTCGCAGCTCGCTGTGGTTGACGCTGGCTTGTCCTTACATGGAAGGCTGGCACCGGAAGATGTTAAGCCGTTGCACAGGTCAGTTTATTTCAATTGATTATGTTTCCAAGGACAACTAATGAAAGAAAAAAACGCTATTGTATTCAACACAAATTTTATGGAATAAAGTATGAAATTGTTTTTTTTTTATTTTCAGGCGACTCGTAGAACGATTCAATCAACTACGACAAAACTTAGGACCGGGATTAGCTCGTGCACGAAGACAACTATCAGAAAGTATTGTCAAGTGAGTATATTCTTCTTCTGTTTTATTATTAACTTCATGTTAACAACAAAATCAGAAAGTAATCCACAAGATTATTTCGAAAAATTAACATTTTAATGTACATTTTTAGCACACCATTACCGCCAGTCCCAGCGTTAGATAAACGATCTCAAAGCATTCAACAAAGTGATAACTACTACGACGATGGACATCTCTATGATAAACCAGTAAGTAATAATAATAATATCCTTGGACATTCCACACAACGCCATATAGTCCCAAGCTAAACAACCTAATGCTTGTGTTATGGTAACGAGATGGCTGATACACTACTTACATACATTTTTTTTTTTTTGTAAATACATACATATTATAGATAAAACACCGCCGACGCCGCCAACCCAAAAGTCCAAAACGAAAACCGAAGTGCCGTCAACTATTAGATAATATACAAAATAAGAAACAACAATCGACTTAGTTATCTATGGAAAACGCGATATAACAACTTGGCAAAACTTTTAACAGATTGTTATATTCCTGCCTCTGTTAAAAGTTATTCCACGTTTCTACGAAGAATAAAATAATTTTTAATTCACGAAGCTTCAAACTGTGGATATTAACGCCATATTTTTTCACTTGGCGTTATAACTCGCTTCATTTTCCAAAACTCAGCGTTCCGATAGGCTGGCTTCACTTAGGTCAACGTTGCCAGCGTCAGTAGTATTTCATAATTTCTCCAAGTTATTTACCTTCATCATTACGTTATAGCACCATCTTTTATCCCTAAAATTATTTATTTATTTTCCCTTTTACATCTGTCACTAACCAGCTGCGATAGTGTACTTATTTAACTCTTAAACTAACTTATTATTTTGACATTAATTAAAATGTACCAACAGCTATCAATGGAGGACGCAATGGAACAGCAAAGTATAATGTCAAGCAGTCTACCTATCAGCGACAACCGTGACTGTGTGGAAGATAACTCTATGGTCAAGTCAGCGCCGCCGCTACCTATCAGACCTAAGTCTGGTGACCCTAGGAGTCCTACGCGACCACCTCTAGAGAAGTACCGGTATGTGTAGAGTTTTCGAAATAGTAACAACGAAGTTGTTTAGAAATCATCCTTCAAAGATGTCTAGTGTTGAAACAAGGACAGAATTATATGCACATTAAAGACTGCTGTATAATGCAGAACATAATTTTATTACAGCCCACTAATACAATGAAAGGTCATATTGTGCTAGTATCACAACGATAAAAGTGTACAAATCTTGCCATAACATTGACACAATATCTCTGCTGCCGAAAAGAGAACACGCTGAAACGGAAAATAGATGTTGGGAGTAGAATGCCTATTCAACAGTATTCTTCATTCCAGTGATTCGATCGACGGTGAATTAGTGGAACAGTGCCGACACAGTCGGGCTTCATGGAGTGAACCCGGTGACGCACCGCCATTGCCGCCCAGAGTTTCTGGTAAGTTATTCTTATAATATAGACAATAAATTCTGATTAGCCACCGTACTTAATAAGACCGTAAGACGATCTTATAATAAGACTAAGTACGTACGGTAAGTGTAAAACACTTCTTTAAGGGGTGCACTCACCTTCATTATATCACACGAAAATTGTCCACTGTTGGACATAAGCTTCCTAAAGATTGTCACATCACGACCTTCACCAGGTCGTCGGACAATACTATGGAGAAACTCCATACGAAACTACCTTTTGGGAGGGGCAACCTCATGATGTATGCCGTAGTGAAAAGATCCCGATTCTAACGTAGATATGTCGCGCTGCACACAACTGATGATGATGATAAGCTTCCTAATAGTACGGTCACCAAGGGAGATAAGTAACCAGGGTCTTCGGATATAGTTGAAGTTTAGTAAGAAACCGATGGATGTTTAGAATAAAAAATAATTTAATTAATAGGACAGAACAGAACAGTTAATTTATCAAGTTAAATTTCATTCAAAAACATCCATCGGTTTCTTACTAAACTTAACTATATCCGACGATTATATCCTGGTTAGTTATCTCTTTCGGTGACTGTACATACTACCTTTTCACAGGAGACAAACGCTCGTGGTTCGAAGCCCCGCCTGCGATCCCACGTCGCGGCACACGCTCTATAGATACACCTGACGACGCAAGAGATTCCGGCGTCAGTGTCGACCATGCGTATGGCAACGCTGATGACCACGCTCATCTGCACAAAGGTACTTACTATCTGATAATATTCGTTGTGAGGATAAAATTTATTTTTACTTTGCTGAAACTTGCACACGTACGCACTACTTACTTTATCGCTGAACTCTGTGAAACTCACCTTAGAGACATAGATACACTTCGCCATACTAATGCACTGGGGCAACTTATTGTCTAAAAGTAAATACTCATAAAATAGGTAATGTCTAATGTCAATCAATTCTATGCTTTGATTTTGTTAAAGGAGTAGATTTTTTTAATCTTTTGTCATAACAACCATAACTACCTCGCGCTTTTCGCGTCGTGACAAAGACATTCCACACTGGCAACATCAGAATTCTTATTCAATACTCCAATAGAGTAGATATTACATCCATTCAAATTCTCTTCCAGATCTCGACCTTACAGTAGACTCGCTGCGCTACGAGGAAATAATCTCAATGATGTCAGAACCACTGCATGTGGACGAAGGAGAGAAACCTCCCCCCATCCCGCCGAAAGGACTCGGACATCTCAGCTCCTTTGATTCAGGACACCATGAGAATGGAGAGTCACATTGTTAATGAAGTAAGAGAAAAATATGATAATTATAACACCTGAAGACCAATTCCCGTAGGAAAAAACGTTCAAAGTCTAGTCGCAATTTCATCTCAGCGACAACCAATGTCAACAAATTGTCTAAAATTTATGGAAATTAGAGCTATTTTTGAGAGATTGAGACTGAGATCAGACTGTGAACGTTTATAAAATTACGAAAATAGCCCCTCTGGTTTCTGATTGGCTATTCAATATTATTTGTTGGCAAATATGTAGCAAGAGAATTGATTTGATTGGTTGATATAATTTGGTTAACCAACAGTTAACATACGATGTTGTAGCATTTTTGCTTGAATAGACTTTTAGGAGTTTGAGGGTTGGATTGCTATATGAGTGTTTAAAGGTAGCCTGTAAGCGCAAAGGTGGCTTACCCCTCATCTTGAACTAGATATTAACCCTTCATAGCCGGAACGTGGATCCACGCAAGACACTACTTTTTAATTGTTTCTGTAGTTACGGCATTAAACCGGTTAATACTATTTACAAATTTGAACAAGTCATTTTAACTTGAACCTTCTGTCGTTGGCATAAAAGTCACACGTTGCGTTGCAGGACTATAAACAAGAAAGTCAACATGGGTTACGCCAGCTTTGCTCCGACAGTGCTAAATATATAAATCAACAACAAACCTGCGTATGATTATCAAAAGGATGAAATGTAGTTGTTGTAAATGCGTTTAAAAATGCAAAGTCCGTACTTTAGATTTGAAGAATATTTATGTATGTATTTACCGTACTCTATCAGCTAAAATGAGAAGCGGTAGATGCTAGTAAACCTTGTAGGTCAAAATGACTGAAACACGCTTTCTTTTGCACCAGTGTATCTTTATGGGCTCAAATGGAATAGCGGCAAGTAATGTTTAATAAGAAAAACAAGCACATTATAAGATTTAGTTTGGAAAAGAAATAAGACTGGCAAAGCAGGCCATTGCATTGGTGCGAAAGAAAATGACGTTTCTATATTTTTGAACAGTAAGTAAATGAATTATAAACTTTTCCGTCATAAAAATAAAAACTAATTGGAAATGAATTGATTAAATTAATCTATAATGTATGTGCGATATTCAACTCGAATTGCTGTGTCGTAATAATCTAATGACGCCTATCAAAAGTTTCTTAGCAAAGAGTTGCTCGAATTTCCATTGCTTATTCTTATTCAAAAGGCGTAAACAAAGCGAAATATTAGGTAGTATATTTCATTATTTTAATAAAATATATATTAGGTATGCATATCATTCCTCGAGTGGAATAAAATTATTAGATTTAATTTTATGTGATGAATAAAATTGTATTTTTTGTTTTGGCACAGAAAGCTTTTAGTTTTTATATGTCGGGGCCATATAACAGTGATATAATATTAATTTACGTACATCTAAAACTTGATAAAGTTGAAAATAGATAAATCAGTTTTTTAATCTTTGTAACATTCTCTTATTTGGAGAAACATCGACGTAAGTAAATGTATTTTTTCCCAAAAATGAGTTAAATATGCCAAAGCACTTAGAAAGCGTATTTGCGTTAGGAAAGCAAAAAAAAGTAGCAGTTACGTCGATATTTTTCCAAATGACAGAATATGTTGAATGTTAATTTCTATTACAAAGTAAGAAAAAAATAGTAAAATAGATTGAAAAAATCATACCTTTATTTTTTCTATAGCAACTTTTTTTGCAATCAAATAGTTTTAAATTAAGGAAATCATTATTTTTTTTACCTAACTTTTGTTCTTTGCCTTAATTTTTCCAAATGTCTTATGCATTTGTGTGTCTTATATTTCTTTATTTGTGATTATATTCGACAAGATTCCTATGTAAAAGTATTAATTTGTCATCGTTTTTATAAATTGACGGTTAGCAGATTAATCGTAAGTAAAACATTTAAATTTATTTGTATTATTTTTGTATGAATTTTATTTGAGCTATTTCTACAGGATTACTGTAGTCAGTAACGTTATTATAAACAGTATTGCTTTTGCATAATATAATAATGTATCATCAACAAATGTTGGACAAGTAATTTTGGGCTTTATAGCCATGTTTTAGGGACTATATTTACGCAAACATGTTTTAATGCTTTTGTAGTTAAAGTATATCTATCATTTTAGTCCGTATTCCTTTGCTCAATATATAATTAATTTTAGTCCGTCTTGTATGTGGAATTATGATATAAAATTTAGAAAAGAGTATTTTCTACTATGTCGTCGCGACGTCGTCGTTCACATAATCGAATTGTATCCATGTTGCAGTAAGATGGTTAAAGCCGTGATATAATTATATCCCTAGAAATATCGTTATAAACCGTAAGATAGTTATATGAAAACGGTTCATAATTGTCTTGCTACGAATATGACTATGATACGAGCACGATCCAGTAATAGTAATATAGCTGTATCCTTAGGGCTTCAACCATCTTACTGCGGCATATGCGCAGATTTATTAGGAATTGATTACCTATATTTCGAAATACCCAAAGATTCTGTACGTACGCCTAATATGATGTCCTTCGTAAAATTGAAATTTTGCTGCATTTCTCCCTAATCTAATGGTGCAATTTTGATTTAGACTTTTTATATAGTATTTTGATGAATTTTAATACAAATTTTCGTAAGCATTTTTACATTTTAAAGATTTTATAATATCTACTTTTCTTCTTATGAATTATAAAATCATGAAATCTTTTTACAATTTTACCTTATTGATTTTTCGTATTTAATGATACAACATAAAATAAAACGCTTTAAATATTTTGATCTCTTGATTTCAAAATTGAAAAAAAAAATGTCTATTTCAAATTCATCACGCGATTTATAACGCGCGATTGTAACTTTGTAATTTTTTGTATACCAATGGCCGGAGTATGGTCACTTGCTACTTTTACAATTTCAGCTGTTTGCAGGAAGCAGTTGACACTAGTGTAAATCATTTCCATTAGGAGAAAATTGAGAATCAAATAATCTTTGTGGTTACACTAAAATATACACCGTTTATTTGTCCCATAACTTTTGCAAGTGACTGCACCTTCCGCAACATATAAAAAAAAGTTGTGACAAAAGCAATGCAATATTAATACCAAATAATATAAGTACACAATGTCAAACTACTAATTCCATTTTCTACTCCTATAACTAACAAGTCTTTCCGATAACCAAGTGATATTTTTCATACGTTTACGCGTTAGATTTTTTAACTATAGCCCTTAAGTTCTAGTTGTTAAGGTTTACATTTCCAACGAACAATTTCATAAACTCTTTACATCTGTTAATGTGTTTACTCGTGTGTAATCGTAGCTTGTATTGTTCCACATTTTATATTTGACTATTATGTGTATTATCTAGTTTTTATGAGTGTAAAACTGTTGTTAACTTAATAAGTTTTCGATAGCCATCAACGTTACGCCATCTTAGAATCAATCTGGACAAAATTTAAGATAAGAGCGAGATGTATAATTTCCATAAAAAATTAATTCAGTCTTTCTCTCAGTTACGGAAAAAAACAAAAAACAGTGGCACTCCGGGAGTGCCGACAGAAGTGAAAACAAAACACAAACAGAATACTTTGCCATCACTCACAACACCAACAACCGAAGACAGCCAAACATATCCGAAGCGGGTATTTTTTTAATCGTCCTATAAACAAAACACGCGCGGTGTCGCGAGTTCAATGGTTTTTCCCATCTCAAAATATGCCCAACGCGCATAGAGAAGTTTTCACTTCAATAACAATGAGTATTTCAATATCATCACCATCATTGGCAGCTGCTCTACCCACACAATAAATACTCTTGACTGTTCATAAGTTTTAAAAATTGCCATTATCCTGACCGTAATTACCCAGTTGGTCTAGAGACGTTTTAATCACATCACACTATATAATATTATAAAGGCGAAAGTTTGTGAGTGTGTTTGTTACTTCTTCACGCACAAACGGCTGAACGGATTTGGATGAAATGTGGCACACAGATAGTTTATAACCAGGATTAACACATAGGATACTTTTTATCCTGATATTCCCACGAGATCGAAACTAATGCGGGTGAAACTGCGGGGCGCAGCTAGTTAAATATACATGCAATTAGTGAAATGATTGTCCATAATACACAATGGGTTTGTCACGTTGATGGCTATTGAAAAATATACCTACAGCACAAACTACATACAAATATAAGCAGTGTTTGTCCTTTTATCTAAAAATAACGTCTCGAGTTAATTTTATACATTTTTATATTATACACTTAACGGTATGTTTCACCACCCCGAAATATTTGGTTTCTCACTTATTCGTAAATTTTATATCAAATTATTCCATTTCAAATATTCAGGTTGGTGAAACATACCCCAATAGAATTTTTTAAACATTTTAATATTTCTATTAATTAATTATTGTACTACAAGTATTGAGTTACCTAAGCTGAATGATTTTCGACTGATATTCTACTAGTTACTGTATGGTTATGTGTGATTATTGTATTCCTTTATGTTAATGTTACATATTTCTCAGTAGTTTAGTCCATTCATATTTAAAAAACTAATTTTAGCGTAATTAATTATAATCGTACCAAAAATTTCTTCAGCTATTTTTATAAATAATTTAATATTACATACGCATTGGTATTTATTATGTTTTAATATTGTATTTAACGATTGTACTGTTTGTGAATTGGTAAATAATCGAATATATTGAATAGTGTTAGGTGGATAGCTCGCCAAATGAAATTATTCAGTACAAAGCGTAGTTGAGTTTGAGGCGCGCTCACTAGTGATGAAACGTAGCCATTTATTTATCATCAATTTATATTGTAAATGGGCGAAATAAATATTTAGTTGGATGCATGAATATGTCATGTTTTTTTTTTACTGTTGCCCATATATTCTCAAAAAGCTTATCAGGTTATTACAAAGCAGCAGTGAGTGGTGGCCCAGTGATAACGACCGCGTCTTACTAGTTGTAGGTCGTAGGTTGTAGGATCGTGAGGAAACCAGCATGTCCTAGAACCAAAAATTAGAAAACATGTGACATCTACCTACCTGCGCTGGGCCTGCGTGATGGATTACAGACCACTCACTCGAGAGTGAGGAGGCCTGTGTCCCAGCAGTGGGAACATTATAGGCTGATTATGCAAAAGCAGCAATTATTAGTCCGACATTCCACACCACACGAACTTATACATTCACAGTCATACCAAAGCAGCAACAAATATCGATCAATCAAAGACGACAATTAACCATAATATAGTTCATAAATAATAAGCTCATAATCCCGATTCGATACTTAATTAAGTCCTAACAAAACCGAAAGTGGGCCGCGGCGTGCCGCCGGCTAACGCGTTGTCATGCGAAACGATTATTGTATTTACCGATTGAATTTCTAAATAATAAGCGCTCTTAGGCCAGTAATTGAAGGTAGTCGCTTCGAACGTCGCCCCGCCTAGAAGCATGGAGCTAAATGGGTAGCGGCCGCAGACGTATCCGAAGATATGTATCGGTTATGACAGCGTCATTTATGAACGGTTTTGTTTCGGAGAAAGAGTTTACAGATAGGTGTCAAATACAGTTAGATTCAGGTGTGTCCTGTCTAAGTTTTTCTTAGAGCTTTTAGCTTCATTTCAACTGTAGGTATTCTGACAAACATAGCCGTAAATAGGTATATCATGTCGTGTTACGGGTCGTCAGAAGCTCGAAATTCTGACAACCAGTCTTACCAAGGGTATCGTATTAACCAGTAACTGACCTTCATAACCCAGTGGACGTCATCAGATAGGAAGTCGGTTCATGTATAATGCTGGTATTCACCTAAAAGGCTAGGCAGATGATGAGTCAATCTTGCCTGATAGTGTTCTACATGCAAATATTTGCCACACAATAGATCTATCGACGACACTTACATATGAAATTAGCGTTTTGTACGGAAGGAATATAAAGTATTTTTTTTTTTGTAAAATATATTTAATTAATCAATGTATGCACCGTTGTTATCTATGCACTTTTGCCATCTCATAGGTAGTTCATTGATCACTTTACTAAAAAAACCGTGGGGGCGAGAATCAATGAGCTCTTTGAAGGCGGTTTGGACTGCCGCATCGGAGTTGAATTTTTTTCCTTGTAAGAAGTTGTCCAAATTCCGGAAAAAATGGTAATCTGTTGGAGCAAGGTCCGGGGAGTACGGTGGATGTCGCAGACATTCCAATTGTAGCTCATCTAACTTAGTGGTTGTTTGTTGTGCAGTGTGTGGTCTTGCGTTGTGTTGAAGCAGCAGTGGCCTTGAGCGATTGACCAATCTTGGCTGGTTCTCCAGGGTTCAGCCATTGCGACGAGCGCTTCCGATTATCGTACAGTATCCACTTTTCATCACAAGTAATGATTCGATTTAAAATCCCTTCATTATTGTGTCGGTTGAGATGATGGTTGGTTGGTTGGATGTAAAATACTGGTATTCAGCTGCATCCGGTTAGACTGGAAGCCGACCCCAACATAGTTGGGAAAAGGCTAGGCAGATGATGTATTGTGTCGGTTGAGCAAAGTAACACAGCAGTCGAAGCGTGTTTGCAAGTTCGATTCACTCAATTCATGAGGTACACATCGTTCAAGTTTTTTTACTTTCCCGATTTGCTTCAAGTGGATTGATACAGTTTTATCAGTTACCCCGAAGCCTGCAGCTATCTCTGAAGTGCTTTGTAATGGATCCGCTTCTACAATAGCCTTTAATTCTTCATTTTCCACTTTGGTCTCCGGCCGTCCACGGGGTTGGTTCTGAAGGTCGAAATTTCCAGAACGAAAAAGTTTAAACCAAAAACGTACCGTGCTTTCTTTTGCGACACCAGCGCCGTACACATCATTAATCCTTCGAGCTGTTTCTGCAGCACTGGTGCCACGGTAGAACTCGTACCTACTCGTAAATATACCGATATTTCATGTTTTCCATTGTGCGGTAATAAGCGACGCCAAAGAAAAAATTATGAGGAAAAAACAAATGAATGACTGTTTTCAAAACTCAAATGTACCAGCTAAATGAATTAATAAATTTGAATTTGGAATTCTTAACCAAAGAGGAGATATTTCAGTTCAAAGTGGTCAGTACGACAAAACGCTAATTTCATATGTAAGGACCTAATATTATTATCTCATCTTTGGGCCCTTTTCCTAAGTTACTTGGGGTCGGCGCAACACGATTTCCGTCCATTCTCTGTCAACCGTTACGCTAACATTCACTCCCTTTTCTTTCATATTTCTTATCACATGTTGCTTCAAAAGCGTTTAATTTTCTTAGCCTTACGCATGAAGTTTACCTGAGGTGCCTTTACAGAAATTCTTTCCCAGGCCCTCATACAAGCTGGGCGTCTACGCAACATCTGCTGTTTCGTGGTGCCCATTCCTACACAGTATTCTGCTGAAATGGACAACATCCATCTTAATGACTTGAAAAAGCTGAAAAAAAATAATTGTACGTAGACAGGTAAGTAGGTACCTACAGTATTTTGTTCTAATTTATTTCCTAGCGCTCCGTTGGCGTCGCAGACACTGACTATTATTCCGCCAAAATCTGCGATTGCCAGGTAATTTGCCTTACTGATCAATTCTTAGAAACACCTTAACTTGGCACCAGGATGCGTCGCATTCCAGTAAAAGAGCCAAGTTGTTTTGAGCTTTGGTACTAATACTTAAATTTAGGTAAAGATATCAGACAGTTTTTATACCTAATATCTGCTCTGTTCTGTGTCTGTATAAAAAAATATCTCAATAATTTGTCGAATGAAAAACAATCAAATCCATAGACTTATAAAAAAAGATGGACTCCGCGCCACGCATATCGAAAGTGAAGCACCGTACCGATCTATGTGTGCGTGATTGACGATTGACGCTGCCGTGTCACGTAATGGCGGCCGGTCGGCATAGGTACTATGATGTAAATATGAGCGTGAAGTGTGTTTTACAAACGGTCCGATACTTAGGTTGCTTCACTTTCGATATGCGTGGCGCGGAGTCCATCTTTTTTTATAAGTCTATGATCAAACCACACAATTTGTAAGTGGCACAACAAATTGGCATCGACAGGTACGTTTCCAACAGATCCATTTGTTTACATTTTTATCAAATACTTTTGGAACAGCCCATTTATATCTTATATTTTTATTATCTGTTCACATTTGATGATGAAATTCATCTAAGTAACTGACTCTATTATACCTATTACTATTTCATTAGTAGAGTTTTGTACCTATATGAGCGTAGAGGGTTGTATTGATGAATAATATAATTTTGTAAATACATACTTACTTGATATAGTCGCGAATCATATTTTGTTCAACATATACCACTGACCTACTAATTGCAATCAACGTAAGAAATATTGAATTTCGCGGGCTTCCCTGGCGCTTCCCCCTTAATTTCAGGTCGATCGTGATCGTTTGCTAAAGTGACGGCATAATGCTAAGGCTACATTGTCGCCATAACGCGTACCTACCTACCTACTACACTTCGCACGCTCCCTCTCACTGTGTAACAAAGATCGCGCGAAGTGTAGTAGTGTGTCACGTTATCGCGACAATGTAGCCGTAGCATTATTGAATTGTGCGACCGCTCGGGGACGTCCCGTCCTAGTCTACCTAAATCGAAATCCGAGCGACAACATAGCAACATAGTCACCTGACTATTTATACCTCTTTTTCTTAGTGAGGAAATCCTCATGGATACTCTCGGTCTGGGGAGAACGGGGTGTTATGTAGGACTCCAAAAACCCACTGTTCCGTCTACAACTATAAGTCGGGGGCCCGGTAGATACTTGTACAGAGGCCAGCACATCAAACATCAAGTTAGCCCAATCTGTCAAATTTCTTTGATAGATTTTCAACTTTATTGCAAATTGATAAGGTTCATATTCAATTGGGAAAATTTTACAGATTGGGGTAGCTTGATGTGCTGGCCTCCGTACATTACCCATATTTATACCTACTCTCTAAACTAAATCCCATTATCTTAAGATACATCACCACCACACTAATACCACGTACAACCGACCCGATAACTCCTCAATATCACCGCCCACTCTTGCCCTTAATGGACGCACGCTATATTTGACAATATTCGACACTTTAATAAGAGGGAAGACGTCTTAAGACACCCATTGAGAGCTCACGGCATGTTGCGAATACGTAGACCTCCGTTGATGCAAGGCTCTTGTGAAATGAGCTCATTGTGTTACGATACCGGTAATAAAGGTAATAAATTGTGCGGTTACGCATGTGCTTATAAATTGTTATTGTAATTTGTGAGATAATTTTATGCAAGCTGGTTCTTTTTGTTAAGGTATGAGATGAAATGTGTTTGTAAGTCAGTAAGATATAGTTTTAATTGCAAAGCGTGTAAGGCTTGTTTCACACATACCACAACCACAACACGTGGGCGGGCGCTAATTTGTATGAAAATTAATAGGTAAATTCACACGGACCACATTTTGCCGTCATTATCGACCGCATGTGTGATACCGACCACATCGCAGCCACGTCGCAATCACAACGCAACCACCAGCGATACCGCGAACTAGCGGCCGGCCACATCGTAAACACAAAATTTTGTGGATGCCATAACGCAACCGCACCAAGCTGCAGCGACATTATTCACACATAACGACGGCTGGACCACATTTTGTCGTTGCGATGTGGTGTGGTTGTGGTAGATGTGAATGGGCCCTTAATCTAGTATTTTCTATCTAAACTAGTATTTTGTACAACGTTGCCCATTGCTATAGCACCCTTTTCTTCTATTTATGCTCTGTTCTCACCCGGGCTACAGGCCGTCCGCGGGCCGGTACTAACTCTTAAACTGTTTGTCCACTGCCACCGTCAAGGGGACGTCAACGAGGAACGAGGTTATTCGAATCGAACGTGATGTCCATTGGTTTTTGACGTCGGACGTTCGGCGGTGGTGTGCGGTGGACACGCGGCCATACTAAACTTCTTGTTGAGGTCCTGACGACGCGCGACGGTGCCTGTGGAAAAACCCTTCTCGTTTTTCTCTCGTCTTTCGTCTTTCTCGAAAAAAGACCTTCTCGTGGTACCAACAGTTTCCGTTAAACCTTTAGGTAACCGTGGCATTTAAACGGGGAACGAGTAATATGATCACACACTCACTCACAGTCTAGGTAGGGAAGGCAGCGCAGATTCTATTCTCTCAACATTTCGCGCGCTATGTTTCGCACACAGCTCGACGTGTCGCTGTATAACCGAAAGCTCGCGAAGTGTACCTACTTACTTCGCTTTATCGCGGCAATGTATCCGTAGTATTTATACTCGTAATTGCTGCTTATAATATTTATTTTCAGTATGATAATTATCAGTGGAACTACCGGTAGCAACAGATGAATGCTACTGACTAGTCATTCGGCCCTCATAAACAAATTGGAATCTATTCATAGAAAAGAACCCTGCTGAATACATCCATAAAGTTGTCATAACACACGATTAAAATTAAAAGTTAAAAACTGAAATCCAATTAACCATACAGTTAAATAAAAAGGGAATATCATTAGAATTTTAATACTCATGTCAATTGTCCATTACATTAATTGCGACATAAATTGCTTAATGTATTTAAAATTAAGTGAATAAACGGAGTTGTAGAGACACCTGCTTTTTTGTAACAATTAATAATGATTACACATTTATGCCAATAATATGCAAGCGGATATTAAGGCGATAGTTGAATCAGTTATGAGGTATAATCGACCTCGTATTTGTCTTACCGGCTTTGACAACAATTCCCAGTTAATTCTTCTTCTTAGCATGTCGATGGCAAAAATAACACGCAAAAATATATTTAGATTTTTTAAATTTTATCTTCCATCATCATCTGCCTAGCGTTTTCCCAACTATGATGGGGTCGGCTTCCAGTCTAAACCAGTATTTTACATGAAGCGACTACCTACCAGACCTCCACAACCCAGTTTCTGGGTAATACGATACCCCTTGGAAAGACTGGTTGTCAGGCTTTCGGGGTGATGAGTGACTACTTGTAACGTAATGACTGCGTAAGGTCCAGAAATGACAGCCGGGACCAACGGCTTAATTTGTGTTTCGATTTTTTTTTATTGTACAGGTAGGTACTGTAGAGGCTGTATATGTAGCCTTGTATTAAATATAAATAACACAGGCCGGTCATAATTGACAAGATATTCCAATCGAACATTCAAGCAGACGTCAAATATTTTATTGCAATATACACACATCTAAAGTGTCTAGGGATCAACATATATTTTTGCAATAACTTTTCTCCTGATTGATATTAATTAAAATTTTCTTTAAGGATTCATCAAATAAAGTGTTTTCGTTTGTCACACTAACGATAAACCAAGTCACCTTTGCATTAATAAAGAAATTTTCCATTTTCCTAATAAAGGGATTTTTGACATTTGAACCACTAACACAAAAGTTCGAAAAAAAGACTGAAATAACAGTTTTCTTTAAAATTTTATTGGGTAACTTAAACAATTAATAATCCGTGTTTCTACCGCGAACACTAACAACACAAGAACATCGGTTTGGCATACTCAAAATGAGTTCATCCAAATCACGCTGTGGAATTGCCGCCCATGTTCGTTGCAACAACAAAAAAAGGTCTTCTTGCGACTGGATACCCTCCATATTCGGCAGAGCTCTTCTCTGTAGCATATCCCATGCATGCTCAATCGGGTTCAAGTCTGGCGACTGAGCAGGCCAGGGCAGGACATTGATGTTAGCTGCGGCGAGAGTCTGTCTTACAACTCTTGCGGTGTGCGGTCGTGCATTATCATGCATTAACTGAAATAAGGGACCGATTTGCACTTGTAGAGGAACGATGACGTCTGATACAATCGTCTCAGCATAAATTTGAGCGTTGAGGTTGCCTCTGATCCAAATCAACTCAGTTCTTCCGCCGATCCAAATACCCGCCCATACCATGATGGTTCCACCACTATAAGGATGGACTTCCTGGCAGGATTTTAATCGCTGTTGGCGTCCAGGGGTTCTCCAGTGTCGTATACGTCTTGTATCCGGTCTCATACCAAAACGAGACTCATCAGAAAAGCACACGAAACGCCATTGTTCTTCTGCCCAATTTCTGTGTTCAAGAGCCCATTGATATCGAATCCTACGATTGTGCATTGCTATAGGTGGTACCCGTAGCGGTCTTCGGGAATGAAGGTTCACTTCATGCAAGCGGTTTCTGACTGTTTGGTCGCTAATTAAGTTCCCTGAAGAGTGATGAAGCCTCACGGCTAACATCATGGCGGTTATTGTTGGAGCTCTTCGAGTTAAGATTTGAATGTATCGGTCTTGTCTCCGTGTGGTGCAGCGATACCGTCCTCCATGGCGCTCAGCCACGGTACCAGTGCTTCGGTAACGTGTCCAAAGTCGACTGATAACACTCTGACTTGTATTCAGAGCTAAAGCCACAGTACGTTGCCGGGAACCAGCTTCTATCATTCCCACGGCTCTGAGCATTTCTTCCCTGCTTAAATGACGTCGCCGCTCCATAATAACGTTGGTTTTAATCAGTAGTAGGGAAACAGTAGCACTAATAATGTCTTCAATGCGTTGTATGTTTTTATAGGGAAAATATTGACAGCTGATTTTCATCTTTTACTCGAATTTGATTCACAGTTCCTGATTCAAATTATGAAATGCACCAAAAAGGATCCATATAAATTTATAAAATCATAAATTTATTACAAAGCCACATCTCAATCTCAAGAAATCCGCATAAAAATGCTTGATCCCTAGACACTTTTGATGTGTGTATTTATCACAGAGTACTTTTTGATAGAATGAGAATTTTTATATAGAATAGAAGCAGTGCTAGAAGTAAGAGGACTATGTAAATTCTCTCATGAAAATATATTCAGTTAAACTTAACGCTGTTTGATTAGAGCGTGTGAAGCCACTGAGCTTCACCCCTCTACAGTACCTAAATTCTAACTTCACTAAGGTTGAAACTATAGCTGTACAAAGTCTTTTTGCGCGTGGCCAACATTAGAACTAAGCTTGGTTTTACAAAACATTTCACAAAAAAATTGCACCAACAGCACCTAAAGATCCTTGCAGCCATGTAGGTACTTATCTAACTGTCACACAAACAAAATACCTTGTCGTTTTATGACGTGCAATTGACATTCAACCTTAGGGTGACAAAGCACTTACGAGGTCGACTATACCTACTTACCTGTATACCTATAATATGGTGTAAAGTGCTGTATTAACAACCAGACCTGCCAACTATTTAGTCTTATTAAGTACAATGGTCAGTTAATTATACACTTGATAAGTAACGTAGGGAAGTTTTTTGTCTTATAGGCTATGGCAAAGTGGGCCTTTCATGCTGCATAAATTGCATTATAATGCGGTCTATTATTGCGTTAATAGGGATGTTTAATAATATACCACGTCTTACCCACGATTGTGTCGATCAAACGGAGCAAACCTGGGTCATTGGATCTTTATTGTTATGATAATTACTCGTTATATTTT
Organism: Gortyna flavago; assembly: GCA_963669345.1. NCBI lineage: Eukaryota > Metazoa > Arthropoda > Insecta > Lepidoptera > Noctuidae > Gortyna > Gortyna flavago. The sequence continues at coordinate 6,125,575 of OY770131.1, forward strand.
GCAGTTATTAAACTACTTAGAACCTATATTAAACAAGTCAGTGACATAGAACGCATTCAAACCTGTAAACGAAAACTTCTAAGGTCTAATTACAATCTGCGAAATTTTCAAGCCAAAGAAAAAGAAGAAAACTTGACATCTAGCGTGTGAATGACATCTGCAACATTTTGTTCGATAAAATTATTTGATTTTATTTGGTAATTGATAATCCATTCATTCATCAAGAATAATAATCCACCATGGCAGTCGCATTACCCATGGAATCCAACCCGGAAACCATGAATAAGTATTTGCAGAAGTTGGGTGTGTCTGAAAAATGGCGCATGGTTGACGTGATCGGTTTAGAAGAAGACGCCCTGAGCTGGGTCCCGCGGCCTGTGCTAGCCGTAGTCCTGCTCTTCCCGCTTTCTGACGCTTATGAACAACATCGCTGCGATCAGGAGAAAGACCTGCAAACCAAAGCCATACAGCCTCCGAAAGATGTGTTCCACCTGAAGCAAGTTCTTAGCAACGTCTGCGGAACCATAGCCTTGGTGCACAGCATCGCAAACAACACGCAGCGCATTGAACTCAACGATGGCCTATTGAAGAGTTACCTAGACGAAGCCAAGAACCTTGATGCGTCTGCTAAGGGAGTGCTGCTAGAGAACTCTGCCGCGATTCTGAACGCCTATAGAGAAATAGTGCGCACGGGAAACGAACCAGGCGGCGAGGCCGAGGAAGCTGTTAACAATCATTTTGTTACTTTTATCCACAAGGACGGCCAGCTGTTCGAATTGGATGGACGCAAATCTTATCCTATAAACCACGGCACTACCACTCCGGACAGTCTCCTGGAAGACGCGGTGAAGGTCTGCCGCCAATTTATCGCCAGGGATCCGGATAACATCGGCTTCAATGTCGTAGCTCTTGTGCCTACGAAGTAATATTTCCCATTCATTTGTTTTTGCATTTCAATTCATTTATTTAAATAAATATTAATTACATTGTCAGATGGTCATTTACGAACACGTAAGAGTTAATGTGAGTCATATTCTTTTTGCTACAAGTATCATCGCTAATGAAATAATCGCATAGCAGTGACGTGACGGGACTGCGCAGCGTCAACACGCGATCCTTCAATATGGCACTACGAAAAATGGCGTTCATTAATTCTCTTCATTAGCGAATACCGGCACATTCAGTTAGAGCACACCGCTGCACGGACTTCGATTTAAGTCTTTAATTCATAATTAATCTTGCAGTATTTAACAAATCGCCACTCGGTGTTCGAAACGGTGCGTTCGTCTCAATTAAGATATCCGCGTGCACTGCCAACACGGCTCCCGCATTCCTCCTTAAAATTCTCTATCTTCGGAAACTAATTAAAAATTCGCCTCGCCTCCGTGGTTCGGTGTTCAATCGGGACGATATAACTTCATTTAAAAACGAGCAATCTTGTCGAAGATAAGGGCTGGCGAGAAAACAACGAAGAGCAGCGCTCGCCACACGCGGCAGCGACGCGGCCTGACAAAAAGACAAACCAAAGAAAGAACTTCAAACTTTTAAATGGAACGCGAGAGAATTCACCGCGTTAACTATGTCGATACTGGGAAGGACGCGACATCGGTAAGTCACGTCACCGAATAAATGACGCCGGCACTGAAATAAATATATAAATATTGTGTAAATAAACAAAATAATACGGCGGGGACCCGAAATGCTTTAAATATTCAAATGAAGCGAGCCGAGGTGAAATACGAAGGTGCGCTCGCTCGAGTTGAGTCCAATTAAATCGGTGCCACTGAGGTAGAAATTAAAAACAAAAGGAAGATGACGGGGGTCCGGCGCGCATTTTTCTCATGAGTATTATTAGCGCGATGTCAACCCACAAAAAATGGAGTTAGAGGGTTGTCGTGGCCGCGATCATTATCGACTACAACCCGCGTTTTGTATTGTTTTGATAAGTGTGATGCTCTTGCACTCCGACGTTTTGTTGACATTTTATATTCACCATACACATGTGATTGATATGCTCGCATCTAAATTAATTATACTGAGTTTTAAACTGCATTCTTTTGCTGGCAGTGTTATGTAAAGTTTTACACAACATGCCCCTTACATTCTCTGTCTGATTTCAATTTTGAACCACATAAACTGGCTCTTCGCTCATTTCAATATCTATTTCTATGCTGCCGTATAACAAGTTCACATGTCCTATTGTGCACAAAATAGTGCGTCAATCAACTGACAAGTGCGCATGAGTTGAATTAATGGGTGAAAAACAAAACCGTTGGATATGGTCATTAGTCATGAGTTGCCTGGCGAGAACAGATTTAATATTTGCCTATAAATCAATTATAGACGTGTCGAGTCGCCTAGCACTTAACGCTTTATTATTGTACTGCTTTCTTAAACAGCTTTGATAAATTACATACGTGTGTTCTCTTTAGAATTAGTTTTGTGCACCTATGTATGAATGTAGGTGGAAATGAAGTAAACTGAATGAAAGAGTACGTACTCGTAGGTACCAGAACGACTCTACCTTTGAAAGCTTTGGTTTGGTTGTCAAAGAGCTTTCAGAAACATCCTGGCCTGATGGATTCTTCTTAAAAATGTAGCAACTGTTGACTTCTGACCAATATTGAAGAATTTAGCACAGAATATCTTTTGATAGATGACTTAGAAAGGTACCTACCCTGACATAAATGAGAAACGTTCACTGATGAAATATTATTATGATATCCAGTTACTTATAGCCAATTAAACGTTCAATGCTAGGAACTACAGGGAATAGCTTTTGAAGATAGGAGCTAGACGTTATTCTCTCCAAGTTTTGAATATTTCTAATAGGATCTAATGCATTTACTTGCTCTTTTATCTATGTATATTTGTTGTTCCCATTCTATTATAAAGTTCACATTCATTAACACTCGTCGCGACCTCCGCGCCTCTCGCACGATTTATCCAAACAAAATACATTTATTTTAGACAATGAGGATCTAAGTGCTTATTGGGAGAGCAATCTACCACGGAACCTTTACTCACTTCACTCAACATGTATGACTATCATACATTGCTGAGTTTATGTTGACAGTTGTGTTTTAAGTGGTTTTCAAGCGGTAATGGAACGTGAAGTTTCGATCGGTTGGTGAACGATATGGTAAGTGATAATTCGTTGAGTGCAGGTTCTCTCCAGGGGTCCTGTCGAGGCCTACCGACGCTCATCACTATTCAATAAGCTCCATTTATTGAAATTACATAATTTGTGTGTGAATAATGACGATTGTGATGAATCTTCGTGGGCGATACGAGGGACTTGAAGCCGATTAACTTTTGACCGCTACACGATATTAATAAGCTGTTGGTTCGACACTCGCTCCGCTTAATGACATGGAAATGAAGTGCGCCATAAGCTGTGCGTTCACTCTGATTTCTGACGTCGTTTATTTGAATGGATCGAGGTGTATATGTATGGGATGCTTTTGGGCTGGAAGGAATGTTGTTGGCTGATAGATTTGGGCTGTGGAGAGCAAGAAAAAATACGATTTTAGTAGGTAGATGTATACATCTACCTACTAAAATCGTATTTTCTCTATCAGCTGATACACATTACCTACATTAAAACCGTACGCAAAATACGCGCTTTGTTGTGGAGTTGCGGACAGTAGCCCGTAGTACCTTTTGATTTAAGATTTTATAATATAGGTAAAAACCTATAGGATTATAAAATCTTAAACAAAATTATGTTCTTGGAATGTCTCTTTGAAACTACTTAGAAAACCTATTTAACATTATTTTCTGTGATTGAGAAAATATACAAAGACGTTTGGTCTTGGCAATAATTTACGATACAGAACGTACAAACAAACAAACTTATTATTTTCCCAGCACAATATTTATTTATTATACCTAGTTGTAGGACATTGCAGAAACATTCGCGACGTACATTATAGTGGCTTATGAATAAAACATAATTCTCATAATAATATATTTTACAAAACGCAGGAATGCGACAACCCATTGCTTGATTTCGACATTTTGGTAAATAACGACTGTATTTATTGCTTGACTATTACCTATTGATTGTTGTAAACGCCAACCCACTCACCTTTGTTGAGAATCTTCAGCTTCTGTGGAAATAAGATTCTCCACTTAACTTGTGGTAACACGACGTAGACGTAAACAGAATTTTGATGTCAGTGCCAGGTTTATTAAAGCATATCAGAAAGGTATGGTCATATTTAGGGGTACCTATTTTTTTGCGATTACGTTGTTTGTCCTATAGAGAAAAGTGTTCAGTTTAATGGTCTGTACCACACCCTTAAATTTGACCACACCTTACTGCTTGCTTGCTGTATATCACTACTTACCTAAATAATAAGGATTATTCTCCATCATTCAGTTTTTGCAAGACTTAGTTAGGCAACTCCCATGTAGGTACGCATTCGTTCTTTGTACTGGTTAACATGTGGCAACGTTGTGGACATTATGGTCATGATGAAGCTCTGTCCTCCTACAAGTAATGGCTAGAATAGGGACACTGGACACCAAGTCTATTTAAACTCTTTCTTAAACTAGAACCGAAAGCGTAGAGTGCTTGCATAGCGGGACGGAAAAATGAATGACTTTTTTTTGCCTAAAAAGTTATTTTTGTTCCATGGTTAAATTCCACAGCAGGTTTTAAGCACATTTACTCTGTTGTCATAATATATTTTAGAAACTTCAAAAGAGAGCTTTTCTCAACAATGAGAATCACCTCCACATAACCACACAACAACCAGCAGACGGCTAAAGATAATAGAAACATAGATCTAAGAACAGCTAATCAATATTCGCTTCTAGGTTACAATAACTAAGTACGAAGAAAAACAATTATTTTCTTCACCCGCCATTGTACATAATGCTAAGCGGATGCTCTAAGACACTGCGCACGTACAAGTCCAGTTATTATTTAGATCGGCTGAATACCTGTGCGGCGTGCCTTCATGTCCAACTTACTATGCAAAAACTAGATCTCCATTATTAATAGCCAATAAATTATGACGTTTAAAGATCAGACTTTCCGCTAATACATTTTCCATATTTTCATGTTAATGACGGAATTTAAAACGTCGGCTGTTTATGGTGATGCAGAGTTAACAATCATGTGAGGGAAATTGAACATCTACATAATAAAGTTTCCGACCGTAGACTTGAAAAAGTAGTGGATAAATATTTTGAGAAAATTATCAGGTCAAAAAAAATTTCATTCGTTCATAGAGGTCTACAAGAAATGCGGATTTCAAAAATTCGGTCAATGCGGAGAATTTTTCATCCGCAAGGGAAAAGCGAAAATCTTTACAACAACCGGAAGAGACTAGGTACCTAAAACAGAAGATTAAATGAACGCAAAATAAGATCATTTTGTCAAAACTTACCTTTTTAGCTGACAACTGCGCTGGCTAACAGGAGTTATTCTTCGTTGCGCCATTCCTGACTTCTTGGAACCGAGACACCCACATCCAACCACTTTACCAAATCAAACCATTATTTATATTTTTTCATCCGGATTTTCGGGTAAACGACCGAAACGCCAACATCCAGCGACATATACGTAGAAAGCTGGATGATATGTACCTACAAATGCGCCCGCGCAGCCATGCCGAGCGTTTACGACTTCCGAGAATCGGCCGATGGTACCCGACGCTATCCGAAATACGGTAAATCGTCTAAATTAAGTAGATGTGACCACTCCGACCCGTATTTATTAATATGAAGTATGTATTAATTTGGATATTAGTTTTGTTGCAGCGGTCTTTATTTTTAATTATCATGATGAAAAATTTAAAAGTATCGTGCGTTAATTGGTGATCCTCGGTAGTTGATTGATAAGGATATCGCACATTAGGAGATAAAATCCAAATATTATATTTTTTGTAAAGGCTTCTGTTTTTCACTGAGTTTTGGGTGAACTTTGGGTAGAGAGGTGAAAGAATTTTAGTTGTTTACTCTGACTGACTGATTATCGACTGTTATGGTAGTTCCAAGTTCACACAGAAAACAAGGAACCATTGCCAACACTTTAAAACATGTTTCATTTTAATCTAAGTTCAAAGACAAAAAGCAACTGCTTCAAAAAAAAAAGGAAAAAGTCTTGAATACTGTTTACCAACATTTACGAGCATGACTACGAAGAATGGTTAGCACAATGGCTGAAAATATGGCTTCAGCTCTACGGTTCCTACAGATAGTTTTTCGTGATCTGGGATTTCGTGAATGCAAGATTTGTATATGGCATCTGCCTAGCTTTTCCCAACTATGTTGGGGTCGGCTTTCAGTCTAACAGGATGCAGCCGAGTACCAGTATTTTACATGGACCTACTCGCCTATCCACTCAGCCGTCCAATGCCGAAAATCGACACGGAAGGAACATGGCCGACTGATCCAGTGCCCAAAATCGACACGAAATAGTATTTTACATGGAGCTACTGCCTATCTGACCTCCACAGCCCAGTTAATAGTACTATACCCCTTGGTAAGACTGGTTGTCAGACTTTTGGGGTTCTGGCGACCCGTAACGAATGTCAAAGTTCCACGAATGACAGCCGGGACCAACGGCTTTTTATCAAATATTATTTAATATAGGTAATTGACTATTCTGCCCACCCGAGCCTAAAGTGCAGTAATAGGCATCATGGCGAGTTTTTTTTAATATATAGGTATTCTGAATCCACATTTAATGGGGATTCAGAATTTATATTAAAAAAAAAACGCCTAAAATGCCTATTAGGAACTGCACTTTAGGCTCAGGTGGGCAGTATCGCGCATGGCATGTTCTCCATGCACATTATTTCATATGCGCAAGAGCGCTGCATTTTACAAGTAAGTACCCAGTTAATAAGTTCCATTCCACTGTTGTTAATCTGAGTAGGATGATGGATAGGGCAACTGACCACGATATATATCTGTGCGTTAAACAACAAGAATGCTTAGACAAGTTATTTCATCTATTTTTACACCGAGTGCAGTCCTTACGCAGTTTTGTATCAATCACAAGACAACTCGTTTCTCGCTTTGTTTATTTTGAAAAACCTTTTCAATAACAAGGAGAAGAGCAAACACGGTTCCGAATTCGGCAAATCATAATTTTGCATTTAATTATCTTTGCGAATAAGGATATTATATTCGGTAGTCAACAAAGGGCATAAAACAGTTGTAGGTTCAAATTCGGCAGCGGCCGCCCGCGGCGCGCTTACTCCCTCAATGATTACCCGAATGAATTCCATTAAACAAACGCAGCGTTTTACTGCTGCGACATTAAGTCGACAGTACTCGTAAACTCGCCACTTGATTGATAAATTCTCTTCAGTAACTGCCGGAGCGTCGCCCGCGTTATGATTGCTACCGAACGACATTAAAATCGCTGCGTCGCGTGTAATGTACCAACATAGTTATAATATGAAGTAGACCACTTAAACTGGCAATATCAGTAAGTTGCGAACGTTATGAATCCTTATGGTTTCCGAGGGTATAAATATTGCGTTCACTTAAATTCAGTACCTTACCGTTTTTCGTAAAAACGTTCGATGTCCGTTAGATGTCCAAAACTTTCTGACCACATGAACAACACTGCACGAACATTTTTTACGTAATATGGGCAATAATTTTAATTTTATTGACTCAAACAATGAAAGTGATGAAGGAGAATAAAATACGTTTATGTCTCTATAAAATATTCGACACTGACTGTGTAAATAAATTATAAACAATTTTAATTTCAGATTGCTGTTTAAATCATTCTATATAAGTAGGTACTAACCCATTCTTCTTAGTCAACATTTGTATCAAATAATTTGCTAACGTTTTTTGTAAGTTTCAAATCAAATGGTAATTCAAGTAGCACAATTTTTTGTCAGGCTCTTTTGAATATGTCAAATGAAATATGACTCACATAATAGGTGTCATAAATCTCGTAATATTGTCACACTGACTGTATCTCTCCTATTAGATATTTGTTGTTCTGTCAGATATTTTAGGATAACTGTATCTATTTCTTGGAACCGTAGATACCTATGTACAGTCGTGTCCGGTTAATTGGTAAAGTGGTGGGTTAGAGTGGGGAGTGGGTAGATTAATGAGCGGCTACCGCTTGCTTATCGCGCAGCATCTCGCGCATGACTGATCATCTGTCGTGCCCCTGCGCCTCTATGGGTTTAGTGATGGACAAAACACTGCCTCTTGACTTTTTCTATCGATCATTTTCATTTTATTTATAAATATTCAAATAAACAATACTATTGTTTGTAAAAAGCAAAGGGTAAACTTTATTTTATGCCAAGGTAGAGCTAGCGGTACAAAACGCAACACAGCCAGACATAACAATTAAAATACTACAAACCAGTCAGCTAGTCCTTCCCGCATAAAATAACAATTTCGCTATTTACGATAAAATTAAATGAAACCTTATTGGCCCATAACATCGATAATGGCATTCGTAAGGCAGCGCGGCCTGCCTTACGGTCGTGATATGACGGTGACCGCGTGGTTTCCGAGAAGTACTGGTAGCTTACGACCGCCGTGCCACATTCGACCGGGCTTTTTTCTTTCCACCTTTTATCGGACGCATTGAAATATTTTTGTGGAGATCAAACGACGTTTAGATACGTACATTAGGATTAATGTTGGACATCAGTTACTCTCGTGTGTAGGTACTGTTACCGAGAACTTGGAATCGGATGTTGGGTCATTGGGTGTATGTAGGATTGTTCTCGCACGATTTTTAGATAGAATGCCCATTGTGTTGAGGTATTGTTGGTTAGTAAATTTAATATGGCTTCGGGAATGTTAGTTATTTTAAAACGGGTCACAAGTCCCATCACCCGTGGCCCGTGGGAGAAAAGTTCTGATCTGGCTACATTTGGAACGTCATTTGTTATTTATTTACTTAGTCAATATAAAAAAATCACAAGCAACAGTTTACGATTTGAAAATGTAAAGAGAAAAGCTTTGCTCATAAGAAAGTTCTCCTTTCGCAGGTCTGCTGGGAGAAATTTCTTAAGAAATAAGCAATACCTACCTTTGTACTCAAATTATAATTATGTCATATCCCTATGTATTTTACTGTGTGTACATTGTTGCACGGTTTATGCACTTAAATTTTCTTCTCAAAAACTATATCGTTTGTACATTTTATGTACGGGGCAGTCGGTAAACAATTAGCCCACAACCCACAACAGTAATTTTAAAAATTATAGCACGAAACAAAACATTTGTGCCAAAGTTGCGTGATTAGTAGCCATATTTCTTGAAAAGAAAACATATCTTCACGTTTTGTATTGTGGACAGCGCATAAGTACAAAAAGTACTATAAATGATACCGATATTGCTACTGTTGCGAAGTATCATTTTCAACTTCAACCATAACAAATCTGTCAACCGAAATCATTTTGAAATAAAAACAGTTAAGTAATTACACATGATTATTGTCTTCTAATTTTGTTTCATAATATAAAAACGTCCCAAAATCATTCAGAAGCACTCATACGTATAAATTAATCGTTAATTTAAATACAAAGACTAATTTAATAAGTGACCCGACTCCCAAATGTCAAAGCGTTTAAAAAAAGAATGATGCAAGAAGGATGGCAGCAAAGGAGGACGCCCAAGTCGGTGTCAGGAGAGATGTGACTTTTTTACATTCTAAATAAATTGGGAGTCATTTTTTTTTTTTTTTTTTTCTTTTTGTTTGTTATTGAGTACAATGGGTGGACAAGATGGTCTGTTAGGTAACATTTTTAACATCATTATAAGTGAAAAGCTGTGAGTGATGGTCGCTGGGCGCTTGTTACTGATCGACTGGTCTTCTAGGAAGTTTGCTTTAACTATTGTTTGTGTGAGAAGATATGTGCACTTGATAAATAGTTTTGATAGGACTCTTAATGCTTATGCCTAAAGTAATATTGCCTTTATTCATTTAATTTATTTTATTATTCTATTTTCTCATGAGAAATACTCAAGTGCTGTGCAGATTCTTAAAATATAATTTTAAGTATCATCACTCTTTGAAAGTTCCTTAGAAATTTATCTATGATTTTCGTTAAAAGTTTTCCGGTCACTTATATAATTACATTTTCCCTCAACCGAAGTTTAGAAAATTCTTATGTACAGAGGTACCTACCTACTTACAGCTATTATGAGTATTATTTATAAGAGACCGTTGACTATTACAATAGGTAATCAACCTGCACTCTGATTGCGTAACTCACTATCAATAGGTAACGATCTAAATCATTTTGAAGGATATTTCTAATCTATTGCTTTATAGGTGTGCTCGAATTTTTTTCTGCATAACAACGTAAATAATGCAATGAATGATGTTTAACTGTCATAATTAAACCTATAACTACTGATATTGCTATTGCCACTGCTCTCAAACGGTAAAGGAAAACATCGTGAGGAAACCGGCATGTCCTAGAACCAAAAAATTTGACGATATGTGACATCTACCAACCCGCACTGGGCCCGCGTGGTAGATTACGGCCCACTCCCTCTCACTGAGCGGAGGCCTGTGTCCCAGCAGTGGGAACTTTATAGGCTGAGTATTTAAGTATGTATAGCTATTGATATTGTGTTACGCATTAAACCGCTGTAATGATATTAGTGATAGTTACCCGTGAGAGATAAATATGTAAATCAATTTTGAACTGAACAGTTTCTTATGCTATCTTTTCAAAAGTTTCCAACAATTATAATAAAAACTAAATCTAACAATCAAACTAACATAAAACTATGATAAAAATCTTTGCCTCACTTCCGCTCGGAATTCGAAGCAAAAAATTACTTTTTTTCAAATCTGACATTCTCGAATATGTTCGTACCGTGGGATTGTCTGGGTGCTCCCCTGGGGGCCGGGGACTTCAGTAGCGCCACCGGAGCACCCCGCCGCTTCGCCACTTACAAAACCAATATTTAATTATGATAAGTTATAATGATTATAAATTAATTTTAGGAGGCTGGGCTGTTTAGGATTATGGATTCATTAAACATAATGTGTGTTCACGCTTTTTAGTGGGTTAAGTTTACGGACTAGTCGTAAATGTCAGAATGAGATGGGGTTTGATAACTGCTCAAAGTATAGGTAAATGTAGGACTTGTCAAGCTGGCTGTCGCTAGAAGCTTTACAAAATTTTAACCCTATATCCTTGGGAGAAAACTCTTAGAAGGCTCTTTGTCTCGTGAAAGAATAAAGCTTTGACGAGTGACAATACTGGAAAGAAACAAAGAAAATACGTTTATTTGCGGTAAACATGACGCAAAAAAGAACATAAACACAAAAAAATAAAAGGTCCAGAAAAAAGAAAAAAAGGAAAGGAAAGGAAAGATGGCTTCAAGTTCTTATCCTGTCTTGCTGTCAACCTTGCGCTCTAATCTTCCACATCTACATTTTAGCTTCCTCATAGCTAGTCCGAACACAAGAAATAAACGAAAAAAAAAAACTTCCTTCTCGAGTAGGTACTATCACCAATGGTCGCTGACTGGAAGCTGGAACTACTGTCAGTGCTTGATTCTTTTCTGTCTCAACACGTTGGGTGCATGATGTAATACACCCAATGGCTGAATTATCTGTTGATTGCTAAACTGATCCAATGTAGGTAAATTGGATTAGTTTTAGCAATCAACATGAAATCTGAAACATGAAAATGTAAAAAATCGGATACTTTGTTTAGGGCCGGGCAAGCAAATTCTTAGAAAGCCAATAAATGGACTTGCTTGGAATGCGTGGAAACATAATAATAACTTTAAATACATACATACCTAGACAGACAGAATATAAGGCTGTATCGAAGCTTACTGGAAGCATACATACGATGCTATTACAATAAGTAATACCTGGTAAAACAAAAAACTTTTGACTTGTGATTTGTGACCATTTGCCGAGGACACCAAAATGAATCATATCCAAAAAACATTAATGATGCGACAGAAAATAAATCGTTTGGATAAACAATGTTTAACAGGTCAATGTTAGAGATTGTAATAAAATATCATTGAAAAGTTAGAACGTTCTTTAGCTATCGCAAACTGGACTCTATTTCAAAGCCATTGAGAGGACTTTGAAAAACGTAACTCGTCCACAAGTGTTGGTGTTCATATCTCAAACAAAACATGCAAAGTATTTCTTTAACGATCTCTTATTTTTTTATACGGAATCTTCGAATTCTAACCTCTAGTTACTGACTCTAACAGATCATGAGATAGGCGATGTTTAACTTTTTTTGGTCACATAAAACTAACATAACCTTCTATGATATTTAAGTATCGACAGACACATCTGGGACGTTCGGCTCGGAACACAGCCGCTGCTCGATAAGAGATGATAAAGTAATGGCCGAGATAGCCGGCCCGCTACCGAATCTGATACGACACGGTAGCGAGCCGAACAGTCACTCATACCATACGCCATTTAGTTTATTGAATTCCATTCTAATGACCGATCGACATCTCGGCCCGGCGCGGTATTTAACTCACATATATAAAAAGTATACGACCGTCCGCGACAAAGCTAACACTACACGCTAATTTTATTACGCGGCAAGCGTTCTGTTTAGACGTCCCCTGAAGGGCTAATCTGAAAGCCATCAATACACCGTTATCCAGAACGGCGTCTGTAAACCAAGTATACGATCCATAAATGAGTCGACAAGTGCCGGCGCTCAAACCCTAATCGCGCGTACTGATACCCACGAGGAAGAAACTGCCAATATTTATAATACTAAACATAAAATACCACAATAAAACGAAATGCGTCGACGCGCAAAACTTTATGCTAATCGCCACTAAAAATATAATAAAACTGTGACCTTGTGAACGCGGCGCGTTCCTGGCGTGCCGTTATTAACCCGAGGTGCTTTTCTTAACCACATAGTGTATGCCTACAAAACTCCTAAAATCTGTCATCGTGAGTTAAACGACATATAAATCGTGGAGAATTTGACACCGCATGAGCGAGTCTTATTGATTTACAGCTTTTCTTTAACATGAAACATGATACGCGAATATATAATACATGATGTGCCTCCTGAGGAGGTTTGGTAACAAGCATTCTTAAAATTAATATTGTAATGTATGATGCATTTGTTATATGAGGGCGCGGGCGCAGTCGCGGCCATCGGCGGCTAATCACGAACACAGGTAGCGTATCACCATCATCTCGCTCGCGACTTACGATCCATTCCGGTTATTAATGAACCCGAACCATTTTCGAATTTCGCCGCCGCCCGGACAGACTATTGACAGCTGTTTATTTATCAATGTCTACTTGACTCGGGCCGAGGCATCATCCGTTGCAAATATTTGAATTAGTATTCAATGAGCACTCGCTTCGCTTTCACAACTTTGACTTGGAGCAGCGTAGCGACCTATTATTGTTCATAGAAGTGTACAATAAGAAAATCAAACAGAATCCCGCTGGTTTCTTTGCTTGTATCGGTCGCAGCCAGTTTTTCCTCGAGGAGCTGCCGATTGCATTAACATTTCGTAACAAACCTGTCGGCAACTGCGGGAATTGCGTTTATTATTACGTACTTAGACATCATGGTAATTGTCTTTTAAAAACTAAGCTTCGCCGGAAAAACTATCCGTCCGCATCCAGGGGCTCGCCGTGCCGCCGTATTACGATTAATTGATGCTAATTAATAAATTAATTAACCATGTTAATACTACGCTTGAGAGATTCCAGTTTTTCATGTGCCACGTTCGTATTTGTCCGAGCTGCATTTGTATTGCTAACCGCAGCATTCTACCTTTTTGTTAGAGGTTCTCGTTATGGCATGATCTCGTTATGTGACCATGTTCATATTTCGATATCAATTTATTGAAATTAATTATGAGCTTCGAGATGAACCACGCTCCTAATTAGGACTATGTTATGACAGTCATTCATATAATAATGATTGAATCGGAGCGGCATTTGATCATAATTTATGTCATATTTTCTCATTTGTTTTCGCAGTAATTAAAGAGATCCCGACTCTTGCGATGTTTTGTACCGAATGCCTGCGAGTTAGCGACGTTAAGATAAGCAAAAATGATCTGCGGAACGTCTTCTTGTTGCGATTCCTATGTCCGGAAATATATCATTACGTGTCTTAATAGCGTTTCAAGTTTTTTTTATTTGTCGTACGCGTGGATATAAAGGTATTATGTCATATAATACGGTAGATACTTATAGCGGCCGGTGGAAAAACTGGAAAACATAGTGGCACGTGCGTGGCTCCATTGAAGTTTCGCCGCCGCTGAGTAAGTTGTCACGTATAGGACACTTGACTGAGATTTCTTCTTCGAAATGCATTCAGTTTCAAGAACACGACACAGCCGTTTTTTCCTAAATCTAGATTTGGAAATTGCAGTACGTGATTCAGCGAGCGCGACTGCCGACGCCGCGTGGGCGTACCGCGTACCACTATTTTGATACCGTCTTTGTCTTCTCGGAATTTTAGTTTGAATCTAATATGATAAGCAAATTGTACAAAGAAAGGTTAACAATACCTCCATGTATTCTCGTTACGACCGACAAAGATACAGCTTGTATGCCATCGTAAAAAATGCTCGAAGCTATTAGAACAAATCATAATAAAAGTGCAGCGAAAACAAATTTTGTTGGCTCGCAAGAATTTACAAGAGTCGGGCTCGCAAGCGGCGAGCACGCGTCCGAAGCGAACATAAATACGAACTCCTCGGCCACATAATATAACGAGTATAGGAGGCCAATTTAACAGACTTATTGTCTCCGTGCGGGTACAATGCGAGACACGGAGGGAGACGCAAAACGAGCACGACGCCGGGGACCCCGAGCCTGCCGATACAAAACAATGGTATTTAATCAACGATGATAAATGCTGTATTCAAGCACGTTTTTTAACGATACTGCCGTATTGTTTTGGCGGGAGCTTACCGTTGAATACGGAGATAAGTCGCCGCGCTGAGAGTGGCTTAGCTGACAAATTGGAATAAAAGGAATATTTATTCGTGTTGGAAATCGTGGGGCCTTGACGTGGGGAGCTTGCGATTCCTTGATATATTCACGTATTCCGCAGACACGAGGCAGACACGACACTGACCTCTTATAAGATGTTCGCCATAATACAATTTAACGTACTGACATATTATGGAAGTTTACATGCAGTTGTCATAAAAGTTAAATATGCTACATTTAATTCCATATC
This sequence comes from Gortyna flavago, assembly GCA_963669345.1. Taxonomy (NCBI): domain Eukaryota; kingdom Metazoa; phylum Arthropoda; class Insecta; order Lepidoptera; family Noctuidae; genus Gortyna; species Gortyna flavago. The sequence continues at coordinate 6,140,760 of OY770131.1, forward strand.
TACTTCCCTTACATATGCAGTACCGATCTCAACCAATTTCTTCTCATCAGCTAACATAGTAACCATCTTTGGGATGTTAGGATAAAGGAATGTACCTTGTATTCACCTGTTTGCTTATATCCAACATAGTGCACAATTCCATCTACATAGCGAGTTGTTATTTCTGTCACTATTCATGTTAGTGGTGTGTTACAGAGGCATACAGTCAGCAATGCGTTGATTATCGACTCGAATGTAGTGATACATACATAATGTTCTGGAGGCCTAAAAAAATTCATATCACGCTATTTCATTTGTATGACAATTTTATATGGAGATTCGTAAAATGCTATAGGTACACCTCTGCTTAACCCTTCAGGGATATATAGGTGTGAAACTGTCAAACAGATGAATTGCGTGAAATTAATTGTTTTATGATTCTGCCAAAGTGGCATTTTTAGGCCCCCTGGTCTAAATTATCAAAAAATATCAGCGTGCAACCAATACCTACAATACCTACATATTTCGTAATTCCTCGCAACACCACGAACTGCACTTTCAACACTTCGAATATTACGTCATAAAAGATAATATATATTAGCATTGCGTACGATGAGTTTTATATAAATCACATGCATTTTGTTGAAATAACGCTGGGAATACGATTGGCATCTGGTCTGCGAGAGGCATCGTAAATTTGTGAGGTTAAACAGCAGGACGCCGTATTGAGGCTGAAGGACGAAGCATAGAGCAATGATTTATAAGTACCAGGCACTGGGCAAGCATGACGCACCTGATGTATTTGTTCGAACGTCGACACATGGCAATGACGATTGTTCTTTATGAGTTATGAAACCGCTGCAGATATTGGAAATTGAAATGTTGTTTTTATTTGCAAATGTTGGGCTTGGTTTATCAATATTAGTGCTCTTAGTTTTCAAAATAGCTTTGTAGGTAATGTTATAACAGATTACTTTCAAGTTAATTTTTAATATTTATGTACTTACCTACTGGTCTATGAAAGGACCTTAAAGCCTATGTGAACGTTTGCCTGTCGCAAATTTCTTTTCTGTAACTTTACCCAAAACTTTTTTCACTACACTTGGGCCGATTGGAAATTCCAACAAAGACATTGTTTGAATTTCCGAATAAAATCGAAATTCATAATTCAGAATCATTTATTTGCAAATATGGGTAAACAATAAATAGATGTTGTACATAAGTACTTACATGTAAAGTAAGAAATTTCTTAATTTTGCTCAGTTTTGTTTGGTGATGAGAATGATATTGGCTCATAAGGAAATTGTCATATCCTTGGGAGAATGGGTGGGTATTTTTAGCTTCTATCGATGAGTCCTCTTATTCAATATTAGGAACACAATTATCGAACTGGTGAATGATCTTCGTCCTTAGGTCGCCCTAAATCACACATAAAATTATCTTTAAGATAGAATTTAGATATTAAAATCACATTTCATCAAAATCTTCTTCAAGGAACGGGAACAAACAAAAATTCGATTCAAAATTAAATGTGATTTACAAGATATGGATCTAAACGTCTCAAAAATGGCACTAACGGTGTTTGCAAACCTGATAGACTAACATTCCGTAACAATCAACAAAAACAATTATGTCATAAGTAGACATCGTTTTGTGTTGTGTCCCGAAGGAGCGGTCCGCGTGGCATAACCCGTGTCCAAATATTTAAGCAATTTATTCATATTGTCGTCTTGCGGACTGGCCTTTAGGCTGTACCTATAGGCTTGTGTTTGATAGAAATTAAAAATAACATATTTCTCTCCCTAATAAAATATTTTTCTTGATTTTCTTCATTATGAAGTTTGCTTTATTTGTTTGCTGTATTTATGAGCATTTTCTTCAGTGGTTCTATATTATATTATGCTGCTGAAAATATGTAGCCAGTTATAGTTGCTTAAGTTTTTAACAATCTGCTCCTGTAGTGAAGTATTTGTTCCTTAGTAGGTACACCTTTGAAATGTAACGAAAAGTACCTACTTATAAATATAGGTATTTTGTTCAATTCTATCCGTCTATCCCAAATAATAATGTGACCATAAGTAGGTACTTAGGTTGGCTGTTGCTGTTGCAGATTAAGCGCTGATTTTCCGATAGTCAGATAACTTTAAACTAAAGAATACGTAATTAATAAGGTGGTTTGGCATATTTTCTATAAAAACAATCTGTCATACAAAATTCAATAAAATTGCGGTTGGACCCCTTTTTGTTTCGGGTTGATATCACGGTTTGTGCCTCATAGATCTACTTGTACAGTAGCCAACTTGTACCCTTGAATGTAACCATAATAAAGGCTTCTTGCAAGGCCTGTAGACAAACGGCATGTACCATGACTGTGGTCATGGTACATGCCGCAAGATTCTTACAAAAAACTGTGGTTTTTTGTAAGAATCTTATGAACTTATGATATTCTATTGTTCCAGCAGAGAGGCTCCCGTGTATGAATTGTAGCGCGAACGAATATGAAAAAAGGATAAAACAAAACAAAACCTGATACAATAGGCTTTAGTATCAGAGCTGAGAGGATCGTTGTCAAATTTTTATATCCTTCGAAATCAGGGCTGCCGTGTGAGAGAAATGGAATTTAATGGTGATTGTAGATTTCTACCGAATTTATTTCATAACTTTGTTTTTACAATTCGATTTTATTAATTGACTAATTTCATCAAAAATAGCTCGCGCTGATAGCATTTTAATCGCTGACAGCTGAAAATTTCTAGATTTTCCTTCAGAAAAAGTTTTTCTCCGTCACTAACCAAAAAGTATTTTTTTTAATTAGATGGTTATCCAGCCCCTGCCCTGCAAAGATCACCATCAGAGCTCGGAGCAGATGATTTTAATATCCATTTAATCTGTGTTGTATTATGTTTTGCAGGTCGCGCTTTTTCATTAAAGTTTTTTTCGATACTCCTAAGAATAGGTTCCAAAAGAATAGGAACTTAATCCTATTCTTAGGAGTATCGACTGTGGCAACACTAACAGCCATCAGTGTTGCAATAAATACGTCTGGCGGTGACAGGCAAAAAGGCGGGAATGTGCGGGCGGCAAGCGCGCCCGGCGGTCTCCGCGCATGCGTATGCCGTGACGCTTTTTGGCCAAATTCATATTTAGAAGCACGAGTTTTGTTTCTATTTTGTGTATTAACAAATCGTTTTAGTGCCATTGTGTTGGCTATATTAGTGTGATTTCTGTCTGTTAGTAAAATTTAACGTTTTCGACAATATACAGCAACATCCATCCAGCGCGTTAGAAGAAAATAGAATAGCATAGGTACTCTTTATTAATAATAGTATAAAATAGAATGATAATATAATTTTCTGTTCCAGATTAATCCAGCGGCAAGGACCAGAAGTTTCCAGTGAAATAAGTTATTTATCGGAAACTCATAGCATTAAAGTTAAATTATAAACCAGTCGTTTCATAACCCAACGTTTTCAGGAATGCTATCGATAATATCGCTGAAAATAGTTGCTTGACTCCACCCAATGAAACTACCTTTACAGACACTGCCGCTCTTGCTAACTGTCTCAAGTGACATGAACTAGTACCTAAACTAACTTCATGTTGTGTAGATATAGAAGTGGCTACAATTTCGCAACTCACAGATCGCAAGTCGGCACAGCATTTGCGTGCTGGGCTTGCCCGAACGTGCAACATTCCCCGCGGCGGCCACTATCAGATGTGCGGGCGCACGTGACGGAATCCCGCCCCCCTCGACCCCTCCCCCTCCTCGTCTTCCCAGAAACAGAGCATCTGAAAGCATTCGAGAGCAGCCGACGTGTCCCCACGTCTAAGTACAAGTCTAACGCTACTCCGGAATGGGGCGTGCGTGAGTCGTTTCGAGTCCAGCTTTATCTCGCCTAGATGACTGTGCTCTGGCATTTTTACGACCCGTTCCGTGAATAAGCTAATAAGGATATCAAATGTACCTGTTGGGTTACATGTCTGACCATGTAGGGATAAGAATTTCAAGTAAATACTCTATTCACAAAGATAAACAAAGACGACATTTTGTTCAAGTCGTGAACATAGGTTGCGGATTGAAAGCTCAAACTGCGTGCAACGAGTCGAATGCGTCGTCGAAATGAACGCTAAAATTACACGTTCTTAGAAATCGGTATGTCAACAATGGCAGCAGGGCGCAGGGCGCGGGGCGGTCAGTCGGCGGCACAGACACACGCTGGATGCCTCTCTTTGAATAATTCGCGTTGTTGTTCGGCGCCGGTGTTAGCAATTGTCGCGCGGTTGTTTTACGATAGCATCGCGCCGCCGCGAGTCGGCGCCGCTGATCTAGATCGCGGCGTCCGCTCACCAAAGACGTGCACTCGACGGATAAAGTCGTCACACACGACGTTCGCACCCGCGCCAGGTATGCCTTTGAAAAACGCAGCGCAATCGCAAACTATTCAGCGAGCACTCGTGATGGCATCCTAGCAACACTGTCGATGGCTTAATTTACTGCGTACCGCATTTGTTTTAAGCTTTGAGAGCTGTAAAATATGTTAGATTTATAATCACTGGCAGTGTCTGTGAGAGCGCGTTTGAACGTAGACGTGTGCTATCTGATAGGTACCGCGTTTTGGAGCGAAAGCAGGTGCCATCCTACCTCCTGCTAAGGGAAAAAGATGCCTAATCATTGAGTGAAAATACAGAGTTCTGATATTATTAAGAATGAATATGTTAAATACATGAAGCTTTTGATAAACGACATTAGGCGTCAACTGCACAAAATTTCATTAGATACATCACATGAGCTTTTCTCGTAGACGTATGGCGTAGAGCTACGCCATCCGTAGCACTAAGGAATATTTCAACATCATAGCCAGTCGAATACTATTTTGTCACTTTATTGAACACGAACACCAACCAAGTCAGATTCAAAGAATCAACCGCGCAGACATGACCGCACCACCAATTTTTTCGCTCCAAAATATTAATAACCACTAAACAGATTATCGGCATAGCGTCGACACCACTACAAACTTTTTCTCACACGGTTGGCATCACTAATTCATACCATCCTCTCACGTACGGTCTACAACATTTTATCTGTGTAACGACAGCATTCAAACCTTTCTGTTGTCCTAAAATTATTCACAAATGGCACGACGAGGCGTAAGAAGTCCAATTGTTTTCGCCGGAATGCTATAACATTGTTTCTTTTGGCCCAGGATTCGTCACCAGCCGTGTCGAATATGGCACAGCATGGTCCATGTTGGCGCATACCTGCTTTTTCTACAATAATAAGTCGAGTGACCGTTATGGGCTTGCACACAAATATCCGAAGTGTGTATTGTAATTTTATCGCTGCACGTATTCGTTGATAGGTAATTTGTCGAATCGCTTCGATATTAATGTTTTTGGTTCACGTTTTGGTGTTCTCGTTATGAAGTTGTTCTGAATCAGAGTACTTTAAAATATAATACTTTGGTCGTCGATCTTAGTACCTAAGTATGTCATTTAGTTTCGTCTAACAACTGTATCTAAGTATATTAGGATCATTATGAAAACGAAAACTTAGTGAAAAATATGGCTTGTAATTTTCAGATAGCGCTTTTGCTCATAGATCTTTGCAAAATCAGCAAAATCGTTTTACTTAATTTACTCGTTTCAATCATAACAAGTAGTTTTTTGGAGCAAGTAACTAGGTAGGTACCTACTTCGTAGGTTTAGTTCATGACGATCAGAAGGTAAACAGATAGGTAAGTAAATGAACTTACTACTTCGTAGGTTTAGTTCATGACGATCAGAAGGTAAACAGATAGGTAAGTAAATGAACTTACGATACAGTGTGTTCTTACATATTTACTTAGCTCAGTACGCCTCTATGGACTGTTATCGATCACAACCGTCTCTAAACTCCCCAAATATTTGACTCCTCTAAAAAAAGTTGTTAAGCTCTCGTTCCCAAATTATAGTGTTCAAACATTTTAATACAACGCTAAGAAATGCGCGTAAAACTTTACAAAATGGTGGGCCATAATATATGTACCGCTGCCTTCTGGCGGCCATTACTTAGGCCCGGGCTTGTTATTAAATTCGGCCTTATTTATTTATTTATGAGCATGTTTATTGTATGCGACGTGGCCCACCATTCCTGGGCTGCGACTCTCATCGAAGGTTGGGGAAAAATTATTTTCTGTGGAATTGGATACCACCACGAAAGCTTACTGGTGGTACTGTTAATGTTTTCAGTGAGTTCAGTTTAAATGATGTATAAAAGATGCATAAGAAAAGAAAGTACCTTTCGGTTAAGTACGGTAAAGAAAATACGTTCCAGTAGTATGGTATGTAACGGTATAGAATTAACCTTTCTTTCAGAAAGCTTCAGCTTGTGATTATACTTTACCGCTGGCATAACTTAAGTGGCTTTCGGTTACTGTTCATGAAATTATCTGAACAGTAACCAAAATGCACATTACCAAAGCTTTTCAGATTGACACTGCCACCCAAAAGTAACACCATTGTCATTGCCCCAAAACAAATAACCAAACCACCAACAAAAGTGACGATTATAGCGCCTAGCGAGTCGAGAACTTTAATCCAAACTTAATTACAGATGAGCGGTGATCACATGAAATATCGATTTGGGAGGAATATTCAAACGATCGGTACAGGTGCCGCGTCACGCCCTCCCCTCAGGCCCACACACTTACGTGTCGGTTCCAAAGATACCTTCAATACTCTTTCATTAATTTATTATCACGAAACGAAAAATCATTTCGCATAGAAATAGAATAAAACAGCCGAGATGTTAAAATTCAAATAAATATCACTGCAAACTTCCTAACTATATGCATCGGACGTAGAAGTAAGAATGTCTTTTCCCTATCTGTCAGATTTATCTCTAAAACCTACTCGGCTTTCTCGGATCGTTTGCAAGGAACATTAGCGAGGCTGGCGCGTCGTCGGCAGATGCATCGTGCACGAATCGAGTTTCCCAATAATTTCATAGTGAACGAGCCTCGATCGAAGAGCGTCAGTATCTGAGGATCCATCTCTCGCCGACGGCCACGCGGCCAGCTATGTACGGCCCTTATTAAATGCAAAATATTGCAGCTTTACATAACCGAGATCTCGTTAATATTGCATTAACAATATTTTATAAGACGCCGTGTTTTCGCCTCGGCTTTGTACCTGATATGTTAGTAACGATGTGTAGAACATAAGGGTTCAATGGTTTTGTATTCGTTTTGTTCGACGTGGTTAGTTCTTGGATCAAAGCTTTGTCGTTGTTTAAACCTAACTTGTAAGTAGGTAATTGTATTTTGCAAAAGGAATTTATGCAAAAGCAAATACCTATTGATCGTCAATACAACATACTATACTTTTCTTTTTACATTATAGGATAATATGAATATGATAATAAAATAACCGGGATAAATGTACCAATCCGTTGTGGATAAAACAAGAGAGACAAGCAGTCTAAAGTCAAATTGTGGATTTTCCGTTTGATATTATGACATTCGCTATGGCAAAGTACGCCCATAATTTTATTATTTTATAGATATGTATTTCATTCATAACCAGCCTATATTATTCCCACTGCTGGGACACAGGCCACCTCTCTGTGAGAAGGAGTGGGCCGATATCCACCACGCGGGTCCAGTGCGGGTTGGTAGATTTCACATGTCTTCGAATGCTTGGTTCTAGGACATGCCGGTTTCCTCATGATGTTTCCCTCACCGTTTTGAGAGCGGTGCTAATGTGATACGATTATTTACACCAAGTAAAGCTCCTGTCTGGGTTCGAACCCACGACCTACTGAACCACCACTGCTCGTATTTCAGTTTCCACTAGTATTTCATTAACGTATTCAAATACAATTACATCAAGCCAGTCCAAAAATTTAACTTGTGAAACATAGTATTTTTCAAGTTTGTTAAACAACGAAAATGTAGAAACTTATGCTTATCTATCGGGCGGGTATTCAAAAAATGTTGATTTCCAGAATGCAAGGCAGTCTTATCTGTTACAGTATCTGTGGAACAACGAACATGAGTTATACTTCGTCTGTAGCAGTTATGTAACTAGTTTACTAGTTGTATTATTATATAGGTTGTATGGTTGGAAAGTAGTACTTACTAATTTTAGAAAGAAAATGAAAGAAAAATAGGTTTATTTGTCACAGAAGCAAGTGCACACAAAAAGATAAAATTAATTCTAATAAATAAATAACAACAAAATTAACAATACAAGCACAAAGCATGATAGTTGAAGACTGCACGTCATGACTGTGACAGAAAGGCTTCCACTCAGCATGATGCTGTGCTATAGAGGACCCACAGCCACAGCGCAGATTTTCAGTGGTTACCCGAAAAAGACAACATTTTAATCGTTTCAGGCGCTCTGTCCATAACAGATTCAAAGATTTTTCCTGACCAGCCATTGTTTCTGTAGAACATAAAAAGAAAAAAAAAATATGCAGGAAAAGTTCTGGAGCTTCAGATTTTTATTTCCAGGTTGAATAAAGTGTTTATCTATGTGTTTTAATTTGTCAGAAAACAAATTAAGTTTAGTTTTCATTTTCATATTCTGGGTTAATGTCTTATTTATTTATTTATTTTATTATTTATGTACACACAGTAAAATATATAGGGATATGGGATAATCTTCTTCTATCTAATCTTCTTCTTCTATCTAATATATAAAATTCTCGTGTCACAATGTTAGTTACCATACTCCTCCGAAACGGCTTGACCAATTTTTATGAACTTTTATATGCATATTCAGTAGGTCTGAGAATCGGCTACTATCTATGTTTCATACCCGTAAGTGATAAGGGTGGCCCTCACCAGATTTTTTTTGGAATCGAAAGTTAATCGGGTGAAACCGCGAGGCGCAGCTAGTTTATGTATGTATTTCTGGAAGCTTCATAGGTACTGAAGGATTGTCAAACGTGGTTAGTGGGAAATGATTGATCAAATATGTTTGTTGTCAGTTTTAAGGAATTAATATTTTTCTTGTGTTTCATAAAGTAGCTAAAAAGTTTCGTGGAAATTATAAACAGCTACCTTTTTCAATAAGCAAGCTAGTTGTACACCCTACTGTCATCACCAATTCGCTTGTTAAGTATGGCGGTTGCAACACTGCTTACATTGAAGGGTGTATGACTATAATTATGAAGAGATCCATGTTTTACAGCGGAAATCAACGAACTGATACTGATATTATCATCCTAATATTATAAAGGCGAAAGTTTGTGAGTGTGTGTGTGTTTGTGTGTGTTTATATGTTTGTTACTTCTTCACGCTCAAACGGCTGGACCAATTTTGATAAAATTTTGTATGGAGGTAGCTGATACCCTGGATTAACATGTAGGTTACTTTTATCTCGATATTCCCACGGGATCGATACTTATGCGGGTGAAACCGCGGGGCGCAGCTAGTGATAAATATTTTCTACCAACCATGAAAAATTTATTAATAAAAAAAACGTTTCATAAACGAACTCATGTTTTCAGATTAAACTAAGATACCTAACATAACTACATGCTACGCATGCACACAAACTCCGTTATCTGATAATAATTAGCTAATTAAAGCAGCTACTTACCCAGTTACAAGGAAATGCTATTTACACAAACTATACAATTACACGGCTCGCGCTTGTTGCTGAAATGGTGGGTTTATCATTACAGTAAATAGGTTTAACTATACATATAATAATAGTGTTTAAAGTGGAATTTTAATAGCTTATTTATTTCTCACATATCCTGCTATCCTACAAATATTATAGAAGCGAAAGTTCGTGAGGATGGACGGATAGATGTTTGTTACTCTTTCACGCAAAAACTACTGAACGGATTTTGATGAAACTTCACAGTAATATAGCTTATCCATCAGAATAACACATAGGATACTTTTTATTCCGATATTCTCACGGTATCGATACTTATGCGGGTGAAACCTCGGAACGCTGCTAGTACAACATAAGTAGTATATAAGTAGTTAGGTACACTATTGTACATTTTTGAGCAAAGGTTTTTCTAACTATATCATCACACCTGTAATCCTCGGGGGGTGAGCAGAGGTGCACCAATTGTAACAAACACCTTTTGTAAATAAGTATAACACTCAGTACATACAACTCTTACGGATTGGACATCAGATTGACTGCTAGAGTACACTCTTAATCTTTATGAAATACAATTACTTAATTAACATATAAAATAACCTATTTTCTGCCAAAACAAAATATCAAGTTGAATTTATACACTGAAGACATTTTCAGGTCTTACTTTCCTAACTATTAATTTGATAAGCGGCTCTCATTTCATCCGGGAGATATAAATATGGCATAATATATTAGTTTCGCCATTATGACCTCACACATGCCTACGTTTGATTAAAAAACTTGGGTGGCCAAATACTTACTAGCCAAGCCGCGAGACATAAAAATATTAATAGTTACAATTATAATATCAATCTAAACTTGTATCAAGTTAAGGCCACTGTAACTGAACGTAACTTAATCACAACTTAAGAATAAATTAAGCATCACTAGAATGTCAGTCAAGTCTATTTTAAATATTTTAATCCTATATAAAGTAATTACAGAAGTAATATACACGACACCGGTTAGTTGCGGTTGCTTGTTAGTTTTGAATTCTAATTAGTGACTCATGCTCATAAGCTCGTATACCCTGTTCCTTTTTGGCTTGCCGATACTGTAAACAAATATTTTTGGACAAAGTTACGTACTACTAAAAAATAATTTTAATCTTGCAACTTAAAAGGTTGATTTTAGAAAAGTGTTTTTTTTATGTCCATTCCCAACAAAACATGATGTTCCAATTTAAACATGTATGTAAAACCAAATTAAATCTTTACAAATTAAATTATTGCGTGAAATATAAAACACTAACTACCTATAAATTATCTAACTAGAACAGTATAAAAAAAATATTAAAAAAGGAATTTTCTTTGGGTGATTCATTCTCATTCAAAATAAAACTTACAATTTAGAGATACGGCTCAAACCTAATGTCATATCCAGAAACTATAATTTTATTATGTTCTTTACATTACTGGCTTGAGGTAAATAGACGGTGTATACCTACTTAATAGTGAGGTGCCTAAACGGCCAGGTGCGGTTCTATCTCGCCGTAATCTGAAGAAAAAACTACTGAATACATTTGTGTTACTGTCAAGGCTGTTGAAGCTTATCGTCATATTATATTGTAGTGATTTTGTCATGATTAGATGTTCAGTTATTAAAGCTATGGTAACATATAGGTGCATTAATTACTCTTCTGGTATCTTGGTAAATACTGTCTTGAGTTTGTTTTATCTAACGACTTTTAAATTAGAAGTGTGACGTTTTCGTTCGGAATAGTCTTGTTAATTAAATGTTGACGCTTAATTAAAGGTGTTTTTTTATTAACAACTGCTTTTATGTTGCAGTTACGAATTATTTACGCTAACAGCTTCAACCCCATTCAAATTACAGTTGATTTCAAATATACTTTTATTCCTGAAAATTACTTTTACCGTTTTACAACGGATAATTGTGGGGATTCAAAGCCTTATTACTGGAGCGGTTTAGTGCTACTTCGTGCCTAAACATTGGGTATTGTAAATAAATTATCGGTTAGGCGAGTTCGTTACATCTGTCACAATTACAGGCCGCACCTGCGCCGGCGCAGGCGCACTCGAACATCACATTTACATAAAATGAAATCGCCCCGTGGACGATACGCCACGGAATTCTGAATATCCATAAACGTAGCTGCCAGCATACCGAGGGCCATACTTAAAAACAAAATTAAAGGGGATAGCCGTACGATAATATGAATTAAAAATAATAAAACAAAAAAATAGGAGTCACGGATCGCCTCGAGTAAGTTTTTTTCGAGTTTTTTAAGCGATGCCTGCGAACAGAGTTTGGCCGGTATCTCCTGACAATATCTTTGACGAGTTTTTTATGCGGCATTATTTTTAAATGAACAGATTATAAATGGTTGTTTGGCGATTTAACGCCCAATCTAATTAGGCAAATGATATGTGTTTTCTGGTAAAGATCGACGCGTGATAGCCTGCACTATTGTTGATTGATTTATATTCGTGTTGTGATTGATATCGACTGATAACTTTCAGTTACGCTGATATAGATTATTTTGTTTTAGATTGTTTTGTAATTATAGTTTGGCTTTATTTTATGGCATATTATTATAATCATGTTGTTTGTGCATAATATTACTGACGCTGCTATCGCTTGATGCGATAGATTTATTTCTTTACTGAATGGTTAGTTATGGGTGTTGAGTATTAATATTTTTATAAGTTAACATATGTGACAAGCTTTATAAATTACTATACCTACCTACCGTATACGACAAACTTACAACTGGGCAAAAGGCAAGCTTTGTTATTAACCATACTGATTCGCTATTTACCACATGAGCTTTTCTTACTTACCTAGGTAAGCAAGAAAAGCTCATGTGGTAAATGTCTTGTATTATTTTTCTTCTCAAAAATAATACAAGACAGAGAGAAGCTTAGCTAATAAACAGGAAAAAAGACATCTAGAGCCTTTTTTACAGAGTAGTTTCGTGTAGGAGTGATTAATAATTTATAATAATTTATTTATATTCACTTCAAGACACAAACATCAGTGTAGCCCTGGCTCTTGTAAAAGGAGGTCCTGTATCACAAAAGCTAGGATTGATAGGAAGTAGAAATAAACACTGACACAAAATCTATCCTATAGAGTTTGTGACTTTCTCAGAGTAACTTTACCCTTTACCCTTTTTTTTTTTTTCTTTACCTTTCTTTTTTTTGCCTCTGACAGTCTTCAGTTGTTCCTTTGTATTTTTAAGCGTTCCCCTTTATTATTGTATGTATTTTTACTGACTCGAACCTACATACTTGATGATCACAAAGTTTCAGTTAGAAAATTGTGGATTCAGGAGCCTCATGTGCAGTGGGTTTTTATAATTCTTTCTGTGAACTGCCTTTTTTCAGGAGAATAATTCGATGGCTTGTATTCCTATTTAAAGCACATTTTGCTTTTAGTAGATATTAGACTAATAGGTACCTAAATATTCCCTCTTCATTAATGCTCCTCAAAAAGTTCAATCATTTATACCTTAAACGTCAACTGCTAATTATGAACTGCACGATAACTTGTAGGTACTTACCCCCTTACTAAAAAACGTTGTAAAGGGTCTGTATAGTTACACAACGATTTGATGCAGAATTTAGCTGTCTTCCTCTTGTCTTGTCCATCAGTATTATGATAATTGGAGTCCTAAGTCCTAGTTAAGTTGTCATTAAGTTAATAGGACTTACTTTAAATACCTAGTTATTTTTACTCGTATGCTTCGTATTGAAGATTGTGGTTTTATTTCTGTAGGAAAATTGCTATTAGGTACCCACTTCAAGTCTCACATTTACATTTAAGTAGTAATTTGTTTAATAGCTTACTTGAGTAACATGAACTACGGTCATGACTATGGTCTGAAAAATGGTGTCTTCATTAAGTAATTTTAACTATGAATTATCTAAAATAAACATTAACATTTCACTGTTTCAGCTTGTCTGGTCCAGCAGCTTGTGATTTATGTAGTCATTTTCCTGCCCTTGTCCTAGGTTACTTTGGATTACTTGCTGTACTTAAAACTGGAATACCTTAAAGTCTTAAATACAATTCTAGAATTGTGGAAATTAAAGTAAACAATTTCAGCCTCTAGATAAGTAGGTAATCTAAACGGTTTTCCAATTATTCTTTAATTAACTAAACAAACTGGCTTCTTTATCAATCAGCCAGTGTGCAACATTTTATGTATAGAAATATAGAGGTGTAGTTAAGTAATAAATCAACGGTTTATAACTTGACTGCAAGCTGAATCAATGTGTTTAGCCTATCGATGAGTTTAATGTGAGAATGAAACGAAGTAAGTGGCGAATAACTTAGATCTATCTTGACACTTTGCTCATTGCGAGCACGTTTCAAACAATAAAAATCCAATGAAATTAAAATATATGAGAGTCGCGGGCGCACCCGAGCTCTCCGTAAAAACTGTGAACCATTCAGCAGTGCTGGGAGCTGCTTCAGCCAACATCATAATTTAACATCGCAAAAACTCGCGTCTTAATAAATAAATCAACGTATTTTTTCACCGTCCATAACTTAAGGAGCCGAGGCGGGAAATCGGATGGAAGTCGAGGGCGAAACTTTTAAAAAAGGAAACTGCTCTTGCGGCGTTCGCGCGCGCCGCCATTGGCCCGGCCGGCGGGGGCGGGAAGCCGCCTGCGCGCGATTGGTCGCCCGCCGACGCACCGTAGGCGCGTTCATCTCGAGACACGAACAAATAGATTTTTTTAAACAAAAGCAATTTTCCTATTCTTCTTGTTGTGGCTCCGTTTCTATAGTTTGTTTTTGCTCGGCGACGTTTTGTATTGTTTTCAGTGGTCGAGTGCGCGACAATCCGCTGCCGGGTAATTCTCAATGATATTAACAAGTCGACTCCTCCGCGTATTGTTTCTGCTGGCGCATGCAAATTTTGTAAAAACAAGCGATTGTTATGAAAAACAAGCACGCAGGTTGTTGCAACTACTCAGCAATAGGAAGGCTCGGTTCTGCGTGAATGTAATTAACGAGATACGGACGCATTGTGCGATGACAATAGGCGTCACCATTCACAATACAACTGAACATTTCTTGCTGGTCCGAGATAACATTTACATTAACTAAGTCCTCATTATTATACTTATCTATATTCAATAAAACTTTATGTTAATTGTCTGTAGATGATGAAACAACGAAACAATCCTGTGACAAACATTTCCACATTTAGGTACTTTTAATTTATGTAGGTAGGTACCGTGGGAATATATTTTTACAACTTTTTTTTTGTTTTTTTAGGATGGGAAATCATCAAATGACCCCTCCCGCTCTGGGTGGAGCGGAAGGGAGTGTCAGACTCTTACTGGCTAAAACCCATCCGTGTTCCTTCCTTAGCCCTTTATGTTCCGGGGCAGCGGTAACCCTTTCGGACAATCCCGCTGCCCCGGCAATATTTTTACACCTTCAAGTGAAGATACTTCCATTACAAAATCGTGTATAAGTGCGTACCTACTTACTTATTTAGGTGCCTTTCGGAACAAGGAACTGTAAAAAGACATGCTCACATTATTTAAGTAGGAAGTTGTGTATTTTTCACCAATTCCAAGGTGAACTATTGATTTTATGATTATTGGTCATGATCATGCTACTGAAGATAAGAGATGTGCAAATGAAGCCACAGAAAGACTAATTTTTTGAATGTTGGGAAAGACAATCACTTTGTCGAAACTGTTGTAGGTAACTATTTTACTAATTAGGTACTATTTATTAGGGGTAGTCAGCCTATAACTTTAACAACAGCACATACCTAGGTAGGTACTTACACATGTGCTTGTGCTTAGCATAATCAGCCAATAATGTTTCCATTGCTGTGCAGGCTTCTTCTCTGTGAAAGGGAATGGGCCGTAATCCTCCACGTGGTCCCAGTGCAGATTGGTAGATGTCACATATCTTGGAATTTGTGGTTCTAGGACATGCCAGTTTCCTACCAATGTTTTCCGTCACCGTTTTGAGCGCAGTGGTAATGAAATAATTTACACAAAGCAAAACGTCTGTCTGGGTTCGAACCTACGACCTATAACTTGCGCATATTTTGGTATTTTATGTGTAGGTACCTATTCATCTCGTTTGACACAGATTGAGAGCTGACTCCAAAGCACGAAGGGCTCGGTCAGTAAAGAATGATCATTCGTTCAGACATGACAGCGTCGACGCTGTCATGTCTGAACGAATGATCATTCTTTTCACGTTCGAACGTGGCTAACGTTACAGATCGTTACAATCTACACTATAGTTGCTTTGTCAGAAGAGTTGCTTTCTAGTCTGTGCATTGTGTTAATTAATAGCAGTTCATGTTCTACGATTGGCAAATCTGTTTTAATAAAACTGATTTACTTTATCAGGACCAGTGATTGGTTTTCTTAAAACGAAGTCAGTAGGTATTTCTTTTCACTTCGTGCTTTCATTCTTATCTATTGCATTTAGGCCGCATTTACCGGGTTCTTAACATTCTTTGTAATCTCTTTAATAGTTCTGTAATTTCATATCTACCACCGTACACCTTCATTGTCCTATTCCATAGACACCCGAATTCGTCAAGTCTGCAACTGAAATTAGAGTTTAGGGTTGCAAATTCGGCTAAAGTCATTAGGGTAGGTACCCGAATGCGGGTTTAACGATCATGTGCTCCATTAGGCACTCCGGTCACACTTTTCCTTTTCTTTTACCATATTTGTAACCATTAGACCCATGCAAGGACTTTTCCATTTCGACCATAGATAATACAAAAGTCGTGGTTCATATTTATACAGAAACTCTGTAAAATATTCATTAGGTGAAATGCAAGTCGTGCAGCACAAGAGATGAATAATAAATATCTAGATTGATATCGTCATATTTTAATCTATATCAGTTCAAACGTGCTTGGAATTATACCAAAAATAGGATAATAAATCTGACCTGGGCGTCACGATGTAGAAACACTTCAAAATGTAATTCTGACCTCGAATGAGTAAGACATGAGGGTCCCTTTGGTCAGCATCTTACTTTGAAAGTTTTTAGAGGAACATATTTAATAGGGCTTTTTTCAGTTTGGGCATGTAAATAAAAAGCTGATAGGTATACATAGGTTAGTCATTCCTGTATGAGAATCTTAGCTTGACATTAAGTTATTTTAAAGGATAGCCACAAAAATGGGTAATAAGAAGGGACTCAATACAATATAATTAGCCGCAGAACCACAAAAAAAAGTATCTTTCTTCATGAAAGCTCTTCATTTAGACTAATAAACATCGTGAGAACACCATAACAATTCTAGACCTCGAACCCATAGACACGAGCAGACCATCCGAACTAACCCGAATTCATCCGAGATGTCCCGAGATCGTGGCCATTTTTCCTCCAAATTGCGCCCTTTGTTATGCAAAGCGCGGAGGCGCCGTGTGCGGGCGCAACAATCGCTCGTTTGTGCCCCGCGCCCGTGTGACACGGCCTTATCGCCCATCGCACGGCAAACCACCACACTTTTTACAATGACTAGTGACTGATTAGAATATTTCATCAGTCAGTCTAGGCCTAACTCATTCGGTTTTTAATTACACATTTAAATTCTAACTGGGAGGTCGTGTGACAAATCTGTTTTGTGGATGTTTATGTGCTGGCTTTGAGGATATGGCTGCGATGAAATCAGATTATGATCTTAATGTTATTGTATTATTTAATTTGTGTCCATTATGTCACGGATTTGTGAGTTATGGTATTGTTAATCCATATTTAGAAAATTAACAGTATATTTTGCATGGCTCTCCGTGTATATAATCACCTACCTACCTAAATGTTTAATGGAGCCATCAACGCCTAACTAATGTATAAAAAGTTTATTGATAAATAATTTATTAGTGTATCTGAATATTTGCAGAATGAACTAGTTTTATTGATCTCGTCTTTAATTTTATTATGTTTAGGTTTAAGTTATTTTTTTTTGTGTGATTTCTAGTTTGCATGCCGAACGATAAAATATGGTGTTACTAAGACTGTAATATACAATTATTACCGGAATGTAAAACATCTCCATATTGTTTACCCATATTTGCAAATAAGTAAATGATTTTGAATTTGAATTTTGATTTTTTTTTTATGTGCCCTAAACATTTTCCAATTCCATTTCCGTTTTTAAACTTTTTTCCATTTTTTATTTTTGAATATATTTTTTTAATTATTATTTTATCGTATTACCCAGTAACTGGGTTATGGAGGTCAGATAGGCAGTCGCTCCATGTAAAATACTGGTATTCAGCTGCATCCGGTTAGACTGGAAGCCGACCCCAACATAGTTGGGAAAAGGCAAATGATGATGAAACATTTTCCAATTGATACTTTATTATTTATTTTTTCATAAAACTAACTACATGATTGCAACCAAGTAACATTTGACCGCATTTATAGATAAGTTTTACGTAAAAACTTTTGAATAAGATAGTCGTACATCAGCACAAAGCTCCGATCATTCATTTCGCATAGCCGAGTAATCTACAAAATGAGCCCTCATTGATTTTCCTACATTACTAATTGCGATAGCGAAACAACAACCACGTTACTCATGCACTTTACGAACCTCCCTTGCTAGTTTTACCTTTCTTATCGTAGATGGAATAAGGTTGATTATCGCTTGTTTATCAGTTTCAGTACCAACTACCGATATACTTTAAACGGTTCGACTGTTATCGTTGATCGTGCCAATGCATCATATTTGCTTCGTGTTTCGTCACACAGATCGCCATCATATCGATAATGAAGCGACTACATTAAAAATATTAGCTGCAAACTGAACTGGGCCTGTATTCGTCATTGTAGGAATAAATTATAGGCACCTACATAGATATGGTTCAATTAATTTCTCTTTGGAAAACGATGCATCAATTTCTATCAAAACATTGTTTATATATGTTAGTGGCTTTGTATGTCTGATTGGAATTCTTATTTGAACAGTTGGGTATTGGAGCGAAAAGGTCAGAGCTATTTACACGATTTACAATGTTGCATAGATCTGAGTCTATTTCTGTCTATGCAGTCTACGCTTCTTGAAAACCATGAAACAACGAGTTACATTTTATCAGTGTTTACGCCGATTTTTTTTTACAATAAACGTCAAACTGATGGAAAAATTAAATACTATGGAGTACTTACTTACCTAAATCTACTTTCAGTTCACAAAATTATAAAGTAGGTACAAACCCAATTCTTTAATTGCACATTCCTCCTATCTTTTAGATTATATCCTGTTTAATATCCAATTTTTCCAGTGCCAAGTCCAGTGCCAGTGTCCAATTTTTTCAGTGTTTCACGTAAATAACAACTTATGTCCAATTATACTATCCTATTTGCAGAAAAAATGGCGGCACACCACACAGATATCTAAGAAAACCAGAAGAAACTCGGACCAAGATCTCGTGAGATTTGAAGCTGTTTAGTGTTTGTGCAAAGCCCGATAAACATGCATAGGCAATGCAAACTTTAAAAATAGTAAGTAATAGTAGAAATGAATGAAAGAAAAAAGTCAACAGAATTCCTATCATTCTTTCCCGCTATCACACGCTTTACAAAAACACGATCAATCCTATATGTTACATATCATATTATAAATGAAAAAGTTTTTCTGTTTGGATGTTTGTTACTCAATCACGCAAAAACGGCTGAACGGATTGGGATAAAATTTGGCACAGATAGATTATAACCTACCAATTCATACATCACCATTGGTACCTTGCCAATTCATTTTTGAAAATATTATTTATGTAAGAAAAAATTTACATCTTTTTAATTAAATAAGTTATAGACATCATTTCAATAATGTACTAGAAATAAAGATAAATTAGACCAAAAACATTTCAGAGTATCTTAAATATATACATCTTTTATGGGGTATTGTGTTAAATGTTACAACAAAATACCTTGAAATATTCTAATTAAATAAAAGAAAATTTACATTCATATTAAAAGTGCTCTTTGTAAACAAGCATATTACAAATTAGAGGATTATATCTAAGATAAGAATGTTTTGAAACATTCTAGTCCTGCTCCATAGGACATCTAGAGTCTAAAAAAAATCTTGCTAATTTAATAGTATAATTTTTATAAAGTGCTTTTACATTCTGTGATACTGATTACTGTAACTCACTAAATTATTACTTGTTATTTGGTAAATCATCTATTTTACAATACTTGTCAATATGTGAGTACCTACCATTTTTAACTATCACATAATTAATTGCCCAGTCTCTTTGCCTTAATTTTAATTCTTTTTACCTAATTATTTTAAATATATTTAATAGTAATAATAGTAATTAATGTATACAAAGAATTGTAAAACATTTTAAAAGAGTAACGGTGGAGTTTTTTGGCCATTCGTCTCCATACGAAACTACCTATTGAAGGGGCTACTAGAATATAGGTATTCTATTTTTTTTGTAAATTTTGTCGTTCAAAAGTGCCTATTTGAAATAAATGATTTGACTGAATTTGATTTAACACATAGGATACATTTTATCTCGGTAGTACGTTCCCGTGGGACAATTTCCGACCTCCACACGGGCAAAGCCGCGGGGAAAAGCTAGGTACAAAATAAAACTCGCACAATCCAATCAGCGGTAAAAAGTGGATGTCTAAGGAAGACCAAACGAGACTGAGATCACGTGAGATAGTTCCTTTTGCCTTGTTTTTAGTCGAAGCCCGCCTTTACACATTTAAAATGAATACTCGGCATAAATTTAAATTTGCCGTGTTATCGAACATAACATCACGCCTGTATTTTAAGGGTTATAAGCAGAGGTGTAACTGTAGTACACCCACATTTCGCCAGTGACGTTTATGTCCAATGTAATAGGGGGCGAGCCTATTGCCATCAACCGGGCATAAATCCAGACTCCAGGCTGCAATTGACAAATTCATGATGGAAAAACTCAACAATATTTTGTCTGACCTGGGGATCGAACCCAGGACCTCATGCTTAGCAGTAACGCTTGCTGCCACTAAACCAACAGGGCAGTCAAGATCACGTTTGATAGTTCGTGTTGCCTTTGTTTTTAGTCGAAGCCCGCCTTTACACGTTTAAAATGCATACGCGGCATAAATTTAAATTTGCCGTGTTATCGAAATACTTGGGTACCTAATTTATGAACGACGTGGTGCTGGATGAATTATGCGATCGCTTGTTGTAATGTTTGGTTGGATACACGCATGTTACGTCTAATTACATTCCTTGATAGTATTAGAATTGTGCTTTTGTGTTCCTGGATTTGTCGGCTGACGTATTGTTTGGTAAAAAGGTATTTTGCGTTATTTTTTGCTTTGCGTTTGTTTCGTGATTCGTCATGTCAGTCAGAATGGGAATTTTGTTTAAAATTATCATTTGAACAGCGTCAAAGCATCCTTTTTGATTTTTTTAGCTTTTACTTCCTAAAAATTAAGTCTGTTACCTTCCGTTTCATCCTACTATTTTCAGATAGCTTTACGCATTTGAATCAAGTCATTAAAAGTATCAGGTACCAGAATTACCAATACTATGGTACTTGATTGTTTGTTGTATACATTATTATGCTTTGTAATCATTTATAGCATCGTGCTTTTCACCTTCAAAGTATTCTTCATTCCTTTTACATTTCTTTACTTAACCGCTAGTAACCTAACCTCCACAAACCAACCACAGTACCTATATCAACAACATAACACAAGATTCCACAAAAATCAACCCATTTTTTTAATAAATTCAACATAATTGATTCACCAACAGGTCTGATCTCAACACGGCCCTTGCGGTTAGGGCTCGTGTTGATCATGTTGATCACGCGAGCCGTCATCAAGTCGTCACTGCGGTTGAAAAAACCGGTGTTCATCATACTGGCTAATCTACTGCTGATCGATCATTTCCTATCTGTGCTCCTACTTTAATGATGTGGCTTTTAAATGACATTGGTTATAACTTTTAAAATTGTTACTTATTTATTTGAGAACAATTTAAAAAATTCAAAGTAAAAATTGCAGAAAGATGTTGAGCATGGGGAGGTAGGTACTATCTCGGACTTTCCCTTTAATTCCGGAAATAATGACATGAAATGTAACACGCGTTGAAACAAATTCGTCTAGTCATTGGGTTACATTTCATGTTACATTGCATACCTAAATTGGGACGGCTTAATTGTGTTACAATTTCATCTTTTGTTTTACCAATCTGTACCCGGCTATAAAATAGGTCGTTAACAAAAGCACTTGCTGGCAATGGTAAAGCAAAGTCATAAAAGTATTTTTCAGTTAATATGAAAAAGATGACTCCAGCAGTAGGTACCATCAATTAAAATAATTGAATTTCAATAATCATTCAAGAATTTGCTTGTGGCTACTGTACATTCTAAATGATATGTTTGATACCTGAGGATGATTTCTATCTGACTGACACCAAATGTAGGTACTGAATAGTCAGTACATTTGATATTTGCAAAAGTGGAAGGGCGGATGTATGCAAAATGATTTACCTACTGATTGAACACCCCAACGTTGATTAAATATTATTCATTGACTTCGTGGCCTAATGAACCGCAAAAACGTCAATATAAAAAGAATTACCGTCAATAATCCCAATAAATTAACTCATATTTATATGTACTCGAGTGCAAATAACACGTATATTATGTCATAAACGTTGCTCGTTGTTAATCAATTAATCTTAAAGTGACAGTCAGATATGCAATTATACTGTACCTACAATTATTATTGTGATAATATCCTTAAAGAATAGAGGTGCCGACACCTGCTTGTCTACCTCTGACGTACACACTAATTATCTATTTACAAAATTGTACATTCCAATACCAAAAATATTCCTAATGAATTTTGTATCTTACCGTGCCAATTTTAAGGTGGAAATCCAGTTGGGTGAGTAGTGAATGTATGTTGGCAGTACATTTTTCACACCTGAATAGGCTCTATTAAGAGATATAGAGCAAAGTGGAGTGTTCGTCGCTGGCTGATTAAAATTATTATTGTTTTTAATTAATCATACGTAGTTACGTGTGTTGTTGATAGTATCGGAACTTGCCAAGCTTTTTGCGCGAGTAGGGACAGGAAAATATGGCGGGAAAATTAATGTAATAAGTATAAGGAAAGTCTGTGGATATCCATACTTAAAAAAAAAAACTTACTCGTAAGAAGACACTCTATTTCAATTGTATTTTGATACAACTTAAGGCAGAAAATTGCAAAAGCTAAGTACCAACATTTATGAATAACAGTGATAATTTCAGAATGGGCTCAGACGCTGTTAAAATCAAGTCAGACGGGCTCACACGCCGTTAAAGTCAACCGTATCTTCTCCAAAACATTCTAAGTATGTTTAAGAATTTGAAGTTCATACTTCGAATCGAATTAGTTGACAAGATATTTCTGTCCTTTGTTGAAACTTGAGAGGTGAATGAACAGTTTATGCCAAACTATTTTTGAACTTACATTTGGTTAGATACTTTGTTGTCGTTGCAAAGCTCACATAAGGTAATAACTGGTAAAAAAAAATATTTAAAATGGCAGATATATTTTATTTTGCAGCATTTGTGTCGGCTTCTTAGTTTTAACCCAAATAATGCTCTGAGGACAAAGGCAACGTTTTCTTATCATATAATTCTAATATTTATATCATCACATTTTTTTCAATTTCTGTCCACCCATTTCACTTATTTATTCAGTCATTTCCATGTAAAATTAAATTATTTTTCTTTCTTTCAAATATTTCCGCACCCTACATTGCTGTCTGTACCAGTTGAGCGATTGCATCGTCTGCCTCGCGCCCCTGCGCCCCTGCGCGACGCCAGGCGACGTTCCAACTCAACTGCTACGCTCGCACAATTCACACGCAACATACATACACTACACACCTATACAATATACATTAACAATACACACATACACTGGTGTATGTAATGCAATAATTATGATATTAATAACTAATGCTCCGTAATTGAGTTATAATTAAAGTGTAGACACGTTGTTATTGGTTTTTATTGTTACTATGTAGTATGTGCGAAGTCTTCGTGTAGGTAACTATTTTATATTTTAAAGATACGCACCTACTATTTTAACAGGAGAAATTAAGTTGCTTTCCACACATTACTAGGTAGGTATGTAGGTGCATAATATTCCAATCTTCAAGCAATAATTATTGACTTTGAATTATATGAAACTAGCTGTTGCCCGCGACATCGTCTGCGATCCAGGATGAAAAGTAGCCTATGTTCTTCTCCAGGTCATGGTCTACCCACTTCCCAAATTTCATCCAAATCCGATCAGTCGTTTTAGCGTGAAAGCGTAACGAACAAACTTACTTTCGCTTTTATAATATTAGTTAGGATGGTAAGCTTCACAGCAGAAGAAAGGTACTTTACTACATCACTATCATCATTTCCATCATCATTCATCATCATTTCATCCAGCGGATTCCTGCAGCATTCACCAGGTTATCGGTCCACCTTGTTGGGAGGCCTTCCAACGCTACGTCTTCTGGTCGCCACTCCAGAACCTTTCAGCCCCATCAGCCATCTATTTTGCGAGTCATGTGTTCGCCCACTGCCACTTAAGTTTGGCAATTGTTCGGGCTATGTCCGTTATCTAGGTTCTTCTACGGATCTCTTCATTTCTGATTAGATCAATTAGGGAAACTCCAAACATAGGCCTGTCCATTGCTCTTTGTGTGACTTCTAGTAAGGCCCATTGTGAGTGACCACGTTTCAGTGCCATAGGTCATCACTGGCCAAACGACTTTAGTCTTGATATACTGGCATAAGAAGAACTAGAATGTACTTTACTAGTTAACGTGTTCTTTTATGCAACAAGGTCGATCCTATCGACAACATCAGGAAAGATCATGACGTAGTTTAAATTTTCATGTTTCCTTTACAGTTTTCTCATTCAAGAGAAACGTTTGAACACACATGATAACCTCTTGAAATACCTACACGTGTCCTCAATATTCTCTGTCTACCATCAAAGGAAACCGATACTGAGACACGATCTACCATAACATAACTTCAACGTCTTTCATCCCCTTTGAAAAACACACCTAGATTTACATCTAGATTTTCCTTAACTTTCTTTGCCTACATGTATCGGGTAGTCAATCTATCTATCACACCATCTGTGGGGTATCAAAGCCTAACCTTTGACTAATTAAACAAGGGAACTGCTAAATCTTGATTGTCAATTTGTTAGAGCTGGAAAATTAGAGACTTTATTGACGTCATAGGTCTTGAAGTTTGTGAGTTCTTAGTTATTTTTATTTATTAGTTGTGTCCTCATTTTGTTATAGAATAGCTTTTAATACACTGTCTTAAAGACATAAAAATTGTAGCCTAATCAATCTGTTCATTATTAAATATTTCATTTTACTTCGTAATCGTCTACTGCTTGGATAAATTGGATACTCTTTGCCAACAACAAAAAAACAATTGAAAGATACGAGTACCACTCGTACTATGTATATTGTCATAATCCCCTGTTGAAATGATTCTTACAGTGATCTATTTCAATTAAATCAATCCCACACCTTGTCAAATCATATTATTTTGGACGCTATCATTAGAAATTGAAGGTTTTCTATCTGTGGACAAGTTGCTTTTCCCGTGTCATGATATTTTTGCTCATCCCGATTACTGAACTCTAAAAGATTGAACCGAAACATTCGATATTTCCATATTTACAGTTACAGTTCTTCCCCCATGCTCAAAGCTTGTTATATAGTTCTAAGAAGGAAGTTTGTTATAATTTATCGCAAGTAATATCAAAGAGCCCGCACGTAGGGATGCACCGTTACGTTTTTACAAACAATGATAGAGAGATACGCGACAATTAACCGATGCGAATCGCGAATTCGAAAGCGAAAATGCTCATTTTAAAGTAATTTTCGTAGTTATTTGCATTGAAATTGAATTTTTTTTACGGCTGCTCCGCGTCCGTTCGGCTGGTGCGTACACGCATGTTCAAAGCGCATGTCCAATTAAAATGCGCAATAGTACTTCATTATGTTAAAATATTTTTATACGACGCTCGATATGTTCGAAAGTTTCGCGTGAGAATATAAAAAAATGTTTTATTTTCGATACTTACATTTTAAAGCGTCGTAACCTTCGGCACTGAACTTGTAAGTCGTTACTTTGACGAGCATTAAAGAAAGTGCGTGGCGATAAGCATCTCTACGATAAACCGGGTAAACAAATGCTTAATTTAGTTTTTTCTGGAATAAAAGTAGAATTCAAAATTACCAATGTCATTAGTTTCAGTTGAAACCTCTATTTCACCTTAGATTAATTTTTCATTTCTATTAAATTTTCGCTCTAAAAATTTAATCCGTACAAGTTAATTCTAGAGCACAAAAGGAGCAAAAACGAGCACTATTGTTTGTGAGGCAGAGCCCACCTCTACTTGTAGCTTATACAAAACGTTTATATTGATTAAACCATTTTTCAAACATCCAACAAGGCAATTAAACAACAGCAATGGGATTTTATTCAGATTCATCAAACCAATTCGAAATCATAATTGATCTGCCATGTAAAAAAATATAGAGGGCTGTTAGGAATGGAATAGGCGCCAAAAATACAAAACTAGAGCGATGACTGGCCGAAACACTTGGAGCCGAAAGTCAATTAACGATCGGCCGGGGCACGTGGAACAGTACCGACTGATAACGCAGTATATGGCAAAGGTTCAGAGCAGTTATCCGAAAAAGTGTTTGTAGAGAATGTGTTTTAGAGATTTAGTAAATAACGGTCAAGTTTCTGTGTTCCTAATGATTGAATGAAGGGACCAATTTAAAAATAGAATAATGGAGACTAAAACAAGAATCTAGTTATTATCTACTCTATTTAGGTACCTACATAATATATCTTCAAATAATATTGCTGAAAATAAATGGCAATGTAAATAATGGTATATTGCTTTCAAAATCTTCATCAACTACTTGTAGTAGGAACTTACCGTGTTATATAATGTACTAGTTTAGTTACAACGCTGGATTTTTATTATCATTTTGTTATTTAAACAAAAAAATCCCTCGAATTGTAGCTATTTTAAAATTTCAAAATTTACATTTTTTATCAAAATCCATTATCATTAGCTGCCTAGCCTTTTTTCAATTACTTTGGGGTCAGCTTTTTTTTATAATTTTATAATATTTTACAATTTGTTTTTATGTAGGTACTTCTACATTTCAATTTATAATAATATTATTGTGGCATGTATTTTATTCCTTGGTTACTAACATAATTTTTAAGTTTTCTTACTAACATAAATATGGATCCGTGAGTCTGACTTAAATAAATTATTATTATTATTATTATTTAAGTCTAACCGGAACAAATACCTGACCACTGTATTGATATCTCATTATTGTTAAAATTAACACTTTAAAATAAGCTCTATTTCAAGTTCATCTGAAACTTTTGCATATAGTACGTAGAATTTTGTAGTGTATTCTGGGTCCCAGTTGGCAGGCTCGTGTCCGCTGCCCGATACCGTTCATCCGAATTTCTGCAATTCTGTTTAGACCACACGCACCAATCTATGCTGGATTTGATCAAATTTTTTAAATAATTTTGTTTTAGAATTAGTAAAAATTTTGAGTTGAATGTCTCTTAAATTTTATTGTTAACTCTTCGCATGTCGAGCGTACAATATGTGTAGGTAACGATAAAAATAAAATTTCTATTGTGTCTGCTAATTAGAACCGCGACAGGTTAAATGTGACAATTTACTAAAACAAAGTTATTCAGAAGTCATTTTAGTGATATAACCTTGGTTTTATATAGTCTAGCTATTTATTATTTGCCCGTCTATACTTACTTTTTAACATGGTTGAATAAAAGCGGAATCAAAGTTTCATCACGACCTAAATAAAGTTTTTTTTTTCAAGCTTTGTTGACTCAGATAAAAAAGCGTGTCCGCTTTACAACAGTGTCTCCTACAAAAGCTCACAATGTCTTGCGCACGATACAACCATACAGGCCCACCTTGTATCCACACCAAGATAACAATAAACCCGTCCTATCATATTACAAAAGTACATAACAACCGATATTTACGTACACAAGCCACTTTTCCAGCCATAATAATTTCACGAGCCGCCGACACGAGTGGCAACTGGCATCGCATCGCGTCGTTGAATTTCGTTATCGGAACAACAATGAGTTTCTGACTCGCTGGCCATCTTCAAAAGTAATTCGCATTTTTCACGTAGAGAGGCGGGACCGACCCGTACCGTACTTACGTATACCATACTATGTAGGTATTCCTGTGTATCGGTGATGTATGGCTATCCGTGATTGTGATTTGTGGGGGACGGGTATTTAAATTTTTATGCATGTTTTTTAATAATTTTATTAATATTTTTTAAGAGTTAATTCAAGCTCTACTGAATCGTTAACGGACTGAAGATCAGGATATTTTTGTTATATCCTATCATTACTCAATTTTTTTTTTTTATATGCATTTCAACGGGTACGAAGGGGGGGTTAGGGGTGTTTGATGCAGCAGTGTGTGGGGGTTTTAATACAATGAGCACCAAGCTACGAAAATTGTTTATGATACACAATCCCTGCTACGAAAATCAGAAGACTGTTGCAAACATTCAAAGGTGGCGTCTGATTTAACTGTCAAAGCAATAGGCTCGCCCCTGTTACATGGGACTTAAACATATAGGTACACCTCAGTCTAACCCTTCGAGAAAAACAGGGGTTATCTTAAGTTATGTTATAGTTCTATTGCTGTGAAAGGCGTGCGATTTTTTTTGTAGTACCTAATCACAATAATATTATATGTAAAGTCGAAAGTTTGTGAGCTTGTTTGTGTGAGGGTGTATTTATATGTTTGTAACTTACTTCACGTTCAAACGGCTGGACCAATTTTGATAAAAAATATTATGGATACCTCCATAATATCCTCCGCTGGCTTCCTGGACGTAGCTGACACTCTGGATTAACAAATAGGCTACTTTTTATCCCGATATTCCCACGGGATCAACATTTACGTGGGTGAAACGGCGGGGCGCAGCTAGTCATAAATATGATCAAAATCAAATCCTCGATATAAATAAGTATCACCGTTGGTAGGTCCGTTTCGTAGTGATCCAGTTATCGTCAGTTCACGCCGTGATGCTCACCGGCATTGTAAATCGGCCTTTTTTTTTTTTTTTTTAGGATGGGAAATCATCAAATGACCCCTCCCGCTCTGGGTGGAGCGGAAGGGAGTGTCAGACTCTTACTGACTAAAACCCATCCGTGTTCCTTCCTTAGCCCTTTATGTTCCGGGGCTGCGGTAACCCTTTCGGACAATCCCGCTGCATTGTAAATCGGCCTCCAGTGTCGAAACGGTCGCGTCTTGTTTGTGACTGATACACTTATTAATTTAATTATCATTATTTTAAAACGATTAAGTAGGTACTTTATAAAAACACTAGCTTCTGCCCGGGACTTCATCCGCGTGAAATTTCACCATCCCCCCTTT
This sequence comes from Gortyna flavago, assembly GCA_963669345.1. Taxonomy (NCBI): domain Eukaryota; kingdom Metazoa; phylum Arthropoda; class Insecta; order Lepidoptera; family Noctuidae; genus Gortyna; species Gortyna flavago. Next base: position 6,169,878 of record OY770131.1, read on the forward strand.
CCCCCATTCATCCTCGTATGGGTGAAATTTCGAAAAACCCTTTCTTAGTGGATACCTACTTTTCACAAAGAACACACCCTCCAAATTTCATGTCTCTAGGACCAGCGGTTTAGGCTGTGCTTTGATATATCAGTCAGACAGGACTTTGAATTTTATATTATAGATTCTTGATGACTCTGTAGGTACCTGTATCAATGTTAAACGGTAGTTTTCTGAATTATTTTAAGGAAGAAGATTCTTTTCGTTTATTTCAGCAATTTTTTTCCGAATTTGATCGGGAAAACCTTGGTTTAAGTTTTATGACCTAAATATTCAAAAACGACGTTGATAATGTTTCTCAAACTGTGTCTAATTTTTTTGTAGAAAGACCTTATCGCACGAAATGAAGATAAGTAGAGTGCTTTGTGCTAAAAGGACTTTTTAGTTGAATGGGAAACAAGGGGGCGTTGTTGGCAAACATTTGCGAAATTGTCACAGTAATTGTATTAAAATAACAAGATGGCGATGTTAGTTGTGATTTTCGCCACGTGCCAAAAGAGTCTGGTACTGTTGTATACCTATAAAGTAAATCCTTATAAAGACTCAGACCTCAAAAGTGGGTAACCGATGTCCATTAGATTAGTTCAAAATTCAAAGAATTTATTTCAAATAAACCATTTACTGGCACTTTTGAATTGTCAAGGGGTCGGTCAGTCAGAAAGATGAAGCTAGGTAGAAGTTATAGCCATAACTTCATAAGTTAGGCATTAGTTTAGTGTAGTCCAACACACATTACACATGAACCATACAGCATACCAAATAAAAACAACTGGGTACCAACAAAATTCAATAAACCAAAATATTAAACCACAAAATCCACACGACTTTACATACGTTACTGGAAAATTCTGAGAACTAGTATTTCACCACCTCATGACATTGAGTCGGCTTGCTCCAAGTGCCCATAAGGCGACCATACATTGTTCTAATTAATTGTTATTGCCTCCACCATGTACTTCAATGGCCAGCTGGCATGAAAGCCTAAGGGTGTATTCATGTGGAACGCCGGTAAGTGTGCGTATATACACACGACCGACAAGCGTCTACGGCAGAGCAAAATGCAGCCGTCGACACCCGTCGAAGCGTCGCGTAGGTGGCTTACGTCGACAACGTGAGTACGGTGCTCTAATACAAGAGCGGCATGTTGTTGACGGCAGCCGCCGACGCGTCGACGGATGTCGCTCGTGTGTACGAGCACTAACCGGCGCCGATATGCCAGCGCTTTTTGGCGCTGACAATTGCTGATTGACAACGCTGGTCGGCACTGGAAGTTTTCATACTTTTTGCCAAATCAACGCGGAACTTTGCCTACTAAATCCGATAGTAGATAACTGGCCTACCAGCGCTTGTCGGCGCCGGGAAACGCTAGCATATCGGTTACCAGCTTTCTACGTGAATGCATCCTTATAGTCACCTACTTACAGTAGGCATTGTCACGAACGAACTGAAGATAAATTTTCGGTTTAATCACTTTAAAGCTGACGTTAGAAAAGGCTTTTTATTTCTAGTGAGGTTCAAGGCTTTTTTATTTGTTTCGGATTTTTTGGATAAAGGAATTTTGGAATGTTAAGTAGGTATTTGTAATTGTCGATTTAATTGCTTTGGATTCGAACATGGACAAGAGAATGACCTTATATTTACCTGGAATAAGACATCTCCTCCATAGCAATCCCGACACCCGACATTTTTTTTTCCTTTAGCATATTGTCCCACTGCTGGGCAAAGGCCTTCCCCATATTCTTCCATCTTTCTTTTGTGCTGTGCCTTCTCCGTTCAATCGGTTAGGAACGAGACCAAATCGTCACGCCAGCGTTTCTAAGGCCTGCCTCGGTGACGACTCCCGACTAAACGAGTTAATTTTGAAAAAAGGTAGTGCAACCTCTGGTGCATTTTCTTGTGGTATAAAAGATCTGAACTCAAGTTTCGACTGAAAGCAATTACGACTGAAAGCAACTACTTATTCGTTTTTTCACAAATTCGAAATGTATGTTATATTACACGAAGAAAGTTGTTATTCGAATTTAGATTCGGATGTGCATAACATATTATGTAGATAGATGATCTACGAGATTTTAGAAAAAAATACTTATTCCCTCTAAAAATTGTTATCGACGCTCTAAACAACAAACCTAATTAATTACTCCTCAAATCCTTTCGACCAATAAATTAAAAAAAAAAACACGCAACCGAAATAATTATCCACCAATTACAGCAGCGTATTAAAAGTTTATTTTATGTCTAGGAAAACAATAAAACTACTTATACGACCAAAAACGAAGCCTGGTTGTATTGGGTCCAAACAGTAACTCACTAACTAGACAGGCCGAAAAACAAAAGTTCCACTACACTATTCGTGTCAGGAGCAGTGGTAAACCAGTGGCCACGACTTACGAATTGTAGGGCGTAGGTTCGAACCCTGACAGACGCTTTACTTTGTGTAAATTATTTCAACACCACTGCTCGCAAAACGGTGAAGGAAAACATCGTGAGGAAACTGGCATGTCCTAGAACCAAAAATGCGAAGATATGTGAATTCCACCAACACGCACTGGGCCCGCGTGGTGGATTACGGCCCATTCCATCTCACTGAGAGGAGGCCTGTGTCCCAGCAGTGGGAAAATTATAGGCTGGTTATGCATTCGTGTCAGTATACCTAAGTATGTGGAACAGATTAAAAAAAAATGGAACAATTTGTGAGTGACATAAGTATATGATACATTTCAAGACCATTTTAAGTATTTCTTTGTTATGCCGTATAAATGACATAACTCCTACCTATAAAAAATCAATAAAAAATGGTGTTCTTGTTTCTTAAATTCCGATCTTTGAACGCCGCATATAGGTTGAAAATTTTCCCAGAAAGTGTCTGTATACTCATTCTCTATTAACTTGGGCCTACACTTGTCACCTACTCGTACTAAAATCTTCTGTCTGCATTATTATAGGTACTGAACTATCTTTTATCCGCGCCTTCGCCCGCGTGGATGTCTGTAAATATATCCCATGGGAATGTACTACCAGGATTAAAAGTACCTTTTGTGTTAATTCACGTTATAAACTATCGGTGTGCAAAATTTCATTTAAATCCGTTCAGAAAAACAGACAAAGGGACAAAAATTGTAAAAACTTAATTTTCGACAAGACTCGGTCCCGCACCTCGCAGCAATTACTTTTACTCAAAAATATTCAATGTAAAGTTTATTTTATTCGATACTTAAAAGAAAATGTACGGTTTTGACTTCGTTAATATTTTATTATCTCTGTAGGTTCTATAGTTAGCAACGATGTATCCACTTAGCTCTTGATCACCGTTTGTTAGAAGTGAACCTTTTCAACTTTTCCTCTACATGTACCTAGCTGTCTTCTACCCAGCATAATTAAAAGCTAGCCGAACGATTACTATGCAAATACAAGAAGGTAATGTCGTAGCGACACGACTGCTGTACCCCCGAGTTTAGTGGTTGTGATAGTTATGTGTGTCTACACGATATGTAGATAAGGTTTTGGTGATCGACGGTGTTTGCTTTCTACTTCATTGGTTTTGTTTTTGATAAGTGTTATGAGAGGCAGTTTGGTTTTATGTTATTGGGTTGTACAAGTGTGGATGGAGGGTCAAAAGTTAGTGATGTCCCTGTGCAGTTGAATGCTAAGATCAGCGTAACACACTTTCAATTAAAAACTAAATAATTTTGAAGGCTAGTGCTAATCCATTGCTTAATATGTTTGAAAAAAAATCTGCCCAACAACATAAATAACGCAATTAATGTTGTTCTACTGTCAAAATTAAACCCATTAGGTACTATACTGATTATATGTTATGCAATTACCCCGTAAAGTCGCTAAAGACATGTGAGCTGCATTTTATAGAAAGACAAATTACCTTTTTAACCGACGGGTAAAAGTACGCGTGAAACACATAACCACGTCGGGTTATGTTTTTCACGCGTATTTTTCCTATAGTAGAACCAACGATTGGGCCCCACTAACTGCACGACGCCATCGCGGCAGGCCGAGACGAAGATGGCGGGACGAGCTTGACTCCTACCGTAGGGACTGGCCGGCACTCGCAAAAGACAGAATTGTGTGGAAATGGTAGAGGGAGGCCTTTGTTCTGCAGTGGGACAATACAGGCTAGTTAGAACGTGTCATACTGATGTCACGCAAAATCCAGCATCTCGCAAGCAGAGTTTACCGCGCAAATGGCATAGCTACAACAGCCAGAAATGATTTATCGGGCAGTTGCCCGCCAGACACAACACCCGTCTGGTCGGAGGATCCTCCCTTTTCTATAGAGGACGAGTGAACTTTACACCCTATTCCTCATACCTCTGTACTTATTTAAACAAAAGAGGTCGCAGATCAAAACTACTAAACTTTATTTTTGGACTTTTTAGTTTTATTTCGAACTAGCAGTAACAAACTAAATAGTTTACTACCGTTTGATATGTTAATGACCTAGTAACATTAACGTCCCTGCACGTTGGTGAAATCAAAAATGGATAGAGCAATTAAACATATCGCCCGTAGCGATGTTAAGTGCGAATGTAACATTAACATTATCGGTTTCACCACGTAGATGAAGAACAGAAATATCATTATTTTGGTATAAACAATATGGACACGTAGTTATTATACAATGTGATTGGGAATTAATAAACCAACATAAATATCCTGGATTTCAACTGGCTACCTATTATACGGTTAAAACATATAATAAATCCTGTAACCCGCAGACAGACCAGGTACCTTCCATCATCTACTTTTGTAATCTTTAACAGACCTTTCAATTTCAGTGAAAGATGATGATTCTTTGGTTGCAGATGCTGATGATGATGCTGTAGAGTTACCAAAAAATAGCGGCGCGTGAGTCGTTGCCCGTAATGTTACCATCATAGACTTATAAAACAAGATGGACTCCGCGCCACGCATATCGAAAGTGAAGCACCGTACCGATCTAAGTGTGCGTGATTGACGATTGACGCTGTCGTGTCACGTAATGGCGGAAGGTCGGTTACCATTTTATAAATTTCATGTTTATACCATAATTTAGAACTTTGTAGGTATTGTATTTATTTCTTATTTGGATTGTTGTTTTATTTTATCTTATCGTATGCTGAAAACCAGCGCTGAGGCACTGTCTCGCATAGGGTCTTAGCATTATGCTGAGCGATGGCCGTTTTGCTTTGATGATATTTTCCCCAACTTGTATTTTTTTTATGTTTGTGTATTTTTTTCTTCATGTTTAATAGTTTCAAACTTAGCTGCTGTAGAACTAAATTATGAGTTTATGATCCAATCACGTAACAAACGAGTTCAACTCACAACTTTGCTAAATACACCTTCTGCGGCACAAATTTACAGTCCCAGTCATTGATGACTTTGTAATACAATGATGTTTCCCTTTCACTAATCATTACCTTCAACCTATGACTTCAAGGTGATGAACAGCGAGGTGAACATGAAATCAGCAGGGGTACTGCTGACCTGGCTGACCGGTGATTGGTTATTAAAAGAGACCTGATTAGGAAAGGCGATTTTTATTGTTAGTTTGTAAATAATTTGTATTACAAAGATAATTTTATTGCAAACGCAATTGTGAAGTCTCTAGGGATCTATTTTTAATTACGACGAGAAATATTTGTGAATGGTGCCACCATTTTAACCACCATTATGGTGGTTACAATAAAATTTTGCGTCGCCGTGTAAACGAAACAGGATTTTTGTATGAAACCGAATGTAGCAGAAATTACGCGTAAAATTACGCTTATCTGGCTTCAACCTCAGCCAATTGCAGACACTTTTGAACTGTCGAGGAGTCGGTCAGTCAGAAAGATGAATCTAGAATCTTTTGAAGCAAGATTGGATCGACGGGATTAGGTGACAATATGTTAATAGAAAGCAACCTCAAGCACACTAAGCCAAGGATGTGCCTATATGACTTAGATTCGAAACGTATGAAGAATAAAGACTACACCTTACAATTATTTTTCCCGAAACATTATAATTATATAGTTTTCCAGACCGTATCTACTACATCGCGTTCAATCTCAATGGAAACTAGCCTTCGGCGCGGGAGATATTATAGTGACTATGTGTGTGCGCAGACTCAGGTGCACTCTCTCTTCCCCTACTCTCATAGTCCGATGGGACGGCACGTAATCCGACACGATTGGAGAGAGATCAAGCGCAAAACCAAATGCTTAACGTGCTTTCCGAGCCTCGGGGGTAGGACACCGCCAATTTCCAAACTCTTGGCTGTTACAAAGAAATTTCTAAAGGAAACACCCAGTAACACTAATGCCCGACCTGGGGATCGAACCCAGGACCCCACGCTCAGCAGTCGCGGTTGCCACGACACCAATGGGGCAGTCAACCCAAAACTTTACTACCTGTAAGTAATTTGTTTTTATACAAACATCTTCTAAGTCACGACATATTTTCAAGAAGATTTCACAACGCCATCAACCAAACATTAAGCTTATTGTCTAATGAAAAGTAATTAACTGTCTACCATAGTGCAGGGAGGAGAGGGGGAGGCACATTCACAGACAATGCCGAATGGAACAATCAGTGGGAAGAGTTAAAGAGTAGATGCTGAGTCAGCAAGTATCGGAGCCCGTAACTAGACTCGTGCGCCAGCGAACTAAGAAATTAGTTTTATAAAGAAACTAGTGACCCGCCCTTGCTTCGCGCGGTTTTTACGACTGCACGAAACATTGATGTTTCTTTATTATGTATGTAAGTTTAATACATATTAATACACATACTTGAACCTTCCGGAATAAATTATCTAAATGACGGTGGAAACCGCATCAGAATCCATTGTGGAGTTTAGGAGAACAACACAGTCACACAGATTTTATTTTATTTATTTGGAACAAAAAGCAGTTATGCATTACAATATTAATTGTTAGCTAAGGTATAATAGTAAACAAAAGCATAACCCACACTATTGTCCACGGATAAACAGGAGAAGTATGTATAGATCAGTTTGTTACCACAATGTTTCCTAGAATTTAGAAGCAGGAAAACGGTTGAGAGAGCACTTCGTATAGATTCAATTGTTTGTGGAAAAATAAAATAAAAGTTCAAAGCTTTGTCGCTTTGAGGGCTGATTTTTTCACCGCCAGATAACTTTTATTCAAGGAATAAAATTAAGGTTTGACAGTTTTTGTATGAAATAACTGTCAAAATTTCAAAACTATTACCCAAATAAAGTTATCGGGGGGCCTAAAAAGGCCACTTTGGCAGAATCATAATACAATTCATATCACGTAATTTCATCTGTATGACAGTTTTTTTGTATAGAGATTCGTAAAATGCTATAGGTGCACTTCTGCCTAACCCTTCAGGGATATATAGGTGTGAAACTGTCAAACAGATGAATTGCGTGATATGAATTGTATTATGATTCTGCCAAAGTGGCCTTTTTAGGCCCCCAGATGATTGAAAAATCAGCCCTAAAATAAACTGGTTTGAGTTCTTTTTTGCTTTACAGACATCTTCTATCTATATATCTAAACATACTATAAATTAGCTTTTGCCCGCGGTTTGACCCACGTGGAGGTCGGAAATTATCCCACGGGAACGTACTACCGGGATAAAAGTATCCTATGTGTTCATCCAGGTTATAATCTATCTGTGTGCCAAATCAAATCCAAATCCGTTCAGCCGTTTTTGCGTGATTCAGTAGCAAACATCGTTTGGATCCAAACACACAAACTTTTACATTTATAATAATAGTAAATACGTACTGAAGATGATTTTCGTGTCTTTCTGTGACTGCATTGTTTTTATAAACTACGCAACGGATTCTAATGCGGTTTTCACCATCATGCAGATAATTTATTCCGGAAGATTTATGTGCATAACACATTCAAATTAACCTCTCAAGTTTCGCTAAGAGACACAATTGATTTTCTATTGTTTGTTGACCAATAGGTCACGCCCGGAGCTTAACGGGTTTAACTTACTTAAAATCAAGTCATCTCGATGTTTTGTCAAGTCGAAAACCGTTCAAAGCAGAGAGTCTTTATTATAAAATAATTTGTGCAATTTACTTAATTTGTATTCATAAGTCAAGTTATTAACGTGTAAGTTTATTGAAATTTACCTAAATAACTTTCATATAAAACAGTAATTTTAGTTTTTTTTTTTTCAAAATTATGAAAACTCTTTACAGCCCTTTCTTAATCTTCATTGAAATTAATTTATTTTTACAAAAATTCCCCCAAATATTTTTTCAGTCCCATCCAGACCGAAAGTATTAAATTATTTAAGAAGAAAAACTTGAAAAAAAAGTTTCTAAGTTAGCTGAGTTCAGTTCTCTTTTATAACAAAGATAAGAGAATATACATTTTCGAGAACTACACAGGAAGAACTAAAACACTTAAGTGCCTAACTTGTAGCCGTAATTTTATTTAAAAGTTACTTTTTTAGGAAAACTTTACCCCGTTTCTAACCTCTGCCTTTTACAGAAAGCAGTTTTGATATCTAAATACCTTTATAGCAAAAAAATAATTTTTGAATTTGTTTTATATATATACTAGCTGCGCCCCGCGGTTTACCCGCGTAAGTTTCGATTTAGGGGGATGAAAAATAGATGTTGGCCGATTGTCATAGATACCGGATAAGCACAAAAAATTTCATCAAAATCGGTCAAGCCGTTTCGGAGGAGTATGGCAACGAAAACTGTGACACGAGAATTTTATATGTTAGATTTTAAGAATTTATTGCTTACTATATTGAGGCCGTATCGGACGTAGACGTAGCGTTGGAAGGCCTCCCACAAGGTGGACCGAACACCTGGTGAAGGCCACAGGAATCCGCTGGATGCGAGAAGCACAGAACCGGTAAAAGTTGCGGTGCAGTGGACGTCGTTGAAGGACAACATTATTAAAAAATGTAATGTTTTCAATACGAGACTTTTGGCTACTTTGTATTTTGTAATTTTTTTTGAAATGTGTGTCTTTTTTGTGCAAATAAACCTCTTTTAGTTTTTCTTTCTTTCTGATGATGATAATTATGTTGAGCCTCCAATATACAGCATGTATCAGAAAGGTGTGGTCGTATTTAAGGCGGACCAACATCGTAATAGCGACAAAAATATCATACACTTAGCTTGTGTATAGGTATTGAAGTTTTGTGGTTTTGTTGGTCCCATGGAGAAAATTGTTCAGTTTGATGATCTGTACCACACCCTTAAATGTGACTACACTTTTTTGATACATGCTGATATTGCTTACTATAGTGATGCTTGCAATAGACGTTGCGCTTTCTAGAAGTATCGTAGAGACTATGTGTAAGAAATTATGGCATATTTAACTACCTGTCTAGTAATGTACATGTCCCCCCTCATACTATGTATAACTGTAAGTAAAGAAACCCAAGAGTTTTCCTAGAGTTATTTTGTCATAGAATGTGACCTAATATTTGTCATGTTAACAACATAACCATGCTATATTACATAGATCTTTGAACATGTCGGAAAACGCGTTGTAAATGAAAAATTTATTATTTTGAATAGGCAATAAAGGGTGACAATTTTGTCTTTTATATCGGTCAAGGGGTTTTTCGGGAATTGGATATGAGTTAGCGAAGGTGACGGGTATAAAGAATAATCTCTTTGACGGCTGCAGGTGACCGCTGCCACTGGGTAGGTTACCTATAGTCCGAATCGAGAGAATGTGTTCCTAACACATGTCAGTGAAACAAGTCTAGTAGCTAATAAAGATGAAATTCGCAAATCACGTAAAAGAAACTGACAGGTGTCACAAACGCATTCCTTCGTCGGCCGTACTGTACCTGGGTACTTACTGATAATTCTGCAGAAACCACCAATATTTTCCTTGAATATAAAGTTCCTATAATTCAACACAAACAATTTCCATAAAAGACATTACAACACAAATCTTTAGAGAACCACTCACTATTTAAACCTACTAATTCTTGCACAGCAACCTGCCTGTCCATACCACATCCATTCTCCGGAGGTACCTCTCAATGTGTTCGCTTAGTTAAACCATAAAGACGCCGACATAACTTCATTGATTAAAGTTCATGTTAACCGCACGTTCTCTGATTTGTGAATTTGTTTCTGAGGAAGAAACTCGCCTCGTTTGTTAGTTTGTGTGGGACTGTAGCGCATCGTACGTTAGTATTGGTTATCGATTGTAATATGCTCTGACATCGTTGAATATTCTTATGTTTATTAAAATATCTTGTGTTCTTTATATCTATTTACATTTTACTTATTACTATTTCAAAACATATATATTATGTACAAGTATATAATAAAATAGGGCAGAGCGCCCAAAAGGCTGGCAGCACTGCTACGGTGGATGGCAATGCTGATTCTTTGGGCTAAAAATAGGCCAGCCCTCTGGTTACGTGAAGAGTGGAAAAAGCGCTTGGCGATGTCCCGAGGTACTCGATGAGCACTTGGACTCCACGGCCCTAGTGTTTCAACCCCAAACGGATCGCAAATATAACTCTCAATAAGGGACTTATATTCACCGTTTGAGGTTGTATTCTTAAATTGACGAAATATGACTGAGTCCTGAAATCATTGCCTTCTGACTGACAAAATGAAAATACTACGTTGTTTAAATTACTCGTTCGTATGACTAGCTTCTGCCAGCGACTTTGAAGTTTTACGCAGAACTTCTCCTCCGACCCTCCCCGTCGCATCGCATCTCTCAGCGTTCTTTCTGACTTTTTTTGTTTTTACTGGGCTCCTAGCGTGATGTTAAGCCTTCCTCAACAATTGGCAAAATAAAAATTCTAATCTGACTGGTTGTTCCAGAGATTAACGCGTTCAAACAAACAAACTCTTCAGCTTTATTATTAGTATTCCTACCATATTTCCGTTGTATAAATAAAACATACCGAATATCACCACGGAATACTCTTTAGGTCTGTCGTGTTTCTTTAGAATTTCATGATTCCTCCATGAAAATAATTTTACCAACAAATTGATTTCCAAAAAATACTCTCTAATTAATTTCACCACCGGCCAAAACCCTTACCCCTTCCCAATTGGTTATTAAGCAGCGTCCTAACTAATCAACTTAGCTGTGGAAGGGGACCGCGGTCCGCACGCACGGCGCACGCGGCGTGAAGATGCCGCGATAGCAACCGCCGCGCCGGCCGTGGTCATGACGTAGCAAGAGGCAGAAGGGGCATTTGCTTGTCAAGTTCAAACCTATTTATGTAGGCAGTAACAACAAAGTTTAGGCTGCGGCAGACTTTAGCAAATTGCCGAATCCTCTTTCTGTCGTGTCAGCATGAGTTACACCATTGGGATCGTTGCCGTGGTGAAAATTTTAGCCAGTCTATAGGGTTCTCAGTGGTAACAGCTGTGGCTTACGAATTGTAGGTCGTAGGTTCAAACCCTGACAGGCGCATTACTCTCAAAACGGTGAAGGAAAACATCGTGAGAAAATCGGCACCAAAAATTCGAAGACATGTGACCAACCCGCACTGAGCCCGCGAGGTGGATGACTGCATTATAGGCTGAAAATGTATGTATGTATGATGTAGATATAAGGTTGGTAGCATTATTATAACAACTCTAATTATTCAGACTATTGAGAATGCTTTTCAAAAGCCTCACCGGCTCTCGACAAAGTGACATTATGTCAGGGATAACGATGATATATAAAGTTATAAATGTTTTGGGTTGACATAGGCTACCAAAAAATTGACATAGGTCGTGCTGTTGAAAGTCATTGCCGAAATTATACGAAACGATATGAAGACGATTGCAACTTTTCTAGGGCTTCTGGATTCAATAAAATGAGAAAGTGGTCTGGTTACTGCAGATCTAACCTCTCGTCTATATTTATGACATCTGGTCCGGAAAATTTATGGTTTTCCACAAGCTATTAAATCAGATAACTGTAAGTCCAGGTAAAATTGACGTTTCATGTGCTTTTCTCTAAGTCAGTGCTTGTAATGATGTCTATTGCCTTGTGCTTACTTACCCTTCTGCACTTATATATTGAGGTGTTAACAACCGCTGGCCACATGACGGTGCGCCTGCGCCGCGCGGTCGCACCTCGCCGCGCTTGCGTGTCACACTTGCGAAATTACTCGAAACTTTCTGGGGAACTATTTTTTTTAGTTTGGTTTCAGTTGTTTTAAATTGTTAGTTAGGACTTGTACATAAATAGATTGAGTTCATTTAAATAGCGTTTTGAAATTGAGTATCTACATGAGCTTATTTTCAGTAATAGCTATGCCTGATTTCATGTCATCAGTGGTAGCAGGTGTCGTCACCTGGCATGGTAAATTTATAAAAAAAGAAAAATGTGTGTGTGTGTGTGTGTGTGTGTGTGTGTATGTGTATGTGAGTGTGTGTATGTGTGTCTTGATAACTTTAGAACAAATAACTGGTTCATACAAAATAACTTAGTCTAGTGCGATAAGTTTTCCGATAGAACTCTCGCAACCCATGAGCAGGAAACACCTCAAGATAATAATAAATCTTCTTCTGACTTTACGTTTTCCTTTTCTTTAATAAAGGGCCTTATTCCTTGTTCATAAAAGTTCTAGCTCATTGTTGGAAGATTTCGAACATATTTTAGAGTTGCCTCATGTTACGTATTCTAGAAACAAATCACGCACGTACTTACGCAACCAGATAGGATTAGCATAATATTTAGTCTGTCTAGTCGTTGCCTTGTTTGAAATTGTGACTTCTACGTGATGTTAATTCTTATTAGATATCTTACAATGTGAGCTATCGTTGAAGCTACACGACTGACTTCTTGCAGAACCCAAATTACCTATACGATAAAGTTAAACTTTTTCCAAAGCCTACTCTAATACATTTGTTTTCTAGGTCTACTGTCTATAAGTCTTAAACATTCGCGATAAATCAGTCGATCAGAGCTCAAATCTTCCGTCTCATCATTTCGCTACATGATTCTCAAACTTAATAATTTCCAACAACACGGCCATATCACCGGTTCTCCGTAACAATGATGGGAGGCGCTGTTTTACATCACATAATGAATCTGAGAACAAGGGGGCAATCAAACATCGAGAAGTGTTACATACGAGCCTTGCCAGCTCTCAAATTAAATTAATATTGTAACAAACGGTCAGGCCGTATGTAGGCGGACTTGAAGCGCAGAATCCGATGATTGCTTTCCGATACCGTCTTACGGAATACACCGTTAGTAGACAAACTAAAAATTAAAATAGCTAAACGGCCGGTGGTGAGGCGGCTAAGCAGGGCAATTGTAGAGCCCAGCGGGCGGTTCGCCTTTCATTATTTTATAATAACTCGAATAGAGGGCGAGCGAAACCACCGTGTCATGCTGCCGGCCACGGTAAATAAGCAACTCTTACCGAATTAATTGCCCCATTCTGGGCGGTAACGTCAATCTGGTCCGAGTCAGTCGACTTATTGTCGCTTCACAGAAACGATAGATCCGCTACTTATTGTTAAAGGACCTGGATTCCATCTGATACCTAACAAAATTATAATAGATTAAAAATTCGGGTCTTCTTCATCTACACAATGAATTGTAATTCATTCAAAATTCAAATAAATTTGTATTAATAGACTCGCCCCCTATTAAATGGGCCTTAAATATAACTGGCGAAACGGGTGTAGGAACAGCAGTTATCATAAGTTTTGTACTATGTTCCAATTTGTGCTTTATCGTCTTGACTAAATATTCTTATATCCTTCCTTTTAGGCATTTTGGCATAATCTGCGGTCGCAATGAACAATACTTATTCACAGAAGTCCTATGGTTCATGTCATACAAAAAGTATACCCGGGGATTTCCATCAACATGACGCATTTTTATTCAAATTCGATTCAATTGCAATTCAATTACATGCAAACGAAATAATTACACGACTTTTTCCTGTTTTATATAATAAATAAAAGTGGAAATTAAACAACGACATATTTCAATAATTTATGCAGATGTTTTTGCAATGTCATATTTTATAAACGTGACAAAAAAGAAACTGCTACTTAACGATATGAATTTACAATAACCTCCTTTACGACTTTAGAACGTTTATTAAACTAAAGAAAAATATATAAAGAAGTGAAGAAATGACAAAGACTAAATGATAAAGAAATGACAAAGACTTTCAAATCCACTTCTACAAGCACATATAGTTGTCATTGTAACCAAAACAATCCTACGCCACTACCACATCAAAAAAGGAACATCACTACATCAACACCACAGCAAGGATATCAGCCACAACCCAGTAGATCACATCCCTAGTTCACACCGATACACAGGGACTCATAACCGGGCGCCGCAAACATCTGTAGCGATCGATATAGCACTCGATCGAACCACAGATTATGCTAAGGCGATGTCGAGACATGTCGAACGCCTATCTCAGATCGATATAAATCATCTTATTAACTATTGTTTTGGGAGGTGTGGTGTGAACGAGCCGATCTTATCGACACTCTGATGTGTTTTAAATTAACATAATAGGTTTTGTGAATGGATATTGCGTTTATGTTTGTTGTGACTGTAGGCCTATGGGAACGTTTAGGGGTTAGTTAAGTTTCGTCTGACAGATGTTCTCTTGTTGTGATCGAGTCTTTTGAATTGAATTGCTATTAATCCAAACTGCTAGTACTTGGCACCACCTATGCCCGTAAATGTTTTACCGAGCATCAGTTCCTTCGTGGTTCCTTCTTACCACAAAGATATTTTCAACAACCATGCATGCCAAAAATATATGACTGAACATTGTTGAAATCAAAAATTACCGATAGGAACGGTATTAATATAAACACATTATTTTCACCCCAGTAATATAAATGCTGATGGACATCAGTAAAGACCAGAATTAAACCCATGATTAATTGTAGAACATTATAAACGGTCAGTTCTATTTTAGCACTTGATATTTACAATCAAATGCCTCTAGCAATAAGCTGACATAAACGTTAGGTGTAAACTGAGGTATGGAGTAGGCGAAGTTACGTTTGTACACCCACATTTGTAGATGAAAGTGTGAACTCCTAACACGATAAGAGAGTTTGTTAGAGAGACTTATCGTTTTCATCTATCACGATGTGTATTTAAAGGTTTGATGGAGGGCCAATAACAGAATGAGTGTCTGTAACAATACCTACGAGTAGATTTGTGCTACACAATAACAACCTTTATAAGCAATCAAGAAAATACCAAAAAAATTGTATCCTTGTTTCTTTTCTTCACAACGGATGATCTTCAAAGGATTTTCAAATTTATACAAAGCGATTCATTTGCGATTCTTGGAGATAATGGTAGCTATTGATCACTACAGGAGAAAGCACACATTCGTATATAGGAAATATTCTAAAGCAAATAAATAGATTCGGCACTTGAAGGTATGGTCTGTTTCAAAAGTATTTGATGAAAATGTAAGCAAATGGATCAAAACAAGTACTTTTGTAGTGCTACTTACAAATTTAGTTCTCTGATTTGATTATTTGAATATTTAAACACGAAATCCTAATTTTAGATCACCTTAAGGACGTTTTTCCTTGGACTATTTGAGGTTAATGTTATAACCTTAATTTTCGTTCATGATTTTTTAAACAAAATTTATGATAATCAAACATTAGTTGGAAAAAGTGGTGAGATGTTGATAGAGAGATGTGAGATAATATGAAGTTGAAACCTTCTAAACACATATGATTTTGTTACTATTCACTTTAGCGAGTGATTGCGCAAGAAATTTACCTGAACAGGATTTCTGAATACTTTCATCACATAGATACTAACAGATTATACTAGGTTGGTTTCTAGGCCTAAGAACTATTTGTATTCCTGCCAAAAATATGACGCAGTAGGCCTATTTAACTACACAGAATGCATCGCAAAAAATCAAAGCGTCGCAACAGACCTAATGCGGCGTACATCCGTTTTCTGCCTCTTTGTACCCACATATAGCCTACTTACAAGTTTCTGATTGTAATGTGTCATCGGCAAAAAAACAAAGAGTTGAATGGCCGCGTGGTACAACGAAACATCGAATTAGTATGTATGGAACCCCGTCTAGCGGCGAACATGAGAAACGTATGCTGCTGACTCATTCGATGGCCTATCATCTCAGGACCATGTGCTGTGAACTTTTGGGGATTTTTTTAAAGCTCTTGAATATGTTTGGAGTTTGTGTGAGTTGTTTGGGAGCTGTAAATCAGTGGTTGGTAGGCAGGAGTTGCATTTGTTACTTGGCCTAAATCGTGATATTCTGAAAGCCAGATTTCTACGTCCAATTTCATAAGAAAATTAATTTATAAGAAATGCCCGTTACTGCTTAATATCTCTGTTAATAGAATGTAAGTATTTCTCTTGGATATCTTACGAGTACCTACTCGTAAGATATCCAAGAGAAACATCTCCATCGTTTTTCCTATACCTACCTAGGTATAGGAAAAATTTTAAGCAGAGGACAACAGTTTTATTACTGCGATACAAAAGCTATGCTATAAGTACCTACGATTTGTCTGTGACTAGACTCCCCTACGTTCTTATCTATCGCCCTACCGTTCTTTGTATTTCTATGGTTTTCTTTAACCAAATAAAACCATTAAAATATCCTGCAAAATGGGAAAAGTTATGATGAAATACGCCATCGTTTAATTCAACCATCATTAATCTATCATATTCTATCATATTTTTTCCTTACATCCTGCATGGCAACAAAACAATGCAGCTTGCTAAACAGTTCTTCGGATCAGTTTTAATTAGCTCCATTTAATTCTCTGTAATCCTTGTTACTTTTTGTTGGTTGTAGTGATGTAGCCGAATTGTTTGGTCGTGGTCATAGAATTTGTGGAAGAGGCAAGTTACTTACTAACGAATCTTGGAATAACCACAGGGATTTGTAATACCTGTAACTGTCAGTAGGTTGCGGTTTGGCTGCATGATGTCTGTGTGTATTAAATGGATTGTTTTTAGTGCATACTGAATTTGCTTTTGCCCATGGCTTCAGGGGATCAGACCGAAGTAACTCCGGGAATTGGCCTACGGAAACGCACTAGATCTAGAGCTTTACTTACTAGAGCTTTACTTTTAAAAAGTATGGATATGGTTATTTATTTACCTTACAAACTCACTTAATGGCAGACATCCAAATCCTATCATTGTAATGTTTATTTGAGGCCACAGTTAAGGAATTAAATTTCAAAACAACATTTATGATTATGATTTCTTTCTGTCTCGTTAACCGGATCCAGCACTCGGCAAATAATTTCATTAAACTAAAAGCAGTCGAGATCATGTCATTGGTGCAGCTAGGTCAGCACATATTTAGGCAGGCAATCGTATTAACAAATTAATTAATCATCGTAAGGAGTCCATTATCCATCCAACAACAATAAAAGGTAACTCTTCTAGAATACCTCGACATCCGCGTCGTGACCTTATTAGGAGCCGCGGAATGACGGGAAGTGATTGTCGTAAATATGATGAAGCTGAACACAGTTACTTAACAGAATTTTTTATTGTTATGATTTTAGATGGAAAGGTAGTGTAGGTAATTATAGTACAGTCAGCTTCAACAAAATAAGACAAGAATTCTTAAAGTTGTCAACAATTTTTGTTATACTTACCTACCTATCAATGTATGTAAGGATCGCAGCGTTCTGTGATTTCTGATGTTCTGTGGTGGTGAGTTTATGTATGTTTGTCTATTTTGTATCAATGCGTAGCCACAAAACTTATAACAAAATAGGTACTTTATTGTAGCTACACGTTGATACAGTATTATGAATAAATTGTAGACAATCAAATGAATTCTTGCTGATCTTTTTCTTTTTAATTTTAAAATTTTTTTGAAGCCGACTGTTCCTACCTCCCTGCTGGGTCAGACGACTAGATGTAGGTACGGCGATGTGACACGGCGACATATATATTATACCACTCATACACTCAAAGGTTTTGGCAGCACATACATTGTGCGTACCGCTGAGAAGTGGAAGTCGGTAGCTGAGACTGTGTTCGCCGATAGCTTATAACCTATGAGCCTTCAAGTCTCGAGTAGAGAGGTTCCTTCTAGGCAAGCGCGACCACACTATCGATGACCATCAGGGCCCTATCTACTAAATAAAAATCTTAAATTTATTAATTCAACCAAAATAAAAATCTTAAATTTATTAATTCAATGACAGACAACGCACTGCCTCAACCGCTAGGTCTTGAAAAACTAAATTTAGACATATCCTTTTGTAATGAAGGTGAGTACTAAGGAAGGATTTTAGGAAATTCATCCCCTAAAGGGGTTAGATAGTTTAAGGCGTTAAGTAATTTCAAAACATTGTATTAAACCAGGAAGTACAATGGTATTCTGTAAACCGATAGATACAGCAGCAGCATAATCAGCCTAGAAAATTCCCACTGCTGGGACACAGACCGCCTCTCTGTGAGTGGGAAACTGATACACCTTTGATAGATTTAATTTAATTTTAGTATATTGAAATGTTTTACTTTCTTTTTCGGTGAATGTCCTTTAAAAATATATTAACTTTTCCAAATGTTACCAAAATTGTTTAAATTTCTCTTTGAACATTATAACTACTATTAAAATTTTTGTTTGAGTTTGTTAGCTTAGTTGTTAATTTTATTGTGCAAGCTGTGGTCTCCTATAAGTGAAGGAGTACACCTACTTAATATCATTTTGCTCTTTATTTATGCGTCATGAATTGCGTAGGTATGTCTTTTGTTGAAGATCCTAAATAAATAAGTAAAGACAAGAAATTAATGTATTTTTGGTCAATGTTACGATGAAAAGTATGCGCAGACTTTGGCTTCGTAAACGGTCTTTTTACACCCTATATAAAATGAAATGTACACATCACTGAAAACGTTTTAGTTGAGCTTCTCAACATTACATGCGGCTTTTAAATTACATACATTTTTATATATCACCTCAATTAGACACTACCTACATTCCATACACTTAAAGTAATTACCAAAAGGAAACGTGAGCGATACGAAAATAATGAACATCCAAGGAAGGTAGGTCAAACTAGCAATTTTATCATTTTTCATTCCATGATTAATTTTCTTAAGCAGCTGTCAGACGAAGCTGTGATGTTAATAAGTCATAAACTCGTAATGGTTCATAGTTAATGGTCGAGTATGATCATCGATAGTGGGACTTGTTACTACTATCTGCATCGGTTTTAAGGGCTGGACATATTTGTAAGAAAAGGTCTGAGACTACAATTTCAAATTCTGAAAAGGCTTTTTATAGAGAAAATTGTATAAACAACGCTGACAAGTATTGTACTGCCACGTAACTTGGCCAGAGTATTTAGACGTTCCTCCCCTTTTATAAATTTCTTCTAAACGGTCATGTTTAAAAATAAATTATGACAATGAACATAGAATTGTTAATTTTTTTGATGCACTAAGTAACATACGCGAACTTACTGACTGAACGTGCTGACTGTAATGGTAATACTGTGTAATTGTCGACGAAGAATAAAAGTACCCACCTCGCTTTACCCCACAGATTTCGTACAGAAATCTTAAGGATCATGTCAAACATGAGGGATACCTGGACTTAAGTTGGAGGTCTAAAATTGAGAAAGTATGGTGATCAATGTACCTTCTCTGCTTGAGAAGAGACCTTTGTCTTGCATTGAGATTAAACATACTGAAAACACCTTTTTATATCTAAAGTGCAAATATTTTCCACAATCAATTTATAATCACAATTTTCATATCTTGTAGACGTTTGCCTATTGGTATGAAGTTGAACTCTGATCCATTATGACAAAGTGCATGAGACCCTTAACACTAGTTATGTAGGTACTCGAAAAGGTTGTATATCGATTTAATTTTTATTGTCGTGTAAAAGTGTTTGTGCAAACCTACTTACAAAAATAAAATCATTTATCATAATATTTTAATCGCGTTAAAATTAAATTCCTGTTTAAATGTAGGCTAATGTGATGGGTTGCCAGTTGTTATGATAAAAAAGTAAGGAGTATACAATTTATTAAGTCTTAGCTATTAAGTATGTTTTAAGTGTCATAATTAGAATCCTGTTTACATAGGCTCACTGGCACCAACCTGTACCTTTGAATAATGTAATTTAATAAAAATTAAATAATGGTGGTGGAACTCAAAGGCAAAAAAACTTTTAAAAGAAAATGAGTGAAACTTTTTTCATATAAGTTGCAAACTGTTTTATGCAAACAATGTGAATATTGTTATCAATCAATCTGCCTAGCCTTTTCCTAACTATGTTGGGGGCTTCCAGTCTAACCGGTTACAGCTGAATACCAGTATTTTACATAGGGCGACTGCCTATCTAACCACCACAACCCAGTTACTGGGTACACGATACCCCTTGGTAAGACTTTTGGGCTTTTGACTACCCGTGACGACTGACAAAGATCTACGAAAGACAGCCGGAACCAACGGCTTAAGGAGTCGCGATAAGTGAGGGATGGTTACCCATCCACGAACTGACCGCGGTAAGCGTAGCTTAACCTTTGATAACCGTGCGGCTGTTATTATTTAGCCACGAGTCCCTCTTCCTCCGTTAAATATTGCGATCAAATAATCTCTTCTCTGTACCTATCTGCTTTTTTCACAGTATTGGGAAAACAAATTGAAAATGCGCCTATACGTTAAAGTTTACATGCGCATTTTCGGCTTCAGTAAAGGCACATACAATGTATTTCGGCGAAATCACCTTAGATATTTCCAGCCATTACCATCGCACATTTCATAATATAATATGAATACAGCTTGTCCGAGGTGATTAGTAGTGGGATTGTCCAATAAATAACATCTCATTATAATGGCGGCTCCACAACAGATCGGTCGGTATTTCGCGCGCCCTCGCGCTTTGGGGCGCGCGCGCAGGGCCGTAGTTAGATCATGCATTGAAATATTGTTGAAGTAAAAATAAGTGCCCCTGGATGCAAATTTGAATAGAAAGATAATTAATTAAGAAAACAGAGTATCCATTTGCTAAAGCAATAAATGAGTCCACGCCTGAAATCTTAAAATACTTAATTTAGGTCTTCATACAAATGCTTTTCAGTTGTTTCATGCTCTCGTTGTATCATGGTTCAATATAGTTCCGTTGTGAAGGATTTTAGTCTTGTTAATGTCATTGATATAGCTTTACACCCTTAGACATGAATAATTCTATACAAGATCACACATTTATTCACCAAAATATAGGTAAGAAATTAAGAATGTCAGTTTTTCAGGGGCCCGTCCGAATTTGAGCTTTCGAAACCTCATGCCCTTTCCCCGACCATATTCTTTAATGTCCCTGCCTTAGAACCTCGTGCTTTTTTAAGCACCACCACGCACTTCAGGTCCGTTCCTGCACAGGGCGTGGTGGTCGTGCAGGCACCGCGGGCGGGGGGCGGGTGCGGGGCGAGCGCGTGCGATAAATGGCCCGTCCGAGCGCCGCCGCCGGCGCATGCTCTGCTTTGCGCACTTTTGTTATGACTGCTGGGAGCGTTCCACTGGCTGAGCGGTTTTCTTTTTAGGGATGAGTTTTTTATAGAGAAAAACGCTTTTGAATAGACATGAATGCACCAGTTGTTTCGTTTATAATGTTAGTATGTAAGCCTATCTAAACTACTTAGCTGGTTTATAAAATGACCAAATTATTTTGTTTGGCAATAAGCTCGCCCCCTATTACATGGGGCTTTGCCTAAATGTGGTTTCACTATAAGATACACCTCTGGCTGAACCTTCTAGAATAATAGGCGTGTTATTATGTTACGTTCTTTTTTGGGAATCGGTACTTATTGTCAAAGGAAACTTCGGCATCTAAAACATGAAAACCTTAGTTATTATCCAACTCAGTGATTAGATTGTGTTGTCATTCCTTTTTGAAAAGTTTTGAAGTTTAGAAGAAAGAATAATCTTAGTTGTAACAACTCTTCTCGATAGTATTGCTCAGGTGTACGGATCCTATGCTCGTTCACTATAAACCACCGTTTACAAAAAGTCGATACCTGATTTGCTTTTTATCACAAGCGTTTGAGCAATGGTGGATATTTGTCTTGAAATAGCTAGATATGGATACATGCTTATTACGGCTTACAGCATAAATATCAAAGTTTTACATACATGTATAAACTTGGTCATAAATATAGGGGCGTGTGAATAATAGTAACAATAGAAAGCTTGTTAAATTACATCTACAACTTACAAGGCTGTTAGAAGATCGTAAATCAGAATAAACTTTGCACTTCTAATATATTTGCGAGGAGTAATATCCGTATACAGCTGCAATTGGATTAATCTTTCATGTTGTAGTAGGTAGAGTGGGTGGAAGTTGAAATGTACATACATTATATAGTTCCATCGATTTTATGGAACAAGAAATCGTGTCAATTGCTACAAAGGAACGTGGTTGCTTATTTCTTGTAGATATTTCTGTTTAACAGTCTAACAAAACTATTGTGGGTAATTATGTTATCTTAGCTTTTTTTTATCACTAATTAAAAAATAAGGTTGGTTTCATTCATTTCAAAAACATACCAACACAAACCAAAGCTCTACTACGAGCTATGGTGTCTCCCTCGTCGTAGACATTTTGTGTTATCGTAGCTAAGCAAGTTATTTTTATTACTATAGGAAACGGCGTAGGCTTGCAAATAATAAATGAATGTTAGGGTAAACTGTTACCCCCATACTAGTAAACGTATTATATCAGATGAATAGTTACACACCGATTTCACTCTTTCAGTCGTCAGTAATTTTTATTTGACTTTGGAAAGAAGACAAAACGTTGTGTATACAGACGCTATACAACGTTTATTAAAATGGTTTCAAAATAATCTCTGTCATCATTACGTCTGTTGTACAATTTTTGACATATGAAGAACAGGTTAGGCAACCCTCAGACCTACTATAACTTTCCTAATCCGCACAGCTAATGTTGGTATTTTGGTTACATATCTTTCTAACCAAACAAGGGGTTTGCAGAGAAAATTTTGAGCGAAATTTGCGCATGTGTTGTTCTTTTTCTTCAATATTTTATCACATGCTGTGTGAAATGACAAAACGTACCACGCTTTTGGCACCCTATTCTTCAAACCTTACAAGCCCAAATCCTGTCCAAGGTGTAGGTACCATCCATCCCATCTCCAGTAGGTGTGAATGATAATTTCTTTCATCCTCCAATGTTATCATTTAACAATGATTCATATCTCGCGAGGTGAGCCTGGTTTAATAAACAGCGATAATTAAATGTTGTAACTTGAGTTGTTTATGCCGCATGCTCCGGGACGCCGGTGGAGGCCGGGGCTCCGCCCTCTAGCGCCCGCCTCGTTATGACCGTAAGGGATTAACGAGGATCTTGTATAGTTGTATGTTACACTTATAAAGGATTTTGTTGTGTGTTGGATTCGATTTTGATGGGAGTTTCTGTACATGTTGTTTATCTTTTTAATCCTTTATTAAGTGTTTCACCGTTAATTCCTAGTTAAGACCTCCTTCTCTACATTATATGTAAGTGATGAATCGATTAAGAAGGTTAAAAACTGTAAAGTTACCTAAGCGTACCTAACTTATATTTGAACTTACGTTTGTCAACAAACCATGGTTACAGTGTTGAATTAAAAACTTGAAAGTCTCCATCCATATTGATTTAGACTTCGACTGAAGCTGAAAATAGAGTGATGCTTCATGTCGTCATCTTGGCAAAAAATAAAACTGAAATGTCATCACTGTTGTTTTATAAAATACAGGTTTTAAGATCACAATAATTTATTATAGTGCGTGAGTGATGACACACTATTAGCCTTTTAATAAAAGACCTAGGTTCCTGTTATTAAACCCTTTGCGTGATAACATGACACGTAAAAAATATAATTATAAGCCATTTGTAAATTGCTACATTATGTAGGTATGTATATATTTGATAGTAATACAATTATTGACAGAAGCTTTGGATAAACGAATATGTCTTCCAAATTTAAAAAAAAATTAGTCCTATTAGCTACGATCGTAATTATGCGTTTTGCAATTATTTATCAGGAGTTAGAGATTTACTTACATATCACACATAATCAGCCTATAATGTTCCCACTATTGGAACACAGGCCAGGCAGGCAGGCAGGCAGGCTCTTCGAAGTGTTACCGCTCCATGGTTTTCGCTCCTCTCTTGGACAGATTTACTACGACGAATAAAAATCTGATTTATCTAGGAGATATCTTTGGATTTGTCTAAGTAGGTACATTTTTATCTAACGCTTACTAAAGTAAGTAAACTAAAACCATCCCATCGATATCATCACCCACAGGCACCAAGCAGTACCTACAAGTGCGTTTGTCTTGGTTTCAGGGATATTGCACAACTCATAATGCGAAGTATTAGAGAGTGCTTTACGATCGAAAAAAAAAAACCTGAAAACATTGTAGCTTGCGAAAAAATCTACTAATTGAGTAAATTTTCTTTTATAGATTCTTTTTGAAAATAGTTCTTTTGTTCAAAGTAGTTTAAAATTATAATTAATAAAAACTAACTATGTATAATATCTATATCTATGGTTTTTTATACGATCAAACGAGCATCATGAGTCGTGCACTTTTGGATTTTCCAAATTTTCTTTAACATATTCTTAAAAGACTAAGTCACCCACTAATTGATACCTAATTTCATGTTAGCCGTTGTTATAGCTTGATAAAATTATCGTGAATCCTATCACTTTGACCTAAGATCAACGGTTTAGATAGAACTGAAACTTTTAATGGATAATAAGTACATAACAGCTTTCCATACTGAAACTAAAGTAACCTACCTAGGTGCTTAATCTAGTCAAGAAACATTAACATTATAAACAACACAAACAATTCAAGCAATATAACAATCTAAATGAACACCCACAACACTAGAGCCAGCAAAAGCATGTACTTAACACAAGTACGCAAAACGAATTTTAAAGTCATTTCTGTTCCAAATCTCAAGCATATTGCTAACAAATCACAGGCGAATGGGTCGTTTAGCCACCATTTGTTGCCCTGGGAGCGACGCAGGGTGGTAATTGTGTTTACAATACATCCCCCCTCGGCTTCCATCCCCCTTCCGTTCATTTCTCATCCTCAAACATCAGGGCAACGCTTAGCGATTTCACCTCGGGAAATCTGGGGAAAAGTGGAAAATGCGGTGTTATGAGAGACGCTCCGATAGCTAAATGTTCGTCGTGCTCGGGTTCGCTTTTGTGTTCCAACGAGCCGGCTAAGTTGGGTTTTAAATTGAGTAGGTGCGTACTTACAGGTTGGATCGTTGTCCGTTTATTGGTAGAAGTGATTGAGTTCTACGTTAGATGATCTTGAAGTAGGTACATATTTGTTGTGGATGGATTGTTGTCAACTGCTGCTTCTGTTGTCATGCCTCCAGTTTCCATGTCCCTACTAATAAATTACTTGATTGGTTGCTAATCATCTTTTAATACATTTACTTTTTTCTGAAAAAGGTGATGTCACCCAAAAAGCAGCCAAGCTTAAGTGGGACTGGGCATGAAAAGTTATCCGCATGTCGAACGAGTCAGGGGCCAAATCTACCACATTGTGGGTCCCAGAAAACGTCCAGCAACATCGAGGCAGACCTAGGAGAAGGTGACGGGACGACCTTGACGCCTACAGACAGGATTAGTCCACACTAGCTCAAGACAAAAAGGAGTGGAAAGTAGAAAGGGAGGCCTTTGCCCTGCAATGGGACAACATAGGCTAAAAATAAATAAAAAATCAGAGTCAGTGAATTATATGTGTGAATCTGGTCAATAGCAAAAGCAGTTGTCGAAAAATTTTGTTTGATGCTTCGATTTTTTTTTTATAATATTATATTTTTCTTCATTTTTACTTTTATCAAAAAACAAAGAATATGAATGCCTTGACTTTATAATGAAATATGCATGCATAATTTTTTTCGGGATTTCGATGATTAGTCACGCTTCACAAATAAAAGTAATAAAATACTAAAGTACTTGCACCTTGCTGAGTATATAGTTTGAACGGTAAGGTATTACTTAAAAAATCTTAAACAAAGGCCAAAAATTCCAGCGACATACAATAAATAACCTTTGTTTGATGACGCGGATTATGGTTAAATGGAGTGCTAATTTGAAAGTGTCACCGAAAGTTAAAACGATTTTCATTTTTCTGTGATATAGATGATGGGACACTGCTTAAATAGCCAATTAATAATTAATCAGGTAATTTCACATTTGCACTTGTTACAACATCTCATTTAACATAATATAATATTTTTGTCTTTCCCATTAACTCGAAAAGAAGAAGAGAAGACTTGTTCTACCAATTTTTTTATCCATCCGTCAAGCCTGTTTTGTCCCACTTCTAGGCAAATGCCCTCCCCCTCTTTCGAACCTGCTAATGCAGACCTAAGGCCTTGACCTCCATTTAAAGGAAACCTAATGCAATAGTGTAGCTTCCAACAAAGCACGTTTTATTTAAAAAAAATCTAATAGCTAGTTTGAAAACCAGTTTGAAAGAGTGACCTTTCATCCATGAAGGAAAACTCGACTTCTGGAAATTATAGTAGTAACACTCCATCCTATTTTCTTTACAACCATAATTATGTAACAGGAAATCACCTTACGATAAACATGCAATATAATGTTATTGCATGATTAACACACATGCCAAAAAAAAACCGAGTTAACACTCCATTCACTCTATCCTCTTTCCTTCATAACCACCTTTAACGAATCCGGGACGATCGTCCTCATGAAAATCCCATAAAAAATAATAAACAATTTACGTTCACCGACACGCTCCGACTCTGTCGCTTCACCTTTCGTATTAGCTGAAAACTTTACAACGCTATTTTTTTTAAGAAATCTGCTTCCCCTTCTAGATAATGCGGGTGGCTATAAAAAAATAATTGCGATGGATGAGAGGAAAGTTGATGGAGAAAACGAAGCTCAAGGTGGAAATTGGTGGGAAAAGAGTAGCTCAACTTAGTGGGTAGAAAATGATGATAATGACGTCTGGTGATAAGTTGCCAGTTCCAATTAAAAATATTATTATATCCAGCAACTCGAGTTACATCATCAGCATCACTATCACTGACAACATCAGTAAGAAATCAAAGAGTTGTCCAGGTGAAGAAGAGCCAAGTCTCTCTCGCCATTGAATCCCTACTTTGGTGACGTAGGGTCTATCTCCTCCTGCCTGCTAATGACAGACTGCGCGCGCTTACTCACGCTTAGGTACTTACCGCTATATGCTGCATATTGTATACACTACAATACCTTTCATTATTGGTACCTAATCTGTTTGGTCCTTAAATAGGTATAGACTTTTTTGAAATCCCATAAATTCTATCTCTATAATTTCAAGAAAATCTTTTTTGCGGACATGCATTCACAGGTTTTTATCTTATACTAGCTGCGCCCCGCGGTTTCACCTGCATAAGTGTCGATCCCGTGGGAATATCGGGATAAAAAGTAGTAGACCTATATGTTAATCCAGGGTGTCAGCTACCTCAATACAAAATGTTATCAAAATTGGTCCTACTGTTTGATAGTGAAGGAGTAACAAACAATAAACACACACACACACACTCACAAACTTTTGCCTTTAAAATATTAGTGTGATTTTTCTTTATACAACATCTAGGCCACTATACTCGTAGTTTTTACTCGTTTTTTTTTGTAGGTACTAAATAAACAGTTATTATTAAATGTTGTAGGTACAATAGATGTTACATAACATTTCAGTGCAAAGACACATTCCGCCATGCAATGATGACCCGCAAATAATTAATACATGAAGTAAGTATGTTGAAACGTCTCTAAGTTTTTTTTTTTTGAACAATTTTTATGTGCAGACGCCAAGCACATCAAGCTACTACAATCTGTCAAATTTCTTTGATAGATTTCCAACTTTATCGCTAAAGTTTAAGGTGCAAAGTTGATTGGGAAAATTTGACAGTTTCGGGTAGGTTGATGTGCTGGCGTCTGTACTTATTCATTCATTTTTAGGTTTTGTGGTCAGAAGTTTATGAACGAAAATAACTATTTATTAAAAATCCATTTAAGTTAAAAAGAGTAATTCTTGAATAAGAAAAATGGCACTTGAATAGTAAAAATGGTAAAGATGTTTGTAGACGGTAAGTATCTAAGTACTAGTCAACTATAAACGGTTAGCCTGTTTAAAAAAACATGCGGTTCATTTACTCAACTTATAAATTAAAAGAGTTTACTTCTCGTTTAATTATTTTAATTGATAAAAGCCATCAAAACCGCGTAACAACTTGTTGTTACACACTATATTTATGTAGGTACCTACATATCTACATGATAGATAACACATTAATATAACTCGATTCACAAACAAAAACGTAGGTACATAAAACTAATAAGGCTAGGCCTACATGTTTATGACTATTTATCGAAACTAAACTCCAACGAAATGCGGAGAAGCAATACGATATCATCTATCTATCTCGTTAGACCATTCATTACGGGACACTGGAAATAAACCGGCCCCGTCCAGAGTCCAACAAGTGTATAATTCCTGGAATACCTAACAAATGTTACGTTTTTTCCGTCGGTCTGTACATGGCCCAATTAAGGGCCCGACAACGACCAGCCGACTCACTATATAATTTATTCGCTAAGGATTTTGTCTTGTGGCACGTTTTTCGAGATCAAAATCGGAATCGTAAACACCTTGTTTAGCTCTTTTGTTATCGATAAAGTTTTGTAATGCTATATCGATTGTAATCGATATTGGGTTTCATTAGGTTTCGGTTATGATGATTTTATGTGGGCGTTTTTGAGATAAATGTTGGAAATTAGATGCGATCTTTTTTTTGTTTTTTATTTTATTTTATTTTATTGGGTTTGTTATCTTTTATTATTATGCAATTACCGTAATGTCGTAAGTTCGATATAATTGACATTATGGGACCTTTATTTAAGCAGATCAGACGCTTAACTGATGTGTATGCAATATTGATTAAAATCGTACACTTTTGTAGGTACCTACACGGGCTTCAATAACAACAAACGGTCTTGCGTTATCCTCATCACTGAGCATTCCTGCGACATCAAGGTTTATCAACTTTATTAAAATTTGACAAAAATTTTTTGGAAACCTAGATCTAGGACGGCAAGACTTATAAAACATTAAACATACACTTATACCTAGTTAAACACATAATATTTTGAGTAGCCACATAGCATTGTCTCTGAGAAAGGAAATATTAGTTCAGTAACCATCACGACTCAAGCATATAATGTACATTACGTTACATATATCTATACAATTATTTTTATCCCCGGTTCATACGAATGGCGTAACTATATTCGAGCGGGCTCCGTGCACTCCCGAGCATCGATTCTCAGAATTCTTTAATTGCACCCACTCCGACGCAGATCGAACGTTTAAAATCGATTTTTTTATTCGATTTATTTCATGTGAGCCTCGAGTTCAAAATCGTGTTTTTGTTTTGCGATAGCGAACGCTGTGTATATGCAAATTTTACACGCATCTACTGAAACTTCTCAATTAATTAAATTGTGTGACAGTTTTAGTTTTTGTCATAATGTTAGTCAACGTTAATTAAGTTATAGAGTTTGCGTCTGAGTGATAATTTGTCGCTGACACGAAATAATGATAACCTGTGTTACAACTTATATGTAGGTAAGATATCAAGTTATTTGATTAAAATTTGAACGAATAAAAATTGCTGAATTCAGATCTCACGAGACATCAATGAAAAAAAAGCATGATTTATACATGTACTGGTATCATATTATATTTATTACCATTAAAAATTCCAAAACCGGTATAGTCGGATAACTGGAAACGATTTAATTGGTAACATAAAAATAGCGAACCATTAGTCCCACTTCTGTATACGAATGAGCAAAATTGTCGCATTCACCCTACGTCCGAACAAACAGCCAGCTTGTGTTTTCACACCTAAGAAATTCTACGGCATCCAAAGAACTTTAATCTTTATACTTCAGCGTTAAAGTACAAATTCCATTGCGATATTTCTCATAATCAGGGCAGATATAAAATCAGGCAATTCAGAAATTTCTAGCCCGAACTTTTGAGTCGAATTTTGTTTAGTTACCGTCTTCGACGGAAGCCAGCTTACATGATTAGCATTTGAAAGTTGAACTCTATATTCAGCAAGGTTTAGTTGATTTTTGGTTGATAAATAAGCATAAACTCCAAGAAATGTTGGTGATATTCGTGATCGTAATGAGGTGAAACAATTCAAAGTACGAATGGACAAAGACTTATGGAGTTTTTATTTTTAAATAAATGAAATTAAATTCGCTACATTCCCGAAGCTTGTTAAAGTATAACTTTTTCAATTTCTTTTCTCAAAATATTCCTATAAGAGGGTAGGTTTCAGTGTATTACAAAAAGTTGGATTGTGGTATGTAGACGTTTATCGTTCCCGACACCTTATTGAATACGTTTCTTTTGTAAGAGTTAAGAGTTAAAAGAATGTTAATGAATGTTAAATGTAATGTACCTGTCGCAGCCAACTGGTTAAATTAGTCGTTCAGTTAACCGCCTGGCCTTTAGAAGTAGTGCTCGCCTCGCTTCGCTCTTTCGGCTCGCACGCGGTTGATCACAGTTCTAACCTAACCTAACCCATTTGGTCAGGGTGCCCTGGCTTAGTTACTGCGAACAATTCGGCTCGCGCGTGATTGGTAACCTAAACTGTAATTGAATATCATTCAGTTGAACGGCCGCAGTTTAGAAAAAAGGCTAGGCGGTTAACTGAACGGCTAATTTAACCAGTTGGCTGCGACATACCTAATGCAATTGCAATTGCTGTTAGTAAACATCAATTGCAATTTTAAATTGATAGGACACACTATAATGTAACACGTTACGGGTTACATTCATTGTCTTGGATAAAACCATTTTTTTTGTTACTGTAAATTCCATAAATTTCGTATTTTTAAGAATGTTCCCATTCCAATCATTCCAAATAAATAAAATCTCAGTCACTATCTGTCAAAAATACCTCGAATTTACCTACATTTTTGTTTTTTTTTGACATCTATTACGGTCGAGATGAGATTGCGACTAGATTTTGAACTTATTCAAATACAGCTAATTCAAATAATTTATATCAGCCTTCTGATCTTATAAGACCGTTATTTAAATTATATGGAAATTTTAAATCTCCAGTAGGTATAATACAGTCCATATAGCTATATCCGCTAGGTAGAGGTTTTGAAAGGGTGCAACAATTTGTCCATGTTTACATGAACCAGTAGATACGAAGTTGGAAGGAGACAGTAAGCTGTATTAATCATGTAAATGAGTGAAATAGATGTATCTTTCACAATGCATGCAGATTTTCAGAAGAGTCGTTCTGAAGTGTAGAAGACTATGAAAAAACTTTGTCTACAGGAAAGGTTGGTTTCTATTTGAACTTAGGAATAACCCTTTGATTACCTATTTAAATAAAACTATTGTCTAAAAGAATATTGGTGATATACCCACTGAATTTGTTTCATGAAAAAGTGACACGTCAACTCAGTTCAAATTATGTAAAACACTAGATACCTGCATAAGTCTCAATCCCGTGGGAATATCGGGATAAAAGTATACTATATTTTTATCCAGGTTATGGTCTACTCATGTGCCAAATTTCATCTCAATCAATTCAGCCGTTTTATCGTGAAAGCGTAACAAACAAACATACAAAAAATCAAATGTCTCCTCTTTTTTTTTGTTTATCCTATAATGTCCCATTGCTGGGCAAAGGCCAAGGCAAAGGCCAAGTCCTTCCAAAAACTTTTCCCGTGCCACCTCGATCCAGCTCTCACTGTATGTTTCCAGGTCATCTTTTCTCTTTATAATATTAGTTTAGATTTAGCAAACTATAACTCCGATTGCACCTTCTGATGTTTCATTTTTATGCGGCAACAGTTAAAATTTGGAGCAAGGTGCAGCGAACACCATCGATCAGGTGTATTTGTTTAAACAAGGTGCATCCAAACTGAATGAAGTTAATTCATAAAATAGTTAATTCCGACTTTGTTCTGAATTAATTGTGAATTATATTCATTGCTATTGTATCGGGAGATCCTAGAACCGAATAAATAACTTTACAAAAAAAGTTGTGTTTTCAAACTTTAATTTCAGTAAGTATCTAAGTTTTGGTATTTTGTAGTAGAAATGCGAATTAGCATCTTGATTTTTATAAGGTTACAGATTATCTAAAGATACAAATAAAGAAAATTAAGTGTCTGTTTTTAATGGCAAAATAACAGCTTTTTACTAAATGCATTTGATGAAACTATATATAAATATACAGTACTTATAACAAAAAACTATTTATAATTTTTTTGTCTATATGTCTGTCTGTTCCGGGTACTCTCCAAAATGGCTGGACCGATTTTGACGGGACTTTCACTAACAGATAGCTAATGAGTAACATAATATCTAAATATACTTTTACTTTTATTTTTATTTTAGACAAAGAATTAAGTAGTAAAGAACTCGCGGGCACAGCCAGTAGAATATAACTATAATGAATATATATTTATATAAATAAAGAATAGATACGGTATTGGTAAAGTAAGTACTGCAATGTAAGTAAAAAAAAAACCTGTATAAGTAGTTTATCAGTCATCTCGTTACCATAACACAAGCATTAGGTTGCTTAGCTTGGGACTAAAAATGGCGTTGTGTGAAATGTCCAGGGGTCCAAGGATATATAATACAGTACCAATACTTAAAAAAAAAGTAGATTCGTAAGATGCTTCTAGTAATTCTATCTTAAGAAATTCTACAGAAAAAAACATAAAAAAACCTTATAAAACATGAGGCAGAGGATAAATATCAAAAAGATTACATGCAGGACTAGATTTTAACAGGCTCAAAAACTCACAGTTAACCTGAATTCAAAATCTCAAATTATTATGAAGTTTTGGAACAATAAACTCGATCTCAAACAAAACAGAGTTCAAATTCCATTGCAACCAAAATTTATTTAGGACCATTTTATTAAAAATGTCCACTCAAAAATCAGCTTTACAATGCACAACCCTAAAGTAGATAGTTGAGTAAGTGGCAATAGACGTAAATTATCTGAGATTATGAATTGAAGTATAGTTTTCTTTATAAAGAAAACAATGCTTGCTATATTTGCTGGTTGAAATCATAAGCCCATAACCGAATTCCTATCGTAATTCGAGCAGGTGCGTCGCACGCGTCCCGAGTGCGATGATCCGAGTGTAATCTTACCGGGTGACGCGCGGGCGCAGCTTGTATCGCGTTACCTTACATTATACTCACTAATTTGTGGTGAAAGGGGGGGATAGTTTTAAATCATATTTTAGTTCAATTTACACACTGAGTTTGCGTGTCATTTTATGCCAACTCGCCTGTCACCACAAGTTTGTAAATAGAAAGTGTTTATTCATTTTTGAAAATCAGCTCAGTAAAAGTAAAGAGTCTACAGATGTAGGTGGTACACCTCTGGCCCTACTACTTTAATACTTTAATGTATTATTAGATTTTAATGTAGTTTAATTTAATGTTCTGTGTCTCGTATCGTGTCGTGTGTGTGTCGTATTATGAGGAAATGCGGTCGAAGAGACTTTTAAAAAAGCCAAAGTAAAAAGTCATAATTCGAGGTTATAGGCTCTCGCATATTTCCTCCTCCAATATTGGACCAATTTAAAAGATATTTCATAAACTGAATAAGAAGGATATATACTTTGTCCCTATGCTTTTCTTTTTTCATTGATAGTTCTCAAATTTGTACACTAGGCCTCTGTTGACAGCGGCAGTTTTGAACATGTTTTGAGGGAAAACATAGGAACATACCTACAGGTACTTAATATTTATTATTCTGTAAAAAATCACTGATTTATGATCATTAACCAGAAAGAAAACAGGCGAGAGCGTTTCTATGGAGAAAAGAACACCCGCATTTCCTTTTAAGTTCTTTGCATACCTATCTACTATTGTACAGAAGAAGGTTTTTTTTTAATGGGTCTGACCTCTGTGCTGCTGGGGAGTTTGTTGCGCCACTTCTTCTTCCCAGCAAAAGCACTATTAACTGGTAAAGGGCGGGCATTTTGGGCGAATGTCTTATGTAATTTTGACGTTCAAAAAGTGTTGATTCTCTGCCTAATTTGAATAAATGACTTTTTGACTTATACCTCTACATACTTACCTAACTACATTATATGTATACATGTACATTTCGCCAGTTATCTTACAAGAAAGGTGAGCCTATTGCCATCGCTCACACTAACCGTGAAGAAAAACACCGTAAGGAAACCGGCGCACGGTGGGCTGGAAATCGGCTTTCATAGACATAGGGATTTCAATTTGCAAGTGCTTGTTTTTATGCCGGATATCGCTTCTATTAGTCATTACTATGTACAAAAATGACACCCGAGTTAATTCTGCCCAAAAACGAAGGAAGTATAATTTTTTTACGAAAAATTTGTATGAAGCTAGTATGAAAAATCGAATTATCTCCTAAACGGCATGTTTAACCGTAATATCCTTGGAGGTGGTCATAGTGCTAATTATTTATGATTTTTTGGTTGCCGATTTGACGAAAAATTTCATGCCGTTTTTTTTTAAAAAATCGTCAAAATATTTTTATTTGTTTTTACATATGAAACGATTCCTTTTAGTGTTTATGTTGAAGAACATGGACTTTTAACTACACGTAACATAAAATAGCATCACTCCTATATTTCCGAAGGAGTTTGCAGAGGTATATAGTACACCCAAACGTAGACAACTATGTTTGAGCTAGATATTTATCAACACATCATGGTTTTAAAACTTTTCATACAACCAAATTACCAATTGTTTACTCTTCTAATGAGTCCGAAAAGAAGTGATTAAGTAACTACACTGATTAGGTCTTCTAATGAGTCTGTATAGGTGATTTAATGATTTTCAATATCTCACGACAATGCCAACTATGGATTATATTCAACTTTTCCTGATAAGTAAGCTAATTTGTTAATTAGCAGTGCTATGAGTTCTAAGAATAGTTAGTTACCTAATTATTGGCGTTTTGCAATAAAAGGGCTAAAGTTTTGTTTTATAATTTAGTTTGTTCACAACTGTGTAACTGCTAACACTAAATCTGCGACTATAAAATATTAGAATGGAAAGTTTAATCACCAATTTAGACTTGTTTGTTCTTCTACGAAGTGAGAGTACTTCATTTGATCATGAAGTATTGTTCGCAAAGAATTTTGTCGGAGATTTACGCGAGCCGATTTACAAAAGTGGCAGAAATCCAACCGATTCCTTGATAATTTCAGGAGAAAGTACGAGAATTGGTTGGGTTGGCGAATATTGATTGGCCGAGTTTTGTGCAAACTAGTTAATCAAGAACCAAGTGTTGATGAGATACCAAGAGCGCCCTCAGTCTCTCCAGAACCGTCGACATCAACGTCCATTGGAACAATGACGAAAAGACCCCGTAAACCATTCGAAGATCTGGGAAGTAAACAAAAAAAGAGAAGATCTGATGAACACACAGGCGAAGATTCCAGTGAATTGGCATATGCAGCTGCAGCACGTTTAAAAGAAGAAGGGCATGGAGATATCGCCTCTGTCATCGAATACATGATGAAAAATCCTGAAGCAGCCGCTAAATTAAATGAAACGCTTAAGAAACCAGCAAAAACAATCATATTTACGCCAGAAAAGGCGCTTGGATTGCTTCTTTCGCTAAAACTCTCAAAGTGGCAATATATTACGTTGCGAGAGGCTGCTATTCGGGAAGGTGCTAAGGATATTTATCCATCTTACTATAAAGTGCAACAAACTAAGTTTGATTGCTACCCTCCGAAGCAATCAGTGACAGTTACGGATTCATCGGCTAGGATTACACTTCAAGCTTTACTTGATATCACAGTTACAAGAATCCTTCAAAGCCTTTCTAACGAAGAGCATAACAAGCAGTTGAAGCTGATATCCGAGTGGGGATTTGATGGTGCTTCTAACCAAAGCCGATACAAGCAGAAAATGGAGGGTGAGGAAGATGACTCGAGCATTTTCATGACCTCCTTGGTGCCACTAAAACTGACAGATGGAGACAACATCTTATGGACGAACCCAAAACCATGCTTAGTTTTGTATTGTCGTCCAGTTCAGTTTACTTTTGTAAAGGAGACTGAAGCAGTTGTCCTTGAGCTGAAAAAACAAATGGATGAAGAAATTGAGGCCCTTATCCCCCACAGAGTGCAATAATAATAATAGGGTGACTCATGAACTAATGATGACGATGATCGACGCTAAAGTTTGCACTTACCTTTCTGAAGCTAGATCAAATGCATCGTGTTACCTGTGCTTAGCAAAGCCTACAGAAATGAACCGCTTAGATGCTGTAACATCAAAAATTGTGTATTCTGACCTGTATGAATTTGGCTTGTCATCCCTACACGCTCGTATAAATTGTATGGAATGTCTGTCAAAAGATTTGCTGTAATTTTACAAGCAATTACATCTGGAGCGGGCAGGTCGATATAATAAAATTTTGAGATTATGCCCGCAAAACAGCAGAAAAGTACGTATTATTATACGACTGGTACTACATGTCGTCAACCGTTCATAAATTATTAATCCATGGGGCTGACATAATCGAGAAAAATAATATTGTTCCGATTGGGACTCTCTCGGAAGAAGCCTCAGAGTGTCGAAACAAAGATTTTAGGAGGTTTCGAGAACATCATTCGCGGAAAAGAAGTAGGCAGGATTCCAATCAAGACATTTTAAATATGCTTGTTGTTTCTTCGGATCCTTTGCTAAGTGCACAAAGGCCTAAGTTAGATGCCAAGAAAAAGCAGAGCTTTTTTGCTGAAACTCTCGACTTAATTCAATTTCAGGAAACTGAGTTCGAGTTTTTGGATATATCCAATCTGGATGCTGACTCAGAATTGGAGTCTGACAACGAGAGTGATAAGGAAAATTTGTAAAAAAATTATATATGTACATATTTGTAAATTTGTATTTGAGTGTGTTTGGTTTTTTTTTTTTTGTAATATTTAATGATATTTTGTCTTTTTTTTTATTTATTTTACAAATGCTTAGTATTAATACCTTAAATTAAATTATTTTGTATATAATATAACTTTACATGTTACTTAAATAAGAGTTTGATAATCTTTTTTTATTTAAATTAATAAAAATCTGTCAAAAAACAGCAATTTTTTTATTTAATTTTTCTTGTTTTGTGTGTTCTTAATATTTGGGTTAATAACATATCGAAATTTTTAACTTGGACACTAAAAGGGATCGTTTTACATGTAAAAATAAATAAAAATATTTTGACGATTTTTAAAAAAAAAACGGCATTAAATTTTTCGTCAAATCGGCAACCAAAAAATCATAAATAATTAGCACTATGACCACCTCCAAGGATATTACGGTTGAACATGCCGTTTAGGAGATAATTCGATTTTTCATACTAGCTTCATACAAATTTTTCGTAAAAAAATTATATTTCCTTCGTTTTTGGGCAGAATTAACTCGGGTGTCATTTTTGTACATAGTAATGACTAATAGAAGCGATATCCGGCAAAAAATCAGGCACTTGCAAATTGAAATCCCTATGTCTATGAAAGCCGATTTTCAGCCCACCGTGCGGCGTGTCCTAGAACCAAAAATTCGAAGACACGTGACATCTATCAACTCGCACTGAGCCCGTGTGGTGGATTACGGCCCACTGCCTCACAGAGAGGAGGCGTCCCAGCAGTGGGAACATTATAGGCTAATTATACTTGCAAATCCAGACTTTATTTTTTATACTAGATTGCATTTAAACTAACTGGAGAAAGCTTCAGAGCTACATTTACCTAATTATAAGTAATAGATGTACCATAGATATAAAGGTGTTAAAGGGCAGGTGCACACGTTGTCACCGAGCTAACGACGAAGATTACACCACAGTTATTAATTACTGCAGATTATAATGGCATCAGTTGTACGAACACGCAATTAAAATACTAGACTGACAGCGATAAGTAGCCGGCTTGTTTTTTTTATGCTAAATTATTGAAATGTTATAATATTTTTTCTTGTCAAAGGAACTTAAGAAAATATGCGGTTTGGTACCTTTAAATAGATCATCATTTGTCGAAACCCTTTACATCTACCTTTAAGGCGGATTTAGTATAAAGTAAATAAACGGCCGGTGACAGTTCAACGACATTGATTGCGGTATTTACGTTCTTGAGCAGACAATTTTTTCGAACATATGAAGCAATGATTTAGCAATATCTTTCATAATGATGAATGAATGACTATGATTGATTGTGTCTTACGCAATTACGGTGCGGGTCCTTTATCTGAATGATTCTTAAAAGATTTCCAATATTTTGTCTACATACGATTATCTACTTACTAACTATGAAGAGAGATGTTATTTATTTGCGCTACACCCCTTTCTCTCCATTTTCATTAAGTTGTACCTACAATCTACCTCTGTTACGATGTTCAAACTAATTATAAAATAAACTTAGAAAAACTTCTAGTCGTCCATCATTGTATTAAACTAACTTCACATCTAAAGAAATATGAACTAAAAATATAACCAATCATTAAAAATGCATATTTAAATTTAGTGTTTTCCGATGGTGCTAAAACTGTAAAGATATTGGCTCTTATCTCGACGGCCCTTATCATTTCGCTTGCTATCGTTTATTATTATGAAGTATAAAGTTTCTTGTATTACGTGTTGCAGTTTGTATAATTATTTGGCTTTCTGAAAGATTCCTTTTCCAAAGATTTCTTTGGTATAATGACACATTACACACACATCACATTATACGTAAATAGTCTTACAGAATCTTGAATGAAACTCTTGATTAAGTGATAAAATGAGCAATGGGGAATTGAAGAGTTGAAGTAAAAGGCTACAGTCTACATATCTTTAGGGATAAGGATAAAATAATGATGTGAGTATCATGTTATCAAAGTAAAAACTATCAATTAGAATAACCGTTAAAAGACTATGAAGGTCCGTCGCATACCTATCTGCCCGCCATTTTGTTTTTTGTTTTTCAAAATGGCGTTCAAAATAACCTATATAAATCGATAGTTGACATCAATGCAAACAGAAAATATACCTAATAAGACTAAACACCGTAAAGTGTCAGTGTCACATATACGAGATATTGGTAAGACTTGGTAAGACTGGTTATCAGACTTTTAGGATATATATAGCCAGGACCAACGGCTTAACTGGCTTCGTCCGAGGCACGGGTGGTCACCCATCCACGAACCTTAACGAACTTAAATCGACACGTGTGTCAATTATTATTTCGCCACGAGCACTTCTTATTAAAAATAAACTGCCTACTTCTATTAATCCACTTCAAACTTTGTTTTAAATTTACAAACCGCCTCAAACCAAACAACAAACGAAAACAAAAGCTTAAACACCTTACGATGAAAACACAAGCGCTGTATTGTAACCAGGTCAAAACTGTATAGTAGCCACTAAAAGGTGCGTAGTACTTCCGCTAGAGGGTCGGAAGGGAGGGTGCTTTCGATCGGCACATAAACCGGCCAGTAAAATACCTAGCACAGGTGCTAAGATTACCTGTGCCTCATTTTTAACAAGGATTTTTACTTTTTTAGTTATATAAAAAAGATTTTTAAAAAGTGAAGATGCAGATAGATGATGCCTCAGTTGCATTAGTTACAGTCCGGGATTTTTTTTTGTTAAGCAAATTGACATCCTACGTCAGTTTACCGCAATGCCATTTCACAAAACTGTCAAACACAGTTGTGTTTTGAATATTATAATCCATACTTCCATACTAATATTATAAATTCGAAAGTAACTCTGTGTCTGTCTGTCTGTCTCTATGTTACCTTTTCACGCCTAAACCAATTAACGGATTTCGATAAAATTGGGCAGAGAGATAGATTGCATCCCGGGGAAGGACATAGGATAGTTTTTATCGACATAACTCGCGGGCGAAGCCGCGGGCGGAAGCTAACATACATAATATTTTGTTGTTAGTCAATTTGCATAGCAATAAATTCCCTGGCTATTAAACCTAGCATTAGGATTACATGTGCCTGAATTTTTACTTGGATTTTAAGTGATTAAAAAAAACTGGCTTAGAAGCTCCAGTGCCTTTATATGGATTTAAAAAAAAAGAATTTATGCCAACAGTTGAAACACGTATTTCTTTTGTTTTAATTTGATTTCGAAACAAAAGTAAATTGGAATGTTTCAAGTGTCAGCTGCTTGTCATTTGTTAGTCATAAAAATTGATGGGGAGAATTGTAGGTAATACTTTAGTTAGTAGTGAATTTACCAAAATGGATTCTACAACTCAAGGGTTTGACAAAATAGCAAAAAATTAAACACAGGCAAACTTATAAGTGCCGTTCTCAAAAGACCAGGAGACCTAATCTGCTTCTGGAGGGAGGTGGGCTGGTTGGAATAACCACCAACGGCCGCCATGGCCC
Source organism: Gortyna flavago (assembly GCA_963669345.1). Taxonomy (NCBI): domain Eukaryota; kingdom Metazoa; phylum Arthropoda; class Insecta; order Lepidoptera; family Noctuidae; genus Gortyna; species Gortyna flavago. The sequence continues at coordinate 6,210,365 of OY770131.1, forward strand.
ACGCACAATGGTCCACTGAAGGACTAAGTGCGGAAACCAAACCCATAACATAGAACATAGAACTTATAAGTGCCTATTATAAACTATCAAGGAACACGCCAAATACAAACGTTTGGCGAGTTCCTTGATAGTTTATATTAGGCCCTATCACGAAGGCGGGAAATAAACGTAGATAACATAAATTCGAATGATTATTTAAACTGCAATCTGCCTAGCCTTTTCCCAACTGTGTCGGGGTCGGCTTCCAGTCTACCCGGTTGCAGCTGAATAGCAGTAGGTATTTTACATGAAGCGACTGCCGATCTGACCTCCATAACCCACTTACTATAGGTAACATGATACCCTTTGATAAGATTGATTGTCAGACTTTTGGGCTTCTGACTACCCGAACGACTGTCAATGATTTAGGAATGACCGCCGGGGCCAACGATATGTAATGTATGGTCACCCATCCACGATCCGACCTCGGCAAATCGAATTAAATACATCCCATTATGTTTTGGTTAAGGTAACTTTATGCGACAGGCATAACTAGTACTTACTTTCAACACGCTATGCCCGCGACACCTATATTAGGTATTTACATTTAGTAAAAAACTGTTATTTGACATTACAAACAGACACTGTAATTTTATTATATTAGATTTTAAAATCGTTCGAATTTACGTTAGATACGTTTAATCCTCGCGTTCGTACTAGGCCCACTGGTTTCAAATAGGAACAAATTATTAGAGAAAATTTACTTTTTCTGTAGGTAAAACTATTATACCTACAATAATTAACAAGCTTCATATTAAAACCAGGTCTCACACAAAGTCTCAGTTCACCTTTCAGAGCCCCGATTGTTCAAACATTGTGAAATTCCTGTAAGCAAACCCGCATGGCATGGCTTAATGAAATTCTGACAACATACCTAATTAGAATAGCAAATACGTACGTGACGGTCCCGAAAATAAGCTGAAGGTACTTTTATGTAGAATGTTACTCTGCAATTTAATAGGTACCCCAATGTACACTTTTACATACAGTTCAAATATCTCTGAAGGATTCTTCTCTTTTTTGCAAGTTGTTAGAGAGAGTTGGTTTTAATAGTGGTGATTTGTTTTCGTGTATTCCAATTCGATTTTTTTAACATTGAGTCGAAAGTATTCATTAAAATTGCAGGTACTTTTTTTATGTATTAAAAAAATAATCAATCAATAATCAAAAGTCATTTATTCAAACTAGGCTGAGAATCAGCAGTTTTTGAACGTCAAAATTACATAAGACAGTCCTCCAATGCCCGCCCTTAACCACTTCCATGAAATAGTATTTGTCTATACAAGGTTCTCAGTCTAGTCTACACCACCACTACTAGTACCTAGTCTAGTTAGTATTGAAATAAATACTTCCAACTCTATTGGGATTCTTTGGATTGTATCACAAGTGTGATTTATATCATAAATTCCAATCAGTTCTCACATTTTTTTTTTTCAAAAAAACTACAAAAATGAGTAGACATGCAATTCAATATCACTACTTTTGAAACTGTACCTACAATTCAAAGCAGAGCCTTCAAAGTTACAGTTCAAATAACTACAAAATTCGGTACCAACAGTTTTCGTTCATTCATATCGCAATAAACAATTCAAAAATATGACTGCATCATTTCATCAAAATTCCGTCAGTTTTTGTCGTCCGTGTCACCTGTCTTAAGACCCTTGTACAAGGTCCGTTACTACCGCTGCGATTAGCATACTTTGGCCTCAAAAAAAGATTATTACTCGCCCCCGATACTGGAGTTAATATTCAATACGTTTACACCAAATAATAATTACAGCAGTTCGTCTGCCGAATGCATTAAAGGGTCGTTTTCCTTGTATATATTATAATATTAATGTGTGAGGGAGGGAGCGGGCAGGTGCATCCAACGTTATTAAGTTACAGATACTCAATACCCACAGTTTGTTTATTATTATGAGCCGCGTACGTAAATAACATATTATAAGATGTTATAAGTTACGCATGCTCTACGCAGCATTCGGTTGTCGACGGGTCTTCGCCGCTGCGTCATTTTAAATAGGTATTTTATTCGTAACGTCGCCTCCGCCTCACTGTTGAATTCCGTCTGGGAGTTAATCGTTTCTGTTTAATTTAAATGATCTTTGATCTGTTATCTAATAGGAGTAGTTCCAGGAACTGAATGTTCTGATTCCAGCTTGTCATGAAACGGGTTCCGTCATCATTTGTTACACAGTTTAATGATCGAGTTTACAATATTAAACATTTTATGTGTAGTGTTTTTAAGTAACTGTAAAACGATATCAAAAGTTACATCTCAAGTTTCTAGTATCTGTCGTGAAAATAAGGATTTTAAAGCCGTTGAAAACATTGGGCTTTAGATGATTTTGCGAAGTCATAAAGAAGCGTTCACATATGAGCGGCTCGGTACGCACTTACTTATGCAACTTTTGACATTGAAATGTCTATTAATAACTACTAAATGATTTGACTTTGATTTTGAATTATTTTGTTCTAAACTGATAATTCCTACTTTTTTCCAATAGGTACGATGAAATAAATAGGAAGAATCCTATTTCCTGTTGTCAATTTAATGTAGCGAACGGTAAGTAACCGCTTATAAGATCCATATCGTTTATGAAAACGTTGCTTTAATAATTAGATGCAGAAAATAGAAACGGTAGTTATGGCTCCGCCATAAAGATTAATAGCTCATTTAGCTACTGGCTACATTGCAAAGTGTTTGAGATACTTACTTATTATACTTAGGTACGTAACTTTATTTTACTTGAATTGAACTTTGTGCAAATTATTTCATCACCACTGCTCTTAAAACTTTGAAGGAAAACATCGTTAGGAAACCGGCAGGTCCTAGAACCAAAAATTCGAAGAAATGTGACATTCGCCGACCCGTACTCTGGGCCCGCGTGGTATTACGGCCCACTCCCTCTCAGGAGGTCTGTGTCCCAGCAGTGGGAACATTACAGGCTTAATATGCTAAGTATTTCAATCAAGTTAACACTTTTCGATAATTATTTAAGTTACCTACATATAACTGTTTTTAATAATATAGAGGTCGTTATCCTACAAATTTCAACACCATTATTTCCTGGGCCTTCCTTTTTTTATTTTTTCAGCAAGTAATTTACAGTACCTAGTTACATTATTACAGCGGGAAGCGCAGAACCGGTCGAAGTGTCGGTGCTTAGGGGAGGCCTATGTCCAGCAGTGGACGTCTATTGGCTGATGATGACATTACAGTAGATATTTCTTTAACAAATTGTAGCAGATAGTAAACTTAAAGCATCAAACTGAAATTGTTTTTTGTATCCGAAAATGGTCCTTTAAAAAATTTATGACATCTTTACACCCAAACAAACAACAACGGTCAACACCAACCCTTCAATCTGGTCACCCCGATAATAAAAATCACTTTGCGTACCTCTAATTCAGAATCAATGAACCGACAGAAAGAATAGCCAGTACAAAATTGAAAAGCAAATTAAACGCGTCGTGACACGGCGCGGGGTCAGCGAGATAACGCCGTCTAAGTCCCGGATTGATTCCCGGATCAGCCGGATAGTCGCGAGCGCTCGAGTGTGTACGATCCCTTACTCACGACTCGGTGACTATGAAGCGTCCCTAAGGATTTGTGGACGTTATTTACTTCTTTAAGTTCAGAGGCTTGAGTTTATGTTGCGTTTTTATTGTTAATGTTTTGTCTTCAACATCCATGAAGTGATGTTACCTATAGCTTGCGATGCTGGAACTGCTGGAAGTTACAAATGGCAGAAGAATAATAATTAAATCCTCAACTTACGCCTTCTAATATTTTGTAAAGATAAAATGAAGTTAAACGGAGATAGTCAGCTTTTCCGACGGCATCATTGCAGTTGCTATATGCATCAATCAAAGTGTGGATAGCATTTCAATTCTTCATTTTAGTTACTTTGTAGCTTGAGTTACAGTGACAGTTTTATTTAACCTACACATTCTAGTACACCGTTACTAGAATAACCACAGATAATGGTTTGTTTTTGTGATAAGTTTCTGTTATATTTCAAGAGCTATTCACTTACTTTCCATCCTTATTTATAGAAGTGAAAGTTTCATGACTTTTTAATCGACTTCATAAAAGGAGGATGCTCTATGTTCGTCTGTATGTATTTTTTCATCAATTGTGAAACAATTTTGAAAATTCTTTTTGATTTGATAGCGGAAGCTCGCGTGGTGGTCCCATATGAATTTTATTAAGTTTTAATAATACGTATTTAGTTCACTTTGTGTATGTTGGTAATGTTATAAAACAGTTGAAAGGGTTAGGTACGACGTAAAAGGGAAAAATGAAAAGCTTTTCATAAAATCAAACCAAAAAAAGTGAAACATAAAAATACATTTTTCCCAAAAAAAAAAAAAAACAAGCGATTTCTATTTTACGTTTCACTTTTTTTTTTGTTTGATTCGAAAAGTTTCTTCAAAATATCAAAAGCTTCAGCTTCAGTTACTTTCTATACTTTCAGAAGTGAAAGAGGCTCACGATAGTTTTCGTGACTATAAAAGTCATGATAATGATTTTATATTCGTTTTCAATTACTATTGTCCTATTTGAAACACAATCATAACCACGTTTCTAATCTTAGATAAATCTTAACAACCCAAAAGCGATACACATTTAATAAACAACCAATTACCTACTTCCATCTCGATAGTTTGGGAGCTGCGTAGCTATTGTCAAAAGCTTTTTCAGACCGTTACCCCACACGTCTGCCGTCTTCCTAGTGCTGTGGAAACCAGAAATGATACAATGGGCCATTTCAATTTTATCTCTCACAGGCTGTTGCAATTTGTCTAAAATGAATTGTGTTCACGTTTGTAACCTATTTGGTTAATGTTGCTCCTTACCCGTGTGAATGCGAGCCTGCTTTTTAATTACAATCATTATCTAGTTTAAAGCCTTACGCATGTTTTGTTGTTTTTTAACCGACTTCCAAAAAGGAGGAGGTTATATGTTCGACTTTATGTATGTTTTTTTTTTTTTGTATGTTCATCGATTTCTCCGTCATTTGTGGATCGATTTCGAAAATTATTTTTTTGTTTGAAAGGGTATACTCCCAAGGTGGTCCCATTGTCAGCAAGTTGGAATCTGATGAGAGGATCCCATAGAAATCGAGGGTAACCCTCAACTTTTTTTGGCAAACATATAGCGATTTGGATATTTTTTAGAGTAACTTGAAGGGTATACTCCCAAGGTGGTCCCATTGTCAGCAAGTTGGAATCTGATGAGAGGATCCCATGGAAATCGAGGGAAACCCTCAAATTTTATTAGCAAACCTATAGCGATTTGGATATTTTTTAGAGTAACTTGAGCATTTGCTCTTGGAAATCATCATTTGGTAAAGTGGAGCTGATGATGAAGACTACAGACTGCCATCGGAACTAATCAATGATAAATATTTCACGGGTTGCGATTCGATTACTTTAATATGGTTGCTAAGCAATTTATGCTCGTCACAATGCGTGTGGTGGTGGAGTGGAGTTCTTCAGGTTCTTACCAGGAGAACTCCTCAAAAATTAACGTCCCAGCATCGGGAAAAGCAATATTTTGTAAAAGGTGATGAGCAGTTGACGTTAGGCTATTGTAACTTAGATAAATTACAAACTCTCTCACTAAAAAGTGAAAAATAAAAACTTTTTTACAAAAAAAAAAACAACCGACTTCCAAAAAAAACTACAAAGTGATAAATAACTTGTGATAAATAACGTGTCAATAAACGAAAATGCAGAACCAACGACACCGACTTCCGAAATAAAAGTTATTTATCACTTTGTAGTTTTTTTTGGAAGTCGGTTGTTTTTTTTTTGTAAAAAAGTTTTATTGTTAGGAGTTAACAAGAGAATGTGAGCACATCTGTGGAGGATGAAAGTGAAACATATTTCATAACTTCTAAGGGCCGGTTTATCTCAAACGGTTGGTTAACGTAACATACGTACGTCAAAAAATAATGAGTACGTGATCGTAATTATATGACATCAGTCAATGACATAATTTTGTATTATAATTTGAAACAACGGGTTTTTTCGTTTAACTATAGTTAGCGCCATTTTTGACATATACGCGTGCATCAAGTAGACGTGAAACAACCCGCCCTTAGTCAGTACAATGTCAGTTTCAGAATCAATCGAAGTCAATCAGATTGAAACGTTTATTTCGCTGAATGATTTTTAACTTTATTGAGATCAACCGCTACGCGTGCCCATTCGACAATTACGCGATATATTACGCGTCATTCAATAAAATTAAACAAATAAATCGTACGGTGCGAACATACCGGCGTACGTAAACGCCCGTAATTTTTCCAAGTGCGAAGTTCCGTCACATCGGGGGGTACGTCGCATACCGCTTTAGGTGTAAGAATATTCGTCCAAGTGTCGACTCTCGAATATTCCGCGGTGTTGCCGTGTGCAATAAATCGCAGGGAGTGATGCCGCGGTTTTTGCCTGGCGACATTTTTTCCCGCGCTAGCGGTGCATTTATCACCATGGTGGACTGGCCACGCCGCCAGCCGGTGACTTATGCCCGCTCCACTCCCGAGCAAAATGCCGTTTCATTTTTAAAACTACAAACAAGCCACTTCTTGTTTTGTATTGGGAAAGGATATATGTACCTAAGTAACTATAGGAGTGGAGAAAGATCTTTGTCTTGGTTTTGTTTGAATAACTCCTGGCTGTTGGTCTACAACGGATTTTACACAAATGTTTTTATAAGCTTATTATTAAGGAATTTTCCTCTTCCTGAGACTCACCGCGAATCGGTAACCAAACCACTATCTCTATATGTAAAAACTTATACAGAAGAATTAAGTCCTGTGGTATCATCCTGTCCTTTTCTTCAGTAAGTACTTACTTAAAATAGAATGTGTCCCTTCCTACCAAAACACCTAATACATACAATGTTGTTTACCTTGTGATATCAGGTAACCTCAACGTGGTTCCCCAATAAACGTCACAAAATAATGTATCAAAAATCATAAGGAAGTCTGCAACAGAAATCTTTACAAATGTCAAGTTGTACGATCACAGCTCCACTGATGCATGAACGCTAAGCGTCCGCAAAATATCCGTGCAACTTAAAAAGATCAAAAGCAAACAATAATTGTGTACCAACAATGGCACCCTTAAAATCCGTCGGAATGAACCGCAAATAAAACCAAGTTATTAAGTAAGGCCTATCGAGGCCCGGGAACCATTTTATAGGTACTTTTATCCAATGTCCATTCTTCTGAAATGCGATTAAAATTGAATAGGTCCATATGTCGCCGGCATCGGGGCCGTTGCGTCACAATCACACGGCCGGCTGCATTTTCAATTTGCCGCGAGATAAGCGCGACTTTTGGACGACTTTTTCTGCAGAATAGCGGAATTGATCCTGTGACTTATGGCGGGCGACGTATAAGACGACGTAATTGGATGGTCAATTGATCTGCTTTCCAATTTAAAGGGACCTCCGCTCTTTTCATGGGGACAGCGGGAATTACGTGCATGTTTATCAATTCAATGAGCTTAACTTCACTTTGTTAGCAGGAATTGCAGGGAGGGAAATGAAATAAACGTTTAATATCAATATCGATAATTTATTCACAATTTCATTTAAAATACACAACTTCACAATGTTTTGTTTTATAAACTAAAAACTTTAGGTACGGGATATCGCTATAGGCTGTTTTGCAGTGATCTCTAATTTACATCTTTTTAATCTGATAGTCTTATAATGATTTCATTTATTTTCTACATGTTTCATTTACATTTCATATTTACATATTTTGGGGTAGGTACAGGAGTATGTTTGTGGTAGTAACGTATGATTATATTCAATGGTCATGACTCAGCTAATGCAGGTAGATTTGATTGGAGCGTAATAACCCGTGGATTAAAAAAATAATGAGCAAGCGTACCATGTTTATACAAGGTGCATAGTCATATTGAAACATTGTGGTACTACCACCTTGCGCAAAATAACTTTCTTTTGTTTATTCTCAATGTTACAACCACATACACAGCTCCGTAATTTTCAAATTTATGGCCACTCAATATTCTTAATTTTACAACGGTAATGTGATACAAAACTTTATAATACACCTTGCGACAAATAAATTTATTTTTATACATAAATATTCAATAGCTAGATTTTGTGACCACCTCAATAATTTATTTAACGAAATCATGATTAATGCGCTAACAAAATCAGTTCTGCGAAATGTTACTATTCAAAACTGCTATTTATTTACAAATTGCATGTATAACTATTACATAAATTACTATTGCATTTCATTCATATAACATCTACACAAATAATAAAATGTACAAAAAAACATCTTCGCTTTATCTTTCTGAACACATCACAATTCCTATAGCGAAACGAAACGTTCGAATTAAATATTTAAAAAAATAAAATCAATGTACACAGGAACGGAATATAACTTATAGAGATATGTACAAATACACAAAATTATTTCATCTTTTTTTGAACTATACTTATTTGATTAAGACTTCGTAACCGACCTTACCTAATATTATAATACTGTACAATTTCGCTAGTTACTTCATGTAAAACACTCTTAATTTAATACTTGTAGGAAACTGATCGTGGTATATTAAAGTCTTTCATTGGGGAACGATAAACTGGGACAAAGTTTCATTGTGTTCAAAATCAGGATATGTTCAGTTCAATTCAAACTGTAAGGCGAGGTGCGACAGTAAGCGGTGCGCGCGACGGCCTTGCCTCAACAGGGGAGCCTCAAGGATCGATTCATTCGCTGATCATTTCTTGCATTCAAAATCAAAAGCCTCGTCAATCACAGTGTGTTCGCCGTCGCTTCCCGCTTTCGTTACGACCTCAGCCTAGTTTGTTATAGATGTAAACGTCAATTCTGTTCAACAGTCTTATTTATTAATGTGATGTGTCGAGTTGATTACCTATGAGTGAATACTCATAAATACGAAATCACAGCGTGTTTTGTTGCCTCTGATTTCTTTGTAAGGTCATTGTGTCTGTCCGTTGGGGGCAAGACTCTTGTTTACGAAAGACATTATGTTAATAACTGCATTCTCCTGTGTTTGGTTGACTTATCACGTGTACTCACTCCTCCAGCCAGTCTGTAAAAAAGAAAATATTGTTAATTATGTTATTTAAGTATGTTTAAAATTGATATGCCTAACTTGATCCATCAAAATGTTGTCTGTAAAAGATCGCTTTGAGCGATAGGACCGTCTATTGTGTCACCCTATGTAAAATTTCTTAATTTATATCATGAATCCATATTGGTGATTGGTGTACATAACAAAGAGTATTCTATTCTATGATAATTTTTCATGATTAATTTATATTCCTGAATTTGGTCTGCAGTTGAAAATGTATGAAAGCTGTATCGTATTTTTTTTTTGTGAAAGTCCCAAATTAAGATGTTTTTTGTCATATAAAGCTCTAGAAAATTATAGTGGTTGTTGCTTTTTCTATACTAATATTATAAAAAGCACCTATTTTTCTGTTCTGTTTTTTCTTGTCTGTTTTATATGTGTGTACATAAATGGTTAAATAAATAAATAAAAAGTAATATTTGGTGAACTCGTATGCAGCAGGCAATCTTCGGAACTACATAACCTATTCCAAAAAAAAAACACTATTAGGAAGCTACAGTACAGCCGAGTGTCATATGATATATATTTCACGCGGACGAAGTCGCGGGCAGCAGCTAGTAAGTGATAAAATGGTCGTTTATGCAACCAACGCTTCGATATTCGCAAAGATACGAAAGTGTTAGTTTCAACCAAAGACTATGATTTCAACCAATAACCGTCGGTAAAACATTAGGAATCGGGCATATGAAATAGCTATAATTACTTATACCGGATCATTTTACATTAAATCCTACTTATTCTTACGAAACTGCATAATTTACGCATTACATTATTTACGAGGTTCCGTTACATTAATTTATACCTGACAATATTGTAAATCTTCGAAACTGCATTTGCTGACATTTTTTTATTAGTGTTAATAATCGTCTGGAAATGTTTGGGTACACATAAATCGCTAATTTTAACTCTGATATCGGATCATAATGGCAGTGTTTTCATTGGAAGCGAATTAATCCATGGAGTTTAACTAATTTACCTAATCCGCAATGTCGAAGTTTTGCATGCTGCATAAATATTTTCCATTAACTAAAAAAACCTTGGTGAGAGAATTCTAAAAGCAAATGGCCGATATTTTACATATTTTATTAATCTACCTACACGTCATCAATTTTTAAAGTATATACGGTTTTATACCAAGTCAGGGCGATTTTTTTGGGAGCTCTACCATATCAGAATATGGACAATGGACCTTATATACAGGCATCTATGAAAATTAGCTAAGTATTTATATACTATATAGTTTTGTATCTAAGAAAATAAGGTTTCGTAAGGTTATAAATGGATACAGTTATCTGTATCCATTCTTAGATACAAAACTGTTGATCATGTTTGTTGTTCATCATATCGGATAAAATTGAAATCATTGCCATGGTAATGAAAATTGAGGATTTCATACAACAAATTCCTTTTATATCCTATCACAGGAGAGACGTCATTTTACTTAATAATAAAGAGAAAATATTCAATTTTTTGCATGTTTGTTACGCTTTCAAGCTAAAACGGCTGAACGGATTTAGATGATATTTGACACATGGATAGACCATGACCTGGATTAGGACATAGAATACTTTTTATCCCAATATTACCAAGAAATCGAGACTTACGCGGCTGAAACAGCGGAGCGCAACTAGTACTAAAAATTTTGCTATTGAAACTTACCATAGAATTGAGCTGCGCGAGGTGATGATGATGGTAGGGGTTGTGCGAGGCAGGAGGGGGGGCAAAGCCCTGGTGCGGCGCCCCGTACCAGTGCGACATGTGCGCCGCCGCCGGGTGCACCAGACCCACTTGGTGCTGACCTGATGAAAAGAAGAAATTGATTAATTTAACGATCTTTTTAACTGATTACCTAAGACCTAAGATTACAAGATATAGGTAAGTAAAATAGAGCAAGTTTCAAGGGTGAAATTGGCCAAGTCCATGCTGCAACTGAGAGTCAATTTGTCTTGCATGAGAACACACACTGGCTGATCTGAGAATGGAACTAGGGTTCTGACTTACGGCTTTCATACACGATGAAAGGGACTTCGATCCGCAAACTGATACCATTAATAAAAATCTGTACAGGATTCTAGACATGACAGCGTAAGGTAGCAAAATCCGAGGAAAAAAATCGACATTGGGGGTTCTTTAATCGTGTTCTGTAGGTATTCATGGTATAAGTTTGCGCGTCGAGATCCCATACATCCTGCATATAACTCCAGGTTTCATATTTTTCTATGAAATCATCCTTTAATATCTCTATTTGGATGTCAATAATAGAAAGAATCGGAGAAGACAACGAAATAAGAGCAAAATTTGTTTTCCTAGTCCTTTAGTCCTCCAAATAGATTCAAAGTCGCTGACTGCGGACATGACTGTATAAAAAAAACCATGCATTAGATTGATAGAATATTGATTATAAACTTTATTGGTATGTAAAAACATACACCAAAGTATATCCAATGTTTATAATCAATATTACTTAAGTTAATACTCCTGATTTCCTTTCGGTATTTAACTCGCATAAAATATAAAGTCTCGGTAGAATTTATTTACAGATTACAAGTAATGGTCTGCAAACCAGTCTGCAACTTCGAACCTATTCATCTCTATGCGCTCCCAGATAACTCGCTGATACGCTTAATATTTTCCCTTCATTAACTCATTACTTAGTTAAGACTTAATTAAGTTAAAACTGTAAGGTTTTTTACTTGCGAGTTAAACATTGGAGAACTGTTTGGATTTTATTAACTTGGAACGAATGGGAGGGATTTTAAAAGTAATTAGGCGATTTTTTCCTTTTGAAATAGTTTTTTTTTTTAAAGATTTGGTAATTTCTCGACACGGGGAGTCGAGATTGGTATTAACAAAGAGAGGCCTATAGATGCCCAGTAGTGGGTAAAGTCAGGCTGTCGATGATGATGATGACATTTTCTCAACTACTATGCCCTCTCTCTTTCTTATGTATAACTTTAATGTATACACTAAAGTTTTGTGGGAACCGTAGCATTATAGATACTGACTGCATTTACTAATTATTATTATTGAGCCAAAGATAACTAGCTGTACAATTCCAACTGTTTGCATCTTATTATGCATAGTTCTGAACATAATTAGACTTAAGTGAGGTTAGATATTCAGTGAAAATTAATTGGATTGCCAATCCAACGGCTCATGCAAATTGTAACCTTTTTTTAAATCTGTTAATTGCATAGACGTATAGACGGATTAGCCATCAATATTTTAATAAACCCATAAATACTAGACCCAACAATAAAACATAAATTTAAATTTATATAATTTAAAAAAATTATATAAATTTAAATAATGACGATGTTTATTGCAAAAATGCCATAAAACAGCGTGCTTATGTTTTTGATACCATACATTATAATTATGACCATTAACTAAGACTAAATATTTTCTTGACAAATTGCAAATCAGTTAGACCATTAAGTTTGACCACGAGGAAGGAATGGAAAATGTATTAGTAGGAAATTTAGGATTAAAAACAAATTCTTACACGTGTTGAACTTTATCAATAAAATAATATTTAAAAAAAAATTTGGAGCCTTAGACGGAAATGTCATATTACTAATGTCTGTTGTATGTGACTGTGTGAAGCTAGTGTACCACAGATTGACTGCCTATAAGTGGTCGCAAGCGTTACTGCTGAGCGTGATATCTTCATCCGATGCCTGAGCCGGACAGTGTTATTGGGTTTTTCAGGAAGAAAATTCTCATTAACAACAAGAAGTTATGGACTTGTCTTATTTCAAGACAAAATGTGGGTTTAGTAGATACACACAGCCAGCACATTTTGCCTTACTTAAACTTAATGCCACTACATACACTACCTTACAGAACTAACTTATTTAACCTCGCTTAATAACTTACAGTACTTACCGAAGTCCATGGCAGAGGGGAAGGCGGACCCGCCGAAACCCTTGCTGCCGTCTCCTAGGGGCTTGATCATGTCTCCCATGACTCCTCCAAGAGCCAATGCGCAAGCGCCTCCCCCTCCCATGCCCATTCCACCCTTCTTCTTCTTACTCTTACTACTTAGCTTGCGGTTTCTTGTTTGAATACCTTCTTTCTTCATTGTAAGGGGTCGGTTCACCTGTTGACAAGGGATTTTGAGGTTTAGTGTGATGGTTATAAAGGGTAGTTTTGTGCCTATGGTATTTTTGTTGGAGCATATTAGGTATTAAGGGGAGACAGATTTGGAGGAGAACAGGAAACCAAAATGAATGCAGATTTCAGTCGAAGTGAATGATGGTAAAAAGTACCACAATAGGGAAAACCATTATCATAATAGTAAAACAAAAGACGCACTCCAACTATCATTGTCCTGAATGAGAATGACATTATGACGTGCAGCTACCATTACATAAATAAAACAAAGCAACTAGGATTTACTTGAACAAGCAAATCACGTATCGGCCAAATTATTCACTCTGAATATAATATTTTGCTTAATTGAAGCATTACTGTATTCTGTACGAGGCTAATAAGTCGTAATTGTGCCTTGTTGAATCACACAATTTTGTTAACCGTCAGTATTCCATTTTATTGCTCTGACACGACATTTAGCGGTATGAAAAAACGTCTGCGGTACCAATTTAGAATGCTAACTACGGAGTATAAAGGCATGCCGAAACCATAAAATGGTATCACAATAGTTGTGTGCGAATATTCAGCTGTTTGGTGTCCGATGCCGCCGCCGTCGGCGTCACACTGTGCATCCTAATTAGTGCAGCGATGCACTGTGCCTGGTCTTGTACATACGCGTTTGGTGGGAAACTGCGGTGACGCGCGATTTGAGGTTAAGGTCCTCAAACTATATGGATCGCGAATTTCCTGTATGAAAATGGAAGGAAACTTCATTTGACCTCACAGGCGAAGAAAATCCGCGATGCGTAAAGGTTTTATTTTACAAAATGAAGGGATAGGCAACAAGGAGGCTGTTTATTTATTTACATGTACTGAATATAAGGGACGCCATCTCAGTCTTTTGCATGATTACGTAAAGATAAAGTCCGCAACGTGCTTTCCCCATCAGATAAGCTCATATACATTTCCATAATTATACAATTTCTCTGCCAAATTCTCGGGTCAACTATGTCGGTCACTTCTGCTTTGCATCGTGTTGTTCTTAGAACCGTGCGTCACGACGGACGGACGGACGGACAATGAGTTATTCATCGCCTTCCAGGGAACTTGGCGGCGGCATGTGGGCCCTAAACGCACGATTGCATTGCGCCTGCGCGAACGCAGCCCATGCGCATGACCTGCCCTTGTTTGTGTTTGTTTTTGTCGATGTGCAATTGAGTTTACTTGTGTCGTGTTCTTTTGTGGCTGAATTATTGTTGAATTGAAGTTTGAATGTTTTAAAATTTGCAGAATGAAGAAGGATGAAGAATTACCGCGATGTTTTTCCTGGACACTGGGCTGGGCATTAGTCTTATCTAATCTAATCTAGACACGTCATGTTGTGACTTTATCAAGACTCAATAGGATAAACAAATCCTCAAACGCAGTACAAAGTGCAATTACTCCAGACGGACAGTGATAAAGCTTCATTAATCTGTTGCTAAAGTACTGCGTAGTTCAGTGCGTGCCAGATCCCGACGTCCCTAATGCGTTCCCGCGAATCGCCCACACAGCGCGCATACCGCGCCGGCGCGCGTCTCTCCTCCCAATTGAACCAATATAAAATGCATTAACATCACTGCATGCCGGCAGATTTAGACTGCAACCAAATTAGGTCATTGCGAAGCCTTTGCTTGCTATAATTTTTCTTAATTGCCCACTCGAGCGCGCATACGTAAAACGGTCTGGTAGCTTTTAGTTTTCCGTATCAGTTATTGCAAATTAGTTAATTGTTAGAAAGTACATACCTGCTTTTTATTGCCAGTAATAAAAATGTGTGTAGAAGTAATAATATACGGCTGAGATGCAAACGCGAATACTTGAGTAAACAAGATGACTTTGAGATAAAGATCATCTCAAAGTCCTAATTATGTGTTTTAAGCTTTATAGCACATATAAACGTATAAATATTGAATGCCAAGCAATTTGTAACACGATCCGCTAATGAATTCCATTTCAGGAATAAATTAATAAGATTATAATGAATCAGCTTTGATCGTTGAAGTAATTCATATGTCTATAAACGTACTGGAGTATTTAGTAGGCATGGTTAGTTAGTATGCGAGACAATGGCATCTACGGATTACGTTCGTCCATAGGTGGCTAGTGGACGAGGACAGAAGTAGTGGGGTATGTAGCTGACAAGACATCCGCCTCGTTCGCGGAGAAATTGCTTAATAACTGGCCTTTATGCCAGGTAATTACGTCAGCCTGTTCCCACTGTCCGTGCTGTAGTAAGATGGGTGAATGTGTGCTATGCCGTACCTACATGTACCCAGTGGATCGTATAAGAAAAAGGTAGTGTATTGGTACGTGTGTCTACGAATATCGTGTTTCGATAATTCGATTTTAGGAACATTAAATTGAGGAAGAAGGCACAAACAGAAATGAGGCATATTAAAAATTACGTATTTTTCTTGAGTCTTAACTGTTATTGGGGTAGAACCGATTTTCTTGCTGAAAAATGTCCTAGTCTCTATGAGTCATCATAATCGATTCAGCTAACCTTAACCTTAACCTATATGGGATCATAAGCGTAACAAGAAAAGTGGAGTATATTATATAATCGTTTTATAACTACAGACGGCACATCAAGCTACCCGAAATGTCAAAATTTCCCAATCAACTTTGAACCGAATGCTTTAGCAATTAAGTTGAAAATCTATTAAAGAAATTTGACAGATTGCAGTAGCTTGATGTGCTGGCGTCTGTACATACAACCTACCACATATAATAGCGGACGTGTTTCAATTGTTACGTAAACCCTTTAGCAGCAGTAACTTCCTCATCAAATTTTTGCGTTCCATATTCCTCGTAGCTACTTATTATGCGCTTAACGTTATCAGCACAGAGTTTCCACGGACTCATAATTACGGTCAGAAATACAGCGGTCATACGGCAATGAATCTGACCAAACACGGTCTTTGCATGCAATGATACGAGCAGGAGGCGTAATCAGTAGAAAGTGGGTTGATTGTAAAAAGGATCCCCTACGTAACAATGGTTATTGTTCGGTAATATGAAAATGATTTAATTAAGGACTTCATTGGGATTTTCCATCAGGAATTTCTTAGTAACCGCCAGGATCCCGGTTGATAGCAATAGGCTAGCCCCCTATTACATGGGACTTCAACATAACTGGTTAAATGTGGGTGTCTTCAGGGATTATAGGCGTGATGGTACGTACGTTGCGTATAGGTAAAGACTAGCAAGACAATTTTTCTGGTTCAACACTAGGTGCTCTACTGCATAGATTTTCTGTGTCTACGAATAGGGTAGTTCTGCTACGCCATAGCGGCTACGCTTCGTTTCTGATAAATAGATATATATGTACCTACAGAAGGCCTACTTTTGACGTCTATAGTTCCAAATTTTTCATCGTAAATTACATTTTACTTAAAAGAATATGCAAAGGCAAGTTTGACTCAAAATTAAGTTCGTAAGCGGCGTAGCTTCGTAGAGGTCTACAAAATTTTCTCCCATCACTTTTACTGCAATTAATTATATATAAAAGAAGGCCTTTCTAAAACCCATATCAATATAGAAACTACAAGAAACCCTAGTTTCGAGACATTCAGAATAGTGAACAAGTAGTAAGCAATCTTCAAGTGAACCGTAGCGTGCGCTAAACTCATTACAGTATGCGCCCATTCTTGTAAATTGTACCAAACATACATACTTACAAGTAGCAGTAGTTAACATGAATTTGATTTGTAGAAATCAAAATATTATGTAGTGGGTTGAATTGTGGAGGACGTATGTAGATATTTTAAGTTTACAGTCGCTGTCACGTAACTTGGCAAGAGTTTTTGATGCGTTTTTCCTTTCTTTAACTTTCTTCTAAAAAGACACGTTGAAACATAAATTATGGCAATAACCAAATATAATAATAACAGCAACACACTACGTCAAAAAAACAACTTTAATGTTATCTTGTAAAACAAGGTAACAAAACCAATTTTGAATATCTGAATTGAAAAGAGTGAGTTTCCAAGGGTTTCACTGTATTCTTTTACATAGGGGTTAAGACTTTAGAACATAGTACTATAGTTAGTTCTTAAAAGTTCATAAGTTATTGATTTTACTATTACTACAAAATGATTTATTTAGTCGTTGAGCTCCTTAAGTTTTGAGTTGAGCTGCACGATTTCTGAGAAATGCGTGCACTGACTGGACGGGTCGTCTCAATCTGTGTGGTTCTTTCCTCAAAAGACCATCTCAGACATCGATCTACATGGTCTTCATATAACCTGAACAAGATTATGTCTGGACTTTAAAAGAGACTGTGACCTCTGAGTTTGATTCGGCCTTTCTTCTCAGAGTAGTCAGATAAGGAAACGCCGACCTCATCTAGTTTTATAAATATGATTGACGTGTAAAAGTGTTTGTGCAAACCTACTTACAAAAATAAAATCATTTATCATTAGTAAGATTAGCAATCAGGATTAATTTATTAAACCTAAGCAAATTGCAAAATAATTTCATGAGGCAAATAGGATTCTATATCAAGTTAAACAGAATACATTAGCAAAATTAAAAACAAAAATAAAAACGTAACTAGTAATTTCGATTTAAAATTCCACTTTTGTCATTCGATAGAGTTTCGTGCAGTACAGTTCAGGGTTAGTAAAACAGCAGGTAGGTACAGTCGGCATGCACAACATGCATCTAGTTGTCAATGTAATATCGCCTGAACACGCTATGCTAAATAAACTATGAACAGTACCTACCTGCACTTACTACAGCCAGTATAAATTGTAGTGTAAAGAGTACCAATTTAGACCAGTTTTATAAATGGTTTCTTTGTTAATTATTGATTTCTTTGTAAGTTATTAAGCGTCGTTTAAACTATACTGCACTAATTAGAAAACTATTTAGAAAAGTACTCATTATTTTATTTTATTTTAAAAATATGGACGTGCCAGTAAAATATAACTAACATAAAACTATATGCGACTGCTACCGTGCATTTAACGCATACATGGACCAATTTACGCAATCAAGCTGTGAGACTATACCGTTTTTGTAGTTCTGCACGCATTACATCTACGGCTAACATCGGATAGGGTGTAAAACATCAGAAAAAACAGTGCAATGGTGGCGTGGCAAGGCGAAATATTTGCGAAGAACAAACGCGTATTGCGTCTCGTTGTGCGTGCGAATAATTGCGTTATGTTTCTAGGACGGAGAGTGCGCTTATTACGCTATCTGTGCTCATCTTTACAAACACAGCCATAAAACCGCTCAAATGGGAAAATAACAGGCTCATACCACAATGCCATGGAAAATGTTGCTCACGGCCCCTCGCTGTAATTTTTTCCAACCGCTAGAAAGCTTTATTATGTCGTTAATTGTTGGAAAACGGCGAACATGCCTTTTATTGGACATAAATATTGTAATGAAACGGAACAGGGACGTACGAACCAATCGCAGAGCAGTAAAATTGTGCTGTAATGTCCGATAAAACAAAAGTGACACGTTATTGTTGCGAAACAAAGCGCTGTAAACGAGATGTAGCCACCTTAACCCGATATCGAGATTGGGTTAAGTAGCCGAGATAACGATTATATTGATATCAATCATGAAGGTAATATAAATAAACGCAGGTAGCACTTAAACAAATGCATCTTTAAACGACTTCTTTTATAAAGCCTTTTTGGTTTACAATCTTGATTTAGTTTGTCTGAAACAGAATATGA
This sequence comes from Gortyna flavago, assembly GCA_963669345.1. NCBI lineage: Eukaryota > Metazoa > Arthropoda > Insecta > Lepidoptera > Noctuidae > Gortyna > Gortyna flavago. The sequence continues at coordinate 6,229,393 of OY770131.1, forward strand.
AATCGGCTACTCATTTAACATCTTCGTTTTAACGTGTCGATAGAAAAAATTACACGAAAATAGTGCATAGTTTTTAAAATGGCTGATTTTGGGCCAAACAAGCCCAAAATTCAGCAACGCGTTCGCTGACTCAGCCATTAAGCCCTCACTTGTGCAGGTGACAGATTATTTGCGCATTAATTAAGCATGATTTTTTCCCCTAGATAAGTACATATTTTTCACTAAAATACTGCATTTTCAATAAACAAACACCGACACTATGAAAAGCTAGAGTGCCAAGTTCACGTAAATCAATAGATAAAGATCCAATAAAAATTAAAGCAAGCAAGACTACGTACTTTAAGAATTATCACCAATTATACAGCAAAAACACTACACCTATTAACGGGCAAAAACAAGTAAATTGCCGTATTGAAACCGATGACGCAATTACCCTGTGGGACTTTAGTTTTTATCTCAAATACGCTATGTCAATGTTTACCTAAATAACGACTCGAGTTGGTAACAGTAACCTGATGTCGTTAGTAATTGTTACACGATTAACTTTTTCCATGTTCTGACGATAAGTTGGCTGTTTTTTCGTCTGTAATGCACCTATTAGTTACATGACGAGTGATTTATAGTTTGAAGAGTTCTAATGATAAATTGGTGTTAAAAAACGTTAATGTTATGGGTTTTGACAGCGGTACAACTTAATTAGTCGTTTTTCTTGCACTCGCGCGAGTTATTGCGTTTAGGAAATGTTGAGCAACTCTGCAATTGGATTTCTGTTACTGAAAAAGTAAGGGAATCATATTTATTACCCACTGTTCTGAAAGATATTATGGCAATAAAGTAGGTACCTACTTATTTATCAACTTGAATACTGTTTCAAACAAATGTAAAGGTAATTGTACGAAACAAAAGTAACTTAAAAATTTATAACATGCATATTAGACGTTCTCTCAGCAAGAAAGTTTGCAATTAATAAAAACAAGACAGGTGTCAATCTAAAATACCTAAGTGATAAAAACGGTTTTCAGTAGTTATGCACACTGTCTGTCCGTATCATTTAGTGGAGTTATTAGTGACACTTCACTTAAGATCGTTACGCGACAACGTCTACAGCGCTGGAATAAAGCGCTTAATTTTTTTTCTTTTAAATCGCACCACTTACTCTTGCAGCTAAAACCGCTACATTAAAAAGGGCTTTCAACTTTGAAATTTAAAAAGCACCTTAATTTGAATCAATCTTTCAAAACGTCAGGTATTTAGCGCGCGATTGTGAAAAGTTCACAAAAAAGTTCTTATGATATAAAAGCTATTGTCACGACGTTAGTTGTACGTGAAACTATAAATAATTATATGCCATTCCGATGCATTGTCTTATTAATTTGCCGCGAGCTGGCGACACCTTAACATCGCGTGCGAGTTTTTCAAGCGCGTTTTATATTTCAACTCATTATAGTAAGAAATACAGTTCGGTGTGCATTTTCACGAGACGTTTGAATTGTGAGAGCAACGTTTGACAGTTCCAAAGAAGGAGAGAAAGTGTTAAATACTTCACGATCAGCAATGTACCGGTAGCTTTAAATAAATTGCTAATAATATAGACGGGTACTGTGAGGAGATAACGATGAAAGGAGAGACAATAATCAAAAGAAGTGGGATTGGATTTTATTTGCTTTCATAGATTGTGGGGGAAGATTTCGTTATCTTGATTAAAACTATTTTCGAAGGGTCAATTAATTTTAACCATACACTAAGTTAAATTAAATATATCGTGACAGAAAATACTAAACTAATTAGTTTTTTGCAATTAGTACAAACACGTTTTATTTCTTCTTTCCCCTCTATAATTAAATTTACCATACGATATATCCCTAATGAAAAATAGCAAGAAAGAATTCATTTAACATACGGTATAAGTGGCAAGAATTTATTATCGCCTACCTACGGCCAGGGATAATTTAATTGGCATCTTACATTACGTGTCGCGTGGCTCGCGTTTGATTTTTGCACAGTTCTTACACATAAAACTGGCTGGTAACGAAATAAATATTGCGTTTGTAGGCCCAGTGGCTTCTGTGAATTTAGAATGGTGATACTGGATAACTCTGATTTTAAGATTTCAGTAGTTGCTTTAAACGAATCTTTTTAATTGACCTTTGTTCCTTGTTCACGTAATATTTTTGTTTTTACAGTATCATCATGATTTTGGCTCCCTAAGACTCCCACTTTTTGGCACAGATCTTCCCATAACTATAATCGTCATCAACTTATTAACTGAAGCATCAATTTAATTTATAAGTGCTAGAACTTCAAATACTTATGTTTTTTTTTTTTTTGTTGCCACTCTATGCTCAGTTCTACGCCAATGGTGCAGCCATAGATAAAGTGAAACAGATGAAATGAGCCCGTTTCTCTACCAATTGACTTAAATCTGCAATCGTAACGAACTAATCTCACCGATGCCGATCAACCTAAACACCAACATATTCAGTAACTTCGCGCTAAACTGATAATTTCTAGGAAGCTTCTATCTCGCTATATGATATTAACAAGTTGGCCATAACTCGTTGCTCGAATCTTGATTATGTTTGTGTAATCGCTCTCAGCTTTGGAAATGGAAAGCAGTTTAGTTTTCAGAATTGACATTTTGGAAACAGTGCTAGAATTCCTCAAATTGGAAAGCTTGCACGGAACTGATCAGCTGAGGATATGAAAAAGACAATAGGTATCTACGGTTTGTGGCACAGACAGATTATCAGAGGTGGATATCTATTTGATTATATCAAACACACATAAAACTTAAGAGTACCTTAACTTATTCAAAACGAATAGATCCCAGTGCTCCTTTAAGTACCTCGCAAGGTAAACAAGGCAAGCTTTAGAGTTACCTTTAAAAGTAAGTAGGTATATAGACAATAGATAGGTCAACTTAAAAGTTATTTAATTTAGAAACTTTTCTGTAGCTGCAATTTCTTCTAACATCAAAACAATAACATGAAATACTCGCCCAACCAAAAAAAAGTAGTCCCGACAATCGTGTCGAAAGTTGCAATTAAGAGCAGTGTAGGAGATGTAGCGTGGAGCACAAACAAACAAGCCGTTGTCAATTGGCCGCGGCGGACGCCAGCGGAGGCCACACAGATACTACGGGGAATCATGTGGACTGGTGAAATGTTATTAAAAATAATCGGGGACTTGGTTTTTTGGGCCGACACTGTACGTCATTTCTATAGACGTTTACCGAGTAGCCAATGAAAGCTGAAATATTGTAAGGTGTATTGTTAAATAAGGTAATTTTCAGGATTGCACCTGTTGCTTGAGAATATGGTGCATACCTGCGTATTTTCAAAAACGCACCATAATTATATGCTTTTTATTTTTATTTAGAAGTCCAAAAAACCTTTCGGTTATCGGTTCCTTTCAGCTAAACGCTTCAGCAAAAACCAACCTAGTGTAACCCAAAGGGTTCAAAAAGCAACCCTAGAAATAGATATTTTTTTCTTAGAAAACATAACTCAAAAAGTATATTTTCGTTGACGTGTGCAATGAACTAATGACAAAAAGCGGCTGCGGTAATGTCTCTGGTGAATTAGTTCCGCGTAGTTAGTCCGCACCGCAATCATCCGTGCCCGGCGCCCGCGCAGGCTACTGAAAACCCCGTGGTATGGAACTGTAGCGGCAGAAATAAAAATGTGACTGTATTCACCTTTAAGAAAAAGAACTGTTTGTACAATCATCTTACGAAAACGCTGATCACTTTCGGATTTTGTCATAAAATGTCGTTACTTATCAACTAAAGTAAGGCTTTGTCTTTTTTGACGTAACCATTATACTTAATTATGACAAGGTTCTTAGTATGATCAAAAATGTTTTTGCCAACTTGACGTTTTCTTGTTCAGGCAAAAATAGCTTATACATTTTTTTACTCGCTAAATTGATTTTAATCTTTGAAACAACAAAAAGTAATCCAGATCATCATTTATCCACATTCTTTCGAAAATAACGAAGGTAACCGTCAGTTTTTACTCCCTCTCAACGCAAGAGTAAGTCATTAGAAAATACCAGGCTTTTTCTATTCGAATTCCACTTTTTAACTCGGATCCACGTACATGGCGCACTAAACGTTCTCAGCTAACTAAACGCCTTTTAAGTATTCCTCGTAAAGGACAGAATAGGTTCTGATACTTTATATGCGCGTGCGGCAATGAATCAAATAGGGCGACTGCCTTTAATCAAGTGGCGCCACAACTATTTACCACCACCTAACGCCTGCCGGATCACGCAACTAATTTAATTAGGAAAAATAACAACCATAACGTTACACTATAGCAATTACTGCTATTTATGCAATTTCTTCTTCAACATGCACTTTACGTGTATGCAATTTAAGTGAAATAGAAACTGAAGAACTAAAATAAGTAAATTTCATAATTAAGGATGTGTTGCAAGACATGTCGATAAAACACGGTCGTGTTTGATATGTGCACGTGATTAAAATAAATACTCCGGGCAGTAGTCGGGAGTGCGCCGACAGCTGCTACTCCGGGGGATAATTGAAACGACGATTTATACACCCGCCAAATTTATCGACATCCACGATTTATAGTGTGAGCGAGGCCTTATGCATCGGTTATTATTGTAACGTTTCATTTTTGCCATGCTCTCGATCATTTCACGTATAACGCGATTCAAATAAAGATAAATTCGTGAAGTATACGGTTTCTCAATAAACTTATGTAATTAAACAACGCAATTAAAATGTCACTTAGTAATTATCATTTGAACAAGACAATCAGTGAAATGCAATTATTGTAGTAGATTAGTTGCCGTTGATATCTAGTGAAATTAAATCGTTTCTTTACAAAAGTAATATTATGATTTATTCTTATCTTATTAAGTACTAGTGTATTTTGTGGCACGGATTTAACAAATTATTATTAAGTCAATTATCAGGTGTCGATAAAAAATATCGACATTTCCAATTTAGTGAGTTGATAATGAAGTTAGTTTGTCGTTTTATGAACACTCTAGATAAGGATTAAGAAATACAAAGTCTGACAGTTGTGCAAGACATTCAGTACCGCATTGAATTGTCACGATACCTTTCAAATGAGAATGACATTATTTTAATAACGTAATTTAATTTAACAATAGTCTAGTTCTATCCGATGAAGGCAGAGACGTAACGATATACCTAACTAAAACCATATTTACAATGACGATAGTATATGTGGCAGGAGCACCAACTTCACATCTCAAAAACAATTATGGAAACCAATAAATTTAAATGTTTCGCGCCTGTGGCAGTGAACCCGGTCCAATTAGAGTCTGGCGGCGTCCGCACTAAATCTCACGATGCTACCACGCTACACTAATTCATACGAGCCCGCAGCCCGCCAACGAGACCTCGTAACTGTCCACGTCGACACAAACTTTAGCAGCTTCTCGATTATCGATAACTTCTGCTTCCCAACACTAATGTTGCGTACAGCTGAATAAGTTGGTATTGAACACGGAAGTTTTTAATAGGTACAGTTATTTTGAACTTACGAAATAATCACTTTTTTTATTGATTATTCCTATAAAAGTTAAAGGACGCGTCACGTTTAGGCACATTTCTTTACATGAGAAAGAAAAAAGATATAATTCTCTCTCTTAATTTTAATTTTTTTTAAGTTTCACTTCTATTATAAAATAACCTACAAATTAAAACTACGAAAACTGCCAGTGCTTTTACAACTTAACAATACTTAATCCACCACATTTTATACAGCCGTATAATAAACCGTCATATAACGAACTAAGGAACAAAAACCACTATCTTATAATATATGTAGTAGTCATTCGTCTTTCGTTCGGTCAGCAGTAAAAGCGGCTCGTATCGACGCGTGCGCAAGGCACCTGCTCCTAAACCCCCACTAATTATTCCACCACTTATTATATGATTACGAGACTTTTTTTGGTGCTTTCAATCAAATTACACCTTGGCTTGGCCACTTTGTACGAGTGAGATGTCATAAAAGTTTTTTTTTAAGGCCAATTATACTACGACGGTTGCGTGCCGGTGTAAAACGAAATATTATCAATTATTATTAATTTTAAAGTATTTGGGGTCAACTGAAATAAGTGCTCCTCATAAGTTCATAATGCATTCAAGCAATCTTTTGTCAAAACTGTTCGGCATCGTAGAAACGCAAAAGTAATCTCAAACAAAAATACAAGTGAGCAAGTAGGTACTTAAGGATTAAGATAACGTATTGTCAAATACAAAATACGAACAAAGAAATTTCTTTGTATTTACATATGGGACAATAGAAACAGATTAACACAAACGTTGTCACAAACAGTAGCACTCGAGTCGAGAGCAAATCCCGGATTTGCAAAACGACCCAAAAAAAACCTAAGATATTGCGCTAATTTCAGTTTAAACTGTCACCGAGATTACCTACATGATAACGAAACGGAGTTCTAAATATGAATTCGTGTAATGCCCGCACAGTTTTGCACTCAAGCGCATCGATGGTGTGATAGGATAACATAAATAAATAATTAGACGGAGGAGAGGAAGTCGGGGGCGCGGCGCGGAGGGGGGAGGGTACGATAGTTTTGAGATACTATCTCCCGCAACCGCGCTTTGTGTCAAACGTCAGATGTTTATCGGGAAGATGTTTACAGATGTACTGGAGGGGTAACGGACCGAACATCTCATGGAAGCAATCAACCGTACAACACTAATACGCTTGATAGACTGTCCGTTAATTATGTGCTTTGTTTTACTTATCGCTGTCATATACCACTCTTTTTTTAGAGTAGTAAAATTATCTCTTTAAAAAAATACAAATGTAAAGTAACGTGCGGATTATTCCTGTACTCGTAGATCACGCTAGATGGCGCTGATAGGGTGGCGCAGCGCCAGATCTGCGATCATCTCATTCCCGGCGTTTCATCGCCTAATTACAAGACGTTCACGTTACTAACCTCAGTTATCAAAGGGTACATCTTTCCTCTAATAGTTTTTCTATTTTTATGGAGTTTAGCAAGTGACTGTATTGTTAAATGTCATGTAGGTAGGTTGCTGTGATTGCCATTTAACTTATAGAATGACGTCCTTCTACAATTTAAAATTTACTTTTAGAAATGAGACGTTTGATTTATAAATCAAGTAAAGGTTTTGATCAATGCTTTTGACCACATAGCTATTCATAATCTAATAGAACCTCAATGATGCAAATGATTTGGACCAAACTGAGATCCATATTCAAAATTTAAAAAGATTTCTTACTGGCCAGTTATATTCTAAAGAAGAACAAGGTAAGTAATCGATACACGGGATCAAATAAAAAAACTGCCGAACGAAACGAGAATAGCACTCGAAATATCGATAGTAGGTAACAAATATCGCGACAAAAGCTTGGGTACAATGAGTATTGCGAAACTCTCGGTGCAAGCGCAAGTAATTGTTTTGTAGAAGGACACACTGAGTTATCGCGCCAACGATCGCCGAGTGACGTGCAGCTGCTATTTCGATTCCTTTTTTAAATATCCCCATGGAACTAGTGGAAATGGAAATTGGTTTGACCGTTACGTTGGTACTTCTGATTTCTTTTTTTTTGTAAAATTAATGCTTGCTTAGCAAAAAATTTATATGATTTTAATATCTATGGATGCTTTTACTTTAGTACTTACATGGCTACTGCTCATATTTTTCATTTACAAAATACCTGGTCCAGATTTGTGTAACTATAGTGTATAATATAGGCCATTAAAGCAGGAGTTATCTATGACACGATAGTTTCAAAACCCAAAACTAAAATAGAGATAAACGATATTACATGAAATTTAATTAAATACTTATTCTAGATGTTTATACAATAACACTTATATTTAATTAAATTAAAAGCCTGGGAACTCTATTTAGTTTCCAAAACATATTCGTTTATTATATGGCTACTTTAAATAGAATTTAATTGCTTTTGCGCAGTTTCGTGAATAATTCTCACATTTTCACAAAATTTATATCCAAGACAGTAAATCAGCTGGGGCCCGCTCACTAAACAAAATGGGAGCTTAAGGGCTCATGAATAAAAACATCCTATTTAGCGCTACACTCACCACGTCCTCAAGTGTACCGAAACATCTGACCAGAAGCTTGATACGCGACTCGTTACCCTAAACATATCAGTCGCAAGAATCAAAATTGCTTATACACTTTATTGGACATAACGCTTTTCGGCAATGTAAGGTAGTTCTACGCAAACGCATTTCCGGCCGAACACTGCCGGGAAAAAGCCATTTAAAACAAAAAAAGAAAAAAATAGTAACGCGCCGCGCGCCGCTCGGACACTTCCGGTGGGCGCCATTTTTTCTGTATTGCCAACAGATAAAATCTTTCCGGCCTACTGCGCGAACGCCCGCTTTTATTCCTTTTATTTTATGTGATCACTTTTTGGCAAAATTATACACATTTGTTAAAAAAGAAACGTTTTGTTTTATTGAAAAAAATTACTGGGTTGGTTTTATTGATTTCTGTTTAGCACGTTTACCTACATCTATTAGTTTACCAAACGTTTAACACTTCAGTCTTTTAGAAGGGCTTAAGTTACTAGCTATTCGAGCTGAAACCCTGAAATTAAAACTTCACTTTATTCAGAGACAAGAGATATTATCACTTCATTGTAGTAAGTTAAACTTCAATAAAGGAGTAAACAGAAGCAATCAGCCCAAACCACCAGATTTGAAGATTACCCAATATAAAGCCAACAAAGAAAACCCTAACATGTTTAAAATAGTAAGCATAATGAACTAACATTGAAAATGTTAACTGGAACAATGAACATCACAATTAGTGTAGCGAATAGCATTTGCATCGCCACAAAATTCAACGGTCGAACTTATGTAAATGGGATAGCTGTTCAATGTTGAATATTCAAATTGATGTCATTATAACATTCGGCCAAACGCGTCGGCCGTTTGGCCAGCAGCCAGCCACACCGACGAATATGTAATGTAAAGTAATGAGTAAATTAAACGTACCTCGTTTTTTTATCTCACACGCGAGATAAAGCCTGGCTGCCTGACTTCTACGACCGGTGGCCATGTTCCACAATGTTTGGCGGTTGCGAAGAGAATTTTAACAAGCCTAACTTTCGCATGTTCGCTGCGATTAACTTAAGTCAGCTTGGAAATGCAAACTTCATTTTGCGAGACTTGTAGCGCGGTAAGGAACTATGTAAATCATAGATTACATACGCGTCTCAAATGCAAACCGCTTACTAAGCTTTCTCTACGACTAGACAAGGATTGTGCTTTCGTGAGCGTTTTGTTATACAGTTTAACAGTAAGTATTGAGTCTAGACAAATAAACTCGATAACAAAAAGAGTAGCGGACAAATTCGTGAAGATATCCTTATCTCAAACACATTGTATCTATAGCCTAGCATTAAATCTAATGGCAGAGAAAAACGGGTGAAAAAACAGTGACTGTCAAATTCCCTCGGATGTTGGCTGAACAAAACAGCACTTTAGACGATAAAAAAAAAGAAAACTAGAAGAGCGTTCTCGATTCAAAAATTGAATTGATCGCCCCATTGTATTCCAAATGTATCATTTGAGCTGTTATTATGGTCCCTCTCTCTCTAGCTCCATACGAACTGGTAATCCAATACTTTTGTATGGCAGGCACTTAACACTACTCTCTAGAAACGAAACGTCTGAAGTGTAATAAGGTATTAATTTGTTTAGTGTTTTATTGGCTAGCGCTTAAGAAACTTATTGTATTAAGAGTGTACTATACGTCTTTACAAATGTTTTAGAGTGTATAGGATGATAGTTATTAGCGATATTACAAGGCTCGTCTTCTTTATTAGCTCTATGAAGTGACAAGCGATTTAAATTGAAAAAATACCTTTGATTATTGCTTATAGGAAGCTTGAAATGTAACTTAACTTCCCTTTACTATGCCGTCGGCTAACCGAGCAAGAAATCGAAAACAATCGATGGTACCGCAAAAACTTAATACCAATTCATTGGGAGCAAAAGGTTGGCTGAAAAAAAATTGAATACAAACCACAAAAAGCTAATCGGCTATAACACGAAGGAAGTAACGTATAAACGAGCGTGATAAATTAAATAAACAAATTTATAATAAAAAGTTAGTCGAACATACGGATGGATCGTTTTGTTGCGGTGGGCAGGTACGGGACTCGAACCCACGCTCCGTACAGTAATCCTATTAACCGGCCATTGTGGACGGCCAAATAAATAATTTATTTTCAATCACGTATTTATTGGTACCTACTGAGTTAAGTTTGGAGCCCTTGGGAGTTGTAACAGTTTGTCAACTCATCCGTGTTGGCAAATTTTGCAGTTCATTGTCATTATTTTTTGGGGTAAAAATCTACTTTAATCCTGAGGTTATTTCAGTTTTGCTACACCGTTTGTTCTGTAATGAAACATAACGAATGTTACCCAAATAAAAAAAATTACTTTTAACTAAAAGTCCATAAAAAATAAACCATTCAATTAGTTTCCCACATCAATCAAACAAAACAGTATCACAATCCAATAAATGTTCTTATTAAAAACAATAACACAAAGCGTTATAGCCTCTCAGGCCAAAATAACAAGACCCTTGTCGACTTCTCGGGTCTATTATGGCCTGTATGAGGGCAATTGGAGCGCTTATGGGCATTTATAGTTAAGTTACACAACCAAATAGGCTCACTAAAGGATATATTTTGAGTAAACATACTTGAGCGTTGTTTGAAAAATACGCCGCCCGAACGATGTTGATATTTGACCTTTTTCGTAATTTTAGCATGAAATAATCTTTATATCCTAAGATAGACCGACTATTTGGCATGATACATATAAAATGAGTTTCATTTTACAGTTTTGCATAACTGGCTAATTTAAAAGCATATTTATCATATGCTGTTTTAAATCTTGTTGCTCATAAATTTCTTAAAGAATAACTTAGCAACTGATTGACGGTATATTTTATGGAAATGTGTTTTTTTTGCATTGTTTTCATAGATATTTGAAATTCTAGTAAATATCGCACATATCGAATTTCCAGAACCGTGAGAAAATCTTAAAATCTTCGGCACAAAAAAAATAATCCGCACAGATTTGAATTGTTCAAAATAGTGTAGATGTCATCCAAGCCTCCTTATTTACATAAATTACAATTATTATGCTGAATGACGTTGACGGTTCAGTTATTTCAAAAATCTATTTAAATGGGAAATAAATTTTATAAAAATTGAAAACAACTTAAAGTCTTAAGTTGACTACTCTAACTACCAATACTAATAACTCACAAACAATTTTGTTTCAATTTTCCTAAGCTAACAAAAATATTTTTTCATTTATTCATAACAAAGTATCAAGATTACTAAGTCCCACGTGGGAGGGTGACGTTGGCTCGAAATCACAATGCGCTCGTGCTTTGTTATATGAATTGCGTTTTTTGAGTGAAATCGATCACGACGTGTCCGCCTCGGGGGCTGGCTAATATTATACTGTATTTATTTACACATTGTTACTTTAAATTTTCTTTTAGTATATCTATACATAAGCAATCGGCTTCCGAAACCGCTTTATACCTAGAAAAAAATGGATTTATGACAGGTGTTTGGTCCCCATGCAACTTTTTCACATAATTTGATCATTATAGAACAACGAACGTGTAATTTTGAGATATATTTGAAGCAAGTTTATTAGAACTTTATAGGTAGGTATCGTAATAAATATCCACAAATGCAGATCATCTCAAATTAAGACTAATACTATTTCTAAGCTTCGTTCACACGACATAACACTAAATTTATTAGGCCATTAAAGTATGTTACATACACGTGAGATACTAATATATTTATGCATACGCATATAATAATTGCTAAATTATTCTAGTTTGTTGAATAAACTGTAGGTAGTATTTAAACAGTGCGAGTTTACAATTAATCCGGGTATCAATTTTATGTGTGACCAACTAATGTCAAAATTTGAATGTCCATCCATTACTATTCATTTATTCGCTAAAAACATGGTTTTGACGAGTGTATTAGATTAATTATTTATTGCATTTCGAATCTGTGTCTTAAAGGGCATGGAATCTGTAGCGAATGTGTAAGTGAGCCGTGTATAAATATGTATGAAGAGGCGGGTACAGGCCCTTGACAATGCTACTGCCATTCCCGTATTGTGCCCCCGTCATTATGCCTTCAACGTCTGAAGTAGCAGGCACTCCCATTCGCTCCTTTGTCGCTCCTTCCGAATAATTAGAGCAAACAACTTTGTTGCTCTGATACTCGTAATCGGCAATAAAGTATACATTTCAATGTAAAAAATCTCGAGAGTCCTCAGCGAAGGGTCGCTTTGACAGTTAATTTTTGTCATTGTTGCTCCCGAGTCCCGCGTGGTGTTTGTACTTTTTCCGTACGAATGTACAGCGGCGGGATCGCGTGAGGGTTTACATTTATTGTTTCGACGGGCTGTGAGAGTCGTGAGAATTGTTACTTAGTACTACTTGACATTTAAACTTAACAACTTGTTAAATCCACGATAAAACGGGTTCTATTTTTGCGGGCGCAGCCGGATATTGGAAACGCTACCATTGTTCAAAGTGTTCGGTAACACTTTATCTATTAACTATCTTGGCGCGAATCTCGGTTCGTTTAATTTTTGTGCCACTGTCTACCTCGTCTTATGTAATACGCCTAATTGAATAACCTTACAATGTAACTAGTATTTTGTTATTTTATCTAATACCTACCTTTCCCTCTGCTCTTACAATTCACTTATCTTAAATACATTTAAAACTATGTATATTTGTAGGTACCTACTCTGCTAATTAATAGGTACCTAATGGAGGTACTTTATGGAATTTTTCATGAAAGGCGATAATTGTTTCACTGAAAACTTGTATTTTTTTTATTCTACAAAATGTAGGTTCTCAAACCATATTCGATATTAACCAATGCACGGAGTATATCTTAGGTTCGATAAGTAGATTATCACATTGCCATAAGTTTATTAATGGCTTAATTGCAAGACTAGAAAAATAAACAAACTACAAAGAGCAATAAATGACAAAACGGTAGGCAATTGATACAGTATTATTGTGAAAACATAACAAGGACAAACTAGACTCCTATAACGTGTAATAATGTTTTTCTACGAGTTTTATAGTAGATACTGTGAGAAATTGTTTTAATTAGGTAAAAGCAGTCAAAATAATAAATATCCATTGCTGAACAATTGCCAAAAAAATAGACAGCAGGAATGATCCCAGTCAGTGGATAGTTCTCCTTATTTTTTGCTGTAAGACCTCATTTAGGTTTTAAAACTAACAAACAACCCGTAATTAATAAATTAATCATCCCCAAACACTAACGTCACTTTATTTAACCGTTTGGAGACGGTACCACAATCGTAATTCATCTGAAACAATCTTATTGCCCTTTATGACGCATTACAAGCCCAGCTTACCCCAAGTTATCTGTCACCAAGATACCGTCAACTGTCCCGGGGGGATCGCGAGACGCCCCGGGACACCCCGGGATTAAACGGCGAGGGACCGATTTAGATTTTGAACGTTATTAGAGTTATTTTATTCTGGTTATAGATGATTTGATTTTTAATTTGAATTTTGGGGTCGGGGTGTTATTTATACTTGAAGAAGTAGGGTTAGATATTTGGGGTTATTAAAGGGATATTTGGGGTTGTTTCTACGAGTTAGGGTGTAAAATATTTTAACTTTATCAGTAAGTGAATCTTATCAAGAAAAAGCAAACTTAGTAGATAGGTAGGAGGTTTCGACCCATTAGACAAAGTCAGGAACGGTCTATATCGTTTCTGGTTACCCCAAAAATTTAAGCCGTGACATCAGCTACACATATTCATTACAATGAATCTGGTATTTAATTATATTATTTTGAATACTTGAATTTAATCACTTTCCTTTAATGCAATTCGATACTTCTGCCATTACAGAACCAGTCGATCATTCAAGCTTAGTCATGTAGGTAGGTATGATTGTAGAACTGGAACTGAATTCTAGACTCGTGCGACCGAATTATAATTATCGTGTGCATATAATACATCTATATCAAGTATTAAATCCTTGTTTTTGAGTTTCCTACTCGTGTGTTCTACGTTTCACGTTACTCGTTTAACGTTGTTATAACCGTTGTGATCATGTATTTTAGAATATTCTTAGATAAATTACATATCATGTGCTGCCTAAATTCATTCTATTTGATATTTTATATCCTGTTTTACAGAAATAACAAGGTTTTATTATTCCTTTGATATGAAAAGTGCTACGGTTTTCAATACTTTGGCAAACGATAGTATAATAATATGTCCATTATGACTTATCTTAGCACATAATTATATGTAGATACGTTCTGCCAAATTTTATTTGTTGTATGTATGCAATACATCTATGTATGTAACGCAAAATAATGTTTTAACTTTTATGTAATTATTTCATTATTACTTTGCTACGAAAATTACTACGCTTTTCTTAACATCGTTTTTTATCAATCATTGACATAACATCAAGTAGACTTTATAAATTCTATGTCAGTTGCTTTTGGAAAATTCTTAACTACAAGATAACGTTTCAAGAATATGTGCGCAGAAATATAGGTAATGACAGTTAGTACAAGTTATGGCCACGTTTAAAAAAAAAAATATTTAGTGTTATAAGTGGGTATGTTTTTTCAAAACGTTCACAAAATAATATAACATTTTTACGGAATATTTTTCTCTATGTAATGTACACCATTATAGTTTATACACCGACCGTTTCATTATGGCTCGGTGGTTTTGTAAATGAGTTTATTTTTATTGAGTTAAATTTTCATGAAATTTTGTTGTTCCTACCATAAAGCATTATAATTCTATCTGTCTATGCCACTTCGATAACAAAAAGATAGGCTTTGTATATAATCGTCTCTGCCATTCATAGGTACTGCATTCATCATGCTGTGTGTTCCCCATATTGACGGTCTGGTACAGTGCATTTGCCAGTGAATAAAGTCTGTACTCACATTATGTAGTTTGTAGTAAAGGCCACACGCGTTGCAGACCGGCTCACCGTTCTGATTGCGTCGCCATAGCGTCGTCGTCGTTGTCTTGCAGTTGGCACACGAGGTGCCTGCCCGCCGAGCTGCGCTTTGTAGCGACTGTAACAAACATATAGAGAGGTTAGCATTATTATCCAGTGACTAGTTGGATATAGTTCACACTGTAATGGGTAAAACCAGGGTATTCTTTATTTTATTTCATTCATTAGGGACAAAACACAGTTACATGCTAAAGAAAATACAAGAAATCCTTATACCAAAATAACATTGTCTGAATATTAATAAATTTATTAAAAGAAGGGAAGGACTGTAGTTAGGAGTATAGGAAATTTGGTGAGTGTGGTATAGGTACCACACTCACCAAATTTCCTACACACGACAGAGAGTACAAGGAATGAACAAAGTAAGAAAGAAAAATGGTGGTGCTGCGACTCCTGTTTTCAATCACCCCTTGCATTATTTTATCACAAATACTTATTGTTTTATACTTTAGTAAAGTAAGGACAATAAACCTAAAAAAAATCACTGTTTAGTTTTTAGAGATTAAGTGACGATAAAGAGTTATATTTTTGTTAAATTAATTGCCAGTTGCAAATGAATCAAAGAAAA
Source organism: Gortyna flavago (assembly GCA_963669345.1). Lineage (NCBI taxonomy): Eukaryota > Metazoa > Arthropoda > Insecta > Lepidoptera > Noctuidae > Gortyna > Gortyna flavago. The sequence goes on from OY770131.1 coordinate 6,245,088, forward strand.
TTCATGTAGCAGAGTTTCTGCTTTGATGGCACAGCTGAAAGGATCACAGTAAATGTCATATTGAAGGCTTTCATGAGACCATACTTTTTGAGAACAATGATGATGAATATCCTTCTGTGTACTTTTACGTGTGCGGTATATGAAACAGCTGCAGATCAATTCGCGCACGTACCAATATGGAAACGAAATTGTATTTTAATTTTATTGTATTACAACACTTTTGTTATTAATTGTACCCGTTGAAGAAGTTACTATGCAGTAAAGTGACAGTAATGCGTTTATTATTTTAAGTTAAATTTTTTGAAAGGGCATTCGCATAATAAAGATAAAACAAGAATACGCGACTGAAATTGTTGAATACGGAGTGTTTAAAGTTCCACAGATGTAGACAATTTATGATTATGTTGATTTCATAAAAGGACATATGAAATGACAACTGAATGACGACACTAAAACTGAATGTAAGTCCACATACAAATTAATAAACTAACAACCCTGCAGAGAAGTCAACTATAATTTTCGAAGACAAAAGCGATTAAAATGTGCGTCCAAATGTTATCATCAAAAACATTATAGAGCCAAAATTTAGTACCCTAATGTAAGTTAAAACAATCAACATAAAATACTCGCCGTTGAGTCGCAAAACGACGACGCGACCGACAAAAAGTGAATATTCGAATATCGAAACGAAAAAGCGAGGTAGCTATCGGTGGGTCTCTTACGCACCTGCCCATTACTACCCGTCAATCAGACAAAAAATATCCACGGTTTTCGGTGGCCGTTTTATACAGTCCACAAAAGTGCCTCACTCAATTAAAAATGCATTCGTCCTAAACCGACACCAAAATAAAAAGAGCCGGCGCAATCCGACTCATAATAAATCCATTAATTTGTCATGTCATTTATCGAATAAAAAGCATTGAGGTCGTAAAACATTACGAGAGGAACTATTTGGGACAGCGGCGGGTTCTCGGTAACTAGAATCGAATACTACCAGAGATTATCGTGACCGCACCGCGCAGTATTGTCCGATTTAATATCGTAAGTGGCTGTGTCGGTCTCAGCTGGTACATGCGAGCACAGAAGGCTTCACAGACGGTACATTACTATAGCTGAATCACGTATATCTTGTTCGTTTTCACGGCTTAACTTATGAACATATTTCAATGGAAGTGGAATATAAATTGCTTTTTATTTGAAAGTTTCTTATTATAAAAAAAAAAACTGATAAACAAATTGTAACAACGATAGCAACAAAACTTAAAATTCATTACCGCATCACTAAACCATAGACAATTTCGAGTGGCCATTGTTGTTTAAATCTTTGGCGAATTTTGAAACATCGGACCCCCCCCGACCCTTGCTCGAGCCAGCCCGCGCAGCTGAGCCTGTAGTTTTAAATTCGCCCCTAAACACCAATAATAATACCGATCCAGCCTGTCCCTTGCTGTCCTCTTCCAGCGACGCCCTGAGCCGAGGTCCGAACCCCGCAGGGGGTTACCCTTAGCGCTGTCGCTTAGTTTTTAAGTTATTGTATGCCCTGGCTGGAGGCCTTAATTCGAGGCATCCACAGGAAAGTCCGGTTAAGCAGTAGCCATCCTCATAAAGGATGAACTGCGAGATGCCATAGTTAAAAAAAAAAAAAAAAAAAAAAAGAAACATCGGACCTTCGTTATCGGTATTGTAGGTACCGTAGCTACTCAAAGTGCTGCGCAATACCAAATCAGCGTAGCTCTATAGTCTATTTTTAATCCACACATATTTATAATCTATGATATTCAATCAATTTATCAATTTCCAACACAGTTTTGATTTTATGATAACATTATCTTCGTCATGGCCTTCGGTGTACCGTTAATAATATTTAGTCTTGTTAAATAAAATAACTGATTTGTAAATCATGTACCTACCTACGTGCAACTAATGTAATGTAATTGATTAAAATTGTTATCATTTTAGGTAGGTATCCATTAATATAAAACAGACATTTTCATTTAACAGTTTTCTGGGAATTTTAGTGAATAATTCCACCTAATCTAAATCTAAACTTTGTTGTTTGTTGCAGTGATTTTGTTACGTTACTCTTTACTTTACAATTATTTATATTTAATTAGACATTTTTTAATTATTTAAACTTCATTATCATCGTAGAGAAAAGGCATTAAGATGAGGTTTCGATCAACATTCCCTTGATTAAAAATCTAATTTTTCCATGTTTACGTTTTTTTTTCAATATCTATTATATAATTTTAAAAAATAAGAGCACGCATTAATAATAATAAATATTTACAGTTACCACCGCTCCACCCGTCAGTACTTGCATATTGGAATACCTAAATATTAAATGGTTTGCGTCAATATCTGCCGCGTCATGGCAGCTCCTTTGTGCCAGCATAAGATTAGAGTTGGCCATATTAGCCGAGCCTATAACACACACTTTTTCTTCTCACTGTAAACTCGAATGAAGTTCCATTTGTGAAATACGAGCTGCGGACTTTTTTGTGTCTTTTTTGTACCTTTTTGTGGTATATTTGTGTCTTATTGAGAGATGTTTTAAATAAATATAAATATGTTGCGATCTGACAGATGTGATGTCTAGAGATGGATGTTGGTCTTAATAAAAACAAAAAAAAACAGAGAGACAAAATAAGACCCAGTTTTGTCAATTCTTATATCGACGTAGGTAGGTATTAAAGTGCTCTGTATCTATATTTTAAAACTCAGAGCAACAAAGAAATTCGATACCTCGACTGAGTCAAAATTATTAACAATTAAGTCTTATTTAAAAATCTATTTTTATTTTAAATATTTCATGCTGTATAAGAGCTAGCGCGCACTAGCGAGTTTTTGTTGACCGATAGTTTGATCGTTCAGGGAATCAGATATTGAAGTGCACGCATTTAGCGATTAAAAATCGGCCAATCAAACGCGTGCACTTCAATATAGCTCCATAGTAATTCTCTGAACGATCAAACTATCGGTCAACAAAAATTCGCTAGTGCGCGCTGGCTCTAACTTTTTGAGACAGGACATTTGTCATACTGACCGTGAGCAATGTATTTTCTTTGGAAAAGTTACTTTACATACTAGGATCGCCTGTAACTTTAATAAACTACGGAATAATCCTAAGGCATGTCCGATCTAATGTATGGACCTATGTAAATATTGCTAGTATATCAGCTTAATATCAAAATTAACTGCACGAGTTTACAACTCAATTACCAGAATCCGATTATATTAAGCGAGATAAGAGTTCCCATCAAGTTATAACTGTTGGTGCATCACGCATGATCCCAGGGGAAAAGGGGGTCAAATCAGAGGGGCTCAATGGTAAGCCGATTACAGGAGTCAACCCATAACCATCCCCACCAGTCACCCCCGGTTTTATTTCTATGGAAAAACGGCTGTTTACTCGTAATTTTATGAACGAATTACTTTCTCTCCTCAAACGCTGAAATGGCTGGAAAACGTCGTAAATTTTACGAGTCGGATTATTTTTTATTTGGGTCATTTTTTATTGCGCGGACCTTGCCAGTGAAAACTTTATATTTGGATGACCCAGAATAAAATAAAGGTTTGTTTATTATAGACGATAAAATGTATTGTTTTTGTTATAGACAATCTTTATCAGAATCTGAATGCCTACACTGCAGTGATTAATCATAGCTACCTCCCTGATTACATAGCATGCCGACTTAAAAAACGATACGACTAAATAAAATACAAAGAATCCTGAGTATTCGAACACTTGCCCTCTATACCAGAGAGGTTTATTAATTGTTGAACCCATTTCACTGTCAACGACATTCCTCTTGGATCGATATCTTACATACACGCCAAAAAAATAACCAAACAAACGCCGACAAACATAAAAAGCATCAGGAACAGACAGTACATATTGTTGGCCACTTTAATTTCCACTGCAGTGTAAACTGAAGAGCTGTGACAACAGAGGACTCTATTGTGAGTGTGACGCGAACAAAAACAGCGCTTTTGTGCTTTTACAAGCGGAATTATAGCATAAAGATGTACTTAAGCTGACCGTATCAAGTGAGCAGCTTACAATAGTACCTAATTTTGAACAATTTCTTGTGCTTCTATATTTTTAATACAGCTGCGTTCTTAAAACAACATTCCAAACAAAATTCCTGTAGTTAGAAAGTGATTAGGGCCCATATTAAATATCTAAATTATATTACCGACCCATTGAACATCAAGTTAATTATCAACAGCGACACATCAAACGGATTACTCCCGCGTCGTTTCACACTAACTCCCGCTAATTCAATAAACCACCCACATTAAAAACATATTTCCATAAAGCCATGCCCCCCGAGCGATCCAATCAGCGTTATCTCCCCCGTCCCTACTGCAAACACCTCCTAATCAAATCAAATCACAGCCTCCGTCTTGCCTAATCTATCTACCTATCTACGCTACAACGTAAAATTATATTGCAAAAAGGGATACCTACGTCCCCTCATATATTTGCTAACACAAGCAAAATTTATCCAGCCAGCCCGGAAGCAGCCCTCTTACAATACATACCTACACAATTTTGTAGCCGGAAAACACAAAGCTATGCGCTACATACACACACACAGACACGACACAGTCATCGCGCGCACACTCCGCCGCCTATCAGCATATCTACACCATCTAGATCCCACTATGAGAACCCCCAAGGGGGAGGCAATCCATTTACCAGGCTCGACACCGCACTGAAAATTTCCTTTTATCCATATAAAGTTAGAGATGACAATCGCGCGGCAAAAGCAATGTTTTTAAAGGTTTACACGGCCCCTAGCAGTGAAAGCGCGGAATCGATGTAGCCTTTACCCCTCGCCCCGCTCCAGTTTTTCCGGCGCTCCGTCCTTATCTGACCGGGGCGATTAGATAAAGAGAGATAGAGCGTGAAAATAAAGATTTTCATCGTGTTCACTCACACCACGATAGTTTCAGCCGTGTAGTAATGTAAATGAAATAGCGGTGTCGTTGTGTGTGTCGTTCACATAGGAACGGGGACGTATAGACGGAAGGGCTCTCCGAATAGAGCGGGGGTCGACAAAACTTTGATGTTGTGTGTAGGTTCTTTTGAGGCTGCTATCATACCTATTTGTTCATAAAGTACGTACATTCTTGGTGGCGTTGGTTGATTAAATAACTTTTGAAGTATCTTAGATCCATAAAAAGGGTGGGAAGAACTTGTAAACTGTGACATCTGTTTGTTGATGATTGGTGCATGACAGTCTGCAGCTAAAATTATTGAAAGTCAACGTTGATTGTACTGGGAAGACAAGTAATTTCAGTGTACAAATATTGTGTGTACAGTTCTAAAGTAATTTACAACTTGTCGATCGTGTCTCGGTGGAAGTTTATCACGTCGGTCGACGGGCGCCTGCGAGCATCGTCGAAGCGGTCATAAAAATAAAAGCGGTGCTCGTAATTTTTTAAATTTTCACACGAAGATGCAGCGCCGCGCCGCCCCCGCCCCGCACCGCCCCCTGCCTCCCATTGGCCGTATCCGCGGAAGCCATGTTGGGAAATTCGCTTAACGATTTATTTGTGTGCGGATCGTAGCGCCGGCCGGCCGCGTACTCGATTGCCATGTTACAAGCAGAAATAGGACGCGTGAAACTCATTCGAGACCTTTAATTGTCGCGGTCGATTGTCTATGTAAATTGAGGCTTCACGGAAATATTTATTGGAAAGGCGGCCGGTATTGTCCGCTCGGTATCTGTTCATGGGCCGTCGAATTTTATAAGTCCGTTAAGATAACAAAGCGTGGCGGTTGCCCAATAGGAGCTATCGGCCGATAGCGATCGACGCTCGCTCGGATTGACACATCAAACCGCCAGTCGCTCGGTGAGATTACCATCGAAATACATTCGCCTCGTAATCGACACGCCGACGTCACGCTCCGCCTCATTGATGCTGCCAAATATCTCTCCGTGCATCCTTATTCGAGCTCAATAATAGAAACATCCTAGTTAAGATTTCAAGATAAATAGCTGTTTTATATCTGACACCTAGAACGGACGACTTCATGAATATAATGATGGCATAAAGTCGCAATGCGAAGATTATGTCATTTACAATTAGATGGGCAGTATAAAACTCAATAATTATCTTGTTCCGACGTTGATTGATACTTTACATTTTGCTACTGCCATTGAGTCACACTTCTGTCTCCCTCATTAGCACATCAGGTTAACAATTTAAAATCAATTCAACATGAGGAATAAATTAGAGATGGTGGAGTGGTGGATGTTTTCCTTCGTCGTTTTGAGAGCAGTCTCTCAAAACTACGAAGGAAAACATGTAAGGAAACCGGCATGAACTAGAACCAAAAATTCGAAGACATCTAACATCTACCAACCCGCACTGGGCCTGCATGGTGGATTACGGCCCACTCCCTCATACAGAGAGGAGGTCTGTGTCCCAGCAGTAAGAACGTTACAGGATGATAATGCTATGCGTTAGATCAAGACACAGTGATAAGTACCATTAAACTTAATAGTCCAAATTGGCCCAAGCAACAGCACTAAAGTTGACTAAAGCCTGGCTAGAAGACCCAAACCGAAGGTTTTAAAGGTTTTCCACACATTTGACGTTTTTTAAACTCTTGGAAGCTCTTACAACAGTAAATCGTAAACGTAAAATAAAAATTTGACATTTATTCTTGAGCGTGGGTACCTGTTTACCTGCAAGTGCACTGCCTACACCATTATCGCTTAGTAAAGGTCACCTCAGTACTCAAATATTATTAATAAAGTCAATCCCTCATCCACATACCCATCCATTTCAATCCACGATAATGACAAACGTCAAACAAAATAACCTATTCGCTATCTTCCACAGAACATGAATGAAGGATGTGCTCAGGCGCATCCAAGATGGATGACAGTTGCGCAGGCGTCAGTGCATTATAACTACGGTGTCACCAGGTGAAGGACCAATCTTGATACTTGATAGATATACATGTTAATAGCAGTTAAAATTTATAGCTTAAACATAACAAAACAATACTGATAGGGATCTTACATAAGTAGTTTTCGTTGTGTTCTATTACAAATTGTCTTACCTATGTACTTACCGCACATATAATTATAAGAAGGTGGGTGAGTGTGTGTATTTGAATTTAGTGAGCCACTATGCACACACAAATAGGTATTTCACACAACTGTTGTTATGTGAGTGTGTGTCTAAAGCAAGTTCATAAATTAAAACGGAATGCTGGTAACTCAGAGATATAATCGTATATCACTAACAATCAGCATATTTGGCTAAAAATTATAGCATATTTTTTTAGCGCATAGCAATGATAATAAAAAAAAACAAGAGTTAAACTCTTAATGAGTTTTTCTAGGAAATAAAGCAGTTTTAGTTCCTGATGTAAATTTTTGTATTTAAATAAGTTGCATGATATTAGCATATTATTTATGTCTACTACATATACACGGGTACGTATGTAGGTACCATGATAAGTAATATAAATAAATACCTATTTATATAAAGCAACGGATTACGTGATGTTAGAAGCCCAGCGGCAAGGTTTTGAACTTCCAATCGATGATAGGTCGTGAGCTTAGATCCGTTCACAGTAAACTATTGTGATGAGCCCACTTGCAGCCTTGTTTCATACATTAGTAGGCAGTACTCAAAGTGATAAATTACCAATTTGAAGTTATAAGGATCTTTAAACAGTACCACAGAAGGCAGTAATTTGTTTAACCTGTTTATCAGCACATTCAGTAGCTAACTAACCAACAATCCTTTCATACACGATCACACTTTCCATTAATCATAATTAAAATACGCATTTAAAAACCGCAGAAGACGCAGCACATTTCATAATCTAATAATTCAATTAGCAAGCCACAAGTTAAACGTTACCTCATATAAAAGGCAGGTGTAACACTTAAAAAGATATAAGTACAAGTAACTTCTAAATTACACAAACAAGGCGTCTTTCCTGCGAAATTACAAAGTAACTCGGGAATTATGTCCTGGAGGCGACTAAACGCTAGTAATTCTACCTCGAAACGCTTCTTATAACGTATGAATTTGCATTGAATGGCAAAGGACACTGCGGGCGTTTTCAAAACTGACACACACAGAATTCCGTGTACCGCCGTGCCGTGTACCTTACATCTCACCCTCGAACACCGTGTTTCTTATACACATAGCTGGAAAACTGTTTGGGAATGTATTACCCGAATGTAGGCTTCACGACTGCCGTTCTAGCTTTGATTTAGCTTAGCAACACTTTATTCGAAATGACGTAACTCATATTATTTGAATATGAAATGAGATGAATATTTTAACGAAGTAATATGGCTTAGACGTGATATTACGATAGAAAAACAGTTGTCGGTAATAGCCCATTGTTAGTAGAAGAGCTGCTGCAGCCAAAGTCGTCGGTATGGCTAGTCATTAGAACAATTTACGAAACAGTGATAGTAAAACTTTGGCTTCTATTTTAATAAAAAAATATGTTAAAGTCAGCTGTTGCCTAGGATTTGCAATAAATATATATCTTTCATTAGGCTTTTGAATTATACCGAGAATAAATTAAACCTGTCATCGTAAAAAATAGTAATACAGCAGCGGTTTTTCAAAACCCATTTCACATCAAAGTGTTCTTTCTTAACGTGTAGATAATGATACAATTATATGACAGGCCGATTGGTTGTAGCAATTAATCAAGTGAAACAGGTGCTTAAAACAGTGCAAGTGAGCGAATGCCCCGGGTTGTGTTGTAAAGCTGCGCCCGCGCCTGTGGAAGTCGTAAATACGATGGCAGCTGCCCCTCGCCAATCCCCTTAATATACAGTTCTACCTTCTTGATGATTTGACATTTGTATAAATAGAAATAGTATTCAGTATTTGAAAATGTGCAAATGTACATTCAATTCGAACAAGTACTAAGTTCGTTAACATATAGTTACTGTAAAACAAAACTAATAAAATTAAACTAAACTGCAATTCTTAAAACAAAAGCCTGTAAAGGCGTTCTTAGATTGAATCGTCGGTTTATCTGATTTAACACTTTATGTTAAGGGTCGTTTTGATAAAACACACGCTAGATGTGAGTACGCACGTAGCACATTGCGCAGGAGTGCGAACGCTGGTCTCGCAGGGTCGGCGGGTCAGTTCGCACAGTTTAGCACCGCGTCATATTTATAATTACGGCAGGCGGGCGCATGCGCGCTAGGCACTCTCCCGCGCAGCGCCCGAGCCGATAAATCAAAATTTTAAATCACCGGTGGGCGTACCGAATCGCTCGACCAGCGCCGAATAAAATGAATTAAAAATAAAATAACATGAGGGGGCGAGCGCGTCCTGAGAAAATTTAAAGATATTTCGCTTTAGTTTTTTTAATTAATACCTTGTTAAAATTTAATATTGAGGGCGCATGCGTTATTACAATGGGTGTGCGAGAGATTTTAACTCGCTTTCGGTAACTTATTGAAGCTGCGGGACCTTTTAATTGGATCATTTTTTTAACGAGAAATGATAACATTCAATCACTGGTGAGACGAGATCATTACGCGGTTCAATCGATCTCGCAAAATTTATTGCAGAATGTTGTGGAACGTGTTTATATTTTGATACAAGAAGGTTCTTATGGGGTGTATGGTGAAGGCTTCCACAGTCTACGGGAGGCCTTTGACTCTGGATAATCGGTTCTCACAGCTGGAATGTGAACACAAACGTCACGCGTTACATGTGAGGCGATCAAAGTAGACAAGCATTAAACTCGTCCCACACTGTTACGTCGTGTCAAATTTTAGTTCCACTCATGTTTTCTAATAAACTTATTGTAATTTGGTAAGAATTGTAATACATAATAATTGACGTTGGTTGACGAGGATCGGGTGCGTTGAAAATAGAGAGTGCTATGAAATAAACGTGTTGACCACGTAGACAGTAAAACTGTTTTGGAGAAAAATAACTAGCATAAATACTACAGCATAACTTCAAACCTTACAAAATAAGAATGTATCTGACGAGAAATTACAGTTAACATTTTTCTCATAGTCTTCACTTTATTCGGCAGCATCAGGTTAGTCCGGAAGCAGACCCCGACATAGTTGAAAAAAGGCTAGGCAGATGACGATGATGAATTCTCATGGCGGCAGTCTTGCATTTCATCAAAAAAGGAATCACCACAAGATTGAGTTGCTGCCAAAAGGTTACAATTATGATCTTTAAGTTCTTTAACCAGCAGTGAGCCAGCTTTTTAAATTTTTCTATCCTAATAACTTTAATTTCGATAATGGATACGTAGACATAAAAATATAACTAACTAAATAATTGATCAAATAAATATAAAAATTTTCGTCTCAAAATCAGCACCCACCACTAATTTACCCGTATCAACAATGCCCATCGTTGCCCGACTTAACCCGAAGGTCATAGTTTCCACGTGAGCTGCCGTCGGTTGGTAGCCTTCACTCCTGACAGCTCATCGGGTAGACATAATGTTGATGAGTGTACTTTTTTAATCATTCTCTCTGCCTACGGTGCGTAGTGCGTAAGTGTGGAGTTTCTTTTTTATTTATTCTCTGTTTGATTTGTTCGCTGGCCAGTGTTTTTATTATCGTATATATTTTTTAGATAAAATTTTAATTTTGAATGCTTGTTACGTCCATTTTAAATCCAATAGTGATATAACATGATTAACAAGACTGACTCAAGCAAAAATAAAACCTGTAATTTACTTATTTCCTATTATTGAAGAATGGGTTTATCTAGTTTAATAAATCACATATATTTCCAATAAGGCTTCCTCGGACGTAATGTATTTTTTTTTATAGCTGACAAGCTCCTTCTGTCAGACTTACATAATCTTGTACCTATGTTCGCCTTTATAATACTCAATGAAAAATCACTACGTAGATATTATAAATATTGCCATACTTCTATTTAAATCTAAAACATAAATCTTTGTGAACTAAGTACACACATGTAATTTAGCATTCTTATCAACCCGATAGGCATTTATCTATTAATCGATTACCTACGTATCGAAACTGTGGTAGTGTTAATTGATAAATAATTCAATAAAACCGCATTATTTCGCGAGTGCAACAAAGCGTTGGTAACATAAAGATAAAATATAGTAAGTACTTAATAAACACATTTGCAGTGAATTTATTGATCCGACCCGACTTTATGTTAATGTTAAAAGCTACTGCATGTTTTGTCAAATATGATGAATGAACAGGATTTTGATGTCCTAGTATTTCTGTAGTACAAAGGATGTGAGAGGTTTAATTTAACTTTAGGTTTAGGTATATAAACTTTACCGATCTTTTTCAAGACAATTAATTATTTTTTGGTTGTGGGTGGATTTTACAATACCCCAGTTGCTATAGATGCTTTCAAGGGGGGGTACCCAATTGATGCAGCCCACTGTGCCTACAATAAAGCAGAAGTAATAAAGGAATAAGCAGAGAGTGGTAATTCACTACCTACTACATACTCGTATGTGCTGCATCCTTACTTGCCTTATTGTGCAGTTTCTGGACTATACATCAACTGCAATTTGGCAGTGTGTATCAGGCCTAAGATACGAAATGATAGGATAGTAAGACCCAATGTGAGAAACGTCTAGTTCGTCTCTTATTAAATTACTCATTAACACAGGCTTCAGTGAATACAGGCGTGACGTTTAATCGAAAGTCATTTATTCGAACTAGGCTAAGAATCAGCACTTTTTGAACGACAAAATTACATTAGACAGTCCCCTAAAACGCCCGCCATACACCACTTCCTAGTGCTTTAGGTCGGAAGAAGAAGTGGCGCATAAAACTCCCTATGTTATGTTATGTTGTATGTCAATTACTTATTTTCCACTATGCCAAAGGTGTTTGCTTACCCCTGCCACATACACGACATCAAGGAGGTTCTACAAGTTACACACTGGCCAAAGAGACGAGAATTTATTTCAAAAATATTCCAATTCGTTCGATATTCACTTGTTTTTTAAATATTGTCACAATAGTACATAGGCAGACCGGCTGATTTAGTACCATCGTATATTGTAGAAAAGTACAAGGGCAGGTGGGTTCCGTAGGTCGTTCAAGGTGGATGGCATTTTGGTTTATCGTTCCCATTTAGTGCGGCGTACATCCAATAGTGACGATCAGCACGCGTGTTTGTTTTGTTTTGAACAGGTGCCTCTGAATTAATCTGTAGTTGTATGTTAGTAGGCGCATTTCTTTCAGGAATTTGGTGTAAATTGCTCCGTTTTATTCATACATGTGGGGTGCATAAGTAATTTTCTAGCAGGAAAATAGCTTATTAAAACAGCAATTTTTACTATGAAACAGATCCTAAGATTCCAAAGAGGTTTGTAATTTGTCTTCAAGCCAGCTAGTAGCACAATAATAAATTACTTTAAATAAGTCGCTTAGTTATTGACCAACTCACAGCCTCAAGGGAAAGACCTACAAATAAATTACAACCGTCTTAACTATGGGAACGGTATGCTTTGGAAAATAAACAGGATGTCCAGTATTATAGTCAAAATAAATGGTATGGTACCTGTATAAAAATGATGTTGGTAGGTATAATCATCATCTGCCTAGCCTTTTCCCAACTTTGTTGGGGTCGGCTTCCAGTCTAACCGGATGCAGCTGAATACCTAGGTACTAATATGTTGGTAGGTATAATATGAGATTGATCCTCCAACAACGTTCGACCGATCATCATGAAACTTGGCACATACAAACTGTATGTTTTGTATTAGGTAATAATCGTATTTTTTGTTATGTATTTTCTGGTGTAAAATAAAGTATACTTATATAAATAAATAAAATAATACGGAGAAAGGTTATACCTAGGTACTGGTCTTTTTCCGACCTCCACGCGAGCATAGCAGTGGGCAAAAGCTAGCCATTTATAAATAACAAAGCTTACAAATCATCATCATCTCATTTGCTCTCCAAAACACTGCTCGGCTAGATAAAAATACATGGTCGTTAAAGTAAATTATTTTATTATCTTGTTAGCTAATCTAATAAAACCAATGCACATTTCTTTAGTAAGTAAACATACACGCAAGTAAAATCCTATTTACGTTAGGTACGAAATAATTAAGAAAATGTAGTAATTAACGTGAGTACCTTTAATATTTAATTACTATAATAATTGCAAAGCGACCTACATGGTTGACCTTTTTTTAAAGGATATGAAATGAAATATAAACACGAAAAAAACGTGTAAATGACTCTATAAAGGTATCATAATATCAGAAATATCATCGCACTAATATTCTACAGGCGAAAGTTTGTGTGTGTGTGTGTGTGTGTTTATATGTTTGTTACTTCTTCACGCTCAAACGGCTGGACCAATTTTGATAAAATGTTGTATGGAGGTAGCTGACACCCTGGATTAACATATAGGCTACTTTTTATCCCGATATTTCTACGGGATCGACACTTATGCCGGTGAAACCGCGGGACGCAGATAGTAAAATATAGTTGTGTACGCTGAGTAGTACAGACAAGTATTTTTCCTCGCCCTTTTTTTTACATGGAACTGGGGAAATGTGGGTGTACTACAGGTACACCTCAACCTAGCCCTTCGGGGAGTACCTAGGTGCAGGCGTGATGTTAAGTTATGTATTTTCTATCAGTTGTCTAATTATAAAAGTACTAGCAGCACCCCGCGGTTTCACCCGCATAAGTGTCGATCCCGTGGGAATATCGGGATAAAAAGCCTATGTATTAGTCCAGGGTGTCAGCTACCTCCATACCAAATTTTATCAATATTGGTCTCGCCGTTTGTGCGTGAAGAAGTAACAAATATACACACTCACAAACTTTCGCCTTTATAATATTAGTGTGATCCACACATCCGTAGAGTTCTAATAAAACAAAATTCTACGGGTGACTTTTTTTTTTTTAAAATACGATGCCTCACTCAATATTAGCAGTTTATTAATAGATATGTTTACTTCCCCGAGGCCAAACGTGCTCCCGTGAGTTAGTTAACTCCTGATTAACATAATGGTATTTATATAACAAATTTAACAGCAGTCTTATTACAAAGGTCACCGTAATTTTTTTTTTGTTATATTTATTAGTGTAATATCACTATCTGAGACAACAATGTGAAGACAAATAGAGCAAATTAATGCGTCCGCGCAACAATTTCTCAACTACTTATTACTGAATTGCAATTACTTTAAACCCTTTAAACTTAATTAAAAAAAGATACTCGTGTCAGTGTTCGTTCACTTATACAATAATAATTAATTAAATCAACCTCCGCGTGCCCCAAATGACCGTGAAATGACATTCGAATAACACAATGTTTATTTGTTTCATAAAAAACGAACATATTTTCAGTTTTAGTGCGCACAACACGTGAGCCCGCGCAGCACATACCTCACTATCCAATTAATGAGCGAAACATTAGACTTCGCTTAATCCAACATTTTTTCGCAAAGAACTTTAAAAGATGGGGAGGTGTTATTCAATTTTATGTTGTAGCTTATACCATCGCATGCGCATTCTATTCATAAAATTTTATACTGTGCGAATAGCGGAATACATCAGTTTCAATTAAAGTCTAATTGCAATCGTATTCTTTATTTCACGCACGCCTTTCGACGTTTTATTGGCGTATTAAATTCTTTAGATTTATATATACAGGTTGAAATTGAAAACATGCGACAAATCGAAATAGGATATTGTACTCATCATTATGAACAACTTTTACTATGGGACGAAACATGACAAAAACAACGAAAAATCTGCTGTTCCCTACATTTATGTTCGTATAACTCGTCAAAATGTAGGGAACAGCTGATTTTTTTTCAGCTGTATATATATATATATATAGAGAGAGAGAGAGAATGTATCATGAATTCAGAAGGAAGAACAAAAAGCATGCACAAATTAAAAGTATGGTAACAGGACAAAGGGTCGGGATGTTCGATTGGTAAACAAGGGTGGCCCGTTTCAGTTAACAATACGGATTAATTATCGGCCGAAATCGACGACTCAAATATACCTGTCACGAGTGTAGAACGTCGTGGTCCAATTTATATGGGCCCCGGGCCCCCGAACAATGGTAAAAGCGGTAAACACAATGGGAAACGGGTGCAAAATAAGCAAAAGTGGAGCGCCCGCGCCGCGAGATATGCTCGTACACATGCAGACTGCGGCAGAATGTACGAAACGATTAATTACTTTAATAGACTTTGTTACTACCAACACAACAAACAAAGAATCTACTTCAATTTTCCATTCATTTGAACACTTCAACCTTATAGGAATGTTTCTACATCTTTTTCCATACTTAGATACTTTCGGCTAATGACTACTCGTATGAAAACAATTGTTCGAGCTGCCTACATGTGCGGCTCTGTATGTAAATGCTTAGGGTTGAAATACATGCGAACGCCGCGGAGCACGCGCGTGCTGTGACGCGCGGACCACCAAGCTGCGGTGTCAGCCCTTGATTCACTGACGTATAACTTAGGGTTGACAGAGGCATTTAAGGAAAAAAACAGTTATTATACCGTCTGTTCACTTGTATGGTCGTATTGATGTTGATTGGGATTTCTGGCTTCGAGTAAATTTAAGTATGTAAGTACAATATGTTAGAATGTCTGAAGTAGCATGTTTGCTTACTAATGAACATGAGGAGTTTTGCTATTAGTAAATAAGAACGAGTTAACTGCAAAAGTGGTATGTTATAAGCCTTTTTTCGTGAGTGTGTTTGGTACTTGAGTCCCCTTATTCGCAACAACAACCGCACTTATTGTGGAACTTGTTGAGCCAGCCCTGTGCTAGCGGCGTGGCGGCAGCGACAAGCGTAGCATTGTTAGGCGGAGGCCGCCCTCAGCCCTGAATAAATACATTCATATTGCCACTCTAAATATCTGCGATCGATGCTCCGTACGCCTCTCAAATGCCGACACACCACAAAAAAACGATCATCCATTAAACAACACATTATTACGTTTTATTTGTTCCAGAATTCATTATGGCTCAGCTCTTTAATCCTCAGCATCATGGCAGCACTGACTAGCATCTACAACAACGCCCATAAAAACTATCTAATTCATCCCTGCGACAATAATGCCAGCCTTTAACCACTATTATCCATATAAAATCACGTCAGTTGAGGTGTTTGCGAACGATTTAGATCGTTAACACTAACAACTTATTCTATCGACCTCCCGCGTTTAATCGCACAAAATCTACCGCATCGCGTCGCATTCGGCGCGCCAAAATGTGCAGAAAATGGAAAAAACATGGCGCTAAACCGCGAATCCGTATGTATTTAAACGCCGAATTCGAGATTCCGATTCTCAAAAAAGCGGCCAGCGCTCGGTCATTTAAATTTTTCCAAAACGTGAACACAATGGAACAGATTCAGAAAGTTTGTTGATTTTCTTGTTTTATTTTTAATTTTAAATATAAAAAAGGTATTCGGTTCGGCAAGGGCTGTCACATCATTCCAGCGCTGCTAAGTGACGCCGGACGCACGTCAGTCCCTGGATGTGTTTTATTTTCATACGAATCGGACTGACTTGACTTGTTTTTTGTTATCATAGTTGTTGTAACCGAGTCTCGTACCTAATACGGATATTTTTATAATTGTTTATCGTGTGATCCTTTGTTGGACTTTTAATTTTATTGTGAGGTTTTGATTTTTTATTAGTTTGGTCGTCGCTAACATTCCAATAACATTTCAAAATAATGTTTTTGGAATCACATCTTAAATTTTGTTTATTACTATAACCGATACATAATTTCAAGAAATATTTTACAGATGGGTCTAGCAAAATTACTATTCATAAGTTATTTCTATCCAGCGCAGCCTAGATTATGAAACGCAAGAAATGCGCAACGAAACAAGTTTAGAAACATCTATAAGTTTTACGTTCATGGCATAGGTCGGCTATTCGTCGTTTAGTATCAGATCACAAGAAATTTCACGAGACTGATTAAAAGTAACTGTAGCCAAGATAGAATATCGGTAAGACAATAAAGGCTCGCGTTCAGAGGCGACACGCCGCGTCTTGACGCGATTGACGTCCGAGCACATGACGCTAAAAGGTCTATTGTATACGAAACGCTCGTTACGACGCCGTCCAACCGGTCTTTAACACGCTCGGACAATGATCACTCTATACATAGTAGCCGTTCATCTTCCACACGGTGAAACATAGCTCGTATTAGAGATATTAGCTCACCGACCTGTTTTAATTGTGGAGCCCTATTTCTTTGCGTTTATTTAAATGTGTTTGGGGGCGTGGTTTGAAATGGTGTTAATTCTAATGTTGATAGGTGTATTTTGCTGTTTTGACGGCTTTATGTTTAATTTAAAAGGTTAATTCGTTATATTTTTCTCTAAATTCAAACGACGCCGGCGTCAAAAACATTAATTCGTACTAAAGTGACGTATCTATGCTAACTGTTACCCGAAATACAGTAGAGCTAGTAATAAAAACAGTTATCCTAATCCGAAGCTCATTAAACAATTCACGGGTAAATACTGTCACAGTCGATAAGGCTATCGCATCGCGATGCGTGATCTTACATCGCGGATAATATCGGATTGCGTCAATTACGCGATCCGTCTCGATCGCGCGATACATACAAATGTATTGTATGCAACGACCTTTATTTAGCGAACGAGTGGAAGCCTGTGTACAACCGCCTTACAATACGAATCATAAAATAAAAGGCACAATAATCCCTCTAATAGTAACTGAGGATTTAGTGTTCTTCACAGAAACATGAATCGTTGTTATAAGCCTGTTTAGTGGAAATTTATAGATTTATTGTATACTTATGTACTGCATGAATCATCAACACTACAGTATTCTACAGAAATTCCGTTATATTTTCTTACATAATAAAACCATCTAGGCGCGCAGTGTTCTCCATAATAAATGCCAGTATTAACCCTGCCACTACCGAGCTGCACTCATTTTATTAAGATGAACCGTTAGAATAGTAGCGTTAACTTTTCATATCATCCTGATTGATGAGACTTGCTCCATTAGAACGTTTGTTTCTATCGAATCATTTTGTTCCAGAATAGGTACACTGTCTGAAAATGGTAGGGACATTATTTTAATTTAATCGACATATAACTGTCACCAATAAGAGAGCGGGAGCGAACTATCAGATTCTAATTTGACCGGGCGGCGGGAGTGTCGTTTGTTCCATTTAGCGGAGCAGTAGCGAGACACGGAAGTGACCGGAGACCCCAAGTAGGTCCCGGTGGCTTGTACACCGCCTGCGTGGGACGACATTACAACGTTGACAAAACACTCGGCTTTACCCCGTATTAACGTTTCGCGAATACAGTTAAATGGAATTATATGCGCTTCGAGATACAACGCACACTCGCATGCACACTAAGATTAATTTGTACCGATTTTTCACATTGATAAATAACTTTATAAAACATACAATTAAAGTGAATGAATAAAATCAAAACAGAGGTTTTCGTGTCCCGCGGCATATGTTGCAGATATCAATAATTGAAAAGCGAACTTATTAAATATGCTTATAACACGGTGTTGGCATTGTTCGGGAGTCGCGTCATTAGTCAGGGAGACACCGCGCTCAACCCGACAATTTGAGCACGGCGCGCACTCGCCGAACGCACCAGTAAATTGCGGGTTGCCACCTCGCACCGCTACTTTTATTTATTTGTATTTATAAAGCATTCGGATCCTAATTATATTGGCGGTGAACGTAAACTGTGATTCGAGTAATGCTTTTTGGAACAGTTGGTGGTACCGCGCGCTGACGGGTTAATGACAGCCCGAGCTTCCTGCTATGTTAATTGTGTAGAGGAAGTCAATAGGCGCGGGCGCATCGCATTATTTATTACATCGAGTTTTGGTTTTGTTTTCTTGCGTCACGTTCGGTAGCAGCACTTACTCGTCTGTCAGTCTACTCGAGGCTTAGTCCAGATTAAAACGTAATACGGTAGTTTGCTTGTCTGCTGTGCCATTCAAACGATTGCTTAATGCATTTAATTGCTGGACGACGAACAAAAAGTTAGTGACGAATTTTTGACACTCACGGATAAGATTTTTTTCGATGATTAATCGCAAACGAATAGGCACTTGTTCACGGGCGTGTTTTTTTATTATTAGTAAGATTACATCTAGATACATGTTAGATTTTAATGTTCTAAGCTGATTGATTTGTTTAAGATTTTTTCAGAGGAATGTAATTTCATTTCGAATAATATTATTAATTAAAGTTCTGCATCGCACAAACAAGATGCCTGTACCTGCTTCGCATACAAAAGGTATAGAAGTGTTGATTGCACATGATGTTAAATCGAGATGATTGCTCCGGTAATCCCGCGCCATGCAATTTGAGGCTCTAAATCATTGGGGACGTTTCGCTTCTGCCAGCAGCTACTGATAAATAACAGCGGAGCCGCGAGACGATTAGTGTAACAAGAGAATCATTCATTTTTAACTGCAATACGGCTTTTATTAAGCTATTATGCCACTGAACATTAATAATGCCGAATGTCAAGTTGGAGAACATTAAGAAAAGGTGTTACAAGGGCTTTTTAGATTGCTTTTGGTAAAGCCTTTAATGACGTATGAACATTTTCTCTAACATCATCGTCATCTGCCTAGCCTTTTCCCAACTATGTTGGGGTCGGCTTCAAGTCTAACCGGATGCAGCTGAATACCAGTATTTTACATGGAGCGACTGCCTATCTGACCTCCACAACCCAGTTACTGGATAAAACGATACCCCTTGGTAAGACTGGTAATCAGACTTTCAGGCTTCTGACTACCCGTAACGACTGTCAAAGATCCACGAATGACTTAAACGTGCTTTCAGAAGCACGGAGGGATTCGGTATGTAAAGATGGTCACCCATCCCTGTGGATGAGTGCGGTTGGTCTGTACCAACCGCGGCAAACGTAGCTTAACCTGATCGATCGACCTGTACGGCTGTTATTATTTAGCCACGGGCCCCTAGAAAATGTTGGGTATGAACATTTTCTCAAACATGCTTGGAAATTTGAGCATTATTTTGACAACCTTCTTCGAGGTAAATCGAAATTGCTGTAATGGCCAAATACATTCGAGCAGCGGCCGGCAAAAGTTGTATGAAAATCCATATCTGTCGTGGTTTAGCGGCCAAATAAATTACACAGCAAAATCATTGTCTTGTAATTTAAAAATGGAACGATCTTTTACTCCGAAACATGGCAACCAAGGAGGTAACTTATCAAAGGTTTTATTTAAATTTCAAACTGGCTTGCAAATAGAAAACTGTGTATTGAAAAAAAAAACAAATGAACTCTTTAACGCGGGAAAAATTATTGTTGTCCGTTGTCAAATAAAAAGTTCTGTCTAGGTACTACTTAGTTTTAATTTCCGCGCATTATTTGAGAAAAGTACTATACAAGCCTTGGCCACAACTAGGCATTGATGGACTTACCTTACCCATCAATGCGTCTTTTGCTGGCCGCTGCAGTAACAGTATATCTTTACATTTGCAGATACATTCCACTCAACTATCTTTATTAGAATGACTCATTGACAACAAAAAAACTGCAATTAATTCTCTACTCAATAGCCATTAATTACGAACCTAATACACGTTCTGTTTATAAATTCTAACGTCTAATTATAAAAGGCAATAGGTATTAGTGTGTATTCTATTAGCCTGACATGTGCAGGCCTAGTCACTGGGCTCCCATGCTCGTGAATGGAGGCACGTTCAAACCGAAGAATCGATTCTCCCCGCTTCGCCGCGTGAAATCGGGCGCGCGCTCTCATTTACAATCGATCGCCATTTACTCGACCGCCTGATTCGATTACACAAACCCTTATACGATAAATAGATACCGACTAAACATGATATTGGTTACGCTAATGAAACTGTATCGTTGTCTTTTGTTGCAGGTGAGGAGTGGAGGTGATAGGAGTAGCTTTTAAAATGATTAAAGTGACGGTTTACGGAATGCTCACGGAAGGTGACAATAACTGGGGTGCACGTTGAAGAGCCTCCTCGTGGCGCATCCTGGGCAACGTCGGCCCCAATTGCCCACCAGGTTTGGGTGGACAAGTGGGGCGGGCGGCTAATCTTCAACAGGCGGGGAAAGGTCACGGTTCCAATCATCGATCATCCTTGATGGTCGGTGAAGGGAACCGGGCTACGGACGGACGGTCATGCGTCCACTCCTCCTCTGCTTACAGAGGAAGGTGAGTGGGCGTAGACCGTCACGAGGCGGTTCACGCCGCTAGACCCACTACAGAGTGGGTGGTGGAGGGTGTCCCATGCCCGCGCTGCGTCTGTCCGGCATCCGGCGGCAGCGTGGGGACGCCGGGGCGGCGGTTGGTTTTGCCCAGCCGTCGGCCACCCCGTAATCTTGAATTCAAGACCGGGGGTCCGGGCCACTGAGGCTCGGGCCGCGAGGTAGACAACCTCTATAAAAAATTACCCCAATCCCAAGGTCTAGCGTGCCGCGGGGATGAATGGCCGGAGGGAATCCGGCCGTTAGCGCAACAAAAGGGACCTCACCCTTCAAAAAAGAAACAAAATATGGACAACACAGACGGGAAAAAACTACCCCAGGTCGGTACCAGCTGCTCAGCAGCTGGAGAATCCGGCACGTTCCCTTTGGGAACGTCAAGCCCCCATTCGTATTCTGGGGGGGGCAACGAATGTGTTCCGTTTGCCAATGGCAACAAGAGCCGAGGAGGCTCCTGTCCTTCAGAGGACCAAACAATGTCCGACCAGGACTCGCGCGGACGCTCCAAATTCTGGAGAAAACGTCCGCGCGAGGAAGACTCGGACGAGGCGGGTTCGATGGGTCGAACCGCGAGTGCGGAGAGCGTGTCGGCTGCGAAAGTGGCGACGGCGAGGAGGGGTCGAGGTCGTGCGGTGCAGCAACACGACAGTGGGGCTCGTTTTAAGCGGCCCAGCACTCCGGTTCCCTCAGGTGGGAGCGACACGGAGGGGCATCGCTCAGAAAAGACCGGCCGCAGGGCGGCCCTCTCGGAGTCGTCGGACGGTGAGTCGGACACCGCTGGTGGCTCCGAGCAGGGCAAAGCGAGGTTTGCGGAGGTTGTGGCAGCCGCAATCAAGAGTGTGGCCTTGAAGAGGTTGCAAACCTCGAAAGACAAGGCCATATCCGCTGCCACGGCCTCCATTTTGGCGGCAGCTGAGGCGGCTGGCTGCGTCGGTCCTCCGGCCGGCGAAGTGGCCGAGGTGAGGGCGGAGGTCGCCCGCCTGACGGCCGCCATGGAGCTTCTCCGGAAGGAGAATGAGAGGCTCCGGGCGGACCTGGCCGGCCTGAAGGGTGCCGGCAGCGCGCAGGCAGGGGAGCCATGCCGGCCCGCCCCGGTGGAGAACCAGGTCCTGGACCTGGTTCGTAAGGAGTTGGCGTCCTTCCAGGCGCGGTTTTCCGTCCTGGAGGGTATCGTCTTGCGCCCTCCCCTTGCGGCCAGGACGGCCCCGGGACCAAAGGCGGCCTCGTATGCGGCCGCTGCGGCAGCAGCCGCCCCTAAACCCGGGCCGTCTGGTCGGTCAGGCGCCGGCCAAAATGGCGTCGGTCGGCGGAGCCCCGGCGGCGACAAAACCGGCGGCGGCGGCGGCTAGCGGAGCCCCGGCGAAGGCGGCAAAACCGGCTCCGGCTGGCGGAGCCCCAGCGGAGCCAAAGCCTGCCGGCAAAAAGAAGGGCCGTACGGCAAGGAAGGTGGAGGGCCCTGATCCTGCGCCCCGCCTCCAAAAACCTCCCACTTCTCCCACGACCGACGCCGAGTGGCAGGTGGTCGGGGAGAAAAGAAAGGCGGCCAAGGCGGCCAGGAAAAAGGCACAAAGGCGGCGCCGCAAGGAGCGAGCCGTCGCAGCTATGCTTCGTGCCCCAAAGACCGCGGCTGTGGTAATTACACTGCAGCCGGACGCGGTCAAGAGGGGTGTGACGTACTGCGACGTGCTCACAAAAGCGAGAGGGACGGTCGACCTCCAAGCGCTGGGGATCACCGGGGGCCTCCGGCATAGGGTGACCGCCACTGGCGCCCGCATGCTGGAGATCCCCGGCTCGACGAGTGGCCCCTCCGCAGACGCTCTAGCTGAAAAGCTAAGGGCGTCCCTTAATGCGGAGGAGGTGCGTGTCTCCAGGCCCATGAAGTGTGCAGATATGCGCATTATGGACCTGGATGACTCAGTAACGGAGGGTGAGGTTGTGGCCGCCGTCGTCAGGACGGGCGGGTGTCTGGCCGACCAAGTGAAGGCGGGCACCATACGTCCTGACACATCGGGAATGCGAACCGTAACGGTAAGCTGCCCCGTGACGGCGGCCAGAACAATTGTGGAGGGCCGAAGGCTTCTGGTGGGCTGGGTGTCAGCGCAGGTGAAACTGCTGGAGCCCAGACCTCTGAGGTGCTTCCGATGCCATGTGGGGCACCACGTTGGCATCCAGTGCACCTCAGAGGACCGCACCTCGTTGTGCTTCCGCTGCGGCCAGCCCGGTCATAAGGCCGGCTCGTGCAGCGCCGCGCCGCACTGCGTCGCGTGTGCGGCTGCTGGCAAGCCGGCCGATCACCGGGCTGGGAGCAAGTCCTGCGCTCCACCCGCCGGAACCAGGAAGAAGGGCAGGCCCTCCGCCGCCGCCACCGTCGCCGCCGCCACCGTCGCCGCCGCCACCGTCGCCGCCGCCACCGTCGCCGCTGCCACTGGCGCCGCTGCCTCTCAAGAGGCCCGGGAGGGGATTGTAATGGAGGAGTAACGGCTCCATTACGTCTCCTCCAGGCGAACATCAACCACTGCGCCTGCGCTCAGGACCTGTTGCTCCAGAGCGTGGCGCAGTGGTCGATCAACATCGCCGTGGTCGCTGAGCCGTACTTTGTCCCGCCCAGGGATGACTGGGTGGAGGACCTGAGCGGCTCAGTGGCCATAATTTCGTCGGCCGCCGCCGGTACCCCGTCCCTCGAAGGTGTCACGAAGGGACAGGGGTGCGTAGCAGCACGGTTCGGAGAGATAGTAGTAGTGGGAGTGTACTTCTCTCCGAGCCGAACTCTCGCCGAGTTCCACAACTCTCTAACAGAGTTGACTGTCGTCGTCCGAAACCAGTCCTTCCCCGTGTTAGTGCTCGGGGACTTCAACGCCAAAAATTTGGCCTGGGGTTCCCGTTACACGGACATGCGGGGAAGGATGGTGGAGGACTGGGCTCTGGAAACAGGCCTGGTCGTCCTAAATCGGGGTTCTGTTCCTACCTGTGTGCGGATGCGGGGGGAGTCCGTGGTGGACATTTCGTTCGCCAGCCCCGCTCTGTCACAGCAGGTCATTGACTGGCGCGTCATGGAGGAGGTGGAGACCTATTCCGACCACCGGTATATCCGGATCGACGTCTCCGCCCAGACCTCCAGCGCGCCGGTCCAACAGGCCCCGAGTGGTCCGCGGTGGGCGCTGAAGCAGCTGGACCGGGAGCTTCTCCTGGAAGCCTCAATCGTGCAGGCCTGGGTGTCATCACCAGACAGGCCTGCCGATATTGACAACGAGGCCGAGTGGTTCCGGGAGGCCATGTCCGAGATCTGTGACGTGGCAATGCCCCGAGTCCGGCCAGGATGCGCCCGACGTCAGGTGTACTGGTGGTCGCAGGAGGTAGAGGCGCTACGCAAGGCGTGCGTTGACACGCGACACCGGTACACCAGGCACCGCAGGCTCCGCATTCGCCCTCCGGATGCGGAAGCCACGGAGGCGGAGCTGTACGAGGGGTACAGAGCGGCGAAGACCGCCCTCCAAGAAGCTGTTCAGCGGGCCAAGAATTTGGCCCGCGAGGAGATGGTGGAGACTCTGAACAGAGATCCGTGGGGGCGCCCTTACAAAATGGTGCGGAATAAACTCCGCACCTGGGCCCCCCCGCTGACGCAGAGTCTCCGCCCCCAGCTGGTGGAGGAGGTGGTGAGCGCTCTGTTCCCTTCACGGGCGGAGCATACTCCCCCGCCCATGGCTCCGCCAATTGCGGTGTCCGAAGCGGACCACGCGGACGACGACGACATCCCTGAAGTGACCGGGGTAGATCTGAGAGTGGCGGTAGGTAGGCTGAAGGCCAAAAATACCGCCCCAGGGCCCGACGGCTTGCCGGGTAAAGCCTGGGCCCTGGCCTCGACGGCTCTCGGACCCCGACTGGAGGCGCTCTTAAGCGCATGTATGGAGAGGGGCCAGTTTCCACTCCGTTGGAAGACGGGGAAGCTGGTCCTCATTCGGAAGCCAGGGCGCCCTGCGGACTCTCCGTCCGCATTCCGGCCCATCGTGCTGCTCGACGAGGTGGGCAAGCTCTTTGAAAGAGTGATTGCGGGCCGCCTCGTCGGGCACCTGGTGAGGACGGGGCCGGATCTTGCGGATAGCCAGTTTGGCTTCGGCAAGGGGCGCTCTACGGTGGACGCCATCATGCGCGTGAGAGCCCTCACGACGGGGGACGCGGTGTCTCGGGGTGGGGTGGTCGTGGCGGTGTCATTAGACATCGCTAACGCGCTTAACACCCTGCCCTGGAGCTGCATTAGGGAGGCACTCCGGTATCACCGAGTGCCGACCTACCTCCGTCGAGTAGTCGGGGCGTATTTGACGGACAGAGCCGTCATCTACCCCGGTCGCGATGGGGAATGGAACCGGCGAGAGATGTCGTGCGGTGTCCCACAGGGATCGGTCTTGGGGCCGCTCCTGTGGGACATCGGTTACGACTGGGTGCTGCGGGCAGACCTCCCTGATGGCGTCAGCGTAGTTTGCTACGCTGACGACACGCTGGTCCTGGCGCAGGGGAGGTCGCATCAGGCGGCGGCCGACGTAATGACATGCGGGGTTGCGATAGTCGTGGAGAGGATCCGGCAGTTGGGTCTCGAGGTGGCTCTGCACAAGTCCGAAGCCATGACATTTCATGGGCTTCGGAACGGGCCACCATCGGGATCCCAACTTACGGTAGGAGGGGTTCACATCGGCGTCGAGACGACGATGAAATACCTGGGTCTCGTCCTCGACAGCCGGTGGAACTTCGTGGAGCACTTCCGACGTTTGGCTCCCAAACTGGAACGGGCTGGGGCCGCTTTCAAGCGGCTCCTGCCCAACCTGAGGGGGCCAAACGCCTCCTGCCGGAGGCTTTACGCGGGGGTCGTGCGGTCCATGGCCGTGTATGGCGCCCCGGTGTGGGCGCGTTCACTGCGGCTTCGAGCCGCCCACTACTTGAACGCGCCCCAAAAGGTGGTAGCCATACGGCTGATACGGGGGTACCGCACGATCTCGCGCGAGGCGGCAAGCCTCCTTGCCGGACTGCCGCCATGGGATCTGGAGGCGACAGTCCTCGCGCGCCTCTTTGAGTGGCGCGCGGAGGCACTACGCCGGGGGGAAAACCCGCTTCCGCGGCAAATTGCTGCGGAGCGGACGGACCTCCGGCGCGATCTCATGGCGGCATGGAAAGCGCGACTGTCGCAACCCAGCGCAGGGCACGCCGCGATAGCGGCGGTAAGGCCCCTCTTTGAGGAGTGGCTAGAGAGGCGTCACGGCGCCCTCACCTACCGCCTGACGCAGGTCCTCACCGGACACGGATGTTTCGGGAGGTTCCTGCACATAATCAGGCGGGAGGAAACGCCCGGGTGTCACCACTGCGAGGATCGCCCAGAGGACACGGTGGTGCACACGGTGGAGGTCTGTCCCGCTTGGGCAGAGCACCGCCGTGTCCTCGTAGAGGCGATCGGCAGCGGCGGCGACCTCTCGCGCCCGGCCCTGGTCCAAGCCATGGTCCGGGGCGAGAGGGAGTGGGAGGCAGTCACCTCCTTCTGCGAAGCAGTCATGCTAGCGAAGGAGGTGGCGGGATGGGAGAGGGAGAGAGCCGAGAGGGCCGCCCGTCCCAGCCGCCGCGGTAGACGCTCCGGGCGTCGGGAGCCGCGTGACGACTCCCGGCCACCGTAGGCGCGGGCCTGCGGACGGCGAGTAATGGGTAGCTCGCCGTCCGATCAGGACCAGGCCCGTGCCGGACGGCGCGTATGTGTTCCACGCGCGCCTCAAAGAGATGTCAGCAGACATGGAGGGGCCCGTTAGGGCCGAAGCCTGCCGGGGCAGCGGGATTGTCCGAAAGGGTTACCGCTGCCCCGGAACATAAAGGGCTAAGGAAGGAACACGGATGGGTTTTAGTCAGTAAGAGTCTGACACTCCCTTCCGCTCCACCCAGAGCGGGAGGGGTCATTGGATGATTTCCCATCCTTAAAAAAAAAAAAAAAAAGGTGACAATAACTCATTTTTTCCAGTTGAGTTTGGTTAAATTTATAGGCACAAAAAATTCAAGCGATTTTTGACAAGAAATGGGCATTTTCTCCGTTGCACTCCATCATGTAAATTTATGGCCCCCACAATGTCTGTTTCCTCGTTATTAATATCAACATTAATTGTGTCCCAATATCCTGACCATAAATGTCATGGCCACTGGCGCCTAGCGCAGGTACAAAAAAAAAACTATAAAAGTACGTACAAAAACGTTCAATTCCCCCACACAATGAACGGTGAGTCAGGTGAAAAAAAAACTCCAAAATTTATAACACCCCGGCCACCGGTATAAAAATCCTGAGAATAGTAATTTTTCTTACAAAATTTAGTGATATGTCAAACCTGTTCGACGTAGCAAATAAAAATGTACGAAGCGATGTAGAAAAAAACAAAACTAAAGACTTTGGGTTATTGCTAAAACAAGGGAGGGTTACCATATCAATCAAGGCATTGACAAAAGTGTATGTTTTTCCTCGTACAGGCCGTGGGATGAAAAAAGGGTCCGTGTTTATGGAAATGCAATAAAAGAGAAGCGAGCGTTGCGCGGGCGCTGCCCGGCTCTACCCCTCCGTAGCGTCACTTGCTTTAAGTGGATGTTTGTTTAATTTTTCTAGTGTTTTTGTCAAGGTTTTTTAGGAAGTTTTAGATTGATCGTACAGCTGGTTACGATCGATACATTACGATTTTAATGAATTTTTTAAGGGAGGCAAGAGAATAAAAAACTGGTAACTTTTTATCGTTCGATAGACTACACATTTTGTATCTAGCTCTAGCGAGACAAGCAAGTAATTATAATTAAACACAAATGGTACATACTCATATGTACTAAAGGTACATATACCTACCTATAAAAATGTAGCAGTGTAGGTTAAGTAAACCTTTTACCTAATTTAAAAAAACTCAACCTAAGAATCGAACCTCATCCTTCCGAATCTCTAACAATTCGACCACACTGACACACGGTCAGGTAGGTTGGATGGAGTGCGAGAACAGTAAAAATGTTAGTGCGACGCGACCCCCGCGGCGCGAATAGTCCCGTGTGTCACTCACGGTCTCACGGATACGTTGCCTTCGACCGGGCATTTTTTGCCGGACTCACTCAATGTTTTGGCGTTTATCGTGTCATTATTAAAGTATTTTGATGGAGTTTTGTACCTTTAATTTTAAAGTATCATATTGAAACGAAAGGAATTGAATTTGCATTTACACTTGCCGTCAAAAAAACTATAAAATTAAGTCTTCACATGAAAAAATAAAAGCATTTGAGTTATTAAATAACACAGGGTACCTACCTAATAAAAAAATATATATATAAATTTAGTCAGCCACAAAACAAAAAAAAAATCGCTATCTGCTTATACAATGTGCCGCACCAAAACGGCCTAGGTAAGCTATCATTTTGTTTTAGCATACTGCAACTTTCCATCGGCTACTCTTTTAAACTGAGCATTACTTTCTAGATCAAATATCTACACCAGCATGCAAGTAGGTACAAGCATAATTAGGAAACACGAAACTTACGTAACTTTTTTACTGTTCAAATAACAATTAGTATGAACTATTTGTTCTACTTTTCTAAAGTAATTTGTGTAAAATGTCAAGTCATTTCAATTAAAGCTTGAAAGTACTTACAAACAAACGTGCATACACGTCTCCAAGGATTACGATATGGATCTTAAACTGCAATAATAATTCAACAGCCCGTTATAATTTCAATCATAAACAATAATAGAAATCAACATATCATAGAGTAATCCACAATAGCGGGTGACCGCAAACGTGAGCGAGTGTACTACAATCAGTTGCCGGTGACATGATATGAGTCAGATGGTTGTCTAATAAACTAATATTGTTCATATGGGTGTCTTGTGTTGTGTTTTGGTGAAATTAAATTAGAGGTTTTTGGTGAAGGTCAATAACGATTGCATCTGTCTTCATTTTTAGATAAGTATGTAAAGACACCTAAGCGTTTTAATGTACGTGAAAGCGTTGATTCATGTGTATTTTCAAGTTACGTTTAATATATTGTAGCTACAACAAGGTTAATGTGGTTATAAAATTTATATTAATTGTATTGCATTTTTTTTTTTGTTATTTCTACTTAACGAGCAATAAAATATAATGTCAAAGTTGGAAATAGCACAAACACTGCCGCCGTAAGTAAAAGGAAGGCATCTGAGGAAAGCTAATTTAGAAATATGAGCCTTAATAGATGCGCCTTTTTTGTTTAATAAGGCTTTTTTTTTCTAGCCTGCTCTGTCCCACTCCTGGGCAAAGGCCTCCCTCCACTCCTTCCTTCTTTCGCGAGCCCGCGCGTCCTTTTTCCAGTTTTGACAGAACCTATCCAACTCGTCCCGCCATAATAAGGCTTAATATGTTTCCTTAAATTTTAACTTACTACTTTACAAAAAAATATTATTTATTTAATTTAGTAAAAACGCTCGTACCTCCTAACTTGGGCCACGCTTACGGCCACAATTTATTCGACGGCGCGCGGTGATCGATGACCGGCGAGACTTGTCCGGCCACCGAGACACGGACAACGGCCACTACCGTTCCTAATGTTACAAAAAATATTTTACCACGATCCAAATACGAAAATTTTAATTATTTCTTTATTTTATTTACACTGCCAGTAAATGTTTCGGTGAGACTTTCGTTGGTATTAAGAGTAGTATGATAATTTTGCCCGTAAGTGGATATCTAGAGAAGCTTCAAACGGCTGGTTGATAGGTACTTCCCGTGACCCAAGGGCTGGCTTTTACCTTGGCCAGAGGCTAAGCATGGCCATACAACGTAGCAATGTTACCAGTCTCAGCGATGCGGATGATTTTTTACAAGGGTATAGTTTAGTTTGTTAATAGTTTTGGTTAAGTTAGAATATTATATTGTTATTTTTATCTATTAATGAGGTAGGTACAAGTTGTTATTTATGTACATTTCATTTTAACTGTGATTAATCATCTAACTAGGCATTGGTAAATAAGTTTATAAAATCTATCAGACATTTTTGGATGGCAAACAAACAGGCGGCTCACCTGAGGGGCAATTCCTGTATTTTTAAGAACGTTCACATTGTAATCTCAGTCTCAATCTGTCAAAAACACAATCAATTTCCCTACATTTCTGACAAGTTTTTGACATTGATTGTCGCTGAGATGAGATTGCGACTAGAATTTTAAGTTTTTTTAAGTAAGAGAACCGCCTTCTAAAGACATCTGCAGTCCAGAGGCATCATGTGACTATATTTGCACCTCCTCATTCATCAATCAGAATCATTGAAACAATCGGAAAACTTGGCACCGATCACAAAGAATTATTCGTAATTTATGACATCACGCCGATTAATAGATCAGGCACAAGCAGACAGTGTGGGACCGATTCCTGCCTCAACTTTTAAGGCGCAGAATTCCCATTGTAATAGTTTATTTGGCACAAGCTCCAGTCCTGAATGCCAAATAGGAAAGTTCTATGACCGTCGGTTTGGTTTATATTTAAATATGTATGTACTACATGTACTGTGGCACATTATGTATTCAAAGTACAGATGTTGAGCAATAAAAATTAATTGAAGTATATTGTACACTTAATTTTAGTTTCATTTATTTTTAAACTAAATATGTGTACATTGTGTACAAGTAGGTAATTGGATCCGTGTTGCGATTTTGTTGTAAAGGGATCTTGGTCATACGAAAAATACAATATCTATAGAAATGCTTGAACATTTAAGCGTTCTGCTTGGAAATGCTCTTTCTTGAATAGTAGTACGTACAGTTAACAACAAAACACTGAAATCCGTTTATGTATTATAGGAAAGAATAAAAAAGAAAGTTTTTCGTCACGGCCCGTAAATGTAACAATATGTTATAAAACAGTATGAAGCTACCACAGACGGAAATTACGCTAGTATAATATATTATTATTATAATTTACATAATCCTTGATATTTAGTTTATTACCCGTGAATAATCCCTAGTGTATGTATTTTATTGCAATACCTATCATACATTTTGTGGTTATGTAATTTAATCGAAATGAGATCAAAAAATTAAATGTTATTTACATATTTATGAAAATTAATACAAAAATCTCAAAAGATGCAAATAGTAGTCCACCACTGAATATTTGTGTGCTTAATTAAAGTATTTAATAAATATGTATATAAATGAAGAATGGCATAGATTTTAAGTTTGCTTGTAGCGCGTAGTGCTTTGTAGGCCCAGTCCATACTGAGTAAATAAAACCTTTTTAAGTTTATTTATGTTTTTGCGTATAATTTTACACAAAAAGGTCACTAGTAATAAATACATTACGCGGCTTGTTAAGCATTATATTGCTGTAAGTAAATAAATGGTTAAGTTACACAGTCATGTAACATAATCGCATGGAATACGTGTCCACACTACCGTAGACTTATATTGTGTGCTCCTGCGCCGTGCGATATATCGCCATTCGTAGAAGCGCTCTTTATTTTACTCCTGCGCATTGCGTGGGGAATTATGGTACTTTGTTTATTTCCTACTGAGATGGTAGAAGCTGGATGACAGTGACTGAGGATCGATTTAAATGCGATTCGCGAGACAGTCACTTGTCTAGCAGTGGATTGCTAAATACTGATGCTGGGACATCTTCTATTTAAATACCTAAAACAAAGTTGTGTTAGTTATAGGTACCATTTATAACTCACGAAGGGCTGGACCGATTTTTATGATCTTTGATTTTTCGGAGATGTCTCCGCCCTGAATAGCAGAATAACTATCAAGGGAAAATTTACGAAAAAAACAAAAAATTAAGATTGGTTCTGAGGCGGTACGAAGTTCGCCGGATCAGATTGTTATGTGATAAAGAAAGATGGCAACGGATAATAGATGGTTGGGGAAATAGTCTAAAAGGAAATCTGAAACGAAATGAGTGAAACAAACAAGCAGGAAGTAAAAGCGTGTCTTCTTCTATCTGAATATCAATCAATCATCATCATAGAGGCGTCAGTATCAATTTGATCATAACTGAATCGAACAACTGGATTCCACAAAGGTTTTTCTTGGAGGAAAATCCAATCAGCCGTTTTCCTGTTGTCATTTCAGCTCATTCGAATCATGAAAATACACAAAGACCTACTGTCATAATTATACTGAACACTTTTCCTTGTAGCAAGAATAGAAAAGGTATTCGTAGATATTCTGGACTGAAACGATTTCTATGGCCAATACTCTAGGAATATATATATATATATATATATATATACGCAGGTGTGGTGATCTAATATGCTCGTGACTTATCTGTGTGGAAAGAGGACTTTGCCCTACAGTGGGACAACAATAGGCTAATATAATTATTATAACAGTTGAAATCGTAGAAATTCTAAAAACATTATTCTCATAGCAAAGTCCATATAGCACATACAAATAAAAACGCATAACGTTAACACTAGTGTCCACTTATATTTCTGTCGGCTCCCGGCTCGGTGACCGGCGATATATTGCGAGATACCCCTCGTAATGTATGAAGCCTGCGCAGCTTTATTGCTTTTGAACTTAAGATGTCGGTACACTGACTGGGATTTTCAAAAACGAAAAAGAATAGATCGTAGTTCGGTTTTTAAATGAAAAAATAGACCTGATATACTTAATTATATGATCTCTGAGAATAACCATACACAGTGTTAATAACTGTATCATTTGTTATGTTTGGCAATATTTGGGCTGGATACATCTGCCGCCGATACGACCAATGGGCCAAACTTACGACCCAATGGGTCCTTCTTAATGGCAAGCGACATCGCGCAGACCCAGACGGAGATGGCGTGATGAGCTGGACTCCTTCAACTAGAACTGGTTCTCAGTAGCTTCAAACAGAGAAGTTAAAAGAGAGTATGGTGGCTTTTGCCCTGCAGTGGGACACCACAGGCTTTTAATTAATTTGGCAATATTACCAAAAATCGCAAAAAATGGTGTTTGGTTTTCAATCATTAGAGAATTATAGACTACTAACTTCCGCCCGCGGCTTCGCCCGCAAGGTATGTCGATAAAAACTTCCCCGGGATGCAATCTATCTCTCTGCCAAATTTCATCGAAATCCGTTCAGTAGTTTAGGCGTGAAAAGGTAACATACAGACAGACAGACAGAGTTACTTTCGAATTTATAATATTAGTATGGATTCACATCAGTGAAACAGACAACACGACTCAACTTCAACGATATTTAAAACTTCTCGTTACTTATAGGAATAAGTAAATGAATGGCCTTCGTGACACAAAAACGAAGAATTACATGAAATTATACTAATTCTACCATAAATAAGGACTTCATTAGATGTCTCCTCGTGTATAATTATAACGTGATAGATGGACATGTACTACCTACTGTCCCAATAATTTATTGACATTGACTATTAAACAAACATACTACACATGGAGTAGGTAATTTTTTCCATAGATCAGGAAAGTTATTTCTAGACTAACATTATCTTAGGACATGACTTGACTGTCATTGATTACCACTTGAGGAGAAAATAAGCATAATGTGACAAAAAAAAAACATGTCAAACATTTGTAGTCAAGAATTAAACATGTTTCAAAAACACACTTGTCAAACTTCAAAGTCGAAGTTCAAACACGTGTTTCTGTCTAGTGGGTATGGTCCCTTATATGTTCAGAAATACAGGTGCACGCGCATACTCTTTTATTTTCCATAATTCTATTTTATACTTATACAATTTATTGTTCACGTTGTCAGTACTGACAAACAAAGCTCGCCGACGACGACGTTACGAGTTTGCGCAAAGTAAATATTTTTATGAATTATATTGCAGACATATCAAGTTAATTTTGTGTATTTTAAATGGTTGGGATTTTTAAATGTAAATGTGATAAATTACTTTCAATTTTAAAGGAGTGAATTAATCATGAGATTTTTAAATAATAATATATGAAATTCAGTACCTACTTAAAATTCAAGCGAATTAAACTTTGCATAGCAAAGTGTAAAAGACGAAATGTATACCTAACAAAAGAAATAAAAACTTATCGACCATGAAAAAGTGCTGTAATTATATTTTCAGAAACAAATAAAATGACATAAAAATATTATTCAGTAATTAACAAAATTAGACAAGATTAGATTAGAAGACCTCGAAATACTTTTAAACCCATATTTTAAAACCACAATTTCCATATTATTAAATTACCATATTCCTAGTAAAACTCGTGAAAAAATTCATATCGATATATAAATTTCACTGAAATTGCCTTATTTTGGTAATAAAATATTTATCATAGACAATCTTAGGTTTTAACATAATAATAGTTGTATTCGCCACAGCAGCAAATAGTTGTAGCTCTATTTGCATTTTTAATTTAGCAAAGTGACAGAAGTTGTGTAAGGAAATTAATCCTTGTCTCTGGTTTTCGTAATTTAATTTAATTTATCGGACTGCATTCACTGGATTAAAATGCTAAACTCTTTGGATTAAAAAAAAACATAGAGAAAGTGTGTGAAAGAAATCGTGAGGTCTTAATTTATTTCAGTTGCTTTTAATTTAACGCAGATTTTTTTTATTTATGAGAAATATAATGTCGTCGAAAACATACTTCACAAATCGCTTGAGGCCTTGAGGAAAAATTGTCGTTACCTTTTCACGAAGAGCCCCTAACTTTTCACCTTTTAGGGGAAGAGCGAAAATTGTTATTTTCCAAAGTGATTTTTTATTAATCAATTGGATTTTCAATGCTCATAAAACGTTCGTTAATGTTCAACGATTAATCCTATTTCACTAATTAACGTGTGCATTATTGCGCAGTGATTACGCAAAGGTTATAGTTTTGTAACACTATTGTCTTAATGCAAGGTTACCGCCATTACTTTATTAAGAAAAATAATTGTATTTAGTCCACACATTAGACTACGGTATTGTCCCAAGTTTCCCACTTAATTCTAATTCGTGTCAAGTGCAGCTTATAATTGGGCTAGTCCAATTATTATGAATAGAAATTATTGTTTTAATTCATTGTTGTGCTTGCATTAAATATTCAACGTATTGTCCAATTAGTCAGAACAAGGCCGTTGTTTCTTAATGCCTTAATTGCCGCCATTTTGCCGTGAAACAATTTAGTTTTAATTAATTCTAATAAGAATGTTTGCAGATTGATGTTTAAAGTGGCTAGTTAGTAAACTCGGGATTGTTGTCTAGGGCACGAAGTTAAAGGACCAGGTTGGGCCTTTGTTTTGCAATCAATAAGTTTGTATTGCCAATGAGGTACTGGAGCTGATACATTCATATTGCGATATCGTACTTCAAAAGTGACCTTAGAGAGACAAAAACAGCTGCTCTTGGTTTTATCTATATAGGTAAAGAAAACGGACCTATTGTAACGCCATAAAAATTAACGTTATCTTGGTTTCTAAATAACGTTATTAGAGTCATTGTGCCACTGGCAGACGCTCCTCAGGATTAGCCAAGAGCACGGACAACGGCGAGAGGCGCGCATTGTCTCACATTTCCCACAACGAAAATAAAAGTGAGAATTCAATCTTTCCCCGTAGCACATTAACGGTATCTCTCCACACTACAGTGAATCTAAATATTATAACCACGTTACGAACATCCGGGTTTATAAACCATGACTTCGCTCTCGTATAAGTTGTTTTACAAAATCGCTCCTATTATGCTATTGTAGAAACAAAAAACGTTACTTTAACTTACTTTATCAATTTAACTAATCGTTAAACAGGAACGCTATTATACGCATGTGGCCCGTAGCCATAACGCTGTACTTACGCCGCAATGAAATCATAACGCTGGCATTACGTAATTTGGCCAACAAAAGGCAAATATTCCGAGCCATTCCGCTAGTTTATGTCTGCGAGACGGGTATTAAGGTAAATTGTACGTACAATTGCGCGCACGGGCCACTCGTTAGCCGACATGGGCTGACGTGACACCGACCGAGCTGTATGTCGCATTGTTTCAGTTTTATGCGTACCCGACCTTAGATTAAATGTTAACTCGAAGATTTATGGCGGTCATGCAGAGGCTAGTTTAGTGGACGCTGAGGTCTTTCGTCGAAACGTTCAACTTTCATAAGAGCCCAATTTGTGGGAGCGCTTAATGCAGTGTCGTGCTCGGGCGTGCATGCTCCGCCTTTTTATTGCTGCCCCTTAACTGTACAACAACACCCATTCTCTCTGAGATTGTCTCGCTATGCTATTTGTAGATGAAGGAATGTTATCTCGAACACACGTGACTTGGAAAAGGTGCACAGTGGGTAACAGGGTAACAATGCGCCCAAATGATAATAAAACGAGTGTTTGATGTGATCAACAATCGTAAAAAGAATCACTTTTGTTACGACTGTGTATTCGGAAATGAAGCATCGTGGTAAAAAGTGGAATAGTGAGCCAATAATAATAATAATAATCATTTTATTTCAGAAAAATTAATCCATAATAATCCATAATTTGTTAGTAAAAAACATTAACCTTAAATAACTGTTAGTAAATTAAATACAATACAACAATACAAAACACCATCACAAAAACACCCACCAATACATCATTGTTGCACGTTAATCTAATTATTATAATAGTCTATTAATGAATGCACATACATTAGTTCTAAACGGGATTGATTGGGATTAACGAGTCGAATCGAATACGTAACAAATGCCTGGAACTTAATTAACACATGATGTACGAACGATAGCGGATATTTCAGTGTTGTAGTAGTAAAACTATTAATTTGTTAGAATTCCAAAAAGTGTCTAAGAACTTGTCTAGATAAACCGATCTAACATGCCTCTAAGAACATAACATGCTGAACATCAGAATTCGTATTATTTATTATACTTTATTCGTGGTTTCGCACACATTGACCTAATTTTTTAGTCGTCTCTGTACTCATTGACAAAGTATTCCTTTACATGAATATAACAATATTTTTCTCAGGCAGCGATCACTTCAAACATATAGTCGGCCACTAACTACGACTGTGAAAATGTATGGAAAACAACGGACAGTCAGTCGGTGACTGATGTTATTTTTTCATACGTATGTTGAATTTGAAGCTGAGTTAAAAAGTATGTGGAACGTTCGTGTATTTCCGCAATGCGTTGCACCACTTTTCTCTTTGCAATCGGTTTACCCAGACAATCAAAAACAACAAAATTGGTCGGATTCTTACACTCACCAATCTTCGCTTGGGCTTGATCAGGGGTCGATTCTGTCCGTTCATCTTGTAGTAGAGACCGCAGGCGTTGCAGAGGTAGTGTCCTGTGCCGTCGCGTCGCCAGAGAGGTGTGCTGGTCGCCCCGCAGTTGACGCATTCTCGCCCCTCTGTGTTATAGACAAAATAGTCAGATGGGGCACGCAAAGAGGGTGAGATTCGTGTATTCAGGCCTTTAGTTGAGACAGAATCTGAATTAAGAAATTAAAAACTTTTTTTTTTTTGTTTTGCTAAGAAATTAAGAAAGAAGGTTTACTATAAAGTGTGAATGTCATTTAAATTAATGAATTATTTCACAGGTGAAAACAAAATGAATTTATACAAGGCAAAAATAATGGTAAAGCGAAACAGTAACACTATAACCAAAGTCGAAAAACTGCCAAGTAAAACGAATTGATGTACCAAACCATAGATAACTTAGCACTGTATGGAAGGGTGGAAATTACCTGTCTCCTGGCAGGCTGGGAAAGATGAGAGAAAGTCACATTCAGAAACATTACAAATAGAATTTCACTAACTAACAAAGCATGCTAACACCAAGCACTTACATAAATGTTCTACATCATCCTTCACAACACTTTTATCTTAACATCAACATAATTGCAATTACTACGAAAAAATAGTAAAATATTCAATTAACTAAGGAAAGCGCGACGAGTTTCACTTTGAAGAAAAAATATCAAGATTTTTTACACGCGAAGGAAAACTAAGAGAAAGTAACGCTTGCAACGGAATGGTAGTTAAGTTTGACGGACAACCAAGAAACGCCCATTTAAAAAAACTTTCAACAAAAAAATCGTTAAAATTAAACCTAAATAAAATCATATATTCTTATTAAATTGAAAGTAAGCTGAAAAAAATCTCATCCTCATTCACTTAAAGAAAGGAAAAATTCAAGTTTTTTTTTTTTATTATTATTATAGATCCATAGCGCACAATAATTTGGACTGCAACAACAAAAGCGAGTTGCTACAAAAATAAATAGTTGTTGCAAAAACATTGGTGAGCGTCTAGTGCCAAACAGAGCGGAACCAGAGCTATAAACTATTACCCACATGCTAATTTTCGCTGTGTGTAATTGTACTCCTACGTCTAAAACAATTTCAAACGCAAGCCATCGCCCCTCATCCATGAACCGACTTGAATTGCAAATCTTCGTAAACGAATCGAAATAAAAAACGATCTTATAAATTCTACGTTTGACACCTAATTCATCAAACTAGCCAAGCGATGAAATACAGAACTAAATAAAACGCAAAGTCGATACTTTACTCATGCGTTAAGTTTATAAATTCATGCAATTCTGACCCCAGGATGAGCCGTCCTCCGGGGAACTTGTTAATACGATTTTTAAAGATCACAATAAGCAATTTTACCAAAGTGCTTACATGGTTAGTGAGAGGATGTGTTCACATATGGGATGCGCGCGCGCCGCCCACAATCTTTCTCTAAACTCGATTACACGACCGATGATTTACCGAGATCGAATTTAAAAGCTCGTTACACCTTCGCATCCTCCTCAGAGGCGTTCGATAACAAACTAACTATTATCAGTGTGGGAAATCAGAGGACGCGTGACAAACACGCCCCGTACTTATCTATCAGTGTTTGTATAGAACTGGTTTGAGCCGAGCATATCGATCGGAAGTGTATCAATAGGTATCGTAATAATTATGTATCTAGATCTGATTATCCAAGTCCCCAGACACAGGGCGGTGCGCTGAATAAATAATAACACGCGGGAACTTCTACGAAGGTGAAAGTGCTCGAATATCTGATAGAAAAAATACGTTAAACGAACCGAAAATGTTTTACGAGCTTTAAGGCAGTGCAGCCATTCATCTTTTTTATGTAAAACCAGATCAAAACCGGCAATTAAATCGCCCGGACCTTATCGAAAACTTATTGCGATCGGGCCAACGACTCACTTTTTGGACTAACCCTTTATATTTTTTTGTTACATCGATAAAACCTGTAATTTGTATCGAAGTTTGTAATAAATAAACACCAATAACGATTATTAGGAAAAAATAACAGGATATTACACGAGCCGCGATGTTTTATGATAGTGTCTCTAGCTTTAGAGACGGATTTAGTTCATTAGTAACGTCTCTATTGGTCAAAACGTTTGTGAAAGCCCGTGGAGCCGCGGGCGGCGACGTTTCACAAGATTTACAGCGGCCTGCCCCTCATACATCGACATTACACGTATTATTAAAGAGAACGCTCTTCTGATTAATTACTATCCGATATAATTGTTCGATCCGGTTCAATGGTAACGTTTTAATACATTCACACCAAAGAGTTATTTCTTAATTTCCCCTGACGGACGATCTCGGCTGCGCGGGCAGCTCCGCCCGGCACGTGATTTAGACTCGACATAAAGATATCATTTTATTTCATCCGTAACGGTACAAGTCTACAGAGACTGCCTATCCTGATCTACTGCAAAACGTATGAGGCTCAGCGAAAAATTCCAGTGTTTATTCAAAATTAGAATGCGGCGCGCTTTTTATGGCCCGGAGTGACGTGCGCTCGTGACGCGGCGGCGCTACGTGACCGCGATAAAAGATTTTCATCTGCCATATTTACGTACTCGAGTGGGCGGTTTTTATTTTTCGAGAGTCTCCAGGCACTCGTTCCCGTCGAGAACTCGCAAAGTTTTCACACGCTCCCGGCGCGTAGGGAAAACACTGCACACGGCGCGTTTCGCTGAGAGTGCAACTTGCGCGCCACTCGAGCGATGTTGACCTCAGAGCTATCGATGCGTTCGAAACAAACGAAGCCCGTTACTGCTCGATGAAACCACAAAGTAAAAACTCGTACATAGTCACGTATAACGTTAATGTGCACCAGAGTAATGTAATTTAAATGAAGGACTAATTCGCTCTCGTGTACCGTGACGCGCTCTCTCGGCGCATCGGCCCATCAACACGTAACGGTGAGGCTATTTTGCATACAAACCATTAAATTATTGCTCAAAACTTATTCTTTGTTGCGCCACAGAGGCTGTTATTACACTTTAATTATATGCCTGTATGCAAATAGAAAAATTTTATGGAAGCTGATGGTCTCGCTCGAGGTTTATTTTTATTGAGCATTGTGTTGCCAGGAAATATGTTAAAAGCAAAAAAAAAGGATGTTACAAGTCATTGACTGGCTAATTCTATTTCACTTTTGTTTATTCATTTAGTGCTGGTTGATAGTTGCTAGGTACAGTATGATATAACGTGCAGTGATCAGGAATGAAGCCATTTTTCACGGCGCTTGCACTGCGGACCGATGCTGTGTCGGTCGGCGGTCGGATGCTCGTATTTGCATTCGTTATTAGCATATTGCGAGATAATTACGTGTGACGAGCGATGCGATGCCGCTCAGTAGCAACTTGCACTGAACCCGATGTAATTATTATATACCGGTCATGTGATGTCCGAGTCC
Source organism: Gortyna flavago (assembly GCA_963669345.1). NCBI lineage: Eukaryota > Metazoa > Arthropoda > Insecta > Lepidoptera > Noctuidae > Gortyna > Gortyna flavago. Next base: position 6,286,032 of record OY770131.1, read on the forward strand.
ACACACTTACGACCGGTCCGCACTACGATTTTTTGCTATAACCAGACTTTAACTGTTCGATTTGCATGAAAGCATGAACCGTTCAGATGCAGCATGTATTACAAGCTAAGCAAGATAACTTAACGTATCTCTCCTCTAATTTTATAATTGAATTAATAGCTCCGCGGATGTCCAACGTAAAATGCAAATTTCATGTTGATGCAACACTTCTGCACTGTGGGCAACAATACGCGTCGACAGACCGTGACGAATGTACTATACCTACCAACACTAACTTCGTACAATAAACTTGGAAACATTCATTTAAAATACGTTCGGATTAAATGAATTGGTTGGTAAGTAACTAAGTAAGTATAAGTACTACTCGAAACGTGAGAGAAAGATTTATTATTTGTATTTAGTGTTGTCTGTTGGCATTACTGGACATAACAAAATGTATTGCGTCGTCGGGCAAAAATAATAACATATTAAGAGTTGGCCGGAGCCTCATTCCTGTTGTGTGGCGGTCCGTGGCGCGGGCGCACGTCACCGCTAATTGGTTGCGCAACCGATACACGCGCGCGTTGCTGTAACACGGCGCGTGACTCGCATCCGAATGTTCACGCGAAATTTTCTCTAACACTGTCAATGTATATCTTCCAATTAATTATTGATTTCCACACGGATTACTCGAGATATGCAAGCGAACGAACTCATATTGCAGGTTTTCTGCCGCATTATTAAGTCAAATTTACGAAGACAGCTATACATTATAAAGCTAACTTTGAATATCTTACTCAACGCTCAGTTCTCGGCTTTACCCAACGGCTGTAAGAAAATAATCGCAAGGTTCTCTATCAGTCGAACAAAGCGGCTGCATTTGAATTGTTATTGAACACAAAATCATTGAATAATTTGAATACAGTCTAAGTGAACGCAACATTGTTTTAGAAAGTGTTGAATGGTACTGTTTAAGAAATAGCCTGTATAATAACAGGTTACCATTGGAACTGACCGTTTATTATTCGAATTGCCCTTTCCATGACATTCTTCAAATACAAACTACGTTTTAGGTCACGATTTTTCGATTGTTCGATCTAAATGCTACGTTGTACTTAATCTTGTATCATTAATTCGTAATGTACAAAGAATTGATACTATAACATGATCCTATGTTCAGGACCGAAGGCCGAACTGCTTAAGTACCTTGGTTTACCTAACAAATGACTTTGATAACCTTTTCCATTCGGCCTTTGAACCAGTGACTATATTTGAGCAGAACTGATCCAACTATCAATTGTAGGGGCTCCTACCTTTGTGCCAAAAACAGCATACTACGGTCCTCAAACATTGCTATCAAATGCTGCATTAATTTGTCCTAAAGTCCGCGTATATTTTAATAGGCAGGAGGCTCGAGGTCAGGCGATCGCTAGCACAATGGAATGGTCCACATCCGGCCGCCGCGCATTATCATAATACCGCTTCCACCAAGGAACTGCCACCTACTGCCTGAGATATATACAACGTAGTATATAGGTACTTCAGCGGCTCAAACATTTGATGTCCCTACAAGCACCTAATAGTCAGGTTTTAAGAGCGTTTACGACGTACGGCATTTCATACAAACTTTAAAGACCTTGTTTTTCGAAATTAATGAACCGATTTTAATGAAACTTCATACGCATAAGCAGGATACAAAGGTCTAAAAATTTGGTTAATAACATTTTCGAAAAATAGTGTTACAGCCAAATTAGACCGATTTTAAATTTTCCTTAGAAACAGAGATTTCCAGTTATCTTTTTTTAAATAAGACATTTTGAAAATGTTCTTTACTAGTTTTTTCCTGCTTATTCGTATGAAGTTTCATTAAAATCGGTTTATTCATTTCGACAAACAAGGGCTTGAAAGTTTGTATGAAATGCCGTACGTCGTAAACGCTCTTAATGTCACCTCCCGTGTGTTTCGACACTCTATTGTTAGTCAAATTGACTATGAACATAGCAAGTTTCCCCCTTGTCCAAAATGGAAATCATCCTTCGACTTTTATTTTCCTCACAAACAGCACATACGCAATAAAAATTAATTAGTTATTGTTAATACCAATTATAAAAGCATCATAAGCCGTTGTTTCGTGATGATTAGTTATTTAAAAAAATATATTAAAAACAAATTATTCGGGCAGCGTGTACGACGGACTATCAATTAAATAAGTGAGCTAATAAACTATTTCCAATTACAAACACACATTTTATAGCGGGCGTGTATTGAGTTTTTTACGACAATTATCAAGAACACGTTGGTTTAACAAAAACTTAACGACGCGTGACATTGTGTAAATTGGATTAAAACCTGAAGAATCTTTCTTTGCAATATTTTTAACCAATGAGGGTTTTTTTAAATGACGTCCACTAGGTGGCAGCACTAAGACATCAGGTCCTGTCAAAGCGCCTATATTTTCTTTAGTCGTAACTGAGTGATGAACATCATCATATATTTTATATTCATTGTCGAAATTGACATACTTTTGCCTAATCTGCATTATTTGAAAATGGAATACTAATTGTCTGTGGGAGACTTTTTAGTTTGTGGGCGAGGGCTACAAATGACATTTTTAATCAGCTCTCTCTCGTTGCAATGCCAATGATTGTATTCAATCTACTATGAATAATAAATTAAAAATGAATTGTTAGAACAGACAATAGACATAATTACTGTCGACATCTTAAATCACAACAAATTAGCTTTGTTGTATAACACTTGAAAGAATTTGCGAAACGAATTCTTAGGAGAGATTTACATTTTCATAATACACGGAAGTGTAAAAGAATAAATAAATGACTACTTAGTTAATGGCTTTATCCGGGGCAATTAACGCAGCGCCGACTTTTTTTCAATACGATTGTAATTATATCATGAGAAATCCATTATAACAATCTAGCTGCGCCCGCGTTCGTGAGCCAGAATGCTAATCCATTTGAAATTTCACAAAATATTGAACAAACATAATTGTAACGGGAACTATTTAATTGTCTGTCTATATTAACAGTCATTGTACATAATTCTGCACATTCATTATTCTAATATGAGACAATAACCCGCCATTTTGGTTCCCGTCCATTGTCAAAGTTTAACAAGTACGGGAGTTATAATTACATTTTAAAATATAAAATAAAGTTGCATTATGTGGTGTTAATACAATTAGTGTTGTGTAATTCATTGTGTTATGTTAGCAATGACGTGGCTGATGGCTAAAAGTGCTCTCATTACGAAAACGCATCTAACAAATTAAAGGTCATTTTTTACTCAGTTTGACTAGGTATAATTTTATTATGTATGTCCTTCTATGCGAGACCTCTAGTCTCGTTCGATAAATTAGTTAAATAGACATGAGACTTTTAAATTAGTTAAATAGTTTCCTGATAAATAAAGAAAGAAAAGAAGTATCTCATATAATTGTGAAAGTAAACAAGAGCCGTCTTTCCTAATTTAGAGGACTGTCACGACACTTAATAGAAATCTACTTATTAAGAGAATTTATTTAATTATCTAGTTAGAAAACAATGGCAGGTCGCAATTAAATAATGAGAAACGTCTAGTTTGTTTGGTCAACATCACTCGAGGCCGCGTCAGTTCACATGTAGGTACCGCCGCCGCCGTAACAATGAAGTGCGCACCGCCCGACCGCCGGGTTACACCGTAAATATATTAGACAAGTTAATTGGGGAATTCCTGCTCTCATATACGGACAGAAGATTGATTAAATTCGCTTTGTAACTATACGCTTTCCAACGAAAAACTAACCACGATTCCCGCAACTCTGAGAATTTATCACGTTCAGTAACTGCAAAGAGCCAATATTATAAATTATTAGTACAACACCTTCACCGTTGAGCAGTTAGTAAGAGAAGCGTTAGTACCGACATGATCCCAAGCCCTAGTACCGTGTCAGAGACTCGTGAGGCGCCACAACCCCCGGTGCAAGAACCGCGCTTATCCGAACACATCGCGATATCACTCGACAATGCCATTTCGAAACCAAATGAAATATTAATCTTGCTACGTTTATCGAATTAATATATCTCAATTGTCGATGAGACAATCTGAAGAGATTCTAATTACGCGGGATATCTCCGCTGCCATTCTGTAAAGGCTTCTATTAGGCCTTGGATGGTCGCGTATTTGATTTATTAACTGATTAGAGACCATTTAAATGAAAGCTTTTCTAGGCGTAATGCGAGTGGGTATCGTGAGCGAGAGATGTGGATCATCTGAACACTTACTGTGATATCTTGAGTCAGTGATGCTGTTATTAGTGATCGGATAAGCGCGTGTGGTGTGTGTGGTGAGTGCACACAGCGGGAGCGGTGCAGTGCGGTGCGGACCGCGGACTCACCGGCGCTCGTTCGCGTCTTGTTCGGGCGCGGCTTGCTCTGCTGCTGCCCACTATACCCCTTGCCCTGGTAGTTGTAGTAGTCGCCGCCGGCGGCGTTGTACTGCGCGTTGTATTCCCCGGAGGGCTGGCTCGACTCCTGGGGGCACGAGTCCGGCTGCGCACCTTCGCGCTGCTTGGATGGCGGCGCGCCCATCATGGGCTTGACGTCGCCACACAGCGGCAGTTCCTGCTGCTGCTGCATGAAGGCGACGCTCATGGCGGTGGCATGCGCGACGGCGGCCTGGTAGTCCTGCTGGCCAAGCGCAGCCGCCGCCACAGAGTCCGGCGTTGAGTCCTTCGGCGGCGTCGGGGGGAATGAGAACAAAGGGTGCGGGTGGTGGTGCTGCGCGGGCGACAGGGGCTTGTCCGCCTGCGCCGCATCCTGCTGGAAGCCACTGCCCCACGCGCCGCCGCTCAGCGCCTTGGACTCGAGCCAGGGGTGCAGCGGCGTGTGGAAGTGTGGCCGGCACACTTGCCCGCTGCCGCCACTCAACGTCCGACCTGCACACAAAAACAACTTCGTCAAAATCAACCATAATAGTGATGACGCCTCCGCAATTTGATTCCTAAACCTCTAATGTTTATATGCGTTTAAGTAACCATTATCGTAGTTGAGATCCAACGATAGTCAGTCATTGTAACTTTGAAACACGAGTCCGAAACATCAAAACTTGTTGTCATTAAGCGGACAATTTGGAGGCGTTTTGTTACCCCAGCAAGCTCACCTAAATTAATATCATTTGTATCTAACAACTGGTCTTTCACACGACATCTTCATTCTCAAATATTGTAATTGTAATCATGAATATTCCGGGTTCTAATGGCTATTTGATAAACAAATAATGGAGGCATTACGCGGGTCTCGATGACTGCGTCCGTGAACAAAAGGCCTTACTTTTCCGAAACGTTTCAAAAGCGGCGTATCACAACAGTGAACAATTAAAATTGTAGGCCAGCTGGAAATTTCATTAATTATGTACGTAGTGGTGTTAGTTTTGATTATACACTGTGTTCATTAGTTTGCATACGCGCTTCGTAAATGTTTTGATGCTTAGTTCATCATTCGGATTTAGGTGCAGTTGAACTAAATAAAGAATATCAAAACATGGGGATTTAAAATGCTCATGTATAGTCGCTCCCCCTTTTAATTTTCGAAGCAACATTCGTCAATTATTATTTATAGAAGTGAAAGCAAACATATGTACGTACGGGTGCATTTGTTAGCCGAGGGTGGCGGCAGTAATGATATCTGTGTTGGTGAACTGTTCGGCGATTGGTTGATTTCAGTTAGGGGCGCATCCCTTCACGCTATTCCCTACGGTAATGCGGCAGGGAGCGCAAATACCGAGCATCCCCGCGGCGCACTGCGGGTACTTAACAACTAGTTACACTCAACTTTCTACCGAACATATGTTTGATACTATGTGATTTCAACCAGATATGATTGATCTACGACTACGACCCAGTGCATTTACAATACCTATACAGATGCTATAACTAGATAAAAAGACACAAATTAATACCTTGACCTTCCGAAACAAAGCTGGCTGATTATAAAATGGTATCGTTGCGTCAATGAATTCGTCGCAAACAATGTTGTCGATATATCTACACAAGCCCGCATCGTGTCGATCCAGGTGACGATCGCAGTTTGAGATTATCAGCGATCGTTATCACAAGGGCACCCGTACATTGCGGCCTAGTCACGGCTAGACCAGCTGGGGGAATGAACCTTACCGACAGTGAACGTTGCTGAATGTTGAAAGTACATATTTAATTAGTGAAATCAGATAAGTCGAGCACCTGAAACCTTCAATCAGACTGGTGTGTCCCCAAATCATTTGACAGATTGTAATGACTATAAATCTAATAAAAGTTTTAAAAATAAAGTCACAAAAGAGTCACTCATGACATATTCATGAGACAATTGAAACATATAGATTTCAATCAGTCCTCTACTTGCAGCTATCATAATTATTTTAGAGAGCCAGTTTGTCTGAACCGAATTGCGTTGGACGAGTTAAATGGTCGATAACATCGCGGTGGGCTTTAGTGAAATAATCGAACATCGGGCTGGAGTCATTACGGTAAACAACACGGAATAAAACAATAATCAATCCGTACGGGCGTCACATTAGGCCGAATACACACAACAACGTTTTGACAGCGTCCGCGACAACCGGGAGCCACCCCTCGCGCGTTAGGCCGCGTTCACAATAGCCCCAGCGATGGCGGACCGATAACGCGCGTATGAATAATTCCTGTTATCGCACCATCTCGCCACATGCCCTACCTGGCCGCTACCAAGCTCCTCCGAAACAGCCGTTCCGATACGACAGTTTAATCCGTTCCCCTGCAATAATACAACAAAGCTGATTTTCCGGCGATAGCGTGGTACCGGGTGGCCACCGGCGCTTTTTATTCATTAGAGGGCTGCAAGTTTCGGCCATTGTACTAGATACGCAGTTTGTATACCACTAAGCCTTGATTGTTATGGGATTTCGTGTTTTACAAGCACGCGGGCTAATAGAAAACAAAAACTATGAACATAATAGTAAATACGGTGGAAATTGAATTAGGAGATCCTCTTTTGTCATTACCTGTGGATCTCTGTGCGAATTTGTGGATTTTAAAACTAGCATGTTATTGTTGGTGATGTTAGTTGATTAGGATCGGTCGCTACCCAATCATGATATCATTTGATTTTATAATGTAGTACTTTAACTTGTCAGAATGTTCTCCAAATCATCCCCATTATTTCACTTTTCGAGTGCTAAATACCCTTAATAGTCCTTGTGGCTGGCTATATAAAAACAAATTAAGTAAAATAAACTGTATTTGACATTCAGCAAAAACTGTCCTTAACTGTTAACAGACCAATCAATTCCAACCAAACCTCATAGGGGTCAATAAATCATAATTAGTGACGGTGGTAATGATAAAAACCCCCATTTCTCACACAGTAATTAAAGCCAGTAAGTAAATACGAAAATCAAATCATAAACCAATCATAGCTAAGCCGTTAGTTCCCACAGACGGCGCCGAAACAAAACACCGGAATTGAACCCCGGCCCTTGCCTTGCCTACCCTCGGCAGATGCAGCAAGAGATCTTATCACCGCGCCACAGGGCTCTAACACTGGTGTTCAAATTGACGATTTACACCCGCCTCATGCATTTACTGTAACGGTTTTCGAACCCTTAAAATTTTTTCGGTTTGCGAATTTTTCACATACTCATTGAGAATAATTAAAGTACTGGCTGGAACGTACTTCTAAGCGAGGTAACTTTTTTTTTGTATATAAAAACTCTTTGGTCTGCTACTTACAGATTCATGAAAATGTGGTGGGAATTTTTTATTATCAAAAATAGCGATAAAGTTTTGACACCAGTAAGAAGTGAAATTAGGAAGTGGATGATACGAGGGTCATTCAATAAATACTTAGCCTACAAAAAGTAAACGAAAATTTTGGAAAAGTGGCAATTTATTTTTCAACATAGTCTCCTTTAGTTCGATACACTTAGCCCAGCGATGCTCCAACTTTTTTAACCCGTCCGAAAAATTGTTTTTGTCAAACTCTGCAAAATACCCTCATTCAAATTCAAAAATTCAAATAACCTCCTCATTTGATCCATATCTATTCCCGGCGAGTGATTTTTTCAGATTAGGAAACAGAAAGAAGTCACAAGGGGCCAAATCTGGAGAATACGGTGGATGGGGCAGCAATTCGTAGCGCAATTCGACCAATTTGGCCATGGCAACGGCAGACGTGTGAACCGGTGCGTTGTCGTGGTGAAACAGCACTTTTTTCTTCGCCAGATGGGGTCGTTTTTTCTTTAATTCGGCGTCGAATCGGCCCAATAAATCGGCATAGTAAAGCCCTGTAATTGTTTTACCCTTTTCGAGGTAATCGATGTAGATCACACCTTGTGAATCCCAGAAAACGGTAGCCATAACTTTTCCGTCCGATTTTACAGTTTTCGCCTTCTTTGGAGCACGTTCCCCGGTCTGGATCCATTGTTTTGATTGCTCTTTGGTCTCTGGTGTGTACCAGTGGATCCAGGTTTCATCGACGGTCACAAAACACACAAACACGTCTCCGATGTGGTCTCACGGTTGCGCTTGTTTTCTGGTGTGAGTAAACGCGGCCCATCGCGCCGACAGCTTTCTCATGCCGAGTTCCTCGTGAAGAATATGATGCACTATTCCTTCTGAAATGCCTACAGTCTCAGCTAGCTCGCGAACCTTCAATCGGCGATCTGCCAATACGAAATCATGGATTTTTTTTATGTTTTCCTCCGTAGCAGCTGTTTTCGGTGCACCTGGACGTGGTTCATCAAAAACCGACGTACGGCCACGTGCAAACTCGTTGAACCAATTCTTGACGGTGGCCATCGATGGAGAAGAGTCACCGTACACAGCATCCAAGCACTCTTTTATTTCGATGCGCGTTTTCTCTTCCAAAAATAGGAATCGAATCACCGAACGATATTGCTCTTTTTCCATTTTTGTAAAACCGATCGACACGTTCGCTTCCATAAGTTGTCAAATTTAAACAAATGAAGGGATTGGAATGAAAATTTGAAAAAAGAATTAAAAAAGAATGTGCTACACTGTGGTAAAACTCTTGAAACTACAGCGCCCTCTGGCGATGAGGCTAGGTACTTATTGAATGCACCTCGTATGTAGGATAGTGAGTGGAAATTGGATGCGTATATGGAAACATACTCTGTTATGCAGTATTTAGTCGTATTGGTTAAAAACTTAGCTCATAAACAGAATCTGTATTCCCTTTGAGCCTTTGACAGTCTAATAATAGTCTGTAAAAGTGTGCTATACCGACGTTTACTGATTGATTGGATTTATTTTGATAGAAATATATTATAACAGCCGAAAAGTTGCTAAAAAGTATGAACTTTCTTAGTTTCAGCTTTAGACTTGTTGATGGGTGGAACAGAAAGTTTTGTTTTCCCTTTTCATCCCACTTATAAGAGCATACGCCAAATTTATCGCATTCATATTGGATATCCGTAAAAAATTCATTGAGTCCATTAACCCGCCCCTTGGTCTTGCATCCACACAAGCGTTAAGGCGTGGTTACACTGAAACCGAGCTCCCTCCTTTATGCTCCTCGCTTGAGGCGAAAATTGCCCCTTACGGCTCAAAGTGCCTCGTAACTGGTGCATATGTACGTAATAAACTATAATGTGTGTTGTGCCCGGCGTGACGTCTTCCGGTGACAGTTACAACTTGTAATAATTATAGCCCTAGAGTTAGGTGATTTTATTGCGCCCGTCTACATGCGTTCTAATGAAACGAATTATGTTTTCTGCGGAATTAAAAGAATAAATGAATTGCAATTACAATAAAGTAAAGCGAATTAATTTTATTTAAAAGGGCATGATGTTAAAGATGGAACAATTGTTAACGATCTCTTTTATTCGTTAAAATAAGTCATTTAGTTCTGAACAAAAACAGTCAGCATGTGTTGTGCATGTACTCACTGATTGGGATTGACTCATGAGAAGTGACAGGCATCGTGAGAACTTTCCCGGGGTGCGTCAAGGTCACACGGCCAGCGTCGTCCAGTCTGCCGCGGTTTATTTGCACGCCGTGACATCAGCCGCATCCGCATGCGAGCTGCGTGCCCGCGCGTGTTTGGACGCCTTTACAACCGCCAATACGCACGCCATCTTATCCCTTCCACTTATTGTATTTAGACGTGTTATCCTTTGTTCCCGCGGTGGATCATTACGTGCCCGATCATCACGACATCGGTAATCCCTACGTACGTTGTCATAAAGGACACATTCCCTCGACGAACGCGCCCTGTGAAATGTCCGACGTGTTAGCGAATGATAAATGTAGGCGTCGGTATCGCGTATCGGATCTCACCGTTCGCACGCCGAATTAATTTTAATTTATTGATCGTCGTATCGACGACGAGTATTTTAGGTGCCTACTAACGTCGCAACGCTGCTTTGCCTTTAAAGTATTTATTAACAACATTGTCTTTTTTACTGGTTTAATATATTGCCGGTAAAGTTGAGCTACTTCTCATGATTGTTTTGTTGTGTTCTCACCTTGTTATCGACCGAATTGTAACGTTTAACCGACTATTTGCATTAGTATCCGCGTACTTTCTTATGCATTCACCACATAAACGTGATGCATAACATGTTATTTCCGCTTTAATTTAAAATTATTTAAATGGCGTAGTTAAAATTACATAAAAACGCGGGAATGACAATTCAAAATATAGACTTTTTGATCTTTATGATTGCCATAACACAACTTCTGCTACAAAAGTGTACCTACACAGCAGTTAACTTTATAATTGTCAGTAAAAATATAAAATCGTTTATTGTGAACGAGTAAGGAACGATTGCGATCCAGCCATGATGGTCAGATGGAAAATATTCACACGTTAATTAGCCGGATTTCCTCTATTATGAAAGTATGTAAACTATTTAAGGAGCAATAAAATACATAGGTACCTTTATTTCAAAATTTGGTCGATGTTTTTATTTTACGATGCTCGGTAACTTTATACCTAAAAAGTGAAACCCAAACAAAACCAGTTGTGAAGTGTCGTTGCTTTATGCTTATTTGTTACTGCATTTTATGCAGTGGTTACTCTCTGCCACGAACACTATGGGTATAATACCTACTGAATTGAGCTTACATACTTCGAGTGAAGCTTTAGGTTGAGACATTATTGATCAAACGGTCTGACTATGTCGCTTGCTTTTACAACAATGATCGAAATCGCGTTCGAGAACGTCAATGAACTTAGTCGAGAATTCGGGGAACGCAATCCGCAGCTGAAGCCGAAAGTGATCAAATGCGACTGCAGGCCTACGTACACTCCCACAGCGACGCGTGTGTCTTGCACAGTTGTACTGGCCATTTACTATTAATTCTTGGCCCAAAATTATTTTATGATCGACATAGCCGCGTCCCGAATGGTAAACGTGCTCACGGGCGGTCACACCTCACCTTACCTCCTGATTGGATTATAATGCTTTTATATTACAATTCTTATTATTACGGATGAGTGCTACCGAGTGGCGTGTGACAAGTGACGTAGGGAATAACAACTAGTGTCGAAGGCGGACGGAAAAGCTGTCTTGTCGAACGTAGTCGAACGCGTCGAACGCCACAACAGATTCGACACAATCGAAATCGTGGTTTTAATATTCCGGCTTGATATTTTTCAAATTTAAATCTATGTTCGGATTCAGATTTATTGTTTTAAATGTTTTATAATTACATTGGTTTTGGTTTCAGTAAGTACTTAGATAATAGGAAATGTGTCTGACTTCTAACTGCAGAATTTATTACAACGATCGTGGAAGTGTGCGAATTGATGACACTTATGATTTAAATGACATAAAATAATACCTAGTAATAATTAACTCACATAATTCCACATTTTCAAAATGTCACACCACTGCACTGTTCGCCAACAGCGAACGCAATTTTCGACACGACACGATCGGTTAAGCCCACTCGGATTAGAGTACGAGACAACGAGTAGTCGAACGTCGTCTCATCGTGGGTGTCTCTCTGATTTATGACGGCTCACATCGCGGCGATTATAGACTTTCTATATAATAAATACCATTAAAATCCTGTTGTCTCGTGGTAAACATAACTAATTAACGAACAGTAAGTAACTGTTGTATCACTTAAACCTACCATTCATATTTATAGAACCAAATAAAATTTTACTTCAGAAATTCCATAGCATTTATGCTTATATTACCCACTTCCACAGTTTGCGTATTCCTTATCTCATTACGCCAAATAACTGTCTTGAATTTCGTCGTATCAAACTAACAGATGACTGGCAGAACATCACTTAAGAATATAAATTCTTAGCAAATATCTTAGCGTTTAGACGTTATCTTTTTCTGATAGAATCTACCTCTACAAATAATTGTTGGTCAAAGCTACTTTAACGCTTCGGTTAGGTATTGCATCAATCGATTCTTGATCTTGTTAATCGATTAGAAGGCATTGCATTGTTTGATTCTCGACTTTACATAGTGGAGTTAAGGTTTAATTTTGAAGCATGGGTGGAGTAAGGAGGTTCCTTCAATTAATCATACATAAATACAGCAATAGGTTTATCATAATGCGGTAGTTTAATACTCGAGATGAGAGGACAATTTCTTCTGGATTGCAGTGACACGGTAGAAGGAATGTCTTGCATACAGGACATGTAATTTCAAGCGCATGCGCGCTGCATACCGAATGCGCCCGCCTCGTTGGAACCCGGGGTGGGTACATTGTATTTTTATTTTATTTTCTGACGAACCCATCACTTCTCATTAAGTGGCGTTTGGAGAATAACTTAACATCAATAATGTCCGGACACAAATTTTATTGTTATTGCATTTTAATAAATTTTCATTGTTCCAACTTGTCAATGGCCCTCTTGATACATTTCCGAGTATTTAGGAAGGAAACCTGCCTTTTGTTGTTGTTTATTGGTGAGATTTAAAGGCGTTTATTGAATATGAATATATTAAGAGACACGAATCAATAGGAACGCGCGATCGATATAAATCAATGGTACCCACGACACATATCCAATTTCTTCTTTACGACCAAACAATTTTTACCGTAAGCTAATTCTACATCAAAAGCTGCGCAAAACGGATGTTGCAGTCAATCAGATTACACCCAGACATTGCAATAAGTAAACCCAATCTATCACGAGTTAGAAACCCGAATCCGATTCAACTCGATTCTTAACGGACAGATATCGATATGCCAGTAGTGAGACATCGGTACTCTTGAAAGCGTTCATGGATCCGTAAGAAGTCGGATGACTGCAGGGCTGCCACTTAGCAAGGTAACATACAGAAGTCAAACTGCTATTAACATCGAAGCTACGTAAAACGCGAAAATAGCGCAACGTTGCTACGCCAGCGTAGGCGTAGTAGGTTAGGCGCTACGATCGGCGTAGCCGATGCGATGACACGCTCGCTACATCATCTTCGTAGACGATAGGTAAAGAACAAAACCGCTACAGTCTTCGTAGTCGATTATAAGTTGAGTAACTACTACGCCACGTCGCTCCGGTTGACATGCGCTACTATTGTCGTACAATATTAATATTGTAAAACGCTACAGTTGTTGTAGTTGATGGATAGATACTATAGTTAACATTTTATTTTATTGTATTTTTAAATGCAATGCCCGCTTGCTCATTAATCAATCACCAATGGCTTTATTGATAATGGCAGTTTAGACTGTTAGGTTTTTCATGTACTAATTACCATCTTATTTCAAATAATTGCAACATTTGAAATTCACGGATGGTAATCAAAATAAGACAAACAAAATAATACTCTTTAAAATTTATATCTTACAACAAACCTATGCGGAGAAATGAAAGTCATGATAGAAATTCAAATATTATAAGTTTCTTTTTTTATATTATTAAGTCTTTGACCGTGCAGGTCCACACATTATCCATCTCCTTTACTGTGACTTATCTTTCTTGTGAGACAAACGACGATCAACATTGTTCAAACTAAACCTTCTGCATATACCTTCACTGTCGGTTTTCTTAAAAGCGTTCATAGATCCGTAAGAAGTCGGCTGACCGCAGGGCCACCGTCGGCCAGTATGTCACGGCATACAGCATCAAATGATCAAAAGCGCCGTACCTACCCTGCCTACTAACCACTTTCCGCTACATTTCACTTGACAGACTGAATAGCTGGCTTAGTTATGAGTGCTTATGAGTTACTTCGGTTTTTCTTTGTACCTGTTCAAGTATGAATAGTTATCCAGAAGTGGTGAAGGGATGGAAGGAGTTCTGAAATGAGTGTACTAATTTAGACATGGATATCAGTGGAAATGCTGGTATAAGATGCCCTAGGACATACAGCGATATTAAATACCTAGTTCAGAATATACAGTAGGTAGCTGTGAAAAGTGGACATTTTTATAAGAGAAGTGACAAAACGTGTGTAGTTACAAACACATTGTGTCGTAGGTACTTACGAAACCTTCTAGTTAGGATATGCAGCGGTCTTATTAATGTACTCTTTCCAAAACAATATCGCCATTTTGCGTTTTGGTGCACTTGGGTAAAAAGGACAGTTGTGTGCTTGGAAATTACTGGCGGCGCTATTGTTTGACTAGATGAATGAATATGGACGAACCATGGAGTATGTACTTTATGTTCTGCTGACTACGGCTTAGAAAATGTGTGAGTTTATTATGTCCGAAAATTTTGATGATTACTAATAGTACTATATTCTATAAGGGAAACCAAAAAGAGAATCAAAAGTAGTTTGTAAGGATCTTAGTAGTTGGCGTTCTGTAGTTTCTGCCTACCCCCATGGAAAGAAGTCGTAAGGTTATGCAAGATCTATTCAAGTTCATGTTTCTAATTCCGTTCAAGCAAATATCAACTTTATCACAGTGTAAATAAAGTTGATTTCAGAGTGACTAGCAATATTGTTTTTTTTTAATGTTTGAAATTGTAGCGTAATCTGAACTTTGTTGTGCAGGAATTAAAGGTATTTTTCCATAAACTCACTTTTTCATAAATCGCGTATGCAGCTTAGGTATTTATGTGTGAAGCCACAAGGAACCGTGTTACGAGTATAAAACATATACCTAAGTATACCCTTTGCCTGCGCATAAGTAGTAGGTAGTACATAATGGTACCAGTCTGATCACTTCTTGAATCCTAGTAACACTAGTTGAGTATATGTAAGTTCCTACTCAAGTAAGATTTACCGTGCCTCAGGCTATGATTTAAATATGAAGGTACTTAATGACACGTTGACAACATAAAGCGATCTATCATAAAAGACTTTACTATATTATTTTATATAAATAATAAATACAATACCTACATAATTATGGCGTGACTAATTAATAACAGCCGCACAAGTCGATTGAAGGTTAAGCTGCGATTGCCGCGGTCGGTTCCTCGATGGGTGAACCATGATAGATCGCTGGTTTCCGAGGTACGGAGGAGTCTCGATATGTAAAGGACTAGCTTCTGCCCGCCGCGACTTCGTCCGAGTGAATTTCCACTCTCCCCCCATTCACCCTCTTAGGGGTTGAGTTTCGAAAAACACTTTCTTAGTGGATACCTACTCTTTACAAAGAACACACCCTCCAAATTTCATGTCTCTAAGACCAGCGGTTTAAGCTGTGCGTTGATATCTCAGTCAGGACTTGGAATTTTATATACATAGATAGATGGTCTCCATTACATATCGAGACCCCCTCTGTACCTCGGAACGTACATTAAGCTGTTGGTCCTGGCTGTCATTCGTAGATCTTTGACAGTCGTTACAGGTAGTTAATCCAGAAGCCAAACAGTCTGACAACCAGTCTTATAAAGACGTAACCTCCACAATCCAGTAACTAAGTCAGATAGGTAGTCGCTCCATGTAAAATACTGGTAGTCAGCAGCATTCAGTTAGACTGGAAGCTGACCCCAAAATAATTGGGAAAAGGCTTGAAAGATATCAATCTTTCAAGCCAAGATAGAAAATAATTTCTAGGCATCCATTTGAAAGTAAGTACTTTATAGTTTTTATTATTGAAATCCAAGACAGTTTAATATCTAACAACCTTTGTATTTGTAGGCAGACCTGTAGGTATTGTATCCATAAAATGACGTATGTTTTAAAGGAATCTACGCAAAACGATAAAGCAATTCAAAACATAAGCTGATAATCCACGTCTTAACAAAATGATAGCTTATCTCAAGAGTGTCTGAATCTATCGGCGCCTTCTATCTAAACACATGCGTGGTTTGCGCAAACGCAAGACACGCGGCGGACATACATAAGGATAAGAGTAGGTACAGTCGAACGCATGTCTATGGTGATAGTGACAGCGGTTTTATCTCGTCATAGTAAGGGCCGTTTTCGTAGCTCAAGTGTTACTTCTAATGCGCAGATGACCGTACACCTGTCTCTAATAATAAACTTGTGATAACAATTGACGGTAGCAATATCAACTCCTACGCACCCGTGATACACTTGTACGTAAATCAGAACAAATCTCATAAGAACAGTGGTGAGAACTGATTAGATTAGTTTTTAGAAACAATAAATAAATAAAAATGTGACAAAATAAACGCAGAAAATCCAGACATGTGATTGTTTGATAAAAACTATAGGGCGTTGCAAACTATGTGTATATTATTCATGATAAATACGAGAAGGTAAGTAGCATAATATAAAAATCGTGTACCAAACACATGCTTCCTCAATAAAAAGAGGAAAATAAACACAGAGATCATTCAAAAACACGTACTTATAAAATGAATTAAGTAACCAGCATAGCGACTCAAATAAGCCTCATAACTAGCAGAAAATATAGCAAATAATGACAATAACGTACCACGCGCACGACATGAGAACAATATGAGTCGTCATAATCATTTTCATAATTAATAACCGTGTACGAGTCACGATGCCTATCATAGAGCGTGATCTAAGAAGCAAAGCGAAGCAACAGCTTGAGTTTCCATCACCGAACACGAACAAATTGTTTTACAAGCTACGATTTATTGGGTTATAGGAATTGCGAAATTACAAGTTGGCTAACATCGTCCGGGGTCTGTCTGACCCCACAATCTTGACAATGACGGGCGAGAGAGCGAGTGTTCCTGTAATAATGCCTATAATGACGGCGCCCGCGCCGGCCAGCAGCATGCTTACATAACAGTTCGTGACTTGCGCATTACGGTATCGAGAGAAAAATACGAGTCCACAACATACAGGTACGCATCTAACATCAGTATGATATCGATATTCCATTATTTATTCGTAAAGTTCCACTGTTTTGACTTGACAACGTCTCAATTATAACTGAGCTAAGTTCACCGGCGCTATTTTAGGCGATGCTGTGAATCCCAAGGTATTTCTACTTATTATTGCAGAACAGGTTACTATTATAACTACCCTTAGCTGTTGTGTTTGTCTATTTGTTACCTAAATGCTTCCATCAATCAATAACATAAAAACCATACTTATCTAAACTTAAACTTAAAAATACCAGAAGAACTTTACTAATATATTATAGGTAAAGACCTATGACGATATCTCATAAGAAATACAATGAATGTAACATAGAGCTAGCAAGATAAGTAATGAACCAAACCCACTAATTAATTAGTCATAAGTTACTATAACCGCCACAATTCTACTTTTTCAAACTAGAGGCGTAATTCTGAACATCCACAGTTTAATAACGATATTAGATCTTTAACAACACCTCATATAAAACTTTTTATATTTTATTTAACATTTTAAATTACGTCTGAACTTTTATATTAAAACCGCACAACAAATAATAAATTTCTAAAATAATTATAGAGCTATAAATTGCAATAGAAATTATATTAGAATCAGCTGTATGTAAAAAGGCATTTCTAACACGCGATCGGGTTAATACTTTGATCATTGGAAAGAAAACGTTGAAACAGTTCTTAATTTATTGGTTGGAGTATTAATGAGTCAATATCTTTCTATATTAATTTACATTTTTCGACGTTTGCAGTCCGCCCCTGTTGATGTTGGAACTCGTTCGCAGGTCGTCAACTAGCTATAACTTAATCCTACTAGATAAGTTTAATCGACCTACCTTTCTTATGATTCATGAACACGCTGTTACTGTTTATGGTTTTAGCCATCAACACAATAATTTACTTAAAACATTAATACCCGTAGTCACAAACATTACTGAGGGATCCAAAAACCTATTCATAGACAATACTGGAGTGGCGATCAGAATTTAAAGGCTTGTGATATGAAAGGCATTGAGAAATGTCTTACTTCGCATAGTATTGCCACTCTACTTAGACAAGTATTGTTTGTAAATACATGTGATATTTCCTTACGTAATTATGCCTAAATGTCACTTCATAATATTCGAAAAAAGTTCTGCAAATAAAAACTTGTGTGTAAAAAGTTCTAACCTTCCGAGTAATGAGATTATGGGACTACAATCAAATGCATAATTTTAATGACGTAACTAAAATCTGCAGGGCGTAGACTTTATATTGGTTATTGTGTTGATTAATATTTCTGCTACGAGCTGTCAGCACCTCCTCTTGTCTGGCTAGATTAAATTAATTTGCCTTTAGACTTGAACAAAACAAGGTAAAGACACATTACTTGATCCTTGACTTTGGAGGTCAAGTATTTAAACACATTAATTTTAAATGTGAGATTTATTTTAATATGCCTTTGCATAATCAGCCTATAATGTTCCCACTGCTGGGCCACGCGGGCCCAGTGCGGGTTGGCAGATGTCACATGTCTTAAATTTTTTGGTTCTAGGACATTAATAGCCCATTAATTCACAGCGAGGAGGCCTGCATCTCAGCAGTGGCTGAATATGCTTATGCTAGGAGGAACTGACGTCATAAGACAGTGTTAGTTCAATCCCGAAACTTTCAAACTGATCCCAGTCTTCAAATTCCTCGAAACACTAATTTATTATCATCAACGTGCCACAGACAACTTTGGCGTTACATTGCAATCAAGTATAATAAATCAATAGCAACATTATTACTTACTTAGTGGACATTTTAATCAATGTTATTCCGATGACAGATCGCCGCGATCGGCCGCAGACTGTGATCAATATATAGCCTCCACAAGTCACGAATACTGGCCATAGTTGCTTATAGACAATATTAATTCGTGGCCCGTTATACGTAGGTTGGTGACGTCATCATGGTTAGTAGGTACCTATAGGTAGGCCATAGTTCTGTGAAGTAATGCGCGTTTTAGAATTTGATTTTAGAAGTGCACATATCTAAACATGTTTTATATAAACTTGTGTTTAAACCATGTTTGTTATCCTCATTTAGGCATATTGCTCCCAGAAATTTTAAGTTTTATGGTCTTTTGAGGTATCCAACCACTCAAAAACATAATCCAAAACATTTAAGACACCTAATACCGATTCTATTACGAATTTTCGGAATGTTGCTTTCCTTCTGGGACTTAAGGTGATATGCAGGAGTATTTTACCATGTACCTAATCAGAAACCACAATTTTCCTACCCAAGTACTATTAAATACTTTTCTCCTCGATAAAGATTGTAACAAAAATGTGCAAAATCCCGTACATACAACAACACTAACAAGTGAACAAGTCGCCATAGTACGTAACAGCACACCTGCGGCCGCGCCGCTGTCTGATGACGGTTATTGCGCGCGCACCCGCAAACTGTGCTCTTATTACCAGAGTACACAGACTGGGCGAATTGTGGGCTTGTCAGGTGCCGTATGGTTGGGGTCAATGGTTTGATGACCACAGTGTAGCTAGCTAGTGAATACAGTAGAGCAACCGCAAAGTTTCAAGACTTTGGTACATAGTGTTGGACTTCTATATTATGAATACTATGTATATTTGTATATGCAATGCAATTAGATGATCATAATTAATATCATTGTGTGCAGAAGTAAGTTGTATGTCTCTTTTTGTAAGTATATTAAGGTGATCTTTAAACTTCCAAAACGATTGTCCTTCAGACTTAGCTGCAGTCACAATAATACAACAGGCCTTTTCAGGTGCTACAACTTTTGTCACATGTAGCCTTTAATAATTGCGTCTTATATTCATTAAATTTTACGTAAACATAGCTGCCTACCTCCGAAAATACAGGCATAATTTTATGTCAGATTTTACCTGCATTCAGTAAATACTACAAGAGTGTGTCTCTCTTGGACACAATCACTAACAGGCAGGTTTCACAGCCACACTACCACCAGTCAGCACCATAGCCGTTACCTATTAATTAAGCGAACCGCTTCAATTAATTAAATAACAATTAGAGTACCAACATGAATTAATTGTGAATACATATGTAATGAGCTGTAAGCAAATGAAAAACATTCGCTTCCTCACACATAAATTTACGACGCTTTTATTTAATTAATAAGCTTATCCAATAGAAAAGTAGATTCACAATCAAGTGCACTCACTAAGAAAATTAATAAAACGCTTCAAGTCAAACCGATATTTTTACAGCCCAATCAATAAAGAAGTTAATTTATTCCTAATACATTTTAAACTGGGTCTTAACTCCATTAGAATTGAACCCTCTGTTGTTAAGAATCTGTGGTAAGCGACCGGTACTTGCGTCCCTACAAAGATTAACGACCGAATAATTCAGACGCGTCATTACGACTTCATTATAAAATTACAAGATTAAAACACTGTTTGTTTTAATTAATCGTAATTATTTATAACTAGCAGTTGCTCACGGCTTCGTTTGCGATCCAGGATGAAAAGTAGCATATGTTCTTCTCCAGGTCATGGTCTATCAATGTGCCAAATTTCATCTAAATCTTTTTATAGTGAAAGCGTAACAAACAAACATACAAAAAATCAAATGTTTTCTCTTTAAAATATTAGTTTACATTAAAACATAATTTTCAGAGAAATAGATTCATAATTTCATAAACATGATAGTTGTAATCAATGTACCTACCGACTTTCAGTAGCAGATAAAAATCAGTTAATAAAAGCTCGGGTATCCAAAGCGATGGTTATCTACACTCAAAAGTAACAAAGAAAGACAAATGCCACACTTTTCTTGCACAAAGGAGTGTCCATTCTTTACAGGCGTTGCGGTAATGAGTCTATGTCGCTGGCCCTTGGTAGCTAGTACAGAACAGTGGGGCATAAATCATGGCTGGCCAGGAAATCATTCATCCTCGGTAATGTGCTGCGAAAATAGGCTTCCACTCGGAACGGCGGCGGCGTCGCGACGCTCACGCCCCGCGCCCTAAATGTTTTACAAAGTAAAAAAACGTACGACGTTTATGAAAATATACCAAAATCTGAAATTCTCGGCAATTTACACTACAACAGTTTTTTTTAACGTGTACAACCCACAACAATTCCCTAATTATAATACTACAAATTTTCAAACAGATCTACATATATTACGAGACTGATTGATATACAAAGAAAGCGTTCCTAGATTGTTAAAGAAAGAACAGTAGTGCTATTCTGTAGTTTATCTCACCGTGAAAACACTAGTGAAGTGAGCTTAAAGTGAGCTATCAATATTGTCAATCCCTAGCACGAGGTGGAATGATAGCTCACTTCATCTAATAAGTTATCACGGTGAGATTTTTACAGAATAGCACCACTGTAAATTGAGTGAATCAATTGATCAACAGTATCTTTAGTAGGTATATTTCTTTCGAATGTTAATGTAAAGTTTAATGACAGGCTACCAATCGGTTACTATTTATACTCAGTTGCGAACCTGATACACTTGTAATTCTCTTCACCCAAAATAAAAAAGCAAGAGCAGGCACACAGCTAACTGTGTTCGTAACATTCGAGAGCAGAAAAACAACAAGCTCCTGAGGTAACTGCTTTATACTTTATTTATAGTTGTTATCTCATCAGTTTAACTAACGATCCTCTTATCTTTTATTCTTAGATACACTGTCTATAAAACACAGTATATATAAATCGTGAATTAATAATTAAGTCTCAGTTTATTGTAGTCGCTCTGTTAACAAGTTATTTTGTTGTGGCACGATCGCCATTACTCGGACATTCGGCCCAATCAATTAAAAAGAGTACAGCCACAGTTCGTTGGCCGTTCCCACGACATTTTTGTCATAACTTCTGCTTAAATTTTGAGCTGTAACCATTCCTAGGGACGTCCGTAACCGCATATCGATGTATGACAAATGGTGACAAAACCACCGACTCATCTCCACTAGTTAGGAGTTCAAAGTTGTCTAAAAGTAGCTACAGTCGATTATCAACCTTATGCACTTGTTATAAGAGACTGATAAGCTAGAAATGTATCGTTATGGAAAGAAAAATAAAGTTGGCATTTGTGTACACGAATTCATGTGGCTGAGCCGCATGCCTGCGCCTGCGCTGGCTTCATCCATCAAGCTCGGCGCGCATCACCTTCAGCGCGGCAATCGACCGGAAACATACCCTGCCAGCCTCTAACTTTTACAGACCACGTAATTAAACAGCTTTTATACCTAATGCTAAGACATGCAGTGAAGTAACAAACATCAAAAGGAAAGAAGGATTATAATTTGAAAATAGTTTTTCTCAATGCAACTTTGTATGACCCAGCATGTTCACCTTTTTTGCTACATGCCCAGCCTATCGCAACTTGATGCGATAAAGTAAATATGACATTTAGATATTAACTTTGAGAACTTAGCGTTAACATCATTTTATGTGCACGCGCACATGAAGCGTCAAGCTGATAATAACTTCATCGTGGATAAAAAGATAAAGCTTAAAAGAACATTAAGTTTTATAGTCATACACAATTCACAAAAAATGCAATTACTTTTAATTTCAAGCGGCAGATATCATTTTCATTACAGGGATTTTTTTCGCCGCTTCAGAAAAACACTTCCTAACATGTCCCATACGCGATTATTATTCATTATCATGCGAACGACATGGGAAATAGAGTGCCGTCCTTTTTCGTCCCATGTCACTGTGTATTTCCGTCCCTGTCGCGGGCCGGTCGCCAGAATTTAATATCAAATATCAATATTTGGATGCAATCAATCAAAGTTAATCACGCGAAAGATATAAAAGCAAAATGAATACATTAAGTTCTTTGGTGAACGGCGTCGGGTGCATTCGAGCGAGCTGTACCGGCATTATTTTTTGTCCGGGGCCTAATAATGACCGATAAGGAAAAAAAATACGCTGAGAACTCCATTGCCCATTGTATTAAATACATTGTCATGACGTAAGCACATTTAAATATTAATTAGCTTAGATTAGAATGGTAAGCCAGAGGTAATCAAATGTAGCCAATGGTTCTCAATCTGACCCGTCTCCTTTATATGTAAATTCGTTGGGTTGCTAAGTACAAATTAAAATAATGATTATTGGTTGGTTAGAAGTCTTCTAGTTACTTTGATTTGTGATTTAATTACTTTAGTATATTTACCATTTAAACTACCTAGTTTAATTAAAACTATGCTTATGTCGAAGCAAAAGAAGTACCTCTTTAAGGATCATAAGTGACCACTGTATTTTCTAGTTTTAACTTAATGTGTTAAACCCAAGAATCTACCCTATTATAATTCCAAAAGCATAATTTCAAACCCACAAACCCACACCGTAATTTCCTCTACCAATTTCGTAACACATTACAAACTCCACCAAGTGCACTATTTGTTTAACTAACAACAAAGCTTAAAATAAAACGAGCATTAAGAACTAAAGTTCTAGACAAAGAACAAATGTGTGGTAATTTAAAAACTTGAGTAATTAGGTCAACTGTTTTACCGCTCGATCGATGCTATGGAAGCACGCCAAACTTTAAACTCGTGCGAACGTCAATAAAACCGTGTTTTCTAGTTGTTTGTTAGTGGCCAGCAATCGATATATTTGTAAGCGTTGTTGTTTGATTGTTACTGTGTTTTGTTTGTTGGTTTGTTTAATACTTTGTTGGTTTAAGTTTTCAGTATGTTATTGTTTAATGGTTGAGATGTAGGTATGTGACTGAAACGAGAACTTATTTTTGGAATTAGGAGTAAAATCGGGAAGGGTGGATAAATTGAGAAAGGGATAAGAAAATGATTTGTTATCAGTATTTCACTGTTTGCCCATATATTATCATGCTTTTTATAGTTTAAATGGTACCTAATCATACTAATTCAAGCTAAACTTTACTTGAGTCTACGGTACCCCGCGGTTTCACTCACATAAGTCTCGATCTCGTAAGAAAATCGGGATAAAAATTATATCATGTACTAATCCATATCATGGTCTACCCATGTGCCAAATTTCATCCAAATCCGTTTTATCGTTTTAGCGTGAAAGCGTAACAAACAAACATACAAAATACAAATCTTTCCTCTTTTTATTAATATTATAGTTTAATTAAATGATAATTCTGTGACCAGAGGCTTAGTAGCCCCTTAGCTAAAATATGACAGGACGTTCCTTGTTTATAGTCTCCCATTTATCTATTAAATAACCTACAACAGTATTCAAGAGAATCATTACTTTTTGCGTTCTAAGTTTTTCTAACTAGATTAGCTTAATTGTTTCTGCCAATAAGTACTTAGGTACTTAATAGCATTTTCTTTCTTAAAAGCACTACTAAGTTGCATTAACTGTGCACAATAGATAAAAACTAAACATATTGCTTTCACATATGGTTTCCAATAACTAGACCAATCTATTTTTTTTACTCTACTTTTTCCCGTATAGGTAGGTACGGGTTCATCAAAGTTTAAAGAAAAACCGCTGGCTTGCTTCTAAATAAAAACTGTGTGGTCTTTGGCTATGTGTGGATGCTATTTTAATTTCCATTTCGCACAAGAATGTAAATGAAAGATAATTTTGAATAGGTTGAGTGCTTCGGGGGAAAATTTTAATCAATTTTGTTTTCATTATTGTAAAGTCATGATTCTAAAAAAAATAATGACGCGATCTTTATGATTTGACATATTTTTAGAATGTTTACCGAAATCACATAGCCTACAAACTTACAAAATATCAACTCTTGGTTCAAAATGGTTTTTCATTTTTTTTAACCCGTTCAATTTCAGCCAAATTTAAGGGGTTGAAACAAATGACATAGCTTTTTTGCCATAACACTGATGCTAACCTTTTATTGTCTCCTAACAAACTATCCACATCAGGAGGCCAATTCTCCAACTTAAAAAAAACGTTTAAATTGGAGGCCTACATTTTTTTTTTTTGTAAATAAGAAGATTTTTTACAGACTGAGACTGCCTTTAGAATGCGAACGTTCTTAAAAATATGGGAATCGTCATTCAGATACTGTTAGTCTTGTACTGGCTTGCACTCAGAGGAGATTGCGCCACGCTTCTTAATTCAAACGTAACCCAAAATGGCTTCCGTTAAATGTATTGTGACGGCTAATAATATAAGTGGCCAGTATAACGGACAGTTTGACTTAATTAATGGTGAAATGCTTCTGCGCAGGGTACGTCTACTTTCGATTTTTATTTAGTAATTATTATCTTTGAACTCTTTGAATATTACTCTCGCTACAAAAAGTAGTTAAATCCAGTTTCGAAAAAAAACCAGTCATCCAATTATTTTTTGTTATTAATTAAATAAACCTGAAAATTTAGAGTTAATATTTACTTTATACAATCAACTTAACTAGTATTTTCCTTATACAAAAGCCTTGTCAAAACGCATGCTATCTATCTAACAATTAAAAACCCACAATCTGTTGAATTCTGAACTGTTTTAGGCTGCCTGGCCATTTTAAACAGAATGTGGGAGGATGGGTGCAAGCTACTGATATATTATATATAAGCATAAGTAGGTAAGTAAGTACAAGTAACAAGGGAAGAAGTACTACCGCAAACAAAAGCCTTATAAGAACTACTACTTATATTAATTTCAATACCAGCCTATTATTGTCCCACTCCAACCCGCGCTGGGCCCGCGTGATGGATTATGGCCCACACCCTAGAGTGAGGAGGCCTGTGTCCCAGCAGTGGGAACAGTATAGGCTTATAATGCAAATCAAAGGCCTCTTCTCATATATACTAAATTTAAATAGTACAATATTTATAAAATGTAAAAATATTCAATCATTATCAATATTCCAGCATTTTCTCTTTTTAAGTTTCTAAATGCAGAATTATTTAAAATACCCAAATTATTTCCAGCCGAATGTTACGCTAGAACCAAAAAGCGTTTAAAATTTTAATACCTCACAGTTTTATTTTCACACTTTCTACAATTTGATATCGATTTAAGTGCGTCAACAACATAAATAAACAAACTTTGAACATATATTATTTTGATTTAAAACGCTGTATAAATTAAAACTACCTATCAAATTATTTGATGTTAAAGAAAGCTTAACAACAAATAGGTATAGCTTCCAGGACATGGGCCTACATAGTTCATCTATCAAGGCTAATGGCATAATTTAATAGGTAAACAAACCTTTTATGTTAAAAAGAATGCAAAGAAGTGCTAATTTTGACGCCTGTGTGGTTCTCAACTCCGTTGTTTTTCCTAGCAAATATTTAATTCATGTGGTTTAACTATGCATGTTGCCAGCCATGGCTCTGGTTGCAAAGTACAGGGGGGAAATAATTAACCGTTGATAGCAACATTATTTTGTGGCATGATTACGGGTAACGCAGCAGTGTGCGTCTGGGAGGAGATGTCGCGGCGTGCGCGGGCGCAGGCCC
This sequence comes from Gortyna flavago, assembly GCA_963669345.1. Taxonomy (NCBI): domain Eukaryota; kingdom Metazoa; phylum Arthropoda; class Insecta; order Lepidoptera; family Noctuidae; genus Gortyna; species Gortyna flavago. The sequence continues at coordinate 6,312,660 of OY770131.1, forward strand.
CACCCCCGCGCGCTAATTGCGCCAATCTGCGGGGCGCAGCGCACGCACACACGCACCGCGCACGCACACAGCGGCCCCGCGGTGACAAACGCTGCATTCGCCAAATGTATGTACGTTACTAGTGTATGTATGTAAATGAAAATGTACAGAGGAGCACGAGGAAACAACAGCAGTCATTATACGGGAGCGCTGTGCAGCTACACAAAGGTGGGATCATCATTTTAGTGGGAATTGTTCATGTTTTATTTTTTAATGTCGCAGACATTCAATTATTTTTAATTATGCCATGTTTCGCACAATAATAATTTCTTGCCATAATAAGGGTTTGTTGTATATACTACTATATGTAGGATTCAAGTCACTGAAAAATGACACATCTGCTGAGCTGAGTAGGCCTTGTAGACAACTCGAATTTGCAAAAAGAATGTTTAATCAATTGAAAGGTGGGTGTTAGTGGATGAAGCAGTCGGACGACAGACAGGCGGCCGGCGCTGACACACTCGTTACTACATTCATTTATTTAACCAACAGAACGCGGTAATTGAAAAAATCTCATTTTCTCCCGTCTAGTGATATAAACTTGTGTTAAAGGAATAATAAAAAACAAATGAACGTCTGGCGTTCGGTCCTGCCGCCATGCCGGCCGGCTACTTGTTTGCTCATGTTTTACCATAGGTACCTACATTTTTACTCAACCACATTATTCAGCCAAGCGAAACTGTAAGTGTTAGGACCTACTACATGGGATTTTTATGGGTTTCATTTGCATAAACATTCCAGTCCACAGACTTGTAGCAAAAAACAACACAGGAATAGAAACAAAGATAGACTTTGAAATTGAAGGATATCTTTTTTCATAGAAACGTCGTAACTGACTACAATTTGTTGCCTATAACAGGTCAGTTCAGTAGTAATTTCAATCCACTTATCTACATGTGGAATTGCGTAAGTGCACACAAGCCAATAATTTAAAACATCGTATCATAACAATTACTATTTTTTGTAGCGAAATAGGACATAGGAATGTAAACTCTATGTGGACACGATAAGGCTGCATTTCAGTTATCTTCGTGGAGATTACGAGTAGCCTGATGTTTGTCATTGCTCAATAGGTGTGAAATTGGCGATGAGTCGATACAGAACGCTGGATTGAATAATGTGCTTGTTTTGTTTGTTTTTTTTGTGTTTTTGCCTTTCTTTTTGTTACTTACTTTGTTTTCAGCGGAGAGTATCTAAGGGACTTTAAGAAAAATAACTGTACATACAAAGATTGTATGTACGTAGGTACGTAATTGCTGAAATAGGTACGATTGTATAAATGATTGTATTCCGTAAGTTGTAATGTATTTAAAAGTTTTTGTTTTTTTTTTATTTTTAAACATGATTTAAAAAAGGTACATTTAACATAGGTAGGTAGGTACAATGCGGAATAATAACTTTACGAATTTATTTAATAACATTAAGAAAATAGAACAAGAAAAATAACGCATCTCAGAAAACTCATGACGTCTGAACCGAACCGTCTGAATTGAACAAAGAAAAAACCTTGAGAACCACACAGTTTTATGTTCATTTATCGTTCGCCCACAAATCACATGAAATATAAGCCGTCCTCCATTAAGTAGGTATCGCGCAATAGGTGTAACATTTCAGAAGTTAAACCGAATAAAAACAACAATAAAAGTGAAACTCTCTCAGTGGAATAAATAATTTCCACTATGTCATCAATCGCTTCACTAAACCATAAATTGGGAGTACGCGTCAAACGCGCGGTCGTATCGCGTTACAGGGGGACACACCCGTCACCATAGCAACCGAGCTGTCATTAAAAAAACATTTCATTAGCTCACCACCACGGCCCAAAGAATTCCACCCAAATTAACATAAATTGTTTTCTTAGATAGATAATTTCTTGCTCTTAGATAGTTAATGACCACAAGTAGTTTTATATGAACGCACTTCAGACACGTTCATGCAGTTTAATTCGTAAATAAAATAGCCATAATAATGCGAGATATGCTGGTGACGCGGAGAGGCATAAACTCGGTAATAAAGTTAGTGACCAAAGTGAAAACGATCCGAGTTGTCATCGTAGTAAGTTTATGTCCGTCGCAACACGTTTAAATACACTTTTTATAACTCCATGGAGCAGCTCCGCGATGAAGCACCGCTTCTACAAAGAGAAACATTCCAAAACCGCCTATTTATGCGCAATTTAAAAATATAAACATTCAAGTAACCCGTGCTTATTTTAATATGAAAGATAACAAAAAGTGAGCAGCGACATTCGGTTAATATTTTTTAATTTACTTATCTGTCGGTTGGAATCAATGTTTCACATTATTTTATATGTAAGTAACCTAATCGAAACGCCGCCGTGTGTCGACGGACGAATTTACCAGATTCAGATATAATCAGAGCGACAAGAAGCCGCATCGGACCTCGACACTAACGCGATAACAGAGTGGGTTTACAAACAGGACCCAGCCCGAGTGGTGGCGGGCGGTCGGCCCGCGTCCAGCGAGCCCCCGACACACATAAACTAACACACATAACTGCTGTGAACGCGACGAAATCAATTCCCAGTTCCGATTCCGAGAAGTGACACAGTTTCTTAAGTGTCGCATCACTACCGACGGCCCGCTAAATAAATTCTAATCGTCCCCATACCGTCCACATGCCAATCTAGTCCCTAACACCACGATATAGACGAACTTTTGTACGCGCCCGGCCGAGTAGTTGGAATATAAAGAAGAGCCACCTGTCCCCACGAAAATCTTTATAGCCGCCATAAAATTTAAACCTCAAAAGAAAAAACGAAAAGTATGGATTCTTTTTTTTTTCCTTTACGAGTGGGGCCCATTTTAGATCGTGTTTACCTAAACTGTCAACTTACAGAATGGCGATTTTGACTGGTCGGGTCCGTTGAATTAATTGTGGAGTTTTGGAGAGATATCGTCTGATGTGCGATAACGTCGGATGGACGAGCTGCCTACCGTCCGTGGGAGCAATTTGCTTAATTCTGACAGTTTCGCTCGCGGAATTAGAGGTCCGCTTAACGTGCTTAATTGTTACGACATCCAGTTCTGAGAGCCAATGTTCGTAAATTGTATGTAATGTAAGTGATTTAGAGATTAGGCGGTGTTATCAATTAAACGGGTGCTGTGAACTTGGGACCGGCTTTCGGTTCAGCAGTCATCCAACTTTCTGTTCTAAATACTGCACGCTGGCAATGAGCAATATCACAGTTCAGAATAGACTGCCTATAGGCAACATTGACAACTCTATACAAAACTGAACTATGACAGGTTGAACAGATCAATAGCAAGAACTTACCGTGCGAGCCGACAGCGGCGGAGTAGGGGGCGTGCATCTGTTGATGGTAGTAGCGGGCGCGGCTGTGATGGCCGCCTTCCAGCGGGGAGTGGAAGAAGCCGTCGCCATTGGCGTCGGCGTTGACGTCACCGGCCGCTGGACTGCCGTTGACGCGGCCCTCGTACCACCGCTGCTGCAGCGCGCTCGCCCCCGCCCCCGCGCCCTCTCCACTCATGTCCATGGCCGATCCGACCTCACACACCATGCATCGCTTTTATACACACACACTATAAGTCCACTCCCCTATCAACATTCCTAAGGTCTTGGCTTGGTGTATGATGAACCCGAACTAAAGAGCAGTCGGGCTCACTGTTTGCATTCTTTGTGGGTCTCAACTTGACTCGATGGTTGACGACCAGTTCATATTGCACGTATCTGTGGAAGACAAAACATAATTAATATTGATGCTACAAATTAATGTGCTTTTAATAATTGTGACGCAGAACAAACTAAAAGGAATAACAAACAAAAAAAAAACAAACTAAAACAAAAAACAAACAGAACAAACAAAAAAAAACAAACTAAAACTAAAACATAAATGAATCCAAAGGAAAAACCAAATATCATTTATAAGGCACACGGATATCATGAGGTCATTTTAGTCGACATCAAAGAACTACGTACGATAAATCCAAGCCGGTGTTTTGTCAAAAAATGGACAATCAATTAAGATAATAATGGTGTGCTATCAAATACGTCTGCGATATCGATACGCTCCCAATTTGATTAAGTGATAAGGTGCAAACAGCACTCGAACCGCCGCGATAAGCGATAACCGGGTATTAAACGTTGTTAGCCAACCGAGCAGTGATTTTTATTACTACCGAAAAGCTGCCAGAGATATCTTTATCTGCGTCAGAGACGTTTGTTTAACACTCCTGAAAATACCAGCGCCTTCTATTACAGACAGCGTATCAATGTAAAATGACAAAGACCACAATATAAACAATAAGTATTCATACTCAAGATAAACTATTTACAAGATTTAACGCTTGCAGAAAGTGACTTGTTCTACAGGTCCTGAACTAATTTCATAACCAGATCCGTCCTTTCATGTCGCGTTTGACATTTCACAAGCTCATAAAGTGTTGCAATTGTTGACATTTCATTCTAGGTGTACAAATATGATAAATGATAGCCCTTCGCCACACCCATAGAGTATTATATTAGTTAACTCCTAGCTGTGTATTAACAATAAAAGAACTTCATGGGCATGCCAAAATATATGCGCTATCATATACATAATAGAGGTATTTTAATGTAATTGTGTGCATACAATACAATTTATATAAATTACATATAATTTTGGCTCTTTGTGTTATGTGAGTAGGTAGTTATCTAAATTGAATAATATTTTAAAGCTACCTACTGTAGGTAATATAGGACGGGACTTCATGATTCATTTAAATGTTACGACAATGTAACATTCAATAAAATGTAAAAATTTGGACATTTTGGAAGTTAATGATCGTGATTGAGTAACAAACGTCCAAACTTACAAACAAAATGTACTAGGTCACAAACATTAATATTAGTAAGATTTATTTATTTATTGAATTCTTCACGCTTTATACTTTAGTACTTACAGTGATGTACAGAGGTGGACTTAATACCTACTATGGCTTACCAATAATAAAGACATTTCAGGAATTTAAAAAGCTGCCTAGCTTAAAACATCGTTTACTTGAAACTGTCTAAAGAACCTACTGACTATCATAATTATGCTGAATATATACCTAATATATTATTTAGTTAATAGTTTTAGATTAAGTTAATATAGGTATTTTTATTTTAATCATTTGTGAGTTAATTTACTATAAGAAGTTTACCCAGTGTATCATATTATATTTTTATCTTCAAAGTTTATTTATATTATATATGAATAGGTGGATTGCTGTTTATTATTATTAAAATAATCTATACTAAGGACACAAATGGCAAACAAATTATACCAAAAACATTCACTATTTCATAGTTTTTATTGCAGAATATGTCAAATACCCGACTATCACAAATTCTGTGTGTACTTAAAGGTATGACATTCTGAAATTTCTGTTTGCAATGACTTCATAGAAACCTACGGAAGACCCGTTTGGTTCCAGACAAGGAATGCGTGTGGCTTCCCTTTAGTGCCGTAAAAGGCGAATAAAGAATAATATCAGATACTAAAGAGACATAAGCCGTCACTTGTGCACTAATAAACAAAATACTACGAAAAAGGAAAGCCAATGGCCATGGTATCTTTATATTATTTATATCTTTAAAGGTACGTTACATGTTTAGCGCTAAATAAATTTAAAACAACTTTCTGTTTCTGGTCAATCGTTTGACCAGACAGAGATAGAATTATGTTTTAAATATGTTTAAACGCTAAACGCATTTAATGATTTGTGGTTTTTGTGAAATACGAAACGAAACGATAGTGTCTGGAGGCGAATTTTTTGCTGTCGACCAAATCCATACGCTTGTTTCTTTGTCTTAAGATTTTTTGCTACACGAAAACTGCCAATGAGGTTTAAGTCTAATTATTATAACTACAACACCCAGGGATGGTGCCCAAAAAGAGCAAAACAATGTAAGTAGGTATTTAACTATAAACCTGGACGACGCTCGCACAGGAGCGTGGGGATCGACAAACGCACGGGCTCTTTGCTTATTACAATCCCCAAGCTCTAGTATATGCCCAGCGGTGGACATTCCCTCAAGATCTTCTGATCTCTGAAAATATTTGTAACCATTTTCAAATTACTCACGGATTCACATCTAACCAAAGGTTGTCTTTAAAATATCGCTCTCACTGATAAGACCGCCCATTGTGTCCCCCTTTGTAAAATTTCTATATTTATGTCTGTAATTTATATGGTGTACATAATAAAGAGTATTCTATTCTATTCACTTACAACAAGGACTAAGCAAATATTTAACGAAACATTTTTTAACAATTAATTATCGTTTAGATAAAGTACGTCAGATAGCCCAATCGCAATAATATCAATTAATATTATCGCTTAAAGAATTATTTTATTAAAAGCAAATTTAAACACTTGACTTTACTTATCAGACTTATTATTTGATAAAATTATTTTCAATGTTTACCTAAATTCCTGCCCCTTAGATAGCGATAACAATCTAAGTTATATTAAATGAAAAAAATACTCAGGTGTAATACCTAAAAAAAAGATAATTATATTTGAAAATAGATATTTTAAATTCTAATTTAATTAAAACAAAGACCATTATAAAGTGTGATTGCATTTCTAAAAAGGTTTATTCTGATAATATTAATAGGTAATGTAAAAGTTTTATTGTTTAAGAATTTAGATGTTTGTTATTCAGTCACACCATAACGGCATACAATACAATTTGGCACATAGGTAGACTAGAACTTGAATGAAAATATATGAATTATTTTATCCGGTTACATGCAATAGTTTCCTTAGAGTGTAAGTGAAACCGCGGTTAACAGCTATGACAAATACATCTCATAAAGGTAGACACATAAGGAAATATTCAAAAAGCGTACTTTCCAAAGCAAATGCGTAAAGGTTGTCTTTAAAAGATCGCTTTTACCGATGAAACCGCCATTGTGTCACCCTATGTAAAATTTCTACATTTAGATCTGTAATTTTTAGGGTGTACATAATAAAAAGTGTTTTATTTTCTACTATCATATTATATTCTATTCTTTGACTTTACTTTGCAAAGTAAAGTAAACGTCACACGAATAAGAACGTTAACATTATACAAATAATGTTCTTAGACACAATGAAAAATCGGTGGCAATAAAACAAGATACCTCTACCCATTGGACAGATTATAGAGAGACAAAATAATGTCACAAAAACAGCATCCGTCAGATGTTGCAAGATACAAGATCAATTGATTTGCTTCCGATAAAAAAAACATAATATGCTATGTGCGTCTACGAATACATAATGACTTAACATAGCTCAAGAAGGACATTCTTCACGTCCATACTAGAAGAACATCATTAACACTAAATAGCCAACGGACTTTAAATAAAAGTACATTATGCATTGGATGGCCATAAAATGATTTATAGCAATCATTTTTTTTTATTCTTACAGACATTGTTTATTTATGAAGAAGAAAAAACATAAATAATGATTAAACCCTCAAATGCAGAGGTCAGCAATAAAGTAAAAATGAAAAAATACGAAGAACTAGATAAACTTAGTTACCAAACGAAACAGTTAATCGAAAAGAGACAACAACTTCCTATGTACAAACACAAAGCGGTAGACCGACTCGGTTTTAAAGACTTTTTTAAGAAACCGTAACACACACCTCTTAAAGATTGCTTTAGAACAAAACACCTCACTAAAATCAGCTAAACAAGAAATATCAAGCAAAGGACTTGATCTACAATTGCGTGCTTAAAGGATTGCGGGTGTGAAACAAAATGACAGAGACAAAATTTTGAATATTTGTACAGAATTTTATAAGAATCTGTACAGCGAGGAACCGACTGTACAACCTAACGCTGTATATTCGTGCTCAGATAACATTCCACCTTTCACAGGCTGGAAAGTTCTTATGGCACTGCGGAGAATAAAGTATAGTAAGAGCCCAGGCGACGACGGCGTAACCACTGAATCCTTAAAAATAGGAGAGCCTGTCCTTCTTCCAAATGTTACAATTGTTTTCAACAGTATTTTAAAAACCGAAATTTTCCACGCACATTTTGTCACTCGTTGATTATTCTTCTCCACAAAAAGGGTGATAAAACAGACATAAACAATTACCTTCCTATCAGTCTGGTTTCACACCTGTACAAAGCTTTCATTAAAGTAATCGAGAACAGAATATCCGGAGCCCTCGACAAACATCAGCCTCCGAGCAGGCCGGATTTCGTCTCGGCCTCTCTTCCACTGACCACCTCCACTCCATCAACCAGGTTCTCAAGAAATATACGGAGTTTCAGCTCCCACTTTATATTGCATTCGTAGATTACTCAAAAGCTTTTGATAGCATCAGCCATACCTCAATTTTCATCACCTTACAGAATCAAGAAATAGACACAACATACGTAGACCTCTTGCAAAATATTTATAGAAACAGCACTGCAGCTATTAAAATCTGTTCTAAGCATCTTTCCAGATCAATAAAGGAGTTCAACAAGGAGACGTGCTGTCTCCGAAATTATTCACCGCCGTTCTGGAGGAAGTCTTCAGAAAGCTGGCAGCAAGCTGGGCAGCAAACGGCATTATGTTTGGACAAAAGAGATTGTCCAATCTCCGTTTTGCCGACGACATTGTCCTTTTTTCGTCTTCAGTCTCCGAGCTGACACAGATGCTAGAAGATCTCAGTACGGCAAGCCTAGAGGTCGGACTTCAAATGAATATGTCAAAGACCAAGTTAATGACGAACAGCGTACATCGCGGGATCACCATGGCGGGTGGGGAGGTTAAATATGTCGATGAGTAGTATCTCTCAAATAATCTCTTGGTCAAATTGAGATTTGCCAGACAGCTATGGAACGGAATATTCTGGATCTTAAACTTGTGGACCGGGTTAAGAATACAACAATCCGTTCCATCACTAAAATAACTGATGTCACTCGGAAAGCTGCCAGGCTTAAATGGAATTGGGCTGGACACATCTGCCGCATGTCAGACGATCAATGGGCCAAACTTATGACCCAGTGGGTCCGCTTAATGGCAAACGACATCCCGACAGGCCTAGACGAAGATAGCGGGATGAACTATAGTCCTTTAATAAAGATTGGTTCTTGGCAGCTCTGGACAGAGAGAGGTGGAAGGAGAGTAGGGAGGCCTTTGCCCAGCAGTGGGACAGTAAGGGCTAATAAAAAATAAAAATAGATACTAAGTTAGGTATTTGTTCTTTATTAAAATTTTGGTAGATATCCTCAATAATACCAGGCAGTTACATAATTTTGCAAACAATGATATCAGTTTTCAATAGTTTTATAAATCCTTAATTCATTGAAATTGTACAAGCCGGTTTGTATCTTGCTATAATTACAATATTTATGATTAGGTAAAGTAAGTAAGTAAGTAGTAGTAGGTGGTGGTGGTGGTGGTGGTGGTAGTAGTAGTAGTAGTAGGTAGGTAGTATCTAAGTTTAGGTAGGTCCTGTACCTACTTATGACAAAAATATGCTTGCAACTTAATATTTATTTAAGATCTAAGGAATTAAGAAAGTAGTTTCAAAAATTCATCAAAATACCAATTAATCTATAGTTATGGGATTTATTAACAATCTTAGATATAGGTATATCTTCTATTTCTTATGTATCTTCTATCTCGTAAGTATATCTTGAAACAGTTTTTTTTAACCCGAACTTAAAAGAACCTACGTTGACTTTAAGGAGCAAGACTATTAAAAACCTTGACAAACATAAAAAAACGGTCAAGTGCGAGTCGGACTCGCGCACCGAAGTCTCCGTACAGGTATATAAATAGTTTTTTTTTTTTTTATTTTTTGTAATGTAACTACTAATTTACGGCTTTCGGATTTTTTCCTTTACTTGTGCTACATGACATTGCTTCTTATCAAATATCATGATTCTAAGTCAACGGAAAGTACCCTAGGTTTAGATTCCGGAACATAAACGCCCGTATCGTTTGATTGCGTTGACTTGGAAGTTTCATTTTTTCAGTGATTGCAGCCTTGAGCGTTTGATATTAATTTCAACTTGATAACTCCACGCATTTCTGAGAAAAAAGGGTATTCACTGACGGACAGACGGACAACGAAGTGATCTTATAAGGGTTCCGTTTTTCCTTTTGAGGTATGGAACCCTAAAAATTGTAAAATTGGAAGTATATCTACATACCAACACCTCTGCTGTTGTTACATTGTAAAACAAAATTTTAACCTAACTTAGTATTCAAATGAGCTAACTTCTATGTCTTTTACACACCTCATATATTATGCACAAACGAGCATACTATACCTATGTTGAACATAAAAACTATAACGATCACTACGATCAACACGAACACTTCAAAATACCTTCAGCTTTACGACATTGTAAAATAACTATTTAATTGTGAACACATTCTGTCCACTATCAAAATAAAATACAAGGTTCTTCAAAGTCCAAAACATTTACAAACATAAAAAATCAAATCAAATATTCAAAGAGCCAAATCTCTTACCGCGATAAGATGAAAATCTCCAAGTTGCTCGATAACTTCCAGAATATACCTAAGTATAACAGATATAGTATAAGTAATGATCTATCACAACCAACACATTCGCTATCTGAACATCGACTGAAAAATGGATTTGCCGATAAAAAAAGAAATCTCACGTTTTTATCGCAAATTACGTCGATTTTGTGTGATTTCCTCGTAATATCAGGCGATAACGCAATTTATCGGGCGGCACCATTGCTCTGTAATCACTATTTTTCATTAATTCAACGATTTTAAACTTTATCATAATATACCAATTGATTTAGCGCACACTAAGTAATTATATTTTTCGTATCTTTGAATTGACACTGACAATAATTACATTCACATGTAACTAAGAGTGCATTAATGGTGTAGATATTTCATGATTGTAGAAGACCAGACAAAAGATGGAGCGACGATATTGCAAAAATAGCAAGCAGAACATGGAGCTGAATCGCCAGAGACAGAACAGCTTGGAAACGGCTGTCCTTGTACACCATTTAATATCTATAGACTGGTTTGTATGTACAAAAAAAAAACAGAAGTGAAAACAAAACACAAACATAATACTTTGCTATCACTCACTGACATATCGGATATACATTAAAACCGTGTACATCCCGAGGACAGCCGAAGACATCCGAAGCGGTGTCGCTTACGGTAACAGTGGCGCGAGTTCAATGATTTTTTCCCATCTCAAAAAATGCCGAACGCGCCTAGAGAAGTTTTCACTTCAAAAAACTTAGTTAATAATGTTACATAAGGAATAAGCCTCTTACTAATAAGCATATTACCTATATCAGATGAATAGTTGCACACCGATTTTTCTCTTTCAGCCGTCAGTAATTTGACATTCGAAAGAAGAAGACAAAGCGTTGTGTAACTATACAGACGCTATACAACGTTTATTAGTAAGGAAGTATGTGTGTAAGGAAAATTAAGCTATTTTATTTTTATTTAGGTACCTTAAAACTTTCATCAAGCGTTTTGAGTAAAGTCCACATCATCATAAAACGACACTGACGTAAGCAAAAGTTTTCAAATTACACAATAAATTGAATAAACATAGCTCACTCCTAGAGCTGGTCAGAAATAGGCAATTTCCAATTCATATACATAAATTCACACCCAATACTGTTGAATAATTATTCATAGAGATATCATATTAATAGATTATCATAATTTTGTGTTCGACCATATTCACAAACGGCTCTAAATCGCCCATGGAGCGCCTGCTGTGAAATTGCCTCTCATACATTTAAAGTGACATTTGTCAAAAAATCTAACATATGCATCATTATATACTCGGGCTTGAAATATATATGTATACTATTACTGAGGTCTATTTTTATATAATCGAACCTTTATTACTGTAATTTAATGTAAGGGTACCTACTACGTCCGTCCATATTAAATTATTATAATGATGTGGTTTAAGCCAGAAATAGTATGGGTATTAATAAAATATGTCGAATGGCGAGTATGTTGTAGTTTTATTTGCTGAGCCCTGCATAAACTGGTCTTACAATTGATCCGGCAAACGCAAGTGATCGATGCGCCCGCGCTAGTTACTTATCTATAAGGTACGTAGGCCTATCGCGGTTGGGATCGAGCGATCGCAAGCGGTAGCACATTCGAGTTATAAATCATCGCTGATTGCCTATAACTCGGTACCAATGATAAACATTGTGATTTTACACCCGTCCAATGGCTTAAATTATAACTTCATGAATATTATTAGGGTCCAATCGGGTGTTGCTAAAAAATTTGAAAGTATTGTAGAGAAAACCAGTTTTAAATTTAGACGGTTATAAATAGAACCAAAATTAATATTTATAGAGTTTCCTATACTTGCGTGAGTAGGTACCTATCTAATTCTAAAAAAAAACGTTACCTTGTGACTGTCACTTTGGTTTATTAAATACGTATCGCGGTTAGATCTATCGCAGATGTCTGATACCAAGACCGCTACTTTGCTGATCAACTATCACTTACCTTACCTTTATCACTTTTTCACCCTAGTCCTTAAACCATACTAATTATATTATCTGACTCTTAAGTCACAGGAACATAGGTACAGCAAGTAGGAGTCCAGGTATTTAAATATTGACCTATGTAAGAAGTCTTTGATTTTTTTATGTCATAAGAATATTGTAGAAAAATCAGCCTTTTGGTGAAATAAAGAATAATTAATGTTATAGCTTAAATACATACTCTTTCAAGAACAAATTACTACATGAAATAACCCTTAGCAATCACCCAAATAATAAGTAAGGAACCCTCAACAAAGCACAATTGTCCCTTGACTGTTTCGCAATGAGTTTTCCTATTAGCATCAGACAGTGTTGCAGGCAAAGTTTGTATGTATTCAGTACGTACCTACATAGTGACACTTTCAATTAACTATGCTATGACAATATATTGAAGAATGGTTCCGAATTTTAAATCCTTATTCATCAGCTCAATGAAACTTGTTGAATTACTACGGAAATAGTTGAGATCTTTGTGTAAGGAAACGTATTTTCTTAATCGTAAGAGGTTTGTCCTTTGAGACCTTTAGCTAGCAATGAGGCAACACAGGTTAAAAAAAATTGTAGTCATAATCAGCCTATAATGTTCCCACTGCTGGGACTCAGGCCTCCTCTCAGTGAGAGGGAGTAGGCACAGTGCGCGTAGTTTTTGTAGTGCGGATTCAAAATTAATAAAAATGTTTTGGACTGAAACAAAAATGGCTATCCAAGGGATTACTCAATGGGGGATCCCATTGAGTAATCCCCCAATGGGTAATAAAAACTAAATTAAAATAGAGCTCTCTTTTTTATTTCACTGGTTTATAATATCACTGAAGCATTACCCTATTATAAGACAAATTTAATACAAAAGTTTAAAACAAACTATATAATATAGCCAAATTCAAACTACATATTATATCTAACACTAAACACACAGATCCCTATCAACAAAAAGATAAACAACTTAAACTAACAGTCGAATCATCTTACCTTACACACGCGTTTACACTTTCCTATCACTCTTATTAAGATTAGGCCAAGCTCCAATTAAGATAATTGATTTCCCTTGGACCTCCCAGCCCACGAGGCCTAAATCTTAAAAAATAAAAAAGGGCGGCCAGGTGCGAGCCAGACCCGTACGCGAAGGGTTCTGTACCTCCGTTCAATATTTAATCGTATGTTTGTATGCATATATTTTGTTAAATTCTTTAATAAAAAACACGTTTCTTGTTGCTTCCCATTTAATTTTTAACATTTTTTTATTGTTATAGCAGCCATAGGCTATATACACACTCTGTGAAAATTTCAAGTCTCTAAATATTACGGTTCAAAAGATAGAGTTAGCCCTGTGACATGCGGACGGATGGACGGACAACAGACCCTATGTAATCGGGTACTGTTGGCACCCTTTGAGTACGGAACCCTAAAAAAAAACTTGTATTATCTCCAACCGTTATCGGCTCGCTTCGATACTAAATCGATCAAGACTTTGACTATAAAAATATTTGGTATAAACCGTTTTGATAATAGTTATTTTATTATTGTTATTATGATCGGAGATTTCGTTGGAAATGGCGATGTTAGGAAGTAGATGTCGGACTTTCTTCCCACGTGTTTTTGGTTGCTCTAGGTTTTAGATTGTGAATAAGACAATCAAAACACTACTCTTTTAAACACTCATTTGATTTTGACATGTATTCAATTACGGTGAAGGAAAACATTGCTAGGAAACCGGCATGTCGTACCTACAACCCAAAATTTTAAGACATGTGACATCTATCAACCCGCACTGGGCACTCTCACAGAGAGGAAGCCTGTGTCCCAGCAGTGGGAACATTATAGGCTGATTATGCTATGTATTCAATACACAATAATTTATTGGATTCTACAATGTGTACTTAAGTGGTAAGTTATTAATGAAATCAGTATAGACCCTGACGGGCACAGCAAAATAGTTGGAGAGAGGAAGCTTTGAAATTTAACTTATTATTTTCTGTAAATTGGTTTATCAGCATTAAATAAACCTTTAAAACTCAACCATGATATAAACAAGAGACGTATTGCAAAACATTATTGGACCAAGTATTTATTGGCTTAAGTAAATGTATCCACACAGAGTTCACAGCTATATCTAAACCTTTATCTAGTAGAAGTTCAAAAGTGACATTATGAAGCAACTACTACAGAGGAAGCTAACTAACAAACTGACTTTACTTAAAGATAAAACCAAACAAAACTGTTTTACATTAACCGGTACATGTCACAAGTGTCACAACGATTCTAATAGCTTCATACAAAAGGCGTCGAAACAAAGGCTAAACCAGCATTAAGTGTAGACCCTTTATAACTTACAGAGGAAAAAAAAGACAATTCGACCCACAACTTACGGATAACCTTCTACAAAAAAGACTCGCTCCTGCCTCGCACAATGTTTATGACTTGACAAAATATCGAGATTTATTTTATTAAATCCAATTTGCCTAGGCTTTTCCCAACTATGTATTTGGGGTCGGCTTCCAGTCTAACCGGATGTAGCAAAATACCAGTATTTTACATGGAGTGACTGCCTATCTGACCTCCACAACCCGGTTACTGGGTAATACGATACCCCTTGGTAAGACTTTCGGGCTTCTGACGACCCGCAACGGCTTAATGTGCTTCCCAAGGCACGGTCCCCACCGTGCCTTATCGTGGTCTCGGTATGTAAAGATAGTCACCCATCCACAGACCAACTGTAGCATAACCTGATTAATCGACCCGTGTGGCTGTTACTAGGCACTTAGCCATGAGCCCCTTTCTTTATTAAATATACCTAAATAAACCCATAAACTCTTTAAATGATAGTGCAAACCGCATCAAAATCAGTTGCGTAGTTTAGAAGAACAACGCGGTCACACAGACAGACACGAAACACAACTTTTATTTATAATATACTCTCTGTGCCCCTTGGTTTCACCCGCATAAGTGTCGATCCCGTGGGAATATCGGGATAAAAAGCCTGTGTTAATCCTAGTTATAAACTGTCTGTGTGCCAAATTTCATACAAATCTGTTCAGCCGTTTGTGCGTGAAGAAGTAACAAACATACAAACACACTCACAAAGTTTCGCCTTTATAATATTAGTAGCTGCGCCCCGCGGTTTCACCCTCATAAATTTCGATCCCGTAAGAATATCGGGATAAAAAGTATTCTATGTGTCAATCCGGGTTATAAACTATCTGTGTACCAAATTTCATCCAAATCCCTTCAGTAGTTTTTGCGTGAAAGAGTAACAAACATCCATCTATCCTCACAAACTTTCGTATTTATAATATTATTATTAGTAGGAAGTAGGATAGTAGGATAGGATAGCTATACATATAATAGATTCTGTTCAAAGGGACGGCTGTGTCTACAACTAAATAAGACTGTTTGGTGAATGTATAAAAAGCCCAAAGCTGCTAGTTCTATGCAAACTAAATATTCGTTTTGCCCTTAAATTGCAGGTGCCGTACCTATAATTTGTTGGCAATACGACAGTCACTATACCTCTAATTTGAGGCTAAAACCACGATTTATTGTCCTAACAATTTGTGACTAAAACGAACCGATACAACAGTCAAATCGATTACCTGCGCTGATCACTCAGATTGATCGATGCGTTTTAAAATAACAGCATCGAATAATTTATCGATTCTACCAAAATTTCATTGAAAACTTATAATCGAATATTGATACTCGTAGATGTTTATTGAACCGTTTGAATTTATTAACTTAACAATTTGTAGACGATTGTGTTAATTGAATGATTAACTAATGGTTGTATCGATTAATATTATCGATCGTTGAATGATATGTTTGCATATTTACACCTCGTTGACATCAAATAATATATCAAATTTAATGTATATAAATTATGTAAAAAATCAATAAAAACTAAATTATAATGTTTAAAATTGATATCAGATTTTTAATAAATCACGATATTTATATATGTACATCTGCTTATATTGTGCCTAAAGATATGTTGAAATGTATAAATAATTAGTTCCAAAATGTACCAAATATCTATTTCAAATATTAGGCATTGGTGATATTTTTACCTACATTTCTTTATACCTATTATCTAAAGAGCATTAATATCTTCTATAGCTTGTGCACACGGCTACACATCAAGCTATACAGTTCCAGTTTTAGCTGACCTCGCATTGTATAGGTTTTTCGTGGAATCAGAAGTCAGCTTATACTGGATATGTATAGCTTGATGTGTAGCCGTGTACCTATCTACTGACGGAAGAGATTCGTAGAAGACACAGGCAGTTAGAATATTATTTAAATACTGGCTTCTGCCCGAGACTTCGTCCGCGTGAAATGACTTCTTCCCCCGATCCACCCCGTCGCATCGCATCGCCAGCCCGCGCTTTTACTTCATTTACTCTTAGCGTCCTTTCTCACTTTTTTCTCGGTTAAGGGCCCTAGCGTGTTAAATAGCATACTTAAGCCTTCCTCAAGAATTGGGCTATTAAATGCAAACATATTTTTTTGAAATCCGACTGGTTTCATATATTAGCGCGTCCAAACAAACAAACAAAGTTTTCGGCTTTATTATTAGTATAGATTAATAAAGATTTAGATTAGCGAAAAAGAAATCTGAATTTAGATTTCTAATATTATGTATCTACCTACTTTAAATTTTGTTGCTTTATGGATTTTTACCAACTAATTATCACATCAATTTAAATTAATTTAACTAAATACAAAAATTGTATCGTTAAAACTAACGCTTCAAATAGTTTAAATAATCGCATTAACAATGTAATGTCATAACATTTTACACGACATAGAATCGGAGTAAATAATATGTTTTAATATATTTATGTCATGTAGGTAAATTTAAATGAAATAATTTATCGCCACGTATTTGTAATTCAAAATCAAAAACCTTGTTAACATGTAACACAATCTGCGAATATCAATGAAACGTATTTACTTGGATTTATTCAGATATAATCTACAGGCTCTACCCATCTATCTACTTAGTTAATGTTTGCCTTATTTAGCCTACCTATTTATGCTAAAACTCATGTGTTCAATATATTTTTTGACTGTAGGTACTAAGGCGTCACGAAATCACTCGTCAATTCACCTCATTAGTTCCAAGGGCCAAACTGCAAAATTATTTTTATAATCGTGCCAATAAATTATTTGATTATAATTATTTATAAATTATAGCTCAAATAGGCAGGATGTGGCACTACATAGAACCTCCAGCGGAAACGTTTACTTCACACACACACACATACACAAAATGTGAAGGCTTATCGGCAGCTAATCGATTTGCGTTTGCGCATCTCGGGGCGCATTCAAATTTCGATCGCGAACTGTCATGGCGGCTCGAATGGCCGAAAACAGCCGAACAGCCGATATGAAACCGAAACGAAGTGGCATTGACATTGATTGGCTGTTGAGAAACTTTAAACAAAGGGTACTTCGCTGCTGTTCGGTTAAACACTGCCATTAATATAAATATATTCAGATTATAATGCGCACATACATTTAAATCTCTTATCTTTGCATGTGAGTGTTATAACTTATATCTAAATAGTACATACCTACCTACCTACTTATGCTGCATGCCTATGTGTAAAATATTTATTTAAATAGTTTTTTCCTTAACAATAAATAGATAATTCTTTCATAAAAATAACATAGGTAGGTTAAGACTTAGATGTGAAGCATAAACATACAAAAAAGTTAAGTAGGTTATGTGTGAGCCTATGTACTGAAGATTCTATTATACCTCTTTCAATTTATTCAGGATTTATATGCTTACAGATCTATGTATGTACCTATATAGTACAATTATAGGTAGGTTGGTACCTATGTTGTAGAATTGTAGGTAGGTAGATACACTTTTCTTAGATTAGATTAATTTTGCTGTCCTTGATTATTGTACAAAATGCATTTATTTATACAAAATTATCTTTCATAATAACTTTAAATCTAAACATTATTTCATTAGTTAAAATTCAAATTAATTTTATAGCTTGTTGCAAAATAAAAACAAATCGTTATGTAGCATTTAAATAAACATGAAATTAACCAACCTTATAGATAATTTAAATTGCAAATAATTTGAGAAAAACCGTTGGGAAAACCCGTTTATGTCTTTTACTAGAACAACACAGATTTCATACAACACAGTAGACATCGAGATATAATTATATATTATATCATTTCAAATATAAATTGAATATAAATATTACAATGAGTAGATAATTTGAGTAATTTAAAACGATAATTATTATTTACTTCACATTGATAATAATCTAATATGATAAAAGTAATGGATATTTTATGTAGCTCAATAAAAATTATTAGATAAACCTTTCAGCGTTTTAAAACGTATGTTATCTATGTGTTTATATTTTTTTAAGCAATATTTTGATAAAAAACTGATTATTTTTGTTTTCGCGCTCTTTCCGTCGGATGGTAGAGTCGACTCTATATTTTGTCACGCGAGAAATGTTGGCTTAGAAACAAAGTTAGAAAGTTTTTTTGATATGCGAACAATTAATTTAAAAGATATTTGTATGTGTACTAACTTATATATTAGTGTAAGTTCATATTGTACCATTTTCATAATATTTTTCTGCAAACTTTGTCTAATTACTTAGTTTGAATCAAAACATAGAGTCAAACTGATGTTTCTTTCATGTAACTGCGTTGAAAAATGCTTTTCTTCGTATGGGACTTTCGAAAACCATGATCATGTAATGATAAATAAAGAAAACACGAAAATATTAGCTCTACATTTTCACTGGCTGAAAAAAACTCGACTCTTACATGTTGTAACGCAAGTAAAATAAAAAAATGATTAAATACCTCGAATGTCCTTATCAGATGCTTATCACAATGTAGTTCACTATCACTATTTATCACTTTAAATACTGTGCAGATGCAAAAACACACTGAAATCATGAGCTCCATTCCGTTTGCATGTTCATTTTCATCGGAAAATTCTTAATATCACAGGTCACAACTGGTTCTATAATCTACGACGGTATATGTGGATAGTACTAGATAATACTAAAACGCGTTGATATTGTGTTTAAAATAACAAAAACAGTCCATGTTAAGAGCGCAAGCGCAAGTGCGGCGTTGAGGCGTACGGCGCGTGATGCGGCGTCGATGGGACGCAACCCGACACTAAACCAGTCGTGTGACTTTTTGTTGTGAACGCCACAATCGTACGCCTTCGGAAACGCTCGCCGCCGACGACTGCCGTTCGGGTGTCGCGCGCCGCTGATAGGTCGAGGCGAGTGAGCGAGGGAGGAGTCTACGCCGCGATGGGAGTGTTCTTCTTTTAAAATTTTCTTTTTCTCTTTTTGGGCGGTAGTGCGGTGTTGTACGGTGGTGTGCGTTAGTCGAGGCGCGCGCGCCGCGGGTGATGGATGTCTCAGCGGTCGCTCGCACTGTATTCTGTTATATGATGGCGGGCCGACGGCTAGCCCAAAGTGCTACTGCGCTATCACTGTCAAATTGTTACCATAGGCATGAGCCTGTTGAATTGTACCTATAATCTTTACTTATAGCCTAATATTAACATTGATAGAACTTTAAAACAAACAAATTACTTAAATTAATTTTAAATGTTAAGACTTCATAATCACTAAGCCACTTAACCCACCGCTCCCGAGATTAATAATTAAGAAGTAGGTACATACAGTACCTGTGAACGACTTAGTCGTAATAATACCAGCCTAGTAATGTCGCACTGCAGAGCAAAAGCCTCTTCTCATACAGAGAAGACACGAGCATTGATCACCACGCTTGCTCAAGACAGGTTGGCGATTACAGACTTACCTATATTAACTATAAGTTCAAGCTTCCTCACGATGTGTTCCTTCCCCGATGTGAGTAATATCCAAGATAAACTCAGAAAGTAGTTTGAATTGAAAAGTCACATTGGTACTTGCCCAAGCAACCCCTACCAAGATTAATTGCAAGAAATTAGTGGTACTTTCACAATGAAAACGACACCTCATTAAACACTAGCGGTCACATTATTTAGAAACAGTCTATTTTGACACTTATTTGTGAGTTTGTTGATAAAAAATACACTTTAACATTCCTTATTTATTGTTTTAACTACTTACCCCCTTACTAATGAACGTATTATATCAGATGAATAGTTACACACCGATTTCTCTCTTTCAGTCGTCAGTAATTTGACTTTCGAAAGAAGAAGACAAAGCGTTGTGTAAGTATGCAGACGCTACACAACGTTTATTAGTAAGGGGGTAAAATAATAAGTGTTTTTTTTTTTTAAAGGAAGTGCAAAAATTTACATTATTAGAACTTGCAACTACTTAGTATAAATCAAGTTTTGGTAATAATATAACCCGCAACGCTGCGCACAGGCAGACATCATCATCTGCCTAGCCTTTTCCTAACTATGTTTGGGTCGGCTTCCAGTCTAACCGGATGCAGCTGAATACCAGTATTTTACATGGAGCGACTGCCTATCTGACTCCCACAACCCAGTTACTGGGTAAAAGAAAAAAAGAGGGTGAACGAAAGGAAAAGGAATGAGGGAGGGTGTCGGTTGAACGAAAAATTTCACGTGGATAAAGTCGCGGGCAGAAGTTAGTATTCAATAATTAAAGAGGAGAGGATGAGGCTTTTGAATCTTATTGGACAACTGAAGATGTAATTGATTGTGATAATCGACAGGCATTTTGAACACTGTCAGTAAAAGTAGGACGGTTTAAGAACATTCCATTTTTGTTAGCGGTGATGGTATCAAATTGGTTTTTGGGTGATGTCTTCGAGCGTAGAAATTGTGACAATACATTGTTGTGTTGGGTTCTCGTAAAAACAAATGTAAGTGGTAATGGTAAACCTATTTATATAAAACAAAGTCGGGTTAGTCACACCATTTATAACTCAAGAACGGCTGGACCGATTTTTACAATAAAATCTAAAAATCTAACAAATTAAAGATCATCTTTATTTTGTTGGATTTTTCTCTGATGTTGGATTTTTATCTTTAATTTGTTGGAATAGTAGAATAACTATTAAAATATGGGGAAAATTCACAAAAAAAGAAGATAATTCATTTTCTCATACATTTTGTATGGAATGGCTTTTTTGATGATATCTTGAGAACGGATTGTCTGATTTCGATAGATGGCGGTTACGAAGTTCGCGGGGTCAACTAGTAAATAAATAATTGCAGTTAAATTTTCATAAAATGATGGAATTTGTTGCTTAGATTTTGAGTTAACGTTTCCTGCGATATGACATTTGGATATGAGTAAGTAACATGATCATTTTCATAGTTAAGTTGTTCTTTAATTAGGAAGATACTTTAATTAATGCCTTTTGTACTTACATAAGTATAATTTGATTGCCTCGTCGGTCTAGTTGTCACAAGCGCGACTGCTGACATGAGATCCAGGGTTGGATTTCCGGGTCGGGCAAAGTGTTATTGGGTTTTTCGTCTGGAATTTCTCAGTAGCAGCCCGGAGTCTGGATTAGTGCCCGGCTGGACTTAAACATAACTGTCTAAATATAGGTGTACCTACCCTATAGATAAGTATGCGTCTTTCTAACCCTTAAAATACAAGATGCTATATTATGATAAGTTATATAAATACAAAGTTCAAAGTAAATCTTTTATTGGTAGATATGAATATTAGCATTTAAGTAGGTAATTGTTGTCGATGTTGATTTAAGTCGTAGGTAACATTTTGATTTTATTCAGATTTAAATATCGATATAGGTTTAAGTAGTAATGTATCTATATTCTATACTTTAAATTATACTAATACTAAGAGTTTGTTTGTTTGTTTACGCGCTTTTTGGGAATAATCAAGAGGTAAGGCTTGAAGTAGTAAAAAATTAATAGTTTTTTTTTCTGTAATGTGTTTAATTTTTATTGGAAATGCCTATAATCAAAATATTTTACTTCACGTAAACCTACATGGGTACTTATGAAACGTCAGAAGCTAGGTGCACGGTTCCAATTGGTCGTTTCCTACGGAGAAGAGCCGGCAAGAAACTCCACGGTTATTTACTCTTTTTAAAATAATTGGCTTTTACAATGTTTTCAAATTGCGGTGTTAACAGGTATGGCAGGAAAGTGTAGGCCTGTTAACAAGTACCAGGTACTTAAGAAAATAGAAAATGGTCTACAAATCGACAGTCTACAAGTAAAGACAGTACATATAAAATAATTAAAAACTGGGTTAATCTTGTAATTTCTTCACTTAGGTACTGACCAAATACCTGCCTGATGCATTAGTTGGTATAGTAGGTAACATCAGCTTTACATTTTGGAAATCTAAAACTTATTGATTCGTTTCTTTAAGTAGTTTTTGGTAGACATGTTAATTTTTACTCATTCATGATAGAATCCTAAAAATCCTAAAATATATACTGTACTTATATATGTATGCATGTGTGTTATATTATGTGTGTGTGTTATATGTATTTTTGATTTTGCGTATACCTAAATAACAGCGATTAGAAAGACATTTATGAAAACGAAAAAATTCTAGTCACTGAAAATATTCATACTTTCAGTGAATTTACATTTTTGTTTCCATGTTGTACATTAATCTCCTATTTTTAAGTCTTAATCTACCACAAGTGGTAATGTTTCTACAATAATTAGTAATTGATTAATTAGTTTGCATATTTTTTGTCGATGATTTTTCAATTAGAATTTAATAATCTTATTCAAACAATAATTATTGAAAGAAGTATTGAGATTAAAAGTTCAAACCTTCTAAATACAGCTGAATGTGTTATTAATTCCTTTTAGTAAGTTGTTGAATAAGAATTTAACATAAACGCTTTCCTTCAGTTTTACTAGATATTTTTGGAACAGACGTTAATCACCATACCTATCGGACGGATTAGACGATTAGACGGATTAGGAATCTCTTCATAATACTGTAACTAGCACCCCGTCAGAATATCGGAATAAAAAGTATCCTATGTTCTAATACAGATCATGGACTAACCATATGCCAAATTTCATCCAAATCCGTATAGCAATGCATTCAGGATGCTGTTGGGGCTGCCACGCTTTTGTAGTGCTTCGGGTATGTTCGTGGAAGCACAAACTGATGGATTCACTGCGATCAGACGCATGCGTGCAGCATCCCTGTTGCACAGAGTGCGTGCCAGCTCCAACAATCTACTGGTTGTCATTGCTAGCAAACTGGATGGCCCCATCCTTCACTTATTGAGCCAGCTGCATGTACCTGCTAATAGTACCTACGTAGTTGTTTATTAGTTATAATGTTTATGTAAATATTACTTAAAACAAAAGAAGAACTAGCAGGGGATCAGACCGGAATGAATCTACTAACATAGAAAGGAAGAAAAAGAAAAGAAAGAAAATACATTTATTTAGGACAAACTAGAAGGCACACAATACACCATAATACATACATCAGTTAAATTTTTAACACGACAAAGTTTTTAACACGTACCTACTATAAGTTGGCACAGTCCGCAGTTGTTTGATCCCTATTTTTAAGTAACCTCACAGCTGAACACTGTCTCTTAAAATACAGGCTATCCTAGTTTGAAAAGCATTGCTCACAATAACTGTATACAAACTACTGTAGCGTTAATTAGCTTCATGTTAAACAGTGTAGGTATACTAATGTATATTTCTTTGTGACAATAAACTATTTTATTTTATTATTTTTAAATACAAAGAATAAACATCAAAATAATAAAAGTGTAAAGTCCGATGTATAAAATTAGCAGGAGCTTGTAAATGAATTGTTACTAACGTTATGAGTCCATGTTGCTCGAAAATAAATGTTTTATTATTATTATATTATAGCCGTTTTAGCGTGAAATCGTAACAAACAAGCATACAAAAAAAATCTCTTTATTCTAATATAATAATATATTAAACATCGTGGGGAACCGGCCTGTGCCCGAAACGAAAATTCGAAGACAGGTGACATCTACCAAATAGCCCACTCCCTCTCGAAAAGAGGAGGCCTGTGGGAACATTACCTATAGGCTGATTATACTACAGTATATATTAGTTTAGATAAACTGTCTAATCTTCGCCTATAAATATTGTAAGCGCCTAGTACATTTTAAACAAAAGCAAACCTATGTAGGTACTTTACCAAAAACCAAGCACACCAAAACGTCTAACAAAGCCCACAAGAAAAAAAAAAGACAATAGCTCCCCAGAACGTCTAAGACTACCCTCCGTCTGAACGTGATTTATTCTATATACCCGCGCTATAAATCTGTCGGGCACAACACTATCGCTAGTGCTGCACGGTAATGGCTAATGACATAACACCCGGCTGCCAGAGTTCAAGCTAAAAATGGCTTCTTAATCGGGTTATATGGATAAATGTATGAAGGAGATTACTTTAGGCTTTGGGTATTTATATTTGTGTTTTAGCCTCTTAATATCTTCTCAGAATAAAGGACCAGAACCCCCATTTGCGTAACACACTGTCTATAGCAATCCGAACAATTTTAAAAGAAATTCCTAATCCATTGCATAAGATTGCTCTCTAAATATAAGAAATGTCTTAAAAAAATATTGTGAATGTTTCTTTATTTTTGTGTTTTTTTTATGTTAATGTTAGGTGGTTTATTATTCTATATTTTAATCTTTTACAGAATTTGTTGTGTTTTTATGTTTCACTGTAAAATTTTTCCTTTATTATGTAGGTATTTAATTTGTTAGCTTAATTGTTCTTTTTATTGTGCATGCTGTGGTCTCCTGTAATTGAAAGAGTACACCTACCAAATACTTCGTCGTCCTTTAACTATATAATGTTTAGTGTATATCTTATGTTGGAGATCCTAAAATAAATAAATAAAAGACAAAAACAAAGGCATTTACTCGTCGGATATGGTAGGTACTGTAGAGGCTATCTAGGTAGCCTTACTTTTAATAGTACAGGCTGGTCATAATTGGCACCGTGTTCCATTCGCACGTGTCAAATATTCTTATTGGGTATTTTTGGTGTAGTAGAGGAAAAGTGCTAGAAATAACATGATAATCTAAAGTCATTCCTCTCAATATATTCAAGATATAACAAATCGTTGTTTAAATTATATTGTGAGGTTCGTCTGATCTATGGATCCTTACAGTACAAAGTTGATTGGTATAAATGGATAAGTTCAACACATCGGCCGCTTTCCCCGACAAAACGGTCGCTTTCGAAAACCTCGAAAAGGCCGAATGCCTAGCCGACAGCCTAGAGGCTCAATGCACTCCCAGCTCTCAACCAGTAGACAGAGCGCACCTCGACGAGGTGAACGCTGAAGTCGAACGGAGAGCCTCCCTCCCGCCAGTCGAAGACCCTGATGATCCTCTGCCTCCCGTCACTCCCGACGAAGTGCAAGACATCATAAAAGGGCTCGCAACCCGCAAAGCCCCCGGTTCGGACGGTATCACCAATAGGGTGTACAAACTCCTCCCCGCCCCCCTCATACTGCTCATGACCGCCATCTTCAATGGCGCCCTGAGCAACAACATCTTCCCCCAAATGTGGAAAGAAGCCACAGTCATAGGCATCCCTAAGCCAGGCAAGCCCAAGTCTGAGCCCTCCAGCTACCGCCCCATCAGTCTGCTCAATGTTCTCGGCAAAGTCTACGAGAGGCTTATTTATAAGCGCCTCAAAGACTATGCCGAAGCAAAGAGCCTCATCCCCCCCGAACAGTTCGGTTTTCGCACGAAGCATTCGTGCATCCACCAGCTCCACCGCATAGTCGAGCACATTAGCGCTGCTTTTCAGCGAGGTGCTTCGACAGGCGTCCTGTTCTTCGATATAGCGAAGGCGTTCGACAAGGTCTGGCACAATGGCTTATTATATAAGCTGTACCTGCTAGGTGTGCCAGACCGTCTCGTGCTCATCTTACGAGATTTTCTGTCGGACCGCACTTTCCGCTACCGTATCGAGGGCGCTCTCTCTCCCCCTCACCCCATCCGCGCCGGAGTCCCCCAGGGTTCCGTTCTGTCTCCCCTCATTTTCACCCTGTTCACTAGTGACATCCCGAACAGTAAAAAGGCACAGTTGGCGCTCTTCGCCGACGACACTGCCATATACTGTTCGGGTGTCAACCAGTCATCCATAGCTCGAAACCTCCAAACCTCCGCAAACGCCTTGAGCGATTGGTTCCGGAAATGGAGAATCGAGGTCAACCCCGATAAGAGTCAGGCGGTCATCTTCTCGAAACCGCGCAAACTACCCCCCCCCCCTCCCGCGCCCGATCTCTATGTATGGCAAGCCGATCCCCTGGGGAAAGCGAGCCAAATACGTAGGTGTCATCCTAGACCACAACCTCACCTTCAACGAGCACATAAAGACGGCGCGTTCGCGCGCCTGTTTCGCTCTCGGTAGGCTCCACTCCATGATAACTGCCCGCAGCAAATTGTCACTCAAGTGCAAATTGCGCCTCTACACCGCGGTCATCCGTCCCATCATGAAATATGCTTGCGTAGTCTTCGCACACGCCAAGCCGCGATTTCTGCATAAAATGCAAACCCTCCAGAACCGTTTCCTCCGAAAGGTCACGGGAGCCCCCTTCTATGTCCGAAATGTGAATCTGCATCTAGATCTCAGACTCCCCACCATCCAGCAGTTCATGAAACGCCTCTCCAAGCGCTTCTTTGACTCTGCCATAAAGCACCCCAATCCCCTGATTGCGGCGGCCTCCCGATACACTCCCTCCCGCATAAGTAGGATTCGCCGACCAAGGCATACCCTCACTATCCCCGACGATGCCACTACCCTCCTCCAGGAGAGCAGTAAGGCCACGAGTACTTTCAGTCGACAACACAAACACAAGCTCAGACATCCGTCCTTCCGTCCTCGCCGCCGAGGCCCGTCGCGACGTCCCGCACCATCACCGTGCCCGCCCCGACCCTTGCTCGAGCCAGCCCGCGCAGCTGAGCCTGTAGTTTTAAATTCGCCCCTAAACACTAATAATAATACCGATCCAGCCTGTCCCTTGCTGTCCTCTTCCAGCGACGCCCTAAGCCGAGGTCCGAACCCCGCAGGGGGTTACCCTTAGCGCTGTCGCTTAGTTTTTAAGTTATTGTATGCCCTGGCTGGAGGCCTTAATTCGAGGCATCCACAGGAAAGTCCGGTTAAGCAGTAGCCATCCTCATAAAGGATGAACTGCGAGATGCCATTTAAAAAAAAAAAAAAAAACATCGGCCGCTAATAGCGGCATACGAATATTTACGATGTGAACCTAATGTACACCTGGGTAGGTATCAAACCTAACTTGTATACCTACTACTTAACTAACTCTAATAAACAATACAAAACACTTTATACTATGGACATTTTATATCTACTCTAATATACAATATCAATTAAAAACACAACAATAACAACATTTTTCTATTATACAACTAAATAAATCTAAATTACCTATTTAAAAAAAAAATACTATTTACTTTTTTTTTTGTTTTTTTAGTTTAGATGTCTACCTACACCTAAAGTAGTAAATTACAATACAAACATCAGAAGCAAGTCTATCCATAAACAAATGGTAATTTTAAATGATGAGATAAGTAGGTATAACCTACATCCTTCTCATTATCTAGTTATAGTTGTCGATGCTTTATCTCATAAATTGTAACTTATAACAATAAGTGTGAATCTCAAACGTTTTCTTATTAACAGCAGCCACTTGTAGTCAGAACAGTTAAATTACCTACGTTACGTCAGAGGTTTTATTATCATCATCTGCCTAGCCTTTTCGGTTGGGGTCGGCTTCCAGTCTAACTGAATGCAGCTGAATCCTGGATGGAGACCATCTGACCTCCACAACCCAGTTACTGGGTAATACGATAACCCTTGGTAAGACCGGTTGTCAGATTTTCGGGCTTCTGACGACCGTAAGGACTGCCAAAGATCCACGAATGACAGCCGGGATCAACGGCTTAACGTGTCTTGGTATGTAAAGATGATCACCCATCCACAGACCAACCGCGGCAAGCGTAGCTTAAGTTGATCAATCGACCCGTGGGGCTGTTATAACTTAGCCACAAGCCCCTTCCAGAGCGAGAGCGAGAACAAGAGAGCGGTTCTTCATGAAAAATTAAATCACCTGTCTGCTTCGTTGGTTTAAGAGTGGTTTCAAGCGCTACTGCTGCGCAAGATATTCGATTCTCGGGTCGGGCAAAGTGTTATTAAGATGTACCATCTGGAATTTCTCAGTAGCAACCCAGATCTGGATTTGTGCCCGATGGCAATATTGTCGCCCCCTGCTACATGGGAATTAAGCGTCTGCCAAACCCTTTGAGGAGTTCAGACATGATGTTATGTAATGTGGCACTGATAAATCTAGTTAAAAAACCATGTATTTTCTTAATCAAATGCTCCATTTAATCAGCTCCTATTCCTCACACACAATAGCCCACATGCTCGTAGATACATGTATCTAATACCTAAAATCTTCATCATCAATACGCATTAAACACCGACGTATGTAGGTAGCACACACATGCATACAGACATACACAGACATACGTGTGTACTGTCTCCGCACCAGTTAATCAGTGCGAGGTCGTGTGTCTCAGAATTACTGAGCGAAAACGGGAGCCTATTACTGTCTACGCTTGAGAACTATGAATTATTATTTAGGTGTATTTACCCCATATGGACGGCTAAGTGCCAATAACACCTCACTGTTAAAGTCACAAAATTTACACAAACTAAAAAAAAATCGTTCTAAAATAGACGCGTTGGTTTAGTTTTGAGGTATTTCCACATTTTAATTTAATGCTGATGCAACAAAAAAATACAATTAGGAGATTTCTCTAAAACATGCGAATAACGCCTTTAAAGTTTAATTCAAAACGATAAAAAAGTTTCTCGAATAAATGTCAGTTAGAAGGTATTGGCACTTCGCCGTCGATATCTGTATTTATTTAACTATATTATTATACATATACATCGAGAGGAGACGTGTGTCCCAGCAGTGGGAACATTATAGGCTGATTGTGTAATATTTATTTATCCAAAATTTATATTATGGACGCCTTGATAAGCTACACGATTGGTAACGTTTCTGCTGTCTTTATGATGTTTTAACCTAACGTTCAGTTACCCCTGAGTATACCTTCATAAATCCGTTCCTATTCTAAAATAACTGTTTTATTTTGTCGATTCTTTATATACCTACTCGTATGTATTTTAAATCATGGATCATCTATGAATCGAGGAAAACTGGAGCTTCGAAACAGTACAATCTTACCTTTAAGAATCTTTTGAAATTAAATAAGTACGAAGTTAACTGCTTTTATATAGTCTTTTATATAAAAAAGTTAACTTTGTACTTATTCTACTTACCCCTATTTTTTTTTTCGGGTAAGTTTGACAACTACAGAAACTATTGGTAGGGGTCTACAAGTGTAACATACCTCAATGGCTACATATATATTTTTTCTATCCGATATTTTGGATTATTGCCAAGAATCGTTTCAATAACAATAAGAAATATCGGAATAGTATTCATAAAACTTCCCACCCAAACCTTCACCTCTAAATCTACATCAATTGTTATTAGTTTTACATTATATACCATTGTGAGCAAGAAGAACATCGTCATATTCTATGCTATAGGTATGTATGTAGCATAATCAGCCTGTTATATTCCCACTGCTGGGGCACAGGCCCCTTCTTATTGAGTGGGTCGTAATCCACCACGCGGGCCTAGGGCTGGTTGGTAGATGTCGGTGTCCTCAAGAAGTTTTCCTTCACCGTTTTAAGAGCAGCGGTGCTGAAATAATTTACTCAAAGTAAACAGCCTGACTGGTTTCGAACCTGCTCTATATGTATGTATTGAATAGCAGTTTTAGAAAAACTCAAGTAAGTAAGTATATATACACACACTCCAACTTTTGTCCAATTTGGATATAGTCATTGTTTTTTTTATATGTATCTATTTAATAAAGTAGGTATTTTTAAAGTTGGTCCGGAATCTAAAACACTTCCCAAATAAAAAAATAAAATTAAAAAATAAATATAAATGTAGGTATATAAGTAGTTTATCAGCCATCTCGTTACCATAACACAAGCATTAAGTTGCTTAGCTTGGAACACTATATGGCGTTGTGTAAAATATATTTAAATAATATTAACTTATTTGAACTTTGATTGAATGTTCTTTATTAACTTATTTACAGAAAAATATACTTATCTAATAGAACTTTGATTTGCTTCAAAATAGGTAAATCTTCCCAAAATTCCGTTTTCCGATTTCCAAAGTCCGCATTGTTTGATATACGCTTCCCATTTTCCGATTTTCACGCAAGCGAACTCGTAAACTAAAGCTTGCATATCTGTACAGACCTTCAAATCCTACAATAACATCACTGTACGGAGTTTCCATCTCATCCTACATTAGCAATCTCAATAATGACGTAGCCAGGCCGTACACGAACATAGGTACATTATCTACCTAGTATCTACTATGTAGGTACGTATGTACATGTAGGTTATTATTTAGACATGTCTCGTTAGCGCAGGATAGAGCCTCACTGCCTGAGGTGGCTAATCAATATCTGGAGGAGAATTCTACCTTAAGTTAACACTATGTAAGTATACTTACCTACTATACTGAAAGATTGTTATTAACTATTTATGCGAACGTAATTATTCAGTTTGTAAGTATAATTTTATTTTTATATTAGTTTCTAGGATTGAGATATTTAACAATATTTTTTGCTGTAGGTACCCTAAAAGGGTCTACAACGGCTATTAGCTCTAAGCCTTTTTTTTACACCTTTTTTACCTTGTGGAACGCAAATAAATGAATATGAATATGAAAATCCATGGTTTCGAGAAAGTCCAAGATTTGCGTTTCTTTAAATTTTCAAAAATTCTTCGTATACATGTAAGTAGGGATACCATTTTTATCTAAACTCTCAAATTAAATAGCCGTCAATCAAAAATCAAAAGTCATTTATTCAAACTAGGCTGAGAATCAGCACTTTTCGAACGTCAAAATTTCAAAAGACAGTCCCCCAAAACGCCCACCCTCTACCACTTCCTAGTACAACAAACTCCCCAGCAACACAGCTGTCTGTTCAGTTAGAAAATACTTGATTGTATACAATACTAGGTATGAAAAATAATTAACATTACAAGACACAGAACATTAAATTAAATTATTTGCCATATGTAATAATAAATCAAAATTAAAAATGTAAACAAAAACTTACTACTACTTGATAAGGCTTTAAAGTAACAGGAATTAAAACAAGAATGTTGACGTTAATCAAAATTCTTATTTGAATTCTTGTTAATTTGGAAAATGCAACTCAAAACACATATTTCATATCTTAGCTAGCATTGAGAGAAAAGGTAGGTACCTAATTATAATTTGAAAAAGTTTTTAATTTATGATACGAGATATAATTATGGTACGTTGTTTATGGTATCTAGATCAGCATTTATGAGAATATTAATACTTCTGTCGTTTGATATTGTACTAAGATGATGAGATGCGACCACCAACGTTGAAGTTCGTAATCTTATTGACAATCAAATTTTAATTCCTCAAGATAAAATCAGCTAATTGCGTTAGTTTCGTAATTAACATATTCAACGGCTTCTGTTAGAATTTACATTACATTTAAATTTATCAAGAAGACGCCTCAGTAATAACGAATATGAGACCAATCTTCATAATATTTATTATACAAGATAAACCCTCTAAATGTTTATGTAGGATAATAACAGGGGTGACAATAAAACAAATACATACTTGTACATCTAAACAGTAGGTACGGTGCGGGTTCCAAGGCCCCACGACACCCACACATTTTCTAAGCGGGCAGCCAGTCTGAATAACATTTAACCCCTTTGAAATGTAAAAGCATTACGGAATGAAAAAACAGCACTTATGTACCCCGCGACTCAGATAAACCATCTCCCGTACAAAGAGCACAAAGATACAATGCCTCTGAAAGGGTTCAAGAACGCACTTTTAAATTAACCGCTATGAATTCCAGAACGACTTACATCGCACACAAACTACAAGCCATTTTTAACCTTATCAACTGCATCTAGCAAATATTAGACGTCACAATCGTATGCAGCAAAAGTACGATATAAAATATTAGTCCTCGCAATACGCCTATTTAAAATAGGTCCGTTTACATTTTTCCTTTTCATGTCATTGTCTCTGGCCGAGAGCGCTTGCAACCGTCACGTTCCAATTTTGAAAAGTGTCAGAACAAAATGGTAGTCGCTTTGTGTAGTGCCCCCGCTCCTGACTCGAGTTTGGTAATTTAGCAGATGTTCAGAGAGCCCCGACTACCTTTGAAGTCGACTACAGCTTCCAACTAAAGAAAATGGACTTTCAACGTTTGTTTATTTGACTGCGTTGTTAGGAAATGCGAAGAGATTTATGAGAAATGTGTTCGGTAAGTTGTCGGTACGTTTGGAATCATTCGGAACATGATTCGTAATTATTCAAACCGCATACCGACGTCAAGAACATCATCCGACATACACGAGGAGTCATAGATCCAACCACCCATCAGTGGAGGCTGGTAACCAAATTGGAACATCACTGTGCCGTGTTTACAACTCGACAAAAAAAAAAATAACAAAGGAGCCGAATTTAAATTCCAATCGAACTTTGACACATGTCTGCCACCATAAACAATGGAAATTCAAATCATCGTTGCAGCGGGCTGCGGCGGACTAATGCGATTGTGGCGTGAGTGAGTCTATTGCTCTTCATCTATAAATAGGAGCCTTTTCTCTCGCTTTTTCTTCACAGAATCTGAGTCGAGATCGGGCGATAAGCTATCTCGTGTGAGACGGTCTCAATATCCACAGATGGCCTTGCTCTGAAGTAATCTCTGTTCCCGACGTAGATATTTTTGACATTTTTTTGCTTGTGATTCTTTGAAAATCTCGCTTTGTGCTCTAATAGGGACATTATTTTGACGTGGAGCACGCCGCTGTAATATTGTAAACACTGATTGAGTATAGATAAGTAAGACAATCGGACATTTTGTCCTTGGTTGTGACGTTTTTTTGTGGTGGCGCGAATTTAAGCCTTATATTGAGACTTGGCGTGATGTTACCGGGAAAGGTTTAGCAGCTGTCCTCTGTATAAACTGGAGTAAGTGCGGTGTTAAGTACATTATTTGTAGGAAGGCACTATCTACACTGATGTATTGAAATAAGACACATATTGTTTTTTTATTCGTTTGGCAATCTCAGCGCTACGAAAAGGCCGCGATTTAGAGATATGGTCAAACTTAATTCAGAAGCAAACAGGAAAATAAACAAAATATTTTCAAGTTAAGATGTTTAGATGTCCTTGTTTATGTCGTATTAAAAATATATGTGCCAGTGTGCACTAAGCTGAAATATTATGTTAACCATAGTTTTGCATTCAGATAAATAGGTGCCATTCTAATACAATTTGTAGTGGAAAATTCTAAACACACAAAACAAATTGGAATCATTATTCGTACAACTAGTAGGTAGGTACCTAATACATGCACAATAATGTTTTCGAGACAAGCTAGTTATTTGCAGACAACATCACGTAAACATTTCTAATATATCAAAAGTTAAGTCTCCCACAATTTTAATTAAAAATGTCTAGCTTGATAATGAATAAAATTATCCTTAGCGTAGCCCACTCCAAGAAAAGGTACACTACAGCTCTTGTTAAACAAGTTATTTAAATATTTTAAGCCCAACAAAGGCAAAGACAAGCTCAGTGTTACCCAATAGGTCGATAAAGTGTGTGTTTTTATGAAAACCTCTGTCGAAAGGCTCGGGTGAAACAGTTGACGATCGACGCTCCAGTTACGGTTAGTTTTGTAGAATTAAGCGATAAACTCGTACCAAACAGGACGCAGGAGTTTACAAGGCGTAAAACGTCGATAAGCTACACATTTCAAGCAATATATGACCTAATATACGCTCAAAAGTCGTATTCGATATAGTAATACGCCTTGTTTATAATTCGCTTCTTGTTAATCTGATAACGTTTTAATTTCACGTCAAAGTTCGTTAGCTCGGCAAAATATTCCACGTTAATCATGTGTTTTTTTCAAAACTCCTTTTCTTATTATTTTACGTTTTGTACCCACATTTTTCGGTAATACGAAGCAGAACTTAATGTGACTGAATCTGAAATATTTCACATTACAAACTCGTTTTTCTTTGTTACTCGCGTTGCATTTAATACGTTTGAACGTAAGACATTCGGATTAGAATTAATTCCAGCTCGTATATAAAGTCGCGGTATTTAAATGAACGTAAATAAAAAGGAACGTTGCATGAACTAGTGCTAAGTGAAAGTGCGATAACCGTCTGACTGGTAGGTAATGCTAGGTTCTGTTCCACGGTTGGTCATTTAAACAGTTTCATGACTTTCCTCACGTGCCACGGACTTACACGTGATGGATTGTTTGTAAATGAATAATTAATTTTATTTCTCACAAAGCTGCGACGTAGCACGTAATAAAACAATGACGAACCGAAATAAAAACACGAGTTGCTAGTTGACAAAAATACGGCGGCACACGTCGTCCGGCCGAGCAGACAATCTCCGTACCTATCCCTTATCTGTGCAACTTAGCAAACAAAACATCGCAACCGGCAATAAGCATAAAACAAAATCGTTTCGACCCCACACACGCCGTCGCCCGAACACTTGGAAAAATCCCTATGGATTTTCCGCGCGGGGTGACGAGGGCGACCGGCGGCGCGCGGGGGCAGGGGGAAGGAACGTAAAAGAGAAAAGCTGCGAGTTTTTATCTCGGCGCCATAAATTTTATTCGTAGCGTGATTTAGTGCGCAGATTGCCCCCCGCGCCCCGCCCGCCCCGCGCCTACGCCTCGCCCGGGTAAGGCTGCTAGTCATTGTCAAAATTATTGCACCCCTATCTACTGAAGCTTTAAATATATGTCCCCGACACGTAGTTATGCCTACAACCCGTTCCTACGTTGGATACGATGCTTTGATGTAAATTTTATAAGATGTTCCACATAAAGAATTGCTTTTACACGATTTTGTACCTAACATTTGAGTAAAAGTGAAAATAAATAGAAGAAAGCGAACACTCGAACAAAGGATACAATACAAATGTATGCCAAGTAAGTACAAAATCCATTTGAATTAAGCCTATTCATTCCTTTGTATCAGCTATGTTTATTCTAGTGGATAGTTACGCAAGCTTCGCTTTCCTTAGCTCTCAATTGCAGCCAAGTTTCCACTTGATTTGTTTAGAGTATTGCTGCTAACACTGCAGAAGCATCGAACCGACTGCAGAATAATGCAATATTGGACCAAGCAATGGCGCCACGCATTTCTAAGAGAATGCTTCAAAAAAACTGCGCCGTCCTAATCCTCATTCTTACACTGAGAGTAAATCTTACTTATTTGTCAATACTGAGCCACAAAGGCGTCCAAATACCCTTACACTGGATGAAAAGCATAATACACGCCTCATAATAGTGTAGCAATTCAGAAACTGTTAAAATCATAATGCGCTTTTGTTGTGCTCTTGACAGCTTGGTTTTTTCAATAGCGGTTTCGTGTTGCCGGCCAGTGCGTCGCGAAACTGACGTCCGCGATTTCTAGCGAATCGATCGCTATCTACGGGGCGTATTTTATATAAACACGACAAATTTCGTAATGTAAAATAGTAGCCGCAGATGCGGCTGTGTTATTTTTATTGTCTGCGCGAGAGCTGTGGGTTCGGAGGATCGCATTTGATCCGGGACTCACTCCACACTGTGTCTTATCTCGAATCTGGTTTTATGAAACCCTAAATTTACGACTGCGGTGAGGGGTGGGGGCTGTATTAAGCCGACTCTCGTAGCTTCGCTGCGACAGACACTTTTGTCACCAACAATTCATGGCTGAAGCACGTTCGGCAAAAATTTTGCGTGTCAAATTACAACGCAGCGAACAGCCGATTGATGACGAGATTAGGCAATACGAGTGTCATTATGAAATGTACTTCACTTTACGATTATTACTTATGTAAATGATGGTATAAAAGATTCTTTTGTAGCAAATAAATCGAGGTTTAGGTACTTAAGTAATTTTGTTGTTCAGTTTGGATCAACGACACCAGACTACTTGTCTGGGGAATTCACATAAAGAAAACTTTTTTCACTGATAACTCTTGTACAGTGAACAAACAATCTTGAAGCTATGAAGCAGCTGCTTCAGAACATAACAACGTCCTTTAAAACACCTTATTTAACACATGAAAACCACATTTAAATTAAATAAAAGTTTTTCCTCTCATTCACAACCAAAAGTGTTGATAAATTATTATATTATAGATTATAACATCTTAATTAGGGGAGGAGGTTAGTCTTAATTGCGGGCCGCTTGCCGGGGCGGGCGGGTTAGCCCAGATACAGACCGATCCTCTATAAATTACGGGAATAAATCCCGGGAAAGAAAAATTGCCCTCTGGAGCACATAATTCTTGCCTTGTCACAAGCTCTCCTTATCTATAGCCAATACCGGATTACAATGTGATTTTTATTTCATGCTATATTCGTTGGTACTTCCAACCTACTTACGTTGTCTTTATGTTAAGTTATTTATGTTACCTAGGTGGAATTTGTTTTTATAATGTTTAGGCATGTGGAAAATATTTTTCAGTGGGTTGTACAAGAGTTTTCTATTGATTTTAGTGGTTTTTTTGATGCGAAGATTAATTACTGACATGATGAAGTTATTTATTTATTTTTTGGATGTCGAACAGAGACTTCATACACTTCCAATTATAGGAATCGAATATAATTTATTGTAGCTGCAGGTGGTTAACAAATAAAGTTGGTCGAAATTAAAAATGTATCTTTAAAACATACCTCTAGATCATACAATAATAAGAAAATAAATAAAATAATATTCTTTCATAACATAGGATAAACAGAAAACTAAACTATGTAGGTGCAAGAACTTAAAAGAAAGATAAAAATATAAGATAGAAATAGTTACACATAGATGTAGTAAAAATAGAAAGTATAGGTAAAAGTCTGGGGAGTCTGCTCTAGGAAGGCTTCAACATAGACAATATTTAATGTCCAGGTAATACAGTAAGCAGGTTCAGAGATGACATGAGTAGCTTAAAATATTACCTATGCAGCTAGTAACAATATTATTTGCCAGTGAGCCACAAACTGAAAAAAGAAATCATCTATTGAATAATGACATTTCTGTAATTGCAAAATTCGCAGTTGTTTTTTTTTTAATACCTATCAGACTTTCATTTGTTTTCCAAAATTTGACGAGTAGCTTTATA
The DNA here is from genome assembly GCA_963669345.1 of Gortyna flavago. Classification (NCBI taxonomy): domain Eukaryota; kingdom Metazoa; phylum Arthropoda; class Insecta; order Lepidoptera; family Noctuidae; genus Gortyna; species Gortyna flavago. The sequence goes on from OY770131.1 coordinate 6,350,518, forward strand.
CCTAAATATGTGGATTGTGGACCATTGTAGAAATGTTTTAGTGTATCATCGTCCCTTTCTTCCCCCGGGCCCTACCTAATTCACTATGACCACATAACGATTCCTTACTTCGAAACCACGGTAATTCCTTAAGTTATCACGATATCTGAAGGCCAATTCTCGTAATTTAAAACGAGTCGCAGTCTCATCTCGGCGACAAACAAATGTCAAAAACTTGTCAAAATGTAGCGAAATTTGAGGATTTTTTGACTGATTGCGACTGAGATCAGACTGTGTTCTTAAAATTCCGAGAATTGCCCCTATGATATTAACATATTCTCTATGACACAATGGCGTGGTTTGAACTGTAAAAATACATGTTTTCCGTACGGTTGATATTTCGATTCCTTGCCGTTAATAAGACACGGTAAAATTTACGGGGAATAATACAGAATTGGGGCCCAGCACGACCTAGCAAGGTTGGTTATCTACCCAGAGAATCCCGGACGAAGTATTTAAGCGCTGCAATTATTATCTAGTTTTAATATAGGTGTTCTTTTATGTACCTCCCTATGAGACTCGCTGAAAATAATAATGATGTTTGATTTTGGTCGTTTCACGTTCGGTCGATAGCAACTGCGCTACCAGTTGCTTCATGGAATTTTCAGGTTGTTTTCACAACTTTTTCAGTGCCTTAGTTCAAAACTTTCAGGAAAAGTGAAGTCTACCATTTCTTTTTATCGTGAGGAAACAATTCCATGTAGGTAGGTACTCTTGTAGAAGGGAAATTGTGTGCAGTCGGACCAGAAATGAAATGAGTTGAGTTGATTTTTACAAGGCACCAATAAGTAGGTATAGGTACCTACCTGATTCTCATATTGCATTAAGTTACTCAATCAATTTATGTTACATCTAATAGCAATACTTTTTTATATTTTGATATTAAGTTTTAAGTAGGTAAGTAAGTAATTAAGTATAAGTAATTAAGTAAGGGGGATGTCCTTTAAAATTGAAAAACATTCACTTTCCACAATACACTTTCTGTTTCACAGAAAACAAACCCAATTTCTAAATCTAGTACCTATACCTATCATAACAACGCAGAGTACTCCAAAATAAACTCGAACATCATTACCAAGTTTAGTGTAAATCAATACTCGAGCTAATATTTTATAATGTTACCCAACAATATCGTCTAATGGACATTGACAAATGATTCCCTTTGTATCGAATTGAGATGTCACGGCTCTTTGTACGACAACAAACGAATTCACGAAACGTACGTGAAAAAATACAACCTTCTCAAAATGTGAACGAAATATTTTGACAACATAATGTAAGGGCAGGTATCGCTGAGTGACTAGCTAATGATCGTTTAACAGATATCTGAATGTGGGCGAAATTCCAGGATTTGGAAAAAAACTGCATTTTTCTGGATACTTTCACTGTTTTTTTTTTTTTTTTTTTGTTTGATTTGGGAAATTTGAAATTTATAGAGAAATAATATTAAAATTTGTGCTTCATTTTTTAACTTAAAGCCAAACAAAACCATTCAACATAAACCTATGTATTATTTGATTTCACTTTCACATGGTTTTATTTTCCGGATTTAAGTAGGTACTTATATGAATGTTAAAAAGTTTGTGCATCTAGCAAAAAGCCAAGTAAATAACAAGCTTTCACGAGCTTCTTAAGAGATTTTTTGACCTGCCTCGGTACAAACACAAAAATTCTTTAGGCAGAAACATGTTACATAACTCAAAAAGTAACAACCTAATTATTTCACTTTACATATTACGTAGGTATGTACTATAACCACAGCCACATTCGTTAGGAAATTCCTTTGCGTATCATCTCGTACGATCTTAAAAATCGAGCATTTTAATCTGAACACACCGCTCTCACAAACTGACCATCATTACTTGAACCCTGTCCAAAGTGCTGCCTGTGAAGGGAACTATCAAAATCAGAGCAGTAACACTAAGTTCCTTATTTTACCGCGGGTCACAATACACTGGACAGTAGAGCTTGACATTCGTAATGCGTATAAACTTATTTTATTAATTCCTAAGTTTATATTAATTAATATTAATGGATACAGAAGGGATGACTGTTAGAAATTTAATAGGCACGAATTTCTTTGATTCATATTTAGGCATGCATTCGTATGTCAGAAGCTAATTAGTAATTACTCCCTACTTTTAATTACTTCTATAAATGTTACTATTAATCAAGATGCAATTTGATTATATTCATTCAGCTAGTTTTAAATGATAAAGTGCCGAATTCTTTTTAGTGCATACTTACATAAATGTACGCAGCACAAAGCACTTGTTCAAGTTTTAGTCAAAATAATACAATATTATACAATCAACTCAATATTATTATTACTTTAATATACAGTTTTTCTCCTTAAGTGTCAAATTGTCAATATAAGCTGCTAGACGCAGAACATTTCGACTATAATATATGCAGTAGTAGCAAAAAAAACTGCAGACCTACGTACTACAAAAGATCAATACTATTTACAGTATAGGTAAGTGCCCTCTAGAACTATGTTATAAGTATAATAATAAAATTTGTGTTAACGATTCTGTAAATACAATCGATACTCAATCACATACTCATCATGCCTATTCACATACACTATCCAATTCCAAATAATTGCATAACGAATGCGGTGACACGGCATTGTATTAGAATTTATTATTTTCTTTTGTTGGCAACACCCAGCCCAGTGGGTCGCGGTTGGCAACACAGACCGATAATGCCGATATTTATTTGTGTAGAGGAGATTATTTATTTATTTTGTTCAGATACAATGTTGATGTTTTGTTGTTGGTTCAATGGCTGTACAAATGATTTCCATTGCTCCTGTAGTGAGCAAACACTTGTGTGTGTTGTGTTATTAAAAAAGGTTGAATGGTTTTCGAAATAAAAAAATTGTGTACCAATCAGTAGCTGACATTTTAAATAAAAATAAATCGTTAGTGATATTGAAAGTTTTCGTAACCCGAGATATATAAAAACTAGATATCTAATCTGATAGTTATTTCCGGAAATCACATGTCAATATCAAAACTTTATCAACAATATTTTTGCAGATGATTAAAATTAATAGATCTAATTGCTTCAAAATAGATAAACCGATATCCGGCTAAAGATAGGTATCTACAGTGTAACGTGTAGCATCTTTTGATAATTTTATTGCTCATCGTAGATACTGCAAACTAACTGTAAGTCTCCGTTTTGATACATGTTTAATCCTAATTAATACTAAAAGCAATCGAATTATCACGGAAGTTTAGTTAATTATCTTGATTAGTTATGTTACTTCTTCACCAGGACGTATGTTCAAAAATACAAACATAATATAACTTATTAACTAATCCTATTATTTCGGCGCCAACACGTCATATTTTGCTCCGCCATTTTGTTCAATCCAGAGTGCTCAGCATTTTTTTTTTTAGAAACATGCAACAGTGCAAAAAACAAACAGCCAGCCAGCTAGCCTTTATCTGTCGCTTGGCTTGATGCCTTTGTCTCTGGTACCTCGGACGAGCCCCGTTAAATGCTCTGTTAACCATCACATAACAAAGGATTCATGAAGATTATAGCTATGTTTTTATGTAATGGGACTTGGGAGTGAATTTTCATTTCGGTGAATTCGGGTTGTAATCTGGAACTAGAGGTTGTTATAAATATGTTAGATATAAATAGACAGTGAATAAATAATTGACAAAAGTTCTGTTTATTAACAAACAGTAAAGTTTTCTGCTGATTCTTCTCCATATGAAACTGCCAAAATCAGAATTTCCATAAGAGCTAAAAACAAATATTTTGTATTTTGAAACATTTAGGTAACCTATGATAAAAACATATTATATTGCACGCAAAATACGCGCATTGACGTGGAGTTGCGGACAACAGCCCGTATTACCTATTAGGTACCTATTACCTATATTGCAATCTATGTTTAAACATTCATTTCAACACTTAATAACCTATTAAAGCAAGTACATTGCAATTCAAAACTTTTAACAACAGTTACAAAGTAATTAAAATTACGCAACCAACCAAAAGCACAACACAACAAAAACAGACAACGCTCAAATGACAACTAAGTTAGCCATCACAAATATTTGCACGAAACATTATCTCAAGTTAAAACTCAAACAGAGGAACAATAAATCAAAAAAGAAACGCAAAACCAGAAACAATTTACACTGAAAGAAAAAAAACTCGACCACCGGGACGAGGCATCCACGGCTCACGGTTACGGCCCAAACCCCACGATTGCACGCTCTATTAGACCTAATAGCATTCGGCATGGCCCGCCTTGTTACTAAACAGACATATTTATTGCAATATTAGAATTAACGATGTGAACATGGCAACATTACCCCTAAATAAGAAGATAATTCGGTCAGACTTTAATACGCTGACAAAGATCGCTCAACTTCGTAATCGCTCGGGCGTGTTGCTCGAGCTGCGATTTCAATTTTATGTGTCATTTAATTGTGAGAAAGTTGTGTTCAATTATTTTGTAAAATTAATTGCGGAAGAACGGGTGCTATCTCGCGGCAATAAAAATAATTATATGATAACGTCAGAAAACCAATGATTCAACTATGACTGTTGGAACGAGAGAAGAGAGTGGCCGGTGGACTTAGTTATATTACCTTCCTTTGAAATTGGTCCATCAATGATCATAGAATAGTAACTAATCTCTAAACAAAAGTCTAATTTATAGTCCCTTTTCGTGTCTGTCTGTATGACCGCTTGGTTCTTCTAAATAGATGCTTATGCGGTTTTCACCATCATAATATAAATATTTTTTTGCGGAACGTTTATGTGTATGAAAAATTCATATCGCCAGATTACTTTTATTCGAGGAATAAAATTACCGTTTGACAGTGTTTGTATGAAACAAATGTCAAAATTATTGCTCGAATTATGTTATCAGATGATTGAAAAATCAGCCCTAAATCTAATCATCAAAATATCAAAATATCTATATATTTTGATGTTTTGACAAGGCGGAAAAACCGTGTGAATCAGGGGCGGGTGACTAGTCTAGGTACCTTTTGAGGAGGTTCCTGTTGCCAACATATTATTGTTCTTTAATCTTCAGCTACCTTGCAAGCTAACATCACAAAATGAGACGCGACCATCTCTTGCTTTCTGTCAGAAACAACATTCCAAGGTTAGGTTTCTGAAACCTCGACTCGACTCAACTCGATTCCTAATTTTGATATATTTTATTCCTAATGTAATTTACTACAAACCTATTTCGTAATCTACATTGTCAATCGTAACTGACGAACATATCTTACACCATACCAACGTATATCTATCGTATTATCATTCGTCGGTACTTTGATATCAAATATTTTATGGCGCTTATCTCGTTTCTACGTCTTTGCCATCGTAAAATGTTGATTTTCATGAATTTCTTATATTTTGTGATAAAGGATTTTTGCATACGGCTTGTCTTTTTATTGTTTTCAGTTTGTTTAATTAATACAATGTGTAAATATTTTTATAGCTTGTACGACCTTTACTATTTTTTTATTCATTGTTGACTTTTGAAGTAAGCGCCAAGTTCTACATAAAATATGTACCTATCATGCTGATGATTGCGATCACTAAAATAAGGTTCAAATAGTTCGGCGCCGGCGGGACTCGGGACTGGTCATCCTTTGAATGTTATAGCATCTTCATTCATCTAAGTAACATCAGTCTTTTACAATAACCTGAAACCTTGAAGTTTCTAGCTGACGTCTTTCATCTGACTAAAGACCTTTTTTAGACACTATGCCCTTTGCATTATGTCTGTAATCAGTAATTACCTTAATTTGAAATATACATCACGCACAATAGTCCACTTGAAGGACTACCCATTACATAGAATATACATAGATAGTATACATACCTAGTACACATGAAATCCGTTCAAAAATGTCTAACAAGTTTGCACCGACACTCAAATGCACATAAAGTATATAAATCCTATTTAATCACCACTTTTAACTATTTATTTCGCCTAATTACCACGATTTCGCACACAAGGTCGCACTAGCGGCACACTTTAAAATCGGTTTGCTCAACTTAATTTTGCATAATACACCATAATTCTGGTTATAAAATACGTAACGCCAATAAAACGCAAATTACGACTGTGTTTAGGGTCCGTGATTAGGCACGGTCCATCAGAGATTTGCCATGGCTGGTGATAAACTTAGGGGCGGTCCGTAAGCAAATTATTATTTATCTATTTTGGGTTTGTTTGGTTCCACGCGTTTGTGGTTGGTTAATTAAATTAGATACGAGTTAAATTGCTGCATGTATCGTTAAGTGGGAGTTTGTATGATGTTATTTCAGTTTGCAATAAGCCTGTTGAGAGAGCGGCTAACGTGTTCAATTTCCGTAGGCATAAGCTTTTCTTTTTGTCAATGTTGAGATAAAAAAAAAAATTTTTTTTTTGTGTGAACATGGACCACTGTCTGTCTTCCTCGACTGGTCTATACGAGTTTTTCACTCTGGTCACCAGTTTTAAGAACATGTCAAACAAACAAATCCCTTTTTCGCTTACATAGCTCTGCAAAATCGCTTCTGTAGGTAAGCCGTACTTGTTAGCATTTACCAACACTTTGATCTTACCCACTAAAACATTCACATCCTGTATAAATAAAGACAAGTCAATTATCTAATCGAATACAAGATTATTACAGAACATTACCAATAACATAATCTTCTAACGACCACGACAGTTCTTAGTGACATTAAAACATATTGCAATAACCATTTTATTTCCTAATTCCGTCGCCGACTAAATTAAAACAGGTTCTAAACGTCAATTACGTGTCTATTATTTTACGACAAAATCTTCTAATTAGTCTCCCGGCTAGTAAGCACCATATGTCTCCATACGAATTATTAATTTAATATTTTATAGCCACGCAATCCTTGCCACAAGAAGGCAATAGAGATTACCATCGCTTCCGAACGCATCTCGATTTCTTTCATTACATCTAATTAGTCTAATTATATTTCTCTCGAAGAAGGCCGGTAGCTGTCTTGTAAATTAGTGTAACGATTGGGTAATGTAATATAAAATTCACATTTGGAAGCCGTTATGACAAGGTTAGGTCGTGTGTGCACACTCCGGATGCGAAAACGGCTGGACAGCCTCATCGTAACTCCAACATACGACATAATATTTTATATGTTTCTCGTAGCTACCATAAATATTATTTTCGTCATATTTAGAAATATTATTATAATTAAGTGCCGTTTTACAAATTAATAGTTTTTTTTATTATTTATGTATTCCGTGTTATTCTTAGAACGGAATATAAAGTATCCGTATAAGTTCTATTTTCCCACGCGGGTTAAAAGTCACACGAAACATTTATTTGCTAATTTACGGTCGGACTAGATCATTATTTCAAACAATTTAATGTCAATCGTTACATTTTTGTGTTGATAAGGTCAATGGCAGAACCTGGAAGTTAAGTATGTGACTTTACTAACGAATTATGGTCAACTTGAATTAAAATATGCTGATTTATTTATCACTAGCATTTGCTCACGGACTCGCCCGCGTGGAAGTCGGATATTATCCCACGGGAACGTACATCCGGGATAAAAAGTATATAAACTATCTGTGTGCTAAACATCCAAAACTTATTCAACACGTCATAAACAAATGCTCTCATATGAACTAGTTGTAAATATGCAAAAATGAAGATACTAGACAGGTTTTAATCGGATATTGAGTCATATAAATAAAGGTCAATCGATTAAATACACTTTGTGTACACTGTCTGTTCCAAACTTTATAATGTTAAAATTATTCATGGTTTCACGAGCCTCACCTTTACCGTTGTTTTACTTTAGATTAGGCTTGTCTTTGTCATATATCCCCTGATGTTAAGCGATGATAGTGCCTGCGGAGTAATAAATTGCGTAACACACAAAGAATGGCAATTGATTGCAATGGGGTTCATTTTGGCAGTTAACCCACGTTCATTGCGTTATTTAGGTTGTTGAGCAGACTAAGTTTTCAAACCTATGAAGCAATGGATTAGCAATATCCTTCAAAATTCTCGAATTGTGATTTAAAGTATGCTACGCAATTACAGTGCAGTTTTCAGAGAAATAATCTATTCCATAGCATACCTAAACGTGAACACAGCGCTTACGAACCCCGTCACAATGACATGTAAACAAGTATCAATTCTTTGTTGAACAACTCTTCAATCAAATCCTCATAAGCCACCATACGAACGGACCACATACCCTCATACTGCAGGTAAATACATTTAAATTAATTAAGGGAGAGTCAGACCGCCCGCACGGCTACCGTCCCGGCGGGGCGCCGTGACGACTTTATGCGGCTTCCCCGAACCGGCGAAGTCCGGGACAGTACGGGACGCGGGATTTAGTGTAACTCTAGTACCTGGCTACGTGACACGAATGCGAGTAGTTACGTTACGGACGCACGGGTCAGCGGACTGGATAGTTTGGATGCTGGCGTTAAATGCAAGCGTTTGCTTTTTGAAATGGTCTAGTGTACCTACCTACAAAGTTCACAACTGCAGAGGTTGTTTTAAAGCCTAGTACAAGCAAAGCTTTTGTCGTTTTGAAAGGGAAAAAAGAAATATCAAGTTCCTCAATGAAATAACTTAGAATATTTTATTAATTGCATGTTAAATGCATTATTTACCGTTTGGCAGAAAATTTTAAGGTTGTGTCATAGTAAATTGATTATTCCTTAGGGAAAAGGCTATTCAGGAAACTACCGAATAAAAGTGTTGACACGTTATATGATTTTTTTTAACATGGATATTAGAACCATTTTATTTATGTTATCCTACACTGTCCCACTGCTGAGAAACGGCCACCCCAAACTCCTTCCAGACATCTTTTTCTAGAGCCACCTATACCGATCCAACCCTTGCGGTACACCCACGTTATTCAAGCAAAATAACATCTTCTCATCCCCTATATTCTTGCATCGACAACCAATTAATTTAATCTGATGCCCAAGTTGGACATCGGCAGCTTAAAGAGAACGTTGCAGACAACTTCGACTGCCTCCGAATCAGATGTATGACAATCGTTAATAATAATTTGATTGCTAATATTTATTTGTCTTAGTTAAATCAAGATCCAATGAGTTGCAGAAATTAAAAAATGTCAGATAGGTTATAGGTAATAGTGATGCTGACACCACAATGTAATATTCAACAGTTAACACTTACACAATGCTAACACCAAAATTACGCAATAACAAAATACTTGGCACGAGAATTTCTAAAAATGTCCCCATACAAGGCGATAATTTGTATGCTAATTAAACAATTAAAATTTCACAACTACAAGGATCTCATGAATCTCACGAGTCGTGTTATCGGCTGCACACTGTGCGGCTACCTGTGCAAACATTGTCACAATAGGCGCTCGCCCTTAACTCACCCACTATGAGTTACTGTAACTGCTCCTTAAATATTTCATCGATTTTATTGTGGCTCCAATGTCAACCCCGTCTCGACGATAGCTATAAAGACTGTCGTTAAATTTTTGCGCAATAACGCAAATCGTGTTTCGCACCGAATTTTATGTTAATCACAAGTTTGAGTAAGATTTATTTTCACTGTTTAGATAACGCATAGACCAAACAGTTTTTTCCAAAATATTGCATATTAGATTAGATTCTAACTCATTTATTGAATTTTTTTTTTTATAAAAGCTTTCATGCCTTGAGAAATCAGTTGCGAAAATGCAACGCCTGCGAAAAATATGCGACGGTTTTTTTGGATTTTATATTTTCCTGAGACCATCAAATACGTCCTGGCTTTAGTTCAAGATTTCCGCGGGCTACCTTATCCTGTAGGTACTCTAACCATCTAGGATTATCTCGAATAAAAAATGAGGCCCACCAATGCGTAACACTATAACATAGACACATAATAGGATGTATAGAAGGCTGTATGGAGTTAACCCGTGCTCACCTGGCGTCACCCGCGCTCTCCCACAGATAAAAAACTCTTATAAAGAGATAAATTATTGCATTATGGCTTTTTGAAAGAGTCCACTGCTGCTGAGAAATGACAATATTATTAAAAAGTACGCGTCTTTGTCACAATATCTTTTTGTGTTCGATATATTGTCGCCATAATAAATGCTGCCCCTTTATGGGTCGAGCATTGTGCTCCGTACCTTTGTGGACATTATTAAATATATTTTAAAGAGTTTTATTAATGGTGGGCGTCGTAAAGAGAATGTTTGATTTATTTTGTCGACGCGTGTGCTCGATGTTAGTTTGATAGCCTTCAATCATGAGAATAAATTGTGGGAGAGGAATGAATGACTTCAGAAGACAGACATCGCGTATTGCACAGAAGTCATTAAGGCAAATCACGAAACATCCCAGAGTAATAATGACCAATAATCAGGAATACCTACCTAACGTCTGTCGCTTATTGTAAACGCGCCGATAATGCAATAGCCAGGCCGTAAACGCGAAAAAAAAATTCCCGCCCTGTCAATAAACATAAAACTTGCGAAAAATTGACATATCGAATTCGCTGTTTTGAAATACGATTCGCTTACCTCCTTCGAGTATCTTCACGCCTTCGGTGCCTTTATAAAGATATTTTTATTATGTTGATTTTGTTTATCTCGTTGTATAGACGAGAATACGAGATCTTGTTACGTGAACAGGTATGTGACCACAATTAAATTTTTTGCCCCACCTACGAGTAATAAGATAAAATGTGTTTTTATGTGATATTGTGATGTGTTTAACACCTGCGAGATATGACCAGAAAAAACTCTAGTGTGTACCATAATATTGATATGCAAATGTTCTTGTTAAATAATAGTTAGGTATAATTTTTCATAAGTGCGAATGCTTATCAGAAGACGTTATTATTACAATCTTTTATGCAGTGTCATAAGTATTATAATGTTTGGATTTAAAGTTTTAAAGATATCCATATACGTCGTACCCATAATAAGAATTGATTTAGAGCTACCTAGAACGTCGACCACTTATCAGTATCGAACCATAGGTATATACTAGGAGTCGTAGAACTATTGAAAAAAAAATCACATGTCTCCAGTTTGTCCTAAAACAAACCTTCTCATTATAAATGTCACATTGAATTTAATACAAATCGTAATAAATCAACGCTTACCTGCAGTTCCCATGTTGTCCAAGTTTGCAGGCGCAAAAGACTCGCCTTGCGAGGACAGAAACTGTCCGTTTCTGTGTGCAGTTTCTGCACAGTAGGGAATGAAAAAAGTGTTTAAAACAGCTGCTTTTGTCATCCCAATTCAAATTAATAAGAAGGTAACCTGTCACAGCTAATAAACCAAAAAAAACAATCTGCCTATCCGTTTTCCAACTATGTTGGGGTCGGCTTCCAGTCTAACCGGATGCAGCTGATTATCAGTATTTTACTTGAAGCGACTGACTATCTTCGGTTCATGTAAAATACTGACTATCTGACCTCTACAGACTGGTTGTCAGATTTTCGTGTTTCTGACGACCCGTAACGACTCAAAGATTCACAAATGACAGCCAGGACCAACGGCTTAACATACTTTCCGAGGCACAGAGGTATGTAATGACGATCACCCATCCACTGAACGATCGACCCGTGCTTTTGCCACGAGCCACACAACGAATAAACCAAAAAGATAAAAAAATGTTCTTAAAGCAAATACAATTATGTCTTACTTCTAGTTCATGGCTATCATGAGTGCTTGGACTGTATATTGTGTCTACCTTCCTACATGCCTTTTTTTTATCGTGTAAAAATCCTCATGGATGTCCACCACCCAGGGGTGGGTGGAGGGGTCTGTCAGACGCTAACTGACTAAAACCACACGGTGTCCTACTGCTACCTTTAGCCGGGGTGCTGGACTGCTTGCGCATTTGCCAGGTTTTGGCCCGCATGAATCCATGCGGATCCCGTCACCCTCAGCGGCCTTCCTTCTTTCTTCCTACCTGCCTGATTATCCACCAAAGGCCTTAATCATGCGGGTAATCAACCCAGAGTCTCCAGGGAAAAGAGCAGGTGTTCCATTCTTCACACACTATAAACTAAACACATAACAATTTATCAACAAATCTGTTATCTGAATCTAGCTTCTACACAATCTTACGCTAGCTTAGGCATATCTAAAGACAGTCTAATTCATGCATCCTTGAAGCAGTTGTAATGACGTAGGAACCTGCCTGCGCGGTCCCATCGGAAGTCGTGAAGGCCAATAAATAATATAGTACCATCACGTGGCGCTTAACAAATGGTCACTTCGTGCTTTGCCACCGGTTCACCTGACTTGGGACATAGATTATGGAAAGAAGAGATGTGACAGTGCTGTTAAAATCTTTACTGAAGATTGGTATTATGAATAAGCTTAAGTGTATGAGAACAAGTTTGTCGAACTTCAGCTGAATGGTCTTCCCTTTAAGGTAATTTTCACTACATTTACTGCCTAGTTACCAAAATGAAAGCTCTACAGAGGCACATAAATGCAAAGGCAGCAACATCCTATTTTTTTATTATATTAGCAACTTTGAATGCAGACATTCAATGTCGTTTGTATCAAAAACAGCAACATCTCATATAAAAAAATCGTTGAAATTATGGGTTTGCAGCCAAAAACAACAATATCTCATAGTAACTGCAATGCTTTGAAACCAAAAATATTGTTTCCCGCCATTTTAAAAAACTAGATTAGAAACATCAAGTTTGTAAAAATGGCGGTAAACGATATTTTGCATTTCTATGATTCATACAGGATGAAATTGAAAACATGCTACAAATCGAAATGGGAGATTGTACTCATCATTATGACCAACTTTTACAATGGCACCAAACCTGAAATCGCGAAAAAAAAAATCTGCTGTTCCCTACATTTTGACGAGTTAATGCGAACATAAATGTAGGAAACAGCAGATTTTTTGTTCATAATGATGAGTACAATCTCCCATTTCGATTTGTCGCATGTTTTCAATTTCATCCTGTATAATGCTTACATTACTTACGTACTCAAATTAATCTACTAACAACGAACGCTACCAAGATCAATGTTGTCATCTTCGTTCATTCAGACTACGATTCAGACCCAGGTTTTGCAGTATAGTAGAAAAACCTGTCACTCTCATTCTTACTATATTATTCTCAAAATAGTATACCTAATAAAAAAAGTCAATCAGTCAGTCTTTTCGTATCTGTCCGTTTGTCCACTTAATTAAACTACCCAATAAGATTTTGTGTTATTTTTTATCAAATATTCTGGAACGTTTATCTCAAAAACTTGTATACCAATATGCAGATATAGCTTTGAAAATTAAATGTTGCCACACGTTACCACATTAGTAAATGGCACCCACGTAAAGTAGAGACGGGTCGCTAGTTAAGTAACAAAGAGAAAATACACCTTAGCAGAAGATTCCCGAATAATCCTGGTTACTGGATTGGTTGGTTACTGGTTTAAAAAACTTCTGTTGATCATTATACAACAATCCTATCTGTCCTCAAACCCTTTACTCTATGCCGGGACCCCCGCGATTCGCCGGCAGCTGGTGTGTCTCTGCCGTTCAATAGTATCATTAATATCGTCCATACTAACATTAAATTGATTTTAAAATGCATTCGCCTTTCCTATAGGTATACGCGGCAATTTCATATGCGAGAATGTTTGCTTAGCGGTTCCTTATGTATGCCGATTAGCTTGTCAGAATATATTATTGTCTATTGAAATTACCAAGTTTATAGGTATGTCTCTTTAATGTTTTGTTTGTCCTTGAAAATGTAACTGTTATCTTGTTTGGCTCGATGTTATGAAAGGTAAAAATTTGTCACTTCTTCCTGAATTAGACAATCTATTCCATCGTCGAATTAGACAGCACCATAAAACCACCTACTGTTTCCAAAAGACAATAATTCGATAAACATACTCGCCTACATACTACTGTAGGTATGTTTGTCTTAAACGGCTATTCTAGTTAGACCTCCGTAAATTTTATCTTATCTGGTTTTGCGATTCTTCATAAGATTTTAATAAATGGAGAAGGCAGTACGAATACAAGATGACCAATGGCGAATTCTTATAAGAACGGACCGTTATTTGTTAAAATAAAGACCAATTATGAAGTAACTTCCAGAAACATCGAAATATCATAGCTTTCCATAGCAGACCGTCCCACATAGAAGTGCTATCACGGGTAAAACTAGCTTACGAATCGACAACGATTAGTTTTTGTTTATAGGAACCAAGCATAAGCAATCAAGACACCAGAAAACCATATCCATTCTTACAAGAATCCAAAACGCCATTAATTCTTTCTAAAAGGAATTTACAACTTGCCTCTTATAATAATCGCAACGCAATATCGTCCAAACAACCGCTGCTTAATAAAAAGTATCCACGAGCAATTCCCGCGACTCGCCAATAACATTTTAAAGTCTATTTAGACCCGCTATCTTTACTGTTATGCTCTATGCTCAGTTAACTTAGACTCGTTATATTTTAGACAAAAGATGCCCAAGACCCTAGATCTAGAGCTGAGCTAACTTCACAAGATATTGGCTGGAATATTTGAATCTTTATTGAGTGTAAAACTTACTTTTCTGGTAATCATATCTATTTATTGTCATCTGCGGTGGTTAGTTACACTAACCAATCATCAAAATAAATATTAATGACAGCTGTTAATGGAATAAGGACCTTCCAGTGACAGTTGCAATGATCCTGATCATTGCAAGGTGAAATAAATTACCATTATAACTGCCTATTGTTGATCTCAGTTTGTTGTTATTAGTTGACAGGAGGACGTTATGAACATAAATGCCCTTTTCTATTTATTTAGTTTATCTTATTAATCTTCTTGTAAGATAATAATTGTCATGTGAGATCTTATTAGCTTTCTACACATTGCCAGATCTTACAGGTCTCCCTATTTTTAGACCTATGTCATACCATCCCATATGTTTACCATCCCATTATACACATTTGGTACCACTTCTTCATAATTTTACTACTTTACCAGTAGGTACGCGATTGCAGCTGATTTATGATGAAAGCTATATTTATGATCTTTAAGTTTGAAGAGACTTGGGTATATATAGTATGTATGAAAATAAATAATTCATAAACTACTATTTGTCAAGTGCAGATGATATATAAAAACTATCGTGCATGATATTCTTAATTAAAACAATTAATTATCATCATTACCTGTAGCAAGCCGTCATAATAGTGGTTAAGCAAATGAGTAGGAAGCTGCGACTTTGTACTTGTGTATATCTATTAGCATAATCAGCCTATAATGTTCCCACTGCTGGGACAAAAGCCTCCTCCATGGAGTGAGCTATAATCTACCAAGCGGGCCCAGTGCTAGTTGGTATATACGTCATATGTCTAAAAATTTTTGGTCCTAAGACATGCTGGTTTCCACACGATGTTTTCCTTCACCGTTGTATTGATAAGAGTAAATACGATTTTTTACTAAGTATTTCGCGTTACTCAAAAAAGTCCATGTCCACTTTTTACTTATCCTAACTAATTCTCTATCTAGGCACGACATTATATTCCTCCTTTCTGGTACTGTCCAATCAGTCCAATTCCTTTTCTCTGTATCACAACTTCTATCGAATTTGGTTCTTTAGACTTTAACCAAAACGAATACCTAGCCGTTAAAATTGCTTCAAATGCTTACTTCATAGTTCAAGCTAATAAAACTTGTTCTTACTTTATAAGCAGATAAAAAATCATGTAAGCAACTACCGTTAAATGATTGAACTGTTACACAGCCAAAATTCTTGGGTGGTCTTTACCTACGGCTATGGCTGGTGATACAATTTGCTCAATAAACAAACTAGACGTTGTGCGAGTGAAGATAAAAGTCAAGATACTTTACCGTGTTTCGCCGTCACTGTAAATAATTGAGAAGTTGAAATATCTATGGATGACGTCATAAAAATACTCCATCTAAAACACTTGACGGTTCTAGCTCTCTCTGAATAGTGCATCACAGAAACCTGCAAAGTTAGTACTTACCTCAACTTAGATAAAGTTGGCAGATGAAAATTAAAGCGGCCCTTTACATTACCATGATCCTTCCTCGCCTAGATCTTCTCGTGAAGTCATGTGGACCAAGTGAGCAGAGGCTTTATCAACCACCTGATTTGAGAAGATGTTCATCATCATCATCTATATTCGTTTTTTTTTATAATTGACTGGGTTACGTTTGATCGTCTTCTTTTACCTCTTCTTCTTATCGTTTCGATGGCAATATAAAGAGAGTCGACCTAGAATTCAGCTTCAAATTGGCACCTTGAGTAGCTGCTGTTGTCTTCAGTACCTGATGGTAAGCGAAGATGTGGTTGGCAATGAGCACGTTTGCCTAGAAGTACCTAACCTATTTACTCTGGACTTGAAGGCATTCAGGTTATAGCTATCATAAAATACAGACTCCGACAGGAATTCGGCTTCTTAGCTGTAGGCAGAATGAACTCAATCCCAGACGTTTTGTGCGTATGTCGTTCCTCCACAGTAATAATAACAACTAAACTTAACCAAAGTCGTGATCAAACGATGTTATTGACTAAATCCTCATAAGAGCGTTTACGCCGTACGGCATTTGATACAAACTTTCAAGCCCTTGTTCTTCGAAATGAATGAACCGATTTAAATGAAACTTAATCATACACATAAACAGGATACAAATGTCTAAAAAGTTCCTTAAGAACATTTTCGAAAAATAGTGTTACAGCCAAATTAGACCGATTTTAAAGTTTCCATAGAAACAGAGATTTCCAGTTATCTTTTTTTAAATAAGATATTTCGAAAATATTCTTAAGTAAATTTTTTGACCTTTATATCCTGCTTATGCATATAAAGTTTCATTAAAATCGGGTCATTCAATTTGAAAAACAAGGGCTTGAAAGTTTGTATGAAATACCGTACGGCGTACACGCTCTTAATTCTACTACATTATACGTCTACACCGGTGGTCTGTCCACCGGGTGTCAGCACGTGCCCAACTCTACCCACTGCACGCCACTTCTGCAGGAAAACTTCCGGAAGGACACATGGAAAGCACCCTTTACACTAAGTATTTAATAGAAATACCACACAGTAACAAAGCTAGGTCTATCAAATAAGTAGTCGAGACTGAAACCTAACAGAATGCTCGTCTAGTAGCAACCTCTGATCTTTATATATGTCCTGTCTGCGGGTAATGCAGTGGACTGCAACAATACTACCAAAAATTTTGTAAACCTTACGTATTATATATCGACGGTTAAGAGGAAATAGGGTATAAGTGACAAAAAATTAAATGTTCCGGAGAGCCGTTCAAAGTTTTAAGTTTTAGAAAAACTGACGTATTTTGTCACATTTGATTTTTTTTTGCTAGGGCATAAACGCCAAAAAAGTCATCGTAGAGCCATGGGAGTAAGCGCATTCGAAAGAGCGAAATTTTTTACGTAGGATGGCCATGTATACCTAACTCATTTTTGACCAAAATGTCGCTTATGTTTTGTTGTGAAAATGTTGAATTTTGAATTGTGAGAATGTTGTCAAAATGTTGCTTATGTCGATTTGTTGTAGTTGTTTATTATCCCTTAATAAATTAATTAAAATAAAATTACTGAAATCAGGTACACACGGCTACACATCAAGCTATACATTTCCAGTTTCAGCTGACCTCGCATTGTATAGGTTTTTCTTACAATCAGAAGTCGGCAGAAACTGGTTATGTATAGCTTGATGTGTAGCCGTGTGTACACCTAAATGTCATTGTTCTTCCAACCTTCAAATCTATCAACAACAACATTTGCTAGCTATGAAATCCTGGCGTCGTATTATCTGTAATGCTTTTTCAATACCCAAATTACACCATCGGTGGTCTACCTCCACGTAGCACGCGCCCCAGTTTGCCCACTCCAAGCCACTTCAGCGTACTTCCGCAACAATACACCAAAGTAAAGCGCTTTACACCAAAGTACAGCGCTTTATAGCAATACACCGCGCATTAGCAGCTGCGCACGCGCTCTCGATGACGTCATTGTTTCGAGTGTCAAGTACTTGTCGTGGTGGTCTGTTTCCATATTGATGGCCACTTAATAATTTCCCTGTTTATAACAAATTGAATTCTTCGCTTCGTATTTTTATTTCAAGATGTTTTGACACACGATCTTTAGTTTTTATGTCGCTTCTGATGACATTATTAGGTACTTATAGGATAGCTAATGATATATTAGCAGTTAATGAGTAATTGAGTTGATGTTTTTATAACGCTACTTACATTTGCTTCAATTTGATGAGAAACGACTAAAAGAATTCATCAGCAATTCACTTTCATCCCCAACTGGCTACTACTAATCCTCTATCTACAAGACAGTTACAATGCCCACCTGCTTTTTCTATTAAGAAAAAGCCTATATCCAGCTATGGTCTACAATAGTCTAGACTAGAAAGAGTACAGTTACACCTTTTATGAAACACAGCGCAAAATTCGCGACGCAAGCGCAGCTGCACGTGCCCCCAATGATGTCATTGTTTTGAGTGTCAAGTATTTGTCGGCGTCATTACACGGTGGTCTGTTAAGTATTAACGTATTGATAACCACTTAATAAGTCCCGTAGTTTACAAGCAAATGAGCTGTAACAACAATCTAAGTATAGTTAGTTTTTGCTACAATGTGCTACGGATCGTAGCGCGTAGCAATCAATAATTTTCAAACTATCCTTTTTATATCCTTTTTATTTTCTTACTTTTGCCAGAAAATTTCTTATAGGCGTATCTACGAGTGCCTAACTGATCTTAATGAGAATAGGTATTCTTAACTGTAAAACTTTAATTGATTGACAGCCTTTATACAGGGTGGCATTGACATCAACGCACCAACTGTAACCCGGAATTCAGGACATGATTCTAGCCCCCTAGTACAAATTTTACGTTGGTTATAAAAAAATAATCAGCTTACTAGTCACCGTCAAAATGTATGGAACATCAATGTCTACGAGTATATAGATAATATGTCAAACCGTCATAATACTTATGCTAGAGGTAAAAAATTTCTGACTATTGAAAAATCAGCCCTTAATCTACTTCTTGAACAACAAATTTTAATTAATCGGTAAATGAGAATATTCATGTTATTCGGTAACAACTACAAAATAATTAAATTTACTTTTTTTTAAGTTGTTAATGAATAGTCGTTCAATTATGAAGTTTTAATGTAATTAAACAAAATACTATGCCCTTGACCCAGTCACTAAAACAGTAAGTAAACAGTAAAACCGTACATTCCCGAGAGACAAACTGTCATCCACAGTTTGCAGATGATATTAAGTCCCTAGGGATCGATCCTCTTGCCACTAATCGTCCACTGTTCTGATTTGGCAACCTTACAAATCACGTTAGGTTTGAGCAAGTGTCTTGAAATCATCACTGCCTAGCCTTTCCTCAACTGTGTTGGGGTCGACTTCCAGTCTAACCGGATGCAGCTGAATACCAGTATTTTACATAGAGCGACTGCCTATTTGGAGACCGGAAGTGTGACAACCAGTCTTACCAAGGGGTTATCGTATTACCCCGTAACTGGGTTGTGGAGGCCAGGGCTACCCGTAACGACTGTCAAAGATCCACGAATGACAGCTGGGTCCAACGGCTTAACGTGCTTTCTGAGGCACGGAGGGGTGGCATGCATCCACGGACACCGCGGCAAGCGTAGCTTAACCTGATATTTTGACCCGTCCGGCTGTTATTACTTAGAACTGACTTGAAATCATGGTATCTTATTTTTTCCTCCCATTTTCTTTTAATGTTTTTCTCACTGGTGTCTTGTTAGACTCTTTTGTTATTTTTGGACTCATTTGGGTTTTTTATGTCTACTCGGCTACTGGATTAAATAAAATAAACAAGTATGATTTTAAATTCTCAGAACAGTCGGATAGGAAGCACCGACCTCGTCTATGTAGTTTTTTAAATATTATTGACGTGAAAACGAGTTTGTATAATCATATAAAATATAATCATATGTATAGTTTGTATAATCCTATAAAATATAATCATATGTATAGTTTGTATAATCATATAAATAAAATCATTTTTCATTTATGTATACTTTGTCGGGTTCCATGTCCGAAAAACATCCGAAAATACATAAATAATCACACTGTTACACCCGTCGTAGGATGTATTTGTTCAGGTTCATTGAAAACACTCTGTAAACATGTCTTAAAGATGAAAAGGTTAATTAAAGACAACGTTTTAAAAAATGCGGTACCTACCTACATGATGTTTATTTGAACCAATAGCAAGATAATACATCATCATCATTCGTTCTCTTGCGCTCATCCCATTAATTTAGGATCAGCACAATATGTCTTTTTGATGGTCTATACTTAATGGAGAAAAAGACCTGTACTTCATACTTACGATGGATGGACTGTGTGAAGGCTGATAGGGCTAGAAAAGGAACGACTACCGAATAGCATGATAATAGGCCTATTTATTATTCATTAGGTAGCTGAGTTCTGCCACAGATAATATAATACTCTGCTAAGAAATATAACTTAAATACAGTTCGATTCATTCTACAAACAACCCCAAAACTGCAGATGACAAAACAGGAACAGGTTGGTAACTCAAAATAAAATTTTCCCGTTATGTCTTTGTAAATAAGCAAGGGCGGATCGCCGTTTGAAGTGGAGGGTACAAAGGGATGGGGGATAGGGGGGACCGCAGATCCTATCGGCGTGTCCAAACTGCCACAGACAGATAACTGTGCGTGTGTGAGTTGAATTTTAATACACCCTGTGTTAGTTGCGGACTAAATGCTTAATTGAAACTTATTGTAAATGGTTAGCTTTTCTTTTATAAAATTTTTATTGGATGATGTTTTTTTATTGTTGTAATTACTTTTTGTCAATTTTTTTACGTGAATCTGCCTTAGGTACCTGCCTATATCCTTTGTTATTAAACAAAATATAGGTAAATGATGCCCTATTGCCACTGTAAGTCGATCTTCCGATCAGGGTTTCGTTTAAAGGATTGCCGTCTGAAATTAAGAAGATTTCGGCTTGCGGTTTTAACCTTTTTCGTGTTTAGGATCAACAGGATTCTATTTCAACAACAACACTTTCGTTTTGTTTTTGTCATTGCTTAGTGCTTACACAACTCATAACTCTTAGTTTTTTCTTACTTTCCTTTCTAGGGAAATAAGTAAAAGATATTTTTTTGCAAATATTCAGGTCAATATCAGTGTCACAAAAAACACACAGAGTGTAACAAATTTCACAGAATTATAGTCATAAGAATCACAATACCTACAAGTACTTGTGTTAATGAAGTTTTCGTCAATAGTGTAGCAAAATATGTTTAAAAACTGCTTGTGTAATTTTGTGTGTAATTTTTATACATATTTTGTACCTATGGCTGTGTTGTGTACTATTTTTCCGATTGAATTCATATGAACACGGTCTGATATCATTTTCTAGCTTATCTAAAATCAAGATAAAAATCAAAACACCTTTATCTGATAAGATCACTATCTAAAACTAACAATAAATAATAGAACAAACATTTTCAAGTTTACCCTGAAAAATGTGCAGGGTCGGCATCGGGTCGATACTAAAGCACCCCCGCGCCCCGCAGGTGCGACGAGATAATCCAAGATGGCCGCCGAGATAGGACGTGACGTCACAGCGCAGCCCGCGTGCCCCCCCGCACGCCTCAGCCGCCCCCGGCGCATCCTCGAAGCCTCTCGCCACCCTCCTTAGATCCTTTCAGAAATCCGCCGAGTACCGTCAGAAGGAAAATTGGGTATTTTCATGAAGATATTTTCTTCAGCGTCTGTTTAGGGAAAACTTCGAGTCTAACAACTGCCTGCCAATAGCGGATACTTATATTACTTATTCATATGTTAGCAATCTTCATCAGACATCAGAAATGTCCAGATTGCTCTTTCTTTATTTCACGGTCGTGACCTTTTCTCCTCCATGTCCTTCCCACAGTGGTATTCAAGTCGTCTTCCCATTTTTTTTTTGTGACTAAACAACCGCGTTGCCACTCAAATACCTACATCTGTTTAGAAATATTGTTTTAGTATGAAAATCATCTTTACAAATACTAGTGACACAGGCAGGTCATTGTTTCTTAAGATTGCTTTAAAAAACACGAAGACCTGCCTGCTGTCATCATATTTTTACAGTAACATTCCCAACAAAAAAAATATACTTTCGCAAATATTGCACCTGTGTTTACGCGTTATTAAAAGATATTAAATATTACGCGTATAACCGTAAAATTGAGTTTGTTTGATTACATCAATTTCTTACACATTTTGCGAATTTATTAAACTTTCGCTTAATTTCACTTTTGTTATCATTATCTTGACATTAATTTTGTTTGCGGAAATGGATCTTATTAACTGTACAATCTACATTTATGTAAATGATGTTCTTAAAAATAAGTGGTTTTTGATTTTTTTTTTAATCGAGCAAGTACATCCGAAAACGATTAACACATGCACAAATAATAAATAAAAAATAAAACACAGGATTTAATCAATGTTTTGCCATACATAGTGGCTTCCTTTTACCGTTACTTTTTGTTTTAAGATTTTACGTGCAAAGTGGTCCATTAGGTACTTTTTATTCGCAAATAAAGTCAATCAAGACTGAGTGTTACAACATCGTATCAAATGAAATGAAATTGTCATATTCTGTAAACAGGATAACGGAATTACTTTTACACATCATATTTAAAAAAATAATAAAAATATAATCAATATGAGTCAACGTTTCCGTGGTTAGGTAGCTACTCTGAGAAGAAAGGCCGAAAAAAATGCCGAGGTCATAGTCAAGTGCTGACATAATCTTGGTCAGATCATGTGAAGACCATGTATTGATGT
The DNA here is from genome assembly GCA_963669345.1 of Gortyna flavago. Classification (NCBI taxonomy): domain Eukaryota; kingdom Metazoa; phylum Arthropoda; class Insecta; order Lepidoptera; family Noctuidae; genus Gortyna; species Gortyna flavago. The sequence continues at coordinate 6,373,445 of OY770131.1, forward strand.
CTGAAATGGTTTTCTGAGGCTATTATCACACACATTTGAGTGGACCAGTCCACTCAGAGCAAGCATTTGTTAGTAATCGTGTAGCTCAACTCAAAACTTGAGCAACTCAACTTACAATACGAAAGAAAGACATTTTTATCGTCCGCATAAAGTAGCTTGAACGAAAAATGATTACGAATTATACGAGACGATAGGCTACAGCATCCACTCGTGTAAGCCATGTTACACAGGTTCCAAAAAGACGACAGCTTTCCAAATCCCAGAAATAAAAGCAAATTTTCAAAATATTATATTCTCCTACTAAATATCACAAGGACATTTTCTTCTTACAGATATTTTTCTACCGATAAAATCGACCGTCCATAGAATGCGAAGGTAATCTATTCTATCTGTTTATTTGGAACACACGTAGATAATGATCTAGGCTTCCCTAGGTAGTATCCTGACCACGGATGACTTACTCAAACTCAAAGCATTTATTTCAATTAAACCATTTACAGACACTTTTGAATTGTCAAGAAGTCGGTCAGTCAGAAAATATGAAGCTAGTTGCCCATTCCAAAGCGTAGGTACCTATGGAGAAGAACGGGCAAGAAACTCCATGGACACTCTTTTAAATTATATTTTTACAAAAATATTAGTTACATCATTAATGTTGAATTTAGTGAAAACGATGTAATAAAATAAAAAAGACGTACGTGTTAAGAGCGTCCAGAGTACAACAAATAGTACTTAACAAAAAAACAATCCAAAAAAAAAAAATTAATAAACCGAGGCAGCCAATTGATGACCAGCCCCAACTGACGGCGCCCGTTCACGAACATGACGCATAGATCAGCACCATTCAGCTCAACCATTTTGAAGGGAGCTAAATGATCCAACACACACGCCACCACTTAACATAGCAGGCAAAAGTTAGTACCTATGACATAGGTATATATACCCACCCATCTATAAACTATTCGAAAAACAAAAATTACAAAATCTTTAACCCAAAAAACGCTTCTTTGCCTGACGCTACAAAGGGTGGGCAGGCGCTATGTGCTCTGAGCTATGTAAGGGGTTATCTCACCAGCCGCGGCTCTATCTAAATCTGTATTATCGCAACACGCCGAATAATTATTACTACATGTATAAACTGTACTACTATACTGTACATATGTATATTTGTACATCTGTGGCACACATTAAGATGAGATGTCTCGGCTATTCAACTTTGATTCTTATCTGCAAAGTTTTAACTAAGGGTTATAACTAAGTAATTTAAGTTTTGGGGATATTAATGTTGTAAAATGTATTAGTTTAATAGTTGTAAGGTATTTAGGTTTAGTTTTCAGTTGGTCTATCAAGTTTTGAACGTGATTAATCTAATGTCTAGCAAAAGATCGACGACAATGCTGTCCAATTGCAATGGTAGACATTTTGTTTTCAAATCGAGTTAAACCTTCAATCTTACCTAAGACGTTGTGTAATTAAATGGCTACACATAACCTAACATCACACCTGTTATATATAGGCAAAGGCTTTTTAAGGATTTCTTTTTGCCTATTTATAATTGATAAAGGGCCACATTGCGCCCTTTCTGGCTTTTACCATGTATTACTTACTTATTTAATGATATGATAGGTAGGTAATCTTGTCCTTAAAGTTAAATTAAAGAGGCCCACCAGCTGTAGTTAACTAATCTATATGTGCACATAGATTAGTTGACTCGTGCCTAGATAATACTAATGTCTACATCAACGACTTACTTATACGCTTAGCTGTAACCTTACTCGAGTAGGTAGCTACATTATCCGCCATAAATCATTCTCAACAAAGCATACCCTTTCAGACACCTTCACTCATTCACTGAACGCCTCTCGATCCGTACTCAGACTGAAAAATCACATAAAAGCATAATCCCTGTAGCACAATCCTGTTTCCCTCTTAAGGGACAAAAGACGAAGGACGGATCAGGTCCTCAGGTTGTGAGGACTTGAGGATCCGTCTGCCTTATCAATGTCATCGTTACGTAGGTACTCGATATCGATTAATTCCATTCTGTATATTGAGTTTAATCGATGGCTTTATGCGGTAATGTTGTTGGTGAATTTATGTGGACTATTAAGTTTAGATTGTAAGCGTATGGTGACAATGAGATATTGTGACCTAATTCAGCCTACTAGATGCTGCTATTGTAACTGAAAATGATCTTGAAAAAGTTAGAGCTGGTTATGATATTGAAAGACTATTTCTCCGTCATGGTAAGTAATAGTTACTTCATCATCTGCCTAGCCTTTTCCCAACTTTGCTGGGGTCGGCTTCCAGTCTAACCGGTTGCAGCTGAATACCAGTATTTTACATGAAGCGTCTGCCTATCTGACTTCCAGAACCCAGTAACTGGGTAATACAATTTCCCTTGGTAAGACCGTTTATCAGATTGACTGGCCGTACCTACCTATCTTAGTAAAAGTTATTCAAGGAGGGTTCTTTTTTAAGACACAGCAAACGGAACCGCGTGGGTATCGGATAACGTAGCGTTGGAAGGCCTCCGACAAGGTGGACCGATGACCTGGTGAAGGCCGCAGGAATCCGCTGGGTGCGAGAGGCACAGGACCGGTAGAAGTGGCGGTACCATGTCCAGCAGTGGACGCCTTTCAGCTGAAATGATGATGATAGTCAAAAATCATGAGAATTACAGTCTGGACATTGTTTAACACTTACTGCGATCCGTTAAGTTAAAGTGATCCCAAATAACTTGTTCATGAGCGTCAAAATTATGAATGTTTTACGTATGAAAAATTAATTATGAATCGCAGACAGCTCTGCTCTAACAAGCTATCAATCTCAATCTGAATCATATTAAGAAATATTGCTAATTCATTGCTTCATATGTTTGAAAAATGTGTTTACTCAATAACGTAAATAACGCAATGAATGTTGTTAAATAGTCAAAATTAAAGCCATTAGTGGGGGCCTAAAAAGGCCACTTTGGCAGAATCATAAAACAATTCATATCACGCAATTCATCTGTTATTGATATCGTTTTATGTTTCTGCCAAACTGGCCTTTTTAGGCCCCCAGATAGTGTGTTACGAAATTACCCTGCTGACTAACAATATCTTTAATAAACCTAATAAGGAACACATACTATATACCAAAGAAACATTAGCTATCTGTTAATATAACATAGCGCCACAAATCACCAATCCAAAATCACGCTCTTGTATCTATCAGTAACTAAAGGCATCCACACATGCGCGTCGTCTCGCGGCGGAAATGGCGTCTAACCGGATATTGTATCGCGCCTTCATCTCCGGCGCGCTTCCGGTTCCGGCGCCCACCTCCCACCAGCTCGTGCGTCGCCTAATTACTACCACGTATATGTACAGTGTATATGATTCACAATTAGGTAGGTACGTAGACTAAGATTGAGAGATTAAAATATGAATTGTAAAGTTTTAAGTTTGTAAACTTTTTACACGAATTTTGTTATAAAAGCTCTCTAGAAATTAGTACGTGCGTAAGTAGTTCAGGGTAAGCACGAAGTCGGACTTGTTATTTACTTAAATTATTTGATTAACTATTAACATTTAATATAGGCTAATAAACCCAGATTTATTTACTACCATTGTGTATTTAACCCTAGACTATAAACGGTAACTGATAAATATACACGTTTGTGACCTACACTACAGTGAAAAAAAATGTGAACTCCGTAACATAAGTAAGAAGAAGTGGTTTTAGTTCAGCTTGAACGATTTGACCAATAGTACATGACATACAATTTAGGCAAGTAAATAAAAGCTTGTAACAAAAGAAAACAGTTTTCTAAAAAGAATCCTATAATTTTGTTTTAAACTGCTTGTCTCATAACTTAACACAGTCAAACAATTCATTTGTTTATCTGCCATATGACCGAAGCAATTAAAACTACCCTACAAACATCACTATTGCCCAAACGCACAGTGTGAACATGCCGCAACAAGCCAAACAAATGTCTTGCTATAACCCACCCCGGACCCTCTGCCCTACAGGGCGCAGACGCAACATTATTACTATGGTACCGTCTGTAATGCGTGTCTACATTGACAATTATTGGCTAAAGAGATGTTGGGAACATGTTTCTGATAGGTACAATAGAACTAAAAATGGTGTATAAATTAAGGGTGTATTCTCGAATGCAGCTTAATTTTTCGTAGAGAGAGAGTTTAAGTGACTAGACACCTTTCAAATTCAGATACTTGCTCATAATGATACATAAGTAATCTTGTTTTATACCGCAATCTTCTTCTACTTAATACCACCTAATTACTTCAGTGTATTCACAGATCGGTGGGATTCCCCGATGTTGCGGAGGTGGATGCATCTCCAGATTTTAATTGTATATCTACTAACACTAACCATATGCCCCTTTAATCATAAACGTTGCTTAAAGTTAAGTAATGATTAGCGTCTGTTTAACCATACATTTTTGACGTTTGAACGTCACTTAACTTTAATCATCGTTTATAATATTATATAAACCCCATGGATTCGTCTGAAATAAAAGTTTTCTATTATAGTTATGCCCAGTATTTTCAGTGGCTACACGGTGATTGATTAGGTACCGTTTATAAAGAAGGAGTAGCTTCACATTATTTCACAGGGTATTTGTACGTAAATGGCTGAAGGTCAAGGCTTAATGTGTTGACTAGCTATCTTAAAGGTCATAAGTTCAAATCCTATTCCGTAGAAGCTAATTCTAGCGCAACTGTATTTTGCGTAGGAAGCGAAGCAATCAGGAAACTCAGTACATCACGTAGGTAAGTACATTGCATGTTATAATAGTCGCAGTTGAAGATATTAACACGTTCAGTTTCAAAAATCTTTATTTCGTTCATATAGGCCGACTGCTTAACTGAGACGTTGCGTTTCCTGAGGTAGCAGCACGGTGCGGGAGGGGTGTGGTAACGTAATGCGAGAACAAAGTGATTCGTCAACTTCAACGTCAACACCCCTCCCGCACCGCGCAGCTACCTCAGGCAACGTCTCAGTTAAGCGGTCGACCTATAGTTTTATTTGTCTACGTAGCGTCTACGAATTTATGATGTTACGAAGCTACACATGTGTTAAATGAATTTATCAAACCAGTCGTCTTTACATTTGTTTCTATGTTATTAGATGCAAATCATCATAAAACAAAAGCTTTACCATTAAAAAAAACATTAAATAAAAATAAAAACTATGAAACATTATTACCTTTCATTTCAGTTCTGAAGCTACGTCATCTAACCACCCAAAACAACAGGATAAATCCCTGTTGTAAAAATCCCTCAAAACGCATGCAAATCCTCAAAGGCCCTCCAATACAAAATGAACACACATTATCTTCAAATCGCAAACCCTTCAAACTTCATGGCGTGCCCTATCTGTCACAGGTCACAAGTTCACTCAAGTCACAGCTTCCCATATCTGGTCAGGAAGCATGAATTAGCGCGGAGTGCGCGGGCGCCGCGACGCGTGCGGCGCCATTGTTTGACTTGCGTTTGCGCGGGTGATGTGCACTTCCCCTAGCTGTCAGATGTACTAGGTAGTTAGTTCGCAATTGTTTTGGATTTTGCTTGAAGTGCTTGTTGGGAAAATGGGTTCTTAAAAAAAAAAAAGTACATGTGGAGACGATACCAATGTGTGATACCTTCTCAACTGATTAGAAGTAGAGGTTAAATTCCACTAAGTTATTGCCAATTACAATAATAAAGCGGCTACGTTCGCTGACTGACGATACTCGTAGATGAAAAAAAGAAAACCGATTTTCTTGCTTAAAAACTATGTAGATAAGTAGGTACCTACCTACCAATTTTCAATATCTTTGTACCTACCTATCCACACACGGTCAATTTTGCACCGAGCACCAAGGTAGCCCGCAAAATTCAAATTTTCTTACGTTTTTTACAATTTGCTGGTTAGTGTCAGGTTGTTGAACAAAATGTGACCTGGCGCTGCCCCTTTAAGATAAACTAATAACTTAGGTAGGTACTTCCATTTACCTAATCTGTAAACTTCCCTTTAAACTATTTTGATTTCGAGAATAGCTGATAGTTAATCACGCTGTTACTCTTAATTAATTGAATTCATAAATAGACAAGTGATTTCAAACAGTATACTTAGTTAGATACACATAATTCTTGTTCGTGACAGATGCTCGGTTAATTTCTTTTTAAAGACTCGGGCGCATCAAAATTATCTCGTAATTAAATGCAGATGCAAAGGGACGACCTTTTGGAGTCTTTGGTAGCTATCTAAGCTATTCTTTTAGATTCTGCACTAGAATGTAAAGACATCTCGTTTTAGATGTCTATGATGTTTTTTTTTATTTGTACAAGAGCCAAGGATACGCTGATGAGTTTATCCCTGGCTGGGACAAGGAGTTCCTGTGTCACAAGAGCCAGAAAGACATTTTGATACTTTCTTGTACCTAATCTACGATCCAGTGAGTCTTATACTATAAAGTAACTATTATAGTGAAAATCCCAAATATCTCAACAGACTTAAATTCTCAGTTACCGCAAGTACCTACTGTGCGACGGGCGGGTTGCCCCACAATGAGTTTGATTTACCGTCGTCTCCCGTTACACCCCTTGTTGCTACCCGCGCGATGTGGCTACACCATCTATATCGCACTAAAGCTATTACATACACTGATACTTAGTATAGATTGCTTTATTAATCTAGCTTTACGTTAATCGATGTTTAAGGAGTTAGTGTTTTGTCGAGGCGACCCTACATGAAGTACAAAAAAAAATTGTTTTTTCCAAGATGGATATTACCATTTAGACAGGATAACTTAAAATAATCACATTATAAATATTCAATGTCGGGCGGTCCATACTTAGCTGCCTAAATTAATTAAAAAGGCTTTTAGGTGTATTGAAACCAATTAGATTCTATAAAGCTAGGTAACGATGTCAGTAGTTTATCTACCAAAATGGTTGTAATAAAGAGAAAAAAATCAATAAGTTGCATGTAAACCAATTTGTCCTTTATTTCAAAATGGTTTCGAAAATTACATCTTATTCTCCTAACTTTATCTCAGTGTAACTAGGTATCTACCTACTTATTAAATCTAATTGCCAAAGAAACTACCTACTACGATCTACATATTACTTAGGTAGATACCATTTACGTCTATATTAGGTACTGGCCCTTTGATCTTAATAAAGTTGAATTTTGGAATAATATTGACCTATTTTCAAAGCAAAAAAAGCAAAGATGTAGCTATGAAAAACATAGCTACATCTTTGCTTTCGTTAAGGCGACATTAAGTGACAGCGACCTTGAGCGAATGGGAGGAGCGAGCGTCACGCCCCGCGACCCCGCAACTGCATGCACGTAATTTCGTAGGGTAACCAATACGTTTCAGATGGTGAGGATAATCCTGACTGATATTTGATCACCATCCATTTTTATTTCAATGTAGTGTTAATAAATAAGGTAATATTTTGATAATAAATTCAATGATCAAACTTTAAAACCTCGAAAAAAAAAATCAGCTGTTCCCTACATTTTGACGAGTTATGCGAACATAAATGCAGGGAACAGCAGATTTTTTTTTTCACGTTTTCATGTTCTGTGCTAAAAGTTGTTTGTGTAAAGTTGTTTCGTGTATGAATAGATAGACCGGGTATCTACATATATTTACGTAAGTACTTACCTAATAAAGGTGTCCATACATAAATAGGAAATACTAATTAAATATAGACATACCTACTTAAAATAATAACAAGATGACAAAAACCTAAAACCTCTTTTGTAAATGATCCAATCACTTCAGAACTGAAACATAATTATAATCTATACTTATAATAAATCTGTAGAGAGGTCAACTCTGTACATGATATATATTTTCAAAATAACTATCAGGGGGTTAGTGATCGATACTGATGCCAAAAATGCAATCAGTAAAATTTTTGCCTGTCTGTCTGTCTGTCTGTCTCTATGTTCCTTATAGAAACAAACTACTCGACGGATTTTACGAAACTTGGTACAATTATTCTTCATACTCCTGGGGGAGGTTATAGTATACTTTTCATCACGCTACAATGAATAGGAGCAGAGCAGTGAAAGGAAATGTTGGGAAAACGGGAGAATTTGCTCCATTTTTTAAGCTTCCGTCGCGTGTGCAGCCTTAATGGTTAAAGCTACATAGAAATCATTTACGACGGAAATGTTCTACATAAAATTATCTAAAAAATATCCCACAACAGCATATGTCTATCTTTTATGGTTGAGTCACAATAACATGTGTAACTCCCGATAGCTTAGCAGTTCGGAGCTTTCTGATTATATTTGTTTACTTTTACGTTTATAATACTCTCACTCATCCCTAATTAAAAGAAGTTAATATTATTACCTATTCAATAAAAAAAGAATCATAGTAATCGGTATAGAAACACCAAACTTATACATGAAATACGCTAATAAGCCATCGCGCCGTCGCGCGTGAATACTGAATCATGCCATAAGGATTATTTTTGTGTAACGGTTGCCGCGCTCGACGCGGGTCGTGGCGGTAGGGTATAAAAAGGCGGGAGGTCCGAGCGCGAGCTTCATTCAATATTTGGCTGGACAATAAGGTCGAACGCTCTGAACGCATCAACGTTCAGAGCGTTCGACCTTATTGACAGACAAAAATTGATATTAACAAACCGTGCTTATCAGCGCGACTTTTAGTCTTTAAATAGTTTATTTGAATTTCTTTTGTTGTTATTTTATAAAATAGGTATTAGTTGTTTTGGTAGTGTTTAAATATTCGTTCAAATTACAAATCTATATGTTACAAACGCAGGGAGCTTCCCAGGAGACTACGCATCAGCGGAAGCAGTGATGTCACCGCCATGTATTTTCTATTTCCTCGGATTGATTTCTAGTCAATTAATAATTACTTATTGATTTTAATACTGCTCATATTTATTATGTTTAATTTTTTAATTGTATCGAGTTGTATTTTTTTTTTTTTAAGTTAGCAACTTTGATTGTACGCGCTTATAAAATACGTTGTAACCGTCATGTAAGCCCCTGTTCGCTGTGGAACGCCGATTACACTACAGATATTTTGTACCTCCGTGTTATTTCTACACTGCACCTACGCCCATCCTCAGCAGAACACACTACTGATAGCCTCACACATCCCCTTCTTTACATATACTTATAATAAATCTGTAAAGTGAAAATTCTGTACATTGAAATTATCAAAAAAATAAATGGCAGGGGGTGTTATTAGACCGACACAGAACCCAAAAATGTGATTAAAATTTTTTTTGTCTCTATGTTTGTTCAGGCATCAGGCAAAAACGACCGGTTCGATTACGATGACACTTGGTATAATTATTCTTTAATATCCTGGGCACCACACCACTGGGTACTTTTTATCCCGGAAAAAAATATACAATAAAAAACAAACTTAATTTTGCGGTTCGATCCCTAGACCCGATTACTGTACCAACCGCAAATAATAAGTTTGTCGTAGTACACGACGAAGATAAGAATAATAGGCGAGCGTTCGTTCATATTAGCATTCTATAAATTGTATGTTTTAACTGCTACTTGCAATTCCAAAACGTGCTTTTCAGTGCGACCTTTTTATTCCTTTTAGTTTTTACTAAGTACAGTTTAAGGTAGAGTCATTTAGGTTTATTTTTATAAGTCGTAGGTATAGATTTTAATTTTAAAGTATGGGTAGTAAATTTGATAGTGTACGTAGTGACCGTAGGTTATTTTATAAAACTGTTAGGTAGGATTAGTCATTCGTATAGATATTAGTTTTTAGGGATTTTGCTTATTTATTGAGTTTAGATTAGTTATCATCAGAAATAGGTTTATTTAGGTATTTTATTTTCTGTTATTGAGTTTTTTTTATTAGGTAGGTACTTTATTAGGTTTACTTTTATAATCTAATATAAAATTCAAAGTCCTGTGATCCTGTCTGACTTATTATATCAATGCACAGCCTAAACCGCTGGTCATAGAGACATTAAATTTGGAGTGTGTTCTGTGTGAAGTATATGAAGGTATCCACTAAGAAAGGGTTTTTCGAAATTCCACTCCTAAGAGGGTGAATGGGGGGAGGGTGAAATTTCACGCGGACGAAGTCGCGGGCAGAAGCTAGTGATAAATAAAACAAAAAAGCCTAGAAGTGATTTTTTATTTATTCGTTGCAAAAACAGTGAAAGGAATTTGTGTGACTCCATCTTGGATTTTGACTTTGACTTCATTTTCGTCATTAGCGCCCCTAAAACCATGAAAACGACACCCATGACGCATATTTTGTAAAATTTCGCAGCCGCCATCTTGGATTTTGACTTTGACCTCATTTTCGTCATTAGCGCCCCCGAAAACCATGAAAACGACACCCATGACGCATTTTTGTAAAATTTCGCAGCCGCCATCTTGGATTTTGACTTTGACCTCATTTTCGTCATTAGCGCCCCCGAAAACCATGAAAACGACACCCATGACGCATATTTTGTAAAATTTCGCAGCCGCCATCTTGGATTTTGACTTTGACCTCATTTTCGTCATTAGCGCCCCCGAAAACCATGAAAACGACACCCATGACGCATATTTTGTAAAATTTCGCAGCCGCCATCTTGGATTTTGACTTTGACCTCATTTTCGTCATTAGCGCCCCCGAAAACCATGAAAACGACACCCATGACGCATTTTTGTAAAATTTCGCAGCCGCCATCTTGGATTTTGACTTTGACCTCATTTTCGTCATTAGCGCCCCCGAAAACCATGAAAACGACACCCATGACGCATATTTTGTAAAATTTCGCAGCCGCCATCTTGGATTTTGACTTTGACCTCATTTTCGTCATTAGCGCCCCCGAAAACCATGAAAACGACACCCATGACGCATATTTTGTAAAATTTCGCAGCCGCCATCTTGGATTTTGACTTTGACCTCATTTTCGTCATTAGCGCCCCCGAAAACCATGAAAACGACACCCATGACGCATTTTTGTAAAATTTCGCAGCCGCCATCTTGGATTTTGACTTTGACCTCATTTTCGTCATTAGCGCCCCCGAAAACCATGAAAACGACACCCATGACGCATATTTTGTAAAATTTCGCAGCCGCCATTTTGGATTTTGACTTTGACCTCATTTTCGTCATTAGCGCCCCCGAAAACCATGAAAACGACACCCATGACGCATATTTTGTAAAATTTCGCAGCCGCCATTTTGGATTTTGACTTTGACCTCATTTTCGTCATTAGCGCCCCCGAAAACCATGAAAACGACACCCATGACGCATATTTTGTAAAATTTCGCAGCCGCCATCTTGGATTTTGACTTTGACCTCATTTTCGTCATTAGCGCCCCCGAAAACCATGAAAACGACACCCATGACGCATATTTTGTAAAATTTCGCAGCCGCCATCTTGGATTTTGACTTTGACCTCATTTTCGTCATTAGCGCCCCCGAAAACCATGAAAACGACACCCATGACGCATTTTTGTAAAATTTCGCAGCCGCCATCTTGGATTTTGACTTTGACCTCATTTTCGTCATTAGCGCCCCCGAAAACCATGAAAACGACACCCATGACGCATATTTTGTAAAATTTCGCAGCCGCCATTTTGGATTTTGACTTTGACCTCATTTTCGTCATTAGCGCCCCCAAAAACCATGAAAACGACACCCATGACGCATATTTTGTAAAATTTCGCAGCCGCCATCTTGGATTTTGACTTTGACCTCATTTTCGTCATTAGCGCCCCCGAAAACCATGAAAACGACACCCATGACGCATATTTTGTAAAATTTCGCAGCCGCCATCTTGGATTTTGACTTTGACCTCATTTTCGTCATTAGCGCCCCCGAAAACCATGAAAACGACACCCATGACGAATATTTTGTAAAATTTCGCAGCCGCCATCTTGGATTTTGACTTTGACCTCATTTTCGTCATTAGCGCCCCCGAAAACCATGAAAACGTCAGTCGTGCAACAGTCTAGTCGTGGATACGTCCAGTCGCGCACGTGTTTAGTCTCGCAAAAGTCCATTCGCGGATATGTCTAGTCGCGCAAAAGGAGCCGCGTAAGTTTCTTTCGCGCAAATGTACCAGATCCCCCTGTATGTGAGCTACTGTGAAAATAAGAATAATAAATTAGGTATATGCATTTACTTGTCAGCAATAATGTCCTCATTTTCATTTTCAATATGCGGAGTTGCCTTTTTCTCCTGTTCTATACAGCCAGAGCTACAAAATAAATGGATTAAAATATAGGTTAATATAGGCATCGGCATGGAAGTATAGGCATGGGTGAAAGTAGGAAGATAGTTGTGCACGACATAGGTACTGTAAGTCTACAACAGACGCAAAAGTGCAGTCGAAGTCGTACTAAATTTACATACCAAGAATAATTACCCCACAACTATGTCAATAATAGCATTCAAGTATTTTTTGAAACTCTGATCCGGACTGTCCCTACAAGGATGCGGTATGGTTATACTACATTACAATAATTACCTCGTATCTGCATTTACGACTTGAGAATCTTCGTTATTTTGTATTCTCCGGAAACAGAAATAAAACAATTATTATTTAGTAAAATAAAAGTATATTTACTACAATTGAATATTTTTTTTATTTTTTTTTATTTAGGTACACTAATTTAATCTTTCGATAGAGATAAATGATAATTTTATTTCGATTAAAATACGTTACTTACCTCAATAATCTATTTTTTACCAATATAAGGCGTTTCTTTTTTAGTAATTTGGAATTAGCAGCCATTTTCAGCACGAAAATCAAAAGCGATTAAAATTATGTTCTGATTGCTCCGAGCGTTAGCGTCTACCCGTGACAGTGGTCAGCGATGCACTGCCGCCCGTCGCCCGCAAGAGCCCCCGCTTCAACGCGCACCAAGTTTATTCGAAAAAAGAACCCACGTTGACTTATCAAACAAAAAACAAATAAAAACCGTATACTAAAATTTGGGGAATTAAATTGTCTTTTATATGGTGAAAGTTTTATGAAAATACACCCGATAGTGTTTGCGTAATTATCGTTTTTATGTCCGCGGTAGACAATACTTTACAAATTAATTACACTATGTTAAAAAAATATAATTGCAAATATTCACATATCAAATTACGAAGCAAATGGTCTAGTATAACATTTATTTTTTTCAAAGAAATCAGTCCGGTCGATTAGACGTGATGTTGAATTTAAAATCATTAGAAGTCGTATATCTGCGCCTTAATGTCATACAAAAGTGACAAAAACGTAACTGCAAAGCGCGGTCAATAAAAAATAAAACTGACTGTTAATGGCCAGTCTCCCACAGCGTTAATTACGCGACATTCCTTCCACTCGTTCGATTCCGTTCATTCATTCACAATTACATCTGTTAACTAAACTATCGCGTCACCCTACACTCTGGGGTTCATTTAACCCCTCGAATATAAAAGGAACAATAACATTGACTGGTCCGCTCCAGCAACTGATTGCGCAGTATCAAATCAAAGGCGTTGTTGTTTTAATTTTCTTTTGTTGAATGTTTTGTTATTGTTTGTGTCAATCAGTTTCGCTATCGAGATAATTCAATTATATAGATGGGCATTTTTGTGTGAATGATAAGTAGAGTAATGGAATTCGTTAGAACTGTTTTATCATACTTAGCAATAATAATGTTATGAAGTTCTAAGACAAACCCCGCTCATCCCATAATCGTCCTAGCAGACAATGAGGATTTCATAAATCAATCAAACTTTCAAACAAAGATCATAACTCAACGCAACGACTCTTCTGGAAAACTTAAATTACTCTTTTTTCCGCAATGCGAGTGCGAATAATCTTCTTGACGGGCTGAGAAATTGATGGCTAAAAAACGCCAACTCAAAATCCGACAAACTTTTTACGTCAGCCGAGTTTCACTTAGAGAAGTTTCTACATCCATTTAGAAGTTACTCCTATACGACAAGCTGACAAATTTTAATGAACCCAAGAGGGCTGCTAATGTCTGCGACTCGCATAATGGGAAAACTTTGACGCGTTCCCCCGCCGCCGCGCAGCCAACGCGCTCCGCATTTTTACTTCACATATTCTATTGTTTTCAAGACATATTTACCAAAGTCATGACAAAACAGCGATTGTGAGTTCGCCAACTCACATTACGAACACAAAATTGTTTGATTACTTTATCCGCTAATTTTGGACCAACGCAACGTGTGCGTTATGGGAAATAAAATGTAACGCTATACCCCTGGGTGCGTTACAATAAAAAGCGCAATCATTTTGACGTGTGCCATTTCAACTCTTTCACTGAACTCCGCCTAGTATAAATTACATTATAAATTTTAACCTAATCGTTCAGTGACCAACGAAAAAACGTATTAGGGGTGAGATGATTGTGATTTAAACGGCTAACCCCCGCTTAAGGGCGGTCTCGGGTCATCCATCATACGCTTTACATATGTTTGAATAAAGCTCGTGGGAAAAGGATTTCCTCTCAGAAGTCAAAGCGGCATTTTGCTACATTGTAGGGTGGCCAACTGAGCGAAAATAGTAAAGGAAATGGATAGGCCTTATGAATGGCGAAAATACTTAGTGGCTTTGACATATTCACGTAAACGCTCAGAGTGAATACTTATATCTAAGAGTGTGGTGTAAATAAGACATTCACTTTATGGACCTAGATCTAATTTATATATAACCCCGCTTACACACGCACCAACCGTAAGAACTCTATCTCTTGACTCCTTCCAGCACCCATTTATTTTAAGGATGGGAAATCATCAAACTGTGTCAGACTCTTACTGACTAAAACCCATCCATGTTCCTTCCTTAGCCCTTTATGTTCCGGGGTAGCGGTATAACCCTTTCGGACAATACCGCTGACCCTTCCAGCACCTTCCTTGCGTAATAAACTATCACTCTCAATCTGAATAATTTTCAAGGATATTGCTAATCCATTGCTTCATAATTATGTTTGAAAAATGTGTCTGCTCATCAACGTAAATAAAGCAATAAATGTTGTTAAACTGCCAAAATGAAGCCCATTACTACTGATAGTATATTACGCAATTACCCCGCCGGTACCTATACCGTCCTAAACAATTAATACCAAATAATGGCTTTATTTTTTTCCTGGACAATCGTTAGATTCCAATACCTAAATACAAAAACTGAATTCTAAATGACTGTTTACTCCGACGACGGCGACGCGGCGACGCACCAAACTCACTTAACTTTCCCACCGCTTGCTTAACCCATGGCATTCCTACCCTACAAATAGCGGATTAGGGCAGTTTGGCAAACAAGGCGTCGCCGGCGCGTGCTGCGCTTATAACTAATGCTGTATTAATGTCTATTAGCTGCCCGCCATTGTTCTGCACCTAGCTCTATCTATTTGTTTGGATTTGTGCTAGTAATGCGACAGTGAGGACTAAGCCGATGAATTTCGCACGAGAGGCGTTAATAGAAGTCAAGTATGCGCGTTTGTTGTGATTTCTAAAGATTAGGGCATAATGCAATTGCGTTTTTCGTTCCCAGGGTGTCGTAAAGGACAGCTTAGGACTTTTTTAAACAGGTGTGTTAGATGTGGTAGCTTTTGAGCGAGAAATTACGTTAGGTATAGGTAGGTAAAGGTACAAATGTAAAATTCTAAATATGTTACCGTTTTTAGTTAGCACTGGCACTAGCTAATTTTTCGAACATATGAAGCAATGGATTAGCAATATCCTTCAAAATGATTTAGATTGATATTGATAGTGTGTTATAAATGCAATTATAGGGTGCTGGGAATCAAACCGAGGACACTACGCTCAACAGCCGTGTTTGGAGCCCCGATCAGTTATACACTATGAGAGTTATCTAGCTACAAATTACTATGCAACATGATATTTTAATTCATGTTGGATCGGAAACTTTAGATCACCGACGGACGTCGAGCAAACTTGGCTAGCTTGGCTTGTCAACATTGCCTATACAAACTTGCACCAACTTTACAAGGCCAATGCCGCAGATCGATCCGCTTCTTGCCTCACGATAGTTGCGATAAAAGTGTTAAGTAACAGGGGCGAGCCTTATCGCAGGCGGCACGTGTCATCAGCTAACTCAATGCACCCCATCATTGTTGTGACGTCAGAATATGGCATTCAGGTCATTGTTATTGTGAACTTGGCAGCTGAAAGCGGTGGCTTTCTGAAGATGTTGTTGTAGTTATGAAAGCTTAGGTACCTACAGAACCTAAGGAGCTTAGGTAAGTCTTGTACTATGTATGTGGCGTTTGACTGATAGAAAATTAAATAAAACACAACACTGCAGATTTAAGTATTTATCTTGGTATACATTCTGATAAACTTTAGTTGACCTCACGACATCTTTCTCTCTTGCACGTGAAACTTACCTACTCACAGGTAAGACGTAGTAAGATACCTAAAGGTACCTAATATTGTTGTATTACTGAAACTAAAGGGTTTAAAGGATTTTCCACAAGACACTACGAAAAATGCAATTCACACCGTGTGTACCTATCATCGTTATAGAGGCCGAAAACCGCTTAATTTCAAACAATAATACAATAACATTTTATTTCCTATCTCATTACATCGGCCTCCCACAAAGCGTTCTCATTACCGGCGTTTCACTTTACACTTCCTGCTCATTCGTGTGCAATCTGTAGTGTGCAAATCCGTTAATCTTATTTGGTGGGTAGTCAGAACGCACGTGGCGCCACGTGGCGCGAAATCAAACTAATCTCCAGGCCGTACGCGTCGGCGGGCAGCGCGCGTGCGCCGAACCGATAACGCCAAGAAACGCCATTCATTGCCGCTCTTTTGTAGTGAACAATCACTTATTTATTTATGATATTTGCTACTAGTCAACCTGCCACCCTCGTGAGTTAATGTGTACTTAACTCGGCTAAAGCTCCGCATCGTCAGATAGGGTGTCTTATAGGGGTTTTATAGTTGCCGGTTATGTATAGACTTATAGCACTGATTCGTTATTTTACTACTATGTATTTTATGATGATTTCTTTTTTTATACGTAAAAATGTCTGACCTAAATTAAATTACACTGCTTGATCTGGAAATCGAATCCTAGACCCCACGCTTAGCAGTGACGCTTGCGACAACTAGATACCTAAATAAAAATACACAGTAAAAAAACATGCGTTGTCTTGTGAAATTAAATAATTAAGTTTGAAATTAGCCATCGGTATATGCGGGTACACTATTTTAAGACTCGACAATAGTTTCAATTAGCCGTTATATCTACATAAATTCAGAAAGCACTCTTATCGACTATGATTATTATTAATATTACTGTATGACTAAAATCTGATCGAATCCTAAGCTTATGGGTGGATAGGTGCCTAAGCCACAGTTCTGCGCAAAATACATCTCCTGGACTCTGAATCTATACGACTCGATGACAAAAATGTATTTGTATAAGTATGTACTCGTATGTATTACAGAATTCAAAAATGTATTTCCACACATCAGTCAAAGCTAAATTGTTATGATAGTAGAATGGCCGTGCAGTCCACTGTTAAATATAGAAAGTTCCATGTTATCTATCACACAGTGATTATTTGTGCTAAATAAAAAATTGGTTCCAATACTCAGTCGCAATAAAGGTTCATTAATCAACTTAGAACGGAACGTGTCGTATTACCAAAAGCTTAGTACTCGAAAATCTTAATTAAAAAAAAAAATTGTTACTGACAAGTGACAGTGTCACCTGTGGGTGCGTTCCGAGTTGCTCTGTAATCGAATTTAGCATGCTTATCCTTGTTCCGATTTAGCGTGAGCGCGATATCGAGGTCCCGTGAATCGTCATAGGTGACGTCATGACATGCGCCATCTTGCAATAACACCGATCATGCCATAAAGGCCACCTTCCGAATTGGCTAATATCGCTCACAGCACTCAAATCGTCTCACATGCGTTCCTTAGTGGATATCACGATTATGACAGCTGAGAGCTGTCAACAATTCGGAACACTCGTGAGCGCGCTCACAGTGCTTACTCGGTGTCAAAAAGATATTACAGCAGTATTTCTTCGTATAAACACCACACGTTTCTTCCTTTTCTTTGTTTAGGTGGCGACTGTCAGCCAGAAGCACAATTTCGAAAATACCAAGTTATTAAAAAGATATGATGAAGCTCAAAACAAAACACACACTGACACATCCTCATCCTCACGCATACACGCACTGTCATTTTTGACAGCGCTCACGGTGATATTAGTATGAGGCATGGTCGGCGTTATCACAAGATGGCGCATGTCATGACGTCATCTGTGACGATTCACGGGACATCGTTATCGCGCTCACGCTAATTCGGTACGGGCTTAAGCACGCTCAAATCGATTACATCGATTATGTTCTTAATACGGAACGCACCCAAAATAATATCACCGTGAGCGCTGTCAAAAATGACAGTTTTGCTGTTTTGTTGGCATATTCAAAATTGTTCTTTTGGCTACAGTCGCCACCTAACCAAAGAAAAAGAAGAAATGTGGTGTATACAGAAAGAAATACTGTAATCCAACCATGAGTATTCTGTCTTCAAGTGAATATATCGTCCCCGTAGAGCGAAAAATTAACAAAAACTTTAACTCTTAAAAACTTTAACTCACTTTAACATTAACAAAAATTTTGAAAGTAATAACAAAAAATTTACCTCTCATTATCTCAAAACACGATTTTTCGACTTCTTTTCGCTCTACGGGGACGTCGATAATTATATTCACTTGAATACAGAATACTCATGGTTGGATTACAGTATTTATTTCTATATACACCACATTTCTTCTTTTTCTTTGGTTAAGTGGCGACTGTAGCCAGAAGTATAATTTCGAATATACCATGTTTGTTTCAAAATTATTAAGATGCAACTCAAAACAAAGTTTTGACGTTGAGCGAGCACTGTGAGCGCGTTCATTAGCATTCCGAATTATTGACAGCTCTCAGCTCATATAATCGTGATATCTAAATCGGAACGCAAATTATTAACTAGTGACAGTGACAGTAACTGACGGCACGCTGTGGTCGTCACACAGCAGAACTGTTTTGGTTTTGTAAAATTGGAAATTGTGAAAATTATCTATTTATATATTACAAAAACTCTCTTCTGATGGGTGAAGAAGACGAATACGCTTGCGTCAACAGAGCGCACCTAAAAATCAAGGACACATCTGGAATCAAAAAGAAAAAAAAGAAGAAGGCTAAAAAGGAGACAGAGAAACTGATGGAGAATGAAGTAAAACAACAGGTTCAGCAACAACAACAACAGCAACAGCAGCAACCAAGTGTCATAGTTGTAAACACTAAGACGAAGGCTGAGATGGCGTTTCAGAAGATGCAGGAGAAAATGGTAATCGCACTTATTTATGATTCATCTGAGGTTTTGTTTGTGTTTTCTGTAGAGTAGCCCCTAAAACGACCTTAGGACCGAAACTTACTGGTTTTACAAACTTACTAGTCTTTTAATTAGACTTTAACTTTTCTTTTAAACATTTAGTAGCATTTTAGCTTTGTAAACAGTACATGCATGATCACGTCAATAATAATATTATACCTTGTAATCACGCCTCCATCATTCTAATCTTATTTTAGTAAAAAGTATTTGTCTGGCATTTTTGCTGAACTGAGCCTTTTTGCGCAGCCATGAGGCACACTTTCCTGCTAATTTCTTACATAGAACTTTACACTTTTTTATTTGTTTTATCTGATGTATGTCTCTGGGGTACTGAGTATCTTTTAGTCTGTGCTAAATAAATGTATTTTCTTTCTTTGTTTTAGTGTGTAGCACCTTGTAGCCAATTTCTGATTAGCAATAATTCACTGCTGTCTCCATGAAAATTTCTCTTGTTATTCTTTATCACATTTACTAACCAGACTTTTATATCATTGCAGCAAAAGCAGAGAATACAGCAGAAAGCTGAGATGACTCACAAACAAAGAGTGGAGAAGTTCAACCAGCATCTAGACAGCCTGACTGAGCACTTTGATATACCTAAAGTATCTTGGACTAAGTAAAATAAAACTATTAACATCTTGGATTTATTTGTTACTTAACCTTTTAACTGCCCGATTGCATATCAGCTGTAGTGCGCCCAAGCCAAAAAAAAAAAGAAACGAAAAAATACCTGATAGAATACAGCTAAGCAGATTAAACGAGCTGTGGTATTTGGTCATAAATATACGTTCCTGGCGAAATAGACACGAAAATATTTGTCAGTTAAAGGGTTAACAACAAGAAGGAAATGTTTTAGAATTGTGTTTTATACTGACATTAAGATGTGTAACACTTTGTTATAAGAAATAGGTTTAAGTATGTAATTAATACATTAAATTTAATGAATGCACCAATATTTTTTATTTTACTTGAAATACCCAGAATGCTACAAGTGTATGAACTACTGATACAGGCTCATGCAATTTGGTAATTGTGGTTAGAACAATGCTATTTGATACCATGCCATTGTTCATAGGTTTGAGTGCTGCTAATGGCAGTTGTTTTCATCAATATCTACTACTAATAAGCTGAAGAGTTTGTTTGAATGCGTTAATCTCTGGAACCACCAGTCAGATTTGAAAAATTTGTTGCGCATTTCATAGCACAATTCTTGAGGACAGCTATAAGCCCTTAGGAGCCAAGTAAAAAGAAACAAAGTCAGAAAGATCACTTGTAACAGCCCGAGCAGGTGATGCGATGCAACAGGGTGGGTCCAGGGAACAAAAAATGTCAATCTAACGAAGTCGCGGTCAGAAGCTAGTACACCAATAATATGGCTGTTAGATCATTAAAATCAAACACTGAGTTATTGATAAAACATTTTATTAAGATATCTATACAAATTATACAAAACATGTATATTAGAATGTCATATTTTGGATGGACTTCATTGTAGAAAGGTAACAATGTTAGTGTAAATAGATAGATATACATTCTCAGTCTATCAAAAAGTACTCTGTGATATACATTGCACAAAAAAAAACATGTAAAAATGTATTTGATACCTAGGCCTATTACTCAATAAAGTAATTAAAGAAACTGATTCCATATTTTCCTCACCATGTTAAGGCAACAGCAATAACAATTCTTCTTGAAAGTTTGATTGATTTACATATTGCTAAGGCACACGAAAGTAAGGCTTACTCTATATACATAGATTTGTTATTAGATTACTGTGTTGAAAAAGATATTAGCAGTCCGAATATAGAAAGCACTGTGAAGGAAATATTAACATCATAGTTACACTACACAAGCTTAAATCTTATTTCGAGTTATAAGGAAAATCTTATAGTTAACAAGGAAAAATTAATTTTACTTGATATGGGAAAACATTATTTATGTAAAAGAGGTCCACATTGAAACTTATGATTGCAATCATAATAAGTATTCTGGGAAAAGCTGCAGTCATGAATGTGCCACTATTGTCATAATCGAATTTAATATAGTAAATAATACATATTAAAATGTTTTCTTTTAAAGTCACTTTAATGTAATAAAAGTAATATTAATAATGACAGATGAAATATGCATACAATAAAAAGTAGTTGGTAAAACATTTATTTAAGTACTTAAATAAAAGGCACATTGCACTTGTTGAGATTCGTCAGATAAGTCTATAGTGTTAGTTCCTAATAAGTACAGAATCAAAGACAAAATAAAACAGAAAGTAAATAACATAAATTCATATAAAAAAAACTGGAATGATACAATCATAACTGGACGGACTGGATAAAAAAACATACCATCAAGGTATAAGGTAGAAGTCATTAGGGTTAGGCAGAACTGCACCTATAATACACCCATATTTCGCCACTATGTAATAGGGAGCGAAAACAAAAACTAAATAAAATAAATTCATACTTGTAAAAAAACTGGAATGATATAATCATAACTGGACGGACTGGATAAAAATCAGTCATAAAATTAAATTAAATAGCATTTCTACAGCAGAAAACTACACGTGAAATTTGAAAATGAGGTTGAGGCACAACATCGATTAAGGCTGTTAGGTCACCTACTTGTAATCTACATCAGTCTAACCGCGAAAACTCAAACGCTACATAAGTTTAAAATGGTTTTAAACATTTTGTGTCTACAAGTCTACAGTACATCTGAAAATAAAAATAACTAGAGGCAGCCACGTCCTACACGGCCGAGTATGCACTCGCGCGACGATCGCGATGGTTAGGACGTGCGCCGAACGCGTGGGGTGCGTCTTATATCATATAAAGATATTTGGTATTTGAATAACGTTCACAAGATATAATAAACGTGAGATATACCAATACCAACTGTTGATATGATTTCTTTACATATAACATTTATATACTCTTGCGTATTCGCGCGACGAACACTTTCCATTAGGACACCCGGTATGCCTCGGCGACTTAAAATTAAGTGGCGTTTGAGAATTCGGCTGTTCACTTATTTCTTATTACTGTATTAACGTAACTAAAGCTACCAAAAATATTGTTACTGTATTAACTACCATGGTGTGAGCAGAATTGCTGCCCCAAAATGAGAAGCTGAACACTTTTATGTAGTTTTCCTTCGTGGACCAAGGGTCGCTGCCATCGTCGAAGTGCATCGGACATTGGTCCCGTTCCCTTTCGTACTCTTCCATTTCTACGGCGACTGCGGCGCCCTCCGTGTAGTTCCATGATGTTACGTCTTGTTTCAAGTCGCAGTATGGGCCTAAGGCTTGAGACATTAGTATTCTGTAAGTATAAAAACAATACTTTAACCTAGAGATCAAACAAAGTAATCACTCTTCTCTCATACACATTCATCTCTTCAATGAAAAGTTTACAAAATAAAGTTTCGGAAGTTACTGGCTGTGGTTTTGTCAACTTTTTATATATTGCAAAATTGCTACCAGCTTCCGAAAGTAAAATGATTTTTTTTCACTCTGTAGTGGCTTTTGTTGAATGTGTTTATTTTCATTCTAAAAAGTTTTCACTTTTTAGTACTTACCCCACAAAAATTGTTGTACCACTACTTACAATGTGAAGATAACAACATCATCAACTGAAGAACTGGATTAAAAACCTATTATTAAAGCAGAATACAAAGCATTTTTATAATAAATAATTACGCACCTATTCAGATCAGCTCTCTGGTACACCCAACACCTATATTTAGAGAAGGGGTCTAATTCATCATAGGTAATCAGATAAGACTTCAAATTCTCCTTCCAATATCCAATACATTTCATCCTGTAATCGGGATCACTGTAGATATCAACAGGTCTACCCAAGTAGTCCACAGACAAACAGTAATTCTCCTTGATCTGTATAGTTTTCTGGTCTATATCGCATACTGAGAAGTCACTTATATTCAATTTGCAGTACAAGTTTGGTCGAGGACTTAGTGTAACACCTCCCAATATCCTCGTTTCGAATCGTACGTCGCCTCTTTGTGTGAAATTGAATTTTCCTGCGACAGGACAGCGAATGGGTGAAGGGTCCTTTTTCAAGAATATATCGTAGCGCCATTCTTGTTTGTTTTTGAACTGTACCCAAGAACATACTGTATGGAAGTTGCTCTGAATCATAGCCAAGCCCTTTCGGTATCTAAAAAAAAAACAAAACTTAAGATGGGGAAAAGAATTCCTAGAAGGGTGCTTCATCACTGATGGTTGTATCCTTTTACTTTTTGCCGACAAACAAATGCATCATTTAAGCTGTTTTTTAAACGTTTCATAAATTTTTACCTTATAACATTGTGATGTTGTGGTACGAAGTCGAAGCACACATAATCCTTTTGACAACCATCAACTGTGAGACGAGCCATCATCACTCTACTGTCACGCTGTTCTCTGTAACGAAAAATAATTTATAAAAGACATTATATCTAAGTACTAATTTTCAGAACATCATGCAGCGGGGTAAATGCGTAACAATGGCTTTCATTTTGATAGTTTTGTTTGATTGTTCAGAATTATTCAGATTTTGTTTAATAAGTATAGTGTGTTATTCGTAATTATTGCGCAATAAGTCCTGAATAATTACGTAATAGGTCCTACAATGTCACACAATAGGTTTTTCATTTAATAAAAGAGGAAAGTTTTACCTGCACACGTAAATGGTTCTCCTGAATCTGCCCTCGTCAGGATAGTAAGTCTCTATAATATGTGTTTCATTGATAAATACATCTGCATCAATATTAGCAGTGTTTATCCAATCTCCAGAGAAGTTTTGTGGCAATCGACATCCTGGTTCTACCACTTCAGCCTATATAAGAGATAAAAGAAGATTACTATTTTTCTTTTTTACAAGGTGTAATTTAAATGGTGTTGGACCTGAAAAGAGGCCATTGTACTCATCATTATGAACAACCTTTACTATGAAACTAACCCTAAAATCGCGAAACAAAATCAGCTGTTTCCTGCATTTTAACGAGTGCGAACATAAATTTAGGGAACAGTTGATGTTTGTTTTTTTAAAAACCTAGTCGAACATATAACCTCCCCCTTTTTGGAAGTCGGTTAAAAACGCAAAACAATAAACTACGTCTTGACAAAAATCTTGAGCTGCCAATTTCGAATCGGGATTGCATTCAGTGAAAGTAAAAAAAAAAATTGGTTGTCTGTAAAATCGGTTTACTGACGATAATTTTATGTCCTGAGATAGGTGCGATGCGATGCATAGATGCGTGATATCGTCCTAAGAGATAGATGCGTGCAGCGGGATTGTCCGAAAGGGTTACCGTTGCCCCAGAATATAAAGGGCTAAGGAAGGAACACGGATGGGTTTTAGTCAGTAAGAGTCTGACACTCCCTTCCGCTCCACCCAGAGCGGGAGGGGTAATTTGATGATTTCCCATCCTTAAAAAAAAAAAAAAAGAGATAGATGCGTCACAAGCCGAACGCTTAGGCCGATCGGGCGATTGTGCCTCTCTAGTCTAACGCTTATACCGCGCTCTCGCTTGCACGCTCGGCTCAGGGGGAACGTGACAATGAGTCATGCTTTTTCGTGCGTGCAGCCGGCGTTCATCGATTTATAAAACGTCACGCACGTCAAAAACGATTTTGCCTTACCTTGACGGCCGTAACTCGATATCTTTCAGGCGATTTCTCAACAGTCTTCAATGTGTTACATTCTGGTGTTATTGAAGCACCAATAAACAGATCATCATCTCTGTTCTTTAGGAAACAGCGGTATCGTTCATCTTTACGAGATTCTTTCGTGTTTGCAACCGCAAAGAAGTGATTCTTGTTAACAAACCAATGTCCTGAAATAAAACACATTTAATGAATACTTAGGCAACAGAAACCTAACCCAGGGGGGGCACGCCACAATATTGGCGATAAGGCCTGTTTTTGAGGAATGGCTGGAGAGGCAGCATGGTGCCCTCAGTTTCCAGCTGACGCAGTTGCTTACTGGACACGGATTTATCGGACCTGCGTCGCATAGGCCGGAAGCGGACGCCTGCTTGTCATCGCTGTGCTCTCGTCGCGACACTTGGTGTACCAAGTGTCAAGAGATTGTGTACAATCTCTAGCTTTCGGCCGTCCATGATCCGTCCTTGGTCGGAAGCGAAAACG
This sequence comes from Gortyna flavago, assembly GCA_963669345.1. NCBI lineage: Eukaryota > Metazoa > Arthropoda > Insecta > Lepidoptera > Noctuidae > Gortyna > Gortyna flavago. Next base: position 6,398,992 of record OY770131.1, read on the forward strand.
CGTGTGATGCTGTCTCTTCTTTTTGTTCTTTGTGAGGTGATGCAGGTAGAGACAGCATACAACTCACTCCACCCGCCCCAAAAAAGCAGCCAGTTGCGGGTTGTCGCAGGTCGGTTTACGATCTCCAGCCACCATAAGGACGGGCCTGCAGGCGGTGAAATTGGGGCTATGGCGTCGCTCAAAAAATTATACTCTACTTACCCAAACAGCTGTATTCCACAACACCATCAAAAGTATTAGACATTCCAGCGCATTTCCTATACGTAATATTGAACTTCTGATTTGTGATCAAGAACTGAGTTCCAGCAGTTTGACAAGACTTGATCTGTGCATCAGGATGGTTGCATTCACCCGTGAACCTAAAACGGTTCTGGTATGCAAACTGCCATACACCTTCCAGAGATGAACGACAATTGACCTAGAATTCATGGAACAATGTTATTGGCAACTAGGCTTCACATACAAAGTTATACCTATTGTGAAATTAACTGCATCATGCTTGAACCCTAACTGGACTGTGGAGGTCAGATAGGCAGTCACTTCAAGTAAAAAAATACAAGTTAGAATAGAAGCCAACTCCAACATAGTTGGGAAAAGACGCTGCAGAGGATGATAGTAATTATGATGCTTGAACAGTGAAAGAGCTGTATCTCATTTTAATGACAATAAGCAGAAATTCTTTTAAATGATAAAAGAGCGTCTTATTAAGAAACTGATTTATAAAAGGTAATTTTATTGGTAAAGCATAATTTTATTAGATTCAAATTACTTATTCACAAGTTTTCACAAAGCCAAGAAGAATGTTATCTTATAAGAAACTTACAGGCACATAGTTCTCAGAGAACAAAGTAATAAGTCCCTGCTGGTCAGGATTAAGGCTTCGACACACCCTCTCCACAGTAGGTTCCTCATCAGGGCCCAAGTTCACACAAGGGGACTCAATCTTCTCCAGTACATTCACAGTTCTCACAATCAGTTTTACACAGTAGTAACACTTTGTGTATGAAAACACCATTGTGTAGTTAACTCTGTATTCTGCCTTTATGTTTACGCATACACCCCTGAAAGAAATATGTGACATTTTGTTGTTTTAAATTTTACAGATATTTACTGCAAAAGTTGGTCATAATGTTATTAAAAAAGTATGTGTATTTTGCCGGTATTTTCCTATGATTATTATTTGCACACGGTGTTAAAAATGACTCATAGAAAACTAATAAGAAATACAACACATTACCTTCCTGTCATATCACTAGCATTGATATCAGTAATAGTTTGTTTGCCATTTTCAAAGGAAAACCAAGTGTTTCTCAGCACTAAAGGTATCATACATTCTGCGACAACAGTAGCAACTAAAACAATACAACAAATACGTTAGGCACTGGGCGTTACCACTAACGATTAATGAAAATTTAAAATCGTTCTTACTGCCAAGTGATAGAAACGATATCACTGTGATTATGGCTAAGTTGCGAGCCATCTTTGTGATAGTATTTAATTTACGGATACATTAAAAATAAATGAAATGTACGCAAACTTATCAGATCAACCAAACTTTTTGACAAGCTAACTGACAATGACTAAATAAATAAATGTATGGACTGGGCATACCTACAAAATTAGAGTGTACACCTACATAAATCGGGCACTAAAGATGGCCGCCTTTCGTAGGGTTCTTTTTGTTTTTCTCGCACCACACCATTTTATACAACACGAGGGCATGATTTTCCTATGAATGGACACCAAAACACCTATTTTCTAGACGTATTTCTCTCGAAAACAACAAAAATGTTTTGAGCAATCAACCGTTTGACAGTACATCTACCACAAAACCATTCATAAAACTCGGCACTCAACATGGCGGCCCGACAGGCCGACACGCGACATGATTTTGATTGACGTCACACAAAAGTGTTGCCAAAATTAATACTTGGCAAACATTTTGATGTCTCTCTTTTCATATGCTGCTCTTGTTTAGTTAAAAAGAAACAGAACGCTTTTTGACATGTTTGTGTCGATATGAAAGATATTTGTATAATTATTATTTCTTTAGTAGAATAGGGCGTCTCCATGCTTCTCCTATCTGAATGCTGACTGACTGGCCTGCTGATTTGCTGAAGCGAGGCAAGGCCCAAGGGTGCGCGCGTGCTGTCAACGGTAAAAGACATCTACCGATAATACCGATATTCTCGCAAGTAGCGATTACCATTCAAAACCTTCAACACAGAACAGTAATCACTGTTACTCCTTTCAATCCCGGGATCTCCAGATAGCACGGAGATTAAGCTCTGTACGTAATAATCGTAAAAATTAATAAAGTTTTATTTTCTTTTTTATTTATTGACAAAGTAGTCAAGTAGTAGTAGTGGTAGTAGTAGTATAGTCAGTAGTCAAGTTGAAGTGAGCAGGTAGACTGTTAAATTCAATTTTTCTTACGTTTTTTGCAATTTGCAGGTCAGTGTCAGGTTGTATTTTGATCAAAATTTGATTCGCGACTATAACAGGTACGTATTTACAGAATTATAATAATAAGAATCATTAATACATCTTTCTAAGTTAGATTTGTACCTTATCAACTTGTATACAGTACATACCTAAATGTAACAACAACCAGAAGTTCACGTACCTAATGATTAAAATTCTGTAAATACGTACAGGTGTTATAGTTGCGAATCTTTTGATCAAGATAAAACCTGACACTGATCTGAAAATAGCAAAAAACGTAAGAAAAATTTAATTTCGCGGGCTACCACTCACAGAGTACTTTTTGATAGAGTGAGACTACCACTGCGCATTCACCAACTAAAACCAAAGAGTACTTTGTATATACGGAAAACTAAAACTAAACCCATGTTTGTATGTATGTCGCAGCCAACTGGTTAAATTAGCCGTTCAGTTAACTGCCTAGCCTTTCCACTAAACGGCGGCCGTTCAACTAACGACCTGAATGATAATCAATTACAGTTTAGGTTGGAAGTCTGTAACCAATCACGCGCGAGCCGAATTGGTTGCAGTAATTAAGGCATTGCACCCCGACCAAGTGGGTTAGGTTAGGTTAGAACTGTGATCAACAGCGTTCGAGCCGAGGGAGGAAGCGAGGCGAGCACTACTTCTAAAGGCCAGGCAGTTAACTGAACGGCTAATCTAACCAGTTGGCTGCGACATGTATACGATGTTCTATTCCGTTAGTTAGTAGGGCAATACCATAGACTAAAGTAACTAAAAAGGCACAGACTACAAATCTACAATTTAGTAAAATGCAGTTTATATAAAGCCGCATTCCGAATTGGCTGTAATCGCTCACAGCACTCAAATCGTCTCTTACCGTAGATATTACGATTATGACAGCTGAGAGCTGTCAACAATTCGGAACGCTCGTGAACGCGATCACAGTGCTTACTCAATCTCAAAACTATATTACAGCAGTATTTCTTTGTAAAAACACCACATGTTTTCTTCTTTGGTAAGGTGGCGACTGTCAGCCAAAAGCACGATTTCGAAAATGCCACGTTAGTTTAATTTAAAGATATGATGCAACTCAAAACAAAACACACACTGACACTTCATCCTCACACACCATGGGCGCGTTCCGAATTGAGGAAATAATCGATGTAATCGATTTGAGCGTGCTAAAACCCGTACCGAATTGGCGTGAGCGCGATAACGATGTCCCGTGAATCGTCATAGATGATGTCATGGCATGCGCCATCTTGCGATAATGTCGACCATGCCTCGTACTAATATCACCGTGAGCGCTGTCAAAAATGACAGTGTGTGTGTGTGTGTGATGATGAGGATGTGTCAGTGTGTGTTTTGTTTTGAGCTGCATCATATCTTTTTAATAATGTGGCATTTTCGAAATTGTGCTTCTGACTGACAGTCGCCACCTAAACAAAGAAAAGGAAGACACGTGTGGTGTTTTTATGAAGAAATACTGCTGTAATATCTTTTTGACACCGAGTAAGCACTGTGAGCGCGCCAACGAGTGTTCCGAATTGTTGACAGCTCTCAGCTGTCATAATCGTGATATCCATTATGGAACGCATGTGAGACGATTTGAGTGCTGTGAGCGATATTGGCCAGTTCGGAAGGCGGCCTAACTGTCATTTTTGACAGCGCTCGCTCACGGTGATATTATTACATACAAGGCATGGTCGCCGGTCGGCGTTATCGCAAGATGGCGCATGTCATGACCTCACCTATGACGATTCACGGGACATCGTTATCGCGCTCACGCTAATTCGGTACGGGTTTAAGCACCACCCGATTCGGAACGCACCCTAGTAGTCGTCTGTCAAAACTTGACGTGTTCGTGTTTTGAGTTGCGGGATTTAACAACAATTTTTTTCACGCATCTATCTACGAATAAATAAGTAAGTAATTTATTTCATTATCCTAGAAATAGGTAGAATGTGGTTTTTGTTCCGTACCAAACATCTGTAATCAAGCAATACTTAACATCTAATACATAATTAACTTCATTAAAAATTTTCAGGCATGGGTCGCCGAAAATCAAAACGAAAGCCTCCAGCAAAGCGAAAGGCCATCGAGCCTTTAGATCAGCAGTTCAACTGTCCATTTTGTAACCACGAGAAGTCCTGTGAGGTGAAAATGTACGTATCCATCAGTTGACGAGTGATTACATTGCCTACGTATATTTGTGAACCATTTGTAATGGAACGTGTTTTTTTTTTTCAGGGATCGAGCTCGAAATACGGCGCGGATACAGTGTCGCGTTTGTTTAGAAGACTTTCAGACTACAACAAACGTGTTGTCCGAGCCTATTGACGTTTATAACGATTGGGTAGATGCCTGTGAAAGCGCCAATTAATTTTATGCCATTGGTTACTTTAAGTTAAAATATGTTATAAATCTCGCCAATGTTTGAGTCTGACGCATTTTCAAGCTGAAGTTCTTGGCATTATTTGTGATTAGTTTCAATATGTATATGTATACTGTACCTTGGGAAGAGCATGTGATTGTTTTATAATAATGTAACATAAAGGATATTGAAATAAATTCTCAATGAACATTTAAGTTTCATTCACTTTATTTACCAACAATACAGCTTACAAGATAATGTGACACAGCCACTGTAAGCAATGTTCCTTACATTTAAGCAATTATCTGCTCTATAAAAAATTTGCTTTACCAAGTCCTATGAACAAGAAACAGGCAGTCATTCTGATCAAGACAATGTAAATAAAATCAATTTGATTAAAATTTAGTACTTACAAATAACAACATTCATACAATGCAACAGTTAATATTTTGTTAAATAAATAGGTACATAATACTTACATTCAATTTTATTGCTTTTATATTAAAACATGTCATTAATCATTGTCAATCATGCACTTTGGAAGCGTGTTTAACACACTAATATGTAAAATCGAAAGTTTGTGTGTGTGTGTGTTAATATGTCTGTTACTTCTTTACACTTAAACGGCTGGACCAATTTTGATAAAATTTTGTATGGAGGTAGCTGACACCCCATATTTACATACAGGCTACTTTTTATCCTGATATTTCCACGGTATCGACACTTATGGAGGTGAAACCGCGGGGCGCAGTTAGTTCATTATAATAATTAGGTAGAAGACATACAGAATAAATAATAGTACATCTCAAGATAGGGCCATATGATTGACAGTGGTTTCAGTATAATGGGGGCCACCAAATCGCATGCAAGATAACAACTAATGAAAATCTTATCAATAAAAATTATGCCTCTAATAAATTAACAATGATTTCCAGAACATTCTTTGCAGGAGCTATGTCTCAATGTCATTTTACAATTCCACAATTTCATATCTTTTTTTACATTCATAGAAGAAAATATACTATGTTGGCGGTTAATATATTAGAAGCACTAATGCTAATTCATGACCTAAAAGCTTTATCAAGATTAAGAAATTTTCTAAGATTTTTTTTATTTATATAATATTGAGATTATGTATTTCTAAAACACAGTACTACACTGACTCAGTTTGAATGTGTGAGTGGAATGTTTTATCCTAGAGCAAAGACAATAACAATGCAGCTAACCAGTAGAATGTAACAATAAATAACTACAAATGTATAGCAACAATATTATAGCTACGGTTTGTTAAATATTAGTTGTAATCTTTATTTATAATCGATTAAGATCGCAACATTCATTTATTTTACGCACACACTACATAATTTATCATATCGTATTAAACATTTAACACCTACATAACATTTATGTAGAGGTGCTCTCTAAACATCTTCATGATAAGCATCATGTTAACAATCCAATTAGGTTGATATATTTATAGTAGTGTTGGATAATTGACCGTAAAATTTACTACATGTGCAGGTAAGTACTTAAACTTTAATTGTACTAACGCTCAAGTCGAAGCTTCGAGCCCTACTGAGTTATAACAACAATATTCCTCAAATGTTTCATAATACTACATTTCTATTGACTTCATAATCAATAATTATATATCATACCCTTACAGCTATCGATATTACACATTGATCAAAATATCCCTATTTAAGTATTAACACAATAGACAGCGTCAAGCTGCATCACATTACAATAACAAATTTAAATAAATAAAAAATCGCTCTATAAAAATAATATAATACATTGTAGATAATTGAGCTATTGCCTAGACTTACAACCCAGGGATATCTGTAACCATGTCATCGTTCACGTAAGACTGTATACATACATAATTGCACGCGCTATGGAAACATTACGTAATATTTACAAAAAGACTACCAAGTAGTAAAACTACAACAATTAGTGTATTATGAGACATGACATGGTTACGAGAGCCGCATACCACCGATCCCCTCTGTGCACAAGCTGTGTAGAGAAGGTATATAAGGTGTCAGAATAGCTCGCACTTACAAGTTCACCACACTGGCGTACTAAAACAGGACCTACTTTAATCAAATCCTTCAATAGTTCAATTGGAATGTTTTTGTCGAAACAATAAATATAAATAATAACCATTCATAACAGACTAATATGCAACGTCAAACAGCAATCTGCATTACACATGTTAAAATCCATTATAGCGTTAGATAGAAACATCCACAGAGAAGCACAATTAGTTAAGTTTAAACATGTTATATAGGTATTCGAATATTAAAATTTGCCCATGTCTATGAAAGAATCGTACTGTATATCGTAGCCGTCGCCGGCACTATTGTCGTCGGACGAAAAGTAGCTACTGAGGCTTGTCAGATGTTGAATTGGAGCGTCTGTGTCGCACGTAGCCGTGTTGTCGGAGTCATCAGAACTGTCGCTATTACTGTCAATGTATTCATACAGTCTTGTGGTCTCGATGCTACAGACCTCAGATATTTCATACGAACTCATCAACGCCGATGTTTTCTCAACATTGATCGCGTCAAGCGAGTTCGATAGTAAAGCATCTTCGATGGGAACCGTCTCGAAATGAGATGAACAAGCTTCTTCTGTGAAGCGACCTGAATCGCCGATTTCAGACACGTTCGGCGACAAAGTCTCATCGATGGCTAACGTGACACTTTCACTTTGTACGTGAGAAGGTTCATCGACGTCTTGGAAACTTATTAAGGGAATGTCAATTTTAGGAACGTCTTCGACGATATCTTTTGTTAGAGATACTGAATTATCATCTGACAAATCTCCTTCAGCGTTGAGCGTCACTGAGTCGTAGTTAGGATCCTTCTCGATGTTCAAAGGTTCTAAATCATCCACACATTTGGTGGAATCGTCACTGCTGTCAGACACTATTAACTCAATGCTCCTATCCAAGATACCGGTGTCCGTGCAAGTGGACATTTCATCTTCGAAAACAATCTCAACGCTCCTAATCCTCATGAGAGGCATTTTAGATGGTGACATTTCGTTGCCTCTGGCCGTCATACCTTTTTTATGATGACTAGTATCGAGTAACGACTCGGTGCATTCGCTGATTTCGTCGTAATCGATTTCGTAGCTCCTAAGATCGGAAACGCAAGGTGAGCTCTCGGTTACTTTGACAGTTGGTGTTTTAGATGTACAGATATGTGCAGTGTGATCGGGTGAGGGCGATAGTGTGGTATGCGCATGGTGTCCCTAAGGTTGCAATGAGTCTTATTGTACATTGGTGCCTAGATCTAGACCGCCCTCCTCCTGCATTTTCGTGAGGAACTTGAACACTCTGCAGGACTCGTCTGTTTGTTTCACCATGTCGATTAACGCTAGCAGCTTCTTGATGCCAATGAAGATCCTGAGGGAGAAAAGACAAATTATCTACTTGATCTTATTGATTTAATTTTTTTAAATTTTGAAACCAAGTAAATACGAGTACTTAAATCTCACGACAAGCTTTTATATCATATAAATTGTGTAATGACGTTATAAGTTGATAGTAAAAGTTTTAAAGGAAAAGTTTTTTTTATTCTTTTTAGCGCATTTAAATAAAAGCTTGTTTTTAAACGGGTTTTTTTCATTTAATTTATTTTTATCATACCTGGCTTTAGATGGCGTGCCTTCAGTGTATCTTGGTTAGAGAGCTCTCGTTCCAGTACTAGTCTAGTGGTGTTTGAAAACAAACTCTACGTACCTTGGACCTGGAAATCGTGTGGTGATCTGGAGTGTAAACATTTAATCTTAAAGATTATTTTTTAGTGCAAATCCTGCCCAAGAACTTGTTAAATTCTATTCTACTTGGCGTAAGACTATCATTAAACAAATATGAAAATAAAAGGAAATAAAAAGTTGCCACCAAACAATAAAATACAAATGTCAGTGACAAGTGGCAACTACATCACCCACCTTGGATTTGCCGCGGCCAATGCAATTTCTTCTTCAGTAGGTTTTGGCGCATTGCTCAGGAACCTTCGGAACTGCTTCATGCGGGACGGTCTAGGCAAGACAAACATCATGTCTAGTAATCAAATTGTACCACTCGAAGCTGTAGACGGATCGCATCCAATAGGGTTTAGTAGCGGCCGCGGTTTTAATTGACTTTCTGCTCAAACCTACGAGATTTTGAAAAATGATCCTTAGGTGTTGACTCAACAAGTAGGTCAAGAGGACTCGGAGTCTGAATCGATCATTACAGTCCCAAGGGGAACTAGCCCAACAGACATAGCTTTAACCTCTTAACCGCCCGACTTCATATCAACCGTCGTGCCCCCAGCGCCCGAAAAAAAAAGGAAAAAATACCTGATAGAATACAGCGTAATTACCTAAATAAAAAAGCAGATTAACCGAGCTGTGGTATTTGGTCGTAAATATACGACCCTGGCGAAATGGACACGAAAATATTTGTCGGATAAATCGGTTAAAAGGTTAATTTAGCAAATGTAAACCAAAAAAAGGCAAAAAAAAAACTCGCGTAGAAAGTTCACATACTCACATCCTGCTACAAGGGAAGAAACTCTTCCACTTACACCGCTTACCCCTGATTAAAACACGTATATTGCACGGAGAGCTCACTTTTGCTTACCATAATCTCGTCGACGTCAAATCATCTAGTGAAAAGACCCTCTTTGTATCCTATAAAAAATTACTTACCATCTCAGATCCTGCAGTAAGAGTTTGATACTCTTTCTTCATTTGCCCTGTTACCAAAGCCTTGTAGTAACGCTTCGAGACGAAGCCAGATCTTTCCACACTTTGCGCTTATTTACCTAACACGAAGTTCCAACCTACCTAGCTCCTCGGATATCATGCTGTATCTTCAGTAGGTCTTGTTTGGAGAAGGCATCGCTCTCTTCAAGCACCGACATGACGTGTTCTGGTTGAGAGAGGTTCGGTACGTGCAGGACGCCTGTAAAGGCTGATAGCATCTCCATATCTTCCAAGACTTGTCTGGTGATGAATCATTTGGTTTAGTATTCTGTTGTTTTCTTTGCGTATCTTTTATAAATAATATTATTTTTTTTTTTAAAGGGGAGGTGCTCATTGGCTGTTAAAAAAATCGTCCGCATCGCTGTCAATGGAAAAATAGTACGAAAGACGCGCAACATTGCCACGTTGGGTGGCAAATTGATTAGTATTCTTGATTATACTGATTATAGTTTACTATGACAGTGGCTAGAGTCGTCGCAGTATTCGCGCCACGAAAGACCAAAACTATTTCATGAATACGAACATTCCAATAGCCGGTCTAATAAATTCCAATAGCCGGTCTAATAAATTGGGCTGACTAAACATGTTGTTTACTCAATCACATCAGTTTCCTGTTTCAGCAAGAGCCTTCGGATTCGAGAGTTCGAAATAAAGTAGGTAATGCCCGATTTTACTAACACTATACTCCATTTGAAATAAGATTACAGTCCGTTCAACCGATTTTGAATTCTATTGCGTTGGTGGCATGACAAATGGCAGCTGCAGTAAACAGTTGGTATTGTAACCACTTTTTTTGCTTTTAATGCCATCCTTATGAGCCATTTCACAAAAGTTTGACGCTCGAGTTTAGGTAAAAGACGGCAGCATTGTGTATGTGTGCGTAGCTATCCACACATACACAATGCAAACAGTGTAGCGCGATTGTCGAGACGGACTAAACAATCTTGAGCCGTCATGATTGTAATGCACCTTTGTTAGAGGCTTATGAAAAAAAGTGATTTTATTTATTCAGTCTACTAACTTGCTAGACTAATAAAAAAACACAAATATACGTTATGTATAAGTGTATAATAAAATTGAACAGGTAAACAATCAGACATTATATATTAATATATTTATAACATAATAATTATTTTTGTAAGAGCGTTTGCCCCAACAAGCATCCGCTTCGACCGCTATCATTGGTCCGAATTGCTAACATCGCCACGAGATACTGCCGCTTTAATTTCCTGTTTGGCATCATTTAACATTGTCATTTCAGCAGCAGTTTTCCACATGTCGAAAATAGCATCATGTGTTTGACTGTATAATCGAAATGGCATTGTTGGCAAATCCATCGATGCACTGATCTCATTTAAGTTTGAGAGACCAATTCCCGTAATGACTGCACCTGATACCGCTCCTGCATTAAGGTCGAGTCTTGATCGTTCAGTTGTTTCAGTCTCCGTAGTTTATAGAACAAAGCTAGATCCACACATCATACACTTCAAGTCAAATTTAGACATGGGACCCAACTGTTTCTCTTTTTCTATTTTCAAATAGTTCAATTGCAGCCGAACTTCTCTCTGTGTTCACTTATATTTATTAATTGATTCTAAAAGTATTGAAAATCAATTATACGCCAGCCATCAAAAGGAACATTAAAACATCTAATTGAAATTTAAAGAAATATAAAAGCAAGTACTAAAAATATTTACGATCGAGTCTGAATAAAAATAAATAAATACAATTTCTATTGTCGAATCTGATTTTTACTTGTACCCGGCACGTCGTCTTTTCTAAAGGTACTTACTATCCTCTTCTACACGATTCACACGACTTCTCATTCTAAAATGAAAACAAAATAGCTGTCAAGTTTCGATATCTACAATTACTTAAATATTTTTTTATTCAATAATAATTAAATGATTATTAAAATAATCAATATTGTTTTTAGAATTATTAAAATTGTAATTACGGTTCTATAGTCCATTTCGATAATGTGATCGATTACTGTGTATATGAGTTGCAAATAAAAATAAAATATCTACCTCGCTTCTGTTGCTTTCTCTAAGGCTGCAGAATTTTTATTTTTCCTATTTTTGACATAATGGTATAGACATTCTTTACGCCCTATTGCTAAAACTAATAACACAAAAATATATTATAATTATTCTACAAAGTACCTACTAAAGTAACACTTTAATTGATAATAAACAAAACACTTACCTTATGAAAAAAAAAATGCGAAGAGGATCAAAATGTTGTACTCGTAGTATAATAATGCGTTCACGATAAGTGCGCTCGAAAATCGGGACGCGGGAAAAATTGGCATAGATCCTTCGTCGATGGGCGCTCGCGCCGTACTAATCGGTGCCCGCCGATGCATTGTAATTTATTCTAAATAGAGTGATGTCAATAACGATATTATGTCTAATTAAATGAAGGGATTTTAATAAAATTTCAGAATTAGTTTTTTTAAAGAACATACTTTATTTTGACATGATTTTTTAAATGTAATTACGCCTTATTCAAATCAAAAAACCTAGCCAAAATAGCGATATAAAACGTAAAAATTGCCCTTAGACTTTATTTTTTTACTAATTAGTGTTATTAGTAATCGATATTCTATTACATTATGTGTCAACAAAATTATATGTCTGATGCTTTCTATATTTTTTTTGTCAAATATATAAATATTAATGATAGATATAGGAATCTGAAATTGACTCTGCGATGATTTTTCAGTAAACTAGTTGTGGGAGATTAATCACCACAAAGTAAACAAATAAGTTTTTGTAAATGTGTTACATGAAGTATCAATACGAAAGATTGGTCTTTTTTTTACATGTGTTCAACAATGTTAGAGTATTACCTAAGACGGTAAATTAGGCTCTTAAAATCTTGGAAATTCGCGCGAAAACGTGAAATGGCTCTTTTGCCTACGGTATAGAAGTCTAAATCGGTTGAACGGACTTTAAAAAAGGTTCATTTAAATGTCTTAAATGGAGTAAGGTGACACCTATGCCTATATAAAAGCGTTGAAAATCTAACAGTGCAATAATATTTAAGCGTTCACTTTGGTGTTAGTGACAACGGGCATAAAGGAATTATAAATCTTGAACTGTTATTAGAGTGCTGACTAACCAATCAGCACTTTATTAGTCTCTCTTGGAGTCGAAAGATAATACAATTCTCGCAACTTGAGTCACGAACTCATTAAAATTCGAATGTCGTTTATAAAAAATCATTTATCCTTACCTCCGACTGCTAGTGCAAAGGATAAGCAGTTTCCGCCCCTTAGGCGGCTGTTTCTTCAACAACACAAGTAACGCTTGCAATGTCAAGTTAGAATAGCGAGGTCCGATGGGGCCGTAGTCGAGAAGACGCTCGATATTGTCCACTAGGATGCAGGACAGACTTGAGCGGTAGGCGTCGTCGAAGTACTAGGAAAAGAACAAAGTTGATGTATAGTCTGTTCCAAAAGTATCAGATGAAAATGTAAATAAGTAGAGAAAACGTTTCTGTAGATGCCAATGTTTAGAGGCAATTACAAATTGAGTGCTTTGATTTGATTATTTCAATACTTACACACTAAATTCCAACTTCCCCTCAAAGATGTTTTTCGTTTGACTGAGGTTAACTTTATACCTCAATTTTCGTCGATTATTTATAAATTTCAAGTTATTGAAAATTCATCCAAACAATAATTGTTGAAAAAAAAATGGGTGAGATATAAAATTGAAACCTTATAAATACAGGATGTTACCAATTCCTTTTAGTGAGTGATTGCGAGAATTTAACATGAATAGGTTTGTTTATTACTTTCATCAGATACTTTTGTAACAGACCGTAGCTGAAAATATTTCTGATGATTGGTTTTCGGTTGCGAATTTACAATTGTAGGTGGGCTTACGAAACATGAGAAAAGATAAGATCGGGGTTGTATTTCCGTGCTCAAATCAACGTAATCATGCCTTATTTTTTCCAGACAAGAAAAACATCCTCTGCTGGAAATAGTTCTTTTTCATAAGGGGCTGTCCATTAATCACGTGAGGCTCGAAAGGGGGGGGAGGGGGTCGATAAAAACCACTAAATATCACAAGGAGGAGCGGGGGGATGTAGTAATATATCACGTGTATTTATTTATTTTTTCGGCAAACGCGCGATACTCAACCGTAAAGCGGCGTTTATACGTGTATTTATTTTTTCGTCAAACGCGTACAATAAAATATTTAAAAAAAAAAAAACATCACGTGATTAATGGACGGCCCCTAAGCTTCCATACCAAAAAAAGAATTCCTGTAACTTGTAAAACAAAATAATTCTGCTTTGCTTACAATTGTAGCCAACACATTATTAATTCCTATTAACAAACACAATATCGACTTACCTTTCTGATCTGCAGACATTTAGAAGCCTCCGTGAATCCGACCATGTCTTCCGGGGAGCAAACCTTCACGAACGGGAAGTCTGATAGCTTCGCCAGTTCTGCGGCTAACGCGGTCTTACCGCTGTTTGGTGGTCCTTCCAACAGCACTGATACTAAACCTGTTTAAAATTATACAGTGTTAAGACCAATTTTCTGTTCTGGTAATATTATGGGAAAAACGCGTGAGTTCAGGTTTTGTATTAGTTTAATTTAATAGCTAATCTCAATAATATTGTTAAGGTAAGTATCATTTTACTGCAATTAGAGACTATACGGACCAATATTTCAATTATATTTAGTTACTACCGACCAGCCCCAGCTTCGCTCGGTTTTTACGACTTGACAAAATATGGATATTTTTTTATTATATGCAGATTTAAATTTTAATATATCATACACATAAACCTTCCGGAATAAATACTCAAAATTATGGTGAAATCGCATCAAAATCCGTTTAGTAGTAATGAAGAACATCGCGGTCACACAGACAGACACGAAAAGCGACTTTAATTGATAATGAGTATAGAATATAGATGTCGCTGTGTTATGACGAAAGGACCAATTTTGTGAACATAATTATTGTCGTGAAATTCTTGATCACGACATAATCGTTTGGAAAAAAAAATACTAATAATACCTACGAGTATAAGCCTCTTACGGGACAATAATATTTTGAGGGTCTACTACTTATTGTGCAATTCGGTAGGCTGAATAAAGAGCCCCATACTACGAATAATGAAAGTCAATAAATGTAACTCAAGCTCAAAAATGGCACCACACAAATGTTTACCGCGGTGGGTGTTGCCGAAAAGGCTACCGCGCACCAGAACCAATCACGGCGCTTGCTGGAATAGAACGCTTTACGCGAGCGCAGCTGAATGGCTTATTTGCATGATTTGCATGTGTTCTTTCGTTCGAATACTCGAGGTATTTTGTCAATTTAGTGAAGTTTGGAGATAAAGGACATCATTCATTTCGTACCCAAAAATGAAAGTGCCGGCCAGAAAAAAAAAATACTAGATTCTTAAGCGAAATAATGTCCTGAAGATTTTTTACTATTACAAGAATCGTCAACAATTAACCCCCAGGCTGCTATTTGACTTTGAAAATACAAAAAATAATTATTTTCCTACAATGTTTGGAGCATCACATTAAGCTTAAAAGTTGACAAATAACCTAGCTAAGTAGCTACCCGCTATTGTGTCTATCTCGCACGGCCGCACCCCGGCCCCTTCACCGCGCACTCCCTCCTCCCCGTGTCCGTACGGCGAACGCAAGCAAGGACAATGCACAAGTTAGTTATCCATGCGACTTAAGTTACATCGGACGGCTACTATTCAGTTTACTTGTGCCCTTATTTTTGCTGTTATTATTATGGCGGAACTACTGTGTACACGGTGTTCTGTTGCCTGGTTATGTGCGGACTCCGGACACTAGGCGCACGTGTGTTTTCCAATATTGCGAAAACAGTACAAGGTACCAAATACAGAATAATATTGTACTTAGGATGCTAGGCCGTTATAATCTTCTTATATCCGAAAACAGTCGTGTTTGTAATGAGCATCTGCAGGAAGACTTATGGCATGTGCTGGCCGTACAACAAAACAACATTTCGGAATTTACAGCTGCCCACATAGCACGAGCCTTGTCGATATTAACCACGCATGTAACAACTGATGTTTTGAACTTCGCCCAATACCAGACAATAAGTCCAAACGAGTTTCATACCTGGACTGGCCTTACTCACGATCAATATACAGATTTATTGGCAAACACTCCTAGTCTCAACGATAGACGTAATAAAAACATAATATTGGCAGCTGTACTTGTGAAACTGCGGACAGGAGATTTAAATGCGAGATTAGCTACAATTTTTAGAACAAGTGAATCTTCTTTTGCCCGCATGCTTAAAACTGGTCGCATTGCACTGATGCAAGATTTTGTCCCGCTGCACTTGGCCTTTGATCACTTAAGCAGGGAAGACGTAGCTCGGAGAAACCTCACAGTGCCAGATAATCTCTTTGGCAATCCAGATAGTCCACCTAATGAAAAAAAGGCGATAACGATTTGTGATGGCACATATATATACATTCAGAAGAGTTCCAATTACTTCTTCCAAAGAAAATCATACAGTAATCACAAATACAGAAACCTCTTAAAACCATTCTTATTTGTGTGTTGTGACGGACATATAATAGAAGTGTCTGGACCTCATGCTGCCACTACATCAGATGCTCAAGTAATGAATAGTGTAATAGACAATGAAGAAGACACCGGCGATGGCGTTTTTCATTGGTTCTACAGAAATGGTGATGTTTTTATTTTGGACCGCGGTTTCAGAGACTCGGTTGTACCCATGCAACAACATGGTTACTCAGTACCTATGCCAGAAAGCAAACATCCAAATGAAACACAACTCACTACAGACCAGGCAAACAAATCCCGTTTAATCACTATTTGCCGATGGGTTGTTGGGGTGGTGAACGGACGTTTCAAACGAGACTTTCGGCTTCTGAGAAACATATATATAAACCGAACGTTATACTATATGTTTGAGTTCTTCAAAATAGCTGCCGCTTTAATAAATGCCTATCACAGGTTAATAGATGATAATATTCATGCACAAACATTTTTAAATATAATTAACGAAAGATTGACTCTTACAAACATATTGGCAGATATAGTCATAAGACATAATTATAATAGAAGGCGAGTACAATTTCGTTCACTATCAGCAGATGTGCCAGAATTAAATGACTTCCCGAGGCTAACGGAAGAAGACTTGGTGCAATTTAGTCTTGGTATATACCAGATAAAACAAGCGAAAAGCTACTACGGCGAACATTTAAACCCAAATGGAGAGTTTATTATTGAAATCGGAAGCGGACTTCTCACTGAGCATGCCAGAGAGTTGGGTGAAAATGTAATAATAATAAGGGGAAGAATTCAGTCTCGCCATGTGAGAGCCAGAACATATTATGTATAAATTGGCTGGAATACAAGATTAAGTGGTCGGGAAGCCATAGGACATTATTATTGTACTTGCAATGTAGGCAAGCGAACCGTCGGCGTCGGTTGCTGCTCTCACACAATGTGTTTGGTATGGTATATGAGCTTCTCAAGGCACGAACCTCATTTAAGTCCACCCGCAATAGGGTTAGAAAGTGTTATAATAAGGTCTACTGAAATGTAAAAACATGTATATTAAATAATTATAAAAGATTCCCCCAATCTTTTTGTTGTTATTTTTTACTACCTACCATGGATGCGCATGCGCATGGATACGCATGGATAACTAACTTGTGCATTGTCCTTGCTTGCGTTCGCCGTACGGACACGGGGAGGAGGGAGTGCGCGGTGAAGGGGCCGGGGTGCGGCCGTGCGAGATAAGATAACACAATAGCGGGTAGCTACTTAGCTAGGTTGTTTGACAACTTTTAAGCTTAATGTGATGCTCCAAACATTGTAGGAAAAGAATTATTTTTTGTATTTTCAAAATCAAATAGCAGCCTGGAGGTTAATTGTAGACGATTCTTGTAATAGTAAAAAATCTTCAGGACATTATTTCGCTTAAGAATCTAGTTTTTTTTTTTTCTGGCCGGCACTTTCATTTTTGGGTACAAAATGTTCGAGACTTGAATGATGTCCTTTCTTTTGATTTTGTTCATAATTACGCTTCCTGACTTTTTATTATTCGTAGGCCGCATAAGATTGCCCTATCCAAATAAATCAAAAAAATTGGTTGTCTGTAAAGTCGGTTTACGGACGATAATTTTAGGTACGTGATAACGTCATAAGAGATAGATGCGTCACCAGCCGAACGCTTAGGCCGATCGTGCCTTTCTATCGCTTGTACCGCGCTCTCGCTTGCACGCTCGGCTCAGGCGAAACGTGACAATGAGTCATGCTTTTTTGTGCGTGCAGCCGGCATTCATTGATTTATAAGACGTTATCACGTCAAAAACAAAACATTTTCCCTAGTAACAAACAGTTCCTTACCGCTAGCTTCAGTAGCACGCGCCTGCTGAATATAAAGCTGTCCATCTTCATGCAGAGACGACACTGGGTTGCCCCAATTAATAATGCCACGGCTCAAGAAATGTTCCAATGCTTCGGCCGCAGTACCAAAAGCTGGTTTGATATCATTTTCAAGGGCATGTAGGAAGTCACCCCGTTCAACCATGAGTTTTTCCATAGCTTCTGGGTCTACCTCCACTTTGCTTGAAGCTTTGATCAGACGGTTCATAGCGGTAGACTGAGCCGCACGGACCAAACCTTCGAGCTCAGCGCCGGAGAAGTTCTTTGTTAGAGTTGCGAGTTCCTGTAGGTAGGATTTAAGAATAAACATGTATGTTTATGTAACGCTTTGAAAAAATGTGCAAGCTTCTCTATTACTGGAAAAATGTGACTTCATATCTCGTGGTTTCAATTCAAAGAACATTAAATCATACATTTAATGTTCCCGTAAAACGTTATTTGGGCGACAAAAACCACTCTGCGGTATGCAATCTTGAAAATAGGCACATATTTTATGCATTTAGAAACATAGCTAAAACGTATTGAATCATCCAACAGTAGTTTTACTTTGTATAATAGTTTTCATTGACATCCTAATAAATCAACTAACTTTACAGTTCACTTGGCTTTAGAGCTTCGATAATCTATAAATTTTTCACAAACCTTACAATCCACGTCCTCCGCAATCTTCTTATATTCCTTCATCCGCTTGGTGTGGATGTTCAGGATCTGAACCCTGCCAGTCTCGTCGGGTAGACCGATCTCCATCTGGACCTCGAGACGACCGGGTCGCATTAACGCCTCGTCAATCATGTCGCGACGATTCGTCATACCGATGACCAGGATGTTGTTGAGTTGGTCGACACCTAAAAAGAGGGGAAAGTTTAGGAGGCTTTGAAAAAATTGGTGGAATATAGTCTAAGTATAATCCAACACCAATGTTAATTCCTAAGGCAACCAATTGTGAAGACAGCATAAATTACATTTTGTTATTTTTAATAAAATTATTCTGCATGTTAAGCAATCTTTATCGGTTTTGTAAAGGACACGATCAGTGTTAGGTTAAGATTAGCCGTTTTGAGTTTGTAAAGGTGAAAACCAAGGCCTGTAGTTGGACCTTTCTAGAAATTAAAAGGTGTCACACAGATCTGTTGTCAATCTTTAGAAATTGTAATATAGGTACTTAATTATATATTCTTCTACTAAATATAAACGAAGTAATCGGGAATATGTGCTGTGACTTACCATCAATCTTTGAAAGTAGCTGGTTGACAACGGTATCGTGCACCCCAGTGTTGCCTCCCACAGACCCTCTGGCTTTGCATATAGCGTCGATTTCATCAAAGATGATAATGTGGAGACCACTGTTTGGTCCACACTGCAAGTAAGAAAAGATATAAGTAAACCATTACTAACCAAACAAGGTTTTATCTTCATAAGCTATTGTAATAAGCATAGTAGATCCATCAGAAATTCACGAAGACAATATTCTGAGTCGGTCAAATATTTGACCCAATATGGTAACCAACTCTTACCCTTTTCTCTTCCTCTTCAGCGTCGGCGAACAGCCGTCGAATGTTGGCCTCGCTCTCGCCCACGTATTTGTCCAAGATTTGGGGACCGTTAACAATCTTGGGCTCACGAGCATTCAACATCTTTCCGATCTGACGAGCCATGAGAGTCTTACCAGTACCGGGTGGACCGTACAGTAAGATACCTTTAACGTGCTTGCAGCCTAAAATAATATGAAATGAATTATTAACGTATCGATGTTTGTAAAAGTATAAGTAGGGACTCGCAGTAAATGGCATCTCATGAAAATGCGTCAAGTTATTTGTGTGCCTTTAAGTATGTTCTAAAATGTATTTGCTTCATTTCTTTCTTTATTTAGAGGCTTTGGTTGAACATCGATATATCGTGTTCTTATGATCTCAATATTGCTGTATATACACAGATTACTTACTAATCTGTGATATAAAGTAGTTCAGGTTCGACAAATATCTTGTAAAGAATTGTAATATACACATAATGGTCAAGTATTTGTATATTTACCTAATTGCTCGACTACTTCAGGAGGAAACACTCGAGAAGCGAAGGCTCGTCGGAAGATAGCGTTGAACTCTCGGTCCAGACCGCCGATACCCATCTTGCCGAAATCCCAGTCAGGGTTGATGATAGACTGGCGTGGCTGTTTCCTATATCGTAAATATTATTAGGACTTAGAAATTTGTCATCATATGCAGCCTATTATGTGCTGGGACACAGGTCTCCTCATCAGAAATTTGTACCAAACTAAAAACAATTAATAACTAAAATTACCTTTTTTTTAAACAATATTTAAGAACAATGTCGAAAAAAAAATTTTAGCTATTCATCACGAATGTATTCCCATTTTAATAGCCGTTTATTATACGAGTAATTATTTTAAGAGACCGACGATTCCAAGTCATGTTTAAAACTTTTATTCGTTTGTAAACAATGCTTACCCTTTAGCCTTTCCGATTAAATTGAGGGAAGAGTTTTCAGCTTTGTCGAATTGAATGTTGCCATCAGGAAGGAGTCGCCCCATCCTCACACGTCGGGGTACAGCGTTAGCGCCGGCCGCCAAAGCTTGGACGTCGACAGCTGTAACAAATACACAATAGGGATTGTCCAACATTTCTAACCATTAGATTTCATTTTATTTTTTGAAAATTTAGAGCATTTTGAGAAACTAATTTGAATATTTTGATGGTTGGCTTAATAGTTATTTTTTTATAAATATTTAAAGTTTAAAATTTTTAAGGTAGGTTACGTCATCAGTGGCACTAAAGATTAAGTGCTGTTGCCTCACTAGTACAGAAATAAAAAATTTCAATCTGTCAACACAACGTCATCCACACCTATCAAAGTGTAAAAGTACCTATCAATCTATTAAAATTTTTCATTCCATAGCATTTCATTCCATTTTTTTTTTGTATTCCATAGCTCTTCCGATATATTAAATATTGTCGATTGTTGAAACAATGTAATCAGATTTATAAACGAGATGAATAAGAGGCAAGTCGGAATGTTTAAATTTAATATATTTTTGACATATTATAATTTTACACTTGACACTGACGGATTGTAGACAATACTTGCCACTTACTTTTTATTTTATATTTGAGGTAACGATACTAAACTGTACGGTCGCAGGTGACGTAATTTGAAAGGCACAGAAGGTCAATCGTATTTTATCAAAAATATCAATAAATATTAATATTTTTCGTAAATTAATTAGTCCATAATGATTAGTAACGCTATTCCTCGAAATGGTTTTTCAATTAAAACATTTAAAAAAATATGAATAATGCCCATTGGCATTGTACAGCTTTCCAAAGAAAAGTATGCACTTCGGAAATCATCGTCTATCTTCGGAAATATGAACATGTAGCGATTGTGAGATCTATATACTAGACCTGTTACAACCATAGGAGTACTTGCCTATTTTGTAACACCATGTTTACATAATTATAGATTAACAACTCTTGAGTGACAAATGACGGTCTGAGACCGGAGTAACTTCATACAAACGCGCAATGATAAGTGGACAAAGCGCGGTACTACAAAACATAGAAGCATTGCCAATGTGGGGGGTAACTCTGTGGCGCGACGTTCGTGCTATTTCGGAAACACGAACATTACCGAAGCGCATATCTTCTCTGGTTTTTCTTTAAATATACCAATAAATGATGCTCTTGACCAGATGATACCTAACACTATTACTGTTAATATTTCCTTAAATGAGATCCCAAAATGTAACTTGAGGAAATATTGAAAAAATATACTTAATACAATTTTGGGAAACACTTGGGTTTCCTAAAATTCTATTATTTTCCGTAACTTCATTTTTACTGAAAAGTGTGTTTTATTTGAATTAAAACTCAAACTTGACTAAGGGCTTTTCCAAAATTTTATTTTATACTTTTATGAGTTTCACTTGAACTAAAAAAATATTAACTGAACCAAAATTGTTTTTACAAAATATAAAATTATAATCTTCCTATACCTATGAGATATACAGTAACAAGAGCTTACCTTCCAAGTTCTTCACAATGAGAGACAAAACCTTCTTGTCTTGGAAAGAGAAAGCTAACTGCTGACCAACAGTAAAGATCTGGTTGGAGAACTGGATCAAGAAGTCGCGAGCCATCTGCTCCGAATCGTAGGGATCCATGGATGTACTGAAAAAATATTAATTACTGGCTTTTGCCCGCGGCTTCAACTCAGCCTATTGCAGTCCACTGCTGGACATAGGCCTCTCCCAGGCTGCACCACAACACCCTGTCCTCCGCCTTCCGCATCCAGTCCGTCCCGACCACTTTCTTTAGGTCGCTCTGGTCGTCTGTCCATCTACCTTTTTGGCGCAGCCGTGAGACAGACATTATTGTTGTTTGAAAAATTTTTTTTTTTTTGGAATTTTGTATTTTGTGTTTCATGAACTGTGTCCAAATAAACTTTATTCTTTCTTTCTTTCTTTCTCTTTATTCTTTCTCTAGCTGTACGGCGTCCCACACTATACGCGCACTTCGCCCGCGTGAAAAACGTAAAATATCCCACGGGAACGTACTACCCGCTCTACCGGGATTTTCATAATTAGGTATTGGTTTACACGGCTTACGCCAGTGCGGCATGTTTTTTACCGACATGTTCAACAATCATCGTCATATTTCAGACCCTAATGAATTATGGACCTAAGGTGGACCTCACGTGTAGTGTGGAATCCGCCTAAACCTTCCTCACTACCCCCCTACCTCTCCCCCTTCCTTACTACGTCCATTGTTGGTGAAAACCGTATGAAAATCCGTACGATACTTTTTGGAGTTACCGAGTTCAGACAGACAGACAGACGCGGCGGAGGGGGGGACTTTGTTTTTTATTATGTAGTGATTTAGTGATAGAGAAGGTCTAGCCTTATTTTTAAGTTGTCTTTAAAAGAACGCTCTTAGCGATAAGACCGCCCATTGTGTCTCCCTTTGTACAGTTTCTATATTTATGTCTGTAATTTATATGGTGTGCATAATAAAGAGTATTCTATCTTTAATTACATGTGTCAATACCAATAAAAATACAGGTAAGTACGTATTTGACGTAATTAAATAACGTGTAGCAGTAATGGTCATGAAATTCAAACAAAAGATTTAATAAAATGATCGACATAAAGTCTCATTTTAAGTAGGTATTACAAAAATATCACAAGATTGTTTGCAGTATGACACTTGTGATTGAATTTAGGATTATTCATACACTTATGTTTTGAAACCATTGACCGTGCGGGGATTGAGCCCGTGGCCATTCTGTGCAAGCCAAGCTTTCAGGCACAGTGCAATTGGCAGTTGTTCAGTTAGCAAAGGTTCAACCTATAAAACTTTTATCGTCGCAGAGTAACAAGCCTATTATTGACTGGTTATCGGTTACGTTTCGTAGATTACGTGTTGGAATTGCACAACTTAATTCCGCCACGCCGGCTTTATTATAGCAGGTACGATCAGATGTAAATACGGCACTACTGTGGATATTCATTCATAGCCACAAAACGCTTAGGCAACATTTTACTGTGCATGTGCTGTGCTTCCATAGGTATAGTTATAACCTGGGATAATTTAAATCTTGTGTATAAGTTAATTCGGCAAGGGAGCACCATTGTCGGCCGCAGCATCGCTTACCATCAGGTGAGACACTGATCCAATGCGCAGTTATCAATTATTTAAAAATATAGGGCATATTATGTTGAATGCTATTGATACTATAATGTAATTATGCGGAACTAACTCGTGTCTGTCTGTGTCTGTTACCTTTTCATGCCTTAACGGCTGAACGGATTTCGATGAAATTTCGCTCACAGGTAGACCATGGGTCCTGATTTAGGACATAGGGTACTTTTTTTATCCCAGTAGTATGTTCCCGTGGGGTAATTTCTGAACTCAACGCAAGCGAAGCCACAGACAAAAGCTAGTAGAGTTAAATTGTAAATAGTTTACAATACACCCACTTATGTACTCATCACATCTCTATGACATCACTATGTACTACTGACCTACACATATGACTCACATAATTGGATTACACCATAGATACTCACGTTTTCTTCAACATGAAGTCTGCCTCTAAGGTCACGCTGCACAGACATTCTGCATTCTGAGGCTTGAAAGGCTTTACATCAATTGGCTGCAGGAAAAAAATCTAATTTAATTTCTACTCTGTTTATTAGATGTTTTAATTCATGATAACATTAACACAAACAGGAATGCCTTGTTTGTGTTGTCACAAAATATGTATAGTATCTACTACTTAACTAGCATGGCTTGTAAAACGTTTTTTTTTGTTTTTTTTTTTGTGCATTTTAAAGATGGTTTTTAGTATAATACTTTGAAATATAATAATCAATAAGAATTATTATAAAATGAGATAAGACTGATTGCAGTTATTGCTCTACAACTTACCTGTCCAATAGAAAGTGTAGCCCATTTTCTCTGCGGGGCAGAGAATCCAACAGTGCCACGGTCAACACCATTATAGAACCTGATGCTGAACACAAAATGCTGTGATGGTCCTGTAGATACCTCAACATGCCTGAAAATAACATTTCATTGGCAGTTATTCTGATACAATAAGGGGTACAAAAAAATGGGGACAAATTGTTTCATTATGAAACTAATGAGTGCAGTCACAAAACAATTTGTTACTAAACTTAACAATATCCAATGACCCTGGTTACTTATCTCCTTTGGTGACCGTACATAAGGACCTCAATTTTAAAATTAAATCATGGTGCCTTTTAAACTTTGCAGGACAGCAAGGGAGGATACACGTTAATGTAAAATCAATTACAGCTGAAATAAAAGGTAGTGTGGCTTTAATTGTATCTAAGTAGGTATAACTAGTAGATGTTGAGGTTAATATTCAGACTACATTAATCGCACTGCTTGTGATTTATAAATACCACCAGTTTATACCAGTTAGTTATTTGTTTCATTTCTCATTTAGTACAGATGTGTATTAAATCAACATGACTGATTTATTACACTAATTAATAATATTAATGTTTAGTGGTAGCTGGAAAGTGGGAGGGAAATGCCTCCACCACTTACTGTATTATATTGTTATACACAACGTCTGAGCTATTTCTGATGTACTGCCGACTTTTAAAGACAATTGTTTTCTGGCTGATTCCAACCAATCTATACTAATATTATAAATTCGAAAGTAACTCTGTCTGTCTATCTGTATGTTACCTTTTCACGCCTACACCACTGAATGGATTTCGATAAAATTTGGCAGAGAGATAGATTGCATCCCGGGGAAGGACATAGGATATTTTTTATCCCGATATCCCCACGGGATCGACACTTATGCGGGTGAAACCGCGGGACACAGCTAGTACCTTATAAATGATGACATTATGATAAAAACTTACTTGACATCACTGTTAAAGTCATCTGGGTTGATGAGTGCACAATTTGTAATGGCAAGCTCGTCCGATGGACATTTTGCTGCCTTCATCCGCTGTGAAGAATAAAATATACTATTGAAAAGATTGTTCATAAAAAATGTATTTCCTGACATGATAAGGGTGTTTGTGGTTCCTATGCTTTGTGATAAGGATATTACATGAATTTTAATTGCAACATTATGACCATTGAGATAAATTTTAATTAGTCTACTATTTTCACTCTAGCATAATTAATAATTACAGTTAGTGTACTGTACACTCAGATAATTAATATAAATTTATATCTTGTAATTTATTTGAGTTTGTACTGTCAGACAGAATGGTCTGTGATGATGACAGATCAAAGTTGTTCTAGTTTTCTGATCCAATTAACAAAAATCGACCTTATGCAGGTGTTTTATACGGATAAACTATTATCTGGTATTGCATAGTTACCGATGTTAAATAAAAGAAAAGTTGTGATTTCGGCAACACCTTCATGA
Organism: Gortyna flavago; assembly: GCA_963669345.1. Classification (NCBI taxonomy): domain Eukaryota; kingdom Metazoa; phylum Arthropoda; class Insecta; order Lepidoptera; family Noctuidae; genus Gortyna; species Gortyna flavago. Next base: position 6,424,962 of record OY770131.1, read on the forward strand.
AGGTTCAATGGGATAGTGTATAAAATATTATTATAGAAAATGCAACTTACCATTGAAGACATTTTGATGAGGATTCCTTTATTTTTTTAGTACTATTTTGAGTTGTTCCTTGATTTTGACAAATGATTCACGTCGACTGATTTGACATCAACCTGCTAAGCCGTCACCGCTAAACAACGAATGACTGCATTGAATTTATTTTGCCTGAAAACCTATTGGTCCAGCGATCAATACTCGACCGACAGAGATCCGTGAAACAGTGTTGCCATCCCAAATGTTAAATTAAGGATTGAGTGATGAGACTACGTTTTCACTTATCGATATTTTTATGTATTTTCTACTTGGTATACCTACGTCATTTTTAGGTTCTGTTTTCTTCTACAGTATTTTAAAATCCCAAAATGTGTTCATAGCATGGCTCATTCTGTAAATAAATCTTCGAATCCTCGTCCACGCTCACTTTGATGCCATTTCTGGGATTACCGGTTATCTACTTATATATAAGTTCACTTCACTTCACTAGTTAGTTCACTTCACTCGCTTCAAAATTACAAATGGCCGAAAAAATTGGGTCGGTGTCGAAGAAATGTTATTTTGACGACAAGTTAAATTCACAACTGAAACACAAGATTGACTTGTAAAAGATTGTTTCACAAGAACAATAATGTTTTAACGATGTGATGTTTGTAATTATGAAAGATACTTAGTATACAGTACGGAGGAAAGAGTTAATTTTCTAACATAACCCTATTTAACTATTAAAATGGAGCTTCCGCAGCCGCCACAAGGTGCGTCCTAATTCAATCAAATATATTTTCTTTGGACACATATTAAGAGTGCCTCAGTAGCTAAAAATAAGTTATATTTCTAGATCAAGACCTACGCAACATAATCGACAAACTTGCACAGTTTGTCGCTAGAAATGGACCTGAATTTGAAAAAATGACGAAGAACAAGCAAAAAAACAATCCAAAATTCAGCTTTCTTTACGGCGGGGACTACTTCAATTACTACCAGTACAAAGTGACAACGGAGCAAGCAAGTAAGCATAATGAAATGACGATGGAAGAGTTTTGAATATTCCAATGATCGCTGATTGAGTGTTGTTATAACCGATTAAGTGAACCTCCGCTGTTTATAGTTCTAAAGCAATCGGCCGGTGGCCAGCCGGCTCCTGCTCCCGCCGGGGCTTATATGGCACAGAACAGGCAATATGTAATGCCCCAACAGGCCGGAGCGACTCCCGCTCAGCTGGGCCTAGCGGCGTCGATGGCGGTGGCGCCCGCGCTCCAGCAGTGGCTCGCGGCCAACTCGGCGCCGCCCGGCACTTCGCAGCACGCCCACCATGACCTCGACAACATCTCCGCACAGATCAACATGTTCAAAGAGCAAATCACTCAATCTGAGAATAATCTTAATGCTCAACACACAGTAAGTTTCTCTGTTCCTTTTGATTAAGAAAACATATTTTTTTACAAAATACTGATGATTAGATATAGTAGTTACTGGTTTGTGAATTATACAATAATTAAGATAGGTAATTCAAGTTAGTGACAAATGCATGTTAAAATGATTGGTCAGTGTTGTCTTAGATTTTTGTGTGACTTGCAGGTTTACAAATTCAATATTTATTATTTACAGGCTGTATTGTACTTTAGGTTCTACAAATTACAGTGTACTTTATTTTGCTCTCCTCTTTCTATATTGTATTCTATTATTATTCAATGTTGTCTCATAATTAACACATTTAAATTGAATGTTTGGTATTCATTTCTTACTATTCTATTTTCTTATAACAATGCAGTTTTATTACCGAAAGTATCAATATGAAAGCTGTATAAATCTTTTAGGTGTTGATTCAACAACAGCAAGCTAAAATCAACGAGTTGGTGAGCAAGGCTCAAGTGGAGACAATCCAGATGATGGCCGAAGACAACCATATCAGCCTCGGTGAACTGGACAGCATACTGCAACCAATCATTGACACATGCACCAAAGACAGCATATCATCAGGTGACAAGTTGTCTGTCTGTTGTTGAATTGCACATCAACAATTCTATGGTTTACTTTTTACAGGAATATTCCATTCAGTGTACTTCCATGTTTTGCATAAAGCCACACCCTCCTACTACCCCATATTTTTATCAAGATTGACAACAAAGTTGACCTAATTTGATCTAACTGTTAAGTAAGGAAATAATGATTAATTATCTTATACATCATTAAACACCTATTATCACCTGGATACATTTATAACACCTGAGTATCTCTTAAAAAACATAATTATTAATACCAGTGAATTAAAACTGGTTATAAAAGAACAAGAAATTTTTACTCATACTTCTGCTTATCAATTCTCCACATAGGCAAGGGCTGGATATTACAACACGCAACTTCACACGATGCGGGAAAAGTGATATCGCAGCATCTGCTAAGAAAAGTGACACAGCCGGGTGCAGCATTCACGCAGAAACTCCACATCATTTACCTGGTCAATGATGTCTTACACCATTGGTTAGTACCAAACACCAGTATAATTTACACCTAAACTCATTTGTTCATGTTCAGGGTCCTACTGTATTTGTTGATAACCTAACTTCAGTTGTTTTGCTTTCAAGTCTGATTAATTTGTGGTTCTTATTGGTTTCTTGGCAATAGAGTAAATGGTATTCTTATGTATCATATCTAAATATTTTGTTTAGAAATTATCACTTTGTATGGTCTATAGAAGTTTCAATTCACACCTATTTATTGTTAAAGTAAGCATAACATGCAGGTATTTAATTCTAATTTCTTTACTTATTTGCATACAAGACTAATGCGACGCGATACGTAAACCATATTTTACTTATTTTTAAAGCTATTTTTAAAAAATCCCTTCAAAAATTGTGTACATCTCTTTACTTCGTGTCATTATCAAATCGGTGTCTATGATGCTATTATTCCTAATTACAGTGCACGCAAAAACGCAGAAGATCTCAAGAAAAATTTGGAAAATGTGGTGGTTCCAATGTTTTGCAATGCCAGTATAGGTAACATATTTATAATAATGCCCTCAAGATGTAGGTCTCTCTTGTTCGATTGTGCATTCTCATCTTCAAGTTAAAGCATTTTTAGTACATCATCGCCTGTGGTTTGTGCCAGTCAGGTAACTTGCTTAGTGTCAGCCTGGCTCGTATGACAACTCTTTAATCATTTTGCTGTTTCAGCCGTCACTGAAGAGCAGGAGGCTAAACTTAACAAATTGCTTCGACTCTGGGAATCCAAGTCGAACTATTTCGAGACTGCCGTCATTGAGAAAATGAAGAGTCCCACCAGCTCCTACCAAGAGTACCAGAACAATCTGATCTCACAACACTCAAATGCTATTGCCCATTTAACACAACAAACTAAAGCTACCTTCGAAAAGTAAGTTGTCTAGTAGAGATGACATAAAAATCAAATGAACACTAAAAATTTCACAAATAATGTTTATATAATTTTCCAGCTATCAGACTCAACACCAAGCTTTTGTCGCGCACACAATGCAACAGATTCAGCAATTAGAAATGCAGAAACACGCCATTGAATTACAGAACAGCCACGATCAGAGTAAAGACAATGTACAGCAAAACAACATGCAAAACAATTTTCAAAACAACAATTTCAATGAACAAAGCTTCCCACCAATGGGTGGCTATGAGCCAGTGTTCAATTCAAATAACCAATATGGCAGCGAAAGCGGTGATAACTATGCCTCTAACAATAGTCTTAGTGGTAACGAGAACAGTTACGACAGTCAGACATTTGACCAAATAACTAGTCAGAATAAGAAAAATGACATTATTGAAGAGCCAGACCTATCAAATCTTCCAAATATAAACTTTTCCCAACCACCTCCTGGATTCATACCCAATGATAACTCAGCACTGTTAGCATTCCAAAATGGTCTACCAGATTTAAGTAAGCCCCCACCGGGATTCCCACCATTCCCTGAAATAAACAATGAAGATCTAATGCCTTCTGTACCCTATTTCGAACTACCAGCTGGTTTGATGGTCCCACTCATTATGGTATGTAAATTCAATTATTTTCATTATGTATGAGGAGTAACAAACAAATGGAGTGATAATCTACTGGCGAATGATATTGACATCTCCATAGAAAATGTGTATGTCGTCGGACTAAGGCATATTTCCCTGCTTGTCTCTCAACTTGAAACTAATTGAAGAACAAGAAGAAATATTGTTAGCACTCCTTTTGTTAACCGCTCCATTCTCTTCAGCCGCAATCATATAATTTTCTTCTCTAATGAAATATCTTTATTTTAGCTGGAAGACGACAGATATCGACCATTAGATCCAGCGAAGATTCGCCTGCCTCCTCCTGCTCCGCCTAATGAAAGACTATTGGCAGCTGTTGACGCATTCTACGCCTCGCCTAATCATGAGCGGCCTAGAGACAAGTAAGTACATTTTTTTAGTTCAGCAAATGTTTTTTCGTTGTGTAGTCATTTTGAATATTTCATCTTAGCACCTGAATAAATAAATGTGATGAAGACGTAAGTACCGAAAAATTTTAATTTTATGATATGCAAGTTTTGTAAATATGTAATTGTGTATATGTAACAGATAACTTCTACAATTTATTAAGCTTATTTAAATATTTCTCCTCTTTTTCAGTGAGGGCTGGGAGAAATTGGGCTTGTACGAATACTACAAAGCCAAGAATGCTGCTAGGAAAATGAAGGAAGAAGCAGTGGCACAGGGCTTTCGGGAGAAGTCAAGATCCCCTAGTCCTATACCAAAAGACTTGCAGAAACAACCCACACCTCCCGGCAGGAGATACAGGTATGAATTTCTCACTGCTAATACAAATGTTGTAAGCAAATTGAATCATAATCTTCAAAAGGTTCAACTAATCGGTTGTATACCGTCGGCCATTTTAATTACTTTCAATTATGGTATGATACGTCAGAGAAATAATAAATATGAACACTCCATTTACTCAGTCCTCCATGTCAAATCATTACACACATCAATTTAATAATCAAAATCTCTGAGTTATTTGTTCCAATAATTCCTTTTTTAGCAGGATTCATTGCACTATCAAAGTAATAAAATTAATTTGGCTTATTGTGAATTCAGATCAAAAAGTAAAACACCAGAGAAACCTTCGCCAACGAAGTCAAAGTCAAGATCGCCGTCTCCAAGAAAAAAGTCAACCTCATCTTCATCAACATCATGGCGAAGAGACAGAGAGAATCGAGAAAGTAAGTTTTATTTTAGGCTCTTTTATTGAAGACTACACATTGTGTGGATTCATTATCTTATTTGCAATATTTCTACTAATAAATAAAATATTTTTTAATAAATGACAATAATTAATGAATTAATACTACTGTGATTTCAAACAAATGTCTTCAATACAATACTTGAAATATACTGGATGAAATTTTTTACAGTCGAAATATTTACAGGATTTTCTACCCAAGAATATGAACAACTTTCACTATGAGACCAACTCTGACATCTGTTTCATACATTTTGGTATAGTAGGTATTAAAATATTGTATTAAACAGCAATTTTATTTTTTCGTGATTCAGAATTGGTCCCATAGTGAAAGTTGTTCATATTCATGTGTAAAAACTTCGAGACGGTAAAAAAAATCATCCACTATAAATTTTTAAGGGGGCCTGGTGACCTAACTTGCAGGTTTTGTAAAAAAACTTAATTTAGTCCAGTCTTCCACTAATTAAGTACAACATTGTATCTGTAGACTAATTTAACTTTAAGCTGTAATTTGTGGTAAGAAAATAAAATCATTCTATTTTAAATCACCAGTGAACATCAAAGAGTGCTACAAAAAATATAATATTTATGTTCATTATAGATTATTCTAAGCTATTAATAAAGTAATTAAATACTGTTATTTTGGACCTTGCCATGTTGTGTAATTGATACATAACTGTAATTAAATACAATCAAATACACTGCTGCAAACAAGGATCTTTTGGAGTTGGAATGACATTGACAGAGAGGCTATATTGATTAACACTTGTGCAATAATTGTAAAGTTACGGTTTTCTAGATGAATGTCTCCGTCATGTTTATGATGGATGGCATCAAAATCTGCAATTTCCATCAGTACTTGACATTAAGGAGTCAAAAAACGCTCTGTATTCTGACATTACGGCCGCATGTGGTGGTTACCGCTCTTCTAGAAAACTTTAGTTATAGTCAAATGCGTTGAAAAAGCAAGATGGCGGCGTTAATTCCGATTTTGGCCACGCGCCAAAAGACCCTTGTACAACTATTGTGCAATCACGATCAATGTTATACTTAGCCTCACTTGGCCCTACCTGTCGATAGAGATGACTTTGTGAAATGTACAGTTAAACGCAAAAGTTTAAGTCCAACCCTAGTTGTGACAACCCGATAGTAAACAATATGTTTATTAGGTCGGCGGCGATCCCGGTCAAGGTCTAGGTCGCGATCACGCAGCAGATCAAGGGAGCGGGAAAGGCACCGGGAGTCACCGAGGTCAAGGCGCATCGAGAAATCTAGATCGCCCACACCACCTAGTTTCCTGTGAGTAAGATATACTATACTTGACGCATTTTAGCATGGCGAAGCGGTAATTACCCTTTCCCTAACATGTCTCCGTAGGAACCCAAACAATTAACTATGTATGGTTATTGGAACATGTTGAAGATCACATCAAAGATCAATGACTCCACAACTGTAGCGGCACTGTCGCCTGCGTTTATTGCCAACGCCGCTGCCATCGCCTTGGGAATTGTACCTGTATGCTAATCCATAAATAACACTCGTGACTCCTAATAATTATACATATTCTGAATCTCATTCATACATTTAAATCGTTTGGCCCTTTTGGGCGCCAGTTTAACCCATCAGAGCCATAATATTTTAAAACATCATTGGATTCATGTCAATCGTTTGGAACTTTGAAGTCGACATATCTCTTGTCGACTATTTTTATTTATTTACTTTGTTTAGAGGTAAATGTATTAGTTATTTGTGGTACAAGTGGGCCACTTTTGAAACAACTGTCCCTTGATACATTCTTCTCTCGAATTCTCAGTGGCGGAGCATATCCGAGTACGTCAACGTCAGGTCTGGACTCGAGCAACAAAGGTCACCAGCTGTTACAGAAGATGGGTTGGAGCGCCGGTGGCTTGGGTGCCTCTGGGCAGGGCATCGCTGAACCAATCAGCGGCGGCATTGTAAGAGATAGACAAGATCAGTATAAAGGTATTTTGAGTCTATATAAGGTCACCACCTCACGCCATCAACTTCCGAAACTAGTATTATTTTTGTTCCCCTATTAAATTGAAAATAAGAATAACATAAATCGGTTTAAATTCTTTTAAAAAATCGCTTAGAATGTATACCGCTCATTGTAAAGTGTGTCAAAAATAAACATAAAGTGCAGAGCGACAGTTTTGACAATTTTTCTATCTTTTTTTTACAGGTGTAGGTGTAAACCTCAATGACCCCTATGAGAACTTCAGAAAGAACAAAGGTGCAGCATTTATAACGAGAATGAAGGAGAGAGCATTAGAGCGTTCATCGTGATCGCTGGTTTGACTCATAATAATAAATTGATGTAAATGTTGTATGTACGTTGCGATAGTGTGGATGGGATATGATTTATTTTATCTAAATCATCTTAAATAAAGTTATATGAATTTTCAAACATGATTTTATTTTACAAAAATAACATTTATAGCTTTACTAGCTTCCGCCCGCGAGGTATGTCGATAAAAACTATCCTATGTCCTTTCCCGGGATGCAATCTATCACTCTACCAAATTTTATCGAAATCCGTTCAGTGGTTTAGGCGTGAAAAGGTAACAGACAGACAGAGTTACTTTCGAATTATATTAGTATGTATGGATGTACGATTTTAATCTTAAAATTTGCTCAGAAGAATATAAAGAAATTTAAATTTGAACCTGCTTATAATCAGCAGGGAATGTGGGTTTCGAAACCACATTCCCTCTGCTGATTATAAGCACCGACAAGTAGCCTCCACGTCAATGGTAGCAAACCTAGTAGAAACTGGCCTCACCCTCTACTTTTATAGGAAGTCCATACTATACTAGGCCCATTTGGTCAAAGTTTAGGTAAGTCCCACCGACGTGTGGCAGACTATACAAAATCCGTCTGTCTGTTACCTCTTCACACTTAAACCGCTGAACCAATTTAGATGAAATTTGATTTGGTATACTTTAGTTTTTATCCTGATCCCGTGGAAATCCACGGGATCGAACCTTATGCGGGTGAAACCGTGGGGCGCTGCTAGTGTGACTATAAAAATCACTTTTACTTTACACAAACCACTGCTTTATAACATAGTATCATGATGACGGTTATACAAATAAACATAGTATGGAAGCAATGTACCCAGTTCTTAATGTGCAGTCTTTAGTTTTTATCTTAAAAAAATACATTCGAGAAGTTTAGAGAAAGTGTAAAAAATATGCATACAAAGTTTTGACGTTTTGGTTTTTTATCAATTGCCGTGCCCCCAGCGCCCTGCTCATAAATCGATAAATAAATAGGTACGTACGACTAATAGGGTCGTGCAATGCAATAAAAAACGAACATAGGTTCTCTGTCGTATAAATACGACTGAGGCTTCCTGTACACGATTCCGGACCGCATGTTTGTGTATAAAAATGCATATCGTGCATGCGCCGCGCCGGAACCGCGTGTGCACAGCATTGATGCAAAGTTTTAAATAGTAAAGCAACGATGCAGTGCTGCTCCAGCGTCATGTACAAGAAGCCTGCCGCGGCGTGGACACGAAAGCATATGCCATATTAAACCGACTGGAGCAATCAATAGGTTATACGCCGGATTAATCCGACAAATATTTTCGTGTCCATTTCGCCAGGGTCGTATATTTACAACCAAATACCACAGCTTGTTTAATCTCTTTTTTTAATTAGGTAATTACACTGTATTCTATCAGGTACTTTATTAGTTTTTTTTTTCTGGTGCTGTGTGCACAATTGATATGAAGTCGGGCAGTTAAAAGGTTAAAGCTTATTTTAGTAATTTTAAGTAAAGCAGTAGGTAAGTAGATTAATATTATTGTATTACAGTTCAAAGTCATCTTCATAATTATCCTTGAATTCTGCAAGCTTATCTAAACATTCAGTGTACTCAGAAGCTTCAAACCCTTCTTGGTTAAACTTGTGCAGTTTGGAAAATTTAACCCTACTAGTTTCTCGGTGTAGTTTTTCAATCATGTCTGACATGAAGTTACCGTTGTGATATCCTGCAACAACAGTACAACTCTCAACCTTCTCTTGGCTGGCGTCACTTCTTACAAACCCATATTTATTTAGTTCATTTGAAAAAAATCTTGGGTAAGGAGTTTTGACTTCTAGAGGCTTTTCACATATTGTTACATTTGTAGCTGAAAGGAAATTATTTGCCTGGAAATATAGTTCAAACATCTCCTTCACATTATTGCAGCGGTATGCTGGTATATTCATTTGTTCTTTGGCTTCTTTCAAAGGAGCTTTCAAGTAGCTCTCGGGAACTCCTCTCACTGTGATTACTTGGAATATTTTGTCTGTAGCAATCTTACAATTTGGTGTGATACTTGTATAAATAGGTTTTGTTGTACTATTCAAGTAATCTATCAAATATTGTGATTCATTTAATGGTAATGGCATTCCTAGTGAAGCTGAAGCCATTTTCCTGCCATAACCTGTGAGATCGGCACAAATATCTGATATTGTGAAAATGTTGCTTTTATTTCTGTATTTCTGACTCAATGTGTCCATGGCTGATGCTAATAAAGCTGAACTATGGTAGTATAGTTCAGGGTTATAATTAATATAGTCGAATTTTCTAGGGTTCCCTGGTTTCCTCCATCCTTTCTCTCCAGTGCAAAGGGGTACAAACAATGTTGCATTTTCTGCCAACTCTTGAATAGAAATTGCTGTATTCACAAGCCTAATGGAATCTTTAACATTGGCCTTATCTCTTTCTTCTTGTGTCGTAGGATTGTTATCAGGGAAATGTGAAGGTATAATTGGGTATGCTAGTATAGATTTGGAATATTCGTCAGCAAGATGCTCTATACAATTAAGAGCAAGGCCTGCAAACCCATCAACACAGTCAAAGTTGACTTGGAAACCTTGCATGCTGTCACACTCTTCCACATATTTTCTAATATTTTCCATAAACGCATTGCCAAAATCATGTTTCCACAGTGATTTACCAGTATGATAAATGTCTATACATTCCTGAAAACAAACAAAAATAATTTTAATATTTAGGTACAGTGGGCTGCATCAATTGGGTACCCCCTTGAAAGCATTTAGCAACTGGGGTAGGGTACCCAATTAATGCAGCCCGCCATACATGGCTTTTATTATTCCAACACAACAGAACATACTGTATCTTCTCCATGAACATATTCTTTCACAATATTAATTGTTCTCTCATGAAGCTTAGGGTACAAATAATCTGTCCATGTTTTAACATCTTGTTCAAAGTTGTATTCCTTTGCTAAACTTGGTCCTTGACTGTCAATATCTGCCAGGTACTCATTTTTCGGTGGAACTGGCTCCTCTATTTTTTCAACAGCATCCCATAGATATTCATTTTCGTCTCCTCCACTAGACAAACCACCGCTTTCAGGCAATGTTTTTAGGGAACCTTTAAGGTCTGCCAAAAGGAGCCGAGGTGTGTATGTCACTTCACCCTTCGCGGTTTGACCTTCACGGTATAAAATATCGTGGTTAACTTCGGTTTTTACAGCTCCTGTATAATCAAAACTAAGTTCTTGTAAGTTCCAAAAGTGTGCACCAACATAGTTCGCGTAGTGACCAAATTGTAGGGTGAGTATTTCGCGGGTAGACATGTTATTGTATCATATGAACTAAAATTGAATTGGTAAGAATATATTCCGTATCAACATTTGAGTTTATAATGCAAGAGAATCAGAAAATGCGGTTGTTTCGATTCAAACAGTGATACACAAGACAAACACAACGTTTATCAAACAAAAAGTACTCTGTGAACACAAGTAAAGTGACATACACACACAGATTAGGCATGGCGATCTGAAATCGATTAATCGAAGAATCGATTTTTGGAGCCAACAAGATCGATTTTTTAAATCGATATGTAGTACTGAATCGATTCGGTGAATCGATATTTCACCCTTGAAAATCGACATTCGATTTTTTTTGGTATAAACCATAAAACTATTTACAATTAATTGAATGTATCCGTATTATAAGAGTGCTGCCGGTTAAAGAATTAATTATTGGATCCCTGTAGACTTGATAGACTGTTGTTTTTAAAAAGTTTAGATATTAAGCATTGGGAACTATAAGCTACATTATCTATTAACTTTGTAGACGATTTTTCGTAACCATTTTCTTAACTCTGTAAAATTTCTAAATCTAGAAAATAAATGTCTTATTCTATACTTTATCTGTTAGTTTGACATGGTAATGAAAATATTTTTTATTATCGAATTACCTGATTTTACTGATAAGAGATCGTTAAATTATAATATGTACCTTGTTTTTAATAAAATATTACATTATAAACGAAAACTTGAAAAAAAGATCGATTTTTCGGAAATCGATCTTATTGACCTCGATTTTTTTGTGAATCGATTCATTAGGTCACGATTCGAATCGATTTAAAAATCGATCTTTTTCGAAAAGAATCGCCATCCCTAACACAGATAAGATATTAGTAATACGCACTGCGCACATGCTGGCGCCTTCCGAATTGGCTATGGCTAATATCGCTCACAGCACTCAAATCGTCTCACATGCGTTCCATAATGGATATCACGATTATGACAGCTGTCAACAATTCGGAACACTCGTGAGCGCGCTCACAGTGCTTACTCGGTGTCAAAAAGATATTACAGCAGTATTTCTTCGTATAAACACCACACGTTTCTTCCTTTTCATGGTTTAGGTGGCGACTGTCAGCCAGAAGCACAATTTCGAAAATGCCTCGTTATTAAAAAGATATGATGCAGCTCAAAACAAAACACACACTGACACATCCTCATCCTCACAGAGTGTAATTTTTGACAGTGCTCACGGTGATATTGTGGTTTTAGCACGCTCAAATCGATTATTTCCTCAATTCGGAACGCGCCCTATGTCATTGCACAGAGACTAAGGGCGCGTTCCGAATTGGGAAAATAATCGATGAAACCGATTTGAGCGTGCCCGTACCGAATTGGCGTGAGCGCGATAACGATGTCCCGTGAATCATCATAGATGACGTCATGACATGCGCCATCTTGCGATAACGCCGACCATGCTTCGTACTAATATCACCGTGAGCGCTGTCAAAAATGACAGTGTGTGTGTGTGTGTGTGAGGATGAGGATGTGTCAGTGTGTTTTGTTTTGAGCTGCATCATATCTTTTTAATAACGTGGCATTTTCAAAATTGTGCTTCTGGCTGACAGTCGCCACCTAAACAAAGAAAAGGAAGAAACGAGTGGTGTTTTTATGAAGAAATACTGCTGTAATATCTTTTTGACACCGAGTAAGCACTGTGAGCGCGCTAACAAGTATTCCGAATTGTTGACAGCTCTCAGCTGTCATAATCGTGATATCCATTATGGAACGCATGTGAGACGATTTGAGTGCTGTGCGCGATATTAGCCAATTCGGAAGGCGGCCTAAATAAACCTACTATGGACTGAGCATACCTACAAAATTAGCGTGCATGGTGCATACCTACACAAATCGGGCACTAAAGATGGCCGCCTTTCGTAGGGTTATTTTTCTTTTTTCTCGCACCACACTGTTTTATACAGCACGAGAGCATGATTTTCCTATTAATAGACACCAAAACACCTAGTTTCTAGACGTATTTCTCTCGAAAACAACAAAAATGTTTTGAGCAATCAACTGTTTGACAGCACATCTACCACAAAACCATTCATAAAACTCGGCACTCAACATGGCGGCCCATCACGCATAGACATGTTATTGATGTCACACAAAAGTGTTGCCAAATTTAGTACTTGACAAACATTTAGATGTCTCTCTTTTCATATGCAACTCTTGATTAGTTAAAAAGAAACAGAACGCTTTTTGACATGTGTGTGTCGATATGATAGATATTTGTATAATTATTATTTCTATAGTAGAATAGCGCATCTCCATGTTTTTCCTATCTCAATGTGTGAGTTCTGTCATGTGTGACAAGTTGACAACTGACCAGTGTTGCTATCGTAAAAATCTGAATTGCCGTATGTCACAGTCTGGTTTGCCGTATTTTAAGGGAAAAAATACTAAATTGCCGTATAAAAAAAACTCTATTCCTCATTTGTTTCTTCTCCATAAAGGTTTTTATCGTTTCTATTACCTCAGATTCATCTAGTTCTGTTTCTTTTTAACTAATCAAGAGCTGCATATGAAAAGAGAGACACTTAAATGTTTGCAAGTACTAAATTTGGCAACACTTTTGTGTGACGTCAAAATCATGTCTATGCAATGACTAAATAAACCTATGGACTGAGCATACCTACAAAATTAGCGTGTATACTTACACAAATCGGGCACTAAAGATGGCCGCCTTTCGTAGGGTTCTTTTTGTTTTTTCTCGCACCACACTGTTTTATACAATACGAGGGCATGATTTTACACACTTAACATGGCGGCCGTCAGGCGGTGTCGTTGGTTCCGCATGTCAAAAAACGAAAATGCGGAACCAATCTATGTGTTCCTTGATTGTTTGGCGCCGACTCAAAATTACTGTATACTTTTCAGTTTTTTCGGCGGTTTAATATTTTTTTAAAGTTTTTTATTAATAATAATTATGCGATCCAGCAGGACCCCCCATACGCTTACTTATGTACAGAAGCCAGCACATCAACCTACCCCAATCTGTCAAATTTTCCCAATTCAATATGAACCTTATGCCTTTGTGGTAAAGTTGAAAATCTATCAAGAAATTTGACAGATTGGGGTAGCTTGATATGCTGGCCTCTGTACGTTGCTTTTTTTTCATCCTTCGTTCACGTGTATGAGGCGAGAGCCACCCTTTAATTATGTTTTCGTAATTTCACTACATCATTGTATAGCGCTGCACAGAATACATCTTTCCAACTTTCATGGATATGGTGCGGCGGGGTGCCAAGTCTCCTGAGTAGGCTGTTTAACATCTGGACATGACGAATTTTTTTACCATTTGGCGTCGGAACCCGAAAGACACTTTCAGCTGATAACTGGCTGCAACGACAGGGCTTCAAATTAAAACAACTGAACTTAGGTACTCATTGAATTTTATTACAAAAATGTTATGAAAAATCGTTCACTTCATCTAGGTTTTCTTAAGTGTATGTACTAACAGCTAAACTAATGGCTACACTTATTCTAAATGCTTATTAGTTGGATGTTGCAATACTGGCAGTGGAAAAATACATTAACTACTTTGTATTGTACAAAATTATAGCTAACTCCTACGAATAAGTACTTATTCGAAGGCTAACTCTCGGCTAGTGGCAAACAAAGACTCTTACATTGTGGGTTATTTTCAAAATCAATTTTTTATCTTATTATGTGTTTGAATCAGTATTTCTAAAGCCTGGCTGCAGTCAGTATAGTTATCAACTATAGATACCAAATATTAACTATATAAGTATTACATTACTTTGGAAAATGGCATCTACAAATACAATTTATAAACACGATTCATTTATTTAATTAGATTCACACGCATCATTACACCATCGAATTATAGCAGGAGATATCAAAACGCACTATAATATAATTATATACACAATTGCACTGTTGTGTCTAAGTATACATAGGGCACCTAATTTTAAACGCATTTATTGAGGATTCTTTCATGGTGTTTCCGTTTTTGTAGTATAATAATGCAATCTATGCCTACCTACACTATAACTATTGATTTAAACTTTTTATTTAGGTAGACGCCAGCACATCAAGCTACTTTATTCTGTCAAATTTCATTAACAGATTTTCAACTTTATCTCTAAAACATAAGGTTCAAAGTTGATTGGGAAATTTGACAGTTTCGGGTAGCTTTGATGTGCTGGCGTCTGTATATTGGAATAACCAACTTAGGGTCGCTACTGGTGGTAAAAGACTGCGTCCGATTTATTTACCGCTTTGAACTTAGCGGCCAACAAAATTTAGGGTTTGTCAATTACATTCCACTAATTACAAGGATAATCTATACTACTTGCTTTAGTATAACTGCAAACATCTACTTCAAAAGCGCAAACGCCACGTAACATGTCACATTCATCTAAACTACAATTTAAGGCAGTATTTTGTACATTAGTCTATAGTGCTGGAATACGCAAACGCGTCTAATCAATACGAAGTCAAGCGTTTGGTAAATAGTTCACCAAGTAGCAACCCTTTAAGGACATCAAGCAATAATAGGCGACTGCAACGTGAAAAGAAATATATAGGAGAACGTAACTACGTTTTATGCCATGATTTCGGAAAATATCCAACGGGAACATACCATCGGGATTTAAAGTACCTGATCTGTTAATCCAGGTTATATACTATCTGTGTGCCAAATTTCATCCAATCTTTACATTACACGGTGCACGGTGTAAAGCTCGTCGGCATTTTTATTTTCCGATATTTTCAACAAGCATCATCATATTTCAGCCAATTTACACAAAACCTTAATTATTTATATACCTTAAGGGGGCGCCGACCCACTAGTAACGCCCTCATCGTTTTTTTGGTTATTTCTTTTATTTTAGAATGAAAACGCAGATAATAAGCACGTTAAGTTGTGCTCCACAAGATTATACGTTAATTTTATTATAAACGGTAGTTTAACATTGTTTAGTTTTTTTATAATCCTTAAAACGGATAAAAGTGGCCACTATTTTCCGTTTTTATGATTATAATACAATTAAACAACGTAAAACTACCGTTTATTATAATAGTAACACAACTTAACGTGCTTATTTTCTGCGTTTTCATTCTAAAATAAAAGAAATAACCAAACAAACGATGAAGGCGCCACTGCGCGGTCGGCATTTGGTCGACGCCGTCTTAAACCTCCTCATGAATCACTCCGTCCAAACCGTATGTAAATCCGGTTTCAGACACAGACAGGCGCGGCGAGGGACTTTGTTTTAGCTCAACTGCGGCTAATGAGACACAATTGGATTTCGTTATAAATCAAATTTTGATTTTTCAACAGTTGGGCGGAAGTAGTGATGAAGCTATTTGCTGCATTATAATAAGACGCTATTACTGTCTTCCTATCTTTTGGTGCTATAATATTTCTTTTTACTTTGGTGCCTTTTGATTGTAAATTGAACGTAGTTTTGCGTTCGTTTAGTATATTATCTAACTGCAAAGCAGATAAGTCTACAAACTTAGTTAAAACTTGAGTTTTATAATAATTTGTGATAAATATTAATTTCCATAGTAGTGATTTCAATATTGCTTCATATCACAGTATCATCTAATCTATATGTATATAAGAGACAATTGGGCTATATTTGAATACATTTTGATACTCGTTATTATGTTATATCGTAAATATATTTAACGGGTAATAACATTACACATGTTGTTTGTCTGTAAATCTATCTGCTCATTACTATCTGTGTCTAGACTTGCAGTCAAAGTTCGCTAAAACACAACTGAGGCCAAGCGAGCATGACTGCCGGTCTGGGCATGGTTACAAATCGATTTTAAAGATTAATTATGTTTAAAGGTTAATTGTGTTTCACTATAATATTTCGACAGCCAAAAATATAACAATGACAAAAAGTTTTAAAATTAATTTACATTTTGAAATCATTGAATGAAACTAGGATTCGTGCTCTAGTGAAGTTTTCCATACTTACAACTAATGCATACTTATTCAAAACTCACAATTTCATTTACTACATTCGAGAGATCCACTAAACACAACCAACTACAAAGACCAAGTCTAATCCATTCCAATCCATCTTTATCCATTATACACTAATCGAAGTATGTTTTTCGCAATGTATTCTTAATGTTTCGTCAACCACAACTTATTTAACTCCGGATGCTGTAACAAATTGCTGTTAAGGGAACATAACGAATGCATTAATGAATGTTTGATTCTCATACCTAAGTTTTCTCCATATCTATGCTTGTTGTATTGATGTTGGAGTAACCAATTACATAGACATCTTGCAATAAATTGCACATCTTACAAGTAAAACCGCAACAATAAAAATGAAAGTGGTATGTTTCTACAACACAAAATTAAAATATAGACAAGGTTATCTATAACAGGTACAACGTAAAGTAACTAAAAATAAGTTGTGGAGCATATAGTGTGTTGTCGAAGTCAGCTAGAAGACAAAAGAACAAAAGGTTTTTGTAATTACACTTCTTTTTTAAATAAATTATTTCTGCCACTTTGTAGGTAGGTTCGAACATAACTATTATAAGTTCTTGTCTGAATAAGACCTGGATACCTACCACGAGCTCTTAACGCGATCCACTTTAGGACCTAAACTGAACTGTTCTTCTAATTCGTACCATGACGTCAGTTTAACGATTCAATTTAGGCAGTGCCATCTGGATACCTACCACGAGCTCTTAACGCTCATTCACTTTCAACGATCCAAATCCCGCTGAGCGTATTGGACGTCATGGTACGACTGTGAGCGATGCAATTTAAGAACCTAAACTGAAATGTCTTGCTTTTGAATCGTTTTTAAATAGATAATGGTAGGCCTCCAGAGCTAGTCTTATTTAAAAGACGTAGTTATAAAAATGTCTTGAAATTATGTTTATGGTTAGCTATAATCGACTTACGGCAGCATTAATCAACTGATATTATAAGTTCTGAAAAAAGCTGCCATTAACAACAAATAATATGCAAATAAACTACAAAAGTAACAGACAATATTTACATATATCAGCGGTGGGAACTTCACATACCCGCTATAGCCTTTGCTGCTAGATTGAGACTTCATTTCATGTGTACTTTCCTATTTTAAACATATTTTTGTACTTCAGTCCATACGAACGAACTAACAATAAAAGAAAACATTGTCAAGTCTTCAAACAACTTTATCCATCATGATAAAAAAAACTGGTCAGTTCGTTTATATGAAATATTTCGTACTCCAGCTTTAAGTAACATGCTAAGCTAAACAAACTTTTCCTACAACACCTTGTTTTAAATGCTATTGGGCAATATTCAATGTCACAGAACAGATAATCTGATCTGTGTTCAATGTCACTTCTTCAGACCTAATCAACACAAATCTACAGCAACCGATGGTGACATAGAAGTACATATCAAAATCAGGCCGCATTTTCTTTCCGGTTTTCGCTTAACAAATAATATTATTTTATAGTGTACGATATGTAACAAGTGTTCCGTTTTTGTAAAAAACATGTAAATACACTTATCTGGTACAGACTATCACGAACGAATTTGATACAATAATACAAACATTCAGCACTCTGAGACACATTCACAGCTAATCATTACAATTCGAATTATTAACGTAATCTAAGTTACATAACAATGGAACAATCACTGGAGAGACTACGCTATGTACTATCGTTGACCCCATAACGTTATGATCACAATTTTCTATGAATACAAGTCTTTTAGGTTGTTTAGGAATTTCGCTTATATTAATGCGACTCGGTTAACGAGTGGCGTTTTTCTTCTACTAGTGTGCGTCTGAGTTGTCACAGGTTGATAGATAAAGCTTGTCTTTGCCCGTTTTGTTTGATGTACTGAAAGATACACAAAATAATAAATATTTATCTTAGTCACTTTTTTCGACGGTAGTATGAGGGAAAGGTGCCAGAAACGAAACTAAGGCTTGCCAAGCCAAGTCTGTTAAATATTATGGCAATTAGTTAGTAACTATTTGCTGTTCAAACAGACAAATTACGTGCGGGATGCAGAACTAGTCGCTGGCTGTCATTGAAAACCAGTGCTGCGGCTCTGTCTCGTATAGGGTCTTAGCATTATGCTGAGCGATGGCCGTTTTGCGTGGATGTGACGCATGTTTTCCCAAAACTTGTAATTTTTTGTGTTCTTTTTTTGCGTTATGTTTGCCGCAAATAAACGTATTTTCTTTCTTTCTTAGCGTTTCCATGATCACAAAGTCTCGCGAATATTCGCGCCAGTTTGAACACGTCCTTATAGTCAGTTGACACAATAGGCGCAAGCTAATTTTGTCCCGCATTTCGCGCGGGATTTGCCTCTTTAGAACCCACAGTTCATTATGTGATATTGGGTTCTCTACATGAACCAAATTGAGCATGGAAATCACATACAATGTTTAAAAAAAGTAAACAAAGTGTTATTCATAACTTACTTGTATAATTTTCCGTCATAGACAAATCTAATTTCACCGGTTTTGTAACATCAATGTCGATTTCTTCATACGATTGATCCAGTATCTGGAAAACAAAAGAATGCGGTTAATTTAATTAAGAATTTACTTAATAAAAATCTTATAATTCATCATTCACTGACAGACAACGAACAGTAGGCTGTGTGTTTTCTAACCTGTCAATGCAGTGTTTTTGAAATAAACGTTTTACGTATTTAGGCTTCTGTTTATGAGTTAAAGTTGTATCTTTTTTTTCGAAACTCCACTCTCTCCTGATAAATTTCCGATGGGAACTCCGATCGGGCACACGGTATGCAATGCAAACTTTGCAGTTCCATAAATAACTTACAGGGTTGTAAACATATGAGTAACAAGTTTACTCACTTCAATATCGCTGACTTCGTCGCCAGATTCCACGTCGGTAATGTATGAGGTAAGTGATGATGGCCCTGTAGCAAGCAATCGGTACGTGCCACCGACCATGCCTGTTCCTTCCACCACTTCTTCAACTTCCAACTCCTGATCAGACACCTCCTACGTAAAATCATTCAAAGTTACTCAATTGACACAAAAACATCATGATCTGCCCAGCCTTTTCCCAACTATGTTGGGGTCGGCTTCCAGTCTAGCTGGATGCAGCTGAATATCGGTATTTTACATGGAGCGACTGCCTATCTGACCTCCACAACCTAGTTACTGGGTAATACAAAACCCCTTGGTACGACTGGTTGTCAGAATTTCGGACTTCTGACTCCCGTAACGACTGTTAAAGATCCACGAATAACAGTCGGGACCAACGGCTTAACGTGCTTTCCGAGGCACGGAGGGGTCTCGGTATGTAAAGATGGTCACCCATCCACAGTCCAACCTCGGCAAGCCTAGCTTAACCTGATCGATCGACCTGTGCAGCTGTTATTATTTAGTCAATTGACACAAAAACAAGATAATATTATATTCCGTCTTTATCACAGTCAAACATAAACAGAGGTTTAACAAAAATAAAAAAAGACGATAATAAAGATTTGACATTTCGGTGCACCTGTTTCTACAATTCGTAAGTGAGGTCTTTGACCGCAAAAGTAAAAACACGTTGTTATGAACAGTACCTATATTTATTTTGGGCCTTGTTGGGGCACTTGGGACTGACGTTTCAAGAAATATTAGAAAAGAAAAACAGGGCTTATGCTTATTCGTCTGCAACAGCATAGATCTAATAGGCACACGAACTATCGTTTTTTTGACGTCAAAAGTAAAAAAAAAAAAAAACTGTGTAATGTAATATGCCTTACAAATTGAATAGGGTGCAATAAAAGAGCCTCTTTAAGTGGATAAGTGGTGATACATGTGCGTCCGATGCCACAGCAGTATCACTATCTCGAGTGGATAATATTTTTACTATGGCGTGAGTTACTCCCACATCCGTGACAGTACGAGAGAAGACAACAAAGTAACATATAACTCACCTGTTCAATAATAGCCTCTTCCTCTTCAACTTCTTCCTTGACTTCGGGGTCTAATTCAACGTCGGCGTCCAGTTCTGGGTCAGCATCAACATCCCCATCATCATCTGCGTCGGTTTCCCCGCTTACGCCGCTGTATTTCATTTCACCCCTTTCTAGAGCCTCTAAGTTTTCTGTAAAATATAATAATAATATTAGCAACGTCTGACGAAGCATGATAGCCGTTGAAGCAGACGAGTACAATCAAGTGCAGAACAAGTGTAGTATCAATGGGACCTCGCTAGGTGGCTCGGTGGACCTTAAAAGGGGGGATGGGATAGATAGGATGCGGATGGCAAACAACCCGATGCGAGGCTGGGTTGTGATTGCTTAACGATCATATTTTTCACTTGGTTGATGTCCATCGACGTCTTTGCGCTGTTTCGCCTCAGAATATTGATAAAGGGAATTTAAGCTGTGTGACACTGGGTTTATTTTAAAATTTAACCGAAAAAGTAGATACACTGACAATTTATAGTAAAAAGAGTAAAAGAGACTAAATATGTATTCGTACCTGGATAAACCATCGCCTTCTTGATAGCTTGTGGATCTTTCCGTGACCATTTTTGCACTTCTTCATCCATTTTTCCTACTTTTGAAGGATTCATAGCCCACAGGCAACCTGAAAGAATTTTTTTATGAAATTGTAGTTTACATTCTGATATTTTGTTTTATTTTTAAAGGTACTCCTTTACTTTTTCTCTGGCTTTTGTCGGAGCTTTACGAAATTTGTTGGCAAAAGGTAAAAGATGCGGCTGGTGAGCCTTGCTTGGGAGCGAGGCTGATTCACAAGGCGCCCCGGACGTTTTACAGACCGTAATAAGCTATTAGAACAGCATTCGTTTTAATATCGGGCTATGGATTATGTTGCAAAGATGATTACAAAAAAAAAACAACCGATAATTACCTTTCCTTTGACTTCCATTTGTCGATGGTTTTTCAATTTTTTCAAAACATTTGTTTAAACTAAGATTATGCCTGACTGAATTTTTCCAACCATTTGGTGCAGTTTTGAAATAAGGGAAATGCTGGCTGAAAATAAAAAGAAGTTTATTAATACAAAGAAATAATTATGTTTTTCATATTCCCAATACTTAAACTCCGATTTTTAATTAGCTGTAGTAAAATGACACTTCTTAATAACTCATTTCAGACTGCGATTAAAGATAGGTACGCATGTCAAATAAGTTTCGTCTGTTACACTATTTTGTACTAGAAAAACAAGATTTGGTTGATGGCCGCGAAAAAACAAAAAGACGCCAATTTCAATAATTTTAACACATAAGCTGCCATTTTACTGCAGCTAATTAAAAGTCCGACTATAGTATTAAACTTACCACATGAAGTTGTAAATCTCTGATACAGGTAAGCTACCTGTTCTTGAATTTTTTAGCGCCATTGCTATTAAACATGAATAAGAGTACGCCGGCTTAGGAAACTCACCAACATTACTTTTGCTAGTAGCGTTTATATACTTCGTATGGCTAGTATCTAACGTAAAACCTCCACTTACTGAGGTTTTAATTATTTGCCTATTATTATTTAATGAGGAATTATCAATTAATATTGTTGCCTGGTTTTTGTTACCATTCGTTAAAATTGTTCTAGTATTAATTTGTTGAGGATCCAGTATGTGTATATTACCAGATATAATTGTTTTCGTTCCTAATGAGTGTGTAACTTTTTGGCTTGTATTTAAAATCGAACAGCTTTTGTTATTAACTTTTATTAATTCAGATTGACTTTTTATTCTGAGTGTTGGAGTTGACAAACTCGATACTTTTGATTTGTCCAAGTCTTTTAACAAGTCCTTTACAACATTTTTCTCTTGTTTCCTTACATAAATCACCATTTGTGTGGCTTCTTCTAATTCCTTGCTTTTCTTGATTTTTGGTTCTTCTGGTTCCTGTACTTTTGATACTTTGATTGCATTGGGCGAAAACGTTAAGTGACTCTTTTCTTCTTTGGGACTCGGAAGTGATATGCTATTATTACTTAAATCGTCGGTTGCTGCCGCCGATGTTAGCAATAAGTTCGAGGCTTCCTCTTTCACTATGCTTTTTACAGGAGTTTCTACAAACGTGGAAGGCATTACAGAATTTGGATTAACCATTACTGCGTTTGCCTCTGACCCATACAAATCCAGATTATGAACAAAACTAGAACTATTATTAAGCCAAGTTGCAGAATTATCGGTGTCCATGTCTAATAAAGGCGGTAACTCCGAAAAGTGTGATCCTAAAGTGTCCTGAAAAGGAAAAAATACTATAGTAAAAAAACGGAATGATGATAATAAATTACTAAATTGCTAATTATGTAACTGACGAACTATAAACTTACAGAAAAATCTGTCATACTGCTAAGGTCCGTTGCTATCTCATTTTTTATATCCATGTCCAGCATATCCTGGAGGGAATCTGTGATATATAAATCCATGTCTGAGCACCACTGAAACAGAAATAGTTCATTATTGTAGACGCTACACATACATAGACATTTAAATAATATCATACATAATAATGATCTCTGAATGTCTAATGAACGGCCGACATATGAAAAACATACATACATATTGGATTTCGCGCCAATTTCTTATAGAATACAGTTTGTGTCTACTGAACCGTGTGAGACAGTGGGACGGGAGAGGCGGTACATTGAAACCACTACGTAGTACAGAAACCTGTTTTTGTCAGGTATGCGATACCCCAACAGCAACGGAGTACAACTGTCTTGTTTACACTATAATGAAACAGTCATTTTTAAATATTCCTTTGTTACTTGTAAGTGGCCAGGACATTGTTTTAGCTGAGCATATTTGAAAAACAAAATGACCTAAATCGACGTATTATCGTGAGGTGACTGAGCTAAAAGCATTTCTATATCCCATTCCATCCTTTTTTTATGAAGACCTACACCAACCCACAAACACTTGGACGGAGGGTTCGAGCAGTCCGGAATGGGTCGCTTACAAACTGACGTGTATAAAAACTAACGAACGGAACCACTCTGAAGGCTTCCAACATTCGGGACGAAGTTTTTTGTCCATGCTTTTACTCGTCTCTATAAATAACTTGTTCTGGTATGCTGTTAAGTCCGTGATCCATTAAATTGTATATTACATGTTGTGTGTAATAGTTACCTAGACTAGATAGAACTTTCATCTTCTATTGATCAAGCATGAATGAATGTTTAAATTATTATTATTTCGTTCAGTGGATTTTATAATGAACATTTTGATTATTGTCAATGCCTACATAAGAGAATGTAGTAAATACTAGGACTGCAACTACATTACTAACTAAAGTCCTTGATAAAAACAAGTCTTTGGTACTGCTTTATCTAAATGTAGTAGGTAGGGTAGGTACCTATTGTGAAATGATTTTGATTGAGGTTTTAGGAATTTATTAGCTGTATTCTTTACATCGTGCGATTGCACGTATGGTATCTATCACCTTGATTCCGAAGAACTTGTGTCGTTCTTCAAGCGACATATCTTTCTACCATATTTTTTTTTCAGTTTAATGTTTAATGTCATTTTGGTAACTATCTACCTACGTTTGCATTTTTTCCGTAAGTACACAATTCTTAAATTATTATATTAAAAGCTTATTACATCAACACGCCAGCTAAATCCATATGAACGAGTGCAGTGACTGATAAGCGGCCATGTCATATCAACAAAGTATACCTACTAAATTCAATTCATTCATTACTCAATTTGGTAGGATTTATCGGTCAGTTAATATGTTCGTGGATTACTCATTATTCCATAATAATTATCCCAAAAGTTGTACCTACCGAAGTACCAACTTTTCCCGCCCAAACAGGATAACGGATCGAAAATTGGACACACCTTACTTCGCAGGCAGAAAAGGGAAGAGTACAAATGGGGTGAGAAAAAGAGATAGCTGTATAGGATCGAAAGAGGGGTGAATCAACCCCTGATACATTGCAGCCACGCCGAACGCCGTGCGCCGCTCCCTTATGAACTTTACGCACAAGCATTTGTTTTGAGTTACTAGGATGTTGGTAGGTTTGATTTTATTTTATTTAACAGACAAAATATTCTGCAGGCAACGTGGTCAGTCTTGCAAAATAAGGTTAAGTATCAGATAAAATCCAACAAGGTAATTTGGGTTTGTTGGTACATTCGAACATGTCCATAGCACATAGCGAACTCTGATGGCGTGTCATTAAGGACCATGAACTCAAAATTTAATATTTCTCGAGTTCGTCATGCTCACGAACGAACGACAACGTGCTAGACATCGAAAAATACAAAGGTAGATTTATATAAAAGTGTTTGCATCGGTCAGGTAGACGTAGACACAGATTAAGTCACTCACAAACTCACAACTTTATAAGTTGGGACTCTGTCGATGTGTCTGCAACTCTACATTATTAATCTTATGTTTAGTGCTAAATTGCCAAATAGAAATCGCTAACAATGCTGCTATGTATGACGAAATAGTAAGTTAGTTCTAAACGAATGGACAGTGGGCAATCGGTTCATTGAGTTTAGGACTAAGAAGTCAGAAAATAATGCGTCGACTAGGCATCTCGTTACAGTCGTTACGTAACGTGTGCACTAGCAGCTAGTTCTTGTCACATTAATGTTTTAATGATGAGGAGAAAGTCTAATATAAGAGCATGGTTCGAATACCATGCACTTTTCGTCGTCTTATTAAATATTCAGCCCCTACAAGTTTCAGCAGAGTAAGTAGGTGGGGAGATGTGGAGGCACCGCAAGGGGCCCCGCCGCCGCCGCCCGAGCCGTGTCCTCGAACCTGACCGCGCGCGCTCGCCTTGAACTCATCGTGGTCGGCTCTTGCGCCGATGGTCGGCGCTCGTGCACGAGCCGCGGAAACTCGACGTCTCGGAAAATTTTATTAAATGACTTTTTTAAGGTACTTATTGCAAAAACTGAGCTGTAGGTAATTAATAACCTTATTAAATAGCAAGTCGTAAAATTAAAATTAAGCTCTTCTACCTACGACTCTATTGATTTTTTTACTCCTTACCATAGCAACAGTAATTTATTTAGCTTTAGAAAATTATTTGGCGCGAAAAATGCGCATTGGGATAATATTGCGCGCGCAACCTCGATACGAAAGCATCTGGGTGGGGTTCCGTATTGATTGTATGCGCGAGTTTGTCCCCTCACCTCAGCTTTCTCGAAGTTGCCTGTTTTAAACGTGGGGAGGGAACTGAAATATTTCAGCTCAACTTTTATAGCTAGGTTTGAAGGTGTTTTAATGTAGGTAGGTATACGCTGAGTCTAGACCGGAAAATGAGATGGCAAACAATTCACTTGCCGAATAGCAGTTTTGAATGTTACTCGTTCAATAATAGCAGGGAGATTGATCTTTAGGTTTTCCATAAAACATCATCTACTTATATAATTTTGCAATTATATATTATTTAAAGTTTGCACAACATACGTGTGGTAGTCGGAAAAGACAGATGGCGGAGGTCAACGGCCTCACTGTAAATTACTGACACAACGATCTATGAATAGGAATCTACCAACCTTATTTCACATTTTCCGAATAGTAGTAGGTAGATACCGAGCTAACGTAGTTATAATTGCTATAAGATAACAAGTTTTTTTTTAATGCTGGGTAAGTAGATAGGTAGGTTCTATTATATGAATGAAATTAAGTGGTTTTTAGTTGCAAATTGATAACAAAATTTCATCAATCTTCATTGGTAAGTAGGGTATGTATGTACACACGGCTACACATCAAGCTTTAAATTTCCAGTTTTAGCTGACCTCGCATTGTGTAGGTTTTTCATACAATCAGAAGTCAGCTTATACTGGTTATGTAAAGCTTGATGTTTAGCCGTGCCGGTGCGTACTATCAAAATGATCCGATCGCATAGCAACTTGGTGATATTATTTATTTCCATAAAATAGGACTAAGCACCTAGTGACCCAATTGTTTATACGTAGGTAAGCTAATTATTAAGTCCTAGCAGACAACTGTTTGATCGAAATAAATAACAGTTCCGCACCAATTTAATACAAAAATAACACAAATGCCGGAGTAGAAAATACATTACAATTTTATTGCATATTCCGCACTGTAAATGCTTTCAATTAATATTTCTGTGCATAAGGTAGGTGCCTAGATTATTATCTGGTAGGTCATCCTGCACCGTCTGGAGTTCTGATTTCAAAATGTGCTGATTGCTACCACTTTTACCTATGGACAGTCAATAGTGTCCCTCTCAGGAGGTTAAGAAATAGGTGTGGCCACTTAGCCGGTGTACGCACGGGCGCTTTTTTAACGACGTTTTTTTATCGCACCTTCTCGGCATTGCCTTCATCATCATTCATCTCGGATTCTCAAGTTAAGAATCCAACAGAAGGCAACGAAAACATCCCACGACTCCCGTCGCTGAGCCGAGCGTTGAAAATCTAGTGCGGGAAAAAATCGCGGTACACTGTATTCAGGAGATTGCCTGAAAGTTAGTATTCTATATATTCAGATTTGCTGTCTCTTCTTCCCAGTTTCTCAAATGAATATCTAAGAGACGAAAATATCCACCTGCTGTAGCAGGTGGATATTTTCGTCGAGCTAGGTACACCTAGCTCATTTACAGACAGAGTAATTGGAACTGAATATAACCCAATATCCAACTAGGTAACTAGGTACCTACTAAACTAAATTCAATAAATTGTGATTAGATATTTTTCTATAGTAGGTCTAGGTAATGATAGGTACCTATTAATTACGTAGGTACTAAACTAAATTCATTAAATTGTGATTAGATATTTTAAGTTAACTATATGTCTGGTCATTATTTTTATATAGTAGGTCTAGGTAATGATAGGTACCTATTAATTACGTACTAAACCAAATTCATTAAATTGTGATTAGATATTTTAAGTTAACTATTGTCTGGTCATTATTATTAAATAGTAGGTAATGGTAGGCACCTAATTACATAAGTTTTGACGAAAAACAGTTCATGTTCGTTATGTACCTATGTGAAACACTCTTCAGTATTAATTACCTAAGATAGCAATGATCGCTATAGGGGTGACCAGAAAGATTAATTATGTTATTATTTTTTGTTTACGTAACTTTCTCGTACGTCTTCAACAGTTATCAGTTTAATTCTGAGTGCATGCTATTGATAGCATCAAAATATTTACTGTGCATCTCGTTGTTTATAGCTACATAGAAATACATTGATAAACCGGCGGCGGCGCATTGATAGGTTGCAACTTGCAGTAAAACACCACCCGGGCCGTCTCGCCGAGTGCACTACCGCACGCACACACGCTCATAATGCAATGCCACACCGATCGTTGTATTCACAACTACAAGAGCACGTTGCACTCATTGTTCAACGTTTTGAACTTCTCGCTCGCTCAAAACCGGCCGTGGGAACAACAAATCGCTTCGTGGATTTCTGTACGTTATACCTATTACCATTATACAATCAACGAAAAAGTTGTATTATATTTTCTGAGCTGATTTATTGACTTTGTAAAAGCCATGCTCATAAAAAAATGAGGCAGGTTTTTTCTTAATGATGGTGAAGAAGTTCAATGGTATGGTAACCTATTTTCTAGGAAGCCCGGAAGTAATGGGTTTGCATAACTGCTTATTATGTAGGTATTTAGTAGTAAGCAATTTAAAAATTAGGTAATTTAAAGTAGGTACCTAGTTGAATCTAACGAACAGAAGAAATGAAATATAGTACTTACTGTAATGTCTAAAGAAAATTACATCCGTAGTTCCCTTCTTATTTAACTTTACCTGTGAAACGAGGCAACCCTAGATCGCAAATAAATAGAACAGGAATACCTACCGGGCTACGTAGATAAACCTACTCAATACCTACTACAATTTTACAACCGCTCGTGTGAGCGCGTTGTAAGACTTGTAAGTTCATTGACGACTAATTGCCGCCGTTTTTAACTGCTACCTTCCTATATTTAGTAAAGATTACATAATTTTGTAATAAACAATCATTATTTAACAACACATTTTTATAATACAAAATACAACACGAATAAAATAACAATAATTTTTACGCTGTCGTTTCGATAACAAGACATTGAAGAATTGCGAGGAAAAGAGACAGAATTTAAAATAATGAATGTCCGTTATTTGTGTTTGTTTAGCGAAATTGGGGAAAACAAAAACGATTTTATCATTTATGGCATGGTATGACACTAGACACTGAGCTTATAAAAATCTGTTATCAGCATTTCTACGGTACGTTCTCGGACATTACCTAATCAAATAAGTAGGTAAGTACCTATTTGGTACGAATGTACGATATTACACCGTCCATGCACGAGAGAAAGAGCTGGAATGATTTCCCGCCACTTTGACAAAGTGACCACGACTCATAAAAACAAATCAGAAAGAATCGAAGGTGGACATACAGAAAAATGTTTTACTACACAATTATCATAATTTTGTTTCACTGATGACAACAAAATTGATAAATGACATCAAAAAGAGCGGGACATGTTAACTAGTTGGACTTTCCCATTACAAATTCCTTGTTTTACGGACTAAAATGAATAATAAGCTTTTTGTACGATTGTAATATCACTTACCGAATATTTATTGTTATAAATATCCTTAAGCTCGACAGAATAATCCTGAATTTCACACATTTACGCTTTTAACGTCATTAGATTGACAGATATACACCACTCACTCCTATAAAAACCACAATCTGTTTTACTATTCTGCGAAAAGGTACACAAAGAATGGTCTTCTCTTCTATTGGAGGACTGAACCCACGTGACTAACCGTAAACGGTTTCTATTGGTGTCCACCTCGACATGAATTGACGTCACTACTCATTTGATGTACTATTAACAAAATATTTTGTTAAAAATGCTTTTTAGTGTTTCTTTATATTAGATAATTTAAAAAATAATTTATTATTGTATCCCTTAATCTTAAAATGTACTTTTCATTATACTTACGACAACACTTACTGGTTACATGGCTCGTCCATTCACAACAACATGGCGGTTTGTTTACACCGGCATGATAAGGCGGGAAGTACTTCTGCCGTGTGTGTAAATTTATTCCGAAGAAAGTCAATGTTAAAATAATAATTTCTTTATAAAGAATATTTTTATTGAAGTAAATAATAGAATGTCCAAATATTAGTGAATAAAATAAGAAAATGAAGGCACATGGGCGATACCACTTTTTTCTGACGCCAGCGCTCTCTAGTGGCAACTAAGAACAATGTTGAACATTCTGGCGGTAAACTTAAAAATACAAATTCAATCATTCTGCACTCATTCAAATCAATTGAAACTTTTCAATGTCATTATTATATTTGGCACATCGATACTTTAAAAAAATCGTTATGTATAAGTTACATTGATATGATTAAACAACGCACAGAAAAGCATCAACAAAATAAATGCCATAAATCATAGCTTTCCATACTGCCTTCAGTAGCAATTTTTATAAAGCTTTGATTCCAGGCATTTTAAAAACATACACAACACAAAAATATAATAGTAATAAAAGTAATGTCGAAAAACAACCAAAAGATCAACCATGTTAAACACAATAAGTTTTCAGTCAACAATGAAAGATTTAAAATAAGTTTTACAATGCTTTTCAAAATCTAATTTCTTCTTAACTTTTGGCCGTTTTTTAAATTAATAACAATAGTAATGATCAAACAGTAGAGATATTACAGCCTAATAATGAGTAAAAAATATAAACAGCCTATAAACTAAATTAACACTGGAAAATAATCAGGCGGTATCGTGGCAACATAGTTAAAATCCTCTGAGGAATGTTAAAATTTGGCAATTTTAATATTCCTTTGTCTTTTATACATTTCAAATGTGCCTAATTTCTTTATTCTTTTCTTATGGAGGTAATCATTTTTGAAGTTGGATACATCGCTAGATTGAGCAACAAATTTTGTTTGCTGTGAAATTACATTGACTCTAAAATTGGTGGTAAAACCACTGTCTGACGTTGATGCAGTTGGTATGAAAGGCAAAACCTTAGGGTTCTTGACAGAACGCTTTTGCTTTTTCTCATCCATAGCGTCATTTATACAATAAACACTTTCTTCCAAGTAGTTCGAAGGTTTAGTTCTTCGTCTTTTCGTTTCTTCCACAACAAATTCTGAAGTAGATACGACTTTTGTTTTCTTTGCTTCAACTACATCTGTTTTAGGTTTATCATCTAGTTGCTTCAGAATATTTGAAGGCAACCGTGGAACATGAACCTTGTCAAACGAATTTTGCTTTATAACCTGCAAAAATAATGATAGTTAATGTATTTAATTATTGTAAATATGTAATATAAACAGGATAAAAAAAAAAGTACTCCACCTTTGATATTTTACTGGTGTCGTCATCATCCCTTTCTTTCCTTTTTTTGTTCTTTTTGGTAGCTCCTGAAATTCAATAACGTGATTAGCATAATCAGCCTATAACATTCCCATTCCTCTCAGCGAGTGAGTGGGTCGTAATCCACCACGCGGGCTTAGTGCGGGTTTTGTGAGCAGTGGTGATGAGATTATTTACACAAAGTACAGCCTGGTTTCACACCTACGACCTACAACTCGTAAGTCGGGGCTACTGGACCACCTTATTTGTCCATTATCATTACTTTACTACACAATGATTTAAACTTTAAAGGTTTGTAGGCTCAAGTACCCTGGTAAAATTTAGGTTTTTGAAAAAAAAAAAAAAATATATAAAAATACCTTCATCAATTTCATTCACTTTTAGATGTTGTACTTTACTTTTCTTTTTAATATTTTCAACGGAAGTGTTATGTTGCTCTTGTGTTTCGGTAACCGCATCTAAAATTGATTAAATCATATTAAATTGTGAGTTGAGCCCTGGGGAGAGATCCTCTCCTATCTTATTAAACGTATTGACAGTTTTAGTCGGGTACATTCATAAGAACTTCGTCCAAAAAAAAGGGTCTTCTAATGCTGACTTTATGCTACAATGTAAGTACTGACCTTCAACTTGAGTTTCGATGTCTTTGTCATTATTAGAAATTTTGCGCTTCTTTTTTTGATTATTTGTCGTCATAGACACGTCATTAGTAGGTTTTACGGCATCTGTAATAAATAAATTTATAAGTTTCATTAAATAACATAACGCATGCATTCCCCGAATGGATAGGCAGAGGTGTTTATTTCAAAAATATTTCGCCAGTAATGTTTTGGGTAGATAGGTACTTATTTAGGATAGATAGGTTAGTTTATTTTCAGCATATGCCTTACAACGAGTATCAAGTAATGCCGCGTTTAATAATTTAAAATAAATTGTTCTGAAAACGGGGATTTGTAGTTCCGTAACTATAGAAATATTGACTCGATTTTGAAACTAGTCTACAAACCTTTAATTTTTATTTCATCAATTGTTTGATTGGCAGATGATTTGCGTTTGCGCTTCTTTGTGACCAACTCTTGGTTCATTACATCTTCATTGTCTGCAAAAGAATAATAATTTATGTAAAGTGGGATATAAAACATAAGAATGTTTATTTGCTATAACAATACTTACAAATAGTAAAAAATATGAGAATTAAAAAATGTATAACATTCTACCTTTGTTTACAATCTCGGTTTCTACTGCAGTACTTTCAGAAATAGTTTTTTGCTTCTGTTTCTTAGCACTGCCAAAAGAAACATTTAGGATGGGTTCAGCGAGTGTCAGATTTTCTGCAAGTGAAACATTATTTTTACTTGACCATTATACTATACAGGGTCAAATTGAATTTGTTGGTGAAACTTCACAGATGTGTAGGGTATCGATATTAAATCATGATAAAACTTGAATCATGTAACTTCTACTTAGGTTTTCTACGACACGGACAGCGTTGGCCGCACCATGCCGGCCGCAGTAACCGCTTTCATGAAAATGATGGCAGAGGGGTTTCACTTTACTGTGCCAAAAAAACGCTCTATATGGAAACACACCAACTTACTTTCATAAATAACGTTTCAGTGACGTCATTCCACGGTAAATTGCCGACGCTATGTGGCGGCCATTGGTCTCTTAGAAAACCCTAGCTTTAGTGGAAGAGTTTACATAATTATTATAACTACCTGTTTCCTGTGCTATTTGAGTTTCGGACAATCTCTTCTTTTTCTTTTTACCACTGCTTTCTACATTAGTCATGGAAGTGTTAATAGACTTTTCTGGAACATCATCTGAAATAAAACATAACAAAACTTGAAATGAGGCATAGATAAAGAGAAGTACTAACAATACTAATATAATTGTAAGCTAATATTGTTGCTAATATATACTAACAAGATATGGATTTTAATTATCTGAAATAAATTAAATATTATTATTATTATTATAGACATATCTAATAAATATTATGTGGAACATCCATGCATAATGGACATTTCAAACAACATTATACATTGAGAAAGCAAAAGTCGTTGACAGCCATTGTTATAGCAACAACATTATTATAGCAACTGCTGTGTATAGGCCTCGTCCTTTTAGCGACAAGGAAAACTTATAGCAAAAATACATCCATACTAATAAATTCGAAAGTAACTTTAGTCTATTAACTTTCAGCGCTTACACCACTGAACCAATTGTTATGAAATTTAACATGTACTTATTAGGTAGCCTGGGACCTGGAAAAGGACATGGCTACTTTTCATCTTGAATAAGTAGGGGGCAACACAAGGAATAAATGACAACATACCTGTAGTCTCAATCACACTAATCTCTGTAACATTTTGAGAACTGTTCTTATTTTTCTTCTTCTTTTTGGCACTTTGGTTTGGTGTTTCAACGACGGCGCTAACATTTTGTGTTGTATTTAGGTCCTGCTTTGATTTGTTTTTCTCACTGTGATAAGAAACCTCAAGCGGAGCGTCATTGGAATTGTCTGAAACAATGATAAAGGATCTATTAACTGATTGAATGCCGTAAATTACAAAAACAATTAAACAGCCGTTGTGTCTCGTGTGGATCCACGTCCTTAAATGGATACGAAGGGTTAATAACTGTTATGTTTATCAAGAACTATGGACTGGAAACAAAAATGTTTACATTACTGCCAAGAATGTGCCCTTTTCCTTGATTATCATTAATTAGAACTGCTAAGGCACAGCTAGATATTAAAGATACTATGCAAAATTGCAGTTATGTGCATTATTACTTAGGAAGCTATATCAAAATTCAAATAAACCTACCATCAAGTGAAATTTCTTCTCTATCGGCGAAAGACACGTTATTCTTTTCTTTGTTCTTCTTTGCACTGTTTTTGATGGACGTATTAGCTTCAGCCTTATTTTCGTCACCAAGCATGCCAGTTGTATCAATAAAGAAGCCTAGATTATCATCTTCAGCGGTACCTGAAATTGACAAATAACATAAATCTCCAGTTTATTGTAATTCATTCTTTTATTAGTAAATCTAGGCTATGGTCTGCACCCTAATTGCGTAATACTGTCAATCATAATCTGAATCATTTTGAAGGATATTGCTAATCCATTGCTTCATAGGTTCGAAAAATTCGTTTGCTCAATAAATAATAAAAAAATAATTTGCTTTATAAATAAGTAACGCAATAAATGTTTTTGAACTGTCAAAATGAAAGCCATTCCTACAGAGAATGTGTTACGCGATTACACCGCCTGGTCTATACATATCTGCAATACCAGAGGCACCTCAGGTCTGTTGCCATAGCAGAGATAAACGACTCAAGAGTCCAATATAATTGCTTCAATACCACAAATCCAACTCAAACCAGGGGTCAATCAATTGGAAAGATGAAGCTAGGTAACCATTCCAAAGCATGCATATTAGGTTCCTATGGAGTAAAACGAGCAAGAAAATCCACGGACACTCTTTTAAATCATAATATTATCACAAAATATTGGTTACATAAATCATGTTGAAATCATAAAATCATAAATGTGAGAATGATGTAGAAAGAAGAAATAATACTTCTGTTGGGTCTTGCTGCTAATACCCCTAGTTTACACACACTAGGCTCAACACTCATAAATGTAGCAAGTAAAGCTGCTTGGCGACAGAAATAAGTGTGATAACAGTAAACAATGGTGGGTAGTCCTTTCTCGTGACAAGTGCCATCAAGAACTCTACTACTGCTAAAAAGTGCTAGAAAAAAGAATGTGAACATACCCATGTCTGAAGTATCTTGAGACTGGAAAGATTTGCGCTTATTTTTCTTTTTGTCGCTTACATTAAGTATTGATTCATCCACTGACTTGTTAGAAATATCTGAAAATTATTTCCAATAAAGTTGTAACACTTGAGTAAATAATAGCATACTATGTGAATTTTGAATCTTTTTAGTGCATTTAAAATGTTCTACATAAGGAGTGTACTGTAGTTTTGTAAAGATGGTTATAATATGATGATTAAAAAAAACAAAAATTTTAAATTCGAAAAGTTTTTGAAGTTTCGTCATTTTAAAATAACGTTCATAAAGTGCACAAACATTAAGTGGTAAGTTAGTTAAGATTATATTAAAACCATCATGAAAAGGTTGGAAGTGAAAATGATCATGTAAAAAAACGAAATAAAAAGATACATACCCATATTTTCAAGAATGTTTGTCTTGCCTAGGCTTCTCTTTAGAGGTATGAAATCCCCAGGAGATTCTTCATTATCCTCTTTCTGAGTGGTTTCCTTTATAGCCTGTTTTGTATTATCCATTACCACTTCACTGTCATTGCTATCTTCAGTGAACAACAGTTTAATGTCAATTGAATCAGATGAACCTTCAGACGTGTCGTCTTGTTTACCATCTTTTTCTTTACTCTTGTTCAATGATTTATCTTGTTTTTTAGTCTCTGCAGCATTTTCAGTTGCATTAGCTTTGTTTTTCTTTGATTTCTTGACCTGTGTTAGATTCAGTTGGTCCACAATTGGTTCTTTAGCTTGTTTAGTCTTTTTGTTTAGGTCCAAAGAAATGTTTGAGGATTTAATCTTCTTTGAGCCAGATTTGTTCAAATTGCTGAGAACAGATTCATAGTTTTGGGTTATTTCTTCATTTTCGCTTATTGAACTTTCATCAGTGATATCCTCTTCATTATTTTCTGCAATAGTAGCTTCCAATGGGTCAGATGTTTGATTTGTTTTCATGATTGATACATCCTCATCAACATTTACTTCTTCAACTTCATCCATAGTGGTTACAGCAACTGTTGAAATGTTAAGTCCTTTCTGAGGAGTCTTTGACTCTTCTTTAATAACATAGAGCAAAGTCAGAGGATCACTTTTGACTGCTTGGTTTTCATCTTGAATTGTGATTTCTTTTTCATTTATTTCATCTTCATCACACACCGACTCAGACAAACGTTTAGCCTTATTTTTCTTTGACAGTGACTTATCGGCGTCTGATTGTACAGCACTTGCATCATGACTGGAATCGATTCTTTGACGCCTATTCTTTTTTGGTTGTGCGGTGACCTCTTCATCCGATTCTGATGAAGACGTGTCAAAACGCTGGCGATGATTTTTCTTCGATTTAGGTGATTTTTCACTCTTATCAGACTCATTTAACTTATGTCTTGCCTCATACATTTCTCTGGAAGCTTTTTTCTGTTCCTTTATTTTGCGCTCGTTGAATTTCTTTTTAGATTTTGCAGTCATTGTGAGTTCGTCAGCGCTCATGGAAAGGTCATCGCCTGAGCCACTGAGCAAATCGTTATCTTCTTCATCCGAACTTACGATGAATGAGTCTTTTTCGTAATCAGAGTCATCAGAAAATTCTGCTTCATCTGAATCTAGTGTTTCACCTTTTTCTCCTATTTCGTGTACTTTTTCATATTCTCTTTCTTCCGCATCCCTACTGTCCCCTGATTCGTAGTCATCACTGGCTTCTTCAGCCTCGTTGTCGATCAGTTTGCTCTTTTTCAAAGACGATTCTTCCTCTAGATCCTCTTCCAAATCTTCTTCGACATCCTCTTCCACATCTTCCTCTTCTGAGGAATCCGAACCATCCTCTTCTGACATGATAGATGCTTCTTTCTTAGACTTATTTACAGTGTCCTTTTTCTCTATTTTGTTTTCACTATTAGAGGCAATAATTGAAGTGTTAATCTGTAGACCTAACTTTTTCATACATTTTTGTTGAAGAGGTGTACTTGTAGAATAAGTAAGCGAAATATTTTTCTTATCAGTATCTTTTTCTGTGTTAACATTTGGCACATTTACAGATTTTGTCAATAGTTCATTTAAATCTTTGTCCGCATTGGATTCTACATGTATTTCATTCTCTGACACATCTTTTAGTTGTGATAAGACAAGAGTACTTTTAGTTTCGTTATTTTCAGTCTTATCTAGATAGAGAGCAGACTTATTTTTAGATTTATCATTCTTATCCATGCTATCATTATTCGTATTTAAAATTGATGACTTTCTTTTAGATTTGTTCGAACTTTTATTTTTCATATCCTCATCATCAGCTAAATTTGAGGTGTTTATTTTATCCATACTAACTTCAACAACCATAGAGGTCACAGCAGATTTTCTGTTAGATTTATTTAAACTCTTGTCCATATTCTCATCATTAGCCAGGTCTGAAACTGAAGATTTTCTTGTAGTTTTGTTGGAAGTTTCATTTGAGTTTTCATCAGGAACATTTGATAGTAATGACTTTTTCTTTGATTTATTGGACTCTTTATTCATAATTTCATCAAAGGACTTATTATCTGCGTTTAAAGACTTCCTTTTCGAGTTATTGGAATCTTCTTCATTTTGTTGAGTTACAACATTTGATATGGAAAACTTTCTTTTGGATTTATTGGCCTTTTTATGAATACTTTCATCATGATCATCTGTGTCAACTGCTATAGATCTGCGGCTAGACACATTGTAAATGCCATCTGTAGTATCTTCTGAAACTTCATTAGTTATAGACAATTTCCTTTTAGATTTATTAAAATTCAAATAATTGATCATGTCTGTTATGGAAGATTTCATTGGTGATTTAGTGGAAGCTTCATTAATGTTGCTTTCTAAGGCCGAATCTGATATTCCAGACTGCCTTTTAGACTTATCGATACTATTATTTTTAACCTGAGACATGTTCATTGACTTTCTCTTTTCTGTTGCGGAACCATTTTTGTCCACAACATTTGAAAGTGATACATTTTCTGGCATTGTTTCATCAATATCCATTGGTTCATAGCTAAGATTATTTTGCGTGTTCTTGGTGTCATCGTCTACTAACTGATGGTCTACAACCGGCACACACTGATCTTCACTGTCAAATTTTTTATCATTATTCTCCTTTTCTTGATTAGAATCTGAGTCTTCAATAAATACCAAAGATTGGACAATGCCACTTGGTGCTTGCCCAAATAGCTTTTGAGTTCCACTGGTGTCCAGTTTTTTTGATGAATTCAAATTATTTTCTTCTTCATTAACATCTTCGGAAGTGTTCTTATCTACAGTAAGTTTTGCTGCTGATTTGTTCACAGATGTATTCAATACTGAAACTTCATGAACAGATGTTTCTGTCTCAATTGTCATGGACATTTCGTGTTGTTTCTTCTTTTTCTTGTTAGACAGAGTAGATGAATTCAGAGAATCATTATCTTGTTCTTTGTCTGCTTCATCATTTTTACTGCTAACATTCATGATACCATCTCCCGAACCAGATATATTAGAAAAATTAAGTGTATCATTTTTCTTTTTATTTCTTTTTTTAGTAGTTTCACTATCACTACAGAAGCTGCTCTCCTGAGGGGATTCAACAGATATTGTGGTCCATGACTTGGTTCTGTTTCTCTTAGTTTTGATCTGTGGTTCTTCAACAGTTGTCGCGCTTTTATTGAAGATGCTTTTGGCCTTTGTAGGTATTTCCTCTAATTCTTGAATGAGATTCTTACTGGTCACTGATAGGTTGATTTGTTCTGATGCCTTTTGGTCAGTCAATTCTGCTGTGCCAGGTTTAGGTTCTGACAGAGATTTGTCAGCAGCAGCAGGTGTTTCACTTGCTTCTTTGTCACTCTGGGGTTCATTTTCTTTGTTATCATTATCTAGTGAAGAACTCTTCCTGGCAGGTTTACCAACCAACCTGGGACTTTTTCTGAGGGAAGGTGAGTCATTTTTGGATCTGTCAGCAGTTTTGGTGTCATTAACATTATTCTCAGATTCTTCTACGATTACTTCCTTAATTTCACCGCCTAATTTGCCAGCACTGGGTTCAACTGAAATAGTTATTAATAAAAAAAAAAAATAAGTACCCAAATAGCTGTGTTATGCTGCTTAGATAGGCAACTAGGAATCTACAAATAACATCAGGAATAAATAGATTATGTTGAGTATGGATAATTTGTAACAAATTGTAAAAAATAAGAACAGCCGCACAGATTGACTTCAAGGTTAATCAACTAGATCACCATTACATACCGAGACCCCCCCATGCCTTGGAAAGCATGTTAAGCCATTGGTACCAGTTGTAATGGGTAGTCCTTACCAAGGGGTATTGTGTTACCCAGTAACTGGGTTGTAGAAAGTCTGATAGGCAGTAGCTCCATGTAAAATACTAGTAAATATTCAGTTGCATCTGGTTAGACTGGAAGTCGACCCGAACATTGATAGTTGGGAAAAGCCTAGGCAGATGATGACTGTAAAACACTAAGAAATATGTACAGAGTAACAATTTTGAGTTGTCTTTGAGGAAACTTGAGCTATTCCTGCTTCCAACTATTAACAAATAGTTACTACTGCTGTTACAGAATTTTTTTTTTTAAAGTAGCCTAAGTTACTCCTTGTTACATCAGCTATCTGCCAGTGAAAGTCCCGTCAAAATCAGTCCAGTCGTTTCAGAGATTACCCGGAACAAACTGACAGACAGACAAAATTTTTAAGAAATGTTATTTATGTTGGTATAAGTACAGTGTATACATCAATATGCATTTAGTAAAAAGCGGTTATTTTAATATTACAAACAGACACTCCAATTTTATTTATTTTTATAGATGTATAGATCATTTTTTGTCACACTATAACATAAATAAATTACAAACAATGCATATTTATTTATGGTAATACTCTAACAAGTGTATGTTCGCACCATCTCATCATCATCTGCCTAGCCTTTTCCCAACTATGTTGGGGTCGGCTTCCAGTCTAACCGGATGCAGCTGAATACCAGTATTTTACATGGAGCGACTGCCTATCTGACCTCCACAACCCAGTTACTGGGTAATACGATACCCCTTGGTAAGACTGGTTGTCAGGCTTTCGGGCTTCTGACTACCCGTAACGACTGTCAAAGATCCACAAATGACAGCCGGGACCAACGGCTTAACGTGCTTTCCGAGGCACGGAGGGGTCTCGATATGTAAAGATGGTCACCCATCCACAGACCAACCGCGGCAAGCGTAGCTTAACCTGATCGATCGACCTGTGCGGCTGTTATTATTTAGCCACGGGCCCCTCTAAAAGGTGCACATGTTCGCACCATCTAAAAGGTATAAATTGATGTGTACTACCCAATAAATAAATAAATTTACCTGGCTTGTCAATACTAGAAGTGGAGTTATTCCTAGTTCTTCTTGTCGTTCTAGCTGGGGTGATTGGAGCTTCATTATCACTTCCTGTAATATTACAACATCATTAACGAATTAACTATGATTTTTAAGAACAAGACCCACATTAAGGATAATGTTTTGCATGTCTCAATTATTCACAAACAATAACACAGCATTACTCAAATTATGATGCAAATGCAAACTAATAATGAAAAGATGTTTCTCCTTGTAATACAACTGTATAAAACACACTGCTGAACATATTATAAACTGGCCAGTTAAATGTTATAAAATCTATGACAGACTGTGTCATAGATTATTACACTATTTTATTGATCAATCATTTCAATTGGCCAATCTATCTTTTTTATCTGGTGACAATTGTGTTGTTTCCTTTTTTATGATGAAGCATCTTTCATACCAATTTAAAACAATGTTGTTGTTATCACTATCCTTGTTAGTTAGTTTGCTTATCAGAATTATTTTTTATAATTTTTTGTTAAAGTCCTATTACAGATAGTTACAGACATTACAATGTTAACCTTTTAACCGCATATCAGTTAACGTGCCCCAGCTCCGAAAAAAAAACGAGAAAAATACCTGATAGAATACAGCGTAATTACCTAAATAAAATGCAGATTAAACGAGCAGTGGTATTTGGATGTAAAATACGACCCTGGAGAAATGAACACGAAAATATGTATTTGTCGGATTAATCGGCTTAAAATATCTGGCATTACTACACAATAAAACAGTTCAGTGACCTTCAAATTCGTATACAGTAACTCAAGAAACATAATACATTCTTCAACCCATTTCTTACCAACTTGTGAGGTCCTCCTAGCAGCCCTCTTCGCTCTAGGCGAGTTAACATTCACAGGCTCTGCTATAAGGCTGGTATTGGACTTCATCCGCGTGGTACGTCTGGACGGTGTGCCCTTTTCTTCAGCTACATCCCCAGGAGTCTCAGATACAATGCTAGTGTTTGACCTGATCCTGGTACTGCGTCGGGATGGTGTGACTGGTTTCTCTTCAACAGGCTCTGCTACATCTTTGACTGTTGACTTCCTTGTTCTTTTTGGGGCTGCTTCTGGAGCTGTAATGTTTGAGTTCGAAGTTCAAAAGTTATTCTAGAACAGATATGACTAATTCTCCCAATATAGATGCTGTATTTCTGGGTTAATTGTTAATTCCAAAGTTCATTCATTGTTTATGGAAATGTAGTGTCTTAATAATGTGCAATGCGTGTCTTATGCAATGCATGTAAATGTATTAGGTAAACATTATTATGCAGTACTGTTTTCTGAATATGGAAATGGATGGATACATGAGTCACTAGCTGGAATGAATTTATCTGATAAATAAGCAGTAGATATCAAGAACTCAGTCATATTAGGCTTTGGTCAGACTGGATATAGAACCTTTTGATACTAACCATTTTACGATAAATAACTGTATTGATACACAACATACAAAAAAGTGGCATAGGCAGTATATAGGTACATCAACTTATTAACTCAGCTACTAAAACAGAAATGCCATAATAAAGCTTATGACTTCACAGAACTGGGGGCCTAAAAAGGACACTTTGGCAGAATCATAAAACAATTCATATCACGCAATTTCATCTGTATGACAGTTTTGTATGGAGATTCTTAAAATGCTATAGGTATACCTCTGCCTAACCCTTCAGGGATATATAGGTGTGAAACTGTCAAACAGATGAATTGAATGATTTGAATTGTTTTATGATTCTGCCAAAGTAGCCTTTTTAAGCCCCCTGATAATTCTACCATGTGGGGGTAACTTAATTTTTTTGTACTCTCTGATATTTCATTTACTTGTCAACCCCATAATGTTACATTTGGTTTTAATGCAATTCTCATCAAACCAGTTGACTATTATAATGAAGGCTTTATGAGGCAGAACCTAGCTACATGCTGACCTACCAATAGACATAAACAGGTTAATAAGTGTACCATATTGATTAAATAAAACCAGTAAACATTTGCACATAGTTGCAAAATAAGCTAGCAGAATAGGTTTTGATGCTTACCATTTTCAGCAATGAGTTCCAACTGTGGTTTGGCTGCAAGTCTTCCACCTCTCTTCTTGGTGGGTGTGGATTGTGTCGAGGGTGACTTCACATCATCAGCCTCCACAGAAAGCCTCCTTCTTAGCCGTGTTACTGTGAACACATCATTATCCTTACTTAAGACAGTTGAAAGACATTTTGTTTTTATAAGTTCTTATCTCAAATTTATGGATGGCCTACTTGTCATGTAAAAGCTTGGCTTTAATATGATATTCTGTTGATTAAGAAGCACCTTTATAATCAAATGCCAAATAGAACATGATAGATAACAATTAAGTACTTACTACCTATTAAATAAAATTGAGACAAAAAATAACTTTACCTTCCAATTATTTTCAAATGTGTAAGATATACAGGAAAAACGTTTTGATATTATAGCCTGAATGTTATAGATGAAGACTGGTAAGACTTGGAAGTAAAAATGTATCCCTAGAAGTCGTAAAAGTACTCTGAAAATTCAACATTTAGCGTAGGCTTTGTGCCCATTTTATCGTGCGCGTTGCGTGACTTTTGCTATGCGAAAATCGATTTTCACAAGTGAAGACAATAATATCTGTATCAAGGTCGATGATCTTTGATACTACAGCATCCTCGAAACTTACAAGCATCTGATAATATTACGAAATAGCGTCGCAATGTTGAATTGCGTCGCTGCTATAGGGCAGGAAAAAAATGCTATTATAACATGTGGACACTTATCTACTCTACTAAATTAAAAAGAAATTAAGTAAGACTTAATACAATTGCACCGTCATACTATTCATCTTCTAGAATGCATTAGATTTACCGGTAGCGTGATCCCCCTTATCACAAAAACCAGCACACCACGCTTCCATGCCGCGTTTATTGGTTGTTAAGTTTTAAAATTTACCTTTAATG
The DNA here is from genome assembly GCA_963669345.1 of Gortyna flavago. Taxonomy (NCBI): domain Eukaryota; kingdom Metazoa; phylum Arthropoda; class Insecta; order Lepidoptera; family Noctuidae; genus Gortyna; species Gortyna flavago. The sequence continues at coordinate 6,468,318 of OY770131.1, forward strand.
CCGACTTCTTCTTCCATTTTTAACACTTATCAAACATGAACAACAATACTTTTTCAAATTAACTTTCAGACACGTGCAAACAGCTCAACCGAATTTAAAATCGTGCTTTTTCGAGGCAATTGGTAAAACAGCTGTTAAGACGCGGCGAACTGTCAAATCAAATTCGACTCTATCAAAAAGTACTCTGTGAATTCGACGCGTGCTTTAATTATGGCAACACAGCTGTTTCCGCCATAGGTTTCCGTCGAATAAGGATGTACGAAAAGTGACTAAAAGTTACTGTTGGTTTTGTTACGGTTTTAATTTTTATGATAGGTACTTTGCAGTATTGCAAACATGGTTCATCCTTGTAAATTGGTGGATATTTCATGTTTACGTGTTTCTTATTTAACTTATCACGAGGTTAGGGCTATTCCAACCAAGGGTGCGATTTCCAAGTCGATAATTTTTTAGATTTCTGTTACTATCCCACGGTTTCCTTTTAATAATGTGTCACCCACCACATTGACCTGTATTATACACGTACTTGATTAATAGAGGTCAGTGGTCACCATGAAGGTATAGATAAAATTTTTATCTATACCTTCATGGTGGTCACCCACAGATAGTGCCCACAGAGCATGTAACCTTTTAGTGTCACCAAGAAGCAAGAACATGCGTGAAGTCATACATTTATAGAACCTTCTTTCGACTTTAATCAACATTTTGAATAAAGGCGGGGTGCGTTGCAGTATGAGATTTTGTTATAAAATATAGTACACAACGGAGCTGTTTTGTAAAACGGCTAGCGGTTACGGCCTGGCCACTACCTTGCCGCTATCAGCGGCAGCTAAGCGCGGGGCGGCGAGTGGTAAAAACAAATATACAAAAATGTATGAATCATGCCACGACGCACCGCTCGCAGCGTCAACGCCGCAGGTCAACGCTAGCAGTAAGTCGCTAAGCCAAAAGTCGTGGCCGGGCGCGGTTAGGTAAAGCAGCGGATTTGACAATCCATCTGCGACAGCTACACGGACTTCACCGGACTTGAGAAGGCCGGCCGTCTTCACCGAGTTCATTTCATTCTGTGTAGATGGAGCCACTGCTATCTCAGACAGCCTGTTCTAGTTTACAAACAGCCTGTCTGTTAACTTCGGGGTCTATTTATAAACGATGATTAAAGTTAAGTAAAAAGCAGCGTTTATGAATAAAGGGGTAGATGTTTAAGTGATTTATACTTACACACGGCTCCACATAAGCTATACACTTCCAGTTTTAGCTGACCTCGGATTGTATAGGTTTTTCGTACAATTAGAAGTCAGCTTATACTGGTTATGTATAGCTTAATGTGTAGCTTTCAGTGTTAAATTACAGAGCAAGCAAGAGAGAATAAAATAGTGCATCAACTTTAGGGTAGTACAATAGGTATAGGTATGTACATAAGCAAGGTTATGAACAGTATTTTTTCTAAACAATACCTACTTGGTTAACTAAAAGGATAAACGTTTAGGGAGAGATCGTGCAAAATGACACTAGAATGTTTTTAAATTAGCAACCTACCAAAAAGTTGCGTTAAAAAAAAGTTAAATTAAAACAGAACAGTAATCGTTTCCATTAGCACTTAAGAACCACGAACCACGGTGTCGGTGGAAATAATACGTACAATTGAAAATATTAAAAGCTCCCTGAATTCCATTAGTTTTTCCGAGTTGACAGCGAATAGCAGCAAACTCCGCCCCGCGTTAGGGTTAAGTGGGTCCGCACTTAAAAAGACATCAAGGGTACAGAAATGGCATTATATCTTCCTGATGACCCTCTTCAGAAATTACGTTCAACGATGTTAACCCCATTTCTCTCTGGGGACGTCCGTCTCGAACACCCTCGAAGGGAAATTCTGGTAAATGCGACGGGACTGATATGACGTTGATTGTGTAAAATTAGGGTTAACCACCTCACCTCGTGACCTTACTTGTGAGTAAGGGTAAATAAACGAATAGAAAATATTGAGCCTTCATCTTATTTGCTGATCCCTCATAAGCTAACATAGTAGAAAGATGGGTAGGTAGGTACAGGTCTATCAATGTGTGCCACAAGGTAATCCCCCTCTTGGCATAACATTTTAAGGCATAGTATTGTTTGGCATAAGGTTTTCGCTGAAAAAATCAGCTGTTCCCTACATTTATGTTCGCTTATCTCGTCAAAATGTAGGGAACAGCTGATTATTTTTTCGCGATTTCAGGTTTGGTCCCATAGTAATAGTTGTTCATAATGATAAGTACAATTACCCCTTAGAGGTTATCCATTACCCTGTTTAAATATGTAAAATGAAAAAGATGCACAACGAACGCGAAAAAACGCCATATAATATATGTAACAGATGATTGCGTTTACCTAATTTCATTTACAAATTTTATTCTGACAGCCGCAGACATTCAGCAAAATGCGGAGTAGCCTATAAATGGCCATACTTTTTTATCTTTGCGGTGAAAAACAGAACTTTTTCACAGACAAAGCGAAGGGGCACAATAGGGGGAGGAACGGTGGTACCGAGATCAGGCATTTTCATGGAACAAAACCAGTTTTGTAGTACCGGCCGTGGTTGGACTTTATTGCAGCAACGGATTTTACAGTTCGGAGTTGCTGGCTAATTTCAGTCCTGATTAAAGAGCTTCCTTACAAACTTAGCAAATGTACGAAACAACACTGGCCGTATTAAATAGCTTGGACCAAGTTTATTCAACTTTGTTTGATCGTTTAGCTTTAAGTTTTGTTGGTTTCGTTTATATTTTAGCTATTATTATAGTATTTATTGAACCTTAATAGGTAACTACCAGTCTCTGATGATGAAGACATTATCATCAGATAGGTTCTATGTTTACCTACACAATAGGTAGCACATTACGTTACGATACCTGTGACTTAAGTAGGCCATTGCACTGCGTCTGCTTGGACAATAAGGCAAGACTAGGACATTAACCATGAATATACAATACCTAGCTAGGTAAATCACCGTCGAAGTTAACTCTATCCAAGTAGAGTAAAATGCTTTTCTAAAAGAAAACTCAAAAGAGAAACAACTAACTACTTTGAAACGCAACTCTCAAAGTCCTATGCTGCTAATTCTTATTTCTTAATTTATAGCTAGCTTACTACTTAACTTACTTATTCCCTAACTACTTGCACTATAATGTTGATGGTTCTTGGAGGTTTGCCCACGCCGGAAAATGAAGGTGAATTTAATTAAATTTTCACTCGGTTTTCTATAAACAGTAACGATTTTATCGTAATTGGTCCAGCCGTTTGAGCGTGAAGAAGTAACAGACAAATAAACACACACACTCACAAACTTTTGCCTATTAGAATATTAGTGTGATGACAATACATTTTGGCCATCAACTTATGATCAGCAGTAGACGTAATAAAGGCTGACATTTCTCTTAAATCTCTCTATAGGTACGTACATAACTACCTAAGTGCTCCATTCCCATTATTGTAATGGTCTCAAGTTATCCGATCAAAGGGATTTTATTGCGATGTTTCTATTGATTGCCCGATATAAAATATTTCTGCGTAGTGTTACCCTTTACTTTGATTTGTTTGATACGGACCTGACGATATCCATTACCTGATTACGTAAGCCGCTGCCGCTGGGCTCTGTATGAAACGTCCAATATATTGGATAAAACAAAACTTATGCTCGTTGATGATGTTTTTTTTTTTGTGCTCGTATAGTTCTAAGCCGATTTTTTAAATAAAACATATGTATCGAAAATATCGAGTTTTAATAACTTTATCCTCGGAGCTATCAAAATAGTCTATTAAAAGGGAGACTGGGGAGAGTTGTGTTGTTTTTTTAAATCTGATCTAGGTATGATTTGTGTTTTTTTTCTTTAAAAATCGTATAGAGGATAGAAGTAGCTCTTGACGTCACTAGACATATCGGGTGAGATATGTCTAGTGACGTGAACATTGTTACCCTCCTCGGACTCCGCTATAGCATAAGCACAATCAGCCTATAGTGATCGCTCTGCTGGGGCACAGGTCACACAGGCCTCCTCTCGGTGAGAGGGAGTGGGCCGTAATCCACAGTGCGGGTTGGTACATGTCACCTGTCTTCGAATTTTTGTTCTCGGACTTATTTTTTATTGTCTAATGTGCCCGCTCTTGATCTAGATCACGCCTGATGGAAAGCGATGGATGAGGTCTATGATAGAACGAGCGTACCCAGAAGCCACTAGAACTCCCACGCATCGACGAAACAGCAGGCTGCTTGACGCCGGATTATCTGTGACGCCGGACTCCGGTGTGAGGGTGGTCGCAAACCAGGTGGGCGTTAGACCTACCACCGCAAGGGAAGAATTAGCCAGTCAAATAAGTTAATTGTTGGGTGTGACTGTCCAGGATGCGCCGAGCGCTCGGTTCAGTTGAGTAACTGGCGGACCAAATTGCGCTACACGAGGAGGCTTCTTGATGCATCCCAAAAATGCACCACTAGAGCCCAGTGTGGGTTGGTAGATGTCACATATCTTCGAATTTTTAGTTTTAGGACATGCCGGTTTCCTCACGATGTTTTCTTTCACCGTTTTGAGAGCATTGGTCATGAAATTATTTACACAAAGTAAAGCGCCTGCCTGGTTTTGAAACCACGAACCAACTCGAAGTCGGGGCCATCACTGCTCCCAAAATAAATTCATACATCGGTTGCCCTATAACAGCGGTTCAACATCGTTGCTCCCCATCAACATTTGACGTCTACTTATGTCCCTCCCATTTTCACATAAAAAACATAAACAAAACCATCCCACATGTCCATCATATTTGTCTATTATTTCAGAAATCCCGAAAAGAATTTGGTAACTTTCTGCATGATTACATTCAGGGGTCGTTTAATGTCGGAAGTAACCAGTCTGCGAGCTTTGCCGTTGGGACCGAGCGAGCGTAGTTCGCTCGACCATGAAATTGTACCGCCGAGTCTCGCTTAAATGACGTGATAATTTACAAGTGTGTTCATCCACACTTCTGTCGCCCGTGAAGGCGAAACTTTCATATTAATTTTAGCCGTTGAAAACTAGGGACGCTCAAATTTCGTATATTTATGTGTGTGCTTTAAAATATTTTGGCGTTTGCAATTTACTTAGAGCTTGAGTGGTGTGTTGGAAATATGTGTTGTCTACAGATTTTTTTTTCTATTCCTTGTTTTTTATTAAGTCTAACAGCTAAATAATCAAAGACGTACCTACTAATGAAAGTTGGTACGTCAGGGAAAAACGTAAGTCAGGGAAATTAATTGCTAAGCAAATTGACTTCTAATTTAAATTGTCCGTATATTCAAATCACTCAATCAATAGCCATTTCCTTTGACTTTAGGTACTTCAAAATCTAGCACAGAACGAGACTTAGTATTTACAAAAACTTAGCAATAAAACACATAACTGGGCCATTCAAAGTACAAATCTGTCATGAAACGAAACCCGTGTTGTAGTTTTATTGATAATTGACGGCCTGCCACTTTTAATTGCCACCCCGCATTGTGGTTAATTTGAAGAAGCCTAACGAACCAACCGCACCTAGTGAGGACAGGTAAAGAATACCATTTATTATACAGTTGGAATAAAAATTAAATGCCCGGAAAACTTTGAGGTAAGTACCTATTCGCTGTAAGATTTCCCGGAACGATTTTTTACGTTCATTATGAAAAATGTACAATAGATTGTAAAGGATCTTGATGTTTGAGGACCTGTTTTGGTTTGACATTTTCCATTTTTGGAAACACAATGAGTTCAACGAAGCCCTTAGGTATGGTTGCTTGCTGCTTTAATTACTTCTGAAACTTATTATCCTAGCCTGAAAGTAATAAGTACCTAGTTATCTAGGCTATCTAATCCACAGTTGCGCTTTTGCGAAGATACCCCGCTGAAAGTAACACGTAACACTAACGCGACGGCTTGCAACAGAACACAGAAACGGCTGAAAGATAAAATCTTTGAACCCGTCTAGTTAGATTTACGATTACTACTTCTTGCATGTTTGCGGCTTTGTTTATTACCGCATTAAAGTAAACAGGCTAAGATATGCCTGGCATTCGTCTAAAAGAACGCGAGAAGTGTTTTAAAATGGACTTGAAGACGGAATAAAAAATAGTACAATTTGTGGAATTACTGGGATATCACGTTCATATTCTCCGGAACGGGCAAAGGCGAACTTTCGTAGACTCGTAACTACTCTTAGTTTGCTAATGACGACATTAGGTCCCTCCCAATGTATCTAAAACTAGTCCATTGCTATTTTCTCGGGCGTAGTCCTAATCACTGACTAATACTGAGAATTTCCTAATAGGAATTCGCAATTACATTTGGACGTTGGGATCGAATTCAGAACCACATAAGCGGGAGCGGTCCGAGCAGTGATTAGGACCCCCGCACAATGACGCAACACATTATGTACTCGATTTACGTCACTATTGCACCGTAGCTACATATTTGATGACAACAATTTGTAAAGCAGTGTACCTAAATGTTACACATCAGTGATTCTGTTAGTGTAATCAATTAGCAGCGTATATTGCAGTGTATAGTGTGTGTATTATGCCTAGTCTATTTTTGTACCTTTAGGAAACTTTATGAGGTATTTTTTTACTTTGTCTTGTTTTTACTTCGTTCTAATTTAGTGTATGTAGGTACCTACTTACAGCAAAGTATATGCTGACAGGGCACGCCGCGATAGCGGCGGTAAGGCCCCTCTTTGAGGAGTGGCTAGAGAGGCGTCACGGCGCCCTCACCTACCGCCTGACGCAGGTCCTCACCGGACACGGATGTTTCGGGAGGTTCCTGCACATAATCAGGCGGGAGGAAACGCCCGGGTGTCACCACTGCGAGGATCGCCCAGAGGACAAGGTGGAGCACACGGTGGAGGTCTGTCCCGCTTGGGCAGTGTCCTCGTAGAGGCGATCGGCAGCGGCGGCGACCTCTCGCGCCCGGCCCTGGTCCAAGCCATGGTCCGCGGCGAGAGGGAGTGGGAGGCAGTCACCTCCTTCTGCGAAGCAGTCATGCTAGCGAAGGAGGTGGCGGGATGGGCGAGGGAGAGAGCGGAGAGAGCCGCCCGTCCCAGCCGCCGCGGTAGACGCCCCGGGCGTCGGGAGCCGCGTGACGACTCCCGGCCACCGTAGGCGCGGGCCTGCGGACGGCGAGTAATGGGTAGCTCGCCGTCCGATCAGGACCAGGCCCGTGCCGGACGGCGGCGCGGGCGAGCGGGAGGGGTCATTTGATGATTTCCCATCCTTAAAAAAAAAAAAAGTATATGCTGACTAGAGATGACCCAAACGTGATTTGAACGTTCGGTGAAAATAAAAAGTGCGGTTGAAGTTCGGTTATTTTTAGGAAATGTATAGGTACGAACAAAAACGGAACAGGGGGGCCTAAAAGGCCATTTTGGCAGAATCATAAAACAATTCCTGTCACGCAATCTGTTTGACAGTTTTGTATGGAGCCTCTGCCTAACCCTTCAGGGATATATAGGTGCGAAACAGTCAAACAGATGAATTGCGTGATATGAATTGTTTTATGATTCTGCCAAAGTGGCCTTTTTAGGCCCCCTAGACTCCTGAGAGATGGCGCAGAATCCTTTATGTTTTGCACCGTAACCTGCCCTTGGTAATTTTTAATAACAGAATTTTCCATTTGACTCTACTTATTCATATAAAAATAAAAATTTTGATTTTTGACTGTAATTATTTCAATGTAGAATATCTACATTTAATGGTTAAATAAGTAACAACTAATAAACAATAAATAAATGGTTATGATTTTATTGTACTGGTTTAATCTGGTTTAGTTTTATTATTTTAGTCAAAACAGTAGTTATTTTAATATTTTCTTGTATCGAATGTTCGGCATTTGAACCAAATTTCGGCCGAATGGTGAAAACGAATTTCGGCACATCCAATATTTAACTACAAAAATAACGGCAAAAAATCACGTTTGTTGTAAAATAAATATTTAAGGGGCCCCCTTAAATATTTATTTTATTCTGTTTTTAGTATTTGTTGTCATAGTGGCAACAGAAATACACTTTCTGTGAAAATTTCACCTGTCTAGCTATCACGGTTCATGAGATACGTCCGCCTGGTTACAGACGGACGGACGGACAGCGGAGTCTTAGTAATAGGGTCCCGTTTTAGCCTTTGGGTACGGAACCCTATAAACACTAGGTAAGTACAGATTAATTTCGGATGTCGGACGCACAAAACGTTGTTTACAGTAAAATATCGTACAGTACGAACGTGTGAAAGTCATGGTCTACGCGGCAAAATTTTCTAATGACAAAACATCCCTATAAATAGATACAAAATCTCACATATAATGGGGATTAGATACAGAAGTCTGCCGGAAAGTTAGTGTTGGTATGTCTAGGTAAGTTTTATACGTACTTTCGCTTGCCTTATCCGAGTGAGGCGGAAGGAAACTTGCTCCGGGTCGCGCTACACTGATTCAATAGTTGTGTTGTTGTCATATACATAGGTGTACGTAGGTAGCAGATATCTACGTACGGCGGGAGATGCAAGGGAGACGTGATTAATTATTATAGTGTTCGTTTATGGAATAATAGCTTCCACCCGCGGCTTCGCTCGCAAGGTATGTCGATAAAAACTATCCTATGTCTTTCCCCGAGATGCAGTCTATCTCTCTGCCAAATTGTATAGAAATCTGTTCAGTGGTTTAGGCGTGAAAAGGTAACATACAGACAGACAGACAGAGTTACTTTCGAATTTATAATATTAGTATGGATTTTTGTACATAATGATGGAGCGGAGCTGTGTACACACGGCTACACATCAAGCTATACATTTCCAGTTTCAGTTGACCTCGCATTGTATAGGTTTTTCTTACAATCAGAACTCAGCTTATACTGGTTATGTATAGCTTGCTGATGTGTAGCCGAGTGTACCTACCTACCTAGTTATCTATAAATGGAATTGAAATGTATGTTTGTAATGTCAAAATAACAGCTATTTACTAAAAGCATATGAAAGTATATAAAGTAGTTACAACAAAAACTCAATTTTAAATTTTTTGTCCATCTGTCTGTTTGTTTCGGCTAATCTCAGAAACAGCTGGACCGAATTTGACGGGACTTTCACTTACAACTGAAGTTATAAGGAGTAGGTAACTAAGACTACTTTTATTTTAGTAAAAGAATCAGGGTTCCGTGAAAAAAAATTAAATCCAATTTGTTTTACGACATGCACGCGAACGAAGGGCACAGCTATTTGTAAATAAAGATGAGCGCAGCTATATACCAAGTTATTAATACATATTGATAGATAGATAAAGGGGCCCGTGGCAAAATAATAGCAGCCGCACAGGTCGATTTGCCGCAGTTGGTCTGTGGATGGGTGACCATCTTTACATACCGAGACCCCTCCGTGTCTCGGAAAGCACGTTAAGCCGTTGGTCCCTGCTGTCATTCGTGGATCTTTGACAGTCGTTACGGGTAGTCAGAAGTCCGAAAGTCTGACAACCAGTCTTACCAAGGGGTATCGTATTACCCAGTAACTGGGTTGTGGAGGTAGTCAGTCGCTCCATGTAAAATACTGATATTCAACTGCATCCGGTTAGACTGGAAGCCGACCCCAACATAGTTGGGAAAAGGCTGGGCAGATGATGATTGATAGATAGATAGAATACTCTTTATTATGTAGGTAGACCATATTAATTGTAGGTATAAAAGTAAAAATTTTACATAGGGACAAAATATGGGCGGTATGGTCGGTGGTATTGATGTGCAGTATGGTTAAAAGAGAAGACTATTTCTTTGTGTGTCTTTAAAACATCTATCAGAGATTTTTATAATAAATCTGTCGATCTAGGTCAGAATTTGAGTCTTGCTTCTCACACATACACTTCTCAGAGAGCGAAAACCTCAAATATGTTTCGAGTCATCAAATACTTCAAGTGCTTCCACGTTCAGGACAAGGAAATTGATTTTCATTTTAAGACTTGCTTACTGAGACGTTTATCATGAAAATGAAAATCAATTTCCTAGGGTAGGTAGGTACTTACCTCCTGGCAAAGAATTGGAAAAAGATTTAAAGGACTACAAAAGAAGAGTACCTACCTCCATAAAAAGCCGCCCACGACAATAGATTTTCGTTCTATAGGTTAAGAAATTCTCGTTAAATAAATTCAGGCTCTCATCCAATACAGAAAATGTGCTTCAAGATAATGATTCATATCCTGCGCTGTATACAGCCTTGTTTACATTTTTTCATGTTACGAGGCTGTTCGACATCATTTAACAAGAAAGTCGAGAAAAGAAACATGGTTGAAAGATAATTCGTCGTTCGAATGAGCCGAGCCGAGGCCTACCTACTCCTGATAATAAGCTGCATCCGCTATTGAATAGCATGTGCTTATCTGCTTTGATAAAAATAATGGTTGAATATAAATCAGTGAGTGTTGTCTTGAAGAATACTGAGCGACGCGTCCCAGCCCCAGTCGAGCACACACAAAGCCTTATTTATTTACAAATATTTGTTTACTTCGTGAGATCATTCTTACGAGGGCCTGAAAGCTGAGCCTCTAATTTTTTTGGCTTACATTGTTACTTTAACTTTCTCGTGTACAGATAATTTGGACTTATTTTTGTCAGTTTTTGGGTTAAAGAATGCTTATTGCTACTTGCCATGTTAACATGATTCAAACGATGTATGTTTGTCAAAACGTTGCTGAAATTAATAATGTGAGATTATTAACTGTTTCAGCTAACAAATATTGGTTTATCAATGAAATGACATTTAGTTGAAGGTAAATATTTCATGCTATTTTGCGTCAGCGATTAATTTAATTCATATTTTGTGTGCATGCATTAGTTGAACAAACATGGTCTAATTATATACAGCTCTCATTGATTTGTGGGTTGCGAGCGTACCTTTCAACAGATTATTTTTGAGACGGTAAATGTTTCACAGAAGCAGCTTTCCTCTGGAACTTTAATTAAAACTGAGGGCACAGGAGTGCCCCTGCCAAGACGAGCCAAAAACAAAAAGCAGGGGGCACTACCTACCTTTTCTCGAAGCGTTTCGTCGTATTTTCAAACCCTCATACTTTCGGCCTGGATGACGCTAGAGAGATCAATTCTCAGGGTAAGATGTAGTTAGCAGATTTATAAAACACTGAGTTTCATTTGTCTGGCTTACATACTTTGGATTTTATTAATCATCTGCCTCATCATCTGCCTAGCCTTTTCCCAACTATGTTGGGGTCGGCTTCCAGTCTAACCGGATGCAGCTGAATACCAGTATTTTTTATTTTATTAATAAGTACCTAAAATATGTCGATTTCGTCACTGACACACTACTCACTCCTCAAAACTGACATCTGTTCGGTACGTAGGCTAGGATTTGCACACAAACAACAATAAAATTAAGAAATCGCTAACTCTCACCCTCCAACCCCCATAATGGGGCGTGCACTGTGCAGGTCTGTATTTCGTACGGAAAATATGTAGGTAAAAAAAAAATAGAGCAGCCTACAAAAAGATATGAAATCCCAACAAAAACATTTCATGTAAAATAGATTGTGAAGACTCACGTAACACTTTCACTGTTAAAAAGTTATCACATCTAATGTACGGGCAAACCCCTAACTTTACAACGCGACGCCTAACTCTTCAAACCTTACATCTTGGTCAAAATGTGGCTTGAAGCTCGTTCAGCTGGGAAATCGTTTCACATATACGAATATGTTTAGGGGGTAGGTACTTGTGGATACAGATGTGGGTATCGATATAATTATAATCTATCATTACTTCTGTGGAGTTTCGCTAGCTAATTTTATTTGACCTTGAACTATCATAAAATAGGACCACAAAATCTCTGGTTTATTTGGTGGTTTCAGTAAACGGATCACTAAAATAGACCACTAGAATGGACCACTAAAAAGGACCAGTAAATGAATATTTGTCCTACATCTTTTTGAGGCTGACTGTACTGGATATTCACGCAGCGATGGATGACACTATCTGTCTCTGTTCTCACGCCACTAGACGCGATTAGGTTTACCGGCACGAGATGTTTTAGAGTGTTAACCAGTCAGCTTAAAATATAAGTAAACACAAGAAAATAAAGTCAAGCAAGAAGTATTGATTTTCCGTTCACAAAACAAATGAAGCAAGTGAACGTAGGTTTTTACTTTTTTTATGGAAATGTGGTGGATGGTAAGTTTCATTTTCGTTAGTAAAAAGCTAAGTAGCACGAACGTTTATTCACTTTAACGAAATAATACGTAACCATTATTTTAACTGCATCGTTGGACGCTGGCGCGACTTTTAAGCGTGATGTCCTGGGTTCGATTCTCAGGTCGAGCAAAGTGTTCTTGGGTTTTTCCATCAGGGTTTATTCTGTAGAACCCGCAGTCTGGATTTGTGCCCGGTTTATGGCAATAGGCCCCTCCACGGATATCGGGCCCCTCCTACATGGGACTTTTCCATATTCATAACCGGCGATATGTGGGTGTATTATGCACTCAAACCTCTGGGGAATACAGGTGCAATATAATATTATGTGTTATTGAATTCTAAACCAGCAATACAACCCACTCCTTCAAAATTTAAAACCAATTATCCGTTGTGTTAGTGCAAAGTTTCAGTAAGTATGTTTTCAGTGTCCGTGTGAGAGATCTAATGAATGAAGCTTGTTCTCTGCGCGCTTCCGTAGCGAAAGCATTCGGATTGAATTACAAGACACCCCGCTACACGTGAACGAAGTATTTATAAGATTAGAGCTGAGACGAAGCTAGAAAGTCAAGTCGGGCAGCGCTACGTCTGCTAAATTATAGACTGCTTGAATTTTCTGTTAAGTTATGGATTGTTAGAAATATGACAAGCTTAAAATGAGAAGAACAATTTTGAAGTCTTCAGTTTATGGTGGTCTTTCTTTTCCAACAGAACTGGGGGCATGGTCACTACCGTGCTCCCAGTTCTTTTGAAAAAAACGACGAAGCGCTTCGAGAAAAGGTAGGTAAGGCCACTGGGTCACAGGCCTTACCTACCTTTTCACGAAGCGCTTCGTCGTTTTTTTGAACCCTCATAACTTAGGTTTGGTTTATACCAGATAAACAAAATTCTCGGGATATGATGTCAATAGTGAATTTATTAAACATATAAAGTGTCAATTTCATAGCTCTTATACTTTAGAATGTATTGATATCTATAAAACCCTGATTTCGACACTGACTTACTGATGATCATCAAAATTATTACGGTACTTCCTGAAGTCCTACAAAGCTGAAATTTGGCATGTACGCTAGTAAAGTAATACTAGCGTACTAACCAAGTAGTAGCAAGTAGCCCTAACTTCACAAACTCTACACCATATGTGGCTTGGCCGTTTCGTAAGGTGAAAAATTTATTCACTGCTCGATATCCGTGCTCTGATCATTAATCGAGGCACTGTTCATTACTTTTCTGTTATACAATAGTTCTTGTAGTAACGAAACGGCCCAGCCTCATATTTTGACCAAGGCGTAGAGTTTGTGAAGTTAGGGCTTGTAGAATTAGGACGTGGAGAGTTAGAAGCTTGGCTCTACAAGCCATATGGTCTCGTCTTGGCAATATTTTACATGAAAATGTTTTTGGTAGGATAGATTATGTCACTTTTCTGTTCATTAGCGAAGGTAAATTGTCAGTAACAAACATCCCATGAAAGATGTTCATTTGTTTAGGGATAAAATAATGGTTAGGTACTACCAACCTACCTACTAAGCCACTTCAGCACCATACTTGCATAACTATCAATTTCAATCTGAATCATTTTGAAGGATGTTGTTAATTCATTACTTTATATGTTCCAAAACTGAGTCTGCTCAACAACGTAAACAACGCAATGAATGTTGTTGAACTGTCAAATTAAACTCATTGCTACTGATAGTGTGTTACGCAATTACCCCGCGCAGGTTAGTTACTACAAGTAACTAAACTTAGGAAGTATGGTAAGTATTTCTGTAGAGCTCTTGAATAGTTGATGGCCGGGTTTCGTACCCATGTCGCCAAACGCCTTTATTCAAAATTGGGAGAATCTCAACCTCTTTATTCAAAAAGGTAACATATTGAGTGGAAAATAAATACAAAGCGTACACTGGGGGTAGCATTGTCGGCGCCTCTCTGATCTACTGTGGGTCCTTCCTGCTTTATGCCCCCGTTATTTGGTTTTCTTAATGGATTTTTGATACACATCTGCCGCTTTATGGAAGGAAGCTGGGTTTGCCAGATGCGTTTATTTTTGTTGTCTTGAAGATGATGGATAATTTAATACGCAGATTGGCTACGCTATAATTGTCTTCGAGGGGTAATCTATACTAATAATAAAGCTAGAGAGTTTGTATGTGTGTTTGAACGCGCTAAACTCAGAAACTACCAGTCGGATTTGTTTTTTTTTTTGCGTTTTGTAGCCCAATTCTTAAAGAAGGCTATCTAACATCACGCCAGGATTATTAGGAGCCAAGCAAGAAGAAAAAGATAAGAACGAACGGTAAGCGAAAACAAAGTAATAGCGTGAGCAGGCGATGCGATGCGATGCGGTGGCGAAAAAGAAATTTCACGCGGACGAAGACCCAGGCAGAAGCTAGTCAGAAATATAAGCTTATACCAAAATAAGTTTTCGTAGACCGCCAATTGATCAGCCTCGTATCCTCGCGGATATTAAAGATGACTAGGTTACTTAGGTCAAAATCAGGGTCTCAAATCTATTTGTAACCTCCAAAAGATACTGAGAAACTACCACAAGTACCTACATAACCTATGCCCGCATTATGCATACGGAACGAAAATAGTCGTCAAAGTTTATTCGACCCGGTTTGTGAACAGTAGTAGGCAAGCTACCCTTTTATTTGAGAACTTTCCCCATAAATTTAACTGTGAAACACCTCGGGTCTTCGAAGTAAATACACAATGATTTAGTAACGCCTTAATAAAATGAAGATGAGCTATTCAGAATCGTACATACGTACCTATTTATGTAACGTCTGTTCCAAAAGTATGTGATGAGACTGTAAACAAACCCGTTCCAATTTAAATTATTGCGCAATCACTTACTAAAGGCCATTCATCTTTGTTAAAGAGATTTTAACTTTAAATCTCATAACTTTTTTTGACAATTATTTTTAGGATTCCGTACCATAAGGGTGACAGCAGGACCCTATTACTAAGGCTCCGCTGTCTGTCCGTCTGTCATAGGGCTGTATCTTTTGAACCATAATAGGTAGACACTTGAAATTTTCACAGAGTGTGTACTACTATGGACGCTATAACAACAAATAAAATAAAGTATCCGTCAACGAACTTCTAGTGATACGTACAACACTGAGGACCGTACCTATACAGACAGTGAATAAAGAGTATTTTTTCATGGCAAGAAAAACGTGTGTGTACAAAGGGCCTAACACTTTTCTTCATTAACAGTAATAATTCCTATTCAATCTACCTAACCCGAGAATATCTACTGTAACTAAAAAATCCTTTTATACATGTGTCAATTACGTTGATTTTAGAATGACTAGCAGTATTGAAAAGTCATACACATTTTTTAAATCGTACCGGAAACTGAACTCTATGTGCCTGTGTTAGTGTTTTTTTCAAAAACATTTATTTGTTTACATGCTTGTAAACTATAAAGCGAACGCACGTATTGGCACTGACGCGACGTAACGTTCACATCAAGGCATTGATATCATCAAGGTCAATATTTGTCTGTACCTACTGAAGGCTGGGAATACTCCGACATTCAATAGGTGGGTGTTTAACACTTTCGACTCCGCCCACTTTTCATAGAGCTCATACGCCATGCCGCCATACATATTGCAAATGGACCCTCCAGGAGGGTCACCGGCATTACGTTTGCGCTAAAGTGAACCCTCGAGGAGGGTCGTCGGCATTAGGTTTGAAACCGTATTGTAAAACACTATAAAAAGAAGTAAATTAGTGTTTTCAGAACGTCTTGTTGCTTTAATTAGTATCTCTGGGGGTATTTACATGTGCTAGTGGCGTGAAGACGTGAAATATAAAAAATAAAAAAATGAAGAAAAAGTATAATCGCTCGCTTTGATCCCGTGACAGGGGTGTCCAACCTCTTCTGAAATTTTCATGCAATGTAATATTTTTTTAAACAGTTACATTATGCAATATTAATATTTTTTTAAGTAATAAAACGTTATTATTTTGTAACAGCTTATTAACTTACGACTTACGTATGTGTGCCTCGGCTTCGCCTCGGCCCACGTTTACTGCACGTTCCTCCATCAATGCCTAGTTTGTGGCCAAGGCTTGTAGTATAGTACTTTTCTCAAATAATGCGCGGAAATTAAAATACAATTACTTTCAAAATCAATGACGAACAACGCACAACAATAATTTTTCCCGCGTTAAAGTGATAATTTGTTTTTTTTTTACTTCCTTGGTTGCCATGTTTTGGAGTAAAAGATCGTTCCATTTTTAAATAACACGACATATATGAGTTTACCTACTATGTTTATTTGGCCGCTAAACCAGGACAGATATGGATTTTCATACAACTTTTGCCGGCCGCTGCTCGCATGTATGTGGCCAGGGGGCCTAAAACGGCCACTTTGGCAGAATCATAAAATAATTCTTATCACGCAATTCATCTGTTTGACAGTTTCACACCTATATATCCCTGAAGGGTTAGGCAGAGGTGTACCTATAGCATTTTACGAATCTCCATACAAAACTGTCAAACAGATGAAATTGCGTGATATAAATTATTTCATGATTCTGCCAAAGTAGCCTTTTAGGCCCCCTGTACAGCAATTTCGATTTATCTCAAAAAAGGTTGTCAAAATAATGCTCAAATTTCCAAGCATTTTTGAGAAAAGACATTTTTTTTTAATTATGTAATTTGCCCACTTGCCAGGTATTATACAAGCTTGTTTATTAGAGGTCAGTGATTTTGCCATACTGACCGGTGATTGAGCTAAAGAAAATTAAATGTTATTTCAAAGCAATAAGACTATATTTTAAATGCATAAAATAGTGTTACGGTCAACACGATTTTCTTAATAATAATAGAAGTTAGCTTTAAAAAAAATTTTTTGGTCATTGTATTATGCTTTCAACTCAATACCTACTCTAATTGGGGTGTATGAGGTCTTGCGTTAATTATGTTACACATTGTATACATGACCACAGATAATATAATACTCTAATGACAAAACCAAACGACTTGTATGTAGCGAAGTATGCTCCTGAAATGAGCAACTGTACAAACGAACGGACTGACAGTCAAACAAAGTTGCACCATGGGTGTTCGTTTTTACCCTT
Organism: Gortyna flavago; assembly: GCA_963669345.1. Taxonomy (NCBI): domain Eukaryota; kingdom Metazoa; phylum Arthropoda; class Insecta; order Lepidoptera; family Noctuidae; genus Gortyna; species Gortyna flavago. The sequence continues at coordinate 6,485,625 of OY770131.1, forward strand.
TTGATACGGAACCCTGAAAAGCTTCTATTTATAAACTCATCCTCATAATTTATAATCTCAAAATAAATATGTTTATTTTTAGGGAATATTTGTACCTAAACGTAAAACGGTTTACCATCCCTGAAATATGGGCATCCTGGCGCCCAATTATTTTTGAAAATAAAAATGCTGGTATTTGAAAACCAACGATTATACTAATAAATCTTGTTAAAATATACGACAAATTTTATTTTCATAGTTTATAATGCTATATTCGCGAAGAAAAACGTACATTTAAAATGAGCCCTCCGCGAGGGCTCCCGGCATCCCATATGCGATTTGAGTGAACCCTCCAGGAGGGCTCCCGGCACTGAACGTGTTAAAATGTCCTTTCTTTGGTATTGTTCGTCGAATCGTTGAGCTCCTCAAGTTCTGAGTTGAGCTGCACGATTTTTGACAAATGCGTGCACTGACTGGACAGGTCCGCTCAATCTGTGTGGTTCTTTCCTCAAAAGACCATTTCAGACACCAATCTACATGGTCTTCACTTGATGTGACAAAGATTATGTCTGGACTCTAAAAGAGACTGTGACCTCTGAGTTTGTTTCGGCCTTTCTTCTCAGAATAGTCAGATAGGAAACGCCGACCTCATCTAGTTTAAGAAAATATGATTGACGTGTAAAAGTGTTTGTACAAACCTACTTACAGAAAATAAATCATTTACATTTATTCTTTAAAGGTGTCTAGAGGATTTATGTAAACTGCGGGGTAATTGCGTAACACACTATCAGTAGCAATGGCTTTCATATTGACAGTTCAACAACATTCATTGCGTCGTTTACATAGTTGATCTAATAAATTTTTCGAACATATGAAGCAATATATTAATTAGCCATATCCTTCAAAATAATTCAGATTATGATTGATAATGAGATACGCAATTAGGGTTTCGATTATGATTTGCACCATAAACTGATAGACCATCTTTTTCTGCCACTACAGGTATGAAAATGAGTACCTAAGTCCTATTAGTAAGTCTTAGTATAGTCCTAGAGTAAATCCTATTAAAAAAACTGCACTTATCATAATTTATTTATGTCTTTAATTAAAACGGTATAAAAAACCAATAACAAAAATTAAAGACAATATGAACATTTTACTACGCGGCCGTTAAAACGTAGTCAGCTTTTAAACTGACGTTTAAACTGCAGTTACGCTAACGAGGCATGCAAAACAACGTGTGTCCTGGACTCATATGCCTATGTACATAAATACTGCAACTATTTTGTCTATAATAAATTTTATTGTGGTATGGGTTGAAATGGAGATGTTTCAAATTCTGGCGCTTATGATCTCACTGTCTGCCACCTTCTATAGAGTTCGGCGTCGGGTATATATACCCAAAGAGAAAATAACCGGGTAAATTCCCATTTGGGTAAATAACGGGTATTTATAGCATGCATAGCATAGCACGCATATCACAACATGCATCCTCAGTTCCCTATACATATTACAAAAGGCCGTAAGGGACAATAAAAGTACAGTCACGAAAAAAACCTCTTAAATACTATTCCACGCATAACCTCTTAATTTTTCTTCTCTTTAAAAGCCATAAATCCCGGCGAAACTAAAAACGCTGCTCAAATGATATTCTTATTTCTTAACGTAAGTCGCACATTATATTTTGCGGCTGCAAACTCTCTGGCAGTTAAACCAGCGTTAAACCACGGTTACGCTAATGACGCCATGCAACTGCGGTGTGTAAGTCACGCCGGTGACAGAACAGCGCAGCCGGCACTCAAACTACTTCTGCAAGTATTCAACTTCTAACCAAGCGTAATGGAATGGGGATTTAGTTGAGATATTGTTGTATTGTTTTTTGTTGGCTTAGACTGGGGCACTGTTGCTGGATAAATAAATAGGATAGAACAATAGGAAGTTAGTTTTTTTTTTGTTTTTTTTTACTAACAAATGCACTAGCAAATGCGTGCACTGACTGGATGGGTCCACTCAAATCTGTGTGGTTCTTTCTTCAAAAGACCATTTCAGACACTAGTCTACATGGACCTCACATGATCTGATCAAGATTATGTCTGGACTTTAAATGAGCCTTTGAGTTTGTTTCAGTGTTTCTTCACACCGATCTCATCTAGTTGACGTTTAAAATTGTTTCTTTATACAAACAAATAAGACAACAAACAATAACAACAACAACAACAATTTCACAATTTTTTTTTTAGTAAGTTTATATATATGTAAGTTTATATAGAAATAAATATAATTTATTATTTACTTACTGCGATCATCTAATTGTTATCTAAGCGGTTATACGGTATGATCGCTCTTTGTCAGAAGATTTTTGAGGGTCATGTCTGCCATGATTAGGTACGAACTTATGTCATGACACTCATGACTCATGTCCTTGTCATATCAAACGGCAGTGGACTGCAATAAGATGTTAATGCAACATTCTCATCAATAGGTAATGGCAGGCCATTGCAAAAAAATATGAATGAGACGATTGTCTAAAGTCATCACGCAATGTATCGTCGTGGGGCCCTTGTGACCTGTACCACAGGCATGACTTGCAATGGCTGTTTCAAGCACCAGTTTCTCACAAATATAAACTTATCATTAAGCTAGTTTTAAGTATTATGGCTGTATATTTGTAAAGAGAAAATAAATATACTTTACTATTATTATGTAACCACGCTGCGCTCTATAACTCAAGTAGCGGAAGCTCAAGTAGCGCTGAAGTGGGAGTGGGCCCGACATGTCTCAAGAATGCACCCGGAGAGATGGCAAAGATCGTCACTCACTGAACTCCTGAGGCGGGACATCGCCGTCGAGGTAGACCAAGGCGAAGGTGGTGTGATGATCTAATATCACTTGCAGGGCCAACATGGCCAGAGATCGCACAAGACAGGGAGGTTTGGAAGAAAAAAGGGGAGGCCTTTGCCAAGCAGTGGGACACAAAATAGGCTAACAAAAAAAAATATGTCGCTATCGCAATTTTTATTCATCTACATCAATATATCTTTCACAGTAATGTCTATTACTTCCCACTTACACACAAGGCATCAATACGTTTTAATAACGGCTTTCCGTGACCCACACACCTACACACATCACTTCAAAAGTTCCCGTCATTAGGACTTCGTCTAAGAACAGGCAGCGAGCTCAAATACCAAGTGTTCAGACTTCAGATCGTGCCACAGACTGCGAGACTGTGAGCAAGGTGAGCTAATTACCTATTAATTTGAGAGCTCCATGAGTATGCACTTTGTTAAAAGCGAGTGAGGAACGAGATAGCCTGGGTAATGGACCATAAATACATCGGGCTTTTTAAGGAGTTGAGCTGAAAGAACTTGCGTAATGAGTCGTTTGGAAGTGTTGATGGACAAAGGGAAGTTAATTATCGCTGCAGATTTTTTCTTAAGGAAAATAAAGTGAAAACAGTGAAAACCTCGAGCCTCAAGAAAAATCATTGATTTTTTTATATTTATTAAGCAGAAAACCTCGAAATGCATATTTAGAACAAATGTGAGCTGTGCATGTTTAAATGCATTCTATGGGTGTTAATGAGAAAGTCAGAAAACGTCAATGACGGCCATTTTCCTGACAGTTTTAATCTTCCCCTGCAAAATAACGTTTATTGCAGTCACGAGGTTTTCACTGTACGGCGACGATGGGTAGCTTTTGACTTTTTGCTAGACCGATATGTATCTTTTAACAACGGTCCACAGTTCCCACTCATCTCTCTTGACTTGTAGAATGATAGTTAGATGTCGAGGTCTCTTAAATGGTGCGGAGGTCATCAATTTGGACTCCGGCAATTTTTTCATGTTTTTATGACGAACGATTTTAACTCTTTCTCTTATGTATAAATTCAACATGAATGTAACCAAAATGCTGTACAATGTACAATATGTGTACACTTTTACGATTTATTATAGAATAGTGTCCGTGGAGTTTCTTGCACGTTCTTCTCCATAGGTGCCTACTACGCTTTGGAATGTGCAAGCAGATTTTTTTTTTTTTTTTAAGGATGGGAAATCATCCAATGACCCCTCCCGCTCTGGGTGGAGCGGAAGGGAGTGTCAGACTCTTACTGACTAAAACCCATCCGTGTTCCTTCCTTAGCCCTTTATGTTCCGGGGCAGCGGTAACCCTTTAGGACAATCCCGCTGCCCGAACAATCCCGCTGCCCCGGACAATCCCGCTGCCCATACTGGGACATTGGATACGCTTACATGCCACTTAGCTGTAATAATAAATACAGTTGATTTTTTGGTAGATGTAAGACTAATTTTTAAGTCGTTTGTGTACTAACCGTGTGCAATGTGCAAGCAGCTTAATTCATCTTTCTCCCTGACCGACTGACCCCTTGACCATTCATAAGTGAGTGTGATTAGTTTATTTGAAATAAATGTGACTCAGGTGTACATAATAATACGTATATGAATATCCTTTGTACTCAAACTATAATTATGTCATATCCATGTATTTCACTGTGTCTACATAAATAATAAAATAAATAAATAAATCGTCACAAAAATTACTTTTTACCCATATTGAAGTAAACAATTGGCATTTACCTAAAATATCTTCATTTATGTGACACGAAGTTGGCACAGTTCAACTGTTTTCCCCTTAGCATAAAAGCGACCCCGAAAATATGCCGAACATACGCATTTAAACTGGTTAGTACAAATTATATGCACATTAAGTTGAATTTTATGTGTCCAGTGGCTAAAGAAATATGCAGTTTCATTTACGTTACTTGAAACATGTACGAATTATTTTTTGTGCCGTTTTTTGTGGCTTGCTACTTGTGTTTTTTTTAAGTGGGCATGCTTTGCGGGCCTGGTAGTTGCGTGGTTTTTCCATTGTGAGCGCCAAGGGGCGCTCGGCCCGGCAAACCAAACAAAATATAATGGCAAAAGTACATTTTATATTGCTACTTTGTGGTGTTACTTTTTGTGTGATACCTAAATTGTTTTTTGATATGCTCTTTATGGTAGCACACATTGGTCACTGGTCATAATTATGTGCCTGTATTTATACGATACCTACAGACAGTCTCTGTAGGTGACTGTCAGACAAATAGCCAGCGTTCTTTTATACTTACGTTGCTCTGGTAGATATACCTACGTTTATGGACCTGAAAATTGCTTTTTTGTTAGTTTCCCATTCCCTAAACCATTTCTTCATCAGAAAACTCTCGTGTACTTACACCGTGTTCATGGAATTGGTAATTATTTATGGCAGCCCATTTCCGAGCTGTTATATCAAAAATTCCAAAACGAAAGAAACCACAGCCATCAGACAATCGAATAATTTCATTGACCACAACAAAATTTAAGCAGCCCAAAACTTTTAGATAGCTACTAACTCCACTAAATTGTTCAGTAGGAATCTCTCCACATACAGAGAATTGCGAAACAAGTGTAATTTAAAACATTCAGCTACTTCACAATTTGCAGTAGCGTGAAATTTAGTTAAAATTCCGTGCCCAAGTTGAGCGGGCATTGGCGGGCACTTAATAAATGAAGCTCCTTGTTTCTGCGATTCAGGAATGGAGGAGAGGAGCACGACTTTTATACTGCGCTGTGCTGGAATCTTCACATGTACCTACATAGGTGTGCTTAAATGACGGGTAATGTCGACATTCTATATCATCTATCTATAAATAGTTATAGTGCTTGTAGTTCGTTTGACGAGTGGTTAAAATCGGAACTAACGCTGCTGTTGTTATTTGAATACATTCCAAGTACATTTTACAAAACAATTGTCAAACTCAAAGCATTTATTTTTATTAAATCATTCACAGGAACTTTTAATTGTCAAAGAGTCGCTGAAAGCTAAAGCTAGTTGCCCATTCCAAAACGTAGATCTCTATGGAGAAGAACGGGCAAGAAACTCCAAGGACATTTTTTTAAATCAAGATTTTACTAAATCATGGGTACATTATTTGTTGCTGTTTAATGAAGAAACAATTCAAAATATAACCCCTGGTAGTTAAGAGATGACCAATCTCAACCGACGGCGTCCCTTCACGGACCTGACGCGTGGATCAGTACCATCCAGCTCAACCATAATGTTTACCAATAACTTCCCCCTGCCAACGTCATTCGAGCGCCAAGAGATCCTTGCAGAGTGCAGGTGGCGCCTATCTTACAGAAGACTATGACCAGCAGTTGTCGGTAAAAACTAAAACAAGCCTTATGCTATGATTTTTTACGCTCGGCTCAGCGTCGAAGGTTGAAAATCCAACAGTGCGCTTTTATTTAGGAATTCAATTAGGGACTCCTAATTGAATGTCTAGTATTAATGAAAGCGGGCCCGATTCACTTGATTCGCCAAAACAACTTTTCAGTTTTTAAATGTAAAAACAGCGGGGTAAGTGCGTAACACACTATCAGTAGCAATGGCATGGCATTTTGACAGTTCAAAAACATTCATTGCTTTATTTACGATGTTGAACAGACAAATTTTTCAAACATATGAAGCAATGGATTAGCTTCAAAATGATTTAGATTGATATTAACACATTGAAGGACACTAAACTAGACACAATAGAAGTTTTATTGTTATTACGTCGAGGGGCGTAAGTGTCCCGCAAAGTGTTAATAGTGTGTTACGCGATTAGGGTTTTGGTGTGCTTATGGTGATTACTACTATTTAACAGGCAAAGGTGATTTCAAGGTGCGAAAGTAAATCTAGGTTATTATGACTTCCAATCAAAATAGAAAGCGCTTTTAGTGCTCAGTTTAGCAAGAGAATCTAATTTACAGGTTCTTTTATGTAATATTAATCTTCCATTAGGCCTTAGTCTTTCTAAGGCCTGTATCTGTCTAGGTGAATAATTATTCAGTCGTTTATAAACTATTAACATAATCCGGGACACTTGAGACGAAGGGAATTATACCTTAGGCACTAATCCTGCATCTACTTTAGATTCCCCACTGATTTTAGGAATTTATTACTCACTTAAATAAATCAGAGAGCAGTGGTCGCCTAGTGGTAACGGCCTCGACCTACCTGTCGGGCGTGGGTTCGAACCCAGCAGGCGCTTTACCTTGCGTAATTTATTTCATCACCATACTCTAAAAACGGTGAAGGAAAAAATCGTGAGGGAACCGGCCATGTCTTAGGACCAAAAATTCGAAGTTATGTGATAGTTACCGCCGCGCACTGGACCTGCGTTGGGGATTACGGCACTTTCCCTCTCACAGAGGAGGCCTGTGTCCTATCAGTGGGAACGTTATAGGCTAATTCACTACTGACTCACTTAGGTACTAGTAATATAATTCATCTATGTCAATCAGTCAATCAGCGCTGTACTGTGGGTTTGTCCCCCAATAGCACATCATCATGCTGAGTGGAAGCCTTCTTGTCACAGTCATGACGTGCAGCCGTTGACTATCTCTGCTTTGTGCTCGTAATTATAGATAGTATATATTTTGTTTTTATTTTTCCTTATTATTAGAATTAATTATCTTTTTGTAAGCACGTGTTTCTGTGACAAATAAACCTATTTTTCTTTCTATGTAGGTACTAACACTTTTTCGAAGCCTTCCTATCCCTTCCTATGTCCTCACTTAGGTCACTGTCTATCTGTGTGAAAAACATCCAAATCCGTTAAGTTATTAGGTCGTGAAAAGGTAACAGAAGCAAGACGGACGGATAGACAGGCAGAGTTTTTTTCTCATTAATAATACTAAAGTATGACTTGTCCTACTAGCGGAACTTAATTTAAAACACCTCCTTGGAGTTATCAAACAGTCTAAAAATACCTTGTTTATTCCTTCCGTCTTTATAAAGAATATTGATATGTGTGTCTATTTCCATCAAACAAACAACAATAACAAACACTATAATCACAGAACGGAGCTTATAAAAATAAGTGGCGACAATCCAAAAGTGTGGCTCATTGATATATAGCCGATAACCAGGCAGGAAGCTCGAATATAAAGGCTTTAAATATTATATTAGGTAGACGAAGTCGGTGGTCCATACATTACTTATGAGTGCTCAAGCAACGCGATCGGTGACATTTATTCACCCTTTATAGGTTGTATGTGATCTATAAATAAAGGTATAAAACAGTTCTTCTTAAACGAAACAAAACAATGCTTTTAAAAGTTTTTGTTTATTTAATAGAATCCTTTTGTGTTTATTAAACGTTTCAGTGTAGCTTTTCATATTAAACTGTTATGCAGTTTGACAGACTTTATGTATGCTATTTTTAATACAGATTTGGAATATATAAATAAATAAAATAAATATATATATACAACATTATTTTTAGTATATGCGAAACCCGAAACACGTGTCTAGTATTTTTATGTAAAGAATCTATGTACAAAATATCAAAACGGTATCATGAGAAATCACAAAGTTATAAGCTTGTTATGTTACCTGGTTGACCGTTCAAAAACATGCAGGAGCATAAAACATGGTCACCCCGCGCCGCGCCGCGTGGTGACCATGTTTTATGCTCCTGCAGCATCGTACGCTCATTGATAATAGTTTGGCAGTAGGTAACTAACAGTACGGCGATTTTATTGTAATTAACTAGTGATTAAATACTTTTAGGAAAAATATAACATGGTGTAAAAATTATTGAAATCGATTCAGTTACTTATTCTGAACAAACTATATTCAGGTTTCGCATATACTAAAAATAATGTTGTATATATTAAAAAGTTTTAGATTTATTTACTTAACACAGTTTCCAAATAAGTTAGGTACTGAGAATTTATGTATTGGTTGGTTTAGTTTGATTAGTGTTAAATTGGATTTTATACTACAGTCGTCTGCCGTCAGGCCGATTAGAGAATGCTTTTTTGACACCCGTCAGTTTCATACAAACGAATACGTGTTTTGCGAATTTGATCTTTATTAGTTACTAGAATTGTAGCGCTGACAGATGTCAGGTACGGATTCTCTCGACGCCTGGACTGTACGGTGGGCTGCATCAATTGGGTAACCTACCCCAGTTGCTAAATGCTTACAAGGGGGGTATCCAATTGATGCAAGCCCACTGTACAACGATAAGCAATTATTACAGTTCAATAAAAAGTTGGGTGGAAATCGGTTTTAAAGTTGTGTAGGTAATTAGCTGTTGTTGTGATGCGAAGGAACAAGGAAAATGCCATGTGGAAAGTTTTAATTATGAATGTGGCTAGATTAAGGAAGACCAAATATGTGATTAATGGGCTGTGAGAAAGATGACAGGTTTGGCTAGAAAGAGGGTTACTATTGTGATGATGACTATCTACTAGAGAAGCGTAGAAGAAGACATGCTACGCAGACCCCAAATAAATCGCGCCGGATACTAAATGTTACAAAGACAAAAAATCAATGGGCAACATAATCCTCGTGTCAATATGTACAAATTGCCTAGTGCCAAAATGTAATTTTGCCTAAATGCCGCTATGGTAGAATAAATTAAAGCTGTAATGTACAATGGGCATTGTTCATATTTTTTTAAATGTTGTAATTGAAAAACCATTTCGAGGAATAGCGTTACTAATCATTATGGACTAATTAATTTACGAAAAATATTAATATTTATTGATATTTTTGATAAAATACGATTGACCTTCTGTGCCCTTCAAATTACGTCACCTGCGACCGTACAGTTTAGTATCGTTACGTCAAAAATAAAATAAAAAGTAAGTGGCAAGTATTGTCTACAATCCGTCAATGTCAAGTGTAAAATTATAATATGTCAAAAATATATTAAATTTAAACATTCCGACTTGCCTATTATTCATCTCGTTTATAAATCTGATTACATTGTTTCAACAATCGACAATATTTAATATATCGGAAGAGCTACGGAATACAAAAAAAATGGAATGAAATGCTATGGAATGAAACATTTTAATAGATTGATACTTTGACACTTTGATAGGTGTGGATGACGTTGTGTTGACAGATTGAATTTTTTTATTTCTTTACTAGTGAGGCAACAGCACTTAATCTTTAGTGCCACTGATGACGTAACCTACCTTAAAAATTTTAAATTTTTAAATATTTATAAAAAAATAACTGTTGAGCTAACCATCAAAATATTCAAATTAGTTTCTCAAAATGCACTAAATTTTCAAAAAAAAAAAAATTATATCTAATGGTTAGAAATTTTGGACAATCCCCATTGATATAAGGTAAAAATGTCGTATGTACAGTCATGTGCATAAATATATGTATATGCGCATCCCGCCTGCACTTTGGACCTTGTTAATAAGTTAGTAATATTCCATTTAAAATTATACTGACTGGAGGTATTGTATGACAGGGTTCCATAGTGTAAGGGTTATTGAATGATGATTTAAATTACTACATCACTGTCACTACATTTTATAAAACAAAGTCCCCCCGCCGTCTCTGTCTGTCTGTCCGAACGCGATAAACTCAAAAAATCTTGGACGGATTTTCATACGGTTTTCACCAATGGACGGAGTGATTCATGAGAAAGGGTTAGATGTAATATAATATAATTCATTAAGGTTCTGTGTAAATTGGCTGAAATATGACGATGATTGTTGAAGAAGTCGAAAAAAATCATGCGCGTAAACGTAATAGAAGTAATATGAAAACTTCGGTAAAAATCCAGGTAGACTCGGTAGTACGTTCCCGTGGGATTTTTTCCGGCATCCACGGGAGAGAAGCCGCGGGCAGAAGCTAGTGATAAATAAAGAAAACCTTTTATCTATATACCTCAACTCTTTCCTTTACGGAGACCACATATACGAGAATACAATACTACGAGAACGAACACAAATAAAATATAAATGATTATGACAGTATGTACATATACCTAGGTCCCTACCCTACATATCTAAAATTGAAAAACCCCGGTACAAATTGTCCTCGAACATTTTGTAGAAATTCTATAACATCGAATGGGATGGCAGCAATCTCGAAGATATAGGTACTGTAAACAATGTTTTCAAACGTTTTCTACAAACATTTTCAACATTGTAAGTTTGCACGCAGACCGCGTTTTATGATCCGACTTTAATACTTCGCGGAATTGATAATCTTTGAAAATGTTATAAAACTTGACAGAGTTGAATGGTTCTGTATTATTGAATTCAACTTCAAAAGCTCTTATACAAACAAGTTTAAATCAGTTTTAATTCGGCTATGAGGTCCGAGTGCCCACCTAGTTTTTCGACACATCGCCAAGCCATTGGTCGACTCTTTCACTTGATCAGAGGGCTGGCCTTTTTTAGACTTAAGAATTGCAAAGCTGGGTACGTTGTCCGTTGTTAGCAATTTGAAAGTTTTTTTTTGCCCTTTGGTTTCATCCTTTTTACGTTTTTATTTTTATTTTTTTACTAGCCATTAATTTCCCACTGCTGGGCAAAGGCTTCCCTACTCTCTTTCCTTAAGAGAACTAATCTTTATTAAAGGAGTCCAGCTCATCCCGCCATCTCCGTCTGGGCCTGCCGCGATGTCGTTACACGTATACATTATTATTATACAGTGTGTCAGGTTAAACGAGGGACATACTTTGAGGGAGTGTAGTACCCATGAAAATTAACAACTTTTACTTAGAGACCAACACTGAAATCGAGAAAATAAAAACAGCCGCTCTATACATTTATGGTCGCATAACTGGATAAAATGTAGGGAACAGCTGTTTTTTTTTCATATTTTTGAGTCCGCCTCATATTTTCATGAATAACTCCCTTAAAGTTTAGGACTGTTAGGTTATAAATTATGTCTTTCACTGTTAGTAAATCAGTAGAAACCCAGCATAAAAAAGCTAGGTTGGATTTTTCGTAGGTATGGAATTTCTCAGTAGTAGCCCGGAATCTGAAAGTCGTGCCAGGTTGATAGCAATATTGGCAATTGGTTCCCTTCCTTATACATTTTGCAAAATTGAGTACACCTACCTACTATAAAAATATAGAAGATCAAAAACTCTGCCTACCCTTTCAGCAGGAAATACAAGTGTAATATTATGTGTATATAGCGTTAGTAGAACTAATTGAATAGCATGCTAATCGTTGTAATACCTACGTATATCGTCTTACGGATTGAATTAATAGTACCTATTGCCAGATCACTGGTTTATCTCATACGTCGAAAGCATAATTAGTGCTTTCCTACACACGTAGCTTGTCACGCGCGTCTTGCGACTGCGACGGTACGGAGAAAACAAATGCAAGAAGTTGTTTATAAAAAGCGAGAGAGCATGCTACGAGGCAGCGAGTCGCGACTTGCGCAGCAAAGACGACACACGGAAACACTCTCCGTCAAATAATTCAGCATCGTAGAAAGTCAGAAAAAGCAATTTTTTTACCATATTCAAACGGAACGAGTCGCCAAAACGCATTACAGCGTCGAAGTAATCGCTAAAGCTTGTGGTTTTGTTTTGCGATTGTGGCCGAACGCACAGTCGCTAATAGATGCATCTGCGGTTGCCGTTACATGGGCTTGTATCAGTCTTCCAGAAAGTGAATAAATCCGTACTCGCTGATACTAAAAGCAGCATGTCTGCGAAGAACCTAAATTACTTCTATGTACAAGTAAACAGTATCTAAGTTGTCTGTCTACCGGTTAGTCGTTCGTATTCTAACAATACCGACTTCTCACTGATCCCATACGCCAGTTTCGGTCTGGCCGTCGGCCACTTTTTGGCTGAAACGGATCTGCGGCCAAAACTAGATTTTTGGCCGAAACTGGCCGTAACGGAAACCGAACTTTCAGTCGGACACTAATTACAGATGTTGTGCGCGTGAGTTGCTTGACGCAAGTCGCGTTGCGAGTCGCATCGCTCGAAGCCATGAACGGGGTTTACCCGACGACTGGAAAATAGTCAAGACATCGTAACGATATATTAGAAGGTGTATGACAAGGCTAATACCACGCTAGGGATGGGGTAAATCCGCATGTCACGCTTGTAAACTATCGATAGCGTGCACACAGCGAGTGCGGGACGAGACAGACGCATGATTAATTATCGTGTCCCTTCGCAGGATCACCGTAATGATGCTTTAATTTATTCAGATGACCTAGTTCTGTTATTGGTTATTGAATGGAAATAATGTGAAATTAATGGGGGTAGGTACAAGGGCGTCACCAGCCGATGCAATGGCACAGAACAAAGGTTGATATACATAATATGGAAGATGGGATAAATATGAATGGAACTTCTTGTTTTGCCTCTACGGTGATTGTAATAAGAACGGTACAAAATCCAATGTGTAAAGCTTCATAAGCTCTTATACTGTACAATAAATAAAACTTGTAAACAAAGTTATCATACAGGGGGGCAGGGACTCCTAAACGGGCAACTACTACTCCTAAAAGCACAGACACAAAATTTAATATATGCATTCATTCTCGAGAGATCTACTCAGCAATATACGCGTTATGATAGCCGGACTAAAGTATTGCATGACTTGGATAGTTCAACTCGGCTTCACACCAGCATGACCGCGTGTTTGGATTAGACTTTTTAGGTACCTTCTAAATGAAGGTGATAGATATTTAAACAAATTCTAATGTTAAAAAGTACATATTTAAGAAAACACACTTTAAGTCAAGTGTGTGAAGGACGTTCACGCCTCAAGCTTTTAAGAAAATTTAAAGTTCTATGTTTACGTAAGTTTTTATTAGCTCTTTTTAGTTCTTTAAAAGCTTGTTTTTACTTAAACCTTTGTTTGAATCTCTCCTAAATTATCACTTTTCAGTTTACTCATAAACCTGAGGATTCCCGTATTTTTAAGAATGTGTGCGTGTTCGTGAATTAAAAATACTGGAATTAAGGAAATCTGTCTCAAACTGTCAAAAATACCTCTAGTTTATCTAAATTGACAAGTTTTTGATATTGATTGTCGCCAAAGATTATCGCTGTGATGAGATGGAAACTTTTTTGTAGTTAACTTCTTTAGGCGCGTTGGGCATTTTTTGAGATGGGAATAAACCATTGAACTCGCGAAACTGTTACCAGCGACACCGCTTCGAATGTGTTCGGCTGTCCTTGGGATGTTCTCGGTTTGAATGTGTTGTAATGTTTTAATATCCGATATGTCAATGAGTGATGGCAAAGTATTCTGTTTGTGTTTTGTTTATAAGACTTAATACTTATACAAACAGGTATCAACACAATAATTATTATGAGATGAACAACCCTAATGAATGTGTGTTTATAACATCTCGTTCTACTTTAATTACCCGGGTGTTGCCAGCTCTCTATTTCGGGTTCAATATCTCTTGAAACACGATGCTACGTTTATTGGATCTCGTATCCTCGTATTGGCTTTCACAACATCCTACCAGATGCGCAACTTCTTCTTGTTATCATAACATATCTACTAATAATTAATGTGTAAGAAAACAAACCTTAGATACGATTTTAGAGTACTTTTTTTTTTGTAGATTTATTAAAAAATATTCGATAAAATATATTTGTCGACTCTCAAATCCGGGCAAGCACCGATGTGACTTTTTCATCTACTTTGGTGAAGGAAAACCGTTGTGAGGAAAACTGGACTTAAGTCTGAAATTTCCAGCCCGTCTGATCAATTCTCGTGACTTCTCTGTATGTTAAGGGGCCGTTGCCTTGGAGTAAGACAATCTAAAACTGAATTGAAACCGTGATGAATTCATGGTTTCAGTTCAGTTTCAGTTCACACTATTCTAAATTTCAAGTTGATAGCATTAGAGTTCTTGAGATATCCAGCTGTGACAGACGGACAGACAGACTGAGTCGCACCATCAGGGTTCCTTTTTACCATTTTGGTACGAAACGCTAAAAAAGATGTCGGTTAAGAATCATGTTCTGAATCCATGGTACCAGGTTGCTCGTCAATGCCCTAAGCTGCCTCCCTGTAACTATTTGTCGTTTCCTGCAGTCTCATTGATTTGCTGTCAATCATCAAGTGCTGTTTAGTTAGTTATTGAACCATGGTTTTAATCGTCCATGATTATTTCTTTCCTATGTAGATTACATACATAATACTTTGCTATGCATGTACCAAAAGTATAAAGTTGAATACCTCCAGCAGAACGAATTGAAAATGTTTTTATTCAAATTAAAATAATTTATTGTGTCTGGATCATAGGTTCATAAGATGGTGTGTTAGGTAATTCTGGTATGTCCCGCCATTGGAATTTTCCATTATATTTCGGTACATACTACAGAGTTTTCAACTTTCTATCAAGTTAATTATGCCATAAGCTCTAACTCAATAAGAATCGACATTTCTTGGAGACTACTTATAGTCGAGTTAATATTTATTTTACCAAAAATGTCTTAGTTTTCTGTTACAAAATATTCATATTATAAATTATTCGTATTTTATTCTGTATACTTACATAAAAATATTTAAAATGTTACATCGTGAATATAAACTCCTAAACTTTTGCAATATATCGTATTGCAGTGAACGTTTTTCGGCTAAAATAATTATACAACTATTCCATAATTTACCAAGACACTGTGAGAAGTTCAATACAAAAAAAAAAACACAAAATATTTTAACAAACGTACCTACCTAAAAAGAAATCTTATTTACGGTATCAATAAAGTTGTCAGTAAGGCATCAGGGTGACATAAAATAAAAACGTGACAACAATACCGAATATTTTTCTACGCAACAATAGGTGTTGGGAAAAATCGTCGAAGTTGTTTTTATTTACGATAAATCTTAGTGCCTTTTAACTGTATATAAAAGAGCTATGTGTTCCAAGATGGCGGCTGTAGGCACGTACTCACTTATGTTATAGTGTTGTTCTCTGTTTATTGTTGTATCGGGAATACGACCGAGTGCCCGATTGTGCGGTTTTATTAAAGAATTTTCTCCAAGAACACTAGCAATGCGTGATGGTTTAGTAATTTTTGTTTTTGTAGTGTAGGAACAAACCTCCATTGTTGGTACCTCTTACTGAGATTTTCTAAAATCTAACAAATGCGAAACGAGGCCGCCCATTGTATGTTTTGTAAAGTTTGATGGATTTTTTATGTTTTTTTTTGTGTTGTGCAATAAACTGTATATAAATAAATACGAATGTCATCCAAAAAACATGAAGCCGTATGAAATATTTCTAAAATATTATCATTTGAAATCTTAGATAAAGTTTATTAAAGCTTATTAAGTAGGTATTTTCAATACTTTCATTACGAAAATGTTCGATTTGTTATTTCATAAGGTAGGTAACGCCCCCGTCGCCTCCCCATAGCCATAAAGCGTGTATAGGTGTTGTAAACAAACTATTTGTTATTGATAACGATCGCTACGTAATTAAATTGGGCACAGTGGGCACAGCAGGCACCGATGAAGGCATAAATTGTTTTGTATCTACGTCGATCTTAATTAATGAACATCTAACTTTGTGTTGTAAATAATGTTAAAATAGGGTAGGTATTTATTAGAAGTTTGTTGACTGTACAGCACCCTAATTGCTTAACACATTATCAATCTCAATCTGAATCATTTTGAAGTATTTTGATAATCCATTGCTTCATATGTTCGAAAAATGTTTGCTCAACAACGTAAATAACGCAATGTATGATGTTGTACTGTCAAAATTAAAGCCAATTGCTACTGATAGTGTGTTACGTAGTTACCTCGCCGCGCACTTGGTACTGTAGCTAGCGTGTGGGCTACATTATCCATGAATAGAATATATGACTACTTGACTTTAGTATTTGACTTTACTTTTTTCTAGACTTTTTGTATTGTGGTTTTGAATATTTTTTATGTGATCGACGTAAAAGGCATGCAGATAAGAGTGATGCATGCATGTCGTCTGTCGGCACAACTCAAAGCAGTAATGGCTCTTTCTTCAAAAGGCCCTTCCAGATGTGGAATGAATGAATCGCTGCATGGTTAGACTCACATGAAATCTTAATAATACAACATGGCAGAGACAGCGACCGCTCAAACTGTAACCATGAATTCAGCACATGATTCTAAAACCCCTCGTGTAGAAATATTTCAACGGTTATCAAAAATACATCTACTGATTCGTAGAAAAGTGCAATTCCTATGCGGTCAAAATGTACTGACTGTACTGTTTTTTTTATAACCCACGTAAGTTTCAAGGCCCCCGTTACAGAATCACGTGCTGAATTCATGCTACCCTGTATAATGTTTGGACTCCCACCACGACCTCCGAGTTGTTTTGGTATTTCTTTTCAAGAATTAGTCAGCTAGAAAATGATAGCGATAGTTTAAAAAATATGGACCAAAAAATAACGTGTTAAAGTGTCTTTAAAGATCTTTAAACAAAAATAAACATACTTTTATTGCATCATATTATTATGCTATTCGATGCCCAATACCTACATGGTGTACGAGCATGGTCGTCAGTGTTCTATAGTGATCATGCACTATAGAACACTGACGACTATGCTCGTACACGGCGAGTAAACCGTAGTTTTTGACGGCAAGAAAAACTTGTGTTTACAAACGGCCTAAGGGTGTAGGTATTGGGCATCGAATAGCATAATAATATGATGCAATAAAAGTATGTTTATTTTTGTTTAAAGATCTTTAAAGACACTTTAACACGTTATTTTTTTTATAGTGATCTATACGATGCGGTTTATACGCCGTGTGAAGGCGCGGTTCGTCAGTGTTGTATGGATCACTTATATATAAGGAAGGTTGTTGACGGACACGTCTTTTCAACGGAGCAGTTTATATACCGTACCGTAAAGAAACCATGCCGTGTACAAAGGGCCTAACTCAGCAGTCAGCCCCGCTTCCACGTTTCTGAAATTGGCAAATATTTTTACAAAGACGGACGATACGGACCTACGGACGATAATTATGAGAAAAAAAAGAACAAAATACCTTCTCATTACAAATACGAGTCAGAATATAAACTAAACAAAATAAACGATACCAGCTTGCTAACCACGATGAAAAATTGCAAGACATGTGCCTAATAGTCTTGAAGAGGTCTTTAGTTCTTGAACAAAATGTTGTCTCATAATAAAGGCTCGCCTAGGACGCTTTGTAATAACTTATTTGCATAATAGATGCACGAGTAGTTACAGCTGTTACTGAGTTATGAACTCCTATCTTAAGATTTGTTTTTAAATGGGGCTTCATTAATTTCTGAAGCAACTTTGTGAGGCTGGTCGTGCGACAGTTGGGTTGCAAATGTGGCGCAAACCCGTGGCCATGAGCTACACGCTCAAGCGACACGTGTCTTGTGACAGCGCCTGCAGAGAAAACAAGTGAAAGAAGTTGTTTGGATAACGATGAGTCACCAACTTGCGGTGTGACGGATGGAAGCAGGAGACGCACGCGTCTATCGCTTGACGCAAGTCGCATCGCTCGCGGTCGTGAACGGGGGCCCAACGCTACGGTTTCCTCGAAGAGTTGTGATCGTCATGAAAATATGTAATTTTCACCAATATTTGACAAGATTTTAAAAAAACCGGCCAAGTACGTGTCGGACCACGCACAATGAAGGTTCCGTAGTTGGAATGAATTTATCCCAAGAACAAACTTAACTTTGTAGATGAAAAACATGTTCTCCCATACATTCCAACTGAAAATGTAAGTTTGTACGCACAATATTGAGAGATTTACCATTTTGTTTCAAGATCATAGACTTTTTATTAATTTTCCTGTAATCTATAGGTATAGAACTATTTTCTGTATTTTTTTCAAAATTTTAGGCATAGTAGTTTCGAAGATAAGGGAATGGTAAATTTCCGTCTATTGTCTTAAATAACTTTAATACAATTTACTTTAAAATTATGAAAAAAAAAAATTGAGATCCTCACGGTAAGCTCTTTCATTTGATATGTCACACGGTCTTCTTTAATTGTCTATTTACCCCTCAAAAATGACTCACATTTTCAAAACTCATTTATTTACGTTACACGTCTGTGTGTGGGTCACAGAGATTCATATGTGTACCAAATTTCAACTTAATCGGTCCATAAGATTCGGAGCAAATTGGCTGTGACAGACGGACAGACAGACATGGCAGACAGACACACGAGTGATCCTATAAGGGTTCCGTTTTTTCCTTTTGAGGTACGGAACCCTAAAAAACGGCCTGTATTTGGACAGCCGTTATTGTGTGACCGTTCCCTGCTTTCTTAGGAAACTTTGGGTACAAAAATATTCGTCTAGAGCTCTGCTACCACTCTGTTATCACTCGCTACGTGTAATCTCCGAAACTGCTGGACTGATTTTGACGGGACTTACACTGGCAGGTAGCTGATGTTATAAGGAGTAACATATTTTAGATATATTATATTTTATTTTAGCAGAAGAATAAGGGTTTCGCGCAGAAAAAATTAAATCGTTTTCCTACATTAACGTGAACGAAATCGCGGGCATAGCTAGTTTTGTATAAAATAATACCTTCTTGAGAATGCTGACAGCTTTATTACTGGCTACGCCATTAGTGGCAGCTATAGTAGCGCAACAAGCTGTAGGCATCCATAACTGAAAGCTAAGTACATTTTCTCAAAGAACATCAACAAAAATCTCATCAGTCTTTTCATACATATTGAAATTTTAATATAACATAGTCTATCAATGTTGGAGGCTAATATTACTGAGAGAACGGCTGGGGCAATACAATTCGCGTTAGTGTGAAATTTCCCTCCCTCAGAGCTATATAATAAAGTCGAGGGGAAGGACTAAAGCGGGTGCATTTTACGCCAAATAGAATTTTGCCAATATGCTACTTCATAAAAGCATTAAGGACCTTTTGGTTTTGATTTTAGAGTATTAGGGATGTGATTGCCTTTTAACTTGGTTTTATTATTTCGGTAAATTGGAAGGTACTGTGGGGAATATTAAATAATACAATTTTATATTTATTCCGTTTACTAGCAGCGCCCCGCGGTTTCACCCGTATAAGTTTCTCGTGGGAATATCGGGACAAAAACTCCTATATCCTTTCCCGGGACTCAAGCTATCTCTATACCAAATTTCATCTAAATCGGTTCAGCGGTTTAAGCTTGAAGAGGTAACAGACAGACAGACACACTTTTGCATTTATAATATTAGTATGGATTCCAAGGAAACGTGTTTACTTGCTTATTATATGACTATGAGAGTGAGGGAAGAGCGAGTGCGCCTGTGTGTGCGCACACACTTGTGCTAGCTAGATAGCTAGTCTCCGCTGAGATTGGTTGCTATGGCAGAAATTTTCAAAACAAAAACCTAGGTGCTAGAAATAACTTGGAAGCTAATATTTTATTCGCTTGAATGGTCGAATGCAACCAGAGTTGTTTTTCTGCCAGTCTGCTCAATATAAGGTCGCCTTTAGCAGATAACCTTTACAGTACCTACCTACCTAAGTATAATGTGAAAGGTATGTTTTTTTTAATAAAACATTCTTTTGAGTAGGCGCCTAGTAGAGGCCCATGGCTAAATAATAACAGCCGCACAGATCGATCGATCAGGTTAAGCTACGCTTGCCGTGGTTGGTCTGTGGATGGGTGACATCTCATCATATCTTTACATAACGAGACCCCTCCGTGCCTCGGAAAGCACGTTAAGCCGTTGGTCCTGGCTGTCATTCGCGGATCTTTGACAGTCGTTACGAGTGGTCAAAAGCCCGAAAATATGACAACCAGTCTTAGCAAGGCGTACCGCATTACCCAGTAACTGGGTTGTGGAGGTCAGATAGGCAGTCGCTGCATGTAAAATACTGGTATGCAGCTGCATCCGGTTAGACTGGAAGCCGACCCCAACATAGTTGGGAAAAGGTTAGGCAGATGATGATTCTTTTGAGTAGGCAATCGTTCTGTATCTACCTATAATATGAGGCCAGACTTCTTGGACAGGTAACTAGATTTCCAGGAGTCCTCTTTACATGATGGTTGTCTATGATTCTTAAACACTCATAAAAAATAGTCTTAGTCTTGATTCACGTGTACGCAATGAGGACTCCACTGCTCAATTCGTTTAATTATTTAGTTTTGTTTTTAAACTAGTTAGGTAGGTTCCAGTCAGGTAATTACAGTAATAAATTACTGGCAAATTAACTACTCACCAACTTAAATATTCTTTATATTCAAATCACAACAGCTGTTATTCTTTGACAGTTGTACGAAATTGCTATAACACGATAAACTGACGAAGGGGGTCAATTTGCTTAACAATTAATTTCCCAGACTGCAGGTACTTCTATGACGCAGTACATAATAGAAAATACCTTGGCTCATACGACAGTGGCGACAGGTAGCGCCATCTATATGTATTACACTAATCATGAACCATCGGGGCACGTGAGCGGGGTTTATCGCACTGACACTATATTCATTTTCTCACCTTAGTGAGTATGAAAGATATTTTTTCAGTTCTCATGCTCTAAAAGTTCGTCTTTATGTTGTGCGTAGGCGACATAAAATCGCTTTTTATGTTCTAGTGAGTTTTTTTTTTCTAAGACTATCTACTACTATTTCAAGATAATCAGTACACGCACAATAAAAGATTAAAGTCGTTATTTATTTAATTTGCTTTATTTTGTATCACTTCCGCGTTTTCTATCGTAAATTTAATAAAACTAGTCATTTATTATTTAAAAACGCAAAGAAACGTTTTTATCACTTGTGTACATAAATAATAATATATCACGTGTGTACATAAATAATAATATAAATAAATAAAACTTTTGTGGCGGGAATTAACTATTCTCTTCTTCAATTTTGCAACATTTTTGAACAGTGAAAATACTGTTATATACTTTATGCCTGTTTCATTTTCTCGCAATCGAAGTGAAAAGCAGAGTGTATAACTCGGGCTTAAACGAGCTATTTTACCCCTCGACTTAACTATCCACCCTCGCCTGCGGCTCGGGTGGATATAAACATCTCGGGCTGAAATGGCTTCCTTTCATGCACTAGTTGTACAATCTATTATCTTAACCACATCATAATCAGCCAATAATGTTCCCACTGCTAAGACACAGTGAGAGGGAGACGCTTTTGTTCATAAAAGTCATTCACATTATACAGCACAGCATAATCAACCTACAACGTTTCCACAGCTGGGACACAGGCCTTCTCTCAGTGAGAGGGGGTGGGCCGTAATCCACCACGTGGGCCAAGTGCGGTTGGTAGATATCTTCGAATTGTTGGTTCTAGGATATGCCGGTTTCCTCACGATGTTTTCCTTCACCGTTTTTGAGAGCAGTGGTAATGAAATAATTTACACAAAGTAAAGCGCCTGGCTGGGTTCGAACCTACGACTCAGTATGTCGCGGCCGTACCATTGGGTCAACACTGCTCTCCTATTTTTTAACCTCTTCTATACGATTTTTCGCGAGACACTTCCATTTTTACATGTCAATGATTCACGGGTCATTCATTAAACACCTCTTTGTCATAGGAGTCACAGACAGTCCGTTTGCAGGGCCTGTATGGAAGACGACGAGACCGCAGCTCATGTGCTTCTAAAATGCCCGATGGTCGCCAAGTACAGGGCAAAGTACTTAGGTAACCCAGGTACTCCGTACTCAGTAACATCAAGGCGTTGCTGGTCTCCGTTGAAGAGCTGTGATGGATCGAATAATCGATTTTCCCACCCGTACGCAAAATACGCGCATTCACCTTTTTTTTGGCTTCTTGCCTTTTATTGTTCTAGGTCAACAGGAAGTAAGTACCCTGTAGGTTTTGTTTCCCTTGCGAGTGTCAAAATATGCGCCATAAACGGAACATAAACGCCCGTATCTTTTGATTGCGTTGACTTAGAAGTTTGATTTCTTCACTGCTTCAAGGCATTGTAGCGTTGAGTAATTAATATAAATTTTAACTTGATAACTTTACGCGTTCCTGAGAAAAAGGGTCTTGATAGACAGACGGACAACGAAGTGATATTATAAGGGTTCCGTTTTTCCTTTTGAGGTACGGAACCCTAAAAACGAGAAAATAAACTTGTAGCTGTATATGTAGATAAGCCACATTTTTTAAAATGTCCTGTCATATCATTCAACATAAAAAGAACACAGTAGGTAGGTATACCAGCAGCACGTTCACAATCTGCAACCCAACGAAATAATAGCAAACAACTAATAAAGCCTTCTCTCCAGCTCCGTACTCGTACAGTAAGGTTTTCGATAAAAGAAACCTTACCATTTTCAATATTCGATTCTTCAATAAGTCGGTGCTCAGTGAACGAACAATGGTGGGTTACGCTCGTCGCGTCTGAAACCACTCTTAGCTGTGCATAAAAAAGTATTGCAATAGTAGCTGTGAAGTGCGTCTGCGCCATTATCGAGCAATTGGAATAATTGAAACTATTCGAAACAGATATTGGAAGTTGTTCAGTTAAGGGGGCTTTAAAGTAGATAAAATTAAATTATTTAAGCGTTTTTTATGTTTGAACTAGCTGTTGCCATGGTTTCGCCCGCGTTTAGGTTGGAGATTATCCCACGGGAATGTACTGCTGGCATAAAACGTATCCTATGTGTTAATCCAGGTTAGGAACTATCTGTTTGCCAAAGGAGAATGCCCAATAAAATCCAGCGTCGATTAATAAACCTTATTAACCTACAATGAATGCCCTTATACCGCACATAAATTGTTTTTCCATCGACTTAGGGTTTTATGCATATACATTTCTGCGTATTCTCCGTTCGTTCAAATATTTTCAGTCGTTTTTACGTGATTCAGTAACAAACATCCAAACACCTTAACATCCAATCAAACAAACTTTCACATTTATAATCCTTACATAGTATAAAACAAAGTCGCCAAAATATCTGTACGGGCATAACTTCCGAACATGCCTGCACCAAATTGGATAATTCTTTTTTTTGTTGTATTCGGAAAGAAAATTTCGGAAATTCGAAAAAGAAATTGCACCCGTGCTAAGCTGAGGCGGGCCGCTAGTATTATATAAGTAGGATATCGCATACGCAAATAAGAAGATTTTCTGAGTATTGCATTTGTCAGATGACATCGGCAGTCGGCTTTGTCTCGTTAACAGCCACTTAGTTGGCTTTGACAATACTACGATAATTTATGTGATCCTTTAGTTGCCCACATCACATTTTATATGATCGATAGTTTATTAACACTACTAACTATTCAGAGTGGGAGAGACATCGATTTGCAACCTGTTATCAGTAGGTATATGATTCTGAACCCTGCGTTGAAATTTTTCGCCGGTCATAAAAAAAAATATTGCTGCTCCATATATTTTGACCGCGTACGCGTACCGACGTACCATCGCGGCGTTTTTCGCCTGATCACTTAAAATTTGTTTCGCCTAAATTCTGCGGCTACACGGCGCCAAGCTACGCCCCTTTTATACCTAGTTATCGCCTATTAGGAAAGCGATAACGCAATTAGTTGCAACCTACACTGCGTAGCTTAATGACGCATCACGTGTACTTTTGTGAATTTTACGGACGAACCATTTGACCTTGGCGCGCTTACTAGAGAGCGCTTCTATTTTTTGAGTGCAAGCAAAAATTAACTTAGTGGTGGTCAGGCGGGAGTGTCCGCGATAGTACCTATTGGACTTTTCTATGAAACAGCAGATTTTTTCAGGGGTTCAGAATCATGTACTTAATCCATGGTAACAGGTTGCGCGTCGTTGTCCCTGCCTCCCTATATGATATAATCGATTAAGGGCCGGCGCTGACTGACGTCGCGGCATGGCACGGCAGGGTAAAGGATTTTGTTTCTGATCAAGTTCTTTTTATCCTTATTTCAATGAGTTTAGAATTTATATTACTTTATTTCGATATAATCATGTCGTGTCATACCGTTTCATTCCACGAATTGCCACGGCGTGATATCGCGTCCCGCGAGTCACAGGTCACAGGATTATGACAGTTAAACTAATTGAAATAAGGTTTTGGCAGGGTGGGCTTTCTGCGGGATGCCACGACAAACCAAAGCACCCTTCGGGCTGCCGAAGGACGCCCTGCCGTGCCGTGTCGTGACGCGATGTCAGTCAGCGCCAGTCCTAATACTACTTACTGATACTTTCTCGGAAGAGTAGCTATGTTATAAACAAAGTGTTTTCATAAAGTTCAATCATAATATGCCAACTTGGAAGTAGATAAACGGAAATGATTTACAAAATAAATGGAAATGAGAATCCCGTTTGTTATCAACATAAACAGAGCAAATTCAATCAACAATCTTATTGTTAAACACAAACAACAGCCGTCGAACTTCTATTAAGTAAACTAAAGAAAAGAACTTTAAAAAGTTATCAAGGCGGACGGTGAGCCTGAACTATTAAAGAATAAAATGGTTTTGTACATCTGGTCTCCGATATTGAGGGCGGGGTATTCCCGCTTTCTTCAAACTCGAATCGAACTCGACGATCTTCTTATTCTTTCTTATGCTTCTTATAAGGATGAAAGAGAGACTGTAGTAAACAATGGTGTTTTCCGATGGTGTATTGGACCGTTCTGTTGCACTATCGGTCCTGGGCTGTGACTCAAAAGACAATCCAATTACAGCGAGATATAGCGGGGACGCTCTAATAAGATTGCAATCGTAGGTCGGCCATATAGAAATGTGCACGGACAAAGATCAGTTTTGATTTTAATCTATTATTTTCTTAATTGATAGCCTTTTAGCTGTTTTGCTGGAGCGGAAGAAAGAGTACTTAAATAGAATGTTAAAAGAATGAATCCCTTAATCTTTCATCTGGATATCATTAACGTTTTTTACTTTTAATAAACCTAAAGTCAACTTAAGTTGTTAAACGGTTTAAAGACCATTACGGGTTATATATACCAACCATTTACGTTATCAAAATGTTTACTAGTAAGAGTGACTTTACCCCTTTTGCACCCACGGATTTCATAAAAGGGTAATAAAGAAATAAATCGGGAGTAGGTATTGGCAAGAGCGTACCTATTCTGATAATAACATAGGTAACACTTTCATATACGCTATATTAAGCACTGGATATTTACAGGCAAAATAGATGAGCAGTCAGAAAAATTGATTGTCAAACAGTTCTTTATTTAGTTGCGTTTCTGATCCCAAAGTCAATCTTTATAGATACATGGAAGAGGAAGTAATCGGTTATAATATTTCTTCTGAAAAAGTTCACACCACGCTATAGTTTATTTATAGGCTAACTAATAATCCAGGATTGTCTAGGTCTACCTCGGTTTGTTTTCAACAAAAAACATGAATAGTCTATTTTCAGTCTTGTCTATTCTATTTTAAAAATTCTAGTTTGAGTTCAAATTGAAAACTAAACAACTTCGGTAGGTAATGGGAAAACATAAATCTCCTGCCTAAATTGAATCAACAGAAATAACATTGACATTCTGTATTTCTGTCTCAGATCAAAAGAATGTGTCTCGATGTTGTTGAAATATTTTTAGGTCAGCTTCATTTAGATTAGTACCTTTACGTCCGTTTTCACTAACGGTAAGCAAAATCTAAATAAATACCTCAATAAAACGTGCTGTTGGAGTATGATTGCTCCACTAAAGCCACAGACACATTACTTTGTCGTGCTGTGTCGAATACACCAATCAAACGAATCTGTTCAGGACTACGTCAAATCACTACGAGTTTTGATTGGCTAGTAGGTACTGCGTCAGAAGGCGTCACGACACGACACAATACAGTAATATGAATCTGGCTTTAGTGTGCATACACACAAATAAACCGCGCGTCGCTTTAAAAATATTGTACAACCTTTGACTAATCCTTCGTAGATTACAGAAATGATGTTATGTTTATGGGTATGTTGATACAGATTGTCGTAGGTATCAATCAAACTTAAAGTTAAATTAAACACACCTAATTGCTATATAACAAGAAAATTCAGAAATATGAAAGTCCCGAAATAATAAAATCATGAAAGACTAAGATTTGACTAGATTATACGACTTTCTTAGATTGATATGATTTTTTTTAATATATTTTTTTAACTACATTACATTTTTAATTTGATTTAGTATTAATTAAAAATTAGTTTAACATATGGCAAATAATTTAATTGAATGTTCTGTGTCCTGTAATGTTAATTAGATACTTTGCAGATCTAGTTTTGTATACAGTCGAGTCTTTTATAACTGAACAGACAGCTGTGCTGCTGGGGAGTTTGTTGCGCCACTTCTTCTCCCCAGCGAAAGCAAGTGTGAACTAGGAAGTGGTGAAGGGCGGGCGTTTTGGGGGACTGTCTTTTGTAATTTTGACGTTCGAAAAGTGCTGATTCTCAGCCTAGTTTGAATAAATGACTTTTGATTTTGATTTGAATTGATAAGAATTTTCCTTGATTGCAAACCTTATTAGGTAAAGTTTGCAATCAAGGAAAATTCTTAGAATGTTACATAGCTCCAGAAATATTTCTTTACCTACTTACTAACTTTGTGTTTCAATTTACACAAATTATAATTATTTTTCGCAAGGCTTTTGAATTTTGCCTTAATATTGTATTATAACTTAGGTACTAGCGACCCGCTCCTACTTCGCAAGATTTTTACGATTTCACAAAATATCTGTTGATTTCTTTATTATATGTTAGTTTAATATTGCTTGGCTTGTGGCTAAGTAATAACAGTCGCACAGGTCGATCGATCAGGTTAAGCTACGCTTGCCGCGGTTGGTTCATGGATGGGAGACCATCTTTATATACAAATCAAAATCCCTCCGTGGATCGGAAAGTACGTTAAGCAGTTGGTCCCGGCTATCATTCGTGAATCTTTGGCAGTCCTTACGTGTCGACAAAAGCACGAAAGTCTGACAAGCAGTCTTACCATGGGTACCGTATAACCCAGTATCTGGGTTTTGGAGGACAGATAGACAGACGCTCCAAGTAAAATATTGGTATTTAGGTTCACCCGGTTAGACTGGAAGCTGACCCAAACATAGTTGGGAAAAGGCTATAGGAAGATGATGACGTTAGTTTAATATTAATGTATTATACATAATATTAACCTTTCGGAAATAAAATCCTACCACGGTTCTACTTAACTACGCAACGGATTTTGACATCAAAATCCTTATCAGAGCCATGATAAACAAAACAATCTTTTTTTCATAAAATCCTTGGATAACCTAACCTGTTTGTAATTTAAACAAGGCCTGTTACTTGCCACCTAAAATAACATAATTTTGATAATAGTACCGTTGCATAATCAGCCTATAACGTTCCTACTCCTGGGGCACAGTTCTCCTGACTGACCGACTTCTTGACAATTCAAAAGTACCTGTAAATGGTTTAACTGAAATGAAAGCTTTGAGTTTGAGTTTTTTTAAGTTAAATATAAAAAGTCAAGTGCTTGCCTGGTTTCGAACTCACGACCTTACTACTCGTAAGTCGGGGCTGATACCACTGGTCATGTGTGTGTAAGTACCGGTACTAATACACAATTTTAGTTTGATAATAGTTTTATTTAAGTTTACATAATTTTTATTAATTTATTAGGTATAAGTTATTATTTACGTAACAGGTAATACAGGCTACTGTCCGCAACTCTACGTCAAATCTATACTGACTTATTATTTACAATTTAAATACTTACCCCCTTACTAATAAACGTTGTAAAGCGTCTGTATACTTACACAACGCTTTGTCTTCTTCTTTCGAAAGTCAAATTACTGACGACTGAAAGAGATGAATCGGTGTGTAACTATTCATCTGATATAATACGTTTATTAGTAAGGGCGTTATAATATAAATAACTAAAACTATTTTCTAAAAAGTAACAAGTTACTTATGTAAGTATATATAATTTTAATTCAAAATATAAATAAAATAGCAACATAGCACCATACACCTATATATTTTTTGACTTGCGTTAAGCGTGTCGCTTGACGCAAGTCGCGTCGCTCGAAGCCGTGAACCCTAGGGCCTACTCATTTTATATTGTACGACATGGTACGTTATCCTGCATCAAATAAAGTTTAGTACATCAAATATAATGGTTATTATACGTCACGTGTAGGTAAGGTAGTGTTGCCCCGTGTCACGTCGGACAATATTGTCCCGCTGTGTTTACCTCCGGGTCCGCGGAATGGACCTCGGTCCTCGAGAGACGGGTCTTTTGACTTGACAGTCACGTGAGCTTGCACTTTTTATTATTTTGTTAGCAATTTAAACATGCATGTTACTAGGATTTAATTATTCAACTTTCTGCACTATAAAGGTACATTCTCTACCAGTCAACCAAGGGTGATGGACAGAGACAACCTTCTTTAAGCATTGTGAGTGGAAAACAAAAATAATAGGCTAAAAGGTTAAATAGTTTTAGTAGGCATTTAATGAGAAAAAATTCAATTGATTTGTACCTGAATTAAATTGTGATAAAGTTAAATAAATTCAAATACGCTCTCAAAATGTCTGTTTGTTTTCCACGTGAGACTAGACATAATAAATCTTGGTAAATTATAATTCCCGGTAGATACCATTTCATTGTAGATAGGTATTATTTGGTGACTTAAATAAAGGCTCGGCCGCATTCACGAACTCTATAACGTGTTTGTAGTGTGTAAGAAAACTAGTAGGATTTTTAAGTTTTCGATAGAACTATTTGAGCATTCCATCCATTTAAATGGATGAAAGTTAAAATCTTATCACAAATTATTCGACCAAAAAATATTAACGAATCTGGCTCTTAGATTCCATTCCTAGTATCTAATTCTCTCTATCTAACTTATTATCTATCAATGCGTCAGCGACGGTGACGACGTCATGAAACGTCACGACATCGTCTTGCTCGACAGCGACGACGTCATCATGTACCCGGGCCCTTAGATAAACATCTGTTACTAAGCTACTGTAATTTAATATCAAAATTATTCGCCTCACAATTTCGGTAGTCTAAATAACACAAACTTAAGAGCACGCTAATTAATAATGTAGTGGAACCCGTATTTGCTAAGCGTTACATATTAGCATACAAAGGTATATCATCACACATGACGGCAGACTCATTTAGCGAATCTCTGAAATGGAAATATAGCGGGGTGTGTCTGCGCGGGGGAGACAACAAACGGTGACTGGCACAAGGGAACAGTTTCATTTCCTTTCGCACATATTCACGAGGCGACGAACAATATCTCAGTAACAATGGCTTCGTAATTTGGACGAGATGGTGCCCACGGGACAATACGTCAAGTGACTCATTATTGCGGAGAAAAGCTTCGGGCAGAAATCACTCCTCTCGCAAGCACACAATGTGTGATGCGTGCGTGTGAATACGTCACAAACGTCACCTTAACTCGAGAAAATATATATCAGACAATAAACAACCTTATGTCGTTATCTTTAACGACCATCAGGATATAACGAGGCACTTCTCGAGCATAAGTTCACTTTTATTCTGTATTGAGAGGCAGTGGCCGCGCGCTTCCTCGCTTACCATTAGATACGAGTCGTGGGTCGTGACCTATTCGGGAGTACTGCTGTTCCTGCCATTATAGTGAAATATGCAATTATTTTGTCGGGATTTTTTGCGGTGACAATAGAAATAACTTAGAAACAGATTATTATTATGCCGCACATTATTATACCTACACACCCCGTAAATTTTAAACATGGATGGACAACGTCACCTAAAATATAAGTATCAGAACACATTAATTTGGATTTAGAGGTTCTTAATTTTAATGTTAACGTAACCTAGGTTATTATTTTCATGATTTGGCGTAGAGAGAGTACTACTCAGGTAAATCTACCGTAAATCTTAACGTCTAGAACTCTCTACACACTTTTCTGCTTATACCCGCTAAGTATTTTGTGTATTCTTAAGTGTATTCTGATTTACTGTGCTATCCTGAACTCTGGTAAGAAAGAAAGAAAAATAGGTTTATTTGTCACAGAAACAAGTGCACACAAAAATATAAAATTAATTCTAATATACTAGGTACTAGGTACTTTTGCTTTCTGCTTCTATGTTTGTGAACTTCGCCTCGCGGTTTTACCCTCATAAGTCTTGATCCCATTGGAATATCGGAATAAAAATATCCTATGTCCTAATCTAGATTATGGTCTATCCATGTGCCAAATTTCATCCAAATCTGTTTTGCCGTTTTAGCGTGAAAGTAGAACAAAGAAACATACCAAAAATCAAATATTTTCTCTTTATAATATTAGTTTAGGTAGATATTGAATAGCACAGGTCGGTGGGTATATTATTTAGATACTTAGCGATCTGTGCTCTTTCAATTATTTTAACTTCCTGTTTTTATTTCTGTGTAACTGTGTTTTGAAATGTACTGTATAAGCTAGCTACAATAGCTATAAAGACTGATTTCATCGGTCCGAATCATACCTGTGAGGAAGTATCAACTAAAAGAAAAAACACAAAAACTGGAAGATATACCTTTTACATATTATATTAGCTTTAGTATTACATATTTATTTTTTATTTCTGTGTTTATCTTGGACATTACTGACATCCGTGAAGGAAAACCATCGTGAAGAAACCTGGACTTCTAGAATTACCAACCTGTCTTGAGCAAGCGTGGTGATCAATGCTCATGTCTTGTCTCTATGAGAAGAGGCCTTTGCCCTGCAAAGGGACAATAGTAGGCTGGAATTATTATATTAGTCCTACAGAAGTGACGTGTAAAAGTGTGTGTAAAAATCTACTCATACAAATAGACATCATCATTTATCCGTGTTGTTATGTTTATTTCGATTT
Source organism: Gortyna flavago (assembly GCA_963669345.1). NCBI lineage: Eukaryota > Metazoa > Arthropoda > Insecta > Lepidoptera > Noctuidae > Gortyna > Gortyna flavago. The sequence continues at coordinate 6,517,194 of OY770131.1, forward strand.
ATTTCTTTCCTCGCACTCAAACATCGATGTTATTCTTTTTTAACGTGCCATTTACTTCGTTCTCTCTCTTCGTAACTTATCTGATCAACGTATTGTTCGACTTTCAAGTGTGGTGACATTTATGTAGATAGAATACACGTACGTAACAGTAACAGCTGCGAAAGTTCGGGTATTATTTCAGCGGTATTTCGGCTCGGTATAATATTGTGTGTGCTGCAGGTCGTACATATTGTCTCGTTGAGACAATACGACTCACGCCAGGTAATCTCTGCGAGAGCAAACACACGTCGTTTGTAATTAGCCATCTCACATCGCCGCGACAAAAGGCAGGCCTAAAGCCATGGCCTTTGAGTCATGTTCCGGTAGGCGCGCTCTGTAAGCCATGCGTGTAGAATGGTGCTACGACGATACGTAGCCGGCGTAGCGCATAGCCGGCGTAGCCGCTACGAATGTAGCAATTCATTACAGACTCGCAGATTAAAATATAGGTACTTACGTTACAAATATTTCTCAGCGAAGTTTGTTTTCATTTCAGAATACTCGTATGTTATTTCATATAGTGTTTTCAAGGTAAAGCTTATTTCTATTTAAAGGTTGTTTTCAGGAAAGCGTCTGTCGAATTAAGGTTAAAAACGCTCGAATAGAAATAAAAAAAAACATTTTTATTATATGTTATCACATTTTATGTACATGAAAGTTATTGGAAAAAGAGTTACTTTGTAATAACGAAAGATTATAAAAGTAAATATCCTTGGCTGATGAAGAAATCAAAGCTTAAATATTAAATATGATATTAGATATTTTAACAACCTTGAAGGTAAAATAATATTATTTTTACTTTATATTACGGGGTAGAATCAAAGAGAATTAATTTGTATTACGAACTTAGTAACCCACCCACATGTTATTAGCTTTTAGTATATATTAGCTTATATTAGCTTTTAGTATATATTAGCTTATATTAGCTTTTAGTTTATATTGTAGGATATATTATATCTTAGTATTTGTATTTACACTGTGTGGGAGTCTTGGGTCACATCGGGTAGATATATTCGAGTGTCTGATGGCTCTTTGAATATAGTGTTACGTCACACCTTTGTATAAATCAAATATACGGCTTGCTATTGGATTCATACATTTCCATATGAAACGTTCTATAGAGGATGTGTGGTTTTATCGCATTGATGTAAGGAAAATTCATCAAAATAGGCAAAATGATACAGGAAAACTAATGAAAAGGGCCCTAAAGGCGTTTGTCCACCGCAACCGTCACATGACGTCACCGAGAAACGAGATTATTCGAACCAAACGTGACGTTCTAGTTACTTCGATCGTTTATCTAGAACTCGGTGGTTCAGTATGATAAAATAGACAAAACAAATTTGAGCGAACGGCGCCCGTGCGATGTTAGTGCGTGGATAAGATCAAACGTATTTTTGTATTGTCCGTACATCGGCCCGTCACAATCCACGGCCGAGTTCTAGCGGTCGCGCTGAACTGCTCGAAACTTTGGTGACCGTGATGACGGCCCTCGGCTGACAGACGTGCGGTGGACACTCGGCCATAGTAAATGTTGAAATGTATCGCTACTCCGGCGCCGTCATTTCGTTGTCGGTGACGTCGGTGACTGCTGCGGTGGACAAAGACACTAAGTGTGGAACGTAATTACGGGTACTAGACAAGCATAAATACGATACGCCTACGTAACATTCGACTTTATCGTGAAATAACGATTGCAGACTTCCACCGCGAAAATAATGATGGGAAACTGTTTAATGAATTTCGCTTGGTAACATTACCATATTATGTCGCGATACGAGTAGCAGAACATCATGCGAGTCAGTTGAATTGCAGCACTCGAAGCAAAATGCCAATCATGGCGAAACAGCTGCAGTTTCGCTGTTATGGTTTCACGGCGGAAATGTGATACCCAGCTCTAGCAAAGACCTATTTCGTAATAATGTGGTTTCAAGAATTCTATAGGTATTCGTAACGTCATAAAATTTCTATAATTACTTAAGGAGAAAACCGCCTTTGAATCGTGCGTAATTGTTAAGTATTGTTGGCGGGGGATACCCCCGCCTTGTTTGCTGCAACATTTTTTTTTTGGCCCGGTATCGAGTCGGGACCCACCAAATGGGAAACGCTGCTCTAGAGCAGTGAGGCAATTAAGCAATAATTTGTAACCTCATCAAATGACAAATGACACCTTGACACCACGTGTCTAATCCTTGAAAGGTTAAACAGAGATATAATTTGTTTCTCAAAACCAAGTCCACTGATGACGGTAGTCCCCAAGAGACCATAACCTCATTTACCAGAATAATTCTAACTTGGACTGTAACCGATTGCCAATAGCAAAACCCAATTAAACTTTCTCAGTACTGGGATTCGAAGTCCGACCTCAAATTATTCAATCCGCGTTTTCTGGAAATAGCCCATGGCCATAGGCTTCTATAGTGTAGCTTCTACAGTCAACAAAAGAGATAGGTGTACAGGCCAACTGCAATCAATTTTTACCCGCGTGCGCGACAGTAAAAGGTTATGTTTTTCACGCGTGTCTTATCATTGAGGTTAGGATTGGGATTTGATATAACCTCAACGCATCCAAACGACTGGATGTATTTCATCAGAATCTAGCCACTCGTCTAGGTCGTGCAAATATTATAGTTTTGATTTTATACAATCGAAATGAATAAAAAAATTCGACTTTCGGTTTTTTTTATTTTTTCAATATTTAAAACCGTGGTGTACCTACTAAATCCATACAATGACTTTTTTGTTTGGGTGTTTCTTATTTAGAAAAGACTACGCATGATGATGATTATTGACTGAATAATTGTCTTGCCGTGGTTAGTCGTAGGCTCCTCACTCTCTCGTCACGAGCGTCGTATGGCGATAGCTCATGTACTAAATGTTTACTATTAAGCCACTCTGGTTGCACCTGGGGGACTTTTAAGCACCTATTTGCATTCGGTATAACTACAAAATTAATTAAAAGACAAATTGGCACCCTACGTCAATTTGCCGTGATATAGCCATTTTATACAACTGTCAAAGAATGACAGTTGTGATTTAAATACTGGGTGATTTTTTTTTAAGTTAGTGGCTGGTCAATTTTCCTAATAATTAATTTCCCTGACTTAAAATACCACAAATATTTCATTTCTTTTATTCATTCATTGCCTGCATACCAATCTCTTTTATTGACTGTGTAGTACGTCAACGCAGAGCCAGAAAATCATGCACAATGCAAACGGATGGTTACTCGTACCACAGAGTACTTTTTGATAGAGTGAGTGACTCGTACATACGGGTCGTTTGTGAACATATTCAAAAAACGAACGACTGGACTTTATCAGTCAGCGGTGCTTTTTTTTCCATGTACCGCAAAAGTTTTGCCTGAGTTTCACGTCAGTCACGTTTGGGTTGATACGTGCCCCTATGCTGCGATATCAATTTGCTGCTGAATTATTGCCTATGTGGCTTTAGATCTTTGACAATCGTTACGGATGGTCAGAAGTCTGACTACCAGTTTTTCCAACGGGTATCGTATGACCTAGTAACTGGGTTGTGAAAGTCAGATAGGCAGTCACTCTATGTAAAATACTGGTATTCAGCTGCATTCGGTTAGACCGGAAGCCGACCCCAACATAGTTAGGAAAAAGCTAGGCAGATGATGAATGTAGCTTATGAAAAAGTATGGGAAAGTTTCTTTCTTCGCGTGGAAAAAGTAAGGTGACGTAAAAGGTCGCAAATACAAGAATTAAAATATTTTGCAATCATCAAAAAATGTCTGGCAAATAAACGTGATGATTTGCGTGCTCGTTGTTCTCGTTATTTTTTCTACGCTTTATGAAAATACTTTCACATTATATAGCATAGCATAATCAACTAATAACGTTCCCACTGCTGGGACAGATATATTTTCGTTGGATCCCGCTTTTGAATCCCATTTTTAGGTATTAACGATGGATCCCATTTCCTATTTCCGTTGAATCCCATCACAGGCCTCCTCTCTGTGAGAGTGGATGGGCCATAAACCACCACGCGGGCCCAGTGCGGGTTGGTAGATGCCTCACGTTTTAGAATTTTTGGTTCTAGGACATGCCGGTTTCCTCACGATATTTTTGTTCCCCGTTTTGAGACCAGTGATGATGATATAATTTACACAAAGTAAAGCGTATATCTGGGTTCGAACCTACGACCAACAACTCGTTAGTCGTGGCCGTCACAACTGGACCGTAACTGCTCGCATTATATAGGTGAGGACTATTAAAAAAGTTTGTGTTGTGTATGATTCAATGAACCTGGCCTAACTGTGATAACTATGGATTGTTGCATTTTATGTATATTCCGATTGTAACTCGTATTTATTCAAGCTGTCGTATAAACTTCGGTATCATAATGTGGGATTGGCGCCGGTATGTGACGTCACTACCGGTTTGCAGGTTACATACATTAAGTATACATTGTTTTATAACTATGTATACCACAATGCACGCTTTGCTACCGTCATTCAGTATTAATTAATCTTTAGTTAAATATTTACAGGAAACGGAAACGTCACAATCATTTTATGTTTAATTTTTTAATGTCTGGCTACATCATGTTTTATGCACTGTTATTAATTTTGTATTGTAATTGCAAGACTTTTAATATTAATTGGTTCTGTATGAGATCAATCGGAGATTTGCGAACCAATATATTGCAAGGTACCTTGAGAAATGGTATTTTTCTAACGTTTCTTTAACTTACATTGACTCACGGTCAAACAATACTGACACGATGAAGAATCCTGCATCTCCTCTCTAAGTCCGTCAACGATGATACGGGCCCGTCCGAAAGTAAATCCGTCAGAAAATGTCAAATTCAATTTTTCGAACGGGCAAAATCACATCACCAGTACGGACTGTCATTCATGAATCGCTTTGCCATTCATAGGTCGAGCTCCAAACTAATCTTGTCTTATCTTATGTTCAGACGAAGGGTGCCTCTGATGAGTTGATCAGTGCTTGATCATTCTTTGTAGAAAAAGCATTAATCCTGCAGAAGAGAAAAATTTGATTTGTTGGATTGAAATGCAATCCATGGAACTCATCAAACTTGCTCGCATCACTCAGTAATAAAAGTTTTTGTTGATCCGCAGTACCTACCCTCTAAGTCTAAAGTCTAATAACGCCAAGACCAATTATTTATAATAATCTACATATATGAAACTACTGCTGTGTCCCACCTACGCGACTCGTAATGGTTAGCAGCATAAGTTTCTTTTTTGCGGTGATCGCTATTAATACAGAGCGTTTTTTGACATCTTAATGTCAAACACTGGTGAAAATGACAGATTTTCATGATCTCCCTTATAAATATGACGGAAACGCTCTTCTAGGAAACTGTAGCTTTAACCCACCTTAGCACGGACTTAAAAATATCACGGCGGGAATGTATCACGCAATGGATTTTCAACTCTAGGTGTTGAGCCGAGCATTGAGAATACAACAGAGCGCATCTCAGCGCGTCATAATAACACACTGTTGGATTTTCAACACTCGGCGGTAAAGTAGTGCGTCGAAAATACCTACTGTGCCGAAAAAAATCTGTCGCGGGAAAAACACGCTCGTGCGTACCTCGACTTACCAGTTTTTGGTTACCTCCATTATCCCCCTCTGACGTCATTGACACTCGCACTACATACACGATAGTTCCCATCGATCTCCGGTGCCATACGTTATGTCATTTTTGCCCCATATACTACGCGCCGCGGACACCCCGGCGCGGGTGGCCGATGAATGCGACCATAAAGTAAAGTCACATAGACAACATGTTATCAATCTGAATTGTAACCCGGGGTCTATGCGGGTGGGACTGCGGATAGAGGTGGGTTGAAAATGCTGTGTTTTTAGGCGTGTTTGATTTAGAAAGCGAGGTTTTAATTGACGTGCCTGTAAAGCACGCAGCAGCTAAAGCACTAGGAAGTGCTGATTCGATTTTGCCTAGTTTGAATAAATGATTTTTGATTTCTAATTTTGATTCCTTAGGCAACCTAATAATACTTCCAAATATCGTAATCAACTTAAAATATTGTAAGTGTAGTACCAGAATCACGAAATAGCTCGGAAACATTTATTTTCGTTGGATCCCACTTTTGAATCCCAGTTTAATATTTTTGGCGTTGGATCCCACAAAATATTATTATATATTTCCGTTGGATCCTAAATTTAAAAAATGCAAGAGTATTACTACGTTTTATTGGCGTTGAATCCCAAAACCTATTTCCGTTGGATCCCAGCTCGACTGGTTTTAGATTTTTTTTATTTCGTATGCGTTAGCAACTACATCAATAGGTATTGTCAAACTCACAAATACATTATCCACATTTTGTAGTGACTAAGATACCCCTTGGTAAAATCATGTTTCAAGTACAGTAGGTACCTATGTTATTATAAGTACCTATTCGATGTCAATATAATCACACATCACATTAATAAATCGTAGATCCAACAACAACAACACTTCAGATGTCTGTTACCCGTTGACAAGTAAGCATTGGTAACGTAACAAACGGACAAATGGACATGCTTTACATACAACGCCATTGTTTCTACTGTCAATAAATATTTTGATGTTTCGATACACTCCGACGATCTGTTTTTAGTTTCCGTTTTGTTACACAATGTTTGTATTTATTGTGATTGCTCGCTCTGCTTTATGGTAGAAAAATGGCGTCACACGATTGATTTTTTAAGTTCTCTTTTGTTTTACCGTGCTATAAAAAAATAAATAAAAAAAATTAAGGCTTATGTATGATGTCCAAGATAAACTTAGAAAGTAAATATAAATTGAAAACGTCACATTGGCATTTGCCCGGATTCGAACTTACAATCTCGTGCATGAGAGGCGAGGCCTTCGAGACCCAGTGGCCATCATGAAAACAAAACATCCACCTCAACAGGAACCTGGACTAAGTCGCCATGAGCAAGCGTGGTGATCAATGCTCATGTCTTCTTCGGATGAGAAGAGGCGTTTGCCTTGCAGTGGCGCAATAATAAGGCTGGTATTATGATTATAAAAAAGGAACCGAAAGTCAGGTTCAAGGGTCATCGGTTCTATACCGTTGCAAACATTACAGCACCCATGACCCATGACCCTGGCGTCCCTGACCAAAGGTCGGCCGTCACTGCGCCATTTGGGTCGTCAAATGTCAATGATTCACTTATTACTTATGTATGAACCGGCAACCTGGAGCGAGCCTTTACTTAGAGACATTAAAGGGTCCGTTACTGAAAACGTGTAATGGGATTTCTATAAGTTTTGTTTTTGTTGAAGTAGTAATTAGTAGTCACGAAAATGCGTCTAACTAAGGAGTTTCACTAGTGACTGCAGTGATCAAAATGTTATAATTATACTTATCTATAAAAAAAAAAACAATAATAATCATGAAATAAGTGCAAAGAACTAGAAAAATTGAGTTTTATTAAAGAGATGTTTCAGCATGCCTCATGGCATGGCATTCCTTAACCGTACCTACTGCTTGAACTGTAAAATATTTATCATAGAAACTGGTGGAATGCATGATCCACAAGGTTTTGAGGTTTTTCATTCTGACTCTTGCTTTAAAAAAGTATAGTCCGATACACCACTCAAAAATATGAATAATAATGAATTTCCTGTTTCCGGACCGGATAGGACGAAACTCAGCGGCCGAAACGCCTACTAAGCCGTCATAAAGGAACTTTCTTTATTTGATTCTGATTACCAATGGGACGACACAACTAAATGGACTAGTCATTCCTGGAAGGTAGAGATGGAATTTCGACTTCTACTTCGATATTTCCGGGGTCCTAAGCGGAAAAATAAAATCGACGACCAAGATAGATTACAAAAACAAACCACAAACTTTGCGGTCACGACCAACAGTACATCCTGACGTAGGTATTTCTTGGAATAATTTCTCACTTCTCATACAAAACTACCGCACGATCCACATTACTCCGTATTACAGAAAAAACACCTCTGCGACCCTACTTCCGAATCCCGAAAAAGTGTGGAATATGTACCTACTCGTAATACGTTCACCAATATCTGAAATGCCAAGCTATGGCGTGATATGAAAGGACGCCGACGGGGGCGTTAGAAAATAGGTTCCCGCAGATTGATGGAGGGCTTTTTCTGTCACTACAACACGGCCGCACATGAGACTACGTTTTTCCCGATTTTCTAAACTCATTGTTTGCGGTCTCCCCGTATTTCTGGGGTTGATGACGTCAATGTTTTCCTGTTTTGCATCTGTTTTTGTTGACGCCCTGTTTTCTCGCTCTGCTATAATTTTCCGTTCATTATGCGAGTAGCTTCTCATTTTTCATTTCTTCCGTGTAATCTCGATCAATTGATTCGGTGTTTAGACTATACGTTAATCTAGTCGATCGGTTCGATTTGAATAGCGTTTTTAGGAATAAGGTTACTCAATTACGATGACAAATAAGTACTCGTATCTTGTATTGGTAATGTTAACAATAGGGGTTGGGGTCGGCCTCGTTTGTTTTGTCCCAGGAAGTTGTGTGCTAGTAAGTACAATAGTGGACTATTTACTGAGAATAAATAAATAGTGATAAAGCAAATAATGTCTAAGAACATTATTATTTATTTTTACATAGGAAGTGTTTTTAGCTCGTTCTTACCAGAGTAATGTGACCTAAGGTGGACTTGTTTTATTTATAGGCAAAAAAGTAGTATATTACAAATAAACTATTATTCTAATAAATAATATTATTATATTACACCTTAACAATTTTCCGGCATTTTCAGTTCCAAAACTAGGAACGACCGTTTAAACTTCCAAGCCTTTATAATTACTACGTGTTTGGATTTCCTCTTTTCATCGCCTAACTTCGTAAAGCAGAGTACCGCAGAAGTGTCGTCATCAAAGTCAGTCATCCAGAATCCAGACTGATGGCTGGCACCCGATGTATCCTCGTCGCTCGTCCGTTATCCACAGTTAAGACCTGTCTATATCGTTTAAATGCCGGTGGAAGGAACACGTTTGGCACCTGTATTAGGGGCAAAATTGCAATTTCGTTAGGAATATGTGCTTCACTTTATGCTTGGTGTGGTGGCGAAAACATTGGCTTGTAAAAGTCGTCTACAACTGAAAGGCACCTCATGGAATAAAACAGTATGAATCGATAAGAGAAACGAAAAAGTGATTGGACTATGTTGTGGGTTGTCTGTAGGTAGTAAAGTAAACTTTTTACAGTCTCATACACAATTCCGCCACAAGTTTATTTGGTGAGGTGGATACTTGACCGACGGAATACCCATCCTATGGTGCATATCATAGGATAGACATGACTATCCTTTTATATTTATTATTATCTGTAGAAGGCGTTAAAAGGTACAGTCTGCGCTGACAGCACATAACTTTTTTTACACGCTAATATCTGGAACTAACGACGGATTTGAAAAATTCTTTTTGCATTTGATAGGCCAAATTCTTATAGGAATTTAACCCTCACCTACCCTTAGGAGCTGAGCAAAAAGACAAAAAGTCAGAAGAAAGAACGCTAAGTGAAAACGAGGTAAGAGAACGGGCGGACGATGTGATGCTATACTTATTTTATGAAATTCACGCGGACGTAGTCGCGGGTAGAAGCTAGCGTTTCCTCTTATATTCAGTTATTCTGTTCAGACAGAAAACTCGTAAATAAAAGTATTATTACCACTCCGAGTGTCATGTCCCACAAAGTAACCTCACAAAACGAAATACAGTCAACAATACCTGATATAAAGCCTAATGCTCCATAAAAAAAATCAGAGTTCACACTCGAGCGCGGTACGCAGTAGTAACAGGAGAGATCCCCGCCGGTATTCTAATGCCGCGGTATCTTTATTGGGCATTTTTAGGGTTCCGTACTCAATGGGTGCCAACGGGACCTTATTACTAAGGCTCCGCTGTCCGTCTGACACAGGGCTGTATCTTTTGAACCGTAATAGGTAGCCACTTGAAATGTTCAGAGCTTATGAACTACGACGATTGCTATAACAACAAATATAAAAATAAAATAAAGAATAAAAATAATAAAATATAAGGGGGGTCAAGAAACGTGTTTAAAGAAAAGGAATCTAAGTATTTAAAAAATGGCGCGTGTAGACCCGTACGCGTGATAGAAGTGAAGCTTCTTAAAATTAAAGAACAAGAGAGATTTAATGTGAGACACAGAGAGAGTTTTAAATTTATTCTCTCTCAGGTAACGAAGTGTGCCTTAACGTGACGCGTCCTTGAAATTTCACTCTCAATTCTCGTCCAATTTATCAAATCACTGCATAAGAAGCTTCACTTCATAGAAATGTAGTGTTAAATATTGTACGGTGGTACGGCACGCTCCATGTGCTAGTCCGACTCGCACTTGCCCGCTTTTTTCGATTTCCCGGAGTGTGCTCCCACCGATTTGATTTACGGGTCAACGGCGGTCATATGCGAAAAAAGTAACATGTACAGTACCTACATAATGTAGTGCGTTGATTCGTACAAGTCATTTACTCTGATAAATGACTGGCTGGGAAAATGAATTACTTACTTTAATGCTATGGGATTGGAGGGGCTTTTGGCTAAATAATAACAGACGCACGGGTCAATCGGACGTTAAGCTACGCTTGCCAAGGTCGGTCCGTGGATGGGTAACCATGCATTAGATATCGAGACCCCTCCGTGTCTCGGAAAGTACGTTAAACCGCTGGTACCGGCTGTCATTTATAGATCTTTGACAGCCGTTACGGGTAGTCAGAAGCATGAAAGTCTGACAACCAGTCTTACCAAGGGACCTAGTAACTGGGTTGTGGAGGTCAGATAGGTAGTCGCTCCATGCAAAATACTGGTATTTAGCTGCATCCGGTTGGACTGGAAGCCGACCCCAACATAGTTGGAAAAAGGCTGGGCAGATGATATGCGATTGGAGGATGGTGCGTCCGTGTAAGTTTGCAGCTAAATGTTTTGATAGTCAAAGTTTTTTGCTGTCCTATATTCTAAACTAGTAAAGGTAAAGCTCTTACAAACAGAAACTCGCGCTTTTTTCTGATAGGGGTAGGAAAAATCTACAGAACGCCACCTGCTATGATACTTAGATACTCCTTTTGCTTCGTTTACTTTCATACATCTGGTCATACACGCACGCCGGTTGCGAGTACTACACATCTGACCTTTCTGAAGTACACACGGCTAAACTTCAAGCTATACATTTCCAGTTTTATCTGACCTCGCATAGTATTGTTATGTATAGCTTGATATGTAGCCGTGTGTACATCACCAATATGGTCACTCACCAGGGTGCTTACTCTCGAATATAATTCCGATAGATCGACATTGGAATTGTCAGTCAAACGTCAGGGATTGGATGGACTCACTGAGTCTAGCCAATCCCTGACGTTTAACTCAACCAACTGACGTTTGACCAATGTCGATCTATCAGAATTATATTCAAGAGTAAGCACCCAGTATGCCCTATTAGGGTGTAACAATAAAGTCTACAATAACAATAAGTTTTATATATCAATTCCATTAGATAGCAATTCATATCATGCAAAAGAATATTTCATCAGAATAAGCATTAAGTGTGCAGGAATGTAAAAAAAATATTCTTAAAATGGTTGACATTTTATAATTTCAGAATTAATCAAGAATTTTATAAAATACCTACTCTAAATTCCGTCTTCATAATATTTTTAAAACTCACTAGTCGAATCTTTGAAAATACAAGTTGCCAAGTGAAATTCTCGTACAGTAAAAATGTTAAACATTACGGTAAAAATGAGTCTCCATTTTCTGAAAAAAGATACCTGAACTGACTTAAAATACTTAGACAGCGAGCGCATAAATAAAGGGCCTGGAATGACAAGTACGGAAAGTAATTTCAGGATAGCTTACATACCTAGATACTAGTACTTACCCGATCTACAATATGAGGTCAAATCTAGCTCTTACAGAGCGAAAACAAACTCGTATTTTCCTTGCAATGGCATTTCAATATCCCCGCTGCCGAATCTTCATACAAAAAGATTTTCGTTTTAATAAAACTCGTACATAATATCGCCGGGCGTATCTATTGTTTGTGGAACAAAAGTACGTGTAATATCATAGTGCAAGCTTCATTTCATCTAGCCATTGTTTTTGTAGAAAGTTATGAAAAATTCGAGTTCATTCATCATTTTGCGTTGCATGCTACCTGAAATTTTCTTTTTGAATGGAGCACTGTCGGCAGCTGAAGTGTTCATGAGTAACCGAAATTAAACCAAGCTGCACACGCGTGAATTCCGAATAGAAACATATGTAAAGTCATTTAAATTTTTGATGATACAACTGGGAATAACGATAGTGGTTTTATAGAAGCACATCGTTAAAGTTGCTTTATCATTCTAGTATTCTTACATTGACTTATGCCTTATTTACGTAACTACCTTACGAGAAAAGTTTTGAGATAAATGTGGATGGCTCTAAGAATAGGGTAAGGTCAAAGAAACGATGAATGAACTGTGTGATATGGCTAGAAAGAGGGTGACTACCGAGATGACGACTAATAGAGAATTATGGAAGGAAAATACTGTTGCGCCGATACTAAATATATTGACATAAGAGCAGGAGAGTGATGAATATGATGACCTACATTACGTAGTCATTCATGAATTATCTTCTACCATAGTCAAAGGCAGCTAAGGAATAACTTATAGAGATTAGGCAGCATTGTCCACTTGTTACACATAGACAGCGATTACTAATTAATAGGTATGCCAACCGTGATGATTACAGCAATTTCCTCTTTGGCTGTTCATCGTAGCGGTCAGTGCGCAGCATTTGAACTAATGCGATAATTAATGCTGATCAGTGTGTCTTGTGAGATAGCCAAGTAAAGGGTGTGAGATGTTGGTAGTCACCCTTCTCTGATAATTTCCGTGAGTTCGGTTCCCTCTTTCCGTTTTCATTATTTTCCTCATACAGAGACTGCGAACTCCCCTCTCTAATCAAAACGTAATTGATTTAGAAGTTATTTTTCTTTGGTTTTTTAATGTTATTGTAATGTTTTTCTTGCTAGGTAGACTTTTTTAGAATCAACATAGAACTGTATTGACGCTGAACAATTTAACTAGAATATTTCATGAAAATAAATAAATATGTCGGACCATTTTTTTATAATGTTCATAAATAACTGATTAATAATATTTCTGTATACCTACAAATTCACAAAATGTAGGTACCTATACATCTAATATAAGTCGGGTTAGTTACACCATTTATAACATAAGAACGGCTGGACTGATTTTTATGATCTTTACTTTGTTGGATTTGTATCCGCCCCGAATATCTATGGGAAAAACTCACGAAAAAAAAGATAATTCATTTTCTCATACATTTTGTATGGAACTGCTTTTTTGATGATATCTTGAGAACGGATTGTCTGACTTCGATAGATGGCGGTACGAAATTCGCTGTGTCAGCTAGTGTTTAAATATAACAAATAATGACATTATGTAGCCACAAAATCGCTTGTCAAGTATTCAATTATGTTTAAAATTACTTTACACAATCTACACTGACCTACGACTAAAGCCCACTACAAGAAATACGCTTGAACAAACTCCCAACATTTTCTTTGTTCGCGATTGTACTACTTCATAACACAATGGCGGCAGGGAATAGTTAAGTATCGAGTAGTAATAAGAGTAATAACTTGGCTTGGCTTACATAGAACTTGGGCTTAAGTCTGGTTTACATTGGTGGAGCTAGTGGCTCAGCGCGCGAGAGAATACCTACTTGATAGTACGTAAGTTCAGTTCATAACTTGCCCAATGTGCTAGTCGAAAGCCTTGGTTTACTAAGACAGCAGTGAACGGGCACGCAATAACGGCTATCCAAAACACAGAGCGTTTTTTGACATTGACAAATTTTTATGATGGTCGTTATAATATGACGGCCACCGCTTTAGCAGGCTACGGACGGAATTGTTTTTGTTAGCATTTATTTACTTATTTATTTCTCAGTATATGGCCAGCACATCAAGCTACCCGAAACTGTTAAACTTTCCCAATAAACTTTGAACCTTATGCTTTAGCAATAAAGTTGAAAATCTATTAAAGAAAGACAGATTGTAGTAGCTTGATGTGCTGGTGTCTGTACATTAAGATCTCACATTAAACATTGTTTCACACTTATTACCACTGCTAGTGTAGAAATATTAAATAACAAGCTAGGTACTTTACATGCAGATCAGAACTAGGTACATGATAAGAATATTATTTAAAGTTATGACATTTTGTATTAAGTTTATGACTTTATAAGTTTAATGACAAAAAAAATACTGGTAAGATTTATCAAAAATGCATTATTCATAATGTCAAAATATTTATAGTTAAATCAAAAATATAAATCGTAATGTCGAAAATATAAATCAAAATGTCAAATAATAAATCATAATGTCAAAATATAAATAATAATGTCAAAATTAAAATTACAATGTCTAAGAATTCATAATACCTAATGTCGAAGTACTCATTGTTTAAGATTTTAATTACAATTTCAAAAAGTATGATTTAAAAATTCATTGACTGTTGACACTAATGGCTTCGTTCTTCCTAGAAGCGAGGATTTTCAATTAGGCCAGTAGGCACTAGAATTTTCAGTCATCCATGACAGGTAACACATGTATTGTGTGACGTGTATTGTGTTATGTGTCGTGGATAACTGAAAATTTATGAAAATTCTACTGCGTATTATGAACTAGGCTTCTCTGTTGATATGTTTCCTGTTACCCTTTTGTTTGTCGACCCCATATTGGGTTATTCAGTTCAGTACTCTACTGAATTACTTACTCGACCAATGTAAACTGAGCCTTTGTAGGGACAAGCCAGCGCCTTGTGTTTGCGGTAATTAGATAACTTGGTAGATAATATACAACCGCTGCGCTGCCCCGTTCTAACACGACTACTTTGTACTTGTTGCTTAGTAATTAGGACATTACTTTTATCTTTGACAGTCGTTACGGGTAGTCAGAAGCCCGAACGTCTGACAACCAGTCTTACCAAGGGGTATCATATTACCCCGTAACTGGGTTGTGGAGGTCAGATAGGCAGTCGCTCCATGTAAAATACTGATATTCAGCTGCATCCGGTTAGACTGGAAGCCGTCCCAACATAGTTGGGAAAAGGCTAGGCAGATGATGATGATGACTTGTATATAATATCTATACAAATAAAACAAAGTCATTTATAGTAATAATTCAGGAATTAAAAGTTATACTTATATTATCGCTAGTCGCATTAAAAACTCGAGCAGACTCTCTATTATCCTACTTTACGATGTGGAACCGTCCTTATTTATATTTTTTGCAATTATCACCAGTTTGATACTTTGTTGAAAACTTGAACGAGGAAAGCGTATAATGACGAGCAAATTGTCCCATAAAAAAGGAAATTAAAAAAAAGTTAACGTTTTCACGAAATTTTCCGAGTCAGTAAAATAGACATACTTTTTAACGCTGCAAAGAATGCTGATATAAATGAAAACCACTCGTTATTTCATATAATATCGTTCAAATCTCTGTTCACAATAGTAAATTTCGTATTATTGCCATTATAAACGTAAATGTTGACAATACTGTCCCTTTCCTCGGGCATATTTTTTGTTAACAAGGGTATTATACGACTTAACGTGTTCCTTTGAAATATGAATATTTCTGCGACCTTTGTCAGCATTTATTGGAACCCATTTTATTCGCAACGGGCCGTATTAAGTTTTCATTGGATGTGCGTCCTAATTTGCATCATCTGTAGACAAGCATGCCTTGTGTTATACCAACAAAGGATTTCAATAATCCACCATTCCTGTACGGAGGTCTTTTTAGTAAAACGGGTATGGGTATAGCGTTAATGCAGGGCACGTAGTCAACTTTCAGCGGAGAATCGGTCGACGTCTGCAAAAGTTAACCAAGTGTCATTCGCCCTGCACCAAGAAATAATTCTTTATCCCACTTGTCAAACTTGTCACAGTATATTCCCGTCCGTTTTCTACGAGTATAATACGTTATTTTACATAGGTAGGTATGTTTGCAGTCGCTAGGGAAATTACGTAAAGGTGCTTGTGTCAAATTGCCCAATATCACGGAGATTGTAAAGAATCCTAATACACAGGCATTACCATCGTTGTGGGTACGGGCGCTAGTCGTATATTCTGAATACAGGTTCAAATTAAATTAGCTACCGAAACTCTCCAGACGTGATGGGTATCGAAAACTAAACACGACGAAAAAAAAAAAATTTTGGTTTTTTTTTGGGGTCAACGCCAGTAGTTACAGATTTTTTTAACTGATATTTCTAGACCATCGAATTAATTTATTTTTGTTTTATCATGTTTAGGTATCGCGAAACTCCGGTAACGTCGACCACGTTTGCGGAGTTCCGCTAACTAATTTTATTTGAACCTGTACAGCTGCATCTCACGCTGACAGCCACATAATTGGTGTTGTGTGCGGCGTGGTAATAAATGTAAATCACTTGTGTTCAGTTCACGAGTACAAACTTGTGTATAAGTAAATTATAAAAGTTGGTCACGTTTCCCTCTTTTCCAAATTATCGCGTCGTCGCTCGGCCAACTCCTTGTATTCGGAAAGTTGGAAAGTTGTTATGGATACACGCACTTTGTGTATCAGCGGGGTAATCGCGTAATACACTATCCGTAGCAATAAGCTTTAATTTTCACAGTTGAACAACATTCATTGCGGTATTTACGTTGTTAAGTAAACTTTTTCGAACATATGAAGCAATGGATTACCAATATCCTCCAAAATGATTCAGATTGAGATTGATGGTATATTACGCAATTAGGATGCTATTCTTATATCTATGGTGCTGTTCCTTAGCATTTGAATCTCTTTTTATATTTTACAGCTGTTTTAGTGCAGAGGTTGGCACAGGCGCGTATGAATAAATCACTCAATATGAAAATGGAGTGATTTGTGATGAGTCTGTGTGTACCGTGTTGTGTTGCTTGGCAGGCTAAGCACGTCGCGCGTCGTTCCAAGTTCTAGCACTCGGTGGCTTTCTGGTTTCCAGATATTTGTCAGTGCTCAAGCGTACTAAGTATATCGGACGCACGCCGCTCTTTTAAAACTTGGCAGTAGATACTTTTCGTACTGTTCAAAAGGCACAGGTTACAAAGAACATACATAGTTTTGTATGCAAATTGTTATTACTTTCTTTCTTGATTTCGTTGGAGCGAGCTATATTGGCTAGATAAAGTTAAGAATGGGCAGGCTGCAAGGAAGAGACATATAACAATATTAAGTGTACGATTTATAAGATATTTTTTTTTGCTGAGTACCTAGTATTTCAACGATCTTGGTACTTGACACTTGCATTGATAATGTGTTTAGCAACTTGTTTGGCACAATGTCACATAAAAAGCACATTTTAGTTGGCCTGTGACGTAATTACGTAAAACAGTATAAGTAGCAATGGTTTTCATTTTGACAGTTCAGCACCATTAGTTGCGTTATTTACGTTGTTGAGCAGACAATTTTTTCGAACATATGAAGCAATGGGTTACCCTCCTTCCTTCGTTAGATTCCTAGTATGTTACGCAAGTAAGGTGTGGGATATAAAACTTACTAACCTGAGAATCTTTTCAAAACCATATTATTCTACGTTTCACGCGGTTAGTGTTATGGTCCCCATTGTTTAAAAACATTCATGATAAGGTCAGTTCATCGAGAATATCGAGAGCCATATTTTTATACTACTGTTATTGATAACAAACGTATCTGCGTTAAGCCTTTTATTTTCCAATAAAAATATGAACACCGAAACTGAAGGAAAATGGACCATATCTTTTTTGTGTCAAAGTAAATGTACATCCATAGGGCTTATCATAAAATAACCTTAAATTTTTATTCTGATTTCTTATCGCTCGTATAAAATATGGATCAGTATTTTTTATCTTTTCTACTTATAAGCGTAATCTAATAAAGTATAATATAATCAAAATATCATACATATCTGTTATAATAAAACTATAGTATAAAGTAATTAAAAGTTTATCAGCCAAAAACTGTACACTGAATATTTAAAAATAATAAGAATTGCTAGGAGGTGTGGGCGACTCTGATGCCGAAAATATAGTTTTTAGAATTTTTGTCCGTTTGTATGGATGTATGTTCCAGATTGTCGCAAAAACGGCGGAACTGATTTCGATTAAATGTGGCACACAGTTTTTAACGTGGATTAATCCCAGTAGTACGTTCCCGTGGGGTAGTTCCCGGGAGCGGGCGAAGTCGCAGGCAAAAGCTAGTAAAGAAATGACATGGAAATTATAGGAGACGATATTTTTATTTCCTTAGGTAAATTATTATTCAAGAATTTTCCGTTTCCTCATAAAATATTCTTAAAACCCCCACTCTTTTACGAAAATAAAGTACTTCATCCTGTTTACTCAATCAGTTCGTAAATTAATCTGTGGTAAAACTGCTTATTTTTCAAGTTCCAGAGAAATGGTGTTTTGTTATTTATAAGCTCAGACCAAATTGGTCTGAGTTTATAAGTAGGTAAAAAATTTGCCAGGCTGAATAGCGGATAGTTTTATTACAAAGTCGGGCTACGCCTGACGAGTTAGCGTATGAAAGGCAGACTAAAGAAAGCTGTTCCGAAGACTTCAGCCTTGAATGCGTTGGACGGCACAACTTTCCGACTCTTCCACTAGTTTCTCCCCTTTACGCAACATCAAGCAAGTTTAATTAAAAACATCGCCTTAATAGGTATCAGCCATTTTCAAAGCGGAACAACCAAAAAGTTTTTATGTTATATTCAAAAAAGTACATTTCAAATTAAATGTTTGTTCTGAAATTAAGCGTTTATGTTTCCTGGGATTTTCTTGTCCGTACTTTTCTCTTGTTATTATGATTAATAAGAGGTTGGAGATTTCGCTGGCGTGATTTTTACGAGGAAGACAACGTTTTATAGCATGTATTTAACAGGGTTAGTTTTCAAAAACCAGCCAAATTTCAGGGTGTGGTACAGAATAGCAAACTGAACAATTATGTCCGTGGGACCAACATCGTCAACGCCCGATTCCGAAAAAGTATATAATAAATTTGGGAAAAAAATTTAGTTGTGCCATTTTCCTTATCCAGCAGACTATATGATTGAGTATTGAGTACCTAATATATTTTGATCTATCAAAACAATCAATAACGTGCTTTGTATTTTTAAAAGGTTTCCTTTTTATTTTGACATGTATGACTGTAATTGACAAATGGCTGTAATTTTTTATGGTTTTCGAGAGCGCTGATAAGGAAAATAAATCCAAATCTAAATCCAAGATGGCGGCTATTTAATTTTTTAAATGATTCGTCATGGTGAAGTTTACAATTTGTTTTCTATTCAGTTAAATATTTTCCAATTATATTTGTCTATAGCTTTGCTTATCTTACGTTAAGCTGCTATTCGTTGATCTTTGTCAGTCCATACGGGTTGTCAGAAGCCCAAAAGTCTGACGACCAGTCTTACCAATGGGTATCGTATTACCCAGTAACTGTGATGTGGAGTTCAAATAGGCAGTCGCTCCACTTAAAATACTGTTAGGTATTCGGCTGCATCCGGTTAGACTGGAAGCCGACCCCAACATAGTTGGGAAAAGGCAAGGCAGATGATGATTTGTTCAGCTTAGATTAATCTATGTTTTGCCATTTATTTATGATCTATTTTCACCACGCCAATATCGTTTAATTTTAGTTCCGCTGGACATAGAGTTCAATATTTGCTCCAGCGTGCTCTGTCCATATTGAATACAAACGAGTGAAACAAAACTATTTTGAATGTTTGTGATTTATTGAAAAAAGGAATGTTTCAAAAACAATACGTGCAGCTCATAGTCGACACATGACACAATATACAAAACAATATAACGATTTAGTACTAACTTAACTACGGGCTATATACGCTCCATTGGATAAAAACCAACCTAGTCCGTATCGGAGCACGCACTGTGAAGAGTTTGCAGTCGGGATGAATATTAGTTCGTGCACAATATCTATTGGTTTTATCGACAACAAAAATAAATTAATCGATATAGTGCCAATAGTCTCCGAGTAAAATGACTGTGAAACATTTGGACGGATAGACGGATAGGTAGGACGAAATTATAAGGTTTCTGTTTTAGCTATTTGGCTACGAAACGCTAAACCGCCAAACGTTTTCAATGATGATGCTTGTAAAATATTGTTTTGCACTGTATTACGTCACCGCTCCTGAATTTCCTGAAGGGTAAACATGTATAGTGCAGACACATTTTGGTATTTTTGTATTCCAAAGTCATATGTAAAGAGGGGTGATAAATTCATTGCGTTTGTGATGTAGGTACCTACACCACAAAAGTAGAAAACCTTGCCTACCAGAAAGGAACAAAATCACAAATTAAATAGAGATATTTGTATGAGAAGCAGCGGAATCCATCCGACCTTTTCTTTGCCCCAGATCGACCATTTTCCGGTGGCAATTATTTCCTACGAGCGCACGTCTCTGAAGTAACGTGCTATTATACAGCGTGACCAGTATATCTTGACACCTCACGACAGCGCTACTTGTGGAGGCAAATGTCAATGACGTGTCAAAACTAAAGTACTATTATATAATATAGGTAGTTCCTTTTTTTGCCGCGTGTCAAGATATTCTGGTCGCTCCGTTAAACCGCTTTCGGTGTCGTTGTCGCAATTCTGTGAATGTGTAATCTGTGCATTGATGATATTTCAATAACTGCAATTGGGATATTTTCCCGCGTAACCTCTCAGTAGGTACTTAGTTTACATATTTTGAAAGCGATTCTTCGATTCTAGTTAATGAAAATCACACCTGTTTTTTTAATCCGCAGTATTTTTTGGACCAAAATATAGCTCCCATTGAATTTAGTCTGCAGTTGTTAAAATGTGCGCTTCTATTTTAATTCTGTAGATTTTTTAATAGAAAGAAATTATTTATTACACCGACAGCACTTACAAAAGGAATCTATATATTAGGATGTGTTTTAGATACATTTTCTTGCATGCGTTAACGGCACAGGTTGACATTTTTCAGTGAGCACACACTTACTCAGTGAAATTGATTTTGACACTGTTAAATATTGATTCTAAACAGATTTTTATAAAGGCCTTAGATTTGATAATCTATTACTTTAATAGAGTGGTACCATATACAGGGCGGGTGCAAGATGATGACGATCTTCGCAGGGTGGCTGGTAGCAACTGGATGAGAGTTGCTGATTGGCGGGCCTTTGTCCGGCAGTGGACTGCTGTAGGCTAATGATAATGATGACGATGGATGCAAGACAGCTATACCTGCCACGAAAATATCTCATACCTACGACATTATTACACCTTATTGATAATCTTTCAATGTCTGTCTATCTCATGAACGAAAATTGAAAAAAAAAGCGTGAGAAATCCATCATTTACTCACAGACTTATATTGGATTTCTTTTCCTCTCAACATAACACCGACATCCATATTTTCTACCAAAAGATCCATTTCGTGCCACATTTTGTTTTATATCAATACTGATTTAGCTTCCTATTATCGATATGGAGAATAAACTAGGAGGCTGAAGGCTTGGGATCACAATGCGGATCAAACAACGTAATCCTGAAGAACGATCTTTCATATCAATACAGTACGTCAGTTTGTTTCCGATCAAATGGCTTGTATATCCAGCGGCTTCATGGAAAGCCGAACAAGACACAAAGGGGGCCAAGATAAGCCGTGTAAATCTTCAAGCATACAAATGCGGACTCACCGGGCAGACGGATACGTTTGCTGATCTCTTTCGGGGAGTTACTATCATATATCATTCTGAAATGTAGCTAGTTATCAATTTTGCAAGTTCATCTTTGTGGGTTATGTCTAATGTGAAGGGGATTTTAAACGAAATTGCTTTTCGGTGAAAGTCGCTGAAGAAAAAATCGAGATTTTTTTAAATATGAGAAACTAGCTGTTGCCTGCGACTTTGTCTGCGATCCAGAATGGAAAGCCCTATGTCCGTCTCCAGATGATTTACCCAGTGCCAAATTTCATCTAAATCCGATAAGCCGTTTTAGCGGGAAAGCGTAACAAACAAACAAACTCATTTTCGCATTAATAATATTAGTTAGGATTCTTTGGGAAAGAGTAAAGTGATTCAAAATCTTTCAAAATAGTCGACAATCCGACAGACTGTCACCTGTTAGCTACGGCGTAAATATACATTTATGTGGTCGTATGGAAAACATTCGACAGGGATGTTTCCATTACCTACAGATGGTGGGACGGACGGATAGACAGACTGACAGACAGATGGACAGGTGAGCTTTATTGAGAAAACTTAGTGGCGTAGAAAGACGTAGGTACCGGTTAGAGTGTTTATTTAACAGAAATACAAAGGTAACTATCAAAAAGGCTTAAAAAAGTTCGATATATACCTATACATTTATTTGTGCAGAGGAGGGGCTTGTGGCTAAGTAATAACAATTGCACGGGTCGATACGCTTGCCGCGGTTGGTAGCGATCAACCGTCGTGTCGGCCCCGACTTACGAGCTGTACTTTATTTTGTGTATTTAATATAATTACCACTAGGTACTCTTAAAACGATGACGAAAGACATCGTGAGGAAACCAGCATGTCCTAGAACCAAAAATTCGAAATTCGATATCCACCAACCCGTACTAGGTCCGCCTGATGGATTATGGCCCACTCCCTCTCACAGAGAGCAAGCCTGTGTCCCAGCAGTATGAACATTACAAGCTGATTGTGCTGTACATTTATTGATATCAACGGAAAACTTTGTAGGAAGTCATTGAACTCGTGTCTTATTCTTTCTTTTTTGTTAATTTATTTTATGAATTCCTGAAAGTCACGAATAAAAGTATTTTTATTCTACGCCCGAAAAAACGTCGTACTAAATTGCTTTTTGCATCCGTCACAATTGTATTAAATGACTATTTTTATAAATTTCAACTTTACCTTTACAAAAAGAGTGAGAAAATCTTTCAATGGGGGCTATCGTAAAAAAAGTAATATACGGGATACTGGCAGTTTGTTAAAGGAATAGTCGTTGGTTTAAGGGAAATTGGTACGTGTACAGGGTTCTAGCATTGTGGGGAACGGTATAGGAAGTAAACACAGATATAAGTAAATGAGAGCAGCCACTCTATTCTGTAAAAACCTTACCGTGACGACTTAGGTGATGTCAGATGTCATACATTGCTAGTGATTGTCACTTTTGACAGCTCACTTCAATCTCACTTCACTTAAGTTGTCACGGTGAGATTTTTACAGAAAAAACCTGCTGATGTATGAATGGAAACGAAGCAAAATTAGTATGTAAGGATTGTAGCAGGTGTCGTTCTGTAGTTTCTGCCTACCCCTATGGGAAACAGGCGTAAGATTAGATATGTATGTAATCTGCATTCGCGATTTATTTACCAAAAATGTAAACAAATATGAGTTTATGGAAAAATAATTTTAAAACCTGCACAATAAAGTTCAGTATACACTACAACTTCAAACATTTTTATAACTTTTTCAATTGTCACTTTGAAATCAACTAAATTACCAATAAAATAAAGTTGGAATTTGTTGTTTAATTTGAAATAATATTAACTTGAAACATTAGTTTGAATAGACTTTATGTAAATGAGAGGTTTCGTAACATATTCACTACGAAGCATTAATTCATCACGAATCAAATCATCAAGCTTTCAAGGTAATTTTTCCGTCCAGTCACTTTTTTGGCCATGTTCCTTTATAACTTCAAATCTGTTACTTTTGAACGAGCTTGTTTTTTTTGTGGGAATCCGCACGAATGTTCAACACCCTGGGGCGGCTAGTTAGGGATCTGCCGGACTATTATATAAAAAACTCACCATATAAACTTAGGTGATGGGAAATTTATTCTGATGAGACAAACGTGTATGCACGAGCGCAAAAAAAAAAACAAAAATTAAAATATGCCGTGGCTACTAACAGATGACCGACTGGTCATCACCAGCTCAACCATTTTGAAGGGAACTTAATGATCCAACACACACGTTATGATGCATCCTGAAACCAGAATACATAGATTAATATATTTATGTAAGTATGCCTCTTTCTTTCAGTATTATTCACAGGAATTATGGTTCTATTTCGGTGCAAGGCTCGGCTGTTCGCTAACAAGATAACAAGAATATTGGATTCGTGCCCTCGTGAATATTTTAACCGCTTTATCTTACCTTCGTTTACTTTCGTTCCTTCGCAGAGGTATTAATTCCTTTGAATAATCCAGACTGCCGTGATAGGAATCCCTGCACAAACGGTATGTTTATACAACTGATATAAAATCTTATGTTATTTTTAGGGTTCCGTACATCAAAAGGAAAAAACAGAACGGTCAGAGTGTCGTCTTAGGGGATTCATGTGACGTTATCTGATCCGGCGCGGACGCACGGTTCTCAAAACAAAACACGCAGTGCTACGGCGTAGTAAACCGTGCTACGATCTGTGGCCGCTACGCGTTTGGAACTTTTACGCTTTAGGAAGCCTTTTATTCAAGTGTAGTTATGTCTCTGATTTAAAAAATAGTTAATCTCTCACCAACCATCTTTGAACAATTTGGGAGCAATGAGAGATAAACTCGTTTACATTTCGTCAGCTATGTTATGCTGGTGAAATGCGGGTGTATTACTAAGATACACATCTGCCTCACCCTTTGGAATACAGGTATGATGATAACATCATAACTGTATTATGCATGTATGTAGAATTTGTTAACATATTTCGCGGAATTAAATTCTAAGTGTATGAATAGGTCTGAAATTATAATATACTTGTCTATTAATTATATATTCAACACTAGTTTAACTAAGAGGGCTTGATACAATCTACATAGTTTACCGGGAGCTGTCTCAAGAAATTTTATTAGCTGAAATATTTTTGCGAAACTATGCCCGTAGTTGTCTTCTATACCTTCTGGACTAAAAGCCAGTTCCAGTCCCAGTCAGTTTCTTGCACATCTAACTATTTCATGTAAACATAAAACATTACGAAACCTCATGGACATGTGCATTGGGAAGAATGCACATGTCCATGAGGTTTCGTAATGTCCCTCACCTACGGAGCGCAAACATGGTCTCTTACAAAGCGTCAAAAGTCCGCACTTGGAGTGTGCCAACGGGCTACGGAACGAAGTATACTAGGTGTCAAACTCACAGACCGCATTAAGAACTCTATTTTCGTTCCAAAACACAAATAGCGGACGATGGCCGCACCGCTGCTGCACTAAAATGGAACTGGGCTGGCCATATCTGTCGCATGTCGGAGCAGCAATTGCGAAAGCCACCACTCAGTGGGTTCCCAATGGCAGGAAAAGACTGCGCGGCAGGCCCAGAAAGAGATGGTGGAATGAGCTGGACTCCTTAAAGGCAATCCTTCAAGGAGTCCAGCTCATTCCACCATCCCCGGAAAAGTGGAAAGAGGGAACTTTAGTTAGCTTTTAAATTGCTTGTTTTGTTTGGTTGTTCATTAGTTACAATATGTAAAGCTTGGGTTTGTAGATTGAGGGGCTTGTGGCTAAGTAATACCAGCTGCACGGGTCGATCGACGCTTGCTGCGTTTGGTCCGTGGATGGGTGACCATCTTCACATACTAAGACTCCTCCATGCCTCGGAAAGCACGTTAAGCCGTTGGTCCCGGCTGTCATTCGTGGATCTTTGACATTACGTCTTCATCAATCTTTGTCGTTAAGGGTCGTCAGTAGCCCGAAAGTCTGACAACTAGTCTTACCAAGGGGTAGTGTAGTGCGTTGATTCGTACTCTGATAAATTACTGGCTGGGAAACTGAATTACTTACTTTAATGCTATGGGATTGTAGGGGCTTTTGGCTAAATAATATTAGCCGCACAGGTCAATCGAACGTTAAGCTACGCTTACCAAGGTCGGTCCGTGGATGGGTAACTATGCCTTAGATATCGAGACCCCTCCGTGTCTCGGAAAGTACGTTAAACCGCTGGTGCCGGCTGTCATTTGTAGATCTTTGACAGCCGTTACGGGTAGTCAGAAGCTTGAAAGTCTGACAACCAGTCTTACCAAGGGGTATCGTAGTACCCAGTAACTAGGTTGTGGAGGTCAGATAGGCAGTCTCTCCATGTAAAATACTGGTATTCAGCTGTATCCGGTTAGACTGGAAGCCGACCCCAACATAGTTGTGAAAAGGCTAGGCAGATGATGATAAAATGTTATTGTTGTGGGTGTTACAACTATGTTCGACCCTTCGTAGAAAAACAGGCGTGAAAATGTTATGTAAACTATTCCACCTGATGCAGAGATGTACACAAACCATAATTATGATAACATAATTTGCAACACAACCTAGCATTCTCACCTATTATTAACCCAAACATTATCTATGCTCCTGAATCCGCTTGCAAATTCCTAAGGCCATCGATCAGTTAGCTTTTGGCAACGCCGCGCTGTTCCCGAGGCGCTCAGATTTGGCGGTCCTCCAGTAACCAGCACATCATTTGGGCATAATCTCACACTCCTCCAAGTCCAATAGTCCATGGTAAAAAACATTTGCTGGCCTACTAACCTTGCTGAGGAATTGGCAATGTGTGGCCGCCGTGTGGACATAAATAATGCATGATACACGAATAGTTTGTGCATGCATGTTATGATTCTGTTTATGGCGAATGTGATTTGTTCTCAAACTATTATTGCAGTTGTATGTTGTGGTCGGTTTATGGAGCTGGTTCTTGAGTTGTTTTTTTTTAATATTTCTTTATTATTCGTATTAACTGATCTTTTTGTACGTATGTGTTTCTGCGACACATCAATCTATTTTTCTTCCTTTTCTTTATATGTATTTCTCTGTATAATGCTTATGTCATCTCGCTGATTTACGGCGAAAAAAAAATTAAGGAACTGAACCGCATCAATCGTGGCGATTTTTTTTCAGTCCCAGCAATCCGACAATTACAGGATGCCATATTTATAATAATCTTTCTTTAGCCAAATGGCAGAAATGAAACCTTTATAATTTTACAACCATTTTACTCGGAGATTACTGGCACTATTTTGATGAAAAAAAAAACCCAAAATAATAAATTTTCAACTACATACCTGGAAAATATAAAAAAAAATTGTTGATAGAACTTAAAAAAACACTATCAATGAAAATATTGTATTTGAAGAAGCCGTGTAGTTTTTGAGATGCGGTATATTTTCGGTTACAACCACACAAGTAACTTTTTTCCGGTTTCTTTGAGAAGTACCGTGAAATACATATCTACGGCACAAAATTATTTTTGCTCTCAATAAAATCAATATTGTGCAAACCAAAGGTAGACATTCTACTTACAAATACATACCAGGGTCCATAGGTACTATGGTTCAATAGATTTGATTTCAGGTCTTTCATTGTTTGCCTTTGTTCTGATTAAGGGATCGGTGTAAGGTCTACAACCCTTGGAAACACTGACAATATTATAATAGAGAGACCCAATTACATTCCGCCCTGATTGAATTTAGGATGTTAAGGTACTCACGTAAACTGGTTATCTCTAAATCATTATGGTGGTTGCTTGTTTAATTCTTTAGGTTTTTTTTTTTTTTTTTTTTTTAGGAGGAGCTGAAAGTATATTAAAGCGATCAAGAATAGAATACTCTTTTTGTAGTAACCTATCCCCAATCTTTTGCTATGTGTGATGAATATACCAATATTTTATGACCGCTTCCCTTCACATTCTGCAAAAATGGATTGTTCATAGGTCTAATAGTTATGACATTTATGTAGGTACAAGCCATGTGCCTGTTAAGACTTCCCACCGGCAAACATGAGTAACTTCCCTTCAAGCTTTCATCCCTTATTTAACCCCTTTTGGGAATGAATTTACGAAACTATACAAACAAAAAAAAAGAAAGATGAGACTAATCACTGACGGTCGTTTCCTCTTTCTAACCTTATGCGGGCTTGACACAGGTGACTATGCCGCACAGCGAAAATCAACTGTCTAAGTAGCAATTCTGCTAGGCCGCAGGTGACTACAATCAAAAGTTCCAAAGTAGAGAAGGTTGCGACTTTGTTTTGCAGCGACAGGTCGCATGCGGCGGGTGACTAAAATCGACCGTGAAAATGCTCTGTCGCAGGCGACCGCCCACCGCATGAAGGTCACCTTTTTGATGCAAAATATACTAGTCACCTGCGATTTTTAATAATGTATGTAGTATGTATGTGGGGTGGTGATTCAGCTTGTAAGGTGATTTAGTAAGCGACCAACCACATGGCAAAAACCGAGCTAGTGTAAATCCCCCATTACACGCGTTAAACTGTCATATTTTATACTGTCATCCGAAAAACAATGCTTTTACCGTTAAGTAATTGTCACTCACGTACGTACCATAAGGTTAATTGAGGAAGTAATTATTTAGAAAGATTAATTGCCTGTCTGTGAAGGAAAGCGTTTACTTTGGAGAATCAACTACTGTCGATATATAAACTTTAGCTTTAATACTTATGTAGGTGTTGGTAACTTTCGCGGGGACGACACGTTTCTTGGCTGTACGGTGTGATTTGTCTTTGTATTTTCTATAACTATCTTTTATTATGTTGTAGACTTTAAACTTGTTATACAGCATGTATCAGTAAGGTGTGGTCATATTTAAGGGTGTGGTACAGACTATCAACTCAACAACTTTCTCCATGGATTGGTCCCATGGAGAAAGTCGTAATCGCAAAAAAAACTATCGATTACCTACTTTACCTACTCGACCCAAATTATTGGACCGCTGATACATGCTGTGTACCTAAAGTTTTGGTGGTTGTAAAAGAACCAGGTGTTCATTCATTTAGTTCATGCACAAGCTCTGGTACCGTGGAAGTGCAACTTTAGAAAATGGAGAAAAAGAGTGATCGGGTCCTGAATACAGCATGCTGACTACAATTGTACATACTTAGTACAATTCTTCTCGAATTGGTAAGCAATACAAGTAGTACTTTAATTGTACTCGCAGAAAAAATCCAGCCTATTTTTGTCCCCCTGGCACAGCAGGGTTGCTTCTTCTCATAAGAAAAAGGCCGTGAGCATTGGTCCCCAGGTTTGATCAAGGCGGATTGATTTGGCTTGATTTGTACTCATTGTCATATTTTTTTTATGTCTTTATCTTGTCTTCCCTAATTCTAAGTATTCTCTTTTCTAATATCTATTCTTCAATACATTACACTTCCACTCCCTCTCACAGAGACGAGTTCTGTGTCCCATCAGTGGGAACACTACAGGCTGCTTCTGTTAATACATTGTACCTACTAGTGTGAAACAGAGGTGGCTCGCTAGTTACACCTAGGTATATAGCCCAATGAACATTGAGGTTCGGCTAACATTAGCCATTAAGTACGAAAGTAATTTCGGTGTATTTTCCTTTGTCCTCTATTTTCAACAGCTTGCACTATATTTCAGGATTATTTTCAGCACAAATATTTTCCTTCCCTTTCAGGTTTAATGGCACACTGGAAGGAACTTTTTACTTCATAACTAGCCGGTAGCTGCGGGTTACTTACTGAACTTGCGTTGTAAACACTTTCAAGTCGGAGAAAAGATGGCGCCACACACGGTGCCATGCGGTTGTTAACAACGATAAATTAATTCATCAAGTTTTGTGCTCCCAACTTCGGACACCGTAAATGTGTTTTTTCTCGCCCAAACTGTTTTGATTTTTTAACTTGCTATCCATAGCCTATTAGGTTCTGTCGAAATTTTTCATGAAACCTTAGATTTTGGGGATTTTTTATAAAAGACGGCTATTATGTTCCACTACACATGCCTACATACATAAACTCACACTTTATTCCCATGGCGGTGGGTAGAAACTTCAGAACGCCACCCAGCTACGTTTCTTACAAACTACCAAAACGAAACAAGGCGGATGTAAGTGGGAACGCCGGGTTGGGACGCCCTAAAAGCACATAAATAGTGATCTTATTGGTGATGTTCTCCAGCAAGGTCAGGTGCGAGGTATGTATGAACGTAAACGAAGCAAAAGGTAAGGATCATAGCAGGTTGCGTTCTGTAGTTTCTGCCTAACCCCATGGGAAGAAGGCGTGAGTCTATGCATGATACGTATTTGTAAAAATGTGACGGGGTCGTGTTATTTTCCGATATTTCAAGATATTTATAATCCGCCCGTGATCCAGTTCCACGTGCTATAACAACCGCAATATTGACATGACCCATATTGAAAGTACAGATCTGAATGACTGAACATAAATTGAATCCTATGATAGATTTCTAGCACGGGGTGAAATGTGTTTGCTTATGCTAGGGTTTCTTATAAGACTGTGGTGGCCACCACATAGCCTGCGCAATTTATCGTCGAATGACGTCACTGAAACGTTTGAAAGTAAGTTTGTGTTTCCCTAGATACCGTTTTTTGACACCGTAAAGTCAAAGCTAACAAGCCATTGATTTTATGACGGCCGTCATTGCGGTAGTTATGTGGCGGCCACCATTATCGTAAGAAACCCAAGCTTTAGGTACAGACGCCAGCACATCAACCTACCCGAAACTGTTAAATTTTCCCAATCAACTTTGAACCTTATACTTTAGCGATAAAGTTGAAAATCTATCAAAGAAATTTGACAGATTGTAGTAGGTTGATGTGCTGGCGTCTGTACATCATCATCATCTGCCTTAGCCTTTTCCCAACTATATTGGGGTCGGCTTCCAGTCTAACCGGATGCAGCTGAATACCTGTATTTTACTAGTTCAGAGTAGAACTAGCTGACCTCCACAACCCAGTTACTGGGTCATACGATACCCCTTGGTAAGACTGGTTGTCAGACTTTCGGCCTACTGACGACCTGTAACGACTGTCAAAGATCCACGAATGACAGCCGGGACCAACGGCTTAACGTGCTTTCCGAGGCTCGGAGGAGTCTTGGTATGTGAAGATGGTCACCTATCCACGGACCAAACGCGGCAAGAGTCGATCGACCCGTGCGGCTGGTATTACTTAGCCACAAGCCCCTCAACAATGAACAAACAAAACAAGGGATTTAAAAGCTAACTAAAGTGAAATAAAGTTAGGGAACCCCCGCCCACGGACATCTTAGTTGCCCAGCAACTTTTTTTTATCCCTGTCGCTGTCTCCTCGCTGAGATTTGGACGATGCGCACAAGGGAGCGACGGCAACACTACTTTTTTGTAACATTTTCGGTTGAGCGGCAACTGGCTAGCTGGCAACTTGTTTGTCGCAATGCGCTCACTTGCATTGCAACCAATAGACGGGCGACAGTTGCGTCCAAACCCGCGGACAAAAATGTTTTCCAGCTGTCGCGTCGCTACATAGGTACGCGCACTTTGATAAAAACCCGTTTTGATGTGAGAGTTACTAAGAATGATTGTTCGGAAATCAATCGTTCGGTTGACATCGGTATACCGTAAGCTCTCGAGTTAACCGCAAGGAGGTGTGACCGGTTGGCATTGTCAACGACAAATGTAAACACGGTCCCTTGTTCTTGTACCGCAAATCCCTTTGGACGTCTTGACATTAGGCGGTACGAGAACTATTTGATATCGATGGCAATGGGCCATAATGATAATTAAAAAAAAAAAGTAATTAATGAACTATTTTGAGGCCGTGAGCCCGTGGGCCGTGGGGCCGTGATCAGCAAATCACTGCGGACTAACAAATAATTAAGAATATTCTATGATTGTTGATATTACCGTTAAAACATATTCGCATTTTAATATGACCTTTATGACATCCTCAATGGCAATACGGCGTTCTAATTATGAAATCAAAAATAGTAACTACCTTAATGACAGACTTTATCCATTTGCAATGTTTTATTAAAACACACTTTCCCTAACAAAATAATGCTTTAAACTTTTTCTATTATAGTATAGTGATCAATTATTGCACGACTCATAAAGCGAAAACAAGAAGTTTCATGCGGACAAACATTCGAGCAGAAGCTATTACTTAGTTAATCACACTAATATTATAAATAGTATAATATAAGGCGAAAGTTTGTGAGTGTGTGTGTGTTTATGTGTTTCTTACTTTTTCACGCTCACACGGCTGGACTTATTTTGATAAATTTTTGAATGGAGGTAGCTGACATCCTGGATTAACATATAAGCTACTTTTTATGCCGATATTCCCACGGGATCGAAACTTAAGCGGGTGAAACCGCGGGGCGCAGCTAGTATAATATAAATACGATACGATTCTTCTAAACTAAGGAAGACTTTACAAACAAATGCAAATGAAATTAACTGAACTGATAACAGCAACGCAAACTAGTTTATTAGTTCAGTTCTGTAGTTTGACTTTGTTGTTAGTAAATTACGAACATTGTAGGTTCTGGCTATTTTATGTGTGAGTAAATTTTATTGCCTTAGTTATGTGCGCCAGACTGGCCCGTTGATTTAGTGGATGCAACATTATCAATTCATAGTCTGATGTTCCGGTACAATGATAATTTTCATGGCGAGTCATTTTGTAATGCTTTGTATTTTGTTGCAGGAGCACGAGGTCATAAGTTCGATTCCTAGGTCGGGCAAAGTGTTTTTTCTATTAAGATTTTCTCAATGGCAGTCCTGTGTCTGGATTTTGTGGCAGGTGATTTTTATTTTATTTTGTTTTTTTTATTAAATTTAAACAGATGCAATAACAAACATAAGTATTCGTAAGCAGCTCGTAAGTATACAATTAGTTCAACAAAATCCAGAAACAGTTTCCACAGATTACAACTAAATTATATGTAGGTACCTAAGTGTAACAACAACCAGAAGTTCACGCCATTAAAGTTTACAGAATTTACACTTTAATATTATATAACATTTAATTTTATTTAAATTTCGATGCAAAAATATTTCTTATACAAATTTGAATTTGGGTAGGGACAGGTGAAAAATATCTAAATCTTGATTTGCTTTTAATGAAATTGTGTCGTTGTACAGACGACATGCTTTGTTAATAAAACTATTCTTGCCATAATTGGTTCGGACTTCAGCATAAATGGTGAAATGTAGGTGAACTATAGGCACCTACCCCTGTGCCTAACTTCTCGGGGAATAAAGGCGTGATGCTATGATATATATGTTATGTTTTGTATAGTATTTTGTCGGTGAAAGTAAATACCTATTTAACTTTTATTGATATAGTTTTTTCTTGTTTAAGTAGGACAGCGTTATACCGAATGATTTTGTCGGTTAGCTAGGACAGGACCGTCACCACAATATTCAATTCTTTAAATGAAAATGAAAAAATAGGAACCACTGTATGTTAGAAGATATTGGCGCTAATATTAACTAAGTATAGGTAGACAGCTGCATCTGGTTTGACTGCAAGCCACCCAACATAGTTGGGAAAAGGCTAGGCAGATGATGAGATAATGATTAACTATAGGTAGTCCGGTCATCTTTTTTTTTTTTATCGAAACGAACTGTATGGAGGTGTAAAATAATGAAAAAAACGGCCAATTGCGTGTCGGTCCACATAATGAAGGGTTCCGTAGTCCCAAGAACAAACTTAACATTGTATGTAGTTGAAAAACACGTTTTCCCATAGATACACTCCAACTGCAACTGTAGGTTTGTTCGCACAATATTTAAAAAATAAATTATAATAAATCATCATCATCTGCCTAGCCTTTTCCCAACTACGTTGGGGTCGGCTTCCAGTCTAACCGGATGCAGCTGAATACCAGTATTTTACATGGAGCGACTTGCATATGCCTGTTCATAAGGGGAATGGTCAATTTTCATTTATTTTCTTAAATAACTTAAATAAAATTCACACGGTACAGTTTGTAAAACTTTTATTTTTATTTTCTTTATTGCCTCCTAAAAGCGACGCTAAAACGGCCAAGCCTCATATTTTGACTAAGGTGTAGAGTTTATGAAGTTAGGGCTTGTAGAGTTAGGACGTGTAGAGTTAGAAGCTGGCTCTACATGAGATCAGAAGGCCAATTCTCGTAATTAAAAACGTTCAAAATCTAGTCGCAATCTCATCTCGGCGACAAACAAATGTCAAAAACTTGTCAAAAATGTAGGGAAATTAGTGGTATTTTTGACAGATTGAGACAGATCGGACTGTGAACGTTCTTAAAATTACGAATTGCCCCTCAGTTTAACTTTTTGACAGTGCGAGCCATACGAGTATGGGGTTTCATCTTGGCAACATTTTACATGAAAATGTTTTTGGTGGGTAGTTTTGTTCTTATTGAAATTGTTTAGTTTAGAGTTAGTCGATTTGAATAAAATTAGAATTCATTGTTAACAAAAAGGTGCGCATGCAAAATATAACTTAATTGTTAAATTTGTACAGTGTGACTTCTAATTTGACGTATTCCTTCCAAGGCTTTAATTCACTATGACCACTTAACGATTCCTTACTTCAAAACCGCTTCAATTCCTTAGTTAATCTCGCCAATCTCGCGTTCATTTCACACGGTTTCGTTCATTATGTTATAGAGAATACGGCTCCAGGACGTGATAATGTGACCAATTTGTAACGATTAGGTATGCATCCCATAAAAACTAGGCGAAAATTCATAGGATTCGAGAAAACCCAATTTTTATGTATTTCTGAAAGTTTCCCAGGATTCGTCACTAAATATCACTTTTCTCTGAACTCTCAAATTGAATGGTCTTCATTGCTATTCCATTATTAACATATTAGGTACCCAATGGAATAAAAATGAAGGCCGTTTAATTTGATGTTAGGATATTATATTTTTAATTTAATTATTAATAACGTTTTAGTACATTTCATTTTCATTCTAAATAAACCTGCAAAAAATATATTGAATTATGACTACAACAAACACCACGGCTAACAGTTTTCGAGATAAGCTGGAATACAGGCATACAGAGTCAGCATGTCTCTTTTTATGACGTGCAGTGAAAATGACGAAACACGCGAATTTTCCCATATGTCACCTTGTTCACCCATCCGTGGCACATTTTTATGACTGACCTGTTTTAAGGAATATTGCGCTTTATAATTTATTATTATTCGAATTCCGAGGAGTTTTGTATATTCCGATAATTTAATTATGTTCACTCATATTATCGACTATAGGTCGTAGGTTCGAACCCAGACAGGCGCTTTACTTTGTGTACGTACTTACCTTACTGATTATATTACCCATTATACCTCCGTTGTTGTGTTTACATAGGTAATTAAGTCCAGCTCGTAGTTAATTAATTTTGTGCTATGGACTTCCTGAACATGAACCCTACTTAATTTGTGACAATGGTAAAAGGTTTTTAAAGTGTTTAATTCCTTAGTAGGATCTGTTTTTCATCTACAAAACTGCTTCTGTAACATCTGCCTATTCTAGCCTATAATAGGCGAAAATATGTTTGTCAAATAAAAAATATCATCTAAGTTCCTTTAAGATTTGCATCACCCCACGGGGAATTCTCTTGCATTTTTAAAATTTGGGATCCAACTGAAATACATAATAATATTTTGTGGGATCCAACGCCAAAAATATTAAACTGGGATTAAAAAATGGGATCCAACAAAAATAAATCTATTATTTACCCACGTAATTATACAATTTGTTAGTTTATTGCTTACGAGTATCTATCACACCTACGGCACACCTACTAGGAAGACTGCCCCGTTGGTCTCGTGGTCGCAAGCACGACTGCTGAGCGTGGGGCCCTGGGTTCGATGCAAGTCGGGAAAAGTTTTATTGAGTTTTTCTATTAGGCATTTCACAGTAACAGCCCAGAGTTTGGAAGTTGGCGGTGTGATACCTCCGTGCCTCGGAATGTACGTTAAGCCGTTAATCCTGAGCCTGATCTCTCTCCGGTCGTCTCGGATTGCCGTCCGCGTCCATCGGACTAAGAGAGTGAGGGAAGAGTGAGTGCACTTGTGCTAATATCTCCCACGTAGATGGTTAGTCCCGTTGTATTTGGCTGCCGTGGGCGAAATTCGGGCTAGAGGACAATTACTTAGTTATATACCTAGGTAGGTACGCTGGAAACAACGCACAGACTGCTTAAAACTGTTTTTGATTACTGGGCGTCTGGCATTGATCTTCAAGTTAGCAATAACCTATTTGGAAACTACTCAATACCCAGCTATAATTCTCACTTAGATAAAGGCCTTCTCAAAGTAGCGTCATTGTTCTTTCTAGCTCAATCAACCGGTTATAAATGGGGACTTATCCGGAGAACACATACCTACATACATATATAAGTCCACATTGACGTAAACCTTCCGAGAACTTATGACTTATAATACATACTTCAATAAGTTATTCTATTCCAAATCCATGGATCCGAACGAAGTCAAATGTAAAAACCGGCCAAGTGCGAGTCGGACTCGCGCACGAAGGGTTCCGTATCATTGTCTATGAAAACGGCAAAAACATCATGTTTGGTGTATTATTTTAATTTATTATTTATTTTTAGAGTGAACATATAACTAAATATTCTGTGAATACTTCAAACGTCTACATGTTGCCGTTATCAATATCGAGCAAAAACGAGCAAAAAAAACACGTTTGTTGTATGGTAAAAATTTTATCCCTAATTAATTTACCTTAAATATTATTTTATACTGTTTTTTTTTTGTATTTGTTGTTATAGCGACAAGAGAAATACATCATCTGCGAAAATTTCAACTGTCTAACTATCACGGTTCATGAGATACAGCCTGGTGACAGACGGACAGCGGAGTCTTAGTAATAGGATCCCGTTTCACCCTTGGGTACGGAACCCTCAAAACGGGGGAGTTTCGTTCTTTTTGTTTAGTCACGTGCCCCTGTTTACTAACTTTGTTCCCTACAGTTCAAAGTATACGTCCCCTGGCGGAAAAGGATTGTGGATTGATCCTTGATAATATGAGTTATGGCTTTATTCATTGCCTATTATTGTTTGGTCTTACATTGTAGATCGCCTCGTTGGTCTAGTGGTCGCAAGACTCGCAAGCGTTTATGCTGAGCAAGAGGCCCTGGGTTCGATTCTCTGGGCTGGCAAAGTGTTATTGGTTTTATCCATCACAAATTTCTCAGTAGCAGCCCGGAGCTTGGATTTGTGCCCGGCTGATGAAATATTCTCGCCTCCTGTTGCATGGAACTTAAACACAACTGGATAAATGTGGGTGTACTAGGTTCTGGGTTCGATTCCCGGGCCGGAGAAAGTGTTATTATTGGGTTTTTCCGAAGTTTGTATTTGTGCTCGATTGATGGTAATAGGCTCGACTCCTATTACATGTACTTAAACGGAACTGGCAAAAAGTTTGGTGTTACCATAGGTACACCTTTGTCTATCCTTTCGGGGAATACAGGCGTGTTATTTTATGGTATGAAATGGTAGGAAATAAATTGAGGGATGAAATAAAATGCATGGTTTCATATTTTATCAAGGCCGATTGAAAAATATTTTTTGTGTGTGGTTTATTGAAAACATAAGTATGTTTTAATTGGTTCCATTCATGAAGCTTGATTAATTTTTAATATATTTAATTATTAATACTGTTTGTTGTCCCTATTGCCGCCATCTAACTCGAAAGTTTGGCAAGTAAAATTGTAAAACAACAAAATAATGTATTTTTGAGAATAATAATAACTAAAAATATTTATTTAAATGTGTTGAAAACTTCGACATATGGCATATGATATTTTAATAACAATCAGGTAGAATGCTGTAATTTTTGATTAGTTGCTATAAAAGTTAGAGTCTTATATAACACGATTACACGATCCTAAACGTACCATTAAAGGTTGAGAATTCGTTCAATATTCGAGTGATTTCAAATTTCTATCGAAAATAGTTTTAGTTGGGCTACCTAGCCCGTAAACTTTTCGCGCGGCGAAGGAATTTCGAGTCAATTTTGCAGTAGTTCTATTACATAATAATACGAACTTTCGCTCGTATAGCACTTACAATAATCCATTTTTATATTGATAAAGTGTTTTATGTTATTATATCAATGAGAAATACGGGAATTACTGATGCTTTGGTGAATGGCTGAGGTATCTTAGCTTAGGTACCACATGCTTGTTGTCATAGTGTGCTACCAATGCGATGGCCTTGTGATATCCGCTGGATGCGAGAAGCACAGAACCGGTAAAAGTGGCGATGTGGCGATGGAGGCCTATCTCCAGCAGTGGACGTCTTTCGACTGAAATTATAGACTAGAACGTAGGCAGTAAGTATTCGATACCTAACCAAGTTGTAAAAAAATCTGTTTGGATGAGTAAAACTCGGAGCTTGCTATACTTAAAATAATTGTGTTTGTAAGAATCTTCTACAATTTTCCTTTAAACCTTCTCAGAATGATAAGATAAAATATAATATAAAATATTATTGAAATGGTAATAAGTCAATGTTGTTCTAGCTCTACGAACGAAATTTTTGAAGGAAGTTTATTTTATGTAAACTGTTCCTAACTGTTCTCAAAACGGTGAAGGAAAACATCGTGAGGAAACCGGCATGTCCTAGAACCAAAAATTCAAATACATGTCACATCTACCAACCCGCACTGGGTCCGCGTGGTAGATAACAGCTCAATCCTTCTCGAGGAGAGGAGGCCTGTGTCCCAGCAGTGGGAACATTATAGGCTAACGCTTATGGTTCTAACCTGAGTCAACTTCTAAAGTTTGTATAAATGTACAGTTTTACATAAAATACATGTACAGACGCCAGCACATCAAGCTACTACAATCTGTCGAATTTCTTTAATAGATTTTCAACTTTATCGCTAAAGCATTAGGTTCAAGGTTGATTAGGAAAATTAGGCAGTTTCGGATAACTTGATGTGCTGGCGTTTGTACAAACTTTCGAACATAATCAAGTTATTGTTATTCTAATCAGATACGTAGTTATTAGTCGTATTAATTGTTTTCGTATAAACTTTTGGGTTTGAACTGTGGAAAACTATTTAGTTATTTATGGTATTATAAACGTGGGTCCCACTTACCTACGGATAGCCATAAATCTAATAGGGTTTAAGTTAATCTTTATTTATGGAATTTAACGGAAGGTGATTAAGGACCTAAGGGCTTATAATAAGTGATGTTCTATCAGTGCAGCGGTAACGATGGGTGTAAATGTGGAGCTATGTAGCTAACTCTGCTTCACCTATTATCCTGCCCCCTGTGTCCCAATACATGCAGTAAAGGAGCCTTTGCGGTGACAACGACGATGTCGTGGACGTGGCAAAGTTTTGGGCCAACAAGATCTGACACGAAGAAGAAGAAGAAGCGATAACAATGATGGAGAACTCAAGTACGTAGACAGGCCACTAAATAACGTAGACGATGCGTAGACGTAGATGTTATAGTGCTAAGCTGTCAGCTTATATATGCCTTATGAGATAAAGATAGTCCCTGACAGTCCCTAGTAAATTGGTAGTATCTAATGTAGTCCGGTAATATGTATTTTCCAAATAAATCGGTGACAGTCGATGTTTGTTGGCCAACAAATGGGGCCAGATGAAAAGTTTGCATACGCGAAAGAGATCTCATAAGTGTGTCCTTGTATCATTATTATTATTATTTAGCATAGACAGAGTATAGCAAACCTATCTAACCCACTTGGTCTAAAATAAAAACGTCTTTTTGGAAAAGACTCACGGAGTTATTGAAAGGTACATTTAAGGGTGGCTCATTTCATTTCACCACAATAAGAAAGATTTTTTAATTATGTCTTTTCTTAATACAGGGAGGAAGATATTTTACAAAGGTCGCGATCGTAAATCGCGTCCGCTACAATATTAGAAGCTCATCCCACATTACGTAGAGCATTGAACATCGCTTTCGTTGGCTCCTAACTGTTCACTTTACTTACTTGTTTATATCATCTTTAATACTTTCACCTTTCGACCTTTATCCTAAAATGGGAATATGATTCGCGTACTTATCAAAAGAAACGACTGCGATTGACTTTTGAACGTTTGTCTCGTAGACTATCAAGGTTATTGGAAAGACATTCCAAGAATCGGTCTCTAAGCTAACCGATATTGTTATTAAACCAATAAAGGAGGCTTCGTTATGTCAAAACACTTCAAAAAAGCAGCTAAAGCGCTTTCATGAAATTCATGATCTTAACTTTTATCAGTTTTTTGCCGGTCGCCATTGTACAGTCGTCTCCGAAATCCTGCCTGGCTCAATTATCGTCATTTCTATGCGTATCTTGTGGCGTCTAAAATTTTATTGGTCGCTCTAAACCTCGGGAGGTACTGCAAAACTTTTCTAATGTACCTGTCCTTAAAGCCTGGAATACACATGCTATTGAAAAAAGCATGCTAGTTTGCTACTAGGTAGTATGCTCATTTACAGAGTGCTCTCTGAGCATTTACATTTGATAGTGAACACTGGCTTTAGAAGCATACCTACTTATTATTAGCGTACTTCTTACTAGCACACCTGAGGTATATAGGCTCATTTTATCCTTCAACAATCACAAAACTCAACTACTTATTATGGTTCTTTGATTTTTAATTCTCAAAAACTTCTCTGTGTAGCACGCTGCACAGCATATTATTTTTGCGTACACGTGCTAAAAAGCATGTCCAAAGTAGTACGCTTTTTTGCTACTACATAGCATGTGTATTCCAGCCTTAATATTTGTTCGCAATGGCATCAAATATGAATCAATAATTAATGATTTAATAGCGCTACCATGAGCTATTAAATTACTTACATAAATGATCGCGCGGAGTCAATTAAGTTATCCCCAAGATGAGAGACTTGAGAGGTTAATTAGATGTTAACGCAATAAGGGCCGCCATTTTGTGCCGGTCCCTGACTGACAAGGTGCTAGTGAATCATGCAGATGTAAATTGTTCCCGTAAATACATTTTAAATTGAAAATATTTGTAGATACCTACGACTACTAGTTTTGCATCCCTCAAAGAAAAACTTTTATTTAGAAATTCAACTTTAATATTAATATTCAAAACGTGTAACAAAAAAATATCGATTTAAGATGATAAGTATATAAATATTGGTTTGGTGTCAAATATTTTTTTCTGCTTTGTGAAATCTACACTATATTTCTCACAAGAAATAGTTTAACTAAGCAGGTACAATTTTCTATTGGGATAGGCTCGCCACATTTTAATATTGTGTCTGTACTATACAATATGTAACATAATTAATAACGCAAGACCTCATAAACCCCAATTAGAGGATTGAGTTAAAAGCATAATGACCAAAACTTGAATTTATAAATATAAAGTTATTTATCTTAATCGTAAATCTACCGTTACAACTACCGCTTAAGAGCGTTTACGACGTACGGCATTTCATACAAACTTTCAAGCCCTTGTTTTTCGAAATGAATGTACCGATTGTAATATAAAGTGATATTACAATCGGTTCATTCATTTCGTATTTTCATAAGCTTTATAACTTTTTAAATGCATAAGCAGGATTCAAAGATCTAAAAAGTTAGTAAAGAACATTTTCAAAATGTCTTATTTAAAAAAAGATAACTGGAAATCTCTGTTTCTATGGAAATTTTAAAATCGGTTTAATTTGGCTGTAACACTATTTTTCGAAAATGTTCTTAACTAGCTTTTTAGACCTTTGTATCCTGCCTATGCGTACGAAGTTTCACTAATCGGTTTCAAAAATCGGTTCGTTTATTTAGAAAAACAAGGGCTTGAAAGTTTGTATGAAATGCCGTACGTCGTAAAGTCTAAAGCGGGTGTCAACGCCGCGCGCCGTCTGCAAGGCCCCGGGCTGTCGTAAAGTAATTAGCGTGGCTCTTTGGACCTCAAGATTGCATTAGACACGTTCTACACATCAGCCGTCTTCACACCTCAACCTTAAATATGGATATGGGGTTGCATCGCATAGTGTGAACCATGGCTTAAGTGACGCATAATGAAGTATAGCATGTTGGATGAATTAATTGGTTTTGTGTGACTGATGTAAGGTCAAGTTTGAGGATATTTAATCGCTTGATCCCCACTAATGAGACACAATTGAATTTGAAAGTCCTAAAGAGATTTGATTTTGTTAGAATCCGAGCTTTACTTCAACCGACATTTTCGTCGAGTGTTCCAAAGGCCTTTGATATTCTCTTTCAGTTCATAGTGATACAGTGACGAACGGCAAATTTTTCAATCGACATATAGTTTTTATTCGTGGAATAAAATTGACGTCTGGCAGTTCTTGTATGGAAGTAATGTCAAAAATTCAATATTATTCCTCCGATAAAGTTATCTGGAGGTAAAGCATTACCAAAATGACAATTACTCATGGGTAGGTACGTATGTGCAAAAACTGATCTGAAAATGCATACGTATAGAAACTGGTGTTCCGTTGGCTGAATCTGTACAATCTAGATACTACTATAACAATTAATCGAATGAAACCGAAAACTGTTTGTGGGTTTAAACCGGCAGTTAAGTGTTGAAAATTCATTTGCCTTCATTTCTTTCAATGCAACTTTTGAAGAAATTAGGCACATAAAGACTAGCAGCACCCACTTGATTAAAATGATTCCACCATTACATTTGTTATTCACTTTCTTAGAAGTTTGTTTACTTAGTTTCCCAACTCCAACATGTCTGCGTCAGAGAGCACACGAAACTTTCCCCAGCATCCTTCCGCCTGATACAGTTTTCTCGTGATTTCTCCCAGCACATAATCATGTCTTTTGAAAAATAATGGCCCTCTTTATTCTGCAAAACCTGCCACGATGAAAAGTTACTGCAGATTGAA
Organism: Gortyna flavago; assembly: GCA_963669345.1. Classification (NCBI taxonomy): domain Eukaryota; kingdom Metazoa; phylum Arthropoda; class Insecta; order Lepidoptera; family Noctuidae; genus Gortyna; species Gortyna flavago. Next base: position 6,559,925 of record OY770131.1, read on the forward strand.
TCGCAGAAAAAGACGACGGCTTAAATAAGAATATTCAGAGTTTACTTTTTAAATAAATTGTATACATCTTTTGCAGTTTGGGCAAATAGAAAATTATGCGGTACCTAATCCAATACAGATAAGTACAGTTTTTATTGCAACGTATTTTCGCAATAAAAGGTTGAAACGTTTTTTTTTTTACAGATTGTAGAACTATGGTCTAGTGAATTAAAGAGAACATCCACCACATGGATTATTAAGCTACCGTTACACTAGCAGATTATGTTTTAAACGGCGCGAATCAAGAATAAATTTAAAAAAATCGGCCTTATTTGAACTAGATGACGCGCTAATTATCTGTCAAAATAAAATCTCGACAGCAGATATTTTGGATTGACTCACATCAGCCTATAATGTTCCCACTGCTGGGACACAGGCCTCGTCTTTCTGTGAGAGGGAGTGGGCCATAATCCACCACGTGGGCCCAGTGAGGGTTGGTGGATGTTGAATCACACGCGTGACTGTAATAAAGTTGAAGCAAATATCTTTAATATAATGATAAGCGTTCACTTACGTTGATTTTGAGGGAGACTGTCTGACTGTGAAACACAAGGTAAGGAAAAGTATATGAGAGCGTATAGTATGCAAGTGGCTGAGAGAATTCGACGCCGGGCTTCGGGGCCGGGCGGCGAGCCGGCCCCGTTAACGTAAACTCACTACTTTACGTAATGCCCAGGTTACACGAGGCTAGATTTATAAGCTAGGATAGCAAGCAAGTAATATCCTGCGGGGTAATTGCGTAACACACTTACAATGGCAATGCCTTTAATATTGGCATTTCAACAACATTCATTGCGTCATTTACGTAGTCGTACGAGCAGACACATTTTTAAACATATAAAGCAGTGGATTAGCAAATTCTTTCAAATTTCTTCAGCTTAAGATTAAAAGTTACTCTCTAGACTAACTATCTTGGCTTAGCACATGTTAGAACCGTTTACATGATGCTAGGATTTTAAGCTACTAGCATTGCAATGACATAGGGCGTGGAGTTTTTTTTTTGTTTTTTATATCTCTATGTTATTTAGTTTATGTTTTACATCTACGAGTCCCAATAAATACTTTTTCTTTCTTTCTTTCACGTGTAACATGGGCATAACAACAAACTCTCCGCCGACAGTGCTCTCATATTGGCTCCGTTATGTATGCAGTGACCTTTTCGTGAATGCACGACTTAAAGAGATTTTTAAGCATTCTATTCTGTAGACTCTCTTAGTTAATCGCTATCGGTCGTGGAGGTGTGCGGTTTTTTTGTTTTCATTCGACGTGTGAATCCAATAAAATAACCTCGGGCCGGACTTTGTTCCACTGTACATACCTACTTACAGTGCGGTTTCCCTCTGATCTCTGGTGAGTGTTGACAGTGGCAGTCGATCAGCCGTGCTCGCGCTGCTCGGTGTGTGTCAGCCCCGCGGTATTTACCGTTTCGCAACACTGACCGTTTTAGGTTCAAATCCTTTATTGTTTTCGCATTCAATATCCACTTCGATTAAATTCTTCGATTATAATTGAGAAGTTTCATTCACAACTGTGTGATTGTTTATTTGAATCTCGTAATAACATTTTATTCCGGAAATTCATCCAAGTACATTTTCAATGGTGTTGAAATTACGGAACCCTTTTAATTAAAATGCGAACGCGGCTGTAAATTAGCTGCTCGTCTATGGGACAGTTGAAGAGAGGGGGAAAATAAAGCAACTTTACATTTTAAATGTACAAAGGCATGAGTAAACGGTAACAAGAAAATGAGGAAATTCGTTTGAATGGGCTGTACAAATCATATCTACTCGTCGTAACACACAATTTTCTATAAATTAAGCTGGTGAGCTTACAATTTTCCTAGAATAGGGCACAAATTATTCGAAAAACGAAAATTTTCACATTTTTTGGTTCATTAAACCTTGATACACTGCTTAACGACATCGGACATGATGAAAGCCCTTTTTCGAAAAGTCCTCTGTTGATCAAAAGCTGTTTATTGTGAAATCTATAAAGAAGAGCGGAAATATTGTGGGTTATCGATGACTTGCAACGTATGTTAAATGGGATAAGTGGAAGGGAATGCACCCCCCTGCCTTAAGGGTGGAGTTAAGAGGATTGGCTGATAATAAACGCACTCGTTTATTCAACCTTTGTACAAAAGTTCACTTATTACAATCGATATAAAGAATATAACTTTCAATTTTTCTTTTCATTTCTGTTGTTACTGGAAAATGCGTGACACTGTGCAGGTCCTCTCAAATCTGTGTGGTACTTTTCTCAAAAAACCATTTCAAATATCAATCTCCATGGTCTTCACATGGCATGACCAAGATTATGTCTGGACTTTAAAAGAGACTGTGACCTCTGAGTTTGTTTCGGCCTTTCTTCTCAAAGTAGTCAGATAGGAAATTCCGTCCCCATTTAGCTAATTTTTTTTATAATAAGTTGTGTAAAAGTGATTCCGATGTCCTATTTACAAAATAAACAATTTAATTTCTACATCTTTAGGTACATAGCAGTACGTAGAGGTAACCACCAAATGTTTATTATAATGAATATCTACTTAGGAAGTAGTGTTTTGTAAAGAAAACTCCCAACCTCACTGTGTGGGCGGAGTTGTGTGCAAAAACTAGTTCCGTAATAAAAAGCAATAGTTTAAGGCTACAGAATTTCCTGAAGACAACCTTTGTTCGGCAAATACTTCATGCAATAATTCCTATAAGTCCACAACTCAAAATACAAAATTGCATAATAGCGGGAAATTATCAGTAACTGCCACACGTTAAATATCTGTCTAAAGGTTCCCAAATTTCTATTCCCATTTTCTCGGAGGCTTATTAAAATATTACAGGCAATTACGTGGGTACACAAGGAAGTTAGGGATAAAGTGCTGATCGGCTACGGCTTACTGCGAGCGTGAAACATCTCGGTCAAGTGGTTGTGCTCAAGAATTTTAACCGAGATTAATAAACGTTGAGTACGCAGAAAGGTGCTTCTTTTGTGTTTATCATCGGTCTATTATTAATTATGACCCGCTATTCGCGTATTCACTATATTATATTACTAGGTAGCTTCCCGCACGCAAAATACGCGCATTGACGTGGAGTTGCGGACAACAGCCCGTATTACCTATTAGGTAGCTTCTGCCCGCGACATCGTTTGCGTGGAGGTAGAAAGAAACACATTGCCTACCCTAAAATAATAGGTACATTTTTGCAAAACTTCCCATCGCTTTTGTTTCGTTTTCACTTAACGTTCTTTCTGACTTTTTTTCTCTTTACTCGGCTCCTATTAGTCCTAGCGTGATGTTAAATAGCCTATAGCCTTCCTCAAGAATTAGGCTATCGAATGCTAAAATATTTTTTCAAATCTGACTGGTAGTTTTACAGATTATCGCTTTCAAACTAACAAACTCTTCAGCTTTATTATTTCCTTATCCTTATTTCTTTTTTTTTATTGATACTCGTATAGGTATTATTCGCGTAATCACTAACGTTTTCAAGTATTTGATTTACAAAAAAAGTGGTGTTGACGTCAACTCGGTTTCTTTGCTCAGAGATTCAATTCTGTCTCCAAGTTTGTTTTCTTTGCATCTCTTTGTCGTAGTTTATGTACAAGTGGGTCGAATGAAAATATTGTCTATTAAGTTGTGTATACCTACACAGTAAGGTTAGGCCCCCTTATCCCACTGCGGGCTTTCTGTCCAGAAAAGCCAATGTGAGAATTATGAACCCAACATATTTGAAAAAATGTGTGTCGTGTCGGTTTGGAAGATCGCAGTACAGTAGTGCTTAGATAGAGTGCTTGTTTATGGCTTACCAATAGCATCGTAATCTATTCCCCGCAGTTCACTTTTACGACCTGCAACTGATATATCTCTTTCGTTTCTAAACCCAGTTTCCACTTGTGACAATTCACACTTTATTGTACTGCCAATATAGCTCAGTTATTCACGAATCACGTATACAGTTCCGCATCGTACTTACTTATGTAGGTATACGGATCGGAAGGATCTTCATTGACATAAATTTATTTTCAGTATAATTATACAAGGTAGAAGTCTTTAACCAGTGTGTGTTGCCAGTGATGACATATGGCACTGAAACGTGATCGCTTACAATGGGCCATATTAGAAGGCTAAAAGTCACCAAACGGGCAATGGAGAGGGCTATGTTTGGGTTTCCCTGCGTGATCGAATCAGAAATGAGGAGATTCGCAGGAGAACCAAGGTAGCCGACATAGCCCGAAGAATTGCCAAGCTTAAGTGTCAGTGGGCAGGGCACATTGCTCGCAGAACAGATGGCCGATAAGGCCGAAAGGTTCTGGAGTGGCGACCGCGTACCGGAAGACGCAGCGTTGGAAGGCCTCCCACAAGGTGGACCAACGACCTTGTGATGGCCGCAGGAACCCGTTGGATGCGAGAAGCACAGAACCGGTCGAAGTGGAGGTGCTTGAGGGAGGCCTATGTCCAACAGTGGACGTCTTGCGGCTGAAATGATGATGATGATGACGTCGATGCTTAAACTGTAACCATGAATTCAGCACATGATAAGAAAATATCTGCTGTTTCATAACAAAAACTGCAATACCTATGCGGTCAAAATGTATGGAACAGCATTTTTTTTTAAATAACCGACGAACAATTTAACGGCTTCAGAATAATGTAATGAATCCATCCATGATAACGGGTCGCCTGTCGCTGTATAGATTTATTTGGAGCTATCAATGCTATATTGTTCCGATTCAGCTTTCTTAAAACAAACAAAAAACTCTTCATAAGTAGGTACACTTTGTAGAGAAATCTACAAATAGTTGCTTTACGCTGCACAAATCCTGTTTAACTGCGATCTGCAAAGTCGTATATCATTTTTAAGAGCAGATGAATTATTGCGTGATTAATAAAATTTCGAATGAAACTTACCTACCTACGCGGAACCACTCTAGGAAGACAACAGAAATTACTAGGAAAACTGAACTAAGAAAACAAACTTATTAAGTAACATTAGACGATTAAATTCTGCGGTGGGCGGACCAAGACTGATGGAAATTGGGGATAGTTTTAAATTCAAACAATTTCCGTGTAATTCGAGGCTGCGGGTAGATTCATCGTGGAAGTGTCCACAAGCAACCGCCCGTACTTTTGTTTTCAATAAGCACGGATCACTTGGCAAATAGTTTGTAGGCAGAGGAGGACCACTTACGGGACGCGGTCGAAAAGTTACCAGCGCAATATGCGCTGCTGGTAATGCTTCTAACACGAAATGGGTTAGATATTGGGTAGGGAGGGAAATATAACGTTCATTTTATATTTGTTGCTCGAATTTGAACTGTGAATCTTAATACTAATAATAAAGCTGAAGAGTTTGTTTGTTTGAACGCGCTAATCTCTGGAACTACCTACCAGTCAGATTTGAAAAAATGTTTTTACTTTTAATAGCTCAATTCTTGAGAAGGCTTATAGGCTAATAATTTGACATGCCAGGATCCTTATGAGCTGAGAAAAAAAATTTCAGAAAGAACGCTAAGCGAAAACTAAGTAGGTAATAGCGCGGGCAGGCGATGCGATGCCACGGGTTGGGGCGGGGGTACAAGAAATTTCAACGCGGATGTAGTCGCGGACAGAAGCTAGTTTGTTATAAGGACTGGTTTTTCGGTTCGGTGTTTGCTACTCTATTTAAACATGGCTTTCTCATTTCCGCTTTGCTAGCACACTATTAGCTTTTGGCAACTCGGCTATATTGCTGTATGTAGGTGGTTTTTAGGGCATTTGAAATAATAAAACCGTTTTGGATTGTAATAATAATAATTTATTTATTATACCAAATATATATGATATACATCGGATGACACTCTTATAAGACTAGTGCTTGGGAGTTTATGACATGGGAGCATCTGTAGCTGAACTAGGACGAGTCCTGTATTTAGGCATACAGCGCCAGACCCCTTAAAACAGACAATAATACATATTAGCCCAAAAGACATGCAAAAAGTAGCATCAATGAATGATCCTAAATAAGAAAAACTGAAAAAAACAAAAATGAGTGTGTGTCTGTGTGTGTAGAGTAGTGAAAGGCGTTGGGTAGTGTAATTGGAATAATGCTTTATATTAAATACGTTAAATATGTGAACCATTCGACGTGATAATGGCACGTCACACAGTATATCCAACGTTGGGACACCCGTAACGGTAGGACTATGTCGTGCCAACGTCAAAAATTAAAATCATCCCACACAATCAGATAGAAATGATTCCCCTGGGTATAACTGTGACAAGCTGTTATCATGTCGTATTGAGCGAAACAAAAAGGAAAAATAAAATACAGTAGAGAGGGCACCATTTACTATATTTGCGTCGAAAATAAATAGATTATCCCGGTAATTTACCCTTATCAGTGAAAGGGGTTTACTGAGTACTGATCCAGTTTATTATCGGATACTGATCAAATCTAGTGAGGATTGATTGAACATTATGGCCACTAGAAATTTTTATGGTAAATAAATGTAGGTACCTACTTTTTTATTTAACAGGTACACTAAAAAATAAGCCAAGTGTAAATAAGTAAAATAATTGAAAATAAATAAATAGTTAAAATCTACTAGCCTAAATAGCCTACAATAGTGTCCTATAATTACGTGGTTTACCCAAAATATAAATATCCACTATAAACAAAATAAAATACATTTCCATTAAAAAAATAAGTAAGCACACCGGTACTTACTTATTTTTTTGATGGAAATGCACACTATAATTTACTTTTTTTTAAAGGAAATTTATAAATGTATCATTCAGAATGGAGTAAATTTTGGAAAAATCTCTTTTAATGGCTAATTATGTCATAAATCATAGTCCCCGGAATGGTTGCAAGAATCATCGTTGTGTGAATTTCATCTTCATAATGTAAAGATTATGCAAATATGAAAATAACATTCTACTCTCATAATTTAGTTTCAGAAAATTTCATTTACTTTTAATACTTACGTTCATACGTCGTCGGGGGAAGAAAATATTTTTGTTACAGTTAAGGTATGACACGACAGGGCACGCCGCGACAGCGGCGGTAAGGCCCCTCTTTGAGGAGTGGCTAGAGAGGCGTCACGGCGCCCTCACCTACCGCCTGACGCAGGTCCTCACCGGACACGGATGTTTCGGGAGGTTCCTGCACATCATCAGGCGGGAGGAAACGCCCGGGTGTCACCACTGCGAGGATCGCCCAGAGGACACGGTGGTGCACACGGTGGAGGTCTGTCCCGCTTGGGCAGAGCACCGCCGTGTCCTCGTAGAGGCGATCGGCAGCGGCGGCGACCTCTCGCGCCCGGCCCTGGTCCAAGCCATGGTCCGGGGCGAGAGGGAGTGGGAGGCAGTCACCTCCTTCTGCGAAGCAGTCATGCTAGCGAAGGAGGTGGCGGGATGGGCGAGGGAGAGAGCGGAGAGAGCCGCCCGTCCCAGCCGCCGCGGTAGACGCTCCGGGCGTCGGGAGCCGCGTGACGACTCCCGGCCACCGTAGGCGCGGGCCTGCGGACGGCGAGTAATGGGTAGCTCGCCGTCCGATCAGGACCAGGCCCGTGCCGGACGGCGCGTATGTGTTCCACGCGCGCCTCAAAGAGATGTCAGCAGACATGGAGGGGCCCGTTAGGGCCGAAGCCTGCCGGGGCAGCGGGATTGTCCGAAAGGGTTACCGCTGCCCCGGAACATAAAAGGCTAAGGAAGGAACACGGATGAGTTTTAGTCAGTAAGAGTCTGACACTCCCTTCCGCTCCACCCAGAGCGGGAGGGGTCATTTGATGATTTCCCATCCTAAAAAAAAAAAAAAGGTATAACACGACGAAGCATTATTAAATTCATTTTAAATTAGATCGCATGCATGGTTGGCAGTAAGTACAATGGAACCTTATTATAAATTAGTTATTTATTTTCATTTTAGGTTTCAGGCAATTTTCGTCCGATATATATCCATTTTCGGCAGTGGCCTAACAATGTAGTGCCGTAAAATCAACGCTATTAATTCAGTTTTCGGCGATAATCGATAGTTACACCAGCTAAAAGCACAATAACTGTGAAAATACAGAACATTATGCTTTTTCTTTACTTACCTGTAGCATCAGATTGATTCATTAATAATATATGAATTCGGTTAATTTATTAGGGTTATAAGGGTTAAGAGCTGTCATCTCATATCAGTGTTCTCAACCCACGACAAGAGCTGAAGAGCATGCATTGCATGCTCTTCAGCTCTTGTTAGACCTATTGACCTATTGATTATAGGTATTGACCTACATGTGTCATATCGTCCCTCGCATGACTAACAGTCCTATCTAATTTTTTGCTGATTTGAGTTAGGACAACTACATTATTCTATTCGTGATTCTTAAAAAAAAAATATCTTTCAAAATGGTTATAATTTGAGATCCAATTATCATAGAGATACGAGGGTTACTAAAAAAAAAGCACGAATAGAAAAATGTAGTTGTCTTAACTTAAATCAGCTAAAAAATTAGAAAAATGAGATAGGACTGTTAGTCATGGAGCGACATGTGACCTATTTCTACGCCCCCAGCTCAGAACCACGATAATATTAAATCAGTTTAAAGTTGAAACTTGATATTAATGGCTCTATCAGGAGGACAAACGGTATTGTCATTAGAGATTGACAGTGATTTGGACACCTACCTTAGTGAATTTATGTCGAGCGCATTATGAGGGTCATTTGTTATCGGAGTGCTTTCCATCTGCGCCTGACCCAACTGAATTATAATTGCGAGGTAAGTTATTCCGGGGTTTTGGGCTGTAAACAGTGGTCACGCTCATGTCATTTAACCAGATATAAGACGGTGCACTTTTTGTTCCTTTTTTAGCAGATTACGGCAAAGTCAAAGGAGGGTTATGATTTTAACAGGAGGACACACACAAATGAATGTATGTTCATATGTTCCCTCATAACTCGTAAACTAGAACTAGTCATATTTTAATAGACAAAAAATCAAATCAATCTTTATTTCAGACAATGTTACTCATAACACAAAAAAACATGTGATGTGCTTTCTGAAAATATTATTGGTTGTATATAATTATAAACTTATTTATAGTTAATTAAAACGGTACAATACTAATTACACGTATACGTAAACCACAAATAAGAATAAGTAAAACAAATATTTTTCACTTTGACTGTTTTTAAAAACACTAATAACGTTCATAAAAAAAAAAAATATCTTATGAATTTTCCCAAATCATACAATCAGTAAGATATACTTAAACAAGAGATCGATGTCGATGTTTTAAGGTTTTCGTATAGCCAGAGTCACTCGTAAGGGAGTTAATTACCTACATGAATTAGTAATCAACATTAGTTTCATTCGGCATCTTTCACTCGAAGTGAAACATCTGTGCACAACATAGATCAAAAGCGAATAATGAATTCCCTGGTAAACCCATACAAAGATACCTTCCAGATTTGAATATTTATTTCATTTGATGATAGCACAATCCTTGAGGAAAGTAACATCACGCTCCGACCCTTAGGACCCGTGCAAAAAGAAAAAAAAGTCAGAAAGAACGCTAAACGAAAACGAAGTAGGTAATAGCCGGGGCGGGAATGTGACTGTTATTTTTACTATATTGATTGTGTTACAAAACAAAGTCACGGGCAGAAGCTAGTTCCTGTATAATGTCGTAGGTGTCAGTGAACGTGGAATGAAACAAAAATTAACATTCACTCGAGTGGACCGCGTCTGGTTTTAGCTTTAGCAATGAGTACCTACCTATAGGTAGGCTAGGAATCGTAAGGATTTACTGGTACCAACTGAATTTAAGTCAACAAAAGTCCGGTTAGGTTCCATTTAGGAAGTTCCCACAAGTTTAATCTTAGCTTAAAAGATTTTGATTTGATCCTTATAAATTGTACGAATTTCAGTAAAATATTGGGCTTTCCAAAGATTCCCTTTGTCGGGTTAGCCACAATAATTTTCAATAAGACCAACTAAAGCAACTGAAAGTGGATAGGTACTCGCTAAATGAACGGTCGGCAGTATTTTCTAAGTGGCGGATATATCCTGCGACAGGCTTCCACGGTTTTATGGCTCACGATATAACCCCCACTATTGTTTGTGCCTAACACAACGTTTATATCCACGTTATTAATCAGCGAAATTAAAACGCTTCGGAAGCCGCGAGGAACGCATCCGCAGAATTTGTTCCCAAACGATTATAATTATCAAGTCTTTTGTAAACGTTAACCCTTGCCGGCGACCGTATCGCTGTGAACATTTCTATGTACAACACGTATTTACGGGACAATCGGCCAAGTTATTGCCATTATAAATTCCGTGTTCTCAGCGGGAAAAAGATCCTTTTAATGCGTGCTTAAATCATTTTTATTAACTTGAAAAGGTTGGATTTATGTGGGAGGCCTGCTGTTTGTAATTTGCGAGGCCTCGACGGAATTAGGGCTCGATGTAAGTTCGTGTTATGACGGTGAATCTCTAAGAATAGATCAGAGGGGCAATTCTCGTAATTTTAAGAACGTTCACAGTCTGATCTCAGTCTCAACCTGTCAAAAATACCTCTAATTTACCTAAATTTTTGACATTTGCGTGTCGCCGAGATGAGACTGCGACTAGATTTGGAACGTTTTAAGTTCCGAGAATTGGCCTTCTGACCAAAAATTATGATTCTATTCAACGTGGGCAGGAAAACAAATTGAGTTTAAAATGTAAGTTTCATTATTTAATTCCAGCTCTTTCGATCCAGGGCTAAAGTGGACCACTGGTCTTTTGTTTTCTCCAGCTCGTCCCGCCATCTTATACGGGACAAAGAAGATGGCGGATGGATAGAAAGAGCTGTTGTTCGTGTGTATTTGTTTTTGATGTTCCTATTTACAAAATTGTAGATATGTGCCTACTACATAAACCAAATATTGCACCGGAATCGGCGCTACGGTCCTAAATAATTAATTACTGATACCTAATAATACACTACCACAAGTAATAACAGATTCCAGTATTAAAATTATATTCATGTTTAATTTTCATTTCCATTATTTAGCTATGTTTGATCAATATTTTCTAACAAAACAACGCTTAAGCCTATGTTATTATCTCTAACTATTGTTTAATAAACAACTACGAAGTTGTACTACAAAAGGACATTCTCAATCGTAACGTTACAAAAAGGACAACTGAAAGATGTATCGCTTATCCAATAGAAGCACAAAGTTGCTGGAGATGACTTGCAAGTTTTGTGATTGCGATTAGTTTAGAGATCGATCGGAGTAAGCGGATTTCGGAACAACACTGTTTAAGATAGGAAGTTTGAAAATATTAGTGCGGTTACAGACAATTTGGCGGAATGATGTACATTTTGTTGGGTTTGGTTTATCATACAGTGCAACTGTATGATACACGGGCATTTGTTTTTAGTTTCATGTCTATGTTGAATTAACGCCTGGTTTCTGGAACTGAAATTACAGCGTCAAAATTAAACGCAAGTCAATTAATGCGATTTTGCTGTTGATAAATTCATTCAACCATTTACACGAGCTTGACAATTTGTTACCTAATTTTTGTGTTGATTATACAGCATTAGATATACCTACAGTATGAATTTAAATAACAGCATAACCAATTTGGAAAATCTTTTATTCTGCTAACATTTTAATTTTTCAGGCAATCAGCCCATGCAGCAGTCAATGAAATTTCCCCTAAAGACATTAAGTTGCACACTTGTACAGTAAATAAGGCCGTTATTCCTGCCTGCCGCAATGTTTCAACTCTTAATCCCTGTTAGCTACATGCACGGGCCCCGGAAATTTTTGTTTCAGCAAACGAACGGCCGCAGACCAGCTGTAAACCTTTTATGATGGAAAAATGTAACAAAAAGGAAAATTGCTAAGTGTCCCTTATAAATGACATTTAATTTTGCAGAATGTCCCTTTGGTCAGTTTGGGGGTCGTTCGTGGTCGTTGAGTACCCATTGGTAATTTATGCGTGACTAGCTGTCCCCGCGGCTTCGCTCATTTATTTGTGATGATCGTGAGTTCCTACAAGCATTTACAAACAAAACAGACGAAAAACGGACCCTCTATAGCCCTCTATATAGGAAGCTGCGGTTTTGTTTGCATATTTTTGAGATTACTTAAGACACTTAAAATTCTTTTAACATATTAATAGCCAAGTAAGCAGGTAATACTATAATGCACAAGTGTATGCGCAAAAACAGCTGCACTCCTTTTTCCCTGACTCACATATGGGACGACAATCCGACTCGACCGGAGAGAGGGCAGGCGTAGGACCAACGGCTTAACGTACTTCCCAAGGCATCAGGTTGTCACACCACCAAATGCTAAACATCAAGCTTCTTCTAAGAAATTCCTATTGGAAAAAATCTAATAACACTTTACCCGACCTAGATCTGAAACCCAGGAACCCACGTTCAGCAGTCGCGCGTACGACCACGTGACCACTAAGGCAGTTAACGTATTAGAAAAGTAATAATTTATTATAAAAGTTTTTTTTTTTAATTTAAATATATTTTCGAAGTTCGAAATCACTACATAAAATCACCATTCCAAGACACAAATTGCAGTATCAAAGCAAGGAAAAATTTTGAAACAAGTTGGAAATGATTTAAAATATTTATGATACAAAAAAAAATACTGTCAATTCTTCGTATATTCGATTCAACACACATTAAATATGAAACATAAAAGTAAAACATTTTGATGCCCAATGAGCTCCTGCCTTTTTCTTTTCCATTTTTTTTTTAAACACTTGTATATAGTATAAATATATTTTAGATCACAATTATGGTTAATGAAAAAAAAAAAAACACAAACATAATAAACATATAATGCTTAGAATGCAAAAGTAAAACATTGCTCGTAAATATCGAAGTCACATAATAAATATAGTAGCTGAACACATTATCTTTAAGGAAATTTCCTTAATATCTATATTTTTGGTGCTTCTAACGGCCGAACTTTCCCCCATTATGGCCAATAATAAGAGTAATATTTCGCTTTGTATGTACACTTTAAACCGAAGTCGTCAGCGCCTGCTAATTGTACTGAAAACGGCGTCTATAAATACAGTCAATGGATAATAAGACCTGCAATTCTGTCACGTTAGTCTAGTACGCGCAAACACTGCTGCTGAGTTTAGGTCCTGGGTTCGATTCCTTGGTCGGACAACGTCTTATTAGGTTTTTACATCAGGATTTTTTTAGTGGCAGTTCAAACAAAGTATGAATTTGTGTCCGGTTGATAGCAAGTAGGCTCGCCCCGTATGGGAATGTAACTGGCGAATGTAGGTGGAGGCACTAAAGCTACATAATCAGCCTATAATGTTCCTACTGGTGGGACACAGGCTCTCTGTGGGAGGGATTAGGCCACAATTCACCACGCGGGTCTAGTGCGGGTTTCCTCACGATGATTTTCTTCACCGTTTTAAGAGCAGTGGTGATGAAATATTTACACAAAGTCAAGTGCCTGCTTGGGTTCGAACCTACGACCTATAACTCGTAAGTCGCGGCCGTTACCACTGCGACACCAAAGATACACCTCCGCCTTACCTTTCGAGGAATACAGGCATGATGTTACTACTTAGTTAATTGAAAAAACGTGACGTGACGTGTCTGATGCAGTGTTTCCTACATTTCACGATTTTCCCTGTGCAGTAGCGCGGATGGAATTGCACTGATTCAAGATCATGAGACTTAAATTAAAATGCTCATGCTAGCTTCACAGCATTCTGAGCAAGATTCTATGAACGACTTTCAATGTTTTTGGATGGCTACAAGTAGGTTAAAAGACAAGCCTAGCCTTATGTGAGCGTAAAACTGTCAGTGAGGAATATTTGTAGGTAACTACTGTACCTACCATTCGTAAACAATTAATATTAATGAAAAAGCTTTCTGTTATTCTTAAAATCTCAGAGCATGTTTCATGCTAAGCTCCTTTCCTATTATGCAAATCATCCGATACCATGAAGGTAGGAAATTATAACACTCCAGCTTTTTGTCTGACATCGTAGATTTACCTAAAAATTTGTTCAAAAACTCGTTAAAGGCAACGCCATAAATCTGTAAAAATAAAATTTTTCTACAAATTAAAATACGATACAAAATAATAAATTCACTTGGTTACGATGAAGCCCGCGCCTTCGCGTCCAGAGAGCTTGGGAGCCATTGTGTACAAGCTATTTCAAAGTGCCTTATCATAAATAATACTTTTTCCTCCCTTAAGATAATTGAAATTCTTTAAAATTCATCTTTTATTTTTCACGGCATCTTGGGAGATAATGCCCTATTTGTGAGAAGGATTTGGCAAACGGTTTTTGGGATTTGAATCCGTTATTAACTTCAAGGATTTTTCTTGGTCGGCTAAAAGTTAAGTGTAAGCTTTCTCAATCCTATGGCAGTACCTTAGATGTAAGTTCAGCGAGGCCATTTAATATTATGACCCCTCGTGATGAGACATACAATTTTATCGCTCATTTCAAATTATGTAACTTCAATTGTTTTATGTGATACTTTTTTCTAACAAATTACCCCCTCATAAAAGTTGCTTAAAGTTAAGTAATGATTAGCGTATATTTAAGTATCCATTTAAGACGTTCAGACGTCTCTTAAATTTAAGCAACGTTTAAAAATACGAGGGCCTTTGAAAGCCTCAAAGGCCTTTTCAAAAAATGCAAGATTACTCCCCAAGTCCCATCGTAACAATATAGAATCAAATCAGAATAGGTAATACGATTATAATACCGAGAGTGGTAGGCAGAGGTGATGCTCATTGCTAGCCCTTGATAAAATTAGAATGAGGCCCGCTTTTGTTGAGCCTCCTGAATTATTAATGAAACAAGAATAAGAAAACTTTTACAGTATTTTTCGAGCAATGTTAGATCTGGTTCATTTAGACGTCGCCTGAATGTTTGAAAATCTTGTTATCTTAATACCGGTATCATGTCGGGGAAAGTTTTGGATGAATGATAAGATTAAAAAAGCAGAACGGAGGAAGTGTACCGCGCACAGGAGGCGGCGAGCGGCGTCGCGGCGCAAGACGGGTTCGTGACACGCGCTCATAAAATTTACATCTCGTGTATCGCAAACGTATTTACACAGTATTTTTTCCAAATTCCTCTCATGAATGTAACAACAGTCTCATGAATTTTATTGCGCGCCGTGGTCGAGAGCGGACGATTGTAGTAAGAATTGCGGTCTCCACTAGTCATAATTGAATTACAAATCATAGTGTGGACGACGAGCGTAGCGGGGCCGTGCGGTGCGGTGCGGTGCGATGCGGTGCGGTGCGGTTACAGAACACTGCATGGTCCGTCATTCAGCAATCGAGTCCAATATTCGAACCTATATACCGCCACAACTTTGATATTGCACGCTCCATTCGTGCCAATCCGCAGCCGCAAATTGTGAACGTGTCTGTCCGTCGGCTAATATACCTACGAAATTCAGGCGGAAAAATCCGAAAAGTGATACACGGACCATACAAGTGTGTTCCCAGAATAACAATCAGAAATATATGTTATATGTTTATGTAGGATACCGTCTCGTATGTAGATTATGCCGCTTCAATTATTCGTAACTCACGTAGCTAATGTAATTACTAACATTCAACAGCCTAATTTAGTTTACCTACTTTTCCATTAATATTGTAGGTTGAGATTCTCTAAAGTACTGTAATTACGGGCATGATTCCAGGCAGCTCACTGTGATTAATTACTACTAAACTTCCTAAAAACAGGATCAAACAAAATGTAAATTGTCCAGGATCGCGTGCGCCGATTGATCGCACGGTCAGCTAATTAGATCAGGAGTATAATTAATCGACTCGTTGGGACCAGTGGTGAGCGCGCGGAGTGTTGAACTGGGTATCGGGATTTCGAGCTTTATAGAATAAAAAAGGGCTACTTTTAACAGAAAAATTGGGGTAAAGAATTAAAAAATAACGATTACTTACTTAGTTATCGACTTTAAACCAATTCAGTTTATTGGATAATATTGTTTAAATTACAAAATTAAAAGTAAAAAACAACCAAATCAATAGTTATTATATATAAGCGGTAGTTATTTTAAAATGTTCAAAATTTTTGGATCCTTTTTGATGTGAAATATCTATCACGGCGGTTCAATTCTCTCTGAAATTCATATCGACGTTTCGGTGTTTCACATCTGCCAGGCGTCCCGCGACCGCACATTTTTTTTGTTTCACTCCTTCATCAAGATGTCCTATTTGTAGCACTAACATAATCAATGATATATATACGGAAACAGTACGGGGCTGAACGAGACACAAAAGGGCTAAATCTAGCTCCGAAGGCTAAGTTGGCATCACTCGCCACGCGCTCCCACCGACTGTCAGGAAATATTTGCTTAATGATGGCTTTGACGAGCCCTTCGCCAGCGCCAGCTCATTCAAATACACTCCAAACGAAATCATGGGTCAATTGGGCCAAAACTAGACGCCAATGTATTGTCTAGTATATTTAGGTACTATTTTATTATGAAAAAATTTAGATATACCATACATAGGCAGGCGAATAATATTTTTCGCTGCGATTCCAGCGATTTTAATTTATGCAGGCGTGGGCTGAGTAATAAAGGGTGGCAGATTTATTTTAGGGCGATAAGCACCAAAGCACCTACTTAATTAATATTCAACATACCAACAATTTAACTATAAATTTATTTATGAACGCAATTTATATCTTAAATTGTTGTAGTTCTTTATTGCAAGAATTTCCACGGTAAAGCGTAGCCATGTATTCACGTCTCAATGTTGTGGCTAAAACGTTGTTTCGTTGAAATATTCTGCCCTAGTCTCGCCTGTATTGACAAAATTTATTGGACACTAAAGTTTTCATACGCTTTTATGTTTTCGGGAGATTACGACACCAGCAGTTTGCCGGTGCCCCGTTGTTTATAAGAGTCCTCGCCTTCAGAAGGGACGCGCGAAATTGCTTCTTTTCAAAACAATATTTGTGTTTCAATGTTCTGCTGAAATCAATTTTTACAACCCGTGCGTTTTGGATGGGAAACACGATTGTTGTTTTGAGGGACGCGAGATAACAGTTACAGATTTACCTGTTATTACAAAAAGTGAAGGCGGAACTTCGAAACAAAATAAAGTTGGACAGCGAGGTGGTGTCGGGCTGCGTCAGCGCATGCCCGCGTCGCTCGCTTTCCGCTCAATAAACGCTTGCAGGCCGCGCAAGTTTCGCCCTCGGCCGGCCGCACGCCGCTCCGACGTAGGTACCTACAATAACAACTTTTGTCACAACTTTTTGGCAGAAAGCTTAATTCGACTTTACGTCACCTCGCTCAGGATTTATGTTCCGTTTGAGTTTCAAATTAATTGGCGTGCAGACAAATTCGTGTAACAAACTTTGAACGATGTTTTAAATGTGATTGATTTGTAACAAATGGAAAATTTGTCAGTAATTTATACGTGACTCATCCTCCTATTGAAGTATAGTGATTTAGGTTAGCGGAAAAGTGAACTCAAATACAATTGTATTTGGCAGATAGCTATTACATTTTTGTATCAGAAAATATAAATTCGATATTTCTAGGATCAATTGAATCAACATAAATATTCGTGCAAATAAATAAATACGATGAATCGTTTGAGTATCATTTTCAAGAAATCCAGCTTTGTTACGTTAATGTTGTCGAGTCTAGCAGTAAGATGTCCAACATCGCTTCTAATTGATTCGTTATTTGTTTTGAATTGAATTCGTTATTTATTAAGAAACAGTAATTATAATGTTTCAAAAGTAAAATTATTACATAGACTTATATTAGCGACTTATATTAGCGACTAAATGGTAAGTTACAAACTTTTTAATTAGAGTTAAAATAATCAATTTCCTTCCTGATTCATTGAATAATAAATCATATACGAGATAGGAAGCCATCGTACAAATTATTAGGAATGTAAGAAAACTAATTGAAAATATATTGTATAATGCCTTTGACAACTCCGTAACAAATATCCCAATCAACTTTATAATAACCGCAGGCAACTGAATCTTTAACTTCCATATTCAATCATTCTAATAAAAAAAATAAAAATATTTTATTTTCAGATAACCAGGGTATAGGTGTGAAACTGTCAAACAGATGAATTGCGTGATATGAATTGTTTTATGATTCTGCCAAAGTGGCCTTTTTACGCCCATAATGTGAATATATATATATATGTGAATTATTAACAAAACTCCATATATTATCAGTATGGAAAGACTGTAATGGTCATAACGTGTGTTTGGAAAATTGAATCTCTCTCGATTATTGTCGGTTCGCGTTTAGCGAACTACGCTCGCATTGATTTAATAGGTGTCACCGACGGTAAGCCGGATCGACGCTTCAAAAATTGACGTTGTAATCACCGTAAACGCGGTTATACTGCACATGTAATATCTAGGTTGTAGTGAGTGGATACGATGAGAGTCTTACGTTTAGTTTAAAATATACGTACATGGACTGTTGTTTCGTTTAGCTGGTAATAGTTACATTATTGAAAACTGATTCTACACTTCGTTAATATTTATTTTTATTACGGCCCACTCTCTCTCACAGAGAGGAGGCCTGTGTCCCAG
Source organism: Gortyna flavago (assembly GCA_963669345.1). Taxonomy (NCBI): domain Eukaryota; kingdom Metazoa; phylum Arthropoda; class Insecta; order Lepidoptera; family Noctuidae; genus Gortyna; species Gortyna flavago. Next base: position 6,578,552 of record OY770131.1, read on the forward strand.
CAGTGGGAACATTATAGGCTGATTATGTTATGTTTTATTTTTAGTAGAAACAAATATTCAAAAATAAATAATCACAAGATAAACCTTTACATTTGATAAAAACCTATTCGGCATTCTAGTTCTAGCCGCCACCGCATCGTAGCAACGTCTACGCTGCTACGCCGCTACGGCGACCTGTAGCCACAACACTACGACAATGCAATAACGTAGCACTGTGCTACGAATCTTTAACTTTACCAAAAGACTGCAGCGTTTAACCTTTGTTGTATGCATTGAAATAACACGACACCGACACAGTACAATTGGGGTTGCTCGTGCCGTTTGTCTCGAATGGAGTCACACTTAGCTACGAGTTGACATCTTTTGTGAGTATTCAAAACGACGTGAAGATGCCACTGATTTATGAGCGCCCATTATTCTTACTTAGTGTGACGTAAACACATGCCGTTCATTCCAACGCCCGATACGTAACGGAATAAAGAGAACGAGACTTTGTAAGTACTACGTGCGTATTTTTTTATGTTCGGGAAATGTTTAATGGGAGCTTTCGTTGAGGCTTTTTTATGTAGCGGGAAGATTATGGCCATTACTTAGCGTCATAATACGAGATGGCGGCCAACTTTTATTTCAATTCCATTTTTTAAAAGAGGACACTTCTATATACCTTTCATGTATTGTTTTCAGAGCACACGAGAACTTTTAAGTCATATTGGAATACTCGACATCCAAAAGAACATTTCGTGCGCGACCTGCCTTCCTAGATGGATACCTCCGTCACGAAATTTAGGAGAGGGGAATCTTGGCAACACAAATAGTAATAAGCTCGAGAAGTCGCTCAAACTCTGCCGGGGCTTTCGGAGTCTTGGCAAATATTACGACAAAGCGACACAAACTTAGATATTGTTTGTTGGCTATCCTTCTGTCGTAGATTGCGCCACAAAGACGCGCCGTCGTATTTATTAGGTAGGCAACAATCAACTGTTTATATTGTCATACCCTTCCTTTAAATTAGACTACAAAAGTAGGGTTAACGTAGGTCACTTTACCCTGCTTTAATAGTAGCTTAATTTTAGTGCCACATTACTTTTATAAGTAATACCTAATAGCGAACCAATGGCAGTAATTACTCCGTTGCTTGCTTGATTCGGAATAAAATGCCATCATTTTTGTTATTTGCTTTCGTAAAAAGGCTACGGAAATGTGTTAATTAACATTAAAGACTTTTGTTATTTTTTTGTTCATATAGAAATTTTTATGTTAAAGATTGTGTAGAAGGATTACTCTCTTTTTACAAACTTTTTAGCGTTTTTTTTTATCGAAGAGTTTCTAGAAAGAAACAGTATTTTAACAGAACGTTTTGTTTGCTTTCCAGTTGGTACATCTGAGCGCATTATCAGAAGGTAATGATCAAACGAACATCAAAAATTGATAGAATACTTCGAGAGAGGTCGAGGAGCTCGTCAAATTCGCGTTATCACTAGCACTAACAAACACTAGACTAGACCGGGAGTGGGTCCGCAAAGGCGGCGCCTCTCACCTATTTCCAAATCCTGCTCTTGAATGGACGTATTCTGCAGTCCGTATTGCAACTCCGTAAGGCACATGACACATCACAAACCAAAGATCTCAGAATTTGGAGCGACGTTATCTCCGTCTTTGTAATAAAGCTCGCTGGCGTCGGCACGTCATAAAACGGCAAAATGTCTCGTACCTACTCAACTAGGTACATATAGGTACATAACACCGAGTAATACCGCTCCCCATATAATTGGTTGATGCAAATGCGCTCCCGTGCACATTCTAAGACATTTTTATTACTCCCGGGAAAGAGTTAATATCGCTTTATGTAAAATGTTTCAGCAAGCTTAATTTCATTTTATTCCGCGTTTATTAAATCCGTTTATTCATAAAAATAGCTGGCTGGAAGTTTTCTTGCGAGTCTAATTTTGTTACTGTTAGATGCACACTGCACATTATATACGTAACTAATATACACATACAACTGTAAAGCTTGGGAAGATTTACTTGGTGCGTTATGGAAAATGGTTTCACATAACTGGCATATTTTCATATTCCATGAAACGTAAGGTACGCGTGGTAATCCATATGCGATTTATCAAAGACCTAGCTGTTGCCCGCGACTTCGTCTGTGATCCCGGATGAAAAGTAGCCTGTCCTTCTCCGGGTCATGATCTATCCATGTGCCAAATTTAATACAAATCCGTTCAGCCGTTTTAGCGTGAAAGCGTAACAAACAAACAAACTTACTTTCGCATTTATAATATTAGTTCGGCAATCAGATGTTCCTGGTTTGAAATATACTCCAAATACCATCTACTAAATGTAGATAGGTTCATTACGTATGTACTAGGTTGTGGTTGCGTATGACCTACCTATAGGTATGACTGCCCTCGCAATCAAACGATTTAATGTTGATATTCAAATTGTACCTAACCCCGTCATAAATTAGCGCGGAATATAGTTACAACCAGTACCTATATCCATTGTATAAGGATTGCCATAAGTACGTTACTCAGTGCTTATTAACAAGCACGTAAATAAACTTGTTTATAAGCCGCACTATAACCTATCTTATAATTTGCTAAGTTATAAAGCAAGCTAACAAGAGAAACACATCGACGCCGCTACAAGACGTTAGCGTAACAACATTTTAACGTGTCAATTTATAGTTAGTTTGATGAAGCAGCCGCGCCGAGCATCAGGCGGACCCTTAATCGCAGATAAATGAATTATGTAGGCACCAGTCATCCATCACTGTCGTAATTTTAAGATAAAAGCCATGATGCGAGCTTGCTTCTTCAGCTGACTTATGGTAGGGTACTCTGCCGTGAAGATGATGAAATGCTTTGCAAACACCAGAGGGGCAATACTCGTAATTTTAAGAACGTTCACAGAGTGTTTACATTCTCTTTAGTTCACAGTCTGATCCATGGACTTAGGTATGTCTGATCTCAGATGAACAATTTGTTGTGTTGATAGTTCACATATACTTAAAAGTATATACATAAGTATACCTACGTTCATTCGTTTGTAAGCAGTGAACGAAAATAATTTGTAAGTTAAAACCTTAAAAACATAATTATGAGATAATCAACATTGTACTATAATACTTTTAATTCAATAAGTTGGTAAGTGTTCTTCTGTTTTTATCGACGAGTTAAGAATCTGAACTTACCTGATTCATCATCTAGTAATGCATATTTTCTTTTCATTTTCACTGGTGTAAGAAGTTCGCCCTTTAGCAATATTTTAGAGAGCATCTACATACATGCGCTGCTTTTATAATGGGACATGGTCCGTATTTTTCAAGCTATTTGCATAGTATGCATAGTTGTCCAAGTAGCTTGTGCAGCTACTTTCAAAGCTGCTCCCAAAGTTATTTTCACTCTGAAAAGTAGAAAAATCATATTTAGCGGTTCGTAAGCTGCATGCCTTTTGCTATTACGAGGTCTATTATAAGCGTATGTAACGGAACCGAAGTCGGGTAACTTGCGTCCAACGTAGATACCTATAGGCTATAAGTATACATGTATCTAGTGTATCCAATCGAAACTCCAATGCTAGATGCGAACTAGGGCGTAATACGTACTTTCTTACTAATGTAGGTAGGTTCATTTATAGGCGTACCTAATAAGTGTTTCCCGAACTTTCTCTGCCTGTAACCACATATCGAGTGGAAATAGCATAGGGTAACTGGGTACTTAGGTAGGAACTGAAAAATTGAGTTTATGTTATGAAAAGTTTATGCAGGATGTGTATGCCGCAAGTTCACAACAAGTAATAGGAGGTAGGTATCTACCTATTAATATTTTTGTATTGACTGCTTCATTGTTTGCCTCTTTTCGATTTGCAGGTCAAGTGGTGACTGGATATCCGATTCTGAATTTCTGCTTCGTTAAGTACTGGCAATTACCTAAAACTCGCTTTCCTACATAGCTTACAACTTTTAAAAGGTATCTACTTTAATATCAGTTTACAATAACATTTATTTTTTTACATCAATATCTAAACACGATGAAAAAATACAACTGATAGGTACCTATTTCTAGTAAATAAGCTACTTGCGGTCGTTGACTCGAAAAATATCATCGAATTTATTTTTTTATCCTGTTTAGATATCGATGTTCATCGTGTCTGTGGGTAGCTAATCCAATTAGACCCCAACGAAAATAAATCTAGGTATCCCTACACAAATGTCAAAACGGTAACGCTAATGGTTCAAAGACCGCTTAAGCCCTGTGTCCTTTGTCACGCCATTCGTGTTAGACTGGTATTCTTCAACCTTCAATGCGATCCACGTAGCACAATAGGTACCTATCTTGTAACCAAACCCAAGTTTCTTATTAACTTTTGTTCGATCGTATTTCACAGACACTCCCCTTTCATTTTTCACTGTAAAAGAAAACAGAACAAAGGAGCGCAGCTAATGCGTTTCTTTTGTTTAAGTATGCAAATTTTGCACATATCGATACCGCAACTTATGGCTGAGTATATTTCCCGCGCGTTCTGTAGGGGAGGTCGGGGCTGAAAGTTCCGATTTTCAAATAACATGGAATTTCATAATGAAAATGAAAGGTTACGTTTTTGATAATTGGAACCATTAAAAGATCTTTATCGGTCTTTGTAATAGTATAGTCATTTCTGCCAGTATCTCAATAGTTTTTTTTTAATAGGCAATTCTGTGCAAAATTTCGGAGAGGAACATTCAGCCCCACTTTGGGGTAAGTTGTTCCATGTGTGAGGCAAATTGTTCCGCTTGGATAAAGAAATAAAATATAAGAATAATATAGGTTTATTTTAATTAAAACAATCATTTCTATAGTTTCCTATATTGTGTATTCATGCAATGCTATAAACTAAAAAAAACAACAACAAAACATTACTGGTTACCTCCAGATAACCTTATTTGGTATTGGCAAACTAAAATTGAGATCTATTAGCTTACAAATCTTACTAGATGCTTAATTAAACTTTAGGATACAAAAAATATAACTGATAACCTCGAGATAAACATTTTTTTCATCTGTCATTTTGTCATATCCATAACAGAACTTAAAAAAAAATCAAAACATAACTGGTAACCTTCAGATAACCGTTTCTTTTATTAATTAAACCATATTAGAGATTCACCATGTTAAAAATCTTATCAGATGGCATAACTGCACTTATAAAAACAACATAACATAACTGGTAACCTCCAGACAAAACGTTTCATTAATATGTATAATAACAATTATTGAGATCACAACTTACAAATCTAATCAAATAACAAAACAAAACTGCCAACCTTCATATTAATTTTTATTTGAAATTATCAGATTATTTTTAATTTAGTGGAGTTACAGTTATCAGTCTTGTTTTAATCAGTCGTAATTAACTTTGGCAACTTTCATTCTTACTCATCACTCATTTCTTCATTTGACTCACAATTCGGACACACATAAGTAATAGTATCGCCTTTATTTATACGTTCAACATGTGCCCAATTTTTACACATGCTACATTCTATCGACTGTTCTCTTGGAAGACAATTTGAATATGAATCACAAAAAATTATGCAGTACCATTCCAGATCCTTGTCACTATCACTCTCGCTTTCTTGTAATACTCTTCGTTTAGCTTTTTCTTGAGCTTTTCCCTTTCCTTTACCTTTTCCGTTATTATTGTTGTTTTTCCCTTTTCCTTTCTTTGCAATGTCTTCATTCTTCTTTGGCTTCTTCTTTGACTGTTCTAAAACGTCGTTTTGTAGCCATTTGCAATCTTGGTGGTGCCTTTGGTAAAGGTTTTACGATTTCAGGGCTAAACAAAGCTGAAGCATTTGTCTTTGGTCAATTGGGATAAGTTGTTCCGGGGAACAACCAGCCCCTTCGAGAGGGAACTTGTAGCCCCAAATTACGTTTTTATATGAAGACTGTTATGCTAGCAAATTAATGAAATCAATTTAAAAAACACTCAAACAATAAGATACCTAACTAATGCCACTACAAAATAGGAAAGTTACACATTAATCGGTCAATAATAAATAAAAATAGACCAAAAAGTTTAAATACGAAAAAATTTACTCACGTGGTGTTTTAATAGCACGGTGCGCACAGCCACTCGTCCGCCGCCGTCGGAGCAACTAAGATGCCCGCCAGCGCGGCGCGTTGCCTGATGCTTAAACGACACATTTCGCGTGTATTGCTATCTCTTTTCTTTACAAAGTTATTACCGTCGGAACAACTTACCCCGGGAACTTCCAGCCCCGGCCTCCCCTATCGACTATCGAACAATGCTAGCAGTGGGTACTACATTTTTCAAGGTGCCCGGGGGCGGTTAGGTTGTAGGTATCTCCTCAGAATTGCACTCGACTGGCAGTGGTAGGTACGTATTACAGCTGCAAATATAGGTACCGAAGGATATTAAGAGATCCAATATATCTACATGTCACAGTTAAACGGTCTAGCTGCGCAGATCCCAGTCGTTATCTTAACGTTTGTAGAGGCCATTACACTGCTAATCATTTGAATTAATTCGAGTTAGGCTGCCTCTCCACTTGTAACAAACATGCCGCCAACAACTCTCCATCCAACAAAGTCAACAACATGTTACGCATAATGTGAACGGGAATTTTAGCATTTCATTCAGGGAAACCCCAACTAAGCGATGACGGGATCATACTTTTTGTAGGGAAACTTCTTAGGCGGCGATTCGATAATTGGACGAGAATTGAGAGTGAAATTTCAAGGACGCGTCACGTTTAGGCACATTCCGTTACATGAGAGAAAAGAAAGATATGACTCTCTGTCTCTCATACACTAAATCTCTTATTCTTTATTTTTAAGAAGTTTCATTTCTATCACTTGTACGGTGCCGCACGCGCAAATCGTAATTTTATATTTATTATTGTGCTTTTAGCCGAATCGTCATGGCACAGGCAGCGTTACACAGTCTTATTATAATTGTGTGCTGACTGCTGCCTAGTTTCGCTAGTGCATCATACGTAAGTAGGTAAGCCTGGATTCAGAGCGGTAGTTACGTGACGCAAATGACCTATACATTTTTGTTTTACAAATCCGCCAGATATTCTAATTATCTGACGGGTGATAAATTGTATTTATTTCGTAGATTTGTCTTTAATTTAACTGGTTTTCCTGCGCTATCGTGGGATTTTGGAATGGATAACTGCGTGACGTCACATTTTGCTACTCGTATTTCACATGTTGAAGTTTTGTTGGCAAACCTGTTACAATTACAAGTGGGGACGTAGCTTCAGGAATTTGTTAGAGGGTTAAACACAAAGTTTAGAGGTTTAAATCATTTAATAAAATAAGTGATGTATTAATTTCTTATAAAGAACACATTTTAAGAGCAGTCATTGGCTGTAGGTATCGTTATAAACGATTCTCTAAATAATATAAGATCTATTTATGAGAAATGAAAATGGATGTTTTATAATAGATTTCACACTGATACAAACTTGATAGTTAAGGCTAAGCAGACGGGTACGATGCGATTCTGGTAGAACAATTTTCATAGTTATTGTTCTACTAGAATAGAGTCGTATCGCGCCTGTCTGCAGGTGCCTTTTTTCCGAATGGAACATAAAATAGTTAGGAGAACTGGTGTAAACGGTCCATGTCGAAACATGTTCACAAATTGCACACCGTAACAAGTTGCATAGCTCGCTTCTAAACATTGTAAGGCCGTTTTCTACGTAACACACATCTTCACAATATACTATCAAGAACATCAGAAGTGTTATTAAATGTAATACGAAGCCTCTCGACAAACATTAAACAAAAAAGATAATTAAACGTATGTACCATAAAAATATTAATATTTAACGCTATATTCAAATTCGTAATATTTATTTTTTCTGTACTCTTCTATGTATTTATCACGAGAAAAGAATTTTATAAGTTTTTTAAGTACCGACATCTATTACAACAAATAGTAAGTAAGAAACGTTCTATAATGAATCAGTTTTACAAAAACTTTCATCTTCCTTGCCGAGTTATCTCGCCAATAAATTTATGCATATCAAAATATATACCAAATACATTTATGTTTCATTCATTGGGTCGTCATTGATATCATTTCATTAAAATATAACGCGACATCTTCAATATGTATATTAAAAATTCTTACGGCTAATTCGGTAACTAAACATAAAACGTGATGTGTCGTGTGTAATTCATAGTAGTGTTCATGTTCATGAGGCACGACCTATCCACTTGTGCTTCTGTTCAACGAAAGTGATTCTGCCGCATTAAATAAAAGACTAGTGTTTTGTTCTGTTGTAACATATCTGTAGACCATTAAAATAATAATTAAAATAAAACATATTTCAGTGCCACTTGCGTCACCTCATAATTATGGCACAGAAAGACAAGGAGATGGTTAAAATAACGTTAGACCTACACTAATATGAAACGTACAAAATTAACTACAAATTTACAAATTGCATCAGGTACGTACATTGTAATTAAACAAAAATATTAAAATAAGCGTGTAGCGACGGTCGGTTAGAGCGTGGAATGAAAGATTATTATGAAACCATTTCGTATGTATAACATAAAATATTAATAATTAATTATACCTAATTACGAAGCGTTATCGATTTAGCATAAACATAAAATCATGATGGGATAACAACATAATGGCGTCTAATACACACAAGACGAATTCGTAATAACCGAACAAGTACAAGTTGAATGAAACTACTAACAAATAGCACCTAGACCGGCGCTCGAGTGCCGGACGCTGTCCATATAAATATGGCTAAGAAACAACATGGTCAGGCAAGCAAAGTCGAATCGTTTCACTGGGAACACACAGTCATTCACTACCCTACGTAGAGTCAAAATTAAACTAAAACAATAATATCATTCTCCATCTCGTTCAAACAGATCAAGAACTTTAAGTCGTTTAATATCACTCTTTAAAACATTATATTACAAGAATCGATAGACAAAGATATTTGTTCACATTGAAACACTTGGAAAGAACAACATTGCGTAGTGGGCGACTCGCGGCGACGTCCACAGTTTGTAACTTGAGGACTGTCGTCTCGTCACCGACCCCTGGCCTCGTCAAGGCATACTGATGACACAGACTTTGATCAAGCCGTGTAACACTTTCTTGTTTCGTCTCAACCTTATAGGTTGAAAGATATGCTATCCATTGGATGACAGTTCATCTTTGAGCCACTGCGGAACAGTCCTGCCTATCCTCACGAGGAGTTTGGATAGCGCTGTGTTGTGCGGCGTATAGTACCGCTTCAGGAACTTGGCAGACTTTTCCTCCATCGGCGGATATATTCGACCTTTGGATTTACCGAGACATTTCGTCCTGTCGTTGCCTACTGCTTGGCAGAAAAATCCTTTTTTCGGATCGTACCTGAAACAAAAATATGAAATCAAATATTTGTATGGAAGCCTATCCTAGGTGCTCATACATCACGGCCTTTATCCTATTGACGTTAAATGTAAATACACTATTCTTTACAGGACAGTACGCAAAAGATCCATCTTCTACAATATTTACCTATATTCCTCGTATTAGATTCCCTTTCTCATGATCATGTCTATTATTCTGTGAGTCTTTCAATAATTTCATCATCCATTTGGCTTGAAGTGTTCGAACCAACGGAGCGTGCTTTTCCGTTATTGCAAATCTACGAACTATTTAGGTCCTTATAGCTTAATATATTATTTAGTGAATATTATATCGATGCGACGCGGGGAAAGACCTATTGTGTTAAATTTAACAAGTATACATTTGTGAGTACGAACACGACACAGAATTCTCATTGGAGGCGAGTCCGACGGCGGGGAACGAAAGGGTATTTTCCTAAGGAAGGCTTAGAATTGCAACAAGCTGCTTTATGTAGATAGGGCATTATGCAGTGATATTAGTCCCAGCGAGTTGCTTCTGCAAAGTTGTGCGCCTAGAGTTTAAGGGGCCATTGTAGCTAAGTTATCGCCAATTGCAGAGGTTGCTGGTCTCGCCGGCGACCGTACAATATCACTTCACAAGGTGTGGACCAGTTTTATGTCTTCGTATCTTCTCGAGTTTGTTGTCTCAGCACAATACAATGTCGAGGCGAAAACGCGGCGTGACTTTATGTTCTTAAGCAGCAATATTTTTTGCATTAATTCCGTGGCGTCATTATTTTCGTGTATTATATTTGACAGTGACGAGACGGATTATTAAATTACAAAGCTATGGAAAAAACTTATTGGAGAAATGTAAGGTGAGTAGGAATTCTTACGCAACGCCCTTGGCATATCTGTGAGTAGGCGGCAAAATTAGTACATGTGACATTTCAATTGGATCAAATCTCGTAAGAAAATGCTTTGCATGAAGGACATTTCTATGGACCCAGTTTCTCTTTTATAAAGAAAAAGTCTCCAAATCCCGTGGATCGTCACCTCAATCAACAAACTCAGCCTACACCGCAGCTCACTGTTGGATATAGGCCTCGCTTCGGCTGCGCCACAACACCCTCCGCCTTCCGCATCGTCACCTAATGATGTTCAAAGACAAATCAACAGAACATTATCATAGTTTCAAAAGCACTTACTTGAGCAACTTATTGTAGTCGATATGCGGCGATATCTTGAGGAACTTCTGCAGCGTGTTCATGACGGCAGCTGGCTCCGAGCGCAGCTGCGAGCCGTCGATGATGTGGAGCTGATGACTGCTGTACTCCGCCAGCCAGCGCTCCAGGTAGTGGCTGTACTTGCCCGGGTTTAGGCAACGGTTTCTACGGAAATATGGGTATTTATTTAATATAAGTACCAGGTTCTGTCTGCATCTTCGTCCGCGTGAAATTCCTTGTTTTAACATAAAAAATATCCTAGCGTTATTTATTTTTTTCTTTTTGCTCGATGCCTAAAGGTCGTAGCTGGATGTTAAATAGCCGCAAACCTTCCTCAAGAATTGGGCTACCAAATGAAAAAAGAAATTTCGAATTTTCAAATCCGACTGCTAGTTCTAGATATTAGTGCGTTCAAACAAACAAAAAGTATCAGTAATTATAGATTTAGTACAGCCATCACCCATTAATACCTACTACTACTCCGTCTTCTCGCAGAACCACAAACATTCTAACATTATCGGCTTCCATTCATCAATGTTCAATATCTATATTCCCGTAACACAGGTATTTTATGCCTTTGTGGGCCACCGCAGTCTCTCACATTGTGTATTAGATTAAGGCGCTTCCTGTCCACAACAATATTTGGTAAGAAGAAATAAACAAAAGACTCTTTGGATTAATTGGGAAATTATCGGCTAAAGTGTAGGCTACGCGTTGTGCAGATAATGTTGTGTTGCGTAGAGTTAGGCAGATGCTATGCAAATACATGACAACGAATAATAAGGCAAGTGAGTGAGTATTATACTGTGTATTATACCCGGTAGGTAGCATATAGAAAGAAGCGACAGTACACAAAAGCAAAAAATTAAAAAAGTGTCCCAAAACCCGTCAATACAAAGGAAATTCACAATATTTAGGGTAGAAACCGCAAACAATATCAATTTTAATAATTCATTCTGAGCACATTAGCTTGCGAACGAAATGCGCGTGATGCCTGATAATAAATTCATGCCGCTGTCAAGTACATAATAATCTTTGAGGCACACGCTCACAAATATAACTGGCTTATTTTAATAGTAGGTAAATGGATTTCGGGGATGTACTGTCACGTAGTCTTGGGGAGTTGAGCTGGATTATAAACGCTTTAATATACCTAAGGTGTTGTTTGACGGTAAGTCGGCACTTGCAACTATGAATATTGATAAAGCTAAAATATTTTGAAGAGTATGTTCGATTAAAGTGCTCAATATCTCTATGGTATTCCGAGGTAAAATTTCTATAGCAAACATAAAGAAAATCGGTAATCAATCATCAAAATTTAGTCACATCATTATGGACAATAGTAGGAGAGGAAGCTTTCAAACAAATTTAAGTAGTAGTAAAAGTATTGAGTATCTTGATAAATTTAATGAAAAAACAAAAACCTAACAATAAAAGTCAAAGGCAAGCATTTTCAATAGATCTAAAGATGAAATAACGACGTTGCTCTTCCTGGTTTACAGATCGCAATCTGTACTTCAAACTCCGAACTCAAGTGTCTTGTTATTTATCTGAACAAATTTTTACTCTGGGAAATTATTACCGCATTTCTTTAAGTTTTATACCTACAATAAGCAACATTATAAACGCACAACGCACAACATTACAAAGTATAATAAATTTACTAATAATTATTTTTATAAGCTACTTTTATTAAAAAAAAACGTGTTGACCCTAGCATTATACATTTAAAATTGAGTCTTATAGCCTTGAAATAAGTTTAAATTTTCTTTGGCAAAATCGGCATTAAGTATGGCAAAGTTCGTAATTGTTGAAAAAAAAATACCTATATTAAAAGATACTGTATTCAAATTCAGTGGTCAATTATGAACAAATTACTTTCCGGACTTGAGTTTATTCTGTTACACTTTGTAGAAATTAAAATGCGAAAGTATTGCACTTAACACGATTAAGCACAACATGCACTATGCCCAAGCTCCGCTGTTAATTGAAACTAAATCGTTTTCATGCCTATTAGCCCTCCAAACGGGATTACGAAGTCAATAAGTCCCCCACTTCATCCGTGCCGTTATAGCGTGAAGTTAAGGAACCAAATGGTATAAACGAGTAGGGGGATGAAATAATAGTACATTGAAGGCATTACATTTGTTATTAATGTACAAGAGCCGGGGTTCGCGCGGAAAAATTGTGACCCAATATGAGAGGGTCGAAGGCCGACGTAAAATATACGCCTTTGCCTGAGATCGAAAAAAAAAAAAGACTATATTAAGAAACCGTTGTTGCTTTCAATGTCTACGAGATGTTTTATTACTATGTGGCACAAAGAATATGTATTTTATGTTTGTTTTGGACACTTTAGCTCTACAGCCAATTGAAGTTTAAATGTTTCACTGGTATAACTGGTAGAACGTGACTTCGCTGAAGAAGGAAAAAACATAGTTACTTTTTATTTACAAAATTTTGTTAAAGATCACGGTTAGTCCAGTAAAATATTCCTAAATAGCCTTGTTTACGGAAATTATTAAGGAAACGGAAAAATATTTTCAGTAATTTGTATTATCTCTGGAAAGCTTACTTACAAAAATACGTCTAAAATAATTTTCAAACACAAAGTAAACCCCCTATACCACAAAACTTTTTATTTACGAATTACAAATTTACAATTTACAAATTCGTAAATCTTGCAAGTGTGTGCACCATAAAACTCTAAGCCACACAATTGTAATGGCAAACTCTTACAAATATGTAAATTCTGGTGACAAGTCTACAATATTGTAACTAATACATATTTGATATTTCTGTGGTTAGTCATTTTTTTCTACAATTTAACAATTTTGTAGAATTGTAGACACACATGCATACTAGGTAAACTTTCTATTCCCACCAAGACAACAACCCACTACCCTAAAATAGGAGATTGTTTGCCAAGGGAGCAAACAACTGTTTTGAAGGCGAGTGTTTCAAAGTACGTCACTCGAGCTTAAAATAGTGTTACTCCCGAGGTGGACACTCTACTTTTTATCACCCTCCATGAAAAAATAGGTAAGTGCAACTTATGAATAAGAATAGTACGTTTATTTATTTACATAAAATTTTGAGTATACAATTAGGAACAAAGGCAGAATGCTTTTCGCGTTACTTGTTCATACAATGTTCGTGATTGATCTCTTTGCTAACAATCTCCACATTCCAAATTCAAATCACTTTTAGTTCCTAGGGATTAATGAACTATTTTAGTCCCCGTTTACGAAGAATACACTAACTGGCTCTTTTTGAATAGATGTGATAAAAATAATATTTTTTTATGTAGTAAAAATGCTTACCTCAAATCCCTGAGGGGTTTCGGTGCGGAATCATTCGCCGCGATGACTGTGTGAAACGTATAGTTGTTCGCGACCGCATCGCCGTGCGACCGAATGTGCTGGTACCATGAATACGCCCTGCACATTAAACACACGGATTTTTATGTGAATTATTCAGAGCACGACACGTTACGGTGATATTAAAAATATTTTTGTTCATTTCTGTAGCAGTCTGATTGCTTTTTTTTTTTCGTTTTCGAATAACTTTCAGTGGACTGTGATTTTAATAAGTATCATGTGGTAGGTATTTGTGCTTGCAAACATTTACGGTATAGAAGTTATCACTGAGATGGAATGGGCAAATGGACGAAAATTTCATAACGTCATACTTTGGTTAGAATTAATTTCAAATAGAATAAATAATAAAAATTCAGCCTGGTAGGACAAAAAGGCCTCCCTTTTTTCTTTCCACTCAACTCGATCCTGAGCCAATGTGGACCAATCCCGCCTATACATGTCAATTACGACTTCAAGTTCCTATATATGTCAATTAAAAATAATTGAAATACTGAATTATACACCATAAGATACCGTATAGACCTCACGTAGACCCCACCTACGGCAGAGTACATTATGGTTATTTAGAAAAAACGATTTTACATTTATGACTATTTTAAAGTCTTTCTGTATCCTAAAAATTAGAATCTACTAGCTGCGCCCCACGGTTTCACCCACATAAGTGTCGATCCCGTGGGAATATCTAGATAAAAAGTATCCTAGTTATATTATTAATATTAGAGTGATACATAACATAACATCATGCCTTGTATCACCGAAGGGTTAGGCAGACGTGGATCTATGTACAGTACCTACACCCACATTTAGCCAGTTATTAGAATCTATATTGCACATATTTTATGGTATTTGATTAAAACACAAATGCAAAGTTTTGCGCGGTATAAATTCAAGATGTGTAGCCATTCCTTGACACCGCACAGCAATAACGTTTCTGATTTGAGCAAGCAGTTTTTACTGGCTTGAGTTACGAGCTTTCTTTGAGTTCCACGTTTTTCCTCAATCGACAGTAATTTACTTAAGACTACTAATGACGAATTAGACGAGATAGCTTTTCCTTGATGTTTTTTATTTACTTAGATGTTTGTTTAGGTTTGATTTGTGGGAATACATTCTACTCAAGTGGGTAGATAGGTAAAGTGTGTTTTTCTTTCTATGTTATATTTGGTAAACAAATATGGCGTCATTACATTTAGATTTTCTAAAAATGATGCTCTTATGTGGCTAATTCCAAGTAGGTTTTCATGTAATTCCTACCGAATTTGTTTTGTATATTTAACAACTAACAAGCTCACACTTAACTTAAAGCATGACACTGATTAGAGCTCTTTGATTACCAAATAAGGCAATCATGTTGTGACGGCTCCCACACTGAACTGCTTCAAGAATCGACTGGAAAGATTAAATATGTATCTCCAAGCTATTTGATACACACGCATCAGTTAATTAGCTGCTAGTGCGTCTAACCAAATAAATAAATAATAATGTATAGTCTGTTCCCAAAGGATCTGATAAAAGTGTAAATAAACTCTGTTCCGGTTAAATTCTTACGCAATCACTCACTAAACGGTATTAGTAATACATTCCTTTGAATTATTAAGAAGGTTGCAACTTTATTTTCTCAACACTTACATCAACAATTCTTGTTTGAATAACTTTACTACTTAATTGTAATTGAGGAATCATCGATGAAAATTGAGGTTATAAAATTAAACTTAATTTAAAATGAAAAACACTTAAGGTCAAATCAAGTCCAGTGATCTGATCTGATATGATATAATACAAAAAAAAAAAAATGGATTTGATTGGATGGATTTGTTTACATTTTCATCAAGG
The DNA here is from genome assembly GCA_963669345.1 of Gortyna flavago. Classification (NCBI taxonomy): domain Eukaryota; kingdom Metazoa; phylum Arthropoda; class Insecta; order Lepidoptera; family Noctuidae; genus Gortyna; species Gortyna flavago. The sequence goes on from OY770131.1 coordinate 6,594,371, forward strand.
ACTTTTGGAATAAACCATAAGGAAAAACACGCGTGGTTGCCTATGCTACTTGGTGCGCTCTTTCTTCAAAGACATTCTTTGTTAACTATGCCCTCAATTCATACATGCTTAACACGTACCGTAATTAATTATACCGTATCTACTTTAGGACGTATTTTATTCTCCTTTGTCGTTTACTATAGACTCTATAGTATAGAGCATAAATTAAGTATGATCATAAATAGCGTTATTCAGTGTTGCTACAATTAAATACAAAGGCATCCGTCACATGGCGTGTTTGTGTACGAATGCTTTTATTTAGGACGCCTTCTAAATTAATTAGTAGAAGCATTCGGGTTAGCAGTTTAACTGTAGAGTATTTTAATGTTAACTGATTACTCAACAATGTTAACGTATTGTTTTATTTTTATCGGAGATATAGTGTTGCCTACATTAGGCGTTCTTAGGCATTCCATGCGATACTAGAAGGAGTATATTAGGCTATACAAATATTAATTTTATGCGGGAATCTAACCCTTGATCGATAATGTAACAATTCAAACGCTCAGTCACTAGGTTCGAGACGCTATGTATTAAAATTAGTCATTTTTATTTCAATGTCAACCAAGTACGTATAAGTTTTTACTAAAGGCGACGAGCTACATTTCAGTGCTTTTAAGAAATGTAATCAAAACAGCTCTATATTCAAATGAATTTTCTTAAAAACTTTTGTGGATATAAATTCAGATTTTAAATTTGCATTTTGATGATCGAGGCCTGACGAGCGGCTGATAAAATATTTTCTTTTACAATCTTCTAATTACGATTAAGGCTATAAGATTGATGTGCATTTTCCCATTTTAATTGGTGAATTCTCGTGGTATGGTTTTATCGTTCGACTCTCGTAGATTTATAACATTGATATACCTACTATTATTACGTCTCAAGAAGCTATATAAGTGAATATAGGAATTTCAATGAAAACAAGGACTTGGTTTAGGTCTTTTTAGAAAGTAAAAGGTCATTGAATGGGTTATTTCTCGTGATGTATCTAAAGAGCTGTACTAAAATAAATTATGTCTACTGACTTCATTTCGCAATCATCTTTTTGTCATTAATTGACCATAGTAGCCTGCAGCTTTAACCAAGTTAGCAATATGAATTAAAAAAAAAAAAAAAACTCAGTTTCGGAATATTGACCACTTTACAACTTAGCATTGCAGCATTCGAATCCGAGTCGCTTGGCTACGCATTCCGGTGCGCGGTTGGATCGCCAATGCATTAAGTCCTAGATCCTCGGGATTTACATTTACAAACCAGTGCGCACGATACCGTGGTCGACTCGCAATGTATGTGCACTTGTGCAGCTGCCGTATAATTCTCTCTCAATTGTTTTTTACATTTACATAAACGCAAGCCATTTACCATGAAGGTAGGCACGAACTACTGAACGCACTGTGCTTCGATTATTACCCTCTTTTTGCAATGATACGTTACGTGATACACGCGCACCGATTCTTAGTAGAGACAACGTGACCATCGATATTTATAGTGTAGATATCGTCGCTAGCATGACTAAAAGTCCTATCTCATTTTTCAAATTTTTTTGCTGATTTGAGTAGGTACAACTACATTTTTATATTCGTGATTCTTTACCTTTTTCACTAACCGTCGTACCTCTACGTTATTTGGATCTCAAAATATAACCATTTTCAAAGGCAACAAAAATATAATAATGTAGTTGTTGTACTCAAATCAGCAAAAAAATTAGACAATACTTTTAGTCATGCGAGCGAGGATGTCTCCATGACGGGCAACTGGAAACGTGACGTAGGATGACTTTAATCAACCCTGTTTGACTTTGTTTGGCTCGGCACAGCTATGCATGGGCATACAGATATTTGAATCACATTGTAACCCGTAGCGCAGTCGCCAATCGCCCATATCGTGAGTAATAGTGCCGTATATATGCTAGTAGTTGTTAAAAAGTTAGTCTATTCCTAGCTGAATATTATCTTATAGTGCGTAGTTCTAGCAACCGGCGTGTGTGTATGACCAGCTAGTTGTATGAACGTAAATGAGGCAAAAGGAGTATGCAAGGATCATAGCAGGCAGCGTTCTGTGGGAGTCTGCCCACCCAATGGGAAGAAGGCGTGAGTTGTATGTATGTAAAGTCTATTCAAACTTATGTTTCAAATTAACATTATTTCAAGTTAAACAAATATCAACTTTATTTTAATGGTCAATAAGTTGATTTTAAATCGCGAATGCAGATTATATTACTTTCAAGTAAACATCTTAAATGGACTATTGACTATAAAACATATTTAATTGATCTAGAATAATGAAATTATGGAGTTGAAAATAAATTTTGAAGCTAGAAACGTTGAAATTGGTACTTAATAAAGTTCATAATTGTATTATCGTTTTCTGAAAACTCAAGCTCTTGAGAATTTGCCGATAGGAACTCCTATCGGGTACTCAACTTGTATTACAATAAAATCTAAATATTCGTCTTACCTTTTAGATGGTGATATGAGGATCGCGATGACTTTAGAGTTTGGTAGCAGAGCATGCGCTCTCCGTGGGACCAGGTCGCCGTCGAAGTACGTGGCAGACTTCTCAAACGTGATCTGAGTGCTGGTGTTGCTCATGTTAGGCGGGAAGAAGTTCAAGTACCTGGTGGAAGACAACTGGTTTTATTATAAGCACAAACAAAAAAGAAATCGTATACTTTGCGGAAACGAAAATTTACCTCTAAATTATTCAAAATCGCGCTTTTACCCTTCATTTTCGTAACGTATTATACCTATCCTCAACCAGCCAGAATGCAACCTGGTTCGATAAAACGCATATTCTCCGAACGCGTTTAATATGGAGCGTATCAGCATTGAACTTCGAGGCGTATGATACGCACCAATTTGTCTTTTAAACGAAGTTTTTGTTTTCTATGATACAAGTAAAACATGCTTTTAGTATTATTGCACCGTCGTGCAATTTATGCAGTTGCGGTAGAACCTACTACAGGCATCAATCGATTTTCCTTTGTCTGCTATATGGCGTCCGTAATGGCTCAAGCCATTATACTTAAGTATACCTTTTGAAAATCAATGCTAGGAAATATTGCCCAGTATACCTACGGTAGGTACTACTGAGGGATTACGGTTTCATACAAAATCAATATAATAGCACCTACTCTAATTACTACCTGTTGAATCGTAAACCCAGTAATTGAATCGTTAGTCCCTAGCCTCTAGGCCATTACTTATAATAACATACTTAGTAAATCTATGACTGTTTAACTCTATTTATTGTAATTAATCTAGCATTAGAAATTACATAACATAACCACATGTTTCTCCAAAGGGTTGGGCAGAAGTGTATCTTTAGTAACGCCCACGTTTCGTCAGTTATGTTTAAGTCCCATGTAATAGGGGGAGAGCCTATTGCCATATAGCGGGCACAAATCCAGACTCCGGGCTACTACTGAGATATTCCATATAGAAAAACACAATAACACTTTACCCGACCTGGGCATCAAACCCAAGACTTTATACTCAGCAGTAGCGCATGCGACCACTAGACTAAAGAGGCAGTCAAGGAATAAGTAATGCTAATTCTTACTAAAGGAGTTAAGCTTCGTTCAAGACCGAGTTTCATGAATTAGAAGAAAAGAAAATAACAGATAGGTTCAAAGTCTGAATGCCTAAAAATATTAAATTTAAAAAACCCCCGACTCAAACAAAACCTCTAAAACTAATATAATATTATATAATGGCCTTTTATGTTTAATATTATAAGTTGTAGGAAATATTTTGATCCAAGCGTCCTCGCGTCGGGGGACGGCTAATGAAAACTTCAGCAGTGTGATTCTGTAACCATTACACCGTGAAAACTTAGGTGACTTCACCTAAGCGTAGAGTGAGCTGTCATTAGTGTAAATCCCTATAGCATCAGATGGAATGACAGCTCACTTCACCTAACTTCTCACGGTGTGATTGTAACAGAATCGACCGGCAGATGAGGCTTATACCCAGCAATAATGAATGTATGCTATTGTAGAAAACATAGCTGCTGTTAACTTCCAATTTTCATTAGCCGTCCGTCCGTCAAAATATTTCATTACAAAAGAACACTCTCGATCAAGTCACCTATCAAACAAAAAAAAAAACATCAAAATCGGTTCAGCCGTTTGCGAGCTACTATGGCACAGACAGACACACATATACACACGTTAAACTTATAACACGCCTCTGTTTCTGTCGGGGGTTAATTAGCGACGTATTTATCGAGAAATCTTCTCATTGGTTGTCAATGGAACGAAGAATGTAAAGGCTGCTTGCAACACACGTACCTACGATGTTAACGAGGTTATATACGTGTTTAGGTTCACCTAGTGGTCTACAACTTATCTAGGCTACACATTGGATAAACATCAGTCTTCTTACGGGCTCATTAAGCAGAATCTAGCGAGAAACTCGAGTGATTTACATCGATGGTGTTTCGAATAAATAGTGTTGATTAATCGATTTGTTGTGAGAGCTGTAATTGATATACAATTGCAAAGTTTAATTAATTGCAAAATACGATCATTTTGAAACGTTGAGAACACATCCTTATGTAGGTTTAGATTGAAACTCTCCGCTAAAGAGAAAACTCAATCTGCCTAGAATTTTCCCAACTATATTGGGGTCGGCTTCCAGTCTAACCGGATGCAGCTGAATACCAGAATTATACATGAAGCGACTGCCTATCTGACCTCAACAACTCAGTTACTGGGTAATACTATACCCCTTGGTAAGACTGGTTGTCAGATTTTCAGGATTCTGACTACCCGTAACGACTGTCAAGAATGACAGTAGGGAACAATAGCTTAATGTGCTTTCCGAGGCATGGAGGCATTTCGGTATGTAAAGATGGTCAACCATCCACGGACCGACCGCGGTTAGAGTAGCTTAGCCTGATCGATCGACTCGTGCGGCTTTTGCTTAGCTATGAGCCCCTCATTTCACCAGTTCCTCCGTTACAAAGAGATTTGGTTAAAAATAATAATATTTCAATCAGAATTCAGGCAAGCATCACCCAATTTCAATCTCAACATATCCATTAAATAGGTTGTTACTTGTTTGTTATGTACAGCCATAAAGTTATCTACTTATGTGAATATTATCTGTGTGTATGGATGTACTGTGAGACTATAATTTAAAGATTCATAAGGATTAATGTTAAATGAACACTTCTGTAAGTGTAAAAGCCATTTAAATTCTATTCACCAAAATGCACATTAACATGCACCAGGCTAGCTCCCCTATTATATCCGCACTGTAACATTCTGTGATGCCATTTAAATAAGGAGAAAAGCATTTGCTGAAAGCATTAAAACCTTCTGTGGCCATTCTTTCTCAGTGTTCAGTTGATTCAGCTTCACGGAGCTCTGACGAGCACTGGCATGTGTCAAAGCTACCGCTAGTTCTGTTATTAAACTTGATAATATTAGATTACGCATCAGTTATTCAGTTATTTTTCACAAAGCGTCACTGAGAGGAGTTGAGAATTTAATGCTTTTTAAGATTAAGTGTTGAAGGTTTTATTTTAATGGTTTCGTTTGGATTTACTTAAATGTTAGATTGTCGCAAGGTTAACGTTAAATCTGTGTAAAATTTTATCGCTAATGGCAAAGGACAATGAAAAGACGTGGAATCTGAGTCTCATAAAAAAACATTGTAAACTACACTGCATTTTGACGATAAAGGCAAATGTTTAATCAATTTCAACGGGAACTTCTGCACTTCAACTTCAAGTTTCAACGCATTGTGCAAAGAAAAGGGACCATTTCCATGAGGCTAAATTCAAGGAAATAAAACAGTACAATTGCCGGGTAAAGACCGATTGGATCAAGATCGGGATAAAAATGTGTACAGAAGTTACACTCAAAATGTGTACAGAAGTTACACTCAATTCAAAGTCTTAACTTAATAGATTAAAAATATTTTATACAGAGTCAAATTAAATTTGCTAGCGAAACTCTGCAGACGTGATGGTATCGATATATTAATCATCGAAAAAAAAACATGTAATCTTTTTTATTATTCAAATTTTATCATGTTTAGATATCGATACCCATTACGTCTGCGGAGTTTCGCTAGCTAATTTAATATGACCCGGTATAAATGCATGAATATGTACTTCTTGATTAAAATGAAATACTCGAAGGTTAGAACGTCTGAAAGAAAGGCTCCGAAACTATACGCAAAGGTTAAAAATCTGTTACTCTGAAGCTTTTTCGTTTCACTTGTTGGGCTTCACATTTTCGATTGGCCTTCGGTTTTTCTATTTTATTTTTTTGTGATCAAGACCTCGTACGGCTGCATTCGGTTTACTGCCGTCTCCCGTTCAATCGCGATTACAGCCTTCAAAGCCATAAACTTCCCATACCAGTGTACCACAACAAAGTTCCTACTTCTTCGGAAATATAAACTACAAAAATGTATTACTAAAGCCACGATACATGCTTCAATTTTATTAAACCTTCAATGGTTATTGATTTTCTGGGTATTGCCAAATTGCGAAAACCAACAACATTTTGCGGTAAAACGGATATGTTTGGTAAATAAAACTTTTAATATCGGCAATATTCATTTCCTGGAACATTTTGTAGCCGCATTAATTCATTATTCGTGGGGATAATTAATAGTTGGAATGACCGCTTCATTGGACCCGGGGTCGCGTGTGCGGCAACTAAAGTCAGAAGTTTTGGCTTCAATTCCTAGAAATCGTTGTTACCGAGGATTCTGTGAAGAAAATTCTCAGTATTAACCGCTCACCTGATTAACGACGATGGGCTTGTCCCCGTACACATGAGACCTAACACTTTCAAACTTGGTATATACCACTTAAACTACTACCTAATCCTTCGGGAAACCCCATCTTGACAGTTATAATGACGCCTAATTAATAGTTTCGTCGTATTTCCTCAGAACTCCCGTTAGAATATTAACTGAATGTAGCTCGTATAATACTTTAATTTAAGCGTACCCCCTGTTGCGTGACGCGTTAGGTACATCTCATTAATAAATGAGATGTAACACGTCACACCACTTTTGATGTATACGTGGGCTTTGTAACGGCCTCTGCATACTTAAACAGGTAATACTTTTTACCCAAATGAGAACCGCGTAGAAAGAGAACATTAAAATAAAGTAAATAGAATAATTAACCCCGCATACCCTAGATACATATCTTGTTTTAAAATATATTTTTTCCGGAAAACCTGTGTTGGACGTGCCTAATAAATTGGTGGGGAAAAAGTGAAATATATTGTGGAAATTTTTCAGGTGGCTACAACGTGGGCATTTGTTAACTTTAACAGCTTTTTCAAATGTTTGTTAAATGTTGTGTCTCATGTTGCTCGACATTTCGATAAATTAATACCTATTGTGCGTAAATGTTCGGGGAAAAATGATGTTGTAAAAAGTATTTTTGTTTGCTTTCACAAACAGGGACTTTTCGCGTGTGTTTAGGACTTGCGAGGAAAGCCTCGACCTCTGGGTGTGTGGTGAGGAATGTTTATAGCGCGGTGCTGCAGTCTGAAGTGGCCTCTTTGCTAAGAACCGCGGTAGAACACCGCACCGCTTGCTCTTCGAAACACAAGCTCTAATAAAAGAGCATCGCAACGAAGGCAGCGAGCGGTGGACCGCACGTTGAATACGTGGTTACCGCAACCACGTAACCTCTGGTATTCAACTTGTTACGCCGATCACTTTTTCTGTTAAAAAAAAGCAGCGGAACACAGTGTTACCGTCGCACCTTTCACGAAGGTTGCCAAAATGTAGATTGATATAGTTTGAATTAATTGACTTACCAATCAAGCCCCTTCAAGTAGTTGTTGTTATTGAAGAACTGGAGCTCTTCATACGTGGCAGGACTCGGCAAGTTCGGCGCCAGTGCCGGGTGCATCGCCAAGAATGTATAAAGGGCAGTGCTTCCCGTCTTCTGTGGTCCTATGACCAGTACTCTTGGAAGGGTGCCACACCATTTACTCTTCGACCAGATTCGACGGTGGCGGATATCGTCGCATGGATTCTAGGAGATAGAAAAGATTGATTAAGCGCTATTAATTAATATAAAAAATCAACTTCACTAGAACACAAACACTATAGGTACACCTCTACCTTACCCTTTGAGGCCGACAGGCGTGAATGCGTGATATTATTTTATGTAAATAAAGCATAGAAAAAAAAACTTTAAACCATTCAAACATTCGCTCAGAATTTAAAAAATGGGGGATTCAAAATGGTGACCCGTTTCAGTTCCATCGAGATTTAATTGAAATGAAAAATACCGTTATTAGAAATGGAAGTAAACAGTTTCAGCTCTATAGTATCAAACGCATGTTATAAACATCAACGACACCGTGTATTATAAATATGAACGGTAATGAAATATTCTAGGAAATGAGCAGCAATATGAGTAGTATCATGAAAACAGACTTTCTTTTGTTTTAGAAAATAAAAATTAAGTACCGTACCTAATACTCAATTCATTTTGTTTATAGCCAATGGTAGCTATTTTTATTGCTAAACTGGACATATAAATTACCTATGATAGCTTCTTAAATATGGGAGGGTCTACAATGCAAAGCTATGAGGTCTTTGCTTTATTATTGGTAGAAACAAGAGTCTTACCCCCTTATTCATACACGTTGCTTAAAGTTAAGTAGTGATTAGCGATGTTTAACGATACAGAAATAATTTCGTATACCTAACTACATAAATTAATCTAATTTAAAGTTGAAAACTTGACATATCGTCTTCGAATGATTGCAATATAAATTCTAGTTTTATCTGAGCAATAAACAAGAACTTTTACGTTCCGCCGCACAAAATATGATGTATTTTCAATTTCTCTGTCGTGTTCCAATGATATCGCACATATCTCGCAGGCCAATAAAATATTAAAACTCGCGGCATGCATATTGTTTCACACAGTTCTAGCGAACAATATAGGTATAGGACTATTCGTGCATATAAGATTGGTATGAATCGCGTATAAATTGTAATACATAAGTACATAAAGTCTATTCAAACTTATGTTTCAAATTAATATTAGTTCAAGTCAAACAAATATCAACTTTATTTTAATGGTGATTAAGTTGATTTCAGAGTAACTAGCACTATTGAAAAATTACATTTTTTTTTTTCAATTTGTAGTGTAAACTGAACTTTATTGAGTAGGATTTAAAGTTATTTTTCCATAAACTCATATTTGTTTAAATTTTTTGCCATGGGGGTAGGCAGTAACTACCGTACGACACCTGCTACGATCCTTACATACCTAAAATTTTTGCTTCGTTTACGTTTATACATCGTTGCGTTGCGAGTACTACGAGGCGTGCGCGCGAGGAGTGAGGCCTTAGTGTGAGTTTTTTAGACTCACGTATTTTTTTTATGGCAAATTAGGTTTCTCCTAGTGACCACCGGGTGGCGCTATAACTTTTTCCCATATAAAATTCGAACGCGCTCGCAATCGAACGTGAGTGAAAAAACTCACACTAAGGCCACTGGTCATACACGCACGCCGGTTGCGAGTAATATGCACCTGAACTTTCTAAGGACATCACCAAATAGGTCACTGTATGTCCTTCCAAGGCATCCCCCGTCTCCCAACTTTTCTACTCACATCTGCCTTGTACCTTGTAATACTTTTTGTTAGCCTTTCATTCATACTATCAACATGACCAAACCATCTCAGTATACTCTTTTCAATTTAATAATATCTGTGTCAAAACTAGTCAATATTGTTTAACTACCTGCGCCCCGCGGTTTCACCCGCATAAGTGTCGATCCCGTGGGAATATTGAGATAAAAACTATCCTATGTCCTTTCCCGGGACTCAAACTATCTCTATACCACATTTCATCTAAATCGGTTCAGCGGTTTAAGCGTGAAGAGGTAACAGACATACAGACAGACACACATTTATAATATTAGTATGGATAGGTACCTTTATATATCACTAGCTGCGCCCCGCGGTTTCACCCGCGTAAGTTTCGATTTAGGGGGATGAAAAATAGATGTTGGCCGATTCTCATAGATACCGGATAAGCACAAAAAATTTCATCAAAATCGGTCTAGCCGTTTCGGAGGAGTATGGCAACGAAAACTGTGACACGAGAATTTTATATATTAGATGATAACATTATTATGATTTGAAGACCCTTTCAATCCTGTGACGAGCGGTTAGGATCGTTGTTTGATGAACAGCTATCGACAAAATTAATTAGCCACGGATCGGTTGTTGCATCGAACGTTAATGTATGTTATCGTTAAATTAAATATGTCAAAATCATATTAAAGTTACCATAATGATTAATTAATAACAAAATGTAACGCGTATTTTAGTTCCTGTGTAGTAACATAACGTCACTCATTACAAAGTTAAATTAATAGTAACTACATTTTAAAATTATAGATCAAATTTTGAAATGTGCAGTATATAGTTTCATAAAGTCATTAATATGTACCAATGTTGCCTGCTTTTCATTTTTGCTCGCTCTGTTGCCTCTAATTAATTACTAGCTAAATGTGAACCTATCTACATTATAGTAAGCATTTTCCCATAAATACCCATTGCCTATTAATTATCATCGTTTTCAATTTTTTTTTTAAATGATAAAAAATTTGGTGGCATCAAATTTGTCTTTCCTCGTTAGAAACCCAAAATAAAATACAACAGTTAAAATGAAACGGACACCCTATATTCCGCCAAGTCATCCATTTGGTTAAACTGAAAATTTAAGACTACGAAAATGTTACTCAATATTCAAAATACGGCGAGACAATGATAGAAAATTTATGATGAATATTTTCCAACTTTACGGTCCGAATGTATTGAAGCGGAAATGGGGAGAGCAACTGTCAGACAGTAGCAGAAAGTTAATTGATTCGACTACAATAGCTCCTCATCTGACGCCTCTAAAGCGTAACAGTCTATTTTATTTGCATCAAGAGACTCGTCGAAGTTTGTTAAATAGAATAACTGATTAATAGATTCAGAACTTCAACAGTCAAAGCCATGGAAGGATCCAAGTTTGTGTGCACTCAGATGTAAGAACCGTGTTATATAGCGACTGAATAAAATCGAGTTTCTTTGTTTTACTCGTGATGTAATGGAGGATAGGATGAATATGAAATTACCTTGGAAGCGTGGGTACTCTTACATAACTGTGGTTGAGATCCTCGACGCGTTTGTTAATTTGATGGGCAATGTATGACGTTAACCTTCCCTAGCTACGGGCTTTGTACATAATTACCTACATAAAAGCCTTGTTTCAAATTCTGTAGAAAACCACACTTTGATAGAGGACAATTTACATATTTGGGTCAGCTCAATGTTGCATGCTTCAAAGAGATATTATCAAAAGAAGAGTTTATAAATGAAAGAAAATAACATGAACCCCTAGATACGCTAGGGTGGCCTATATTACTAAACTGTAATCAATAACAAAGCTTGACTTTGAAGACTTATTTTTGCCGCACAAAAGTGATATTACATTCTGATAGGTAGGTTAATCAATCTGCCTAGCCTTTTCCGAACTATGTTGGGGTCGGCTTCCAGTCTAACCGGATGCAACGGAAAGCCAGTGTTTTACATGGAGCGACTGCCTATCTAGGTAAGAAGCGATAACATAATTTTTCAGAAGATTTTGTGCTGATATTTTATCATTCGTTTGGCAATTCTTTATCAGAAGTGCCAAATATGTTTGATAGAACCATTAACCACTGCTGCAACGAAAATATAAACTGACACGATATGCCTTTAATCCACAAATCACACATAAACAATTTGCCAGCAAATTGCGCGAGTGGGTTGAACACAGGACGCGAGCGACAGACCAGTCGGTCATACAAATACATCGAATTGATCGATGGCGATACATTAGCGCCGCTATCTATTTCCATCACATAAACAAGTTATGTGTTTAGGAGATATACTTCATCATAAGCTGATATCGGGTTCATTTCGGTACTTAACTATTTATGAGTTTTTTTTTTTTTTTTGTAAAATCTATGTTTTTCAAGCATTTTCCATCGTCATTAAATTGCTCACGTACGTAAAATTAAGCTACCAGGAAAACCATAAATGGAAACTTTCGACCGGACTGGTTAAAGTCAACACGGAATTTGATCAATGACTATAATTTAGTTTCTTTTATGCTCAACATTTAGAAAATGGATTCAGTAAAAATGATAACTAATATTCATTCTTCTTTTTATAGCATACCATTTCCAGTTCGGCCGACGAGAGAATGCGTTATTGACACCTGTTAGTTCCATACAAACGAAAGTGTGTTTTGCGAATTTGATCTTTATTAGATACTAGAATTGTCGCACTGACAGGTGTCAGGAACGCATTCTCTCGTCGGCCGGTCTGTAAGTATGTATCTTTATTAAAGTTATCTGACCCACATTGATTTTTATTTAAATTTTCCGCATAAACCTTATCATAGCCAGCCCACTTACGTGTGCTAGATTACGGTAGGTACCAGGAAATCATAAATGAAAACAAGTGACAATCCCAATCGGTCATATCAATACCAACATGTGAGTGCTGTACATCAGTAGGTACCTACTAGTGGGATCTATTTCTACGAGTATCACATGAACAAAAACGTTTAGCTAATGTGTTCAAGAAGTTCGGATTTCAAATTTACAATTACGTAATGATCTAAGAAGAAAGCGTGGGTTTATGTATGTAATGACCTCAATTGGAATTGATTTGATTGGGTGCAGTGGCGTGCACAGAGATTTCAGACAGGGTATGCACAAAAAAATCGTGGCTGATTTAAATTTACTATTTAAACACAATTTGCCGCCAGCACAGGTCTCACATGTATAATTTTCCATTTTTTACAAAAGACTTACTAAATGATTACTCGTCAATAACTAGCGTATAGCGCCAAGAAAAACAATATGGCGAAAAAAACTTTGCAATTTATTACGTTACGAACTAATTAGTCGGTCATTTGGTCAATCCGACTAAAAAAAGTCGACCCTCTGCAATCAACAATTAAGCGGTGCTTTTACGGGTTCTCAATTTGAACGGTTTGCAATGTAAGCAATGCTTCTAAAACTCCAACACGCGCACACATTTTGACGCACACAGTCACATTTTTGCTGTGTACTACACGAGATGCGTTGTATGAAGAATAAGCAAGGCGTAGTATTGCTTTTGCTCACGGGAGCGCTGCCTGCGCGGGTGGCGGGTGTTCGCAGCTCCAACGAGTTAGTTCCAAAAAAAGTTATAGATGGCGCGAAGCTAAATTACCATGTTTTTTTTTTCATTATAGTTATTTATCATTAGATGGGCATGTATGTATGGGACTACAGGGTATGCAGAGCTTATTTGCATGTATGGAGTGCACGCCACTGATTGGGTGCAATTGAATTATGAACGTTTGTTTGATGTACTATTTTGGTGTCTTCATTACGTCGGCGTCGGTCAGCCCTTCCGTAAATGGCGTTATTACTAGAGTACAGCTAATCCGTTCTGTAAATATCTGTCTTTGTTGGGGATGGACACTATTTGACTGGTTTAAGGACAAAAGATTATGGCCTCATATTTAAATGCAGGTGGACAGTGATTTGATTTGAGGCTAAAATTGCAAATATGGCAATACATGCCTTAAACGTGGCCGGAAAGCGCATAAAACGGAACTCTTAAAAAAAAAATAAGACTAAGAAGAATATAAGTACTCACCCCCCACAAAGGATTCAGTTCGTCAGGCCTCAGCTGGAAGTACTTATCAGCTAGTGCGAGCGGCGGCGCAGACGCAAGCCTGACATTGGTCCAACATCGTAGAAATTTCACCACCGATTCGAAGGTGTACAGCGCCAAGCGATCGTTGCCGTAGTTTGACATGTGGGTCATGAATACGTTGATCTACGGAGAAAGACGTTGTTAGATTTTTATCATCACCCTAATTGCGTAACACACTTTCAATGACAATCAAAATAATTTTGAAGGATACTGCTAATCCGTTGCTTCATATGCTCGAGAAATTTGTCTGCTCAACATGTAAATAACGCAATGAATGTTGTTGAACTGTCAAAATGTTAGTGTTTACCCCACAGTTGCGGATGGCACAAAAAATCTCAAAGCTTCCCCATGTGTAACTTTATTTTTTTATGTAGGTACCTACATAGAAAGAAGTTCCAGTATGAAAAAACTATCTTTTATCGTCCCCGTAACAAAATAAATTTTTACTTATAATAATAATAATTTCTTGGCTCTTGTATTAGGCTAGGAGGTCCTGTATCACAAGAGTCACTTGTTTCATGAAAACATCATGGATTTCCCGGGGCCCTTGTTTTAACTAAAATCTCGTAAGAGGTTATTCGGTTTCGCTTCAATTCGGCTACAAGTGGTTCGAGTACCAAGTACTGTAATATTTTATCGATACTAGGGCTGTTATCTGTCAATGTACTTTATTTTTTTTTTTTCTAATTCATTACAAATTTTACAGTTTTAATTGCCGTTTGTGAGATTGAAACAAGAATCCAAGAATGTAAACAAATGCGGTTCAGCGAACAATTAATTAATCTTTCTGAAAATTACTCAAGAGGTAAAGGTGTAGGTATTATGAACCGCCGTTTAAAGTGAAAGGTTTCACGGCGGTTAATTTTATTACCATTAAATTAAAACATTCTCTTGTTTTCATTCTTTGGAAAAGAAAATACAAAATATAAAGCGTACTACACGAAAACTGAGAAGCTATTCTTAACATGCGACGTTTCATAGTAAAGAAATCAGACACCGCGCCATTTATTAATATCACAAAGAAGTTAGACAGGCTTGATATTAGCGCAAACATGTCAAGTACTCAGGGGTTATTGATGACCGTATAGAAAGAGTTCTCGGGCTGAATGGAGCGGACGAAGTAGCCGGCCGGCATAGAGTTACTATCTCTATAGGTATATCAAGTAGGTATCTCTATAGGCTTAGTCCAACGATTTTGACGTAAACAGCTTTGAAAGGCAGCACGGGATAGGGTGGGTATTTTAGGTCTTAACAGTGCAAATTTGGGGCTGAACGACTGTATAATTTGCACCCTGATTCAGAATCTCATGATAAGCCATCTGAAGTTCGATTCGCTTTGACACTGTGCTTTGCCATTTATTGTAGACCATAAAAGATTGTAGCTACAGATTCTCTAATTCATTTGTCATTTTATTAATTTCTAATAATCGTTTTCGTCGTACAGAGGTACGGTAGGAACCGCTGGAATTTTAAGTGTCGAACTACTACAGTAATTCGTTGTCGATTTCGTTTTAGGTATACCAATCAGTTATAAATCGATGGGCACTTTTGAATTGCTGACTATTGTAAAATAAAAACAAAGATATCGTGCAATGACACCAATCTATATGGTCTTCACATTATTTGACCAAGATTATGTCTGGACTTTAAAAGAGACTGTGACCTCTGAGTTTGTTTCGGCCTTTCTTCTCAGAGTAGTCAGATAGGAAACGCCGACCTCATCTAGATTTTCAAATATGATTGACGTTTAAAAGTGATTGTACAATCCTACTAACAGAAATAAAATCATTTAATGACGTTATGCATGTACTTACAGGATTATTGATGACTGTCTGGAAGAGTTCTCCTCCTTGAATGGACCGGTCGAGACGGTGCCGTCCGCCAGGATATCTCTCTAGAAGCAGCGTATGTGTGAATAGTCCGCAGGTCTGTCGTGGTAGCACCATCACACCTCTATGTCTAAAGCCTCGCCGTAACCTGCAGAGAGATTTAAAATGAGAACTTCCCTTGTTTATGATTGTTTAAGAGGGTGGATTCAGAAAGTTGGCAACGTCGCGAATAGCTGTCAAATCAATTTTCAATCAATATTTTAGAGTACTACTAAGCTATATTTCATCAACTATATATTGCTCAATTAATCACAACTGGAAATATTTGATAGCTATTTGCGACGTTCATTCACGTGTTCGGGTTTGTCCTACTATTTTGGGCTAAAACGAAGCCTTTATTCATGAGCTGATCAGGCAAAACATGTCGGTGTAAACAAGTAGAAAATATTTGCAGTGTTGGGTTGTATATTTTAAATAAGTTATGCATTCTACTAAACAAGCCGTGCGCCTACTGAAGGGTTTTCCCATTGGCAAAAACAACAAAATTCCATACAAAATTTGATCCCCAATTTAACTGATTAAGGCATGTTTACGATATCTGACAGATTATTTGAAACTAATTCTGTTCAACTGTGTTGAACTTCATACTATTCATAACGTCATAATATTCTGTCACATCAATACGATTCCCAGCTCTAAATTGGCTCTAGGCTGTATTACTTTATAAAATAATCTAAAACCGAATAAAACAAGCACTACCATTACCCTGCAAATTGATTACCTCATGTTCTGTACAATTGCAGGTGTTGAGGCTAAACTCGCTCAACTTGAAAATTTGATCGTCATCCATGCAAATATAAGTTTTAATCCGCACAAATTAGGTTCAGATTTGAACGCCGCAAGAGTAATTCGTTTCATACATACATGAACATGGGAACGCATCGGAATACAGTACTATTATCTAATTGTAGAGCGTGTACCGAGAAACAAAGCGGCCACGTATTTACGTACGAATGCATTTATGTACACCCGAGCACAATATTAAACACACACATAATTTTAACAACGACACATGAATATGTAAAGCTGCATATTAGCGCGTAAATTTATGTAGGTACATTCCGTATCGTGGAACTGGTCTCCCTTGAGGAGTGAGCAGAGATTAAACAATTTTAACCAGCAGCGTAGGTTTAGGATTTCGAATAGTTTGATACCACAGGTTATTATTAAATCATCATGTACTTATAGATATAGTATAAAACAAAGTTGCTTATCGTGTATCTGTGTGATCGCGTTGTTCTACTAAAGCGACTTGATGCGATTTTCACCATCATTTAGAAAATGTATTCCGCAAGGTTTAAGTTTCAAATACAAACATTAGCTATGCCCGCGACTTCGTTCGCGTGCATGTCGGAATTTCATGGGTTTTACGTAGGTATATTTTTTGAGCAGAACCCTAATTATTTTTCTAAAATAAAAAAGTAGCCTTATAACATCAGCTATCTGCCAGTGAAAGTCCTACCAAAAACGGTCCAGCCGTTTCGGAGTTACCCGGAACAAACAGACAGACAGACAATTTAAAAATAGTTTTTTTGTTCTAAGTACCGTATATACTTTCCGCGTTTGGTTTGTTATTTTGACATTACAAAAATATAAGTACTTAATTTTTTTTTATTTGTAGGTGTAGATAAGTTTATTTAATGGTTATTTAAGGTAATTAGGAACGTGTTAAGTACTAATGAACCGCACCCAAGTGAGTGCTCTTCTATTGAAATCCATACCTTCTTTCAACTTTCTTAAGATCTTGTCATACAAATCTGAAACTTAAATGAGAACCCAATCATTGAAAGGCCATTAGGTCTGAGTTTATACCGGCCAGACAGACTAATTATATTAAGTGGAAGTATCAAGTATTCTGTAACCTAATCCTTTGCATGCAGTTTAAATGTGATATGTTGCACATGCCCTCGAAACAATTACAGTTCAGGATTATCAATTAGCATAATAATAAGACCCTAATTGGACCCAGAAATCGTCGTAATTGATATAGCTGTGTTTCTCTCAGTACACTGAAAGAAAGGCGATACACATACATACACTCTTACAATTATAATATACTATGAACGCCACTGAAGTTACCGAGCACGTAGCGAAATTCTGAGCTGACTGTATATAGATTGCTATCGACACGCTAAGAAGATTATAACATGTATTGATTTTGTAATTAATGGGGAGGATACTAAAAGCGGATACTAATATTAAACCTCCCAGTCTCTTGACTGTGATGTTTAATATTTTGTTATAGCACTGTGTGAACTACACCCGAGCGTGACTTAAGTGCGCGTTTAGGTCACACGTGCTATAAAATAGTATACGATACGTGTGGTTTTCATTATTTTTTAGGCTCTATTGTGTCCCATTGCTGGGCAAAAGCCTCCCCTTTTTTCTTCCAAACCTGTCTTGTGCAATCCCTGGCCATGTTGGGCCTGCAAATGATATTAGATCGTCACATCACCATCGCCTTGTAGTATTAATGCACGGCGGCTAATTCCACGCCGTGCAATAATGGATTACTTAAGTCACACGTATCGTAATGTACTATTATGGAATCCAGAGATATAACACAGTCCCCTCTTATGTAATAATGAGATGAAATAGTCAGCCATGTTCAGTAAAAACCCACAAAATACAAAAACATTAAAGCCACGTTCAGTCCGATACCGAAACACAACCACACAAAACTGCAAGTACTTACAGCAATTTCAATCACAATTGATTTCATTTTATACATTTAAAACAGACGTACTTTTGCCCAACGATACCCACGTGCAGTATTAATATAATTATTGGAATTTCATTGTCTGGGACTGGGTATCGAGGTAGTAGTTGCCGCAACGCAACGTTTGCGGTCGACATGAGTTTGGGTGAAGCCGCATAGTGCCCGCAAACATTTGGGTGAACAGGACACTTATTGCGTGCGTTACTAGCCGGTGTTATCGGTACTATTAATGAATTTAGGTGATGAGGCTTGATTTAATTGGAAGCTATAATTTATCGACATTTTGAGCGCATTGTTATATAGAGCTTGTGATTATCATAGTACGGGTGTATTGTGACTGTTACTGGCGACCTTGTATATTGTAATGTCAACAGTATACTTAAGGTAATAAATTGTGTATAAACAAATAAATAAAAATACACTTTCGATCCCGTGGAAATATCGGGAAAAAAAAATATCCTTCGTTAATCCTGGTAAACTATCTGTGTGTCAACTTTCATCCAAATCCGTTCAGCCGTTTGTGCGTGAAGAAGTAACAAACATACAAACGCACACAAGATTTCGCCTTTATAATGTTTAGTGTGATTTATAACACCATAAAAATTTTCTGTTTGATCTAAGGGGCCATTCTAGTAATTTTAAGAACGTTCACAGTCTGATCTCAATCTCAATCTGTCAAAAAATACTTAACTAATTTTCCTACATTTTGACATGTTTTTGACATTTCTTTGTCGCCGAGATGAGCCTGCGACTAGATTTTGAACGTTTTAAATCACGAGAATTGGCCTTCTTAACGCGCCTTAAAGGGATTGCACTAAGTAGGCCGCGAAATTGAAATTAATTTAAGTTTTTTGCAATTCGCAAGTCAGTGTCAGGTTGAATGTTGATTAAAATCAAATTCGCGACCGTAACAAATATGGCATTACAGAATAATAATCATTAGAATCAGCAAACAACTCCTTCAGTTAGAATTGGCCTCAAAAATATCATGATTTCATGAAATAGACATTCAATAGGGTAACACGAACTTAGGGAGATGTATTAATGATTTTTATGATTACAATTCTATAAATAAATATTTGTTCAAACTCAAACTCAAAGCATTTATTTCAATTAAACCATTTACAGGCACTTTTGAATTGTCAAGAAGTCGGTCAGTCAGAAAATATGAAGCTAGTTGCCCATTCCAAAGCGTAGGTACCTATGGAGAAGAACGGGCAAGAAACTCCATGGACACTCTTTTAAATTATATTTTTACAAAAATATTAGTTACATTATTAATGTTGAATTTATAATTATATGTGAGAACGATGTAATAAAATAAAAAAGACGTACGTGTTAAGAGCGTCCAGAGTACAGCAAATAGTACTTAACAAAACAACAATCCAAAAAAAATTTATTAAAATAAGCCGAGGCAGCCAATTGATGACCAGCCCCAACTGACGGCGCCCGTTCACGAACATGACGCATAGATCAGCACCATTCAGCTCAACCATTTTGAAGGGAGCTAAACCGTTATAACCGCGAATCATATTTAGATCAACATAAGATCTGATACAGACCTGAAAATTGCAAAAACGTAAGAAAATTTTAATTTTGTCGGTCTGCACTGACGCTATCGCCTTAACAGCCATATTAGTTAGAACAAATAGACATAGTAGATCAAACAAAACTTACCTAGCGGGTCTTAGATGCGGGTATTCCTCTGTACTGGTCACTTTGACGTCCCACACCTTCCTCCACGCTTCATACAACGGTTCATGTACGGGGTAAACTCCTGAGTGATGAGGGGACACGGAGTAGCACGAGTTGGTGGGGATGCCGTGTTCTATCGCGAATTGTTTGTTCAGCATCATCTCTGATTCCAAGTGGGTCACGTTGTTGTATAGGTGCGGCTGCTGGTGGTTCCACATGTGGCAAAACCTTTAGACAATGAAGAACACTGTTAGGTAATTATGTAGGTCAAGTCTTGAGGTAGGCCAAAGATCAATTAAACGAGCTTGGAATTGCGTGATGATTACATAGAAAAAATGTTTGGTTAAGATTTTCATTCTGAAAATAACACATAACATTACGCCTCGTTTCCTCGAAGGGTTGAGCAGAGGTCTACCTATAGTACATCCACATTTCGCCAGTAATGTTTAAGTCCCATGTTCCTAATAGGGGGCGAGCCTATTGCCATCAACCGGACATAAAAATAGACTTTGGGCTGCTATTGAGAAATTCCAAATAGAAAAACTCAATAACGCTTTGACCGACCTGGGAATCGAACCCAGTACTAGACCACTAGACCAACGAAGCAGTCACATCTCTGTAAAATATAGTATACTACGAATAATAAAAGTCAAGAAATGTAACTTTGACTCAAAAATGGCACCACGCAAATGTTTACCGCGGTGGGCGTTGCCGAAAAGGCTACCGCGCACCAGAACCAATCACGGCGCTTGCCGGAATACAATACTTTACGCGAGCGCAGCTGATTAGCTTATTTGCATGATTTGCATGTGTGTTCTTTCGTTCGAATACTCCAGGTATTTTGTTCATAGTTACGCTTCCTGACTTTTTATTATTCGTAGATAGGTTATCATGATCTGCAATAAGTACAACCATTAGGCTGCCTTTCCACCACAGATGAACGAGCATGCGTAGCAAGGGATGTGTGTAAAACTAACCAATAACAACGCTAACTTAGTTCAAGCTATAAAAATTAAGCGATGTTATTGGTTGGGTTCACACACATCCCTCGCTACGCATCCTCGCTCATCTCTGGTGGAAACGCAGCCTAATAAGGGAGCTATACGAGACAGGTATACCGCTATGTATAATACCTACTTGCATTTTCTCATGACATTTTTTTTGTTTTATGTCCACAAAAGGAAGGACGGTAATAACGCAATGAACTCAACATTTCCACGAAAATTGCCATTGCAATGTGCATCCTTAATGCACTGATGACGAACCAAGAAGTTACGTTTCCTTCACAGAAGCACAAGGACATGACATACATTAGACGTAAATTCGGATACCCACACAGATGACTGCGTTAATTTCCTCTACCGGCCAGCAGGGTCAGCTCAAGGTAAACTGACATAATGCGTGCAATTGAGACCACTTAGCACAATAACTGCCTCGTCTGTCCAGTGATCGCAAGCACAACTCTTGAGCATGAGGTTCTGGGTTCGATTCGCGGATCGAGAAAGTGTTATTGGGTGTTTCCTGAGTCTGGATTTATGCCCGGTTGATAGCAATAAGTTCGCCCCCTATAACATGGGACTTAAACATAACTGGCGAAATGTGGGTGTACTAGGTTCAGGGTTCGATTCTCGGGTCGGAGAAAGCGTTACCTATTGGGTTTTTCCGAAGTTTGGATTTTTGGTCGGTTGTTGGCAAAAGGCTCGCCCGCTATTACATAGGACTAAAACATAACTGGCGAAATATGGGTGTACTATAGGTACATGTCTACTTACCCCTTCAGGGAATACAAGCTTGAAGTTTTGTTGAGACCACTTAGCACAATAACGCGGGTTTTGCGATGAGATGATAACAGCGGTTCGTTCTAATAAGGTTACATGAGCAGACTAATGGGCAACATTGTTCCGTTATCTGTTTGTTGAGACAGTGATAATGCTGGCGCATTAACTGACATCGTGTTAATTAAATTTAATGTATGATTGATACGATTCTAAGTCCTATTGTTTACTAGTTTTTGCTCTCGGATTCTCTCGCGTTTGTAGGATATAAACTAATGAATAGAGCCTCAACTTCCTATTACAAACTGTTCATTGGCCAATGGTTGAGGCTTCCAAACTAGAGATTTGTTGCGTAACTTATAAGTATTTATATGACATTTATATATGTACTAGCTGACCCGGCCACGCGTTGCTGTGGCTAACGTTTTTGTAAATTTTTTTTTCTATCATATCTTTCAAGTTGGATCAAACTGCACACGGTGTACAAATTTGATTAAAATCGGTTAAGTAGTTTAGGAGTTCATCGCGGACAAACATCGTGACACGTAATTTATATATATTAAGATGTCACCGTAAAATTATGAACAACGATAGTTTATAATCTGCCCATGGCAAAACGAAAAATTGTGAACTGATATTGTTCGCGACGAAGCGTCATATATTTTATTTAGCTTGTTATAACTTAGAATCGTTTGTGGCCGCGAATAACGCGTAACCTAGTAGGGCTTTGAATATAACTTAAATTCAATAGAGTCACGTATTTTAAGTTAGAATAAGTACAATAAGTACTGTTTAGAGATAAAGGCTCGTCATATAGATTAGTTTTGTTAAAGTTTAGAGTCATTTTGTGGTCACGAATAACGTGCTACCAAACAATAGGGTTTTATTTAATTTAAAGCCTCTCCATGACGATGCCACGTAAATAGATTAGTCTTTGTATTATTAACTTAGACTCATAGTTAAGTAAGTGCGTAATAAAAGTTTACGACACGTCTTTTATTGACCAACAGTGGTTGTACTACCTGTGAACCTCTGTTAAGTAGGCCGTATATAGTTTTTAGTGCTTCCAGGTAACCTAGACCGAGACCTAGCCCTGGGCCTAACTTATATAGTTTAGATTTCGTAAAATACGCCTACTTAATTAAGTTCATATGTGGTAAAACTATTGTTGGATATTGGAAAAAGTATGGTCTTCTAATAAGACCTTCAGAGGCGCTTCACGCCCTGAAAACCTAGAATCTAGAAATGTTATTGTTGTATATCGTTAGAACCAACCGAATGGATTAAAGTTGCCGTTTATAGGGTGGAAATCGGACGACCAGTTTTCAGATAGTTTAGCCTGAAAGATAGTTTTCGTAATTAATTAGTCCCTTTTTACCTTTTGACCTGAAATAACCTTTCAGTAATAATAGACACAGGCAACATAGATACCTCATCAGACGGGGAATTTCATATAAGATCTAACGATATGCAACACATTGGGATCAATTCAAAGATGTAGGCATATAGGCCTATAATAGCGTTAAGTCGAAGTACATTTATAAGTAAAATAAAGTTTTAAAAGGGAAGAAATTTCGGGCTCTCGTCAAGGTATAGTTTCGAGCCACTTGAATAATCGTTTAAAAATAGTAATTTCGTAGTCGTCGGCAAGATAATTCCTGAAGAAACTTGAAGAGTCCCGAAATCGCTTCCTGAACACATATATGAAGAATCAACACAGTGTTTTTAATCAAGAAACCCTTCACGTATGAACCCTACAAGATAGCCGCTAATGAAACAAGCCTTCAGTGCACTATCGCAAGACACCACGTCTGTAGAAGATTCTCCAACAATCCAACCTATCGGTGCAGGACGTCAGCGCCGCGCGACGGGGAAATTTACGACTTCCCCTCTTACCCTTCGCGTCCGCGGATCACGCCCGTCCGGCACATCTGCTGGTCCTGTCGAGCCGGATTTTTGGGAATCCCACCTGAACATTGAAGACTTATAAAATTATAACTGACGCAGTATCATTCGACACATCTGTTGCAACAATAGAAGAATCGTAGTATTTTTTCAACATTTCAACATAGAACATATTTGTGCGTGAAGTTTTGAAGATAGAACATTCCCGTTTGAAGTTTTGAACATTTGTGCGTAAAGTTTTGAAGATAGAACATTGCCGTTTGAAGTTTTTGAACATTTGTGTTTGAAGTTTTGAACATTGAACATTGAATTTAAGTTGGACAGTTGAACATAAGTGTTTGAAGTTTGAACATTTGAACTGAAGTCATGCCGGTCACAAGATCAAAAGGTAAAGCACCTGCAGTACAGCCAGTGGAAGTGAGCAGAGACCCTAATGTCTCAGCCATACGTCATCAGCTGCCGCCACGTTCGCCGTCCACCACTGAAGGGACCGAACAACAATCGCAGGCGCAGCGCCCCCTTGCTCAACCGGGGGAACAACATCTACCTGTGCCGACTCAGTCAAAGGAATCAGAAGAATCGACTACTTCCAACAAGGAAACCAGTCTAGAAGGGACTTCAGATAGAACATTGAAGCCTTCGGATAGAATCTCCAGCCGATCCAAACCGACGACTACCCGGGGTGACGCCCGTACCGAACATAGAAGACCACCGTCGACTACTCATAGATCGACACAGTCACTACAGAAAGTTTCGAGGGCACGCGAAGACTTATTAAAGTTGAAGATAGAACTTGCCCAAATAGCACTTCAGAGAGCCGAGGAAGAAGATTCCGTCGGCGAATACATGGATGATAGAGAATCGAATGACGAGTACGTGCGTTCCTGGCTTGAAGAGGCACCAGTGCCTACACCAGTGCGCGAGGTCAATGCCGCCGAGGAGGGTAATAGAACCGCATGCTCCAAGCAACCGCCCTCTCCTGTGGACTTCGAAAATATAGTGGACCTCCAAACGCAAGTACCTGTGCATAATCAACATCCTATAGTGAATGAAGTGAAAAATAATATAGTGCCGTCAAAGCAAATAGAAGATAGTAGGGGAACAGATACACTCCGTCCATTCATAACGGAGCTCACGTCCGCTATAGCGTCGCTAGCCGACAGGAAAACAGAACAGCGGACATCGAATAACCCCATGGCGTCGAAAGTAATTATGACGTTACCGAACTTCAATGGCGCGCATACTGAATGGCTATCTTTTCGCGCCATTTATGAAACGACTCGTGCATATTTTAACGATGTCGAAAATACAGCAAGACTTAGAAGGAGCCTACGTGGGCGAGCACTGGAAACAGTGAGCTCAGAATTAATCGGACATGCTAGACCAGATGACATCATGAAAGAACTCGAGCTGCAGTTCGGCCGTCCAGACTCAATCGCTCAAGCCGAAACTGAAAAGCTACGGGGACTACCACGCTGCAGCGAAGCACCAAAAGACATCTGCATGTTCGCGAGTCGAGTTAGAAGCGCTGTAGTCACTCTACACGCTCTTAAGAGGGAACACTATTTGATCAATGCTGAGCTCACACGTACGCTAACGGAAAAGTTACCGAACTCCCTACGTGTACAATGGTACAGGATTTATACAGAGAAGTACCAATCGATACCAGATCTCACACATTTTAGTGATTTCCTAACAGAACAAGCCCACTTCTGTAGTGCATTCGCTCCGCCTGAGAACATTAACCCCATTGAAGCTACAGTGAATAAACGTGTCACACAAAGGACACATACAGCAACAGACAGACCGGCCACCAAATGCCGTGTCTGCGAGAAGGAGGGACATTACTCCTCCGACTGCAAGAAGTTTCAAGAAGCATCCAGTGATAAAAAGTGGGAACTCGCAAAGAAGTTTAATTTGTGTTTCCGTTGCCTACGAGTTCGTCGTTTCGGTCACAAGTGCAAACCGAAAAAGTGTAGTGTCAAGGGATGCATAGGCACACACCATCGGCTTCTTCATCATGACAAGAAGCCCGCTGCCGAGTCAGTGAAAATAACAGATACTCAAGATAAGGAGTCAAAAGAAATAGTAGCCAGTTCGCGAGCAACATCAAGTCACGCTTACCTCAAAATAGTGCCAGTACGAGTCATCGGACCGGCGGGAGAAACATCTACTCTCGCCCTTCTCGATGATGGATCAACCGTCTCCTTGATCGACGAAGACTTAGCCAATCAAGTTGGCGCTAAGGGCCGCCTCGACCCATTGAAGATAGGTGCCATTGGTAACACAACGATCGACACTCCATGTTCGCGAAGAATTACAGTTACTCTCGCAAGCCAGCTGGACAACAAGGTACAGTTTAAAGCACGCACTATTCCGAAGCTCAACCTTGCACCACAGAAAATCAGCGAACAGGACATCGCGAACTGTAAGCACCTAGATGACCTCAAACAACAGCTGATTTATGATACCGGAGTGCCGAAGATTCTTATTGGACAAGACAATTGGAATCTCTTATTAGCCAGTGAGATTCGTAGAGGACCGAGAGATCAACCCATTGCATCTCTCACAACATTGGGATGGACTCTACACGGCGCACATACAAGAATCCTGGGTCAACAGGTGCACTACGTGAACAAACTAGCAGCAAGCGAAGAGGACATAAACGAACAACTCCGCAAATTCTTCGCTTTAGAATCATTGATGATTAACCCGCGACGTCCAGACTCCGATACTGAGAAGATAGCAGAAAACATTCTGACTCAACACACTCGGCAATTAGAAGATGGTCACATAGAAACAGCTATGCTGTGGAAGAATGAAACTATAGAAATGCCAGATAGTTATGGGACAGCACTCAACAGGCTCGTCTCTACAGAAAAGAAACTCGACAGAAACCCTATTCTTCGAGAAAAATATACAGAACAGATGGACGCTCTCGTACAAAAGGGATACGCAGAGAAGGCGCCTAAAATAACAACACCGGGTAGAACTTGGTACCTGCCACACTTCGACGTGTTCAATCCAATGAAACCAGAGAAATTCCGCATAGTACACGACGCTGCCGCCAAATCAAGAGGGTTGTCACTCAACGACTTCCTCCTCACCGGACCAGACTTGCTGCAGTCGCTGCCTGGCGTCATGATGAGGTTCCGCCGACACTGCATAGCCATCTCTGGTGATATAGCGGAGATGTTTATGCAGGTGAAGGTGCGAATCAAAGATCGAGACGCACTCAGATACCTGTGGAGAGGCGACAAACGAGAAGGCGCGCCTGAAGAATACCGAATGACATCAATAATATTCGGTGCAGCAAGTTCACCGTGCACAGCAAAGAACTGGAATGCAAAGAAATACATAGATCAGTATACAGAAGCAGTAAAAGCCATTTTATATATGTGATTACATATATTACATGGACGATAGAGATTCGAGTGACAAGTAGGCGCGTTCCTGGTTTGAAAAGGCACAAGAGCCTACACCAGTGCGCGAGGTCAATGCCGCTGAGGGGGGTAATAGAACCTCATGCTCCAAGCAACCACCCCCCCCTGTGGACTTCGTTATTATAGTGGACCTCCAAAACGCAAGTACTTGTACAACAACGTCCTATAGTGAATGTAATGTTTATATGCGTGTGAATTATAGTTATAGAAAACATAGAGCTGACATAGATCCAGACCGAAGTCGTCAACATCGGAAATAAAGAGAACACAGAGAAGATACTCGGCCTTATTTGGAGACCGAGCGAAGATACATTGGGATTCAACTTGTCACTCGCCCGCCTACCAAAAGGCGTGTTAGAAAAGGAGACTCCAACAAAGAGAGAAGCACTCAAAATAGTTATGTCGTTGTATGACCCGCTCGGACTCGCCTCCCCAGTAACGATTAGAGCCAAACAAATATTACAAGAGGCATGGAGGCGAGCAGTCGACTGGGACCAACCGCTGGATAAAGATCTAGCACTACAATGGCAGAGTTGGATACAGCATTTGAAGAATCTCAAAAATATAAACATACCAAGATGCTACCCGGGATACAGTGAAGCAACAGAAATACAAGTCCACGTGTTCACCGACGCAAGTGAATTGGCGTATGCAACAGCAGTGTATTGGCGAGCCACAACCATAGAAGGTAAGCAGCAAGTCAGCCTCGTCATGGCAAAGGCGAAGGTTGCACCGTTGAAGCTGCAATCGATACCGCGCCTCGAACTACAGGCCGCGGCAATGGGAACCCGTGTGGCTACAGCTGTCATACGTGAACACGACATTAAGCCCGTATCAGTGACTTATTGGACAGACAGTAAGACCGTGCTAACAACAAGATTGAAGATTGGCAATGAATCCCGACGAAAATGAACATCGCCGATATGTTCTGGCGCCGATGGGTCAGAGAGTACCTGCCCGAGCTTCAAAACCGGCGGGAGCCGCACAGCCGCGGACTCGGTCTACAGGTCGGCGACCCCGTTCTCATCACCGACGGTCAGCTACCTCGCAACACATGGCCACGAGGCCGTATAGTCGCCGTGTTCTCCGGAGCCGATGGAGAAGTTCGTACCGTGGAGGTGCGCACCGCCGGAGGCATCCTGAAGCGTCCAGTGAAGAAACTCGTCCCACTACCAAAGTGACTACGATTGTCGCTCACCGAGATAATGCAGTGCCGCGCCGACATCGCTACGAGTCGTCACTACACTGCACGGCGGGAGAAATGTTCGCGACGAAGCGTCATATATTTTATTTAGCTTGTTATAACTTAGAATCGTTTGTGGCCGCGAATAACGCGTAACCTAGTAGGGCTTTGAATATAACTTAAATTCAATAGAGTCACGTATTTTAAGTTAGAATAAGTACAATAAGTACTGTTTAGAGATAAAGGCTCGTCATATAGATTAGTTTTGTTAAAGTTTAGAGTCATTTTGTGGTCACGAATAACGTGCTACCAAACAATAGGGTTTTATTTAATTTAAAGCCTCTCCATGACGATGCCACGTAAATAGATTAGTCTTTGTATTATTAACTTAGACTCATAGTTAAGTAAGTGCGTAATAAAAGTTTACGACACGTCTTTTATTGACCAACAGTGGTTGTACTACCTGTGAACCTCTGTTAAGTAGGCCGTATATAGTTTTTAGTGCTTCCAGGTAACCTAGACCGAGACCTAGCCCTGGGCCTAACTTATATAGTTTAGATTTCGTAAAATACGCCTACTTAATTAAGTTCATATGTGGTAAAACTATTGTTGGATATTGGAAAAAGTATGGTCTTCTAATAAGACCTTCAGAGGCGCTTCACGCCCTGAAAACCTAGAATCTAGAAATGTTATTGTTGTATATCGTTAGAACCAACCGAATGGATTAAAGTTGCCGTTTATAGGGTGGAAATCGGACGACCAGTTTTCAGATAGTTTAGCCTGAAAGATAGTTTTCGTAATTAATTAGTCCCTTTTTACCTTTTGACCTGAAATAACCTTTCAGTAATAATAGACACAGGCAACATAGATACCTCATCAGACGGGGAATTTCATATAAGATCTAACGATATGCAACACATTGGGATCAATTCAAAGATGTAGGCATATAGGCCTATAATAGCGTTAAGTCGAAGTACATTTATAAGTAAAATAAAGTTTTAAAAGGGAAGAAATTTCGGGCTCTCGTCAAGGTATAGTTTCGAGCCACTTGAATAATCGTTTAAAAATAGTAATTTCGTAGTCGTCGGCAAGATAATTCCTGAAGAAACCTGAAGAGTCCCGAAATCGCTTCCTGAACACTTATATGAAGAATCAACACAGTGTTTTAATTCAAGAAACCCTTCACGTATGAACCCTACAAGATAGCCGCTAATGAAACAAGCCTTCAGTGCACTATCGCAAGACACCACGTCTGTAGAAGATTCTCCAACAATCCAACCTATCGGTGCAGGACGTCAGCGCCGCGCGACGGGGAAATTTACGACTTCCCCTCTTACCCTTCGCGTCCGCGGATCACGCCCGTCCGGCACAGATATCAAAACTGCATGCGACCGATCGAAACCTGCGCTAAATAGCCAAGTATCTGCGACCAACGACCAAGTTGCGCTCGCCAGCCGCTGCCGCGGCACCACTCGCTCCGCTTGCTCAGCTCGAGCGCGGTTGGTTACTGATCTAACCTAACCCATTTGGTCGGGGTTTTACTGCGACCTATTCGGCTACCGCTAAGACCGACAAATCAGGGACAGTTCACAATTTAATGGGTGGTAAAATCGTACAGATTGTGAAACCTGTTGGTAAGTGCAGGTTAGTTCACATGGATAGATTATAAACTAACGGTGTTCACAATCTTATTGTCTGTAAAATATTGTTTTTAACGATAAGACCTGCCATTGTGTCCCCGATTCTACATTTATATCTGTAATTTTTATGGAGTTTTTAATAATCAATATTATTCTATCTATCTCGCACCAAATTCAAAATGTTAGCATATTCTTCGATGAAAACTGAATATCGCAATATTGCTTCCATATTTCAGTAAAACTCTCAATATACGCATATACTTGGTTGATAAATGAAGTAATAGAGTACAGACAGGAGTGTACTGAAACTTGGCGCACATATGCATATTAAGTTCACGAAGACTAATTGTCGGGTTCAAACTAAGTCCTCTGTAACTGGTTATCTTGGCTGCTAATAACGTACCAACTAGGGCTTTCATCCCGGGAATCTCGGTCTCGAAAATTTCGAGAGTCTCGACGATTTTTTGATATTTTCGAGACTCGATACTGATGTTTTTGGTCTCGGGAATAACGAGACTTTTGAGACTAAGTCACAAAATAAAAAGTACCTATAAAAAATAAAATAAACTACTAAACCAACTTTATTTTTTTACTTTGCTTAAATGGCAACACTGTATTAGTGTTCTGTGGTGGAGATTGAATAACCTTGTTGAAAAACGACACAGATTTTGATATTTCTTTGTGAAATTGCGAAGTTATTATCTACGATGTGTTCATTAGCAGATAAATTAAAAGGTATGTATCATAGTTACGTTAGAAGCTTAAGTTTCACCTAAATTATAGTCATTATTGACTTGTGATATTTTACATGCATTTTATGTTTTGTTTGTTACTCGATTGCATGACAACGCAGAATATTATGCTTTACTATATTTCTTAATTCTTAATTTACTAACTCTCGATTTAACATGCTATTTTACACAATATTGTTTTTTGCTAGTTTGAGGTTATATTATAGTCGTATTCTGAATAGGGCGGTATTCTGGTATTTTATACAATCGTTTTGTGTGTGGTCATGGGCTTTTTTTTTCATTGTTTTAGACAACAGCATGCTTTATTGCGATGTACCTGCTAAAATGCATGATAAGTCTTCGGTATGGTGCTATTTTTTGCGAGCCAATGATAATGCTTCTGCCAAATGCAAAACATGCCACAAAATATTAAAGACTTTAGGAGGAAATACAAGTGGTCTTCATAAACATCTTAAGAGTACGCATAACATGATATTGTCAAAGCAAGAAGTACGACTTGCTTCATCATCTGATAATATCGCTTGCACAACTTCAACAAGCAAATGCAAGAGTCAAGATGAAACTTATAAACCACCCGAAAAAAAAGCTAAGATGACGGATTTCTTTCAGAGAGTTGACGGAATTGAAGTTAAAGTTTCGAGAATGGCTGCTCTGGATGGAATACCATTTCGAACCTTTATCGAATCTAAAGATTTACGCGAGCTGTTCAAAAAATCTCAATACACACTACCATCATCTGTAGCTACCACATCAAGCATGGTCAAAAAACAGGCCGACTATGTCAAGTCTCTGATAGTAAATGAGATAAAAAAATTGAAAGAGAGCGGAGTTAGATTTAGCTGTACCTTAGACGAGTGGACCTCAACTCAAAACAAGAGGTACATGAATGTAAACATACACTCACCATTTTTTGAAGGTGATAAATACAAAAACTTAGGTCTCGTTAAGATATCTGGTACCATGCCTGCTGCTGTTTGTGTATATTTGCTAAAAGAACGTTTGTCGGAGTTTGATATTCATTTAGACACTGACGTTATTAGTCTGACTACAGATGGTTGTAGTGTAATGAAAAAAATGGGAAAGTCAGTCAATGCTTATCACCAAAAGTGTCTGGCACATGGTGTGCAGTTGGCGATACTAGATGTATTGTATAAAAAAACAAAAGTCGGTGAAATACAGAATGACTTACCACAGAATATAAAGGATGACGACGATGAAAATGAAGATGATGATGAAAAAGACGAAAGTGGAAGTTTTGAAATAATTGAGAGCAGCAAGCCGCGAAAAAATGAAGAAATAATTTATGAACATGTGATTAATAAAGTCCGAAAAGTTGCAAAGTTGTTCAGAAAATCACCAACGAAACAAACAGTATTAAGGAAATACGTAGAGGAAGAGTTCCACAGAGAACTAAAATTAATAATTGATTGCAAGACGAGATGGTCCAGTTTAGCGGAAATGCTTGAACGATTTCTAAAAATAAAGATATGCGTTCGAAAAGCTCTAATTGATGTAGGATCCGGAATAGAGTTCACTGAATCAGAGTATACTACACTGGAAACAATCTCAAATTCACTTGGTATCATGAAAGTGACCTTAGAAGCACTGTGTAGGCGAGACGCTACTCTTTTAACAGCGGATACTGCCCTCAATTTCTGTCTAAAGAAATTAGACGTACAACAAAATTCTTTGAACATTAGTCTCGCCAATTCACTGCGTATTCGTATTAAAGAAAATAGACTGATTGAGGCAAGTATCTTACAATACTTGCGCAGTCCTTCTCAGTTTTTTGAAAAGAAGTTGGATGCAAGAGCATTCCAAACGTTAAGCAACGATGAAATGACAGTGTCGTTGAAAGAATTGTACGAAAGGCTAAATAAATCCACAACCACAACTGAAGAAGCAACTGACAATTATCCCGGAAATACCAGTGATTCAAATGATGCGACGATTGCGGAGCTCACAAGTCTAACGACAGGAGAACAGTTGGAATGTGAGCTTAATAATTTGCTTAACCCCCAAGAAGACAAAGTTCAGAATATAACTTCCATGTCTATCCATGACTTGCAAACAACCCTGCACGTGGAAAAAGCTCTCTTTGAAAATGGAGGCGACAGGGGGAAGTACCTAAACCATTGCTACAATTACTTAATATCTATCCCCCCCACTAGCGTAGAAGCAGAGAGAGCTTTTTCTAACGCGGGTTACTTTTGTAATAAAATCAGGTCCTCTCTATCTGAAACTACATTAAACGCCCTTTGTTTTTTACGTGCCCACTATAAAAATGAAAAAAACTCTCTTAAATAATTTTTATTCTATAATTTGAGTATGTTGTTGTATGTTTATTAAAGTATTTGATTGAAATATCTTGTTTTGACTACATAAATGCCTAGCCTATAATTTTGAGAGTTACTTTTGAAATAGTCTCGAAAGTCTCGTTTTTCCCGGGAATTTCGAGACCGCATCGAGTCTCGATTTTTTTTTCCCGGGACTCAGAAATGCAGCGAGACTGAAAGCCCTAGTACCAACGAACAAAAGATAACTCTTCTGCTAATCCATACTAATATTATAAATTCGAAAGTAACTCTGTCTGTCTGTCTGTATGTTACCTTTTCACGCCTAAACCACTGAACGGATTTCGATAAAATTTGGCAGACAGATAGATCGCATCCCGGGGAAGGACATAGGATAGTTTTATCAACATACCGGGCGAAGCCGCGTGCGGAAGCTAGTAGAATATATTTCAACGAGAACAAAATTCTCCGTAAACATATTCAAACGCGAGAATTGTATTTGCAAAATATGGGTTTTTACATGATATAGATGCAAATTCCTCAACGTCCTAGAACTCAAAAAAATCGAAGATGTGACATTTACGAGGGTCATTCAATAAATACTTAGCCTACAAAAAGTAAACGAAAATTTTGGAAAAGTGGCAATTTATTTTTCAACATAGTCTCCTTTTAGTTCGATACACTTAGCCCAGCGATGCTCCAACTTTTTTAACCCGTCCGAAAAATAGTTTTTGTCAAACTCTGCAAAATAGGCCTCCGTGGCGGCGATGACCTCCTCATTTGATCCATATCTATTCCCGGCGAGGGATTTTTTCAGATTAGGAAACAGAAAGAAGTCACAAGGAGCCAAATCTGGAGAATACGGTGGATGGGGCAGCAATTCGTAGCGTAATTCGACCAATTTGGCCATGGCAACGGCAGACGTGTGAACCGGTGCGTTGTCGTGGTGAAACAGCACTTTTTTCTTCGCTAGATGGGGTCGTTTTTTCTTTAATTCGGCGTCGAATCGGCCCAATAAATCGGCATAGTAAAGCCCTGTAATTGTTTTACCCTTCTCGAGGTAATCGATGTAGATCACACCTTGTGAATCCCAGAAAACGGTAGCCATAACTTTTCCGGCCGATTTTACAGTTTTCGCCTTCTTTGGAGCACGTTCCCCGGTCTGGATCCATTGTTTTGATTGCTCCTTGGTCTCTGGTGTGTACCAGTGGATCCAGGTTTCATCGACGGTCACAAAACGACGCAAAAACTCCGCTGGATTCCGCTTGAACAGCGCCAAACACGTCTCCGATGTGGTCTCACGGTTGCGCTTGTTTTCTGGTGTGAGTAAACGCGGCACCCATCGCGCCGACAGCTTTCTCATGCCGAGTTCCTCGTGAAGAATATGATGCACTGTTCCTTCTGAAATGCCTAGTCTCAGCTAGCTCGCGAACCTTCAATCGGCGATCTGCCAATACGAGATCATGGATTTTTTTAATGTTTTCCTCCGTAGCAGCTGTTTTCGGTGCACCTGGACGTGGTTCATCAAAAACCGACGTACGGCCACGTGCAAACTCGTTGAACCAATTCTTGACGGTGACCATCGATGGAGAAGAGTCACCGTACACAGCATCCAAGCGCTCTTTTATTTCGATGCGCGTTTTCCCTTCCAAAAATAGGAATCGAATCACCGAACGATATTGCTCTTTTTCCATTTTTGTAAAACCGATCGACACGTTCGCTTCCATAAGTTGTCAAATTAAAACAAATGAAGGGATTGGAATGAAAATTTGAAAAAATAATTAAAAAAGAATGTGGTAAAACTCTTTTGAAACTACAGCGCCCTCTGGCGATGAGGCTAGGTACTTATTGAATGCACCTCGTACCAACCCGCTCTGGACCAGCGTGGTAGTCTACAGCCCACTTCCTGTCGAAGAGAGGAGGCCTGTGTCCCAGTAGTGGTAACATTATATGCTGATTATGCTCTACGTTGACAGTTTCATATTATGCATCATATAAATGGCGGGTTAAAAAATAACTATGACCTTTTTGAAACACCAAAAAGTGTCATTGTATATTAAGCTATAAGTTATATTAAATTATATGTTAACTTCCGAAACTGTAACAAAATCTCGCTAGAATCCTTGCAGGAACATAGGTACATATTTATAGTTGTTTTGCTGTGAGAGTTGCACTAGTGTATTCACTTTTGCACTTCATCTATCACCACACTTCACTCCTACGCCGGCTTTGGTCAATCAAACTCACGCAAGCACTAGTTGGAGGAACTAGGAACGCTATTGGGATAGCGTACCTAAAGCTACATATGTCTTACGACACGAAATCAGTAGGCCAATTCTCGTAATTTAAAACGTTCAAAATCTAGTCGCAGTCTCATCTCAGCGACAAACAAATGTCAAAAACTTGTCAAAATGTACTGAAATTTGAGGCAATTTTGACAGATTGAGACTGAGATCAGACTGTGAACGTTCTTAAAATTACCAGAATTGCCCCTCAGGTCGTCCTTGTTTTGAAATAGGACGCAGTTTTGAATTTTAGACGAATAACATATTGTTCACTATAGGTTATGGTCTCCATTTCAAGGCACGGTCATGATATGAAATTGCAACTCAGTTTGTACCCTAATTTCGCGCTACATAGCTGTTAAAGATAACATATTCTTCCGAGGATACTCTTATTCGGGTAAGGAGTAGGTACCTAGTTCCCTTGAATATGAATCAAACCGTGGGTAAAAGCTTAATTTCAAATAAACCATTTACAGACAATTTTGAACTGTTAAGGAGTCGGCCCATTCCGATGTGTCGTAGGTACCTATGGAGAAGAACGGGCAAAAAACTCCGTGGACACTCGATGTTATAAAATTTGAGTAAGTTCATTCAATACTCAACTGAAAGGCGAACTTTGATGTAGAAATTCGAGATGAGCCTATGATCACTTTGTACTGTAGTAAGTTACTCACCAATTAAAATGTTCCCTATTCCTCAACAAGGTATCATCGCCCATGTTTTCGAGCGATGTCCCGTGATGGTAGTACTTAGCGCTGTAGCCCAGGTTGAACCTGAACCCAGGCACTAATCGTTGTAGCGCCGCCTGCGACGCCATCATTGCTGCTACGTCTTCTTCATGAAGACGGGTTCCTGCGAAAAAAAATAAAAATTGAGTACTATTTAGGGAAAATTTTACCAATGAAACTGAACGCGATCAGCATTATCTAAACTACGTTCAAGAGCTATCAGTTTTCGTATTCCACAACAATGATGTCACACCACGTGGTGTCTTCATTGGTAAAATTCGCCATTAGAGACTCAACTAAATACACTCATCTTTAAGACGATCTTATAAGTGTTTCTGTCACTACAGTACTCCTTAAAATGACAGAGACAGCACATGAAGAGACTAAAACGCAACAAGTGGATTTTGTTTGAATCGACCGTAAGTTCCATACAACCCTTTATGTCAGATTATACTAAGTAGGTACGTCACTTCTATGCTTAGTAGTCAGTATATTTGGATTTGAATTACAATACAAGTACCTAAGTTATTCCAAGGTTACAAAGCGAGTTCAATAAACTTGTAAAACACTAATTGCCAGTCGTTGTAGGGTATCTATTTAGCACAGTCTCGCAATTTGATTAGGCATGAGAGCCGTATCTGTGCATACGAATATTAGTTGGCATTCTATAACAAACGTATAAAGGGCACTTTTATTATTCAATGCACCTAGGTGCTAATATTATTCAGGTCTTGCGCGCATACTATAGTTAGGACAAAGGCAACTAAACGCTATACAATGTTGGATTGATTGAGCTCTTATTAATTTATTCATGTTTTACGTTAGCAAGTGCTTAACATTCCGCTCATAATTCTGCCGCTTATATCGGTTTCTGGAAATGAATATGGGTAATCGTCGATATGTATTCAGTGCTTAGAGTCCAGGACGTTTGAGACTTTGTTAACACAGGAATGGTAATAAAAGAAGTCAATTGTACTATTCTGTGTACGTTAATACGAAAATGGGCAGTAAAACCCAATGTAAGTATACTATAAAATTTTACCGAGTGTGTTAAGCGCTTGTTATTGAATTGCTTAGTAGCTGTAGGACACGGATAGAAGTGCATAGAAGTGTGCTTTGTGACGTGCTTACAATGCTAAGGATTAGTATAAATTGTGTTCGACGACAAATCTTACGGCAGGACATTGTTGGTTTCACAAACTCGTAAGTAAACGTAATCACCTTGTAAACTAATCTGCTTTTAAATAAAATAATTCTTTGCACAAAACATAATAAAATGATACCATACCTCTTTCTCCCACGAAGATATCATCAATATCGACGAGTATCCACCTGTCGAGGCTCAAGCTAAGCTGGCCATGGCTGAGGTAGCTCAGAGCGTCCAGGAACAGAATCCTATGCAGCCAGAATTGTAGGCCTGAGCCGAACAGAACTCGTTGGACGCCGTCCAAACGTCCGTGGTCTTGTATCACTGTCGCAAGCGGCATGCGCTCCTCTGTAAACATTGCTATAATTTAGTGTACTGCTTTATTGACACGGGTTCGAGCTGTTTTGCCTTTGAGAGATCGATGGGGCAAACACTATGGGTTATTGGCATTCTATGAGAAGATCTATGTATTTGACTGGAGAATGCTAAGTTCGGACGTGTTTTGTCACTGTCCTTGGTCTTTTGGAATTCCTGTTGTGCGTTCGACCAAATGAACGGTATTTTAATTAGTTAAATCGTTATATGAAAGTGGGCAACCCTATTATATTGAGATTGAGACTCCCATATTATAAATTTAAGTCGCGTTTCGTGTTTGTTTGAGTTATCGCGTTTTTTTTCTTAAACTACGCAACGGATTTTGAAGCGGATTTTACCAACATTTAGAACATTTATTCCGGAAAGTTTGGTTCCCCTGGACGTAGGACGACATTTGCCTTCATCAGCATAGAAATTATTGTTGCGAGGAAGTTAATAGCTCTACTGGCCATATTGTTCTATACTTCGTGCATTTCGAAAGGAAATAGTTTCTTAAACAATGTGAGGAAACAGAATTAGCATAGGTGTTTTACCTACCTATTATACAACGATGTCTGAAAGTTGCACAATTAAATTCTAATAAATGATTATAATTAGGATCTTTATTATCCTATTAGTCACATAGGGTGTACGTGTCTCATGCCATGGACATTGGACAGGCACGTAGGACATATAAATGTGTAAAAATGCATTACTATGGAGGCTTGTGGCTAAGTAATAACAGCCGCATGGTCGATCAGGTTAACGGTTACGCTTGCCGCGGTTGGCCCATGGATGGTTGACCACCTATACCATATCAAGACCCCTCCGTGCTCGGAAGCACGTTAAGCCGTTGGTCCCGGCTGTCATTCATGGATCTCTTTGGAAGTCTTTACGGGTCGTCAGAAGCCCGAAAGTCTGACAACCAGACTCACCAAGGGGTATCGTATTACCCAGTCACTGGGTTGTGGCGGTCAGATAGGCAGTCGCTCCATATAAAATACTGGTAGCTAGGCAGATTATGTCTAAAAGTTGCACTGTCATATTCTAATAAATGATTATGATTTTTATTATCCTATTAGTCACACAGTGCACAGGTGACACACGTGTGTCATGTCACGTATACCTACGTAAAAATCTTTAATATGGAAGAAGGGGCGTAACTCGTGGCCTTTTTTCATTCCTGCTTTAGAAACCTACGGCCATAAGCAAGAAATTCCAGGAGCCTATTCTCAAGGAATAGGCGTGATGTATGAGTTATGAGCTTCACCAAAATTGTTGGTCTTTAGTAGGTGTACCGCCATCATTTTCTACTTTTGTAATTTTAAATCTGTTTCAACAGCTGCGTTCAGCTTTTAGGCTTGTGTTAAAATTAAACAGATTATTAAAATTTTATTTAATTAATTCATTGTTGCCTTTTACTTCCTGAGGGACCTCCTTTAAAGCCGAAAATTAAATTTTCCTCGTAATCGGTACTCAACAGTCATTTAATTTTTAACGTTGTTTTGAGAGTAAACGTGCTCGCAGTTTTTATTCTGGCTTTCGATTAATAAAATCTTATAAATAACATATTTTCTTTTAACGGGCGACAAATGCAATCTTTATAATGTAAATAGCTGACCCGGCTACTTCGTACCGCTTCAATTTTTTTTTGTTTTTTTTTCCCATGTTTTAATCATTAGAAACCCTCACGGGCGTCCACGTAACACCCTACCAAAATTTCATCACAATCTGACCAATGGTTTCGGAACGCATAGAGGACTAACATTGATTTTTATTTATACAGATATGAATTGATTGCATATTATGTAATCAATTCTCTAGTCAAATAACTTCTCTAGTCTCCACTCTGAAATTCGTACCCCGAGCCCCGAGATACAGGCTAACTGTCTAGTTTGGGGCTCACTGGCAAATAATATATTGTAACCTAGCTGTAGGTAGTATTTTAAGCAACTCATGTCGTCTCAACTTGCTGTTAACCTGTGAACCTGTTTACTGTAAGGTATTACCTAGACAAAATATTTTCTATTTTTTCTAATTTGAATTGAAGTATAACTAAGTATACATAATGAGCTACTTGTCAACTCGCGAAGTCATAAAACTCGTTGAAGATAAATGCTTATTACATGGTATCTATCAAGCCAAGTGGTCAGTGGAATACTTTAGCAATGGGTTAAGTATTTTCTGTTATACGGTTAACTTGTTAACTATGAAGCCATATTTAGCCTTAATCCAGTTTTCACCAGAACAACGCTTATTGACTAGATTACTTATATTTTCCTCAATCAGAGGGGCAATTCCCGTAATTTTAAGAACGTTCACAATCTGATCTCAGTCTCAATCTGTCAAAAATACCTCTAATTTCCCTACATTTTTGAAACGCTGGGATGAGATTGCGACTAGATTTTGAACGTTTTAAATTACGAGAATTGGCCTTCTGATTTCGAGGAATTCCCAATAGGAAATACCTCGATGCTTTTGTACGTAATTATGTATAAACATTACATGGATGGCAATCTGCTCTTTTATAATTTATAACGTGGCGATATTATTGTGGATGTCTACGTCCATAGAATGTATGGAAATACTTGCACGTTAAGTATAACGTTATCGTGAACGGAAATTTTAAAAACTTCATTTATTTCCATAAAATAAAATCTTTTATTTCGGCTTCGTACGTATATTTCATTTGGTATACACAGGACTTAGAAACCAGTGTTAGTACTTACATCTACCAGGAAAAAAAAAACTATTAATTACTACGCCACAGTGGTACGTAGGCGTATCCAATGTCCGAGTATGGGGCTGTCCCACGGTCCCACCTAACAGTTATAGCTTTCAGGATGCTGTTGGGGCTGGCGCCTACTACGTCGTATATATGTCGCAACCAACTGGTTGAATTAGCCGTTCAGTTAACCGATTAGCCTTTTAACTAAACGGCTGCCGTTCAACCAACGGCCTGAATTATATACAATTGTATATAACTTCCAACCTAAACTGTAATTACAGTTTAGGTTGGAAGTCTGTAACCAATCACGCGCGGGCCGAATTGGTCGCAGTAACTAAGCCAGGGCACCCCGACCAAATGGGTTAGGTTAGAACTGTGATCAACAGCGTGCGAGCCGAGAGAGCGAAGCGAGGCGAGCACTACTTCTAAAGGCCAGGCGGTTAACTAAACGGCTAATTTAACCAGTTGACTGCGACATATCCGTCACGTTAGAAATTATAAAACCGCCAATTTTGTCCCATACTAGGCACGCACGTTTTTGCATGACGTTACGCACGGACACGAGATTCAAACAAAAAGAAGATATAGGCGGATACTTTATATCAAAAACAATTTCTAGAAAACCTTGACAGGAATACCGTAACATAAAGAATAGACTGCTCGAATGTATGTAAGTGTTATGGCATTCCTTCCATTAATTAGGACATGATGACGGGGCGTGATTAATATTAATTGACGTTATTCGAAACTTCCATTACATTTGAGGACGATTTAATATATCGGGTAAAGTGTTGCGTAATATATTCGTTCTTTATGATAGGTAGGTTGCGTTATATTGCTAAATTAATGTTGTAATGGTAGAGAAGTTCGAGAAATGGGTGAAATTTTGGGTTTTATGTGCCTTCGGTGGTGCAGTTAGCAACGAAATTCAGTTAGGTACCTACAAGTACAACTTTTTAACATTTTATCTAACCACAATAAAATACTTCAACGGATTTAAAATGAATGGAATATCTTG
This sequence comes from Gortyna flavago, assembly GCA_963669345.1. Taxonomy (NCBI): domain Eukaryota; kingdom Metazoa; phylum Arthropoda; class Insecta; order Lepidoptera; family Noctuidae; genus Gortyna; species Gortyna flavago. Next base: position 6,635,723 of record OY770131.1, read on the forward strand.
TCTATAACCTTTATGAAATGTTGAGAAACCTAATAACTACTACCTATATAAGTATTATTAAACAGTGCGACAATAAATTGTAAATTGTAGTGACAAAAATATACAATTTACATATTTGTGATATCAGTGTTACGCAATATTTTCTACAATATAACAATTGTGTAGACTTGTAAAGTTTGTGGTACAAAGGGCCCTGGGCGCGTACGGTGAGGGCTGGTGGCACGGGAAAAGAGTTCCTGGCAAGACATGGGAGAGGCCTTTTTTTTGAGGGTGGGAAATCATCAAATGAGTCCTCCCGCTCTGGGTGGAGCGGAAGGGAGTGTCAGACTCTTACTGACTAAAACCCATCCATGTTCTTTCCTTAGCCCTTTATGTTCCGGGGCAGCGGTAACCCTTTCGGACAATCCCGCTTTGGGGGAGGCCTCTGCCCAGCAGTGGGACAGTATAGGTTAAAGAAAAGAAAATAAATTACTCATCATCATCTGCCTAGCCTTTTCCCAACTATGTTAGGGTCAGCTTCCAGTCTAACTGGATGCAGCTGAGTACCAGTACTTTATTGGAGTGACTGCCTATCTTACCTTTACAACCCTGTTACTGGGTAATACGATAACCCTTGGTAAGACTGATTGTCAGACTTTCGGGCTTCTGACTGTCAAAGATCCACGAATGACAGCCGGGATCAACGGCTTAACGTGCTTTCCGAGGCATGGAGGGGTCTTAGTATGTAAAGATGGTCACCCATCCGCGAACCAAGCAGCAAGCGTAGCTTGACGTGATCGATTGACCCGTGCGGCTGTTATTACTTAGCCATAAGCCCCTCAAAGAAAATTTTTATAAAATTACTGTCAGTGAATAAAATAAAATACTCGAACAGAATTTACATCAATGTAACATAAACTCCTGATATATCACATTTTTGAAATGTTGAAAGGTTTCAAATAATTTTCTGTCAATTTAAATGTAAGCGTAAGCAACTTTCGTTGCTAACCATTGGTAAATTAACCCCGCTTGGTAAATTATTAGATCAGATAAGGCATCGATTTCAGTGTCCAATGCCCACATAGATTACTTGAATGAACATGCTAGAATGGATTCATGGATTGATGAATTCAATTTAATGGGAAAATACGGTTCAGAAATTAACATGGTAGGTAAATATTCAATAAAATATTTATAAGCCTGACTTAATTTTATTGCCGTAATCTGTTTGTTTATGGTCGACCAACTGTGGTATGGATAATAGCGATTATAAAGTATTAAATAATTTGAGAGCTATGTGGGAGGCTGCTTAAATTCTAGGTACTGGTGATTGATGGTCTGGCCACACTGAAGCGAGTCCCGCGTGGTATGAGGGATCGATTGTTTTAATGATTAAAAGAAGTCACGCGACTTTTCGCACCAGTTGAACACGTCCATTCAAGCTAGTTGACGCAATCGGCGCAAGCGAATTTTGTCCCGCATCCTGCGTAGTTTTGCCTCGATTAGGCCAGAGCTTAAAACAGATATTAAGGGGTATTTACACTAGGTCGATTTTCGACGTGCGGCTGGTCGCTTACCAAATGGCCACCTCAGCTACACATGTCGATAAAAATCGCAGGTGACTAGACATGCGATCTGTCGCCGCAAGATGATAGTAGATCTCTACTGTGGAACTTGCGATTTTAGTCACCTGCGGCCTAGCCCAATTTTCATTTGGACAGTCTGTAGCGCTAGGCTATAGTCGCCTGTAGTAGCTTGCATTATCTCAATCAGCAACAATACATCATGTCATAAAATAGTCAATATTATGGAATTCCACAACTTACGCCAGTGTTCAAAACGATCAAACCTCCGATTAGTGACAGTTCTCACGTTAGCTGCAGTTGTAAACTGTTTGATTTGTTAACCAAAATACTTAACAGCCAACTTAAAAGCAACACGCCTTGTAAACATAAGGTTTAATCTACAATTTCGCACATTTACTTTCATCGTTATCCCTACCGACCGATATGCGTTACGCGTGAGTACGTTAGTAAGGGTATAAAAAATAGGTCGACCAATTTTCAAATACATTCGATTTCCTAATCGCAGACACATGTTGCCTTTAAAAAATGCTAAAGAAACACAACGAATACAAGGAAAAATTATATTCGTCTATAGAAACTAAGATAAATATTGCACACCTTAAATCTTATGACGTGTGGTGCAATCACCATCACGACTTTCTAACAAATTCTTTCGCTGCAAGTGATATGATAAAAAATAGATAGAAATCTTGCTCACCAGTTGATCCATATTCGTTTTGCCGGAGCGCCCATGCGACGGGCTCGTACGTCGAACTGTTAGCCCTGAACACGGCCCAGTGATCTCCTGGAAGTGCCCCCCACGCCGTCTCACCGGCTCTTGCTAACCGGAGAACCGGTGATGCTGGATTGAGTGTTGCGTCCTAAGAAATAACACTATAATTAATACACACTTACCTATAATAACAAAAATATATAAATAGTCTGTGATTGTTGTAAATTAATGTATTTTCATTCATTGTGTAGGTAGTTATTTTCCGGATATGTGAGTTTTCAGTTGAAGAATTTCATCTGGTTTCCGTATCCATTGATACGAGAATCAATCGTCAAAAATATATTCATAGCAATCAAAAACTATTATTATTACTGACACTACTGATACTAGGACTTTGTTATGTGTTAATATTATTGTGTGTAAATATAAGCCTCGTGTAGGTAGGTACAAATCTAAAACCCAAACTGACGGGCAGATGGCACGCTCGTGATATTTAAAAAGAAGATAACAAAATACAAGTGCCTGTTTTCACTAACACTAGACGACACCTAAAAGAACGCCATAGTGTAAGTAAAAACGGGTCAAGTGCGTGTCGGACCACGCACAATGAAGGGTTCCGTAGTTGGTATGAATTTATCCCAAGAACAAATTTAACATTGTAGTTGAATATTGTGTTCCATATGGGAGGGGCCATACATTGCACCTGCAAATTTAATATGGTCGACTATTACTCGTAAACTTGTAAAGTGTAGTTAGCTGTGATAGTTTTCCTTTTAATTTCATTATACCGAATGATTTTTTTACCGTCTCGAAATTTTTACGGAGTGTTTTACCTATGAATATGAACACCCTGTAAAAATTTTGAGACGCTAAAATAATCTACCACTGTATACCTACTACTGCCGTGAATTTTTTCACAAATCCAAAAGCAACCATTTAGCATGGACCACTTGACTCTGACAAAAATTTGCACTATAAAGCTTAGTATTTCACAAACAGATCCCTGAATCGAAAAATGGTTTTCACAAACCCGCAATATTTTTGAAAGACCTATCCAACGATACCCCACACCATGGGGTGGACGAGAGAAAAAAAAACATCCCCATTTTACGCGTAGAGGAGGTACCCTAAAAAAATTGTTTTTTCAAGATTTATTTTACCACTTTGTCGGCGTGTTATTTTTTTATTTGAAATTATATATCCATGCCAAATTATAACTTTCTAGTAGGACGGACGGACAGACGGTCATGGCGAAACTATATGGGTTCCTTGTTGACTACGGAACCCTAAAATTGGGCAAAAGAATCTGTACAGATGACAAGGCTTAACTTTTAAGGGTATAAAAGAAAACCTATTTCCATTAGCCTATATATAGGAGCGCATAAAGTCGAGGACTAAGAAGAAAACCATTTCAAGTAATAGTCTTCGTCATCTGTTTCAAGCCTTATTGCTAAGTCTAGACTGAATAAATTGAATGCTCTAGATATTTTTTTCAGTTTGAAGTATAGAAGCAAATTTCTTCAGCATATTAGTGTATGGTCTGTTCCAAAAGTATCAAATGAAAGTGTAAACAAACCCTGTTTAAAACCCTGGTTAAATTGTTACGCAATCACTCACTAAAAAGAATAAGTAACACATCCATCTGTATTTAGGTCTCAACTTTATATATTACCACTACCAGCCTTTTCAATAAGTATTTTGTGAATAACATTATTAAATTGTACCTAATTGAAGAATCATCGACAAAAATTGGGGTGATAAAATTAATTCCCCCCAAATTAAAAACATCTTTAAATATTCAAATAATCAAATCAATCAATTTGTAAGTAGCACCATAAATTGGCAACCACAGGTACCTACGTTTTCAGATCCATTTGTTTACATTTCTATCAGATACTACTTTTGGAAGAGACTGTACAATTCATACACAAAGACATGAACTCTATGTTTAATTACATTTACTTAGTCATACACGGTACACCTTATTTGCTAAGAGGTATTGTTCTAAAACAGTTTCTAAGACGAGTTCCACGAAACCCGAAACGCAATTTGTGTTAGACCTGTGTATCTTGAATTACTTTAAGCAAGTTCGTCAGATCAAAATAGAATTCCTTTAGAAACGAATACCTAATATAAATATTTGATGAAATGAAATAAAAATATAATTATATTTGACTCTTTTCATATTAGGTATTATAGATGTCGGAAAATGACACCCGTAATGAAGGTCATGTATTTATAACCCAACGATATATTGTTCTGTCATATTTGAACACAGGATTTAATCATATGTAGAATCTTTGGTGTTTCTACATAAAGTAACAAAGGTTTGCGTAAAGTTCGTGTCGTAAGGAAAAGCCTGTCACGCGGTGTTTTTGGGTGCTATTTATAGACGCAAATATACACAGCTTCAATCAATAAATGCTTAATAAAACATAAATGTACAGTGAAAACCTTTTTTTTATGGAATGGCATCTGTCCGGTCAACCTAGAAGGTTGTCTGCTCAACCGGACTTACCTGTGAGTGCCTTAATAAATTAAGGCCTCCAGCCAAAGCTTACAAAACTTAAAAACTAAGCGACTAAACGCTAAAAGGCACCCCTTGTGGGGTACGGACTTCGATCGACTTAGGTCGTCGCTGGGGGAGGCCAGCAAGAGTCAGGCTGGATCGGAATTATAAAATTGTCATGTTTCAAAGACGCGGTAAAATTATACGATAAAATCAGTATGTAATACGGTATAAAGCTGACAGAACTCACCTTTAGCCTCAAATTAGTATGCATGAACAGAGGGAATCCTTTCAGCTGAGCGCCGACAAGAGTCTCTTCCCCGGGCGTTGCAAACGCAACAACACCCACGGAATATTCCCTGCAGTATTTATCGAGAAGTTCTCGATTCCACTTGTCCATGTTCGCGTATTTCGATAGCGATTCGAACACGATCACGCCGTAACGCCCCTTGTCCAAAGTGGTAAGTACAGGCAGACTCTTGCCCGCCACTTCCACCTTGTACCTGAACAAAAAGAAAACAAAAACCATAAATTAATCATTGGCGAAAACACGGTGATAAAACTTATCTATACAAATAAATACAATTGAAGTGTCTGTTTGTAATGTCAAAATAACTGCTTTTTACTAAATGCATTTTGCAAAAAGTTTTTTTTTTTGTCTTTGTCTGTTTGTTCCGGCTAACCTCCGAAACGGCTTTACCGATTTTGACGGGACTTTCACTAGCAGCTGATGTTATAAGAATTGGTTTACTTTTATTTTAAAAACATTAGGGTTCCTTGAAAAAAAAAACCCATGAAATCCAATAGTCTTCCGACATGCACGCAAACGAAGTCGCGGGCACAGCTAGTCTATATTAAAAATGAAATGCTGTTCGTTGTCCTTTGCTGTATGAATTTCCGAAATTTTGACAGCAAAGCGTCTGTCGGGCCAGCTAGTAATTAATGTATGTCTGAAATTGCCCGTCTTGAGCAATCGTGGTGATCAATGTCAAACTTCTCTATGAGAAGAGACATTTGTCCCGCAGTGGGACTATAAAAGCCTGGCATCATTTTAATTGTTGAAGTACCTGCTATTATTGAATATGAAACAAGGCACATAAATGTGACATCCGTAAATATTAAAGATTTGTCACTACCAAATCAAAAAAATTCACCATGATTCAGAGGTCAAAAGCCAAATGATAGAAGTTAGGTAGGTTGCCGGTTTTGAGTGAATGTGACATTTTAACCAATCAGTTTCTTTTTATGTTTCTGTTGACTGTACACACGACGACATTGTCAAGCTATCATTTCCAATTTTAGCTGACCTCGTATTGCATAGGCTTTTCGTACAATGAGAAGTTAGCTTATACTGGAAATGTATAGCTTGATATGTCGTCGTGTGTACCTACCGGTAGGTAATCGTGGGTCACTTTAAATCATGGCTGATACAATTACATTGTTTATGAACTCGTATGCAAACAGAACAATAACATATTTTTATAGAACATGCGTGAGATAACACCGATAGTGTAAACTCTACCTACTTTGTATATTTCGATTCGAGATATCAGTGTAAATATCAACGCTACGGTGAACTTTTTAGCAATTATTTCAAATCATTGTGTACTTGTTAATGAATTTTATCGTAAAAAATTTAAATTAGGCCGACTCCATTTTGATAACCGAATCAGTAATGTTACCTACCGAAATCTGTTGATTTCATGACCATAGAAGCATAAAAATTAGAATAACTTCAAATGATTTAACTTAATAAAATGTAAAATACTAGCTTCTGTGCGCGACTTCATCCGCGTGATATTTCTTGTTCCACCACTTGAACCACCCCGTCGCATCGCATCGCCTGCCCGTGCCATATAGGCCGAAACACATAATCGCGGTGCGGTGCCGCAACGCAGTTATGTGTTTCGGTCCTATTACTTCGTTTTCGAATAGCGATCTTTCCGACTTGTTTTCTTTTATTCGGCTCCTAACTTGACGTTAAATAGCCTGTAGCCTTCCTCAAGAACTGGACTATATATTGCAATTTTTTTTTTTCAAATCCGATTGGCAGTTCCAGTGATTAGCGCGTTCAAACAAGCAAACAAACTCTTCAGCTTTATTATTAGTGTAGATAAACTTTCTAATTTATTAAAAAGTGAAATGCAAAAATCATGTTATTTACTTCAACGTGAAAAATAACCGAGCTCCACTGTAATTATTAAGCCATTATTTTGCTATAAACATTCTTGTGAGCAATTTATATAAATTGTCTTTAATACAATTACCGACGCTCCTCAAATAAGATAAGAGTCGTAACAGCATTTAATTAAAATGTATTGTTATGATAGCAAAAAATTGTGGAATAGTAGTAAAAATAGTGCAGTAAAGCACTGCAGATGAGATGAGAATCTGTTGTTCGAGATCAATACGGGTAAGGTGAAGTGGCTGGCTGAGGTACTGAGGGAGTACTGCTATTATACAACGTGTAAATGAAATAATACAACACATTAAAAGTGTAGTTTTTTTCAGAATTGTGAGTAGAATCGGTTACTGTTAAGGTAGGGACAAATTAGTCCCACAACTCACGTGTGGCGGATTGATGACATGCCAATTCTCGTACTTTAAAAACGTTAAGGTGCATTCAGACAGTTTTTTTATTTGTTAGATAGTGGCAGCCGTTATACAGAAAAAACTAAACAATGCGCCAACTGTAGATAACAATAAATTTAGCACTTGATTCCCCCTTTTTTTTTTAAGGATGGGAAATCATCAAATGACCCCTCCCGCTCTGGGTGGAGCGGAAGGGAGTGTCAGACTCTTACTGACTAAAATCCATCCGTGTTCCTTCCTTAGCCCTTTATATTCCGGGGCAGCGGTAACCCTTTCGGACAATCCCGCTGCCCCGGCAGGCTTCGGCCCTGACGGGCCCCTCCGTTGATGCTGACATCTCTTTGAGGCGCGCGTGGAACACATACGCGCCGTCCGGCACGGGCCTGGTCCTGATCGGACGGCGAGCTACCCATTACTCGCCATCCGCAGGCCCGAGCCTACGGTGGCCGGGAGTCGTCACGCGGCTCCCGACGCCCGGGGCGTCTACCGCGGCGGCTGGGACGGGCGGCTCTCTCCGCTCTCTCCCTCGCCCATCCCGCCACCTCCTTCGCTAGCATGACTGCTTCGCAGAAGGAGGTGACTGCCTCCCACTCCCTCTCGCCCCGGACCATGGCTTGGACCAGGGCCGGGCGCGAGAGGTCGCCGCCGCTGCCGATCGCCTCTACGAGGACACGGCGGTGCTCTGCCAAAGCGGGACAGACCTCCACCGTGTGCTCCACCGTGTCCTCTGGGCGATCCTCGCAGTGGTGACACCCGGGCGTTTCCTCCCGCCTGATTATGTGCAGGAACCTCCCGAAACATCCGTGTCCGGTGAGGACCTGCGTCAGGCGGTAGATGAGGACGCCGTGACGCCTCTCTAGCCACTCCTCAAAGAGGGGCCTTACCGCCGCTATCGCGGCGTGCACTACTTGCTTCCCCCTTTTTTTTTTTTTTTTTAAGGATGGGAAATCATCAAATTACCCCTCCCGCTCTGGGTGGAGCGGAAGGGAGTGTCAGACTCTTACTGACTAAAACCCATCCGTGTTCCTTCCTTAGCCCTTTATATTCCGGGGCAGCGCTAACCCTTTCGGACAATCCCGCTGCCCCGGCAGGCTTCGGCCCTGACGGGCCCCTCCGTTCAATGCTGACATCTCTTTGAGGCGCGCGTGGAACACATACGCGCCGTCCGGCACGACTTGCTTCCCCCTAGCGTAGTGTTATCAATTGCGACTAAGATCAGACTGAACGTTCTTCAAATTACGGTAATTGCCTCTTAGATCTGTCTCAATCTGTCAAAAATACCTCTAAGTTCCCTACATTTTTGACAAGTTTTTAACATTGGTTGTTGCTGAGATGAGATTGCGACTAGATTTTGAAAGTTTATACAATTACGGGAATTGACCTTCTGATCTCAACGACCATTAATGTCAGAAACTTGCCAAAAATGTAGGCAAATTAGAGGTTTTTTGACAGATTGAGACTGAGTTTAGAGTGCGAACGTTCAGAAAAATACGGGAATTGCTCCTGTGGACTCTTGAGAAACACACTTATCGTATGCAACGCAATATATCATAAGAAGTGTAATTCTAATGGTTAGTTTTTTGAATAAAGATTTAAGTAATGAAATGATTCAGTCAGATTTAATTGCAAAAACTTTATGCACTATGAATTCAGCATAAAGCTGAGGATACTACATTTAAGACTGCCCATTGTGTCACCCTTTGTAAAATTCCTTCATTAATATCTGTAATTTATATTGGTGTAGGTACCTACATAAAAAAGAGTATTCAATTATATTTTTTTACCTGCAGCGAATGTAGGTCACGTCATTGTTATGGATAAGTTGTATGATTCGAAAACAGAAATAAATAGAAACACGAAGTTCCACAAACATTATGCAATATAAGCCAAATCAATTTGTTATACTTACTTAATATTAATCTGATGAGGTGTCTGAGGCTTTGAGTTATTTCAATCAAACGTTGTAATATCTACGGCCTGACGATCTGGCTTGTAGGTAATGCAACCTACTTTATGGATCCGGGCAGCCACCATTTCCTACTGCGGACTGGTTATTATAGTTTTAGTTATAAAGAACAGCGCCTTGTACGGTAAACTAAGTATTTTACTTAGGCTCACGGTATTTTGATGAAGAAACCCGCCACTATTTATTCACAACTACTACTTTAACTCTTACTTTTAAACGGAAGCGTAGCATTATCAGCCTATAATGTTCCTATTGCTAGGACACAGAAGGCCAATTCTCGTAATTTAAAATGTTCAAAATCTAGTCGCAGTCTCATCTCGGCTACAAACAAATGTCAAAATCTTATCAAAATGTAGGGAAATTAGAGGTATTTTTGACAGATTGAGACGGAGATCAGACTGAACGTTTTTAAATTTACGAGAATTGCCCCTTAGGTCTCCTCTCTCGGGGCAGCGGGATTGTCCGGGGCAGCGGGATTGTCCGAAAGGGTTACCGCTGCCCCGGAACATAAAGGGCTAAGGAAGGAACACGGATGGGTTTTAGTCAGTAATAGTCTGACACTCCCTTCCGCTCCACCCAGAGCGGGAGGGGTCATTTGATGATTTCCCATCCTTAAAAAAAAAAAAAAAAAAGGTCTCCTCTCTTCGAGAGAGAGTGGGCTGTAGTGACACGCGGGCCCAGTGCGGGTTGGTAGATGACACGTCATGTCTTCGATTTTTTGGTTCTAGGATATACCGATTTCCTCCCGATGTTTTCCTTCACCGTTTTGAGAGCAGTGGCGATGGAATTATTAACACTAAGTAGAGTACCTGCGTGGGTTCAAACTCGAATCCACGTCCTTCATATAACTCGTACCTAAGTCGGGTTCGTTACCACTGGGCTACTTACCACTTTGAAAGTGGTATCTAGCAATTAAATCAATGTTGGTTCCTCTCAGTGTTATAAAATTGTACAGTTTAAATAGCAGACGGCGATGGCGTTCCCTTGTCGAACAGTGAACAAGCCGCAAGTTAATTGGCAATATTGAAAATTGAACTGTCCAAACATTCGCTTTTATAGGATACTTTTCAATTTTCAATCAAAAATACCCATTTTACCGATATTGGGAAAATCTGACAAGTCTTTGAGTTCAATACAGTCATGCCAGTAAACGTAAAAAAATGCGTGACCGAATGGGGAAAAGAGTGGTAAATACAGGTATCGGGACCAGGTCGTTCATTTTGCTCCAGTTAAGGCTCGTTTCAATTTGGCAGCTTGAGAGCACTCCAGACAGAGTCTAGGGCGAATGGCAACTTGCAAATACAATTTACCCACTCGAGCCGGTCCGTCTTTCCGTCTAATGTACCGTGCATTCGTTGGCAACTTTGCGCAGCTAGTCGTAAGTATATTCGCCATGCAAACGGTCCGATACAAAAGTTTGCCATTTTCATGTGCATTTTAAAACGCGAACGTTTATGTAAAGTTCGGCGGTCATAAAGCTACGTCGGCGACGAAACGACGGAGGTGAGCACTGCGTCACTATTTAGCTTGCGCTAACATGTTTCTAATTACCTTAATTAGTGTCCTGACATTAAAACGAGAGAGCGTTCAGTTTAAATTAGAGCGCGCGAAACGGCCTACTTTGTCCGTGAAGCGAATGCGAGGAGGGCTAATTCGTGATAAGGGAGCGCGAGTGAGTTCAATAAAGGGGAGCAATGTCACGGCGTGCGACCTCAGTGACCTGCCGCCCCTTAGGATAACGACAGTTATCGTAAAGAGGCCGGTATGACTGCGCTACGGTTAGCCAGAAAACGGAAAAAATTAAGCGAATCTTTATATTATTCTCAATTACGTCGCCCGTCCCCCAGTAACCGTATACTAACATTGTAAGCTGAAAGCTTAGCTTTACGCAATTAACCCGGCGTATTTACAAACTTTCAAGGGTGTTGGGGTGTGTCAGCCATAGTACCTGGCATAGTTATTACATTTGAGTTACGTTTGCGTCCGTGTGTGTTATAATTTAGGTCTTTGTTCGATTTATTCCGGTCTGATCCCCTGAGTCCCCTAAGATCCCCTGCTAGTTCTTCTTCTGTTTTGAAATCTTTCTCATCCAATTTTATCTACGTTTCTCTTTATGACAGGTAAGTACAGTCAAGAGAAAATAAACGTTACCTACATATTTTACAAAATTAAAAGTGGATCACCAGTGGATAGGTATTTATATGACAACTCGGTATATATCAGGTACGTTGAATGTTAAAGAGCTGTGTGAGCCTGCGACTCTAATGGAAGTCGCATCGCTCTGTGGTACTCTTAACGTGAATAACTGAAGATACTATAGCAATTAGCAGCCACCCCGTCTCAATTGAGGGCAAGTCGCCAGCGACCCAAGACTTCACTGCTTTATGTTCAGTACTTATGGTAACTTGTGACTTCCTAAACGAACCGTTTGGTCGTTAGTACATGTCCAATGGTACCTACTTGCAAAAGTAGTTTTGTGAGACACGAACTCAATTAAGAGCATATATTACCTAGCCAGAAGGAACTGGGGCCTGCAACATAAAGTCGTTAGAATAAACTTTTATTATGCGACTTTAAATTGGTCAATATAAAATTCACTCACTTCCACGAAGTTTAATTGTCAGCAATTTTATTTTTCCTACTAAAAGATAATGTTCTTTGAAGACACAAAAAAGAGAATGAGGAGGTCGTCAATTCTTAAGGGACTGTTATGTAAGTTAAACTGCATTGAACGTCGTTGAAGGGCCTGTCTGAGGGTTGGCCCCTGACACTAGAGTATAGTAAGCATTAACGCTCTATTAAAAAAGCGGTTTACCCCCTAGTGCACTATAAATCGGAGTTTACGAGGGCCGGGAGTAATAAACGGCGCCAAAGCTTACATCACATGAGGGTCAAGTGAACGTTAGCAATCAAACTAGAACACATGTGAGGGTCATCAAATAACGTTAGTGAAAATACATTGTCCTGAAGTTTCTACGACAGAAGTGAGCAATGTTGAATCGCCACAACATTTTATTAAAGCAGAACTACTCCGCTTGTTGTAAAGGCACGAATAAAACGGCTAATCTTTCTTTCACACTCAATTTACTGCAGCCGTTGTCTCTGAGTTTAAAAGCAAAAGCGAGACTCAATGGAACGAATCGTCGTACCTTTATAAGTTTGTAGACGCGAGGCAGTTTACTTGTATTTACGAGGAAGGTTTCGGGCAGGATTAAAGGAAACAGTGTCAAAACGACTTAATTACTTTATATTAAGTCGTTTTGACACAAACGAGCATTAATGGAGAACGAGGCAGCGAGATAGGGGCGGGATGCCGCGGGGTTGCCTCTAATGGCACTACTAACTAACTAACTGTCGCCACAACGACTCGCTGTAGCCGTCGCGTTCGCAAACGTCGCCCCGCAAGCCCCGACTCGCGCCTCAGCTGTCACCTTACACCTTGCTTTATATTTAATTAAGTTTACTCGTACGTATTACTCGTACGTACCAATGCTATATGTTACGGAATTATCAGCTAATTAGACCGCACTGCAATACCGGGTCGAGGTAATTTTGTTTAAGCAACAATATTTGGGTTAATGGAATTCATAATAAAGAGGAATTTCAACAATGTAACATTTGTTTGCTTTCGTAATTAAATCCATACTGTGATGCTAAATCATTCTATGGCAGCAGTAGAATTTAACCGGATTAGGAAATAGTAGAGTGCTTAAAATAAATAAAATAAAGTTTATTTGGAATAACTTAAGTTTACAATTTACAAAGGAAAACGAAGATACCCACAAAAGTAAAATACTGTAGCGCAGCTATCAACGCCCAACTCAAAATATATAAGTACAAGACATTGATCCAGACTTCCCAAAGAAAGTTGATTATAATAATTAATTCAAGAATTACAATAAAAAGGAATAAAAAAGAGAATATAATTTTTTTTTTTTTTTTTTTTTAAATGGCATCTCGCAGTTCATCCTTTATGAGGATGGCTACTGCTTAACCGGACTTTCCTGTGGATGCCTCGAATTAAGGCCTCCAGCCAGGGCAAACAATAACTTAAAAACTAAGCGACAGCGCTAAGGGTAACCCCCTGCGGGGTTCGGACCTCGGCTCAGGGCGTCGCTGGAAGAGGACAGCAAGGGACAGGCTGGATCGGTATTATTATTGGTGTTTAGGGGCGAATTTAAAACTACAGGCTCAGCTGCGCGGGCTGGCTCGAGCAAGGGTCGGGGGGGAAGAGAATATAACTATGTGGAGGTTACTATGTAGTATAATGTAGAGTGGAGGTGGGGTGAAGTGTGTATGTGTGTGAGGGTGTGTGTGTGTGTGTTTACCGTGTTTATGATACCATAAGTTGCTCAGTTTCTTCATAAGACAAGGATATAAGCTAAGCTTGATGTTTGGTGTATATAGGTACATACGTACTTAAGCCCTGTATGTAATATTAAAAACGTTTATGTCCCTGATAGGAGGATACGTCACAGTTTTTCTGTGTTACTCACTTTGTTTTTATTTTGGGTACAGTTTTATGACAAGCTCTCAGAACAAAATAGAGCCTTTCGTTTTATGTGTGTAGTAGGTACATGTAAAAGGTGATCCTTCATTAAACAGTTGTCTGGGTCCACACCCTTTATAGGACTGTAAGTTAATTAAGTAGCAAATTAAACTCAATTCGGCAAGCTTTCAACACCCTATGTACTTAAATGTTTTTGTGAAACAAAATGTAGGACAGTTATCAAGTGGAATTACGTACTAGGCAAGCACGGCTACACATCAAGCTATACATAACCAGTATAAGCTGACTTCTGATTGTACGAAAACATATACAATGCGAGGTCAGCTAACCGAAAACTGAAAATGTATAGCTTGATGTGTCGCCGTGTGTGTACCTATTTATAATAATTAAATGATTCAGTCTCAATGAAAATGATAAGAGTTTTATTGTAATGACGAAGCAAACATAAACTCGTATCTTTGTAGTAGTGTTGCTAGGCTACCGGGTCCAGACAAATCTCCCCCAGTGGACTTATCTCGTGCAACTTGTACCTACTCATAAGTTTTAAGGCTAAAATACTTTATGTAGTTAGGACGGCGCTGTACAGCTGGAATATTATGATTTTATTATTAGAGCTTCTAACAATGTTTTATTAAGTAATATTAAACTTATCTTTTAGGTATTTTTAGTATTTTTGATTTTATGAGACCCTAAAAAGGGGTAGGGGAACCCTAAAGGGGCCAACGGGACCCTATTATTAAACCTCTGCTATCCTTCCGTCCGCCCATACGTCCGTCCGTCCGTCTGTCAGCGGGCTGTATCTCGTGAACCGTCATAGGTAGACACACAGAGTTATTTCTGTGGTTATTTCTATTGCCGCTATACCTAATAAAAATAAAATAAAGTTAAAAATGAAGACCCCTTTAAATTATAAATTGTTTTATTTTATACAAGAAACTATTATATTTTAGTATATATTTTGTTTTTATTTTTCCTTATTATTAGAATTAATTATCTTTTTGTATGCACATGTTTCTGTGACAAATAATCCTATTTTCTTTCTTTATACGCAGGTATCTTATAAGTAGGTAGGTACCTATTTGTCTGTCAATATTAAGCTTTAAATATAGCAAACAGTTCTTCTAGGAAACTTATGCGGTCTTACTACAAAACATGGTTGTCTATAGACCCAGGTTTAAAACAACGAACCATTTTTTATTATGAATTTTATTCGGACCATTTCAAAGTTCTAATCACAAAAACTGAATTTAAAACAGAGTCTGAACTGACAATGTTGAAACAAAACTTTATCTTAGTTGGAATAAGGTTCGAAATACAAACTCTGGCTTGAAGGTTAAAGCTTGGACTTCAGTCGACAAATTCAAAGTTCTAATTACAACAGAGTCTAAACTGTCAATTTTGAAACACATCTCTATCTCAGTTGGAATAAGGTTTGGAATACAATCACTAGCTTCAAGGTTATAGTTAGAACAAAAGTAAAAACTATTTTTTTTTATGAGACGGATAAGTACCGGCCGACTTTTTTTTACCGTCTGGACAAAAACAGGGTATAAAAGGTGAACGGAGTGGAAGCCTAAGGAACAGAAATCTTTTATAGTTACACACAAAAAAAGACGAATAAAGCGACAAATAATATTATTTAATATTAAATTAATGTAAATTAAAGGGTCTACGAGCGGAAAACATAAATGAACTCGTAGGCGTAGCAACATTCAGTCCTTTGTTTGAAGCCATCTACCGACTTCAATAAAAGGATTGAAAGTAAAAAATAAGGGATTTTTCATTTTATTTTTTGTAAAGAAAAAAATATCTGTGCCATAGGCTTCCGTTCACCTTTTATACCGTTTTTGTCCAGACGGTAAAAAAATGTCAGCCGGTATTTACAAATAGAGCACATAATCTATCATTGAAAAAAAAAATGTCTCCGTCTGCAGGCCGTAGACGAACTGAAACGATAAAAACCCCAGGCCTAAGGAAAAGGTTTCGATAGAAAATATCAAGGAGGAAAACTAATTCCTGACCCGTCAAACATTTCATAAGCCAGCCTAGAGTTCACTGAAGCACAGCGCTGCTGGAGAAGAAACCGATTTTTCCTGACAGGAACAAAAAATCACATATAACGCAAGTAGGGCGGCCGTCCGTGAGACACGATATACCGGCCGGAAAATAACCGGAGACATTTTAATACTGCACGGTTTATGAATTAATTTAGTCAATGATGAATGGCCATTGGAATATGTAATAGGGTACTTTAACTCAAGTTAGATATTCAGCAGTTTCAGAAGTGGGCTATCGATCGAATGCGAACGTTCTTGGTAGGGTATGGTATTATTTTATTTATGTACATGGTTAATGCCGATGGCACTAACAAGTTAATTATTGGACTAGAAATGTTACTCTTTAGCATAAATCAGCCTAAATAATAAAATAAATACCTACCTAATAATGAAAATAGTGTTCCCAATGCTAGGACAGAGGCCTCCACTCTTCGAGAGGGAGTGGTCTGTAATCTATATACAACGCGGGCCCAGTGCGGGTTGGTAGATGTCACATCTCTTTCTACTTTTTGGTTCTAGGACATGCCAGTTTCCTCACAATATTATCCTTCACCGTTTTGAGAGCAGTGGTGATGAAATAGTTTACACAAACAAAGCGCCTACCTGCACCTGTATTCACAAACATACGATTCACTATCGTATCGACAATGACACTTGTTGGATAACCTGATTTCTGAACCGAAGGACCGGCAAAACGCTATTCGCAGATCCGTATGGAACGGTTTTTTTTTAGGTGTGTATACGGGGAACGCTACAAAATGGTAGTAAATAGATATTTTATGTGATAGAAAATTTTATGTGGTACATAAATGATTTTTATTGAGTATTTCACTATGGGCAACTATAGATTATGCATTCAGTAACTATTAACAAATAAAAAACAGTAGGTAAGCAATGATTTTATTAATAAATAAAATTTACCTGATTTCTATTAAACTTGCTTTGTAAACTTCAACTTTCTGTCAAACCTAAAAATCTGGAATAATTATTTTTCTGAATCTTGTTTTGAGCTATAGAGATAATTGAGAACTACACGGAAGACAAGGCGTATGGTCGAAAGACTATAGCCTGCCCTTTGGGCGAATTAAAAAAAGATAATAATTGAGGAGTGAAAGATTACTTTTTTTTTTTTTTACAGAAAAATGGTTGTGTGTATTTTATCGGTATTTAAACAAATTACTATTTCCTCATTTTCATTTTATAAAACGTGGTACCCAATATTGAAAATGCATATTTTCAGAAAAGAGTGTCATTGGAGCAGCGGCAGATGCTCTTGCCTCTTTGCATTCATGCAAGGGCATGAGGACCTTGCCCGGAGCCGTGTTTTGACACTTATTGCTTAGATTATTCTTTTTTAAACAATATTTTGTTATTCGATAACACTTCCGACAGCAAATACCTGTCGGAAGAATTTATGTCTTCATACCGTATATGAAATGTCAAAATTGTACGGTTTCGGATTTGTGAATAGCGATTATAGGATTTCGTCGATAACATTGACATTCGATACGGTTCCAAACCGTGTCGTAGCTTTGTGAATAGCTATGCTGGGCTCGAACCCACGACCTACAACTTGTAAATCGGGGCCGTTACCACTAGGCTGTCTGCTCTTCATGTACACGAATGTTGTTAAGCTAGAGTATTCTTTTATTAATGAACAGAAAGCCAATACCCGTAATTGAAAACGTTCAAAATCTAGTCGCAATCTCACCTCAACGAAGATCAATATCAAAAACTTGTCAAAAATTTAAGGATTTTAGAGGTATTTTTGACAGATTGAGATCAGACTGAATGTTCTTAATATTACGAGAATTGCCCCCCAGGTCGATGTCGATGATGGCACTAATTACAACTGTCAAGTTATTGATTGTTCTAGAAATGTTACTTAGTCTTTATCTGTTAAAAAACCTCATATCGACCTTAGATTGGGTAACGTAAAAGTTAAACAAATTGCGTAGGAAGTCAAAATTCACATTGGAATTTCAGTTTTATTACTTTTATGATTATTAACGCATCTTTTGCTGTAATAAGAATTTCAGTTTTATTACTTTTATGATTATTAACGCATCTTTTGCTGTAATAATTATCAGCATTCATTAAAAATATATCGTCAACTTCAGTAGGCAACTGATAAATAAATCCGTTCATTGCAGTATTTACGTCTGTTTCGGGGGTTAATACCTACATATGTTAATTTTATATCGCAGAGATAACTTCTTATTTACATGCTTGTAGCCGCCATTCATTAAAACAACGATTACATGATTATTAAGAATCCTGATAACTTCTTAGAATAAATAATAACATAAGTAAAATCGTGTGGATTGATAATGATAACCCCGCATATAAATTAGGCTTACTTACTTCATAGGCAATGTTGATGTCAAAGTTCAGACTTTAGCTATCTTGTACGTCTTTACAATAAACATCGGCTAAATAAAAGCAAGTACGATGTACCAAGTATATGTATAGTTGTGTTTTGAATCATAATCTTCCTTTTTGATGCACTATGAATGATTGGACATAGCACACGGTTTCAAGCACTAAATTATTATTCCTCTGTTGTGTAAACTTAAAGCCGCTGCGAAAACCTACGGCTTTTTCGCCGTGCGTAGACGGTCAGTGTTGTATTGTATCAGTATGGAAACTTGTCTTGTCGGACACGTTTTTTCTACGGTTTATACGCCGTGTGTAGGCACGGTCGTCAGTGTTGTATGGACCCCTCAAGCTTGTTGACAGACACGTTTTTTCTACGGCGTGGTTTATATGCCGTACCGCAAAGAAACCGTGACGTGTATAAAAGGCCTAAAACGCCTTCATAATATTAAGTTAATTATTTAATGTTTAATATCAGTATACATCGATTTAATTAGCACTCGATATTATGACTGTCTTCTATTCTAGCTATACCTGACGAAAATAGTATAACAGCTTCCGCTGGAAAATTCTCATCTGTATAGCTATTCACAACCATTCGACAGGTTATCGTATCGAAAATGACACATTTCGATAACCTGAGTTGCCCTGCCCTCGACAGCAAACAGCTGTCGGAAGAATAGCAGTTGTCTATTTGATTTAAACTGACAAAATGATCGAGTTTTGACTTTGTGAACAGCGTTTAGAGGACTCCTACAATAACATTGATTTATGTTCGATACGGTACGAAAGTGTATCGAGTGGTTGTGAATAACTATAGTGATCTCATAAGTAGGTACTGAATATTATAATTAACAAGTGATAAAGCTGGACAGTTTGTCTTGTTAATCCCTGGAACTACCTACTAACCGGATTTAATACATTCACAATAGGACTTTTTAAAGACGAGCAAAAAGAAAAAAAAGTGAGAAAGAAAATGAGGTAATAGCGCGGGCGTCGGGGGTAGGTACAAGAAAATTGACGCGGACGAAGTCGCGGGCAGAAGCTAGTCTTATTTATACTTGCTATAATATAAATTATCCACTTGAAACATAACAATAATTTCAGTTCGTTGAAGCCGACTATAAAATAAGGCAAACATTTCAAATTTTCCAGCTGAAAACCGCTGTTACTGCAAGTTTTCAGTTCCTACAAAACAAAGGTTGTTTCCCCAATACGCTGCCCGATGCAGTACATCACCTGCGCGCATATTAGCTGTCAGCGGGCACTACCGATCGCCTCGACACAGACTAGATAGATAGGTGCAGAAGGCCCACTCAATAAATAGCGAAAACAGCCGCATATGACGCGAACGTATTGTGATATAAAATTATGTCAAACGAAAGCCATTTTATTAACATGTACTTAATACATTTAATAAACTTACTGCAATTTCGACCCAGAAATCTCAAATTAAAATAAAACTCTGAAGGATTCTACGAGACAGGATAGATATAGTGTGGAGTCCACAAACTAAAATATTAAAATTATGTTTCCTTTGTGTACAAATAATTGTAGGAGCGAGGAGGAAATATAAGAACACTTTGTTTAGTTCATCATCATTACCTATCGGCCCGGAATCACCCAATGCTGGGTAGGTATAGGCCTCCCCTTTGTTCTGCCATGCTTCCCGGTTCCGATTTTTGAAGGATTTGGTTAATAAACGATTACTTATTATTATTATTTGACGTGCCCTTGCTTTCGCTATGTGCAAATGCGTGTGTCTATGTGTGCGTGTGTTTTCACTCGTGGTATTATTAGCTAACCTTCTGTATCTGTGTATTATGTGGCTTCCCGCTCTCTACAAGGAAAAATAAACAAAGGGAGGAAAGCTCCATAACAGCTATCAAGCGAACCGACTCAGTAAATATTTACATGATAACTTTAAGAAATTGGTCCTTAAAAAGTCATGTGAATCTGTATATGGAAATACATATGATGGGTTAGTTTAGGTACGGTCTATTGACTGTCACAAGTATGTTGCGAGATTTTATAATTTGGCACATATTGATTGAAGCTTTCCGTCATAATTAATTTGAATGTTTTGTATTTTATCGTTTTAGAAGTAGGTTTCGGCGTTTCCTATCTGACTACTCTGAGAAGAAAGGCCGAAATAAACTCAGAGGTCACAGTCTCTTTTGAACTCCAGACATAATCTTGGTCAGATCATGCGAAGAAAAAGATTGATGTTTGAAATGGTATTTTAAGGAAAGAACCACACAAATTGAGTGGAAGTCCAACTGTCCTGTAAAACAACTGTCATTATATTCGTATACTTAGGTATTAAGGTAAGTGAAAATTGTTATCTAGCAAATATTAAGCATGCATTAAAGTGTAAATTTACAAAAGTAAAGTGTTGAATGCGCCATGACCTTATAGGTACGCTTATTTTTCTTTCTGTCTCTCTAAAGTGCATTTGGGGCAAAACCGTACGGGGTAACATCGCGATTTTATTTGAAACATACGTGAGCCATGGATGGATGAAATTACTTAAAGGTAAGAACTGCGCCCGTGAAGGTTGTACGGGTTGGGAACCCGAAGAATTTGATGAGTTCCATCTGTATACTGATAATTAAGCTGAAGAGTGTTTGTTTGAACACGCTCATCTCAGTCAAATTTGAAAATGTCTTTTTGCATTTGGTAGCCCAATTCTTTTAGGCTATTTAACATCACGCTATGACGCTTAGCACGAAATTATGACTTAGTAGAAAAAACAAAAAAAAAGAAAGAACGCAAAGTGAAAACGAAGTAATAGCTAAGGTCTGGCGATGCGAAGCGAGGGTGTGGGTCGGGAAAAATAAATTTAACGCGGACGAAGTCGCGGGCAGAAGCTAGTTATTGTATAAGATTTAGGTATACCCAGTTTTGGGCGAGACACGGGGCAAAACCATAAAAACATAACTTATTTTAATGATGATTTTGTTGTTCTAGATAATATCAAGAACAAAATATGTAATTTTTTTAAACAAACTAATCAAGTAATTTATATTACACACATCAAAAGTGTCTAGGGATCAACATATATTTTTGCAATAACTTTTCTCCTGATTGATATTAATTAAAATTTTCTTTAAGGATTCATCAAATAAAGTGTTTTCGTTTGTCACAGTAACGATAAACCAAGTCACCTTTGCATTAATAAAGAAATTTGCCATTTTCCTAATAAAGGGATTTTTGACATTTGAACCACTAACACAAAAGTTCGAAAAAAAGACTGAAATAACAGTTTTCTTTAAAATTTTATTGGGTAACTTAAACAATTAATAATCCGTGTTTCTACCGCGAACACTAACAACACAAGAACATCGGTTTGGCATACTCAAAATGAGTTCATCCAAATCACGCTGTGGAATGGCCGCCCATGTTCGTTGCAACAACAAAAAAAGGTCTTCTTGCGACTGGATACCCTCCATATTCGGCAGAGCTCTTCTCTGTAGCATATCCCATGCATGCTCAATCGGGTTCAAGTCTGGCGACTGAGCAGGCCAGGGCAGGACATTGATGTTAGCTGCGGCGAGAGTCTGTCTTACAACTCTTGCGGTGTGCGGTCGTGCATTATCATGCATTAACTGAAATAAGGGACCGATTTGCACTTGTAGAGGAACGATGACGTCTGATACAATCGTCTCAGCATAAATTTGAGCGTTGAGGTTGCCTCTGATCCAAATCAACTCAGTTCTTCCGCCGATCCAAATACCCGCCCATACCATGATGGTTCCACCACTATAAGGATGGACTTCCTGGCAGGATTTTAATCGCTGTTGGCGTCCAGGGGTTCTCCAGTGTCGTATACGTCTTGTATCCGGTCTCATACCAAAACGAGACTCATCAGAAAAGCACACGAAACGCCATTGTTCTTCTGCCCAATTTCTGTGTTCAAGAGCCCATTGATATCGAATCCTACGATTGTGCATTGCTATAGGTGGTACCCGTAGCGGTCTTCGGGAATGAAGGTTCACTTCATGCAAGCGGTTTCTGACTGTTTGGTCGCTAATTAAGTTCCCTGAAGAGTGATGAAGCCTCACGGCTAACATCATGGCGGTTATTGTTGGAGCTCTTCGAGTTAAGATTTGAATGTATCGGTCTTGTCTCCGTGTGGTGCAGCGATACCGTCCTCCATGGCGCTCAGCCACGGTACCAGTGCTTCGGTAACGTGTCCAAAGTCGACTGATAACACTCTGACTTGTATTCAGAGCTAAAGCCACAGTACGTTGCCGGGAACCAGCTTCTATCATTCCCACGGCTCTGAGCATTTCTTCCCTGCTTAAATGACGTCGCCGCTCCATAATAACGTTGGTTTTAATCAGTAGTAGGGAAACAGTAGCACTAATAATGTCTTCAATGCGTTGTATGTTTTTATAGGGAAAATATTGACAGCTGATTTTCATCTTTTACTCGAATTTGATTCACAGTTCCTGATTCAAATTATGAAATGCACCAAAAAGGATCCATATAAATTTATAAAATCATAAATTTATTACAAAGCCACATCTCAATCTCAAGAAATCCGCATAAAAATGCTTGATCCCTAGACACTTTTGATGTGTGTATTTTATCTTGTGTTTTATTAAATGTTTGCCATAGCGTCCCGAATTTACCCTACTCTCCTACCTACATACCTTAAAGCAGGACTTCAGGGGCTATGTATATAGGTACTATTTCAACAATAAAAAAGTGAAAGAAGTCCGATAAAATATTTAGCAGTTAAGACCTTAATGCCTAGTCCGCCTACAACCATGAAAGCTGAAAATTCTCGAAAGGCTGAAAAATTCTGAAAGTTAAATAAACTGTGAAATATGTCGTGAAACTAGTTCCATTCCAAAGTGAAAGCTGTGTAGCGGTCAAAAGTTTAATGTTCAGTTGAGATTACTTGAGATTCGAGCGCGATATGCTGAATTTGTTCGTTTGCTAAGGAAGGGGAGAATGGTCGCAGATTACTAGTGCCTATGGTTTAAAGAATATTGTAAGATATGAAAAAAATAATCCAGTGTTTTGCTTTCAGCTTGTCTCTTGTCCAAATAAAAAAAAAGATCTCGGAACCATGTTGAATTTTGATTGATCGTGACAAATCTGTAAGGCTAAGCGCGCACTACGAATTTTAATCGTTGCGAAGAAAATTCGTCAATCTGTGAACAATAGAAATGTACCTACTAGAGTCCGCGCACTGCGGGAAATATACGCTTGAGAATTCGCTTGAAAATTTTTTGTGTTTGCGATTTTATAACTAAATCGCAACGATTAAAATCGTAGTGCGTGCATAGCCAATATTTACTGATTCACTATTAGTGTAATTGTGTGCCTTGTTTCATATACAAGAAGGTACTTAAATAATAATAATTCCAGCCTATTATAGTCCCACTGCAGAGCAAAGGACTCTTCTCATACCGAGAAGGCACGAGCACTGATCACCACGCTTATCTACTCAAAACGGGCATTGATCAAATAAAACAGTATTTTTTTAACAATAAGTAGGTACCTTACAAGTTATCTGTTCTTTTATTTAGTTGGCACGATAGCTTTGTTTTTTAAGTCGTTTCTTGTACTTCAGTTGTGCTTCAGAACTATCACTATTTGTAAGTAGGTATGCGCTGGACTGCTGGTCCACTTACCGTATACGGTTGGCGACAAGCAGCTCGGCAATATCGCGTCCAAGTCGCGAGTAGGCCGACTCGACGATCACCAGCACTTTCGCATCGATGCGTAGACGCGCGTCCGACCGATGGTCGCGCGCCGCCTGTTGCTGCGACGCGAGCAACGAGCATTGCGACAGTGGTCGCGGTACGCGGTCTCGCCACACCAGACTGGAAACAACCTTCCATTTTAATAATTAGAACGGTTTATTAAAGAAGCAGAAGTTATCAATCACGGGAGGATTTATTTTCAGACAATCCTTAAAACAAACAAAGAAAACAATTGTGAAGATTTTCTTAATTAATGAAGAAAACAATCATGGCATAATCAGCCTATTATCCCACTGCTGAGACACAGGCCTTCTCTCTGTGAGAGGGAGTGGGCCGTAATCCACTAAGCGGGCCCAATGCGGGTTGGTGGATGTCACAAGACTTCGAATTTTTGGTTCTAGGACATGCCTGTTTCCTCATGATGTTTTTTCCTTCACCGTTTTGAGAGCAGTGGTGATGAAATAGTTAACACAAACAAAGCGCCTGTCTAGAGATTACAAATCTGAAGAAACAATTATAGAGATTTTCTTAACTTTGTAGGTTCTAATTAAAACAGAAACTACCTAATATCAATGCTATCAAGGATTTGTGAAGAATAATGGCATTTGTATACAGAAATTACAAAATCAGTGGTAGGTATCAAGCAAAAAGTCAGTTATTAAAAAACAACAAAAAGGTTAACTAACCGGAAGTCGAGAACAGTGAAGACGTGATTTAAAAACGATCACATTTTCTCAAGCATCACCCAGCCATGACATAAGATCATAAAAGGTAATCATCATTTAGATATCTACTGTTTAAAAGATAGCGAGACTGGAGTGCCTGTTATTATCGAAGCCATGTAAACTGTAAAAGCTATGTATTGTGTGCTCTAGTCGCTGTGTACCTATTGTGTAACCATATCGGGACTATCTAAATAAAGATAAATGGACTTTCCTTGTAGTATGTATTTATTTTATGATGATTCCCTATTTCGTTTCCTTCATAGTGTATTTTCCTATTCTTGACAAATATGGAATACAATACTCTTGTGTTATATTGTAGCATAAGTTTTGGAGTAAAAGAAAAAAAAAATTTATGAAAAAAGTTCTAATAAAAAAGTCATAATCAATTACTTTCCCGCACCTGAACAAATGAGCCGGCAATTAAAACCCAAGTTACACCATTTGCCTACTAAGTTAGTAACCCCCGAAACAAATTTTACAAGAAAATCAATCAAAGACTGCCAAACTTAAAGCTGCGTTCCAAGTAGGAGCCACATCAAAGCGTCGTTAAGGTTTATCTCAATAGCGAAAAGTAAATAAAGGCAGGAATTTGTGAAAATATTTTATCCGTAGGCGGTAGTGATCCTGTGGCCTCTTTGCTCTAATGAAAGCCACGCCTGAATCAACCGAGAGGAAACTTTAATGACTACGCTTACATGACATTACCTATAGGTAGGTAGGTAACCTACCGACCTTCTATTAGCCTATTACCTACGTTCTCTCTGCTGGGACACAAGCCGCAGAGAAGACTCTGTGAGAGGGAGTTGGCCAAAATCCACCACGCGGGCCCAGTGCGGGTTGGCAGATGTCACAGTCATATCTTCGAATTTTTGATCCCAGGACATGCCGGTTTCCTCACTGTGTTTTCCTTCACCGTTTTGAAAGCAGTGGTGATGAAATGAAATACACAAAGTAAAGTGCCTGCCTGGGTTCGAACTCACGATCTACAACTCATAAGTCTGAGCACAAATAATAACCTTTATTTACCACTAAAATGTATTTACCTGCAATAAACTAACCAATTAGTCCTGATTAGCACCAATGTGGTTAGATTTGCATTCAAATTAGGAAGCTTAAAATTTTGACGATAAACTCGATAACGGGTTAATAGTAAATAAACGTTTATAAAACAATATGACTTTAAATCAGCGAGTTGGCGGCCCGTTAAGGAAGCAGCTTCCATTAATTAGCCAGAACACAAGTTTTGCTATAAATCCAACTGAGTCGGCGAAACTTGCCGCCCCTGCCGCTCATCTCGGGCGATGTAATTTTAAGCCGATAAAATAAAATATTATGGGTCCTAGCTACACGCCATCTGCCCTAATTACATAAAATCACGTTATAAATTACTCTGAAATATTCGCCTCCTCCTCCTAATTTAGCTGCGAAAATCTACCAAATAAAGAGCGACAAGGACGCTCGGCACAAAGTTAAACGTCTTTAATACATCCGCCGCGAAGCAATTTCCTTTAGGTATTAAATGCCAATTTGATGCATAATGAATTCTCTGGTATTGAAATGAAAGATAAACATTGTAAAGTGAACAAGTTCGATGTTTTTAGTCAAATGTTTGTGTCACTTGAATTTGTTCTCGGGCGCCCGGCAAAAGAACAGGAAAATGGGAGTTTTCTGTACGGTACGTGTACTTTCACAACAAGAGATAAGAATAGGACGAGTTTATGCAAATACGTTTTCGTAAAATCTTGAGAGATATAAAACGAAAATGTCTCCTGCATGTCAAAGGGGTTTATAGAAGCGACCCTTTTAAAAATGTAAGTAAATAGTAGGTAAGAATTTTATGCACATGAAGAGAAGGAAAATTTTATGGCCGTAATGAAAACACATCGAAACAATAAAGATACTACATAAATACCACTTAGCTCCCAACTAATCCCAATAAATAACTCCGTGACAACGACGAGCTGTCCGAATGCGATAATTTCATATTATTAATTCGTATCAGCTTCGTGTTTGCTCCCGATAGGAAGCAAATTGGATTTTATGCGAATGACGCATATTTTCAACTAGATTAATTAATTAAATTCGGGCGCGTTTCGCTTAAATTTTAATGAATATAATGTTAAGTAATGAGAAAAGTTAACCATTCGATTGGATAAACTGTGTAAAACGATAAACTAACATATCGCTGAAAACCCCAATGAAATCCTATTGGAAAGAATCGTAGAAACAATAAATTAGACGTTGAGTACTTATCGTAGCGTGCTTCGAGTGATTTGTATTAGGTACCCAGTACACAAAATACAGACAGTCCACTTTTGCTTTCATATTTTTATGAAAATATAATTTGATGTGCTACAGTAAAGACGAATGTGAAACGAGAACATAGGCTATTGACTTACCTAGTGAGAGGTACTGTGACGTAATATGTATAGAAGAATATGGTGAGGACGGATAGCAGCATGACGCCGGCGACACACTTCCTCACATTGACGTGGCTTGCCAGCCAGAAGCAGCATCTCGGCGCTGAAGTTTTGTGCGGATGTGCAAACTCAGCCCCACCGCACTCCAAAAGAGGCGCGCGCGCACCTCGACTTTCGCCCGCCATCCTTAACATCTATACACCACTATATTTACACACAAAAGTAACACTTAGGCCTCTAAGGATTTCACTATACAATGTTTCTATCTGGGTACCCTAACGGCTGCGTTTGTCCTTGGTGGTGACGTTTTCTGTCGCCACTTGCCGTGTTTCCACATTTCATAGTGCCGCGGAGGTGTATGGGATTGCGCGTGCGCGGGGAGGCTGGATACGCGTGCGCCGCGATTGACGGCCATCTCGAGCCGACAAACGCGTCCGTTCCCGGTTTAAAATGGCCGCCGACGCATTATGGCGGGTTGTGCTCATCACGCCGACGTCGTGCGCTCCTTGGGATAGAGCTCACGGCATCCGTCTCCACGACAGCTCAGGGTCTGCTACGCCTCGGCTCATCGGTGATATCTGTAACAATAGATTTACCAACTATTAGTGAAGTGCGTGCGACTCCAACCCCTCTACATATTATATTCGCTCTATCCATACTAATATTATAAATGCGAAAGTGTGTCTGTCTGTTCTGTCTGTTACCTCTTCACGCTTAAACCGCTGAACCGATTTAGATGATGATGATGATGATGATGATGGTATAGAGATAGTTTCGAGCCCCGGGAAAGGACATAGGATCGTTTTAGGACATAGGAACGAAACTTATGCGGGTGAAACCGCGGGACGCTGCTAGTCTGAATTATTCATCTGAGGTACCTAGGTACAGTCGACCGCACATCGGTGGTAACACTTAAACCTCGTGCTGGCCTAACGTGCTACCCAAGGAGCTTCAATAAAATAATAGGCCAGCTTATACTGGCTTTGTTACTACTGACGTGCGCCTACTGTACCGACGCCAGAACATCAAGCTACCTGAAACTGACCATTTTTCCCAATCAACTTTGAACCTAATGCTGTAGCGTTATAGTTGAAAATCTATTAAATAAATTTGACAGATTGTAGTAGCTAGATGTGCTGGCGTCTGTACATAGAAAGGCAGTACCTACAATAAACGAAAACATCGCTGACAAAGCTTAAAATCTAAAGGAGTAAAATTCTATCTTAGCAGATGACAACATATTTAATTGAGTTGTAGTTGTAATGTAGAATAAATTTATTGTAGTTGTCATATAGATCAGATCCAACCTCCACCAAAATTTTACTTTGGTTTCTACAACCCAGAACTCGATAAATATCAAAATGGCGAGACAAGAATATAAAATTAATAGTCCCACTATAAACGGCGCTATCCATGAAAACCGCCATTAATTACAAACGGACTAGTCGTAAATTTTAATTATAATAGAACAAGTGCTTGATTATAACTTTCCTTAAGGCAATAAGTTATTCTGCGAAGGTTTTATTGCTGCTAAAGGCAGGAGCCGCGGGTTAGACCTATCATTTTCATGGTTATTATTCCAACAATTACTAATTAATATCTCGGTTCCAGATTAGGTAGTAACTGCAATAGGTGATATATATTGAGATAATAAAGTAATTTTAACTAAAATGGTGTATTTTCTACAGTTGGACCAAAGGACTGAATCTTGAAATACGCACACAAAGCTATGTAAAAATAAATACTTTATCAATTAGTAATATTTCGATTTATCTTTGAATCTCGTGTTTATTCAATCGTGAATACTGTGCTTGGACCAGCCGCTCCTATAAATCCCCCTTCGCATTATTTGAATGTAGGCTTACATTGAAACATTTCTTTGCAGTCCCGAAACAAATCCATTTAACCGTGAAATTGAACGAACAATCCTCAAAATTTTGAATTAAATTTGATCAAAAAGTTAAGTAATGATCGTGAAATCAGATTTATACAATAATGAAATGATCGACAAACGAGGTTTGTGGAGTACCTACTTACCACGTTTTCTCAATTTGTTAATTTGAATACGTTAAATGATTTCGAGTAACTTATCACGCGGATAATGATTTTAAGCATTTATTCCATATGTACAACATACACGCACCTCATAAGAAAACGTTAAAAGAAAAGTTATCAATAGAGCCTTCCACTATCTCAGAAGTTTCACTTATCTTTTCAAAGTAGGATATCTCTGGGGAACGCCAGGGAAGGAATTTAGAAAATGCGTTCGCGTTTATTTATAGACAACGCAAAGAAATGGTACGGGCAAAGCCAGTTTATTGAACTCCAGCGGCCTTGATTGCACGAAAAAAGTAACACTTTCATATTTTACTTTGGTGTCTGTTGATAAGAAAGAGAATTTTTATACGTCAGTCTTTGTGTTCAGTAAACGGACGAACCGTAATGGAGGGTCCCAGGCTTATGTGAATATTCTGCTATACCTATTGTCCGAACACATGCTTTAGCTGTAATGAAATTTCATGTACGCGCTCGTTCTACTGTTTGCGAAATTTTTGTTTCGTTTGACTAAATTGTCTACGTAATTTTCCAGGCAAACAGTGTAGGTAGTCTTTGGTAAGTAAAAGGGAGGTTTTCGGGCGGTCGCAGTGAGCGTCGGTGGAGCAGAGACGCGTACGGAATCCGTGATTGTGCGACCCTTTGAATATTAACTAGCAGATGACCCGCTCGTAACCGGGCCACGAATCTACAAGGCTACTCGAAAGGTTAATTCAAACTGCTCACTGTCGGGACGTGCTTTATTTATTCGCCCCCGATAAAATCGTGGGACTGATGTAAATTGAAAAAGAATAAGTAGGTACCTACCTATATACAGTGCCGAGATTAGGAGCATGTAGTACACTTAAATGCTTCATCAGATTGAAAAAAATGTTTTTAGTAGCCAATCTAACTTAATAACTTTAGAAATTTTAAATCGAATGTAAATTAAATTATTCTACAAGTATTACACGGTAAAACCAGACCCAAGAAGTTTAAATCGAAATTACCGTCTTTTCCAGCTGCAGAAGGAACAACCCTTGTAAAAGGTTATTTTATGCGAAAATGAGAAGCTGCTTTAAAACAAAATTATTTAGAAACAAGAATGATTGCTGTGAAATGAGTGGAAGGCGAATAAAAAGTAGGGTAGTTAATTAAAGGAAACGTCCATTTAGAGCGTAGCTATGGCTCCGACGTTAAACTTCGCGTAACGATAAGTACAAAAGCAACATCAAGCAGGATTACAGGTAAAGTCTTTCAAAATATTTGTTATATCCCAGTTTCAATAACAGTACCTACGTAACATGTAATAAAACTCTTGAAGAGTCTTCAAAGTTTCATACATCAAAGTCAAAGCATTTATTTCAAATAGGCACATAAAAGGCACTTTTAAACGTCAAATAATAACATCTAATAACAATATCTTGTTACGGGGGTTTACGAAATGGTATCAAAACTTTTTGCAGCTACTACAATAAGCAGAACTCCCCTAATCCAGAGTAGGTTATTACAATAAGTGTGTTTGTATGTGAAACCTGAGATTTACGAGACCGCGTATAAAAGCACCACATTTAACGCTCACGAACATTACCCTCAATATAAATAGAGTGGTGTTATCTAAATGAAACACGTACGTGTATATCACTAGATAGAAACAAAGTAAGATAGTGATGCATTAATCTCATTAAGGGAATGACCGTAAACGATCTGGACGGGTTACAGCAGTACGGGTAACGGGCGAAAACAATTATTAGTTAGGTAACCCTTGCCCCTTTCACGAAAGATAGCGGACCGAATTACCTATTAATGATTAGGGTTAGCCGAACTTTGTGTGAGATGACTGGCGTAATACGCGTTTTATAACACGCTGTAAGCTAATTTGTGAAGAGAAAATGTAAGGTTTGTTATGAAAACAACAATCGTAACGCCAGATTAGGAGCTTAACTTTAATAGCATATTAACAATAAATTGCTAATCTACAAAGTAGTACTCAAGCCCATGTGGATGTACGGTATTCAGCTCTGGGGGAGTGCCTGCAATTCCAGCATAACATGCCTCCAAAGGATGCAAAACTCAATCCTACGAACCATATGCATTGCACCATGGTTTACTACTGTCGCGGAACTCCATGAGCATGCTGAGATTGCAACCGTGAAGGAGGAAGTCCAGAGGGTAACCACAAAATACAGGGAGAGACTAAAGACTCACCCCAATACACTAGCAACGCAGCTCACAATGCGCAGCTACGTGAAGCGCCTCAAGAGGAAAGATATTATCTTGTAAAACATCAGTGAGGGGTTGCTACTACTGAGGAGCACACTCTACACGCCAACACATCACCCAAAACATCTGCTTATAGTGAAACTCACTGATCGCAGATACAAAATACAAAAAAAAAAAAAAAACTTTAATAGAGCATCCTGAAAAAAGGCGATTCTATCAGACTGATCCTTCTCACACATAATAACATTAATAACAAAAGAAGGAGTGTAACTTTTTTTCAAGACAAAAAATAAACGTATGGAGTGTTAGCGCCTTTGTATCGGATCAAAAGACAATGGCCTCGCTCCAGAGATGAAGGGACAAACTTATTATAACTTTGCTCGTTCACCACACCTCGTCGTCACAGGGCCCGTTCAGAAAACCCGCATAATATTGCTAGCATGAAACTCGTCTAACACGAACATCAAGCTTGTAAAATATTGAACTGTGAATCAGACGATACGCTAGAAATGACAGGGGTCTTTCGGATACTATTAGATATTTTCTCAAAGTGAACATCGTGGTGGAATGACATGGCTATTATATGAAAACACTAGCTGCGCCCCGCGGTTTTACCCGCATAAGTTTCGATCCGGATTAAAATGTATCATAATTTAATGTTGTTGTTAATCCTGGTTATAAACTATCTGTGTAACAAATTTCATCCATCCGTTTAGTAGTTTGTGCATGATGAAGTAACAAACATACAAACACACTCACAAACTTTCGCCTTTATAATATTAGTGTAAAACTGAAATATTTATCGGATATAAATCAAACTACATACGAAAATATCGACGCGGAAAATGTTACGGTATCTAAACTAGAATGCAAACGAACGGTATACCGTTCGTTTGTTTTGTGTTAGGTATTTGTTCATCAAATCAAAATATAAATATATCTATGACACATTAGTAGTGAAATATGTACACGTGGATTCCCGTACGTTTAAAAAGACCTTTACTTTTTGTAGATAAAAGCCGGAGTGGAGAGGCACGCACGCAAGGCGTTGGAACATCGCAGAACCGTCGCCATTAGGCTACGGAGGCGAAACCCACAATTCGCCCGCATATTTGGTCAAGATTAATTGCCCTTAACATCATCTGTCAACCCGAGGGACATTCCGTGGACATTTTGTTTGCTGTACAAATAGCTCAACATATTCGTCTTATAGCACGTTATTAATTGTACTGCGTCTGGCTTTTAATAAATATCTAAATTTTATGGGGTACCTATCAATGTTTCGAGCATAGCATACGATTTCGTGCTATCCTTTCAAACAAATACTTTGTGCCACAAATATATATATTATTGTAAAATATTGTAAGGAAACCAAAGTACAAACACACCGATGCATCCATTACTTAGAGATAAAATATTGCATCATTGCGGTGGCTACTGCAGGTACTATTGAATTAGTTTTTGCAGAGAACGCAGTAGAGGGCATGACTGAAGGAAAACAGAGTGTGCCGTTCCATAATTTATTTGTTGAATCTCTTACCTGGTTGTTTCATTTGCTAAATGCAAGTTGCAGGGCGAACAATCGAGCGCTAATTGTGATTCCACTAATTTGCATTGGCGCAACGACTTACCCGTGCTTGCCTGCCGCACCCGCCCAACTTGTCTATGGCAAACACGCTCACACCGTGCACTACGGTTATTTATACGGAAACCCACCAAATCTGATTAAAATTAAGGTTTCATATCGCAGCGCGCCTTCATTTAGATTTACTCTCATTTCATACGTTGTGTGCGTTTTGATTACCAACATCGATCAGAGTGCCTCAAAAGTTCCGCTCAAACTATAGTTAATGGATAATCAAGTTCGCCTTTGTTCTCACTTTAAAATCTTTTGAATAAGCCATTCTTAGAGAGCTTGTTGTTTGTGAATGGCTCGCTTGAGGTTTCTGAAAGTAATATCAACTACAAGTTAATACCTATACTAAGAGACAGGTACATTTTTCTATTACAATAAAGAAAGCTTTCAAGCTGTCCATTCGTAAAAACAGTAATTCAATTCTATGGAACACTAAGCATTACTAACTCAAGTGCTATTTAATTGATCAAAGGCACCGTTCCGATATCGATTCCCCAAGTATAGGCAACTACAATAACCCATTCTAGTTTGCAAGGTAATGCAAGTTGCAAACAGGTATGTCCAATTAACGGAACATTGGCACCATTAAATTCTTGTTATTGCCGAGTGTTCTCATGCAAAATTAGTGGATTCACTTTACAGAAGTGGAAACGTAGTCTCGTAGTGCAGTTGTTTTAAAATGTCTGCCTGTGACGTTTTCAATGTAAACAGCATTGCTTGCATTAAATTATGCAAGTGGCACTGGCTTTACACGATTACATTAAATTTATGCAAGACATTATCCGAGGACAGCGGCGTCGCATAACAACGCCTTCAGTGTCCGAGCGCGTGGCTCCCGTCGGCGTCGCCTCCTTTATGAAAACCCTCACTATGATATATGGCTGCATGCCGACACGTTATTGCCTCCCTCGACGTCTTTTGTATGCAAACGTCACTATTTTTTATATCAGTCGGTGCAGATATCGGTTTGTGTTTTGGCAATCAATTAATTCGTTGGCATAGTTAAAGCGACGTTATACCCGCTAATGACGACGGGTGGGGTGAACGCGGGACGTGGACGCGTGATAATCTCCCGACCATTAGGCCCGACCACTCGCTCGCAAATCGTCCGCATATTTTGCCCAAGATTAATTGTTCTCGAATATCATCTATCACGGTGAGCTCTCTCGTGACCGTAGCCGGCAGTGCGTAGGTACGACGTTTTATTTGAGGCACAATAGGCCCCTAGAGCACCGCAGTTGAGGTAATTAAATTTTTGTTACAATAATGATACCGCTCTGTAAAAACACGTTAAGTATTTTGGTAGAAGGAAAAACGATTCGCTTGGAGCCATTGTGCTTTATTAAGGTGGACCGAGGAGTGGTAATTAGCCAAATGACTATTTAATTTTTATGGAGGATTTAGAAAATTATTAGATTACCCATAGGCCGGGAAATGAATTTCTCATGAAGTTTTAGCGAGACACTTAAAGGCGACAGAAAAAGCGCCAGTAGACAGTGCGTAGGTAATTATGAAACCTTTAAGGCTATTATAAGTGTATTTTTTTGGTTAGTCCCTAAATGAGTGGGTAGGTACAGATTATATCGTAACATTCATTTACATAGGCTATACTATAAATCTAAAACGTTCCAAATACTAATTTCGCGTAGACGAAATAAGGCCGTACGGACTCTCCCGAAACATAAATCCGTAGTAAAAAATACCCTTCGTCGAGTTTATTTCGTAACGGACAAGAACAAATTGAGTCAATCTTTTTTTGCCAGAGACGAAAAACCGAAACGGTTCGCATTACACCATTTTCAACATGTAAAGTTCGAATATCAATCAAGCCGACCTTTTTTCAATAAAGCTACCACAGGGATCCCTTCCGAACCAATTTTTCGAGTAATTTCACTCTTAGATACAGTGTCCATTGGCTTTCACTGACATTTTGTTTGTTTGCTTCTAACGAAACAATTTGTTGATGAAAGTTTTTTCTGTGTGATTTTAGTCCCTAAAAAACAATGCGTTTACGTTTTACCAATTCCATTTAATGAAAATTTTAATGTCCTTTCTTTGGTATTGTTCGTCGAATCGTTGAGCTCCTTAAGTTTTGAGTTGTGCTGCACAATTTCTGACAAATGCGTGCACTGACTGGACAGGTCCTCTCAATCTGTGTGGTTCTTTCCTCAAAAGACCATCTCAGACATCGATCTACATGGTCTTCAATTCTTCATATAACCTGACCAAGATTATGTCTGGACTTTAAAAGAGACTGTGACCTCTGAGTTTGTTTCGGCCTTTCTTCTCAGAGTAGTCAGATAGGAAACGCCGACCTCATCTAGTTTTATAAAAAATATGATTGACGTGTAAAAGTGTTTGTGCAAACCTACTTACAAAATAAAAATCATTTATCATTTATCATTGTTATCATGTTTAATTGAATGATATACTGGTAAGTAAGTATTACGCGCCTAAATCACATAACTTAATAAAGTATGAAAAGACCAAGTAGGTCTAAAACGGCCCAAGTATACAGGATTATTGGAAAAACACCAACAAACTCTTAAGAGGTCATTGTACTCATCATTATGAACAACTTTTACTATGGGACCAACCATGAAATCGCGAAAAAAAAATCTGCTGTTGTGTACATTTTGACGAGTTTTAGATACGAAGATAAATGCAGGAAACACCTTTTTTTTTTCGCGATTTCTGGTTTGGTCCCATAGTAAAAGTAGTTCAGAATGATGAGTACAATGATCCCTTAAGAGGTTGTTGGTGTTTTTCCAATAACCCTGTATTTCAAAAATTAGGACAACTTAGTTTTCAAATCTACATGGAGGGCGGAAAGACTAAACAAAAGTTAACAACTTGTTATCTTTTAACAGCCTTTGCAGTTTGGTGTCATTGACTTGAATGTAAAAAATGTAATGTAATGTAAAAAAATATAACTTTATTTAAGTATATTCTCGCAAGTTTTTCGGTTTTGTCAATCATTCATATTGGGCATGTAAAAATGTGCCGCAAACTATTGCAAAATAAAATAGGTCTACTTTTAATTTATTTCTTGAAGGTTCTGCAGCCATATTTACAGTTCAAAGGACCGTAAGCCGCGAAAGGAGTTGATTAAAGAGCACCAACTGAGTGCACGCGGCTACAATGAATATTCAGTGCATAAGCATAATACGGCCGCAATCTTAGTGCGCGCCGGCGTCGCTGTCTCGACAGCATCGCTGCCCATTTCTCATCTTAAATGGTAAGAGCAATGCCCGAACTACCTATTACACCGCCTTTTTTTCATAACTTTTCCTTACAAAGGATCAAATCAAAAAGACCAAATGTAACTCGCTCAAATCTAATCCGCTAAATGACATCGATCCCAGACAAATTGCGACCCGAAATAGGCTTCGACGTAATCATATCATCAAACACGTCAGACATGAATGAGATCCATCTCCATTCCTAAAAATATCGATATGGAAACTTTGTATGCGTAAGGGATATAGCCTAGTTTTTTGTGGCCAAGTTTTACGATGCCAATATTTGCGGCCGCCCAAAGATATGCCTGTAAGTAACAGTAATAGCATAATGCATGGCCGAGAAAATGCTGACATCATATTACGAGAACAGAATCTATATATAGATAGCTAAACATCGTTTGATCGACAGATCCTCTGCTAAAATAAACATACAAACGCTATTTAATGTTTACATATCTCTCAAAATGCGATCACATTTTGTGTCACGAACAAGAGTTTAATGAGGATAGTTTGACCAGTATTTTATCTCTAAACAACATCGTTAGGAAGTAATAAGCTCGTGTGAAGACCTAACAGGGTTGACATAAATACCAATTAAAACCTTTGAACTCTCCCAGCATCTGTACAGCGGTTTATTTGTCCATTGTAGCTTGGTATTATGATTTATTTGGAACACAATAATTGTGTCATGATCGTTTGAAATTGATCAAATAATATAAAAACCCGTCGACGTGGTGACTCAACGATGGAGGCAATATGGAAAATCACAAACTAATATGCGATGAAATCATAAAACGGTCGCGTGCGTACTACACTGTTCACTACCCGCCTGCCACAGAATTCAAGGACAATACTGATTTAAGTATAAATGATACGAGTACATTTATACTAAACTATTTGTGTGAAATAAGAGAAACCAAAACATAACAAAGCGGTTTAAAATTATCTTACCCTTTTTCGGTTGATTACATTCGCAGACAGGATAAAGCAGTATTTACACACTTAATATTAACTACAATCGTTATATATTTAAAAGTTCTAAGTATATTAACAGCGTTATCTATCTACAAAACACATCAAAATTTTAGATAACAAAGAGGAAGCAACACTTATTGTCACACATTTCGTACGCGAATAGTGAGTGAGATCGCGGCGCACGCCACACGTCCGACTTCGGCTGTGTCTGGGGGCATACTGACTCGACTAGAGTCTGAATTTTATTGGTGATACCGGAGGCAACCGGCGATATCAAAGCGGGCGGTCGGCCTGTAGGGCGGGCGCGGCTACGAGACCTCTACGCTACGCGCTACGAGGCCTACGCCAAAAATGTTTAAATAAAATAGGCAGGAAATTTGTATCATTGAATTTGAGTTTTAGATGAAACAGTCTCCTTATGGGATTGAGATACTCTCTTAAGTTAACGGTACGAATAAAACCGGAAGAAAGGAGCTATATAAGGAAAACAAATTGAAGACAGCATTTAATAAAACGGCAAATTAACTCAGTAACCTCATTTTTCGCCAGCTAAAAGCTTTACTGTAAACACGGGTCTCTAAAAATTATTTACAGTGGAAAAATTAGACGAGCTCCGACCGCGACAGTCCATCTATTCGCCGCCGACAATGTACGCTCGCGCCCCGCGATACAAAGGCACGATCCGCCCCGATTAATACTAAGCACGCCAATAAATATTGATACTAGCTTCTTTGTCTTGCACGGAAGATTCGTTTTCTTTTATTAATGGGACACTCACGTTTGCCTGACAAATCGCGTACCTCAGATACGTTTTGGATTTCACGTTATTTTGCTTTTGGCGTTGGTTTGGGAAGGTTTATTGTATCGATACATTCACATTACTACGGTAACGTAAGCACATTTTGATGTTTTTGTAATGTTCTTATTACCCACTCAGAATTCGATGAAGAGATTTTGTTATTACTTTTTGTACATAACATGCCTATATGGATTGAATTTTGGTAGTCAAGGAGTATTCAAGAAATATGTCTCTTTATATTTTGAGGTAAAGTAATGTATAATCGAAGGCCTCTTTGAATGTTGAGATGACAGATCACCACACATGCCAGGCGGTATGTTATAATCCTCTTCTAATTAATATAATTATGAGGCTTTGGTGGAAGGTACAGACATGTTATTGCTGTGATGCGCAGTCACAAACACTTTACATATCCTAATATTTAGTATTTGGGAAATATTATAAATATGTCTAACCTTAGAGTCCTTCAGTCGTCATTATAGACGACCTAGACTTCTAAGTATCTGATTTTAATTTAAAAGACCTTTAGACTCGTAAACTATTCTGAGTATTTTTGAGAGCATGAATTCACATTAGTTTTTGACTTGTAGTTTCGGACAACACTGTCTGGTGGTAGTGGGAAAAATGTTTAAAGGAGTCACGGGGTCGATTTTGATGAAAATTAAAACTGCGTCATTCGATTTTTGAAAAATCAATTGCTCTAGCAATCAAAAATGTAGAGTTTGAAAAAAAAAAACAAACATAGCCTGTGTTATTGCACCGTCCGATGGTGTCGTTGATAAGGATCAAATTCTGGGAAGTAATGACATAAATACGGCAAAGTAGATGAGGATGTTTTTTCAAATAACTGGTTTGTGTAGTGTCATAGTAAATTTTTGAAATAAGTAATCTACTTTGTTTATGGTTTACTCTGGCGATGTTTTAATTTTGCTACATAACTTTTAATAATTACTATTAAGTGTTACATATTTTAAAACTTCTGAATACCGTAAAATCTTCACAAAAGGGTCAGCTTCAAATTCAAATAGCAATCAAAGCTACTCGGTTCGTTGATTTAGAGATAAATGCAAAATTGTAACGAGTTTTAGGTACTTTTGTGAATTAATGAAATTTCGTCATATTTGCTAAAAAGGCTCCATCAATCCGTCAGATATGTATATATTCACTACCAGGACAGGTAACACTATTGCACAGAATAACTTTTATTCGCCCTGAATATCCTTTAAAGTAGTTTTAAAAATGGGCCAAATTTGAGTAGTCGAAGTCGTCAGATTTAGGAAAAGCAAACCATTTTCGTCATCAGATTTGCCTAGGTCATTGTAGGTTAGGCCACACACGATCATAGCTAGCTATAAATTTTTCGCCCTGCATATGTTGCTTAAAAACCCTCCCACCATGGGTTCGATTCTAGTATTGGTCCATCTGTTTGTCAAGTCGCAATAGTTAGATAAGGTTCAAGACAGAGGGCTGTCAACAGTAAAGTGAGGCCGGTTTCATAAATATGTGTGCACTTAGTGAGACGTAGTTTGATTGTCAATAGTTGTAAATGTGTGCGTGTGGGCGTGTATGCACAGAGCGGAGACGTAATTATGGCATGCCTCACTGCATCGTTCTTAGCGCTCTGTTTGCTTTTTTATTTGGTCTGAGGATAGAACAACGTTAAACTTTCCCAACTAAACTAGCACTGACTTATCTAAAAAAAAAACTAATAAAATATTTGACACCCCGTTCTAATTTTGCTTGAATGTTCCAATGGAATCCGCGCAAAATTATAGCCAGCCTGCACTTATATTATATGAGGGTAGGCTACATAGATAGCCTCTACAGTACACCGAAATACGGATAAGCTTGAGTCAAGGTGGTGTCCATACGACAGGTAGCAGTAAATGCCTGCATATACCCACCCCTTCAACAGAAAAAGGGAGGTGTAATTAGTACCTACGCGTATTTCGAAGGAACTTCGTTCTACTTTTTCTGCAACGTAAAAGGCGGAGAAGTAACATTGTGTTTTTCTTTTCCGTTGTGTCCTGGATATTTTAAACACCTCTACTAAGACTCGTGTCACGTAACGGCCCGCGTTCATCATGGCGACTGCGACCGGCACAAGTGGCGCTAGCAAGAACAGGCGTCCAGCAAGCTACCGCCACACTGTTGCCAGACGTCACAGCTTTTCTTCGTCCTGAACTCCTCATATGTGATGCAATCGTGATATAAGTGAAAAACCTGAGGCGAATGTTAAAAATCTAAAATGCTTGAGTTTCCTTCACTATAATTGGACTGCACACACAACCAAATTATTTTAATATTGAATAATAAGTCCAGACTAATAAAATTAACCTCACAAGTATTTTCACCTTGAATTCCAATTAAAGAACTCGTGCACTACCTTTAATAAAAGCCAGGCCCGAATTCAGCTTTATTGGAGTTGGCAACATTAATTACAGCTCACTCTCGGCCAACAGGCGAGAAAAGGCAAAATTTAAACGAAAAATTGTCCTTCTTCTTTTATGACGCTTGGTCTTTTAAAATCGACTCTATGACAAATGTATGAAGATCAGAAGGCCCGGAGGCCTTACCTTTTTATTGGTCATTAAATCCAACGAGGCCTCCGAGGAAACAATAAATCATCGATTTATCTGTGATGACTATGTTGCTGTAATAAAATGGTAATAAAATTGGCAAGTATCGATTACCCCTGATCGAGATTGCGGAATC
This sequence comes from Gortyna flavago, assembly GCA_963669345.1. Lineage (NCBI taxonomy): Eukaryota > Metazoa > Arthropoda > Insecta > Lepidoptera > Noctuidae > Gortyna > Gortyna flavago. The sequence continues at coordinate 6,676,499 of OY770131.1, forward strand.
GTAATCACTTGGTGTTTGTAGGTTATAGCTACTTGTATTACTTAAGGGGGAAGCACCAGGGTACCCCGCGAAATTATTTTTTGTTACGTTTTTTGCTCTATGAGTTCATACAGGATAAATTTTTAACCAGTGCGAAAACTGTAACATGAATCCAGTACATGATTCTGAACAATCTGAACCCACCAGGGTTGAAATTTATCGACGGTACTTAAAAAAAATTTGCTGTGCCATATATTTTGACCGCGTATGGTATTGCACATCCATGAAACAGCTTTGATAGATATTTATATTGATAGATATATCATGAAATAGTCATTCAATAGAGTTATATGAACTTAGAGGGTTGTAATTCTGTTAAGTAATTTAATTAATTATTATAATTATGTTAATAGGTACAGACGCCAGCACATCAACCTACTACAATCTGTCAAATTTCTTTGATAGATTTTCAACTTTATCGCTACACCGTAAGGTTCAAGGTCGATTGGGAAAATTTGACAGTTTGGGGTAGCTTGATGTGCTGGCGTCTGTACATACATACTTTTTACGGTCGCAAATCATATTTTGTTCAACATACAACCTGACAGACCTGCAAATTGCAAATAACGTAAAAAAAAATAATTTCGCGGGCTACCTGGAGCATCCCCCTTAACGCTAATTTACACGTCTCCAGTTTTTAGTAGAGTTAGGTACTGCAAACGCGTAAATAATATCCCAAGCAACCGGTTAGTAGGCATACTAGCCGTTTATACAGTTCCAGTCACAAACGACGCTGCAGTAGGGCCTAAATAATTGATTTAGAAATTCCTTGTAAACGTCGTTGTAAATGTCTGACAACGTAATTTATTTGATGACATACTCGTAATATCAACTTTCGATTGAGGTTAACAATCCGCAACAAATGGACGTAATATTTTCGTGTTGTTGTTCAATAAGAAAGACAGCATGCACAACACCAATTAAATGACAAAAAACTGCAGATTACCCGCGTGGAAAAACACGTGTGTTGAAGAAAGTGATAAATGTATTAGCAGCGGGTACGATTGTGGCAAGCAAAGATATCAGTGCGCGTGATAATCGCAGTACGGCTATATTCACGCTATCACCAGCGCGGGGGCGGCACGAGCCATCCTCACGCGATGTACCGTCCCTGCACTTCGCGTTCATAATCTACCCTCTCTTTCCTACATACAAACGGTGAACACGTTAAATTTAACTTTTTTATTTTAATGCACGTAGATAACACGGTAATGTATGATAGGCATGAATTAACTATTTCCTTAGTTATTCCTCAGTAGCTTTCTTGCGCCTTCCTGGTTTTCACACAATAAATAGTTGCACATTCGTTATAATTTAATGAACTGTATTAGAACCCTTCCGTTTTGTTTTATTTTCACAAATCCTATTCGACTTTACAATGAAATTTCAAAAGAAAATAGGTAATAATAGTATTGACGTCCTCGATTCTCGTATCGCTGCATTCAAAAGACATGAAAGTAGTTTCTTTTTAACATTGTAACTCTTTAAATACTGTGTTCATTAAATAATGTAGTTTTTTGTCAGATTTGTACTTTTCCTGGTGGCGTTTTTGGTCTCCTCCACAATCCCTGCCTAAGTAGAAGTGTGTCGGAGGGCAGACGCACAGACCTTGTAGCTGTAATTTTGTGAACTAAACTTTTTACTGTAGGTAGTAGTTATCATTAATATTGTTGTTGCTAGTCAGGTTGTGTAATTACGCTTTGGGTGATAATCAGGTCGAAACCTATAATTTGAACCTAGTGATATACTGTGATTATTACCAGTTGTAGTTGCCTTGTAAATATATAAATGGTTACGTTTAACTGAATTATTCAATGTTTGGTAATATGTTATTTCGAAGGAATAATTAAATTTTAATATTTAAGGCGGTACCGATAGGTCGTAATGAAATTCAGTCAGCGACATGACAAAGGTCAGCTCGGAGCCATCGCGTGATTAAACCCAAGAATTAACAGTGTATTATTTTCCATTGACTTTGTTACTCTATTGGGAAAACTACAAGTATTTTACGGCCGAGTGACAAAGGCCTCTTTACAAAAGAGGTGGTTCCATTGCAAACATTCTACATCTAGAGAAAGCTTTACGCGCAATAATTGAAAATGCATATTTAAATTGAGGAGATCCTAGAGAGCATAACCGTTAGCAGGCAACATCTCCTAGACTACCGTCGACTAGATGAAGTGGAGTTTTCCAATAACAGCGTGAGAACTTGTAAACAACATGCATTAATGATGCAACGACAGATACACTGATAGTTAACATACAACGTTACATGCAACGTTCGAGATACTTAAACATCCTTAAGTAGTTAAGAACTAGTAGTAACAAAATGAGAACCGTATGCGTGTGCTCCAGCTTCAGTACTTTCGTACAAAATTCGGGGAAAATTCGATTGTTCCAATGTTTGCTGTTAGTTTAAGTTGTCCGATTATGTACTGAACATGTTCGTACATTATCAAAGTGACGTTTACTTAGCTTTTCAGCACAATAACAAACATTCGCTAGTACAACACATCGTGATGACGGGCTGGCTCATATTCAACGCGTCATGCTTTTAATGTGTCGCTCAATGGGTACGTCTGCTTCATCGCACCCAAGTATAAAGTTTCATACACATATAACAACGGAGGCTTTTAGCAACCTTGCACTGAGCATGTAGTAGGTTCATTTATGAAAAGCTTTCAGGTTCTACACGGTTAACGGGAAGCTCTATTCAAATCGCCTTTCCTTTCGACAAGCCTTTACATAAATCAAGTATTGAATAAACTAGTTTCTCTCGTAAAGATTTGTACTCCAACAGAGAGTTGTCTATTTATGTTAGGTATTTTTCGGTCATAGACTCTCATGGAAGCACCCACATTTACGGATATTAAATGATATAGGGGTATATTTTTTGGAGTACCTACTAAAAAAATATTTATATATTCGTATAAGGAAATTGAAACGGTTACCGCTCAAAAAAAGGAAACAAAGTAAATTAAAGAAAATATAAGGCGGATGGTTATAACAGAAATGTCGTGATCCTAGCTCTTGGGATCAAAAAATGGCTGATAACCAAACATAACCTAGCACATACTAACCTAAACAGAATCCCTGGAGTCTTTGTCAACATAGTGATTTTGTGTAAGGGATTTGATCAAGGTATTTACTTATTTTTCCGGATCCCTTCGTCGGCAAAATATTTTTTTTTTTGCACAGGGATTAGTTGTGTGTGATCCCATGGACTAATACCACGTAAGGGTTTTGGCATGATATTATAAAATGTTTCGCGTCATCAGTCTACGTGGAATCTCTCTTTATTTCGCTATGAGATTCTCTAAAAGGGTTGCTTTGACGTGGGCTTACGTTGTATTATGTGGTTGGGGTACCTAACGGTTATTTTATCCATATCAATAATATGTCTACCTTTCTTCTTTATGTCTAACGTTAATGCTTTTGAATTTAATATAAAACGATTTTAATTTTGTTTTGATTCGTCTTCCTAGATATTTAAATATACAACTTTGGAAAACTGATCTGCAACCCTAACCTCAATTCTCGTAACACAATTCAAATTCAAAGTAGATTTTAAAGTAAAAATATTGTTTGAATCGACACAGCTGATTGGACGCCTGCGCAAATAGATAGCGGTCCAGCCGCAGCGGTGCATAAGCTTCGGGGCGCGTTCGTGACGGAGGTAAGTGGCTCAGTCGAAGTGCTACCTAGATCTTCAGGAGCGAACAAAGAAAAAGCTTTAACCTGAGAGCTGAAATAAGACAAACAGTGCTTATGTGTTCTTTCGCAGATTCCTTGGGTACGCGAAACAGAAAGTCATTTTGTAGTTTACTAGGTACTTAACTATGGGCTAGGTATGTAGCAGAAAACAGTTTCTTTCATTTTCATTACTTACTTATAAAGTCTGGGAAATCAGTTTTTAAGCAAATTGATACCCTTCGTCAATTTGCCCTGATAAAGCCATTTCAAACAACTGTAAAAAAATTACAGTTGTGATTTGCAGGGACAATTAAGTTGGTAGTCAATTCGCTATCAATTAAATTCTCTGACTTTGCATGAAAATAGGTTTGAACCACTTGTGAAGATAGCTTGGTTAATATTGCGAAACAGCCCACTTGAAACTTAACATAATATGCCAATTTGATTCAAGGCTTATTTGGGATTACTAATGTAGTATCGTTTCAACGAACGAACCAGTTTCATATCTATTGAAACAGAATGCCTACTTTACTATGACTACTTACTAAGAGGCACAAACCCCGTATAAGTATTCTTTCTTCAAAATTGTTTGTCTTCAAACTAAATCCGTCTTGTTACAAAACGAGTTCTAATTTTATGCCTAGCCTAAACCTTCGAGCCAGTTACTGTATTTAGAACTTTATTCCAACAAACGTAAAATTCTCAATGCACAATTGACAACTTAGACTCTGGTCTAACGTCAGTTTTCATAATAAGAACTTTACCTTCGTTGGATTATAGTTCGAAATTTAAAAATGGCTCGATGGTTTTAATCTGGGTCTTAAGTTAAACCTTGTTTGGTATTAAGGCCAAATGTGTTCTTTGTTCCCTTTTGAGTTCCTGCAAGTCATATACGGAGCGTTCATCTTTCCATATGTGCACTATATCATTATTCATACTCTAAACCTGAAACAGACTTTCGTATAAGACCTGCACCTGAGTTCGAGTACAATGATTATTTTATTTTGAGGAGAATACCCCAAGTGCCTTGTATTTACTCTAGCAATATTGGTCGGTCGGAATTATATTCCGGGCGAGCGAAATTAAATGTCACAGTTGGTCGTAATGTAAGTGATTTTAATAAACAGCGTGCTTTATCACATCTATATCTTCTTCTATTCTATATCTATTCTTCTATATCTATACATATAATAAATCTGTAGACGAGACGTTTCTGTACATTGAAAATATTTCCAAAAAAAATAGTTGGGGTGTTAAAGGATAACCAACAGATGCCATTTCATCAATTTTTGGAATTTTTGTCTGTTTGTCTGTTTGTCGGTTTGTCGGTTTGTCTGTTTGTCTGTTTGGATGTGACAGATTATTGATTTGAACAGGGTCAACGTAAAAAGTACCAAACCAATGCGGTTAATTTTTATACTCAAATATGGTGTAGAACTCGGAGCAGTTATTAGTTTTTGTTTCATCGCAATCGGTTCACTCTATCAAAAGATATAATCAATTTAAAGTATTCTAAAACAACTTTTTACGTTTTTTAGTAACACGTAACGACATCTATTGGCGCGATATAGTACCTACTAACGAAAACATATTGTTGTTGTGATGTGAATAATCACGTCCTATTAGTTTATGCTTACTTAAATCACGAAATAACACAGATACCTACTTATGTCTATGTTATTTTAAAAAGTAATGATAATGATTATTATAATATTAAACAAAATCGCTTTCCATTGATGGTTTATTTAGTGGCGCCTGTGGCGCTAAAATTATTTTAAACAAAAAGTGAGGATAACTAAGATAATAATAATTAAGGTGGTGTTCTGAGCGATAAAGAAGTTAGATAATTATTGATATAGAAAGTTGAGTAACGCAGAGCGTTTTTTAACGAAGTTCTTATAAGGAGCTTGCGGTAGGAGTTCTAAGGGAGAAATCGTCAAATAACGAAAAAGCGTTATGCCTCATTTTTCAAAGTAATAGGTAGAAAGAGACACACACACAGAGAGAGAGAGAGAGCTATTTTTCATGGTTTCCGAGGATCCTGATCCCGGTAAGTGAGGTCAAAAAGAAAATCAAAGATGGCGGTTGCCTAAATTTTTAACTTTTTCGTCATGGGTGTCGTTTTTTTCGAGGGTGCTGAAGTCGATAGTCAGGTCAAAATGAAAATCCAAGATGGTGGCTGCAATTTTTTTTTATCATGTTTGTCGTTTTCATGGTTTTTGAGGGTGCTGAAGTCGATAGTCAGGTCAAAATGAAAACCCAAGATGGCGGCTCCATTTTTTTTAATGTTTTGTCATGGGTGTCGTTTTGATAGTTTTCGAGGGTGCTGTAGCCGATAGTTAGGTCAAAATGAAAATCCAAGATGGCGGCTGCAATTTTGTTTTGATTTTTTGTCATGGATGTCGTTTTCATGGATTTCAAAGGTGCTGAAGCCGAAAAGCAGGTCAAAACGAAAATCCAAGACGGAGGTTGCAATTTTTTTTTTATGGGTTTCGTTTTATTGATTTTTGAGAGTGCTGAAGCCAATAGTGAGGTTAAAATGAAACTGTAACGGCTTACCCACCGTCGATTGGCCCATGAACCGTTGGTGAACATTATCTTTAAACCATTAACTTTTTTCCAAAGGACTTTTCACCCACGAACGTTTTGCCAACATAACTCTACGTCAGTGAATGCTTTACCCACAGAATGTTTTGACCAATAACTTTTCACCCAAAGAACAAGGCCAACAGACGCCGGGAAAGGTGAAAGTAAAATAATAATAAGACGTAGTCCTTTATTTATGTGAAAAGGGTATAAAGTAACCTAACCAAGCCTAACCTCGGGGTGCCCTTCGCTCGCTTTGCTCGCTCACTTGAGCCGCCATCATCCCTTCGAACCCTACCTGTCCGAGTCGGGGTGCCCCAAGTCCCGAGCTCGCTTCGCTCGCCCTTGCATCCTTAGTTCTATTTGACATGGGTCAAATGTTCTTTGGGTGAAAAGTTATTGGTCAAAACATTCTGTTGGTTAAGCATTCACTGACGTAGAGTTCTGTTGGGGAAACGTTCGTGGGTCACAAGTCCTTTGGATGAAAAGTTAATGGTGTTGACCAACGGTTCATGGACCAATCGACTGTTGGTAAACCGTTTCAGTACTGGTTAAAATGAAAGTCCAAGACGGCGGCTGCAAATCGAAAAATTCGTAGTGTGTGTCGTTTTCATGGTTTTCGAGAGTGCTGAAGCCGATTGTGACGTCAAAATGAAAATCGAAGATGGCAGCTGCAATTTTCTTTTTCTTTTTTTATCATGTGTGTCGTTTTCATGGTTTTCAATATAAACTTACACGACTTTGTGCGAAATAAAGTGAAATACAACCGACTTAAAAACACACTTCAAAGTGCAATAGACCTTTGGTTTCAGAAGTCTGTAATTTCTTGCCAACGCGCAACGTCTTCCCAAACTAAGGTTATTTTGCACTTTGTAGGGTTTTTTATGGAAGTCGGTTATATTTTTTTGTAATTATCTTCACAATTTTTTTTCTGGTTTTCGGCAGTATAAGGTCTAAATCAAAATCATGTCTAAAGTTTTCATGGGTTTCATCTTCGTAGTTTAAATGGCGGCCGGTGTCAAATATAACCAAAGTTTAATGGGTTGCTTTTACACGGGCAACTTTATGTAGAAGCTCTTACCATTAATGTATTCTTCCTTTTATCATCTAGATATCTCGATGCTTTATAAGGCATAATATTGGTAGGTATATATGATATCTTCAATACCAAGTTAAGAAATTCTAAATTTACAGCAGAGAAGAAACCAAGACTTAGAAAAACTAACTTCAAACTTCACCTACTAATCTCAGATATACTTTAGATAAAATGGTGACATGATTTTACAAGTTGGTATTCTAAGACAGACGCAAAATAAAATGGACATAATTATGGCTGTTTGGTTAGATAATCAGCCTCGAGCAGGCGCTTTTATTTTAATTTATTCTCAAAAATCAAAGTGACACTTCGTCGCATTGTCATTATGAACCATGAAGACGCAGCGATTGCAGTCGAAAGGGCCGTGGTAGCGAACCCTAGGTAAGAAAACCGTTACCAGGCAAGATCTGATGATTCTTCCTTTTCAATGAAGGAGTGGCAATTACACCTTTCCTAAGCGACACATTACCTATTGTTTTCCGACATCCACGCGAACGAAGTCGCGGGCACAGCTAGTTGTTAATATGTTTGGTTTCAGTCGGTGGATGATTATCTGAGTATATACGATACGACTTGATTAAATTGTGGTTTTAATGTTACGCCAAACTGCGCGGACAGAAACAGAATTGGAAGTACACAGAATTTACCACCTGACTCAAAGCGACGTAGGTAAGGAGTAAAACTTTAGGGTTTTTATTTTATTAGCCTTTGTGTCCCACGGCTGGACAAAGGCCTCCCTACTCGCTTTCCACCTCTTTCTGTCCAGAGCTGCCAAGGACCAATATTTGTTAAAGGAGTCCAGCTGATAATTTAGGAAAATTCATGAAGAAAAACTTGACGTCCATGGATTGGTTGATCATGCATTAAAAGGCATAAAAGTCCCCTTTCAAATTGCGGCTGTCGTTGAAAACCAGCGCTGGGGCTGTCTCGCATAGGGTCGTAGCATTATGCTGAGCGATGGCAGATTTGCTTGGATGTGACGCATATTTTCCCCAACTTGTTCTTTTTTGTATTTGTGTTCTTTCTCTGCGAAATGTTTACAGCAAGTAAACGTATTTTCAGATTTGCATTTTTAACCGATTTCAAAAAAAAGGAGGTTCTGTATTCGACTCGTAGGTATGTATGTTTGTATGTCCGCGATTTTCTCAAAAACTAGTGAATCAATTTTAATTTTTCTGTCATTAACGTGATCTACTTACTTTCAGGAAGGTTTTAGTAGGTATATAATACCTTCATTAATTATTCTTATGTACGAAGTTATATGCATAAATCAGTTAGTTATAAGCATCTCCAGCATTTCTATGCGAATTTTGATGATTGTTCTTGTCGGTGTCTTCAATTCTTCAATGCAACTTTAGCTTGGAACCGCTTGGCTTAAATTGTATATCTATGTATTGTTTTTATTGGATAAGGTATGCCTCAAGGGTGGTCCCATATAAATTTGATTAACTTTGCGTGGGTAGTTTTTGAGTTAGCTTCAATAAAACATTTTTTTTTCTACTTAGTTTTGATTGATGATGTTTTAACTGATATTTACATAGCAAGTAGTGTCAATTCAGTTTGTGACGGATAGGTTACAACTAAAAAGTGAAAAATAAAAACTTTTTTACAAAAAAAAATTGAAGTCGGTGTCAAAAAACGAAAATGCGGAACCAACTACAGACTTCCGTAATTAAAGTTATATTTCACTTTGTAGTGTTTTTTTCGAAGTCAGTTGTTTCTTTCTTTGTAAAAAAGTTTTTTCTAATAAAAAGCTGTCAAACAACGTACCCCCCATCTACCAGAAAATTTTCAGAAAACATTAAGTATATTAATTTCGAACAGGATAAATCGGTTTATTACGGCATGTATAAATGCACAAGATTTGTAGCGAACAAGAATTTTCCGAAGGCAAACCTCGTAGTAGAGTGCAACGGGTAAAACTTTTTTTATAAAAGTACAACGAGGCAGCAGTGGGCTGCCCGGCTGCGAAGAAAGAGCGAACAAGTGAACAATTGTCGAGGTTACTTATTAACTTTTATAACGTCAACATTTTATATTATTTGCATTATTGCCAATACTTACAAAGTCAGTAGACTGAAATTGCGGCCCAAATGAAACGATAAACAAGATGATTTTATCAATATAGGTACCTACGCTGAAATAAAATTTGATCTCTGTGATAATATAATTTCATCTGCCGAATCATATAACAGATCAAATGAAATTATCTATTTGTGTTTTATTGGAAATGTATGTAGGACAAAAAAATCGTTTTGATCTGATTGTAAAACGAAGCAGACAAACGTACTTAAATGGAGAATAAATTCAACCAAGAAATGGAAGAGACAATGCCAAGAATGTGGAGGAAAGTTTTTTCATAAATGTGCAAGGAGCGAACAGCTGACGACTGGCTCCGGGCGCTGTCTCCCTGTACCCGACTTTCTGGCAAACGTGTTAAGCGGGAAAGTATCTCGAGAATTCTATCCTTAGCCCGCGGCAATACGTATTACGGAAAAAACTGTTAAATGTTCCGCCCGGAAGTCGAAAACGATTCCATGAAAAGCAACTTCTTCAAAAGGGAAGTTTTGTTATATTCAACCTGCTTTTAAATTTTTCATAAACGGTAATCTGTGCCATTAAGGGCGGTACATTTGAAAGCGTTGGTTTACATATAAAATTGCACAGTTGAAATACGTTTGGGATAACAGCAACAGAACTGACTTTGATTGATGACGTATCTAACCTACGCTACGGATTGTAAAATGACTTGATGATTAATTATAAAAAACTTTGACAAACTGTCACAGCTAGCACAGCGATTCAGCTTAATGGATTCGGATAAAAGGACCAGAAATGCAATAACCTTTATTCAGTGCACACAAAAGACATAGTAGGTACTATTAAACCAATAGGTGCCTATATGCGTGGACATTATGGGGAACAAGGTCATCAGGCGAATGAGTGCACTAGTTAGACAAGCTGAATCGTTACAGTGTGCAACATGCTTGCGATTTAAAAAACCGAGCAACCACTAAACAGGAAAGGAAAAACCAAGAATCAAAGAAAATAGCTGAGACAAGATACATAAATTCTATAGATTATAATGTTGTCGGTTAAGGCCGCCAATGTTTATCTACTTATACCTAAGCGTTTTTTAATTTTTGTTCTATAATTTAAACTTATTTGTCTTTTTTATAATCATCATCATTTAGTTACTTATAATAAATTAAAAAAAAAAAATGTTTTTCAATTCGTATTATGCAATAAATCACATGCATGCACATCTTAATATTTTGTCGACACGGTAAATTTTTCAAGTATGACAAAGTAACCGCGACCTTATTAAAAAATGTGACATTGCAAAAATCATAATAGAAAATGATTGCAAAATGTCTTATGATGATGCAAAAATAGCGTTATTTCTGTCAATTAGAATATAACCACAATTTATAATAGATAATTATTTACTATTTGTTTAAGGAATTTTAGATAATAGTTACGTATAAGCACTTGAGTAAGATACCTAAGATATAGGTTTATTCCTAGTTCAGGTAGTATCCAATTATGTTCACCTACATCTAGTACCTGTAAGGCCCTACTTTGTAAATATTTATGTAAATTAATTATTTTAATAGACAATTTCAATTTCAAATGATAACAAATTACATGACAGTAATAAAAACAAGGTGCCAATCTACTTAAAGAAATACCTACGGGCACTATGACAACATACTTCAAACCAAATAACGAATTTACAAGATGCAATGGTTGCACCAAATTGGAGTTCAGCTCAGCATGTGTCAGGAAAATATACCTGACGCTGATATTCTGCTATATCCCTGCAGTGACATATACGGACGTCGAGCAGACTTATAGGTACTTAAATGTATATATAATTGTTAACAATTATTGCAATAGGTACTTGTTTAGCATACAGAATGCAATAAACAGAACATTCCACTAACCTTTGTGGTACCTTTGGGACTTCTGCTTACACTATAAAGGGTTGACGGCACATGCGAAAAAATGCACCACTTCAACTTTCCATAAATAGGTTCTTGCTCGTTTGCAGTTAAATTGGTTTTTCAATAATATTAGGTACCATTTGTTGGAAGTGTTTGTAGACTTTGTTTATTTAACAACTAAGTACAAAATGTCGAGTTTATAGCTTTCGGTAACAAACATTTAGTTCGCAATACCATTTTGGTATAAACCTGTTTCAAAAGCCAAGTATTCTCAAGTGGCTAAATAAATCTTCCACATGAACCAGCACAAGAGCAACATTCAACGCCAAACGAAGGTAACTAACCACCTATACTTAATTGGATTCGTTACCATTACATCAAACGGACTGTCGTGTCTAAACTAAATCAAACTTTGTTTCCGCCGGGAGACGCCGTCGAGTTGCCGTCGTTACTGGGATATTGGGAACAAACTATAACCCATTTCGGTTCATTATCATACTAACGCTAGACTGCTACCAACAGACGAAACTGCGAAAGGAGCGCTTAAATTGAGCAACAGAGACAAGACATGAACAGTTCAAGCTTCGTTAGAAGTTTAACGTGCTCTTTAATTATAGGTAAGCTTATCAATCGACATTCTATTCTCAAAAACAAAACCTAGTTTATATGGTTCCAATCGATTACATTTCCGACGAATTGCATCAATAAATTTCAAAGATGTAAAATTAAATGTCAGCCGCATTGTCAATGCGACATGTGTCCGAATTAATTACATTGCAAAAATGAGCGGCACAATTAATGAATAATACATGAACGTATCGTAGTCATCCATGTGCATCGGTGCAGCTACGATGACGGAGAGAGTGAACGGTGTGAAAGTGAAATCGTGTAAATGTCATATCTTCAGGCCACTCAAACGTTACAGACGCTGAATAAAACTTTGAATTAGTGATCCTTGAACAGAAAATGACGCTCGCTTTTCTCAAATATTATGAAAAACACGATATAAATGACGATTTCTATAGGAATCGTAAAATATTATAGCACGGGGCATTAGACACAAATCTTGAACAGACGTCGCCACTTAAAATAAGCTGGCACGATTTCAAGTGCCGCCAACCTGAATGCGAAGTATTCAGTTCATCAAAACCAGATGTTTCCGAGTCCTATGTAAACACGGACATTTACGCGGCACGTATGATTAAACACCATCCTATTATGAGTGTTTACGGAACTGTTTACAAATTAAACAAGAACATTTTAGTATCGATACCAACCCATGTCATTGGTTCTGTAAATATAGGTGTTTACCAGGTTCCAGGGTCGAACGGAGTTGGAATAGACTGGAAAATGTCTGTAGTATGGTACACATAATAACAATTATGAGTTTTTTTAGTAACTTGCATTAGGTATAAATATTTGCTTTAAATGTTGTCCGTTTAAGTTTCCCAGAGCTAAGTGATAACCTTAGCTTTAACCTTAAAACAGTTGCGGGTACATCCATCATCAAATCGTTACCAATTTAATCAAAGTCAAAGTCAAGTCAAAGCATTTATTTCAAATAGGCACATAAAAGGCACTTTTGAACGTCAAAAATTACAATGAAATAGAATTGATTCTAGTCGCCCCTTCCAAAAGGTAGTTTTCGTATGGAGAAGAATGGGCAAGAAACTCCACCGTTACTCTTTTAAAATGTTTTACAATATTTTGCATACATTCATTATATAATAAAATAATATGTGAAGACGATGCACCTAAAATAAAATTACTATACCACAATAGGTAAAAGAATTAGAAATGAAACCATGACATATAAATTAATAATCTGATAGATACATGGTGCTCACATATTTACAAAAATGGAAAAAGTAAACGATTTTGATAAAAAAAATATATATATATGTATATATATATAAAAACTATTTTAACAAGTAATAAGTCAGGGTGTGAGTTAAGAGTAATTACAGAATGTAAACAAAGTAAAAAAGAATAAATTTACAATTAAATTAGCAACCAGTTTGATTTTGTCTAATTCCATCACAAAGTAAAAACGATGTAATAAAAAGTTATGACTGCGACAGCTTTATTATTTTCCGATCGACATGATTACAGTGTAAAAACGAGTGTAATCCACGAGATCGAAACACTGAAATCGGAAATAATTTCCCTGCATTCATGATTCTGGAGGTTTCAAAATGAGACAATCTGCGGAATGTTGATAAAAATTCACAGTGCCCACGTTGAAGAGGTTCGACGACATTAAACGTTTTAATGTTATAAACAAAACAGTAGATGTTGGCGGCAGTCCAACTGGGCTGGGCGCCGGCGCTACCGTTAGCACTACGTCCCGTTCCAGATACACCTAAGTATTGCTCTATCGCCTGGTAGATATCAAATTCTCTTAATCTAAATAATTGACGATACAAAACAAAGCTAATTGTACTTATTTTTTTGCGTTGCGTTTACGTTATATTGTCGTTTTCCATTTAAAGTACAAGATAACATAATTGACACAAATATAATTGTTTTATCCAAACGAAAACTGAAAACATAATCCCAAAATGTAATAAAGGTACACCCCTTGCTTCTATTTTCTTCGTCAAACAATTAAATTATGAAATTAATCCGCAAAGAGGTTGCCTATTTATATTGTAAACTTGCCCAGTTTATTCTCGGCTTCAATTAAATCGTGGCTAAGCTCACAAGTTGCGCAATTATAGAGGTACTATTATCTGCATGAAATTTGACTCGCAAACCGCGCAGTCTCCCTAGTGGTAGTGGATCGACATAGCTCGACCCAAGTTGAAAGCTTTAATTACGTGAACTGAGTTGTTCACGCAGGTGACTCCTTAATTACAGGGACGAAATTGAGCTGCCCATTCAACTGACACGTTTGCAAACGGATTATCATGACCTATATCCAAACCTTTTGTACAGAGGCTCGTGATTATGAAGCCTCCATTGTTGAGAGCACACACGTCAACAATGATGGTGATTAAAAAATAACTTGAATCGTGAATAATTAATGCGACACACAAAGTTGACCATGCAGGTATACCCACCCTGAAACATTGTGGTCTGCACCGGTGGTAAGCGTGGAGGTTTGAAATCATCCCACGAAAACGTACTACCGGGATAAAAAAATATCCTATGTCCTAACCCAGGTCATGGTCTTCGTGTGTGACAAATGTCATCGAAATCCGTAAGGTAACAGACAGAGCAAGTTACCTTCACATTTATAATTATTAATTATGGTTTAGATAGGTCAAGATCATACAGCATATCATTCAAATACGATCTTACTTCATTTGCTTTCTCTTTCTGTTTTGCAACTCTCCGAATCCTAATTGAAGGTAAAATTTATTAGTGATGCAGACTTCACCACTTTAGCGCTAACAAATTGCGTTAGGAGTACTAATTAAAAAACTTAATCTATTTACTTGTGAAGCCTTTGACGGCAGATTATCTAGAAAATTGCATCGATTATTAAATTTTCGTCTTATAATGAGGTTTTCTTTCATTTGGTAAACTTGGTAACTGCGTCAATGTGTCTCATAATGAAGCGTCTGAAATTGAGAATACGTGAAAGAATCGACGACGCATTCACAAAAGATTACATAAAAGGATTAAGTTTTAAAAGGACTGCTATTATTGACCTAATAATGGACACAATAATGGGCACATTTAGTACCTTTCGTGGATGAAAGATGGTCTATAAACTGTTCAAAAGTGCGTAGAGTCTAGTCCAAAATCTTGCAATATCTACTCATCTGGGGCCTAAAAAGGCCACTTTGGCAGAATCAGAAAACAATTCATATGACGCAATTCATCTGTTTGACAGTTTCACACCTATATATCCCTGAAAAGTTAGGTAGAGGTGTACCTATAGCATTTTACGAATCTCTATACAAAACTGTCATACAGATGAAATTGCGTGATATGAATTGTTTTATGATTCTGCCAAAGTGGCATTTTTAGGCCCCCTGATGTCAACCACTTAATTAATTAAAGCCCTTCTTAGATAGAACGGTGGCGTTAAGTGGCATTATACTGTACGCATTTAACGGGTACGGAAATTAGCATTCAAACAGGCAACTGTTCCAACAAGTGAAACCGTTTTGGAGTTAACGGCGCCGCTTTGCCGAGATAACAAACAGAATTGTTATGATTCAGGATCAGACTTTGATACTGTTAAAGACTCCGATTGTTTTGATGCGAACATACCCGCCAAATATATGATAGGTGCATCATTGACACATTCAGATAGGTGTCACTTTTATAAAATGATAAATGATATTATTTCTGTAAGTTTGTACAAACACTTTCAAAAATTATGTTATGACCTCTCAAGCTCCGCTAATGATACAATTGATTGTCTCTATTGTATCGTGCTACAAAGGGTACGCGCGGAGCTTGACCGATTAAAACAAGATGTCATCGGCGTTTCCTATACGACTTTATAGATCGCTGGCAAATCTTTGCGTAAACAAGACTATTAATAAAAACTCTGTAGAAAGACTCGTACGAAGACATCATGGTGTATCAATAGCGCCACATAAACTAAATCTATTGGGTATGGCTTTGGGTACACCTAGATGTCTCCCGCCAGTTTTCTTTCATATAATGACAGCAAATAGGCGCTCACATATTTGCTATTCCGCCTACGTCTGCCTGTTTGAACAGTCAATTGACTCGTAGCAATACGTTTTGCTTTTGGTACGTACTTCAGGCTTGTACGCTCTTCAGCTATTTAATACGAGCACTGTGACTTATGATTTATGTTACGTTTTGTTTAATAATACAGAGTACCTGCATTTAATTTCCATTTGACGTTTCGGGTTTGGTCTTTATTATTTGGGAAATAGTATACAATTTGTAACTGAATTAATGTTCATTATGAAAGTAGTTTGTTCAGAATCGTGTACCGAATCGAAATCTGTCAATTTTACTATAGGTAATTTGTTATCCCAAAAATAAGTAATTAAAACTACGTACGTAAATTACAGTTAGGTACTCTTCCGCTGCATAGTCAAAACAAACCAAAATTAACGTAGTACCTACTACGCTAGACCCTTACGTGTCCGACTGTGTGTGTGCGTAGAATGTGACCACGTTTTTTTCCCACAATCAGTATAACTAATTTAATCAATAACAAAATGTTTTATAAGTATGATAAAGTATCGGTATTATGATTATAACATAATAGGTATTTTAAATGGCGTGTGCGTGTGGTTGTGGTGTGCGTTAATTCCGGGACATATTGTATACCTACAACTAGCAATGGACACTGAGTTTACAATTAGACAAGCCATGACAAAATGCATTGATTCCATAAGGATCAGTGCAAAGTTCGTAAAAAAACACGAATTTCATTAATACCCACTTAGCAACAGTTTGACTGTGGTATGAGTAGTAAGATTATATTGCTTGGTTGTGCGTTGAAGTGTAACATTATCCATTCAGTTGATCATTTATACATTTAATAGTGTACATTTCAAGTATTCAATGATTCATGAAACATAAAAAGAGATCAGTAATTCAATGTACGGTACCTAAATACCAGAAACCGGTGCAACGAACAATACTCGCTCGATGAGTTGCGTGACATTTACCTTTCGTCGAATGTGTCACGTTTTCACGATAAATTCGATACTCCAATTTGTTTTGTTCTAATATTGCAGCCAGAAGGCATAAAGTCGATGTTTTATGCAGGCAAATTGTACACGATATGCATTTTAGTCAATTGAAACATATAAATCTTTCAGTTTATAAGAAGTTGTGAGTAAAACTAGCCTTCTGATTTCGTACTTTTAAATTCATAAAATAAATAATCAATTCCAATCTCACACACGCTTCATTAGCTTGCTTTGTACAATCACGTAATAACAACGAAAATTGATATTAAAAACACTGAAAAACGAAATCGTAATCCAAACAATGAACCCAGTCTGGGCTTTCGTTACTTTACAGGATTTTGGAGCGCAAGAGGGATTCGTATATGGTAGGTACTAAATTTTCACACAAATTAAAAAGGTTGTAGCGTCGAAGCCGCATTATTTCGGCCCGTCCATCCCTCGTGAATCCAATTTGCGGCCCCGGACGCGACGTCTCTTGTAATGGGATTTCGGTTTCGTTCTAAAAAGGCTATTTACACATTTCAACTACCTCATAATACGCTATTAGCCGCTTGTTAACAAAACACGAACAGTGTTGATCTTTAATTAAGTACTTATTGAGGAAACCGGAATTGTAACAAAATAAGATTACGAACTTGATGGAGTTCATAAATTGAATTTCCTGCCAAAAGGGGAATAAATACAATGAGTGTCGCAAGCTTACTCATATTTTTGTTCTGTTAAACTTGAAATTGTGTTGGTGTAAATTCACATAACGCAACACATTTGGATGAAGCTCATTAAAAAAAGCTGATTACCCCGCCGGTTTAATTAAGCCCGGAAATTAAACGGGGAAGTTGTCCCGGAACGAATCAATGGAGAGAAAAATTCTTGATTGGACGGAGAAGTTTTTTAATAGGCGAGTTAATCAACAGGCGTATTTAGCAAGTGCTTTTCTGTAACGTGCAACCGTAATCCAAAAATGAATTAATAATATTTTTGAAACGAATTAGTTAAGTGGGAATTTTAATAAAGTAGCATGCTGTCTGAATGTAGCTTTATCTAGGTATTGTATTATCTGTAATTCTGTATGGTCTGTATCTTAAAAAACATAAAACGGAGTGAGCTCTAAATTTGAAAGATTTGACAGAGAGGACGACGAGCAAGATGAAGTAGGTACCTAAGTACCTAACAAGCTAAAAGTGTATTTTTTATATATATTTTAATTAACAAGAACTTAACCGTTTCCAAATTTAATTTCGGTCTGCACCCCTACACAATACTGATATAAACTATAAATACTATATTAAGGAATGAACAGAACAGTATCAGTCATTTCGAAATCAGTACATTATCTACACAGTACACAGTAACCATCTAGCAGGTAATTACTCCTAAAGACAGCGTCACCAGGTTCGATTTTATTAAATGTTTCAAATGAGTAAACGTCCCGGGCTAGGTAATTCTAAGTGACAAACGAGCGGTTGAACACCGGCTGCCTCTCAGCCGAGTCCGTCACGTGCTCTCGGTAAATAAAATACGTTCAAGTAAGCTGGCCTGTCTACCCTCCTACAAACAAACTCGGGATGACAAATCTCATTCCGCATGTAAATTTTACGGTCTCGTCTTGAGCGACCTTTATGACGTTTACTGTACTGAATTATAATTTTTATTATACATTGAGTATAGCCCTGGTTAAATATGGGGATAAAATGACAGTTGGATGACAGGATGCTTCAAGTTCACTATTACATGAATAACTTATATTTTCCGGATATTTCATAGGTATTTTGTTTTCAACATGAAGAAGTACTCTTAACTCTACTATCCTTGTGATATCTTATAATATCAAAAATATTCTTTGCGTCCTGTTCTTGTGGACTTAGTCATGGATAGGGTTCATTCTTCACGTGGTCACGAAAGAGCGACTTATCCGAAAAGCGTGGACGCACGCTGAATCACAAAATAGTAAATCAGTCCATTGTTGTGAACGACTGAATATTCAGTTACCCACGCCATTTTGGCGAATAACATTTGCATCTAGATAAGTCTGTGAAAGTGATCGCATGACCTATTCACGGGATTGTCTTGAAGAAATATGTCTCCCAAAAGTTTTCTAGGTTAAACGTATCCTGTAAATTCGAAACGAATAGCAAGAAAAGAAGAAATGATAGAAACAAAAAAGCTACTTTATTTTTAAGTGGGTTTGAATACAGAGGTACTTAAAAATATATTTTTAATGAGGTCCCTCGCCACGAGCAAGAGCTGTGGCTGCGGCACAGGGGTCCTCGTGCATTAGCGCGTAGGAACCTGATGTTTACTAAGCGTTACTTTGTGTTTGTCCAACAGGCTTTGTCGGCCCTGCCGCTTCTCTAACTTGTTGGGCTCTTTGCATTTATCTGTACATTCCAAACGAGTTTTCGTGCACGGGTCTAAACGGTTTCACTCATAGTTATGTTGTCATGCATGCGTCACTAAGTTGTTTAATGTTCCAACAAACTATTTCCTGAGTGGACTGTACAAAGTCAATAATTTGCCCCGTTTCGAATCCCCCAACGTAACCGGAGAAGTCTGCGACTGTGATGTTTTGAAAACGGAAATGTAATTTTAACTGTCAGTTAGCCTGACCTAACCAACATGTCACGGGGCAAGCGAATGTCCGCCTTTTATAACTCTGGATAGAAAACTAATCGCATTAAGGATCGAAAAATGTCAATCGCTCGTTTTGATATCTCGTTCGAAGCTAAACTGAGTTTACTTTGGGTGTGAACACGGAATAAACTGGGATTTAGGCGCGTGCGAGCCGGAAATCGTAGTCGTCAACGAACCATCATCGTGTCGTCGGATTGGCCCGTAACGCGGGGCCCTATATCCGCCGCGAAATGGAACGTGATTCCACTTCCAATATAGTGGGATGCAGCCCTACAGATTCACAGCAAGATTTCTGCGATGGGAATTGACAATCCTTAAAACATTCGACCAGTTTGTCTCTACAATGGAATCTATTATTGAATCATCCATTCTATCGCACATTCCTCTCTGTAGGTAAGTAGGAACTTACTTACGTATTACATAATTTCATTTGAATACGGCGCGAGTTCTCAAATACTTCAAACGTGTTATAATGTCGATAGGTCTTTTCAAATAATCGATAACCAAGATATGAGATCGCGCGAAACTAAGTTTATGATTTATTGGATCCACCTCTGCGGGGTTTGGGTAAACAGAGATTCAAAGGGTGTGGTATAAATAGACAATTAGATTTATTTCAGGGTCATTTACATAAATTTTCCCTTAAAAATATATAAGATGAAACAATATCGAATGTATTTAAAAGCAGTGATATGAAAATGTACTTGTAAGAGGTTAACCATTGCATTTGATTTATGTGAATTTTATATGGATGTATCTGTAATAGATTTTCATGGCGTAAATGCATTGTGGTCGTGAATATAATAGATAGAGGCTGACAATGGTTTAGTGTCACATGCCTACTCGAATAATGGGCAAACAGCTGACATCACGCATGATACACGCCGTACTAATCGCTACTAGAGTTCATGTTTAGTGCTAAGCTGTGACCTAGAACACATGCAGCAAGATATTGTATCATTAACAGTTAATGCGACATAGTTTATGGATATTACGCGATATCCAGAGGACGCTTACTATAAATGCAGATATACCCGGATGTGAAAATTTACGTAATCTGTTTTAGTTATTATAAAGTAGGTAACCTATCGGCATAGCACATAACTTAATTGGTGACTACGGTGAGTTACATAATACTATTTCAAAGATCATTGTTATCCGTGCTTAAACTATGGTCGGATTGTAGGTACCTAAGTACGTAACTCTGAATCAGAACCACAAAAATTTATCAAAACACAACACAACAGAAAAACTTGAAACAACGTCTACGAAACCATAAGATACAAATCAAAGTCAAACCACAAGTGGCAGAGTCTATAAAAGCATTATTTTATTCAATACATTTTATAAAAAGGTAACTTTTATTTGAAAATCTTTTAATAATAGCATGAATTCAGTTTTTGGACAAGTTATTTATTTTCATGCCAGCAAAGAGCAAGATTTCATTAAACGAAGATAATTGTTAACAATTTGAAGCGTTGTGTTCAATGAATCCGAGTTGAAAAGACGACAGATGTTTCCTCTCGAGAAACTTTAGTTAAGTTTTCAGCTAAAAGAATTCTTCGGGAGCAGCGATGTGATCGATCTTTGTTCTCATTTTATGGAAAATTGTTCAACGATATTGGAGCTAAGACTATGGGTATTGTTCAAAATTGGGAATAGTTTTTCCTTCCTATATGAAACACTTTTTAGTTTTGTTTAAAAATTAAACTGATTGACATACTAAGTTTATATAGAAATAGATAAACCACATGAAAGCAAACTGATTACAAAGTGTTCGCACTTTAAAGATTTTACGCGGCGTTTTTTGTTAGTTTTTTGGTTACAATTGTGATTTGTGAAGGCTTCCGTAGGTACTGTGAAGGCACGATCCTTCTTTCTTACTTGCTTACATTCGATATTATTGTTAGGCGGAACAAAACTATTATACAATTTAAATATTACTCACATAAACATTTGATAAAGTTAGACTTTGTCCTTTAAATACAGCGCCTGATTTTCCTTAACATAAATGTCAGTTCGCACAAAATAAATACAAGAACCAAGTATAGAGTTTACGTTTGGAATGTCTAGGACACAATAAAATCCTTTCTCGGTTACATAAAATGTGGCGGAAATCGCTGGGTGGACGTCGCAACATGTCACAAGCCGTCACTCCCCGGGAGAAGAAACACCCGAATTAAATTCCTGTCCTCGTCGCCAATGCGCATGTTGCGGCTCCCTAGCACAAATTTCGCTAGAACTTTAACAAAACTGTAGAGAGATTTCTAAAATTAGGTACATTATTTAACTGTAGTGTGGCGCCTCAGCACGACTCGTTGTAAAGGAGAGCGTTCGTATCAAATTTCGCGCTAACGACTCGTTGTAGTTTGTAATATAGCTGAAAGAATCGTGGAGTGGCAGAACGAGTTATGGACACAGTGAAGGGAGAGGACAGGCGAGTGCATTAAGATAAAGCGCGTTGGGCGGCAGCCAGAGCGTCTCAAGTGTCCGGTGGTGCCAAGACGGGCAACTGTCAGGCGCCGGGATGTAGCCACGCTCTATAGGTAATTCTCGCACCCGTCCCCGGCATAACAAACAACAATTTTTACTCAACGTTTCTATATTCTCCCCTACATAACATTCGTTTAAACTCTGCACGTAACATGGCGCGCAGTCAACTCCAATCTTTATTTGCATAAAGAAAGTCCACACTTGAACTTTTGTGTACTGTCTTTCCACTAACGTACGTTGTAGAAACAGCTGGCTTCCAGTATAATTTTACTAAATCATCTTGAGCACAGTCAAGTGTTACTCTCTCATAAATTCCGAGTCGCGTGTACCTACCTAGAAGATGGACGAATTTTAATTAAAGTCTCGGCGTAGTCAGCCTCATCTTATTAATAAAATATCAGATTCTTAAAACTAATGTAGCGTGGTTTTGCATTAATAAATCTTGTGGTTATGTAGCTGCATGCTTGAATGAATTATACTTTATAATAAGAAGGTTCGTAGAAGAGTTTAAACTTCCCGGTAGTTACAAAGACAAACTGTCCAATGATATTTAATGTCCAGATTTTAAAACACGAGAAACCTCTACGAAATCTTCGGGAGCAAATAAGTAGGTATGTCATCGAATGCAGTGTTTGCAAAGAGGCAGATCTTAACTTTCAAGATACGAAGCTCGATTAAATACAGAAGATCAATATGGAATAAACCAAGGGCTTAGGTAACTTCGATATCAATAAACGAAGTTCCCGAAAGCACAATAAACCGTTGAACCCTCTCACGGGTCGACATAGAGTGGAAGTCAGCAGTTTCTTTGAAGCGCATCCTCACTTGGAGGACAATAATGAATTCAGGCCCGAGGTGGCGCGGGGTGCGGAAGCCGGGGTACTACAGCGTACTCGTACGCTCCGCTTTGCACTTCCTCTCTTATAAAGCGATTAATGACAGTGCGACCTTTGAGGAGACTGACAATCAAAATAAGAAGGAAATAAAATCCAATCACGGAAACGACTTTAGACTTCCTCGCTACCGATGGAGTTCTAAAATTTTAACACTTTGAGTTAGTTTTGCTGTTTGTGTTCCTGCTCCTCTTTGCTGGTTGCGTGTTTACAAATACTGTTCTATTTACCCAAAACATTTAAAACAGTGTAAGCCAAAAGTCTCTGAATGTTACTAAGACTATACATAAGTGAAAAGCTCAGCAATTTGTAGTTGGCATAACGAATCATAAAAGCATATGTTTCGGAACACTACGAATTTAAGGATATCTCTTTTTCGCTTATGAACTATCAACGTAGACATGTAAGGCTTGAGCTCGGGAAATACATTTCCTGGCTTATAAACATATTCGAGGAAAAGCGCTGAGGTAATACAAGCAGACTTACGGAATCATATTTTGATGGGGGAGATACACCCAGTGTTTACGTTTATCAGAAACGTGTGCCCGTAATAGAAATGAGGCGGAGAAACAGCGTCATCGAAATAAAATAATAAAATGTATAGTGTATAATATAAATAGTGGATGTTTTTTTAATAACAGTAATAAAAATAACTTCATGTTAGCATTTTGTGAGACGTATTCGGAACACCACGTTGCGTTCCATAACTGGATGTAGGATATAAGGCTGCTAGGCTCAAATGAGATTGGGCGGGTCACATCAGCCGCATGCACGATGACCACTGGGCAAGTCTCCACACAATGGGTGCCTGAGATGGACAGCGTCGCCGAGGCTGGCTCAGAAAGAGATGGCGAGATAACCTGGATGCGTACCGCGAGGACTGGTTCGAAGTGACGAGGGAAAAGAATTCCTGGAAGGATTTTAGAGAGGCCTTTGCGCAGCAGTGGGACAATAATAGGCTAACAACAAAAAAAGTACAGAAAGCAAGATTGCAACGGTTACCTCAGTTAAAGCGGTTGATAAATTTGTAATTTTTGCTGAGAGCACTCCTACCGAGTAAGAACCTACAACTAAGTTATTAGTAGGTACCTGTAGAAGAGCGACCGACATGAATATTCTATATAGATTGAAGGTTCTAAAAACTGCTCGGTTTTACAGGTAAAGTTATTCATATACCTACATACAAAAAAAAGTAAATTCTCATGAAAAACAAACTGGCAAGAGTGGCGTGGTGCGGGCAGGTGCAGAACGAGGGAATCGAATAAAAACTATTAGATAACGGCGTTTGTGCATTTCCACATTATCGAGTAAAATGGAATGTCGCCAACAATGCAATTAACTTTTTAAACGTTGGAAACTTTTAAAATAGATACCAAATAAGGTGATTTAGTTGCAGCATCTATTGTAATCTACTAGTATATTTGCAAGGCTGTTATTTCCTTTAGATGGCGCTGTGTACTGTTTAGTGCAGATTCCATTAGATGAGAGTGTTGTTGTACCATTAGTCGTGACTTGGCATCGAGTTAGCTTGCTAATGTGCAATCAAATAGCGCCGCTGACGGCCACTTCATTATGCGTACGCTCTATGAATTCAAATCGACCGTATAATTATTACAACAATGTCTTGTTTTGCGTATCTTTAACAAAAATCTTGATGATATGCGATTAGCTTAACTTCCTAACTTCAATCGCCAATTGAACTTACCATAATTCGTACCGAAAGGCAATTTTATAATATTTAGACTAACCGAAATGCAAATACGACCAAGTCATAATCATTTAAATAAATAAATACATAACGATTGCCAACTTGTGAATTATTTGTTTACGTAAAATAATTTCAACTCGGCACAGTAGGTAACGTAAAAGTTTTCCCAGATTAAGACAGAATTTCCACTTTTATTTGTTTAATGAGCAAACATAAACAAGAACTTGTTCAAAGGGTGGAAATGTCTCCGCTTAACCGCCGCGACCCGGATTTCGTGCCAAATATTTATTTTAATTACATCTCGGTTCCTTCAAAGCCCAAGTTAAATGTCTCAACCACCTTCTACGCCAATATTTCAAAATTAATTTACACATTTAACATTTCTCTCATTTCAGTTTTCGCGTGGTTTGTTAATATAAATAGGTAAAATAGACGCAATAGTAGGTACCTATCTATGGCCTATTTGCTGCTATTTTTCATAATGCACCGAAAGAGAATACTCGTAAAGAAAATTGTAGTGATTCAACAATCGCTTGAATAAACATTTGTTAAATGTAGTAAAAACAAAATGGAACACCGCGAAGATATAGTTGCCTGCGGACCATCGATGGAGGAGTTCCCTTGGGAATTACCGTAATATGACTAGCTCATAATGAGCTGGAGACCAGTTATAATAAAGAGAAAAGAATGGAACCTTTATATGCATTGGCTGAGATCGTACAATCGGAAATGAACAGTCAAAGCGAACTTAATTAAAACTAACCGCATGCCTCAGGGGACAAATGGGTGTGCGAGACAACAAAGCGATGGGAGCCGTCATAACCGCTGTCAGCCACAACCACTAAATACGGTCGTAGATTACTTCTCAATGAGTTTAGCACTAGCAGACATGTCTGGAGATCTGAGAGGGGTCTGAATATCGAACTAACTCTTATTGTGCTCGGTTAGTTAAGAAGAAGATTATGGTATCTCCCGCCGCACCCTTGAGTAAACTGAGCACGGAATTACTTAAATAGTTGCAGATTACATCTAGCCACTATCGTAGGCACTGTATGTATAGCGGATATATAGTTTGAGATCAACATCACTTGAGAGTAAATAGAGTTGAATTTGCCACGACATCATGGCCTACCTATATGGTTCTAATATTACAAAATTTATAAAAATTTGGTAGTTACCTGTGTCTATAAAACAACAATGGCCTGACTCACTGCTCGTGTTAATTAAAAACTAATTAGCGCAAATTAAAAGTTTAGAGAAGAGATCGGGCGAGGAGACATCTGGTGATGGCACCAAACGATGAATTTCTTACGGTTGCAAGGGCGCAAACTAAGAAAACACATCTGCGCATAAATTCTGAACACGTCCGGCTATATAAATTCATAACTTCGAAACGAACCGGAGACAGACGGTGCACTGGGGCCTCTTCGAATTTATTAAATAAATTAATTGAGCCAAAACGAACGTACCTGAATATTGAACAAACTTGCAGAATGTGACATCAAAAATAATACTTGGTGTTCCTGTAATGCTGGACAAGAGTGTTGGTTATTCAGCATGTATCAGAGAGGTGTGGTAAAATTTAAGGGTGTGATACAGACCATCTAATTGAACAACTTTCTCCTTGGGACCAACACTGTAATCGCGAGAAAACAATCAGCCATCCCATATACCTAATTTGGGTCGATTATACATTAAAGATTACCACAACCACAACTTTAAATATGGCTACACCTTTCTGAAACACGCTGTATAAGTAGGTAAATTATGTTTACGTTTAATTTTGTTATACGTTTTCCTTTTTGTCCGCATTTTCAAATCAAAATTCTTTATCCAACAACAATGGACAAAAGAAATGAAATAATGAAAAACACAATACTACTCGTATACACAACGGAACAAATAATAACAAAATCAGATACTTATATAAAAAGATTCGTTGTATCCTCAAAACAGAAAAGCTAGTTTTAGATACAACTGCTGTTACAGGCCCAATTACACGAGGTTTATATCAACAAACATTTTTGAAGCATTAGTTGGCGTAGTGGCCCCGTCGTAGTGGCGTAGTGGCGAGGCATCCACTTTCCCAATAAACCACCCGGCTGAGTGCATAACGTGCCGAGATTACTTATAGCCCCGGAGCAAACCAAACAACAATATTTGTTGGACCCAGACACACCAGATTAATTTTTCCTGGGGGCATTTTACTCAACGTTATCCATGAAAACGTTCCGCAAAATAAACCGACAAACCGAACTTCAAGATTTTCATTTGATTGCTTTTATGTAGTAATGATTCAAGAGATTATATTAACGAAACTTTTTTATTACCATGAGGTTCTAATAAAAATGTAAAGGACATTTAATATATTCAGCGTTGTTTTTCTCGCCAGCTGCTATTTTGTACCTTTTATGTTCGCCCGTAAAGCTTTAGCAGAATTCAACTTTTCTATTTGTATTGTAGGCAACGCCTCCAACAGGTTGTAGCCATGTTGTTAGTTACTTCCGTAATTATAACAGAAACCAAACAATGGAACGCTGCAAAATGCTGTCTCTACATAAGTTAAAAGGTATTGTTGTTTCATTTTTAATGTGGCTTTTTAATACTAAGAGAACAAAGAGTTTCATATAATTATATACCTAACAACTACATGTTTTTTTTAACAACGTTTGTAACATAATTTACGGAAAATCAAGGGGTATCTATGTAAAATAGGCTTCTTCGATTACAGTATTTAAATGCGTAAAACTGTGAATTCCGTTACAGGTAGTCTGTCTGTAGATGCACGGCAGTGTTTACTAAAGGCGGAATTTTTTTAATATTTGCAGCCGCCATGTTGGATTTTCATTTTGACCTAACTATCGGCTTCAGCACCCTCGAAAACCATAAAAACGACACCCTAGATGAAACATTTGAAAATGTCGACCGCAAATCTTGGATTTTCATTTTGTTCTCACTATCAGCTTCAGTACCCTTAAAAGCCATGAAAACTATCTCTCTCTCTCTCTGACTCTCTCTATTATATGTAATAAAAAGTCGCGGAGTCACAGAGGGGGCTAAACGCTTTTTCTTTACATGACGATTTCTCCAAGTTTACTCCTACCGCAAGCTCCATTAAAGAACTTAGTTCCAAAAAAAAATAGAAATGATCGGTATTCTTCAGGCTGATTGAGAGCTAGTAATTAACTTCTAAAGACGTCGTCATTCCGATTGAGGATGTTCGCTTGCACGTGCACAAAGATATTAAGAATGTATAGGAACAAGCAGAGAAATAAGGAAGACAATCCAACACTGAACGATTAAGGCACCTGATGACCTGACCCACCGCCGACGACGAAGCGACTAGTTAGTAGTTATCAACGATTTTTTCGCTCAAGAAAAGTTCAAAAGATTGTAGATTCCGTGTAAGTAAAAGAAATACTTATATTAATATTTTATCGCTGGCAGTTCAAATCGCCGGCGATCTTGCAACGAAAAGAGCTATAGGTAAAGGAGAGTACTCACTTAGCGATGCTCACTTGACGGACCGAATACTCGCTGCGAGAATCACGATTAGTAATAGGTACATACACATATCAGCGAGTAATCGCTCATCGCCGACGCGCACTCGCTGCTCTTTGCCCGCCAACTCGTTTTTAGTTGCTACCTCTACTCGCTTCTCGTTAATCGCCGGCGATAGGACAGGTGCCTACGAGGAAAACTGTTACACAAGTTGTTTTGGGAATAAATCAACTTGGACAAGTGCTTTGTATCACGAAGTTGAAGTCAACAACTTCATAGTGGACAAAAGCCATAGTCACGAATGTCACGTGCAAACAACAGGATAGAAGAAAGAAGGAATAGAATTCAGGATATGATAAGGAATAAACCAAGCATGCTTTGGTAGACTGTCATGCCGTTTCTTTAGGTATATTGAGAGTAAAATCCATATAATAATATTATAAATGCGAAAGTGACTGTCTGTTACCTCTTCACGCTTAAACCACTGAACCAATTTATATGAAATTTGGTATATAGTTTGAGTCCCAGGAAAGGACATAGGATAGTTTTTATCCCGATATTCCCACGGGATCGAAACTTATGCGGGTGAAACCGCGGGGCGCTGCTAGTAGAAAATAAGTAACTACTCAGGCAAACAAAATGATGAAGCCTAATGATGATATAAGTTCAAACAGGGTATTTAGGGGTTTAAATTTTCAATACATTATATTTTGCGTCGCTTGCAAATAAAGGAAAATGACAAAATCGTGTATCATTAACGTTCAATTATCCCCTTTGACGGGAAATCGGCACAGACTATGTAGGTAGGCAGTGGCGTGCACAGAGATTTCAGACAGGGTATGCACAAAAAAATCGCGGCTGATTTTAATTTACTATTTAAACACACTTTGCCGCCAGCACAGGTCTCACATGTATAATTTTACATTTTTTACAATAGACTTACTAAATAATTACTTGTCAATCACTAGCGTATAGCGCCAAGAAAAACAATACTTATGGTGAAAAAAACTTTGCAATTTATTACGTTACGAACTAATACGAACTAATTAGTCGGTCATTTGGTCAATCCGACTAAAAAAAGTCGACCCTCTGCAATCAACAATTAAGCGGTGCTTTTACGGGTTCTCAATTTGAACGGTTTGCAATGTAAGCTATGCTTCTAAAACTCCAACACGCGCACACATTTTGACGCACACAGTCACATTTTTTCTGTGTACTACACGAGATGCGTTGTATGAAGATTTGAAGAATAAGCAAGGCGTAGTATTGCTTTTGCTCACGGGAGCGCTGCCTGCACGGATGGCGGGTGTTCGCAGCTAAAACGAGTTAGTTCCAAAAAAAGTTATAGATGGCGCGAAGCTAAATTACCATGTTTTTTTTTCATTATAGTTATTTATCATTTAGATGGGCATGTGTATGGGACTACCAGGGTATGCAGAGGTTATTTGCATGTATGGAGTGCACGCCACTGTAGGTAGGTAGGTACTAGGTATGTAAGAAAAGCTTTTCGTCATGTCATGTCACGTCATTTCACAAGAGTTTTATTATATCTTTCGCACGCTGACTAAAATACGCAAGTTCTGAATTGAGCTGCACGATTTTTGACAAATGCATGCACTGACTGGACAGGTCCGCTCAATCTGTGTGGTTCTTTCCTCAAAAGACCATTTCAGACCCAATCTACATGGTCTTCACATGATCTGACCAAGTTTTTGTCTCGACTTTAAGAGACTGTGACCTCAGGTATTGTTTCGGCCTTTCTTCAAAAAAAAAAAAACTAATTTGGCATATTACTTGAATAAACATTTTTGTGAAGGAGAATCCGATACCCAAACTTATTAAATTGGGCTTAAACAAACAAACTCTTCAGCTTTATTATAAGTATAGTTAAGATGACGAAAGCAGCGATAGACGCACAACTTCGCCCCATCACACGGTGAAACTTTCAGACGAATTAATAATTAAAAACATTGAACGATACGGTTCGAAAATTTTAATGAAGTCTACGTGAGATGGTATTAATTTTCTCACAGAAGCATTAAGACTATGGAACAATTAATTGAGCTGGCAGGTGCAGCAAAGGTGTCTTAACATTATCCGTAATAATTAAATACGTAGTACTTACGTTTTATTGTACGGTCAGCATACTAAAGCTACGGATCCCTAGAAAAGCGGTAACCGCCACCACATGCGGCCGTAATGTCCAAATACAGAGCATTTTTTGACACCTTAATGTCAAATACTGGTGGAAATGATGACAGATTTTCATGACGTCCGTTATAAATATGACGGAAACGTTCTTCTAGGAAACCGTAGCTTTAGGCCGGATTTCAACAGTGAAACTGAACGCGTTCAGCTCAACTACAACGCGTTCAAGAGCTGTCATTACCATCATTGTTGTGAAATATTGACACTGACAGCCCTTGAACGCAGTTTAGATGTGCTGATCGCGTTGTTTCCCTGGTAAAATTGGCTTTTACTTGACGATCTCAAAACGGTACAGGAAAACATGGTGAGGAAACCGACATGTCCTAGAATCGCAAATTCGAAGACATGTGACATCTACCAACCCGCACTGGGCCCGCGTGGTGGATTACGACCCATTTTCTCTTACCGAGAGGAGGCATGTGTCCCAGCAGTGGGAACATTATAGGCTGATTATGATGATGAGACCTCCCCAAAGCTTAGCCATCAACATTATAATATCTGAAAAAATTGTATTTTTCTTTTAGGTCATTACATTCTTCTCTCTTACTTCAGACTACTTAAAAAATAATATCATTAACATCAATAAGGCCATTTTTAGTTAAATTATATTCTGTGTAAGTTTTCTTTAAAGAAAATAGGAGATAGAAGGTGGATCGACTAATTTTATTAGTCTCTATCCTAAAATACAATAAATACAAACCTACATAAAGAGAGTGATAGAATTATAAGTAACTGTTCTGTAATAGAAATATTTATTTTCTATATTCTTTATATTTATTTTTGTGTCCGCAGTCAAGCTAATAATAATACAGTAAGCAAGTTCACTGGTTGGCAGCAAGTTGAGACGCCATGACTAGCTTAAAATTATACTTATAGCTAGGTTACAATATATGTATTATTTGCCAGTGACCTCCAAACTAAAGTCGGGCTTTTAAGAGCAGGTATCAACCAAAATAGCCTAACTTCAATATGATTTTTCATAACATTGATGAGACTTAGGTATAAAATAAAAATAACACGAATAACTACATGATATTTCCAAACTTATTGTGGCAACAAATCACAAAATAGTAAAATTTTCTGTAATAAAAAACATCACGAAGTTACCTCCAATTTTCACGACTTTTCGATTTGTACTTAATATGCTAATGACTACTAGAATGAAAATTTGATGATTAATTTATTAATATAAAGCGACTTAGATTGTGGAAGGATTTTATTTTATTACTTTTATTTGTGGTTTTATTACGACGATAAGCTTATAGCACTTACGACGTTCTTAGTTCGTGGAAGAAATCATCTTCCGTCGCACGTTGCGGGAACTTCAAACATATATATGTTTCACAAATCAGTCGCCCCCGCTCTGTTGAGACGAGAGGACTGCGCTCAAATTTTCGGCTGCGCTGCTATTATTTAATTTACGTAAACAATATTTTCGTAATTTATCACTTTGTAGGAAAGACACTGTGAAACAGAAAACATGGAAAAATAACTAAAACCACTCCCGAAACGATTATTAAAAACAATAAGACTTGATAAACTAAACAAATACCGAGGCGAAACTATAAAATAAAAATATTGAAATAATTCAATGTTGATATTTGAAAAGTCAAGATGACATACATTTTATTTGACAGATTTTTGACTGGTATAGTACCACTAGCGCCATTGTTCTGCATTTCGGTTCATTTTCTTGCGGAGAAAATTTGCAACATAGCCAACTAGCGTTCATTTGAAAGTTCGTGCTGGAGATTTTAGACCTTACTGTGATTAACTCAAAATCCAAATTCGTTTTCTTCCACTTTTCTTGACAAACTCCGTATAAGGTTTTAGTAAGTACTATTCCCTAAATCAAGTTGAAACTCGAAATTCAGCGTAAAGGGTATATTATTATTGGAGCATACAAAAGAAATATCGGAAATTAAATACGTAATGAGTTTATTGTGGACAAAAGTACGAAACGGCACATGAAATATTTCATACAGATAGTGTTCTCATGACTAGCCTTCTTTTTATGGTGAGGATGAGTAAAGGTTGTGACGGATCAACATGTTTGGGATTGTCGGCTTCGCCGATAAAAGAGTTAAGCTCTGAATGGGTGCTAAGTTCTATAGAGTTGAGAGAAAGTCTACAGTTCATATTATAACTTGGCAAGTTGGAAACTTGGAAAGTTTCAACAGTTACAAAAGAGGAACCTAATGAACTTTAGACTTTGGAACCCATTTACATAGATGCCATATTGGTAAATCCGACAAACATGTACTTCTTTTGTTCCGAACTTAGCCTCGTTTTCCACAAATGTTTTCGGTGGGGATTTTTTCTTACTCGCACTTCGCGCAGGAAAGGCTTTTATGACACATGCCGTTTGACGTTGCATAATACAGTGCAAAATCCACCATACGAATATCATTTTTTATTTGGGTATCACTGTTGCTAATTTATTGACTTTGCACGATCCTGAAAAGAAAAATCCACGATATACAAATATAATTTTTTTCTTGGTCAACACTGTTTTTCATCAAGATGTGGTGACGTCCAACTTGTAGGTCCTAAACAAAATTTGGTTACATTGGAATTTGAACTTTGTCACATCAACATTGAGTTTCTAGTTCCAAAAAAATACTAAGACATGATTCTTAGATTCTGAATTCAAACTTAGCGTATAGTAAGTATATGCAAAATAAACGGATGTTTTTACTTACTAAAGAATTGCATTGAAAATAAAGGGAATGAACAATGATCATATTTCGATATTGTAATTTGAGAAACCAATACGAGAAAATTAAATAGGGTTGCTCATCACTGCGGTGCGACAAGTTTTCTAAGATTTTTGATAGATATTTTCAATCATCTTTGTCCTTAATATGACCATTACAACGTCGTCATTCTAAAAAGGCTTGATTATATAACTCAAAATAAAAAATCATAAGATAAGCGATGTGATTACATTGGCCTTTATATTGTTAAAAAAACAAATTAGTTGAGTTTGTTTTCATCATGATTTATGATTAGGAGTATGTAATATAATACTTTGATGGAAGTGCTTTTGCTTTTTAGGGTTCCGTACCTCAAAAGGAAAAATCGAAAACCTTAGATACAGGATAACTTCGTTGTCCATCCGTCTGTCCCTTTTTCTCAGGAATACGTATCAAGTTGAAATTGATATCAAATACTTAGATCTACGGTTTCTTGGAGCTGTAGAAATATCAAGCCTCAAAGACGCTGACTTAGAAGCTAGCATAAATTGCCATTCATGTCGCGTGTTTTGAAATTTAAATCCTTGGGTGTACCTTTTACGTTTTAATTATTCCCGTTGACCTAGAATAATGAAAATTGGCAAGAAGCAAGGTCTCACAGCATAAATAGGTACAGGAAAATATCCAAAAATCGTTCATTTGTAACTTCATTCGGAATCGAAAATGTATAGGCATTCAACTCGGTTTGCTCTCTAATATAAGTTTTTTTTTTTACTGTATAGTAAAGTTAGTCCTTTAATCCAGAATTGGAAATTCATAGATAGGCTGTATTACATGTATGTCCGTGAATCTGTTACCAGCATCGGAACAGATTCAGGGACATACAATAATATTGCCCTATCAAGATATCTACTTGCACAGCCTGCTATAATACTTAGGTACATTGAATAGAGCCGTTCCATCTGATTATTTTGCATATACTTATTACAGAAGATGGAAATTCAAACACAAATATATATGATTTATACCGATCTGTTCCCATGAGAACCCCCCCCCCTCCCCCCTCGATCCCCTGCTAGTTATTCTTCTGTTTTAATCTCTGGCTTACTTGGCCGGGCGAAAAGTTTCTGCTGGCGGGAAGGGATTGTGTTTTGTTTTTGTCGTGTTTGATGAGAAGGGTAGGCAAGGAAGCGCGGGTGAAATTTGATTTTTTTCTGGCTTTATGCCCCCCCTTAATTAGCTGCAGTAAAATGACAGCTTATGTGTTACCTAAATGACTGAAATTGGCGTCTTTTTCTTTTTGCGCGGCCATCAACCAAATCTTGTTTTTATAGTAGGGGAGCCCGGGGCTTCAATTAACAGAGGTAAGTATTAACAAGCGAATTTTTAAGAAACTATAAATAGCACGTCACTAACGATTGCTGGTATTCGTCCCCGCGACAGTGCTGTACAGGTTGAAACTCATCGGTACCGCTCAGTGCGCCGTGGGTGCGAGTTGTGTGATGTGCGTCTATTTTGGCCATGTAACGAACTTTTTTCACTTTACTATTTTTTGATTTACGTGTTGAATATTTGATTTTGCCGTAATATTTTTTTGTTTCGTGGTGGCTAGTTTTATTCTTAATAATGCTACATAACTTTACTAACGCTAATGTAAACAATTTCTTAATTATAGTTTTTATTATTGAAAAGTATCCATGGGGCTAAAATTAACAAAACATACGGGGCAAGTATTAACATGTTAATTCTTTAGACTATACACATAGGTAGTTACAGTGGCGTGCACAGAGATTTCAGACAGGGTATGCACAAAAAAATCGCGGTCGATTTTAATTTACTATTTAAACACACTTTGCCGCCAGCACAGGTCTCACATGTATAATTTTCCATTTTTTTACAATAGACTTACTAAATAATTACTCTTCAATCATTAGCGTATAGCGCCAAGACAAACAATATGGCGAAAAAAACTTTGCGATTTATTACGTTACGAACTAATTCATCAGTCATTTGGTCAATCCGACTAAAAAAAGTCGACCCTCTGCAATCAACAATTAAGCAGTGTTTTTACGGGTTCTCAATTTGAACATTTGCAATGTAAGCTATGCTTCTAAAACTCCAACACGCGCACACATTTTGACGCACACAGTCACATTTTTGCTGTGTACTACACGAGATGCGTTGTATGAAGAATAAGCAAGGCGTAGTATCGCTTTTGCTCACGGGAGCGCTGCCTGCGCGGGTGGCGGGTGTTCGCAGCTCCAACGAGTTAGTTCCAAAAAAAGTAATAGATGGCGCGAAAGCTAATTTACCATATTTTTTTAAATTATAGTTATTTATCATTCAGATGGGCATGTATTTAGGGGACTACAGGGTATGCAGAGAGTGCACGCCACTGGTAGGTTATATAAAGACTGTTACGTTTAAGAATAACCTCTATGGTTATTATAGGTTTATATTGTTATTCGATATCACATAAGTCTGATTAAAGAACATATTGAAAATATAATACTTAAAAGACTGTTAGGTTATTATAACAGTAAAAGTAGTTTTTAATTAGAAATTATTTAAGGATTTGTTGAATTTTGTTCTTCTACAAAGAGGTTTTGTTTGAGTTTTTGTTTCTATACTTACATGTATATGGCTGAACAAAGTGTTACAACTTTTAAACGTAATGTTTATTGTTTCCCTTAGTAACAAATGTGATTATTGAAAACTGACGTTTTCTTCAATAATAAAACAGTAAAAGCTGTTAATAAGAAGTCATTCAGACATTTGTTGATCTTTGTTCTTCTCTAAAGAGAGGTTTTGTTTGAA
Organism: Gortyna flavago; assembly: GCA_963669345.1. Taxonomy (NCBI): domain Eukaryota; kingdom Metazoa; phylum Arthropoda; class Insecta; order Lepidoptera; family Noctuidae; genus Gortyna; species Gortyna flavago. Next base: position 6,712,443 of record OY770131.1, read on the forward strand.
TTCCATTTCTTTATATTTATATTGCTAAAATATTGTTGCGTGGACAAAGTGCTATAATTGTTTAAGCCAAATGTTGATTGTATAGCTTAATAAAAAAAATTCTTATTTATTTTTTGTTTTCTATAATTTTAGAGGAAAATACCAAGAATGTTAATTGTTGCCCCTTTTGTTAATACTTACCTCGAAACCGTTAATTCTAGCCCCGACCGCGGGGTAAGTATTAACTTCTGACTTTTCTGAGTAAAATCGACATTTCAAAAAAGTACAATTTCTTGTCAAATTAAAACCAACGATATGGTTATTAAAGAGTTTGGACGTCATTTAACACAAAAATCATATCAAAATGTTTAGGCGTTTAGAAGCTACAACTGAAAATATAAATTTTGTTAATTCGCGCCCCGGTCTCCCCTACAGAATAGTGTAACAAACGACTTACATGAATATCTCTAAACGCAGTCCGAAATGAGTTATTAAGAAGTATCATTTTACTGCAGCTAATTAAAAGTCGGGGTACCTATAGATCTTGGGGCTCGGGGTACAAATTTCAGAGTGGAAACTAGAGAGGTGATTTCAGGTATGGTACGGTAGGTACGTGTGTATGTGTAATGTTTGTGTGGTGTGAGGGTGAGTGTGTGGTGTGAGGGTGTGTGTGTGGTGTGAGGGTGTGTGGTGTGTGTGTGTGTGGGTGTGTAATGGAAAGTGGCATAATGATTCGACTATACTACTATTAGGTACAAAGCGGTAAACTTTGTGAGTTTGTATGTAGGGGGTAATCTTCGGAACTACTGATCCGACTCCAAAAATTCTTTCTAATGAAAAACTACAATTATATTGGCGAGTCGTAGGAGCAGTAGTAGGTAGGATATAATTATTTTATGTTAAAACAAGAAATTTCACACCACCGAAGTCGAGTCGCGGGCAGGTTAGTCAGGTATAAAAAAGTTGATTGATTACGTAAAGTTTAATGAATTAATAAGATTATGATTTAAATTAAGTATTATTTCAACAACATAATTAGCAACAGGTGGGCATCATTAGGATCATTTCATAATTTAATATATTATGTAAGTAGGTAATATGATTCATTTAAGGCGCAGATATACGACTTCTAATGATTTTAAATTCAACATCACGTCTAATCGCCCGGACTGATTTCTTTGAAAAAATTAAATGTTATACTAGCCCATTTGCTTCGTAATTTGATATGTGAATATTTGCAATTATATTTTTTTAACATAGTGTAATTAATTTGTAAAGTAATGTCTACCGCGGACATAAAAACGATAATCACGCAAACACTATCGGGTGTATTTTCATAAAACTTTCACTATATAAAAGACAATTTAATTCCCCGAATTTTAGTATACGGTTTTTATTTGTTTGGTGTTTGATAAATCAACAATAGATGATTGTTTCCTATTTTGCAATAAATTACCAGCGTTGTGTCATCGCGCTTCTCTTTCTTTTCTATGCAGTCTGATAGTGACCGCGTTTTAGGTCATGTAGTCGCCTTAAGAAACATACATGTTCACATTTATTTATTCATAGGCCTAGGTAGCTTTGAGTTATCATGCCAGGTGTTCTCACTCTTACCATAAAATATATTAAGCGATCTTGTCTACTTTAAAACTATTTTTATATTCTGACATATTGTTTTTTTTATCGTCGCAGCAATCATTTTTGATGTCGTAATAAAACGACGAACATAAAAAGTTTATATGATATAATTATGTCAACATTTCATTTCGGTTGTAGTTTTCATGTGATTTTTCATCCAGAAATAATAAAACTATACTATTCAGCCGCAGCAGAGGTAACCCGCTCCAGCAGTAATCCTTGAAATGGTTAACTAACATCACGAAAAAACAAAGATTAGGTACAGATGAAATTCAATGAAATAGCACTAAATGAATTTGCAAAGAGAAAATAACGTACAAATATGGGTACTTACACACAAAAACAAAGCACAAAATATGGATATTATCCGCGGTAACAATTTCGAGGACATTGTGTTATGGCCACATATGGCATGAACTCATTAACGCGCCGTAGCAGCAGCGCACCGAGCTAACTGCCGCAATCCAGGTCTTAACGGAAGGTAATTTACCATCTGCCATTTGTGGCCGGCTACCACCACTGTATCGCTTTTATGGAGCATATTATATATAAAAACGACAATAAGCCTATGCTTAATTCCGATTCAGGCATATTCAGGTAACATGGAAACGTGTTTATTGAGTTTTGGTTGTTACACTAGTATACAGGGACGACTGTGAAACTAGAACCTAACAAAATCCCCAAGAGCACTTTACAAATCACTAGAAAAACTAACCCCCTGTTAAGATTGGTTATCAGACTTTCCGGTTTCTGACGACCCCTAACGACTGTCAAAGATCCACGAATGACAGCCGGGACCAAGAGCTTAATGTGCTTTCCGAAGGGTTACGATATAAAGATGATCGCCCATCCACGGACCGACCTCGGCAAGCGTAACATAACCCGATCGACAATCTGAACTTTATAATAGGTAAAATTAGAGAATGATGATGATGAGGTACAATAAGGACCAAAAGTAACAAAAAAGAGTTACAAAAATTGACGTACAAAAACCAAAGAAATCACGTATAAACGTAAACAGGCAACGCAGGACCAACGTTGTCTCCACAACACTAACATGATAATGTAACCTGTCTCTCTATCTTAAAGAAGACAAATATTCTTTTACGCACGTGTTGTCGTCCTAATAACTTATCTAGTTACCTGTGTCAGAGATAAATACAACATTATCCCAAGATTCCGGTGCTGAATATTGTAAGCGTTAATTGTATTTTATGTGTCCAATTAGTACGTTTTCGTACCCGGTTTGTGATGTTTTGAATGTTCCTCCAATCTCAACAACCTTTCAGTAACCTTTGCTGTGTATTTTTAGATTGCGATAATGTTTTCCGTTTCGCGATTACGTCGCGCGTCGCTTTGAACGATGAATTCCTGTTAATTAGGAAGGTATAGGGGTAAATTACCTACTGTGGTCTTGTCAAGCATAAAGATAAATTAATTGGACGGCATTATTTCGGAACGAGTAAGCTACGGTTTTCTAGAAGAGCGGTGGCCGCTGCATAGCATCCAAAACTACCAGCGAAGGACGTCACTGAAACGTTATTTATGAAAGTAAGTTGGTCTGTTTTCTAGAGCGTTTTGTTGGTGTTTCCTAATGCGTTTTTGATACTGTGCGCGGCCGTAAGGCCTCGATCTCGCAGCCAGCGATTGCGGGGCGGGGGCGGCGGCGGCACGGGGAGTAGCGCGGCAACGCAGACCGGTCTCGAAGCCAGCGGGCAGATCGCGTGGCGCTAGAGCGGCGGCGTAGTGTTGTGTTATGAGAAATTATTGTCTTTGTTCGCGAACGAAATCTCTAAACAGCGACGACAACATCTTTTTGATACCTACATTTTGAAACGTCGGTCGTTAGCAAAACATAAAATGCACAACACTACGTCAATGCAGACGCGCGGGCACCGCTAGCTAGACTGGTGCGCATCGCTCTTACGCCTCTCCCGGCGCCGCTGCCTTCGAGGCCAATTCCATAAATAAATCTATGAATTGAAACGCGCCGCTCCCTGCGCCGCTGCCCCGCGCCCGCTGAAATCGTGTCCGTAGCCTTATGTGGCGGTCACCGCTCTTCTAGGAAACCTCATTAATTCTATAAGTGTTTGGCCAGACTGGGGCGCCGGCGCGGGGCGGGCGCGGGTGCGGGAACGCACGCGGGCTGCCTGTCCGCACTGGAGCGCGCCTGCGTTCTGCGTGTTGTCGGGTCCAGTGTTTGTCTAAATATAATATGGATGAAGAAGACTTATTTTTGCTAGAAAAAAGCTCGAACTAGTTTGAGAATCCCTGTCCCCGCGCAAGCCGCCCGCGCCCGCGCCGCGCACCCATTGTGGCCACTTGTATGAACGAGCTATGGCATGACTCGTGAGTCGCCCGCGCGCTCCCCGCGCCGATCAGCCCGCGCCGAGCAGCCTGCGCCGAGCAGCCCGCGCCGCTTACCGTGCCCGCGTGCCTTCTATGGACACTCAAAGGAAGTTCATAATGTTTCGAGTACGCCGCGCCGCGCCCGACCCGCGCTCGCGCCCCTGTCTGGCCGCACACTAAGGTTGGGTCACTAACACACCTAGTTGGCATTTCGTGGTTGTCAATGTTGTCATAACCTTATGACAACCACGAAATGCCAACTAGGTGTGTTACCACCACAGGTAGTCACCTGACTAGGTGAGACATATTAATTGACGACGTGGACTAATTGTGGCAAGCAGGTTCGTTAGACCGGCGACACGTGTTTAATAAGATAAAGTAACACGCCACCGTACCCCGGTTGAACAAAGGTGTCCTGACGTCGACGTCGTCGCGAACAATACCTGCAACATGTTCACCGTACTGTCCTCACCCACTTACTGTCCTGTTCAACTATGCATGTTACATTATAGGCACACCTATACACGATATATGAAAATGTAGATACTGCAAGAGCCTCCTCAGTACAGTCTACAAGAGTTTGGCAAGAAATGAGTACTTAATGTATTATAAATATCTACCTTAAATTACTAGCCAAAATTATAATAAATTGCTATAAGTAGGTAGACTACGGGCTGGGCTGCTACTGAGAATATCTGGAAGAATTTAATACTGCTTTGCTCGAGCCGGAGAGCAGAGGGGCAATTCTCGTAATTTAAGGAACATTCACAGTCATGATCTCAGTCTCAATCTGTCAAAAATACCTCTAATTTAGAGGTATTTTTGACAAGTTCTTGAGATTGCGAATAGATTTTGAACGTTTTTAAGTACGGGAATTGACCTTCTGACCTAGGACCCCACGCTAAGCAGTTACGCATGAGACTACTATAAACCAATAAGACACTTAATGATTAGGTACCCATTTCAACAGAATAATGCTGCAGCACTGAGATCAATTTACCTTTATCCAACTTTATCAATAAGTAAGCCTCTTTTTGCCCTACAGCTTAACTGAAATCTAAACTCTTGGGGAAGAAGAGGATTCATTTCAAATATTTATTTAGATGACGTCTACGTTTTAAGCATCCGAATAAAATATCAGCGGAGCCTTCAATTTGAAATTAAACCTTAATTCCTATACGAATAACGGCTGGTTTGGCATGCAGCTTCAGGTCAATGAAAGCCCCGACCTTAATAAATATGGATATAAATTAGAGCTCTCACTTTATACCAACAATACAAATTGTCAATAAGAATTTCTGCCGAATCCCTAATTACAGTTCATTACCGAATCGAGAGGAGGGACGCAGTTTTTGGAATTCTAATTCGAACACTTGGACAGGATCGTTTTATATGGAGTATAAATAAAATCATTTTGGTTAATGACAGTCCCTTAAATTAATGATGTTCTATAAAGTTTTGGTGAATAGACTCTTATTGATATACCTACCTATGGAAATCATTTAATTGATAATATGATTTGCATGCCCATGTGACGGCAGAACATGGAGGACTCTTATAATAAAGCATTTATATACTAAATACTTATGTATGCAAACCAATAAATGATTGGATTTAATACGACATGAAAGGCTTTCACCATTTCCTGAAATAGAAAAACGAAAACAAATATTCCAAATAAATGAGAATTTCCGTTTCTATAGCGTAAAAGTTGCCAATTCGATTAGCACTGCTGAATCCCGTGGGTCGAGGAGCTATTAAAAATTCAGCGGGTATCCGCGATTGTAGGTACTAAAACCTAAAGGTAAGTAGATCGCAACGCAAATCGCAATGACGGTTGGATAGTTTAGTATAACTAAAATCAATTCTGTATAGTATTTGACTCGAAGGTATTTGATCCAAAGATATTTGCCTCCGCAGCCTCGTCACGACATTCCGTGCCGACAAACTCGGTGTATCGTGGTATTCCAAGTGTCAAGCCAGTTGACATTCGGAGCTCACTGCGGAAGGGGTCGTCGGGGGACGACCTGTCACTAACCTTCAAGCGATTAAATAACTGGGTATTATTCAGCGTAGATATTAAGGCAGACGTGCTTTAGTCAAAACATGAGATCACTTTGCTAATGATTTATAGAGGGCAGACAATTCTAAATTCCAGAACACGAAGGGATTTTCTTATTATTTTTTTTCCCTATTGAAACCAAAAGCTCTATCGGAAAAGTACCTTACTAATATTCTTGGGTTTCCACCAGCGAAATATTTTATCGTCTCTTAGGTGAGGTAAATGAGTGAATACTTAGATAGGTTTTCAAAACACAAGAAGACAAAAAAATGCAAATCGCGTAGATAAACAGTAACAAAGGAGAGGTCAAAATATCTGGACATAGAATAGTACGTCTTGCAATAAAATTATGATAACAACTTACGATAAAGCTCCTTTGTTGGAGAAATAAATTTCTAAAATGTTATGTGGCTCTGTGGCGTACCTGAAAAGAAAAACCATGAATATAAAGGGGATTCCTTAGCATTACGATCAAAACATAAAAAAGATTATAACAAACGGGTGTATCCATGTTTAGTAGGCGCTATCGCGGACCACAAGCCACGAGAGGCACATATTTAACGCTCGAAGCTTATCTCAAACGAGGCAGAGTGCGAGAGGAGGCACGTGCTACAATATCGAGCCTATCTTTCTACTAATGGCCTACATGTGAAAGGTGAATAGCTCCATCCTAACGCAGAACCGGGGATAAGCTACTCCCAGACGAGGATAGATGACGATTTATTAAGTTATCTAATCTTTATGATACCGTGCGGCACACTATACACTAACATTAGCAGTAAATGGATAAACACAGGCACACACAACTCTAAAATGTTCATATATACGTGAACATTTTAGATGAAATCGGAAGCGAAACAAAAACGGGTCGAGTTATGTTTAAGCAAAGCCACAGGCAAAGCGAAAAGCATTAGAGGTGCGACCATCAATTACGTTCATGTTATACGAACGCCCGCTACCGTACAGTACGCGTCACTGATGTCCATTTACGATGAAACATGTTGGTCTAATTAATGGACAGTCTATTATTGTGCGGAAACCACGCACCTACCGAGCTTGCTCATGTATCGCGATCTTTACATAAATAACTATCTCCCTATTTCGTATTTGAAAATACGGTTTAATACTGCGCGTGTTTCGTAATTAATGGCTACTAAGAACATTTTAAAATGTTCATGTCGTGTTTAAAAATAATTTGCGGTAAGTAAACCGAAAGTCGTCAAATTGTCCACATAGAAGTCTTGTGTAACTGAATAATCTATCAAATAAGGAGTCATTTTAATTAAAACGTACCTCATCCATCGCTTTCCATCATGCGAGATTGAGGTGACGAGCAGGCCGATTTCGCAACCAAAAAATACCTGTTCTGTGAAATCAATAAAATTATGTTTTCTAAACTTTTCACTGATAGATTATGGGTGTTTGACAAAAAAAAAACACATTATTTAATCGACTTCAGTGGCGGAGGTCTCGTTAGTGATTGACATTTGGCCCAAGCCCCATAATTATTTGCCCAATTCCTTTATTTACAAAGAAAATATCAATAACTGAAATCTTTGGTCCGTAGATCAAACCTTCTCGTGATCGTAATGTTAGTTACACTGTCGCCTTCAGCCTGATATACATTATACAAATAAATAATTTTAACTTGAATCAATAAAATAAGTCCAGTTGAAATGTTAGACCGATGCGCGATGCAAGTATTCGAAATGGAAACCACAGCTACAGACTACAGTGGATTGGAGGCTAAGATATTGATATTACTCTCTGGTACCTAAGCAAAAGGGGACATAAAACACAGTTGCTATTACGTTATAAGACACAAGAAATGCAGTTCATTCCGCATGCTGTCTAGTAGAGCCATCTACTGCATGGTTAAGGATGGCATGTGTCGCACAGAACGGTATAACCCACTACGCTTAAACCCATTTTATTGCCATGCTGTTCATCTTATACTGAATATAACCATGGCTTTACAGTCTTAACTCGGAATTCAGAGCTCTTCAAATTACAAAGACTACGAGTTATCACTTCAATAAACGGAAATACTTGTTCGTGCTAGTCTTCTTAAACTTGCCGTTAGTCTTTAAAGGTAATTTACGGTGCTCATTCGTAAAAAAACCCACCATTCAGTTTCATTTCGAGCAAATCGATAAGGCAACAAATAATAAAGCCGTAGTATAGAGTAATTATGAATCATGCGGTCGGTTGGTGGGGTGATTGAAGACGACAAGGGCTTGGCTGTTGTCGGGCGGCTCGGGCGGGCGGCGAGGTGACGGACGGACCAGCGGCACCTGAGTCCGGCGACGAAGCGCCCCTAATGGCCTGTCGCTCGTCCATCCGCGCCCGTGATTGATCGACACACCCCGTGACGTGTGCACACACATCGCTTACATCGCCTCCACGATATCACGCGTAATCCATCACCAATTCGAAATTTGTGCTATAAATGTAAGTTCAAAAGTCAAATACCGTCTGCGGATGCAGTCAGTCATGGAAACGCATAAGTCATTTGGACATTTCTTTCTGTAAGTACACAAAGCAAATATAATGCATAATCAGCCTATAGGTTATGTTCCCACTGCTGGGAAATAGGCCTCCTCTCTGTTAGGGAGTAGGCCGTAATCCACCACGCGGGCCCAGCGCGGTTTGGTGGATGTCACATGTCTACGAATTTTCGGTTCTAGGACATGCCGGTTTCCTCACGATGTTTTCTTTTACCGTTTTGAGAACAGTGGTGATGAAATTAATTACACAGTAAAGTAGCGTAAAGCGCCTCCTGCTTGGGTTCGAACTCACGACTCTTAAGTCGGGACCGATACCACTGTGCTGAGTTGAGAATATTTAAAGGAAATATAGATTTTCCCCCAAAACGATGGGCGAACGGGGAACGGGAAAAAGTACTGCTAACTTTTAAAATAAAAATGAAAATGTTCCAAAAAGTCCATATCTGGAAAACGTTTGAACAAGTATTAAGACAGCGATCTCGTATTTTCAGTAAGGAAAGTAGGAGACTAAATTTGTATTTTATTAGTAAACTTTTCTACTTTAACTACGGCGAAATAAAATACACTTTGTCATGTGATTTTGTAGTCCCGATCCTATGTAAATAGTCCTCTTTTTACATTAGGTAATTACTGGTACATTTTAAAGCCAAATTAAGTTATGAACTTAAAAGGGTTTGGTAGTTTGGGCAAACAAAACTTAATACAAATAAAAGTCCCTTCTTTAATTTGTTTGTTGCGTTCCAGAACACTTCACACTGCCAGAAACTTGAATGAAAAACAAGCACATTCTATTTGAACTATTAGGTAATTGTTAAACCTAAAATTTACCTAATGTTTAAAAAAATTAATCGATTAATTTACTATTACCTACCTTTTTTTTATGAAAGGTTAAATATCTAAACAAAAAAGAACACATTAGGCCTGAGAAACAAAGCTGATAACGAGTTCTGCAGTAATAAGGGCGGCTTGCTGGAGTGGAAGTGATCAATTTTCTCAACAATTTCACCGTCATCTTGAATCTTTTCAGAGGCACAAAACATTTAGCCAATTCAACGCACAGGGACCGACCGCGATAATAGAGCCTGTTGGCTGCGAGGGACAGTCATCGCAAACATAAGCCATTAGCGTATTGTTAGCGTCTTTTCAACCGTACCCTCCATTTTCGGGGTTTTTGTTGAGTATCTTAGAGTATCTATATCAAAATAAATTACATTTTTTCACAACGGAAACTCGATATTGGAAAGTAAACAAAATAAAAAAGAAACATAAAAAGCGTAAGTAACATTATTTTTATAGGTTGCCAATGCCAATAAAAATAGATGATACAGTAAATCTACTTATTAATCTTAAAGGACATCATTAATTTCGTACACAAAAATTTAAGTGCCGGCCAGAAAAAAGTACTTAATGCTATCTTATGGGAAATGACCTCTTGAGCATTTTTTACTATTCCAACGAAAGTCTACAATAAACCCCCTGGCTGCTATTTGAGATTGAAAATGCCAAAAATCATATTTTACAGGATGTTAAATTCAATTAAAAGTTGGTATTTTTTAATGTTATGCTTAAACCACTTGTTATAAAATAGTAGATTGGTTACCTAGGGAGCAAACAACTATTTTGAAGGCGAGAGTGTTACTTTGAATCCAGAGCGCAGCAAGGGATTTAAAGTACGTCACTCAAGCTTAAAATAATGTTGCTCCCGAGGTGGACGCTACTTTTTAACAACCTGTATGAAAAAAGAAGTAAGTGCAACTTATGAATAAGTACCTACTTTTATTTATTTACATACAATTTTTAGTAAAAAATCACGAACGAAGGCAGAATGCTTTTCGGCCGTTGTTTAATTTATTAACAATTTTTTTTTTCTATATGACTTGCTCGCGTTTTTCTTTGTCAAACAGCCTGTTACTTGTTCATACAATGCTTGTGATTGATCTCTTTGGTAATTGGAACTTTTACTACACACATCCAAAACTACACCAAATTCAAAGCACTTTGAGGCCCTAGTGATTAAAGAGCTATTTTAGTCCCTGTTTACGAAGAATACACTAGCTCTTTTTGATTAGATGTGATAAAAATATGATTTTTGACATTTTCAATCTCAAATAGCAGCCGGGGGGTTAATTTTAGACTTTTGCTGTAATAGTAAAAACTGCTCAAGATGTTATTTTCTATAAGAAAATAGTACTTTTTTTTCTGGGTATAAAATGTTGAACAATTGAATGTTCTTTAATCATTCATTTACTGACAAACAACGTACAGCCTAAGCGGGGCGGTCTAAAATAATTAAATTTCCTTAGGTACCGAAGTAAGCACTAAGGATTGCATGAACGAAAGTTAGTCATTTTTGCCTATGGGAAATGCCGGGTAGGTACAGGCTTGCCTGATAAAACTCATAGCAGGATACCAACTAGGATATTCAAGCAAGGCAAGCTCCGGAATTCTTGTACCTAAAATAATATATGCTGTGGTCGGTCAGAAGGCTGAAACGGGTATACCTGTGTAGCCGCAAACTCATGAACAGGTCGCGTGCAGCCGACAGACGATAGCGACGCGAAGCCGGCCATTCTCCTCTGAACAAAGCTCCCCTGATCTAATCAACGCAACAATACACCTCGGATAACTCCACAATTGAGCTGGAAAATAAACCGTCCGCCACCCGTGCCAACACATCCGATATTTTAAATTACAAACAATATTATACGGCAGGGATACAAACGAGTCCATTGTAGGCCGTGTGTGTCCGACAGCTGGTTTAGATAACGTGTGACCTCTCTAGAATAAAGCGTTTCACGAACGATTACACCAACAATGATGGCGTCCGCGCATCGGCAGCCTAAACAAAACGTTACAAGAAAAACGTGTCGATTATTGAAATAAATATTTAAACAACTTTAACGTTTAGATATAGAAAAATCTGATACGAAGCAAGTGTTTTCGATGTTATTGTGAGTTTGCTTTACTTGGTTGACTCACGGAAAACTGCTTTCAGATCGATGTATTTTCATTGCACTTTCAAATAGCCTTTAGTGTCCAGATTGTAATAGGTTATTAGATTTTAACAAGCACGGGAGTGGCGCGCGGTTCGACGAGTCATGTGGGCCTTTTGTAAAATCCTTCAGTAAGTATTTAAATTAAACCATTAGTCATTGGTATCGGATGTCTGCCATGACCTAAACAGATGGCTAACACAAAAATCAGGCCACATGAACAACACTTTGATTCCCAAAAATGTTTTCTGTCTGCTCTAGCTGATAGAACACCTGAATTGCCTTTAAATAAGTATGCAAATGGAAGCATTCTCAGTCGGAGTCTCGATCGCCTGAAAGCGTTAGAAACGGCTTACATTATGGGAGTCCGTCGTTTTACTCAGGTGATGAGATACTGATGACTTAAACAACGTAGTCAACGTACCACCTGGCTGCAGAAATCACTTGGTCTAATATTGCAATTTCTGCACGGAGTTCAAAAACGGTTAAACCATAACAGCTACTTGCGCGCAAACAAAATGGAATGTGGTATGGAATAAAGAAAGAAAAAAAGTGCCTTCCTTTTATTTATTCGCTTGAATAGCTTTGATCTTCGGCCCTTTGAAACACGCTTCTTAAGGCGAAAGCGTCAGGATAGCCAGCGAAATTCAAATTTTCTAATCATTTTTGCAATTTGTAGGTCAATATCAGGTTGTATGTTGATCTAAATATGATTCGGGGCCGTAAAAAATATTTATTTACTTATAGAATTATAATCATCAATACATCACACATTAATTAAACGTAAGTAAATTTGAATTTCGCGGTTTACCTTAGCGCATCCTCTTTAAGATTCACAAAATACTTTAAATTTTTTATTAGAATATAAGTACCACATTGAATAAAATTACTATGCGTGAAGTTCAAATAAATGGTCGCATTTATATTGCATTTAAAAGGCGATGACACGGCTGATTTACTGATCTAAACGGTATTCCAGAAAGGTTTCAATGTTTTAGAGACCCCATCATTAAATGCGGGCGGAAGTGACGCCAAAGGTATCGTCAGGCAATGAAGCGGGTCCAATTGACCAGTTTTAATGATAACTAACCTACCCGTAATGAAATACCTGGATGTAGTGTAGTTTAGGTTATAAAAAATAAGGTAAAAGATAAGTACTACCTACTTTGCTTTTTAATGACTTAAGTTAGCCAATCTACGTTACATCACCCTAATTGCATAACACACTAATAATCTCAAATCTGGATCATTTTGAAGGATTTTGCTAATCCAATGCTTCATATTATATTCGATCTATTTGTCTGCTCCACAACGTAAATAACGCAATGAATGTTGTTGAACTGTCAAAATAAAAGCCATTGCTACTGATAGTGTGTTACGTAATTACCCCGCTGGTACACTAAGGGCTGATGTTTCAATCGATAGATTATTATTCGTCGAATAAAATTGACGTCTGACAGATTTTGTATAGAAGAACTGTCAAAAATTCAAAATTATTCTCTGTATAAAATTATCTGGAGTTTGAGAAAAATCAGCTCTAAATGTTCTCTATTCAAATTGCATAAGGTCCAAAAAAATCGTTTTGCATATCATAAGACCAAGACTTTTACAAATAATATGACAGAGTGTGGTGTCTTGGGATTGGATTGTCCTTCACTGTCCTTTGCATATTTTATTTAGACTATGTAGGTAGGTACAGACGCCAGCACATCAAGCTACTACAATATGTCAAATTTCTTTAATAGATTTTCAACTTTATCGCTACAGCATAAGGTTCAAGGTCGATTGGGAAACTTTGACAGTTTGGGGTAGCTTGATGTGCTGGCGTCTGTACCTACTATTTTTACATACCTACAACACAACATAAAGGTCACGAGCTAGTTTATCTAGGATATTTGGATACTAGTATTAATAATCATAGACAACGAAAGAAATGAATCATAATAACACATGTAACCACCAAGGTCGAACAGTCATCATAGGTAATAGTCGTAATACTCAGTCAGGTAACACAATAGTTCCTGTTATTAGCTTCAAATAAATTCCTAATGGGTTAACTGACGTTTACAGTTCCTCACGTTAAACCAAATTTAACGTGAGGCTGCTCCTAAAATGTTAAAGTAAACCTAAACATGGTCAAGTTATTTAAACTCCTGCGATATACCAATCTGATTTAATTCTCAGTCCAATAAATTCCTAAAGCGCCGTATGAAGTTGCCTTGGAAAGCATTTTGCAAATTGAAAACACGAGGAAAGGTTAGTGCTGTTTGGCTCAAATCATTTGGCCGAATTACAAGTTACTTTTAGGGTTGGGGTTTACAGAAAATTCGACTAAATTAACAGCAAAAGTTATAGAAGAGCAAGATTGATCGAGAAAAGAAGATTTTACTTCACGAGTAGGTTGAATATGTGCAACAACCGTGCAAGATGAACCGTGTTCTCGGAGAAACAAAGCTTCGCCTGATTTGATCATAGACACAGAGCATCATAGAACCGTCTCCAGAATAACCAACACCGTAATAAGATAACTTCAGCAAGAACTTTTTACATTACACGGAGAAGGCACACAATTTCATTCGACTGCAATATTGTGTTCATTGACGCCGGATGTATGCGACATCTTTGCGAATGTTGCATTAATTTCGATGTCCTATTGTGTTATGCAATACAATCATCCCTGTCCGTTCCGGGCTCATGGTCTAGAGCTGTGAGATGTCCGACGTCATAAGCGGGTCGAGTGTGACTGACAAGCATGCGAGATAATGCGATCACTGCCTAAACAAAGCGACGACGGCGCCTGATTTAATCAACGATTCTATACGAAGATCCTATGTAAGCACCTATTCGGCCGGTGACAGATATAGTAAGTGGAACGTGACGGTAATTCCTAATATAATTCCAACATAATAAATTATGTATACGAGTAATAAATCGAATATGGCTTGAGTGTCGAATCCTAATTCGATTCGACATTTTTTTTTACATTTTTATGATAAAGATCGTAAAAGTTATGCAGTTACGTCAATAAATTCAAGTACGACCGGTTCATTTTTAGGCTTCCGTACCCAAAGGGTAAAAACGCAACCCTATTACTAAGACTCCACTGTCCGTCTGTCTGTCTGTCACCAGGCTGTATCTCATGAACCGTGATAAATAGACCGTTAAAATTTTCACAGAATGTGTATTTCTGTTGCCGCTATAACAACAAATAAAATAAATATTTAAGGGGGACTCCCATACAACAAACGTGGTTTTTTGCCGTTATTTTATATGTAGTGTTAAATATTGTATGGAGGTACGGAACCCTTCGTATGCGAGTCCAACTCAACACTCCCACTCGCACTGGGCCGGTTTTTTTTTTTTATTGCGTACGTTAGGTTTTCTTCAAAAGCGCACTTAGGTCATTATTTGAAGGCTGTTTCAAGAAGATAATTTGTTCTTGATTGAAATGGTGTAAGTGGAAGGCCAGAAAGACATTACGTAGATCTTATGGGGCTGGAAGTTGGGTGATTTCTTTTAACTGGCGTCGTAGCGTCAGTTGGCGTAATAAGCGTGCCATCATGTAAAATGATTATGATATCGTCGGCAGGCGGAGAGGCGGCATGGCGGGCACGGCAGCAGAGGCGCGCAATTGAGACGTTACGTTGTTTAGCGTGCGGTTCTGTGGGGCCCATAACGAGCGCGCACAACTTGCTTAATGCACGCGACAAATTACCCTCCGAAACACACGACGAGAGGATGGGTTTGTCACCTTATAAATTGTAAGGCAAACGGAATTGTGGCACACCTAGTTAGTTCACAAAAAGACGGTAAGTAGTGGCGGCGTGCTTTCTGAGAATTTGGTACCCTACATTCATGCACAGATGTTGTGTATAATTATGTACTTTCAAAGAAACACACTTCATCATCTGCCTAGCCTTTTCCCAACTATGTTGGGGTCGGCTTCCAGTCTAACTGGATGCAGCTGAATACCAGTATTTTACATGGAGCGACTGCCTATCTGACCTCCACAACCCAGTTACTGGGTAATACGATACCTCAAAGAAACACACTTATTCAAGTAAAATAGCTTACAACTGCCCGATTGTAACAAATTGCCTAGATTATTAGGATAATTATGCTTTAAATATCAAATATTAATTGTGACTATGATTTCTTTACTTAATTTGTTTTCTACCTTATAGATAAGTTATCCAACATAAACAATACACTAGAAATACATTTAAATGTAAAGTAAAATTAATTGAAAAAATACGTGACGTAATTATAATTATTATGTAGTCACGACTTCACGAGGTAGTTACATTTAAATGCGGACATGTTTATAATGTGAGAAGAACTCACTTTTAGCAAAAATAATTGTTAATTTTTTCATACTGACTTGAAATTAATTAATTCATTTAATACACATTAATTCTGTGACTCTAACATCATAAAGGAGAATAACCAAATAATGCAAACAATAGAGGTCTAGGTTAGCTAAGCATTTAGCCAGCAGTTGCAACACAATACTAACTAACAAAAAAATTATAGGAAAAAAACATAATGCATGCTTAATGGAACATTGACCCATTAGTAGATAGGTCCAAATTATTTCCAGATTTTTTTAACTCAGATCTCATCAATAGTTAATCATATGTTCAAAATACAATCATTCATGATTAATTAAGTAATAATCAAATCAAATCAGTTTTAAATTTATGCATCAACAAGTAGGATAAGTCCTCATAGCAAGATCTTCTATTGCGATTTCCCAAACATCATCTGTTTTGATTTAAGTCAGTATTCCATTAAGCATGCGATAAGTACACATAAATTAAAGCCATGCCTTTTCTCCCCGAAGGTTTAGACAGAGGTGTTGGTTGGTACTTTAGTACTTCCACATTTCACCACAACATCAATGGGTCCCATGTGAAACAAGCCAATTGCCATCAATCAAGTAAATTGGTTGAAAACAAAACACTTAAAGTGAACAAAAATTATGTTGTACACTATCAATCATTTTTTTTTATTAGCCTATACTGTCCCACTGCTGGGCAAAGGCCTCCCCCAAGTCCTTCCAGGAACTCCTTTCCCGCGCCACCTCAAATCAGCCCTCGCAATCAATTAATCCAACCAATTGTTGCTTGAGCACTACTTAAAGTCAGTCACTTTCCAGTACACAAAATTTACCATCAAATGACTAATGTACCTGTAAATAATCTCTTACTTGCAGAACAATAGTACTATCAGAATTCTTTGTTAATTTATATATTTTTGTTATCTGTGTTGAGTAAAATTATTTAACTACAGAATAATAGCAACGGTAATATCTTTATTATATTTCTTCTGTACAGCTCTAATAGCTAATAAGTAACAATATATTAACTATAATATTATTGCAGTATTGTTTTTTAAATGATTTGGTTATGTACCTACATGACAAATAGAAATTATTTTGTCAATGATACTTACATCAAGTAACAAGTAAGTCGGTGACTATATACAATACATACATACAACTTTTTTGATAGCTTTTGACTAAGCATTAGCTTTAGCTCCAATGAAAAGGATACCAGAACTATAACTTGGCTGTTTTAAAACTTATAGGCATCTAAGTTAATTTATTGTAAAAAAAAACAATGGTTACGTTGTGACAAAAGCTAAAAAGTGGAACCTACAAGTAGATAAATTAAATATTTTTGTACAACGACTTTCCTGTAATGCACTATATCTACAAAGATAATCATACGAAGTAATGTTTACATTGCTAATTTATTAAGTATTACAAAAATAAAAAAACTCCAATTAGATTAAAATTAAAATACTGGAATCTTAATTGACGGAAATACATCTACAATAAACCAAAACCAAGGACAGCTAAAAAATATTTTAAACAAAAGTTTCATAAAAATAAAAGAGGTGAATGATGTTTGTACCTTTCAAAAAGCTTCCTCTTCGATGATGGAATCTTCAAAAATAACATACACTACACAAATTGTTCAGTACTTTAGTCATATAAACACCGGGAGCACATCAAAATGCACATAAATAAATCGATTATTTTAATTTGTTTTCATTGTGAGTGATTTCCCATAAAACCGAAGAAAATGCGTCCTTTCAACCACTCACTCCATCCACGACATTATTCAACTCTTACGTTTAGTTGTTCCTTTTGAGCTTCGACTGTCAAGATGTTTTCTTTCTGTCATTATTCTTTTATTTCGATTCATGATGGAAAAATATTTATCGGAAGCAACTACTGTTACTGTTAGTCTGCAACATCCCACAGCTGGGCAAACGCCACGACTGACTTTTTTGCTGCTACCACAGAGTACTTTTTGATCCCCATGGACCCCATGACTTTCAGCTGTTTCGATCTTGCAAGGGCTAATGTGGACTACTTGTAGTTTTTGAAAAAGTATTTTTTTATGTCTTTTTTGTAACAGTTGTGTAATTTGTAGTCTGTCTGTAAAACAGCACGCACGAGTATGTAAACTAAACGTAAACCCCACTGTCAAAATTATATCGTTCAAAAACATTTTTGTTTAAATAGGTCCGAGTGTTTTGGAAGTAAATAATTATTTTTGCCTAATAATTAACTGATTACAACTGTGGGAATAATAGCAAACTCATAAAAATGCACATAAAAAATTGGAAACTATGAAATCACGAATTAAAATTACTGAAAAATTTAATCGAGTCCGGTAACTGTGTCTGTCTATTACCTTTTCACGCCTAAGCCTAATGTACTCTGTGCCTAAGCCACTGAACTGATTTTGAACTCTATCAAAAGCCGTTCAACGGCAAAGAGATGGCATCCTGGGGAAGAACTTATGCTCATTGACATACATAAATCATATCATTGCATAAGCTACTTTTTGTCTGAAAATAATCCAGCATTGTTAGGGTTAGGGTTTTCTTTTGGTTAGGGTATGCAATTGTTACGTGTGTCAGCGTTTTTATTATAACATAATTCATGATTTTAATTCGCATGTAATATTTTAGTCTATAATATTAAAATCGGTCCACCCATTCAAAAGTTCGTTCGTTAAAAATAATTCGTTTGTAAAAAACACTAGATTTTTAAACAGTAGGTAAATAAAAAGATCTCTCAAGATTGTTTACATTTACCTAAAGTTTTTGTGTATTGATAAAAAAAATAAGATAGGTAAATAATCTTGAAAACAATATCTAGGTAGTCAATTACTAAGTAATGCGGCATAACACAAACAGTAGGTAATAATAATATCACCCCGCCCGACCGGCTGAGCGTCCCGATATATTACTTTACTCTATGCTGAGCGTCGGGCGACCGATGACTCAGTTGAATGGCGGTGCATGTCAAACAGAATGTACTAGCGTTATAGTGCATGTGTGCATGGTCTAACGTGTCGTTTCAGTTCGGAACGGTATTTGTGTGTGTGAACTAGACATTGTGCGTGTAGACTATCGTCTAACTGCTCATCACTGATAACATCTCTGTCAGACACGATGCGAGTTGAGACAGCGTGCTTTTTGGCCGCGCCCACCTGTGAGTTCGAGCTCGCAACTAGATAGCTCTTAAGTTAGGGTTAGGGTTTTCTTTTGGTTAGGGTATGCAATTGTTACGTTTGTCAGCGTTTTTATTATAACATAATTCATGATTTTAAATTCGCATGTAATATTTTAGTCTATAATATTAAAATCGGTCCACCCGGTCAAAAGTTATAAAATAAAGTCATATTTCTTGGCTAACTTAATTTTCAATCCATTTCGGTTGAACGTATTTCGATGAAAGGTATAATGGTATACATCCACGACCATTTAATTAATTGCGTAACACACTATCAATTTCAATTTGAATCATTTTGAAGGATATTGCTAGTCCATTGCTTCATATGTTTTGTCGGCTCGTCAACGGAAATAAGGCAAGGAATTTTGTTGAACTGTAAAAATGAAAGCCATTTTAGCCATTGCTCTAAATAGTGTGTTACGCAATTGCCCTGCAGGTTATGACATAGGATAGTTTTTATCCCGGTAACCTACGCGGTAGCACGTTCCCGTGTTATAATTTCTGACCTCCACGTAGTCGAAAGCCGCGGGCAGAAGCTAGTAAATAATTTCAGAACTGAATCCTGTAATGTCAAGTGTCAAACTTGGATGTGGCATAGACTACGCCACAGAGTACATTATAATATACTGACTACGCATTTGTTTGGGAAGGATAATCCATAGAGGAAAAAAATCACTAACCTATAAGTATTCTCTTCTCTATTATTTAATCTTAAAGATTTTAAAATGAATACTACGACTATAAGTCATTTGCTTAGAAGTACTATAACCCGATGTTTGCGCTCTCAGAATGCTATCAAAGTTGCAGCTTCTACAATCATGAGACGAGATGTACACACCACAAATCCTGCTAACGACCTGATGGAGTTTTTTGACGCTAAGAAAAATTGGACAGAAACGAATATTAGAGTTGGTAGATCATGGAAGTTGGATGAATTGAGAATTAAATCGAATACAGATTTACACAAACTGTGGTATGTACTGTTAAAAGAACGGAATATGTTGTACACAATGGAGCATGAATGTAATCATAAAATGAGATTGTTTCCTAATCCTGAAAGAATCGACAAAGTTCAAGAATCAATGAATAATATAGAAACTGTTATAAGAGAACGCAACATCGCTTATTACAAGCTTGAGACAGGAGAGACTGGAGAACGACCTGTCGAAGATGTAGTGAACCTTTTTGGTTTACCAGAGAAGCATCAGAAGCGGGAGTACTATATCCCCAAGTTTATGAACACACGTTGGGTGAGACCATACCTTGAAAATGGCTTTATCACCAGTGCAGCTGTCAAGAAGTTCTACAGACTGTACAAAGAAAAGGAGTATAATGTTGAAAGGAAAGCTCGCAATAGGGACTTCAGTCACGTGCAGCATTTACTGAAACGCTTCCCTAACATGAGTATGGAAGCATTGAAAGCAGAATACCCTGATGTAGATATTGAAAAAGCTAAGCGATCTAAGAAAGCTAGAGGACATTTTATGCCAAAATATTAATTAAACAATAATAGTGTAGTAACTTTTACTTTTATTTATTCTTATAGGTTAACACATTATAGTAAAAGAAAATTAACTGTTTTCTGTAATGTTAAGGATACCAGTACAACATAATTAAGATATATGAGACTTAAGTCCAACATTAAAATTATGTAACATACAGTAATACTTAACAGGCCTTTTTATAATGTAGTAATACAGCATTGGTGGTACAACATAATTAAGACAAGACTTTTAAGTCCAAAATCAAAATTATGTAATATACCTATACAAAGTAATACTTAGCAACCCTTTTACAACAAATGGAACCCAGGCCAAATAAAAAACCAAGACAGATTGAGAATGATACAGTGAAACATGCCAAAACTACACCTCTGCTCTGTGCATACATCGCATGACCCATTAGTAAATACCTAGGTCAGAATTATTTCTATATTTTTTTTATTCAGATCTCATCAATAGTTAATCATACATTCAAAATTGAAGCATTCATGATTAATTAATCCAATCAGTTTTAATTTTATGCGTCAACAAGTAGGATAAGTCCTTATAGCGAGATCTTTGCGCTTTCCCAAAAATCGTCTGTTTTAAGTCAGTATTCCATTAAGCATGCGACATGCTCACATGCACACATTTACAATCAAACTACTCCTCACTAAGTGCACACATGTTTACTAAACCGGCTTCACTTTACTGTTGACAGCCCTCTGTCTTGGTTTTTTATTTGGTCTGAGGTTCAAAAGTAGGATTATAGGTGTTTTACAATAAAATACTTATTCATAACAGGTATAGAAACAAGTATAACAAATTGCAATGTACCTACACATCATAATTTATATAAAAATTTAAAAAAAAACTGAGAGATTGTTTCATTTTGTCTCAGCTAAAAGGGACCCTCAACAACAATCAATTATGGCACTGCCAATATTTATATTTAACAAAACTTACTGTAATAACTGTGGTCCCAACATGCTCCTATAACGTGAACAACAACAGGAAAATTCGTTAAACGCATTTGTTTTTTTTTGCATCATTTCAGCCGAAAGACTTCCACTGCTGGACATAGGCCTCCCCTAAGCACCTCCATTGGACCGGTTCCTGCGGCCTTCACAAGGGCGTCGGTCCACCTTGTGGGAGGCCTTCAAACGCTATCTCTTCCAGTAAGTGGTCACCACTTCAGAGCATTTGTATGTTAACAAACTTATATTATTCATAAGAATTGACCGAGTATAAGAAGTTTAATAAATAATTGTGAGTTGAACAACAATAAGGCATTCCTTATTCTTGTTGTGTTTGTTATTTGTTGTTGTCTACCAAGCAATAAAATGCTTGGTTAGATACCTTGATTAAACCATTAAGTCCATGTGCACACTGCCAGTGCAAGTGGCAATATAGATGGCCTCTGGCGGTACTTTGTGAATAATTCTAGTCAGTTAAGAAAGAAAGAAAGAGCCGCCAGGTTGCTATGGAAGTGAACAGGCGTGTCTGTCTTGATGTCTGTCTTCCAGGACAGATTCAGCAAAAACAGATTACGAATGGATTGGAGCCCTTCTTGTTGAAGAAGCTTCAAATGAACTGCATAAAAATGCAAATTATTATAATACAACTCAGTTTTGTTGACTTTAAACAACATGCACTTTTATTAATATTAAAGAATTTCAATAACATCTTTCAGTTTGATCAAACAAAGTCCAACTACAGATTTTTCTTTTATACTAGCAGCACCTCTAGTGGTGACAGTAGTATGCTGTAGCATAGTTGTATCTTAGTGAGCCACCTATCTTGCCACCATTAGTACAGCACACAGCAGCACTTTACCAATTATAATTACCATAGCCTAAAGTGGTGTTGTACTGTACCCTACCAATATTTATGCATCTATCACAGGTTCAACTTACTGTTCTAAGAGTTCTATATTTGTAAAAACTTCCAACATGTCTGGCAAATCACCACTGCTCTTCAAATCATGAAATACTATCTGTAATTCCTTGATTGTCTTCATTGCATTCTTGTACTTCTTAATAAAATCTTCAGTGACATAATATGAGCTATTTTCTGGTAATATTTCGCTGTGTGTTTGACTTTCATCAGACACTTGTTCATTTAAGTTATTCCATGTTTCCTCCACACTTTGTACATCATATGTATCTAAATAGGCTTCTAATGTTGTGTATTGAGTGTGAACAAGATGACTAAGGTTGAAATGGTCAGTAGTACTTAGTAACAAAAATTTTAATTCTTTTTTATCGAGTTTAGCATATTGTATTTTTTCGTCACTCTCAGGAGTCATGCAATTTTTTATCACATAATTAAGTATTCTCTTTATTTTCTTTGGTTTAAAAAATAACTTCTTGGAGATTTCTATATTAGTATCATTTGGTGGATATTTTCCCGACTGGAAGTCTTTGATATTGTTAATTACAATGCTTATAATGCAGTCGTTATTTGTTTTGGTTAACTTCTTGATATGTAACATGCCAATGAGATGTCTCATATATGCTGGTTCAATCCTTTCCAAAATCTTGTCGATGGATTCATGCGGCATTTCTGAAAATTACTTTTATTCTATATATTTTAGAACACCACCAATATCCTGAGTAAAGGTAATAAATTGAGATCTCCTCTTCTCTCCAAATGAAAAAATAATCACGTAAATCGCTAAGTACAGTAATCACGAAAAAAATCAGGGTTCTTACACGAAAAAAGAATGTGGTTGCAGTAGTAAGTATATTTTCAAAGGAAGGCGGAGGCTACGTGCTCTTTTTTTTACTTTGGTTAAAATATACGGTACTACCTACATTGAAATAAAGATCTTTTGAATCATAAAATGAGTATTGTCATATGAACTGTCAAGCTATTTTGAAGCATGTGCGGAGCAACTAATACTGTTACATTGACCTAATCTGTAAATGGCTATAGTATGTATAGGCCTTTGTACTAAAACACAAAGAGTGGACTATGATTGGCTGAACAAATGCAAGTAATGAACAGAAAGCTTCGGCCGTCAAGGAAACCGGGGTTTCGTAACTGGTTTCCTAGAAGGCTTTTTTTATACGTCTACGTAACTGGTTTCCATGAAGGCTTTATTTATACTACTATGTAACTGGTTTCGAAGGAGTAATTATCTGATGTCACTTTAGCCGCCTTCGAAACTGACTACGAAAGAAGCGACAAAAGTTAGTACCGGTAAACCGGGGTTACTTTGAACAGCCGGGTAACTTTGATTGAAACTTTTATTTCATATAAAATCGCGAAGTACGTAAAACGAAACGCAATTAGTTTTTTTTTTTCTTGTCTAACATCATTGATGAACTGTTGAATCCTTTCCACAGGACACGCTGGGAATTCACCAACTATTTGAAGCACCGTAAGCTTAAGCATTCTTTTTAGGATTCATTTGTCTTTTACTAGATCAAAGTTAACCCATACGCAACGTGCCCTATTTTCTTGCGTAATTCCAAAGCTATCAAAGTAAATTAATTAAGATCCTAGTTGTCAAATATTTTCTATATTTATTTTGTAACACTACGAGGCTGAGATAATCGCTTCGCGATTAAAGCTTTTTTTCTAAATAAAGATTAAAAAAAAAAAGCTATCAAAGTAACCCCATTCTCATTATAACTTTGATTAGACAGTTTTTATTTTTTTTCTCAGAATCAAGCCATATTTTTTCACATATTATTACAGAAATCGCGAGTTTAAAAAGAATCGACAACTATACCGATTATATATTTTTTTTACAACCAGAGATTCAAAAGATATGGACCTTGAAAGTTCAAAATTGATCAATGTAACCCCGGTTTACGGTAGGTACTTTCTTTTTTTCTGCCGACGTACGAAATAGGAGCCCCGCTTAGCGGGGCTCCTATTTCTGTGTAAAGGGTTTAAAGTAACGTAACCAAACCTAACCTCGAGGTGCCCTTCGCTCGTTCTTGCATCCTACGTCGCCTGTCGACCGACCGTGACATAGGATGCAAGAGCGATCGAAGGGAACCCCGAGGTTAGGTTTGGTTAGGTTACTTTAAACCTTCAGTAGGACCAACCGCAATAACATACCCTTGTGGACCTACTGGTAGGATAAAATACCACGAGAAAATACTTATGAATGTTGTATTAAATTGAAAACATAGTTGTACTATTTTTAGCTTGTTTTATTTAAAATATAAACTTAAAATAAAAATGCATATGGTGAAATTATTTCAATGCAGCGGCCCACAGTTATTTGCCCGTTTTGAAAATCGTTTTGGACAATGGATAATTACTCCTTCGAAACCAGTTACGTAGAAGTATAAATAAAACCTTAATGGAAACCAGTTACATAGTAGTATAAATAAAGCCTTCATGGAAACCAGTTATGTAGACATATAAAAAAAGCCTTCAAGGAAACCAGTTACCAAATCCCGGTTTCCTTGACAGCCGAAGTGGAACAGAATACTACCTAAAAAATTAGATAGGTACCTACAAACCTGAGATTATTTTGTAGAATTCATTTGCAAATCTTGTGCAATATTTTGATGTGTTTGGATAGTCACTGTTTGAGTCTTGCTCACAGATATAAAATGTTTGAATCATTATATTTAGCCAGGTCTGAAAAATAAAAAACAGCTTTTAATAAATTAATTATTATAAGTTCTAGTTATTATGTCTTCTAAATATCTTCAATAGTGCAATCAGGACAGTCTACAATAGCATTCAACTTTTCATGTTTTTGTTTCTACAAATTTCTTGGCATTTATATTCAAATAAAATTTATTTACAAATGGCTTCATGAATTTAATTAAGCACTTATTTACTCAAAAACTTACCGTAATAATTCTTATCATGGACTCTGGGTACTTTAGATGTATTAGATGCACAAAGAGCCTAATTATTTGCCTGCAGTTGGCAGTTACTGCCCCCGTGTACATTGGTTGCTCTGACCATAAGAGAAATGCTATTAGAGGCTTATGTGACCCCATGATATGTCTCACTAAATTATTGGTGTACCTGTAAAATAATTGGTCATTTAAATTCATTTTTGATTGCATTAATTAAATTATCTAATTGTGCCAAGTACCTCTTTTTTGCTAAGTCTATGACATTATCCATACTAATATTATAAGTGCGAAAGTGTGTCTGTCTGTTACTTCTTCATGCTTAAATTGCTGAAAGTCCCGGGAAAGGTCCCGGGACTCAAACTATCTCTATACCAAATTTCATCTAAATCTTGGTAATTATTATTATGTCCTTACATAGAATAGTTTTTATCCCGATATTCCCACAGGATCAACACTTATACGGGTGGAACCACAGGGTGCTGCTAGTTTATCATAAAACAATTTTTTTTTCAATATATTTATATCAGCAAAGTAGATCATTCTTTACCTTGAGTGCCAAATCGCCAAATCAAACTGCAATAATTCTACAATACTTTCTAGCACAGCCATCAATCTTTCTATCCTGTCTGGTCTATGTAGAAGTTCAAAAATTTCAAATTTCTCTTTCTGCCAATGTAGACCTTTTAGACTTAGTTTCATTTCTTCTGGAATATGCTCACATTTATTAATTAAAGGGCCATCTTGGCTGTCGGAACTGATTTCATTCTCCAATCGATTCATGCAATACTTTACAACACCACTCCTGTATTCATATTGTTCTCTGTTGGTATAAGTCTTCTCCTTGAGATCCATGGGTGACATTAGGAAAGAGATGTAACACTTCTTTAAACTTTTTATGCATGGTGGGTGAGTGCTAAAGTTTTGAGCCAGTATCTGTTGGCACTTGTCTATGATGTGAGGCACTGTATGTTCAGACAACTTATCCTCATGGACATTCTGAAATGTAACAATAACAATGGTAAATTAATGAAAATTCAACACCAAAGTGTATTTTCATGTGCTTAGTATTAAGAAATTAAATAAATTACAGGTAAGTAGGTGTATTTACCAAAATAATCTCCACAATCTCTCTGAGTACATTTGCAGATAAATACTGTACAGGAGTTATGCACATTTGGCAAACTTCTAAAGCTTCATACCACATGTTATTCTTTAATTCTATTGTGAATGACTCTCCAGCATAATGTGGCATTACCTTGATGTCTATCTGAAACATAACAATGCCATAGTTTAATTTTTTGAATTGAATACAGTATAAGCCTTATCACATAACATTTAAAGATTTTATCAAGTATTTAATTCAAGATTTCATAGAAATCAACATGGCCATGCTGAATAGGTTCACTGAATTCAATCTGGCTTTTGGAGGCATGAGAAGACAAGTTCTTGTTAGATTTGATTTTGCTCTACCGCATAATGGTACTTACTCCAGTGCTATCATTATGTTTGCAAATCCTTTTCTTCATACAAGATGGAACATAGTATAATAACAACAATCTAGCGGGGTGATCGGAATAGGCTCTACAGGAGACTTGTCTGCAAGCTACGACGAAGTTTTTCTTCTTTCTAGCCTTTAGTTCATCTTCTTCGCTTGTAATAACTTTTGGACGCTTGCAAGTTACCTCTTCAGCATTACTTTCCCGCTTTAAATTGTTCTTTCGTGGAGACTGTTTAGCTTTTTTTCTTCTAGGACTCATTATTTCTCTGATTAGGATATTGGGTTGGAATTTTATGTTACTTACCTATTAAGAATCAATTGAAATCAAATTCGTTACGAAGATAACATTCGTTTATTTTAGACGACAAAAATTATGACGTTGCCTACAGGAAAAATACGTTGACTTGCAGTCATAGATAATATTACCAGTCAAAAGTACTCCTACTCTGTGACTTGCAGTCACTCTCACTCACAGAACATTATCTCACTCACAGAGTACTTTTGTATAGTAAGGCTCTCACTCTATCAAAAAGTACTCTGTGGCAGTCACCTTGCAGTCAAGTCGACGACGTATTTTACCACCAACGGTCGCCAAATGTCGCTAGATACTTAAATATAAAACACTGACCTTTTTTTTTTTAAGGATGGGAAATCATCCAATGACCCCTCCCGCTCTGGGTGGAGCGGAAGGGAGTGTCAGACTCTGTAATATACAAGTACGCGTACTTGTTTAATAGAGGTCAGTGATATAAAATATTAGGTCCTTACATATGAAATTAGCGTTTTGTCGTTCTGACCACTTTGATCTGAAATATCTCCTCTTTGGTTAAGAATTCCAAATTCAAATTTATAAATTCACTAACTGACCCGGCCACGCGTTGCTGTGGCTAACGATTTCGTCATATTTTTTTTTTTCTATCCTATCTTTCAAGTTGGATCAAACTGCACACGGTGTACAAATTTGATTAAAATCGGTTATGTAGTTTAGGAGTCCATCGCGGACAAACATCGTGGACACATAATTTATATATGTCGCAGCCAACTGGTTAAATCAGCCGTTCAGTTAACTGCCTGGCCTTTAGAAGTAGTGCTCGCCTCGCTTCCTCCCTCGGCTCGAACGCGGTTGATCACAGTTCTAACCTAACCTAACCCACTTGGTCGGGGTGCAATGCCTTAATTACTGCAACCAATTCGGCTCGCGCGTGATTGGTTACAGACTTCCAACCTAAACTGTAATTGAATATCATTCAGGCCGTTAGTTGAACGGCGCCGTTTAGTTGAAAGGCTAGGCAGTTAACTGAACGGCTAATTTAACCAGTTGGCTGCGACATATATATTAAGAAGATTTAGCTGGTACATACATACATTTGAGTTTTGAAAAAGTCATTCATTTGTTTTTTACGATGCGATTTTTATGGTACGATGTACGATACAATATGTACTATCGTACGCTAAAGTACGATAATCTCTAACCCTCCTTCGAAGTGGAGTGAAAAGACTAGTATCCAGTGCCTTAAAATCAACAACAAACAACAAAAACTGCTAGAGGGGCTTTACTTTCAGCGCAATGCGTAAAAAAACCAATCAAAAGAATGCTGTTAATTATATCTCAAATGACTTCAGCAGTTCTTTATTCAAAAACGGCTCGCGCTGCTGCAGAGGTAGATGTAAATAATGATTCCAATGATCACTCTTTTATAAAATAAATAAGTTTTTTTAAAATTAGTTTTATTTCACAATTTCCTAAAATTCATATATATATCTAGTTTTGCGAAATAGCGCGTTTCGCGCGGTTCTGGCAGTTGTACTAGAATTTTTTTCGAATATTGATACGATAATTCACTCACACTCGTCTGGCAACCCTGTCACCGTGAGTGCTGTCAAAAATGACAGTGTGTGTACGTGTGTGAGGATGAGGATGTCATGTGTCAGTGTTTGTTTTGTTTTGAGTTGCATCATATCTTTATATTAACGTGGCATTTTCTAAATCGCCACCTAATCAAAGAAAAGGAAGAAATGAGGTGTTTATACAAAGAAATACTGCTGTAATACCGTTTTGACATTGAGTAAGCACTGTGAGCGCGCTCACGAGCGTTCCGAATTGTTGTCAGCTCTCAGCTGTCATATTCGATTAATCGTAATATCTAATACGGAACGCATGTGAGAAGATTTGATTTGAGTGCTGTGAGCGATTATAGCCAGTTCAGAATGCGGCCATGCACTATTCTAACTGTCATGTCATTTCATTTCGTTAAAAAATTTTGCCACACAAAAACTAAAAAGAAAAACAAACGACTTAAGAAAAAAAACACTACAAAGTGATAAGTAACTTTTCTTTCAACTAGATACGAAGTAATGTTATAATTAATCACTACAAAACCGATCACAAAGAATGTATTTTTTGCTAAGAACCAAAACGTTATTTATGAAATCTCATTGTTGCAGTTTTTCATTGATGCATTGTTTTTTATTTTTAAATTAAATATACTCACTTTGCGCTCGATGCAACAATCTACTATTAATTTTACAAAATTCACGCACATATACCTACACTCACATACACGCACAGACACACCCTTGCACACGCAACACACATTTACACGCACATACACGAACTCTCTCTCACATACACAACACACTAAGTAACCTACCTACACTTATTTCATAGAATAACTTTAGACT
This sequence comes from Gortyna flavago, assembly GCA_963669345.1. Classification (NCBI taxonomy): domain Eukaryota; kingdom Metazoa; phylum Arthropoda; class Insecta; order Lepidoptera; family Noctuidae; genus Gortyna; species Gortyna flavago. Next base: position 6,742,001 of record OY770131.1, read on the forward strand.
ACGTTTCACTTGTTACAGAATGTCAATTATTTATTGTACCCTTACGGCTGAACCCTATCTCTTAAGATACAGGCTAGACCTAACTATATGGGATCCCATAACTATATGGGATAGTCTTTAAAATTGTGCTTATAGTATGAAAAACGTAAAATTTATAATCTTCAATGTATACAGTGCAATATGTTTTCTTGTTTTATGAAATAAATATTTTTTATTATTATTAAGTATTATTATTAATTTCGGATGTCGGTGTCGTTGGTTCCTCATTTTCGTTTTTTGACACCGACTTTTGTAGTGTTTTTTCTAAGTTGGTTGTTTTTTTTTTTGTAAAAAGGTTTTTATTTTTTTCACTTTTTATTTATTTATTTTTATTTATTTTACAAATAGCAAGATAAAAAAGCAAAAAGCAAATAGAGAGATGTAGACAGCGTGTGAAAGAGTATAGGAGACAGAAAAAAAAAATAAGTACATAAATTTTAAAACAATACACTTAATAAAGTAGACAAATATTATGAGAATATACTTACATACATACAAATAAACATACATACTTGTAAAATAAATATCATTAGAATGTTAATTATAACGTAAGCAAGATAATAAATACATACACAACTATGATAAAGTGGAAAGATAGTGTTCTTTTAGTTGTAGGTACACACGGCTACACGTCAAGTTATTCATTTCCAGTTTTAGCTCACCTCGCATTGTATAGGTTTTTCGTACAATCAGAAGTCAGCTTATACTGATTATGTATAGCTTGATGTGTAGCCGTGTGTACCTACCCCACACAAATTCAATTAACACTATAGTGCATTGAAGAATTGAAGACACCGACTAGATGGAAGAATCATCGAAATTCGCATAGAAATGCCGGAGATGCAGTACCTACATTTATGCCTATAACTTTGTACATAAGATTAATTACCTAATGTATTATGTACTAAAACCTTATAGGTATATATATACTAAAGAATTATCGAAATTGCTTCATTAGTTTTTGAGAAAATCGCGGACATACAAACATACATCCATACGGGTCGAATACAGAACCTCCTTTTTTGAAGTCTGTTAAAATACAGGGTTTATTTTCAAAGACCAGCCAAATTTAAGGGTGTGAACTGACCATCAAACTGAACAACTTTCTCCATGGGACCACAATCGTAATCGCGAAAAATTTGTCAATTGGCCCATAGAAAACTTCAATACCTACGCGACCTAAACGTATGGGAATGGGAGTACGAAAACGCTACGTAGGTATGTAGGTACTTACTCTTTCTAGTCAAGTCAACGACTAGATACTATTTTTATCAATTTATTTTATTAAAGTTACTAGCTTGTACCCGCGACTTCGTCTGCGTGAAATTTTTTGTTCCCGCACCCACCCCGTCGCATCGCATCACCTACCCGCGCTAGTACTTCGTTTACGTTTAGCGTTCTTTCTGACTTTTTCTTTTGCTCGGCTCCTTAGGGTCTTAGCGTGATGTTATATAGCCTATAGCTTCCCTCAAGAATTGGGCTATCAAATGCAAAAATATATTTTTTATCACATATATTTAAAAAGAGCTAGTGCATTGTGTTCTTCGTAAACAGAGATTAAAATAGCTCTTTAATTCCTAGGGACTAAAATGATTTGAATTTGGAATGTATATATCCACATTCCGAATGTGGATATTGTTAGTAAAAGTTCCAATGACCAAAGAGATCAATCTGTCAAATTTCTATAATAGATTTTCGAATGTATCGCTAAAGTATAAGGTTCAAAGTTGATTGGGAAAATTTGACAATGCTGGCGTCTGTACCTAAATGTTTTTTCAATAACCCTGTATTTAGAATGTTGGTGAACTCAGGCCTTAAGTGCCAGATTAACTAGTTGAGTCCGTTAAAGTGGAAAATAAATTTTTGTTACCGGCCAAACCCGGTTCTGGTTTTAGGATGAACTAGTTTCGCCTAGGCTAGTTCTCTCTAGACCGGTAGCATGGTTGCGGTCGGTCGATAGGCGACGTAGGATGCAAGAGCGAGCGAAGGCCACCCAGAGGTTAGGTTTGATAAGCTTACTTCTCCCTTGTGGGTTCCCGCATTGTCGCGAGGTGGGGGGGCTCAGTAGCCGTGGCTTGGTCAACCACGGTGAAGCGAAGAGGAACCCGAGGAGGACCGCTCGTCAGGGCTTTTGCCTGTAAGCCGACGACGACGTAGCGGCCAACAAGTAGGGCGCTTGGGCGACATCGCAACTGAGGCGGGCCGCGATGTCGTATGGGAGGCATCGCGGCTGAGGGTTGGAGGCCGCGGCGGGAGAGGAGTGCCGGTATTGCGGTGCGCCGTTCTCCCTAACTTCCGCGGCCTTGATGGGGTCGCCAACGTCTGATGGCGGACGCGGTGGGGCCGCAGGGGAGGAGGAGTGTTGGTATGACATTGGCCGCTCTCCCTATCCTCTGCGGTCGAAAATTGGCAGGCGGCGGGGCCAATGACCTGACCCGTCGCAGGGGAACCAAGGGTGCCCAGACACGGGGTCGTCTGGCGCCCATGTGCTGGTTTGGTCCCTGGGGTGGTCACGGCGTGCTATGTGTTCTGGCGGGTTCGCAGATGAGTGCAAACGCGTGCCCGTGTTCCCGCCGTAAGCAGCAGAAGAGGACACCGTGGAGTTTTAGTGGGTTAGAGTCCCACATAACTGCACTATTTCGCCGTGGTAGTGCAGAATGCAGGAGCATTTTGCCACGTCAATAATTAAAAAAACAATGGTTAGGTTTCTTTAAGCCCTTTAAATAGAAATAGGGGCCCCGTGAAGCGGGGCTCCCTCGACACAATCTCAATCTGAATCATTTTGAAAGTTATTGCTAAACCATTGCTTCATAAGTTCGAAAAATGTGCCTGCTCAACAACATAAATAGCGCAATGTATGTTGATGAAACCCATTGCTACTGATAGTGTGTTAGGCACCGCTGTTGTGGAGGTAAGATAGGCGGTCGTTCCATGATGCTGGTATTCCACCAACCTCCCGACTGCATGTTGGGAAAAGGTTAGGCAGATGATTACTAGATCGATAGAACATGCTGCCTGTAGTTTAGTTATTCTTATCTTAATTCTAAAATCAACAACGTGGTCCAATTGCGAAATGGATGTTGTGAGAATTGGACATTTTGAGCCCATTGGACATTTTGCGAATTGGACATAATGCGCCCAAAGGAATTCATCAACTCGTCCTACATGCCTACGGCCCATTTGTAACAACTTGACGAAAATCGAAATACATTTTTCATTCTGCAAGTCGTCCCACGTTACCTACTATCAAAATGCAGTGAAAAGGTAATATCAGTAGCAAAAGTGTTAATTTGGAAATAATAAAAAAAAAGAATTTCTTAAAAAGTATTTAACTATCACAACATTGTCACATATCACAATATTAAAGTCCTGTCATCATTGACTGCAAAAGTAACCGCCATAACCATTGTTTACTTAGAGATAATAACCGGGGAAACATTACTGGTCAAAACACCGCCCCGACCCTCGCTCGAGCCAGCCCGCGCCGCTGAGCCTGTAGTTTTAAATTCGCCCCTAAATAATACCGATCCAGCCTGTCCCTTGCTGTCCTCTTCCAGCGACGCCCTAAGCTGAGGTCCGAACCCCGCAGGGGGTGCCCTTAGCGTAGTCGCTTAGTTTTTAAGTTTTATTTTAGCCCTGGCTGGAGGCCTTAACTAAGGCATCCACATGCAAGTCCGGTTAAGCAGTAGACATTCTCATAGGATGAACTGCAATAAAAAAAAAACTGCTCAAAACAAAAGATTTTATTGTACTTGTCATACTCGTAGGTCTGTCCTATTGCAAAGTAACCACCGTAACCATTGTTTACTTACCTAATAATAACCGAAAGTCATACTTGTCTAGGCGTATTACCAGTAAATATGGCTAACCACCAATCTTGCGCCGCATGCCCTATCACCTGCATACGTGAGGCTACGTAAGCGAACGGTATTCGCGTTGCGGAATTTTGGGCTAAAGAGTTTTTCACATTTCTATATGTAGTTATACATATAGTTTTTTATATTTGTTTGGCCCCATAGAAATATTTGATTTATTCATGTTGTTTTTGCCATCGACGCGCTAAAAATAAGACAAGTAGACATCTCCAATCTTTTGACTTCAACATGTCACATCTAACAGAGCCTCTAATCCAGTCGTTATGCAGGATATCTACCTAATAAATGAGAAAATAATTTAATGATTTAATACAGGACTTCGAGCTTCGAGAGCGATTTTCGTCTTATTTTATCTAATCTCAAGTAAAACCTATTAATAAAATAGGTATGTAATGTACTACCGCTAAGCGCTAAGTACCTACTCGGACCTACAAAGGTAGAAGTACTTACCGATATTATTCTAATACTTACTGGTGGTCTTTTCAGAGAAGTCAAACAAACCTCTTTGCCTAACTACCCAGGTATGCAGGACCCTCATATTCAATATACCAATAAAAAATGCCCAAGGTCTTCATTATATACAAACAGTTGACCGTTGAAAGAAATCTACGCAACTTCATTGTAACGTTTGGCTGCGTACCCAGTGCCGAATATTGAAAATTATTGATTCATAGTTTGCTGCAACCTGTACAAGTTCACGATTGCACTTCATTCGAGTCGAGGTGACAGCTAGTATAAAACCACAACACTTGTGGTACAGCCATCAGTTCTGCAGGAATCATTGGGAGACCACCACGACACTACCTCCAGAATAATGGCTTTCATATACAAGGTATTTTATGTTTTTTTTTTTATTAATTAAAATTTAATTTTCAGTTATCCAAGATTATCTCTAAAGGTAGGAACTTTATTATTTAAATAGGTATTGATCATTAGCCATAATTTATAAGACATCATTAAAGTGTCGAACATTTTGTAGGTACTTACCCAAAAATTAAAGTGCCGGCCAGAAAAAAGTACTATTTTCTTAAGGGAAATAACATCTTGAGCATTTTTTACAATTACAGCGAAAGCCTAAAATTAACCCCCCGCCTGCTATTTGAGATTGAAAATGCCAAAAATAATATTTTTAGATATGACATTGCTCTATGCATGACATTAAAGAAATATCAACTTTTAGTTGAATTTAACATCCTGAACATATTTTAACTACAAACTTGTTATTAAAATATTATGAATTTTGGCATTTTATATCTTAAATAGTAGTCGAGGGGTTAAAAAAAATGCTCATGAGGTCATTTCCCATAAGACAGCAATTATTTTTTTCTAGCCAGCACTTTAATTTTTGGATACCTACGAAATGACTGATGTCCTTTAAAAGATGATTCAAAAGATATGTAATAATGACAGTTTTGCCTCTTCTCTCCGTACTCTTGACTAAGTGCTTGCCGATCTATTCCGTGAAAATTTAGGTGATGTGAGCAGCGCGCGGTGCTATTCTGTAAAAAACTCACCGTGATAACTCAAAGGAAGTGAGCTTAAAGTGAGCTGTCATTAGAGTCAATCCCTAGCATTAGATGGAATGACAGCTCACTTCACCTAACTTCCCACGGTGAGATTCTAACAGAATCGACCTGCTGATGCTCGAGATTGACACCATTGACAGCTCACTTTAAGCTCACTTAACCAAAGTTTTCACGGTGAGTTTTTTACAGAATAGCATTACTGTTAGTATTGTCAAACCCTAGCATCAGGTGGAATGACAGCTGACTTCACTTAAGCTTTCATGGTTAGATTTTTGACGTGGTACCATCTTATAAATCGATTAACGCCGGCTGCACGCACGAAAAAGCATCACTCATTGTCACGTTCAGCTTGGAGCCGAGCATGCAAGTGAGAGCGCGGTACAAGGGATAGAGAGGCACGATCGGCCTAAGCGTTCGGCTTACGCATCTATCCCTTAAGACGTTATCACGTAAAGTTCGTAAACCGACTTTATAGACAACCAAAAAAAAAAAAACAACCAATTTTTTTGCAGAATAAACAGCGCGGCAATTGCGTAACACATTTATCAATCGGAATCGGTTTCATTTTGACAGTTCAACAACATTCATTGCGTTATTTTCGTGTGGAACAGACAAATTTTTCGAACTTATTAAGCAATGGATTAGCAATAATAATCCTTCAAAATGATTCAGAATCTAATTGATAGTTTGGTACTGGCTGAAATTGTGCGAGTGCTAGTGTGTGCTTCAAATAATTTTAATATTCAAAAGATTATTTAATATACGAGTATCTATAGATCAAAATAATGACGATCAATGGAACGCTATAAGGATGTGTGCCTATTGCGCTTAGAAGTCGGTTACACGCCAAACTCGAAGCTTGTGCATTTTCAGAGTAGCTCAGAGTAGCTCTGTATAAACCTACAATCAAAAACAACAACAATAACGACAAACGACGAACGACTATAATATTTATCTAGCACCACGTGATACCTACCTACTTTTGATGTTAACACAGATCACCTTATCCTATTTTCAAATAAAAATAACAGTCAACATCAACCAAATTAGTCTCGTTGACTTATTGCAAAAAAACTGTGCTCTCACTTTCTTCGTGGTCAATTATTTTTCATTGTCGCTATTGAGTAACGAGTTATTAGCTATTGACCGTGAAGGTCGCGGTTTTTTGTCACCAACGAACTGGAAGTGTTGTCAATAAAATAAAGGGAAATTAACTCCCACGATCGATCGTCATCGCAATATACGCATCTCAATCGTTTTTTATGGACTATTATCATCTTTGTATTCTGTCACTATCTTATCTTTGTATTTTGACTGCCCCGTTGGTATCGTGGTCGCAAGCGCGACTGCCGAGCGTCGGGTCCTGGGTTCTATTCCCAGGTCGGGCAAAGTGTTATTGAGTTTTTCCATTAGGAATTTCCTAGTAACAGCACTGAGTTTGGAAGTTGGCGGTGCGATACTCCCGTGTCTCGGAAAGCACGTTAAACCGTTGGTCCTGCGCCTGATGTCTCTCCGGACGTGTCGAATTGCCGTCCCATCGGACTATGAAAGTGAGGGAAGAGGGAGTGCACCTGTATCTGCGCACACACTTGTGCCCTATAATATCTCCCGCGCCGAAGGTTAGTCTCCGACTCGCCGATGAGATTGGCCGCCGTGGCCGAAGTACGGTCTTATTTTATTTTATACTAGCTGTGCCCGCGACTTCGTTCGCGTGGATGTCGGAAAACAATAGGTAATGTGTCGCTTAGGAAAGGTGTAATTGCCACTCCTTCATTGAAAAGGAAGAATCATCAGATCTTGCCTGGTAACGGTTTTCTTACCTAGGGTTCGCTACCACGGCCCTTTCGACTGCAATCACTGCGTCTTCATGGTTCATAATGACAATGCGACGAAGTGTCACTTTGATTTTTGAGAATAAATTAAAATAAAAGCGCCTGCTCGAGGCTGATTATCTAACCAAACAGCCATAATTATGTCCATTTTATTTTGCGTCTGTCTTAGAATACCAACTTGTAAAATCATGTCACCATTTTATCTAAAGTATATCTGAGATTAGTAGGTGAAGTTTGAAGTTAGTTTTTCTAAGTCTTGGTTTCTTCTCTGCTGTAAATTTAGAATTTCTTAACTTGGTATTGAAGATATCATATATACCTACCAATATTATGCCTTATAAAGCATCGAGATATCTAGATGATAAAAGGAAGAATACATTAATGGTAAGAGCTTCTACATAAAGTTGCCCGTGTAAAAGCAACCCATTAAACTTTGGTTATATTTGACACCGGCCGCCATTTAAACTACGAAGATGAAACCCATGAAAACTTTAGACATGATTTTGATTTAGACCTTATACTGCCGAAAACCAGAAAAAAAATTGTGAAGATAATTACAAAAAAATATAACCGACTTCCATAAAAAACCCTACAAAGTGTAAAATAACCTTAGTTTGGGAAGACGTTGCGCGTTGGCAAGAAATTACAGACTTCTGAAACCAAAGGTCTATTGCACTTTGAAGTGTGTTTTTAAGTCTGTTGTATTTCACTTTATTTCGCACAAAGTCGTGTAAGTTTATATTGAAAACCATGAAAACGACACACATGATAAAAAAAGAAAAAGAAAATTGCAGCTGCCATCTTCGATTTTCATTTTGACGTCACAATCGGCTTCAGCACTCTCGAAAACCATGAAAACGACACACACTACGAATTTTTCGATTTGCAGCCGCCGTCTTGGACTTTCATTTTAACCAGTACTGAAACGGTTTACCAACAGTCGATTGGTCCATGAACCGTTGGTCAACACCATTAACTTTTCATCCAAAGGACTTGTGACCCACGAACGTTTCCCCAACAGAACTCTACGTCAGTGAATGCTTAACCAACAGAATGTTTTGACCAATAACTTTTCACCCAAAGAACATTTGACCCATGTCAAATAGAACTAAGGATGCAAGGGCGAGCGAAGCGAGCTCGGGACTTGGGGCACCCCGACTCGGACAGGTAGGGTTCGAAGGGATGATGGCGGCTCAAGTGAGCGAGCAAAGCGAGCGAAGGGCACCCCGAGGTTAGGCTTGGTTAGGTTACTTTATACCCTTTTCACATAAATAAAGGACTACGTCTTATTATTATTTTACTTTCACCTTTCCCGGCGTCTGTTGGCCTTGTTCTTTGGGTGAAAAGTTATTGGTCAAAACATTCTGTGGGTAAAGCATTCACTGACGTAGAGTTATGTTGGCAAAACGTTCGTGGGTGAAAAGTCCTTTGGAAAAAAGTTAATGGTTTAAAGATAATGTTCACCAACGGTTCATGGGCCAATCGACGGTGGGTAAGCCGTTACAGTTTCATTTTAACCTCACTATTGGCTTCAGCACTCTCAAAAATCAATAAAACGAAACCCATAAAAAAAAAATTGCAACCTCCGTCTTGGATTTTCGTTTTGACCTGCTTTTCGGCTTCAGCACCTTTGAAATCCATGAAAACGACATCCATGACAAAAAATCAAAACAAAATTGCAGCCGCCATCTTGGATTTTCATTTTGACCTAACTATCGGCTACAGCACCCTCGAAAACTATCAAAACGACACCCATGACAAAACATTAAAAAAAATGGAGCCGCCATCTTGGGTTTTCATTTTGACCTGACTATCGACTTCAGCACCCTCAAAAACCATGAAAACGACAAACATGATAAAAAAAAATTGCAGCCACCATCTTGGATTTTCATTTTGACCTGACTATCGACTTCAGCACCCTCGAAAAAAACGACACCCATGACGAAAAAGTTAAAAATTTAGGCAACCGCCATCTTTGATTTTCTTTTTGACCTCACTTACCGGGATCAGGATCCTCGGAAACCATGAAAAATAGCTCTCTCTCTCTCTCTGTGTGTGTGTCTCTTTCTACCTATTACTTTGAAAAATGAGGCATAACGCTTTTTCGTTATTTGACGATTTCTCCCTTAGAACTCCTACCGCAAGCTCCTTATAAGAACTTCGTTAAAAAACGCTCTGCGTTACTCAACTTTCTATATCAATAATTATCTAACTTCTTTATCGCTCAGAACACCACATTAATTATTATTATCTTAGTTATCCTCACTTTTTGTTTAAAATAATTTTAGCGCCACAGGCGCCACTAAATAAACCATCAATGGAAAGCGATTTTGTTTAATATTATAATAATCATTATCATTACTTTTTAAAATAACATAGACATAAGTAGGTATCTGTGTTATTTCGTGATTTAAGTAAGCATAAACTAATAGGACGTGATTATTCACATCACAACAACAATATGTTTTCGTTAGTAGGTACTATATCGCGCCAATAGATGTCGTTACGTGTTACTAAAAAACGTAAAAAGTTGTTTTAGAATACTTTAAATTGATTATATCTTTTGATAGAGTGAACCGATTGCGATGAAACAAAAACTAATAACTGCTCCGAGTTCTACACCATATTTGAGTATAAAAATTAACCGCATTGGTTTGGTACTTTTTACGTTGACCCTGTTCAAATCAATAATCTGTCACATCCAAACAGACAAACAGACAAACCGACAAACCGACAAACAGACAAAAATTCCAAAAATTGATGAAATGGCATCTGTTGGTTATCCTTTAACACCCCAACTATTTTTTTTGGAAATATTTTCAATGTACAGAAACGTCTCGTCTACAGATTTATTATATGTATAGATATAGATATAGATAGATATAGATATAGATATAGATAGAAGATAGAATAGATTTATTTTATTATGTCACTGTTTCTAATAATTCTTGTTTTGGTCAATGAAAAAAACATATTAATGTTTCACTCAGTTATGTTCATTAGTTCGTTAGTTGGTAGGTAGGTAAGTAAGGTATTACGAATGCGTTCAATACTTCTGTGGTGGCATCTATATCGCCACATGCGAACTACGAATCACACCGCTGCGCGCCGTCACGCAAAATTCTGCATCGCACAAGCAGAGTTTACCTCGCAACTAGCATATTAGGTATATAGGTACAACGTCCTGACATCAACCGTCGGGCAGTTGCCCACCAGACACTTTTACATGGAGCAACTGCCTGTCTGACTTCCACAACCCAGTTACTAGTAACACGTTAAGCCTTGGTCATTTGTTGATATTAGTTCTTCTTCCAGTTTCTCATACCGGTAGCGTTAGCAACAGCCGTATTGTCAGGAAAACCTGGAGGGTACTCATATAGCCGCTTCAGTGGGCCTGTCAGTGGTAAGATCGTGGAGGTCCAGGTGCCAGCAGCTGAGGGGATCCCGGCCCAGCAACACGCAGATTACGGCTACGACCACAAATCAGGACAAATTCACCCGGACACCGCTAAATACGAACATTTGAAGACTGTTGACTATGTGGTAAGGTTTTATCCACTCGTAAATAAAACTGATATTTAAGTAATTATGATAAGATCGTAATTACAATCATCAGCAGTGTGCACACATCTCTACTAGTTGCATGCACTCTCTCTTCAGATTATAGCGCTTAATATGCTTCCAAATTATTCCAGGCCAAACCTGACTACGCGTACTCATACGGTGTAGAAGACCCTCATACTGGTAATCTTCAGAACCATAAGGAACATCGTGATGGAGACGTCGTCACGGGTGAATACTCACTTGTCGAACCTGATGGCTCCATCCGTCTTGTGAGATACACTGCCGACCCCAAGAATGGTTTCCAGGTAATGTATCTGTATGCTTTTGATCTTAAACATTGGGAAGAAATCGTAAAGTACTAGAAAATTCGCACCGGGCCCGCGTTGAGGATTACGGCCCACTCCCATACACAGAGAGGAGGCCTGTGTCCCAGCAGTGGGAACGTTATAGTCTCGTGACTTACCTGTCTAATTCAATGTCATGCTAATGTATTTATTAGGTGCACTGATGTAAACAAAATGATGTCACCTAACTTTTTACATAATTTGCAGGCTACAGTGCATAAAAAAGCGGGCGGTCAACCTCAGAAACTTGTACATCATGGCCATGCAACGCAAGAAGATGACTCCAGAGAATACTAGTCCTGTTCCGTTGTTTTAGTTTAGTGTTTTATACTTTGTTGACTATTTATTAGTTCCTTTTGTTCAATAAAAAGGAGTGATACAATTACTAGTCATATAATTTACAAATCCAAACATATGTAACATATCACTTGAATAATTTCTTCAACGATTCCACTGAGAATGGCATAACGATTGTGTGCGTCTTGTCTCCGGCGATCATTTGTAATGCTTGTAAGTATCTTAACTGAAAAGTATCATAAATAGGTTAGAATTTACAATGATTGAACAATCGATGTAGAGTTTCAAATCGAGATCTAAATCATAATTGAAATAATACTGATCTTACTCTCAAAGACTAATTTGTATTGGAAACTAGCGACCCGCTCTACTGATGTGGCGACATATCAAAACATTATGATTTCTGTGCTAAATCCCAGTTAAATATCAGTGCTTATAAAAACAAGCGGCTTCGCCGGCTGTAGCCTCTGCCGTTGAGCAAAGTGCCGTCCGTGTATATGAGCACTTAAATGCACGAGCGGCGCATTGTTGCCGGTAGCCGACGATGCGGCGACGGCTGCAGTTAGACGCATCTACGCTGCCACTGACCGGTGTCGATGGCTGCAGTTGCCTCTGCCGTTGGAAACTTCCCGTTAGTGTATATGAGCACCTAATAGATACAATGAACCTTCTGGAATAAATTCTTTTTCACTTCTCATGCTCTAAAAGTTCGTCTTTATGTGGTGGGTAAGCGACGTAAAGTCGCTTTTAAGTTCTAGTGCATAAAGTATTTTTTTTTCTAAGACTAAGATAATCAGGCCTAACAGCCACACGCACAATAAAACGTTGCAGATTAAAGTCGTTATTTTATTTAATCTACAGGTATTAGGGTGAAGCCAGATGAGCGTATTTTTTTGAGTTGTGAGTCGCGTATTTTCGATCGCGTAATTTCTAATTTCAACAACACACAGCAACAACTCATTTTGCGTCACCGTGTGAACGAAACCGAATTTTTATTTGAAACCGAATGTAGCAGAAATTACGCGACCGAAATTACGCGACTCATAACTCAAAAAATTACGTTCGTCTGGCTTCACCCTTACTTTCGTGTTTTCTATCGTTAATTTATTATAACCAGATAAAATAGTTGTCATTTATTATTTAAAAACGCAAAGAAAAGTTTTTTTTGACTTGGCAGTAAGTATGCAGTACGTACCCAAGTCGAATGACACATGATGAAAAAAAAAAAAAAACTTTTAAGAAGTTGCGTGGTTTCTACAATTTTCCAACATTTTTGGACCGTGAAAAGTGATTTTGTGCCTGTTTCATTTTCTCGCAATCGAAGTGAAAAGCAGAGTGTATAACTAGGGCATAAACGAGCCATTTTACCCCTCGACTTAACTATCCACCCTCGCCTGCGGCTTCTTTTATGCACAAGTTGTACTACCTACTATAAAAACAATGTGAAAACCGAATCAAAATTTGTTGTTAAGAACTAAGCGGGCACCTCAGACCAAATAAAAAAGTCAAGACATAGCGATGGGAACAATACAAGTGAAGCATGCCAAAACTGCACCTCCGCTCTGTGGATACATGCTCACACGCACACATTTACAACCATTTACAATCAAACTACACCTCACTTAGTGCACACACGTTTACGAAACCGGCTTCACTTTACTGTTGACAGCCCTCTAGTTTTTTATTTGGTCTGAGGCGGGCACATTGACGGACACGAAAAGTGACTATTTATAGAAGTAGATGATTATGGATGATGGATGATTATATTCATACCAACCTGCATGCAATACGGATTATCCATAAGTAACGTAGTAGCTTTCTGGAGATTTTTAGTGGATTCTATTTCAGCTTTGGCTACAATAATTTTAGCATTCGCCAATCTATACGACTCAGCTTCTGTAGCCATTGCTCTTTGCAGTTGTGAGGGCAGGCATATATCCTTACTATGAGTAAGAAAAAGAAAATATTTAATGAAACTTAGTACAGACTGGATGATTGGCTAATAACCGATTTTTCAATCGTCAGATGGTTTTCATCTGAGGAAAAAATATGTTTGTTTGACCTATTTTCTATACAAAATATTGAAATATCGACTTAAGTAGTAAAGTGAATGTGAGATTTAAAGTTAGGTATAGAACATATTTATTGTGGTGGCGAAACTTTTGAGGGATTGCGATGACTTTAATTTCATGTAGGTAACGAAAACTGACAATGTCAAGCCACATGAAGTCCACGTCACCGCAATCTTAGCAGGCTTCAGCGATTGGTTTAAATGAAGCATCATATTTTAATGGGATCATTTTTGAATACCCACACTGCTATTGCGAGATTCTCTGGCATGAGTGGGTATAAATAAAATGACTGAGAAGTAGGTAATTGTATTTTCACCAGACTACGGCAAAGTCAAAACGAAAGGGTTTCTAAGTTTCTACCAGTCTATGATGTTTGTTTTTAGGCATGTTCCACCGTAGCGACTAAACTACTCATCCAATTTTGTTAAAATAATTTTATAACACATTTGCTCGTAAAGGGTCTCTTATTTCACCAATTTCAATATCGTATTGTATCCCATTACGTACTAGTGCGTTATTGTAATGTAAAACGCACGGTTTATCAAGATGCTCTGTCTAAAACGAACGGTACTTTTTTAAATCTAGCAAAGAGTTTTTATGTCAGAAAAGTGGTCAACATTTTATGAATAAAATTAAATTTGGGAGATAAAATATAATAAATAAACATTTAATTCCTTAATGTAATTAATTTTGAAAATAAATTACAACCATTTATCTGTAACAAAAACACAAAAATATTAATTTAATTTTTTAGTGATACTGGCTGTTTTTTGTGCCTTTGCCTTAAAAAAAGCGCTGATGCGCGCGCATCGCTATTTTGTGGACAAGTAAAAATTATTGCGCGAGCTTTTTCTTTTCGCTGTATTGTTTTTATTTGAAAATGTCGTCAAGTAATGATTAATTTATTAGTTCGACACTGCCAGAAGTCTCAGCGGCAGCGAAAAAGGCTACTCTAAGCCTCTTGCTGCCCGAAAAATCGACCAATAGGTACTTACAAGCGCAATACAAGCGTATCAAAATTTCATCTTATGGAAAACAAGCAAAGATGTAAATTTATTTTGAGAAAGTGTGTTTTTAGCCTATTTCATGGAACTTTCTCAAAAATATAAGTCAAGCTCTGGAACTTTCTCAAAAATATAAGTCAAGCTCATTGTGGGGTGCTACTATTCAATGCTAAAAAGCACTGTGAAAACAAAACATGGTACCTATTGATATCAAGTCATACTCCAACTTGCTGGCATTTCTATAAGTGATTAAAGATTTATTCGTTTAAGAAAGTCCGAGTTTTATTTATTTCCTCGCAAATATGTTATAAAACGTCGTATGACATACGTGCGCTTTGATAATTAAAGCCTCAGCTTTCTTGTAGCCCTCGCCTACGGCTCGGGCTAGCAATATCGCCTCGGTTGTAATTTTCAACTTACCGCACTTATATCATAATGTACTATTTATTATCTGCCACTTACACCTCAAACCCCACGATCTTTATTCCCCAGTTCACGGTCAAAGTCTTCATATTTCCAAAAACCTGAAAGCTTACTGCGGGTCTGTCGCAGAGGATGTCAGTTAGTTTTCGCGTTCCAAGGGCATTGCGCAAAGTTGTAGCTGCTAAAAATTGTGTGGATATTCTGTGTGAACAGAAAATTTTATTAGAAATGCACATCATAATTCACACATCCAGCCGAATTTAATCCACATCGAAGGGTGGCTTCTCGAAGTTGTGAAGGACTATGTCTACCTAGAGCAAGTCATCCAGCCCGGTAGACACAACTTTGAGAAAGAAGGCGACAGAAGGTTCCATTTGGGTTCTGCAGCGTTGTGCACAGCACGTCATAACAACCACCAAAGAGCAAATATAGAGATAGATCAGAGGTGAGAATGAGTTTTTTTAAGCTTAGCCACATGGGATGAGATTTGATACACTAAAAAACTGGAGCAACATGTAGCTCTACAATAAATCAATATTGTGTCGTATACAGTCTTGTTTCTTACTTATAATCAGCAATGTTAACAACCGCCCAAATTGGATCGTAAATCTTGTAGTAAACAACTGCATCCACGGCAACAGTCAAAGCATCTTTTGTTAAAGCCTGTTAAAATTTTTTATAATAAAATAGTTTTTTTGTTATGTTTATATTTTATAAGACTGCCTCGTTGGACAGTAGTCGCATGCATAACTGCTAAGCATTGGGTTCTAGCCTTTGGGATCAATTCCCAGGTCTGGAAAAGTGTTATAAGGTTTTCCATATTTGCGCCCCATTAATAGGGTCACCCTCCTAATCAAATCAAATCAAATCAAAAGTCATTTATTCAAACTAGGCTGAGAATCAGCACTTTTCGAACGTCAAAATTACATAAGACAGTCCCCCAAAAACGCCCGCCCTTCACCACTTCCTAGTGCTATCGCTGGGGAGAAGAAGTGGCGCAACAAACTCCCCAGCAGCACAGCTGTCTGTTCAGTTATAAAATACTCGACTGTATACAAAACTAGATCTGCAAAGTATCTAATTAACATTACAGGACACAGAACATTCAATAAAATTATTTGCCATATGTTAGCTAGCCACGCCAATATACCAACAAATACCATAAAAATCTATACGTACCTACTCAAGCTAAAATAAAAATACTAAATCAAAAGTAATAAAATAAAAATAAAAACTACCTAAATAAAAGCCTCCAGGTATAAAGGGCGTGACAACTTACATATTTATGCAATGCTGGGTTCTGTTCACATAGCTGTCACTTGAAGGCACAAATGATAGACCAGGACCATCAAAGTAAAAATTAATAAACAAGTTAGGTATTACTATATACCTATTACATGAGACTTAAACATAACTGACGAATTAAGAGTGCACCTCTCGGCCTGTACCGGTAGCGATAAAAATCAACATCATATCGACGAAATAATTAATGAAAATTGTAGAGAGATACCTCACCTCTTGGGGCGGTACTGCATAACAAATGATCCTCAAGTCTGTGAACTTAACGGTATCAACGCATGGTAGGTAGTGGACGAGACCAGGTCCATAGGGCACGCTGCTACGCAATTTTCCATTTCGTAAAATTACTGCTCGTTCAAAGTGTCTCACTACCTGTACTCAGCGAAAATGAAATCATTTTGAGAAATAAAATACCAATAGGTACTAGAGCAGAGTTCGTTCTGTGCCTATAATGTACTGGATTATCATTAAAAAATCGTCATGAGGGTTTTTGAACAAGCGTACGCAGGGCGAAAAGTTGATAGCTGAGAGTAAGTGAATGTTGAGAGAACATCGAAAAGTTAATATATTTGAGCCAGTCGACTTTCAGATTTTGAAAATAGACCAAAAATAACGTGATCTTCAGAGCCGCTGATTTTGGTATGATCGTGTGCAACTCAACCCATAATGACTTTAGGCAAATCTTATGAAGAAATTGTAGGCTTTCCCTAAATCAGACGACTTTGAAAACTCAGATTTGGAAAAATTTTAAAACAATTTTGAATATCCATTCAGGGCGAAAGTGTTACGACGTAAAAAGTCTTTACGTTTTCGTAAATTTTAACAAGTAAGGCTAAGGCTAAGTTTCGTCTTCACTAGCTTTATCAAACAATTGACCGACACCTCTGAATGTTTTTAAATAGTTGATAGCTCGTTAGATAGCCCTTACGAAGAGGTTGTATTTCAAATGGTTTGCTTCGTGTCACAGTACAATTTTGAAATAATGAACCGTACCATAATCCTTTAAAACATGTAATTTACATAATAAAGACTTGCAAAATCGTGTTGAACATCGTTGATCGTTGATTTTGTTGCTTGAGGAAATGAGAGTGAGCATCTAAATATTTAATTCAAAACGGAGATATGAATATTTTTATCTTACCACGAAGATAGCAAATAGCGAAAGGGGCAACGTCACAATAACAAATAAATACGACAGAAGCACAAGGCATTTCTCTATGAATTTAACTCGATAATCTGTAAAGGAAAAATTGTAAGTACATAGTCAGGGTCAAGGCGTTTGTCCACCGGTTTCATTCAAAACCAACACCCTAATTGCTTAAGACACTATCAATCTGAATCATTTTGAAGGAAATTGCTAATCCATAGCTTCATAAGTTCGAAAAATGTGTCTTCAATGTAAACAACGCAATGAATGTTGTTGAACTGTCAAAATTAAACCCATTGCTACTGATAGTGTACTCCGTCATTTCTTATTACGTACTCGTTATGCCCAATAAACTTATGCAATTTTTTTATGGTTTATATTTGTACATACCTTCACCGTTATCAGCTTGATCTAAATTGAAGCCTTGGTATATTCTAGATACGTTAGGATCTCTGTCTCGTTGTCCTCTTTCTTCATAATTTAAAGGTTCTTGTTGATTTTGAAGTACAGAGGTTTCTGATATTTGCGATTTTGGTTTCGGACAAGACATAATTACATTATTTGATTATTATTTTTTATGTAGGTAAGCCAGAACGGATGAAACTCAGTGTAGACAATTCAGAAAATATGACGTTGAGTAATTAAGCGATGAAAGTGAACTGTCAAAGTGAAAAAAAGTAGCTTATATTCATAGAGAATTCACTGAAACCTCAATTACAACCTATAAGTGACATCATCTTAGATTACACACTCGCTAAATTGTGTCTCATGCACCTGTCCCCGCCGCCTGGTGCTGGTGATGGGGCGGTGGCCTGGAGTCGTCGCGTGGCTCCGACGCCCGGAGCGTCTCCCACGGCGGCTGGGATGTGAAATTCTCTCCCACAAACCTCCCGCCACCTTTTTCGCTAGCATGACTGCTTCGAAGAAGGCGGTGACTGCCTCCCACTCCCTCTCGCCCCGGACCATGGCTTGAACCAGGGCCGGACG
Organism: Gortyna flavago; assembly: GCA_963669345.1. Taxonomy (NCBI): domain Eukaryota; kingdom Metazoa; phylum Arthropoda; class Insecta; order Lepidoptera; family Noctuidae; genus Gortyna; species Gortyna flavago. The sequence goes on from OY770131.1 coordinate 6,760,410, forward strand.
CGAGAGGTCACCGCCGCTGCCGATCGCCTCTACGAGGACACGGCGGTGCTCCGCCCAAGCAGGGCAGACCTGCACCGTATGCTCCACCGTGTCCTCCGGGCGATCCTCACAGTGGTAACACCCGGGCATTTCCTCACGCCCGATTATGTGCAGGAACCTCCCGAAACAACCATGTCCGATGAGGACCTGCGTCAGGCGGTAGGTGAGGACGCCGTGGCGCCTCTCTAGCCACTGCCCACTCCTCAAAGAGGAGACTTATCGCCACTATCGTGGCGTGCCCATTATCTGTGTCTAATGGAAATAAATATGTAGGTAGAGAAATTTATTGCTACTTACTATTATGTTTGCCTATTCCGATTGAATTGTAACGATGATTGTTCATGTTTTGATCGGCGGGTCTTTCAGTTGGTGTGGCCTGCTTTAGGTACCTACTATGGAATAAAATGAGGATATCGTAATTCAGTACAACACATTATGTTTATAAAATAATTTTTATTTAAGTTAAAAAGGATCAGAATTTTTTGCTTTTCCTTTAGATAATTTACTATTATCAATCGAGTATAAAATCGAAAAGAAAAGAACACATAATATCAGCTGGATTGAGCCGGGAGGGTAGGTCAGCCTGTTGGCTGATCTGCCTTCACCGCTCAATTCAGATTTTAGTCCAGTCATTTGGTAGTTTTACCTGGAAAGTATTACGGGTGTACAAAGGGTCAGAGAGGTCGAAAATCGCGAAGACTTAATCCCTGTACTTAGCTAACTAATTTAAACAATTATTGACATACATATTACAATAAAGTTATAAGTGACTAAATAATTTTAGTTATTGTTATCGTGTACCTTCGTGTACCCAAAATTATTATGTGATGAGTTATGTTGATAACAGTTAAAACTATCTATCTTATGCTTTGAAAGGCGAATGGGCCACACACACTCATAAAAGGCCCCAATTATAAGTGTTAATAAAGCTTAGGATAGTATGTGCATTTTGTAATGTTTCTCGGTAAATAAAGATAATGTGAAAGTGAAAAAAGTGTGACTGTTCTGTCTTCAAATGTATTCGTACACGACTCCAGTGACTAAACTGGCTGACTAACCGCGTGTCCGGAGACCATTACTTACCGATATTGATCCAAGTGTGTCAATCGGGAAGGGAAATATTACTGTCGTAGGCTGATTCGCAGCAATATAATTCAATGTTTGCAGATACCGGAGCTGAAATTTAAGAACGCATGTAAAGAAAACAGTCGGTTGTGGACATGAACTGCAGCGGCCTATCGTCGCGCGAGATATCGTTATCATTTAAGCCGAAAGACGACCACTGCTGGACGTAGGCCTCCCCCAATATGGATATGTGTAAACCGATTGCTAGTTTATGTTGGCCGTCGACCCTTCTAAAACAATAAAAAGCCCGATATACACGGCGCGATTTTATAGCCAGTTGCATGCAATAAGTTGAAGCTACTTACTATAAAACCACCGTCTAAATAGTGTTTGACTATGCAAGTTACTTTTTTGCTTCAATTTAATTGTATGGCACAGGTAAGAAACTGGTATTGTGCAAGTGGGGCTTTAGTGTGGAACCCCTTTACAAGATATGTAGCACCTTCTTTCCTACCCGTCATGTACAATCGCCTGCACCCGGTCAAAATGAGGATCAACGCCAGAGCTATCCAAGTCGCGACATATTGGTCGAACATGAGTTTGTTGAGTTGTTGTAACTAAAAGAAGTGGGATATATAGTAAAGTACTGCACTGGGGACATGGCAAATTACTGACATATGTATGTACTAACGAAAATATAGAACTACTAGCTGCTCACCACAACCCTTTCCCCATTCACCTTCTTAGGGTGGAATTTCGAAAACCCCTTTCTTAGTAGATACCTACTCTTCACAAAGAACACACCATCCGAATTTCATGTCTCTAGGACCAGCAGTTTAGGCTGTGCGTTGATATATCAGTCAGTCAGGAATTTTATATACATATGTAGTTAATATAACTTCTGTTCTTTAAAATAATATTTACTAGCATAACAGGCGGATTTTCCATCATTATTTGAGAGGCTTCCTTGAGGTTTTCAGCAGCTTTGATTTCACCTTCTGCTTCAATTACTTTGGCTTTAGCTATGCGAGTACCCTCAGCTTCAGCTGCCATTGCTTTTTGGAGTTCAAAAGGTAAAAATACATCTTTTCTGGAATCAAATCATGGAATGGAAACTATGGCTCTTTAAAAAAAAATTGTTTCGCTAATTACAGAAGTATAATACGTCTTGGAAAATATCATAGGATAATTTAATATCCGAAAATCGAGCTTAGATAAAAAAATATAAGTAACTACTATAATTGGTAAAGACAATGTGTAGTGAGAGGAAAAATACATTTCAACTCGTTCTATGACAACTCCCCATCTAATTGTGGTCTTGTCTATTGCTGTCCTGCACTTGAAACTTATGGATTCCCGGCTTGTTAATAGATTATATAATGAGTGCCCCCCAAGAATATTTCTTATCGTAGCAATCGTAATTAACTCGGTAGCGTATCTGCAATTGAGAATTGTCGTTATTAAGTAACTAAATAACAATCTCATTTCAGTTCTGATCGAAGCAATTTAATAGTTTACTTGTTATTTTGGATGTTCATTATACAAGCAAGTGGCCTCTCTATGTGGAAGTAGACGATTGCATCGACTGTCACTGTTACTGAATCTTTTGTAAGAACCTGAAACGAAGAGTCTTTGCTTACTTTGAATTATATACCGTTAGAGAAGCTCATCATCATCATTATTTCAGCTGAACGACGTCCACTGCTGGACATAGGCCTCCCCCAAGCACCGGCACTTCGACCAGTTCTGTGCTCCTCACATCCTGCGTGTTCCTGCGACCTTCACACATTCATCGATGCACCTTGTGGGGAGGCTCCAACATCTTCCGGTACGCGGTCGCCACTCCAGAACCTTTCAGCCCCATCGGACATTTGAAGGGCAATTCTCGTAATTTTAGGAACGTTCACCATTGACGTATCCATTACTAGCGTACACAGTCTGATCTCTGTCTCAAATACCTTTAATTTCTCTAAATTTTTGACAAGTTTTAGACATTTTTCACCGAGATGAGACTGCGACAAGATTTTGAACGTTTTAAATTACGAGAATTGGTGGCTTCTGTTCTGCGAGCAATGTGCCCTACCCACTGCCACCAATTATTCGGGCTATTTCGGCTACCTTGGTTCTCCTGCGGATCTCTTCATTTCTGATTCGGTCACGTAGGAAAACTCCAAGTATAGCTAAAGAAGCTCAATAAATAATATTTAAGTACTGATTTTTAAAACAACTGGACTGATAAAAAAAAGGCGAAAATCAAAACGAAGGCACCAGACAATATGTGATCCTTTTTACTGTTATAAAAATACTTTACTTCTTGCTGTGGCAGGTTGAACGATTGAGTTCTAAGGTCAATCATTTGAACGTCGTCGGTGCAGGGTATCACCCATATTATTCCTGGCCCAGCTGGCGAATCTATCCGCACTCTGCCGAAGCGCAAAATAACTGCTCGTTTGTACTGTTTTACCACCTAAAACAATTTATACTTCTCAAAATATCAATGTCCAGTACTGGCAAGCCTTTTTACTGGTTAAAATTTTCAAGTGTATGTACCTACTGGTATTTTTGTGGGTCTGTCAGACTTTGCTGACTAAAACCACACAGTATACTCTGTCGCTGGCCAGGGATCTGTTTTCACAGTTCCACATACGACATTAAATTTCGTTCATCGATTGTATGTATGTCTGTTTACGGACTGTGAACCAGCACCCTTATGAAAGGTATGAGGAACAAGGTGTAAAGTTCACCCATCTTCTATAGAAAAGGGAGGATCTTTCGACCAGACGGGTGTCGTGTCTGGTGGGCAACTGCCCGACGATTGATGTTGGGATTTTGTATTTTTGCTAGTTTCGTGGTAAAATTCGCTTGCGCGATTCAAGATTTTGCGTGACGTCAGAATGATGCGTAGTTCGCATGTGGAGTCTAGAACTCCAACACCCTAATTGCGTAACACACGATCAATCACAATCTTGAAAAATTTGTCTGGTCAACAACGTACCTACATAAGGCAATGAATTTTGTTGAACTGTCAAAATGAAAGCCATTGCTATTGTTAGTGTGTTACGCAAACACCCCGCTGTTTATGTTACTGCTTGCTGCTTGTGCAAATTGGAATACGTGCATGTAGTTTTACAGTACCTATGTAGAATCAATTAGTATGAAACAGTTTTGTATTGAAAATTGTCAATGCCTTAGCCCTTAATAGGTAATACGGGCTGTTGTCCGCAACTCCACGTCAATTTTGCGTGCTGCCTTAGCCCTTACAACAATCAATAAATAAAACTTACCCTAAAACATATTAATATCACCACTGGAAACAAGAGGATTGCTATTAAAGCTATTATTCGAAATATTTTTTCTATAGTAGATTCTTTTTGGAATCCTGAAAAAAATATTAGATATTTACACTAAAGTTAAACCAATACATTAAATTAGGTTAAATCTACAACAGTGGGTACTGATTTTTACAAAGTTTGAAGCAAAGATTCTCGGTTAAGGTCTTAGGGATCCCCGTTTTGCAGAATCATGTATGTAATTTAGGCCCACATCTAATAAGACCGAATTGATTATTATGTATTTCAAGTCATTGAAATAAAATAACTGCAAGTAAGTTTAGGTAGTACGTACTATGTAAAGATGATACGGGTATACTTGAAAAATCTGTTGGTGACTCTTTTGTTGACGGCGGCGTCAAAGATGTACGGGGCATAATATTATGAGAACCAAATGAGATAGCGAATGAGTAAAATACACTAAAATATTGTTCAATGTAAAAATCAAACACCAACGGTATAATCACATGACAAGATGACAAGTAACGTCAATCCAATTCTGTCTACTTCATAAAAAGTTGCATTCAATTTGGGAAAGAAGATTAAATTAATAAAAATAATTTTCAAAAACTTTATTAACGTTATTATTTGACTAATGTTAATTTGTTCAGAGACAGTTGATATATAATTTACAAATTGACTTGGTGGTGTGAGCTTGGTCCTGGTCCTCCCATGAATGATTTCAAGAAATCCATCGGAAATGGAAAAATTATTGTGGAATTCTTTTCAGCCGATATCGAACTGAGTGACTGGAGGTACCGCAGCTGAAATAGATGGACATGATTTATTAATTAAAGAAACTGCCTAACAACGCTACGGACAAACGGATAAGAGTCTTCCAGAAGGCCCATTTTGGGAAGAACCCACAGAGTAGTCTGATGATCTAGAGAAGGCCGTGGGAATACGAATACGGGCAGCACAGTGCTGTGTGGCGATTTTTGACCTTCGTCCATTGGGAGATGTCTTTTAACTGATAGCTGATCTAGCTAGCTATGGCCTAGACCAGGGCTGTCCAAACCAGGTACGATCCCGGGCCAACATAAATTTCTGGGTATTGGAGGTATTGGGGATTGGAGGGCTTCACAAACAAATACTTTATTTTTTTTAAGAAATGCACCTTTACCATTTTAATGGAAGTGCATTGATGCCGAGGCTGCGCTAAAGAAATCTTGGGGACGGGAATCGATGAAATCATGAAAGGCTTTTTTCATAACGTCAATGCCTAAAAATTTATTTTAAGCGTCATTTTCCAAAACAAAATAAGTTAATAGCATCTAGGTCTAAGGAGTATTGTGGGTGTTGAAGAGCTTCTAGTTGAAGCATCTGTGATTTTGACAAAGTCCTTTATGCGGTCTTTGACAAGCGTAGGTATTGTAATCTTTAAGGAGTGGACCTTAAATAAATGATTGGTGTTGCTGCGCATCTCGCGACAGCGAGACCAATTATTTATCAAGGGAGTGGACTAAAGCCATTGACTTTTATTGGTTTTCTCTGTCACCCATCGTATTCGCCAGCCCACACATCAACTTACTTGTAAAATGTTTTTTTTTTAATTTAGATAAGTTTTTACAGGGGTACATTTCAACTCCGAAGCGTTGTGTCGATGACAAACACCTTTTAAGAGTTCATCGATTCCCGTCCCCTGAATTTCTATAGGACGTCAAAATCAATGCACTTCCATTAAAATAGCAACGGTACATCAACCATAATATCTAAAAAACATCGATTAACGAATCTTTTCATATGTAGCATAAACTCAAGCAGCGAGCCGTGCTTTGGGCAGCCCTGGCCTGACAAGTATTATTTTTTACCTGCAATGCCATTGGATTATCTATCATAACAAGTGAAGCCTCCTTCAAGGCTTTAGACGCTTTTATTTCTCCTTCTGCTGCAATGATCTTAGCTCGAGCTTCACGATCTGCCTCGGCTTCTGCGGCCATTGCTCTTTGCAACTGCACAGGCAGTCTCACGTCCTTTCTGGAAACAGTCAGTATAAATACTTAAAGGGTACATGACTTGAATTATAATAAAACTGCCTAATTTTAGGGGTCCGATCTAGGTTACTTCTAGGTATAATACTATACATTACCGTCACGTCCATGAGTCTGCAAACCTTTAGTCGACTGTTGTTAATTCTCAGTAACTTCAGTACGATAAAAAGCTCACTTTGCTAGGAACAGACTTGCAGTTAATTTATAAGCAAATCTAAATTCCACTCTCAGTAATAACTGAGAATAGGTCCTTGGGGAGACAAAACGGAGAGACTGGAAATGGAAGTCAGTATTTGAGACATATGTATTCCTTCTTGAAAAGAGAATAACTGAATCTGAGGAATGAGGAATCAGGACTTAAAGATTGGCTTGGGCAACTGACGGATGGACATCAAGTAACTAATTTGTTGGGAGAAGTGCATAAGCTACTGCTGCTGGTATATCCACATTCTCTTTTAAAGGAGAAATACATATGACTTTGACGTGATTCGTTTGTAAGATATTCAAATACTGGCTTACATTTCGACCCTCTCCACTTCAACTCCCCAAGGATCAGTCGCTTCATCAAGGCTGGCTTGCATCATGTGACTTATTGCTTCTCTGTCTGACAGCAGCTGTGCCAAGTCTCGCATTCCAAGAACATTCCGGAGTGTCGTTGCAGCTAGAAGACGCGTTGATGCACTGGAAAATAAAATAAGCTTTAAACAAATGAAAGACTAAACCAACTTATCATTCGAGTTGGTTTGTTAATTTCTAGTTTATTCCAATTATTTTGTTCGAATCCGGGATTTCAGGACTGGAAAGGACGGACATGAAGATGTTCATGTACGATGTACGTCAGTGGTAACAACACCAGTATAATCTAAGCTGGCCTGTAATTGAAAACCAGGTCCAGTTGAAAACCAACGTCAGGCACTAATTGTCTGGCATTCTTGTTGAACTGAAAGTGTGACGCTGCCGCAAGGTACACTTTCCTGCTAACTTGTCACAACGCACTTTACAATTTTTTTTTACTTGTAGTATAATACGTTATGTTGTGTTGTGTGCCTTTTAGTATGTGCTAAATAAATGTATTTTCTTTCTAATTCTATTGAAATTTCGTACTACTCTAGTCGACATGCGGTCGACTGTACAGTCAATCACACACAAGTGGTAACAATTGTCGTAGCCAGGACCACTGCGCTGTTGACTATACGTCTAAGTTTTGAATTTTTGTAACTCCGCACTTTATGTAGTAGGTACCATAAAAATCTATTAAGTAGCTCTTAAAACAGTAAATGCTCCGGCAGATTGGGCGCGAAGCGACTCTAGTAAGAACTTTTATTATAGGTGTGTCATATATTCATAGTGTTACGTCATTTCTTTAAAATATCGATGGGTCCTATGTATAAGGGCCAATGTGCAAATTGACGACTTTTCAATAGAGGCTCTCAAAGTTTCAATTTGATATACAACATTATTTTTAGTATATACGAAACCTGAATATAGTTTGTTCAGAATAAGTAACTGAAGCGATTTCAATAATTTTTACACCATGTTATATTTTGTTCCAAAAATATTTAATCACAAGTTAATGACAATAAAATCGCCGTACAGTTATGTACATACTGCCAAACTATTATCAATGAGCGTACGATGCTGGAGGAGCATAAAACATGGTCAACCCGCTCCGCGCCGCGTGGTGAGCATATTTTTGAACGGACAACCAGATAACATAACAAGCTTATAACTTTGTGATTTCTCATGATACAGTTTTGAAATTTTGTATATAGATTCTTTACATTAAAATACTAGACACGTGTTTCGGGTTTCGCATATACAAAAAATAATGTTGTATTTTTTACATGCTTGAACTGATGTTTGTGAAACTTTGATTGAAAAGTTCAGTCAATTTGCACATTGGCCCTTATACACAGGACCCATCGATATGCTTATTTTTTTGGATATTGGCACCCTGTATTTTCTTAATATTCATGTATAGCATAGTATAAGTATAATCAGTCTATAATGTTTCCACTGTTGGGTCACAGGTCACCTCTCTGTCAAAAGTAGCACCACGCGGGCCCAGTGTCTTCGAATTTTTGGTTCCAGGAAATGCGGGTTTTCCTTCACCGTTTTGAGAGCAGTGGTGATGAAATAATTTACAAAAAGTAAAGCGAATAATAAATCTTCATGTACTTTTTTTATAATTTATTGTGCTTGTGTATTGTGCTATTTATTTTTTGTGCACTAAATCCTACTTTCTACTAATATTATAAACGCGAAAGTTTGTGACGATGTATGGATGGATGGATGTTTGTCCCTCTTTCACACAAAAACTACTCAACGGATTTGGAGGAAATCACACAGATAGTTTATAATCAGGATTAATACACAAGATTTTTATCCCGATATTCCTACGGGATCGAAACTTATGCGGGTGAAACCGCGGTGCACTCCTAGTGGATGATATATCTATCTCAGGGGCTTTTGGACTCGAAGAAAAATACATAATAAAGGATGTTACCTATAATCAGCAACCCGAACAACGGCATTCAGAGGTTCCTTGATCCGGTAGTACACCACTGCGTCCACAGCCACTGTTACCGAATCTCGCGTTAAAACCTGAAACATTGAGTAAAGATTGTATTTGAGGTGGCCATCGAGGTTTGTTTGGGCGAGTTCTACTAAAAACGCTTTTGGATTGTGACATCATCAAGAAAGAAAATACTGGACATAAGTTTCCTCTAAAGCGGATCTCTAGCTACAAGACGAGCGCGGACAATGCGCCCCCGGCGCGTGATTTTTTACATACTTTGGCTCCGTTTTCTGCGCCCCGTCGACCGTCGCGTCGCGTGCCGCGTTGTAGTGGGAGATCCGTCTTAGTATCGAAATGAGATGCGCAAGTAGGTACCTATAAATATATTTTTAGTAGGTACTTCATCATCAAACTAAATGTAATGGAAAAAAATATGAAACTGTTCAGATGACAATAAAAGTTGTCTGATCATCAGCATAGTTCAAGCGATTTTAGTCATTTTTCTGTCATAAAGACCTAATCTAACTAAAACTATTAACTAGCTAAAAATGGCATCGAAACATTCCTCCGCATTGCTGTCGACTGGTATGTACCCAAGTGACTGGCGGCATTGGCATGTCGAATGGCAATGCTTAGCCTCTGGCCAAGGTCAAAGCCAGCCCTTGGGTCAAGAAGTGTCAACCAGCCGTTTGGAGATTTCGTTGAACAAAACATGAGTACTCGGACCCCACGGTCATAAAGTACATAAATTAGCTGTTTTAGTATTTAGCATAATTTCAAAACGACCGTAACCTTGTAGTAAATTAGTAGATAAATGTAAATGAACGTGTTCGACTCGAACGAGAGGATGTAATTGTAACTGTTAGGCAGCTACTTGTGGGATGACATTTGCCAAGTTCAAATGTCGTGGGAAGACACCGCTCTCCTAGCGACATCACGACGCCACGGCCGATTAATATTATTAAAACATTACAACGAAGGAAATTACAACTACTTGTGACATAAGACTGAGATACACACTTTCACTGTTCGTAAAGCAGTGTGTGGTCTTGGGGAAGGGCTACGAATAAGTAATTACTTATTCGTAGAGGCAGGGAAAGGTTAAAATAGTAATAATGTAATACACTGCTACAAGGTTCGTTTGGCACTCGAATGGCGTTGACAGGGGGGAGCTGTTGGTAAACATTCTTACAGTGCCAGTTAAAATTTATTAAAAAATAAGATCCAAAGTCCACTCATAAAAAATAAGATGGCGTTGTTAGATCCAATTTTGGGATAAATGATAAATGATTTTATTTTTGTAAGTAGGTTTGTACAAACACTTTTCAAAAAACAATAATATTTTTTTATAAAACTAGATGAGGTCAGCGTTTCCTATCTGACTAATCTGAGAAGAAAGGCCGAAACAAACTCAGAGGTCACAGTCTCTTTTAAAGTCCAGACATCATAATCTTGGTCAGGTTATATGAAGACCATGTAGATCGGTCTGAGATGGTCTTTTGAGGAAAGAACCACACAGATTGAGAGGACCTGCCCAGTCAGTGCACGCATTTGTCAGAAATCGTGCAGCTCAACTCAAAACTTAAGGAGCTCAACGATTCGACGAACAATACCAAAGAAAGGACATTTGAGTAGGCCACATAAATTACTCAAACTGCCAGACCTAGACAAAAACTAACACAATAGAGAGAATAATAAAAAAAAAAAAAAGTGACCCACATTGTCTTCACATGCACAATAATTAAAATAATATAATACTTTACAAAGTAAGCAAATGTCATTGTTTATTGGATTTAAGCACGCGTCTTGTACAGACACCAGCACATTAATAAGCTACCCGAAACTGTCAAATTTTCCCAATCAACTTTGAACCTTATGTTTTAGCAATAAGGTTGAAAATCTATTAAAGGAATTTGACAGATTGTAGTAGCTTGATGTGTGCTGGCGTCTGTACCTAAAACCACGACGCCTGGACTTTATGATTCATCCAATAACTATTGCAAAGACGACGGCAAATGTTACCTATCAGCAACCCTGCCTGGGTTCAATGTTTTATGATACACGGATTAAATGGTAGAAATGGTCGCTAGCACATAGTGACGTAACGACATGTCCTGAGGTGCTTGAAGAGTGGAGAGGTATTCCACAGCTTTCAGAACAATCCCAGAGCCCGGAAGATGGTCCAGATCCCTACGAGCACTTACTGGAATACTTCCTTCCCCTGAGCACATTTGCTCTTGCGAATCTCCACTCCATCCTGCCAATAAGGCAAGCCAGGTGCGAGGAACAAGACTACTCCCGGGGGAAAGGGTCCGCGGGGTCGCTACTGCCCAACAGCTCGCCACATGCTGCCCTGCGGGTTTCTGTATCTCTCTTGGTCTGGTTCCTTACCCTAGACCTGTTCCGGCAAGGTAAACTGTACAGGCACAAGCCCTCAAGCCCCACCACGACGTCAACGTAGAGATACGGCGGTGGGGATAATTATATTATTAATATCTTCAATATTTAATATAACTCTAACATCGTCAACTCGTCTTTAGCAAGCGTGGTGGTCAATGCTCGTGCCTTCTCTGTTTGAGAAGAGGTCTTTGCTCAGCAGTAAGACAGTAAAAGGCAGGAATCATTATTTATATCTTTCACCAATAAACAAATGAACATACCTAAATACTAATCCAAAATGGTTGATTGAAGATGATTCATAAAGTACTCTGCATTCTCCAGCGCAACGCCAGCTATAAATCTTATGCAACTTGTGTAAGCAACGCTACAGGGTCATGTAACAGTGCATTCAAGTGTTTAATGTTACTTTTAAACTCTTTCATGAAAAATAATGAGTTACTTAATGATATCGTAAGTATAGGTAACAAAAACTAGGTAATATTAACAAGTTTCAACTTAATTTAACAGAAACTGGGCTATGTTCACAATAGTCTGCTTTGTTTTTTGCCTAAAAGCGCCTGACTTAGTTGCTACACTACTGATTTTGAAAACTTTGCTAGAGAATCTAGAATGCATAAAGCAATGGTGGCTCAGTGGTAACGGCTGCGACTTGCGAGTGTAGGTCGTGGGTTCGAATCCAAGCAGGCACTTTACTATGTGTAAATTATTTCATCACCACTGCTCTCAAATGTTGAAGGAAAACATCTTGAGGCAACCGGCATGTTCTAGAAGCAAAAATTCGAAGACATTATCACATCCACAAACCCGCACTGGGCCCGCGTGGTGGATTATGGCTCACTCCATCTCTCAGAGAGGAGGGCTGTGTCCCAGCAGTTGGAACATTATAGGCTGATTATGTATGTGTGTATGTGTGAGGGTGTGTGTACCAGTATATAATTATCACGTTACTGTACTTACAATGTTCAATGCCCTAATTCTATCATTACGCCGTCTAATCGCCGTTAATTTATACGGCAAACAAAACGTATCCAGGTCAAAGAGGCTGTCTGTTCTCGTCAGAACAATGGACAAGTTAAAACAATCTGCCTTGCATCCTTCATGATATTGACCATATACCGGGTCAAATTAAATTAGCTAGCGAAACGACCCAGACGTAATGGATCGATATCTAAACATGATAAACCAAAAAAAAAATTGGGTGAACTTCACAGATGTGATTGATATCGTTATTGAATATCGAAACACGATTAAACATATTTTCTCAACTCATACTTCAAGTAACAACAATAACAGCGGTCGTCGACCCCTACGAAAAAACATCTAATTTTTTTATTCTTATTTCAGCGTGTTTATTATTCATACCCATCACGACTGCAGAGTTTCGTTAGCAAATTTAATTTGACCCTGTATTTACATCGGAACGGCCCAAGATTTGTTTTTGAACACGGATCCATCTTCAACGGCCTGCTATAAATACACGATGATTATGAGAACATACACATGGAAGTCAGTTTACTCGATATATTAAGTACAAAACTAACAATGTTGATTGCAGGATTTCATAACATGGAGAATTATGATGGCGACTGAAATAAACCAGATTACCAGACCGACAAATGCTAAGAATCCTGAGTTGTTACAGAATCGATGTGCAATTGATGGCTGCTGTTTATTCTGAAACTGTTGATTTATCGTTATGATTTGTTTTATCTTTTTGTGTCCTCCTTTTGATCTGTCTGCTACCGTGATTACTTAAAGTTCTGCTGTACCAATATTTGGTGGTGTCCGTGGGTCGTGTTAACTATTATTGCACCTGCTTGTGGGCTCCTGCAGAGATTACCAACAGTCAGATCCATGTTATTTTACCTTCGATTTTACATCACTGTCTTTAGTTGATTTCTCACAGTGACCTTTATTCTCATTCTGATAAGGTTGCTGTTGGGTTGCTGCCACTGGCAAGTCTGTGAAAATCATTGTGATCTTTATTCTCGTTGCTATAAGGTTGCTGTTACGTTGCTGCTGACAGAGGTAAAATAACTGTGAACAGATTGTAAGCCATAGTTTGTTTCTCTGGTCGAATGTGGTGTAGAGATCTCATTGTTAGTAGGTAAAAATTCAATGGATTGCTAATTAAGACGACTCCTAATGCGTAGCCATGAGCCATGATATATTTGTAGACTTCATGATTCGATAAAATCAAATAATGAACTTTTGCGTTAATTATAAACTGACTAACGTTCCACGGTAACAAGGTGTTTTGTCGAAATTCTGGAACCGCTTGTTACGTTGTACATTGCACTTCTGCTTACAGCATTATCAACATTAAACAAACAGATAATAGATTCAATAGCACCTGATGTAAGATATAAAACAATACCAACCACGTAAATCTACGCTGCTTAATTGCATGTTTCAGAGCATGTAAAATTTTGCTTCAACAATAACGTAAATAATTGTACCACGTGGCTGCCACAAAACTGGCTTCAGTATGGCATTGGTATTGAAAATCGTTAACCCAGTTGTTTCACGCCATTCAGTTGGCTAACGATTAATTGATGTGGCTGTAAACTATCAATCAAAGTTTTACGACATGTAAAACAAACGTTTCTTGTAAACCAATTGTCTGGGAATCGACCTACTGATCAGTTACTATTTGTAGACAAGGGTGAGATACATCGTGGATTGTAGGATATACCTAGGTATCACGGATTTTGGGATACATCTGAATTCGCACATGGTAGACCATCTGCGAATATTATGTCATCGTTTTCATCTGTCTTTCCATATCATTTTTCTGTTCATATCCCAGTGTATTTAAGCTCGGCACAGCATGCCCAAATTTTGTCTTAAAATAGCAACGATCTGTTTTAAAATCCATAATAACTAAAACTATTGAAAAAATAAGAAAATAAAGAAAAGAAGTTTATTTTCAGTAAACTAGACGCAGAGAAAGAACACTAACACAAAAAAGAACAAGTTAGGCGGAAAATAGGTATTATGTTTATGTAATTGGCAAACACTTCCTCGCTACGCAACAAGGCAAACGAAAATGCAAAGAACTCCACTGAATCAATGTTAGGACACATTTTTACAACAAAAACTCCAACCAAACTGCTGTAATTACATAAATATTACTGAAAGATGTATGTACTAAATAGATGCGTGGGTATGGGTTATTTATTTAAAGCATGGACGTGTTTATTTGTATTCTGAAAGCCACTGACCGGCAGCTCTTGGTCATGCTATGTTTTTACGTGCAGTTTTGAACATGTGGCGGGCCTGCCAGACATGTAATGGACGATATCAAAATGTTATGGCCAGATGTCCGAGTTATACTAATACATTTTTTTGAGACCAAGGTGTAGGTTCGTAGTAGGTATATGACTCTTTTCATTGTTAGCACAATATGTAAATTCAGTCATTGTAATGAATATTTTTTTCAGTAACAGAAATAGTTTTGCAATGACAAGATTGGGTTAAACAGAGTGCTTAGAGAGACAAATTCAGTTAAAAGCTAAGATGGTCAATTGTTTAAGGAAATTTCGAGACGGGTGGTTGACACTTCCCGTGACCCAAGGACTGGCTTTTACCTTCGCTAGAGGCTAAGCATTGCCATACAACGTGGTAATGCTGCCAGTCGGCCAACCTCTTGGGTACGTTATCGACAGCGATGCGGATGAATTTTTCGACTCTTTATTTTAGTTTGTGTATGTTTTAGTTAAGTTAGGATGCTCGTAATTTTGTTATTTTTATTAATTAATAAGGTATCAGTTATTATTTGCTTACTTATTATTTTTTTCTAGAAAATTGAAGTAAATGCTAAGATTATAATAAGAGATAATAATAAACCAACCCGCACTGGGCCCGCGTGGTGGATTACAGCCCACTCCCTCTCACTGAGAGGAGGCTGTTATAGGCTAATTATATTTTGTAAAAATAATAAATATTGTTTAAGAAAAATTTCATTTTGGTGGTAAGCCACTTGCGACAGACATTTGCTTTTAAAAACAGAGAAGGTACGAATAATGTCAAATGGAAATATAATAACATAATATCACGCTTGTGTTGCGCGAGAGTTGAAGGCGTATACCTATAGTACACCCACATTTAGCCCGATAAGTAATAAGGGGCGAGCCTTTCTACCGGGCACAAATCCAGACTCCAGGCTGCTGAAAAACCCAATAACACTTTGCCCACCGTGGAAATCGAACCCAGCAATGTCATTGCATGCTCAGCTGTAGCGCTTACAATCATTAAGCCAATGAGGCAGTTGAATGGAAACATAATTGCAATGGTAAAGTAGCCATTACTTCTACTTATGACATTCAGACACGGAAAACATCATAAAATGGCATCTATTACCATCGAAGTTACATAATCAGCGGTTGAGGTAGGAATAAATTAAGTGCTATTACATAAATTCACTTCGCTCAGGCCCACAGTAATAGAGCAATTGATAAATTACCTGCTATTAATAGCTATTGGAAACCTGATCATAAAATAAACCAAGCAGGTGCGAATCAAGGAGGATGATGATATTTTTGTTACTGCAAAAAATGCGATTTAATTTTAATTCAACGAACACTAGCGGAAACTTTAATAAACTGACGAGTGATATGCGGACTCAACGAGAGAGTCCGCGTATCACGAGTTTCGTTGATTAGTCAGTTTCTCTGATTGGTCAGTTTTGTATTGTCTTATATGAAACGTTATGTTTTAATGCCGATGATTCCTAGCCAAACCTTCTCACTGTAAAAGTGTACATTCATTAAAGTAAGTAGGTAGGTTACAGGTAAGTAGGTAGGTTAGGTACACTTACTTCTTGAGGAGGCACGTCGAAGGAGACTGTTCGCAAATCCACTTTCCTATAAGTGTCGATGCAAGGAAGCACGAAGAACAGGCCAGGACCCCTTGCACCTCCTTTTCTTACCCGACCAAGCCGGAATATGACGGCTCGTTCAAACTCTTGGACCACCTGAAAATGAGTTTCAAGCAGTTTTTAAAGGAAAAATAGAGATAAAGAATTTGGTTTTATACAGGACTGAGAGAAGAAATTAAACCTGTAAAAAGTCTTGGAAACTGAAAAGACCAATCTTCGTTGATTTTGAAGTAGGCTGACAAAAGTGGAAAACAGCTGCTTATTTTTTTCGATTGCATTTCATAACGTGAAACTTATCCGTACAAATATTTTATCACATCAAATTCCGATAAATAAATAATGAATCAACACATTTAGTCGTAACTGTTTAGCGGCGATGCCTCAGGGGTGGTCCCATATAAATTTTATTAACTTTGCTTGGGTAGTTTTTGAGTTAGCTTAAAAAATACGTGTTTTTGCCACTTCGTTTTTATTGATGATGTTATAATGATTTCCTGTGACTGATATTTATATGGCAAGTAGTGTTTATACGAATTTGTGTGGGGTAAGTACAACTAAAAAAAAAAACTACTTTTGTAAGTCGGTGGAAAACATCGAAAATGCGAACCCAAATCCGAAATTAAAGTTATTTTTCACTTTGTACTGACTTTTTAAGAAGTCAGTTGTTTTTTTTTTGTAAAAAAGTTTTATTATTCTCCCGTAAATAATCCCGAAAAAAGTTCTTCACGTTATATAAAAGATTGATGGATTTGAACCGATTAACACCATAGGTGATGATCGACACTATGCTTTAAAAGTAGGGGGATATTGTTATTTATTTACCTTGAAACATTCGAACAGTGAAAACGGGAAAGTGATGATCACAAGCAGGAACGATAAGAATGTTGCAAATCGCTCTATGCATCCCACCGAGTCTGGATTCGCTGTCACACACAAAACAATTTATAAATTAATAAAAAAATACTTAAACAAAATCCCAAATACCTACAACACTATGTTCAATTATCACGATTGATATCACGATATAACGTAACTCCAATATCACAAATACACACGCATTTAAAAAAAGACAATAATCTCGCAAAACTGAACAATCGGTTAATAAGTGCGACGAAAGCGCGAATTATTTGTCAAGCCTCCTTGCAAGCTTCACTCTTACGTCAAGGTACTTACGCATTTGTATCGTGATAGCGCAAGAAGTACCCGTATCGCAATCTAAAATATTCAAATGTTCAAAATTAGAGCTTATATCATTTGTGGAGACCGCAGGCGCACTAAGTTCAGTGTTTACTCACGACTGGGCACGTTGTCACGCCTAGTGCTTATCGTTCTTAGCTCCGTGCGCATTTTGAGAGCCCGCAGAACCCTACTGTGTTATTATGTTATTGTAATATCGGGGGGAGGAGCAATAAATTCGCATTAACAGCGTTTTACTCGACTAACAATCGCGGACTGCGCTGACATACGGACTAACTTACTGTCAGAAGAGTCCAGCTGTTTACACGACCCAAAAACTACACTGATTCCAACTAAAAATATCAATTACAATGCGATGTTCCACAACAATAAGAAAGCTATAAATCACCGTTGATAGCGTTTAGTGAAAATGTATTTACGTATTTCGAGGTAGCACTCCACTTCCCCCGAATCCTTGTCGTAGCAACCGAAATCCATGTGGTGCGAGAGAGCGCGAAACGTTAACCGCATTGACCGGGTTGTCAATCGTGGTAAAGTGGTCGTGTCTTCAAACCGCTGTCTATATTGATACTAAGGTGAGACGCGCGGAAGATCAGGTTGTTGATAAAAATAAATAAATAACGCACTTTGAGCCATAACGATGGGCGGCGCGGGCGCACACCGGGCCGCGGTGCTCCAAATTGTGAGAATTAGGTATATTGAGGCGTTTCATGCGCCACTGCACTACATAAATTATAACAGGATGTTTGGATAATAAGTACGCGAATATCAGATTATTTTACGACAGTGCGCGAGATCTGAAGACGAGTCATTAGGACAAGTACCAACTGATATTTATGTTTCGGATGCAAAAATGATGTTAAATGTCTATTTTCAGTATTCATCATCTGTACAACACTCGTCTTGTTCGGAACAGCTGGGTAATATAATGTTGCCGTTATAAACTATAAAATATTTACATCGCAAATCAATTCGTTGTCTAAATATTGTATAGCATTATGATAATACTTTGTTTACTGAACTCATTACACGTAATGATTTATTACACTTGATCTTTAATTTCTCGACGTTTATGTACCCTATATATAGAAAACTACGGCTATATGCATTGTACATACACTTTACTAATAAGGTCTGTTTTAGGCCTGTCAACGGCACTGAAAAATAATATGTAAGATCAATAATAATTATGGAGACTTTAGTTCCCAAACACAGCTGGCTATAACGAATTGTTATTTTTATCCTGAATCTACTATGATTAAAGACGGATTTAGATAACGTATAATTTTAATAAGTAGTCATAGCAAATTTCAATGAGTCATAGTCATTAATTTTCACAGAAAATATATGTATGTCAAAATCAAAAGTCATTTATTAAAACTAGGCTGAGATTCAGCACTTCTCGAACGTCAAAATTACAAAAGACAGTTCCCCAAAACACCCGCCCTTCACCATTCCTAGTGCTTTCGCTGGGGAGAAGAACTGGCGCAACAAACTCTCTGCCTAAAAGTGTAACCCTATTTTCCCCAATTTCCCAGTATGTGCACGCAGCATGAACTAAAATTATTTACTTTACCGTAATATTATAATAATGCATATTTCCGTAATAGAGAACCAGACCAACATTCACGTGGAAAATATGGAATTTTGTTGTAAACCTGATGTAGGTCAGTTCTATCAAAGTCGGTCGATGCCCAACTCACACAACGCTATCTTTGATCTCAGTCTGACGTCTCCCGGTTTATATACTAGAGTAATTTTTGTTCTCAAATATACTGCAGTTTTACCTAAATGTAATGGGAAAATATTACCCAACAAATTGGCTAGTGAGGAAAGCACTGTAAATCACTGTAAATGAAATGAAAAACAACAAATTACAGGCGTGCGACCCAAGATTGAGCGACAGTGACGTGCAATTGGAGACGCCTAAATCCAGTAGTGGAATACTATAGGCTGCTGATTTAGATGCTCCTTTTCTCCTGGAAGCAAACCCCTCTTCTCTTCTCTTTAAAAAAAAGGAATGAGATCTGAGGGCCAATTCTCGTACTTATAGGAAACTTCGCAGTCTCTCATCAGTCTTAGTTTTAATCTTTAAAAAATACAACTAATTTCGCCCTACACTTTTATTGATTGATTACCGCTGATATTGATTACCGCTGAGATGAGATTGTGACTAGATTTTGAACGGTTTTATTTACGAGAATTGGCCTTCTGATTACCAATATCGTGCACTGCGGGAGGTGCTGGAGAACTGGTGTTGTGGCGCAACTTTGGAAAGGTAATCAACTCGAGTTGATTCCTCACGAAACATGGGCAACTGCACATTGCCAGTCAATTCCATGTTCCTTCATGAAATTAAATTCAAAAGGCGCAGGAGCTTCTTATCATTTACTTTAGGAACCCCGACCATTGCTCAACTAAATGCTGAAGAAGCGGGTGATTGATCAGTGCTCATGACGATAAAGTAAAGCAAAAATGTATCTATTATTATAGCATAATCAGTCTATATATAATGTTCCCACTGCTGGGACACAGGCCTCGTCTCGGTGAGAGGAGTCTATTATTAAACTATATCCATATTCTACTACTACGTCAAAGTTTACCGAGCTCAAGTCATTAACGCCGAATTTATTTACCGACCTAATTAATACGGTTAGCGTAGTACTAGACGTCGGCTCCTAACAATAAATCTTTGTAATGTTTGAGATCAATAGCTCAACGGCTAGGCGTCGACTGGCGAGTAAGGTCGTGAGTTCGATCCCCACCTGTTACACGTGCCGTAAACGAACTAATTCTTGCTACAAGCATTCTTACTAATAATTGTTGCTAGCAAATAAAAAAGTACCTATAAGTAGTTCAATCGACAGTCTTCATTTTAACCGACTTCCAAAAAGGAGGAGGTTATTTATGTTCGACTTTATGTATGTTTTTTTTCTTTTATTTTATGTGTCTTCATCGATTATTCCGTCAATTGTGGACCGGTTTGAATTTCTTTTTGTTTGATCTGGTATTCTTTCGTCAATTAGTTAATAAATGTCATGTGCAAAATTGATACAAGCAAAACATTTATTGACTCGTAAAATCTTGTCATCATTCTTCTATCCTCATCCCAGTCTATCAGAGAGCGGAGTCAGCGCAGCAGGTATGTGTTCTTCTTATATAATTTAACTAGATCAATCGTCATCTCAGTGTTTACTTCTTTCATAGCCATCAAAATTATCTTGTCTTGTGTAATATATTAACCGGATTTAACGGATAATGATGACTTAGGGATATCATCATTGTCGGTTAATTAACCGACATCGCTGTAAGGGTCGGTGGGTATAAAAATCTCGCAAACGATGTAAAAGTCAACTACCGAATTATAGTGTGGCACCCTGCCAAGTAATCAGCTACTTGATTAGTACCGGGTTGGTTTCACAAACATTTTCTTTAAAAACATTATATGAAAACAATGGTTCCACATCATAAATATGAGTCACACATGTGTCATCTTCGCATCGTCATGGTGTTCTCAGTTTTGATTGCACTATGAGCTCAATTTTTTAAGTTCATCTTTGCCATCACTGACATTGGTAAAAGAAAACGTCGTGAAGAACCCTAAAAAGAAAAATCCTAATCCATTGCTTCATATGTTTGAAAATTTCGTCTGTTCGTAAATAACGCAATGAATGTTGTCGAATTGTCAAAATGAAAGTAATTGCAATTGTAAGTGTGATAGGCTCGGACTACACCAAAGCGGGGACGAGAGGAGATGTGTTAGAAACAATCAATAGGATTTTGTTCTTCGCTTTGCTGGAGCCCGGGCCATACTCAATTATCCCCCTAGACTTATCTACAGGATGGCACGGACATCAACGCGCAAACTGTAACCATGAATTCAGCACATGATTCCAGACAGAAGTGATTACTTTCGTCTACAATACACATTTTCAAGTCAAAGTTGCGACACATGAAATTAATTCCTGAGATTTACCATACACCACGTATCTTTGATCAGCTACTGTGTAATCAGACCTAAACTAAACACACATAAACATAGCTACCTACTATATATATACAAGTATATAGTTACTCCAACCGTCGTTTCACAACATCTAACGATACAATCGAGAATCGTGGGGATCAAACGGGTACTCTAAAATTTTTGCGTCCATTGCGATCAAAAAGGTGAAGTATTTCTGAAACACACGCATTTTTGGTAGCAAGAATGTCTATTATAACCAATTTGTTTGGTGACTGAAAATTTATGTGAACGCGCTAGCTCGTGCATCAATAACCCTAGTGGGGGAGAATCCAACAAGATTTTAAAGTAGTGGAATCTGCCCCACTAAATTCATCCCCATTCCACTTTGCCCCTACCAGTGGGGCGGCCGATGGGGCAAAGTGGAATAATTCATTTTTATGTGTAAAATTTTGAGGCAACTTGACTTTTTGATTCTATTCTATTCTATTTTTCTTTATGGCAATGGTGCCGATGTCGACAATTGATTCTTAATTCACCAACAATTTGTCCGTTGACTCGTATGCCAATTGTGTTTAAAACTATAAAAATGTCGTTTTTATGGTTTTTAAGTGACCTAATCAGCCTACCAAAAGTGCTCTTCTATTGATACTCCATGGTGCAATGCACTGCTGAATTGACTGTGACTTGCTAGGCATAGCCTGCATCATCCTGCTGCTGGAAAAGGCTACTTTCCATAACTTACTGGCATGTAGCTCGGCTATTCAATTACGTTTTTCAAAAAAGTAGGGTATTTGGATTTTAAAGTTAAGTATGCCATACTAATTAATACCAATGTCTGTCTAAGAAAAAGCATCTTTAGGTTATACAGGTATGAGGAACAGGTGTAAAGTTCACTCATCCTCCATAGACAAGGGAGGATCCTGCGACCAGACGGGTGTCGTGTCTGGTGGGTAAAAGCACAGAACAGATAAAAGAGGGTAAAAGCCCGACAATTGATGTTGGGACGTTGTATAAATGCTAGTTGCGCGGTAAACTCTGCTTGTGCGATGCAGGATTTTGCGTGACGGCCATGTGTCACAAAGTGCCTGCTACAAAGTTTAAGGAAGATTTTTTAAACGAAAACTTCTTTAGGCGCACTTTGCGCTCTTTTTTATCTCGTCTACGACAACGCTCAGCCTAGACTGATCTAGCAGTTTCAGTGACATATCACATTTATAGTCAAGTGTATCACTTACTTGCACTCAGCTTGTCAGGCTCTTTGCATAATTGGTGACAAGAAGCCATTCCACCGCATACGAGTGGGTACTATTAACGTAAACGCACCTAATAACGACCCGTTAAAATCCGCGTTCATTACCGCCCTATTCAGAAAACTATCATTTTTATGTCATGTATTAAAGCTACACAATTGGTTGCTTTAAAAAAAATGTAGATGTATTTGTATTGCAAATGTTCATCTCTTGTTTCTGTGCGTAACTCGACGATTTAAATAATAATTGCTCAGTTCGTCCGTGGACGCCGAACTTAGTGCATTTCCCATAGTGTGGCATTCCCGATGGCGTAAGTACTCTTGTTTCTTTTTTAGCAGAAGATTATATCGTCAAGCATTTTAATGTAACTTCTAGTTCTTTTGATGCATTTTTGATACTTTCAGGAACACAAGTAATGATTCATTTTAATGAGATACTATTTTATTTTGCTTAACTTTCAATATAAAAAATAGGCGGTAATTAGGAACAAAAATCACAATTTTATTCCTATTGTCGACCCATGTCGCTGATAAGTACTTGTTGTATCTTTTGTTTGCCATGATTTTTGTTAAAATGCTTAAATTAATAGGCAGGAGGCTATACTAACTCAGTTCCTTAGTATGTTAACTTACATTTGAGCTATTAACGCCTTATATTCAAGAGCTTTAGTAGCCGTATACACTAACTGTTCTTATGTAAATATTTTGATGAATAAAGGAGGTATAATTTTTAAATAGTGTATTTTTATAGTTGAAATATCATTATTATTAAATATTTTCAGCAACCGCACCACTTAAAATCATATACATGTACAAAAATCACATGTATTTACACAATTCATACACATTCCCTTGGGTCGGAAACAGGTTTTACGATTTCCTTTAAGAAAACCTATTACCGATCTACTTGTACATTTACGACGGACCCCCTTTTTTTAAGGATGGGAAATCATCAAATGACCCCTCCCGCTCTGGGTGGAGCGGTAGGGAGTGTCAGACTCTTACTGACTAAAACCCATCCGTGTTCCTTCCTTAGCCCTTTATATTCCGGGGTAGCGGTAACCCTTTCGGACAATCCCGCTGCCCCGGCAGGCTTCGGCCCTGACGGGCCCCTCCTTCGATGCTGACATCTCTTTGAGGCGCGCATGGAACACATACGCGCCGTCCGGCACGGGCCTGGTCCTGATCGGACGGCGAGTTCGCTAGCATGACTGCATCGCAGAAGGAGGTGATTGCCTCCCACTCCCTCTCGCCCCGGACCATGGCTTGGACCAGGGCCGGACGCTAGAGGTCTCTCTATGAGGACACGGCGGAGCTCTGCCCAAGCGGACAGACCCCCACCGTATGCTCCACCGTGTCCTCTGGGCGATCCTCGCAATGGTGACACCCGGGCGTTTTCTCCCGCCTGATGATGCGCAGGAACCTACCGAAACATTCGTGTCCGGTGAGGACCTGCGTCAGGCGGTAGGTGAGGACGCCTTGACGCCTCTCTAGCCACTCTTCAAAAAGGGGCTTTATCGCCACTATCGTGGCGTGCCCTGCGCTGGGTTGCGACAGTCGCTCTTTCCATGTCGCCATGAGATCGCGCCGGAGGTCCGTCCGTTCCGCAGCGAATTGCCGCGGAAGCGGGTTTTTCCCCCGGCGTAGTGCATCCGCGTGTCACTCATACAGGCGCGCGAGGACTATCGCCTCCAGATCCCATGGCGGGCGTCCGGCAAGGAGGCTTGCCGCCTCGCCCGAGATCGTGCGGTACCCCCGTATAAGCCGTATGGCTACCACCTTTTGGGGCACGTTCAAATAGTGGGCGGCTCGTAGCCGCAGTGAACGCGCCCACACCGGGGCCCCATATACGGCCATGGACCGCACGACCCCCGCGTAAAGCCTCCGGTAGGAGGCGTTTGGCCCCCTCAGGTTGGGCAAGAGCCACTTGAAAGCGGCCCCGGCCCGTTCCAGTTTGGGGGCCAAATGTCGGAAATGCTCGACGAAATTCCACCGGATGTCGAGGACGAGACCCAGGTATTTCATCGTTGTCTCGACGCCGATGTGAACCCCTCCTACCGTTACTTGGGATCCCGATGGTGGCCCGTTCCGAAGCCCATGAAAGGACATGGCTTCGGACTTATGCAGAGCCACCTCGAGACCCAACTGCCGGATCCTCTCCACGACTATCGCAACCCCGCGTGTCATCGCGTCGGCTGCCGCCTGATGCGACCTCCCCTGCGCCAGGACCAGCGTGTCGTCAGCGTAGCAAACCACGCTGACGCCATCAGGGAGGTCGGCCCTACTACTCGACGGAGGTCGGCACTCGGTGATACCGGAGTGCCTCCCCAATGCAGCTCCAGGGCAAGGTATTAAACGCATTGGCGATGTCGAGTGACACCGCCACGACAACCCCACCCCGGGACACCGCGTCCCCCGTCGTGAGGGCTCTCACACGCATGATGGCGTCCACCGTCGAGCGCCCCTTGCGGAAGCCAAACTGGCTATCCGCAAGATCCGGCCCCGTCCTCACCAGGTGCCCGACGAGGCGGCCCGCAATCACTCTTTCAAAGAGCTTGCCGACCTCATCGAGCAGCACGATGGGCCGGTATGCAGACGGAGAGACCGCAGGGCGCCCTGGCTTCCGAATGAGGACCAGCTTCCCCGTCTTCCAACGGAGTGGAACCTGGCCTCTCTCCATACATGCGCTTAAGAGCGCCTCCAGTCGGGGTTCGAGAGACCTCGAAGCCAGGGCCCAGGCTTTACCTGGCAAGCCGTCGGGCCCTGGGGCGGTATTTTTGGCCTTCAGCCTACCTACCGCCACTCTCAGATCTACCCCGGTCACTTCAGGGATGTCGTCGTCGTCCGCGTGATCCACTTCGGACACCGCAATTGGCGGAGCCATGGGCGGGGGAGTATGCTCCGCCCGTGAAGGGAACAGAGCGCTCACTACCACCTCCACCAGCTGGGGGCGGAGACTCTGCGTCAGCGGGGGGGCCCAGGTGCGGAGTTTACTCTTGTATAATACCAAATGCCCCCATTGGTTATATATTATAGTAGTTATAATCAATGCTGGCCTTTGGTAATTTGTTAAACATAATTCGTATAACAGCGTTAAATCAATAAAAAATATCATATTTGATATTTTTTATTGATTTAACGCTGTTAAGAATATACTATTATAAGAATACATATAATTGCTAAGTGTTGATAGCATTCTGTACTGTGTTGGAGCATTTATATAAACAGTTCAATATACACGGGCATTTTTATTTAACTTTAACGGTTCCATTTATTTAGTGGTCGGTATTAGGTGTCACATAAACGGTATTAGGCACACACCCGATATTTTGAGTCGGTAATAGGGACATGACCCTTTTCCTTTTATTTAATTTTTAATTTTTTAAGTAATTTTTTGATTGTGTGTTCTTATACATAACTAAAAAAATCGATAATTTCAGTACTTGAAAAATTATTTTTATTGAAGCCACATATTAAGAATGTGCTTAATTTTTGGATATCAATCTGAACTCCGCTTAAACTGGCGGTAATGGGTGCGTTTACGTTATATAGTCATCTATTTCCGTCAGTCGCCAGGTTGCAATGCATGTTGATAAGCAGTTCATACACTCTACATGCATGTGTATCTGAGGTTTCTAAATTACTTGCTGTATACAAGCCTGGCATACTGATCTGTGCATAGTAAAATACTAGGTTAGAAGGTTCAGAATATTTGTTTGTAGGAGCTAACAATCAGACAGGGACAGTCTGGATGTCTTCTCTACCTGCAGTCTTTGATTAGTGATTTTTCTGTTTTACCTTAAAAATAACCTTAATTTAAAAAAGGGTTGTGCTGCTGGGGAGTTTGTTGCGCCACTTCTGCTTCCTAGCTGCTGAAAGCTAGCTGAAAAGTGCTGGTTCTCAGCTTAGTTTAAATAAATGATTTTTGATTTTGAACAATTAAGTTTTGAGTGCTGTAACTGGGATTGGAGCTGGAGCATTTGAAGCCCAACTAAGGACTATATAAAGAACAGTTTTCATTTTCAATTTATGTCCCTTACCTACTTATTCAGGACCTTGAGATAAATTAACGGATCCGAATTTGGGATAAATAATTGTCTTTGGAAAAACCTATACAATTCTTTTAGTATGACGTTAATTTTGATTCAATTTTGCCTACGTATTCTTTTATATACTTATTTTTGAACTCTGTTCCAAGTAGAACTTCTTTCACATATTTTGTATATGAATCAGGATGCGTAACGAGTTTACCAGATGTATTACAGGATATGTTTGATATTTAGCCACCGGGCTGCTAGGCTAGCATGCTGTTTGATTGCTTCTAGGCTACTGTTTTAATGATATTTTTATCGTGTAAAATTGGATGTTTATATCTATATTAAATGCATGCCATATTTTATGTAAGTAGTATGACACAATAGTCAACCTCAAAATTTTTGTAGGTAGCAATTCCATTAGTTATTTGGCCGACGATTTAGATCGGGATAATATGCAAAGAAAGATGATAATGATGTTTAGTTCTATTTCCTCTTTCTGTAGAGACATTCGCGACGTGACCCTGGCGGAACAATTTCTGGAAAACTTCATAGAAATTGTTTTATCGGAGTCGCGTCGCTCGTGTTCCCTGTATGCGGAAGCCTCTTCTACAACAAACCTAGAAGGTAGAGATACTATGCTAGTACATACATTAAAGTTATTTGAGATCATCATGATGTCTGTGTCTGAATGAGAAAAATTGTTAATTCGTGATCGTGTACGTACATCATTGGATGTTTAATAAAAACTGTTGGTCAGGTCAGGAGTAGCAGTAGTAGGTATGCATTCATCCATCAATACATTCAAAATCGAATTTATGATTTTTTACCCTTACATAATCAGCCTATAATGTTCCCACTGCTGGGCCTTCTCATTGTGAGAGGGAGTGGGCCGTAATCCACCACGCGGGCCCATTATTATTATTTTAAGTATGTTAGCTTATACTATATAGCTAAAATTAAGTTGGAACACTGTTTCGCTCTTATCACGTCTATCTTCTTAGTAATTTGTTAACATGATAATTGATCCAACAATATTAAACGTTACAGCAATCTAGTTTCATTAAATATCTGTCAGAATGTACGTCCATTCATTGGTAGTAATAAAGTTGTTACATATTGAATCGTTCATAATTCAGTTCAGCTGCGCTTAATTCAGATTGGCTCCTATGTTTCAGCCTGGCAGGGCGATACGTCCTAATTTACTTCGACACTGACGTCACACCCACATTGTATGCGTTATTATGTTAAACGTTGTTTTGATAACAGATATCGTCAGTTGTATCGTTAGTGAGTTGAATGTTTCGGTACTTTGAAATAAAAAAAGTTAAAACAAAGTGGTTAATAATTTCGAAGCAGTCCTTTAAAGAGTACCTAATATTCATCAATTAAAAAAAAAGTCATAAAAATCTAAAAACTTATCTTGGAAATAAATATTTTCAGATTTACCACACAAAGAAAAAGAAAATATTATGTTCCATTTTGCAGGGTTTTTTTTAAAACTTTTTTTCCATTTCCTGGGTTTTTATACTTTCAATTGCCGTTAATATGAAGACATACATGGGTGAAAGGTTTTATAAAGATTCAGTTGACGCCTAGGCTACTTTTCTATAATATTTATGATACCCAGCTAAGTGTTGCTTACCTACACACATCCTGCAATCATAAAGCAAGTGGCTTAGTGATTGCTCATCTACTTTAAGACTAACATAAGCTTATATCTATAAAACTAATTACCATAATATTGATCGCAAATGATATAATTACAGCTTCTACACATATATGTATAAACTCCGTCTTCTATCCAAGGGCGTAAGCAGAAACTTCAGAACGCCACCTGCTATGATCTCCTTTTGCCTCGTTTACGTTCAAACATCGTTGGTTTGCGAGTACTACGCACCTGACCTTACTGAAGAACGTCCTATAGTAACCTTATTAGGTTACTATAGGACGTCCGCTCCCGGGTTTTTAAGCACATCTGCTTTGTTTTACCTTTGTTATTAAGGCCCTAAATCGAAAATCTAAAATCCTCGAAAACCTACTAAGCGAGTGAAAGTGATGCAATTACTTTTGAAACGCAAAAGAAGAGAAATGGCTATAATGTGAATAAAACGACGTATGTGCCAAAACGAATTTACTCCTTTTTTAACAAAATAAATGAATTAAATTTAAAACTACTATGAGTAAACTTTGATATGAAAATTCTCTATGTTTTAAAGTAAATTCCATTGAATAACTCTTAAGCGTTACGCCCTTACGTCGAAAAAAGTAAAAAAAAATAGATTTAACTTTGCAATTTTTTTGTATCGTGAAAAATTCATTGAATCGTGCATTCCTTTTATTTACACGATACTAGACCAAAGAGTCAAAAAACATATACCAAAATGTTAAATCCCTATTCCACATACTTAACAAGTTACACGAAATAGAAAAACCAAATTTTTTTCAACATAGCCCCTTAAGCTTTCATTCATCCTCTCAACATGACCAAACCATCTAAGCATATTCTTTTCAATTTTTGTCACTACATTTTCTTACTGTTCTACGTAATGTGATCAATATTAGTCAGATACCTACTTCAAAAGCTTCTCTACAAGCTTTATCTTCCCACAACATCATATACAAGATTGCAGTCAGCAGACTATTAAATTGACTTTGCTAAATAAATGTGTCCAATACCATTGCTTCATATGGGAAAGGCTGCACTAGTTATTTACTATTGCAATCTTTCAATTTTCTATGTACAAGTATGTGAGTGCCAGGTATACTACGGTCTCAGGTGATAATATTTACTCCTGTTCCTAGTACCTAATCTTAATTGAGCTGTGTTTAAGTTTAATTACTTTTAAGCTGTTATCATTTACTTTATGAATAAGAATTTCTATAGGACATTTAGTCACCTACCTAATTTCTGTAGAAGTAGTACTATGTGTTAAATTTAATTTTCTTACTCTGATTGCCCCATGACATGTCCCGTGTCCTATGTCCTTCACTGATTTGTATTACGGTGCTGTCGATGGGAGGTGCCTATGTTTATCATAATTTAAGTTGGTAAGTAGTCAATTTGCTTAACAATTAAGTTTAGTGACTTTAAATTTAGTCTATCGCAGTCCACTGCTGAACACAGACTTTGCCATTTGGCGTTCACAAAGTGTTTATTCTCACCCTAAATAAATGATTTTTGATTTTGATTACTCCCAGTCAGCGCCGCAAACCCCTGTACTCCACCTTGTGCATCCAGTCTGTCCCAGCCACCTTCTTAAGGTCGTCGATTTATCTAGCGGGGGGCGCTACACTACGCTTGCCGATACGTGATCTCTTCTCGAGGACACGTCCCCTTCACCGGCCAACGGTCCTCCAGCCCACTGCCACTTCAGTTCAGTGACTTTACAACAATGCAAATCTAAAAAACTTGCAGTACCTACACCGAGAAGTCCTTAAAGAATAATTTCATCACATACCAAGTAAGTATCAGTATTAAGTTAGGTAAGTATCGGCTTGATAGTGGTGTACTTCCTAAGTACAAAATAAGTGTATGACATAACTTGCTATTATTTCTTAGAAACATTAGGTAACTGAGCTTCGATTGTTATTGTATAATAATAGAAAGGGTTCAAACAAACGATACCTATTATACCTATTATTAGTACCATGTTCTAGATTTACAGGACTAACTAACTACCTATTCGATCCTGAATCGATTGAGCAGAATATCGAAGTTGGGGAAGTTTACGATTGGTAACTTTGAGTACGGCATTAAAATCATGTTTCCTTCGCAGATTATATCCACTTTCGCAATAATTAGAAGTGAGTTACACATCACTGAACATAGTACTTATCTTAACACACATGACTTCAAGAGCAGTTGATCTATTCTGTAAAAATCTCATAGTGAAAACTTAGGTGAAGTGAGCTTAATGTGAGCTGTCAAGTGTCAATCCCGAGCATCAGCCGGTCGATTCTGTTAGAATCTCACCGTGAGAACTTAGGTGAAGTGAGCTGTCATTCCATCTGATTCTATAGGGATTGATACTAATGACAGCTCACTTTAAGTGCACTTCACTTGAGTTATCACGGTGAGATTTTTACAGAATAGCACTACTGGTGGGATTATAGTTCACTAGACCGGCTAGTATCAGGTGGCATGCTCACTTCACTGCTATTTTCACGGTGAGAGTTTTACAGAATATACCGGTATGAGTGGTATCTACATATAGTGGCATTTCTCCTGATTTTCCTTATTTGCTCGTAGAAGACGATTAACCACCAGAGGAACTTTAATAGGAACTAAACCCAGACCTCATCGTTAGTAGTTAAAGACTTAACCGTTCTACTTGTGTCGGTTTACTCTCAAAAAGGTATTAGACACTTAGCGTGTAAACAGGCAATTAGCCGTTAAATCCGAATCCCCCACACCTGTCTAAAGGCCGCCACACACGGTAGCTATAATGCAAAATGTAATATTGCATTATAGCAAGACATCTTGCCCTAAATCTTGCAGGAGCCAACACTTCAACGGAGCAACGATAACGTATCTATATAACATATCTATATTGTAACATCCGAAATCACTGATACCAAGCTAAATTGTCGGTTTATTCTGTGAAAATAAAATGATGGCTGTACTTGCTTAAATAATAATTATACAGTTTATTTATCCACAACGTGTATATTTTATTGTACACGTTACAATAGACAAATGTAGGAAAGATAATCCACCATTACATTACCTGCTACGTGTGAGATATTTTTAGGTTATATTGTAATACACATCCAGGGATGCAATACACATTATTATAAAGCTGCCGTGTGTGACAGGCTTAATGCGCCGGTGCAGCCACAAATTTAACTTGCTACACGGCCACGCATCTCGAGTGAGTACCTAGACGCAATCTAGAGCGAATTTCTACATGAAATACTATGCCGGAATAGTATGTTTTACTTTAATTCTATTTAGGAATATAGGTCTCATTTTCTATAGTATTTGGTTTATTACTTCGGCATAGATTTTTGTAGTCATATTAACACGTTTAGGACCATTTGACAGGACAAAATTCACACACTTGACAGTAACACTACGCTGCGTTTCAAAACGGGTTAATAGACGTCGGCCAGAAGGCTGCCAGGCTCTAATGTGCTTTCTTAGGCACGGAGGGGCCTCGATATTTAATGGATGGTCCCACCCATCCACGAATCGACTACGGTAGCTTTATCTTCTATCAACCCATGCCGCTGTTAATATTTAGTCACGAGCCACTGTTTTTAAACTAGATGCTGTTCAAATCTACGGAGTATATGTATACATATAATCTACTTCACACGCCGTCTTACTTGCAAAAGATCAATTTCCGTTTACTAACTAAATAAATAAACCCTTTTTCAAATAGAACTAGGAACGTATTCTGTTGTCAGCATCCGCCGCTAAAATCCCGTTTGTTAAGAATTTTAATGTTCGCGAGGAATGTGACAGACAGCTTCCTTTTAAGAAATTGTATCCAGAACAGAAATGACGTAAAACAGAGTTAGTACGGACAAAGATACACTTTGCATAAGAAGTGGTCCTAGACAGCGCAGCTCCGGCCGTGAGTGCTAAGATGCTGCTTTTGTAACAGACGGTAGAATTTCCGAATATACGACTGGTGTTACTCTTTAAGAATATTAATAGTTTTAATGTTTGTTGCCTAAGTATGATTTTAGATTTATAGTATATCTTTTCATCTTATGACGCCCATGCTCATATGATGTACATGCTCTTTGTTAAAATACCGTTTTTTTAAGACTTAATGTTCACGAGTTGGCAAAATGTTATAAATGTTTGTATGTATTATGTGACTCATCATCCGGAAGACCGACATCTTGTCTACCGGTCCTTGGACTCCACCCTGTCACAGCCTTACTTCACCTGTCATCACTTGCCAAGGTGCCCTGCCCAATTCCATTTTAGTTCTTTCCGACATCGAATACCTTTAAAGCAGTTATGCAATGTGATGTGTGTGCCCTTGGTTACCGACTGTACATGTCTCCTTTGCCAAAATCTATTTAGAAGGTTTTTAATCGGTACTAACTAAAAGTGGCATTTTAAACACCCCTACGTTGTTGTCAACTTAGAAACGATGTAGTTAGTAATAAATAGCAAAGTCCTGAATGGCGAATCTATTAAGTCACATATGTCTTATGATGTCTTCAATACAGCTTTTTGTATGGCTTCATTGGAATACGAAAGGTTTGTTTATATACTGAACCACAACCTTTTATTCTCGTAGATAAATAATAGTATCTAAGCATTCAGACCAACAGAAATATTAAACCATAAAGCTATACAAATAAATTAAATTGAAGTGTCGGTATGCACTTAATGTCAAAAAGCAAACAGCTTTTGACTAAATGCATAACATGACAGCAGTTTGTATGTACTTAAAACTTTTTTTTTAGGTTTTTTATGTCTGTATGTCTGTCTGTCTGTTTGATCCTGCTAATCTCCAAAACGACTGTACCGATTCTCATGAAATTTATTATTGGTACTTTTAATCTTGCGGAAGGATATAGGCTACTACTGTTTATCGATACCACGCGAGCGAAGCCACGGGTGAAAGCTAGAATTCAAGATCGTGCCAGACATTCCGCCGCTCGCAATACCATCGTATCTACTTATTGTAGTTACTTGGCTATTTTCACATTGATATCATTTTAAAATCAGGGTCCCCATAGATAAGGAGTTTTGAAATCTAGGTGGGCTGGCCAATTTGCAACTCGATAATTACTCTAGGTATCGTTATCAGTAACTTAAGGCTTAAATATGTTAGTCGGTTCACACACGACTATAGCTGCTATAGGTACATTAAATAAGGTCTAATGTGTAGCAATTAACTGAAACACACTTTCTAAACCTTTAAAGTATATAAAATCAGTGCAACTGGCGTGGGACTATATCTGTTTCGTAATGAAATATTTACACTAAGCAATGACAGTTATATATCGGTCAAGATGTAGAACAAATGCTAGACGGCATTCTGCAATATCCTCTGCATGTCTGTATGTGTGATATCAACATTTTTCTATGTAGGTAACAGTTTTAGTGTTCCGTATCCAAATCAGAAAACGGAACAGGTTTAAGTTAATAATAGGAAAATACATAAATAATTAAAATATTGAACGTCTGAATCTGGTATTCAGCAGCATCCGTGGGGTAATTGACATACTAACAGTAGTAATGGCTTTCATTTTGACAGGTTAGCAAAATTCATTGCGTTATTTACGTTGCTGAGCAAACAAACTTTTCGAACATATGAAGCAATGGATTAGCAATATCCTTCAAAATCATTCAAAGTATGACTGAAAGTGTTTTACGAAATTAGGGTATAGGTTAGACTGGAA
This sequence comes from Gortyna flavago, assembly GCA_963669345.1. Taxonomy (NCBI): domain Eukaryota; kingdom Metazoa; phylum Arthropoda; class Insecta; order Lepidoptera; family Noctuidae; genus Gortyna; species Gortyna flavago. The sequence goes on from OY770131.1 coordinate 6,794,452, forward strand.
CCTGCCGGGGCAGCGGGATTGTCCGAAAGGGTTACTGCTACCTCGGAACATAAAGGGCTAAGGAAGGAACACGGATGGGTTTTAGTCAGTAAGAGTCTGACACTCCCTTCCGCTCCACTCAGAGCGGGAGGGGGTCCTTTGATGATTTCCCATCCAAAAAAAAAAGGTTAGACTGGAAACCGACCCAGACATAATTGGGAAAGGCCAGGCTGATGATGATTGATGGTGACATTCGCAGGATTTCATGTCCTACTTATTTCGAATTTGGCTATTCCATCTTAGGAACAAGTCTGACTACTAACGTGAAATGGGTACCTATCTAACTGTTGAAGATGGACGAGACCGAAGAAATAAAAAGACAGAAAATAAACAACAGTTTTTAAAACAAAATACGGCAGAGACGAAACTATAAAATGGCAATACATTCAATAATGCCAAAACCACAACAGCCAAAAAAAAAATCATTACATTCTTCACTGACTTGATAATGGGCTGGTATACCTAGGTACAGTCAAGGAACGATATTGTTTTGCAATATAATAAAAAATCCCTTCCCATATAGCGGGCGATTGTTACCTTTTCGAACTGTCATTTTCATTCAAAATCTCGACATGACGTAGTCAGGAAAATAATAAAGTGCAAGTAAAAATTAACCTCAATATACTTAACATAGGTATCTAATAGTCTTGGACTGTATTATACTGGGGAGTTTTTCATTCGTCGCCACTTCTTTCCAGCTGAAGCACTAGGAAGTGGTGACGGGTGCGCGTTTTGGCGGACTGTCATATACAGGGTGGCATCGACGTTGAACCTGTTAGCGTACTTAATTCTGAATTCCCCACTGCGTTAAAATTTTACCTTGGTTATAAAATAAAAATGCTGTTCCATACATTTTGACCTCGTAAGTATTGCACTTTTCAATGAAACAGCTGTTTTTTTTTGACGTTCATATAGTCCTAATTCACAGCCTAATTTGATTAAATGACTTTTGATTTTTACGTGAAATATTATTTTAAACCAATGAGTACCATTACCATTTAGTACCATTGTTTGGTTGGAAGCTATTGAGTACATTGTTGGCTTGCTGTTTCTTGAGGAATATTTCAGTAATGATAATAAACGATGCCAGGTATTACTTCAGGAATTTCAAGTATTATTTATGAACATAATTTAGATGTTAGTTGCAGCGCTGTTTATTCTGCACGTGAAAATGCATGATTGATTGGTACATCAATAAGGTTTATCCGAATTGTTACTCCAATTCTTTGATGGGTTAACATTTGGTAATTTTATTACAATTGCTTGTGAGTCATTCTTAAATTGGAAGTACCTATACTAAAACCAGCCACTGTGTATCTACCTACCAATTGTACTTTTTGGAAGATCTCCATAGTCTATAAATTCAGTCACTCTACATTTTTTACTTTTGAAAGCTCAAGCCAGTCAATAGCAAATGTTTTAAATGATAAACGATCAATGATTTTATTTCTGTAAGTAGGTTTGTATAAACACTTTTACACGTCAATCATATTTTAAAAACTAGATGAGGTTGGAGTTTCCTATCTGACTACTCTGATAATTAAAGCCGAAATAAATTCAAAGGTCAGTCTCGTTTAAAGTCCAGAGATAATCTTGGTCAGATCATGTGAAGACCATGTAGATTGGTGCCTGAAATGGTTTTTTGAGATCTGTCCAGTCAGTGCACGCATTTGTCAGTAATCATGAAGCTCAACACGCTAGGGAGCTCAAAGCTAAAGGATTGAGTATTAGACCATTTTAACAATTCATTTACTTAGGTACGTATTTCAATATTTTTTTCACCGCTAGCAGAACTTTTCTGTTAATTTTGATCATAATATTGAAATTGATATCTTTTATTTGGCCACATTTTATAATGATTGCCTTGAATCCTTTCCAAAATCGAAAACCATGGTCAAAAACTCGGTTGTCTTGTATTTACGTTGTAGCCGTCAAAACAATCGAATAGTATCAAGTGTATCTATGAATGTGTCCCCGTAGGTGTATCTAAGTCAGTTGCATAGAGTGGGGTCCTATATTTATAAGGCGCCTGCGCCGACTCAAGTTGCCGGGAGTGTGTTGTGTCGTTGTGCACCTCAGATACGAATATGCGGGTGAGTTGCGTCATTTAAGAATTTTGGAGGACTTTTATATTTTTTTGTGAAGTGTTACAATTTTGAAACGATATTTTTTGCTTGATTTAAATTAAAACCACTAAAATATTTTTCTTTCAATATGAAACTCAAATATTAGTTTGTATGAAATTATATTTTCTTTAAACTGTCATTTAAATCCTAACCATATATAATTTTATTTTAAACCCCTATTAGTTAGTTTTATTTTTAATGCTTCAACAATATTTTTAAGTTTTCGGACGCATTAAAAATAATCACCCATAATTGGAAAGATTTGGAAACTAAAAATATTATAAGCTAAGTTTGTTTAAAACTCTCCAAAATAAGCGCTTTTATGATGCAATACTCTAGCATCTCTCCTCATAAGTAAACGCGGAAACAGCCAGGAGATATAAATCATGTCCGTAGGCAACAAACAGGTTGGTATCTTGGCATTAAACCTCTTTTGAAATCATTATATCAATTTTAAATCTAGCAACTTTTTACTATAGGTAACTACGTCTATGTAAGGTGCCTTTGGCTAGGAATAAAATAAGGTGCCTTACTTCCTCCATGTCAATCATGATCCTCGTTATAAAATGGATTATCTAAATATAATACTCAAACGGCAAAATAGCAAGTTTCAATTATTTTTGCAACTGTGCATAAGCCTAGCTTTTTTTGTTACTTAGTTGGTAAGTTAAGTTAGATTTTTAAGAAAACAAACAAGGTATTCCATGTTTGTGTTCTTATGTTAGTGTACCGTGCGTGTTTCATGAACTTATGTAGTCATCAAAGTTTTCTTTCTTTCCCTTTCTTAGTTAGTCTTTTTAATTTTAAACTAGCTTCCGCCCGTGACTTCGCCAGCGTGGTATGTCGATAAAAACCATACACTTATAGCCTATGTCCTTCCCCAGAGTTCAAAGTACCCCCCCACCAAATTTCATCAAACTGGATCTAGCCATTCCGGAGATTAGCCGGAACAGACAGACAGATATATATATATATTTTTTTTGTTATAAGTACCGTATTTATATACTTTCATATGCATTTAGTAAAAAGCTGTTATTTTGACATATTTCAAACAGACACTTAAATTTTATTTATTTGTATGTAAGAAGATAGTTTCAAATGATCATCTTGGATAGATAGAAAAGAAATACGTTTATTTCACTACAAACTGTTTTTATGGATCCTAATTAATATGATCTAGGATGAGTTTTACTGACATTTACTTCGATTTATTTTACTTGCCTCCCTAATCTTACCTTATTTTCCTCTAGATGTTTTTGGTATTAGCATGCGTGAGCGCAGCGGTGGCGGTGGCTGTGCCGGTGGAATATGGCGGGTATTTCGCGCATGCGCCCGTCGCGGTACATGCACCAGTGGTCCATGCGGCCCCGGTGATCCACGCGGCCCCTGTGGTACATGCTGCCCCGGTAGTCCATGCCGTGCAGGCTGAACCAATCGTAAGTGTTTAGTGAAACTTTAAAGTCCGAAATACACATGCCTGTTAGCTACTTGCATACTTTTGTGCAAGTAACAGGCATGTGTATTCCGGGCTTTATAACTTGCACAATTCTCACCCTTCGCCACTAGTATGATCAATAGAATACAGTGTGGTATGGGAAGCATGCACTAGTGTGTCATGTAACCCCGCTTTACATTGTCTAGTGTAGTCAGTCTGTCCCAGACACCTTCTTCAGGTCGTCTGTCCATCTAGCTGGGACGTCCCACAGTTCGCTTATCGATACGCGGTCTCCACTCCAGGACTTGTCTGCTCCACCGGCCATCAGTCCTTCGAAAAACATGGCTTGCCCACTGCTACTTTTGTTTGCTTACTCTGCTCTCTGCTCTCTCGAACATTGAGAATCCAACAGAGCGCATGTCAGCGTGTCAAAAAAAAACACACTTGGATTTTCAACTCTCGGCGCTATGCAGAGCGCGTTGAAAACCAAAGCGCGAAAAAAATTGACGCGGGATAAACGCGCCCGTGCGTACCTGCACTAACATATTATTTGTTGAGAAGCCGTGCGCCTGACGGGTTTTTCCATCGCCAAAAATGACGAACTTCCTTTCCCTATTTAACTCCTTTAGGGGATGAATTTTGAAAAATCGTTTCCAAGTGCTCACTTACGATATAAGAAAATCTGGAGCAGAATTTCTTACTTCAAGACCCAGCGGTTTAGGCTGTGTTCTTTCAGTGAATTTTAAGATTTTTATTAGAAAGAAATAAAAAGAAAAATATTAAGTAACTAGCTCGCCCCGCGGCTTCACCTGCGTAAGTTCGATTCCAAAAAAATCTTCCCTCACCTAGAGAGGTATAAAAAATTGCCTACGCGGTCAAGCCGTTTCGAAGGAGTTCGATAACAAACACTGTGACACGAGATTTTTCGTCAAACTTCAAACACTAATCTTCAAAGTTCTAAACACAAGTAGTGTAGTGTGTGTGTAGTGTAATAGTAGTTGTATGTGTTTAGTAGTAGTGTTTTGTTTGATTACCCTCTTACTAATAAACGTTGTATAGCGTCTGTATAGTTACACAACGCTTTGTCTTCTTCTTTCGAAAGTCAAATTACTGATGACTGAAAGAGAGAAATGGGTGTGTAACTATTCATCTGATATAATACGAGCATTGGAAATATTAAATTTTTAAGTGTATTACAATATCATCTGTTCTGTAACAATATCGCATTGGGTCTAGCCTGTAAGGATATTTTTATGTTTGGAGTGAATAAACAAATAATACGTTTATTAGTGATGTTTTCTTGGTCAACATTTTACAGACTCCATTTCATTTACCTACGTGCATGAGTGCAGTAAGCATTGCGATCTTATCTTTAAATGTCGGTTGTAAGCTACTTGACACGTATGAGTCACCAGCCTGAAATCTCATCATGCCTTAGATTCCATGTTGCGAAATCAATTAAGTGTATCTAATGTAGTAAATGTGTTGAGGTTAGATAAGTTTAGAGAGTAAGAAATAATTCAAGACCTAGTGTCTTATTTAATGCTGGAAATATCACTTCCTAATGTTCATTAAAAACGGCTTTTCATGAAACGCTAAATTGGAACCAAGGTGCTTAGGTATGTTGGGGTAAGTTCGGCGCTGGGGTAAGACCGTACGAATCATACCGCAACTACTTTATAAGTGTTAATCCTTAGTTACAAGTTAGTTCCGGTAAACTTGCGGTAAATCGGTAAACTTGCTCCCTGATATTTTGGCAAACAAATATTGCCAAAATATCAGGGATTCGTACGGTCTTACCGCAGCGTCGAACTTACCCCAACATTCTTTAATTTCTGTCGTTTCGTATAAGAAAAAAAATATAATTTGGCATGACATGACATGACATAACATCACGCCTGTAATCCCCAAAGGGTTAAGCAGAGGGGTACCTGATAGGACACCCACATTTCACCAGTTATGTTTAAGTCCCACGTAATAGCGGTGAGCCTATTTCCATCAGCCGCGCACAAATCCAGTCTACGGGCTGCTACTGACAAATTCCTTTTGAAAAAACCACAGAAAAACCCAATAACACTTTGCCCGATTTGGGAATCGAACCCAGGACCTTAAGTTCAGAACTAGCACTTGCGACCATTAGACCAATGAGGGAGTCAAAACATCCTTTTTTTAAACAGTGTCGCCTTATGATAATCATAAGCTTGCCTCAGTAAACATTGATCAGTCAAAAAGAGGTTCGTGCTACTTCCCACTCATCTTTCAAGCATGGCTTACCTGTTTAGTTCCAAATAAGCTCAAATAGCACGATAACGGTAACATTATTGCCATTTTGCTAGATAATCGTGCTAAAGGTACAGTAAACCAGTCGATAGTACTATCAGGGATTACTTAACAGCGGTTACATAGGTACACTTGAGCTTGTACCGATTACCGAGATTCTAGTGAACTTATAGTGTGATAAAATTGTCTGAGCATTGGCGCCAGTGTGGTACCTATCTATGTTACGTGCTAATACCTAAGTGAGCAATTAGATTAGAAACTTTTGTACCCTATTCACATTAGACGATAAGTAGTTGAAAAATCTGTAAAGAAATTGAAAAGAATTTAGTCAATCAACGCAGTATGCGTAACGTTTTTTTTTAATCGACTTATAAACAGGAGGAGTTTCTATGTTCGTCTGTATGTATGTGTTATGTACGTTTAACATAATTGCATTAAGGAATGCTCTTTTACTTTATTAATATGTTTCTGAATTAAATTTATACCGTGGGTAGGCAGGTGCCTCTAGGGTGCCTCTGACTTTGGCCTGACAGTTCAATGTTAACTTTCGCAGTCCTATCCAAAGTACGCGTTCAACTACGGAGTGAAGGACCCGCACACCGGCGACATCAAGTCGCAGCAGGAGGAGCGTGACGGCGACGTCGTTAAAGGTTAGTGTAGAAGGGACTTTAACCTTTTGTTCGTAATTGCAATCTAAATGGTAGTTGAACATGTGAATCATAAAGTCTGTCTATTTAATTGGATTCAGGATACCTACCATGGCTACTTGTATGCTGGAATCCAATTTATGATAGCTTATAATTTGGAGTGCTTAACATATTGAAAGCTTGGAAAAAATAATGCCCTCAGCTTAGAAACTTTTCCCATTCACTCCACTTCAGCTGTTTTAATTTTGCAAAACCATGTTTATTTTTGTTTGATGATTACTGTGTTGAAATATGGGTGCTTTCACTCTCTCGTATTGATCGCTAAGTATCTATAATAGCCGGCAAACATCTTGAAAATGCGCGAAAACAATAAAGTGTAAACATTAGTAAAATATCACAAAGCTGTGCTAATAATACCAGTATTTGTCCTACTGTAAGGCAATCACCATGCTTGCTCAAGGCGGGTTGGCGACGTACAATTAATGTGACATTTTCATATGCCCAGAAAGGAACCCACAACCTCGTGCATATTTCGCAGCTTAAATTAGCCGTTCAGTTAACTGCCTAGCCTTTAGAAGTAGTGCTCGCCTCGCTTCGCTCTCTCGGCTCGCACGTGGTTGACCACAGATCTAACTTAGTTACTGCGACCAATTCGGCTCGCGCGTGTTTGGTTACAGACTTCCAACCTAAACTGTAATTGAATTTCATTCAGCCCGTTAGTTGAATGGCCGCCGTTTAGTTAAAAGGCTAGGCGGTTAACTGAACCGAGGTTGTGGTTTCCTTTTAGGTCTCGCCTCTCAGATGAGGCGAGGCCTAAACCACTGAGACATCATGATCAAACCTGTACTTTATTCAATACTAAGCATAATTTATTTACTTTTTCAGGAAGCTACTCGTTAGTAGAGCCAGACGGTTCGACCCGGACAGTTGCGTACTCCGCGGATGACCACACCGGCTTCAACGCCGTCGTGCACAAATCCGGACACGCCGTTCATCCGGTAAGATTCACTGAATAACTTTTAAATTAAGTACTAATAGCGAAAATAAATGGAGTAATCTGCGGTGATAACGTACGGGGTACCTAAAGGAGACTGATGATTTTAGATACTTTTCGTCTAACGGCCACTGCTGGATGAAATACTTTGTTCAAGGCGAGACATGATAAATGTCTGTTAAGTATTTTAGAACCTTGTGATGATTATGGTACGTAAAACAATTAATCATATAGGGCTTAAAAAGTAGCTCATGCAACTATAATCTACATCTTGACAAATTTGGTTATCATTCGATTCAGGGGTTAAAAAATTTGATATCATATTATAAAAAAAGAACTCACTTTAACGTAAGGTAGATACTCTGTAACCTCGATAGCGCCATATTTAACTTAGTCACAATAGCAGCTCAAGCTATAGGTACCAATAAACTGGAGGTGGGGACATCCACCATGTTGCTAGATAGCCATATATGGAACTTATTTATTTGACTTTCTGTTGAGTCCCTTTTACAACACTTGTAAGGATTTTTGGCCGCTTTCGGATCCTTTTATTATATGTTTAATAAATAATGTCTAATGCGTCTCGGAATAAATTTTCTAAATTATGGTGAAAACCGCATCTTAATCCGTAGCGTAGTTTAAAAGAACAACGTGGTCACACAGACAGACACGAAAACTGACTCTGTTTTATACTATTTATATAGATTTATAAGACTCATCATGTGTATAAGTTAAATCACTCCCTCATTTATGGAAGTATGATTTTTCACTGATAACTGTCATGGACCAACATTACACAAACCCGATTTCTCTGCGATTGCGAGCCGACTGCGAGTCTTGCGCAAACAGTTAAGGCGCGTGCGCTTATAAGGAAACGCCACAACTTGTGGATCTTGGTCAAACTACTCCGAGTTTCCTAGATAACAGCCGTTGGACTTCAAGACTGTATGGAATGCCTTACCATTGCCACTTAAGGTTTTTTAAAGCTGGTTGACTTTTTCATTTGTTGCTACTCTGATTCTTTGCCTCGTTTATGTCTGGTTGTTTTTTTTTTTGCTTTTACGTTTGACTACAGCCTATATGATCCCATAAAGGGCGTATTCAAACGTTAAAGCAAAAAAAGTATGTGTGGTGCAAGTCTTAAATTATCTTATCGCAGCAAATGGCCATTTTTTATTTGTATCTCCGCGCGCTTTTTGTGGTAAGAATTCGTGATTGACGCGTGGGGTATCTGCGAGCGAAGTTTGTTTATGAAAACCTTTTAGGAACTATGTATGGGGTCATAAGGGACGTTGAACTATGGAATCAAAATAGGTACTTAAAGTTAAAAAACCACCGTACTTATCTATCGTATTGTATTTATTCTTGACTAGCTTCCGCCCGCGGCTTCGCCTGCGAGGTACGTCGATAAAAACTATCCTATGTCCTTCCCCGGGATGCAACCTATCTCTTTCCCAAATTTTATCGAAATCCGTTTAGTGGTTTAGGTGTGAAAAGGTAACATACAGACAGACAGACAGAGTTACTTTCGAATTTATAATATTAGTAAGTAAGTAAGTATTTAAATGCTATGAAAATTATATCAATAAAAATAGTACTAGCTGACAGGAATTAGTTTTTTTGTTTTTATTTCGCAAATCCAATCAAACCTCAACAGCTCTATTAGATACTTTAAAAACGTCAAAATGATGAATAGAGGAAATAAATATCGAAAATAGTAAAAGAGTTAAACAGCTGTAAGTAATCGATTACCATTGAAATGCAATGGTTGAGTAGCCACAACCTTGAACTGGCGCGGCGACACAACTCGCGCGCGCGCATAGAAATTATTTGGTCCACTACAGCTTCGGAATTTACCGTTTCAAAATAGGTTCACGACTTTTTCATTTGTAAATATTTATGAAATCTCATGAAATTGCAATTTAACCTTGAAATTGAGTAGTCTGAACACTTTTAATGGGATATCCGGATAAAGGGTGTTGCTACACTAGTGACAAGTTAAAGAAATTCCGGATTTTAAAGCAAAAGTTGTATTGATTGAACATCCTAGCTAGAGCATAAAGTAACTATGTGTACAAAAGTATCTTTACACATAGTTTATGCTCTAGCCTTTACTAGTTTCAAGAGGTTTTGCAAGTTATAAGAAAATCCTTACCTACTCAACTCCACCTAATGCCCCTTTTTTATCCTTAGGTCCATAGCCTTAGCATAGCATAATCAGCCTATAATGTTCCCACTGCTGGGACACAGGCCTCCTCTCTTCGACAGGGAGTGGGTTGTAATCTACCCTTTCTTATATAAGGCACTCTTGCGCAAAATTTCATACTTCCAGACCAGTGGCTTGGGCTGTGCGTGTCAGTGAATGGATGATTAAAATGTTGATATTTTTAACAATTTTATATCTTTTTCCAGCAACAAGTAGCGGTTGCGCACGCGGCTCCTATTCAATACGCGCCTGCGCCCATAGCAGTTGCTTCCTACGGCCATGGCTACGGGCTACACTAACCACCTACTTACTACCTAATGTTAACGACTCAAATACTCCGTAGATGTTATGTTTATACTGTATGTTAATGTTAAGGGTGGATTTATGTTATGTGCACGCGCAGGGTTACAACGGAGCCGTTTGATGGTTTAAATTCCGAAAAATTAAAAAAAAATTGCCGAGGCCATGTTGCTGATGATGACTAAGATTTATTATTTACTGATGAATTTTGATTAAAGACTAAGAATGATACATTTAAGCAACACGGCTCGTTTTTTGACACAGTTCGGAAGCTAACATCAAACACATTAAAAATGGGTATGATTATGAAAACTATAAATATTTGTGTGGAAGGATTATTTGAATAATAAGAGATTGTGGATATTTATTCACATAAGTGAATAACTTGCCATTGTTTATGAAGCATCTGAAGTACAATTGTCGATATTTATATAATTAAATCGCTTTAATTGCTTACATAATAGTGTTTAGAGATCACTTATAATTTATTTATGAATAAATAAATGAGTCTTTTGTACCATTCATATTATTGTGTTTAAGTTTTTATTAGAAGTAGATTGTGTTTCTAAAACTGTTCAGTTTCATTAGCCATGATCTCAATATTTCGACATTGTATTTTGTTTTTACTAAAAATCCTGTCAATTGTGTTTTCAAACTAATAAAATGTGTAATTTTGTAACTATTAAATAGAATCACTTTATATAAAACGCCGTAGTTTTTTATGTTTATCCATTAATAGGCAGTTAAGAGGAATGAATCTCAGAGTAGAAAACGCCAATGATGTGAGCATACTGCCCGTAATAACCTACGGTGTTCAGACCAGGTCGCGTAAAAGTTCCGTATTGGAGTTTGTCAAAGAGCGATGGAAGGCAGCATTCTGGATGTTAAAAGACAGGACAGAATTCGGGAAAGAAGACTGCCAGGCTCAAATGGGATTGGGCGGGTCATATCAGCCGCATGCACGATGGCCGTTGGGCAAAAGACTCCACACAGTGGGTGCTTGAATATGGACGGCGCCACTGAAGCCGGCCCAGAGGCAAGAGATGGCGAGGTGTCCTGGACGCGTACCGCAAGGGCTGGTTCGATGTGGCGCAGGAAAAGAGTTTCTGGAAGGATTTAGGGAGCCCAGCAGTGCGACAGTGTAGGCTAACAACAAAAAACCATTAACAAAACTTTTCTTCGAATAAAACTAAAGTCAGGTATAGTGGAATCCGCTCGATGCGGGAAGCACAGTACCGGTCGAAGTGGCGATGCATCACAGCAGATGCTCTTTTCCTAAGTGCTCTAACGGCCCACGTCGCCGCTGACGTGTCGACGGCTGCCGTCTAAGCATGTCGACTGCAGTTGCCTTTACCTTTGACGCATGCCGCTCCTGTATATGAGCGCTTAAGAAAAGTCTTACTTATGCTAATTCATCCTATGTGCAGTTGTAAACTACTGTGGACTAATTTGATTACATCTATTCATCAAACGGAGCAATATGGTTTAAGTAGATACAAGGCCTATGTGGCATAGAAAAACGATGCTGACTCATAGCTATTAAAATGAAATATTAATCGTACACTAACACTGTTAATAGCCAAATGAACAAATAGTCCATTATCAATCACATACAAAGTTAAGTATCATCGAAGGTCTATGGTCTACATAAAGAAATAAATTTAAAAAGATACCACGCGGGCAAAGCTGCGAGCGGAAGCTACTTGTCTATAAAATGTATTGAATAAGGATAAGATACCTCCCACCTGGACATGAGTTACCTTGGGTGACCTGGAAGTCTTTAAACAGACTCCGGACACAGGTTGGCCGGAGCAAGTAAAACCTGTTCAGATGGAGATTCATAGACGACTCTGCCTTGGAGTGTAAATGTGCAGGTGCTGTTCTACAAACGATGGGACACATAAAATCGTGTCCTGCGTGTCCTGTCAACTGACCGTTACAGGAACTGATGGACGCTGGTGACGGCGCCAAACAAGTAGCCGAATTCTGGGCAGAGTTCATTTAGATTGCTATCGACACGCTAAGAAGAAGAAGAATAAGGATAAGGACACCAAGCTACGGAAAAGCTTTCGTCAATCCATCCTTGGACTTTAAAAGAGACCATGATCTCTGAGATTGTTTAGGCTTTTCTGCTTAGGGTTCACTCAGCTAGGAAACGCCTGCACCATCTACTTAATTTTAAAATATTGACCAACAAAATTCTAACGTCATAAAGTGTCTTAAAATATCTACTTACAGAAATAAACATTAACCCTTTTATTCATAAACGTTTCTTAAAGTTAAGTAGAGATTAGCGACTGTTTAACCATACATTTTTGATGTTTAACTTTAAGCAACGTTTAAATATAAGCCCCTTAATTTCATTTCAGGAAGTTTCTTCTCAATATAAATAATATCTATTCATCCAAACAAGATCGAAGTTCAGTAACCCCTGTTGACTTTATTTAGAAATATTTAATTTACCTACTAAGCTACGTCTTAATTTATTTGGTCGTTTACCACAAAACCAGTTTTTAATAGAAAAGCTATTATTTTGACGAATGTCTTGTTTCCTTTATGTTACATTCTAACCCGGAGTGGATAGTCAAACACTTTATCGTCGAAGATAGACCCTTTTTTTGGTATTTTATGAGACAATTCAGTGAGCATTATTTGATTTTTATTGTTGTTAGTTAGAGAATTCCTTTCTAATAGATAATTATGATTGAATTTTGATGATACGTATTTTTAAGTCTTTTTCATGTTATAGTCACATATAAGGTAGATAAGATAGATAGCTGTACAAAACTTACCGTATGATGTGTGCTGTAGTTCTCAAAAATATTGCCCGAATAATCGATGTGAATGTGCTGCATCTCATTGATTGGAAATATTATAAAGTTTAAAATAGTAGGTAGAGGTAATGATGGAAATTAGCTATCCGATTTCAAACACGCCAAATATTACACGACAAATCTCTCTCAGATCAAGGTAAGGAACCAAAAAAAAAAAAAAAAAAATACTTGCCTTTATTCACCTCACACATGTGAAAGTCATAAAACACCATTTAACATGGCCCCCGATGATGTAGTGGTTTTAAAAACATAATATTATATTTTCTCAAGATAATAGACGCCAAAGCATTTTGTGTTGTTCTGCGTGGGTGAATACCTTTGAAGGAGCATACCAAAACAGAAACTTTACGGTATCATACCTTTTACGCCAAACTGTCTTTTTATTGAACCCTTAACATTGTTAAGTAGGTATCTATAGTTATTTTTTAACGAAGAACAATAAAAGTGCCGCTAAAGTGAGAACTTAGGTTTGGTCACTTTATCAGTTGGTAAAATTAAGTGCTGCTAAAATGTTGGAGTCGTTAAAATTAATTTACAATGTCATTATGTGAGAGAAATTAAATGTAAATCGAATTAATAATAATGACAGTGATTAAATTAAGTGATAGAATTAAAAATCAATGTCGTATTTAGGTGCATCGAACTTTTATAATGTGCCAAGCGTTATGTTAATTTCTCTCAACTAACATCATTATAAACATCATCTTTTTCGTCGTAAATCTGAGAGCATTTATAATAAAATAAAATTAAATTTAATAGCTGCCATTCTTTGCTTATGACAACTTCTATATAATTGATTTGTAAAGTAATTTCCCATCATTGGCTGTCATATTATATCTAACTTTTATCGCGTAAAAGGCGATACTGTCGTATCCTGTCGTACCTAGTATGACATCACTGAAGCGAATACGGGCGAAATTGCCTTCACCCACTGACTTTATGAGCACTGTGCGTGGCCGTTGTTTTTTACGAAGAAAAAACTACTAAAAGGAGAGGTGGATAATATGTTCATTCATGTGAACGAAGCTCGCAACACTGTGCAGACTGCCCAAGTTTAAATGTGAAATTGTGATTAATTTTAAGGAATATGGACGGTGTTTTCAAGGTAAGTTCCAACGTATATTGTAAAGGGGAAAAATTTGGTTTACTAAAGTAATTTTTTTAAATATTATTATTACTTGATCTGTGCTTGGGCACAAAAATACGCATTAGCTATTATAATAATATTAAAAATATCCTTGGACATTTCATTTATTATCGTAATTATTATTAATGATTGGATTAAATATTGATAGTGTTAAGCTTCAAATTTTTATTAATTTAAAATAGGTAAAATGTGAAGTTAATTTTATTTTATTTTCTTTTTTTGCATACGATAAAAATTAAAACCCCTTTTTTTGTAAGAACACTAAAATTATGACGACCCAATATTACCCATTAATATTTTAAAGAAAAGCCATCAATAATCTCTAATTCCTTGATCTTCGACTTCTTCATAAATAATATTAACAATACAATTTTAATTAACGAAACTAAATAACATTTAGCTATTTTTCTTTAGTAAAGCTCTCGCCTACGGGAATACGTATAAAAAAAGATAAATTATCAAACTTGATACAAAAACTACAATTAAAACTAATACTTTTTTTGCATATCATAATAACGGACAGTTAACTAATTGTTAACATTACTCAAACTGACTTTAATAAAGACAAATGAGAGCGCTTTAACTCTTTGTCGAAAAATAAACGCACGCGAACCTTAAATGCTGATCATATCATATCTGAAGATTTATTGATAATTTAGGGGTTATTTTGCAGTTAAATAATCTTGATAACTTATTAATTTGATCATTAAAGAAAGTAGCGAATTAAGCTACCTAAACATCGGGTAGGTATGTTTTACGATAGGGAATTATCAGCTCTAGAGTTGTATGTATTCTGGTACTGACATGCAATAAATGGTATACCTACCTGTCTGTTGATAATACAGTACCTATCCCTATCACAAAGGAATACCACATGCACAACTATTAAACATTCGATCAAATCCGGTTCTGTGTTGCGAATAATTGAAGCATTATGAATCAACGATCGCCCTTCGCACAGATCTTTATTGTTTTCTTTGGATTTTATGTATTGAGTGTTGGCTAAAACAGCCGCACAGGTCGATCGATCAGGTTAAGCTATGCTAGCTGCGTTTGGCGTAATATTATAATTATAATATTATTGTTATTGCAGGTAATTCTGATGATGTCGATTCTGACACAGGCGTACACGGCTCGAAGGACTCCTAGGCTTACATTAGCAGAACATGGATCCAATTACATTTACAACAATTTTGGTGGTAAGATGGTGAAAGCTTATAAGGTTTTTTTTAACTGAAATAGATGAATGTAACATTTACTAACTAACTTTTGTACAATTATCTACTAGCGTGTCCACACGGGCACCGCAACACTACCTTGCCTAGTAATGTTCATTAATTTATCAAATACCATACACAAAAACCAATCAGTACCTAATTGATATTTTTTTTTATAGCTAACTACGAATAGCAATAAAATGGCAAGTTTATCTACCCATCCCATGTTTGTATGAGAAATGTTAAACTCGACTTTTCATAAGTGTTTTGCATGGTCTCAGAACAAATAAAATTATGAAGCGTATTCATTCTAAATTTGAAGTAATCTGTTTTTTAATAATTTTCGGTCAGTATTTGTCGTTAATAAGTAGGTTGGATTCTCATTCCAACAAAATGTGTGGTAAAACTTTTTTTGCGATTTCTTGTAATCAGAGGGGTAATTCTCGTAATTTTAAGAACGTTCACAGTCTGATCTCAGTCTCAATCTGTCAAAAATGCCTCTAATTTCCCTACATTTTGACAAGTTTTTGACATTTGTTTGTCGCCGAGATGAGACTGCGACTAGATTTTGAACGTTTTAAATTACGAGAATTGGCCTTCAGACCTATGGGTCTGATACAGTCTTTTGATCCTTATAAGAAAGGAGGATTGATTGACAATAAAGTTTTTGTGAAAACTGCCCATTTATTACCTGACTGTGCGTTTGTTCAAAATGAGTGAATCCAGATCCAAACGTCTCAAAAAATTAAGGTTTAATTGGTTATTGTAATGTCTGTTAAGACCGTTTTCTTGATTTTTATATAGAAAAATCCACCCTGTAGGTATATGATAGTTTCAAGATAATTTTCTTATATATTTCAGGAAGCCAACAAGTATCTTCCTTCGGTTACGATGTATCAGACCCAGCAACCGGCAATAATCAGTACCGATCTGAAGAGAGACACCCTAATGGAACAGTTATAGGGCGTTATGGCTACGTTGACCCTTACGGGAGGCCAGTAAAATACAAATACATCGCTGATGAGTTCGGTTACAGGTAAAAAGATTTTCGTATTATTGCAACAAGCATCATTAAAGAGATGATATATTAAGATACGCTAAGAATTAGCTTTTCTAATCCTTTTATTGTAGTAGTAGTCCTTTTATTGTATATGCAAATAATTTCAGAATTGTCAGTGTTGTATAACATTAAAATAAACTGTCTAAATAAAATAGTAAAGAAAACGCTGATGTATTAGATGTTGCTATTTCGTTTTTTTGTGCCTAAAAAAGTAATAGCAATATACAGTACAGCGTAAGAATGGTTGAGTAAGCAACTACCTTCTTACGGTACTCATAGATTATAATTCTCAGTGAGAGTATCATCATCATCTGCCTAGCCTTTTCCCAACTATGTTGGGGTTGGCTTCCAGTCTAACCGGATGCAGCTGAATACCAGTATTTTACATAGAGCGACTGCCTATCTGATCTCCACAAACCAGTTACTGGACAATACGATACCCCTTGGTAAGACTGGTTGTCAGACTTTCGGGCTTCTGACTACCCGTAACGACTGTAGAAGATCCACGAATGACAGCCGGGATCATTCCGAGACACGTATATATAAATCTTATCAAAGTTACTGAAGAATTTCAAGAGTATCAGTTTAATTATGTATCTTAAAATAAATTAGTATGAAACAAAAATAGCGCCTGTAATAAAAGTCAAAACATTGGGCGGCTAAGACACGCGTATCATATTATTTCAGTTGGAATAAATATTTCAAGGGTACAGAAAATCATTTAAGAATACTCTGTTTCATTCGAATCAGTTTGCTAATGGGTCTTTAGAATAATGATTAGCATTATTAGGTAGGTATATTATTATAAAACCCTAATGTCACGCAAATATAATTTATTGTTGCATCATGCGGTTATCAAGTTCTATAATATACCTTTAAGGTGTACAATTATATATTGTAATAAGAATTCTTTCATTAATTTCAGGGTATACTCCGACGTGATGACTCCACGACCTATCCCAATGGCACTAGCACATGAACCAACGGAATCGTCCGTCACGTGGACTAGACCTCCTAAACCAAATAAGATAACAGTCCTGCACGATATTGTGACATAACTGGGAACATTGTTCTCTAAAAGAATATAAAATGATTGAATTTCATAAAAAATTATGATGACTGTAATATAGGGTGGCGGACATCGATGCGCAATCTGTTACCATGGATTTATTATATTATTCTGAATCCCCCTGCGTTGAAATTATCAGTCGGTTTAAAAAAAAATCTGTTCCATGCATTTTGATCGCGAAGTATTACACTTTTCTAGGAAACAACTGTTTTTTTTTTGATAACCAACGAAAAATTTCTACGTTTTTTTTGTAGAATCATGACATCAGCAATGTTATGGTTCCAGTTTGCGCGTCGATGATCAACTTGTATTGTCGAGAACCACAAAAGCATTTAATAATATAGTCCATCGTAGATGATAAGTTATACATAATAATATTTAATACAATAATTTATTTAATAAGTTGCTAATAAATTATTGAACAAGACTGTTTTTTACTTTCACACTATCAATCTCAATCTGAATCACTAGGATCATCCGTGTTGAGAATAAATTTTATCGAACATATTCATATGTTCGAAAAATTTGTTTGCTCAACAACGTAAATAACGCCTAATTTTGTTGAACTGTTGAAATGAAAGCCATTACTGATAATTTGCGATGCCGCCAGAACTGGCGCATTGGTGCGGTGTGCCACCGGGGAAATGCGGAGCGCGCCCTCGCTTGAGTTGCTTCTCCCCCTCGATCATATGCTAGCGGACTCCGGCGCATGGCGCCGCATCCCGCCGCGGTATCCTTCTTCGCGCTCTTCAATACCGCAGAGAAAAATCCCCTTTAACGCTCCGGTCGGTCTCTAAGCTTTGCAATCTATATGTCGCATCCGGTCACTCGTTTGACTGATTCGGAACGCGAGCGCCATCTGGTGGCGCTGACAGAGTCTAGCCTGAATTGGTGGGGTGCCTAGAAAAGCGAGCAGCGAGCTGGATCGGCCCTCTCTTGGACTTTGGACATCGTATACGAACAACATGCACTCAGAAACTGTCCCGCGTTCCGTGTCTGGTTGTGTCGTGTACCTACAATGTGTGATTCGCTGGTGTGATTAATTTGTTCGTGAAATTATAATCTGATTTGAACTGCAAACGGTTTTTCTATTGCAAATAAACCAACACTACCCACTGACATGCCCACATAGCTAACAAGACACACATACCGTCTCCGACATATATCTTATTACCTACCATCAGATACGTACGAATTTAAGTCGGTAAATTTAAAATTCCCTGTGCCGCAGTAGCCCTGCTATTGGTCGCATGCGCTACTGCTGAGTATGAGGTCCTGGGTTCGATTCCCAGGTCGGGCAAAATCTTATTGGGTTTTTCCATCAAGAATTTCTCAGCAGCAGCCCGTATACTGGATGAGTGCTTCATAGATGGCAATAGGCCCACCCCCTGTAACAAGGGTCATAACTTGGTGAATAGGTCGTCTTAGGGCGAAATATGGGTGTACTATGAGTACACCTCTGTCTAACCTCTCGGGGAAATACGGGCGTGATTTTATGTAAACGTTTATCATTTCTTATTATTGAGTCTATAAATCTAGCAATAGGTATATCACAATTTTTTGCGGTTTAGAAAAGTAGGGTGTTTATAAAATTTAAGGTGAAATAGTAAAGATATGAGATGAATGATACCACCTCAACCTCAAAATAAGTTAATAAGGCATGGACACTGACCTCTATTAAACAAGGGCATGGAGGATATTGAAAAATAAAGTTGGATAATATGTCATCTTGACAATCTGTAATGTAAAATATTTGTGTCAAACGGTGCCTAAAGTTTGTTTTTGCTATTTTACTGAAATGAAGCGTTTCCAAGTACATAAACGTTATTTGTGGAATATCTATGTTTTTCCTTTGGTGTTTATAACGGCCGTGGCATGTAAGTTACAAAAAAATAGAATTATGAAAAACACGTTTCTTCTATTGTACGTCTATTCTGTTTAAATGTTTATAGGAACCGAATTCTAACCCAGTAATTGCATTGTGGAGGCTCAGACCAAATAAAAAAGTCAAGACATAGCCCTGCAAACAATACAGTGAAGCATGCCAAAACTACACCTCCGCTCTGTGCATACACGCTCACACGCACACATTTACAACCATTTACAATGAAACTACTCCTCACTAAGTGCACACATGTTTAAGAAACCGGCTTCACTTTGCTTTTGACAGCATAGGCAGTCACTCCATGTAAAGTACTGGTATTCAGCTGCATCCGATTAGACTGGAAGCTGACCCAACATAGTTGGGAAATAGGCTTGGCAGATTATAAGGAACCGAATTCTATGTTTTGGACATTATTTCAACAACTTCACAATAAACCTAGGGTTCTCTCCGTATCATCACATGCCTAGCCCTTTCCCAAGTATGGCTTCCAGTCTGGTTGGATGCAGCCGATAACAGGCTAATAGCCAGTATAAGACCAAGAGCGTCCGACTGTTAATTTAGTTACCCTAAATTCATTCATGCGTTGGCAGACCACTAGCCAGATAGGGTGGACGACCTACAGAAGATCGCGGGGAAGACCTATGAGACTCACACCAGGGAAGCATGGTCTACACTCAGCAGTGGGTGAAATGTGGCTGCCAGTGATGATGATGATGATGAAATTCATACCTACAATTTGTAATATTTCACAGGCTATCCCATTCAGAAGACAGATTTTGAGTTGCAGTCCGAATTAGGGGATGAAAAGCACTTCCCCAATGGAACTACAATTGGTAAATACACATACGTGGACAAGGAAGGGAATCCTATCCAAGTGAAGTATTATGCTGACGATGCAAGCTATGGGTAAAATCTAATAATCAAAGTATAAATCATAGCTTTTGTTGGTCCGGAAGAAATTACAATAACATTAGTATTGTCGAGTTTATTGCTGTTATTAATTAAACACACTCTCGACTGGATGTAGTTTATCAAGTTTACCATGGTAAGAAACATAGGGAAGTCCTTTATCCTGCAGTAGGCTGAGGTTTGGGAACAAACAGCCTCACTAGTACCACTAATATTGATTAACATAAATGGTGGTAATTTAGAGAACGAAATTTCTTGCTGGTACCACCGGTGGTACAGTTCACCTAGTGGGAGCAAAGGGAGATGGAAGGCTAAATTTACTTCATGGTATAGTGGTGAATGTTAAATAAATTATTACCGCTGCATTATAGAGACCTGGCTGTGGTCTGTTCTGCGTCACATATTTCGTTTTGCAATTATTTGCAAATGGTTCCTATTTTTATTTTTTTCTTGCTCAAAACTTTTGGAACGAAGTTCCTTATCGCACGATTCCTTTTCGGTTTAGCTCTCGTTCACCAAGCTTGTGGAGTATAACGTGCCATAAAGAACTTATTTTAATTTCAGGGTTGAGATGAAGAGCATCAAAATGGTAGAGACAACTGGCGAACAATTTCCGACTACGAATATTGTTCAGAATGCTCCGAATAGATTAGACGCTGAATCTGGTGCGAAAACGGCTGTACATTCATTAAACACCAATAATTATCCCGTCTTACAAGCTAGTTATAAATTCAAGAACAACAAATTCACTAGTCCATACGAATTTTTTAACAACGAAGTAAGTAAAACTAACCGTTACAAAGTTGAGAAACCTAACCCTGATTATGATACCTTTTATCAAAATGATCTGAAGGGAGCCAAGAAATGTACCAAAGAAAAATTTCGAGTGTATTCCGATAGCAAAGAAAATCGAAAGATGCGCAGTGTAGTCAATGACTTGGCTGAAGCTGACAAGTTTTGTGAACCATTTACGAATTAGATTACGATTCGCAATAAAAGATGTTTTTGGTTATAATGTATTTTATTAAATCATCCTATGAGGCTAACTATAGCGGTAATCTGACCCTCGGGGTCAAAGAGGCGATTGATAGCAGATCCCTTGACTATGAGGCACTCGGATCTATCGTAGAGTAAAGAGGGATCCTGTTTGTCTCTTACATGAACTGCCTCACCAATGTAACAGTGTCCTCGTCTTTTGTCTTCTCCTAGAAGAGTTATCTAAAAAAATTGTAAACTAGAATTAAAATTTACAATAGACTAAATACCGTTCCTTCCTCGTGGACAAACTTAATGGTCAAACTGATTTGACCACGAGGAATTCTGATCCGGATAGTCAAACTAATTAGTTTAACGAAAAATATCCACCCTTTATTTTTCGTAAATATACACACATCAAAAGTGTCTAGGGATCAACATATATTTTTGCAATAACTTTTCTCCTGATTGATATTAATTAAAATTTTCTTTAAGGATTCATCAAATAAAGTGTTTTCGTTTGTCACAGTAACGATAAACCAAGCCACCTTTGCATTAATAAAGAAATTTGCCATTTTCCTAATAAAGGGATTTTTGACATTTGAACCACTAACACAAAAGTTCGAAAAAAAGACTGAAATAACAGTTTTCTTTAAAATTTTATTGGGTAACTTAAACAATTAATAATCCGTGTTTCTACCGCGAACACTAACAACACAAGAACATCGGTTTGGCATACTCAAAATGAGTTCATCCAAATCACGCTGTGGAATGGCCGCCCATGTTCGTTGCAACAACAAAAAAAGGTCTTCTTGCGACTGGATACCCTCCATATTCGGCAGAGCTCTTCTCTGTAGCATATCCCATGCATGCTCAATCGGGTTCAAGTCTGGCGACTGAGCAGGCCAGGGCAGGACATTGATGTTAGCTGCGGCGAGAGTCTGTCTTACAACTCTTGCGGTGTGCGGTCGTGCATTATCATGCATTAACTGAAATAAGGGACCGATTTGCACTTGTAGAGGAACGATGACGTCTGATACAATCGTCTCAGCATAAATTTGAGCGTTGAGGTTGCCTCTGATCCAAATCAACTCAGTTCTTCCGCCGATCCAAATACCCGCCCATACCATGATGGTTCCACCACTATAAGGATGGACTTCCTGGCAGGATTTTAATCGCTGTTGGCGTCCAGGGGTTCTCCAGTGTCGTATACGTCTTGTATCCGGTCTCATACCAAAACGAGACTCATCAGAAAAGCACACGAAACGCCATTGTTCTTCTGCCCAATTTCTGTGTTCAAGAGCCCATTGATATCGAATCCTACGATTGTGCATTGCTATAGGTGGTACCCGTAGCGGTCTTCGGGAATGAAGGTTCACTTCATGCAAGCGGTTTCTGACTGTTTGGTCGCTAATTAAGTTCCCTGAAGAGTGATGAAGCCTCACGGCTAACATCATGGCGGTTATTGTTGGAGCTCTTCGAGTTAAGATTTGAATGTATCGGTCTTGTCTCCGTGTGGTGCAGCGATACCGTCCTCCATGGCGCTCAGCCACGGTACCAGTGCTTCGGTAACGTGTCCAAAGTCGACTGATAACACTCTGACTTGTATTCAGAGCTAAAGCCACAGTACGTTGCCGGGAACCAGCTTCTATCATTCCCACGGCTCTGAGCATTTCTTCCCTGCTTAAATGACGTCGCCGCTCCATAATAACGTTGGTTTTAATCAGTAGTAGGGAAACAGTAGCACTAATAATGTCTTCAATGCGTTGTATGTTTTTATAGGGAAAATATTGACAGCTGATTTTCATCTTTTACTCGAATTTGATTCACAGTTCCTGATTCAAATTATGAAATGCACCAAAAAGGATCCATATAAATTTATAAAATCATAAATTTATTACAAAGCCACATCTCAATCTCAAGAAATCCGCATAAAAATGCTTGATCCCTAGACACTTTTGATGTGTGTACTTGTACAGTCATGAACAAAA
Source organism: Gortyna flavago (assembly GCA_963669345.1). NCBI lineage: Eukaryota > Metazoa > Arthropoda > Insecta > Lepidoptera > Noctuidae > Gortyna > Gortyna flavago. The sequence continues at coordinate 6,817,566 of OY770131.1, forward strand.
ATAATTTCCTTCCTCGTGGTCAAACTTAATGGTCAAACTGATTTGACCACGAGGAATTTTGTTCCGGATAGTCAAACTGATTGGCTATTTAAACTTTTTATCAAGCTGTACACATTGCAGTCTTACTGTACATTTATAAATAAAACGATGTCAATTTGATGCAACATGGCCATATAATGACCACTCAAATTATTATCCTGTTCTTTGCTGTTTTATTGCGATTTGCATTTTGTAATTATTTGGATTAAATATGGATTTAGATATAAAATATATTCAAGTAAAGGGGAAAGGGTACTGCTTTTCAAAGGTCGGCAGTACTGCAAATTGCGTACGTATAGAAATTTAAACACTTTCTGAACTTGCAGTCATCTCAAAAAAGAAAAATGTCGGGGTTCAAATACTGTGAAAGTATGCTCATTATTAAAAAAATATTCATGCATCGTTTTTAATTACATATTATTACATAGGTTCCTATTATTTTAACCATCCATTTTTTTTTGTTTAGGATGGCAATGTGGTGAAATGTAATGACCACTCATGTAACACTGATTACTATAAAAATGAAGTTGATATTGCTATTGACGAATTAAAACAAAAAGTTAAAGACAATGATGTCCCCATCCCAGAGGCGTTTCAAGATATAAAAACGTCGCTAGAAAAACGAGACGAGAATATTGAACTTAAAATTCCATAATTTGATAACGTTCAAACGGTTTTATATAGCATTAGGCAAAAAACTTGCTTTAACGATTTCACACAAGTAAATATTTCAGATAAATATCAGTCCTTTCTTTTCGCTGATTATAATACTGAGAAATGTCGCAATATGGTTTTCACTGCACCTATGTCAATTTAACAAAATTCATCACAACCACAAATGCGGTTCCTGTGGCGTATGTTTTGATGACAGACAAAAAAGAAGAATCATATTTTATTTTCAATGATAAAGTCAAGATTGAAGGATTGGTCACCAAAAATTTTCCATTTAAATTTTGTATTCGCTGCAAGCAATGCATAATTAATAAAAAAAAATCCGGACATCCAAATTGTAAAATGTTTTTATCATGAATTTTTCAAATACCCAATGGCGAAAGGCAAAACAAATAAAAAATAAATATAAAGATGACAGGAGAGTAGTGGGATTGTGCGCAGCACTCGTACCCGAAAATAAAATTGTAGAAATGGGATTATATGAATATTGATCCTCCCAATACTACCAAAACTCATTGTCAATAAATCATACATCATCAATCAATTATTTCGAAAACAATAGTCTGTTTATGGCCAGAGACATCGCACAAACAATGTGGTCGAAAGTTGCAACGGCCAACCAAACAAATCCATGAAACGCCATAATCCAATTACAGTTGCTCGTTTATTTGAAACCTTAATACAAAAAGAAAAATCTTCTAATGAAAAAGTATCTCTCTGCCGCTAAAACCAAATATGTCGAGATGATTAATTTCATAATGAAGTTTAAGCTGCAATTAATACATGGCGATATATAAGTGCAGGGTACTTTTTAAATAAACAAAGATAATTATTTTTGTTACTGACTGTACAAGTATACTTACGAACTATAACAAAGGGTGGATATTTTTCGTTAAACTAAGTAGTTTGACTATCCGGATCAGAATTCCTCGTGGTCAAATCAGTTTGACCATTCAGTTTGACCACGAGGAAGGAACGATAAATACTCATTATTATGTACACCATAAGAATTCAAGATATAAAAGTATACATTTTATATAGAGTTAAAGCGATCTGTTAAAAACAACCTTTGTATATATTAAAGGTAGAAGGAGAGATAACACTGCAGGTATCCAGTGATGTCTATAAAACGTAATTCTAATTATATAATTAGAATTCCATTTTGTAGTGTTTAACACTACAACATTTTATGATATAAAACTGGGTAGATCATGGAATGGGATAGTAATAAAGTTAGCACAATTGAAATATAGTATAATGACCGTGTTTACTTACACTAAATACTCTCTCTGCGTCATCTAATTGGCAGAGCCATAATAGAAAAACTTCATCCATATCGAGCGCAGGACTACTAGTACAAGATTTGTAGTCGCTACCACTCTTGCTGAGGCATTCTGTACTATCCTGAAAGAAAGTATCTAATATTATTATATGTTCAGTTTTAATATCTAGAACTAAAACAAGCATTGTTTCACAAGAGGACAAATGTCCCGTGAGACGTGTCGCTCGCTAGAGATATCGGAAGGAGTAGTTTCGTCGCGTGAAATGTTTGGAGACATCGACAGCTATAATAAGAGATCGTAAGACAAGACGTCTGACGACGTTGGCCGATATCTCTGGCGACACGTGTTGCGGGACATTTGTCTCCCAGTGAATAAGCGGCAATAAAATAATGACGTAAATTTCGGATACCCCGGAATCAGCTTCGTTATTTTTTTCGGTCTGCGTGTGAATACTCCTTGTGAAAATTGCCGATGGATCACATTTAACATTTGGCAATTTTACAGAACTCGTCGGCAATCTCACAGACAATAGTAGTAATAATTTGTTGTCCTTTTTAGTATTACGAGCGGAAGCTGCTGATTCCATTTTCTTTTTAATTGTCTGGCTTGGTCTGAAATTATAAATTATGAGTTATTTTATAATATTTCATGAATGAACGATTTTTATGTACGCACGTCTACCCATCAAGCTATACATAATCAGTATAAGCTGACTTCTAAATGTACAAAAAACTGGAAATTTATAGCTTGATGTGTATCCGTGTGTACCCAATGCTCAAAAGTACCTTTTTAAGGTTTCAATAATAAATGTAGTGACACATTGTATTTCCGTAGTAAAGTTTGCAGATTTAAGGATAACCTCTTGAGGCGTCGTATCATCCAAAGTTGTTCTTGGGACTTTGGAGTGATCGAAAAGAAAATGTAACATGAATGAGTCAATCGTCACAATTTTAGAACAGATTGTTACTGGGCACACCACAGGCCTGAAATGAAAATTGTTTATTTAGGGCCAGGGGTCGTATTATGACGTAATTTTAGAAGGCCGCCGAGCACCAACTCATTTTTGCAATGGAATAATGATGACATTAATACTTTATAATACGGCCCCAGGATGGCCATACTACGTTGGTTATGAAATGTCCCGTTAAGCATTTTGACATGCGTTACGTACTGTACAAACCAGTTCGGCAAAACGTTTAAAAATCACACTAATATTATAAAGGCGAAAATTTGTGAATGTGTATGTGTTTATGTTTGTTACTTCTTCACGCTTAAACGGCCGGACCAATTTTGATATAATTTTGTATGGAGGTAGCTGACACCCTGGATTAACATACAGGCTTCTTTGTATCCCGATATTCGCACGGGATCGACACTTATGCAGGTGAAACCGCGGAGCGCAGTTACTGTGACATATTAATAATTAACAGTTTGGTAAAATTTTCCCTGGATCTGCAGCCAAACCTAAAAATAAATTAAAATTTATTTTACCTTGGATCTTTGTCGCAGCTTTCCACATCATCTTCCTTTTCTTCGCTGCTCCCAGTATTTTTTGAGCAATCTTCCATACTAGGGCCTACGCTTGATTCTTGGAAGTTAGAATTTTTATATTCTATCATTGTTTCAATGCTTTTCTTCGCATGAAGTTGCTGAAAAATTTCAAAAAATATTTAGTCGTTGTTCATAAGCGGTTAAAGGCTGCATTGTGAAAAGTTTGTACCTTAAAAATGAATAAAGTATCGTCCTCTTTGCAGGTCTTCTTTACTTCGTCTTTTAATACTATATTGATTAAAAAGGTAGTATTAATAAAATGCCAAAGTAAATAAATATGTTTCATTAAACTTTTACCTTGATCATCAAGTTCACTTTTATGATCTCCACTTGCTAAATCTGTTGGTTTTCTATTGGATTGTTTTATTTGCAGTGGTGGGATTTCAGTATCAGGATCGAATTCCTTTTCAGGTTCGTTGTCACCACCTTCGATACCGCCTTTCATTACAGCATCTATATTGCAAAATGTATATGCTAAATAAATTACAAAATTATCTTCTCTGTCGTCCTTCATAAAATAATTGTTATCAAAATTAATTCTGGTTTTTAATTTGTTGTATAAAGTTTCGATGAATTCGTGTTTTTTTCTTACCACAAAGTTGACAGCTTTTGCAGATAATATGGCCGGACTCGAATGCATAAATGATAGACTTTGGCATTGTTTTGCAAATTGAGCATTGAATTTGTTTCTTTTCCGTGCTCGATGTATCAGAAGGATTAAGGATAGGAACCTTAAAATGTAAAAATATAAATATATTTTTACATTAAAAAAGCCCCAAGGTTATTAAAGCGTTTATTCTGCGCACCAATGTGCAGACTAGCTTGAAGACCTGAGCTTCTCGTCCCATGTGCTAGTAAGTGTCGAATCGGGAAGAATTCTTTTGTGTCAGTGTGTTTAGATAACATTGCATTCAATTACAATAGCTACAATAATATAGTAAATGCTCTATTTTATATTAGGTATCTAACTTTAGTTTGCATGCAACAGTTACGTTATTGAGGCCCGATCGATCCAGATGCGACGAGTTAGAACTACAGATGAGGCAAAGTGGGCAACACCTCTATGTTTTTTAACATGTTCAATAAGTTTAAGGCATAGCCAAACTTGTTACTTAACAATACTGTTTTTTTTTGTGGAGAGTGAAATATACAAAATTTACAAATGCTATCAATACTAAACGCTACCAATCAACCATATTTATCTGTCCCAACAATACCTTTTTGTTGCAATTTATAAAACGACTGCCTTATTGATTTGTTATTCAGATTAACGTTTATTTTTTTTCTTTTGTAAAAGATCTTTTAAGTTTAGGTCGTCACACAATAATTAAATTGCATGAAATATATCATCAATCATCCATTGAATAGCCGTGGGCGTTTGCGCTAGTTGAGAAATCCTCATCTAAATTCACAAAATGACTTTACAAGCAATTGAAAATATGTGGAGCACTGCCCCTTAATGTGTTGTTGCCCATGCATGGTCCCCCATTTAACGTTCAGATATCTATGAAAAGTAGTAAAAGCCTAGCGAAGTGGCTTGTTATTCCATTTGCTTACATATGCTAATATAATTCTTCACGTCACCACTTTGCGTTTTGTTTTGAACATAGGAATTTATTGATATGTAGCGAAAGTGTACTATTCCTCTTAGCAGTATTGCCATGTATCGCCTTTGCATCCGGACGCTATGACGAAATAACATGCGCAAAACGAATACTAATATACAAAGCGATCTGATTAGTCTAGTAGCGATTAAGGAAGATTACGTTACCTTCTTTAACATAGTTGAAATAATTAAAATATACAAATAAAGCGTTCTAAATCGTTAAATACGTGGAGAATGTGAGAATACTTTAAAAAAATTCTAGGAACATTGACAAACTGTGACATTGAAAAAAAATATTATGTCAGGTGTCTTAGATGAATAAAAAAGATTAAAAATTATTAAATCCTTTTTGGTTGATCTAAAGAACTATGACAAGAGTGCCGTCCAAGAACTGGAAGACGAGGTGTCGCTCGTTCGGTGGCGACCACAGAACACTATACTCCTAAGCGGAGGTGGCGACTGGCGAGATGGGCAGACGCCATTGTTGCCATCGCGGAAAAACCCCGGATGAGGCTGGCACAGGAGCGTGGGGATTGGTAATAGAAAAGAGAGGCCTATACCCAGCGTGGGTGAAGTCGGGCTGTGGATAATGATGATGAAAGAACTGGTAAAGAGTTTGCTCCAAAATTGTGTCTAATAGCGGGTTTCTATGGGTGTTGCAATTGGCACCTTTATGGGATGACGTCAAGATGCTGAGTAGGTTAAGATGATAGAATGACAAATTAACTATGATAAATAGCTAGCTTGGATTTTAGAAAGTGTTGTACTATCTTTTAGAGGGGATCTCCCATTACACTAACTGTTTCAGAAATGTTGAAATATTACCAATAACAATGGAAATTATTGGTGAAGCAGAACCCTTCGGCGGTAGTAATATAGCTGCAGAAAAAGTGTAATCAGACAAGCAACTAGATGAAGGAGGTCCCCAGTCAGTAGTGAGTGAAATTATTCAAGACAATGATGATAATGAAGTTGCATAAAACAAAGTAAGTAAATATACCAACATCTATGGAAGTGAAAGGTGGAGCAGAGTTCTTCGGCAGTAGTGATGAAGCTGGAGACAAACTATGATCAGGTAAGCAATAAGGTAAAGAAGTTCCCCACTCTGCACTAGTAAGTGAAACGAAGACAATGATGATAATGAAGTTGCATAAAACAAAGTAAGTAAACAGTCAAATGGTTCATAGCCGGTACTCAATCAAGCAATGTGCTTACTGCCAGTAGCAGACGTTATTGCGGATGCCATTCAAGCATTAGCGTACATGCGTACTAAAGTTTCACATCTTTGTACTTTCCTGTTTGTTAGTTATTGTTTGAGCATATAAGTACCTAATCATCATTCTGAAGAAATACTGTAATTTCAATATTCACCTTGTTTGCCGGTGTGGAATTAGTGTAAAAATACGTTAAATTGGTTGACTTTCAATCAAAATCACACGCAAGCAAAAACTACCGTTGATAATAGGCATAGGTGTCGAAAAAGCAGTCCCAATTATATTTTATTGACTTAATCCTTCGTGTCGAAAATTTTATAATATCTACATAATATAGTTCTGGCATTTTTTGTAGGCGCTGGCAATAGACCAAACTCATTATTGGATCTAATTAAGCGAAAAACGAAGTGTGCGTAAGCACATGTCTGCGTTATGCCTTTAATAAGCCAACAGCAGTGGAAGAATATGTAGTTGGAAAACATAGAATTAGGCACATATTATTATTGCTTATGATGTATTTAAATGCTTTTTATCTCATTTCAAGATGACAACCTTCTACATTCTTTTGTTTTATGTATGATGTCGTAAACACATTGATAATGGAGTGCATTATAAAACAAAGTATAGCAAAGTAAACAGCCTATGGTTGTATAAGTTGGCCGCATAACCAATAGATTTCGTAATAAGTTACATTTAGTCATTATAAGGTACTTTTTTGGTAATACCAATTCGTAATTCGCATTTTTTTATTGGATTAAGATTTTGTAATACAGTTCAGGAAATTATGTCTGTTCCAAAGCTTTCGTATTTGTGCTACAGACATATTTTTTTATAGATTGTCCATGTATTATTACTTCACAAGGAGAAAAGACTAATAAATGCTTGCAAATTTGTTCACAGTCTGTTTTACAAAGTCAATAATTTATACACTATAGACTGTTATTCCTTCGTTAACCGTTAGCTCAAATGCTTCTACACACAAAGCATCAGCTCTTATATAAATTTCAAATTACCAAGCAAGTTCCTACCACAGGGAATCATTTCACTGTGACAAATTGGTGCCTCCACTAATCTTGAACACAATATCAACATCATTGATTTACGTCATCCATAATATTTTCTGGACACATAACGTGTATTGCCTCTATTGTCACATAATTAGGTATAAGGAAAGTGGGCTAGCAATCGTGCACGGCTTACGTAAATCTCCTCGCGTATTAGTGACGTATTGTAATAGAAAAACCATGAAGAAGTTAAAATTTTCTTGAGCAAGAGACCGTAAACATTGTGAATTGTTTCTGAAAAGGATTCTTCTATGAACGAAACATGAGCGACTTCACCTAGAACCGTCATCCTATTGAAGTCCACTGCTGGATGTAGGGCTCTCCTATCTAATCTAGCAATGACATTGCTTATTACTAGATGTTTCAAAGCTTATCATGTATTTTTAATAGGATAGGATTGATGATACGTTAGTCTAGTAATCCTCATTATCGTCAACCTATTGAAATCCACTGCTTGTTGTAGGCCTCTCCTGTCTAGTCTAGCTATGAGATTGTTTATTACTAGATTTTTCTTAGATTACATGTATTTGAAGTAGGGTAGAATTGATGATGATAACAAATCAGTCAATGAATATTAGCTTTTCTGACATTTGTTAGGTCAAGTAAGGTACTTACAGATTACGCTCAGCTCAATAGTTAATCCCTGCAGAATCTTATAATTTGCAATTCACAATGTGTGTTATCGTCAAAAACTCGTAAATCCGTAGAGAAACCACCAGTTACCATCGTTTACACAGTCATATTGTTCTTGTATAATCTATTTAGATCAATTTCTTCACATCAGGAAGCTTTCTTATAATGCTATCGTCTGCGGTTGTATTTTTGTTCGTGAACTGACGTAAGTGTATCAGACATCAATCGTTATTCAATACCTATCTACTTAGTACTAAGTTAATCAACATCGACGTTTTATATTGCTGTCCCATTCATTACCATGGGTAGTGAAAGAGAGGTCAGTTTCATGTCGATTCGTAATTGTTTCTTTGGGATGGTAATTAATGTTTTTATGGCCGAGTAAATAGCGCAGCGCCTATTTATTGCATGCACTGTTGATAACCGCTGGTCGCAGTTGAATGTAATGAGAATATTTACAAAGTGATAGGCGTGCAAGCGTGATATAACTCTTAGTTAGTAACGCGATAGTGCCTTATCATCGTTCGTTGTTGTAATTATATGATTAGGTGGGAACTAGGTATTTCATATAACGTATAATCTGTGAAATGTTTTTGATTCTAGGCCTAATTTTTATTTAACATGTAACGTATGAAAACGCTACTCAATTACTTTTATTTGTAATTTGGCTGAAATACAAGAAATCTAACTAAGCTCTGGAGTCAGGGTCTGGGAAGGCCATTTTTTCCTTATTAGATACCTACTCTTCTTATGTTAGGCAAATCAAACATATAGTAGACATAATAATATTAGTAATATAGTCTGTAAAGTTTTACGTTTGCACACGTCAATACTCACTGACATATCGGCAATATTCACATAATTTAAAAAGCTAACAGTCTTAAACTAAAAATATATATAAGTATATAAAAACGTAATATAATATAAGTATATAATATAAGTATATAAAAACCGGCCAAGAGCATGTCGGGCCACGCTCAGTGTAGGGTTCCGTAGTTTCCCGTCCGTCACAATAAGTGTTCCCACTTATGAGTTTAAAGGTGGGTATCCATTATGTTCGCGCTCCAGCAGCGCTCCGCGCTCCTGCAACTGCTCCCGGTAGTGGGTACGTCGCGAACACAGAGCGTGCAACATTGCACGCTCCGCAACAGGCGCTCCGACTCGTGACGGTTTTTAGCGCGAACACAAAGGGGAGCGCATATAGAAGTGCGCGCGACGAGCACTGCTGGAGCGCGAACATAGTGGTAACCCAACTTAAAAAAGGCTATTTGTTACGGAACTCTAATAATTACGGAACACTAAAATCGGGCCCACAAAGGACATATCCGCAAAAGAAGTTAATTTTACTCACAATCTAATTTAATCAAACCTCGACGACTATTATTTCTTTACCACGGTAGGTCATGAAAGCACGGAAAATCTTAACATCGACTTTAAAAAAATGACGTCTTTACGCAACGCCATCTATCGAACCATTTATGAACTGGTTTTTACCTTAACATTTTGATGGCGTTACAAAAATGAATTTTAGTTTTTTTCTAAATTGCCTTAGCATGTTCCTGATAGAAGTTTTATGTAGTTATAAGATACCGCCAACGCCAAGAAGAGACCAACCGAACAATTCCCGAAATTTAATAATACCCGATCCAATGTAATAAGTACCTACACCGCCATCTCTCGGCGAATTGGGTTACTAATTAATACATAGACATGCCAGAAGTATTCGGTGGTAATTTTGGATTGCGAGAACCGATTTTAATAATTCTTTTTTTGTTTGAAAAAAAGATACGTTCAGGATAATAAAATATGTAAACGAAGTTAAAAAAAATGCTTGCATATACGATTATACTACAAACTTAGTCCAGAAATAATTTTGTACAACTTTTTGTCTTTTTTGTACAAAAACTGTTGTTTCCATCAAGTTCAAAATGATTTTCCTAGAAAGTCCTTATAAAGTTCTACTTTTCAGATTTTTTTCATATTTCCGAAATTATTGACATTATCAAAAAATGATTTTAGTAAACCCCTATTCATTTTTAAATACCTTTCCAAGAATATACCACACGTTAGGTTTGAAATTAAAAAAAAAATCACTTCCCACTTTACATATAGGGGGGCTACTCTAATAAATTTTTTTTTTCCAATTTTTATTTTACCACTTTGTCGGCGTGATTGATATACATATTGGTACCAAATTTCAGCTTTCTAGTGCTAACGGTCACAGAGATTAAGCGAGGACGGACGGACAGACAGACATGGCGAAACTATAAGGGTTCCTAGTTGACTACGGAACCCTAAAAAGGGGAGGGCAAATAATCAAAGGAATTAAACAATTGAATTACACGTCAATTAAATATTATAGTAAAGCCTAGAATATTTTTTAGCTTCAAATAGATTTTAAAGCTTCCAATAAGTATGACAAAATGTAATGTACCTACCTAATGTTAAATTATTTATTTACAAGGCACTATTGAAAGTCAAAATGTGCAAGAAAATTGTATTGATTCTGGTGGCCCAAAGTTTTCAAAAGGTAGTTTCGTATAGAGAAATTAATACCGTATTATTTCATAGCTGAAGTAATACGATTCAAATTAATATTATTGAAAATATAATATAAAATCTGTAGCTACTTTTAATATTTTTACCCCGGCCATGCGGCGTACCCACCACCCTAGCTACCCACATATAAATCTATCGTGTAGTTTCACTCGCCACATTCGATACTCAGCCTTCGAACGAGTGCATCATTCGATTTTTTTGTTTTAAATCGATTAAGAATCGAGTGATCGTGTGCTGGTGTATTAATTAGAAGCAGTGGTGTTAGTTAAAAGTACATCGAAAATGGCCTTCAAGGTAAGCCCTTAATTTTTTTTTTTGATTATTTTTTAGGGAAGGCTTGAATAAACATACTTTAATATCAATTATTAATAACAATAAGCAGGAATTTTGCTTATGTAGAAATAAAATCTGACTTTTTAATACATTATGGTTGGATAAACCTCATACCAAAAAATTAAGAAAAACTGATCAGATTTCAAGATACACAAGTACGAGACAAAGCTCGTTCTTGCTTTTAGAGCCATCTCAGAACATTTAAATATTATTATACGCTTTCTTCAAAAAAAAAAGAGGTACTCTTGGACTGCATAAATAAGTCCAAAACTTGAAGACTGAAAGGGCTTCTCAAAATCAAAATAAAAAGCCAAAGTGCCATTGCCAGTGCATTGGCTAGTCTTTAAGTTTGGTATTTACTTTAATAACCCTATTACTAATAAACGCTGTATAGCGTCTGTATAGTTACACAACGCTTTGTCTTCTTCTTTCGAAAGTCAAATTAATGATAACAGAAAGAGAGAAATCGGTGTGTAACTATTCATCTGGTGTAATACGTTTATTAGTAAAGGGTTAAGTATTTAAGTAATCCAAGAGTATCAGATGGGATCTTTAGCGGTAGGTACTGACCTGACCCTAATGATACGCTATTCTGAGTAACTATCAGATCTCCTAAATTGAGGTGCACTGGTGGCCCAGTGGTATCGGCCGCTACTTACAAGTTTTAGGTCGTAGGTTCACACCCAGACAGGCGCTTCACTTTGTGTAAATTATTTCATCACCACTGCTCTCAAAACGGTGAAGTAAAACATGGTGAGGAAACCAACATGTCCTAGAACCAAAATTTCGAACACATATTACGGCCCACTTCCTCTTACAGATGTGTCCTAGCAGTGGGAACATAGGCTGATTATGCTCCCAAATTGCCCAAAAGATCGTAAACAGAACTGTGAAAAAAATGGTTCTACACATAAGGTCATTATAACTAGGTAGGTACAACTTCATGTGAAAACAAAAGTGGTAGTTAGCATTGCAAACGCATAAGCAAAAACTTATTCTGGGTAACCATCAATGGAGTCTTGAAAGCGTGTGTGAGAAAACTGGTAAAAAGTGTAAGAACACACCATTGTTTCATGGAAGATGGCTTAAACCATCTGTTATGGATGCATTGTACTCGAGTTCAGACTAATCGGTGACTGTGAAAAACTATTCGATTCATGCTTTGTTAGTGTTTATGTTTTTTCTTATGTAATGGCTGTTCTGAAGAATTCGTAATGAGTTGATTTATTGTTATACTTATACTCATGCCTTCTTCCCATGGGGGTAAGCAGAAACTATGGAATGCCACCTGCTATGGATCCTTTAATACCTATACTCATTTTGCTTCGTTTACGTTTATACATCTGGTCGTAGAAGTAGACACTTGTTCTTTAGAATAATGATATTTTCAGGTTTTAAACAATTTTGTAACGTTTAAATAAAGGGCCAAGTTAAGTGCAAAGCTACCTACATTTGCACCGCTTGCCGATACGCGGTCTCCACTCTAGGACTCGTCTGCCCTACCGGCCATTGGTCCTTCGACACGGCTTCAAGGAGCTTTGGGGAAGAATATGTAAAAAGTATCCTGTTTATTCTGAGTCGCCGTTTTCCCCAATGTTTAAGTACCATGTAATAGGGGGCAAGCCTATTGCTATCAACCGGATACAAATCCTGACTCCGGACCATGGAAAGACCCAATTCTTTTTATTCCTATGGTCAATAAGCCATGAGTCTAAATTTATTTAATTGATTAATGTGTATTAATATTGTGGCTATTTTTTTTAACGAGGGGCGCGTGGCTAAATAAATAACAGCCGCACAGGTCGATCGATCAGGTTAAGCTACGCTTGCCGCGGTTGGTTTGTGGATGGGTGACCATCTTTACATATCGAGACCCCTCCGTGCCTCGGAAAGCACGTAAAGCCGTTGGTCCAGGCTGTCATTAGTGGATCTTTGACAGTCGTTACGGGTAGTCAGAAGCCCGAAAGTCTAACAACCAGTCTTACCAAGGGGTTTCGTATTACTCAGTGACTGGGTTGTGGAGGTCAGATAGGCAGTCGCTCCATGTAAAATACTGGTATTCAGCTGCATCCGGTTAGACTGGAAGCCGACCCCAACATAGTTGGGAAAAGGCTAGGCAGATGATGATTTTGAAATTTTAACATTTCTATCTCCAATAATTTCCAGGTGGTGATCATAGCCCTGGCGATAGTCGCGTGCGCACACGGACGGATATTCTACAACCTGCGACCAATCAGGGTGGTCCATTCCGACCTGCAGCCGGCCGCGACGATCGTGCACCCAGAGCCTAAACACAGCTACGAACACCATCACATTTCGGAAGATGAACACGTAGATTATTATGTAAGTAACTTACAACATAACACTTATTTTCTCTGAAGGGTTAGAATCGTTATGCAAGTAAGAGCGTTTACGCCGTACGGCATTCGAAATGAATGAACCGATTTTAATGAAACTTCATACGCATAAGCAGGACACAAAGGTCAAAAAAGTTACTTAAGAACATTTTAGAAAAATAGTGTTAGAGCCAAACTACACCGATTTTTAAGTTTCCATGGAAACAGAGATTTCCTGTTACTTTTTTTAAATAAGACATTTCGAAAATGTTCTTAAGTAACATTTTAGACCTTTATATCCTGTTTATGCGTATGAAGTTTCATTAAAATCGGTTCATTCATTTCGAAAAACAAGGGCTTGAAAGTTTGTATGAAATGCCGTACGGCGTAAACGCTCGTAAGGCTAGGCCAAAGTAACTGGGGCCGTCCAAAAGCGCGTTGGGTTGACGATAATGTTAAGGGAAAGACCTGGATGAAGGACACGCGGAACCGGGAAATATGGCAGAAGAAAGGGTATACCGTGCAGTGGGTGATTCCGGGCGGAAATGACAATGATTCTGCTATAGGCAAGTTTTATTCTTTACTGGAGGTAAGTAAAATCTTCCCGTCGAACTAAAATTAAGTAAAAGGGCAAAGGTAATATACAAAGCAGAAACTAGACTGATATACATGATGAACTCCTTCAGTAACTAAAATACAGGGTGGCAGTGACATCGGCGCGCAAACTGTTAACAAGAATAAAATGCTATTCAAAAACATGTCTTGTGATTTTATTCCTTAATTTGTAACACTCTATTTACTCGCAATTCATCGTCATTTCCTTAGAAGGTCATGTAATTTTTTTGATATAAAAAAGCTGTTGAATTGTAATCCAGTATTACGAAAAATTTACAAGCGCACATGCAATAATGTTACGTCTAAGTGTGTAACTGTTTAATTATTACCGAGCCACGTCAAACATGGGTAAAAGTAAATAAGAAAAAGTGCAGTGAAGTAACGTTTGTTATAACACATTATTGTTCAGTGTTGTGTAAAACTTATCGATTTATGATAGCAATCGTAATCGATTTTGATTTAACGTCTTCGGATCAATATCTATGTTGTTAGATAATATTTGGAGTAATGTTTAACAGTTGAGTGTGAATAGGTTTCTTGACCATATATCAACATCAATAAAGTTTCTTTCAAATGCATGCCAATTACTTATTTATTTACTTTCATTGCAGGAATCAAAAATTTCTATCAAACTCATGCCTAAGTATGTTTTATTTAGTAGGATTGGTTTACTAGTTTCCAGATGGTTTCAGTTTCTGAATATCAATTTCTCATCTGTGAACTTCGCATATACTATGTAGTTCTCATGTTCTACAACGTAATATGATACTCAAACCTTATATTACGCTGCACGCACTCTTTCTTCGAAACAACGTTGGTTTCCATTCAAACCGTTCTGTACTACAATTTTTTATGTTTTGCATAAAGTTTCAAAAAGCATGCCAATTGTTGCCTTCCTTCCAGATAAACTATTATTATGTATTAGTATGATTCAGATCCCAGAAAGATTCGATTTCTGAATATCAATTTCTTACCCGTGAAGTTTGCATTTACTATGTAAGTCTTATGTTCTACAACGTAATATGATACTCAAGCCAATGGTTTATGTTACGTTGAAAATACACTTTCTTTTACCTTTGCTTCTATTCACAGAACCGTTCTGTACTTGTTATGTTTTGCACAAAAATCACAAATCTTGGTGCAAAATGTGCCTTTTCTTCTTAACGGAGTTCTAAAAATAGAATAGATTAATATTTATTGTTGCTAAACATAGTTAACAAATGAAGCTGACCAAAATTAACGAAGTGACACTGTAACATACCCTTAGGGTATACCATAATAAGAAATAAATAAAAAGAATATTCTAACATGGATAAACAGAAAACTAACCTATGTAAGCTAAGTAATAAGGTGAAAGAAAGAAAAATAAGAAAATAAAAGAAATTCATATAGTTTTTATAACAGTTTGCCATATATTTTAAATCATACGTGGAATGATGACAGTTAATCAATAATTTAAACAGGCAAAGAGTAAAAATCATAAAATTATACAAAGGTAGTTTAAGTGATTGTAGGTAGTGAAACTTGCATAATGTTATGAGATTTAATTCCAGTTAAATCACCATATTATAGCAGGTAAAAGAAAATATCTTGCGTAATCGCACGATTACCAGGAAATGCAAATGAGTGCTGAACATAAAATTATATTTCTATATATTATAAAATAATCACTTAATAGTGGATGTTTTTTTTATTAAATTCTATGAACTTTATGTTAACTGTTATAATCATACATCGTCAATAAAGAAACGAACCATGAAGCAAGCAGTAAACATCATACTTCTCTACTTCCTAACTAGCTTCCTCAGTAACAATAGCTTGTTTGAAAGCTAAAACTAAGTATACGTAAAAAAGTTACATAATTATTTGTATTTACGTCTACATCCATTCGTGAATGAGCAAGAATTGCGACAAGATCGCGCTTCCTGTGCGACGTTCCGCTTGTTGATGAATTGTGGGCGCGTGCGCAAGTAACCCGCGTGTGTGGTCCAAGCTACAAGTTAAAAACTTCATATCAATTTAGTAGTACCACGCCAAGTCATCATTCCGTGGTACATTCCACACTACAAAGTTAAAATTTTTAAGTTTCTGAGTTCTTTCGATAAGACTGAAAATCTAAGAGAAAAATATTACAGGAAATCTTGTAAAAAGTAAAACTTAACACTATTAATTTAATCTAACGACCTGTTTTACCACCGGATATATTCTGGTTATCTGACAGATGAAGTGGTACCTACATAGGCCTAAATGCTATAAAGCACAATCAAGCTACTATACCTATTTAAAACGAAATCGTTCACCGCTTATAAATTAACTAAACGTTATAGTATAAAACTGTTGCGCAATGGCACGTGGTTCAAACGATTTCACTACACGCAAGTCACGACACTTCCGAGCACTTCCGAGTATTTCCGAGTTCACTCGAAAGAGATTTGACATTGGGGTTATGTAATATTATCGCTTTGATATCCTGCTTTTAGGTGAAATTGCTTTGACCTGCATCTTGCTGTTTTGATCGTACGTCACGATTTATTGATTTATTTTAACGTTTTTGTTAAATTACTTCTCGTGATGTTCAGTTTGATTTTACTTTATTAATTTGCTGTAGACTAGCATTCGATTGCCATTTCTTGTAATTTATGAAAATACTTCCACTTTATAACGTTATTGTGAACGGAAATTTAAAAGCGTCTGCTAAATATTTTCATGCTTTTTACTTCCCTGTGTTGTCGTGAAGCCGTGGACGTCCACGATACCTTGAGAAATGATAAAAGCACACGTCCGCGTCACGGCGTCACGATAATTATAACGTGCACGTATTTCCATATATTGACTTCGACGTGGACGTTCGCGATATTATCGTCGCGTTGGAAATGATAAAAACGTACAATGGGTCATTTCGATCATGAACCATAAAGAATCACTAATACTATTACCTTACAGTAGGTAGTGTAGGTAGGTACTTATTCACCATTAACTGGGTATACCTTTTATCCATGTCTCCAATTCTCATGCCAGCCCATGATTGTTTCTGTCTTTATCAAGAAGGTATTTTCAGAAGCCCAAAAAGTGTGACAACCAGTCTTAGCAAAGGGTATCGTGTTACCCAGTAACTGGATTGTGGAGGTCAGGCAGGCAATCGCTTCATTTAAAATACTAGTATTTAGCTACATCCGCTGAGACTAGAAGCTTAATTGATAAATCGTATTTTTTTGTTTAACATTTTCATTTTTTGTTTCCAGGCGTATCCGAAATACGTCTTCAAGTATGGCGTGAATGACTTCCACAGTGGTGACATCAAGACTCACCATGAGAGTCGGGATGGCGATGTCGTCAAAGGTAAGATTTTCAATTTCCTACAGTATACTTTATTTTCTAAGTGTGTAGGTGTGATACGAAGGAAACTAATCTAAATTCCCGGAGGTTTTGATTATGGCTTTTACACATTTTCCTTGATTGAGGAACATTGCAGATGGATTTTCGTTTTGTGAAAACCTAAAACGTTTGCGGTTAGGTTCTGTAGCTTGTGCCTGATACAGCAAAAAATCAACACGGGCAAAACGCAACTCTTAATTACATCTCTACAAGAACTGACCACAAAAATCATTGAATACATCCTTGAGCCTAAACTTTATTTCTAAAACTTCCCTCCGTCTTTAACACCCAACAATAGCTAACCAGAACCGTTCTTTCCAGGTCAATACACGGTGGTTGAACCCGACGGCTCCATTCGTACTGTGGACTACACCGCCGACAAGCACAACGGCTTCAACGCAGTGGTGCACAAGACCGCACCCTTGTCACCCCATGAGGCTGCTCATCTTCACCACTAAGCCATTGAAGATGTAGAAGAACCAATTGGAGTTGCAATTGAAACTTTCTGTAGCTCAAAATATGCTGTGACTGAACTGTTAAGATGTTGGTGACAAAGAATGGCCTAAAAAAACGTGAATTATAATTTTCGAACATCCAAGAGCATTTTTTCAGTTTGAATAAACATTGACTGAAATGAGAAAAATGCTATTAATTAGTCTTCATTCACGAGGTCATCGCCAAATGTTTCGGCATTTTCACTTTTATATTTTGGGCGTATGAAAGATAATCCTTTGCAGTTCATATTGGAGTAACTCTAAATAATGTCGGATACAAAAATTGATTGCGTTTTCAATCAAGGCCTATTTTCGATGTTTTTATTACTGCCTTAGTTTTAAGTGCTTACTTAATTATATAAGTATTAATGTCGTGAAATACTTGTAAAAAATTGTTATAATATGAAAGGGATAAGTCAAAACTCTCGATCTCTAAGTTATTTGATTGTTAAACCTTTCATTTATTTATTGTTATTGTTAAATGTTTCCACAAGAAGTACCTGAATTGTTATAGGTTAAAGTAATCTTGGATATTATGTTATAGGAAGTTTTTTGTTGTTTAGATTATCATGTTTTCTTTTATAATGTTATTGTTTTATTAAGAAACAATTTTATCAAATAAATAGACGAATATTTAACATTGTTTGTTATTCTTTGTAGATTTGAGATTTCTACACAAAATGATACTCAAGGTGTGTTAACAAATAAATAAATATTAGGCTCTTTATGCGGTGATACAGTCACTCAATTTAGAATTTAACATAATATGTATAATTTTTATTTTTGTTGGAATTATTTTATTCTATAGTTGCAATCTGTCCCTACGGATTAAGGTATATATGTCGCAGCCAACTGGTTAATTTAGCCGTTCAGTTAACCGCCTAGCCTTAAGAAGTAGTGCTCGCATCGCTTCGCTCTCTCGGCTCTCACGCGGATGATCACAGTTCTAACCTAACCTAACCCATTTGGTCGGGGTGCCCTGGCTTAGTTACTGAGACCAATTCGGCTCGCGCGTGATTGGTTACAGACTTCCAACCTAAACTGTAATTGAATATCATTCAGGCCGTTAGTTGAACGGCCGCCGTTTAGTTAAAAGGCTAGGCGGTTAACTGAACGAGTAATTTAACCAGTTGGCTGCGACATATAGATAGAATACTCTTTTTTGTAAACCATATCAAATTAAAACAGAACCATTGTGAGTTACATAGGGTAATTACGAGTACATAGGTTAATACGATTGGTGGTCGAACAGGTGCTGGTAAAAAGGAAGGCTTGTAATCTTACCCCTTTAAATCCAGGTTAGCGTCCTTACAGACAGATAACAACTTGCTTCTGATAATAACATGGAGAATTCACTTTTAAATTCCCATTACCAGCATACCCAGTCCTTTAATTAAGTACAGTACCTTAATAAAAAAAATTGTTTCAATTGAAATTTGTAATAAATACCGTACCACCAGTGTGAGAAAACAACTGAAGGACTTTATCACAATGCTATGATACATATGCAGAATAATAGAATATGTAAGAATAAATCGTTTGTTAGTGGCGTGGTTCTGTGTGAATAGAAACAATGGGTTATCAAGACGTTTGTGATAACAATGGCGCCCGTGGTTCTGTCCCCATGGACGTTGGTTTTTAACGGACCATATATTATTATATAAGTACGTGCCTCTAAGATTTATATAGTTACCTATTCATAGCACGTAGTTTTATTGTAACATTATTACCAGATAAGTCAAAATGTCACTTTAAAAAATGCGTTTCAGCGAACTGACCCAACCCAAACTCATAAGTAAGACTCATATTCATTCATCAGTAAGTTTCATTAGTAAGTTTAAAATATGAGGTTTACTTATCATGAGAATAGCACCAGCCGATAATGTTGCCATTACTGGGACACAGGCCTCCCCTCTTCGAGAGGGAGTAAGCTGTAATCTACCACGCGGGCCCAGTGCGGGTTGATAGATGTCACTTGTCTTCGAATGTTTTGTTCTAAGATAAATATATCGGTTTCCTCACGATGTTTTCTTTCACCGTTTTGAGAACAAAGTAAAGCGCCTGTCTGGGTCAGACCAGAACCTACGACCTAAAACTCGTTAGTCGAAGCCGTTATCACTGGGCCACCACTGCTTTTAGATGAAGAGTTTTACTTAGATGCATTGTTAATTGTCTTTGCTTCAGGTGGAAGGTTGTTGATACTGTGACTTAGTTTTGAAACCTCTCTTAACAAGAGTATATATGGGAAAAGAACAAGTCCTAAAATCATATTTATTCCTGCAAAGCTACCCAGAGATTCGGCATCTCTAGGTAGCTGTGCAGGAATAAATATTATTCACCGACAAGCACATGAGGCTTTTCACTCTCGATGACACGGGATACAGAGTATAATCATTTAGTTAGCATTGGGTTGGATAAAACCAAAAAGTTTCTTAATAATTATGTATGATTGCCCAAGATCATGAAAAAAACTTGAAAGGTAGGTAACGTACTACCTACATAATATATTAGTCGCGGTTTGTATCTACATCTTTGTCGAAATTCAAGTGTTCGTAATTACTTCATTAGCCCTTTGTTGTTAGCCACTTGAGAACACGAAACAAACGGACATTATGCTAATCCGACATTTTGTTATCGTGAGGATAATCAAACGTTCAATGGCTCATCTATTAGCAGTGACGTTTAGTTTTAAACAATTTGTTTTTCTTCCTTTTCCTTATATTACTTATCATATGCTGTGGTTTTCGTTTAGACGTTTTGTAACCACTTTGGTTGCAAAGAAAATGGTTGCTGTAGTACATATAAGTAATTTTCGTTTCATATGTTTATTTTTTGTTTAATGCGCTGAAGAAGACGATGAAACTATATATAGAACGTTCAAAACTGTATTTGATTGGCATACTTCGAATAAATGATTTGACTTTGACTTTATAAATAAAATTATTGGATGGTTTCGGCCACCGCCCAAACAATCCAATAATTATTGGATGGTTTCGGCCACTGCCCAAACAATCCAATAATTTTACCATTACCCTTACCATCGTAAGGGTGGCTGTTCGTGCCCAACAAGTATTACATCCTAAATCTATACCAGTTTATTAATAGGCATGCACTCATTATTTGTAAAATTCGAACGCGTTAACAATACAATTACACTGGGACGCCATGGTGACGTCGCCGGCTATTTATCCAAAGATTTCGTATTGAACTGTATGACAGTTAACTCACTTAGTCTACGGTCTGCCGACATCGCCAATTTGGAAGTGTAGCCACGACCGACCGATCCCTACTTGGAGACTGGATCCTCTGGTGACTTGGCGACGCGCAGCCAAGTCGCCAGTATTTTGTATACAAGTAAGTCAAGCCTCCCTCACTTAGAGGCCAACCTCATTTGGCTACGGTAGGTAGCTAGAGGTAGCCATGGCTACGTAGCCAGCGACGTCGGCCGTCGCCATGGCATCCCAGTGTGTTAGCGCTCTTACTTTCGCAGTAGAGAAAAAGCGTGAAAGACTCACTGACGGGGTGACCAACCTTGTTTGTTAAGTTTCATTGATCGAGCAGCGAATCTAATGCGTTATGCGAAGGTTCGAGTTTGATGAGAGGACTCTCCCATTGTTCCGATAAGGAAGCGTCAACCTTTGGAGAGTGGTGAACGTAGACTGAGTACTAACAACGACGAAGATTGGTCATAGTCTGGCATTCTTTGTTTGGGTTTCAACAATTTGTCACGGCGGTGTGCTGTTTACAAGGAGTGTTTGCTATAGTAGGAAAATAGGAAGTGGAAATTTTACTTTACTCAGTTTTTAAAGTTATTTTTGGGATATTCGGCATTAGCTGTCGATTACATAAGCTATTGGCCAATAGCCCTAAATTAACTTTAAAATCTAAGTAACCAGTACCAGCATAGCTTAATAGCTTTGCTGGTGCCACGAGAAAGAGCAGAATGGACTGAGACATAGGGAAACCAGATGATGTAGTCGAGGCAATGCCTATGTTCTGCCTTAAATGCTATGACTGTTTAACTATTGTCGTAGTATAAACAGTAGTACCAATCAAACCCATTATCATCATATGCATAGTCTTTTTCCAAAAATGTTGGGGTCGGCTTCCAAACTCAATAAAACTATACTACATAAGTACAAACAAAGTCTAGGGAACAAAGTCATAGTAATTATTAATAGGTAAGTTATTTTACGTAATCTGGAATACTCACGTTCTAAGGCAGCTGTCAAAAAATGAATAACCTAGAGGACATACTGTAGGTATACGTTTTCTTATTAATAAAGTTTCAAAGACCTCATAAATTACTACGCAACGCACTATTAAGTCTTTTATAACCTATTATATTAGTGAACACAAATTCATCATCAAACAGTTTCACACGAGATCAATAACCAAGATTTAGTTACAGGCCTGTATTGTAAGGTGCGTGTACCCAGGTTCTTATCTACTGCATGTGCTTACGCCTATAACCGGTACCTACTGAATGTTATGACACGGTTGCTGTTCCCACACTAATCAGTGGGTTTACTATGAGATACTAGCTTGAGAGTTTAGTAAAGACCCAGCCCATAATTCTGTCCTGAGCGGAAATTCTCGTAGTTTTAAGAAAGTTCACAATCTGATCTCAGTCTCAATCTGTCAAAAATATCTCTAATTTCCCTACATTTTTGACAAGGTTTTGACATTGATTGTCGCTGAGATGAGATTGCGACTAGATTTTAACGTTTTTTTTTAATTACGGGAATTAGCCGTCTGGTGAAAAGTGCTTCGTTTTCGGGAATCATCATCATTGACAGGCTTTTTCCCGCGGCAGATGAGTATAATAAAAATAAAATCTTTTATTTCAGACCCATAACGTCCATTCGGTTAGTACACACGGCTACACGTCAAGCTATACATAACCAGTATAAGCTGACTTCTGATTGTACGAAAAACCGATACAATGCGAGGTCAGGTAAAACTGGAAATGTATAGCTTGATGTGTAGCCGTGTGTACACAAACGACTTAAAAACTAGTCTTGCATCTACCAAAAAATCAACTGTATTTATTATTACAGCTAAGTGGCATGTAAGCGTATTCAATGTCCCAGTATGGGGCTGTACCACCCATTAGCATTCAGGATGCTGTTGGGGCTTACGCATAGCCTGCGCATGGTGGAGGCGCTTAGCTCAATGATGGCGTGAAAGCCATTTATTCCCGCCTCTGGGAACCTATAGGCTTCCTCCCTTTTCCTGGTTCCCTGGTATGTGCGAGTCTCATCCAAGACTTTATAGTCTTGATGAATCAACACACTCACAACAACTCATCAGTGGGTGAACCCACTGATGAGTGATAGGCCTCTTCTCTTTTGTTCTATGCTGTCCTAGCCTCATCTGGCTGGCCTTTAGGGTTTTTTCGAATTAAAACTAAGTTATCCAAATAAATCGGTTCCCTAACCTTATATCTTCCTTCATAGGAAAACTAAAGCATCTATTATTTATTCGTAGCTGTTGATGCATAGCCTTGCAGGTTGTTTAAACTTCCATGTTAATTTTGTTGCCGTATTTAGGAGTGTCTACAATTTTGGTTTTGTCTTGTAAGTATCTACTTAATTCAGGGACAAGATTAGTATCGAAATTTACTGCTTTGTTGATCTGTGGTCGCAAGCATGATTGCTGAGTATGAGGTACAGTCAACAAAACAGATAAGTGTGCAGGATCGTCGGATATAGTTGAAGTTTAGTAAGAAACCGATGGATGGATGTTCGCGAATAAAACAAAAAAAATATTAATAGAAAATAAATAGCTATTTTATCAAATTAAATTTCAGTCGACAACATCCATCGGTTTCTTACTAAACTTCAACTATATCCGACGATCCTGCATACTTATCTCTATTGCTGACTGTACCTATCGGCTTCGATTTTTGGGCTCGGGCCGTGTTATTAGGTTTTTGCATAAGGAAGAAAGTGAGTATTTTAAATGCAATTATGATCAGTTCAGTTTTTGATGCATACACAAAAATATTTCTGGTACACACTGCTACACATCAAGCTATACGTTTCCAGTTTTAGCTGACCTCGCATTGTATAAGTTTTTCTTACTATCAGAAGTCAGCTTATACTGGTTATGTATAGCTTGATGTGTAGCCGTGTGTACTACCTACAAGCTTTTACTCTACTTTTAAGCGTTGCATAACATGCAATATCAGCGTATAATGTTCCCACTGCTGGGATACATTCCTCCTCTCGGTGAGAGGGAGTGGGCCGTAATCCACGAAGTGAGCTCACGATATTTTCTTCACCGTTTTGAAAACAGAGTTTATACGATAATTTATAAAAAGTAAAGCGCCTATCTGGATTTGAATCTACGACCTACAACTCGTAATATGCAGTTACTTTTAAGCATTCATTAACATGAATAAGACTCACGAACGTTATTAAAATAAAATAAAACATATTAAAATCATCTCTCTATCTGACGTAGGTCACCTACGTTAACCCGATAAACGTGTTTCTAAAACAAACAAAACCTAATAAGACTTCATCTGGATCAGTTAAACAATCTAATCTATATGCGACCTATTGTGGCGTGCGAAAATTTTCTCAATTAGCTGCGACGAAACGCTAAAGGAAACTTCATTTTCGGAAGGCTTTCGGTAGATAGGCTAACCAAGGCTGGCATCAAATAAGGCCACATATAAATGCCTGTGAACCCACCATTGTGGTATTCAAGGAGTTGACGTTGATCAAGACGGTTGTATCCCTACAGTGTGTGCTAAGTGTTTGGCATTATGTGTCGTTGTCTGTGCTTCGTTTTGGCTGCATGTTTTGGAGTGACGCTCGCTGCCCCAACAATTGCATTGCCCCAGGGACAGGTGTATCGTTCGCCTGGATATGGATATTATGTAAGATTTATTTGAATAATTATTTTCCTTTTATTTTGACTGTCCGAAAAGTTTTGAGGTGGTGCTTTCTTGGACATTAATAAGTATGTTACAAAATGGATTTAAATTTTTATTTACCTAACTCGTGCATTTATTTCATTTTACTATGATAATAAATTACTTAATGTTTTTTTATAGACCACATACATAATATGTGGTTATTTCGATCAAGTTGCTCTCATATCTAATTGCCAAAGTAATGAATAATTATGACCATGTTATTTTTCAGGATACGCCAAAATACGCCTTCAACTATGGTGTAGCAGATCATTCAACTGGTGATGTGAAGTCACAACATGAAACCAGAGATGGAGATGTAGTTAAAGGTAATGAAGTTAGAATTTTAGCTAATTTATTTGTCAGAAAGTAAGAAATATGTTTTTATTTGATACTTAATTACGTTTTTAATTTAAAATCTTGAATGAATTAGAATATATCAAAATTAAATATAATAAAATAGTAACTAAGAATTGTCCGTTTGTCTCTTTCTCTGGGTGGTTGTTTCGGATTGGCACAAAAACTTGAATGAACACAAAGGTTACTTTTAATTCAGGTAGTACATTCCCGTGGGATATATTCCGACATCCACGCGGGCGAAGCCGAGGATAAAAGCTAGTTCAAAACACAAATTAAGAAGAAGGAAGCAAGAATTTTGAAGAGAAAACTAATAATGAACAGATAGATAAAGCAACATCTATAACCTGTGTTAGTCGTGAAGTAGAGCTGAAATTAATCATACGAGTAGGACGTTTACCATCACTGCAATGAAAACTAATTTTGATTCTCTAGCGGTATCTTAGGCACGGGTAGGACAGTGGTCAACCACGTGAAGATAAATATGTAGGTATATCTCCCGGTATTGACCACATAGGTATCAGCTCTCAAATTTCTTCCTTCTCATGACTATATGTAGGTAGTGGTTGCTGTCTAATACGTCATAAATATTATAGGGCGTTATATCAGTAGGTAGGTACCTAGCGAGTCTATTCCCACGTAATCCTTCTGTGTATTGCTATGCATAACGCATAATCAGCCTATAATTTTCCCAATGCTGGGATACAGGACTCCAATCTGTGAGAGGGAGTAGGCCGTAACCCACCACGCGTCTTCGAAATTTTGGTCCTAGGACATGCCGGTTTCCTCACGATGTATTCCTTCACCGTTTTGAGAACTGTGGTGATGAAATAATTTACACAAAGTGAAGCGCCTGTCTGGGTTCGAACCATACACGTCCTAGTAATCGTACATCGCGGCAATTTCCACTGGGCCACCACTGCTCTGTTGCCAAACATGCATTAACTGATCACTAATAAAAACAACATACTCTATCACAATTATAGTATCATCCCGGAAGACATAATCTTAAATCATTGTGACTGTTATCACTAACATTGCAAACACGGATTAATATTCATGAAACGTTATCACCATTATTATCCATTGTGCGAAATCGTTTTTGGTACTGTAACGCTACCGTAGTACATCGATCATATCCATACCACAGAATAGTACAGAAGGTCGGCTCCATACAATGAGTGACAATAGCCATTCGCACACATAGATACGCTTAATCAAGCCGTGTGTCCGATAGGATTTTCCATAGACAAAAATGACGAACTTCCATACAAACTTTAATTCTGTATTTATTTATTTATTTAACTCATTTAAAGGATGAATAAAAAAAAATCCTCGGTGCTTACTCTCGTTGTAGGTATAAATAAGGAAGTCTTGTGCAAAAATTCATGCTTCTAGATCACGCGGTTTAGGGTGTGCTTTGTCTGTCAGTGAATTTGTTAAGTAGATTTGCCTTATACCACATCAATCAACAATCACCAACGGACCAATAACCAACCAATCATCTCAACCAAATGCCAGTAGAGACTTTGCGAGTTCGCTTGCACTCGCTGTCCATGAATCGTGTCTATGTGTGCGTGCGTTTTCGCTCGTTGTATGAAACTGACCCTCTGCACCCTAACTATTCTATGTCCATACAATACACCCACAAATAACAGCTGATAGACATTATTATCTCAATGATGCATTGTTCTCAAATCTATGCCGCTATTAACGATACGTTGGCACACACAAACGCATGTGAAGTATGTAAAAACGGGTGAAAAACTAACGTTTCTCAAGCGATTTCCAAATTCGCATCTTTGTCTGAGGTCGATGACCTGTGGTTGATATGAGTCAATGTATTATACACTGTAATTGATATAATTGTCGTATAGCTTACGCTTTCGTTAAAGACTATAATGGTATGTGATTACTGACATGAGAATGGCTCTTTGGTGCCACTTGGAGATATGTTTTTAATGAGCAACACTGTTGTGTGCTTAGTCATTAGCAAGCCATTTTTTTCGTATCTTACCCAGTGATTAGCGAGTTTTCAGTTTAGCAAGATACTTTGTATACGACTGATGCAGATGATTCGATAATAATTGTGATTATCATTTCTTTACACTATTTGTGAGATTTACCTAGAAGTTTGTTGTTGAAGCTTGTCGTTGTTGATCTTCTGGCTTTTGGGTTAATCTCAGTATTTTAGTTTTTTGCTAAGACGAGTTCGCCACCAGATTTCAGAGGCAGTAACATTGAACTTGCCTAGGAATTGAACGCGATATCTGTACGCACTAAATAGTATACATGTACATATTTTAACTTTTTCCTCCTTTGGATCTATCCATTCCTCGATTCTTAAGGCAGTTCCAAATAGGTCAAGGCACTTTCTGTCGTTATCAAGCTTTATATTCGACCACAATAAAGCCTGAAAGTCTACATAAGGGGTATCGTATTACCCAGTAACTGTGTTGTGAAGGTCAGATAGGCAATCACTCCATGTAAAATACAGGTATTCAGCTGCATCCGGTAAGACTGGAAGGCGACCTCAACATAGTTGTGAAAAGGCTAGGCAGATGATGAGTAAGATTTTAAATGTAAAACGTATTTAATGCTATTTTCCAGGACAATACTCCCTCGTAGAGCCAGATGGTTCCATCCGTACAGTGGACTACACAGCTGATTCCATCCACGGCTTCAATGCGGTGGTGTCCAAGACTGGGCCGAACCTGCACGCTGCGCCGGCGCCGCCTCCCCAGCAAAGACAGCCGGTGTACTTTCCAAAACAGATTCCTGTGCCTGTGGAAGTGCCTGAATATTATCCTCAACCGATTTACCCTTCGGCTGCACCATTTTAAAACGTAAGTAAACTTGGCTGATAAATGAACTACTTTAAAGGCTGATTTTTCTAAAGGCGTCAACTTTTAGTCGAACAGTTTGTTTGAACGCACTAACCTCTGGAACTGCTGTGGGAGTCGGATTTGAAGAAATATTTTTGCATTTTATAGTCCAATTCTTGAGAAAGGCTAGATGCTAGGACTCTAAGGAGCTGGGTAAAAACAAAAAAATAAGTCAGAAAGAACGCTGAGCGAAATACAATAGCACGGGCAGACGATGCGATGCGATGCGACGGGGTGGATTGGGGGAACAAGAAATTTCACGCGGATGAAATCGCGGGCTAGTAAAATAATATATGCTACTATATTTGATCTATTTAGCATATTCTTCGAATTTTTATGAGTCGATAACTGTAAAAGCATGCAAATATGGCAAATCCCTTCTTTGATAGGCCTTTGAAGGATTTCCAAGGGCTGCCAACTATGCGATCGAATGTTTATTAGTCAAGTTCAGGATGTGATACATATTCAACCTTCACACGCCTTACCAATAATTAACAAGAACTCATTACAAATTCAAATGTAAATAATAGTGTTTCAATGGGTCATTGTCGTCGATAACGATCATAGATCACTTCGATTTTATTCTTTACGACTATCGGTGATATAACCACAGTATTAACATATCGAATAAAAAATATCAGTGTTGCTGTAAGTATCGGATACGTGCAAACGTACACAACGCTATTGTCTCTAATTAGTGCCAGTCTACGATTAGTAATCGCACGGTGCGGTGGTCTATTGTCTGATATCGCATAAAAAAGAACGTTTTGTTCGTGCCCGGTCTGTTACTCTATGCGAATTGCGTCAATCTAGTTAAAACTGGAAACGTAAGTTTAGATCTAGGCTTTGAGCTAACAGAAAAGGGCTTTTGTTGATCATGGGCTAAAACGGCGAACGGTAAAAAAGCCGCCCATTGTGTCACCCTTTGTACAGTTTCTACATTCATGTCTATAATATATAATTATGGTGTGCATATAATAGAGTATTCTATCTATTATGGGCTGGGCGTTACATAGGGATCAATTCTATAATACTGTTACCCATCTGCATGCTTTTAGTGGTGATACCTATAACATTTACGTTCAGGCTTTAATAGGGGTTTTATTATGATGGTGGAGTTATCTGGGATCAGCAGCAACACTCACACAGCGACAATATGACAATCCGACAATTATACAAGTTTTTTTCAACTTTCATGCAGCACCTATCGTGAATATAACATTATACAATACATAATATAATTTTTTGTCAAAAATGTCGCATTGTCAGTTACACTAACTATACTAATCCTAACTATATTAATATTATAAATGCGAAAGTAAGTTTGTTTGTTTGTTACCTTTTCACGCCTAAACCACTGAACCGATCATCCTGAAATTTTGCATATATGTTATCAGGTGTAAAGAAACGGACATATGAAAGGTATTTCATCCTGAAAAAAAGTGGTGTACCCGAGAAAAACAACAAAAATATTATTATGATAATAGATGGCGCCACGTGTCTTTTATCTTGATTGCAGACGAAGTCGCGGAAAACAGCTAGTATTAAATAGGTCTAACGTTTACATATTTTGGGTACAACCTTCGTCTTGAGAAGGCCGAATAGTGTGTCAGGATTCCCACTGCTTGATATTAGATTATGCAATTCTCCCTTTATTTGCTGTATTGAGTTACGTGCATACGTACAAGACATTTTTTGATATATCCTGATTAAATTAAGGCCCTATCTATACCTACTGTTCTGGAAACTGTGAATATAATTGACATCTAGATAATAGCTTATTAAGCTGTAAGTTGAATATGTTCCAATATGTAATTAACTCAACCAAATACGAACGATAGCAACTACTGACAAATAGCAACCTCTCCACGCAAGCCCCCACCACGGCTGGTCACCGCGGGGATCAGAGACCACAACCCTCCACTCCAACCAATCTATATTTGTACTTACAATACAAGATCTCTTTTATCAAATGAAAGGCTACTCGATTTTAAACAAGCAATATCAAAAATAAAATATGACATTATTGGCCTTGCGGAAATAAGAAGGACAGGATACAATATTATAGAAGATGATGACCATATATTCTGTTATTTTGGTGAAACTAAAGGGCAGTATGGTGTCGGTTTCCTTGTAAAGAAGAAATATAAGATTAATATTGAGAGTTTTATTGGAATATCAGAACGTATATGCATTTTAACCCTTAAATTTGAAAACACAACACTTACAATTGTTCAAGTCCACGCACCTACCATTGAAGCTAGTGATCAAGAAATAAATAACTTTTACAATCAGCTCCGTCAGTCTCAAATACATTATAACAAACATCAAATAATACTGGGCGATTTTAACGCTCGAGTTGGACAACGGCTAGCAGGCGAAGAAAGAACAATGGGTAACTACTGCTTTGGAAAGAGAGACAAAAGAGGCGAAACCTTGCTTCAATTTTGTAGTGAAAACAACCTAGTTATAACAAACAGCCTATTCAAAAAGAACATAAAGAATATGTGGACATGGCTTTCGCCAAAGAAAAATAAAAGCCAGATAGATTACGTATTAACCAATAACAAAGAAAAAATTACAAATATAGAAATATTAAGCAGTCTATCATACCCTAGCGATCACCGACTAATACGAGGCACCTTTAGAATGACAAATTCGCAGAAAAGCAGAGCCAAGTATAACAATAAAAATACCAAACTAAACTCAACAGAAGACAAGGAACAGTTCAACGATGCTTTAAGGAAAAAAATTAACACGACAAATCTAGAAGAAAACGAAGACGTAGAGTCTTTCTATGGCAAAATCAAGGTGGCAATATCTGATAGTATGAACTCTATAAAAAAAGAGAGAAATACAAAACGGGACAAAATTCCGGAAAGTATAAGAAATCTTATTAAAAGAAGGAAGGAATTAACAAACAAGAAAAAATTAACAGATAGAGAAAAGAAAGAGCGCAGCTATCTTTATAAAAATATCTACAAACAAATTAAAAAAGTACATTATGAACACAGAATAAACACAATAGAAAACCATCTCAAATCATCAGGAAGTCTGAAAAAAGGTTTCAAAGCACTCAACTCTAACAAAAAATGGATTCCATGCCTAAAAGAAGACTCTACCAACGACAAAACTTTCTCTAGATCAAAAATTATAGAAACAGCCACTAAATTTTATAAAAACCTTTACACAGCACAAAAAACAGATCAAGAAGACTTAATTTTCACTCAAGACTCCAGCACTCTGGAAAGATTTTCTACCTACGAGGTCATGAAGAAAATAGAACGCTTAAAATCCGAGAAAAGCAGTGGACCAGATGGCATTCCAACCGAAACAATAAAGACAGGCAAATATCTACTAGCATCACCTTTAACTACCCTGTTTAATAAGATTCTAGATGAAAAAAAAATACCTGCAGAATGGGCGGAATCAGACATAATTCTGCTTTATAAAAAAGGGGACCCTGCCGATATCGGAAATTACCGACCCATTAGCCTTCAACCAAATATATACAAATTGTTTGCATCATGCTTGGAAGAACGCCTTGCTAGGTACACCGAGAAACATCAACCACCCGAACAGGCAGGTTTTAGAAGAGATTTTTCCACCACAGACCACATACACGCATTAAACTTAATTATAGAGAAATATACAGAACATAAAAGGCCACTCTACCTGGCCTTTATTGATTATGCCAAAGCCTTCGACTCTATATCCCATAGTAGCATGTGGAAAGCCCTTTACGAATGTGAGGTACCACTGGAGGCTATTGAACTTATAAAAGACATATATAGTAAAACTATAAGTCGTGTAAAAATGGAAAAACGAGGCCCTGGAATAAAAATATGTAGAGGCGTTAGGCAGGGCGATCCTCTCTCGCCGAGAATTTTCATAACTGTTCTGCAGAGCATCATGAAAAATCTAAACTGGGATAGAAAAGGTATAAACATACAAGGCAAATTCTTAAGTAACCTCCGGTTTGCAGACGACATTATACTTTTCTCGGAAACACCAACTCAACTGGAAAAAATGGTAAATGAACTAAATACTGCGAGTGGAAGAATTGGCTTAGAATTAAATACCACAAAAACAAAAATCATGACCAACCATAGAAAAATACCCATTAAAGTCAACAGTATCTCACTAGAATATGTACAACAATATATATACTTAGGTCAACAGATATCGTTTAATGCGACCAGACACAGTGACGAATTATACAGACGAATAAATACCACATGGAACAAATTCTGGAACAACAAGGAAATAATGAAATCAAACCTCCCTGTAAAACTAAAGAAAAAAGTACTGGATTCCTGTATACTACCGTGTCTTACGTATGCCTGCCAAACTTGGATATTTAATAACCACACAAAAAACAAACTACAAGTATGTCAGAGGTCAATGGAACGAAGTATTCTAAATTTAAAAATAAAGGACAGAATAAGAAATACAGATATAAGGAAAACAACAAATGTTATAGACGCTTTACTACATTGTAAGAAACTGAAATGGAAGTGGGCTGGTCATATTGCACGCATGAACAAAGATAAGTGGACTTATAGAATAACTACTTGGCCAGGACCACCCAACAAACGAAACAGGGGCAGACCAAAAGAGAGATGGATAGACGAAATAAATAAAGTGGCTGGAAAAGACTGGATTACAAAGGCAAAGAATAAAGAGAGTTGGACAAAAATGGAGGAGGCCTTTACTCGTTGAGAGGTCCTTAAAAAACACAACTACACGCAAGTATTAACTACGAATAAAAAAAAAAAAAAAAAAATAAAAAAAAAAAAAAAAAAAAGTGCATGTTCTTAATATTGGTACATACCTAAATGATATTAAAAAAAAAAAAAAAAAAAAAGGTACTTACCCGATTCGAAAAACTGGAGTGTTAATAATTTGTTGAAATGGAATGAAAAGTTAAAAAATATTAGCAACAAATAATAGTGAATGTATAAATATAAATAAGGCATGCTAATAATACTTTACTGCAATAACATTTATTTAATGTACTAAGTTATAATGAAATACGAACTATGAATGCAATGTAATTGATTCTTTTTAAGGAAATAAAAAAGGCTATAATAATATAATAATAATAATGTAATTAACATTGTTTATTTCCGTTTCAGATTTCTCCCAAGGTGATCCCCAGTTTGACTACGGTGGATTTGAGTTCGAACCACCATACCAGCCAAATAATTTGATAATTTAGAGCAATGACGCTGCTTATTTATTAATAAAAATAGATTTAAGAATAGTGCCACAGATTTACTTGTGAACTTAGGTTAGTAAATGGCCAGTATTAGTAGATATTATATTGTTGAGGATAGTGCAGTACCTATAGTAATATTATTATAGTACATCAACAGGGACTGTTGCAGTTGCTTCTTAAACGCCTCTTGCTGGCATAATTCCATTAACCCTTCCAATCTGACTAGCGATACTTGAAAAAATATATTAAGATAAATTAAACTGTTGAAGATGTAACGGTGGAGAAATAACAGAACCGAACTTTATTTTCCTGACCGATTTAATTGATGATTAAATATTTATTTTAGTTGCTATCATGTGCAGAGTGCCTTAAATGCTACACTGTCTTACCACACAATGTTAATAGTATACGCACCTTGTATCTAGTGTGTCCAATTCGTTTTGTGCAGGACCTGTTGCAGGTTTGTTCCTTATAAGGTCAGAGGTACGATCATGTATAGAGAAATTATTTTAAAGAACAAAATTTTTATAGGATATAATTATATACATTAAATTTATATGATATTTATTTATATTTTATAGGATACTATATTTTAAAGGATGTTTTTTGCACTATCCTCCATGATTATAATCGTTCGTTAGGTTTTATTCAGAAATCTTATCATCACAAATTCACACCATAGATATAATTTAAGTAAACGTTAAAATCACTCAAAACATTATTTGTGGAAGCAATATTTATTTATGAATATAAATTCGTCATTGATGGCAAAATACAACCAAATGAATAAATAAACTGTAAAAATATTAATAATATTATTATAAGCTATTTAAGTCTGTAAATATATTGTATGTATGAGAAAATTAATGTAAGTAAATAAAATTACTTACAGTTTTGACTCTTTGTTTTACTTCAATAATAATAATTAAGGCAAGTTGAGCAGTTGTAGGCAATTAAGTCTGCCTTGTTTTTAAAACATCGTGAGGAAACCGGAATGTCATAGAACAAAACATTCTAAGACAGATGTGTCACAACCAACCCACTAACCGACACTGGGCCCACGTGGTAGATTTCGACCCACGGCCTCACACAGAGAGGAGGCTTGTGTCCTAGTATATGATGTGATTAAAATGATTTGTGGGCAGTTTTAATAAATTTGTGGTTTCTTAAAGTTTAAGTGATTAATGACTGGTCTTAAGGCCTTAAGGCAAGGTTTTCCGGGCCTGCAGGCCTTTGAAATGCTACCTCCGCCTCCCCCAAATGCAACGAGCCGTTTTTATTATGTCCCAGCAGTGGGAACATTATAAGCTGATTATTGATTGATTTGACTTTATTGATTATAACAGGTTATATACCTATTTTCTTTTAAACATGAGATTGTGTGCATGATTTTAATACTGTCGTCTGCCTTGTTCTTTTGTACTTGGTGCCAACCGACAGTGAACAACTTCTTTCCTTACGCAACCAATAGCTTAGTCTTTATTATCAGGCACTGGGATTTCTACAGCGAGTACTAAAAGCGCCTATTTAATTACGATGGCGAATATCTCAGTGGAAGTCATACTATACGACAATGATTAGGCGCTTACGCTTATGTTTAGCTATAATCCGCGTAAACGCACGTATTTTTAGGCTGTTTTTCTTTAAGGCGTCCTTGAACTTAAAGATAGCCACATGTAAGAATATTTAAATGGCTCCTCGTTAATATTCATTACCTATATTTTAATCCGTTAGAAAGTTTTACGATAAAAAATATTATTCATGATGGTAATAAATAAAGGCATCAAGACTATTTTGAAACAAATTAAATGATTTATTACCTATGCATTCTAGAATCTACCGAATAAATTACAAGCTAATCACTTCGCCACCCTTGGTTGACTGGAAGAGAATGCCTAAGGCATTAAGTCCAGTTTTGTACCGTTTTTGTGTGCGAAAAGTTTAAATAAATAAATAAATACTTTATTATTTAATTATTTATGGAAAACAGATACGATATAAATGATGTAAGTATTGAGTACAAAGGTACTACTAGCTGCGCCCCTTGGTTTCACCCGCATAAGTGTCGATCCCGTGGGAATATCGCGATAAAAAGTAGGCTATATGTTAATCCGGAACAGAAAGGGCTAAGGAAGGAATATGGTTAAGTTTTAGTCATAAAGATTCTGACACTCCCTTCCGCTCCACCCAGAGCGGGAGGAGTCATTTGATGAATTCCCACACTCAAAAAAAAAGGGTGTCAGCTATCTTCATACAAAATTTTATCAAAATTGGGCCAGCTGTTTGACCGTGAAGAAGTAAAAAACATATAAAAACACACACACACACACTCACAAACTTCCGCCTTTATAATATTAGGTCCTTACATATGAAATTAGCGTTTTGTACGGGAGGAATATAAAGTATTTTTTTTTTTGTAAAATATATTTAATTAATCAATGTATGCACCGTTGTTATCTATGCACTTTTGCCATCTCATAGGTAGTTCATTGATCCCTTTACTAAAAAAACCATGGGGGCGAGAATCAATGAACTTTTTGAAGGCTGTTTGGACTGCCGCATCGGAGTTGAATTTTTTTCCTTGTAAGAAGTTGTCCAAATTCCGGAAAAAATGGTAATCTGTTGGAGCAAGGTCCGGGGAGTACGGTGGATGTCGCAGACATTCCAATTGTAGCTCATCTAACTTAGTGGTTGTTTGTTGTGCAGTGTGTGGTCTTGCGTTGTCGTGAAGCAGCAGTGGCCTAGAGCGATGGACCAATCTCTGTTGTTTAGCAGCTAGTTCTTCCTTCATGGTTTGCAGGTGCTGACAATAGATATCTGCCGTAATCGTTTGGCCAAATTTTAGAAAGCTGTAGTGAACGACACCGGCGCTAGTCCACCAAACACTCACAAGTAACTTTTCTGAGTTAATTTTCGTTTAGGGCAGGATTTAGCTGGTTCTCCACGGTTCAGCCATTGCGACGAGCGCTTCCGATTATCGTACAGTATTCACTTTTCATCACAAGTAATGATTCGATTTAAAATCCCTTCATTATTGTGTCTTCATTAGTGTGTTTCTGCAGCACTGGTGCCACGGTAGAACTCGTATTCGTAAATATACCGATATTTCATGTTTTCCATCGTGCGGTAATAAGCGACACCAAAGAAAAAAATAATGAGGAAAAAACAAATTAATGACTGTTTTCAAAACTCAAATGTACCAGCTAAATGAATTTATAAATTTGAATTTGGAATTCTTAACCAAAGAGGAGATATTTCAGATCAAAGTGGTCAGTACGACAAAACGCAAATTTCTTATGTAAGGACCTAATATTAGGGCACGCCGCGATAGCGGCGGTAAGGCCCCTCTTTGAGGAGTGGCTAGAGAGGCGTCACGGCGCCCTCACCTACCGCCTGACGCAGGTCCTCACCGGTCACGGATGTTTCGGGAGGTTCCTGCACATAATCAGGCGGGAGGAAACGCCCGGGTGTCACCACTGCGAGGATCGCCCAGAGGACACGGTGGTGCACACGGTGGAGGTCTGTCCCGCTTGGGCAGAGCACCGCCGTGTCCTCGTAGAGGCGATCGGCAGCGGCGGCGACCTCTCGCGCCCGGCCCTGGTCCAAGCCATGGTCCGGGGCGAGAGGGAGTGGGAGGCAGTCACCTCCTTCTGCGAAGCAGTCATGCTAGCGAAGGAGGTGGCGGGATGGGAGAGGGAGAGAGCCGAGAGGGCCGCCCGTCCCAGCCGCCGCGGTAGACGCTCCGGGCGTCGGGAGCCGCGTGACGACTCCCGGCCACCGTAGGCGCGGGCCTGCGGACGGCGAGTAATGGGTAGCTCGCCGTCCGATCAGGACCAGGCCCGTGCCGGACGGCGCGTATGTGTTCCACGCGCGCCTCAAAGAGATGTCAGCAGACATGGAGGGGCCCGTTAGGGCCGAAGCCTGCCGGGGCAGCGGGATTGTCCGAAAGGGTTACCGCTGCCCCGGAACATAAAGGGCTAAGGAAGGAACACGGATGGGTTTTAGTCAGTAAGAGTCTGACACTCCCTTCCGCTCCACCCAGAGCGGGAGGGGTCATTGGATGATTTCCCATCCTTAAAAAAAAAAAAAAAAGGACCTAATATTATAAGATCCAAATAAATCAGTTGAATGAGCAAACGTATTTAAATATCTGTTTGTGAACAAATAAATATCACGTTATTTACATTTTTATCTAAACTGCGTCAAAAGAAGATCAGGAAAACATGACAAAAACACTATGGTTTGTTGAACATAGTAATAAATTAAATCAGCATAATTAGGTATAAATTTTTTAAGAAAAAATTAATGAATAGTTTGCATTCAAAATAGACCTATTATGCATTCTAGAATGTAATTAATGAGCATATTTATTTGGTACATCTGAATAAATATTTTATAACTAGCTACTGCCCGCGACTTCGTCCGCGTGAAATTTCACTTAGGAGTAGAATTTTGAAAAACCCTTTCTTAGTGGATACCTATATGCCTACACTTCACAAAGAACACACTCTCCAAATTTATTGTCTCTATGATCAGCGGTTTAGGCTGTGCACAGATAGTCAGACAGGATCACAGGACTTTGCATTTTATATTAGACTATAAAAGTAAACCTAAGTACCTACCTAATTAAAAAAAAACCTCAATAACAGAAAATAAAATACCTACCTACCTAAACAAACCTATTTCTGATGATAACTAATCTAAACTCAATAAATAAGCAAAATCCCTAAAAACTTATAATATGAATGATACGAATGACTAATCCTACCTAACAGTTTTATAAAATAACCTACGGTCACTATAATACGTACACTATCGAATATACTACCCATACTTTAAAATTAAAATCTATACCTACGACTTATAAAAATAAACCTAAATAACTCTACCTTAAATTGTACTTAGAAAATCTAAAAGGAATAAAAAGGTCGCACTGAAAAGCACGGTTTAGAATTGCAAGTAGCAGTTAAAACATACAATTTATAGAATGCTAATAAGAACGAATGCTCGCCACTCGACACGTCCGTTCAAATCAAAGTTCAAAAAATGTATGATGACTATGATGCGCGCGCTCAGACTCCGATCCGTGGCAAATTCAACCTTCAGCACTACATTTACAGTGCGGGTGACGTAACCTACGACAAACTTATTATTTGCGGTTGGTACAGTAACCGGGTCTGGGGATCGAACCGCAAAATTAAGTTTGTCTTTTATTGTATTTTCCGGGATAAAAAGTACCCAGTGTGGTGCCCAGGATATTAAAGAATAATTTAACCAAGTTTCATCGTAATCGGACCGGTACTTTTTGCGTGATGCCTGAACAAACAGACAGACAGACAAACATTTTTTTAATTACATTTTTGGTTCGGTGTCGGTCTAGTAACACCCCCCCCTGCCATTTATTTTTTTGATATTTTCAATGTACAGAATTTTCACTTCTACAGATTTATTATAAGTATAGATAAATATTTATAGTTTATTAAATTCATTAAATGTGCATTATAATAATTTAATCTAATAGGAAGAGATAAACACGTGTAATGTTGAGAATTCAGTGTTCAAGATCACAACGTGACTGTAAGATTAGATCCGGTATGCGATCAAAAAGCCATCTTCAGATTTATAGTCGTACAGTGCAGAGCATCATAATATTAATTATAGTTTATTTTAGGTTATTTTATTTCTCACAGTATATAATTTCAGTTTAAAAGAATTAACAATCATCCATATTAATATTATAAATTCGGAAGTAACTCTGTCTGTATGTTACCTTTTCACGCCTACACCATTGAACAAATTTCGATAAAATTTGGCAAGGAGATAGGAACTTTTTGTCCAGGTAGCACGTTCCCGTGGGATAAATTTCGACTTCCATGCGGGTGAAACCGCGTTCAGCAGCTATTTTCTCATAAAACACTGCCTTTAATAGGCGTGCAGGTAGGTCTATATGTTAGCCAAAGTACAGTCCAATCTACCGGATATTTTTTTTTACCGGTTCCAAATTTTTACAGGGTGTTCTACCCATGAAATTGAACAACTTTAACTATGCTATGAAATCACGAAAAAAAAAAATCTGCTGTTTAATACAAAAGTTCAATACCTACTTGACCAAAATGTATGAAACAGCAGATCTTTTTTTCGTTTCTCTTGCTTTTTTATTCTTCCTTTCTCTCACCTTTTTCTTATTTCTGAAATACTATGTAGGTATCATCGTTTTTCTAACTAACCAATTATTGCTAGTTAAGGCTTTTGGCTCTAAATAAAGACCAGAGGCCTCCTCCCTTTCTCCTCTCCTCGGTATCATTTGTATATTTAAAATGGCAGGTTGCCTATTATAATTTCTCAAAAATGTCTTTAACATTTTCAAGTCAGAAGTCAATTAACATTTTAAGACAATTTCCCGTTCATAGTTAACTTATTAACCCATTAGCCATTACAAAA
The DNA here is from genome assembly GCA_963669345.1 of Gortyna flavago. Taxonomy (NCBI): domain Eukaryota; kingdom Metazoa; phylum Arthropoda; class Insecta; order Lepidoptera; family Noctuidae; genus Gortyna; species Gortyna flavago. The sequence goes on from OY770131.1 coordinate 6,857,169, forward strand.
CATCACGGACTCTAGTGATGTATTTGAAATGATGCGATTAAAATGATTTGTAGACTGTTTTAATGAATTAGTGGTTTCGTAAAATTTATGTGTATCAATGACTGGCCTTACAGTTTCCTTAATTATTCAGATTGATGATTTCGGTATGGATAACACCAAGTTACAACACATGTGCCAACTTTGTGCGTAGTTTTAAAACAAACAGTATTTGTATAGAAATATGAATTGTGGTAATAGTAGATTATTCACCTAGGGGATAAAGAAGTGTCTTATGTCACGTTTTTAATTCAATTCCAGAATCAGTGATTAGAATCCTGAGTTCAGCGAGGGATTCAAGCTCAAATTAAACCATTTATTGTTTTGTAAATTAACAAGGGTATTTTTAGTAAATAGATGTTTTATTATATGAGTCCTTCAGGTTCTACCGTCACATGGGCATGCATTTAATTTACAAAATTTTAAAGAAATAATTTGCGTTTAGCGTGGCATTGTGTATGTTATACATCGCAGAATGGCGGATAGCAGCTGGATGAGAGTTGCCGAAAATCGATTTGAATGGTGTGCAATAGGAGAGGCTTATGTCCAGCAGTGGACTGCTATAGGCTGATGATGATGATGATGTAATAGTAATAAGTTTATTACTATTTAAAAACAACAACAAAATGTATGTAGTATTGTGTTACGAAATCAGAGCAAAATAAAATCTAACCAGATAATAGTGCAAGTAAGTGTAGGTATATTAAATCGAATCAATACGATATAATAGCACACGAGTACTCACGACTGTTTAAGCTCAATGATGCGAGAATGAGTTGCGATAACCATCTGTTGAGCGTTGAATCCAATTATTATATCTACTGTCGATCGGTATTAACTTATTGCCTTTAATACTTGCTTGCCAGTGAAACAATTTTATTAATGAAGTGTATAATTTCAATTGATTACTTACTGTTTATAATTTTTATAATGCGAAAACTCATAATCACACCTGTAAATGCTGCGCAACGATATGACATCGAAAGATTGTCATATCGTAATTACAAGATACATAATTTCCCACGAAATCTCGTTGATACCCGAGGGAAACTTGTATATTTCATCATCATTCTCGCATCCCAATTTGTTTGAAGAAAAAGAAAAGTAAAATTTTTTGAAAACACGGATTTACTTATTTGAGAAAATCTAGCACTTGAATTATTGTTAGATTTTTATGTCCATTCTTTCCTTTACATTTAAGGTATCTGTATCTACCTACTTAGATGTTTAATCTGACTGTTGATACCAAATGTTTAAAGCCGCCGACAAACTGTCACGCAGTTTGGCAAATTTATGAGTGTTTGGTCCAAAATAAATGTTTTTTTATTTTTTATTCCAGGAACTCTTTTTCTTGTTAGATTTATGAAGAAAAAACAAGAAATTGTTGTGTCATGGATCACTCTAGAATTTAGTGTATATATATAGTTATAGTATGTGAAGTTTGAGTATATGGCAGTATGTTATGATTGTTTTTACTCGCCAAATACTTACCCATTGACTAAGCTCTACTTTCTTTTTATCGGAAATAGTAAAAAGACAGGGAAATCAGGCGCAATACTTTCCGCAAAAGGAGTTCCATTTCTAGACAAGAAAGGCATTATGTACGCTTCAAATATTGATTAAAACGACTTTCTAATTGACCAGATATGCCCAACAAAGAGTTACTTTTGTTATATTCACGTTTGCTATGGATAGTTCAGATTAAAATGTATGGAAAGCTGAAACAAATGACGTAAGGGAGCACGGTATAACATTTCCCCTGACCTCATATTCACTAATATGATTAGACACGAAAGGTTATAAGTAATCACACGAGCATGCATTTCTTATTGTGGTAATAAATGTGTATACCTTCTCCACTTATTTTTAGAGTCGGTCAAAAAATTTCATCATATTGTATACGGATTACATTCAGCAACCGCTCAGTCTATCCCACATGATTTTGTGACTCACATTAAAAAGTATGAGAACAGTTAGACCTTTTAAAAGTATTGCTATGACATCCATTGATTCGAGTGCAATATCGGCACCTAATCGATTAGTCATAACAATTTATCTATATCGATGCAACTTGACTGTCCTATTGCGTTTCGATTGAATTTCATCTCGGATTGCTACCGAATAATATTTGAATGTTGCGATAGTTTTTAATTTGTTTGTTGCCAAATTATCGAGATGTTTGCTTGCGTGATCGAGATTTTTCGTGGGAATTTGTGAGCTTCGAACCGTATGTAAGTTATGTATGTAAGTTCTTTAAGAGGAGTCATTCAAAAGGCTAAATTATACTGTTGATAGGATTGATTAATTATGAGCTTCAACTGAGCTCAGTAATTTACTGTTTGACTGTTTAAAGAATGCAACAATCTTTATTTGTTTTTTTCTTATCTACGTCATAGAAGTTATCTTTCTTTCGTGTGGAGCAAATATTTTAAAAACTATTGGATAATATTCCACATAATAATATAATAATCCACGTTTTTTTTATAGAAAAACGAAACAAGAGATATGACATAGGTAATTAAAAAAAAATACATTGAGTCCGATTCGGTATTCATTTGAGATCATCATTTCGTTTACTTTCAAAATCCAGAATGATATTTGCCAGAAGACTGATTACCTGTTATTTGTCTCTATCATCCTCCGTCTTATGTCCCAAAGGTAACATTATAAGTTAATCAAACACACGTAACTTAGAGATGCTTCCTCTCTCTCACTTCCTTGTCGGACATTCGTTTAGGTCGGAGCCACACAGCTCGGAGCTTCGCCAATCTTAGTGAGCAGCATAGCTCGAACTTAGTCATGCAGAGCAAACCATGCGTAATTCCATTACCATTGCAATAGTAAGCGAAGGATCTACGAGTAGCTGTGTAGCTTCGTCCTTCACATGTTTTGTGTAATGGAAGGTAGTCGCTATGTTGTGAATACAAACTATATTAGAAGCAAAAGTATTGCACATAACAAGATATATTAAAAAAACGTGAGCTTGTTACCTTCATAAGAAAAGATCTTGGGTGCTGCTGTCTAAAAAAAGTATGCAAACAAATTCGTTGCTTCACTTACTGAGAGCCCACCAAATATTAGAAGTGCTTCTAAGATCAGCAGTACCTAACAACTACTTTCATCACCAAATACATTTTTTCCAATACTACTTGTGTGACCATTCAACAATGTTGGTCGCAATAATATGTCAACCATATCATGGTAATCAAGTCAAATGAACTTGACTCAAACTCGAACAGGAGTTGATCATCCTTTGCCTTACAACAGGGTAACCTTTTTGCTCTGCAACAGAATACATCAGCTAAACAATAACACAGTAGGCTGCGTTAAACCTTTAAACTTTGCAACTGTATTCAACAAAACCCCTCTAGGCAAGTATAAATCTACCATATATCATAAAGCTTCCACTGTATAAAGTTCTTTAGATAATCCAGACAAGTAGTACCTAATTGTTGTACAGCCCAAGTTTATGGAGCCAATTACGATGATACCGATCGATCAAGCGTTCTTCTACCAATTATTGTTCGTTTGAGATCTGAAGGCATTATTTTCCGGTGAAGGCACAGAGGCCCTTGTTTTAAGAAAATGATTCATTGTTTTGGAACGGATGTTGCTAGATACTTTGTTCCAATTTTGGTAATGCTTAAGCTGTGGTTGGATTTATTAGAATCGATAAATCGAATCGCTCTTTGTGTGTTTAATTTACTAAATCGTGCTAGGGAGTTTGGAATTGTCTTTACACTCGTTGAAATCTGTTGTTAAGATAGAAATGTTTTATTGTCCATGTAATACAGTAAGCAGGTACATAGTTCAACAGCAAGTCAAGAGACGACATCAGTAGCTTAAAATATTAAAGAAGAAGAAAGAAAATACATTTATTTAGCACAGACTTGAAGGCACACACACAATACCTACACACAATATTACCTACAGCTAGGTTACAATATATTATTTGCCACTGAGCCCCAAACTAGTGTGGAGACTAAAGAGGTGAATTTTCAGGTATGGTATGTCATATGTATAATGTTTGTGTAGTGAATGTGTGGAGTGTGGCGTGTGTGGTGTGGATATGTGACGTGTGTTTGTGTATGTTTGTTTCCATTGTGCTTCGTTTGATTCGGGGTCTGGACACATAATTTTTGCCAAAACTTTCAAAATAACCAACCAAATATGACATCTATTTCTGTAATATAAGTAGGAAACTGTAAGTATTTCCTAAAGTTAAGGCGATCTACAATACCCACAAATAAAAAAAAGGACGTCACACATAGATATCATTGACATCGGAAACTATACGTTTCCGATGTCAATAATTGTTGTAATACAATTGCAGATTGAAATTGAATAAAGTTATCTAATATCTTAAAAGGAATTATACGTAAATAATTTATTTGATCGCATTAAGTTTGACAAGCGTAGAGCTTCCAAAATGCAAGCTCAATGTCAAGCTACTTTCGTTCGCAATCCGATATTTATAGCTCCTGGTTTTTTGTTTTCATTGAAACATCGAGAGATTGACACCAATTACTAGAAGTAAGTAACCTAGACGATATAGGTTAGTGGTTGCGTGTTAATGAGGAGCTCGTGGCTAAATAATAACATCCGCACGGGTCGATCGATCAGGTTAAGCTACGCTTGCCGCGGTTGGTCCGTAGATGGATCCATCTTCATATGAAGATGGTCACCCATCATCTCCGTGCCTCGGAAAGCACGTTGTCATTCGTAGATCTTTGACAGCCGTTATGGGTCGTCTGAAGCTCGAAAGTCTGACAACCAGTCTTACTAAGTCGTATCGTATTACGGGTTGTGGAGGTCAGATAGGCAGTCGCTCCATGTAAAATACTGGTATTCAGCTGCATCCGGTTAGACTGGAAGCCGACCCCAATATAGTTGGGAAAAGGTTAGGCAGATGATGATGATTGCAAGCGCTACTGGTGAGCATGAGGTCTTGGGTTCGATTCCCAGATCAGGCAAAGTATTGTAGTGTGTTTTATTCCATCTGGAATTTCTCAGTAGCAGTTCGGAGCCTAGTTTTGTGCCCAGTTAATGGCAACAGGCGTCTCCCCCTATTGCATGGGGCTTGGACATAACAGGTGAAACCTTGGTAAAAACAAAAAAGTGTTTTTTTTTTATGTATAAATGTACACCTCTACCTTCCCTTTTTGGGAAAAGAAGCGTGATGTTATGTATGATAATGGTAGAACGAGTTGGCCACACTTTGGTAGATCAATGATGGATTGCATCTAATAAGATTAAAAACTATAATCCCAGCTTTAATACGCGGGTAGCGGTTTAAATGCGACATTAGATACGCTTTTGAAATCATATTTCAGAATTTCGAAACTCATAATTTCGCCAATAATGGCGCCGGTTACTTGGGTGTTCCTAGATTGAATTTGAACTTTAGTATCATGGTGTGTAAACATGCAATTTCACAGAGCAATATAAATTAGTCAGGTACCTAGTAGCTATGCACTAATACCTACTTTGTAGTCAGTAAAGGCTAGAGCTGGGTTCAGCAGCCTAATTGTGTAACAGAATGACATGCTTTGATTCTGGCAATCCAAAATGCATTGCACCATCTAAGTTCTAAAATCCAGATTCACTATAACCAAGGAAAAGCAACAGATGTTGTGAACTGTCAAGAATAAAAGCAAGTATCGAATGTGTTACGCAATTACGCAATGTATAATCCGATCCAGCCTGTCCCATGCTATATAGGCTCCCCCAGCGACGCCATAAGCCGAGGTCCGTACCCCAGTGCCCATGTAGTCGCTTAGTTTTGAAGTTTTTTAAGCCCTGGCGTATTCAGAATTATAAGTCTAGCCGACCCCGACGTGCTAAGGCCTGTCACATGGCCTACATGCGACGAAAGTAAATAAATGCTCAGAAGAATATTTATTTAATAATCTTAGCCAACTATCATTAGGACAGTTATATAATTATATATATGATTAACTAGCTTCTGCCCGCGACTTTGTCCACGTAAAATTTCTTGGTCCCCCGACCCACCCACCCCCGTCGCATAACATCGCCTGGCCGCACTATTACTTCGTTTTAACTTAACGTTTTTTCATACTTTTTGGGCGGCTCCTAAGAGTTCTAGCGTAATGTTAAATAGCCTTTATTCTTCCTAAAGATTGGGCTATCAAATGCAAAAATAGTTTTTCAAATCCGACTGGTAGTTCCAGAGATAAGCGCGTTCAAACAAACTCTTCAGCTGTATTATTAGTATATCTACAGGCTGCCACCACACCATAATATACCATAGGGTCAAATCAATCTGTCTAGCCATTTGCCAGCTATATTGGGTTGACCGTTACCGTAGGGTAATAAGCATTAAAGGTTGTGGTACAGAATGACAGCGTGAAATGCGGATTTGAACCTAACATATTCGTAATCCTAACACAGTGATGAATGCGACCATGATAATTTGGATCATAATCATCAGAAAAAATCAAAAGTCATTTATTCAAACTAGGTTGGGAATCAGCACTTTTTGAACGTCAAAATAACATGAAACAGTCACCCAAAACGCCTGCCCTTCACCACTTCCAGTGCTTACGCTGGGAAGAAGAACTGGCGCAACAAACTCCCCAGCAGCACAGCGCTGTCTATTCAGTTAGAAGAACATGATACTATGGATACTACATTACAATAGTATGTAATTAACATTACGAAACACATAACATTAAATAACATTATTTGTCATATGTCAGCTAGCACAGGCCAATATACCAACAAATACATTGGTTGTAGGGCAGGATAGCCATCCTACTAGTAGATATATTCACTAATAGATACTTACAGCTTTTCAAACTTTGAGCTGTTCATTGGCCCAGAGACGTAGGAAGCCTATTGCCAATGAGTGGTATTCTTACGTTAAAAGCAGGCTACAGTATCAATAACAGCAAATTATTATGGAAACTCATTACCATTCTCTTGCCCTTTTTTATGATTGGATATCATCAAATGACCCCTCCCACTCTGGGTGGAGCGGAAGGGAGTGTCAGACTCTTACTGACTATAACCCATCCGTGTTCCTTCCTTAGCCCTTATGTTCCGGGGTCGCTACCCCGCTAAACCTTTCGGATAATCCCGCTGCCCCGGCAGGCTTCGGCCCTGAGGGGCCCCTGCCCTTATGCCATTTTTTTGGCGCAGTGTGTCTACTACCTCTATGCATCTATAACAGCCTTTATGCTAGTAGTAACCTCCTTTTCACCCATACCATCTTTCACACAATCCAACCCAATTGATATGAAAACTATCAATCAACAAGACGCAGTCACCAACAAACTCATAAACTTTCCTATTACGAGCAACTGTCCTTCACGGAAAAAATATAAAGTTTCGAAAGGGGACAGACAGATTCGTCGTACATACTTATTGCAGTGCTGATATTTAAATAACACAAGTTAACATTGGTCCAATATAAGCTGGGTTGGCCTTGACTTTTAGAGAATGCTTCCCAACGCTTCCGATGACTGAGAATAATAGACTTATGACATACGACGGTCCGGCTGATCGTTCTGTTAATAACTCAACTAAAACTACTGGCTGTTTGGAAACGCGGCATTTGATGTGTCGAAACTATTTGGAGCAACTTTGTTTACTGGTTGTTGTATTGTGTTATTCAATGCTGTTGGATTATCTTTGAGATGATGTACTTGTTCGCCTAATGACTGGTTGGATTTTTGTACAGGAATCTTGCTCTTCTTTATGACCTAGTCTTAAACATGTTTAAGGCTTCACAACATTATGTTTACAGACTATTCGGTTTTATCCTGCAATAATTAATAATTCTAGTTGCACAGACCAGGAAAGCATGGCATAGGAGAAAAGAGGCCTATAAGTATACTGGAGTAAAGCTGTCAATGGTGATAAAGATGAATTAAAAAATCATTGCTGATTGAAGACATTTCAGTAGGCACGGTCCAGAGAAGGACGGACAAGGATGGTTTAATCAAGGTGGAGAAGAAGAAGAAGCCTCCTTGTTGGAACCAGTGCGGCACCGCGCAGGCAGGACCCAACATGCTGCTGCGTCCAGCAATTCCCACGACGTAGCTGTACGTGTCCAGACTGCACCACTCCGCAAAGGTTGAGGAGATCGTGGAGTACCTACATGCCTGTGAAGACCAACTGGACTTTGAGGGTCGAGAAGTTGGAGTCGCGTCACAACACGAACTTCAAGTCGTTCGTGGTGCGTGTTCCGACACATTATCTCAGAGAAGTTCCTCAAGGAAGAGTTCTGGCCGAAGGGTGAAAAAAAGAAAAAACGTTTATTTACGGTGAACATGACGCAAAAAAAAGAACATAATCACAAAAAATAAAGTAAAAAAAAGGTAGGGGGAAACATGGGTCACATTCACGCAAAACGGCCATCGCTCAGCATTATGCTGCGACCCTATGCTAGACAGAGCCCCAGCGCTGGTTTTCAGCGACAGCCGGCGCCGACGTAATGACGTTACCCGGTGCAGCAAACATTTAAAACAACATAATATAAACTAACTTAGAAATGATAATGGGTGTTACGTACCGCCGCCGGCTTCGTGGCCGGTTACATGACACCAGTCAGCGAAACACGACGCAGACACTTCGTGTGCGTTAGTTTTTACTGTAATTAAAACATTGTTGTATGTATTTATAGTATTTTTAAGTTATATTAATATTGTATTTTATATGTTTATATGGGCCTTGATGCCCGAAATAAATGGATAAATAAATAAATATTTACATAACATCGTTCTCTCTCTCTCTCTCTTCAACTTAGCGGTGGATCAGCCTTCCTAGTTTATTTCCTCCTCAGTTTTCATAAATTATGTAGCTATAGACCTAGTTATTTGCAAGATGATTTACCTGTCAGATAACGCCATATTTGACAAACAAGATTCATTTGAATTTACTGCTACTAAGCTCTAAAAGGATTCGTCGTTGATTCAAATGCTTCAAGTTTTGCATGTTATTAAATTAACATAATTCATAAAACGTACGGTAACGGGTGTTTCAAAACTAAAATAAGATGGCATTTAGGGATCAGTACTTACTTAAATATTTGGAAAAAATCTGGTAAGGTAATCTGGATAAGCTGTCATGAAGATTTTACATGTTTTTTTTAGAGATCGCAATCCCAGTTTCATCATAATTTGGGTATGTCATCGTCAATAACAAGCTTGACTTTGGCATTCACCTATGTCCGGAAATTGCTGGACATAGGTGAATAGGACATAGGTAATAGAAAATAAGAAATAATACAGGGCCATTTTTTGACAATTGGCAAAAAATAGCCCTGTATTATTTCTTACTTGATAATTATGTACAGACGCCAGCACATTAAGATACCCGAAACTGTCAAATTTTCCCAATCAACTTTGACCCTTATACTTTAGCGATAAAGTTGAAAATGTATTAAAGAAATTTGACAGATTGTAGTAGCTTGATGTGCTGGCGTCTGCACCAACATCCTAGATAGGCATATGGATTTCCCTCACATTAAAACTAAAGGTATAAAAAAGGAAAAACTGAATAACTTACGTTCTCAGTATTAATTTACAAGATTGTACCTATTTATTAACGACTTATTCATGAATAGGGTTTTTAAATACAATAATAGGATGCGGATAAGGATATCTGGTACATGTATGAGTAGTTGCCATTTAAAGTTTAATAAACAATTTTATCAATGAATGCCTACACAATATGATTACCTATTGTTGAATTATAATAACGGTATGAGCCCAAGTCCGGGTCAGGGATTTTTTCAGCGATTGAATTAAAAGTTTTAGGCTGTGACAAATAAATGAATCATGCAACGCATAATGTTTGGTAGTAAGCGAAAAATCTTTAAGATTTTTCGTGTGCGGTATTCCTGGAAAAGTAATTGGAAAGATAGGCCACCTAAAGAACGAAGTTAATCGTGGAAAGAGAGTCCACCACCTCAAGACTTCGTAAAGCCCCAAGAATACTAGCCTCCCGGTCGCGAACTGCAGTGAAAGAAAGAAAAGAAAGAAAGAAAAATAGGTTTATTTGTCACAGAAACACGTGCACACAAAAAGATAAAATTAATTCTAATAAATAAATAACAACAAAATATATACTTTTTAACAATACAAGCACAAAGCATGATAGTCGAAGACTGCACGTCATGACTGTGACAGAAAGGCTTCCACTCAGCATGATGCTCAGTGGCCTATTTGGATAGCGCCGAATCGATTGCATACCCAAGTAGGCCGCTGCAAAAATAATCGGGCTAAATCATCCAACATCCAGTGCGAGTCAGATGTCCGTTCGCTTGCACCTTTGACGACCTAAACAATGCATGTGACGCTGCAATGAACGTGGCCATCTACTGAGCCCAAACAGTTTAAGCAACATAGACGTACAGTCGAAATGGAAAGAAGAAAACTTGGAAAGAAAAAATAAATTAATGTTTCCCGAACAATCTAATTTTCATATTAAAGAAAGATACATCACCTTCCATTCGATGAAATGTTAAGCGTTAACAATGATTAATGTTTTCAGTAACAGAGATGTATGTCTTGTAAGTAGGTTTATCATATTAAATACATGTAAACCACAAAGCAGAGGAAACAATTTCACATTGACAGCATCTTTACATCGTAGCTGTAAGGGCGATTTTCGTAGAGCAAATGTGCCACTGATTTGTGGTCGACTGTAAATTACTTATGCGCTGTCTGGTGTATGACCTAATATTTTATAAAACTTTACCACATAGACTTTAGTTAGGTATAGATATCATTCGATTTCGATTAGTAAAGTTGTACTGGAACTAGTATTAAATAACAACCATTAAAATCGTTCCGTTTACTAGCAACAGTGGATTATTATTTCGAAATCTTGTATATTTCAATTATACATAAGACATTTTAGACTGATTTTGCATGCTAGTGGTGCTTAAAAGCCGAATTTGTCTAGACAAATGTGTCAAGTAGGTTTCAATAAGCGTGTAGGTTGCCAAACGTGCAGGTGTGCATCAATAAAAATCCTATCACGAGCGCCGGGTACGAGTACGAGGTACGAGGTGAATTTTAAAGCGGATGGCGGCTAAAATGTTGCTTTACGGCGTGTTCTGATAACTTCATCATGCACAGCTCAGCTCATGCAGCATAAGCTTTTCTTTCCTGTGTCAGCCTCATCCATCTTCTACCCACGATGTCGTCCTTCCATCTCGCCGCCGGACTAACTTACTTCATAATATATTCTATTACGTGTTTTGTTTCATGAATTTTTCAAAGCTTCAACTCGAAAGAGTAAGGTCAAGGAATCAGTTGCTAGAACATTGGTTTCGATAATAGACATTGTCAAATGAAAATGTTCTATTTGACAGCTATTTTCATAGATTTTCGTTTGATCGGAAGCTGTAATTTTGCTCGTCATTAAAAATACAAAATATGACGGAGATGGTACTTGGGGTACCTGTCTCGTTATCATTAGCCGTATTTTAATTACTGTGGGCGTTCTATGGGCAATGTTGGTTATTGCGCAATAGAAAAATTGTTTGCAGTTCAAATCAGATTATAATTCTACCAACAATATGATCATACCAGCGAATCATACACTGTAGGTAGATACACGACACAACGATATGAAACGCGAGACAGTTTCTGAGCACAAATGTTGTCCGTACGTTGTCCATTGTTCAAGAGAGCCGCTTCACCTCGCTGCTCGCTGTCCTCGATTCGCCACTAACTCAGGCTAGAATCTGTCGATCGTTCCGAATAGTCAAACGAATGTTTCCGACATACATAAGTTCTTGTTCCATGGTTATGTGTTAATTAGGTACCAGCTTTCACTTTTTTTAATTTAAAAATGCTGCTCAAGATAAAAAGCAGCATTTTACTCAAGAAGAACTAGATCACCGGAGCTTCACTACTTCAGTCGTGAACAAATTGGCCGTGAGCCGTGATCGACGGCAGACGAGTCTTCAATTAGACTGTTATCCTGCGCCCGCGCCGCTGCGCGTGAGCAGGGCTACCGAACATAAATCATTTAATAATTGTATTTATGTGATGCCGTGAAGGTTGTATGCATATTATTAAATCATAGTACTTTAATGCTTCAGAATAAATTGCATAATGTAAATAGTGTTACGATTAATGATAGGATGTCTTTTGTTATGTTAATTGTAAACTATTGGAAATGGAATTGGGACTGGAGGTCAATTAGTATACAATTCTAATTTCAACTCTTTATTAGTGGTTGTAATGGCAATCATGTCATTTGGCTTAATAAGTTTTTATTGTTTTATTTATATTTTATGTACTTAGATATACTTATACCTCTACGTACCTATTATATTTTGTGAATGTGAGAACGTTGTAGTCTTTGTACTGTAGATTTGTAGATCATTTTCTATTTATTAAGTACCTGGTACTTGTTAACAGGCCTACACTGTCCTCCCATACCTATTAACACTGTGATTTGAAAACATTGTAAGATCCAAAAAAAGACCGTGTAACCGTGGAGTGTCTTGCCGGCTCTTCTCCATGCACACTTCTGACGTTTCATAAGTGCCCATTTAGGTTTATGTGAAATAAATCACCACCATCACTCCACCCCACCCCATCCATCGCTTCCCATTAGGCATGATCGAGGTCAAGAGTAGGCCCAATCAGTAATAAAAAAAATAATTTTAATTGATTTATTTCCATTAAAAAAAATCATAAAATGACGCGTCAATCCCCAAAGGGTTAGGCAGAGGTGCACTTATTTTGCCAGCTATGTTTAAGTCTCCTGTAATCTGTGCTTAGTTGACGGTCACGATTTAGATCTCCAGGGTGCTACTGAGAAATAATCCAATGGTCCCGTTGGATTCACTAAGGTCTGATTTTTCCATCTAGATAACTTTTATTCGAGGAATAAAATTGACGTTTGACAGTTTTTGTATGAAAAAGTTTCAAAATTACTCCTCGAATAAAGTTATCAGATGATTGAAAAATCAGCCCTAAGACCAATGTGGGTACTTTGATTTTGTTACATGATGTGATGTGGTATCTAAGTGCATGGATCTAGTGCATATGCATACTTTGTCTTATCCAGAATTTTCTGAGGAGATGGTCAAAGTTTCTCCAAGACAGGACTAGGTTGTTATGGACCCAATTTTCATCGATTCTCAGTGCTATGTAAATATCTGTTATGCTCATTATTATTAAGTTTAGAATAATAGTTCGACAAGCACCTAACAGCATTGGAATGCGACCTCGCGTTTATCGGAAATGTTCATCTTTTACAAAAGTTCACAAGTTGCGCATCTTTAGAAATATTGTTAGTTGGGTATCATCCAGAATTCAAAGTTTACTGAACCTTTCCATTCCCCCTATATTTCGTAATATTCAAGAATTTTAAAGTGTACCTAACAGTTTAAAACAGTAATGGTCTATTATTTTAATTATTTGTTTATGTTGTGTTGCTGTAAGGCAACTATAATTTGTAAGACATAAAACCTACGCCATTTTAAAGCTTTGCAACACCTATTCCGAAAGTTCACTTCGAAAGTCTTTTACAAGACAGTAAAGTTTTAGTTTCTGAGAAAAACCGCTTTCTTCGGTCACACAATAACGGCTGTCAAAATATAGAGCGTTTTTGAATCTTAGTCCTATCCTACTAATATTATAAATAAAAAAACAATTGATATAATTAATATAAACCTACATGTTTAATTAACCATAATTGTCTTCTAAAATATATTTATACTATATACAAGTGTTTAAAAAAAAAAGGAAAAGAAAAAGGCAGGAGCTCATTGGGCATCAAAAAATTCGTCCGCATCGCTGTCAATGGGATAAGTGCCCAAAAGGCTGGCAGCATTGCCACGTTGAATGGCAATGCTTATTCTTTGGGCTAAAAATAGGCCAGCCCTCTGGTCACGCGTAGAGTCAACCAACCGCTTGGCGATTTCCCGAAATATTCGGTGAGCACCCGGACCCCAAGGCCCTAGTGTTTCAACCCCAAACGGCTCAAACATATGGCACCCAATAAGGTTGTTATATTTGCGCCGTTTGAGGTATTCTGCTCCTGCAGCAGCCGCCCCAGCACAGCCCACCGTGCTAGGAAGATGAGATGGCGCGAGGGTGTCGACACAGGTTGCATCCCACACCAAAGGCCTACCCAACTTCCAAGGCATTATGGTCATTCCATCTGGCCTCTTCCCATCGTCGCGTGCCAAGCCATTAGGTTCTAAAACAGCTGGCACCCCGGCGGTGACAAGAGCCCGACGGATAATGTCGTTAATGCTCGCATGCCGTGCCATCCAACCAGCGCTCTTGCTGCAGGAAAGACCATGGTGTCCGAGGCAGTCGACTGATACACCGCAATGACAGCGATGTGGAGCTCCGCAAGGAGCGCCCAGACGCAAACATGTAGCGAGCCGGAATGTTGTGTCACCCAGCATAGTGCCTATGTTGGGTGACGGTAGCGCCTGAAGCCAAAGGCCCGACACCCATTCACCCACAGCCAGCAGGCGGGCACGCTCAGCAGTATTGGTGGACGTATTAATAAGTTTATTCCGTACCAACCTGCAGAGCGGCTCATCCCACTGTCTCTGGGAAGACGGGTTCTCGGGCTGAACCGTGTCCGGGCAAGCCAATTTCCAGGCGTTCACCGCATCGGTCAAACACGGCACTTCAGAGTCAACCTGAGCAGGAATTAAGATTTGTGTGGTTAACTTTTCTGTGCTGTGGACCGAGGATAGGAACGCCGGTAAGCTTACACTAGAAATTTTGCGGACGCCGAGCCCACCAAAACGAATAGGTAGTGTGGCTTGCAGCCACGCGCGGTCGTCCAAAGCCATATTTAAAATGGATGTAAGGGTACTGCGAATAATATGATCGATTTTGTCCAAAAGGTGTGGCTGCTTCCATAAAGAGGAAGAGCGGAGAAAATACATAAAATTTGGACCGAAACAACAATATCTGATAAGGGTGAAAGCCGAATGTAAACTAATTTTAGACAGTCTATCCGAAATATCTTTAAAATGTTGAATTTTTTCGTCGATGAATGGTGAAAAACTGTCTTCTAAAATTGGGGAACCTAGGCGGTGCAATGATCTTTTTTCCAAAACTTTGATGTCTGGGGCTATTATGTTAAATTTTTGTGTAGTCGATTGTCTGTCAGTATTGTCACAAATGTAAATTTCACATTTTGAGTCGTTGAGGTCAAGGCCGATGGATTAGAACTGCTGCTTTAGGAATTGAAGATCTTTTAGAACTGTGTCTATGTCACCTCCTAGAGTTCCATCATCTAAATACCACACATTGAATTTTGAATTTAGTTGTTGTATTATGGGATGGATAGCCAAACTGAAAATGACTGGCCCGAGAGGATCACCTTGTTGGCAACCGACTGCAGATTCTAAAACGTTGTCTTTATACAATAATTTTGATGGGTTCCTGTAGCACTGCCACATGAAACCGTAAATTTCTGGTAACTCCTTTTTTACTTCAGCCAACAAAGTATCCCTATTGACAGAGTTGAAGGCGTTCTTAACGTCAACCTTGAGGATGACCTCACCTCTATTGGCATTTAAAAAGCTTGAGAGGGCATGTACGGCAGCCTCGCAGCCCCCTTTGGAACCAAAGCCAAGCTGTAGGGGCTGGAATTTATTAGACAGAATGTCGCCGTACAATTTGCAGCATATTTTGGCTGCCGTACGCCTGTAGGTGCACCCAACGGCAATGGGACGAATGCCGCCGTCTCTCTTGCGCAGGGCGCATAAATTTGCCCCGTACAAGACATCGACGACGGCATCATTCACACCGCCGTTGAGCATCAGATTAATTAGAGCCGCAAGCTCCTTCAAAAGCGACTCACCAGCTTCCCCGGCGCCTGAACTCAATAAATCTTTATTATAAATGCGAAAGTTTGTGAGGATGGATGTTTGTCACTCTTTCACACAAAAACTGCTTAACGGATTTGGATGAAATTTTACACACTGGTAGTTTATAACCTGGATTAACACATAGAATACTTTTTATCTCGGTATTACATTTCAGTGGGATCATTTCCGACCTCCACGCGGGCGAAGCCGCTGGCAAAAGCTGATATTAAATACTGGTGAAAATGTCAGATCTTCATGACGGCCGTCATAATATGACGGAACCGCTCTTCCAGGAAACCGAGATAGAAAATAGAACAATTTTTTTAAGGGCTTCATCACGGGTTCCACATCCGTTGTGATGTTTAGAGTATATCGTACTGCTGGCAGTGACACAAGGAGCAATAAATATAAAACAAAGTATTCCAAGATCACAGAAGGCATGCTTGATGAATCAATGGGTTTATCAAGTCCCGCAAATCAAAGGTCTAGGTTTTTTAGTCACGCCTCCGTTACGTAACACGTGTGACGTCACATAACGCGTGCTATAATCGTGCTGCATACTCATCGTATTGTAAGGATCTACCTAACATTACCGTGTCTATACTTGGTTTGGTTTTTAACCGACTTCAAAAAAAGGAGGAGGTTCTCAATTCGGTTGTATGTTTTTTTTTTTTTTATTTTTTTTTATTTTTTATGTTTGTTACCTCAGTACGCCGTCATTTATGAACCGATTTAAAAAAGAATTTTTTTATTTGAAAGGACATACGTCCAGATTGGTCCCATTTTTGTCAAACTCCAGTTCTGATGATGGGATCCATGAGGAATTGAGGGAACTCCTCAAATATTATAGGCATACATATAGCAATTTTGGTATTTTCATTAACAACTCAAGCATTTGCATTCAGAAAGTATAATTTGGGGAAGTGGAACTGATGATGAAGACCACAGATGGCCATCGAAACTACTCAATGAAAAATATTTCACGGGTAGCGATTTGATTGCTTTAATATGGTTGCTAAGCAATTTATGATCGTCACAATGCGTATGGTAAAGTGGAGCTGATGGTGACTTCACCATTATAGGCATACATATAGCAATTCTGGTATTTTCATCGACAACTCAAGCATTTGCATTCAGAAAGTATAATTTGGTGAAGTGGAACCGATGAAGGAGACTACAGATAGACACAGGAACTCTTCAATAATTATAAGTATTTCATGGGTGGAGATAAGATATCTCGATTAAGATAGTTAAGCGACTATGACGAAGCAAATTTAAATAAATAGTTCTGACGAAACTGGTACCATCAAACCGATCTTATGAAGCTGGAAGGTAGGTACCGGAGCATCGTAATAAAACAATGTATTCTAGCCGTGTTTGGGCTTATCGAGTAAATGCGAACCACATGATACAGGAGATGTGATACGAGAAGCTATTTCGAAGGCTACTGCTCGAAAATGAAACCGCTGAAGACTGTTTTATAAGACGCCAAAGAGATCTTCGCCCTTGAGTCGTAGGTACATTAAGTGTGGCTTTGATTGTCAGAAGACAGATTTCGTAGCCTCATTATTTCCGTCAATGATCTGTCGTCGTGTGGTCGCTTTAATAATTTGTTGGCATCCAAATCTGACAAAACGATACCTTCCAAACTTCTGACACGACTTAGCGCGACGTATATTTGCCCTTTTGCAAAGTTTTTTTTACCAAGGTCGATCACAGCTCATTCTGTACAACTTCCTGTCACTGTTATATATTTAGCAAGTAGTGGTATACGAATTGGTGTGGGGTAGGTACCACAACTCAAAAGTGAAAAATAAAAACTTTTTAACAAAAAAAACAACCGACTTCCAACAAAACACTACAAAGTGAAAAATAACTTTAATTTCAGAAGTCGGTGTCAAAAAACGAAAATGCAGAACCAACGACACCGACTTCTGAAATTAAAGTTATTTTTCACTTTGTAGTGTTTTGTTGGAAGTCGGTTGTTACGATTAAAATTGTATTTAATAGGGAAACAGAAATTAAAAGTAGTTAATGACCTTAAAATTATAAGTAATTTTAGTTTTTCTATTAATACCATACTTAGATTTTGTCGCTGATCTAACTGTGAAAACATGTTGGTATAGTTGACCTCGTAATCGCCTTACTACTTTTGACAACAATTCCCAGTAAATTGAAAGTTTAAGTTATGTTTTTAAGTTTGGTTTTTTTAAGTTTAGTTTGCTTCTGTTTACTTAAAAAAAACACGGTTAACGGAAACATGATAACGGCCGTCCGAATACAGAGCGCTTTTTGGCACCTTAATGTCAAATACTGGTGAAAATAACAGACTCTAGACGGGCGTTATAATATGACGGAACCGCATTTCTATCCATACCTATTCCAACATCACATACTTGATAGTTTGATAATTTCAACACTTAAGTCATTGAAATAATCCAAATAGCGCAACAACAGTAGAGATTGTCATTCTTTGACTTGCAAGTGACAAAAGTCAAAAAAGTCAAAGCATAGTTGATAGTTGGATAATTTCAACACTTAAGTCATTGAAATAATCCAAATAGCGCAACAACAGTAGAGATTGTCATTCTTTGACTTGCAAGTGACAAAAGTCAAAAAAGTCAAAGCATTTATTTCAAATAGTCATATTATAAAAGGCACTTTTGAACGTCAAAAGCTATTTATCTTAAGGAATTAAGGGTGTAAGGGGTTCCAATTAAAATGTTTCGGGACTCAAGCCAACCTAAGCTCATAGCTAAGTAATAACAGCCGCACGGATCGATCGATCAGGTTAAGCTACACTTGCCGCGGTCGGTCCAAGGATGGATAACCAACTTTACATGCCAAAACCCCTCCGTGCCTCGGAAAGCACATTAAGCCGTTGGTCCCGGCTATAATTCGTGGATCTTTGACAGTCGTTACGGGTCGTCAGAAGCCCGAAAATCTATAAACCATTCTTTCCAAGAGGTAAGTATCGTATTATCCAATAACTAGCCTGTGGAGGTCAAATAGGCAGTTTCTCCATGTAAAATACTAGTATTCTGCATCCG
Organism: Gortyna flavago; assembly: GCA_963669345.1. Lineage (NCBI taxonomy): Eukaryota > Metazoa > Arthropoda > Insecta > Lepidoptera > Noctuidae > Gortyna > Gortyna flavago. The sequence continues at coordinate 6,876,087 of OY770131.1, forward strand.
GTTAAACTGGAAGCCGACCCTAACACAGTTGGGAAAAAGCTAGGCAGATTATGATGATTCAAGCCAACCTCACCTGCCCGTGGTACACCCTGCTAGCAAACAAACGAGGCTATGGCGACATGGCGAACCCGACAACACGCACTGGGTCAGTGTGGTGGGTTACGGTCCAATCGCCCAAATGGATAGACGATTAATAAAAGTTTTTATTTTTATTTTAATCACCTCATACCGAGAAGAAACTTCTATCAAAACCTGAAAAAAAAAAGATGTAGGTATTGAATAAGTAAATGAAAAGTTATACCAGAAATTATACAACTGAAAAACTGCCATGACATTTAAAATATAAGGTAATTGATAAATAAATATTCGAGTTAACTTTAACGATAGCCGTAGGATATAAAAATAAATGTTAAACAAGTATCATATTTCTAGAATTATGTAAATACTTTGCAATAACGTTATTACGTATTTCGCACGCTAAATGATTTTAGCCTCGATCGAGAAAATAACGCGTAAAAATGTTCAACTGAAAAAAGTTGGCAATTTCTTCTCTCAAATACTTCAGAAAAATAAAATTTATTACTCTGAGTATCGTGAGGGTCCTAGGTTCGATTTCTATAAGTCGGGCAGAGCGTTTACGGGTTTTTATATTTGGAATTTGTTAGTACTTAGCAGTATTATGATGGATTTGCCACCCACATGACTCCTTATTGATCTTCATCATAATCATTTATTTATTTTCCAAATAATAAAATCCAATTTGTTAGTAATTACATACGCAACTTAAACACTAGTGTTAGTGTGTACATTCATAATAATTGCTAGTTTTATACGTCTTAAAACTGTGTGAGTATTACACTAGGTACAGATTAAAGTTAACAATACAACGAAATCAGTTACTTAAAATACCAAACAATGAATGCGTGTTATTGAATAGAACTTTCACGTAACTAGTGAAATGTGGGTTCTACCTTACGGAGAACAAAGGCGAAATGATCGAACTGTTATTAAAAAAATAGGTCCCTACTCAATTGAAAACCATTACGCTGCAAACGGACGTAATAGGTAGGTAAGTATTTGTAGGGATGAGCTCATCACTACGCACTTAAATGAGCCGCTCCTCTTTGATGCCCTTATAACTCTGCTTGTACTCATAAATAAGTATTAATGGCTTGTATATCTGTTTTTTTTATGAAGTACCTTTGCTACAAGAAATTAATTATACAATTGGATTCAATTTTAGGTTCTGGGTTTGGCACGGCTGCGACTCAGTTTTTTGCAAGTTAGCGGTATAATTAGTTTTTCCAATATGTACCTCGAGATTGATCATACTACAGTAATATTTACTTATTTTGACGACATTTTAAAGTTTTTGTAATGATGTCGAAGAGTGGAGAAGAAAATTCAGGAATGCTGACTGAGAAAGAAATAATAATCACACGGTAACCGGCACACTAATTGTGTAACACATTAAATCTCAATCTGAATCATTTTGAAGCCAATCCATTACTTCATATGTTCGAAAAAGGTGTCTGCTTTACAACGTAAATAATACAATGAATGTTGTTGAACTGTCAAAAAATGTTGTTGAAATGTCGAAAGTCATGCTGTAGCTGTGCTACTGATAGTGTGTTACGAAGTTACCCCAATGTAAAGTATAAAGGCAGGAGTACGATGATGGTTACAAGTCATGATATTACTAGATCTACTGTTAATAAACAACAATAATGGCGTGCATGTAAATACAGGTACAGTGACATTATAATACTCATAATTACAGTGCCATGACACTAACTCATTAGTAGGAACACGTTAATGAAGCTATAGTCACATAACAACGGCATTATGACCGTCGACCTTGCGAAGTAGATACAAGTTTTTATATGCACATCGCTGTACCTACTATGGTTAGATTTGTCGTAGGAATAGTGTTAGGACATTTGCAAATAATGGTCTACTTGTGACTTTTTATAAGTATTTAATGTTATAAATTCATCAGTATTTAGAGAATTTATTCGGGAAGGTTTATGTTTAAGAAAAGGAGATTTTTTGTCAATAAGCAGTTGCGGGTCGCTAGTGAATCAATAAACCATAATATAATTATAATGTTATAGAAACGCGTTAACAAGAAGTGTGAAGCCTACTTCACACTTCTAGTTGAAGTGCTTCTTCGTAAAGATTTTTTTTTTCTATTTACGTTTTAAAATAAATGCTTTACGTAGTGTTTTACATAATGACATAAGAGGATGGTGGAGTTATTTTAGCGGAGCAAGTCTTTAATCAGTCAGAAATCTCTTTTTTTATACATATAGCGAAAAACTTTGAGTCTCTAAATAAGCAATAAATAATGTCATATCTGTTTCCTGTGACTTTGAGAGGTGCCGCTTGTTGGCATTAAACATGCATTAAACTAAATCCAATTACAGATTGAGACAAATGAATGACACCGCCATTTTTAACGGCTCTCAGTATGCATAAGAATTATGTTGTTAGTGCAATTACATGCTGGATTTGTCAATAAAAGTAATTTGTTGTAAATATATTACTATTTGTGTTAAGATAAGATAAGTTATGACATTTATTTGTAGAAACATTAGTATACATACAAGGCATGCAGGTGTGTTCCAAAAAACATATATTTGGTGACTTGGTTGATTTGATCAGTATTAACCCCTATCCGTGAAATTTCTTGATCCCCCGACCCACCGTGTCGCATTGCATCACGCATCGCACTCGCTCGCGTTATGACTTCGTTTTTGTTCAGCGTGATGTGCCACCGCGGCTCTGACCGCGAACAATAGATTTTCTATTGTGTCTGTTGTCTGGAGCCTTCCTCAAGAATGGGCAAACAGATTTTTAGATTTTTTCTAATCCGACTGATAGTTCCACAGATTAGCGTTTAAACAAACAAAAACTCTTCAGCATTATTATATTAGTATAGATTCGATGACTTTTTCTGATCATTAATTATCATAGGATACAAAAAGTTGTTGGTAGACTAAATGGTGAACGGTAGTTATACCAACCGATCACGATTGGCAATAATTGTAACATACAATATACATACGATGTACAATAAATATTAAAATAATTATTGATCTGAACTACTACTGGCTTTAAAATTAAGAATAATATATTTTACTACCTGTTAAGATAACGGGTATGTTTATTTTGAAATGATTGTGTTTCTAAGAGCTTCCGGGTAACTCAGGTAAAGATTTGTTCTTAAGACTTTGAATATCACTATGTGTTATTCCTTAGCATTTGCCCGCGTGGACTTCAGAAAAAATCCCACGGGCACGTACTACCGAGATTAAAGGGACCATAAATGTGTTAATCCAGGTTATGAGTTATCTGTGTACCAAATTTTATCGAAATCCATTTAGCCGTTATTGCGCCAACCCGGAACAAAGATTCTAAAAACTATATTTTCGGCATCGTAACAATCACTTTTTTTTCAAAAATATTCAATGTTCAGATTTGACTTCGATAGCAAGAATGTGGACCGAATGTTCTAAAATTTTTTTAAATGCCAAAGTATGAACAAATTGGGAATATAAAAATACACTTATCTAAAGGAAATAATAAAAAAAATACAAAAAGTTTATTGCAACAACTTTCCAAACTTATTCTAGAATACAATGGGGAGAATCCTTTTAAGCAATTAGTTTGCTTGTGTTAGGATTATCCGCCCCTCCCCAAGGTTAACTTATACAAAGCAAAAAATAAAACAAAATAAAAATAAAATGGACAAAAAGAAAAAATGCGCGTGGATGTGTGTGTAATGTGATGTGTGTAGGAGGTATGGGATCTCGATCCAGGGACCCCGAGCGAAACCGTCAAAATGGATTAGTAAAGCCCCATAAACAAGATGCAAGTTTTATACCAATGGCATAAAGAAAGATCCAACGAGACAGGTAACCCAATTGTTATCTCTGTGAGCTTCCTCCATATAAACAGTGCGACTCGATGTAGTTCAATTGGATTTGTATTTGTAGTGTCCTGGATTTAGGTCTACTTGACTCACTTTTGCTTATGCTTCATTTATGCTTTGTCCTATTTAACTCATTTTTGGGAAAAAATACATTTACGTCGATGTTTCTCCAAATGAGCGATATGTCAATCTAATAATGCTGATGTGTTATTTGTATTATATCGTTAAGTTACTAAAATGCCAATTTTATCTATTTTTATTATTTGAATTGTAAGTGACTGTACTGTTGGTGTGTTTATTATAAATAAATAAATACAATATAATTGGAGCAACAAATGATTTGCATCGCCTAAACACTGTTTAGACGATACAACTTTTATTGCACAGGGAATTAAATCGCATTGTGTAAATCAAGCTTTTCAGCGTTGAGAGTGGAGCAAACTGCTCAAGCATCTTGATGCTCTTGAACGTCTGTGTTAAACTCCCCTTAGTTGATGGGAAATTATTATTGGATATTTGATAAATCTCGAGATATATACACAGAGTGTTATGGGACATCGATGCATAAACTGTAACCATGAATTTAGCACAGAAAATTTTCGTCAGATATCAATAAAAAAAAAAACATCGTAGGGATTTTACAATGGATTAACAGCCTAGGTTATGCGTCGATATCCACGACGATGCCACCCTTTATAATAAGTAGGTAGTTATAATCAAACGTTAACAATACGTTATTTAAAATTATGTTACTAAATAACCTATAGTGAAGGATTATTAAATCTGGTGTCCTACTTCGTGATCGGCTTCTTTGTTCACATTTTTTTCCCTTTAATAATCACATTCAATACATTCGTATTTATAATTCCGTTCCTAACTACATCACCAATACAAAGTTGCATGTATATGGTTATGTTAACATCTATCTGTACCTACCAAAATATTTGTGAATATAGCAGATCCGTGACTGAATGAATGACAGTTAGCACACTGACTATAATTATGCACTGAAAATTACCCCCTCAATTTGCCCTCATCCCAATTTGTTTCTTCTTCCATGCATCTTTGGTCTTCTAATATTTATATATTCATGTACAACACTTTCCTCACGGAATGTCCTTCATTCTCTGAATCTCGTGCCATTAGTAATACAGACGATTTCCACATAACTTCAGCACTAGTTTTAGACACCTCTTGTATACCAACCCGCTCTGGGCCCGCGTGGTAGTTACAGCCCACTCCCTCTCGAAGAGAGGAGACCTGTATCCCAGTAGTAGTGGGAACATTATAGGCTGATTATGTTTATGCTTATTTATACCTAGCTACTCATTTCTAGGGACCAAAAAGTAACGACGGTAAAGGAGATTTGTGATGTTCACAAATCACCATTATTTTTAACTAGCAAAACTGCTAAAACCAGGGTAGAGCAACGTTTTAGAACTTGTGGTGCAGTTTATAAAAATGATTTTTCGTCCGCCCCTGAGTATTGCTAGCGGAGTTTCGGACAACAGCAGTTTATCATCAACTAGCTACCCGCCCCAGTTTCACACGGTTTTTATGACTTGAATAATCATCTAGATTGTTATTATATGTAAATTTCATAGGTATATAGTATCTATTATATACACCTTCCAGAGTAAAATGTCTAAATTATGGTAGAAACCGTATCAGAATCTGTTGTGAAGCTGTCACAAAGACTGACACGAAAATAATGACTTGAGAAATCATCTAGATTTTTATTAGGTACATGTAAGTTTCATTTATAGTATCTATTATACACACCTTCCAGAGTAAAATGTCTAATTTATGGTGAAAACTGCATCAAAATCTGTTGCGAAATTGTCATTTTATTACATGTAAGTTTCATTTATAGTATCTATCATACACACCTTCCAGAGTAAAATGTCTAATTGATGGTGAAAACTGCATTAAAATCTGTTGCGAAAAAGTCACATTCACTGACACGAAAATATAATATGTACAGAACAGAAATAAAACTAAATATCGTTCATATTAAATTGCTACTAAATGCAAGTTGAAGCCATATCACTAAATCAAATAAATTGTTCTTGATTAATTACTAAGTTTTGGTTTAAGTTTACCATTTTCTAGGACCGTGACATTAAGTCTAGATGCATTAACTTTATTTTATATTATCCTGGTCCATTAATTTACATTATGGGCGTGGTAATGTCGATAATTGCTATGTAGATTTGTCGCAATTAGCTATGTTGTGTATGTGTAAGACGTAAATTGAAGTAAGGACTCATTTACACACCTAGTATTTGGTAAATTTTGCTTTATTAGGTAAAAATTCGTGTTTAGAGCTGTATTAGTGGCTTTAGTTAAGTAGTTACCTAGTCAATATTCCATTGCCAACAGTTCAAGTTTTAGTCGAGAATAATAGGAGGGAAAATGGTTAGTCATACAAAACAGTTTCTTAAATATGAAGCTGTCAATGTAGGCCTTGTAGACTGTAGATTTGTAGACCATTTTTTTACTATATTTAGTATCCAGTAATTGTTGATAGACCTACGCGATCTGATTTTCCCATCACTAAATAGTACTTGTGACGTCATAGTAGGCAGTCAAAAAACCGCACTTGGTTTTCATACAGATCGTGATACTTGCGTTATCTAGGTCTATCTATATCTACGATACACACTCATAGCAAGGATTTAATGAATATGAAGTTGATAACATAACTTTGAAAATCTAATTTTAGGTTGAATATCGATTAAAAGTTTATTAAGAATTCCATTTCAGTCTTACCAAGGGTTATAATCAAACGTTACTAGTATTACCCTGTAACTGGGTTATGGAGGTCAGATAGGCAGTCGTTTCATATAAAATATTGGCATTCAGCTGCATCCGGTGAGACTGGAAGCCGACCGCAACATACTTGGGAATAGGCTAGGCAGATGATCTAGACAAAAATTACCTTCCTTTCAGGGTTCGCTGTTGTAGGGTATGTAACGATCTAAAGGAAGAACTTTTATAATGTAAGGTGTACTAAAGCATGAAGATAATTGACGATTTTTTATATTTGTGTAACATTCCATAAATTGTCTATGATGTTTTTAGTATTAGTAGAAAATCAATTAGTTCTTATTGTAATACCGTTAGGCATTATGTTTGTCCAATTTGTCTTGACTTGAGCTTAAATAAGCATTAACCCAAAGAATGCTGTCAAAACGTCACAAATTTAACTGACACAAACAATCCACAGACGTTAATATGAGAAATAAAATAACAGTAGATACTAAAATGTTGTCCAAATTGGAATGCCATAAAATGGGAACTGGCTGTATATTACTTTGATATGTAATATTCAATAACTTTGAATTGCTAGCGTCTTGCTTCATCGATAAAATATACCGAAGCTGGTAAAATATTTCATGCTAGTTATGTGAATCTTTGACGCAATACTCGATCTACAAGATGGGAACGCATTGGATTGATTTTCAATTTATTTCGCGACCATGTTTTTACTGCGTTCGAGTCGTGAGTAATTGTAGGGACGTGCTGGTGCGGATTGCTTCCTCACGAATTGGTGCGGTGTTGCTAGTGTAAAACACGTTTACACCTAAGATAGCGAGAGATGAGGCTCGATCGTGGATGAACTCCATAACTCGTTACAACATTGCTCATGGTTTTAAATTATTACGAATTTGCAGCTCTGACTGCAGCTGCAAACCTAGGTAACGATGTTGTGTTGTTGGAAATTAAAAGCTCTGTCTTTCGCAAAACTCTTACGGTCTTTTTACAAAACAAGGTTTATATTTAGATCCAGGCTTAAACCATCGAGCCATTTTTGAAATTCGTACTTAATTCCGACAAAACTAAAGTTCTTATTATAAAATTGACTACTTAGACCTGGGTCTAAATAAATAAACCTGTTTTTGTGATAAGGCCGGTAAAGTGTTTGGTTTGTCTTTGGGATTACTTTCAGTTGTTTCTATGAATTAAAGTATCTGAAGGCATGTTGGAGAGGCTATATCCATCACTAATTTGTGACCAGCTACTCAATTTAATCAAAATCTAGGCCAGAGATAGACAATTGATGACGCTGCTAGTGAAATAATGCACGTGGTTACGGCAGGGGTCAGTCCCAAAAAAAAATTTGGCGTAACTAATTCAAAGGATTTTTTTCTTACAACTTCTGAGTACCTATAAGCTTAATTTTGTGTTAACATCAGACACGGAAAATTAACACAGAGCTGCTATTTTAATTAAAGATTAGTGTTACAAAATGATGGTTGCAGAATTACTCTGAGGGGGGTAAGATACGTGTCGCTTAATTAGCGTGGTTTATATAAGGACAGAAACGATGTACAGGAAGTTTTACTTCACGTATGGACAAATCTTGAGGAACACTAGGATTCTAAGGATTCCAGCAAAGTTAGGTGTGAATAAACGACTTTAGGTGAATAGGTATATTGATAATCAAATATACTGAGCACGCTTCTTCTTCTGCCCAGTTTACCCCCAATTTATTAATACATGCAAGTCTATAAGTGCCTGTTAACGTTTTTCACACCTAGTAACTGTAATCCAGAAAAATAAGTCTTCATCATCTGCCTAGCCTTTTCCCAACTATGTTGGGGTCGGCTTACAGTCTAACCGGATGCAGCTGAATACCAGTATTTCACATGGAACGACTGCCTATCTGAGCTCCACAACCCAGTTACTGGGTACCCCTTGGTAAGACTGGTTGTCAGGCTTTCGGGCTTCTGACGACTGCCGGACCTCATGTACTCAGTACCTCATGCTCAGCATTAGCGCTAGCGGTGACTGGGCCATTTTACCCGTCTTTTAATGAACCTTTGCAATAGTTTTTTGCGGCTTCTGTTTCTCGAAATCTTTGCTACAGCGTCAAAGTAAATTAGCTAGCGAAACACTGCAGACGTGTGGGTATTATCTAAAGACGATAAAATAAAAAAACATCAGAAGGCCAATTCTCGTAATTTAAAACGTTCAAAATCTAGTCGCAGTCTCATCTCGGCGACAAACAAATGTCAAAAACTTGTCAAAATGTAGGGAAATTAGAGGTATTTTTGACAGATTGAGACTGAGATCATACTGTGAACGTTCTTAAAATTACGAGAATTGCCCCTCAGATGTTTTTGGGGTCAACGACCGCGGTAGTGTTTACTTGAGGTATGAGTTGAGAGAGATGTCAGCATCAAAGGAGGGGCCCGTTAGGGCCGAAGCCTGCCGGGGCAGCGGGATTGTCCGAAAGGGTTACCGCTACCCCGGAATATAAAGGGCTAAGGAAGGAACACGGATGGGTTTTAGTCAGTAAGAGTCTGACACTCCCTTCCGCTCCACCCAGACCGGGAGGAGTCATTGGATGATTTCCGATCCTAAAAAAAAAAAAAAAAAAGGTATGAGTTGACAAAAACCTGTTTTCTTTTATTTTATCGTGTTTAAATATTGATACTCATTACGTCTGTAACGTTTACACAAACTGATATTTCAAGTGACTGCGCCATCTGCGGTCGATGACCCCACAATAAGAATCGTCAATTTTTTTTTTGATATATCATGTTTAGATAGCTGTGGAGTTTTGCTAGCTAATTTAATTTGACTCTGTTTATCAATTGAATTAGTACAAAGGGTTCCTTATCTACAAACTTTAATAATATAGTTTTGGTAATAAATTAGATACTTAAAACTCTCCTATTCTTAGGATAAACCATTTCAGTATAATGTACGGAAGCTGATTTAATTGGGTGTTTTCAATAGTAGTAGCACGCTAGGGTACCGTTATTTAATTGTTCAGACTTGATTTCTTGAGAACAATGATAGTATGGATTACTTGATCATTGTTCTAATTTTTGCCTTGTGTAAAGGAGGGCTACTTTAGCAATTTCAGATCGTGATTACTTGATTCATTGTACCTGGGTACCTATATTTTTTATGTTAATAGTTGAACCAAATTGCCTTCCTATGAAATTAAGAGCAATTAGCTATAATATAAATGTGTTATCCATTTAGAAACCTTTTATTTCATACATACATAAAACCCTTATTATTTAGGGTGAGAAATTACCTATTAGCTATAAGTATATAATTGGAAAATCTGCTCCTGCTGTTACAGTAATTTTATTCCACATGGCATAGTCTTCGTCATCGTTTTTGCTCACCCATGAGATGGACTGACCAAATTAAATCCGCAGTGAGCGATCTCTTGTGTGACTGCACTAAAAATACCAGAAATCAGAAATCAGAGTGGGTGGCGAGAAATCGTGAGGGGAATTACGTCAGCCCCTAGAGAAGAAACTACATGAGGACCACGAAAACTCTTGACAAGAGTGCCATTAAGAAGAAGAAGATATAACGTCTTCAAATATAATTATAAATATTGTAAAACATTTTAAAAGTGTAACTGATGAGTTTCTTGTTCACACTTCCCCATAAGAAACTACTTTTTGGAATGGGCAACTAGAATCAATTCTATTTTCTTATAAATGTTGACGTCCAATAGTGCCTTTTATGTGCCTATTTGAAATATTTGATTTGACTTTGACTTTGCTATAGATAGATATCACGTTAGATAAAATCCTGATCTGTGATGCAAAAACTGACTTAGCAAGACAAAAATAAATTAACGAAAAAGGGTCAGTATTTCGCTTGGTGTGACGAAACGAGATGATTGTATTGCTTGTAGATGTAATGTTTGTATTACTTGTTGCAGTATGCTGGAAGTAATGATCAGCTATAGGCAAAAAAGTCTGACGGGATGTAGGATATGATTGGCGTGCGTGGGTGGCATGCGTGGGTGGTTGGCGTGCGTGTGTGCGGGGTGAAATTGAGCTGATGATGGTAGGCACGAAGGAAGATACCTATCTTGCCGAACGTTAACCTATGCGTAAGGCCAAAATTATAATAATTAAAACCAAACAAATACCCATAATTTAATCGTGTACTATTAATGGCCATCATAGAAGCAGTATTTGTGTGTTCGACACGGCGGCGGTGCGGGCGCATCCGAAATGCTGGCGAATGAAGCCCTAGCTGATGGTGAAACGCTACCTTGGATGCATCGGTTACGAAAGTAACAGTTTGACCCTTTTGCAGAACTAGCGATAATTGCATTTAATTATTCGATGCATCACAATTGCGGCCTTAAATCTATGTTGATGCGTATATGCATAATTTATGATATGTTAAAGTGTAATTAATTCTTTAGTTGGCACGAACAAAACGACAATAGGTCAGGCTGTAATTAGCCAGGTTAATTGGTTGGTTTGGTTTTTATAGGTGTCTGCTGTCTACCTAACTCTTATTGATACAATTAAATGAAACTTAGTGGTTGTTAAAATATTGTAAATAAACCAGTGTGCCGGTTTCCTCTAGATGTTTTACTTTACCGTTTTGAGAGCAATGGTGATGAAATAATCTACACAAAGTAATGCGCCTGTCTGGGTTCGAACTTAGGACCTATAACTCGTAAGTCGCACCGTTACCACTGGGCCACCACTGCTCCCTGAATAAAGGTTATTAATTTATTATTATCTAGCTGCACACCGCGTTTTCACCCGCATAAGTGTCGATGCCTTGGGAATATTGGGATAAAAGGGAAGTCTAAATGTTAATCCAGGGTGTCAGCTACCTCCAGACAAAATTTTATCAAAATTGGTCCAGCCGTTTGAGTGTGAAGAAGTAGCAAACATATAAACACAAACACACATACTCACAAACTTTCGCCTTCATAATATTAGTGTGATGCAGCAGTAGTTAGTTGATTGGCCTCGGAGCTACTGGCTGCAGGTTCAAGTATGCACCAAAAACTTAAGATTCTTGTTCCGGATCTATGATTTGTGTACATATCTGATGAACCCGCGATAGGGTGAGCTATATAGTAGATGAAAACATAAAAAAAATACCCGTTTTAGGTTTTGTTATCACCCATTCGTTATTCTTCCCATTATAAATGATTAATTCTCCACATGTCACGTAACTCGCGATAGTCTTCGCCTACTATCCTAGTTATGTCAGTCCAGCATTCACCTGGAAATGCCAGAGAACACTAACCGTAATGAAACAATTACTTCCTAGCCTTACTTGCACATTTTCTTTCCTTTCTCCCTTCGCGCACATGCTATTCAAGTTGTTAGAGTAGGTTACTGTAGGTAATATTTGTTTAGTTGCATGATTTTGTTAATGCTTCCTCCTCCTCAAGTCGTGCTCCTCATTACTGAGGGTCGTGATCCTCCCTTGAAAACACCTTTTCCTTGACGATGTTACGCCATCTCTGTCTATCCTTGGCTAAGTGAAGCGCATCATGAAACTTCGTGTGAAGTGAAGAGCTTATCTGGTCGGACCATCGCAAAGGGCTGCGACCTCTTGGTCGCTTACCATCCACCTTGCCGGTAACCATCAGTTGTTCGAGGTTATTGCCATCTTTCCTCGCTATGTGGCCGAAAAATTCCAAAACCCTGCGGAGACAGGTCGTAGAGAGTCTGGACTTTATTCCGAGCTCACGTAGGATGGACTCGTTGGTGCGGAATGCAGTCCAGGGTATCTGAAGCAACTTCCTCCAACACCACATCTCAAAGGCGTCTATGCGAGTACGGTCGGCCTTTCTCATGGTCCAAGTTTCCGCTCCGTAACCGAAAATTGAAAAGACCAGCGTGTTGACCAATTTCACTTTGGTGTTTCGCGAAATGTTGCGATCTCTCCATATTTTTTGCAACTGAGCCATAGCCATTGTTAATGCTTAGTTACTACAAAATTAAAGGTCTCTCATTACAGTTTTATTCTAAGAACTTGCAAGTAATTTAAAAAAATGCTGCACGTCTGCTGAGCACGTTTCCGGATGACAGCGATGCGGACGAGTACTTCGTTTTGTTTTTTATTTATTTGTATAGTTAGTAATTTAATTTAGTACCTAGTGCAAATAGATATTTACATACAAACAATAAATAGATTATTAAAATTAGAACTTGTTTGTAATTTTTACAGAGTAACTTCTGAACAAATTTAGTTTTAACTATGTACAGAGACTGAAATGTACATTTTCATAACAAAATACCTTATGAGAGATAGAGGACGGAAGATAATTAGGTATGCAGTGCAAGATGCCGAGCTACCGACAGAAACCCCCTGTTGTGTAGTTATGTCTCCTGGCCTACATCTAAATAAACAAGCAAAACAGTAATAGAAACTAGATTGCTACTAATAATAAAAAAGTAAAATAATATAAAACTATTTATTCCAAGTCACGACTACCTCAGTAAAAAAATAATTAGGATATAAAAATCCAATTAGTTTCCTTGAGGAAAAAACAGCGTTGACATTTAAAACTTTAAAAGGATACGTAGAGGAATGTTAAAATTGAAAACAGGTAAAAAGGAATAAGTAACCTATTCGCACTTCTTGTGCTTTAATCTTATTTAAATGCATTTACGTCACAATGTGTACACGGATTTTGTCTATGTCATGTAGATGTACAACATTATTCTATTTAAATTATTATAATCCTGTAAAGACATCTGATTCTTCTTCTCTTGTATCAGACTATGAGGGATTAGCTCATGCAGTGGTAAACATTAAAGATAATCGCTACTTAGACAATAGCAATATTTATTTTTGGGGAGAACGCAAAGATTTATCAGGTCTTTTTGTTCTTAAGTACAGATCTGCATGCGATTGCATTTTATTTCTGTAGGATTAACATTCTATTTGTTTGTTTTGTCAACATTCACACTGAATAAAAAACAATCAGAGAATCGTTAGGGCGATCTTCTGGAAAAGCGCAGATACGCTTGTCCTAACTCAATGATTTCGCATAAAATCCATAGAAAGGTAAATGCAACCACATACTTTACTATTACCAACATGCCGTAATAAGGTAATGTGCCTCCGATTGTTGCGCATGCGAACAGGTTTAACAGATCCACAATTAGGAACAGCTAACGAGATCTCGGTATTTTCTTAACTGAGATATGAGCTAAGTTCTTACCAAACTGTATTAATATTACCTATTGAAGATAATGCCAGACATACGAGTACATTGGCTTCCTATATTTTGTTTCAGCAGTTGGAACTTCAGAACAACTGCTTGGAAAGACCCACACGGAAAGAGAAGAAGAGGTAGACCCCCAGAACGTGGCACGGCGAGATAGTGGCATGAATTGGGCCTACACCCCTAAACTACTACTTACTTAACTTTTTACTTAGCTTTACTTTTTTATAATATTTTTTATTTTATTCCTACAGCTGGGACACATGCCTCCTCCCGGTGAGAGCAGGCCGTAATCCACCAATAGGCCAGAACCTATATGTTGCTGTTCTTGACAGCGCCTAAATAAGTTCAACCGAACGAACGAACGGTTGTACGAATTTTTCATAATTTTTCCTTTCCAATTTCAATATTAATACCCCTCCAGCTAGTAAGCTGTCGGCCTGTCTGCTAATACATAAAAAGCTATATTAAATATACACAAACGCTTTGTTTAATTATCTCCCTGGTATGCCAACCCTGTCGCAACACAAAAATTGTACCTGCCTACTCAGAAACAGTGTCGCAATTTCAATGCAAATTAATATCTATACTTAGTCCGTAAGTGTGTTTATTAGTGTTGCACACAATAGCGACGAACAATCTTTACTCGCACCAAGTCACTTGATTGTAATAATCAACAATTTATCGATCCAAAACATCTGGAATTTGACGTTCTCTAGATTGAATAATGATAGACAAAGACCGTTCAGTGGTCCTAACGAAATAAGTTCATAATAGATAGATAAATGTGCCTAGTGCCTCATCGAGTTGTTCAAGAGTTAAATACAGCTTCAGAATTTGATGTTAGGAAACAAATCCGCTAAGCAACACTATGCTTGAGGCGTACCTTGAAGTGTTGAAAGTGATAAGGTTTAATACATGGTGGAGCTGAATTAAGGTAACAGTAGATGGTTTTTAAAGCCATAAATAACCCATAATGTACGAGTAATTTCGCCAAACTCTAAACTGGTGGAGCTGCGTGCAACCTACTCATCTGTTCATGCTCGGTGCTTGTAAACCAAAACGAATAGTTTTGATTACCAATGGTGGCATTTTGTATTACCAAACTAAGCATAAAAATAGATTCTTTTATGCCTGGAGGGTTTTATTTATAGGCGTCTGTATATTGGCTTGGCTAGCTGTCATTGTCGCTCGCATGAATAACTGTCCCATCTCATTTTTAGCTGATTTGAGTTGGGACGGCTACACTCCTCTATTCGTGATTCTTTACATTTTGTTGCCTTTCAAAATGAGATTAATATAAAGGTATGACGGTTAGTGAAAAGTTTAAATAATCACGAACAGAAGAACGTAGTCGTCCGGACTCAGATCACCCAAAAAATGTGAAAAATGAGATAGGTAGGTCAGTTAGTCATGCAAGCGACGACATATAGCAAATAATTTAATTTAATGGTCTGTATCTCGTAATGTTAATTACTTTGACATATAGATAGATAAAACGTTTATTCAGTGGAACAACAACTTTGCATACCTACTTATTATATAAAATCAAGTTTTTCTAACTGAACAGACAGCTGTGTTGCTGGAGAATTTGTAGCGCCACTTCTTCTCATCGAAAGCACTAGGAAGTGGTGATGGTGTAGGTCACAGGCGTTTTGGGGGTCTGTCTCACGTCTTAAGTAATATTGACGTTCGAAAAGTGCTACAGGTAAGTGCTATTGGTAAAGAAACAAGAGTCTTAATTTTAACTAATAACGGTTCGTAAATTATAGGAATCGGCTATATGATGGATTTTTTTTTATTGCTGAATGGGCCCGCTGTTGACCTCGATCACGCCTGATAGAAAGCGATGGATGAGATCTGTGATGGAACGAGCGTGCCCAGAAGATGTCTAAAGCATTGGAACTCTCACGCATCGACGAAAGACAGCACGCTGCTTGGCGCTGGATTCCGGTGGGAGGGTGGTCGCAAACCAAACCTACCATCGCAAGGGAAGAATTGGCCAGTCAAATAAGGTGTTGGGTGTGACTGTCCTCGGTTCAGTTGAGTAACTGGCGGAACAAACTGCGCTACACGAGGAGGCTTCTTCATGCATCCCAAAATAAGATTGTCGAAATAAGATTGATTGCAAGATTACTCTTAAATGACGATTGCCTCGTAGATCTAGTGGTCGCAAGCGCTACTACTGAACATGAGGTTCTGGGTTCGATTGCCAGGTCGGGCAAAGTGTTATTGGGTTTTTCTATCTGGAATTTATCAGTAGCCCCGAGTCTGGATTTGTTCCCGGTTGATAGCAATAGGCTCACCCCCTATTACATAAGAATAAACATAATTGGCGAAATGTGAGTGTGCGTACTATGGGTACCTCTTCGTCCCTCTACATGGCAAAGGCCTCCCTCAAATCCTTCCAGAAACTCTTTTCCTGCGCCACCTCGAACCAGCCCTCACCGTACGCGTCCAGGTCATCTCGCCATCTCTTTCTGGGCTGGTCTCGGCGGCGCCGTCCATCCACCCATTCTGTGGAAATTTTTGCCCGGCAGTCATCGTGCAAGTGGCTGATATGACCCGCCCCATCCCATTTGAGCCTGGTAGCCTTCTTTCCTACATCCATTTTGCACGTTTTGGAACGCAGAGTGGTGTACCGAATTTAGTGCTGTCTTTTAACACCCAGAATGCGGCGTTCCATCGCTCTTTAGCAAACTCCAAGGCGGAACTTTTGCAACTCGGTGAGCGACCAGAGGGGCAATTCTCGTAATTTTAAGAACGTTCACAGTTTGATCTCAGTCTCAATCTGTCAAAAATACCTCTAATTTCCTTACATTTTGACAAGTTTTTGACATTTTTTTGTCGCCGAGATGAGACTGCGACTAGATTTTGAACATTTTAAATTACGAGAATTGGCCTTCAGGTCTGAGCATCCAGGTTAGGACGGGCAGAATACACATGAGGCGTTAATTTATGTGTCCAAAATAACGATTTGTGTGGGATAAGTACCATCGAGGAAATTTACATTTGCCCAATTTGGAAACAAAATTCCGTGCACAAGATGACCACATTTATTAGAAAGTGTTACTGTAGCGGCCGAGCGCTGCATGCAAGAATAGCCCTTACGGTGTATAGATGTAAGTTTCCTCGATGGTATTTCTTTCTTATGATATCGACCTGAAGGCCAATTCTCGTAATTTAAATCGTTCAAAATCTAGTCGCAGTCTCATCTCAGCGACAAACAAATGTCAAAAACTTGTCAAAATGTACTGAAATTAGAGGTATTTTTGACAGATTGAGACTGAGATCATACTGTGAACGTTCTTAAAATTACCAGAATTGCCCCTCTGATGTTAATTGTTTAACATCGGCAATTATTGACATCATTGCCTATGATGAGCAGTGGTGGCCCCGTGGTAACGATTTATCGACTTACGAGTATTAAGTCATAGTTTCGAGACAACACAGGCGCTTTACTTTGTGTAAATTATTTCATGACTACTGCTCTCAAAATAAAACTGTGAAGGAAAACATCGTGAGGAAACCGGCATATCTGCGGACCAAAAATTCGATGCTATTTAACATCTACCAATCCGCACTGAGCCGCGTGGTGGATTACAGCCCACTCCCTATCACCGAGAGGCCTGTGTCCCAGCAGTGGGAACGTTATAGGCTGATTATTCACACACACTGGACTCCCTGTTACGACCGCCCTGAGAGAACCTGAGAACCGAACGGAGTGAAAGAACATCGTACATAAAGCCGTGAAAGCCTTTTAGGGACACGATCTTCAGTTATGAAGTACGTACGCGACCAATAAGAAGAAGAGTTAAAGTAATTCCAGAGGCATTACAAAGACAAAGCTGAAATATTTTATCTAATGTCTAATTCGTTTTACTACTGACTGGAGACATAAAACACTAGAATGACACAATCAATTCGTATTCGATCCATATTTAAGATAACACGTGTCCCGACTTAATAAAGACGTTTGTAATCAGTCTATCGCACGTTTTTTTAACCAAAATGTTTCTTTATTCCTTATAAGAGCGGCTATAACATTTGTTTTGGGTTCTGCCTTGCATTGTCGAGTATGAAGGTGTGAAGAAACGACGTTTTGCAATTCAACCTTTAAATTAATGGGGCCATTTCAGTGGCGCATTTGTTTCAGATTTCCGATAAGCATGTTTTTATCAGGTAGACTTATAAAGGCTATAAAACTACTGTTTACAATAAGTACTTTACTGCCCATGATCTTATTTTAAATCAGTTATGTTGAGTTTAAGTATATTTAGAATCAAATAGGTAGGTACATGAAATAAAAAATATTTTATTTTTAATGTATGTTACTTGATGAAGAGATAATTTTGAACATAATCAGCCTATAATTCTATCGAATGTTTGGTTCCTTCGCTCTTTTGAGAGCAGTGGTTACGAAAGTAAATACACAAAATAAAGTAGGTACCTGCCTGAGTTCGAAATCACAACCTACAACTCGTAAGTCGACCGCTCTAATTTTTATTCCGATCACTCTTATTTAATTCTAGCTTTTGTGTAATAAATAATTATTTTAAACTATCACATACATTTTCGTAGACTACACAAAAGCCTTCGATAGTATTAAGCACTCAGAAATCTTCACATCCCTAGAACACCAGGAACTCGAAAAGCAATACATCGATCTCTTAAAAAACATCTACAACAACAGCACTGCAAACATTAAACTAAATACTGCGGGACCTTCATTTAAAATACAAAAAGGTGTTAAGCAGGGTGACCCACTCTCCCCTAAATTGTTTACAAGCACACTTGAGGAGATATTTAAGTCACCGGCAGCGTCATGGAAGACCAAGGGCATTGACGTCGGCAAGAAGAGGCTGACAAACCTCCGTTTTGCCGACGACATAGTCCTTTTTGCCCCCACAGCTCTAGAACTTCAAATCATGCTCCAAGAGCTGAGCACAGCTAGCTTTAGGGTGGGACTTGCGATGAATCGGTCTAAAACCCAGCTTATGACCAACAGCACTAAAATTAGGGTCGAGGTAGATGGGCAGGAAATACATTATGTCGATGAGTATATCTACTTGGGCCAGTTAGTTTCTTTCGAAAACAGGCAGGAAAGGGAAATCGATCGCCGAATTAATAATGCCTGGAAAAGCTACTGGTTCATGAAGACGCTAATGAAGGGTGATCTGCCGATCTCCCTGAAGCCCAAACTCATCGACATGTGTATCCTGCCCGTCCTAACCTATGGTGCTCAGACCTGGTCGCTTACCGAGTCGCAAAAGTTCCGCCTTGGGGTTTGCCAAAGAGCGATGGAACGTAGCATCCTGGGTGTAAAAAGACAGGACAAAATTCGGAACACCATGCTGCGTTCCAAAACGGGTATAGTTGACGTAGGCAAGAAGGCTGCCAGGCTCAAGTGGGATTGGACGGGTCACATCAGCCGCATGCAGGATGACCGCTGGGCAAAAATTTCCACACAATGGGTACCTGAAGATGGACGGCGCCGCCGAGGTCGGCCCAGAAAGCGGTGGCGAGATGACCTGGACGCGTACCGTGAGGGCTGGTTTGACTTGGCGCGGGAAAGGAGTTCCTGGAAGGACTTGGGGGAGGCCTTTGCCCAGCAGTGGGACAGTATAGGCTAATAAAAAAATAAAAAAAATCACATACATTTACAAAGTTACCAACAAATAAAGTTGGAACTATTAAAGACGAATGAATTACTCTATTAGAGCGCCATAAATCTTAAATTGGGGGACGCACTTAATCAACATAAAGTAATTTGCCTTGAAAGGGCTATAATAAATAATTATTATGATGCCTATTGTCTAAAGAGCAGTGGTGGCCCAGTAGTAACGGCCGCGACTTATGAGTTGTAGGTCGTGAGTTCGACCCCAACGAACTCATGACCACGCACACACTTTACTTGAATAAATTATTTCGTCACAACTGCTCTCAAACCAGTGAAGGAAATCCTCGTGAAGAAACCGGCACGTAGAACCAAAATTTCGAAGACATTTGACATCCACCAACCCTCACTGGTTCCGCGTGGTGGATTATGACCCGCTCTCTCTCTCAGAAAGAGGAGGCCTGTGTCCCAGCAGTGGGAACATTACAGGCATTATGCTATATCTACATCTGCGATCTTCTATCCAGTTTGATACATTCAGATAGACTGTTTGCTGAGGTAACTGGGTTAAAATTGTGTACAACTGGCTTAAATGCAGACAATTTACCGTAGTATGTCTATGCAAAATCTTTGTCTATATCCTATTAACATTGTTAGCAGAAGGTGGGCGGACCATTGTCAGTGCCAAGTAAACGGGTGAGCATTAAATGGGAGGCTCAAATTCGTCTGTCATTACAAGCTGTCATATTATCATACAATGACAATGAGCCGCCGTTCTGGGGAATTGAACGAGGTGCATGTTTTAGGCAGGGAGATAGACTTATTCTAATCGCCCGAACTTTTGTTTCGCATAGGCCACGGTGAAAATATTTGCCAATTAGCAAGGTGCGACTGTTGTAGGCTCGTGGAGTTTTTGAGACAGAATGACCTAGGATATGTACGAGTGACAGAGATGACGCTCTACTAAGCCTGATATTTTCTAAAACTCCGTTTGCAATATCAACATCGTTTTGTACATATTATCATCTTGTGGAAGTTCTTCAATGCATACGGAGAATATTATAGAAGGATACATTGCTTAGAGTACCTACCCGGATTTTAATATTTGAAATAATCCACAACCCAGGTACTGGGTAATACGATACCCATATATGGGTATATTATTATCAGTAATCTACCCGATAAGCGCGTATTCATTGATGTTGCCGTAATTCGTTGATAAAAAACGCTAAGTCCAAGTTTCACATCAATTTAAGATTTTATAAAAAATCAGGACGTCAGCTCCTAGCCTACATTGTTAGCTCGAAGGTTGTAACGACATCTCGTGATCCGACGCACGTAACAATTCGATTAAAAAGTTCTGTGTCTTCGATAAAAAATATTGAAAGCTATCTTGATGACATTTGGCCATGGCTTTTCTGTGTTTGGAGTCGTTACGACATGGCCGAAGATCGGATGTATGAGTTATGATGTGTTAATGGCATATAAAAGATCCGTAAATATTTGAGTCTTATTATTGTCCAGTAAATCTTTATTTGAGACCATGAATAGCAGGCCATTTTTATACGGACCAGCAGGTAATTTTGTTGATGCATTATTGCAATCAGTGTGAATGAATTTATTGGACCCGTGTCGGCGTGTTGTCTTTATTTTTTTGATTTAGGGCTGGTTTTTCAATCAACTGATAACTTTATTCGAGGAATAATTTTGAAATTAAGACAGTAATTTCATACAAAAACTGTCAAACGTCAATTTCGAATAAAAGTTATTTGGCTATGGAAAAATTAGCCCTTAATCGATCATTAATCTATAGGTCTACAAAACAAAGTAAATTTTCGTGTCTGTCTATGTGACAGCTTAGATTTTCTAAGATACACAATGGATCTTGATGCGATTTTCACCATGATTTAATGCATTTATTAGAAAGTTTATGTTTATAATACATTCAAATTTGCTTAGATTTCAGCACAGGAATTTGGTGGCCCAGACTTACGTGTAAAGCATGTCATGATCTGGCAGTTTGAGTAATTTACGCGGCCTACCCAAATATCCTTTCTTTGGTATTGTTCGTCGAATCGTTGAGCTCCTCAACTTCCGAGTTGAGCTGCACGTTTTTTGACAAATGCCTGCACTGACTGGACAGGTCCGCTCAATCTGTGTGGTTCTTTCCTCAAAAGACCATTTCAGACACCAATCTACATGGTCTTCACATGATCTGACCAAGATTTTGTCTGGACTTTAAAAGAGACTGTGACCTCTGAGTTTGTTTCGGCCTTTCTTCTCAGAATAGTCAGATAGGAAACGCCGACCTCATCTAGTTTAAAAAATTATGATTGACGTGTAAAAGTGTTTGTACAAACCTACTTACAGAAAATAAAACATTTATCATTTAAGCAGGTACTATCATGACTGCTCTCAAAACAGTTAAGGAAAACATCGTGAGGAATTCGGCCCAATCCCTGTCACAGAGCAGGGGCCTATGTCCCTGCAGTGGGAACATTATAGGCTGATGATGCAGCATAGAGATCTTGATATTTGAAAATGTCACCATTGCACTCGTGTGAAGCAGGAGCGGGTCGCAAGTCTCACCTCATTTAGGATTTTTTTACATTAGTAAAAAATTTATGGATTGTATTTTTACAACATACCTAAAGGATTTGTGTGTATTCATGCACCGTGACATTTCATCATTTAGGTATTGTATCGTGAATAGTCTGTGTAATATACGACCTATCGCTTACCATACCATACCATAGGATGACACAATGAAGAAATATGGTGGTCTGTAATCGAACGCTCGTAGGCGTCTTCCGACTATAGGTAATCCTATTTCGATAGGCGGATGTGACATCAGATTATCAGTAATTGTTCTAAGTGATAAATATCCAAGGTAATCCATACTTGATTCATTATGGTGTTCTAAGGAGAAATGTCAAACGGTCTTTGTTCTTATGGTTTTGCCTTTATTGTATTGGCTGCATATCGTGAAGGAAAGACACTCTCTCTGAAGTCGTGGGAGGCTTAAATAGGGATTCAGAGATTATTTTAAAATGCTGAGCAGTATTGTCTCAAGATAATTAATAATGAATGTAGTTATTGTGTCAGTCCGTAAAGTGTTGTGATAGTTGTAGCAATGCCATAGTTACCACGACCAATTGAGCTCGTGCGTAGTTCCTCAGTTCTAAATCAACCCGTTTGGTTGGGGTACATGACGATTATTAATATTTTAACGATTTATTTGGAAACTAAACATAAGCATCTAGTAGAAATTAATTACCAACGTGACCACCAAATATAGTGATTATAACAATATATTGAACTTGAAATTTCATTATTGTAGACTACTTGCATGCTAATGCTTAGTTGTGAACACTTCTAAAGGTGATTAGATAAGTATATTGATTGTTTATCTATATAAAAGAAGTTGATTTTATATTTCGCTTATTATTGTCGACTTTTCATAAAAAATTAATAAGTGATTTTAAAAAGTTTTTGCTTGTAGGTAATTAATGTTGATTTTAAATTCGCCCTGAATTATTAATTTACTTATTTGAATATTAATTATCTGATTGTTCTAAAGTTGATGTAAGGTCTGTGTTTTTGTCGTCATCTTGAAATAATCACAGTGTAGTTACATTTTGATTATTATATTAAGCGTCATTGATCTACTGATCGTCAGCCCTCGATCGAGTTAATAATCAGTTTCTCTGTTAACGTTTTTTTAATTTATTAAGCACCAGTCAGATAGGTGTACCTATTGAGCTAGCACTAAAGCTCGTAAGAATTTTGTAATAACAGATTGTGGAATTAAAACCAATTTTCAGCATAGCATCTGAACGAGTACCTACTAACAAAATGAAAACCTTTTTAGGGTTTCGTACACAAAGGGTAAAACGGGACCCTATTACTAAGACTCCGCTGTCCGTCCGTCCGTCCGTCTGTCACCAGACTGTATTTCATGAACCGTGATAGTTAGACAGTTTAAATTTTCACAGAATGTGTATTTCTGTTGCCGTTACAACAACAAATACTAAACACAGAATTAATATTTAAGCGGGCTCCCTTACAACAAACGTGATTTTTATATGTACTTACCTAGTTTATATGTAGTTTTATATGTCGTTATTTTACATGTAGTGTTAAATGTTGTATGGTGGTACGGAACCTTTCGTGTGCGACTCCAACTCGAACTGGGCAGGTTTTTTTCTATTTTGACTACCTTTATGCAAACTTACTTAAAAGGGATGTGCTAAGGTAGCCCTCGAAAATTTACTAATTAAGGCCGAGAATCATATTAAGATCAACATAACATACAACTTGATATTGATCGCATGATCTGCAAATTGCAAAAAACGTAAGAAAATTTGAATTTCGCGGGCTACCCTGAAGCTTTCGCCCTAATGTGAATTAGTTTCAATTAAACAAGTAGTTACAAAAATACTACTTATAATAAAAATTTATTGTATTAATACATGTTTCTGTGACATATTTTAACTAACTCAATTAACGTCTCACCTGTAGCGATTTAATTGAGTCGACATAAATATAAACCACTCTGAAATCACCATCTATATCTATCTATACATATAATAAATCTGTAGACGAGACGTTTCTGTACATTGAAAATATTTCCAAAAAAAATAGTTGGGGTGTTAAAGGATAACCAACAGATGCCATTTCATCAATTTTTTGAATTTTTGTCTGTTTGTCGGTTTGTCTGTTTGTCTGTTTGGATGTGACAGATTATTGATTTGAACAGGGTCAACGTAAAAAGTACCAAACCAATGCGGTTACTTTTTATACTCAAATATGGTGTAGAACTCGGAGCAGTGATTAGTTTTTATTTCATCGCAATCGGTTCACTCTATCAAAAGATATAATCAATTTAAAGTATTCTAGAACAACTTTTTACGTTTTTTAGTAACACGTAACGACATCTATTGGCGCGATATAGTACCTACTAACGAAAACATATTGTTGTTGTGATGTGAATAATCACGTCCTATTAGTTTTTGCTTACATAAATGACGAAATAACACAGATACCTACTTATGTCTATGTTATTTTAAAAAGTAATGATAATGATTATAATATTAAACAAAATCGCTTTCCATTGATGGTTTATTTAGTGGCGCCTGTGGCGCAAAAAATTTTTAAACAAAAAGTGAGGATAATGTAAGATAATAATAATGAATGTGGTGTTCTGAGCGATAAAGAAGTTAGATAATTATTGATATAGAAAGTTGAGTAACGCAGAGCGTTTTTTAACGAAGTTCTTATATGGAGCTTGCGGTAGGAGTTCTAAGGGAGAAATCGTCAAATAACGAAAAAGCGTTATGCCTCATTTTTCAAAGTAATAGGTAGATAGAGACACACACACACACAGAGAGAGAGAGAGTGAGCTATTTTTCATGGTTTCCGAGGATCCTGACCCCGGTAAGTGAGGTCAAAAAGAAAATCAAAGATGGCGGTTGCCTAATTTTTTAACTTTTTCGTCATGGGTGTCGTTTTCATGGTTTTCGAGGGTGCTGAAGTCGAGAGTCAGGTCAAACTGAAAATCCAAGATGGTGGCTGCAATATTTTTTATCATGTTTGTCGTTTTCATGGTTTTTGAGGGTGCTGAAGTCGATAGTCAGGTCAAAATGAAAACCCACGATGGCGGCTTCATTTTTTTTAAATGTTTTGTCATGGGTGTCGTTTTAATAGTTTTCGAGGGTGCTGAAGCCGATAGTCAGGTCAAAATGAAAATCCAATATGGCGGCTGCAATTTTGTTTTGATTTTTTGTCATGAATGTCGTTTTCATAGATTTACAAAGGTGCTGAAGCCGATAGGCAGGTCAAAACGAAAATCCAAGACGGAGGTTGCAATTTTTTTTTATGGGTTTCGTTTTATTGGTTTTTGAGAGTGCTGAAACCAATAGTGAGATTAAAATGAAACTGTAACGGCTTACCCACCGTTGATTGGCCCATGAACCGTTGGTGAACATTATCTTTAAACCATTAACTTTTTTCCAAAGGACTTTTCACCCACGAACGTTTTGCCAACATAGCTCTACGTCAGTGAATGCTTTACCCACAGAATGTTTTGACCAATAACTTTTCACCCAAAGAACAAGGCCAACAGACACCGGGAAAGGTGAAAGTAAAATAATAATAAGACGTAGTCCTTTATTTCTGTGAAAAGGGTATAAAGTAACCTAACCAAGCCTAACCTCGGGGTGCCTTTCGCTCGCTTTGTTCGCTCATTTGAGCCGCCATCATCCCTTCGAACCCTACCTGTCCGAGTCGGGGTGCCCCAAGTCCCGAGCTCGCTTCGCTCACCCTTGCATCCTTAGTTCTATTTGACATGGGTCAAATGTTCTTTGGGTGAAAAGTTATTGGTCAAAACATTCTGTTGGTTAAGCATTCACTGACGTAGAGTTCTGTTGGGGAAACGTTCGTGGGTCACAAGTCCTTTGGATGAAAAGTTAATGGTGTTGACCAACGGTTCATGGACCAATCGACTGTTGGTAAGCCGTTTCAGTACTGGTTAAAATGAAAGTCCAAGATGGCTGCTGCAAATCGAAAAATTCGTAGTGTGTGTCGTTTTCATGGTTTTCGAGAGTGCTGAAGCCGATTGTGACGTCAAAATGAAAATCGAATATGGCGACTGCAATTTTCTTTTTCTTTTTTTATCATGTGTGTGGTTTTCATGGTTTTCAATATAAACTTACACGACTTTGTGTGAAATAAAATAAAATACAACCGACTTAAAAACACACTTCAAAGTGCAATAGACCTTTGGTTTCAGAAGTCTGTAATTTCTTGCCAACGCGCAACGTCTTCCCAAACTAAGGTTATTTTGCACTTTGTAGGGTTTTTTATGGAAGTCGGTTATATTTTTTTTTGGTTTTCGGCAGTATAAGGTCTAAATCAAAATCATGTCTAAAGTTTTCATGGGTTTCATCTTCGTAGTTTAAATGGCGGCCGGTGTCAAATATAACCAAAGTTTAATGGGTTGCTTTTTACACGGGCAACTTTATGTAGAAGCTCTTACCATTAATGTATTCTTCCTTTTATCATCTAGATATCTCGATGCTTTATAAGGCATAATATTGGTAGGTATATTATGATTTCTTCAATACCAAGTTAAGAAATAGGTACTAAATTTACCACAGAGAAGAAACCAAGACTTAGAAAAACTGACTTCGAACTTCACCTACTAATCTCAGATATACTTTAGATAAAATGGTGATGTGATTTTACAAGTTGGTATTCTAAGACAGACGCAAAATAAAATGGACATAATTATGGCTGTTTGGTTAGATAATCAGCCTCGAGCAGGCGCTTTTATTTTAATTTATTCTCAAAAATCAAAGTGACACTTCGTGGCATTGTCATTATGAACCATGAAGACGCAGTGATTGCAGTCGAAAGGGCCATGGTAGCGAACCCTAGGTAAGGAAAGCGTTACCAGGCAAGATCTGATGATTCTTCCTTTTCAATGAAGGAGTGACAATTGCACCTTTCCTAAGCGACACATTACCTATTGTTTTCCGACATCCACGCGAACGAAGTCGCGGGCACAGCTAGTACCAAATAAAATTATACTACATTACACTCGTCCAAACCTATTATCGATAATTGAATTATCAAGTACGGCCTCTTTCGTATAAAAAATCACTACTATCGCAGGTCAACTAGTAAATAAACGTTTAAAATACATACATAAATACATGTATATTATTGTTCGAATACAATTTAATAAGGACTTTCTCATTTACCATCCATAAATAAATAACAAATATGGAAAAGTACCGGCGAATTTTTCATTATTATGGGTTGAATTTGTCTCTAATCTCCATGGGTTGCTTGGTAATTATAGAAGTCAGCACATCAAGCTAGCCGAAACTGTCCAATTTTCCCAATCAACTTTGAACCTTATGCTTTAGTGATAAACTTGAAAATCTATTAAAGAAATTTGACTGACTGTAGTAGCTTGATGTGCTGGCGTCTGTACCTAAATAGGTACCGGGGGCCACTTTGGCAGAATCATAAAACAATTCATATCACGCAATTTCATTTGTATGACAGTTTTGTATGGAGATTCGTAAAATGCTATAGGTACACCTCTGCCTAACTCTTCAGGAATATCATCCTCATCTGCCTAGCCTTTTCCCAACTATGTTGGGGTCGGCTTCCAGTCTAACCGGATGCAGCTGAATACCAGTAACCTAACCCTTCAGGAATATATAGGTGTGAAACTGTCAAACAGATGAATTACGTGATATGAATTACTATCTTACTCCACCTGTCATCACTGCGCCTTGCCAGATGTCCTGCCTAACTCCATTTGAGTTCCAAAATACGATTTCCGATATCAAAGACCTCCGTACGTCTTCGTATCTCATCCAAACTCGGTTTTATAGTAGGCTATAAAACAGAGTTTGGATGAAATTTTATATTTGTCTAGTAGGCTAGACAAATATAAAATTTATGATCAGAGGGTTTTCTTAGGTTAAGTTTCCACCACCATATACAACCTCTTAATCTAAAAACATTTTTATCGCAACTATCGGCTATATTTTTATCGCAACTATCGGCTATATTTTAACCTCTTATTAACTACAATCACTGGAAGACCGGCAACGTTATTCAAAGCAATGCTTTAAACCAATTAAATGTAACCCACCACACTCCTTTCCAAGTTACTATAACCAAACTGCAAAGAAGAATATAAACCAAGACTGAAGGGTCTCATTATACTGGTTGGCCCACAAATCCGGTAGGTGTCAACGTGATTGACGGCTCCGTAGGAGGGCGCCAAAAGCATTTTTGACGTTCATTGCTTCTTTGATGGCAATACTTTGTGACAATTGTGAGAAAGAATGAAGCTGTCACTATGGAGGCGTGTGGTATATGAGAAGTAATGTGGTGCGTATTGAAGTTTAAATGATGTGCTTTTCCGAGTGCTAGAGGCGTAAAATAAAGGGTTTGTTAAATGATTTTGGGCTGTCATTTATTTTTAAGAAGTAATAATCCGTGCGATATCTATGAACCCACACTGGGCCCGCGTGGTGGACTACGGCCCACTCTTTCTTACATAGAGAGGATCTGTGTCCAAGTAATGGGAACGTTATATGCTGATTATGATGATGATGCTAAAATAATGGCTGTCAGTTCAGCATGACAACTGGTTCTCGTATTGATTAATATTTCTTTTTCCTAAATCTAGGTTCCTATGGGATAGATACTTTCAAGGGTATTTAAACAAACGAGAGATAATACAATGGGTATTTTAAGGTGCCTTGTCGCTGGTATTGTTGTCTAAACCACTGACCCTTTAAATTGATGATGCAACGAGATATCCATCTACCTACCTACTCACTATCTCAGAGCAGACCATCTGAAGAAATATAATAAAAACTCCTTTATTCATTGAATAAAAACAAGTCCATATTTCATCTTACACACTTATTTCTCGACATACTCGAAAATGCTGTTTGCTCGGTTTAATAATAGCTTAGACCTCAAGAACAAAGGAAAGGCACGGTCATTAACACTTTCGATACACTGGGCACAAAACAAACGACTATCGTACTCTGTACTAATCAACAATGTACGGTAATCTAGGAAGCGTTTTGCTTCTGAATGTTATTAATTGTTTGACATTCACCTTGAATTTC
The DNA here is from genome assembly GCA_963669345.1 of Gortyna flavago. Lineage (NCBI taxonomy): Eukaryota > Metazoa > Arthropoda > Insecta > Lepidoptera > Noctuidae > Gortyna > Gortyna flavago. Next base: position 6,905,276 of record OY770131.1, read on the forward strand.
ATCGATGTTACGCGATAAACTGGTTCCTTTAATGCTAGGGCGTGTGTACAGTGGGTGGTATAGTTGTGATGAATCAATTGATAAATAACAAGTAAAACACGATGCAATTAGAAAATCTATATGGAAAACTGGTTTACAAGCAGTGTTGGCGCTACGGAAATGGAACCCAGAATAATTTGTAGTATTATTTTATCACCATTGCTCTCGAAATGGCGAAGAAAAACATTGAGAGGAAACCGGAAAGTTCTAGAACCAAAAATTCGAAGACATGGAACATCCACCAACCCGCTCTGGGCCCGTGTGGTGGGGAATTACGGTCTTTCCTCCTACTTCTCTCAAAGAGAGGCGGAGGTTACTTATAAATACTCAAAAAGTTGGTTTTTAAAGCAGTGTATCTCTTAAACCGTAAATAATTTTGACCAAAAAAAAATAGACATATTTCCAAGTCTTATTTTAAAACAGTGATGGAACTCAAATCACAATTAAACGTACATTAATGCATCAAATCTTCAAATACACCTCTGACATTTCTTTAAAAACAGTGTATCTCTTCATTAACAATTTTAATTATAATTAAAAATATACCATTAAATTGCTAATGCCAAACTGCATTCAGTGATGGGTGTTTATTATTAAGTAGTTTGTAAATAGTTTGTAAATAGATGATTGTTTCATATTTTGCAATAAATTACCAGCGTTGTGTCATCGCGCTTCTCTTTCTTTTCTATGCAGTCCGATAGTGACCGCGTTTTAGGTCATGTAGTCGCCTTAAAGAATTTATGTTAGTTCTGATCTCAACACTAAGATCGGGTATGTAGGACTGTAGGTACGATTTTAACATCAGGATTTCAATAAACTAGATATGAACTGTTTGATTTCTGAAATATTTAACATAACTCTACTAACATGCAATAATCACACAAACAGGTTGTATTTACTCTATAATAAAGATATTAATTTTATTAGAGCTAATCGATGTAAGTTACCTAAGTATAACCAATAATTTTAATACAAGGAACTGGAGCCGCAATTGACCTTTCAGTTGAATATAGATACTTACTTAAATACTGAATTGATTGCATTAGATTTCATGTATGTATCTGCGTAAGTAAGTACCTATAATTTATACAATTGGCACATTTTGAGGCTTATGCAACATAGTATAGAAAAAACTAGAAGTCGGCTGTTTTTTTTTTTTTGTAAAAAGTTTTTTTTTTCACTTTTTAGTTGTACCTACCTCACACAAATTCATTTAACACTACTTGCTATAAACAGTGACAGGAATTTAATAAAACGTCATCAATATAAACTAAGTGGAAAAAAATCGTATTATTGAAGCTAACTCAAAACTACCTATGCAAAGTTAATCAAATTTATATGGAACCATCAACCACCCCTGAGTACCGTATCCATTAAATAATTTTGCAAATCTGTCTATATTATGACGGAGCTATGTCAAACATACATTAAAAAAATACATATAAAAATCCGAATTGAGAACCTCCTCCTCTTTTGAAGTCGGTTAACAAAGTACACTTGCACAGAAGAGTTAAATGTTATAAAACGTGTACATTTATCTTAACATACATCTCAAAATGTGCCAATTACCTAATACATATTTCTGAAGTTGCCGTCTCTCCCACAAATAAATCAACTTCGTGCGAGGAGCCTATAAAAAAAAAGTGGCGATTCGCACGTTTCGGGCGAGTAAATCGACTAATAAGCCGATGCGATGCGATGGGGTGGATCGGGGGTACAAGAAATGACAGATGTCGCGGGCAGAAGCTAGTATTTGATAAAAGATAATTCAAATTACTCGTAAATCAATATTTTTTAATGTCCCTTGTGAACACAGTCTATGTAGCCGTTTATGGTGGACGCCATACCTACATAACATATGACGAGTAGTTAACAAAGATAAACGAGGAAGTAGTGCGACCGCACTTTAAACACGACCAACAGGTTTGAGATAAATCGAACACAAATGTTAAGTACGACGACATTTTATTTGTAACGCTCTAGGTACTAAAATTCATAAAAAATGGCATCAACAATGGACTATACAGGCTGAATTTTTATGTTTTTTTTTACGTTACCTCTTTAATATTTTACATGCTCTTTGTAACTCTTTCGGAGGAATCTTGTTTCCGTTGTTAGAGTTGGATGTGATCTGGCAAAAATATAGCAAAAACTACTAAGATCACGTTGTTGACAGCATCATCGTTTATCACTGGGTCCAAAAATGAACTAGTGAGAGCCGACATCAAGCTTTTGGTACAACCCTGTTTAAACACCTTTTATAGTAACAGGTACCAAAATATAATAAACTTTGTAGATTCAAAAACTGGTGGAGCGCGAGCGATTCAGTTAATTAATACATTTATTTGACATTTAAGAAAAATGCCCGACGCGAGACATTCCAAACTGTCAATTTACATAGTATAGTTGTTAAGTCATGCATACCAGTGATTGTTGAATTTAAAGATCACAATTCTAGTGGGTGGCTAATTGATTAAAGTTACGTACATAATAATTATTACAGAGGTCGTAAGTTGTAGATAGTAGTCTATCACCGATATTGACTTAAAACTTCACTCTAACACGCTTGTGTGTACGCGGGCGGTAGCATGTCTCATCATCAGCCCAGCCTATGATATTTGGGGTCGGCGCAACACGTTTTCTTCTTTCATTCTCCCCTGTCAACCGTCACGCTATTCTTTCATTCACTCCCTTTTCTTTCATATCATTGAGTGGCCTATTAGGTGTATTACCTTTTGCCTGCGACTTCGTTCTCGTGGAAGTCTTTCGTTTTTATTATAAAAATACGGCCCTTGTTACTGGCTAATAATGTAGTTTTCTATAGGTGAAAGAAAATTTTAAATTGGTTAGGTATTTTTTGAGTTTACCCATTACAAACAAACTTACAAAAAATGTAATCTTTTCTCTTTATAATATTGGTTTAGATAAATAAAAAACAAAGTATTAACTATTAACTGTTGCCAATTACTGAGTTAAGAACAGAGCCGAGATTTTGGGCTGACGTAAATGCCCATCTATGAAGTTCGACTACCTCAATAGATGCTACATTAGGGTCACGTTAAGTAGGTGGGTTCGTTTATCGTTGTAAGATGTTATTGTAAGCAATTGTTTGTACTGCCCACTTGGTATTTTATCATCCACGGAAATCGAAGGAAATCCTTTCATGGAATAAACTAAATCTACGAATGGAAATGTGGAATGTTTTCCAAGTAGCGTAATGATAGAATAATTACTTTAATGTGTAATAACTTTAATTGAGTATCCTATCCACTCTTACCAAGGGGTATCGTCTTACCCAGTTACTGAAAGAAAGAAAGAATAAAGTTTATGGAGTGGTTTTGTTTATGGTTTTTTTAAGTTTATGTTTAGTTTTTTTTTTGTTTAGTTTTTTTGTTTGTGGTTTTTTTGTTTTTACTGGACTGTAGAGATCAGATAGACAGTCGTTCCATATAAAATATTTGACGTAATCAGCTGCATTCATATATACTGGGAGCCGACTTCAACATAGTGGAGAAAAGGCTAGGCAGATAGATAGTATCCTAAATGAAAAGGTTACATACCATGAAGACATCGATCCATGAAATATTCGGAATGGAACTAATCTATGCATAAATTTTTACGATTAAAATAAAAATTGATTGCATACAAATTTTGAAAGGAAACAAGTAATTTGTTGAAATTTAACCTATGTTAGGTAACCAAGATTTCAATGGAGTAGGTAACATATATTCAATCAATTGGTTATGTCAGTTAATAGGTGTACCTAATGATAAATGGATAGGTGCGTTACTGAGGCAATTTCTTAACAAATTGGTTATGGTTTAGTCTGAATACGACGAAATTGATTTTTGTGTGAATAATGTTAGTAGTTTCCGCATTGATGATGTGTCAGATGTCATTGGGCAAGATGTAAGTGACATATACAAATGAATTGTTAAACCCATGAACATATCGACCCCTGACCGCCGCGCCGAAAAAGCGATTATTATCTGAAACGATATATAAGGTGGAGACAACGATACAACAAAATAAACTGTGTATTTTAATGACGTTCCCAGTCTGCATTCGAAAATTCAATCAAATATATCCAATAGTTTATTTACTTTATTTATTTATTTAATACTTCACGCACATTAATGTACAGTCAATCTTTGGGTGTTGCATATGCAATATGCAATACTATCGTTGTGATGACAATACAATTTTTATAATATTTTGTGTGGAGGTAGCTGACACCCTGGATTAACATATAGGCTATTTATCCCGATATTCCCACGGGATCGACATTTATGCGGGTGAAACCGCGGGGCGCAGGTAGTATACAATAAATACATGCATACCTACCTACATAAAACATATAACATATCTATATAAATAAATAATTAGGGTCAGAATTGATTTAATACAGATTTTAACATAAACTTTTCAATTACCATTTACAAAATCGGCAATTACTGAATCATTTGAAAACTACGTCAAGTAATACGATATAAGCTTTTTCTAGCTTATGATAAAGATGAATAAAGCCGACTATCTATAATAATTTATTTAGCATCAATTGAACGTAAACAAAACCTATCGGAAGTGATTTTAATAATATCTTCAGAACAGATCTTCAGTTTATTTCCTGATGCCATTTCGATTGTATGCAAGTAGGTATATAATTTAAATCGTGGGTCATTTAAAATTACATAAAAACTATTCATTTTATTGTTCAATAGCCTTAGAACAGTTTGTTAACACTAATTTCATACTTCCTATTTAGTAACACCAGTTTGTTTTCGGCATCAGCAGTCCGTTTCTGAACAGTCCCCCACAATTAGGTTTCGTAAAGTGTGTACTTTCCTTCACTTTAATATTATTACTTATTTTATTTGGATAATGTTTGATGTGATTGGCTGTCATAGAAAAGGTTTATTGCAAATTACTTTCCCTTATCTTATGAGTAAGTCTTACATACAATATAACATTAAATATCAAGAAAATATTGTTCGGTCGTTTCAAAGAAGGTAAGTTTATTTTAATTCTATGAAATCGTGAGTATTGTGGTACAGATTGGGAGAGGAAAAGTTTCAGCAGTGTACGTCAACGTACTGAGTTAATCGGAATAAAATATAGGTCTGTGTAACAACTGCTGTTTAGCCGCATCAGATTGTATGGGAAACCAGTCTACTTAAAAAAATAGTCATGATAAAACTTGCCTTTCCTACCTTGTGGGTAAAGGGACTAAGGTATCAATTATTTCATTAGTCGGTGGGCACAAAATTATCACAAATCCATCTGCCAAAGAATACACGTGACGCCTACCAACCCACGCGTGGTAGATTATAGCCCTAACCTCTCTCGAAGAGAGGAGGCCTGCGTCCCAGCAGTGGGCTGATTATGATGCCATATTATATGCCAAATGTAGTTGTCATAACAGCTTGAAAATTAGATCTGGTAAATTAAACATGGTTTTCTAAAATAATTATGATTGAAAGGTGGACCTTGATAATACTAATAAAAATAAGTACTTAATTCACGGCATGTTTTGATTGACTTAAGTTCAAGTCATAAATATTAATATATTTTATGATTTATGGATACTTAGATAATAGCTTAGTACTAAGGCCAGTGATACATCTTTCAATGTCGCTTATCTTGTTGGCCAGTCTATAAATGGCCAATCGGCCATATCATATTCCAGTTAAGAAAGAATTGTTGTTATTTCTTAATAGGTTCTGACTTATTAAGTTGGTAATAAAAATAGAAGTTTAACTTCCTTTAATAAACGCAAAGAAAGCAAGAAGTTACAATTCGAAAGTAACTCTGTCTGTCTGTCAGTCTGTATGTTACCTTTTCACGCCTAAACCACTGAACGGATTTCGATCAAATTTGGCAGAGAGATAGATTGCATCCCGGGGAAGGACATAGGATAGTTTTCATCGACATAGGTACTTCGCGGGCGAAGCCGCGGGCGGAAGCTAGTGAACAATAAAGTAGAAGCAACGGGGTAATAGCGTAACTCACTAACAGTTTTTTTTTTATTATTAGCCTGTGTTGTCCCACTGCAGGGCAAAGGCCTCCCTTCCCTCCTTCCATTTTTCTCGGTCTACTGCGATTGTCGGCCAATCCTTTAAGAAGGAGTCCAGCTCATCCCGCCATCTCTTTCTGGGCCTGCCGCGCAGTCGTTTCTTGCTATTGGGAATCCATTGAGTGGTGGCTTTCGCATATTGCAGCTCCGACATGCGACAGATATGGCCAGCCCAGTTCCACTTTAGTGCAGCAGCTGTGCGGCCAGCGTCCGCTATTTGTGTTTTGGAACGAAGTATAGAGTTCTTAATACGGTCTGTGAGTTTTACACCTAGTATACTTCGTTCCATGGCCCGTTGGCAGACTCCAAGTGAGGACTTTTGACGCTTTGTGAGAGACCATGATTGCGCTCCGTAGGTGAGGGTGGGAAGAATGCACATGTCCATGAGCTTTCGTTTTAGTGAAAGCGAGAGAGGTCCCTTCATGAGATGTTTCATCGACCAATAGTTCTTCCAGGCGTTTTCAGTGCGGCGAGCGACTTCTTTGTCCTATCTCGCCTGGAAGGATACTATTTGGCCGAGGTAAACGTACTCATGGACAATTGGACATATTCAACCCGCACACCCCCAGTTTCTACGTTACGCTCGTTGCTGTTCGTCATCAGCTTTGTTTTCGACATGTTCATCGTAAGTTCAACTTGAAGACTGGCGTGGCTCAGTTGTTCGAGCATTTGGCCCAGTTCAGCTGCTGAAGAAGAAAAGAGGACAATTTCATCGGCGAAACGTAGATTGGTCAATCTCCTTTCCCCGACGACAATACCCTTGTCCTGCCAGAGCGGATTTAATGTCTGAAAAACCTCTTCTAGCGTAGCTGTAAAGAGTTTAGGAGACAGCAGGTCGCCTTGCTTGACTCCTCGTTGAATTGGAAAGGATGGCCCGGTGGTATTTAAACGAATGGCTGCTGTACTATTATGATATATTTTTTGTAACAGGTGTATATAAATGGGTTCAATTTCATGTTTTTTGAGTGCCGAGAATATGGCTTCGTGTGTTAGGCTGTCGAAGGCCTTCGAGTAATCCACAAACGCCAGGTATAATGGTAGATTAAACTCTTGATGTTTTTCAATCACCTGATTTAGAGACTGTAGATGGTCAGTAGTCGAAAGGCCTCGACGAAATCCAGCCTGTTCGGGAGGTTGGTGGAGGTCTAATGTGCCTGATATACGGTTTTCAATAATTTTGACAAAAACTTTGTAAAGATGTGAAACCAAGCTGATAGGGCAATAATTCCCAATATCAGATTTATCTCCCTTCTTGTGCAGTAAGATTATGTTGGAATGGCAGAATTTACTCGGGAACATGGCTGTTTTAAGTATTGAGTTGAAAAGGTTGCATATGTGAGGTAGTAAGGTAGGTTTTCCAACTCGAAGTGATTCAGTAGTGATACCGTCTTCACCAGGACTTCTATTATATTTCATGCTGCTAAGTGCTTGGTGTACTTCGTAGCCGGTCACTAACAGTAGCAATGAAATTTATTTTGACAGTTGAACAACATTTATTGCATCATTTAGGTTGTTCAACGGGCAAATTTTTCGAACCTATGAAGCAATGGATGCAATATCTTTCAAAATGATTCAGATTCTGACTGAAAGTTTGTTACGCAATTAGGGTGCTATGGTAAATGTGGCGAAGCTTGGGGGAGGCCTATGTTCAGCAGTGGACGTCTTTCGGCTGATGATGATGAAAAAAGAAGTTCACTGCAGTTTAATAAACACAAACAAATAGGTCATGTTGCAGTACCTAGAACGGATGACCAGTGTGATCCGTGGGAGGCATGCGATAGGAAGGGCCTTTGTCCAGCAGTGGACTGCTTTATGCTGATGATGATACATACCTAGTTGATCATTAATATTTAGTTTGTAGGCGGAGAGCAAGTAATACACACGGAAGTGGTTTATGCACTGACGCTTTATTTAAAAACTCAAATTGACAAGAAGGTGGGGTTTATGTCATTCTGACAGTTGTGGCATAAATTAACCAATCGCAGCTATGGCTGCGTTCACACATAATAACTTAATACAGGATGAAATTGAATACGTGCGACAAATTAAAATATCTAATTTAACGTGCTATAAAGTAGATTTAGATCATATTATTAAGGACAGGGATGCACATATTGCATATGCGTGCTCGTAGGCGAGCGATTTAGCAACGTTGTCGTGCGCCCCTTTTTTTCGTAGGAATGGTCAAAATTAGGTAAATACCGCTGGTTCAACACGTTGGACACTTGCTTCATGTTGTACATAAACTGTGATGAATGGATTGCTTATCGGGCGCGCGCTAAAATTGATACTTTAATTTTCATACTTTGATAATTTTGAAAAAAAAAAAATGTTTTACTGATACGACGATAATTCGTGTGTACGTACCTACTTGAAGGCAGTAACGCCTTCAAGTAGGTACACCAGAATTATCGTCGTCGTCGTTAGTTTGCACTAAGACGATAATTACACAATTTTTTTCAAGAATTTAGATTTGTGAAATAACAAATTTATTATGATTCAGTTACTGCACCTCCTATTTAAATTTGTCGCTAGTTTTTAATTAATAATTATAATAATGAATTTATTGACACACACAAGTTAGGAAACATACTCGTACAAACAGAAACAATGATAGTTAATATGAATGGCACAGCCTGTATCTTAGTGGCCCAAATTCATCCTGTATACAATAATGAATTTTCAGCCTTACTGAAACTTCGGCTATCTTCCTCCACTGCGGCGTTGCCATTCTTGAACGTAACGTGAACTTTCAGAATTTATAACCGATAACGGAAAGCAGTTTTATGTAATGTGGAAGTGATTATATGGTCCATATGCTTAGCACCATATTTGTGACGTTAGAGGGCGTTGCAATCGCATGATAAAGTTACGTAGGTACGAAGCCTATAAAAGTATGTTTTGTTCGGCGGAAGATTTAGTGAATATATAATTGATTTAGATTGCTGGTGTATAAAAACTTATTTAATCTTTTTGTTGCGTTGAAATTATGACAATGTAATTGGTTTAGTTTTTTGTAGGTACTGAACCGACAAATGTACTTTTAAGAACATTATTGTATGGCCTATATTATGAAGTAGGTAGGTATGTTGATGTTACTATCATATAATTTAATAGTTACTAATGTTAAAATGAAGGCTAAATACTTGGTCGTGTCTAAGTTATGTTTTTTTTTTGTTCGTCGATTTCATAATTTCGGTATAATTTAAAGAAGATGGTTTAAACCATGTTAACCTTAACCTGTAGTCAAAATTAGTCACCTTTCATTGTGTACTTCCTTATAAATGTTTTTTTCCTCCCTTTGTTTTTGCTTACTTACTTAATATTTTAATTTACTGAATTAAAATTGTTTGTTCCTTAACAATATTTCATTCCTTAAAAAACCGAAAACTTCGTTGGGACTGTCCCATGGTCGTAGCGGGTGAAGGGAGACGCGGGTAAAAACAAATGACGCTTACTCGACCGCACACTTGTAATCACCCTGCAGTATGTCCCCCGTCGCCCGCGTTTATCAGGGCCTATCACCAATGAAAAAGTCGACCTTATAGTCGTTATTAGTAATACCTAACATGTGCTAAACTCTATTGGTTACTCCTTTTCTCAGATTTAATCGCGTTAATATAAATTACCCATAGAAATATAAAAATGGTATTATTTATACCAGTATTATATTATCTGTGCCGAAAACCACCTATACCATTTATGAAGACAAACGTAAATATACCTATTTTAGGGAAGTTCAGGAGTGATCAATCTCTCCCAACCCACCCTTTCATCAAGCAAGTCATACAGATAAAATTATCAATAATGAATTATAAACGATTTACCTACATAACAACATACAGGCTGGAACACACCGGTCGTTTTCCGGTAAAGCTGCGGTTACACGTAATCATTATTTAATCTATGTTAACTACGATTTATAGTTTCCCCGTGTAAACTGTTATTAAACGGCTTGTAAACTCACGCGCAGGTCTATGCACGTATTATTTTTTTTTGGATTTTAATTGATTGATGATATAATTATTGGTAAAGATAATAAGGTATACATACGCTTTCCAATACTTTTTTTGGATCTCAAATTAGAGTAATGTGCCTATAAATTTAACTACATTAACTTGATCCTTGGTCATAAGATTTTTTAGCTTTTTTAATAACGAAACTTAATCTACGGGGTAATTGCGTAACGTAATATCAGTAGCAATAGCTTTATTTTGACAGTTCAACAAGATTCATTGCGTTATTTACGGTGTTGAGCAGACATTTTTTTTTACATAATTAATCAATGGGTTCGCAATATCCTTCAAAATGATACAGATTGAGATTGATACTATTTTACGCAATTACTGTACTGGGTTTAGTGTTTGATCATCATCCTCCTGCTCTTGTCCTATGTTATTTGGGGTCAGCGTAACACGATTTTTTCTTATGATAAATGATTTTATTTTTGTAAGTAGGTTTGCACAAACACTTTTACACGTCAATCATATTTATAAAATCATATTTCAATCAATATCAATCATATTTATAAAAAACTAGATGAGGTCGGCCATTTTTTCCTGTCTGCCATCCCTCTCATCTCCTCTCATTCACTCCTTTTTCTTTAAAATCATCCCTCACAAAATCCATCTATATTTAAGCATAATCAGTCTGTAATTTTCCCACTGCTGGGACACAGGTCTCTCTGTGAGAGGAAGTGGGCCGTAATCGACCACGCTGGTCCAATGCGGGTCTATCTGTCCCTCTTTATCCATTATTTTATATTTTTTCATAGAAAATTAAATGCACCTACTGTCTTCGCTTTTCTTAGCTCTGTCTTGCCATTGTACTCGGTAGCGTGATCAAGGCATTACATATCAAGCTACAATGAAAACAAAGATCATTCACTTCACGCGATTGTGTACCTTATGTATGTCTGTGTCAATAAGCTATTTTTATTTATTTACTTTATCTTCTTATTTGTATGCAACATGAACGTCACAGTGTGGGATTGACTTCCGTAAACAAGGATCCAGTTTCAGTAAAGAAACAAAATATAATTTATTGAAACAAGAAAGAAACCGAGCTTGTACAATTGAAGCCACTCAATATGGTATTATTTTATTTTGGTTCAATGCTCGATGCAATTATATCGTGGTGTTTTGTTTTTTGAGAAGAAGAACTAGCAGGGGATCGAAGAGGGGAGGGTGGAGAGGGGGCTCAGGGGATCAGACCGAAATAAATCGATGATTATACTATCTTGGTCAAATAGTCTCTTCAGGCAAGAAAAAACAAAGAAGTTGCAAGACGCACCGAAAATGCCTGGATGAGCTGTTGAGCCATGAAAGATCTACCCGCTTTTAACAGAGAGAAGTGGAAAATGAAACATACTCATTTTCCACTTCTCTTGGATTATGGCCCACTCCCTCTCTTGGAGAGGAGGCATTCGCCCTGCAGTGGGACATCACAGGCTGATAATAATAATATGATGACTAGACAGTTTGTGAAGATTTTATTCCTTCTGGATGAAAGTAACCTTGTCCGAAAGTTACAAGATTAATCTTAAGGTAAGGTATAGATATATCAATAAGTTCAAACATCACTCCGAACATTGCAAATTAAAAAAATCCGCATCATCATAAAGTCAGTATTTCGGTAACTAGAACAAACGCATGTTTAAAGCAAGATTCTTTGACGCTTAGTCCACTATTACAAAAATGTAAAACAAAAACAAAAGTCCTGTGCATCTGAGATTCGAAATCATATCTATTCTTAGCATAACAAGTAAATGCTTCCAATTAGAGCGTACCTATAAGGCATCAGTGACCTATTAGCACATCCCTAAGGTGCGTTCGTACACTAGAGTTGGGACCACCAATAAGGACTGCGTTATTACCACGCACGTGGTGAGTCAAAGGCCACTATAGGGCAATAGTAGTGAAAGGTAACATCTCTAATTCCGTGTTCAAATAGATTCATGTTACGAAATAAACATCGCGTAAACGGACCACACTGCCGAAGAATTTCTAGCAATTATTTTCGGCTATAAAATAAGGTTTTTATTATGACACCGCGTAGGGTACCGTGAAAAGCTGTCCTATAATCTAGTGGATACATGAATTTATATTGTATGACCTTAAGTATTTAATCTATGGAGAGAATATCAGGAAGATACACTTTCCAATAGCCATCGTACCTATTTTACGTTTAATAAATTATCTACTTTCAAAGGTTGATTTAATACCAAAGATCATTCATTCAGCCGAAAGGCGACCTTGTAATTTCCGCATCTGCGGATTTCCACGTCCTGCATGCACCATGTTGTCGCATGTCGGTTCTTCTTGTGCGGAGTCTACCAATTTTGTGCCTTTCGGCAGTCCACAACTTTTTCAATCCGTCATCATCAGTTCTGCCAGCAAACGAGCGAGCAAAGGAGAGAACTATTTTATCGTTTACTAATTAAGGGGTACTACTATTATTATAGTCTGCCGTATGCCCAATAAGCTGTGGGCCAAAATAACCACCACGTGGACGTGGCGTCGCGGCAAACCCCGTAGAAGATGGCGGGACGAGCTGGACAAAACAAACGACCAGTGGCCCACATTAGCCCTGGATCGAAAGAGCTGGAAGTCATAGGAGAGGCCTTTGCCCAGCAGTGAGATGATGCAGGCTAACAGTAACAGTAACTATTATAAGAATAAAACATCAAAGGATATCAAATCATCATCATGATACTTATCAAGAATCAAGAACCAATTCGCTCAGTTATAAACTTTAAACAGAGTGTTATACCGCACTTCATTAAAATTATCTAGACGTATCGTAAGCGGTTATAAACATTTTACAGCAGGCCTAATTAATTCATATGGTAGTTACCCAGTAAGACAGCTCAGTGAGTGTGAAAGTGCATTATCTACATTCTAAAGTAAAGAGAACAGTCATGTTTTTATCGAGTGGTAATGATAGTTTATTCATTAAGTTGAAAAAAAAATTGAGAAAATTGTCATGCAATGATGTAAACGAAACTGCACGATTTTTTTCAATGTTTTACCATGATCGAGGTGCGTATTTACCTAATCTGCTATGTGCGTGTCTACATAATTTCGGTTGAACTATAAAATTGAAGTCTCTATTAATATGTGGGTAAAGGATTACTCGATAGCCTGAGTAGATGAATTGATTGAAATGAATGAAATTGCATAAAACAAAGGACAATAACTTTAGCCAACTAATCATAATCTCGAACTCTACTTGACATGCTACTCTTCTTTTTAAGTGTTTAAATGACATACGTTAGTCTGTCAATAAAAGCCAATTGAGCCTTTAAAGTCTAAATCATCAAACAATTGAGGATATTTACATCAACGCACACATACCCACTGTTATCGGTATCAAACAAACGGTCGGAGACATTGATTGACTAGTTAGTGACAATATCTATCGTCAAAGTTAAACTTTGTATAGACAAGAAGGTAGCGTTAATTGTGTTAGACATTTGTAACTTTTCATGTGATTAGGTATTTCAAAGACCAATTTATTCGACATAATTGCTTCACCAACAATTTTCTAGTTCTACCTAATTGTCAGCATTTCACTTTATATTACCACTATCAGTTGTCAGTCTTAAAATTATGTTTCCAATGCGGATAAAAACATGATCAGTTTTAACAGAATAGTAGCTATTTCAAAAAAGAAAAAGTTGCTGTTCGACTGGTTTCTTTATGTAAAAGGAACCCTGGAATAAATCTAGACATTGTCTTTAGTCTTCAGATTAACCTAACTCTGAAATCAGTAGGACATCTGTCGTTTCCGTAAAAAAAAAACAATGTAAATAATTGTGTTACTATTAATGAATTAAACTGCGGTTAAAATCATTGCTTTATTGAGAAAGGGTTAAGTCAGTCATGCGTATAACCGTTAAAGTTTAATTAGGAGCAGTTATTATGTCAATTCAAAATATTACATTGGTGACTTAATTGGATCTAAATACTTATTGGTGAAAATAAGCGCTTAGAACTTAAATTACTTCATTTTATTTCATTTACTTTTGTATGATTTTAGTATCAATTTAGGCAATAGGTAGGCATAAAATCTATGCAGACCTGCAATCTGGAATCATAAATATTTCCATGAAATTATAGTTCAGTTTGTGATAATTGTGAAAGATGACTTTAACTTCGAAGTGGCATTCGCGAAATGGTAATTTAAAAGCCATTATAATGATGTTACAATTTTACTGCCCGTCCTAAAATCTCACATGTGTTTTATGTGTTTCTAAAACAATAAGCCCTTACAACACGTTTATGGAAAAAAAGCCGTAAAACATTGCAAAATTCAACTTTCGTCACTGAAATTTCAATGCAACTGCATGGCTATTGAGCGATGCCGAATTTCACGATGTGCATGCTAAATTTAATATGCATTCGAAGCAACAGGGATGAATCGAGGACTGTTTCGAAAACCCATGTGTAATGTTAACTTGTATCTGTAAAAAGGCATTTAGCGGCAATTTTTTGTCGTACATATATACTGAGTTTATCCGTGGTAGCTATCGGTTATCAGGCGAGGCTCGGACGCGCGCGCGCGCAAACCAACAGTTGATGTTCGCGCGTCGAAAGGAAGACACATCCGCTAGCCGCCTAGCGCCCCTGTGTGACTTGTGATAATACATCGCGTGGTGATTACCGTACTGCGGTGCTAACTGTAACGTGAAAGCCGGTGAATTTAATTGAAAGGGTGCGTGTGTTTTTGTTATTTTTGCATACAATATTATGGTGGTATACAATCTTGTATGGTAGAGTCCTTGGAGTACGTATACCTAGTTTTAATGCATGCCATTTTTAAGCCGAAACACGAACATCTGCAGAGCGTATTACCATTTTTAGCAGGCGCTGCGACGACGAGTTATATTCATAAGGACGCACATGATAAATGTGTTTCTGTTTTTAGCTGTAAGACAGATTATGTATCGTAAGTGTGAACACTTAGTTATGTTAACACTCTAAAGCTCTGTTTATTTGTTCTGTTGTTGATATAATACAACAAACTTAAATGTCACCAAATAATCCTATTTTAGTACTTCCGCGTATATTTATATGTAGTTTTTTGCTGAAGTAACTAATATTTTTCTAAAATTTCGTCCAAAAAAATTACATAACTATTACATGCGAGAAGGTATAATAGGCTTTCTCTGTATGTATAAAGACATAAAAACGAGTGCAAAATCGTGGTCCGTGACGAATATTTTATACGAGACATCACAATACTGTACTACCTCTATCTACATACGTGGTAATAATATTAGCGGGCTACTGGACAATGTAATACGTACCTAGAGATTATAATAGAAGCCGAATGAAGAAATAATTTAACTCCTATATATTTAAACCATATTAAATATATAATTAAATATTCTCTTCGTGTGAAAAACGCGTTTCGTATCTTTTATAACTCACTCATTTTCCAATTTCCATAGCATTTTACGGTATTTTTGAGGATTATAAGTGATGCACCATCGACCTTCATTGCGGTTGTACGGTGAAGCTTACCGGACAGTCTTGATTCTAAGTCGGGTATTTCAAAAGGATTGTCCTCAAATAGGGTCAAAGCAAGGGGAGACAATAACATAAAAGGGAAAGAAAATTGATATACCTACAGTGGCCCCCAAAAGTTAGTTGACATTTTTCAACTTTAGCTGTGATGGCACATAAAGATAAAAAAATAATTGGTTATCTTAGGGAATACTTTATTATTTTTATGATAAGTCATAGATTGAGTTATTAGTCAATAAAAACGTTATAGTGTACAGTACAAAGATTTTGGAACTAGTATTTTAAATCATAATGTGCTGTACCACAGCTGAAGTGTATATCTTGTTCAGTTGTTTTTGTTCACAACTAGAAGAATAACGATATACCTACATACTTTATGATCTTTCTAAACTTTAATTACGTATGAAATGTTTTGCCAGCATAGTTTCTTTACAGAATCTGAAACAAAGTCTTACTCAATTTTTATAATGAAAATAAAATAACAACAAATTGTAAAAATCATGATTTAAATACTTACAAAAGATAATAAAATATAATTAAGAACAGATTTTGCATATTCTATGGGTGAGCTTTCGGTTGATCACAGACTTGCAAAGGTCATGACCTCGCAAAACATTGCCATCTGCTTTTCTGACAGATCACGAAGACATTAAGTAATGGCCGAGATATTATAGAGATGTCGGTTTTATGAGCATTGAGAAATAAGGAACACGATTTATTTGATTGATATGAAACCTTCACTGAAGATCGGTCTTGTGAATGTGAGTTTTTTGACAACCTCGGGGACATCGATTGGAAGATCCAATATACGTATATAGGAATACAAGAAACAATGAGTAACTACAGCATAATCCTACTTATGAATGGATATTTCACAGCTTTCCATGGAAAACACTGGCTTTGGTCGCTTTCAGCGTTAGCAACTGAAGTATGGCCACATTTCATGTTTATGATCATAGTTCGATCTTTTTTGTTTTTTATTTGAGTTAAATTATATACATACGACATTTATATACACACAAGCTTCTGACCGCAACTTCGTCCTCGTTAAATTTCGGCCAATAACCTACCGCGTCGTATTCTATAGCCCGCACGAGTATTTACTTCGTTTTCTGACTTTTTTCTCTTTGCTCGGGTCCTAAGGGTAATTTAAATTTAAATAGCTTAAAGCATCCTCAAGGCTTGTATTATCAAATGTAAAAGGAAATTTTAAAATCTGACTTTTAGTTCCAGAGATTAGCGTAAACAAAACAACTCTTCAGCTTTATTATTAGTATATGTAATAGATTATGTGATTCCATGTTTTTCTCTCGCTGTGTTGTAAAAAATGCACTTACGTGATTACTCACTTAAAATTATCCACAATCAAACCTTTTTAGTCGGGTACAACTTTTTGCGTGATTTTCAGCAAAAAAAAAAACAAGTGGGTAGGATTATTGACAATATCATATTATATCAGAAGTTCATAGTTTTTTATTCAAAGGATTAAAACTCAATCTAAATTTATTCTTTGTTATTATTACTAACATATAAATCTTGTTTCATTCAACAACATAATTAATTAGCAAGTGCAAAGGAATATTTCGAACTGAATTACCTATCAAACAATGTCATTGTCAAAGCAGTTTACAGTTGTCGAGAAATTGTGTGAAGAAAAATGTATGGCATCGCCTCACACAGTTACCTATGTAAGTGTAAGAAAAAAACAGCTGTTCCCTACATTTTGACGAGTTAATGAGAACATAAATGTAGGAAACAACTGATTTTTTTTTCGCGATTTCAGGTTTGGTCCATAGTAAAAGTTGTTCATAATGATGAGTACAATCTCCCATTTCGATTTGTCGCATGTTTTCAATTTCATCCTGTATATTCTGTTCTCAAAAGTACCGTATCAAATGAAAGTGTAAACAAACCCTGTGTAGATTAAATTTCTTCGCAATCACCCAATAAAGGGATCTAGTCACATATTATCTGTATTTATAAGGTTTCAACTGCATATCTTACTATTTTCTTAACAATTCTTGTTTGAATAACATCGACGAAAATTGAGGTTATAAAATTAAACTTAATTGTGATATGAAACTCAATGAGAATTTCGTGTTTCGGTATTCAAACAATTACATTAAAGCACTCAATTTGTAAGTGGCATCATATGCTTTTGGAACACACTATAATATAATTTTGTTATAGTTCAGTATCTTCTTTGATTTTCCTACGTAGTTGCTATCCTACACTTTTTGTTGCTATAAATAATTATAAAATCAGACTTTAAATTATATAAGTTACCAGAAACGGTTGTCGACAACATTTTATTTATTTATTTAAAAAAAACACAGCCACATCACGTACATTAAACTTATGCTAGAATAATTTGAACACTTTGATTGAAATATTACAATTCAACAATATGACACTGCTGTGACGGGCAATTAACAATTAAATTGTCTTATTTATCATCGTTCTACGCAGAATAATAACCCATTCTTTAAGTCGACTCAGGTTATTTACATGACTAATCAAATACCAGCACAGTTTTATTACTATTTTCTTTAACTTTTCATTTAACGAGAATCAACTTAGTCAATATTATCTTCAATTCTGAATCAAATCAATTGATTTGATTTCAATGTCATATTGACACAAAATTTTCGTGTACCTATTTGACACTTATCACTTCGAATCTTTAGAATTTAATTGGTAGACAAACCATTTCCTAGAATTCCGGATTTACCATCGGCAAAAATGACGAACTTTCATTCAAACTTTCTTCCCCTACCTATATTTAAACCCTTTAGGGGATAAATTATCAAAAATCCTTCCTCAGTTCTTACCTTAGTTGTATAAATTTTATACAAATATTCACGCTTCTGTACACAGTTGTTTTAATGTGAGTTTAAGATTTCATTAAGTAGATGTCAGGAATAAAATAATTTATTCTTAGTGTTCTTAACGAACTCAGATTTGGACTGATTCTGGAGTAAATCTATTTCGTAATGTACCCACTGTTTAAGATCTACAAAGTATGAACAAAAGCTGTAATAAAGAACCTACGGTTATGTTAACTTCTTGCTTACGAGTATCAACTTCGTGTGTTGTTTCTGGCTTCCTCATTTCTTTTTCACGTTTTAATTCCGTACAATGCCTGTTCTTTTTATTATTTTTTACCTTTAGTACATGTAGTTCTATTTCTTCATTAACTTCTTGTTTTTGTTTTATTTTGTATTTGTCTGAATGATTGATGATTAAGAATATGTTTAGCTTATTGTTAATTATATTGGCGTTGAAATCAAACAAATCATCTTCCTTGTAGACTTGGCTAGTTCCTGTGTTTATTTTATTAGAATACATGTACAGTTTTTCTCACACTATCAGTAGCACTGGCTTCCATTTCGACGATTCAACAGCATTTATTGCGTTATTTACGTTGATGAGCAGACAAATTGTTGGAACATATACAAGGTGTAATAGATTAAACGCAAGTCCTGAAAGTAGTTTGTTCACAATTGACTACTGAATCGATTTTAGTAACTTTGAGTACAGGTATTTTTCCAAAAAATATGTATTGTGCCACACTGGCCGCCGATTGAGTCAAAAGAAATCAAATCTTATTTCAAGGCAATAAGGCTAAATTTTAAATGCATAAAGTAATGCAAGGGTCAACACAATGGGCACGTCGCGATAGCGGCGGTAAGGCCCCTCTTTGAGGAGTAGCTAGAGAGGCGTCACGGCGTCCTCACCTACCGCCTGATGCAGGTCCTCACCGGACACGGATGTTTCGGGAGGTTCCTGCCCCACCATTGCCAGCCTTGCCACCATTGCGAGGATCACCCAGAGGACACGGTGGAGCATACGGTGGAGGTCTGTCCCGCTTGGGCAGAGCACCGCCGTGTCCTCGTAGAGGCGATCGGCAGCGGCGGCGACCTCTCGCGCCCGGCCCTGGTCCAAGCCATGGTCCGGGGCGAGAGGGAGTGGGAGGCAGTCACCTCCTTCTGCGAAGCAGTCACGCTAGCGAAGGAGGTGGCGGGATGGGCGAGGGAGAGAGCGGAGAGAGCCGCCCGTCCCAGCCGCCGCGGTAGACGCCCCGGGCGTCGGGAGCCGCGTGACGACTCCCGGCCACCGTAGGCGCGGGCCTGCGGACGGCGAGTAATGGGTAGCTCGCCGTCCGATCAGGACCAGGCCCGTGCCGGACGGCGCGTATGTGTTCCACGCGCGCCTCAAAGAGATGTCAGCATGTAAGGAGGGGCCCGACAGGGCCGAAGCCTGCCGGGGCAGCGGGATTGTCCGAAAGGGTTACCGCTGCCCCGGTACATAAAGGGCTAAGGAAGGAACACGGATGGGTTTTAGTCATTAAGAGTCTGACACTCCCTTCCGCTTCACCCAGAGCGGCAGGGGTCATTTGATGATTTCCCATCTTTAAAAAAAAAAAAAAGGGTCAACACAATTTTCTTAATAATAATAGTTAGCTTTAAAGAATTAAAGTTTAAGTCATTGTATTATACTTTTAAGTTAATACTTTAATTAGGGTGTATAAGGTCTTGCGTCAATTATGTCATACATTGTATTTTTTTTTATATATGAAGCATATAAAAATTATTCAGATTGTGATTGATAGTGGCTAACACAATTAGGGTGCAGGTTCTTATTTTTCAGAATGAAAAGGAAGTGTTTTACAACAAACAACCATTTATTATAAGACATAAACTTGATTTAATTAAATTTTGACACAACTGTGTACCTACTGCAGTTTACTTCATAGCTATGTATGACCGAAGAAATAATATTTTCTGTTTTAATCAATTGGGTTAATGACTAGCCATATCATTTTAAGACTACCGGGGACAAACTACTGTAGAAAGACTGTCGTTTATAAGGGGGCTCAACTCCTAAAGTAATTAAGGCATCGAAATTACTTCCAACTTTTAAAAGGCTATTAAACCACCATGCATTACCATGGCATGCCATGGTATTATAATAATGTTAGAATTGTAAGTTTTTACTGTTTAATAAAACATGATTTTAGTTTATCAAACAGCGAATCTGTCGCTTATCTTACTTATTATGTTTTTCCTCATAGGAGTGAATAATAGTATTCTTTTTGTCTTTAATCGTAACCGTTATTTACAACAACAAAAAAAGCTTGTAAAACTGGATTTATTGAGTAGGTACCATTACAGTTACCGGAAGACCTAGACTGACCTAAGTACGTATTAGAATTGAGGTAGGTCAACTAATTAAAACATACATACAAACCTAATAAAACATTATAGGTAATTGAGAATATAACTCACATTATCCATCATTAGATCATTAATACTGTGATTGATAATAAAATTATCGTGCAGCCGTTAATTTGCTGTAATTGCTATTTGAATTGATTTTAAATGTTCATTTGTTTTAAAAGGAACGCGTTTTTTACTCTCCACGCAGTAATGACCAAAAGAACTATAATGCGGATTAGCTTCATAATCATTATGGTTTATTAAACGTTCAAGCATCGTTGATCTTTCATCAGACTTTCCTTATTAAACTTCGGTGGTATGATTAATTTATGGCTTCTGTTTACACAGACATACGTAATGATTACATTGATATTTACTGCAGTTACAGTTCCCTAAAAACCAGTGGGACCAGACATATTTGTCAAGATTATGGTGTAATGACCCCATTTCGCAGATTACAAATATTTTTCATAGCAATTAATAATGTTTTTCATAGCAATAATAATATTGTTGATCTTCTTTTCGTATCGACACACACAAACGAAAAAAAAATTTACAAATGGTTTCTAAAATGTAAAACTACATGTATTCCAATTAACAATAGTAATCTTTATAAATCTAACATTCTAAAAACTCACAACAAAACCATAAAATCGAGCGGAAAACCTCTAAGAAACCTTATGTAAAATCGTTTGAACACATAAACAGCTTGGCCGTCTTGGCATTCAATTGCAGCGGAGAAGGACGCTCAGACGCTCAATTATAAATGAAGTACCTCAAGTACCTCATGGATCTATAGACGGGCCTATGGTCGACGACGCGTAGCGCCGCCGGACAGTCATGATTTCATCAAATTGCTGTTTAATATACACAATTTTGCCTTTTTTGGTTTTTGGGGTTCAGTGTGTAGGTACCTTAGTGCGTTTGTTGTAAAAGATCTTTTTTTTTCTAATAATTTAAAAATAGCCTAGGCCACTTTTTTGCTTCTGGTAGATTCTTCTACTAACTGCAGAAAAGTAATGGGTTCAAACCCAGACAGACGCTTTACTTTTGTGTAAATAATTTCATCACTACTGCTCTCAAAACGATGAAGGAAAATTTCGTGAGGAAACCGGCTTGTCCTTGGACCAAAAATTTGATGATTTTGTGACATCTACTAAACACGCACTGCGCCCGCGTGGTAGATTTCATCAATGCCCATTCCTTCTCGAAGGGACCCAACAGTGACCCAGCAGTGGGAACATTACAGGCTGATTATACTATGACAATACTAGGCTAAGTGTACGGTAGGTACAAAAAAGCTTTCTAATAAGGAAGGAATGGATTGGGTCTATATTGATTTAGCATTTTGGCAATATTCCGGCTATTACTTGACGATGCCAAATATCAACTACAGATTTCGTGTTGATTTTACCATTCACGTTCTGTATTGCTCCTTTTTACAACAGAAAAAATATTTGGCTAACTAACCAATTTCACTGCTGAAAACTGAAACTAGTTTATCTATGTACTAAATGCATATGAAAGTACTTACTACGGTACTTATAAAAAAAAGACAATTTTTATTGTCTGTCCGAATGAATCTGTTGTGAAATGATGTTGTGAAAATGTTTTTATTGAATCTCCGAAATGGCTACTTCTTTGAACCCTGGAAAAGGAAATTACGCTGCTTTTTATTGACATACCACGCGGGCGAAGGCGCGTGCAAAAACTAGTTACAACTATAAATCACGTTCAAATCATTATATTATTATGCATTTGTACATCGTTAGGTATATAATTGAGATCCACATTTATGGCTCTAGGTTAGTAGGTAGTATGTTTACACAGACATTCATCATCTAACATCTTAATTAAAGTCATTAGGTACATTTATTTCGTTTCTATTGTTCTTATTTTCTCATCTCCAACGTTTGTTTGCGGTCACAATTAAGTCACTACCGGGTAACGTTTTATTAGTTTATTCGTGACTTAGAATATCAACGGAGTAATAAACATGTTATTTAAATCCATCACACTTATAATTACATTTTGTATGATAGATAACAGATTTAGATGGTTATCTGAAAGTAATTTTTGACACGACTGTTAATGGATCGTATTTGCTTTGTTTATTAAGTCGAGTTTTGTAATAAACTTCTTTTGTTTTCATGCTACATTTTATTATATTATTAAACTAACAAAACATCACGATTGTAATACCCGAAAAGTTCCCTGGGTTGTTGCATTAGATGTTGATTTGCTTTGCTGATGCATACCTATAGTGACACCATCATTTCGCAAGTTATATGACTTGAGTCCCACGTAATTGGGGTCGAACCTATTGCCACCTATTTCAGATGGAAAGCCTAAATTTTGCCCGATCAGGGAATCGAATTATTTGTTTATTGATTGATTTATAATTCACTAGTCACAAAAACAGAGCAAGTAAGACACATGATTTTCATATCTAGGTATTGTCAGCATAGATCACTCCTAAATCCTAATGTAAATGCTCGAATAATAATATTATCTTAACTAATATTACATAGAGAAAGAGATTTGATTTTTGTATGTTTGTTTGTTACAGTTTCACGTTAAAAAGGCTAAACGGATTTGGAAGAAATTTGGCACGTGGGTTTACCATGGCCTGGATTAGGACATAGGGTACTTTTTAACTCAATATTCCCGCGAGGCGCAGCTTGTAATAAATACTACGGAACTCTTTTCAATTAAACGCAGTCCGCGTTATTGAGCAGTCATTGTAGTTCGTAATATTTGCATCGCTCTAGTTCGCTATTTAATTCATAATTCCATACAAAAACACTGACATTTGTTTACTACACTGAAAACTGAATTGAAATATTTATAATTGCTCCAGTGTGGTTACGGAAATGTTCTTAATTTTTTTTTTTTTTCATTACAGTTATTGATCGTTACCATTATATAGTAGGCAGTACCTAGATAGACCGTACTGTATTTATTTTTTGCCTAATCCTAATAATATTATAAATTTTAAAGTTTGTGAAGATGTTTGTATGTTTGTTACTCAATCAGGATTTGGATGAAATTTGGTACACAGATAGTTTATAACCAGGATTAACACATATTATACTTTTTATCCCAATATTCCTACGGGATCGGAACTAACGCGGGTGAAACCGCGGGGCGCTGCTAGTTTGAATATAAGATAGGGTGGCAGGGACAGCGGCGCGCAAACTGTAATCATGAATTCAGCACATCATTCTAGACCCCCTAGCGTAATTTTGTTTTTGTCCATTATGTTGTTTCAGTGCATTTTCTACGCGGTCAAAATGTATGTAACGGCGAACACGAAAAGTTCTATCAGAATCATGTACTGAATGTATGGTATCAGGTTGCGCGTCAATGTCACTGCCACCTGTATGCATTACTACTCTATCTCTCTTTATTCATTCCAACTGTTTCAATGGCTTAGAACAGTCAAACAGAGCCTTGTTTCATTTATTAAACATCGCTATTTCTTTAAGTTTTTTTTATTAGGAATCCCGATAAATGTGTAGCGGTATCTACAACGATACATGCGATCTACACCCCTACTGAAGTCACGCAAAATCCTGCATCTTGCAAGCAGAGTTTACCGCGCAACTAGCATACAACGGCCCAACATGAACCAGCGGGCAGTTGCCCGCCAGACACGACACCCGTCTGGTCGGAGGATCTTCCCTTTTCTATGGAGGATGAGTGAACTTTACACCCTGTTCCTCATACCTCCATAAATGTTTACAGTTTATAAGGTCAAAACATTAATCGATAAGCAACTGCTTGTTCTTTAGTCGCTGATAAGCTTAACCAGTATTACCTACTGTTTAATAGTTTCAGTCGTTTTTCAAGATCGCGTGTAGCCAGGCCTGTAATAACTGTAGCAGCGGTGAGATTTGGTGAAAACTCAGATGTTTGAATGACTGTGTTGGTGTTAGGAATTTTACAATCAAAAACGATGCGTTAGTCTATCGAGCAAATTATGCATTCGCCATCTTACATACAACATTCAAGGAGAGGGGTGTGGGAACAACATTTTAAAATAAAATCAATCACGGTCGAGAGATTAGTGTGACGTAGCGTGTGGTATTGTTTCTTGCCCCAAGATGTCGCTATCAGTCCTAGAGTGCGTTTATAGAGCAGGAGTTTAAAACACGTTTCATTTATCATAAAAAGTAGGCACATAAATCTTTATTATTTCATTATTTATTACATTTGAATCCACAGCAGGTTTTTCTTACCGTCATCAATGTGCAACCAAACTCATTAGATATTCGTAATGAGCACGTTACCGCTCAAGACTCCATATACAGAACATAAATAGAAAGCTAATTATTTACATAATCCATTAAAAGTTAGGTTTACATACCTATGTACGTTTTTGGTTTACGTCATAAATATTCAATGAAAAATACTAGAGCATGAGAAATCTTTATAATATACTTATACTTTGATAAATTCAAATATTTTAGATACATATTTCAACAATCTATTTTACATTTACTATAGGCGGAAATTGTTGATACGTAATATTTCGTTAAAGTTTTTAAATATGCGCTATCTGACTAATTTTCGGTGTAAATATTAAATAGTGCATGTGTTAAATGTCTGGCTGGTTAGCATTTATAAGTAATGTGCTAATTAGTGATTTAATTTGTGATTAAAGAAAAATAAGTAAAGCATGATATTGTAAAGTAGCCCTTATTCACAGGCTGTCTGTACTACTTAGTAGAACTTACTAATTCCATGTTTTTTTTTAGAGCGAATAATATGATGACTAGAGCTGCGCGCGGCCATAATATGTGGGTATCATAAAACAAAGCAGGCTTTATCCACATCAACATTTAATGATCTTATAAACAAAGCAAATTAAGTATCTAGTTGATGTGATTGTCTATGTTCATTGTTGTAGTTATTGGAAAAAGATAAATTGTTTAGTTTTTCCTAGACTATTTGAAACTGGACACTGTCTCATTTGTTAAATTTGTTACGAGTTGATTTTGTAGACTCGAAAATAATCAAGAAGATTGATTTTTTTATTTTTGTTAACCTATTTTGTCCCACTGCTGGTTAAAGGTCTCCCACATACTTCTCCAATTTTCCTTATCTTGTGCCTTCTTCGGCAATTCGGTCAGGAACGAGTCCAAATCGTCACGCCAGCATTTCTTAGGCCTGCCTCGGTGACGACGCCCGTCTTCAGGCACCCACTGTGTGACGATCCTGGCCCATCTGTTTTCATACATCCTATACGTATGATCCTCCAAGTACTATTTCAGCCTTGCAGACGTAACGCCAACATTGGCGATGCCTGTCTTCTAGCATATTATGGTGTTGCGAATTTGGTCAGCGAGTTTGATTTTTTAAATACAAAAATTACTATTAAGTATTGAATATTATACAACATGAAAAGAAATGATTATATCCTTTAGATAATCTTTATGATTGTATGACATTCATTCTAAACGCTTATTTCAAAGCTACAAGACCACCAAAAGTTATAACACAGTTTCAAAAGTTATAGGTAGGTTCTCTGTAAGTAGGTAGGTAATAATTGATTAGATTAAAGGATTTATGTACGTATTCCTTAAGATTGCGGAAGATGGAGGGCCGCTGCTGACGCAACATGGGCATGCATTGATTCAGTCTGCCTAATTGATAATTTTCCTATATTTAGGAGTGATCGGTAATGGGCCAACTCAGGCCAGTTTTTCTCACGTTTCTCATATATCGTAACTAAATTACTTACGGAACGACACAAAATACTGATGATGTCATTTTGACATAACCTTTTGATCGTTATCTAGATTTAAACTGACATAATACGGAACATAAAATTCATTTGTATAAATTTTACTAGTGTCTGTATTAAGAGCGTTTACGCCGTACGGCATTTCATACAAACTTTCAAGCCGTTGTTTTTCGAAATTAATGAACCGATTTTAATGAAACTTCATACGCATAAGCAGGATACAAAGGTCTAAAAAGTTAGCAGAGAACATTTTCGAAATGTCTTATTTAAAAAAAGATAACTGGAAATCTCTGTTTCTATGGAAACTTTAAAATCGGTCTAATTTGGCTGTAACAAAATTTTTCGAAAATGTTCTCCCTCTGTTAACTTTTTAGACTTTTGCATCCTGCTTATGCGTATGAAATTTCATTAAAATCAGTTCATTCGTTTCGAAAAACAACGGCTTGAAAGTTTGTGTGAAATGCCGTACGGCGTAAACGCTCTTAAGAGAAAAACACGAGGCAACACTCACTAAACCCATGCTTAGTTAGTAAGCAGATGTGTCTTAACGGCCAATGGCCCTATGCGTACCTACGTGTATAACATACCAATTTATACTCATTCGTCCTAGACTTAGCCTGGCATGTTGCCAAGAATTGATCGTCTGCTAATTTAAGAATCTAACATCTAACTAGTTTCTTCAGTCAGTCTATTGGCCTCAATCACAATTCTAATCTTAACGTCTTGATGAACAGAGGTTAGTAGATGAAGGAGTAGAAATTATACACGGTGTAATTGAAATAACCGAAAACCTGAAAAGGGGTAATTGTACTCATCATTATGAACATTTTTAACTGTGGGAATAACATTGAAATCGTGGAAAAAAAAACCTTATTTTATAAATCAATGGTTGCTCTATAGGTACATTTTGCGAACATTACGTATGGAACAGCAGTTATTTTTTGATGAGTATAATTTCCCCTTTTCTAGTTTTCAGTTATTGCAATTACACCATATTTGTATAGGTAAGTACGTATATATGGAATTAAGAACCATAGGCCCTTAGTTATTATAATGAAAGAGTTATTAATGATGCAATATGGTAATGTTGGCGAAGCACTGCATTGACTTCGTTTGACCCGTGTCACCTGTCATGTCTTAGTCAATGGTTGCAACACTTATGGAAGTACGGATACTGTCGGCATATCCCAAGTCATACTTTATGTAGGAATGTATTGTGTACATAATAGAGCCATTACATACCGCTCGCGCTAAGTTTGCCGCTGGCCGTCAGTAAAACTATTAAATATCGAGAAAACCGAAGAATATTAATTTTCTGAATAAGTAATAATCAGATGCGCTTACGATGACGTTAATTACATTACTATGAGGGCGACTCAGTTGGAGGGAGCCGGCAAACTTAGTACGAACAGTGAGTACCTATACATTTCTGTCTTATATACCGATGACACGCCACCAATTATTTGAAAACGTACTTAACGATTAATGATTTCGTTACTTCCCTTTAATAACAGTTAAGTTCCTGTCGGTGTCAATTACATTTCGAAGTATTCATGATACGTTTTTCATTAATTTAGCATTTCGAAGGCAATATCAATCGTATGCATAGATTTGCGTAAATAGGCAACATTAAAATTACTAGCTAAAATCCATTTACTTTTGGAAATGTATCGAGGATATAGGGAGCTTGCAGGATATCTTTGACAGCTAAAATTAATTTTGACTTAGATTCTCCACAGTGAATTAAAAAACATTTCTAAAGAAAAACATTACAAATGAAAAAGAAAACTCTCATTAGGTATAGTCCTCTTCACCGTATCCGCCGACAGCGACCCAGAACAATTTTCATTCCTTTTGTGAACTCTCTGATGACTTGCATAACCAAATTTGGTCTTGAAAACCCGGTGTGTATGTATATGAAGGCTTTGGGCGACTT
Organism: Gortyna flavago; assembly: GCA_963669345.1. NCBI lineage: Eukaryota > Metazoa > Arthropoda > Insecta > Lepidoptera > Noctuidae > Gortyna > Gortyna flavago. The sequence goes on from OY770131.1 coordinate 6,933,822, forward strand.
TTGCGTAATTGCTGTTTCTTGTTTAGGTCTTCAAAACGATTTGTTTCAAGGCATTAGTGGTTCGAAGTGCCAGTACCAGTACCGTTCTCTATTTCGAGCAAGCTCCAGCCACGGACCAACTCTCAACTAAGTACAGACGCCAGCACATCAAGCTACCCGAAACTCTAATATTTTCCTAATCAACTTTGAACCTTACGCTTTAGCGATAAAGTTGAAAATCTATAAAAGAAATTTGACAGATTGTAGTAACTTGATGTGTTGGCGTCTGTACATGAAGAGTAAATAATTCTGAAGTCTGACCATTAAGCAACGAGTTATTATTACAAAGCAAATGTCGGCGTTTGATGTGGGTACCTACCCGTGGTACCTACTGACACTCGACACCCATACAAAATCTACTAGAATATCTAATTACATGTGGACACAAAAAGCCAAAAAGTTTCACTTGATCTTTAATGTCATTCAAGTCAACACAACACTCAGAAATGAGTTGACATCATTATTGTTGCACGATAACCATTTATCATGTTCAAAGATTATCTCGTTTTCAACAATATATTCTATGGACTATGGACACGGCCGCTCAGGGATGACGAATTTTTGGTGTGAGTACCACGGATGGCACGCGACGGAAAATTCTGGGCACGGCATTGCCTATAGTATGAAATCGAAACTATTTTTATATAAAATTTATACAATACTGATCTACAGTACATTATTCATTCTATATCTATTAGTATTAGAATTCGTCTTTTATTAACGAATAGCTTTTACCCGCGACTTCATCTTATGTTTGGAAGTCAATCACACTATAAAACACAACAATATCCTAAGTATTGCACTCGGTAATAGTTAGTAGCTCTCTATTAGTAAAATAATCGGATCACTCAATCCGAATCATGTAAAGTTAGTACTTATCCATTGCTTTATATGTTCGAAAAATTTGTCTGCTCAACAACGTAAATAACGCAATGAATTTTGTTGTACTGTCAAAATAAAATCCATCGCTACTGTTAGTGTGTTATGCAATTACCTATTTCCAGAGATTACCTTTTACAAACAAACAATTTTATCTCTTTCATAATAAAAGTTTAGATTTTTACGTGAGTGTTTTTTAGTGCTGCCTAACTTTCCCAAATACTGTTAGCTCGTCTTGGCCACAAGATTTTTGTATGTGCATAATGTGGTTTGCCATCCCTAGTCTAGCACTTACGAAGCAGACAGTCGGCCCTTTGTACCCTGAATCTCATATCTGTACCTCAGCCGTTGAATAACTTCCTTGAACCATGTATGGTGTTAGTCGGGAAGCATTTCTACTTGTGTTTTGTTACTTGCTTGTTAGTCACAAATAGGATTTTCCTTTTGGTTAAAATGTTACATGTGCTTATGTGTAATGATGATTCAGTATCTGCGGAGTGCGGGGTAATTGCGTATCACACTTACTAAAGCAATCGCTTTCATCTTGAAAGTTCAACAACATTAATCGCATTATTTACGTTCTTGATTAGACAATTTTTTCGAACAAATGAAGCAATGGATTAGCAATATCCTTCTAAATGATTCAGATTGTAATTGATAGTGTCTTACGCAATCAAGGTGTTGGCTGGTTGAAACTGGGGCGGGTTATTCTGTTTAATCAAATTATTTTAGGATTACAAGTAAGATTATAACTTAAAAGTATTAGCCCACCGGTTTCATATAGTGTTATTTAAATGGCCATATTTCAAAAGACCACAAGTATATTTTTCCTTTTATCGAGTATTGATTCTAAGAAAAAGCAATTTACCTTCATTCTGTAACTACATTATTACTAACACTACCAAAAAAACTTAATACCTAAGTGAGCAATTAACAAAAACAGTAACCATCTAAAGGAGGATAATAAACTAGCATTCAGCAAGCAATTCTCAGAAGTAGACGTAAGTACAATACTGTTCTTCAAAATATGAAATGCACGAATATTAAAATTAGCATTTAGTTATTCAATGTAACTTGAACGTTTACGCCTATTAAATAACGGCAGAAATCCGAGACGCTACTATTAAGGAGGTGTCGTAATAATTGTTTGTAATATTATATCTTTCAATTTTTATTGCGTTTGCTTTAGGCTTCTGGTCAGGAACATTCAATTAGTCCCTATAAATATCAAATGACTGGGTATTGAAACAAAAATAGTCGTTTAAATTAAACTGAGTATTAACATTGGTTGATAAGTCAATCTTGAATGAAAAATGCATGTTTTTCATGAATGTCAATCTGGTAGTCATTCTCTTTTTATACACACACACGCAGACGAAATATTCATACAGTAACACCTACACTAATCCCCATGACCAATACAATAATGTCATGAACGCCAACATCAAAATCAATTACAGGGGCTCAAGAAATTTAATATTGTTGTTGACAGAACAATTCGTTGCGGTGTTGAGTTCACTCCGTTATTATGAGCGAAACGCACTTCTTGCTCTCTTGGCCACACGCGTTGCTTCATCTAAGTCTAATTCTTACATTCGGTACGCAGCACGAGCTCTTACACCTAATTCAGTTTCGACATCTCTTCCAGTGTGAACAAAATGTCTTTTACGTTTCGCAGTCATCTCTTTGATATAATTATCTACCTATATTAGTATTATCTTTATCGCTGTCATCGGATATTGGCTAAATGCACACGGTATTGACCTTCATGCATTCTTTATTTCATAATTTGATACTTTGTCTGCATACTATAGTATCATATGATGTAATTCTAATTGCATCTTAAGGTTGTTTGGTATTTAAGTAATATTCTATTTGGTGCACTTTTGCAGCTTGACTAATCCAGTTATATGTAGCAGAGCTCAAAAAAACATACATATTTATGAATCGCTTTTGCAATATATGTATTCCAATGATTCTAGTAATGTGTTTTGTCTAGATGCAGTTTTATCTAAAGGTTATGGCAATTCTTTCATAAAGAGGAAATAATAATACTATTAAATCAAAATTGAATATTATCCATACTTCCTTAATAATATTATAAATTCGAAAGTAACCCTGTGTCTGTCTGTCTGTATGTTACCTTTTCACGCCTAAACCACTGAACAGATTTCGATAAAATTTGGCAGAGAGATAGCTTGCATCCCGGGTTAAGACATAGGATACTTTTTATCGACATACTTAGCGGGCGAAGCCGCGGGCGGAATCTAGATTTTACGGAAGCTGCAAACTCAAAATACTGATGCCTGAGAGATATTACATTGATATAATTAAATTTTATAATTATTATTAGATGTTAATTATCTACATCATAATATTTATATTAAATACAAATGGTCATGATTTTCATAAATTAGCAATCAAATTGCAATACTAATGATTAAATTACATTATTGATCGATGGTTTGAACAACATCGGTTAAATGGCTACTTCTTACGTAATTATGTTGATCTTCAAATCGGTAATGATCCTAATAGGCCATCAAAAAGTAATAGACTTTGACTGTGATTACATGTTTACGAATGAATTTTCTTACATACGCTCTAATGATAGTCTTGGTGCTAAGCTGTTTGATTTATGATATCTTGTCATTTGCGATCAACTTCCGTATGATCAATACCAAGTAGGTATTTGATCTTTATATTGGACATGTAATAGATAGCTACTAATGTACCTATGCCTAAAGTTCGGGTATAATATATAATTATCCATTACATTAGGTACCCTTAATAAGCAGGTTTGTAACGAATTTATTCGATATTTTCAATTTCCTGCTTATATTTATAATATATACCGATATATGTATATAATATACCGATATATGTATATACATACATATATGCAAAATATGCACGAGTTTAAATTGAGTGTTTATATATAAAATTCAATATTCTTGTCAAATTAGGTATTTGTTTCCACAAATGACCGTCATTACAGCTCGCGAGCACGGGTCGTAACTCGTGGATAATGTTGATGGCATTCCATCGATACCTAGCTGTAATTTGACTGAATCGTCTTGAACTTACAACCTTCTCGTGGTCTTTGACATCAGTTAATGTTATCAAGTCCAAGGTAGTTTTGAGTATGAGCTTTTTGCGTGTGTGGATAATAAATAACTCGTTAAGGCGACTACATGACCTAAAGCGCGGTCACTATCGGACTGCATAGAAAAGAAAGAGATGTGCGATGACACAACGCTGGTAATTTATTGCAAAATATGAAAAAATCATCTATTGTTGATTTATCAAACACCAAACAAATAAAAACCGTATACTAAAATTCGGGGAATTAAATTGTCTTTTATATGGTGAAAGTTTTATGAAAATACACCCGATAGTGTTTGCGTGATTATCGTTTTAATGTCCGCGGTAGATATTACTTTACAAATTAATTACACTATGTTAAAAAAATTAATTGCAAATATTCACATATCAAATTACGAAGCAAATTGTCTAGTATAACATTTATTTTTTTCAAAGAAATCAGTCCGGTCGATTAGACGTGATGTTGAATTTAAAATCATTAGAAGTCGTATATCTGCGCCTTAAAGGTTTTGTCAACTCGTTTAAGTTTGAAAATGCAAATATTTTCATGCTAAGCCTACTCTGAAATAAGGCGGTGCAATAGCAGTCTGCCTTTTTCTGTCTCAGGTCGCGGGTTCAATTGTCTTAACTGAATAAGTATTTGTATGGCATTTGTGCTGAGTCATATTGCTTGTTTACAAGCACAAACAATCAAACCTAAGACAGATCAGATATTCAAGAGAGCGGCATCAAAAATATTGCTTTGAATGTTGCACATGAGTCACCTATTTATTGAAATAAAAAAATAGTTGTAGCTGTTGAAGATACATCAATAAATAACAATGACGTAATAGAAGTCATAACAAATGACATTCACTCAATAGAAGACGAACAATGAACAACCCATCAGTCTTTTTACATTGTGCCCAAAAGCGTGCAATTTTTTGTCGCGTAACTTTCTTGGGCAATATATTCGAAACTAACTACTGGCATGGTTTTGGTCGATCAATGAATGAATCTATAAACCGTTGATAGCTGTTACATAAACCTCGATATTGTAATAGTGGAGTAAGATCGTAATTCAATCATTTCACGGTTAAGTGTTGTACTGCCATTGACCCTATTCAAGTATTTCTTGTTTTAGACTATTGATAAGGGCTTAAGTTGGTAAGTTGATTGAACTTTGGGTAACGTGTTTTGTGTAATTAATTTTTATATGTGTATCAACGTTTTAAGATGTTTCTTCTTTTGTCACGCTATTATTTTGGTTAAAACTGTCATGTTACTTTAAAAAAGCCTTGTAACAATATTTGCACATTTTTGTAGATGTGAGTTTTTATCTTTCTTTACATCTCCACTGGATCCGTAAATATGCTACTGTTTAAAAATCATTTCATCATTAGGTAGAATCGAAAGTTAAACGAGGACTTTAATTAAAAAAAATATTAAAATAACCGTAATTGTGTTTGCCGACTTTGATTTATGTATAGGCATCCTATTAATTATTTCTAATTCGCTATTAATAACTATTTTAGCATCTAAATGATCTAATTGACACAGCAGAGCCTTCATAAATAATATCGTGTGCGTGTTAATTTGTAATGAGGTTGCTTTTTATTCGAAACTGATCATTGGCAGTATTATCTATCACATTTATATAGGCAATATATTCCGCAAACATTGAATGCCACGCTTTTGAGTATTCAAGTATTCGTGACCGGGGTTTCAAATAAACAGTAAAATCTAATTACTTAACTACTCGTACATACAATTCTAAGCATTTGTTAGGTATGTCTTCCAGGATACAATTATTTACGCAATTACGTACAATAATAGGTGTTCTATCGTTATTTGACTTAATGACATCCAAGACGGTAATTTGAATTTACAAGGTGTAATGCAAAATATTTGACGATGATGCTGAAATTACGTTGTTCTTAGGTCTTGTCCCTCTGTTTATTCCAACTATTTTGTTGTTCATTATAATGTCGTTGAACTTTTAAGAGCAAATCCGGAAACTGGTTAGTAGGAAAGGATAATTTTTTTATGGAAATTAAGGCATTAAGAGATGGCACATATTTTTTATCGATGAAGGAAAACATCGTGAGGAAACCTTCATGTCCAAGAACCATAATTCGAAGACGTGACGTCTATCAACCCGCACTGGGCCCGCGTGGTAGATTACAGCTTACTCCCTGTCGTAGAGAGGAGTCCTGTGTCTCAGCAGTGGGAACATAATAGGCTGATTGTGACATATTTTGTGTAAGTCCTCCAATCTATGGATTTGTATATATTAAACTAGAATATTCTAGAATTCATGAAGATCCTCTATCTTCTATCTAAGAAAAGTAACCATTCTACAAAATAAACCATGACATTATTCGTACATCGTGTGTAACACCGGATTACTTAACAGTCGTAATGTAACAGCTTGTTTTAATTCACTCATTGCACATAGCACCGCGTCTGCCCATTATATGCTAATTGGAAGACGACACGCAAAATTGCTACAGACAGAAAGCGAATTTTCAATACAACTATAGCAATGAGATAAAATGACATTATTTACAGTAGTTTTTCTACAAGATATAAAGATGTTATTACAATTATGTAGAAACCAGTATCAACCAATCAATCTACTTAAATCATAAACATCGACAATACACATGAAAATAGAACTCAATTTTGCCAGTATTGGAATTGTTTGTCACTAGTTTACAAGAATTTAGTTTTAAACATCTAAATAATGAGAAGAAAATTGGCGCAAAATGAGATAATTCTATACTTTGCAAACAAAAACTTCCGGCTGAAGCATTTCTGCACTGATCACAGAACACTTAAACAAATTATGACACATGAAAGATTATACAAAGTTACTTCAGCTTTACATAACCGCCAAGCCTTTTGCGTGTAAACTGGTGTACTCTTCTTGCGTCAATGGTACCGTGTAACCATAGTTCGGAAACCAAGTTGAATGGTTTTAGTCGAATCGTTGCAAAAGTCAGAGGTTACGCAAAAGTTACGGGTTAGACGAGGGATGGACGCGGAGTGCATGCGAAGCGAATTGCTTTTGGCGACGTGAGATTTTTTCTTTCGTAATTTTGTCTAGGATGGTTGACCACTGACGATGTCGATGTCGATGCATTATGATTAGATTGTTGTAGTTGTTCATGCAAATTTTTATGATGCTATCTGTAAATTAGGATCTATATCGAAAACAATTGGTGGAACTGACGAAGAAAAGAGGTTGTAGAATGTAGATGTCAGGTGGCTGACGATAACGTTAAACCGTATCTAATGGAACTTAACGTTAGAGTGAGTCAATCACAGAAGTACCTAATAGTTTCAGTTTGAAAATAGGCCAGGATAATGATAACGAATTTGCAGTACAATTCAGACTACGCTCATTGAAGTTGTTGAGGCAATCACATAAATTAGTATCATAAACACCGGGGTGAAAGTTCGATGGTCGCAATATTTCAATTATGCGGTCGCGTGCTGTACCGGCTCCACATAAAATATGATGAGCTGCGGTTTCTTGCGTCATTCTATTAAAAATGCTAATTCTCTTCTACTTCTATTGTCTGCACGAGGATTTTGTTTTAATATTTTGGATAGTTTCGTAAAATTTGTAAAATATACAGCCTTGATACAGTGACCTCTTCAGATAACAAATAAAAGGTGTTTTACTATTACATTTTCAAAATGTTTGAGACCTCAATGCGGAAATGCGTTCCTTAGCAACGGGTCTAAAACTATAATATCTAAGTTAGATTAAAAGTTTTAAATGTATTGTTAATATTTTCCGCTTATCTCATTCGGTGCAATCCTGTGGTAGATTGCAAGATTAGCGTTTGTAATTTAATTTGTGCTTTCGCCTGTATATTTTCGTTTATCTTACATTTTTATGCTGTCAGCGTCGCACATATTTTTAATTAAAGGTACCTATTACAATCAAAATTATTTCTGGTTTGGTTTCGACACATTGACAGGACGCCGTGACCAAAATCGTGATGTGTCAAAGAGTTGCAAACAGTGAATGATGTTTTAAATAATGAATTTTAATGATGGTCAGGGTATGATGAGTTGACAGGTCGCGATTAGCTATTGTGTGTGGCAGTATAGCGACCTCTTGGTGTGGGGTCATAACTTAAGCGACATTTTGTAGTTAGAGACATGATTTTAGACGTAAAAAAATATACACCAAAGCTCGCAGTTTTTTTTTCTTTCCGGTCACTGGTTCTATGTTCTATAACATACCTGAAAAAAATATTGTTGAATACTACAAATGACATAATTGTATAGCTGTTAAAAACCTTCAGTTGTAAATGAACAAGTGACATAACGGTGCCGACTACGTGTTGTTGAAAGATGAAATAGCCAACTGTTTTCGATGAGTCATTCCGAATGTAGGTAAACGTTTTAATAAAACATGATAACCGCGAATCCAGGATATAACTAATGATGGTTTGTTCGTTTTCCGCTTTTGATTTCTATCAGCCTAGAAAGCACAAATAGAACATTAGAAAAACCAACCATTTCACGCATTCAAAATAATATTCAATAGCGAATATCGGGGACTCCATCCAACAGAGAAAAAAGGCGGGTTCTAAAAGATTCATAATTATACCAACCAAATTTACGAAAATGAGTACGATGACCTTTAAAAAATCATCTCCAATTTCGGGGCCCTATTTCAAGTATAATAATAAACATCACGAAGACGCCAGAGAGCACACGTAACTTACTCTTTGACCTCCATCGACGAAGGTTGCGCAACTGATAGTTCCCATGTCAACGCTATAGCTCACCTATTTACTTGTACCTTATGTAATGCATGATGCGTATCGTACATTACTTTCCTATGCTTTGAAAGGAGTTAATCAAGACTGGTTGGTGAAGTTGAATTAAGGAAAATGCAGTCGAAACTAAAATAATTGAGACTTATCTAAAAGCTGTGACTAATAACTATAAATAGAATGATGCACACAAATGTTGATAGATGGAGATCAGAGTAAGACCAAAGAAAAGATAGAAGGATTGTGTTATGATGAAAAAGAAAGGGGTGCCTGATAGCGTGACGGTTTACAAGGTAGAATAGTAGAAGAAAACGTTTTTCGCTGACCCTAAGTAATATAGGACAAGTGCAGGAAGATGATAAATGATGGCGAAAGGGGCAAGGGCGAGGGGTATCGTGTTTCCCAGTAACTCGCTTTTTAGAGGTCAGATAGGCAGTCGCTTCATCTAATACTTGTATTCAGTTGCATCCAGGCAGATTGGAAGCCAATCACAGCATAGTTGGGTAAAGGCTTGGCAGATGATGATTGATGATCAAAGGTCGAGGCAAGGCTTTAATGATTATAGCAGTATTGTCTAACAAGAATGCATTGCAGTGGTATATTAGAACGATCATACCAAACAGTTTAATGAACCATCTAATGATGTTGAAATCAAACGCGTGTTTTTAAAACATTCAATTGTACACGGATGATTATGACGTTTCCGAATACAGTACCAAAATGGCGATTGCATAAAAAAATTACTTAGCTAATTAATTCACGCTAATTATAACTTGAAAAACTCACACACTAATCCTATTTTGTAAGATTAATTTAATTTACACATCGTGCTATTACTTGGGTTGTTTCTAAACAGTTCCCATTCTCGAAACATTTATTTTTTACGGTTTTAATTCACAAGTACTTGCAAAATTTAACCTTAAAAAGATTTATGGGTGTATCGTAGTTGAGATTAGTATCGGTTTTATTTGTTTTCTACTGCATCATGGCGTTATGCAACAGTGGGGTGGCCGTGAACTCCCGCGCAGCGTGTGTAGGCGCCCTAATAATGTGTACCTTTTTAATTGCCGCCTTCCCGCTATTGTGTTCGAATGTAACAACGTGCTAACGTATTATGTTAAAGTTTTTACAATCGCATATCACATTGTGTTTGTAATTTATATTATTCGGAATAGGAATTTACTCGGCTTTATTGTATCTATGTGTGTTCCATCCGGTTAGACTGGCAGCCGACCCCAACATAGTTGGGAAAAGGGCTAGGCAGATTGGTATTGATTTAATAAACAAAACAAAGAATAAAGGTAGGTGTGATATTAGTTATGTTGAAATATTTTACTTCATAATGACATCAGCCCCAAATATTGTTGTTATTATTTGTGTAGGTATGTACAGTAAATATAGAACTAGAGAAATAATTGCCAATATTAAAATATATTTTATTAGGGCATAAAATTGACAAAGTGGTTTTAAATTATGAATTATATCCTACCCTTGTCAGCAGCTCGTAAATAAAGTAATTGTCATTTACAATGACTTTAATATTATATATTGTCATAATTTACATAATAATAATATATAATTATATTAACAATTATTTTCCGGTCTTATACGGTTCTTAGATACTCGTTGTAACTGCTCGTTTAATACCATTTATACTTATTACTATCTTATGTATTAAATCACCTATATCGAGAATCCTTGAATAATTTTTTTACTTTGCAATTGCTTTGCCATTTTGACAACAATTCCCAGAAAATTTTAACTTCGCTAAGGTTGAAACTATCTAAGTATCTAAACCAATATAAAAAGGAGCACCACTTCCAATACGCGTAACGTCCGTTTATGGCCCTATTGTGTTTCAAAGTTTTTTTTTTTCAAATCGATCACATTACCATTGTCCTTCATATTTTACGATTAGTCGCTCTGCGTTCGTCAGTCCAGTACCTACAGTCAAAGCGCAAAGTGTAATGTAAGGACGTGTAAAAAGAAGTGTTTGAAAAACTTTATTGAAACAAAAGGAGATGTTTCAAAATGGGCCAGGTCTATGTACAGTAACTCAAAAAAAAAAGAGAAAAATCCATAGAATTCAGGAAAAATACAGATAATTCAATTAAATGTATACTGTTCTGGTAGTGAATTGATACTTATCAATTATTTTTATCGACTTTCAACATGGCGTGTCACCGATTTAGTTACTCTGTGCTTAAAAACAAGGACAATTAACCATTGATCATAGAAATAGAACTGTTAGCTGTCACAAAAGTGTCACTTTCGTTTTGTCGTCGGTCGTGATTGTGTTCGTTTTGTTTTGAGTTTCTGGAGTTCTTTTTAACAACCTCGCTTTCGTTTTTTGGATTTAATACCGTTTCTTTCCCATCTGTTCACCTAGCTTTCGTTTTTGGACTGTTACCCGGCTTGTGTTGTAAGGACTTCGACTTTCTTGTGTGGTTTCCTCCACAGAAATAAACATGTCAAACGTCATTAATCAATCAAAATGACAGTTTACCGCCATGACGGGTTTTTGTTGTGTGTTGCAATTTCAAGTGTAATTTCTTATGTTTACCAGCAAAACAAGCCATTTCAAAGTAATTGGACAGTTGAGAACTGTTTTAAATGAATTTTCCTATTTTTTTGTATAGTGTACAAGGACCTGGCCCAGGCTCCATACATTTTGAAACATCTCCTTTACAGAACATATAGATTTTTACATGGCCCGTAAGAACCTAAAATTCAATTACCTATTATAATTATGTATTTCGATTCAAACTGGAAGCATAGGTACTATATCTATGACTGGCTTCTGCCTTCTGAGTCTTCTGACTGCGTGAAATTTCTTGTTCCCCCGAAACCCCCCCCCCCCCACCCCGTCGCATACCCCGCGCTATTACTTCGTTTTCGCTTAATGTTCTGACTTTTATTTCTTTTTCCTCAGCTCCTTAGGATCCTAGCGTGATGTTAAATAGCCATTAGCCTTCCCTAAGAATTAGGCTATCAAATAAGAAAGATTTTTTCAAATACGAGCAGTAGTTCAGAGGTTAACGCTTTCAAACATACAAAAAAAAACTCTTTTGCTGTATTTTATTTGTACATTAGTCTATGTATAGGTACCTAATCATTTTCCTTGATTAATTCATGACACTTGTCCCCATGGCTTCGTTGACATATAGTTTTTAATTAGTTCTCAGAACATTGAACAAACGAACACTTATTGGAACTTTTCTCATCTTTTCCCAAGCAATATTAACACTTTTGTAGGCATTGATAAATAACGGAGTTATCGTCTCATTCTCAGCTCTCTATTGTATCGAGTTTTTATGAAGCTCTGACTTGTGGTTGGTTTTCCCTCGGTGATGTTTAAAATCATCGGAAACTTAGTTATTAGGACTAAGTACTAAGAATTGATTTATTGAACATGCCTATAACTACACATTAGCTGTTGTCATTACCGACACAACAATTTTAATTGTAGTTTTTTTTTCTAAATTCTTCTTGTAGAAGAACTTCAAGCATTTTTAACTCTTTTTCAAAAATATTATTTTATGTTAGACTTTTATTTCCTTTTTTGGAAGCCAAATTGTGGTAAATGTTAAAGAATCAAATCAATCCTTCTTAGGCTAGCAACGGTTATGCGACATAGTTTACAGTATGCTGCTTTATTTTTTTAATACAACGGATGAAAAAAGACGCTTAACGAAGTCGAGATCAGTCACTAATCCCGTCATTGTGACATTTTTTTTTGTACTGGAGCATACCTGCATCTGATTACCTGGAAACCTTCTGGTTACGGAAATATTGAAGGTCAAACTAATAACTTTTTTCACGAAAACAAGTTTTAAATGTTGTTAAACTTAACTTTGAATACCTCCACAACTCTTGTACAGTTGCCTGCACCCCACAATGTTTTGGTACGTCATAGCGTGCTGCCGTAAACAGCGATTTTTCACACCAAAAAGAAAAGTCGTTGCGCAGCAATAATTTTTAGTTTGACAGACAGTATTTGTAGATGACGGATCTGTGATGGGTCTTGTTACACCCTGCATTTTCGAAACTTAATTAGCGCACAAGAATTTTCTCCACGTAGGAACAAGTTTAATTAGTCAATAAGGTACCAATATGTTCGCTGCCTAGCCACCCAACATGTGGAGCTAGTGTTAGTTAGCTCACGCGGAAGTGTTACAAATGCTTGGGTATCGTTTGCAATCTAGTGAGACGGCAATGTGTTGGTATAAGATCAGAAATAGAGCGTAAATCGTTATAGGTTGCTATAGTTCACTGGTCGCTGGCGCCATATTAACACGTAGGTACTGTTAGATCTGTGTTGTTTTGCAAGATAAAAGAAAAAAAGAAAGAAAAAGTATTTATAGCGACTCGTACAGGAAGATCACAAACCAAATTAAACACAGTAAAAAAAAAAACAAGTTATATAAAAACAATGCTAAAAGGCTCCTATCTCAGCATGATGCTGCGACATTTAAATAATAAATGTCGCAGCGCTGGTATTCTGATAGATAGTTACAAAAATAAATAAATAATAAAATATGTAAAATATTAGCAAACAAAATAAAATATTAATTTTTAATTCACGCCTGACGTAACCTCATTACTTGTCTATGCCTTGAGTGTCAGAGGCAGTCTAGTGTGTCTGTGTCAGATAATGCAGGACCTTTTATGTACAGACAGCTGCAAAGTAATTGGGTATCCCCACGGTATCCCTTATGCTTTATAATAGAAAACGAAGCTTCAGTGCAACGATCTGTAGATACCTACTTGTACCAATTCAATTTCTAAGATTTCGCGTCCCAGTTTTCTAATCGAAAATTACCAACTACAATTCCCACATGAACTTGTTTTTCTGAAAATGCCAAAGGTGCCTGAAAAGTTGTATGGAAATCGGTTATCATGGTATGGGCATGTGATGCGGAGGAATGAGGAGAAAATTTCGTGAGAAAAGTATTGAGTAGGTATAAATGTGGCTAAACGAGTAGGGGAAGACCAAATAAACGATGGATGGACTGTGTAAAAGATTATATGGGTAGTACGGGGATGACTACTAAGATTACAACTAATAAGGAAGTACCTACGTCCATAATGTACTCGAAGGCGCAACATGTGTTTTTCTATCATGAGAATTAGTTTAGTAGAATTAATTTAGAATTAGTAGTTAATCTTTTTCTACCATGAGAAAAAGACATGTTGCGCCAACCTTAAATAAATTGGGATAAGAGCAGGAGTATGATGATGCCTTCAATTTATTCACTTTAGTTTACCTAGTTGCTCAGAATCTGTGTAAAACAGGTTTTTGTGTCAGGCAACACAGAAACAAAAACAAACAAAACGAAGAAGTTATGTATGAAAAATACTTCAAAACAATTGTACATTGTGATTTCATTACCAATTAGTCTTGTTAAATAAGAGACTAAACAACTAGAATCTACTGACGTTGCTCACCTACCCAGACATACTTACAAATTTTTGCTGAAACCCGTTACGAGAAATTAGGTTCTTAATTGAGCAGAACTTGAGAACTAAAAGAAAAACAAATAGAAGTAATAATAAGTTCCCTCTTTAATAAGTACTTACATAATTGTTTTTAATTTGTCTAGAAGTTATGTTTAACCAATTTAGTTTATAACTAATACCTAATTAATTAATAAAAATAACAAAATTTAATCCTAACTTAACTAAAACTATACAGAAACTGGAATATAGCGTCGAAAAGTCCCCTCTTGCATTGGTTGTTCAGTTGCTGTATGTTTATGTAATAACGTTATTTAATATTATACAACACACAACATACTATCACGCCTGTAATCCTGGAAGGGTTAGCCAGAGGTGTACCTATAGTGGTGGTGTAGTGGTGTAGGTACACTCACGTTTCGCCAGTTATGTGTGTGTGTGTGTGTATTTAACATTATAACACTATTGTTGAACAATTATACTTGAGTATTGTTCTTTTTCTTTGCAAAATGTTTGAGGTAATTTTCAGTCTTTTGTAACTCATAAAATTTTAGCTCTTTATTTAGTAGCTTTATTTAGTGGCTAACGAGAAGAATAACAATAAATTTATTAAATCACAAGCTCCTGCACGTGACTTCGGCGTAAAAGTCATAAGATAGGTACATAATACAAATACAGCATTTTGTAATATCTTGGTTTAAAAGAGTGACGTACATACCTACATATATGTTTTGAAATAGGCAACTGGCTTCAACATTGACTAACTGATCGACTACTTGACAGTTCAAAAGTGCCTGGAAATGGTTTCATTGAAATAAATGCTTTGGGTTGAGTTTGAGTTTAAATATCCACCAACTATCAAGTAAACCCTTTAGTCGTGTAATAATAAATAATAATCCTCTGACCGATTTCGGTCACGGTGGCCAATCTCAACGAAGATTAGCCAGGTTCGCAGGAGATATTATTATAGTGATCAAGTGTGTGCCCAAACACAGGTGCACTTTCTGTTCCTTTACTCTCAAAGTCTGGATGGGACGGCAATCCGACACGACCGGGGATAGATCAGGCGCAGGACCAACGGCTTTACGTGCTTTCCGAGCCACGGGGCTATCACACCAGCAACTTCCAAACTCCGGGCTACTACTGAGAAATTCCTAATGGAAAAACACAATAACACTTTGCCCGATCTGGGAATCGAACCCAGGATCCCATGCACAGCAGTCGCACTTGCGACCACAAAACCGACGAGGCAGTCAACGACAAAGCTAGTCGTGTACCTTATACTTGAAGATATAAATTATAAAAGAAGCACATAATTACTTCCTTGTCTTTTCCGTCCGTTCATTTATACAGTTGAGTTAAAACAATAGCTTGTTATAAAACAATGAACAACTTTAATGATACGTGTTTAAGTTCAACTGTGTGTTACAGATAAGAGTTTTGTCAAAATGATTTATGTTGTTAACATGGTCATCTACCTTTGAAACATTAACGTGATGTTTTATGAATATAACTTTGTTCCTTTTTATTTTACACTACGTAGAAATACCTAAACCAACTTGATTAAAAAAAAAAAAAAAACTTGGTGAGTTTCCTAAAAAAAACTATTTTTGTTTTGATTTTTTATGAAATCTCATCTGAAGATATCATCTTCTACTGTTTCGACAGGCAGTTCTGTTTAAAACTGACTACTAGTTGCTACTAATCCAAAATAGCACCCTATGCGTAACACTTAATCAATCATTTAAATCTGAATAATGTTGAAGGATATTGCCAATCCATTGCTTCATAAGTAGGAATAATATGTCTGCTCAACAACATAAATAACACAATAAATGTTTTTGAACTGTCAAAATAAAAGCCATTCCTACTGTTAGTGTGATACGCAATTATCCTGTAGTTAATTTAATATGTTATTTAAATCAAACTGTTCGTTGCAAATATACTATATGTCACAAAAATGTACATAGAACATCTTAATTTACCTAAAAGCGGTCAACTTAGATTTTATTAAGCAAGCTTTTCTGAACTAAAACCTTTAATATCCATACGCAGGCAGATTTAATCAATCACACCACGTTCCACATGCTAACGTCATATAAATAAAGTAACTATTAAGTTAACTACCCTTAAAGAGCGAAGCGACAAACTATATTCACAAGAATAACGATAAAATCTACGATTTTACATATATTAAAGGAGATGTTAAATATTTATGTGGACATTGAGCTGATTACCACAATGTAGCACTTACGACAAGTAAAGCTAAGTTTACAACGGGACAACATTATGCTACGGTGCAGTACGAAGCATAATGTAAGCTTGTTGCATGCTACAATAGTCAATAATTATCATGCCCCTAAAGATTATAATTATACAAATGCAACAGGGTCGCAGGGACATCGACATGCAAACTGTAACCATGAATTCAGCATAGGATTCTTGAAGTTATTCCGGTCTGATCCCCTGAAAACCCCCTCTACCCTCCTCGATCCCCTGATAGTTCTTCTGTTTTATCCACTATAAACTTTCTCATTCCGGTCTGACCCAGAGACCCCAAGTGTAATTTTTTTTCGACGGTATCAAAAAAAGCATCAGCTGTTTCATAGAAAAGTGGTCACAAAGTATGGAACAGATATTTTTTTTTAAATAACGGCCTAGAATTTTCAACGCAAGGAGTGCCGAACCGTATGCTGAATTCATGGTTACGGGTTGTCCACCGATGGCCCTGCCATGCCACCCTGTTCAATTACATATTTCGACTGTTAGATATTGATGCACAAACTCAGTCAATCAATCAGCAGTTCAATCAATCATCTCAGGCAATCTGCAGTTGGATACAAGTGGCGATAACTTGCAGATATGTAATACGGTGATGCAGCTACATGTGAACAGCCTACGCCACTATGACGTGCCACACTGTTTCAAGTTGTAGCTCCAGTGTAAACTAAGCTTAAGAACAACCTTGCAACTATAGATAAGGCTAGATGACCGTTAATAAAGCCATCATTTTACCCGTTCATTATTAAGACCACTTATTCGCTATGATAAAAAATAAGGGTTTTTCCTTTTTCGTCTCGCATTTTGCAAACTAATCCAGTTCAAGATTAACAAAACCTGATGGCTGTTTTGAAAGGTCTTGTACAAACTCAATGATCAGATTTTTAATTAAGCGTTCGCGTGGAAGTATACACAGTATCTATACTTACTGAATAACAGCCACATTTTTATAAAACTCCTCGTCGCTTTTACTTCGTTTTCGCTTAGGGCAGAATAAGGATACCAAATTAAAAATATTTTTTCAAATCCGACTTGTAGCTTCAAGAGATTAGCGCGCTCAAACAAATTAACAAACAAACTCTTCAGTTTTATTATTAGTATCGATTGATTAGGTATGTACAGTCAACAAAAGAGATAAGTATGCAGAATCGTCGGATATAGTTGAAGTTTAGTAAGAAACCGATTGATGTTGTCGACTGAAATTTAATTTTGATAAATGAGCTGTTTGTTTTCTATTAATAAAATAAAATTTTATTCGAGAACATCCATCGGCTTCTTACTAAACTTCAACTAGGATATCCGACAATCCTGCTTACTTATCTCTTTGGTTGACTGTACATGAATAAGTGCGTAGACCATACAAAGCTAATCAAATGTGAAGTTTAACATAGCTGAATGTAAAGGGTGTTGTAACCTACATACGCATTTCGAAGCTTTCAGATAAAACCGTTCAAAATCATTTTAATCGTAAATTGGTTTCAAGCCCAAGTTCATAATAACAGATGTCATTTATGAACAATCATAATCAGCCTATAATCTACCACGCGGGTCCAGTGCGGGTTGGTAGATGTCCAAAATGTCTTCGAAATTTTGGTTCTAGGACATGATGGTTTCCTCACAATGTTTTCCTTCACCGTTTAGAGATCAATAGTGATGAAATTATTTACACAAAGTAAAGCGCCTGTCTGGGTTCGAACTCGCGACCTGCAATTGTTAAGTCCCCGTTACCACTGGGCCACCATTCTCCCATGCACTATGACATGTATCATGTCAATGGAATTCACTTAATAGGGGTCAATATATTTATAGACATTAGCCACCCACGTAGAAGTAGTGTAAAATGCAATCTTCATTTAGCAACTTCAAAAGCGTGCATAGATTTGCATGAACTTATGGTGTAACGTCGATTCATCGAATGCGAGCTCTTGCGACGATGACATACTCATTTAAATAACTGTTTATCCTTTGAAAGATCTAGTACCTACTTTATTTATGAAGCAAATTACCTTAACGAAGGAATACCAAGATGGAAGACTATTTGAAAAATGTGGCTCTTTGTATGGACTGATGTCAAGAGCGATTGTAATGTGTTTAGACCGAATTTAATTACTGTCAAGATCTAATTGGTTCTTAGTACTTTAGTTTTATTTGAGCTGCGCTCCGCGGTTTCACTCGCATAAGTGTCGATCCTGTAGGAATATCGGGATAAAAAGCCTTTATGTTAATCCAGGGTGTCAGCTACCTCCATACAAAATTTTATCAAAAGTGGTTCAGCCGTTTAAGCATGAAGAAGTAACAAACATATAAACACACACACTCACAAACTTTCGCCTTTATAATTTTAGTTTGATTCTGCGTTATCCATTTGTTTAATTCGTCAAATCATTTGTTTAAGTTTTCATTGGTAGATCTTCAGGCACCCACTGGACTTTTGGGCTCATTCCTAACTGAATCGACGGAGAAGGTACAGCATAAAATAAAAATTTAAAAAATATGGCGAAGGAATGTACCTAGCAACATAGGTTCACTAAAAAAGAGAGCAATAGTTTTAGAGTTGCATAGGCCTTTCAGCACAGTACAGCACAGCTCTTGCGACATTTAGAGTTGCATAGGCCTTTCAGCACAGTACAGCACAGCTCTTGCGACATTTAGAGTTGCATAGGCCTTTCAGCACAGTACAGCACAGCTCTTGCGACATTTAGAGTTGCATAGGCCTTTCAGCACAGTACAGCACAGCTCTTGCGACATTTAGAGTTGCATAGGCCTTTCAGCACAGTACAGCACAGCTCTTGCGACATTTAGAGTTGCATAGGCCTTTCAGCACAGTACAGCACAGCTCTTGCGACATTTAGAGTTGCATAGGCCTTTCAGCACAGTACAGCACAGCTCTTGCGACATTTAGAGTTGCATAGGCCTTTCAGCACAGTACAGCACAGCTCTTGCGACATTTAGAGTTGCATAGGCCTTTCAGCACAGTACAGCACAGCTCTTGCGACATTTAGAGTTGCATAGGCCTTTCAGCACAGTACAGCACAGCTCTTGCGACATTTCAAGAGACAAGCCACTTCTTTTATAAATACATTTAATGACAGCCTCCTTTCTTCTCTTGCCAGAAATTAATTAACAGTGCAACAAAACGCTGAAACATTTAGCCAGTGGCATGATTAAAACATTACCTAAATGTTTTCACACAGTAATTACTGTCATTAGAAACTCTGGCTGTAATTGAAACGTGAGTGACAGAAAAGAGGGTACATTACAGGAGGTACTACATTTCAACTGTCATGCGTGACCTAGGCCGTTCGCGTTAAGTATCTCATCAGTCACGCATACATACAGTAGGTACTTAAACAGCATGCACGCACATATTGTTGTCAGTTAAAAATGGTCCTTATGTATGAATAAGACAAGCATAATGAAAGTGTCATTAGGATCACAAATATGAATTGCTGGTAGTACTGTTTCAAACACTCGCTGGCGTGTAAGTACAGCCCGATTCGAACTTTATGTCGGATTGGAACATAAGGCGAGTCGTTGCGCAGATACAAATTCACGTGTCAGCGGGGGTGAGGGGTGAGGTACTGAGCAGTGAGTAGCACACTTCAGAGCCGCCTTATAGTTTGAATCGGGCTGTACCAAACAGTCACAAGTTAAACAAACCAGTAGAACAGACCCAACGAGCTAACCTTGTCCTGATCCGTGACATCATCTGACAAATTGATGGACTATTTGCATTCATTAGTGCGTTCGATCACATAAATGCACACACTTATCTATGTGTTATTTTTAAACTAATCTCGCGCAAGCGCAGCAGTCAGTGGGAGGTCGTTAACATTTAGATGCGATTTTTGTGTTTACGTAGTGTATTGGTCTTGGAAGTAAATATATCAATGGTACTTTAATTAGTAACCTTCGCGCGTATCATATGCATGATACAGGACACCCCGAATACTGAAGGCCAATTACCGTAATTAGAAACGTTCAAAATATAGTCGCAATCTCATCTCAGCGACAATTAATATCAAAAACTCATCAAAAATGTACGGAAATTAGACGTATTATTGACAGATTGAGATCAGAGTGTGAACGTTGTTAAAATTACGAGAATTGCCCGGAGGGGCAAATTTTATTATTATATTCTGTCCTCACGCGTAGGTTTGCAGTCATCATGTTACTGCAAAACTACGCGATGCATCCTCTAAGATTCGTTTGTTTTAAATATTATTAGGGTTCTTTTGCGTAAACTTTTGGCACGTGTTAGTTAGGTAATAAAACACGAGTCAATAAATCCAGTGACTATAAATAATGCGAGGCTTATAACTTATATAAGCGAGAACCTTATGATTTCGCCCATTAATACGATTTTACGAGCCCACCTTGAACTGTTGCCATTAATTAGTTATTTGCGATGATGAATATTAACAAAATCAAGGACGAGACCTGTGCATAAATTATTGTAAAGATGAAGCAACCTAATGAGGGTTTGATTTAGGTACGAACTATCCAATTAAACCTTAATTAGTATAGAAGCTATTATTGTTACCGTGATTGCCTCATAACAGTTTTGCCAATTCAGAGATGCAGTTATTTTTTTTTGGTCAACATTTTTATCAATTTAAATCATCATTCAATTCATCTTTGACCTAAATGTTAGCCACCGTAGGCGCGGGCCTGCGGACGGCGAGTAATGGGTAGCTCGCCGTCCGATCAGGACCAGGCCCATGCCGGACGGCGCGTATGTGTTCCACGCGCGCCTCAAAGAGATGTCAGCAGACAAGGAGGGGCCCGGGGGTCAGGGCCGAAGCCTGCCGGGGCAGCGGGATTGTCCGAAAGGGTTACCGTTGCCCCGGAATATAAAGGGCTAAGGAAGGAACACGGATGGGTTTTAGTCAGTAAGAGTCTGACACTCCCTTCCGCTCCACCCAGAGCGGGAGGGATCATTTGATGATTTCCAATCCTTAAAAAAAAAAAATGTTAGCATAATTTATAAGAATTTATTTTTTACCAGTTCTCTGTCTATCGAATCATAACGAAGAGTTATTATCACTTGAAAGTTGATGCATAAGATTCTTAAAACGTTTACATATTATGAACACCAGCGCAGCGCACCTTTACGAAACTTTGAAGGCCGCCGCGCCGTCATGGATTAAATTAAAATTGAATTCTGTCTTTTAATCTGCATCAGCAGTCTGCTACTTTCTGACTTTGACACTATGGGACTTTTTTTTGCGAGAGTGCGTACCCTACCTAAATATTTTCATGTCGACAGTTTTAATATATAGTGTATTTTAAATATAATATTTTCATGTCGATACTTATAAATATTTTCAGTCTTGTCTTCAATGTGCGCATAGCCTTAAAACAAAACAAAGCCACACATGCAATACGCACTTTTTATTAATATCAAATGACAAAGTGCTGTCACGCTCAACTCGCTGTCACGTAGAACGAAATATGTAACACCAACAGAGAAAGGGCGTGTATCATATTACCCTTCAATTACCCTTCCTTGTCTAACCTGTCCGTTACGTATCGCTTGCCATGATACTACTCTTGGACATGTCGCATACATCGCGTTTAATTCAACATTTGATTAATCGCCTAGACAGCGTATAGCAGTATGGTGGGTTTTAATATTACCCTAGAGCAGGGAAATATGTTTAATATTATACTTAGCTCTTATATTTTATATAGATTAGGTCTTAGCCTATGATCTATATGAAAATTATTAAAGTCTATTCAATTTGATTTATAAAATATGGGCAACTCACAGACGCTGCGCGCTGATGGAATACCTATGTAGGTAAACGATCGCCGTTTGTTTATATTGAAGATTTTATATTAATCAATAAAATATTATGTACAGTTTATGAGTAGGCCCATATTTAGCGTTTTATATTAACGAGCTTTTAATTTAATGATGATAATTAAATATTATTAGATAGGTAAGTGTTTCATTAATTTAACCATTATAATAAAATATTTGATTAAATTAAATTGCAGCGTCTTTATAATAACGGTTTGTTGGCAATCTATTGCCATTTAACCAGTTTCTTGCAAAAACATTTACAAAGTTGATGGTTTGGGATTTATTGTTCACAATCGAATTGCCCATTAATAACGTTAACGAGTTTCCGACATAAGCTGTTTAATATTATAACGTGGAATACGTCTGGGAGTTATTTATTGAAGTTAACACCTTCTAGTTGGTAACAATATTGAGAAAGAGTAGGTAAATAATGTATGCGAGAAAATTATTAGATAAGTTTATTGTAAGCAATCCAATCACGTTAATAATTTAGTATGTATGTTTTAACATTGTAACTATAGCATACAATAATAATAATACCAGACTATTATTGTTCGACAGGGCCAAAGCCTCGTTTCGTATAGAGAAGGCATGAGCATTCATCACTAATAAAATTCACCACGCTTGTTTTCGACGGGTTGGCGATTTCAGACTTATGTTAATTATGTCCAGTTTTCTTCTTTTTCCTTTTTCTGTCCAGTTTCCAGTTTTCTTTCCTTCACCGATGTCAGTAATGTCCAAGATAAACTTAGAAAGTACAGACGCCAGCAAATCAAGCTACTACAATCTGTCAAATTTCTTTAATAGATTTTCAAATTTATTGCTAAAGCATCAGGTTCAAAGTTGATTGGGAAAATTTGACAGTTTCGGGTAGCTTGAAGTGCTGGCGTCTGTACATTTTATGAATTGCAAAAGTTACATTGGTACTTGTCCGGATTTGAACCCACAAAGCCCTCATGAATAAGAGGCGAGTCACTGCATCACGACTTAAAATATCCTAAAATATATTATAAATTATATTAACACATTATTCTTAATTTGTTTATTTGACGTTCAACATTAATTACTTGATGTAAAACATTCAATCATAATCACTATCTGTACAATTGCGTAGCGTAGGTAGTAGTGGCGTGGCAATGACATCTAATTGTAGCTGTTATAGCATTAGGAAGTCCATAATTAGTGGTTTTCTTCCATTTACACGTAACATGAGTATGAAGTAGTAATGTGATACTACACATTGCAAGTCATCTTTGTCTCTAATGCTGGCTTCTCACGTCGCGCGGCGTGAGATATCACAAGTCGCGTCGCGCCGGCCGATTTGTACGAGCGAGCATGCGCCAACAGGCGAGCCCGTGCTACGCGTTCTCACGGGCGTGGCGTGCATTGGTCCACTCCAGAGTACTTAACATTTGCACGGGTCAAAACGAAATGACCGTTGTTCACCAGCGCCACCCCGCGCGCGCTCTAGTCGCCACGAGTGCGTTCGCGCCGCGCCTTTGAAGGACTTCGAGGCGGATCGGACGAGCTTGCACGCGCTAGCCCGCGTCGCCTCGATTACCTTCACACGGCGTGTAGGCGCGAGCTGGCGCGGCGCGACTTGTGATATCGAGCGCCGGCGCCGTGAGAAGCCAGCTTTAAAGGAAGAATGAAAGTGCATGAGGTCCTGGGTTTGATCCTAGGTCGGACAAAGAGTTATTGAGTTTTTTTCCATTAGGAGTTCCTCAGTCTGTATTTTAAGTGCCCGGTTGGTGTCTTCTTAAGGCTGCGTTTCCACCAGAGATGAGCGAGGATGCGTAGCCGTAGGCATGTGTGTAAAACTAACCAATATCAACGCTAACTTAGTTCAAGCTATAACAATGAAGCGATGTTATTGGTTGGTTTCACACACATCCCTCGCAACGCATCCTCGCTCATCTCTGGTGGAAACGCAGCCTTAAGAAGAAAACTCATCTCACGCGTGCTCTATCATAACAATTTTATTTCTTCTTCTAAGCGTGTCGATGGCAATCTATATACAGTCAGCCCAGAATTTGGCTACGACCTTGGCACCTTCAGTAGCCCCCATCAACACTTATCCTAAATATCTTCATCGTTACTCCATATTTTTCTAATACAAAATCTTAAGAAACAAACATCCTACTCAATGATTGACAACATAGTTACTCCTATCACATTAATTCGATACGGCGCAAAACTAGTTAGCAACGACAGTTGCACTTCTATTCGTATTTCGAACCATTGAGTAACATTATGCGCACGAGTGGGTGGGACATTTACATTACCTGTCCTGACTAATGTTGGCTCTTTGTTATTTGACGCACTGTCAAGGCACAGCCAAGGAAACAGGCCAATTATTATTGTAATGCTTCCTCGCGGTTAAGCGTGATGTATACTCAAGGTAGATGGCAGTTTGATGCTAATGCGTTTGTACGCTTTGTACTCGGTTCAGGTATGTTGTACATTACAATTAATACATACACACACACAAACTTAAGCTTTCTTCCCATGGACCGTAGGCGGAAACTACAGAATGCCACCTACTACGATCGTGATCCTTACATACTCCGTTTGCTTCATTGACGTTCATACATCTGTCGATGTATTCTATAAATATCACACAGTGAAAGTTTATGTGAAGTAGCTTGAAGTGAGATGTGAATAGTGTCAATTCCTAGCATCATGTGAAATAACAGCTCACTTCACCTAAGTTTTCACGGTGAGATGTATACAGAGTAGATCGGGTGGTCATACACGCACGCCACTGAACCTTAAAATATTGAGAGACCTAATCCATACTAATATTATAAATTCAGAAGTAAATCTTGTCTGTCTGTCTGTCTGTATGTTACCTTTTCACGCCTAAACCACTGAACAGATTTCGATAAATTTTGGCAGAGAGACAGATTGCATCCCGGGGAAGGCCATAGGATAATTTTTATCGACGTGGTTATTATATTTAGATAGTTTTTATATTTACGGTTTCATAATCGTTTCAGTAAAAGTTTAGTGAATAAATTTTGTTAACGGATACCTACTGATAGTTTATTTGTTAAGACAAGCTTGTTATTAGACAAACTGCGTAGGCTGTTAATGCACTTACGAGTATATTCCTTATAAAAGACTCAATTTATTTCGGTATGTGAGAAATCCCATTGACACTCATAGGCATCGACAGTAAATGACAAATTATGATCGAGTTGAACTACTAATAATGGTCAATATCGCCACGATATTGTGCAACTAACTTTAAATAATGCGTAACTGTATATATTTCGCACACAGTGCAATTTCAATTTTATGTTTATGCACATAGAGTAAATTATTCAGTGTGATGATAAAAATCTGCAATTCCCTACTATAATTAAATATGATTATGTATGTGCGTACAATTCCTAAAGGAATGTTGCAGAGAAAACAATTGAATGACTATGCATATTGATGGATTAAATCAATAAATTGATCTAATTAATGTCACTGTACCTCATTGACATAGTTTTGTAATTGTGTGCTTACCTAGTTTTCATTGTGTTTAAAAGAATTATTTGCCATTGTAACGTGGTTCGCAAATTATGGATCTTTGTGATTATTTTTTTTACAAAATATAAGACAAATCATTGATTTAATAGATGCGATGTTTAAAAGATAAATTTCAATAATACCTAATAGGATAATGGTTTTAAAGATTAGGTGGTCACAAAAATATTCACTTTAAGGCAGGTTACAGTAACTATTAGCCTGTATCATCCCCCTGCTGGGCAAATGCCTCTGCCCATGATTTCCAGTCCCTGCGATCCAGTGTTAACATAGACCACTGGCCGTTTGGTACCACTTAAGTGTTTACGACGTATAGTAATACGGCATTTAATACAAACTTTCAAGTTCTTGTTTTTTGAAATGAATGAACTGATCACCCCACAAAGGTCTAAAAAGTTAGTTAATAACATTTTCGAAAAATAGTGTTTTAAAATTGAAATCGGTTCATTCATTTCGAAAAACAAGGGCTTGAAAGTTTGTGTGAAATGCCGCACGTCGTAAACGCTCATAAGGTATGTATCGATTCAATATTAATAGCAGGAGTTTTAAATGATATTACTTATGCGGATATTATGCAAAAGCTCATCCTGTAATATACATCTACAATTACCGGTAAATCCTTATTTCCACAATACGCAAAACCAACAAACCACTCTTGCGGTTACGAGGTATTTTAGAAAATTCCTCTATAACCACAGACAGTTTCTCCTCACCGCAATGTAAATGGCACGCGTCGAATATCGAATTAATAAAACCAATTGTAAATTACATGAATTGGCAGCTAAAAACGTTTCACAATATCGGGCTTTCCTTATTTATAGTGGAAAAGACGCCGCTTACAACACCTATGTGTAATGTGTATACCAGCGAATTTATGGCAAATTCCTACACACGTTTAGGGAAATATACACCTCTATTTGGTAACTAAGCATAGCATTGACTAATAAACTTAATTTAATTTATTACATCTCGCCGCCGGATCGACGTTTGACATCGACTTACGCGTAAACTGTAATCCAATCTATAATGATACTTATTTTATGTCGCCACATTCTTAAGATTAGGCGTCGCGAATATAAATGTTTAATATTCGCTCAGAATGGACAGACTGGTTGATTTAACAAATTGACGTACGCATTCTGCTGTGCTGTGGGAATTGGAAAAAAACTTGTTGCAACTGCTGCTCGTCATCCCAAAGAAGGAGTTGTTTTCTGCTCTGGGAACAAGGTTATAACCTTATATATTATATATATATATTGTTGTATACGATGATTATGGGGATAACAATGTGGCAGACAGACTTTAACATAGCCCATTTAGAAATCGCATGGTATTGCGCATCAATTTACAAACCTCAAAACATGGAATCAATTAAACCACAGTTTGTCGTATAAAAGGTACGAGTAGGTATATTCAATAATTATTCATAGAATCGTTATGTAAGTCAATGGTTCTACGTGTTTTTAAATTTGTATCTTGTTTACACGTCGTAACTTGTCTTGTTGGCTTGACAGCCAAATCTAACACCTATACTGTTTTATATTCTAATCAATGTTTGTCTCGTATTTGTTGCCAATAACTTTGAACGGACTCGCGGAGATTGCATGTAAGCGTCAAATAAGTTTATTATCTACAGTTCCAACTTACGGACCAATAATTTTGATAGCTATAATTTATTTTAATCAGTGTCCATTGACCGTTTCCCGACTGAAAACTAGGAGCTTAATTTATTACATGCTCATTATTATTTAGGGTCGGACGAATGTGTCTTTTTCTTCCAGATCTACTTCGGGTATCTATTGGTAGTCACCCCATTTCTAGCCATATCATATTTCACACAGTCCAGCCTTCGTTTTTTTGATCTACCCCTACTCTTATAGCCATACGCATTCATACTGAAAACTTTCCTAATGACTATTCACCCCCTCTTCCGCGTTACATGCCCACGAGACCAATCCATACTAATATGTTATATGCGAAAGTGTGTCTGTCTGTTACCTCTTCGCTTAAACCGCTGAACCGATTTAGATGAAATTTGGTTTAGAGATAGTTTGAATTCCGGTAAAGGACAAAGAATAAAAACAAACATTTATTTCTAGCAGCACAATAACAACCTTAGGAACATAATATGTTTATAAAAGAATACAAATCAAAAAATAATAATAACGAGATCTCATGACGAACGTTATGGTTGTTAGAGAGTAATTAATTCACACTGACCTCCATACTATGTAGTAAAAACTGTACAACGGTAGGTCAAATATAGATAAGATAGTTTTTGTTCCGATATTCTCATAGGATCGACACTTATGCGGGTGAAACCGCGGGTCGCTGTTAGCCAGTCATAAGTCGCTAAAAATCGTGATGATCAATGATAATGTAGGACTGTGGCTGTTCTCACAGATGGTTACAATCGATTCAGCTACTTAGGCCCCAAGGGAATAAGAGCGTGACCGTTATAATTTCCATATCGTGAGTAATTAAATATAAACAAACAGTAATTTATTGCCTATCTTTACGCATAAAGTGGTAGAAGGTTGCATCACGAAATAGTTGTATTTCTCATGTGTAGGTGTGTGGCGTTATGGTGTACTAATTTTATTTTTATAATTGAGGTACGATTTTATGGCGGGACAAGCGTTGACTCAATTGCAAATACTATTGAATTCTAAATGTTTTAATGCAAAAACTCACAGAGACAAGAAACATGGACTCTTGAAAATCAATCAATTCTAAGGCTCTTTGTACACGACACGGTTTCTTTACGGTACGGCGTATAAACCGCGCCGTAGAAAAAACGTGTCCGTCAACAAGCTTCCATAGTGATCCATACAACACTGACGACCGTGCATATGTCGCAGCCAACTGGTTAAATTAGCCGTTCAGTTAACCGCCTAGCCTTTTAACTAAACGGCGGCCGTTCAACTAAGGGCCTGAATAATATTCAATTACAGTTTAGGTTGGAAGTCTGTAACCAATCACGCGCGAGCCGAATTGGTCACAGTAACTAAGCCAGGGCACCCCGAGCAAATGGGTTAGGTTAGGTTAGAACTGTAATCAACCGCGTGCGAGCCGGAGAGCGAAGCGAAGCAAGCACTACTTCTAAAGGCCAGGCAGTTAACTGAACGGCTAATTTAACCAGTTGGCTGCGACACATACACACGGCGAATAAACCGTAGATTTTCACGGCAAGAAAAACGTGTGTGCAAAAAAGCGCCTAAAGATTGTATCAAAATATAGATGCATATTATTATGTTTCAAATATTAATTCAAATTAAACAAATATCAACTTTTATTTTAATGTTAATTATGTTGATTTCAGAGTGACTAGCACTATTGAAAAAGTTATAAAAATGTTTGAAGTTGTAGCGTAAACTAAACTTTATTGCGTAGAATTTAAAGTTATTATTCCATAAACTCATATTAGTTTACATTTTTGGCAAATAAATCGCAAATGCAGATTACGTAATAACTGACTTGTGAAAGTAATAACTCAAATAATTAAAATCACAGTTTATCTTACACATATTGTTATAAATTAAAGTCACTTTTCGTCTCTGTTTGTTTGACCGCGTTGTTGTTCTAAAGTACAGATCGGATTTTATACGGTATTGACCATCATTTATTAAATTTATTGCGGAAGTTTTATGTGAATGAATATTAACCTAGCGTAAGTGAAGAATTCTCGATGTTTTGTCAAGTCGTAAAAACAGGTGCGAGGCGGGGGCGGAGTTACTAATCAAGATGAATGTTATCGTAATCCATAACTCATATTCGCGTTTTTTTAACACAATTTTATATATTTAAGGTTTTAAGGGGTTAGATTTATTGTTCAAATGTTTGTTGCATAAGTTAGAACGCAATTATAATGTAACAAGAACTCGAACGCAAAAAGTGTCTATCTGTTTTGATCCAAACGCGCATCCTCAAATACTTCAGACACGTCTCGAGGGGTGGGGGTGACTCTATGAATCACCGTGTCGTAGAGTAGAGTGGACGGCACTAGAACACGTAGACGCTTACCCATGAGATGGACTGGCTAAATTAAATCCTCAGTGGGCGATCCCTTGTATGAGTGCACTAAAAATACCAGAATTCGGGTTAGGTGGCGAGACATTGTTAGGCGAATTACGTCAGCCCTTAGACAAGAAACTGCATGAGGACCACGACCGCTCTGACAAGAGTGCTACGAAGAAGAAGAATTATAATGAATGATTTTTTCAAAACTGTACAAATAATGAATAATTGGATTTAACTGGCTATAATCTTTAGAATAACAGAATAATAATAGCCTCCCCGACCAATTTCGGTCACAGTGGCCAATCTCAACGGAGATAAGCCAGGTACGCAAAGGATATTATAGTGCATAATTGTATGCGTAAACACAGGTGCACTCTCTGTTCCTTTACTCTCATAGTCCGATGGGACAGTAATCCGACACGACTGGGGATAGATCGGGCGCAGGACCTTCGGCTATACGTGCTTTCCGTGGCACGGGGGTATTAACCACCAATTTCCAAACTCCGGGCTGTTACTAAGAAATTCCTAATGGAATACACACTAACACTTTGTTCGACCTGTGAATCGAACTCAAGACCCCACGCTCAGCAGACGCGCTTGCAACCACGAGATCAATGGGGCAGTTAAAACAACATCGAAAAAATACAACAAACAAATATCGAAATAATACAAGGTCTATAACTTATTGAATTATCATAATCAAAGTCGTGACTTGACTACAAATCGTAGTACTAATATCAAATTAACTGCTTACGTTATATTGTAATTGCTACTGCTCTTTAGCAAATATTAACAATTGGTGCGGAATGATATGATGCAAATTCAAGTTAATTTATTGTGTGGTAGGTAGTATTTATTTTGTGTGTTTTTATTTAATTTATTGCTTTGTGTGAAGTATTGCACTACATGAAAGAGTAAACATAGTGTTACGTTGTTCACCGTCTGGACAAAAACAGGGTATAAAATGTAAACGGAGTAGAAGCCAGAAATCAGTCAGACAGAAATCTCTTTATATTCTCAAAAAATAAATAAACCGACAAATAATAGAAAAAATCAACTGCGCTCTTCTCTATGCACGGAAATTATCAATGAATTTGTAGCGACATTCAATCCTATGCTTGACGCCGGTCGACGCGACGGCGAAAAAAAAAGGATTTATAATTTTTATAAAGTAACTCTGGCTGTATGTTATCTTTTCACTACGCGAATAAACGAATTTGGCAAAGAGATAGATGGCATCCTAGACATAGACTACTTAATGTCGCGGTTGCACTTTGCGGTGGGATAATTTCCTACATCACAACATAATAATTATCAAACAATAAAAAATTCAAATGAACGATGTGAAATTGTGTTATACCAACATCATTAACTCAGACCTTACATAAGTAAAGAACCGTGTACGCATACCATTTTTGAACGTTAAACATTAATTTATAAACACTCGTATTAAATACTTACATTGATTAAATACGTTAAAAGAAATTACAAGAAAGAATTATTCGTACAACGCAACGCTTATTAACCTTTCAAGATGATAAAATGTATGATCCCCGATTCTCCTTTTTAAGTTCAATTTAAGTAGTCGTAATGTATAAAACACATTTTTATTCAATGCTAAATGTAGGCCTTTATAAAATAAGCCTGCGGTTGCTAAAAGCAAAAGTAGAATTGTGGCAATCACTGAACGCGTGTATTAAAAATTCAAAACATCCATGCGTATTCTTGGCACGAATTTGTGTCGAGTTGTGTGCCGAAATACGGACATTGGCACTCAATATTTTAACATTTTGATGCAACGTACACAAACGTTAATACATTTTCCGCCATGTTACCTCTTTGGTAACTGTGCTAACATGAGTTTGTAATTTAGTCTTATCTATTTAGGTTTAAATTTGAAATTTTGGGCCGTTTTGCTTTGAAATAATCTATAAGTTTTCAGGTTATGTAAAACTAATGTTGCCACGAAGAACATGTTTGCAATCCATCAGAAGCATTATCAAATTTACTAACAATAAGCTATCTATCAGATAAATTTCAAAACAGTGTTCAGATTTTGATATTATTGTATCAATTTCTATTATTGTATTGATTGATTACCCTATAATATCGTGCAATTGATCATAGTTGTTAACTTCTCCGTAATTTCGTTTAGCAATATGTTCATGTCACTTAGCATTCATAAGCTCCTCTACTTACGCAGTTTCATTGTAACCGTCATCCTCAGCTGTTTCTTTATTTTCTTCATTATCATCACTTAAATCTAGCTTGTACACAGTTTCTTTCGGATCATCACTGTCCATATCATTGTACGCACATTCCAAGACCTCACAGTAGTTGGTACTACTAACCTTATCAGATACAACCTTGTAACCGTGTCATCGCTAACTTCTATTGTAATTCTTACAACATGGTCTGTTAGAGTTACCTGGTAGCTATAACAAATGCCAAGCTCTATTTACAGGTAGCATTGTGATGCGTGCCAGATACGCCAACTTGTTCACCTTTCTTCCTTTTAATATTTCAAAACAGCTTAAAATATAATAAAGTACCTACTTAGGCTTATTGAAACCTGTCTTCTAAGGTACGAGTACCATTGTGAATAGCGTTTGCTCACCTGATTTTGTTTGATAATCCGATGGTCATAATTTGTTATAAAAATTTGTTGATCGTCAAATTTTATTTGATCTTATAAACACTTATTCTTTATTCTATTTCCTTTTCTTTCTTATTCTTTTTTTTGTGTTTAGTTCAATTTGTGAACTTCTTGTGCGAGTCACAATAAATACTTTTTATTTTCTTTTATTTCTATTTGTAATATTAATTATTTCTTTCTAATATGCCGTGGTATCTGCTTAGGCTAGCATTGATGTTACATCCTCTATCATATTGTCCACATTATTCATTCATTAACATTTTGTACCATCATTAACTAACTTTTATTTAACATATGGACACGCTTCTTGAGTGCCAACAAATTCCTAGTAAAGTTCTTTCATGTAACTTCAGTAACGTCTTTCGAAACTCAAAATATTTCTCATAATAATTACTGCAATTCACCGACTTAATCTGCGTACTATGTAAATTAATGTTTTCATAACAATATTTTTTGGTACGGGCTGTTGATAGCTGTAATTTCTTGTCAAGTTGATGGGGTATAATTATTTGCACACTTGTTATTATATTGCAGGCGCTCGCTGTTCTCAATTTTTATATGGACTCGCATGTAATGATATCATCAACTGTTTTGTATGAGTCACTGACAAATTGTACTAATTTATTTTAACGTTGTTACAGGGAGCAGAGACGAATGTCAAGGTAGTCAACACACAAACAAACAAACATGAGATTCTCGGCGAGGTTACAGGTATGTAAAACGGCTACACATTATGATATCATCTAATCTAAATGAAGATCGTTTGCCCCTGAATGCTGCGAACCTATTTGCTCGTTAACAAACTTTAATCTAGTTCAATCCATTTGATGCTCGACTTTAATAAATCCGTCCAGATGCTCTGATAAGGGGCATTCGCACTTTATAATCGTAAGTTTGGAAATTCAAGGAGGTTGCAACAGTTGATGTGCTAACTTTACATAGACAATGGCGACCGGTACTAAAATGTGCAATTTGCTGAGCATTTAATAGATAAAGTTTAAAAAAAAACTAGCTTTTATTTGCAACCACGTAATGTTGTGGTAAAAGATGTTCGCGTGAGAACGATAAGCATTGAAGTAAGTGCGCCAAGGCTGTGAGATGGAGATGTATGATGCTGATGAATGAAGTTGTCTTAATTAAAATAAAGTCACTTGGCGGAAACTGGGTGCGTTTGTATGAGAATGGGGTTTTGATCGTGATCTAATCAGGTGTCTTATCTGCAATGCGTTGGTAGATTTATTAAGAAACTAGCTGTGCCCACGACTTCTTTCGTGCACATGTCGGGAAACAAATTCGATTTCATGGGTTTTATTTATATTAATTTTTAATAATTCGCGGAAACCTAATTATTTTCTAAAATAAAAGTAGCCTAAGTTACACCTTATAACGCCTATCTGCCAGTGGAGATTAGCCGAAACAAACAGACATACAAACATATATAAAATAAAGTTTTTTTTTGTTATAAGTATCGTATAAACTCAATGTATTTATAACTCAATATATTACAAACAGACACTTAAATTTTATTACTTCACACTATACTTGTGTATATTAGTATATATTTACTATATAATATATTTAGACATATTGTATTAGATAAAAAGCTATAAAATGTTAGGCCTTTAAATAAATACATAAAATTAAATTAATGAGAACCGCCCTTCGCTAAAACTATTAAACCTAAAGCCTTTATCGTATTTGGATGAGCCTCTTTTAATCGAAATAAGGAGGTTACCGAGATTGCATTATGCAATAGGTAATAATTTTCCTCTCTTCGCATATTATTACTAAGATGGCACGACCAAGGTATCGCTACTTTGTAGTGCTGTAATTTATCCATAAATATCGATCATTTTGAATCGGTAACTACGGTAATCGATGCAAGAACTGGTTTGTGGCTTTGGCTGCCAAGCATCATTATTCAATGTCATTGGCAAGAAAACATGTCATAAGTACTAAGCACAGCCATAATTATGCCAAGTAATTTTATTCAATACAAGCTTGCCACTTAGCCCATCTTGGGTTTTATTCAAGAACGAGATTTCGCTTGGAACTGGACGTTTAAATGCACGGTACCTATTAAAGTTTTGCGGCTGTAAACATTGGTTTAAAACTAGTCTTGAATTCATTGAGCTATAGATTATATCTATCGCTTCAATCAAAATCAAATCAATAATTAAACTGTTCTGAGATTTCATAGAATTTTTCCATCATTTCGCACTTTTCTCCAAATAACACGACGACATGGCACACAACTGTTTCAGCAACTGGTTTCTAGTTAAGCAAATAAGTACTTATCTTATTCACCACATTTTAGTTCATCAAGACGTGATGTATTGTAATGTGTGTATATTTTTATTATGATAATGAAACTTTGAGGGACGTTACATTTAGGAGGGACTTCCTTATAATTAAAAATAGTTGGAAGGTCGTACGCATACTCAATTGGTCTAATTAAATCATAGCTCACATTTAATTACGTATCTTACCTCTAAATATAACAATTATTTCTGAGTGAGTAATCTACTTTTGTGTAATTTATGCTCTCAAAACGGTGAAGGCAAACATCGTGAGATACGTCCAAGAACATAAAATTCGAATACAATTTGTGACATCTACCAACACGCACTGAGCCCGCGTGGTATATTATGGCACACTCCCTCTCACCGAGAGGAGGCCTGTGTCCTAACAGTGGGAACATTACCTATAGGCTGATTACGCATATATGCATGAGTAATCTAGTGAAGTCCGTGTAATTTTGGGAATTATTTTATTTAAATTAGCTGTTAAAAGCGTTGGGAATATAAAACGGTTTTAGCAAAGATAAACTTTTCAGTCTTTGGATACCTATTCAAGATCCGACAGATAACCCCAAAAATTTAACAGTGTTTCTAAAGCCGGATTAAATTATCAACCGGAAACTTTAATTTGTCATCCGATTTTTGATAATTGAACATTGTTTCTCATACGTAACACCGTAGCTGAGGTAAAAAATAATTTGTTAAGTATGCAACACTTAAATAAATGTAGATGCTAACCATTTAAATAAATGAACCCAATAAGTTGGAATAAGACGTTTTGGCACATTCAAAGGTGTCTATTATACGCAGCTCGCGGAGCGACTATTGAGGTGAGCCTACTTTATGGCCGGTACTTTAGCCATAGACGACAACTATACAAACAGCTTGAAATGTTATATTTGCATAAATCAGTATCGGTTTCTTAAATCCAGTGAGATTTCAATATTATATTGATGAATATGTATGATCAATAAAATCATCAATGTCTTCCGATGCCATAATTTAACTTAATCAGCAGTATTGCGAGAGGAGTCGAAATAAAAATTATGCTAATGGGGTCGTTCGTCTAAGTAATTCTTGTCCACAATTTACCAACGAAACTTAGACCTTTCTGGTTGTTATAGCTCTTAATTATGGTTAATTTTGTGTTTAGAATGAAGACTACTAGATCGATCCAGACCTATAAAAAAATGTTCTCTAATAGCCTTCTCTTGTTCTCTAATAGCCTAATAACCTTCCTTCTCTCCACAGGTGCTGACATGCCTGGTGCTGTACGCATCAAGCGCACACGCAATCATGGTAAAGTACGGCACGAAAGGGGGTCCCATTGTACCCCCGACGCCAGAGCCGGTTCCCCCTCCGCAACCCAGTCGCGTTCCCGCGCCCGTTTGGGAGGAAAGATCCAATGACACGCCCGATCCTAATGCTCAATGGTAAATTTTATAACACTTTTTTACTATCTTAATTTTACTGGGTGTCAAACAAGCCTACACCGACATCTCATTTGGTCATAACTGGCCACAGGCTATGGGCATCTGCAATTCCAGAGAGATCGAAGATGTGTTGCTGCCATGTAACTGTGTCATGTGTATGTAATTTACACCGGCACCCAAACCCCTCACGATAACCAGACAGTTTACTGCATAATAGATTACGAGTACCTAAACTAAGTCTATTGGGAACCCCCGGAAACTAATCACCAATTTCTTCCCGCAGGCGACCTCCCTTCTTCGTGCCCCAGCCGAGATACACCAATGTGATCTACAACTCTCAGCCACCACCAGTACCACTCAACAACGCCCAACGCTTCGTCAACTCTTACATTCCCGTCAAACCTATTCTTCCAAGCCAGCATGGCCAAGCAAACCCGAACAGCCCACCGGCCATTCTTGGCAGCCAGAGCTTACCTGGCATCGGTCTCCGGTACTTCTTCCCCGCTTACCCAACGCCGCAGGAGCCGGCGAGACAAGACGACGCTAAGCTCAATCAAATAGATGGCCAGGAGACTGTGGTGGCTGGAGCGGAGTCAGCTAGTGACTTCCAGTGGAAATATGAGAAGGACGCGACGAGACGGAACATTAGGAATTCTTTGGAAGTGAGTAGAACCTCATTTGACACCATACAGGAATTAGTAGATTATCTATGGCTGTAAAAATTAAAGGCCCATACTAACCTACCATAATAACATAATGTTTGAATTTAATTGACGTATTTACTAAGTCCATTGCCTTAGGCTTGTTATCGACATAAGTAGTTATTGCCTTGATCTTGACTGCCCCGTTTCTGCGAAGTTGCCGTACAAAAAACTATAGGGTGAAGAATTGTCATGGAGTAAAAAATAATAATTTGTTCTATCAATCTAACTATCATGTTTTTGTTCCTCTGTGTTTTTTCCGTCATGTACAGATCAATAAGATTATTTCATGTCCATGATTCAACAACGTTATACAGATTACAAATATGATGGGCCTAGCTGACATTTTCTTTATTTCCAGGGCACAGCAAGAGCAGTATACCAATGGCCAGTCTACGTCCCCCCGCGGCATCACTAATGTTACTAAGTTCTTTGCAACATGTCAACCATGTTGTTAATCGAACGCCGTAGTAACTGTGATGATTATTGTTAGTACTAGATTAAGACAAAAGTGCCAGATGTATCTATGTTTATACAATACGGAAATCGTTGGTGGCTGTAGTATGGTACGGCCTTTATACCAGTTCGGAAAAGAGTCGAGTTTTTTTTTATATTTATTGATGTTAAATTATGACACTGCCTGGTAGCGCGGTATTTTTTAAACTGTGTAAATGAAGATTTTATGCTAAAAAAGATAAAATAAGGGCTATTGTGGTATTTCCTTGGTAAAAGATTTATGCCAGTAAGTATTTAATAATAGGTTCAAATTGACCTCACTTAAATGAAAATTAATCGGTGCTTACTGGCTTACAGGGACGTTTTTCAATGTAAAATTCATTTGTTTTTCTACCTTCATATCAGGTTATGACTATATTTTTTTTATAAAGAAACTAGACTGTCAAATGCATTTCTCATTCTCTGAGAGAACAATCGTACCGTTTCTAAAGGACCCTCACTAAAATTCAAATTGTGTCACGAGAATATTATGTGAAATTGTTTTCAAAATAGAGCATGTCTTTTTAAAATGAGAAACAGTGAGTATATTTTCATTTACAACCATCCAAAAAGATATCTATAAAAGGTTGATGACGCGCAGGGAGCGTTTGCGCACTGCTCCTCTATTGTAAACACATTTACAGTAATCTAAGAACGCGTGCAAGTAATGAAACTGTAAGCAACAGATTACTGAAAGATCTGTCGCACATATCACGCACTCAACACCACTTATTCATAAGCAGAACTGATGCTGTTTGTCCTTAACAGACCAGATTGTATCATGCAACCCACAAAAGTTTTGAATACGTGGTAATACCCCATACCAAACGGTGAAGCCGTCGGAATCTTTCATTTTCTTTGATAGGAAGGTCCAAAATACAATCCTGCGCTTACAAAGCACACTCTTTTGCGTCGATCATCAATTTGTATATTAAATCATTTAACATTAAAGGGCACAATCTCCAAGCAAGCGTGGACCTGAAAGAGGGACGTATCCAAAACTTAAGTTGGCTTCATGATAACATCTGGTTCATTAAAGTCTAACAACATGTATTCTGCAGCATTGATTTTATTTGTTTTCTGTTGTAAACAGTTGGTCTCTTGCATTCGATATAATTTGCTGAGGTGTATTCATAATGTACTAGCAGTGATCCTTCTCTCCCGACGTGAAATTAATCTGTTATAGAAATATCCTTTGTGTGGTTATAGTGAAAATTCTTAATGCTCCTTATCTTTTAAATCGTCTTTATCTTGAAATTATTTTTACACATTCTGATCGGCCTAATTTGGATCGTCTAAAGTTTCTTTTCGAACATTACAACTGTTTTCTTTTCGTTTTTTTTTTTATACGATGTTAAAGTTCTGAATTAAAATTGTAAAATGTTACATGCTGAAAAAAAAAAACTCAACTATACAAATAATGCAGTTTAACTTATTTTGAACAGAATATGTTTCAATCAACAGTTTGCGCCGGATTAAACGAAAAAATTATGTCACAATGTCCCTTATTTTGTTTTAATTTTACCTACATCAAAATATTTAAAATGAATCCTATGTTTTTAGCAGTGATCCTTAACATAGAAAATTAAACAAAGAAGAAACTGGCGTTTAAGTTTGTTATGGTGACCTTACTTTGATTATATAACATTGTTCTCGTTCTTCATTAATTGCTTCGTTTCTGTAAAAAATAGTCAGTCAGTTCCTAAAAAAACTACCACAACAAAGTTATTTTAAAGGAACACATTAAAATTCTAAGCATCGTTTTGCCCTTCATACATGGCTACGTCACCGCCATAAGTCACCTAGAAAAAGGCAAGTATTCAGTTCCTGTAAATTAAACTTAAATTTTTATTGTTTGCCGCCACGGTCATATTTGTAAAATAAGTTAAATGATATGCATCTAAGAATGATATTGCCATTACGTAACTTGTATTGTTCCACGCTAACACATTTTATTTGGTCGTTGGTGGAGTACTTTTGTTATCTAGCGACTAAAAGTGCGTTGAAAATAAATACAAAATTAGTTTTTAAAAATACCGGCGTGATCATTACCTAACTCACAGAGTGCGACGGAAGTTCTTTGTTCATTGTCGTGAATCTCTATTGCGGTCTTTTGCTATTAAGACACTTAATTGTTCAGCATTTCTCGAACTTTCTTAAATCCATTAAGTAAGTTCAAATTCAATCTCAAAAATTTCCATCTAATGAAGTTTGATAAAATCTTTTATAGTACGTTATTGTTAAACATTTAAACCTATTTTATGTAAAATGAAAGTAGCTTTCGTTTCGTTTTGTTAT
This sequence comes from Gortyna flavago, assembly GCA_963669345.1. Lineage (NCBI taxonomy): Eukaryota > Metazoa > Arthropoda > Insecta > Lepidoptera > Noctuidae > Gortyna > Gortyna flavago. The sequence goes on from OY770131.1 coordinate 6,973,609, forward strand.
TTCCTTTTAACGATTTAAGTTACTGTATTGTTTTTGAATATGTATCACTTAGCTGTAATTATGCTTGTAAATATGTAAAATAAAGAAATATATAAACATTTATGTGACTTTTATTGTGTTTTTTATAAGTGATTAGATCATTTTGATCTACATGGAATCAGGTTAGAGACTTACTTAATGTTAAAGTACAGTAAACTGACGAAACAATAGTGCATAAAGAAAAGAAAAGATGCAAAACAACACACTGTAAAAATATAGGTAAGCACGTATAGAATTCGCGTATTATTGCATGGCCATACGTAGGTAACATAATGTGTAACGATCTGTGGAGAATTCGTTCTTTACGTTATGCGACATATGTGTCACATGTAATATAATGAATGAGCTCTTATTGTTATACTATAATCCAAATTGTATTGATCTACTTAACCCACAGCCTACCTACGTCGTGTATCAGAAAGATGTGGTCATATTTTAGGGGGTGGTACAGACCATGAAACTAAACAACTTTTGTCATAGGAATAACATCGTAATCGCGAAAAAGTCAATTATCAGCTGTCCCATACGAAACTGCAATCACACTGATATTATAAAGGCAAAAGTTTGTGAGTGTGTTTGTATGTTTCTTACTTCTTCACGCAAAAACTACTTAACAGATTTGGATGTAATTTGGCACACATATATTTTATAATATATAATAATAATTATTATTAACGCATAGGATACTTTTAATCCCGATAGTCCCACGGGATCTAGAGTTATGCGGGTGAAACCGCGAGTAGCTGCTAGTACCTCATAATCAGCCTCTGCTGGGACACAAGCCTGAGTAGCGACCTGTCACCACTTACGCACAATTGCAGTCTTTAAACATAACACATAATCGCTTCTTGCGCTTTTGTGACACGGAGTAAGTAAATAATGGAACGACTATATTCAAAAAATCTGCAAGATATTTATTGCTAATCACATGTCAGTCAAGAATTTGCTGAATGATTTGTCGCCGGGAAACGTAATACAATTGATTTATTTGTTTAACCGGCTGAATAAAAAAAAAAAGAATAAAAAAAAAAAAAAAATATATTATATTATTATTATTTATTATTATTTTTTTTATTATTCATTATTTTATTTTTTATTTAATTACAGCAACAATTAAAAATCCATCATGTCTCGCGTGGATCCACGGTCCACACATAGGAAGGGTTAAAGGTAGAGCTCCATTTGATAACTACTCTGTGCTTTTCACAATGCTGAGTCACCTACTAAGGCTCAATTCACACCGAGACGCGACGCGACGCGACGATACTGAAAGAGGCCAGTGACCAGCACTACGTGGTGCGCCGTACTCTGAATTCTCACAAAGAAATGTGTATCTTTTCGTGTAGTAAATAAAGTTATATTTTGAGTCAATCTATTAAAATGTGCGCGCAGCGTCGCGTCGCGTCGCGTCTCGGTGTGAACTGACCCTTAGTGTCACTAACGACGTCGCATTGAGCTTTACCAATCGGCGGCGAGCGAAAGGAAAAAATATAATCAATTAGAATGAAGTTATTACCTAAGTCTATGCTTTATCTGAACTAAAGAATAGCTCGTTCACCGTCAATCAAGGCAGATAGTTATCTTCAGACAGAACTTGAAATGCCTGCCAGTCACAATGAAATGATGAAAGATTAATTAAGAAATATTTTCCAAATGCTAGTGATCGAGATTGTCAAATCATCTCAAGGATTACTGTAATCTGTCATTAGGTACTGCTGGGACACCTATGTTGGGATAAAATAATTTTGTAAGGAATGTAAACAATTAAAGTGTTGAATGAGTCAACAGCAGTTTATACAATAATTTTCTTGGTATATCCATCTCCAGAAGAATTTTTAAAACATTTTATAGCACTGTGTGACCTAAACTCACACTAAGTCACACATTTCTGTGACTTAAGTAGTCGATTTCGTGACTTAAGTGCGGGTTTAGGTCACACGAACTACAGAATATTATACGATACGTGTGACTTAGGTAGTCTATTAATGCACGGTGTTTAGCACCCTCGATACTACTTAGGTCACATGTATCGTAATGCACTATTCTAGAGTTGTTTATTATTTATTTAACAAGAAACTGATTGGTATGACACAATGTTTATTGTATTAGTAATGTGTCGACTCGTCGATCAATGCTGACATAATCAAGACCATTGTCATATTAAACTCAACCGCGCCGCAGACGACTAAGCAGTTAAAACAATTGCGTGACAAATAATGACACACATTTGATACTCATACCAAGTTAAGTCACCAAGTTACACCTCATATGAGCTCAACTGTCACTAATGAGACACAATTACTTTTTCTATTATTACCGAACTTAATAAACTTGCCTAATAGACGAGGGGATAATTAGAGTAAGTTGGGTGCCATTTTATGTTGTCAGCTTTAAATCATATTGGCAAATAAATTGTATTATCCCAGCGCCTAAATTACCCCAACATACTTAACTCACTCTGAAGCAAAAGTTAACTAGATAAGTAACCAATTATAACACCGCCTTAAGCCAAAACCACCGTATCTTTTGACAACAATGCGGCGCCGCGCGCCGTCAATAGATGAGCCATCCATCTTTCGTGACTCCGTGACACATGAAGAACTTCAATTTCGTAAACATCGTGATTCGTGACGATTGTTGCACAAATGACGCTTCCTGGTTTTTGATGATCTGCAATATGGATAAGCGATAGTTCTCTTAGTTAGATAAGTTGTTTCCTACTCGTTTTATTATTTTAAGTTTTTGCAAAATAAAGTTATCTGTGCATCAGTCGGAGAGCTCATTTAAAATGACAGCTAAAAGTTATTTCATTTCACTTTCAGTTACCGATTTCCAGTTAAGAAACAAAAAAATTGTGTCAATAATTAGTTAAAGTTAAGTTTTGCGTTTACTTGTTGTTGTCTTGTTGTTCGTAATTATTTGAAATACAGGGTGACATGGACATCGACACGCAATCTGTCACTATGGATTCGTTATAATCATGATTCTGAAAAATGTTCGTTTGTTACCTATAAAAAAAAAAATGCTGTTCCATACTTTTTGACCGCGTAGGTATTGCACATTTTCTGTAAAACAGCAGATTTTGTTTTGATAACCGACGAATTTTTTTTACGCTAGGTGGTTTCTTGTGCTGAATAAATTAAAAGTTATAGTTTGGGCCTTTTGATGTGCCTGCGCCACCCTTTAAACTTAGATTCTCCTTTTCTCAAGAAATAGAAAGCCCCTAAACCTTTGGGGTAAACAGTTGCGATGTTTATTTGTTATTTTACATAATCAAGTACTTAAATGCATCATTCATATCTTTATGCAATGGCCCGTGACAATATCACATAAATCGCACGTATCCCGTAAGCGAAAAGCGCATTAAAGCATACAAAACTGTATTTATTAAGCGGTTACCTAATAAAAGGTTGAATTAATTTCACAATGCATGTGGCTGTGCCTTAAGGCGACCAGTGATTTATTACACTCGTAAAAATGTCAATGCGAAGAGTTATGAAGATATTAAATATAATTAGGAATGAGTTGAAAGGTAAGGCATGAAGATGGAGACTATACTGTTTGTGTAATGTGACGTCATAATTATGCTTACTGCTTGAGATGTTTTCATGTAACAATTATTCAATTTTCATGTAATGTAGATTGTGTATGGTAACGCGACTTACGCGCTGACTACATGTCTTTAGCATAATCAGCCTATTATTTTGCCACTGCTGGTACAAAAACCTCCTCTCTGTGAGAGGGAGTGGGCCGTAATCTATCACGCGGGCCTATAGTCGGACTTTTAATTAGCTGCAGTAAAATGACACCTTCTGTGTTAATTAAATGACTGAAATTGGCCTCTTTTTGTTTTTTCGCGGCCATCAACCAAATCTTGTTTTTCTAGTGTAACAAACGAAACTTATTTGGCATGCATTATCTCTAAACGCAGTCCGAAATGAGTTTTTAAGAAGTGTAATTTTATTGCAGCTAATTAAAAGTCGGAGTATAGTGCGGGTTGGTAGATATCACATGTCTTAGAATTTTTGTTCTAGGTGATGCCGGTTTCCTCACGGTGTTTTCCTCAACCGTTTTGGGAGCAGTTCTCTTGAAATACGTTACACAAAGTAAAGCGCCTGTTTGGGTTCAAACCTACGACCTACAACTCGTAAGTCGCGGCCGTTACCACTGGGACACCACTGCTCTACATGTCTTTAATTGCTCAAATTACTTGTAGCTACTGCAATGCAAGTTCTTTATTTAATTTGATGATGGTTATGGATAGAAGTTTGTTTAATTATCAGTAACGGTAGGTACCTACCTCTTATAGCTGTGTTGAAAATTTTATTAGGAATATCAAAGCGTTTAAAAATATTTCTAAATCAATTAAAATCATTAGGTCCGCGCAAGCGCGTGACGTGCAAGTTCACGTCGTCAAAGTCAAGAGTTCGTCCTACACTAAATCTATCAACAACAATACTAGATGTTCTGCATTGTTAGCAATACTTAGTGTTTCAGACAGAACATCACGATCTGTCGATCAACCGAGTTTTAGTTATGAAATTATTGTTACTTCCACCAGAATATAAATCATTATTTTATGTATTTTTGTACAACTTGGCGAAAGAAACAATAGAGCACGCAACTTTATATTATAGGCCGACCGCTTAACTGAGACGTTGCCTGAGGAAGCAGCGCAGTGCGGGAGGACAGTTTAAGTCCACAAGAAAAGGCTACAAAATACTACTTACGTTCTTCCATTAATATAACTACCAACTTAATAGCAAAACATAAAATAAACAGAATATAAAAGCCATTACTTGAAACAAGTTTGAACCTCCTAACCTTTGAAATTCACGCCAAGCCAAAGTCCTCCGAACTGACTAAAATACCTATGATTTTCACTAAATATGTAACTATAATAAGTTGTCGTGGCTTACGGTTATTATCGTTTGCAGTGAGACGGTTAGAATCTCCTAGGGCTAATATGTCTTACCATTTCGAAACAGAACGTGAATTTAAGTACTCCATAAGTTTTGTCTAACTGATTGATCCGTCAGCGACGAGAAATCTTTGAATCGTTCGGATTGATGGATTTAAATCGTGGAGAGATTTCGTGGTCTGCTCAGATACAGATAGACAGCGTAATCAGGGATCTCACAGAGAGGAAGCCTCAGCAGTGGAAACATTATACTTAAGCTGATTAAAATTACCTACAGGTAGACTAAAAATCTATATCTATACTAAAAGCTGAAGAGTTTGTTTGAACGCGCTTATCTTCAGATCTAATGGCAGATATTGAAAAAAAAATGCATTCGACAGATCAATTCTTGAGAAAGACTGGGTCGGGAGCACGATAAGTTTCGCTGGCAAAAGATAGTGGTTTATAAAATAACTGACTTTGCTCAGAGAAAAAATGGACTAAGCTGGACGCTGCACTGCGGGTGCGGTGATTATGACTGGGTATAATATGACGAGATTACATCAATCAGAAATGGTAGGACACCAACGACTAGGTGGGATGGACGACCTATCGAAGTTCGCAGGGAAGACCGTGATGAGACTCGCACAGACCAGGGCAGCATGGCACAAAAAGGAGGACGCCTATACTCAGCAGTGGTTGAAACAAGGCTGCCGGTGATGATGATGATATCAATTAGAACAGCAGAAACATCTTTACCGCGGTATACTGAGGTATGTAAAGAGACACCATTACCAGTGTCCATCAACCTTGGAACGTCAGCACGTCACATATAACATCTGTTTGTTCCTCGTTTATTCTGAAGCGTAAGGTTAACATTTAACATCAGTACAAAAACGGTAATCGACAATATAATATGTTGTTGGTATTTAACATTAAATTTTTTCTTCCTGAGTTTATTTGTGAGAATGGTAATTGACATTGTTGATGCATAACATCCGTCGTAAGTAGTTGACTGTGTTAATCACTTTCTTGGAGTCATTTCATTTCGATTCTTTATTTGTATTTGTAGTTCTTGGTTTTGTTATTCCGTATAAAAATATGTTACATAATGACTTATGTTTCGAATGAAGTAAGTAGTCATACTTACTTTACAGATTCTGAAAACTAGAGTTACCAAGCATTTTAACGAGGTATTCCACTCAGAGCACTGATTTGAACCGCACTTGGACGAACCGCACCTGAGCACTTCCACTAACCGCACTGGCACAAAAATTTTTAACGAATTTGTGAGTTAAAATTTCTAATATGCAGCGTGTATCAGAAAAGCCTCAACTCAAATGTAAGGGACGGTTGATTATTTCTTATTTGATCACGGCGTTGGTCCCATGGAGAAAGTTGTTCAGGTCGATGGTCTGAACCAAACCCTCAAATATGATCATAAATTTTAAATCTGCGCCGTATTTGGACAGTCTCAAATACGGCGCATATTAGAATTGCATATGAAAAGCGGGTTGTTAGAATCAGTACTCTAACCACCCGTTTAAATAGTTTTAAACATGTGAATTTAATTATGGTGGATTACAGCCCACTCCTTCTCACGGAGCGGAGTTCTGTTCTAGCAGTGGGAACGTTATTGGCTGATTAAGTTATTTTAGACAACTAATCCGAAATGCTACGAAGATAATATTGTATGACAACCAGAGTACGGGACAAGTCAAAATACTCCAAATACATAATAATGCGGAATAAGCAATGTGTTATGATGAAGATTAGATAATATGACAACAACCAGGAACACTGCTTGCCATAGAAAGGAATGATCTAGTACCCACCTACGTTTTTGGATTATGTCTTTGCAATACAGAGACTGGCTGAAAATATGCATTTAGATCAGGAAAACATTAAATACAGGCATGCCCCATAAGTTAAACCCCAATCAGTTGTTGGTTGTACAAAGATCGTGTATATGAAAATGCATGGTTGGAGGGTTTATGGAATCGAACAAACAGGAAATTGTTTATTTTTAACCGACTTCCAAAAAGGAGGAGGTTATATGTTCGACTTTATGTATGTTTTTTTTTTTTTTTTGTATGTTCATCGATTTCTCCGTCATTTGTGGATCGATTTTGAAAATTATTTTTTTGTTTGCAAGGGCATATTCCCAAGGTGTGTCTGCATGATTGTCAGCAAGTTGGAATCTGATGAGAGGATCTTATGGAAATCGAGGGAAACCCTCAACTTTTTTTGGCAAACCTATAGCGATTTGGATATTTTTTAGAGTAACTTGAAGGGTATACTCCCAAGGTGGTCCCAGTGTCAGCAAGTTGGAATCTGATGAGAGGATCCCATGGAAATCGAGGGAAACCCTCAAATTTTATTGGCAAACCTATAGCGATTTGGATATTTTTTAGAGTAACTTGAGCATTTGCTCTCGGAAATCATCATTTGGTAAAGTGGAGCTGATGATGAAGACTACAGACGGCCATCGGAAGTAATCAATGAAAAATATTTCACGGGTTGCGATTCGATTACTTTAATATGGTTGCTAAGCAATTCATGCTCGTCACAATGCGTGTGGTGATGGAGTGGAGTTCTCCAGGTTCTTACCAGGAGAACTCCTCAACAATTAACGTCCCAGCGTCGGGAAAAGCAATATTTTGTAAAAGGTGATGAGCAGTTGACGTTAGGCTATTGTAACTTAGATAAATTACAAACTCTCTCACTAAAAAGTGCAAAATAAAAACTTTTTTACAAAAAAAAAAAACAACCGGCTTCCAAAAAAAACTACAACGTGATAAATAACTTTTATTTCGGAAGTCGGTGTCAATAAACGAAAATGCAGAACCAACGACACCGACTTCCGAAATAAAAGTTATTTATCACTTTGTAGTTTTTTTTGGAAGTCGGTTGTTTTGTAAATAGAATATCAGAACCACTTTTACACATAGCATATAAAAAAAAGTAATAAGCAAGGTGGAGTCAACATTTCCTATCTGACAACCCCTGAGAAGAAATGGCGAAACAAACTTGAGGGTCAAAACTCTTAGGGCACGCCACGATAGCGGCGGTAAGGCCCCTCTTTGAGGAGTGGCTAGAGAGGCGTCACGGCGTCTTCACCTACCGCCTGACGCAGGTCCTCACCGGACACGGATGTTTCGGGAGGTTCCTGCACATCATCAGGCGGGAGGAAACGCCCGGGTGTCACCACTGCGAGGATCGCCCAGAGGACACGGTGGAGCATACGATGGAGGTCTGCCCCGCTTGGGCGGAGCACCACCGTGTCCTCGTAGAGGCGATCGGCAGCAGCGGCGACCTCTCGCGCCCGGCCCTGGTTCAAACCATGGTCCGGAGCGAGAGGGAGTGGCAGGCAGTCACCTCCTTCTGCGAAGCAGTCATGCTAGCGAAGGAGGTGGCGGGATGGGCGAGGGAGAGAGCTGAGAGAGCCGCCCGTCCCAGCCGCCGCGGGAGACGCCCCGGGTGTCGGGAGCCGCGTGACGACTCCCGGCCACCGTAGGCGCGGGCCTGCGGACGGCGATTAATGGGTAGCTCGCCGTCCGATCAGGACCAAGCCCGTGCTGGACGGCGCGTATGTGTTCCACGCGCGCCTCAAAGAGATGTCAGCATCAAAGGAGGGGCTCGTTAGGGACGAAGCCTGCCGGGGCAGCGGGATTGTCCGAAAGGGTTACCGCTACCCTGGAACATAAAGGGCTAAGGATGGAACACGGATGGGTTTTAGTCAGTAAGAGTCTGACACTCCCTTCCGCTCCACCCAGAGCGGGAGGGGTCATTGGATGATTTCCCATTCTTAAAAAAAAAAAAGTAAGTTAAAGAGTAAAGTAAGTAAGTAGGTAAGTGAGTTAAAGTAAGTTTAAGTTTTAGTTTTAGTTTTAGTTTTTGTGTTTTGTAATAGCTTGCTCAGTGTCGTACCTAACCCCAAAAGTACATATTATATGTCCTGACTTGATAAAGAAAAGTATTTGAAAACTGACGAAGGTTTACTAGATTTGACTGTGCGTAGATAGGTATCTGTTTAAGGTTATGATAAAAAATAATACAGGATGGCAGGGACACGCGACGACGCACAACCTGTTACCAACCAAGGATTCAGTAAAAACAGTGGCACTCCGGGAGTACCGACAGAAGTGAAAACAAAACACAAACAGAATACTTTGCCATCACTCACTGACATATCGGATGTACATTAAAACCGAGTACATCCCGAGGACAGCCGAACCCATCCGAATGTAGCGCGATGTCGGTAACAGTGCGCGAGTTCCATGGTTTTTTCCCATCTCAAAAAATGCCCAACGCGCCTAAAGAAGTTTTCACTTCAAAAATTTGCTCTGCCATACATTTTGACCGAGAAGGTCTCTTTTCTATGAAATAGCAGATTTTTATTTATTAATGGATGGATTTAGAACCATGTGCTATATTCATAGTTTCAGTTTGCGCGTTGATATTCTTTGAATGTCGTTGTGGTCCTTTACGTGGTAAACCGAGATAAAATTGCGTATTTTGGTGAACGCTAGTTCTATCTGTATTTAATCTTAATCGACAGTTTAGTAAAGATTGATAGGTTTCGTTCTGCGAGAATTACACTCTTTTAAATAGGTTAGGCACATTTGTTACTTCAGACGTATTATAAACACTTGAATAAATCTTATGAGTGAGTAGATACAGTGTTACGGTTAATTTGATGTATTGAAAATTTAATGATATTTCAGTGTAAAGTTCATTATATTTTCAAATAACTTTTACCCGCGGCTTTACCCGCGTGGATGTCGGAGAATATCCCACAAGAAAGTACCAACGGGACTAAAAGGAGCAGGAGGAGCAATTCTCGTAATTTTAAGAACGTTCACATTGCAGTCTGATCTAAGTCTCAATCTGTCAAAAATACCGTTAATTTTCCAATATTTTTGACAAGTTTTTGATATTGAGTGTCGCTGAGATGAGATTGATTATTAATTGAGATTGCGACTACATTTTGAATGTTTTTAATGATGGAAATTGGCCTTCTGGTTATAAACCTATCTGTGTGAATATTTCGTTCAGATGTTTTTGCGCCAATCCGTATATATCCAGACAAAAGTACAAACATTATAAAATCTATGTTTTCGGCATTAGACTCGTTCCCAATTCTTATAGCAATTCCTTTTTTTTAAATATTCAAGGTACATTTTGTTTCGTCTACGTTAATATTTTATTATATTATCTATACAGATATTGCCATATATACCTATGATGCCAGTCGGACATTTGAAAACTTTAGCTGGGTCGAACGCCATATTAGAGTACCACAAAATATAACACAGAATTACCATCATACGAGTATGTATGTACATTGTCAGATTTACAATCCACTAGAAAAGCATTCTACAAATACATCAAAAATCCAAATTAATTCTCATTAAAATATCTCCGACACAATGAAAACAATACTATTATTTAAATAAACAATTCTCATCAACACAAAGCAATTAAATTACAATACGATGCCTGTAAATCACATCCTCTACTAACTAACGTTAGCGTTAATCTCAGATTAATCTTCTGATCATCACGCGACAAGTTTAAAGGTACAATAGAAAATAGCCCAAGGTTCGCTTGTGGCGACTCTTGCATAACGCTACTTCATACAAGGCTTACTGATGGGCAATAATGCTCTAGGTCGAGGGTTACCAGCTTTTGAGAGAACAATGGACATCGTTTCAAATCGAGTTCGCAATGGTTTGTGGAGAGGTTGTATTTGGCGGGTATTCAAAGTTGGACAGTTATGATGAAATGCGAAGTTTTGTTATCAAGTGGAATGATTAAATACAATCTTCAGCCACCACTAGGTTGAATAGTTTTTTTATGTCCGAGAGCTGGAATGTTTTATAGGACACAACAATAAAATTGAAATATTTTACTTTTATTATTACGGGTTGATAATAATGCCATCCAATTGAACTCAATTACAATCATGGTTAATTCTTTGGCACGTCATGAGTCAGCCACCATGTGGTGCTCAATATGGATTAGAGTGGACTAAGTAAATAAGTTTGAAATTTTTTTACTAATCTACGCTGTCCCACTCCTGGGCAAAGGCCTCCCGCCACTCCTTCCATCTTTCGCAAGCCCGCGCGTCGTCCTTCCAGGATTGACGGTACCTATCTAGCTCGTCCCGCCATCTCCTACGTGGTCTGCCGCGACCCCGCCTCACTGTCTCAGGGCATCAGTTCTGTGCTATTTGGGCCCACAGTTTGTCTGCGGCAGACATGTCCTGCCCAGTCCCATTTAAGTTGGTAAAATAAATAGATACTAATAATTCATTATCATTTAAATTATTTACTTTTTATATACTGTCAAATTGCTCGTATTTATGTGGTTTTCAAATATTCGTTTTAACACCACATTCGCTTATGTAAGACATCATAAAATTATCACAAATATTCATAAACACACTTCACCACTCAACTCAGTATACTCGTAAGTGTTTTATAAATAAAACCGGCCCTCTGTCCCTCTTTACGGTAAATGTTGGCCACCGAGCGATTAACAGTACCTACTCGATGTGATGCGCTTGCGCCTAACCGGTTCGGTTACACGGCAGTTTTATTTATAAGTCAGTGCGAACTTTAACGATCTTTTTTTGTCCATCTATGTATTATGATTGTGCAGTTTATCGCTGTTATTAAATTTATGAATAAATAAATTATTCTTTAGTCTATATATATAGTCTATAGATAAATTCGTTATTTTATACATTCGTCGACATTCTATTTTCATTCTACATTAAATCCTCAATTTAATATGAATATTTTAGCAGTAATGTCCGTGCGAGAGAGCAGTGGTGGCCCAGTGGTTGCTGCCGCGACTTCCGAGTTGTAGGTCGTAGGTTCGAACCCAGACAAACGCTTTACTTTGTGTAAATAATTTCATCACCACCGCTCTCAAAACGGTGAAGGAAAACATCGTGGGGAAACCGGTATGTCCTAGTACTAAACATTCGAAGACATGTGACATCTACACATACACAGTGGGTGGTGACATATCCACAGTGGGCCCGCATGGTGGATTACGGCCCACTCCCTCTCACCTAGAAGAGGCCTGTTTCCCAGCAGCAGTGGGACCATTAGTGGCTGATTGTTTTCGTGCTTTCTTGTTTTCGTAGTGGTTATTTTATGGTATCAAAAATATAAGACGATCGCGTTCTAAAAAAGTATATGGCAGCCTTACCTACTTTGATTCATAAAACAACAAAACAATTTTTAAGCAATTTGTATGTTCATTCCAATTAACCTATTTTTGGTCCCGGCTGCCATTCGTAGATCTGTGAGTCGTTAAGGCTACTCAAACAAAAACTCTGACAATCTGTCTTACCCAGGTACCACCAGGTACCAGGTACAAAACTAGATTTGAGTCAAGTTTTAATTTTAGAACGATCTTCAAGCATAAATTCATTGATCATAGTTCAGCCGAGTTTGACTTTATTCTAGATCGTTACTCAGTTCGTGAATCGAACCCAAGCAGTGGATCTGTCTGTAATGACCCAAGTGTGGTAGAGACCGCGCTTGAGCATAGATAATTGTCATGACAATTTTGTTCTTTTTTGCGATTTCGAGTTCATAATTATTCTGGATTTTAAGTATTACTTACTATCAAAATATTTGGAGAAGTTGATTATTACAATAGGTTTAATCCTAATTTATTCTACAACGATTTAAAGAATTTATATTATCAGGTTTTTTTCCCAATACACTGATATTTATTTTTATTATAGTGATACCGGTGAAGGTAGAATAATGGTAGGTAGGTACTAATGTCAAAATAATTAGTAATGTAAAATATAGTAATATAAAATTTTATTTTTATTTATTTTGTCTTTGTTTATTTCGCGCGTTTAAAAAACGTGGTGTGCACAGGGCTTTAGTAAGCCGTTGACGACAGTTACTTACAAGACTAATTAATATTGACCAAACTTCTGCCCGCTTAGCTCGTGTGGATGTTGGAAATTATCCCACAAGAATGTGCTACTACCGGGACAAGAAGTAGCCTATATCCTTTCCTAGGATGCCATATATCTTCATGCCAAATTTTATCGAAATCCGTTCAGTGGTTTCGGCTTGAAAAGGTAACATACAGACAGAGTTATCTTCGTATTTATTATATTATTATGGATTTAAAGCCAAGTAAAACGTTACGACGCGATAGATCCGAAAACTGTTAAATGTTACTTGAATCAGTCAACATTAATGTTAAGAAATAAAAACATCATCATTACGCTTGCGTGGGAAACAAGAAACAAAATGAAGAGATCAACACGAGAAAGAAACGCGCTCCTATAATTACATTACACTTAACAAAATAAATAGCATCCCTGCACGTAAGTCACTGCTTGAGGGTACATTTACATGTTTCTTAAGAGCCGCACTGTTGCAAGCACTACAAGCAGTGAAGTAAGAGAGATGGCACGAAGCCTGATCAACAGTACGGAGATGAGCCAACACTTTGTTAAAGCTAATGTGTTGTGAATCTTGCGATGTAGGTGATATTGGAGCAGTAATTATAAGTATAAAATTACATTACATCAGGATTACTAAGTAGCAGCTCGGACTGTTGATAATGTCAATAGACTTGCCTCCTAAATAACATGGGACTTAAACACTACTGGTGAAATGGGGGTGTGCCTTCTCTGCCTACCCATCCAGAATGCTGGCTTGATTTTAATTTATTGATATAATTTATAAATATATTTGAGTATATATGTAAAGATAAAGAAGAAATATATTTTTTTATAAACCGACGCGACCTAAAAGTTGCTTATCATATTTTTTGAAAGGTAGCGTATTCGCAGATGCAGGAAGATTAACATTTAAGACGACTTTTGCGGAAAGATTAAGATAAATTTCCGTAAACATTAAAATCAGATCAAGCTGGATTTCAATATCTTTATCGTAGGAAGTGATACGAAATTAACTCAAGGGAAACAACATGCATCAGTCGCTCTTTGTGCAACCATAAACATAAATATAATATAAATATACATCTTTAGACCTGTCAAATGAACAAAAACAATTGACAATCAAAAAAGTGTTAGCGAAATAGAATGAATATGATTCAAGAATGATTGAAAGCGTGAGAACTGTCAGCTTGCTTCTGGCGCTGACAATTATGAAAAGGCGAGATGTGACAAAGCGGAAGCAGCTGTGCATTCCGTTGAGATTCAATGATGTGAATGTTTGTGAGTGTTTCTATGTTACTGCAATAGCTTGGTGGAGCGACGATCTTCGCAAAGTGGCTGGTAATAGTTAGATGAGATAAGCCATCAATGACAGAGTAAAATTTTAGGTTATTGGAGAATTCTAATAGGTCCAACAGTGGACTGAAGGCTGAAGGTTTATGATGACTGAGTTTCAAGGAAAAGTGAAAGAAAAACGTTTTATCAACAGAGCTCTCACGTTTTTTTTTCATTCTATTCACGATAATTATCTTACCAGCATATCTGATTGAAAGCTTGTCTGATTAGATTCAAAATCAAAATATCAATACGGGTTGCAAAACAATATTTTAAAAGTAATCTTTAACTCAGGCCAAGGACCTTTTCAACCATTTCGCAATGAAAAATATAACTAAGAGTGTATACATATAGTTTAATTACTGTAATTGGTATCTTGGAACGGCTTTCAATGAATCAATCTCAGGAGTGGTTTTTGTAATGTCAACAAACGATTAGTTAACTACATGATTATGTAGGAACTCATTTGAGATGGAAATTATAGTATGCGTGTGAATGGCATGTGCAATTACTTAATTGGTTAAAAAAGACTTGTTTTACCTTTTTTTTTCTTGCAGTCATATATAGGTATCCGCAAAACGGTGGTTATTTCATTAATCTTTCCTTACTTACACTAAAATTCATTGGAATTTTTCGCAAATAAAATTGGATTTTATTAAAAAATACTTGAGATTAAAATATTATATGGCTAATGTATAGAGAAAACAGGTAAAAAGTCAACAAGTCTGTAGGTATTGCATTCAACATTTTGTAAGCTTTTAATTTACACACAGAACATTAAATGTTTAATTTTTAAATATGTGAATTAAATTCCATTGCATGTCATTCTCAGATGCGTCGAATTTATTATTAATTACTTTGTAAATTATTATGTGTACAACAAAATCTCGAGTAGTAACTAGAACGCCTAGAGGGCTGGGCATTGCCTGAAGTATTGCATCGTAATAAGCGGGTAACACGGTCTCACCGTTAACTCACAATGCTTACAAAGCATCTTAAGTTGCAAGTTGTAGGTACTTGATTACTTTGCTGTTTTAAATTATGCTGTATTGCTGTTATGACCGCATGTTAACTTGCATGTTTTTTAAGCATTTTTAAGCAGGACAACCAATGGCAATGGCCATAATGACTAAAAAGATCAGGACAATTTTGAGACGGGACGGGACGGATATAGTTTACTAAATGTTTTTTTGTAAAGTAAAGAAAGAGGAAATTATGAAAGGAGTAAATGGAAATTAATTAAATATAAGTATGGCAATAGGACGACGACCTTGTGAAGGATGCAGGAACCCGTTGGATGCGAGAAGCACAGAACCGGTCGAAGTGGAGGTGCCTGGGGGAGGCCTATGTCCAGCATTGGACGTCTTTCGGCTGAAATGATGATGATGATGATGGCAATAAGAAAATAAAAATTCCGAACGCTCATTTAGAAGGTACCTACTGCATTATTTAACGACACAAATGAAACAGAAACTGACACCTAAATCAATCAAAATCGCTAAATGTGGACATGTGAATGTGAACAATCTATCATAGGATCTGCTGCGGCCGCTACACGTCAAGATTGGTACACCGATAATAGCTGTCAAAAGATCTCATATGGAGAGGAGCGCGAGACAATCGTCTATTCATTTCAATAAAATAGGACATATTTTTACTTGAAATAAGTTCCTGAGTTGAGCGTTGAAAATTTAACAGTGCGAGTCCCAAGTCACACTTCATATTGTTTGAAGACTAAACCTTTTCACTGTTGTATGTTTTTGGGTCACATTAGTGATGGTTTGATACATTGATACGAACATGGTTCATGCGTAGACAGGGACACATTTAGGTAGGTACAACTAATTGTTTCAAGGGTGGCAGCGTGATGGCTGTTTAGCTCATTGGTATTACCTTAGATTTCCATTTTTATCTTCATCTTAATTCAGCGTTAAATGTGGGGAACATAATGAAGACAAATATGCACACCATTACAGAAATAAGTATCCATGGCGTTGTTTAATGCATGAAGGCACGCCAGACATTGAATAGACATATTGATTTTCTCACGGAATATGTTCCACGTCATGCCACTTCCATCATATTGGTTGCATCCTACCTAATAAAATCGATTACGACCGAATCATTCCCCGCGTTACAATCAAATTCCATATCTGCATCAATCCAAATCGATAGATTCCGCAGTTCGAATTTCAAACACACCGTCTACGGTCATTCACGATTGAAGCAGAAATATTCTTCGTGACAGATCGGTTTTTGATCGTAATTTAAAATGACCAATAAGTGAATAAATGATACATTGTATAATGTTGCTCGGGGTGATCATTATAAATTAGCATGACGTAGATCCAAAAGGGTTATTGTGAAACCAATCATGTTGCCACATTTAAGAGCTCCTTAATCCTAGATGGTAACTCGAATAATAGAAAAGGCGACAGTGAGAACAAAATTAAGGCAGCCTATAAAGACAAGAATTCTGATAACCTATCACATTAGGTTAGCCATTAAGCCGACATAGCTGAGCACGGCAAGGCTGGTGATTCAAAGCAAGAGGTTGGTAACGGTATTATATAGGGCGGCAGGATCATCGACGCACAAGCTGTTACCATAGATTTAGTGCATTGAATTTCTGCACGGGATGTTAAAAAATAAAAATACCAGAGTTCATTTTACCGCTTAGGTATCAGCAGAGTTTGTTTTTTTGATAACTGACTAAAAGTTTCTACGCGTTCTCGCGGGTCTTTTTTTTTTTTTTTTTTTTTTTTAGGATGGGAAATCATCAAATGACCCCTCCCGCTCTGGGTGGAGCGGAAGGGAGTGTCAGACTCTTACTGACTAAAACCCATCCGTGTTCCTTCCTTAGCCCTTTATGTTCCGGGGCAGCGGTAACCCTTTCGGACAATCCCGCTGCCCCGGCAGGCTTCGGCCCTAACGGGCCCCTCTATGTCTGCTGACATCTCTTTGAGGCGCGCGTGGAACACATACGCGCCGTCCGGCACGGGCCTGGTCCTGATCGGACGGCGAGCTACCCATTACTCGCCGTCCGCAGGCCCGCGCCTACGGTGGCCGGGAGTCGTCACGCGGCTCCCGACGCCCGGAGCGTCTACCGCGGCGGCTGGGACGGGCGGCTCTCTCGGCTCTCTCCCTCTCCCATCCCGCCACCTCCTTCGCTAGCATGACTGCTTCGCAGAAGGAGGTGACTGCCTCCCACTCCCTCTCGCCCCGGACCATGGCTTGGACCAGGGCCGGGCGCGAGAGGTCGCCGCCGCTGCCGATCGCCTCTACGAGGACACGGCGGTGCTCTGCCCAAGCGGGACAGACCTCCACCGTGTGCACCACCGTGTCCTCTGGGCGATCCTCGCAGTGGTGACACCCGGGCGTTTCCTCCCGCCTGATTATGTGCAGGAACCTCCCGAAACATCCGTGTCCGGTGAGGACCTGCGTCAGGCGGTAGGTGAGGGCGCCGTGACGCCTCTCTAGCCACTCCTCAAAGAGGGGCCTTACCGCCGCTATCGCGGCGTGCCCTGCGCTGGGTTGCGACAGTCGCGCTTTCCATGCCGCCATGAGATCGCGCCGGAGGTCCGTCCGCTCCGCAGCAATTTGCCGCGGAAGCGGGTTTTCCCCCCGGCGTAGTGCCTCCGCGCGCCACTCAAAGAGGCGCGCGAGGACTATCGCCTCCAGATCCCATGGCGGCAGTCCGGCAAGGAGGCTTGCCGCCTCGCGCGAGATCGTGCGGTACCCCCGTATCAGCCGTATGGCTACCACCTTTTGGGGCGCGTTCAAGTAGTGGGCGGCTCGAAGCCGCAGTGAACGCGCCCACACCGGGGCGCCATACACGGCCATGGACCGCACGACCCCCGCGTAAAGCCTCCGGCAGGAGGCGTTTGGCCCCCTCAGGTTGGGCAGGAGCCGCTTGAAAGCGGCCCCAGCCCGTTCCAGTTTGGGGGCCAAACGTCGGAAGTGCTCCACGAAGTTCCACCGGCTGTCAAGGACGAGACCCAGGTATTTCATCGTCGTCTCGACGCCGATGTGAACCCCTCCTACCGTAAGTTGGGATCCCGATGGTGGCCCGTTCCGAAGCCCATGAAATGTCATGGCTTCGGACTTGTGCAGAGCCACCTCGAGACCCAACTGCCGGATCCTCTCCACGACTATCGCAACCCCGCGTGTCATTACTTCGGCCGCCGCCTGATGCGACCTCCCCTGCGCCAGGACCAGCGTGTCGTCAGCGTAGCAAACTACGCTGACGCCATCAGGGAGGTCTGCCCGCAGCACCCAGTCGTAACCGATGTCCCACAGGAGCGGCCCCAAGACCGATCCCTGTGGGACACCGCACGACATCTCTCGCCGGTTCCATTCCCCATCGCGACCGGGGTAGATGACGGCTCTGTCCGTCAAATACGCCCCGACTACTCGACGGAGGTAGGTCGGCACTCGGTGATACCGGAGTGCCTCCCTAATGCAGCTCCAGGGCAGGGTGTTAAACGCGTTAGCGATGTCTAATGACACCGCCACGACCACCCCACCCCGAGACACCGCGTCCCCCGTCGTGAGGGCTCTCACGCGCATGATGGCGTCCACCGTAGAGCGCCCCTTGCGGAAGCCAAACTGGCTATCCGCAAGATCCGGCCCCGTCCTCACCAGGTGCCCGACGAGGCGGCCCGCAATCACTCTTTCAAAGAGCTTGCCCACCTCGTCGAGCAGCACGATGGGCCGGAATGCGGACGGAGAGTCCGCAGGGCGCCCTGGCTTCCGAATGAGGACCAGCTTCCCCGTCTTCCAACGGAGTGGAAACTGGCCCCTCTCCATACATGCGCTTAAGAGCGCCTCCAGTCGGGGTCCGAGAGCCGTCGAGGCCAGGGCCCAGGCTTTACCCGGCAAGCCGTCGGGCCCTGGGGCGGTATTTTTGGCCTTCAGCCTACCTACCGCCACTCTCAGATCTACCCCGGTCACTTCAGGGATGTCGTCGTCGTCCGCGTGGTCCGCTTCGGACACCGCAATTGGCGGAGCCATGGGCGGGGGAGTATGCTCCGCCCGTGAAGGGAACAGAGCGCTCACCACCTCCTCCACCAGCTGGGGGCGGAGACTCTGCGTCAGCGGGGGGGCCCAGGTGCGGAGTTTATTCCGCACCATTTTGTAAGGGCGCCCCCACGGATCTCTGTTCAGAGTCTCCACCATCTCCTCGCGGGCCAAATTCTTGGCCCGCTGAACAGCTTCTTGGAGGGCGGTCTTCGCCGCTCTGTACCCCTCGTACAGCTCCGCCTCCGTGGCTTCCGCATCCGGAGGGCGAATGCGGAGCCTGCGGTGCCTGGTGTACCGGTGTCGCGTGTCAACGCACGCCTTGCGTAGCGCTTCTACCTCCTGCGACCACCAGTACACCTGACGTCGGGCGCATCCTGGCCGGACTCGGGGCATTGCCACGTCACAGATCTCGGACATGGCCTCCCGGAACCACTCAGCCTCGTTGTCAATATCGGCAGGCCTGTCTGGTGATGACACCCAGGCCTGCACGATTGAGGCTTCCAGGAGAAGCTCCCGGTCCAGCTGCTTCAGCGCCCACCGCGGACCACTCGGGGCCTGTTGGACCGGCGCGCTGGAGGTCTGGGCGGAGACGTCGATCCGGATATACCGGTGGTCGGAATAGGTCTCCACCTCCTCCATGACGCGCCAGTCAATGACCTGCTGTGACAGAGCGGGGCTGGCGAACGAAATGTCCACCACGGACTCCCCCCGCATCCGCACACAAGTAGGAACAGAACCCCGATTTAGGACGACCAGGCCTGTTTCCAGAGCCCAGTCCTCCACCATCCTTCCCCGCATGTCCGTGTAACGGGAACCCCAGGCCAAATTTTTGGCGTTGAAGTCCCCGAGCACTAACACGGGGAAGGACTGGTTTCGGACGACGACAGTCAACTCTGTTAGAGAGTTGTGGAACTCGGCGAGAGTTCGGCTCGGAGAGAAGTACACTCCCACTACTACTATCTCTCCGAACCGTGCTGCTACGCACCCCTGTCCCTTCGTGACACCTTCGAGGGACGGGGTACCGGCGGCGGCCGACGAAATTATGGCCACTGAGCCGCTCAGGTCCTCCACCCAGTCATCCCTGGGCGGGACAAAGTACGGCTCAGCGACCACGGCGATGTTAATCGACCACTGCGCCACGCTCTGGAGCAACAGGTCCTGAGCGCAGGCGCAGTGGTCGATGTTCGCCTGGAGGAGACGTAATGGAGCTATTATTCCTCCATTACAGTCCCCTCCCGGGCCTCTTGAGAGGCAGCGGCGACGGTGGTGGCGGCGACGGTGGCGGCGGCGACGGTGGCGGCGGCGACGGTGGCGGCGGCGACGGTGGCGGCGGCGGAGGGCCTGCCCTTCTTCCTGGTTCCGGCGGGTGGAGCGCAGGACCTGCTCCCAGCCCGGTGATCGGCCGGCTTGCCAGCAGCCGCACACGCAACGCAGTGCGGCGCGGCGCTGCACGAGCCGGCCTTATGACCGGGCTGACCGCAACGGAAGCACAACGAGGTGCGGTCCTCTGAGGTGCACTGGATGCCAACGTGGTGCCCCACATGGCATCGGAAGCACCTCAGAGGTCTGGGCTCCAGCAGTTTCACCTGCGCTGACACCCAGCCCACCAGAAGCCTTCGGCCCTCCACAATGGTTTTGGCCGCCGTCACGGGGCAGCTTACCGTTATGGTTCGCATACCCGAAACGTCAGGACGTAAGGTGCCCGCCTTAACCTGGTCGGCCAGACACCCTCCCGTCCTGACGACGGCGGCTACCACCTCCCCTTCCGTGACGGAGTCATCCAGGCCCATAATGCGCATATCTGCACACTTCATGGGCCTGGAGACACGCACCTCCTCCGCATTAAGGGACGCCCTTAGCTTTTCAGCTAGAGCGTCTGCGGAGGGGCCACTCGTCGAGCCGGGGATCTCCAGCATGCGGGCGCCAGTGGCGGTCACCCTATGCCGGAGGCCCCCGGTGATCCCCAGCGCTTGGAGGTCGACCGTCCCTCTCGCTTTTGTGAGCACGTCGCAGTACGTCACACCCCTCTTGACCGCGTCCGGCTGCAGTGTGATTACTACAGCCGCGGTCTTTGGGGCGCGCAGTCTGGCTGCGACGGCTCGCTCCCTGCGACGCCTCCGTTGCGCTTTTTTCCTGGCCGCCTTGGCCGCCTTCCTCTTTTCCCCGACCACCTGCCACTCGGCGTCGGTCGTGGGAGAAGAAGAAGTGGGAGATTTTTGAGGGCGGGGCGAAGGACCTGGGGCCCCCACCTCCCTTGCTGTTCGGCCCTTTTTCTTTTTGCCGGCGGGCGCCGGTCCGGTCGTCACCGGAGCTACCCCAGCCGGAGCCGGTTTTGCCGGCTTCGCCGGGGCTCCACCAGCCGACGCCGGTTTCGCCGCCGCCGGGGCTCCGCCAGCCGACGCCATTTTGGCCGGCGCTTGGGCCCGGCCAGACGGCCCGGGTTTAGGGGCAGCAGCTGCCGCAACGGCCGCGTACGAGGCCGCCCTTGGTGCCGGGGCCGTCCTGCCCGCCAGGGGGGGGCGCAATACTATACCCTCCAGGACGGAAAACCGCGCCTGGAAGGCCGCCAACTCCTGCCGAACCAGGTCCAGGACCTGGTTCTCCACCGGGGCGGGCCGGCATGGCTCCCTTGCCTGCGCGCTGCCGGCGCCCTTCAGGCCGGCCAGGTCCGCCCGGAGCCTCCCGTTCTCCTCCCGGAGAAGCTCGATGGCGGCCGTCAGGCGGGCGACCTCCGCCCGCACTTCGGCTACTTCGCTGGCCGAAGGAGCCACATAGCGAGCCGCCTCAGCCGCCGCCATAATGGAGGCCGTGGCAGCGGATATGGCCTTGTCCTTCGAGGTTTGCAACCTCTTCAAGGCCACACTTTTGATTGCGGCTGCCACAACCTTCGCAAACCTCGCTTTGCCCTGCTCGGAGCCACCAGCGGTGTCCGACTCACCGTCCGACGACTCCGAGAGGGCCGCCCTGCGGCCGGTCTCCTCTGAGCGATGCCCCTCCGTGTCGCTCCCACCAGAGGGAACCGGAGTGCTAGGCCGCTTAAAACGAGCCCCACTGTCGTGTTGCTGCACCGCACGACCTCGACCCCTCCTCGCCGTCGCCACTTTCGCAGCCGACACGCTCTCCGCACTCGCGGTTCGACCCATCGAACCCGCCTCGTCCGAGTCTTCCTCGCGCGGACGTTTCCTCCAAAATTTGGAGCGCTCGCGCGAGTCCTGGTCGGACATTGTTTGGTCCTCTGAAGGACAGGAGCCTCCTCGGCTCTTGTTGCCATTGGCAAACGGAACACATTCGTTGCCCCCCCCAGAATACGAATGGGGGCTTGACGTTCCCAAAGGGAACGTGCCGGATTCTCCAGCTGCTGAGCAGCTGGTACCGACCTGGGGTAGTTTTTTACCGTCTGTGTTGTCCATTATTCTTTTTTCTTTTTTTAAAGGGTGAGGTCCCTTGTGCTGCGCTAACGACCGGATTCCCTCCGGCCATTCATCCCCTCGGCACGCTAGACCTTGGGATTGGGGTAATTTTTTATAGAGGTTGTCTACCTCGCGGCCCGAGCCTCAGTGGCCCGGACCCCCGGTCTTGAATTCAAGATTACGGGGTGGCCGACGGCTGGGCAAAACCAACCGCCGCCCCGGCGTCCCCACGCTGCCGCCGGATGCCGGACAGACGCAGCGCGGGCATGGGACACCCTCCACCACCCACTCTGTAGTGGGTCTAGCGGCGTGAACCGCCTCGTGACGGTCTACGCCCACTCACCTTCCTCTGTAAGCAGAGGAGGAGTGGACGCATGACCGTCCGTCCGTAGCCCGGTTCCCTTCACCGACCATCAAGGATGATCGATGATTGGAACCGTGACCTTTCCCCGCCTGTTGAAGATTAGCCGCCCGCCCCACTTGTCCACCCAAACCTGGTGGGCAATTGGGGCCGACGTTGCCCAGGATGCGCCACGAGGAGGCTCTTCAACGTGCACCCCTTCTCGCGGGTCTAGAATCATGTTAATGGTTACTGTTTGTGCGTAGATATCCCTGCCAATCTTTATTGTATTCTATTTTATATGCACAATGATCCAGAAAATAAAACATAAATACCTACCGAGTTGGATTGAGAAATAAAACAGCAGAGTCGACATCAATTGCTTGTTATTTCTCAAGGAGTGTTAACTGTAGAAAATTGGTTATTATTCAATTGTGATCTATTGAATCAACGCGTTCAACTGACATGTGACTGAGTGGAGCTGATGCATCGTGGAGGTTTTATTGCATAACTTGTCAGTGGGAGAAGTGTAATATTATAATAGGGTTTAGTTACTAATGTAATATCAACAAAATGGCAGTACCATCAGTTTGAATCAGATATTTTTCACAATATTTTAGTTCAGTATATGTGTTTTTAAAAAAGGAGGGGATTGTGGCCAAGTAATAACACAGCCGCATGGGTCCATCGATCACTTGTCGCGGGTGCTCCGTAAATGGGTGACCATCATTACTTTAGTATGTAAAAATGGACCCCTCCGTGCCTCGTAAAGCACGTAGGTCCCGACTGTCATTCGTTGATCTTTGGCAGTAGTTACGGGTTGCCAGAAGCCTGAAAAAGTGACAGCCAGTGTTACCAAGGGGTATCGTATTACCCAGCTGGGTTGTGGAGGTTAGATGTGCAGTCGCACCATGTAAAATACTAGTACTCAGCTGCATCCAGTTAGAATATTAAAATAAATGTGAAGATGTTGGAAGTCAACCCACAGTTCCATTGGGCCCACGTTGGGGCCTACCTATTTATCCAAATGCTAAAATATGTTATGTGCTAATCATTTGTTATACTTGTTACTACAAGTCCAAACACACGTTAAGATAGCCTCGTACCTAGGCCAGACAAGTGTGCAGTAAATTTCTCGCTAGCGTGAATCAGGTTTTACGCAGTCAGGACGAGCACCACAGATGTAACGTATTTGGAAGTGCTCGCTGACCTGCATTGTTGAATATTAAACACCAGGCGCCTTATTTGGTAAACAGATTCCATTCTAGATAGTTGTAGCTGTTTACCAGTTAATTTGTGCTACAGATGAAGGAGAAATGTCTTATAATGATGTTGTTCAATGTTGACTTTATTTATTTGGGATGAACAAACAGTTACACATTGTGTCTTATCTAATAATGACATAAGAGTAATTTAAATGTGAAACTCACACCGTTATCCACAGAATACATTGACTTGAGAAAATAGTGTTCGTGTGTTAGTTGCTGTCGTAAACGGAAACAGATAGTCGTAATTTTCTGATTATGAGCTAGGTCGCAGAATCATAATTACCTCATCGTGTTTTTGTGATAAGGTGTTTTTTTATTTTGATGTATGTTTGGTTCAGTTTTCACAAAAAGATAACTATAAAATTCTGAGGTCACTAAAAAGGAAACTACTAGGTATTTGAAATGGGCAACTAGCTTCAACTTTCTGACTAACAGACTCCCCCATAGTTCAACAGTGCCTGTAAATCGTTTTTTCGTTAATTTGAGGTATCCTCATCAGCCTAGCCTTTTCCCAACTATGTCGGGGTCAGCTTCCAGTCTTACCGTATATAGCTAGATACCAGTATTTTACATGGAGCGACTGCCTATCTGACCTCCACAACCCAGTTACTGGGTAATACGAAACCCCTTGGTAACACAGGTCGTCAGACTTTCGCGCATCTGACAGCCGGAATCGATGGCTTAACGTGCTTTTCGATGCACGGAGAGGTCTTGGTACGTAAAGATGGTCACACATCCACAGACCAACCGGGGCAAGCGTAGCCGTGCGGCTGTTTTTACTTAGCCACAAGCCCCTCAAACAAACCTTCTTATTTTAAGTTTGATTATGTAAAGTAAAAATCTCAACTAAGTATCTGCACTTACGCTTCTCAATGGGAGAAAAGCAAGATGGAAAACACCTGCTCGATGACGATGTCCGTTACGTTTGACACCACTTAACCTGAAAGTGCGCTCAGCATAAGTTTTTCCAGCCGTTACGCGTCTGAGAAAATATCACATCCAATTATACGAGCAATTACATTACATACATAGGTACGTTACACCAGTATCTTCTAATTCCCTTTACAAATAATTTAGTTTGCACAACAGTAAACGATAAATAATACATTTATTATTTAAGTAGTTATGCGAAATTTCATTTACGGAGCAAGTATTGGCTTGTAAGATTAGTTTTGTAATCCAATAAATAGCTTTTGGTGGAGTGAAGTAAACATTTATTAGGTGAATAGCTATGATACTCGCTTTTAGTCTGATAATTTTCTGTATTGCACGTTTTAAGATCATAAGCACTAATGTTTTAGTAATAGGTTCGACTATAGACGGTTTGTTTTTCGATTAGCTAGTTCGGATTAATACAAGTTTTGCCATAATTACAGATTTCTATGTGACTGTATTTCCAAAGGCCAGGCGGTGTTATTTTTTTAGAGGGAGAACTTTCCCCCTGTAAAAAATAAGACAGACTGGTAACTTTACTATAGGTAATTTTTTTTTATTAAACTAGCTACTGGGCTGCACTTTACCATATACTCGTACATAGTTACGTATTTACTCGTATGTGAGAAGTGTATGTTCTTTTAGAATAAATAAAGAATCTCAACCTCAAGTGCAAATCACCATCAACATCATCGTCAGCCCGAATTCATCGGCTGCTGAGCACCGGTCTCTCTTGTCATGTGCCAATCCCCACGCTCCTGTGACAGCCTAATCCAGGTTCTACTCGCCAAGGGGTAGGTCGCCATTTGCCCGAGATCCTGGTGCAGGTAATTACCTATAAATATTTCCACTTTCTTCTTTCGGATTCAATGTGTTGGTACTTAAAGTTTGCTAAAATTAGACCGGCTATAGCCAAGTACTTACTTTAGATATTTTTAACAAAATATTCTAATATACCTACTATTCATCTAACTTATCATACACCTTAACTCACATAATATATTGCTGCACCCTAATAGATGCTGATGTATTCAACGCTTACTCGTAGCAGATTTATATAAGATAAGATATATTATCATCATTCTCAGATTCAACACACGAGGATTTATTGGCTTGTACGTTTGCACCTAATATCGCGATAAACTCCTTATACACGATAAATTCAATCTATGCGTAATTTTATTCTAAATTATATTTACAAACACTAGAATTTTAACATAAAATACAGGCGTTCACAAGAGATCGAAAGATATCATGCCAATTGAAATATCTAGAAAAGGAATGTTATTACATCAAATAAAAACTTGCAAAAGATAAAATTTAAATGAACTCGTTTCGCCTTTTTAAAAGCCTATTATGTTTCGCTGAAATATGTAAATAGCAGTGACATTGAATGTACAGCTGACAATGAGGTAATTTGGTTTAAAATTACGTCATCAAGCGAACATGAAGTGAATAATATTATAGCAGATTGCAAATATGTAATTTATGATTATAGGTGGGTACGATTTTTTGCATGTAGGTGAATCAGGATTTCCAGTATGTAGCACATCTACCATGTTCCGCGCATAGGTATATAGAACATCTTAAAGTTATCATAGGATCAAAAAAGGTCCATTTTTATTGGGAATATTTAATAGCTCCTATAATAAGTTTAAGATCTTCTAATGATTATCGACTTTTTAACTCAATAATCTTCTTTTAACTTTCTGGTATATTTTAAAACTATTTGCACGTAGTAATTGTTTGCAGTTATTAGGTTATGGGGAAAATCTCATAAAGCCAATCAAAGAGTAGATATAGTGTTCTTAGGAAATCGAAATACGAATTGTTTGGGGATCGATCAAATACCTACATGCCGTTTTTATTATCCAAATACATAACAGATGTGCAGAGCACAGTTGGTGCGCGAACTTAGTGGATATGTAGCAGCCAACTGGTTAAATTTGCTGTTCAGTTAACCGTCTAGCCATTTAACTAAACGGCGGTCATTCAACTAACGGCCTGAATGATATTCAATTACAGTTTAGGTTGTAAATCTGTTACCAATCGCGCGCGAGTCGAATTGCTCGCAGTAACTAAGCCAGGGCACCCCGACCAAATGGGTTAGGTTAGGTTAGAACTGTGGTCAACCGCGTGCGAGCTGAGAGACCGAAGGGAGGCGAGCACTACTTCTTTAGGCTAGGCAGTTAACTGAACGGCTAATTTAACCAGTTGGCTGCGACAGATACACAGCATAAGAACTCTGATTATTTAGCCTCATTTGTTAAACTTGCAACCTGATCCGTAATAACTAAATGTCGCTTGGAAAAGGTTACTAGGGTAAGCAGATGGTGGCCAAGCCTAAAAATACTTGTAATAAATCAGTTTACTTAGGACAATAGTAACTTATATGACTGGATTTATATTCACAGAGAGCAGTGATGGCCGAGTGGCAACGGCTCCGACTTACGAGTTGTAGGTTGTGGGTTCGAACCCATACCCGCGTTTTACTTTGTGTAATTTATTTATTTATCACCATTGCTTTAAAAAACGGTGAACGACAACATCGTGAGAAAACCGGCATGTCTTAGGACCAAAAATTCGATGACATGTGACATCTACCAACCCGCACTGGGCCCGCGTGGTGAATTACGGCCCATTCCCTCTCACAGAGAGGAGACCTGTGACAGTGTCCCAGCAGTGGGAACATTGTACTCTGATTATGTAATTATGCAATATTCACAGACTGACCCCTGCTTTCAATATAATCTGGTGTCAAATCAAATTCCAATTTATAATCAGGTGTTGTTATTTTGAATAATAAACAAATATTAAAGCAGCTTCCTAATATATTGCCATTTGGCAGCAGATTTACTGATTAGATTAGTCTTGAAATCGTTTGTTAAGTAGATGACTTTTACCACTCAAAAACATTATGTAATTTATTAAAAATCTTATCTTATTGTGATTAACCTAGATCATTATCAGTTTGAAAGCCTATTAACATTGAAATAATATCATCAATTCATCACCAATGCTCTCTTTTTATCGATTTTTGCAATCATGACATTTATATAAGCCACATGATATCACTAGACTGGACCACTGTTAGTCCAGTCTGTTATAAAGGACACTTGAAATTATTCACAAATAATAATTGGTAGTGATTTCTGTGCAAATGTGTATGAATAAATTTGCTATAACATTACTATTAGTAATAAAAATTAGTGCAATAAGTTCAATTACTATTAATATGTGTCTGGTCTAGAATTTACATGGAAAGGTAAATGTGGTTAGTTGTAAATCTCATTGCAGAAATCTAAGTAATATAATTTGATGACAAAATCACTTTTGAGAAAGGTCGTCGGAAAATACAACCCATGTGCTTGGCGCAATTCCTACGAACTTCAGAAATGTTAGTTCATGTACAGTCAACAAAAGAGATAAGTATGCAGGATCTTCGGAAATACCTAGTTGAAGTTTAGTAAGCAACCGTAGGATGTTCTCGAATAAAGTTTAATTTTATTAATAGAAAACAAACAGCTCATTTATCAAATTAAATTTCAGTCGAAAAAATCCATCAGTTTCTTACTAAACTTCAACTATATCCGACGATCCTGCATACTTATCTCTTTTGTTGACTGTACATAAGTTCTATTCTGTATGTTAGTAGATATTAAAACAACAGTTTACATAAATAATACAAATAAGTATCGTCAAGCTCCGCTAATGAGACACAATTGATTTTCTATTGTATCATATTACTTAAGGTACGCGCGGAGCTTGTCCGGTTACAATTAAGGAAAATTCTTAGATGTCTCTTCCAACTTGAACTGAATACCAAGCGGCTAGTAACCGCACTTAAGTAAACCATACGTTGCGTCCAAATCCTATTGCCTTCTCAGAGAAAAGATACAAAGAATGAAGAATGAATCTCAGATTTCACAAAATGTTCATAAAGGAATTTTAATTGTAAGCTGAAATTGTGATTGGCAAGTTTCAGTCATCTATAATAAATAATAAAGCTGAAGGGTTTGTTTATTGGACGCGCAAATCTCTGGAACTAGCAGTTGGATTTGAAAAATTCTTTTCGCATCTGATAGTCCAATTATCGAAGAGGCTTATAGGCTATTTCACACCACACTAGGAGCTTCAGGAGTCGAGCAAAAATAAAATGGAGAAAACGATAAACGTAAACGAAGTAATAGCGTGGGCAGGCGATGCGATGCGATGGAGCGGGTCGGGGGATTCATCCATAGGTAAACCAGTTAGGTGATTATAGAACATTGTCTTGCAATTGTTACTTCATATCTATTTAGGGACAAAAGGCACACTTTTGATGATTGTTTTAACGTTAGTTATTAAACTTCCACTATATTTTGACGAAGAATATTCCGAAATTTTACTACACATAAATCATGGGACGACATAAACAGTTGAACATACCTAATGGCTATAACAACGAAGGTTTTCTCAATTCCAAGGTAAGTGTGAAATCGCACTCATCAACATTTAACCTACTTTCAGTGCAAAACATTCTAATCGTGAATTTATTAAATAAAGTAGGTGCATAGTGCGTATACACAGCTACACTGTTTACATGTATGTAATTATTTCTTGTTGCTAAGGAGCTTCAAGTTTTAATTTTAGATCGATCGACTGCCTCGTTCGTCTATTGGTCGCAAGTGCAACCTGTGCTAAACGGTTCGATTCCCAGGTCGGGCAAAAGTGTTACTGGTTCTGTTATGATTTTCTCAAAAGCAGCCCGGAGTCTAGACCTGTCCCCGGTTGTTGGCAATAG
This sequence comes from Gortyna flavago, assembly GCA_963669345.1. Taxonomy (NCBI): domain Eukaryota; kingdom Metazoa; phylum Arthropoda; class Insecta; order Lepidoptera; family Noctuidae; genus Gortyna; species Gortyna flavago. The sequence continues at coordinate 7,003,587 of OY770131.1, forward strand.
AATCACCCCCTATTATATGAACATCACAGGTCTGCCCAAACCGTTGGGATATACAGCCGTGATGTTAAGTTTTTGATTTTCCAAATTACAAATGCCAGTTACAAATGGTCAGGGCTGGCAGGCTGCATATTACACAAATAGGATTTTCTAAGAACATCTTAGATAGTGAATTAATTTATTGAAATAAACAGCTGAATCAACTAACTTCCTTCCTGAATAGAACTGCATATCTAAATATCTATTCGACTATCTGCCATCGTAAATCATAATGATCCTTGAGATTAAAGACGATTAATATACAACCACTTATTTACAATTCACACCGTGTGCCCGTTCTTTCTAATAACATTTACATACTAGTCATAAACAGATATGGCAAATCAAGTGCATATTGTTGATTAGACAGAATCTGCCACCTGATTCTGACGGGTCGTTTACACGAGGAGAGTTTGAGAGGCGAGAACGTGCATAAAGCTACGGTTGCCAGTCCGCTTATAGAGCATTTTTGACACCTTCATGACAAATTCTGACAAAAAAAAATCACCTGGTGAAAATAAGAGATTTTCATGACATCCGTTATAAATATGACGGAAACAATCTTCTAGGAAACCGTAACTTAACAGGTTTTCTGTCCACAAAGTAGACACAATTGTGACAAATATGTGAACTTTGGGACAGGGAATGGTTAAGTCTCATTGGCTAGAATCGCCGAACACAATAAGCGAGAATTAACAACTCGGCCGATTTTCTCGAACTGACATTCCGAAATTCGAAATACAAAATTTTTGTTTAGGCACAGATACCTACGCTTACAATATTGAAAGACGTGGCGATTTTTGCCCTACGGCATGGTAGGTACAGCCCTCGCATTCTGTAAATTCTCACCGTGAAAACTTAGGTGAAGTGAGCTGTCAATAGTGTCAACCCCTAGCATCAAGTAGAATGACATCTCACTCGACGCTCACTTCACCTAAGTTTTCACAGAGAGATTTTTACAGAATAGACTGGCAGGACATAGGTACAGTCTTGAGCATAAAAACCTCACACTTACGCAACATTCAAAAGCAATTTTCTCATGAAATAACGAATGTTACTATGAGAAAAGACCTATTTTTTTACTTAAAAGTTTCGTTAAGATTAAGTTAGTAAGACCATAAAACTTCCATCAACACTCGGAGAAAATCGTTTTAAAATTTTCGTTATTGTTAGGTATTTCAGCTTGACATGCTTATGACTGTACACGAGTCTATCTTTTTTAACCGACGAAAAAAGAGGAGGCTCTCTAGTCGACGCGTAATTTTTTTTTTGTTTGTGTATGTCCACGCATATTTTTTTATAGAGTGGTCCGATTTTTTAATATGTTGCTTTTGGATATTAGCCTATATCGGTCCATTCGAGACTATAATTAAACTGTCTATGTGTAAATGAGCCATTAGAGGCCTATTTATAACAGTGTGTTACTATTATCATTTTGGTGTAGTATGTTACGTACAGCATAATAGAATAATAGTCGGCATAATAGTCGCTAGAAATAAATATCAAGTTGTGTTCCATATTTGTGTCGTAGAAATTTATGTGAACAATATTTAATTATGATACTTTAGAAGCTTGTCGTGTTACAGGATTCCTTGAGTGTACTTAATAAGGGTTTCTTAATTACCTTAGCTGACGCGCCTGTTTTCTACAAGTTTAATATGATTTTTTTGATACCTTCTTATTTGTGTATAAAGACCATTCAGGAATATAGTGTAACGAAGTTCACTTCTCATTATATACCTACCTATTAATAATATTTCCTACTAAAGCCTATTACTTGATTTGAGCGCCATCTCATGGAAAAGACACGATACATTAGATCTATTTGATAGCTAACAACAATCGTGTTTAAAATGAAACTTCAATGCCGCTCTAACTTGTAGTGCGTTAGCGCAGATGCTGAAGCCAGCTACGTAGCCAAGCATTGATGAAAGTTCCGGAAAACCTCTATAGATGGCGCTGTTTATAACATTTGATACAATGCTGAAACCTTACGAAAAGCGAATAGGTAGGTCAATTAAGTATAATTAGAACTAATAATTTTCATGAAATTTTGTATAAAGCTGATGGTTTAGAACTCCGAATACTGATTTTCTCTGATTTACCAAAAACATATGTAGCCTGTAGGCTGTAGGTCTACATATATCAGTAGGTATGTATGTGAATGTGTAATAGTACTTGTTCGTGGTATAAACGCCGAAGTCATTTATTTAGCTTCAAGGAACTGCCTAACCCACCCACACTGTAGTCAATATCTTGCTAGCTTCAAATTTCTGACTAATTGACCCACTCTTTGACATTCCAAAAGTGCCAGTTAATGGTTTAATTGAAATTTGAGTTTCAGCTTGAGTTCGAATGTTTTCAACCGTCGCATTTTCAAGTACATGCCAGCACATCAACCTACCCCAATCTGTCAAATTTTCCCTATTGAATATGAACCTTATTCCTTTGTAGTAAAGTTTAAATTCTATAAAAGAAATTTGACAGATTGGGGTAGGTTGATGTGCTGGCCTCTGTACCACAAAACATATATCACAACAAGATAACGTTATGAGCCCATAGGCCCATGACTCAGCACCAGTCCTCCAGCGTTATGTCTTCAAACAAGGCTGTTGGTCTCACCGTGAGAACATAACTACTCACGTGTCACGCCCTACTTTCAATTTCATAGTGCTAATAACACATAGTGCGTAATACTGGTCAAAAGTACCAATTGAAGACCGAACGAGATACTTATTTGGAGTACTTAATTAGGGCTTTCAACCTAATGGTTGAAATCTCTTTTATTGGTAGATTTATTTTATGTTATCAGCCTAAAAATATTCTGTAAAAATTGTCACCGTGTTTTAAGTGAAGCGATCTTGCAGTGAGCTGTCAATAGTGTCAAACCGTAGCATCAGGTGGAATGACAGTTCACTTCAACCTCACTTCCCCCAAGTTTTTTAAAGAATAGACCAACTGTATTCACTATAATTATCACTTTGCAAATTAAGCATAATCAGCCTATAGTGCTATAATGTTCCTACTGCTGGAACACAGGCCTCCCCTCTGTGAAAGGAAGTGGGCCGTAATCCACTATGTGGGCACAGTGCGGATGACAGTTGGTGGATGACATGTCTTAAATCTGTTTCTTCTGCCCCTTTATATCATGCTTCAAATGCCTGTTTTTGTTCACACAACATACAATTAATAAATTATTATTTTTTTATGAAAACCGACAAATTCATGTGAGCGTAACATACAATCATTCGTATAAAATCATTGCCAATAACAATTGAGATGTATGTACCTATGTAAGAAACACCCATTTAATAGTCTGCAATTGTGATACCCGTCGTGTACAATTCTAAGGAATTCTGTCACAGCGACACCCAAACGTACGGTTTGTTCAAAAAGTATCTGGTGAAAACGTAAAAATTTTTATCGGAAAACGTAGGTACATGTGCGTGTGTCAATATGTCGTACCACTTACAAATTTGTGAGTGCTTTGACTTGATTATTCGAATACTTAAACCCGAAATTATAATATTAAAAATCACCTTAAAGATGATTTTCATTTGACAATTGTGGTTAATTTTTAATTACAATTAAATAATGCTTTTCAGACCGTAATTGTTGGAAAAAGTGGTGAAATATAAAGTTGAAACCTTTAAAATACAGAGAAATGTGATACTAATTTCCTTTAGTAAGTGATTGCGTAAGTATTGAAACTGCATTGAGTTTTTTTTACACATTTTAATACTTTTGGAATATACAGTACTACCTTATGTCACAACAGCCTATCAAATTCCAATAAGTATAATAACTTTTTTGTCATAATTCTGATGTAAACACGTCCAAATAGTTTGTCACGCCAATTCCTATTTGGCCAACCTTGGCGGCCAAGTACGTGTGTCGGTTATTTCACAGTTTTTCCTTGGCCGAGAAGCACGTACCAATGCGGTACATTTTTTCAGTGGAATCTTGAATTTTGTAATCAATATTGTATCTGTACCGTGCTTAATGAGCTGTAGGAGTATCGTTTTTGTAGTTCAATGCTGATCAGCACTGTTTATTGCAGATCTGGATATCTAGACTTGTGGTTTAAAAAATCTGAACCCGCCTAAAAAAATGTTGATGAAGAATTTACATAAGTCTCAGTAGAATTGAGACATTTTAGCTTTGTTTTTGGGATGGCAATACGCATCTGCAATGCTTGTGGTATTGCTGACCACTTACCATTACAAAAATATGTATAAATTATTCAATGTCGGTTAAATAAACTCTAACACAAAACATCACTTGGAATAGCAGAAGATTTAACTTAACACTCAATAAGTTTATCTACAAGTTGTTTTTTACAATAATGATCAATATCAATGACTTCGATCAATAATTTATCGGAGCATAATAATAATGCCTACCTACGTTCTTATCACAACTACATTTCACGATCACTCCAAATTCGATCGAGTCGCTTATTCGAATCGATATACAAAGCGATTGCCGATTAATTTGATGCACTGATTACTAATGATGGTAGCTTTGTTCTTATCATCGGCTGCTCTAATGGAGGGTTTGGGTTCGAAGCGGTGCGGTGCTGCAATCGTTGCCTTGTTCTGATTCCGTAACCGGAATATCAGTGATTTTTATCGGATTTTCGATTGCTAATCGAAGAAGACACTAAGTGTTTGTTAATCTATTCTTTTTTTTATTGAGCTGTTAGGGTTCGGGTTTAAATTGAATTGGAATAGATCACCGCAGCGTTTGGCTAAATCTCTTTGAAAATATCTAGAGACATCATTCAAAATGAGAATACTACCAAAGAAAACGCAATAATAAGCCTAAAACACACATTTCTATGCTGACTAAGACAGAAAGAAAAACCTGTTGCAGCCCTGAATAACATAATTAACAAATCGTAATCTAAGCTCGTGCAAAAAAAAAATCACCTTCGGATATATTTATGTTTTGTGTAAGTTTTATAAATAATTACTGTAAAAAGGTACTTCCTAAGTAATCGTTTGTATCCCGTTTCGGCCATTTCCGTTAGCAAAAATAAATCAAATAATAAAACATTAGTCTGATCTGTACACTTTAAAAGTCATTTGGATCAATCTAAAAGTGCCATCAAACCAATTAAAAATGTGTTGTGTCTATGTGCGTATATTACAATAGGTATGTGGTAAATATTACCCCAGTTACTGATAGGCATCGTTTAGCGGATCAATAGGTAAGTATTGTAGCTAAGTTTCGACACAATACTGAGTCAGACTACGAAGATGTTTCCAAGAAACGAGCATTGGTACTTTAATTAAAGAACGCACCTAAATGTAATAACAGACTAGAAGCAATAAATAAATTGTAATAACAGTAGTTATGTAGGCACAACATATTGTTCATGAGTGGCATAACCCAATTAAAATAAGCATTTCAAAGATTGGTCTAACGATATCATTAAATTAATTAATTAGAAACAAATCAATTACTGAGTATAATTTTATTTATGATACGAATCTGGAGGAACTGCAGCCTGCCTTAACATTTTATCATCTATTCAACTGTCCAATACCCATAATGGTATCCTTCGATTAGTCGAAATTCACTTATTGTGCAGGTACTTATCACGTGCATGCAACTGCAGTCTCAAAAAGTGGGCCTATCACGGTATGGCAGCAGGATATGGATGTGGAGCTGTACCGCAGACTATATGTGCCCGACTCCTTACCTGTCCTCTGTGCCCCAAAAAATGCAGCATATAGAGACTTCTCAGCTGCCACCGACGATGCTTGGAGGTGCCGAAGTTTTGGGCTAACAAGTACCAATATACTGTCGCGCCATCGACACGACGTAGAAGACATAATTATATAATTGGTACACTGGGACTGCCCACAATGCGATTACCACTAGAATTATTTCAGCAGGTCATTGAGGTCTAAAAGGACATTAATTATAAGTATATAGTTCGCGCCAGAACGTGCCAAATATGTAACAAGTATATTCAGATTGTGCCTCTTTCTGAACGTCTGGGAAGCCAGGTGCCTATTTTTATAAAACTGACATGCGAAGGTTTTATTTTACAAGTTTCGTTCATACATTTTTTGCTTTATTAAACAGCACCTGTCGTGAAAATGTGTCAATTAAAGGGCTGTAGTCTGTTAGGCGGTTCAGTCATTACAACGCGCCACGCGACGGAGCGCAGATAACAGGTGATGTTTTACATACAAATTCACTAAAAAACAAAAATATGGCTCCGTTTCTCGCACTTCATCGTGTGTGATCCGCCTTACTTCCATGTTTACCTCACAAAGAGGTTATCTATTAGGATTTCCACTCAAAAAGGGGCTGACTTACTATTTTCAAGTGTTCAAAAGCATCAGTCCTAAAACACGTAACCAATGTCGTTATAGTCAATTATGCGCACAATAATACGAAATCGCACGACGCTACAATGCATAACGCAAGTGGCTAATGCAAACAACCGCATACTATTTCATTAATTATCTTCATTTTACTAGCTTACACTTGCGGCTGGCTAAATGTAGAACTCAAACAAAATAGGCGCCGATGTTCGAGCTTCGAGGTTGATTGACGGCAAATGTAACCCTGTTAGAGCATATATGTACAGATTTTAGGTTACCGGCAATAAGTTGCATAGTTCCACTTATTACTTAAAATATATTTGTAAGTATTAATTTTTATGAAATTAGAACGTAAGCGTTTTCCGATATGTGCGACGTCGCAATGTTAATCCACTGGAAGTTAGGTAGTAATATTATCGAGCCAAATTGTAAGAGAAATCATTTGTGAATAGGATTCGTAATTTTGAGATGCACGAGTAGGTATCTTACTGTTTTGTCTATACTATCTATTTACTATCAAAATCTTTTGAATCGGTATGCAGGATCTCGGACTGAAAACAATAGAAACGCTTTTTGGATAACAGTTTCTAAGGATAGCCTTTTATGGGAAAAGTCGTGAGCGATACATTACAGGCATAGGTATGTACCTATCTATGTAATGTAATGCGCTTTTAAAAGTTTATCGGTTCTACTACAATAGGTAAATAATAATAAAATTGTACGATTTGGTACACACGGCAACACATCAAGCTATAAATTTCCAGTTTTAGCTGACCTCGCATTGAATAGGTTTTCGTATAACCAGAACTCAGCTTATACTGGTTATGTATAGCTTGATGTATAGCCGTGTGTACCAATAAAACTTAATGCACCCGTAAGAACTTAAAAATTGATTTATTGGATAGCCACGGTGATCTTTAAATATGCACTTTGTCTTGTTGTAAAAAAAAGACGTTAATTGCATCATATAAATAACTTCTTCTAGTAAGAATGGGGAGAATCCTTTTAAGCAAATAGTTTGCTTGTGTTAGGATGCTCTGCCCTTCCCCAGGTTGTTGTTTTGTGGTGTATACTTAACTAGCGACCCGACCTTGCTTCGCACTGGTGCAGCAATGGTGGCATGTTAATATTTCGAGATTTTTTTGCTATATCTAAGTCAAATATTAATATACAGGGTGGCATGGACATCGACGCGTAACCTGTTACGATGGATTCGTGGCTTCCTTCGCTAGTATATGATTCTGGGCCCCCTGTGTTGAAATTTTTCCATACATTTTGAGAGTGGGTACTTTTCTGTGAAACAGTAAATTTGTTTGATAACCGTCGCAAAATTTCTATTCTAGGGTGTTTACAATCATGTGCTGAATTCATGGTTACAAGTTGCGCGTCAATGATTTCCGGAAGGTTTTTATGTATAATACAGGATGGCAGGGACCGTCCGGAACAAATAAAAAAACCGGTAAAAAACACACACAAAAAAACAGATAAATTATTTTAATGATGGTGCAAACCGCATCCAAACACGGGCAGGCATGAAAAGCGACTGAGTTTCATATTATGTATCGATATAGATAGATTTGTGACACGTTATGTCTTGTTAATTTTCGTAGATTTTTCTGCTCAAATTCTGGTATAGTGTTTTTGTTTACTGGAAGCTTATCAAAAACATATTTTTTTAGCAACATGGCATTCAAATGATAATGATCGGACATTTGTGAGGTTATGACTAAGAAGTGCAGGATATTGACTACCGCAACTTATAATTAGACATCCTTCTTATGTTAAAATACCTAAGCATTGATATTATTACATCATCAAAATGGAATAATCTTATTTCCCACTGTCTGTTCAACCGTCACAAGACTGCAGTTCTAGAAAATGCTATAATCACTATGCTTTATTATATCGCTTTTATTCACATTTGTCTGCGTTATGTAAAGAGTATTCTCTATATTTATTTTATTTAAAAAGACAATGCCTAGGTTCGTGTATTTCCTATTTAAACACTTAGAGCGGTCCTGCACTGCATCCGATCCGAATCCGAGTTCAATCCGAATTGGGAATGTTCAAAATTTGGCCGGACAGAGTTCGGATCTAGTGTGCAACCCCTTATCCAAATTGCACTATGGCTGTTTCGAACCGAAATTTCTCGGATTCGGATTGGATGCAGTGCAGGACCGGGGGGGGGGGACCAGGCCTATGTCCAGCGTTGGACATATTTTGGCTGCAATGATGATCATGAAGGAAGTTATGCTAAATTTAAATATCGAAAATGTTAAATATTGGTTGTAACATTACGTTTTATTAATAAAGGATTGATAAAGAGATCAATCCACAAAGATTGATCTTTCGACAGTCACTCCTCTGAAATCACTTGAGGTATCTGCCAAGTCCATCAATATTTTTTTTATCACGACTTACATCAATAATCAATGCTATCTGGAATATATCTATTGTCTTTTCTAACTAATGTTACAAATTGATGTTCTTTCAAGTTAAACAAATATAAACTTTATTCTAATGATTATTAAGTTGATTTCAGTGACTAGCGCTTTTGAAAAAGTTATAATAATGTTTGAAGTTGTAGCGTAAACTGCATTTTATTGTGCAGGAATTAAAGTTATTTATCCGTAAACTCATATTTGTTTACATTTTTGGCAAATAAATCGCAAATGCAGATTAGAACGCTTATCAGTATCATCATCGTCATCCACAGCCCGACTTCACCCACTGCTGAGCAAAGGCCTCTGTTTTATGTAGTAATCCCCACGCTCCTGTGCTAGTCTGATCTAGAAATACTCATAACCAATATCATTTATTGGTTAAAGTTTGCCAACAGTGCCAACATCCATTGTATTTAAGCAACAATTTTAATCAAAGGTTCCTGACTATAGTTACACTTGTAACCTTATTGAATATGAATACAAGCAATTCTATCTCGATACAATGTGCGTACGCAACTCAGCTTAATAATTATTAACTGCAATAAATGGCGCACCAAATACACTATGTACGAGTATGTAGATCAATTTGTTCGATAGTCGAGGCACGTAACAATGTAGGTAATATTGTGATCGACGCTTGCGGCTTCGGGATTTCGAAAAATATTAGTTGTAATAAGTTGGTAGTGTATGCAAGAATATGTAACTCTACCTTATTAGTTGTAAGTAGATGCCTCGGTATAAAAATATACCACTTGTGTGAACTCAAAACTTCGGTAGCAATTTTCCTTTTTTCGACTATCGTAGCTATCTTTAATATGTATACATATAAATTAAAGTCGCTTTTCTTGTCTGTCAGTGTGATCGCGTTATTTTTTTACATTAACCAAAGGATTTTGATGCGGTTTTTGACCATCATTTACAAAATTAATTTCGAAACATTTATATGGGTATAATACCACATAGGGCACATAATTATGTTTAGGTACAATATAAATTAGCTTTTTAATCTGCAACTATAAATTCTCATACATATTTTCAGATGAAACTTACCTATAATCTAGAGTAAGATCATGGCATTCTACGTCAAACCTTCAGCTTCATGCGTTAACATTGATTTGCACTTCGATTTTTTTCTCATTGTAAAGTGTAACATTATGAAAGCAATTTAAGTATTTCAAGGAATTTGAAATAACTATGACCGTGACGTGATACATTTTGTCTTGTTCTTCCCAGGCTGCAAAAGTTTTGTTAATTTCTGGATTAAAATTATGACCATTTATTAAATGTGAGGTTGTACGAGGTGACTATTTTCTTCAGGATCCTTAGTAGTATTAAGATATTGCAACAATACAGATTTTCAAGAATCCCAACCGTTCTATTCTGTAAAAATCACACCGTGAAGCTTTGGGTGAAGTGAGGTGTCAATCCACCTGATGCAAGCGATTGACACTGTTGACAGCTCACTTCACCTAAGTTTTCACGGCAAATTTTTTACACAATAGTACTGCAATTCTCTGTTAAAATATAAAGGAATAAATTATTGTTCCACTTCTTCGTTAAACGAATTCTAAAATCCTAAAATTTTTTCGAACATAGGTTTATTGAAAGTATGGTCATAATTCTTTAAAAGTCTAGTTACATTTTATTTATATAAAGTTAAGTTAAGTAAGTTTTAGTAGTTAGTTAAGTTAGGATTTAATTTTTTTTAAATTAATTAGTTAGGTATTAGTTATTATTTGCTTATTTTCCTGTTTTAGTTGTATTGATACTATATAAAGTCTAGTCATCTTTAATTCCGTGCAATGTTATTTATTCAATTCTTGCACACAGTTGTAATTTAATTATAATTATGTAACAGTCCCAATCACAAAATAACTATTTCAATACATAAAATTTTATTGAATAACAGCTATTCTATTGATTGATATCCCCCGTAAAACTGATTAAAATATGTATTAAAATCCTTCATAAAATATAATAATAGAATAGAATACTCTTTATGGTAAACCATATAGATTACAGACATAAATATATAAATTTTACTAATGGTGACAGACACAATGGGCGGTCTTATCGCTAAGAGCATCCATCTTACAAGAGTCTGCAGCTACTATGAATTTCTACTAAAATAATACACCCATATAATATATATCTATTCATACACGAAATATTTTATGAGATACCCCTACAGGTGGTAAAAAACCATAGAAACGAAAAAAATATTATTTAAGCACATTACTAAAAAAAAAAGACTTGACATATATAATAAACACTTGCTCCTTCTTATTTTTTCGCATCCATTACGCTATTTTCTACGTTGTATTTACTATGATTGAAGCGGAGTAAAGGTTTTTTTGCAAAATATCTCCAGCAATTTTAAAATTATAATAATTACGTAGATAAAATGTTGTTTTTTCGTTGCTATAGCTTCATTACCTCCTATAGGGGTATTACTTTCCCTTTATTTACTTATTTAATACTTCAAGCATAAAAATGTACTGAGGCGGACTTAATACCATAGGCATTTTCTACCAGTCAACCTTTGGGTGATGCAGAGACAAACAGTGGTAGGTGAAATCATGAAAATTGAGAACCCTTTAGGTGTTTCGGTCAGTCTGGGTCGTAGGATGATGACGAGATCATCAACCTGCAAGATGGTGAGGAGGTACCTCTTTACATCTCGTTAATGAATTGACTCTGTTGTTAATTTTTTCAAATCATCTCAATCAATACATAAACGGTTAAAAAATTAAATCTTTAATCATAAATAAAAACCCAATAATCCCTAAAAAACTCATCCCAATTTCTTCAATTTTTTATCATTTCCTTCTTAATCCATATATCGTAAACGTATACATATAGTAAACGAAAACCCTTGTCAATCTCACGTATTGGTCTAAGACCGATACGGACGTCACACGACGCTACAGCCGCACGCACCGATGGTGCAACAAAGCTGTTTGTTATAAATACAGTGGCCTGCTGAGACCTGCACCAGTGTCAGTTCAGCTCCTGTCGGCATCGCTGAAGAGGACCGAAAGTGACCTACCTGTGAAAATGCGTGCATTCCAAGTAAGTGCGGTGATTTGTGCTTCCTTTATGTAGATCAGTTTTAGGGTTGATTTTCTTTTTAATTTTAAGGTTAATTTTGTTACCGGATAATATTGATTGGCCTAAATTGATTACGTTACTAGCTGACCCGACAGACGTTATCCTGTCCAAAATTTCAATAGTGCATAGAAAAAAATCCATTAAAAACAAAATACTTTCAGTTTTTACCCAAGTTTACAATTTTCCGGGCAACTTTTAAATTTTTCTTTTCATAAAAACCTAATTCGGACAATTAAAATATTTAAATAAAAGCAAAATCGGTCCAGCCGTTCTGAAGTGGTGCGGTTACCAACGAACAGCATTTCATGTTTATTTACATAGATAAATATATTTAAACAGATAATGGTTTAGTATTTTTATAAGTAGGTATTTCAACACTCAGGATATGGAATGAATTGTATGCGATCACAGAAGGCGTGGAGAATGTAAGAGAAACCTTCTAAGGCTGTTAATTTATTCTAATTGTTAACAAGATATTTTATGTTCTTTAAGTCACTTACAAAATTAACTGTCAGACTTATAAACTATATAATGATAATACTCAAAATTTATAACATAAACAACTAATAATGTGTCGTTGTTTGTCCAGTTTAACTTTTCCATTCTAAGGTTTATACACCAGACCCTCAATTTCGCGTGACGACTCCCGGCCACCGTAGGCGCGGGCTTGCGGACGGCGAGTAATGGGTAGCTCGCCATCCGATCAGGACCAGGCCCATGCTGGACGGCGCGTATGTGTTCCACGCACGCCTCAAAGAGATGTCAGCATTGAAGAAGGGGCCCGTCAGTGCCGAATCCTGCCGGGGCAGCGGGATTGTCCGAAAGGGTTATCGCTACCCCGGAACATAAAGGGCGGAACACGGATTGGTTTTAGTCAGTAAGAGTCTGACACTCCCTTCCGCTCCACCCAGAGCGGGAGGGGTCATTTGATGATTGAACATCCTAAAAAAAAAAAGACCCTCAATTTATCTAGGATTCATCATCGTTCTTCTGGTATTCTCCGACTTTATTTGGGGTTGGCATAATATGCCTTTTTCTTCTATACTTCCTTATTAGTCGCCCCATTTCTGGCCGTATATTAATCCTTTATGTATCTTTCACACAGTTCATCCATCGTTTCTTTGGTCTTCCCCACACATCAAATATCTGGATTTGGAGAAAAATATATTTTTCTTCCATATCTGCTTGTACATCTCTATCAGCTACCGTCATAGAGTTCAGTGTGTCCATTTTCAATCTTGCTATACGAATCATCTCACACAGTTCATCCAATATAATAACAAACTATAATAATAATAACATAACCTGACTAAAACTATTAACTAAATATTATGTGGCGTCTAAAAAGTCCTCCGCATCGTTGTCGAGTGCTAACGTACCCAATTGACTGGCAGAATTTGTTACTTAATTATGTATAAGAAGTTTATCCAGTATAATACATATTTTAATAACAGAATATAAGGATTGCCACTTGTGTTCTTAAGATTAATTTATTTCCATCCAATGGTTCCCAGGAAAAAAAATTCCAAATGTTAGCTGCCCTTTGTAGGCTGTTTTCTCTTTTATTATGTATTTTTATTGGTAATCGAAGAGTTGAATTTATAAGTAAATTGTATAACCAAATTGGTATTCTTCAATAGTACAGGAAGCTTTCTAGTATTGCTTACATAAACAGTTACTAAAAAAAAAAGTTGGTGGTCTAATTTCCGATTCCCTATAGGTTTTTACAATGCCCAAAAAATATTTAAACCTATCAAGAAATATTGCTGAAAATTAAAGTTATGTAACAGCGTTTCGGTACATTTATTCAGTTATTTAACGGCTTGAAAATGGTTATTTGAGTGACAAATACAGCTTACGACACGTCACAAAAAGCACGTATTCATCATCGTTACGGTATATTTAACAAACCTTGTTATGGGAAATATCGATATTACAATGTGACAAACACGTAATCAGTTATGTGGTTATAGAAAACGTTATGTTTCTTCACGGTTTTTATGCCGCACGTAACGAACAGTATTCTAGTCAATACATTCGATGGAGTATGATTTTTGTTGCTTATACATAATTACTATGTTCATAATCATGGTGTATTGTTCTTCAATTGTCGTTTCCAAATATTCACATAACTTTAAGTTAGTATCTACCTACTTTCAATCATGGTTAGGCCAAAACATTATGGAATACTACAAACTTATTTAATATTTAGCATTGAATAATCTTTATCAATTTTAGTTCACAATAAAATATAATAGATTTGAGTTCGAAGTTACTTAGGTACAAGTTTTTCAGTATTAACTGAAATAATTTTGTTACTAAACTTGGTCAGGTTGAGTAAAAACATGAATTGAAACTGAGTCTGACCCATTTTACTGAAAGTGTTTTAAAACAGTTCTTGCTGTAATATTTCCTTTAATATAAATAGTTAACAAACCTATATACACAATGTTATTGCATTTCACACACACCTTTTAGGTGCATTTGGTTTTTGGTCTCTCCAATACCTATCCGCTTTGCTGAAAGATCTGTGTGTTTATTTTCATTCTTCTGTAAAGTATTTTCAGCTTGTTCGCCTCACTAAGTAGCTCTTCTCACACGCTTATTCACCTACTGCTTGCTGAAGGACCGCTAAATGATATTCGTAGGGTACCTAATCAAAGATTTAACGTCTAAACTCGTTAATGTCTCGTCTTTCTTTATAAATTATCCTTCTTTATATATTTATGTATTTTGTTTTCTTTTTGTGAGAGGTGTGAATGTCTTTCGGCTGAAAAGATGATGATGAGTTCATCAATTTTATATTTTGTATGTATGGAACACGCGTAGCCACAACAACACCTGTACCACAGAGACTATATAATACTACCTGTACTATTGATTAGTTCAAAACTTCCTGCGTTTGTTTTTGCTTGTCCTATTGTTCTAGATAATACCCGTAATGTACTAAATGTACCAATATCAGTACATGATCGTGTGTAATAACATTGTTGTCCTCAGTTATGAATGAAATGAATCAAACATGACTTGTGGAACATTGACCTTAAATGTCACTATTATAATTCGTGCGAATTTTCTTGATTGGAGTTCTATTGTTATTTGGAGCAATTTGGTTTATTTTATAATCCTTGTTAAGGTCAGTAACGTGGATGTAATTACGAAGTGTTATCTGAGTAGCTTATTTTTAAAAGCAAAGTTACATTATGCCTCATGACTCGAACGAATTGAACAGGCGTCTCGCACGACGTACAACATTGATCCAAGATCTGTTAAAATAATAAAATAAACAATTATACTTAAAATAAGAAGAAGAAAAAAAAAACATTTTGCAAACCAAATAAATAAGCAGCATTAAATTGTCAAGAAATCAACCATCCCTGATACTGAATACATCTTAGTTTACTGACATGTGGAAGAGTCAACAACGTGCATACGGCAGCGACTATCTACCTATTTTCCCATGTAGGCAGGAGACACGTGGGGTCCGAATCAACCTACTTATCAATAAAAACGACAATTTTTATAAAGTTATGTTATGTTTCGTTTACACTGCAAATTCTTAATACTGTAATGAGAACTTGCTTTTGTAAACGTTCTCGTTTACCTAGACCGACCGACTTTTGTAAGGAAAAAAAAGACATGTTTTTAAATTAAATTAGGATAAGGACAGGATAATCATGATGAGACTAAACCATAATATTCCTCAAGCATAATAAATTATTAATCTTTCTACTATCTTATTCCAGGTTGTTGTATTCGTCGCAGTGTGTGCCGCTGCTAATGCCGGCTACATAGGCGCTGGCTACGGAGGTGGCCTATCAGGCTACAGCGGTGGATATGGAGACTACAGCAGTGGCTACTACCCAGTATCAGATTACGGTGGACATAGCCAGGATTATTATGTAAGTACCATTATTATCATATAATTATCAGACTTGTGAACTGTTCAATACATTACTTCTCATTATTTTAAGTATCGGCTAACGCTACCAAAATAAAATAATATAATCATACAACCATCGGAATTATTATACAATATACAAAATAAACACAATTATGTATTTTAAAATAAAAGAAATAACCAAACAAACTATGAGGGCGCCACCGTGCGCTCCGCGGTCGGCATCGTAAGGCGACCGGTCTTCTAAGTTATTGAAAATAAAATTTATTTTATCAACCCATCTACGGCCAAAAGTAGAATTGTCCGGATAATTAATGTGCAGCAAACATAATTACAGTAAATGTATTCCACTACGTAAATGGTTTGTCAGTAAAGCCAAAACTCCAACCTCTTTTGTTTACATAAAACGCTCTAATAAATTCACAGATAAAATCATGATGTATTATAAAACGTCACAATATGCAAGCCATATAATTATCTGTTTCTATACTTATAAACCCTACTTTATCTTTGACGCCATAGGATTCAAACTACCTTGCATTCAAAGGTATAAGTCGTCACGCTTATGATGTTTATACACCATGACGTCCCATACTTAAGGTTTGCTTCATATTTGTCATTTGTATTGTGAAGTTTGAGGAAATTCGGATATGAGTCGCCTCATTACACTGCTTGATGCCGGATACTAAGAATTTGGACTTACGAAATTATAAGCGACCGCTTCTTGGTCTGATTTGATTGTCCTATGTTAGCTTGATTTAATTGTCTTTATGTCTTTCCTGGCCAGTACCTACTTAGAATGTAAGTTGAAATTGTTGATTGGACTTTCAGACACAAGGAAGTAAAGTCATGTTTTATATGCGACAAGTGTATGTGGGCAGGATTTCGAATTGTGTTTTTTTTTATTCAATACAAAACTTAACAAACAGTATTAATTGAATATTTTTATAGAGATAATAGCGATTGTTCTATTTGATACGACATAAAAATCATGAATAACAATCAATTGCAAGTTGTGCCAATCTTTTAATTATTTTAAGCGCGTTGATGTCTTTTACTCAGCGTTTTGAAGCTTCTAGTTCACTATGTTGCTCATGAAATTAACTTAAGTTTTTTATATTATTATCTCTACTTCCTTATTGTTATATTATTTGATTAATTACACATTATCACAATTAGTTACAATATTTATATCAGTTATATCACGCAGTAAAATATTTGGTCAGATATTATTAGGTAAATATTAATAATAATGATAATTAGTGTAAAATTTAATTGATAATTAGTATTCAATCTAGGTTAATTTGTTTATATAACTTTTAATTTGGATTAATAAACAGTTTTGGAAACTAATAAAACAATCAATTTAATGTCGAGTAAAGTAGACAAATAATATAATCGTTATTTAACAATTACGAGACGTTAATTGAAACTGTTCTCAAAGCGGTGAAGGAAAACATCGTAAGGAAAAACAAAAATTCAAAGACATGTGACATCTACCAACCCGCAGTGGGCCCGCGTGGTGGATCATGGCCCACTCCCTTTCACTGAAAGGAGGCCTGCGTCCCAGCAGGCAACATTATAGGCTGATTATGCTAATTGGAACTTGACTTTTGTTAATATTTTTTATGTTTAAATTTGTTTAGGCACATCCGAAGTACTCATTCGACTACGCAGTAGCGGACCCTCACACCGGTGACCACAAGACGCAGTGGGAGACCCGAGACGGTGATGTTGTCAAAGGTACGATATATTTGTCCCTAGTTACTTTTCTAATAAAACGGAGACCGCAAATCCGCAAACTTAAGGTAGGATGCCCTCAGGCTAGGCGGAGTGACGATCTTCGCTGGTAACAGCTAGATGAGAGTTGCCGAGAATCTAGCAATGCACTTTTGTAGGCTGATGAGTTTGCTTGAACCTTTGACGAGAAGTTGTTACTCACTGAGAAGCAGACACTTTATGTGTCCATTGATCAAAATTCATACGGGGAACAGAATTACACGGTACTACCGATAGGGTTCTTCAACTTTTGATTGCAGGAAGATTACCACGGGGTTAAAGTCGATAAGAGTCTGTTGAACATAATTGTTTTTTCTGCCCTGACGAAGGGCATCTGTGAGAATTAAGACCAGAAAAAAGACATAAAGGTTCAGTATTTTACCATTAGGATTCTTACTTTTCTTAGCTAAGAAGTTAAAACAGGATTTTTTAAACAGTTCGAACCCATGTCTTAAATAAATTGTTAGGTAACGTAGAACGTACTTCTTTAATGTTATAATTCTATAAAAGTTGCTATGTTGTCGTACTGACACAATTCGATTCCCCAGGTGCGTATTCTCTCGCCGAGCCCGATGGCACCACTCGTATCGTCGAGTACACCGCTGACAAACACAACGGCTTCAACGCCGTGGTCAAGCACATCGGCCACCCGCATCACCCACAAAACTACAACACACACAGTTCTGGCAGTTACTACTCCCACTACTAGATGCCGTTGTAAAACTCACCGCGTAGTTCCAATGCTACCCAATAGATGGCACTGATTTAAGTTTGATTATTAACCTGAATAATTCCGAAACCAGTGCCAGACTGTGATATTAACTTCGATGTATTATTTATAATATAATATGTACTTACCCAAATAGTTCTCGCGAAGATAATTATTATTGTTAGTTTGTAAGATGTCTATAGTAACGACAAATCGTTGAATGTTTTGATACTGCGGAATGAAAAATAAAGAAAATATTTTTCTAGATATGTGTCTCAATTTTTTTGTTCATTCATAAAGGAAAGTGATGAATTAAGCCGCTTTTCCTGCTCAAATTCATCATCGTTACAGGAGGAGTCCATGCATGAAACATTGTTGAGCGGTCATTAATAAATATTACAAGGACGTTCACATGTAAGCGTCACAAACTGCAGCAATATGATTGAAGCCTAAAAACTTCATCGCTTTAGTTCTACACGTCACGATTAACACTAATCTCTGATAAACTATCTTAAATTAACGCAAAGTTGATAAAATTATTACGCTTTGTAATCGAAACGACACTCTGAAAACGTAGATACATTTGTCAATTTGCTGAAATTTACGGCCGCGCGATTTCTACGCATGCAATATGGAGGTGGTTTTAGTTGTTGACGGATGACGCCGGCCAGTGTCGCCGCATCGCTGTTACGCTTCAACAGACTGAACACTGAATATCAGGATATTAACCTAAAACTATGCTGAAGAAACGGCTTTACTTCAGAACTGCCAATAAATTACTTTCTTTCGACTATTGTTTAGACTACAATGCACTTAACGCCACTTTTTAAATATACTTACAGTTAGCTGTTACTGTGAGTAAACAATGTTATTAATCTAGTTCTAACATCGGCTGTTTCTTTGTAAAGTTGATTATCGGGCTGTTAATCTTTTCTGCCATTCCGGGTGTGCACCGGAAAAATGTTAAGGAAAATTTCTTGAGTGACTGCGAGTTTAATTTAATTTCTAGCTAGACATGGTGCATTCATTTGAAAGTAAAACTTGTAGAGAACGATTTAAATCTTTAGAGTTGCATTTCAATTTACATAGGCACTGAAGATTTGTTTCCAAGGGGTCCGAGGCTGCGGGATTGTCCGATGGGTTTTAGTCAGTAAGAGTCTGGCACTCCCTTCCGCTCCACCCAGAGCGGGAGGGGTCATTGGATGATTTACCATCCTTAAAAAAAAAAAAAAATACAAAAAAAAGGGGTCTTTGGCTAACTAATAACAGCCGCACAGGTCGATCGATCAGGTTACAGCTACATTTGCCGCGGTCGGTCTGTGGATGGGTCACCATCTTTACATACCGAGATCCCTCTGCGCCTCGGAAAGCACGTTAAGCCCTTTATCTCGGCTGTCATTCGTGGATTTTTGACAGTTGTTATGGGTAGTCAGAAGCCCGAAAGTCTGATAACCAGTCTTACCCAGAGGTATCGTATTACCTAGTAACTGGGTTGTGAAGGTCAGATAGGCAGTCGATCCATATAAAATACTGGTATTCAGCTGCATTCGGTTAGACTGGAAGCCGACCCCAACATTGGGAAAAGGCTAGGCAGATGATGACTGAAGATTCGTCCCCATTCGGTTTGATAGGGATCCTGTTTGATTGACTCTGAAAGAGAGTTGTGTGGTCTTAAAAATATCTATAGCTATACAAAAACCATGAAGTCACACTTCGTGGCTTTCGTACACATTTTTTTAAATTTGGATGCCGCCTGCAAATTCTTAGCTTATTTATTTATACGTATTTGGTTCTCCTAAGGCAAGTTTCTAAAATACTTGTTACAAAGTTTTTAGAAAAGTATTAGTGTGAATTCTACTTTGTTACTCTAAAGGTATGACATGAAACCAAATGACTTCTATTGACTATTTTGTAAACATATACCTTAATAAATTTACCTTCCATTTAAGACATATTATTATTGCTCGGCACTTTAGTAGAATATTTATAATGGAACAGAATACTCTTTATTATTTACGGCATACGAATTACATATATAAATGTAGAAATGTTACATAATGTGGTGACAAACTGGGCGATCTTATCGCTATACGCGATTTTGTAAAGACAACCTTTGGATGAATTCAAAGGGAGTTTTAAGAGCGTTTACGGCGTACGGCATTTCATACAAACTTTCAAGCCCTTGTTTTTCGAAATGAATGAACCGATTTTAATGAAACCTGATACACATAAGCAGGATACAAAGGTCTAAAATGTTACTTAAGAATATTTTCGAAATGTCTTATTTAAAAAAAGATAACTGGAAGTCTCTGTTTCTATGCAAACTTTAAAATCGGTCTGATTTGATTGTAACACAATTTTTCGAAAATGCTAACTTTTTAGACCTTTGTATCCTGCTTATCCGTATGGAGTTTAATTTAAATCGGTTCATTCATTTCGGAAAATTGAAAGTTTGTATGAAATACCGTACGGCGTAAACGCTCTTAATAATTACGACGTGGGTGGTCCTACTTGTAACTACGTAAAGCACCGGTAAAAGCTTTTAGTTGCAAATGAAGTGTTGCAAAAATTCATTAAACAACTTTTATGTCAAGGTCTACAATTGAAACCAGCTCTGAATATCGTAATATAGTCAGATTACAATTAGCATTGCAAATTACGATACTTACGATAGTGCGTTACGAGTAGCGACACTGACTGTCATGCCATTACAGCTGAAAGTGCTCGCTTTCAATGATTTGCATGCTTAGTTGATTATGAAATGAGCCCATCATTAGTATTTATTACAATTTCAGTTTTACTTCGATGGTAGCTGGCGTATCTTCATGATCATCAATAGCAAATCTACTGCAGTATGGGCGTTCTTCCTATAAACCGCTATTATGCATGTCCGAGTTTTTCCGAGAAGTTCAATTTACCGTACGCGCCTTCAACCCTATTTTAAACCAATCTGTGATCAGTTCACAGAAAAAAATCTCGGATTAGAATCCTATGAATGCTGAATGAAAATCTTCACACTATCTCTATAATTTTGGACGTAGGTCAGATACGATAATACATCCCGTTCTCAGTTTTTCGCATTTTATCTATCTGAATATTATTTTTGCTTTACCTGACATCTATATATCCGTAATAAAGCTAATTTTAGCTACCATTTCATTTCGGAAACGGATACTTATAATCAATAAAAATGATGATTTCATTAACACTCATAAAAGGTTTCATTTATGGCTTCTTTTTAATAAAGAGTAAGCTACAATTAGCAGATTGTTACCGGTAGCTGATCTACAATTAAATGTATCGCATCCTAGTTGAGTAATTGTCACGTTTGCATGTAGGAGTATGTGGGTGTGTGGGGGTGTGTGTGTGTGTGTGTTGATTCACGCACGCCCGGGGGTGTTCCTGTGTGCGTTTATAAATAGGTAGGTGGTGGTTGCTGCGGCTCGTCTTTATCTAGCCTCAACCTTGAAATGGACAAGTTTATAGTTTTTATTTAAATTTTTTTCTAGTGTTTTTGTGTGTAATATCGTGACGTGACTTTATGTGGTGTTAGACAATAATCATGGATAAAGCGCTTGTGATGTTGGTAAGTAATTTATTATTATTACTTTTATTGCATAATAATAGTCAGTCGATTATAGTTTGATTAGTTGCTTTATTATAGTTATTGCTGAATTAAGTTTTACTAATTAACTCTTGGTGACTAGCAATAATAATAATTTCTGTTTTATTTATTAACTGGGTTAACTGCTCAAGTATTTACTGTATTCTAGTTTGGAATAAAAAAAATATTATGATGTTAAATAACATTTTTACAACCAAAACTTTCATAATTTCTAGATCCTCTTGGCAAATTTGTTAACAACAAATTGTCAAGAAGGCGAATTTGTGGAAGATACCATAGAAGAGACGCTGGACAAAGTGAGTACACCCATTTTTTAAAGAAATTAGTATTGTTTTATTTTCATTATGATAGTATACGCAAGCTAAATTTACCTATATTTTTTCATAGTTTACATGATTTGTACTAAGTTTAAAAAAGAATACAAAATATAATGGTTAATGAAAAATAAAAACCGGCCAAGTACGTGTCGGACCACGCACAATGAAGGGTTCCGTAGTTGGAATGAATTAATCCCAAGGACAAACTTAACATTGTAGTTGAAAAACATGTTCTCCCATACATTCCAACTGAAAATGTAAGTTTGTACGCACAATATTGAGAGATTTACCATATTGTTTCAAGATCATAGACTTCTTATTAACTTTCCTGTAATCTATAGGTATAGAACTATTTTCTGTATTTTTTTTTTAATTTTAGGCTCAGTAGTTTTGGAGATAAAAGGGGGGGGTAATTTCCGTATAGACGGAAATTTACCATACCCCCCCCCCCAAAAGTAAATTGTATAAAAGTTATTTAAGACAATAGTGTCTTAAATAACTTTAATACAATTTACTTTAAAATTATGAAAAAAATGTATTTGATATGTCACACGGTACAGATTGCGAAACTTTTTTTTTAATTGTCTATTTACCCCTCAAAAATGACTCCCATTTTCAAAACTCATTTATTTACGTTACACGTCTGTGTTTGGGTCACAGAGATTTATATGTGTACCAAATTTCAACTTAATCGGTCCATAAGATTCGGAGCAAATTGGCTGTGACAGACGGACAGCCAGACAAACAGACAGACAGACACACGAGTGATCCTATAAAGGTTCCGTTTTTTTCCTTTTGAGGTACGGAACCCTAAAAACAAGAAACTGAATTCTCAAAGATCGAAAAACCGGAGTCGTGAATATCTTGTAACTTGCGAATAACTTGTGGTAAACCGTATTTGTTTGAAAGAAAGAAAGAAAATACGTTTATTTGCGGCAAACATGACGCATCAAAAGAAAAAAAACATAAACAAAATTATCAATTTGGGAGAAAACATGCGTCACATCCACGCAAAACATGTTTCATTTGATTTTGTTAATTGTTATTAGTATACCTATGCTAAACCAATACGCTAACTTTTTGTTTTAATTTGTAGAAATACGAAACTATCTTTTGGAAGGGGCGACTAGAATCAATTCTATTTTTTGTAAATTTTGATTATCGAAAGTGCCTTTTATGTGCCTACATATCTATAATATAAAAATGAATCGCTAAATGTGTTGCTAAGCGTCAATCTGGAGAGATTCTTTTTTTGTTGTGTTCGGTATTGTCAGGACAAGGTTTGTATAAAAGAAGAAAAAAAACCTTCGAAAAAAAAATTTGCACCCGTGCGAAGCTGGGGCGAGCCGCTAGTTTGAAATAAAAATTGTCCGAGTTCATTAGGTATGACGTGTCGCCCTCGCTACCTCTCACCGTTTTCCCATCAATAAAAAACTGACACAAATTATTGTAATTATATTTCTATTTTTACATTAAGTAATCAACAATAGACCGATACTGATATGTCAGCCTATAATTAAAAAAAAATAAGCGATCATAGACACGACAGCACGCGAGTTTCACTATAATACTCAAGCTATCAACTCACGCGCAAGTGAATCAAGTTCAACACCAAGCGTCGAATTTATAATTTTGTTTATAATTACTTAAATTAATATCTAATTTTCTTTGCTAAGTTAATTTGATGTATATGCGCATTATAATCCTGTAATTTCAAAGTAATAATTGTAAGTTTAAATGGCTAATTAGCAACTGTTAAGCATGAAATAAAGCGTGAATTTTGTTCCTTGTTATTAACATTGGATTACATTTTCATAATAAAAAAAATTCACACTTGAGTGTGTGTCAAGTGTACAATTATTGTCTTTATTTGAACATTGATCTACATTTTCATGTAACATACCTGTTGCACGTTAGAACTGATGCAAACGAGTGAAAGATAAAGTGTACATTTCCTAACATTCTGGTATTTTCGAGACTTTCTGAAACTTCTATAAATTAGGTACCTATACACTATACATTAACATGTTACGCGAATTATTCATCAGCCTTTTCCTGCGATTTTGATAGATAGATAGAATGCTTTATTATGTACCTACGCCATAAAAGTTACAGATATAAGTATAAAATTTTTACAAGCGGTAACACAATAGGCGGTCTTATCCCCGCCTGGGTTTAAATTGAAAATTATCCAACAAAAACGTTTGTATCGTATGTCCTAACCCGGGTCATGGTCTATTCGTGAGTCAAATTTCATCCAAATCCATTTAGCCGTTACGGCGTGAACAGGTAACAGACAGACAGACGGAGTTACGCATTTATAAGTGCTGATTTTTCCAACGTCAACTGAATTTTAGCCGAGGAAAATTTTAAAATTTTTGACAGTTTTTCCATATAAAATCTGTCAGACGTCAATTTTATTCTGTTAATAAAAATTATCTGTCGATAAAAAAATCTGCCCTAAGTAAGATTTACATTTTATAGTTGCAGACAGTATAACCACCAATTACTTAGCTATTCATAATAACAATAGGTACACTTGGCACTTTCTATTAAATGTTCTGTTCGCTCACAATGAAGATATATATCAGTTATTGCATTTTAAATCTGTTATTATTTATCATCTAGCTCACATTCTCTTTCTATTATTAAATAGGATAAGCTGATATAATTTATTGCATAAGCAATTTGATTAATACAATTATGGAGATATAATCAAACAGAAATAATCAGTGGTAAGTTCAATAAAATGAAACATACATTGACTTTCCTAAAAGGATTTTTGTAATTTTTATTTGTTTACTTTGATAATGAGGTTGTCCAGAATGGAAAGCTTTAAGGTCTATCCACACATATCAGGGACATGAAGGACCTTGGCCACAGATACACCTATTTTAAACAGATATACCACAGGCCGTGCCACAGGGCCGTGGCGCACACATGGCAGGACCTGAAACTCCGTCGCCGGCCCGGACACGGACATCTGTAAACGAGTAAAACTAGCAGCGCCCAGCGGTTTAACCTGCATATGTTTCAATCCCCTAGAAATATCAGGATAAAAGTATCCTACGTGTGTAAATCCCGGTTATAAACTATCTGTGTGCTGTTTCATCCAAAATCGTACAGTAGTTTTTGCGTGAAAGTGTAACAAACATCCATCCATCCTCACAAACTTTCGCGTTTATAATATAAGTACCACACACCTAACGGTGTGAATAAAGAAAAACTAAACTTGCTCGAATAAAAAAAAACTTTAAACTTTAGTTTGAGGCGGCGCGGGAAAGGATTTCCTGGATGGACTTGGGGAGGCCTTTGCCCAGCAGTGGGACAAAATAGGCTAAACAAAAAAAAACTTGCTCGCGATTGTTGAGGGGAATTATGGCATTCAAGATAGAATTGATTGTTATTTTATTTTTTGTTATTGATTTTTTGATTGATTGGTAGATTTATAATTTCAAAAATCTTACATGAAAGAAGATGAATTACTATAGTCCCTTTTGAGAAAACTTTACATACCAACACCTGACGTCGAGCATTTCCGAATGATTCTGTACATTTAAAGCACAAATATCTTAGCTGTTCCAAAGCCTATTTAGATCTAGGTTTGTAGGTAATTGGAATTCCATGATATTCAATGCTGCACCATTAATTCCAATGTGCGGCCTTCCACATTCGCTGCCACCTGCACTAATTGGCCGTATCAATGAAATTCTAGCTCTAGATCTGGCAATTTTCTGCTATAAAAATAGGTAGGCAACGTGCGCTTATCACTTCGCTTGCGACATTCAATACACACAAATACTCGTGTCGGAGGTACTATCGAAAGTGGTCGCTGAATGTCGAAACGAATGCGGCCGCGGTGTCTTGTTCACCCACTTTTCTCAAAGCAACACTACTAGTTGAACTGTTACACTGCTCTACTTGGCCGCTTTTTTTCTCTCATAATATTATGCAAATTATAATTGCGGGAGCGAGGAACACGAACGGTTGCTAATTAGTACGTTGTCACCTAATTTTTTACGTAGTAAAAGTTTCTTTACTTTCGATTTTGATGTAATTATGCGCTTCAATTGGTCCTGTAATAGCGTTATCGATGACGGTTTCCATATCCGAGAATGTTCAGTTACATGAAGTTTTGCACGAACAATTAAAATAGGAGATTAATTCACGCCAAAACGTATGCTACACGTCTCCCATTTATCAAGAGAAGTGTGAATTATGAATAAACAACAACAACGACGAAAAAAGAGAATCGTGTTCAGCGAATCGAAGCGGAAATAAACGAAAGTGAACGAACCGTCATTGACATTGAGTAACAGCGCGCGATGCGCAAGCGCACTTGTCTGGCTCATCTTGAACTTGGCGAGAAGATGGCCGTCAACGAGTGACATTTATGCCGCCAATGTTTACAAACATCGCGAAACTTGTCTAGGGGTATTGATCTTATAATTCGTTGAATTTACATTTTGATGATTTTATTAATATGGATTTACGTAAATCAAACTCAAGATTCCTTCACACTTCACTTAGTTTACTTGTTTTGTTGGATTATTTTTCAACAAGCAGTTTTTAAATATATACTAAATTTGAATTAAAAATACTGTCGTATAGAAGTACCGTTGTATTTTCTAAACACGTACCTATCTAGAACCATTTAGAACAATCTAACCTCAGTTGGGCAACCGCCAGTCGTGATCGAGAGTGATAAATGCCGCACGCGTTACGCCTAACGATTTGACGGACAGCCAGACATTAATACACTTACTCATTCTGCCTGATTGTAATTACCCGCATACCTACGTTATGGAAACGATTAAAGCCTTCATTAGTTATTCTGAATATTAAACTGAAATAGCTGGACATGCAATCAATTGTCATAATGAGTAAAATACCGAATTATTACACGCGAGCTAGCGCTTCACACATTCTTCAAAGTTTTTTTTTATCTATATAAACATCACAATGTAATTGTAGTAGTTGTAAAAAGTTCATCGTTGAATTAATGAGCGAATGCATGTTTTTTTTTATTGTCAGGGAAAATCGACCTACTCGTTTAGCTACGGAGTGGCTGATGGCAAAACTGGAGATGTGAAGAGCGTGTGGGAGTCAAGAGATGGTGACACTGTTAAAGGTATTATATTTTTTTTATAAATTTCCTATAAAGATATTCATAAATATTCTAAAAAAAACTACAGATAGATGATAGATAATTACCTACTATAAAGAGTATTTTATATAATATTGGGGTAATCAATGGTTAGCTTATGATACCTAGAAATTACCTATCCCTCAAGTGCGTTCGTAATATAGTACTTTCCAATTATGAAATTAAGTTAAAACACTTTACTTGAGACAGACAAAATAAAACTTCAGATACAACAAAGGTGATCCTATCGAAACACGAAAAACTTCTAGCAGAGACTGCATATGAATTCAAAGTATTTCTCTCATTTACAGGTCACTACAGTGTAGTCGAACCAGATGGCTCCACAAGAACCGTAGAATATTCTGCAGGACCGAACACAGGGTTTCAAGCCGTTGTTAATACTGAAAACCAAAGATTCGATTCTGAAGAAATAGGAAGAAGTATAATCGAAGAGAAAGCCATGCGAGATTATGACAAGTATAATGACTTTTCTGAAGATGCAGACGAGGACTACTATGAAAGAAGAAGACCAACTAAAAAGCCTTACGAACCAGTGCGCAAGGAATATTCCAATAAGAAAAGAACAAAATATCCATCATATGCGGATCAGCCGTTAGACTCAGAACCAAGCGATTACACGCACAGTATTTCAATTAAACATCCACGCGATGAATACTCAGAATTTGAGCCACAAAGTCACGTTGGCTATAGTTCCGACCCGAATTGCAAAACCAAAACTAGAAAAGAAAGTCACAATAACAGAGACAATTTGTATTCCAACATTGTAGATCTAGAATTGAATAAGAAGTATCCACCATTTCCCTCAGATTCTTATAGAGATACTTACGACAAATACGCCGAACCGAGTTACGACTTTGATAGATACGTAACAAAACATTATGGCAATGGAAACTTTAAAGGGCATAAATACGATGATATTGACGTCAAACCTACATCAGTGAAATATACGTTTCCAGTGATACCCGATGTGCCTCCTCCCGAAAAGTACTTCCCAGATGAAGTTCCTTCCAGACCAAAAAAGAAGAGGCCTCATAAGCCACGAGAACCAGAGCACCGCTTTCCTAGCGAAGATTTAAGTGAATACGTTTTAGTTCCTAAGAAGAAGCTAAAGAAGCCTGCACCTACTGTTGAACCCTATGATTACAGAATGCCGGAGAATGAATACGAGCGTCCCCAGTATTTAAGTAACTACGACGATACGTCACAGGATGACAGGTACCCCAGTTCCACGCGAGGAGTAGGACCGAAGGAGGTTGTTCGAAAAGTTGTAAAGAAACGAAAACCCGTCATAAACCTGTTAGATATGTTCGATATTTAAGTTATTTGTTATAAATACAAATTAGATTATTTATAATTATGTAACTATTCAGGCCAAAGCCGTGATAGATTAAAGTATTGATAAGATAAATTTGAATAGACTGAAGTGAATAAACCAAATTATTTATTGTTATTTTGTAACAAGTGACTTTTTCGCTGTAAGTCGTTGTTGGAGAGATTCAAATTGGAACCAAAATTCGCTAAACTAATTGACTGAAACGTTTCTGTAAATTAAAATGCATTTTAAGTTTATATTTATTTACCAGTGATTTTTTTTACCTTTTTCCAGAAACCCACGCCTAGGACTCCTCTTTTTCTTTATAAACCTTCTTCTTTTGCGATCTCTGACTATGATGACACTACAAAAAAAATTGCTCTTCCATACATTTGGACCGCGTAGGTATGAAACAGCAGTTTTTTTTATTACACACGAAAAATTTCTGCGCTAGGGGGTCTAAAATCATGTGCTGATTTTATGGTTACAGTTTGCGCGTTGATGTCCCTGCCACCCTGTATATAAAAATTATATAGGGAATAAAAAAAAATTGTCTCTCAAATAGGTATTTTCGACATAGAGCTCGCTTTCGTAAATAACGCAGCTCATAATCACTGATAGATTCTAGAAATCGAAAAAAATAATATGTAATGTAGGCCTGAAATCGAAATTTTAAAACATGCATTACGCATGCAGTATACGTGTTGCGCAAAACGGTCTCACAATGATAGTGAAAGTCCAGAGCCTCAGAAACTGGAGCGAGTGGGAGTGTCAGTGCCGTATTACCTCACAAGGACGTTCGGAGATATTTTTATAAGTCGCAATACACGATATTCCTATAGCAAAAATAATTAATTAGGTCAGTTTATGTAGGCACCAAACTAGACGGCCGTGGCTTTGTCTTGATGCCGAAAGGTACTTACTTTCGTTTTTATTTGGTCCTTTATGTAAGTGTTATATTGAAATGAGTAACGTAATGGTTTCTGCAGAAATCTTGTAACAAATTGACGGAGATATTACAGAAATATTTATAATTACCCTGATACTATAGTACAGAGATAATTATATTTATTTACAGCTCAAGGGATCTGTTTACAAGGAAGCATGATTTCTCTTAAGAGACTCATTTTTAGTATTGCAGTCCAATGTTCCAATCCAATGCCATTACACTGAATCTTTAGCCATTCTCACCCAGCCGACTGCTAGCTAGCTGCCTCTCTGCATAGATCATCGCTCCACATAGACTGAGGGCGTTCCTCACTGAGGAGTATTAGCTGTAGAAAATTGATAGTACCAGTAGTCTTAACCTTACAAAAAAGTCACCATATTTTAAAAATCATTAATGGATCATTAATGATTTAACTTCACCTTGAAATATTTCAGATTGATGAAATTTTGGACCAATAGCTTTCTTTATGTCTAATTATGTAGAAAATTGACAGTAGTTCCCGAATTTCGATTCAGGTACTATAATTATGAAGCAAAATGTATCTTTCTTATGTAGCTTTTGCATAAAAAAATCTCTAACCTATACCTTTACTGATAAATTAAAAAATTATATGTGCAAATTGATGCATTTTATGCACGTGAATTATCGGTCCTTGAACAAATTAGCAATTTTGATTTGCACGAAGCTTCAATTTGCTTCGGTGCTGCAATGTGATTTGTTCACAAGCTACGCCAAGTGCGAGCTTTTCCCTTGGGAAAAATATGGCAGAAAGAGCCCAGTAGCCAATTAATTCACAGTATTTGTCAATCATCAAATTGGTCCAGTCCTTAATAAGTTATACGAGAGCAAGGTGCTCCGAATATGATCAAAGTGTGACATTAATGTCCCACGATTTACGCGTACTGTTATGTTTTATTTTAGTTGCACATGCCGTTCACCAGTGGCGGCCATGACACCGTCGGCATTGTCGCAATGCGCCCGCGCTGTGCCACGCGCTGCGCACGAGCAGTAGGTACATGTCCCTAATCAGGGCTCAGAGAAAGGTTTCCGCTATGGTAATTGAAATGTCATAGGTATCGATGTTGAGGTATATGGGACGTGATGGATTCACGTATGAGATTCAATTGGACATAATGCTGTTTTGCCTTTTCAAGTTTTCTTTTAAATCGGCAGAAATGTGAACGGCCGAGAACTGCAGATGCATTGAAAACCAGAATTAAATCAAAAGGAACTTACGAAAGTAAAGGTAAATGCCACTTTAAAATATCTTTTACAGAACATTACATAAAAGAGTTCACAAGAATGCGCTCACCACCAAGAAGTCGATCGCTACGACATTTTTAACAATATCTACAGTTATTTACAATACATGTTAGGCACTAAACAAAACAATACAGACTAACTTATCATTTACAGAAGTAAAACAATTAACCCAACGTAGCAGTTTGAAGGGCTAGTTTTCTGATTTTACCGAAGATGAGAACTAAGTTTAGCTTTTGAAGGAGCACAATTATATAACAAAATACCCTAATGTATAAAAAGTTGCACTCATTCAATGCATAGAAAACTCAATTAGCTGCATATGTAAGTAAAAATAACTCCCTTCCTAAAAGCTGAATGCATTGGATAGGTGTATCATAATTGCTAACGTGACGTCTGTGACGAACTTTACATACTTTAAGCATTGATCTCATGTATGTGTTTTTTTTGTCATTTTTTGAGTCTACAAGTCGGTAGTCATTCCAAACTTCAAAGAATAAAAGCGCTGCCCAGTTACCTAATAAAGGTGCAATAAAAACCTGCGGAACTTAAAAAACATTAACTAAAATTATGGCCAATCGTAGCAAGTTAATAACTGATTAACTATTAAATCCTTATTATAATAGCTTTAAATCAAACGCTTGACCAAATATTGAAAATAATTACCTACTTGCTCTACTTCATAAATTGATTGTCGTGAGAAAAAGGTTCCATGGCTAAATCTGTTGCTATCAGAATTGGGGTGTGGTCCAAGCGTATAAGGTCAGCAAAATCTTGGAACAACATTAGGACAGTTGTCTTGGCAATTAATCAAAGCATTTGTTATAGCTTATAGAGCTCCTTAAAAACTATAAGTACTTAGTTCACTTAAAGAAAAAAAACATGCTTGGAAAATTTTAATTTTGCCAAGCGGGTACAAAAATGTTTTATTCTTGACTGCTGATTCTGATTATTCCACTACAATTATTATTAAACATAAACTTTTTTTTTTTAAATCCATGTTTAAAGGGTTGCGTTCAATTCCAAGTTCCTTTCTTCAATAAATTCAAACACAATTTTCCTCGATGTAGGATATTTTTGAGTACAACCAATATGTTTAGTACCTCATCAATTGTTGAGGGTCATTCCGGGTCAAACTGATCAATAATAAAAACAAGAGATCGTGAATTCTTTGTTAATTCACCTAAATCCTGTTTGTTGAAATAGATAACGTGTGTGGTTTGAACTGAATACATAAGCAATTTTGATTAATTTTCGAGCAATACCATAATTTCTGAAGGAATGTGGATACTAATTGCCATACACGAACTGGTGCAGGCGATATGAGTTGTAATATTATCAGAAAATCGCTCGCCTTATCTTTGTAAAAAGTAACTTGATAGCTTTAATTAATACATTCTCTTTATCTGGAGGCGGAAAGGTTTTTACTTTCAAGTAAGCACTTTACAAAAGTGCGATTATGTCCAGTTTTTATTCATCATTGTTTAGATTGGAAACATTATTTTAATTGGCTCGAACATACGTTTTTGATCCTATCATTAATAGTAAGTATCATTTGTATGCGTTTATTGTATCGAATAATAAATCTTTCTTCTACATTTGTATGTAGTGTACTCTTTAGTCTTGCATTCTTATTTTTTGTAAAATCATTGAGAGAGAGAGAGAAAAAAACTGAATGATAAGTGACGATATCTAGTTTTTTTTTTTTTTTTTAAATGGCATCTCGCAGTTCATCCTTTATGAGGATGGCTACTGCTTAACCGGACTTTCCTGTGGATGCCTCGAATTAAGGCCTCCAGCCAGGGCATACAATAACTTAAAAACTAAGCGACAGCGCTAAGGGTAACCCCCTGCGGGGTTCGGACCTCGGCTCAGGGCGTCGCTGGAAGAGGACAGCAAGGGACAGGCTGGATCGGTATTATTATTGGTGTTTAGGGGCGAATTTAAAACTACAGGCTCAGCTGCGCGGGCTGGCTCGAGCAAGGGTCGGGGGGGGCACGGTGATGGTGCGGGGCGTCGCGACGGGCCTCGGCGGCGAGGACGGAAGGACGGATGTCTGAGCTTGTTTTTGTTTTGTCGACTGAGAGTACTCGTGGCCTTACTGCTCTCCTGGAGGAGGGTAGTTTCGTCGTCGGGGATGGTGAGGGTATGCCTTGGTCGGCGAATCCTACTTATGCGGGAGGGAGTGTATCGGGAGGCCGCCGCAATCAGGGGATTGGGGTGCTTTATGGCAGAGTCGAAGAAGCGCTTGGAAAGGCGTTTCATGAACTGCTGGATGGTGGGGAGTCTGAGATCTAGATGCAGATTCACATTTCGGACATAGAAGGGGGCTCCCGTGACCTTTCGGAGGAAACGGTTCTGGAGGGTTTGCATTTTATGCAGAAATCGCGGATTGGCGTGTGCGAAGACTACGCAAGCATAGGTCATGATGGGACGGATGACCGCGGTGTAGAGGCGCAATTTGCACTTGAGTGACAATTTGCTGCGAGCAGTTATCATGGAGTGGAGCCTACCGAGAGCGAAAGAGGCGCGCGAACGCGCCGTCTTTATGTGCTCGTTGAAGGTGAGGTTGTGGTCTAGGATGACCCCTAAGTATTTGGCTCGCTTTCCCCAGGGGATCGGCTTGCCATACATAGAGATCGGGCGCGGGAGGGGGTGACGATATCTAGTTGCAATGACCAACATTTATACTTTTCACCATGGACTTTACCAATCAATCAAATGCTTTATCTCAAGAACTTATTCAACTCGTATTTCATTTAAAATGTTATTATGAAACAAAAAATTGTGTGCCTACTGTTTCAACCGACAAACTGGGTGGGACAAATGTCTTGCATTGATCCGTTTAGTGATTACCGATTTCCTTTTACAGCAATCACGGGCTATAAAACATTCTTAAACACTGCTTATATACCTACCTATGAACGCATAATCAATTATTAAATCTCGGCTGGTTAGGCTGTATGTAGACTTAGCTGAGACTTCTCTCTCTTTCTATTAAACAGACAATGATGACAAACGAACAATGATAATGCACAGTGAGTACATTCAAAGTCAAAGTTGTCAAAATATACGATCTACTGAAAAGCTTGGTTTTGATACAAGCCAAAACTGTTTGGTCTTTGATTGATATTAACTGTTTAGTGTGCGCAATATCTTAGAGTAGTTAGATAGCCATCAAAAGTTAATTAAGCAGTAATCAGATACTTTAAAACTGTACTTTTTTCCTCTGCATGTTTAAATGATAGTACTCTATCTAGTATTTAAAGTATTGCAAGAATTTTAACAGCTGTCGCTTGATCCTGGGCACTTAAATAAATTACATTGCTTAGATACGTACTCTACGGTGTTAAGATTTGCATTAACCAGTTGAAAGACTTCCTGTTTCTTCACATAACTACTCATTTGCAAATGAAGTAAATTTGTTCAAGGAAATTATAATTTTAACCAACTGTTTTCTTCGTTATTTATAGGTGTAGGTGTGCCTATTTATGGATAGGTTTGCTATAGGTGTGTAATTATAATAATTTTGCGTAAATTGTGCTTATCGTAGGACTTTTCTTTCAAATAAATAAATCATAGTTTCGCTCTACCATATCAAAATATATGGTCCGTTCTGTTTCGTTATAACACTTTTGACATACACAATGTCGCAGAGATTTGACTTGAGTTTCATGGCAATGTCAATACGAAAAAGTGTTCACTGTCATTGTTAGTTGTTCGTACGAAATTGTTGTCCATACACAGTAAGGACAACTGAAATACTTCATCACAATCGTGAGCCATTTGCACATTTTATATTTCAAAGTATTCACTTCAATATTTATTTATCTACTTAGAATGTTGTCTTGAATCAGGATTGTGACTTGTATTTGTTAATTACATAATTACCTACTAAAGTCCATCGTCAGGTATTTCAGCAGCTTTAAATTGTCAGTTGTACTATCCGCTGTTGCAAGACAAGATCTTGTTCCTGTGGAAACCTGATAGATCGACCAAATTGAGATTAAATTGCAGGTCAGACCACAGTATATTGAGCATGTAGGATTATAAAGTTTATCACCTGGCAACCTTATATTTATCTTGGCACTAGTTTATAAACAATTAATTTTTTTAATAATAGGTACGCAACAGACTGCTTTGTTTGTGTATTGGTCGCAAACGACCTACCTAACTACCTTATACTGCTGAGCATAAGGTAGGTAGGTAGTTATATTAATATTGTATGTGTTTATATGGGCCTTGATGCCTGAAATAAATGGATATATAAATAAAATAAGATCATGAGTTCGATTTCCAGCTCACGCAGTCTTATTTGGTTTTCCATCAGGATTTTCTCAATATTAGCCCGGAGCCTGGATTTGTGTCCGATTCATGGCAATAGACTCGCCCCCAAATACATGGGACTTTAACTTTTAATAACTTACTTGCGAAATATCGGTGTATTAAAGGTACACCTGTGCCTAGCCCTAAGGGCATTACAAGCGTGATACTGTATTTATATAACAGTTAACAGGGACCAGAGAGACTAGAAAATCTTATTTAAAGCGCTGGATGCAGTTAAATAGCGACAGAGCGCGCTACTAGTCTCATTTGGATTTGAAGGTGAAGAGCAATCAACCGAACATTCACTCTTTAAGTGTTAAATTGTAAAATAGGTTAAGTGTGTTAGAAATGAAAAAAAAAAATTGTAAAAAAAAAATTATAATCCTACTAATATTATAAATGCGAGAGTTTGTATGTTTGAATGTTATCTGCTCAATCACGAAAAACGGTTTAGATAGCCTACAACCTGATGGATAACCTGAATAAACACATGATCGATACTTTTTATCCCGGTATTACGTTTTCGGACCTCGACGCGTGCGAAGCCGCGTTCAAAAGCTAGTAAAAATATAAACCAAAGATGAGTAGGTATCGGTATACAGGGTCAAATTAAATTAGCTAGCGAAACTCTGCAGACGTGAAAGATATCGATAAATAAAAATTAAAAAAGATTTGGTGTTTTCTTTTGGGGGTCAGTTGACCGCTGGTAGTGAAGTCTGTAGTAAATCTGTTTTATTTTGTTTCATCGTGTTGAGATATTGATACCTATCACGTCTGCAGAGTTTACACAAAAAAAATACAGTTTTTTATTTAAACTGCTATTTCAAGTGACTTTACTAATAGCGGTCGATGACCCCACAAAAAATCATCAAATTTGTTGTTTATTTATTATGTTTAGATATTGATACCCATCAAGTTTTGCTAGCTAATTTAATGTTAGTCTGTACAGTTCCGTTATGATTACCTACGCGATGACTCTATCTGACATGCTTTGTACTGTTAAACTCGTAGTACCAGTTTTTTATCCATATTCGTAAATCATGAAGCGCATTCACTTCAGGAATATTTTAACGAAATTGATTAGTCTAGCATAAAAAGTATCAACATCTATGTTTGCAGTAACTCTATTATGTTGAAATGATGATAATCTATGACAGAAATATCTTTTGTGAAATTGAAATGAAAATTAATGCAAGCGATCGATAAAATGCAAAATAAATAAATTTCAATATTTTTTTGCTACGCTTACTTAATTTATGTGTATATTATTCCTACTTATTGTTGAATAATATTGTTAGGTGTGCTATATATTGCAGGCCAAGTGTTCATTTTGCATACAAATGTAGAGGAAATGTAGTTTTTATAATAATGATGAATGCAGTGACGGAACTGGCAGATAGTCTGTCCGAAGTCCAGTGCTACCCACATCCGCAACTGCAATACCTTGAATATTCTAACTTGTAAATAGTCATTGTTCCAGGAATTGTATATCTATTTTATTTCTTGTTTTGTTAAGTTTATCTTATCGTATACTGCACCAGTTGACGTCATCACGTCAATGTCGGCTGTCGCTGAAAACCAGCGCAGGGGCTCTGTCTCGCATAGGGTCGTAGCATTATGCTGAGCGATGACCATTTCGCGTGGATGTGACTCAAATAATCTTCAACTTGTTTTTTTTTTTGTGTTTGTGTTCTTTATTTGCGTCATGTTTACCGCAAATAAACGTTTTTCTTTCTTTTTTTTTCCATTTGTAAGAAGGATATGACATCTTAAAAATATTTTGCCACGATCATCTAGTGCTTATGATTCTTCGTTGTACATTGTTATCTTGTTTTTTTCATTATTCTTGTGGGCTTTATTTATGTCCGTAGGTTTGTCCGTGGCATCACAGCGGGCCCTACATAGTATCTTCATGTAGTATATGGGGCCTTATCAGAATTCCAGCACTGCGGTATTTATTTTTTTATTTTATTTAATTTCTATATATCGCAGATTATGCTGAGATAACTCACCTTTTGGCCTCACAAAGGTCTGTTTTTTCGTCTTCATGATTTTGTTTCCTGTGCGTGTCCCAATTAAAATATTTTTCTTATTTAGTTCTTAAAGAGCTCTTTCTAATCAATTTTATATAATAGTGTTGCAACTCAGTTTGTATCAGACAGGCCTACGAATAATAAAGTCGTGCCTTAGTGACAAGTTGACACCTTGAGTTACGAAATCTATAATGAGATTGACACGCGTGAATTATATTGTTGCTTATAATAATAGATTAGGAACTAGACTTTCAAAGCCGTCGTGCATTGTGATTAAGAATCTGAATCTGAAAATATAATTTTGCAATTCATAAATTTTTCGCTCTTTCCTAAAGTAGAAACGGAGTGGCATTGATGTTTCTTGATTATATCCTTGGTTTGGAGTTCAATTCGTAAAATATTATATAAATATATACATACATTGAAACCCCAGCTTTTATCAATTGCCTTTTTGCATCATAATCATCACTGATATTTGACGGAATAACGAGTGTAGAATGTTGCTCCAAAAAAAAAAAAAAGGAATCCTGTCAATCCCTATAAAATCCTTATTCCTTCAAAATAAAATAAAAATATTTAACCTAAACTTCATGGACACTTATGAAACATCAGAAGATGAGTGCACTATTCCAATTGGTCGTTTTCTATGGAGAAGAGCCGGCAAGAAACTCCACGGATACTCTTTTAAAAATAATTAGCTTTTAAAATGTTTTTAAATTACACGTAGTATGGGAGGACAGTTTAGGCCTGTCAACAAGTCCTAACAAAATAGAAAATTGCAAATCTATAATCGACAAGGCTAAAGGCAAGTGAGAACGTTGTATCTCACTTCTTCTTTAATAGCCTATTACGACTTTTAAAGATGTAGAAAGGGTGGCTAATTTGATATCTGTAATTCCTAACTAAGCTATATATTATGTTTATCGTAAAACTCGATTGCAGCAACACCTAGTGGAACTAAATATATCAAATAGATCACCTGTGAAACAGTATTGCATTTACTATTAATAATTTAGTTACTGACTGTTAAAGTGATAGATCGATTCGTGATGGTGGCATTTCATTATAATGTATTATTATGCATATGTGTTAAGGACATGTTAGGCGAGGTCTTGTTGGTGCTTTAGGCCTGTTCTGATGGTTTTATGCTAATATGTCGAAACTAAAGGACATGTTTCCGGTTGCAACACGTTGTTTTATGTGTCTATTTGTTAGTATAAACTATTTCTTCAAGGACATTGTCAATAGTGATTGCCATTTTTACCACAATCAGTACGCATTACCTAAAATTGATGATCGAATATTGAAGAATGACGTCACTAATCAGGCAATCAGTAGCTCGAATGTGCCATAACAATAATTGTTTGCCAAGTGGTTAGTCTACTTTTCATGTGTACAAAAGGCTGGGCTAATTTTAAGCCAAAGAACGCCATTCAATATAGCAATGCTGCCAGCCTTTTGGGCACTGTTCTCATTGACGGCGATGTGGTGAATTTTTTGATGTCCAATAAGATCTTCCCCTTTTTCATTCAGGACGACAGACTCGGAACATGTTACCAGATCCAGTTACCAAGATTCAGCACATGATTCTGAACTCACGTGTGTTAAATCGGTTATTTAAAATAAAAATGTTTTTCCATACATATTGCAGTTTTCTGTGAAACAGCAGATTTTTTTTTGATAACTGCCAAAACTCTAGAATCATGTACTGAATTCATCCTGTATACTTACATATAACATTATAATATATGCTTGTATAATTTACATACAAAAACATCTAATAAACCATATGAATAGGTGGACGTCATTTACAGTAAATCATATGCGGCCAAGTCAGTTCTGAGTTGGAAAGAAATAGGATGATTTGTAGAGATAAGTTGAGTTGACCCACAGATACTCAAACTCATGTCCAATCTAACCAAACTATCATGAATCTGTCAATATACCTATCCATGAGTGGGCATTGACAAGCTACCAAGTTCTAGTATCAGTCACAACTGTTGCAATACTAGCATTATTTAGGCAAATACACAATCATTTGCCTACAAATTGAATGCTCATACATAAATTCCTTCATAACAACAGTCTATTTCTCAAAGCATATAGGGTTTTAGCATAGGCATGCAGGCATGCTATTGATTTACGAATATTTCGTGGGTAATTCGATATTACTCTCACAGAAATCCAGTTACATATGAGAGTGGGTGCCAAAGCGCCCATATTTGATGAATGGCTTGCACAACTTAACACTACGTCGGATACTGTTCTAAATAACTTAATTATAGGGTAATTTCTGCTAAAGGCATTGGAATGAAGGTATGTTGATTCAGAAATACCGTAATATAATGGTAATTTTATTACAGAATCGTCGATGAAAGTTAATATATGACTGAATGAATGAATAAATTAAAATATGACATGTTCTTCAAGACTAAATCTTGTTTAATTAAATATATGCCTCTGACATTGAAGATGTTCATCAATCAATCAACTCGGCCTATCATAGTCCACTGCAGGACGTAGACCGCACCCAGGCGCCACAACACCCTTTCAGCCACCTTCTTAAGGTCGTTGGTTCATCTAGCTGGGGGGCATCTCACTCTACGCTTGCCGATACGCGGTTTCCACTCTAGAATTCGTCTGCTCCACCGACCATCGGTCGTTCGACAGACATGGCCAGCACTGCCACTTCAGTTTACTTACTCTGCAAGCTAGACGATGTCCATCAATCAATTAAGCCACATTTTTAAAAGTAGCAACATATAATAAAGCCACATTTTTCTTGGAGATAGACCTAGTTGTCCAAACGTGCAGACTAAAACTGAAATTATAATTCACTGTAGATTAGTCAGTAGGTCAAAGATCATTACTTGGTTATCTTTTATTGTAATTAACTTCTTGAATGAATTTATGATAAACAAGAACGTCAAAATTGAAAGTAGATCATTTACAAAATATTGAGATAGAACATCACTTAAAATAGATTAGGTACCAAGCCATTACATCAAATTAATGTAATGCATACGCTATAACTCTTGGCGCCACTTCTCATTCATGCTACCTGCTTTCATGTAATATGAGACAAATTGCTCTATCACTATGATTTATATTGGGCAAAGCACCATGCGGTAATAAATCACTTAAGAACACGATGTATATCAAAATATATGATTTATTGATATAAATAGTTTAAAGAATTGTAACACATGTTGGTTGATAATGCCTTTTACACAGTCTGCAGTCGCGTTAACACAGCATAATATGCCTATAATGTTCCCACTGCTGGGACATAGGCCTCTTCTTTATAAAAGAGATTAGGCCGTAATTCACCATGCAGGCCTTGTGCGGGTTGGTAGTGTGAAATGTCTTTGAATTTTTGGATTCATTCATGATTTTATCCTTCAAAGATACTCCGAGCATAGCTCGCTCCATAGCGCACTGAGCGAACTTGAATCAGTCAGTGTCCATGTTTCAGCACCGTATATCATGACGGGCAGGACGCACAGGTTGAAGACCTTAGTCTTCAAACAATGCAGGATAGGCGACGAAAAGACCAATTAGATCTTTCTGTCGGCCTCTTTCCCACTGGGGGTCTAGCAACATAATTATGCTGAATTCATGGTCCCTGCCACCCTGTAGGTATAGTGGAGAAGACATTGACAACGAAAATATGATACCTTAGTTACTAACGCCACCTGTCTCGTTAAGTGTGAAGTAACTGGATATAATTTAAGACTAGTATTGTTGTTTTACTACTACATTAACAGCACGCCTGTATTGCCTGAAGGGTTAGGCAGACGTGCACCTATAGTACACCCCATTTCGCTAGTTATGATTTAAGTCTCATGTAATAGGGCGCGACCCTATTGCCTTCAACCGGCTAAAAATCCAGATTCCGGTCTGCTACTAAGAAACTCCAAGAGGAAATAACACTTTGCCCGACCCGGCAATCGAACACAGTACTTACCTTATTCTCATCAGTAGCGCTTGGAACTACTAAACCAACGAGGCGGTTTTATTAGTTATGACAAATACTAACGGCAATAAACGTCATAATAATAATATGTTATATGCAGCTGTCACTGGTTTGTGTCGAAATATAAGGAAAACAGCTACCTAACAAAATGGTAGCTAGGTTATTGACTGGCAACAGTAAACCTAATAGTTTATATCTTAATCTTACAACACTCACTCCTAATATCACACGACTTGTCCAAACATTATCTTTTCTCCATCAACTGCACGATATCACACAGACAAGTATGTAAAACAATTTCACAAGACTAAATCTTCATCACGTATGTAAATAAGTGTAAAAACTCATTCAACTTGCAACATGCTGTGTAAACTGGCGCATTTAGTGGGTAAGTATACATCGGTCTTGTTACCCGCGTTGCCCAATGAGGCTTGAGATAACCGCGACGAGGTCAATGATCTCGGATAGATGAGTCACAGCCACTTGACATCCGAGACTATGTGGTAGACGCTCACACCCTGATTTAAGGCGCGGTTTCACTGTGCGAGCTGCTATCGCTTTATAAATTGTACGTGGGGGATTAACAAGTAACATAATGGCGCAGCGGTGGCCCAGTGGTAACGACCGCGGCTTACGAGTTTTACGTCGTATGTTCGAACCCAGACAGGCGCTTTACTTTGTATAAATTATTACATCACCACTGCTCTCAAAATGGCGAAGAAAAACATCGTGAGGAAACCGGCATGTTCTAGAACCAAAAAATCGAAGACTTGTGATATCTATCAACTCGCACAGGGCCCGCTTGGTGGATAACGGCCGACTCCTGTAACGTCCCAGCAGTGGGAACATTATAGGCTAATTATGCTAAATAACATTTAAAAAAACTAGGAAAGTCCAGGGACCATTATCATGCTAGCTGGTAGGTATATCCATATAGGCTTAAGTGAAACCGATATTCAGCAAACAGATACGCAATACCATTATACAATAACTAGTTTCATTGTGCAGCCCATCGTCTTTGAAACATTAACAAAAGCATGTGATGGTCTATTTATAAAACAGTGTAGAAGACCTAACAAGTCCTCAAAGTCAGTTTTAAGTTCACGATATAAAAATGTTATAACAGCATCCCTGTTTTTTTTTTGTTACCCTGCGTTATCTCACTCCTGGGCAAAGCCCCCTCCCCTCCCCCTCCTCCGAGAAAGGTCCCTCTACGCATTCCGCCGTTTGCGAGCTCGCGAGTCCTCCTTCCAGTTTTGACGGAATTTTCATGAACATTCCTGATTCTAAAAAAACGGCCAAGTGCGAGTTGGACTCACCATGAAGGGTTTCGTACCACAAGGCAAAAAACGCTGAAAAAAAGACGTTTCTTGTATGACCCCTTTAATTTTTAACTTTATTTTAGTTTTATTATTTGTTGTTATAGCGGCAATAGAAATGCACACTGAAAATTTCAAATGTCTACCTATTACGGCTCATGAGATACAGCCCGCTGACAAATGGACGGATGGACGGATCGACAGCGGTGGCTTAGTAATAGGGTTTCGTTGGCACCTTTCTGGTACGGAACCTTAAAAACGACAAAGGAACTGCTCCTTAATAAAGGCAGTGCGGTTTTCTAGGTCTAATTTTAATTCAGTGCTAACTAGTTTGAGAGCTATTTTCGGACTATGGAAATACAAATGCCTTTGTAGTGATTCATTGACTATTATTATTTTTTGAATCAAATTCCTCGGATACTTAGGTGCACTTTTTATCCAAAATTTTTTAGAAAATTTTGAAGCGTACCAAATTTCGTTCATGCTCTTTACTTGTATTAGTCATGAGATTAAAATTTCATACATATAACCACTATGCCTTTACGCTGTTTATTTTTTTTTGAATCCACAGTTTTTTTTGTGTTTTTTTTTTTATTATGGTTTTCTTGAAAAGCCTTGTCTTGTAGAGCCATTATGAAACGAATTGTTAAAAAGTTATACTTACCTTCATGCTATCAGTAAATTTCAAAATGAAACTTCTTAAGCGCAGCCCATAACAAGATAAGCGGGGGCGTCTAGAATGCCTTTATGTCAAGCGCACATGTATTGTCACTATCATATCTTAGTATCGAGGCTTTTAACTTGTCTTACAGTCATGACCGGTGCATGTTAATGTCGATGAAAGAGCTTCGTTGCGTCGGCACTTTTCATGGAGGTAATTCAGCATTGTCTTAATAAATAATAAGACATGCTGAAATACCTTTGAACTTTTTAAATTGTAAAGAAAAAGGTTGCCCTTTGTAAATACAAAGGGTAACCTTTTTATTTTGTTGTTTTGATTTTTGTTATTAGTTAGTTAGTCATTCTCCTACCCGTATGGCAATTTATTTGGGGTCCGCGCAACATACTTTTTTTTGTTACTAAGTATTTACTTCGTTATAATTTTGTAATATCTGTAATTTTGTTTTGTTTTTTTTTTATTTTTTTTATAAATATGTGGTGTAAATAATAAAGAGTATTCTATCCATCTATCAATTTAAAACGACGAATTGATAGACAGAAAATATATTGCACAGGCAGTTCAGCAATGCACCTAGAAATAAGTTACAGTTTATATAATTATTACGATTTTGATATTAATGGTAAGCAATTGGTTTCCTGAGCTAATTCTCAAATTTTTCGAAAGGTATTTATCGATAAATAATAGTTCGACACAAACCTCGCCTAATTCGGCTCGACTCATGTAAGACAATGCATAACGAACAGTGTAACCAAAATTGTCAACCTGAGCAATTTTCTCATGACTTTATTTATGGTCACAATGAGTTCATGCTTCAATTATGGCCGGGCGACTTTTGGTACTCACCCGTTTTAGGCACAAAAGTTTTTTTTTTCAGCAAGTAAAGAATTGGCTGTATTATAGAAGATAATAAAAGTTACATGTGTCCTATAAATATTTCATATAAGTAGACTAGTTTTTCTGTTAGTGCAATATTTCATAATAGGAGACTAGCTGTGCCCGCGATTTCATTCGAGTGCATATTTATGGATTAGATTTCATGGGTTTTTTTTTATAATTTTTGTATATTTTCTATAGAAGATATTATGAAGATATATTATTATTTTTTATATAATCTATGTATCTTTGTATAGAAGATATTGTATAGATAGGGTACAAACAGACACATCAAATTTATTTATTTTTGCATATCGATTCACGTGGTTTTACGTGAGTTTCACCGAATGGTAACAGAAATTTCATGCAGCAAAGCATTTCATCTTCCTTCACATTTCAAGATTGACACAATGAAATGAGATAATAACGCAGCCTTATGAATATTAAAGCTGCATATGTTACGTTAAAAATGTCAGAGGAAGCGACTTGAACAAGTAGATATGTACTGAGCGCCATGGCGA
Source organism: Gortyna flavago (assembly GCA_963669345.1). Lineage (NCBI taxonomy): Eukaryota > Metazoa > Arthropoda > Insecta > Lepidoptera > Noctuidae > Gortyna > Gortyna flavago. Next base: position 7,048,268 of record OY770131.1, read on the forward strand.
TCCATGTTTCATATTACACACAGTCTTTCATCACATTCTTTATACCTTAGATGACTCTCGGCGATTATTTCTCCTAAGCTACTAAGACGTGCAAAATAAAGGAAACTATTGGTAGCATGAAAACTAAAAGAATCGACACCTATTTGTACATATTCCAGGCGTGCTGTTGGTGTGATATTATATACTTAGAACTATGTAAATTTTTGTTTTTATGCTTATTTATCGACAAAATGTCAATAACTTAGGGAAATTTACAACCAAGGGAATTCGCGCAAAATCCGTGAATTAACAGAACCAATCATTTCAACAACGGCAGAAGTAGGTACCTGAATAAAATTGATTGTCTAGAAGACAATAATAATTCAATAAAGTACCTACCTGTATCAGATTAATTTATTTTGTACTGAATGTTGTAGATACAACTATGTGGCAATATAAATGTATTTATTTACTATTCTCATACCAATTCTTAGCGCAGAACTCTTTGAACTTATTGGTCGTAAGAATTGTATGGATACGATACATAAGATACACTATTTTGTTTGATTAAAACTTGGCACCTCTATTTTCTATTTACAGGCGACATTTGTGAGGAAACGACGTAAAAGGTTTTCCAATGATTGAATAATTAATTATCTTCCTTGTAGTTTGAATAAATAAATAAATAAATTAATAAATGAACTAATAAATAAATTGCTTGTTATACAATGTGCAATACCTATCTTTTACTAACCAAAAATTTTGACGAAACAAATTGCTTGGCGGGACAGTTTGCTTCACGGTAAAGAGACTGGTCGTCGGCAGATTCATTATCAAACAATATGACGTAGGTATCTTTTTTTTTTTTTTAAGGATGGGAAATCATCAAATGACCCCTCCCGCTCTGGGTGGAGCGGAAGGGAGTGTCAGACTCTTACTGACTAAAACCCATCCGTGTTCCTTCCTTAGCCCTGTATGTTCCGGGGCAGCGGTAACCCTTTCGGACAATCCCGCTGCCCATGACGTAGGTATCTGTGCTTATATTCACAGCGACTATCTTCTGAACTATAAGTAAATGCAAAGCTTAAAGAAGTTCAAGGTTTAATTTGGTCTTGATCTTCTTCTTCGTGTCGCTGGCACGAATTTTCTCAGATCGTGTTGGTTCCTAAACCGTCTCCGGACACAAGTGCGAAGGTGTAACTTCAACCTGATAATGTGTGGCTACCTCGATGGAACGGCAGCAGGGTGTGGATTGGTGCTTTGTCGCAAACTATGCATTTGGTCTTGATGACACTGAATAATGAAGACTTTGTCTTACAGCCTTCAAACTTTTGGTTTTTTTGTTGCTTCCGTTATCTGCCTTTCTCACCTTACCTCTGCGATAAAAATATCGGGATCAGCTGTTGGATTGGAGCCTTTAAAACATTTAAAATATTGAAAACAAAAGGCAGCGTATCCATCACATGCGACTGATCTAGTTTGCGGCAGCGCCCACCGCCACATACGTGTAGCTACATACAGTTTCCTGCGACACGCCCGAGTGAGACCCTAGCCTGTATCTATAGGACATACAGCCTCTATATAAACGCCCGGTATCTTAGAATTCGGCACACAACAAGCCCTAGTGCTTAGAGTGACGTACAGTTTGAACTTAGACAAAACTTAAACACAATGTTCACTAAGGTAAAGTGATTTAGAGTTTATGAGTGGTTTGTGACACTAGTGGTAATTTTTTGTGGTTTTGTGAGCTGGTGGTATTTATTTGCTAGTGGTACAGTTTTTAAATCCTGAAATACATTGGGTCCTTTTTTTTTGTAAGGATTGGAAATCATCAAATGACCCCTCCCGCTCTGGGTGGAGCTGAAGGGAGTGTCAGACTCTTACTGACAAAAAACCAATCCGTGTTCCTTCCTTAGCCCTTTATGTTCCGGGGTAGCGGTAACCCTTTCGGACAATCCCGCTGTTTTCAGACAATCCCGCTGATACATTGGGTCCTGAGTTCAAATAAAAAAAGAGTTGGAGTATACATAAAAAGTTCTGGGGAAACCATACTTTGATTTGATAGGGTCCATCTTAGAGTTTGTTTCAAGCAATTTTACACGAATCAAAATAATCTGAATGTTAAACTACCCCCAGAATGCGTAAAAATGAGATTGGTAGTTTAAAAAAAACAAAACATTTTGCAGTTTTTAAAAGAAATGTCAGCTTACACAAATCAGAAAGGGTCAACATTGAAACAGCATAAACATCTTATTGCATTCATAATGATCCTTTTAATCTACATAAAAAAGTGGAAGAAATAAATAAGGAAGAAATATAATCCCAAAATAAACTTCTTTCAGAAATAGCAAAACAGCATCTTAAGGTTTTTAAACTCATTTGGTTTATTGACATTAGATACCTCTTCCTGCCACAGGTGTTATTTGCATGCGCGTTGGTAGGCGTTGCGCGCGCAGGTCTACTCGCGGGTGGTCACGGAGCGCTGTCAACACAGAGCATTGTGCTCGGCGCCCCTGCCCTTGCGCATGGCTATGGTGGCCTCGGAGGATACGCTGCGGCCGCGCCGGCCATTGCGGCACCCGCTTTGGGATATGGATTAGGTATGGTTTAGATTAAGGTACCTACTTAGTTTTTTAGTCTCAGTGAAAGATATGATTTCCTATTTAGTTCAGTTTATTCAGGAACAGCATAGTTTTGTGGAAGCGTAAAATAACTGCCTTTATTAAATAGAAGTTGGTACATGATGGAATACGCTTGGAGACGGATAATATTACCATCATTGTCCATTGTGATTATTTATTTTTGACACCTTAGATACAGTTTGTGCATTCTCTTGTTAGTACCTATCAAACTTACTTTAAATTATGCTGACTGGTTGTGATATTATTACCCCTAAAAGCGGTCACTATTTTTCCTGTTCCATTGTAGTAGGCTCTTTCTGTACCTAAATGAGGAGTACTATGTATGTGTGATGACGTCAGGTCGCTTGCAGGTCACGGCGCCGTCGTTGCGCACGCGCCGGTATACCGCACAGCCCTGGCGCACGCCGCTGCCCCTGTTGAGATATATGTGAGTTATTACTATATTTACTTATTACTAATCCCGCCCCGACCCGTGCTCCAGCCAACCCGCGCCGCTGAGCCTGTAGTTAATTTAATAGCCTAAAAAGCAGCTGACAACCTCACATAAAATAACGAAATTGCGAGATGACAAATAGAAAAAAAAAAGTTATGGTTGTTGATTATTTTATTTATTTATTTATTTAAAACTCTTAAACTATCATTACAGGTTTGGAAACCTAATGCGATAGCTAAGCTAATATTAACTATTTTAATTAACACTATTACTAAAAATTAAAAATTACTACACAATAACTTATAACTAAAACAATACAAACTAATAATTTTCACAGAAAAATAACTTAAGTATGCTTTACATTAAAAAAAAACATAAAACAATAAAGAAACAATAAACATAAAATTACTCTAATTGTTGCTTTCGTAACATATTATATATAAACTTACTCTTGCAAGTTCACTAAAGTAACACGAAAAAATGTCCAACCTATTCTGAATTTCGTTAACAGTACGAATTGCTCGCGTGAGAGGTGCTTTGGCCAGCATGTTGGTTCTGGCAGTTGGCACAGCCAGCAGTGGCGGGCGCCGCCGCCTCCACACGTAGCGGTCTGGAACCGAAAACCGCAAGCACTGAAGCACTCCCGGATTGTGCTCCTTGCCCCGGAGTAATTTAATCAAATAGACGACAAGAGTAAACTGTCGTCGCACCCTTAACTCATTGTACCCGACCATACCCAGTACTAACAGGGTGGGGTACATCAGCGGGTACAATGGATAAACCCCGTATAGTCTGAAGTACAAGTGACGCGTAAACTTGTTCTGTACGCGCTCCAGCATGACAGAGTACTTGGCTTCATGTGGAGCCCATATGACAGCACCATACTCCAAGTGACTCCTGACTAGAGCGTCGTATAATACCCTTATAGTCGTAATATTAGTGAACCCCTGTGACTGCCTAAGTACAAAGCCGAGGTTTCTGTACGCTTTTTTGCATATCTTAATGATATGCGCGCGAAACGTAAGATCTGGAGTGAGATATACCCCTAGATCCCGCACCTGCGTTACTCGCTGCATGGGTATCGCCTCTGCTTTGTACTCATAGCGGACAGGGGTGCGCGCACGACCAAAGGATATTACCGAGCATTTGGACACGTTGAAGTACAGCTTATTGTCATGGCTCCATTTCACCACTCTATCAATGTCACCCTGGAGTCGCTCACAGTCTGACTCATCCCTTACCTCGAGCAGCAACTTGAGGTCATCTGCGAACAATAAACATGAGCCATGTTGGACGACCTCCGGCAAGCTGTTTATCATTATGATAAATTCAAGAGGCCCCAAATTGCTGCCCTGGCTTACTCCGGACCTGGTGAAGTACGGCTTCGACTCGTACCCATTGTAGTCCACGTACTGTTGACGGTCTCTCATATAGCTGACAAAGAACTGCCGCAAGTGCGGCGTACATCCTACATCTGCCAGCTTTCTTAATAAGACATCATTGTCCACGGTGTCACAAGCTTTTTTAAAATCAAAGTACGCCGCGTCTACCTGTACTCCAGCGTCGTTTAATTTATATTGGAAGTGGAATAAAGCTACATACAAAAAAAAAACTGTTACAGACCGCGTAGGTAGGTACACTTACTACACTGTCTATGAAATGGCTAATTTCTTTTTTTTTTATATAATCTAGAATTATGTGCTGAATTCATGATTTCAGTTTGTCACCCTTTATAATATAGATTTTCTAATAGTAAAAATTGTGGTATTTGTGTAGTAATCAACGGCAATACCTAAAAAGTTGCAATTTAGTTGTTGCAGTGAGTCCAATCGAATACCTACCACGTATTTAAGTTTAACTGTTCTTTTCTATTAATTACTTATTTAATTGCGTGTTCTGGCAGTAAAAAATATTGTAAAAGTATTGAGTTATAACTTAATAGTACTTCCTTGGGTAAAAACGCCATTTATAACTAACGGAATCACGTTAAAATTATTAATTGTTGGAGCGATATAAAGTGACCAGCAATATACATAAATAACAAAACGCGTTTGATATATTAGCCAAACTATCATATTTTCACTAAAATCTAGCAAGCATTACTTTCATGTTCCATAACTTTTGATAAATTATTAAATGTCTTTCCCTGCTTGTACTTGGTTGAGTCTAGTTAATGAGCATCTTATTAACCAAAACCGTACCAAGCTGTAGCTGAATGTGTGCTGTAGTAAATAGGCTTTTCCGGATGCTAAACGAAATAAGAGTAGAAATTCAGGAAACTTTAAATCTTCCTAAGACGTGTTTAAGTAACTCCATGAAGATATTACCTACAGCTTTGCGTAGACCCTTAAAAAGTATTAAAAATACCTCCCTCGTGAATTTCAGGCCCACCCCCGCTACCAGTTCAATTACGGCGTCGCTGACGGCCACACCGGCGATCAGAAGAGCCAATGGGAAGCACGCGACGGAGACGTTGTGAAAGGCCAGTACTCCCTCGTCGAACCCGACGGCACCGTGCGCACTGTTAACTACTCTGCTGATGACCATAATGGGTAAGAAGGAATTCTTCTACTTAGCATTATCTTAATACTTAATCTAAATGAGTCAGCCCAGACTTTAGATATGTACGAGTTTAGTGTCCTTTAACTCCAATAACGTAGGTACTGTAAAGGTATCAAGACACGCAGAACATGGCGTCAAGGTACGCAGGGCATGATATCAGAAGGCCAATTCTCGTAGTTTAAAACGTTCAAAATCTAGTAACAGTCTCATTTCGGCGACAAAGAAACTTCAAAAACTTGTCAAAATGTAGGGAAATTAGAGGTATTTTTGACAGATTGAGACTGAGATCAGACTGTGAACGTTCTTAAAATTACGAGAATTGCCTCTCTGGTGCCCTATCATTGGTGGATAGAGGAATTTAAATACTTCATTGGGAACTGCCACATTGGTTTATGGGAGTGGATTCCTGGGACAATCACCAGCACAGTCAAATAAGTTATCGGGGTATTCCAGTAAATTGCTATCAGAAGCAATGTTTATACAACCGGGTTTATACTGATTACCAACAATAGGCCTTCTCCTTACTTATTTTGAGCGACGCAAATGCATTAGAAATGTCAACTAGTGTTTAATAGGCCTGAAAAACAATTGCATAGCGAATAAATGTAAAATAATATTGTCAACTCTTAAATCTAATAAAGTAACACACGGATTCAATTCTCTGTCACACTCTTTCCAGATTCAACGCGGTAGTAAGCAGGACCGGCCACGCGGCGCACCCCGCGGCCCACGCCGTAGTCGCCGCCCCGGCCCTCGGCCACGGCCATCTCCTCCACGGCTAGGCCCACTCCAACCCTAGGCCTAGACCAACACCGACGACACCTATTTATTACTACGTAGCTTAAGCACGGACGGAATGCGACAACGAAAGAGCATCGTACAATGAACGGCTTCCAGACATGTATGCTTACAACCTAATTGTTTCATAATTTGTATAGGGACTTAGGCCCAAATTAGCATAGAACTTTTTACATTTTCATTCATCTATTTTTTACAATGCATTAGAACCTTTTGTATTATATTTTCTTGTAGTGTGTAAGTATTTCGTGTTTTTTTTTTAATTTTCGAACTTCATACATTTTGTGAAACGTTAGAACGATTGCTTGCGGGGTGCTGTGCAAAAACTTTGGTTTTTGTGACTGATAATGAATAATGTAAATTAAATATAATATTTTGTCATATAGCACTGTTATTTTATTGTTGAAGTGACGTGAAGTAAAGGACTGGAGATTTCCTTGTAATCTAGACGACATATAATTTCAAAACAAATCACCATAAGTTTGTTAACTTTACTAGAACTAGCTGGTACATATGTGTATAACAAGCGGTACACAGGTCATTGGGCGTAATCTGACCCGGTTTGTGAAAACTCGACGTACAAAAACCAAACTAGATATAACTTATTAAATTAAACCCCACTTTAAATTTCATGTACTTTTTTTTTTTAACTATGGGAGTAAAAATTAACATGTCAATAAAATACCGATGTTTATACCGGCCGTAACGCTTATCAGGAAACTCTGGTACAGGATATACAGCGGGTGTATCCCACGGCCGAGCAAACTCTGTCAAAAGCTTGAAGCGTCGAAAGTGTTAAAAAAAGTATAGTTTTTAATTTTCTCCATACAAAAATGTTTAGTTAACAGTAATAATTAATGGCGCAAAATAATTAAAAGTTAATAATAATGCGTGATACCACAGAATACCAGCGTGGTACCACCTCGTCACTGAGAGGAACGGACAACAAGTTCCTGAAATAGTTTGCATGTTCCTCGTGGTTTGCTTTTCAAGACTGAGTCCAGGGAAGTTTGTATAAACGTTTATCGTACATAAAAGACCAGAATAAGGCCAGTGGGTTAAAAAAAATATGATTAATTGCAAGCATTCGATTAAAATTCAGAAGTTTTCCCATTTTAGCTTACACTATACAATAACCATAAACAAAGTGTAACACCTTAATGGATCAAGGAAACTAGAAGACGAAGTCTTCGACCACAGTTCACTTATTATATAGGCTACATGATAAGTGAACTGTGGTCTCAGCATTTTAAGAAATCCTTCCTTACCTTTCATTAGCAAAATTTCTGAGAAAATAAATGAATACACTGGTTACAGAACAGGTGATAAAAGTGGAAGGAACCTGTTTTCAGCTTGAATACGTAACGATAAACTGTCGCAAAGGAAAGATTTTACGCACTTTTTTTCGAGTATAAAAAGGCTCCTTGTTTCTGAAATTATATCATTCGATTAATAAGTGCATAACAACACATACACGCACGATGATCTCCAAAGTGAGTAGCTTTTTTTGGATTTACAAATAAAAATATAAAGCATTTTGAAATAATTAAAAAAAAAATACAACAGTCAACTGTTAAAAATGACGCTCCGTTTTCGCTTTCTTATATTAAACAGACTAATATGGTTACTGATATATAGATCACAATAAAAATGCCTCTTTCAGGAATAGTCGCCAGAACTTAACAAGTAAATCTTGAGTCTTGACACATAAAAATTTTACTACTTCATTGGACTTTACTTTCTGTTCATTTGTATTCATTCAGGTAAAGTAAATATTAAACACCTATCCTTTTTTCAGATTGTCTTCGCCCTAACCGTAGCAGCGGTGTTCGCTCAAGACCACCATGGTCACGAACACGGCCACGCTTATTCCTCCCAGTCCATCCACATCTCCCACGGACATGAGGGTTCCCACGGACTTCATGGTGGTTCCCAAGATCATCACGAAATTTCCCAAGGACATCAGGAAATTGCTCAAGGTTATCAAGAAATTTCCCATGGACATCACGAAATTGCCCAAGGTCATCAAGAAATTTCCCATGGACATCACGAAATTGCCCAAGGCCACCACGGTGGGGAACACATCATTCATCAGCAGCCCATCCATTACGTCCCCATAGCCGTGCACCATCAGGCTCCAGTTGCCGTCCATCACGAAGCTCCAGCTGTACACCATGTTGAGGCTGCTCATCATGAGAAGAAGGAACACCATGTTGATTATTATGTAAGTTGAACATTTTTTTATTTATCTGCAGGCTTACTGCGGACATTTTCCAGATCAATCCAATGGATTTTGCTTTGGCTAATCCAAAGCCAGTGCAAAACTAGAAGATGTCAACTTTAACCTTGCACACGAAAACACTCGCTATAAAGTTGGCAAATTTAAAAGCATTCTGCTTATCAAATAGTAAATAAATTAATTTTAAAATCATATAAAATATTTAGATATTCGTTTTTAATTAATAATTTCACGGTTATGTTGCCTGAAGATCATCAACCGTCAAATTACGATGCAATCACTGGTCAGCTCATTTGAACTAAAAACATCATTGTGCATTTGTGCAATGACCCTAATAAGCTAGTTCTTGTTACAAGTTAATCACATTGGCAAATTATTTTAATTTTACGATTTTTTATTTCAGTGATATGTTAAAACCAATTCGGTTGTGCTTAGTTTGTTAGCTGATGAGCTATTTGTTCTTTAATATTGGAATTACGTCAATCGGCCAGACGAGTTTTGATAAGATTTCACCCCTGCATGACTTAGAATTAGGGTACCAATTGAGTTTCATTTTGTCGTGGCATCCACTTACTTTGAAGAATACACCTAACCTCAAAGCACATGTACACAGCAATATGCTGACTGATGGCCGTTTTGCGTGAATGTGACGCATATTTTCCCCTAACTTTTTATTTTTTTAATATACTTTATAAATTGGTTATTGTTTAGCATTATTTTAAAATAAATATTTTCTGTTACTACTGCATCACTAATATCTATTGTCGTATAGACATCTATGAAATATTCAACATACCTTCCAAATTTAATATTTCATACCAATCTTTTCCAGGCCCACCCTAAATATGAGTACGAGTACAAAATCGAGGACCCTCACACCGGTGACAACAAGTACCAGCATGAGTCCCGCGACGGAGAGAATGTTAAGGGCGTCTACAGCCTGCACGACTCCGATGGCTCCATCCGCACCGTTGAGTACTCCGCCGATAAGCACAATGGGTATGAAGAAATCTTGATTTTTTCTTAGAACGTTTTAGGTAGTGTAGCATTTATAGATTATTTTTATACATTCTATATTGCTATTCTATATTCAATTTTATAACAGTCAAATCATTTTCGATGATCGATAAATCAAGTTAAATATTCTTGCATTCAAACACAAGCACAAGTTAATCGAGATACGACAGTTCAATTAGGTACAAAATTAGAAAAGTTTTTTAACTACAACTACCTTTGTCGGCTGACACAACCCTTAATTTTTTTATCGTTATTCTCTTATTTGAGTTTGGAAGACCATGTCTTCTTTTTAAGACAGATCGAGGTATTAAAAAAAACAATCGTCTACATTATTTATATACCTACCTCTTTATTTCTAAATCTCAACTTCTATATTTTCACTTTAAGCGAATGCTTATAAATATTCTATGCCATTACCCTGATGTCCAATTGTCTTCTCATTGCAGCTTCAACGCGGTGGTAAAGACTGAAACCAAGCACGGACATGAGCACCAGTACCATCACTAAGAACCTCATCAGTACCTGATAACATGTTATCTTTTGTATTTTGTTGTATCCGTTAAATATATCTAGTCTAATGTGTTTAATTAATTGGCTATGTTTTATTTTGTATTCCACTCTGTTTTTGTTTTTTTTTCTCTGTTCCATTCTTAACGTTTACAATTGAAGTTACTTACTCATGACCGACATTATTAGAAATCGTTTGATATAATGTTTGTGTTTCAAACAGTTTTAAAACGTTTAATAATTCTAACGGAAACGTGATGATCTATTCGTGCTCAAGAATCATACAGATTTTTTTTAATATACAAATATTTTCGCGCCTTATCTAAAAACGTCCATACTTAACAAAGATTTACAAAAGGATTTTAATCTATCTGATAAATTATCCTTCTCAACTTTATTGTTCATAAACACTTGAGCTGTGTTACGTAGAGCTTTTAATAAGGTATCTAGGTATCAAGGTAAATGGTAATGGTAGAAATGGCAAGCGAAAATGATTTGCAAATACACCGGTTCTTATATCTTGTTAAATAACTTCCGTTATGATGAATGGCTACCTAGTTTCCTTTCACACGTTCATAAACAAACATATCTCTGTCTAATTGTATAATATAAAATGATTGATATAAACAAGAATGATCGTAATCGACATCTAAGCCATCAATGTCTAAAATGATTAATCTTAAATCATTATCACTATGAGTGCATATACCTTACTTGTATAATAATAATTTCTAAACTGGCAACCACTTCTCGCAAACGTACTGTGGTACTAAGGCTGTGGGCAGATTGAGTCAAAAGCGTTTTTAATGCTGTCGCTCTATGAAAATAAAACTGTTTTATAGTCAAAGGTTCTCAATATATGTGTAGAAAAAGCAAGAAAACAAAAGAAATAGAAGAAGAAGCGTTAATATACTATAAAAGTGTTCAGTCTGTAAAAGACAAAATTGTTTTTTTTGTAGCGTGTAGGTACACTGCTCTTACAAATTGACGTATTTACCATAATTGCAAATGGCAAGTATATTCATGCGAAAAGTTAATCATTATGTAACGGCTGGTAAGAGCATATTGTGGTAACTCCTTGATTCAATTTCTTTGTTATGATTTCGTTTCATTGAATTTAAATAAATACTTATATCATAATAATGTAACACAAAAAAAAAATGCAATGAGATTTTGATTGTGCAGTTGCATGCAATAGTAATAAATTAAAATCATAGCCTTGCTATTTAAATAATAAAAACTTTTATTGCCAGGCTATTCATTATTTCAAGATATATTTCAATGATTACGAAACACATTGCCTTGCTATAAACTAAACCATCTCAGCCAAATGAAATCTGGCTATATCCTATTGTCTTAAATTACCCGTTTTAAAGAAGAGTACCTATGAAAATTAAAACCACAATTTACATCAAAATATTAAATAAAGTTTATTATGATTAATATAGGTAGGCAAGTACACATCTAGTAACAATAAAGACTATAAAACAACAGGACAACTTGATCAGTCTTGTCTTAGTTGTGATGATGGCTCTCAATCTGCACATGATGACCAGGGGCGGAGTGCTTAACGACGGCGTTGAATCTGCAGAAGAAACAGGTGTTGAAAATAATTATAATAGCTATCTTATATATGATGCAGGTAATACAACAGGTGATGATACGAAATAGAAAGCTAAAACAATACGATCAAAGGCAGTGCGTGACTCGATGCATAAACGGGTAAAAATTAAGGCTCATCTGTCTAGACGCTCAATTTCATGCAAAATAGGAACTGAATGTTGATTGGATTTGAATTTAAAATTATGCTGTATAGAACATAAATCTAAATGAGATCTTATTCGAACAGGGAAACAATGACTGTCGTTGAAACTTTCATTTGCTTGGACGAGAATCGTAGACACTTACCCGGTGTGTTTGTCAGAACTGTATTCAACAGTCCTGATAGATCCATCAGCTTCCTGAAGACTGTACACTCCCTTCACAACGTCACCATCACGGAACTCATGCTGGAACTTGTTGTCTCCGGTGTGAGGGTCCTCCACTTTGTACTCATACTGGTACTTAGGATACGCCTGGAATATTAAGACATTTACATTTAATAAGGACCATTTAAATGCAACTACTCAACTACCGCGGTTTAAACGGTTCAATTTGTGATTGGAATAAATGAATAGAAAGTTACAATAAAACTGCGAGTCGGAAATAAGTGTTTTATATTCTAATAATGTTGGGCACTTACGTAATAGTCGATGGGCTCATCGTGGGAATCGTGTGCGTGGACATCGTGGTGGGCAGGTACTGCGTGATTGACAGGTACTTCGTGATGAGCAGGAGCTGCATGGTGAACTGGGACAGCGTGATGGACAGGAGCAGTGTGATGGACAGGGGCAGCGTGGTGACTTGGTGCTGGGTGATGAACAGCCGTGTGGAGCTGGGCTCCGCTGTGGAAGCTCAAGCCTTCATAAGCGTTGTTAGCACCGTGTTGGTAGTTCGGGCTTTCTTGTCCATGGGTGTATTGAGGTTGAGCGTGATCGTGCTGAATGTGGGACTGGTGATGACTGACTTCATGCTGCACTTGAGCGGGAGCGAAATGAACGGACTGGTAATGTTGAGCTGGAGCCTCGTGGTGAGCTGGTGCCTGCTGGTGTGCTGGCTCTTCTTCCTCCTGTACGTACTGGTACACTGGGGCAACATGTTCATTGTGAGACTCCTGGGACTCTCCCTGGCCAGCAAGCGCCGCGTGATGGACGATGCTCTGCGAAGAATAGGCATGTCCATGCCCATGGCCTTCAGGAGCGGCATTGTACTGAACCTCTTGGGAACCTTCCTGTTCCTCGTGAACCCTTATCGGGACATGTTCATAACGTTGCCTGTACTCCTGGGCCGGCTCATGATGATTTCTCAGGGTATATCCATGTTCCTCGCACAAAATCACGGCGACAAAAGTAAGCACTAGCACCTAAAACAACAGAGAAATCGTTAAGTTATGATTAAAACAAATATTAAATGTATTGTTAACTTATTAGATGTCACACACGCACTTTAGCAAACATTTTGTTCTTTCTCCTATGACTTCCGTGGTGGAACTGATGAATTAACATAGTCATTAGCTCAATATATACCGGAGACGTTACGAGAGAGTATTGAATCAATTTGCTGCCGCTCGGGGCGTCATGTTTGAAACCCACGGCGCGCGCGGATCTATGACGTAATTTACGTAACCAATGTGAAGGTTGTCAATCTGCTAAATTAGAACACCTTACTTTTTACAATAGTATTGATTAGTGCCTTATTGCCAATAGTACATGGAATTAGTATGAACTATATAGTACAACTAGTATTACGGCTCGCTCTCTTTCTCAAAGAGGAGATTTGTGTGGGGACCTGCAGTAAGAACAAAATAGGTTATATTATTACCTATTCGTTACCAAACTTTTAAATCCAACGATAAAATCTAAATGTCAATCTAGGATATTAGATTTTTGTCACAGGGCACTATAATTTAGATAGAGAAATCTCTTTAGTTAGTATTCTAGAATAGTGACTCGCTTCCTACTTTTTGAAAATCGATTTAAAATGCGATTTCACTGTTAAAATTATGGCTTGAACTTGTTAATATAAACCTAATCACGATTGTACTTACGTACTGCGTTGGTTAAATTAACCGCATTTAATGTCAACTGTTAGTAATGAGCTTTTTCAGATGCTGTAGGTAACCAAATCCGGGTAGCGTTCACTTTATCACTACATTATCTGGTACCTCCAAAAATTATTAATTTCTATAAGTAAATATTTTTATTATTTATTTCTGCTTGATAATAATTTTTAATGTTTTTTTTTGGGATATTGGTGTGGGCTAGCTGACATATTATTTAATTTTTTGTGTTTCGTAATGTCAATTACTTACTATATTTTTAGAATCAAGTTCTTCTAGCTGAACAGACAGCTGTGCTTCTGGGGAGTTTGTTGCGTCCCTTCTTCTTTCAACCTAAAGCACTAGGAAGTGGTGAAGGGCGGACGTTTGGGGGACTGTCTTATGTAATTTCGACTTTCAAAAAGTACTGATACTAGGCTGAGGCCTAGTTGGAATAAATTACTTGATTTTGATTTAATTTTCTTTGACAACTTTCAACAGGACTTACCAGGATGAGGCAAGATCATTATCAGGTCTTAAGAGATATCTTCAATCACAGCAAATATAGTTTGAAGCTAAATTCTAACTCCTTGCGGTCGTTTAAATTGTTTAACTAAAGAAAAATTATTACTCATTACATGACCATGATATTGAACTTACGGACACAAAATCAATAAAACGATATTTGCCATATTGCGAGCATAAGCACATAAATCAATCTGAATTAATATCTACTCGTTGACTGATATACATAATCTCGTTGTTCTCATTTACAACATCTCTGGGAAATTGAAGTCTATTCAAAATGTTTCACAAACTGGATGTGCCTTGGTAGGTAACTTGTATGCTGACTGTACACATCGGAATCCGGTTACACCTCACATACAGTTATTATCTAAGAGCATTAGTAGTTCAAAGAAGTAGAACATTCGTAGTTCATTTATAAGAATTAATCTGTGGATATTTTGTTATTGTGTTTTATATGGGCCTTGATGCCTGAAATAAATGGGTAAATAAAAATATATTTATCTATATCTATACATATAATAAAATCGTAGTAGAGTGAAAACTGTACATTGATTAATTTTTCGAGGTTTTTGAACGATTCTTATGCCGAAATAATGCTTTTTAGAGTGTTTGTCTCTTTGTCTGAATGTATGTTCCAGCAAACACTACTAGATAGATTTTGTTCTAATTTTGCATAGATTTTCCCTATAAGTCTGGTCAGTATCATTCCCTATCAGTCTGTAGGCTATAAGCTTTGAAACTATAAAAAAAATAATTCGGAAGCAACGGAAATTGCTACTGAAGGCTGCGGGTGTTGACTTCAGGACGAGTTGCTTCTCACACGAACAGCTGTACCGTCGCTTGCTCCCGCATCTTCTTCCCTGATTGAGTGTATATAATGGCTGCTCAGACTATACCTACAAACGTAGTATACAGGGAAGTTTTATAAAAATGTGGCTATTATTTTAGTATATTGTGTTGTCTTACGACTTCTACGCGAACGAAGTCGCGGGTAGAAGTTAGTCCAAAATATTTAGGTGGCAGCTTGAAAAAATCAACCTTTGTAAACTAGAAATAAACATTATTACATAATATTTTATGAGATGGCAGGGAAAATTGCTGGAGCAATTGGTTCTACCGACTTATATCTATAACGCCAAACTTAAAAATGAGCCAGTGAGATCAGTTGATCATGGTAAATAACCCGTTTTTATAATGGATCAGTTCAAAGCTTTTTATATTAAACTCGTCTCTCGTGACAACTGAAAGTGACCTCAACGGTGTCATTGCCATACGTTTTTTTTATTAAAATCAGGTGAACTGACTACTTACGCATAGAACTCTTCATTGTGTAACCATGAACCACATTGAAGTACCGCGTTTAGTATTTCACAACATCCTTTATGCGTAGTTCTGATTTCATTTTTCTTTATCTACAAATATTTAATTATCAATTGTTCTGTATTTTATTTGATTTTATATTTGTTTTAACCGGATAGTAATTAATCTGGTACTTTGATATCATCATCATTTTCTATTTGAGAAAGTGTATTTAACTATTTGATAAATGATAAATGATAAATGATTTATCTTCTGTAAGTAGGTTTGTACAAACACTTTTACACGTCAATCATATATTTAAACTAGATGAGGTCGGCGTTTCCTATCTGACTATTCTGAAAAGAAAGGCCGAAACAAACTCAGAGGTCACAGTCTCTTTTAAAGTCCAGAAATAATCTTGGTCAGATCATGTGAAGACCATGTAGATTGGTGTCTGAAATGGTCTTTTGAGGAAAGAACCACACAGATTGAACGGACCTGTCCAGTCAGTGCACGCATTTGTCAAAATCGTGCAGCTCAACTCAGAACTTAAGGAGCTCAACGATTCGACGAACAATACCAAAAACAGGACATTTGGGTAGGCCGCATAAACTACTCAAACTGCCAGACCATGATTAAAACTGAAACAATGACCCACATAGTCCTCACATTCACAATAATTAAAATAATATAATACTTTATACAGTAAATGTACATGTCATTGTTAAAGAAAAATATATATTTCGAAAAAAAAAAAATAAAGTGTAAAATAGCAAAATGAAAAAATAAAAACAACAATTACAGTCTAAACCTATTGGAGCAGCTCAATCCCAAGCCTTTTTGTCCTCAATATAGTCTTTTACAGTATAATAGGCTTTTTGGCATAGTTTTCGCTTTATAAAAGATTTGAATTTATTTACACTAGATACTAAATTAAATGACTAACTAACTTACTATACAAAAAAGAACATTTGAAATAACTTCGCATTTGTAAGAGGTAAATAAATAAATAGGTACTGTGAAACTCTCTAAGAGGGTACCGGAAGGAATAAAATCAAACTACGGTTTATCTCGTAGGTATCTTCAATAATTATTTCTATAAATTACTTATTCGTAGCTATAAAATCTTACGTATTATACATATTAATACTTTTGCTTGTCAGCCTAATCTGACGCCAAATCTCTAGAGATAAAATACTCTCTTCTAATTATAAATCTTCCTGTTTGTCTCGTATTTCATGCCAATAACTTTCGACTGACACGCCGAGGTTGCATGTAAGCACCAAATAGGCCATATTCTTTACAGTACCTACCTACTACGTTATATTGATACCTTCCTTATTGGTTAGTTTACATGCTTTAGTAGGTACATATAATATATGTAACAAGCGATGCGACTAACTTTCTATGATGTAAGTTTAATACGGATTTCTTCTACTTATCGGAAAAATCTGTGTCACCGATGCATACAGATTTTTGCCTTTTACCTATTTGTAGTGTTTATGACATCATGGTTTATTTGTCACACTTCGAAAAATTTAAGACTTTATGGGAAGTCTTACGATTGAATAAAATATCAGAGTATCTTTAAGGTTTTAAATATTTATTTAACAGCTTAAATTAATGAACACAGTATACGGATTGACTATTTAGTGGTGGTAATGATGTTCGTGCTTGAAGTGGCCTTTGTGTGATACCTCAGCGTTGAATCTGGCAAAGACAGAAAAAAGTATATAAAAAAGTGTTTAACCGGCCAAGCTCCGCGCGTAACCTACGTGTTACGATACAACAGAAAATCAATTGTGTCTCATTAGCGGGGCTTAATGAGTTGAAATAATATTACCCTGTTGTTTTCCTCTTTGGGAAGACCAAAAAACAGTGGTTGGACATTGTGGAAGATGATATGGCTAGAAAGGGAGTGACTACTGAGATGACGTGTAATAATGAAGTATGGAAGACGCGTATTAGCAAAAGTGAATTTCAAACAAGACAAAGATAAGGACTACCTTCCTATCTAGAAAAAAATAAGGGGTACTCAAATTTGGAAGAAGTTAAATAGGATATATTACTTACCCAGCCTTTTTGTCAGAGGTGTACTTGACCGTCCTGATGGAACCGTCAGCCTCGTGAAGGCTGTACACACCCTTTACGACATCACCGTCGCGGGATTCATGCTGGTATTTCTTGTCACCGGTGTGAGGGTCCTCTACTTTGTACTCGTATTCGTATTTAGGGTGGGCCTGAAATTGGAACAAACGTATTTTATAAAATAGGAAATACACTGTTTTTCTGATTTATTAAAGGTTTGATCAAGTTTTTGAACTATTAAATTTTAACAGCAAAATTCCATGACTTTGTAGATTGGATTGAATAGGTTTCTAATAAAAAGAGGACATTGATTACTACATAAATGACCATTAGATAGATAGATAGATAGAATACTCTTTATTATGCACACCAAAGCACTCTCTCTCTGCTCTTTATTATGCATTATTAGAATGGGACAGAGTAATTTGTGTCTTCAACTTACATAGTAGTCAACATGGTGCTCATGATGATGCCCGTTATCCGACTCCTTGTGGTGGGTTTCCTGATGATGAGTTTCCTTATGCTGGATTTCATTATGTTCCTGATGAGGAGCCTGTTGAACCACATGAACAGGAACAACAGGAACATACTTGTATTGAACTACAGGGGTTTCGACAGCAACTACTTCATGAACGGGAGCGGGTTCTTTGGCAGGAACGAAGTAATGAATAGGAGCTCCTATTTGGTGAATTTGTTCATGACCATGACCATGGCTATCATGACGGACTACGCTTTGGGATGAGACTCCATGACCATGTTTGGGAGCAGCCTGGACTAAATGGACTTCGTGGGTTTGAACTGGGGCTTTGTGTTCTTCTTCGTAGTGGTGGTATTCCACTTTCTTTGGTATCTCGTGGTGTGTCTCGTGCTGAACTACTGTTTTGAGGGAGACAGTGTGGTGGTGATGGTCTTGGCAGTATGCCGCCGCCATAAGGACGAGTAGCGCTAGGATCTGAAATGAATTAATGTCAAATGAAACTTATGAAATTAGAAATAAGTGAGAGGTTGATATATTAACTGTTCTACGTTGGATTAATTAATGTGGTGAAATCACTCTTTTAACGGACTTAAAAATCAGAATCTGTAGGTATTACACCTTATAAGCAATAATAGACATTGTATGACAGGAAGTCATTGTATTAGCACTACCAGTTACAACAAATAGACTAGACGTGCTTGAATTCTAGATGGGTTTATCGTATAATTTTAACATCGAAATAATTTAATGACCTGTCATGATTGAAATATTAAGATACCTAATACTAGACGTAATAGTAAACGATTTCAATCATAATCTAGTTAAAGTCTATGTTTGATTTGAGAAAGTGGAGATGATCCTTTAGATTTTAGATTATATTGCTAAAGAAAGAAGAAAAAATCACTTTCACCAAAATTATATTATAATATTGTTATACCTTCGTATACATTGTGCTGTTGTGCCCACAAAAGCTGTTGCAATTATGATACTGAATTCGAAGGAAACTTAAGATTTTATACTCAAAAATAATTCGAAACAAAACAAGTTTGCTACAATTTGGGAACCGCTTTACATGTGCAAGTTACGCATACCACTGAAAAACTGGTTCATGTATGTAATTTGAGATCAAAATCATGACTCTTTACGCAAGTATTCATTTCTTCAGTAGCCAAGGTACCCAATCCGTCATCGAAAGCAAAGGGTCGGACAGTTTAAACGAGTTCTTGAAAGCTTTTGTAAACACTTTTAACCTTCGTCAAAGTATGTAATTGCCAATAAAACTGAATTACGATGGTTGGTTAAGAAATTGTATTTTTTAAAGGTTTTGTTATATTTATTTTAAAGTGGGAAATTATCTAAATAATTTCATTTTCATGACATTCGCTAAAATGCAAGCGCTAAGTGAAACAAGCACTAGGCATATTGTAATTTTGAATGTAGAAATAAACGATGTTACTTTACCTAGTAAAAATTATGTTAATTATGATATTTTTGCATTGCATTAATTATGCATTTAGATAATAAATATCAAAAATAATTCTCGCTTATGAGGTGACCTTCATAAACGAGAATCTTCAGGCAGATTTTCATTTATCATTCATCTTCATAGGGTGTGGATGGCAGTCTAAAATGGAACTAAATGAAGTCAGCCCAGAAATTGGCTAAGAGTCTTGCGCCATCAATAGCGTCCATCAATTCCTGTAAAGTGCAGACATAGAAACATTGTTTATTGTTAATTAATGAAAATGGTTACAACAATTACATTAATTAACATGAAGATTTAAACAGGTACGACAACACACGCACGCAGGGATGACAGGACACGGAGGACACGATATTAAGTGTCCCATCGTTTGTGGAACAGCACCCCATTACTTCGGGGCGGAGTCATCTACTATGAATCTCCACCATCCATCATACATGACAGCCGACATTTGCGTCGCGAAATCTGAAGACAATAATCATTAGCCCTCTTGTAAGTATATCTGAATCCAAAATCTGGAATTGCGCATACGTGTAAACGTTAACGTTAAAAATTTAATTGTAGATGAGTAAAATATGTTAATAACTTTTACTTCGCTGATTAATAGTAATACCAACCAATATATCTTTACAAAATAAAGTCTTTGAACTATAGCATTTTCTTCATCACACATTATGAAAGCTGTAACGTTGCTGCATGCGTTGCGTCCACGCACAAAAACGACGTCGTTCATAGCAACATACGCGTTAATTAATTCTTGATCAGTTTTTTAATAAGAAAACTGCTGCAACTGATTATCACTTAGACCGTTTTTTGTTCAAATATATTTGTGTCAATAATACACTGATCTTGCGCAATTTACTTATAACAAACTGTGGCAATGTCACTGCAAGGTGTAAGTGGTCATTCCGAACAAACGCTTTTACGAAATTCATTGCTAATACCGTATACTGAAGTTCGTGAATAATTTGTACTGCTTGTTTATACCTTAGAGTGAAATCTATTTACCTTGGCTACTTTTGTTATTGATATAAAAGACGTTGAATTTGATCATTATGTATCAGTTCACTATTGGTCTTAGTATCATTAGCATTACAACTAATAAAATCTATTTACCTACCTAAAATGTTCTCAAAGGTAACCATATTTTCCATACCTACCTAAGTGTTATTAAGTGAAGTGCCATAAGTTAGTTTTGTGTGAAAATGTTTAGTGATATGTTTATCTCGCCTATATAATGCCTATATGTTTTAAACCATGGGTCAATTTGTCTCCTCTCCACTCTAAAAATCATATATTAGTTGGGAAACATTTGCACCAGAAAACAGGACTGCCTATGAATGTTCTTCCTTGGTTTTGTCCCTACTATACTAATGAAAAACCGTAATGTCTACCACTTTCCGTTAAAATATTATCTATTGGAAAACTGGCTCAACATGTCCTGTATGGCGCCACTCTTATAAGTTCATAGCACACAAAAGGGGATTGTTCTTGCTTACCTAAGTGCCTGTACCTACTTAAGAACTTAGATTCCCTTCACTACTAATTTCCCCAATCTTTTCTATTCCAGGTATTTTGTCTCGTAGCTGCCGTAGCTTTCCTGGAAGCTGTCTATGGTCATGGCCACGGCTTTTCCTCCCAGTACATCCATCGTCATGATGGACCAGCAGAGGTGGTCCATGTCCATGGCCATGATGGCGGCCATGGTGGATACGGTCATGGCCACGGACATGACGGTGGTCATGGACATGACGGTGGACATGGACATGCCGTCGATTATTATGTAAGTCAAAGTCTGAAAAACTATAAACAGCTATATGCATGGTTATTTTTATCAGTTTTTACTGAATTTTGTCTATGGCTGACCTCTTAGGTCAGGATCTCAACATCATTCATCATCAACATTCTACTGCTTTTATCCCAATTAGAGACGGCGCAGCATGTCTTCTTCTTTCATGCAACTTTATCGTCACCTCAATAGGTTTTTAACCTGGACAATATTTTATCCTACTGTACCTACTGCTTCTGCTGAACCTAGAAGTAGGTACTATGCCTGGATGCTAGTATCTGCCCAGTCGATTTTCCTAGGTGCGATTATAATTTTAACTGTATGGATAGTAAAATATTCTTGTGAAATTCCAGGCCTACCCCAAATATGAATTCGGTTACAAAGTAGAGGACCCTCACACCGGTGACATCAAGTCGCAGCACGAGCACCGCGACGGTGACGTCGTCAAGGGTTACTACGCGCTGCACCAGCCTGATGGCTCCGTCAGACATGTTGAATACCACGGTGACAAGCACACTGGGTAAGTTGATACTTTAGGAATCTAGATAAAGACAAGCAAAGCTAAGGCATTTGGGAACATTTTTATAACTACTTGGCCGACAGTTGGGTTCAATGGTATACCATTGAAAAGGCTTTGTCGAACATTAAACTATTAACATGTGGAAACAAGCTGTATCTCTAGTTGCCAATATAGTGACGTGTGATGTCATCAGAGCACAGCAACACTCTGTGGTCATTATACACCCTCCTTAGGGCTTTTTAAAAAGTTACTAGACTTTACTTAGACTGGGTTAAGCAGACGTGACGTGCAGAAATGAACCCGTATTCTGTTTTCTGTCTCTTAAATCTTATTTATCTGGCTTTTCTCTATGGACAAAAATAACCACGAAGAATGTATGACTAACTTTTTCTCTCCTTCCAGGTTCCACGCGGACGTGAAGCACAGCACCCACCACGTTGTTCCCCACCACGGTCACCACTATTAAACCACTGCTGATTCTAAACTGTGATATTAAAGATGTTACGTACCTACTGTGATCCTATGTTTATTTGTTGGTGAATTTTTAGTTTTTGATACATATTACACGTTTTAATACTTATTTACTATTTTTGTTTTCTTCCTTCCCAGTTGTATTAATAGGTACAATGTCACTCTCAAATGTATTTCCTCATAATCATAATTTGTACACGAATAGATTGGATGGTGACCGCCAAACTACCTTTATTAATGTAAAATTTAACTTACTTTGAACGATCATAATAATTATTCCTGTTAGTAAGAACTTTTAAGATTACCAGCTCCTATTAAGAATTATTCAGTTATACAAGCAAAAGTTTTATTATTACTTAATTAGTAAAACAATAATATAAGTCCTGCAATCAGTTTCTGATAAACGTAAAAAATTAAATCAATTTGGCACATGAAACTTAATAACCACACAATGTCTCAAATATAATATTATAATGAGAAAACTGAACAAGATCTATTACGAATTTGCATAAAAAATCAGGTCGTTCCATTGTATGAAAATCAGTCCAAAGCCATGTGGTTATATTGTGCCAATGACAGCTGCTTATGACCGAATTAATTTCGCGTGGCCGTGACCAAACCAAACCGCAGTTTGTGGTCCAAAAAGTTACTGCACATTTTAGTCACTTTCTTACATAAAAATATGATTAGATTATACAGACGCCAGCACATCAAGAAATTTCTGTAAAATTTATTTAATAGAGTTTAAATTTTATCGCTAAAGCATAAGGTTCAAGGTTGATCGAGAAAATTTGACAGCTTCGTCTAGCTTGATGTGCTTGGCGTGAGTACAAACTATGTGTTTTTTGTTTTCATTTTTAGAAGTTCCTTCTTTTTACAGTAACTTTTGAGAAGTGGAAGTCCAATTAGGAAAAGGAAAAATTAAAATTGAAACATTAAATTATTGGCAATGATAATGGTTAACTTACTAATGGCACTTCACCAATGAAACGGAACTCCATTAGCAAAATCACATCTAAACTGCATTCAAAAGCTGCCACTGTCAATATTCCACAACAATGATGATAGTGAGATCTCTTGAATGTGGTTTAGACTTCGATCAATAATGTACTAGATTCCCGATAAGCGCTTCAAAAACGGCCCGAAACTTAAGACCACAAAAGTATTTGTGGTCTTATTTCAAATTAGTATGGTCCAATCATAGCCAACATTAAGACGCCGTTATGCCGCAGTGTGCTTTCAAAAACTGTGTAAATAACCACCGTAACACCAAGATTTTGGAAGGAATATCTTTTTTTCGGTAAGTTAATATCATTAAGTGCGTTTTCATAATATTTAAATAGAATTAAACTGTAAATATAATTCAATCAGCGAATATTATAATTGTTTGACCAATGTTTGCTGCAACACACCAACTATTGTATCAAACATTGACTGTCCTTGAACAGGGAATGCATGGAGTAGTGTTCTTATTTTGTAATGTTATTTTTTTTGTAGATTTCCTAGTGACCCATTTCGTTGCGCAGAATGGGTATCTATTGTAGCGAAAGAAAGAGGGAAAGAAATATACAACCCTTATAAAAATTCGAGAATATGTTCGATTCATTTTGATAGATTGGACATAACTGGAAACATTAATTATTTTGAATTGCGTTTATTATTGTGTATTGTTTTGTACCCTTACTGTTTTAATTTTCATTATTTTTATGTTTTATATTGATTAATTTTAAATATTGAATACTTTTTACTTATGAAACTTGTTGTTCCCACAATTTTCGCCTGTATTTAGAAGCGTGCACTAGTATAATATTGTCTGTGTTCAATTTAATATGCACGTAATTGTGTATAGCCTCTGTTGGCGGTCCAATAAATAAATAAATACATTAAACATTACTATTTTAAATACTTTGTATAAAGAATACGCCGAAAACACGTTTCACTATTGTTAAATTTATTTTATTTTTTATTACCTTGTAATAGCGACAATGTAAAATAGTATCTTCTACTTTTTTGAATCGGTCGAAATATGTGCCACCATACAAAACGAACCTAAAAATAAAATTATATTCTGCAACTCTACGTCTTTCAATACTTACTCTGTTCTGAGCATTGAAATGTAATACCAGGAACTACGTCTAGTTCCACAATAGAATAAGCACGACATTGTACACAAAATGTTTTTAACCTTATTGCTTACAGTTTAAGTTTCATTTTAGAATAAATATTTTTGTGCTGATGACTTTTTATTTTCAAGCGACATAATATCAATATTATTGCTTCTATCCTTTCTTGATGAAAGGACTTAAATAAATACATTTTGCAATGGTAATTAAACGTTATGTTTGAGTGTTAAGGTTAACAATCATCTGAAGTTGTTAATTATATTGGACTTTTTTCTAAGAAATGTAGATGTTTACGTGTGTGCAAACGTGGCCACTTGAGCGACTTAGTTTTGTTCCTGATGCTTAATCTAGTACATTATTGATCGAAGGGTTTAGATGCGTACCGAACAAGATCGACAATTCGTTCAACTATCAATGAAGAATTTTATTTGTGTCTACAGTTGGTTTTTTATGATGCTCACTTTGGACATTGGCAGAATAGTAGATATTAACTTTGGTTGCCATATAAAAAATAATAATAGATGTGCTGATAGCGTTCAGTTCTATTGGTCAAATTCGCACTTAGCAAACTGCCTACAACTTGTTCTACTATTGAGATTTTATAATATGGGAATCCGTGACTTATGACAGGTACCAAAAATAGATAAACTCAAACTTAGTATTTATTTCAATTATACCTTTTACAGGCACTTTTGAATCTATTAGTCAGAAAGTGGAAGCTGGTTGCGCGTTCCGAAACGTAGGTAGATCTATGGAGAAGAACGGGCAAGAAACTCCAATCATATTCCTTTAAATCAATATATTACAAAATCCTGCGTACATTATTCTTATTGCTTCTCTAAATAATAACGATGTAAAAAAAATTAAATGAAGAAACAATGCAAAATATAAAATTAAAAATAAGCCTTGATAGTTAAGAGATGACCGATCTCAACCGACGATAAGCTTACAGTTAGATAAGAAGCCGCATTTTCTTGTTTTGTTGCTGTTGTTAAATCATAGGTCACGGATAAAGTAAACTAATGAACCGTTACTTGCAGCGAATTAGGAACTCTCAAGGTGACCGGAAAACATTGACACTACGTTTGTGAACTGAATGCCTCGATCGATTAGTGGTTGCATGGTAGTCCGTCGGTCATGTAATTTTATTTCTTCATTAGGAATAACGCAGTAGCAGCCAACCTGGAGTCACGATTTGTGCGCATTATTGGCAAAAGGCTCGCTCCTTATGACTAGCAAAATGTTAGTGTACCTATAATTAAAATAGGTGTTGGTACATAGCATATCTATAATTTTAACCAACATTTCGCATAAGGCTAGGCTACAGGTGTGATGAATGAAGAATGTATTGAGTGTAGAGTTGGGAGAACAAAACAACTTGATTGAAATAAAGGATTCTTTAAAATAAATTAGCACATGAAATTATATTCAAATTCATATCCTTTTTATTTTGAGCCGTAGTATAATTGATCGTTCTATATTTTCATTGAATAAATGTCAATGCACTGAGAAAGCAGGCGTTTCATTACAGCACTAAAGCATACTAGTACACAAGGTCGGCTCAGATTACCAAAAACTGACATATGGAGCAAACTGGTTGGGCGTTTACACGTATTGCGAAAAAACGTGTCACTGTCCCTTTATAAATATTATAAGTATAAAAAGAAATTTTAAACACTGGGAGATTATCAGTCACAGTTCAGTACTTTAAGAGTTAAGAACACAATCCTTCAAAATGTACAAGGTATGTGCTACCAACCTCAAAACCGTCAAAATAATAAAACTAGTATCATATTAAAAACAAATAAAATATGGTACAAAAAAGTTTTAACATAAAAGATCTTATATGTAATAAAACTGTCTTCAAACTTAAGAGTTATTTTTCATTTGCACAGATTTTCCTAGTCGCCGCAGTGATCGCAATGGCCGTTGCCCGGCCGCAAAACGGTCATGATCACCACCACGGTCATGGTCACGCTATTTCGTCACAGAGCATCGTACTGCACCAAACTCATGGGACCAAACACGAGCCCGCCCACCATGAGGACCACCACGAGAAGCACCACGAGGAGGAACATGAAGAGCAGTACAAGAACCACCAGGAGCATCATCTCGAGGAACACCACGGTCACGCCTCCTCATCACAGAGCATCAAGCAGCACCACGGACACGCCACCGAGAAACACGTCGAGTACTATGTATGATAACGTTCCAAACAAAAATGTTCAAATCCTTTGGTTTTTTTAATTATTAGCTATGACGTAACTAATTCGGAAACATTTTTTGATGCAGGCTCATCCTAAGTACGAGTTCGCTTACAAGGTAGTGGACCCTCACACCGGTGACAAGAAGTCTCAGCACGAGGCGCGCGACGGTGACGTCGTGAAGGGCGTGTACAGCCTGCACCAGCCCGACGGCACCATCAGGATAGTTGAATACCACGCAGACAAGAAGACTGGGTAAGAGAGAAATGGCACTGAATGCCGTTTAAAAAAAACTGAGTAAACTGAATTTACTAATTATTTTTGACTTGTCTACAGATTTAACGCGAACGTTGACATCAAGGGTCACGCCGTACACATTGTTCCTGAACATCATCATCATCACTGATCTCTATTCAAACCTGTTGAAAATCTTAGTCTGTTACAACTTATTCTTTAAGATTGTTGATAAATTTAGCCTCAAAGAATGTATTACATTGTAAATATTTAAAATAAATACGTTTTAACAACCTAAAATATATTTGTTTTGAAAATTATTTATAATTTCTACGCTTTACCGCTTTATGGAAGCAGCCACTCTTCTTGGATAATATAGACCAAATTATTCGCAGCATACTAGCATACATTTTAAATGTAGCCTTCGACGACCATACGTGGCTGCAAGCCCCACAATCCATCCGTTTTGGTGGCTCCGCGTCTGCAAAATTAATAGTACTATCTTAAGCGTTCCTGTCCTCTGTCCATAGCATTGAAAAGTTGACCGGGAAAATGGGAAAATTTTAGCCCCCTCTGGTTGACTCTGAAGTGCCGTGCTTTACTGACGCGCTGAACGCTTAGAAAGTGGCTTTCCCGGATACAGATCGGCCCGTGAACCCATCTCCCCAGAGGCAGTGGGTTGAGCCGTTCTGCAGATTGGTAAAGAATAAAACCAATACTGCTGTTCGTGCCTGCCTGCTGGCTGTGGGTAAATTTGAGTCGTTCCTCTGACTTCAGGCCCTACGGTCACCCAATATAGTGTAGCGAAATAAAAATTAAAATTTACCACGGATATTTTTTTTTTTCAAATATGGCTTCTAAATATAAAATTAGTTATTTAATTATTATAAAATAGTTGCGAATACGCATAATTTGGATTAAGTGGAAAGAGAATGCGAAAAAACTTAAGCGGATGGTAAATCTTTCCAGGTATTTGTTTTCCAAACCAAGAAATCTATTGTAATCGATTTTTTGTTTATCGTCACTAAATTACGTAAACTTTCGAATGAATCATCTAATATATAAAATTCTCCTGTCACAGTTTTCGTTGCCATACTCCTCCGAAACGGCTTGACCGATTTTGATGAAATTTTTTGTGCTTATCCGGTATCTATGAGAATCGGCCAACATCTATTTTTCATGCCCCTAAGTGTTAAGGGAAAACTTACGCGGGTGAAACCGGGGGGCGCAGCTAGTATCTTATAAAGATGAATCTTAGTTGCCCCGTTATAAACAGTCCAGGTTAAAAATCAACTAGATGTACAAATATTAACCCTGGAAGTATAATATTACTGTAATAGTTAAGCGTAATGGTTTAAAGTAACACGTCAACCCTGATGAACCGCAGTTCCAAAGCGTAATACGCCTAGTCGATCCTGACGAACCGCAACCTCGAAGTGTAGCACGCCTCGACGAAATCGCAGATAGTACGATGATCATGTGTCTCGAGCTCCACGGATTCTATGCGGCTGGTAAAAGCGACAGCACGCAAGCCAGGTGAATAGTCCGACACCCGGGAAAAGGGCCAAGGAAACCCCTTTTTAGCTGGTCCGAAAAATAAAATGGGGTTTTACCCCAGAGTAAAGGCTAAAACTTCCACTGAGAGTGCAAATAAAGGAGTATCGTATATCATTATTGCAGATTACAAGCATGAAAACTGGTGATGTATATTCGTTTCAAATTACAAGGCACAATTTAAAATTATGATTCGAAAATTCATAGGGTTCAACAGGATCCACAACATATTTTCAACAACTGACTGTACTTCTAATCAATCAAATGAATTGCTTGTTAACGTGAAAATTCGAAAAGTTCCGAATGTAAATTGATGGCCAGTCTCTTGTCACCGTGCCAGGTATTTTAGAACCTGCTGGCTTGATCTCAAATATCAGAGGGGCAATTCTCGCAATTTTAAGAACGTTCACAGTCTGATCTCAGTCTCAATCTGTCAAAAATACCTCTAATTTCCATACATTTTGACAAGTGTTTGACATTTGTTTGTCGCTGAGATGAGACTGCGACTAGATTTTGAACATTTAAAATTACGAGAATTGGCCTTCTGAACTATTTACTAAATTGTAGGTACACAGGCTGGCAGAGACATCGAAGCGCAACCTATGGATTCAGTAGGTATATGAATCTGAACCCCCTGAGTTGAAATTTTTTGCAGGTTATTAAAAATAAATTGCTGTTCCATACATTTTGACCACGTAAGTGTTGCACTTTTTATGAAACAGCAGTTTTTTGTTAAGTCTTGAAACATGAGGTTACGGTTTGCGCTCCGATGCTAGCCTGTAAATTCACTAACAGTATTTATATACTTTTACACATTTTCGAGGGTAAAAAAATTAATAAGTCACTTGTCCCATGGGACTAGTGGGACATAATTTAAGAAATACCCATGTTAATATCGGTTGTCCCATGGGACTAGTGGGACACTTGTCCCATCATGGGACTGGGTCAATGGAACTAGTGGGACGGACCGGGAAAATCTTATACTTTGTAACTATGATTTACCCAGTAACTGTATTTTTTTACGATTGTATTTCCCGAAGGAAGCGGTAGTTCGGTTTCGATATTAAGTAGGTAAATAATAGTAAGTACACCCACATTTTTCTTGTTAGATAAACGTCAACTGGAGGTCTTGTTGCTAAGTACTGGGCACAAATCAAAGCGGGCGACAGAATTTAGAACTGAGCAAAGTAAAACACAAACATAAATTAGGTGGTATAAACGTATTTATTTTAAATATTTACAATGTATCACATTCTTTGAGGCTCAATAAATCAACAATATCAACAATCTTAAAGTACGAGGATTAACAATCAGAAGGCCAATTCTCGTAATTTAAAACGTTCAAAATCTAGTCGCAGTCTCATCTGAGCGACAAACAAATGTCAAACACATGTCAAAATGTATGGAAATTAGAGGTATTTTTGACAGATTGAGACTGAGATCAGACTGTGAACATTCTTAAAATTACGAGAATTGCCCCTCAGGTTCGAATAGTTAGGTTCAGTGATGATGATGATGTTCAGGAACAATGTGTACGGCGTGACCCTCGATCTTTACGTTAGCGTTGAATCTGTTAACACCGTAAAAACAATATTAATTAGTACTTAAATACAGGCGACTTATTTGTTTATACGGCGTTCAGATTGATTATTAACTGACTTCAAGAAAAGGAGGAGGTTATCAATTCGGTTGAATATCTATAATTTTGTTACCTCAGTACTCCGTTATTTATAAGCCATTTTTTTTCTCACCCAGTTTTCTTGTCAGCGTGGTACTCGACAATCCTGATGGTGCCGTCGGGCTGGTGCAGGCTGTACACGCCCTTCACGACGTGGCCATCACGAGCTTCATGCTGAGATTTCTTGTCGCCGGTGTGAGGGTCCTCCACTTTGTACGCGAACTCGTATTTGGGATGAGACTGCAAAACAAGTGACGGTTAGTAATGTTATCCTACAAGAAATAGCAACCTACCAACGCGGTCACCGGTGACTGCGAACAATAGATTTTCTATTGTGTCTGTTGCCTGGCAGCCAACGTGTTAAGGATTGGAACGTCATCATACATAGTACTCGACGTGTTTCTCGGTGGCGTGTCCGTGGTGCTGCTTGATGCTCTGTGATGAAGAGGCGTGACCGTGATGTTCCTCGTGATGAAGTTCCTCGTGATTCTTATGCTGCTCTTCATGTTTCTCCTCGTGGTTCTTCTCGTGGAGCTCCTCGTGGTGTGCGGGCTTGTGTTTAGTCTCGTGAGTTTGGTGCAGTACAATGCTCTGTGACGAAATAGCGTGACCGGGACCGTGGTGGTAATTGTGACCATGTCCTTCTTGCGGCCGCGCGGCAACCATCACGACCAAAGTAGCGATAAGGATGATCTGTGCAAAAGAAATATAATTAGTAAAATAAATGATAAACGAAACCTTTTGGATTTTACTGAAAATCTCATTCACAATTGGGATTGCGTTCGTTTTGAACTCTTCTTAATTGTTTTTGTTTAGTTTACATTAATAGGTACGTTTATCGGAAATAAATTACAGTTAAATTAGAGAGTTGTATTGATATTTAAGCAAATTGAAGTATTACCTTATACATTTTGAATGTATGTAGGTATGCTTTACTCAAGGAGTGCCAAACAGTAACTGATAATCCCTCAGTTCATAATTTTCCTTTTTATACAGATTATTAAAGGGACATTGATACAGTTTTACGCAACACTCGCAAGCACCCAACCAGTTTAATGAATATGTCAGTTTTTGGCAAGTTACGGCCGACCTTGAGTAATTACATGTTTTTACTTTCTTAGTGCATTGACATTCGTTCAATAAAATGCAGTCCTACTGAGTTACTTTTACGAATCTGTACTTAAGTAATAATTATGTAAAAATAATTTAATTAAAACGTTTGTTAGTATTTAACAACATTATTAAGGTGTCGCGTACAACTTTTTTGAAAGAATTCATGCTGGCTAAGCTAGAGACTTGTTTTAACAAAACATTCTAACCGTGGCTTATTACTTGCATTATTTGTGATTCCGTCTCGAAAAAAACGTATATATGGGTTTTATCAGTTTTTGAACCACCAACTAGTGGTAGGAAATACATCCTTCTGGCAAGATACCGATCGATACCTATCTAGATTTTCCAATACCACCCGCATTACAATATACGTAAAATGACCATGCTGCAATTCATTCTGACAAAAAGTTTCAACACTATGTAGCTTTTTGTCAGCATGAATTTCGAATTCCTATATATGCTGGCATGGACATCACGCGCAAACTGTATCCATAAATTTAACACATGATTTTAGCATAAAAATGCTTCATTATATAAAAACCGGCTAAGTGCGAGTTGGACTCGCACACGAAGGGTTACGTACCACCATACAATATTTAACACTACATCCATCCTTCCATACTAATATTATAAATTCGAAAGTAACTCTGTCTGTCTGTATGTTACCTTTTCACGCCTAAACCGCTGAACGGATTTCGATAAAATATTTCAGAGAGATAGATTGTATCCCGGGGAAGGACATAGGATAGTTTTTATCGACGTAACTTGCGGGCGAAGCCGCGGGCGGAAGCTAGTATAAGATAACGACAAAAAACTTACGTTTGTTGTATGGGAGCCCCCCTTAAATATTTATTTTATTCTGTTTTTAGTATTTGTTGTTATAGCGGCAACAAAAATACACATTCTAAAATTTCAACTGTCTAGCTGTCACGGTTCATGAGATACAGTCTGGTGACAGACAGATAGACAGACGGACAGTGGAGTCTTAGTAAAAGGGTCCCGTTTTTACCCTTTAGGTACGGAACCCTAAAAAATCACCTGTTCCATAAAAAGTGCCTACAAGGTTATAACGTATGGAACAGCTGATGAAACATTTCAATGCCCCTGCACCCTAATTGAACACACTATATACTCTATATTTGTATCATTTTGAAGCATATTTCTAATCCATTGCTCCATATGTTCGAAAAATGTGTCTGCTCAACAACGCAAATAACGCAATGAATGTTGTTGAACTGTCAAAATTAAACCCATTGCTACTGATAGTGTGTTACAGAATTACCCTGCTGCTTAGAATCATGTACTGAATCCAAGATAACATGTTGCGCGTCGACGTCCCTGCCACCCTGAATACACATAATATACCCAATTCAAACTAAAAGTTGTTGGACTTAGAAAAGAAAGTCAGCCTAGTCTTCCTACCTCAGGGTTAAAGCTCCATACCAAATATATAAATCATGCGTAGTCTAACTAGACATAAATTTACATTATTTTTAATGGGAACTTGATCGAAACATGTGTTACGAGCGACGGGAGCGATGATTATAGCAATGAATTGTTGACTGAATAAAGTTAGGGCTCTAAATTAAAGACGTTCTGTTTTTTGCACGATTAGAAACGAAACCTTTTCTTGGTATTAATTTTAGACGTCGTTCTTTTTAAGCGGCGTGTGCGATCCTTCATACAATAATGTATGGATGTGTTGTCCATTTTCATGTACAAAAATAATGCTGTGAAATTGAGTGTCGTCTGTTTTAAGCGTATTTTACTGGAGAAATATACTTCCGCTTATATTAGTCTACCGGCTTCGATCCCTGGTAAGAATATCAGGCTGTTATCGTGTACCTAATATGTTCATTGAGGAACACCCGTTGTATCATCGAGTTATAAATGGTCTTTAGGGTTCCGTAGTCAACAAGGAACCCTTATAGTTTCGCCATGTCCGTCCGTCTGTCTGTCCGTGGCTTAGCTCAAAGACTCTTAGTACTATAAAGCTGTAATTTTGTATGGGATACATAATCCGCAGACAAGGCGGTAAAAAAAATTTTGAAAAATAATTAATTTTGGGTCTTCCCTATATTTTTCAAATTGTTTATTTATTACGCTGTGCCTTCTTCAGCCAATCGGTTAAGAATGAGTACATTATTATATTCTCTTTTTACATATTAGTATTGTCTACATTATAATAATGTAATCATAAATGTACATTATAATAATTGTGTTGACATCTTGTCTGGTCATAGTTTATGTTGCTAGTTGAAGTGCTTATTTGATGGCCACAAATGAAATGAAACGAAAATCTCTAAAATAAATATAAGTTATTTAATTTTCTTGTAACTCATTTAAAAGCCATCTTAATAATAGGTAGGTAGTCTATTAGGAAATGATATAGGCAAAAAACGGAATTTTATGTTTCCTTTGTTGGAAAAATTTAGAGATGATACGAAAATTATGTGATTAACAATAAAATAAGGGAAACACTTAATTTATACTCTAATAAAAACGTTGACCGTCTAATGATTTACGCTTTTTTAAATAAACAAGCGTCTTTTTTGCTGTATGGCCATTTCTCAAAGTGGATCGTAGTAACTAGATTAGGGCACCTCGACGAAATGGGTTAGGTTAGGTTAGAATTGTGACCAACCATGCGCAAGCTGAGTTAGTCGCAATAACTAAACTAGGGCACCCCGACCAAAAGGTTAGGTTAGGTTACAAAAGTAACTCCTTCTGCGACCATGTCATGTCCCAGAAGGAGGCAGAGGAGCGCGCGCGGGAGGAAGACCCTCTCGCGGCGCCGCTCCGAAGGCGGAGGAGGGGTCGAAGAAGACGTCAGTATGACGGTCATCTCCGACTCCTCCCAGGTGGAGGCCAGCAGGCGACGTGTGCGGGGGCACCCTCGCTTGCATCGAACGCGCCTCCACCAGTGTCGGACGGGAATGGCCAGGTGCTCCCGGCCATTCCCGTGTGCCCCCCGAGCGGGAGCTCGGGGGGCACACGGGGCCTCCCACCTAGGCGGGCATGCGCCGGGAGGGTCGTGGAAGTAAAGGCTGAGCCGGTTTCCCATGGCCCTCCCATCACGGCGACGAGGGTACACCGCTGAGTCTTAGTGGGTATACTGCCACTCTGGCAGGGAGTCCCACATACTCCGTCTTGTCCCCCGACGAGCGGAGATGCATAAAAAAGGTTACAAAAGTAACCCGCCACACGCGAGCTGAGCAACTGAACTTTGCTAAGTAATTATTTGTACACAAAAAAGGCATTTGTTATACACTATCCATTAATATATAAAGGAAATCATTTTGGGCCCGATTAAATATGAGTAGGTACATGCCATAGAATAATTGCGATCGTTGGTAGGTTTTATTTATGTTGACTACACTTTGTTTTCTTGGGGATAAGATCATTCGAAACCATTATTTTAACGTGCCTGTTTCCAGGAAGTTAGAAATGCGACATAGTAGATAGCTTAACAGTATTTATTTAAATATTTACAACGTAATACATTCTTTGACGCTAATTTATCAACAATCTTAAAGTATGAGTTTCAACAGAAAAGTTATCTAACAATCAGGATCACATAGAGGATCAGTGGTGATGATGGTGTTCGGGAACAATGTGCACGGCGTGGCCTTCAATTTTAACGTTTGCGTTGAATCTGTAGACACGGAGATAACAATTAGTAAATTCAGTTTACAATTTTTTTTAAGGGGTTTTCTACCCTTACTCCCTTACCCAGTTTTCTTGTCGGCGTGGTACTCGACGATCCTGACGGTGCCGTCGGGCTGGTGCAGGCTGTACACGCCCTTCACGACGTCGCCGTCTCGCGCCTCGTGTTGAGATTTCTTGTCTCCGGTGTGGGGATCCACTACCTTGTACGCGAACTCGTACTTAGGATGAGCCTGTAAGAAATTTTACAGAGTCAGTGACGTTATAGCTAAATTATGCATAAACTAAAGGATATGAACATTTTTTTTTGGAACGTCATCATACATAGTACTCGACGTGTTTCTCGGTGGCGTGTCCGTGGTGCTGCTTGATGCTCTGTGATGAGGAGGCGTGACCGTGATGTTCCTCGTGATGATGCTCCTCGTGGTTCTTGTGCTGCTCTTCATGTTCCTTCTCGTGGTACTCCTCGTGGTGCTTCGCATGGTACTCCTCGTGGTGTGCGGGCTCGTGTTTGGTCTTGTGAGATTGGTGCAGTACGATGCTCTGTGACGAAATAGCGTGACCGTGACCGTGGTGGTGATCATGACCGTCTTGCGGCCGGGCAGCGACCATCGCGATCACAGCGGCGACTAGGATGAACTGTGCAAATGAAAAATAAATATTAAGCATCGAGACTTGGCTGAAAATGTAACAAATTCCTGTTGAAACTTTTCTGTGATTGTTTATTTTTTGTTTGATATCAATTTTATAATTGTGGCGGTTTTGAAGTAGTTAGATATACCTTGTACATTTTAAGGTTTGTATTCTTTACTCGTGAAGTAATGAACATTGACTGATAATGTTCTTGTACATAACTTTTCTTTTTATAAATTTTCAAGGGACAGTGAGAGAATTTTTCGCAATAAGTCCCCAACCAGTCAGTCAATCAGTCTGTTTCGTATGCAAGATTTTGGATTATACGCTAACCTTGAGTACAGTTTTATAACTTACGTGAATGAACTCGTAACTTTCTTGATCAGAATTAACTTACATTCATTGACAGCTTTTACCAAACTGGTTTGACATTTTTTGAACGAATTACGAAAAGTGGCTCGTAGTAGGTATGTTCCTACACTGCACTTTTTATTTGTATAAAAAGAAACATTATGTGCTTATAAGGTATCAGTCACAGCTTGATTTTACAGGAGTAATCAATTCAAACCATCGAAATGTACAAGGTACAACTATCACCA
This sequence comes from Gortyna flavago, assembly GCA_963669345.1. Taxonomy (NCBI): domain Eukaryota; kingdom Metazoa; phylum Arthropoda; class Insecta; order Lepidoptera; family Noctuidae; genus Gortyna; species Gortyna flavago. The sequence continues at coordinate 7,084,542 of OY770131.1, forward strand.
ATAATTTATTTAAACAATAACAGGTGATATAATCATCATCATTCATTGTCATCGTTGTGTTGCTCTTATCCCATATTTGGGGTCAGCGCAGCATTTTTCTTTTTCTTCCATGCTTCTCTCATAGAATAGATAGAATGTAATAAACAATAAATAATTAATAGTCGAACAATTCAATCGATTTAAAATTTTACTATAAATTTACACGAATTTACATTTCTCAGATTATCCTAGTCACCGCTTTCATCGCGACGGCCGCTGCGCGACCGCAAGACGGTCATGGTCACGATCATCACCACGGTCACGGTCACGCTATTTCGTCACAGAGCATCTTATTGCATCAAACTCACAAGCCCACCCATCATGAGGAACACCAGGAGGAGCACCACGAGGAGAATCATGAAAAGCAGTACAAGAACCACGAGGAGCATCATCACGAGGAACACCACGGTCACGCCTCCTCATCACAGAGCATCAAGCAGCACCACGGACACGCCACCGAGAAACACGTCGAGTACTATGTATGATAATATCCAAATTAATTATAATTTTCTTGTTCTTCAGAATTAGAAACAATGATGCTAAATATAAAATTTGTTGTAGTCTCATCCCAAGTACGAATTCGCGTACAAAGTTGAGGACCCTCACACCGGCGACAAGAAATCTCAGCATGAAGCTCGTGATGGCCACATCGTGAAGGGCGTGTACAGCCTGCACCAGCCCGATGGTACCATCAGGATCGTCGAGTACCATGCTGACAAGAAGACTGGGTAATTTTGCATACTCAATCAATTTCATCAACGCTGTAACTACATATTCCAAGATTTTGTTTTCTAATAGGTATCTCATTTTCCTTTTCAGATTCAACGCCAACGTGAAGTACGTGGGTCATGCCAAACACATTGTTCCTGAACATCATCATCATCACTAATTCTAACTGTTGTCGTTAAAAACTTTACTATTAATTGTTGAGCCTAATGTCTAAGCAGTTATTGTTATGTTTTAAGTATCAAGATGTGAAGTCATTATATTTATTCTCGTACCTACTTTTTGTTTCTATTTCCATGTTTCTTCAACTTTATCTTATACATTGTGTGGTTTCACGATTTTGTCTCATCCCAGCGCAAAATTCAGAAACCCCTTGCTGGATACTCACCTGATACGATAATGGCTATTATGTTGTAAACTTGAAAATGATTTACTATTTTTTTACATCAAATGATACAATATTTTCTAAATACTGGAAGATATAAAAAATAAAAGTACAAAAGTGTAGGTACCCCTGGTTATTGACTAGAATATTCATAAAGCTTTACAATCAATACCTATATCTACTTAATTATTGAAGTGATACAGAGTAGAGGCCAGCACATCAAGTTACCCCAATCTGTCCAATTTCTTTGATAGATTTTCAACTTTACCACAAACGCATAAGGTTCATATTCAATACCAGCTAAAAAAAAAAAAAATTACTAGCTTAAATTTAAGGACCGAAAGGATATTGTGAGCCTCTCTGTTGAACGGACAATTGAAATAGCCTGTATAGAATTAGAGCAGTTCATCATATTAAGTGTGTACAGACCTCCTTCAGGATTGTATGATTGTTTTGAAAAGGTTATGGATGAAGTGTTGCACAAAATCTGTAATACAAACAAGTCCATCATCACTTGTGGTGATTTTAATGTTAATTTGTTAGAAAATTCTGGGTTAAGTACTAAAATTATAAGTTTGTTTCAGTCATACAATCTTGCTAACCAATTTTTGGAGCCCACTAGAATAACTCCTACTAGTGCCACATGCCTAGATAACATTTATACAGATGTTAGTCCAACCCACAAAGAAATTATTAACTTAATAGACTCAGATCATTGCGGACAATTGATCACTATTCCAAATCAAAACAAAAAAGTTACTAAAAAAGATATCACTGTTAACCCAAAAACAACTAATCGCTTGGAAACATTTAAAACCAAACTCTTGAGTAAATTACCACTTTTGTTGACTAATGATGACCCTAATCAACAATATAATGATTTTTTTAATATGTATTGCACACAATTTGATAACACATTCATTCCAAAGACATTATCAATTAATAGTAACGCTTCCTTCGGTGACTGGGCCACCATCGGTATACATAAAAGTAGAAAACGACTTTATGAATTATATGAAGAACGGATTTGTATAAACACTGCTGAATTTAATTTGTATGTTAAGAATTATTCTAAAATATTTAAAAAAGTTTGTAGTATTGCCAAATCACGTTATTTGAGTTCAAAAATTAAAAATAGTAGTAACATTATCAAAATGACTTGGAATGTCATTAATAGCGAAACAGGAAGGTCATCCAACCGAAGTAGTGACTACAGCCTTGCTATTGATGACAATATAATTAAATCAGATTCTCAAGTTGCAGCGGCCTTTGAAAAATTTTTTGCAGAGATTCCCGTATCAACTACTAAATCTCTGAACTCATCACCCACTGCTGCAGAGTCTTTACTTAATTGACCGTGGTGAGTTTCCTGATCTTATGAAAAACAGTAAAATAATACCGTTGTTTAAATCGGGTAGTACATCAGACCCTACTAATTATAGACCAATTTCAGTACTACCTACCTTTAGTAAAATTTTTGAAAAACTTATTTTAATTCAATTGCAAAGTTTTTTTAATAAAAATAAATTACTGCATTACAAACAGTTCGGTTTTACAAGGGGTCGTTCAACTACTGATGCCGGAGTTGAACTTTTAGGACATATTTATAATGCATGGGAGGACAAGTGCGATGCTTTGGGCGTCTTTTGCGATTTGTCCAAGGCATTCGATTGTGTTCTTCATGAAACTTTAATCAGGAAACTGCACCACTACGGAATCCGGAACGCCTCTCTGGATCTTCTTACTTCTTACTTAAGTGATAGGATTCAGAGAGTTGATGTTAACGGAAAAAGGTCACCCGGATCTGTAGTAAGAATGGGGGTCCCCCAGGGCTCAATTCTTGGCCCATTTTTATTTATTATTTATATAAATGACTTGCCTTACCTCATAAGGGATAAACATGATATAGTGTTGTTTGCAGATGATACTTCACTTTTATTTAAACTCAAACGTCAGCAGCTGGTTACTGACAATGTAAATAGCGCCCTTGCAGAAGTAGTTCACTGGTTTAATGTCAATAACCTACTTCTTAACGAAAAAAAAACGAAATGTATTAAGTTTACGATACCCCACGTTAGACAAGTAGAAACTAGTGTTCTCATTAAGGATGAAGAGTTGAAACCCGAAGATACCACAGTATTCTTAGGCATAACTTTGGATGCCAAGCTTCAATGGGGCCCCCATATAGATAAAATGTCAAAAAAGCTTAGCTCTGCAGCATACGCCGTTAGGAAAATTCGTGATTTAACTGATTAATGCTCGGTTCCTATAAGCAAAAACGAATCGTTTTGCTTACCAATGGTAGCATTTTTGATTGCCAAACTGGGCATATAAATAGATTTGTAAACTAATTTTACCTGTGATAGCTACTTCCAAATGGGAGGGTCTACTGTGCAAATCTATGTGGTCATTGCTTCATTATTAGTAAAGATACAAGAGTTTTAATTTTAACCAATAACGGTCCGTATATTATAGGAATCGGCCATTAGAGACAGCCCGTTTAGTTTACTTTAGTTATTTTCATAGTGTGATGTCGTACGGTATTCTGTTGTGGGGAAATGCCGCCGATATTCAGACAATTTTTATTTTACAAAAAAGGGCAATTCGTTCCATTTATAAATTAAGTCCCAGACACTCCCTCAGAGACAAATTTAAAGAGATTAATATAATGACTGTGCCTTCTCAGTACATTTATGATAATCTTTTGTATGCACATAAAAATATTAATCTGTTTAAAAAATACAGTGATATCCATAACATAAATACTAGGAACAAACACAAATTTGTTGTTCCTACAACAAGGCTCAAGAAAATAGGTGGGTCGTTTAGATGCCAATGTATACGTTTTTATAATAAACTTCCTAGTCACATTCAAGAACTAAGCCTTAATAAATTCAAATCTTTTATAAAGCGAAAACTATGCCAGAAAGCCTATTATACTGTAAAAGACTATATTGAGGACAAAAGGCTTGGGATTGAGCTGCTCCAATAGGTTTAGACTGTAATTGTTGTTTTTATTTTTTTCATTTTGCTATTTTACACTTTATTTTATTGTTTCGAAATATATATTTTTCTTTAACAATGACATGTACATTTACTGTATAAAGTATTATATTATTTTAATTATTGTGAATGTGAGGACTATGTGGGTCATTGTTTCAGTTTTAATCATGGTCTGGCAGTTTGAGTAGTTTATGCGGCCTACCCAAATGTCCTGTTTTTGGTATTGTTCGTCGAATCGTTGTGCTCCTTAAGTTCTGAGTTGAGCTGCACGGTTCTGACAAATGCGTGCACTGACTGGACAGGTCCTCTCAATCTGTGTGGTTATTTCCTCAAAATACCATTTCAGACACCAATCTACATGGCCCTCAAAGATTATGCCCAAATTTTTATATACACTTTGACATTGATGATTTTTATATATGCAATGACATGAATATTTACTTTGTAAAGTATTTTTTTTTTTTTTTATTTAATTGTTGTGAATGTGGGGACTATGTGGGTCATTTCTTCTTTTTTTACTGTTTTCCTTCTTAGTTAGTTTTAATCATGATCTGGCAGTTTGAGTACATTACGCGGCCTACCCAAATGTCCTTTCTTTGGTATTGTTCGTCGAATCGTTGAGCTCCTCAACTTCTTAGTTGAGCTGCACGATTTTTGACAAATGCGTGCACTGACTGGACAGGTCCGCTCAATCTGTGTGGTTCTTTCCTCAAAAGACCATTTCAGACACCAATCCACATAGTCTTCACATGATCTGACCAAGATTATGTCTGGACTTTAAAAGAGACTGTGACCTCTGAGTTTGTTTCGGCCTTTCTTCTCAGAATAGTCAGATAGGAAACGCCGACCTCATCTAGTTTTAAAAAATATGATTGACGTGTAAAAGTGTTTGTACAAACCTACTTACAGAAAATAAATCATTTATCATTTATCATTTATCATTTATCATTTAATAATTGGTAAAATTTGACGAGAAGAAGATTGGGGTAGGTTGATGTGCTGGCCTCTGTACATCAAAATCACTAAAACTATGTCGAAAAATCGTCAAAGAAGTAGCAAAGTGGAAGATACAATGTACCACAATGACATAATTGGATTGATGCAACGACTGGCTAATTGCAACATTGGAGACCGTGATAGAGAACAGAAGGCCAATTCTCGTAATTTAAAACGTTCAAAATCTAGTCGCAGTCTCATCTCAGCGACAAACAAATGTCAAAAACTTGTCAAAATGTAGGGAAATTAGAGGCATTTTTTGACAGATTGAGACTGAGATCAGAGGGGCAATTCTCGTAATTTTAAGAACGTTCACAGTCTGATCTCAGTCTCAATCTGTCAAAAATACCTCTAATTTCCATACATTTTGACAAGTGTTTGACATTTGTTTGTCGCTGAGATGAGACTGCGACTAGATTTTGAACGTTTTAAATTACGAGAATTGGCCTTCAGACTGTGAACGTTCTTAAAGTTACGAGAATTGCCCCTCAGTTTATTAGCAAAACCACTCTTCACCAAAAAAAATAATTATAGCTTTGTGTGCAACCGTCTAGGATTAGTTTATATAACAAGGCATGAGTCGGCATGACAGACCGGGTACCGTATCCGCGTGACCAAATTGCAAAGTATTTGAAGAAGTAACAACGCGCGCTTTACTTGTGCTTAATAAGTGTACAAACACGCTGGGAATGTGAGTGTTAGGGCAGGAGCTCTCAGTACCGTCCCAGACAATGGCGAAGTGTATGATATGAGCTGATGCTACTAACAGCGTGTTTTTACACTAGGTTACCACAAGTATAGAGTGTGTCGCTTCTTAATTGACACAAAAATGCTGTAGTTTAAGAAGTTGGAATAAAGGAGACACGGTTTTTTGGTCAATCGGCGGCAAATTGCTGTCATAGGAAATGGCATTTTGCAAGCTATATAATTAATAATAGGTATAACTTTTGTATTTTTCAGGATTATTTTGTTTCCCTTATGAACTCAAAATTGTTACCGAGGATTTAAATTAAATGCATAGTTTTAAAACAAAAATGTTTATTGCACCAATTGTATACATTCATTCGTCTATCTGGGGAAGAGTTTGTGCGCCGCTTGTTCTTTCCAGCGAAAGCACTAGTAAGTGGTCTGGGCGGGCCTTTTGGGGGACTGTCTTATGTAATTTTGACATTCGAAAAGTGCTGATTCTCAGCCTAATTTGAATAAATGACTTTTGATTTCGATTTTCTATGTCGGAAAATTCACTACGACAAGTTTGAATATCAACTAGATCCCTAGTATTGAGCTTGAGACTCAAGTTATCTGTAATGATTCATATCATTTATGTGTGTTTTACGCAGTAATCAAATTTGACTTATGTTAAGACTTCATATTATGAACATAATACTAAAGTAACCAAACCGAGTAATTTATTATTAATGAATATAAACGTGCAGTTGGCTCACCCACTACGAGTGTTACATGGGACTTAACATAACTGGCCAAATGGTATGCTAGCCCTTTGAGGAATACAAGAGCGATATTATGATTTAAACGTGCATCTATAATGTTTTTTTTACGGGTTCACGACTATTTATCGAAACTTACAAGGTACCATTCCGTTCTATAAGAAATAACATGGAATTGCATGATTTATCCAAATTAACTTGCATTCTTTTTTATTGCTGAACAGGCTCGCTCTTGGCCTCGAACACGCCTGATGGAAAGCGATGGATGAGGTCTATGATGGAAAGAGCGTGCCCAGAAGATGCCTAAGGCACTGGAACTCCCACGCATCGACAACACAGTAGGCTGCTTGACGCCGGACTCCGGTGGGAGAGTAGTCGGAAACCACGTGGGCGCATTTAAATAACTTACGTTTTCAACAAATGCTCCAAAAAACACAATGTAGCCAAAACTTCGTAATGTAACTTATTAAAAGTAAAAAGAAAGTAAGGGTCAATTAACATGGATTTGATACTTTAGTCAAGGTCAGCTTTACTTTTTTCGGTAAACTGGTCTGTCAAGTTTACAACGTATTGCAAACAACTGTATCACAGGCCCTTTAATTATGTATATAAAGAGAAATTAAAAAGAAGTTATCATTCACTGTTCAATACTCCAACAGTAAAGAATACAAAATATCAATATGTACAAGGTATAATTTCAACATCTAATAATAAGTAACTTTAAAAAGAAATAAGTTAACATCGGAAATCTGAAACAGCTGTTGTAATTAATGATTTGCCCATTTTCGTTACACAGATCATCCTCGTCGCCGCTGTGATCGCGATGGCCGCTGCCCGCCCGCAAGACGGTCATGATCAACACCACGGTCACGGTCACGCTATCTCGTCACAGAGCATCGTACTGCACCAAACTCACGAGACCAAACACGAGCCCGCCCACCATGAGGAGCACCACGAGAAGCACCACGAGGAGCACCACGAGGAGAAACATGAAGAGAAACATGAAGAACAGCACAAGAACCACGAGGAGTATCATCACGAACACTACCACGGTCACGCCTCCTCATCACAAAGCATCAAGCAGAACCACGGACACGCCACCGAGAAACACGTCGAGTACTATGTATGACAACTTCCAAAGCATGATTTATTACAGAGCTTTGCTTTTTTAAATAAGGGCCGATGTTATATCTATGACATGTCACCCTAAACTTCATAATTCCTTTGCAAATACCTACGGCTACATATTAGCCGTACTAACTCTGTTTTTTTATACAGTCTCATCCTAAATACGAGTTCGCGTATAAAGTGGAGGACCCTCACACCGGCGACAAGAAATCTCAGCATGAAGCTCGTGATGGCCACGTCGTGAAGGGCGTGTACAGCCTGCACCAGCCCGACGGCACCATCAGGATTGTCGAGTACCACGCTGACAAGAAAACTGGGTAAGTGTGCACTCTCTTAACTTAATCTAAGTTTTAATAACATTCCAAGTAAGTAGTACCCTCTAAATATCTCATTGTTCTTTTCAGATTCAACGCCAACGTGAAGTACGAGGGTCACGCCGAACACATTGTTCCTGAACATCATCATCATCACTGATTCTAACTCTGGTTGTTAAATTACTTTTACTATTGTTGAACCTAATGTCTAAGCAGTTATTGTTATGTTTTGTGTGACAAGATGTGATTGTAAATAATAATTAAAATCAATATATTTATTTTCGTACTTATTTACTGTTTCCTTTTCCACCTTTCTTGTTATATGCTGTGACTTTGTCTTCATTTACAACCCAAAAGATGCCATTTTTTGGTACTCCTTCTTTTATCTAATGTTACCTACAAGGAGTCGGTGGCCGACACTAGAAATAATCCTATAATACACATACATGTATGTCACAACATTTTATTTGACTATTATCTTTATTATATTATCACCTATCCAGTCACACGGCCTTTTTTTTTTTGACGTTCTATATAATGTCTGTGAATACTTTTCTTTTGCGCGCCGCGGGTGGTCTCGCCACTTATACACGATTCCTACTTTGATTAATTCTCTTAATTATTTTTTATAACGGACACACACTCCCTATGTGTTTATTATTGTAACGAATGGAACTCGTGGGTTGCTGCTGAAAATCAGCGTCAGGTGGTCCTCCACCTTATCTTGTTATATGACAATATGTTGAGCTGAGGCCCTTTTGACATTATACTTGTTTCCTGTTTTTTTATAATTTTAATGTGATTTTTTTGATGTAATACCAATAAACGCAGTTAATTTCTTTCTACTTATTATTATCACCTATCCAGTCACACGGGCTTTTTTTTTTTGACGTTCTATATAATGTCCCTGAATACTTTTCTTTAGCGCGCCGCGGGTGGTCTCGCCACTTATACACGACTCCTACTATGATAAACCTATTAATTATTTATTATAACGGACACACACTCCCTATTACCTATTGTCAGTTTAACAAAATAAAAATCTCACCAAGATTAATATCCTGGAAAAATCTATATCGTTTAATATAAATCTGCTGTTCCTTACACTTTGATCTTGTAAGCACATAATATTAGTGATATCACTTTTGTATGAAACAACTGATTTGACATATTTCAAGAGTTGCTGCGGTAGTAAAAGTGGTTCATTTTCATGAGTACTGCACTCCATTAAAATGTGTCCCTTATATTACCTGCCATACAGAATAATCTACAAAATAATAGTTCAAAACAAAATCACTTTTCGTGTCGATTTGTGTGTACCATAGATATAAGAAAGTAGTTTTTATATTTCTATGGTGTGTGCGCTTAGTTTTTCTAAACTTAAACTTCTAATTTTAAAGTAAATTGTATTAAAGTTATTTAAGACAATAGACGGAAATTTACTATTCCCCCCCCCCCTTATCTCCAAAACTACTGAGCCTAAAATTTTGAAAAATATACAGAAAATAGTTCTATACCTATAGATTACAGGAAAATTAATAAGAAGTCTACGATCTTGAAACAACATGGCAAATCTCTCAATATTGTGCGTACAAACTTACATTTTCAGTTGGAATGTATGGGAGAACATGTTTTTCAACTACAATGTTAAGTTTGTTCTTGGGATAAATTCATTCCAACTACGGAACCCTTCATTGTGCGTGGTCCGACACGTACATGACCGGTTTTTTTAGTATAAACATAATTTTATAAGCAAAACACAAGATTTAGAACAGTAGTTTGTGCTTAACTTAACATTTTTTGAGCCGTTTATTTCGAAAACCATCGGTCATACGAGAATCTTAGAAGGAAAGAAGGAACTTTTAATAACTTAAATTGTCGTAAAACCAATATTACTGGGACCTTTGACAGTCGATTTTTTTATATCGTAATGGACTTTTCACTTTATAGTTAAATCTTAACTAGGATTTATTTCGTTCGAAAAACTTAATTGGGCTTTAATGCGTTATTTATGTGTGCGATAGTGTGCTGTTTTTGAGGATCGAATGTTGGTAAGTAACCGATTTATTTTCGTTGGATCCCACTTTTGAATTCCAGTTTAATATTTTTGTTTACCTCTTTTCACTAATGCTCAAGGTCAGTTTTACTTATTTTGAAATAACTGAGTTAGTAAGTATTAATAATTACCTAATAAAAAGTTCAAATAAAAAATATTTCAAATGATAAATCGTAAAATTACTAAGGGTGAATTTCACCAATAAAACTGAACTTGATCACATTCAAGAGTGTCTTTGTCAAAATACGAGTATTCTACAACAGTGATGACATGACCGCTCTTGAACGCGATTTAGATGTACAACATGGATAAGTAGGCTACAAAATTAAATGTGATGAATATAGAAAGTATTGAGTGTAGGGACAGCACAACAGCCTGAATAATAAAGGATTCTTTGAAAAAAATATACAATGTAAAATAATGTTCCTTTTACCTTTTAATTTTGCTTATGTAATGAGAAAGTAAACGTTTTATTATGGCACTAAAACATGCTCTTACTCAAGGTCGGCTCACTTTACCAAAAGCTGACATATGCAGCAAACTGGTTGAGCATTTAAACATATTGCGAAAAAATGTATCGCTGTCCCTTTAATTATGTTTACGTAAAGAAAAAATAAACACTGCGAGATTATCAGTCACAGTTCGGTACTTCAAGAGTTTTTTTTTTTTTTTTTTTATAAATGGCATCTCGCAGTTCATCCTTTATGAGGATGGCTACTGCTTAACCGGACTTTCCTGTGGATGCCTCGAATTAAGGCCTCCAGCCAGGGCAAACAATAACTTAAAAACTAAGCGACAGCGCTAAGGGTAACCCCCTGCGGGGTTCGGACCTCGGCTCAGGGCGTCGCTGGAAGAGGACAGCAAGGGACAGGCTGGATCGGTATTATTATTGGTGTTTAGGGGCGAATTTAAAACTACAGGCTCAGCTGCGCGGGCTGGCTCGAGCAAGGGTCGGGGGGGGACTTCAAGAGTTAAGAACACAGACCTTCAAAATGTACAAGGTTCGTACATTATATGTAACAAAACTGTCTTCATACTTAAGAGTTATTTTTCATTTGCACAGATTTTCCTAGTCGCCGCAGTGATCGCAATGGCCGTTGCCCGGCCGCAAAACGGTCTTGATCACCACCACGGTCACGGTCACGCTATTTCGTCACAGAGCATCGTACCACACCAAACTCACGAGGCTAAGCACGAGCCCTCCCACCATGAGGAACACCACGAGGAGGAACACGAAGAGCAGTACAAGAACCACGAGGAGCATCACCTCGAGGAACACCATGGTCACGCCACCTCATCACAGAGCATCAAGCAGCACCACGGACACGCCACCGAGAAACACGTCGAGTACTATGTATGATAACGTTCTATGCAAAAATGTTCATATAGTGCTTTGGTTTATATTATTAGCCGTAACGTAAATAACTTGGAAACATTTGATACAGGCCCATCCTAAGTACGAGTTCGCGTACAAGGTAGTGGATCCTCACACCGGTGACAAGAAGTCTCAACACGAGGCGCGCGACGGTGACGTCGTGAAGGGCGTGTACAGCTTGCACCAGCCCGACGGCACCCTCAGGATCGTTGAATACCACGCAGACAAGAAGACTGGGTAAAGGAGAAATAACACTGATTGCCGTTTATAAAAACTGAGTGAACTGAATTTCCTAATTATGTTTCTCTTGTCTGCAGATTTAACGCGAACGTTGACATCAAGGGTCACGCCATACACATTGTTCCCGAACATCATCATCAACACTGATCTCTATTCAAACTTGTTGAAAATCTTTCCTGTTGAAACTTATACTTTAAGATTGTTGATTATTTGAGTCTGAAAAAATGTATTACAATGTAAATATTTAAAATAAATACGTTTTTACTACTTACAATTACTTACATTACTTTTTAATTTAAAAATATATTTACGATTAAATAATAATTATTTTGTAACAAGAGAAGACCTAATATGGCTCAAGTTAGATGGAATAGAAGGAATTTGAACTTTAAGTGAAGAGAAAAAAATATCATGAAATAAGAAATCCAACGCGTTGAAGCTATGAGTAACATAGGGCCAAAGGTGGTTCAAAAGATAGAAAGCTATTTGCTTTCTTCCTTGCTTTTCTTTCTTTTCTGATTCAGATTAAAAGAGGATTCTGAGCAAAAGCACATGGATTTTGGATTCTGCTAAGTGTAAAATTAGGTATATTCCAATGGATTCGTATTTCTTGTATTCTAAAGCTACAACTTGGGTGCATCACATGTTTGCCGGGCATTGTGGTTCAAATGATTTTTTGTTCTGAAAACGAAAGCAGGAAGACTAATAAAAACCAATTGAATTTTTGGTCAACTGATAATGACTATTCTGTAGAATTTTTTTCCTTTTTATCCAACTTCCAAAAAGGAGGAGGTTATAAGTTCGATGTTATGTATGTTTTTTTTATGTTGATAATATGTTCACCAATTTCTCCGTCAATTGTTGATCGATTTTGAAAATTATTTTTTTGTTTGAATGGGTATACTCTCGAAGTAGTCCCATTGTCACCAAGTCGGAATCTGATGAGAGAATCCCGTGGAAATCGAGGGAAACCCCCAAATTTTATAGGCAAACCTATAGCGATTTGAGTATTTTTTAAAGTAACTGGAGCATTTGCTCTCGGAAATCATCATTTGCTAAAGTAGAGCTGATGATCAAGACGACAGACGGCCATCGGAACTACTCAATGATAAATATTTCACGGGTTGCGATTCGATAACTTTAATATGGTTGCTAGGCAATTTATGCTCGTGACAATGCGTATGGTGTGTGGTTTTTGAGGAGTTCTCCTGGTTCTTACCAAGAGAAATCATCATCATAGAGCATCGGGAAAAGCCATATTTTGTCAAAGGTGATGAACAGTTGACATTAGGCTTTTGTAACTTAGATAAATTACAAACTCTCCCACTAAAAAGAGAAAAATAAAAAACTTTTTTACAAAAAAAAAAAACAACCGACTTTCAAAAAAAAAAACTACAAAGTGAAAAATAACTTTAATTTTGGAACTCGGTATCAATAAACGAAAATACGTAACCAACGAAACCGACTTCCAAAATTAAAGTTATTTTTTACTTACGAGTAATAATTTAAAACAAAAGTTGCTAATAGCAAATACGGGAATCTTTTTATTTCAGTAGGGACTCTTTTTAAAAATTATCAATTTACATGCTTATAATAAATATTAAAATTACATAACACACCTACATACATAATCAGCTTATAATGTTCCCACTGCTTCGACACAGGCCTCCTCTGTGTAAGAGAGAGTAGGCCGTAATCTACCAAGCGGGTCCAGTGCGGGTTGGTAAGATTAAAATTACATCAATACAATACAATAAAACCAAGCAATACCCTAGTTTTATAAAACATTTATTCGATATTCGATATTTACTAAAAACCATCATCATCTGCCTAGCCTTTTCCCAACTATGTTGGGGTCGGCTTCCAGTATAACCGGATGCAGCTGAATACCAGTATTTTACATGGAGCGACTGCCTATCTGACCTCCACAACCCAGTTACTGGGTAATAGGATACCCCTTGGTAAGACTGGTTGTCAGACTTTCGGGCTTCTGACGACCCGTAACGACTGTCAAAGATCCACGAATGACAGCCGGGACCAACGGCTTAACGTGCTTTCCGAGGCACGGAGGGGTCTCGATATGTAAAGATGGTCACCCATCCACAGACCAACCGCGGCAAGCTTAGCTAAACTGATCGATCGACCTGTGCGGCTGTTATTATTTAGCCACGAGCCCTAAGCTACTAAAAACCACAGAAGCCTTTGATGGCTTATATTATGGTTGTGTATGAAAGCCAACATAAAAAAAACCGGCCAAGTTCGACTCGCACACGTTGGGCTCCGTACCACCATACAATATTTAACACTACATATAAAATAACGGCAAAAACATCACGTTTGTTGTATGGGAGCCCCCCTTAAATATTTATTGTATTCTATTTTTGGTATTTGTTGTTATAGTGGCAATAGAAATACACATTCTGTGAAAATTTTAACTGTCTAGCTACCACGGTTCATGAGATACAGCCTGGTGACAGCCGGACAGACGGACAGTGGAGTCTTAGTAATAGGGTCCCGTTTTTACCCTTTGGGTACGGAACCCAAAAAAAATTATTTATTCATTAATAACCAACTTATATTGACAGTTTGCACCACACATACAAGTTATAAAATTAAAATAAAATAATAACATAAATAATTTATTAAAATACATAATAATTTATTAAATAAAAAGGGTGATTCCTTTCGAAATTCGATATTTTACGAAGAAGAATGAACAGAAATATCTTCATCTCTAACAAAGGATGAATCAGGGTGTCATGTCAGTAAAAAGAAAATAAACCTAAAACATTGGAATGACAGCAATTCAGTTTTATCTACAATCCTTACCTGAGGAGGGCCTGGACATTTGGACAAGTCCTGGCAGGGTCGCGGGTTATTCGAAAGAGTTACCGTGGCCCCTGCAGGAGCACCTGCCTGGCAGGCAACTGAAGAAGTTGTAAGATATTTTACGAGCCAAAAAAAAAATTGGGCCTATACATTCAAGTGGCAATCAAAGCGTGACAAAAGAAAGATGGACGATGAATCGCTCAATTATCACAGAATTAATATTTACTTCCATTCAAAATTGGGATTGAATACCCGATTGAATGAAAATAATTAGCAGACACAATATAAATTTTTGTGTTATCGGTACACATATTGTACGCTCGACATGCGAAGAACGAAAACGTCTTTCAACAGAATTTATATAATAAGCTTTTCAACAAGAGGGCCCTGGAAATGTATTGGGACATTTTTAACCAAATACATGTGTGCCTTTCCCATCATCATTATCGCTGATAAAATATAACTATGTTTAAGCTCTCTGGTTGTGTCGGTCTTAATCGGTCCGTCTTCTGCATCTCAAAGAAATCATGGTCCTAATTTATTATATCTGTAAGGTTTAATCCCATCTAGGGCTCAGTTAAGTATTTTCATGTTATTTCTTCTATAAGGATTCTAGTTCTGATTCTTCTATAATTTTTAAAAACTTCTTTTCTTTCTTTCTTCCAATTTTCCGTCGTCACAATCTTGTATCAGTAAAAATCTTCATGATTTCTTCAACTACAGACATCCTCGCTTTCACATTAGTTGCAAAATTTTAATTGCTGGCTAAGGTTCACATGGCGATGTATTAGAGTGATTTAGGCAAAATAAAAGAGAACTGTTCATTATAACGATTCGTGTATAATGCCAATAATTTGTGTGTGCAGTTACAAATATACGATTGTTTGGCACCGACTCAAAATTACTTAGGTATCACTTTAAGAACTTAGTTTACTAACTAGCTCATTCGTCGTGACTTTTTTTTATTATTTAATTGTAATACACAACTCAGCATTAAAATCTGTGAGTGAACAATAAATCACCCCTATTTTCCCACCCTTAGGGTACGTTTTTTTTTTCCAAATTTATATGGCACCAACTTCGAGATATACCCTATCCAATATAAAAGAATTATCAAAATCGGACTACGATATAAAAAGTTATGCGTGGTCATACATAAAAAAAAATATAAATACACACGTCGAACTGAGAACCTCCTCCGTTTTTTCGTCGGTTAAAAACAAAATTGATTGTCATCGAAATTATATACTCAGCTCAATGAGATATGGCTCCATAAAACCAAGCCTCTATGTTTTAATATTTTGGTTTAACTGCGCAACAATATAACTTTTAATTAAATGAATGTCAACGTCCTGCGTAAATAAAAGTAGGTACTTTCTTTTTCGTGCATGGGCTAATTAACGTGGATTTAATACTTTACTCAAGGTCAGTTTTACTTGTTTTTATTTAAAACTGGTCTGTCAAGCGCACAATGTTGCGAAAAACTGTATCACCGACCCTTTAATGTGTATAAAAAGATATTATTTTTCCAAAGAGGATATCAGTCACTGTTCAATACTTCAAGAGTAAAGAATACATATAAAATATCAATATGTACAAGGTAGGACTTTAAACAACTGTAAATTAAAATACTTTTTGCAATAAATCTATTAAGTGGATAAGATTAATAAACGAATTATTTTTTAACAGATCTTCCTAGTCGCCGCTCTGATTGCAATGGTCGCTGCACGGCCGCAAGAAGGCCATGGTTACGATCACCACCATGGTCACGGTCACGCTATCTCATCACAGAGCATCGAGCTGCACCAAACTCACGATCCCAAACACGAGCCCGCCCATCACGAGGAGCATCACGAGAAGCACCACGAGAAGCACCACGAGGAGGAACATGAGGAGCATCATCACGAGCACCACCACGGTCACGCCTCCTCATCACAGAGTATTAAGCAGCACCACGGACACGCCACCGAGAAACACGTCGAGTACTACGTATGATAATATCCAAATTAATTCTAATCTTCTGCTTCTTCACAGTTAGAAACAATGATGCTAAGTTTTTTTTTTTTTGCAGTCTCATCCCAAGTACGAATTCGCGTACAAAGTTGAGGACCCTCACACAGGCGACAAGAAATCTCAGCATGAAGCTCGTGATGGCCACGTCGTGAAGGGCGTGTACAGCCTGCACCAGCCCGACGGCACCATCAGGATTGTAGAGTACCACGCTGACAAAAAAACTGGGTGAGTCATAAAATAATATACATACAGTAATACAAATTATGTCTCGAAATGTTCGATTAATTTTTATTTTCGTTTTTATAGATTCAATGCCAACGTGAAGTACGTGGGTCACGCCAAACACATTGTTCCCGAATACCACCATCACCACTGATTATTCTATAGATCTCATTGTTAAAAACTTTATTGTTGAACCCCTATGTCTAATTGTTGATTACCTATTACGTCGTAAGGTGTGTGTTGCACATTATTTCTAATAAATTAAGGATTGAAACTCATCTATTGTTTTCCTTTCTTTGTTTTATTTTCTGTGTTTTATTTGAAATGTTTCTGCATTTATTTAAGCTTACATTAGACGAGAACCAATATTAACTTAACAATGGGAATTAGTTTGGATCAGTAAAATGGATGTAACGTAGTTGGGAAAAAGACATGAAAGAAGAAAAAAAAAAAAAGAAAGACTTAACATCGGAAAAAAACATCTAACGTTTTGTGGACGACTTTAAATGTTGACTAGTGGTTTTTTTACTTTTATTTATCAACAACTAATATAAAATAAGGTTGAATATATCGGTTTACAGCAACTTTCATAAAATACATTGATTGCCCATTCTAAGAATAAAATGTGACAGGTAAATAAAATGGCACAGTTTGTGTGGGTAGTGCAGGTTCACGAATAAATAAAGATTAGACAACAAAGATGGAACTACTTATCAATGCAAGCAGAACCAAGTGATACAAAAATAAAATAATGACCCATCATAAGTTGATGTTGGTCAAATAATATTGACACTTAAAAACTAATAAAATCGTATTTGCTGATGCAGAATAAATCCCAAAAAAAACAGACCTAATTTGTACGATTTTAACATCTGACCTAAGATAGATTATATTTAGATACACTTATAAAGCAATCGCCACTTGAGGCACAATTGGAAAAGATGGTAGAAATCAAAAGATCCTTAACTACACGATGACAATATTTAATATTTATATTTAAAAGATGATAAATTTAATTTAAAAAAAAAAAATATTTAACTGTAGAAGGAACATTAACATTTGACCAATAGCAACCTATTTTGAACATCAATAACAGATCGAACATTTTTAATTTTAGCCGGTTAATACGTAATAATAAAATATGTCGCCGCATTTGGGTGGCACGCAAGTTATGTGATCATCATATATTAACAATATAGGCAGTCTGGATAAACAATGAACGTAACCTGCTGAGGATGACCACATCAGACTTTACCGAGTATCATGATTTTGATTCATAACATGTCCCACAGAAAAATAAACCGGACTGGAATTCCACTAAACGCATGACGCCAGGCAGGCCGAGACGAAGATGGCGGGACAGAATTTTGTGGAAAAGAAACGAGGAATTTGCCATGGAGTAGGATAATGCACGCTAGTTAGATAGACTGGAATGATTCTGTTTTCAGACCGTTCGTTAAATATCTAGCCAAGGACCGCAGATTATTTTGACGAATTTACAAAGTATTCACCATAAAAGACACAATCGGAATAATTTATGAAAATCACTATCATCATCATCTGCCCAGTCTTTTCCCAACCACGTTGGGGTCAGCTATGAAAATTCACTATATTCACAGCAAAAAAAAGACGTGTTTTACCAGCAGAGTGAAAAACAAACACGAAATGCCAAAAGATTTCCATATTAAGTCGCGTGCAGATAGATTAAGAAAGAAACAAAAAATATTTATTGGGACTCGCGCAGGATAATTACACAAACTACCTATACGAGTATAATAATGAAAAACAAAGAAAAATAAAAACAAGAGAAATACATAGGTATATTTAAATAAAAAATAAGGTACCATACGAGGGCAAAAAGCACATATACTATCTCATCATGATGCTGCGACATATAAAAATAAAATTCGAGCGCTGGTATTTGACAACTTGCAATGCTATGTTCTTCTTGTAGAACTATGAAACCATAGAGAATTATATAGTCTTTATATGAAACTCTTCATATCAAACATGCGCTTGAGTTGCTTAGTAATATCGATGGTTAACTCTCAGTCCCAGAAGTTCTCAAAGCCTCTGTAGGTATAACTTAGTCAGACGAAGGTCTCTGATGAGCCAAAGTGTGACTGTAAAGCCAAATCACAAACAATGCTTCACCTCATGACCTGCTATTTGTGGAATTCCGCCTGTAATTTGAAGGATATATGCGAAACCAATGCTAATGCTGTGGACGGTGCTGAGTTTCGATTGAAGAAGTAATAGAAGAATAGAACATACAGAATAGAACTGTCAGAATATTGTTACGAGATGAGAGTGAAAGATTTGTTAAATAGTTTTTATAGTAAAATACTTTTTCATAGTTTTGGATATTGTCTTAGATATAACATTGAAATAAATGAATTAGGATATTATTGAAATTGCAAATTAGTCAAATATTAGTTATAGAAATTTCAAAAAGATTAAATTAAGTCAAAGGGACATTATGAAGAGAATATAATATAATTGTTTCCAAATATCATTAGTCGAGTAGTATGAACCTATGTTTATATTCCTGAATTAATACAACCTATGTCATTCGACTTCGAGATAGATAAGGTCCAGCCACACACACACATAAATTAAAGTATTATATAACAAATGAGAGCGTTGAAAAAGGCTGAATATAATTACCCCGCATTAAAAACTTAGAAACATACAGGAATCAAGTGTATTGAATTGGCACATAGGGTTGGTAACATAATATTTGACGTGGATTCAGCGGTGGAAAGTGGGAAGTGAATGTTTAAATAGCCAAGAACAACGACCACACCCTTAGGGGGATGCGATAAGGTAGCCTGCAAAATTCAAAGTTTCTTAGGTTTTTTTTGCAATTTGCAGATCAGTGTTAGGAACAATCAATAGGATTATGTGAACTTAGAGGGTTTTATTGACGATTTTGACGATTATAATTCAGTAAAGTCATAGTTTATGTGTGAACTAACATAATTTCAAGCATTATTTTATTAACATACCTAATGGATATTGTTGTCTGAAAATAATTAATGAGTAGTTGTTATGGTCGCGAATCATATTTTAATCAACACACAACCTGACACTGACCTATAAATTGTAAAAAAGTAAGAAAATTTAAGTTTCCCTGGTGATTGAAATTTTAATTATGCGAACACTTGTGTTAGAAGGAGTTAAGTTAAAACGAAAAAAAATGTGAAGATGCATTTCCCAAACTGTTCATACTTCCTTTTTATTAAGTACCTACACATTGTAGCATTAAGTACAAACCTTAGTGGTTTAAAAATGCTATTATGCTGAAACAAATGTAGTTAATTAATTTTTAAAGGGTATAAATAAATTTAAAAAAAATACGTTTATCCGCGTTATGCTTTCAAAGATATTTATAAAGAAGTAAAACATTTTTTTAAGGATACAACGATTATTGTTTTGCAAAATTTTGACTAACATCAATGTACGCCTATAAACAAATAAGTTAATTAACTAAATGTTGTCTGAAGGTCAGCCTTACTTTCCGAAACAAGATATATGCGGTAAACTGGTGAAACATTTTTTGAACTGATTGCGAAAATCTGTCTCACTAACCCTTTAGTAGTGTATATAAAACGAAAAATTATACTCTGGGATATTATCAGTCACCAATCAGAACTCAAAGATTAAAGAATACACATCAGCATAATGTACAAGGTACTTTTTCGAAAAACATCAATACCAGCCAAAGATAATAATTGCTAAGAATAGAATAGTTTCCAAAGTCGTGCAAGAGATAAAATCTGTTTTATATTACAAATTGTAAGAAAACAAAAATTCATCATCAACTTTTGCACAGATCATCCTAGTCGCTACTGTCGTAGCAGTTGTCGCCGCGCGGCCACAAGAGGGTCACGGTCACGAGCACCACCACGGTCACGCCTCCTCATCACAGAGCATCAAGCAGCACCACGGACACGCCACCGAGAAACATGTCGAATATTATGTATGAGAATGTTTCAATCATAAATAGAATTTGGCTTATTCAAATTAGGAATGATGTTGCTAACCGTCTCCTTATGTTTTGCAGTCTCATCCTAAGTACGAGTTCGCGTACAAAGTGGAGGACCCTCACACCGGAGACAAGAAATCTCAGCATGAATCTCGTGATGGCCATGTCGTGAAGGGCGTGTACAGCCTGCACCAGCCCGATGGCACCATCAGGATAGTCGAGTACCACGCTGACAAGAAAACTGGGTGAGTATTCATATACACATTCATTTAAACCAAGATGTATTGAACAAATTGTTGAAATGTGTCATTAAATTTTATTTTCGTTTTTACAGATTCAACGCCAACGTAAAGTACGTGGGTCACGCTAAACATATTGTGTCTGAACCTCATCATCACTGATTTATTCTTTAGATACCTAAGTCTATTGTTTATCCCCTATGTTTTAATTGTTAATTGTTGTTACTAGCTGTGTGTTGTACATATTAAATTAATGAATTATTTAATCTCACCCGAATTGTTTTTCTATAAAGTTTTATTTGAATTTATCATAATACCAGCCTATCTATTTGGTGAAAATCTCTGAAGTGAGCTGTCAATAATAGTATCAATCGCTAGCACCAGGTGGAGTGACAGTTCACTTCAAGCTCAGTTTTCCAAAGTTTGCACGGTGAGATTTTCACAACAAAGACCGCCTGATGTAGGTACCGACCCTATGGAATAATATCGTTTTGGCTTTACTTAGATTTCTTTATTGCTGCTTAAAGAATTTTTGCGCGAAGATCTTTAATGAGAAGACTAAATCAATGACATGGAGTTGGCGAGAAACTATTCACATTCACGTTTCTTGGACTCTCAGCAAGGGTCTCAAAACTTTAAATCTGACAGTGTTATCATCAGAACATCATAAAACATTGAACGACAGATAGTAATCAAATGAATTCTGTACTTACTTACCAAGTAAGGAGTTAATCAAAATACCTATCAGAACACACAACAGTACAAAATATATTTGTAATATGTAATTTATCACAGCTGTAAATAATTTATCATAGTATTAAAGCTGTAAAGGACTTTTTTTATAAAATGCATTACATCGAAGTGTTACGGTGAAAATTAAATAAAAGTTATTTTTGGAAAAACTAAATTATGAATTGCTACCTACCTCGGCTCTTACTTAATTTAATAATGTACAGAATAACAGTACCTATGGACGAAGGACAATTTATATGACAGAACAGATATTACCCGAAAGATATTAAGCTAATTTAAAGAGATCTAGGTAGTTTTAAGAGTCTAGGTTTTAAAGCGAAATCGAGCATGCATTCGCTTTGGGCTACCACAACATAATGCGTATTGAATGACGTTCTCATAAAGAAAACATTCCACATGTTAGTAATGCAAGATAACGAACACAAATAATCTAAGATAGAACCACCTAACAATGGAGCCTAGCCTGGATAAACAATTAGCCGTCACTAGCTAAGGATGATTAATATGATCACAAATATGACTTTAACGAATATAATATTCACCTATTGATTCATATTATGAAAAAAAGAAACCCAACTCTGTTATTTATCCGATCATCAAACAACTAGCCAGAGACCGTAGATTATTTGTAGACACAAAATTTGGCACAATAGGCAAGCTGATGAAAGTCCAAAGCTCATTCATTTCGAAAACAAAATAAAATAATTTTTAACAAAACCGAATGATTTTACTGTACTAGGTCGCATACAGGTTGCAGTTATGCAGCCCTTTAGATGGTATGAAACTCTCCACATAGGTACAACATGCGCATGAAGTTCGTATATAATATTTATGATGAACTAAACCCATTTATGTATACTCGTACATCTACTTTTAAATTTTTGAATAAAAAGTTCAAAATTTTATTATTTGAATTAGTTCAAGCTATATCTATACATACATAGGTAATTAATATAAATTAAAGTCGCTTTCATGTCCGTCTATGTGACCTTGTTGTTCTTCTAAACTAAGCAATAGATTTTGATGTGGTTTTCACCATCAACAAGATAATTTATTCGGTAAAGTGTATGTATTATTATTATTATTATTAGCCTGTGATGTCCCACTGCAGGGCAAAGGCCTCCCTACTCTCTTTTCACTTCTCTCTGCTCAAAGCTGCTGAGGACGTAAAGTGTATGTATGTAATACATTTTTGTTAAACTTACATAATATAATAAACTAGCTTTTGGTTGCGAATTAGCCCGCGTGGATGTCGGAAAATATCCCACGGGAACTTACTACCGGGGTAAAAAGTACCCAGATAGTTTCTAAGCTATCTGTGTGGCAAATTTTATCTAAATCCGTTCACCCGTTTTTGTGCCAATCCGAAACACGCATCCAGACAAACAGATTTTCCAGACAAAATTCAAAAACAATATATTCGGCATCCGATTTGTTCCACATCTCGTACCAAATACTTTTTTTCCAAAAATATTCAATGTACAGTTTTGACTTCGTAACTATTTTAATTTACAAGAAAATAAAAAAAACTCGTCGCTTTTTCAAGGTAAAAACCGTGCTAGACAGGGGCGTGTCGCTAGTAAATAAATAACCTGCTGGCGCTAATGAATAATAATTGCATTGACAACTAGCCTGATACATAAATTATACAATAATTTCACAATTCAACACCTGAAATCACCTTTCTAATCTACATTCTGGAATTCGTACCCCGAGCCCGAAGATACAGACTAACTGTCTATCATGGGGCTTACATAACATAATCAACCTTTAACGTTCCCACTGCTGGGACACAGGCCTTTCCTTCTTCCTTTCTTCGAGATGGGAGTGCGCTGTAATCCAACACGCGGGCCCAGTAACAACACTTCTTTTTCGATGATGTGATCCTCATACAGACTGAGAAAATGACCTTACAAAGTGGCTTTTGACAAATGAGGCGATAATTCAGCAGTCATTATGCCGTCAGCAATAAGGGACTGTTTCCATTGCAAAAACGATGACCTAAACCTGCTTTTATTACGCAATTAGTTAAAGCCTTTGATTTGCAAAACCCCTTCTAGATCCCTGAACCGAGTTATAATATTAGAATAATCGTATTATTATTATTTGAAACACTCCTCTATTAGGGAAGTAGGTAGGCAAAGTTGAAAGAAAAAATGCTGCTGCAGATTGATTTCTGCATCAAAAAATATTCCAAAAGCCGGGATAAATGATAATAAATTATATTTATCTATGTAAATCGGTTGAAAAAAAATTTATCAACACGTCAAAAAAGGTGATGTTTTAAAAAGTATTTCCTATTCGACTCCTCTGAGATGAAATTCCGAAACAAACTCAGAGAACACAACAGTCAGGTAGAACTCGGATAGGCTACACTTGCTTATTCGTACTTTTTTTAAGTACCTTTAGGTAGGCATACACACTCTCAGTAAAATGGATGCAATGACCCTTCCTTTGCTTAATTTTAATGAACATTAATGTAATCCTATGAAGAAAGAAATTAAATAACTCAATATTGTCTGAAGGCCAGTTTTACTTTCTGAAATAAGACATATGCAGCAAACTGGTTGAATAAATTTTTTGAACTGATTGCGAAAATTGATTTACAGACCCTTTAGTAAAGTGTATAAAAAGAAAAAATATGTGCTGAGGTACTATCAGTCACCAGTCAGTACTTCAGAAGTAAATAACATAAATCATCAAAATGTACAAGGTAGAACAAGAACTTCTATAAATAAGTTTATTTGTAATTAAAATGAAAAGTACATGAATAAAAATCCACCTATACCTAATTAGAACTTAAACCTACATTTAAAAACAATAGTAAAACCTGTAAAAAACTTAAAACTGTCACAATTCATGCAATAAAAACAAACTATTTGAGCTCTACTATAAAACTACAAGTTCCGAAAAAATATATTCTAAAAATAAATTCACCTGTACAGATCATCCTAGTCGCTGCTGTCGTTGCGGTTGCCGCCGCGCGGCCACAAGAAGGTCACGGTCACGAGCACCACCACGGTCACGCCACCTCATCACAGAGCATCAAGCAGCACCACGGACACGCCACCGAGAAACACGTCGAGTACTATGTATGATAATGTTCCAATCATAATGTTTAATTTTGATTTATTTTAGGAATGATGATGCTAATCAATAATTTATTATCTTACAGTCTCATCCCAAATACGAGTTCGCGTACAAAGTGGAGGATCCTCACACCGGTGACAAGAAATCTCAGCATGAAGCTCGTGATGGCCACGTCGTGAAGGGCGTGTACAGCTTGCACCAGCCCGATGGCACCATCAGGATCGTCGAGTACCACGCTGACAAGAAGACTGGGTAAGTACACATACACACACACACATACACATTCATTTAAACCAAGATGTATTGAATAAATTGTTGAAATATGTCATTACATTTTATTTTTTGTGTTTTACAGGTTCAACGCTAACGTAAAGTACGTGGGTCACGCTAAACACATTGTGCCTGAACATTATCATCACTGATTTATTCTACGGATCTGATTGTTACCTTAGTCTTTATTGTTGATCCCTTATGTTTTAATTGTTAATTATTGTGTTCTTAGCTGTGTGTTGTAAATATTAAATTAATGAATTATTCAGTCTCACCCAAATTGTTTTCCTGTTAAGTTTTATTTACTCTATCATACGATCTAATCTATTCTGTATAAATCTCATCGTGAAAACTTAGGTAAAGTGAGCTGTCGATAGTATCAGTCGCTAGCATCAAGTGGAATTATAGTTCATTTCAAACTCACTTTACCTAAATATACCGCCTATTGTAACAACCATGGATTAATATTTCATGTTGAGTAATTTAGAGAGCCGATACATAGTTAAATGCGCAATGATTTTTGATGATTTACGGCCTCGAAACTCGCAACAAAGACTAAACGTATCATCATCAGAACATTGAACAGCAAACATTAATAAAACGACTTCTCACTAACTCACCAAAGTATTAAAATCAAAATAGTTTACTGAAAACTCAGACTAAATAAAAAACCAAGACATATCGCTGAGAACGATACAGTGAATCATGCCAAAACTACACCTCCGCTCTGTGCATACACGCTCACACGCACACATTTACAACCATTTACAATCAAACTACACCTCACTAAGTGCACACATGTTTACGAAACTGGCTTCACTTTACTGTTGACAGCCCTCTGTCTTAGTTTTTTATTTGGTCTGAGACTGAAAACACAACACGACAAGATATATAAGTAAATGTGTCAACTCTTTAAAAAAAATCTTTAATTGATTCACTGACAGACAACGCACAGCCTAAACCGCTGACTGTATTAATATGAAATTAGAGATTTGAAGAGTTCCTTTTACATAATATAGCAAAAGTGAGCTGTAAGGAAGGATGTTTATAAATTCATCCCCTAAAGGGGTTAAATAAGATATAATTTTGCCGATTTTGAACAAAGATTTTTTTTGCACACGTAACTTACTTCGAAATCCAAGTTATGTGTGCAAAAAAAATCTTAGTTCAAAATTCATTGTATAATGCATGGTTATGACCGTCATGGTCAAATGACGGTCTCAAAATATGTAATAACATTCCATATGATAGTAATGCAGAATAACGAATACAAATAAGCAAAGAGATAACCACTTCACAATGGAGGCAGCCTAGATAAACAATGAGCCAACACCAGCTAATAATGATCACATAAGACTTTACCGAAAGTATTGATGCATAATATGTAGGTAGGTATATTCCACAGAAAAGAAACCCGACTGGGATGACTCTGTTACTTTGTCCGTTTATAAAATATCTAGCCAGAGGACGTAATTATTTTGACGAATTTTATATAATAATCGCCACAAAATGATATTTGCATCATAGGAAAATAATATAATAAAACAATATTAGGTCACGTTCAGGCAGATTGCAATGTTAGATTCTTCAGTACTATGATATTTTCCACAAAAAATGCGCTTTAGTTGCTTAGTTATAGCGACGATGAACTCAGAACATTTACTATGTAAGGTCAGCCTATTCAAGTTAAATAGAAATATCTTAACCTACTACGAAACCAGATGTACCGCTGTAGGTATAAATCATATTCAGATGGGAGTCCTACGATGAGCAAAAGTGGGACAATGGAGCCACATTATAACAATGCCTTAGGTCCTTACCTGCTCTTTGTGCAATTCCATCATACCTACTATGAAGGACGATACTTTCACTATGACTGATTTTTTTGTCGAAGCTTATTTAATTAGTTAGTAGTTCCAAAACACAAATCGCTGACGCTGGCCGCACAGCTACTGGACTAAAGTGGAACTGGGCTGACCATTAGGCTGGCCATATCTGTCGCACGTTGGAGCAGCAATATGCAAAAGCGCTCAGTGAAACCCCAATGGCATAAAACGACAGCGCGGCAGGCCCAGAAAGAGATGGCGGGATGAGCTGGACTCCTTAAAGGATTGGCCCACAATCGCAGTAGACCGGGAAAAGTGGAAAGAGGGAAGGGGGCCTTTGCCCTGGAATGGGACAACCCATGGCAGGCTTATAATAAATAAAAAAATATTTACTTGGAATAATCCGCACGACGTAGAAATTAATGAACCTATATGAAATGAATGAATGAATGAATACTTCTTTTGTCATTTGACTTAGTTCCAAAGAGTTAGTTAAAGCATTTATTAAAATGTGTGATGTGTGTATGTGACACTCACCTTCAGAGCTATTAATGAAATTAAAGTGGCGGTATCCGTACAATGGTTGTAAAAACCACGCATGATAAGAACCTTTTGGAAACTTCAAAAGAAATATATGTTCACTTGGAAACTGAAACGTTGAAGAAGCTTTTATAACGCAGTAAGACTAAAAAAATGCGGTTTCTGCTTCTGGAGCTGAAAATACTGCTGTACTATTTGTGTTCATGCTATTTATGAAGAACTAATTAAATTCGTTTATGTCCTGACATGCTTGTATATTATTATATTATCAGAAGGAAGTCATAATATCCGAAAAATCTTATTAGACAATGTACACTATTCGTATACATGTCTTCACCGCGTTAGACGCTCCAAGATACAAACATAATTATATATGTACATATTGTACATGCATGAACGCCACCAGCTACGATCCTTACATACTCATTTTACTTCAAAATATTATTTAGAAAGAATTTATACATTTTGAAGGATGCGATGGTCTTTCATATGTGGTTAATTTCGATGAATATCAATGACATCCTATAAAGAAAGAATTAAAGTAACTTTATCCGAAGGTCAGCTTTACTTTCCAAAATAAGATATACGTAGCAAACTGGTCGAACATTTTTGAACTGATTGCGAAAATCTGTCTTACAGACCCTTTAGTAAATTGTATAAAAAGAAAATATATGTGCTGTGGAATTATCAGTAATCATTCAGAACTCCAAGAGTAACGTATTAAAAATATCAAAATGTACAAGGTATTATTGTTTAAGACAAAAATATCAGCCAATAGACAATTATTTCTAAAATTAGAACTGATTTTAATTTTTAACAGACTTTATCTTTTACAGACTTTGGACATGCAAAAGATAAATTTTGTTCAAAATTAAAGTTACTGGAAATATAACTGCCTCATTGGTCTAGTGGTTACAAGCGCTTTTGATGTGCATGAGGTCCTGGGTACGATTCCCGGACAGGATAAAGTGTCATTGGGGTTTTCCATATATGTTTTCTTAGTAACAGCCGCCGCGTTTCGATTTGTGCCCGGTTGATGGCAATAGGTTAGCCCCCTATTACATGGGGCTTGAATATAACTGGCGAAATGTGGATGTACTATAGGTGCACCTCTGCCTAACACTTCAGGAGAATACAGGCGTGATGTTATGTTATGCAGAAAATAGAAATTAAAATAAAGAATGTAATCCTACTTTTGTACAGATCATCCTAGTCGCTGCTGTCGTGGCGGTTGCCGCCGCGCGGCCACAAGAAGGTCACGGTCACGAGCACCACCACGGTCACGCCTCCTCATCACAGAGCATCAAGCAGCACCACGGACACGCCACCGAGAAACACGTCGAGTACTATGTATGAAAACGTTCCAATAATAATAATTCATTTTGATTTTGATTTCTTTTAGGAATGATTTTGCTAATCAATCAACACTTATCTTACAGTCTCATCCCAAATACGAGTTTGCGTACAAAGTGGAGGACCCTCACACCGGAGACAAGAAATCTCAGCATGAAGCTCGTGATGGCCACGTCGTGAAGGGCGTGTACAGCCTGCACCAGCCCGACGGCACCATCAGGATCGTGGAGTACCACGCTGACAAGAAAACTGGGTGCGTTTTGTAGCAACATTTAATGTTCAACAAGCAAGAAATTTTGAAATATATTACTTTACTTAATGTTACATTTCCTACCTACAGATTCAACGCCAACGTGAAGATCGAGGGTCACGCCGTACACATTGTTCCTGAACATCACCATCATCACTGATTATTTAGCTTAAAACTGACTGTTATCTGTTACCTCTTACTTAGATTATTAAACGTTGTGTCTCATTATGTTGTAAATATATCTAATCATAATACTTAATATGCTGTTTTACTTTGAATCTTTTTGTCTTAAACTCACCTTTATTAGTTGACTAATGTATTATATAGAGGGTTTTCAGCGGCTCCAGTATCCATTTTATTAAATGATAATGATTATCGTGTACACAGACTGATCCAATCCTAAATCTTGATTAATAAAAAAACTTTGAAATCCAGTCAAAATGTACAAATCAAATAACTATATATTTTTTATGAAGTGACATGTTCTATTGTAAAATTACAACATACAAACATTTAAGTAAGTTAGTATATTGCTAATTGGAATAAACTTCATAATTAAACACGCAAACGTGCAACAGCTTTTGTAATAAAATAAACTCATAATAATGATCAAATACAATCTAGACTTTGCACTCATAGGCATGTCAATTTAATACATTTACGAAATACTCTTACAAACGCTTGATAGTATTTCGTGAATAATTTCACTTGTTTGTAACTAACTAATAATGAAATCACTTGTGCATTGATTACATTTGCGTTATTGATTTATTATAAAAGACACTGATTTAAGAAAGTATGTATCAGTTTATTTTTGTATTTACATAAAACAACAACTTTGCGGTAAAAAATGTTGTTCAAGGTAAACAAGCAATGAAAAATAATTGAATGGTGATGCGTGAAAGTTTTGTAAAGTGCATTTTGACTCAAATCTATATGTTTTTGTGAAACAGATCTGTGATTGCAGATCCGATATGTTTATAGTTAAGAGCATCATAATATTAATTGAAGATCTTCAGTAACTGCCATGGCATATAATGGATCATTAATTCAGTCACAATTAGCTGTTCCCATAATATACTAGTTCGCTCCTCTTTTATCTGTTCTGTGGTTGGCTCCCAGTCAAAATAAATCTGGATGTGATATTCTTACTACTATTATAATGCAATAATTTCAGGTGATGTGTGCTCTAACCCTATTAGTAATAGTCACTGACGCCGTGACGATTCACAAGCATGCATTCTCATCGCAATACATCTACCGCCACGATGGTCCTCATCAAAAGGTGTACATCCATGAGCACAAACATGAAGCTCCCAAAAAAGAAATCCACAAACATGAAACTACCAAAAAGGAAGTGCACAAACAAGAAGGTCATAAAAAAGAGGTGCATAAACATGAGGGCCATAAACCAGTAGAACATAAACCTGAAGTGCACAAAAAGGAAGTACATAAAAAAGAAGAACACAAACAAGTGGACTATTATGTAAGTACTGTTAGATTGGTTTTCAAGGAACACGAAACATGTATCTAAGTGCGAAGAAAATTGGTTCATGATGAAATAAATACTCAATAACTGCCAGAGCCACATTTCGAAAATAATAGAGTTGGATTTAAAAATATATAGTTCTATATACACCAAAAGAGGCACTGACCTGTTTTAATTACATATTTATTTTATTTTTACTTCCATTTAGATGTGATTTGTTTAATCAGCATAACAGCTTCAAAATAGTATACATGCGATTCGATGTTATGTTATGATACGATGCAGAAATAGTCTTACACACTATCATAAACAAAAATACCTTCATTGTTTTTGTTTCCTAGGCTCATCCTAAATACGTATACGGGTACAAAGTGGAGGACCACCACACGGGCGACAAGAAGTCTCATCATGAGCATCGTGACGGAGACAATGTGAAGGGCTACTATGAGCTGCACGAGCCTGATGGTTCCAACAGACATGTTGAGTATCACTCAGACAAGCATAGTGGGTAAGTTGACGGGAAAGAAGAAGTAGGGAACGCTGATGGTAGAAAAACTATGGGCTTACTTACTAGTAGAATCGATGTAGGTTTCATTAAAAAACAGAGCATCAATTAATTATCGAATATTTTTAAGTAGTCTCGATTGCCATAGTTCTTAATGTGTGTTTTATTCAAAGAAAATACAGAGTGGAATAAGTAGTGGAAACAATTTTTCTTACCATGAAATGTACATGTCTGGCTACAGTAAAAAAGGGCGGTGTCTTGTTTTTAAAAGACATGTATTTCTTTTCAGTTTCCACGCGACGGTGAAGCACAGCACACACCATATAGTGCCAAAGAAGCACCCCCATAAACATTAATGTAAATAACTTATTTAGTATTAATCTGTGATAATATTATTGTAATAAGTTAATTTTAAGATGATTTAAAATTTGTACTGAATATTGTTCCTATCGATTGCGATGAAAATATTGTGTTTCTTTATTTTACAACTTTTAAAAATATATGATTAATGGTCGGAATAAAGTATTAAACGAGCCAATCATGCAGTTTTTTTTTTTATCTACCTTATAATAAAGAAAAATAACAAGTACATTCTCAACCAAAACCAAATCAAAAGGGTTCTAAAATATAAGACAAGTAAAATATGATATACTCCGTCCTAAATGTAAGCAATAGTATCGAGTGCTGTAAGATTGTTGTGAATACCTAGTAATGGCTTAAACAACTCAAGGATTTTGATAGTGGAGATATTGTTTTAAAAAGGAAATATGTCTTACTCATCTATTCATGTACATATATTCACAGATCATAATACATTATAATACAAATCAACAACAGTAGGAACTAATTTAATAACAATGAGGTCGGACTAGAAGAATCAGTGGTGATGATGCTGTTCAGGAACAATGTGCTTGGCGTGACCGACATACTTCACATTGGCGTTGAATCTGTTAGAAAAAAAAAAGAATAATAAGTGAACATTTTTGGGATAAACGTTGCAGCCGAGTACAAAATTGATTGATCTTGTACGCTTACCCAGTCTTCTTGTCAGCGTGGTACTCGACGATCCTGATGGTGCCATCAGGCTGGTGCAGGCTGTACACGCCCTTCACGACGTGGCCATCACGAGATTCATGCTGAGATTTCTTGTCGCCGGTGTGAGGATCCTCCACTTTGTACGCGAACTCGTATTTGGGATGAGACTGTAAGATAAGTTTTCGGTAGCAAAATAATTCCGAAAAGGAATCAAAATTAAGTATTATGATTGGATCGGTTTCATACATAGTACTCGACGTGTTTCTCGGTGGCGTGTCCGTGGTGCTGCTTGAGGCTCTGTGATGAGGAGGCGTGACCGTGGTGGTGCTCGTGACCATGACCGTCTTGCGGTCGCGCAGCGGCAAGAGCAACGACAGCAGCGATGATTATGATCTGATGATACAAAAGATTAATTGACTAAGAATTTATGTTAGCTACTATGATAAATAAACCCAAATTCTATAAATATGTTTGTCTGTTAATGTTGTATGTCAATAGTAAATAATTATTAAATTATGATTACCTTGGTAAACATTTTTAGTCTTTTCTTTTAGTTTGTTTGCTTGTAAAGCTGGTATATAAGTGATGTTGAAGAAAATAAATTCGCGATTTTATATAGACCGAAAAAGCAAGTTTGAGATAAAAAGCTGAAGTGTGACATTTTTATTTCAAACCAAGTTTATTACCGAACTTGTTAAATTTGTGAATGCTTTGTTTTAAAGCTAGTTGACCTCGTGCGATGTAAGGTAATTTTTTGATAGTAAGTAGATACTGTGTCATATAACAAAATAAAGTTTAACAAAGTCTTTAAATATTATTAGGGTAGTTACCGAATGCAAACGAACACACACCTAACAGCATTATGTGACTTGGCATAATGTAAAAAGGCGAGCTCAGGTAATTCAAGATTGGGTTTTCTGAGGACACTAAAGTACCCTAGCCAAGACGAGCAAAAAACAAAAAGAAAGCAACAAGCAGGCAGGCACTACTCGTACATTTCCTCGAAGCGTTTTGTCGTATTTTCAAACGCTACACCAAAAACATTTCAAGTAGGTTGCCAAGACACACATAATGCTTGCACTATTAAAAAGTTATCATCAGATCAAATAAGATAAGAAAAGTTAGATAGGTCAGATCTAATGTAGAGCCAAACTCTTAACTCTACAAGGCTTATAACTCTACAAAATTTAGATCTTGGTAATAAAATATGGCTTGACAAGCAAGCCATATATTTTGAGAAAGATTTAGGGAAAAGTATTATTATGATGGTTTATAATTTTTTAATTGCAAGTAAGCCTTTGTTTTTGTAACAACTAAGTAAGTGGTACTATGCCAAAAAAATTTTATAAGAAGCTTATATTTTGGAAAGCGTATATTATTAACATAAATTTCGTTCGCCGACATCAAGAATAAATTTATGAGACAAAGCTTCTTTAGAACATCTACTTTTATTGGCTATATTAAGACCTATAAAGGAATCCTGTGTTTGCTTTAAGTGAAGAAAGTAACTTTTAACTTAATTATTTAATTTCGTTCTTACCTAACTTTGTCAAGGATACCAAGCTTTTAATCAAAGTACGTTCGTAATCAGCAGTCAGCAGGTTTTGAACGAAACTTGCTTGTTTTATTAAACTTTATTGTCAACTTAAAACTTGATTTCGCACTTTATATAAAAACACAAAATTTATTTTTGAATTATCAGATATCTCTCAACTTTTACATCAAGTAAACGTAGAAACAAACAATATGTTCACAAAGGTAAAATAATAATTTCTCTAGGTTAATAAATGTTTTTTAAATATAATTATCAAATGGAAACCTCACTTCAGATTTTTTACTATTTCAATAGATCCTCCTCATCACCGTCGCAGTGGCAGCGGTCGCCGCACAAGACCACCATGAGCACCACCACGGTCACGCCTCCTCATCACAGAGCATCAAGCAGCACCATGGACACGCCACCGAGAAACACGTCGAGTACTATGTATGATAACATCTCAACCAAATAGAATGTTCCTAAATAATGAATAGGAAAGATATTGCTAACCGTTACATGTCTTGCAGTCTCATCCTAAGTACGAGTTCGCGTACAAAGTGGAGGACCCTCACACCGGCGACAAGAAATCTCAGCATGAAGCTCGTGATGGCCACGTCGTGAAGGGCGTGTACAGCCTGCACCAGCCCGACGGCACCGTCAGGATCGTAGAATACCATGCCGACAAGAAGACTGGGTAAGCATGCAAAAGCATTCAATTTTAGACCTTACTGCAACGTTTATTCTCAGAAATGTTTCTCATCCTTTTTTGTTTTCACAGATTCAACGCCAACGTGAAGTATGTCGGTCACGCTAAACACATTGTTCCTGAACATCATCATCATCACTGATTCTTCTAGTCCGACCTCATTGTTATTAAATTAGTTCCTACTGTTGTTGATTTGTATTATACTATGTGAATATAAGATAAGTAAAAAATCTATATTGGTTTAATTTACAAAAGTAACAAAACGTTCCGTTTAATTTTTGACTCGCGTTGATAAATGATAAATTATTTTATTTCTGAAAGCAGGTTTTAAGAAATAATTTTAAACGTTAATCATATTTTAAAATCTACATGAGGCCGTTCCTATTTGACTACTCTGAGAAGAAAGGCCGAAACAAACTCAGAGGTCACAGTCGCTTTTAAAGTCCAGACATACCTAATCTTGATCAAATCATGTAAAGACTTATAGATCAATGTCTGAAATGGTCTTTTAAGGAAAAAACCACACAGATTAATTGGACCTATCCAGTCAGTGCACGCATTTGTATGTAATCGTGCAGCTCAACGAGCTGAACGATTCGACAACAATACCAAAGAAAGGACATTTGGGTAGGCCCACAGTGAACGAAAATTTTCGTTCACTGGGTAAGCCACATAAATTACTCAAACTGCCAGACCATGACAAAACTAAGAGAACAGAGAGAAAAGAAAAAAAATATACCCACATAGTCGACACATTCACAATAATTAAAATAATATAATACTTTACAAAGTTATAAGCAAATGTCATTAAAAAAACATTCAGTATGTAAAAATTGGAAACAGCTCAATCCCAAACCCTTTTGTCCTCAATATAACCTTTAACGGTATAAAAGGCTTTCTGGCACGACTTACGTGATAGTAAGTAGGTAAGTAAATTCTAACCCCCCTTACTAATAAACGTTTTATGCGTCTGTATAGTTACACAACGCTGTCTTCTTCTTTCAAAAGTCAAATTAACGACGGCTGAAAGAGAGAAATCGGATTGTAACTATTCGTCTGAGATAATACGTTTATTTATTTGTTTATTTATTTATTTTGTATTTATTCTTTATTTAAATTAGATAAATACCTTAGCCTAAACATACATATTTTTATTATAGAATAGTCCTTCACTTCACTAGCACTCACACTCACTCACTTAATTAGTAATGGGATTAGTAGGTATATACTCGTAATATTTCAAACAATATTTGCAAAGGAAGCCTAGCAGTATCTTATAAGCCATCTTCATCATCTACCACAGCCGACTTCATAGACTGCTGAGCATAGGCCTCTGTTTTCTTGTGCCAATCTCCACGCTGCTGTGCCAGCCTCAACCAAGTTCTACCCCCGACGGCAACAATATCGTCTGCCCATTTCGATAATTTTCTTCCGCAATATTTTTTTAAGGAAGAAAATGTCCTATTTTTTGTGAGTAATGCTTATTGATACTTAAATTATTTTTTGCTTTTCACAATGTGAAGGCGTGGGTGTGTATGGGTTTCCTACTTTTTGTAAATAATGTTTATTGATACTTACTATATTTATTGCTTTACACAATGTGAAGGCGTGTGTGTGTATGTGTGTGAGTGTTTATGTGTACTTACCAGTAATTTTTAAGTCAAAATAGTTATAATTTTCGGAACACCTCCACTGGATCTATACATACCTATTTGTTATGCACATTTCATTTTTCACGTTTGCATTGCATTTTCTCAACTTTTTTCAAGACGACTGGCGATAAATTCACTACTTCTTTTTTGATGGTCTCTTTTTCTTTCTTTCGCCAAGGGCAAAGTCACAGAAATTAATTGTTTACAAAATTAACTACAAACTAAATTGCGCATATATTCAAATCGTAACTGTCATTTTTTTACAGTTGTACGAATCGTGATAAACAATTTTCCTGACGTGTCTTCGAAACCCGATAGAAGAAGTTTGAAGCGGAGATCCTGCGGGTCACTGCAAATCGCTGTATCGAGAGAATTCCGCCTTTCTTTCATATTTTTCTTTCAAGTGCACAATGTCATTTACAAGAATGAGAGTGCTGCCGCTTCAAGTCATCTCTTTTGCGCCACACTATACTTTCATATTTCGGATGTAGGAAGATATTGTGATTTTAAAAATACAACTTAAATTTTAATTTTAATTCGTTAAGGTATTCCGTACATTATCCAATTTTGTTTGTTTGAAAGGAAATACATAATTTTCCTTGAGTGTACCAAACTGGCGAATTACGGAAACAGACAAACACGGGAATCTGTCGAGTTGACGCAAGTGTCTAATCCGCAAAACGTTCAGTTAAGGTACCGAATTTATAATGGTCTTGTTGAATATAATAAATAAAGTAAACACGAACAACTCGGTTAGGCAGAGAAGAATGAAGTAAAGATACCATAATACATAATCAGCCTATAATGTTACCACTGCTGAGACACATGCCTCCTTCCTGTAAGAGGGAGTGGTCCGTAATCTACCACGGGGACACTGTGCGGGTTGATGCCACAATGAATTTATTTAACACGTTCAGAACACAAATTTACAGAGGTGGACTTAGTGTCATAGGCAAGCATCATGGATCGAGTCGGTTTCTTTTCGTTTGCTTGCGATAAAAAATATAACGCTGCAATTTTTTTCTAAAATTATAGGTGCGTGTGTAAGTATAATATTTAATGGGTTTACTTTGTTACTTTCTTATTTGTAGTAAATTGAATAGAAATAAAGATACAAAATTATTATTTCTTAATCACTTATATTGATTATAACAATTATATCACAATTTAACATCAATAACAGTCATATCTAATAACAATAAGGTTCATAATACTAGAATCAGTGATGATGATGATGTTCAGGCACAATGTGTTTAGCGTGACCCACGTACTTTACGTTGGCGTTGAATCTGTGAAAACATAAAAGGATCTTTTAGTATTACATTTCTTAGAATAAACGTTGCAGCTGAGTCTAAAATTTAAAGCTTTTGCACGCTTACCCGCTCTTCTTGTCAGCGTGGTACTCGACGATCCTGATGGTGCCATCAGGCTGGTGCAGGCTGTACACGCCCTTCACGACGTGGCCATCACGAGCTTCATGCTGAGATTTCTTGTCGCCAGTGTGAGGGTCCTCCACTTTGTACGCGAACTCGTACTTAGGATGAGACTGTAAGACAAGTGTTGATTGATTAGCAAAATCATTCCTAAAAGAAATCAAAATGAAACGGATTTTGGAACGTTATCATACATAGTACTCGATGTGTTTCTCGGTGGCGTGTCCGTGGTGCTGCTTGATGCTCTGTGATGAGGTGGCGTGACCGTGGTGGTGCTCGTGACCGTGACCTTCTTGTGGCCGCGCGACGGCAACCGCAACGATAGCAGCGACTAGGATGATCTGTTGGAAATGTAGAAGATTAATTCAATAGGAATTCTTATAGGCCAGTCATTTAAAACATCGAATCGGTCGCAAAAAATTGCACTGTTCTGATTTTTGGGATATTGTTAGCATACCAATAGCGTAAGAGCTTCGAAAGGCCTAATGTAGGTAATAACTGCATGGTGCTCAAAAAACCTCTGAATTTTCGGATCTTTTAACCTCGAAAAGGTGCAGTCTACGGAAAGACACTGCAGTGCATTTTATTTTTAGTATTTCATTCTTATTTTTTTCATAACATAGGTATGGTAAAGAAACCCATTATCTACGAATAGGTGTTTGATATTGAATCAATTTATATTAATACTTAGTATAAAATATTAATTACCTTAGTAAACATTTTTTATTGTGTTCTTTAAGCTTGTTTGCTTGTAAAGCTGGCAAATAACTGATGTTGAAGAAAATAAATTCGTTATTTTATATAGACCGAATAAGCAAGTTTGATATAAAAAGCTGAAAAAAGAATTACAAAGCAAGTTTATCACCGAACTTGTTGAATTTGTAAATGCTCTGATTTAAAGCCGGTTGACCTCGTGTGATGTGAGCCTTTTGAAAATAAGTACTGTTGTTCATTCATTCATATAATCACAAATTAAAACTAGGTTTGCGTTTTTATCAGGAAGACAGAAGTAAGATCAAGATCGCTGCTAGTGAAATTTACAAAAAACCGGAAACGGATAGTAGCGAAACTTCCGAGGCCGACATTGAAAACAGCAACATCCGAAGACAACATTGAAAACAGCAACATCTAATACAACACAGCAGAGCAAGGGCATACAAAGGAAGAGAGCAAGCAGTAGAGCCGTGCCAAAAGACTCACCGATGAAGCTCGACCTGAACCAACATGGCGGCAAGGTCGTTAAAAGATGCTCATCCATAGATAATTATTACCCATCTCTCCACTAGTCCAAGGCTTGCTCTAGGATGCATATCCGGTAGGCTCTTATATCCTTACCTATCCTACGGGCACGTCTTCCCTACCATTACCGCGCCCCCCTGTCTATTCCTTGATATGCAATGGTCGCTGTAGCACCATGAACATGAGGCTACAGGAGCTAGTGCGAATCTTGCGGTTCATTCGATTAATCGAGTCTGGTTTAACCACGCTGGGATCGGTGCAATTCATTCAATTCATTCATAATTAGTTTCGTTCTTGCCTAACTTTGTCAAGGATACCAAGCTTTTAATCAAAGCACATTCGTAATTACCACACAGCAGGTTTTGAAAGAAACATGCTTGTTTTATTAAACTTTATTGTCATCGTTAAACTTGATTTCACACTTTATATAAAAACACCGAATTTCTTTTCTGAATTATCACTTATCACTCAACTTTTACAGCAAGTCAACGTAAAGACAAACACTATGTTCACAAAGGTAAAATAATAATTTCTCTAGGTAGACATAACATTTTATAAAATAGAATTGTCAAATGGAAATCTCACTTCAGATTTTTTGCTTTTTCAATAGATCCTCCTCATCACCGTAGCAGTGGCAGCGGTGACTGCACAAGATCATCATCACCACCACGGTTACGCCTCTTCATCACAGAGCATCAAGCAGCACCACGGTCACGCCACCGAGAAACACGTCGAGTACTATGTATGATAACTTTCCAATCATTTGTAGAATTTGGCTTATTCAAACAAGGAATAATGTCGCTTACCGTCACATTATGTCTTACAGTCTCATCCTAAGTACGAGTTCGCATACAAAGTGGAAGACCCTCACACCGGCGACAAGAAGTCTCAACATGAGTCTCGCGACGGCGACGTCGTGAAGGGCGTGTACAGCCTGCACGAGCCCGACGGCACCATCAGGATCGTCGAGTACCACGCTGACAAGAAGAGCGGGTAAGTGTGCTATGTGCGTGTAGTATATTACCAATACCATTGCTTCTTCTAATGATTTATTATCGTTTATTTACTAATACATTTTCATCTTTGTTTCACAGATTCAACGCCAATGTCAGACGTGAGGGTCACGCCAAACACATTGTTCCTGAACATCACCATCATCATCACTGATTCTCGATTCTCTAGTCATATTGTTGTCGATTTAGTTCTTATAGCTGTTGGAATTGTTGTTAAATTATTTTGTAAATGGACTTGTGTGTAATAGGTAATAGGCAGTGAACGAGGTAATACGGGCTGTTGTCCGCCTCTCCACGTCAATGCGCGTATTTTGCGTGCGACTTGTTGTGATACAAGAATAAATGTAGTTATGTAATACTTCTATTGTGTCTATTGGCTCAGGCATGACGCCGCTTCAAAACGTTTTCATACAAAATGTACGAAGGCCCCGCCCGCCGCCGCACCGCTATTCACGACACGTCGCCTTCGTACATTTTGTATGAAATCGTTTTGAAGCGGCATCATGCCACACCATCACCTTACGCCGTCTATGTATAATTCACGCCTAATGTTACTTTGTCCCACTTCTCCATAATATATTGTCAATTAGTTCGATTTCATACCCCTGTATGAAATCGAACTAATTGAGTCCCTGGAACCCTTTCCAGGGACTACGAACAACTTGTGACCATGGATACGGTGGGCCACGCTACAGCTGAACATAGTTTTGGATGTGTAGTGTGTACTGCAGTGGAAATGTAGACCCACGTTGTCAAACAAATGAATCCACGCAGCTAAAATGCACCGCGTGCCCGTGCACAGCATGCGCCGCGATGGGTCTGCGACTTTATTGAAAAAAATCTGCTGTTTCCTACAAAAGTGCAATACCTACGCTTTCAACACAGAAATAAATATGATGTTTTTTTTTTAAATTTTCAACGGTTTAGAATCATGTAGTACCTGAATCAATGGTAACAGGTTGTGCGTCGATGTCTCCCTACCACCCTGTATAATTCCAGAGATCATCTGTTGTCATCAGTAAGTGTACCATTTGAATTGGCCTCATTGAGAGGAAACATAAGATTGATTTGTGTTTCACCATCATCGTAATAATATATCATCCTTAGTTTGTGAAGTTGTTTTTGTGCGACAATTGTAACATCGTTAGGATCACAAGAAACATAATAATATTAATTTCAATATATATTTACAAAACTCAACAAAAGTGCTCTTTTAGTAGCAAAAATATATATTTACATAATTGTAACTGTCTCAAAGCCAATTTGTACCGCGGCGCCATTCGAGAGTAGAAATGGTTTTACGAAATGATTACAAGTGCGTACTAAAAATTTTATAGCCAATCTTATAAATTAATATTGTTGCCTTGATTACTAACATTTGTTTTTATATAAAAGACACGATTGTTCGTGTTTATGTATCAGTTTACTTACAAGCGTGGAACAGTGTGAAAATACGAAATGTGCTCAAAGGTATTTAGAATCAGTTTAAGTGAATGTTTTGAAGACAATTGAAAAGATTTGTCTTAGGAAAGACAAACAAAAAAATTTAGTAGCAAAATGTGTGCCCCAAATGGATAATCTACATATTTTACTATCATGCTGTGTGGTAAAAAGACTTGCCAGTAAACAAACTTCATGAGTATTCAACCCTGCTGCCGAGGGCGTACCTATCCCTCTCCGAGGCTTTTTAAATCATCCCTACAATCATGTAATGGAATCGTAACACTATTTTCAGGTATTGTGCATCTTAGCAGTATGTGCAGTAGCGGCAGTGACTGCAGAACACGCTCACTCGTCGCAGCATGTCCACAAGCACGAGGGTCACCACCACAAAGTGGAATTCAAAGACCATCACGGACATCATCACTACGATTATTATGTTAGTAGCTTACTTACACTTTTTAAACTACCTGGCTGGTCTAGTGGCTAGCTTAAGGGCTGCTGAGCATGAGGTCACAGGTTCGAAGTATTAGCTAATATCTCAGTAGTAGCCCGGAGTTATAAAACTGGCGTTGTTATACCCTGTGCCACGGTGAGCACGTTAGGCTGTCAGTCCTGAAACTATTTTCGTGCACAGATTGCCATCCCATTGGACTATGAGAGTAAGCTATAGGGACAGGTTCATCTGCATTATTTTTTCTCATGCTTAGTTGCCTGGTCTGCGTTAAGATTGGCTGTCGTGACTGAACCCTTTCCCCCTTAACACTAATTGTGTCGTTTACCTCTAGGCTCATCCTAAGTACGAGTTCAAGTACGAAGTGAAGGACCCTCACACCGGTGATCATAAGGAACATAGCGAGCACCGCGACGGTGACGGCGTCAAGGGACACTACTCGTTCAAGGAACCTGATGGCACCATCAGACATGTTCACTACCATGCTGATAAGAAAACTGGGTGAGAATCGATTATCATCATCATATATCTAGCTTTTAGAACACTAGTCGAACCTAATAGGTTTGTATTTGGTCTACCAAATGATGAATGATGGTTGCTTTATGAAGTAGCTTTTTCTGTCGCCAAGCAGTGCCAGGTAATAGAAGAACAGGAGGCATACTAAGCGATTACGATACTTCAGGATTTCGTGGAGCAGCGGTAATTTGCATCAAACTTCATAATTATTACGTAGGTATTGTGTACAAGTTCTGTGGTGTACAATACCTACATGGTTGTATGAAAAGTTTATTAAATTTAATTCTCTACAGATTCCACGCGGAAGTGAAGCACAGCACCCACCACCTCGTCCCGAAAAAGCATGAACATCATCACAAAAAGCCTGAACATCCTAAACATGAAGAACATCATGAACAATATGATCATCTCGAAGAGGGCGACCATCATGAATATTTCTCAGATTTTTTCTAAAAATATTTTGACTGTTTAGCTTATTTCCTACTGTGATTTATTTGTTGTTTTGTTTTTTCTTTTAATCGTATGTTAATTTTTCTTATGAAAGTTATTATTATATTTTTTTAAGAAAATTCTTTTCATTTATTTATTCTACCTACAACTCAAACAACTTCTCAAATTCACAGCATTTATTTAAATTAAGCCACAGGCACTTTTAGATTGTCAAAGGCTTTCAGAAAGATGAAGCTAGTTGCCCATTCCAAAGCGTACCGGCAAGTAACTATTTGAAATTATATTGTTATAAAATATTAATATTTAAGTACATCATTAATGTTGAATTTATAATTATTTGTGAGAACAATATAAAAACATGGACGTGCACGTCAAAATCGTCCAGAGAAAAAGCAAAAGAAACAAAATAATCAAATCAAAAATGAAATAATTAAAATAAGCCGTGGCAATTAAGAGATGAAAACCGTCTCAACTGACGGCGCGGCGCCACTTCACGAACATTATGCATGGATCAGCGCTGTTCAGCTCAACCATTTTAAAGGAAACTAAATGATCTAACGCTCGCGTCATCATCAGCGAGACATTCGATTGAGTATGACATACTTTCAGCTGACACGACACATTCAAGCCAATGAAAGACGTTCACAACACTTCGTTTACAGACTATGTATTGAAGATGTACTGCAAAGCCAAGAACAATGACAAATTACAATTAGTATTTCATACACAGCTAGTAAGTAAAGCAAACCCATTGCTTAAATTTTGACGTGATACAGAATAATCATTATGAAAGGTTATTTGGAACACCCAAACTTCGCAAGGAAGTAGAGAGTTAGCCCAGCTTTGCTACTGAGAATTTTTATAAAAATTAAATCCCCACACGTTGGGCCCAACGACAGCTAGACCAATGAGGCAAGCCAGTTAAAAATTTGCTATCTTGATCCAATCCTAATGAAGAAACTTTGCCTATATATATTGAAAACCTTCTCTTTCAAACTTTTAAATTGGACATAGGTACATGAAGTTGAGAGATGTGATTTTACGACTAAAAGGCTGGCTTTCAACAATAACAACGAGTTTTTATTCCTTAATTTTGTGCCAAACTTATTGGGAAATGTTTAGCTTATGAAGCTACCACAAATGAACGTCTTTGTGGACTGAATTCTGAAAAGCTGAGAATTTAAGCTCTTCTAGGAACCCTAACATGAATGCATTCAGATAACTGTAATGAATTTGATAATTAGTTTGATTACCACATAACAAAACTCCTTTATCTCTGCTCCTAAGGGTCCCAAAAAAAATTAGGTTACCAAATGCAAAAACATTTTTATTAATCGGACTGGGAGTTCCAGAATTTAGCGCCATCAAACAAACGAACGAAAAACAAACAAACTCTTCAGCTTTAGTATTAATAGGTATGAAGGCATAGACACCCTTATTTTGACATTGTACGAACGAGAGTGGCAACGGTGGTGTCACTACTGTCACTCTAGCGGAACGTCATGAACGTCAGGCAGGCGGCCATGGGACTCGTACAGTTTTGAAACGAACGGTGGCGTTGTCGAGACAGTCACGACGGATCGCTTACGTCCTGAGTCATAAT
Source organism: Gortyna flavago (assembly GCA_963669345.1). Classification (NCBI taxonomy): domain Eukaryota; kingdom Metazoa; phylum Arthropoda; class Insecta; order Lepidoptera; family Noctuidae; genus Gortyna; species Gortyna flavago. The sequence goes on from OY770131.1 coordinate 7,128,697, forward strand.
CTGTTCTCATCTGATTATAGTGGTGATATTTTTGTAATATAATTTGAGATTCCTGTTTATAAGGCTGCTGATCGAAGACCTGTCTAGTTATTTCAAGAATACCTTGTCGATTCCCCGCTTTATGATGAGTGATTCTGATATAGATACCCACGTGCCTAAAGGTAGGGACACGTTGGGAGACTGTAAAGGGGTCTCCCCGAAACCTACCCAGCTAGGTACCTACACAGTCCGACAGATTCCGTACAAAATATGTAAATGTTAATTTAACAATATTAATCAAACAGTTGCAAGAATTTTAATCACAAGATACGTTTCACGAATGCCCTTAATACACACATCAACACGGTCTAGGGATATTTTTAAAAAAGCGAATTACTATCAATGTGTTAATTATTTATATGACATGTATATATTTAAAAGATACGTTATTTAATATTCTACCATTTTTTAATAATGGTTAAGGTACTTAGATTAAAATTTCAGGATTTTATGGAAAAAAATGAAGCATAGACGGAAATCGTATATGAATGAACTTTTAATTTGTGAGTAAAAACTGAAAAAAATCATTTAATTTGTGTTTATAAACTTGAAGTTAGTAGTCTGAGAAAGCGCCCATGATGTTCATAACACGTCGGCAACGATTCGGCATGCTCAGAACAAGGTTGTCAATGTCTTGCTGCGGAATATTGTCCCATGTCCTTCTGAGGTGCGCAAAAAGTTGATCTTCTGTAGCCAGATTTTCAGGAACTTCCTTCAGAGCTTTTCTTTGCAGCATATCCCACGCATGCTCAATGGGATTTAGATCTGGCGATTGAGCAGGCCAGTCTAAGGCCCTAACATTATGTGTATGTAACCAAGCTGCTACCGTTCTCGCCGTGTGTGCCCGGGCATTGTCGTGCATGAGCAGGAAATCTTGCCCCATTTGTGTTCTGTGGGGCAAGATTACGGGCCCCAGCACCTGTTGGACGTATCGTTCTGCCGTCATATTGCCCCGCACCCAAACGAGATCCGTCCGTCCTCCAAGACGAATTCCTGCCCAAACCATAATTGTTCCTCCTTGATATGGGTGAACTTCCTGAGGGTTCTGGAGACGGCTCCATCGTCCAGGAACTCGCCAAACACGCGTCCTTCGTGAATCTGGATGGAAGCCGAACCTGGATTCATCCGTGAACAGCACATTGGACCATTGCTCACGGCCCCAGTCCACGTGGTTCCGAACCCATTCTAATCGTCGTCCACGATTGCCTCTCCGTAAAGGTGGGACCCGGAGTGGTCTACGAGAGCGTAGATTGCTTTCATGCAGTCGCCTTCTTACAGTTTGGTCACTCACAAGCACTTGGTGTTCCACTCGCAGCCTTTGGACCAATTGAGTCGCCGTTGTTGGTTGTGCTCGCGCAGTAATTTGCAAAAATCGGTCTTGTCTGGGGGTAGTGATGCGACTTGGCCCCCGGTGCCTCTCCGCTACTTCACCTGTGGCACGATAGCGTGTCCACAATCTTGAAATTACATTTTGATGGGTCCCTATGGCCTCAGCAACATTACGCTGAACAGATCCAGCTTCCAGCATTCCCACAGCTCGTAACATCTCCGCCCTCGTCAAATGTCGGCGTTGCATGGCTACAATACCTCAATTTTAACTTTATCTTTCGTTTAAAAATGAAAAAAAAAACTGTAACTAAACGTAATTCGTATTGTTTTCTAAATTTCGCACAAATGAAAATTCCCTCTCCTATACATCAAGACATTTTTATGCCACCGAAACAAAAGAATTTTCAAAAATTTAAATTTGGAATTAGTCTGAGATAAATTACAAACAAATCGGTGTATAAAAGATTCCAATGCGGCCAGTTGTTTTCGAGTTATTTAATTGAGTATGAAATATCCCTAGACCGTGTTGATGTGTGTATTAAGGCATTAATTGAGGTGTTACCTAGTGTTAGTAAAAACTGACAAAGTATTCGTAAGATTAAATGTATTGGTATAATTTTAAGATTAAGCTGAAAATTGGGAGCATTTTGTAAATATGAATTATAAATTATTTTAAGAAACGTACAAAATCGTTAAAAACTGAAGATAATGCAAGCAACTTATCTATTATAAAGAAAATGATAGCTTAAAATCCAAAATTCGTGAATTTTAAGTTTCGATCTCATAAGTACCTACTCGTGAATGAACTAACACGGAATCTAAATCTCCGTTGCTACTCCAACACGAATGTAGTTTTAACTGCACACGCAAATTAAGTCAAATGAAGTAAAAAATGTTGTAAACTGTTGTTGATTGCTAATGGTTCTGAATGTAATCAATAATATTACATCAACATTTCTTTAGTTTTTACTATATAAGCCCAGATTGATAGCAGTTATGTATCAGTCCACTAATCCACTTACTACCTTTGGTACAGAAAAAATAAATACCAAAACATGATTACTAAGGTATTTGTGTCTCTTAAATGTTTAATCAGTACTTAATTCTAGTATTTTTTAATTAATTCAAATCATAAGCACTTTTCTGTGAAATGCAGATTTCGATACGAATCTCAACCAAGTTGACATTTCATAAATCATGGCAAATTCATCTTTCAAGTTTACAAGTGTTGTGACTAGGAAATCGACCTTATACATTTTTATATTCTTTTATTGCAGGTTTTGTGTGTGTTAGCTGTGTGTGCTGTAGAGGCAGTCTTAGCTGAGGAAGGTCACTCATCGCAGTACATCCACAAACACGACGATCACCACACGAAAGTTGAATTCGTAGACAAGCATGGACATCACGACCATGATTACTATGTTAGTTACTTCAAAACTTACCGGCTCAACTTTTGCCTTTTCTAAAGTCCCTGACTTCGGCCCGGAATCGACCAATTACATAGGTTGAAATCCACATCACGTCTCTTGTGTCTCTTCTGAGATTAGTTGATTCCTGCACGTCTCTGCTCCGCTCCGCTCGTCACCGCCTCAGTGGAACAGTGAACTTGTTTGTTTGATTTCTTTGTTATCGCAAAACTAAAGAAGAATATCAAGACAGACCCGTCCACCTAAAACCGTGGTTATCTTTATCACGATCTTGGCTCGCTCGTCAATTAGTTGCAACAGCTTGGTATTTAATTGATCGTAGCTTTAGCAACCCATATTGAAAAACAAAACTAATCATAACGTTTACCTACAGACGCATCCTAAGTACGAGTTCGAGTATAAGGTGAAGAACCCTCACACTGGCGACCACAAGTCGCAGCACGAACATCGTCATGATGACAGTGTCAAGGGACACTACTCCCTGCAGGACCCTGATGGTTCTGACAGACATGTCCACTACCATGCTGACAAACACTCCGGGTAAGTAAACTTGGGATCAATAAGCTTAGACCCTAGAACATTGATTACCTAATTAATGCTAAAGAATAGCTTTAACTAACCTATTATATTTCGGCCACCAAGAGAATGAGCTCCTGACACCTGTCAGTAGGACACGATTAGGAACTAATAAAGTTTAAATTCGTAAAACTCAACGTTTGCATTTTTCTGATTTAGCATCACAGTGATCTTTATTGTCGTTGCTAAACGGTTGCTGTCAGGTGTAAAATAATTGTGAATGGACTTTTATCTATCTGACCAGGAGTCATTCTCTCATTGGAAGACGTGTGTGAATAGTCCTGCAATGCCATGTTTACCTAGGACTGGATATTTCTATCACAAATTACTCACCAACCAATATTATTTTATCGTCCACATTTGTCCAATAATGATGTTTCCTTTTTCAGTTTCCACGCAGATGTGAAGCACAGCACACATCATCATCACTAAACTTTACATTTTTACACGACTGCTCAAAACAAGGAATGTTATGTTTTTAAGTTAACTTGTATTCGTATCTCCTGTTATTGTTATTTTAATTTGTTATACTTTTATGTGTTAATAAATATCAGCCTTTTTACTAAAACTACTTACTTATACTTACCCTTAATTTAATCAAAGTTGTATAGATTATTCATAGATGCAATAGTTGTATTAATGCCCCTTATATACTCGCTCGAATAGATAGTTCAGACAATATGATTACCTGCTAAATAAAATAATGAAAGCTTATGTGCACCATTGATGTGGGTAACATATCGAACACCGTACAGACGCAGACATATATGTTAAAAAAATGCAGTACATTCGTTGCTACACGAACATTTCATCAACAAAAGCGTGAAACAGTATTTTGCTCTCCGTTAAAAACTGGTTACTACTCATCGTTCTCTTGCCTTTATCCCAATTTATTCGGGGTCGGCACAACATGTATTTTTCTTCCATATTTCTCTATTAGCCGTGATCTCGGTAGTCACTCCCTTTCTATCCATATCCATCCATCGTTTGTTTGGTCTTTCCCTACTGATATAGTTATCCACATTCATAATATCCTTTTATTCTGACGACATTTTCCTTATTCCTCCGCATCATATACCCGTACCATGACAAGCGATTTCCACACAACTTGTTACTACTGAACTACAAAAAAGCATTAAAACTTTTCCATTGTATTTCTTATTCTTAAGTAAAAACTTAGCGATGTACCTAATTCAGACCTTACATCATCTCTCTCGTCTCATTGATGCTTGAGTTTAGCTCTTGACCAAGTCTTATGGACTGTAAATTGACTATACATATACATAATTAACAATTTATAAAGATAAAATGATAAACTAAGTAAAGTATAGCATCTGCTTGTAAATAAAAAATTACACTTCTCATTCTTTAAAATTCTTTTGCATTTTTTAAATTTGGGATCCAACGGAAATACGTAATAATGTTTTGTGGGATACAACCCCAAAAATACATATTAAACTGGGATTGAAAAGTGGGATCCAACGAAAATAAATAAAAAGGAAAACATCATGAGAAAACCGGTTTGTCCTAGAACCAAAAATTCGAAGACACGTGACATCCACCAACCCGCACTGGGCCCGCGTGGTGGTTTATGGCCCACTCCCTCTCACTGAAAGGAGGCCTGTGTCCCAGCAGTGGGAACATAATAGGCAATTATGACTTCTCATTCAGACAAAATGTAACTGATTCCTGCGTTTGCTAGTTTGCTAACTACGTAATGGTTACTTCATTCGGACTATTCTGTAAAATACTCACCAGCGCAGCGTAAGTGTGGTGCTTTTTAGAAAAGGACAACAACATTAAATTATGAAGTGCTCTGGTTGGTACATTCACACTATATCTCGAGACTTTTAGGGAAGTATGTGTTCCATTGTGAAAATTCTGATCTACGGGCAAAAGAAACAACGATTACCTAGACCTTGGAATTTCCTCAGACAAATGTTAACACATAGTTAACAAATCATAAAACTTTTGTCATGTTACACTAAAATAAAGCGATCGTACTTGGCGTTTAAAACCTTAAAGCATTGAAAAGAAGTCCACGATTATAGGAAATGAAAAAATTATAACCGCATAAAAACTTTATGAGCCAGTAAGTTAAGCATGAAAAATTACTTTAAACCCTTTCGGAAGTTACAAATATTGGATTTGTTCTTTGTTTGTGTATCTTCCCTTCAATAACGATAGAAATATTGAATGTTACTTTCATCCTTTCACTAAACTCGTACCTACTGGATCTCCTACTACTAGATAATCTAATGCCGATAGTGTAATACAACTGATTGAGCGCTGATTTTCAATAGTCAGATAACTGTTATCCAAAGACTAAAAATTGCGGTTTGACTACTTTTGTATAGAAAATAATTATGTCAAGCTACCATTTATTCCTCACATAAAAGTCGCATTTCAACTTCAGTAGTTGGCTTACAAAAACGACCAATGTGGATTGTCGGGCATAACAAAGTAGGAAAGAGGAAGAGGTCTTATCTGTCTTTTAAAAAATCAACCTATAGTTTAAATAGAGTAATAAAAACTGCTCGCTATTAATCAAGTTGCGATTGCTGTGGCCAGCATAGTGATGTATAGCCATACTTCACAACATACGACACATTCACAACACACAATCATCCGGAATCGGTGTCCGACACATTCATCATCTGACATGGAAACATCCTCATATTATTTTAAATTCAAATTCCTGAATCTTGGAGTGTACGATTGAAGTTCAACAATTTTGACCGGACTTTTTCTTTGTCGTATCGATGATTCCACGTTAAAAGTTTTGACCACAATTCAAGACTGCGACAAGAATTTACTCTGATAGTGAAATAGATGTCGATTTCATTATATCCCTGGAATGGAATTAACAATGCTTAATTTAAACAAAAGTCATTATACATAACTATTGAGCTGTGCCATCTCAGACTCACGTGAAATTATCTTAATAGACCTGAAGGCCAATTCTCGTAATTTAAAACGTTCAAAATCTAGTAGCAGTCTCATCTTAGCGACAAACAAATGTCAAAAACTTGTCAAATTTGAGATAGTTTTGACAGATTGAGACAGATCAGACTGTGAACGTTCTTAAAATTACCAGAATTGCCCCTCTGGAGCCTATTTTAAACCGACAAACGGCAGGTAACAGGAGACAATCTGACATTCCGACAATTTTTTCCATACATTTTCTGATTTATGCACGTGCACATGTCGTGAAAAGTGACAATTATGTAATTTTTTTACAAATATGTCGCATTTTAAGTTCTGTTAAATAGGGGGCCCTATTTAACAGAACTTAAAATGCGACATATTCTTGTTCTTCGCCCGACATCCATTATCTATTTATAACATGCGTTATTTAATTCAGTGCAAATTATCGTTTTGATAAAACGCCAAAATAATATTAAGTAGGTACTTAATAACGAAATCAAAGATTCTGCCGTCTTTTATGTACGTACTTCAATTATTAAAATTATCGTAAATGTGCATTTTTGCGATTCGATTATTATGCACGTCGTACTGTCGCAAACGTTTTTAGTGCCAGAAATTCAAAGTGAAATCGTTATTACCTTGGTAGCTTTACTTTTCACTATAAATACCTCGATTTTTTTAAACTATGTATCAGTTTAGTCAAATACCTTTTATCTTACGTACCTACATCGGATTAATACAACATGGTTTCTAAGGTAATATCTTAGAAATTTGCATGTTTTTGCAGCATTTTTAAATGGCCCAGAATAGCTTCATAGACGAGATTTATATTTTTTCTATTTCCACTAAAAAGCAATAGATTCATGGTCTTAACCATGGAATCATTTGCATATTACTAAATAACAATTAATAACAACTCTTTGACAGTTTCAGTTAGTATAGTGACAAAGGAGATTTTTAACTGACGTCTTTTGCATAGGGACAGCTAATCCAGCACAATTACTTAAAAAGTGAACTCTTCTATATTGTAATTTGCAGGTGTTGGTGTTAGCCATGTGTACTCTAGCAGCAGTGACAGCAGAACACGCTCATTCCTTGCAGCACATCCACAAACACGACGGTCATCATCACAAAGTGGAATTCAAAGATCATCATGGACATCATCACTACGATTATTATGTATGTACATAGGTATTTTTATAAGTGGTAGAAGAGCTTTTGTGAAGGAGCTCGTCTGGGGAAGAATTACTACCATACCTATTTTTGATACCAAGCAGTGTTAATATCTTCCCATCTGAACGGAATGGGTACCATTGTAATTACAGGCATGTGAGGAACAACTTTTTCTCTGAGTTGGCATCGCAATTTCTTTGTTTGATGTTGCGAATATCCATACGTTACTACTGGTGGCAAGCAGTCAACCTGATGAGGATGACTGCCTGCTAGAATGCCCCACGAACAAAAAAAAAAACTCACCTGCTGAACTGTTGAAAAACAAAACACTACCTAATCATATCGTTTACTTCCAGACACATCCTAAGTACGAGTTCAAGTATGCGGTGAAAGACCCTCACACCAAAGACCACAAGGAACAGCACGAGCACCGCGATGGTGACAGCGTTAAGGGAGAGTATTCTCTGCATGAACCTGATGGCTCCGTCAGACACGTTCACTACCATGCTGACAAACATTCCGGGTAAGCTTCTTACAGCACTACTTTTAACTACAGTGTAGTTTCCATTTGGGATAAGGGCAAGATAATGGAAAAATAACTTTAATTCCTAAACTATTAAGTTCAGCTTACGCTACAACAATAAACATATTTATATTTTTTTCAATAGTGCTAGTCACTCTGAAATCAACTTAATGATCATTGAAATAATGTTGATATTTGCTTAACTTGAAATAAGGTGGCGTGCAGCACTGCGCACTTTTGCTATAGGTACACTTATAAGATGTACATCTAGATTATACTTTCTGTCTTAAAACATTGTGTTTTGTCTTTTCAGTTTCCATGCAGATGTAAAGCACAGCGTCCACCACATTGTTCATCATCATCATCACTGAATCACCAAATGTTGTTATTTCTTTAAATATATTTTGTTATGTTTCGTGTGTAAATAAATCTTAACTCAAATTGAGACTATTTATTACTTATTCTCGCTGCTCCTGCAGAAAACCTAACCTAACGAAGTTGCAATTTAAAGAATGCCGTAGCTAAAAGGTATAAAGGCCCCGAAAAACGCAAGTAACCTTATATGGTGTGGTAGGGGTCAAAGGATACCATTTCCTAACAAAATAATAGCAAACTATACTAAGAACTCTAAAACTGAAATTATTATTTATTTATTACTTATAGTTTCTGCCCGCGGCTTCGTGTGCGTGAATGTCGGCAATTATCCCACGGGAAAAAAAGTAATCTATGTCCTTTCCCAGGATGCCATCTATCTCCTTGCCAAGTTTATCAAAATCCGTTCAGTGGTTTTGGCGAGAAAAGGTAACTTACAGAAAGAGTTACTATCAAAAATATTATTAGTATATTAGTATGAATTATTATCAGCTGTTTGTGTCCCACTGCAGGGCAAAGGCCTCCCTTCCCGCATTTTACTTATTCCTATATACTGCTGTTTGTTACCAACACTTGTGAAATAACTGGCTGTTGCCCGCGTCTTCGTCTGCGATCCAGGATAATAAGTAAACTATATCCTTCTCCAGGTCATGGTCTACCCATGTGCCAAATTTCATCAAAATCCGTTCAGCCGTTTTAGCGTGAAAGCGTAACAAACAAACAAACTATATTACAGTTATACATTTATAGTTAGGAAGTAAGGATTCGAGCTCGTCCCGTCTGTTCCTCCTGAGCATGAAGAAACAATTATATTAATTTCTAGTTCTTAACCTTTTTCTATGGCTTGGTTCACAAAACAGAACAATGGTAAATTAATAATTGATTTTTATTACTTCTGCATTCGTTTCTGTTCTAATATAATAATGGGTTTACAAACGATGATAGTGTGACCTGTGTGCTTTTTAATTCTTTCACGCTTCTGGGTTTATATTATTTTATTAATAATTCGAGTAATCAGAAGTAATAAATTTAACTAAAGTAGGCAGAAGTAATATGTAGAAGAAAGCCAATTACAAGTTTCCACTTGTATGAATATTGCCATCACCATCGCATCGCGTGAAAAAATATTGTATCATTTCAGGATTATAAATATTTAACATAAGCGCAAAGTTACTGACTAATAACTTGTATGTCTAGCAGGTATTTGGCACGTGTCACTTATAATAATATTTTATACAAATATTATGAAGTAACGTCACTACATATAAAAAGGCGTAAAAACTATAAATACAGATCGCATAAGTCATATCTACCGTGTAAACAGGCCATTATTATTATGCAATGTTACAGCGTGCCTGTCAATAGTTCAATAGGTACATGTTACTAGTTTAATAAGAACTACGCATGGAATTCCTTAACGTGTCATCATTATTTCACTAGCCTTGATCCAAATCCTGGTGCGACTGTCAGCTGTCCACCCACCGCAATTTACATACGACGTACGGCATTTCATACAAACTTTCAAGCCCTTGTTTTTCGAAATGATTGAACCGATTTTAATGAAACTTCATACGCATAAGTAGAATACAAAGGTCTAAGAAGTTAGTAAAGAACATTTTCGAAAAATAGTGTTAAAGACATCGGTTCATGCATTTCAAAAAACAAGGGCTTGAAAGTTTGTATGAAATGCCGTACCTACGTCGTAAATGCTCTTAAGGGCTGAATTCCTGTTACGCTGATGTCGGTCGCGTACGGTCAGTACCAACATACGCGCCGCTGACGTCAGCGTCGCAGTATGGTGCTATATATCTAGAACACAATGTATATTCACACGCGCGACCGACGTACGCGACCGACGTCAGCGTAACAGGAATTTAGACCTAAACCTACTGGCGCAAAGCTGTCATGAAAATGATGGCAGCGGGGTATAACTTTACGGTGTCAAATAACGTTATATGAAAACACACCAACTTACTTTCATAAATAAGGATTCAGTGACTTCATTCGCTGCATGGTCAATTGTTTACGCTATAAGGCGGCCACAGCTCTTCTAGGAAACATTAGCTTTACTGGAGGATACACATGATCTATTTTCAGTGGAATAGAGAAGAAATGAAGAGGTAACGATGACTGCCTAAAACAACCGTTTCCTAGAAAAACGACTCCGTCAAATTATAACAGCCGTCGTGAAATCTGTCATTATCTCCAGTATTTTACATTAAGTTGTCATAAACGCTCTGTATTTGGACAACCGTTATGGTGTGACAGTTCACCGCTTTTTTAGGAAACCAAACACATTACATTTTGGTTTACAACGACGTACCCATTTGGTACCTTTTTGGGCTGTACCTTCGTTTTTTTCATAAAAAAAAACGAATACCTATTCTAGATATAATGCTATTAAAAAAAAAGATTCCGACGAATTGAGAACCTCCTCCTTTTTTTGAAGTCGGTTAAAAACAATAAGTAGGTATACGAGTAAATATGCACGCTTGGAAATCATGATAGCGTGACTGTCTGTCACTTACACCTATATTGTGTTTTTTTTTTAACCGGCACATGGCTCCGCCACTTAGAAACACATAAATTCTCTATTTAATAGGAAACAATCTAGAGACAAGAACAGGACAGGGCGAATGCAATAATTCAACAATCTGGTTGCCATAACTTGAGCCGGGACAAAACCCAACACGGACCCTTGGAACAAATAATCCGATTCTACGAAAGTATGGTGGTTTGGGCTGAGCGTGGTGATTTTAGGATGTGAGGAATGATAACGAATACGCAAGGGCAGTTGGTGTCGAACCGCTTTAGGATACGGACTTCCTAGTCCAGTTAAATTAGGAGATTTTAGAGAATACCAAGAGGCCATGTCCGAGTGGCCTGTCGCGAGATAACGGTTATTATAATTATAATAAGTTAAATATAGTTGGATTGAAGCCCAGATTAGACTAATATAGTATTTTGTTTGTTGGTGTAGCTGGGTGAGTCCTTCATTATAATAATTATCCTAGGCTGATAGAATTATTAAAGTTCTTATAACTAATCAGACAGAGAAGTGTTGCTGGGGAGTTTGTTGCGCCACTTCTTCTCCCCAGCCTAAACACTAGGAAGAGGTGAAGGGTGGGTGCTTTGGGGCTGTCTATAGACCTTCAAGAGAGTTGATCCACGACTTTATTAATTAATAATTCTTCATTTTTTTATTCTCTACTCTATTATCTATTCTAGTAGGTACTATAATTCTTGAACTTTGTATTCTTTGCCTCCGGCCAATAATAGTGCTTTAAAAGAGATTATTCAAAACTCTATCAAATGATGATTCTTGAATTTAGAATCTCAACTCTATAATCTAGTAATTCTTGAATGTTGTATTCTTTATCTCAGACCAATAATTCGGTCAGACTGACATGAACACTTGTCTTGCAGATATGTTTGTTGTGCAAAGGGTGAACTTCCAGGGGTTTGGGTGACCACATCTATCGCATATCCAGTCCAAGGACTGATAGGGACTATGTCTCCAAAAGAGCATGATGCCGACGCAATGCCGCTGAAAAGCCGCTTGCGTCACTACGGAAGTGTTGCTCTGAGCACGAGTGTGTGTAGATGTGAGGTATCGTGTGAGTAATGACTGATCAAATACCAGTTACATTAATTAAATATCAGTACAATATTAATTACATTACACTAATATTTCGTATCTCTGTCCATTTTACTGTGTGTACATAAATAAATAAAATAAATACATTTTAATAACTATAAAACAAGGTGCGTTTCCGTTCTGTCTTGGCCAACATATTATGTAGGTGTACCAGCACCGACATATCAATGCATTTTTACGAAATCAACACAAACAAACAATTAAATTATCGTAAATAATGTTAACTGCCAAATATTCAAAATGTGAACTGTAGAAATCAATGTTTGTACCTTGATTACTTTAGTTTTTAATATTCTATATAAGCCACGATTTTTTAAGTGATACATCCAGTCAGCTAACAAACTTAGCACCTTCAAGTACCTACAGGCACCAGCAAAAAAAATAATTCAAAATGTCTCTCAAGGTATTATTTTATTCTTATTTCAGGGCTTACTATATACCTACATATAATGTTTATTTTCCCATAAATTTGATTGTTCTTACAAATCACTGACTACAGGAATAAGAGATTCTTCCAATATGTTTCTATCTGTTCCAGGTTTTGATTGCATTAGCTGTGGTAGCAGGTGCTTCAGCGGAGCACGCTTACTCATCGCAGTACATCCACAAGCACGACGGTCACCACCAACTCGTGCACGATCACGGGCATGACGACCATCACCACGGACATGACGAACACCACTACGGATTCCACATTTACCACCACGGACACGACAGCCATCACCACGGACAAGACGATCATCACTTTGGACACGACGGCCACCACTTTGGACACGATGACCATCACCACCACGGACACGATGACCACCACCACGTACACCATGAACACCATGTCGACTACCATGTTAGTAGCCCCACTTTTTTAATCTCAGTATAAATTTTTTGAGTTCGACCGTTTTCATACTAATTCAACAGAGATACTGGACTACATACTATGATTAATACTTTTGGAACTAGCTGCCTCCAAAGCACAAAGGGTTAATAATACCTATGTAATAAATGATCACCCATTTCAAGACTAGCCGCCTTTCCAAGGTTTAGCGCAGCCACTATAAAATCGCGAGTTCTTCCTCTCAAAAAATACTAAAGTGATATTATCTTCCAGGCACACCCCAAGTACGAGTTTGAGTACAAGGTTGACGACCATCACACCGGTGACCACAAATACCACCATGAGCACCGCGATGGTGAACACACTAAGACCGACTACTCGGTGCACGTGGACCACATTGTTGCTGACCACCACCATCATTATTAATAATTATAAAATAATTTATTTTAATTTAATTAATCAAATTACCACCTGTGTATATTATCTTGTTGTTGCTTATTAAGGCAGAGATTATTTAAATATTTAAAAATAAATAGGTACTACCATCTAATAGATGTTCGGTATTTTTTTATCCTTTAAAAAAAAATCCTTTTCTTTTCCCATGGCCAATACATTTAAATATAATTTATTTTAGTATCTATCTTAAAACTCATAGCGACAATACCTATTCATAGTGATATTTTACATAAAATATAAAACTATTCTATCCATTTTTGTTATCACCATCTTGGCGATAACTTATGCGAAATGCATTCGTTTGCTTTATAAAATGTAAAGTACCTGTCGTAAAATGCATTATATAACGAAAAAACCTTTCAGTCTCAAATAACTATTAAAATGAGGGGTATCTATCCAGAGGGCTGTCTCGTTCTTTATAATTCCAAAGATTTAGCATTGCCATGCAACGTGGTAATGCTGCCAGTCTGCTAGGCATGTTTCCGGATGGCTGTGATGCGGACGAGTACTTCGACGCCTAAAGGCTGATTTTACCAAAGTCAGATATCTTTTATACGTGGAATAAAATTGGCGTCTGACAGTTCTAGTATGGAAAAACTGTCAAAAATTCAAAATGTATTTTCACAATGAGACTTATTCTCGGTAAGTATAAAAGGTTGGTAAAATTCACCCGTGTTATGTTGTTTTTTTAGTTAGTTAGTAATTTAATTTAGTACCTATTGTGAATAGAAAATTGCATTAAAAATATAACAAATTGTATTAATATTATATTAATGACAACGACAAGTTAGAACAAGTTATAAACATTGAACAAATGAACAGTGCTTGGCCTAACTACCTACGCGCCTCGCTTGCAACACTTTCGGAGTATAACAAATGGTTTTTTCAAGAGTAATATTGTTGAAGAAATTTTTATTACTTCGACACGAGCCATTATATTATTGTAAATAAAAATAATACTTATACATAACTATTAAAAATGTGTTTGAAATTGATAATGGCGATTACCCTTTGGTATGTACGCAAGTGCCAAAAGAGCTTGTAAAACATAACGTACATTCCCTTATGATATAAACATATGAGTATAAATTTTACGTACGAATACTAAAGTAAATAAATGTTATTATAATTGGGCTGAACACGTCTGCCGCATGTCAAAACAACAATGGGCCAAACTCACGACCCAATGTTCCGAAAGGCAAGCGACATCGCGGCAGGCCCACACGGAGATGATAGGTTGAGCTGACCGAGTAGAGTGGAAGGAGAGTATTGAGGGGATTTACCCTGCAGTGAGAACATTACAGGCTTTTAATAATAATAAAACATTACATATAACACATAATCATAAATTCTAAAGGGTGGCATACATCGACGCACAAACTGTAACCATGAATTCAGCGCAAAATTAAAGCCGTAATAACAAACTTTGAGAGCTTCAGGACCTTAATTGACAGTAGCGCCAACTGGTGAGCACAAAAACGGTAGCCTTTATTGCTAGTAAGTCAATGGTCACAAATTCTGATTGACAGCGTAACACTATTCACGTTAACCAAAGCCAACAACAGGTATATACTTGGGTTAGTTGGTAGGGTAGCAGGGATACTAGGTATGTGTAACTCAATGTAACTCATTGACGCACTACTTATGTTAATTTTAAGGCTAAGTAAATACATACAATTTTACAAAGTAATAGTCAAGTTTCTAAATCAGGTGCCGACACCAGGATGCGTGACCATTTCTATCTCTATGCTACGAAAAAAAGACATTCCCTTTTGACAACTTTTCTTCGTTATACATCACGTCGTCGAAAACTTTCTGTCATTTCGTCTTTCGGTTCTAAGGTGGTCATGGTACGGGTGCAGGCGTCAGGGTCGAAATATCCTCTGGGGGGCCAGAGCTCTTTATTAAGATACATCTTTGGATGTCTCGACACCCTGATCTTCTTCGCTAAACTCGCAGATTGGAGCCACACCGTCCCCACTTGTGATTAGCATTATCAAGGTTTTATAGGCTGTGGCGAGACAGTGCTTCCTTACCCAAACTCTCTCGCTGAAGACCTCCGACCAGGAAATGAGTTACCTTGGGTAAGCTGGAAGTCATTAAACAGACTCCGGACACAGGTTGGCCAAAGCATTAAAATATGTTCAGGTGGAGATTCATAGACTTGAAGTGTAAATATGGTGCTGTTCCATAAACAATGGGACACTTCGTGTTCTGTCAACTGCGTTACAGGAACTGATGAACGCTGGTGATGGCGCCAAGCAAGTAGCCGAACTCTGGGCCGAATTCATTAGATTGCTAACGACACGCTACGAAGAAGAAGGTTCTATATTATTTATGGTACTTAGCAAACAAATTGTATTGCCCTACAAAATTATTATGTATCAATAATGACTCAATTGCAATTGCAGCTGTACAGTGCACCTATAATATTGTCACTTAAGCAATTAGTGTAGGTGTAACGTAAAAGTACACTTTTACGAAACAATCCATATTATAATAACGTAATTAATTTTTAGTACCGACCATTCAAAGTGAAATCAATGTTACCTTGATTGTTTTGTTTTCAATATAAAAGCAACGGTTTTTCTCACTATGTATCAGTTCATCTGTGAGCTTAGTACCATTAGTACAACAACTCCGTCCACAACCAACTACCCAAAATGTCTTTCAAGGTAAAAAGAGTCTATTTTAAAAAGCATTGTTTACATAGCTACCTCAAAAAAGTATCTATTAATTTTTGATTTCCTATTAAATTGCTTCTTTTTTTTTTCTAATGGTGTCTAATTATCTTTGGCGGATTCCTAATCATTAAATTATTGTTACCCTGCTTTCTTCTTTATCTCAATGCAAGTGCAATTTAATCTCATAACTTTAATCCAAGTTGATCTACCTGCTGATTAATGGCTACTGACTGATATTGAAGCCTTATTACTGTAACAAACTGACAGACAGTAACAACTTAAACCATGTTTAAGGCAAATAAATATTTATCATTTATCTATCTCATCTTAATGTTGTGCTTAATACAATTTTCTCGTTCCAGGTCATGTGCATCTTAATCTTGGTGGTGGTGGCAGCAGTGACAGCAGAACACCACGGGTTCTCATCACAGCACATCCACAAACATGACGGACATCACCATAAGGTGGAATACAAAGACCATCACGGCCATCACCACGTTGACTACTATGTAAGTTTCACTTATAAACTTGGGTAATTACGTCAATTCCCACAGATTAATAGTTCCATGCTTAACAGAAAAAAAACATAGTAATGAGGCACTGAAGTTAGGAACGCTAATCGTACGAAATCTTGCGCTGAGTCAATAAAACAAAAAGTTGATGTTTAAACTTTTGCGTAGTTTCAATATACGCTCATAGGTCTTCATGTGGCTTGCAGCTTAACTTAGCAGATCTATCGAAACCTATCACTACCACTACATTACCTAATGGAGATGTTAATGTAAGTGGTAGATACCTACCTACCGACAAACTGTTTAAAAAAACGATAAAAAACCCCTAAAGTTTTAAGAAATATTAGACTCTTAAAGTCGATGTTTTCTTAGAGAGTCATCCCAAGTACGAGTTCGAGTACAAGGTGAACGACAAGCATACCGGTGACCACAAGGAGCAGCATGAGCACCGCGATGGTCACAACTCCAAGAGCGGCTACAAAGTGCACGTAGACCACATTGTGCCTCATCATCATCACCATTGAGGAATTAATTACTGAATGTTTGTTAACTTAGTGTGTAAGGAAACAGAAAAGGCAAAAAGTTGCAAATAAATGTTTAAAAAATTATTGAATTTAAAATTTATTTTTCCACAACTAAAACACATAACTATTATAATACTCGAAAACTTCGTGAAAATATAAATAAAATTCACTCGTTCCACTAAAATCCCCTGGGGTCACTTGTCTATGCAAGCCTAATGTACCTCTTAATACCAAAAAAAAATTCTTATTATAAAATCAAAAATAATATCTTCACAACTGTTATTCTACCCTGCGCTCCAAGACAGATTATTGACGTTGCGCCGCACAGTTGAAGTGGACTAGGCTGGCCACGTCTGCCGCATGACTAATGAACTGTGTGTAGAAGATGGCGATGGCGGGACGAGCCGTACAAAAGAAACGACCAGTGGTCCACATTAGCACTCCAGTTGCAAGTACTAGAAGTCATGGGGAGAGGTCTTTGTCCAAATAGTGGGGTGATACTGGCTAACAGTAACAGTAATGTAATGACAGACTTTTATTAACGTGCCGCTCTTATAAAATAATAAATTTATTTTATAACAGACTTTCCCTAATACCTCGATTTTCTTTTAAATACAACTATAGGCCGACCGCTTAACTGAGACGTTGCCTAAGGTAACAGCGCGGTGCGAAAGGGGTGTGGTGACGTGATGCTAGAGCTCAGTGATTCGTCAACTTGTGATAACTGTCACCCCTCCCGCACCGCGCAGCTACCTCAGGCAACGTCTCAGTATAGCAGTCGACCTTTAGATGAGTTCTCAATTCATAGATTTTACAACCACTGTTTCTACATTATCTATGGCGTAAAATAACGGCACTTCATCGCAAAAGCTGTTCTGCTGCCGTTGTGGCACTTACCTCCACGGAAAAATATTGTATTTGGGCGCCATATTTTCAATAATACTTATTGCGATTTTGCTGAATAAAAAAAAACATGTGTGTAAGAAAAAACTCGTGTGATACTAAAATATTATAAACCGAGCCGCAAACGAGGTTTATGAACTCACAATCGTGTTATAATTTCCCCTATGATATGTAACAGTTTCATAAACTGTTATTTTCTATCAACTTTATCACAAATTTTAGTGGGCATCCACTATCATAAATTCTATGTATGATTCTTCTTTGATCTACTTTTTTTGGAAAACAAGAGCACCATCGAGATATTACTAGGTTCGTTATATGAATACCAGAAGAAATTATGAAAATCTTGTTTATTAGAAAACAAATCTAAGCATGGCGGTTACTAGCCGGATCATCGACACGATACAGTACCTAGCGATGACGCGACGTGTAGGTATGTAGGTATGATTTAGTTAGAACATTGTGAGAATATCCATTGGCATTTAATTGAATTCTTCTTCTTCTTCGTGTCGCTGGCACGACTGTATTTCAAATCTTGTTTTCCCAAAACTTTGCCACTTCCACGGCGTTTTCTGTGGCAGCGTAAAGGTCACCTTGACTGCATGTTTTGGGACACAGAGGGCAGGATAAGAGGTGGAGCATCGTTTGTGACATAGCTGATGAAGATGAAGATGTAAGTCCAACCTGGTAAAGTGGGGCTACCTTGACGCAACGGTAGAAGGGTGTGATTTAATTGAATTGAACAAGTATTTATTTAGTTGAAAAAAGTGCAACTGTGGTAATTGTCTCTTTGGTTCAGATATCTCGAAGAGGTAAGTAATGCCCTTTTTTTTTTTTTTTTTTAAGGATGGGAAATCATCCAATGACCCCTCCCGCTCTGGGTGGAGCGGAAGGGAGTGTCAGACTCTTACTGACTAAAACCCATCCGTGTTCCTTCCTTAGCCCTTTATGTTCCGGGGCAGCGGTAACCCTTTCGGACAATCCCGCTGCCCTTTCGGACAATCCCGCTGCCCAAGTAATGGCCTTACAATTGAATGCTTAATTTAAAGTAAAGTAAATTAATTGTAACCAAAATGACTACCCACTTTAAATCACTGTAATTCTTTGAGAGTTGTATGAAATGACTATAACACGGAAAATTGACGTAGGCTGACAATTTGCTGAAAAATTTGTTTTTTTGACTGTATTTACATGGACAGGCCATAACCTAACTATCCATCAACAGGAATGACTAAAAACCATCGGTAATTGCTACGCCACGCCGCGCCGCGCCGCCGCCCCGGCGCCGTAGCCATCGTAGCGCCGTATAATATAAATGTAATTCTGAATACGATTATTTTATTTGGTAAATTTTTATCCTGGGAGATGATTATTTTTGTTGGTAAATTTTAAAAGTATAAATTAAACTTTTCGAGCGTGGTTTTTATAATTTTATAGAGGTATGAGGAACAGGGTGTAAAATTCACTCATCCTCCATAGAAAAGGGAAGATCTTCCGACTAAACGGGTGATGTGTCTGGCGGGCAACCACAGAATACTAATAAGTACCTTACGGGCAACTGCCCGATGATTCGTGTTGCGCAGTAAACTCTGCATGCGAGGCGTAGATACCGCTACAATTTATATTTTTTAAGTATCGTAGAAGATTACAAAAATCAAATCTTTGGTGGATATTCCTATATAAAACAAATGCAATAAAGATGCTGTCTACGTGACAAAATTGTTTGCGTTGATTTTGGGTAATTTTACTACATTTATATTATTAAAAACAATGTCTTAGTAGGTTTGTATTACGATTTTCGTGATACGATTAATTATGAACTTATAATATATCTGTGTTACGTAATTTATGTTATAGTCCTCCGTTAATTTTAAATTAATTAAATACTCGTGTTTCCGTTACATTCGCAAATTCGTAATGTACTTGTGCATAAGCAATATACATGCGTGTGAATGTGCTTTTACGAAATATTTAAAAAGTTCGCACAATATTCAAACGTTGCACTCTGTCGTCATATAAAAATATAGAGTTAATTTTTTGCAACAATAATAGCTTTGTTTTGAATATAAAAGTTGGAATTTTGTGAGTATTTATCAGAACACTACTGAGTTTGGTGAGGTTAACAACAGAAGTAAAATACTCAAAATAAAAATGATTTCAAAGGTATTTTCTATTTTTAAATTCAAACATAGTGGTCATAGTGACTGTGCAATTTAATAAATTCTACCATACTTGGTTGATATCCCGACCAGTCGTATTCATTATGCGCACAGCTAAAGTGTGGAACTCTCTCCCAGCGTTTGCATTTACCCGTCTGCCTGCAAATGTGAACAGGCATATTCGGGGCACGCTCGTTCTATCATAGACCTCATTCATTTATTTTCATCAGACGTGATCAAGACCAAGAGCGGAATCATTCAACAATAAAATAAATTTCTCAATAATTTTTATTTGTGCTGCAGGTGTGCATATTAGCAGTGATAGCAATAATGGCAGTAGTGGCAGTGACAGCTGATGATGGTCACTCTTCAATACACATATCCAAACACGACGATCATCCCGTGAAAGTGGAAATAAAAGATGAACACCACCATCATCACCACGTGGACTACTATGTTAGTTACATCCAAATTTTTTATTAATACTAATACTTTTGTAGTAGAAGTCATTCGAGTTTCGTCCCTAGGATGACAACGCACCAGCAATGCCTCTGGTATTACATATGACTATAGGCTAACTACTTACCAATAGCTGGGCTATTTGCTGGTTTTCCATCAAATAAAAATTGGTAGATGTCACATGTCTTGGAATTTTCAGCTAAATAAAAATGACTTTTTTAAATTCCAGACTCATCCCAAGTACAAGTTCGAGTATGAAGTAAAGAGCCACCACACAGGTGAACACAAATCCCACCACGAACACCGCGACGGTGACAGTGTCAAGGGAGAGTACTCTCTGCATGAACCTGATGGCTCCACCAGGCACATTCACTACCATGCCGATAAGAAAACTGGGTGAGAATCTATTATCATTTATAATTATCGTCTTGCTTTGCAAACAGTGGCAGTAACAGGTTGGTAGGTATCGATTTGGTCTAGCAAGAACTAGTATCTTTGTGAAAGAGGTTATCTAGGGTAGTACCTACTATCACAATACGTAACTTAATTTCTTTTTTTTCTTCATTATTATCATCATCAGTATTGCAACTCCCATTTACACCAACTATTGAATATATCTACATAAATAGCTATGAAGTCTCTGTTTCATCACTGTAATAGGAAGCACGTCCCCCGTTTTCTACTTTTCACATAGTAAGTAGTGGTGGTGGTGGTAGTGGTGTAGTGGTAGTTCTTTTCTTTTTTACATAGTAAGGCTTCTCTGACTAAAGCCCTGTTACCAGAACCTTCGTTTTACAATTTACAGTACCTACGTCGTTTGTGTATATTTACGTCAGCACTTATAGCGTCTTCATTTCTTTTCAGTTTCCACGCAGATGTGAAGCATAGCGTCCATCACTTAGTACCGGACAAGCATCATCGTTAAGTTAATTCTCTGTAGTATCTATATAGTCTACCTTGCTTTTTATTTAGTTTTTTATGTTTGTTGTTTTATTTTAATAAAAAAGTTTTTTTAATATTTTTTGGTTTCATTAACACCAAATCACTTAATACTTTTATTTAAAATCTAACTTTATACATCAGGATTTAAAAACAAACATTCGCTGAGATGTACACCCAAGGGTGGTACACCAAAAGGAATCGCTTCGTAATTTCCTTAGTTGATAAAATAGATGCCATTGATATGTCTTCATTAGACCATATGCCTAGCTTTTAGTAGCTTTACACATAAAAAAACATACATTCTTACTAATTTATACCTAGTATGCAAGGCAAAGTTGCTCAAAGCGGTAAGAAACACACATAAGTATGTCACACAACATATAAGCGAGTAAACTGGTTAATTTTACAATTACGAAAAATTCATCCAAATCTTATAGACTGGAGATATAAAAAGACATATTTTGCCCTCAAAAATTATCAGTTGCCTTTAGTAACTTCGAGAGTAAACAATTTGAAATCATGTACACCAAGGTAAATTGATTAATATTCCTACAACTGAATCCTAATACGAAATACAAGTAAATAATTTGAGATTGCACACCAAAAATATCTAAATGTATTTGTTTTTTCTTTCAGATCTTCCTAGCAGCTGCAGTAATTGCTATGGTGGTTGCTGAACCACAAGGTGAACATGAACACAAACACGCCTTCTCATCACAAAGCATCAAGCAACACCATGGTAAAGCCACCGAGAAACACGTCGAGTACTATGTATGAAAATTTCTCAATATTTTTTTAAATTGGATGTTGTAAGACTTAGATATCTAAATGATCTGTCTCTTGCAGTCGCATCCTAAGTATGAGTTCGAGTACAAAGTGGAGGATCCTCACACCGGTGACAAGAAGTCTCAGCATGAATCTCGCGACGGCGACGTCGTGAAAGGCGTGTACAGCCTGCACGAGGCTGATGGAACCGTCAGGATCGTCGAGTACCACGCTGACAAAAAGAGCGGGTAAGTCTTAACACCTTTTAACTCCCGTCTCCTTCTTCTCCTTCCTTTCCATTTTCTTTGAAATTTTCACTTAGGTAGGTACTACAGGTATAATGTAATTCTTTCAATAGTGAATCTTAGTAATACCATACACTTCTTTAGATAAGCATGTACCAAATCGTGCCAAATCAATCCGATTTTATAAAAGTGTGTAGTAACCCTTAGTCGTGATGTGTACATTTGGTGTTTTTTTTTTTACTCTTTTTGATTTGGTATGTTAATGGTTTGTTTGTTTTGATTGGCACATCCTTGATTTCTCATCCTTCCTTAAATCGAACCTCTTAATTTTTTTTTATAGATAGCAATTTGAAATTACGTATTTTGAATACTGTATTTTCTTCTGTTTCAGATTCAATGCCAACGTTAAAAGGGAAGGTCACGCCAAGCACATTGTTCCTGAACATCATCATCATCACTGATCTGATTACGAATCTACTGTTAATTAAAGTTATATCATAAGATTGTTCAATATTTGCGTTGTTGTAAATATGTTTGAAATAAAATTGTTTTAACTAAGTATACATAATTTTTTTTTACCCTTTTAACTTTATACCATCATTTGTCTCATGACTTGAATCTTTATCAATTCAATTTCTTTTTTATTTTACATCTCTATAAACAAATGGTTGTAGTTTAGTTACTTTCCAGAAAAAAACATATATTACATTGATTAATTTACCGTGTCATCGGCAAAACATCTTCTAAGCAAGATTGGCCCTTCCTATTTGATGGGCAAAGAAATTTTCACTCCAGTAAAGCAAAATGAATATAGTATGTTTTCTTTGTGCAGACATCACTCCTTGTTTCTGTTTCTCCGGTTAAGTCTACATAACTTTTATGTCCGACTTAAATTGAATTTCTAATCTCCACAATTTCCACGCAGACGTGAAGCACAGCGCTCATCATCTCCATCATTAACAGCACCACTATTGATCTGATCAATTAACATGATACAGACTAACTGTATAGTTTGGGGCTCACTAGTTAATACTATATTATCCTAGCTGTAGGTAATATTTTAAGCTACTCATGTCGTCTTAATTTGCTGTTAACTAGTGAACCTGCTTATTTGGACAATAAATATTTTCTAATTCTTTCTATTTTCTAATTATTAAATTGTGGACTGTTTTTGTTACTTATGTTTGTGTTTTTTCCGACTATAATAAAATTTATTGAAATTTTAAACGAACTTTCTTTTCACTGCCTAAAGTGTAAAATGTCGCTTATCTTAATGAATGATAATTTTTTTTTTTTCTGTAACTAGGTTTGTATAAACACTTTTAAATGCCAATCATAATTATAAAAACTAGATGAGAACGGCGTTTCCTATCTGACTACTCTGAGAAGAAAGGCCGAAACGAACTCAGGATAGAAAATGCTCGTTGATTTAACGTTTTAATTTAATAAGGTATGTATACCACAGTGAAATATAAAATGTCACTCCCCAAGAAGCCACTTACAGTAAATATTAACATTTCAATCTGTAATATTTATAATATTATAGATAACCATAAGAAAATACTTCATTCTGTAAATATAATTATAACACTCACGCACACACTTGTAAAAAACAGATTACATCATATTCTTCTACCAAATTAGCAGCTGCCAACCCTGAGGTCATTAAATTCTTAGCAAGAATGGGAAAATAATACTATTATATCAATTTATACTACTACTGTTTAGTGTACAGTCAATACAAGCTTGTAAACTAGTGCTACAAACCAAAATGAAAGAGATGCCACACGTTTCTATGTTATTGACAAATTATCAGTTTGGATTTACAGCTTTAGATGACGAAAACGACAGAATTAGTTCTATCCATACGTCAGATTGTTAGTAGGTACTTGTTCCAGATAACAATCTAGAAAGACTGGCCACACTGGCTGACTGGTAATGTATAAAACTGACACTGTTTTGTTGTGAATATACGTACGTGCACGCGTAGGTTGTCCACGTCTATCTCTTTTTTTACGAAAAAATCTACATAAAATATCTTTCTATACATACTTAGTAACATTTTTTTCTTTATTTCTGTCATCGCGTCGTAGAACTCTTTAAACGATCTGTAGTTTTTCATTTCTTCCATTTCAACAATAGTCATACTATGAGTGCTAGAAAAACATCAAGCATCTACTTCAGCATGGAGTGTCTGTAAAATTCGAAGACATGTGACCGCGTTGTGGATTATAGCCCACTCCCTCTCACAGAGAGAAAGCCTGTGTCGGCAGTGGGCACATTAAAGGCTGATTATGCTACAAGTTGTCTGTATGCCGGTACAGTGTGAACATCACATTACCTACTGTTTATAAAATAATGCACTATCAAGTATTCAAACACTGCCTTGAGCAATATCATTGAATGATTGCTAGGTTCAGCTCCGAGAGTACCTTCTGGTCCAGTTTATTTATCTCGGGTTTGATATTAAGCATCGTGATGATATTAACCATCCCGGTGATCCATATATATATATATATATAAGTATACTTTACTACTAAGTCTCCCTGTTACCAAATGTGATCATGTGACTGAAAATCATTGCTTTGACAACTTTTATTAAAGAAAAACATAAATTATATATGAAAATTTTTGTTTTTATTTTCTGTTTCGCAAAAAAGTAAATGTAGACTCAATTCTTCCACTTCATCTCTATCTATTCAGACTCGCCCAATTCGATCTGCCACATTCTGAGTGAAATGATATCTATTAATAGTATATTATGATATACCTAAGTGCGGTAAGTTGAAAATTACAGCCGAGGCGATATTGCTAGCCCGAGCCGTAGGCGAGGGTTACAAGAAAGCCGAGGCTGTAATTATCAAAGCGCACGTATGTCATACGACGTTTTATAACATACTAGCTTCCGCCCGCGGCTTCGCCCGCGAGGTATGTCGATAAAAACTATCCTATGTCCTTCCACGGGATGCAATCTATCTCTCTGCCAATATATGCTCTCTTCAATTTTATCGAAATCCGTTCAGTGGTTTAGGCGTGAAAAGGTAACATACAGACAGGCAGAGTTACTTTCGAATTTATAATATTTGTATGGATTTGCGAGGAAATAAATAAAACTCTGACTTTCTTAAACGAATAAATCTTTAATCACTTATAGAATTGCCAGCAAGTTGGAGTATGACTTGATATCAATGGGTACCATGTTTTGTTTTCACAGTGCTTTTTAGCATTGAATACCCACAATGAGCTTGACTTATATTTTTGAGAAAGTTCCATGAAATAGCTTAAAAACACACTTTCTCAAAATAAATTTGCATCTTTGCTTGTTTCCCATAAGATGACATTTTGATACGCTTGTAAGTATCTATCGGTCGATTTTTCGGGCAAGAGGCTTAGAGTAGCATTTTTCGCTGCCTCTGAGACTTCTGGCAGTATCGAACTAATAAATTAATCATTGCTTGACGACATTTTCAAATAAAAATGATACAGCGAAAACAACAATACAGCGGAATAATTTTTACTTGTTCACAAATTAGCGAGGCGCGCGCATCAGCGCTTTTTTTTTTAAGGCAAAGGCACAAAAAACAGCCAGTTTTACTTAAAAGTAAATTTATATTTTTGTTTTTTTTACAGATTTATGGTTGTAATTTATTGTCAAAATTAATTAAATTAAAGAATTAAATGTTTATTTATTATATTTTATATCAACAAGTTAATTTTATTCATAAAATGTTGACCACTTTTCTGACATAAAAACTCTTTGCTAAGATTTAAAAAAGTACCGTTCGTTTACGGAGCATCATGATAAACCGTGCGTTTTACATTACAATAATGCACAAGTACGTAATGGGATACAATACGATATTGAAATTGGTGAACTAAGACACCCTTTAAGAGCAAATGTGTTATAAAAGCTATTTATTAACAAATTAAATATCTATACTAAGCCAGTCTTATAACCCTGAACTAAAACTAAAAGATATCTCTTTAAGATAATATTATGATTGATATGATATTATATAAAACATACTCATTTTGATTACATTCCGGCCGTCGAGAGAATGCGTTCCTGACACCTGTTAGTGTGACAATTCTGGTACCCATAGATATCCGTGCAGTACCTTAACTAATAAAGATCAAATTCGCAAAACACGTATTCGTTTGTATGAACGACGGGTTTCAAGAACTCTTTATCATGACGGTTGGACTGTCGTAACCAACTTTTTTGCCGTAGAAAGTAATACCTATCAAACATCGTCCCATTTTCAACGTGAAGAAATGTAAAAGCACTTGCCATAATTAACCAAGGTTGATAAAATAATTATATCACAATAAATCTGGTACACAAACTGGTTATTTTGAATGCAAAAACTTCAAAATGTATATAAGCATGGCTCATGCATTCACAGATTATCAGTTTCCCTTTAGTATTTACACAGTAAACAACAAAATATTAAGAACACAAAATGCTTACTAAAGTAAGATTTTCTTTCAAAAAATTCGTTACCTACATCAATCATCATACCAGTTTTAATATTGTTTTTAATAAACACAGATCCTCCTCATCACCGTCGCAGTGGCAGCGGTCGCCGCACAAGACCACCATGAGCACCACCACGGTCACGCCTCCTCATCACAGAGCATCAAGCAGCACCATGGACACGCCACCGAGAAACACGTCGAGTACTATGTATGATAACATTTCAACCAAATAGAATGTTCCTAAATAATGAATAGGAAAGATATTGCTAACCGTTACATGTCTTGCAGTCTCATCCTAAGTACGAGTTCGCGTACAAAGTGGAGGACCCTCATACCGGGGACAAGAAGTCTCAACACGAATCCCGCGACGGCCATGTCGTAAAAGGAGTGTACAGCCTGCACCAGCCTGACGGCACCATCAGGATTGTCGAGTACCACGCTGACAAGAAAACTGGGTAAGTTGAATTGACTGTCGGAATAAAAACAATACAATGTTTGCGTAATGCCTATTTATGAACTATTCGTTTGTTAACAGATTCAACGCCAACGTGAAATATGAGGGTCACGCCAAGCACATTGTTCCTGAACACCACCACCATCATTGATTCTGTGATATTACTTGTTAATTTGTTATTAATGACTTGTTGAAATATTGTTATTGTACTTATTATAAAACCAGAATAAAGGTAAAACCAAAAATATTCTTTGTTTTTCATTCAAATTAAAAACGTGGCCGGTTACAAACGTGATGTGAGATGTCCCGTTCATTACCACTTTTGCTCGCCGCTTCGCCTTCCATTTTTTTTTTAACTATGAATTTTACGAAAAAGTCTTGAATAAATTTAATATAAATATAATGAAAGTGAGTTTTATTCATATTCAGGAACTGTGTGGCTATTGTGTCATCTTTTGATTCAAATATGTCGTCTGTATGAAACTAAGCGATATGCATTTATAAACGTCCCTGTTGTCTCTAGCAAACCTAAAAAGGCCACAATTTCATCTGTATGACAGTTTTGTATGGAAATTCGTAAAATGCTATATTTTATTTTTATTTTTTATTAAAAGGAACAGCAAACAGTTACATTATAAGAACTTACAAATAATTTAACAAAAACGCTGTCCACTGGTAGACGTATTAGTTTAGATGAAAAAAAAAAAAGTGTAGTCGCTAGGAGTTTTAGTAGCAGTACGTGCATTAATTAATTGTATAATGGGTAATATAAAGTTAAAATTTAGACAATGACGACATGATCTATAAAAATAAGACCTTGGTGAGTTTGAAGATTTTCTGGGAAGGTTCACACATGGGTTTTATTTAACAAAGTGGAGCGGGTGAGACTTTTAAATATACTCATAGGACAAATAAAGATGTCAATATTTACAAAAGTATTATTAAATGAGTCAACCATACGGCGAACTGGTGAGCGCTCGCCTGAATTAGTCCGGCAAGAGTTCACTGCAAAAAGAGTACCAGCGCGTATCTATCGCCTGTGAAAGGTTCTAGACACAGCGTAACAAATCATGTTATTTAAATTTATACAATTGAATTTATTCCTGACAATTTTATATAAGATAACGGCTTCAAGGTATATTCTTCGAGAGCTAAGGGGTAGGAGCTTTTACCTGCTGAGTAACTGAGAATAAGGTAGGTAGTATTTATGGCATCTATAGTGCATGGCACGTAAAAATTTGTACTGAACTTTTTCAACCATTTCAGCATATTTTTTGTTTACTATAGGTACACCTGTGCCTAACCCTTCAGGGATATATAGGTGTGAAACTGTCAAACAGATGAATTGCGTGATACGAATTGTTTTATGATTCTGCCAAAGTGGCATATTTAGGCCCCCTGGTCTAGAGTCGTGTATGATCCAACATCATGCAAACAAAATCTAAATTATGCCTTAAATTGCTTTTACGAAACGAATATTGTCAAAGCGTAACACTCTTATCTACGCAACTTAATTGAGAGAAATCAATACTACCTTGAATGTATTATTTTAAGTCATATAAAAGACGGAAAGTTTAGAAGTTATGTATCAGTTCACTCTTGGACTTAGTTTCAACAATAACAATAAGATGTTTTTCAAGGTATGTTATGAGATAGTATACTACACATGAAGCCAATATTAATCGCAAAAGAAGTTTACATCTAAAGAATTTCTGCTTGTGCAAGATGATTAGTTATTTACATTTCGATACCTCATAATCTAAACCAAACTCTTTTCAGCTGGTCTGTATGCTGTCTGTAGCTGTCGCAGTGGTCTCCGCTCACGGACACTCGTCTCAATACATCCACCGACACGACGGACACCACCAGATAGTACACCATGGACATGGACATCATGACTATTATGTCAGCAACAATATTAGATTACTTTTGAAAATGAAACTCTAACTTATTTACAAGATAATTATTGTAAGCTTACCCACATGTTCATTTGCAGACTCACCCTAAGTACGAGTTCGAGTACAAGGTGGAGGACTCTCACACGGGCGACCACAAGTCCCAGCACGAGCACCGCGACGGTGACGTCGTCAAGGGACACTACTCGCTGCACCAACCTGACGGCTCCGTCAGGGATGTGCACTACCACGGCGACCATCACAGCGGGTATATTTAATTAATAAAACGACGAAGATTGTTTAGTCTTCATCTTTTTGCCCATTACTGACTTACCTAACTTCGTTAGAGTTCTTCAAAGTAAATTTTAATTTATACTATTTTTCTTCTCAGCTTCCACGCGGACGTAAAATACAGCACACACCACATCGTGCCTCATCACCATTACTGAAGCGTCTTCATTATTATCTGTTAAAGAACTGATTCTGTTACCTAATGTTAATACATTTTCGATTTTTGTGCCTATGTATTTACACCCATATTGAGTAAGAATAAATCAATGTTAAAAAAAATAAACAACCTTATTATTTTTCATTTTCTTTTCTTAACTTTAGGTAGGAGAATAGCTTTTCCATAAGTAGACTGTCCTGAAAGTAGGCACTCGTCATTAATCTGGCGAATGAACTGATGTTAGCGCCGAAGACTCAGCCTTCTTGTCTCGAATACTCATAAATGTAAAATACGTATACACTACGGCAAACTTGGAAAGTAATTTTTTTGTGAAAAAACAAATGTAACTTTTCAAGGCCTATTCCATAATAAGTATGAGTTCTAAAATATTATGTTCATCATCATCATCACCTTCCTGCCCTTTTCTCATGTTACTTGGGGTCGGCGCAACACATATTTTTTTCTATTCTCCCCTGTCAGCAGTTATCCTACTATTCGCTCCTTTTTGTTTCATATCATTCTTCACACAAGCCATCCAGCCATCCTGCTTTTCTTTGATCGTCCTCTCCCTCTCTATCCATTTCTAATCAAAAATATCTCAAAATTTTTGCTGATAACAATATAAAATTACAATCAATAGATATATACTTAATGAGGAAACCTGTTTTTAATTTTGCCAAGTGTACCGAAGCGTAAGTGTTGTGACTGTACTCCAGACCCTGAAACGAACAATTGCAATTGTCAATGTTTACGTGATTGATACACATTGATGGGCAAAATGATCTTCAACAAATTGCAATTGAATCGATTGACAACGTTACTACAATTGATCGAGGACCCTATAGGTACCTACTCATTTCTGAGTTTACAAATCAAACTGTTGTCTGAACCGTCATCGTTGTCTAAGCCTCGTTAGTGGGTGAAGAAAATAAAATAATAACAGCTGTTTTCCTAAAACATTCGGAGAAAGGCAAACCATTGACTTAATAATGACTCAAGGTTGCAATAATTATCGCACTGTCAGCTGAAATCATGTTGTTGGTGAAAAAACAAGTTCGGTTTGTTTTAATTTACGCGTTTGTAAGAAATTGGATCGCATTCCGCTAGTTCATGTATTTCATATAAAAGGACAGACCTTCCACACCTGCTATATCAGTCACAATTGAGTTTCAAAAGGAACTCAATTACCAACATTATCATGTTCTGTAAGGTATGGAATGACTACTGAATTACTTGGCTATTAAAACGTGTGTTAAAAGTGAATGAGAAAATAACGTACATATTATTTGAATTTAGTGAAATGTTACTAATTGAAGTGCTTCAAATCTAACTTCATGTTTCATACAGGTTGCTCTAGTCGCCACCTTTCTGGCTGTAGTCGCAGCGCGGCCACAAGACGGTCACGATCACCACCACGGTCACGGTCACGCTATCTCGTCACAGAGCATCGTACTGCACCAAGCTCACGAGACCAAACACGAGCCCGCACACCACGGGGAGCAACAGGAGGAGAAACATGAAGAGCAGCACAAAAACCACGAGGAACACCACGGTCACGCCTCCTCATCACAGAGCATCAAGCAGCACCACGGACACGCCACCGAGAAGCACGTCGAGTACTATGTATGATCATGTTCTAATCTTTTCCCTTTACTTTTTCACTTAATCTAAAAGGTCGTAACTTACTGTAACGTGTCCTGCAGACTCATCCCAAGTACGAGTTTGCATACAAAGTCGTAGACCCTCACACCGGTGACAAGAAATCTCAACATGAGTCTCGCGACGGCAACGTCGTCAAGGGCGTGTACAGCCTGCACGAACCCGACGGCACCGTCAGGATCGTCGAATACCACGCTGACAAGAAAACTGGGTGAGTCTATTCATGATTTCAAAATAATGAGAACTTAATGCTATCTTTAAAATAACGTGTTACGTATGACTATGAATGGTTAAATTTCATGCTGCCATTATAGTTTTATGATTCACTAGCTGCGCCCCGCGGTTTCTCCGGCGTAAATGTCGATCCCATGGGAATATCGGGATAAAAAGTAGCCTATATATTAATCCAGGGTATCAGCTACCTTCATACAAAATTTTATCATAATTGGTCTAGCCGGTCGACGGTCTAGCCGTTTGAGCGTGAAGAAGTAACAAACATATTATAAACACATACACACACACACACACAAACTTTCGCCTTTAAAATATTTGTGTGATGAACCAGCAATAAATTTTAATGTATTTTTTTATTTACAGATTTAACGCTAACGTAAAGTTCGAGGGTCACGCCAAGCACATTGTTCCTGAGCACCACCACCACCACTGATTCCGTCTGTGATACATTTTGACTTAAGATTTACATAAGGATTGTTATTTTAATTTTAATTGTTACCACTATGTTTTAGGTATTAAATATCTATGCCGAAAATAACTTTATAGTTTTACTTTCACACAGACACTGTATTATCCAAGCAAATATACATTACCTAATATGGAAGGTATAGTGTAGATTCCGATCTAACCTATGAGACTAATTTATCACCAGTATTAGTTAGAAAAGGTTACTGGCAAACTGGCATCATACCTCCCAAAATTAGATCTTGTCAAAATGTACTAACTTTGTAGTTTATTTTCGAAAAACTGTTCGCAGCAGGTTGGAATAAGCTTCAAACAATGTAAAAGACATTTTCATCCCATCTATTCGAAAAGGATGACTTGGTTCGCCTTTAAATACACCCAAAGGTGGTGTTTTCTGTAAGAAACTTTTAGCTGGCAGTAATGAGTTTTTAATCCTCTTTAAAAGTGCGCCGCAATTATCTTTGCCGCGTACTTTTTTAATTTGGAGCATCTTGATGTTCAGCGCCAAAGAAATCGAACGCAAATATTGTTTGAAAAAAGACTGGCTGGTACGACGGCCCATGGTCGCGCCGCCGGCTGAATAAAAAAAAAAGAAATCAAATTAAAAACGCGCGAACTACAACCCGCGTTTTCACGGATTGTTAGAAAATCATGCTTTTGTTTAGAAAAATTAGTTCTTCAAGTGACAGTGAAAGTATAGAATTAACTCCTGAAAGTATTAGAACTGACGCAAGAAATGTGATGGATAATCTATTACCTACAAAATCCCGGGAGAAATATATAAAGCCATTTTTCTTTTTAAGGATCATCAAATGTCCCCCTGCCGCTCTGGGTGGAGCGGAAGGGAGTGTCAGACTCTTACTGACTAAAACCCATCCGTGTTCCTTCCTTAGCCCTTTATGTTCCAGGGTAGCGGTAACCCTTTCGGACAATCCCGCTGACCCGGCAGGCTTCGGCCCTGACGGGCCCCCCCCTCCTTTAATGCTGTCATCTCCTTGAGGCACGCGTGGTGGAACACATACGCGCCGTCCAGCACGGGCCTGGTCCTGATCGGACGGCGAGCTACCCATCACGCGCCGTCCGCAGGCCCGCGCCTACGGTGGCCGGGAGTCGTCACGCGGCTCCCGACGCCTGGGGCGTCTCCCGCGGCGGCTGGGACGGGCGGCTCTCTCAGCTCTCTCCCTCTACCATCCCGCCACCTCCTTCGCTAGCACGACTGCTTCGCAGAAGGAGGTGACTGCCTCCCACTCCCTCTCGCTCCGGACCATGGTTTGAACAAGGGCCGGGCGCGAGAGGTCGCCGCCGCTGCCGATCGCCTTTACGAGGACACGGCGAATATATGAAGCCTATGGTAATTTTATTGAATGGAGAAATGCAAGAGGCGCCAAGATTTTTTTCAGAATCTGTGTTTTTGGCCTACTTCCAGTACTTAGCCAAAACTAAACAACCTTCCACTCTTTGGAGTACCTACTCAATGCTAAAATCAACAGTCAGTTCTAATAACGACGTAAAACTGGACACATATTCGAAATTAATAGCGTATCTGAAGAGGATGTCTGATGGATTTAAACCTATTTAATTTCAATTTAGTTGTTACTCTATGTTTTATTAAATAATAATATTACAATAAAATATGAGGCGCCTTTTATTTTCTCATAGTGGCTGATGAAAAGTAGAGTGTATCACTCGTGCGCAAAATATATTTGTGGCTCGGGCGACGTACTTTGAATCCCTCGCTACGTTCAGGATTCAAAAAAGCGCCCTCGCCGTAAAAATATTATTTTGCTCCCTTATGATAGAATCTAAAATTTTTTCATAGTTCGCATAATTATACTAGATATTAATTATTTAAAGTAAATCACAAAACGAAAAATCTTGAAGCAAGAAAAAATACGGTTTTACGTCTATTCTTATGACAAGCGGTTGAGTTTTAAGAATTTATCACCTACCTAAATCTTTTGTTTAGATGCTTTTATACGGTTTTTTTTTTTTTTTTACTAGCCTATGCTGTCCCACTGCTGGGCAAAGGCCTCCCACAAGTCCTTCCAGGAACTCCTTTCCCGCGCCAAGTCAAACCAGCCCTCGCGGTACGCGTCCAGGTCATCTCGCCACCGCTTTCTGGGCCGACCTCGGCGGCGCCGTCCATCTTCAGGTACCCATTGTGTGGAAATTTTTGCCCAGCGGTCATCCTGCATGCGGCTGATGTGACCCGCCCAATCCCACTTGAGCCTGGCAGCCTTCATGCCTACGTCAACTATACCCGTTTTGGAACGCAGCATGGTGTTCCGAATTTTGTCCTGTCTTTTTACACCCAGGATGCTACGTTCCATCGCTCTTTGGCAAACCCCAAGGCGGAACTTTTGCGACTCGGTAAGCGACCAGGTCTGAGCACCATAGGTTAGGACGGGCAGGATACACATGTCGATGAGTTTGCGCTTCAGGGAAGGTAATAAAAAAATGCGAAACTAAGAATTTTAATGCAAGTTCTACAAAATAACTAAATTCATAAATAATGAATACGTAGTTATGTAGGTAGGCTTCCACTTTTTGAGTTTGAATTATCATCATCCTTATATCCTTCTGATTAAAGCCTGTATGAGCCTTATCTTGTGATTGCCGCCAAAAATCCATACTAACATTATACGAAAGTGTATGTCTGTCTGTCTGTCTGTTACCGCTTCACGCTTAAACCACTGAACTAATTTATATGAAATATGTTAAAGAGATAGTTTGAGTCCCGGGAAAGAATATAGGATAGCTTTTATCCCGATATTCCCACGGAATCGAAACTTATGCGGGTGAAACCGCGGGGCGCTGCTAGTTCCTAATATGATTAATATTTTTGTTATCGTTTTATTAAAATGCATACTTAAGTAAAAAATGCTGTACAAAGGCTGACTTAATGCCTGATGTATTTTCTACCAGTGAAACTTATGGTAATGCAAAGACAAATAATGGCAGGTGGAACATCCCGTCACCTGCCATTAATTGTCTCTGCATTTTTTTACTTGATTATATAGATTGTTCAGAAATAACTTTAAATACAAGAATAAATACTTATAGATACCTATTTATACAAAATTAACTTTGTCAGGAGAAAAAACAATAGGTAGAGGAGTATTGGTCCATGGAACAACGACGAAAACGTATCAAAAAATCTGGTATTTTGCCGCCAACTTCTGATGAATATATTCACGAGCCTTCTATTTAAAAACCAACTGATGATTTATGGTTTACATAGTAGCACTTTTTCGATGAGTTCAAATCATACAAGAAAATTCAATTAATCTTGATTTATTTTCACTAAAACTAAAGATGTAACAATATAACAACAACAATATCCTTCGTATAGGTAGGTAGGTATCACATTCCGTAATCATAAAAAAAATATTCAGTTTTATCAATATTCAACTATCCGTTAATCGTATACAAAAACAGCTATTTCAATGTTCAAATAGGCATGCGTTAGAGCGTAATCAGTGATGATGATGATGTTCAAGAACCTCGTGCTTGGCGTGACCCTCATGTTTCACATTGGCGTGAAATCTGTAAAAACAATTATGCAAATAGAGACATTGATATTGTTATTAAAACAAAGAAACACGCTTTTAAACACGTTGCTGCCATGCGAAAATTTTGTTTTCAAAGAAGTATAAAATAAGGTCGTGTCGTATGAACCAGCGAGTGTCCATAAGAAAAATACACTCGAAACGACAATATATTTAATCCTAAAAACCGTTGCTTACATGCGAACTTTTTTTAGTAGGCGGTCGTTTGACGATTTAACCACCAGCATTATCCCATTGGTGGTCAAAGGTCTCCATAGCTATCAACATATTATGAAAAAAAAAAAAAAAAAAGATGTGTGTTGGAATTATTCTGTAAATGGCGAGTAATAAAACCGCGATTTTAGATATTTTTCACTTACCCGCTCTTTTTGTCAGCGTTGTACTCAACGATCCTGATGGTTCCATCAGCCTCGTGCAGGCTATACACGCCCTTCACGACGTCGCCGTCGCGCGCCTCGTGCTGGTACTTCTTGTCGCCGGTGTGAGGGTCCTCCACTTTGTACGCGAACTCGTACTTGGTATGAGACTGTAAGACATAATGTGACGGTCAGTAACATATTTCTTATCAAAATATGTTGATTCAATTCAATTCAATTCTTTCTTGCGTACCATAATGTATGTAGTTGGTAGGGAAATAATAATGATATTAGTCACAATTTTGGACCCTGTCGGACACAGCATAGATCAAGTAGGAGAGATGAGGAAGAATACTGGATGTAAACATCCAGTATTCTATGTTTAAGATTCTATAAGATATCATACGTAGTACTTGACGTGTTTCTCGGGGGCGTGTCCGTGGTGCTGCTTGATGCTCTGTAATGAGGAGGCGTGACCGTGGTGTTCCTCGTACTGTTCCTCGTGATGATACTCCTCGTAGTTCTTGTGCTGCTGTTCATGTTTTTATTTGTGGTGCTCCTCATGGTGGGCGGGCTTGTGTTCGCTTTCGTGAGTTTGGTGCAGTACGATGCTCTGTGACGAGATAGCGTGACCGTGACCATGGTGGTGATCTTGACCGTCCTGCGGCCGCGCGGCGACCACAGTGAGGGCAACAGCTAGGCAGACGACCTGAGGGGCAATTCTCGTAATTTTAAAAAACGTTCACTGTCTGATATCAGTCTCAATCTGTCAAAAATACCTCAAATTTCCCTACATTTTAACAAGTTTTTGAATTTTGTTTGTCGTCGAGATGAGACTGCGACTAGACTTTGAACGTTTTACATTACGAGAATTGGCCCTCTGAAATTTAATATCAAAAATACTTTAGTATTTTAAATGAACCTCGATTTAAAAAATAAGGACTAATATCCTGTCAATATGTTTTTAGATTGTGTCTATGTAAGTCATGCATCTTAAGAACCACTTACTCCTAAAAGACAAGCTTCACTTAGTTTGGGTGTTGGTAAATAATTTTATTATGTTCAGTCATCCCATCAAAAATCTTAACAAATTGTACTTCATTGATTAAGTTTTTGTTGTACTTTGCGAATAAAATAATTTTATAATACATTTATTAATATAACTATACCTTAAAATCATTTCCTAAAATTAAAATTACTGTGTGCTTGATTTCGAAAGCTTACAAGAAGTGTGCTTAATTCCGAACTGTTATACCTTTTATATATGAAGGAACTCGATATAGTTTTCGCAAGGTTTGAAACTTGATTCCAAGAAAAAAATTTCGTGCATGAAATATTAAAACTATGCTTCCGTTAATAAGTAGTGAAAAATAATATGGCAATGCACCAATACCAAGGTCTAAAAGACAATGACAAGACATAAGACATTCAATGTAATTCTGCAGTACTTAACTACACACTTGGAACTGTGTAGGTGGAAACTATGAACGAAGATATTCCTGCTAACACAATTTAAAAAGATTAAAGTTTAAATAAGTATATAAGAATTAAGTAATGGACATACACGTTTTGAATGCAACTCAACGAGGAACTTATTTCCATACTTATTTTTATTGCCCTCTAAGTAATGTCAACTAATGCAGCCTATTGTAGTTCACAATCACAACACGACATAGGTATGTAGGTTCACCCATAGAGTAATTATAGTCTTTGACTCCACCCAATGCTATGACTCGGAGTTTGGCATCAATCAGACCAATCAAATATTTATCTTCGTCTAAAGCTTGGGTTTCGTACAGTTTCCTAGAAAAATCTGTTATTTTCACCAGTATTTGACATTAAGGTGTCAAAAAACGCTCTGTATTTGGTCAACCATTATTGTGTGACCATTCACCGCTTTCATATGACAGCAAAGGATAAGAAATGATAGTTCCTCGTTTATTCGAAGAGTTTAGATTACAATGTCTTCGAATTCCAGTCCTGTAAAAAATACTTAGCTGTCCTTTGATCTACAGTGTGCTAATCCGCTAACAACGTAGACAATTTGCCTAGTAAATGTTTAGTGGTGAGTGAAAATATCAAAGAAAGTAGTCTATATTATTGCACTTCTGCCTGGTCAGGACATTCATAATGTATAATACGCATTTAATTAATTATGCTTGTTCTTCAATAATCGCAGTAGCTTAAAAGATTCAAGCTTGAAAATACTTTATTGACCCGATAAACACTATGGCTGAGTTTGAAGATGGTCTGCTACAGGTCGCCTGTTTGTAACCTAGAATAACAACTACTCAGCTGATACGGGTTTAGGTTTTTTGGCATAATAGAATATATTTTATCCCCGAATGCACCCACACGTGTTTTTTTTAGATTAAAACTTATTATTATTCGCGGGGATGTCGAAAAATAATAATGTGACTCTTTACTAATTATTTTTCTAAAATAAAAGTCCTAATAAGTTACTTCTTATATCATCAGCTATCTGCCAGTGAAAGTCCCATCAAAATCGGTAACCGGAACAAACAGACAGAAAAATTGTTGTAGCTGTTTTAACATGACACAAAATTTTCAATTTAATTTATTTTTATAGATTTGAAATTAGTAATAAAATAAGTACAACACATATTATTTAACAATAGTAGTATTACAATAATTACAGATCAATTTGCCCGTATTGCATTTGTCACAGTACATGTAAGGTTCATTAATATTCATGATCGTGACTCAAAGCGCCTGACGTATATTGAATAATCGCCGCTGACATTGTACATTCTGACCGAAAAAATTAAACCGGTTGCTTACGCGGTCAACCACGAACCAACATGATTTATTAAATAACACGCCCTGACAACGACCTACGGTAAAATGCAGGTCTCGAATTTCCAAAAATATCTGCAACACGAAAGTTACTGTCCTTCATTCAACAAAATGAAATTTTCTGGAGCAAATGAGCGTAAACCGGCTTCGCAAAACAGGACATGATCAGGTTACACATTAAAAAGTATAAATTCGACAATCAATTTTACTTCAACATCAGTCAACCAAAGAACTTTAGAAGTTCAGACACAATTGGAATATATTAAACAAAATGTTTATAAAAGTAAGATAATAAAAATATAACTTTAAAAATTATAAAAACGATTTAATTTCTATCACAGTTTACATAACTATCAAACTCTAACTTCTATTGTTTCATTCACAGGTCGTTGCTCTCATCGCCTTTCTAGGCGCCTGCCAGGCCGCCGAACATGCTTACTCCTCGCAAAGCATCGTGCACTTCGACAACCACCATGACGAGCACCACGAGCAACATGGACATGAAGAACACCATGGACTCGGCGACTATCATGGACACGAAGAGTACAAAGAACATCAGGAACACCACGGACATGAAATCCATCACGAACATGAGGTTCACCACGAACACAAAGTGCAACATGGACATAATGAACATCACGGTCATGAAGAGCACAAAACCGAGCATAAGACCGAAAATCATGGACACGAGCACAAGGCTGAGCACAAAGTTGAACACAAGGTCGAGCACAAAGTAGAGCACGAGGTGGAACACAAAGTTGAGCCAAAAAAGGAACACAAAGCTGAACCTAAGAAGGAACAAAAAGTCGAGCACAACGTTGAGCACGAGCACCACGTAGAGCACAAAGTTGAGCACCACGTTGAGCACAAAGTCGAACACAAAGTCGAGCCTAAAAAGGTTGAGCACAAACATGAACAACACATTAGGATCGTCCCCGTAGTCGAGAAAATAGAGGAATCCCATGTGGTAACTAAGGTCGCTGCACCCTTGAAAGTGATCCCCGTAGCTCATTACGTACAGAGTGCTCACAAGGAGGAATCTCACCACCACGAGCATAAGCCCGCCATCTCTTCGCAGCACATTTCCCGTCACGACGTGCCCGCTCATCCCCCCAAGGACTTCGACGACCAATCTACTGTAAGTTAAAGCAATGATTAAAAAGTTAAATTATAATTCAATCACAACTTTTTGATAAACTATGAGAGTTTTCATACAAATTATTCTTATACTTAAATTCTTTAACTACTATTATCAGAAGTTAAATAACATAAAATATCCAAACAACTGATAATGTTCCCACTAATTGTATTCAAATCTCCTTATTATAAGGAGTGGGCCATGATTAACCACGCAGGGCCACTGTTTAGATTGGTAGAAGTCCCCTTTATACTGATCATTATCTTGCTGTTTTTCCAGGGCCCCGCTAAGTACGAGTTCGAGTACCAGGTTAAGGACCCTCACACCGGTGACCACAAGTACCAGCATGAGCACCGTGACGGTCACAAGGTGAAGGGAGTGTACAGCCTGCATGAGGCTGATGGTTCCGTCCGCACCGTTGAATATGCCGCTGACAAGCACGCCGGGTAAGATATTTATTTACAACTAGCTGACCCGGCGTTTCGCACCGCCTCAGAATTAAATAATGTGTCACAAAAGAAAGAAATTACATATTTGTTTGTTGTCAAATATCTATAGTGCGTTCAGAAACTTATTTTGTAACTACTCTTAGAAAGATATAAATCAAACTACATAAAAAAATCTTTCATTCCCTATTTAACCCTTTTAGGGAGTGAATCTTCAAAAATACTTCCCTAAGTGCTCACTTTTGTTAAAAAAGGAACTTTAATACAAAACTAGCAGCGCCCCGCGGTTTCACCCGCATAAATTTCGATCCCGTGGGAACATCGGGATAACAACTAACCTGTCTTTTCCTGGGACTCAAACTATCTCTATACCAAATTTCATCTAAATCAGTGAAGAGGTAACAGACAGACATACAGACATACTTTCGCATTTATAATATTAGTATGGATTACATGCTTCTAGACCCAGTGGTTTAGGTTTTCGTTGTTTGTCAGTGGATCAAATCAAGATTTTTATTTATTAAGTAGAATATGAGTTAAAGATATTTTTTTTAAACTTTGCCCCACACTAAGAATTTCTCCTGTATTATGGGTGCGTCATTAAAACTCACATACACAAACAGCCGGGCCCGGAACAACTACTTGTAGGTCATACAAATATTTTTTCCGTGCGGCAATTGAACCCGCGACACGCAGCGCAGCTGTCAATCGCTTAACCACTGCGCCAAACGTGCCGTCAAAAATAATTTAAATCAATGACCATTTTAGAATTAGACATGATTCACAACGTAATAAATCGGTTATGTTTGGATAGTGTTAACCTACCCATAATGTTGACTGAACGTCGTCTGTAGATTTAATTTAAAGCAACAATGCAACAATGGCACAATGGCACAATGGTTAAGGCAAGAATTTTGCGAACGCGAGTTCGTATAAGTTCAATACCAACCGAATGAGTTTTTGAAGCAGCTTAGATGTGCTAGCGTAGCCAAAACATTTGTTGTGATTTTGTTTTCTTATTAATAGCTCAATATTGACTTATTATGCGTATCTGTTACAGATTCTCAGCTGACGTTAAGCAAACCACCAAGCACGTGGAAGAACATAAACATTATTAATTTCTAAAGAAAATGTAGCAAATTATGTTATTTACATTCTTACGCCCGTTGTTAAGGACTTGTTATAAATATATTCTAACTTAATTAAATAAATACCTATTTATTCTCAATTAAACTATCGGTTTTATTTCTTTAACCAAATCGCTCTTGTATTCTATTGAAGACAAAGCCTACTCAATTAATTGATATCAATGATTTTAAATTAGTAGATAATAACTTATTTTTGTCGATTTTTTTGTTTTATTTTTATTTGAACAGTATGGATAGGGATGTGATATCAAAGAAGAGATATTTTTCTCCTAGCATTACCATTATTAATTAACTAGCATTCTCTTTAACGATACCTATAATTGAATTTATTCTTCTTCTTCGTCTTGTCGATGGCACGACATGCATAATAATCAGCCTATAATGTTCCCAATGCTGGGACACAGGCCTCCTCTCTGTGAGATAAGAGTAGGCCGTAATCCACCAAGCGCGCCCAGTACGACTTGGAAGATGTTACATATCTTCGAATTTTAGGTTCTAGAACATGCCGGTTTCCTTACGAAGTTTTTCTTCGCCGTTTTGACAGCAGTTGTGATAAAATAATTTACTCTAAGTTAAGCGCTTGTCAGGGATCAAACGTATGAGATATAACTCGTGGTTCGCTGCCGTTAGCACTGGACCACCACTGCTCACAGTATGACAGTGAATTATATTTTGTTGGTCCATAACTTTGCCACTTCCCGAGACATCGTCGGTTGTACCGCAGAGATCACTATGACTACATTTTTTGGGAAACAGAGGGCAGGATTAAAGGTTGGGCATAGTTTGCACTACAGTTCCATAACTTATCTACTATTCGCTATTTTCTTCGGGATGAAGCACAGAATATTTTTATAATCTGGACGGGGAGTAGCGCTTGAGTTGGTTTGTGTGACTTTTCAGGTTTATTTTTATTTTCTTACTGTCACTTTCATATAGAAATAAGGAAACGGACGTATATAACGTCCGTTTCCTTATTTCTTTTAAAATCGATATGATTCCGTGAACAATAGTGTGGGTTATGCGTTTGTGTACTATTATATCTTAGCTAACTATTAATATTGTAATGCATAACTGTTTTTTGTCCAAAATAAATAAAATATGAATATACTATTTTAATACGTTTTACTGTGTTTTGTAACACGCTTTCAAACCTAATGCAAAAAACCACGCGGGTTCACTTTAGCGCAAATGTAATATTAATGGAGGTTCCACCAGCAATATGTATGGCGACATGGCATAAGATCTCTATAAAAAGTGGGTGGAATCGAACTTGTGAAAAAAGATAAATATCAGGTATTAAAATTTAAATTGTACCTATAAACAATAAAATGCAATTAAAAACCCCGCCGAAATGTATTGAGTTTTAAAAATGCTATACTCACATCTATGACTAATTGTTATGTACGTCATAACAATTAGTCATATCACATTGAACGTTTAGGAGCTTTAAACTTTAGAACAACTTTGGCCTGTCGACCTTGTCACACCCAATGTTCCGCTGCTATATAAACGGCTCTGAACTCATATAATGCATCAGTTGTGCACCTCACATAAACACATCAATATGTTCTCTAAAGTAAGTGTTCGAACAAACAACAAAATGATAGGAAAAACACTTTCCAGAAAGTATTTTTCGCGTGTCGGAAGTTACGTGACGCAGTAGTAAAATAATTGTTTTTGTGTTGTAGATCGTAGCCCTGAGCGCGGTGTTGGCGGTGTCAGCAGCTGGTCTGCTGCCCGCGGCGCACTACTCCTCGGCTGGCGCCGTCTCCTCCCAGAGCATCGTGCGCCACGATGAGGCTCACCCCTCCGGTCACGTGGCTCACCTGGCCGCCCCCGTCCACTACGCCGCCCCTGCTCCCGTCCACTACGCTGCTCCCGCTCAAGTCCACTACGCCGCTCCTGCTCCCGTCCACTACGCCGCTCCCGTCGCCAAGGTGATCACACCCGTGCATGCCGAAGAATACGTAAGTACAACAGATGCTAACTCTTGCAATGACGTTCGAAAAGTGCCGATTCTCAGCCTAATTTGAATAAATGACTTTTAATTTGTTTTGATTTGAATGATGCTGCAACTTCAACTCTCTAACTAAATCTAACCTATAACGTGTTTGTTAATAGGCTCACCCCAAATACAACTTCTCATACTCTGTGGCCGATGGACACACCGGCGACAACAAGTCCCAGCAGGAGTCCCGCGACGGCGACGCTGTGCACGGCGAGTACTCGCTGGTTGAGGCTGACGGCTCCGTGCGTCA
Organism: Gortyna flavago; assembly: GCA_963669345.1. NCBI lineage: Eukaryota > Metazoa > Arthropoda > Insecta > Lepidoptera > Noctuidae > Gortyna > Gortyna flavago. Next base: position 7,172,569 of record OY770131.1, read on the forward strand.
CGTGCAGTACACCGCTGACGACCACAACGGCTTCAACGCGGTAGTGTCCAACTCTGCGCCCGCCCACCATGCGCCCGTGCACGCCGCGCACGCCCCCGTCCTGCTCGCTCACCACCACTGAGTGCATTTCTAGTCCTAGTGAAACGAAGCCCAAGAGTTCGTATCGAACGCGACTCGTTGTAAATAGTGTTTAGTTATTTATAATAAATCAAGCAAATTAAAATTGACATATTATTTTTGTTATCTACCCAAAGTATCTAAAAGAAACTACCACTAATTAGCGACGATGGATTGCAAATACTTTTGTATCTTTAGAATGATTTGGACGTTGCTTAAAATTATTCATCACGTATTTGAACTTGTTTTGTTGGCACGCCAACAGGGAATGTCACAAAAGCACAATAAAATTTAACAAAATACATAAATTTGAAAACGCTGAGAAATTTCATCTGAATCGTCTTGCACGAATTAGTGAAAACCGCTTTCTACAAGAAAAAAAATTATAATTATGTGAAATAAATCCGGCAGTCGACTCCTAACTTTACTATTAAATCAGAGGCGCAGATTTCCGAAAGTATTCATTTTTAAATTCGAAAAGTACCATAAACAATGAACAAGCGAATGCTACTGTAATCACTGGTGATTTCATGCTATCGATTAAAGAGTTTCGTTCGGTATTTATGTCTGAAGTCCCTCATCAGACTTTTTTTTACCTAATATGCGATTGTATAATTTCTATAGTGACGATAATATCGTGGACGTCTGAAGACGCTTTTACCGTCCACGATAACGTTATAACGTGCATGTATTTCCATACATTTTATGGACTTGGGCGTGGACGTGCAGCTTTTGGAAACACTAAATCGCTAAACAGGACGAAAGGATATAATTTTTTGAAAAATTTCACAAAGATAGACGTAAGAGACTTCAAAATGAAAGTATGTAGCTACTGCATGCAACATGAAATTGGAGATGTTCAAATACCTCTGCTAGTATAGAAAATAGAGTACAATAATCACAAAGCAAAAGTAAATTACCTAATCAAAAAAAATCCCGAATTTCTTGCAAAAAAATTTGATATCGGGCATACCGATTACCGACAGACCACTGAGCGCTTTATTTCACGAGAACATGGTATATTGTCCCGCGGCCGAAAATCTCTATTTCAAGGGAAATTGAGAGATTTTCGGAGAGGATATTTTGCGAGAGATCTACTGTCAAATATTCATATGTTCTTATTTTCCGAATGGTTTACGGTAGGCATTATTGCAGATAATGTGTCATCTAGAAATATTTGGTAACTTTTATTATAATCAAATTTGTTACAGTTGTAATGAAAATCATGTCGTTTGATTTAGATATAAAGGTTTTTTTATATTTTTATTTATCATTATTTTCATTTCTTTTCCTTTACTTAGATTATTTTCTATTTTGTGAATGTGATAAGGTTGTAAGCCATGTAGACTCATAGATGCTTCGATTTTATGTATGTTTATGTGTATTTTTTTTGTATGTGCACTTCTGCTAAATGATACCATAGGTTTCGGCTGGAAATTATTAGTCATAGAAGTATTGCTTTTAATATTTTTTGTGAAACTTATTGGTTTTGTATTGATTTTACAATAAGTATGGCATTTTTGTTTTTACTTCAATTCTATGACTTATAATTTTTATATATACTCATTCGTTTATTTTGATTGCATTAACATTTTATTTTATTCTGATCTATTGTATTGCAGTATTGTGAAAGCTTATTTTATGTATTTTTTACTTAATAATTTTTGATTTTGTCTTGATTCCTTTACACGGTCATGAAATGAGACTTAGTATCTATATTATTAAAATGTATTTCATTCGAGTTTTTCAGTATGACTATGCTCTTTTATAGGGATAAACAATATGAAACATAATAAATGGAGGACCTCATACACCAAAATTATAGTTTTGAGTTAAAAGCATAATATGTACAATGACCAAAACTTAAATTATTTAAAGCTATTATTATTAAGAAAATCGTGTTGACCCTAGCATTACTTTATGCATTTAAAATTGAGTCTTATTGCCTTGTAATAAGATTTAATTTTCTGTAACTCAATCAGCAGTCAGTATAAAAAAATACCTATTCAAAGTTACTTAAATATATTCAGTAGTCAATTATGAACAAACTACTTTCAGGACATGCGTTTATTCTGTTACACCTTGTATAGAGAAAAGAAAATAATGGATTTATCCAATACACAACATTTTCAGAAATAATTTATCAAGTAATAGGTCTGATGTGGGGGTGAAGTTGGGGATGGAATCGCAGCTCCTGTTGCTACAACACCTTCGCTACGCCAAGACCGGGTAAAGGAAAGGCGTGCAATGAAGGAAAGCTACACTTAGCATTGAGTTATTACGGGTTGAAGAAGAAAGAACTCTAAGTACTAAGTTGATACTTATACTGAAATTAAAATTGTAATTAAAGTCTTCGGAAGCAAGAAGAATGCCAGTTCTACTTAATGAAATTTTGTATGATCATCAGAAGGATCACTTTGTCAGACCTTTAACAATACATTTACACACATAATAGTGAAAGACAACACTATTATGTGTGTAAATGTATTGTTGAAGGTCTGACAAAGTGATCCTGAATTGAACCAGGCAATAAAAAGATAGGTGGATTTCGTTTTCAAAAACTTGCTTGTTTTTATTATAAATAACTAAACACTATTTACAACGAGTCGCGTTCGATACGAACTCTTGGGCTTCGTTTCGCTAGGACTAGAGCGGCACTCAGTGGTGGTGAGCGAGCAGGACGGGGGCGTGCGCGGCGTGCACGGGCGCATGGTGAGCGGGCGCAGAGTTGGACACTACCGCGTTGAAGCCGTTGTGGTCGTCAGCGGTGTACTGCACGTGACGCACGGAGCCGTCAGCCTCAACCAGCGAGTACTCGCCGTGCACAGCGTCACCGTCGCGGGATTCGTGCTGGGACTTGTTGTCACCAGTGTGTCCGTCAGCCACGGAGTATGAAAAGTCGTACTTGGGGTGTGCCTGTTATAAAAAACGTGAAAGGTAAGATTTACCTAGGGAGTACTTAACAAATTTGATGGAAATGCGTCGCCGCAATAGTTAAATGTCTGTTCTACTTACGTATTCCTCAGCGTGGGCGGAGACAAGCACCTTCTGGGCAGGTGCGATCACCTTGGCGACGGGAGCGGCGTAGTGGATGGGAGCGGGAGCGGCGTAATGGACGGGAGCAGGAGCTGCGTAGTGGACTTGAGCGGGAGCAGCGTAGTGGACGGGAGCGGGGGCGGAGTAGTGGACGGGGGCGGCCAGGTGAGCCACGTGACCGGCGGGGTGAGCCTCATCGTGGCGCACGATGCTCTGGGAGGAGACGGCGCCAGCCGACGAGTAGTGCGCCGCGGGCAGCAGACCTGCTGCTGACACCGCCAACACCGCGCTGAGGGCTACGATCTACAACACACAACATTTTTAGCACAGGACCTATCAGTAATAATAATATTCACATATTTTCTTTTAGTTTATTAAACTCACTTTAGAGTACATGTTGTTATGATTATCTGACACACAACTGATGCACAGCATGTGTTAAGATCGGCTTATATATGCTGCGCTCAATATTTTGGGCGCGACAAGGTCGACGGGTCACGATGTGACTTCATAGATCATTTAGAAGCTTTCTCGATACGTACATGCCAAACATGTTATACCTATATTAATAAGAAACATTAACAGTAGGAAACCGTTTGGTAATTTGTTGCACAATTTCTTCTAGTCTAGTTGTTGTAGTGATGTCTTATGACAGATATTGCTTGTTTAAATTTCGCCATTTTGACCTAACTTAATTTAGCCATTTGCATAGTAAAGATAAAGATCAAAATATTTAGGTAGAAAGAACCTCAAACAAAAAGTGCTTTCCGTAAACCAATGTCAGCACAAACTAGCTGCATTTATTACTTCCATATAAAACATTACTATTAGGTAGGTACACAATTTAATGATGACGCGGATCGATCACCGTGACCTCAAGATGCGGTTTTCGAACTTATCCTTATGTAATAAAGATGATTCACTCATTCATAAGTTTGTGATCCAAAAACGTGAAGATGGTCTAGTGATATTGCGACACGCTGTCTGTCGGGCACGTTGTTTTTATGTGCTTTATGAGATCGCTGAACTCATAAGTTTAAGTGATCAACACATTTGATTATAGTTGATAGAAACTAGTTTTATTATACTTGTAATACAAATAATAACTAAAACAATAACTTTCCCTAATACCAATAACAGTGATTGGTATTAAGGAAATAGTTTAATCATCGTGATCTCTATAGGCAGCGCGGCGTGACAGAATCGTGAGTAGCACAAACGTATACGTGTAAGTATAAGTCCTGTTACCAATTAAATTTAAGACCCAGCTTAGAAATCTTCACAGTCCAGAGTAATACCAATAATAGATTTCTATCTGAATAACAAAGTGCCCTGTATTTTAGAACTGGTGATACTATTTGAATTCCGACTTGAATGACAGTTACAGTCTCATTTAGTGCTGTAACAAACATTCTCGTTGAGATCATAACTGGGTCTTTTGCCGTTAACTGCATATTTTCCTGCTGATCTTCCTTCCTTGCCCTTGTCGATCAAAACCATAAACACACATGTTGCTATCACTGTCAGTGTATTAGTCGCAAAAATCTTGTGTCAACGCTGTTAATGAGCTGAAAATTCATCTTGTTAATAATCTCTATCGTAAACAGAAGGCTTTTGTCATATTTCATGATTCTGCCAAAGCGTTTCACAGTCTCTGTACACAAGCGATTAAACAAGTTTGAAAACATATGTAAAAGGGTCTAATAATTTTATTAATACTCTTCCGGGATGACGAACTAATCTTTAAAAAAATATATATATTTATGTTTTTTTTTCAGTCTGAGGCAGCCGTTATACGCTTGGCTTACCAGTCGAAGCACATGCTTCAAAATTAATGTCTGGACACATCTTTACCTATTGCAGTATTTATAACTGCAACTTACAGCTGCCAATGGCAGGATCATAATCTTTTGTTATTGATACAGCACTACTTTTTTACAGCAAAGTCTGTCTATTCGCACAGAAGTTCCCAATAGAATCTTTAAAAAAAAATCAAACTGGTTTTCCTCCAACGGGAAGGCTTCTTTCTGCCACTCTACTTTAGATCTTTACAGATACTGTTAATATAGTCGAATTACGTCGCTAGGTAACAATGAACTTCCATAAAAGTAGCAAAAGTGCATTGACAATAATGAATGACCAAGTTAACATTTAACTGGTGACAAGCGGTCTCACGGGCAGAGAGGCCCGGCACTGAAGAGAGTTTGACCACCTGAGTAGCTTTGAGCTTAAGTGCGCCCACGCCGAAGAGGGTGATAACTGCGTTAGTACAAATCGGTAACTTAAGATCGATGTTAAGTTCTGCAACAGCCTCTCAAACTTTAAGTCACCATCACTTACATAACGTTTCTACAGCTTTTAGTAGCAATGGAAAATTTTGGACCTCTTAAAAAGTCAGGAGACAGAAATATAGTGATAACACTAGTAAACAGTTTTTGTCAGTCGCAAATTCCAATTTTGCGTATTTTGGGTTGTGATTGGCCACTTGAACCACAAAATCCCAAACACAGGCTAAAAACCATATAGTATTTCTATTTTATGGACTAAATATGGCAGACTAAGCCTGGCAAGCCACTCGTGACGTTCCACAAAAACCATGTCACCAGTTAAAGGTGGCAGAAAGGAAATATAATAATATTCAAGGTATATGGTCAAACAAAATACCTGACTGCTTGGACAAGAGGAGTCTGGATAAGGACCGAACACATTCAGATTTTAAACACCTTTTAATATGCAAGGTTGTGCAATTGTGCAAACCAAATACCTACTGTGTGGGTTTACCACAAATTTTGGTTGGTATTCCTTAATTGAGAGGAGAAAAAACATTTACAGCTTTGTACAACTTGCTTATTTTATTTTAAATAAATATCCTTTACACTATCGTTTCGCTAGAATTAGAGATGCAATCAGTGGTGGTGAGCGAGCAGCACAGGGGCGTGCACGGAGTGACCAGGCGCGTGGTGCGCGGGCGCAGAGTTGGACACAACCGCGTTGAAACCGTTGTGGTCATCGGCGGTGTACTGCACGTGGCGCACGGAGCCGTCAGCCTCAACCAGCGAGTACTCGCCGTGCACAGCGTCGCCATCGCGGGACTCCTGCTGGGACTTGTTGTCGCCGGTGTGTCCATCAGCAACGGAGTACGAGAAGTCGTATTTAGGGTGAGCCTGTTAAATAACACGTCATAAGTTAGATTCAGTTAGAGAGTTGAGCTGGTGCAGCTTCAATGCAAGAGTTGGTGTCTGCTGTACTTACGTATTCCTCAGCGTGGGCGGAGACGAGCACCTTCTGGACAGGTGTGATCACCTTGGCAACGGGAGCGGCGTAGTGGATGGGAGCGGGAGCGGCGTAGTGTACTGGAGAAGCGTAGTGGACGGGGGCGGCCAGGTGAGCCACGTGACCGGCGGGGTGAGCCTCATCGTGGCGCACGATGCTCTGGGAGGAGACGGCGCCAGCCGACGAGTAGTGCGCCGCGGGCAGCAGACCTGCTGCTGACACCGCCAACACCGCGCTCAGGGCTACGATCTACAACACACAACATTGTTAGCTCAGGACCTATATATACGTAAAAAAAAACAGTTATGCATTTTATTTTTAGAACTCACTTTGCAGAACATGTTGTTATGATTAATTGAGATACAACTGATACATTGCATACGTTAGGATCGGTTTATATACCTTGCGTTTGTATTTTGAGTAAGACAAAGTCGACGGGTCACGGAGAAACTTCAAAGATTTATGATTTCTAGGTTAACAACTTTATAAAATGTAGGTATAGCAATCTTGTCATACCTAATCGTTTTAATTACCTATATGTGGATACCTTTCTAGCCATATCATCCTTCACATATTACATCCATCTTTTCTTTGGTCTTCCCCTACTCTTATTCTAGGCTATTAGAAATATTTAAAACATTAAGTATCGTATTGCACGTCATCTTTGTAGCACGTTTATGCACGGTTTAATGTCAGGGATCTCATCGTGACCTCAAGATGCGGTCTACGAACTTCACATTAGGCAATGAAGATGATTCATTCATTCACAAAAATATGTAGATTAGAGATGTGCTACTAGACACCGACCATAGATACATATAAGACACCGACTATCCGGCCATATTTGTAGTCGGCGTCGTCGGCGATGGCCTCTTTACTTTATTCATATTTCTGTGCTTTTATATAGGATGATTGAAATGAAATCGTAACCTTTATTGTTATTTTTTTTATCAGTGTTACTTATTGTAATATACCTAACATATGAATAGTAAACTAAACGAGGGAGCCGTGCCTAAATAATAACAGCCGCATAGGTCGATCGATCAGGTTAAGCACGCTTGCCGATGTTGGTCTGTGGATGGATGACCATCTTTACATACCGTGACCCCTCCGTGCCTCGGAAAGCACGTTAAGCCGTTGGTCCCGGCTGTCATTCGTGGATCTTTGACAGTCGTTACGAGTAGTCCGAAGCCCGAAAGTCTGACAACCAGTCTCACCAAGGGATATCGTATTACCCAGTAACTCGGTTGTGGAAGTCAGATAGGCAGTCGCTCCATGTAAAATACTGGTATTCAGCTGCATCCGGTTAGACTGGAAACCGACCCCAACATAGTTGGGAAAAGGCTAGACAGATGATGATATGAATAGTAAACTCTTCCTTTATCATCATCATCATTTCAGCCGAAAGACGTCCACTGCTGGACATAGGTCCCCCAAACTCTTCCTTCGGTAGTGAATAATTAAACTTTATTCAAAAAAAATCGAACCAGTACTCCATCTAAGTGGTATAGTATAGTCATAGTAATTCAGCCTGTCGGCTAGTCGGCTCACCTCTAATAAAAATTTCTACCTAGTTTTACATAAACAGTGCACCAACGTGTTATTCAACATCATTATTGTAACTGGATTACAATAATGATGTTGAATAAAAATACAATATAAGTAGTAATTTGTAGAGGTGTACCAACACAGAGGTATGGAGGAAATATGACGTTGTGTGTGTTCATCATAATATTATTTTAATATGAGTTATTCGACAACACTATCGTAATTACAGTAGGAAAATAATTTCTAAGTCCTAGTCAATGCATTGAAAACAGCTGACATCTTACTTACTTTAGGAAATGAAATTATTTTTTGTGTAACTATTTACATTTACACGTCATATTATTTGGTTTTTTAAATAAGCTAGATGAGGTCGGCGTTTCTGAGAAAAAAGGTCGAAACAAACTCGGAGGTCACAGTCTCTACACGTTGACTGCCAGACAGCAGACACAATAGAAAATCTATTGTTCGCGGTCACCGGTGACCGCGGTGGGACATAATCTTGGTCGGATCATGTGAAGATCATGTAGATTGATGTCTGAAATGGTCTTTTGAGGAATTGACCACACAAATTTGAGTGGACTAGTCCGGACAGTGCAAGCATATGTAAGTAATCGTGCAGCTCAACTCAGAACTTGAGGAGCTCAACGACTCGACGAACAATACCAAAGAAATGACATTTGGGGAGGCCGCATAAAGTACTCAAAACTACTAGACCAACATTAAATTTAAAAGAGAAAGAAAAAAAAAATAACCCAAATAGTCCTCACATTGAAAATAATTAAAGTAAAATAATAGTTTACATCCTGCCCTTACGAAAAAATTTTTTGAGTTTAAACTATTTTACAATTTTTTTTTTATTGCTGAATGGGCCCCACTCTTGAACTCGATCACGCATGATGGAAAGCGATGAATGAGGTCTATGATGGAACGAGCATGCCCAGAAGATGCCTAAGGCAACAAGTTCACTCAGACGTAAACACAATCATTGCTACTATTATTATTATGAGTAAGTAACATATTTTAAAAAGTTACCTGCATATTAGTAGGTAGTTATTATAATCACGAAAGGTTTTATAACCCACTTATAAGGTCAGGGCCGACACATTATTGAACATATCGCTTCACTGATTACGGTACCTACTCATTTTAAAATATGTTACAATGCATTCACGAGATTGGACTTACTCGTGTAGTTTAAGGAAAAGGCGGCAGCGATTTTTTATTTAGTCTTGCATGAAGGTTTTGAAATGTGTCTAAGCATATTCAGGCCTTTGTGTTTTACTAAATAGAGTCGTTTGCTCAATAAGTAGACGTGTACTCGTATGCAAGGAAATCACGGGTGCAAGGTCATACTTCTCTGGAAGTTATTTGCAAACTTGTAGGTTGCTTTAAAAAAGGAGGCCTACGAGAGATGTAATAGATTTTGTCTGCATGTCAGAAGTACTATGAGAGGGATTTATGAAAGTGTTGATAACGTTTTACTTGATGATTTTTTATTTTATGTATTTATACTTGTCTTTAATTTCTGTAATTGGTTTTAAACCGTTTTAATTAAAGAAATAAAATATGTTAGAGGAAAAAAAGTCGGAACAAAAAAAATTATTTCTACGACTACTTTCAACAACAGGGTAATTGCGTAATACACGAAATGGCAATCGATCTTAAAAGCTTTCATTGTGACGATTCCGCTATGTTCATTAAATTTGCCGCGTGATTTAAGTTGTTAAGCAGACGAACATTTTAAGCCTTTAAAGCAATGAGTCAGTAATTTTTTTCAAACCCCTAGCATTACAATTGGGGTGCTGGATTGACAAAGCTTTTCAGTAGGTAGCTTTTGTCAATCCAATACATTTTTAACTTTTCCATCATCATTCTCGCTAATAGAATGTCACTTTGTCTAGGTCCTTTAGACTGTCAGACCAAAATTTCTGGTTGGCTGCTCTTTGACAATGACATATGCTATTCTTGTACCAATAAAAGAGAAATAGCAATGACTAGACTGAAAGACGTTGGGCCCACAACAAATGATTGTATGTGATAAACGCTATACAGTGATCACTGAGCCCACGTGGTGGATTACGGCCCACTCCCTCTCACACACAGGAGGCCTGTGTCCCAGAAGTGGGAACATTATAGGCTGATTATGCTAAACGCTTTACGGTGGTATCTTAAACTACCTCTTTTTGCCTCGAGCTTCAGACCCACGCCTCGGCCCTGTCCACAACTTATCTTCTAATATTTATCGTAACAATATCACACAAACTAATTCGAATTTCAATATTAATAAATTAAACATAGATAATATATTGTTTTTACGTAGGCGGTTTAAATTTAGAGACTCCAGTAGAAGTTATATTTAACCACGTAGTCGATAACGTAGATAAACTGTATTAGAAATTTAAGAAATCCAGACTTTTTTATGTGAAACATATAATTTTAGTCTATGTCAGACCGGCTGTTGGCGTGGTGAGCCGTCGCTACGCCACGCACTCGTAACTCTTCGACTCTCTCGTGGCGTGATTTTGTCGTACATTGGATTTAAAACTCTCGCTGTTGAGCCGAGCATTGAGAATCCAACAGAGCGCATAAAACAATTATACATTTTCGCGACTTGATTTTCAACAACATTTGCGTTGGAAAACCAGTGCGTGAAATTAAATCGAAGCCGAAAAAATCGCCCATGCGTACCTGGGCTGCGCAAAACCATCCTATCATGCATATTTTCTGTACGATAAACCCGCACATTTCGTAACATTAAAGCGTTTGCATACGCGCGATCATTTAGTGAACTGGCTATGTAAAATAAATCAGTGACTTTACCACACTCAACACGGGCGGTTTATTTCTTTATCTCCAGGTTTCCATCATCAAAAGTGGACAGAACAATTATCGTACGCTTGAACAAAGTGTATAGACCATCGTCGTACATTTTCGATACAAAATAGTTTCGATGTTTCACATCTGTCAGACGTCCCACGACGCGATGGCTCATTGTGCTTTTTACTGCTTTTTCACGCTATCCAGTCTTTTCTCCACACAAATCTCTTCAAAAACGGAATCATTCAAACTTTATAACATGCTTTTTATTTTCACAGAATAAAGCAACGAAAGTTTTTAAGCAAATTGGAACAAAGCGATTTGGTTTTGTTTTGGTAACTGATAAACGTTACGTAAATTTTAATTGAATTTACGTTTACAGGCGTTTTACGTTTTTGAACGTTTTGTGAATTAATTACACCATTCTTTCTTGAAGAGTTTACAGGATAGGTGCTGCTGTTACTGCGACTGGTAATCGCAACAATGTTTAGATTTTTCAATGTTTTATTTCATCAAATTTTTCAGTTAGACATAGAAAAGTCGTGGTTCTAAAAAGACGGGGCCAGAAACCATGCGGCACGAAACATAATCGAAACTTTGAGAGGAATGTTTCCCAAACAATACATTCCAAGAAATGTCGTTTATTTATAAACGATGGATAAAAGTTAAGACACGTTATAACGTCAAAAAACAGTCGCTAATCACTACTGAACTTTAAGCAACGTCTATGAATAAAGGGTAATTGACTCCCAAATTCACCTGATTAGACAGGTCCTAAACTTTTTCTGTGGGTCGTAGTTAATTTTGAACACTAAAAGCAGAATAATTAGTGACTCTGATAGAGCAATACTTAATAAAGTACAACATTTTGTGAAAAACACAATTAAGAGCGATAACATTTTAAGCCAGCACAAAGTTGGAGATTTGATGGATATTATTTTACATACAAACTTGCCAAGCATGTATTATATAATTATCGGCAAATATCTGTGGGGCAATTCTCGTAATTATAAGAAAGTTCACAGTCTGATCTTAGTCTCAATCTGTCAAAAATATCTCTATTTTACCTACATTTTGACAAGTTTTTGACATTTGTTTGGCGCTGAGATGTTTTCTCATATCACATCTGACATTGGCAGAATTGTCGACATCGGCACCATTGCCATAAAGAAAAATAGAATAGAATAGAGACTGCGACTAGATTTTGAACGTTTTAAATTACGAGAATTGGCCTTCTGGTAATTTTCGATTATAATAAAAATAACCTTAATAAATTCGATTTGTTACTAGACTATGAAACTTTGTTTGAGACACAATTGCCATTCAAAGATTCCACTGCTGAAAGTAGGTATATGCAAAGGGTGACGTAATGACTTCCCTTTGAGAAAGCATAAACAATAGATGTACATGGAATAATAGTTCGGGCACTGATATCATTGAATGTGAATGAAAACATTATTCTAAACATAGACAATTGAGTTCTATCAAGTCAGCGCTCAGACAACTCGTGTTGTGAAAAGAGAGAATACGCTTTCATCGTGTGAAAAACTAGTGAATAGTGAAATGTGTATATTGGCAGGAAACACACGTTTATCTCGCAAAAATTAAATACTCAATAAGTAAAATATGTTTCCGTGAAAAGTGTTCTTTTTTGTGATTATTAAATATTTGATAGTGAAACTTTTCTTCAGATCGCTCTTTCTTACATTGATCTCTCCTAAAGACATAATGTTTTTCAAGGTATGTAATATTTAACAAAAATGTATATGGTTTTGTAATATTATCACTTAGATAAATAGTTTCTAAATTTCCAGGTGATAACAGCTACATTAATAACTATATGTGCAGCGAATAACCGAAAGTTACTGACAAAACTCCATAGTGAACAAGAACTTCCTGCACTACGGTTTAACGAACACGTACTTTTTCCGAATCTCAGATCAATATTGCGACCTGTTAGATCTGCGGACCCAAATATATTTCAGAACTTACAATACGCACCACTAAATGACGGAGTGAGTCAGAAAAGTAAAAATGCTGACCAGGAATACACGAACCTCACGCCCACTCCTAGCAGTGCTCCCTCGGAACCAACTGATTTGTTTTCAGTTATAAAAAGCACACAATTATATGCCAAATCTCATTTGGAGCCCCGTCCAGAGGCTACGGATAAGAAATGCTATGCCCCGGGATTTAATGTTGAAGCATCAGTCAGTCGGAGCCCGGGCCACAATGCTGTGTATAAAATAATCCCAGAAATAATTGAGCTAGAAAAACCCGTTAAGGTATTAAGCCAAACTGAAGCTAATATCGCGCCGGATGTGGGACGAAATTCACTCACGACGATTGTGTAAAGTAACTTACTCGTATATGGAGGTTTTCTAACTTCCGTGAATAGGCGCGTGACTTCCGAATGATTTAAGCACGCAGTCGCGTCCCGCATCCCGCACGAGATTCGCCCCAGGTGTGGCCAGAGCTTCAAGCTATTAGGTACATTATACACCTTATGGTACCCGCCAAGTCTTATACAGGTTGGCAGGGACCATGAATTCAACATATTATTCTAAAAAAGGGGGGTTCACCCTGCGTTGTTTATCAACACACAGGTATTGCATTTTTCTATGAAACAGCAGATTATTTTTCGATAACCGACCAAAAATTGCTACACTAATCTAGGTTCTAGGTCATCAATCATGTGCTGAATTTATGGTTTCAGTTTGCGCGTCGATGTCCCAGCCAGCCTGTATTACCACAAATATTCTCAAAACTCTTTGGGTACCTTCATCATTATGAAGGTTTTATTGAAATAAATCAAAATCTGGAACTAGTTTTTTTCTGAATCGAAAGTAAAATACGTAGCGTATGCTCGACATCGTTCATTGTTGTTATATACGAGTACCTACACGTATCATCATCATAATTTCAGCTGAAATAAATTTCACTAGTGGACTCCCCAAAGCACCTCCACTTTGACCAGTTCTGTGCTTCTGGAATCCAGTGGACATATACATATGTATATAGCTGTAGCGAGCTTATTATTTACTTGACGATGTTAATATTTTAATAATGCATACTTTCAGATCTCCAATTACGTTAAACCAATCGGTATAAACCTAAAATTGGAACCATTGCCTACGACGATCAAGCCACCGCTTAATCTTGCTTCTAAGCACGTGGACAGGCCTTTGACTTTAACCAACGAACATTTCGTTATAAACCCTGATATGTAAGTATTATAAAACACATATTCTATCCCATTTTAACAACCAACATTAATAATGTAAACAATTATTCAACATTGCAAAACAATTTTTCTGTCACATTTCGACCCTTAGGGTCAATTTGTGGCGGTAGGATAGTAACTGGACGTAACTGATGTTGTATTAGGTGGCCTACTCTCTAATTGTGTTAACGAAGATACTGGCCCGCCCGTCTCAACCGTCTTCCGATTAATTAACTTTGTCGGACGGGCAAAAACACATCGGGAGTAAGGACAACTGTTAAACTGTGTTGTCATTAATTGTTGGTTCGGGCTTCTAAGTAATCTTAAGTCCGAAGATGACACGGAGTAGAAAACGCCCTAAACTTCGGCAGAATCTACGTATTTCATGCTCAGAGAGTACACCCCGTGGTCCGTAGAATCAGTCGCGGAAGTGGCCTTGAGTGAATATCTGGTTGGGGGAATTTAGTTATCAGTGGAATGCACCCTTCACGTGTCTTATGCCGAATATTGGATATAACGGCTGACATGAAAGTACAGGCACGAGTCCACATCCGATAATTGTTTCTAGTATTACTGTAATTAACTGATATTACAAAAAAAATTACGTTGCAGCATTGAAACCGTAGTCCAGGATAAATCAAAACGTTACTCACCGCTCACCAAGTACCATAGACTACACCTGAACATTGCGAGGGTATACAGTCCAGGGCAATTGCCGTCGAAGCCGGCAGTCTTCCCTAACGTATACCCTGAAAACTATGGCAGGAGGCAATCACATCCGCAACTTTACGCACCGCAAGCTTATCCAGATTTGAAGGTGCATACCGTGCTATACCCAGTGAACCACTATCGGAAAGGTTATCGTTTTCGCACATCGATCATACATTTGTAAATATCTAAGTATAATTTGTGTATACTTAATTGATTTGTATTAATAGTTTATTCGACTACCACCTTTAACGATGGCTACCTCAAATAGTTTAGATGCCAACACAAATTGCTCAATTTAAAATTGTAACGATTCAGCCCTAGCGTTAAGGCGGATTCATATTAGTGTTGTGTCGTATCGTTCTGTCGCAGTGTTAGCCAATCAAAACTTGCTGTGATTTGACGAAGTCCTAAATAGATTCGTTTGTTCGGTGTATCTCGTGTAACGACACAACACAACACAGTAATGTGTCTGTGGCTTTAGTTTGAGCAACACTAGCGTCATTTGAAGACGTACCTGTATTGTTTTTAAAGGTTTTATTTATATAGGTATCATTGGTATTGAGTCAATATTTCAAGAGAGATATTAGATTGCTTGATATAACCAATAAAATAATAAATGAAAATAAAACAGTTATGACTGACAAACTCGACTTTGGAGAAAGCTAACACTGACAAAAGTGGTTTTATTCGAAATCATTATTCATCTCAAAATACTTTTGTTTGTTTTTTTTTTGTAAAAAAGTTTTTTTTTCACTTTTTAGTGAGAGAGTTTGTGATTTATCTAATTTACAATAGCTTTAGCCGAACGTCAACTGCTCATCACCTTTTACAAAATATTGCTTTTCCCAAAGCTGGGACGTTAATTGTCAACAACAACAACTATTCACCATAAGCATTGTGACGAGCATAAATTGCTTAGCAACCATATTAAAGTAATCGAATCGCAATCCGTAAAATATTTATCATTGAGTAGTTCCGATGGCCGTCTGTGGTCTTCATCATCAGCTCCACTTTACCAAATGATGATTTCCGAGAGCAAATGCTCAAGTTACTCTAAAAAATATCCAAATCGCTATAGGTTTGCCAATAAAATTTGAGGGTTTCCCTCGATTTCCCTGGGATCCTATCATCAGATCCTGACCTAATGATCATGGGACCACTTGGGAAGTATATCCTTTCAAACAAAAGAAAAATTTTCCAAATCGGTCCAGGCGTCTTCGAGAAATCGGGGAACATAGATTTAAAAAAAAAAAAAGATTCCGACGAAATGAGAACCTCCTCCTTTTTTTGAAGTCGGTTAAAAAACTGAGCCGTACTTAACTATATATTAAGTTTGCTTTCCTTCTTTTGGCTGTTAGTTGCAATTTTACATTTACGTTTAATTAGATTTTCTAATTTTTAACTGTAATAGTTTAGATTTTAGAAGTTTAGTATTGTTAATTTCTAGTCGTACAATAATAGATACCTACTGATTGTTTCACTGTGTTTTTATACGACAAAGTTTTTTTTTTTATATTTGCTTATGATTCAATTCATATACTAACAATAATATTATTTTATATGCGAAAGTAATTCTGTCTGTCGTGTCTGTTACCATTTCACGCCTAAACCACTGACCCGATCGTTATGAACAAAAATTGCTCTAAACGCCATAAGAATGAACTCGTATGTAATCTGTACGATAATTTCTAATTTATTTTATGCTTTAAAGCGCAACATGCACCATGTTGCACTGAAGCAAAACAAATCTCAAATATGTCCGTTTATTAAATTTAATTCCAGGCGAATGTCGTCATATTTACGGAAAGTAATTTTTGAGACTGTTGGTTCTAAGGATAACAATGTTTGGTGGCAGAGCAAGGTCCTTTGACTGGTAGGTATCCTCTGGGACCTGAAGAAGGACATAGGTTAGGTACTTGGTATCCTGGTTGCGACGTAGACGAATTTGCGCGCACCAGCTAGTATTTTATACCTACCTATAATGAAATTGGAATATAAGAAGTATTGCATTTACATTCTCCAGTAGTTTCGTTTATCAACATTCAGTAAACAATAACAACATTAAAACAAATAGTGTAAACATTACTGAGAACAATACTTTTGTCTGTCCTAAACAACATTTTAAACACAGCGTCATAGATGAGACAACAAGTGCTGTTAAAATCAGTGCTCGGAGTGGAATACCTCAAAATAAACGATGGCATCTATCAGGATTGGAGCTCCACTACTTTTTCAGGAGTTGGACGGCGTTTCCTGCCCTCCCGTTACGTTTTTATGGAGAAATTATATTATCATCTGCCTAGCCTTTTCCCAACTATGTTGGGGTCGGCTACGGATGCAGCTGACTAGTAAGTGGAGTTTTATAATAATGTTAATAAACAAATACCGTACAAAGAAAAAAAACACGATTGTTGTTGAATATGGGAAACGCTGTTCTTAGAGATTTGTTTTACTCTTGTATAACCTTTAACATTTAAAACAAAACCTTGTTTTAATAATATTAAGTGCTATGAGCTTCTATGAGTGACGACTTCATCATAATTTCATACAATCAATCATTTTAGATACATATTTATTTGTTTAACATGCGTAAAATCCATGTTCTTTCATGCCGATGCATTCATTGCGCTGTTTATTAATAGTGGATAAATTGTTGGAGTACAGCTTTAAAATAAATAAATATATTGTTTATTTTTTAGTCTAATGTAGGTTATAACCATAGTTCTAACTGAACCTAGCTTCTTGCTCCACAAATGCGGAACTTCTGTAAGAAATCGTCCCTTCGCCTCCATATACGTCTCCGCAAGTATTTAAAATCGGCTCCAAAACTAAGCGAAAACCCTTTAGCATAATCAGCCTATAATGTTCCCACTGCTGGGACACAGGCCTCCTCTCGGTGAGAGGGAGTGGGCCGTAATCCACCACGCGGACCCAGTGCGCATGTCTTCGATTTTTTAGTTCTAGGACATGCAGGTGTCCTCATGGTGGGTGGGGTGGCGCTTTACTTTGTGTAAATTATTTAATTTACACAATGTAAAGCGCCTGTCTGGGTTCGAACTTACGTAAGTCGCGGCCGTTATCACTTGGCCACCAGGAAATATAACTCAAAGTTTCAAAGCTTTCATGTCAGCGCTACCCCAGCGCTAACACACTATCAATCGGAATCTGAATTATTTTGAAACAAATTGCTAATCCATTGCTTCATAAGCTCGAAATATTTGTCTGCATAACACATACTTAATGGCCTACCTCAAATTGCTTAGCATGATCCTCCGTTATGTCGAAAATACTGCAGCATTAATTTTGAAATAAGTATATGGTAAAGTTGAGGATTAATGTAAGGTACTATGTGTGACGAAAACACGATTCCATAAAATTTTCTCGATAGAAAAATAATCCAAAGTTACCTCGAAACTGAACAATAAACCGCTGGTATTAAAAAAATACTTCAAATTTGATCAGGAAACTTTGTATAATAACTAAACTATAGTTAGTTAGTTTAAAGCAGCGACTATGTGTTTTCTTTTTTTAATTACTATTATTTTCGCCGTAAAAAACAAAAACCTAAACTATTGGCACTGCCTGCCGCCCAGCACCACACTCTGTCTCGCTCACACTTAGTCCGCGAGCAGTATCGTGCGAGCGAGACAAAGAGTGAATTTTAGCAGAGTTAGTATGGGCTCGTAAATAACGCAATGAATGTTGTTGAACTGTCAAAATGAAACTGATTACGATTGATAATATGTTATACAATTGCCTCGCTGGTTTAATGTATGAACCACAAAGAAATCGCAAGGTGAGAAAGCCGCAAGATATTTTTTTGAGAAATATAATTTCGCGTAGGCCTATGATATCCTAGTAAATCCTCAGACCCACACCACACAAATCTCGGTTTTCTTTTTTGTTGGATTCATAAAAAAGAATTGATTAGTAGGTATATTTTTACGAGTTGGTGTACTATAGGTACCCCTCTGCCTAACCCTTTGGGGAATACAGACGTGATGTTATGTTATGACTAGCTTCTGCCCGCGACTTCGTCCGCGCGAAATTTCCCTTCCCCATTCACCCTCTTAGGGGTGGAATTTCGAAAAACCCTTTCTTAGTGGATACCTCTACTCTTAACAAAGAACACACCCTCCAAATTTCATGTCTCTAGGACCAGCGGTTAAGGCTGTGCGTTGATATATCAGTCAGTCAGGACTTTGAATTTTATATACATATAATAGATGTTGTTGTACAAATTTTATGGGTTAGAAAGGATACGTGTCCTACAACCTTTTCACATGATCATAACCAATCACTCTAAAAAATCAAGGGTAATTTGGTTAAAATTGTCAGTAATTTTGTGTCTTCTATGTACTTATAATAAATGCTAAATGATTCGTCGTGTTTCTTTTATATCTTGTTTGTTGTATCCTGTAGATATAGTCCATGTTCAACCACCACAATCTTTACCCCCGATCCCCAAAATGTTGAACCCCTAAATGTGTAGAAAACCCCCGAGGGGTTGAACATGGATTTCAATACATTGGTCATCTTTTCTTTGTCAATATTCAACCCATTGTTGTTAGATAACTAATAATGACATTAAAGTAATACTGAAAGCAGGCGTTTCAATAACAATAATTCTCCACGTACATAATTTCTAAGCTAATATATGAAAGTAATAAAGTACCTCTAGTGAATGTGTGGTATGTCAAACTTTTTTAAATATTATGACCGGAGGCAAAGCCGTTTTGTTTTAGTCGCACTATATTTATATTATAACAAGTTAGTATAAAAATATAGAACGTTTGCTCTAGGTTCGCTAATTGTACACAGTACACAAGTACACATACAACAACAAAATGTTCTCCAAAGTAAGTGCAGTTTAGTTAAACTTGTTGTCTATCAATAATAAAAAATCTGTAAATAGACATTTTTATGATCAATCGATGTGCCACAAAGATGTGAAAAACCAATTAAATTTTCTTTCAGATCGTTACTCCTCCCAGAACATCGTACTGCCCAACACGCCCCCGTCGCCTACCACGCTGCCCCAGCTACCTACGCCTACCACACCGCTCCTGCCCCTGTTGCCTACCACGCCGCTCCCGTAGTCCGCCCACGCTGCTAAGTTCGACGTAAGTTTTCAAAGTCCCTGAAACAATACATGAAGAGAAATATTTAATTTATTTTCTGTCAACTCATTTTGTTTATTTTTGGTTACAGGCTCACCCCAAATACGACTACAACTACTCAGTAGCTGACGGCCACACCAGTGATAACAAGTCCCAGCAGAAGTCCCGCGACGGTGATGTTGTGAAGGGCTCGTACTCGTTCCACGAGGCCGACGGCTCCGTCAGGACCGTGGAGTACTCCGCCGACGACCACAGCGGCTTCAACGCGGTGGTGCCTAACTCCACTCCTACAGCCGTCCCTATACTGGTGAAGACCACCCCTGCCTACGTCGCACCCGCCTACTACTACCACCACTAAATGTTCCTCACTATAGTCATGTATCACGTCCACTAAAACAATATTGATCATTAATTATTTATTGCAATATACGAATAAGTTCGATTCATATTTTGTTTTATAATTTTCTATTTTCTCGAGTATTTCCTTAAACAATATACAAACATTATATCTGGAACTAGAGGCCCTGACATACGTTATCCTCCCCGAACGTTGGCTTGCCTGCTACGAGTTTGTTCAGCAAACAAACCATCTCTCTGGTCCAATTGTGAATCTAAACCATCCAGGGACCCACTCAAACACACACAAATAATTTCATCTAAATCGGTCCAGCCATTTAGGCAAAGTTCAGTGACGTACGCACTTAGGTACAGAAGAATTATATCTAAACGAATAATAATTATACTATAAAGGGAAAAGATTAGATTTTTTGTTACGCTCTTCATAGTCTACGATCAGAATTAGGACATTGAATACCTTTTATTCCGCAATTCTCACGGTATCGAGATTTATGCGGGTAAAACATCGGAGTGCAGCTATATATTATAAAGATGACTCAAAGAAATCAAACCTGTCAATTATAGATTAAAAAGATGAAAAAATCGCGGGATGAGCTAGACTTCTTCTAAAGGATTGGCCCGCAATCGCAGTACACCATGAAAAGTGGAATGAGAAAGGAAGGCCTATCACATGGAACAGTAATTATATCTGTAGCATCATAGAACAATCGTACAGATAAGAGTTTTCATGTTGCACAGGATGACAGGATGACTCTGAGAGAGCCATTTACTTCAGGACTACTAACTCAATGATTAAAAGAAACACACTGTAAAATACAAAAGTGGAATCCATTGCATTTCTTACTCCAGATTGAAGAGTACTTTGTTATGATTTTTCTGAATTCATTAATGCGTCCGAAGAAAAACCAGTTTTGTAGGATTACTAGCATGTCGTCAGAAACGCAACTGGTCAAATACGCATTTCGCCAGAAAACGCATGTTGACAGAAACTCATCTCGTCAGATTCAGACGCAGCTCAACAAACACGCAAATTTTCCGAATAGAATAAAATATATAAAATAGTATAAAATAGTCTTTATTATACGTACACCAAAGAATTAAAAGTATAACAAGTGTTTGTTAAACTAAAATTAGAATGATGAATGACTATGTTATGATATAATTCTCACAACACCATTAAAATGGTGTTATGAGAATTTGTCATTTGGTGTTGACATTGTATGTATGTTTTTTGTTTTTGTCTCTAAAAATTTATATAAAATTGCTTTCAACAATAAAAACGTTAATAATTTATAATTTACTTTGAAATGCGGTGTAATTAAATCTGAGCATATCTGGAAAAAGAGTTTGAATACACACCTAAATTATATCTGTAATCCGTACCATATGTTGTACATAATAAAGAGTATTCTATGACATAATGTTGAATTGTGTTCGTTTACGTTACTTTATGATGACTTGTTCAACTTAATAAAATAAGAGACTTCCCCGTAGGATATGAAATAAAGTTGCGCCCAGAAACCATCTATCATTTCGTCCATAATTTTGAGTGTCAAACTAGTCAGAAACTTAACCCCGAGTAATAAAAGTCAACAGCAACGCGTCTGAAACCATGCATGTTGCTGAAAGTAGGCGCAGATGGAGGAACATGAAAAAGTAGAAAATGTTGAAATTATGACGTGGTCACCACTCCCGTCATTGGGGTACCAATGCAAGGAGGGTAAGTGGTAAAGGTAAAACACAAATCGAAATCATCGTAATATACTCGGACCTAAGCCGAAAGACGTCAACTGACGAGCTATTCTGTTAAAATCTCACCTCGAAAACTTAAGTGAAGTGAGCTATCAATAATGTCAATCCCAAGCATCTAGCATGGTGGGATGACACTGACAGCTCACTCCACGCTCACTTCACCTAAGTCTTCACGGTGAGATGGTCCATCTCACTGGGCATAGGCCTAAAAATATCTGCCTGACATAATTAAATGACAGACGACTTTTGAAATGTCATACAATCGCCAATGTATGTACCTTCAGTGAACGGATTGATTAGTGTTACCATATAACCTGATGCAAGGTCGCGCATAGCTTGTTTGACAACTTCCACTACTTACACTAGCATTTGTTAATACGCAATGATCAGTATTATAAATAGTTCAACTTTGAGATTTGGATATCATATCACCTTTTGATCACAAAAGAAGCAACATGTTCTCCAAAGTAAGTTACAGAAAGAAATAGATATAAAAAATTTTACTAATTAATTGCTTGTTTACATTTCCACAAACTTTACTTTTTTATTTTCCCAGGTGGTAGCTTTGTGCGCATTCGTGGCTGTGGCCCAGGCTGGTCTCCTGGCTGCGCCCGCTCACTACTCCCCCGCCGAAGCGGTCTCATCCCAGAGCATCGTGCGTCACGACCAGGCTCAACTCCACGCTGCGCCCGTGGCTAAGCTCGCCGTTGCCGCCGCTCCTGTTGCCTACCACGCTGCCCCCGTCGCCTACCACGCCGCACCTGCCCACTACTCTTCTGCTGCGGCTGTTTCCTCACAGAACATCGTGCGTCACGACCAGCCTACCCAACACGCCCAGCTCGCCTACCACGCCGCCCCTGCCCAGATTGCCTACCACTCCGCCCCCGCCCCCGTCTCCTACCATGCGGCTCCTGCGCATGTTGCCTACCACGCCGCCCCCGTTGCCAAAGTTGTCGCTCATCAAGAAGAAATCGCCTACCCCAAGTATGAGTACTCATACTCGGTTGCCGATGGCCACACCGGCGACAACAAATCCCAGCAAGAGTCCCGCGATGGCGATGTTGTGAAGGGCTCTTACTCCTTCCATGAGGCTGATGGTTCCATCAGGACCGTGGAGTACTCCGCTGATGACCACAACGGCTTCAACGCAGTGGTGCACAACACTGCTCCCACAGCCGCGCCCGTTCATGTTAAGGCTGCGCCTCTGCTCGTCAAGGCCGCGCCCGCTATCCAGTACTACCACCACTAAAGTAGCAATACTGGCATCGTTTTAGTTGTATATTGTTGTTAACCTCGTGCTAAATACAAATAAGTTCGATAACTAAATATTTCTTTCATTTTCATTGTTATAAACTATCAGAATTATAAATACCCCTGAGTGATCAATCCCGCTTGGCACATTGGATTTAAATATTTCTTCTAAATTACCTATCCTATTCAATCATTGTAAATTTTAGTACTACCTAATTATATTTTGCAAAATAACTTGACCAATACAAACCTATAACATTTTTCTATATTAACTTTTGTAAGAAAATATGTTATCTAAATGATAACCGAGAACTTGACATAATCCAGTAATCAAATAACTAGTTCTAAATAACTATGAAATCAAAAATTCATGAAATATTTATTTATTTATTCATTTATTTCAGACGATGTAGGCCCATAGATAAATAATTCTTATTATAAAATAGTCCTTCACTACTTACTAGCTTGTTTTTGTGCTGTTCTGTGGTACTTGTCCGCGGAAGCGACGGAACACCACGTCCTGCGGCCAGAAGTCAAGAACGCAAAGCTTAGGCACGCGTGTCTTAAAAAATACGGGAAGCTCGCTTCTAGTTATGTGTAGTTTTTCTAAACTTCGCAACGGATGTTGATGCGGTTTTCACCATAATTTTGATAATTTATTCTGGAAAGCGTATAATATGTATTAAGCCAACTTGCACTTTTAGTCGGCTTAAATTAATAAATATAGAGTCTGTAAACTCGGAGTTAAGAAATATTTTGACTCTTATTACCCGTTGCGTCACTAAAAAGTAACACCGTGTTAGTAAACTTGATATTACTTAGTGTTTTTGGAGTTGGGAACATAACATACAAATAATAATTGAATTACAATGTCTGTGCCCTGATCCTGAATCCGACCAAAAATGAATGATTGAACAATGAACGGAAATTGTAGGTATACCCATCTCTTATATATCTACCTACTACAATAACATACGTACGTAATCTTCGATCAATTACGTAATACATGCGTAATTCATGCATACGTAATGCATGCGTCTTTAAATTTTATAACATGACATTTCATTTTAATCGTATTGTAAGATTTCATGGTTTTCCTTTCATTTAATTTATCAAGTTTGTCAGAGAGATTTCATCCTTAAAATTGATCCTAACGATCGATGCAATAAAAGTACAGGTTGTAATTTTTACAGATTTCAGTCGGTTCAATTCCCGGATGCGAATTTTTGAAAATCTTTGAATGCAGTTTTCTTTCTATTCAAAAATAAAGGAATGTTTTCTTTGAGTAAAATTTTCTATCTACAGTATTAAAAGTACTTTCCCTTCAGGTGGCATTACAAAATTCCACCCTGTATATTACCACTAGAAATAAAGAAAGAAAATACGTTTATTTGCGGCAGACATGACGCATCAAAAGAAAAAACATAAAAAAAAAA
The DNA here is from genome assembly GCA_963669345.1 of Gortyna flavago. NCBI lineage: Eukaryota > Metazoa > Arthropoda > Insecta > Lepidoptera > Noctuidae > Gortyna > Gortyna flavago. The sequence continues at coordinate 7,197,210 of OY770131.1, forward strand.
CAATTTGGGAGAAAACATGCGTCACATCCACGCAAAACGGCCATCGCTCAGCATAATGCTATGACCCTGTACGAGACAGAGCCCCAGCGCTGGTTTTCACTAACTCATAGTTTAGAGACTTAACTTTCCCACATCGGTAGGTTACATCTAGGTTCATCTCCTACTCTTGGTGGAGCAAAATGAATTATTTGATTACCCTTGAGTTAGCTGTTAACTCCAAGTTATTTAGGATAACCCATTAACATGCAAGTGGGCCAGTAAACTTACATAATATAATAAAGAAATCTCGATGTTTTGTCAAGTAGCTATTGGCGCCAATTCCCGTGTTCACAAACTAAACTAAATTTAAGTTCAGTGCATCTTTTTCTTTTTATTTCACTAACTGTAAAAGTGCCTATGGTACAAATCTAACTTATAAAGATGTATTAATGATTCTAATGATTATCATTCTGTAAAAACGTACCTGTTACTAGTCACGAATCAAATTTTGATCAAGATACAACCTGACACTAACCTGAAAATTGCAGAAAGCGGATAATAGTGGCCACTATTTTCTTTTTTAATAATTATAATAAAACTAAACAATGTAGAACTACCGTTTATAATAATATTAACGTATAATCTTGTGGATCATAACTTATCGTGCTTATTTTCTGCACTTTCATTCAAAAATAAAAGAAATAAATAAACAAACGAAGAGGGCGCCACTGCGCGGTCGGCGTTTGGTCAACAATTTGATCCACCAATTAACCTTCGGATAAAGAGCATAGGTATTCATTTAAGCAAACTATGCTAATTAGCTTAGAACTGAAAACTTGGTGTCAAAAACTTGAACGGTTAATCTATTAAGCGTCGAAATAATGGGATAAAACTGGGAGCCGGAAGTCTGTCTCTATATGACTCAGTAAACATTCGTATTGTCATAATGATCAAAAAGCGTTTTTGATTCCAAATTGCATACATAATAATAAAATAAATGCATCAATTAAATACATAGTAATTCATGTGGTGTACATAATTAATAAAGAGTATTCTATTCTACTTTCACACCTTCTCCTGAGGGTAGGCAGAATCTACAGAACGCCACTTGCTACGTCCCTTACCTACCGTGCATTCGCGATTTATTTGGCAAAAATGTAAACAAATATGAATTATTGGAAAAATAACTTTAATTCCTACACAATAAAGTTTAGTTTACGCTACAACTTCAAACATCTTTATAACTTTGTCAATAGTGCTAGTCACTCTGAAATCAACTTAATACTCATTGAAATAAAGTTGATATTTGTTTTTCTTGAAATAGGGTAGGGGTGTGCAGAACTGCGCACTTTTACTTTAGGTACATCATACACGCAAGATTGAATAGTGATGTTTTACGTCGTTTGTGAAAAATCACAACCGGAACGTATTGACATGATATACATACAAAGACTGCCCAGAATCATAATCTTAAGAAAGTTTACACTCGTGCGAATCTTTTGAAACCTTTGGTGAATGGGTTCATTAGCAAAACTATGTGACCTAGAGCAAGGTTGCTAAAATCTCGTCTAACCACCTCTGCAGGCTATACTCAATCAATTGTCGACTGGTATAAAAACCAAATGCGTGAATACAACAGTATCATTAAGCGTTTGATCATTCAAAAAGCTTTATCAAAATGTTCTCCAAAGTAAGTACATTAATTAAAATAAACAAAAATACTGGTTTAAAAGAATACTAAGCCCGATCACTGTAGCATTGAGGTCATGGAAGAAGATGCTTCATTAAATCGATAATTACTTACAGATCGTAGCTCTGTGTGGTTTGGTGGCGGTGTGCCAGGCTGGTCTGCTGACCGCCCCCGTGCACTACTCCTCTGCTGCAGCTGTCTCCTCCCAGAACATCGTGCGTCACGACCAGCCTGCCCAACACGCCTCGGTCGCCTACCACGCTGCTCCCGCTGCCGTCGCCTACCACGCTGCCCCCGCTGCCGTCGCCTACAACGCTGCTCCTGCCCATTACTCGTCTGCTGCCGCTGTTTCTTCTCAAAACATCGTGCGTCACGACCAGCCAGCCCAACACGTCGCCGTCGCCGCCCCCGTCGCGTACCACACTGCCCCAGCTGCCTACGCCTACCACGCCGCTCCAGCCCCTGTTGCCTACCACGCCGCTCCCGTTGTCGCCCACGCTGCTGAGTTTGACGTAAGCCATAATAGCCTCCGAAATAGAATATGAAGCAAGTTGTTTCCCTATGTTGTATCAGAAACTTACTTTGTTTATTTTTTATTACAGGCTCACCCCAAATACGAGTACAACTACTCAGTAGCTGATGGCCACACCGGCGACAACAAGTCCCAGCAGGAGTCCCGCGACGGTGATGTTGTGAAGGGCTCTTACTCTTTCCATGAAGCTGACGGCTCCGTCAGGACCGTGGAGTACTCCGCCGATGACCACAGCGGCTTCAACGCGGTGGTGCACAACTCCGCACCCACGGCCGCGCCCGTGCACGTCAAGGCCGCTCCCGTTCACGTTGCGCCCGCTCAGTACTACCACCACTAGACCAAAAAAATACTATTTATTTATAATAAACTGAAACTGAAGTAAAATATATATAATTCATTTAATTTACCCCATAATGTACCTACCTACATATCTGCGTGGTTGAAACAACGAGAATGCTTAGAGGCATTGCTTAGACAATGATATGAATTGACAGAAACTTCTTCTTGACAAATGCTACTATACAATAGACGTAGTTTTTAAACGATAAAGAGTTAATTATAATTATTTAAAATTTTGACATTTGTAATTTGTTTGTGAATAATAGAATGTTTCTTGTTATAAATGAAATTTTTTTGCATATTTATTTACTTTGCATGTTTTCATATTTGTATGTCTTATGACAAAACGTAGCGTACTATTTTATATGTCTGACCTATTGTATACCTATGTTTCACAAATAAACTTTATGATTTATGAAAAAGTGGCACATCCGCGCTTCTGACTCCGATGGTGTTTTCATAAGACTAAATTATTATGATATGGTAGGGCCCCTCAGTATAGTTTATACAATTAACGCCATTTACACCACTTGACAAAGATATGTGACATATGTACTATTGTGCTGTTATCGATCATGTCTTGTTCTACATCCATCGCGATTATATCGATTTATTCCGGTCTGATCCCCCGAGCCCCCCTTCCCCCCTACACCCCCCCTCCTCGATCACCTGCTAGTTCTTCTTCTGTTTTGAAATCTTTTTCTGTTGTTTTTAAGAGTTTTGGCCAAAGTCTATGTCCTACATCCAAATAAACCTAAAAAGACATGATCATTAAAACTACTATTAGGTTTCGTAACCATGTTTGATGAAACGACGTGAGAAGACAGCTTTTCGTTCAGAAAGAAGAATGAAAGAAGAAATCCGCAGTTTGAAAGATTACATTTTCGGGTCCGTTGCACACATATTTCGATTTTAATCTGACGTTATGTTACCGAAGTGAGCTTTGTTTACTCGGGATAAAGTTCAAATAAAGTAAAGGCATGAAACCTCAAGGTAAATTGTAGATAGTGTGTTTTTTTTTTGTTAATGAATCAAATTACCGCCCAAATGCTTATCGGACCACGCACATCACTGAAGCGTTCCGTAGTCTTGCTGAATATTTACATTATATATGGTGTAAGGGACATCTACGTTCAAACTGGTGCCAAATAGCACTTGATTCTAGACCGCAGCGTAAAAATTATTCAAGGTTATTAAAAAAACAGCTTTTCCATAAATCTACACGGTCGAAATGCATGAAACAGCAATTTTTTTTTATAACTGACTAGTATTTTCTACACTGAGAGGTCTAATAGTTTGCGCGGCGATGTGATTACTCCTTGTAGATATAGACATGCACAATATTAATTTTTAATAAGTTAGTATCTAATAGTACTTCTCGTAGAAAGTGTGAAAAGCTGTGACCGAGAATAATCCCATTCTAGCTAAAAACTACACGATGTGTCTTCTTCATAAAAAATTTCATTCAGTGTTTTTTAAGTAATGCCAACTTTTTTTTTTTTTTGTATTTTCCACCGTTTGTTGAAATGTTAGAGGGGGGACACATTTTTTTCGGCTTTAGATGTCTCACCAACTATCGACTTAAATTAGAAAGTTACTTATAAACATCATAATCTTTTAATTATGGTTTTCAACAATATCCTATATGCTAATGTGCACAGTTTTTTTTGATCCCTAGTTTAAATGCCAACCCTAATTTTTATTTGTCGTACCTAATTTCTTTACACTTTTGTTTAGCGATTCATAGAATACACCTAAATTCCAAATTTCATCGATAGAGTATCAATAGTTTCCGAGGAAAATGGTTGTGTGACATAATCATGGACGGACGGACCGGAGGAAATTATAAGGCTTTCGGTTTTGCCATTTGGCTACGGAACTCTTAAAAGCCTAATCTTCATATATAAGCCTAGTTACCTATTCCATAGGCGAGGACTGTCTATTGTGTAGTCACTAGGATTTGGTCACCTGTAACCGTTGAGCTATTTCAGAGTTACGGAACAGCCTAGAAGATTATGAGGACACTCAATTCATGAAAATTATGACTTTCCAAATATTTTTAAAATTCATTCCCGCCCTAGAGAGGGAAACAATTACTATGAGTCTTTCCCGCCCAAAGATGCGCGCTATTCGGGTCAAACAAACACTACTTTCCGAGTATGAGAAATGTGTTCCTGTGCTGCCTCTTTTATTAAAGAAAAAGGCTGGCTGAGTGCGTGTTGGTGATATCAGACCCATATAATAATTTATAATATTTACTTATTACAAGGAACACCGTACGAATGATGTTTTCCGTCAAACAATGATGTTTCAAATTAACCCCCTTAGTAATAAACGCTGTATAGCGTCTGTATAGTTACACAACACTTTATTTTCTTCTTTCGAAAGTCAAATTACTAACGACTGAAAGAGAGAAATCGGTGATTAACTATTCATCTGATATAAGTAATACGTTTATTAGTAAGGGGGTAAGTATAAAAGTTATTATATTCTAGGCTACCATGACATTAAATAAGCATTACTTAATTAAATTTTAAAACAATAGCTTGAACTCTTACCAATAGTAATTTGCCAATTAGTGAATGCTTTGAGTCGCGAAATAATGTGACCCAGGGCGAGGTCACCGTAAGCTCGTTCTACAACTTGTTATTTGAACTTGTACAACTAGTATATAAACTAAATCTATTAGCTGAAATGTATCACTCATTGTTAGATCACAAGTCAAACAATATGTTCTCCAAAGTAAGTCAATCTTTTAAACTTTGATTTAATAATAATACTTGTACATTATTATAAAATTAGCATTAATTAATCTAAATGCACTAGTATTTATAAATATTTTTCTTTTATTTTTAATTTACAGATCGTAGCTCTGTGTGGTTTGGTGGCGGTGTGCCAGGCTGGTCTGCTGACCGCCCCCGTGCACTACTCCTCTGCTGCAGCTGTCTCCTCCCAGAACATCGTGCGTCACGACCAGCCGGCCCAACACGCCTCGGTCGCCTACCATGCTGCCCCTGCTGCCGTCGCCTACCACGCTGCCCCAGCTGCCGTTGCCTACAACGCTGCTCCTGCCCATTACTCGTCTGCTGCCGCTGTTTCATCCCAAAACATCGTGCGTCACGACCAGCCAGCCCAACACGTAGCCGTCGCCACCCCCGTCGCCTACCACGCTGCCCCAGCTGCCTACGCCTACCACGCCGCTCCTGCCCCTGTTGCCTACCACGCCGCTCCCGTCGCCGCCCACGCTGCTGAGTTCGACGTAAGTTATTATGGCCTCCGAAATTGAATATGAAGCAAGTTGTTTTCCTTTGTTGTATCAGAAACTCACTTTGTTCTTCTTTGATAACAGGCTCACCCCAAATACGAGTACAACTACTCGGTAGCTGATGGACACACCGGCGATAACAAGTCCCAGCAGGAGTCCCGCGACGGTGATGTTGTGAAGGGCTCATACTCGTTCCACGAGGCCGACGGCTCCGTCAGGACCGTGGAGTACTCCGCCGACGACCACAGCGGCTTCAACGCGGTGGTGCACAACTCCGCTCCTACAGCCGCCCCTGTTCTGGTTAAGGCCGCTCCTGCCTACGTCGCGCCCGCCCACTACTACCACCACTAAACCACAAAACCAAAACAACTATTTATTAAACAAAACTGCCAGACAATTATTGCATTTTATTAAACCCTTTTTTTATTTATTCATGAGTAATGATGCACGAGTTTTGTCAAGTAAATGATGCAAAAGATATTAGTAGAAAAATTATTTCAGATAGATCAACACCATTATTATAATAGGAAAATACTGGTGTTGATCTGCTCTTACAACTCAGTACTCTCGCTTCGAAATGGAAACATTCCCTTAGAACAGTTTGGTACACTTTCTATTAGGAGTTCTCGATGAACCGTGGACACGTGTAAGCAAATAATTGTGAATGAATTTATTTATACCTTAATACATACACAGCATAAACCCACAATCTTTGTAGTATTTATAGATCTCACATGTATCTAAATTAAAAGAAAGCTCGGATAGCCGTGCTTCCAGTGAATAAGTAATTACAAAGTACCTATTTACTTACCCCCTTACTAAAAAACGTATTATATCGGATGAATACACATCCATTTCTCTCTTTCAATCGTCAGTAATTTGACATTCAAAAGAAGAAGACAAAGCGTTGTGTAACTATACAGACGCTATACAACGTTTATTAGTAAGGGGGTTAATATTAACAAGAAGAGTAACTCAAACTCAAAGCATTTATTTCAATTAAACCATTTGCAGGCACTTTTGAATTGTCAAGAAGTCGGTCAGTCAGAAAATATGAAGCTAGTTGCCCATTCCAAAGCATAGGTACCTATGGAGAAGAACGGGCAAGAAACTCCATAGACACTTTTTTAAATAATGTTTTACAAAAATATTAGTTACATCATTAATGTTGTATTTATAATTACATGACGCATAGATCAGCACCATTCAGCTCAACCATTTTGAACTGAGCTAAATGATCCAACACACACGCCCTGGTGCCGTCAGCGAGACATTTGTGTGAGCATGACATTACTATCAGCCGCCAGGGCACATTCAAGTCAATGAAAGACATATTGCATTACCCGGTTAATAGTAGCACTAAAGTACATAGAACTCACATCTGTGCTATGCAATTATACAATATAAAGGAAATTGAGCTTATACAATGCAAAGATAGTCTTACAATCTTCAGCAGCTCCAACAGTATTTTCAAGTGTTAATCAATTAGTTGTGGTGAGCAGGACCAGCGTTGAGCCAGCATCTTTATCAGCGATGTAATCCCCTAACTTATAATATGCCTGCCTGCATAGTGTGCGTTTTATACAAGACTTGAATTTTGTCTCATTCAGTTGAAGAATGTGGGGAGGTATTTTATTATAACATTTTAAACAGTACCCCATAAAAGATGAGTCTACTTTAGCCAATCTGAAACCTGGTTGAACTAATAAGCCCCTAATAATAGTCCCTATTAGTAGTTAATAACGAAGTTTAAATGGTGCAAAAACTCTTGTGTAAATAACGTACAAAACAAATCCATGAAAAATATAGAAAATAGAAGAAGTTATTCCACCACTGCCACTGGTGGTCTAGCAATAGACCCATTTCGGAGCCGCTGTGTTCGTTTTTAATGTAAAGATGGTAAAGGAGACCATTGTCGGAATCAAATAGGTTTATAGAGGATAAATCAGTGAAAAATGCGACGTTTCTTTAAAAGATAAATGTTTTTGGATGATGATCAACTAAATATTTCCTGTAGGTATACAGGTGAATACCTACTATTACTAAGACTCCGTCTGTCTGTCTGTCGGTCACCAGGCTGCATCTCATGAACCGTGATAGCTAGACAGTTGAAATTTTCACAGAATGTGTATTTCCGTTGCAACGTTGCCGCTGCAACGGAAATTTAAATATTTTTTGTTATAGCGATAACAAAAAATATTGAAGGGGGGGCCAATACAACAAACGTGTTTTTTGACGTTATTTTATATGTAGTGTTAAATATTGTATATTTTACGGAATCCTTCGTGTGCGAGTCCAACTCGCACTAGCCAGTTTTTTTTTTAATCTTCTCTGCGCCCCATCTTTAGTAACATCGCGCTTATGTTTAGCTAATTTGACATCCGATTAGGAGATTCTTGCTCAACGAAAAATTTACCGAAAAGCCAAATGTTAATTCGCCGATTAAGTTTTATAATTCAATAATTTCGATTTAAAAATAGTGAAATAATAAATATATAATTATTAGGTACCTACAAAGTGTATTTAGGTTAAAGGTTAAGTTGACAAAATTACAATACACAATGTGCACTAGCGAATATTTTTCCTCAGTGCTAAACTTTTACAGTTTAAATTGAAAAAGGAATATCACATAACATCACGCCTGTATTCTCTGAAGACTGAAGTGTAGGTATATAATAAATAAATATTTTTGCGAAATATTAATAATGTATGCTTACTAAATAAAATAATACTAATACTTTTAAACTGAATGTGTTAGAATTATTTTGTGAATGATCGTTTTGTTTTACAAATATACAAACGTTTGCACCTGTTGCAAGGATTGCAAGTTTTAGACTAATATTAGCTTTAGCGAATCAATTTAATTTGCTGGTCCACCATATGGATGTAAAAACAGCATTTTTGAATGGGAAACTGAAAGAGGAAATCTCTATGGAAATTCCCGAGGGTATCCCGGCTGGAAGCAATATGGTTTGCATGTATATTCTTTCTTACCTTTTTTTTTTCGATAATTGTCTGGTTGCCCGACGTGAACATTTGTTGAGCAATGGAGGTTGAAAATATTTCATAGTTTCCAAGTTGTGTTGCCATGTAAAATGCTTTTATTTTTTATGATAATTATATTTATTCTGACCTGAGATTCTGACATATATCCTGCTGCAATTGTCTATGAAACCTTATAATTTCGATACAATGAGTACCAATACCATGACATAAAGTTTTACTTGTTAAAATAGTTTGCCAATTAGTGAATGGAGTCGCGAAACTGTGTGACCCAGAATAAGGTCACCGTAAGCTCATTCTACAACTTGTAATAGTGAACTTGAACAGTCATCGACTAGTATATAAACTAAATCTATTAGCTGAAATGTATCACTCATTGTTAGATCACAAGTCAAACAATATGTTCTCCAAAGTAAGTAATTTTTTTAAACTTTAAAAAGCAAATTATACTTCTAAATATAATATTATAAAAAATAGAATTCTTTTATTGAAATGCTCTAGTTATATTAACATATTTATAAACAAAACTTATTTACTTTTTTAGATCGTAGCTCTGTGTGGTTTGGTGGCGGTGTGCCAGGCTGGTCTGCTGACCGCCCCCGTGCACTACTCCTCTGCTGCAGCTGTCTCCTCCCAGAACATCGTGCGTCACGACCAGCCGGCCCAACACGCCTCGGTCGCCTACCACGCTGCCCCTGCTGCCATCGCCTACCACGCTGCCCCAGCTGCCGTTGCCTACAACGCTGCTCCTGCCCATTACTCGTCTGCTGCCGCTGTTTCTTCCCAAAACATCGTGCATCACGACCAGCCAGCCCAACACGTAGCCGTCGCCGCCCCCGTCGCCTACCACGCTGCCCCAGCTGCCTACGCCTACCACGCTGCTCCTGCCCCTGTTGCCTATCACGCCGCTCCCGTCGCCGCCCACGCTGCTGAGTTCGACGTAAGTTATTATGGCCTCCGAAATTGAATATGAAGCAAATTGTTTTCCTTTGTTGTATCAGAAACTCACTTTGTTTTTCTTTGATAACAGGCTCACCCCAAATACGAGTACAACTACTCGGTAGCTGATGGACACACCGGCGACAACAAGTCCCAGCAGGAGTCCCGCGACGGTGATGTTGTGAAGGGCTCGTACTCGTTCCACGAGGCCGACGGCTCCGTCAGGACCGTGGAGTACTCCGCCGACGACCACAGCGGCTTCAACGCGGTGGTGCACAACTCCGCTCCTACAGCCACCCCTGTTCTGGTGAAGGCCGCTAATGCCTACGTCGCGCCCGCCCACTACTACCACCACTAAACAACAAAACCAAAACAACTATTTATTAAACAAAACGGCCAGATAATTATTGCATTTTATTAAACCCTTTTTTAATTCATTAATGAGGAATGATGCACGAATTTTGTCAAAAATCATCAAAATGAAAAACATGAATAAAACTAGACTGCATAAAGATGCATGCGATATGGATGCAATAAAGTAAAATGTTAAAGAAAAGTTTAATGTTAAAATGCAAGAAGGTAAAATGTTCCGATAGCAATTATGATATTTAGTGATGCATTAACTGAATACGGATTTATATTGGGTGTTTGGTGTTAATTGTACAACGGCTAAAAAGCAGACACAGTTTCTTCAGATCGACAGCGTCTCTGTTAGGAAACCCGGCTGACGCCCGTTGCAAACTGTGGTAGGATACTCTTCCCCCTCCTACTCACTACCTACCACTAAAGGAGAATCTCTCTGCTGGGTGTAACCTCTCGTGGCCCACTTGGAAGTCTCTGAACCGTTCCGGATACAAGTGGGAAGAAGTAAGTCCAACCTGGTAAAGTGGGGCTACCTTGACGGAACGGCAGAAGGGTGTGATTGCGGAGCTATATCACAAACCATGCTCCACCTCTTATCCTGCCCTCTGTATCCCAAAACATGCAATCAAAGTGACCTCTGCGCTGCCATAGACAACGCCGTGGAGGTGGCAAAGTTTTGGGAAAACAAGATTTAAAATACAGTCGTGCCAGCGACACGAAGAAGAAGAAGAACAAACAACTTTCCCAAAGAAACGATTTTTTTTTAATTTTCAATCGCATGATTCCAACCACCCCAATTGAACCGCGCGCGCAATCCGTTACAAGATAAATGAATGAAAAAGAATAATGCATGGTGAAAGTGGGATAGTTTTGTTTGGCAAAAAGGTATTAGTTAGTAACTAAATCAAATTACAGCTGGTGTTTTCCCGTTAGGTACGCAGTATTCTATTAGGATGATTAGGGTCATTCGTTTGGTAAGTTTAAAACAAATGTATCTTTGGAAAAGTTGTTAAATATTATGAGTACAATCATGTGTTTCAGTATGGCCCGTTCGGATTTGCTTTTTTGTTTGTTCTCAATGGTACATATTTTACAATTTTATTATAAGTTGCTCGATTTTGTGTTCGCGTTTCTCGGCACAAGTGACCCAAAACCAACGGAACTTTTTGCCTCAAATTCAATTTTTTTAAGTTATCGTACAGAAAAAAATACAACTAACAAATTACCAATAATGCGATAAAAAAACATACCCTATAGTTTATACAACTGATAAGTGCAACTCGGACATAAATAGCTGTAAAATTGATTGAAGTAGACCAAAAAGTGTAAGAACGGAAAAACAGACTCCTTACCCAGGTTGGCCGAAGCAAGGAAAATCTGTTCAGATGAAGATTCATAGACAACGCCGCCTTGGAGTACAATGTGGTGCTGTTCAACAAACGATGAACTCGATGAGTTCTATTCGAGTTTTTTAGTTCAGTTAGTGTTTCAACCTTAGTGTTCAACCCCAAACGGTTTAATAAACATAAAAGTCGCTAGATTTTTGAAAAATAATATCAGTTTCGGAAATCGCTAGCTTTGGTATTGTTTGTACTGTTGTTTTTATGTAAAACTATTTTCGATAAGACTGTTTTTAGTAAGAATAAAATACTATCATGTGCATTATCTGCACCTGACTGTAACTAATAACTAGGAAATATCAAAACTAGCAATAAAGTTAATAATTTATTGAAACGATTCTATTCACAATAATATGTGTTTCTCAATTAAGTTACAAGTTCATAATGTAAAAAGTTAACATTGCTTTGCTCTTCATTGTGGTATTTTAATAAAGTTTCATTATTATGTGTTTACTGAGTAGCATCTGTTAAACATAGACGCAAAAGGCAGTTTTCATTTACCTGGCATTGGTCAAAACTTGGCATTTACCATAAAAAGCTCAGTTTGTGGCCGCACAGTTAGGAGTATTGGTACATATTACAAGCCAGAAAAAATTTTGCGTATTGTCCAATGTTAAAAGAAAAGACATTAAAAATTATTTCATAAAAATAAATTCAAATTCAAAGTCTTTATTGCATTCATGTGTACATTAAGTTGTTACAATATAAAATAGTACCATGATGAAACAATAGTAAAACAGAGCTCAAAAAACTATTTTTCGTGGCATACTAAATTCTCAAAACTTTGCGCTTAAACTAAATAAAGGAAATTCAATCAACTAAAGAAATATCTAAAAAAATATATTTCACTGAGTCGTGCTCGCGTGTTTTATTTTACTTTTTTATTTAATGAAAACTGTAAAATTACTTTTATTTTGGTGGTTATTCTATTCAACTAACATCAAACGCATCGCTGTTTTGAATCTTATTTTGTTGCCGTGATGCGCTAATGTCAACTACCTAATTTGCTTCCCCTACCTTAATAATAGTAATGCAAAGGAAATGCTTTGTCGTTGATGATGGTTTAGCAACCTGTCTCAGGTGACTGGTTTAATTTGCAAATCTACGTCACCCAATATAAGGTTACTCAGAGCTTGTTCTACAATTTCTTACACATGCGTTTGTGTCACTGACAGCTAAAACTGTATATAAACTAATCGCTGGCGACAAATTTATCATTCAGTTGTTGATCTCATTACTGAAACTATCTAATCAACATGTTCACTAAAGTAAGTCAGAGTATTTAAAAGAGTTTATAGTATTGTATTATTAGTAAAAATAATTATAGAACTTAATAAAAAATCTACTTGCAGGTAGTTGCTCTGTGTGGTTTGGTGGCGGTGTGCCAGGCTGGTCTGCTGACCGCCCCCGTGCACTACTCCTCTGCTGCAGCTGTCTCCTCCCAGAACATCGTGCGTCACGACCAGCCTGCCCAACACGCCCAGCTCGCCTACCACGCCGCCCCAGCTGCCTACGCCTACCATGCGGCTCCTGCCCCTGTTGCTTACCACGCCGCTCCCGTTGTTTCCCACGCTGAAGAATTCGACGTAAGTTATTAATTGGGTCTGGGTAAATTCTTTATCCCATAGATTTGAATATAATTTATTTATTTTTTATCACAGGCTCACCCCAAATACGAATACAACTACTCGGTTGCTGATGGCCACACCGGCGACAACAAGTCCCAGCAGGAGTCCCGCGACGGTGATGTTGTGAAGGGCTCATACTCGTTCCACGAGGCCGACGGCTCCGTCAGGACCGTGGAGTACTCCGCCGACGACCACAGCGGCTTCAACGCGGTGGTGCACAACTCCGCACCCACGGCCGCGCCCGTGCACGTCGCGCCCGCTCACTACTACCACCACTGAAGCACCCTCACTAGTCATGTATCGCGCTCACCAAAACAATGTTGATTATTAATTATTTATTGCAATATACGAATAGGTTCGATAAATATTTTGTGTTAATATTATCTCCTGTGTGCTATAAGGCTACGGACACACGGACGGACATAGATTTATATGAAATGAAACTGGTCTCGAAGGCAGCTGCACCAGTCTAGCGGTGCCCGCGCGTCTTCATTGACGTGTTGTGCATTTGATTTTTTTCTTTTTAACTACTTTTTAAAATATTGTATCAAAAAGATGTTGTCGTCGCTGCATTTCACCCCTTAATTTCAACTTTCGATAAAATGTATAACATGGAAATAAAGTTCAATCAGAATGCGATTCAGGGCTAACTGAATTCTATAATATAAAACAAGAACTAGTTAGTAGACGTCTCGAATCGAACGTCGACGTTTCGAATTGCTCACGGAGTCGAAAAATGGACATGTTTCGACTCCGTGAGCCATAACAGAAGGCCAATTCACGTACTTAAAAAACGTTCAAATTCAAGTCGCAATCTCATCTCATCTATAATCAGTACCTACCAAAAACTTGTCATTTATGTAAATTAATTGTATTTTTAACAGACTGAGATTAGAATTCGAACGTTCTTAGAAATACGAGAATTGCAGGTCCCTACCCGTAATGACTATTAAGTCATTATACTTGGACTCGGAAAGGGATCGTAAACGTATCGCCTTTCGCCTCGCCGTCAAACAGGCGTCAACCTAACGTAAACTCGTAATCAAAGCGGATCAGCAGCTCCGATCGACCAGCTAGGCGACGACGCAGCGACAACGCCGCTCTTACGAGGGGTGAGAGTAGCTAGGGTGGACGAAGAGATGTAAGCTCGGGGACGACGAGCCTTAACGCACAGCACCGCGGTTCGTGAGCTTGTCCCTAGGCGAGGCGATTACGTTACGATTCCAATTAGTGTGCGCTGCAGTAGGGAGTTTCATACAAATAATTCTGAACGGCTCGAGTTGATACGGTAACAATCCCTTTCCGGTTTGATACGAGTGCTATGGCCTTAAAGAGTATAGAAAGAATTTTTAATATTTAATAATTTATCTTCGAATCCTCATTTCTAGCCATGTCGATAAATGTCTAAAGACTGCTTTATTTAAATACATACTAATCCATACTATATACTATATGACTATATTACTTTGTGTATATAACATTATCAATTCGAAAGCAACTCTCTCTGTCTGTCTGTTTGTCTGTCTGTCTGTCACACAGACAGTCACGAACACAGACAGTCGCTTTACTTTGTGTAAATTATCCCAACACCACTGCTCTCAAAACGGTGAAGGAAAACATCGTGAGAGAACCGGCATGTCCTAGAGCCAAAATTCCAAGACATGTGACATCTACCTACCCGCACTGGGCCCGCGTGTTGGATTACTGCCCACTCCCTCTCACCGAGAGAAGCGCTCGTTCCACTAAAATCCCCTAGACCAGTCCCCCAGGGGACTACACAGCAATCCACTACGATTCCCTAGGTTCAATGTTCCACTACGATTCCCTAGGGAGGGGATCACATAAAACTCCAATTTCCTTTTGAATCCCCTACACCCTGGCCTGTGTCCCAACAGTGGCAACATGTCAGGCTGATTATGTAATATTTTTTTTTTTTTTGTAAATCTATGCTTGACGTTGACATAAAAATAAATAAGGTCGTAATTGCGTCATCATTGTAGGTTATCGACTGCTCAGAACTTATGCACAGAATACCGTCACAAAAATTTACGTGATTCCTGTCATCGAGAGAATACTTTCCTGACACCTATCCGTTGCGACAATTCTAGTAACTAATAGAGATGAAATTCGCAAAGCATGCATTCGTTTGTATGAAATTGACAGATGTCGAAAACGCATTCTCTCGACGGCCGGACTTGGAGTAGTGGGATTCAGTGGGTAGTAAAATTGTCAACATTCCACTTTGTCCCTGGTGCGATAGATTTGTGAGGCCAAGTGGAATAATGCTTCAAATATATGCTAAAATAGACATGAGGTATGTAGGTATAATATCAATATCGACTAGTTGACGTTGATCAACCGCAGTCTTATTTCAGCATTAAAAATATTGTAAGCCAGATTGTAAGTAAGGTACAGTTTAAAAAGCCAATCATACCTGAATTGACATTAACTTTTATCTGAATTCAATAGTAACTTTTGCCGAATGTTAAAATTCTGTGGTGGATTGGTCCAGGAATAATTCTTAAAACATGATATACTTCGAACTTATTCGTTATATTGCAATAAATAATTAATCAACATTGTTTTGGTGAGCGCGATACATGACTAATGAGGGTGCTTCAGTGGTGGTAGTAGTGAGTCCTGACGGAGCCGTCGGCCTCGTGGAACGAGTATGAGCCCTTCACAACATCACCGTCGCGGGACTCCTGCTGGGACTTGTTGTCGCCGGTGTGTCCATCAGCTACCGAGTAGTTGTACTCGTATTTGGGGTGAGCCTATGTCCAAAAATAAGTAGAATGAGTTTGTGTATAACAAAGAAAAATAAAATTATTCATACGCTACTTCTGATGCCATGATAACTTACGTGGTAGGCAACAGGGGCAGGAGCGGCGTGGTAGGCGTAGGCAGCTGGGGCAGCGTGGTAGGCGACGGGAGCGGCGATGGCGACGTGTTGGGCAGGCTGGTCGTGACGCACGATGTTTTGGGAAGAAACAGCAGCAGCAGAAGAATAACGGGCAGGAGCAGCGTGGTAGGCGACCGAGGCGTGTTGGGCAGGCTGGTCGTGACGCACGATGTTCTGGGAGGAGACAGCCGCAGCAGAGGAGTAGTGCACGGGGGCGGTCAGCAGACCAGCCTGGCACACCGCCACCAAACCGCACAAAGCTACGATCTGAAAACCATTAAATACTTCCATTACTTTTTGTTCAATGTTAAAAGAAAACATGTTTAAATCCTTTCTGGATTTCAATTAATTTACCTTAGCGAGCATTTTGTTTAGATTGAATGTTTCACTTATGTGATCGAACAATGAATGATAGATTTCAAATGACAGATCTAGATTATATACTAGTCGCAAGTTTGTTCACGCTCCTGCATTAGTTGTAAAACAGGCTTACAGTGACCTTACCGTAGGTCAAATAGTTACGGTTACGCGATGTAAAACATTCACTGAACCGTTTCATAGTGAGTCCTTAAGAAATAACGCCTAGTAGGTAGGTAAACGAATCCTTGTAAGATCTGTATAAGAATTCAAAGTCAAATTCGGTTTCAGCTAGAGCATTTTTGATTTTTTGTAAATAAAAAGACAAACCCAAAATACATTACATGAGTTACCCGACAGCGTAGTGTTTAAAACGTTTGCGACCATTATGTCAGTTTTCGGAAAACTTTGGTGTCATAAAAAGTACATTACGAAATATGTTTGTGAATAATCTACTCCGCAAGAAGCAATAATTTAAGATAAACCTGTTGTAAGATGTCTAGGATGGCTGCACCTATACTTATTTGGCTGCTGCCTAGCTAAATATTAACGTCTTATAAAGGACTAAGTATCCTCAAATCAGAGGGGCAATTTCTCGCAATTTTAAGAATGTTTACAGTCTAAACCCAGTCTCAATCTGACAAAAATACCTTTGATTTCCCTACATTTTTGACAAGTTTCTGACATTGATTGTCGCTTTTTTTTTTAAGGGTGGGAAGCTCAGATAAAGAATTCTTTATCTGAGGTGGGAAGTCATCAAATGACCCCTCCCGCTCTGGGTGGAGCGGAACGGAATGTCTGACTCTTACTGACTAAAACCTATCCGTGTTCCTTCCTTAGCCCTTTATGTTCCGGGGTAGCAGTAACCCTTTCGGACAATCCCGCTGCCCCGGCAATTGATTGTCGCTGAGATGAGATTGCGACCATATTTTGAACGTTTTTAATTCCGGTAATTGGCCTTCAGATTAAATCAAAAGTCATTTATGCGCGGCTGAAAATCAGCACTTTTTAAACGTCAAAATTCATTTTCGTCGTCATTTTGCCAAATGTAGCGAAAATGAAAAAAAATTTTACTGCATTGAATAAAAACGTATATTTTTTATAATCAAATTTTAATTAGAAAATGTAAATAAAGTCTGAATACAAAAACTTATTAGTAACAAGACAGTAGGTATTACAGCTGTAAAAATATTAGAAGTATTTATTTTTATTTATTTATTTATTTAAGTATCTTTTAGGACAAAATTTTATAACGAATTTCACGAACTAGCGAATCAATTGCAACCGGTTTTTAGGCTCGTTAGAACAAATTTGCATAGATTTTAAAAATAATTCAATTTATCATTCATTCATTAGCTAATTTGTACTGAGATATAAAAGGTTAGAGAGCTTAAGTGTTCACAAAACTGCCCTGGCTGGAGGCCTTAATTCGAGGCATCCACAGGAAAGTCCGGTTAAGCAGTAGCCATCCTCATAAAGGATGAACTGCGAGATGCCATTTACTAAAAAAAAAAAAAAAAAAGTGTTCACAAAATTAGTTTTAAATCGTAGTTTCCTGGACACAGGCGAAGGTGGCCACGAAGTTCAGCAGCCCGCGACGTGGGCTAAGTTCGTGCTATACCTACTCGAAATACAGAAATTATTATTATTATTTTTATTTTTTATGATTTAACATATCTCGGGACCATGGGGTCCCGGTCCTTTGAAAGGCTTATTATTATTACAGGAATACTCTGCAGCTGAGTTGATGAATGCAACACCTTGGTTAGATGATCCGGTATCTGAGAAAAAGGGCAAAGCACCGTTATTGACTGGGTCTACACCAGATTTGAAGAATTTTTTATACCAGTCAGTGTGGTCAACTTACGATGCGAAGCTCAACCTTAAGATATCAGACATCGCACGCTGGCGGGGATCAGTGCATGCTTGAACAGCATTCCAGAAGTTTGGAAATAATCAATATTCAAATAAACCGTGTAAAGATTGTCCAGCAACCTTTGCCAGCAACTAAAGACAATTTTCTATCTATCAAATATGCATGTTAAAAAACATCAATTACCACTAATATAAATCTATGCAAGTAACCATTCATTATTTGGAAAAAGGTTTTAAAGTAAGAGGTCAGGTTTTAACCGCAGAGGTAACACTGCACAACTGAAGTTTATATACGGGGTTTGTACTTATCGTCGCAGACTCGCAGTGACTGATTTGCTGCAAAATAGACTTCAATCAGAAACACCATGTAAAGTTTTGTCAGTTTTCATGACCTCACATCGTTTAAGTTGCATAAAAATAAAATAGTAATAATAGAAGCTTTTACCCACTTATTAATAAAAGTGGGGTAAATCTTTATTACTACCGGTATAACCTTCAGATTAACTACATATTTTTCGAGGTTTAAATTTGGTATAACCTTACTCCGCGTGCTTATTTTTTTTCTTTTGTAAGCCTAGTTGTGTCGCACAGCTGGGTAATGGCCTCCCCTTTTTCCTTCCAAAACGTCTTGTGCGATATCTGGCTAGTTGGCCCTGCAAACCTTATCAGATCGTCACACATGGTCTACCATGTGTGACGATCTGATAAGGCAAAATATTTGGTACTCCATTATCAGGTTTAAATGTTTGTATATGAGTTGATAATACTATGTCAATAGGAATTAATATTTCATTAAATACATTTCAAAACTTTGTGGTGTAAAAACCTAACCTAACAACACAGACTACACCATTAGTTCATCATAAAGAGGTCACTCTTTAAGCTCAGACGATAAAATCTCGATCCAATTTCTAACTAGACGTTAGCGAAATCTTAATTTGCATACTGCTTGAATAGTAATTCAACTTCGCGAAGCTTTAGTGAATGGATTGATTCGCGATTCTCAAACTATGAACAAGGCAAGCCAAGGCCGCCGTGAACTCGACTGACAACTTCCACTACTTACTACAATCAGCTGATCGTACAAGCGTTTATCAGTATAAAAAGTAGACTTCTGACACTACATGCATCATTCAACTCGATCACATCAGTGCATAAACCAAAATGTTCTCCAAAGTAAGTTTTGCAAAATGAGTCATCAGATGAGAGATCTTACAAATCTATTTTTGTATTTCAAAATTAAGGTTATACGTACTAATCGGTGTTTTCATTTTTTTTTTCAGATCGTAGCTCTGTGCGCCTTTGTGGCTGTGGCTCAGGCCGGTCTCCTGGCCGCGCCCGCCCACTACTCCTCTGCTGCAGCAGTCTCATCCCAGAGCATCGTGCGTCACGACCAGGCTCAACACCACGCCGCTCCTGCTGTGGCTTACCACGCTGCCCCCGCCGTGGCCTACCAGGCTGCACCCGCTGCCGTCACCTACCACGCTGCCCCTGCCCCCGTCACCTACCACGCTGCTCCCGCTCAGGTCGCCTACCACTCTGCCCCAGCTGCCGTAGCATACCACTCCGCTCCCGTTGCCAAAGTTATCGCTCAACCCGAAGAGATCGCCTACCCCAAATACGAGTACAACTATTCCGTTGCTGACGGCCACTCCGGAGACAACAAGTCCCAGCAGGAGTCCCGCGACGGTGATGTTGTGAAGGGCTCTTACTCATTCCATGAAGCCGATGGCTCCATCAGGACCGTGGAGTACACCGCTGACGACCACAACGGTTTCAACGCGGTGGTACACAACTCAGCCCCCACAGCTGCCCCAGTCATCGTCAAGGCTGCCGCACCCGCCCACTACTACCACCACTAAGACTTAACATCTTACCAACTAAGCATATTGACCAAAATTAATGTTGATTTATTTATTTATTGAAATATACGAATAAGTTCGTTGAAAAGTTTGATTTATTATTTCTTGACAAAATTGTGCGACAGTGTGACAGTTTTCATTTCACCTTATTGCTTGCACCCTGACTCAGAAAATTAACTTTTGCCCCAACAGTCTTACAATTTGGGTGCTTAACATTAAGTTTAAGTAAATTATCATACAATCTTCATTAAATACAATTCTTTTATTATTTATTAAGCTGGCAAATACAATATGTCGCTACGCGCATTCGAACAATAGATTCCTCGCGTCTATTGAATTGTATCGATGCCGTGAGATAGTACTAGTGACAGAATCCTCTCTCTTTTGTGAAATTTTATGTGTTATAGAGTCAACTTAGGATAAGTGGATCACTGCAATCAATTTTATTAGCTATAAAACTTAATGTTAAGTAATACACCAAAAACAAATACACAGCGCAAAGCGTACCTTTGTCTGAAATCAAGCTTTTGCCCAATTAGAGAAGTGGTAGGTAGGTATTTTTTATATCTTTGCTTTTCTCTATTTACAAAAGGTTCACATAGTTATAAACATAGATACAAGCGTTTTGACAATCATGCACAAAATATGATCCGTTTTGAGAAACTGTCGTTCATACTAAACCCTGTGTGAGGGATCACCAGACTCTCACCCCGCTTATGAAAAAAGTGCAACCAACAAGAAATAGGTCAAAAGCTCACAGCTTGTTTCACTCAACTTCATGGGTCATAGAAAAATCTGTTAAGGCCATGTAGTCGGTAACACCGCGCCAGGTATTTGCCCTCTGGCTCTTTTAAAACTTAAAGTGGCCAGACCACTACGCAACAACTGAGTGAGCTCATTTTTGCGCTAAGGTTAGCAAGAAGTGCCAGTTATATGAGATTGCAATATTACCAAATGAGAAGTATAACAGCAAAAAAAATACGAACAGAATTTCAGTAATGAGCTGTTTCATAGTACTTAGCGACTAGTTTTATAAGCTTTTCTATTAAGAACAGCTTATAAAACTACTAAACTTAAAAAATATACTAAAACTTAGCGACGAGAAACAGCTCGTATTTTTTTCCGGTTATACTTCTCATTAACTCGTCGATAAGTTCTAAAACATGCAAGAAGAAAAACCTTTTTGGTTTAGCTATTAATCAAAATGTAGGTGTACTATGCTACACTTCTAAGAATAAGAATCAAACATAGGTGTTACCAGTTGTAAAAGTTGGTGGCAACTACAGTTTCGGGTAGCTTGATAACTTGATAACTCTCAGTAGCACCCGAAAGGGTCATACCTATTCAGTTATAACAAAATTTTAACCAAACTATATTTCCAGCTAATGGATACCCATAAGTTCTATTAAAAAAGACGTGAAAATGTTATCGCCCTAAAGCAGTGGTGGGCCAGTGGTAACGATCCGACTTACGATTTGTAGGTCGTAAATTCAAACCCAGACAGGCGCTTCACTTTGTGTAAATAATTTTATCACCACTGCTCCCAAAATGGTGAAGGAAAACATCGTGAGAAAACCGGCATGTCCTTGAACCAAAAATTCAAAGACGTGTGACATTTACCATCCCGTACTGAGCACGTATGGTATATTATAGTACACTCCCTCTTCAAAGAAAGGAGGCCTGTGTCCCAGCAGTGGGAACATTGTACGCTGATCATGATATGATGATGACATCACACACTTGCTTTATGAGGTTTGGTACAACTTCTTTATAAATAGATAAATCATTTAATTGATGCGTACAAGAGACATAGCACAATGTACAACATATAAAAGCACGATTAAATAGTAACAAATTACATGAATATCAAGAAAATACCAACAAGGTGCCAATATACAAAAGATCATTACTATCGAATAAGCCAAGCCTCCTCCTCTCAATACCAAGAAAAATGTACTCAAAGCCTCCATTGATCGTACGGATTGTGATCATACGATAACAGCTTTAATGTTCCGGGCTAAACTAACGCGGATAAGCTGTTAAGGTACCCATAAAATTTATTTTAACTTATAGATCCTATTTTCGATGATGTTACAAATAAACTATATAAAGATTAAGAAATCCAATGAAGACATGTCTGTTTCAAAAACCGAGACTTATTTTTTTATTTTTTGGAAGATTATATTGTTCGGGCACGTCCTCTATATTCTTACGTATAGTAACTTATCAATAGTATCAATAATACAATTTTTAGCGAAATTTATGTAATAAGTATTGGAATAGTATAAAACGGTTTATATTTCTCTTTCTAATCAACAGTCGGCTATTACATTTTGTTAGCTACAGTTCAAATTAAGTGCTTCAATATGTTCGGAAAGGTAACTTTTTATTATGTATTTATTCGTTAAAAATAACAAGCCTTTATTAAAGTTAAACTCTCTTTAATAATAAAGTGTATTGATTAAATAATCATGGCAATACAATTTGTAAACATATATTCATACGAGTACATTCCCAATATTTTTGGTATGCCTAATTAATTAAGTCAAACTTTTAATATTCATATAATTTCAGATTTTATTTCTATACTCCCTGTAACCAAGAACTTTATAGGCTTATTTTGCTAATGCTTTAAAACTCATTTAATTTCAGATTTTATTATCCATTTACTTCATGGGAGTCAGCCAAGCAGTGTTTATCGACCAATCAGATAATCATTACAGAGACTTGAGCAAACAAAATCCTCACGGATGGCAAATAGTCAAAGTGTACCACCCGCCTAACCCCCAGCCATTCGGATACAAATACGAGCCTTACGTAAGTAACAAGTTCTCTCTCAAGGACCAAATATAAGAAATATGCAGAGAAAGGAATACTGTAACGGTTTCATATTTCTACTCTACTCATGCATGTACTCATTAGAATTTGTAATTACCCAACCAATATCGATCTCAAGTTACTTAACGAGGAATGTCACACAGACAGCAAAGTGTGGGCTCATAATGATAACGTACCCTACTTAATAATGAATTGACACTTAATAATGTTGTACAGGCGTACCCAAAGTATGAGTTCGAGTATTCAGTTTCGGACAAAAATACCGGAGACCACAAGCACCATCACGAGACACGTGACGGAGACCGCGTTCGTGGTGAATACAGCCTTGTGGAGTCAGATGGTTCATTGCGGAAGGTCCAGTACCACGCCGATGATCACAACGGGTAATTAAACAATCATACACCAGCTCGCCATGACCCTGGTTCTGACCATGAAAATAATATAGAATCACGTTTTTGATAAATTCGCCAAGTTTTTGGTTAAAATACTGTTAATTTGCGTAAACACGTTCTAGACTTAATCTATTTTAAGCTTGTAATAAATTTTGCGCGAAACAAATATAATTTAGATACCAAATTTGATTTGGAATTACCAATACGTTTTTATTTGCACGTATCGATATCGTTTCGCAATTTAATAGAAAGTAAAAGTAGTTCTGTAAAAAAAACCTTTAAAATCATCTACCTAAAATGTTATAGTGATATAATAATCACCATTTCCACTTTCAGATTCAATGCCGTCGTAAGTAAAACTGTGAACAATCATGGTGATCACGCCGTTTCAGTCACTGACCACAAAAGATTCTTTTACCCCGTCGGTCATGGTATCAAGATCAACCACTACTTCCCTGGCAAGAACTATCAGTACCAAAACATAGAACAACCAAAAGCCAGCAATGACAGCAGACCCGTCCACGAAGAAAAGGAACTTGTAGTTATGAACAATGAGGCACCCAAAATGCTTGTGACTGATTCAGGAGACAAAGTTATGTTGCCAGAACAAGAACAAGTCCTGGAAGTAGCCACGACACCCAAACCTGACGTAGTAGAAACTGTTCAAGTAGTTCCTGCCATAGTGTCAGTAATTCCTCCAAATCCCGAAAATGACAAAATTGACAATGAAATCCCATTACCAGTTGTTGAAAAAACTGAAGAATTAGCCTCAAACGACTTGCCTTCAACTCCTAAGGAACAATTAGCAGAGGTGAAGGACCAAATTGTAGAGAAAGAAGACCAAAACTTAGATTCCGAAGTTGCATCATCTTTTTACCATTCCAGAATTTATTATGTTGGCTTTTAATTAGGGTAAACTGTGTTACTGCAATTGTTGATTAGTGTTTTAAGAGAATATAAGTCACGTAGATTGTAAATTGTTTAAGAAATGCTTGTCTGATGTCCATGAAATAAATTTTAATAAATTAATATGAAACTACATCTTGTTTTGGCGATACTAACACCACCTTTTCTTATCGTGAACTTTCTGTCGTTTCGATCAACTTTAACGTTTCCAACAAAGCTGTAAGATGGCAGCACCAACTATGTATGAATTGTCGACTGTTTCTACTAGAGGGCTCTGCGTGCTACTTCTTATTTTAATAATTTAATCCATAAATTCTCAATAGTAAAATACAAAATTTTAATTAACTTTGAGTAATTTAATGGCTGTTTACTATAAAGACGCACTTTTAACCGTATCATCATTACCTTTAAGAAATGTTTTTAGTGCGCAGAACTTACAGTCAATTTATTCGCAACATAATTACTCACACAAGAAAGCTGGTGAAGTGAAGCTATAAATTAAAATTACGAAACCGAAATCTCTCGGACAGCCATTGAATCTTGAAAAAACAGGCCAAGTAAAGAATGAAGAGATGCATCATTTATCTCACCGAATGAATGCGACCAGTGTACTCTGCCTTTATAAGACCTTAAAGTGAATTCTCTTTTAATTTGGAGTCCCAGATTTAAGTTTATGCAAGATGTTGCACAGACTACTTACGCATGTGTCTGACAATGCTTTGCATGTTACATTGACGGTTTCACAGAAGTAATTATTTATGAGTGAGGCAGTGGCACGAATTTGTTTGTATTTGTTTTTTTTTTTATTAAGATCTTAGTGATTATTTTCTAGACTTAGGTCTATGTTTAATAAAACTATTACAACCCTACAATATTTTACTGGATTTTTTTCTACTAAGTACCTACCTAGTTACCTTCGTTTTTAAGGTTCCATACCCAAAGGGTAAAACGGAACCCTATTTACTAAGACTCCGCTGTCCGTCCGTCCGTCCGTCTGTCACCAGGCTGTATCTCATGAACCGTGATAGTTAAACAGTTGAAATTTTCACAGATGATGTATTTCTGTTGCCACTATAACAACAAATACTAAAAACAGAATAAAATGAATATTTAAGGGGGCTCCCATACAACAAACGTGATTTTTTTGCCGTTATTTTATATGTAGTGTTAAATATTGTATGGTGGTACGGTACCCTTCATATGCGAGTCTAACTCGCACTTGGCCGGTTTTTTTTAAAGTACCTGTACCTATGTTTTTTTATCTGGTTTTTATGTGTCATGCTTGTTCGAAATACTGTTTTTTTAATTAAATAATTCTGTCAACTCCCGCGCTACAAGTTCTGCAAATTCATACGTTTATAGTCTTTGCAATTTTTTAATAAAAACCTGTTTCAGAATTAACTTTATATTTTTATTTGTTTAAATACTATTTTCACTTTGGTGCAGTCGTTCATAGCCTCATCATCGTACGCAGCCCAGCTTCACTCACAGCTGGGCCTGCCTCCATACATCTGCGCCAACCTCATCCAAGTAGGTACCTACCTACAAAAAACAATTGGTTTGGTGACAACATGCAGTAGCCTAGTAACCCTGAAGTTATTCCATGCCTCTTTAAGCGTTTGGAGCAACGTTCAATGTGGCGACACTTGGGCCTCTGTGCACATTTTACATATGATGGGCTGGCCATATGTGTCGAAGGACTGATGGCAGGTAGAGTTGGCGACTGGAAGGTAGAGTGGAGAGTGCTTATTGGCAAGCATCGAGTAGGTTGCCCTCATCTAGATGGACAGACGAACTTTTAAGAAGATGGCTGGGAAATACTGAATGCGGAAGAGGGAGGACAGTGCATTGTGGCGCAGCTTGGAAGAGGCCTAGGTTCAGCAACAGACTGCGATAAGCTGAGTTGATTGATTGTACGTTTTTCGGCGAAATTGATGATGATGACGAAACGCTTAGCATATTCAGCCTATAATTTTGCCACTGCTGGGACACAGGCCTCCTGTCTCCACTCCCTCTCTTTGAGGGGAAGTAAGCCATAATCCACCACGCGGGCCTAGTGCGGGTTTGATAATCCAACATTCGATTTTGTATAGCTATCTATTACCATTGTTATCAAAACGGATCGTGTTTCATACTTTAATTACTACTACCATTGATTCATTGTCATCGCCCGTACTATGGGCCTTCACATTTATTGGGTACAGTGGCTGCCCGCTGCTTCGCCCGCGTAACACACAATGGTAGACTTTAATTGTAAAATGAGAGTTATTGTTGCTTCATTTTATCGTTTTCTTATTAAAGGATATAGGTAGGGACATAGGTAGGTTGGGTAGGTTGTATGAATAATAACAGAGTTTTGTTATTTTTTTTAATCATTCTTCTATGTAGTTTGTAGGTACTGCAGTTTGTGTTCTGTAGAGCGGTGGCCATAGGTACGAGTGGTAGGTCATAGGTTCCAACCCCGATAGGTGCTTTACTTTGCGTAATTTATTTCATCTCCACTGCACTTAAAACGGTGAAAGAAAACATCGCGAGGACCAGCATGTCCTGAAACCAAAAAATTCGAAGACTTTTGACGTCCCCAATCAGCACTGGGCCGGCATGGTGGATTGTGGCCCGCTGCCTTACACAGAGTGGAGTCATGTGTCTCAGCAGTGGAAACGTTATGGAGTGATTATGCTATATCGATTTTCCGAAAGTATATAAACGCATAGCAATAATGATACCAAAACGAAATATTAATATACACTAAATAATTAGTTGTGTTTGTACCTTGTAGAACTGGATCACCAGCAAACTCCTAATTACGTTTACGAACACGTACATTCCTTTACACTCTCCAACATAAAATAGTTACTGATATTCTATTAAGGAAATTCTTAAGTGCCGGCTGTAAATTACAGCGTCGAACCAGTTAAGCGCTGACAAAACTGCGTACCAAATCATTATTCATAGTCACCAATCGGAGCCCTACTTTTCACGTCAGGAAGTGTGATAGAAACTCGATTAGACTGAATTATTCCCAATTTTCTTACGCCCTCAGTCTTTATGTAATACCCATATAACTCAATGGTCGTAAAATATTTGTGTATAACTCGCTTTATCTTAGAATAATTAGTATAAAGTGGAACAAGAACGACAGGGAACCGCACTTTCGCTGTTGGAGCCTTCGCTGATAAATGTTGGCAGTTATTTACAAAGCAACGCTATTGGTGCTCACTGAACCCTTAATAGAATTGCTACTTCCTTATTAACAATCTCCGTAAGCTAGAAATATACTAAAGAAACAAATGTATGATCTAAGAAATAGTCCAATGTCCAGATGGAATAATAAAGTACTATAGTATGTCTTAAAGCGCTGGGTACAGACTATCCATTATTTCAAACTAAAGCAGCATTTAAACAATACATTGAAAGTGGTGTTTTATGCAATCTATACTATAAATATTAAAGGTAGTATAGGTATAATTTGTGAGTATGTACGTAGGGGGTAATCTTCGGAACTGCTCATGCGATTCCAAAAATTCTTTCTCTCATGGGAAGCTACGATATGAGATATATCTTACGTTTAGTGATGTGTCCCTCACTCATGAGGCACCTCATTTGAGGTACTCGTGATCGCAAATTGAAAGAGTTACTCGAATTTCAATATTGAACCACCTCATCCCTCATCACCTCACTCGTTTGACAATAGAAAATCGAGGCGAGCGAGTTCGTGACTCGCGCGAGTGAGTATTGAGTGATTGAGCGGACTCAGTGAGCGAATGAACCGACTCAAAAACTGTATAGATAATTGAGAATGAGTGAGGTGAGGTCTGGTTTTAAAGCTATGGTTAATTATTATGAACTCTAAAAGCATTGTCATTAGATTGGTAATCAAGTGTCATTGATTCGTTTATTTTAACGGTCTAAAATTTATGAGCGAAACAAAATAATGTGTGCAAGAGAGTGAGGACGTGAATCATCGGATTATCGGAGAGCCATGACTCGTGAGTACTCGTGAGTCGTCGTTGCACCCGCCCGCCTCGCTCCCTCGGAGCTTCGTCTGAACTCGGCTCAGGCCCACGAGTCGTGAGGTGAATACGTCATCGTACGATTCCTCGCCTCAAATAAGGGGTAACTCGTGAGGACCTCGCGAGGTAAATTGGAGGGGCTCCCTCAACCTCAAATAAAATTGATGTGTTACCCATCACTACTTACGTTAAAACACGGACGAAGTCGCAGGCAGAAGCTAATACTAGATATTTTCGACGTGCAGCTATTACCTACTCATCAAATTAAGCAAAAGGACACATGTATAGGTATCACTAGGCATGTCTGATATATGTGTTTTGATGTAGGTAGTTATAATATGCTTGTTACACAGAATCTTGCCTTACTTCGACTTAAACAATACAAGTTACACTAGGGTGTCCATATGATCGGACAAAGGGAACAATAGTTGACATAACCACCACGCATAACGTAACGGAATTTAAATATTATTAGCGGACAGGAGAAAGTGAAAACAAATGCTCGAATATTTTTTATTATCACCCCTTTTGATATCCATGAAAACCACAAATATCTATCATCTATTGGCGAAAAACTTCTTAAAAAATACGAAAACAAGAGAGATTTACTGTGGGAGACAGAGAGAGTTCTTTCTTCTCTCTCATGTAATGAAATGTGCATCCTTGAAATTTCTCTCAATTCTCGCCCAATTATTGAATCGAGAAGAAGAATAAGAAGCTTTTAAATTAAAAAAACAAACATCCTATTCTCTAAATTCCAGTAATGCTTAGCTGAGCCACAAAACTTTGCTTCAATATTGACAAAGACACGAAAATGTAAGTTGTGTGTTTTACAAAACGAAAAGTAAGAAATGTGGCAGTGTGAATCAGCCACATAGTGATCTTATTTTGTTTCTAACACTATCTACTCATTAAGTTCATGTGAACTCGTTTTTTTTTAGGATGGTAAATCATCAAATGACCCCCCCCCCCCCCTTCGGCTCTGGGTGGACCGGAAGGGAGTGTCAGACTCTTACTGACTAAAACCCATCCGTGTTCCTTCATTACACCTTTATGTTCCGGGGTAGCGGTAACCCTTTCGGACAATCCCTTGTTTAATTTTAAAGTCAACGATTACCAGTAATTTGAGTAAATAGTAAACTACATGCAGCATATTCCTACACAATACACAATCAATTCAATACAGACGATGGCTTAATACGACGACATAACTAAACATACATCATAACAAACCAAATTATATAATATACTTTTACTATGGAAAATTTTGTTTCTAAAAACCGTTCTGTAATACGATGAAAACAATAAGATGGAAGTAATCATGAACAATATCTAAGATGTTTCATCATCAAACCTGTAACTTCCGATCTAGACTTTTTATCTATCGTAACATGAGCAGGTGTGAGAGTATATAGCTTTAATAACCACCCCTACCTGACAAACGATTGGGATGATAACAAATTTAACATTTCATTATTATCCATTGCCATTGCTGTTTTGTCGACGATGAGAACAACGCAATGGATATAAATTGTGTAATTGTCACATTGAAAGCAATTGTAGGTATTGCACTGATTACAAGTATTTTGCGCAATAAGGGAGCAGTTCACACAGTACCCTCGGGACTTATGGAAAGGGGATACCAATTCAGACTTAGTTTAACAGATCAATCATGTTATAGGTATGTACCTACGTCCCACAAAATAGCTCTTACGAAACGAAAAATATGATAGGACAACACAAATAATACAAAAAAATGCTGCTGTAATTAGCGTTGCAAATACTGATTCATCTTTAAACACCTGCTCTACATTGGCCATATAATTAACTAAAACAAAATCTGATCGTGTAGCCTGGTTTGTACCATCGGTTTTAACAATCGAAAAAAATTATAACAATATGAGCCTCTCACTTACCGTCCATTTTCTCTACATATTGTAGCGATATCGAGCGTTGCGACACTCGATAAAGCGAGCAGATTGGCAATGTGGCAATTACTGTGATCCGATCGAATATTGTCGGGAATAGACCCCCTCCACACCACAGCTTATGTTTTGTTTGTTATATAAAAAGAGTGCACTATCATACCGATACCAGTCAAGGCATTTGTGTCTAAAGCAAAATGTTCTCCAAAGTAAGCTTTATTTCATTCCAAGGCTAAGTGGGGCTACTTACATAATATTTAGGACAATTTCGCTCGACGTAATTTATGATTACATTGTCCAATTGCCAGTTTTGAGCTTAGTAGTACTTTGAAAGTTCTGTGGTCATGAAATGATTGGACTTCTTCAAATTAGGGCTTTGGATTCGATTCAAAACATAACTATTTTCTTCTTAAAGGTTTCCCTACATGCACTCTCTTATCATGAGGGTTTCAAAGCTGCAATTATAAAATCTAACAAAACTTATTGTTCTACATCAGATCGTGCTGACTTGCGCCCTGGTGGCGGCGTGCCAGGCTGGTTACATCCACCACGCCCCGGCGGTGTCCTCGCAGAACATCGTGCGCCACGACCAGAGTGTGCACCACGAAACTCCCATCCATTACTCCGCTCCTGTGATCCACGCCGCTCCCATTGCTCACTCCGCTCACATCACTCACGCTGCTCCTGCCATCCACGCAGTTCACGCTGCCCCTGCCATCCACGCAGTTCACGCCGCCCCTGCCATCCACGCAGTTCACGCCGCCCCTGCCATCCACGCAGTTCACGCCGCCCCTGCCATCCATGCCGTCCAAGCTGCTCCTTCCCATGAAGATCACTACGTCGATGAATACGTAAGTCTCAAAATCCGCCCCTAAGACGACCCACTGACCAAGTCTCATATATAAATGACATATTCTAATCAAAGACAAAGTTCCCTTTCAATTAACCTATGAGAAATTTATATTGAGCTTGCAACTTAACATGAAAGTGATTGATTGCTTACGTTTTTTTGCTGACCCTTCGAGTCAATCAACTCACTATAATTCACTCTATTGCAAACTTCAGGCTCATCCCAAATACGGCTACTCGTACTCCGTGGAGGACCCTCACACTGGCGACCACAAGTCCCAGCACGAGACCCGCGACGGTGACGTCGTGAAGGGAGAATACTCTCTGCTGCAGCCTGATGGCTCTTTCCGTAAGGTCACCTACACCGCTGACCACCACAATGGGTAAGGAAACCAAAGTCACAGAATATCATTTCTATTACATTTATAGAAAATGAAATCCCGTCTCCACTTGGTATTGTTATCATAAAAATGGGTTTAGAGTCATAATTACAAATGGAGTAGTTTTTACGAGTTTAGGGTTATTTTAGGTTAACTAATCAAAACCAGGTGATATGAGAAAGAGTAAACGGGAGCTGTTTCCTGTGCCACAAGTTAAATAAAATCATTCAATCAAGAAACCATTTGTGTGACATTATTGTTAAACATTATATTTGTGTTACAGATTCAACGCGGTCGTACACAACTCGCCGCCAGTGGTCCACCACCATTAGAAGAATATTTACCCAAACTGTGATATTAGTGTTAATGTGTTCTTGTAGTCGAGTGTGTAGCCTTCCATCTGTTCTCATTAATGATATTTAGTAAGTAATACCTTACAGTGCAATAGAACAGTTATAGTTACTATGACCAACGACTTCTATGATTTTCAAAACAGACTGTCAAAAAAGAAAACAAGATAGCGTCGTTCGAAATTTGAACATGTTTTTGGTTTTTGACACACCATAGACAAACCGTGCATAGAGGTTGTTGATAATGAAAAATACTTGAACGAGTAGACTGCAGTCATCATTGAGTGTTATAATATTAAATGCTTTATCTTCTGTACATATTATTTGCGCACGTAGCGTTAATCTATCTCATGAATGGCCTGTCATAGTTGTATGTAATCTGCGAGTATATAGTTCTTCTAATCGGTGTGGGCAACTTGTTGTATATAGCTTAGCTTTGTCCAATAAACATGATGATAAAATAAACCGTTTGATACTCATTTTAACTTTGTAATCTCAGACCAAAATTTTATTTGGTCTGAGTTTGTAATAGGAAAATGTTCTAAAACGGTAACCGTTTAAAGCATGACCACCTATGACATTTCATGAATTATAGCGAGCCGAGTAAAATTGTACTTAATAATGATATTTTAAAAAACATAAACTGATTTGTTAATTGACTTTTGTTCCTGACTGTTCCATGTAGGTAAATCTTCCGATATTACGCTCTAGCACGGAACTTATACTAAAGAGATAATAAGATTGTGGAAAAAACATACATTAGCGGGATTAGATAAGTAATTGACGTGGTGTCGCGTAAGAAATTGTTAAGTGGTCATAGTGAATTAGGGCCCAGATACAATATTATGATTGTGACTGTGAATTTGATAATATACAAAAACTTAAGTCGCTTTTCCCATGCCATATTCTTGTAAGTAGGTAGCTTTTTCTTGTAATTTTTAGAAAGAGAAATTGAAAAGCACAACATAAAATTGTATCTTTGTGACTGTGTGAAAGTATGTATTGTTTATTTGCATTGTGTGCTGATTTTATTACCTACCTACAAAGAATGTCATCCTTCTTTGCGAATAGAAATTCAATACTATGTACTAGATACAACACAAAATATGCTTGCATGCCTTTCAAACAGTTATCTATTACAATAACAGCATCATTCGGAAATCGCCAAGCGGTTGGTTGACTCTACGCGTGACCAGAGGGCTGGCCTATTTTTAGCCCAAAGAATAAGCATTGCCATCCAACGTGGCAATGCTGCCAGCGTTTTGGGCACTTATCCCATTGACAGCGATGCGGACGAATTTTTTGATGCCCAATGAGCTCTTGCCTTTTTCTTTTCCTTTTTTTATTAAACACTTGTATTTAGTATAAATACACACATCAAAAGTGTCTAGGGATCAACATATATTTTTGCAATAACTTTTCTCCTGATTGATATTAATTAAAATTTTCTTTAAGGATTCATCAAATAAAGTGTTTTCGTTTGTCACAGTAACGATAAACCAAGTCACCTTTGCATTAATAAAGAAATTTGCCATTTTCCTAATAAAGGGATTTTTGACATTTGAACCACTAACACAAAAGTTCGAAAAAAAGACTGAAATAACAGTTTTCTTTAAAATTTTATTGGGTCACTTAAACAATTAATAATCCGTGTTTCTACCGCGAACACTAACAACACAAGAACATCGGTTTGGCATACTCAAAATGAGTTCATCCAAATCACGCTGTGGAATGGCCGCCCATGTTCGTTGCAACAACAAAAAAAGGTCTTCTTGCGACTGGATACCCTCCATATTCGGCAGAGCTCTTCTCTGTAGCATATCCCATGCATGCTCAATCGGCTTCAAGTCTGGCGACTGAGCAGGCCAGGGCAGGACATTGATGTTAGCTGCGGCGAGAGTCTGTCTTACAACTCTTGCGGTGTGCGGTCGTGCATTATCATGCATTAACTGAAATAAGGGACCGATTTGCACTTGTAGAGGAACGATGACGTCTGATACAATCGTCTCAGCATAAATTTGAGCGTTGAGGTTGCCTCTGATCCAAATCAACTCAGTTCTTCCGCCGATCCAAATACCCGCCCATACCATGATGGTTCCACCACTATAAGGATGGACTTCCTGGCAGGATTTTAATCGCTGTTGGCGTCCAGGGGTTCTCCAGTGTCGTATACGTCTTGTATCCGGTCTCATACCAAAACGAGACTCATCAGAAAAGCACACGAAACGCCATTGTTCTTCTGCCCAATTTCTGTGTTCAAGAGCCCATTGATATCGAATCCTACGATTGTGCATTGCTATAGGTGGTACCCGTAGCGGTCTTCGGGAATGAAGGTTCACTTCATGCAAGCGGTTTCTGACTGTTTGGTCGCTAATTAAGTTCCCTGAAGAGTGATGAAGCCTCACGGCTAACATCATGGCGGTTATTGTTGGAGCTCTTCGAGTTAAGATTTGAATGTATCGGTCTTGTCTCCGTGTGGTGCAGCGATACCGTCCTCCATGGCGCTCAGCCACGGTACCAGTGCTTCGGTAACGTGTCCAAAGTCGACTGATAACACTCTGACTTGTATTCAGAGCTAAAGCCACAGTACGTTGCCGGGAACCAGCTTCTATCATTCCCACGGCTCTGAGCATTTCTTCCCTGCTTAAATGACGTCGCCGCTCCATAATAACGTTGGTTTTAATCAGTAGTAGGGAAACAGTAGCACTAATAATGTCTTCAATGCGTTGTATGTTTTTATAGGGAAAATATTGACAGCTGATTTTCATCTTTTACTCGAATTTGATTCACAGTTCCTGATTCAAATTATGAAATGCACCAAAAAGGATCCATATAAATTTATAAAATCATAAATTTATTACAAAGCCACATCTCAATCTCAAGAAATCCGCATAAAAATGCTTGATCCCTAGACACTTTTGATGTGTGTATATTTTAGAACACATACTTTATGTAATAATAAATTAGCAATACTTATACTTCAAATTGATTCAGATTGTTATTAACAGCAATATTTGTTTAATTTTGAGATAAATCAATTAGTAATTTACAAACCACGTACAAAAAGCATCAATCGAGTGATTCGATTTATCAATAAATCTTTATAGTTGCAAGAGGCATCTGAAGGAAACTACACACATCAAAAGTGTCTAGGGATCAAGCATTTTTATGCGGATTTCTTGAGATTGAGATGTGGCTTTGTAATAAATTTATGATTTTATAAATTTGTATGGATCCTTTTTGGTGCATTTCATAATTTGAATCAGGAACTGTGAATCAAATTCGAGTAAAAGATGAAAATCAGCTGTCAATATTTTCCCTATAAAAACATACAACGCATTGAAGACATTATTAGTGCTACTGTTTCCCTACTACTGATTAAAACCAACGTTATTATGGAGCGGCGACGTCATTTAAGCAGGGAAGAAATGCTCAGAGCCGTGGGAATGATAGAAGCTGGTTCCCGGCAACGTACTGTGGCTTTAGCTCTGAATACAAGTCAGAGTGTTATCAGTCGACTTTGGACACGTTACCGAAGCACTGGTACCGTGGCTGAGCGCCATGGAGGACGGTATCGCTGCACCACACGGAGACATGACCGATACATTCAAATCTTAACTCGAAGAGCTCCAACAATAACCGCCATGATGTTAGCCGTGAGGCTTCATCACTCTTCAGGGAACTTAATTAGCGACCAAACAGTCAGAAACCGCTTGCATGAAGTGAACCTTCATTCCCGAAGACCGCTACGGGTACCACCTATAGCAATGCACAATCGTAGGATTCGATATCAATGGGCTCTTGAACACAGAAATTGGGCAGAAGAACAATGGCGTTTCGTGTGCTTTTCTGATGAGTCTCGTTTTGGTATGAGACCGGATACAAGACGTATACGACACTGGAGAACCCCTGGACGCCAACAGCGATTAAAATCCTGCCAGGAAGTCCATCCTTATAGTGGTGGAACCATCATGGTATGGGCGGGTATTTGGATCGGCGGAAGAACTGAGTTGATTTGGATCAGAGGCAACCTCAACGCTCAAATTTATGCTGAGACGATTGTATCAGACGTCATCGTTCCTCTACAAGTGCAAATCGGTCCCTTATTTCAGTTAATGCATGATAATGCACGACCGCACACCGCAAGAGTTGTAAGACAGACTCTCGCCGCAGCTAACATCAATGTCCTGCCCTGGCCTGCTCAGTCGCCAGACTTGAACCCGATTGAGCATGCATGGGATATGCTACAGAGAAGAGCTCTGCCGAATATGGAGGGTATCCAGTCGCAAGAAGACCTTTTTTTGTTGTTGCAACGAACATGGGCGGCCATTCCACAGCGTGATTTGGATGAACTCATTTTGAGTATGCCAAACCGATGTTCTTGTGTTGTTAGTGTTCGCGGTAGAAACACGGATTATTAATTGTTTAAGTTACCCAATAAAATTTTAAAGAAAACTGTTATTTCAGTCTTTTTTTCGAACTTTTGTGTTAGTGGTTCAAATGTCAAAAAT
Organism: Gortyna flavago; assembly: GCA_963669345.1. NCBI lineage: Eukaryota > Metazoa > Arthropoda > Insecta > Lepidoptera > Noctuidae > Gortyna > Gortyna flavago. The sequence continues at coordinate 7,233,508 of OY770131.1, forward strand.
CCCTTTATTAGGAAAATGGCAAATTTCTTTATTAATGCAAAGGTGACTTGGTTTATCGTTACTGTGACAAACGAAAACACTTTATTTGATGAATCCTTAAAGAAAATTTTAATTAATATCAATCAGGAGAAAAGTTATTGCAAAAATATATGTTGATCCCTAGACACTTTTGATGTGTGTAGTTGCTTCATTACCGATCGCAAGAAACGAGCAAAAGACATCACACAAGCATCACTTTTTGTGCACTATTGTAATCTTTAATGTGATTGGGCGCTTACCACAGAAAGCTCACAGTTTCTGGTAGGAAACCTTAATTATTTAACATCATAACATCATGATCACGCCAGTACCCGAAAGGTTAGACCGACGTGGACATAATTACACCCCCATTTCACCTGCAATATTCAAGTTCCATGTAATAGGGATCAATTAATTTATTAGTCTAATATCTATAAAACTCATTAGCATATCTACTGATATTTCTGTAAAAGTAGCTCTGAAATAGTTGCCCTTTTTATGACCAAGCTAGAGGATCAGAGGGGCAATTCATGTAGGTAATTAAAAACGTCGCAGTCTTAATTAGTCAAAATGCCTTTAAAGGATCCCCCGGAAACGATCAATTGCAATTGTCAATATTTATGTGATCCATACACATTGATGTGCAAATTGATCGTCTACAAAATGTAATTGAAGCGATTAATATTAGTACTACCATTTCCAGTTAGTACTACCAGTTTTGGGGACCCTTTAGTTTCATACATTTTTGACAAGTTTTTGACATCGATTCTCGTTAAGATTTTGAACGATTTTAATTACTGGTGCTTTACCCACTGTTAATTTTCCACCATTTTAGAAAACTTTTTATGACCAAAAACTGTTTTTGCAATCTGAGCACTTTGTAGGAATTTATTAATATTTATTACGTTGAATAAAGGTATTTAATGTATGTTGGTCAGCTTGATCGATTATAAAAAATGCACAACGATTACCAGTCACTCGGATAACCTTTTAAGAATTCGATGAGTTTTCTCCATTTAAGAGAAACCCAGGTGCCAGATGCAATTTATAGAGTGTTAAAGGTCAAATGTTTTTTTAATTTCATGGTGTTCTACTTCTACAAATCTCTCATGAGATTAAAAACTTTTTGAAGTTCTCATTGCTTTGCTTGTAAAACCGAACAGGATTAATTAAAAACGTTTCAGTAGTCGATTGTGTTTCTGACAGATTAGTCATAGTTACCTGTAAAATGTATCAAACACTTTTGAGAGGCTGCTGAAACATTTGTGAGCCAGTATAACCATTCCTGTTGGTAGATAAAGAGTGACCTATCTATCTGTTGGTATAAGTGGCAGAGTATCTCGCGAGCAGACATAACCGAGGATTAAGAGAGCTTTATAAACTGCTTCTCTTAACCCCTAATAAGTAGCCCCGTCGTCGGCTAGATATCTGACATTGGGGTCACCAACAAACTTGTCCAGTTTGATGACTATTAGTGTATATTAGGTCCTTACATACGAAACTGGCGGTTATCTCAAATATCTGGCGTTTGGTTAGGAATTTCATATTCAAATTTAGGCTTGTGTATATTTTTATTCTTTTTTATATTTTTTTATTAATAATAATTAGGTATATATTAAGAAAATGTAGGTTACATAGATATTAATTTCTCTATTTTTCTAATTCTTTTGAGATACAACATTCTTTATGTTAATCTGTAAAAATTGTTTTTTTTTATATTTTTGTTCAAAAGATCGCGTTATTTACTAATACGAGTACCACCGTGGCACCAGAGCTGCAGAAACAGCTCGAAAGTTTAAAATTTATACGGGAAGCTACTGTAAAAGAAAACACAGTTCACTTTTGGTTCCAACGTTTTCGTTCAGGAAATTTTGACCTACAGAACAAACCCCGATGTTTCAATTCCGATGAAGCAGTCAAAACCGCCTTCAAAGATGTTATTGATTCTCGCTACCACAATTTTTTCAGCAAATTAATCAATAAAATGTCTATAAAATAGCGAAACTGCATGTATATATAACAATGATACATACTTTGATTGATTACATAAATAATTTCATTTTGTTTAAATCGCTTTGCTTTTTCCATATAAAACGCCGGTTTTATATGTATGCAGCCTATAATGTTCCCACTGCTGGGACACAGGCCTCTCGGTGTGATTGAGTGGGCCGTTATCCACCACACGGGCCCAGTGCGGGTTAGTTATGTGTAAGGACCTAATACTTAAACCTTACATTTTTAGAAGGCAATGTCAACAAGTATACCTACTGCAATTGAAGATGTTTTAAATATTAATGAAGATTAATAAACAGGGCAGCCGGTTTGTCAAGCCACCTTTAACGACATGTCGGATGATGATGACGAAAACATAATGCAGAGGAAGTTAGTGTTACGAAAAAGGAAACAGTTTTGATTGCTAATCTAATATAGTCGGATATTATATGAAATATTGATCTTTTTTAAATGATATCAATTAATCATAATCTTGTCAGACCGACGTCTCGGCTTGCCTCAGAATTGAACAACTACTTAATTAATAACATACATAAATTAGATCAAAATCGCAGTTCTTCAGTTATAAAATATGAACACAATCTGAAAAAACAATTAGAACAATCGTAAACGGTGATAGACGAAACAACACATTGCGATAGTACACTGAAAGTGTTAATTGCAGTAACAAGTCCAGTGGAACGTGAGAAGATATGAGATCTCATCCAAATTGCATATCACAATATTACCATACAATGTCCGAGCCGAAATAAGGAGTGAAAGCAATGTACTGGCGGAACTAGACTACCGAGCAACCCAACACAGGTAGCCGGTAAACCCTATATTACCTATTTAATATTCAAACATTTAGCAATTGCGATCACACAGATATCGACTGACTACATAACGACTTTGAATTGAATATAGGCTTTATTGCGTACTGCTATGTGACAGAAATGCGACGAAGCGTAGGTGTTGCAGATTATTATCTTATATTTTTAGAAGCCGTAATATGCTGAAATTAAAAATTTATCGTCATATAAGAATTTGCGGTACCTTTTACTTTTATCAGAATATGCGGTAATTTGTTTCATGTAGCAACGACGATGGCGGATTTATGACCCCACGATAAGGTGAAACTCAGGAAAGTTGAACCCGAAATATCGTCATTGATGTTCATGAACCAAAATTATTCATTCTGAATAAATTATTTTAGATTTATGTGCCAAGTTGCGAAAATGCAACAATATCGGCAGATTTTGTTCTGGAGACTAACTGTATGCAGTAAACATATAAAAGGTCAATTTATTATAAAATCATAGTTTGAAGTAGGTATAGTATTACCAAGTAACTGGTGTGGAGGTCACATAGGCAGTCGATATGTAAAATACTGGTACTCAGCAGCATCCGGTTAGACTGGAAGCCGACCCCAACATACAGTTGGGAAAAAGCTAGGCAGATGATGATGAGTTTGAAGTAGGCACTCTTCTGACATTTAAAACACATTCCTTAAATTATATTACCTACAAAGATTAGACGTGTCAATAAGTTTATTTAACTAGGTATTATAGAGGTATGAGGAACAGGGTGTAAAGTTCACTCATCCTCTATAGAAAAGGGAGGGTCCTCCGACCAGACGGGTGTTGTGTCTGGCGGGCAACTGCCCAATGATTCATTTCGGGCCGTTGTATATATGCTAGTTGCGCGGTAAACTCTGCTTGCGAGATGCAGGATTTTGCGTGACGTCAGTATGACGCGTCGCTCGCATGTGGCGTTGTAGATACCGCTACATCACTCCCCTCCGGAGACCGGAGGTCGATAGTGGGCGGAGTCTTGTATCTTGCGATGCTTGCCAGGCCAGTTGAAGTTCCAGTGAGTCGGAACCGGTTGCCGCATAGTTCACGGTGAGTCGGAACTGTCTGCGAAGATGTCCCCAGTGAGTCGGGGTGGCGCTGCGTTATGCTCCAGTGCGTCGGATGTGGTACAGCGCCGGGTTAAGGCTGACTGCTGGCGTCGACCAGGAGAGGTATTGAGAGCTCTTCTTGTTGACCGGCCGAAAGTGCAGTGTGCTGTGCCAAGGTTGCTGATGAGGCTGAGGGTGATGACCAGGTATGCGCGGTCGCTGCATGCTGGTGGTCAGGATACCCGTTGAAGCCGTGGGTGCTGGCTGGCTGGGTGACTCGCCGCTAAAGCTTGCGGGAGTGATGATGATGACGTCACGCTGAAGTATTTGCACGAAGGCTGCGCTGACGTTCATACTCGGGGTCACCAGTATAGAGGTATGAGGAACAGGGTGTAAAGTTCACTCATCCTCTATAGAAAAGGGAGGATCCTCCGACCAGACGGGTGTTGTGTCTGGCGGGCAACTGCCCAATGATTCATTTCGGGCCGTTGTATATATGCTAGTTGCGCGGTAAACTCTGCTTGCGAGATGCAGGATTTTGCGTGACGTCAGTATGACGCGTCGCTCGCATGTGGCGTTGTAGATACCGCTACAGTATAATTAATTGGGCTGGCTTTAATATCATCTTACAAAATCTTTATCGCAATATCCAAAATAAAACGTAATTGTCGATGGATTATCGAGTGTCGGTCGTTTTATTAACATCTTGATTGATGCGGGTTACGAAACAGCGACCCTTTCGGAGACTCATCACAATACACCATCTTATTTTGTAATTTTTGAAGATTAAATAACAAATTATTTCATGCCTATACGGCGATATTATGTATGCAAAGTGCCTTAATCACAGTTCGGGGAAATCAGGCTCATATGTCAAGTAGGTAAGAGTCTATTTTTATTAGATACAGATCTTGTTTACAAGGAACAAAATTTGGTATTGAATTACCTTGTATTTGCCTTGATGAAGTACAGTTGAACGGTGAATTAAGTTAACAACGACATTGGAGATAAATTCAACGCGTGTGTAGTTGCGTGATACTCATACACTTACCAAAATTCCAAGCTTTAATAGTATTGATATGATCCGTCATGGTTCTTACTGCAAGGTCATTACACTCATCATGTTTGATAAATCTCTATTATGTTCGCGTAAATTACATGGATTGCCCCAAGATTTCAGATTTGCATTAGAGATTCTAGACTACCAAGTCTAACACATCAATCACTATGTAGTACGCATCTAGTATATGCATTCCAGCGATATACATACATATTTAACAATAATGATATTATAATACTTTACACTGAAGTACGTAATAGTTATAAATAAACAAACGATAATGATTAAGTGATGCGTAACAATAAAATATAAATAATCTTATTACACAACAGTCACATCATTAATATAAACGCTGTTATCTCCGTAATATCGTTTCGAATTCATGACAGCTTAAAAATTTATACTCCAAAATAAGAATCTGCATAAAGTATGGCGGTAGTTTAAAGGTTTCACGACGAAGTGCGTATGAAAGATGATGCGCGTGACCTTCACAGAAAGCCGCGAGAATCGCCGAGGAGTCACGATCGAGATGCGAGTCGATCGGGGAAATATGCGGTGTGCTTGCGACGACTCGCTACACCGGTTGTAGCGCTGAAAGTACACCGAGAGCATTAAAAGCTATAAGTTCGGTTAATTTTTTTGTCGTAAACATAAAAATTACTTAGCGATTTACAATTATTACCACTTGCTACAACATTGTAGACATACTCGTATTGGTATTTTCAATTTTCTAGAATAGTAAAAAAAAATATCTTGGGTAGTTTGACTTGTCACTGAAATAAGAAATGAAACTGAAAAGGCTTTTAAAAATTAAACAAAGTGAGACCCGTAAAAAAAATCTGTAGCATGTCGATTTAATCTGCTTTGACAAAAATTAGGCACACTGTACCAACTCTGTACTCTTCAATGTTTACAAATTATTATAATTATCTGTTATACTTTAAAAACTCTCCAGTTCCGAACCTCCCTTAAACTAAGCACGTTTCTTCGTAAAACACAAAATAAATGCCAAATTAAGTGCATCTGAGATCAACAGTGTAAGATTACACACCCGTTGTGCTACAGCCCTAAAGTTGCATAAGAGTTTACTGGATCAGTCGGTGCAACCCAGAGCGCTACTTTTTTACCAGCCGAAGTTATTCGGACTCGTTTACACTGGCCACTCGACTCGGTTCCTTCAATTATTTATGTGCCGATAATCTTTATTAGCCTTTTGTTAACGGTTAATGCACAAACTAATTAATTCTCATTAGCACTTGCCTATGTTGCCTAGCTTCACCTAAATTGGCACTTATTTTAAAAAGGCGTTTCCTTATAAACCTAAATGTTGCACCAATTTTAGAAACTGTTTGTATCCGTGCAATTAAAGTTGATAGACATGATTTCTTTATACCTAATCATGATTTCGCCAATGCAAACATACATTTTTATTTCTTCCATAGCATAAGCATAATCAGACTATAACGTTCCCACTACTGGGACACAGGCATCCCCTCAATGAGAGGGAGTGGGCCGTAATCCACCACGCGGGCCAAGTGCGGGTTGGTAGATGTCACATGTCAGCGAACTTTTGGTTCTAATACATGTCCGTTTCCTCACGATGTTTTCCTTCACCGTTTTGAGAGCAATGGTGATGAAATCATTTACACAAAGCAAAGCACCTGACTGGGTTCGAACCTACGACCTACAACTCCTCGTAAGCCACGGCCGCTACCGCTACTCCAATTAATGTCGTCGACTTCTTGTATAAAACAGTATAATGGGTATAGGTACTAAGCTTTCTCACAAACACCAGAGTAATCACAGCTCAACGTAAAAGAACTTGAATTTGATAAATGCAAGTCATGCATGGCATGCAGCCAATATAACATAGGTAAACATACGATACAGTAACCGGTTTACACCCGCAATTATTCTAACAACTGTAAAACACGTTTGAACTTCGAAGTTCAGTATGACAGTCGTTAAAAGCTCATTGTTTCATTTATATTAAAATCATCTGGTTTCACGGTTTTCAAAAAGGAGGTAGATTATTTTCATTTTGAAGCCTCTAAATTGATCATACAGACTTCATACAGAAAACGTTACCAGGAAGTTACATTAGATCCTTACATTTATAAAAGAAGTCTCATTTATTCCAAGATGAGCTAATTATACCGAAAAAGCTTATGAAAACAGCTTTACCCTAACCTTGAACGAAAATGAAAAACGCAATGACGTAAGGTAAGGTGTAAAGGTGATCGTGTGTGGCGGTGTCACGTATCGGGCCGGTTTCTCGGTTTCGGGTGACATGCTCCCGCGCAACTTCCTCCGAAGTATAAAAACTTCAACCCTACCCGCATCCTTATCAATCGAGTACCACACGAGTTCAGTACAGCACATCAACAATCAACATGTACTTCAAAGTGAGGAAGAACTTTTAAAAAAATCAAATAAAAAAATGTTTCGTCAATTTCATAATGTATTATTATCATTTTCAGGTCGCCTGCATCGGTGCCGTACTGGCTTTGTGTCAAGCCGGTTTGATTGAAGATGGACATGGGCAGGCAGTTTCCACTCAAAATATAGTTCGCCACGATGAGCCGTCACAGCATTTGGCCCAGCAGCAGCACTTTACTCCTGTTTTGGAACATGGTGGCCCGATCCTGCAACATTCTGGTCCGATCTTGCACCATGCGGCTCCAGTGATTGAACAGGCTGCGTACCTCCAACATAGTGGTCCTATTGTTCACGCCGCTCCTTTGGTTCACCACGTGGGGCCAGCAGCCATCCATCATGCTCCCGTGGTCCAGCAATACTCTCCCGTCGCCATTGGACAGAACGACCAAGTTGAACGGCATGTAAGTAAAACGTCTTCTTATTAAAGAAAAAAATTCGGGAAGTTAGTCCTTCGTATGATTTTGTCAAGAAGCATCTAGCCCATAGGTCTGAAAGTTGGGGGATGGATTGGGGCGCGTTTAAATTGATAGAAGAAGCTATCTAGAACAGTCCAGTAAGCTACTGCTACTGACAGTATCGCGTATACGCGTTAGGAAAGTGATATTCCCAGCACCCTAATTGCTAATACATTTTCAATCACGATCTAAATAGTTTTGAAGGATTCATTGCTTCAAATGTTTGAAAAATTGTCTGCTCAACAACGTAAATAACGCAATGAATGTCGTTGAAAAGTCAAAATGAAAGCCATTGCTACTGTTAGTGTGTTACGCAATTATCCCGCAGGAGTGTACAGACGCCAGCACGTCGAGCTACCCGAAAATATCAAATTTTCCCAATCAACTTTGAACCTTTACTTTGCGATAAAGTTGAAAATCTATTAAAGACATTTGACAGATTGTAGTATCTTGATGTGCTGGCGTCTGTACCTAATTGCCATAGTATCAGTGCCAAAACATCGTCTAGTAAGCATAAGTGCCTATAGTTGGGTTAGTAAGTAATTGCATTTCAGTTACTATTCGACATGCCTTTCTAGATTACTTATTTTACCATAGTCAATGAGTCCGGAAGGATTATTTTATTTCAAGACTAGGCAGCGGCATCTCAATCGTGATCTTTTTTATTGTATAAGTAATTAGATTCGCGATTTTTAATCACTAGCATCTAGTATATACATTCTCATATTATGTCAGATCCGTTCGGTAACTAAATAATTACAGTCGTTTTATTTTAATGATATTCGGACAGATGGGCACGCTTTTGTTAAGGTAACTGGTAATACGGGCTGGTGTCCGCAACTCCACGTCAATGCGCGTATTTTGAGTACGGTTTGTTAAGTAAGAATTTACTTTTAAAGAGACATAAATTTCATTAAACTCGTTTCCATTTCCTTAAAGGGTTTCTCGTGAATGTGTTAACGAGGTACTTTATTGCATTTTCCCTTATGAAGATGTTTTAATTTTAAAGTTTATCATTAACACGCACATCGTTTTCAACAGATAATATATTATCAATACCAATTAATAATATTATTAATTTTTAAGTATCCAATAATGAGCCTTGTCACATTTAAATACATTGACTTTACTACTATTTATAGCAAATAAATTACTTTTATTTAAAATTAATACATATGTAATTTTTTGGGTCTTCATACTTTCCTGTAAGTTGATAGACACAGTACCTGTCAGTCTTGTGATCTCCGTTCACGTCCAATTCTTAACATTATTATAATATTAAGTCGAGAATTCTTAGAATGAGGTACGATAGCTTTTATTCATTGGGTCAAAGTCAATGAAAGATCTCGAACAAACTGTGCCACGTGTACAAATCAAAAACAAAGCAAGTGAAAGGCAATTAAAATTGTGATCAATTCAACCCAATTAAATATTTATTGTGTAAGCCCCTAGTTATTACAAGTCTATAGCGTTTTGTAACACATTAACGGCAATCTATCAAGCTGTGATTGGTTTTAACGTCTATTTATCAAAAACATCATTAGATTATGTTGATCAACATTTACGTAGCAAGCCCTGTTTAAAGTACCAACTAAATCGACTTTGTGTAATAATTAAACAATCGTCTTGCGAAAAAGAAGACTAATTGTATCAGAAAACTCTAATAAATTATATGTCTGACTTTTTTCAATTAGTCATTGCTTAAGCATCACTTGTCCAAAATTAACACAGTTATATTTATGTAGAACTTACCGTTAAATCGTAATATCATTCGACTCAAGTGGTTTCAAAGTTTCAAATTAAAATTAACAAATAACTTAATTACAAGTTTTTATTTTGAAAAGCACTATTGCTGAGAATGAGGTCCTGGGTTCGATTCCCAGGTCGGACAAAGCGATATTGGGTTTTCCACCAAAAAATTCCTGAGAACTTTCTACCCGAACACAACACTTAATACCGGACCGGTTTCGTTTCCGGTTCATGGAAATAAGCTCGCCCCAAAAGTAGGTGTGCAATAGGTTCCCCTTTGCCAAACTCTTTGGGAAAAAATTAGATGAAGTTATATTATCTTATGTTTTTCCTTAAGGCTCCTGCTAAGTACGAGTTCTCGTACTCCGTGGAGGACCCTCACACCGGCGACCACAAGTCCCAGCACGAGACTCGCGACGGTGACGTCGTGAAAGGAGAATACTCTCTGCTGCAGCCTGATGGCTCCATCCGCAAGGTCGAATACACTGCTGACGACCACAATGGGTAAGAACTGTATTTTTTTTTGTTACCACCAACATAAAAGTTTAAATTATTTATTTAATTCTTGTTAGCATTTTGATCAAAACACAAAAATATTGCAAAATTAACATTAATTAATTAGAGCTCAATAAATTATAACAAAAAATGCTCATCAATCAATTCAAGGACAGACAACTGTGCCGACGGATATCTATAAAATAAAACCGGACGTAAAAATGTAAAAAGCTACTTATTCAAATAATCCATAGCTTTTGACTCAATTAATTGTGAAACTAGTTCCTCTACTGTCAATGGTAAAAATAATGTATTTAACTGTTGCTCCGACTTCCTAGTGTCCAATTCCGACGACCCCATTAATAGGCTCATTGTCATTGCTTCTACCTAAATCTGCTAAAGCTCTATGTTAAGTGTTGCGTAATTTTGAAATATTGAAAACCTATTAGGTTATTATTATGCTTCCTCTAAAACCTACTGATCAAAGGTAATTTTTCAAAACAGAAGATACAAAAAAAACTTATAATGGCTCCAAATGAGTGGGTTTATGATGATGCATTTATGCATTAATATCGTGTCACTGTATAATACAACGCAACTTTGACTCAGTTCCACTAATAACTTGAATAAATTGTAAACTACTGCAGCGGCTCACGGAAATACCTAGTAAAATAATAAAACTGTAACACGCGCTTCGATTCCATTCATATGATCTTGTTGATCATCTGTCTTGTTTCGCAACACATCGACTGTGTTAAGGACAATCTAACATATACATTACTAATGAATCCACTGGCGAGACTAATAGCATTTAGAAATACAATCTATTACAGATTTAATCTAATTTGGGTGTTGTTTCGGTCGATAACGCAGATAGTATCGTTACACCGGCCGCTGCAAGCTGCAAGTGCTGCAATTGTGAAGAACACCTGTCTATCCTCGACTCGTTATGGTTGTTGTATAAATTACGCGTGTATAAATTGCAGGAAAACTGCATAACAATATACCATCGCCATTAACTTAATAAGGCCCAATTTACTCGTAAAATCAGTTACGTGAACTTAAAATTTCTTACTTACGTAGTAGGTAATAACTTTATTATGAACTGTAGTTTCAACGCCGTCGTGCACAACTCCGAGCCGTCTGCGCACGCGGCCCCGCCGAGCCCCGGCCCCGTGGTTCACGCCGCGCCAGTGCAAGTTCACGCCGCACCAGTTGTTCACGCCGCCCCAGTAGTTCACGCCGCCCCCCTCATTCACGCCGGCCCTCTTGTCCACGCAGCGCCTGCGCACTACATTACTGCCCACCACTAAATTGTAGTACCTACCGCATTGAAAATGTATTAAACTATTATTTAGGTAGTTTCTATGAATATACTGTTATTATTTATACTTATGAATAATCTGGATCTTATTTTTATTACTCCTACAAAAATTCCTTTCACAGTTAAAAAAACACTTCATTAGTAGATAATTAAACAAAACCGCAAAGAATATTCTGATAAGAGTAACTTCAATTACACAACAGTACATAGTACACAATCCGTCAAATTATTTGTAAGTGACTCGATTTTAAGTTCTACATTTATTGAGATACTATACCTACTCGTAAACCGCGCTGAAAACAATAAACATTTCACGGCGTAATTACCAGTTTTACACAGAGTACGCTCACCACTACAGAATGAATTTACTTAGATGTCATTAACACATATTATATCGGCCAATAACATGAAATATTGAATTTTCGTACCGGCCAAGGATGCTTACATATGTTTTTTTCTGAATGTAATGATCCTAATAAAATTAATTAATAGATATAATAAATGATCTAATAAAGATGTGCAATGCCCGTGAAACTCGTATATAAACGATGTAAAACTAACACCCACCCACTTACAAGTTAATCCAATTAAGAATTTATTAGTATAGAAAAAAATCCATTTCACGCATCAAGTGAATCCAGGAAATGGTACGAATATTAAGTTGGCAGAAAGTGAACAAGTATGGTTAGATTAGCGTTGCGTCGACGCCGGCGCAGTACCGCTTCAAACAATTCAAGCATCCGATGTGTGATGTTAAGTAACTGTAATTGCTTATTAGTCGCACTATTCAAGCTTATTAACACGTAATAAGAGAAAAACTATTTTAGTTCTGGTTTTCTTTTTTTTTAATCATCCATTTGGAAAAAACAGAATATTTGCATCGTACCTAATTCTTAATCAAACGAAACCGAAACTACTTGATTTCTAGCAAAATAAATATTTGTTAGTATTTAATAGAGGTTAAAAATTTTCTTATGCCATTTCAGGTCACAGAAAGTTAAACCGAAATGAGTCGTGAGATCATTCGCCACTGATACTTATTCATATTCTGAATCTGATAACATTAGCACTGTTATATTTAAAATAGGTGTACTTATTTTATGATACGTGTGAGTGCATTACATCACAACTTTATCAGATGACGGAAGTGGTTCAAAATACGTAACTTACTCTTTTCGAGAGATCTTGATGTTATGGTCATGACATGGAAAATTTTGTTCACGAATATGCAGCAAACGGTCACGAAATTATAAAAAAACCTACTTTATTTTGAAATACGAGAGCACGAAACGTTACTTAAAAGATTTACATTACCTTCTAAAGTTTAACTTACAATTCTACGACGAAGGTGTTACAAAGCGCGGCAAGTGTGATCCATCAAAAAAAAACGCATAGGTTTACTACCTACTCATGCATCAATGGCAACGTGCATTATCATCCTCCAGCATAATCAGCCGTTAATGTTCCCACTGCTGGGACACAGGCCTCCTCTCTGTGAGAGAGAGGGAGGCATCCTCCATATACTTATCACAATTTGTTTGAGGTTGGCGCAGCATGTCTTCTTCCATCCGTATTTTCTAGCCAGCATCTCAGTATTTAACCCCCTTTATATTTCTAGCCATAACATCTTTCACAAAATCCATCCTTCATGTCTTAGGCCCAATCCGTCCCAGCCACTTTCTTTAGATCTAGCTGGGGGGCGTCCCACACTACGCTTGCCGATACGCGGTCTCCACTACAGGACCCGTCAGGTCTGGATCGGGACTGGATGCTCAAGGCAGAGGACAGGGTGTTTTTTGTCACAACTGGATGACTGATTTTGGTAACAATAAATTAGTGGATTAGTTCACAGAGGCTTTACACACTTTATGAAGAACGTACTACCCCACTACAGGAACAGCAAGATTTTAAACTAATCACCATAATTATTGCACTTTGTATAACTTATACAAAAATATTTACAACTTGCGCTCATAAATTACACGATCACTCGATTAGAACCTTATTTATTAACTGTTAACAAGTAGGTACTAATCACTTACTGAGTAGGATTGAGAATGATTTCGGTCTAATTTTAAATTCTTTTTTTTTACTATGTATTTCATTTTTTATTCCACTGTTAGCTAAACAAAAGGAATAGAAGAATTAAATGATAGAAACAATTTATACCATTCATCCATGCAAGCAATGTGAGTGACTCATCTGCTATCTAAAATATTACCAAATAATTCCCAGTTATTCATTCTAATTTTCATTCAATAAATAAACAGATCGTAACATGTTTACTAAGATATACATTCCGTCCGTATACTAATGAGAATTAAATTATAATCAGATATTTATGTTCATGGATGCTATTACCTGTGGAGCTAAGATGATATTGGTCATCTAGCAATCAACCTTCCACTGAGGACGTCTTATTTAATTCAGCTTACATATACCTGAGCTGCTGCAAAAGCTTATCTCAACATCAAAAGTATCAATTCGTAGGTATGTACATTTCCTATGTAGAATTTAAAATTACACACTAAAATGCGTTTAAAACATCGGCGGACACTGAGAATTCGGTTAATTACTTAATGTAGAGTAACGAAAACTATAATACATTGTTTTATAATCCCTAGCAAGGTCGAGTTGCAACCATTAAGTCTTTTTCGTTGCTCTCGCGCATGGCAACGCTCTACTTACTCGTAGTAATTACAGGTTAACGAGGTACCTTGATGAGAGTAAGAATGTAGCGAGTGTTAATAATTTATTATAAACTATTAGGTAACAGTAGGCCCGTCATGAAACTCTAATTGAGTTTTAAAAGATTTAATAAGTCGTAAAATTCTAGTGCTATAATTATTTTTAACAAAAAGCCGCATTTCGGGTGTAAAACCACTTACGCCACCTTGCCGTGACGCGTACGTTGATAACTCGTCAATTATGGTAGGTTAGGTATGCAACAAACGAAAAACGTGAAAAGCGAAGTCTAGATGCATAATTTAAAAAGAAAGCTAAGCCTACACTAATCTATGATTCATCGAATTCAAATTCAGAACTTCAATCCGGAAGCGGTGTTTGTGCACACAAAGACTAAGAAAGAGCGCTACTTCAAGTATGTAACTGGATGCTCGATCCGATTTAATTCATGTTACGCATCTATCACTCACGAAACTATATATTGTGGCCTTTCCAACTTTATACATATTAAAATACTTTAAAGAGCAAAATAAGCATAATCATTGCTAAATATCGGCCTTCAAATATTTTGGCAGATTTACTAATTTCGTTCCATCTCTTTTGGTTCCGATATTCATATTTTATTTAGCCTTCATGAACAGAGTCGATCGGTGTTGTCTTAAGTTTGTAGAAATAAAGAAACAAACGTTTTTTGTAAAAATATTTGTAGCCAAAATTTAAAAAAATAAGTAAGTATACCTTTTGTTAAGACATAACGTAATATTTATCTCCATATCAACTTTCTAACATCTCACTATGAGAAGCATGTTTAACGTCTGCGTTAATAACAATAAAACACCTCTTAAAATGAGATAATATTCATTTAGTTTTATTCTTAAACTAAAATTGGAAACCACATATGAAGATAGACAGCTTCAGGAGAATATTGAAACATGTTTGTTCTACGTAACTTTGGCAGACGTATGCGGTCACGTTTTTATCTCCCGCATCCCGCTAGAGAAAGAGGCGTGATAGAATTCTAATAACACTTCATCTTGCCCGTACAGATAACCAATAAACGATCCAGTTCTTCATCGAAAGGGGGGGGTAATTTGTAAAAAGTGTTTGCCTAAAATTATTATAATTACAAAGTACCAATTGTCAAAAACCCATAAATTTATCACCTTGAACCGTAGAATGCTACGTAATTTTACGTAATTGCTGTATCATTATCAAACTACCGTATTCTTGCGTAGAGGCAGGCGGCGTGCACCGTCGCATCTCGCCGGTATACTAATATAAAAGTGGAAGGCTGCGCTCCTCGGCATCAGTTGTGTGTGATCGTGCAGTCGGGCCAAACCTAATCCAAACGGAAAATGATCGCTAGAGTAAGTGCATCCTGTGGTTTACTCCTGTTTTGTGAAAGGACTTGCGACGTTGCTGATAGTGAATTGGAGCAGTTCAAGATTTCTTCCCGTAGTCTATAAGAGTGCTTGAAGACTTTTGTACAAATTGATATATTCCAGGATCGGTTCCTGAAAATGTCTTAATGAAATCTGCCCTGAGGGCTTTTGGTCACGAGAGTGGTCTAATGGGTTCGAAAAATGGATCTAATCAATATTATAATGCAGTAGCTTTAGTCTCCTCGTTAACAACTTCTGGTCCTGCCAGAATCCAATCAGTATACCCGCACCAACGCGCGTTTCCACGCAAGTGATTTGCTCGTACGCAACTTTCGCAAGTTCTTGTTGATCAACCGCTCTAAGAAGTTTCTGACTCAATTAACTACTGCTCGTTCAAATTTAAAATACATGTCTCAATATAAGAACATTATAAGTTATGTTCTATAATATTCTATGGCATTTTAAGTCGTAGTATATTCATATTTTGCAACTCGCTACAAAATTCTTTTATTTCGCTCTAACGCATTAAATCAATCAAAAATTCTATTATTGCGAAACTTTTAGACACAATACATATTTTTAGAAATGTCGATTATTTTTTCAACTGCTAACTGATCATCAATAATGACGAAAGCTACGCTGTTGTACTAGTTTAGGCACTTCTTATGTATATTAATTTCCCAATCCGCATATCAATCCTTTCTGTTATTTACTGCTCTATATAAGATCGTTATCTGGATTGATTTAACTGGCTCTTTTATTACTAAAACCATCAAACTGTAGATTTACTATGTAATAAACCTAGATTTCAAAGCCCCTATCAAGTGAAAGGCTGTCACTGGTATATAATCTAGTGCTGTGACAGTTGGTGATACACTAGTCTAATTTAACATCGCTGTAAATAAAGGGTTACGCAGCAACGTAACTGTCTATAAATAGATCTTTATCGTTTACTATCGGCCCGCCCCTGCTTCGCACGGGTGCAATTTGTCTTTTTGAATTTCTTAAATTTTCTTTCATACAAAACTTGTCCTGACAATAGTCCGCCGTTTTATTCACCATCATTTATACTCAACTTCTTATTCAGCAGTTTAATCTATTATTTTACAAATCTATATAAAATCTTTCTCCTTATACAGGCTACAGTCATCCTCGGTGCGTTGGCGCTGGCCTCTGCCGGCGTGGTGTCGCTAGGACACGGCTACGCAGGAGAGGCGTACGGACACGAAGCAGTAGCATACGCACCCGTTGCACAGTACGGAGGACATGAGGACACGCATGTCGACTATCATGTAAGTAACGTATAGAGTATATGCGGTAGGAATAGGGACAAAAGAGGTCAACGCGGCGAGGTGCAGCTAGGACACGCAGGTACGTCAGAGAGGCGTTCAGACATGAGACAGTGGCGTTAGTGCCAGTAGCTCACTACGGAGAACAAGAGGACACACACGCGAGTGTCGAAGGGGATATGAGAGGAAGAGGGTTTAAATTAGAGACGTGAGAAGAAAATGTTCAAATAAACATAACATTACTCATCAAGAGAGAAAGAAAAATGATGATAATGAGTGTAGTATAGTATAGAACCACATCGTTAACAAATTTGTTTAAGAACCAAACTAATGTACCTATTGTACTTGAGTCATTTGTGACCCACATAAAATGAAATGAGATCAATAAACTCGAGCAAATAAACAACAAAATCGTAAAAAACTAACCTTCAGCTAATGAGCATTGTTCCCCGTTACTCGCATTAAGAGCATGTGCACACAGCAATAGTCGCGGTCGTTACAACACTGCACTCACTGTCGCACCAACTGGAACGTTCTCACACATCAACATAACAAATATTGGTCAAGGATACACAAATCAAGAAAAACGCATCTCAATATTTTGACGTCAAAAATTACAGCACTGCCTTCTCGCATGTTATTAAGGCGCCTATTACTACGACACACATAAGTATAACCCGTTTATGGTACACACAGTCATGCTAGCAAAATGTAACATCACAAAAACTTGATACATAAAGTTATAGTTTTCGTAATTACGAAGTAACGTCACGACAAGTGAATTACATTCATGATCTCGCTAATTTCTATTAATTATAACGCTTACGTTACTGGCAAACAAACGGTTGCTAATATCTCGTCGGTAAGTGGAGCAGCAAGAGCTGGTTTTGTTTCCCTAGGCCTGTGTTACCTATTTGGTTTCGTAATACAATAGTAACAAGTTAATTGATAGCTTGCATAAACCGAACGTGTTGTTCGCCCGATCCGACACAATCGAAGCTGTTTCCTGGATACCTATCAACGACACAGTCACACAGTCCCACAGTGGCAGGAGTGCTGACTTACATCATCGCGACAATTTTCTCACCAAACCAAGCAAATTAATTATAAATAACTATTTCGTTTCCTCCCGGAGCGTTGCCGTAATCATGCAAATCAACAGGTTGCACGTCCACAATCCGTACGCAAATAACTAACGAGGATTTTTTCAATACTGGCAGCTGTCCGACGGTCTTAACAACAAACATTAATTAAGCGCATATCTTGTCTCAGCTTCATCTAACAAACTCTCATTCCAAGCTGCAGAACTAAGTTTCTCATAGCTTTTTATGCAGTTACATTACTAAGTAACAACTTTTATTGCTGTTGCGAGACAAAATTAAACTTAACAATTAATTTCAAAGAAAACATTTAAAGTTATGCACTTACTATCTACTTTCTTCGTAATACGTGAACGCTTTAAAATGACGACTATTAAAATCTATTGTATAATGTATAATATTCTGTGAATCAAATTACAAATCATAACTCTTGGGCATAAAGCTTCGTTTAATCTGTTGTCGATAGTCTATAAGCTGTCATAAATCGTCGCCGCTGGCTATGATTTGAAGTAATCCGCTTCAAATTATATAACGGTTTGCAAAGCCAAGTATATCCCGGTCGTGACTGGAGGAGCGATAACATAGCGGTTCCCAGGAAGGTTGCAACATTCGCGCTTGAGGCCCGGGACGTAATGACTGCCATGATATCCAGGCCATTGGACTGTTGTTTGCATAAACTTGGTGATTCGTGCTCTCACGCTCGTTTAATGGTAGATGTGGAATCGTTGCCGACCGATGTCGACCCAATTACAGTGTTGCGTAAGGCATTTGACAGTATAAACCATTGTATTGTGTGCAATAATAATGGGATCAACTCGTTCTCCTAGACTGCACTAACGGGCCAGTAACGTAGATCAAAGATTAGCACATACGCTGTAAATCAATTTTGGAAACAAATTACACAACTTGTTTAACATGAAAAATGGATTTCTGCAAGCAACGAAGCATGATAATAGATTAGCATCTTCAAGTGCCTAAATACTTGCCAAAATTAAAAGATTACGTTATATTTCCGTTGCATACACATACAAGAAATAAAGCAATACAATTGGAATTTCAAATCAACAGTTAGTTCGTTACATAGATCTGTTTCCTTACACAGATCAAAAGGTAGGAATGCAAACAATGACATGAGCAAAGCCTTACTAGAACTTTTGGTATACTTAATGATCTCGGTACTAATTAGCACTCAAAAAAGCACCTTAGATATTTTGTGTGATACCAAACAACTGGTGATATTGACGGTTCTTCTCATTAGAACCAGTGATTGGGACGATAAACAAGGTAACACTTTCATGTTTTATCCTCAGGCCCACCCCAAATACGACTACTCATACTCCGTATCCGACCCACACACTGGTGACCACAAGACCCAACACGAGGTCCGTGATGGCGACGTTGTGAAGGGAGAGTACTCTCTGCTGCAGCCCGACGGTTCCTTCAGGAAGGTCACGTACACCGCTGATGACCACAACGGGTAAGGAAACATTTATGAACAATGGTGATGAAAAACTGTTCCATTCCGATGTTTTTTTTTTTTTTTCAAAATCAAATGAACAAGAAAGTAAAGTTACAACCAGAAAATAATTTTAATTACACGTGCCTAACTGAATGTAAATGAGTTCAATGAAAACAGTTCATAACAAGCTTACATCTGAACATTGGAATGCAATACGTTTAGCATTTCCTCGAGTCGATTACGTCGCTACAATGTTACCTTGTGTTGCAGTTTCAACGCGGTCGTGCACAACACTGCGCCCGCGCACCACGAGTACCACTAGCGCAGGCACTCACTGCCACTGTTTCTCATGTGATATTATACACTTAATACTTAATGTAGATAGTCTTTAGTCGACAACGACTTCTTTATTTTATAAGACTGCGGCGAAAATAAACTTAAAAAAAAAAACTTTTTTTTTTCTTCCATTTTTTACCTGCCGTCGTATGTTGATATTGTCATATTTTGTGTTGTACCTATTTAATTCTAAAATGTATTACAAATATTTGCATAATCAGTCTATAATGTTCCCACTGCTGGGCTTACTCTCTGTGAGAAGGAGTAGGCCATAATCCACCACGCGGGCACAGTGCGGGTTGGTGGATAAGTCATAAGTCATTTATGAATGTGTGTCATTTTTGGATGTCAGATGTCTTCCAATTTTTGGTTCTAGAACATGCCGGTTTCCTAACGATGTTTTCCTTCACCGTTTTGAAAGCAGTGGTGATGAAATTAAATACACAATGTAAAGTGCCTGGCTGGGTTCGAACTCATGACCTGCAACGCGTAAGTCGATTGTATAATATTAAAACGGTATGACGAAAGTTGAGCAATTTTCTGCTGTCTAACTTGTTCTACATTCCGACTATATATACTTGGATCCCAAAGCCTTTCTTTTCAAATCTTGCAAAGATTAATCACAATTATCTAAAAATTTTTGAGTTTGAGTTTGCAGCTAACAAGCCACTTAAGCTGTACATTTAAGGTACCTGTAAGTAGTTGTCTTCTAGCACCAATCAGCAATCTCAACACAAGAGACAAGAATCCCTGAATTAAACTTTCACACTACTTAAATAAAACATACAAAAAACCAACCATTAATGTTCTTGAAATAATTTAATAATATCACTAAAATGTTAATACCAAAATAAAGTGCTGATTAGCACTTTAATATTGTCCTTACTTAATTGTAATTAGCTTGTTAACCTCTGTACTTACAATCTGTTGTACTTACCCTTGTAAAATGAAGGTTCATGTTATGTTTACACGTTGAAGTAGGCATGTCCTGTGTAACTTAGGCACGTAGAAGCAGAATCAGAAGTAGACTCAAAATACACATGCATTAGCACAAGAGCTGCTTGCCGCTTGCCTACTTATGTCCTGTTTGGGACTAAACAGGTTTGGGATCCAAGAATCACCATAAAGACCGGTCCTGTACTGCGCGCATCTGACAGACATAAATAAATAAATAAAATTAAATAGCTTTTTTTATTTCTAGCTGTTGGAATTACATAAATACTGCATGCAATCATAATATAAGATGTAAACTCATTAAACTTTACTATGAATAGTTAAGTTTGATGATTATAATTAAAACTTACTTAATCAACTAAAAAATTAAAATTAACTTTTATTAAATATTGAGATTATTTATTTACATTGTTAAATTTTATTTTTATTATTAGGTTACAAGACAGGGAGGTTTGGAAGAAAAAGGGGAGGCCTATGCCCAGCAGTGGGACACAAAATAGGCTAACAAAAAAATAATAATAATAATTTGGTATTTTAACGATTCTTTTAGTTTTTATAGCTAAAACCACTTTAGTTTTTATTATAAGGCCTTCATCAAACGGATCATCATCTACCTAGCCTTTTCCCAACTATGTTGGGGTCGGCTTCCAGTCTAACCGGATGCAGCTGAATACCAGTATTTTACATGGAGCGACTGCATATCTGACCTCCACAACCCAGTTACTGGGTAATACGATACCCCTTGGTACGACTGGTTGTCAGACTTTCGAGCTTCTGACCACCCGTAACGACTGCCAAAGATCCACGAATGACAGCCGGGACTAACGGCTTAACGTGCTTTCCGAGGCACGGAGGAGTCTCGGTATGTAAAGATGGTCACCCATCCACAGACCAACCGCGGCAAGCGTAGCTTAACCTGATCGATCGGATATGCCTCTCGAAAACTTCTTGAGCGGCCTATTGGCACTAAGAAAAAATTTTAGGTACTTTAAAAAAAAAAACAAATGCAGATATATGAATACCAATGAATACTCAAGAAAAGCCGAAGTCAATATAAAACTAAGCGACTATCAAAAATCAACCAACCCTCAAAAATTTAGTTTGTAGTAGGTACTTCAGCAGTTCAACAACAACAACGTATAAATTAAAAAAAAACTACGTGCAGTAGCATGTACCCCCAAGATAATAGGTCAAATCGAGACAAAAAAAAGAGACTGAAACGCAGGTAATAAGTAATTTAAAAAAAGTGACGGAGATGATATTTATACAGCAACAGAGGCGGAGTTTTTTGAAAACTTTTATTGATGTGCCATGTTTAATATTGGGACTTTCATGGACTGACTGTTTCAACTCCAACTGTTAGGAGGAAACTCGAAGAACGTAACCTGGAACCTCATAAGCCAGCCAATGGCCCCAAACTGACACGAGCTCACAGAATGGTGCGCCTACAGTTTTCACGCAAACATTTGCATGCATTGGATTCAACGTCAATGGAGCCAGGTTCTTTTTACGGATAAAACCAAGATTATGCTGTATGGCAATGATAGACGTAGGAAAGCTTACATAAGACAGGGAGAACGTTTTCAGCATTGTTGGATTGAAGAGAAGGTGAGTTATGGCGATGGATCATGGACAGTCTGGGGCGGAATTTCCACCAAAGGAAAAACTGACCCTGAAGTTGTAACCACGGTTGCCGCCACTGAATAGCGACCGATAAATTCATCAATACCTAGAGACTCATTAAGAGCTGAATACTGCCAACTTGGAAGCATGGGAGAATATTACACAGCACGTCATAATGGCATTAATTAATTCCATACCGAATTGCAAGGCGGACGTCGTAATTACTATAATAAAAATTTCCTCTGTGTAAACCCTTGTTTTCTTCGAAAATTATAATATAAAATACCTTTGCCCCTAAGAAACGCGAAAAGACGACATATTGCAATTCAACTGTTTTGTTATTAAGTATTCCGATTTCAAATTTGTAACATTGACAAACGAAAATGATAGTGATGGACTGTCTTCAAACCCACGTATATTTTTTTTCTTTGTTCTACCGTTACTTAATAAAATAGAAACCTTTAAACAAAAATATACAGGATGGCTCAATTTAGGTGTCCGGAAGAGTGTATAATAAGGATCTAAACTTACTTCCATGGAAATAGTGTAACAAATAAATACATAGTTAATTCTCGGATAACCCAGAGGAAATAAATAGAAATGATGAAAATTCAAAAATTATTATAAAATATAGGCATAGGAACAAAAATTAAGAATATAAATATAGGAATCTAACTCTTCTAATACTGATTAGGATATCTAATAAGATTTGGAAAAAGAAGCAAATATGCCAGCGAGTTCGCTTTTCAAGTTTGTTCAATTTTCACACACCATTTAAACAGCCTTATCGGATTTAGCGATGACCAAAGTGTCTGGAGAAGCATACACTATTAATAAGACTCAATGCACTTCTTCTAGAATTGTATCACATACATTTTAGCTTAACTTTTAATGTAGGTATGATATAGCACTTCTCCATGTTGACTAACTTTGCCATGAAAGTAAATATCACCTTTTTCACTTCTGATCATCATCACGAAAATCAACCCAACCGAAAGTAAAATAACGAGCTACCTTGTGATTCTGAATTCAGGTGCTACTAAATTATATTGTCTTGTCTACGACGCGACGGTCAACCAAAGATAAATGACTAAGCCACTAAATGTAATTATTACTCTTAAATAAATGTTAAAAGAATGATTAAGCATGGATTTTAGTTAAAACCCTTCTTTTTATAAGAAAATCCACAGCCTTATTAAAACTTGATACTAAAGTTTTCACCGTGTTAGCAACAATTGCTACAATCGCACAAACACTCCTGCGTTATACCACAGAGCAATCGAACAATGTTAAAATGTTGCCAAATAACTAAATACAGGCGTTATTTGTAACAACACCCACGATTGAGGCGTACAAAATCCGACTGTTTATTTCGATACATTCGACTTGTAACCTTAAAAGCATTACTAAATTGACGGAAGAAGTCTTCATTCACGTGTGATTAGATAAACCATTAAACAACAGACGTAAACACAAAATAATAATGGTGTCAAACAATACAGTTAAAATAGCTGAATAAGTAAGTATTTTAACAAAGTAAGATAATGTAAATAACAATACACAACGATGTTAGCTTGTTATTTGGCATACAAATGACGCACCGAAGCATAATCAGCCTATAATGTTCCCACTGCTGGGGCACAGGCCTCCTTTCTGTGAGAAGGAGTGGGTCACAATCCACCACGCGGACCCAGTGCGGGTTGGGGATGTCACACGTCTTCGAATTTTTGGTTCTGGGACGTGCCGATTTCTTCACGATGTTTTCCTTCACTGTTTTGAGAGCAGTGGTGATGAAATAATTTACACAAAGTAAAGCGCCTGACTTGGTTCGAACCTACGACCTACAACTCGTAATTCGCGGCCGTTACCACTGGGCTACCATTGCTTCGACGCACCGTACTGTCCATAAACCAGTTCCACTAGCAATAGGACAAATATCTCCTAATAACAGATAACAGTACCTACATACATGTCTATGAAAAGTTGCGTTCATCCTAGAGCCAAGCATGTCGCTAATAATCACGGAGACAACTTTGAGTATGTGAAAGATTGTTTTTCCGAATAATCGTGCATTTGGAAGCAACTACATATATTATGTGTTCACGGAATAAAAAAATAGCAAGCAGTTCCCTTGGCATTGCATAACTTACGCACTGACTGAGTAGACAAAAACTATTGTCACGCCGCATTACCTACTTTTGGTACACCCACGTGTTCCGAATACAGGAGAAAAATTACGGAACCTGCGTTAAATCTTCATTAACATATTAATTGTTATCTCCTATTCATCTAGTCTACGACATTGATGGTTTGTTTCGGTATTACCGAACAGAATATTTTAGGAACAACAAAGCTTCACTTATAAGCGGAGCTTCATTCTCAAAAAAATCAGTAGTCTTCCATCGATCACCAGGAAAGATGATTGTTCAAGTAAGTGTTGGTCCTTCCTTTAAAACTAGTACAAATAACTGCGCACCTAATTTTATTTTTTTGCTTTTTTCAGGCTTTCATGGTGTTATTAATATTAAGTGTCGCCTCAATATGTGGTGTTACCGGCGCATCTTACTCCAATGTCTTTGTGGAAAGTGAAGTCGCCCCTAGGGGACACTATACCTATGGTGCACCATATCAATCAGTAGCAAATCCAAGACTATCTCAAATTAATTCACTGCCTTCTGTACCAGGGTATGTTGCACCTTGTGTGTCACCTTGTGTGTATCCTGCTCAAACAGTTGCCACTGTGGCTCCTGTGAACCCCAGTCCAAACGTTTTGACCTATAATGCGCCAAGTGTTCCTATTGTTGTTGCACCGACCAAACAGGTATTTATATCAATATTACATTACATTTTCCTTTTTATCCCAAGTAAAACTTAAATCTCATGTATTTTTTCAGGACACCACAGGGTATGAATATTCTTACGTAGTATATGACGAAAATACAGGAGACCATAAGGCACAACGTGAGCTCAGTGATGGTTCAGTAGTCCGAGGAGAGTACTCGTTTCTGCAGCCTGATGGATTAGTCCGACAAGTGCAGTATGTAGCTGACGACATTTCGGGGTATACCATTATCCATGTTATTTAGTAATTATTAGTTTAAGTTATAAGTGGCAATTAATATTCATCTTTCTCTCGCAGGTTCAATGCAGTGGTTAAACAATACTTGCCCACAGCTGTGGAAGGCCACAATAAAGTTGAAGAACAAGCAAATAAAGAATCTTCCCCACCTTGCCACGAAATCAAA
Organism: Gortyna flavago; assembly: GCA_963669345.1. Lineage (NCBI taxonomy): Eukaryota > Metazoa > Arthropoda > Insecta > Lepidoptera > Noctuidae > Gortyna > Gortyna flavago. The sequence goes on from OY770131.1 coordinate 7,259,016, forward strand.
AATGAATCATTGAAAGAAGAATCAGAAGAAGACTCAGGAGAAATCTCAACAAAAAAATTGTTGAAAATTCACGGAAAGCTACATAATAAGAATTCCAATGAGCAATCTGCTGAAAAATCAAAGGTACACCATGGTACGTCTAAAGAGTCAGGGGAAGAAGAAAACTCCAAAGAAAAGCATAAAAAAGCATCCAAAGAAGAGTCTGGGGAAGATTCCGAAGCAGAATCCCACGAAAACCAGTCAAAAAAACCCAAACACTCCAAGGAAGCATCTGGAGAAGAATCAGAAGAAAAATCGAATAAAAAACCACACATAAAACCCAAACACTCCAAGGAAGCCTCAGGAGAAGAATCTGAAGAAAAATCCCATGAAGAAACACTTCATAAGAAATCAAAGGAGTCTTCTGGAGAATCTAAAGAAAAACATCACAAAAAAGCTAAAAAAGAATCCAAAGAGTCGGTAGAAGAATCTGAAGAAGAGACTGATTCTAAAGAGTCTAAAGAAGAACTAAAAGAAAAATCTCAAAAAAAATCTCCTAAAGGTTCGGATGAGCCCAGGGAAAAGAATAAAAAGAATTCTAAAAAGGGATCCATAGAAAGGTCTAATGAGTCTGGTGAGGAATCTGAAGCAGTAGGTCAAGGTAAACACAAAGAGGTTTACGGATTACTAAAACCTAATCAAGAGGTTCACTCATTATTGAAACCTAATCAAGAGGCACTTGTACCGTATAACGATATAATCAGATGTATTGAAGCAGCGATGAGGAGAAATTATGGAGTACCAGCCGCCATGAGACAGGAACCCTCACCTCTAACGTACATAGTCTTGAACAAGCCATGCTAACACAGACATAAAATTGTAAATGGGCTAGTCGATAATGATTGATGTTGAAATCTTGCAATATTTTAATTTAAGGGCTGATTTTTCCAACGTCAGATAATTTTATCCGAGGAATAATTTTGAATTTTTGACAATTCTTCCATACAAAATCTGTCAGAGGTCAATTTTATTCTTTGAATAAAAATTATCCGTAGATTGAAAAATCAGCTAATTATCATATTTATGTTTATACAATATTCTAAATAAAACTTGCATGAAAAAATAAGAATTCAGTTTTCATTCTCCTCGAGAAGCATAATATATTGTTTCATAGCTTGTCATAATTGTGATATATTCGAACACATTAAAAAGTTAACATGCAAGCAGTGTCAAGAAACAAAATTCGCATCGCCTAAACAGCTTGACATATACAATTTAAAGCAACTACCCCGCATTACATAATCGCTAAGTACATTTTGTTAGTTAAACTTTCATCTCGATACCCCCGTAAAAGGAAAACTTATGACAGCAATTTATATCAATGCCATTCATATTTCCTCAGCCTAGAAATAGTACAAGATAATAAATACTTAATTATTTCATGACAGGACCGATATTGATGATTGACTAATAGGGACAGAATGTCTTAACGTTTGTGTGTTATATAATAAATGTCGCTAATGTGCTGCGAACTTATGCTAAGCATTGTCCTATCTCAGCGTTGAGTTAGTCGCAAAACGTGAATACTTTGAGTACCAAACATTGGTCACGATGGTTGACATTCGAATAGCCCATTATTATTGCATTTATTGGTATAGGTATCTATGAATTTGTCTCGCATATCATGGCGTGTCCGCCGTTAAGGCACGGGATAACTGAGTTTGCAAGTTGGTTTCAATCAAGTCGTAGATAGTTGTTTTTTCAACAAAAACAGTGAAAATGTTTTTACAAATGCGCAGAAAGTAGAACCTGTGGTAGAACCGTAATGAATACTCTCGAACATGTTATGAACTACACAATAAAACAATAATAACAAGACATCAATCAGAATTCAATCACAGTGTAACTAAATGAAAAGGTAATGTCGCTATTAGCCAATAGATCGATATCATGTCGAACCTTTTAACTCCACATTTAATTTAGATCGATAATAATCATCCGATTGCTTTTATTAGCAAATACTAGTTATTAAATATGCCCAGCGACCTTCAAATATTTAGTAATGACAGCCAAAATGAACCACAACTCATATTAGAAATGTTCATGGTCTAATTACATACCTGCATTTGTATTAAACATGTTTGAAATATTAATTATAACGAGGGTGCAATAGACTGAAATATTCTAACAAAAACGTGCAAGTGGTCCAGTCTACTTGACCAAGGCTCACGACCACGAGAATGTGTTTATTTCACTATTTCACAAACGACAGTATAGTTCTCAAGTGCAAAACTTTTAAGCACCGTTTAGGCGTGTTGTGTTTGTAAATTAATCTATAAAACCCTATAATAATAGCAATTCCAAGTTGTTGGGTTATTTATTACTGGGTAAAGGAAAGGTAAAGGTCAGTGAGTAATTCGTAACGATAAAATATTATGACTAACATAGAATTTAAAGCATGCCTCTACTAGCCTAATAAACAAATTCAACCTTTTTTTTTTACATAAGTATCACAAATTATTATTTGACCAAACCTGATTATTACTTACAAGTAGTCCAAAGCCAGTTGACAAAAGTAGATAAATAACTTTTCCTCTTGTTATTTGTGTACTTATTAAATTGAAAATCACCAAAATATGTTAATGAACAAAACATTAATTTTATTGTCTGTATAAAATATCCAGAACCTCGGAACCGAAGGAAATTGCGGATACTAAACAGAATCATTTACGCGATGTTAAGCTAATTGTTATTACAGCTATCAAGCTCAAAAGGCTGCCCCTGAGCGAACAACACAGATTTTACATATTAATAGCATTTTAACTGGTGCAAAATCATACATATTTACAGCGTATTTCTCCTTGCATATCTTATTTGGTAAACAAACAGACTTACAAAAATTACCTACGAGTCTTCACGTCAATACGTTAGATAGGTACAAACTTATTCCTGATGTAAATAACAAACTAGAAATTACTTCAAAAACAGCTTCGAATTAACCATTATAACGAATTTCTTTTCTCCAAATCGAAGTCTCATATATTTACCAATTATACAAGTTAAGAGAAACGCACTATGCTCGTGTCTTTATCTTTGTTTGTACCGATGTAAACAAAGTGAAGGCTTTCTATTAAAACTGACCTACATTGTGTTAAAATCGCGATAATTTATCTAGAGTGTAGGCCGCGATCACATGCCCAATCTATCAAATTACTTATGACACGTCGAGCCACTCTTGAAATACCTCGTAGCTTAGTCAATGAAATGTTTTGTAACCGATCTTATTTTAAGAATGCTATTGTTTTAGTAACACCTTTTATTTGTATCTTATTACTATGAATACAAAATGCGCATAATAATATATTAAACGTTTGCTGAAATCAAGAGTAGAAGAACAGGTTTTGAATTTTAAATTAGATATTTTTTTGCTAAGTTTTTTTATAGTAGCTAACCTAACCTAACTTTCACCAAGTACGTGTCCTTGAATGCTCTAATTACCAATATCCTCAATTATCTGCTGATTCAACTGGAATAGTAAGATAAGCAGCTGTTTCATACAATGCAAATTCTTAAAGCAACTGACCAATTACGGAGATTAATCTAAACACTTCATCGTTACCTATTTACTTAAAGCCTAAAATTCATAATAAGCATTTCCGCAACATTGCAGCGATGATTATGTTCATCCGTGGCATGGTAAGGCTAAAAAGGATCTTATTTTCAGTTCACTAACAATGAAGTAACGAAGCTTGCATCACTTCGTTCGTCTGTATATGTACATCGATATTTTCGATAATTAGGGACAGATTTGGTAGAAGAAGCTTGCGCGGGTTCCATAATAATATTATTAACTTTTCTTGGATAGTTCGATAGATAGTACTTAGACAATCCATTGTGTGAATCTTGATGACGTTATAATACTTCCTGTCACTGTTGTTTACATAGCAAGAAGAGGTATACGAATTGGTAAGACCGACTTCCGAAAAGAAAACTAAAATAAAAAACTAAAATACAGATCCAAAGACACCGACTTCCGAAATTAAAGTTATTTTTGACTATTGTTGTTTTTTTTTTGTAAAAAACACTTTTGACTCAAAGCAATATGATACCTATGGGTGTACTATGCCAAATCGAATGCCAAGTATCTATTGGGAAATTTAAATAATCAAAGGCGGACGTACCGCATACAATAACGCGTGGTTTCGGTGGGCTAACTAACTTACGCACGTAATCTCATTGAGATTTATTGCAGATAGAACGATTTATTCTCTGAACTATACCCGGAATTTCCTGGTTCGAAGGCTGTGTACTCGAACTCCGGCTTAACATTTAAATCTAGGTCACCGGGAGTACAGAAAATCAGCACGGCTTGAAGTTTCAAGTAAGAATGTACAAGACAATTGTAGACAGAACTTATCAACTGCAATAAACACAAAAATCAGTTTACTGAATATTTTAATGGAAGAGGAAAACAGCATTTTTTAATTACTGAATGGGCCTGTTCTTGACCTCGATCACGCCTGATGGAGAGGGATGTATGAGGGCTATGATGGAACGAGCGTGCCCAGAAGATGCCTGTTCACTCTTGCTTTGAAGGCAGACGGGTTTAATGTGGAAGGGAACATTTCATATTTCATTGTTCTGCTGTTTTTGTTTACAGTTCCTAAGAAAAACTTATCTAAGACCGAACTATATCGCATTTGCAAATATAGTATGATATTACGAGCTTTTCAATCTATCAGCACATATGCCAACCTGAATCACCCCAATAACAAGCCAATTACAGGCGCGACGCAGACCTCATCACATACTCGTATATGTTCATTATTATAATTTTTGCTGACGTCAAGAACAAGCTTGTTCGACCTTTTACTTGAAGAGAGCTAGCTGACATACCTAGTAGGTAAGCTGTTAATTCATGATAATACAAGTTATAATTTTTTTCAGGTGGGCATAATTTGGATTTTTCTTTACGAATTTTCATTCATTTTCTGACAATTTAATTTTAATTAAATATTTCCGTTAATTAATTTATTTTTTATCATAGGAGCAATTTTGACTCCAAAACGATAGGATTAAGGAAAACTTAATAAGTACTTTAGTCTGCTTCTACTTATAAGTCTATTAACATTGGGAAAGAGACATTTATGTAACCTATATCCAATCCTGCAGCAGTTGAACAAACCGCTTTCAAAATCTTGAAACATGACTACATGCAAACTGGAATTGCAAAAAGCGCTCTAGTTACGCAGTTTAATATAATTTATGTATTAGATATAACAAACAGATTACTAACTATTGTCGACAGACATACCATGCAGTAACAAGAATTTGATTCGATATCAATAAATCACAGAATGCACGTGATTGAATATACAATATAATATGTACAGACGCCGGCACATCAAGCTACCCGAAACTGTAAAATTTTCTTAATCAACTTTGAACGTTATGTTTTAGGGATAAAATTGAAAATCTATTAAAGAAATTTGACAAACATGACATAATATGAAATGGTGAGGAAACCGGCATGTTCTAAAACCAAAAATTCAAAACATGTGACAAACCCGCACTGCGCCCGCGTGTGAGACTCACTCTCGAAGAGAGGAGGCCTGTGTCCCAGCAGTGGGAACATTATAGGCTGATTGTAATATGAAGTCGACCGAGAAGAGTTTCATTGAAACATGTAAAAAATGCGGGAAGAAATTAATAAAATATTCACTATAGGTAAGGTTAAAATTACAATACAATTCTAAAAATGAAGAAATTATATCTTATTTACTGTAAGTACCAATAAAAACATGTTTTACAAGCTACGTTCCGTCAAAGCTCCAAACACTAATTATAGGAAAGATAAATTGTAGTTAATAATTAGTTTACCCATGCTTGACACGCTTGACACACAAATCATACGCATACCCTTTTGAACCTATTGACCATCTACCAACCCGCACTGGCCAGGCGTGGTGGATTCCCTCTCACCGAGAGGAAGCCCAGCATTGGGAAAATTATAGTTATACCTATTGAAAACAATGTAAAAACAAAACACTCCCGTTTTTAATTTCCCTTTATTTAAATCCTGGTTTTCCAAAAGAGGACTTAGATCACTCAACACCTTAGATTTACCAATCCGCATTACAAATCGGTAAATCACATCACAATGATTGATAGTTCACGATTCCGATATTATAAATAGACAACAATGCCTACGGCATATTATAAGAATAATTACCAATGGAAGCCTACGTATTAATTAAAATAGATCCGGACACAACGCGTTCGTATTAGTGAACTGATATAGGAAATGCGACTTATAGGCTTGTCGAAAATAAATCGACGTTTCCATAATTATATCGATCTTTTTATGCGATACTTAATATTGCCATGTGTCGATTTACCGATTTTAAATACCGAGTTTCGAAAACGTGTCTAAATCTAAATATTTTACACGCATTAAAAAATCACCTTAGCTCAGAGGCCTTTTCAGGAACCTGTTCAGGTGGAGGTTCATAAACGACTCCGCCTTATAGTGTAAATTTGGAGCTGTTCCACAAAGGATGGGACACTTAATATCGTGTCCTGCATGTCCTGTCAGCTGCACATTACACGAACTGGTGGACGCTGGTGATGGCGCCAAACAAGTAGTCGAATTCTGGGCCGAGTTAATTTAGATTGCTATCGACACGCTAAGAAGAGAAGAAGAGGCTCGAAGGCTGGAGTTCAAAACTTCAGATCCGTAAAAAATAAAGCACTCGTGCCATTTTTGAATCGGATATCGATACAGTACCTATACATCAATATTTTTTTTTACATTTCCGACATCCCTAACTGCGACCTTGATACATGTCAAAGTTACAGAGTCAAGGTGCGCGCACATTTCTCCGCCCCACCGCGCTAGCTTGCGCACGCGCTGCCCGCGTTCTATAAAACCATACGGCAGGACCATTGACATTAATCAACTTTTGATTCTTACAATCTACACAACCAAAAATGTTCAGCAAAGTGAGTTGTTACAATTATTGATTAAAAAAAATATTATTTAAATAATAGCTTTACGAAAATAAGTGTTAATAACTACATCACATTTTCAAACTGAAAACTAGATAAATATATAATTTATTTATTTATTCTCGTATTTAATCACAATACGTTTTTAGGACATAGCAAGATAAAAGTTTGAATATCTTAAGTATTCACTGAAATCGATTTTTCAGATCGTAGCCTTCGGCGCCCTCTTGGCTGCTGCCAACGCTGGTCTCCTGGGACATGGCCACGCTGTGTCCTCGCAGAGCATCGTCCGTCACGACGAGAGCCATGTGACCCCCCTGCACTACGCGGCTGCTCCCGTAGCACACTACGCCGCTGCCCCCGTCGCCCACTACGCCGCTGCCCCCGTCGCCCACTACGCCGCTGCCCCAGTCGCTCACTACGCCGCAGCCCCCGTAGCTCACTACGCCGCCGCTCCCGCTCACTACGAAGGACCTGACACTTACGTAAGTCTTTATTAACCTAAAAAAAGTACTAGAACTTTTTCTTTTAGAATTTCGTAGTAAGTTTAAAATTCTGACCTTGTTTCTACATTTCCAGGCTCACCCCAAATATGACTACTCTTACTCCGTGGCTGACCCTCACACCGGCGACCACAAGTCCCAGCACGAGAGCCGCGATGGTGATGCCGTGCACGGATACTACTCTCTGGTGCAGCCTGATGGCTCCGTGCGCAAGGTCGAGTACACCGCTGATGACCACCATGGGTAAGTTTCAAAAAACAATGCTTGAGAGTCGTTTTGTTTTCTTTTTTTGTTGTTTTATTGGACTAAATTGAACTTTTTTGTTTTACAGTTTCAACGCTGTCGTGCACAACTCCGCCCCCGCTGTGCACCCAGCCCCCGCCCCCGCCCACGGCTACCATCATTACTAAGCGTTCCTAGTTGAGTGATTGTTATGAATGTCTGACCTACAACTTAACTATTTATATTTTTGTATGAAACAAGTGTGATATGTGTATGATGAAATATAACATAAAAATATAATATTTTCTTTCATTTAGTTAGTCGTTTGAGAACAAATAATCGTCATTCTTTCTTTGGTTGGTCCAGTCGTTGAACTTTACACGCTACCAAAATTAAATCATATCTGTACACAGCTTTACCTACGTGATTTTTTTTCTTTAATGGTTAAATTATAGTACATTACGGCAGCGGCCTGCAAAAGACGCATTGGTGGACGAACGTGAAAATGTAGGCCGATGCACACATACGTGAGTCCAATGCGTGGTTGCGGCCAAGGCTTCTATAGTACTTTTTTCAAGTAATGTACGGAAATTCAATCTAAGCAAATGAATTGGAAACTCCAGAATCAATGACGGACAACAATATTTTTTCACGCGCTAATATTTCCATGTGTTTCACAGCTCTATTTGCAAATCAGTTCGAAATTTAAATAAAATGTCAATTTAATTCCACGGATAAAAGATATCAGACATTGTAAAATCAGCCCTTAGTCATTTATTCGGCCGCTAAATACGACAGATGGATTTTCATACGTGAATTGCCGGCCGCTGCTCGCATGTAAATAACCAGTACCTGTAGTATTTTCGATTGAACTTAAAGGAGTTTGTCAAAATAATGCACGAATTTCCAATCATTTTTGTTCTCCATTCACAGTTCCCGATTGACTCAACTAATACTTCTTTATTTTTTTCAATCTCAGTTTAATAGCACTATTGTTTTAAAGGCCAATCTTAAAATCTATTATCGCTCAAGAATAAATTAACAACAATTATCAACACAACCATGTTCTAATTCAAATTGATGGGACCGAAACACATTTATACTCATAAGCAACATGTTACAATGTTATTTGTATTTGAATCATATGTTACTGTTGCATGCCAAAGTCACGGAGTCAATAAACACGCACGTTCTTCTCCCCGCACCAGAGGTGCGCACGAAGCTACTTTTTTTACAAGCTTTTATTTTTTATAAAACCAAATAACAACTGCATTGATATCAATCAACACTTGATTGTAACTAACGATTCATCAAAATGTTCAGCAAAGTAAGTTGTCCAAAAATAGTAGGATTTCTTTTTCTGAACCCTTTCAAAACGTAATACGCTATTAATAACTGTCAAGAATTACGAGTTCATTACTTGCAGAACCTAAACTAACGCAAATTATCTAACTTTTATTTCTTCCAGATCATAATTCTCGGCGCCCTTTTGGCTGCGGCCAACGCCATCCCCTACGGCCATGCCGTGTCTTTACAGTCCATTGTGCGCCACGACGAGGCTCTCGTTTTACCGGTCCCCGTAGCACACTACGACGCTCCCGTTGCGCACTACGACGGTTACGACACATACGTAAGTTATCCATTAGGTGTTTAAGCTTCCTAACTGACTGTCTTATTCAGGAATAAATATTTAAACCTTTATATTTGTTCAGACTGACCCCAAATACGACTTCGCATACTCCGTGTCGGACCCTCACACCGGTGACCACAAGTCCCAGCACGAGAGCCGCGACGGTGACACCGTGCACGGATACTACTGCATGGTGCAGCCTGATGGCTCCGTGCGCAAGGTCAAGTACACCGCTGATGACCACCATGGGTAAGCTTCTAGGTACCATAGGATTTCGAAATTAACATTTGAACAAGAATAGCTTAAAACTTGTTTTGACCAGTTTTCGTCTTTACTGTAGTTTTACTTATTAGCTTTTTTCTTTTGATCGGTACACGATTCCGATAGAATATTTGAAACTAATCATTTTCTTTTTCAGTTTCAACGCTGTGGTACACAACTCTGCCCCCTCTGTTCATCCGGCCCCCATTCACGGGCATGCTTCATTACTAAGTGATAAATAACTTCTGAATAAACTGTGCCTATTTATTGTTTACCTATGTACCTGAATACCGAAAATATATGTTTAAAAAAATAAACAATATTTAATTAAAAAAAAAAACTGTTTTTGATTTTACTATCCTACTCCAATTATCAATTATTATCGTGCTCATTATATGAAAACTACGTCTGTCGTTCGTGTTTTATGTTAAAACAAAAACACAAAGTAAAGATTTCTGTAATCAGTCACACACAGTCAAACACCAACCTCATCATAGTAAGTTAAGACTAATCGTAGTACTTGAAGGTCAATATTATAACTGTGTATAAACATACCAAAACGTAATTAAAAAAAAATAACTTAATTAGCCTCAAAGTCACTTGAGTTTATATAAGTAATTTTACCACCTGCCAAGTTATATGACGATGAGGCGGTTACCCTAAGTTGAAGCTATAATAACAATAATAAAACAATTAATATTTTTTTTTTTTTTTTATTTAATTTTAATAATTTTTGAACTCTAAGACCTCATTCCACCGTTCGCGGCCGCCTTTTACTTTCGGACATCCAGACGCACTGCAAGTTACCATCCCTGCCTAGTTGCTATTCCAGCAATTCGCACTAAGCGTTTTCAAACGTCCTTTATAATGCGCACATCAAAAGAGTGGAACGCCCTACCTTTCTTTTTTGTTTTTTTTTTTTGGCTGAGAAATCATCAAATGACCCTTCACGCTCTGGGTGGAGCGGAAGGGAGTGTCAGACTCTTACTGACTAAAACCCATCCGTGTTCCTTCCTTAGCCCTTTATGTTCCGGGGTAGGTAACCCTTTCGGACAATCCCGCTGCCCCGGCAGGCTTCGGCCCTGGCGGGCCCCTCCTCTGATGCTGACATCTCTTTGAGGCGCGCCTGATACACAAACGCGCCGTCCGGCACGGGCCTGGTCCTGATCGGACGGTGAGCTGCCCATTACTCGCCGTCCGCAGGCCCGCGCCTACGGTGGCCGGGAGTCGTCACGCGGCTGAGGAGAGGAACTCCCAACCTGCATCTGTGTTTCTGAGCGCATACAATCCGAATCCCTTCAAAGTGAGAGTGAACAGGCTTCTTCTGGGTAAGCTCACTCCATCGTCGACTTTGTCTTTAACCTAGACTAGAGTCAAGAGCAAACCCGCTTTTTATTTGACAATTAAGAAACACACGTTAACATGAAACCACTGCACAGCACAGACACAAGTTAAACTAAAATCATAATTCCACTTGACAGCGATTTTTTCCCCTTTTTATACACATTATGATTTTTCTTACTTATTATTTTTTAACATAATACTAAGAATGTTAGCATGACAAGCATTTTTATTTACTGTGTAAAAAAAAATGCATTAAAAAAGCCAAACTAAGTTTTTAAATTACTTTTGTGTCTGTCTATTCACAAAATCACTGTAATACAAAACTTTTATGAATAACGTAATTTACCTAGTCAGTTTTCTGAAAATATGTAAAGTGAGTAGATAACTAGTGTAGAGGTCTGGTGTAGAGGTGATGATGAATGAAATGATTACTAATTATTTATATATCATTAATTTTCATGAAAGAAAGTTAATTGAAACAAAATATTAATTATTTAAACCAAAACAAATAATACTTTATGTAACTATTACCTTTTTAATTTAAAATATATTTTGTTTCCATCAATTAAACTGTATAACAATAACAAAAGTTTTCAATTAGTTAGACCTTATACAAAAACCACTTCATACACAACACCCTCATTACACATTACAATAGGTACTATGACCTACAAGGTCTGAAAAGCGTCGTTGTCATAGTTACATAGTCAAGGTGCGTTTGCGCATTTTTGCGCCCCACCTCATGCTATTACTTATTCTAACCGCGTTCTATAAAACCATACAGCAAATCTATTGACATCAATCAACACTTGATTGTAACAAACAATACACCAAAATGTTCAGCAAAGTAAGTGAAAAAACAAAATAATTATAAAGAAAGAAAAGAAAAAAAAGAAGAATAGGTTTATTTGACACAGAAACTCGCAAAAAGATAATTAATGCTAACAATAAGGAACAAATAAATCTATAACACTGATAAAAAAAATTGGCGGAATGTTTAACACCTTGTTTCTACACTTTTCTAGCAATTGAGCTAAAAGTGACCATCAGTGTACTAATACACAGCCTACATTTTCAGATCGTGACTTTCGGCACCCTGTTGGCTGCTGCCAGCGCCAGCCTGTACGGCCACGGCCACGTTGGCCACGCCGTGTCCTCCCAGAGCATCATCCGTCACGATGAACCCTTGCACTACGCTGCTCCCGTAGCGCACTACGCTGCTCCCGTAGCCCACTACACCGCTCCCGTAGCACACTACGCCGCTGCCCCCGTAGCACACTATGCCGCTGCCCCCGTAGCGCACTACGCCGCCCCCGTGGCTCACTACGCCGCTCCCACTGCTCACTATGACGGACACGACACTCATGTAAGTCATCCGTTCGGAATTTCTTACACCATTAGAATTGATTGCAAAGAATTCTACAATCGAATTTGATTATTATGTCAGGCTCACCCTAAATACGACTTCGCTTACTCCGTGGCTGACCCTCACACCGGTGACCACAAATCCCAGCACGAGAGCCGCGATGGCGACTCTGTTCACGGATACTACTCCCTGGCTCAACCTGATGGCTCCATCCGTAAGGTCGAGTACACCGCTGATGCCCACAATGGGTAAGTTATCAAAGGGTCAAACCATCCGAATATAAAATCATATCTAGAACACGGTACGGTCTTCATACATTTTTTCAACAAACCTAATCAAAACTTATTATTTTCAGTTTCAACGCTGTGGTACACAACTCCGCCCCCTCGGTGCACCCCGCCCCCGTCCATGGACACGCTCACCAACATTATTGAGTGATCATCTATGAATGATGATTCCGCGACTATTTATTGTTGTATACAAATGTGATATGTTTGGGATGAAATGCAAAAATAAACTTTGATTTAATGACGATGTAGCATTATAATTTCTTCCTAAATGAATACGGACACGCACACGACATTAAATTAAGGCCTGACTTTTCAATCGACGGGTAATTTTTATTAGTGCAATAAAATTGTCCTCTAACAGATTTTGTATGGAAGAACTGTACAAAATTCAAAATTATTCCTCGGATAAAATTATCGAATGTACTGCTTTTAAATCAATAATGTCGTGGTTGCAAACAGTGAAATGGACTCGCACTAGAATAGAGGCAATATAAATTGTGTTTTACAAAATAAACACTAATACCTAATCACTAAATCAACGACAGTTTTCCGCAATGAGAATAAGCATGCATATTGTTGAAATAACTTATTTATTTCAACAATGCAATAATTAGATTGCTTAGTTTCATGAAACTAACAATTATTTCACACTGTTTATTAAAATATAATTATAAATTATGATGGAATGCTCATTTAGGTGACTAAGATATAGGAATGCATTTCGTCATTAGATTGCACAGATATTGCGAAAAGTAGACTAACTGACCACAAGACAGATTCCAAATGAAATGAAAAAATTAAAAATAAAAATGAAATGATGATGAATGATGGTGAATGTCGGATATCCTGAATTATTAGCACAAGATTACACCCGTAGAAAGCCACTACACCAATCTGCTGAGTACTGACAAGTTTTATTTTTTACATAATTACAATTAATTAAAACAGTAGCCATCACTACCTTCATAATTATCAATGTTACCGGTGGTTCTGATTTTTTGTCAGATAACAAAAGTATTACGAGATTAGAAAGCAAGTCGAACCGGAAAGGCTTTACTATAAGGAAAAGGCTTTTAAAAATCAAGTCCGTTCAATATAGTAAGAAATTATTTCTAATTATTGGATATTAAACACTTACCTACGATATTTTAACCTTCATCATCATCTGCCTAGCCTTTTTCCAACTATGTTGGGGTCGGCTTCCAGTCTAACCGGATGCAGCTGAATACCAGTATTTTACATGGAGCGACTGCCTATCTGACCTCCACAACCCAGTTACTGGGTAATACGATACCCCTTGGTAAGACTGGTTGTCAGACTTTCGGGCTTCTGACTACCCGTAACGACTGTCAAAGACGCTTTAACCTTATGGTCTGTTAATTAACTACTTACATTAAAGTGACCTTAGTTTTCACTTGGTACACTTAGTTTACTTATTGTAGGTGTCCCTGTCGTAGGTAGATACTTTAAAATAAAATGCCTAAGACACTTGTACTCTGATGATTTTTAATTACTCATATTATATAACACCACAATTTATGACGAAACCGAAATAATGAAACCGAGACATGACATTATTGTTTTGTTAGATTATTAAATAACAATAGAAATAATGAACATATGGCTCATTTGGAGAAACATCGACGTAACTGCTACTTTACTTTTTTTTACGTATTGTTTCTTCTAACGTAAATACGTTTTCTAAGTGCTGAGTCATAATTATTTAACTTATTTTTGGGAGAAAATACATTTACGTCTTTGTTTCTCCAAATGAGCGATATATTTATCTCATCCGTAATCAAGACTCAATTAGGTCAACATTCCTAAAAAACTAAAGCATTGGATGCTTTGGTGTACCATAATTGATGCATTGACGATTGTGAATTTACATACCATAGGAAAATTGTTTTCATGTAAATAGCTTTGCTTCTGTTTGGAGTATAAATATCATTAGTCCTATTTGGAGTAGGCAGGCGAGATTTCACGAAAATAAAAAAGGAAATAGCGTTTTTACTTTACTATACTTGTAAATGTAAAATAACTAGAACAAGACAATCAAATAGGTAAAGGCAATATAACATATAACCATGAACCCGGGTGGTTTAATTAATAAACATTTTCAAAACATTAAATGTGTATATATTATACAAGCTAACACTAAAATAAATAATATTATGTATTTATTAAAAAGGAGAAGAGCTCATTGGGCATCAACAAATTGTTTGAATGAATCTTACATTAATGATCTATTTACAAAAGATCAAACTGTTTTATATAGAGATAAGATCGCGCATAATTAGAAACACCCAGCTGTCACGCAGGATTTTCCACGGACAGTCCAAGTCATGTTTTTAGTTAGACAAAAGGCCGCAATTATAAACTCCGTAATAATCACTTGACTGACTTCAGTAATAAGTAGTAGTTTTAGTTTATCTTGCATATCGCTGTTTACAAACTTTATCCAGCCTTCCTGATGCTGGCCTGTTGAAAGTTAATAGAATAAGCAGTAACATTGTGCTCTAATTATAATGTTTATACTTTTTTTTCAATTTTATTTTGTGTACGGTCAATAAAAGAACAAAATAACCTGTGTGCTAACCCGCCTTACTATAAGAATTTATTTTTTGTTACCATTGTTTTGATTGCCAAATCTTTCTGATGTAGGAGACATACAAAATCAAAGTCAAATAAAACACTCAATATCAGTTTCGAATTTACACTCGATTCTATCATTTTTATTGCATCTGCGACCTTGAGATACATACATTAAAGTATTCAAGATCAAGAGCGCGCACGCATTTCTCCGCCCCACCATGGCTGCGCTTGTAGTCTATTAGTCGGTATATAAAACCATTCAGCAAGTCCATTAGCATCAATCAACACTTGACCGTTGAAAAATATACAACAAAAATGTTCAGCAAAGTAATTATAATTACACTTTTTTTAATTTAGTCATATTAATCGTTGCATTTAAAAAGTTTATATTTGCATAAACTTGGTGGGACACGCCTTCTTTAGAAAAAAAAAATTAACTTATTAACTCACCTAACACTGTACGAAAAACTTTCAGATCGTAGCTTTGAGTGCGCTGTTGGCCGCTGCCAACGCTGGTCACTTGGGCCATGGGCACGCTGTATCCTCCCAGAGCATCGTCCGTCACGACGAACCCGCTCACTACGCCGCTCCCGTAGAACACTACGCCGCTGCCCCCGCTGCCCACTACGCTGCTGCCCCCGCTTCCCACTACGCTGCTGCCCCTGTAGCTCACTACGCCGCGGCTCCCGCTCACTACGAAGGACATGACACATACGTAAGTTTTTATTTAACTAAAAAGTACTAGGAAGTTTTCTTCAAGAACTTCATAGTAAGTTCAACATGCTGACTTCATTTCTACATTCCCAGGCTCACCCCCAATATGACTACTCTTACTCCGTGGCTGACCCTCACACCGGTGACCACAAGTCCCAGCACGAGAGCCGCGACGGTGACGCCGTGCACGGATACTACTCTCTGGTGCAGCCTGATGGCTCCGTGCGCAAGGTTGAGTACACCGCTGATGACCACAATGGGTATGTTTTATCTTATCACCTATTCCTATGTAAAATTAAGTAATTGCTGTACTTAGACTTCATTAACTTTATCATTATGTAATCTTAATTAATTGTTATGTTGTTATTTTCAGTTTCAACGCTGTGGTACACAACTCCGCCCCCTCGGTGCACCCCGCCCCCGTCCATGGACACGATTACCATCATTACTGAGTGATCATCGACGACTGATTGTATTGTGCCTATTTATTATTTTGTACATAATGACTGTGATATACGATTCCTAAATATAACGTGAATGAGGCTAACATAAACTTACCTTTATTTATTTATTATTTCCTATACTGCAAAATGTGTATTAGAAATGAACATCTTTGACGATATGATGATACAGCAGAATGTAATGAATGACAAAATATCACAACATTTTATTGAATCTGTGAATAACTTATCCAGTTCTCATACATAAAACGGGCCTTCTCCTTGCATCGTTAATTCACTGCAATACCACTATTAGTTAATCTGTCTTTATTTGCTTTCCTCAATGTGTACTTAAGTGGCAACAACGCTGGAGGATGTGACCACTGGATTCAGAACTTTCTCATCATTCATTTTTTCCACCTGCTCCCACTTTCAGCAACATGCATAGCTTTAGATGCTTTTATGTTTAGTGAGGTACGGACTTGACCTAACTAGCGCCAAACGATTAAAGAACTTAAGCAAACGGTTAGATACAGTAGTCGTTCAAGATATTAGCTCGTTAAGTGAAATAGTTTTGAAAGAAGCTGTCATTTGCCTATTCTTAATATAGCATAATAGCAATCTAAATTTACTAAGCCCAGAAATCGGCTACGTGTTTGGTGCCATCACTATAGTGTCCATCAGTTCCTGTTTACCGTTACTATTCACTAAGTAAGTATTTCAATTTTTGATTGTGATGTTGATCCATGATTTATGAGTTTTGTCTAATATGGTTAGGTATTATATCTTTATACCCTATACTTAGACCTTACACACAGCTAAGCAACCGGCTGTAAATCGAATCCGGGGAGTAAAGCTGTAAGCACTTTAAACAGCTTGACTCCCCCGATTCGATTTCATAATATTATGAAGAAACTACATAAAATCCTGGGTTGAGGCCCAATTAATAACTTTACGTAGTAAAGAACCAACAGGACCCTATCAATTATTTAGCAATTGCTAAAAAACAGACAACTAGGTGATGACTGCGTATGAACATGTTTAACCGGTTGAATGTCGTAATTACAGACACAATTAAAAAGCCATGTGCCTCGCGTAGATCTACGTTCGGCATATGAAGGGTTAAGTTAACAAAATGTTCTATGTTCTATGTTATGGGGTTTGGTTTCCGCACTTAGTCCTTCAGTGGACCATTGTGCGTGACACGTTAACAAAATGTAATAGATGAACCAACCAACAAAGAATCTCAATCCGTTCAGCCGATTTTGCGCCAATACATCCAGACAAACAAATTAACGGACAAAGCGTTCTTAAAACTATATTTTCTGCATCAGCCTCGTTGATGCGTCGACCTCGTAGCAATCACTTTTTTCAAAAAAAATCTATGTACAGTTGTGTTACTATTTTATTATTATTTGTGTATAGATGAGTCTAGGTTTTCACACGATAATATCTTTCACCGATGTAAGTAATCCTGAATCCAAGATAAACCTGAATAGAAAAGCCACTGGGCCGTAAAATTCAACATAATTATTTTCAATTAAATATTATTCAACAACATATATAATTTGAATAACATAATCATAAAATTTCTCTGACTACGAGACTACTAGACTCTGTGACTAGACTGAGCTTTGGACTTGACTTTTGAGCTTTTGACTGAACAAATGGGATTCTTTCTAAAATAATCATCACCATGTAAAATGTATGTTTACAAAATATATTCATCCATAAAAAAACGTGAAATATCTTTATATCGCCACCGAACAGTTTTTTTTTTACAGTTTTTAATTAAAAGTTGCAAAATTTTATGAATCCTATTTTACTGTATTATCACAAATTCTAATATATCACGTAACCAATTATTGCAAAAATTTTGTAACTGCAACCTTGAGCCTTGTCAAAGTCAAGTGCACGCATTTCTCCGCCCCCACCGCGCCGGCGCATGCGGCTGTATGTTTTATATATAAAACCATACAACAATTAGGTTGATATCACACAACAGTTGACCGTTGTAAATCAAACACCAAAAATGTTCAGCAAAGTGAGTCGATCCTAGAAGGATTTAAGTTACCGACAGCAAATAGTTCTGAAACTACCTACTTCACAGAACTTAAAAAAACATGTTAAAAAGTGACTAAAAGTTGACTGTGTAATTTTCAGATCGTAGCTTTGAGCGCGCTGTTGGCTGCTGCCAACGCTGGTTACCTGGGCCATGGACACGCTGTGTCGTCCCAGAGCATCATCCGTCACGACGAACCCCTGCATTATGCTGCTCCCGTAGCACACTATGCCGCTCCCGTAGCACACTACGCCGCCCCCGTAGCACACTACGCCAGTGCCCCCGTGGCTCACTACGCCGCTCCTGCAGCCCACTACGACGGCCACGACACTTACGTAAGTCATCTGTTTATTATGACTGCACTATTATTAGAATTAATTGAAAGAGTTCTATAATCTAATTTGGTTATTATTTCAGGCTCACCCCAAATACGACTTCGCTTACTCCGTGGCTGACCCTCACACCGGCGACCACAAGTCCCAGCACGAGAGCCGCGACGGTGACTCTGTTCACGGATACTACTCCCTGGCTCAACCTGATGGCTCCATCCGCAAGGTTGAGTACACCGCTGATGCCCACAACGGGTAAGTTGCATAGTACTATTATCTTGAAAACTGAATGTTGAACCTGCTCTAGTTACTTTGTCAACATTGTTCTAATATAAACAAAATTCTTTACTTTCAGTTTCAACGCTGTGGTACACAACTCCGCCCCCTCGGTGCACCCCGCCCACGTCCACGGACACGATTACCATCATTACTGAGTGATCATCGATGACTGATTGTATTGTGCCTATTTATTGTTTTGTACTTACCAAAAAGGAGTGAATGCGATTTCAAAATAAAATGTGATATACCACTAATCTTTGTTTTTATATATCTATAAAGACCGTTTTTCTATGTAAGTATCCTTATGAAAATACTAACGACATATTGCATGTACTGATACAAGTTAAAAATAAGGCGTACCTTTTTTATAAAAAGCTTTGTTAAATAAAGTGTAATATCAGTATTCAGCTGCATCCTTTTAGACTGGAAGCCGAATCCAACATAGTTGCGAAAAGGCTAGGCAGATTGATTTAGGTAAAGTGCAAGAGCTAGTAAGAGGGACAAAATCAGAGGCGTATCGAGCTGTTTATGCTGAACTTTGCACAGTTCTGGTGCACAAAAGGCTTTTTTAACCGACTTCTAAATAGAGGAAACAAATCGACAGATTGTTTTAAAATATATATTTAGATGGTTGTATTGTGCCCGACTGTTATTTTGTACATAATAAATGTGATAAGCTATTCCTAAATATAATTTAAATGACACTAACAAAAACTTATTTTAATTGAATTTATTTAATATTTCCGCAAAGTGTTTATTATGACAAACTACCTCCCGCCCATGCTTCGCACAGGTACAATCTACTGATGTGACATGTAAAAACATTGAGATATCTGAACTTTCTGTAACTACATAATGTATTATACACATACGCCTTCCGAAATAATTTCTCTAAATGTCGGTGAAAACCGCATCAAAATCCGTTGCGTAGTTTAGAAGAGCAACGCGGTCACACAGACAAACACGAAAAGCGACTTTTATTTATAATATTATATGTACAGACGAACATAAAAGATGATGCAGCAGAATATAATGAATAAAAACTATTACATTTTATTCATTCTGTAAACAACTCATCCAGCTTATAAACCCTCACCTGTGGGCAATTACACTTATAATATCATTGCCTGTGGGTTATTACCCTCCCCCGAGGATCGTTTATCCAATGCTGGAGGTAAGAATAGTGACCACATCATGGTTTTCGAATTTTCTTCTCATTCATGTTTTTCCAACTGCTCCTACTTTCAGCAACATGCATTGCTCAAAAAGCTTTAAGTTATAGCGAGGGACGGGTTTCATTAGACCAGCGCTAAACGATTAAGCAATTAATTTAAGCAACCTACCATATTCATAGATTATAATCTACATATCACAGACGTTCAAGATATCAGCTCATTAAATTAATTAGTTTTGAAAGATGCAGTTACTCTGCATTTTAACCTGCGTGCTACTCTAGCTAAGCGTAAAAATCGATAGGATGAAATTTATGTATTAATATAGTCAACCTCGTAATTGCTTTATTGCTGATTTCACCAAAGTCAGATATCTTTTATCCGTTGAAGAGAATTGTCGCCTAACAGTTCTTGTATGTAAAACCTGTCAAAAATTCAAAATTTATTCTCAGCATAAGACTTAGTCTAGGTATAAAAGTTTGGTGTTTGATTGAATGTCTCTTACACGTCATAAAAAGACAAGGTATATTTGTCTATATGACAGTTAGATAATTTCAACCTTAATGAAGTTTTAATTTACAGGGAATTGTTTTCAAAAGGTATAAAACAATTTAAAGCATTTGTATACTGAAGTTAGGTATTTGCTGCTTGCCTTAAACAAACGGCTGCATACTTTAAACAGCTTGATTTCCCGGATATTCTCAACTATTAGTAGCATAACGTACGATCTAGGCTATTCGACCCAACCAGTAGAACACTATCAATCAGTTATTAAAAACAGACAGCTAAGTAATGGCTACGTATGGATGAACCAACAAACCAAACCAGATAATGCTTCGATTAGTGCTATAATCACTAGCACACGTAGATGAATTTTTAACACATTTGTAACACTAACTGATCATCGTTATGAAGTTTATAAGAAAAATAAAACTTCATTCAACTAAAAAATAACTTAAGCCATTAAGTTTTTCCTATCAGTCAACAATGGGTACAGAATAATGCATTTGAAATTAAAATGTATATAAATAAAATAGGCACATTTAACAAATAAGGTAAACATTGACATACGTATGGCCAATCAAAAATCATCCTACAACATACATAATTTAGCAACAAACAAAACATTGTCATAAGGCTTCTCTAACTATGAAATTAGTAGTATGATCTTCAAACCGAGTTTAACCCGTGTGTGAATATTAGCGACATTGTGACCCTCCGTTAATATGTGAATGGATTGAAATCTAGAAGATCTCGAAATATATACGAGTATTACAAGTCGATTATATAAGTTGTTTCAATATTAACCCAACAAACTTTAAGAGGTATTTTAAGACCATCGAAGTAAACAACTTTGAAAGCAACACTGAGATCACGAAAAAAAAATCTGCTGTTTAATACATAAGTCCTACCTACTTGACCAAAATGTATGAAACAGCTGATATTATTTTTCGTGATTTTAGATTTGGCGGGAGGGGTGATAGTTGTCACAAGTTGAAGAATCACTGAGCTCTCGCATCACTTCACCACACCCCTCCCGCACCGCGCTGCTTCCCCAGGGAACGACTCAGTTACGCGGTAGGCCTATGAATCAATACATGTATACAAAAACGTACCTAAACCTACCTACCTGTAATATACTGAAAATGTCTTTACATCGCCACGGAAAAAACCAACATACTTTTAATCGACTGTATTGTTACAAAATCTAATATTGCACGTAACAAACAATTCTTACAACAATATTTTTGGAATCGTATCTGCGACCTTGAGCCTTGTCAAAGCATTCAAAGTCAAGTGCACGCATTTCTCTGCCCCACCGCGCTAGCGCATGCGGCTTTGTGTTTCATATATATAACACGATACAACAATTACTTTGATATCAAACAACAGTTGACGGTTGTAAATCAAACAGCAAAAATGTTCAGCAAAGTGAGTGTACCCTAGAAAAAATGTTGTTACCAACAATACCTAGTTTTTAACTGGACTCGTGACTAAAGCAGTGTTACTTGCAGATCGTAACTTTGAGCGCGATGTTGGCCGCTGCCAACGCTGGCTACTTGGGCCATGGACACGCCGTGTCTTCCCAGAGTATCATCCGTCACGACGAGCCCCTGCACTACGCTGCTCCCGTAGCGCATTACGGTGCTCCCGTAGCACACTACGCCGCTGCCCCCGTGGCTCACTACGCCGCCCCCGTGGCTCACTACGCCGCTCCTGCAGCTCACTACGACGGCCACGACACTTACGTAAGTCATCTGTTCATGAAGACTGCACCATAATTAGAATTAAATGAAAAGAGTGTTATAATTTTGAGTTTGAGTAAATAAATTTATTATTAGTTTATTATTATTATTAAATTTGGTTATTATTAAAGGCGCACCCCAAATACGACTTCGCTTATTCCGTGGCTGACCCTCACACCGGTGACCACAAGTCCCAGCACGAGAGCCGCGATGGCGACTCTGTTCACGGATACTACTCACTGGCTCAACCAGATGGCTCCATCCGTAAGGTCGAGTACACCGCTGATGCCCACAACGGGTAAGTTGTATAGCACTATTATCTTGAAAACTGTATGTCGAACCATCTAATGGTCCTTTGTTAACATAAACAAAATTCTTTACTTTCAGTTTCAACGCTGTGGTACACAACTCCGCCCCCTCGGTGCACCCCGCCCCCGTCCACGGACACGATTACCATCATTACTGAGTGACCATCGATGACTGATTGTATTGTGCCTATTTATTGTTTTGTACATACCAAATGAGAGTGAATGCGATTTCAGAATATAATATGATATACCACTAACCTCTTTTTTAATATACATCATCGATATCTACGACCCCATAAATATCTTTATGAAAATATCATCATCATTATAATTTCAGCCGAAAGACGTCCACTGCTGGTCATAGGCCTCCCCCAAGCACCTCCACTTTCACCAGTTTTGTGCTTGTCGCATCCAACGGGAAAAAAATATAAAACCAGATTAAAGTTATCACTGATACAACTGCATTAATACGTTTATATTAATCTAAAATAATCTTTACAAGGCTAACAAAAGCAACTACTACCAAAAGCCCTTTACAAATAAGCCTTAAGTAAATAATTTACTTATTAGTTTCATAAAAGAGCTGAGTGTAACACATAAAGATTAAAAAAGGTCTTTTAGGCTGAACGCAAGTATACAAAAAGTTAGGGGCGAATTGAGCTGCTCAGTAAATGGCAATCAGGTCTTTTTAGCTCTAAAACTATAACTTTTTAGCACCTTCGTTCTTCGTCCGCGACCAAACCCTGCTTAGTTTTGACATCTTGGTTAACTGATCGATTGTCGTTGGCAGAAAAGGAATAAATACAAACATTTGGAAGATAGTATCTAAATTATTCTACCTAGTATAGAACTCGATTTTTATGTATTTTATATTGATTGGTATGACCCGAATCACCTATATGCAGACAAAGATGTGCAACGTATCTTCGATGCTCATCAAACAATAAAAAGTGTTCCACTGTGAAACATCAAAATTGCAGAGGATGTAAGTCGAGAAGTTTTTACAGATTCGAAAACGGTAAAAGAGGTTTCTAATTATGTATAAAAAAGCATGTATTTTAGACAAAACTAACATTACACCCACAGTACCAAGTACTACGCATTGGCAGACTGCAATCAAAAACTAACGTAATAGAAACAATAAATAAATAGCCTGCCAGGAAAACAATTGATTCAAACTTGCTTCAATTACAAACCATAACTCCCTCAACGAGGAAATAAACTATCATGTCGGTTACAGTTTCATTCATTATGAATTTGTCTCCCAACTGAAACCGGTAAGGCGCCTACCCACTTTAATAAAATACTTCAATGTAATCATGAAATTATAGCGAGAACTTAAAAAACTACTAGAACTAGAACTTAGAAATTATTTGTACTTTTGACGGTAATCAATATATGTACCAACAGAATAAGGTGCATCTCACACTGTCTGAAATATATCAAGTCTATTAGTGGCTTTTATGGACAGGATATTAATTAAGATTTGTTACAGTAGGTAGTAATAGCAATCATGTCAGTTGGTTTAAATAGGATTTTATTGTTAATATGTGTCTTTTAAATATATTATTTTATATTTTGTGAACGTGAGAACGTTATAGACTTGAGGCCTTGTAGGCTCTAGATTTATAGACCATTTTCTATTTTGTTAGTACTTGTTGACAAGCCTACAACTATTTGAAAACATTGTAAGCAATTTATTTTTAAAAGAGTAATCGTGTTGTTTATGTCGGCTCTTCTCCGTAGGAAACGACCGATTCCTTCTAATGTAGGTTTATGTGAAATAAGATACTTTAATTTTGAATTTCTATAATATATCTAGCTATCATAGATAATAAGTCTAGCTATCACGGTTCATGAGACCAGCCTGGTGACAGACGGGCAGACGGACAGTGGAGTCTTAGTAATAGGGTCCCGTTTTTACCCTTTGGGTACGGAACCCTAATAAAAAGTACCTACCTACTTTTCGTTTTTTTTGTTCCTCTAATAATACATGTTGCTTAGTATGTATTAGAGGAACCGTTTAAAGCACTTTTTCCTTACCTTTATAATTTTGACGACATACAAGATTTTCATACGTCAAAGAGCAATAAACTTATTCATACCCATCATAACATAATAAACAAAATAAAATAAGCCTTTTATTTCTTGCCTATGAGTAAACATAATAAATAGAAAAAAAAAAATAACAGAAAAGTAAAAAAAAAAATTTTTTTTTGTGCAAGAACCCCCCTTGTCCAGTCCCGGCCTGCTATGTGTATTAGGTACATAAGACACATCATAACATCCAGAAACATTAATTTTCAACGTAGGTAAAGTTGCAACCCATACATGCTTTCAAACTACATACATATTACTTTTAAATCAACAAACTATAAAACTGTTTTAAACCAAAGTAGGTTTTGTAAAGGTTGAACGTAATTTTTTTTTTTAATCGCTCTAGTACTAGTTAATTGTTTTTTTAATTAAACTGAGTACTTACTGTTTTGTCGAAACTGCGACCTTGATTGTATGTCAAAGTTACAATTCAAGTGCGTGCACGCATGCTCCGCCCCACCGCCCTCGAGTACTCTGTAACATAATCTATAAAAACAAATTGCGAGTCCAATCAATACCTGATTCTTTCGATCAATGCTTGATTGCTACAAATAATACTACCGAAATGTTCAGCAAAGTTAGTATCAAAATAAAGAAGTCGGTTTCTTGAGATCTTTATAAAAACGTTGATTTAATTAATTAATTAGTAAACCTTCAATTTTAAAATGCTGTAATATTCTTCTCCTAACAATCAACGATAGTGTTGACTAGTAAAAACACATTTTTATTTACCAGTCTACCTTAATCGTCTGCAACTTGAAATATAATAAAACTAGCATCTACCCGCGACTTCGACCGCGAGAAATTTCTTGGTTCCCCGACCCACCCCGTCATATCGCATCGCCTGCCCTCGCTATTATTTCGTTTTCCCTTTTTTTTTACTTTTCGGCTCCTAAGAGTCCTAGCGTTCTAACTCCAACCTTCCTCAAAAATTTGGCTACCAAATGCAAAAAAAAAATTTCAAATCCAAATGGTAGTTCCAGAGAGAGAACAAACAAACAAACTCTTTAGCTCTATTATTTGTAAACATAGATAAGTACCTTTCATCTTTCACTTTCAGATCGTAGCTTTCGGCGCTCTGTTGGCCGCTGCCAACGCTAGTCTTTACGGTCACGGTCACGCCGTGTCCTCCCAGAGCGTCGTGCGTCACAATGAGGCCCATGTTGCGCCCCTGCACTACGCCGCTCCCGTAGCGTACTACACTGCTCCCGTAGCACACTACTCCGGTCCCGTAGACCATTACGTCGGCCACGATACATACGTAAGTGTAACTTTTATTGTTATTATGTTTTTCGAAAATTATTTGTTTGTAATGTTTTTTTTTTTGTATGTATATTGTGTGCCATAACCTAGATCAAGTATTGGACCAATACCGCGCCTCGTATGCGGCGTAATGTTGGTAGTACTAAAGGACTCATAGCTAGCTTTGTCTATCCTGACCATTTTGTCATAAGAACGAAAGAGATAGGGCTATTAGTTTAATAGATAATCGCAAAATAGTTGGACCAGTGAACTGACGTGACACGGAAAAATCCGCTCGGCCCTGTGTCGTGCAAGGACAGTTGCCACGGGAAGGGTATTTCTTTTCTTTCTATTAATGATGTTATTCTGCAGGCTCACAACAAATATGATTTCGAATACTCCGTGTCGGACCCACACACCGGTGACCACAAGTCCCAGCACGAGAGCCGCGACAGCGACGCCGAGCACGGATACTAATCTCTGGTGCAGCCTGACGGCTCCGTGCGCAAGGTCGAGTACAGCGCTGATGACCACCATGGGTACGTTACCGTATACATAATATCCTTCTTTTATTGTATGTGATCCTCCTGCAATTACTTTAATTAATCTTCTTGTTGTTATTTTTTTAGTTTCAACGCTGTGGTGCACAACTCTGCTCCCTCGGTGCATCCCGCCCCCGTATACGGACACTCTTACTATCATTACTGAATGATCAATTGATTATTATGTGAATGTTTGAACAGTATTGTAATTATTTATCCGTTTGTATGTATTGTGTGTGAAATGTGAATAAATTGATAAAACCCATAATATCGTGATTTACTCTACAGCAATCTTGAATAGGATGTAACCCACTATAGTTAGAGAGCTAAAAAATATCGGAATATAAAATTCATGTAATAATAAAGTAAGTAGTAAGTAGTATTTATTTGACAAATTGTGCGGTAGGTCCAAATTATACCAGTTTACTAAACTGGTAGGTATAATTTTATGAAGGCAATAAATATTATGGCCACGTCATAAATTCTACCTTTAATGATATATTATTGGATTGCTTACCAAATAAAATAACCACTACCAAAATCACACCTTGTTGACTGTGTACCTACTTGCGTTAAATTCTTATCTTTAATATTAAAAAGATAAGAATTTTACTATTTTAATTTAGACTCACGATTTCAAATAGTTTACAATAAAATATTGAGCAAAAATAAAAATAAATATTTACCGGATACCAAAATTAATTATAAAAATGTGCTTCAAAGAACAAAGAGAAAGAAAGAAAGAAAAATATTTTATTTGGATCACGCACAGGACATACAAACAATAAAAAGGAATATGAAATACAACAAAATCATGACAACAACAAAAATAAAATAAAAAAGAACCTTATAACTTTTAAATACATACATCTAAGATACTAACAAAATAGTGAAACTGACAAATAAAAAAGGAAGACCTGTGTGAGGCCATAAAGCTCCACAATCTCAGCACGATGCTGCGATATTTGAAAAAAAAAATCGCAGCGCTGTTATTCTTATTGGACCCGCTGTGATGCCACAGTTTGCTTGAATTAGGGACTTCATAGAATCCACCTGGATCTTTTAATCCTTTCGAGTTGTAAATCAAAAACTGTAAATGTTACACTTACAAGCAGAGCAAGACACATTGTGACAGCTTTATTATTCAATAATGCTAAAATCGGACGTAATGAACTCCGGTCTGTTGTGAATCTCACCGTGCAAACTTAGGTGAAGTGAGCTGTCATTCCACCTCATCAATCAATCAATTCAGCCTATCGCAGTCCATTGCTGCACGTAGGCCTCTCCCAGGTTGCGCCACAACACCCTGTCGTCCGCCTTCCGCATCCAGTCTGTCCCAGCCACCTTTTTGCAGTCATCATTCCACCTGATGCTATAAATAATACAAGCTAACATTTAAAATAATAATATAATATGTACAAATGTATGAAAAAAGAATCACAGGGCATCAAAAAATTCGTCCGCATCGCTGTCAACAGGAACAGTGCCCAAAAGGCTGGCAGCATTACCACGTTGCTATTTTGCCAGCTCACTTCACGTAAGTTTTCACTATGAAATTTTTACGGAATGGATCAGTTGTTGCCGAAGGTGGATAATACTCACTCATATATAATAGTATAGTGTCTTGTGACCTACAATACCACACAACAATAACTTTATTATACGTTTAACATTTTCCAATCTACTATTCCGGAACTATAAAACTGCTAAATATTTGCAATAACTCTCATAAATTAATCTAAATGGTTCATAGCTAAGCTCGTTTGTCATAGTTCCAGATTTAGTTTTACTACAACAGAACGGCTTTAAGTAATGTAAGAATTTTGAACACAAGAATTTCAGACATGTCTGCCTGTAGATTCCAGTTCCTTGTGTAAACATAATAGAATTATTCCGTTTAAATTGTGGGTTGCAATTTGAATTATGTATTGAATACAACATAATACCATGATAAATGCCTGCCTGTGAATTTACAGAACTTTTACATTTGAATTGCATTGTTGCCAGGAAATGAACAAGCTATGTCATTGCTGTACACTACTCTACAAATAACTCCTAGAATTTTAGAGCAAGGGGGTGTTATCTAGTCAAGGGTAATTAGGATTTTATTTAGAATTATTCAAAATCAATATATTAAGCAAATAATGTATCTAGAGGTACTTGCACGTCGTCAAAATAATATTGTATAGGTAGGTGTGTACAGTACAACAGTACAACTAAGTATATTGTTGAAAGAGTTTTAATAACACTGCACTAAGTATACAATTAACTACGCTGTTTAGCTTCGGTGACTGTTCCTGTACTAGCACAGCCTTAAACTTACAACTTGAGTAAATCGACAAAAAATATTAAAGTCGACATAATAATAGTACAGAATGATAAATATCGACAGTTTTTGTCAACATTGCACTGAACGGTATAATCGGTTTGGACATTTTTTTTCCGTTCATTCAAACTGAGATCACGTAGCACCTCGTGGTACGGCCTCGCTTGCATCGAACTACAAAACGGTGACAAACATTCTTCTTCAACAAATAAACAACACAAAAAAGCATGAAAAGCTCATTTTCCTGTAGATCTACTAAATATTAATCGATATAATTAGAATTAAGTATTAGGACCATGTAAATGATGAGACCTGAACTTAGAGATAGCGCAGGAATCCCACTCCAGCTCATTCGTTCTCACCAAGAGGAGGCCTGTGGCCCAGCAGTGGGAACATTATAAGCTGATTATGCTAAACTTCAAAATGGAGCGGTTCACAAAAACTCAGCATTATTTAATACCAATTTATAAGTTATTTAGCAAAGCATACGAGAAGTGCCAACTCGTTAACAACAAGAGGACACTGATTCTTAGCCTTTAATTAGAGTACAGTAAGATTATCAATCATCTTGGTTATTATGACCACTTTTAGTAGAAAGTATTATGAAATAAGATGGAAGTAGGAATAACAAAACGGCTGAAAGAGAGAGAGAGACCTTAAATTTATTGGAGAAGGAAGACGATGATGACCATATTAGGACCATATGAATGGCACAATATTTGCAATGATTTATAGCCGGCAAAGTCTGGTATCTGCAATATCTAATCAAAGGACAAATTGTCCTTGTCACTCGTTCATTCATAAGTCCACGCACTTGAAAATTCAGTCAAACAGTCAAAGATTTATTTGCTTACTAAGAAAAAAAAAAAAAAAAAAAAAAAAAAAAAAACCCTAAAATTTCGTTCATGCGTACCATTTTTTTTTGTTTAGCTGAACAAAACATGCACATTTAGACGGCATGACATGGCCACGCCATTATCGATACCATGACATATATTGCAATTCTACAATCGGTTTTTTAAGACGACCTTAACTATTGTCATTGTCGCGAGGTCCGCATGCGGTGTGTTCAGCCCCACTTGTTCTTATTCCGTTTTAACCCATATAAAAACCCACGGTCAGCAGCATTTGTCATCAATCATTGATTGACTTTGATCTAAACAACAACAAAATGTTCAGCAAAGTAAGTGAAACAATTATTCAATCTGAGGAATCAATTCCCTGAAACAAAATTCAGAACATGCGATTTGAAACGGTAAAACAAGTGAATTCATAAAGTGGAGTGGAAAGTTTTAGGTTCCCAAGTGTGATCTACTAAAATTGTGGAACAACGGAACAAAAGATTGTGTCTTGATTAAAAATGTATCTTTTTGTGTCTTCAGCTGGTAGCTTTCGGTGCGATGCTGGCGTCGGCCTATGCGCATGGTCACGCCGTATCTTCCCAGAGCTTCGTGCATCACGATGGGGGTCACTACGCCGCTCCCTACGCGGCGCCATACGCCGTTCCTTATGAAGCTGGCTACGCTGCGCCATACGCTGCTCCCTATGAAGGTGGCTACGCTGCACCATATGACGGCGCCTACGCTGTTCCCTATGCTGTACCCCTTCCCTACGCCGCTCCGGTGGCGTACGATGGACACTACGACGAAGGTCACGATGAACATGTAAGTTATTATATGTAACTAACAATAACAATCTACATAGTTGATTGGGGTGATTATACTCGTACAAAAGTTCCATAGTGTGTGTTCCAAAAGTGCAGTATACACACGAGCGGAAACAAAAAACAACGCAAAAAAAAAAAGCAAGTACAAAAATTAAGAATAACCTCTGTGGGCTTTCGTGTCTGATTGAGAGCGCAAATCTCACTATTTCTGTCGTTACGCGAAGTCTATAGGTATTTGATGAGCAACATCTTGAGCAATAAGCAACGTCTCAGATAATTTAAATGTTGTGCACAAAGAAAAGTGTACAGCTTTATATTTAAGTATTGATGATTTGACATGACATGACAGTCATATATATATTACAGACTTGATTCTGATTCTTTAATTTAGCGTAAACTTACCTAATTATTTCTATTTCTGTTTAGTTATCATTAAAAATAATGGCATGAGTATTTTGATGTTGATGTTTTTTACAATGTTAGGTACTTATTCCAGACTCACCCCCAATACGACTTCGAGTACTCCGTGTCGGACCCTCACACCGGTGACCACAAGTCCCAGCACGAGAGCCGGGACGGTGACGCCGTGCACGGATACTACTCCCTGGTGCAGCCTGATGGCTCCGTGCGCAAGGTTGAGTACACCGCTGATGATCACAATGGGTAAGTCAAAGATTTTTTACGTTTTATCTTACCTGGATGCAGAACTTCCTTCTTCGATAATCTCTCGTTATCAGAGTAATAGTAGGAAAAGACTTTCATTAGCATCCCGATGAAATATCATCTATTTCATCAGGATGCGTGTTACGAATATTACCTTACCAAGTTTTTTTGCCACCAGATAAGTGTATGTCGGTTTAGAAGTTTCCGTTGGATTTTTGGAAATTGTTCGATTAATCCGAGTAATTTGACGTTCTTGTTTATCTTCAGATTCCAAGCCGTTGTGCATACGTCGGCCCCATCCGTACATCCCGCGCCTGAGTACCACCACTATTAAATAAAGTCATACCTAGTGGATAATAATGTCTACGTCGACCTGCTGAAACCAAATACGATTATAAATTAATTTATTACAATATTTATAACCATAACATTAAATCTATCATTGTTCTCCTCTTAGTCCCCATTGAGATAGAAAATGAGAAGACGACGATCAGTTATTAAGTTAATAAATTTAGTTAGAATTTATTGTTTCCTACACTCCGCTACAACTCAATGATTTATCAATGAATGATATTCATTTATTTTAAAAATAAAGTATCATTTGTTCAACGCCCGCAAAAGATTACCAGGCCAATTTATCAATCAATCCGTCTAGCCTTTTTCCAACTATATTGGGCTCGGCTTCCAGTCTGCAGCTGAATACCAGTACTTTGAGTGACTACTTAACTGACCTCCACAACCCAGTTACTGGGTAACACGGTACCCCTTTGGTTGTCACACTTTTGGGATTCTGACTACTCGTAACCACTGTCAAAAATCTACGAATGACAGCCGGGACCACTTTCTGAGTCACGGTATGGTCTCGGTATGTAGGTAATGGATGGTCACCCAACCACGAATCTACCGCGGCAAACGTAGCTTAACCTTTGATCGACCGGTTGGAGTGTAGCCTTACTAACGCGAAAACGACAAAAAAGAAGGAAGACCAGTGCGAGGCCAAAAAGCTCCAATCTCAAAGTGATGCTGCGATATTTGCAAAACATTTTGCGAAAGAGACATTTTGCGACTAAGCCTTTTAAATTAATGATTTTTATTTATTTTCATAATAACATAATCATAAGTAGTATTTGTTTACACAATCTTTTGTTCAATGACTGCAAGGAATTATCACCCCAATTTATCATATTACCTTAATTACGGACCTCTTAAGGTATAAAGTGTCATTAAAACATGACAAGTTCAGGCAATAAATTTACGTAACAAAGTAAACTATTTGGCGGTAGGCCGACATTTTAACAGAAATCATAATTTTATAACAAGGCTGTTGCGCTTGCGTGATTCCGGCCACAAAAATATAAACACTGTTTACCCACTCAGTGCCTTCGCTTGTTTAAGACATCTACTGTTCTTCTCAATGCATAACAGAAGGGCAATAATTCTCGTAATTTTATGAACGTTCACAGTCTGAAGGCCAATTCTCGTAATTTAAAACGTTGAAAATCTAGTCGCAGTGTCAACTCGGCGACAAACAAATGTCAAAAACTTGTCAAAATGTAGGGAAATTAGAGGTATTTTTGACAGATTGAGACTGAGATCAGACTGTGAACGTTCATAAAATTACGAGAATTGCCCCTCTGATCTCAGGCTCAATCTGTCAAAAATACCTCTATTTTGACAAGTTTTAGACATTGATTGTCACTGAGATTACGACTAGATTCTAAACGTTGGCGCTGGTAATTGGCCTTTAGTTATGCCCATAAAAAACAAATCTTGCAAATATCATCAATCAAGGTATTGTCATCGACGGCATGTCCGACGACAATTAAGAAAGTGGCTGGATCAGACTGGATGTGGAAGGCGGAGGACAGGGCGTTGCGGCGCAGCCTGGGAGAGGCCTATGTCTAGCAGTGGACTGCGATAGGCTGATTTGATTGATTGGTTGAAAAGGTATGTCGTGAAAGTCTACAAATTGATTTTTAACGAATTATGTTTCATTGACTTCTTTTACAGTTTTAGCAATCATATTACTTATCTCCTTTATTTTTGAGCAACTTAGCATGATTAAATAACAGTTATTTTTACTTCCATTAAATGAATGGCCAGAAACCAATACGAACGAAAATTCTGTCTTAAACGAATTACAAGTAAGACAGCAATTTGAAAAAAGAACCCATATTCGAATTTTACATTGAATCTAACTGCTTCCTGCAAGTTCTTGTTGACTTGTTTCATAATACTGCGCAATGAAAAATTAAGGTACACACGGAAAGGGCATAAAATATTTATAGGTTAGCTAAATACATAATGTGAGATTTTTTCAAAACTTTTAACTCACCAGAAATATTATTTATTTAACATAAAGGGCTTTTTAAATTCTCTTAACAAATGGGTAAGTAGGTACATAATTTTGCCCTTGACTGTACCTACATGTGGAGCAACCACAGGAAATTGTTTTACAGTGTGTTAATAATGTATTAATGATTAGGGTTTCTATACATAATTAATCCAATTCAATACATTAACATCCTCTTCATTGAGCAATCAAATTAATAACTCTAAATAAAATATCCAGAGCTAGTGTTGAAAGGGCTTGAATACCAAAACGAATGGATCTTACTAAATACATTGAGATCGTTTCGCAATAAATTTCACTCATCGTCATCTTCATCATCATTTCAGTCTGGAATCACCCATTGCTGGTTAGAGGCTTCACCTTTCTTCTGCCATAGTTTGTTCCGTGCGTCCCTCATCCAGGTGTTTCACGAGACTTTGACGATATCGTCAACCCAGCGCGTTTTTAGACGGCCCTGGTCCCTTTGTCCTAACCTTGGCCGCCATTCGGTCACAGCTTTACTCCATCCCCCATCTCGCAAGCTTTTTTTTAAACTTGATTGGTTTTCACTCACAAGATTGATTATTGTGACATTACCACTTTCTGTCTTAGCCTGGTAAGGTCTGACAGTCTGTGCAAGAAGCCAAAAAGCCAGAATAAACAAATCTGTTTTTAAGTAAGAAAAGCTATCTGATAAAATAATTATATAGGTAAGTAATGTTTTTGATACGTGTGTATATTGTAACATGTCAGCTGAATACGCATTTACATATCAACGCTACGTAATAATCTCTTCGACACAACCATTCTTATAAAGTTTCAAGGGATGGGAAACACGTTTGTGCTAGACAATAGACGCCAAAATCTCATAATCTAGATGTAAACAATGTACGCTGATACGTTCATAACTACTGACACGACTTACTCGATGTACGTTGTACGGAAAGTAAACAACATTCAGAGCTTCTGGCATTATTTTGAATTCATGTAACATGATAGTGTCTAAAAGATGTTAAACCTGACTGTGATGTGTTTGCGGATGAATGGAGTAAAATTATGCGTATATGTCTGTATTCTGTGAGAGAAATTATGCATGGGAGTCCACTGTTCCATGTTAGTTTCAAATTAAATTATACGTATACAACTTCAACGTCAACGTCAACGTCATAATTCAAATGGTTGATAAATTTAATTGGTGTTGTACCATTTTAACTAACTAGGTATAAATAAATAAATGATCGATAAGCCCTGTTTCTTTCCTGGGGATTCATTAACGGTTACACAGGGATAATTTTTTTTTTTTTTATTCGTGCCCTAAATACCAATGCGAAATCTTAGAACTTAGAGATTATCTCCAAACACTAAGTTATGATAACACTGAGGATCTTCTGCTGGGTAATTTACAATGATAAGGAACTATATAAATCTTAATCTAACAATAAACAGATGTGCACTGACTACATTCCATTCTTTCTCACTACACTCACCCTACACCTACTCATTACATATACACACACATATCCTACACTTACTCACTACACACACACACACTCTCAGACCCTACATTAATTCACCACACCACACAGTTAAACGTCTTTCATTTGTGTTTCCTTTACATAATTTATATCCTGTTTTGTTTTACACCATTTGCTTATTGTTGAAATGCGTCCCGTTTAAATATAATAATGGCTTTGTTTGTAACGAAGAATCACTGACTCCTAAGACACAGGGCACACACCTAGTTTAGGAGTCAGAGTATTAAAAACTACTGTGACCTAGATTTATATAAGCCTTTAAGCACGTAGTTTTGGATTTCTGTTATGATAAAATAAAATGTCCATAGCACAGTGAAGAGACCTTTACTTAGTAACTACCTTTGCCATTTTACTGTTTTCACTAATCAACAGGATAAAGAATAACGGTAATTATAGTAACATCCGCTCCAGGATCGTTCACTTTTTCGGAGACGTTATTCATCACCAAATTATGTCAGAGTATTACGTTCCACTTTTTTATTTATGTTTCCTTCTAATTAATTTCTAATTCCTTTTGGAACAATCAATTAAAGCAACAGCTACCTTCGCAGCAGCTTTCCCAGTAACTATTTTTGTTTTATTTTCAATATAACACGCGTTTTTAGAACCGGTCGAAGTGGAGGTGCTTGGGGGAGGCCTATGTCCAGCAGTGGACGTCTTTCGGATGATGATGACGAGTTTTTTATAGAAAACTGTTTTGTTTATTTACGGTATTTGTAGAAACCTGCTACATAATCTTGCGTTCACATGTTATGTGTGTTCTGGTGGCCGAGTTACAGTTAACGCAATAGTAC
The DNA here is from genome assembly GCA_963669345.1 of Gortyna flavago. Taxonomy (NCBI): domain Eukaryota; kingdom Metazoa; phylum Arthropoda; class Insecta; order Lepidoptera; family Noctuidae; genus Gortyna; species Gortyna flavago. Next base: position 7,294,961 of record OY770131.1, read on the forward strand.
CTAATGATATAATTATTAAAGTCATCATCTGCCTAGCCTTTTCCCAACTATGTTGGGGTCGGCTTCCAGTCTAACCGGATGCAGCTGAATACCAGTATTTTACATGGAGCGACTGCCTATCTGACCTCCACAACCCAGTTACTGGGTAATACCCCTTGGTAAGACTGGTTGTCAGACTTTCAGGCTTCTGACTACCCGTAACGACTGTCAAAGATCCACGAATGAAAGCCTGGACCAACGGCTTAACGTGCTTTCCGAGGCACGGAGGGGTCTCGATATGTAAAGATGGTCGCCCATCCACAGACCAACCGCGGCAAGCGTAGCTTAACCTGATCGATCGACCTGTGCGGCTATTATTATTTAGCCACGGGCCCGATACGGGCACGGGCCGGATATAATTATTAAAGTATCTTCTTTTTTTAATTTGATGTTTTAGTTAATTCGTAGGTTAAGATTCAACAAGTAAACAAAACAATGTCTTTTTGTCACTTTATATAGGCCACAAAATTCGAATCGATAGTCAATCGATATAGTCTGCTCAGTAGCAGACTATATACCTACCGAAAAATATGAAAAAAATAACAGTGGATTGCAAAAGGCGACGCACAAATGACAATAACGTATCATTGTACGCATTGACCTAGTATAACAAAGTGTAGTATCGCAGTTCACATAGTATTTTCATTAAGTAACAATCATTTTGATAATGTGCCACGAGAATGTCGAAGACAAAGCGCGCTGACCTTGCGGCCGCGGGGACGCGCAGATCGCTTTCCGCGCCCCACCGGACTACCCAAGCCAATTCTTATAAAACGCACTGCTGCTTATCATATGTATGCCAGTTACGCACAACTATCTCACACAAAAATGTTCGTTAAAGTAAGTCATCTTCCCGTGTTCAAAAGTGACGTGAAAGGTGTATTCTAAAAGTGAGAAAAAACTTACGTGGTTTTTTTATTTATGCAGATTTTAGCTGTCAGCGCGTTGGTGGCTGTTGCCCGGGCGGGTCACCTCGGGCATGGTGGGTACACGGTGTCATCTCAGCACAACCTGGTGCATCACGACACGCACTACGACAACCACTACGCGGCGGTTCCCCTTGCCACCTATGCCCACCCTACACCCCTGGTCCACGCTGCCCCCATTGGCCACGCTCCCGTTGTTCACTCCGCGCCCGTCGCTCATGCCTATGCCCCCGTTGACACACGTGAAGGCTACTACAGCCACGGAGGGCATGAGGATTACTATGTACGTATCTTAAAGCTGCCATAATTTTATAATCCAGGAATCCAAATAAAAGATTATTTGGTGTAAGACTATGTTGAACAACCATGTTTTTTTTTTCTGATGTGATTGTAAACCTCCTATATGATATTTTCAGGCTCACCCCAAATACAAGTACTCGTACTCCGTGGAAGACCCCCACACTGGCGACCACAAGTCCCAGCACGAGGTCCGCGATGGTGACGTCGTGAAGGGAGAGTACTCTCTGCTGCAGCCCGATGGCTCCTTCCGCAAGGTCACTTACACCGCTGATGACCACAACGGGTAAGTTTTTCTTCTCAAATTACCAGCCTTTCAAACCTATTTTGGTGCTAGACACTGATCACTTCAAAGTTAGGGACAGTCCGTTCAGTCCTCACATTGGTAAAAAGTCAGTAAGCAGACCAATCAGTTATTTTCCTGCATTGATGACTTGACTTAAAGTCATATATCGCATTTTAGGAGCAGCTTTGCTAGCTAGTCAAACTATACTTCAGGTATCTGTACTTACAAAGATTGTCACATAAAGTTCTAAAATTACGTAAAGTAGAATCTAAACACAAACTGCATACGTAATGACGAACTGTTGATGAGAGTGCAACTTTCCCCCAATTGCGCAAAACTGTACTGACCTGCCATATTTGCCCGCTTATGGAGCTTTGTTTATTTACGTATGTGATTCGTAAAATTACACCGTATTAAGTCACATGCTCACATGCTCGTCAAACCGGTAAGTGATCACTAGACCAGTAACGTATGAGTAATGAACTCGGCCCATGTGCCACTGACTGACAACAGGTATCGGTGAACAGGTATCGTGATAACAAACTGGTTTCCGAACCTGTTCCGTCTCACCGCTGTTATCTCGTCATAATATTTATCATTGTTTGTTTTGGTTGCAGTTTCAACGCGGTCGTGCACAACTCCGGCCCCAGCCATCACGTTTACTCGTCCCAGCATCATCACTACTAGATCTCTTCAACTTAAGGTTTAAGAACCACAATGTACCTTATTTATACTCGCTGTGATCTTCGTCTATGTTCTTTTGTTTATAAATAGTCATTAAAATTAACATAAAACCAAGGTATTTTTTTATTGTAAACTTGCGTACGAATTAATAGACTGTGTAATGGTTAAGATAAGCGCGATTAAAATTTAATTAATAGGTGCACCTTATGTTTGTAACATAAGGTGCACCTATTAATTAAAGTATGAAAACTGGCTATCTAACATTACGAAAGTTTGCCTTTCGTAGAACTTGCAAATTCTGCAGTCTGTTGAAAGATAGTCAAGCTGTTGAATATCTATCAGGAATGCGATAGTAATTAATTTGCACCCACGTGTTAGCTCAGAGATAAAAGAGCAAGTCGTGACAGTTAGGTAAATAAACTTGCATTTGTTTATTCCCCACACACCTGTGACTCGCAAAACCTTGGATATAGAGATAGAATAAGAAAATAGTTCACTCGAACTCACCAATGACGAGACATCACGAGTTAGTATTTGTAGGTATTATTAGTATTATTTGTGTATATTGTCTACAACCATCCGTAAATCAGATTATATCCATGGCCCCATAATCTGTGGTTAGTGAATACAATGCCAATTGCCGGATTTTAGGAACTGACCGATACTGTGACACACTCGTGTAATCTGGGAGTAAATTAAGTTATATATTTTGAGCAACAATTTCATACAGAAATAACCAAGGTTTTTACAGGTTTTATTCCAATGCTTAGCAAAGAATCAGATCCTTATCTCCGTGGCAGCTACTCAAAAATTTCTTTCAAGGATAAACTAAGTACGATTTTCATAAGCCATAACTTTGCAAATTGTCACTCTCATACACTATTCATATCATTAGGGCCTACAGTTCATTACGTATCGTGACTGCTGCGATACCTTGAGACTGTATCTCAAGGTAATTTCGACCAAATTGTACGAACGGTTGCCTTTATTTACTCCTTGTTAAAACAATGGCTTATCTTGTGGGAGATACGAAGTGGCAGAAATAAGTACACCTGTACAGTGTATATGTAAGATTTGAAAGCTCGTTGTATGTTTAGGCCTACAAAGTGCCAACAATTTGCCAATACATAATGCTACACTACCGACAAATAACACATATAATTTCTCAGTCCAAAGCAATACTGTTAACGCCCCTGTCAGAGAGATAACTGGCTGGATTTACAAGTTTACGATGTCATAAGCAACGAGTTTTATCTTGGAGTGTTCGGCATATTATTCCTAACATTCACTCACCCTACTGATACTGCACTCATTTCAATTTAACGTTGAAGTTTAGTTTTGCAATAGCATCATTTAACGCAACGGCATATCTAATATAATTACACATACAAATTTTATAATTTAATTCAAACGGTTTCGTCAAAGTTATACCTATGTGAATTAAAGTTAGATTAACACCTCGGTTAAATTATAGGGGCCGCCATATAATTAGGCTCTTCAAAATCATTATTCTTCCAAAGGCTAAAAAGGTAATTTGCTACTGGACTTTTCTTTGATGAAGAAATTCGTTGGTATATAACCGGTTTATGGGTAAATTATCATATTTAGCCATTCAGGTCGAGTGCCTGTTGACATCCTAGGCAACTACGTTAAACTGCGGATGTTAAATCTACTTGCTTCCTCTATCTAAATATATCTTATTACGGGGAACTTATACGGGGAACCCCCGCGATAGTCTACACTAGTATATAATAGAAACCGACAGACGGAGACAGAAAGCTGCATGGAGGAAGCATAACGCTTTTTCCTTACGTGATGATTTAGACCAGTCAACTCCTACCGCAAGCCGCGTTAAGGAACTTCGTTTCAAAACACATAACATAAGTCTAAGTCCAGATTTTAGTATATAATATCCAGATTTTAGTAAACCATTTTTATGTACCTACAGTTGTCCACGAGTAACAAAAACCATAACGTCCTGTTTTCGTTAAGATAATAATATACGATACGGCCGTATATTATCTTAACGAAACCAGGACATTAGTGATACGGTAAAGCCACTTGACAGTAGAACTGCTTGTCAAAATACTAATCCGGAACAATCTAAGCCGATGTGCCGGACGCTAAACTAATGTATGTAAATTAATTTAAGAACTAAATCTAATTAAACGTTCCGCTGAGCTCGTATGAATACTTCCGGAATCCGGATCAGGATTTACGGCCCGGAATTCCTCAAAAGATTCTGAATGATTGAATACGTGGAACTGGGTTTCTTGAACAAAAAAGACATGAATTTTAACCTCTATTATTCGACTTAATTGATAATTTGTCCAATCACAACCCATAACTTTTATGAACGAAAAAGCTACCTAAATTCTACGAACTCCATATCATACTCTGTTGTTGGACACAGACCAAGGAAAGCTGTCGAATAGACTTATAAAAAAAGATGGACTCCGCGCCACGCATTTCGAAAGTGAAGCACCGTACCGATCTATGTGTGCGTGATTTAAGATTGACGCTGTCGTGTCACGTAATGGCGGCCGCTTGGCATACTATGATGTTAATGTGAGCGTGAGGCGTGTTTGCACAAACGGTCCCGGCATACTTACTGTGCTTCACTTTCGATATGCGTGGCGCGGAGTCCATCTTTTTTATAAGTCTATGCTGTCGATATTAATAGTCAGTTCCGAATCACGGTCACACAATTATCGGGTGAATAACCTCTGAACTGTCGTTCCTACCCACCTTTTTACTTATAACATAATTTTTCCTACCTTTCAACCAAATCTATAATAATTTACGTGTAACCTTGCTAACAATTTATGTTATCCGAATTATACAGGATGTTAGGTTTAACGAGGGACATTCATTATGGGAGTGTATTACTCATGAAAATGAACCATTATATGTACCTACACGGGGAAAACTCTGAAATATGAAAAATTAAGGCGCATCATATGTGGTTGCATTGAGGGAACGACGAAGGAGAAAAAGATTTTGTTTTCGTAGTAAAAGTTTTTCATATTCATGAGTACTACACTACCTTAAAGTGTGTGCATCGTTTAACCTAACTCTCTGTTTAATATGTAGGTATATCGAGCTTCCGTGACGATGGCGGTATCAGCTCACGAAACACCCAGATTGTCGGACCTTTGGGACACGATAACGGAGACCTTTACAGAATATGTTCTAAACAATTAAATCAGTCGAACAATAATCGTGATCACCTTTCAAATATTTTGAATATTCAATAGAAATTAGATCGAATTCCAAGCTGAAAGTTTTGAAATAGTTTAACTAAGAATCTGATTTTCAAATGATTTCCCATGTGCGTGTATGTACGTTATCTGAATTTGTTAGATCTATGAAAAGTGGCGTCATTATGCACTAAACGACACTATCTTTTTCACTTCATTTAGTTTTAAAATAAATGTATGTTGAAATTGTGGTGCAAGTTTCAGTTCTGCCTTCGTGATCCGTAAACAATGTTTCGACTAAAGAAACAATTTTAACAGTTGAGTACATGGAAGATTGTTTATCTGCATAGGTTTTGGATTTAAATCCTATGAAAAGCCCGAAAAAATACAAAATAAAATCTCTACTACCTCATGCTTTTCTTAAGAGCGTGCAGTTAACAGTATCTACTGCTAAGTAAGTTTTTCAAACTGTGTATATGTCGCAGCCAACTGGTTAAATTAGCCGTTTTTAGGGTTCCGTACCTCAAAAGGAAAAAACGGAACCCTTATAGGATCACTCGTGTGTCTGTCTGTCTGTCTGTCTGTCTGTCTGTCCGTCTGTCACAGCCAATTTGCTCCGAATCTTATGGACCGATTAAGTTGAAATTTGGTACACATATGAATCTCTGTGACCCAAACACAGACGTGTAACGTAAATAAATGAGTTTTGAAAATGGGAGTCATTTTTGAGGGGTAAATAGACAATTTAAAAAAAAAAGTTTCACAATCTGTACCGTGTGACATATCAAATGAAAGGGCTTACCGTGAGGATCTCAAATATATTTTTTTCATAATTTTAAAGTGAATTGTTTTAAAGTTATTTAAGACAATAGACGGAAATTTACCATTCCCCCCCCCCTTATCTCCGAAACTACTGAGCCTAAAATTTTGAAAAAAATACAAAAAATAGTTCTATACCTATAGATTACAGGAAAATTAATAAGAAGTCTATGATCTTGAAACAAAATGGTAAATTTCTCAATATTGTGCGTACAAACTTACATTTTCAGTTGGAATGTATGGGAGAACATGTTTTTCAACTACAATGTTAAGTTTGTTCTTGGGATAAATTCATTCCAACTACGGAACCCTTCATTGTGCGTGGTCCGACACGTACTTGGCCGGTTTTTTTTTTTTATTAACTGCGGCGAGCACTACTTCTAAAAGTAGTGCTCGCCTCCCTTCGCTCTCTTGGCTCGCACGCGGTTGATCACAGTTTTAACCTAACCTAACCCATTTGGTCGGGGTGCCCTGGCTTAGTTATTTATTCTTTTTCGATTTTTTTTTTCCATACATTTTGTCCAGAATCATGTACTGCATCCATAATAACAGGTTGTGCGTCGATGTCCCGACCACTCTGTATTAATTCAATGGTACAACATCGTGATTTCTCAAAATAATTTTCTACAGTTATCTGCGAACAGCGAATTAATGTTGGATAATCTAATTGATCGACAGGTGCTTCTAAATAAACTACAAAAAATTAAACTATGATCATTACCAAAAGTGATTTTAGTTTTATACCTAATTAAGTGCTGAAACTGCTGTTAATTGATTTGCTCAACCGCGTGGTTGGCAAGCTAAGCTATTAGATATCAAAATTATTTTTTGTGAACTATTATGAGTCTATTAGTTACAACAACACTTAATTTATGATATCAATTGTCTGTGATCGCGTTACGAGCATCGGTTAGGAAACTAAATACCTACTACCGAACTGCGTCGTACTCTAGTATTTGACCGCCATGTGGTTGAACCCGGTGCATTCGATATTACATTGTCGCAATCACATACTCACTGTAATTAATAACACCAAGTCGATAATTTGAAGCAATCAAATTTCAATTGTCGTGAACAATTAAAATTCATGTGTGGCAATTTTTTTTAATTCAGGTTTAGGTATACAAACAATGTGGCTGTGATATTACAGTTTATTGCTGTTGCGTGTGTTTCGCACTCTTCGTGTTAGTAGATGCTCGATGCGATAGTCTTAAATGCGGTTTAGTTAACTATTATTAAATAGTTCTAGTGCTGCTCGTATATTTAAGCATTGTTATAAGTTGAGTTAAACACTTTTAAGCAAATTATGTTGGGAACGCTTTGTGTTTAATTACACCTTTTCTAACAGTATCTTAATGTATTGATCAAAGGCCGTTTATGAACACAAATAAATTCTGTTTGCAACATTTTAAGATAAAATAGGTAGGGTTTCATAATGAGTAGGTATTGATCTGTTAACGAAAACCTTCATACTTAATGCGCAAACTAATGTCTTCGAATCACTCAAATGTTGCCCTTGTTCCTCTATTCCGAATCACAATAAAAACTAGATTGATTATCGCAATTACTCACGCAACATCGATATTGGAGATAATGTCAGCTTGGCTATGTGCAGGGCGCCCACAGGCGGCGCGGGAAGGCGATTGTCTGTGAATTATAACCGGCCTATGTGTGCGAGTAACCAACGACCTCGCGGTGTCAAAGTTACGGAACTGAAGTGACCGCACTCCCCACCACAGCCAGGACTGCGGCTCCGTTTTGGTTTTCATATAAAAGTCACACTACGGACCGATAATGGTATCAGTCACCTGCTCTGATTAACTAGTGCAAAATGTTCACTAAAGTAAGATCACAGTAATATTCCAAAATTTATTTGAGAATTTAAATAGCAAAAGGGAATTTCTTAATCAATTTTCTGTGTCCAGGTGTTCGCCCTCAGCGCCGTGTTGGCTGCCGCCAGCGCTGGTCTCCTGCCGCTGCACCACAGCGCGGTGTCCTCCCAGAGCATCGTCCGCCACGACGCTCCTGCGCACTACGCGTCTGCCCACTACGCCCCGACCCACTACGCCGCCTCCCTCGTCCACGCTGCCCCCGTCGTCCACGCTGCCCCCATCGTTCACGCCGCCCCCGTAGTCCACGCCGCCCCCATCGCCATCGCCCATGGCGAATACGTGAGTATTACATTCGATTCCTCACTAGTTTGGTAACAGATCATAAACAAGGTCTCAGCCTCAAATTAGGTGTGTATTACCAACCTTACGGATATCCTAAACTCATTCTGTCTTCCTTTGATCCATGATAACAATGAATAGCGGCAAAACCACGATTAATTAACAAAATATATTCTATTTCAGTCTCACCCCAAATACGACTACGCTTACTCCGTGGCTGACCCTCACACCGGTGACCACAAGTCCCAGCACGAGAGCCGCGACGGTGGTGCCGTGCACGGAAGCTACTCCCTGGTCGAACCTGATGGTTCAGTGCGCAAAGTAGAATACACCGCTGACGATCACCATGGGTAAGGCCATATTTCTATATTACCATTAAGGTTTTACGCTATAACAAAGCTAAGCAAAGAGTCCTTCAGGGTAGCCTGGACTGTCAAACAGCCAAAGATACGACTAACTATTTTATAAAACAGAAGCTTAATTTGACCACCAGTTATTATAACTATTGAATTCTCATTCCAGTTTCAACGCTGTGGTCCACAAGACCCCTGGCCACCACCCCGCCCCCGTGGTCCACGCTGCCCCCGTGGTACACGCTGCCCCAGTGGTCCACGCCGCCCCCCTCGCGCATTACGCCGTCGCCCCCCTCGCCCACGGACATCATGGCCTCCATTACTAAACAACTACTCTAGCTTACTCGTGTGATATGATGACGGATGACTGAATGTGATATTTATGTGTAAATACGATGATATGAATTTATACTCGAATGTAAATAAAATACTCAGCTGCTGAATTTAACTTTTTTGTTTCACTGTAAAATATCCTTTCGTTGGAAATTACCAATGCATTGATGACATGAAACTGGTTATAGCATCAAACCTACTATGCCTGCTCGAACCCTTCGACGAACTACACGGGTAAAAGAACAGCTTCACTTTAAACATTTGCTATGAAAAACCAATCAGTGCCTCAGTAACAATATTACAACACAGAAAATTAATTGACTGACTCCTATCACGGAACGCAATAAAAGCAATTCAACACTTCAACATGTTTAATTCCTACTACAGATTACGCGGTATCTGCCTTTAGGTTACAAATAAATGCATTGAGCACAATAAAATTAATTTCGATTATGCCCTTGAATAAATAGTAAGACATTGGCTCGAAATAATTACTGTTGTTATTTATGTGGACACGCGCAGTTGGTTGCGTGCTGACGGACGAAGGCGCCCGCGCATTCCTCACTGGTGATTTGGTGCGATAATTACAGAACAATGTATGGAGAGTTGCGCAAAATTCTTCACCGCCCCAGCTACTGCGCGATGACCTAGAAAAACCCACCTTTTTTGTTATCGCATCTTTGTCTTTTACTGCAAGGGAATTCGTATAACTAGGACCATTGTTACCACGTACGAAAATAAACAGTTTTTGCAATTTTGTAGTGACAAGGTACAGTTCTATTTGGTTAGGTACACATATCCCTTCATAAGGGTAATTTCTGCAATCAATGACATCGATTTAAATGCAATCACTATAACGACTGCCAATTTGTGAGCCTCCAAACAAAATACCATTATGTGTAAATCGTAATGATATAAATTGCCACAATTGTCTACGAAAATGTGCACATGTATAATAGGTTCAATAAAGGTTATGTTTCGACACCGGGCTACCGGTGATCAATCACCTCCATAATGTGTACCTATCATGTGCATTAGAGTTGTAAACAATAGTAGGGAACCGTTTCTACATTCCTTTTGTTTGCACTAGTAATTGTAGTGTGACAAAAGCCTATTCAAGAGTCTGAAGCAAATATCCTACAAATTTGTAATAATAACTCAATATTATATTTTATAGAACATAAATTTCTAACAATAAACTACTTTGTCAAACGTTTTTAGTTTAGTTCCTATGAATTTTGCGCCACGACAAAATACGTGACCAAACGATCATTTTGAACCAAAAACGAAATGCCTATTAAGAAAAAGAAATCAAATTCGAAAATACCAATATACTTGGTTGTATATATTGGTAAGATGTGCTGGTGTCAGTAACTCCACGGTAGTAAGATAAATTAAAGAAATTAGGAGTATTTAATACTCAAGTTTTTCAGACGTCAGGACGTACGTCAATAAACCAAAATAACTGGCATGTGAATTGATATGAATACAGGCATAGAATCTGACAATCATAACAAAATGCCTTGTTCTTTTCTTGTCTAACATTAGACTCGGGTCTGTTTGAAACAAAGATCTGCAAAATTTTGAATAGCAGAGGTACGAGTATAGTGTACATTCATAATTAGTTCATTTTCATGAGTATTCTGGTCTGTTTTTTAGAATTACATTTGTTTCAAATTTGCTAAACCATTTTGGAATATGTACAGCAAATAGAAAAAACTGCGTTGTAAAAAAATGCAATTCAACAGATTACAACAGACGTATCAAATTACTTGAAGTAGATAGTTGTCACGAAAAATGTAGCTTATATCCTTTATATAAATAGATAACTTCCTGAAGTTTTTCACTGAACTGAGAGGGAATGGGGTGAATCACGTTTTGGGTTGGTTGAACCTTTCGAGTGGCTGCGACCTTGGGCCCACGAGATAATGATCTGAGGCAGCGACGCTACGCGTGACATAGGCCGCGTTCATTCTGGGACGAGATGTCGTAACTGCGAGATGAAATCTACGCTAAAAGATACTGTAATTATACAAGGTCGTCTATTATGTGTTATTTAATACGTGTTTATTTTTAAAGTATAAATTTTTCGAAATAGAATGACAGGCCCTTATTTAAGAATCGGAAAAGAATGACTCCGTATGTAGTAAAAAAATTTTTTTTTAAACAGGCAATGTGCAAAGTAGGTTCCAGCCACCTTCGACCATTCGTGTATAGGGTTTTGTGTGTAGGGTTGGCTTCCAATCCAACCAAATGACACTGTCATCTGTCTTAAAGGCAACCAAGGCGCATTACACCCACATTTTTATGACTCTCGATATATTGAGAAAAACTATTGGAAAGACCAAGGTATAATCCCAGCAACTGCAGTTCACTTACATACTTGTACGTGACGAAGCGATTACGGCTTGTTACTAATCGTTTATTTATTTAGCAACTGAAATGTAAATTTAACCAAACATAAAACACCTTTCTCAGGTACACTCAAGTACTTTAGGTGTTATTGTCTGCAGTGTGAACGTGACTTATTGTACAAACGTGAGCCAAAGTTGGTATTGCATTGTTTCGTGTCGCGGGATTGGTGTCCATTTCTGTTCATTCATGACAATTCTCAGCCGATAGTCGGAGAATGCTCGCGTTCGTGTGCTTTCCGTGCTTTGGAATTGATTTTTTAATAAAATAATCAGTTATACAATACCGTTGTAATTAATTATTTACAAAAAAATAGGTTTATAAATGAACAATCTCAATAATGTAAATCAAACACGGTTCATGGTATGTTTAGCGCAGTAGATTAGCTTTTATGTGATACACTCGTGCTTTGGAAAGCACGTTGAGCCGTTGGTCCTGCGCCTGATCTCTCTCCGGTCGTATGCCATCCCAACAGTCTATGAGAGTGAGGGAAGAGAGAGCGCACCTGTGTCTGCGCACACACTTGTGCACTATAATATCTTCCGCGCAGAAGGCCAAAGCGGCCATTTCGTTGAAATTGGCCGCCATGGCCAAAATTCCGTCTGTAGGACTTTAAAGGTAGATTAACTTTTGCTTTCTGCGCAAATGGTCGCAGGTTCAATTTCTGCAAGGACTAAATATTGGTTTTACTATCAGTTTGTTCATCTGGACCTTAGTATGCATGTGAGATTTAAGTCTTTACCTTAGATTTAAGGATTTAACGCTATCACGGTTTACATTCCTAGTATGCAGAAAAATATTGAATAGAACGCCCTGAAAGTGTCATTCGTTTATGAAACTGAAATAAATCACAGAGTAAATAAAAAAAGGATTGTCGAACTGTTTGCTGAAGGCACGTGCCGTCACATTAGTATTCGAGGAAAATACAATCTCGATATATACAAATAGATCCTCTGTCTAGGTAGTCACAGTGAGAACAAAGCTTTTCATCTTTGTGTGCTGTATGAAGGATGCTGAATAAATTCAGTAATATTTTCGGATAAAATGGCAGGGGGTTACTTGCACACTCAATAATAAACCAGCGGATACTGTCGCTAGCACATAGTGACGTAGCGAAAAAAGAGCAACATGTCCTGGGGTGCTTCAGGAGTAGAGAGGTATTCCACAGCTATTAGAATAATCCCAGAGCCCGGATGATGGTCAAGATCCCTACCAGCACTTACTGGAATACTTCCTTCCTCCGAGCACGATTGCTCTTGTGAATCTCCACTCAAGCCGGCCAATAAAGGCAAGAAAGAGGTGAGAGCTCTGTTCCTCGTCCGTGTTCACTCCAGCCGGTCATTAAAAGCAAGCCAGAGATGAGGAACAAGATTCTCTATTTAGGTGGTCAAAGTAAGAACAAAGCGTTTCATATTTATCTGTTGTATGAAGGATGCTGTACACATTCAGTTATATTGTTGTCTAATTAAGAAATCAGTAGCCAATCTCGTACCTACGCACTTTATCACCAAGACAGATGAACTTAGTACCCAATCAGGACTGTCCTGTATTCCATAACCTGGACTAAAAAATATATTATGAGATGATCTTAGATTTAGACGGACTAAGGAAATCGAGCACCTACAATTTTCGTTTTAAATAACTTGGAGCAAACTGAAAAACAGTACCTATTGCTCAGTTACAGACCTAAAATCTAATTACATAGAGGTCCAGTGACTGTCATAATTTACTAAACACTAAATTTTGAAATGTTGAAAAACCCATGTTGTAAAACATCTATTAATACGTATTGGGTTTTTCTTAATTATTGACCGTAGTAGGTAACTCAAATGCTATAAACAGTCCAAATTACGACATTAACGAAAAGTAATCTGTGTGTCTAGAAAAATATTATTACAAAGTTTCGACTTCATGTTTACTGAACTTGATGTCCCACCAAGTCAAACATTTTAACAAATGTTGGATCCAATTTTTCAAATGCCATATACTAGAGTATTATATTATCTGTGGCCATATAATAGCAATGCTAAGGAACATTCATCGACGGCAATAGTGTCCGCTATGTAGGTACTTACTACGTTTGCCGCATAAACAAAAATATTCCCACGCAATCATAGGTACTTGTACGAGAACTTGGGCTAAGACCATAACCAACAGTTATGATTTTACGCTGATAAAGCAAATTAATTTGCTTTGTTACTTCATCACTGCATATAATATGCGTCGTGCTTGAGAAAATGGTTTCCTGGACATGACATTATCTGAATAAACTTTTTGTTTTTTTTTTTTTGCTTAGCCTACACTGTCCCACTGCTGAGCAAAGGCCTCCCCCAAATCCTTTCAGGCCTCCTTTTCCAGAACCACCTCGATCCAACCCTTACGGTACTCGTCTAGGTCGTCTCGCCACCATTTCCAGGACCGGCCTCGGCGGCGCCGTCTATCCTAATAAACTTAATATAATTTAATAGTAACCACATAAACAAAGACTTCTTAATAAAAAAAAAATATGTTGATAAGTCGTAGAAAGTTACAGGGTCTGCACCTTTGTCATATACTCTTAATGATTTAGGAATTCCCTTCTAATTCTACTTTAACACAACTATCCTATTTTGTAATTCTTAATTGAACTTATATAAGTTGTCATGCTCTGTAATTGATTCTACCGGACTTAGAAGCCCTCTAAATACATAAACTTGAATTTACAACCTTGTAAATCGTAACAATAATTAAACTCCAAAATTAATTTGTCATGTAAATTCTGAGAACCATTTACGGTAGGCACGTATAACGAACGTTAGTTGCAAAGTTTGGATAACAAAGGTACAGAAATTTAATGTGAAAGTAAACTGAAAATATCTATTGTTGGTCCCTTTTGGAGAGATGTTACAGTCAAAATTATTAGCTTCTAGAGCATTCGGCATTACACATCTAAGTGTCACCTAACTGACCTAATCATATCTTTAACAATACGCAATCTTCTAGGAAGGCACGCAATGACACTTCATATATTTTTTAAGTAGCTTTTGACACAGAAAACATCTGACAATCGTAGAGTGGATTAGAATCGGGGAAAGTTAGGCCACGAGCACGTGCAATACTGGCATAAAATAGATTTTTAATAAAGATAGCTATATTCACTTGTGTTGTTTATGTGTTGTAAACGGTCGCTGGCGTCGACGGACCGTCCACTACCTCCTTGGTTAAACATTGACCTGAAAACAATTTAAGTGTAACAGTGTTATAAGTACTAGTGTGGTTTTGTTCGTATTGTGTAACACGGCTCGTTTGCGCTGAGTAATAGCAGTCCTCGACGAAACAAAATCACCAAACATGAACACTCATTTCACTTAAATAGCTTTGCTAAGTATATTATTATCAGCATTATACATTAATTTAATACGCTATCACAGTAAGAAAATTAAATTAAGGACAAGGTGGACTTGTCTCGTGTGTTGTTTTGTTAGTTACGAAAAAATAGGTAGCAATACTATTTATTACATTTGATGTTAATCATCAATCTTTGTTGCGAATCAAATGCAGCATAGATAATAAATACCAAAATAACATTCATATTTTTAAGGCATGGACTGCCAACGCGGTCATCTGGTGACCGCGAACAATAGATTTTCTATTGTGTCTGTTGCCAGGCAGTCAACGTGTACAGTATAACACAATACATCACGCCGATATTTTACCGCCGAATTAATCAGATGTGCACCTAGAGTACCTACGCACATCCACATTTTGCCAGTTATGTTTTAGTCCCATGTAATAGGGGGCGAGCCTATTACCATCAACCAGGCACTATCCAGATACCGGGCTGCTACTGAGGAACTTCAGATGGAAAATCCCAATAACATTTTGCCCGAACCGGGAATCGAACCCGGGACCTCATGCTCAGCATTAGTGCTTACGACAACTAGACTCACGAGGTGGTCACGATGTTTTGAATAATATTAAGCGTAATTGATTTTTTATTGGCTGTTAAAGCTGTAAGTACCTAATTAACTACTCTGTCAGACGTTATTAAGACATTACCAACTACATTATTTAACTATTCGCTGATTTAGGTAAGGAAGAGATAACAATCCATTATTTATGTTGGTAGGTACATCATATTGGGCATTTAACTGCGTAATACATATCAATTATGTCGTTATTACATGATTGATAATTGAAGTACTTTTTGCCTTAGGATAAAGGTTAATGTCCCAAGTACAGTGCAAACAAATTGTAATCACCAATAAAATTATTTTGAATTTCACTGTGCCAGTCGTAGTAAAATAAATTCAGACGAATTATGAATTAGAACAACAGACCGACTTCTGAGCATAGCTTGTTAAGTTATAAACGATGCACAAAGTTAAGTGACGTTTAAACGTCAAATAGTTTGGTTAAACAGTCACTAATCACTACTTCCCTTAAAGCAACGTTTATGAATAAAGTGGTATAATGTTTAAACTTCTAAATCTTGATAAAGTTATTGTTTTTAAGTGACATTGGCTACCTACCTATAGTTTAAATTTTGTGCAACTTTTCTTTTACAGTATAATATACCAGTCTAAACTTGTAGATAATTAGTAATCCAGAACTTCTAAAGATTGATTTTCTTAACCCATACGATTTTCATGATTTAGCTCGATGTAGTCATTTACTTAGGGAACATAAGTTCTTTTTCATATTTAAGATCCTTTCTTCTTGTCTGTTCACGTGGTTAAATAAATAAATAAGAACTACATGTTCATATAGCCAAAATTATGTTAAAATTTGCTTAGCGTTTAGGTATATTAACAAAAACAGTGTCAACGCTAAGCCAGTGTAAAGTGTTACTCAAGACGATTTGTCGCATGTTGCGTTCACGTGGGAATGTGAGAAAGAAACGCGACAATGAGACATATTCGAGAATTAAGTACTTACATGTTAAGTTGCATACCCAATTGGGAAATAGGTAGCAATAGCAAAATGCTTCTTAAATATGGATGTCAGTAGGTATGTAAATATACTGTCATGTAAGTTGTTCAAGCTGCTGTTGGTTATTTGTGTAAATTTAATAGGCGATCTGAAATGGGGGATATGCCAAAGTCAATGTTGGTCTTAACGTTAATAATTAAGTTTCCTAATACATAGTCAGACATTTGACATAAAAAAAAACATTAGGTACAATATATTTAATAAGAGCATAATAATGTCCTATGGCATGGTGGTAATTTTTAGTTTCTATTATTCATTTTTTTTTTATTATTTCCATTAATTTTACAATAAAATCCTTATCTGGTCTAAAGTTATTTCCACATGAGAAAACTGAAAGGTAGTTATTGTACCAAACTAGGAAAAGAAACCTAAGATTCTTATCACAGCAATAAACCTAAAACATCAATGAATACAGTCATATTTGTCCTTCCGAACAGGAAACACGCTATGCGGTCATTGATTTTATTAAATGCCTCACCCAACAAAACACGTAATAACATACTATTAATACCGAAACAAATGGTTTGAAAATGCGTTAATAACTGTACCAACAAATGCCATGCAACTTAAATTCTTTTCATTTTTAATACCACAAATCGTTCGAACGAAATTGAAAAGGTGGATCAAAGAAATCAACGCTTGTCAAATTCGACATAATAAAGACAACAAAGTATTTTATAAATATATTTTCGTAGTACTTTAATTCGTAACGTTTCGTTGAGTTTCCTTTGTTTTTCCAGTAATAAGAAAACACACTATTCGATATGAAAAAGTTTTAACTAAACGAAAATTAGTCTATGGTTCTGCGTTACTGGTTAGGTACCGTTCGCAGATCACAAAATAAATTAAATGAATGATTCATAGTCAATTTTGTGGGCAGAAATAATCCATCACCTTTTTACTGCAATAATTTCGGCTGTACATACTGGTTTGTTTTTAACTTCACATCCGCTGCACCGGGCGGCTTTGAACGATATATGTACTTAAGTGCATACTTCCAACGTTACGATAGGGCGGTTAGCAAACCCTGAGAAATTGATCAATGGATTTTTGCTCTAATAATTCCCACAATTAAAACCTCTATATAAACTAATGAACCAAAGCTGGTGGCAGTATTGTCTTTACGTTGTCATGTCGAGAGCATATTAGGTGTTAATTTTTCGTGTTTGTTTTTAAAAATGATTTCCAAAGTAAGTTCTTACGATTTTCAATTTCAACAATTAGTGTTGGGACAATTTTGAGTGTAAAATTTTGTGTGTATTGTCCGTAAAGGTTCATTAGAAAACGATCGTCAGTCAGACAGCATCTGTCTGGCAATTATCATTAATGCCGAAATGAACCTTTTTGACGGTCGTCAGGCACACATTATTGTAGTTAAAACGTTGTTTTCACTTTTTTATTTTTATTTTGAGTTTCACGAACTGTAACCAAATAAATGCTATTATTTCTTTCTTTCTAAAAAGTTACTTAAGACAACTGTTAAAATCATTGATACTGGTTCGATTTTCTTTTAATTATATTTTGTTTAAGAATTAATAGGATATTAATATGGTTATGGTAATTTGTAATTTAATTACATAATTTTTTTTTAAGAGATTTTTTCACAAACATTTCTCATTTTTTCACTCCCAAAAACAATGTTGGTTTCTAATAAGTACGATTATAATTATTGTTAATGCTGCGCGTGCTATTTACTATTTCTATGTATATTTTCTTTTATAAGTAGTATAAAACACATACCAATTATGATTATTTATTTATGATTAATTATTTATAGAAGCAAATCAATCGGGTGCCGAAGGTACCTAAGCATTTTAAATAACTTTCAAAAGATTAAATAAATTATGATAGTAAACAATAGTTAATTAATAGTTGTAATAGTAATATTTTAATGATATATCAATAATAATTTGAGAATGTCTATAAAAAGTTTGAATGTGCATAAAGAGACACTGCCTATCCAGTCGTAAAACTCTTGAGTATCAGTTGAAAAAGTTCTGAGTTTCTGACTGGATTATTACAGTAGTTAAATTGAAAACTAGATCAGTAAGTTAGTAACGAGAGCTTTAAGATAAGTCATAACTTATTAAGAATGAGGGCCTCGTGGCTAAGTAATAAAAACGCATTTAGTCATTTGTGGGCCTAAGAATCAGAACTCCACTTAACTACTTATTATTTTATATTCTAACAGGTGCTGACTTTGTTCGCGGTGGTGTCTGCCTGCCAGGCCATCTTGCCGTTCCACCACCACCATCACCACCTGGCGGTATCCCACCAGGAGCTGCAGAAGCACGACGGGCCGCACCACCCGATACCCATCCACCATCACCAGCCGATCATCCCGATCCCCATCCACCACCACGTGCCGCTGATTCACCACCACGTACCTGAACCTATCCCCATTCATCACATTCCGCACCATGATCATTACGTAAGTATATAACCTAATCTGCGTTCGCGATTTATTTGCCAAAATGTAAACAAATATAAATTAATGAAAAAAATAGCATTAATTCCTACACAATAAAGTTCAGTTTACGGTACAACTTAAAACATTTTTATAACTTTTTCAATAGTGCTAGTCACTCTGAAATCAACTTAACACTCATTGAAATTAATTTGATATTTGTTTAACTTAAAATAGGGTGGGTGTGTGTAGCATGGATTTAGTATATGATTCTGAACTCGTCTGCGTTAAAATTTTTCGTCGGTTATAAAAAAGCAGTTTCATAAATTTTTACCGGTATTCCACTTTTCCATTAAAAAGCTGATATTTTTTTGATTACCGACGAAAAATTTCTGCGCTAGGGCTCTAACAAACAACCATTCTGTTCCTTTTGTTGGAATTAAACTCGCACAAAAACTAAACGTTCATCCACTGCGCCCATAGAGCCTTTTTTTTTTTAGACTTGACTGCTCATTATGGTGTGTCTGACAGCGTTTGACACTGCATCCAGATATACTGTTTGTAGTTTTTAACTATTAAATGTCATTTAGAATTACCGTTAAAATAACCAGACATTTCTTGCCCATATTAGTGAAACATAAATTATTCAACAAACTCCCCGAGGAGTAATTGCTCAGTAAAATATTCCCTAAAGCAAGCGAAAGGTTTGCGGTTAAATTATATCGTCCACTTCTTGTATACATAGTCCAGTTTTTATGTACCAACATTTGTACGTAAAGGTACGCTTGTCAAACGACATAAAAAGCTTTTATTAACAATAATTGTCATGAAATTATTTATGCATACCTAATAGTTTCCAATCGACTACGGGCGTGACACTTTATTAAATCGTGAGTACCAATATAGCTAGCTTTAGAGACTTTTGTGGTGATTTTTATGCAGATCGAATTTGGTTATGTGCAACTAGTTTTATCTCTCAATACCAAAGCGAATGTCCTTTTAACAAAACAAGTGACTGTGCTTACATAAATGCTCTTGGGCGAAGTCTACTATTGATCGAAGGGCGAAGTACTTTTAAAAACGGGTCAAGTGCGAGTCGGACTCGCGCACCGAGGGTTCCGTACTTTGTAGGTATGTAACTATAAATTTATAGTTTTCGAATTATTTCCTTTACTTGTGCTACATGACATTGCTTCTTGCCAAATTTCATGATTCTAGATCAACGGGAAGTACCCTATAGGTTTTGATTCCCTTGCGAGTGTCAAAATATGCGGCATAAACGGCTGTATCTTTTGATTGCGTTGGCTTAGAAGTTTGATTTTTTCACAGCTCCAAGGAACAGTAGACCTGAGTATTTATCATTCCAGCTTGATACCTTTACGCGTTCCTGAGCAAAAGGGTCTTGACAGACAGACAGACGGACGGACAACAAAGTGATCCTACAAGTCGACGTTACGTGTATAGTCATAGTTTTTAGGTTTTTAATATGTATTAGTTTATTATTGTACCTATAAGATTATTTCGTGTATTTTATCTATGGGCCTTAGATGCCTGATAATAAAATGATTATTATTATTATTATAAGGGTTTAGTTTTTGCCTTTCGAGGTACGATACCCTAAAAACAAACAAAGATTAAATCTATTAGACTTTGTGGCGAGTATAACCATTATTGTGCACTGTTTATTTAAATGAACATAAATCAAATTTATATAACCAACAGCCTCATTAGTCTGGTTGTCGCAAGTCAGGCCGCTGTGTTCGTGAGATCCTTGGTTTGATCTCCAGGCCCGACAAAGTTTTTCAGTCAGAAAAACCTTGGAGTTTGTTACTCCGCCCGATAAATATCGATCATCCCCTTTTGGATTTGACCTAGGGAATCGTGAGAGCTACCAACCCCTAAATCAGCCACTAAGTGTCAATTTCATCAATGAAACTGAACGCAATCAGCACATCTAAACTGTTCAAGGTCTGTCAGTGTCATCATTGCTGTGGAATATTTACCGATCGCGTTCAGTTTCATTAGGTGACTACATGACCGAAAAACGCGGTCACTATCGGACTGCATAGAAAAGAAAGAGAAGCGCGATGACACAACGCTGGTAATTTATTGCAAAATATGAAACAATCATCTATTGTTGATTTATCAAACACCAAACAAATAAAAACCGTAAACTTAAATTCGGGGAATTAAATTGTCTTTTACATGGTGAAAGTTTTATGAAAATACACCCGATAGTGTTTGCGTGATTATCGTTTTTATGTCCGCGGTAGACATTACTTTACAAATTAATTACACTACGTTAAAAAATATAATTGGAAATATTCACATATCAAATTACGAAGCAAATGGTCTAGTATAACATTTATTTTTTTCAAAGAAATGATAGAAAAAAGATTAGACGTGATGTTGAATTTAAAATCATTAGAAGTCGTATATCTGCGCCTTAAGTAACACAATTGTACATCTACAGGCGTTCCCCGAATACAAATTCGCATACTCCGTGCACGACCACCATACGGGCGATGTCAAGTCCCAGCATGAGCTGCGCCACGGAGACGTCGTGAAGGGAGGCTATGAGCTCATCGAGCCCGACGGCAGGTACAGGAAGGTGGAGTACAAGGCTGATGATCACACCGGGTAAGATTGCAACGATAATTTTTAACTTCGAAACTGTGATGTATTTATTCTTGGCTAGTTCGTCTTGCATTTGGTTTTCTTCTACTACGTCCTCATCTTTAACTTATAAGAAGATTAGCAAGATTTTGAACCCGTCAGAAGTTTGATGGCTATCCTCTGAATTGTTCATCGCATTGTTCTGAACCGTCTGATTAAATAAATGGTTATATCATTCTATCGAGTCATGTTGATTTGTCATAGTATTTTAAAGATAGACATCTATCTACAAAAGGAAATGGTTTTTCTATCTAGATAAACCATTTTTTTTTTTGTATTTTAAAATCACATTCATACTCTTTACCTATAACAAAATAACGCACTAGCACAAGAATACCGCTGATAAACATATTATGTCGTTCTTTAACATGTTCTAATCACTTGCTTTCGATCCCAACCAAATCTGAATCTAAGAGAAAAATATTTAGGCAGATGCACGCCAAGTACACCAGATCTATTCTGAAAAAATAGCACCGTGAGATATTATGTAAAGTGAGTTTTAAACGAGCTGTCATTCCACCTAATGCAAATAATTTACGCTATTGACTTCACCAAAATTTTCTTGGTGACGTTTTTACAGAATAGAGCCTATAACATTCCCAGTGCTGGGACACAGGCCTATTCTATGACATCCTAATTGTTCCAGTTTCAACGCCATCGTGCACCATTCGTCGCCTCATCATCATGTTCATCTGTCCCACCACCACATTTGAACGTGAAGTCACTGGGACGACCAGAACTGACTGCTGCTCAAACAAGACTGACTCTTCGCCCGTTGTATTGATTTCTGTAAAATACTGCTTTTGTATGCATATTAAAATTAGCGCTAATTTTTTAATGACATCTTTTATTTGTTAGTTAGGGTTCCGTAAATATAAATTAATAATTTCAACATAATCTCAACATTCTGTAAATCTCACAATAATATTCCTTATCACGTACCTACTCGTTGATAATTTTGAAATTTAATATATAATATTGAGGCATTCAACGATAGAAGATAGCAAGAAGTACAAAACCGGTTGAAGTGGCTGTGCTTGATCGCCCTATGTCCAGCAGTGGACGTCTTTCGGCTGAAAATGATAATAATTATGATGATGATTCAACTATACAACTTACCAACCAAAACCAAAAAATGCCATCTTTTGCAAGAGTACCTATAGCTAGCAAAAGTATCTTTTATACCAACTTTAGTTCTAAATACCAAAATAAAGTAGTTTTAGGAACATTTCATAATGATTTATGAGATCTAGGAACAAAGTAGAAAATAAAATCAAATAATTCAGCTAAGACAATTTTATCCTATCTCGAAAAAAATAAATAATAGGAGTCTATAACATTTCTTTTTACCGTAAAATGTTATACTGGTCATCATCGTTTCAACGAGGCCTTATCCCATATCTTTCTTTCCGGTCGGTGCAGTATGTCTTCTGTACACCTTACCAGCACATCCTACTTCCTACTTATCCCACTTTTCCTACTAATATTATAAACGCGAAAGCTTGTAAGGATGGATGTATGGATGGATGTTTGTTACTCTTCCAAGCAAAAACTCCTAAACGGATTTTGATAAAATTTGGTACACAGATAGTTTATAACCAGTATTAACACATAGGATACTTTTTATCTCGATATTCTCACGGGATTGAAACCGCGGGGCGTTGCTAGTAATCAATAAAGCGATTCAAAGTTGATTGCATTACCTGCGGGGTACTTGTGTAACACACGTCAATAGCTTCCATTTTGACAGTATTACAACATTCATTGCGTTATTTACTTTGTTGCGCAGACAAATTTTTCGAACATATGGAGCAATGGATTAGCAATATCCTTCAAAATTATTCAGATTGTGATTGATAGAGTAGTACTGACTTATTTATCCAGAATCTAGTCCAATCTATCAGGTATCAAAAAATGAGAAAATCTATCTAATATAAAGCTTTACTAAAAGATGAAATATATAATTCCTAACAAATGCTGGCAGTGACTGGACTGGTCCACTCAAATCTGTGTGGTACTTTCATGATAGATCATTTCAGATATCAATCTACACATGATCTGACCAAGATTATGTCTGGACTTTAAAAGAGACTGTGTCCTCTGAGTTTGTTTCGGCCTATCTTCTCAAAGTAGTCAGATAGGAAACGCCAACCTCATCTAGCTTATTTTTTTTATAGTATGATGTGTAAAAGTGATTCCGATATCCTTTACAGAATAAACAGTTTAATTTTACCAATAGATATATTATTATTATCTTAACAGAATTGATGCCACGTTCATTTGTATGATCAAGATCATTTTCGCCATGCCCTAATAACAGCGGATTTGCAAAAAAGCTACACCAGCGAGCCGCTCATGGATGAAAACACTTTACTACAAAAACAATTGAGTATTGAAATACCTACTTATGTACCGTTTTACCCTGAATATTAATTTTTAAATAAGATTAGTAAACATTTTGACGAACAATAAATCATATTCTATTCTATCTCATAATAATTAAGCACTTTTATTCAAAGCCATATTAGAACCCGTGAACTCCGAAGTATCCCGTTCGGAATATCGTTCCAATCTTATAAAGATAACACGAAGATTTTATTTTTAAGGAATATCTTGTAACTAGAAACAATATTATTATAACTTCACACACGAACATGTTAGCTTGCCGCGAGTATCTATCTAGGCTCCAAAACTAGGCTTCCCTAACTTATAGAAAACAAATGCATGAATTTTTCCCAATCAATAAACATAACAAAAAAAAATTTTACTGCTTGAGTCAAGTTTGAGCTATCATCATAACTTGGTAACACTTCAAAATCGATAGACACCTTATCCAAAAGGGACCCAAAAATAAAATAATGATCACAGTCCATACAGTCAATGATGAAGTTAAAGAACCAATTGCATAAATCATTATCTACCTCATCTTTTACCTATGTACCTACATATTAAGCCGTTCATATGCCATTTCTTTCTTCAATAATTCAAAACAAAATTAAAGTCTGCTTATTAGCACCTGTTAAAGTGTTAAGTAGATCCTAATAGGTATTCAATCATTCTCTTTAATTCGTAGGCAACGTTTAAATGAAGTCAAAAAGTGATCGGTAAGTAAGGTAATCGATTTCGGTTTATTAAAGATGATGATCATATACCTACTATTATGGAGAATACACTAAAGAATTACACAGTAAACGAACATAATTATAACTAAATATTAAGAACACGCGCTACAATTTACACTACCTAGTCTTTGGATAATCAAGTTTCCTCCTCATAGCATTGATAGGCACACCCATCCATAAGTCGAGAAAATCTGCAAAAAATCACAAATAATTGATGTTAAGTGTATTGTATTACAGGATGCTGATGTTTAAAACCAAAACGATATGTGTATAAATACGTTCATGAGATCACGAAAGATATCAATTCAGTACAGGGATTCACTGAAGGTTCACGATGATTCGGAAGGTACGTACATCTGATTTTGATTTTATCTTTTTAGATTTGAAATTTGATAAAAAAACATGCTCAAATTTTTCAAAACACAGTGAAATATTCGTGAAAAGATTTTAATCTTTTGTATGTAACACATAACTATGCCTCTAACGATTAATCGATTTCAGTTTCCATGTAGTTTTATTGGCAGCAATAATTTTAGAAACGCTTCGTAAAGGTCGAGCGCTAACCCATATCGATCGAATTATATCTTCTTTCAGTGAAGAGCTAATAGCAGTAATGAAATCTTCAATGAAATCTTTATTGACGTGTAAAAGTGTTTGTGCAAACCTACTCACAAAAATAAAATCATTTATAATTTATCATAGAATTATAATTTACTCAGAGCATTCAAAGCAATCATTTTGAAATAACCTTTTAAATTTCAGACACTAATCCTTCTAGGCTTAGCACTGTGTGTGCTTGGCGATGGACATCACGCGATTTCAGAACAACGTATTAGAATACGGCACAAAGAACACCACGGGCATCATGGCGACTTGTCACATATCGGTTCCAAGAAGCCTGAGCATCATGAGGAATACGTGAGTCATATAATACTTTCGGTTCTGAGTTTTTAACGTGCGCGTGTACCACAGAACAGATAAAATTATCTGTTCTGTGGCGTGTACGGTCAGTGGACAGTGAGAAGTAACCACTATACCTAGTTTACTTGGTTAGGTGGATACTCATCTCGGTACACCGAATGCAGGTACTTACTTGTAGGGCACGGTGAAAATCGGTTTAATTGTTTCTTTTTTTTTTAGGCGTGGTCGTATCCATCATACGAGTTCTCATACAGTGTGCACGATCCCCATACGCATGACAAGAAAGGTCAGCAGGAGTCAAGAAAGGGAGATGAAGTGAAGGGCGAGTACTGGCTGATAGAACCCGATGGGCGCAAACGCACCGTCACGTATCACGCGGACAAACATAGCGGGTCAGTAGTACTTAGCTCCTAACAAACAATTTATCGAGTATCTATATTATTAAAAATAATGCAGCTTTATCTCAGTTGTATCAATGTGTGAACCACTGAATTTATGCCATAATATGGTTTTTTTTTCTTGATTCCAAATATTTTTTTTAGTTTCCACGCTACCGTCCATTACTCGGACCATCACCATCACATAACTGAACATTATGGCCACAAAGACGAAGACCACAAGGACGATAAAGAAGATGATGATGACAAAAAAGATAAAAAAGACCTCCACGATAAGAAAGATAGAGACGAAAAAAAAGATAAAGACGAAAAGAAAGATGAAGATGACAAGAAAGATGAAGACGACAAGAAAGACGACGAAGATGAAAAGAAGGAAGAAAAAGACGAAGGTATTAAAGAGGGAGAAGGAAACGAGGATGATGAACGTGGTGGAGAAGAGAGCCGAGGCCGCGAAGGTGGAGTTGTCAGGTGGGGCTATGGCCCTAAATGGACAACAGACAACCACAAAGAAGACAGACACCATGGTGACGACAGACGCGACCGTGTCGGTCGCAGAGGTCATGGACGTGATCGCGATGACAAACGTGATGACAAACGCGACCGCGATGAAGGCCGCCGAGGTCACGGCCGTGATGAAGATCGTGACCATAAAGAAGAGGACCGCGATCGTGAAGAAAGTCTGCTTTGGGAGGAGCGTCGCAAGTTTGATGAGCGACGTGGATACCCATCGCAGCTCACACCTTACTTCGGCCACGCCTCTCGCATCAACCCTCGTTTCTACAGACATAACCAACAACCTAGTATCGCTACACGTAATTAAACTAAGTAATAAAATGTACTCCTTGTTAAATAAAAGACTGAACGGCGGCAATGTAAACATGGTATTGTGTTAAATAGTTGTGATAAACTATGCTTCTAATTTTTTACTAACGATAAATATTATAATCATGCAAATGCTAGCCTTAGATAAAGGTATTAAGCGCTAATTATTGTGTTATTTCATACCCTAAAAATACTACTCCATCCTTGCGTTTATACGTGCAATTAACGATGCTTTTAAATCGAATCGCTTTTAAATCAATCAATGTCAGATGGATCTGTGTATACACATTAGGTCAATGAAAAATTTACGGTATGTATAGCATGCATACCGTATGTAAATTCAATACATTTCTGATCCTGATTATTTAGCATAAGCGTTATTAGTTTTAGATACTGAAATTCAGGTAAAAGTAATCCGCCATATCTAATATTATTACAATTTTCTAATTGCGGTCTACACTGTTACGCAGCAATTGCGTAGTACGCTGCGTAGCAATGACTAGAGTACGCTTCGTAGTAATTGTACACTGCGTAGCAAGAGCGCGTAGTACACTGCGCAGCATGTTATCTAGCGGCAGGATACTTGCTCATTGTAGTTTACGTAGTAGCAAGCGAGCAAATTGACCGAAATAGAACAATTCGCTGGTATATCAGGTTACAGAACTAAAAGGGTGGTATTCAAAAGTTAGGTCAATAACTGTCAGTCTGAATTGAGTTTGAGTCATACGAGGTTTATGGTATTTCAACATCTCTCATTTTTGGGCGTGCCTGGATCTACATCCAAAAAATAGTAGTATTTTGGCAGAATTAGAGTAGAATAGAAAGCTTTTAGATCAGACAGGAGTCCATAAGGTTAGTAATATAACTTATAGACAGTACGAAAAAAAGTTAATTTTGGTTTTTTTCCGGCCCGGGTCCGTTGTGATACAGAGGTAGACATAATCATCGTCATCATGTTTGTCATCGCGGCAGCCTTCTCAGATCTACTAGCAACAGCCCGAACTGCACAAGCATGGGGTTTACCAATTATTAGAACTAAAGTTCATAGTAAAGTTAAAGCTCTTATAGACTTGTTAAATAGACTGGGTACTCCAATGGGGACTCATTATTACCCATTGCTGAATAAGCTTTGGCCTCTAGTCTGTACCTCTACAGACTAGAGGCCAAAGCTTATTAATTTAAATGGTTCTGTACCCTCGTACAGAACCATTTAAATTAGCGTACCTACACTTTAGGCGTCCATGTTCTCTGCGGACGTTCTTCTACTTTTCAGCTATTCTATTAATGTTTTTTGTACAACGGTGCGTCTAAAGGTTTTACGACGCCAAACTTGCAGTTGATTTTAGAACGATTTTGACAGCTGAAAACTTGACGTAACCCCGAGAACTGAGGCGGCGGCCCACTAAAATGAAAAATAAAGGAAGAAAAAACACGTTTCTTGAATAGTAAAATTTGAGACGCCTTTAATTTTTGATTTTATTATTTGTTGTTATAGCCGCAATACACACACTCTGTGAAAATATCAATTGTCTACCTATTACGGGTCACAAGATTCAGCCCGATGACAGTCAGATGGACAGCGGAGGCATAGTAACAGGATTCCCTTAGCACCCTTTGCGCACGGAAGCCTAAAAACAATAATAGAATGTGATATTATTCTTTTTCATAATACCGAAGACAATTGACGTCTTCAGTATTATGAGCATGCGTCGACCTCACAATAACTTTATTAATTTTGATATAAATTCTCACTAAATTGGAACTTCAATATGGTTGACATTGGAATTGTATTTTGACATCTGAATAGTATTTTAACATTGGAATTGTATTTTGACATTTGAATTGTATTTTGACATTTTAAGTTTATTTTGACATTTTGATATTATATAAACTATTATGTACTTATTAATTGTATTGACCTGTTATTTTTTTATCTGATTTTTGTTTAAATTTTCTTATTTTATGTTAGTTAAATCATCGTGTACTTTTATTAAAATTTTGCATGTCGAATCTTGGGCAGAATGTATGGCTCAACCTTAATTCTTCACGACCATATTTGTATATTTACCTGCATTCTAGCAAATAAATAATTTGATTTGATTTGATTTGAAACTATACCTAACTGACACATACATAGACAAATATACCGTGTCTTTTTATGATGTGCAAGTAACATTCAACCTTAGGATGATAAAGCAGTTACGAGAGCGCCTTCACAACAATACTTTTCAGTAATACATCACAAAGAAGTAAAAGTGCTACTGCATAATTATGTATGGGTTATTAGGATACAGAAAGCAGCGTGATAAAAAAAATATGAGTTCTTTATCATGGTTTTTAAGGTGCTTGAGTCGAGTCGATGTTTCAAAATGAAAATCCAAGATGGTGAAAACTTTATGAGAGCTTCTAAATACTTATACTAGATGGCAGTGTATTAAAACGCGTTTTAAATTCACACTTTCCCCCTCTCTATGTCTCTTTCTATACAAGTGCGTGTGCGTGTGAGTAAACCGCAAGGAGCTTAGTGAAGGGACGGGAATCCCCTACCCCACACGATTTAAAAAAACTGTCAGGAAATCTGTCAGCTGTTTAGAAAGTTGAAATTAGTTGCCCATTCCGAAACGTATTACGTAAAAAAGTTTATTTTGGTAAGATATTAAATTAGTACGATAATTGAAGTAAATGATTTACACAGTTAAGAATTCGCCCCTGGATATACATCATGCCCAGGTCGCCTTCAACACGGCCGTGTGCTTAAGAAAAATACTATAGCAATCACCAATCCACCTTTTAATTTATGCATACATACGACCTCATTCATTGTTTCGAACATCATCATCTCCTATGCTTTTCCCAACAATTTTAGGGGTCAGATTCCAGCAGCAGCACTTGCAGCTGAATCCTGTAATAAAACCAGTTTTTTACGTAGAGTGACTGCCTACCTGACCTCCACAACACAACCCAGTCACTGGGTAACATAATCCTTGGTAAGGCTGGTTGTCAGACTTTCGAGCTTCTGACGACCCGTAACGACTGTCGAAGATCCACAAATGACACCAACAGCTTAACGTGCTTTCCGGGGCACGGAGGGGTCTCGGTTTGTAGATATGGCCACCTATCCACGGACCGACCACAGCAAGCCAGTCAGGCTGTTGTTACTTAGCCACGAGCCCCTGATTGCTTCGGAAATGAAAACAAGAAATTCGCCATCGAACCTCTTGACAAGATCTCTAAAAATATTTACTTTCAAGTACAAATCATAGTGAACTAATTAATAGTTCAATAAACTTTAGCCAATCACATGAAGCCACGCTCGTATTCACTGTATTATACTACACAGATAATGACTAAACGGTGAAGAGTGAATCGTTCACGCATATGATTGGTTCCTACCTCCTACATACGTATCGTATAAACGTTCATTCGTCCTTTTTCCGTAGACTTACGCCCACACGTTTTGACACTTGTGTGGTAAATTCTAATTTTATATTTTTATGTTAACTATTCATTTAATAATTTCTTCAGAAGTAATAAATTATTGAAGAAGTCACTTTTTATCTTTACCGTTTCGTAGTTTCAGTTTTTTTGCGAGAAACTGCTCCTGAAATTTTCTTCTACAGTGTTCCTTCAAAGCGCATTCTTAAAACTATCAAAATATATGTGTGTGTAATTTGATTTGATATTTCCATACAAAACTAAATTTTAAATTGCTTACTGGTACTTTTACCTAATCAGCTAAATACTGAAATTGCGGAAAATTTATTCTCCTCCAATAACATTTAACCCTAAAATAATTATTTTAACTGTGAGGATACAGAACAATTACCTCTGAATCCGGGAAATTGTCCATACATAAGTGCCAATAATATCGATTATGTATCAGTATTTATGCGTGCAGCCAGTTTTATGAACGTCTCGTTAGTGGATCACTGTACAACATGCTTTACGTGAGTCTTTTTTTTAAGAACCTTTCTGTTGCTAATTTAATTCAGCATTTAGTCAGAAAAGACTAGTGAACTTTAGCTAGGTTGTTGACCCCTGACATCACAAATATCTTTGAAATATTTTCTTTAGGGCACATCCCCTCTGTGATTACGAGACGCATATTCGTCGTTATGATTGAGATGCTAAACGTGTCTTGGTAGCTTTGAGTAGCCTGTCTAGAAATTAAGCAAACAATTTTTTTATAAGATAATTTAAGCAACTGTCACCTTTATTACTTTCAGCTACTACTACTAGCGACAGTCTCAGTGGCAATAGCGGCTGATGCCGAGAAGGAGGTACAGCCAGAACTGAAATCTGCAGAATCTGCGCTGCCAATCCGTGTACTCGATGATGAACGTCGGTACCGCTTCGAAGATGGCTTGGAACTGATTCGAAGCCGCGACGATAGCTCGCGCCTGCACATTAACAATTATCGTGATAGCCGACGTAATGACTACCGCGATGGCCGCGATGGCCGCCAGGGCCCGGTCAGACTTGATTTCAAGGAAGAGGACAACGCTGGCCCACTCATCTTGCGGTCTCCGGACCCACTACCCAGTCATGTAAGTTGGAACAAAAGCTATAATAGATTAAATTTACTTGAAGTTGGAGTGTAAAATTAATGATAGAGAATAATGTATTTTTATTTTCCAGGGTAACCCGGATATCGAACGTCAAAATAAGTAAGTTTCATATATTTTGTGTAGGCATGTCAGTGTAGTGACAGAAACAATACAATATAATTTATCATCAATCTTTAAGATTGGCTACACTATTTCTTAAACCACAGCATGGATAGAGATGGATTAGATTGTTCACAATACAGATTAACTGTCTTTTGTTGTAAACATTACCAGTCATCCCATCTGTTTTCAGAATCATCGCTGACGTATACAGCCCGGACTACTACCAGCCCACCTGGATACTTGACTACAGATACCTTAAAACTGGCGGCAGGGACTACACCCGCGGCCCCGGCGGTCAGATCCTGATCCTACCAAAGAACGTCAGGACCAACGAACAAAAGGAGTTCCCTGACTTTGACAGCTTGCTCGAACACCTCCGCTTAAGTCGCTTGTCGGAACGTGCGAAGAACAGCGGACGTGGGCGCGGAGATGACAACGACGCGAGGCGCGGCTACCTAAACATTGACCTCGGCCAATATGGCCGCGGACAGCAGGTCCACCAGAAACAACAACAACAGAACCCATGGAAGGCGAATCGTAATCACTAAAGCAGTAGCAGAGAATTTCAAAATTTTCTCTTCATAAAATAATCTGTATAAATTATCTTCCTTTGCTAAACGTACGCCTTAAAAAGACACCATTTAATTGGACATATTTGGCGATTTTATTATTTCTAATTAATTCTCAAATGGTTCTTCTAACTATAATCAATTAAATAAAATACTACTAATAAATATATCCTTGTACCTCTTCTATGTTTTAGTCACACATATGTAAAGGGAGGTTTATTGGTGATAGAAGCAATTTGGTGATAGACTCTTAAAAGTCTTCCAAAACATTACCTATGGGCGCAATTTTGCGTAATAATGTGTCTTATCCTACATCTTGTCCACCTTTGTGGTGAATTGGTTGCATCATTCTGCGTGCATAGGTAACGTTTTGAAACACTTTTAAGAGTCTATCACCAAATTGCCTGTATCACCAATAAACCTCCCTTTACTATACATCATAATTCAAACTGTTAATGTACCTACACCACAGCTAAATACTAAAGATGTTCAAGACTGCTTTTATTCTCATATTTTTTACTTCATGTTAATTATATTAAAATACCTATTTACATGTAAAAAGAAAAAAATACCTACTTAAAAAATGTATCCCCATTATCAGTAAATTAAAACACTGTATAATGCAACACGTGTAATTTATTTACACCCCTACATTAAACATAGGTAGTAGCTAAACTAACAATATTAAAACCGTAGATTACTATGGTCAAAAACAGAAACATTTGTGTACGCTAAGTTTCTATTACACAAAGGACATATCGTATCCAAAAATTAAAGTGCTAGAAAAAAAAAAGTACCGTTTTCTTATGGGACATTTCCCATAAGAAAACGGTACTTTTTGACACTTGAATGATGTCCTTTGACAAAATTATTGTCAATGTAATTACAGTAGTCAAAAATGGAGATATATATTTTATGTTATACCTACTTATCTGCACACCCACAACCCAGTAACTGGGTCGGCATAGCCGAGCGTTAAAATCGAACCTTATGTAGATAAATTGTTTGGAAAAAGCCTCTCGGCTTACCTTGAATTGTGTAGAGTTGAATCGAAAATGATGAATGACGAATTTGTGTAGTAATTGCTTCGGGTCGGTTTTGTTGATCAACAAATAATGCCGAATCGAATGTGCCGACCCGAAAATGTGTTCATGTGTGTTGCAGTTGTGTCCTATTTTAAGTGGCCGATAAATACTTATGATTGAATTTCAGTGTTTACAGTGATTAGATGGTAAGTTATTAAATTGTGATATTGATTATCCTACCATTAACTAAAACAAATGGAATCTTAATAAATAAACACATCAAATTGTTTGCTTTTTTATTCCAAACTGAAAATAACAAAATCGAAATGAGTTTTGTTTTATATAGCTCAATAAACAGGCAAATCCAATATTGTTGTTTCAATGTTTTAGGTAATAAAATCTCCCTACAACATAGTTTCGAATTCACAAAGACTCGCTGTAAAACATATTCTAACATGTGCAGTGAAGTTTAAATTAAATTGTGTACCAATTGTTTTAGTCCTGCAACTGTAAAGAAATAATAAATGGTAAGATCCATCGCCGTTTAATTCAATTAAAAACATTGAATCAGTTTCTATGTACTCATCACAGTTATTTTACCTGTCAGCAATCTTAGAAACAGACAATCAGAAACCTTATTGATCAATTTGATTCTGCCAGTGATAACCGTGAAAGTACTGCTATGTTACATTTGTACATTTGTCCCACGTTTGTGTACAACAAATTGACAGACACGGTGCTGACATCGATACATCTTTAGTTTCTGTTAGCTAGTTAGTGTTGTTGTGTGTCTGTAGTGTGTGTTCTGGTAGCACCCCAGGGATTAGTATTCAGCGGAATTGTCAGAAAGGGTTACCGCCGCCCCGGAACATAAAGGGCTAAGGAAGGAACACGGATGGGTTTTAGTCAGTAAGAGTCTGACACTCCCATCCGCTCCCACCCAGAGCGGGAGGTGTCATTTGACGATTTCCCATCCTAAAAAAAAAAACATTTGTATTCCTATCAATCAACTACTACTCACTCAGCCTATCGCAGTCCACTGTTTAACATGGGCCTCTCATAGACCCTGTCCTCCGCCTTCCGCATCCAGTCTATATACTGTAATATTCTAATAATAAACATTCTGGTAATGCAAATTAGTTTACTAGGAAGTAAAGACACGTAGAAGTATAGTCACAGTAAGATGTCTTCTTTGAAATCACACGAAACACACTGAGTACTGATTCTAAATCGTACAAATCCTGAAGAAGAAAAACAATAATAGTGATCGGCAAAAGTGGAATAATCATCAGCAACAACACGTCTGCAAATCCCTTGACGGTTTAATTAAATGCTAACTGTATTCGAAACAAAAACGTAGAGAAACCAATGATGAAGCCACGCCCAACGCAGACAATCAATCAAATTAACAAATTTAATTAATAATAACTTTACTTGTAAATGTCAAGTCGAAAAAGTAATCAAACTGATTATTTTCGCATTTATGTACCTAACTTTCGATGTAAACTAGTCTCACAACACACCGCCGTAATATCTAAAGAAACTGTGCTTCAGAATCAGCTGTTTTATGAGCGTTGATTAGGACAACAGTCTCACTAATTGGTATTTGTGACGTCCTTCCTAAACAAATTGGACATGTGATCGCGTGTTCATTATGTGTATTTATTGAATTATTACTGGCGTGAGCAATATTGACGGATTTCCAATTAATCTGTGTAATGGATCGTGACGCCCTTGATACCTGCAAATGAAACTTAGGTTTCACGTATTAACTCTATTATTTTTCTACTAATTGGTGAGAATCTAACCTAATGTCGTTATAATTGCAAGTATTGCACCCCGAATCGACACACGGACAGGAATATAAGGTGAACAATCCGCGAAGTTTTCATAGTTGAAGTCCAGCTAACAAACAAATATTATATCTAACAAAATGTTTTTACAAGTGAGTACATATATGATTTTAGACAAAGTTATTTATTCATCAATTTGTAAAAATAGCGGTAATGTCTTAATTAAATGAAAAAGTGTTTCTGCCTATTTTTCTACTAACTAATTACAGAGTACGTATAAATTAGCCAAGTGTTGAAGTGATAACAATTATGTTCCTTTAGCGGAATACAGCATTTAAACGTAACATTCCCGAAAGGATGGCTTTATATACATGAGCAGTTGCATTTACATACATGAATATTCGTGTAATATGAACCATATCAGTTGCCGACGTGATTAAAGTGTAGCTACAGCACTAGAACAGTGTGGTTAAAAGTGGGGCGTTTTAGATCTGTCTTCTTTAACTTTTGACTTGCAACAACTGCAGATTCTCAGCCCAATATCAGTGAACGATCTTTAAATTTTGCGATCTGTCAGGTGGCTGCCCTGTGTCTGCTGGCTGTGACTGCGCACACCCATTCAGCGGTGTCGCACCAGTCCCGTGTTGACCACCACAAGCATGGTCACGACATCCACCACGAGCAGAAGATCCACCACCCGATCCACCACCACCACCACCACGATGACCACAAACATCACGACGATGGACACCACGGACATCATGATGAACACCACAGGCATCACGGTGGACACCACCACGGTCATGACGACGGACATCGGGATGAATACCACCAAAGGGATCATGTAAGTACTGTTCTTCTTGTTTGCGTGGCTCAACTAGATAAAGTTTTTAAATGATGTAGTTTCTGATCAAGGAGCCAGTACCGTTATCTCTCTTAATTGTTTTATTCTTTTTAAATCAGGCTTTGCGTGATGTCTGTGCGATTTGCTACTGAAATATTAATATATAATATTCCCTTTCGAATATTGTGAAGGTTCTATCTATAAATCAAATACTTTCTCGAAATATGTACCTAAATATATATAGTTATCGTATTTATTAATATTGTTCAAGTTAATGTGCTTACTTATACGTTTACTCCTTTTTATACATTGACATGGTAATGTCCGAGTCTGAAAAAAAACAATTCTCTTTAGAAATTTCATCGTGGTTGTCACACAACTACGACCCCACCTATCTACTTCTCTTGCAAACAAAAATTTCAAATTTCTCTTAATCCAGGAACACCACCACCCATCATACAAGTTCGAGTACTCCGTGAAGGACGGACACACGGGCGACCACAAGTCGCAGCACGAGCACCGCGACGGCGACCACGTGAGCGGCTCATACTCGCTCGTCGAACCCGACGGCAATGTGCGCACTGTTCACTACACCGCTGATGACCACCACGGGTACATATCCTCCTTCTGTA
Organism: Gortyna flavago; assembly: GCA_963669345.1. Classification (NCBI taxonomy): domain Eukaryota; kingdom Metazoa; phylum Arthropoda; class Insecta; order Lepidoptera; family Noctuidae; genus Gortyna; species Gortyna flavago. The sequence goes on from OY770131.1 coordinate 7,331,331, forward strand.
GACCACTGCTCTCCCCAAAAAGGCTAGGATGGGTACTTTCAAAGGTAGACAAGAGAGTCCAAAAACTTTTCGTGCTGAATTTATTACTGTGGTCATCTCTTGGTGACCATCCAAATTAATAAGAATCAGGGAACTAAGCTAAGATCCAATACATTTTTAACATTAAACGAAATAATTTAACTTCATTATTACGAGCTGGCTGACACCTGTGTACCACAAGTAACACGGTACCAATTTGTACCAGCTCGTCCCTGATACCTATCAGTCTACCTAGCTAATTCAATCGTAATCAGTTGAACAAAACCAACTGTCCCCAAAATTGACATAATCTGTGGGCTAAGTTCATTAATCATCAGCACAACGCCACAAGGTTATTTTGGCGCGTGGCCAAAATTGGAACTAACGCCGACATCTTATTTTGTCAATACAATTTCTCTGGCAATTGCAAAAATGTTCTATACCAACAACCCTATCATCACCCTATCATTCAGGCGCCAAAAGATTCTTGTAAGAACACATTTCCATAATTCTCTTTTCTTTGTTACAGTTTCAAAGCTGATGTTCACCACAAGACGGCTCACCACCACATCATCCCCCACCACCATCATGAGCATCATCATGATCATGGTCATCACCATTAAACTGGACTGTCTCATTCATACGAATTCTTCGATTTTGACTAAATGTACTCATTTATCATTAACTTTCTCGCAAAGTACGTCAGCGCTGACGAATAAAACTTATTTAACAAAAATATTGCCTTTAATTAATCTACGACTTATGTCTATTACAGATGAATATTTACACTCTATCCATCTAACTTACGGTCAGACATTCAGCATGACGAATCCTGATTTTATTTTAATTCGTGACATTTTTTACGATTCGTGTTCGCGGTAAGAGTTGAAAGGGCAACTAAACAAAAATAATAATAGGATTCTATTGAAAAAACCATGCATCCATGTGTGAACTTGGTGTTAAAAGTTAGATTCTGCATTTAGATTTGTTGTTAATAGTTAGATTTGTCTGGATTATGCCCATGTACTACAGTAAAGCCGACTCCTGGGTTGTAAGAGCTAGCCTTCGCTGGACGCCTAGCTGCACTGCCTTGACCCGGGATGCCTCTCTCGGATGTGTATCCTAGGCCTGGGTCTTCGTAAGTGTCGTGTCCACTGGTGGCTGGATCGTCATGTTTGTATCCCGTACTGAGGTGAGAGTGATTGTTTGGCTCCTTCCTCCTCACTACTGCATTAAATCTTGAAAAGAATAGTGAAACTCGCTAAATTATTTATTCTATCTTCTAGAAGTTCTTCCACTCTTGTTAAACAGTTACATCATAAAAGAGGTTTAGAAACATCTAAAATTGTCCGTGTCTGTTTAGCCAAGTTTAGGCGATTTATCCTAATATTATTTTGTTAATTTAAGTTCTGCCTTATCAATTTAAATATCAATTACTAAAGTGAAGGGATACTCTATAGAGGTTCAAGTTTTTGAAAGCAAACAATACCCCATATTTCTAATAGTTTTTTTGTCAAACAACACGATTTATTTCTAATAAATATTAGTTCGCCATATACATATTTAGTATTCAATGTAATTTGTTATTGTGACAGGTAACAAGAGTAATTTATGAGTCCAGTTTATTGTCACAAATTTATTGCAAAATTTCGGTTCTTATTTGGGGAAAATGTGTGTTATAAACAATAAAACCTCGGCTTTGTAGTGGCACCCTCACTATCCCCGACGACGCCACTACCCTCCTCCAGGAGAGCAGTAAGGCCACGAGCACTATCAGACGACAACACAAGCCCAGACATCCGTCCTTCCGTCCTCGCCACCGAGGCCCGTCGCGACGTCCCGCACCATCACCGTGCCCGCCCCGACCCTTGCTCGAGCCAGCCCGCGCAGCTGAGCCTGTAGTTTTAAATTCGCCCCAAAACACTAATAATAATACCGATCCAGCCTGTCCCTTGCTGTCCTCTTCCAGCGACGCCCTGAGCCGAGTCGCATAGTTTTTAAGTTATTGTTTGCCCTGGCTGGAGGCCTTAATTCGAGGCATCCACAGGAAAGTCCGGTTAAGCAGTAGCCATCCTCATAAAGGATGAACTGCGAGATGCCATTGTTAAAAAAAAAAAAGCTTTGTAGTGGCCCCACTACATTTATAAACTTTGCACTTTTAAAACTTCTTCATAATTCAAGCATGCGGACAATATATTTACCCGTCTATCTAATATTATATATGAAAGTTTAGAGCCTTTTCTCACATAGTTCCCTCCCGTTTGGACTATTGTCATCTACCACGTTAAATACTATACAAAAGAAAGATGCGCATTTCCACTGACCCATGCAAGGCATCTGCGGTGTACTCCACGGTTCGCAGAGCGCCATCAGGTTCATACAACGTATAGACACCGCGCACTTTGTCGCCGTCGCGGGTCTCCCAGTGACTCTTCCTGTCTCCAGTCTGGTGGTCTGATACTTCGTACTTATACTCGTACTTTGCCTGTAACATAACAAAGAAACGATCGATAAAAAAGAACTTATCAGCTTCCTCTCCGATATGTACCTATGTATATGTATATGCGTACGTTAAAGATAATCAAGCTTTGACTACTTTTTCTTTTATATCAGGCAAGGAATTAAAATAAATAATTATAATAATCATTTATTACAGAATGAAAATAAATCTCAACTTACATGACTTGCACTACTACTTGGAACCACAGGAGTTGGAGCTAAAATAAAAATAAAATTCATTAGGTTAAATTCAAATAAACGCAAACTTTCGAAAAGTACCTGTAGTATCGTTTACGTAAACAAAATGAAGATTAACAATTACTAGTAATTGGAGCAACCGGTGCCGCCTGTAGCTGATGAAACACAATGCTCTGCGAGGATGTAGCGTGCTGCAACATGGCGACAGGCGACCCACTCGCGAACAACCAACTGTTCAACAGCCACACCAACTGAAACAAAACAAAAAATATATCAAATCCATCGATGTAATTACGCTGACCACGCCCATTACGCGCTTTAAACTAGAACTAGGAAAGGCCTACAAAAATAATCGTGGCAACTTTATGTAGATCGCAACATTTGATATAGGCGTTCAAACAACGAGGCGTATTATAATTATATCAGAAATATTTTAGAATGCAAATGGTAAGTACAAGTAGTTGAAGTCTTATAAAAACCTGCCTTAAAATAAACAAAATCCATATTGCGGAGCTGCTATCAAAGACGTAAATAAGGCAAGCCAGTGGATTGAAGGGTCTCGTCTCTTCGAACTGCATTTTATAGGGTCATCTGATCTGATAAGTAGAACAATGCGCTTGTCGCCGGATGTATGCATCGACAAAGGTCCTTGTCAATTAAAATACTTGATAGCACTGTATGCAAACGTAAATGAGATAATATGTAGTAAAACATTACTATTCGCGTTTGATTGTGATTTGATATTCTTGTTTTGATTTTTTTTTTGTCATGTGTTTTGTTATTGGAGGAATCATAGTTGAATGGCAACAGAGCTGGGTGGATCATTTGATGATCATGAAGATCGGTACTTTTATTTGAACGAACTTCTTCTTCGTGTCACAAATTTTGCTGGCCCAAAACTTAGCCACTTGAAAATATTATCAAAATAAAGCTGACCTAAAAAAATCATTCGAATCATTCGAAATCATTTTTTTATTTTTTTAAGTCCATCGGAATTGATCACAAATCGCCCAAATACTCGAAAACAAAATACCAATAAATACAATTTATTACATTCTTATTTGTAACTAGCTTCTGCCCGCGACTTCGTCCTCGTAAAATTTCTTGTTTTAACATAAAATATATCCTATGACACTCACAAATAATGTGGCTTTCTATGGGTAAAAGGATTTTCAAAATCGGTTCAGTAGATCCAGAGATTACCCCTACAACCTCAGACACTTTACCTCTTTATAATATTTGTATAGACTAGCTGCGCCCCGCGGTTACACCCACGTAAATGTCGATCCCGTGGGAATATCGGGATAAAAAGTAACCTATATGTTAATCCAGGGTGTCAGCTACCTCCATACAAAGTTTTATCAAAATTGAGCGTGGAGAAGTAACAAACACACACACTCACAAACTTTCGCCTTTAAAATATTATAGTGTGATGGCTTTATTTCGACCTCTGATTTGTTTTCACATGAAGATTAGCTCTCCTCCTCCTCTTAGTGAAGATCGTATATTTATGGTGAAGGTTGCACAAGTCCGGAAATAAAATAACAGTAATATTATTCAGGTTTGTATTATAAGTTGGTAGGCAGGTACTTATTAGTTAGTTAACTGATTCCTGGTTTCTTTTATTCAATTATAGTGGATAGACAGATGCGCTTATATTGGAACTAGATCTTGTCTTAGTTGATGACACTCAACCACCAATAGCTTAGGTATACCTAAGGTTAGACACAGAGTGAGATATTACGTCGTCGTCCAGTACGTAGGTAACTAACTAATGAGAACCTATATTTTCCGTTTTAACTATATACAATGAAGTATTGTTATTTCTATGTCACCAATCACTGCTTCTTGCAGTACTTAAGCAGTGCTTTTATTTTCTTGAGTCCCCCTAAAAGTATTTTTTAAGTTTAAACCCGAAAAGCCCTCCAGAATTTTAGTCGCTAAATACAATGTAGGTGCAACTGCTACATCTAGCGTAAGTTCATAACATTAAGAAACCTTTATGTAACTTGGTTACGTTCACTTCACCAGTTACAGAGTTTGGAAGTAGATAGGCAGCCTCAGTGCTCAGTCACGATATTTTCGCTAGAGGGCACTGTATTTCATTGATCACTTAGTCCTGACGATTAAGATACTGTTAATAGCCTTTTACTGTCCATTATGTTTTAGGCTTTACCAGCATTGACCCATCGTTAATAACACTTAGAAAACGTTGTTTGACCTTGCTGTTATGAATCACAAATAAAAGCTTTTCAATTGAATTGAACCTACGCTTAGACCACTGAAGTCGTGAGATATTAGTTTTCCCTTCACGATTTGCAAATGGATTCATGATTGCGGTGTATTGCTACTCTAATAGGACGTACAGAAGGATTACTCTTATCTTAGAATAATTCCGTAGCAGTCATTTTATTGTGGAAATCACACAAAAATATCTAGTGTCAATTTATATAATATTAATTTTATACAAATTAACAAAAAGATGCGAGTGGAAACGCTGAGAGTCACCTTATTGGTGATATTCTTCAGAATTGTCAGGTGCGTAGAACTCGCAACGGTGTGTATGAACGATCAGATTTATGAACGTAAACGAAGAAAAAGGAGTATGTAAGGATCGTAGCTGAGCAGGTGGTGTTCTGTAGTTTCTCCCTACCCCTAATTAACAAAATCCACTAGAGGTAACCAGAGTATAGTTCCATAATTATATTAGTTAACCAAATAAAACAATATACTTAGCAATACAAAAACTAAATCAATACGAGTAAACCAGCCAACAAAACGCATTAAAATATTACAAGAGTATATGCAAAAAGGCAGGTTCATGAATGCTGCTTACATATCTCATAACGTAATCTATGCATGAAGTGAACATGTAAATTCTTATTAGTACGAGTACTTTGCGAAATATGTACGGAATTAGGTAAAGAACTTACCTATACCATATTATACCTATAGAAAAAAAAAAAAAAATAAAAAAAAAAAAAAAAAATTAAGTCTATAAATTGTTTAAAGATCAAAGTATAAATCAAAATTCTAATCCAAATTAATCAAAGGAAACATAAATCCAATTATGAAAGTCTCTAAGGTGTCATTGTGGGTGTTAATTGGACCGTTCATTACTACTGTCCGGGTTAGTCTAAATTGAATTGTACTTCTCTTGTACAATCACTACTTGCGACACCCAGTGAGAAAAGAAGGTAGATGAAATTACAAATCGCCAAATACGTGGGATTTCAATTCGGATTATACCTACTTGGACGTGACCCTTGTATTGAACCCATTTAGGTATGCGCAATTATTAGACCCTAACTGAGAATAAAAAATACATTTAAGATTCCATATCATGCAATGATAAGAAATATTAACATCAGTAGGTACTTTTACCTCACTGTTGGCCTCCCTTACATAAAAAATTCAACGAAGTAATAAAACCTTTATCAAGAATCGTTTTGTTGTAAAATAAAAATCATATCAAAAGTAATTTGCTCCAAAAACGCAAACCAAAATGGAATTTACTTAATCAACAATTTCAAATTCTACTTTCGTAATACATAACAGCTGTCTATCCTTTAATTACTACGCAAATAAAATGTATCACGCCGATAAAGATAAGATAATAAACGTCGAAACTTGTGCAATTGATGCAACACATAATATAAAACCACTTACATCAATTAAAGAAATCATAAAACGAAGGAACGTAACAGCTATTTAAAAAAAAACATGTTTGGTTTACGATCGTCGCAAGTCATATGTAAAATATTATTGTCCAATAATTGCATACATATCTATACTTTGTAGGCGTGACGCAACATAGCCTAGCCAATTAAATCTAGATCAGCTCGCCAATCTACTGGCGCTCATAAACGTAGGTCCTTTCCGTCAGGTCATTAATTTCTTTGACACTGATATCTGTGGCGCTTAAATAGTTATGTAATTTGGACCTTTATGTACCTTTAAAAATATGTTTGTCTGTCTGTTCCAAAGGTTTGTTTTTTTGAAGGAAAGTTGGTGGGAAGAATGTTTGAGTTTCTGACGAACGCGGTTTGACTGGGTTAGAAAGATAAAAGTATGAAAAAGAATATATTATGTTCTATGTCCTATCCAGTCACTTCTTAAATGCAGACAGCAAGATTTTCAGATTAGATGATTCACAGGACCTCAACTCTTGCAACTCTCAAGGATTGCAGCAAGCAAATCTTCGTGATTTTCTAGCTAGTTATTGGTCAGGAAAATAGACAGCAATTTAAATATTCTATTAGGACATATACCCTAGACTAAATACTCGTATGCAGATACATGTTTCATATACGACAGCCCACCTGTACGTGGACCACTTCGCAATGCATCGATTGCACACTTTCACCGCTGTTACTTACTAAACTAAACATCTAGCCTATCCCATATATAATTCACGTCATAATAATTCATGTCACAGAGACTAACGTGGCACAGATAAAGAAAATGAAATGCAATAAATATGGTGGACCTTGTCTCCTCCGACCGAATAAGGCTATTACACAATGGTAATGATTTCTTTAATCCTGTATCTCATTGTCAGTACCAAGCTTTGAATACTTCGTGCACAATGGATAATGTTTATTATCATCTGTATTAATCTTTAGAAGTAGAATAGATATTCTATCTAAAGGGTCAAATTAAATTAGCTAGCGAAACTCCGCAGACGTGATGAGAATCGGTGTCTAAACTTGATAAAATTAAATTAATAAAATTAAAAAACAAAAACTAAGATAATTTGATGATTTTTTTTTGGGTCATCGAACACAGTACTAATGTAGTAACTCGAAACATCACGACAAAATAAAAGAAAACAGATTTTCTCTAAATTACTAGCGGTCATTGACCGCAAAAGAAAACGTTTAATAGTATCATGTTTAGATATCGATACCCATCACGCCTGCAGTTTTGCAAGCAAAATTTTTTTTTTTTTACCCTGTACCTATATCTATTGACGAAAGTGTAATAAGTTTCCTCAACGTAACCTTAGCAAATGTCAGCGAACATTCTTCATAGTTCAGTAAATTAAGAAATAAAACCTGTGCAGACAGGTTGTTGTTTGATTGACTTACATTCACCTGTGCATTGTATTTCAGCTAACCAATTACTTACTGTGCTGTGTCGGTTACGTACCTGTGAATAATACTGTGTCGTAAGTGACAATAAGATTAGGATTATAGCATAATATAATTATTAGTTATACGGTTCGGTATCACTGATCTATAAATATAGAATAGTTACTTTTGATCCCTGAAATATTTGCTAAGTATTCCCTGAAGGCTCCAAGAATACGTGATTTTTCCTTGATTTTTCTTCCAACTGGCTCTGATTATTGGTGAACTCTTTACTTGCAGATAATTAATAAAAAATCTTAGAAAATATAAGATACGCATAGGCTGAAAATAAACTTTTCAATTAACTAACATGTTAATGTAACGATTCGTAGCGCTACATTAACAGTTCATAATGCAACGTTGCGCCTGCGCTATCAGCCAGTCATGAGTACTTACGTTATGACTGAGTCATCAAAGTATTTGGCATTCGGTCGGTATTCAGATGACTGACAGCTAATAAAGCAACTTTGTAAACCCACAAGAATTTATGCTACTTTACATTGATACGTCAGAAGCAGATTAATTAAATTTGATCGAACAACATCGTTTTATTAATAATGCTTTTTATTTTTTTACAAAGAGTCCATAGAGCGTCCAGTTTAACGAGATGCGACTGAATAGGTTTCAGTATTGTCCAATGTACAGTACAGGTTATCGGGGCGACTGAGATCTGACCCCAGTAACGCAATAACAGGGCGTTAACAATAGATTTAGAAAGGCTCTAGACTAGATCGAGTTTCTATTTTACTTCAAAATTTATAAACAACTGACTGCCTCGTTTGTCTAGTGATCGCAAGCGCTACTTCTGAGAATGAGGTTCTGGTTTCGATTCTCAGGTCAGGCAATTATTGAAAAAATAATAAATGATAAATGATTTATTTTCTGTAAGTAGGTTTGTACAAACACTTTTACACGTCAATCATATTTTTTTAAACTAGATGAGGTCGGCGTTTCCTATCTGACTATTCTGAGAAGAAAGGCCGAAACAAACTCAGAGGTCACAGTCTCTTTTAAAGTCCAGACATAATCTTGGTCAGATCATGTGAAGACCATGTAGATTGGTGTCTGAAATGGTCTTTTAAGGAAAGAACCACACAGATTGAGCGGACCTGTCCAGTCAGTGCACGCATTTGTCAAAATCGTGCAGCTCAACTCAGAAGTTGAGGAGCTCAACGATTCGACGAACAATACCAAAGAAAGGACATTTGGGTAGGCCGCGTAATGTACTCAAACTGCCAGATCATGATTAAAACTAACTAAGAAGGAAAACAGTAAAAAAAAGAAATGACCCACATAGTCCTCACATTCACAACAATTAAATAAAAAAAAATAAAAAATACTTTACAAGTAAATATTCATGTCATTGTATATATAAAAATCATCAATGTCAAAGTGTATATAAAAATTCGGGCATATTCTTTGAGGGCCATGTAGATTGGTGTCTGAAATGGTATTTTGAGGAAATAACCACACAGATTGAGAGGACCTGTCCAGTCAGTGCACGCATTTGTCAGAACCGTGCAGCTCAACTCAGAACTTAAGGAGCTCAACGATTCGACGAACAATACCAAAAACAGGACATTTGGGTAGGCCGCATAAACTACTCAAACTGCCAGACCATGATTAAAACTGAAACAATTACCCACATAGTCCTCACATTCACAATAATTAAAATAATATAATACTTTATACAGTAAATGTACATGTCATTGTTAAAGAAAAATATATATTTTGAAAAAAAAAAAAAAAAAGTGTAAAACAGCAAAATGAAAAAATAAAAACAACAATTACAGTCTAAACCTATTGGAGCAGCTCAATCCCAAGCCTTTTTGTCCTCAATATAGTCTTTTACAGTATAATAGGCTTTCTGGCATAGTTTTCGCTTTATAAAAGATTTGAATTTATTAAGGCTTAGTTCTTGAATGTGACTAGGAAGTTTATTATAAAAACGTATACATTGGCATCTAAACGACCCACCTATTTTCTTGAGCCTTGTTGTAGGAACAACAAATTTGTGTTTGTTCCTAGTATTTATGTTATGGATATCACTGTATTTTTTAAACAGATTAATATTTTTATGTGCATACAAAAGATTATCATAAATGTACTGAGAAGGCACAGTCATTATATTAATCTCTTTAAATTTGTCTCTGAGGGAGTGTCTGGGACTTAATTTATAAATGGAACGAATTGCCCTTTTTTGTAAAATAAAAATTGTCTGAATATCGGCGGCATTTCCCCACAACAGAATACCGTACGACATCACACTATGAAAATAACTAAAGTAAACTAAACGGGCTGTCTCTAAATCAGTTAAATCACGAATTTTCCTAACGGCGTATGCTGCAGAGCTAAGCTTTTTTGACATTTTATCTATATGGGGGCCCCATTGAAGCTTGGCATCCAAAGTTATGCCTAAGAATACTGTGGTATCTTCGGGTTTCAACTCTTCATCCTTAATGAGAACACTAGTTTCTACTTGTCTAACGTGGGGTATCGTAAACTTAATACATATCGTTTTTTTTTCGTTAAGAAGTAGGTTATTGACATTAAACCAGTGAACTACTTCTGCAAGGGCGCTATTTACATTGTCAGTAACCAGCTGCTGACGTTTGAGTTTGAATAAAAGTGAAGTATCATCTGCAAACAACACTATATCATGTTTATCCCTTATGAGGTAAGGCAAGTCATTTATATAAATAATAAATAAAAATGGGCCAAGAATTGAGCCCTGGGGGGGGGGGGGGGGTTTCCGTTAACATCAACTCTCTGAATCCTATCAACTCTCTGAATCCTAAAATTCTCTGAATCCTTTAATTTCTTACTACACCACATTCAAGCGATTTCGTTGACTTTAAACAGTAAGAAGAAATGTTTGTAAAAAAGTAAGAGACAAAACAGTAACTTTCAATGATTGAACATAGGTACTATTTACTGAAGAAAACAAAAAAAAGGAAAACCACCATTACTGTAACGTAAGTAAATTTCAACGGTTTGAACGATATCACCAAATGAATAAAACAGTTAATTTTGTGGCCTTTTAGCTACTTAAAACGTTAAAGTTTACTGTCATGACGGTAACATTTTGCCTCAAGCTTGAATGAACTGTATTCGGATCAGTTAAAAATTGTGTTTTGAACGTTAGGCTCATATGGAACTGTTTAAAGCAGTTCCGATCAATGTTTTTTCATTTGCATTTACTGTTTATTTCTTTCAGTGCAACAGGAATTTCTCAGCAACCCGGAGTCTGGATTTATTTATGGTAATAGACTCGCACCTATCACATGGGATTAAAACATAACTGGCGAAATGTAGGTCTACTATAGGTACACCTATGGCTAACCCTTCGGGGGATATAAGCGTGATGTTATGAACAAATACGGTACCACTCACAAGTGCTAAATGCACATGTATCTTGATAATATATTGTTGAATGTTGACACATGTAATGTATGTTACTACTGTTTGTAACTAGCCAGAATCGTGAACTAGATTATAATCGATCATACTCCAGACCTCTTACAAGCCATACTCTTCATTTGCACAACATCATATTCCACTTTGTTCTATAACATGTGTTGTTATTCCCCGGTTAAGGCTCGTTTACACTGTCTTTAAAAATTAGAAGCGTTTATGTAAATAAAAATAGATCAGCCGAGTAGTTACAAGTTTCACCGATTAAGTAACCTAGTATCGAGTTTTGCTCGGTATTATATTTACTGAACCGAGTAACTCTGTTTTGTTGACGCAGGTTTTGGGAACGTACAAAACGCTTCAAATATTATAGAAGAAGCCATGCAAGTTTACGGCATTGCTACGAGGAATTAGCATCTACAGCGCCGCAACTAGCAGCGTGGAGATCCGAAAAGTGCCATCGCTATATGTAGTTAGAACAATTTCTAAGCGAAAATTTACTAACACGAGAGACAGATTATTTAATTAAATATGTTCGTTTTTCCATAGTATTCTTCTGACAATGATAAATCTACATTAATATTGTAAATGGGTCAGGTTATAAGTTTATGAGTTATTTTCGAGTAACGCACCAGTCAAACCGAGTTATTCGGCTGATAAGGAGTACTACCAAAATGGCCGAGTACGCCAAGTACCGAATAATAAACAAATAGATACTCGGCGCATCTCTAATAAAAATCATAACTTGAATTCTTAACGCAAATCGCCAGATGACTTTCTTTTGCGAGTTTTTATTTCTTGCTTGTGACAAAACGAGAAGTCGCAAGAAGGGGTAATACTTACCATTCGATGAACTAGTGTCGTGCATACTGTTAAACCAGTCAATGTTTGTCTCCTTTCGATAATCACATATTCGGGGCCAGAAACTCGCCTCGTGTAAATCAGCCTTTAATATTAAGTACAGCATTTTTTTACAGAACAGCTGCATTGATCACGTGCTAATACTTTACATTGTAAAACAGCAAAACGAGGTGTTGGTTAGGCCCGAATAACTACATATATTGTGTTAATATCTCATAAGTTCGTGCTTAAAATTCTAACTTTTTACTTCTGTATTACTTCGGTATAGAGTCGATATCAAATATAAGTTTTATTAAAACACTGTGGCAGCTAAGTGAACGGAACTGCGAGCAAATCTATTTAAAGATCGGGAGTAATGTTTGAGCTTACAAACCATATTGTACATTATGGTCACAACTTTACGAAGTGGTTGCAAAATATCGATTCAATTAGTAAACCTTACAATTAGCAATTCTGCAGCAACGGCGTCTTGAATTTTATTGTTCCCGGTTTCTGCACTCTGACTAATCAAAACAAGCGTGACATTATATGTTAGTACCAGTATAAAACTTACACCTCGTACACTATTCTGTACCCTTGTAGATCAATGCACCATCCATATCGGCCACGACCAGATCATATAGATACAGTTAAGTTACTCAAACGTCATGTTGAAGCACGCCCGATCTGACACCAGATACAGAGATCCTTGTTATCGTGGATCAGCTCACGTTACATAACACCGTATTCGATACATTTCCAAACGATTTGGACTCCGTAGGCATCGAGTCGGCAATCGGTAATTGATCATCGATTAACGATCACTGACAGGATATGACGAGTTAAAATTAAGAAGTATTTTAAGTTGTAAACATATGATTAAGTTATCATTTAGGTACATAAATTTAAATCATTGCAAAACAATTTAATTAAGAGACCTCAACCGCTAATCGGACTGTGTATTATAATTTTGTTTTTATTTACACAGGATGCAAATTCCAGCTTTAATTAAAATTAATTTGAGAATAGCTTTTTAAGGTGTTTTTAAGTACACAGTAAGCTGAATGCGGGACTAGGTCAAGTTTAAATAAAAAGTAAATTCATACGAACTTCAGATCGAAATTAGTGTAGGTGAAGTTAAGACTGTTTTGCAAGCATACAAATACTATTAACAAAGGAAATAATTTGACAAGTTTTATACAGCACGAAACTATTGCAGTACCCTTACGTAAGTGTAACTTACTCTATTCATAGGTAAAATTACTGTTTGTAATAATTTGATAACAACAAACAAGTTCAGAAACTGATACCACAACTCTTTAACGTTAAAGAGTGGTTTGCGTTTGCGCAAGCTTTCTTCATATGGACTCAGTAGTTAGTTCGTTCATGTATCTTATTACAGAAAATTACACTAGTTCCTTAAACTAGCTTTAAGACATCAAGCTAAATGTATCACAAAATCGTAATCTGTGTTTTATTGCAGTCTATTTAATCAATATGACTCACACACTGGGGCGTGAGACACGTACCTTCTTCCTACATATTATCTTTATATAAAGAACAAAAAGATTTCTCCACTCTACAAACAACTTGTTCCCACAAATTATAATTGCATCCATCTTAATCTTAAAATCAGATCTCGTCATCAATGAATACTAATAAATTAGTTAACTGAAAATAAACCATAACGTACGCAGGGCTAAACGTCAGTAGGAACCCATTATAATGTCTGCTAGTCTGACATTTGAATAAAGTAGTACAAATTACGGCGTTACACAAAAGCCAAGTAACATGTAATGAACCCAAGATTAGGCTCATGGGAATAATGAGCACATGGCTATTTGGCTAAACCTTGCCTAGTAGGTAATTGTTATTGATTCGCAGTCGATAGGATACTGGAATTCGACCTGAATATTCTGATACACATTTTATTAAATTATTCAACACCGCATAATAGTAATGATGCAATTTATGAGCTCGAGTTCAGAATTCATCAAAGCAAAAAGCTGTTATTAATATTTTAACTGTGTTGTAGAATTATTAGAACTCGTATCTTAAAGTGCTATTGTACCTATAGTGTAGCAAAGCTTTCGTTTATCAAGCTTAAGTATACAAAGTTCACTTCACACTCCCTAAGATAGGTACGTAAGCCAAATAGGCAAAAAAGCGGCCTATTACTGTCCCACGCAAGGGAAAGGCCTATTCTCACAGAAGGTAGGAGCATTGATTACCACGCTAAATATGTAAACATTCTTGAACTTTTCAGTACCTAAATCTTTTTACCTATCTAATATCACATTCGCGATTTGCTTTGATGCATTTGAAATGCCGCCCCTTCGTAACATTGCGAAATATTGCAAAATTGCTATAGGACACGCCCCAAGCCTTTTATGTATATTATCACACACATTTCTTCACTTTTGAACTGCCTTAACATCATTTTAGATTGCAGATTACGATACATAAAATAAAAATAAATAAACACCTACAATTGAAAGGTATTTGAGACGAGAAATCTAAGCAAAGTCAGGTCGGATTGCATTATTATAAATGCACAATACGAATATGACTCATATTTCAATCACAATGCTTTCGTATCGTTAAGATAAATGGCTAAATGTCAGTTATTTTTAATTGTCTGAAATCACGACATGTCTCTCCCTGTCCACGGCTCGTTCAGGAACTAGGACGCATTAGCATGCCCTGGGAAATACCTAGGTTATGAACAAAAGGTAGCTTTTGAACCTAACATCACGAAAATAACCCACGCTTGAACTAAAACCGTCAGGCCTGTCATTTTGTCATCAGAATATTACAGCATATACAGCGATTGCTTCAATTAATTTTATCGATCAGCTCAGACTTAGAACTTAATAAAGCTCTGTTTTAGTTCAACAGGTAGGTAGTAAAAGTGATATTTTACACGCTTCAAGCTTAAGTACACAAGCTTACGTTTTTATGAAAGCCTTTCCATTGCAATCATTGCAACGCAGTTTTTTAAACTAATGTAGGTAGCTGTTAACGATCAGTAAAAAATTGTGAACCTATTTTTAATAATAATAATAATAACAATCATTTTATTTCTGAATTAGGTAAACAACCGTAATCCAATAAAAAAATTAAAACCAATATAAAATAACCAATAATAATAATATCCAATTTAATCCAATTAAATATTTGATTTGGTTGATTTGATTGCGGAGTTTCAGAACATCATACTCCATGTACCGACTTATTAAATTTAAAACACAGTTCATTAACAGCTAGTAGAAGAAAATAAAGAGCTTATTACACCAAGATATTTTAACTTTAGGGTCACGTAGATATGTATAATATCATATTTTGATTTATATCACAAAATTATACCTACAACAAAAACCACATAACCATTATTTATGCAATTTATCAAGAAAATTTTACTCCTGTTCCATAATCCGCACATCTTGAAACGAGACAAAAGCGTTATGACCTTACAAGTCACGCCAGAGACAAAGATAAAGAAGCTTAAGAAGCGTGTGAGCATTACACATAGACCAGACATAACTTATAAAGACATAATTACATACAAACAACAAAAACAATTGCACTTTTATGTTCCAGCATTAATCTAAGATCGTTCCAAGGCAACGCCAAACGATCACTAAAAATCTCATTAAATAAAGAGCACTTTTCGATGCTTTATTTATACCTAAAATTATAAATATTATAAAGAGGTTTTTGTTCGTTTGTTTGTATGTAGGGGGAAATCTCTGGAACTACCAGTCAGATTTTAAAAAATATTTTTGCATTTCATAGCCCAATTCTTGAGGATGGCTATAGACTATTTAACATCACGCTATGACCCTTAGGAGCCGAGCAAAAAGTAAAAAGTTAGAAGAAGCGAAAACGAAGTGATAATGCGGGCAGCTGATGATGCGACGGGGTGGGTCTGGAGAACAAGAAATTTCATGGGGACGAAGTCGCGGGCAGATGCTAGTACCTAATATAATAAGTAATAAGTAAATCGACCTTGCACAGATAATAAAGGCGGCCATTACTTTGGGAACCTCGCGCCAGTTGTTAGGCGGTTACGTAAAAATGTGTTACATTTGGTGTCATGTGTGTGTGTGCTTGATAAAAACTAGTCAACAAAACAAACACTGGCGAGTACTTGTTGATTAACAATCAGGTTTGGGAGCGTTACTGGGCATGGGATAGTGCCCGGCAGTGGTGACACGGAGTAGGGAGCAAATGGAGTTGTATGTAACCATGAATATCTAAATAAGAGTACACTGTGCTTATAATATGCGCTGGTTTAGGAACCAGTTATAGTATTATCACAGAATAACTATTAGTACTGTATAACTAACATGTAAATAAGTGCAACAATCCGCATTAGTACAATTCAACGCACTTATCTATTTCTAGGCGCGAAGCAACGACTTTGGTGGATAAGCATGAATACCAATTTTACATGAATATGTTTTACCCCACATTTACATCATACGCATATAGTTTCGTGGGACTTAAACATAACTGGTGAAATGTGGGTGTACTATAATAGGTGCATCTCTGTCTATACCTTTAGGGAATACAGGCGTGATCTTATGTTATGTTCCTTTTACAATTAAAACTGGAAAAGTTTACCACTGAGGAAAATTTTGCCGCTAGTGCGCGGGCTTGAGTCACCACGCGCCCGCCCTTAGCCCTCCCTTTCCTTAACTCACCGAACTTGCTACTTTACAAAACACTACAGTCATAATTGGACGTTTATTTATTTATATATACCTTATTGTAGACCAGAAAATACATAACAAAAATACAAATATCACTACAAAACGTACAATGGGCGGCCTTATCACTTTCTGCGATCTCTTCCAGGAAACCTTGCCTTTTGATTGCGTGGATATAAAAAATGGGATTGTCATTGATGCAAAATAATATATAATAAAATACATACTATAATAGAACGCGACGCGTACCTACGTTCTTCAATGCTACCTTATAACATAAAGTATAATATTCCCAATTTGAGAATATAGTTATTCGCAGATACCATTTCATTTATTCACATTATCACTCCATTTGCTCTCTCTGTGGCAGGTACAAAAGCTCACAGATCTTTGGTGACAAGATATAAATCGCTCGTCGTACGCCCAGGACGTTATCGAGGTCCCAATCGCTTGCTGAGTTTACTGCGATGTTTGGTGCATTTACCTTACGGGCTCTTGATATAACAGATTCATGTTGAATGTATTACATAATGTTATAATATGTGGATATTAATCGCGCACAGTTTACTCCAGTTAACTCTTATCTAAGGTTTCTGAACTGTTGTGAAAGTGTACGTAGTATATATATGAATACAATACATATTCATCATCATCTGCCTAGCCTTTTCCCAACTATGTTGGGGTCGGCGCGACTGCCTATCTGACCTCCACAACCCAGTTACTAGGTAAGACTGGTTGTCAGATTTTAGGGCTTCTGATGACCCGTAACGACTGTCAAAGATCCACGAATGGTAACCGGGACCTACGGCTTAACGTGCTTTCCGAGGCACGGAGGGGTCTTAGTATGTAAAGATGGTCACCCATCCACGGACCAACCGCTTTTAACCTGATCGATCGACCCGTGCGGCTAATAGTACTTAGCCACAAGCCCCTCAATCCCCTCAAAAGTACGTACATATTCATTATTTTAAAATTGAATTAAAATCATCGTCTACTTTAATATTTTTTGCGCGTTGATGTCTTTTGTATGAAGTCTCCGGCAGCCTAACTTTAACAGCTTTGTCCCACCGGCTCACACAAACCTCTTAATTTGATAACCATTAATGTTGGAGCTTATAATTGTTTATGCAATATTTGGCCTGAATTATTAGCACTAGAGTTTTGTTCTTGAATTCGTTTTTTTATGAATAAATATATAACAATAATATTTCAAAAGCTCAGCGGATTAATCCATATTACACGGTATTTATCAAGTTCTAGGTTATTAATTTAAATTGGCATGTCCCAAATAGGCACAATTTTATGCATAGCGATCTAATCAAGCTTCATATCGGGATCATTTCCATTATTTTTTGTCAGATAAAGATAAAGTCACATATTTTATTTAAAGGCCTGCCCTACTCCGCCCCATTACCAAATTCTCGGCTATTCCGTTCCATTTGGTAATATCCGTTTAACCTGTTTTCATTAACGCGAATCTCACACCGTTTCCATAATGGTCATTTAAGCAAAGGTACTCGCCTAGAACTATTTATTAAAGGTTTTAAATGTACCAAAACTGGCCCGAAGGCTTCTCAAGCACGAAGTTTCGGGTTTGGAACTAGCAGGCATCAGAGGTAACACTTGCACTACGAAAACAGCCTCGGCTACTGCTACGACCGCGACAAAAAGCTACCACTGTCTTATTGTTATCATTGTAGCGCGGTGAACTGTAGCAATGCAGCTTTTACAAAATCATAATAACATGTACAGTCCTTTCATAGTTATTTTACCTCTGAGACCAGCAATCCAACATCAACCTTATCATGAAAAGAATAAAGGTCATTGTGATTTTAATAGACTTGTCAGTAGCAGCAATTCAACAGCAACCTTATTACAAGGAGCTTATTGACCACTGTAGTTTTGACAGTGATGCAAAATCTGAGGTAAAATAACCGAATGGACCGCCATTCGGTTATCAACAACGGTACGAAATTGTCAGAGCGTACAGTGGTCTGAAGGCCAATTCTCGTAATTTAAAACGTTCAAAATCTA
The DNA here is from genome assembly GCA_963669345.1 of Gortyna flavago. Lineage (NCBI taxonomy): Eukaryota > Metazoa > Arthropoda > Insecta > Lepidoptera > Noctuidae > Gortyna > Gortyna flavago. Next base: position 7,350,178 of record OY770131.1, read on the forward strand.
GTAGCAGTGTCATCTCAGCGACAAAAAAAAATTCAAAAACATATGTAGGGAAATAAGAGGTATTTTTGACAGATTGAGACTGACCGACTGTGAACGTCCTTAAAATTACGAGAATTGCCCCTCTGAAATCCCTTAGGTACCTACTTCAAGCAAGCATGGTGACAAAAAAACAATTGACGTCAGAACAGTTGCCGGCCAGTATCAAATTATTTTATTTGAAATCCTTCCACTAAGCACGCGTGTTTCGTCATTAGCATGTAAGCTGTAAGTAAAGTTAGGGACTTGTTGGCTTATGCAAGTCTCAAGTCTCAACCCGTATCAACGTTTTAAATGACGTAAATTACTTACAAGCCAGTTGCCAGTAGGTACATGTGGGGAAATGTGTCGAACTTACCGACGCAATTAGAATGAATGCAAAATTCAGTTTACATACTATTCTACCGGACAAATACACGCTCCAGTGCGAAAAACATCGTCAATGATTATACTGAGAAAAACTTGTTCAGCTTTATTTGTTTAATAGGGTTCCTTAGTAGCGTAGAAATGCAGAATTAAAGTCATAAGTTTGTATCAATTAATAATTTTCAACGCGACAACCGAGATGAGAATCTAAGAAAGAGTTGTCATAATGTGAATGTTTTCAAACCAGCATGTCAAGAGATTTTATAACGTCTTCTAAAAGGAGGCTCTAAATTGAAAATATATATTTTTAATGGAGTCATAATTATTTATGACATATATTATTATTTAGTGATTTAGGATTACACCAGTCATATTAAAGATATGATTTATATGACTGATGTATTCAGTATGGAAATCAAATAGGTATATATGCAATAAATTATACCACACTAGCTTCCGCCCGCGGCTTTGCCCGCGAGGTATGTCGATAAAAACTATCCTATGTCCTTCCTCGGGATGCAATCTATCTCTCTGCCAAATTTTATCGAAATCCGTTCAGTGGTTTAGGCGTGAAAAGGTATCATACAGACACAGACAGACAGACAGAGTTAATTTCGAATTTATTATTATTATTAGTATGGATACTTTTTATCGCCTTTTCTGACGATATACAAAAAATTAACGAAATCGGACGCGAAAAAAAATCTGCTGTTCCCTATATTTTTACTTAGTTATGCGAACAAAAATGTAGGGAAAAGCTGTTTTTTTTTTTCATATTGCATATATTTTAATTTATTCCATATAAGTGGTTTCCATACTGTATAAAAATCTCCCAAATAGGTAAATTTTGATAAGGGTAAGAGAATGATGAGACATACAAAGTAGTGATAAAGCCCTCTCATCATGTTTACTTACTTTGATCACTAATTGTGAATATCATCTGAATGATGATGATTGATCTGATTACCAGACACCGAAATCATCTGCCTTTTTTCAGTAGTTACGGAACCATTTCCATCAGGTACATTCGATTTTAAACTTCATAGAGAAGCTTTAAACATACCTCTACAAACACTCACAGAATATTAACATTTTAGATAAATGTTATCTTTTCAATCAGCTGTCTGCAGACTAACTCATTTAATAAATATCTAGTAGAGGACACTCATGTTTACTCGAGTTGGAGCTACATATATGTCGCTCCAACATAGTCAGATTTTTAATATTTCATCATCATCTGCCTAGCCTTTTCCCAACTATGTTGGGGTCGGCTTCCAGTCTAACCGGATGCAGCTGAATACCAGTATTTTACATGGAGCGACTGCCTATCTGCCCTCCACAACCCAGTTACTGGGTAATACGATACCCCTTGGTAAGACTGGTTGTCAGACGTTCGGGCTTCTGACTACCCGTAACGAAAATAACGACGACTTTTAATATTTATTATATTCAATTACCAAGCTTTCATTTACATACAAATAATTTTAAAAAATAACATTCACAACAACACGTCAAACTAATCAAAAAGCCGCCCCTAACTGTTCCCAGAGAAAAGGTACCCAAAACGCTTGCTGCATTGCCATGTTGGATGGCAATGGATAACCTTTGCACCAAGAACGAGCCTGAGCTGGAGTCACCCATTTTGTCACGGAGCTTGTGCCCTATCTCACAAATGAGCTTCCTGGCCTCCTGCTCCTCCTGGTTATAAAACAGGGTCGCCGAGCAACCTGTCATTGTAGGTACCTACATGATTCTGAACAGGAGAAGTTTTTCGTCAGATATTAAAAAATAATTGCTTAAACATTTCTACGCTAGGAGGTCTAGTATAATATGCAAAATTCATGGAAATAGCCGTTCTGAAGTCATGGACGTTACATGGTCATTAAAAAATCATAAAAATATCCGGTTTTAAATTAAACGGCACTAGTCGAGTTTCGCTGGAAAAGTATCTGATACAAAAATACAGCGTCTCGTAAGAGAAGTATCGATACTTTTTACTAAGCCGTACTTCTAATTCGGTTAACGATATCATTGACTCGTTTAAACAAATCCGTCGGCATTAGCATCTAATTGCGGGATTAATTTCGTAAGTGACGGATAAATTATGAGCTCACAATATCATAGGTAGGTCCTTACTTTGAATGTCGCGTCATGAAGCAACTTATTATCAGCTTAGGATTAATGCTGAACACGATCATGACCTGAGTTAATAATTTTATGATATACTTATTTATTTAATTGCATGTTATTATGTTTATGTAATTGATTGGAAATTATTTTCATATTAGTTGCCAGATTAGTCAAGTGGTTACGAGCGGCAAGTTGCAGCCGAGCGTAAGGTTCTGGGTTCGTTTCTTTGTATGGGTAAATTCTGTTACTCAGTTAGATAAGGGAATTATCAGCAGAGTAACAGTGAAAAATTGCACAATGAACGTTATTCGTTTTCTTTGTCAAAATGATAATTTATTGTGTAATATATTACAAAATCTATGACTCTCAATAAAAATTACAAGTGGTTATTCATACATTTAAAAAAATACTATACCAGCCGAATGGAACAGTTATTTAATAGACAATCAATCAGCTAAATCTAAATGTATCTCACGTTTCTCGTACCTAATTAAGTGATATTTATGGACTTATCTAGGCACTAAGTTAACATAATAGTGTTTCTAACGTGTGGTAGTCATACATTAGTATATAGCCCGTAGTTTAGCCACCAGCGCCTGCGCCGCGCCCACCGACGTACTCAGTGACGGCGAACGTGAAAAAGTGTGACCCGTTCTTACACATATGAGATCGCTATATAAGACTTTGCGGACCAACTTTGCTCTCATTTCGATTTACGCTTAAGTTTGGCAAATACACTTACAGCTTTCAACAATTGAATGCGAACATTGCCAAAATATTCATTTATGCGGTATTGTTTATAGAGTGAAAATAATAAAAATAAGAATGAAGTCGGTACGTAGAATAATATTTTTTTGTTTCACATTATTAAATTGAATTTAACAAATTATTGCAGAATTAAACATACGGTTTTCTGTTTCAGATGATCTTCATTGCGTTGGCACTGCAGAATGCACTTGCTTATCACGACCCTGATCTGAACTATCACCTGAGCCAAGTTCAGAAAGTATCGAACTGCGACAATGGCTACTCATATACTGCGCCCGCGGTGCAGCTCACCACGACCGGCATAAAAGCTCCAGCAGCCGCATATCTTCCACAACCAGTCGTCTCAGCACCCTCATACCAATACTCTGGAGGTTCAGGGTATTCTTCGGGTGGTAGCTCAGGCTACTCGTCAGGTGGAAGTTCAGCCTATTCGACTGGCATAACATATCAGTCAGCGGCACCTCAAGTGGCTCATGCAGCACCTCAAGTAGCTTATGCAGCACCTCAAGTAGCTTATGCAGCACCTCAAGTAGCGTATGCAGCACAACCAGCGGCCACTTATCAAACTTCATCACTTGCATCCAACTACAACAACTATGCTGCTCAAGGATACACTAAAGAATACCACGGATATGCGACGTCTGCCGGCCTTTCGTCAGCTGCTTCAGGAGGAAAAACCGTGACACCACTTGCAACATACGCACAAGCACCGATCATCGCCAAAGTGACCGCGGCTCCACTCATAGCCAAATTTTCTTTATCTCCAGCGAAGACTTCTTACGTGGCACAAAACTTGGTAGCACAACAAGTTTATTCAGCTGGATCAGCAGCCAAGGCGTCACTTAACTCCTACAGTAATATACAGGCAGGTGGACCAGTGGTTTCACAAGTATATGCCGCTCCATCCACCGGATACGCAACATCACCCGCTTTAAGAGTGCAACAGTCACAGATTGTGGGACAAGCACATTACGCTGCACCTGCCGTCGCTCAGTACGCTCAATACAGTCAAGTTCCCGTGGCCGCACCCGTTGCCCACATTGCTCCATCAGTAGCACAGTACTCAACTTCGTCTGTGTCTCACGCGTCTGCTCCATCTTCAAGCTACTTCACGCCGGTCGTGTCTCAACATTCCGGTGGCGCGGTCAGTCAGTACACTCAACATTCTGGTGCAGCCATCAGTCAGTACTCTACACCGGTAGTGACGCAACACACGACGCAGTACGCATCACCGGTAGTGACGCAGTACTCAGCTCCTGCAGCGGTTCAGCACTCCGCTCCTACTTTTGTTCAGCACTCGGCGCCGGTTGTTGCTCAATACTCAGCTCCGGCCGGTGCTCATTACTCGGCGCCGGCAGTGGCCTCAGTGAGTCAGTACGCGAGTGCTCCCGTGGGCGTGGCGCACGTGTCGTCGCCGGCCTACACCGCGTTGGCCGCTCCTGCTATTTCCAAGGTCGCAGGACCCCTCGCCGCCAAGAATGTTCATACCGAATTCTTGGAGAACTATGTAAGTACCATTTTTATTTTCGTCTTTGATCCTTTAATTTAATGTAGGCACTTAAGAGCAAGGACTCAAGGACTTCAGAATCTCATTTTAATTCTCATTGTAACTCATTATTTTCATATTTTCTTTTTTTTTTATGTTTCAAGATGTGTCATTTACTCGTCATAATATGATAAACAATACTTGCAAGCATTTAAATTAATTTATTACTCTCTCGTAACTTTTCAAATGACCAAATGATGTGTTGATTGCCATTAATTGATTAATTTGATGTTTTAATGGTCCTTTTTTCCGTTCAATAAATTGTTTACATTTTACATAATTTGACACAAACTTAAATGTGTGTAACGAATGTGCCTCAGGACATTGCGGCATACCATGGAATAAGTTACTTCATATCCCTATAACTAATGCAGTGACGTAATCAATTTGATTAGTTGTCGAGTTAGATCCAGGACTGGTTCCACTACTGACCACATCGAAATCTTGACCGATTACCTGACCACTCACTGTGATCAAATGTGAGAAATTGACAAGCGTTCAGCCGGTGTCATGTTTACCTACATGTCGGCTGTTGAGCAATGGTCTACAAACCTCATTACAGTGTAATTTGATTGATTAGGAGTAAAACATCTAATTGCTCAAATTTACTTAACACAGCCATACCTACTAACATCTTATCAACCGTAGGTATTCAATTATTTGTCGAATGGAATTCATTCGATCATTATACTTATGCCATTAATTTGTCCATTTATATTGTTAACCATTTTTTATAATATCTTGGTAATTGTATTACCTAAGGGCTAGTTGCTTAGAGGTCAAGGTCAACCATTGGAGTTGTTTCAGTGTTTTTAAATTGGCTTTAATACAGAGTAGGTTTATATCATTTCTTTTGTTAATCTTCGTTCAGATGTCCTTATAGTGATAAGGATTAGAAATCAGTAACTTAACTTTTAATCCAATCTGCTTCGCCTAGCAATCTAATCGAATATCAATACATTACAATACAGGTAAACTGACCATAAATAAGTGAAGGTAACTTAATTGATTGTGTTTATCTTTCTACACGAAGACTTGGAACTTAAAGTTATTAACTTATTCACGACACAATTACGTAAACTGTCCATTCGATATTGCACACAATGCAACTAGGTGCTGAAATTCTATTGCAGATAGGATCTATTATAAATATATTATGTAGGTATACCTAAGTAGTAGGTACAGTATTGTCTTTACAAACTTTAGTTGCACAATTAAGTATTTCAGTAGTGACAAAGAGTCGTGGAAGACCGAAGAAAAGATGGATGGACTGTATGAAAGATGATATGGCTAGAAAGGGAGTGACTATTGAGATAACGAGTAATAATTGGGTATTTATGTATTTTTGTGGTGTACAATAAAGTAAATAAATAAATAATAATTAAGGGAAAGATAATGATGATTAGTGACAAATTCCCTAAAGATTGAGGATTCAAAACAATTTCTTGTTGACTAAATATTACGATATTTTATTTTTTGAAAACAGAGTGTTGCAGATTTTGTATGAATATGTAGATGTAATAGTGTGCAACCGGCATTTCTTCGAAAACATTTTCACGAAGCCGTATTTCTGAACAGTTAACGTTAACGCGGATTACAAAACTTTTTATTGTCAAACCGAGGGCGTTTGGTGCGTCAGACAAGTTAAATCAGCACATTCACTTACATAACAATTAGTACGAACTCGTCCGTTTATCTAGACCACTTTCACTGCCTGTCGTCTTGCCACCCTCTTATCGGTGATAATGATCCCGGTTGAGTGACGGCTTTATTGAAGCTATTTATTATTTCACAGCTGATACCTACCTACCTACCCTACCTAGTACCTACCTATGCATGAACTTTTTAAACGTAACGATTTTGAAACGGTTTTTGTTTGAAATCGAACTCACGATTTCGAAGATCGCGGGATCGATTCTCCCAAAGGAGCTAGAGGAGCATACTTTTTTGGTCTTTGGTTAATCATTATTTTGACTTGTTTGTTTGTCAACTACAAAAAAAAACTTTGTTTAGGTACTTAATCGTAGAAATAGACCATTCCTAACACTAACCAGTCACTTCTTCGAGGACTAGTTCCTATTAAGAACCTTTCTATTACTGCAATTTCGTTCTTACTCGTAGGAGTGCTCTAGGTGTCTAACCTAGATAATGGGCATTAAAGTTCATTCAATACTCGTTGCAACCTTTGATGCAACTGACATTTCTCACGGCACCATCTAATTTGTGATAACCCTCTTGCAGGACGCCCATCCGAGGTATGCTTTCGAATACAGTGTCAACGACCCCCACACCGGTGACATAAAGCAACAGAAAGAAGAAAGGGACGGCGAAGTCGTCAAAGGTATGAACTTTTGTAACGCTTACCTAACATTGCACCTTTTATAGATTTCGCTCACGCGTCTATCGCTTTTGTCTGGGAAAGGCATACCTAGGTACTATGGTTATCTATCGGATTGCTAACGACTAAAACCACTAGGCATCATAAGGAGTGGGGCTTCAGACACAGACTGCACCAAAAATGCCCCTTATTATATAGATAGGACCTGCCTTTCATATAAATAGAATGCCTCAGATTGCATTTCATAGAATGCCTCACCTACAAAATTTCGCGTCTTTTATTGTCATTCTGTTATCTGATATGGAATATCAATAATTTTCGCAATCACGACTATTTCAAGGCGTAAACAGAATGGAAGCAAATGATAACCTGAATACATTTATCAGAGCACTATTCATAAGCTCTCATTTATACGCCTTGAAGGACGACGGAAACGCGCAGCTGTAATACCAACCTTAGGTAGATACACTGCTGACTGCTCTACAAGGATATCTTGGTGCTCGAATGAGGGATCGGACAGGGAGGCGCTGTTGGTAAAAAATTGTGCAATTGTTTTGTAAAATGTCACTAATCAAAAAACAAGATGGCTTATTAGACATGTTTAGGTAGGTACATTAGTTCCGATTTAGACCACGCTTAAAAAAACCTAGTAGATACCTAATTTATTTTATTTATGCAGGTCAATATTCTCTGGTGGAGCCTGACGGTTCCGTGCGAACAGTGAACTACGTCGCCGACTGGGAGACTGGCTTCCATGCCGACGTGCGCAACAGCAAAGACAATCAACATTAGATGTACGACCACAATTCGGAAAGGCACCACGGCTGGTTCGAATGCATGCCTTATTTGGTCGGACCACCTGTTAAAGCCTAAATTTGTGACCTAAACGTTCTAGGTAGCTTATGATTGTAAATAAATTAGTAAAACGAATCGAATTGGCTAAGGACGGAAGTCGATAGCCTTGTTAGGTCAGGTATGTTGAACAAAAAATGTGATTTATGTCAGTCAAAGGGAAATACAGCTGATATTTGCTAGATTTTTAGATTCGTACCTAAGTTAATATTATCATAAATGTTTAATGATTAGGTATCACACTCATACTCGTTTAATTAAATGTGCTTACATATAAACTAAGGTCTTTTTAAACTTAAGTGTAACATTTTGTTCACACCAGTGAGTTACCATTAATTCTAACCCTCAACTGGCTTTAAAGACGCTCTAAAAATGTATCTATTTTAATATTAAAATAACTTCGGCCTTGAATTTCTTTCAAACATTTTCAAATTGAGGCCAATACAAAACTTTAACAAATTCATCCAGATTTCAAAGTGCCATTAAAATCCATCCAGTACCTACCTACCTAGTTTTAAGTAACATTTCGCAATATTTTTTATAAGAAATTATACAAAAATCATGCTTACATTACTACTAATGTAAGCATGATTTTTGTATAATTGCGTATAAAAATTCAACTTTCGAAAATAACAAACAAGTAGGATCTACCTACGTAGATCCTACTTGTTTGTTATTTTCGAAAGTTTTATTTAATAATGTTGTATTTTTATCGACACAGACATTAATTTATCACCCTTTTTCTGGGGCGAACTATCATCTTTTTTCGCCTCTTTAAATCTTCCCCATTTATTCTTTATTCTTTCTTACCTAAATTGATGTCTGTATACTTAGTAGTTATCGGAATATAGGCCTCATTCGTATGTGAATTGAGGCCTAACAACATCAAACATATCCACATGGCAATATTTGCAGGATACCACAACCTACATAGGTACTGTCATCATTAGGTATGTAATCCCATTCTACCTTTAATTTTTTACATTGGCTTTCATCCATCTTTTCCACATCACTGGACCGTATCTTACCCTACCCGGAAGTGCAGTCGGTAACAATTTATAGCGGACAGGACAGCCAGCCTTGTGAAGTTGCGACACAGGCGAGTTGACCAGTACTGGTTACTATGTGGTAACATGACATGAATTGACATGCAAAGCGCCATTCACTTTGTTTCCACGTTCACTGTCCTTTCCAAATTCAATCTCAACAACCATCTCTTGACTATACCTATTTGGGATGCTTCACCCATATTCGGGTCGGCACATTCGATTCGGCGGTATTTGTTGAACAACAAAGCCGAACCGAAGCAATTAATACACAGATTCGGCTCGTGCTGATCGTCGGCAATCTTCGTTCTGCCCTTTATACTGAATCATGTTCGGATCGCCTTAGCACAATTCGAGCTATGACGAACAGCTTTTTCCCGAACATAATTTTATCCGTCTATGAATATAGGCAGATAAAATCGAATGATTTTGCCGCCCGGCTGTGCCGAATCATGCCGTCTCTGAACATAAGTACCGATCCGAGCACTAGTTACAAATTATGGTGTGCTAATTTATCTCTTATTACGTTGTTCTTATTAAAATCATCAATTTCGTCTATGTGTTGCCCACACAAAAATCGTGTTAAAACTTTAGTCACCCATTTGCTTTTACATATTTGTTTTTTTTTTTTTTCTTTAATGAGTTTTTATCATCAATTCATACAAATATGTAAATATAATGTACAAACATTAATCTCCTTTTAAAATGTACTTTAATATTCAAGCAATGATGACATTGTGAAAGATATAAGTAGTTTTTTATTAATGTTAAATGATTGTTAGTTTTTTACGAATTTCGTCAAATTAAACAGCATATTAAACAAAATATAGAATTTATTTAAATAAGCTATGTATTATGCAATAAAAAAATATACCTACAAATCAACATTGATGGTTTTATTTATAACAATACCCTCTAGATAAGAATGTAGGTAAGTATAACAAAATAAATATCACTCACCTAGTAATACAGGATGAAATTGAAAACATGCGACAAATCGAAATGGGTGATTCTACTCATCATTATGAACAACTTTTACTATGGGACCAAACCTGAAATCGCGAAAAAAAAATCTGCTGTTTCCTACATTTATGTTCGCATAACTCGTCAAAATGTAGGGAACAGCTGTTTTTTTTTCGCGATTTCAGGTTTGGTCCCATAGTAAAAGTTGTTCATAATGATGAGCATATCGGCACATCTACAAAAATGTGAAATTGAGTTTTTACCGTATAAGTGTTCAAAAGTGCATAATTTATATAGTGGTAAAACGGCACAACGCTATACTAGTAATCAAACCCATAAAATCAGTAAAAAAACGTAATATAAACCCATAAATCAATTTTTAACATTTTATAAAATCTTTGATCCTCGTTTCTGTAAAATGTGAAAAACGTAGATGTGATATTACTAGGTGAGCGATATTGGTATTACACCTAGCCCTATTTTATAACTATGTAATTATCACAGCACCGACTTTTCCCTAAAAATGTATTTTTACACTGATACTAGTATTAAGGCATTTCAAATTTATTTATTTCCTTCCCATTAAAGTAGCATTTCGGGCAAGCAAAGTCTTGATCTGCTGTCTTGTTAGCCTGAAAATAATATAAAAACATAATACATATTAGTATATAGCAGTTAATACATATTCCTAGAGTTTCAATATGAAGATGTACTGTCATTTAGATAGCTCTAACTAACAGCAAATATCAATGATAGTGCTCTCAGCTCCGATACCTCTACTACAGAATACTACGCAAAATACGCAGATTTGGCGTGGAGTTGCGAACACCAGCCTGTATTACCAACCTACAGAATACTCAAACACAACTAAATTTTAGGTTACCATAAGACTCATGCTGTCTATGATACTTAGGGTGACCTAAAATTTTGTTGCGTTCTTTCACATAAAGTTGTATTATGCCACATCAATACTTCAAGTAATGTAGTTAAGTAGCAGTAGAGGAAATTGTTGTAAAAGTATAGCAATGATTTTTTATTTTAGTGTTTGTTATTAATACATACCACTATGCAGTAGTAACAAAATATATGGTTGCAGCCCATAGTATAAGGTAGCACTGGCTTATTACTGCAGCAAGCACAGACTGTGTGTGACGTCATAACGGCTACTGTAGAGGTAGCAGTAGTTCTGACCTGCTGGCGCCACCACACATACTTTAGTAAACTGGACAGTTTACTTCTTAGTCCGAAGATATTTATTAGAGCTATTGTTGTGCCTATTAATTCCTGAAAACAAGAATTTGTTACTTTTAATATATTCAAGAAAATTATTTTATAGAAAGAATACACACAAACACAATTAGGTCAACCAGCATAGCCTTTAGCCAACTATATGTTGGGTCGGTTTCCAGTCTAACCAGATGCAGCTGAATACCAGTATTTTATATGGAGCGACTGCCTGTCTGACCCCTACAACCCAGTTAAACCTTGGTAAGATGATATCGCTTGGTAAGATGATACCCCTTGGTAAGATAATACCCCATGGTAAGATGATACCCCTTGGTAAGATGATACCCCTTGGTAAGATGATACCCCTTGGTAAAACTGGTCTTCAGACTTTCAGGCTTCTACTACCGATACCGACTGTCAAAGATCTACGAATGACAGACAGAACCAACGGCTTAGCGTGCTTTGCGAGGCACAGAGAGGTCTCGATATGTAATAAATGGTCACCCATCCACGAATTGACCGCGGCAAGCGTAGCTTAACCTTTCATCGACCCGTGCGGCTGTTCTTATTTAGCCACAAGCAACAACAATAATGCGACAGTTAAGTATTAAAAATGGAAAAAACTTACAATAAAATTGTGCCATAAAAGCTCTCTGGTCCAAGAGAAATCAGTAAGATCTTCTCTAGTCAACTTCTCAGCAGACAACTCTATGCCTAATATAAAATCTATGAGCAATGGATATTTGCCTGTCTGTATGAATCTACAGAAGTTCAATATGTCTGCAAACAATTGAAAAGTTTCTAACTTATTTACAAAGTTTTGAACATTTCTATTAGAAGTTAAACTATAAATTGCTCGTTCTCTGAGGTACTTCAAACCAACGTTATAGCCATAGTACCAGAATAGTTTACTCTTGGAGAAATTGTCCGACTTATAACTCAATGATAGCATCTGATGTCCAAAAGTACTTTTTTGATCAAACACAGAATACTTGAATATCCATGTTCTTATTAATAGTTCAAGCTCAGGCAGGACTGGTTGAATGTACCGTGGCTGAAAAATAAAATTATTCAAATTCAAATTATTGAAATACATAATAGGAACTTTGATTCTAAACTTTGGTTAGCATAGTCGGCCTCCTGCTTGGAGGCTTGCTCCCTGTGACAAGGAGTGGGCCATACAGGCCCAGTGCAGGGTTGGTAGATGTCACATGTCTTCGAATTGACTCATAATGCGAAGCATTAGTTTTATGATCAAAAAAAAAAGTCCTCCTTTCTGCAACTGTTTCTATTTTGATACTCCTGTTAGTACCCTGAACCTACTTAATTTATATACCATTGTATAGATAATTTAATGGAGATTGATTCTGTACTTTTCAAAAATTTATTTAATGCAGTAGAAATGAAAAAAACATCAAAATATTTCTTAAAAAATCCTGTCAATCAAGTGTGAAACCTGAAAACATTGTAGCTTGCAAAAAAATTTATTAAGTAAATATTAATAGAGTCAATTATTTTTTTAATAGGTTTGTTTCACCCATTGGAGGAACCTTGTCGAAAATGGCTCTTTTATTCAAAGTTGTTTAATTATAATTAATAAAAAACAGATTAGAATATAAAAAAATATAAAAAATAATTAGAAGACAGTTTTTCACCATTCATCAACGAAAAAATTCAAAATTTTAGCGATATTTCGGATAGACTTTCTAAAATTAGTTTACATTCGGCTTTCACCCTTATCAGATATTGTTGTTTTGGTCCAAATTTTATGTATTTTCTCCGCTCTTCCTCTTTATGGAAGCAGCCACACCTTTTGGACAAAATCGATCATATTATTCGCAGTACCCTTACATCCATTTTAAATATGGCTTTGGACGACCGCGCGTGGCTGCAAGCCACACTACCTATTCGTTTTGGTGGGCTCGGCGTCGTTTGGGCACTTATCCCATTGACAGCGATGCGGACGAATTTTTTGATGCCCAATGAGCCTTTTTCTTTTCCCTTTTTTTTTTTAAACACTTGTATATAGTATAAATATATTTTAGAACACAATTATGGTTAATGAAATAAAGATAAAAGTAATGAAAAAAAAACTAACTTATATGATATCTTTATCTATGGTTTTTTTATACGATCAAATGAGCATAAAGAGTCGTGCACATTTGGATTTCCAAATATTTTTTTGGTTCTTGTACGGCTTGTACACATGGCTACACATCAAGCTATACATTTCCAGCTTTAGTTGACCTCGCATTGTATAGGTTTTTCATACAATCAGAAGTCAGCTTATACTGGTTATGTATAGCTTGATGTGTAGCCGTGTGTACCTGCTGGTTCCCTCACAATGTTTTAAATTTGGTAAACCTTACCTCTATAAACTTAGTTGCATGGAAAACTAATTGTTTGAATAGTTCTTCTACTTCATTGTCAAGCTGGACTGCATCAAGCTGTAAAAAGATCATTGATGAATAGGTGTAGACTATGTCGACAAAATCTTGTACAAAAACTAACATGCATGCAAAAACCCAATATTATTGTGGTTAACAGGTTATAATAGTATGATATCAGGCTTTTCGTAAGTACAGGTACTACATACATAATTACTATTCCACTTCCAAGTTCTAAATACGAAATAAACAAAGAGCAACCATACCTGTGTTACCCGAGGTATGTAATTTACAGACATTTTTAAGATGTACACAAACAATACTAGTTTTCTCTTTTCAGTATACAAACATTAGACATTGCTACAGCTGAATTAAAGAGCGTAAGATTGTGATTCTCACTCTATCAAAAAGTTTTCTGTGATTGTGATTATCAGTCATAAATCATTAAAATAATTCACCCAAAATCAACAAGGGCAAACGTCATACCATAGAGGAAAAAAATTTAGTATGAAATAGAGAGCCCTCTCACGAGAATTTTTGTCCCCCTTTTTGAAGCGCCACCTCATATTAAATCCCTTGAACTAGACACACACACATGTACATACACGCATACATTTACACGTGTACATATTATATATATATATATATATATATATATATATATATATATTTATATATAGGTAGGTAGGTTTTGTAGTGGGAATTGGGAATGCATGCATTATAAAAATTAGTTTTTACAACATTTTGTATTTGTTCTTGATTTGAAATAAATAACTTATTAAATAAGGTTTCCAAAAACAAATACGTTGAATGTTTACAATAACTGAAAATTTATAACACAACCACAAAATAAAAATGGTTAATTTATCTGATTAATTAATTTATTAACTTTTTCATGACTATGTTTGTTATAATATTGTTGGGCATAATTGACATGCACGAACACCAACTATAACTAAAACATTACCTACTTACCTACTTATCTATCGTAACCTTAGAGCAACGCGGCCTACCGATACTACTGGTAGGCCGCGTTGCTCTAAGATCGTAACGTCTGTGAAATACTGTTTTAACTTTTCTTTGTGTTTCACATTTGATGGGGAAAACTACAAAGTTTTCTGATAATGTTGTAAGTTGTAATGTCTTTTTTTAATCCCGTTTTGGGCACATCTTTTCTTAAATGTGAAACACATACCTATATTTTGGATCATATAAATCAAAAGGCATTTACTCAAACTAGGCTGAGAATCAGCACTTTTTGAACGTTAAAATTACTGAGAGTCCCTCAAAACGCCCGGCCTTCACCACTTCCTAGTGCTTTAGCTGGGAACAATTAAAGAAGTGGCGCAACAAACTCTCCACCAGAACAGCCGTCAGTTAGACAAATTTGATTCTATACAATACTATGAAAACATTCATCCAAATTGTTTGGAGGGATAAATCAAACACTTTTTATTCTGAAAATATTCTTTTGAATATAAGAATTATTTTCAGTATTTTCAGACATTAAAACAGTTTTTCTAGGTACATGTTTTACAGTTTTTTTATAATGTTTTTAAGACATTTTCTCAGGGCCGGGTGGGTCCTGAGAAAATGTCTACATACATAATTTCTTTGACCTAAATCATTTGGAATTCTATGATCATTTAGAATTTCACTACAAAGTGTAATTTCCTTTTCATCAGAAACATCAATTTCGGGTTCAGTAGGCATAATTTTCTTTAAAAAAAAAAACTAAAGTTTGAAGAAAACTATTCTCTTCTTCACAATTTGCCTGGGATGAATGGGGTGCATTTAAATTATTTAATAATAACGATTTGAATGCGCCTTCAAATGCTAGCACATTAGGGGCAGTGTTTTTGCTCCACAATTTCTGATGTTTCCGAAGAAATTCTCAACTGGATCCTGATTTCTCGTTAACATTGAGTCAAAATAATAATATTGTGATAAAATTTTCCATAATTCTTGAATGCCTTCAATAGTTTTAACAAAATTTGTTACAGATGGAACAACAGTTTCAATTAACCGGATTTTATTGCTTACCTTTTTGGTAGACTCAAATTTTTTTTTTTTTTGGATATTTTGTTAATTTTTGCCACAGCTGATTGTGCGATGAATTTCTTTTTACAGGCGCTTTATAAAAAGTTTCCTAGGAATGGCTCCAAAAATATTCAACAAACTATGTAACTAAATCACTATAGGCTTCAAAAGACTTAGATACTTTCAAAAAAACACTCCATATGTTCCTGATACAGAAAACTTAGTACATTATTAATTAATATTTAGAAGAAATATAAAATCTGTAATACCATTTCCTCATATTACCTACTTTCTTACTTTAGTTAATAAGTTTAGTTAATAATATTACTTAGTTACCATAATTTGTACTATTTTCATTGTTTATGTTATTGCCAGAGATTTAATAGTTACTTAGCAGTAATCTTATACGTTCATTACCTACTGTGTAAGCAATATTTGTACGCCTTGCAAGGCAGCACATAGTGACACAAGATATATTTTCATATTATCCATCATGTACTACATTACATCTATGTGTACAAATAAATAAATTTGAATTTGAACATTTTTCCATTTGAATGTTTAAAAGACAGAATTCAAACTATCAAATAGATTATCGACCAACAAGGTAATCGAAATAAGAGGCCGACACTCTTTAGGTAAAATTCCCCTAGCCGTTAAATGATCACTGGCAACCGCGACACTGTGACTAAAAATCTGAGCTGCACTCTTCACTCGCATTTTCTTTATTTTCTCTGGAACGATGTGTTCTTTAGTCAGCTTTTGTAGGCTTCTCAGTTCCCCGAAGGATTTATCTGCAGCATATAATTGTTACACATATTCCCACTTTACAGTTTTGTTTTTATTTTCGTCTTCGTAATCAATAAATGACATAGTTTTGGTCAAGAGGTTGTTCCTCAAACCTTTCAATAAGTGAGGAACGTCGTATAGAGGAATAATTTTCTTATTATTTATTTCGATAAAATTGAGGATTTCCTTCCCTTTTTATCTTAAATATATTGCTTTTGTGCCTTGCATTAACGAACCAATAGCGCTCACATTAACTGTACTTTGGTCGCACACAGTGCATAGGACAATTAAGCTAGTTTCTTGAATATTTTTTATGTCGTCTTTTATTTTTTTTAATTCAAATTGATTTAATGAGTTCGTGAAGTAATAAGCAACAGGTTGCTTATATATTTTTTTACTTATCCTCTTTACCATAAAAACTAGAGCATGGTTTGCAGTCTGGTTCTTTCTGTGTGAAAATCCTTTCAATTTATCTTTCGATGTGTCATACATCATAATGGACTTGTGGCATTATAGACATCTCATTAAATATTAATGTACACAGTCCATCTACATGCCGTAACATTTCGGACTTCTTTTATAAAAAGAAACCGAGAGAACTTTCTTTTCCAATTTGAAACACCGTCCTTTTGGTTTTTTCTGGCCTTGGTAATACTGTATGTTAGTAAAAACTTTTGCAGCTGGTGTCACCCTTGACCATTTTTTGAAAATCCGATTTCTTGAAAAGATTTCTGCATTTTAAAGCCATAACTTTGTCTTTTCCGCGTTTTCTAAGACGATCGACCTGTTTTCTCAAATTTTTTATGTTATTTTGGTAGACCACGTGTTTCTTTGATGTCTTCTTTTTCATATCTGTAAATTGCAATAATCATATCAATCATCCTCATTATATCAATAAGTACAGTGAAAATCTGTATACCGGAGGTATACTATCCTAAGTCCATTGCAAATAAGAAAGTTTTTTTTTTGCAACAGAGACTGAAAGGTTGTGTGAAAAAACTGGTGTAGGGCATGTGGGGTAACATATGAAAATTTAAAAACATATGATGGTACGGAACCCTCGGTGCGCGAGTTCAACTCGCTCTTGACCGGGGTTTTTTTTTTCTAATTTTTTGGCAATTTCCTTTGGCAGCTTATTTAGAATGTTAGGAAAGGCGTACGCCTAGGCTCTCTTACAATACTCATTATTAATCTTTGGCAGTTTATACAGCAAGTACGACAGGTTATACATTATTTTGAATAAAGACTAAGTCTAGAATACTTACTTCTTGCAGTATGAGTTTGCCTTGACGGTTTGCAATAATTATGCTCCAGCAATGGATCATAGTACAATTTTGGAGATGCACCTGAAAAATTATAGTTATGAAAATAAATTAAATTAAATTTATGAAATGTGTTACCTATCATATGTTTTTGTCTGTTTCTGTATTTGAGCTGGAACTAGATATTTTTGAGAAAAATTTCAACTAGCTGAAGGAACTGAATGTATGATGATTAAAATTCCAAGTCTGAGATATAATTGCTAAACAGTTTCAAGTCAGTCTCACAGTGTGTTACATACATTAACAGGAATGTTGATAATTGTAACATCGTCATGTCGGAATATTAATCAATGATTAATTCGGGCTTTAGCGGGCTTAGATTAATCGGACATCATAGATTGTCGCGAGAGTAGTTTAAACCAAACATAGGTACTTACCTAAAAATTATTCCTCAATGATCCAGTTTAGATCTGCTGCTTGATGAAGCACATGGTTTTAGCACCAGATTGTGTAAAAACATTTATAATTCTTGAATTATAATAACTGACAAGATACGAAAGCGTCTATTTAGCGAAACACTACACCAAACCGAATAAGATTCCCGGAAAACTGAACGGGAAGACGGGAGGAGGAATACACCGCACTTTCTGGAGCTTATCAGAACCGAAAACCCACGTAAATCCTACTATCCTACTAATATTATAAACGCGAAAGTTTGTAAGGATGTTTGTTACTCTTTCACGCAAAAACTACTGAACGGATTTCGATGAAACTTCACAGTAATATAGCTTATACATCAGAATAACACATAGGCTACAATGTATAAAGATTTCGTGTAATTTTTTTTTTGCCCATACGATAAGTATCAAGTAAGTCGGAAAAATTCCTGCCCTCTGGGAGCTATCTTGGCGTGCGCTGCCTAAACCGTTACAGCTACACGAAGATAATGTATCGTGGGACTGTTTGTCTTAAATAGTTCTAAATAAAAGTCCGCGACCGACAGCATATATCTACCTTTTATGTGGAAGCCATTATATCCAAAATAGTGATCCATAAATACATTTAAATCGGATACTTTTTTTACAATGTACGTTTTAGAGTACTTAGTTAATTCTTATGAAAATTAATACATTTATCGCTTTCGGTATTTAATGTAGATAAACTTTGTCTTTTACACCAAGCAATTTGGACAAATTCTTTAAAAGTTATCACGATAAGATTGACCTGAGGTAGAGCGCCATAGGAATTGGCGGCGCGGCGGCGCACAGAGCGGGGAAGGAGGGGGGGACCCGGAGTCCCGAACGCGGGCAGGCAGACGCGTGACGCACAGAGCACTTTTATAATACGCTCAATCTGAATCATTTTGAAGGATATCGCTAATCCATCGCTTTACCTGTATATGTTCGAAAAATTTGTCTGCTCAACAACGTAAATAAATAACGCAATGAATGTTGTTGAACTGCCAAAATGAAATGAATGAGTAGGCATAATAAAATAATAAAAATATTTTAAGAAGAGCCCGAGGGGCCCGTAGCTAAATAATAAAAGCCGCACAGGTCGATCGGTCAGGTTAAGCTACGCTTGCCGCGGTTGGTCTGTGGATGGATGACCATCTTTACATACCGAGACCCCTCCGTGCCTCGGAAAGCACGTTAAGTGTAAGCTGACCCAAACATAGTTGGGAAAAGGCTATGCAGATGATATTTTAAAAAGAAATATCAAATCAAATCAAATCACATTTCATTACTTAGAATAATACAATTGTTTTTTTTTTGTTAGTTTAAGATTAACGTATAGGTTTAGGTTATGTTGTAAGTAGGAAGAACATAGATTCGTTTTCCTCATAATTAGCTATTGGAATTTTTTTAGTTAGTTTTGAAAATTACTACGGATTTTGTGATTTTTTAAATAGTACTTACAATAATGACTCGAAAGCGTAAGTCAAATATTTCATAAAGCTCTAATAAAGCTCGAGCTATAAAAAAAGCTAGACTTAACGAGACATCTCAACAAACTGAGCTGCGAAGGTTTGAGCAGGCGGTGCGTGAGGCGCACACAGAGCTACTGAGACAGACACCAGAACAGTTCCAAGATCGTCGTCAACAACATGCTGAGTATCTGGCATTTCAACGAGCTGCTGAAACTTCAGAACAGTGTCAACCTAGACGTCATTGGCATGCTGAGTATCTGGTGTCTCAAAGGGCTGCAGAAACACCAGAACAGTCCCAAGATCGGCATCAATAGCATGCTGAGCATCTGGTGTCTCAACAGGCTGCATAAACACCGGAACAGTCCCAAGATCGGCATCAATAGCATGCTGAGTATCTGATGTCTCAAAGGGCAGCGGAGTCACCGGAATAGTTCCATGATCAGCGTCAACAGCGTGCTTAGTATCTGGTGTCTCAACGGGCTGCAGAAACACCGGAACAGCCCCAAGATCGGCGTCAACAGCATGCTGAGTATAGTGGTGTCTCAAAGGGCAGCGGAGTCACCGGAATAGTCCCAAGATCAGCGTCAACAGCATGCTTAGTGTCTTTGGCAAGGAGATAGATAGCGTCCTAGGGAAGGACATGGGCTACTTCACCGATACTGTCCCGTGGATAATTTCCGATATCCACGCGGGCGAAGCCGCGGGCAGAAGCTAGTATATTATATATTCTTTAGTCATTGGTACTATTATTAATCTATGTTTTTGACATTAATTGTGTTCATATCGACTTAATTTACAAAATTGATCAAAGCGCCATCCGTGTCACTACTACGTACTTTTTTACCGACTTCATTTACAAAATTGACCAAAGCTCCATCCGTGTCACTATTAAGTACTAATAAGTTTATAAGGGATGAGTAAAAGATGGTGCAAATTTCTCGGCGGAAAATGGTCGCCTACGTCAAGTACGACAGTGTCACCCCCCTGCGTCATACTCATAGGTAGGTTCATAGACATACATTCAGAATCAGATAGGAGAAGTATGAGAAGCATGGAGACGGCATATTCTACTATAGAAGTAATAGACAAAATAGAAAAGTAATACTATTAAAATATCTGTCATATCGACATATATGTACCGACGCCAGCACATCAAGCTACTACAATCTGTCAAATTTCTTTGATAGATTTTCAACTTTATCGCTAATGCACAAGGTTCAAAGTTGATTGGGAAAATCTGACAGTTTCGGGTAGGTTGATGTGCTGGCATACATATAAAAAAAACTGAATAGCAAAAATAAGACTTAGACCTTTTTTATTTAACCATAATAACTAAGTTCTTAAACTTAAGAGTTAAGTTCTTAACTAAGTTCTTAATAATAACTAAGTTCTATTATATAGCGTACTCCGACTTTTAATTAGCTGCAGTTATGTATAGGAAATCATAAAAAAATGTAGTATCGTTGAATTACCCTGCCGGGGGCGCGTCTTCCCCGCAGGGAGCCTGAGTACTGACTCATTCGGGGTAAGGGAACTTTGTTAATGCACTTTACGTCACACGAGTTTATTTGTTTAGCTATTTCTAGATGTAGGTCCTTAAATATGAAATTAGCGTTTTGTCGTACTGACCACTTTGATCTGAAATATCTCCTCTTTGGTTAAGAATTCCAAATTCAAATTTATGTCATTCATTTGCTTTTTCCTCGTTATTTTTTTCTTTGGCGTCGCTTATTACCGCACAATGGAAAACACGAAATATCGGTATATTTACGAGAACGAGTTCAACCGTGGCACCAGTGCTGCAGAAACAGCTCGAAGGATTAATGATGTGTACGGCGCTGGTGTCGCAAAAGAAAGCACGGTACGTTTTTGGTTTCAACGTTTTCGTTCTGGAAATTTCGACCTTCAAAACCAACCCCGTGGACGGCCGGAGACCAAAGTGGAAAATGAAGAATTAAAGGCTATTGTGGAAGCGGATCCATCACAAAGCACTTCAGAGATAGCTGCAGGCTTCGGGGTAACTGATAAAACTGTATTAATCCACTTGAAGCAAATCGGGAAAGTAAAAAAACTTTAACGATGGGTACCTCATGAATTGAGTGAATCGAACTTGCAAACACGCGTCGACTGCTGTGTTACTTTGCTCAACCGACACAATAATGAAGGGATTTTAAATCGAATCATTGCTTGTGATGAAAAGTGGATACTGTACGATAATCGGAAGCGCTCGTCGCAATGGCTGAACCCTGGAGAACCAGTCAAATCCTGCCCTAAACGAAAATTGACTCAGAAAAAGTTATTTGTGAGTGTTTGGTGTACTAGCGCCGGTGTCGTTCACTACAACTTTCTAAAATTTGGCCAAAGGATTACGGCAGATATCTATTGTCAGCAACTGCAAACCATGAAGGAAGAACTAGCTGCTAAACAACCGAGATTGGTCAATCGCTCTAGGCCACTGCTGCTTCACGACAACACAAGGCCACACACTGCACAACAAACAACCACTAAGTTAGATGAGCTACAATTGGAATGTCTGTGACATCCACCGTCCTCCCCGGACCTTGCTCCAAAAGATTACCATTTTTCCGAAAAAAAAAATCAAATCCGATGCGGCAGTCCACACCGCCTTCAAAGAGTTCATTGATTCTCGCCCCCATGGTTTTTTAGTAAAGGGATCAATGAACTACCTATGAGATGGCAAAAGTGCATAGATAATAACGGTGCATACTTTGATTAATTAAATATGTTTAAAAAAAAAACTTTATATTCCTCCCTTACAAAACGCCAATTTCATATGCAAGGACCTAATATTTCTCTCGAAACCGTTTGACAGCACATCTACTACAAAACCATTCATAAAACTCGGCACTCAACATGGCGACCGGTCACGCATCTAGACATGATTTTGACGTCACACAACTGTTGCCTTTAGTACATGCAAACATTTAGATATCTCTATTTTCCTATGCAGCTCTTGATTAGTTAAAAAGAAACAGAACGCTTATTTACATATGTGTGTCGATAGAGTCTGACCAAACAAAGATGACCAAGAAAAAAGGCGGCAATTTAAAAAAATCAAGAGCTGTTACCCTGGCTATACACTGCGTAAACGCAATTGATACTATTTATTATTCATTGCGAATTTATTGATTTATTGACAAGGAAAATTAGAATTGACAGTCCTAAAACCTCCATTCTAAAAGTGTAGAAAAAAGTTTATAAAATAATTCGTGGTCAGCTTTCGTTGGCCAAACTCTATGATAGATATTTGTATAATTATTATTTCTATATAGTTAGACTTTTAATTAGCTGCAGTAAAATGACAGCTTACGTGTTACATAAATGACTGAAATTGGCGTCTTTTCGTTTTTTCGCGGCCATTAACCAAATCTTGTTTTTCTAGTACAGAATAGTATAACAAACAAAACTTATTTGACATGCATAATTATCTCTCAACGCAGTCCAAAATGAGTTAAGACTGCGTCGACCAAACGCCGACCGCGTCGACCAAACGCCGAAGCATCGACCAAACGCGAAACGGAAAATAGTGGCCACTATTATCCGTTTTAAGGATTATAATAAAACTAAACAATGTAAAACTACCGTTTATAATAATATTAACGTATAATCTTGAAGAGCACAACTTAACGTGCTTATTTTCTGCATTTTCATTCTAAAATAAAATAAATAACCAAACAAACGATGAGGGCGCCACTAGAGGGTCGGCGTCCCCTTAATAAGAAATGTCATTTTACTGCAGCTAATTAAAAGACAGAGTATAGTAGAATTTGCCATCTCCATGCTTCTCCTATCTCAATGATTAAAAGTCCGCCCATAGACAACTTGACGCGACCGTCGTAAATGTCATGCACTGCAACTGTCATTACAGTCATGTTTCTGTTTCGTTGTGGTCCCAAGCGTGCGCATCTTGTGCATATTGATTGAACATTACAAGCATTTATTATCTTATTTTAAATCAAACATACTACCTCGTGTATAGTTATTAAATTATGGATATTTAAAGAACGATAAATTCAGCTAACGTCATGGTTGTTTCACCACAAACCCCCGACAACGATACCCAAACTGTGCAAGCAAAAAGAAACAATATGGCGTCTAAACAGTCGTCAGTGGCTGACACAAGAGCGGAGTTGGCAGAGTTAGTAAAAAGAAAAGCCGAAGTGGCTGTAAGTAAATAAAACGGCAAAATAATTTATAAACCTTTTCAAATAATTCTGATAATAACTATAACTTTGTTCTAGGAGACCCTTGCTAACTTGGAACGCCAGATTTATGCTTTTGAAGGATCATACTTGGAAGATACTCAGCTTTATGGAAACATTATCAGAGGATGGGACCGATACCTAACTACTAATAAGAGCACTAATTCAAAAGCAGATAAACGCAACAGGAAGTTCAAAGAGGCTGAACGATTGTTTTCCAAATCCAGTATTACATCAATGGCTGTAAATATAGTAGTAAACACAAACTATCAACAACTACTATTGGTTTAATTTGGATTCTATATTGTACTAAGAACTTGCCCCTGCTTTGCTGGTTTTATGGCTTTCAAGTCATCAAGATTTCTAATTAATTTAAGTTTAAAAAGAATGTAACACATAAACCTTCGGATAAAATTCTCTAAATTACAGAAATAAAAATTATGAAAACTGCAAAAAAAAGTCCATTGTTGATTCAGATACACAAAAAGTGACTATATTTATTATAGATTTAATTTAATATCTTTTTTCATTTGTAGGCAGTTAGTGGACTTGTGGATCCTGCAGAAGCTAAAAGTAAGTTCTGTATCTATGTTAAAATAAAAAAACTGTTTAGTTTATTCTAAATTAAAATTCAACCATGAATTTGTTTTCAGATGAAAGAAATAGTGAAACTGAATCTCAGACCAATGAAGACTCATCGGACACACAAATCAGTTCTGGACTCAATGTTAGCAGTTTGAACCACACCACCATACATGGTTCTACTGAAAGCATAGCATCCAAGCCTTCTGGGAAACAGCATACTAATGGTGGAATCGAAAAAGTTATAAACCATTCCCAAACCAAGCAAAGTTTGACACAAAAGATAGCTACCTCATCTGGTATGCTACAAAAGACCTTTGGCAGTGACAATAAGATGCTGTCTGCTGTAGGGTTAGACAGCAGACCAAGCACCCCTAAAGACAAAGACTCAAGTATGAGTATCATGAACAAGGGAGATATGACCCCTAACTCACTCAAACACAAAATGTCTACCAGTAATGTGTCCAGTAGTAATAACAATATGAAGAAAAATAACAATAAGAAAGCAAGACATCGGTAATCAAACCAACCTTAGCGACTTAAACCTGTTTTTATGTGCCTAAAATGTCTGTACTTATCAGTTAGACCCAACTTTATCAAAAATATAGTTTTTATTTCTTTGGTCAATTTGTAAATACATAATATGTTATTTGTTACATTGAGACTTTCATTTAATATGCAGCCTTTAATTTGATCTTCCAAGTGATCTCAGAATGGTCTGCTTAAATCTTGTTTCTGAAACAAACAAGAAGAAATGGTTTTAAAATCTACTCATTAATTGATAACACAACAATGGATTACAGATAAGAGGGAAAATACATAATTAAGTTTACAGGGAAAAAACCGTGGGGTTTATTTATAAACAATGATTAAGAGTTCAAACATCAAAATGTATGGTTAAACAGTTGCTAATCACTACTTAACTTTAAACCCTTTGTATGCCGGAATGTAGATCTACGTGAGACCCAATGGCTTTTTAATTGTGCCTGTAATTATGGCATTCAACCGGTTAAGCAATGTTTATTCATTCCCCTAATATGTTCAAGTACTTACGTTTCAATACATTTGGCAAGTCTCTTATAGGACTGAAATATCTTAGAACTAAGTAATAAAATAGTGGTAGCACTGATATGATTCCAGTACAAACCAAAAATATTACTTCAGGAGTTTTTCTTATTCTACAACAGTTCAAACTTTTACTCCATATAGACCTTGTAGCATTCATCTGCAAATGAAAAAACAACATAATTAGGTATATTAATGTAAATTATATTATATTTAATGCATCGCGCCTTTTGTAGTTATACAGTCGCCAGCATGTAACTTGGCAAGTCATTAGATGTGTTTATTCTTTCTTCTAAACAGACATGTTTAAAAATAAATTATACCAAAAACCATAGAATAATGACAAGCAATAAAAATCACCATTATTTTTCTGAGCCAAAACCTTGAAAAGTTATGTGCCGGCTACTGTAGCAACTAAGTAACTTACAGAATCTACAATGTCCATGCAGATGCTATCCACTCCAATAGCATCTGCACTAAGCGTTTTATAGTAATTATCCAGCTTGAGGTAAGACTGCATGCAGTTATCACAGACAACCTTAGTATCATTTGAAAAAGGATCAATGTACTTCTGTATACAATTCATAGTTCCATTAAATAGTTCATTGAAGTGAAATGTTTCATTTGACAACACCGGCACATCTGCTGTCCAGTTGTAACAGGCTGTAACAAAGCAAAGAGCAAGTGATATTCAGTTTTTTAATTTCTATACATGAGTTTTGACAGATATTTTGCCAAGACTTATTACTTGACTTTTTTACTTGTAATACTGGTATTTTTGGGAACTGGTACCTTTGGCCTTGGTGCGATACCAGTACCAGACATAGTACTGTACTATTGGTTTGCTAATCAATATCGGTACTGTACTGGTACCAAAGAAATATTTGCTGACTCCTAAGTCACAGGATTACCTAGTTTAGGAGTTAGGGTTTTCCTTATCCATATGACCTTTAGCTAACCAAGTTATGTATCCTAGTCTTAAGCAATGTCAAAGGTTTTTGTATCAATAAAGATTTTTATTATTATTATTTCCATAAGTTAATAGTGAGAAAACAGATTTAGTAAGTAAAAATAACTTTTAGGTAAAAATATGAGATTTTTGGTATGTGGTGGTAACCTGAAATTGGTTCCAGTACAGAACCTGCACTTTTTGTGCTGGTTCCAAAACCTGATAGTATCACTGATCTGTTTTTTTTTTATTATTAAGGTAATATTTCTTAAAACAAGGAGGGTGTAATATAAATTATTACATACCATAGCAGTGCCCTTTATCCCAAATGCTCAATATGTTATCATGATATTCCAAAATTGCATCCAATCTGTCCCGTGATATAAAAATTGACTTGCAAGAAGTTCCATTTACAACAGTCTTCAGTAAATCTTGATACTTATTATGGAAGCTCAGGTAATGCTCTATACACTTTTCACATATCCGTATAGGTCTAGCATGTAATATGGAGCACTTGGTAAAATTGGAAGCAAAGTCCGCAAAATCATTCAATATTGCAGAACACTCTTCTGGGAATGGTGTCACATAACCTGTCCCAGTTTTGGAGCTGAAAATGTCACGGTGTTATTTATAATCTAATAAATTAAACAACAATGAGTGAATGAATATTGTCTTCGTTGGTTTTTTGTTCTTACAGCAATAAGTCAAGTTCTTTATTCGATGTATCTGCTTTCAATACATTAGAATGTAAGAATAGAAGTATGGAAACATAGTAATAATTAATCATATTTAAAGTTTTACAAATAATTTTCTGTTTTCTCAAAGTTAAAAAAATTATACGACGATTGAGTTGACAAGTGAATCAGGACTGTCTGTCAGTGTCTGTCACGCAGCTGTGAAAAAAAACGACTTTTATGATCGACAAAAAATCGATTTTTCATTCACATTCAATTTCTTTTTTCGATTTTTTTCACCTAGAACAGCCGCAACACAGCTTTTTAGTCAGGAGCGCGAAGCCGCAAAGTGCCGCGAAGCGAACCACTAACTATTATAACCATAAAAATCATCAATACCATGTCTCTAAGTTAGATTTGTTATCTTTTGATCCCGGAAATTTTGAATTTCGCGGGCTTCCACTACACTACATTCACCTTAAGAAATTTCTCTTCCTCGAAAAGAGAATTGAAAAAAATCTTTATGTGAAATTTAAATTAATGTCTAACTTGTTGATTATTAGATTAATAAAACTGAGCTATGAATGCTGTGAAAGAGTGATTTTCGATATTTCAGGTATTTAATTTAATCTATCAAAAAATAAGGAAAAGATTGCTTTTTTAAGTAAAATCGATTTTTTTTTATAAAAAAATTGATAATTTTTTAATCGATTTTATTACTGGGCAAAATAATCGATTAATTAATAATCGATTTTTTATGTATACTGTCACATCCCTAAACTCACGCACGACTGTCACACAGTCACACTCACTTTTTTTTTTCTTCGCTCTTCCCGGGCAGGCTAAGGTCTTGGACCATATCGCCTCGTCTTCAGTTGTTATTGTCCTTCTTGACTAAAATTAAGGCCAAAGCCTCGTCTTCAGTTTAATTCTTCTTGTTCAATGTCACCATTGAGATAGAAGCATGGAGACGCCCAATTCTACTATAGAAATAATAGTTATACAAATATCTATCAATCGACACACACCCATTTGACAGCACATCTACCACAAAACCATTAATAAAAGTCGGCACTCAACATGGCGGCCCGCCACTTACTCTTTGGGCGCGTTCCGAATTGAGGAAATAATCGATGTAATCGATTTGAGCGTGCTAAAACCCGTACCGAATTAGCGTGAGCGCGATAACGATGTCCCGTGAATCGTCATAGATGACGTCATGGCATGCGCCATCTTGCGATAACGCCGACCATGCCTCGTACAAATATCACCGTGAGCGCTGTCAAAAATGACAGTGTGTGTGTGTGTGAGGATGAGGATGTGTCAGTGTGTGTTTTGTTTTGAGTTGCACCATATCTTTTTAATAACGTGGCATTTTCGAAATTGTGCTTCTGGCTGACAGTCGCCACCTAAACAAAGAAAAGGAAGAAACGTGTGGTGTTTTTATGAAGAAATACTGCTGTGATATCTTTTTGACACCGAGTAAGCACTGTGAGCGCGCTAACGAGTGTTCCGAATTGTTGACAGCTCTCAGCTGTCATAATCGTGATATCCATTATGGAACGCATGTGAGACGATTTGAATGCTGTGAGCGATATTGGCCAATTCGGAAGGCGGCCTTTGCCCGCCACACATGACATGATATTGACGTCACACAAAAGTGTTGCCAAATTTAGTACTTGACAAACACTTAGATGTCTCTCTTTTCATACGAAGCTCTTGATTAGTTAAAAAAAACAGCATAGCTATTCACAAACATACGATTAACTATCGTATCGACAATGACACTTGTTCGATAACCTGATTTCCAACCGAAGGACCGGTAAAACGCCATTCACAGATCCGTGTGGAAGGGTTTTTTTTTTAGGTGTGTATACGGGGAACGCTACAAAATGGTAGTAAATAGATATTCGTGGTAGAAAATTTTAAGTGGTACATAAATGATTTTTATTGAGTATTTCATTATGGGCAACTATAGATTATGCATTCAGTAACTATTAACAAATAAAAAACAGTAAACAATGATTTTATTAATAAATAAAATTTACCTGATTTCTATTAAACTTGCTTTGTAAACTTCAACTTTCTGTCAAACCTGGAAATCTGGAATAATTATTTTTTTGAATCTTGTTTTGAGCTATAAAGATAGTTGAGAACTACACGGAAGACAAGGCGGTATGGTCGAAAGAATATAGCCTGCCCTTTGAGCGAATTAAAAAATAATAATACCTAATTGAGAAGTGAAAAATTAGTTTTTTTTTTTTTTTTACAGAAAAATGGTTGTATGTATTTTATCAGTATTTAAACAAATTACTATTTGCTCATTTTCATTTTATAAAACGTGTTACCTAATACTGAAAATGCATATTTTCAGAAAAGGGTATCTTTGGAGCAGCGGCAGATGCTCTTTGCATTCATGCAAGGGCATGAGGACCTTGCCCGGAGCCGTATTTTGACACTTATTGCTTAGATTACTCTTTTTTATACAATACTAGCTGACCCGGCCACGCGTTGCTGTGGTTAACGTTTTTGTCATTTTTTTTTCTATCCTATCTTTCAAGTTAGATCAAACTGCACACGGTGTACAAATTTTATTAAAATCGGTTAAGTAGTTTAGGAGTCCATCGCGGACAAACATCGTGACACGTAATTTATACATATTAAGATTTTGTTATTCGATAACACTTCCGACAGCAAATACCTGTCGGAAGAATTGATGTCTTCATACCGTATATGAACTGTCAAAATTGTACGGTTTCGGATTTGTGAATAGCGATCATAGGATTTCGTCGATAACATTGACATTCGATACGGTACCAAACCGTGTCGTAGCTTTGTGAATAGCCAAGCTGGCGACTTTTGACTTTCAGTCTGGCGACATTTGCTTTATTCGAATTGGCAACACTGGGTTAACTATCAAAAAGTACTCTGTGGTCTCATACTAAATTTTTTTCCTCTATGCTGTGGTCCATTCACAGAGAACTTTTTGATAGAGGGTCCATTCATCCATTGCAATAATTCTATTATTTTTTTGAATAGTAATTGTTAGTGTATTAAAAAGTATACTATTTCATGTAGACTTGGTACCATTGTTTGTACTTTAAATGGAACTTATTCCATCATTATTAACATACAATGTAATGTGGTTACGGACTTTTTATCATAATAAAAGCAAGTATGGAATATAATGAACCCACTCCAGAAGCTTTACAAAGAAAATTGTACTTTTTACTTGAACAACTACAAAATATGGCCAGGGAATTACCACCGTAAGTTGAATTCGCTAGTTACTGGTTTCCTCGGTACAACATCTTATTGTGACATAGCTGTATAATTACTTACTGTAAACTGATTCACATTGCAGGAAATACCAAATGAGAGTACCAAGTGAGCTTCTCTCCGGCTTAGCAAACTGTCTTCTTAATGAAACCGTCTTTGAAATAGTAAAGGGACTTATGGAAATTCAACATGTTACTGAAAAACATTTATTCCAACAAAGGCAACAAATTATTAACAAACACACATGTAAGTGTTGCTGTATTTTGTTTATTATTGTGCTTCTCTTGACCTTAATCTTACATCAGTCTTGATTACTACTGCCAGTGTTGAAACCAAATTCATAGATAACTACCTACCATGGAGTGGCATGGACTCACTTAGCTGCATTACCATCACCACATGACACTGGCAGAATAGTTAAGATTGAACAAATTGCTAAAAAAATTCTTTTAAATTGTGTCTGAAAATTGATCTACAAAATCAACCTTATAAGTTACATACATACAGTCTAAACTCAAACAGTGACCTACATAATTATTATGTTAATTTTAATCTGGGTTCTTTTGTTTTAGTGGAAATTCAAAACATGATCAACACAACACCAAATCCCGAACAGCAAGAACTTCAGAAAACTCTGTTACATTCAAGGCATAGAGAAGAGCTGAGACATACTGATATGAAATTAGTTCTCCAGTTAGACCAAAAAGTAAAGGAAATATGATTGATCTGTATTAATATATTGGCATTGAAGTGTTTTATGATTGTTGGAGGGAAACTGTACAGTATAGTAAAAAAAAAAATGTAATATAAAACTAATCAGTAGCAAAGGTGGAACAATCCCAAATAGCCATAGACAGAGAGAAGTGGAAGGAGAGTAGGGGAGGCCTTTGCCCTGCTGTGGGAAAAACCAGGCTAATAAAAAATGTGCCAAGGGTCTTCATATCACTATTCTTTTTGACTTGAAAAAGGTAATTTTTAGTAGCAGTTTAGCTCCATGTGTAGTTGCTTTTCTGAGGAAGTACAGGTGCTGGTACAAATTAAAGGCTCATGAGACATTTCAGCCGTCTCTGGAATGGCAGAGCACCTGCCTCTGGTATTGGAGATGTCAGTACTTCGTACATGCTTCTTATGCCAACAACATGTCTTTACATGTATTTTTGAGTCTGCAGGCCTAATAAAATATTCTTGTGTCTGATTTTCCCCATGTCTTATCTGCCCCATGCTTCTTTTGTTACAGGTGAGTGACCAGCAAGTAACCTTAGAAAAGGCTGCTGTGCCAGGATTTTTTGTCACTAATAAACCAATTGAAGTGAAAGTTCAAATGTACCTTCTAGATTTTATACTTAGATTAAGCAACATGGATATTCCAAATTAAATTATAATAATATTACCTTTATATTTGTTTAATCTGTTTAGCCAGATTTAATCATCTTTAAACGGGTTAGGATTAATTTGTACTTTGCCTGCAACTTCGTCTGCGTGGACTTTATATGTAGATATAAAATCCTCCCCTAAAAACGTAATTACCCCTTGTTGCCCAGTTGGGGAGTCGATTTTCGATCAAGTTTCGACATAATCGGAACGCGCGTTATGGTGCTTCCATAAAAACTTGCCCACCTAAGGGGGATTTCTGTTAAGGTTCTTGGGAGATATTATTGACACAATTGCCCCTGCCCTGACGGGCATATAATGTTTAGACAGCGGTACGTTTCCTGACTTAATGAAACATGTAAAGTAGTACCAATTTTCAAATCGGGTAGTAAGTTTGATCCCTCCAATTATAGACCTATATCTGTGCTACCAGCATTGAGCAAAATCTATGAAAAAATCATGCCAGATGATGATCAACCAGATGTTGACACATTTTAACTCAAATGGGATTTTACATAAGTAGTCACCAGTTTGGTTTCACGAAAGGTAGGTCGACGACGAACGCGGGAGTAAAACTCATCAGTCACATTTTGGAATCCTGGGAGAAATCCCAGAGGGCCAATTCTCGTAATTTTAAGAACGTTCACAGTCTGATCTCAGTCTCAATCTGTCAAAAATACCTCTAATTTCCATACATTTTGACAAGTGTTTGACATTTGTTTGTCGCTGAGATGAGACTGCGACTAGATTTTGAACGTTTTAAATTACGAGAATTGGCCTTCAGGATGCAATTGGCATTTTCTGTGACCTCTCAAAAACGTTTGACTGCGGTGGCCATAATACCTACACTGATCTGTAAATTACACCATTACGGAATTCGTGGACAAGCTGCTGATCTTGTTCTTTCCTACCAGTTCCAACCTACCAAAGCGGCAGGAAAAAGTAAAATTTAATGGGGCGACGTCATCGGGGTCTCTAGTTAAGATGGGCGTGCCTCAAGGCTCAATTCTTGGCCCTTTCCTATTTCTAGTATATATTAATGACCTTCCTTTCCTTACATGATGGATAACTTATCGGACATCATTTTATTCGCCGATGACACTTCCCTTATTTTTAAAATAGATAGAAAAGATACGGATGTGTTGCATGTCAACGAGAGTGGCTGTTCTTTCGAAATGGTTTGCAGCTAACAATCTTTTACTTAATGCAAACAAAACTAAATGTCTTCTCATTACCAAATCGCAGCTTAAATTCAAAAGGGCCACAAGTCGAAACGTAATTTTTTACAGGAGAGCCCGTCAAAGTTTTGATATCGGTTTTTGTTTATAATTTTTATTAATCTACGTTTGTTTATTATTTTTATTAATCTACGTTTTATATCTATGTGTTATATTATAACACAGATATAACAAACAAAAACCGATATCAAAACTTTGACGGGCTCTCCTGTAAAAAAATGACGTTTCGACTTGTGGCCCTTTTGAATTTAAGCAGCGATTTGGTAATGAGAAGACATTTAGTTTTGTTTGCATTAAGTAAAAGATTGTTAGCTGCAAACCTCAAGTGGGTCTGAATTTAAACTCGATGGCAAAACCTAGATGCTGTTACGGAAACTGTATTTCTAGGAATTACTTTAGATTCAAAATTACAATGGGGCGCACACATTAGAGCTCTTTCAGGTAGATTAAGTTCAGCTGCATATGCAGTAAGAAAAATAAGGCAATTGACAGATATAGCCACAGCTACGTTAGTTTAGGTACTTTGCTTATTTCCACAGTTGTCCTATGGTGTTCTGCTGTGGGGATCGGCAGCGGCAGCTGACGTAGATTCAATTTTCATTTTACATAAGAGGACAATTCGCGCAATCTATAAAATGGGTCCTCGCGAGTCTCATAGAAACAAATTTATAGAAATTGATATACTAACTCTGCTTTCTCTTTATATTTTAGAAAGTATTTTGTATGTTCGCAAAAACTTAGGGCTTTTCAAAATAAGAAGCGATTTCCATAATACACACATCAAAAGTGTCTAGGGATCAACATATATTTTTGCAATAACTTTTCTCCTGATTGATATTAATTAAAATTTTCTTTAAGGATTCATCAAATAAAGTGTTTTCGTTTGTCACAGTAACGATAAACCAAGTCACCTTTGCATTAATAAAGAAATTTGCCATTTTCCTAATAAAGGGATTTTTGACATTTGAACCACTAACACAAAAGTTCGAAAAAAAGACTGAAATAACAGTTTTCTTTAAAATTTTATTGGGTAACTTAAACAATTAATAATCCGTGTTTCTACCGCGAACACTAACAACACAAGAACATCGGTTTGGCATACTCAAAATGAGTTCATCCAAATCACGCTGTGGAATGGCCGCCCATGTTCGTTGCAACAACAAAAAAAGGTCTTCTTGCGACTGGATACCCTCCATATTCGGCAGAGCTCTTCTCTGTAGCATATCCCATGCATGCTCAATCGGGTTCAAGTCTGGCGACTGAGCAGGCCAGGGCAGGACATTGATGTTAGCTGCGGCGAGAGTCTGTCTTACAACTCTTGCGGTGTGCGGTCGTGCATTATCATGCATTAACTGAAATAAGGGACCGATTTGCACTTGTAGAGGAACGATGACGTCTGATACAATCGTCTCAGCATAAATTTGAGCGTTGAGGTTGCCTCTGTTGGTATATACAAATATTCCTAACACATAAAACCTCTTTCCATTTGTTACTTACTCTTTCACTCTAAGCGTTCTTTAAAAACGCGTTGATTTATTCAAATAAATATGGTTGACACCAGCGGTCGTTTATCTTTTCAAAACCCTTTTCCAATAGGTTATGGGCCCAGGCTGCGTTAATAACTGCGCAAATTATCTATTTTAAAGTTAAATACAAGTTTGTAAAAATGGATTTACGCAATAGAAGAAATATCAAACAATTTGACGGTGAGAGGTACACTACGTGGAAATTCCGTATAAAATCGCTTTTAGAAGAACTCCAGGTGCTAAGTGTTGTAGAACAAGATTCACCTGTACCCCCAGACGAAGAATGGCTAAAGAAAAACAAGATTGCAAAAGGTACTATAGTTGAATATTTGAGTGACGCATTTTTAAATTTTGCCAAAGATTCTGAAACTGCCAAGTCCATATTAGACAAACTCGACAAGATTTACGAGCGAAGAAGCTTAGCTACACAATTAGCGTTACGTAAACAACTATTGAACCTAAAATTGCAGCCAGATATAACATTATTGAATCATTTTTCTAAATTTGACAATTTAATTACTGATTTGATCTCCGCTGGTGCTCGACTCGATGAGATGGACAAAATTTCACATCTTCTGCTCACACTGCCCTCATCTTACGACGGTGTGATAACAGCATTGGAAACGCTCGGTGAAGAACACCTGAATTTGGTATTTGTGAAGACACGTTTGTTGGATCATGAGTAGGGTTGCCATATTTGGCAGGGCTCGTGTCGGGACGAAAAGAGAAAAAAAAATTAAATATGAAAAAAAAATTATTAAAAAAAATACTAATTCTACAGTATGGAAGCAGTGCTAGACGTAGCTTGGTCATATTTTGCTGAAGACTTTACTTTTTTAAGTAATTCTTTCTGTCCTTTTACATATTTATAAAACTCCGTGCAAGTCATATTGAAGTTAACCTGACACTGTAATATCGACTCCACAGTCTCTGGCAGCAGGCGATTTCTTTCATCGGTCCACTGGCTCGACATTAATGAAAATACTCTTTCTACTGTAGCGTTGTGGCCAGGTATCGCAAACAAATATTGGCATAATTTGAGCATTTGGCATTTTCTTTCAGGATTTTCTGTAAGATTGAAAAAGTAAATCCACTTCTCTTCTACAGAATTTTTGGCCTTCCACTCTTCCGTGTCAACTGTAGCCTCCAAAAAGTTTTTCAGATAATTATATTGTTGAAAGCAACAGTCGCCCAAAATCTCCACACCATTTTCATTTAGGTATAAAATAGTGTTTTCAACTGCTGTCCATTCTGGGATTTCAGATAGCATCATCCAATCAAACACTTTATATTTATCAAATGATATGGACCACTTTTGCAGATACTCAAAAGCTGTATTATAAAAAGCCACTGTCTCCTCCTCAAACTTCGTGATCAATGTTATTGTTTCAAGTGAACGATTCTCATTTTTTAACTTGCTTAATTGGATTTTAGTTTGCATGCCTATAAAATTGGCAGACTTCCTCTCTGTCAGTGAATTTTGTGTTTCCTGTAAGATCTGCTTAATTTCAATTATTGACACTTTTTTCTTCTCAACGCTTTTTATATTTTTTTGAAATAAATTGAGATTGGACTGTATAAATAGGAAATAAATTTCACTGATCGGACTTTTAAAAAAATCAGAAATAATTTTAGGTGGTCTCTCTTCGGCGTTAAAATAGTTTTTTAGTGGAATCCAAAGTTTGAGGATCCGTTCAACCGCGGGCATCAGCGAAAGCCATCTTGTTCTTGAGTGCGACAGTAAATTTGTATGATTTATATCAACATAAGCGCAAAATTCCTTTAGCTTCTCAGTCCTGACAGTATATATGGAAAAAAAATTGAATATTTTCAGGACGATGACTTCGACATCCACAGACAAGATTCCAGCTGCACTTGATACAGTATTGTGCAGAATATGGGCTGGGCAACCAATTCCTTCTAAATTTTTTCCGAGTTCTTCATTTATTTTGTGAAAAACATTGCATTGGCCTCGTCGTTCAAGCCCTCCAAAGTTTGTATTAGTATTGTCTCCGCAAAAAGCGATTAGCTTATCTAATGGAACCTTTAGTTGTCTTAAAGTATAGATACAATAATTTGAAATAGTTTCTGATGTTTCATTTTTAAGTGACTCAAATTTTAACAGCTTCTGTTGGATCCCATCAGCTTCAGTAAAGTACTGAACGAGTAAAGGAAACATTTTTTCAGCTTTGTGATTTGACGCGTCGGTGCCTATGCCGTAAAATGGCACTTCTTGCAATTTATTCACTGTTTCGGTAACAGAGTGCGGAGCAAGAATATTTTTAACAATAGCTGTAGCCTTTGTCCTAGCAGTAGACTGCTTTGCGGCGATTTTCGAGTCGGGATACATTGTTGCATTCAATTTTACAATACAGTCAAGAGAGCTAAAGGATTGATGATGTTTTACCAC
The DNA here is from genome assembly GCA_963669345.1 of Gortyna flavago. Lineage (NCBI taxonomy): Eukaryota > Metazoa > Arthropoda > Insecta > Lepidoptera > Noctuidae > Gortyna > Gortyna flavago. The sequence goes on from OY770131.1 coordinate 7,387,175, forward strand.
TTTATAAGCTGTCGTTAGTTCCGCTGCACTTATGAGTAAATCTTCTTTGGTATCTTCTTTAATCATAAAACCAGATATAGACTTTGATGTCGATACGATGGCAAGTTTCTTTTTGTGGCTAGCCGTAGAAATGTGATGCTTAACGTCAGCCTTACCTCCGTGACTTACTGATATGAAACAGTGACAAATATCACACAACGCTTCTTCATTTGTACGTCCTTTCTTTATAAAACTCCATTCTTTTGTATATTCATCCGAAAAATGGCATTTTCTCTTTCTTTTTGTAGACATTATTGTGATGACAAGTTAAAAACGACAAAATTGTGCTACTTAGCTAAACACTAAAACAATCAACAATGCGAAAGTACAAGCTTCTAAATCACTGTATTGGTGTTTGTTTACCCACTTACTCGCTCGCTGTTGCTGCGATAGCACGTAGCGGGGTGCGGGGGGCACCCTTCTCCCTTCCACAGCGCGGTACTCGCGAGCGACGCGCGACGTCACAACCGCGCTCCGAGCAATTTGGCGCGCGTATTTGAATTGCTTTGACCGCGCGATAAAACGGGACGTAATAGTGTTTTGTCGGGACGTCGGGACAGAAGGCCTAATGTCGGTGACAGTCCCGATATATCGGGACGAATGGCAACCCTAATCATGAGGTGAAACTGAAGGCTGAACCTACGACGGAACTTAAGGCTTTGCATGCTGGCACCAAACGGTTCTCTACTCAAAATCTGCCTGGACCTCCTAAGAAAAAACGGAACTACTCTCAGAAAAGAGAAAATTTTCAACCCGGATATTCTCAGTACAAGTTTTCGAAAATACATTGCGACCATTGTGGACGACGAAACCATCTTAAAAAGGACTGCCGTTATTATAAGAAGATGCAGGAAAATGGTCAATCTACCAGCAATAAGAGGACGGCCAACAACGTTCAACCCTGCAACGATGACGAGGACGGTTTCGCTTTTATGTTCTCTAAATGTGAGCTACCTATTGATACCGATAATCGTTTAACTAATAATAACATATGTTTTCTTTTAGATTCTGGTGCCACTGATCACATTGTAAACACTCGTGAAGGGTTTACATCATATGTTAAACTACCCACACCTTTAAAGATCGGCGTAGCTAAGAATGGGTCTTCCATCCTTGCCTATGGTAAGGGGAGGATGGATGTGACCACGAATTTAGGCATTCAAGGAACTATTGAAGACATTTTATATTCACCTGAAGTTCGGTACAATTTGTTATCGGTAAATCGCATTCAACAGACAGGTATGTCGGTTATTTTTGGTAATAATGGAGTTCAAGTCTATAGTAAAAATAACAAATGTTATATGACCGGTGAGAATACTAACAACCTTTTTAGCATCATTTTTGAGGTAAATAGATCGCGATGCAATTTGAATATTACTCGTAATCAAGATAGTTGCGAAGACCAAGGTTGTTTAAATTATAAACTATGGCATGATCGACTTGGTCATTTGAACAAACAAAAATTTAAATTTCTCCGAAATGTTATTGATAAGGATGATATCAAAATAATTGACAATATAACACCTACTAATGAATTATGTGAACCTTGTATACTTGGTAAACAATCACGATTACCTTTTGCAAAATCTAAAGACAAGTCTATTAAAAATAATCGACCGCTGTTTATCATTCATTCTGATGTTTGCGGTCCGATTACACCCACAACTGAAGACGACAAAAATTACTTTGTTACTTTTATAGACGATTTTACACATTATACGGTTACATATTTAATGTCTGCAAAATCAGAAGTTTTGAAATGTTTTCAAGATTTTGTAGCTAAAAGTGAGAATTTATTTAACTTAAAAGTGACAAACTTATACTGTGACAATGGACGAGAATATCTATCAAATGAATTCAAAGACTTTTGTGTTTGTAAGGGAATAACGTACCATTTAACGGTACCTTATACGCCACAGCAAAATGGTGTCGCTGAGCGCATGAATCGTACGTTAACCGAAATGGCTCGAACATTGGTTACAAGTGCGAAATTAGAGAAATCTTTCTGGGGCGAAGCTGTACTTACGGCTACGTATTTAACAAACAGACTACCCACAAAAGCGCTAGCTAACAATAAAACACCATACGAAATGTGGCATAACAGGCCGCCGAAAATAAAACATTTAAGAATATTCGGCTCGACAGCTTACATCCATGACAAAACTAGAAAATCAAAATTTGACGAAAAATCATTAAAAGCCATTCTAGTTGGTTACGATCAAAATGGTTATAAATTATTTAATGTTGAAAATAATCAATTTCTTGTTGCTCGAGATATTATATTTGATGAGTCAAATTATGAATCTTCTAGGCCTAAGCCTGTAAATGATAAGCCGGACAAGCCTGTTCAAATTCCCGCCGAAATTAGCAAGTTCGATGTTGAATCGGCTAAGTTAATAGGCAACAAACACAAGAATCTTGCTGATACCTCAGAAGCTGGACCATCGTCTGGTAAACTGAGACGCAGTGAAAGGATTCAAAATCAACCCCCAAAAGATTATAAGCAAATGAATGACCTTGATTATATTTTATCAGTCACATCAATTCAATCATTACCAAAAAGTTATGCTGAGATTTTTCATAGAACCGATTCTGATAAATGGTTAAAAGCCATACAAAGTGAATTAAGCTCCTTGCATAGCAATCAAACTTGGAGTCTTGTCGATAAGCCTAATAATGTTAATGTTGTTAGTTCTAAATGGGTTTTTGTTATTAAAAATAATGAGCTAGGTGAACCGGTACGATATAAGGCCCGGTTAGTTGCTCGCGGTTTCACTCAGCAATATCTTCAAGATTATGACGAGACGTTCGCACCAGTTGCTCGAATATCAACTTTTCGTTTCATACTAGCACTTGCAAATCAATTTGATTAGTTGCACATCATATGGATGTGAAAACCGCCTTCTTAAATGGTATTCTAAAAGAAGAAATTTATATGGAGATACCAGAGGGCGTTTCTGCGAAGCCAAATCAAGTCTGTAAATTAAATAAATCGCTATATGGTTTGAAGCAATCTTCCAGATGTTGGTTTGAACGTTTTGATCATGCTCTTAAAGTTATTGGTTTCAAGAACTCTCAAGTTGATCCATGTCTTTATGTTCTAGATAAAGATAATATAGAGAAAAATGTATACATTGTCCTATATGTCGACGATTTAGTAATTTGTACAAAAGAAAAACAAACTTTACAATTTTATAAAAACAGTTTAATGAGGCAATTCAATATGACAGACTTAAACGAAATTAAATTGTTTTTGGGCATAAAAGTAGAGCGAAGTAAAGGTAAATTGACTTTAGATCAAGGACCGTACCTTCAAAATGTTTTAAACAAATTCTCCATGAATGACTGCAATCCTTCCAAATCACCATTTCCATCTAAATTGGATTATGTATCTTTAAACTCTGATAATTATTATAATGCTCCTTGCAAAAACGTCATTGGATGTTTAATGTACGCAATGCTTTGTACGCGACGGATATATGTGCTGCCATAGGCATCTTAAGTCGATACCAGAGTAAAAACAATCAAGAATTGTGGAAATGTTTGAAACATCTTTTAAGGTACATTAAAGGGACGCTTAACTTAAAATTGACCTATACAAAATGTGATTATAAACAACTGATAGTTGGCTATGCAGATTCCGATTGGGGAGGCGACTTTATTGACAGAAAAAGTACAACAGGACATAACTATATTCCAAGTGTTCGATAATTGTACAATATCGTGGAATACACGAAAACAAAATACAGTCGCCGCTTCCTCAACGGAGGCTGAATACATGGCCTTATTTGAGGCCGTCAGAGAGGCAATCTGGATAAAGTCACTGCTCAATAGTATTTCGATTCCAGTTGCGCAGCAAATAGTTATCTTTGAGGACAATAACAGTTGCATTAGCATCGCTAATAATCCCACAAATCACAATAGGTCCAAACATATTGATATCAAGTACCATTTTACGAGGGAACAAATTACTAATAAAGTAATAAAGCTAGAACATATTTCCACAGGAAACCAACTAGCTGATATTTTCACGAAAATGGTACCCACAGCGAAGTTCCTAGAATTGAGAAGCAAGATTAATTTAATTTAAACGCTTTATTGATATGTCATTTTTAATTTAAAATTAACTTTTGTCATAATGATTGTTAACTGCATAATTTTATGATTGTAGATATTTTATTTAAAATGTGCAAAAACATTATAAGATATGATAGATCATATATAATAATTATGATTATATAGACATACTTAAACAACTAAATAATGAATATTTGAGGGGGACTGTTGGTATATACAAATATTCCTAACACATAAAACCTCTTTCCATTTGTTACTTACTCTTTCACTCTAAGCGTTCTTTAAAAACGCGTTGATTTATTCAAATAAATATGGTGACACCAGCGGTCGTTTATCTTTTCAAAACCCTTTTCCAATAGCCTCTGATCCAAATCAACTCAGTTCTTCCGCCGATCCAAATACCCGCCCATACCATGATGGTTCCACCACTATAAGGATGGACTTCCTGGCAGGATTTTAATCGCTGTTGGCGTCCAGGGGTTCTCCAGTGTCGTATACGTCTTGTATCCGGTCTCATACCAAAACGAGACTCATCAGAAAAGCACACGAAACGCCATTGTTCTTCTGCCCAATTTCTGTGTTCAAGAGCCCATTGATATCGAATCCTACGATTGTGCATTGCTATAGGTGGTACCCGTAGCGGTCTTCGGGAATGAAGGTTCACTTCATGCAAGCGGTTTCTGACTGTTTGGTCGCTAATTAAGTTCCCTGAAGAGTGATGAAGCCTCACGGCTAACATCATGGCGGTTATTGTTGGAGCTCTTCGAGTTAAGATTTGAATGTATCGGTCTTGTCTCCGTGTGGTGCAGCGATACCGTCCTCCATGGCGCTCAGCCACGGTACCAGCGCTTCGGTAACGTGTCCAAAGTCGACTGATAACACTCTGACTTGTATTCAGAGCTAAAGCCACAGTACGTTGCCGGGAACCAGCTTCTATCATTCCCACGGCTCTGAGCATTTCTTCCCTGCTTAAATGACGTCGCCGCTCCATAATAACGTTGGTTTTAATCAGTAGTAGGGAAACAGTAGCACTAATAATGTCTTCAATGCGTTGTATGTTTTTATAGGGAAAATATTGACAGCTGATTTTCATCTTTTACTCGAATTTGATTCACAGTTCCTGATTCAAATTATGAAATGCACCAAAAAGGATCCATATAAATTTATAAAATCATAAATTTATTACAAAGCCACATCTCAATCTCAAGAAATCCGCATAAAAATGAGCTTGATCCCTAGACACTTTTGATGTGTGTATAAATACACGTAGTAAACATGAAATTGTGATAATATAAATTGCATTCATACTATTTTACTCACACCACTATTTTAATGGTAACATTTCAAACTACATAACTCGAACATCATTTGATATAAGCTTTTAAAAACATATAATAACTCCGGCTTTTACGAGAAGGAGTGAATAATTGAAAAATCGTAGAAAATTACTTAAATTTGATTCATATATACCTATGAAATCTATAGTCGCCAAAAAAAGTCCAAACCAAATTCTGCCATTGTTCTTTAGATCCTTTCAAATTGGTGCACCCAATGCGTAGAGGCAGGTAAACTAGCAAGTCATTTCTTGTAAACAGCATCCGCTTTATAACAAGTTACCAAAGCCGGTTACAGAGCTTAGCGATGGAAAGTTCAAAACCCTCATCAAACGTGTCCTTATCAAAAAAGCATAATGAAAGATTTGAAAACAAGGTAGGTAGTCTGGCAATAATTCCTTCTGCACATGTGGCTTCCCTTGCACCTCAATAACGGCATGTCTATTAATTGCTCTCAAATGACGATGTTAATTTTTTAAATACTTCTTTGACATAATCTTTTATTATTTGACGACATTGTACCGACAATTCTATATTTCCACCTCATATCGACAGTCGCGCTCAGTCAGAATATCATTACTCGCGCGCGGCTGTTCTTGAAATGTGTAGGCATCTGCTTCTGCCGTGCTACTATCGCGCTGCTAATGTGAAAGCGGCCTTAGTGGTTGTAATGGCAATCATATCACTTGGATTTAGCCTTTTGATGGATTCTAATTTTGTAAATGTGAGGACTTTGTAGGTCTTTTAGACTAGATCTGTAGACCATTTTTTATATTATCAAGTACCTACCTGGTACTTGTTGACAGGCGCTGTCCTTCATACCTATTGTAGCTTGAAAACATAAACTGTTTTTAAATGAGTAACCGTGGAGTTTCTTGCCGGTTCTTCTCCATAGGAAACGACCAATTGGAACCGTGCACCTAGCTTCTGACGTTTCATAAGTGCCCTTATAGGTTTATGTGAAATAAAATATTTTGATTTGATTTACATAGGCAAGTATTGGTGCAAAGTTTCAAGTTTCTTAACCCATAGAATAAGATTTTTCATACAAACAAAATGCCCATTAAGAGTGAATTTCCAATCCTTGGTACTCACATTATAATGAAAGGGAGCCTTGTGTAAAATTTCACGTTCCTAGTAGTTTCGGCTGTACGTTGATGTTAGTCAAGTAAGTTTCTCCTTTTATACAGGCTGGCAGGGACGTGCATCGACGCGCGAACTCTATTAAAAAGTACTCTGTGGCGCGAACTGAAACAATGAATTCAGCACATGATTCTAGAGCGCCAGCGTAGACATTTCGGTCGTGAAAAAAAAATCTGCTGTGTCATAGAAAAGTGTCATACCTACCTACGCGGTCAAAATGTAAGTAACAGCAATTTTTTTTATTTAATAATCGATGAAAAATTTTAACGCCAGGAGGGTTCAGAATCATGTACCTACTGACTCCATGTAAACTAACAGGTTGCACTTCGATGTCCCAGATAGAAGAAGATTAACGGTAAGTTAGAAAATAAAAGGATAACATAAGTAGTACAAGTTTAATAATAATAATAAACATACGTACAAAGTTACAACGTCTATGTTATCTATTGAAATGAAAATAACCAACCATAAATACAAGTCTATAATAATTTAACAAGTTGTGCTGTTTTTGGAACAATGTATCGTGTAAATTTGGCAATATCACAATTTATTTATGAAAAGTCGCATACGTGTAGACTGCAGGATCAAGGATTTATTCTTGGAGAAACTTTTTCATATGTGCGTACACATAAACTGTTAAACCTTCCGACGTAACAGTGTCCATTCATCATTAACGCTGGCGACAGCAGTATTTGTAATCATATACATTTAATTTAAAACGATTCCTAAACAAACTATAACATACCTATGTATGTTACAACTAGTAGGAGCAAAGCAGCCTCTCTTCTAGCATTCAAATCGGATCAATGGAGTAGTTTATACCAACAGATGCAACTTGTAAAGTTCACAATAAACTGTCTCTATCACATTATGAAGTAACTCATATGTGGACTAAAGCGCGTTCTAGTGAGCCACCTAGCACTATAAACGTTTTCCACAGTAAACTTGTAACAATGCAGCATATTAATATTCTTGTGCATGTTTAGTCCCCAGAAAAATTGTAATAAACAGAACACTATTACTGTAATCCTAATAAATGCATTTATACTGAAAAGGCTACATTAAACTGCATTATGTAGTCTTGATTATCTTGTATAGTTTAATATATATGGTATTAAAAATGAGTTCCACCTTATATGAATCAACATGATAACGATAGTGATTCTTTACAAGGTGCCCCATGCAGGTCAGGTATCTTGTTATAGGTATAGTTTACCAATCAAAAATACATCAGACATATCAAAAATATTGGCATTACCTGTAGGATTTAGATTTAATTAATAATTATATCTAAAAACTAAGAAACCATTAAAACTTATTGAAATTAATGTGTTATTTTTCAAGGTAACGCGATCAAACTCAAATTATTTTAAACATTTTACAAATTCGTTGAGTACGAACTAGTGGAGCTAAATAATAACAAGAATCTCGCTGTATATATATTTGGGGGAATTTAATTGATTATTTTTAATCACACATTACATAAACCAGAAATTTAGTTACTTACTTAGTTATAGATGAAGGTCGAAAATCGCATTTACACGCAGCTCTAGATATTTTTCTGTGCGTGTTTCAGATTTTTTGAGCATGGTGTAAGTGCGATGGAATCTTTATCGCATTTGGTTAATAACTACATTGTACAGGACATGTATGAGTATTGATTAAAACGAAATTATTTTCTACTATCCCCTCTGTCTCTAACTAAAGGAGCGAAGGCTAATAATGGAGCTTATTAAAAAAAAAAACTTGTAGTTATTACATAATAGTAAAAAAACATAAATCTAAATACACTTTCACGCTTAGAAACAAAACAAAACTGCACATAATATAAAGTGTTCAACATTTTGTGCTTGGTTGAATGTATATAGATTGTGCATAAATATTCAATTACCATCGACTACCTTCTTTTGGGTGGTACTTTTGCTTTTAGTTTGCAGGTTGTACAAAAAATATGTACTTACTAATTTTAACACAGACAAGTTGGATCTTACTGGTTGAGTGGCAACAATGACTTGCAGTTGATCTTAGGTACAATATTTTTATCCAACCTAGACCATTGCCCCACTTATACAATCATTTACTATTCAATAAATCAGTAATTTAGTATCTTCACCACAGATTTTTAGAATAATACAATTATAAACATGATTTTATAAAAGAGAAATAGAATTTAACGATATCCAAATGATTTTTTTATAAAAATAGAAAATACAGAACGCATTTTAGTTTGTAATAATTCATCTTGGCCTATTTGTAAAACACTACCATAATTTTCGCTTTGTTCAGTCCTAATTGTATCCTTAATAAGAATAATTTAATCGGTTCAATTCCGATAGTTACATGGTTTAAGGTGAATGCGCAGTTATAGACCGCGAAATTCAAATTTTCTAACGTTTTTTGAAAATTGCAGGTCAGTGTCAGGTTGTATCTTGATCAAAATTTGATTCGCGACTATAACAGGTACTTACGTACTTACAGAATTATAATGATTAGAATCATTAATACATCTTTCTAAGTTAGATTTGTACCATAAGAAGAAATCTCATGGAAAAGTGCTTATGGTACAAATCTAACTTAGAAAGACGTATTAGTGGTTCTAATGATTATAATTGTGTACGTACCTGCTATAGTCGCGAATCAAATTTTGATCAAGATACAACCTGACACTGACCTGCAATTTGCAAAAAACATAAGAAAATTTAATTTCGCAGTATATCGCTGCGCATTCACCTTAAGGATGGAATCAAAATAATAATGAGGTAATCTAAGACATGCAATTTATCGATTAGTTTACTTCCTCAGATTAGTGTTTTCGCTGTTATAAATTAAGATATTATAGGTATATACATATAAACTTTACATAATAACAGATAAAGAGCATTGCGCGGAAAATCCAACACATCCGAGACATACGCTTCGTATCTACACGTCAAAAGAATATTTATGTAACAAAAATAACAATAAATAAACTGAACAGACACAGTAATACTTTGTAACAAATCAAACAATGCAGTTGTCTTCAATATTTTTCTATCAAAAATTAGCAGCTTCTTTTATGAGGATATATTTAAAATATTTAAAACATTAAATCATTAGTTCATTAAAGTGCAACTTTAACATTTTATTTTATTCACACAAAACACTCCATGCCTCTCATTTCGACATTTATTTATTTATACTGTTTTAGCCAAGTTATTCTGCTTTGTTTATTTATTTATATACAGAACAAGATGGTACATACAAAGTATGTAGCACTACATGATCTAATTTATTTGTTTTTTTATTTATTTAAAATATAGTATACAGGTATTAGGTATAGAATACGATGTAAAAGAAAGAATACTGCAACAGGTATGTTACTTCTTCTCTGTTCCATAGGAAGATCCTTGACTGATTTTAGACATTCCAATAGATTTCTGAAGAAGAATGAAAACTGAAACAAAAGTTAATTTAATTAATATCGACGTCTACTTGCAATGGACAAACATAAATGGAAATGTGACCAGTTTCTAAACATAATTATGCAATGCAGTAAATTTTTGGAAAGGTACATTTAACAAAATAATCTTTCCCCAGCCAACAGAAATCCGTTCGTCATACGGCTACAATCAACGAAATACACCATCACTACAAAATGTCGTATTGATAATAATCAATACATTTCGTATTAATTAATTATAGGCATATATATACATATTTATAATCCATCAATATTGAAAACCTTTATTCCAATTAAATAATAGATAGTATGTATTTGCAAAATACATAATTGTCTATCATAATATCATAACAGATAAGTATCTATGTATTTGCAAAATACATAATTATCTATTATGTCGACAGTAAAATTACGCTAAAACAAATGCGCGTGCTTGCGCAGTCATTGAAATTTTATTTCAGTTTTGTTCTACTCTCTTAATTGTTTGCAAATATATGTTTTCAGCTTTTATTGTTAAATTATGTCCAAACAAAGGACTTATAAAAGTACAAGTAATAAGTGAGTCCACTACCACTACTATGTAGTGGAGTTGATTATCGTCATCATTCAGCTGAAATAAAGAAGAAAGACGTCAGACTGGACATACGCCTCCCCCAAGCATCGACACAACAAGCGGTCCTTCGACACTTCCTGTGGGAGCCTGAGTATTAAAGCAATAGATAATAATTAAGAAAAAATATACACTTACATGCTCCAAGTATAGCACAGCCTATAGAGAAATAAAGAAGTTTTCCGCTGAACAACAGACCAATCAGGTAGTAGAGCATAGGAGTGAGTGTGACAACGGCCCAACCGAGTGCATTCACCAACGACCATATAGGTGGAGGTACTGTGAAGGAGTCTATTCGCTCAACACCTGATTCGATGAAGAAGTCTCCAGTGTTTAAGAACGAATCTTGCATTTTGTCCTGAAAACAAAGTTTTGTTTATAGTCATTGATTTCGTCGTTGGTCTAGAGCTACCAGCTATAGTGGTTGCAAGCGTGAGCCTGAGCATTATATTGGGCTTGTACCCCGTGTCGGGAAGTGTTATTAGGTTTTCTGTTAGGCAATTCTCAGTAGCAGCCAGGAGTCTGGTTTTGTATCCAGCCCCAACGCATAATCATCCTATAACTTGCCCACTGCTGGGACACAGGCCTCTTCGCTGTGAGAGGGAATGGGCCGTAATCCACCACGCGGGCCCAGTGCGGGTTGGTAGATGTGACATGTCTTCGAGTTTTTTAGTTCTTTTAGTTCTAAGACATGCCGGTTTCCTCACGATGTTTTCCTTCAACGTTGAGAGCAGTGGTGATGAAATTATATACCTACACAAAGTAAGGGTCTGTCTGGGTTCGAGCTCACGGTCTACACGAGTTGCAGGTCGTGAGCTCGAACCTATATACCTATAAGTCGAGGCGATACCACTGGACCACCACAGCTCTCCAGCACCAAATAGGCCAGCCAATTATTCTCTTCCTATTCCATGGGACTTTACACTATTACTACTATTACACTTCTGTCTACCCCCTTAGGAGAATACAGGCGTGATGTCATTTTATATCACAGCATTTCTGAAGCGAACGTCTGTCCTTGTAATTTAAACCTTTTGTAAATGTTTGTAAAAGCCATGTAGCGAGCTCATGACTTGGAACGATACAAACATTTTATCTAGATTAACTGACATGGCTATCAAACACCTGCCTGTTGACTAATAGGCAGGCGTTTGCATGATGAATTGATGACTTTAATCGACATTAATTGAGCGGACTTCTCAGTTCGGCTGATATTTTTATTTCGATAAGATTAGATTTGAACTGGCCATGATAGATAAAGATTTGTTATTATTATTATAGATGCGCCATAACATTTAGAACAAGGCTGCTAAGCCCCAGGCCCGCGGGCCACCGAGTGGCCCAAACAACGCAAACAACGCATTTGAATTTGAAATGGCCCGCCAAAAGCTATCAGCTGGCGATAGTCTTTTGAAAACAGATTTCAGGACTTCTAAACAATATTTTACTTTTATGATGAATTCTTATTAGTCAACAATAAAACATATTTTCAGACTTTGATTTTATTATCGACCTCAGATTATATAGAGAAGTTGTTTTAAAATTTTATTAAGTTACTAGCTGCGCCCCGCGGTTTCACCCGCGTAAGTTTCGATTTAGGGGTATGAAAAATAGATGTTGGCCGATTCTCATAGATACCGGATAAGCACAAAAAATTTCATCAAAATCGGTCAAGCCGTTTCGGAGGAGTATGGCAACGAAAACTGTGACACGAGAATTTTATATATTAGATGGAAAGCAATAGATAACTGCGTAGTTTCTTATTACGTTTACGTCAATCGCCATAAGGATCATCATCTTGAACGTAAAGGTGTTAAATGCTAAAAGGCGAGATATTCGTCAGTTAAATGCCAAATATATATTTAAGAGACATCATTTGCACTAATACCTACGTCATTTATACAAATAGTACTTGCGTAGTTTTTATAATATCAACGAGAAAAGACTGCTTTTCTGAATTCTGAATAAATCTTGATTATGTTATTAACATGTTTGTTTTCAAGAACTTAACTAACTAGTTGACTTTGTGTTTTTAGATGTTGTTCCCATAATTTTTTGCTATTTCTTCCTGCAGCCACATTGCATGGCTCATGCTCAAAGCCATTACATGTACAGGAAGTGTTTCACGTAGATGTGGCGTTGCGGAAATACATCATAAAGATAAACAATATAATTTTTAAATAGATTTGAAAATAGTGTTTTTTTTTTATTACTAGCGTTGTCCAGCGGTTTTCTCGCATCCTACAAGAACTACGCCATGTTTCATAACATAATAAAAGAAATCCATATTCAACTCCGGTTTCTTCGAAATCTCCCTAGTAGTTTTGACAGGAAGCTCAAACAACCAAGACAAAAACGCTAGCTTTGTTACAATTTAATAGTATGGCGTATAACCGCTGCCTTTAATGTTCCTGCCTATGAAATAAACATGTTTGCACAAGGTATCTGGTGAACTCGCTACGGAAATGGGTTATTATTTATTAAAGGCGAGAGCGGCCAGTGACATGTATGACATATGATCTCGGTGGCGACACATTCAATACGGTATAATATGCGCTCGATTCATTTCGCGACTGTTTCCGCGTAGAAATTACAAAATGAACTTTCTCAATTTATTTATCAGCATAAATGTACTAATGCTATTCCTGGGTAACGTTCCTGCATACCTACCACGAGCTCTTAACGCGATTCACTTTAGGACCTAAACTGAACTGTTCTGCTAATTCGTACCATGACGTCAGTTTAACGATTCAATTTAGGCCGTGTCATCTGGATATCAGCTCTTAAAGCTCATTCACTTTCAACGATCCAAATTCCGCTGAGCGTATTGGACGTCATGGTACGACTGTGAACGATGCAGTTTAAGAACCTAAACTGAAATGTCTTGCTTTTGAATCGTTTTTAAATAAATCATGGTAGGCCTCCTGGTAACGTGGTTGAAATGAGAATTTTTTGTTTTTTATTCAAGGCAACAGAGTAATAGCAGAATTATAAAAAAATATGTCTTACCCGAAGAGCACATGTAGATGATTAGGTATTTTATTAGATAGTTGGGGTTCACAATAAAACTTTAGTACGCCTGTTGTTCAGAAACAATAGAAAAAGCAACTGTGTCTCATCAGTTCATCACTGACAGTTTGATCCTCTCAAAACTTAATGACCTTATAATGATAATCATTTTTTTTTATAAATCAGTTGGCGACAGTTACTTGTATATTTATTTTTAGGACACCAAAAGGGACATTATTTGATGATCACAAAGAGGCACATTTAATATATTAGAGCGTCCATTAATATTTTAGGAAATCAAAATGATGGAATTATTTGGGGGTTCGATTACATGACATACAATACTTCAGTTATTTGGATACCTATCCAAAATAACGGAACGCTTAATTGGCCGATTAAATAGCAATTATTTAACAAATGTAATGAACACGTACCTTTACAACAAAGAGGTCATGTAGCCACTTGGCAGCTTCACCTTCGTCTTCCGGAACATTCTCGACCGGTATTCGCTCGATGTACAAATGCGCATGCACCGGTTTGCCGTATAGCAAACTTGTTAATGTTGGTGGAGTCTGAAAATTTTATTATTTGTGATGAAATTGATATAATTTTGTTACAAATCTACAGTCGATTTTCGAAGTTTGATTAGTATCAAGCGAAGACAGTGGCAAATTTTAACACTATTTTTTTGGACTAACTGCTTTTGTAAATTTTCATCTACCAGGTGTACTTGTGATTTTCGACGATCACTGCCTAATTGCCTATGCATACTGGCATAGCATAGATATTTTCCTAGCATGATGTTCGCACTCGTTTCGCTGAGCGTGATCAGGAAACGCATAAAGCCCATCGGCCCCATTCCACACCCAAGCACAATTCCGCGTTAACATATTCAGATAGCTAGTTTGCGAAGTGGAGCTAAATGGTCGATACACTCATAGAATAGTTCAGTTGAGTGAGGCCATAATAACAATTTATACCAAGAGTTCTGGATTTATTATTATCTTTGTTTACTCATAATAATAATAATACCTACTCATTTTATTTTTTTTAAGTATTTTCATTAAAAATAATATGTTCAAGTCGGACGTTGATCATTGACCTCCTAATTGAAAGCTATAAAAACCATAGAGACATCATTTTCCGAAACATCGCGATGTACATTCATGATTGCTTTAAAAAAAAATAGACCTTCAGATAGTGATTTCAAAGTACGTGACACTGACGAGTCTATGCTTAGTATTAGTAGACAAACAACAATCACAATGTAGTGTCACCCAGCTAACAACCAGACGATGATGCACAACCTAAAAACAGACACATCAGAATAGGCACCTACAGCTACTTATCTAAGTTTAGCACATCGTACGATGTTCTGAACTTAGATCCATTACAGTACATTGGACATTACACTCTAGCTTGAACATCAATCAATATTGACATTACCTAACCGTAATCTACAACTTTTATCAACTTCGCAAGTATCTGAATACAATTCTCAAATTTATCATTTTAATTAGGATAATTATGTGTAATTGTCAGTATGTTAATTAATGAATAACAACAATAAGACTGCAATATTATAATACTACGGTAACACTATTATCTGCGGTCTACTTTAAGATGGCCCATAATGAGTCTTCGCGATAGACAAAACATTATTTAACCATTGACCGGAACCAATTATTAGGTTATGCAACTGGTGAATTATATTGTTGACAGTTTTATTTTTTTCTTGGGCACATAATTACAAGAATATGAGATAAGATATTTGTTACCCTGGACTGCTCTAGAGGCGAAATAGACCGAAACTTCGTATCTACTAGGTTGGCGTAAGTGGAGTATGAAAGAAGAAAGGACAAGGCTATTTTTGCGTCCGGCCATCGTCTTCTCGGCCATCAAAAAATCAAACAATTCAATAAAAATATTAAATCCGACAATAAAGACCTTATCATACCAGAAAATCATAGATATCGTAACGTGAGGCTACGTACATATTAAGCGATTTCCCGCAACCGCAATTTGACGATTTTTTCGGAAGTCGCAACTGCTTCTGCTATCCAAAACATTCAATAAAATCCTTAACATATTCGTAATGTCTTACCTTACAATCCTTCTCAAAGGCCAGTTGTATGTTGTAAATAACAGGTATTTTCCCTCTGAAGAACTGTAAGCTTGTGGTGAAACCTCTGGTGCGGGGCGTGAGATGGTGTTTAAGAAGCGGCAAGTTCTTCTCTTTCGCAAAACTTAATGATGCTTCGTGCTTCTTCTTTGTATACCGGGTTCCTTCAGGAGTCATTAGAAGCTAAAATCGAATAGAAGTCAATAATGAAACCGAATGGAAACAAAATATTTTTTTCTACTTCCTGTTACAAATAATTCTGTCCTAATAAAATGTGTCACATTTTTATAATCCTCACTGGCCGGTGCTACATTTAGGGAAAATTACACGGCTTATCAACCCAAACAACGATTGAACAAAGCTACCACATCGCATGTTTAATGGAACATTGACCCATTAGTAGATAGGTCAGAATTATTTCCGGATTTTTTTTTACTCAGACCTCATCAATAGTTTATCATACGTTTAAAATAGGCGTGACGACAGTATCAAATAATCAAGGATTTGATGATTTTAGGGGAAAAAACATGTTAAAAGGATTTAAAACACTGATTTAGTTTTATTAAAAAATTTGAGATTAATCGGATTTTCATTAAAATAAAAGATTAAAATACTGCAATCGGCCATTTTGACTGAAACAACAATATAACACACAGCGTATGACGTCACGCCTATGTAAACATTGTAAACTTCAGTGTGTTCTTTCCTCTGACTGCGCGGTAGACACATTTGACGTTTACCTAGGCGTGACGTCAAACCCGACTCCATGACACTCCGAGCTGTTTTCACGCACTATTGAAATAATATTTGAAAAATGGCTTTATACTTTGTTAAATTTTAGTTTATAACCGAAATAAAGGTTTTTTCGTAAATAGTAAATGTATACCTAAATTACGGAAGAGGATTTCAAAATCTTTCGTCATGCCTATTCAAGCATTCATGATTAATTAATCTCATCAAATCAAATCAGTTTTAATTTTATGCGTCAACAAGTAGGATAAGTCCTCATAGCGAGATCTTCTCTTGCGCTTTCCCAAAAATCGTCTGTTTTGAGTTAAGTCAGTATTCCATTAAGCATGCGACATAATATATTACTATGTTCTATATTGAAGTCTAAAATAAAGCGCGCGTGCGTGAAATATTTCGTGCGTCTATCTATTTTATTATGGAATGAAATGCATTCAGCCGCGGCAAATCAAACACGGAATTTTTGCAGTGTGGCGCTGGCCTTATCTAAGAGTTTAAGATCACTATCAGTGATTGCCGAAGCATGGCAAAGGCATAGGAAAAGGAATGACCATGACTTCTACTATCGCACAGTTTATCTCACAGCAACCTTAACTTTCATTGGTAATGGCAATCCGTCCTATCAGTTCCCTTGAAATGTACGAATTACCTGGCGTCATTAGCCGTAAAGGCCACATAAGGCGGCGTCCTTATTGATCATGTTGTCATTCATACAAATATATATTTAAAATAGACCTAATCAATAATGCGTATAATGTCAACAAATTAATAAGCCTCGCTCACGTAGATATAGGTCATATTGTGTAATGGTATTAAGAATAAATTAATTTATGATTATTTATTTTTATCAGGGTCTCTGTATCGGTTTAAAGAAGCTTTATACCCAATAAAGACATAAGTCACTTACTTGAGAACAATACTAAAAATATAGATTTACAATATCTTCGTCATCAGTATTACAATTTAATAATTACCCATCCGCAATTATGTGCTGGCTAAGTTGAGTTTTGAATGCATTGTAAGAGTGTACATTTCTTATAGAGGACGGTTTTGTTATAAAGCTGTGCTCCTTCAAAAGTTAGCATTTTTTTGCCATAGTTCTTGTTTTTGGTAAAACTAGCAAGCTTGCTCGCCGTGTACTGCGGTGACTAACTTGTTTATATTGAGTGAGTGTTATGTTTGAGTGAACACTTTTGTTGAGAATATTTCTGATGAAAATGTATGTGTTACAAATATAAAGTTGTTTTATGTTCATTATTTTTGTGCCTTGATAAATTTTGCTGGTAGATGTTAGATATGGGTACTTAGTTGAATATTATTTTTATGATTTTATTTTGGGTAGTTTGAAGTTCTGATAATTTTGTTTTAGCAGCACTGCCCCAAATTTCGATGAAATTAAGTAGATGTGGCTTTACTAGGGAGTTGTAAATAGTATACCGCAATTTTGGTGGAATACAACGAACATGTTACGCAGTAACCCGGAGAGTGCCGAAAGTTTACTTTTTACAGATCAATATGAGCGTTCCACGTTAGTGAGCTGTCCATTCTTAGACCGAGGTATTTTTCGCATGGTTTTTGCTGTAGCGGGATATCATTTATTGTTAGAGGGTCATATGAGGGAATTGTAATACTGTATCCTATTACAATTACTCAAAAGTTGACTCACCCACACAGGATCCGGATA
Source organism: Gortyna flavago (assembly GCA_963669345.1). NCBI lineage: Eukaryota > Metazoa > Arthropoda > Insecta > Lepidoptera > Noctuidae > Gortyna > Gortyna flavago. The sequence continues at coordinate 7,405,379 of OY770131.1, forward strand.
GTCACACAATTCTGATATCTGATATTTAATAGTCTCCTTGTCTTTTTCAAAAGACCTTTCTAGAAATACAAATTCGGAGAATTTCCACATCCAACCAATTGGAGGTAAGTATTGGATGGATTTTTTCGCATAAGCCTTACAATTCTGAAAAAAAAATTACATATTAGAACTTATCATAGAAGTACGTTTCACAATAGGTAATTTATTATTACTGCGCGGAATTGTTTCGTATCCTAGATTTTTTTGCCTCCAAACGAATGCAGAAACCGCTCTCGTGTGTGATAGCGCCCACGCACCTTCTTTAGATTTTATCACAAATTTGTCTTTAAAAAATACAGTATGATAATGGGTGGGTAGATATTCGTTTTGTGTTGTCTTTAAAACATACAAAGCAGACAGTAAATTCGTATTCATAATTCTGGTTGTATGTTTTTTTATGATTTCTGTGCGGTTTAGGATCTGAGGATCGTTTCGACGGGAGAGGAATCTTGAAACGAAATATCAGAACTACTTTAAAGTAGCTTCATTTATGGTAATACTGAGGGGGTCATGATTTTCTCTCGGAATCATTTTCTCCCTGACAATCTTGCGCTACCCGTGCTGCCTGGCGTCGTGGAGTTTGCGTGTCCAGAAAAATGCGGGTCAATAAGCTGTTCTTTGCCTACATCCCTAACTAGCTTCTGCCCGCGACTTTTCTTGTTCCCCCGAACCAGCCCGTCGTATCGCATCGCCTACCCGCGCTAATACTTCGTTTTCACTTAAGCGTTCTTTCTGACTTTTATTTCATTTTTGCTCGGCTCTTAAGAGTCCTAGCGTGATGTTAAACTAAACAAACTCTTCAGCTTTATTATTAGTATAGGTATAGTAACCCCCTTAATAATAAACGTTGTATAGCGTCTGTTTAGTTACACAACGCTTTGGCTTCTTCTTTCGAAAGTCAAATTACTGACTACTGAAAGAGAAAAATCGGTGTAACTATTCATCTACTATAATACGTTTATTAGTAAGGGGGTTTAGCTGGTTGCATCAATCATCGGATAATCAATTCCCTCAAGCTGCCTTCCACGTTGTGGCTTATCTACAAATTGACGTATAAATAAACGAGAAGTGTACGAATATTGATGTGATGATCACGTTATGAATAATAATTTAATTAAAATTTTTGTTGTTCGAATAAAACAACGCATTTAAATATTACCCTATTGAACCGTATCCGTATAACTAACTACTGAATTCTTTGTTTGCTTGTTTTTTGTCCCTTGATTTTACGAAGACCTCTTGATAACCGAAGATGTAACTGCGTTAATTTACCCCATTATTTCTCAACTTCCGTTTCGGTAGCGAGAGCAACTGTGCAGTATGTACCTATTTCACAACGTTTTACACATCGTACTTCGATAACACGGTGCTGAAGACCTTTTTTTATTATTAAAATCATGATACAGACATTATACTTCAAAATATTATGGGTTAGGTACGTACTAATTTATTATTTGATAATAATTATTACGTAATAAAACATATCTGGGTCATTCAGGTAAAATGTGTGATAAAGTAATTATTTCATAAGACGCATGTTAAGATAACAAATGGGACAAGAGAACCACCGATTGGGTCCCACTAAACACACGAGGACATCGCGGCAGTCTGAGACGAAGATGGTGGGACAAGCTTGGTTCCTACTCAACTAGCAAAAGACAGAACTGTGTGGAAAAGGGAGACGGAGGCCTTTGCTCTGCTGTGGGACAATACAGGCTAACTAGTTGGTCTAGACAGATTATTATACTCATTATTTCAGGCCATGAAGCCACCTATCTACTAGGCACCATCAGCAATAAGCGCCATTGTAATCAAAATCTCATTATTTCAGACATAACTATAACTACCAGTTGTGTCATAGTAGCAGCATTGATGATAATTTTATTCTCCATACATTTTATCAACATAGGCATGAACGTTTCTTTGTTTGGAAGACCTTGCTGTCCGTCGAACGTTGACCGGCACGTCAACTTTAGTGCTACGATCCAAAGTGCTTGTAACCAGGAAATGGATTTGTTTATCAGTTATGTAAATTCTTGGATTATTTTTTATAGATCTGATGGATTACTGATGTTCAAACTATGCGTGATATATATGGGGTTTAAATAATTTGAGCCTAAATCGCGTAATCCTACTAATAATATTAGGTATAAATGCGAAAGTTTGTGAGGATGGATGGATGGATAGATGGATGTTTGTTTCTTTCATGCAAAATCTACTGAACGGATTTGGGTGAAATTTGGCACACATATAACCAGGATTAACACATAGGATACTTTTTATCCCGATTTTCCTACGAGATCGAGACTTAGGTATGCGGGTGAAACCGCGGGGGGCTGCTAGTATAATATTAAGGCATAATACAGGGTTGGATGCCATGGATTCATTACATGATTCTGAACCCTACGTTTTTTATAACCGACTGGAATCATGTGCCGAATTCATGGTCACAGTTTGCACGTCGTTATGTCCCTGCCACCCTGTATAAAGAGTTCGGATTTCAGTTTTTCTTTTTTATTTGGCAGAGGACGAAAACGAGCATGTGAGACGCATGATGACAAGAGTTATTATCGATTCCTTTGAAAAACGAACTCAAGAATCAAGACCTGCTGATAGACAAGAGTTGCTGATATAATATTCTCGACCTTATAAGTGCATGCATGCACTTTTCATGCCGCCATGGTCGCAGGTATTCTAAAATGCTATATGAATGAAAGCTTGTATGAATGTAGTGGCACGCTGTCTGGTCGTATTTACATGGATTCGATGCGGCTAGTTCTGCCTAATTATCTGATTAGCTAATGTAGGTAGGTTGTTAATCAGACAACCATCAAATTCGTGCCCAACTCATCTATCGTTAGATTAGCTTCCGACGATCATAAATCGTCAGTATTAGACATTAATCTAGAGGCGTTGGTAATATGACGTATGATTATTTTGTGAATATGTCAATTGACTAAAGCACAACATAGGCCTGAGCAGTGGCCATTGGTCACGGCCGAAACTTACGAGTTGTAGGTCGTAGGTTCGACCCAGTCGGGCGCCTTACTTTGTGTAAATTATATCATCACCACTGCTCTCAAAACGGTGAAGGAAAACATCTTGAGGAAACCGGCATAGCCTAGAACCAAAAATTCGAAGACATGATGACATCTACCAACCCGCACTGAGCCCGCGTGGTAGATTACGGCCCACTCCCTCTCACAGAGAGGAGGCCTGTGTCCGAGCAGTAGGAAGATTATAGGCTGAGTATGTACAACATAGGCCTTATACCTATGTGTATTCAGGGTGGCAGAGACTTCGACGCGTAAACAGTAACCATGAATTCAGAACATGATTCTAAGCCCCCTAGCGCAGAAATTTTTCGTCGCTTATAAAAAAAATATCAACTGTTTCATAGAAAAGTGCAATACAGTCATCATTTCAGCCGAAAGACGACACTGCTGGACATAGGCCTCCCCCAAGCACCTCCACTTCGACCGGTTCTGTGCTTCTCGCATCAAAACGGGTTCTTGCGGCCTTCACAACGTCGTCGGTCCGCCTTGTGGGAGGCCTTTCAACGCTACGTCTTCCGGTACGCGGTCGCCACTCCAGAACCTTTCGGCCCCATCGGCCATCTGTTCTGCGAGCAATGTAAGGCACATTGCTCAACACTGCCCACTGCGACTTAGGTTTGGCAATTCTTCGGGCTATGTCGGTTACCTTGGTTCTCCTGCGAATCTCCTCATTTCTGATTCGATCACGCAGGGAAACCCAAGCATAGCCCTCTCTATTGCTCTTTGGGTGACTTTTAGCCTTCTAATAAGGCCCATTGTGACCGACAACGTTTCACTGCCATATGTCATCACTGGCAATACAGTACGCGGTCAAAATTTAGCAGATGTTTTTTTTTTTGTATGATAACCGACGTAGTTTCAACGAAGGAATGTTCAGAATCATGGACTGAATCCACGGTAACACGTTGCGCGTCGATGTTTCTGCATCCTGCACTCTAAATTGCGTAACACATGCGTAACTCTCAATTTGAATAATTTTGAAGCATAATATTTTTAATCCATTGCTCAATATGTTCGAAAAATGTGTCTGCTCAACAACGCAAATAGGTAACGCAATGAATGTTGTTGAACTGTCAAAATGAAACCCATTGCTACTGATAGTGTTACACGATTACCCTGCTGTTTATTATGTGTATTACGTTCCAATACAGGGAACTCAAGCCTCTCTGGAAAATGTACATGTTCATGTCTTTGAATGCCTCGGCACGAAACCGCTATTAGGACTCTAGGTCTTATACTGTCCTGTCATTTTAAGTTTGCATGAAGCGACAGAAAGCCTTTTAGGAACGGTGTCGTTTGAGCATTCGGAGATAAGCCACTCAATCAAACATCAAAATACACGATGTAAGGGATCGTCAAAATATAAATTTTCTGAAAAACCATTGTGGTCAATTGATTTCAATTTAAAAGTAAAAGCTACTATGATGTGAATTGACATCGAATGATGCAAAGTAGGTATTCGCCGCGAAATTAATTGTTGTGATCCAAATGTTTCGACGGCGACGTCCGAATAAAACGGAAAGAAGCGCCTGTTATAACCGGATGGACCAACGTCCGGCCCTAACATGATTTCTTTTTAATTGTCTAATTATGGTATGTAGCTAAAGGCTTGCAGAATACCTTCTTACTACTACCCAGAACTAAGTACCTATACATTGCATTTTTGTATGTCTGAAATTTGACCGCAAGTCTGCTATTCGTCAACAGCTATAAGGAATTTAAGTGTTCATTATTTCACCACAAGGCCAGTATTTTCTAGGTAAATTACGAAAACAAAACATTTTAGACAATTCGACCTTAGAGAATACCTATTATAATTATAACTACTGTCATTCTAGTCATGTCCATGTCGCAGGCAACTGGTTAAATTAGCCGTTCAGTTAACCGCCTAGCCTTTTAACTAAATGACGGCCGTTCAACTAACGGCCTGAATGATATTCAATTACAGTTTAGGTTGGAAGTCTGTAACCAATCACGCGCGAGCCGATATGGTCGTAGTAACTAAGCCAGGGCACCCCGACCAAATGGGTTAGGTTAGGTGCGATCGAGAAAGCGAAGCGATGCGAGCACTACTTTTAAAGGCCAGGCAGTTAACTAAACGGCTAATTTAACCAGTTGGCTGCGACATCCACATTACAGATGCTTCAACTTACTAATGCATAGGTACTCAACGTGTGCGATAACGCCCCCTCGTGGGCGTTTGAGACTTTCAGGGGGCCAGTAGAACTTACAACACCCAGAGAAAATTATATATCGTATCTTACGACTATGTGTAGAATATTACGCTTTTAAAAACTTTTTACAAAAAAAAGAAACAACCGACTTCGTCAAAAAACGAATATGCAGAACCAACGACACCAACTTTCGAAATTTAAGTTATTTTTCACTTTTAGTGGTTATTTTTTGGAAGTCGATTGTTTTTTTTTTGTAAAATATTTTTAATTTTCACTTTTTAGTTGTAAGTACCTACTTCCCACGTAGTACCCACACTAATTCATATAACACTACTTGCTATATGAATATCAGTGACAGGAAGCTATTGAACACATCTGCCGACCCCTTTAAAGGATACAGGCGTGATGTTATGTTGTGTGATTGCGTAAACAATGCATATGTCGCAGCCAACTGGCCGTTCAGTTAACCGCCTAGCCTTTTAACTAAACGGCGGATATTCAACTAACGGCCTGAATGATATTCAATGACAGTTTAGGTTGGAAGTCTGTAACCAATGACGCGCGAGCCGAATTGGTCGCAGTAACTAAGCCAGGGCACCCCGACCAAATGGGTTAGGTTAGGTTAGAACTGTGGTCAACCGCGTGCAAGCCGAGAGAGCGAAGCGAGGCGAGCACTACTTCTAAAGGCTTATGCGATAGCAGCAATCGCGGTTGAATTGCTGGCATTTATTGAAGAGTTCCGTTGTCTATCTCCGAAACTCATCATCAGATCTTTACGAAATTTAAATGGGACCATGTCGTAATAAACCACAAAGAATTTTGCAAATCTGTCTATATATGACGGAGTTATGCCTGAACATACATCCGAATTGAGAACCTCCTCCTTTTTAAAAGTTAGTTAAAAATAATCAAGGCAATAGCTGTTTCAGATTCGCGACAGATGATAAGTAAAAAAAAAGGGCCTCTAGAAAAGAAAAATCTCAAGTATGCAAGTGTGGTGGGCAAAATAAGGTTGAGAACCTATGTACTAATGTCTGAAGAATTTTCTGTTCAGTGTCTGCGGCATCCTTATGAAATCCTCACTATTTATTAATTATTCTCAATTTCTGATTATTAGGTTTACACAATAGGTGGTAAAACTTTTTTACAAAAAAAAAACCGACTTCCAAAATAAACGAAAATGCAGAACCAACGACACCGACTTCCGAAATTAAAGTTATTTATCACTTTTTAGTTTATTTTGGAAGTCGGTTGTTTTTTTATAAAAAATGGATGGAAAAATGGGACGTTAATTGTTGAGTTCTCCTGGTAAGAACCAGGAAAACTCCTCAACAACCATTCACCATAAGCATTGTGACGAGCATAAATTGCTTAGCAACCATACTAAAGTAATCGAATCGCAATCCGTAAAATATTTATCATTTAGTAGTTCCGATAGCCGTCTGTGGTCTTCATCATCAGCTCCACTTTACCAAATGATGATTTCCGAGAGCAAATGCTCAAGTTACTCTAAAAAATATCCGAATCGCTATAGGTTTGCCAATAAAATTTTAGGGGTTCCCTCGATTTCCCTGGGATCCTATTATCAGATCCTGAACTGATGACCACTTGGGAAGTATACCCTTTCAAACAAAAGAAAAAATTTCCAAATCGGTCCAGACGTCTTCGAGAAATCGGGGAACACACATAAAAAAAAAAAGATTCTGACGAATTGAGAACCTCCTCCTTTTTTTGAAGTCGGTTAATTAAGTATATCCACCATTCTAAAAATGTCAACCTTTCCTGGTGTGGCTGGCTTCGCATTTTTCGACTGTTTCAGACTGTTATCAGATTTTCACACACGCAATGGTTTATATACAACCACACATTAAATTGAACAAGGTTTCAAAAACAGGGGGCAATGGCAATGCTCAGTTTAAGAGCGTTTACGCCGTACGGCATTTCATACAAACTTTCAAGCGATTGTTTTTCGAAATGAATGAACGGATTTTAATGAAACTTTATACGCATAAGCAGGATACAAAGGTCTAAAAAGTTAGGTGAGAACATTTTCGAAAAATTGTGTTACAGCCAAATTAGACCAATTTTTAAGTTTCCATAGAAACAGAGATTTCCAGTTATCTTTTTTTAAATAAGACATTTCGAAAATGTTCTCACCTAACTTTTTAGACCTTTGTATCCTGCATATGCGTATGAAGTTTCATTAAAATCGGTTCATTCATTTCGAAAAACAATCGCTTGAAAGTTTGTATGAAATGCCGTACGGCGTAAACGCTCTTAAGATTAATTATTAATTAAACAATATAACACACTTTCCCTGTTGACAATGATGCATACAAATTTTTTGTAGCCCTATGATTCCTTTCCCTTCTTTTATGAATACAAATTACTATTATTACGTAAATAATTTGTTTCAAAATAGAAAATGGTAAAATAAATATCACCTAAATGTTGCCCACAACTTTGTCTTCGATCAGGATAAAAAGTGGCTTATGTCCTTAACCAGGTCATGGTCTAACAGTGTGCAAAATTTCATCAAAATCCGTTCAGCCGTTATTGTATGTTTGAATAATTCACTTTCGCATTTATAATATTAATTATGATTATAATTTAACAATATCAAATAAATACTCACTCCCAAAACTCCTATGGTGTTGCAGAAATGCCATCCCATGAGCCAATCTATTTCATAACTGTGGTTCATTATAAGGTATCCATGTTCTTTACCATAGAACTTCTCATATTCATCCTTTTTAATGTATATAGATAGTTTTGAATTTGACCACCATTCTGACATAAACACTAATTCTGAAAATAACATTGATTTTAGTAAAGAGAAGATAGTAAACAAAAAACAGTAATTTTAGCATCATCATAATGATCATTGGCATCTTTGTTCCACGCACTGCTCAGCATAGGGCTCCTCCAGTTTGACCATTAAGTTTAACCATGAGGAAAGAACGTCTTTTTGTGCCATGCTTTCCTAGTCTACAGGTTTCATCCAGGACCTCCCCCCTGCAATCCTCTATACTTCTATAGAGCTCAAAACCCATTATTTTAGCATGGTTACAAATAAATAAGAACCCTTATTCACAAATATGAATGCTTTATAAATAATTTCCTACATGGATTTATTTATATACTATCCACCGTGACTTTTTAGTTGTCTTACAACGGCAGCCCACTTCATGTATCCAATGACTACTATACATTCATAACAAAAAAAATGGTATTTAAGAGAAAAAAAAAGAAATAATTAATCAGTATTATGATGCATAAGTGAGATAACATAGTTGAAACATTGTGTTGCGAGCGAAGATCTATCTACTTGACTCTTGCTATGGTTAGGTATGTTCTACTGTTTGATACATAAACATTATTAACAGGATGTTTCATAATTCTAATGTATTATTTATTTTTCTTTGTACCTATTATCTTAATTAATGGTAAAAAAAAAACACGTCTAGAGGTATTTTATGTCGGATACATTGAGTGGACCACCTTTGTCAGATGACTAAAAAATCACGGTGTATATTTAAAGCAAAAAATGGAAACAATAATTAAAATAAACATGATATATGAGGAATATTCCTTACATTAACAGGTCGATCGATCAGGTTAAGCTACGCTTGCCGCGGTTGGTCTGTGGATGGGTGACCATCTTTACATATCGAGACCCCTCCGTGCCTCGGAAAGCACGTTAAGCCGTTGGTCCCGGCTGTCATTCGTGGATCTTTGACAGTCGTTATGGGTAGTCAGAAGCCCGAAAGTCTGACAACCAGTCTTACCAAGGGGTATCGTATTACCCAGTAACTGGGTTGTGGAGGTCAGATAGGCAGTCGCTTCATGTAAAATACTGGTATTCAGCTGCATCTGGTTAGACTGGAAGCCGACCCCAACATAGTTGGGAAAAGGCTAGGCAGATATGAGGAATATTCCTTCTTCTCTTATTTTCCCAGACTGGATTTGTGTCTGGTTGATAGAAATAGGCACCCCCTATTGCATGGAATTTAAACATAACTAAATGAGGCTGTTTCTATGTAGATACTCTGCCCAACCCTTTAGGGAATACTGGCATGATGTTATGTTGTTCCTTCTTTCCAATTAGAAATTTGGAAGAAAACAGAGGATGGTTTTGACCAAAGAGGGAGCCATAAAAAGTATGTTGATGTATAAGGGATAAGTAATAATGTCTTATAATTATTATAAAATAACAAACACCAATACTTACGACTGTAAAATGAATATGACAGATAATAGTTTATCTTTCTGTACAAAGTTTTATTGAATGGCTTGAGTCCAAAGTATAAAATAGCTTGTATAAAGGTCAGAATCAATCCAGACGTGAAGTATGATATAGCGAAACATAGATGAACAATCGTAGATTGTTTTAAAATACGTAGGTTTATCATTTTGGATATATCACCTTATTCTTGCAGTCATGAAATCTAAAAAGAAAACAATAACCGAAGATTATTTAACCGATCAAGCTCCGCCCATACCCTATGTAGTATGATGCAATATAAAATTAATTGTGTCACATTAGCACAGCTAAACGAGTAAAAAAATTAAAATATGTAAAAAAATATAAGTAAGTACATTACTCTATTAAGGCATTGACTGCCAACGCGGTCACCGGTGACCGCGAACAATAGGTTTTCTATTGTGTCTGTCGCCTGGCAGCCAACGTGTTAATATTGATCATAGTTGTATTAGTTTGAATAAATTTTTGTCAATGCCCACTTTATAATAATAATTGATTCCAAGGAATCATTTTAGCACACAATAATTTTAATATAATACAGATTCAAATGTAGGTATCTAATTGTTTTTTAAATACCAAGTAATTCACAACAGTTTACTTTGCTTTTTTTTATTCAATAGATTATGGGAACACTTTATTGACTGAAATTAGTATTTAATAAAAAGTTATTTTTTACTGTTTACATTATGTAATAAATATCAGTTGTAAAAACCCAATTTGCATTATAAACACAGTAAAATCGTCATATTTTTATGGCGACGTAGTAGAATCGTTTGTGATTAAATATAAATAGTCCTTGGAATATGTACTCACTTCATAAATAAATAGAACTTGATTGTATTTCAATCAGCACATGGTTCATGAACACAATGATTTTAACCGACACAAAGAAATTATAGATTTCTGGACCTTGACTTATTACACAGTGTTACGAAGAAATTTATGAATTTTGATTTAAAATTTAGAAATTATCTTCATAAAAATTGCTTCAATGACAGAATACTTATGTCAGATTACAATTTGGAAAGCGGCATTTTGTTTATTCAATTCACACCAGTAAAATAATTTATAATTACCATATCAATTCCTTTTTCTAAGTAAAATGCCGGAGGTACACACCACAAAGTCCGATTGAAAACAAAATAGAACAAAAATCGTGTCTATCCTACCATCCTACCCGAACACGGCTATTTTCTACGGAGGTCGGAGGTTGCTTTTCATTCGTAAGAAAGAATAGATAGTAGAATGCTGATTGCTGAATGACAGTTATATATTTGTTGTCTATACTACTAGGGATGCCTTTTGCGTTGGGTCTGGTTGGGTCATTGGTTGGGTCTTGTATGGTCTGGCCACTAAACTGTATTATACAAGTATACATGTACTTGTTTAATAGAGGTCAATGGGTCTGGCTGAAATGTCTGCATGGGTTATTGTGTCAGTCACGAATTCACAAACAAAGTCGAATTCTCAAACAATCGACCATAATGCTGAGCCATCTTGACTACACCCACAGAGTACTTTTTGATAGAGACAACATCTGCAACTTGGCTGGGCAATGACTAAATAAACCCATGGACTGGGCACAACTTCAAAATTAGCGTGTATACCTACACAAATCAGGCACATAAGATGGCCGCCTTTCGTAGGGTTCTTTTTGTCGCACTACACTGTTTTATACAACACGAGGCGCGAGGGCATGATTTTCCTATTAATGGACACCAAAACACCTAATTTATATAGGTATTTCTCTCGAAAACAACAAAAATATTTTGAGCAATCAACCGTTTGACAGCACATATCTACCACAACAAAATTCATAAAACTCGGCATTCATAAAACATGGCGGCCCGTCACGCAAAGACATGATTTTAACGTCTTTTAACTTGACAAACATTTAGATGTCTCTCTTTCATACGCAGCTCTTGATTAGTTAAAAAGAAACAGAACGCTTTTTGACAATAGTTACCCAAATATCGATCATATCGACACACACATGTCAAAAAGCGAAAAAAGGAAAGGAAAGGAAAATCATGCCCTCGTGTTGTATTAAGAAGTGTGGTGCGAGAAAAAACAAAAAGAACCCTACGAAAGGCGGCCATCTTTAGTGCCCGATTTGTGTAGGTATTACACGTTAATTTTGTAGGTATGCCCAGTCCACAGCTTTATTTTGTCATTGATCTCAATGAAGTGTAGAATAGTCAAATCTGTCCTTCCTTGACACGTCTATCATCTAATAATAATAAATCAGTTTTTAAGTTTTTACGTATGATCAGCAGCGTTGTTATTGCGTATTATACGGCAACCCACGATTTTTTTTCAGAAAATACGACCACAGATTACTGATATGTAGCAAGCTAAATACGACATTAGTAGCGTACCTTATCTGTGCCTACAAGTGCGACAAAATGAGAAGCAAGGACAAGACAAGTATGCTCTATATGAATCTGCGGTAATAGAAACGATAAAAACCTCTAAGGAGAAGAAACAAATAAGGAATAGACATTTTTTTTAATCCGGCAATTTAGTATTTTTTCCCCAAAATATGGCAAACCACTGTATTCAAGTGTTTAACAGAGGTCAGTGCGGAAAACCCTAAGAATAAGGAGGCAAACCAGACTGTGACATACGGCAACTCCGTAGACAGAGAATAGAGGTACAGACGCCAGCACATCAACCTACTACAATCTGTCAAATTTTCCCAATCAATTTTGAACCTTACGCTTTAGCGATAAAGTTGAAAATCTATTAAAGAAATTTGAAAGATTGTAGTAGGTTGATGTGCTGGCGTCTGTACTATACTCCCTCTACGGGCAACCAGGGTTGCCAACTCGATACTACGGTTGGGTGTTAAACGTAACTTCAAAAAGTGCTAGATTTCTATGTATTGTAAATTGGTGTACTAAAGGGAGCTAAACAACAGAGTTAACACGCAGTTGGTTTATATAAGATCATTGTATTAAAGTAAAGACATCACAGTTAGGATTATCTAACTGACACAAAAAAAAATATAAAACAAGTTGTTACCTAGTAACAAAAACAAAGACTGTATAAAATACAAACTTTATGGGACGCATGACGATTCCAACCTATTTTCAACACCCAGACTGAATCCCCATGCGCTCCATGCAATACTTTAGCTTAATGCGAGCCAGGCTTTTAGTGAGACAGTCAGCTGGCATCTGGTTCGTATCACAATATTCTATACGAATCACACCGGTTTCGGCCAACTCTCTTATGAAATGGTAGCGTATGTTGATGTGCTTCGACCTTCTACCAATCGCAGAAGAGTACACTAATTTACTTGCACTCTGACTGTCGCTGAACACTGTAACGCAGTCGTTGATTCCAGCTAGCTCTTCCAATAAGCCTTTAACCCAGACTATTTCTTTGGAGGTTTCGCAGATGGCTATATATTCAGCCTCAGCTGTGCTTAAGGCTACGCATCGCTGTTTGCGAGTTTGCCAGGACACAGCACCTCCACCGAAAGTGAGGACATAACCAGTAAATGAGTGCCCATCGGCGTTGGCTCCCCAATCGGCGTCCAAGTACGCAACCAGGGGTTTGCCTGTTCTTTCATAGACTAGTTTATAGTCCACGGTGCCCTTTAAGTACCTGAGCACCCGCTTGAGCGCAGTCATGTGCTGTTCATCCCAACACGTATTAAACTAGCTCAAATAGCTGACCGCAAATGTCAAATCAGGCCTAGTGCCGCAGGATAGATACATGAGCGACCCTATTACTTCTTGGAAAGAAAAATCCTCACGCCTTTCCCCCTTTGCAAGTCGTAGATTCAATTCCATTGGAGTAGCTACAGGCTTGCAGTCTTGCATTCCATATATTTCTAGAATCCTTTTGGCGAAGCTCTCCTGTGATAGGGATATCTGCCCATTGGATCGCGTGATATGGATTCCTAAACAATCCTTGGCCTCACCTAAATCTTTAATTTTAAACGCTTTGGCGATTTTCTTTTTGACTTTTTCTATGTCCCCCACTGAACTTCCAAAAATATAGAAGTCGTCGACATAAAGTGCTATTGTAATCAGGGTATTATCTTTTCCCTTTTTAATATACACGCACGGATCATACTTCGATCTTGTAAAACCACTTTTAATGATATGATCCTGTACTTTGACGTTCCACCAACGTGCAGCTTGTTTGAGACCATAGATGGCTCTCTTCAGCTTGCATACTTTCTTTTCATTTCCCTTATTTATGAAAGATTCACGTTGCTCCGTGTACAGATCCTCATCTAAATCACCATTTAAAAATGCTGTGGTGACATCAATTTGGTATACATTTAAATCCAATTCTGCTGATAATCCCAACAGAAGCCTAATGGAAGAGAGCTTGACAACAGGAGCAAAGGTCTCGGTATAATCTTCTCCAAACTTTTGAGAGTAACCCTTGGCGACAAGGCGAGCCTTATGCCGTTGAATCTTTCCATCTGCCCCGATTTTCAACTTAAAAATCCAGTTACTTTTGACGACATTAGCGTCTCTGGGACGATCGATGAGCTCCCAAGTCTGATTCTCTATAAGAGAGTCGTATTCCTCCTTCATAGCTTTCTTCCACAGGTCCTTATCAGAACGCTTCATAGCAAATTGCAAATTGGTACCTCTACATATTCTCGCCTCGATTTCTCCCTTAGAAACCTGTGCACTGCACTCAGGGGGTTTAATCTCCTTGATTACTTTTGACCGCTCGTCAAACACGGCGTCGCGAGCAACTATTGTGCGGCACGGATTGACCGGGTCGACAAATCTGTACCCCTTTTGTACTTCACTGTACCCAACGAAGACAAGCCCACGGGTCTTGGAGTAGAATTTCCAATTCGGCTTTATCTTTCACCAAAACCTGAGCTGTGGACCCAAAAACTTTTAAATTGGTGAGATCCACCTCATGATTTGTTCAAACTTCTTCGGGAACTTTTCCAGCGATTGCTAATGTGGGCGAGCAATTTTTCAAATAGATCGCAGTCCCCACCGCTTCTCCCCAGTACCGTTTACTTAGGTTACTGTCATGGAGCATGCATCTCGCCTTTTCAGTAATGGTGCGGATCGTCCTTTCCGCAACTCCATTCTGTTGAGGAGTATGAGTAACGCTCGTCCGGTGCGTAATTCCACATTTGGCCAAATAAGCCTGGAACTCCTTATTGGTATACTCAGTACCATTATCGCTTCTAAACCGTTTAATTTTCCTTTCGGTTTGGTTCTCTACAAACACTACATTTGATTTTATCAAAAACAATAATATTGCCTGCATCTGCAAACTTTCCAACAGACATTAAATTGATAATTAGTTCAGGAATGTGAAGAACATCATTCATCTTCACTACAGTGTCACGTTCCCCATGACGCAGGTTTAACTCCGCAGAACCTTGCAAAGTCGAAACAATTGTTTCGCTATTCGCGCAAGTTATCGTCTTGGAGCAAGATTTCGTGGGGTTCAAGAGGGATTTCACCGGTGTCATGTGGGACGTAGCTCCTGAATCCAACACTCAGTTATCACTGCTACCTACAGATGACAACAAGGTCAAAAAGTCAAAAAGTCTGAGTTCGCGTTCACATTCGTCATCTTAGCCGAATTCGCATTTGACTTCTTCTTATCTGGCTTCTTGGCCTTGAACTGCTTGCATTGCCACTTGAAATGGCCCTTCCGTTTGCAGAAGTGACAAACAATCTCTCTGGTGTGGTCTCTTCCTCCACTACCACCAGCGCTAGATGCTAGCGCCGAATCATCCTTAGGAACCCCTCATTCGACTCTTGACGTTGAGGGTTCCTTCAGAAGTGCTGATATCTCTATGGCCATTACTAACGGATTGTAGTTGTCCGTCAATCCCGCCAGCATTATTATTCCGACAAACTCATCGTCAAGTCCGGCACTAATGCTTCGCAACTGCTGCTGAATCGCTCGAACTTCCGTGACGTAGGCTTCCATACTTGGGTATGATTCTAGCTTGATGAGAAACATTTTTCGCATAGGCATTTTTTTGTGCCAGCCAAGTCTCTCGTGCCGTCTTTGCTTCTGTCACAAGGGGGTAGATGCCTTCCGAAAGCATCAGGCAGATCTTGGCACTTGCTCTAGCATCACGCTTCACCAACTCATTTGAGGTCGCACTGAACGTATCTTGCACACAATCCCACAGATCATTGTCGATAAGAAGCATTTGCATAGAAAAAGACCATGTAGCGTAGTTTTCTTGCCCCGATAACTTGGAAATTTGCGTCGTATTTGCGACGTAATTTTTTATTCTCAATACTTTATCGCTGCCCCTAAAATTTAGTATCAACGAGCCTACGGGCTCGGCCCATAACCTATTATAAATTGGTGTACTAAAGGGAGCTAAACAACAGAGTTAACACGCAGTTGGTTTATATAAGATAATTGTATTAAAGTAAGACATCACAGTTAGGATTATCTAACTGACACAGAAAAAATTATAAACAAGTTGTTACCTAGTAACAAAAACAAAGGCTACATAAAATACAAACTTTATGGGACGCATGACGATTCCAACCTATTTTCAACACTATGTATATCCAAAAAGTGTGCTAAATTTGAGGAACCATCAATTAAATAATAAAATCACATAATTAGGCAATCAAATGAGATTTTTTTTGTATTGAGGATCGTTCTCCCACTCTTTTTTGTAACTTTGAACGTAACTCACTTTTTTACTTACAGGAATATCAATTTTCGTAGTTTTTCTAACTCACTGAGCACTAAAAACTTAATCTTTCGTATCCTTTAATGTATTTATTACGCATATGTTGTGATAGTCAATACGAAATTGAAAATTTTAAAGCAATAAGACATTAATTACCTCGTCTTTGTCTTGTTTACTTACGGGAAATCACCCTTTTTAGGCAAAGTGTAGCAAACTATGAAGTCAAAGTGTTTGGTTAATGCAGGTGTAACTGCGTTTTATTCTGCAGTAATAAAAAAATTATCAGCATTTTTCTATTTAGTGCTAAGTGCTAAATGTCAGATTTCAGTGCTAGACTAATGAAAATAGTGCTAGATCTGGCTCCGAAAGTGCTAAGTTGGCAACACTGCGGGCAACTCGGATTTTTACACAGGCAGAGTACTTTTTGATAAAGTGGATCACAGAGTACACTATAATATAGAGTGGATTTTTACGATAGCAACACTGGTATGATGGACGCACATACTTTTTTTTTTTGATAGAGAGAGAATGGACGTCAGCTGCGGTCTGTGTTTATTTATATTCTTTATTTCTATAACTGAGGTTTCAATAATTTGCATCGTTTTCATTACGTTTTGAACCTAAAACGTTCTATTTTAGTTGTTGAACAAAGAATAATAAGTAATCAATCAATCTAATAAAAATAAAGCATTTATTAACAAACAGGCAATGCTATTTTTTCATAAATGTGCTAAAAGAGTCGCAAGACCCTATATTGTACAAGCATACAGTTGCAAAACGATAACGTATTCCCGAAATACTGTGATATTAGGAATCGAAACCTCTTGCGATGATACCGGTTGTGCTGTTATTGATGGCACAGGTAGTTTACTGGGAGAATCTTTATATTCTCAAACTGCTCTCCATATAAGATACGGCGGCGTTAACCCAATTTTTGCGCATGAGTTACATCGAAATAATATAGATAGAGCTGTAGCTGAGGCCCTAGATAATGCTGGCAAAACCATTGAGGATATAGATGCTATAGCAGTAACTACCAAACCTGGCTTGCTTTTAAGCCTTCAGATTGGAGCAAAATATGCTAGGTATCTCTCAAGAATACATAGCATACCCTTAATACCTATTCATCACATGGAAGCTCATGCTTTAGTAGCAAGAATGTATCATGAACTCCAGTTTCCTTTCTTAGTTTTGCTGATATCTGGAGGTCATTGCTTGCTATCAGTTGTAAGAGACATAAATGATTTTTTATTACTTGGAAAAGGTCTGGACAATGCCCCAGGTGAAGTATTAGACAAAGTTGCTAGAAGAATGAAATTGAGAAATATTCCTGAATACTCACAGATATGCGGAGGTCGAGCAGTGGAGTTGGCAGCACAGAAATCTACAAACCCAGGCCAATTTGAATTCCCATTGCCCTTATCAAAATTTAGAGATTGTAACTTTAGTTTTAGTGGGTTAAAAGACTCTCTAGTTCGCAAGCTGTTAAAAAAGGAAATGGAACACAGTGTGATGGGCGATGAAATAATACCAGAAGTGTATGATCTATGTGCAGCATTCCAGCTTGCTGTTGCAGAACATATAGCACATAGAACACACAGAGCTATGGTGTTTTGTGATAAAACTGCATTAATAAATCCAGATAATAAGGCAATTGTTGTGTCTGGAGGAGTTGCATGTAACAATTTTATATTTCAGTCAATAGAACATATTGGAAGTAAGATGGGCTACAAGACATATCGTCCACCGCCTAAGGTGTGCACAGACAATGGTGTAATGATTGCTTGGAATGGTTTAGAAAAATTGAGGAAGCAATGTGATATTAACACAGACTTTAGCCTGAAAGAACTTCACCCAGAAGCACCACTGGGTAAAAATTTTATAAGCGAAGTAGAGGCTGCTAATATACAAACAAAAGTTACAAGATTAAAAACATTACTCTAATGAATGTTTTGTTTTCTTCCCTTTAACTTTTACTTTACAGGGTTACAGGGATATTGATGGGCAAACTAAAACCATGAATTCGACACGTGATTCTAAAGCCCCTCACACAATTATTAGTGGTTAAAAAAAATAGGTGGTTTCATATAAAAGTACAATACCTATGCATTCAAAATGAAACAGATACTTCTCTTTAAAAAAACGAATGGAAAACATTAAATCCACAGTAACAGGTTGCGCGTCAATATCCCTGCCGCCCTGTACACGTGCGTGAGAAAATAAACCAAGAACATGAATAACAATAATTTATTGACAAAGTTTACATTACACTAAATTGTTTGCTGATAATCATGCATGCTGGTAAAGGATCCCATTCTCTCTACTTGGCAGCAGGAGCTTTCAGATCTGAAAATGATAATTTACTATTAGTCAGCCTCAAGGATATACATACATTTATATACAATGCGGCAATAACTTTGGAAAACACAATCACAGGAAAGGGTAAAAACAGTTCCTCTATGTATGCGTTAAGGCTCCTTCAGATAGGCGCTACCCGACAATGCGACATGGGTCTAGCAGAACAATTTCTATGAAAATTTGATTATTTCATGGATATTGTTCTACCAGAATCGCGTCGTTCCGTTGCCTAGCGCCAGTCTGCGGGAGCCTTTAGACAAAACAAATGCAGATGTTATTAATTTTCAAACTAAAATCTGCACACATGTTAGTGTCAAAAATGCACACAGCTGCGATCAAGTACTAAACTAAGGGTTATCACTAAGCTTTTTATTAGTGTTTCATCAAACCAATTTCATTTATTAACCTTTTAACCGTTTACGCCGGATTAATCCGATAAATATTTTCGTGTCCATTTCGCCCGGGTCTTATATTTACGACCAAATACCACAGCCCGTTTAATCAGATTTTTTATTTAGATAACTACGCCGTATTCTATGAGGTATTTTTTTTTCGTTCGAAGTGGGCACCACAACTGATATGAAGTTGGGCAGTTAAAAGGTTAATCAAATAAGATGGACAAGCACTGTAATTCTTGGTTGCTTGTAAGACAAACCTAATTTAGATCATCCATTTTAGTCCTTTTCATCTGAAAAATCAATTGGTAATTTGATTTTACAATCATATCGGAAGCCTGCACTTCTACATCTGAGATAGTACACATAGTACTTTCCCTATGATCTGAGGGGCAATTCCCATATTTCTAAGAAAGTTAACCTAATTTACCATAATTTTTTTTACTTTTTTTTTATTGAGTGGATGAGACTGGCGGTTAGATTTTGAACATTTTTATGTATGAGAATTAGGCCTTCCGAAGTTAACTGATGTCAGTATGTACTAATGTAATGTGGTGTGTGTGTATGTACAAGTGGCACTACAGTGGGTACCCACATACATATTTCTTTCTTAATTATATCAAGTCATTAACATCAGCCAAACATGTTCTTCAACATATTTTTAAAGTTTTCTCAGAATATATGTATTGTTATCCAAATATTACCTGTAATGTGTCTATCAATACAAGATCATTAAAATTTTGTATTGGCCACACATGAACAGGTTCCTTGTATTTAGAAGTCATTGATAAAAGGTCTGGCTTCATAATATTATTACTACATTATTACTTACGTGCGGGCTTGCCGTTAAGCCATGGAGTAATACGGACATTGGAATCATCACGCTTTAACGCATCAGCACGTAACTCGGGTTTCAAGGACCGCCGCAGCAATTTTGCAGCGATGTTCGAGTAGTTTATGTAACTAGAATAACATAACCTTTAGTATGTTTCATCTATCCACAATTAAGATGTAAAACATAGTATTTCTACGATTAAAGGACTTACTTAAGACCAGCTGCTCTCCAGGCACTCATTTTGTGTTATTTATAGTTTTAGGACCTGCAATGTAGAATCCTACAAACCCGAAGGAAAAATCGAATTTCGACTAAGTCCGATTGAAGTGACGTAACAATGGTAGTGTTTAGTGTTGTGCCTGTTTTTTACTCACATAATCTGCGCGAATGTAAAACTACTGTTTGTAATAATATTAACGCATAATCTTGGGGAGCACAACTTAACGTGCTTATTTTCTGCATTTTCATTCTAAAATAAAAGAAATAACCAAGCAAACGATGAGGGTGCCTCTGCGCGTTCAGCGTCGTCTTAAGGTGCGTCCCCACTAGGGCCGCACGGCTCCGTGAGGCCGGCCGCGCGGCCAAGCCTTGTGAGTGTAGACGTGAGCGAGGCGTTAGTCGCGCGGCCGGATTCGCTCAACCCGCTGCTTGTAGGTCTGCTGGAAGTGGAAAGGAAGCCGCGTGGCTCTGGCTACTGGCTACGACAAGTAGAGACGGGCGTTGCCAGTACGCTTATAACCACCGCTACATCGAGTTGTGTTTTATTAATTGATTTGTGCAGGTGTTATCGGACTGTCGTCGGAGTTGTTTTATGACCGAATTCAAGAAAGAAAAGAGGAGGTTCTAAAATCGGATGATTAAAAAAAAAACAAAACTAAATGATGCCCTGAATGCCCTAATGGAGATTTCTACAATATAAATGCTGTTGAAACTAATAGCACATCATCTTCTTAGTAAATCATGAAAGTAACACCGCAAGGCAGGCGGAGACTTATAATGGGGGACTAGGGGACGCGTTGTAAAAAACAGCAAAAGCCTCGCGAGGCCGGGCCTCGAGGCCCCGAAAATCCACGCGGACCTAGTGGGGATGCGCCTTTAGTAAACAATTTAAAAGAGTAAGAATTTATAATTACATGTATGTTACTTTGTTGCTCAAAAATTACCCAAAATAATAAACCAGCGCCTCATGATGGTTAGGGATCATTATTTTGATACTCGATTCTTTTGTTTCGGTACCTACTAAGTAATTTTACCTACTCGATATCAAACCTAACCTACTCAACATCATCCATAATGATGGTCGATTGGCTGATGTGTATTGTAAATTGGTGTACTAAAGGGAGCTAAACAACAGAGTTAACACGCAGTTGGTTTATATAAGATCATTGTATTAAAGTAAGACATCATAATTAGGATTATCTAACTGACACAAAAAAATTATAAAACAAGTTGTTACCTAGTAACAAAAACAAAGACTGTATAAAATACAAACTTTATGGGACGAATGACGATTCCAACCTATTTTCAACACCCCCACTGAATCCCTATGCGCTCCATGCAATACTTTAGCTTAATGCGAGCCAGGCTTTTATTTTATTTATTATTATTATTCCATAACAATTATTATATTATAATCACAATACTAACATTAAATTAAATTAAATCAAATTACAATTAAATTTAAATTAAATTCAAAATTTAAATTACAATTAAATTAGATTATTAAAATTAAATTAAATAACATAAATAACAAAAACAACATTAAGGGCATTAAGGGCGCATTCCATCAAACTAGTATGGGTACCTATATTACGACCCAACCTGAGAACAAACTGAACATAAAAGAATTATAAAAGATATCTGAGTTTGGTGAAATCAGCCCTTAATTGAAACAAAATTAGGAGTACAAAATCACATCATTACGGTATATTAGCGTCTTAGCAGGTACACACAGCGAAATATTACTGACACTAAGTGATTAGTACAAGCACATAATCGAATCAGGAAAGACGCCTTGAGTCTCCTTAAGAGCTCATAAAAATCAGTGACTCTGCTCTCAACGAACATACCAGTCGCACTACACCGCCAGGGCAGATTTAATATAGCTCTAAAACCGTTATTATATTGTACACGAAGAGTGTTATAAGCACCCTTCGTGTACTTGTACACACGGCTACACATCAGGCTATACATTTCCAGTTTTAGCTGATCTCGCTTTGTATAGGTTTTTCGTACAATCAGAAGTCAGCTTATACTGGTTATGTATAGCTTGATGTGTAGCCGTGTGTACCAGAGTTGACTGGTGTAGAACGACTGACAGTAGGCCTTGAACAGAGTTATTTTAGCTTGGTTGGAGCAGTGAGAAAAACGTCTAGCCAGCATATTGCTTCGACATGCGATACTACGCCTTTGTCGTTCGAGATCAGCATCGTCTGCCAAATCGTCTGTAATTATGTGACCAAGATATTTAAACTTACTATGTTTAGGGCAGTTCCACACAGATTGATCGGTAAAATATGATCAGGTCCTTTACCGTATTTAAATATCATAACTTCCGATTTATTAACATTATAGGTGAGATAATGTTCAGCTGCATATTTCTCGAAGATCGCAACAAGTCTCCTTACGCCGTTGGCTGAGGGACTGAGCAGCACTTTTAGTGAGACAGTCAGCTGGCATCTGGTTCGTATCACAATATTCTATACGAATCACACCGGTTTCGGCCAACTCTCTTATGAAATGGTAGCGTATGTTGATGTGCTTCAACCTTCTACCAATCGCAGAAGAGTACACTAATTTACTTGCACTCTGACTGTCGC
Source organism: Gortyna flavago (assembly GCA_963669345.1). Lineage (NCBI taxonomy): Eukaryota > Metazoa > Arthropoda > Insecta > Lepidoptera > Noctuidae > Gortyna > Gortyna flavago. The sequence goes on from OY770131.1 coordinate 7,427,986, forward strand.
TGAACACTGTAACTCAGTCGTTGAATCAAGCTAGCTCTTCCAATAAGCCTTTAACGCAGACTAGTTCTTTGGAGGTTTCGCAGATGTCTATATATTCAGCCTCAGCTGTGCTTAAGGCTACGCATCGCTGTTTGCGAGCTTGCCAGGACACAGCACCTCCACCGAAAGTAAGGACATAACCAGTAAACGAGTGCACATCGGCGTTGGCACCCCAATCGGCGTCCGAGTACGCAACCAGGGGTTTGCCTGTTCTTTCATAGACTAGTTTATAGTCCACGGTGCCCTTTAAGTACCTGAGCACCCGCTTGAGCGCAGTCATGTGCTGGTCATCCCAACATGTATTAAACTGGCTCAAATAGCTGACCGCAAATGTTAAATCAGGCCTTGTGCCGCAGGATAGATACATGAGCGATCCTATTACTTCTTGGAAAGAAAAATCCTAACGCCTTTCCCCCTTTGTAAGTCGTAGATTCAATTCCATTGGAGTAGCTACAGGCTTGCAGTCTTGCATTCCATATTTTTCTAGTATCCTTTTGGCGAAGCTCTCCTGTGATAGGGATATCTGCCCATTGGATCGCGTGATATGGATTCAAACAATCCTTGGCCTCACCTAAATCTTTAAATTTAAACGCTTTGGCGATTGTCTTTTTGACTTTTTCTATGTCCCCCACTGAACTTCCAAAAATATAGAAGTCGTCGACAAAAAACCACTTTTAATGATATGATCATGTACTTTGACGTTCCACCAACGTGCAGCTTGTTTGAGACCATAGATGGCTCTCTTCAGCTTGCATACTTTCTTTTCATTTCCCTTCTTTATGAAAGATTCAGGTTGCTCCATGTACAGATCCTCATCTAAATCACCATTTAAAAATGCTGTGGTGACATCAATTTGGTGTACATTTAAATCCAATTCTGCTGATAATCCCAGTAGAAGCCTAATGGAAGAGAGCTTGACTACAGGAGCAAAGGTCTCGGTATAATCTTCTCCAAACTTTTGAGAGTAACCCTTGGCAACAAGGCGAGTCTTATGCCGTTGAACCTTTGCATCTGCCCCGATTTTCAACTTAAAAATCCATTTACTTTTGACGACATTAGCGTCTCTGGGACGACGGTTTGAGGTCCCAAGTCTGATTCTCCATAAGAGAGTCGTATTCCTCCTTCATAGCTTTCTTCCACAGGTCTTTATCAGAACGCTTCATAGCATCCATAACCGAAATCGGGTCAGGAGCATTCGTGACATGGAAGTTGTACCATGTCCTCTTCTATTCTTCTGACTCTATTTCATAGAGGATAACGCCGTTCCTCAGGCTCCTCTACAGCTTGAACCGGCTCTGTTGACGGTTCTTCGAAAGAGTCGTGAAACTCTTCTTCAGCAATAGTAGGCGATGAACTTGGTGTCATAACCATGTTACTCTGGCTTGGGCCATCCTCAGGCGCCACAGCCCTAGAAGTGCCTTGAGCAGTATCTGGTTCACAAAAAATTGGTACCTCTACATATTCTCGCCTCGATTTCTCCCTTAGAAACCTGTGCACTGCACTCAGGGGTTTAATCTCCTTGATTACTTTTGACCGCTCGTCATACACGGCGTCGCGAGCAACTATTATGCGGCGCGGATTGACCGGGTCGACAAATCTGTACCCCTTTTGTACTTCACTGTACCCAACGAAAACGAGCTCACGGGTCTTGGAGTCGAATTTCCTTCAGCTATTATCTTTCACCAAAACCTGAGCTGTGGACATAAAAACTTTTAAATTGGTAAGATCCACCTCATGATTTGTCCAAACTTCTTCGGGAACTTTCCCGGCGATTGCTAATGTGGGTGAGTGATTTTTCAAATAGATCGCAGTCCCCACCGCTTCTCCCCAGTACCGTTTACTTAGGTTACTGTCACGGAGCATGCATTTCGCCTTTTCAGTAATGGTGCGGATCGTCCTTTCCGCAACTCCATTCTGTTGGGGATATGAGTAACGCTCGTCTGGTGCGTAATTCCACATTTGGCCAAATAAGCCTGAAACTCCTTATTGGTATACTCAGTACCATTATCGCTTCTAAACCGTTTAATTTTCCTTTCGGTTTGGTTCTCTACCAGACGCTTGAACTCCTTGAACTTCTCTAACACCGCAGTCTTTTGTTTCATGACGTAACCGAAAACCTTTCGGCTAAAGTCGTCAATGAACAGAAGGAAATATCTGTTTCCTCCCCAAGTCTCCACATCTATTGGACCAGCTACGTCGCTATGTATTAGGTCCAGCATGCAGGAGGCTCTAAAAGACTTCTTCCGTTTAGGAAACTTTTTTATGCATTGCTTTCCTTGACTACAAGGAACACAAGGGGCTCCATCACCCTTTTCGCCGTAATCGAGGCCCATAACAATTCTTTTCAAAATGTGCATTTGCGCGGAAGACAAATGGCCCAATCTCCGGTGCCATAATTCAAACTTGTCCTGATTGTCTTCCCCTAAAAGAGCTGTCACCTGATTACAACCGGAACCTAAAACATAAAGTCCGTTTTGGCGCGGTGCAGTAAACAATGCCTTACCATCTATTTTTACATTATTGCTAAAAACACTACATTTGGTTTTATCAAAAACAATAATATTGCCTGCATCTGCAAACTTTCCAACAGACATTAAATTGGTAATTAGTTCAGGAATGTGAAGAACATCATTCATCTTCACTACAGTCTCACGTTCCCCATGACGCAGGTTTAACTCCACAGAACCTTGCAAAGTCGAAACAATTTTTTCGCTATTCGCGCAAGTTATCGTCTTGGAGCAAGATTTCGTGGGGTTCAAGAGGGATTTCACCGGTGTCATGTGGGACGTAGCTCCTGAATCCAACACCCAGTTATCACTGCTACCTACAGATGACAACTAGGTCAAAAAGTCTGAGTTCGCGTTCACATTCGTCATCATAGCCGAATTCGCATTTGGCTTCTTCTTATCTGGCTGCTTGGCCTTGAACTGCTTGCATTGCCACTTGAAATGGCCCTTCCGTTTGCAGAAGTGACAAACAATCTCTCTGGTGTGGTCTCTTCCTCCACTACCACCAGCGCTAGATGCTAGCGCCGAATCATCCTTAGGGGTTTCATTCGACTCTTGACGTTGAGGGTTCCTTCAGAAGTGCTGATATCTCTATGGCCATTACTAACGGATTGTAGTTGTCCGTCAATCCCGCCAGCATTGTTATTCCAACAAACTCATCGTCAAGTCCGGCTCCAATGCTTCGCAGCTGCTGCTGAATCGCTCGAACTTCCGTGACGTAGGCTTCCATACTTGGGTATGATTCTAGCTTGATGCGAAACATTTTTCGCAGCAACGAAAGCCTCCGCATTAGTCCAGCATCCGCAAAGGCATTTTTTTGTGCCAGCCAAGTCTCTCGTGCCGTCTTTGCTTAAGTCACAAGGGGGTAGATGCCTTCCGAAAGCATCAGGCAGATCTTGGCACTTGCTCTAGCATCACGCTTCACCAACTCATTTGAGGTCGCACTGAACGTATCGTGCACACAATCCCACAGATCATTGTCGATAAGAAGCATTTGCATAGAAAAAGACCATGTAGCGTAGTTTTCTTGCCCCAACGACAACTTGGAAATTTGCGTCGTATTTTGCGACGTAATTTTTTACTCTCAATACTTTATCGCTGTCCCTAAAATTTTGTATCAACGAGCCTACGGGCTAGGCCCATAACCTATTGTAAATTGGTGTACTAAAGGGAGCTAAACAACAGAGTTAACACGCAGTTGGTTTATATAAGATAATTGTATTAAAGCAGTCTTTCCCAAAGTGGGCGATAACGCCCTCTTGTGGGCGCTGCAGGTCTCAAGGGGGGCGGTAAGAGACCCAGAAAGAAAATGGGGGCGTTGTGTAGAGGGTGATTTGTAATTTTATTTAGCTAGGAGGCCTCTTAAACAACGACTGCAAGAGCTCTCGACTCTCAACAACAACTTGTGAACATCAACTAATATGAATTAAAAGATTGCTCAAACTCGGTTCTATATTTCTCTCCGCGTAGTTCATATATCTGTCCTATTTTATTGAATATAGAAAAAATGAAAATCATGTCAATCGGTCGCTCCGTTTCGTAATTAAAGTAGACACAAACAAACAAATAAAAAGGCAACAGACACACTTTCGCATTTTAATAGTTATTAGTACTCGTAGATATCTATCATGTTTTAACACGTTTTTGTTAAATAACCCGAATTGTGCATTCCTGTATCAGTCGGCTGGTTCATTGAATACTTGTTCGGACTTGTTGAGTACGATTGAGCGTCGAATGAGATAAACGAGTTTATGCATGTTTGTTTTATTCCTGTCGGTGCGTGCTGCTTAAGCATCCCTATATAAACAATGTAATATTTATTTTATTTTCATTTGTGGTTTCGCGCGCAATAGATGAGCAGTACTTACGCCTCCTCTACACTACTCGCGAAGTTGAACGTATTTCTCAAAGCAAAACAATGTCGGAAGTAAAAAGAAGAGACGGCAATACTGTGCGGAATATATTAAATTCGGATTTATTGAAAATCCCACAAACCCATCGTCGCCTTTGTATCTTCTATGTCTAAAACATTTTCGAATGAAGCAATGAAGCCTTCAAGGCTGCAAGATCGTTTGAATAAAATGCACCCAGATAAGAAAGACAAGAATGTAGCATATTTTCAAGACCTAGAGAAGAAGCATAATACTAAGCCAAGTGTAGCAAAACTATTTTCGGCGGCTGCTAAGCAAGATGACGACGGACTTCGAGCTTCGTACAATATCTCTTTGTTAATTGCTCAAAAAGGCAAACCACATAACATCGGAGAAGAGTTAATATTGCCAGCAATAAATGAAGTAATAACTACTGTGCTTCATAAATCGGCCGCAGATATTATCCGAAAAATTCCTTTGAGTAATAATTCTGTGTAAAGACGAATTGATGAAATGGCTGAAAACATTGAAGAATCATTGTGCGATCACCTGAGGACAAGTCAATTCTCAATTCAGCTCGATGAGTCCACTTTACCAACTAATGAAGCATTGTTGTTGTCTTACGTGAGGTTTATTAAAGATGAGAAAATATGTGAAGAACTATTATTTGCTAGAAATTTAGAGACCGATACAAAAGGTGAAACCATATTCAAAACATTGGAAAAGTTTTGCGATGAGAAAGAGATTCCTTTGAAAAATATTATTTCAGTTGCTACGGATGGCGCTTCGGCTATGACAGGGTGCCATAAAGGCTTCATAGCGTACTTAAAAAATAAAATTCCAGATGTCCTTGGTGTACATTGCGTTATTCATAGACAACATTTAGTTGCTAGAAACTTAAGTGAAAAACTATTTCAATCACTGCAATATGTCATCAAAGCAGTCAATAAAATCCGCAACAGCTCTTTGAATGATAGATTATTTCATCAGCTTTGTGTTACTAATGACGAGGATTTCAACCGTTTGTTGTTTCATACTGAAGTTCGTTGGCTATCAAGAGGCAATTGTCTGACTCGATTTTACAACCTGTTTGACTCTGTTATAGAGTTCTTGGAAACTAAAGATACAGAATTGCACGACAAGCTCATAACATCAAAGGATGATATAGCTTACATGACAGACCTGTATAAATTGTTCAACGACATGAATCTCCAACTGCAAGGCGATAAACTAAATTTAATTAAAACAAAAAACGTCGTTGCTGCTTTCGCAGCCAAACTGCTTCTACACAAAAAGAATCTGGGCAGACGTGAGTTTCACAATTTTCCAAATTTATCAGTATCATGCAGTAACGACGAATTGTTTGCCTACTGCCAACATTTGGAAAACCTCCACATTGACTTCACCGAATGATACCAGGACATTTTGAACTTGGAAATACCAGACTGGGTGTTGGATCCGTTTTCAAATGTCAACACAGCAATGTCACCTCAACTTGAAGAAGAACTTATAGAATTGACAACAAACGAGGAAATAAAAATCAAGTTTAAAATGGTTACCAAGAATTTTGTCTACAAAAACCGATCCCGCAATTGTACCCTGGATTGTGGTCAATCGTTCAACGATTCTTGATAGCATTCCAGTCGTCATATTAGTGTGAACGTGGATTTAGTGCTGTGACAACACTGCTTACTAAAAAGAGAAATCGTTTGCTTGTTACCGAACGTGGCGACTTGCGACTGTTCTTGAGTAAATTGGAACCTGATATCAACAAACTTATTAAACAGCATCAGATTCATCCTTCACATTAGTTTTTATATAAGGATTGATTATTTTAGTTATATTTTTAATAAAAGATACTCTGTTCTAATACTATAAAGTTGCGTTTCAATAATCATTCTTATTGGCAGGTGGAGCCCGTAAGAGTTAACTTGAGACCTAAGCGCCGTTGTATGTTACCTACTGCGCTCAGGTTTCATGTTGCGGGTTATAGTAAAAGTTTCGTTTAGAATTCTCCGTTAATATACATAATATACATATCTAGGTCACAATAATTAATTAATTTAATTTGAAGTTATAGTGGTTTTTAAATAGGTGAAAAAAGGGGGGCGCTAAAAAATATTTATTCTCAAAGTGGGCAGTAGACAAAATAAGTTTGGGAACCACTGTATTAAAGTAAGACATCACAGTTAGGATTATCTAACTGACACAGAAAAAATTATAAACAAGTTGTTACCTAGTAACAAAAACAAAGACTGTATTAAATACAAACTTTATGGGACGCATGACGATTCCAACCTATTTTCAACAATGTGAAACCGGCTCTTTCAGAAACCAAACCAAGGGTGTTTCCAAAGGTATCCGAAGGAGTAGGTTTTGCTGGTTAACATTATGCGAGGCTCACACGCAATGACTCGCTTGCGACTACGGCTGTCAAAATCTATGTGCACGTGAGATTGAGTGAGTTTTTTTTTTTTTGAAAGTTTTTAGTTAGTAAAGTGTTATAGATTTTTTAAATGAAAAGGACTTTTATATTCCGACTTATAATAAACATAGTTAAGAATAACAATTGAATAATGTTAATCTTAAATTAATTGGCTATTGAATGATTCTATTTGACTGCATAATAATGAATATTCTGGACATAATTTAATCTGTTTTGAATATAATATACTTATACCATACTATTTTGACATCAATTATTATATGTTTGTTTGTATTTTGTAATGAAATTTGGAATGACTATAATGTAAATCGCAAATAAATGTAATTTTTAAACCTACAAAATTTGTACGCCGTTATGGCAAAACATGGACGCACACAACATCAATTAATTTAATACCTTGCATGTCTGATTAGTCAGTTTATGTAAACGCATGTTTGACAAATAAATTATCTTTATCTTTATCTTTATTCCTTAGTCTGAGATTATTTTAGCATTAATCACTATTTAGTCGATTATAATTAATGTCAATCGAATTCACCTGGCCTATTTTTTTTAAGTGTAACAATTTATTTTGGGTTAGTATCATTATCCTTATTAGTATCATATCTCCAAAGAGTAGTCAGTTTATAAGTGTATAGTCTATGTCATTATCATCGAAAAAATTGAAGTTTGTATCTGGTATCACTAGTTTTTGCATGTGAATATTGTGAAAAATAGTAAAAAATGTTCAAAAAATCAAAATAAAAAAAAAATTGAGAACTCGGTAAATAAATATCTATAGCGACGTTCAAACACTTTGAACATTTTATTAAGGTACGTGTTTTACTAATTGAATAAGTAAACTGCAGCATGTAAGTACTTTCACTTGAAAAAATTGAGTTGGCATAAATTGACTGGTCTGGTATGAACACCTTTTTACGTATAATATCATTGGGTATGAAAATATCCACTTGTAATTTATATTTTTCTCATACGAGTATTGTATTCCATTAATTTTTCAGAATTTAGGAAAATGTTGCATTGAATTTGCATTGCAGCTGTTGCATTGCACCTTAACAGTTGTCGTTTGCACTTTCAGTAATTCAATAATAAAATGGATGCTGCTGATCGTCTGCTAAATAATGAAAGGCTGGTGACACATGGTAATTTAGAAGAGGATCAGGTGTTTGTGAAGCCACAAGCATCAGGGGTCAAGTGTGATATAGTCAATGAGTGTGAGGTGTTCATCAAGGCTGAGGATGGTGGTGGTGATGCATCAGTGAATACTTTTGGTGCAATGTTGCCACATAAGTCAGGTTTGCTGTTTGTTTCTTTAAATTGGAAAACAGGCTTAAAGAAAGATAATTATTGCAAACTTGATGTTGTTGCTAAGGAATGGCTTATGATAAGGTGTGTTCATTAATTATCAAGCATAACAAGATAATGAAATTCTTTCTCAATATTTAAAGAAAATTCTTTTTCACTAAAAGTTTTTTATCATCATCATCATTTGCCTAACCTTTCCCAACTATGCTGGGGTCGGCTTTCAGTCTAACCGGATGCAGCTGAATACCAATATTTTACATGGAGCAACAGTTTTAAAAAGAGTTTTTTTTTTTATCATGTAGAATAAAAATTACATTTATTATTTTCAGATAAACCTAATTTTGTCACTTCTACACCAGACCAAAAGAAAGAGACTCCATCAGAGACTCAAATTGTTGATTCTAATCCAGAATGCGACATGGAGGATGGTAAATAATTTGAATTAACACTCATTAACATGTATAAACCCCTGAGGAATAAAGAAGACGAATTATTCTTTGCTTTTAAAAATAGATCACCATCTTTAAAAAAAGTCTGTTATATTTCTCAGGTGTTTCCGAGTTGCCAATGGATGAAGGTCTTCCTAGCACGGTGACAGTGCTGGATGCTCCTGATGGTGGCAAGGTGTATCTAGTGGGTACTGCTCACTTTAGCATACAATCTCAGGAGGATGTATCCAGGGTATGTGTGGTTTTCTGTAGTATAAAGGATTTTGTCACAACAGGTTGTTTAATTCAGGTTGAATTTTAACATTTTAAAATTCTGTAATTTGTTTTCATATAACTCGCCAGTAAAGCCATACTAAGCAACATCTTTAACAATCATCGTCATATTTCAGCCAATTTACAAAATTCCTTAAAGAGTTATACACATAGGCCTTCCTCATGAATTACTCTGACAACAACAACCATCTGAAAACCATTTGGTAGTTTTTGAGTTTATTGTTCAGACAGACAGACAAGGAGGGAGGGGTCTTTGTTTTATAAATTATATAATGATTATCTTGCTAAATCGAAATATTATTGTTATTTTATTTCAGAAACATTCATTGCTCTCCATAACACTACCTAGAATCCTAGATGATAAATGACTAATGATGAGGTGATCCAATGTTTGGATTATATTTATGAGATGATTAATTTCAGGTAATACAAGAAGTGAATCCACATATTGTGATGGTGGAATTGTGTGAACAAAGGACTAATATTCTGTTATTAGACGAAGAAGTCATACTTAGAGAAGCTAAGAACATTAATATTAAAAAGATAAGGTTTGTTAGGATTATTATTATTTGTATAAAATATTAGCCATGAAGAATAGTGAATTAGCCACTGCACTGAAACCAGCTTCTCTATATAAATTGGGATTCAGTTCTCTGATTGTTCTCAAGCTTTTTTTTTTTGATCTCCTTTTTAATGCCATCTGTTCCGAGACATTCAGCACCGATCTTGCAAGAGCTGAAGCCTCTGCCCCATCCAACTGATATACAGCTCCTTCATGCTGGTTGTAAGTAGGTCTTGGGGTGCCCTTCTTTTCAGTCTTGTGAAGGTAACTGGGTTTGTCATTAGTCTCCTTGCCAATTGATTTGGATGAACTTTTAATCTGGTGGAGTATGTTGTGATACTTTGAGCTTTGACTTCCTCTTTGACAGTTTTTATATCTAAATCCTTATGAATTCTGTTGTTTGTGAAATTCTAGGGAGCATTTACAATTAAAAAAATAATGTACTTACCATAAATGTAGGTACCTACAAAATACTGAAGAAAATACCATTATCTGGCCAGACTGGTACCCATCCAATAAATCAGATGATTATAATAATTATGATAAAAAAATAATACTAATAGTTTTGTTTCTTCTATCATGCAGCATTCTTAGTAATGTTTATCGAAAATTTGTTTGTGTTTTGTTAATGCAGAGCAACAATGGCTCAGAATGGAGTGTTCAACGGATTGATGTATATATTGTTATTAAACATGTCGGCTCATATAACAAGAGAATTGGGTATGGCACCCGGCGGCGAATTTCGACGTGCTATGGCTGAGGTAACATCTAACTTAATACCAAATTAACCTTTAATTAAAATATCATGATCATGACCTTATAAAAATGTACTTTTACAAAAAAAGGCATATATTTATTTAAATGGTGAGTATAAACAAAACACACCGATGTTAAAACGGCGCTACACTTCGGCGTATTTTCATAAACATTCAAAAGAAAATATACTTTATCAGAAATAAAATAAGGTATATTTTGTATTGGCTTGATAACGCAAATTATATGGAAAAAAGCCATTGTCCTGTAGTTGGAAAATAATAGGCTGGTACTACGGCCACACAAATTCTTAGTAACACTTTTACAGAATACAAAATTAATTAAGGTACAATCAATTTATTTCAGGCTAAGAAAATCCCGAGCTGTATTGTACAGTTGGGTGATAGGGCGATAGACATCACTCTTCACCGAGCCATCGCATCCCTCTCCTGGGGCCAGACCATCAGGTTCATCTGGCATTTGCTCACATCCAACCAGACAATAAGGTCAGTGAAATGCTACTTTTCCCTTTGTTTATATTATTACTAGCTTATGTTATGCCCGTCCTTGCCTGCGTGGAGGTTGCAAATTATCCCACGGGAGCATCCTACCGGGATAAAAAGTATTGTATGTGCTAACACAGGTCTACCTGTGTGCCAAATTAAATCAAAATCCTTTCAGCCGTTAAGGATTAAAAAACAAATGCAAAAGTAACTCTGTCTGTTACAGAGTTATTTTTGCATTTGTAAAGTTAGTTATTTATTCATGTTTTGAGATTCAATCCCGATACATAAACACTGTAACAGTGTATAGTCGTAGCGTCTCGGACCTAAAAGGCTTCCAATATTCAGTGCTGGAGCCGCTAATTGGCCAATGCCCGATCCAGCACTGAATTAAAACACTGGATCTATGTAAATCACCTTTACATTTACACATCACTACCGCGCGTTAAAGTCGCAAATCGTATCGGCTAATATTTTTTAAAATTTGTGTAGTCTGGAAGAAGTAGAAAAATGTAAACAAAAGAAAATGTTGGAAGACATGTTGGAAGAAATGGCAGAAGAGTTCCCTGCCTTGAAGCGCGTGTTTGTCGTCGAGAGGGACATGTACCTCTGCCATTCGCTACAGGTCGCTGCCTTGCAACCGCGTGAGTATGATAGTTACTATTACTACCTAAAATGAGACTATTACAACCAAGAAAATAATTATATGCGATTCGATAATCAAGGTCGATCTTCGGAAATACGAACACTCGATGATGAGATCTAATATAGAGCCATTACAAACATGAATGTAACAGGAGTCACTCAAAAACTTTGACAAAAAACCCGACAGAGAGAAAACGTCACACAAACACGCGATGATAGGTGCACTACAGCAAAGCGTGTCAGGACCAAAGTTAGAAGCTTTCACGCCGGGGATACTCTGTGGCGCAACGTCCGTGCTTATTCCGATATAATATGAAGATTATCGAAGCGCATTCCTTTTCTGGTTTAACTGTACTTGATGTTTTAATACTTTGGTTTCTAAAGGTCGGGAACCTTGCCGCATTGTCGGCGTCGTCGGCATTGGCCATGTGGCTGGCATCGTGGAACACTGGGGTAAAATTAGATCCCAAGACATTCCACCACTACTTCAGTAAGTAAACAATATAATATCGCCTCGTTTAGAACTATTTACTAGTACTAGTAACCAGACAATAAATGAACTTGATGCACTATTTGACTGCTGATTGCTTGCACAAGATGGTTCAAAAAGGAGTTTTAGTTAGCTAGCTGCCTAGTTAACTATCTATTTTGTTAACCATACATAATCTCAGTATCTTATATTCTAATATTTGATTTACCACACCTTTTCTTGTCATACTGTGATTAACCGATTGAATGTCGTAATTACAGATACAATTAAAAAGCCATTGTGTCTCGCGTAGATCTACGTTCCAGCATACGAAGGGTTAATGTATAAGTGTACAAGGGTTTTTTGCCGCCTGGCCATAATCGGAACGGCGCCATCTTTTTTAGTACAATTACATCAAATGTTTACCAACAGCGCCACCCTGGCACGTCATCCGAGAGCGCCAAAAGATACGAAAATTAAAAAAAAAAAAACTTTGATTTCATCACTCGATTCCTTGTCATACTTTGTTTAATGTATTCTTGCATGTCTACAGAGTGCCGCCGCCGTCTCTTTCCACGCGCGTTATTCGGGTCACGATCCGCGTGGCTTGCGTAGGCGCACTTGTCTACGCTGGTTATAAACTCAGGCCTCGGCGCTGGTTTCCTTGACGACTAAATCTCCACATCATGTTCATGTAAATATTATTTCATAATGTTATTAATACCGATAAACTTAAGGGGGATGCACTAGGTAGCCCGCGTAATTTTTTTTTTTTTACTTTTTTTGCAATTGGCAGACCAGTATCAGGTTGCATGTTGATTAAAATATAATTTGCGACCGTAAAAAATATTCGTTATGGTCGCAAATTATATTTAGAGTTCAGTCGTCTTCATTGATATTTGATGAAATAGTCAAGAAATTTTGGATTTCGAGGGCTACGCTGCTGCTTCCCCCGTAAAGGAGGTGTGAATTGCTTCATGCACATTTAAAAATCATGCTTTTAAGCAATTTTCTCTATCGTTTTTAAGTACTTTTTTTTAGCTTAAAACATTCAGGTGATTGATGATTATTGATGGATATTGTATTTCTTTTTCAGGTTTCTCAACTCCTATCTGAAGACTAAAAGTAACGAGAGAATGATAACGAGAGGATGATTGATGTCGTTAGATTATGTGAATGTTTTAGCGTAAGATCTTGCAATGAAACTATAACTTAAAAATGCAATTCATTGTAAGGGGGGTAACCATTGAGGTTAGTCAATAAATCATATTTGGCCATATATTTATCAAAAATATAGCATATTATGGTATCTATGTAATGAAATATGTTATTATATACTTATTAAATAAAATATAGCATATTATGGTATCTATGTAATGAAATATGTTATTATATACTTATTAAATAATAGTAGGATTGAGAAATATATGAAATATGTAAAATAATTGCAATAGATATCTTAAAATAAGACCATTTCATTGCTAGATGTAGCCTTGATAAATTTGTGTACTGTTTGTTGCCTTTTCCACTTAAGGATTATGAAAACTCAACTAGCTCCTAAAAACACGGACTTTGAGAATGGGACTATAGCTTTATTGTGTCTAAAACAGACTTGAACTAGGTGGCGAGTCGCCAAAGTAAATTAAATTAGAATATGTCTTCAACCCGCAAGAGTTAACTCGATACCCGCCCAACCCCCGCGCTGATACTGCTCTCGCCATACCACGTGCATACGTCATCCGAGCTCAAGTTAACTCTTGCAGTATGCTAATTAACGGAGGGCCTCCCTTTTTATCGATATTACCGTAATACTCTAAGCGTCCGTCCATACATGATTTGAGCCTACTGTAAACTGCCTGCCTGTGTTCTGCCTTATACTCAATTTTCGACTTTAATTGGTTAGAACGGTTAAAAAAATTTGAACATAATATATTTTTGTTCAAAGACAGGCTGATACATAGCATAATCAGCTAGTAATGTACCCACTGCTGGGACACAGGCTGCCCTGCGAGAGGGAGTAGGTAGGCCGTAATCCACCACGCGGGCCCAGCGCAGGTTGATTGGTGCACCTGATACATAAATGAAGAAAATCACTTAATAAAGTGAAAAGTCCTATTTTTCAATCCGAATATTTCCATGAGCGATATTCGTCACATGTTATTACCGTTACTAAGGTAAGGTAGTTTTTTAAATAAACTCGTCATTATTAGAATGACTGAACTACGGTCGTTGAGACTTTAGATACAGCCCGATTCAAACTTTATGGCGGCTCTGAAGTGCGCTACTCACTGCGCAGTGTAGCGGTATCTACAAACGCCACATGCGAACTACGCGTCATACTGACGTCACACAAAATCCTGCATCTCGCAAGCATAGTTTAACGCGTAACTAGCATAATTATATACAACGGCCCGACATGAATCATCAGGCCAGTTGCCCGCCAGGCACAACACCCGTCTGGTCGGAGGATTCTCCCTTTTCTATCGAGGATGAGTGAGCTTTACACCCTGTTCCTCATACCTCTATAGCAGTACCCCACCCCTCTACCCCGCTGACAGGTGAATTTGTTACTGCGCAGCGACTCTCCTTATGTTCCGAGCCTCCATAAAGTTTGAATCGGGCTGTAGAATCTTTAATCTCTGTTTGTTCTCTGAATATGTTGTTTTTTTTTGTTTTAATGTAATTTCTTTTCTTTGTTTCATAAGTTTGCAGGGTTTGGAGTTAAGATTACCATAAAGAATAATAACATACAAATTATATTAAATATCTCGACTCGATTAGCAAGAAACGTTAGCCGTTTTGTACTTCAATAAAAAAATGTGTAAATAATAAATAAATTCGTATAGTTAATTATTCTTATGATATAAACTTGGCCAAACCTGACCATTTTAAGAGCACTATGCATTTTGGACTCGTTTAGTTATTGTTATTATCAATTATTTAGGTTTAATTCTAGGATATTTTAAATACGCTATTAATATTGGGTCTATTACTATGGGATTGCCGTTTTCTGTTTTATTGTCTGTATGTTTTAAAACTTACGCTTAACTTTATGGCCGCTCTGAGCAGTGACTTGAGTATATACATAACTGAACACTTCTATACACGAAAGAAAATGATAAATTATTATATTAAATCGTAAAAACAGCTATTAAATATTATGTTGCAGGCACGAAGATGGTTAGAAATCTTGCCATGAAATTTCTAAGAAATACAAAGTGTTCAACAAGCGATTGACCAATTTTTAACTAGTTGTATTGGTTCGATTAAATATAAAAAAAAACATTGTAAGGACTGTGATAGAAAATTATTAATAAAGTTTCCATCCGTCTTAAGGTATAAGCCAGTTTTAATAAAAGTATTTATGTACTTATATAAACATTCTGTAAAGATTGATTTTTTGTAAAAAAAATAGTTTTTTTTTTTGTTATCTAGGTACCTCACGAATTATGCTTTGTAGCTCAGTAATAAAATTAAACATTGTTAACAAGGTTACATGCTCTGTGGTTAACACTTTATAAATAAATGAATAACGTAAACTAAGAATAATATGCATTTTATTTATAAATTATATCTATTCTTACAAGAAAAAGCATAGAAATAGAAAACTTGAAAGAATCAATTTAATTATTTTGCTATTCGTCGATAGATAGCGTGATATGATTGTAGATTGTTTCCCATTGGTCTTATAGATCTTTGTTATTTTATTCTGCTGCAGTTCACAAGGTTCGACTGGTACCTATGTATGAGGTACAAACTACAAAACCTACCATTGTAGGCTTTTAATACCTTTTAAAACAGTATTATTTTAATTATACTTCAGTGTGTTATAGTCGTGCTGATAAGGCCGAAATGCATAGACCATGCATAGCATAGCATAGCATTAAAGAACAGTTAGGCGAATGGCACACTGCTACGTTTCACAGCGGTGCAGCGGTGTGCTGGATAC
Organism: Gortyna flavago; assembly: GCA_963669345.1. NCBI lineage: Eukaryota > Metazoa > Arthropoda > Insecta > Lepidoptera > Noctuidae > Gortyna > Gortyna flavago. The sequence continues at coordinate 7,443,757 of OY770131.1, forward strand.
GGAGCCAAATTCCACGCGCGTGAATGCGTTTTTATTGAATTTGTATGTAAAAAATCACTCGCGTAGGTGCGTTATCTGCGCCCCGCTGCGTGATGCGGTGCAGTGTGGGCCTCCCCTTAGACTAGACGCTGCACAGTCTGGTCTAGCGGTGCCTCTCGGCGGGTTGACCTCCACATGAATTTGGAAAAGACGATAGTGATGTATAATTCACACGTCTTGCCGAGTTCAATCCACATCGAAGGATTTGCTTCTCGAAGTTGTGAACGAGTATGTCTATCGTGAAGAAATTCATCCAGCTCGGTAGACAAAACTTTGAAGATCTGGTAAACATCGCGATAATCCTTGGAGTTCAGCGGAAGTCCCAGGCCCAGTCATTGTGCATGGTTACGCATTAGGATACCCTAAGTAGTAGTGCGAAGGCACGCAGACACCCTGCTGGAGTTTCGGTTGAATGATTTAGGTCTGCAGGCAGTTTTATTGAAAAATGTATCCATTGCTTTTCTCTGACCGAAGGAGTATTATCTATCTATAAGTTTTCATATGTTTCATATTCAGATTATTTTACTCAATAGAATATTGTAACTGGCTGTGTGAAAAATTAAAAGTGACTGTCATTACCTATTAATCGGAAAGAAAAGAAATAAAAAAGTAAAAATGGACGTTTTTCAGTACCTAATAATATAATGTTTACGTTAAATTCTAAGTAATTCGTAATAATGCGACAAAATTGTTTATTCAAAAGTTTAAGTAAATTAATATGAAATACCAAACATGCTTCCTACTTAGTCGAATTCTGAGCAAAACCTTTGAAGTGCCAGTCAAATGTAATCCAATTGCATTACAAATTAGACATCCAAAGACCACTCGTAAGCCATCATACGTAATTTTAGATTTTTGTTAGTGTGCCATTTAGGATAATGTAGTTTGTGAAACTAATTTCAATTTTGATTTCTTCAGAGTTATGCTCAATATTTTCGAAGAATTATTACGCGTCTAGCGCTCTTGATTTGCCCAAATCGGCAACTGTTCTACACCAGGATCAAGATGCTACCGTGGTGCTCTTGGGAACCGTGCATTTCAGCAAACAATCAGTGGAAGATGTTTCCCAGGTATACTCTAAAAACGTCAAGTTACTATTAGCTTAACGTCGACGATCACTTGAGGCGAAGGCTGGTTTTTTTAAATAAAAACCTGGCATGAGCGAGTCGGAGTTGCGCTCCGAGGGTTCCATACCATCATATGTTTTGGCGAGGCCTATATTCGTCAGAGAATGTTAACACTGCATGCTGCAGTGTAGAATATTGCAGTTTTAGGTCACCGCCATCTCTTGACCGACAGTGGAACTAATATAACTTTTGTTGATGATTTCTGAAAAAGTGTGCTATTTATAGACATCGTTTTATTTTTCCTGTAATCTTTACATAAACTTCTATGACAAAGAATTATTTCTGATTTTTCGGAATGGTATTTTTTTTAAATTTTTCATTAAAATTATGCGGCTTAAAAAAAAAAAGAAAATGATTGAGAATGTACAAACAGCGCTCTTTTATATAATACCCCACATGCCCTCGTAGCCCCATATCGAATTTTTAAGACCCCATTTCAGTCCCTGTTGCAAAAAAATATATGTATATATTTTTAATTTTCTTATTAGCAAAATTGTTGGGCAAACGTCATCTTCATCATTCCAAATTTCAAGTTGATAGCATTAGTAGTTCTTGAGATATCCAGCTGTGACAGACAGACAGACAGACTGACACCATAAGGTCCATAAGGGTTCCGTTTTTACCATTTTGGTACGGAACCCTAAAAATAATATAAGATGAAATTCCTATATAATTCCTAAATAACTAAGATAATGGCACCTAGACACCCACCTACTTATAATCGCTGCCTAGGTGACCCGATTTTCATTAATTCGGCAAAGGAGAACCCCATATATGGACTTGGTAGATCCTAACTCCTACCTACTTTCATTAGCATGAATGAAATAAAACAATTTTTTATCTTCAGATAGTGAAAGTGTTGCAACCGAACGCTATTCTAGTTGAATTATGTCGTCAACGAGTATCACTCCTAGAGTTGGACGACAAGAAATTTCTGGAAGACGCAAAAAAATTTGACGCCCGAAAGCTAAAGTTAGTCCTATTTCTTCTGGTGTATATTATGTATCACGTAATACGACCATGGCTCATGGGCCAGCGCAGTTTTTGAATTTGTCCGGCAGCACGAACTGTTCAATTTGTATTAACTACCCAACCAACCTACTCGTAACAACCTCGTTACGAGTAGGTTGGTTTCGACATTCGCACTGGTATTTTAAAATTTTCAATAGGCTGTAAGCTGAATCTTGATCCTTTTCTAAAAATTCATAAAAGTCCTCTAGTGACACGACCCTAAAAGTAGATGTATATGTCGCAGCCAACTGGTTTAATTATTCGTTTAGTTAACCGCCTAGCATTTTAACTATACGGCGGCTGTTCAACTAACGGCCTGAATGATATTCAATTATTATAGTTTATGGTTGGAACTGTATTAACCAATCACGCGCGAGCCGAATTGGTCCCAGTAATTAAGCCAGGGCACCCTGCTGCGACATTATAGATAGGGTTAATTTTCCAAGTGTACGTGAAATAGCCAAATGCGTATTTGGCAATCAGGCACACTGGAAAAATAATTCCGTATAATATAAGCATTCGTGCCGATGTTGGTCTGTAGATGGGTGACCATTTTTACATACCGTGACCCCTCCGTACCTCGGAAAGCACGTTAAGCCGTTGGTCCCGGCTGTCATTCGTGGATCTTTGACAGTCGTTACGGGTAGTCCGAAGCCCGAAAGTCTGACAACCAGTCTTACCAAGGGGTATCGTATCGGGGTTGTGGAGGTCAGATAGGCAGTCGCTCCATGTAAAATACTGGTATTCAGCTGCATTCGGTTAGACTGGAAGCCGACCCCAATATAGTTGGGAAAAGGCTAGGCAGATGATAATAAGCATTCGTTTCGTAAGCCATCCATCATGATTTAGATATTAAATTCTCCATGATTTATTTTTTCAACAAACATACCTATATAATCTTTACTAAATTCAAACAGAGAAGCGGTAAAAGGTCAAAACTTTGTGTCTGGGATGTTACATGCAATGCTTTTGAAAACCTATGCTGATATAGCGAAGGAATTGGGTGTCGCACCTGGTGGAGAGTTCCGTCGAGCGTACCATGAGGTCAGTCAGTCAGACTTTGTAGTGTCTTATTTAAGTAGGTATACTTATCCATATACCTATATATATAATATCTATATAAATGTTTATCTATACTAATAATAAAGCTGAAGAGTTTGTTTGAACGCGCTAATCCCTGGAACTTCCTGTCGGCTAAAAAAAAAATTGCATTAGATATACCAATTCTTAAGGAAGGTTATAATAGGCTATTTAACATCACGGTACGACCCTTGGGGACCCAGCAAAAAGAAACAACCTCAAAGAAAGCTAAGCGAAAACGAAGCAATAGTGCGGGCGGGTGATAGGGTATCGAATTTCACTCGACGACGTCGCTAGCAGAAGCTAGTGTATGAATGAAGCTATACGTAACTTCTACCTAATCGTCTATTTATTTTACGATCCGATTTTCAGATGAAAAAAATACCTGGCTGCAAGTTGTTTCTGGGCGATCGGCCAATTCAAATAACTATAGCTCGAGCTTTTCAGTCTCTAAGCGTTTATGAATTGGGACAAGTTCTGTATCATCTTACCTCGACGAATCCTAAGCCATTGGAGTGGGTATTTTCGTATACTATCTTCTTCAATACTAATACTTTACTTTTTAATATGTGTGGTAATACTAACTACAATTATTTTTCTGGTATAGCAAAGAGCAGCTAGAAAAATATAAAGATCGAGACTTTGTACAAGCACAATTTGAGGAAATAACTAAAGACGTTCCAGCCTTTAAAAAAATATTCCACGTATTTGTTGACGAGCGTGACAAATGTCTTGCGTATTCACTACAAGAATGTGTTCGTTCTGGTAAGTATTGATTGTGTAGGCGTAATATTTTGTAAGAACGATACCTAACATCTATCGTTCTATTTCATCAAATGGAAAAATTAACTTCACGGCTTGCTCCAAATTCCGAACTAGGTAATTATAAACATTAAAATATAAATATCCTGTAGGTGTATTATTTATCATGTTTAAATTTCAATACCTACCATCGCGTCTGAAGTTTCGCTAAGTAATTTTATTTGACTCTGTGTCTTGTTTTCCTTTTCAATAGTTCAGACTCCACGCGTTCTTGCGGTGGTTGGCATGGGACATGTAGATGGCATTGTAAAATATTACGGTAAAATGAAACAAGAGGATATCGTGCCGCTACTGTTGTGAGTATAAACTATAGCTATACATGTAAATAGAAAGCCAATTAGATATACCGGGGTGCTCAACAGTTTTTATTGAATTTAATCCTACAAAATTGGATAGGAAACCGCAACTAACATTATCTTTCTGACTCGAGAGTGCCTGTAGGTAATTTTAGTTTGAGTTCAATGCATGCCATTCTTTGGTCGCATTGATAACATCCATATAAATGTTTCATATAACATTATTATCTATATTTTATCTATTTATACATCTATGATAATTTCATATATCTATGATAACACCACTTTTTTGCTTAAAATATTCTTTTTTCTAATGCGTGTTTCGATCAACATTAATTTCTGAAAAACGCCCAGTTACATTTTAAGAACACACGGCCACACAACAAGCTATTCCAGTTTTAGCTGACCAATATACATTAGAATAGAACCTGTTCATTTTGAAAAAAAAAAAAAACAATTATTACACTATTCGATAGTGTCGCTAATAAGGATAAATCAGAAGTCTGCTCATACTGGTTACGTATACTGGTCATGTATAGCTTGATGTGTAGCCGTGCGTGCCTACGTAGACGGAATAATATTGGGAACGACGACACTTATTTTTTCTTTTATTTTCAGTGAATAGGTTTTTGTTTGATCAACGATTAATAAGTAATATATGAATAATAATTTGAAAGTTCATGAAGGTGAGGAGCTTATCTAGTAAAATGTTATAAAGTTTAGTGCTAGGCATAAGTTGCAATTAATAAAATTTATAGATAATATATTAAAAAAAAAACGATTTTTCGTCTTGGTGATAATCCAGGCATTAGGCATGCCTTGCCTTAATGTACTTTGTTCTTTCAAAGCAAGAGGTCAAGCATTAAATTTGTATCATTAGAAAACCGTATCTACACGCTTGGCACTTTAAAAGCCTCCACAAAAGCACAAACTTGTGGATGCATCTCGCTAGCGCTTTCCACAAGCTTCCTTTGATTTGTGCACAATAACCGCCACTCTTATCGGATAAGCGGCGTGGCTGGTCAGCAGCAGGTTGGGCTTGCAAGCCAAGCCCATGCTCTATGTACAGAGGCCAGCACATCAAGTTACCCCAATGTGTCAAATTGTTTTGATAGATTTTCAACTTTATTACAAAGGAATAAGGTTCATATTCAATTGGGAAACTTTGACAGATTGGGGTAGCTTGATGTGCTCGCCTCTGGTACTTTAATTTGTGGTGATTTGTTGAGGTTTGGCAAGCGTGTGGAGCCGACATAACATTTTACTTAGCATTAGATTAAATTTTAATTAAAAAATTAAAGTTTATTGTTTCCAGTGTTCCACCAACACCATTATACAGGGTGTTACTGGCAAAGGGATTGAAATGGACGTTTTATTTCCTCGTCTTTTCCTTCTTTTATAGATTATTTTTTGGATAATAATAATTATACTCATATTTGAATAAACTTGTTTATGTCCGCATTTTGTTTTTCTGTTCCTCAAATCCCCATATTCCTCACAGTTGATACGTGATAACTTGCTAGATGTGAAGTCTGCTACAGTAAAACCAGCTGTATTGAATCAGCAGGTCGGTGGGTTGCCAGTCACCAGCACAGACAGTATTACACTCCAGTGACTCGCTGCCCGTTGGCGAGTGGCGTCTAAAGTCGCTGCGTGTGTACATTACTATTTCACCTTAGGGAAACTTAGACGACTAACCTAGCATACTTGTCTGATTGATCCACTGACCTCTTAAACACTTGGTCAGTGGATTGATTTGATGATTGGGCAGTGTAGGGGCTTGTTGGTTGTGATATTGTTAATTCAATGTAGTGATGTCTGGATGGTTATACTATTTAGTACATACTAATTCCATAGACAGCTGGTCCAGATGGCTCATGGCTCCATATCCATAGCTGTCACTGTCCGTTCCTCACTTCCGTCCGTTAGCCAAAAAGAATCAAGAAGTAAGTTCTCATCTCTGATTATTTGTTTATTTTTTACATGATTAGTTTGGTAGAAAAGTAGATGTGTGTAAATGTCGATTAATTTTAGGTTGGGTTTAGGGTTTATTTCAGACATTCTCGTAATAGTTTGGTTTGTTGGTTTCATGAACTTTCTCTGCTTTTATTGCAAGTTTTGAATTATTGTAAAAGCTAAGTGCAGTTTTTTAATAAGTAATAAAAATAATGATATTTGTGATATTATTCTGTATTTTGCAACCTGTAATAACTTCTATAGAATCTGGATGTGGCTGTAACCTTAATCGTGCAGAAGGGGCAAAAATCGCTCAAGAAAATATTTTTAGTAATCCAAACAATGATGTAGATCAATGTCCTGTTAGGCTTAATGATAATAACAAATACAGCATCGTCGAAGAGGAAAGTGGATCAGATGGAATGATACTAGTGCCAGCTAATGATTATCAGATGGGTACAGATGATATTGCCATAGAGAGTGATCAAGAAGGCCCAAAAAGAATAGTGAAACTAAAAAGTTTTTATTTAGACAAACATGAAGTTTCAAACAAGGATTTTGCTCATTTTGTAAATAAAACCAAATATAAGACTGAAGCTGAACAATTTGGAGATAGCTTTGTGTTCTCAGCATTTCTGAATAGTACATTTAAAGAACAATTGAAGGACTTTCGTGCTGTACAAGCTGTCTGGTGGTACAAGGTGCTTGGTGCTGACTGGAGGCATCCATATGGACCAGATTCTGACATAACAGGTATATTGTTTCAAGCTGGTTGTGCTACTTTATTTTAATTATCTTACAGATTAACTGGCCATAAAAAGAAACCTGCTTGCCTAAGTTATCTCGTAGTATATATTATATCTAAACACTGTGAAATAGGTCTATGAGCTTTTACTTGATATCATTTACCTTTATTTCTCAGAATTAATGGACCATCCAGTATCTCATGTGTCATGGAGTGATGCAAAGGCATACTGTAACTGGAAAGGTGCGCGCCTGCCGACAGAGGCTGAATGGGAAGCAGCATGTCGAGGTGGCCATCAAGACACCACATACCCTTGGGGTGACAAGCTGTTTCCTAACAGAAAACATATGTCAGTACTATGGTTTATTTTTATTAATTATTTACCATATGCATGTAGTTAGTGCTCTTTTCTGCTTTTATTAACCAACTTAAAATAAAAAAAGGAGTTTCTCAATTTGATTATTTATTGATTGATTTGAATTCATTTCTTAGGTGCGAAACAACAGCTAATTGTCAGCTTGACCTGCCCTGCTAAAGATTATGTTAATGGGAACCCTTACCATAATCATTAGCAGGGTACCACTACTACCACTGATCTTATTATCTTGTTTTTCAGGGCCAACATTTGGCAAGGCACATTCCCTACTCACAATTCAGCCAAAGATGGCTATATAGGTACATCCCCAGTGAACATGTTTCCTCCAAATGATTTTGGTCTATATAACATGGCTGGGAATGTGTGGGAGTGGACTGAAGACTCCTGGGCTGGAAAAAATGTAATATTTGTTACCTATGTTTTTAACTTGAATCATTCTTTATTTTTTCCAAATAACCTTTTAAAAATGTGTATAGCACTGTTTGACATAAACCGACACTTATGTCACACAAGCTATAATAGTTATTTATGCAACTGTTAAATAATAAAGGGTATTAAAACACTCATGTGATACATTCGTGTTTTAATACCTAATTCTGTACATTTGCATACAAGACTTTATCTACACCCATGATATGAATCCTCTATAAAAGGTTCTAAAACAGTTTTTTGCAATACTAATATCGAACAAAAATGGCGGCCGGTGGGATACGACGTGAATTCGAATAACCTATAAGTTCTTTTTTGAAAAGGAGTTGCATTATGAAATTTAATACATCTTGTTTGGATGATATTATGGTTACTATGACACTGGTTGTTTTAATGTTGGCAATAAGCTAACTGTTTCAGAAACTTTTATAGAGGATTTATAGCATGGGTGTAGATAAAATAGTATATAATATAATGTGTGACTTAACCCTTCGTATGCCGGGAACGTAGATCTACGCGAGGCACAATGGCTTTTTAATTGTGTCTGTACTGGTTAAGTAATCTATTACTGCACGGGCAGCATAAGCACCATCATTTTCTTACTTTTTGTAAATAAGAACTCTTGAGTCATGCTTGTCATAAAGGTTCATTTTTGTCATTTCTTTTGCAGCCTAAAGAAAAAGTGAAGAAGGGTGGGTCATATTTGTGCCACCTGTCCTACTGCTACCGTTATAGATGCTCTTCACGGTCTCATAACACTGAAGATAGTTCTGCAGGAAATTTAGGATTCCGGTGTGCTATGTCTGCCAAATAACTTACTTACATGTCTTTTTGCATAACAGACAACACTGTACTTAAAAACTACACCAGAACAATGTACTAAACATCACTTTACAGTAATTCATATACTTATAAATCTCATTATTATTATATTATCATTTTGTGTTTATTATGTTAAATAAACTAGGTATGTTCCTGAACTTTAGAAAATAAGTTGATACAGCTACATTTAATATGTGATAGATTATGATTAATAAATTATGCTAATAAAGAATCACTTAGTGAACACTTGTATTGCAAAAGCTAGATAAATAATTATCTAGCTATTATACAATTAGAAACTAAACAACAACTAACTACCACTAACTAATTATTACATATATAACTAGCTGCGCCCCGCGGTTTCACCCGCGTAAGTATTAGTTAAGTTAGGTATGAAAAATAGATAGTAGCCGATTCTCAGACCTACTGAATATGCATATAAAATTTCATAAAAATCGGTCAAGCCGTTTCGGAGGAATATGGTAACTAACATTGTGACACGAGAATTTTATTCCTAGATTAGAAGAAGAAGATTATAAACTTTATTAGAATACCAAAACGCTCAAACGACCCTGAGTGCTTTTGAAGACGCTATGGGCTGTTTGGTGTCTGCGTCAATGTTAATTTTTACAAAAATGAAAAACAACCGACTTCCACTACAAACTGAAAAATAACTTTAATTTCAGAAGGCGGTGTCATTGGTTCAGAATTTTCGTTTTTAGACACAGACTTCTGAAATCACCACCAGCTCCAGTTCTCCTGGTTCTTACCAGGAGAACTCCTCAACAATTAACGTGCGGACGTGTGGTGTCAATAAACAGAAATGCGGAACCAACGACACCGACTTCCGAAATTAAAGTTGTTTTTAGGGTTCCGTACCTCAAAAGGAAAAAACAGAACCCTTATAGGATCACTCGTGTGTCTGTCTGTCTGTCCGTCTGTCACAGCCAATTTGCTCCGAATCTTATGGACCGATTAAGTTGAAATTTGGTACACATATGAATCTCTGTGACCCAAACACAGACGTGTAACGTAAATAAATGAGTTTTGAAAATGGGAGTCATTATTGAGGGGTAAATAGACAATTTAAAAAAAAAGATTCGCAATGTGTACCGTGTGACATATCAAATGAAAGGGCTTATCGTGAGGATCTCAAATATATTTTTTTCATAATTTTAAAATAAATTGTATTAAAGTTATTTAACACAATAGACGAAAATTTACCATTCCCCCCCCTTATCTCCGAAACTACTGAGCCTAAAATTTTGAAAAAAATACAGAAAATAGTTCTATACCTATAGATTACAGGAAAATTAATAAGAAGTCTATGATCTTGAAACAACATGGTAAATCTCTCAATATTGTGCGTACAAACTTACATTTTCAGTTGGAATGTATGGGAGAACATGTTTTTCAACTACAATGTTAAGTTTGTTCTTGGGATAAATTCATTCCAACTACGGAACCCTTCATTGTGCGTGGTCCGACACGAACTTGGCCGGTTTTTTACTTTGTAGTTTTTGTTTTGGATGTTGGTTGTCTTTTTTCGTAAAAAGTTTTTATATTTAAGTCTTTAACTTTCGTATAATATAGTCAACAAATACTACCTATGGGTTGTTATTCTTGAAATGAAAAAGTCAGTTTTTATTTTTATATAATTATTATTGATCACATTATAAAAGTGATCAATCTCAGTGAGAGGTATGTTAAGTTTTCGACTGTATTTTATTATTGACTATTCTGTATATTATTTTTTAAATAAAACTTGTTTATTATAATGATGTTTCACATTTTTCCCGCAGAGAAATGCCTACCTCTCACAACAACAACTGAAGGGTCGCATAAAGCCCAGAGGACACGGTGGAGGTCTGTCCCGCTTGGGCAGAGCACCGCCGTGTCCTCGTAGAGAGGCGGCGACCTCTCGCGCCCGGCCCTGGTCCAAGCCATGGTCAGGGGCGAGAGGGAGTGGGAGGCAGTCACCTCCTTCTGCGAAGCAGTCATGCTAACGAAGGAGGTGGCGGCATGGGCGAGGGAGAGAGCGGAGAGAGCCGCCCGTCCCAGCCGCCGCGGTAGACGCTCCGGGCGTCGGGAGCCGCGTGACGACTCCCGGCCACCGTAGGCGCGGGCCTGCGGACGGCGAGTAATGGGTAGCTCGCCGTCTGATCAGGACCAGGCCCGTGCCGGACGGCGCGTATGTGTTGTGTGTGAGCAGATAAGGAGGGGCCCGTCAGGGCCGAAGCCTGCCGGGGCAGCGGGATTGTCCGAAAGGGTTACCGCTGCCCCGGAATATAAAGGGCTAAGGAAGGAACACGGATGGGTTTTAGTCAGTAAGAGTCTGACACTCCCTTCCGCTCCACCCAGAGCGGGAGGGGTCATTTGATGATTTCTCATCCTTAAAGGGTCGCATAAAGTGACCAAAGCATAAGAATTTTGATATGGTTAAAGGAACTTTACATTGGACAAAAACTCGCCCATTTATGGGTTGGACTCGATAAAGGCAAAACTTGGCTTACATCACACGGAAATGAGGGACATAAATTAAAATATTACAGTAATATTACACTTATATTTTAATTGCATATTTTTGTATAAAAATTACAATAGGTACATAAATTGATTTCTATATGATTAATGAAACGTCAAAATTTATATTTACAAAATGTGAGCTACAGCTGCTTTGCTGCAAAAAAAAAAAAAACAATATTCGGAGTACAAAAAGCACCTTTAATTTTGGTAAGTACAAAACAAAACGGAAGACTAAAAGGAAGTTTGAAAGCTACTGCTATTAAACCCGTTATCGATTTGATCTTATATACATAATTTTGGTATAAATAAAAGATAAATTAAACAAAATAAATAACCAACACAACCACTTTAGTGTCATAGTAATCTAAACCTAAATTGAACATTCGATTGAAATTAAAATACAGTTGTTGTACTTAAAATAGAAAAATAATCACGTCAATTTACAACAAAAAAAGTTGTATCGAAATAATGAACTCCTTTAAATGTGTTATAAATACACAAAGGCAAACGGCGTTGATATTCATTTACATGTTTCATATAATTTTGGCATTTGTCGTAAGGCCAAAACCTAATCTAAATGTTGTGAATAATGGTCTTGATAATCATGAGCTTGTAAAAGTACTGATCAATACTTTAAAACAAAACACGGAGTCTTTTCATATAATATTATTTGATCTATTATTTATTTAATAACACTACAATTAGCTATTGCGATTTCAACCGCAACTCTCTTTCATTTTGAAGTAAATAAAGGTTTGTGGTTTATCCACATAGTATAAATAAGGCCTGGTTGTGAAGAAACCAATTTTTTTTGGTACATTTCTTTATTAGAAACTTTTTATTATTATTATACATTTTAAAGATGTGCCAGATCAGTAATTTTACTGAATTTCATGTGGCCAATAACTTCAGATTTCGTTTAACAAGTTTCATGGTAAATGTGTGACAATGTTAGTTTTAACGTTTACAAGCTCATCATCATATACTATTATATTTAAATTAAATAAGCATCATGTATAATATACATGTTTCTGTAAGTATTATGACTGTATTCTTTTAGAGGTTTTCTAAACTCTAAAAGCAACATATTGTCTAATTCTAATAATAAAAGTATAAAACGCTATGCGATCACAAATCTAGCTATACATTTACATCAATAAAATAAAATTTACACCATTGATACCGCCTAACTGTATGTACACTAGACAAATCACATGTACCACTACTTCTAGGGTTATTATTGGCGAGGCGACGTGGCGAGAGGCCGGACCTGCGCTCGCGCGTCGCTCACATACATCCGACACCGTTACCCCGAAGGTCCACGCATTAAATTAGAAATGTTAACGTCCCGTGATAATTTCAGGCTATGAATCACAGAGTACTACGGAATGCTAAGGAGGGCGCCGCGACCGTCGTCAGTTGCCGGCCGGCAGCACGGTGCGCGCGCGCGCGAACGTGCCGTTCGTGTGACCGTTGCTGAAGCCGTTCTTCAGTGAACCGTTTTTGTACGTGATGTCTTTTATTTCTGTCGTCTCCGGTTGGGGAGACCTGGCGCGAACCTGTTGACGAAAATAAAAGTTTTATTTATTTTTCATTGCATGGAGTATATTATAGATACCGTGCATTTTTCTGGCATGTAAAGTATCCTATGTCATTAGGGAATAGAGTAGCTGCCTATGAGTGTAGTCACTTTTGCGAGTTTCGAGTTTACCTTTTACAAACACGCAACTTGATGTAAGTTCTTTTTATTCATTTTTAGGGTTCCGTAGCAAAATGGTAAAAAAGGAACTCTTATGGTGCGACTCAGTCTGTCTGTCCGTCTGTCAAAGCCGGATATTCAAGAACTACTAATGCTATCAACTTGAAATTTGGAATACTTTTAGTTGACGTTTGTCCAACTATTTTGCAAATAAACAAAAAATGCAACCGGGACTGAAAAATTCGAAGTGGGGCTACTAGGGCATGGGGTATCATAATTATGAAAATGCGCATTTTGCACATTCTCAAACATTTTTTAATTTTTTTAAGCCACAGTTTTTGACTTTTGACGAATATAAAAATCGATAGGGAAATCTTATGTTTCGATGTTAAAATCAAACAAATAAGCGTTAATTATACCTTAGGTCTAGAGTAGGACTGGTTGTAGAAGTCTTTGAAGAGGAAGAAGAACATGACGGCGTGCATGCCGATCCACCAGACGAACGCGCGCGGGTAGTCGCAGTCGATGAACAACAGCTGGAACGCGTGCACCATTATACCTACGAACTGCACCTGGAAAAATAATTTTATGCGTGAATAACATAACGCCTGTTTTTCCTCGAAGGGTTAGACAGACCGTCATCTACCCCGGTCGCGATGGGGAATGGAACCGGCGAGAGATGTCGTGCGGTGTCCCACAGGGATCGGTCTTGGGACCGCTCCTGTGGGACATCGGTTACGACTGGGTGCTGCGGGCAGACCTCCCTGATGGCGTCAGCGTAGTTTGCTACGCTGACGACACGCTGGTCCTGGCGCAGGGGAGGTCGCATTAGGCGGCGGCCGACGCAATGACACGCGGGGTTGCGATAGTCGTGGAGAGGATCCGGCAGTTGGGTCTCGAGGTGGCTCTGCACAAATCCGAGGCCATGTCTTTTCATGGGCTTCGGAACGGGCCACCATCGGGATCCCAACTGACGGTAGGAGGGGTTCGCATCGGCGTCGAGACGACGATGAAATACCTGGGTCTCGTCCTCGACAGCCGGTGGAACTTCGTCGAGCATTTCCGACGTTTGGCCCCCAAACTGGAACGGGCTGGGGCCGCTTTCAAGCGGCTCCTGCCCAACCTGAGGGGGCCAAACGCCTCCTGCCGGAGGCTTTACGCGGGGGTCGTGCTGTCCATGGCCGTATATGGCGCCCCGGTGTGGGCGCGTTCACTGCGGCTTCGAGCCGCCCACTACCTGAACGCGCCCCAAAAGGTGGTCGCCATACGGCTGATACGGGGGTACCGCACGATCTCGCGCGAGGCGGCAAGCCTCCTGGCCGGACTGCCGCCATGGGATCTGGAGGCGATAGTCCTTGCGCGCCTGTATGAGTGGCGCGCGGAGGCACTACGCCGGGGGGAAAACCCGCTTCCGCGGCAAATTGCTGCGGAGCGGACAGACCTCCGGCGCGATCTCATGGCGGCATGGAAAGCGCGACTGTCGCAACCCAGCGCAGGGCACGCCGCGACAGCGGCGGTAAGGCCCCTCTTTGAGGAGTGGCTAGAGAGGCGTCACGGCGCCCTCACCTACCGCTTGACGCAGGTCCTCACCGGACACGGATGTTTCGGGAGGTTCCTGCACATCATCAGGCGGGAGGAAACGCCCGGGTGTCACCACTGCGAGGATCGCCCAGAGGACACGGTGGAGCACACGGTGGAGGTCTGTCCCGCTTGGGCAGAGCACCGCCGTGTCCTCGTAGAGGCGATCGGCAGCGGCGGCGACCTCTCGCGCCCGGCCCTGGTCCAAGCCATGGTCCGGGGCGAGAGGGAGTGGGAGGCAGTCACCTCCTTCTGCGAAGCTGTCATGCTAGCGAAGGAGGTGGCGGGATGGGCGAGGGAGAGAGCTGAGAGAGCCGCCCGTCCCAGCCGCCGCGGTAGACGCTCCGGGCGTCGGGAGCCGCGTGACGACTCCCGGCCACCGTAGGCGCGGGCCTGCGGACGGCGAGTAATGGGTAGCTCGCCGTCCGATCAGGACCAGGCCCGTGCCGGACGGCGCGTATGTGTTCCACGCGCGCCTCAAAGAGATGTCAGCATTGAACGGAGGGGCCCGTCAGGGCCGAAGCCTGCCGGGGCAGCGGGATTGTCCGAAAGGGTTACCGCTGCCCCGGAATATAAAGGGCTAAGGAAGGAACACGGATGGGTTTTAGTCAGTAAGAGTCTGACACTCCCTTCCGCTCCACCCAGAGCGGGAGGGGTCATTTGATGATTTCCCATCCTTAAAAAAAAAAAAAAAAAGGGTTAGACAGAGGTAGGTGTATTTATAGACATAGTGCACCCACATTTCGCCCATGTAATTAGGGGCGAGCCTGTTGCCATCAACCGCGCACAAATCCAGACACCGGGCTGCTACTGAAAAATTCCCGATGAAAAACAATGCCCAACCTGGGACTTGAACCCAAGACCCGATGCTCAGCAGTAGCACTTGCAATCACTAAACAAACGAGGCAGTAATAGTATGTAATATCATACCACGAACATGTTGACGTTTCATGTACTATTAGAAAGGCCTACTACTATAGGTGTGCCTACTGGACACAATTAGATATCCAGATGTTAATAGCTGATACTAAGCTGGCTGGTGAAATAGGTATTGAAAGATAGTCTTTAGGCTTATGACCATGCTTAACAAACAGATTATTGTGTAATATAATAACTGCAGTCCACTATTGGATGTCCATTCTTTCACACAAAATTGAACATTTATTATTTATTTAACATGTGTGACTTTCAATAAAATAAAGAGCTGCCTGCTACTAGTATCTTAAATTATTTTTGGGAATAAATGATCTATATTTTAAATTCACTGCCAGACAACGCACAGCCCACGTTGGGTATAGAAGCTTGAAATTTTGCACTGAAGGCACTGGGAAAGGATATTTAAAAACTCATCAAAATATTTCAATCAATGGATTAAAAAGGGTGTATGGATGCATGCAAGACGACATTTCAAGCTATACATTTCCGGTATAAGCTAACTTCTTATTGTAGGAACTGCTTGTTAATGCAAGGTCAGCTAAAACTGGAAGTGTATAGCTTGATATGTCGTCGTGTGTATGTCATTTCTGCCAACGGGAAATCCCATTTGCAGAAATGACCCGGTTTGTGTATAAATATGTTTCTCTTACCATTTGTAAAGTAGTGAGGTATTTCTTCCACCACAGATACCTCCTCATGTGGGGGCCCATAGCTGCCAGCATGTAGTACGAATACATAATGATATGCACGAAGGTATTGAGCAAGCCGAAGAACGTCGAGTGACCGCCCGGCGTGAACTTCACGCCGAACCACACCGACATCGGCATCACGCCGTGGTGGATCACGTGAAGCGTTGACACATGATCAAACTTCTTTCTCAAGACAAAGAAGATCTGAAAAAAAAAGACGAATTATTTTATTTAAAGACTTAGTTAGGTCCTTTGTATACACATGTTTTTCTTGCCGCGAAAAATGGCGGTTTTTTCGCCGTGTGTAGGCACGTTTCGTCAGTGTTGTATGGATCACTGGTGTTTTTTTCTACGGCGCGGTTTGTATACCGTAAAGCAAAGAGATCGTGCCGTGTACAAAAGGCCTCATTCTATAATAATATACTGTAGTTGCCACAAGTTATACAAAAACAGATCTATACTTTTAATGCTGACAAAAAAAAAAATGGAATGCGTATAGCAAATCTATATCATAGAATAAGAAACAATACTTCGCGTAGAACAGTACAAGCGGAACTAGGCGTATCGTACCTACGCCCAGAAGCTCAAGGCGCTTTTATAAATACGTCTCGAGATTCGCTTTTATAGGAAGTATATCTCCTACAATACCCATAAAAATAATTTCACTATCGTTAAAATTTGAATATAACTTGGACATTGGCCGCCACGTGAGTGTTCAAAGTAAACAAGTAACGGCAACAAGGTTGACAAGGTTTTTTTTTGGCGTATAGTATTGCGATAACTGGTTATCACTGTACACTCTATGATAACGTTACATGAGTATCAACTAAAACAAAAGCTTACCGTATCAAAGAATTCTGTGAACTTGGAAAAATAGTACCACCAACATGCGTGAACCATCTGGAAATTGAACACATAATATAATATTTTGAAATGGGGCGTTTAAAATACAATTTCATTGTTAACACAATTAAAAATTTAGGTTTTTTTTTGTATTTCATTTTAAAGCAAAAACAAATTAAAAACAATATAAATCAAGATAAATAGTTAGCAAGCAATCTATCTAGAGACCTACATTCTATTATAATTTATAAGTGTTAGGTAAGTTTTATCACTACTGATGTTCATGCGTGATGACTTGATGAGTCATGATAGATAATGGATCAATTCCGAAAATTATTGATTATGTTAATTTGATGGGCGTGGCCCGTGGATGATGGTGATGCAATAGTACTAAACAAAACAGCTACAGTATAGGCAAAAGCATGCCTGGCACAACGAGGGTGGACGCGGGAGATCTCTTTTAATCTATGTCATATCTATGTATGACAATTGGAATATTATAATGTAGTCATTTTATCCCAAATACATAAGTATTAAAAACATTTTAAATACCAAAGTTAAGAATATTAAGGGGGTGGTAATTAAAACAAATATTGGAATTAACTAACACTTTTTCTGTAAGTAACAAAAAATGTTAATCTCATCTCAGCTTTTCTAATGCTGGTTTTATTATAAGAATTTTTGTCTGCTCCGTAATGCCGAAAAACAATTTAATAATATATTTTATTACCTATACAAATAGCAGCCATGTATAGGACATTATTTTTTCTGTATCAAATACATTTGGTATTATCCCGGAACCTTTTCAATGGGTATTATTATGTAATGTGATAATGGTTGATTTAGTACTTTATAACTGCTTTAGTGCAAATGTATGGTTCCGGAAGTATGATTCAATAGGAATACAGAAAAAGGATAACAAGAGTAAGAACCATGGGCGCCGGCAAGTTTATTTTGAGGGGGGTGCATCTTCAGCTCAACGAAGCAGGCTCGATCATTTTTAATTCACCTATGATGTATTGGATATGTTTTGGTTATCGTTTGTCCATACATACAAGGAGTCACTTTGTCGACTTCGTCAATTAGATTTTCGTACGATTAGGAGTTCGGTACTTTGTTGATTAATACAGAATAGGTTTAGAATCGAGAGATTGTAGAATACATTCGAAAATTTTAGGATCTCGCCTCAAATAGGTTGAGTTCTCTGTTATTCTATTAGGCGTATTCGGATATTTTGTTCTGAATGTTTTTACACCTATATTTTATTTTGAAGCCAGGGGGTGCAAGTGCACCCTCTTGCATCCCGCTCCCGGCGACCATGGTAAGAACCCAAAAACGGCTCTTGTAAAAAAAAACAACAAGGTGGAATGATTAGCTCAAGGGCAGCTTTTCACACAGACATCTATGTTGTAGTGTAATCAATTAACGTATAGTGTAGCTTTGGGATGTTGGGACTAATGTAATAAATGGAAGTGATAATTCACCCTCATTGTTTGTGGATGTTTGGAGTGGTCGACCGGCTGACATTGAAAGTTATACCTGCCTGTGAACCAGCCCGCGGCTCCAATCTGAAACAATATGCCGACACCAGGCCCTTATATACAATATTCGCACATCACCGATGCCGCGCTGTTCATTACACGGCTTCAAATGTTAATGCATTCAAAGTTTAGCGTAATAATGTTGGCGCAGGCTGATACTTTGCAATGTTAGTAGCAATACAATCCAAACAAGTATTCATTTGGATACTTATAAATAAGCATAACAACTAATTTACTACTAACTATTACCATCTGCACCATGGAACTGTATTAAAATATTGCATACTGCAGCATTCCTAAAAATAATTATAATGATGATTGTATTTACAGTGAGCATGGGTTAGTTTTCTATGCTCTGATCCCCATGCCCGGGCGTCGGTGTATGGACGCCTATACATCACTTACTCTTATAGCTTTGGGATTATCTGTGTAGTCCACAGGTTGGCACCTAAAGCTGTAATGATTCAGCCAGCCCCCCATCATACTCTGAGCATAGCATGGCAAAAAAAGAAAAATATTGGTACTTCTGGATATTACAAGTAGCACAAATCTTATAGATCCAAATGAACTTGAACAAAAGCAACAAGATGACTGTTACTCAATGTTCTCAGGCAGTACTCTATTTGGGAGATTATTTACAAAACTAAGTTAGTTTAGTGTATTAGGTATAACTTATCAGCAAGCAGTTACAAGACACAGTGTGGCTACGAAAGATGAAGGAAAGCTACTTAGGCCGGCTGGCTTAAGAGCGGTTACGAC
Organism: Gortyna flavago; assembly: GCA_963669345.1. Lineage (NCBI taxonomy): Eukaryota > Metazoa > Arthropoda > Insecta > Lepidoptera > Noctuidae > Gortyna > Gortyna flavago. The sequence continues at coordinate 7,463,031 of OY770131.1, forward strand.
GTACGGCATTTCATAAAAATTTTCAAGCCCTTGTTTTTCGAAATGAATCAAGAGATTTTAATGAAACTTCATACACATAAGCAGGATACAAAGGTCTAAAAAGTTAGTATAGAACATTTTTTGAAATCTCTTATTTAATAAAATATACCTAATTGGAAATTGTTTCTATGGAAAATTTAAAATCGGTCTATTTGGCTGTAACACTATTTTTTCGAAAATGTTCTTACCTAACTTTTTAGATCTTTTTATCCTGCTTATGCGTATGAAGTTTAATTAAAATCGGTTCATTCATTTCATAAAACAGGAGCTTGAAAGTTGTCGTGAAAAGACATACCTACGTCGTAAACGCTCATAAGTAGCTTTCCTTCATTTTTCGTAATATATTAATAAGATAATTTTCAGATATTATGGCTGCAATGTCTGAAAATTATCATACTAATATATTATCAATTATTTAAACATTATTATCATTATTTACTTGGCCAAGGTTGTTTGTCTGATGAGCTCTTTGATGATAATATTAAGCCTTTTATTTATGCTTTCTCATCAGCAGTAGTAGTTAGGAGACACTCTTATCTTGGACCTGCTGGTAAGTTGGTCCCATCATTTCAGACAGAGGAATTATTACTATAAGTCTATGTAACCAAAAACTAGATTGAAACAAGCATTTTTTTTAATTCTGGCATCTGTTGGCAGACTGTATGAATGCTAGCCTGTATTGTGGGAACAAAGCTAAAGTCAAATATAAAACTTATAAAGTAAATTAGTCAACAAAGTACATAATTATAAAATATTTACCATGCATCTGGCTGAAATAAACAGTCATTAGTCAGCAAAGTTAACTTTTATTTTAAAGTCGTCTTTGTCAGTAGTCATTACTTTAGGAAAGCAATAAATTGATGCATCAAGTACACACAGCAGTAGTGTTCAGTATACACTAATGTGGATTGTAAATATTATTACTATGTGCAAAAGTTTTAGAAATGAGCAACTAGAGTAGTATAACAGAACACATTTTTTTTTTGTTTTTATAAAATGTCTATTATACTTCTTGCTCTTTATTTTTTACTAGACTCAAAAGAATGGTGAAGACACAAAACAACAGTGCATTTAATGCAGAAAAAAGTATAAAGTCTAAAAATTATTTTATGTAAATGTTACCTCATAAAACAGCCATGCGCTGAATACTACTTGTAAAAAGTTATATAGTATTAGAACATTCTTTAGTTCATATGGTTTTCTATTCTCCATAATTCGTGGTCCTAAGACCTGAAAAAAGAAAAAAAACAATTATTTTTTTTTGTTCCTGAGAAACATAACCATACATGTTTGATAGAAATGGAACATATATTTTACATACCTTGACTAGATAGACATAGCTTAGACATATTAATAACGTAGGAAAAGGTGAACTCATCAGGAACCAGGGATTCGTCCTAGGATCTGAAAAGAAAAAAGAAACTCAATTATTAAATTCGTAAAATGAGATTCTCATGTAGTATATGTCACTAGTATTGATTTATACTTACATAGTAGGTACAAATTATAGACTAACTAAACAAAAACATAGTGTTTCTCAACAGAAAGTAGAATTTCCACAGCATCCAATCAGACTATAGATAATATGTGATTGCTGTGATTGGACAAATGAGCTGCATAGAGTAAATGTCCAGCTGTTTAGTGGGTCATCTAAAAATACTCCTATGTTATAACTGGAAGTGTGTTGGCAGTGTCATGAGATATGATCAGTATCATGAGATAAATTTGTCTCACTAGTCATCCTTACAGATATGAGCATCTTATAAACTGGCAGCTATGTGATTATCTATTTACTATAAAATTGTTTACATTAATAGAAGACATCTGTTTACATGGATGAGTGAAACAGCTGATTTATAGCTGCTTTTAGAATAGTTATTCTGTTGGTTTTATAATTATGTATGAAGTATTTTTAAGTAAAAAGTTTTATTTAAAATAAATATGAAGTATAAATTAAATGTTTCATAATATTCTGCCAATACCATATTCGGCACATTCAGAAGTTTATTGCACCAGGAAGACATGGTACATGGATAGTTAGCAGATCCAATTCTATCTAAAAGTGTCATGATCCCTTAATAAGACTTACCTCCGAATTTGTCCATGTAATATTGAAAATCGCTAATATACTGTTGTATTAGCGCCATTGTGTCGATTTCTGAAAATTAAATATACGAATTTAATTAAAACAATTGAAATAACCACTAGATGTCAAGAGAGATAGAGTTCCGCGATTACGCCAGGTGTTTAGTGAGAAATTAACACTGACCGAGTAATTATAAACACTACACGCCGTTTAAAACATTATTTACAATATTTTTAAAATTATTATTTAACCAGTAGTTCACAATAAAATATTTTTTTGATTCATCGAAACGAAAATAGGTTAACCAGGCTTTGGCGCACTGACAGCAGCGAAGCAGGAACAGGGAACTGTGGGAAAACTGCCATAGAATAAACACGACAGATGGCGCAACTGTCGCTTAGAGTGAAAGTAGGAAACTAGAATTATAGCAAAAGAAAAAACAATCAAAAAGAATGGCCGATTTGAACGTATTTATTAATATTTTATTTAGTTTTGAAAGTTTAAGTCCTGTAATTAGCAATAGGTACATACCTATTGCTAATTACAGGACTTAGAAAAAAAAAACAAACTTGATTGTTAGATAAAAAGGTATGCATCTATGTCAGAAAATCAGTCAGTCACAATGATGAAGCTGGTTGCCCAGTCCAAAGCGCACTACACCTACATTAGCTATATTCTTTACGAAAACGTTAAAAAATTCATGTTATCTCAAAGTATTCGAATAGGAAGTCTAAACTACCCCTCGTCTGTTTTACATAAATTTAACTGTAACAAATAAAAGAACGCAACTGTTTTAAGTTTGACATTCATTTGTTGACTCGCATCGTAGACAGAGAATAGAGGTATACTCCCTCTACGACTCGCATGCTCTGCGGATTCGGGATCCAGTGACATTTTTATTCATGTGACACAAATTGAAATTAGTAATCTGTGGCAACGTGTGACATATTGTAACAAGTGTGACCAAATCTCTATTTTGGGAATGAGTTTTTGCACTGTACCATAGATAAAATATGTTCCACTGAAAATCGGTTTTTTATTTAAGATGGCGTAATGCGATAATTTAACTTTTGATAATTTCTTGATCAAAAATCATAATCAGTTTACCATAGGCATAGCTAGTTCTAGGTCTTGTAATAAGTACCTAATAACAGACGTGCTGGCTGCATAATCCACCTTATTGCTGATGACATAGGTACATACTAAATATCTAAACGATCTAATAACTTAAGTAACTACTAACGTCAGACTATGTCTCCAAAGAAAGTCCCAATAAACGTCAGAGTGTATGGTATTTGACGATAGCTGACATGAGGAAGATGCTATTCAGTCCAGTATGTATTACAACACATGTTATAAGTAGGTAGGTACCTAGTCGGTAGAGAAGGTGGATTGACCTACGTAATCTGATAACAGCTTTTTAGAGGGTAACTTTACATTTGTATTAAAATAATACAAAATAAGTAGGTAGGTAGTGTTCCTATATTAAAAATACGAAAACAAAATGGAACTAGGGTAGGTACCTACCCAAACAAAAAAATTACCTAGTTTTTAGATAATACATGAATACTAGGTACTAACTAGGTACCTCCCTAGTTACTAAAAAGATGCTAACCTAGGTAGTGTGATGTAAAAAAGGTAGATAGTAGCTACCTATTATACCTACTTACTTATTATCTACCTAGTTACATACCTACTTAGGTATTGCAAGTGACATGCATGCCTGTGTTTGTAAAGTATTGACCAATTGGCATTCTTCAGGTTAATTGGTCGATTATGCAGAAAGTCCTACATTTGCAGGGTCAAGGTCAAGGTCAAGGTCAAGCTACACATTTAAATGATTCATGTAGCCGTAGGTGACGCCTGTGGCCTAAGCTCTCGTCAGTTTCGGCAAAATTCGTAATTTCAGCATTATCTATATGTAAGTACTAAGGTTATCTACCGACGCGACGCGGCGACGTGACGTGAAACAGTTAACCAGTACAAGGCGCAGATATACGACTTCTAATGATTTTAAATTCAACATCACGTCTAATCGACCGGACTGATTTCTTTGAAAAAAATAAATGTTATACTAGACCATTTGCTTCGTAATTTGATATGTGAATATTTGCAATTATATTTTTTTAACATAGTGTAATTAATTTGTAAAGTATTGTCTACCGCGGACATAAAAACGATAATTACGCAAACACTATCGGGTGTATTTTCATAAAACTTTCACCATATAAAAGACAATTTAATTCCCCAAATTTTAGTATACGGTTTTTATTTGTTTTTTGTTTGATAAATCAACGTGGGTTCTTTTTTCGAATAAACTTGGTGCGCGTTGAAGCGGGGGCTCTTGCGGGCGACGGGCGGCAGTGCATCGCTGACCACTGTCACGGGTAGACGCTAACGCTCGGAGCAATCAGAACATAATTTTAATCGCTTTTGATTTTCGTGCTGAAAATGGCTGCTAATTCCAAATTACTAAAAAAGAAACGCCTTATATTGGTAAAAAATAGATTATTGAGGTAAGTAACGTATTTTAATCGAAATAAAATTATCATTTATCTCTATCGAAAGATTAAATTAGTGTACCTAAATAAAAAAAAAAAAAAAAAATATTCAATTGTAGTAAATATACTTTTATTTTACTAAATAATAATTGTTTTATTTCTGTTTCCGGAGAATACAAAATAACGAAGATTCTCAAGTCGTAAATGCAGATACGAGGTAATTATTGTAATGTAGTATAACCATACCGCATCCTTGTAGGGACAGTCCGGATCAGAGTTTCAAAAAATACTTGAATGCTATTATTGACATAGTTGTGGAGTAATTATTCTTGGTATGTAAATTTAGTACGACTTCGACTGCACTTTTGCGTCTGTTGTAGACTTACAGTACCTATGTCGTGCACAACTATCTTCCTACTTTCACCCATGCCTATACTTCCATGCCGATGCCTATATTAACCTATATTTTAATCCATTTATTTTGTAGCTCTGGCTGTATAGAACAGGAGAAAAAGGCAACTCCGCATATTGAAAATGAAAATGAGGACATTATTGCTGACAAGTAAATGCATATACCTAATTTATTATTCTTATTTTCACAGTAGCTCACATACAGGGGGATCTGGTACATTTGCGCGAAAGAAACTTACGCGGCTCCTTTTGCGCGACTAGACATATCCGCGAATGGACTTTTGCGAGACTAAACACGTGCGCGACTGGACGTATCCACGACTAGACTGTTGCACGACTGACGTTTTCATGGTTTTCGGGGGCGCTAATGACGAAAATGAGGTCAAAGTCAAAATCCAAGATGGCGGCTGCGAAATTTTACAAAATATTCGTCATGGGTGTCGTTTTCATGGTTTTCGGGGGCGCTAATGACGAAAATGAGGTCAAAGTCAAAATCCAAGATGGCGGCTGCGAAATTTTACAAAATATGCGTCATGGGTGTCGTTTTCATGGTTTTCGGGGGCGCTAATGACGAAAATGAGGTCAAAGTCAAAATCCAAGATGGCGGCTGCGAAATTTTACAAAATATGCGTCGTGGGTGTCGTTTTCATGGTTTTCGGGGGCGCTAATGACGAAAATGAGGTCAAAGTCAAAATCCAAAATGGCGGCTGCGAAATTTTACAAAATATGCGTCATGGGTGTCGTTTTCATGGTTTTCGGGGGCGCTAATGACGAAAATGAGGTCAAAGTCAAAATCCAAGATGGCGGCTGCGAAATTTTACAAAAATGCGTCATGGGTGTCGTTTTCATGGTTTTCGGGGGCGCTAATGACGAAAATGAGGTCAAAGTCAAAATCCAAGATGGCGGCTGCGAAATTTTACAAAATATGCGTCATGGGTGTCGTTTTCATGGTTTTCGGGGGCGCTAATGACGAAAATGAGGTCAAAGTCAAAATCCAAGATGGCGGCTGCGAAATTTTACAAAAATGCGTCATGGGTGTCGTTTTCATGGTTTTCGGGGGCGCTAATGACGAAAATGAGGTCAAAGTCAAAATCCAAGATGGCGGCTGCGAAATTTTACAAAATATGCGTCATGGGTGTCGTTTTCATGGTTTTAGGGGCGCTAATGACGAAAATGAAGTCAAAGTCAAAATCCAAGATGGAGTCACACAAATTCCTTTCACTGTTTTTGCAACGAATAAATAAAAAATCACTTCTAGGCTTTTTTGTTTTATTTATCACTAGCTTCTGCCCGCGACTTCGTCCGCGTGAAATTTCACCCTCCCGCCATTCACCCTCTTAGGAGTGGAATTTCGAAAAACCCTTTCTTAGTGGATACCTTCATATACTTCACACAGAACACACTCCAAATTTAATGTCTCTATGACCAGCGGTTTAGGCTGTGCATTGATATAATAAGTCAGACAGGATCACAGGACTTTGAATTTTATATTAGATTATAAAAGTAAACCTAATAAAGTACCTACCTAATAAAAAAAACTCAATAACAGAAAATAAAATACCTAAATAAACCTATTTCTGATGATAACTAATCTAAACTCAATAAATAAGCAAAATCCCTAAAAACTAATATCTATACGAATGACTAATCCTACCTAACAGTTTTATAAAATAACCTACGGTCACTACGTACACTATCAAATATACTACCCATACTTTAAAATTAAAATCTATACCTACGACTTATAAAAATAAACCTAAATGACTCTACCTTAAACTGTACTTAGTAAAAACTAAAAGGAATAAAAAGGTCGCACTGAAAAGCACGTTTTGGAATTGCAAGTAGCAGTTAAAACATACAATTTATAGAATGCTAATATGAACGAACGCTCGCCTATTATTCTTATCTTCGTCGTTTACTACGACAAACTTATTATTTGCGGTTGGTACAGTAATCGGGTCTAGGGATCGAACCGCAAAATTAAGTTTGTTTTTTATTGTATATTTTTTTCCGGGATAAAAAGTACCCAGTGGTGTGGTGCCCAGGATATTAAAGAATAATTATACCAAGTGTCATCGTAATCGAACCGGTCGTTTTTGCCTGATGCCTGAACAAACATAGAGACAAAAAAAATTTTAATCACATTTTTGGGTTCTGTGTCGGTCTAATAACACCCCCTGCCATTTATTTTTTTGATAATTTCAATGTACAGAATTTTCACTTTACAGATTTATTATAAGTATATGTAAAGAAGGGGATGTGTGAGGCTATCAGTAGTGTGTTCTGCTGAGGATGGGCGTAGGTGCAGTGTAGAAATAACACGGAGGTACAAAATATCTGTAGTGTAATCGGCGTTCCACAGCGAACAGCGGCTTACATGACGGTTACAACGTATTTTATAAGCGCGTACAATCAAAGTTGCTAACTTAAAAAAAAAAAAAATACAACTCGATACAATTAAAAAATTAAACATAATAAATATGAGCAGTATTAAAATCAATAAGTAATTATTAATTGACTAGAAATCAATCCGAGGAAATAGAAAATACATGGCGGTGACATCACTGCTTCCGCTGATGCGTAGTCTCCTGGGAAGCTCCCTGCGTTTGTAACATATAGATTTGTAATTTGAACGAATATTTAAACACTACCAAAACAACTAATACCTATTTTATAAAATAACAACAAAAGAAATTCAAATAAACTATTTAAAGAATAAAAGTCGCGCTGATAAGCACGGTTTGTTAATATCAATTTTTGTCTGTCAATAAGGTCGAACGCTCTGAACGTTGATGCGTTCAGAGCGTTCGACCTTATTGTCCAGCCAAATATTGAATGAAGCTCGCGCTCGGACCTCCCGCCTTTTTATACCCTACCGCCACGACCCGCGTCGAGCGCGGCAACCGTTACACAAAAATAATCCTTATGGCATGATTCAGTATTCACGCGCGACGGCGCGATGGCTTATTAGCGTATTTCATGTATAAGTTTGGTGTTTCTATACCGATTACTATGATTCTTTTTTTATTGAATAGGTAATAATATTAACTTCTTTTAATTAGGGATGAGTGAGAGTATTATAAACGTAAAAGTAAACAAATATAATCAGAAAGCTCCGAACTGCTAAGCTATCGGGAGTTACACATGTTATTGTGAGTCAACCATAAAAGATAGACATATGCTGTTGTGGGATATTTTTTAGATAATTTTATGTAGAACATTTCCGTCGTAAATGATTTCTATGTAGCTTTAACCATTAAGGCTGCACACGCGACGGAAGCTTAAAAAATGGAGCAAATTCTCCCGTTTTCCCAACATTTCCTTTCACTGCTCTGCTCCTATTCATTGTAGCGTGATGAAAAGTATACTATAACCTCCCCCAGGAGTATGAAGAATAATTGTACCAAGTTTCGTAAAATCCGTCGAGTAGTTTGTTTCTATAAGGAACATAGAGACAGACAGACAGACAGACAGACAGACAGACAGACAGACAGACAGACAGACAGGCAAAAATTTTACTGATTGCATTTTTGGCATCAGTATCGATCACTAATTACCCCCTGATAGTTATTTTGAAAATATATATCATGTACAGAGTTGACCTCTCTACAGATTTATTATAAGTATAGATTATAATTATGTTTCAGTTCTGAAGTGATTGGATCATTTACAAAAGAGGTTTTAGGTTTTTGTCATCTTGTTATTATTTTAAGTAGGTATGTCTATATTTAATTAGTATTTCCTATTTATGTATGGACACCTTTATTAGGTAAGTACTTACGTAAATATATGTAGATACCCGGTCTATCTATTCATACACGAAACAACTTTACACAAACAACTTTTAGCACAGAACATGAAAACGTGAAAAAAAAAATCTGCTGTTCCCTGCATTTATGTTCGCATAACTCGTCAAAATGTAGGGAACAGCTGATTTTTTTCGAGGTTTTAAAGTTTGATCATTGAATTTATTATCAAAATATTACCTTATTTATTAACACTACATTGAAATAAAAATGGATGGTGATCAAATATCAGTCAGGATTATCCTCACCATCTGAAACGTATTGGTTACCCTACGAAATTACGTGCATGCAGTTGCGGGGTCGCGGGGCGTGACGCTCGCTCCTCCCATTCGCTCAAGGTCGCTGTCACTTAATGTCGCCGTAATACTATGAATGAAATTAAAGTATTTATCTACCTGAGTAGGTTTTCGATAGATACCTACTATAAAAAGATGCCAACAACTCAGGTCATTGATAAACAATTTTTTCCACATTTCACTAATAGGTACTTATTCACGAATCGCAATTATTTTACATTCTTACCGAAAACCTTCTTAAACTTGCAACATTTTGAGAATTTTCCAGATTTTATAAAAATATCGACGGCCTAATCTTATTCAGTTAAAGTAGGTACCTATCTATGTAATACTCTTATCAAAGAAATAAAAAATATTGAGATAGTAAGCGATGGGTTCGACACTGTCCCTCGTACAAAATAGTCGTTTTCAGCGTGCTGAAACACTGACTTATCATCACACTGAACTGTCTTCAAAAAGAATGTTATGCGAGGCCAGCAACAAGTTGCTAATTACTGGAGGGTTCCTTTACTGGCCTCGTGTTCTACAGGCTTTATCTACCTACAGGTAGTATTGCAGGAAAATAATTATTACAGTTCTCGTAATAGGTACCTAAGTCATTACGACTCTAGGAATCAACATTTTTCTGAACACTGCGCAACTTTAAAATAATTTTATTTAGGTAGTACTCACCTTAAACTACAATTTTTTGAGGCAATTTTGTCTTCTATTCCCTTAGCTTATCTGAAAAGAGGGAAATAAATGTTTTGAACATAGGTAACGTATAGAGCTTGTAGTTTAAATAGGGAGTAAAATACGTTAAAAATTGTCGTATTTCTTGAAGCTACAAATACAATATTAAACAGTTCATATCTTTATAGATAGCAACGTTGATAGTGGTTGCTATGCCAATTGCCTGCAGACAACATAGTAGCCAACCAGTTTTTCTCGATAAACCTCTATTTACAACTGGCTGCAGCCGTGATAAAATTACATTTAAAAGATGTCTTTCGTCCTCTGCTTAAGTAACATTAATATTCAAATAAATGATCATTTTATTTACCTACCTAACGGTGTAAATCTAAGCTAGTTAAACAGGAGAGTAAAAATGTGATTTTACTAGGTGTTTTACTATAAATAATATGGCACATGGACAAACCGGAGACTTACCGGAGATTAAAACAAATTCTTTTAAAACCATGAAAGTAATAATGATTCATCAGTCAATTTACATGGTTATGATCACTGCAATGTCGATGGATGACGTTATTCATTGTTTCAAGGAATCTCGATGGTCAATATCGGGTAATTAACGGCTACCTACACGTTGCTACCAGTTACAGTCTTTAAACCGTGTTCAAGTTTAGTACGAAAACGTAATTGTTTGTGTTCCAAATCACATTGTGTTACGACCTTCATATTATGATAGACATGTGGTAGTCGTTTCGTTCTAGTTGAGATTTCGTTGCACATTACGTGGGCTTGTAATACTTAGGTGATATTTTTCATGACCCAGTTTGTCTACATGATGCCTAATGATAAGATAATAATGTAGAGTTTAAAACGACGATGCATTGGCGGGAGGTGTAGCCACGCTGTGTCCTGAAATCGTGAGATAGTCTTCATACAGAGTCATTTCATAGCGATAACTTATTATTTGTATACGAATACGTGAACATTTCACAATAAATACGAGTAGGTATATTATGATAACATTAAAAAGTTGGAGTGTTAACAAACTAGTTTTTGCTTAAAAATTTGTTTTTAGTGGTTTATGTAGTAGATTACGTTGGCGTTGTTGAGTAAGTTTCAGATTACATAGGTGGGTAATGGGTATTTTATTACACAAATTAATTAAATTTATTTTAATTAGGATTCTTTAAAGGCCGTTACTTATTGCAATACATCCCTTTTTTGTTTAGGCAGTTTATGCTCATTAAGATCAGAATGCTAGATAAAACACTTTTGAAATTATGATTTTCAGAGATAATTTTTTTTGTCATAGAGAAATGGTTGGGTACACAACAATATTGTTATAAATTATAGCATTAACAGTTACACAAGACCACAGAGTACTTTTTGTGCACAAGACAGGTTACCTGCGCTAGACACCTGCTGTCACACTAGAGCGCGACAAATCGTAAAATGCACATTCAGTTTCAGTGTTGCTACCTCTATGTATATATGTACCTACCTATTAGGTACATCTATACTACGTACGTTTAGTATATGTTTGACTAGCTTCATCTGAATATAAGATATATCGATGCACTCACAAATAGGCTCTACATATTCAACCAGAGAATATTATTCTGAATTTCTTGGTAAGTACATAGACTGGCCAGATTACACAGCCTAAAAGTGTGTTGTAAGAAACCAAATAAGAACGGCCTAAATTGCTCAAATTGGCAGTTTGTTTAATGACACCTTCTGCAAGTGAATGACAGACACGTAGATAATTATGTACGGTAGAGTAAATATTATAATAGAAATAAAATATGCTGCGTGTCGCAACAAGTGTGCATGACATTCATCGCAGAACTTAGTTGAATATTTTTTGTTAGCCATTTCAATCACCTAGAGACACCAGCAGGGTAATTGGGTAACACACAAACACAATCAGTACTGTCTGTCAGTACTGACTGTCAAAATGAAAGCCATTGCAGTTCATTGCGATACTTACGTTGTTGTGCAGACAATTTTTTTTTACGGAGCAATGGATTAGCAATATCCTTCAAAATTATTCAGATTGAGATCGATAGTTTGTTACGCAAATAGGGTGCTGTTAGATATTTAACATGACATAGGTTAGGCAGAGGTGTACCTACCTATAGTACACCCACATTTCACCAGTTATATTTAAGTCCCATGTTTACTATCAAACAGGCACAAATCCAGAATCTGGGCTGCTACTGAGAAATTCCAGATGGAAAAACCCTATAACACTGCCTGACCAGGGAATCGAACCCAGGACCTCATTGCTTGCGACCATTAGGTAAGTAGACCAAAGATCGAGGCAGTCGTTTTTCATGTGACTGATTTTATTAGATCGCAATTGCCGATTGGGAGTTAGAACAATTGATATACCTAAACAATTTTAGGAATTAGTACCTACAGTTGTAAATTCCAGGATCTCAATATAAGTAGAAGCGATTGCGACCAGTAGACCAACGAGGCACTCCCAACACGTTAAATATTTATAACAATTTGTACTACTTAGGTATGCTGTTATTTTGTATAGCAAGCAAGCCTCCAACTATCGTGTTACTGAACTATTTATTATTGGTGTTTTACCGTTGGTCACGACATTGATCTCGTTAAATTTTTTGTTCGTATGTTTATTTATAGGAGCTTTATAAATAAATTTATAGTGTGTTCTAATATTACAGATAAATGCGAAACCTGACTGTCTGTCCTGTCCGTCTGTAAGCTACGCATACCTACGTTATCACCCGAGTAAATCGCTGAAACGAATTTATGCAACGGTGGTGTTTATACATATCAAGTAAGAGATACCTTTTTTCTTAAATATATCCCTAAATGGTTGAACTCACCCCAACATAAAATCTTCGAAACCCTGTGATGTTGAGGGTCCATGGGAAATTCTGATAACCACGAGGACAAAGTCGCGGGAAGGTGCTAGTTTTCCAATAGAGCAAGTACCGTACCGTCGTAAGCATTTCTGGGCCTGATCTAGTTTCCTGTGACTAATGTGATGTAACTGTGGGTACTATAAGTTATCTGACTGATTGGCTATAGAAGTTTTATAATCTGTGGATAACTTGGCTTTACCTAGATACGTCTCTGTTTTACTCGTTAAACTGAAGCTATTTGATGGAAAACCGTTGTACTGCTATCTCTAAGTAAGTATATTTATCAAATTAACTTGCCGATGGGTAGTAGTTTATAATTCAATGGGGTAATTGCGTAACACACTATAGCAAAGGCTTTTATTTTGACAGTTCAACACAGTTTTTAAACAGACACATTTTTCACACAACATCCGAAGCAATGGATTAACAATATCCTTCAAAATGATTCAGATTGAGATTTATTATAGTGTGTTACGAAATTACCCCGCAGGATAGCATTATGACACTTCCTACGAACTTTGATACCGGTTATCAGAGAGATAGTAAACGTAAGGGATTGTACGATTCTTGCTTTATTAACAGCCGTGATAACAGAGTTGATAGTGAAAATGGGTCTGAAAAATTCCAGAACTTCTTTGCCCTGCTAAACTTATTGATAATCAATATTTTAAAGGATGTCGAAAGTTATCTTTCTGTCTGAACTAATCCTTTCAGCCTTATCTTAAAACAACAGTTGGTACATTTAATATCAGTTCGAGATATCTTTTATCAGGCGTATTACAAGTAATTAAACATAAAAAAAAATTACAAATTTAATATAAGTATACATAATTGTGATTGATTATGATAATTTTATCAATAGACATTAGAAGGTAATTATGATATTAATCCTCCTATATCCTTTGTCATTATTTAATGAATGGATAATCTCATTGTATAGGCTATATTATGATATTAGGATAAGGCGATATTATAGGTATTGTGTAAGTAGGTGGAGGTGTTGTAAGAAGAATGCGCTCGTTGCAACACACGCGACGCTCCGCAGCTAACAGAGCGCGTTGCAGCAGATCGCCGATGACGGCCGAAGCTGTTTGTTTATGTACCAACTGGCCATTGCCCTCGACTTCTTTATGTATTGTACAGGATATTATGATGACCCCTTTATTCATAAACGTTGTTTATCTACACCAATGCTAAATCCTCTATAAAAGTTTCTGAAACAGTTAGCTTATTCCCTCAAGTGCAAATTGCGCCTCTACACCGCGGTCATCCGTCCCATCATGACCTATGCTTGCGTAGTCTTCGCACACGCCAAGCCGCGATTTCTGCATAAAATGCAAACCCTCCAGAACCGTTTCCTCCGAAAGGTCACGGGAGCCCCCTTCTATGTCCGAAATGTGAATCTGCATCTAGATCTCAGACTCCCCACCATCCAGCAGTTCATGAAACGCCTTTCCAAGCGCTTCTTCGACTCTGCCATAAAGCACCCCAATCCCCTGATTGCGGCGGCCTCCCGATACACTCCCTCCCGCATAAGTAGGATTCGCCGACCAAGGCATACCCTCACCATCCCCGACGACGCCACTACCCTCCTCCAGGAGAGCAGTAAGGCCACGAGTACTCTCAGTCGACAACACAAAAACAAGCTCAGACATCCGTCCTTCCGTCCTCGCCGCCGAGGCCCGTCGCGACGCCCCGCACCATCACCGTGCCCCCCCCGACCCTTGCTCGAGCCAGCCCGCGCAGCTGAGCCTGTAGTTTTAAATTCGCCCCTAAACACCAATAATAATACCGATCCAGCCTGTCCCTTGCTGTCCTCTTCCAGCGACGCCCTGAGCCGAGGTCCGAACCCCGCAGGGGGTTACCCTTAGCGCTGTCGCTTAGTTTTTAAGTTATTGTTTGCCCTGGCTGGAGGCCTTAATTCGAGGCATCCACAGGAAAGTCCGGTTAAGCAGTAGCCATCCTCATAAAGGATGAACTGCGAGATGCCAAAGTAAAAAAAAAAAAAAAAAAATAGCTTATTCCCAACATTAAAACAACCAGTGTCATAGTAACCATAATATTATCCAAACGAGTGTTATAATGTTGTACTGTGTAAGCGACGGAACTTATTGAATATATATATATTTTTTTATTGAATTTAGATTTTTAAATGAGTACTTTTGTCTTTGGTTTTGTGTGTTGTCATGGTGTTGAAAAATAACAGTAAAAATCGTCGTCAAAAAAGGCTTTTCTAGTAATAATGCAACTCCTTTGAAAAAAAGGACATTCTCATGCACGCGCGTTTCACTACCGCCGTAATTCAAAAGTCAAAAAAAAAGTCAAAGCATTTATTTCAAATAGGCACATAAAAGGCACTTTTGAACGTCAAAAATTACAATGAAATAGAATTGAATTAAAAAAAATAACTTAGATATAGGTTATTCGAATTGACGATGTATCCCGCCGGCCGCCATTTTTGTTCGATATTCGTATTGTATTTTAAAAAACTGTTTCAGAACCTTTTAAAGAGGATTCATAACATGGGTGTAGATAAAGTTTTGTATGCAACTGTACATAATTAGGACACATGACAACTGACAACAACTGACAACTGACTGTGCATCATTGACATATATATTAAGGTATTATACAACAGTTGCATAAATAACTAATAAAGTTAAGTAGTGATTGTGGTAGTTGATGAGTTAGCTGCTGTATATAGACATTCTTAATTTATTATGTATTGAAATTTTATGAAACTGTTATTAACTATTACTAAATTACTTAATCTTTTGAAAGTTATTTAAAATGTTTAGATACTGCAGCAGATTGATTTACATTTATAAATAAATCGATAGTCTTGGTATTGAATGGCGACTGTCATTTTTGAAACTGAACTCCTAAATGTTTTAAAGGCAATGCTTAATTTTTAAGGTACCGTCCCCAAAGGGTAAAACGGTACCCATTACTAAGACTCCGCTGTCCGTCTGTCCGTCTGTCACAGGCTGTATCTTATGAACCGTGATAGTTAGACAGTTGACATTTTCACAGATGATGTATTTCTGTTGCCGCTATAAAAACAAAGGCTAAAAATTGATAACAGCTTTTTGCTCGATATTGATAACAGCAACAGGTAGACGCTTGAAATATTCACAGAATATTTAGTTATGCTTAGTTTAGTTGTACTTTAAAAATAAATAATTAAATTAAAATAAAACAAATATTTAAGGGGCTCCCGCTCCCATACAACAAACATGATTTTTTGCCGTTTATATAGACTAGCACTTGGCCGGTTTTTTATTTCAAATCAGTCTTCTTTTTAGGTTGCCTGCAAAATAAGATTCTGTAGGAAACCCATGTGTTGTTGTTGCTTGTATGTAAATGTGCGTCTGCGATATTGTCAAATAAAACTGAATAAATTTTTATTTTACTAATCTACTACAGGAATACTACTACTACTACTTTCAGGAATGTTTAGGTATAGGTACCTATGTCAAACTTAAGTTAAATGTCTATAATCAAAATTCTTCAGATCGCATTAATTGTGTTGATGCAGTGTTGGTGTGAGTTGCAATCAAAATACCCAAGTACCTACTCAACACTTTTGTCGGTGAAGGTCGTGCATCCAAATTCAAGGTTATGTCTATGAATTCGAACGATTGTAACATTATAACAGTGAATTGCTTTTTTGAGCTACTTTTCAACTGACTGGCCTGCATGAACAAAACAAATGAAGAATAAGATTCAATTTTTGAAATTGTTTTTAAGTCATCTTCAGATTGAGGTGTCGTAGAGGCTCTATGTCTTTTTGGAATAGACTATAGAAGTAATAAATATAATTTGTTGTTGTCATTAGACGGAGCAATCGCCTCGTGTCTAAGTGGGTCATTGGCTGCACGTCGAGTTATGTAATCCTGAGCAGTGGCTCGGTGAGGTGCTCGCTTGCAAGTGCACTGTGCGACAAACCTCTCCTTATCATGAGGACATTTGCTAGTTTAATCATATTTTGTATTAAACTAGTTTCGATATTAGGTACTATAATTTTACGGACTTTTCAAGTCCCTTTCTTCTTTTTTAATTCCCTCTCACAGATAGGAACACACTGCTGGAACCATTAGAACTAAGGCCGAGTTCCAGCAGCAGCAAAGACAATTTTATAATGACTGTCTTTGTATTTCAATGACATATCGGTGACGTTATTTTGTATGCAATAAGACAGATTTTTGTGATTAGTTGATGATCCATCTTTGCACAATTTTACACAACGCCCTGTCAAATATGCCTAGTTAATCGTAAATTCCAATTTTTATAATGACATTTTGCAACTGAAGCTAGGTCATAAAAAGTTATGTAGGTTCCCAATTACATAATATATTCAGTCAAACCAGAAGGCCAATTCCTGTAATTACAAAAACGTTCAAAATCTAGTCGAAATCTCATCTCAGCGACAATCAATGTCAAACACTTGTAAAAATGTAAGGAAATTAGAGGTATTTTTGACAGATTGAGACTGAGATCACACTGTGAACGTTTTTAAAATTACGAAATTTGCCCCTCTGATGTCGGGGTCTACGTAGGACTGACTAGTGAATAAATACCTACCTGAGGAGTCCTAAGCCTGCCTGAGCCCAGAGTGTACCTTGCAGACCGTTGCTGTTATAGTACTGGCCGTCGCGTGGGAATACACGTACCTACTTGGAATTATAATTATATTTACATTCTTACTGTGTTCAGCGTTTAATGGAGTTATTGTGGTGTAAAGTGCCTTCGAACAACAAAGAATCGATAGCATAGAGTTCTGTGAAGGAAGCGAAGATGACATCTATACAAAGAACGTTACCGGTCGATTGTATTCACAAGGAAAATGGATTGTGCTCACTTACGTTAAGATTACAAGACTGCCGACGAAGCTAAGTGCCAGTGTTGAAACTAATGACTGCACTATTTGTAACTGAGTCCAATAGACGGCTCTATATAGAAATACAGCAATAAGCCCGTACTATTTGCGAGATTTCACATGTATGCATCATTAAACTAGGTAAATGTCTCGCTAAATATGCACATAATAATTTTGGCAATAGTGTTTCCCTGCGAGTAAAGTCCAGCCAGTTTTAAGAATCGTGAGTCATTTGTTTCCAGCCGGCCATCACCCATATTAATCATTTGATCGACCTATCATCTGAATTCAGATCGGTTTGGACACAATGGCCTTTAGAGTGAGCAACTTCACAATTACCTACTCACGAAGCTGGAAACTATTGTGCGTAGACGGTTGTGGGGAATACCGTACTATTGACATTCTATAGTGATGTGCCTGTGCGTACGATTGACAGTCAGCCATGTTTATGAGATTAATGAATTAATTTAAAACAGAAATATCTATAGTATCAAGTCGCTACCCGCATTAGATACCTAGGGATAGAACATTTATTAGGTGCAACAAGATAACCGGAATAAATCGATCAAATTATCCTTAGTTACAGAAACAATTAAAAATGCAGAACTTTCATCTATCCGTGTGCCAAGTTTCATCTTGGATATCAGTACAACAATTCAAAGATCCTCACTCATTATTTAATTATTAAGTAGTATGTTGTGGGACTGTTTGTTATGGGTCTCGGGTGCTTATTTGTATAAAAAACTTTTTTACAAACAAAACAAAAGACTTCAAAAAAAAAAAAACCCTACAATAAACGAAAATGTAGAAACAACGACACCGACTTCCGAAATTAAAGTTATTTTTCACTTTGTAGGGTTTTCTTTGGAAGTCGGTTGTTGTTTTTGTAAAAAAGTTTTTATTTTTCACTTTTTCGTGGGAGAGTTTGTAATTCATCTAAGTTACAGTAGCTAATGTCAACTGCTCATCACCTTTTACTAAATATGGCTTTTCCCGTTGCTGGGACGTTAATTGTTGAGAAGTTCTCTTGGTAAGATCCAGGAGAACTCAACGACCACACACCATACGCATTGTGACGAGCATAAATTGCTTAGCAACCATATTAAAGTAATTGAATCCAACCCGTGAAATATATATCATTGAGTAGTTCCGATGGCCATCTGTGGTCTTCATCATCAGGTCCACTTTACCAAATGACGATTTCCGAGACCAAATTATCAAGTTACTTTAAAAAATACCCAAATCGCTATCGGTTTGGCCATAAAATTTGAGGGTTTCCCTCGATTTCCATGGGATCCTCTCATCAGATTCCATCTTGGTGACAATGGGACCACCTCGAAAGTATACCTTTCAAAACCAATAAAAAAAAATTTAAATTGGTCCACAATTGACGGAGAAATCGGTGAAAAAACATTAAAAAAAAACATACATAAAGTCGAACATATAACCTCCTCCTGTTTGGAAGTCGGTTAAAAAGATCGTCTTCAAACCTCAATGCAGTGTTTAAGTGCTGAAATGATAATGATTTTAATTTAATGTAAGCATCCATTATAACTTGCGTTGACCCAATGTATGAACTTAAAACGAAACAAAAGGAGTACTTATAAAATGATCGAAGAAGGTGGCGATGGCGTGATGGCGTTCTGTAGTTTCTGCTTACCGCCATGGGAAGAAGGCGTGAGCTTATGTAAGGTATATTCAAATTCATGTTTCCGAATGATGTTATTGCAAGTTAAACAAACATCAATTTTAGGACACTGAAAATTAAGTTGATTTCAGAGTGACTAGTACTATTGAAAAATTTATGAAAATGTCTGAAGTTTTTGCTTAAACTGAACTTTATTGTGTAGGTATTAAAGTTATTTTTTCAATAACTCATATTTGTTTACATGTTTGGCAAATAAATCGCAAACGCAGGTGTATCTATTATACCGCGCGTGTAGTAATTTCCTGTACCATTGTTAATAAAATCCATTATTGAATACCTTCCTAATTATCGAATCTGAATGACCGCCATTCATTCTTTTTTCTTTCATTCGCTCAGTTACCTACACGTGACGTGACATTACCGTTATGTAGGTACCTAGGTAACTATTTGTCATTGTCATGGTACCTGTCATTGGTTATTGTAAGTTAGTGTTGTACAATACAGGTTTGCTTACTAAGACAGATTATTTCACTGAACTTTATATTTTGCAAGTAATAATTAAAACCATAAGGTAAGTACATCTAGGTCAGTATTGATCTAGTGACGTTATTATTATCTCTCTATTAATTATAGTTATTGGTAGTTGATTCTGAGAATACGGAATGAGGCCTGCACCTGCAGGTACTTACTACCTACGTACACGTACCTGTCTAATGCAAGAGTCAATATTACCAATGTCAATTAAACTGCATGATTATCCAGGCACAATTGAATACTAGGTAGGTAAATGACCACTCTAATAGATACATTCAAATTAAATAATTATTTCTGCAACCCGTGTAAATACAATGTAAGTAAATCGTTTCAGTTGCATTCAATTCGAAAAATAATATCTAACAAAATACACAACAATTTTTAAACGTCAAGGAGCAATTTGGTTTTCTTTTCAATCGCTTTTCGTGAGGGGCGTGTCAGCGTGTCTATATTGTCTATAATTCGCGGCACGTTTCTAAACAGGTACTTAAATTTATAACATATCTACACAGCACTTAATGTTACATTGTAAATTGGACATTTGATGTCTATAGAGTCTGCAGGAAAATTCTGTGAATGCTCAATAAAATCTAAGTAATAAACCCCAGCTGCCATGTAAGTTGCAATACACATAATATGTTGTAACGCTGACAGAATAAGTAATGTGTAATGTTTTAATCTGCAGCAATTGTATTCAAATAGTTGCGCTGCTGGTTGCTGTATCAGTTGCGATCGGTTGACATTGACATTGGCAGCGCGGCTGCACGATAGCCGCCGACGAAATTCCGCTTTGTAATTGAAAATAACTTTCATTGAAATGTATCGATGCAGCGCTTGAGTCGAGAAACGTGAAAGCATTTCAGTGCGTCCTGTGTAACTTGGAAGCTTGTGGTGGCGCTGATTGCGAAGATAATGAGCAATGGTTTGTCAGGTGCAGTAGAATTGAGTTTAGTACCTTATTATGCCAAGGATCAAGATATATTGGGTATACGGAGCACGAGAGCCGCGACGGTTCACCTCGCAAGTGCGCGGTTCGCGACTGCATTGTTGTTTCTAAGAGCGCTCTTATCGTAGGGGATTAATTCTTAAGTGCTTAGTGTGAAACAGATAAATCAATACCAACTCATTTATTAAAAAAAAATGTTTAGTATGTTGATGTTCTTCTTGTTCAACATTTTGTAACAAAGAATATTTTATATCCATGCTATAAATATAACCGCATTAAATAATCTGCATGCACGAAACGTATCGTTCCGTGATTTTGTAGCGTCACAAAAATCGGGCACGTTGTGGGTCCTCAAATTAATATAAGTACCTACATAATTGTCTACATTTGAGATCCATAAGTGCGTTACATTCGCATGCTTGAATATTTTGATAAATGCATTATTATGATTTTATATTTGCGACACGCTTTGAGTCAATGTCATCTAAACGTAGATGTTATTATTCCCCGAGGAAAAGATCAAGCTTCCGTATGAAGCTGATACATACCTAATTAATAATTATATTCATATAAACGCATCGCGTATGTAGGCATTATAATATTATAACCATCAATTATATTGAGCCATTTTATTTCCGCTATTTAAGTAGGTACGACATGGATGTCATCATCTGCCTAGCCTTTTCCCAACTATGTTGGGGTCGGCTTCCAGTCTAACCGGATACGGCACGACATGTACGACAGGTACGACATGGATGTATGGGAGGAATTAGGAAAATCTCGTAGATCGGAGCTACGAGTCCACAAAGGTTAGTGCAATGAAAATTCAATCAAAACTGATTTAATTATGACTGTTACGTCATATTGTTGATTTTTAGAGCGGTAGAAGGAATTATGTGCGCAGTTGTACTGAGCACTAGAAACAATATCATGCGCTGAAATCAACTCATTACGCGCAGTATGAGCTCTAAAATGAAGGTATGCTAACCACGGCAATGAATTAATCACGACCGCGTATTGTAGTGATCTGCGTTCTATTCTGTCCTGACATGATGGGTGCAATCGGACATTTCACGCTCCGGTCAAAGTAGGTACGACGCGCGTTCTAGGGTGCTACGCGAACGCTACGCGGCTTGGAAATTGTAGCAAGCGGTGCGGGGCCCCAAAGGGCGCGAGGTCGTAACAGTGGCCGAAAGCACGTGTCGACATGAGCAGTTTAGCACCACTTTGGGCCACGCAAAGTGTGAAATTGGCCCGAGTACATTTACGTGCACTAGAAGTAGGTATGCAGTAAGTATGTAGTTCATATTTTTTTTAACAAAGTGTTTAATTTCGCTCTAAAACGAAGAAATCTACACGAATAGGAAGAAAAAGCAAGTTATTTATATTTTTAATTAATCGAGGAATTTACTCAATGTATCTAATTTAATGGCTCAGTCTTAAAAAAATATAACAACTCAATCGTTTTTTTACATAACAAACGCACTAATGCTTATAAATTGTTGTTAAATCAATTGTGAATTGAATAAGTTATATTCAATAAGGTATAATAAGCCTGTTGTAAGTTTGAAATTACCTATGGTAAATTAAATAACCTCGGAAATTATTGGTCATCTACTGAAAATGGTAATTTTCTTTGTTCGCACTTAAGTTTACATCATAATAAACATTGTAATTGATTACTTAATATGTGTTTCCATTGTTGTCAGTTGATTACATAAATATTAAATTACGTATATAAATTACAAAGGTTTTTAGTTATACGTTTCCCTGATAAAGTAAAGACTCGCGACAATAACGGTACCTGCGTATGTTTGGGAGGTTAAGCCGCTCTGGTCGGGGACAGTCTGTGGATGGGTGACCTTTCTTTACATATCCACACACGACCCGTGCGATTAATCGGTAGTTACGAGTAGTCAGCAGCCCGAACCAACCAGTCCGTCTTTAGAATATTAGTGTTCGCCAAGTAGGTAACTGTTGTGGAGGTCAGATGACGGTCATTTCGAGTAAAGTACTAGTACCTATGTATCCGTATCCGGTTTGACTGGTAGTCGACCCCAATGTAATTGGAAAAAGGCCTAGTCTGAAGATGCACGTTTTCATTAGGTACCTACCTTACATAATAAAGTCCAAGGTTTCTGTCTGCTGCAGAACATAAAACATTTTTTACGCTCCGTCTCAGAATTTCATATTCTCAATATATCATAATCTCAAATCACCATATTCGCAAATCATCACATTATTAAAACTTTATATTCTCAGAATATCATGAAAACACAACATTCTTATATGCAGTTGAGAAACTTTTTTTTCTACTTCTATTTTATCTATAAATACATACAAATCAGCTTGACTCCTACCGAAGGACTGGCCGTATAGATATCCGTGACTGGCCGGCACTCGCAAAAAACAGGATTGTGTGGAAAAGGGAGATCCCAAGCCTTTGCCCTGCAGTGGAATACAGGCTAGTTAGAATGGAATTAGAACATACAAATAAATATAATTGAAATGTCTATTTGTAATGTCAAAATAACAGCTTTTTACTAAATGCTTATGAAAGTATATACGGTAGTTACAAAAAAAACTTTTTGAAATTGCCTGTCTGCCTGTCTGTTTGCACCGATTTTGACGGGATTTTCACTGACAGATAGCTGATGATATAAGGACTAACTTAGACTTTTATTTTAGAAAATGTATTAGGGTTCCGATTAAATCCAATTTATTTTCCGACATGCACGCAAACGGAGTCGCGGGCACAGCTAGTTTATAGTAAAAATAAATAAGATAAAACAATAAAGCTTAAGTTTTAATACTACACTAGATCTAGACCTACACGTCTTCGCAATAAAGAAATGACATCATGCACTTCAACAATAATGATGAAACAAGTATTTAAGTATGTCCTCTGCTTCTTCCATTTAATCTTATGTGCACTTGTACGTATCATCCAGCCAGTTATCAAACTTCGGTAACGTCCACTCCTACCACAAGCACTTCCCAAATATAGCAGCGCTGTGATGTTCCGGCGGCACCGGCAGTAGCGTACAACGTTAACAGTACAGCCTGCAAGGTCGGTAAACGTTGATAACCCTGAATCACAATATGTTCCACTGCAGACATATAAGTGTGACGCGACGACAATGACCATTTTTCATTCAAAAAAGTAGTTTTTAACTTAACTTTTGATATTTTTGCCAGTATTCGGTCAGATTCCTTGAAGTTGTAAGAATTCCGACAGATTTTCATGTCGGAATTTTTGTATTATTTTTTTTTCAACTGAAGATGGTCGCCAATTGTCGGATGTAATAATGTGTTTGACATTCGCGGCACATTTGAGTGAACATAATGTCCAATGTGTATTGTAATCGGACCGGTGCGGTGTAAGCAGCACAAACAAGTAGGGCTAATCGGAAAGTCTTATCTCCAAAGGTCGAGTTTGACGTGCCTACTATAATGGATTACTTACTTATATTAATTTTTGCTTTTGATATGCTTTATAACCTCTCCGCCCACTTTTTATCGCCCACTGAGTTGCCTATTGAGTTGTTGTACTATAAAAGGTGAAATCTGCAATCATGAGTAGTTTTCAAAGTTATAGAACCATGTATTCTTTGTTGAAGCATATTGTCAACATCCGACTTTTTCCCTATTAAGAATTTACTTTTGATTTTACTGGAACTTGCAGTGCTGATAGCATAATACTTGTAATTGCATAGTTTTTTTTTGTTGGATTTGGTTGTTTCTTTAGCTTTAAATTGCTTTCGAAATCTTCCACTACAAAGTCAAGCTTAGCTAGATCCAACATGACAGGGCACTTTTTGTAACATCCTATAACTTATAAACAATATTTATAGCTATGACTTATGTAGAGTGTATGAGAAGCTTTTTATTAGGGTTAACCGTCAGTCATTCAGTTTTTTTCATTGAGGTTAAAGATTACATTCATGATCAAAGTTAAGATAAAAAATGGAATGGAAAATCACAGACTGACCAGAGCAGCTCATAATTATAAGTTATCAGAAAAACTAATCTACTATGCCAGTGTATCTGCAAATATTGATAGATCTCAGTTAAGTTATTATACACTTGTCAAGTCTGAGTTAAACAAAACTGACGTATTTACATGTGATCGAAGTAATCAGCATTAAGCAGGTCATAAAATAACGTCTTTATATCAAACGGATTGATAGGCTTGTGGTTTAATCGGTGATGAGGCCTTGTGCCTCTTACATACAGCATCATGTCCCACTACGCGTAGAGTCGGCGACCCATTCCGTAATTCGGCAAGATTCGATAGTTCACTATAACCGTGGAGGTTGTCGGCAGCATGAATGATGTTGAGTCAAGGTTTTAATAAGATATTTTGAGAAAAATGATCAAGGCGAGCCAAACATTTTACATGTTTGGTGTTCGTTACGAAAACCCAAATATTGTCTGAGAGGTGGTGGACAGTCTGGGGCTGCGCACGTGATCGGTGCCGAGAGCGAGAGAGTGGAGCGAAGAGCGAGTTAGCCCAAGCTCGCACGGGCGCGCTTATCCCGCGGCGATTTTTTTTCGCGGACTGGATTTTCAACGCACTGCTTATTGCCTAGAGTTGAAAATCCAACAGTGTGTTTTTTTGACAATACTCAGCTCAACACTGAGAGTTGAAAATCCAGTGCGCGATAAAATCCCGCCGCGATATTTTTACGTCCGTGCGAACGTTCCGCCTGCTAACCTGCTACACACTACAGCTACAGAATAGATACTACTCGTTATACAATTGCGGTAACTTATTTCAACAAAAGTGACAAAACACCCGCCGCGAAATAAACCGCCATTGACGAAATTAGAAGGGATCGCTCGTATTATACTTGTACGTAGGTACATAGTTACATACGCACATTATAACCATTATTAGATTGCAAAATATAAATACTACACGGCACTGATTATATGGAAAATTTTGGCAAACCTTTCTGCTAGAATAATCAAGTGGGTAATCAATTTAAATGTTGAAAGGGCAAATACACAAAAAGATGCAAATGTCATGCACAATTACCTACTCAAGCCTTCTGTTTGTGCATTCCATCCATTTTATTATTTATGTACACACAGTAAAATACATAGGGATATGACATAATTATAATTTGAGTAGATACCTACAAAGGTACTGCTTATTTCTTAAGAAATGTCTTCCAGCAGACCTGCGAAAGGGAAGTAAAAAAGATGTGTAGACAATAGTGTGTCAGAACAAGAAAGAAAAATATGAATATGTATAATGCAAGAAAATTAACATAAGTATACTTAAATAAATACATAATGCTAAAATATATACAGATACATATTTAAACTGACAGTATAGAGGAAAGGTAATGCTCTTATCGACATTTCAATAGAGAAATAGTTTTTAAATCACGAATGCTAGGCGGAAGTGAGTTCCACAATCTTACAGCATGGACAGAGAAGGAATAAGAATAGTAGTTTGTTTTATGAGGATGAGATTTAAGGAGGGAAGCACACCTAAGTGGTGTGATCTACACTGTGCGTCGCTAGGGCGAGCGTGAGAAAAACGCTCATACAGGTAGGATAAGACGGGTTATGTAAGATGTTGAAGAGGAGACATAAAATCTGAGTATTCCTGCGAAAGCGGATTGGGAGCCACTTGAGTTCCTTGCGAAGGTGAGAAATATGGTCATACTTTCGAAGATCGAAAACGCTCAAGCTTTGCAAGCGCTCAAGCTTGTTTAATAGCTCCTCAGTAGCATCCAGGTAGCAGCAGTCGTCGACATAATCTATGATCGGCTGAATAAGTGTTTGTGCCAAAAAAATATCTGTTTGCAAAGGCAGAAGACTTTGAAGGCATTTCAGCGAATGAAAGGAGAAATGTACCTTTCGGCTGACCTCATTGACCTGAGCACGCCACGAAAGGTTAGAGTCAATAACTACACCCAGATCTTTACGTCCCATGTTTGTTGTTAATGTTATATGTTTAGAACTCTAAACATACAACATTATCAAGAAAATAGATAAAAGTAAAACATAATCAGAACAGATGAGATCATTAGAGGCGAAAAATAGTCACGTAATGGAAGTGAATGTGCAGTGATTATCGTTTAGATGCGACATGCACAACAAACACGGCATTGTTGTCAGCCAGACACTATTTACTGTACTTACGATTATAGGCTTGACTTGGATTCGTAGCTCTGATTGAAATAGGTAAGGAGAGCCACGAAACATTCCCTGGACTGGATCACTGGACTAAGTCAAGGTGAGAGGCATCGTTAACGCTAGAAGATAGCGTGAAGGCTCTGTCTAGAAGGCACCTGAACTACTTTTCATAAATAATTAATTGCCCAAAAGAAAACTAATTTAAAGTTTCATATAGGGTGTAATCCAAAAGAAAAAAATAATGTGTTCTTTGTTGGTGAAATGGCTGCGCTGCGATGCGTCTGCGCAACACCCGGAGGCAACACTCTCGACCCTGAACTCAATTCGGCCGCGATCATTTTGCAACTAATCGTTGGTCGCTGCGGCGCGATGGACGTCGCCGGCGCAAATGTAAACATTTGCAGGCGTGAGCCGAACACGCGAGGTCGATGTGGACGTGCTCTAACACTTCGTCCACCATTAAATGACTATCCTTGCCGAACGTAACGCTCTTCGCCATATTCAAATTAAACAGCTTAAAGCCTTAAACGGACCAAAACTGTTGCTACGTGTCTATTTTCAGAAGAACATAGCATCAATTTCACATATAGATACAATGTTGAGAATACACGTAGGATTATAATCGATGAGATTTTGTACGTGTACGTATTTATCATATCAATTAACACTTGGGAACTTGCCATTCGTCAAACGTGAACATAATCCATTACGTTAGTTTGAATTTCCAATTGACATAATGAGTGTAAGACGCATACCTACATTAGCATAGTTATCATTGATGTATGATGGGTTGCGTAACAGTCGAAACAAAACGACTGGGGCGAGATGAAGAAAATGTAGAGTAATTCATCAACTCGTCCTACATGCCTACGACCCATTTGGGACGACTTCACGAAAATAAAAATAAATGTTATTTTCATTCTGCATGTATCAATCGCTTAATAATGTAGTTAATAAAGTCATACCTATATTTATAATTATAATATACAGGATTGCATAAACACAAGTTTTCACCATATTTATCTCTCTCTCAAAACATACACATAGGTATTTTAATAAGGTCACGTCTATGCATTTACTAGTATGTAGTTATCATAATAATTATACTGTGCTCGTCCTACAACTACTGATATACTATGTTCAAAATTTGGGCGAGGACGCTGGCACCCTAAACACAAGTTAAATCTTACTTTGGGTGCCAGAGTTCATCGAAATCACTCTTTCCCTTAATTGTAACGCTGCATCGTGTTTCGATAAGTGATGAATTGATGATGTACAACTGAACTCAATATACGTAGAATCCTTTTTTTTTGCAAGTCGTCTCATGTTTTTTTTTGTATGGAACTTTAAACTTTATCAACGTTTGGTACAGTTAGCAAAACAAGTCATAACAATATGTTTTTAAGATTATTTTTTTTACTTTCGTTTTGTTCATAGATTATTTGATACTAAAAAAGTCAGTACCTACCTACTTAATAATATTTTTCTAGAACAACACTTTATCGTTTCATTTTACAAGCAAACGCACAAGTTCAAATCATGTACCTATGACTTTCGGTTATTATCAGGTAAGTACCTAAACAATGGTTACGTTGGTTACTTTTAAGAATAAGATACAATAAAATCTTTTGTTTTGACCAGTGATGTTTCCCCGGTTATTACATATATTATCTGTAAGTAAACAATGGTTATGGCGGTTACTTTTGAAGTAAATGATGACAGGACTTTAATCTTTTCTGTTTATATGTGACAATTTTAATATGATGATTACATATTTTATAACAATTTTTTTTTTATTATTTCCACATTAACACTTTTACTAGGTACTGATTGTACCTTTTTTAATTTTGATAGTAGGTAACGTGGAATGACTTGCAGAATGAAAATAAAATTTATTTTGATTTTCGTCAAGTGATAAATTACTCAAAATGTCATGAAATTATTGGAATTTCCAGACATTGATATCTAAAGATAATATTTACGTTGATCAGATAAAATTGGCGAGAAGTTGGTGTAATTAAATATAATAGGTACTAGCGTTCTTATCGCGATACGTATATGACAAAACCAATTAACCAATGATTTAAAATAATTCCAAAATAATTTCTTTGACGCACTGATTGGCGCTTGATTTGTATATAACATAAATTATCTTCAGTCCCGACTACTAATTACTTCAGTAATTTATTTAAATGGTATATTTAAGTGGTAGGTACCTTAATCGGCATACCATTATAAGAACATTTGTGCATAATAATACGAGTATGACCAAATTCACTAGGTACTCAAGATGCATCGTTATGCATACTTAGCCTTTTTCCAACTATGTTGGGGTCGTCTTCCAGTCTAACGGGATGCAGCTGAATACCAGTATTTTACATGGAGCGTCTACCTATTTGACCGCTGACCTTATTTTTAACCGACTTCAAAAAAGGAGGAGGTTATATGTTCGACTTTATGTATGTTTTTTTTTTGTATCTTCACCGATTTCTCCGTCAATAATGGATCGCTTAAAAAATTTTTTGTTTGAAAGGATATACTCTCAAGGTGGCACCATTGTCACCAAGTTGGAATCTGATGAGAGGATCCTATGGAAATCGAGTTTTATAGGCTCGTACATTTGCTCTTGGAAATCATCATTTGGTCAAATGGAACTGATGATGAAGACCACTAATGGCCATCGGAACTACTCAATGATAAATATTTCACGGGTTGCGATTCGATTGCTTTAATATGGTTGCTAAGCAATTTTTGTTCATCACAATGCGTATGGTAAGTGGTTGTTGAGGAGTTCTCTTGGTTCTTACCAAGAGAACTCCTCAACAATTAACGTCCCAGCATTGGGAAGAGCAATATTTTGTAAAAGGTGACGAGCAGAGCTTGACATTAGGCTATTGTAACTTAGATAAATTACAAAGTGAAAAATAACTTTAATTTCGGAAGTCGGTGTCGTTGGTTCTACATTTTCGTTTATTGACACCGAAAAGTTTTTAAATTTAAGTAAGTACATAGTAATATGATTCATTATGTATAAATTAATTTGAATATTATTTATGTAAGTACAAAATCACCACTAAATGAAAAAAATTCTAGCTTCTTATGTAGGTATTTAACGTCACTGAATTATGTATGAGCAACAGTTTGATGATTTGCGACATCAGCAGAAGAGTCACACGCATAACGTAATGCTAAGTAACACTGTATTCGTAAGTATAAGAGTTTTTGAATGTCAATGCCAACAACCTCTGTAATCAGCTTGAAACGGATATTTGACCTTACAGGAAGGTATTTTACTCGTAAGTAAACTAAAATAAGACAAGATCACGACAATCGACAAATCGACATTGAATTTTAATCTGTGTTATGTGAATGTTTGCCGATTGATTTAAGTCTGGTTGAGTAATTAGTCGCAAATTCTTTTACGAGGCAGACAGTAGTAAAAGTAGCTATAATACTTAAAACGGATAATAGTGGCCACTATTTTCCGTTTTAAGGATTATAATAAAACTGAACAATAAAAAACTACCGTTTGTAATAATATTAACGTACCTATAATCTTGTGGAGCACAACTTAACGGTCTTATTTACTGCATTTTCATTCTAAAATAAAAGAAATAACCAAACAAACGATGAGGGCGCTACTGTGCGGTGGGCGTCGTCTTAATGTTTAATCATTAAAATCTTTAACTAAAATAAAGTAGGGGGTTCGTTATTGCATAGCTACTGCCGTTATCTTCTTAATTTATTTATTAAAATCTCCCTTACAACTACTATCTTACAATTATTATTAATCATATATTGATAAATCTATCTCGCAGCCCAGAGAGTAATATTCTCGGAGAGGATATCTTGTTCAAACACCGCAGGATCACACAAATCAAACAGGATTTGTCTCATTATGGTGCAGATTACCAGGTTATTTTCACATTACCGGTTCCTACATTAGCAGAACCATCGTAAAGACCAACTAGCTAGCCAACACGTTATTCTCACTAACAATCAAACTACTTCGCAACTGATTGTACAGTATTCATGATTATACGACTATGTTGTTTTTGAATTTTAATTAAGTATGTACAGCATATACGAGTACTTTTAGTCGTTGTCTCAGATTTGATTCTAAAGCGATTTTATTGTTTGTTGACTTTTTACTAGGTATATTAGTATTAGGTATTCTTATAGTATTGAATTCTTAGACCTCCCCTTGAATGTAAATTAGCAAAATAAATTTATTCTTATTTTTATTATCTCTGTAATAGATATTGTAAACATAATAAAAAGTAAATAACAAGACCCTTATTGACAAAGGACTTTGATTTTGTTTACAGTATTTTATGACAGCAATAAAAAACAATGACTATTAGCATTGTGAATAAGTAGGTAATCGGTTTGAACTTTGAAATCGACTTGACCCAATTTTATTTTATAGCAAATCTTATTCAGGAATGATAGCGATTTAATGATCGAAGGAGGTTTGTAAGCAAGGTAAAAAATGCGACGAGGCAAGCGTCATGCAACTTGCTGTACCAACTAGTCTAACCATCACAAAGTTTCCTTTGTTTCACTTTTAAGTTGACTCCATTGTTTTTATAACAAGTGGGAAATTGAAAACTCCTTTGATTAATGATAAATCTCATATGAGTAATGTACTGGTATAATGTTGTCTAGCAGTAAAAACACTGTGTTTTTGTTGATTAATGTTCATTATGTACGTACGTTGATATTTTAATTGGATATAGCGCACAATACGTATTTTTCCATCGTTGACAGTTCATAGACTGTATCAATAGTAGGTACGGTCTACTTAATTAAGGAGGACATTCAAATATGGTAGTTTATAAGCACAAAGTGAAGAAGTCCTTGAATAACTTATTAGTTATTCAAATAAAAAAATAAAAAAAATAAAAATTGAAGGAGATAATTATCCATTGCAATGGAATAGATATAGTCAGCTATTATTTTATACTTCCTATACCTACGCATTTGGTCGATTGAATGCAAAACATGAATTCCTTTCGGAAAACAGAAGCTGTATGCATTTACACAAGGAGAGCAACTCGGAACCGGCATATTATAATAAGAATATGTAGCAAAGCAAAAAAAAAACATTAAGTGACTACAAAAAGTCTAGTAGCCTTATTTATGTTAAGGAATCTTATGTAGATAATCGACAGGGCTTTAAAAAAAATCTGCTGTTCCCTGCATTTTGACGAGTTATACGAACATAAATGTAGGGAACAGCTGATTTTTTTTTCGCGATTTCTGGTTTGGCCCCATAGAATAAGTTGTTCATAATGATAAGTACAATATCCTATTTCGATTTGTCGCATGTTTTCAATTTCATCCTGTATATCAGAAAATAATGAAGCTGATCTATCAGTTAAACAATCCCGGAGTAGGGTTAAGGTCATAAATTCAGTTCAGGATCAGCAACAGATTGGCAATGACACCGATCGATGTTTATGTACGAAAAGGAAATGCAAAGTAAATACAATCAGGGTCTTTGTTTTGATCTCAATTTCCTATTATGGAGATATCGATTGAATAGTTGGTTATACAGTCATGCAATAATTTAAATACTGTTCTTTGAATAAAGTAATATAACAGAGTCAAATTAAATTAGCTAGTGAAACTTCACAGACGTGATGAGTAGTAGTCGATATCTAAACACGATGAAACATATTTTCTTAACTCATATTTTTAACCGACTTCTAAAAAAGGAGGAGGTTCTCAATTCGGATGTTTGTATTTTTTTTATGTTTGTTCGCGCATAACTCCGTCGCTTGCAAATCGATTTGAAAAATTCTTTTTTTGTTGGAAAGGGTATACTTCCCAAATGGTCCCATGAAATTTTTTTCGAAATCTGACAAGCGGTTTTTGAAAAATCAACAAAAATCTAAAAATTCAAAAGCAATATTTTGTAAAAGGTGATGAGCAGTTGACATTAGGCAATTGTAACTTAGATAAATTACAAACTCTCCCACAAAAAAGTAAAAAATAAAAACTTTTTTACAAAAAAAAAAATAACCGACTTCCAAAAAAACACTACAAAGTGCTAAATAACTTTAACTTCGGAAGTTGGTGTCAATAAACGAAAATGCAGAACCAACGACACCGACTTCCGAAATTAAAGTTATTCAACACTTTGTAGTGTTTTTTTGGAAGTCGGTTGTTTTTTTTTGTAAAACAGTTTTTTAAGTAACAAAAGTAAGTAGCAGTAGTAGTATATATTTTTTCGTGTTTAGATGTCGATACCCATCACGAATGCAAAGTTTCGCTAGCTAATTTAATTTAACCCTCGATGATCAGCTTGATGCTCTACCCTGCGAAAGGTAAATTTTTTTTTTTTTGAGAAATTCCAACGTAAGTGCTTCGTTTCGTAATTTGTAATGAATCGCTTGTAGCGGTACCATCTAGTAAATGTTGCTAGAAATAACGGCTCCGGAATGAAATCATAAATGTTTTGCCTTGATTGGATTCAAAGGTCATTCGAGTTTAATGATATTCAGCAGACTTCTTAGACCTCAAGTCCAGTGAAGTTTAAAGAAAAACAAGTGGTTTTTAAATAAGTATGTTGCGGTACCGGCAGAGGTTCGTGACGTCAATGGAAATATTTATATTGAACAAGTTTTATTCGCGGTTCTTTATTTGTGCTTAGCTGGTTTGTTGACCTTCACAGATTTCCGATGTTAGCTTTCCTCGTTCACTTTATAGGCTTCGTAATTCAATGTTCAGATGTCATCAATATGAAGGTTCTGCTCGCTATGTTTTTTAATGCTTTCTCAATTTCAGCATGTTCAAATTTGAGCGCACTGACCTTCCAACTGCATCTTTACTTGTACCCGTAGGTATGTAACAAAAAACCTATAGCACATTTTGTTGTCTAATTAATATCCATTATTATTTTAATTGAACAGTTGGTAGAAATATTCTGGTTTATTTTTATTTGATACCTACGTTATCTACTACTAGATAATCAACCGATTCCTAAATATGCACATTGTACTCGTAACACGTAGTCGTATCATGGTAGTCAAACACGATATTTCTATATTTTTATTTTGGTCACGTGATAAACATTATGTTATGGGAAGGCCTCGTCGTATCGGCAACTTTTATTAGTCATTTTATCTTTAAAAAAATGCTTAGAACGTGATAAATGTGTTAGTTCGTTATCATATGTGTAGATGACGATAGCGATAAGCGTGCACTATTTATCGGTTTGTTTCCACGTTCGCGATAATGCAGAGCGTGAGGATATGGTGCCCCTCGATGTCACCGTGGTTACGTTACGTAGGCGTATCGTATCGTAGAGCGCGTAGTAAGCCCGCTGGGAGCATGTTAATCTCGTGTCATGTCAGTGGCCAGGCGCGGTGACCTTACGTCACGCGCCTACCACTTTGCGCCGCCACACGCGTTGGGAATACTAACGCCACTAGAACGCCTTGGTGGATCCTTGGCTTCAAAACCGAGCTCCTTTCTGAGTAGTCTGTTGCGTCTGTTGCATGTTTTCTACGATTCAATTCACAGTTAAGTTAATGTTTGTGGTATCATACAATTGGCATACCATGTTATGTTGACAAACGCGCGCCGAAGAAGCGGATGTTGTCCACTGTTGATAAACTATTCCCATAGTTATCTTTCCTGTTATCGACACATACTCAAAGGTAAGGTAAGCGAGCAATACCTTTGTAACGTTCACCATCTAAATTGACGTCGTTTGATCTATGATTTGACCCCTGATTGGGAACATGAGTCTCTCTGAGCCCAATTAGCGCCTCGCAGCAGCATCCAGTATTCAATACTGGGTACGAAAGCGCGGAAATTATTGTGAACTTGACATGTTTCGTTAATTCAGTCAAGGAATTAATTGGTAGTGAAACAGGTGCAAGAGGGCAATTCCTGTTATTGTTTAATTGTAATTTCACAATGAGGTCGATTCATCTTGCATTGATGTTTCTAATTAACATCAATTATTCGCAGATAACTTTTAACAGGCACGTTTGTTAGTACGTGTGTGAATAGATTGCGATTTTAAATTCATCTTCGGTTAGTCAAACACAACAAGTAGCTGATTTTAACTTTTGAGCACTTAAGTAAGCTTCAGGAGTCGGAGCTGAGCAAAGTGTGATCAACTTTCTTTGAGTTCATCACATGATTCAGCCGACGACGCAACTCGCTTAGATAATATTTAGCCTCACCTGAGTGATCGATCTATTAGACCGGCGAGGTCCTTTTCCGGAAGTAAGTCCTCCAGGCCGGGATGTCCAAGTACACATTCACTATATGTCAGAAGCGGACAGCTGATGTCCTGTCCAGATTAACGTGTGTATTTGTGGGGGCGCGGGGCTGCGTGTGTGCGTGCCAAAGTATCGCGTTCGGATCGCGGCGCGCAAATCAGCGCCTGCGCACGGCGTACAGGTGAGCTCGGTACTGGCGGCGCGCGCTGCCCCCGCGCGCTTTTATCACATCGCACTTCACACACCTTCAACTTGACTTCTCCTGTCATCGTTTTGATCATCTACTAATATCGCATTAATAATTATTGGACACTGTTATCGAGGTACTTTAATAATTATTTTTAAATTCGCATGTCTGCACTATTTTGCCAGCTCTGACAGTGCAGTCGTCCGATGTCTCACTCTCTTCCGATGTCTCGCTCTTTGGCTTCCTATTACATTGACATTGACTGCACTGACATGCTTCGTGGATGGTGTGTTGGTGCTAAATACTAAATAGTTGCTACAGCAGAGGTGTGAACTTATGATACACGATACACGAGTTGTCTGTTTACATCATAGATTTATTCAACAGTATCACACTTTAATTATTCGTCTAAACATGGAAAAAGTGGTAATATTTTGATTAAAGACTATTTCCTGTTATACTGCGTCCGATGTAGTTAGCCAAAACATATTTTTTTTCTATAACAGAAAAAATGAGACGTTAAGTAAAAATTTATATTTAACTGATCAAGTTCCTAAATTCATAGAAATAAAAATAATGTTCAAATTGACTAGTTCCTAACAATATTTGTTCACGTCTTGTCTTTACCGGGGCGGGGATTTCAACTGTATTAAAAGGCGCCAGATATTATAATTATCAGGCCGCCTATCAAATCGTTTAGTTAGGAATATTGTCATCATACTCATCATTGATGAAAATATCACAATTTCAACGACAGGTATTATACTAATGCAGTCACAAAAGCTTTTGGCTTTTGCAATGTACAAGAAACATCGCCTCGCGATATTTATATTGACTTGGACGACGTTGTCTTCAGCTAGGGGTGACAATTCAGGAGCGTTTGTACTGTGTTCATTTGCTCACTGTTAATATACAGTTACATAATCCAAAGGTTATTATTTATTGGGTACCGTATTTATTGTTTTGAATGTAAGTGAATATTTACGACATCTGTTTCTGATTGAAAAGGTTAATGAGCTAATAAACTTCTAGACATTTTCCATATTTCGTTTTCTTTCAAGCAAGGTTGCTCAACAAAAATCAAACTATTCGTATGACATCGTGGTAATTTTTTTAGATAGGACCTAAGACTGTTTCACTCTATCATAAGCTTTGAGAGAGCAAAAATTTCCTTTTTTTATCCCAGTAATTAGTCGCTGTAATTTAGAACTGAGCGATATTAAAACGGACTATAAGATATTTGCCTAATGCTTGAATTTTCATAATTACTCGGTTGTATCTCGATGTGTAAGAAAGAACAGAGTCATTAATTCAAGATGCCGCAGCAAGTCTTTTACACGGTTTCCTTGTAAGGCTTTCCTCGGTTGAATTTTTTTACCAATAATCTTCCCTAAGATCCCTCTAATTGTCTAGGCGCGAGGCGGTCCCAAGGTGGTATAAGTATAAAACCCAGCGAATATGACCGAGACGAGTCTGCAACGCAATAAAGTTTTGGGTACTGATTTGGGTGCAAAATTTTCCGTATACTTAGGTGTATTGTTGTGTGCACTTCTTGTGTTTTCAGCAGTTTTTTTCTTAATGGATGCTTTTTCCTTTAAACGGTGGTATAAACTTTGTTCACGCATTTTGCTCGGATTTTGACCTCTTAAGTTTTTGTTGAGATTCAAAGTCCGGTTCCTTGAGATCATCACAAATATCGTTTTATTTGAATTAATTTTGACTCCAACTAAGTAGGGTGTTTACTAACTTGTATAATGTTTTTGCATTAGTCGAAGCTGCGGAGGCAGCCGTTAACTTCTATTTCTAACATACAAGTTGTGTACCTAGTATCTACAGACTAAAACTTAAATAAATATCAAATGCGTAATTCTGAAAAAGATTAGACGTAAGTCGATTTCCGTAGGTAGATATTATGATTTCTGTGTATATAATATGTATATTATTTTTTAATAACATTACAATTTTTTTTCTGTTTATTTATTTCAGTGTACTTATATATTAATATTATTCAACAAGTTTCACATTAAATTCAACTCTTTTCTTTGGATATAATCATGGATGTAGAATATTAGTTTTTATTTTGTTGTTGTAATTCTAAAAACCACCACGTTTTCTCATGTCACATCTGACATTGGCAGAATTGTCGACATCGGCACCATTGCCACAAAGAAAAATAGAATAGAAGTGGTTCTAATTTTTAAAAATAATCGACTCCATAGGACACGGGAACGCATATTTTGGAATGTTCTTGTTTACTATAATGCTTGTAATTATTTTTTTACAGAGTCTATCTTTTTTGCTATGTTATTTATTTAAGTATAGGTTTACATAATGAAGTGTTCCACTATATCCTTCTTAAATTAAGTAAACCCTGCTTGCATTGCCAATCTGACATACCTACATCGGAATAAGTTATATTCATAATTGTAATTGTCGACCTTGCACTTAAGTAGGTACTTTCTCACAAAATATGCAGCTTTGAATTGCAGGTTGTGCGTAACTACCTACTAAGTAGTTCCGTTTCTTTCTGGAAAAATAACGTAAGGAATTTTTCGTTTGTTTTGTTCATACTTATGTATAATGGGAAAGTTCATATTTAATTGCATTTGATTTCGCTCACCTAGTAATATATTGGCATATCTACGTTTTTCACATTTTACAGAAACGAGGATCAAAGATTTTATAAGATGTTAAAAATTGATTTATGGGTTTATATTACGTTTTTTTTACTGATTTAATAAATTATGCACTTTTGAACACTTATACGGTAAAAACTCAATTTCACATTTTTTGTAGATGTGCCGATATATTACTAAGTAGGTGAGCGATTTATACACCTATTCTTCAATTAACGTACGGTTTTCAGTATTGTCATTGATATTTCCGAGCTAGTAGCAGCTGCTTTCTGAAGAAGGAAAACAATAGGTAACAGATTTTTGGAACTTCCGGGTCAGTTCTGAAGGGCAAACTTCACTAGGTACTTTCAGCAGGATCCGAAAGTAAATAACATTTTTTATTATTGTTTTAGAATGGTTATTGTCGATGAAATGGCTGTATTTATTGCATCATTATGTTTTATTATTAAAACATTTAGTACCTACCTTACTAAATCTTCACAAAGAGTTAACATTGCTCACTTCTGTTATTATTCTCTAGTATGCGTTTTAGCCAAACAATAAATATTATCAAAACACTCGGCGCAAATGAAAGCCAATTATTTTCGTTTTGATTTCATATTATAAAACCAAGTCGTTATCTAAATAATAATATATCTACCTATGTAACAGCCATAGGAAAATTTTAATGGATTTTGTTAAAATATTTTTAAATTCTAAGTATGCCTATTCGTACTTAAATTTTATACGACAAACTTAAAGGGTTTCGTAGCTAACGGTATAGCCAATAACACAAAGTGGAACAACTTCGATGGGCGAGGTTAAACGGTGTCGTCGCGGTCAATATCAAGTAGGCGATCAGTGGTTAGTTGTTTACACCTCGAGGTCCACGGGCCTCCAAGAGCATGTTAAGTTGGTCCCCGTCGACCCGCGAACATTTATGTTTGATAGCCGGTGGTCATACAGGTGATCAGTAGATACAATATAGACGAAATAATTCGATTGGTTGACCCATAAGATGTGAATGCGTACAGTACAGACGCCAGCACATCAAACTACTACAATCTGTCAAATTTATTTAACCGATTTTCAACTTTATGGCTAGAGCATAAGGTTCAAAGTTGATTGGGAAAATTTGACAGTTTCAGGTAGCTTAATGTGCTGGCGTCTGTACATATAAGTGTGTGCGTTAGTAACGTGAGGAGTAGTGGTGGCCCAGTGGTAACGGCCGCGGCTTACAAGTTGTAGGTCGTAGGTTCGAACCCGACAGGCGCTTTACTTTGTGTAAATTATTTCAATACCACTGCTCTGACAGTGTCAGCTGCACGTTACAGGAACTGGTGGACGCTGGTGATGGGCCAAACAAGTAGCCGAATTCTGGGCCGAGTCCATTTAGATTGCTATCGACACGCTAAGAAGAAGACCACTGCTTCCAAAACAGGGAAGAAAACATCGTAAGGAAACCGGCATGTCTTAGAACCAAGAATTCGAAGGCATGTGACATCACCCAACCCGCACTAGGCTCGCGTGGTGGTACAGCCAACTCCCTCTCACCGAGAAGGCCTGTGTCCCAGCAGTGGGAATATTATAGTCTGATCATGTGATAATAACGTAGGTAGTCTAGTCAAAATTGTATTGACGTGGAGGCCCATGAATTAATCTAGAAAGAAGTAGATCTTCTTTAGTTTCCTACATTAAACCTAAATTACTACTTATCTGTCGAGTTTTTTTATAACAAATAATTTGTCCGATTGTTTAGTTGATTAACCTTATGACGCGTTAATTGTTTTATAATAGTTTCGTCGGCATATTTTGACAACTACCTCCGTAAACATCAATATTATAATGTCCCTATAATTTAAAATATTGTAGGTACAATTTTTAACCGACTTCAAAAAAAGGAGGAGGTTCTCAGGAGGAATTTTTTTTTATGTTTGTTACCTCAGTATGCCGTCATTTATGAACCGATTTGGAAAATTCTTTTATTTATTTGAAAGGACATACTTCTAAATTGGTCCCATTTTTGTCAAAATCTAGTTCTGATGATGGGATCCATGAGGTATTGAGGGAACTCCTCAAATATTATAGGCATACATATAGCAATTTTGATATTTTCATTAACAACTCAAGCATTTGCATTCAGAAAGTATAATTTGGTGAAGTGGAACTGATGATGAAGACCACAGATGGCCATCGGAACTATTCAATGACAAATATTTCACGGGTAGCGATTCGATTGCTTTAATATGGTTGCTAAGCAATTTATGTTCGTCACAATGCGCATGGTGAAGTGGAGCTGATGGTGACTTCACCATCAGCTCCAGTTCTGGCTCTTACCAGGAGAACTCCTCAACAATTAACGTCCCAGCATTGGGAAAAGCAATATTTTGTAACAGGTGATGAGCAGTTGACATTAGGGTTTGAAACGGTATGCTCTCGAGGTGGTCCCATTGTCACCAAGTCAGAGTCTGATGAAGGGATCCCATGAAAGTCGAGGAAAATCCTCTTTAGTAGGCATGTACAGTGTGTTAGTTGAACTCTCTCAAATCAAATGAAACCTATAGATGATTCAAGTGTTTGAGTCTGAGAGTCATCACTTACCTATACTCCAACTTTTAATTAGCTGCAGTAAAATGACACTTCTTAATAATTCATTTCGGACTGCATTTAGAGATATGCATGTCAAATAAGTTTCGTTTGTTACACTATTCTGTACTAGAAAAACATGGTTTGGTTGATGGCCGCGAAAAAACAAAAAGGCGCCAATTTTAGTCATTTAAGTTACACATAAGCTGTCGTTTTACTCCGACTATAATGCTACCGAGCCGTCGATGGTAGCCACAGCAGTCCTTAACTGTTAGGAGTTAGGAGATACGGCAATATGTCGACAGAAACTACTTAGCAGTTCTTGGATAGACGTGGACTTGAAAACAATCGTCTTCATCATTCCATTTCTTGTAATGATGTAACGGGACGAACAGGTCCCGCATCTGATGATGGTAAGGGCTTGTAATTGTCGAAAGAGCTTGTAATAGGCCTAATTGAATAAAAGTATTTGACTTTCACTTATCATCAGCTCAGCAGCATGAATTGATGACTCTCAGACAACACCTATCGGTCCATTAAATTCGGAGAAAATTGGATGTGACAGACGGACAGACAGACAGACACTCGAGTGATCCTATAACAGTTCCGATTTTTCCTTTTGAGGTAAGGAACCCTAAAAAGAGAAAAATAAAAAACTTTTTTATAAATAAAATAACCGACTTCCAACAAAACACTACAAAGTGAAAAATAACTTTAATTTCAGAAGTCGGTGTCAAAAAACGAAAATGCAGAACCAACGACACCGACTTCTGAAATTGAAGTTATTTAGCACTTTGTAGTGTTTTGTTGGAAGTCGGTTATTTTTATTTAAGATGGAAAATCACTCACGCAACACGATGTAAAAGTACTTTGAGTTCTTTCATGTAGGTACCTATCTAAGAAAAAAATAAGTTCGGGGTTTTTTATATTACTTTAAAGAAGGACCAACCCGCATTGGGTCCGCTTGGTAGATAACAGAACATTCCCTCTCACCGAGAGGAGGCCTGTGGCCCAGCAGTGGGAAAATATAATTATTACGTTTATAGATATTTTAAGACTTAATAAATGCGGAAGGCAAGGATGTTTAATGATTGAAACCGAACCTGAAGTCTCTTATTTACCAGCAGATTTTTTTTTTTGTAATATTTACATCTAATATACCTATATATAAAATTCAAAGTCCTGACTGACTGATATATCAATGCACAGTCTAAACCGCTGGTCCTAGAGACATGAAATTTGGAGGGTGTGTTCTTTGTGAAAAGCAGGGATCCACTAATAAAGGGTTTTTCGAAATTCCACCCCGAACGAAGTCGCGGGCAGAAGCTAATAATATAACAGTCACACTTGGTCTATTTCTACACTATCCAATCATCTGAGTTTGGGCCGCACTCGACTTCTCCGGACATCCAGTTTACTAAAAGTTTTTTTTGTAAAAAAAGGTTTTTTTTGTAAAAAAGTTTTTATTTTTCTCTTTTTAGTGAGAGAGTTTGTAATTTATCTAAGTTACAATAGCCTAACGTCAACTGCTCATCACCTTTTACAAAATATTGCTTTTCCCGATGCTGGGACGTTAATATTTGAGGAGTTCTCCTGGCAAGAACCTGGAGAACTCCACTCCACCACCACACGCATTGTAACGAGCATAAATTGCTTAGCAAACATATTAAAGTAATCGAATCGCAACCCGTGAAATATTTATTACTTAATGATTAGTTCCCATGGCCGTCTGTGGTCTTCATAATCAGCTCCACTTTACCAAATGATGATTTCCGAGAGCAAATGCTCAAGTTACTCTAAAAAATATCCAAATCGCTATAGGTTTGCCAATAAAATTTGAGGGTTTCCCTCAATTTCCGTGGGTTCCTCTCATCAGATTCCAACTTGCTGACAATGAAACCACCTTGGGAGTATACCTTTTCAAACAAAAAAATAATTTTTAAAATCGATCCACAATTGACGGAGAAATCGGTGATGTCCTCCTTTTTGGAAGTCGGTTAAAAATGAAACTATTGTAAGTTATTGAAATAAACATTTTTTTTTCTTTTTCGGATATATTTCATCCTCAAGTCATCATTGTCATTACGCATAAACTGAAAGAAACAAGCCGTGACATACATATGCGGATGAAATTATCATCACGGTGGACCA
The DNA here is from genome assembly GCA_963669345.1 of Gortyna flavago. NCBI lineage: Eukaryota > Metazoa > Arthropoda > Insecta > Lepidoptera > Noctuidae > Gortyna > Gortyna flavago. Next base: position 7,505,681 of record OY770131.1, read on the forward strand.
CGGAACTTCTGCTAGAAGCCCTGCCCATAATAAATGTATGTATCTACTTTATCTACTTATACATATGTATGTACTCATCACACATGTATACAAGGATTTGTGTATGGATCTATCCATGTGTGTGGGGCACTTTGCGTGAATTACTTATTTGTTCTCGCGACTAGTTTACTTATGTAAATGTGGTTGTAAGAAATAAATATTTTGTACCTACATAATAAATTATTATAAAAATAACTTGATGATGGGATTGTTTTTTAACTAAAATGTAATTGGGATTCTTACGTCGATTCGTCATTCTATGTGAAGGCGAAAACCTGAAAATCTATATTTTATAAATTTATATTATACATATTTGGATTCTAAGCACATTATTATTTTATGACTTTTATGAGATATGCAAATCTTTTTCATTTAACATACTGTTTTTGTCATACGTTATTAAATTAATAGTGGTTAATTAAATCATTAAGTGCGGTCCAGCGGTAACTGGATCGGAGATGTTATTAAGTATATCTATTTATGGCTTGTTATGAGAATGTTCTGTAGAAATTCAAAATTAACGTCACTTTGAATTAGGTACAGTTGTTTTCCAACCTGTTACAAGTTACTGTATTTAATGAGTATGAAATGGCGAATTACGTTAATTATTTATATATTTTAAATAGCTGCATTAATTTGTGTAATTTCGCATTTTTTTGTAAGGCTATTCCAACTATTTCGTACGCACCTGCGTACTCTATTGGTTCTAGTTCCTTTTGTTTTTTTTTGGATTTTAATTGTATATAACAGTATCTAAAGTTAATTTATGTTTGAAAAATTAAAATGAGTTGTCAAAGCGGGTCATGAACCCGGTAAATGTTTGATTCAAACAAAGTTTGTTTGGTACATTGGCAGTAAAATATATATTGCACAGACGTGTTACAAAGAATAGTTTTGCATGTACTTACAAAAGAGAATTAGTAACCGTAATTACAATAAAGTACGATATAAAACACTCTGCAGGTCTGTAGAACGATGCCACTTTGAAATTGTAAAAACAACCTGCTTAGATACCTGTTGGACCATTGACGTCTGTTGGATTATTAAATAGACTGCTTCGTTTATTTATTTTACTTTCAAAACATTACTTTATAACTAGTCTATGATATAAAAATAACAAATTTAAATCCTAACTTAACTAAAACTATACATAAACTAAAATATAGCATCGAAAAATTCATCCGCATCGCTGACGACTGGTAATGTACCCAAAAGACTGGCAGCATTACCACGTTGTATGGCAATGCTTAACCTTTGGCCAAGGTAAAAGCCAGCCCTTGGGTCACGGGAAGTGTCAACCAGCCGTTTTGAAATTTCCTTAAAGAGATCATGAGCACTCGGACCCCACGACCCGAGGGTTTCAACCCCAAACGGCTCGAAAATATAATTTCCGATAGGGTTATTATATTTTCGCAGCTTGAGGTTTTCCGCAGCCGCAGCAGCAGCACCAGCACAGCATGCCGAGCCAGGAAGATGTGATGGCGCAAGAGTATCGACGCACGTTGCGTCCCACACTAAAGGCCTACCCACCTTCCATGGAAATAAAGACATACCGTCCGGTCTCTTGCCATCGTCGCGTGCCAAGCCATTGGGTTCCAATACAGCTGGAACGCCGACGGTAACAAGAGCTCGTCGGATGATGTCATTAATGTTCGCGTGTTGCGCTAAGCGACCCGCACTTCGGCTGCATGACAGGTGTGGTGTCCGAGGCTGTTGACATCTTCGCCACAGTGACAGCGATGAGGAGAACAGCAAGGAGCGAGGCGAAAAGTAGTATCGTCGAACAAAGTGCCTATGTTCGACGAAGGTAGTGCATGAAGCCAAAGACCCGACTCCCACCTACCCACAGCCAGCAGGCGCGCACGTTCCGCAGTAGTAGCAGACGATTCAAGTAAATTGTTCTGTACTACTCTGCAGAGCGGCTCATCCCACCGTCTCTGGGAAGATGGATTGTCGGGTGGATCTGTATTCGGGCAAGCGAGTCTCCAGGCATCTATAGCCTCGGTGAAACACGGATAAAAAACTAAGAAAGATCAACTGACTTGCATATATTTTGCTGTATATTTTATTGTATGTATGCATACTTACGAGTACCTACATGTGTAATAGACTGCGCATTTATAAGTAGGCAGGGCAAAATTAATATGTAGGCAGTAAACGTACATAATTGCATCAACCTAATGGTCAAAATAAAGGAGTTAGAGAAATGTGATTTAAAAGTTAATTTGCACTGAAAGAAAGAAATTACGTTTATTTGCGGTAAACATGACGCAGAGAAAAAACACAAACACAAAGAACAAGTTGGGGGAAATATCCCTTCACTCAGCATGTTACGACCCTGTGCGATACAGAACAGAGCCCCAGCGTCAGCGTCGGCGCGGCTTAGCGGCGTAGTTATGGCGTAGGCGCGGCGTAGCAGCATATGCACGGCGTAGCAGCTTTCCACGCTAGACGCCACGTTGAGGCTGAAGGGACGCATTTAGTAGTTTTGAAACAATCATTAAAGAAAGAGACATTTTTATTTTGAAAGTTAAAAAACTAAGAAAGATCAACTGACTTGCATATATTTTGCTGTATATTTTATTGTATATATGCATACTTACGAGTACCTACATATGTAAGTGAGAGACTTGACATCAACGCCGACGTGAGACCAACACGATGCGAAGGGACCTTTAATCTGGTTGCTAGGCATTGACGTCATAACCTTGTCGCCTGTGGGAAAGAAATAAAGAACCTGGGTCAAGTACCTCTGCGAATTTATAATATTTGTTTGTCGCGGAATATTTCGGGATCGGCCATTCAACCTTTATATGAATTGTTTTTGCAACAATTCATATAAAGTAATTCTCCATTACGTCAGCAGTTTATAATTATACAGATCGAGGCGCCTTCCTTCGGATATTCCGTTTTTTTACTCGATTAGTTATTTTTTGTACATAATTCGATGGTTCGGAAAAACACCGACTCAACTATGAAATCAAAATTAGGATTTATGCGTAGCTTTTTATATTTATTAATCATTATCGTCATAGGCTGTGGTCACTACAAAGGTGCTTCTTACTTCATTTGCATTGTTTCTAGATGGAAAATATCGTGTTGATTGAACAAGGATTTTCCACGAATACAACAGGATATCGTATAGGTTTAAAAATTCCGTACCTATACGATAGATACGGAATTTTACCACGTTTATGATGAGTATAGGAAACGATGAATCAATGCATAAATTAAATCGCTGCTAATAGAGTTGTTGACATTTTGAGGTTTGTTAGAGAGGTGTTTGTTATACACAATGACGTGACCATTTATTGACGTGAGGTACCACCAAACGACCTGTTTCCGCCATCATTTCTACGGTTTGCGACCTCTACGTCGTCTCACAGGCAATTTCAATAGGTTTTTCTTTAACTTGGATCTATTTGCTTTACCCGTTGTAAAATTTAGAAACATATTGACACACTCAATAAGTTATGTGAATAATATTAAATCTGTCTAGTGTTCTTTAGCAGCTGTCATTTAGGTATGTGTTTTTTATTTCTTATATTTATGTATTCTGTCCGACTTTTACTTTCTCAACTTGTCAACTTGTCTTTGACTTTTTGTGCATCTGTGGAGAACGTCGTTGTTGTTTATTTGTAATATATAATGTGTAATATTGTTTGATCTTACAAATAAATAAAAATAAATGAAAAAAATCTATTTTCACTGTTTTAGGTATTTTTGTTGGTGGCTGTGTTATTTATATTAGTTTGTTGTGTCAGTAAGACAATTAATTACTGAAGTGGTCTTTGTTGTAGTTTTATTCTTGATAAATGGTTTTTTTAGGTTGATAAGCGAGTCAGTTTATTTTACTAATCCTAAGCTAAAGATTATTAAAAATAATTGGATCTTTATAAGCCATTTATTAATCTGCATGACTAAATTTGTAGAACGAACAAAACAACATAACATACCTACCTTGTATAAAAATTTTAGTCTGAATAATCATAAATATTCCATGCATAGCAGACCCAAACAAAGTTGCATTTATTGGACACGTGTGAGGTAATGTTATTTCGTTAAACAATAAAACGTTCAGCAAAATGACGATGACGGACCAATCATTTGCCGAGTAGTTTAAACACGAGTAATCCACATTAAGTATGTACCTACACTATGTTATTAAAAGCCGGCGATGAAGATCAATAAATACCCACATTAATACTTAGTTTCTAGGGATCAAGGAATTAAAAAAAAAAAAAATATAAAAATGTCTATTTAGATACGTTCATATCATGAGTCGCGGATGAAGACACAGACTTGCCGGTCTCGATGTTCCAAGGGTTCTATGCGGCTGGTTAAAGCTACCCAATAGTACTTATGCAAGCCAGGTGAGGTAGTCCGATACCCGAGAAAAAGGGCCACATGCACTCCTTTTTAACTGTTGTTCAACTACGGCAAATAAAATGAGGTATTACACCACAGAAAAGGCTAGAACTTCTGGTGGGAGCGCAAATAAGGGAAAGTACAACATATCAGATTCGAAGAATATCTTACCACATTTGTGAAGAACTCAACTAAATAACTTGGATAAGGAACTTATACAAAGTGTAACCAATAAAGCTCCATTTAAAATTGAAAGACGAAAATATATAACATGTATAGTATAAAAATCGACTGGTTTCCATTTCTATTTTTCAGCAAATTTCAATAATAAAAAGCCTTGTTTAAAAAAAAAATATTTTTCATTGTTATTATATTTTTTTTTTATTTGACGGAAAAATTTAAAAAATTATGAATAAAAAATTGATGACCAGTTACGAATTAGAAAAGAAAAGGTTGCAACCTGTCGCCACCGCAGAAGTCACGCTGCAGGGTCGAAGATGTATTTATTTTATCTTGTAACAAGCGCGTTGCTTATCCTAAGTGTAGACTACTAAACATAGTAACTTTGCAACTAAACTTTATTTTACACGTTTTGAACGATCTAATAGGTACAAATGTCTTCGTAAAAAAACCGGTGAAAAGTCATAACAGGCTTTTGGCTGGGCCATCCCTGCGCAGTCAGTTTCACTAGCTCGTGTTGACTAGCTGTGAATTATTTGACTAGTAGGTAGAAGATATTCGGAAACAGATATCGCACAAAAAAGAGAGGTTTGGACGGAGAAAGGGATCTCAGGTCTTTGCCCTGCAGTGGCAAGCAGCAGTGCCCTCGCCCTGTAGCATTTTCAGAGCTATTTGATGAAATGCGATGTTTTACTAAGATACTTGTTTGCTTAATAAAACAGTAGTTAATAGTGACATAGCATTGACGTTGAACTGCGATGAGTGTTAGTAGTTTATCATATATTGTGCTACTTGTTGGTCTATAATTAATAAATATAACAATTCTCGTTCCCCATGCGAACAAAGTGGTATTAGGCCCTTTGTACACACACATTTTTCTTGCCGTGAAAAATTAAGGTTTATTCGCCGTGTGTATGGATCATTATGGAAGCTTGTAAAAGGATACGTTTTTTCTACGGTACAGTTTATACGCCGTACCGTAAAGAAAACGTGCCGTGTACAAAGGGCCTTCCTCCCACGTAACTAAGTATCAATTCGTTTAAGGCTCAATCACATTATTATGATGACAGTGAGGTTTTCCCCTTTTATGTGGTTATTAGCGTAGGTATAAACAGTGGGTACCGAGAACACTAAACGGAAGCAATTTTAACACAATCCATATAGGTTTATAATCATATCAAAACCTGTTTATGGCTAATCAGAAGGACAATACCCGTAATTAAAACTCGTCTCAGCGACAATCAATGTCAATAAAACTTAAATAAAATGTGTTGTTAAAACCTAATTAATTCAAAATAGTCAAAAATGTAGGGAAATCACAGGTATTTTTGACGAATTGAGACTGAGATAAGACTGTGAACACGCGATAACGTATTTGTTTTTCAATTTTTTGGATTATTGTTTTGTTAAGTACTATTTGCTGTACTCTGGACACTTTAACGCGTACTTATATTTTTTTTACATCGTTCTCACATATAATTATAAATTCAACATTAATGATGTAACTAATATTTTTGTAAAATATAATTTAAAAGAGTGTCCATGGAGTTTCTTGCCCGTTCTTCTCCATAGGTACCTACGCTTTGGAATGGGCAACTAGCTTCATATTTTCTGACTGACCTATTGACAATTCAAAAGTGCCTGTAAATGGTTTAATTGAAATAAATGCTTTGAGTTTGAGTTTGAGTTTGAATTAGCTAAGGCATTCATTCAATGTGGCTTTTTTATGAACTCTGTAGCAGAAACCCAAAACATTAGATAACATGGTATAAGAACTCCGTGGAAAATTAAAATAAACCTTACAAATAAACACAGATTGGCAACAAGAAACAAACGTTTGACTACATGAACTACGGTATAAAACTTAGAATCACTTTAGTGAGTGTAATTCAAACACGTATTCAAACAAAGTATATCTTTCTTCAGGGACCAAGCTACATCTCCAAACCAAATATCATTACTGGTTCGGCATGCTGGTTAAGTGGCTGAACCATTTACGGGTTTAACCATGTAAACGTCTGAGACGACGACGTTATGTGTACGATTGAGATACTTTTGTAGCCATTTAAGATATAATTTTAATACCTATGCATAGTCACATTAAGCCGTTGGTCCCAGATGTCATTCGTGGATCTTTGACAGTCGTTACGGGTAGTCAGAAGCCCGAATGTCTGACATCCAGTCTTATCAAGGGGTATCGTTTATACCCAGTAACTGCATGGGTTGTGGAGGTCAGATAGGCAGTCGCTCCATGTAAAAAAGCTGAATACCAGTTCAGCTGCATCCAGTTAGACTGGAAGCAGATCCCAACATAGTTGGGAAAAGGCTAGGCAGATGATGACCTTATGAATAGTCACAGACAGTTATTTCCGCTACAAATAATCAACTTTTACCTACATTATCTTTTAAATAAACAACAATAAAATGAGTCGACTGTTGACGTATCTTATCTGGTTTTCAGTCGTATCATCGAGGTGAAGGGTATTCCCGCGGCAGTAAAAAACCTGTGCAATTAAATCTATTTTTGAGAGAGATGTCAACAAATGCCGTACATTATAGGCCCAATAAGCCATAATAACTTGGTGTGTATTTCTACTTTTGTATGGGTCAACAGTAGGTATGAAAAAGTTATTGATAAACAAAATTCTGATAACATAATAGGTAATGATGCTGTTTTTCCGAACTCAAAATCCACAATAGATACAGACCCTTTTTCTCCTTGGTCGGGATAAGTCACGAAGTATGTTAAAATTGAATTAGGTATGTCTGTTAGACTACTACCTACTGTTGAAAAAGACAAAGGCGAGTTATTTTGATGAAGTAAATATAAACTACATTTATTTGCAGAATTAAAACTAAACAAATATTGGTCTAAGAAACAGAAAGAGTTCTAGAATCTAGACACCAGTTAAGAAAAAAACCTATCATAATAAACTTGGCACCAAAACTAATTAGTGCTAAGTATTTTAAAGTGCGATTACCTCGTAGTACATGATTTTTTTGATCGAGGAAATGATAAATTACCGTATTTTTATTAACCGTCAATTTCGTAGAACATCACGATTAATCACCACGCTTGCTCAAGGCGGGTTTGCGATTTCAGACTTATATTAACTCAGAAATACTTAGATAAACTCAGAAAGTACATTTGGATAAAACCGAAAAATATATTGAATATATAACTAATATGTTTTAATAATATTTAAAAAGTACTAAAAAAAATACTTCCCAGGGAATTTCATTTTAGTATTAATTAATTATCATGTAAATGTATGAAATTGGCTTAGTGGCAGAAGTTTATTTAGTCCGCTTACAGAATAAATAATTAATCATTTGATTTTAAAAGTACGGATATTGGTACATACGGCTACACATCAAGCTTCACATTTCTTATTTTAGCTGACCTCGCATTGTATGGGTTTTTCGTACAATGATAAGTCAGCTTATACTGGAAATGACGTGCTACGTTGGAATGAGTGGCTTGTGTCGTCATGTCTACTAAATACACGTAGAACCAATTTCAATATTTAATTTATACACATAAGTTCACTACCCACCAATATTCTTACTTTACATGACTTTTAAAATATTTCTCAATTTTTTTTTTTTTTTTATACATAGTTGCTATTAATATCTAAGTACATATTTATTCTGCACACTTTATACTTAGATAGTTGCAAGTTTTTCCAGTAAAGAATAGGCCGCCGACGTTCATTGTGAAAAAAACCACAAGTGTGTCGTCACATATCTAAGCTTTTCTGTAAACCACAGAAAAGGTTATGTCGATCCTATTGCAACTCCTCGTAGAAACACGAAACACTAAGCGATTGCTACTTGTCTAGATTGGTTTTAGCTATTCAATTTTGGTTGTAGCATGTCCTCTGTGGGTGACTGTGTCAGCAAGAAACTTGAGGGAAATAAAGGTACGAAATGTAAGAACCTGGGTTACATTAGAATTGGAAAACAATTAAAAGTTGAATACCCAGAAAGATGAACGACTTTACATTGTTTAGTTGTTTCTAATTAGTCTCGTATTCTACCTTTTTTCCATATTGTTTACTCCTCCGTTCATCAACATACACCTAGTGGATTAAATACATATTATTGAACCTAACTCAAAAACTACCCAAGCAAAGTTAAAAAAATATAATATACCTATATCCCACCGCGCTAATTTACTCTACCAAATGAAGATTTTTCAAAATCTGTTAACAATTATTGATGGAAATATCCATGAACAATTGAACATAATATTATATCAAATAAATATTATATACAGACGAATTGAGAACCTCCTCCTTTTTTGAAGTCGGTTAAAATAGTAAAATTTATTACTTATAGTATTTAACAGTAATAAGAACTTTATTTCAAGAATCTCCAGGTTAAGTATTTTGGATACCTACTTAGTTGTTGCATTTAGTTCACAATAGCAGCGCCCCATGGTTTCACCTGCATTTGACTCGATCTCGAGGGAATATTGTGATAAAAATTATCCTTTCCCGGGACTCAAACTATCTCTACACCAAATTTCATATAAAGCAGTTCAGCGGTTTAAGCGTGAAGAGGTGACAGACAGACACACTTTCGCATTTATAATATTATTACGGATTACATTCTGGTTACAAACATGCTAGCTTGAAAAAAAAAAAACTTTACACGTCATAGTCATGAACTCATTATAGAACATAACATTTATATAAAGTAATTTTAGAGAAACACACTTTTACAAATAAAAAGTTATTTCAAGCTAGGCATGGACCGGCAAGGTAGACATGGACCGGCAACCGAACGGACGTCATTTACTCGTAAAATATTTCTGCCTTTTTATTATCTGGTCTGAAAGGTTGCTGCTATTTATATCAAAGGTATGGAACCGCTAAAATGTTATAATAATATCCAACATATTTATTGACTTAAGGGGGAAACGCCAGGGCAGCCCGCGAAATTCAGATTTTCTTACGTTTTTTGCAATTTGCAGGTCAGGTTGTATGTTGTGTTTGTATGTATTTCATGAAATATAAATCAATAGGGTTATAAGAACTTCGAGGGTTGTATTGATGATTATAATGATTTTAATTCTGTAAATAACTACATACTTGTTACGGTTGCGAACCTTATTTTGTTCAACATATTATAACCTGACACTGAGGTCAGTGCTAGGTTCTGTGTTGCAAATTGCTAACAAATTAGTAAATTTGAATTTCGCGGGCTTCTCTGGCGCTTGCCCCTTAAATCCCTATTGCTTCCCAAAGTTAAAATAAAAAAATCCTTGACGCACATTGAGCCGAGTTGAAAATAAGGTAGATTAAAATATGTTTAAACCTGATCATAGTACGGTCATGACGTAGCTATAATCTAGTGGCCGGTTAAGCCGGTTCCAAAGTAGGTAATTATCATCAATATGCAAAGCACTTTGTATACCTACATACATATCATTCAGGTAAAGTAGTTGGTGGATACAATGGTCCCCTTTATGTTTATTTATGCTGGGCAAAGGTCTCCCCCAATTCCTCCCAGGAACTCTTTCACTGCGCCTCCTCGAACAAGCCGTCGCTGTTCGTTATTACATTATTTTTCTCTTTAATAACACAGAAATAATAATCATTGATCAAGCACTACCAAACTGCGAGCTGGTGGTTTCAGACCATCAAGTCCAAGTTCCCTTACGATGTTTTCCTTCAACGCAAGTCAGTAACTACATAAAAAGTCACATCAGTGGGTAGGTACTTGCTAGTTCATGCTAAAGGGCCAAACATAGACAAAGTGCTACGCGAAGACTATTATTTTCAAATATTTCAAATGCCACGCGTAACCGATGCAACATAATGTATTCGCTACATTCCCTGTGCCAATAAATACATATTAATAATACTCAATCGTGTAAGGCGCTAAATACATGAACTTATAAACGCGGACAATTAAATATAATACAATTAAATAGTTTTTAATGAAAACTTAACAGAATATTGTAAATGTTCTGTAAGGAGCTGGCAGGCCAACATCATCCGATAATATCGATTATTATTCGTTATTATTGTCCCATAATTGCGAATCGAATAGAACCAGATAAATTATGTATGCTAATTGTATACGATTGGTTTAAGGTTAACACCTGCCTATAGGTGCGATCGATTAAAATATACAGGTATCTATGATTTTGTTGTTTTACTGACTGACTACTGAGATGAAGACTAATAGAGAAGTATGGAAGAAAAAGACATGTTGCGCCGACCCCAAATAAATTCGGATAAAGGCAGGAGAATGATGATGATGAATGTTTGATATTGTTGTTTTATTTCAACTTAGTTGTTCATTATTGTTCCCCTTTTAGAACCATGTTAAAATATTGATTGGTGCTCAAATGGGAATACCTTTGGTGCTCTAAAAATAGGTGCTCCAACGGGAATACTCCGCAGTCAAGCACCTAAACCAATGAAAAATAAACGCTGCACATAATATGAATAAAAACTAAGTTTTATTATTAACATTCGTTTTTATTCCCATAATCTACATGCTAATTAGGTCAGCAAGAATAAAATTTTAAGTAAGGATATTTGGTTATTCGTTTTCATACAGCAACGTAGCGCAGCGTAGCAGCGTTTTCAATATTTATTTATATCTGTGGGTTTCACTGAACACAACACTAAAATAATGCTTGAGTGTGTAGTGTGCACTGAGTCAGATTTTTTATACATGTGCAAAATTAATTAAAATTGACAATTATGTGTGGAAACAGCATGATATCTAAGCTAATTCAACAACAACAAATATTCGAAACTAGCTGATCCGACAGACGACGGTGCCCTGTCCAATAGTTTTTCACTTCAATAGTTCCTACAAAAATCCCATAGAAACTAGGACGCTCAGTTTCTCCAGAATTTGAAAACTTGCCGAGAAACTTTTCCAATAAATTGTTCTTTCCATAAAAACCTAGTTCGGACTATAACTATATAATAAAAAATAACCAGTCGTTCTCAAGTGATTTTTATTTCATTTTGATTTACATAATTATAAGATAGCTAAATAGATATCAAGAAACTAGAGACTGGGTATTATAGAATGGATGGTATTATATTATTATCTATTATTTAAGTTTATGGGATCATTGATATTTTGTAATGTACTTCCTGTTATTATATTATGGTAAAACCATGTTGAGGTACGAAGGTAGTAGGTAGGTAAGGTACAAGGTCGGTCTTATATGGAAAAGCTACGAAGAAGAAAAAACGCCTTAATAAAATGTTTCCTGCCATCCTTGATGTTTGATTCCCTCTTCTCATTCATCGCATAATTATAATATGCTCGATTAATTACTAAGTTCACATTTTACAGTTCATCTTCTGGTTGAGCCCGATTATCATACGATTATCGATTTTATAGGTCAAAAAAATTTAAATAATTTTACAATGGTGAACAATTACCCATGACATGTACTCGTACGTGTTGTCTGTCCGTGTCAGTAGAGATTGCAGATAGGCTGTGACTGAGTGCATACCGCGTACCCATAGGTATGTGTCTCGGAGCTGTTATCTTGATTAATTCTATTTTGCATACATTACACAAATATCTCGTCGATAGTCTGACGGCAGCTGTAAGGACTGGGCTCCCATCCCTTGCGTGGGCACAGAGTTACAACGAAGACAAGTTGTTTCGTTGCAATAACGTAATCGATCCTATACAACACACATTCACTACAAGCAGCGACACGAAACGGGTGCAACACCCTCTAGGTCATCAGGGTGGGGTATTCCACTCAGAGCACTGATTTGAACAGCACTTGGACGAATGGCACCTGAGCACTTCCACTAACCGCACTCAAACAAAATTTTGTAACCTGCCAGGAGTTTGGTTTTTTTGTTTCAAATACGTAGATATTATGGAGAGGCCTATAGTCAGTGCAGCTAAAGACAGACTTAATAAAGCTACTGCACAACTTAGTAGTTATAGGTACAGTATACATACGAGTACCTAGGATAAAATAATGAACTGACTACAAATCGAGTGTTTAAATGGTCATACCCGTAGGTACTTTTGGATGTCTTTGTGGTCATATTCATTTGTATTTCCCTATTTCTGCGCAAAAAAAAACACAATATATTGTGACAGCTGCACGGAAATTATCTTAAAATATTGTACACCACAAATGGATCTTGAGTACCTATAATATATTATGTAAGTACCTATGCAATATTCCTGCGTTTAAATACATTAGATATTATTTAAATGTAATAGACAAGTTGCATTAAGTACGCTTACGGACACAAAGAAGCTACTTTAGTTTATTTTAAATATGTAATTTTAAGTACGTTGAAAATGTTGGTTTTAAATCTTTGTCTTGTATTTTTTTTGTTTTGATTTTCAAGGTAAAGCAATCTAGTTTTGAAGATTTTTTTTTAACATTATTTACCTATTATTACAGATATATATAATGTAACTTTGTTAAGAGAGCAGTGGTGACCCAGTGGTTAAAACTTCTTCTCTGGGCAGATGTCGGTCGCTTAGTGGCACAAATACAAAATTGAGCACCAGAAAATTATATAAAAATAAGATCATTCACGGTCATTCGCGATTCACAAAAGACGGTTACCATCTACCTATATAATAAAAAGTAATCATGTAATTTCCTCAAAGTAAACAAACACGCTACGATAGTTATAAAAGTAATAGGATCTATTCTGAAAGAGTAAAAACTGAAAGTTCAATGCATCTTCTACAAGCTTTGTCCTCTGACTTTTTTAAACAATGAAATAAGTATAAATCGACACGATTTCCTGTCTCAAATAGTCGCCGAATATCGTTCATTCTACGACTATTTGGCACATGGTATAACATGTTAAAACGATAAATGACATAATTATATTCAACCTAATACAAGTGTTTTTTATTGAAACATCTTTTAGACTAGTTTCGGATAGTAACGTTAGTGACCGTGACCTTGATGGGATATAACCTTGAAATGTTAAACTTTGTCAACATTTGCAATAATGGAGATTAAAGAATGTTAAATTTTCGTGTTTCGACGAGCATGAATAATTTATTTAATTTAATTTTTTCTCAGCCATGTTTCGTTATTATGAGATTATTTTTGAGCTCTGTTTTGTTTTTAGGATAAGCTGAGAGTTTATTTTAGAGCTGTATAAGTACTATCGTTGCCCCGTTCTTAAGGCCCTCCAGAAGCTGTTCGATTCCCTCATGCTCGAGGGTAAAACTATTACATAATTCATTCATAATTCGTCAACATAATTTAAACTAGTAAATAATTCCACATTAAAAATTGTTAGCACCTTTAAGTATCTTGGACAAATCAGTACTTGGAGCGGCAAAGAAGGGGCTATGCTTGTAGAAGCCACATGCTTGCAAGATGCAAGAAGCAAGTGAAAACAATACTTTTCTAAGCCAACTGCCGGGCGTTCTACACCAGCCAACTTTGCGTACCAGTACACGAGGAGAGCCTATAACTCACTTCGTGTACAGTACAACAACGCGTTTCGGCCATGTTTAACCTGCATTTTGGTGGTGTAGCTCGTCTGGTATGAAGGCCAATTCTCGTAATTTAAAACGTTCAAAATCTAGTCGCAGTCTCATCACAGCGACAAACAAATGTCAAAAACTTGTCAAAATGTAAGGAAATTAGAGGTATTTTTGACAGATTGAGACTGAGATCAGACTGTGAACGTTCTTAAAATTACGAGAATTGCCCCTATGTTCTTTGAAAACCGAGTGGGCGACTTCTTTGCCGTTCTGAGAAGGACGAGAGCTTCATTTCGAACACGATTGTTGAACTGTAAAAATAATATTGTAATTAATGTATTCCGCACAATTTTCGTGACTAGAATATAATTGTTCAATCTCAGCATTGACTATGATGTAATCAAGAGATAATTATTTTGTAACATTATGTGTATGTATGCTTAATTTACGTATTAATTACCCGTAAAACTGACCTTATTAATTTCATATAATTTAATTCATATAACTTAATCTATTTCAATACTTATTTATGACATGTAGTCTCTATGGGTGAAATGTATGTATGTACAATGCCAGAAATAAAACGATTTATTATTATTATTATAAAACGCCCAATGCCCTGCTTTCGAGTTTTATGTCTCTCACTTCTGAGCCACATGTCTAGAAGCTGTTTTCAAGAGTCATAACGAACGACGTCTGCCCGTTTGTGCGTTTATAACTCGAGAACAACTTTAACCGATTTTTTTTTCGTTAGATAAATATTTTGTGGATAACAAAACTCTGTTTTATATTACCACTTAACCCGTACCTATAAGTAATTCAAACTAGAAAATAAAGGAAATAATTTTTACATAGTATAAAACAAACTCGCCAAAAGAAAATAACGGAAATTGGAAAAAAAAAAAATTGCCGTGCGAAGCTGGGGCGCTAGTATAATAATTTATGATTAGGTATAACCCTCATTTTTGCTTCTCCGTAGTCGAGTAAAAATACAATTTCATGATGGAAGGTGACTTATTGTTTTTATATAATTGAGGAAGCGATATGTTTTGTCTGTTAACGCGGTATAAACCACCGTTACAGTGCGACATGAATGTGCTCGTAATATTCAAAGTAAAGACGTTAAACCTTATAAATTCGTTTTAATTATGCACTTTCGGTCTTTGTATTCCCAAACTGATACGTTTAGTGTATTATTCCATATTTTACTCTTAAACACTACTAATTAAATTGCTGGTAATGCTAAATCTATAATATAAAAATGAATAGCTAAATGTGTTGCGAAGCGCAAATGTCGAGAGCAGCTGAACAACAACGAAAATGTAATGTCTATTCAATGCAAATTATCTACGCACGGTGGAATCTTACTATACTTAATAAGCAACGGTATCGAATATCACTTCATAGGTGTTGACAGACAACTGAATTTTTAAGTAGAAATGAGTGTACATTTACTGAACTCTTGAACGCCTGTAACGTGAAAGCTATGACAAAATTAAAAAGTACTAGCTTTTGCCCGCGACTTCATCCGCGTGAAATTTCTTGTTTTAACATCAAATATATCCATTGACACTCGGCAATACTTCAGCTTCCCATTAGTGAAATAATATTTGGAATTAGATTAGCCGGTCGATTCTGTTAGAATCTCACCGTGAGAAGTTATATGAAATGAGCATTCCATCTGATGCTATAGGGATTTACACTAATGACAGCTCACTCCACGCTCACTTCACCTAAGTTTTCACGGTGAGATGGTTACAGAACCGCACTGCTGAAGTTCCGAAGATTACCCCTACATATAAACACACACATTTCTCTTTATGATATACAGTAAATGAACCAATATCATGAATCCATAGACAAGCTGTTTTTTTACTTCTCAAAACACATAACTTGATTTGAAAATACACAAACAAAAGTAGAATTTTTCTGATTATATTTTCGACAACAAAATGTTTTTGATTCATCATAGCAATTTAATTCGTTATTTTTTCACAACCGTTTAAGATTTAATTGAATTACGCAAATAAAAACATTTAGATACAAAATCAGCATGTCGATTCTGTAAAAATCTCACCGTGAACACTTGAGTGGAGTGAGCTGTCATTCCATTTGATGCTATAGGGATTGACACTAATGACAGCACACTCCACGCTCACTTCACCTAAGGTTTCACGGTGAAATGGTTACAGAATCACACTGCAGTAATTGATTTTTTATGGTTGTCGTATTGTTTTGTATCTATAACTGATAAATACAATTTAAATGTAGGTGCTGTCAGTAGGAACTAGAGAATATATTAGGTATAACTTTTCAAAGGTATACCTATACAAAAATTCTATGGCTCTGTAACGCCGGAGATCTCAATTCATCTAAAAGAGGTCCATAAGGCCCTTTGCAGTCTAGACGTGAAGAAAGCCGCAATTAATGTGCATCGCAATTAATTTTATTTTATTTGTCTTGCTGGAGTGTCCTAAGTGCCCGTTTACCTACACCTGTGATGACCTAAAAATGCCACTGATGCCGCAATTAGAGCTTACAACTTATAAACTTTCGTATAAAAACATTGCGATATTCGAATATTCGGCCGATTTTCATAACATCAGACTGAGAACTCTGATGTGCACAAATAATAGATTGTTTGCCAAGGGACCAAACAACTATTTGAATTCAGAGCGGAGCAAAGGATTCTAGAGTACGTCACTCGAGCTTAAAATAGTGTTGCTCTCGAGGTAGACACTCTACTTATTATCACCCTCTATGAAAAAGTAAGTAAGTACAACTTATGAATAGTACGTTTATTTATTTACATACAATTACTTGAGGAAGACATGCTATTTTTTTATAAAACGAAGTCAAATCTTAAATCTTAATTTGAGTGAACAATTACGAACGAAGACAGAATGCTTTTCGCGCGTTTTTAATTTTTTCACAAACTTTTTTTTAAATTAGGCTCGCGCCTCAAGCCTGTTACTTGTTCATAAATATGTTCGTGATTGATCTCTTTGGTGATTGGAACTTTTACTAACAATATCCACATTCCAAATTCAAATCACTTTTAGTCCCTAGGAATTTAAAGAGCTATTTTAGTCCCTGTTTACGAAGAATACACTAGCTCTTTTTGAATAACTGTGATAAAAAAATATTTTAAAACGCTCTAAGTTTACTTAGGTCTCACTTCCAAGCAAAACGTTAAAAAATGAGCCAAAATTAGATGTTAGGATATAAAACGCATTTAATGCTTTACTATGTTGTGTGTTACTTTCATCTGCTGATCTTATAATGAAAAACGGTTTTTTCCCATTATATTGTTTTTACCACTCTCTGGTAATCTGTTTCTTACTTATATCTCTTCAGTTGGTACTGTGACTCAAAATTATATTAGAAAATAAGTAGGTAGTTATAGTGCTATGTTACATTGATGATTTTATGGTGTTACTTGTTATTAATTGTTTGATTTTATTATAGACATTATAAAAATACTTCTTGAAAACATAGCTCAGCGAGCTATGGAACGGGCTATGCTTGGAGTCTCTCTGGGGGATCGAATCCGCAACGAGGTGATCCGGCAGAGAACCAAAGTTGTCGACATAGCTCACAGAATAAGCAAGCTGAAGTGGCAATGGGCCGGCCATATTAGCCGTAGAACCGATGACCGTTGTAGTAGACGTGTTTTTGAGTGGAGACCGCGAATCGGTAAACGTAAGGTGGGACGCCCACAGGCTAGGTGGAGCGACGATCTTCGCAGGATGGCTGGTAGCAGCTGGATGAGAGTTGCCGAAAATCGAGTTGAATGGCGAGCACTAGGAGAGGCCTATGTCCAGCAGTTGACTGCTATAGGCTGCTGATGAAAACTCAGATCTCGATTTATAAGACTGTATTGTATTGTGGTTGGTTGTGTGTGTGTTGATCGCTTTTGCATCTAAAAGTCTCTAAAGACTGCGTGTAGTGCTTTTATAAAGCAGTCAAATTTTGATTTTAATAAGACTTAATATATCTAATACAAATGCAAATAAAGACAAGAATAATAAAACAGCTAAAAAAAAAAAACGAATAATCAGAATAAGACTCGAAAAAAATTCGAATATAAAATATTTCGTATATTTGCAAGCCCTAGCCGCAATCAACGTGGCGTCCTACTGGGCTCAAATTACATTAAAAAAAAAAAACAACGAGGCCCTGTACCATCGACACGAAAATAAGAAGAAGATTAATTTAATGACTAAAAAAGGAATAAAATAATGTTATTAAATGCGTGCAACTGACGTCAATGATAACCTTTATAACAAAAAAAAAAGTCACCACATTGAAGGCTTCGACTTCATACAATGTAGGGGAGACCGGGGCTGGTTGCCTGTAGGGGTAGGTAGACTAACGCGATAAAATAAATTATGACAAGAAATGAGAAAATATGATTTTCAAATAATATCTAAAGAAGTAAATACCTAGGTTTGTTGTGAAAGATCTAATTTAGAACGAGTTTAAGTTGTTTACGTTTTTGAGGCGTAATGAATACAAGAGTCAGTTTGTAATTGTGTTTAATGACCTAATCCAGGCCATGGTCTACCCATGTGCTAAATTTTATCCAAATATGTTCAATCATTTTTTCGTGAAAGCTAAAAAAATAAAAAAAAAACAAAAAAATCTAATATTATCTCGTTATAATATTGTACGAGTATGTACCTATATAAGTTTATATACACAATGTGTTTCAGAGGCGCGTGACCAAACTTGGGGGTGTGGTACAGGCCATCAAACTGAACAATTTTTTCCCGAGGACCAACATCATAATCGTGAAAAAAAAAAAAACTGTCGTCCCATACATTTGGTCAAGTACCTAGATATTGAAGTTTTGTATGGGAAGATTGATGTTTTTTTCGATTCGATTGAGAGGGAATGGGTTATATTATAATCTACCACGCGGGCCCAGTGCGGGTTGGTAGATTTCACACGTCTTTGAATGTTTGTTTCTAGGACTTATAACGCTAATAGTGTTATTATCAAATAAAGTCATTTTTGTACGTAAACATTGAAACAAGAAATATAAATCAATAAACTAACAAGTTAGTCAACTTTCCCCCACTTGTTATTTTTAGGCCTGTTTTATGTTAAAAGTTAAAAATATCTATCAACTAGCTGCGCCCCGCGGTTTCACCCGCATAAGTTTCGATCCCTATGTGTCAATCCTGGTTATAAACAATCTGTGTACCAAATATCATCCAAATCCATTCAGTAGTTTTTGCGTGAAAGAGTAACAAACATTCATCCATCCATCCATCCTCACAAACTTTCGCATCTATAATATTATTAGTAGGATAGGAAATAAGATAGTAGGAAGTAGGATTTAGCAAAGATAATCAAATTTGTTAAAGCTACTTAATTTCAACGTGCTAAAGTGTACTATAAGTAATTAGGTCCATTTTGGAGGCAGTAATACACAATACCAATTTATCGTACACTAGCTTCTGCCCGCGACGTCGCATCGCATCACCTGAGTTATCACTTATTTTTCGCTTAGCATTCTTTCTGACGTTTTTTTTTTGCTCGGTTCCTAAGGGTCAAATAGCCTATGGCCTCAAGAATTGGGCTATCAAATGCAAAAAGAATTTTTCAAATCCGACTGGTAGTTCCAGAGATTACCCCCTACATACTTACTTACTTATCGATCTATAATATGTATGTATTTACAAAAAAAAAAAGTATATAAGTAGTTTATCAGCCATCTCGTTACCATAACACAAGCATTAGGTTGCTTAGCTTGGGACTAAATGGCGTTGTGTGAAATGTCCAAGGATATTATTTATTTATACAAACAAACAAATTTTACCTCTTTAGTATATTATTTTACCTTGTAATGAGAAAATGTCCTTGCCTAAAACTTAATTAACAATACCTATACAGCTTAGATTAGCAACAATTTTTTTAAATTCATGGTGAATTTAGTAGTTATGATTATTTATTTTTAAATTGTTCATCATCATTATACCAATTAAAATAATTGAATGGAAATAAAGTGTGAAGGTTGCTTTTTATGTGTTTACATCGCGTTCTTTTCCCTATACTATACCTAGGGACAAGAAACCGCTGTGCTACGAAAAGTCACATGTAGTGGCAACTATTCGATACGTCACGAATAACATCATTATCCTCCCTACGTGCAAAGTCGGGTAAATCGACAATTGGTCATTGCCAAAGCTAGTCAAGGAAATCTGTCATATAGAATAACCTACCATTTGCGTAGAGTAAAACGTAAATTATTTTAAGCAGGTGTTTATGATGTTCAGATCAGCATTATAATATTAATTTATTTTATGATTAGTTTGAGAAGTTACATTAGGCGTTATTTTAAAATAAATCATAGTCAAGGCTGAAGAACATTTAATAAAGAGATACAAAGATTAAAAAAGATACAGGATTTTCCATATATACAGCTTGGTGCCTACATATTTTTAATAAAAACATCTGGGCAACATGTTTCTTAAAATTATACAATGTCAGTTTGCTATTTATTTAGGTTGTTCTAATTGACATGTTTTTTATATAGGTTCACCTTTCACTACAGATCGTTCGTTGATGTCTTTCGTTCGAAAAATAGGAACGAGTATAATAGTTTCATTAGAATTTATAGGGTTCGTTATGATAATTCGCTATGGTTTTCTGTTAAAGGGCCTGAATAAAATTAATCAATGAATGATTAATCTGTAGTAAAAAATGATCTATGATTATGATGGAATGGACATGGACACATCTCCTTGTGTCGCGGTCGCCGTCCAATAATGACAGTATGTATGTAGTGCCTGAGCATTATTTTGCAACACAAAACCCCTACTAAACAGATCGTCGTACCCTCGTATCTAGAAGCACAAACAAGGACCAATAATGGTCACTCTTACCATTATGGCTCTACCAGAAACAGCCGGTGGAAGTCGACCATCAAACATTATTTGAGAAAATCAATGATTAACACGTTGACTGCCAGGCAACAGACACAATAGAAAATCTATTGTTCGCGGTCACCGGTGACCGCGTTAGCAGTCACTGCCTTAAGGATCTTTTAATCTTTATTTTTTTTTTTATTACGAAGTCGAAAGGTCAGTTATTATTTACTTACAAAATATATTTATCTAGTAAAAATAAACAATTTACTATGAAATAAATATTATTTAAGTGCATATAAACACATAATAATAATATTTTCTGCGCACTTGTAGTTACTTCAAACATTTAACATGGTCAAGCTGTACTAGGTAAGTAATTTATGTAATATTTGTATAGGTTACTAAAACACTCACGATGCCACTTGTGAGGGCGTTGACATGTCGCTAGGTTCAGCAAATTGCTCGGAGGTTGTAATCAAAGGGGTGCGGAAGGTCGCCACGGTGTGAGTGGCGGCTGTCACCTTGTGAAGGCAAGGCGAGCGACGAGCGACAGTTGTCACACCGGACGTTACCGAATCAATAATTATTATTTATGTAATGTACTCGATTTATTAATAAAACGTTTATTTCCGATACAATCAATAAAGCATAATAGTAATAAGATAGTCAGCGTACAAATATAACATAACAAAATAAAATAATTCAATAAATAGCAGATACAATAGAAATGAAGATACATAATAATATATAAATAATTATAATAAAATAATAATTATTATATGATCTCACCCGCCAATTGTAATACTTGTAATAAGGGCAAAACTGAGAATATCAAGTCAAAAATATTTACTTAAACGTTTTACAGTGCTATAAGAATTGGTGTGGTTATGAATAACAACTACGAATAAGTAATTAGTTATTCGTAGGCTTACAATGCACTAGATAGCAAATAGATTTATTCCTGAAATGATACCAAATCAACAACAATGCCTACAAAATGAGCGACAAATAATAATGTTTAAGTAAATATTTTTAAGAATATAAACGATTATCCAATTTGCCATAGACAGATCATTTTTTTTCACCCTCTTTGCTTGTGTGACGTAACACTGAATTTAGAGCTTGCTAATTTGTGTAACAATTGGTTATTTGAATCTATTTTTTTTTATTATTCTATATAATATTTACATAATTTAAGCTAACATTTAAAATAATAATATGTACATGTATTTAAAAAAAGATGCAAAGGAATCATAGGGCATAAAAAATTCGTCCGCATCGCTGTCAACAGGAACAATGGCCCAAAAGGCTTGCAGCCTTGCTACGTTGTATGGAGATCATTGACATATAATTATGAAATCATTGATGGAGATGCTAATGCTTGATGGTATTAATATTACAGTGCAGCATCAGCAGATTTTAATGTGGCATCTCGTCTACAAATCATTTCCACTGCATTTTTGACAAGACCTAAACAACAGCAAAGATATTGAAAATGTTAAACATCTGTGGTTGTAAAAGTGATATCAGATTAATGTCCGTGAAAGCGAGTTTATTTTCAAAAATATGTTCAACATTTCACAAAATTAACAAAAAAATAATATTTTACACGTCGCTAAATTACCGGTTTCATTTGTTTTTACCAGTAATTTACCAATCGTCAAAATGGGCGGTTCGCCGGCAAAAATGAAAACCGGGAAACCGGTATTGCATGGCCTAACTGAAATATTTTTGCTGAATTGACAAAATATCCACTTCTAAGCCAGTCAGTTACATATTCTATATTCTGAACATTTTAACACAGGGGGTGTTGAAATGTTTCGGCGGTTATTACGTGCCGAATTCATAGTCACAGTTTGCGCGTCGATGTATGCCACCCTGTATACCTAGAGTGCTACAAGGGTCTTTTGGCGCCTCAATGACAACAGGGGAGTATTGCTAGTAAAACATTTGTGAAATTTTCACTGAAATTGCATGAAAAAAACAAGACCGCGGCGCTAGTTCCGACCTTGTAAAGTTGTACACCAACATGTTATTTTAAAATACTCATCCGGCTACACGCATTTACTTTCAATCTACGACTGACTGACGTAGGTAGATTATGCGACTGGTTGTTGTTCAATTGTACTGGCTGTTGCTGTTGTTAACTTATACTTAGTTATAGCTTTTTTTGAACATATTCAAAAGTTATAACCGATCGCTGAACGATGTAAGGAGCCATCAGATTATATGCTAATTATGGATCACAGTATGGAGGTAATTAAACTAAACATAGCTAGTTATAATCTTACTTAAACGTCTTAGATCAAATCTGCTTTTGATTATTAAGAATAAATAACAACTTACTCGTTTGTTATTAATCCTTCATCTAGGTATTGTACCTACCAAAACGTTTTGTTAAACAGGATTTGGTACGATTACTATTCACATTTAATAGAATAAAAAATAGAGGATTTAGCAAAACGTGATGACTTTTTGAACGTGATTATGTTCCAGTCCAAGTTTATTATTTATCGTCTAACAAGTTATTAATTAAATTTTATGAATGAAACATTATTATGTATTTTATTTGGCGAAATATATGTGATCCCTGAACCCCCTTCCCCTAACCCCCTCGATCCCCGCTAGTTCTTCTTCTGTTTTAATTTATGTCTTATCCACTCATAAGCTTTCTCATTCCAGCCTGATCCAGTTTTTCTTTTGTTTTTATATAGAGTTGTATAGACATAACCCTATCGTTAGATAAAGACAAAAGATAAGAACCAGTTACTTGATTGATTAGTGCAAGCGCCTCTACATAATATCAAGCACGCGTAAACTCGGCACAACTTGTACATATTGTATATAATTATGTAGTAGAAAATCTATAACGTAAAATACTGAAATCTATTAAAAATAATAGTCTACTGCGCTAATTTGTCCCCGTATGGAGAAATATTTTAGTCGTCTTTACTGTCGTCACCTCGTACGTACCTAAGTCGTTTCCACATAATACATTATTTCACTGTTCCACGCTCTGTGACCTGACATGGTGATTTATGAAGTATAAGATAGAATCCAGAACTGACCGCGTCAACGACATCGTAAATAACGAGGCATCGACCTTTGCTCTTACATATTTTTTTTTTTCTTTCTGATTGTTTCCATGTCATAAAAGATGTTTGAAACAATGTGTAGGTACCTGAGTACCTCAACCAACTGATTGAAGGATATATCCTGCAGCCTAATTGCGTAGCACACCATCACTCTCAATCGTTTTGCCCTTACTTAGATACGAGTAGATATCTAGTTATGCTTAATGGCTCAATCTATTGAGAATGTTGGTAAAACTTTCAGGCTCTATAAGTAAGATGTGAAAAAACGGTTTCATTCATAACATTGTTAGATTATCATGTAAAAGAATAAATAATTACAATAATTTATTAATCAAAGAGCCATTTGAAGCTCTAACTACTTCGTAGAAGAAAACAATTACGCCGTAAATAAACAATTCCCTTCAACTGTACGCGAACTCAATGTGCAAAAAACCTATAAAAACTGTCGTAAATTACATATAGGTTGTCATTTTTAGTTACACGAGTGCTTACGTGTTGAGTGCTGAATGTTAAGTCCGCAATTCAGTTGAATCCCCTTGATGAAATACGTACATAAGGTAATAATAGTATTACAAACATTTGTCTATCTTTATTTGCACAGATACGCTCTCAAAGGTCGTGATATTCATTGCCAGTCAATTTTTAAGTGCCATATTTGTTCATTCGGAGGCGGAATGTCAAGTTGAAGAGTCCAAGCCAAAGTCATGGCTAGTATGAAGCAATCTCATTAAAGGTTAATATTGTTGGGTTAACGTCTGTTTGCAGTAATTAGATCTGATAGTAGACCTTAAACCGAGATTTCGACTTAAAACTGAGATTTCGTTTGTCAAGTTTATTGAATAATCAACTATATTTTTTGAAGACAACGATGAGAGTAGACTGCAATTTGTTTGCCTATTTTTACATAGGTACACGTGCGGTTGTCTAAATTTTGTTAACACAATATTAATTTAATTATCCGTAAAATATAACAACCTATAGGCTAAACCTATAAACATAGTAAAATTATTATTTCAGTAAAACCATTACATAGATACCTTAAGGCTAGCCGCACACACAATAATATTGTAAATGCAAGATTGACAAAAATATTGACCAATATAATATGGATGCACACTACGCCATAATAAATACATATATTAAACAATTCCGAAATACGGGCCGCACACAGACACACACACAGTATTATTGCGTATGTGCGGCTAGCCTTAGGGTTATTTTGTTTTATATTACATGGCGAAATGAAATAACAAAGTTAATCTAAACCAAGTTTATGCTCATAAAACAATTGCATTGTTCAAACATGTTTGTTAAAGCGTTCATTATTTTCATCAATTATTGTGTATTTGATGTTTTAATTTAATCTACGAAAAGTTACCCTAATATATACTTTTCACCTATATAAAGAAGCCTCATGTCGTCATTTATGACGTTAGTTGTTATATAATAGAAATGTTGTTATTGTTGTTTTTATGTTATTTTGTACCTATATTAAAGTATAAATGTTTCTTTTTGTCCACAGTATAAGTGTTTTGTATTGTTTATTAGGGTTAAGTAGTAATAAGTTAGGTTTTATACCCACGTGTACCTAATATTGTAAATATTCTATATTTTTTTTTTTTATTATTTATTGTATTTATTGTTTTAGCGGCGAATGTGTCCTGAACTTATCTATAATCAACCAACTTTATCTTAGGAAGTTAAAATATTGAACGGTAATCCTCATTATGTATGTCTTAAATCATCATCATCATTTCAACTGAAAGACGTAAGGCCATAACGCTGCTGGACATAAGGCCTCCCTCAAGCACCGCTACTTCGATCGGTTCTGTGCTTTCCGCATCCAGCGGATTTCTGCGGCCTTCACAAGGTCATCGGTCCACCTTGTGGGAGGCCTTCCATCGCTACGGCTTTCGGAATGCGGTCGCCACTCCAGAACCTTTTGACCCCATCGGAGATCTGTTCTGCGAGCCTGCACTGCCACTTAAGTTTGGCAATTCTTCGGGCAATATAGTTTACCTTGGTTCTTCTGCGGATCTCTTCATTTCTGATGTGTTAAGTAACATTTAATTGAATTAATTTTGGATTGTATTTAGTCTGTAAATTAAAACATTAATGTATTAATTATTGTTCCTGGCGTCACATCGGGACACAGCATACCGCGATCGCAGCCGGAGCCTTTAACTCGTTCGCTGACACCTTGAGCGTGCGCGCACAATCGGTCGTCTCCTTAAAAATTGTAATCAGCATACAAAAATACAGTATAAGTAATATCGCAGTAGTTTTTTTTATTATCAAGTCAAGACCACCAGCAGCGCACCTGGAGCTTGACACTCAACAATTATCAGTAATGTTTCCTCATTGTTTGTCTTATTTGTTTTTTAGTATACCTATTCGTGTATTTATATATATTTATTTGTGTTTATATTTTTATATAATTAGGTATATATTACATTATATTCATAGTTTTAATAGGTTTTTGCGTCCCTTTATATTCAAAAATATTTATTCCTCAATTTTTCCCAGTAGCACCACTGTTTGTCTCTGCATCACCCAAAGGTTGACTGGTAGAAAATGCCTTTGGTATTAAGTCCACCTCTATACATTTGTGTGCTTAAAGTACTAAATAAATAATTAATTATAATATAATACCTATTATTTTACTCTAAGTTATTTCACACAATAATATGCCTAGGGTCTATGCAGCGTATGTCTTACATACGCTGCTTATGTAGGTACCTCTAAGTACAGGTTTTAAAATCTTGTTATCACAGCACCACATTATATCAGTACCTACCTACTACATATTTAATTTACATACCAACGCATGCTTGGACACGATGGGATCGTTATATGTCTGCCGTGTAAATGTATAGATCGTCAGAGTTAAGCAACAACGCCTTGCCTTGCCCTTGGATGGGTGACCGAAGCTTACACAACATATAGCCCCCCTCCGTGGCTCTAAACACATGAGCTGTTGAGCTGAGTGAGTATGTATGACGTTATAACTAACGTAATACTCGTATGTAGTGTCTCCGGATAATGGTAAGTCTTACTTGCAGTGAAGCAAAATGCAGCTACTCCGTCTCTAGTCTTTGATTTTTGCCCGACAAAAGGAGGGTAACACAATTATTTTTAGCTCTTCTATGTACTCTGGAATCTAGAATCTTATATTGAAGTAGAATTAAACGCCCTACAAATAAAAACTAAGACTAAGACTTTCTGAAGAAATAAGCAATACCTTTGTACTTAATACTTATGTTTATCAGTATCCGTTTTACTGTGAGTACATGAATAATAAAATAAATAAAAACTGAATGTTTACTCCATTATGAATCGAGTTCACCCCTATAAATTAAAGGTATGTAGATAGATGATAATCCTAGTATCACAGATTAAGAATACACAACAACAGATAATGACAAAACAATGACAGATTAACAACAGATAATGGGAAGTGTTCACATAGGTAAGTGCAGTGTATATTTAACATAACTAGTTTATGGGAAACTAGTTTATAAAATGGCGAGCGACACGCGTTCCTAAATAAATGTGAATCAGGTGTCCCTTCGAATGAATATACAGGGTCAAATTTAATTAGTTAGCGAAAATCCGCAGACGTGATAGGTATATTAACCTCAGACAAAATAAAACCAAATGAAAAACCAAGACAGAGAGCGCTGAGAACGATACAGTGAAGTATGCCAAAACTACACCCCCGCTCTACGCATGCATGCTCACACGCACACATTTACAATCAAACTACACCTCACTAAGTGCACACATGTTCACGAATCCGGCCTCACTGTACTGTTGACAGCCCTCTGTTTTGGTTTTTTTATTTGGTCTGTGATGTAAACAGGATAAAATAAAAATATCAAAAATGGTTTTCTTTTTGGGGAGCAACGACCGCTGGGAGTGTTACTTGAAGTACGAGTTGAGAAAATAGGTTTTATCTAGTAGATATATTCGATACCAATAACGTCAGTGAAGTTTAAAAAAAAAAATTTACTGATATTTCAAGTAAATTAACAGCAGTTGATGACTCCACAAAAAAAAACGTTTATTTTAATTTTTTTTATCATGTTTAGATATCGGTACCCATCACATCTGCAGAGTTTCACTAGCTAATTTAATTTGATCCTGTATAAGTAATACTAGTTTCTACCCGCGACTTCTTCCGCGTGATTTGAATATATCCTACAGCTGTGCTGCCCCGTTACCTTGTCTTTGCTCATCGTTTTTACTGATGTTTTTTTTTGGCTCCTAATGTTCCTATATCGTGATGTAAAATCGCCAATAACCTTCCTCAAGAATTGGGCTATCAAATGCAAAAAGTTTTTTTTTTAATCTCAATGGTAGTTAAAACAAATAAACTCTTCAGCTTTATTTAAGTAAATATTTTCATATCATTGTTCTATTATAATCGGCTTAGGACTGAAACAATAGATTTAGAAACGGCCGTTATAAAATAGATGGAAGATTAAAAATAACAAAACTAGTGTTATAGAAACTGTGACATCGATCGGTACTCATAATTGCATGGTGGTGTGGTTAGTTTACGTTTGCAAATATATCAGTCTGTCGTTGGCCCACGTATTTTGTTACAGAAACTATATTACGAACCATCCTACATCTATTTATGTACCTACAAATATGGTAAAAATGTAGTAAAAAAAATTGTAATTAAATCCGAGCCATCTCAAGTTATTCCTTCAAGTAGAATTGCACCGTGCGTCAGTGTATAAGTACCTAATAACTTCCAAAGATTTATTTGTACATTCAGTCAAAAAAGTATCGGGAATGGATGTGATGGAGTGCCGCCTTCCAACTGAACCGAAACCGAAAAAACCACGTCAAAGTCCATCAAAAGTCAACCTCATGTTGACTGTTTTCTTTGACTTTCGCGGTGCACTCGGAATTCTTACCGGAAGGAAGGTCAAACGGTAAATAAAGTATATTATTTGAGCGTTGAGAGCAAATTCGAAGAAAAAGGCCAGATTTGTGGAAAAAAAGGCCATGATTGTGAACAAATTTTTGACCAAAAACTCAACAAATACCATCGAGCCACCTCATTCACCAGATATGGCTCCAGCCGACTTCTTTCTTTTTCCTAAACTCAAATGACCACTTCGTGGCAGCCGTTTTCATTCGTTAGACAAAGGAGAATTCGCGGCGAGAACTAAACTCAATTCCGGAAAAAGCGTTTAAAAAATGTTTTGATGACTGAATTATTCGTTGGCGTAACTGTATCGTTTCTGAAGAAGCATACTTTGAAGGCGATAAAATAAATTTGGATGAATTACTAACATTTTGTGTATTATTGATCTTTTCCCGTTACTTTTTTGACAGAGTAGTATATTGTATTTTAACTTTCACGTTTCGTAAACAGTAAAATAAGACAATTAGATATTTTAGACATAAATTATACCAACTCCTTTCTATTGCCAACGTTTCAGCTAGCGCAAAGTCGTGGACGTCGTGGTCACAGGAAGTGTTTTGTCTAGAGCGTTCTTTCATATCATTGTTATAAGTATAATTTACTTACTTTTTCGCATTTCGCTTGTGCAATCGCAAAATATGTGTGACAAATTGTCAAGCGAACGTGTTAGTACTGTGATTGGTTGAAGGATTTATCGACAACTAATCGCAACAGTTTACGAGCGCTTGACAATTTGTCACATTCATTTTCGTTCGAGAAACTGGCCCTAACTCTCTATCTCGATCCTATTTATACAATTATGCAAGGTAAGGGAATAAAAATCTGCATCAATTGTAAACAATGACAATGACAAAGTTGTGTACACTTGATGTACACGTGACGCTTGAGGGGTTAATAAAAATATGCAAATCTGTTCGCCCATTCTTAGGCGCGGGACAAATACAAGAGGTGTGGCGCGGGTGCGGCGCCGCTTCTTTGATATTTCATGCAAAATATATACTTACCCGTCTCGCGCCTCACCTCTTCTATATAAATTTTGTGTGAAATATCAGAGAAGTAGCGCTGCGCCCGCGCCACACCACACGCGTACGTGTATTTGTCCCGCGCCTTAGGTGATGCGCTTACTTAGCTGGCTAGCTTATACTAGATTGCCCATTTATTCATACTCCGTTTATCACAGCAAGTCGGTTCCTCTTACGTCAGCACGTGGGAAACCTGAAAACAGCGGATCATTGACCGCAGAGGCAGTGCTTTATAAATAGCTTCCACTCCAGAGATGTCTGCAGGCTGCTTGGGATTAGTTAGTCAGAAGTTTATACATTTTTGTAATAATGACTCCCAAGAACATGGATAATAGCTAAAAACAAAAACATTGGGGTTCATTAGTTTCTTTAAATCGCACGAACGAAATGAATGCTTTTATAATAATTACTAGCCTTTGCCCGCGACTTCGTCTGCGTGAAATTTTTTGTTCCCCCGTCGCATCTCATCGCATTCCCCCGCTATTACTTCGTTTTATTTTTGCTCGGCTCCTGTTAAGAGCCCTAGCATGATGTTAAATAGCATATAGCCTTCCTCAAGAATCGTCAAATGCAAATATAATTTTGAAAATCCGACAGGTAGTTCCAGAGTATAGCGCGTTCAAACGAACTCTTCAGCTTTATAATTAGTAGGTACAGATTAAAATAGATTTACATAGGAAAATCGCTAATGTGACGCATTTCCCAAGTAAGATGACGCCTAGTCAAAGTTAAGTGTCAATAATAGGTAGGAATTGATTATTTGATCTTTTTATTTACCTTGATGGTACTTTATGACGCAGATTCTACATATACATATGCACATGATACAGTAGCACGCGGCTAGTAATTTTTTAAGCCAATCTTTGAAAATTTAGCAAGTGAATCGTGTCATTACAGGAGCAAGTATCTCTTAGAGAGCAGTGGTGACCCAGTGGTAACAGACGCGAGTTACGTGTTGTGGGTCGAAGGTTCGAACAAAGACAGGCGCTTTAGTTTGTGTTAATTATTTCATCACCACCGCTCTCACAACGATGAAGAAAAACACCGTGAGGAAACCGGCATGTCCTAGAAACAAAACTTTGAAGACATGTGACATATATCTGCCAACCCGCACTGGGCTCGCGTGGTAGATTACAGCACTCCCGCTCACCGAGAGGAGGCCATTATCTTAGCAGTGGGAACATTATAGGCTAATTATGTATCTCTTTGTGAAGATCTTAGCTATTACCTACATTATAATAAACAGAAACATTTAGTAAGAATACTTATACTATATACTTACTTATAATCTGAACTAAAAGTTTCATACAGCAGCGGAGTCCTGGGGGCCTAAAAAGGCCACTTTGGCTGAATCATAAAACTATTCATATCACGCAATTCATCTGTTTCACAGTTTCACACCTATATATCCCTGAAGGGTTAGGCAGAGGTGTACCTATAGCATTTTACGAATCTCCATACAAAACTGTCATACAGATGAAATTGCGTGATATCAATTGTTTAAACATATCTCGGAAGTACCTACCTAATTCCTTATTTTAGGCGTAGCGAATGGCAAAATAATATGACTGCTTTCACTTTTCTTCTATGTTAATCTTTAGATTAAGATACTTAGCTTTTTGAAGTAAAAAGCATATTTTCTAGGGTTAATTGTTTTTAATCGTGGTTATTTATTTTCGTTGTTTTTATAGTTTTGCTCACTACAACTATAAAAACATTGCGATTTAGATCGATAGACGTTGACCAGTTGATATGTAGATTGATCGCCTCAAAACGTTATCAATCGAATCAATCATCTCCGATCATGAATCGCCCATATCGATAACCACTTATCCGATCGACCGCAAAATCCAGTTGCACCTTTTTATTGCCAATCCAGTTGCATATTTTTATTATTTTTTAAATAAATGTTGTTGTTGTAAGTTCTGTGTTCTTATTTATTATATTCTCTAGGTAAAAAATGGTCGAATCGCAACCCGTGAAATATTTCTCATTGAGTAGTTCCGATGGCCATCTGTGGTCTTCATCATCAGTTCCACTTCACCAAATTATACCTACTTTCTGAATGCAAATGCTTGAGTTGTTGATGAAAATACCAAAAGTGCTATATGTATGCCTATAATATTTTATTTTCCCTCAATTCCTCATGGATCCTATCATCAGAACTGGATTTTGACAAAAATGGGACCAATCTGGAAGTATATCTTATCAAATAAAAAAAAAATCCAAATCGGTTCATAAATGACGGCGTACTGAGGTAACAAACAAAAAAAAAAAAACGTACAACCGAATTGAGAAAATTGAGAACCTCCTCCTTTTTTTGAAGTCGGTTAAAAATCATATTCGTCCATTCGATATTTTTGCGTCGCAGAAGAAGCCTACGTATATTTTGTCAATATACCTACTTATTACCTACTGTTTGCTTACAGCATGGCTAAGTGGTTAGCTGACGATGGTCATAGACACACAAGTATTTATTTACAGACATCAATTGCTTACTGAATGTTTTTTGATTTAAGAGCTTTTACGACGTACCTACGGCATTTCAAACAGAAATTTCCCTTGTTTTTCGAAATGAATAAACCGATTTTAATGAAACTTCATACGCATAAGCAGGATAGAAAGGTCTAAAAAGTTAGTAAAGAACATCTTTGAAATGTCTTATTTAAAAAAAGATAATAAATCTGTTTCTATGGAAAATTTAAAATCGGTCTAATTTGGCTGTAACACTATTTTTCGAAAATTTTTTTATACCTTTGTATCCTGCTTATGCGTACGAAGTTTGATTAAAATCGGTTCATTCATTTCGAAAAACAAGTGCTTGAAAGTTTTTATGAAATGCCGTAGGTACGTCGTAAACGCTCTTAAGTGTCTACCTAATAAATAAGTAGAAAAGAAATTTATTTATATGAAAGAGATTTTTCCTATTATAAATTGATTAATCCATATATGTAATTATAGCAGAATTGTCATTCATTGAGGGCTTTGAGCACACCTGTGCAAAAACTGATAGGTAGGTATCTACTATGTATGGTACAAACACGCTGTGGGTGTGTGTGTGTACACACGGTTACACATCAAGCTAAACATAACCAGTATAAGCTGAATTCAGATTGTACGAAAACCCTATACAATGCGAGGTCAACTCAAACTGGAAATGCATAGCTTGATGTGTAGCCGTGTGTACAATAAGCGCAGGAGTTCTCTGTACGGTACCATCCGAGACAATGGCGAAGTCGGAAACGTGTGTGTGTGTTTTATGTGCTGACGCGCTACTCGTCTTGACGCACATATTCACAGAGTGTTTATACACGTGGTTACCACAATTAAAGCGCGCGTCGCTTCATGAGCTAAAAATAGTGTATGATTTATGGTGTCTATGTCACAGCCAACTGGTTAAATTTAGCCGTTTAGTTAACCGCCTGGCCTTTGGAAGCAGTGCTCGCCTCGATTCGCTTTTTAAGCTCGCACGCAGTTGAAACCCGGTTTGCGATTCGCGGTTCTAACCTTTTTTTTTCCGGGTTTGATAATCAAGGGTGGGCGGCGGGGTCTGTCAGACTTTTACTAACTAAAAATCACCCCGGTGTTCCCTTCGTACACTTGGACCGGGGATCATGCGAACTTGTACGCCTTCCACGATCCCCTGCTGGTGCCAGCCCGCTTTTGCGGGTCACCACAAGTCCACGGGGGGAGTGAGGTGTAAAACGCCATCCCGCGTCGTCAATAGGGGCGCGCGTGGAACACTACACGTCGCCGCCTCGTGTCCTGCTAGATGGGGGGCGGCGGACGTCCCCAAGTCCGTCGTCCCTCAGGACCAATTTATGGGGGCTACAAGTTAGTTTACTTTTCTTTACATCGAATGTGTCCTCCCGACAGTTGACGCAGTGATGACACCGAGAGTCCGGCTCCCTGTTTATTATGCGACAATCACAGTTCTAAACTTCTAAATAACCTAACCCAAATTTGGTCGGCTTAGTTACTGCGACCAATTCGGCTCTCGCGTGATTGTTTACAGTTCCAACCTTAATATTGAATGTCATTCAGGCCGTTAGTTGAACGGCCGCCGTTTAGTTAAAAACGGCTCTAATGAAAACAGTTGGCCGCGACATCACACCGGGTTACTCTTGCAACGAACATAGGACAGCAAATGCCTCTCATGAAATCACCGTCATCCTCAAAGATATCGTCAGGATTATAATTAGGAGGTGGTTTACCTCTTTGAAACATGTTAATTATATCAGCATACATTATTCAATGTTTTAAAATTCATTTCATATTCATAACATCGATTGTACACAGGTGTCAATTAGTACCTAAATGCGCTTTGTTGACCCTTCACATCGCTTTGTTAAAATTATTTTATCAGCGACTTGTAAATTGGTTATGTTCTGAAGTGAATTTGAACAACCCCTGATTGGTGAAGTGAGTATGTGATAAGTGTTGCTAAAGATTTATTATGTTTACAAGTACGTTTCTGTCTGTCTATTCTGTAAATTACAGTCGTGAAAACTTAAGTGAAGTTAGTTGTCATTCCACCTGATGCTAGGCATTGACACTATTGACAGCTCAATTCAAGATTACATCACCTAAGTTTTGACGGTGAGAGTTTCTTTGAATAAATCGGCTGGTTTCTGCCTTCTAGACATCTAGCTAGAGTATATTATAGAGCGGTTGGTAGCCTAGGTACAGACGCCAGCACAACAACCTACCCGAAACTGTCAAAATTTCCCAATCAACTTTGAACCTAATGTTTTAGCAATAAAGTTGAAAATCTAATAAAGAAATTTGACAGATTCTAGTAGCTTGATGTGCTGGCGTCTGTACTTACAGAATTTAAGGTTTCCTGCTAAATAGAACCTTACATTATGCAAGTATTTGCAGAAAAATGATTCCTGTTGGATTTCATCACTTTAGCGAATTTAGAATAATTTAAAAATTGCATTTGTAGAATAAGTCGATTTTTTGATTTTATGCAGAATTGTTTTAGTCAAGCTAAAGAGTCTTGTTTAAAATAAAAATAAGTGAAATCCAACAGAGCCTTCTTATTGACGGCTGTTACCTATAGTGACGGTACCGTAGGGCTCCAATAGTCCACAGTAGGTACCTATACCTACTTATAATGATGCACCTAGATGTTTTTCATATAGCGTTAGAAATACTAAGTTACCGACTAGGGTCGTTATGTGGGCCTGTAAAAGCTTTTACAACAAGCTAGTCAAAGAATTTACAGGATTTCCGCAATGCTGGATTGGATACTTTTTTTATTGCGAAGAAAATGCCCAACGCATACCACGCCGTCCGGGGAGACGACGTTGTTATGTGGGGCTTGCACCCACTAAAAACTCCGCCTGTGCTCCTACCCTAACCTAATTCAACGATAAAAGAATTAAGGACCACCTTATCCACCCAAAGAATTAGGAATCCGCGCAAAAAAAATTAAACCTCATTTGTTTTCCAACATGCACGCGATCGAAGTAGCGGGCACAGCTTAACTTAATGAAGTAGGTACTGAGATAATACAGATTGCCCAATAGTTAGGTAAGTTTGTGTTGCCAGAATGTCGTGAGTGCGGACTATAATTATAATTGTCTGATAGGTACCTAATAGGTCACCTATCCCAAGACTGCCTAGTCACCTAGGCCCATAGTGCTTCATCACAGCGGCTCGCGATTGGGTAATAAACCTTTACGCTCAAACAGTGGTAGGTACTTACAAAGAACGCTGGCCCAGTAATAGTCACTAATTTTCCTATGGCGCAATATATGTTCGTAAAATAGTAGGGGTCCACTAAAATCAGCAAATTAATATTATTTGTAAATGATTGCTCCATTGGGCAACACAGGTACATAAACATAGCCATTTACCTAGAGATGTCCTTGGACACCATCATTATGAGTGCTTAACGATAAACAGGTGTTGGAATTTGTACTCTGAAAACCTCCAGTCTTAGGTAGGTACTACATCTACTTATAGGTTCATTAATTTGAATCAATCAATCAAACAAATGATTGTTTTAAGTAATCTAAAGTGCCAAACACAATTTTTGTTGAGTGGATTAGTCAGCCCTAGACACTGCGTTACCACCTACATAGGTAGGTCTAGCTCCGAGCTATTAAACAAAAATGTGTGTGAACAGTCACATGTGGTTACAAGGAAAGCCCTAAGTTAATCACCAATTCATCATTTACCTATTTCTGCTCCCAAGCAGCGTTGCTGTTTCAGTTTTGGGCGTTGGTGAAAAAACAGGTAGATATGTACAGTCAACAAAAGAGATAAGTATGCAGGAATTGCAGGATCGACGGATATATTTGAAGTTTAGTAAGAAACCGATGGATGTTCTAGAATAAAATAAAATTTTATTAATTGAAAACAAACAGCTCATTTTAATCAAATTAATTTCAGTCGACAGACATTTCAGCGTTGTCTCTGCATTAGCATTGCAGGTAAAAATCTCACCGTAATAACTTAGGTGAAGTGGTGAGCTTGATATAGTGAGCTGTCATTCCATCTGATGCTAGGGATTGACACTGACAGCACTGCTTGTCAGCTCACTTCGCCTAAGATTTCACGGTGAGATTTTTACAGAATAGACCGGATGGCTGCGCAGTAGCTACTCAGGTATGCACCGTCAGGCAGGCCCCACCTGTTGGTAAATGGTCACCTCGCCACCCCTAGCCTGCTTAATGCCACCTAATTACATCAAAATAATCTAAGAATTGCCTGTTGCCCTTGTAACAAGGTAAGCACATACATATAAGTAGATGGTACCCATCTACATTGTTGCTAGCCCTTTGGAGTCATCGGCCATGTAACTGACGGAGCCTGTTTAAGAATATCAAAACAGGTACGATCACTTTAACAAACGAGTTTTTAGTTTTCAACTAATGACAACCCGTTTCCTTCGTTAGGGATCAATTTGATACCTATTACTTTACGGGAGAGGGATATCGTCGAATGCATGCGAAGACGGACATTGCTTAACAGGAATCTAGTCATGTATATTTACATAAATAATGTTTATTTATTGCATCTAACTAGATTCTTTATGTTTATTTTCGTATCTACATGTTGCGGAATAAACTTGGTATTTTCAGTACCCTAATTGCGTAACAGACTTTCAATCACAACAGTAATGATTTTGAAGGATATTGC
Source organism: Gortyna flavago (assembly GCA_963669345.1). Classification (NCBI taxonomy): domain Eukaryota; kingdom Metazoa; phylum Arthropoda; class Insecta; order Lepidoptera; family Noctuidae; genus Gortyna; species Gortyna flavago. Next base: position 7,542,828 of record OY770131.1, read on the forward strand.
TAATCCATTGCTTCATTTGTTCGAAAAATTTGTCTGCTCAACACCGTAAATAACGCAATGAATGTTGTTGAACTGTCAAAACGAGAGCCATTGCTACTGTTAGTGTGTTACGTAAATACTCCACAGTTTAGTGATTACCTCGCCATCACTCAAAAAATCTATAGGATAAGTACCTAAGTACGTAAACCTGTTGGTTTGTAGTAACAAACCAACCAACCTTTGTTGCAGTGGATACTACTGTATCCACTGCATTTCCTAACAAAGGTTTGAAAAAAGGCAAGAGGCAAGATTCCTTACGACTAGGTAGGTACATCTACACTATGTACCTACGTAATTAACTAAGTATTCTCATTGATTGATGCCACGTGCCTATATACAGGCAGGCCGTGGCATGTTGTGTGCTTAGGTATAATCTGTCGCACACTCGCCGGATTTAAAGCACGATAAACGCATAATCGCAAGCAGTGTATTTGACGTTAAAGGAATCTGATTTTGCAATATTTTGTACGACTTGACATAAACAGTCACTCAGAAATGTTGTTGCACTTAGTTATTTCTGTATATTCGACTAAGATCTAAGTCCACTTCTACGAGATAAATTTTAATACCTATCGCCTATTTCAAAATTAATAGGTACAGCTATGTCATTTCTAGTTTAGTTGTTTGAGTCGAGATTTCTTTGGAGCTTATAACTGTAATTATATATATAAATTAAAAATGTAATTAAGTTTCAGATTAGAACTATTAGGAAGTCTGTTAATATCAAGATGATTTATTTATTTATTGCATACGGAAATGAGTAACGCCTGATACAAACAAAGCATTATGCGACAGGATGTCCCCACTAATCCAGCAACCGGACGTATGTTGTTAAAAAAGCTCTTTTCATGACTGTCACTTGTAACTATGGTGGTCAGTCTCAATTCATCGTGGGAAAACACGACAGACGGACAGATATGAAAAGAGCTATTCAACAACAATGTCTGTGGTGGCTGGGGACGCTTCTCATACATTTTGCCCATCCTCATTTGGTTTTGGTATGCGAAGTAGCACTTCCGTCCACCCAGATGCGCCTAAAAATTTTGTATGTGAATCGTACTCAAACAGGGATAATTTTGTATAATACTAAGGCACTCTTTTGTATAAAAATTAGAGCCAGTGTTTTGTATAAAAATTATCGCAAAATATGTGTGACAAATTGTCAAGCGAACGTAAACTACTGTGATTGGTTGAAGGATTTATCGACAACTAATCGCAACAGTTTACGAGCGCTTGACAATTTGTCACATTCATTTTCGTTCGAGAAACTGGCCCTAAGTCTCTATCTCGATCCTATTTATACAATTATGCAAGGTAAGGGAATAAAAATCTGCATCAATTGTAAAATCCTTTATTAAAGTAATAAATAAACTTGCAAAAGAGTGTACTCGCAGCAATTACTTGAGCAGGACTGTTGTGTCGGACTTGTCCGCCTGCGATCGAAGCAACCGGCACTCCACATTGCACAACACTTAAAGCATCGTAATACCAGAACATGATATAAAATAATACTTAAATATTATGGTGATGACTCGGCGCGGTCGGAGACTGTGCACATTCGCTATTTACCTAATTACCTACATTGAAACTCTACTTCTCAAAACCTTGAACAATTACACCCAGAGTACTTTAATTATTATCTAACGCAAAATGCTTGTTACCAAGTTGCGGTTAATTCTACAGTAATTGTACTGCAATGTACACAGCCTCTCACCGTTACAGGATTAAAAAATAAAAATCATTGTATATATACCCACAATTTATGATGAATTTGTTAACATTGTTCATTCATCAAACAATATATAGATATAACTAATTTAATATTTTTATAAGGTTTCATGCGGAAGCATGAGGTATTTGAGCACAGGGCATAGAAGGGAGAATTGAACTGCTGTTAGTAAAACTACACTGGATATCTAACAAATGTATGGTAACATAATTATTCTTGATTTATTTAGCATCTAATAATAAAAATATATTTACAAAAATCCGTTAACCTTTAATACACCTCGTTACACATGATACCATTCATAACTAAGTTTAATTTTAAAATAATTAAAATATATACATAATACAAAATGCCCATCTCACTTTCACCTATCGAGAATATACCAATATTTATTGTGACAAAAATATTGTTGTCATAATTTATTGATTGCAATAACAGATCCTTGCTTTCAGTTAACTATAGGAAAACTATATATCGCCAAAACGCGACTAGATTTCACATCAATCGAGACTTTGATTTTCAACAGTTCATAGAAACTTTCAATAACCATACTTTGTACTTAAGAAAATTACAAGGCAGTTAGATAATCCAAGCAAGATCCAAAATCGTGACTTTGTGCATCAACAAACTTTATAGAAGTAATAATGTTTATATTTAAATTCACTGTAGAAATATAGTCTGAAACATTATTCGCCCGGTCAGCGCACTATGCACTCACGTCGCACGTTCCACGAGGGTACACAGTCTCGTAGTGCAAACATCAGTCTCGGGGCCGGCGGATGGACACTAACGTGGAAGGTTCGAGATGGTCTTTATTCCTTTAACATTAGAGCACAGTTCACTAGCGAGCACTATGACACGGGGCGGCGCCGCACGAAGGCGTCGGCGCCCGACGACGCGTACGAGCTCGGCACCTGCGCCTCCGCCTCTTGCTTGTAGCCGTTTTTGCCGTTCAGCGAACTGCTGTCGTCCATGACCGTCTGGAAACATTTACATAAGTTATTACACGTTCTGAGTTTATCTTGGACATTACGGACATGAAGGAAAACATCGTGAGGAAACCTGGACTTATAGTTAATATAAGTCTGAAATCGTCAACCCGTCTTGAGCAGGCGTGGTGATCAATGCTCATGTCTCCTCTGCATGAGAAGAGGCCTTTGCCCTGCTGTGGGCCAATAATATGCTGGTATTATTGTACAATATACATAACTCATAGTCCATGTCAATATGCGCTCATGTGACGCACATGACTCAACAAGGTTGCTGAGATCACGCGGTGCCCTGAAGTGCTCAGCAAATAATCCTGATGCGGTAATTGCACATAAGAATGTGTGGTTGTTTTACTTATGTCGGGTTACAAAAACAAGTTGACATCTGCCACAAAAAAGCGGTGTTAGCATATCACTAAAACTGTATTTACAACTTTATTTATTTATTTATGTGAATTCTTTAGTATGCCTGGGGCGCTGAATACACTCAAACCTACCAACTTATTATTAAACAATAATAAGGTATAAAAAAGCCATCATAAGTATAACCATACTCATGATGGTTTTTTTCATATGTTCAGACCTATTTGCAAAGTCTACTTGAACCTATCAATCAAATAAATGTATCACCGTCAACATTTTTACGCCAATGAAAATGGTTATTTTATTCTGGTCAAATAAACGACTAATCTTTAATGATTCGTTAAACAATCACAACCAGGAAATCAGTAAATGTATTGACTGTTGTTTACCACGTTTTTGAACACACTCAAGGTTAACACAATCATGAAAAGTTAAAATTTCATAAGTAAGCACGTACTTTTCCTGCTAGACACGGAAGCGTGCGGGGCAGTACCGCGTAATGCGCTATTTGACTTTCCTGGTAACATCAAATTGTAATATTAACAGGGTTGGTTATGTCAAAACGAAACAAACCACAATTTCTATTATTAGGTAGGTACTACTATGCAGTTTAAAGTTATTGTGTATTATAGTATTTATATAATAAACAATAAGTAACATTATTGTGGCTGGCTGGAGGCCTTAATTCGAGGCATCCACAGGAAAGTCCGGTTAAGCAGTAGCCATCCTCATAAAGGATGAACTGCGAGATGCCATTTAAAAAAAAAAAAAAAGTAACATTATTGTTCATAGATGTATAGGCTCATGAGTTATGTCGTTTCCCTACAAATAACTAATACAAAAATAGTCCTAAACTTATGCTATAAAGATTTAAAATTAATAATAATGGGTGTTAAATACCATGCATAGTCCATTAGTTCTTGCTTTCCTGTCGGACTTGGAGTAGCGCGCCTTGTAGAAGTCGCTGAACAGGAACAGGAAGAGGAAGCCGTGCATCGCGATCCAGTAGACGAAGACGCGCGGGTACTGGCACGAAGGCCGGAACAACACTTGCAGCTGGTGGCTGAAGATCAGCACGAACTGGACCTGGGGGGATTAGATTTACTCTGTATAAGTATAGATAATCTCAGGATAATGTCCTGTTTTCTGCACATTACAGGAACAGAACAGATGCTCTTCTACTATGCGTATCAATGGCAAATAAAAAAAGTTGTTGAGAAACTTCAAAAATCATGTTTGGCCCAAAATGCAGTGACACAGTCATAAGATCCTCAAGTGCACAGGTGGCAGGACATGGATGCTACTGACGAATTAATTGCACATAAAACAATTACAGGCATGAATTGTCAAGGGGTCGGTCAGTCAGAAAGATGAAGCTAGTTGCCCATTCCAAAGCGTAGTTGATACCTATGGAGAAGAACGGGCAAGAAACTCCACGGACACTCTCTTAAATCAAAATATGGTTACAAGATATTGGGTACATGATGAAGGTGCCAGACTCATAGCCTCTTGGACCGACGCAATTTAACACGTTGAACGCCAAGCAACAGACACAATAGAAAATCTATTGTTCGCGGTCACCGGTGACCGCGTTGGCAGTCAACGTGTTAAGTTGCCATCGACACGGGAAGACAAAGAATAATCCTGACATAATGTTAATCCTGCCTCATTTGCAATTAGTTTGGCCCGCGGGTCGACATCAACTTAGCGTTGGCCTCGCGTGGTAGGTAATCTAACGAGTTATAAAACGTACCCAAGTTTAATTGTTGAACTGTCAGATAACTTTTATTTTAGGAATATAAATGGCGGTTTGACAGATTTTAGCTAGACTTCAGACTAGCAGCGCCCCGCGGTTTCACCCGCATAAGTATCGATCCCGTAGGAATATCGGGATAAAAACTAGCCTATGTGTGAATCCAGGGTGTCAGCTACCTCCATACCAAATTTTATCAAAATTGGTTCAGCCGTTTGTGCGTGAAGAAGTAACAAACATACAAACACACTCACAAACTCTCGCCGTTATAATATTAGTGTGATAAACGTTTCCTGAGTATTGAAAAATCAGCATTGTACAAGTATATTAGAGAGTATAGTCAAAGCAAAACACGTGCGCGAGCCATATGACTTTTATGTCATTGACATACCTATAGGTAAGTTTTAAATTGTGATGGTTGGCGCGTGCTAATGAAATGCAATAACACCTACATACAGCAGTACCTATATTTATAGCTGCAAATTACGATGATAATGCCGAAACGAACATCAACAAATCAAACCATAACAACACTGCTGCTTTTTGCTTGTTTATTTTTGGACGATCGTCTCTGTACTGTGTTTTGATAGGCACTTTTTTGCCACAACTCTAATATTAGCTAAGCTAGTTCAGACTTACCCGGAACAAATTAAATGAGAAAAGATTTTATTTCTGTAAGTAGCAGACAAACACTTTTATACGTCTATAATATTTTAAAAACTAGATGAGGTCTGCGTTTCCTATCTGACTACTCTGAGAAGGCCGAAACAAACTCAGAGGTCACAATCTCTTTTAAAGTCCAGACATAATCTTGGTCAGATCATATAATTATGAAGACCTGTCCAGCCAGTGCACTCATTTGTGCTGCTCAACTCAGAACTTCAGGAGCTCAACGACAAGTTTTCTTAAGTTATTTATACATTAATTTTAATTGAAGTTTTTTTTTCACTAACGTGTTTGTCGGACATTTACAACTTCGACAACAAAAACAGTCGTGAGATTTAATTTAAGTAAAAAAAACTTATATTTAACACAATTATCATTCGACATGGCCAATTTTCCATATATGTTTTTTTTCCTTCATTCAATTATGTTATTACTTATTTATGAAAACAAAAGTACACTGTCTTGAATACACGGATTTTTTTCCCATAATTTTATAGTCCTTCTTAATACTTGTTTGCAAAAAAATATATTCAAAATAAGAAAAATATAGGTATCTTATTTTAAGTACTTAACACAACTATAATAAGGTTTATCAACACATTTTGCACTTACCATCTGGAAAGCGGTGAGGTACTTCTTCCACCAGATGTACTTCTGGTACTTGGGGCCCATAGCAGCCACCATGTAGTAGAAGTACATAACAATGTGGACGAAGGTATTGAGGAGGGCGAAGAATGTGCTGTGACCACCTGTTGAACAACAAAATCTATACTTATAATAAATCTGTAGAAGTGAAAATTCTGTACATTGAAAATATCAAAAAAATAAATGGCACTAGACCGACACCGAACCCAAAATGTGATTAAAAAAATTTTTGTCTGTCTGTTTGTTCAGGCATCACGCAAAAAGTACCGGTTTGATTACGATGAAACTTGGTATAATTATTCTTTAATATCCTGGGCACCACACTAGGTCCTTTTTATCCCGGAAAAGTACAATAAAAAACAAACTTAATTTTGCGGTTCGATCCCTAGACCCGATTACTGTACCAACCGCAAATAATAAGTTTGTCGTAGGTTACGTCACCCGCACTGTAAATGTAGTGCTGAAGGTTGAATTTGGCTTGCACCGTTCGCAGCACAGTTCACAGTTCGTTCTTATTAGCATTCTATAAATTGTATGTTTTAACTGCTATTGTACTTGCAATTCTAAAGTAGAGTTATTTAGGTTTATTTTTATAAGTCGTAGGTACCTATAGATTTTAATTTTAAAGTATGGGTAGATATTTGTTAGTGTACGTAGTGACCGTAGGTTATTTTATAAAACTGTTAGGTAGGATTAGTCATTCGTATAGATATTAGTTTTTAGGGATTTTGCTTATTTATTGAGTTTAGATTAGTTATCATCAGAAATATGTTTATTTAGGTAGGTAGGTATTTTATTTTCTGTTATTGAGTTTTTTTTATTAGGTAGGTACTTAGGTTTACTTTTATAATCTAATATAACATTCAAAGTCCTGTGATCCTGTCTGACTGATTATATCAATGCACAGCCTAAACCGCTGGTCATAGATACATTAAATTTGGAGAGTGTGTTCTTTGTGAAGTGTATATATGTATCGAATAAGAAAGGGTTTTTCGAAATTCCACTCCTAAGAGGATGAATGGGGGGAGGGTGAAATTTCACGCGGACGAAGTCGCGGGCAGAAGCTAGTATGAAATAACTTTAATTCCTACACAATAAAGTTCAGTTTATGCTACAACTTCAAACATTTTTATAACTTTTTCATTAGTGCTAGTCACTCTGAAATCAGCTTAATCGTCATTGAAATAAAGTTGATATTTTTTAACTTGAAATAGGGTGGGCACTGCGCACTTTTACTAAGTATATATAGTACAAATTAATCAGTCCATGCATTTATTCATGGGTATACTTTAGATAAATTAGTTTTCGTTATTTTAACGGTAATGATTAATGCATTATGCATATTAATCACGCGTTTGACCATATGAATGCTACTACATCGACCGATACATTGTATATGAAAAATACACTGCCCTTTCCAAACTGTTTCATAACCAGAGGAATTCTGTAGTACCTACAATTCCAATATATTTGGGGGCGTAGTGTTGGTCGTGAGACGCCCCCCAGCTAGATGGACAAATGACCTCAAGAGGGTGGCTGGCATAGACTGGATGCGGAAGGCGGAGGACAGGGTGTTGTGGCGCAGCATGGGAGAAGCCTATGTCCAGCAGTGGACTGAGTTGATTGTTGAATTGGGGTCGGCGCAATCGCAAAGTAACTATCATTAATTTTCTTCTACCATTCTCAATAATCCAAAATCTTAGCATAATTCAAGTGAATATACCACTTCAAATTTATGAAAGACGCAATACACACGACGACAGCACTGTATAAACATTAAAAATTGTCATGCTCACTTAGCACCGATACGTCATATTCACATTCGTACGTGATCTAATAGAGTAAGTAAGTATAGACAATTAGTTAAATAAACGAAACACGGATCTGAATAAGTATCGTCAATATTAAAGCTATAATACCTACATACAAAGCAAATTATTTGTCGAATAAATTATCAATTCACTTTTTTTTACTTATTGCGGATGTTTTTCGCTTATCATAATAATAGCGACTTATTATCATAGCTTGAGTTCATTGTAAACTTTTCAATGAAGTCACTCAATGCAAATAAAATACTATTGCTAACTACGCTACGTTACTTCAACCGATTATAAACGACGTTCAAGTAAGGCTAATATTATACATATATAGGTGATTGGAAGATAGGTGCAAAGCTTTAAGGCAAAGATATTAGAGACAATTTAGAACCATTTAAGCCTTGTTGTCTTAGACGAAGTTAACCATATTAAAGGCTCATGAAACTTATAACGCCAACGTATTTTTTTTAAGCGTTCGAATCGCTTTACATGGCTAATAGGTGCTAGCTAGACTACACCTAATATTAGGTCCTTACATATGAAATTAGCGTTTTGTCGTACTGACCACTTTGATCTGAAATATCTCCTCTTTGGTTAAGAATTCCAAATTGAAATTTATAAATTCATTTAGCTGGTACATTTGAGTTTTGAAAACAGTCATTCATTTGTTTTTCCTCATTATTTTTTTCTTTGGCGTCGCTTATTACCGCACAATGGAAAACATGAAATATCGGTATATTTACGAGTACGAGTTCTACCGTGGCATCAGTGCTGCAGAAACAGCTCGAAGGATTAATGATGTGTACGGCGCTGGTGTTGCAAAAGAAAGCACGGTACGATTTTGGTTTCAACGTTTTCGTTCTGGAAATTTCGACCTTCAAAACCAACTCCGTGGACGGCCGGAGACCAAAGTGGAAAATGAAGAATTAAAGGCTATTGTGGAAGCGGATCCATCACAAAGCACTTCAGAGATAGCTGCAGGCTTCGGGGTAACTGATAAAACTGTATTAATCCACTTGAAGCAAATCGGGAAAGTAAAAAATCTTTAACGATGGGTACCTCATGAATTGAGTAAAACGAACTTGCAAACACGCGTCGACTGTTGTGTTACTTTGCTCAACCGACACAATAATGAAGGGATTTTAAATCGAATCATTACTTGTGATGAAAAGTGGATACTGTACGATAATCGGAAGCGCTCGTCGCAATGGCTAAACCCTGGAGAACCAGCCAAATACTGCCCTAAACGAAAATTGACTCAGAAAAAGTTATTTGTGAGTGTTTGGTGGACTAGCGCCGGTGTCGTTCACTACAGCTTTCTAAAATTTGGCCAAACGATTACGGCAGATATCTATTGTCAGCAACTGCAAACCATGAAGGAAGAGCTAGCTGCTAAACAACCGAGATTGGTCAATCGCTCTAGGCCACTGCTGCTTCTCGACAACGCAAGACCACACACTGCACAACAAACCACTAAGTTAGATGAGCTTCAATTGGAATGTCTGCGACATCCACCGTACTCCCCGGACCTTGCTCCAACAGATTACCATTTTTTCCGGAATTTGGACAACTTCTTACAAGGAAAAAAATTCAACTCCGATGCGGCAGTCCAAACCGCTTTCAAAGAGTTCATTGATTCTCGCCCCCATGGTTTTTTTTTGTAAAGGTATCAATGAACTACCTATGAGATGGCAAAAGTGCATAGATAACAATGGTGCATACTTCGATTAATTAAATATATTTTCCAAAAAAAAAAGACCTTATATTCCTCCCGTACAAAACGCCAATTTCATATGTAAGGACCTAATTTAAAGGTATTTAGGACCTAGTTTCAAGGTTTACCTTAAAACTAAAATTTTTGATATTATCATCCTTGGGTACCCATAATGTCAAGTTACGCAAAACTAAACTATTTTGGATATCCAAGACCAAGGATATTAACCGAAATAGTAGGTATTGCGTACCTTGGGATTGCGAATATCTAAGACCCTACTACTCATAAATCTACTTTAGGATTTCCACATCTGTCCAAAACGGTATCCAAATAAAACCACGCGACTATTGGATTTGGAAGAGATTGCATAATAATTTACTATGGCCATTTTCGCTGAACTTGGCGCCGAAATCCAAAAAGATAACGACTGTCGAGGCTAACTGGAATCTGAGGCTGTTAAGTTATTAAAAGCGGTGGTTTTTTGTAAAAAACTAATTATCGAGATCACTTCATTTTTACGTTATTTTCATTTCATTGTTTCTAATACACAAAGACAAAAAAAAAATGTTTCTGCCAAACAAGTACCTCTGCCTTGAATCTGTATTCCGGTTAAAGTGTTGAGGTGAGATGAATTGTAATATCAAAGAATCAGAAACTAGACACTAAACAGATTGCAACATTGTGTGAATTGTTTTTATTGGCAAATTTTTTTATGTCTCATAATGTCAATGTCAAATGACTCGTATGTCAAATAGACAATTAATATTCTCTTTCTCTGCTTTGCCGCGTTAAATTATACTCGTTACAAATTTTCACTCCATGGTTTCATTAAAGTAATTATAATCATTTATTAATTTGCGAATATGGGTACAAAAGAAAAGGTCTCATACAAACAATAGTGTCCATTAGCCATACCCTACCTTAAGGCATGCAAAACAAATACACAGGTATCTACGAAACTAGAATTTAACAATAAAAGACATTAATTAAGATATCGTATGGAGTAACATTATATAAGTTTATCCTGCAAATATTCAGTGACAGAGTAATATGCTTTTTTTAGTAACAGTTTTTTTATATTGTTTTTAAATATATTTATATCACCTATCTCCAGAAATGAATTTGGTACATGGTTTTATATATGCGTGGAGCCATACATAATATACTTTTATTTAATAACGCTGTTTATTTGTTTTATTGCTTGGTAAACATATATTGAATTTATATCTTTTGCTAATTAACTTATTAAAGTAGTTTGTATTTTTCTTAACGAACATTATAACCTCTAATACCTATAATATACATGGTAACGTAAGAATATTTAATTTTAAAAATGATGAAAGTAGTCACAAGTAACCCAAAACCCATCATACATCTTCATGGTAGCAGATCCTGGTTGGTTTGCTTACCTGATTACTCGGAATAACACTGAAAATCCTAATAATAATCGTCGTCGAAAAATTTCCACCGCGTGGCGTCATAAAGTTTGTCGTGATACATAATCCGAAGAAATGTCTATAAATTCGTTATTTGAGGTGAGATGTTGAAGTACCTAAATATGGTTTTTCTATTTCGTGTAACTTGTTAAGTACGTGGAATAGAGATTTAACATTTTTATATATGTTTCTTGACTCTTTGGTCTAGTATCATGTAACAAAAGGAATACACGATTCAATGAATTTAACTCGATACAAAAAAATTGCAAAGTTATATCTATTTTTTTACTTTTTTCGACACCACGGCGTAACGCTTATGAGTTATTCAATGGAATTTACTTTAAAACATAGAGAATTATCATATCAAAGTTTACTCAAAGTACCTAGTTTTAAATTTAATTCATTTATTTTATTAAATAACCCTCCTTTTGGGCTTCGCCGCAGTCGGGTAAAAAGGAGTAAATTCGCTGTATACCTCGTTTTATTCCGAGCGCACGCACATTATAGCCATCACTCTTCTTTTGCTTTTAGTAAGTATCAAAAGTAATTGCATCACTTTCACTAGCTTAGTTGGTTTTCGAGGATTTTAGATTTTCGAGGAACTTAGCGCCTTTGAAAAACTCGTTGGCCGTGATGATCAGTGGGTCGTCTTAGGACTCTAAGACTTTTAGAGGATTTGAATTTATTATTATTAAAACTTACATTTATGAGTTTATTGTTGCTAACGGGGTCTTGATGTGCAATTTTCCTACTAGCTTCTGCCAGCGGCTTCGCCCGCGAGGTATGTCGATAAAAACTATCCTACGTCCTTCCCCTGGATGCAATCTATCCCTCTGCCAAATTTTATCGAAATTCGTTCAATGGTTTAGGCGTGAAAAGGTAACATACAGACAGAGTTACTTTCGAATTTATAATAATAGTATGGATTTACATTATTTGTTAGTTTACGAACCTTCGAATGTTCTGTTTAGGTATGTATTTATGATTCTTATCTCAGATAAGTTTTCATTGTATGACCTCTGACAGTTATAGACTATTTTAACATTTAGCCACAAGGCCAGCGTTAAGGATTACAATATTCAGGCTTTGACTAAGCTTATTGATTGACATTATTAATATTTTTGACATTAAGGTAAGGTAATACGGGATGGTGTCTGCAACTCCGCGTCAATGCACGTATTTTGCGTTGATAATATAGATAATATCATTAGACATCAATCATAATAGTGATTTCTGTTTCAAGTATGAGGGATAATCCGCTATGTAGGTAGGTATAAATAACCAACGTAATATGGAAGGTAAAAATGCTACCAGTTCCGAATATCCTACATGCCCAGAGCACTGTAATTAACTTTTAATTTAATTTTGCGCTTAGGAATGTGATTAGAATCAAAACAAAGCTTTGGTCACCTCCATCACTCTATGAAATTAAAAACTGTTGTACCTATAGTAAACCCTCACCGTGCATTTGAATACAATGTTATAACTTTTAGCTCAATAGTCGCGAAGTGCGTGTCCGGAACGCATGTCGTAAATAATAATGTGTGCTCACCACGCACTGACCCAATTATATTTCGTATATTTTTGACAACTAGGCTACCTGCATGTGTTAATAATATCATTATTTACAATAGCAGCAAAAAAAAAAACTATATTGCTAATGGGCCTGCACCTGACCTCGATCACGCTTGATGGAAAGTAATGGATGAGGTCTATGATGGAGCGAACGTGCTCAGAAGATGCCTGTTCATTCTTGCTTTGAAGGCAGACGGGTTAAATGTGGAAGGCAACACAAACGCTGGCAGAGAGTTATACACTTTGGCTGTGAGCATAATAAATGTGGAGGAGAAGCGCTGAGTACGACAGATCCGGATATTAACCAAGTGTGGATGGTACGCTGCCAGTACGGCTGGTAGTCCGGTAGTAAAAGAGTAATCGTTTGGAACACGCTCTATAGTAATAATAACTTTAAAACCTTTGATGTCTTAGAATTTTATCTGTTGTGATTGGCTGTTGTTATTTCAGCAGATTGAGTAATTTATGTGGCCTACCCAAATGTCCTTTCTTTGGTATTGTTCGTCGAATCGTTGAGCTCTTAGGTTTTGAGTTGAGCTGCACTATTTCTGACAAATGCGTGCACTGACTGGACCAGGTCCTCTCAATCTGTGTGGTTCTTTCCTCAAAACACCATCTCAGACATCGATCTACACGGTCTTCATATAACCTGACCAAGATTGTGTCTGGACTTTAAAAGAGACTGTGACCTCTGAGTTTGTTTCGGCCTTTCTTCTCAGAGTAGTCAGATAGGAAACGCCGACCTCATCTAGTTTAAAAAAAAATATGATTGACGTGTAAGTGTTTGTGCAAACCTACTTAAAAAAATAAAGTCATTTATCATTTATCAACGGCCAACCACTTCTTTTTTTTGTTAATTAAACCTTTTAGACACCACGTGTTAGCTACGAATATTTAATATGTCCCAGTAATTAATTTTGTCTCTCGATCCCATGGCAATTCCATGTACTTATTAAACTCTTCTGTCAAAGCACATTATCTATTGGGCGTAAAATATTAATAACACAATCAGCCTTTAGGGATTATTTCGACACTTTTCTTTTTGTTATTTCATTCTGAGATAGTTCTTAAATGTAGGTACTTAGTTGTAACTGTGGTTTAAAAATGTACAAGATAATATTTTTTTTTTGCCTTGTGGCTTGGCTAGGACTTATCATGCATGACTATAATGTTTCGAGACTAAATAACTAACATGTAGATCGACCAATTTCGATACCGGACGGGTTAACAACCTCTCCGTGCCCCTGAAACCTACGCACCACTACATCGACATCGTGATTTCAAACGGTCATTACCAGCCGTCGGAAAAGTTTGACACTTTTGACTACTTTGCATCTTTAACTTCTTGCTCTCCGTAACTTGGCGACGAGGTCAACGTGGTAATTTCTGATATTCATTACTATACATATAAATGTTTCGAACAAGGAACGAAATATGGGTAGACACAGAACAAATTTAATAAATAATTTAAGAGCGTTTACGCCGTACGGCATTTCATACAAACTTTCAAGCGATTTTTTTTCGAAATGAATGAACGGATTTTAATGAAACTTTATAAGCATAAGCAGGATACAAAGTTCTAAAAAGTTAGCTGAGAACATTTTCGAAAAATTGTGTTACAGCCAAATTAGACCGATTTTAAAGTTTCCATAGAAACAGAGATTTCCAGTTATCTTTTTTTAAATAAGACATTTCGAAAATGTTCTCACCTAACTTTTTAGACCTTTGTATCCTGCTTATGCGTATGAAGTTTAATTAAAATCGGTTTATTTATTTCGAAAAACAACGGCTTGAAAGTTTAAATGAAATGCCGTACGGCGTAAACGCTCTTAATCAAATGATTTTCGGATTTTTTAGGAATTGGATGTGGGGTGAACAAGGCGAATGTGAAAAAAAAAACCATTTTGGTAAGCCTTTTTTTTTAGGATGGGAAATCATCAAATGACCCCTCCCGCTCTGGGTGGAGCGGAAGGGAGTGTCAGACTCTGACTAAAACCCATCCGTGTTACTTCCTTAGCTCTTTATGTTCCGGGGTAGCGGTAACCCTTTCGGACAATCCCGCTGCCCCGGCAGGCTTCGGCCCTAACGGGCCCCTCCTTTGATGCTGACATCTCTTTGAAGCGCGCGTGGAACACATACGCGCCGTCCAGCACGGGCCTGGTCCTGATCGGACAGCGAAGCGAGTTTTGGTAAGCCTGGATGTAGGTCTTAAAAAGTTGTGTTGGTAGGCTTAGGTGCTTATGATGTTCTGAATGGTAGAATTGACTGACCTGGAGCAAACTTGAGTCCGAACCACACCGACATGGGCATGATGCCGTGGTGTATCACATGCAGCGTAGACACATGCTCGTTTTTCTTGCGCAGCACGAAGAAAAGTGTGTCCATGAACTCCGTGAATTTGCTAAAGTAGTACCACCAGCATGTGTTCGCCATCTGAGCCAATAACATTGGTTACATTAGAAATACAGCATCTAAATCGATATTTATAGAAGACTTAACAGTTCAGTATTAGGTATTACGAAAACGTCTAAATAAGGCAGACTCTTAGGCTTGAACTGAATTCCTCTGACGCTGATAAAGCACCACTCTGAGATGCTGACGTTTTCTTTCTTACTGATGACCAGATCTCCCATGTATCAACGATTCTTATCAGCGTAGGACGAACTCGGGTAAAACTCAGGCCTCACTATTAAATCTGTCGTCAAATCTATGTTAAGTCAGTTGTTCAGCAACTGTTAATCGATGCTTTCAGAAACAAGCACAATGTCAAAATATAATAGTATATTTTTCGTGCATTTACTCGTAAGTAGGTATAAAGCTATTTTAGGCAAAAATAATTAGTGAAATGCTTAATATGGCAGTAGGTAACTAGTACATGACCGCAAACCATATTTAATTTTAAATACCTAACATTAATAAAACTGTTTATAAGTTCTATCCTTTCCAATCTACCAAAAATGTCTACGTGTGAATTAATTAATTAGAGGATATTATGTATTATGCTTTTACGTGTACAAAACTGGCGATCAACAATGTCATTAGTAAATCATTTCATGTAGTACGTGCGTAGGTAAGGTTAATCACATAGTCACCGATACCTCGTTTACCTAAGTACCTGTTTAAACATTCATAAATAAATAATATGCTATTTTTTTTACACGGTTTTAATGATTATATACGTAAAGGTCTAGGGAATCGCTAATGAAGGTGTCCTTCTTGCAGCATTAGCGTCAAGCTCGTAAAACGATTGTTGACATTATATTATTATTTGTGCGTTTGTGTGTCGCTGTGTTTATTATTAATTAGCAAGTCAAAGACGGAAGAATTTCAACCTTGATTGTTCTTTTGTCCAGTCACCTACAGCAATTAAATTAAATTTTGGCAGAAATAGCAACTTAGGTGGAGTTGCTGACACCGCTAACCTCAGCAATGAATTTAAAGGACATGCCCAAAAATGGTTTTTTATTATTCAATAATTCTAACCAGGATAAGTTTAAATATATTTGGATAGACATCCCAAAAACTAGTTGTTCTAACTATATCATACATTTTTAAACACCTCCAATTTTGAGAAAAATCGTTTTTATTTTAGTGTGAATTTACTTCTAAAATGAACGAACCTTTCTAAATATCTGAGATAATATAGTGAATACACTCAAAAAAATAAGAAACTTGTCAAAATTGACACAATGTACTGCGATTACTGTCATTAGTGACAGTTTCATTAGTGTCATTACTGTCAATCAATATTTGATTTATTAGTATCTCAATGTGAACGAAATGAAATTACTTTAATTTAATCAGATTATTTATTTACATAAAGAATAGAACAGAATTTTTCATTTAATGGAGTAACCAAGACTCAAACAAGATTGTAAGTAAAACTTACGACTATGTTAGTAGGTACAGACACTAAACAAAAACACAAGAAATAACGATTGGTCATCGTTGCGACCTTGGAATATTGTGATCGGAAGTTGATCAAAAACCTTTCGACAATAATTAATACCCTATTTAAAAACTGAATTAATATGCTATAAGCATTGATTTTTATACATAAATGGCTATAACTAATTCGACGCAAATGTTACAGTTTTGTAAATGAAATAAAACATTTTTTTTTTGGTTTTGGTCATTGACATAGTTTTGAAATCATTAGGTTTAGTTATAAATGTTGGTAGGTATTTCTTTTATTGATTTTCTTAATTTTCAATGGTCTTCTCTTATTAAAACATTGTCTAGAAACTGAGCAGGTGGAGTTACATCATATTGATGCCGAGCCCATTAAAGATACCAGACAATTTATTGTCATCACATGAGCACAGCTTCCTACAGTCCTTTTCCCAATTATGCAAAAATATATGTGTGTAATACACTATTACTGTAATGGCGTGATTTTATTCATCCTCTGATCAAAGCTGCTTCATGTGATGACGAAATGCTTGGAATATTTAGTTGTAAATCTTAAGTCTGTAAAAGTAGGTACCGTTCGGCCAAATAATGTGTTCCACATAATAATAAACGCGAGCCTTTCCTAATCCAAATAAAACTGAATCTGGCATTTCCTTGGTGGGAAACTGAACTGTGGCATTTGAGCATTTATCTGGACGAAACTGGCTCTGCGTCTTAAGTTGATGCCCAATCACATGGTCATCTAACTAAATAATGTTTATTTTCTGATTAGCTCTTTCCAGTAGGTATAGTTTGGGAATCAGCGGGATGGAAATGGTTTAAAATGGCTCCTGCAATTTTTAAATCATCCATTAGATTTCTAGACCCCGAGACCCTATATTGAAATATTTATTGACATAAATAATTATTCTACTCTGGCCGCATTTCGAATTGGCTATAATCGCTCACAGCACTGAAATCGTCTCACATGCGTTCCGTATTAGATATTACGATTATGACAGCTGAGAGCTGTCAACAATTCGGAACGCTCGTGAACGCACTCACAGTGCTTACTCAATGTCAAACGACATTACAGGAGTATTTCTTTGTGTAAACACCACATTTGTTCTTCAGTTCTTCTTCTTTGGTTAGGTGGCGACTGTCAGCCAGACGCACAATTTCGAAAACGCCACGTTAGTTTAATTTAAAGATATGATGCAACTCCAAACAAAACACACTGACACATCCTCATCCTCACACACACACACTGCCATTTTTGACAGCGCTCACGGTGATATTATTACAATGCATGCTTGGCGTTATCGCAAGATGGCGCATGTCATGACGTCATCTATGACGATTCACGGGATATCGTAATCGCGGTCACGCTAATTCGGTACGGGTTAAGCACGCTCAAATCGATTATTCCTAATTCGGAACGCACCCTCTGCGTTATTGACGCCATGTCACACTGTCATATTTGACAGATGAATAGAATCCGTAAATTTTAAATATGACATTGTCAAGGTGTGTGGCTGTTTTAATTTGGGCTGCCATCAACAAATAAAATAATTAAATAGTTTATATGTTTTCTCCGAAATGCAGGGGTTTAAAAATATAATTTCGATGGTTCCAAGTTCCATATTTTTGAAACTTTTATTTGATGTAGTTTGATTCTGGTTAGATTTTTCTCGGAATAAAAAACCAACGTCCGTACAAAAAGCGGACATCTCCTTTTGGCAGAAATAGCAACTTGGGTGGAGTTGCTGACACCGCTAACCTCACCAAAAATAATAAGATAAAACATAGTTTCCAGTGTCTTATGTGCGAATATAATGACACACTATGTTATCTTGCATAGTTACCTATTAAAAAAGACTACAAATGCTAAATCAAAGGCATATAATTTTATTCGAATAGGCACGTAAAAGGCACTTTTGAACGTCAAAAACGAAAACGAATGTTGTTGATGATTAACAAGCTTCTACCAGCGGCTTTGCCCGCGTGGATATCGGAAATTATCCCACGGAAACGTGCTACCGAGACAAAAAGTCTATGTCTTTCCCTAGGATGTCATCTATCTCCTTGCTAAATTTTAAAGAAATCCGTTCAGTGTTTTAGGCGTGAAAAGGTGAAATACAGACGGAGTTACTTTCGAATTTATAATATTAGTATGGATTGTTTTAATTTATAAATGCTATAAAGGTATATTTCCCAGTAAATAATTCAATAGTCCAGATATTTTTAATTGGATTATTATAATTGAATTCTTAGCTGTTCTGTGTTTGTTATTAGTTTCACATCCATCTATTATTTAAACTAAAATAGGTACCTACTAAAATATAGGTAAGTACTTAAACTCACATTTTTAATTTGATAGACCAAAATGACAACTAATTTATATGTGTACTAAATAAGCAGTACTTTTAGTCTAGCAAATAAAAAATTAGAGTTTAGTTTTAAAAATTAAGCAAACGGCTGGCCGTCGATAGACATTCCTATGGTTGTTTTACTATGTATTTAGTTTTGCCGGTCGTCTAAATGTCGTCGGTCAGGGCCGCGGTGTACCTAACGCAAACAGAAACTATGTAGATTTAAGGAAATAAGATAGACGACTGCTTCCCCTTTACACTCTCATATTGGTAACGGAAAGTATTAGTGTCGGAAATTTATTATTTACGAGCTGACCCGACAGACGTCATGTCCAAATTTCAATAATTTTTAGATTTTCCGATTTGTTTAAATTTTCTCGGCAACTTTTCAAGTTTTTCTTTCCGGAAGAACCTGATTCGGGCTATTACGAATATTTTAAAACTAAAACTTGCCAAATCGGTCCAGCTGTTCTGAAGTGATGCGCTTACCAACGAACAGCATTTTATTTTTATTTAGATTCACGCCCTTTAGAAGTAACGAATTTAGAATCTTACCCTCATTGCCATCGGACTCCGTGAATAGTCGACAAGCTGACACGTAAAGTTATATTGACCCCACCAGCCGCTCATCAAGTACTGTGAAAATAAAATAAAAAAACATTAATTAATAAACGAACTCAAAGGTTTTTACCTAAGGTTATTCTACTGTGATTCTATTTAAAGTAATATTTATTTGTGTAATAAAACTAAAACGTATCAAAGGGACCCCGGTCGTTAAGCTCGCTCAAGAATTTAGAAATTGCAGTGATTAAAAGACCTACGACTTAAATATCTATAAATTGGTTCGGTTAATCTGAGTCGATCGACTTTTTATGTATCAAGTGTTGATGACGATCTTATAATTTCACAAGAAATATAAATATAGCTTGCGTGACCAAGTTATAGCTAGTTACTAATATCAAGTCGTTTGTAAGTTCAGTGGCCTGTGTGCGTGTTCTGCCCCAGCACGAGGCTATTTACCCTCTAAGTGGCAAAGACCCTTACCTCATAAAATATCCAGGCACTGAATAGTGTTTGTGCAAGGTTATAGATGACTAGCACGCTGCGCAGTTCGAAGGGCTTGCGATTCGCCATAAATCGAGGGCCGAGCACCCGCGAGCAGTACGCGTAGCAGACACACGCAGCCATTGTGGGCCATAGCGATGACATCATCGGCCAGTCCTTTACACGGGGATCTAGAAATGAAAATTAACTAACTGATTAAAAAATAAAAGTAAGCCAGAAATCAAGATTAACATCGGTGAGAATGGACTCATAAGTATGGTAAAGCAAGTAAACACACACACAACACTTCTACAGGTTTTATTAAATGCAACATCTAGTTGTTTCTCAGTCTTGCAATTAAAGCACGCAATTGTGTACGATGCACGAGAGGTAATTAAGTACACAGAAAGAATTCTTAATCTTATTATAGCTTGCTAAAGTGCCTACCTCAAAAGTTACCTACACATTTAGTAAGAAAGGAGTAAGTGATAACGAGTAAGTATCATGTATAAAATGTTTAAATACGTAATTTTGTACGACCTGTTTGGGAAAATACCATTAGTATGAAAATTTTAGAGCATTTTTCCCAGTAGAGTTAATAAATTATGCATGCGAAATAGACTGTCAATAAAGTAATATAACATACAAACATTTGCTCAAGAAAACGTGTACGTTGCTTATAAGCCATATAAATATTAAAAGATGACATTAAAATCCTTGTATTTTTAAAACTTGTGATTTTTCATGCTGCCCTCTATTAGCAACGGTATTCTGTATCGAAATACGTATAAAAAACTTTTGGTTAGACAGTTTATTATAATGATAAAGTCCTAAAAAAAATGCCGATGGCGGTTAGCTGTCTGCTGAAAGTTATACTGTCAGTATTGCATTGTCAATAACTTTTTGTCTGATTCGATTAGGTAGTCATAGTTTGGGATTATGAAACACTCATATTATCAGTCGATAGGTAATTCATAATTATTTACACTTCGATATTAGTCATTTTACAGGTTGGCGACATCGACGCGCAACTCTGAACCCCCCTGCGTTGATTTCTTTAGTCAGTTTTTTTTATATAAATGAGCTGTTCAATCAATGATTTCAAAAGTATTATGTCAATGTGTTCAGTACAATTTTGACCTTGAGGTTATTGCTCTTTTATATAAAACAGCAGATTTTTTGTTTAGTCATTTGCTGAATTCATGCTGCCATCCTGTATAATGTACGTATTTTATAAAGACAGTAGTCAGATTTAGTTTTCTTTTCACAGGCAATACTATTGTTTTCTACCCTTTTTTATTTAGGTCAATATTTTTTGTAAGTATGTATATGGTTGTTCGCACAATACATAGGTTTGGAAGAAACAAGAGGAGGCCTTTGCCCAGCAGTGGGACACAACGTACGATAACAAAAAAAAAACTTGGTTTGCCATTAGGTACGTAGGTATGTAGATTAAGACCTTTAAACCTGATAAATGTTCCAATCTCTTCCGCATTTGTAATCGTTGTACGATTACAAATTAAAATAGCAGGCTTAATAGTTTACAAAGTTTTCAAAACAATGCATGTTCAAATAAAATTATAAAAATTTATTGTTTTACGTAGCGCTTATAATTTGCAAAAGGTCAGCCATTACGTGACATTGCAAATTCTATCAAAGAAATCAGCTTATAAATTTTGTACAATGACAGACCACAGCTGGACAAGAGCATTACACAAAATTGCTAGAAAACAAACCAAGAATACGATACTTTGGCTATTTTACTCAGTCGACGTACAATGGCTGCAAGAAGATAAATAACTCATACAATAATCATATTTTTTAGCTCAGTAACCGAGACTGATAGGTTTCGAGGCCGCTAGCGCAGTTGACATAACTTCTGCCGGAGAAGGCGCAAGCGCAACGATACAGGCAGAGTGGGGTTGCGCCTGAGTGTGAATCGTTCCGCAGTTCTTATGTAATGTATTGAGCAAACTCGTATACCCGACTAAACACTATCGGCGCGCGTTGTCTTCACACTCGGGACGAGATTTGTTAAAACTCTTCAATAAACATAAAATAATTTCACATAAAGTGTTTCAACTTGAAACACTGATACTTTCAACATAAAATGTTTTTCTAAAATAACATTTGTCTGTAAATTACATACCAAATTATTAATATACGAGTACACGTGGAGACGACGACACCACAATAATTTAAAACTCGTATATTTAATTACCTAATGACGTTCCCAGTCTTACCTAATTGAAAAATCAAATAGGTATATATCCAATAGTTTAGTTCCTATAGCTAGTCGGATGATCGAAAATTCATAGTCGACCAATCACTACTAGTTTGTTTTGTTTGAAAAAATCTTTTTTTGCAGTGTTTACGACGTACCTACGGCATTTCATACAAACTGTCATGCCCTAATTTTTCGAAATGAATGAACCGATTTTAATGAAAGTAGACTACAAAGGTCTAAAAAGTTAGTAAAGAACATTTTCGACATGTCTTATTTAAAAAAAGATAATTGGAAATCTCTGTTTCTATGGAAAATTTAAAATCGGTCTAATTTGGTTGTAACACTATTATTCGAAAATGTTCTTAACTAACTTTTTAGACTTTTGTATCCTGCTTATGCGTACGAAGTTCCTTCATTTCGACGGGCTTGAAATTTTTTATGAAATGCCGTACGTCGTAAATGCTCTTAATATTTTTTTGAAAGTTATAGTACTAAAAACTATTTTCATTTATTGTCGTATTGTTAGAGTTAATTAATAGACAATACGTTAAACTTACCTGAAGCTACAGAGAAAATAACCAAGATAATCAATGTTACGTTACGTCAATTTGCTTATGGGATATAGGTAGATACTCTTACCAACTTGTTAAAAAAACTAATTTAGTACCTACCTAATTATTATTCGAAAAAAAAAAAAACTTACCACTCCTATTGTCCAATAGGTCTCTGTACCAATTATATAAGGTTGCCATCTTTGGGAAGGTTTCTCTAACGACTAATTAAATCTGCAACAAAAGAAAAAATATTAACATGACAATATCCAGAGATTGATTTATTTAAGAACAATATAAAAGATTTAAATAAATCTATGGCGATACAACAAAAAAAAAACATGGAATAAAAAAATGTACTTAAAGATAAAAATGCGATCTAGGTAACTGATTGTTTTCTATATTTAAATTTAGAAGCATATGAGCAGAATATAAATATCGTATAGTTATCTTTATAATAACTGGTTGAGTACGAAGAGCGTACGCTACGCTGTCAACAAAGAATTTTAACTGAGTTTTTGTCATTAGTGAACCCGCGAACTAAGAGTAATTCTTCAAGTCTTGCAACACCGCGTGCCAGGTGGTTGAAGTTGCATTTTCTAGAAAGAATGAATTAAATATTTGAATGATCATTTAGCAGTTAAACAGTCCTATTGAAGTAAAAATCCAAATTAGGTGGTCATTGTTTTGTCATTATGCCATTGCCAACTTAATAAAAAACACGGCTATGTGACCTTGCCCAAAATCGGTAATAATGCGAGGTCTATACTGACTATTAATATTAAGTTTTTAGTCAATTTATCTCATCAATTATTTTAATTAACTAAATACAGTAACATATATATAAATAGCCGTTATTTTCTACAGAATAGATTTAGAATCTCATTAGTTTTTTTTCCTAATTGAATTATTTAAGCACAGTGATCTTTGTTTACCGCTAAAATTATAATTATTCGTTTCTATATGATTCTATTTCAAGTGATGTCTGACTTATACCTATTCATCAGGTCAAAAATTGTTGGGGTTACCAGCTAAATAAGATAATAATATGCTTGGGAATACTGCTCCCCACCAAGAATCAACTGTCAGTTATGAAAAATATAGTAAAAAGAAAATAATAATAAAAGGCTGTTAAGAATTAATTTTTTTAAACTGAAAACCAGCTAAAACTTCCCCTTTATTAATAAACGTTGTGTTAGGTTTGTCTAACTTAATAAATTTTTTTAATTGGAGGTACTTAAGGTTACCTAATAGTTTACTTGTTTATCTTTACTCCTAATTTATGAAACAGCCTATTATTGTCCCACTTCTCACACAGAAACGGCATGGGCATTGATCAATTGATCACCACGCTTGCTCAAGGCGGATTGGCGATTTCTCACTTATACTAATTATAATTCAAGCAGGTTTATCATGTAAAAACTTAGGTGAAGTAAATTTTCATTTCACCTGATACCAGGGATTGGCACTATCACACTATTGTAAGTTCACTTCACCTTAGTTGCCACGATTAGATTTTTACAGAATAAATCGTTGCGGCGGCGGCGGCGGTTTCCTCGCCATGTTTTCCTTCACAGATGTCGGTGATGTCCAAGATACCTACACTATGAACGCACATATGAATGGAAAAGTTACATTACGCACGGCTACACATAAAGCTATACACATAACCAGTATAAGCTGACTTCTGATTGTACGAAAAACCTAGATAATGCGAGGTCAAAAAAAAAACAACTGGAAAAGTATAGCTTGATGTGTAGCCATGTGTAGGTACACACACCTCATGCATAAGCCATCACATTAAATAAAGGGAATTACACGTTTTTTTTACTTATTGTTTACTGGTTGGAAGAGTACTTACAGTAAGAACCAAAGGAACGTGTATTATTTTATTATGATGATGACTGACTGACAATATTAAAATATAGGATATAATAAAGCCTTTGTTTACACGACGATATATTTTATGAGTGACCTTGATCTGTTAGTGCTTGTCTAATGGACCATAACCTACTGCTGACCATTTAAGCTTTTTAGAGAGTACAATACGAGGCAGTGACTTATGTATATTAAATGCTTATATTAAACTGGAAAAACCTGCACAGAAATTTAACCTGCTATACAGGTATTATATACGTATACGAATTGAAAAATTGTGTAAACAAATAGTTTATCGGAACCCTGCAATCGCAATTTTGCGGGTTTTTGTACTGTACGTTTTTGATCAACGTTTTTTACACAAAACATCCTTAATTTCATGAAACATAATATTATTACCTAAAATATGGTAATGGAAACGGAACGGCAAAAGTCAGGTAGGTAACACTTGTCGGCATTGTCCTTACAATCTAGCCATTCAAACTGGAGATTTCACATATGGAATGACTGATTATTCCGCAGTTGCATCACATTATACATTGCTATTCGCTACTAAGCCAAGCAGAAGGGGGGCGAATGGCGCGATCACAAGACCTGTTTACGTCGTTGTCGGTCAAATCGCACCTGACAGCTGATCTGACAATTTGCTCAATAACATTAGGCTGAGAGACCTTATTTTTAAATCATTAAACATCTTGCACTAACATTTCCATTTATCAATTTCAAAATCTTTTAAATTTGATTCAGTAGAGGCTCACGGCCGGTCGGAAGTTAATTTGGCACGTAGGTTTGTTTCTAAACCTCACGTCTTCATATGTTTTTGGACTATTGTCACGTTCCGTGAATTGATGATACCCTTTGTTACGGCAGCGAAATTCTAGATCATGTTGATACAAAATCGCCA
Organism: Gortyna flavago; assembly: GCA_963669345.1. Classification (NCBI taxonomy): domain Eukaryota; kingdom Metazoa; phylum Arthropoda; class Insecta; order Lepidoptera; family Noctuidae; genus Gortyna; species Gortyna flavago. The sequence goes on from OY770131.1 coordinate 7,568,421, forward strand.
ATGCTATGAATCAAAGCGCCACCAGTTTTGTCAACTTGGTCGGTTAAGTTTCCTATTAAAGCAAACAATAAAGGGAAATTAGATGCAAAATACGTCAATTACTTCGTATCATGTACTTGTATACTTAATAATCGGGTAGGACAGGTGACAAGGTTAGTTGATGATCATTATACATCATGACCGTGAAATAAATAAATCGCTTGATGCCGACTTTATGGCGGCTACGCTTGTGCGAGCCGGTAGTGGCTGAAGCGAACGAGATGACACGACACGGCGCGGGCTGCAGGCGGCTGTTGCACAACCGCCTATTGTAGCCGACCTTGACCTGCTCTTCACGGCAAAATTCACTTACGCTCGCCTACACTTGAGCCCGATTACCCATTTGCAAGTTTAACGATTACATAATTTAAGTTTTTAATTTTATACATGCTTTCATAAAATATTAGAATAATTTCATGCCTAATTTGCTTAATTACTTCCTAAAAATAATTGTCACGAATGCAGAAAGCAAACTTTCTGCATTCGTGACAATTATTTTTGGAAATTTGGAACTGGTTTTTCAAAGCTATATTTTGTTATATTTAATTTAACTTCATTTTGCCTTCGTTACTTAACTTAATTTTTTTAAATAACTTCTTGATGAGTCCTATTATTTGGAAGTTAGAAACTTATCAGCACCGTCTAACAAAAATCCAATAGGTATATAGATATATAAAGAAAAAAAAAACTGTTTCTAGCCACTATGGTTGGACGAGACGCCCGGCTTTCCGGTTTCCGACTTAGGTATTGGTATTCGTGTGACATCCTAGATGTGCCAAGAACAGATGAACTCATTTATTTTATTCCTTACATCGCGGTCGTAACATTCTAAATTATATAGAAATATCTTTTACCGATTAGTCATAGACTTGAAATTTAATTTTAATAATAATTTTAATTTTTTTTTTTTTTGAAATGTGCTATCCATTAAATTTCAAGTCTATGAGTAATCGCTAAGAGCAAACACCAAATTAATTATTTATCCTTGTCCAAGGAAAAACCGTTTACACGCAGTACGGGGACCGTAAACGTTTTCGTCTCGAGTGTTCTATGAAGCAGTCACAACTTTCACCGGGCCGCGGTCCATAGTCCGCAGGCTTTACGTAAGGGTGTTGCGCCAGACGTCCGCGCCCGCGCCCTGCGGTACCACTGACCCACTGCCACAGACTCGTACGCACCACACACCACTATTCGACAACCATCCCGTCAGCTTTGAGCGTTGCGTTATATTTATTTATGGCCTATCGCACATACTAAGTCGCACTTAAATTTTTTTGCAAATGTTAAAAATATTTTTGTTGCATTGAGAAATTTTAATGCAACGTTTGCATTTTTACTGACTATAAAAAATAGAAGTTCCAACTCGGAGTCCAATTTCGAAAAAAAATTTGTCGTGTAAATTACATTGTTTTACAACAAGGTGCGTCAAAATTCAAGAAAGATGGCTAACTGTAATAAGTAAACACGGTAATTAGATACTTACCTACTGGATAAATGCATACCTACATTAATGCAATAAACGTTCCTAAATGGATGCAAATATGCAAACAATCCTAATTTTCATGTTGTTAAAATAGTAGATTGTACATCTAGTGTATGAAAGAAGCCATTATATCCTGAGACGTTTATATCCACCAGAGCCGCAGGCGAGGGTGGGTCGTTAAGTCGAGGGGTAAAATGGCTCGTTTATGCCCGAGTTATATATGTCGCAGCCAACTGGTTAAATTAGCCGTTCAGTTAACCGCCTAGCCTTTTAACTAAACGGCGGCCGTTCAACTAACGGCCTGAATAATATTCAATTACAGTTTAGGTTGGAAGTCTGTAACGAATCACGTGCGAGCCGAATTGGTCGCAGTAACTAAGCCAGGGCACCCCGACCAAATGGGTTAGGTTAGAACTGTGATGCTCGCGTGAAGAGCCATCTGCGGGATGTCGGGCCGGACTTGTCGGACGCTCAGTTCGGCTTTCGGGGCTGAGCGTTCGACGGTGGACGGGGCAGGTGCAGGGGGCGATGGAGGCGGGGGACGGAGTGTTGGCGGTGTCGTTCGACATTGCCAACGCCTTCAACTCTGTTCCCCACTCCACCATCCTAGAGGCGCTCCGGTTCCACGGAGTGCCTCGATACCTGCGCAGTCTGCTGGCCAGCTACCTGGAGGACCGGGCGATCCTCCTGGTGTACAGAACTGGCCAGGTCCGGCGATATCCCGCCGAGGCCGGCGTTCCACAGGGGTCAGTCTTAGGACCTCTCCTTTGGAACGTCGGCTTCGACTGGCTCTTGCGGGGAACTCTCCTCCGAGGCACGAGTGTCGTCTGCTACGCGGACGACCCTCTCCTCACCGCCCGGGGGGAGAGTTTCAGGGAGGCGGCCAACCTGGCCTCGGCGGGCGGATCCTTGGTCGCAGCGAGGATCCGCCGCCTAGGTCTGAAGGTGGCGCTGCACAAGACCGAGGCCGTGTGGTTTCACGGGCCTCGGCAGCGCCCCCCGCCTGACGCCCACATCTTCGTGGAGGGCGTCAGGATCGAGGTCAAGGCCCAGATGAAACATCTGGGCCTCGTGATCGACAGCAGGTGGCGCTTCGGCCCGCATTTTAGCGGGCTGTCGGTGCGCCTGCTGAAGACAGCGGGGGCGCTGTCGTGGCTTCTCCCCAATTTGGGGGGGCCCAGCGCACGATGTCGGCAACTCTACGCCGGCATCCTGAAGAGCATGGCCCTGTACGGGGCCCCCATCTGGGAGGACTCCCTCCGAAGGAGGGAGAACGCCGCCGCGTTGCGGGCGCCCCAGAGGGCCATAACTCAGCGGGTTGCGCGGGCCTACCGCACGGTCGGCTGTGCAGCGGCGTGCGCTCTGGCTGGCACCCCGCCTTGGGAGCTCGAGGCGTGGGTGCTCGCCAGAGTGCACGAATGGACGGCGGAGCGGAGGGCGAGAGGAGAACGCCCCGCCCCGGAAGAGCGGGAGGCCGTCCGGCGGGAGGCGAGGGACGCCATCGTCGTCCATTGGACGGCGGACCTCGCCACCGCAGCCTTCGGCCGCCGAACCCTCGACGCGCTCGGGCCGGTTGTGCGGGACTGGCTCGAGCGGCGGCACGGGTTCCTCTCATTCCGTCTGGTGCAGGTGCTGTCTGGGCACGGCTGTTTCGGATCGTACCTGCACCGGATCGGACGGGAGGAGACGCCGTCGTGTCACGGCTGTGGCGCGGCGGAGGACACGGCGCAGCACACTCTCGCGGTGTGCCCGTCGTGGTCCGAACCGCGCCGCAGTCTCACGGCGGCGATCGGAACGGACCTCTCGCTCCCCGGCGTGGTCAACGCCATGCTGAGGGACGAGGGGTCCTGGGCGGCAGTCGCCTCCTTCTGCGAACACGTCATGTCCCAGAAGGAGGCGGCGGAGTGCGCGCGGGAGGAAGACCCTCTCGCGGCGCCGCTCCGAAGGCGGAGGAGGGGTCGAAGAAGACGTCAGTATGACGGTCATCTCCGACTCCTCCCAGGTAGAGGCCAGCAGGCGACGGGTGCGGGGGCACCCTCGCTTGCATCGCACGCGCCTCCACCAGTGTCGGACGGGAATGGCCAGGTGTTCTCGGCCATTCCCGTCGCCCCCCAGCTCCCGCTCGGGGGGCACGCGGGGCCCGCCAGCTAGGCGGGCATGCGCCGGGAGGGTCGTGGAAAGTAAAGGCTGAGCCGGTTTCCCATGACCCTCCCATCACGGGGACGAGGGAACACCGCTGAGTTTTAGTGGGTATACTGCCGCTCTGGCAGGGAGTCCCACATACTCCGTCTCGTCCCCAGACGAGTGGAGATGCATAAAGCATTTCTCAGCGACAAAAAAAAAAAAAAGTTTAGAACTGTGATCAACCGCGTGCGAGCCGAGAGAGCGAAGCGAGGCGAGCACTACTTCTAAAGGCCAGGCAGTTAACTGAACGGCTAATTTAACCAGTTGGCTGCGACATATACACTCTGCTTTTCACTTCGATTGCGAGAAAATGAAATAGGCATAAAGTATATAACAGTATTTTCACCGTTCAATAATGTTGCAAAATTGAAGAAGAGAATAGCAAATTTCGCGCCACAAAACCATTTAAAAGTTCTTTTTTTAAATTTTCCATGTGTCGTTCGACTTGGGTACTTCATACCGAGTCATAAAAACGCTTCTTTACGTTTTAAAAAAATTAATGACAACTAGTTTTATTAAATTTACGATAGAAAACACGGAAGTGATACAAAATAAAGCATATTAAATAAAATAACGACTAATCTGTGACGTTTTATTGTGCGCGTGCTGATTGTCTTAGTTCTAGAAAAAAAAAACTATGCACCAGAACATAAAAAGCGACTTTGTCGCCTACGCACAACATAAAGACAAACTTTTAGAGCATGAGAAGTGAAAAAATATTTTCTATCACATCCATTCACAAAGAGCAACTTAACGTATTCTTCGTAAACAGGGACTAAAATAGCTATTTAATCCCTAGGGACTAAAAGTGATTTGAATTTGGAATGTGGATATTGTTAGTAAAAGTTCCAATCATCAAAAAGATCAATCACGAACATTGTATGAACAAGTAACAAGCTGTATGATAAAGTAAAATGCGCGCGAGAGAAATTACAAAAAAAAGCTGTGAAAAATAAAAAACGCGCGAAAAGCATTCTGCCTTCGTTCGTTGTTTACTCAAATTAGGATTTTACTTAGTTTTATAATAAATACATATGTATTCCTCAAGTAGTTGTATGTAAATAAATAAACGTACTATTCTTATTCATAAGTTGCACTTATTTTTTCATAGAGGGTGATAAAAAGTAGTGTCCACCTCGGGAGCAATACTATTTTAAGCTCAAGTGACGACCCGTCGCTGACCTCGGGATTCTACTCTAGAATACTTCGCTCCACTCTGAATTCAAAGAAACACTCTCGCCTTCATAATAGTTGTTTGCTCCCTTGGCAAACAATCTACCTACTATAATAATGCTGATTTGCCATAATGAAGACAAAAAGGCAATAATTAAATCCATTAACTTAGATGATCATTACAACTTGCCTAAACAAAAAGAAAAGTTATTACCTGTAACTGTTATGCAGTTTGGCAGTCATTATGTACAGTGGCGTGCATTGGTTTTCAGAATAGGTAGGCACTAGGCAGGCACTTGGCCGGGTCTGGTCTAGGCAGACGCGGTCACTAATCAGAAACATAAAACAAAAGTATCTATTACCTAACAAAAAACAAAGTTTAACAGCCGCCATGTTAGATTTTCATTTTGACTTTATTTACGGCTCCAACAACCTCCAAAACCATGAAAACGGCACCCATGATGAGAACTATTAAAAAAATTACAGCCGCCATCTTGGATTTTCATTTTTATCTCACTATCGGCAATCTCAATATCCATCCCTTTCTTTCTTCGCACGGCCAAATTACGAACGAATTACAAATTACGATTTTAACATTCATAATTTCATACTCGGTTGGATTTGAGTAGGCATGCCTACTTTAGGGTGATAAATTGCGAAGGTCGAACTTCATAGTATTACGCGTGAGACGTATGTATTTTTAATTTCGTCGTATTAACTTGCACGAGTAAAGACCAATGATAACGCGCGAATAGTATACGGGAGCCGAGTAGGCCGTCTGGCGAATGCCTACTGCCGCGCGTGTTTATAGGAAGATTTTGTTTTTTCATAAGTATGATAATTTACTGTGGGTAAAAAATACAATTATACTTAATTAATTAATTTACAATTACACTAAAATGTAATTGACAGGCTTATGGTGATTTATCGAGGTAGGCACTGCTTTTATGCCTATATGGAATGCACGCCACTGTTTATGTATGTTATTGTTAATACAGATATTGAATAAACAAATAAATAAAATAAGAAAAGAAATACCGAGATACTCTATTTAGAAAGAAAACAAATGATAAATGATTTATTTTCTGTAAGTAGGTTAAAAACGGTGCTTATTATATAATCATTATTTTGATAGTTCTTTAGCGTCGGTTAATCATTATGCACCCATCACGCGATAATCCAGCGGTCAATTCTGTTAAAATCTCAGCGTAAAAACTTAGGTGTAGTGAGCTGTCACCCAATATCAGTTGAAATGACACTTGAAAGCTCCCTTCAAGCAGTTGAAGCTCACTTCAACTAAGTTTTCATGGTGAGATTTTTACAGAATAAACCTCTAGATCTAAATATAGCTGCCTATAAACTCGATCGTTCTCACCCGTTGTAAACAAATTGTATGGTCGTTTATTAAATTCACCACTTATTAAGAATACACTGTTAACACTATTAATGATCTTAATCTTGAAGGCATATGAACACCACACAACTTGACCGTGGAAGACAAAATGTGACAAATTATAATTAGCTACTTGTATAAATCAAGTAAGCCATGACCTTCACAAAATTTATTTTTAGTTGCGATCTATGTGGCTTTTATTTTAAGTAGGTAAGTACCCGCTTAGGGTTATTAAATATTGAATAAGTACATGATTGTATTATTAATTTATCAATTCCCATACATTGAAAATAGTTAAGTAGATGCTTACTTGGTAACAAAACGCGAGAGAATCCGAACAAAAAGCATAGTTCTTAATAAAATAAAAATATGTTCAGTTCTGTGTTTCTTTTCTTACATACGGTTATCAAAGTTTTTTTTTAATTGTTTTAACTTACACTTAAATGTCAGCACTGCAGCAATATCGTTAAGTTATTTATGGTAATTGGCTGTTCCTTGAACTCTTTCTGAACTTCTCAAGATCAGCAAACAACTAGAATATTCGATGTTAATTTGTTTACATTGAGATAGGTACTACAGATTTCCTCATGTGTAATGTCAAATGCAAAGGAGAAAGGGTACCACCGTACTATGGGTTTCTGCCCTGAAGCCCAATAGCCATAAGATATATACCAATAGAAAGACTTTTTCAAGTAGAACCTTTGCTTCTGACACGATTTTTGCCAATTGTTAGTTAGTTCCGATTTATTAATGACCTAAATGGTGACAACTTGGGCACCGAAGTTAAGGAATTCTTGGTGCCCAATAGCCATAAGATGTATATACATTGTACAGCAATGAAAAGAGCTTTTTAAGGAGAACCTTTGCTACAAACACGACTTTTACCATTGTTAGTCAGTTTGGAATTCATGACCTAAATAGGTGACAACTTGGGCACCGAAGTTAAGGAATTTTAGGCGCCCAATAGACATAAGATATACTTACATCAATGGAAAGAACTTTTCAAGGAGGACCTTTGTTACTGACACGACTTTTGCCAATTCTTAGTCAGTTCGGAGTTAATGACTTAAATATATGACTACTTGGGCACAGAAGTTTGGGAATGTTCTTGGCGCCCAATAGACATAAGATATACATCAATGGAAAGAACTTTTCAAGGAGAACCTTTGTTACTAACACGACTATTTAAAATTCATAATATAAAAATAATCGTTCCAATGTTTTAAAATGTCCGTTTATAGGCTTAGAAGATGATGTTTGCATGACAGAACGAATGAAAGTTAATTAATTGACGAAATACCAGAAAATTACAATATGGGACCTAAAAAGGCCACTTTGGCAGAATCATAAAACAATTCATATCACGCAATTTCATCTGTATGACAGTTTTGTATGGAGATTCGTAAAATGCTATAGGTACACCTCTGCCTAACCCTTCAGGGATATATAGGTGTGAAACTGTCAAACAGATGAATTGCGTGACATGAATTGTTTTATGATTCTGCCAAAGCGGCCTTGTTAGGTCCCTAACTTAATTTACTCTCATTTAGAGCTCTTTAACATCAAAATAAGGTGATGTGATAACAGAAATTAATAAAAAATGATTAAACATGGGAAAATCAAATGAATTTGGAATGAGTCATTATCGTTACATTCGAACAGTGTATCGCAATTCTCGTCCATGAAGCGATGTGGAACCTCGCAGAGGACAGCGACACGGCGCGAACGCAGCGTTGCGTAAATTCATCGATATGCAGCGATGATCAATTAGATAGGAACCTCGTGAAATCTTTGTCAGTCGCTTATATAACCTACGATAGAACAATAACAGCCCTATTTAACACTTTGGCGTGCAATTAAGTTAATTAAAGGTTTTGGTAAAACAATTGGTTCTATAATGACTATTTTGGAGAATTTCGAATTGATTTGCTTTCTGGTTACAAGAAAGGTCACTTACTACATCAAATGTTGTAATTTACCGGTATGACCGAGTAACACACTTTGTTCGCCTTTTTGCCCAAACCATTTTAATTGAGAAGACTGATTACTTGAGCACTACTATGTAGGTATTGCTGCAGTTAAAGTTACAACAATATGGCCAGTATTCAGATGTGTAACATAAATACATGCATTACTCCACTTGCATCAAACAAGGAAGCTAATATTAATTGCAACATCTTGTATCAAGTCGGAGATTTAACCTGAAACAAAAGATTGTAAAGCGAAACTGGATGCTATCTTGCTAAGGTAGCAATGAGATATTAATTAGCCGCTAAACAAAAATATTTTTTAAGAAAGAAAGAAATCGGAAGAGATCGTAGAAGATAAGGCCGCATATTGTATATTTTGTAGTGTTCATTATATTTTTTTGTTATGTATTTTCTGGTGTACATTAAAGTATATAGAAATAATAAATAAATAGGTAATTAATAAATATGTAACTTAAATATTGTCATCATACTTGCATTTTAGTTCTTAATTATTGGCGGAGTTTGTAGCAGAGTTAAAGGAAAAACTTGAACAATTTACGAACAAGTTGCACGATAGTATTGCAATTGCATTTCAGCGATATCTACTGCATTGTTCAGTTTAGAAAACAAGAATGATAAAGTCATCAATAAAGTGTGTTATTTAAAGGAAAATAACGAGAAAACTGACCTATATCCTTAATAGCTTCCTGAGAACGAGTTTATAACACAAACTTGCTGTCGTAGTCAGTCGTAGTAATCTTTATTTTTTATTAGTCGAACTAATTAATAAATTACAAATTATTGGTAGCACTTACGTGTACGATGTTCAGTAAAACGGGCTTAGAACAACGAAAGGACGATACTGTCCTTTCTATAGGAGCGTGTCTGTTATGTACACCGTGTGAATACAAATAATAAAAAACAAGCAGGTCGACTTTCGCGTTGTTGATGTATGTGCACGCGCAGGTGTTGGCGTCCACCGGCGCGGCGGACACTGACTGACATGCGCTCGCGCTGCCGCGGCCTACCATCGCGCCATCGTCTTTACAAACTATCTGCGTCACAATGCCGCGTCACACAAACGTCATTGTGCTTGGCACCAATTATAATCCGACCCCCGACCTCTTATCATGAGGATTTGCCGAGTAAACTGCTTAATTTAGTTCCGGACGTAATAATAGATACCTGCCTTGTACCTTTATGTTAACTAAATACAAAGAAGCTGTGCACTAAGAAATTACTTCATCAGTTTGCTTTTGTCTATCGTTTTAATCTTTATTTTTACGAATTTCATTATTTAATTTGTTTCCTTTCTTAAAAATGTGTAACACCATTTTTATATGAGCAAAATTTTCGCTATCAAGTATAATAGCAAATCCAAGTTTGTAAGTTCCTTTTGATGTGTTAAGGTTACCTTAAACCTACACTACTATAATATAATTTTATAAAACTTTCGAGGATATAAGTACCTTCCTATTTGGAAGCCTCCTATATTGGTATCGGACACGTATACTCAATATGCGGAAAGGCCTTCGCTTGGCTTTGTACGTAGAAGTAAATTTTAAAAAACATTGTAAGGTTTTGAATGTCAACTTACCGGCTGTCAAGTTACAAATAAACCCAAAAATAATTTTATTTTAAAAAAATTGTACACTTAGGGCCTGTTTTCCCTAGATCTAGGGAAATTCACCAACCGGTCCCAACTGTTTTTAGGGTTCCGATCTTAAAAGAAGAAAACCGAACCTTTATAAGATCACTTTCTTCTCCGTCTGTCACAGAGTTTTATCTCGCTCGAGATCTATGCAACGTATGAATTTCGGCGTAGATCTCGGTGACGCGGGTACACAGATCGCCAAACACTTGTACTGAATAGTAATTAATTACGATTAATATTGTGTGACAAAATGCGGATGTACTGCCTAACCCTGCGGGGATAGGTACAGGTGTGATGTTATGTTAGCTGTTATTTTGTAAGTATTCGATGAACGATGTCAACATCTCAGCAAAAACACGTTTTTTGTATGTACACCCTTAAATGTTTTACTTTATTTATTTTTATTATTCGTTGTTACAGCGGCAATAGAAATAGATATACACTGAAAATTCCAACTGTCTACCTATTACGGTTCATGAGATACACAGCCCGCCGATAGAGAAACGGCCGGACGGACGGACAGATGGACAGACGGGCAGCGGAGGCTTAGTAATAGGGTCCCGTTGGAACCCTTTGGGTACGAAATCCTAAAAAGGCAAGCCAAGGTTCTTTTAAAAAGATTTTTACTATAAATACAATCATCACCTGCTTAGCCTTTTCCCAACTAAGTTGGAGACGGGTTCCAGTCTAACCGGATGCAGCGGAATACCAGTATTTTACATGGAGCGACTGGATATCTGACCTCCACAACCCAGTTACTGGGTAATACGACACCCCTTGGTAAGACTGGTTGTCAGACTTTTGGGTTTCTGACTACCCGTAACGACTGTCAACGATCCACGAATGACAGCCGGGACGTCTTACGTGCTTTCCGAGTCACGGAGGGGTCTCGGTATGTAAAGATGGTCACCCATCCACAGACCAACCGCGGCAAGTGTAGCTTAACCTGATCGATTGACCTGTGCGGTTGTTATTATTTAGCCACGGACCCCTCCCTTTAGTATAAATACAATCATCAATAATAATACCATACAACAGGTAGGTAATTTTATACACAATGGAATAACAAGTTTTTCATGCATAGCATTGATATTAAAATGCGATTAAGAAAAATCTACTAAACCCAAAGAACGCTTTTATTGTTTGTTTGCATAATAAATTAATAAATAATTCTGGGGCGTATAAAACGTCAATGCTTTTTTTTAAACTAAGAATTACCTACTGAAAATGTAAATGTAAAAATCAGGGTTCGCTGATATAATTATATCAAAACTACAAATTTAACAGATACAAAGTTTAACCCTAGCAACACTAAACTTGACAAAAATCTACAATTTGGATTACCTTTCCCGAAGTGGCAATCTAATCATAAGTTTCGGGGATTCACCAACGGTTAGGTTTTTATTGAAATGCAAACCTTATATCCATAACATAAGGTTTATAGTAGGTTACGTTAGTTTAAAGTATTCCCCTGTACTTCATTATTTTTGATTTTATGGGAATCCGTTCAAATGCTTTTAAAAACACAATGCTTTTTTGTGGCCTGTTCATATTGTACTATTCAAAATAGTACCCACGTGAGATTCTTAGAATTTATAGCTACTCTAACTCAAAAACACAAGTATAAATCACTTACAGAATGAAAATTGCGTCTTTAAACTTCTTTAACGTGTATAAACGTTACATATCCGATTTATGTAAGTATATCAAATTTTTACGAACCCTTGTAAAAAATACTGAAATGTATCTTGGAAATGAAGTTCCAAAAAACTTGTGGGTTAAGGTATAAATTGGGTCGGATTAAGTATAGGCAATAGTCTTTATGAGAAATATTATATTTAATAAAAAAATGATCTGGAACTTAGCTTTTTATTTACTACAAGCTGCGCCCCGCGGTTTCCCCCACATAAGTCTCGATCTCGTGGGAATATCGGGATAAAAAGTATCCTATGTCCTAAACCAGGTCATGGTCTACCCATGTGCCAAATTTCATCCAAATCCGTTCGTGTTTTAGGGTCCGTTCACACAGACAGAGCATCGGACGGCGCTCTTCTTTTCATACAGACCGGCGCGAGTTATACGCTGGGAACTGGCCGGAACCGACAGCCGTTTTACATAGACCAGCTGGAAGAGCACTGCTTTTGAGCGGATGCATTCGGAGCCGACGGTCGCGGGGCGAGAGAGTACGCAATCGGAGCCGGTCGGCCGCGAGAGCTCGAAAGGGCATGTAAACGGAGCTATTCGGCTGCGCGAGCGCGGAAGAGTACGTCATCAGAGGCAGCCAGTCGGCTCCTCTTATTATTTCACACTAAGTGCGTTAGGTTTGCTCTCAGGCATTCTCAATAATAAAAAAATGACATGTAAAAATAAACCTTATTAAAATGATTCAAAACTCTGTTTTAAACGTGATAAAAAATCTGCTCTCCTCTCCGAGCAGGTCTATGTGAACGGACCCTTAGCGTGAAAGCGTAACAAATAAACATTATAAAGAAACAAATCTTTGGTCTTTACAATATTATTATATTTATTATTAGTTTAGACTAGATTACGGAATACTAATTGGACAAGACCGACTTACACTTGACGGTTTTTTTTGTATCATAAATTCTGTGAATTTGCTCTATAGCTAAGCTTTCGATACCGGCATAGCTATTCACAAAGCTACGACACGGTTTGGTACCGTATCGAATGTCAATGTTATCGACGAAATCCTATAATCGCTATTCACAAATCCGAAACCGTACAATTTTGACAGTTCATATACGGTATGAAGACATCAATTCTTCCGACAGGTATTTGCTGTCGGAAGTGTTATCGAATAACAAAATATTGTTTAAAAAAGAATAATCTAAGCAATAAGTGTCAAAACACGGCTCCGGGCAATGTCCTCATGCCCTTGCATGAATGCAAAGAGCACCTGCCGCTGCTCCAATGACACTCTTTTTCTGAAAATATGCATTTTCAATATTAGGTACCACGTTTTATAAAATGAAAATGAGGAAATAGTAATTTGTTTAAATACCGATAAAATACATACAACCATTTTTCTGTAAAAAAAGAAAGTAATTTTTCACTCCTCAATTATTATTTTTTATTTTTTTTTTATTTGCCCAAAGGGCAGGCTTTGCTTTATAGTCTTTCGACCATACGCCTTGTCTTCCGTGTAGTTCTCAATTATCTCTATAGCTCAAAACAAGATTCAGAAAAATAATTATTCCAGATTTTTAGGTTTGACAGAAAGTTGAAGTTTACAAAGCAAGTTTAATAGAAATCAGGTAAATTTTATTTATTAATAAAATCATTGCTTACTGTTTTTTATTTGTTAATAGTTACTGAATGCATAATCTATAGTTGCCCATAGTGAAATACTCAATAAAAATCATTTATCATACCACTTGAAATTTTCTACCACGAATATCTATTTACTACCATTTTGTAGCGTTCCCCGTATACACACCTAAAAAAAAACCCTTCCATACGGATCTGTGAATAGCGTTTTGCCGGTCCTTCGGTTCAGAAATCAGGTTATCGAACAAGTGTCATTGTCGATACGATAGTGAATCGTATGTTTGTGAATACAGGTGTGGGTTCAGAAATAAAAAATAAAAGAATACGTTCATCGAGAATAGTTTAAGTATCGGCTGAGATACCAAGCTTGCTGATCAGTCAAGGTTATGAGGTTATTTCCGGGGATTTGTTTTGCAATTTTTGTTTTTTACGCGTGTGACGTGGGTCTGACGCTCATCTCATCTAGGCTTATGTTGTTTTCTAAGGTTAAAGGTCCAGGTTCATGTAATTTGATAATCGATCAGTTTAATAGAAAAACATTTCAAAATTTTATTAAGGTTTTTCCAATGGGATTTTTTTATGATTGGTACGGAACCTTGGAACCCTTAGTTGGCGAGTCCCACTCACACTTGGTTGGTGTTTTACATCTCAGATATTTTATGCGACTCCGTCGTAGTCAGATTCCTTTCTAGCGTATGATAAATCGAGAAAACTGAAAAAAAAACCTCACGTAAGATTTTGAATTAATCTACTTACCACATAAACTGGTTTTATCACAGAGAGTCGGTGGTCTGGACTCAGCCGAATTTCCGCTAATAAAGTGATATCTGAAAAACAACAACAAAATACGACTTATGGGCTATAATGATGTTTTAATTTGTATTTACAGTGATCAAGATATATTATATTTATGTTTATTTAAGTGATTTTATAATTGGTTGCACGTCACTCGGGGTTAATGTCCTGACGAGATGTTAAATGCTAATTAATCTCAGTAGTTTCTACTTAGCTCGTTTACACAACTAACCTAATTTTTATTATGAAATTATCTAGCAGTTTTTATTTTTATCCGCCACTCGAAAACTCGAAAGGAATGATTGGTAAATCTCCAACTTTGTTTGAAATGTCTAGTTATTGGACATTTAATAGAATCGAGAATTCCAAGAAATATGAATAACATTTTGTTAAACTGTTGATTCCAAGCCCATGAAAATCTAAAATTCTCTAAAAAGAAAGAAAATAAAAATAAATGTTCTATAGGTATATATTTTTTTATTAAATCTTTTCAAAGTACTCTCCACTAGCCTCTATACAAAGTTTAATGCGTCTGAACCAGTTTTCGAAACACTTTTTCCAGTCCGCCGCTGACACCTCGATTACAGCCTGCTCGAATGCTGACAGCGCATCTTCCGACGACGAAAATTGTATCCCTTTGAGCAGATTTTTTATTTTCAGGAATAAAAAGAAGTCATACGGCAACCTAGCAAGGTTAGGGCTGTAAACCCGACCCAGGTGTTTGACCGGCGTGCTATCCAGGAAGTCCCTCGTTTTGAACGTGACTCAAAATTACTTAGGTATACTTACATTAGTTTAAGAACTTAGTTATTAAGGTTAAATAAAAAAGGTTTATAATTTTTTGCTTTTCAGTTTTTACGGCGGTTTAATTTTTTTGTTAAAAAGTTTTTGGTTCCGTAAAGGAATTTACACCAAGTAGCCAGTCAAATTAAAAAAAACCGCGATCAAAATCTTCCACTTCTAGATCGCTTCACTTTGGTAGGCGTTGATTAGTTTTGAAACACCCCATTGTTGATCGAAGCCCCAACCGTCGACTGGCGCTTCGTTTCTGGATTGTATTGATAAATCCAAGACTCATCCCCTGTAATGACGTCGTAAACACGCCGAGACGACCCTGCTTCAAATTTTATTATCATATCACGGCACCATTCCACCCGGGCCTGCTTCTGAGCATCGGTGAGTTTGTGCGGCACCCAGCGTGAAAATATCCTCCTCACGCAAAAGTGGAACTGGAAGGCTTCCCGATCCAACCTGTAGTATGTGCTGAATCTCTTGATACGTAACTCGCCTATTGTCTTGGATTAAATTTTTCACGGCTAGCACGTTTTCTTCCGTAACAGCCGTCAAAGGGCGACCACTTCTTTCTTCATCCCCAAAGTTAGTCGACCGCGCTTTTATTCGTTATACCAACGATACATGTTGCTTTAGAAAGGTCTTCATCCATGAATGCCATTTGAAGTCTATCGTACGATTCGTCCGGTTTAAGGCGACACTTGAAATCGTAAAAAATCCACTGACCTGAATGTTTAATAGAGGTCAGTGTAAAAAATCATAGCGCGAAAATGTTCCCGGAGCAGGCAGATCCAGAGACACGATAATATAAATTAGCTCGCAAACAATGTGGAGGGAAATTTTGAAATTGGAACGTACCTATTTTTACTTACAAATAATCATATTTTCAAAATAGATTATAACTGGCCAGTCTCTCCTTACATAAAAACTTTTTTTCGCAGTACTTTCTGAGTGGCCTGATATTTTATGACATTATCATAAATAGAAAAGCCGTAAAATATTGAAATAATATAAAAGTAATAAACTATAAACTAAATCGATTATCAATTTTCTTTTATTGTTATTTAATTTTATGAAACTGTTATGTGCATAGTGGTGCAATACTTTTTTGATCAGTGTAGGTATCCTGTGCTGTGTATCATTTTGAGTGCTTTATGCCACTAGTTTGTAGCTCACAGGTCAAAACCAGTTATGGAAATACAATGACTTGCATGAATATAGCACAAAACATAATTGAAAAAAATAAATACAATAAGTATTACTGTAGTATATTTTATTCTTAGTTTCTTCATTTTGCAAGACTTTGAAGTCATAAAAATCAAGTCACAGTTAAGATCGAAGTCCAATGTTAACAGTTACTCTCGGATTAGCATAAATTCGTATTAGCAAAATTGGACCTACATTTTAACGTTTTATTCTACCTAATCACGGATGAGCATAATTTAGAATTTCATAATAATGCTTCGATTATATAAAAAAGCAATGACAGTTAGAATTACATGCTTGTTCGAAATCGGTATAATAGATTATAAAATATAAAGTGTAGTATATAGCGATGCTTTCGAAATACGTGTGTATGGATGATAGTATCGCAGTTTATGTTACTTACACAATACTTTTTGCATGTACAGCACATCAAGTTACCCCAATCTGTAAATTTTTTGTGATAGATTTTTAACTTTATTACAAAGAAATAAGGTTCATATTCAATTGAGAAAACAGATTGGGGTAGGTTGATGTGCTGGCCTCTGTACAATTATTTCAGCGAAAATTCGACCACGCAAAAGCTTACCAATGTGAGCGTTTTTACGAATATGGGAAGCATTCTTTACGTGCGGCACAGTCGGCATTGGCCCGATTTAGACATTCGACATTGGCAACATTGGTACGATTAGGTAACTACGTAGGTCTAACTTGCTGACTTCGGTTGGTATTCTAGTTATTTTTATAATTGTGATAGGGCATACACTATTATACACAATTTAATTGGATGTACTGTACGGCGCACCATAGTACACCGTACAGTACATCCAATTAAATTGTGGGCACGGCACATTCCGAATCAATCGCAGATTGCAGAGAATCTTAACATGTAGGTTAATAATTCAAGAGCAATGGGTTTGTATTAACTAAAGAAAAGAGCTCTGATATTGGTATCTTCAGGGCTCAAACCAAATAAAAAACCAAGACAGAGGGCTGTCAACATAAAAGTGAAGCCGTATTCGTAAACATGTGTGCACTTAGTGAGGTGTGTTTGATTGTAAATGTGTGCGTGTGAGCGTGTATGCACAGAGCGGACGTGTAGTTTTGGCATGCTTCACCTTCACCTTATCGTTCTCAGCGCTCTGTCTTGGTTTTATATTTGGTCTGAGCTTCAGGGTAAGAGATTGAAGACTTACTTAGGGGAGTCAGCAAAATCTGCACACCTTTCTCACACGCTCGGTCAACGGCCTCGGATATTGAGAATGGCAAGTTTCATAAGCTACCTCAAGGTCTATCAGACGTCACTTATTCACTACGCCGCGCCGCTTAACTACCTACTTGTCGCAAAAGCCTTGTCGGTCTGCATCTGCAGGTCTACTACATTGCGTGCACGTGAGGTTATCGTTTGGGAAAGCCGAACAGTTTGGTTTCACCAAAGGACGTTGTACGACCGACGCCGGTGTATCCTTATTAAAACACATTTTTAACGCGTGGGAAGAGGCTCAAGACGCCATAGGAATCTTTTGTGACCTCTCCAAGGCATTTGATTGCGTCGATCACGAAACCTTGCTTTTGAAACTTGAGCATTACGGACTTGGAAAACTTGCGCTCAATTTAGTTAGTTCTTATTTAAATGATAGACAGCAGCAAGTTCAAATAAATGGTGTCAATTCACATGGTTTAACAGTAATAATGGGTGTGCCACAAGGCTCGATATTGGGTCTTTTCCTCTTTTTAGTGTATATTACTCCATTATGAGGATCTACTCCATTTATTAAGAAATCAACCTCAAATGGTGTTATTTGCTGATGACACTTCCTTAATTTTTAAGGTAAATAGACTGGCTACAAATTTTGACGACGTAAATAACGCCCTAATGCAGGTTCAAAATTGGTTCACTGCTAATAATTTAGTATTAAATGGAAAAAAAACTAAGTGCATAAGATTTTCTTTACCAAGTGTCAAAGGTAGTGATTGTGAGATAATATTGAATCAAGAGAAACTAGAATTCGTCGATAAAACTGTTTTCCTGGGGATCACGCTCGACTCAAGGCTACAATGGGGTCCTCATTTAACATCTCTTTCAGGACGGCTAAGTTCAGCAGCTTATGCTGTCAGAAAAATCCGTCAATTTACTGATGTAGATACCGCGAGATTAGTTTATTTTAGTTACTTTCATAGTATCATGTCTTACGGTATTTTACTTTGGGGACGGGCTGCAGACATCGATTCTATTTTTATTCTGCAGAAAAGAGCCATTAGAGCCATATATAATCTTCGCAGGCGCGATTCTCTAAGGGAACTGTTTAAGGAAATTAACATCATGACGGTGCCTTGTCAATATATCTACGAAAACATCATGTATGTAAGGAAAAATTTACATCTTTTTAGTAAAAGAGGTGAAAGACATAATTATAGAACTAGAAATAGGGACCTATTAGTTCAACCAGGTTTCAGACTGGCTAAAGTAGACTCATCTTTTATGGGGTACTGTTTAAAATGTTATAATAAAATACCTTCCCACATTCTACAACTGAATGAGACAAAATTCAAGTCTTGTATAAAACGCACATTATGCAGACAGGCATATTATAAGTTAGGGGATTACATCGTTGATAAAGATGCCTGGCTCAATGCTGGTCCTGCTCCACAACCACAACTAATTGATTAACTCTTGAAAATACTGTTGGAGCTGTTGAAGATTGTAAGACAATCTTTGCATTGTATAAACTCAATTTCCTTTATATTGTATAATTGCATATAGCACAAATGTGAGTTATATGTACTGTAGTGTTACCATTTACCGGGTAATGATAATAATGTCTTTCATTGACTTGAATGTGCCCTGGCGGCTGATAGTATGTCATGCTCACACAAATGTCTCGCTGACGGTGGCGTGTGTGTTGGATCATTTAGCTCCCTTCAAAATGGTTGAGCTGAATGGTGCTGATCTATGCGTCATGTTCGTGAACGGGCGCCGTCAGTTGGGACTGGTCATCACTTGGCTGCCTCGGCTTATTTTTAATTATTTTACTTTTGGTTTATTGAAATATAATTCAAAAGAGTGTCCATGGAGTTTCTTGCCCGTTCTTCTCCATAGGTACCTACGCTTTGGAATGGGCAACTAGCTTCATATTTTCTGACTGACCTATTGACAATTTCAAAAGTGCCTGTTAATGGTTTAATTGAAATAAATGCTTTGAGTTTGAGTTCGAACAGTCGCGGATTGGTGGTGCTCAAGGAAGTACATCATAATGTACATTTTTGAAGAAATGTTACATATTATATTTTTCGTGGCTAACTTGCATTCGATATAGAAAGAAAGAAGTCATTCGTGCGTTTTATAGTCGTATTTAGGTAATCCATCCATACAATAATATTATAATAAATGCGAAAGCAGCTCTAGCCTGTCTGTTACCTTTTCACGCCTTTTAACGACTGAACGTATTTAGAGGGGCACACGGGTAGACCATGTCAGGACATGGTCTATCCGTGTGCCCCTAACCGTGTAACCCAGGGGTTAGGACATAGGATACATCTTACCCCGGAAGTACGTTCCCGTGGGATAATTCCCGACCGAAGCCGCGGGCAAAAGCTATTAATACATACTTAATAATATAATTCGATAACCTATAAATTCGCATGAATTCTGTTTTATGTGGTGAGCAAGTTTATACCTGAGGTACTTTTGTTTGGTGTCCACAGAACCCAGATAGTGCGAACCCGAATCGCTCTTGACCAGACAAGAGCGATTCGGGTCGGCTTTAAAATATAATGCATTTTCAGTCTCTGTCATTTTTCAGATGCAACCGGCCGTGCAATTTCATTTTAGTTTTATTTATTACAATTAAAATGTGCGCATATCGATAGATGCCCTATAAAACACTAATAGTTGTGGAAGTTTTGCATGGCATTGTGCAACTGCTATTAGATTATATAAACTCATGTCAAGCTCAAAGGAGTTACAGTGAAAACCGGTATCCCATTTCTAATTATATGAAATCATAGACCTAGATATACGTATCTAGGTCTACGTAGTACGCTACGTACCTACAACTACATGTTTTTACCTGCTACAATTCATTAAGTAACCTGTATTATGGTAGGTATGGTCGTTTCGTAGGTAAACAATAAAAGTAGCATTATAATCGTAAGCCGACATAAGCAATGACAATGAGTGGCTAAGGGTCAAACATGGTGTTTAATAGCCTAGGTACCGGACTGAAGTTACACAAAGTCTAGATAAACTGAACACATTCAATTTGTGAAGACTACGTAAACATAGGTATAATTATAGTAAACATCGTGGTTAATGTAAACAGGGGGCTACTATTAAAGACAAAGCATCTACATATGAGTTTATTTATAAAAGTTGTTTAAAGTTAAGTAGGTAAATTAATAATGATGTGTACTTACCCATACTTTTTTGACTTTTAAACGTCTCTTAACTTCAAGAAATTTTTGTATTTGCCGTGGTAGACGTGCTGATACTAAACCCAGACAAAAAACAGCAACACATTAGCCCCTGTTAAAATTAACCCCCGGATGACTTAAATGTTGATTTTTTATGTTTTTTTTTTTGTAATACTTTCCTGTTACCTTCTAGTTTTGTAGAAGTAAGGTAGCCTAGGTACCTAAGTATTATTTTTTACGTAGATTAATTGGATAAGTAGTGTGATTCATTAGCGTCTCATAATACCTAAGTCCCTTATCGGGTAAGACCTATAATTCCCATATCGGTTAAGAGGCAGTCTTGATTCAATCTGTCGATATTAAAGGAAACAAATAACTACCTAGGTACTGTATTAAATTTTTTACGCTATGTAAATAAGACATTATTTGTGAAAAATATATATTGCAATAAGTTATTTAGCTTCGGCCTTAATCATTTTAATAGTAAAACTTACAGAACTATTTCCATAATTATACAGGGTGTCCCGAAAGGTTACGTAGCTGGGAAGGGGGGTGATAGGGGCGGTAACAACGGTCACCAGAAAAAATAAAAAATAAAAAAAAGGTACAGTTAGCAAAATAGCCCCACAAGGTGTAAAATTTTTAGTTTAAAAAAATGCCATTTATTTTTTTAAATACCCAGAGGGGATTTACTTTTTTATTTTTCTGGTGACCTTTGTGACTACCCCTATCACCCCCCTTCCCATCTACGTAACCTTTTGGAACATCCTGTATAAGTTTCGGTAAAGTTCGGGAGGGAACAGTAGAAGACTAAGTCACGAAGCCATACGCACTTTACTTGTGGTCACCAAGTGTACAAACATAATATAAGAATGCGTGTGTTAGCGCAGGATAGGGTGCTTTACTCTCGAATATAATTCCGATAGATCGACATTGGTCAAACGTCAGTTGATTGAGTTGACTGACAATTCCAATGTCGATCTATCGGAATTATATTCGAGAGTAAGCACGCTGAGCTCTCGGTACCCCAGGGGGCTGACAGCTTTAGTTCCAACTTTGTAGTTTTGGCTCTGCTGTCGCTATAAAGTCGCCATATTGTCCTCAAACGTCATTGTGTGTCAATGTGTGTGTATGTCATTGGTCATTTGACAATTTTGTGACAGTAAGTCAGAAAATATGTAAATCCGGCCATATTGTTTTCACAACATCGAGTCGAGCAGGTTATCTTGTGTTCATCTCCCCGTTGAGTTGAGATACTTGAGAAGCCACCCTCCTCTGTTGTACGATACAATTCCACGCTTTGTGGTACTCCGTACACTCCGTTTGTACCGTGCTCGGTGATATTTATATATTTCACTGTGCTCCATACTTTCTCGTCATGGCGCCAAATAAGTGTTGTGTTGGTGCTTGTGATTCAACAAGTAACACTCACAGACTATTTTGCATTCCCATGAACGATAATTTACGCAATTTGTGGTTGTCGTTATTAGTTCCGACAAACCCTAATCTACTCGGACTGACAAAGAACCAATTGATGACAAAACGTGTTTGTGAAAAACATTTTGATCAAACTCAATTTGACCAAGCTGGTATTAGAATCCGTTATTCCTATCCTTGCTTGTTTACGGAACTGGAAATTGCTCATGGCGTACCACTTGCTAAGGGTAAGTACAAATTTTTATGTAACTAGCTGTTGCTTATTTAATGCATAACAACAATAACATCCTAGTAAAGGAACAACTTTTAAGTATCACTTTAAAAGTTATAGCAGGTATGTCGCAGTCAACTGGTTTAATTAACCGTTTAGTTAACCGCCTAGCCTTATTTAACTAAACGGCGGCCGTTCAACTAGTGGCCTGAATGATATTCAATTATAGTTTAGGTTGGAACTTTTATCAATCACGCGCGAACCGAGTTGGTCGCAGTAACTAAGCCAGGGCGCCCTGACCAAATAGATTAGGGCAGAACTGTGATGAACCGTGTGCGAGCCGAGAGAGTGAAGCGAGGCGAGCACTACTTCCAAAGGCCAGCTAATCGGCTAATTTAACCTGTCGGCTGCGACAGGTACATAAGTCTATTTCTCACACAATCATAATTTTAGAAAGTATTCATGGTACATTATCAAAAGTATTAAATTGGCAGTAGTTGTAATATTGTTATCATAAAGCAGTGTTTCCTATGTGTGTTTTGCCCTTCTTACTACACAAAACATTTTTATTTAATTTAAATACACAAGTTATCTCCAACTCAGTTGCATCAACTTGCATAACTAACCATTAATGTTGTGATGTTTTTTCAGGATGTAATTTTCTGGATGAACATAATTATTGTCAGAACCGAGAACAAAATGATAATGGTTCAACAGGAGAACCAACTACCATGACAGGTATGAAAAAAATTACCTTACCTTGAAATTAATAGCTGACCCAACAGACATTGTCCTGTCCAAGTTCCATAGAAAGAAGCACTATCAGTTTATCCAACTTTCCAATTATCCTTCATTTAAAAACCTTTCTCTGCTATTACAAACATTTTTGCAGAAAAAAAAAGGCTAAATCGGTCTAGCCATTTTCAAGTGATGCGCTTACTAAAGAACACCATTTCATTTTTATTTATATAAAATATATAAAATAGATTCTTTGGTTTATTTGAAAACAAAATGATAGAGCTATCTTTTTTAATGTCCGCTTTTCCCTTTTATGTTTCTCTAAGACAAATGTGTCAACTTGGTACCCACTTAACATGCATGGCAAAACCTGACCATTAAAATATTATTGCAGGTGACATTTCCCAGGAACATTTATATTCACTTCCTTCAACCAGCCAATCAGAAGTCTCTCTTCATTTGCAGAATGAAGGTTTGTGTTTTCATTTTAAATACGTACATATTGGGTTTTACTATGCAGTGTGGCAATATCTAGCAGCAGTGATAGCCTAGGCCCTAGTGGTATGGTATGCTTATTGAACTGGTAAGTCAAAGGTTGCCGTGGTGTTAGAGAGCTAGTGTTAAAAGTTAAGAAGTTTTTTTTATAAAAGAGAATGTATATAGCGCCCCTCTGTCAATGTTATGCAAGTGCTAAAAGATTCTTGTAGTACTAAAGTGCAACCTTTGTTGTCATGTCATCACAAATATGGTTGGCCCAATGGTAGGGTAACTATGTATAAATGAAAATTTTTCTTTTGGTTTAGGTTGTATATTTGCTTGTTTTATTTCAGAAACCACAGAAATTGAACAAGCAGAATCAAACACACAAAACAAAGAGATTCAGAAGTGTGCAGGTATGATTGAATAATAACGAATTATCTTAGTAAATTTATTCTCTCGCCTTCTCCTTTTGAGGATTCCTGTTCCAAGAGGACATCCTTGTACTAAGGAAAGTCGGCAAAGCATTTTATTTTGATTTCTACTCATAAAATATTTTTTATTACAGAATCGCAACCTGTTTCTGAAATGGTTGAAATTAAGAAATCCTTACAGAAACCCACACCAAGTAAGTAAATTGCTAACTAAAAATTTTCTAAGATATTATTTACTTGTGACATGCACATGCATTGAGGTAGTGACCTACTGATTTGGCGACATGTCAAAACATCGAAAAATACATTCAGTAGTTTTGAAAAACTGAGTGGCCATACAGATATATACAAAAAGCAACTTTGTTTAATACTGTTTATGGATTATGGATAACATACATTTATAGATTTCTTTTTTGTTTTGAATAATCTAAAACAATTATTTATTATTTCAGGAAAGAATGCAACTCAGTGCCATTCTAAAGTTCACAGATATATAAAGCAATGTAGAAACATTGCTTCAAATAGTCTGGGTGACACAAATACCCAGAGTCTCCAAAATGCATCTAAAGCCGAAAACCTTGAGCTTATGCAAAATTTTGAAAAACTTAATAAGAAAGCTAAAGCTTTCTTGTTGATGCAGTTGAGACTTGCTAGAAGAAGCAAAATGGCAAGACGGTTTTCTTTAGAAGACAAATTATTCGCCCTTGCTCTGATGAAGCAAAGTCCAAAGGGATACAAGCTTCTAGAAAAATTGTTTGCTTTACCTAACAAGAGAACACTGGCTAGACTCTCAAATAAAATTGAGTTTGAATGCGGATTAAATAAAAATATTTTTGAGCATATCAAACACACCACTAAGGACTGGGACACGTCAAAAAAGCTTTGCTCCTTAGTATTTGATGAGGTAGCACTGTCACCACATCTCACATTTAATGAAAGCAAAGACAAAATAATTGGATTTGTAGAGATAGCAGGAGAAAGAAAACCAAAACTGGCTGACCATGCTTTGGTTTTTATGATCAGAGGCATATGTCATTCATGGAGGCAACCCATTGCATACTATTTTTGTGAGGGAACAATTTCAGCACATGAGCTCATGAGAATTTTAAAAGAAATTATTCCTCTGCTCGTGGAAACTGGTCTAAAACCGCTTACACTTGTGTGTGATCAAGGATCAACATTTAGGTCATGTTTTAGACAGCTAAAACAATCGACTGCTAGAATTCGCAGCAGTCAATGCAGAGAAAATGGTAAATTTGATCACTATTTTACACAGTTACTATACTGTTGCTGTATTGTTTTCCCTTAATGATTTTTTTTTATTGTTCCAGATGTTACAATTCACATAGCTGGACAAGATCTTTTTTTATTTCACGATGCACCACATCTTTTAAAGAGTGTCCGCAACAACTTCCTTACTAAGGATATGTTGTTTAATGGGAAAAGAGCATCATGGGCAGACATTTCATATATTTACGACCTTGACAGTCAATCAGGTCACACAAGAGCGATACCGAATTTGACTGCACAACATGTGGACCCAAAACACATAAATAAAATGAAGGTTAAAACAGCCACCCAAGTGCTAAGTGCACGAACGGCTGCAATGCTTGATTATACTGATGCTCTTCGTAAGTAATATTATAATTTTAGTTATACTTAATTTAATAAATATTTGTGTGATTGTGTCGCGGCCAACGGGTTAAATTAGCCGCTTAGTTAACCGCCTGGACTTTGGAAGTAGTGCTTGCCTCGCTTCGCTCTTTCGGCTTCCACGCGGTTGATCACAGTTCCAAGTTCTAACCTAACCTAACTAACCTATTTTAAATGGGGACCAGGATTAGTTACTACGACCAATTCGGCTCGCGTGTGATTGGTTATAGACTTCCAACCTAAACTATAATTGAATATAATTCAGGCCGTTAATTGAACGGCCGCTGTTTACTTAAAAGGCTAATTAAATCAGTTTGCTGCGACATATGCATGAAAATTACAACTATTTCATTAGCCACAAATGTAAAAAGCATTTGTTTACTATACTTTAAAAAAAAAACATGCTCTAAAGGGTAGGTAGTGACATCCCTGAAGAAATAAATAGCGGTAATATTTATTTAAAACAAATTAAATATTTCAGATAAGCGGCTCAATACTCCTATGGAGACAATGGAGACTACGGCAGTAGTGGTGACATTTTTTGACGACTTATTTGACAGTGTCAATGGATCGCCAGGTCAACCAAGGGGCAAACTTAGATGCGCAGTGAAACCAAATTCCCCTCATCAAGAATTTTGGCAAAAAGCAATAAAATCCTTAAAAAATATTAAATATATTGACACCAATAGTAAATTGGCTAGGCAGACTGCAAAGCCGAGACATGTGCGTCCTCCATGCCTTGAAGGGTGGATTATCACGTTACAGAGTTTTCTGGGTCTGTCCAAATTATTATTTACAGAATTTGGAGTGAAATACTTTTACCCCAGATTAATAAATCAAGATCCTCTTGAGAACTTCTTTGGTCGCATAAGAGCGATGAATTATCGCAACGTGAATCCCGATGGAAATAGTTTTATGTACGCCTTCAAATCTTTATTAATGTCTAATATATTGAGCCCTCACTCCAAATTTTCGAATTGTGAAGAAGATGACGGCGACACATTGGTTGATTTAAATTATCTTTTTACTAGCTGTAATACAAAAGAAAATGATGAAAATATTACGCCAAATTTAAATGCACCGTCATCTTCAAAGGGTCCGACAGGGTCAGAGGGAACTCTAATTCAAAATGTAATTTCAGAAAAAGTAAGGGTCCAAACTTCGGCGTATACAGCGGGATACATCTGCAGGAAAATAACAAAAAAAATAAATTGTTATTCTTGCACAAAAACTTATGCAGCAAAAGAAATCCAGGGGATACATGAATTTATAAAACATAGAGAATATAAAAGATTGAAAAATAATAATTTGGCTTACCCAATCGGGAAACTATTGTGGCTCTATAGAGAAAATTCTCAACAAATTCATGATTATTTAAATGAAAATGGTTACAAAAATAATGTAAAAAAAAATCTAATACGGCTGATTGCCAAACGCGACATGTCTTGGTTGGGCTGCAAAAAGCACAATAGAGATGTAACTAAATATTACATAACACTAGTAATTCGCCTGCAATGCCACAATTGGTGCAATATAATAAATAAAATTTTAAGGGGGAAAATAGAAGAAAAATACGTACGAAAAATGCAAAGTATGCAACAGTTAGCTTTAAGAAAATATAAAACCCATAGGCAAAAGAAAACTAATAAATGACTACAAAATAATATATTGTAATTTGTTTTATTTATATTAAATAGAATTAATGATAAAAACCCTGAACTAGCTGGATTTGTCGATACCTGGCACATCACTACACGACACTAAAAATTATCGATAACAGCCATTGAATAGCTATAGATTGAAAGCACTACTTTTTTTTTCTCTTGCAACACTGTTATGTATATTATTTTCTTTGGCAACACTTGTTTTTTGTATGTGTGAAATGGGAATGTCAACATGAAGCGACAGCAGCGCCATAACTGTTTATGTAGGAACTAAGCAAATTCGACTGTCTTATCTGTAGCTTGCTACATATCAGTAATCTGTGCGGTACCCGTCCGCGTCTGAGAAAATGACGAAGTCGGAAATGTGTGTGAGTTGTGCTGACGCTACTCGTCTTCACAGACACACAAACATTCACAGCGTGTTTGGACACTTGGCTACAAGTAAGATAAAAATATAGTTCGTGAGATAAAAATATTATATCTAGGTAAGTATTAAAAAATTAAAATTAAGTAGATAAATTACGTCCTATAGATATTTACAATTTACGACGACGACGTCCTCTGTTTTAATTACAAAGAATACCCCCGTATTAGTGGAAAGAGATGTTAGTAGGTAGGTAGGTAGGTAGGTATGGTTGTAACATTAATACGTAAACGTAGGTAGTCGATGGATATTACCTACATAAGTGCTCATACACACGAGCGACACCAGCAGTGCGATTCTGTAACCATCTCACAGTGAAAACCTAGGTGAAGTGAGCGTGGAGTGAGCTGCCATTAGTGTCAATCCCTATAGCATCCGATGGAATGACAGTTCACTCCACGCAAGTTTTCACGGTGAGATTTTTACAGAATCGACATGCAGGTGTGCTATTCTGTAAACATCTCACCGTGAAAACTTAGGTGAAGTGAGCTTAACGTGGGCTGTCATGATGATTTGAGTCTGCTGTCATGAGTGGATTGACACTAGTGACAACTCACTTCACCTAAGTTATCACGGTAAGATTTTTACAGAATAGAGCGGCTGTTAACGGCAGAGGCAACTGCAGTCCTCGACGGTGTCGACGGCTGCCGTCAACGTGTGTCAGCGGCAGTCGTCGACAACATGAAGCTCTTGTATTTGAGCACTGTCTCAAAAACACGAGCAGCACGTTGGCAGCGGCAGCCGTCGCCGACGCGTCGACGGAAGGCGAACTGTCGACGGCTAAAGTTGCGTCTGCCGTTGACGCGTGCCGCTCGTGTATAAGCAGTTATGCCCACTAAGAATTACAAAAAAATATAATTCTATGTTAATCAGATACCTACTTATCATTATTTTCAATTCAATTCAATTCAATTTATTTATTTCAGATAATAATAATCCATAATATTACATAACAAAACATAATGAAAATAAATAATAATAATTCTCTGTATTCTTATAATTATTTTGAAATAGGTAAGTACGGTACTGTGTTATGTGTCCTACAGACATGAGACAGTCACATACACAAAAAATAAATACCATAGGTATATAAGATTTATGAATCATTACAATAATTACCATTATTACTGTCATCCAAAAAGAATATTACGATGATCGATGATCAAAATAGAACACGACACGACAATAATGATTTATCAGCAATAATGACGATTTGTTGATGTTACGATTAACTGATTACAGTGTACGTTCATGTTTTTAACCGACATAAAAAAAGGAGGTTCTCAATTCGGTTGTTTTTTTAGGGTTCCGTACCTCAAAAGGAAAAAACGGAACCCTTATAGGATCACTCGTGTGTCTGTCTGTCTGTCTGTCCGTCTGTCACAGCCAATTTGCTCCGAATCTTATGAACCGATTAAGTTGAAATTTGGTACACATATGAATCTCTGTGACCCAAGCACAGACGTGTAACGTAAATAAATGAGTTTTGAAAATGGGAGTCATTTTTGAGGGGTAAATAGACAATTAAAAAAAAAAGTTTCGCAATCTGTACCATGTGACATATCAAATGAAAGGGCTTACCGTGAGGATCTCAAATATTTTTTCATAATTTTAAAGTAAATTGTATTAAAGTTAAATAAGACAATAAACGGAAATTTACCATTCCCCCCCCCCCCTTATCTCCGAAACTACTGAGACTAAAATTTTGAAAAAAATACAGAAAATAGTTCTATACTTATAGATTACAGGAAAATTAATAAGAAGTCCATGATCTTGAAACAACATGGTAAATCTCTCAATATTGTGCGTACAAACTTACATTTTCAGTTGGAATGTATGGGAGAACATGTTTTTCAACTACAATGTTAAGTTTGTTCTTGGGATAAATTCATTCCAACTACGGAACCCTTCATTGTGCGTGGTCCGACACGTACTTGGCCGGTTTTTTTATCATGTTTGTACGCCGTCATTTATAAACCGATTTGGAAATTTATATTTTTTTTTTCAAAAGGATTATACTTCCAGATTGGTCCCCTTTTTGTCAAAATCCAGTTCTGATGATGGGATGTATGAGGAATTGAGGAACATCCTCAAATATTATAGGCATACATTTAAAAAAAATTGTATTTTTCATCAACAAGTTGCGCATTTGCATTCAGAAAGTATAATTTGGTGAAGTGGAACTGGTGATGAAGACCACATATGACCATCGGTACTACTCAATAATAAATATTTCAATTCGGTATGTAAAGAAAAACATTACCTACATCGATTCCGAAACCATTTGGAGATTTTAGGTTTCTAAGGCCTAGTTTCTACTTTAAGCTCTTAAAATTACAAGATTGTGTATATTTTAACATTATTACTTGACACCACTTGTCTTTCATTTGACCTCTAAATGACGTCATAAGGTAGCCTGAACCAGAACATTTTCGGTGCCTCATGCTTTAAAATAATTAGGTTTTATTTTGTTGTTGTCACTGTCAACTTTCAATGTCAACGTCACGTAATTATAAATATAGATTTGTACTTTTGTAGTTTCTTTCTTGTAACGAACTGTGCACTGCCTTGTTTTCTTGTTCATTAATTCGACAACCCTTACTTTCCCCTCGGACTGATACTCACTGCTACGTTGACCATTGCTCGTTATAAGGAACTGTCTGCCTACCGTATTGGATTTGTTTTAATTATGGACTAGTTGTGCGCGCCGACTCCAATAACTTGCCCAAAGTAGACAACGTTATGATTCTGGAGTTCATGAACAATGATGACAAACACAACATTGCTGAAATTCGAGGAGCGAAGGTTCTAATGTAAGTAATACTGTTGAATCAAAATTAAGTTAGTTTTGTTTAACTTTCGCTGGTAAGTTATTGTCTTGCACCCATCAATATTAATGATAGATATTTATGATGTTTCAGGTCATCTCGTGACTCTTATGTGGATTCTGCTGTCGGCTATGTGGAAGTTAAAAGAAACCAAGTAGAGTGCATTGTAAAGGCAAAAGTTGTTCCAGAGCACAGAGTGTCTAATAAACACTATATTGTAAATATAATAATCAATGAAAAGGATGAAGTAATACTACAGGCAACTTGTGATGGCTGTGCTGCTTCTGCCGGTGGATGCAAGCATACACTTGTCTTCTTATTTTGGCTTGAAAAAAGAAGCAGTGAACCCGCATCTACTTCTACCCAATGTTATTGGAAAAAAACAAAATTGTCTGGCATAAGATCAGACCCAATAAAGTGCGAAGATATTTTCCCGAAATTCAAAAAGGTGAAGTTATCTCGGAAGGACCCTAGTGTTTTATCCAAATTTCTTGATGAATGTAAAAAGCAAAATGTAGCTCATTCACTTGCAACATGCTTCACAAATGAAAGGCAAACTTATAATTTATTTGACTTAACAGTTGAATTTTTAAAAAATGTAGAAGAAGGTTTTGACGAATACATGTCATTCTTAAATAATAAAATTACCCCAGATGTTATTAAAGAGATCAACAATAAAACAAAAATGCAAGTCAATTCAAAACTGTGGCATAATATTAGTCAGGGAAGAATAACAGCATCTAAAATATATGAAGCCTCAAGATGCAAAACAGATGGCACATTAGTGCAACAAATTTTGGGGGGATACAAAGTGCCAGAAACTGAATTTATAAAAAGGGGCAAACATTTGGAGCAAAGTGTTATTGAAGAGGTAGAAAAGAAATAAAAAAAAAATATTGAAAAATCTGGTTGTCACCTACTATTCCTTATCAATGGAATAGTAGGTGCTTCACCCAATGGGGTTGCAGAGGACTTTATAATTGAAGTTAAATGCCCTGCTTCAAAAAAATCAATAAAAAGCTATGTTGATAATGGTATACAAAATAGATATGTTGCTCAAATACAAACTCAAATGCATGCAGCAAATAAAAAAAAAGCAGTATTCTGTGTAGCCGATCCAATGTTTGAAGAAAATAAAAATATTACACTGTATTGGATAAATTATGACGCTCAATACACCAGAGATTTAATAAACAAAGCTGTAATATTTTGGAAAATGTATATATACAATAAGATTATTATAAGTGCGAAAATATAAAATAAAACAATTTATTTTCATCAGTTTTTATTATTTCATTTTGTAAATTTATTAAACCACACGCAATCAACACTACATGGTCTAGGTAACCAACATGTTTGTGGCTGACTACTGAATGAGGTTTTAGAAATCGAAACTCTCTAACCCTCCTAATAACTCTTTCTATGTGCACCCTTAGACTTGCCACAACTTTTGTTTGTATTGCCGCCCAGGCTTGTATTCAACATTGACTTCCTCGCACCACTTTCTTTTTAGTGTTTCTTTCACGAACACAAACAATTTGTGTGGGCTATTTGTTGTGGTGTTTTTACATGATGGTATGAAGCACTTGGCACAAGTTGTCGTTGACCGATTCATTACTTGTTTTAACTTTTCGTTAAAGAATACGATTTAAATAAATTCGATAAAAATTGTGGGTCTAACTGGAAAGAAAACAACAAAAAGTACTCTGGGGAAAACAAATCACAACATTGAAACTTTTATCCAGCTGTCAATGTCAATTGTCAAGAATGTCAAGTTTGAAGTGATTTATGTGTTATAAACGTTTTTGAAACGTGACAAAGACTGATGCTATTCAGCCTACTCGATGACGTCATCACGAGGAAAACTTTGAAAACTCATTTAAAAAAAAACTATCGCTGGGAAAATCAAAATATTGAAATTAGTTGTTTAAAATAAATTAATCTATAAAATAAAAATATAAAAAAAATACCTGAAAAAAACTTTACGTACCGAATTGCTTTAATATGGTTGCTAAGCAATTTATGTTCGTCATAATACGTATGGTGAAGTGGAGCTGATGGTGATTTCAGCTCCAGTTCTCCTGGTCCTTACCAGGAGAACTCCTCAACAATTCTTTAATTCACTGCTGCGACGTTTCCCAGCATCGGGAAAAGCAATATTTTGTAACAGGTGATGAGCAGTTGACATTAGGGTTTGAAAGGGTATGCTCTCGAGGTGGTCCCATTGTCACCAAGTCAGTCTGATGAAGGGATCCCATGAAAGTCAAGAAAATCCTCTTTTGTAGTCATGTACAGTGTGTTAGTTGAAGTCTCTCAAATCAAATGAAACCTATTGATGATTCAAGTGTTTGAGTCTGAGACTCATAACTTACCTAATGCTAACGAGCCGTAGCCACAGCACTCCTTAACTGTTAGGAGTTAGGAGATACGGCAATATGTCGACAGAAACTACATAGCAGATCTTGGATAGACGTGGACTTGTAAAACAATCGTCTTCATCATTCCATTTCTCGTAATGATGTAACTGGACGAGCAGGTCCCGCATCTGATCTGGCTTGTAATTGTCGAAAGAGCTTGTAATAGGCCTAATTGAATAAAAGTATTTGACTTTGACTTATAATCAGCTCAGCAGCATGAAGTGATGACTCCCAGACAACACTATCGGTCCATTAGATTCGGAGAAAATTGGATGTGACAGACGGACAGACAGACAGACACACGAGTGATCCTATAAGAGTTCCGTTTTTTTTCCTTTTAAGTTACGGAACCCTAAAAATTTAAAAATAAAAAAACTATTTAAAAAAAAAAAAAAAACAACCGTCTTCCAACAAAAACATTACAAAGTGTAACTTTAATTCCAGGTGTCAAAAAACGAAAATGCAGAACCAACGACACCGAAATCTGAAATTAAAGTTATTTTTCACTTTGCAGTGTTTTTGTTGGAAGTCGGTTGTTTTTTGTACTTAAAAAGTTTTTTATTTTAATGACAACTTGATTTATTTGCGTTGTTTACCTAAGGTCTAGATAAATAAATGATTAAATATAATTTAAAACAGGTTTTATCTCGATGGCGGAAATAATTTTATGGACATAAACTGTATTCGTTTGACGCAAAATGTTGTGCACCAGATACTTAAGTGGGCAGGACGGTACTTTAAGATACGCAATGGCCATAAATTTACATA
The DNA here is from genome assembly GCA_963669345.1 of Gortyna flavago. NCBI lineage: Eukaryota > Metazoa > Arthropoda > Insecta > Lepidoptera > Noctuidae > Gortyna > Gortyna flavago. The sequence goes on from OY770131.1 coordinate 7,601,859, forward strand.
TTTTTTCGTTATTTGGTTTATTCCACATTATACCACAAAATATATTACACGTAATAATAATAAAAGAGGTAACCTTGGCTAAAGGTAGACAAAATTGTTGATAGGTACTTACTAAAAATAAAATAAAAAACATGGTCAGTAAGTTGTTTATAAGTAGTTTTATAAATGGCAAGTATTTTACATAGAATTATAATATTAAGTACTATCTTTTGCCCGCGGCTTCGCCCGTCTGGATGTACGAATTTATATCACGAGAACATACTACCGGGATAAAAAGTCTACATATATAATATCCTATCTTAAACCAGGTCATGGTCCACCTGTGTATCAAATTTCATGCAAATCCTTTCAGCCGTGAAATGTTAACAGACAGACACAGACAGAGTTACTTTCGCGTTTATAATATTAGTAAGTATGGATTTTGAGTTTGACATATTTGACACAGGTAAATGAACTTTAAATACTTTCAATAAGTACTTAAGTAGGTATACTATAATTTACATTATTTGTGAATCTTTTATTTGAGTTCATGATGCCAAAACGCCATCAACATTTGCTGCTGTCTGTACCAATTAGCAAGTGTTTGCAATGTTGAATGGTACTTGCATAGCAATCCATACTAAATCAATACTAATATAGTGCGAAAGGAACTTTGTGGTTCTGTCTGTTACCTTTAAAACTTTAAAATAGTGAACACCAACATTATGAAAGTTGACAGATAGATAGCCTGGGGCCTGCAGAAAGACATAGGCTACCTTTAATTCTCAAAACATCGAGAATATTAAGTATAGGACTTTGCCCCTGACTTCGTCCGCGTGTAATTCGTACTTTAAAAAAAAAATGTATGTGTATGATCTTTATCATTTATTTAGATAAATAAGAAGTATTCGGGCCAATTTTTAAGTTTATAGATCAAAGGAATCAGATTTTTCAAATAAAGTGTATTTCCGCTTTTAACTCCACAGGGGTGGAATTTAAAAACATCGTTTGGGATGTGTTCATAACTTGACTCAAAGACCCATACACCCATTTTCGAGTTAATGTAAGTAAGCTGTAAAATCCACCCCTTAAGCTTTATTACCCATTTCCACCTTGATAAGAGTAGATTTTTCAAAAACTCTAAAACACGTAGGTACTTTTTTAGTTTTTGTTTTAGTAGTACCGAGTTTCAAGTTAATCCGACAGCGGGTCACTTATTTTTCCAAGCTATTAACTTTGTCACCCCTAAATCTTCATTGAGGGTTTTTTTTTTTAACTAAAAGTAACAATCTTTATTATTTACTGAGTCAAATATTTCCAAATTTTAAGTTTATTAACCAAATGAATAAGATTTTTCATATATACTGTATCTATCCTCATATCATATGTATTTTATCCCCATAGGGGTGGAATTTTGAAAAATCGTCTGATTTTCCAGTTAAACAAGCTACGTAATGAAATACTCTTGCGTTGCGATAGTCGTGGAGAGGATCCGGCAGTTGGGTCTCGAGGTGGCATTGCACAAGTCCGAGGCCATGTCCTTTCATGGGCCTCGGAACGGGCCACCATCGGGATCCCAACTAACGGTAGGAGGGGTTCACTTCGGCGTCGAGACAACGATGAAATACCTGGGTCTCGTCCTCGAAAGCCGGTGGAACTTCGTCGAACATTTCCGACGTTTGGCCCCCAAACTGAAATGGGCCGGGGCCGCTTTAAGCGGCTCTTGGCCAACCTGAGGGGGCCAAACGCCTCCTGCCGGAGGCTTTACGCGGGGGTTGTGCGGTACATAGCCCTACATGTAGCCCCGGTGTGGGCGCGTTCACTGCGGCGAAGAGCCGCCCATTATTTGAACGCGCCCCAAAAGGTGGTAGCCGTAAGGCTGATTAGGGGGTACCGCACGATCTCGGGCGAGGCGGCAAGCCTCCTTGCCGGACTGCCGCCATGGGATCTGGAGGCGATAGTCCTCGCGCGCCTGTATGAGTGGCGCGCGGAGGTACTACGCCGCGCGCCGGGGGGAAAACCCGCTTCCGCGGCAAATCGCTGCGGAGCGGATGGACCTTCGGCGCGATCTCACGGTGGCTTGGAAAGAGCGACTGTCGCAACCCAGCGCAGGGCTCGCCACGATAGTGGCGATAAGAACCCTCTTTGAGGAGTGGCTAGAGAGGCGTCACGGCGTCCTCACCTACCGCCTGACGGAGGTCCTCACCGGAGACGGATGTTTCGGGAGGTTCCTGCACATCATCAGGCGGGAGGAAACGCCCGGGTGTCACCATTGCGAGAATCGCCCAGAGGACACGGTGGAGCATACGGTGGAAGTCTGCCCCGCTTAGGCGGAGCACCGCCGTGTCCTCGTAGAGGCGATCGGCAGCGGCGGCGACCTCTCGCGTCCGGCCCTGGTTCAAACCATGGTCCGGGGCGAGAGGGAGTGGAAGGCAGACACCTCCTTCTGTGAAGCAGTCATACTAGCGAAGTAAGTGGTGGGATGGTTGCCTCACGTCCCAGCCGCCGCGGGAGACGCTCCGGGCGTCGGGAGCCGCGTGACGACTCCCGGCCGCCGTAGGCGCGGGCCTGCGGACGGAGAGTAATGGGTAGCTCACCGTCCGATCAGGACCAGGCCCGTGCCGGACGGCGCGTATGTGTTCCACGCGCGCCTCAAAGAGATGTCAGCATCAAAGAATGGGCCCATTAGGGCCGAAGCCTGCCGGGGCAGCGGGATTGTCCGAAAGGGTTACCGCTACTCCGGAACATAATGGGCTAAGGATCCTTCCTTAGCCCATTATGTTCCGGAGTAGCGGTAACCCATCCGTGTTCCTACACGGATGGGTTTTAGTCAGTAAGAGTCTGATACTCCCTTCCGCTCCACCCAGAGCGGGAGGGGTAATTTCATGATTTCAAATCCTAAAAAAAAAAAGCGTACGCGATATAAGGATGTTTTTGGTATTTTTTTCACACCTTGGGTTATGTTATCGAAGTTTTCATACGGATCCCAACTTTTTTTTAAATATTATTTGGCCTATTTTACTCAGTGATAATGTAGCTTTCTAATGGCGAAAGAACTTTGAAATCGGTCCTGTAGTTTTTAAGTTTATTTGTTACATACAAAAATACAAATCTTTCCTCTTTATAATATTAGTATTAGATTTAGTATTAAAAAATGATAATACAAAATACACATAGCAGTATAGTACATGCAGGCAACCTACCCTACAGAAAGCAGGGTACTATTTCCTACAAAAAGGAAAAGTTTATATATCCTTTTGTTTTTGTATTTATTTATACTTAGTTAGTCTTTTAATTTAGTACCTAGTATAAAATGTAAATAGTCATTTAAGAGATTATGAAATGAAATCACATTATTTATATTATATTATTTAGATTTCAAATAGAGTTACATAGTTATGAATGGAATTTTAAGAAAATAATAAAATGTCCTTTTTAGGGTTCCATACCCAAAGGGCAAACACGGAACCCTATTACTAAGACTCCACTGTCCGTCCATCCGTCCGTCTTTTACCAGGCTGTATCTCATGAACTGTGATAGCTAGACAGTTGAAATTTTAACAGAATGTTTATTTCTTTTGCTGCTATAACAACAAATACTAAAAACAGAATAAAATAAATATTTAAGGGGGCTCCCATACAACAAACGTGATTTTTTTGCCATTATTTTATATGTCGTGTTAAATATTGTATGGTGGTATGGAAACCTTCGTGTGCGAGTCCAACTCGCGCTTGGCCGGTTTTTTAATAATTAAATTAGCTTTTGCCTGCAGATTTGCCTGCATGGAGGTGGGAAATTATCTCATGGGAACATACTACCGGGTCAAAAGTCCTATGTGCTAACCCAAGTCATGGTTTAACTGTGTGCTAAATTGCACCAAAATCTATTCAACTGCACAGAGTTACAGACATGCAGACCGACATAGTTATTTTTGCATCTAATTTATATGTATGGATAAAATTCAATTGGAAATAACAAATAGTAATTATAAAACAAATACAATAAATTCTTTGATTAACTTTGAAAATGCATCATCCTGTTTTTTATTCAATTAGCATCAACGGGCTCCCTGACCGTACCATCAATGTTTTTTTTTATATTTTGTACATAAGTACTAGTTTCATAAACTATGTGTTAACCATAAATATTTATAATTATTATGTTAGTATTAAGGTTGCTTAAAAGTGGTTCAGTATTGAGACAAACATATTAAGGTTTTTGTGATTATTCTGTTTATATTTTGTTTTGTTCCTTTACTTAATATCTAATTAAAAAGAAAAAAAAAACATAATGGGCATTTTTTGGCAAATGAAACAAAAATTCAAATAAAAACATAAAATATGAGGAATAGGGAAAGTGGTTTAAAACAAGCCAGGACATAAACCATAGAAAAAAAAAACATCTTGCGGATTTCGCCAGGTATTAATAAATTGTACACAATTAAGACTTCAAATAAAAACAAACTATGAGGACTAGGAAAACTGGTATAACAAGCTAGGACAAAAAACTGTCTTGAGGGTTCAGTTTAAGCCAGGATGAAAAGGCAAGGAGACACGTGATTTTTATTGTTTAGTCAATTATATAGAAATTAATATTTCTGGTTTCACATTACTGCTCACTTTCCTTATAAAAGCATTCATGATAATTTGTTCTATTTGCATGCATTTTATAACCCTTTAAAGTGTTGTCCCAAGTATTCACTGCATTATCAATTTTCTCTCCATAATTATGCCAATTCAATTGGAGAGTCCAAATTTAAATAGAAAATATGCATACTCACTGCTAACTATCCTAAATATTTGGAATGGTTTAGTTTCTTTGCTATTGCATAGAGATATACATAATTATTATGCTATTGTAAGTAATAACTTAAAAAAACAAAAATGTTTGGGGGAACAATCATGTTTCTGTGAATAAAGAACATAGGAATAAAAATCTGCATTCATGCATTGATTTGCTAGCTAAACAGTGTTAAATGTCGTATTGACCTATTCACTAAAATAATAAATCCTTAGGTGTTTTCTATCAGTTTTTAAATGCATACATTGTTTTTTATTTGTATTGTGATTTTTCCTTATAATTTATTATTTATAAAATAATAGTACGACAGTAGTTTTGATGTCACTTTTGGAATACAAATAAATAGGGTCATCAAACTGTAAGTGGCTATTCGTGAACTACTTCACACTGTGGAAAGTTTATTATTATTGAATGGATCGGGATTTTTTATTAGTTTGAAACTTTGAATTTAAAACGATAGAAACATTTGGCAGTGTGTTAGGATAGCAAACAGTGGGCGTGTACAAATGACTAATACGTTAAAAAATATCAAAATTACACTTACCATTATTTACACTATTTCCAAAGAGAGCGACGAAATGTAGAAACAACAATTAGGTAACAGAAGATCTCGACCAAGAAGCAACAGTAATTGTAGGCACTGTCGGTTATTCATACAGCTTCAATCTACTTCAGTAATAGGTTATGAAAATAGCTGACGCCAAAATTGATATTCAATAAGGTATTTTATTGACAGAGTATTATGTTATTAACTTCATCCATAATAATAAAAATAATAGAAGGCAAACATAATTAGAAAATTAAACAAATTAAAAAATAATACATAATTATGTACAATCCAACCCACTCGGCACCACCCTCGTAGTGATGTGGTCTCATGTGGTGTACTCCGTACTTCGTCTCCGGTCTCCTTCGCAACTTTGGTTAGCAATCACTGTCAGTCAGGATTAGTCGATTTTCACGTCACTAGACATTTAAACAGTTTTTGTCATTGGACCACTGACCTGTATTATACAAGTGTTTAGTAGAGGTCAGTACATTGGACTCATTGAATTAAGTACGGAATTCCAAGAACTTTTAAACACGGCGTCTATCTTGTAATTTTTTTATAATAAACAATTTTTTATCCCATTTTTTGCGGTTAAGGCACATGAACACAGTACATGACCTAAAGCGCGGTCACTGTCGAACTGCATAGAAAAGAAAGAAAAGCGCGATAACACAAGGCTGGTAATTTATTGCAAAATATGAAGCAATTATCTATTTACAAAAAATGTATTATTTGAACTAAAAAATTAAAACACTAGTGCTTTATTAAGTTGCTTGTAGAATAATCTGACAAAAAATCATAACGATTGTACGTTTAATAATATGGTTTTTAAAGTAAAAATTAAGTGTTTAGAGGTATCTTCGTGATTTTTTTCTGTCGTATCAAATTAGTTGTAATATGTTTTCAACACACTATCTTGTCTTAAGGGGGAAGCGCTAAGGTAGCCCGCGTAATTCAAATTTTCTTACGTTTTTTGCAATTTGCTGGTCAATATTAAGTTGTACGTTGTTTAATATATGATTCGCAGCCGTAACAAATATGTATTTACAGAATTATAATCATTTAGTACTGGCCAGCAAATTGCAAAAACTTTTGAAAAAATTGTATTTCCCGGGCTACCCTGGCGCTTTCACCTTAAATCCATAAATTTTGTGTTGTGGCTAAATTGTATGAATACTGCCATCTATTGTCGAATATATATTCGCTGTCGAGTAACTTTGCAGAAGCTTTGCTTTTATAGAAGATGGCGCTTTTCCTAGTTTATAAATATGTCGTAGCGCTGCTATTACATAATAGGTGGCTCTGTACGTCCCTTTTAGTCACCGAGTGAGAAAACTCAATTTTCCCAAAATGTAGCATTGTCTATTTATTATTATTTTTAAACGAAAAGAAAAGTTCGAAAATTTTTAAGCTGTACATTTATTGACAAACTCGCTTACCCGACAGATGTCGTCCTGACAATATTGTTGTTATTAATTTATTATTAAAAAAAGGACGTTCAGTTTTTCCCGAATTTGAAAATATTCCGGGATTCCTTCCATTTCTTCTTTCCATAAAAACATAATTTGGACTATCCAGAACGCAGACCTATATATTTGATATTAATTTCAACTTGACACCTACCTCCACGCGTAGGTAACTAGGTATCTAGTACCTACCAGAGAAAAAGGGTGTTGACAGACTGACTGACAGACAGACGGATGAATCGTTTAGAACTAAGTAATCGGGCTTTAAGTACTTACTTGTTTGCTTTTCCAGTAAGACATGTCTATTCCTAATTAATATACCTGATTTTGTCAGTCTTGAAGGTGACAGATTAGGTACCTTACTACTAAGTATGTTAGTTACTAATTATAGCTATCCCGTTTCCGGTTGTACAAGTTGTATTATAGGTAATAATAATAGGAAGGCAGACTATACGAATGGATCTTGGGTTTAAGGAAAAAATATTGACAACCTATGAATATGATTACATCATTGTGATTGATTAACATAAGCAATAGAATTCAACAACACAAAAAAACATCAATGCTTTATAAACAAAAATAATATAAGTGGTAGGTACTTAAAGGTATTTTTCTTATTCTTTTTGCGCAATTAGCTTTTAGGTTTCACTAAGGCGGGTCTCACACTATAATGCGCCACGCGACGGGGCGCAGCAGGAAACGGAGCAACATGATCCCTAACGGAAAGGCGTTTTTATTGAATTTAGTCCCTCTAAGATCTATCTAAGCGAGAGGCATGAATAAATTATTACCCTTGAATGAATTATTGTTAAATTACATCCAAAAACAGCCTGCATAACGTCAATCACCCTGCCGTTATGCTTTTTGACCTTTGACCCTCCAAACAAATCATCATCGTCTTGATTTTTAGAACTTTGCTCTTAATTGGTGTACCTACCTTTCTATAATATTGGGTAATCGGTACTTTATCAAGTAGAATAGATACCTACTTATGTGTTAACGTCAGACGAGATGATTCAGCACGTCTCACGAACTGATTTCAAGTAGGTACCTAACAGACAGACAGACACAGGTAACAGACTAACAGACAAACAGACCTAACAGACTTCGGACACAGGTTGGCCGAAGCAAGGAAAACCTGTTCAGGTGGAGATTCATAGACGACTCTGCCTTGGAGTGTAAATGTGGTGCTGTTCCACAAACGATGGGACACATAACATCGTGTCCTTCGTGTCCTGTCAGCTGCACGTTACAGGAACTGATGGACGCTGGTGACGGCGCCAAACAAGTAGCCGAATTCTGGGCCGAGTTCATTTAGATTGCTATCGACACGCTAAGAAGAAGAAGTAGGTACCTGAATACATAGATTACCTACCTAATACATGGTTTATCACAAATGTTGAGAAAAATGATACATGTGAAGATAAAAAGATCTTGATTAATGGGATAAAGTAAAGCAAACAATTTCGTAAGAACTAAAAACCAATCTATCATTGCAGTCAGTCGTGGTTCAGCCGTGACGGCTGGATATTGGTTTAAGCTTTTCTTAAGCTTAGTTTAAGTTTTGACATTTTCATAAGCTTTGTGGCTCCGACAATCATCAGTAACTACTCAGATAGGTAAAGCCCGATTCAAACTTTATGGCGGCTGTCATGTGAAGTGCGCTACTCGCTGCGAAGTACCTTTCCCCTCATCCTCGCTGTCACGTGAATTTGTTACTGCGCAGCAATCGCCTCATGTTCCGAGTCGACATAAAATTTAAATCAGACTGTAACATGTAGGTAAGTTCCTGTTCTGTGCGTGACTTAAGTGTTAGCTTCTCCAAAATCATAGGTAGATAAATATTTATTTATATTTTTTATTGTATGTTTATATAACTAACTATTTACACTAGATACTAACTAAGTATACAACAAATAATATAAAAAAACCTTAGCAGACCAGCCGACGAGAAATTTTCTTAAAAAGGAGACGCGCTTTCGGGCCCCATGACCAGAGCGTTTCGACTCCAAACGGCTCAAAGCTGTACCTAGTTACCCAATAAAATAATTAATTCTTTTTGTTTAATAATATTAATAGTCAATGTTAAATGAGTCGGTGTGGAACGAGTTTGATGCCGCAAATAATTATGTGAACATCAGAATGACTGGCCAAAATGACCTATCAGTTTTAAAATATTACTAAATATTCATACCTATTTGCTACTATTTGATACCTTTGTTTAAATAATTGGTACCTAATTAATAACTCAGAAAATTAATTTAAAAAATGGTTAGTCATTTTGGCGTCAGGATGACTGCCCAAATTTAGAATCTTCACGTAAGGGCTCAATTGACAATTGACAATTGTAAGGGCTCCAAAATTTCAATTCGCCTTTACAAAAATTTAGTACCTATCTATTTGATACGTAAACATGTCATTCAATAAATACTTAGCCTACAAAAAGTAAACGAAAATTTTGGAAAAGTGGCAATTTATTTTCCAACATAGTCTCCTTTTAGTTCGATATACTTAGCCCAGCGATGCTCCAACTTTTTTAACCCGTCCGATAAATAGTTTTTGTCAAACTCTGCAAAATAGGCCTCCGTGGCGGCGATGACCTCCTCATTTGATCCATATCTATTCCCGGCGAGTGATTTTTTCAGATTAGGAAACAGAAAAAAGTCACAAGGGGCCAAATCTGGAGAATACGGTGGATGGGGCAGCAATTCGTAGCGTAATTCGACCAATTTGGCCATGGCAACGGCAGACGTGTGAACCGGTGCGTTGTCGTGGTGAAACAGCACTTTTTTCTTCGCCAGATGGGGTCGTTTTTTCTTTAATTCGGCGTCGAATCGGCCCAATAAATCGGCATAGTAAAGCCCTGTAATTGTTTTACCCTTCTCGAGGTAATCGATGTCGATGAAGATCACACCTTGTGAATCCCAGAAAACGGTAGCCATAACTTTTCCGGCCGATTTTACAGTTTTCGCCTTCTTTGGAGCACGTTCCCCGGTCTGGATCCATTGTTTTGATTGCTCCTTGGTCTCTGGTGTGTACCAGTGGATCCAGGTTTCATCGACGGTCACAAAACGACGCAAAAACTCGCTGGATTCCGCTTAAACAGCGCCAAACACGTCTCCGATGTGGTCTCACGGTTGCGCTTGTTTTCTGGTGTGAGTAAACGCGGCACCCATCGCGCCGACAGCTTTCTCATGCCGAGTTCCTCGTGAAGAATATGATGCACTGTTCCTTCTGAAATGCCTACAGTCTCAGCTAGCTCGCGAACCTTCAATCGGCGATCTGCCAATACGAGATCATGGATTTTTTTAATGTTTTCCTCCGTAGCAGCTGTTTTCGGTGCACCTGGACGTGGTTCATCAAAAACCGACGTACGTTAACGTTACGTAAACTCGTTGAACCAATTCTTGACGGTGGCCATCGATGGAGAAGAGTCACCGTTCACAGCATCCAAGCGCTCTTTTATTTCGATGCGCGTTTTCCCTTCCAAAAATAGGAATCGAATCACCGAACGATATTGCTCTTTTTCCATTTTTGTAAAACCGATCGACACGTTCGCTTCCATAAGTTGTCAAATTAAAACGAATGAAGGGATTGGAATGAAAATTTGAAAAAAGAATTTAAAAAGAATGTGCTACACTTTGGTAAAACTCTTTTGAAACCACAGCGCCCTCTGGCGATGAGGCTAGGTACTTATTGAATGCACCTCGTACATTTTTGGGACAAAGATAAAGATTTCATTTGGTGATATCGTTCAAACCGACGCGTAAGTATTTTTTTTTTTTTGTTTTTTTCAGCAGATAGTATGTACAATCATTAATTACTGTTTTGTCTTTTATTGTTTTACAAAATTATTAGTGAGGTTAACAGCCTAAAGTCAGCTTTATTGTGGTGTAATAAGAAATTATTTTTATTAGTGTGGGTTTACGCATAGGGAAAAAAAGTACCTACACTTTTTTCCCGGTAGTACGCTCCTTTGGGATACTTTCCGACATCCAAGCGGGCAAAGATGCGGGTAAAAGCTAGCTAAACCATACGATCAAAACATACAAACATAAATTCATGAGTGAAAATAGACCGGAGCAGCGAGCAGTCTTGATCATCCTGAAATTAAAACAATAAAAATCCTAAGAAAATATTATAATTTTCTCAACTAAAAATAATTTTAGGTTCTCGACGGTAATCGTATCTTGTTCAGGGGATGGCGATGGTGCATGCAGCAGTTCTCAACCGTTAGTTTATTCAACCACAGTCTACTGTTCCATGTACAGGTTATAAAACAAAAACTAGAGATAATAATTATGTAGCCATTAACTGAAAAAAAAAATGGTAATTATTCGAACTCCATTCACCAAACAACCTATGTTCATAATCTTGACCCGAAAGATTCGAGTCGATCAACAGATCGACACGAATCTGTCGTTTTAAGATTATGACTTAATTGATAGTCTCATTCAGTCGTAATATCTCCAAATCAATATTATCACTATGTACAGAGTCAGACAGTATTAAAAGTGTAGTAATCTATACAACACACTTCACACTAATATTATAAAGGCGTGTGTGTGGGTGTTTATGTGTTTGTTACTTCTTCATGCTCAAACGGCTGGACCAATTTTGGTAAAATTTTGTATGGAGGTAGCTGATACCCTGGATTAACATATAGGCTACTTTTTATCCCGATATTTCACGAGATTGACACTTATGCGCGTGAAACCGCGGGGCGCAGCAAGTGCGTTTAGAATCATGACTTAGTATAAGAACGGCTATTTTAGTCAAGTTTCAACAAAGCAAATAGTTCAAAGGTTCGACGACTGCTTTGCAAACCTAATTTCGATTCTCATTTTTTTTTGTGGTTCTTCCAGCTGTTTGTCTCTGCATCACCCAAAGGTTGACTGGTAGAAAATGCCTATGGCATTAAGTCCGCCTCTGTGTATTTATGTGCTTAAAGTATTAAATAAATGAATTCTTTGTTTTACATTTTGTTATAAGTACTATTTTATGATAGTTCGTAGAACATACACAAAAAACATAAAGGCCTCTTCTGTCATCTTTAGTTTTAATAAAAATAAATTTCTATGGTTAGGTGACTGCCAATGAGAAATCCCGTGTGTAGGTATCTATACTATCTACTGTTACATTATTCTAGTGATAGCTGTTTGCTAGAAATAATCTGTAAGAAAGCATCAGTTAGAGTCAGTACCTATCTAGGGTATCCATTAGGTATTTAGTAATAGGCAGGACCGCAGGCTTTCATTACCTAATTCACAAAAACGAAAACGAACGAACGAAACGAAACCGCAGCCTTCGGCAGTAATGGTTTACCATTACATAAAAAAATAAAGTGTGTGTGTTTGTGTGTGTGTATGTGTGTGTGTGTGTGTGTGTGTGTGTTTGTGTGTGTGTGTGTATTCTTTTAAGAATAAAATTAACAATTGGAATCTCCATATGATTATTTTTTTGTTATCTACGAAATTAGATAGGTAGGTAGTTCTTTAAATGGCAGTTCTATTTACAATAAAAAGCTATATTTGTTCGTAATGACGTGAATCTCACCTGTTATAATGTTGTGTGTCTAGTTGCAAACCAAATAGAGAGAATTTTATTTATTTATTTAAAAAAAAGGTACACCAACGACCTATTCACTAGAAACATTGACAATAATAAATAACAAATGCATTGAGTTATGCTGAATTAGTCACTTACAGGCGTACACAGCACTTACATAAAAAATAGCTTCATATATGTACGTTTCATCAAGATTTTTTACTCGTAGTGAGAATTGAGAAATTATTAATTATAAACAAAGAACAAAACATTTAGTAAAAACAAAACCATAATCGATATTAGGATCAAAAATTAAAAGCAAAATTATAATTGTAATCAAAATTAAAACATTAAGGTTAAAATAATAATATACCTATTATGTTTGTATGGGATATCAAAAGGAGCCGTCTTATCGTCTCTTTAGCTCCGTTATTAATAACTGTGTTGGAACCGTTCATCATCATTCCACTCGAAAGCTGGACTTAGGCCTTCCCTAAACGTCTCCAAAACGCCTGGTCCTGTGATTCCTACATCAAGTGGATCCTAATTAAACCCACATCGAAAATTATGCTAACATCATAAAAAATTAAAAACATATTCTAAAACTAATTTTCACATCACCTGCTCGCTAATGTCAAATTATGTCATGAAAATCTATCTTATAGCATTTATATGATTGTGTTTTTCATGAAATTGCATAAGGTGAGATAAAATAGTATAATATAATATATGTTTGCACATGACTGATTTAACAGTTTCATAAACTACTAATGAAAAACGAATTGGTAAGCGCACAGTAAGCGCTAAAAGTAGAGTAGGTATGTTCCTCGGGGTTAAAGGTGTCTTTGTCTTGGGCGAGCTTGCTCTTGCTGCACTCAGGATTCTAGTCTTACCTCCATCGCTTCATTCAGGAGTTAACTAGCTTCGGGACTCAAAATGGCGACCATAACTTATGACACTGCTTTATCCCCTTAGTGAAACTATTAAGGCCATTAAGTTTCGAAAGGAGTAAACAACAACTTTAAATGTGGCGTAGTTTTATGCTTCATAATTCAAGAAAAAACTCGTCACAAACAAACAGCCGAAGACGGCACTGACTTAGAAACTTTAAATTCATACCGTGTCGCGTAATGCCGCTATCTAAATTGATGTAATATTGCCGGTTCCGTATGTAGATAAGTCCATAACCATTGCCTTGAATTCTTATTTTTAAAAGTGGCGTGATCATGAATTCTAGATACCTATATCCAGTCTTTCTTGGCGTAATTAGTTATCTTAAAATCGGCATAGGTTTGCCTAATCGTTTTACATGCAGACGTCATTCTTGAGCTCCAGAGTTTACCTATTTAGGTATTTTTGCGACTTGGGTGTTTTCACAGTTATCAATTATTCTAGTTCATTGGTAAGACGTCGACAACGCGAGTGTTATACATAACTATGTATAACATCTCGGGTCGACGACGACTTCACGACTTTCGTATATCTGGTTGAAATAGGTTCAGTAGTTTAGACCGTACGAGGTAAAAACTGACTCACATACCTACATACATCCTACCTACACGGCTAGTAAGATTCATAACTCTTCCTTTCCGTCGTAATCGAGTAAAGGGGAAAAATCTTCATGTGTCTCCAAAGATTCCAAACTATAGCATTTTAAATCATCATCATCATCTGCCTAGCCTTTTCCCAACTATGTTGGGGTCGGCATCCAGTCTAACCGGATGCAGCTGAATACCAGTATTTTACATGGAGCGACTGCCTATTTGACCTCCACAACCCAGTTACTGGGTAATACGATACCCCTTGGTAAGACTGGTTGTCAGGCTTTCGGGCTTCTGACTACCCGTAACGACTGTCAAAGATCCACGAATGGCAGCCGGAACCAACGGCTTAACGTGCTTTCCGAGGCACGGCGGGGTCTCGATATGTAAAGATGGTCACCCATCCACAGACCAACCGCGGCAAGCGTAGCTTAAACTGATCGATCGACCTGTGCGGCTGTTATTATTTAGCCACGGGCCCCTCCTATGGCATTTTAAATAAGAATGCCATTAAAATGGTATGTACTTCCCTGTAAACCAGTATAGTCTAAAAATAACAAAATAATAAATTCTTTTAAAAGTTGTTTGTTAATGGTAATTTCTCAAAACTTGCTCGCAGAGCATACCCGTGAAGTAAAAAATATGTTTTTCTGCTTGTTACTAAAATTAGATATCACATCTTTTTGTAATTAATAATGTGTGCAAAAGAATCGACAAAATTAGATTGGGAATATTTTAGTTTTTAGGGTTCCATAACAAAATGGTAAAAAGGAACCCTTATGGTGCGACTCAGTCTGTCTGTCTGTCTGTCACAGCTGGATATCTCAAGAACTACTAATGCTATCAACTTGAAATTTAGAATAGTTTTAGATGACGTTTGTCCAACTATTTTGTAAAAAAGTTTTTTTTTTTTTGCTACAGGGACTGGAAGGGGTTCTGAAAAATTCGAAGTGGGAGTTACTAGGGCATCTCGGGTATCATATGAAAGAGCGCAGTTTACACATTCTCAAACACTTTTTTTTAGGCCGCGACTTTTGATCCCTTAAGAGCGTTTACGCCGTACGGCTTTTCATACAAACTTACAAGCCGTTGTTTTTCGAAATGAATGAACCGATTTTAATGAAACTTCATACGCATAAGCAGGATACAAAGGTCTAAAAAGTTATCAGAAAACATTTTCGAAATGTCTTATTTAAAAAAAGATAACTGGAAATCTCTGTTTCTATGGAGACTTTAAAATCGGTCTAATTTGGCTGTAACACAATTTTTCGAAAATGTTTTTGATAACTTTTTAGAACTTTGTATCCTGCTTATGCGTATAAAGTTTCATTAAAATCCGTTCATTCATTTCGAAAAACAAGGGCTTGAAAGTTTGTATGAAATGCCGTACGGCGTAAACCCTCTTAACAAAGGAGTAGAGCTCAAAGACACGGATATTGACTGGGTGACCCGCGTCGGTTAACGTCGAGTTAACGGAAATCATACCACAACACAACCAATAATTGTGCGTCTGTCCCGCCGTGAAAAGTCAAAGATAAAGTTTTTATTTGTAAAACAAGTGGGTGTAAAAACAGGTGGTGTATATAAAATATGTATAGTTACACTATATTTTGCCGTTGACGGCGTATCAATAAAGTAGGACTGTAAAGTTACACTTATGTAACACTAAAATTAAATGACAAAATCTATCCAGGCTTAATTACCTACCTAAAACTTATCCTAAAAAGCTGAATGGTGATCGTTCAAATTTGATCACATGACATCAATATTTTTAAGAAACAACTTTGAACGTTAATTATCTCGGAAATGTCACACTACGGGGTTTGGTCTTATAATGTTTCTGTTTGCATTGATGTCAGTTATCGATTAATATAGGTTACATGCGTGGCCACAATTATGAAAAAAAAAAAAAACAAAATAGCGGACAGTAGGTATCCACGGATCTTCAAACCCCTTTACATCAATGAACCTCTCACCAAGCAGAACTATCTACTTTTTCGTAAAGCGATGTCCAAAGATTTTGAGAGCGGTTACATTATTAATTCAGCAGTAAACGGGCCGCTGGCCGTTTTGCGTGGATGTGACGCATGTTTTCTCCCAAATTTTTATTTTGTTTGTTTTTTTTTTTTGATGCGTCATGTTTGCCGCTAATAAACGTATTTTCTTTCTTTCTTCTTTCTTAACTCTGCGTATGCTCATTTGCTCAACGACTTCCAACATTCCTTCGTACTATCACCTAAAAAAAGGTAAACACCAAATGTGGGGGTTCTAGCTAAGAGGAGCCTCACAATATAATCTAAACAGCGATACGTTTTGACTTGAATATATTGAGAGGAGGAGGGACTTTACAATATCATCTTAAAAAACTAGCATCTAGCACTTCTTCTATTAAACAAAAAATACTCAATAAAATTATTTGATGTCTGCTTAAACGTTCGAATGGAACACACTGTCAATTATGACCAGTCTGTACTATTAAAGGTAGGGCTACATATATAGCCTCCAGTACTCAAGATCCATAACTGCTCTTACACCCAAGTAACTGAAACAATCGTTAATTAGTTTATTTTGTATTTTTTGTTTTGCAGTCTCGAAGAGGCTAACTAGTTTTAACCGTCGCTAATTACAACTTTTTATTATTATTGTAATTTTGATGTTGATATAATAGATTTTTTACTTTTAATTAACTTCGAAACAAAGTAGATTTCTCTATCAATACAATTATTATAACTGTGTTCACGACTCAACGTAGCATTTGGCGTATCGTAGTGCGTAGCCAGCTCGTAGTGCGTAGCCAGCTCGTAGTGCGTAGCCAGCTCGTAGTGCGTAGCCAGCTCGTAGCGTGCCGCGTAGCAAGCTGTGTAGCATGTTGCGCGCCGCGTAGCGAACTGCTTAGTATGTTCTTAGTGCTATATAGCTTGTGTGTTATATAGTCGTATGTTTTTGTGTTTTTTATACAAACTGCTATTGTACTCCGGCACTACTAAATATTCTGTTTTTCAGAATACTTTTCATGTCATTTGTTGTATTTACACGTTTACCATCCCAACCTTTTATTGGACTAAGTTGGAAAAAACATCGATTATCGACTGACATGCCTGCGTTGTTTGTAATAGCGTTACAAACATAATTTTCATTTTGACAGTTCAACAACATTCATTGCGTTGTTTACGTTGTTGAGCAGACAAATTTGAACTTATGAAGCAATGGATTAGCAATATCCTTCAGAATGATTCAGATTATGATTGCTAGTATGTTACGCAATTAGGGTGCAATTCTCATTTTCGAGTATCAGCTGATAACTTCACATAAGTAGTTTATTCTCCAAAACATGTGCGAAACTTAAATTCAATTCACGAAATGTCTGAAATGCGGTCATTCAACTTGGGATTAGGGAAAAAACATTATCGCTATTTTGGTCGTAGCCGAGAAGTTATAAAAAAAACATATCCTACTTTAATATTTACTCTAAGTTGCTTATAATGTTTTTTCTTGAATAAAGTTCAAGTAGGTATAGTAAAGTTATTTCCTTGCGGAATTAAATATTTCAGGAACAATTTTTATTCTTATTATAATTTCTACTACCAACACAACTACCGTTGTCTGTTGTGTTATCTACTCTTTCATTTGTCAGAGAACTTTAAGGTTGACTTCATTTTTATAACGGTACCCAAAGGGTGCCAAGAGGACCCTATTACTAAAGGTATGATTCCGATCTCGGCAGCACGCAGCAGTGCTGCGCGACATTGCTGCGTCACATTGCTGCTGTGCTCGGAATGTAATAATCTCATATAAACCTATAGAAAATATATGGGGACCAGTAGTGCTGCGGCAGCACTGCAGCGGCAGTACTGCTGCGTGCTGCCGAGATCGGAATCATACCTTAAGCCTCCGCTGTCCGTTCGTTCGTATACCCGTCCGCGTCCTTCCGCCCGTCTGTCAGCGGGTTGTATCTAATGAACCGTAATAGGTAGACAGTTAAAATATTTCCAGAGTATGTATTTCTATTGTCGCTGTAAAAATTAAATTAAACAATTGAAGAGGTTCTTCAATCTCAAAAAACGCCCAATAAAACTCGTTTCTTGTATGAATACAACAAACGTGTTTTTTTGGGTGTTTTTGTCTTGTGGTAAGTACGGAAACCTTCCTGTCCGAGTCCGTCTCGCACTTGGCCGCTTTTTTAAAGAAACTTACCTATTACCCACTAGCTTTAATTTATTATAATTAGATTATTTGATTCTAGGTAAATAAGGTAATTTTGGCGTATTTGACCGTTCGGTACTTTAATAATTTTATGTTATTACTAGCTGACCCGACCTGAACTTCGTACTGCCTCAGATTTTTTTCCCATGTTCTAATAATTAGGAACCGTCACGGGCGTTCCCAGAACATCCTACCAAAGTTTCATCACAATCTGGCCAATGGTTTCGGAACGCATAGAAGACAAACATACAAACATTGATTTTTATTTATGAGAACTGAAAGTGATGATGTTCATGAGGATATACTTCCTACACCGAGAACACCGGTCACTAGTGTTTCAGACACATCAAGTTCAAGTACATATGATGATCCCACAGACGAGACATACGTACCAAACGAAAGCGATGACGACTCCACACCGATATTCCAGAGAAATACAAGATCACGCCGACGACTTGAATTAAATTATAGAAGTCCCACATCATATATTTGCATGAATGCTGAGTCAACACCAAGCTTGCTTTACAGTGTTCCACAAAACCTTGAAGACGCTCTGAAAAGCGAGAAAGCAGAAGAGTGGAAACAAGCAATGAATGAGGAATATCAGTCTTTGATAAACAATAATACTTGGTCATTGGTTGACAAACCTGCTATAAAAAGATTATTCCATGTAAATGGGTCTTTAAAACAAAGACAAACGAATTTGGTGATGTCTCACGCTATAAGGCAAGGCTCGTTATTAAAGGTTACCAACAAATCAAAGGGATTGATTATCATGAAATTTACGCACCAGTTGTTCGATATTCATCAATTCGGTATTTGATTGGACTAGCTGCAAAATATCAATTAAAAATCCATCAAATGGATGCTGTGACAGCATTTTTGCAAGGTGACGTTGAAGAAGAGATATTTATGATTCAGCCACCACATTTTGAGCAAGGAGAGAAAGTTTGCCGTCTCAACAAGGCTTTTTACGGTCTAAAACAAGCAAGCTAAATAGTGCTTTATTAGAAATTGGATTGTTTCGATCAAGAGTGGACCCTTGTATCTATTACCGTATTTTAAACAAAAATGATATTTTATTTGTCACAGTATATGTCGACGATTTGCTCTACTTCTTCAATAATGATGAAACAGCAAAAATAATAAAAGAAGAACTGATGAAAAAATTTCATATGAAAGACATGGGCAAAGCAAAACAATGTATTGGTTTCCGAATAACAGAAGATAAAAGTAAAGATGAAATTTACTTGGACCAATCAATTTATGTAGAGAAGATTTTAAGTCGCTTTGTCATGAGTGAATGTAAACCTATTTGGACACCCAGTGACACAAATATACAATTAAAAAAGGCTGAGAATGAAAAGGATATAATTAGAAATATTCCATATCAAGAGGCCATTGGATGTTTATTATATTTATCACAAGGAACAAGGCCAGATATAGCATATATTGTTAATTCATTGAGCAGGTATAATAGTCAGCCTACTGCTCAACACTGGACTACATTAAAGAGAGTTTTAAGATATTTAAACGCTACCGTAGATTACAAGTTAATGTTTAAAAGAAATGAAGGCAATGTTACTGGCTACTGCGATGTTGATTGGGCCAGTCATTCTGAAGATCGAGGCGCCAGTTTAACATGCACACATTGTGGTATATAAACAATAGGGTTTGTGGTGAAGAAAAATATTGGTAAACAAGTACTTTTGGTGCGGAGCACCGTTGACAGCGTCAGACAACTGCTGTCAAAAGAAATGTAGGGCGTATGTCTACGGAAGAAGCTTCTAGAATATTCTAGAAGCTTCGAGTGGCGCTTATGTCAGTGG
Organism: Gortyna flavago; assembly: GCA_963669345.1. Taxonomy (NCBI): domain Eukaryota; kingdom Metazoa; phylum Arthropoda; class Insecta; order Lepidoptera; family Noctuidae; genus Gortyna; species Gortyna flavago. The sequence goes on from OY770131.1 coordinate 7,621,775, forward strand.
AGACCTTATTGGCACGTACTCAACGTAGTGACAGCTAGATTGACCGACGACCTTAAAAAGGTGGCTTGGACAGCCTGGGAGAGGCCTAAGTCCAGTAATGGACTGCGATAGGCTGAGTTGATTAGGGCGACGCCGACCACCTAGTGGCGCCCTCATCGTTTGTTTGGTTATTTCTTTTATTTTAAAATGAAAATGCAGAAAATAAGCACGTTAGGCTGTTGTACTCCATAATATTATACGTTAATCCATAATATTATAAATTCGAAAGTAACTCTATCTGTCTGTATGTTACCTTTTCACGCCTAAACTACTTAACGGATTTCGATAAAATTTGGCAGAGAGATAGATTGCATCCCGGGGAAGGACATAGGATAGTTTTTATCGACATACCTCGCGGGCGAAGCCGCGGGCGGAAGCTTAGTATTATTATAAACGGTAGTTGTACATTGTATAGCTTTATTATAATCATTAAAACGGAGAATAGTGGCCACTATTTTCAGATACGATACGGATAATAATAACCAAACAAACGATGAGGGCGCCACTGTGCGGTCGGCATTTGGTCGGCGCCGTTTTAAGTAAAATCTTGAAAGATTATTTAGCCCACTACTCCCAGCACACTACACTCCATCATCTTTTGGCAAATCTTGAGCTGAGAAACAACCAGGGACCAAGCTTGAACACAAAGGATAGGAGGAGCATGCGTATTAGTTTCTGTGTAGTAAGCTCCTGACAGCGACTAAATCAAGTACAAAAAACTGGCCAATCACAATGAATTGTTCCGTAGTTGGGATAAATTTATTCCTAGAACAAACTTAACATGTAGTTGAAAAACATTTATCCCATACCTCCCAACTGTAAATGTAACTTGGTCAACTACTACTCGTTAATTTAAAAAGCCTACTTAGCTGTGATAGTTTTCCTATTAACATCGTTAGGTATAATTCCTATATCATCATTCTCCTGTCCTTATTTGGGGTCAGCGCAATATGTCTTTTTGTTCCATACTTCTCTATTAGTCGTCATCTCGGTAGTCACACTTCCAGCCACATTATTTTTCACACAGTTCATCCATTGTAGTAGTTTATTATAGTTTTAAAGTTTACCACAAAATCAAAAATGCACCCAGCTGACACTGTCCACTGGCACGTCTGCCACAATAGAATCATAGAATAGAATCATTATAATCATACCCTATAGCTGGACACTGCCCCCTAAGATACAGGCCTAGCCTAGTTTAGGGGACATAGTTGAAACTATTGTACTTATCTACCTAATGCTAAATTAAGATCTTTAATCTGTATACAGTGCAATGTACTTGAACTTTGTGGTAAGAAACAATTTTATTATTTATTTATTATATAATATATATACTACTGTGATTTTTTTCCAAAAAGAACCATTTAGCTGGCAGTGGGGAGGCACACTTGACTCTAACAAAAAATAGGAATTTAAAGTTTAATGTTCTGCCAACGGAGGATCCCTAAATCGAAAAATGCTTTTGAAACACCCGCAATACTTTTGAAACACCCGCAATACTTTTGAAACACCCGCAATACTTTTGAAACACCCGCAATACTTTTGAAACACCCGCAATACTTTTGAAACACCCGCAATACTTTTGAAACACCCGCAATACTTTTGAAACACCCGCAATACTTTTGAAACACCCGCAATACTTTTGAAACACCCGCAATACTTTTGAAACACCCGCAATACTTTTGAAACACCCGCAATACTTTTGAAACACCCGCAATACTTTTGAAACACCCGCAATACTTTTGAAACACCCGCAATACTTTTGAAACACCCGCAATACTTTTGGACGGCCTATCCAACGACATGGGATACACCATGGCACTTTACGTTTAGGGGAGTTACATTAAAATAACTTATTTTTCAAGGTTATATTTTACCACTTTGTCGGCGTGATTAATAGACAGACAGACGAACGGTCACGGCGAAACTATAAGGGTTAAAAATATCTAGTTTGGTCAAGATCAAATAAGTGGAGACCTTGCAAATCCATAGTAATTTATGAATTCATTTCAATTGTATAGTTGATCGCGAAAAGTTGGCTCATAACGTCTGCTTCGAAATTCTTTAAAAGTTCGAGGCCGAGTCACAGGAGTATCTAGGAGTCTATGTCCATAATAAAAAGAACTCGTAAGTCGGGGCTATACTCCAGTGAGTATAGCCCCTGCTACCACTGCTCGCCCTAATAGTAGGGCGAAATGTGGGTGTACTATAGAGTACACCCACATTTCGCCAGTTACAAAACTAGTAATGAAACTCGGCATCGTGAAAGTTTATTGTGCCTGAGCAATATTTATTAAGGACACTTTTGATTTGTGTGACCATGATTTTACCGATTTTATCTGACATCACTTACGATCAAATGTTTTATTTATTTCTTTATTTATATCTACTTTTTGTACACTAGAAAATACGCAACAAAAAAATACGATTATTAAATACAAAACATACAATGGGCGGCCTTATCGCTTTCTGCGATCTCTTCCTGGCAACCTTGGAATGGACAGTAATTTCGTGGATATAAAAAAAATGGGGTTGTTAGTAGTGGGTGGTGCAAAATAATATACTACAATAGATACATAGAGATATTATATATATATATATAATGCTGCATAATAGTTGTTGTTGTTGTTAAATGTTATGAACATCCACGTTCCTCTCGAATGGATTCGCGGGCTCAACTAGTTAGAGATTTTATTTTTTAAATATCTCAAAACTAGGTTGGCAATAATCAGAACGAACGTTTCAATTTTTTTTACTCGTTAAACACTACAGATTTTTTGGTCTTATGATTCTTTTTGATTGACATTTTTACATATTATAAAAAAAGTTTTTTTCAAAAATTATCATTAAAATGTTGAGTAAGTAAATATCTATGCAATTTGTTATTTAGAATTTTGTTACACACATTGAACTAAATTGAATAACATTTTTGTGGGCTGCTAATTTCATTTCTTTATTGCCAATTTTTATAATGCCAACACATTAAAGTTAATTCTAAAATCACAAGCTAATTGCAAATATATCCTTGTGGTAAGTATTGCAAAAGCTCTAATTGCAATGAAAGCTTTGCGATTATGTTGTTAGGAATATGAAGAGCGTGTCTTCAATGGGAAGTTCTGTAATATATTCATAAATAATGTATCTACTTCTCTCTCTTTCTCGTGTCTTTTTATGTCAGTTTTATAGTATCTGAAGTCCAATTCCCGTAATTAAAAACGTTCATAAAAATCTAGTCACAATCAAAATAAGCGACAATAAATGTCAAAAACTTATCAAAAATGTAGGGAAATTAGAGGTATTTTTGACAGATTGCCACCGAGATGTGTGTTTTTAATACAGAGCTACGTACTTATAAGTTTATAGAAACTCTCATGAAGTTGTCGGCATTTTCACCCTCGAAACCATGTAAACAAAACTATGAAAGCTCTGTTCTTTGTCAGTGTTCAGTCCAGCCGGCCAATAAAGGCAAGGCAGAGGTGAGGAACAACACTACTCCCCGGGAGATAGGGTCCGTAGGGTCGCTACTCCTTAACAGCTCACCACATGCTGCCCTGTGGGTTTCTGTATCTCTCTTGGTCAGGCTCCTTACCCTAGACCTGTTTCGGTAAGGTAAACTGTACCGGCACAAGACTGGAGTTCGGAGCGCACAAGCCCCACCACGACGTCAACGTAGAGATACGGCGGTTGGGATATTATTATTATTATTTTAAGACTACATAACATAACATAATCAGCCTATACCTAATGTTCCCACTGCTGGGACACAGGCCTCCTCTCTGTGAGAGGGAGTGGACCGTAATCCATCAAGCGGGCCTAGTGCGGGTTGGTAGATGTCACATGTCTTCGATTTTTTGGGTCTAGGACATGCCTGTTTCCTCACGATGTTTGCCTTCACCGTTTGGAGAGCAATGGTGATGAAATAATTTACAGAAAGTAAGCGCCTGTCAGGGTTCGAACCTACGACCTACAACTCGTAGGTCGCGGCAGTTACCACTGGACCACCACTGTTCTCCTATTTTAAGACTGTTAATATTTAAATGTTTTATTATAACTTATGTAATTATTTTAAGATAAGGTGAAATTGAAATCTATTTCTATTTAGGTACCTAATAGCTGAAATCATCTCGAGCTAGAGTGATTATTACTGATCAATGGTGCATGATTACCATAATCATCCGCTTACCATTTACTGTTGAATGATTCGTTTTTTTCTTCTTTGAGATTTCAAGTAGGTTGGTCTTCGTAACTTACTTCATTACAAAGACTAATAGGGGTATAACTTGAATTGCTTGTTCTGTACATGCCAACGGGCATTGCAGAAAATTGTTGACATTTACAACTAATAGAAATTGTAACAATTTAATACTGGTGTCATAACAGGTATTTGTTGAAGTCAATTGACGCAAATATTATGAAATATTTTTCGTGCTTATTTACTGAGATAATCTCAAGCCCTTTAATTATATTACCTATAACATCGATGGCTGTATTAAATTTAGATTTTTATCTTTCCTAGATTTATAAGGATGGACAGCAACGATGCCAATATTTAAAAAAATCTGTTCATACCTAAATCCTAACTAATATTATAAATGCGAAAGTATGTTTCTTTATTACGCTTTCACGCTAAAACGACTGACGGATTTAGACGAAATTACGACGATTTTTTTTAACATTTGCACATTTGTAGACCATGACCTGAAGGAGGACATAGGCTACTTTTCATCCTGGATCGCAGACAAAGTCGCGGGCGACAACTCATTTTATAAAAGTAAAAGTGTGACTGTTAAATTTTATTTGAGTGTAATTAAATTCGTGTTGTCCAATGCAGTTATTGTATTGATAATATGTAGGTAGGTACTAAAAGAGCGTAAACAGACTACAATTATGATTTATTATACTTACGCAATGTTTAATTACTTTATAGTAGAGTAGCTAAATGTCATGACAAGAAAAACACAAGGAGTTTATTTATAAATAAACGATGGTTCAGATTAGCGACTGTTTAACCATACATTTTTGACGTTAAACTAAGTAAACCCCTGAATATGCATTTACCTACGTCAGTAGAAATTCAAATTGAAAGTGCGCTCACATGTAACCTTCCTATTCTTAGTGTTAAAGATGAAACTGTGAAGTTATTCATTTTGAGAAATATTGATTTTGAAATATTTTTTTCTAAAGGCTATGCGTGAAAGGACTCACTCATTAACGATTCCGTACAAATTAATTGTCTACACGCTGATTGCGCGGGTAACGCAGACGTTCCTATTGTGTACAAATGATGAAAATACTTGTGAAGTATTTTCGAACTAGTTATAATTAGAATATGTTCACGTGTATAATCAAATTTTATTATGTCTTGCTCGATGTTTTTAATTTAATCACGAATTTAAATTAGTAAAAATAGCCCAAGATCGATGAATTTGATTAATTATGGAAGGTTTTCTCAGGTGAATTCTTCTCATCTTGTAAAATGGCTGCTCTCAAAACGGTGAAGGAAAACGTCGTGAGGAAATCGGTATGTCCTAGAACTAAAAATTCAAAGACATGTGACATCAACCAACTCGCACTGGGCCCGCGTGATAAAGATTACCCACTCCCACTGATTAACCCACTCCCTCTCAAAGAGAGGAGGCCTGTGTACCAGCAGTGGGAACATTATAGGCTGATACTACTAAACTTTTGAAGGTACTAGACTTAACCCTTCAAACGATCGCCTACTAGAAGCCGTTTGCAAGCGCTCAACGGCTTTCACGGTTATATTTATTGTCGTTTCGAGAGTATTTTTACTATGAACTATCGCTAGTTTATATGACATATTTTGTCGAGTGTATACTAGTTAAAAACCAACAACAAAATGCCGTGCTATCATTGGCCAATACCTCTTCTCTTTAAGTGATTTTCGTAAAATGTGGAATCCGCATGCGACAAATATTCCTTGAGGCCTTGAGGAATATTACGAGTGCCTGTCCGATAGCTGCTTGCAAACTGCGTAGTCTGTTTATAGTCTGTAAGTCACTATCTTACTGGATTTTGAACGTTTTTCGTAGAAGCTGGCATGTGTAAATGCGGCCTTAGGGATGTGATATATAGGGCACGCCACGATATAGGGCACGCCACGATAGCGGCGGTAAGGCCCCTCTTTGAGGAGTGGCTAGAGAGGCGTCACGGCGTCCTCACCTACCGCCTGACGCAGGCCCTCACCGGACACGGATGTTTCGGGAGGTTCCTGCACATCATCAGGCGGGAGGAAACGCCCGGGTGTCACCACTGCGAGGATCGCCCAGAGGACACGGTGGAGCATACGGTGGATGCCTGCCCCGCTTGGGCGGAGCACCGCCGTGTCCTCGTAGAGGCGATCGGCAGCAGCGGCGACCTCTCGCGCCCGGCCCTGGTTCAAACCATGGTCCGGAGCGAGAGGGAGTGGGAGGCAGTCACCTCCTTCTGCGAAGCAGTCATGCTAGCGAAGGAGGTGGCGGGATGGGCGAGGGAGAGAGCCGAGAGGGCCGCCCGTGACAGCCGCCGCGGTAGACGCCCCGGGCGTCGGGAGCCGCGTGACGACTCCCGGCCACCGTAGGCGCGGGCCTGCGGACGGCGAGTAATGGGTAGCTCGCCGTCCGATCAGGACCAGGCCCGTGCCGGACGGCGCGTATGTGTTCCACGCGCGCCTCAAAGAGCTGTCAGCAGACATGGAGGGGCCCGTTAGGGCCGAAGCCTGCCGGGGCAGCGGGATTGTCCGAAAGGGTTACCGCTGCCCCGGAACATAAAGGGCTAAGGAAGGAACACGGATGGGTTTTAGTCAGTAAGAGTCTGACACTCCCTTCCACTCCACCCAGAGCGGGAGGAGTCATTGGATGATTTCCCATCCTAAAAAAAAAAAAAAAAAAGGGATGTGATATGCATGTTATCAGCAACCTTCTCAATACTAATTACGACATGCTGCAATATGTTCGCAGAGCCTGATAATTATGGCAATTACATACCATGACCGTTCACAATGACCGGGACGGACATGTCCGTCGTTAGGAGGCCGGTAGTCAGAAGTCGTTTATAGGGTGATATTGTTTACTCTAAATTATTATATTCTACGTTTTTCATTTTCGATTCGGTGTCACTTTTAGTAAGCAATGTGTTTTATAGTTTGTTCTGTTACTTTTTTCGGGTGCGGTGTAAATGCTTGCAGCTCAGGTAAATCCAGGTAAATCTGAGCTTAATTTATCGTTTATTCGTATTGGTTCTCATTGTTTACGTTTTAAATATTGAAAATATTACAGTAGACTAAGTCTATAATATTTTCAATTAATATAATAATAATATACTCGTAAACAAGTATTAGGTCCTTTTTTTTTTTTTTTTAAGGATGGGAAATCATCCAATGACCCCTCCCGCTCTGGGTGGAGCGGAAGGGAGTGTCAGACTCTTACTGACTAAAACCCATCCGTGTTCCTTCCTTAGCCCTTTATGTTCCGGGGCAGCGGTAACCCTTTCGGACAATCCCGCTGCCCCGGCAGGCTTCGGCCCTAACGGGCCCCTCCTTTGATGCTGACATCTCTTTGAGGCGCGCGTGGAACACATACGCGCCGTCCGGCACGGGCCTGGTCCTGATCGGACGGCGAGCTACCCATTACTCGCCGTCCGCAGGCCCGCGCCTACGGTGGCCGGGAGTCGTCACGCGGCTCCCAACGCCCGGAGCGTCTACCGCGGCGGCTGGGACGGGCGGCCCTCTCGGCTCTCTCCCTCTCCCATCCCGCCACCTCCTTCGCTAGCATGACTGCTTCGCAGAAGGAGGTGACTGCCTCCCACTCCCTCTCGCCCCGGACCATGGCTTGGACCAGGGCCGGGCGCGAGAGGTCGCCGCCGCTGCCGATCGCCTCTACGAGGACACGGCGGTGCTCTGCCCAAGCGGGACAGACCTCCACCGTGTGCACCACCGTGTCCTCTGGGCGATCCTCGCAGTGGTGACACCCGGGCGTTTCCTCCCGCCTGATTATGTGCAGGAACCTCTCGAAACATCCGTGTCCGGTGAGGACCTGCGTCAGGCGGTAGGTGAGGGCGCCGTGACGCCTCTCTAGCCACTCCTCAAAGAGGGGCCTTACCGCCGCTATCGCGGCGTGCCCTAAGTATTAGGTCCTTACATATAAAATTGGCGTTTTGTACGGGAGGAACATAAAGTCAATTTTTTTTTGTAAAATATATTTAATTAATCAAAGTATGCACCGTTGTTATCTATGCACTTTTGCCATCTCATAGGTAGTTCATTGATCCCTTTACTAAAAAAACCATGGGGGCGAGAATCAATGAACTCTTTGAAGACGGTTTGGACTGCCGCATCGGAGTTGAATTTTTTTTCCTTGTAAGAAGTTGTCCAAATTCCGGAAAAAATTGTAATCTGTTGGAGCAAGGTCCGGGGAGTACGGTGGATGTCGCAGACATTCCAATTGTAGCTCATCTAACTTGTATGTATGTATATATAAATGGTTGTTTGTTGTGCAGTGTGTGGTCTTGCGTTGTCGTGAAGCAGCAGTGGCCTAGAGCGATTGACCAATCTCGGTTGTTTAGCAGCTAGTTCTTCCTTCATGGTTTGCAGTTGCTGACAATAGATATCTGCCGTAATCGTTTGGTCAGATTTTAGAAAGCTGTAGTGAACGACACCGGCGCTAGTCCACCAAATACTCACAAGTAACTTTTTCTGAGTCAATTTTCGTTTAGGGTAGGATTTGGCTGGTTCTCCAGGGTTCAGCCATTGCGACGAGCGCTTCCGATTATCGTACAGTATCCACTTTTCATTAAAAGTAATGATTCGATTTAAAATCCCTTCATTATTGTGTCGGTTGAGCAAAGTAACACAGCAGTCGACGCGTGTTTGCATGTTCGATTCACTCAATTCATGAGGTACCCATCGTTATTTATTTATTTATTAAAACTTTATGCACAAGTAAAAACTGTACAAAGGCGGACTTAATGCCGATGTTAATGACTTAATGATTATGTTAAAGTTTTTTTACTTTCCCGATTTGCTTCAAGTGGATTAATACAGTTTTATCACTTACCCCGAAGCCTGCAGCTATCTCTAAAGTGCTTCGTGATGGATCCGCTTCCACAATAACCTTTAATTCTTCATTTTCCACTTTGGTCTCCGGCCATCCACGGGGTTGGCTCTGAAGGTCGAAATTTCCAGAACGAAAACGTTGAAACCAAAAACGTACCGTGCTTTCTTTTGCGACACCAGCGCCGTACACATCATTAATCCTTCGAGCTGTTTCTGCAGCTCTGGTGCCACGGTAGAACTCGTACTCGTAAATATACCGATATATCATGTTTTCCATTGTGAGGTAATAAGCGACGCCAAAGAAAAAAAGAATGAGGAAAAAACAAATGAATGACTGTTTTCAAAACTCAAATGTACCAGCTAAATGAATTTATAAATTTGAATTTGGAACACTTAACCAAAGAGGAGATATTTCAGATCAAAGTGGTCAGTACGACAAAACGCTAATTTCATATGTAAGGACCTAATATATAAAAAGGAGGGGAAATAATCAAAGGGCAACAAAAAATTCGATCGCATCGCTGTCAACAGGAAACGTGCTCAAAAGGCTGACAGCATTGCTTGATTCTTTGGCAAAACATAGGCCAGCCCTCTGGTCACGTGAACAGTCGACCAACCGCTTGGCTATGTCTCGAAATACTAAGTGGTTACTCGGGCCCCATGGCCCTAGTGTCTCAACCCCAAACGGCTCAAACATATAAGTTCCAAAGAGATTGGAGTATTTTAGTTACGTTTGAGGTTTTCCGCACCTGCAGCAGCCGCTCTAGCACAGCTCACCGTGCTTGGAAGATGGATAGCGCAAGAGTGTCGACACACGTTGTATCCCACATCAAAGGCCTACCTACCTTCCAAGGCATTATGATCATTCCGTCTGGTCTCTTCCCATCGTCGCGTGCCAATTAAGCCATTGGGTTCTAAAACAGCTGTTACCCCCGGAGGTGACAAGAGCACCACGGATGATGTCATTGATGCTGGCATGCCGTGCTATCCGGCCTGAGCTTTTACTGCAGGATAAGCCATGGTGTAGGAGGCAGTCGACACCTTCACCGTATTGGCAGCGATGCGGAGCCACGCAAGGGGCGCTCAGACGCAAACAAGTAGCGAGCCGGAAGGTGGTGTCACCCAGCAAAGTGCCTAGACTTTTAGCTATTTAAATTATGTAAATATAACATTAATTGATCGTGAATAACATCGAAAAAAAATGAAAATATATACGTAACGTAACGTAATCAGCCTATAATGTTCCCACTGCTGGGACACAGGCCTCTTCTCTGTGAGAGTGAGTGGGCCGTAATCCACCACGCGGGCCCAGTTCGGGTTGGTAGATGTCACATGTCTTCGAATTTTTGGTTCTAGGACATGCCGCTTTCCTCACGATGTTTTCCTTCACCGTTTGTAGAGCAATGGTGATGAAATAATTTACACAAAGTAAAGCGCCTGTCTGGGTTCGAACCTACGACCTACAACTCGTAAATCGCAATCGTTACCACTGGGCCACCACTGCTCGCAATAATCAATTATAAAATAATTTTAAATAAAAGTAATTTTTTCCACTAATTTTATTTTTGCTAACAATTTATCTTAAAAGTTGTAGTCCTCAAGCATCGCAAGCAAGGTTCAAGATAACAGTGGCTCTATTGAGAGGAACCTCCTCCTACTGTACCGGGTACTGAACCCAGCACTACTGTTTTCTGCATTAAGCTCTTAGTCCAATCCCCCAATAACAGGTTCTTAAAAATCTGTTATATCACATTACGTGGATTACTAGGATGATGGATGTTTTTTTTTGGATAACAAATCCTTGAAAAAAAATATTTGCGTAAACACCTGTTAGACAAAAACAGTAAGAACTACTTTTATATTTTAAAAAGTCTAACATTCTAATAACTACACTGTTTTTTTTTCAGCATGCTGATACACGTGTTCGTATGTGAGAATTCAAGGCTTGATTCTAATTTAAACAAATGAGGCTCTTGAAAAGGTTTTCTAGGCTTACAATATAAAGTTTTGTGAAGAGCAACAGAACCCTTGAAAAACCAGAATAGGGTGACATCGAAGATTGGTTAGCTAAGTATAGTCCTTTCTCAGTTGATTTACAAAATACTGTGATCTTTATTTTGGTTACAATTAGGTTGCTAACAGTTTGCTGCTGTTAAAGTCTCAGACGTAAAATTGTGAAAGTGTAGCTGAGGTATCCTGATTTGTTACTTCAAAACAAACGGGTTCACATTTATTTATTTATTACCTCACAGGGATCGCAGTTAGGTATAAAAAAAATAAAAAAATCTGCAATATTTCCATGTTGAAAATTGAAACAACGAACCTCATTTAACATTTTTAATAATGTAGAGAATGTCGTTACTTATATTGAAACAAAAAATGAAAACGTCAATGTCAAATTTGACCGGCGCGGTCATAGATAATATTACCAAATGTATAAGGCGCGGTCTCTCGATCGCTTCATAAAAGATCGCGTAAATGTTGTGCATAGATAATATTACCAAATGTACAAATGTTGTGATTTTGTAGTGATTTTGTCACAGCCACTCAAGATTTCAACTTACTAGATGCTGCACAGTATCTTGTGAAAAGTCTATTAAACTGTCATACCAAAGCCATAGTCATTAAATGATTACAGATAGTGCACGTATGGTGCAGACATTGATGGTTCGAAGCCCTTATCTTGGAGTCAGGTCGTAGTTATGACGTCGAATAGCGCAGTGATATATACGGGCGGAGGGACCGCGCGCGAACATTACTAGTGTTAAAGTGCCCCGTGTTGCTCACGCGCAGTTCGCGCCGGCCGCCAGACTTACGCTCGCTACTTTACTATAGCGATACAGCATTGCTTCAAAATTGTGTCTTTAGTGAATACTTGTGTTGGAGCGTTTGCTAAGCCGGTAAGTTGCTTTGTTTTTTTTTTTTATATAATATTTACCGTAAAAAATGCTATAGGAGTTTTCCAACAACGTTCTACTTCGGAGGAAAATTAAAGTCTTTCCTAAAAACATAATCTACAGACGGATGGTTGCGTTTTTCCGCCCAACTGTTCTGTGCCAACAAAAATAATTTGCATTTATCAAAGCGTCATTTTTCTTGACATAATCTATTATCAAGTTCAGTGTCATCGTTGTAATTTATCGATAGATTTTGTAAATAACAACCTCAAGTGGTTTTCCGTAGTCAAAGTACATACATACATCACACATTGATACAATGTACTTGAACAGAGCTTTAGATTTTTGGTACGGATTAGTCTAGGCCAACGTCTTAACAACCCGGTCGTCGTTAAACCGACTAAAATATCTGCAAACAAGATCACCTTAAAAATATAAATAAAATGCGCTCTTAACGTTGATGTTGCGAAAAATATTCAAACTAGATTTAAATTTGACGAGACTTGAATTAAACGAAGGCTTCGATAAGAAATTATCAATCAAATTGAGAGCGTGATTAAAATGTGACGATTCATACAAGCATGTTGTTTTAATGAATAATTGCATTTATACTGTCGTTATATTACTAAAATAATGTGAGAAATATTATAAATAGTATTATGAAAACTCGTAGTTGACACATGTTTTGTTTTATGATAGACATTATAATTTATTGCTGTCAGCATTAAAGTGTTATAGTCCTGGTCAAGAGCGATCAAGGTAGCGAGCCACTAGCGTGAGGTCAAGGCACTGGTTCAATTCCACTTAGCTCCATTCATTTACAATGTTTCGCGAAAAAATCACGAGGAAATCATTTTTCCAGACAAAAATAAGGAAAATTTCCAAAGGTAATCAAGATCGTATTGTTTCATGTTATTTGCATTACAGGACGTGTTTACTCACAGGCTTTGTTAGCGGTAAACTACTCATTATAAGTATAGGAAGCATAGAACAAAGATTTGCGTCGGCCGAGTTGCAGAATGATAGTTGTCTTGCTTATTGCGAACACTTGACTTACTTATATTCTAATGGTTGTTGCAGTTATTTTAACGAGCTTATAAATTTCAAGAATATGTAAGCACATTTTTTCAATAATCCTATAAAGGGGAAACTCAAAATGGGAAACTGCTTACCACCTAAGATAAAACGCACTATCTGTAATTCATTAGTAAAACCTAATCTAGAATACCTGATTGAGATTTGGGGATCAGCATCCAAGACTAACCTCAATTACATACAGAGAACCCAAAACAAAATTATAAAACGGTTATATTGTTATGACTTCCTAGCACCTACTAAACAGCTATATGAAAAAACTAAACTGTTTAATCTCCGTCAACTATACAACTACAATACTTGCATATTAGTAAAAAAGTTTTTAGATAACACAACAAAAACCAACATTAAACTTACAAAAAAGACATTCACACATAACTTAAGAAATAGAAACGAAGTAGTTCTGCGTTTTCCTAGAACAGTTAAATATGGAAAAAAGACCTTTTTATATGAAGGGGTCCAATTGTATAATAAATTGCCAAATGAAATTAAAGAGTGCAAAAGTATTAATATTTACAAAAGAAAACTAAAGGATTATATTATGCAAAAAGTAATTTCTACATAAATACCCTGACAACACTATATAAAATACTTTTATAAAAATAACAAAATACACTTAAATAATACAAAATAAGAACACGTAAAACCAGAACTCACACATTATAATAAAAAAAAAAAAAAACAAAACTAAAAATGATCACCTGTCTCCGAGACTATACTTGTCGCACACAAGCAAACAAACACGTGGACGCACTACGCTAGCACACACGAACACATTCACACAGTGGTTCGCTTCTTAATCGTTGTTTATGTTCCTCACAAAGTGAATAATCAGTTTATGAGGGTATCTTGGTGTCAAATTGGCCAGCTTTAGTAACTTGTTTTATATGCAACTACCTGCATTTTATTTTTTATTTTGTTTGCTGTTGATCTCGTACGTTGTTGTTATTGTTTTACTTAATCTACATCTGCATGCTTCGTCATTAGACGACGATTATTTATGTTAAAAATTAAATCTCATATAAGTGAACTGTATCATGTTCTTATGAGAAATAAAGATTCTTTAAACCTATAAAGTACCTTGCTACAATCGCCTGATGACCTGACCTTGCCGCACTTGCTACAGGTCCAGTCGCTCAATTTCGAGCCTCCGCCAAAATGAATTGTTTCCAAAAAGTTATCTAGATCGATTAATCTTTTCCCATATCGTTGCCACACTGTTTTTGCAAGACCGTTTGAAACCTTAAGGCTTTGAATTTATTTGTGAACCCATTAATTTGTATCTTTCATTCAAGTTTACACCACCTTGAAAGGTAGGAAATATCAAAAGTTTCCTTCACAAAATGAAAATTGTATAAATAACACTTTCCATATTTACGTTATGTCGGAAAAGATAAGTGGGTACATCGGTCGTCAGATCTTTAGGAATCTTTTAGGTCAATAGGACCGCATCTAATCTTAGGCTTTCCATGAGAAAGTTTCACCTGCTTATGCTTTTCTTAGTACTAGCACCATTACCATTTGTCATGCTTCTTCAGTCACAGCCCTCTTGATGTATTGACGTGATCATCTTAAGCTACCTTTCGAACTGAGCATTATTTACGGATGACTTTGCGCAATTTGTGTACAAAGGAAACAAGTGCTAAGGAAATATCATGTTAATAAAACAAATATTAACTTTAGGTACTTAAAACAACTGCTGCCCAACCGAAACAATAATGATAATGTGAAATGAAACATTGTGAAATATTTATTTAAAGAAATATTTAAATCTATTCTTTTATCGATCTGTGAAAAGATTACAAAATTTCTCAAAGGTTGGTTAGGCCTGGGTTTCACCTTTCGTTCGTGACCTTTAAATTTTTATCTCATAGTATTTATTGTTTGATGTGACGGTTTTAATCAAAATAATTATGGTAATAGTTGTTGTGATCAAAACGGACGATAGGTACAGTCACCAAAAGAGATAAGTAATCAGGGTCGTTGTATATACATAGTTGCATTTTAGTAGGAAACCGATGGATGTTTTCGAATGAAATATTGATAAATGGACTGATTGTTTTCTATTTATTAAATACAATTTTATTCGAAAACGTCCATCGGTTTCTTGCTAAACTTCAACTGTATGCGACGACCCTGGTTTCTTATCTTCTTTGGTGACCGTAGTGACCGTAGCTAATAGATGCCCACGAGTCTTCTGCCTTTATAAGCATAAACTGGAGGAGTGTGTGCGTCTAACGACTCCATAACATTAACTAAAGAATATTAAATTAACACTTATGACGTCATACAGAATTTTTATTTGGACAATTGATCATCAATCGCACCCATTTCTTAACGCAGTTACCGAGTACTTGTTAAGTGAAAAAACTAACTTACGCGATGAATTACAAACATACGATTTTAAAAATTAAAGTGGGGGCGAGTTTCACAAACCTGCCATGAGCTATGACTGATTCATTTTCCGTACCTCACTCGTTTTCCATTAAAATATTTTTTTTTACGCAACACTCTCAGAACATTAGTACTAGGTAGATTTATTATTACCTATATAATTGGCCAATTTCGGTGGTTATTCACGAGGATTTATCCAAAAAGAAAAAGAAAGATACATAAAAGAAATAAATAATAAATTAATTCCTGGGAAAAATCCTAGTTTCTTTTTTAATGGCATCTCTCAAGTCAGCATTGGAGGTTGTCGTCTGCTTAATCGGTCTTGCATGTGGAGGCCTCAATAAATTAAGATCTCCAGCCAGGGCTTAAAAAAACTTAAAAACCTAGCGACTACACGCTAACGGCCTGTGGGGGTATCTACCTCGTTTTAGGGCGTGGCTGGGGGATCCGATCCAGCCTATCCCTTGCTGCCTGCATGGGACAGGTTGGATCGGATGATAACCCTTCGAGATATTCACATCTCTTTTTATGGGTCAACAACACGCAATCAGTTACACATGCGAATGTTTTCATCCTACAGAGATAAATCTCTTTCTCAGGTGTACTCACACACAGATATAATACGTACGTTAAGCAATACTAAGATCCCATTCGCACTTTTAAGTTGTAGGTCGTGGGTTCGAACCCAGCCAGGCGCTTTACTTTGTGTAAATAATTTCATCACCACTGCTCTCAAAACTGTGAAACAAAACATAGTGAGGAAACCGGAATGTCCTAGAAACAAAACATCGAAGACATGTGACATTCTACTAACCGGCACTGGGGCCGCGTGGTGGTATTGTAGCTCATTTCCTCTCGAAGAGAGGAGGCCTATGTCCCAACAGTGAGAACGTTATAGGCTGATTATGTTTATGATATTCGCACTTTTTGCACATAATCCTAAACAGTTTAACAATTAATTTTCTTTGTCAATTTAAAAGCTTTACATATTACTCAGTTTGAACATAACTTTCTTTTAAATTTACTTTGATTCTTGACTAAACTTTTAATCATTATGATACATAGTAGGTATATTAATAATTTTTATGTTTTTACATATCTCGGGACTATGGGATCCCGGTCTTTTAGAAGGCGTACGAGGGCCCGAAGCTAACTCGGAGAGGCCCCTTAGAAAAGTTTTATGAAATGTGGCACCAACCGATTATATTGTTGCGCGCCACAATTGATATTCGTTACCACTAGCGCCATCTAGTATCGAGTAGAAGAACTAGTGTCAAGAACCTTCTAGAAGCTTCGATGATAGAACTTTCTAGAACTATCGACATCTGGTCAGTTGGGGCCGGAATGTACTCGAACATTCTAGATGTTTCTACAATAGAAGGTTCTAGAACAATGTGAGGCCTATATAAGGCGGGAATGCTCCGCGAGCCGACACAGTCTTGGATAAGCGATACAAGCGAAAACAACGAAAGCGATCTTCAAGTGCGACTTAGAAGTGATCAGTAGTGCAATTGTGTTTTGTAATAGTGCGTTAAAGTTGTAATTAGTGTTCTTAATTAAAGTGTCTATTTTTGGTTAATAAATCGGCGTTTTTAATTGTAACGAACCCCAAGCTCGTAACAATTGGTGTCAGAAGCAGGGATTAAAATCATGCCGATTTTACCCAAGGATGACACTGAGGGTATCCGTACCCGGAGTCAACGCCAACAGGAGACGGACCAGAGACGTTTTGGTGGAGCTCCGCCACAGAGGTCGGAGGGCCAGATACCGACCACGGAGGCCGGCCCGTCCACAGCTGCTCCAGCATCATCAGCACCAGATTTTGCTGCTCTGATGATGATGCTGCAGGAGCAGGCTCGCCGACAGGAGGAGCAGGCTCGCCGACAGGAGGAGCAGGCTCGCCGACAGGAGGAACAGGCTCGTCGGCTGGAAGAACAGCTCCAGCGTGATAAGGAGGAACAGGCCCGTCGGTTGGAAGAACAGCTTCTGCGTGACAGGGAGGAACAGGCTCGTCGTCAGGAGGAACAGGCTCGTCGGCTGGAAGAACAGCTCCAACGTGATAAGGAGGAACAGGCTCGCCGACAGGAAGAGCAAATGCTCCTTATGAAGGACCTTCATGCTACCTTCAGGAAAGACATGAAGGAGGTGAAGGATAAGGTTGCTCAACATGACAACCGCCTGTCGGAAGCTGAAACCCGAATCGATCAAGTGAATAATCGGGTTGACAACGTGATGGCTGACGTGAAGAAAACCGTGATGGCTGACGTGAAGAAAACGTTGGATTACATTAAACTTGGGGATGGAATCGCAGCTCCCGCAGCTACAACGCCTTCGCTACGTGGATTCAAAGTGCCACCATTCGACGGAACTTCTTCCTGGTCGGCCTACAAAATCCAGTTCGAGGCTGTCATGAAGGCGAACGGGTGGGATAAAAATCAGGCCATGACTGCCCTCACCCTAGGCCTGCGCGACCAGGCCTTAACTGTTCTGGAAGCTATCGGTAAGGAAGTGACTTACGAGCAGCTCCTTGAGGCATTGGAGGCTCGGTATGGTGACGCTCACCTGGAACACGTGTTTCGTGCGCAGCTCAAGGATCGCGTGCAACGCAGCAGCGAAAACCTGCAGCAGTGGGCCCTTGAAGTGGAAAAGCTGGTTCGCAAAGCTTACCAGTCCGTACCTGCGCTTATTGATGGGAACCTGGTGCAGGCATTCATTGACGGCATCCGCGACCTTGAGGTTAGAGCTGCTGTGAGGCTCGGTCACCACGGAACGCTTAAGGACGCCTTGGCCCATGCACTGGAGGTGGAAGCTGTGCGGCAGGACCATCGTTCCCATCGCGTCAGGGAGGTTCAAGCGGCTACAGCTCGCGATCGTAATAAAGGATACAGCCCTAGGTGCTACGGCTGTGGGGAAAGGGGCCACCTTCGATCCAGTTGCCCTAAGCGAACTGTAGGAAGAGAAGAATGGCCTATCCGTCAACGGCCAAGGATATTGCCGGTAGCACGTGAAAAGGAAGTGGAAACCATGATTGTGGGAAAGGTGAAGGATGTTATTGAACCTTCATCTAGTCCATGGTGTTCACCTGTAGTGCTGGTAAGGAAGGAAGACTGCAAGCATTGTACTAGGCAAGAAAGTAAAGAAGTCGTACCTGTGAGGGTGCTCAGGACAGACCTCAGCAACGAGTGGAAAGAAAGACTACAACGTGCACAGCAGGAAGATTCGGACATTAAGCCGATTCTGGAGTGGATGAAAACCAGAGCTCCTAAGCCCAAGTGGAGTGACATCTCAGCGATGAGTTCGATCACAAAAAGCTATTGGGCCCAATGGGACAGCTTGGTGATTCAGGATGGAGTCCTGTGCCGTAAATGGGAAAATGCTCGTGGAGACAGTTGTCATTTGCAAATGGTTGTCCCTAAAGCTCAAGTACCGGATGTTCTACAGCTGTACCATAATGGTTGTTCAGGAGCTCATCTGGGAGTAAAACGGACTCTACTGAAGATACGAGAACGGTTTTACTGGGTCCACTGTCGTGACGATGTTGCGGACTGGTGTCGCAAATGTACAAGTTGTGCAGCTGTAAAGGGACCTCAGACTCGTAGTAGAGGTGCATTGAAATTGTACAATGTTGGTGCACCATGGGAGAGAATAGCCTTAGATGTTGCTGGACCTTTTCCGGAAAGTGAAAGTGGTAACAAGTATTTCATGGTTGTGATGGATTACTTCACTAAGTGGCCGGAAGTCTTCGCCATTCCAAACCAAGAAGCTTCAACAGTTGCAGATAAACTGGTTCATGAAGTCTTCTGCCGTTTTGGAGTACCCTTGGAGATTCACAGTGATCAAGGAAGGAATTTTGAGTCCCAAATATTCCAGGAAACTTGTCGAGTTATGGGTACTCATAAAACAAGAACAACTTCTTACCACCCACAATCGGATGGAATGGTGGAACGATTTAATCAGACATTGGAGAGATACCTGGCAAAAGTTGTGGAAAATCGGCAACGAGATTGGGACAAGCACATACAACCGTTTTTGTTGTCATATCGAAGCGCTGTTCACGAAAGTACATCGGTGACACCAGCTTTCGCAAACTTTGGAAGAGAATTACGGCTGCCTGCAGACCTGATCACCGGAATACCACCTGATGCCCCACGCAGTATAACCGATTATGCGAATGACTTGCGGAACAAAATGAATGACATTTATGAGCATGTCAGACAATCGGGCCAGCAAATGTCTGTAAAGATGAAAACCCGTTATGACCGAAAAATGAACAATAAAGGGTTTGACGAAGGCTCACTGGTGTGGTTGCACAATCCAGTCCGCAGCAAAGGGAAATCTCCTAAGCTTCAAGCTAAATGGGACGGACCGTACCGGATTGTGACAAAGATCAATGACGTAACCTACCGGATACAGAAAGGTGCAAGAGGTACTCCTAAGATCGTCCATGTGGATCGACTGGCGCGTTATTATGGGGCCGATAATGCTCGGGACGAGCATGTCTTAGGAGGGGGCAGTGTTGCGCGCCACAATTGATATTCGTTACCACTAGCGCCATCTAGTATCGAGTAGAAGAACTAGTGTCAAGAACCTTCTAGAAGCTTCGATGATAGAACTTTCTAGAACTATCGACATCTGGTCAGTTGGGGCCGGAATGTACTCGAACATTCTAGATGTTTCTACAATAGAAGGTTCTAGAACAATGTGAGGCCTATATAAGGCGGGAATGCTCCGCGAGCCGACACAGTCTTGGATAAGCGATACAAGCGAAAACAACGAAAGCGATCTTCAAGTGCGACTTAGAAGTGATCAGTAGTGCAATTGTGTTTTGTAATAGTGCGTTAAAGTTGTAATTAGTGTTCTTAATTAAAGTGTCTATTTTTGGTTAATAAATCGGCGTTTTTAATTGTAACGAACCCCAAGCTCGTAACAATATTATTAGGTACATTGTAGGTATAAGCAGTTTATGATTAAAAATATTTTAAATAGGTATAATCAAACTTCATATCTTCTTTTTGTTTAACTATTTATTATTATAACAAAACAAAAAACCCTCCTAGGGGGTGATCGAAGAGGGGGTTTGGAGGGGGGGAATCAGACCGGAATAAATCGGAAAAAAGATGACCACAACAGTAAGTGCGACAGCAATAGAAGTCAGATCTTTTCAAAAATATATCTCCAAGCCTTCCTACATGGGCAGCGGGATTGTCCGAAAGGGTTACCGCTGCCCCGGAATACAAAGGGCTAAGGAAGGAACACGGATGGGTTTTAGTCAGTAAGAGTCTGACACTCCCTTCCGCTCCACCCAGAGCGGGAGGGGTCATTTGATGATTTCCCATCCTTAAAAAAAAAAAAAAAAAGGGATGTGATATGCATGTTATCAGCAACCTTCTCAATACTAATTACGACATGCTGCAATATGTTCAAAAAAAAAAAGCCTTCCTACATACTAAAAAGTTAAGACTAGCGTTGATGGATCAACAGTAAAAGAAAAAAAATTTGCAGTAATACGAATGTCACGATATTCTACCGACGTCTGAAATTCATAATTATTGAATGAAAAATAACACTTTTACATAGCTCAAGGATTACGATATTGAACCCATGGAGAAAGTTGTTCAGTTTGATGGTCTGTCTTTGAAAGTAAACCCTGTATAATTTTGTCATTGAATTCATATTATATAGGTAACATAGTTAGTATGTTTGTAAATAAAGAACCCACAATGATACTGGATTTACGTAAAATTTAATGATGTTTACATTGTTTACCATCTTTGTCACAAGATGAGAATGCAAAAAAAACAGACTTCTAAAAAAAAGGCTACAAAGTGAAAAATTACTTTTTGCTTTTCCCGATGCTGGGACGTTAATTAACCACTCACCATACGCATTGTGACGAACATAAATTGCTTAGCAACCATATTAAACCGTGAAATATTTATCATTGAGTAGTTCCGATGGCCATCTGTGGTCTTCATCATCAGCTCCATTTTACCAAATGATGATTCCCGAGAGCAAATACTCAAGTTACTTAAAAAAATACCCAAATCGCTATAGGTTTGCCTATAAAATTTGAGGGTTTCCCTCGATTTCCATGGGATCCTCTCATTAGATTCCAATTTGATGACAATGGGACCACCTCGAGAGTATACCCTGGCAAACAAAAAAAAAAAATTCAAATCGGTCCACAATTGACGGAAAAATCGGTGAACATACATAAAAAAAACATACATAACATATAACCTCTTCCTTTTTGGAAGTCTGTTTAAATTAGCTTCAATAATATACTTAACTTCTGTTTGTAGGTACATATGATTTTGTTTGTTCCGAGTTTTGCGTGCATTTGCATGATATCCTAAAAACTATGCACTGTTTGTAGGTACATATGATTTTGTTTGTTCCGAGTTTTGCGTGGATTTGCATGATATCCTAAAAACTATGCAAATGTTAGGTAGGTAAGGGCACTTACATTGATCAAACCACGAGGAATGTGGCTAGCTTGAAGTGTTTGTACTCACAAACATAATATATGTACTTAATTATGTTTAACTAGCTCTTTGTTAAGTGTTTGCTCTGTCTATCTATTGCACGTTAATGTGAAAAGAATAGAAAATTAATTGAACATAACAATAATACGATCCAGCAGTGGAATGATACATGCTAACAGTAATAGATAATTACTGATGGAAATTATTATGTCGTTTTATGACGGACAGACGGAAACTTGAGGAAAACATTTTCCAAGTCCGAAGTTTATATTGACATAGACACATACATTATGATTACATTGAACTTAGCGTGCTTATGTTGTTAGCTGAACTATTATGCCAACACGTAAGTGTTTGCGATTCTTTTTGAAAATAGTTGGTTTTAGAGCTGTTTTAAATCAACAACAAGATAGTAAATTAGCTCAGCACATCCTGGAAGATATAAATATTACGTCACGGTAGATAATAATCCGTGGCGTATTAGGCAGTTGGGCTAGAGTTACTTAAGCACAGCTGATTGATAGATAAAACGTGAAGGTTTAGAACGTGAGCCATCTGCTCGTATCTCCTGATTTACATATGGATGCTGCTGTATGTTTGTATGTGGTTGCAATATTTTATGTCTGTTTACCTATTGTTTCTAATATATTTTTGCTAATGTTGCATTGTTTTTGTCCTAAAAAAACTAGATTGTCTAGCTTTCACTAATGACCATCTCAAATTATAGATGATCGTGCTTATGCACTACCGGCTATAAAACTACAAAAAACTTAATCTTGCCTTTTTTAAACTGAACTCTTGTTTCCCAGTCATGCCAGATAGACACAGTACGTAATAATCAGCTCGATGAAGGGATAATGGCCATTGGCTATGGCAATATTGAACTTTGTTGCTGATAACGGGAGCAGGCTGAATGCTTGCCTGTCTGTAAGTGCCGTGGAAGTGTCGCAAGCGCCGGCAAGTCCTTGCTTCTCGCAACGCAACCGCGCGGGCGCAGTTATTACCGCTGTTGCAACTGGAATCCGCCCGCGCACCCCTCATACCGTGATCCGGAGATAGGTACATTTTTAGTTCTCACGGCTAATTGAAATTGCAAGTGCAGATTGTTGATTCAACAAAAGTGAAATTGAGTGGTTAATTAATTAAGAGGTTATTTTGCATGACTGCGCAATGGATAGCGTCTTCGTCTTTTGTTGTCGTTATACGGTCAGCTGTCACAAACATCATACTTCGAACACAATTATAGGAATATATTGATGACATTTCAGACCGAATTCAATTTTAATAAAAAAATTACGAACTATTCCTCACACGAGTATAAGTAGGAGTTCATGGCGATATGGAAGAGGATTAAAATCACATTGCCATGAGACTTAACTACATCAACATCAAGTCTAAGGTTACTAGGACACAACTTTTTAACTACCACTGTGGCACTGACATAACACTTTCTGTGGTTTTATAGTCCGAACGAATAAAAACAATGTTATTCGTACATATATTTACAATGTTAACTCAGACCAAATAAAAAACCAAGACAGAGGGCGGTCAACAGTAAAGTGAAGCCGGTTTCGTAAACATGAGCGCACTTAGTGAGGTGTAGTTTGATTGTAAATGGTTGTAAATGTGTGCGTGTGAGCGTATATGCAGAGTGGAGGTGTAGTGTTGGCATACTTCACTGTATCGTTCTCAGCGCTCTGTCATGGTTTTTTATTTGGTCTGAGAATGATAACAACAACCTTCTTATATTACGAGTGCTCATTATGAAGTACCTACACAATTTTGTTGGTCGGTCATTAATTTTCGTGGATTATTGTAATGCTTATTACAACATAATAAAAAGTGTCACCAACCATGAAGTTATAATATATTCACAGTAAACAACAAAGACCGGGCGGCGCATTATGAGTGCTTTATATTCTGCGTATCTATGGTTCTAAAAATATAGGGACAATGACTCAAACACATTACGCGATGGTGATGGACCAGTGGTTATTTTATGCAAAGATATATAAGAAAATTATGTAATTCATATTTTGACAGTTTGACTGGTACGGGATCGAGTGTGATTTTGCACAATTCAGTCATAGTATAGAAGATTCGATCTCCTTACCTTTGTGCTCCAAAAAATACAAGAACATGTTTCATTTTATTCTGCCGCGACGATTAATATATTTTTTTTAAGTTCTAAGACTGCATTTGTTGTTCTATCTGTGCTTTTCATCTTTTATATTCTCATTGCGGTTATCATACCTTTAGGAAGGAAGTTGATCGCTGAGTTATTTGTTTTTTTTGCAGTAGGTAGTTAGTTATACCAAGTTAGTACATATGGTACTGGCTAACAACAACGGGCCAGGCATTTGCCCCTGGGGTATCCATACTGTTTGTTATTATTTCGAAAGAAACTTTTCTTTTGTTTTCGTGTTATATATTTTCATTACGATTTGTATTTTGAAACTTCCTCGCTTTCAAATACCCCAATTGCCAATACTACTTTAGTTTAGTAAGAATAATTCGTAGGTCAACAAAATCAGAAGCTTTTGTCATGTCCAAAAATCTCTTTGGTTTTTCTATCTATATTTGAAACGATTTTACTACTTAATTCAATTTTTTTTAACGAATTGGAATTTGTCAATTTCATGTTTGTGTATTTTACCGTTTCTGAACGCTTACATCTTCGTTTTTAGTATCGTATGATTATTATGAAGGATAATAAACCCTTTTCTATTTTGCATGTTGGGTTGCCTCTGGGTAGGTGAGGTTGATAACCTAACAGCCTGTAGCCTAATTAGCTCAATAATTATTTTGTTTGACATTTTTAAGTAGCTGTTAAAGTATACATATTAACGATTAGCCCACCTTATGCTCTTCGAAGACATTATATTTTTATAGGTTTCCTAACTAAAATACCAGATGCACAATAGAACATTAATAGACCAAGAATCATGCATACCATGAGTACGTGGTTATAATATTAATTGAAATCATAAATTTTAATTACATGAAGATCGTTTAATTCATTTATTCTTTACAGAAACAAAGAATGGTCAATAAGTTAATAATACAAACGACATACTTGAACACTGATCCCAAAATCTTACATCATGATATTATATTGTTACTACTATTTTGAAACAGTTTATTTAGTATACTAGCTAAAATAATATAAATTCATCTGCAAAATATAGGTATGCTTAAAATAAACAGCGTCGCGATTTCTCAATTATATTGAATACTTATTTTTATCAGTATTAAAGATGTTAAATAGCTAAACATCCACCTACGTCGCTCACATAACGAAGGTGACAGATGTGCTGAAACCGCAATATAGGAGTTTCAATAAGGATGTTATAATGGTATTGTTGATCGAAGTATAAAACATAACAGGTTTTGTTTTAAATAATGTGGTTCGTAAATCCGCAAATACTTATTTCCGCGAACCATTTTTAAAAACGCCAAGGTGAACCGTATTCTTACAATCGCTTTCGAATTTTTCAAAAATGAAAAGTACCTGCCTAGAACATTATTGGCCGATACGATATAGCTTTGGGATATTCCAATCGTGAGTGCAAGGGCCCGTCTCATTTCAGAGAATGACCTGGACGTTATTGTAACAATCCTATTGACGTCAATACTGCATTATTATTATTATTATTTTTGTTATTTTGATTATTCTTATTTTTGACTGTGATCTGATTTTTGGACTCGTCTACAGTAAAAACTTAATCCACAAATAGATTTTACTTAACTCACGTTATGCCA
This sequence comes from Gortyna flavago, assembly GCA_963669345.1. Taxonomy (NCBI): domain Eukaryota; kingdom Metazoa; phylum Arthropoda; class Insecta; order Lepidoptera; family Noctuidae; genus Gortyna; species Gortyna flavago. Next base: position 7,647,499 of record OY770131.1, read on the forward strand.
CATTGGTTAATAGGAACAAGATTACTGTTGTATTAACAGCTCTATGTACGTTCACTTTCTGAATAAAAATTTGATCGCGTAGAATTTAAAGCGATTAAAATTATTCTACTAAATAATTGATCAAGTGGTACAATGTATAAATGATCATTTATATGAATAAAGCAAAGAAATACACATTGTTTATCTAAATAATAAATCACGCACATAATGTAATGCGAACACATTGAGTATAGTAAAACTCGTTTGATACAATGCGATGTAAGAAACGATCGACAGATTACTTACACGCATTTCATAATACACTTCCATTTACCTCATTCCGACTACTTAGGTTAACGGTGTAATTGCCTATTCCTAGTAAGGTGCTATTGAATTAATGGAATATATTAAGATGAACAAAAGGATGCACTGCAAGGAAATAAACCATTTGATACAGCAGAGATGGGTACTTTAGAAGTACTGAAGACTAGGCATAATTACTTAGCACTATGTAAGTAGTAATTGTTCAACGGTAATTGTAAATCCCGAGTTGCCGTTATTGTTTCGCAGTCTTTTGTTTTGTCATTGAAGCAATTAATCATTGATGTAGTATCAATGATGTTAGTCATCTTGTCTAGAAACAAGATGGTTAACCGTGACCGTAGTTCTTTGTTAGTCGCGTGGAAATTGCGCAAATATTTTTACGTCGATAGGCTTGCTATGGATAATGTCACGGTCAAAACAATAATTAGAGCGTTTGGGTGGGGCCCGACAGTGTCCGGCGGACGCAGGGCTGCCGAATTCTTTATTTTTTGTAGCCTTCTATGTAGTGTACCTACCTGAGAATGTCTAGTTCACCAAATTTATAGAAAGTGGAAGTGTAGGTCGTAAAAATTGTACTCACTGCACAGAATTCTAAGTCTACCAAAAGGTAGAGACACAAAAAAATTAATAAGCTTTTCTTAGTGCTTTAAACACGATATATTTTTTATATAACTGGCATTATTGCATTGGAAATACCATCACGTCAAGGTTTGTAAATAATGCTAGCAGCCCTATGCGGATTGTTGGTGGCGGCGCGTCAACGACGTCGTGTGTATGCTGCGCCCGCGCCTACGCTTTTGTCAATGCGTAATAAAGTCCGTGCGCATTGACGGCCGTGGCATGCGCCGTCCTAGCACCTCGTATACACATCACAGTTCGCACCTACGCGTAACGTTACCTACGTATACGTTTCAGAATATGAACGTAAATAAATTGCCAAAATTGTTTCAGAATATTAAACAGCATCTATTTGTATTGACGACAAGTATGGAAATAACTTTATATTTTTAAATTAATTTAGATAATATTGATAAAGGAATGATGAATATAGGATTCAAATTATCTGAAGACCAATTCTCGTAATTTAAAAAGTCAACAAAAATCTAGTCGCAGTTTCAACTCGGCGACAAAAAAGTTACAAAAACTTGTCAAAAATTTTGGGAAACTAATGTGTGTGTGTGTGGGATTTTAATATGGGGGTATTTTTGATAGATTGACACTGTGAACGTTCTTAAGGGGGAAGCGCTATGGTAGCCCGCGAAATTCAAATTTTCTTACGTTTTTTGCAATTTGCTGGTCAGTATTAAGTTTTACGTTGATTAAAATATGATTCGCGGCCGTAACAAATATGTATTTACAGAATTATAATCATTCGAATCAGTAATAGAACTTGTTAGGTTAGCATAATCCTAAAATGTCAAGATTTCATGAAATAGTCATACAGTAGGATTACTTGGTCTTAGAGAGTTGTGTTGATGACTGTAATGATTATAATTCTGTAAATACATATTTGTTACGGCCGCGAATCATATTTTAATCAATGTATAACTTAGTATTGGCCGCAAATTGCAAAAAACGTAAAAAAAATTGAATTCGCGGGCTACCCTGGCGCTTTCACCTTAAATTTACGAGAATTGCCCCTCCGATATCAATATCCCTATATTTCTACCTACCTACTTCTCACACACACAGAGAGAGAGAGAGACACAGAGAGTCACATTTCGTTGCTAGTGATGGATTCCGTTTTATAATTTGTAACAAATCTTTATTTTGCATTTAGCTTCTTGCACTGCTCTATTTTTATGGAGATGGTGACATTTAAGACTGAATTAGCAAGCGAATACGAATCCTACATAAAATTATGGCGATATTCATTTCAATTTTTATTTAAAAGAGATTTCAGGTCAGTGACTGAATTCGCTGTAAAAAGAGTTAAATATACAATATACAACACAATCATACATTCGTAATGTTTCTCTTTAAGTATAAGAAATCTTAACGACCCGTTATTTCAATTTTCGTACTGTACACACTGACTCAGTAATTCAGCCTCCTTTTTTATGCCAGTAGGAATTATATACTTCACAAATGTATTTACGGAAATATAATTTGAATGTGATTTTAATGGCAGTGCCGTATTTTAATTCAACAGCGATTTAATAAACACTGAAAGGAAGATGGAAACATTTTTCGTTTAAATTTTAATGATTACATTATTTTTTTGTTCCTGACGTTTCTATCGAAACGGAATGGAAACTTTGTAACTTTTTATTATATGTTGTATTGAATACGGAAGACGTACCTATTAAATAGTCATTGATAAGGTAAACCAGTAATTACGTAGATTGGAGTTATTATCGTTTTTAAAACGATATGGTTTATTTTTAGGGCAGACTGTTCACTTAATTTATGCATTCAATAAAATAGTCGAAGTTTTTTAATGCTAGAAATTTTTGTCCGTTTGTCTGGATGTACGTATGTTCCGGTTTGGCACAAAAACGGCTGCATAGATTTGGATAAAATTTAGCACACAGATAGTTATAACATGGATTATTTCCGACATCCATTTAGAGTTAATCATGTTCTCATACCGTGTGGTGGGACCCTGGTGATCTGCTATACAGGTATTCCTAGTGCAGACACCAGTCTCTCACAAACTGGCTTCTAACCATGTCTAAATTTATATGTTACCATTGTTACCATTGTTTGTGAAGAGAAAATAAAATTATTTGAATTGAATTGAATTGAATCCACGAGGGCGAAGCCGTGAGCAAAAGCTAGTACGAAAATAATAACAGAATTTATAATAAGCAGTAAAAAGTTGTTTATATCTAACTTTAGGTTTTAGCCTGACGCTATCTATCGCCTCTGTTTTGGGCATACCTACTAATCTATGTGAACTATAATTATTAATAGGTACCGCACTAATGAACGGTACAATTAAATTAAATGGAAGTATTTCTGAATTGATTTGCCAGTGACTTTTTTGTCACCATGCACGCTTTATTACTAGGTACTGGATGTCACTAAAAATAAATTAATATTCTGAGATATATTCTTACGCCTGAATTAAAGTGCTATAAATGTCTGAAATAAAATCAAATACACGCATTTTAATTCTTGTTTTCCCATATAGTTATATGTACTTACTAGTTGTAAGAACCTAAGTACCTATTATAATTTTAATAATTTATCTACTTAAGTCATCTAGCTAGCATACTGTCGGACTTTGATAAGCATCGTAGAACCACTCAAGACAGCTTTAAAGCTTAGCTCCAGTACCATGTAACATTAATATAAATAAACTATATCCTATCCGAGGCTAAATCCGCGTCAAATTTCGACCTTCGATCGTTCGTATCGTCGACAATTTTCGCTTAACGTTCTTTCTGACAGTTTTTCTTTTTGCTCGGCTCCTAACGGTCGTAGCGTGATGTTAAATAGCCTATAACCTTCCTCAAAAATTGAGCTATCAAAGGCTATCAAATATAATTTTTCAAATCCGACTGGCAGTTTCAGAGATCAGCGCGTACAAACAAACAAACTCTTCTGCTTTATTATTAGTATATATATAGATACTAGCTGACCCGGCCACGCGTTGCTGTGGCTAACGTTTTTGTCACATTTTGTTTTATTTTTTTTTCTATCCTATCTTTCAAGTTGGATCAAACTGCACACGGTGTACAAATTTGATTAAAATCGGTTAAGTAGTTTAGTAGTCCATCGCGGACAAACATCGTGACACGTAATTTATATATATTAAGATTACATAACTAAAGGAAAATCAAAAGGAGTTCATTGAAACCAGTTACAAAATAAAACATTATATAATTGCCTTTTATTTATTCCTTTGAGTCTAGGGTTTTATCCTAATGAACTTGAGCAAAAACTTGTATGGATAAAAAACTTAGGCATGTCTTGAAACATGTAGGTTCATACTTTTTATGGCCTTTCTGACTTCTAGGAATCCAGTTTTATGTAATTCCCAGAACACAGACGCTTTATCAAAAAATAGTACAACAGTTCAAATGAAACTAGTATTACATTTTTGTTTTGTTTCCTAAGAATTTATCTTGACTTGTTCAACCTGCATGTAAGTGGCAAATAACACAGATTCGTGCGTTATCTGGCAAATAACACAGCTTCTTCCTCCGTTTACACTTGTGACGATCCTTGTTTAGTCACATTGACACTGTCTTTCGTCAGTTTCAACCGTTAATTATTATGACTATCCTTAGCATTTATTCATTTTTAAGGCTCAGTGAAATTGTGAACCTTGCAAATTTCGCTGTAATACATTGTCTGCAATGATTTATCAACTGATTTATCAAGTAGGTCATAGTCCAATGGCAAAGGTGAAAATATTTCTTTATTTATGGCCTAAAAATATCGCATAATATTCTCTGCTATCAAGGCGACGACAGTCGCACACATAATATACGGCATTTTTGTAAGTGAATCCACGTACAAGCAATTAGCCTTGGATTGCTCGTGTGAATGGGTTTTCAGATGTTTATGAATCGACAAACAATCGAGATGAGATGTTTTGGTTCTTTGTTGATATGTTTTCAATATGCTAACTTTGTGACATTTACGTCATATTTTTAAGTTACAATACTTAGGTAGGTATAATGTAATGCTTAGTTATGTATATACCTATGCCGAGTTCTAGATTGGTACTAATATTATAAATGCGAAGTATGCCGAGTCCAGACTGGTACTAATAATATAAATGCGAAAGTCTGTCTGTCAGTTTGTTACCTCTTCACGCGCTTAAACCGCCAAACCGATTTAGATGAAAGGTAGAGAGATAGTTTGAGTCCCAGGAAAGGAAATAGGATACTTTTTATCCCGATATTCCCACGGTATTGACACTTATGCGGGTGAAACCGCGGGGCGCTGCTAGTCATAAATATGAATGAACAAGCAATATTTTTGTCAAACAAACTTTAGGTGTGATATAGGTTGTTCCATTATAGATTAGATTTATTTGTAGTTAGGTATTAATATTGAGATACCAATTCAATGATCATTTGTTTAAACGCGGGTTGATACAAATGCAACCGAGATTGTTTTTGTTTCGAAGCATGTGAAGGACGTCACCAAAGATGTGAAGGATAGGGAACCTAATCATTAATAAAAGGTAAATAGGTAATTCTGCGGGAAAATAGTTTCCAGAAGGATTTGGGGGGGGGGGGGGGTTTGTCCAGCAGTAGGACAGTATAGAATAAGATAGAAACCTTTTATTTCAGACAGGAGTCCATAGGGTTAGAACATTTCTAGTGTTAATAGGTTACAGACACAGATATACTATTAAAATTCAGCGTAGAGCTGCAGCCACCTCAGTACATCGGGGAATCCTACAGATCTGCGAACACATTGAGAATACTGTTTGTGATGCCGCAAACACGCTTCATCAGGGATGCATAAATCCATTCCTAATAATGGCGGCAATTATTATTATCCACAAACATCCCTGATGCACTACAACGCGCAACGCTACGGCAGCCGCAGTAGTGCTCTCAGCACATTATTATATTGAACGCGTAGGTCGCTGTATGCCTGGTGAGTGAAATAAAAAAAAAAAAATCGTATATTTAATTCTACAGGCACACAAAAAAAAAAAGTTAAACTTATTTAATTCCATAGATGTGACATTTAAAGTCAAACTTTCAATTGTAAACATTATCCTATTCATTTGATTAAGCGTCTTTAATTTAATTTCACCTCAAACAAATCAATTTTGTACGTATTCACGCGAAGCATATGGTGGTATTGGGAAATTTAAAATAGCAACATTACCTTGAATACCACATTTTTAGATTTAATGACCCATAATACTTTATATGAAAGAAGAAAAGGTCACAATGCATTAGGTAGGCATTATTTTTGAAACATGTTATTGTTTAAAATAATTTACCGATGCGGAATTTTAATGTTCAATATAAATATATATGTAAATAGGTACCTATTTACATTGAGATGTTTGTAGATTTATGTTTATAATTAATTAAGTACAATTTATATTCTTGCCCAAGTTAGTTGAAGTGATCATTATAATGTTGTTTACAGTAGATTGCTATTACAACATCTTACTAATTTTGGAAAGAGCTATTAATGAGTTTCCGCTTCAATAACGATTCTATTTGAATTAAAATTGAGCTCACTACACACTCAAGTCACCTATCTTTCATTTGAAGTACAATTATGTTATTTATTTTATTATAGACCTTGCCAAGTACACAGCTACACATGTAACTTGTGCATACGCCATTCATTACATAAGTATAAGTAAGTAAATAAAATGCCATATAATTTCACAACAAATACTGTCAACTTTCCTCCGGCGTTTTGAAGGATATTAACTCTGCCCCTCTATGGAGGGGCAGAGTTGTCAGACAAGATTAAATTAAGATATTGCAAAACGGATATAGTATTCGTTGTAGTAAAATTTGGGTGGGAACGCTCAGAAATGAATCAGACGAACTTTATACAAACCTACGTCGTCATACAAATTTCATTTAGCTACGACTGTACGCGTAAACCGCCTTTCAAAATCTTTAAGCCTTGATATTTAGATACGTTGCAGTTTTTGAAAAATTGTCACGGTTTTTAATAATTATAATAATTTGCCAATATTTATTATAATAAAAATAAACGTTGACCTTTGAGACAAAGAAATATTAAGTTTTATGTTTTACATGAAATTTAATATTTTATGTTTGCATTACAAATTACCATTTCAAATATGGACTACCTTTGCAGATATTGTCTCCAACACCTGCTATCAGCCAAAAGTGTTTCATATTTTTGAACACTAAATAAAATAGCATTGATGACCATTCGACTTGAGCGTTTAGAGAAAAATTATATTTTATGTCGTGGGTTTTCAGAAACACACAAACCTTTTATATTCTAGTGTCCCATGGATTTTTGCCGAGGCTATATGGAATGCTTAAATGTTGCAAAAGTGTCAAAGTATCACGTCTAGGAGGGAATACGTCAAATTACAAGTCACCCTGTAGAACAACTTCCTATATATCAATCAAATCATACCTACAAGTACCTACCTAAATATCCGGGGTTATTTCCGGAGATCACAAATCGGATCTTGTTAGTTTAAATATTACGAAAACCCGTCAGCATATGCAGTATGCTAATGATCTAATAAACCATTAATTATAATGGCCAAATTGAGGGTCATTCATTACTCGTTATTGACTAACATTCCGAGACACTGCACCTGTTAATACTAGTCCATTTGTTTAGTGCCTTTTACTAATATTTTAATTTAAGTCGCTCCCGACATGCGTGGCTGAGACGACTGGCGAATCGGCTCCGCACCCGGTCCACCCTGACATTCGATAAACTTGACGCTCGACTGTAACCGGCTAAAGTTACTATTATACCCAAAACCACTCATTCTGCAATCGCGATACGGTGTGCTCACACCTTTTAAATTAATGTAATACAAACAAATGTAAAAAGTGATCGTGTATAATTGGTGCGTGTTTTAACATAGCTGTTGTGATTGTTGCAGTGAAAATGGAGGCGCTTAGTAGGCTTGTGGAGGGCTACCATGATCTAATGGACAACAAAAGTGACCAGAGAGTGAAAGACTGGTTCCTGATGTCGTCACCCTTCCCCACACTGGCGATATGTCTCACATACGTCTTCACAGTCAAAGTAAGTAATTATCTAGTATTATGTCAGTATAATGATTTAACGTCACTTGATTCGATTAACAATTGATATCACGTCAAACAAAATAAATATCATTAGGAATGTTTTCCGGAATGTTTTCAACTGGAACTTGCCGCCGTTATTAATAGGCAGTTGCGTAATAAATTATCGTCCAATTAAAAGAACATGACATTTAGGTAAATGTACCGGACAGTCACTTTTTTGACATTTTGTGTTTTTATTGTTTCACTGCAATCAATCCTTTTTTTGTTAGGTGCTGGGGCCGAAGTTTATGGAAAACAGAAAACCGTTCGAGCTAAAGAGAATACTGATATTCTACAATTTATTTCAAGTTTTATTCAGTATCTGGCTGTTCTATGAGGTAAGGGATTGAAATGTTTGGTATTTATTAGTAAATTCTTGAAAATTTACAAATTAATCTAAATTATCAACTTTGGTTTTGTGGTTTCTAATGCAAGTTGATGTCTTTCTTTTTAGAGTTTGAAGAGCGGCTGGTTTACAACGTACAGTTTTCGGTGTCAACCCGTCGACTACTCGAATTCTCCTGACGCAATACGGGTAACAGAAGCTTCATACTTTTCTAAGCCAGTTTGTGTCCATGGAAGATGCATCTATGCATCTTCACTTGTTAACTACTTTGTATGCACTCACGTTCTAAATAAAACGCAAAAGCTACGTTAATCAAAAGCTAACAACTATATTGTATATATTGCCCGTAGTTCCGGCAATTAACTAAACAATCTGTAATTATTGCTTTAATCCAAAAAAAAAAAAATTGGATTAAAACAATAATTACAGATTGTGTAGTTAATTACTTAACAAGATTTATCTAACCGTAAAGCCTCATCCACCAATTAGTCTCTATTACCTATAGTATACGTTTTTTTGATAATAAATGTTTATGATTCGAACCATTTCAACAACTTGTTTCATAATTGCATTTGAGTCTAAGCGAGACGTTACAAGGAGGGAATTAACCCATTATGGGTGTGAAAAAACTTATAGCAATCATATGGTGATTATATGCAATTTAAATTGTCATTACATCGTATGAATCATTAATTCTTTGTTCTAATCAGTCGATTTGAATATTCATGTGATTACATTAGCCGTACTTTGTCAGGGGAGGTAGTTCAGGCACTAGGCTCGTTTACCTCATGTCATTAATTAAGGAATATTTTTATTGCAACTCATTTGCAATAATAAGCCCTATGACATCGAACAGAAGAATTGTATTGCTTACGTAGGTACAGTTAACAACAGTAAATAGTGTATGCAGGCAGATTATATTACTTAGATACCTAAGCAAAAATCAATACTAATTTTGTTGCTTGTACTTGCGTTTTATGATGGCAAGTTGTCCATAGATTTTATATGTTGTGTTAGGAGAGCCGACGCTGTTTGCCTTCAAGTTCATTTGCATTGGCCTGTGATTACCGCACTGATTGGTACCGACAGCAATTTTTATAATTATGTAATCACATATTAGGTATAATAAAATAATAAGAGCTTATATATGTATATCATCGCAGTTTTCTTATAGGAAATATAGTAGACATCTTAACGTCTTAACTACCTACAGTTTATTTTTCCTTCCATGTCTTAATTTTGGTGGCCCTGTGTGGCGACTTACGAGTTGTAGGTCGTAGGTTCGAACCCAGACAGGCGTTTTACTTTGTGTAAATTATTTCATCACCATTGCTCTCCAAACGGTGAAGGAAAACATCGTGAGGAAACCGGCATGTCCTAGAACGAAAATTCGAAGACATGTGACATCTACCAACCCGCACTGGGCTCACGTGGTGGATTAGGGCCCACTCCCTCTCACAGAGAGGAGGCCTGTGTCCCAGGAGTGGGAACATTATAGGCCATGTCTATGGAGGGTATGTCTTAATTTTTAAACAAATACACTTATTTATGGTAAATAAATAATTTTGTTTCGCATCAAACACAGTTCGGTTCGTACGTTTAGATTTTTGCAAGAAACATTATAGGTACAGTATGAATTACATAAGTACGTTAAAAGTTTGATTCGATAAACCATTGTAACACTTACTCAAAATCAAAACAAACAGTACAAATACGCCATGGTTGTTCCTAATAAGACAAGTTGGTAAAGTAAAAATATTTTCCTGAATTCCAAATAAAAATTACATAAGACGACTACATGACCTAAAGCGCGGTCTTTGTCGGACTGCATAGAAAAGACACAACGCTGGTAATTTATTGCAAAATATGAAGCAATTATCTATTTCCAAAAAATCTATTGTTTTGACTAAAGAATTAAAACATCAGTGCATTAGTATATTGCTTGTGGAATAATCTGGCAAAAAATCATAATGATTGTATGTATATTACTACGGTTTAAAGTTTTTAGAGGTACCTAGGTATCTTCATTATTTTTTTCTATTATATCAAATAAGTTGTATTATGTTTTCTAGACACTATCTACCCAGCATATATCCTGAAGAATATAAAATATTTTTCTGATTTTGTTTACTGTAGTCGATCCTATACTTTGATTGCTTCTGAAACTTGCGTTTTTCGCGTTTATGTCCTGTAATCCCCTTAAAAAAAATCGCCTTCTTTACATTTTGAACTCGTAGGGATTGCACCTTTCCATGAAACTGCTGATTTATTTTTATAACTGACGAATAATTAATAGTCTAATAGGGGGATCTAGAAGCATGTGCTGAATTCATGGTTTGCGCATCGATCCTGCCACAATGTGTATTTTATTAGATTCAATATAATAAATTCGCAATAAGAAACTAATAAATTAAGCTAAATGATTGCTAATAAAACCGTAGTATTCCTTATTATGTTACAGCTACGTGATTGGTATTCTTCTGTGTTTTATTATGTCGAATGCATCAACATATGACCACACGCAAGCTGTGTGTATGCTTTAAGTTTGTGTATTATTTAATAGAATGTACACTAATAATATAACGAGGTAAAGTGTTCATGTTTGGTAATCTTCGAAACTAGGCACTCATCCTAGTACTACTAGATAGTACTATCAGTGATGGATTTTTTGGAATAGGATAAGCTACACTGTTGCCGAGTGCCAAAGGATATATTTTATGGTATAGTGGTATTGTGGCAATCGCTGTAGACCGGGAAAAGTGGTAAGAGGGAAGGGAGGCCTTATCCCTGCAGTGGGACAACACAGGCTTATAATACTAATAAAATATAGTTGGCTTCCACGCGGCCGGAGTCGCGGACAGAAGCTAGATTGCGGATGAGCGTCTTTTTGTGTTTTTTTTTTAAATAATATAATACCTTTATAACTGAGTTAATTCCTAGCTTAATTCTTATGATTAGGCAAGAAAAATGTGTCCCTTTTTATTTTAGTAGGAATTATGTAAACTGCATTATTATAATTTGAATTTTATTTATAAATAAGTTTTTATTATTTTACAGACAGTACATGGCTGCTGGTGGTACTATTTCTCGAAATTCACAGAATTCTTCGATACGGTAAGTTGATATAATTTCTTTAATTCACCACATTTTATTAAAAAAAAAAACTAAAACCAAAACCCAAACTTTATTTCTTTGTTTTTTCTTTTTAATCCATACTACATTTTTCAAAGATGATCAAATAGGAATATAATTTTTCATACATATTACTTTTTATAGGTATTTTATTGTCATTGAATGAATGAACATAATAAGTTATTAATTTCTAAAATCGAAGAAACCTGTGGTTTTTTAAAGTTATATATTTTTTAGTTTCGCTAAAACTTCACATTTGAAATTATAAAGCATGTTTTATCATTTAAAATCAAATAAGCTCATTTTATTTTTGTTTTAAACCTATTTCTTATTTTAAGTGCAAAGTATTAATTTGAACGAACTGAAATACTTTATGTAAACACTGAAATGTGATTTCAATGTCTAATAAATAAAAATAGATATTTAAAAAAATTGTTTTGTGCAATCTAGTGCCCCAAGTCATGATTTCAAAATTGTAGCCCGCTCTAAAAGTCATGGGCACTATTACCGAAGCCTTAGCTCAAATACTAACCTACATTCACGAACTTAACCACTTGAATATCTAACAAGTATAATCTCGTTAAGTTATTAATTTCTCACTGTCAAGGCCGCTGCTGGACACTTGCGCTGTTAACTTCCGGAGCAGGTAGGAACTGTTCGATGTGTTTACGCAACATCTACGTAAATATAATCTGGTCTAATTTTAGATTTGTTTACTTCTTATACGTGCTTAATAAAGTGTCGTTGATATTTATTTTGGTTGCTATTTTAGGAAGTTTCTGGATCTTGGCAAAGGTTAAACCTTGAACTGTTTGGAAGTTTGTTTTTTAACCCTACATGGGCACTTATGAAACGTCAGAAGCTAGGTGCATAGTTCCAAATGGTCATTTCCTACGAAAAAGAACCGGTCCACGGTTACTCTTTTATAATTGGCTTTTCCAATGTTTTCAAATTACAATGTTACTGTCAATGTTGTTGTCAAGTATGGGAGAACAGTGTAGGCCTGTCAACAAGAACTAACAAAATAGAAAATGGTCTACAAAGCTACAGTCTACAAGGCCTACAATGCTCTCACATTCACAAAATATAAAAGAGATTTGTATAATATAAATCAAAATTATAAAAATAAATATACCTATATATATAACATGCCTAAATAAGATATTTATTATTCATTATTGACTAGTCTCAAAGAATTTTGACTTGGACCAAGAAAATTTAATCTGTGAATTATTTAATATTCTAGTTCCTAACGCAATTAACACCAGGTGAAGATGACTATTATATATAACCGGATCTAGTTTTAACAATCCTGTTTTTTGCGTATATAAAACAGGTTTTAAAATGTTATGGACAATGTAAAAAAAAAAAAATGTAAAATGTTATGTAACGTAAAATGTTATGGTTAATGTTATGGTGTTATGTAGAGAATTTGCAAAAAAATATGAGAAGGATAAATGGCTAATGAATTTTGGGCCAAAGACGTTTGAACTTTTTGCAATCGATACGCCAGGAAGAAGAATAGCTAATCAATTTATTTATTTATTTCTTTAATTAAAACGGTTTACAACCAATTACAGAAATTAAAGACAGGTTGTATATACACAAGTAAAGCATTAAATATAAAATCAAGTTAAAAGTTAACAACACTTTAATACATCCGTCTCACAGTACTTCTGACATGCCGAAAAAATCTTCGTCCTTTCGTCCGCAAACAGATCGTTTGTTAGATAAGAGTCCAAGAGATCATTAAGTGCGGCCAGAGTACGTGGTATTGGGGACTTAGCACGCGCAACTGTGCGACATGGAGGCACAGCAAACAGCCTGTGCTTTCTGCCGCGGCAGTAGTTGTCTGGCACAAAAAAACGTGCCAGCACAGCATGCAGATCAGGCGCGTCAATAGTGCCACGGAGCGTCTTACAGGCTATGGTGAGCTGTTCTTTTGCTCATCTAGTCTTCTTATTTTTAAAAGAATTAGGCACTTAGTAACTTCTTTATATATTTAATTCATGCACATTACCCATAATTTTGTTAGTATTGCTTAAACTATATTAGTATAATTAACTAAGGGCTGATTTTGCCAACGCCAGATAATTTTATCGGAGGAATAATTTTGAATTTTTAACAGTTCTTCCTCCGAATACAGAAAAAGTTCTTCCATATAAACACTGTCAGACGTCAATTTTATTCCACGAATAAAATTATCTGTTGATTGAAAAATCAACCCTAAGACATGAACAAATAAGCAACAATAATAACAATCAATAATACTTAAGAAATACTAGTTAATGGTACATTTTATGCCATCTTCTAGATACACAATATACACAACTTAAAACTGTTTATAAACTCAAAAATTACTTCGCAAGTTGATTAATAGTGTTCGAAGATCATATATTTTAACTTTAGCAAGATTATAATCAACATTAGCAAGTTTCATTCATAAAATACTTTGTACCTATTGCCATCATTCATTTATTTTTAATGATGACTGAACCCATACTATAAATTAGCTGCCCGAGTTTGAACACCTGTGTAGGAGGTATTAAACAAATATCTTTAAAACCACTCCAGTGATCTAATGCGAATACGCGATAGCTCTTATCTTTGTGGTTTCAAGAAAATCTACCTAACGATTAGTTTTATTCAACTACATATTTCATAGTGTGACATATCATTTTGTATCTATCAATTGAAATATGTATAGTATCGTCTGTATTTAATAGTAGGTACATGTCAATTTAATAAAATTAGTAGTTAGTTCTTAGAAACTAAAATCAAACTTGAATGCATAAAATAGGATTCCAGATTCTAGATTTCGCTACGTTACAAAGATCCTAATCACATTCTTAACTTCAGAATCATATTGGCAGGTTGGCGAATGGCAAAATTTTTAAATTAGTTTGTCGTACCTATCTAGTGAAAATATTTAAGGAAGGTATAGGTAGAGATACTTTTACCACATTTACTTATATCCTATTGTATTGTAATTGTGAATCACTAATGAGACATATCTCATTAGTAATTTCGCACTCATCTAGTGGCAGTGCAAATACCTACGGACCTACCTGTCAATAACACGAATTTACTTTATTTTCAGATCTTCTTCGTGATGCGTAAGAAGTTTGACCACGTGTCGAAGTTGCATGTCATCCACCACGGCATCATGCCCATGTCGGTGTGGTTCGGAGTCAAATTCACACCAGGTCAGCACATTCAAACTACTGTTATCGTAATATTTTTTCAACTAACAGACGTACTAATTCCAAAGTTCTTACGCATTTACGTATTAGGTAAACCAATATTCAAAGTGCTCAGGACTGACGACTTGAAGAAAATTTTATTATTTATATTGTTTGAATAACTACACACACAGGCATTGTAATGTTTAAACAATAAAAAAATATTAGATATGCATTTTAAATACGTTAATATAAAATCAGCTGGTTTAAAAAATGTCAAGGCAAACAACTATTGATTGTAAATAAGGTGGTCAGGCACGATTCACAATATATGCAGAAGCTTACCATTCAACTTTAGCTTTTAAAAGTTATTCGTTTGTTTTTTGTCCATATTCCTTCTATTATATTCTTCTAGCCGATCCAACAGACGTTTTCCTATGGTCTCGAGCTCATACAAAATTCAAATAGAAAAAAAAAAAAAACAGTATTTCCCGACTTTGGAAATTTTCCGGGAAATTTCCAATTTGTCTTTCCTTTAAAACCTAATTCGAACTATCACGAAAAATTTAAAACCAAAAATAGCCAAATCGGTACAGCCATTCTCAAGTGATGCGCTTACCAACGAACAGCATTTAATTTTTATTGTTATTAATACAGATTAAATAGTAGGTAGGTACTTATTTTAAATATTTTTTTTCCGTTACGTTCAAATATTTGTTTCGAAATAATTCTAATATTTGTATGGAAATATCTAATCATTTTCAATAGACTTACATTTTGATCATACAAAGAGATTATTGAGGCGTAAAAAACAAAGAGTCTAGCTTATAAATAAAACTTGTTCATGAAATGAATTATTATATCATAGTTCGCTCACTCCTCTGAGAAGAAAAACGACGCTTCGTCGTTTTTATCTAGTAGTAGTTAAATATGTTTGTTGCGAAGTTTGCGTAGGAAATTGTTGGGAATACCGATACGGCTAGCAGTAATGACTGCCTACATCCGTATAGGTAGGTAGTGATTATTTTTTTACTTCAGTAGTAGTTGGTTATTTGTTACAAAAATGTTCACATGATCTGTCGGAAAAAAATTGTAAATGTAGGTATGAGTTTTTCAACGCAATAGACTAAAGTGGGAAATCACAATCAAGACATGTACCTATATTATCCACAACCTAATAGGTACTGCTGTGTATCATAAATTAATTTACATAGGTCTTTGAAGATGAACACTCGAGAATTTAAAATTGAATTAACTTTCGTCGGAGGGACTTTCCAGCCTCACATTTTTATTTCCTCAAAAATGTTCCTCATGAAATTTGATTACGCGACACGAAATACCATAATTTATACCGAACACAAAGGCAAACGGAAACACATAACGTGATTACAACATATTGATTAATTTAATAAGAATTAGGTGTCACCTGTTGGGTAGAGGAAAAGCAAATTCTTGTGCTTTATTTTCCAATTACAACTGCTTATACACTTTATTACATCCTCGTTAAAATGTTTAGCACGTAACTTTAAATTTTTTCAGTTCGGTCAAGGTAATCTTCAGTAAACAACGTAATCATTAGTAATCTTTATTTGCTGATCGATTATAAATACAAGATGACTTAATATGCACACCATAGCGCTCTATTTGCTTATTATTTTAGTATAATTATACTTTTTTAAATAATTGGTCAGAAGAGTTTGCTCATTCAATAGAAAATTTTTGTGACTGACGGAACTAACGAGTCAAGATACACTTATAATCACACAATTTTTTCCTCATTATTCCACATTATTACAAAGCTAGTATCAATTGCTCGAACAAATGACTATTAAAACTGCGTTCCATGAAAATAAAATAATATTTGAACAGCAATAAAATGACATAAAGTGTATGCTCAACACGCACAAGGTGTGTTTGTTCGTTTGTCAAATCCTTAACAGGATTTTTCTAGAACTACAGAATGTATTTTGGCCGAATGCGTAAAGATACCTACTACTCGATTTTTGACGATCGACACGTGTGTTCAAACAAAATCGAGTAAATGTGTAAGCAGCAAGATCAGACAAGATCTTAGTGATCTTGATAATACTTACAGCATATCGAGTGCCAATAACGATCTTCAAAAATTAGGCAAATCTATGGGTACCTACCTATATGTAAGCAAACTACTTTAAGTCCACTGTACCACTGTACCACTACCAACCGGTCACTATTTGTCTTCCAACAACTGAATATGGACGAAACTGGTATTCATATTATTTTTAATAGTTATTTGACTAGCAATAACTGCAGTGTTAATCAATTAGTTGTTTTTAGGCCACTTACATACACAAATATATTAATTAGGTTGAAATCGTAAAAAATCATAGCGCGAAAATGTTCCCGGCGCAGATCCATTTTATAATGAGACACCACTCTATCAAAAAGTGCTCTGTGTGAGACACGATAATTTAAAACTTAATAATACTTTCTTCATAAATAACATGAACTCAAAAAATTTCATAATATAACAGCTATTTGATATAAATTTTTACTTAAAAGTCAAAATTTATTAGAAGAACTTAACTTATCAAGTCCAGCGGGGTACACACTATCAGTAGCAATGGATTTCACTTTGACAGTTCAACAACATTGCGTTATTTACGTTGTTGAGCAGACAAATGTTTCGAACATATGAAGCAATGGATTAGCAATATCCTTCAAAATTATACAGATTCATACTGATAGTGTGTTACGCAATTAGGTTGCTGGTTAAGGTCCAGGAAAGCTTTTCTAGAACTACAGAATGTATTTTGGCCGAATGCGTAAAGATACCTACTACTCGATTTTTGACGATCGACACGTGTGTTCAAACAAAATCGAGTAAATGTGTAAGCAGCAAGATCAGACAAGATCTTAGTGATCTTGATAATACTTACAGCATATCGAGTGCCAATAACGATCTTCAAAAATTAGGCAAATCTATGGGTACCTACCTATATGTAAGCAAACTACTTTAAGTCCACTGTACCACTGTACCACTACCAACCGGTCACTATTTGTCTTCCAACAACTGAATATGGACGAAACTGGTATTCAAATTATTTTTAATAGTTATTTGACTAGCAATAACTGCAGTGTTAATCAATTAGTTGTTTTTAGGCCACTTACATACACAAATATATTAATTAGGTTGAAATCGTAAAAAATCATAGCGCGAAAATGTTCCCGGCGCAGATCCATTTTATAATGAGACACCACTCTATCAAAAAGTGCTCTGTGTGAGACACGATAATTTAAAACTTAATAATACTTTCTTCATAAATAACATGAACTCAAAAAATTTCATAATATAAAAGCTATTTGATATAAATTTTTACTTAAAAGTCAAAATTTATTAGAAGAACTTAACTTATCAAGTCCAGCGGGGTACACACTATCAGTAGCAATGGATTTCACTTTGACAGTTCAACAACATTGCGTTATTTACGTTGTTGAGCAGACAAATGTTTCGAACATATGAAGCAATGGATTAGCAATATCCTTCAAAATTATACAGATTCATACTGATAGTGTGTTACGCAATTAGGTTGCTGGTTAAGGTCCAGGAAAGCTAGTTGTAACGTCTTGACAAAAGATAGGAAAAACTGTCGAAAAAGTTTTACCGTCATAAACTTAGCTTTGAGTGGAATATGATGCAGCAATACCTATTTATAAACTATGAACTAATAATCTGATTCGAGTTTTAACGATTGGTCCAGTACCAAATACGTATATTATCTGTTTCAGTATAAAAACTTCATGTTTGTGTTTATTTCTTCACAGGTGGCCACTCAACTTTCTTCGGAATGTTGAATACCTTCGTACACATTGTGATGTACTCATACTATTTGCTAGCTGCCCTTGGCCCTAAGGTCCAGAGGTACCTTTGGTGGAAGAAATACCTCACAGCGCTACAGATGGTAAGTTTTATTCTGGAATCAAACTTTTTGGCATCACTTAAAATTAAAAAGTTTCGACACATCAGGGAAAGAGTACAAACGAGGTTCAAGATATTGTAGAAGTAGTGGGTGGGTGGCACTGACTAGTTCTAGGACAATCCAAAAACGAAAGTAGCTTAAACTGAGTTTTAAAGCAAATAAGCAAATAAATGAATTATTCAAACGTAATTCTATCTTTCATTGGAATTTGTAAAAGCTGCTTATCTCAATGTGAATTCGGGAAATAAGCAAGAGACAAATCCTCCTTTGCAATGATACCTAATTATAAGTTTATAACCGCCTTACAAATAAGATAATAACTAAAAAATTTTGATTTATAAATTAAAATAAAATTTTGACAACTCTGTGATGGTCGAATAGCCTTAGGTATGATATTACGTTGTGCTCCAATGTCAATGTTTTGCAATCAGTTAAACTGGGCGAGCGCATATCCTTGAGCGACGCCGTCGGCACGGATGGCCCATTACATGACGTCACACGTTCCAAGCAGGTCCAATGAATAGGACATAAACGTCACCCTTCTCTTCCTGTTGGTGACGTCAGATACAACTAACGGATTCTGATTAGGGGATTGGCAGCCTCTTCCTTGTTGATTGTAACTAATTTAATAATTACTGCGTTTACCTAAGTAATAATTCCTATCCATAAGGGATCATTAAAGAAGCAATACTATAGCTAGATGGACAGAACTTGACGCTTAGAAGTAGTATTTTAAGCAGTACCTATAGATAATATCTTACTAGCAGGTATGATTAGGTGACATACCATTTTCATAGCTGGTCTACGGAATAGTATTTAATGTGAGGTAATATGTCCACAGGTTCAGTTCGTGCTGGTGTTCCTGCACGCGTTCCAGCTGTTATTCATCGACTGCGACTACCCGCGCGCCTTCGTCTGGTGGATCGGCATGCATGCCGTGCTTTTCTACCATCTGTTCTCAGACTTCTACAAACAGGCCTACCGCAAGCAAGCCGCCAGAGTAAGTTAACTAATTCGTCATCTTCACTTATTTTGGTTTGAATGCAGCAGATTGTCAAATAGTCAATGCTGCTTCAATACTCGTTTATATAGCCCAAATAAATACAATATTTTCATACCGAGAAGTAGTAGGCCTTTGTAAAGTTAGTGCACTTTTTGTTCTAAACAAGTAAAACTACACATTACGTTTTCTCAATCGATTATCACGTCTTGTGTCTTGGTATGTTTCACAATAATTAATCAATTCTTAACCGTGCCCAATAAGATCAATTCATATATTCCTCCCATCAAATCTAATGCATTGACTGAAACGTTTTTTTTAGTTACAGAGAGACAAAGGCAAAGTGAAGGTGGAGACAGAGGCCTTGAAGGAGCCAAAAGACTCCGAGATGAAAGAATCGGAGACGAAAGACAGGATGCATCCGCTACTGAACGGATTCGGGAACGGATCAGCGCTCGGCGATGTTCGGCAAAGAATGGCGGGCGCCGTCGCCTCGCAGTGATCGCCTAATACTTACCCTTAGAATAAAGAATCTCATCGCACCAAGTGAATACACTATGTGTACTCACATAAATTCCTTTAATTACAGAGTACAGGCTAACCTTGTTACGGGTGACGCGTCAGTTCTGCCACAAAGCCCTTATAAATTGCAGTTGGCACGGAACGTACATTATATTGATCATAAATTACTTGTCATTATTGATACTTACTATCCGTGAGTCAGTTATTATGCGCAATATTCGCTGTCGTGTCCGGTGTCACTCATAATAACTGTTAGTATCATCCTAGAGGGTTAGGAGTACCTATCAATAAAATTGTTAAAGTACAAAATGGGAAGCTCAAAAATTGCCCGCGGTACTTGAAGAGACTATAAGCTCAATTATTTTTAAGTTAAATGTATACGTAGCTAAATAGTAATAGTAGTTTTAATTTATTCAAACCGAATACTGTTAGTCCATAGGATTCTTAACAATAATGATTATTGATTATTTATTCGGGCGTGGATATGGTAGGACTAAGATAGAGCCAGTATTTTAATCCGTAAAATAATACTAGGAATTTTATATTCAGATACCAATGTTTGCTTATGTCAAAAGTACGGCCATACCTGCCTATTTAATATTTGATCATTTCATCCAAATCGATTGAGTACCTACGTAAGTTCAAATACACAGCGGGCTAACTTAATAGATAAATACGCTCATGGTACTTTTTCCCTAGGTTACGCCATAAAACTAGTTGGTGTAAGAACTGAGACGTATTGGAACGATCTGTCATGAGATGGTGTTAATGAGTAAATATACACTAGATACAAAGAGATTGCAAACAAGGAGAACGTTTAGATGATCATGTGAATTCTATAGCAAAGATGAAAATCGTTGTGAAATCGATGTTCTCTCTAAGTATAAAATTAGATATCAGTTGGAACTATGACTTTATTTGTTTGCTCAATAGCCAAATAGGTTGTTACAGAAGCTCTATTTTCATAACCCCGTACCTAAAGTCAAAAGAAAATCTTAGGAAAAATGTAGGTAAGCAAATGTAAGGTAATACAAGCATCAATGCAATAGTTTCAGGTCTAGAGTTGAGTTTTATTCAACTACACTGAGGCCACCGTAATTGTACCAATGTCGATATAACTATTCATAAGATAAAATCGACGGAAGCTACACAAATTTTCATTGTTTGCGTTAACTTTTTTTTGCTACATAATGGGATAACGTACTTAGTTCTTGTCAAGGATCACCATCGTTTAGAAACTTATTGATTAAACGAAGTCTGCTTTATGTGTGTTTTCTTGCTAAGTACCTTGCAAATCATCAACCGTCTTTGTCAAGCTTTCGTTTTATTAATTTTCTAGATTGTAAAACCAAGAATGTATAATATTATATTCCTTTTTTCTGCCCTCTCATTTATTCAGAAAATATCCTCAATGTCTGTTAAATAAATATAGGTAATACGGGCTAGTGTCCGCAACTCCACGTCAATGCGCGTATTTTGCATACGGAATAAATTAATATTTAAATAATAAATATTTGACTCTTTCAAAGTTTCAAGTCATTCGACCAATACGTTTGATGATTTTCATGATTCAGTTATTGCAGTAATCAAGGCTAATCACATTATGTATTTATATATAGGTACCTAACAACGTCATTCTGTAAATATGTTAAGAGCGTTTACGCCGTACGGCATTTCATACAAACTTTCAAGCCCTTGTTTTTGAAATGAATTAACCGATTTAAAATCGGTTAACTTCAGCTTATGCAGAATACAAAGGTCTAAAAAGTTACTTAGGAACAATTTAGAAATGTCTTATTTAAAAAAAGATCTCTGGAAATCTCTGTTTCTATGGAAACTTTAAAATCGGTCTAATTTGGCTGTAACACAATTTTTCGAAAATGTTCTTAAGTAACTTTTTAGATCTTTGTATTCTGCTTAAGCTGAAGTTTCGTTAAAATCGGTTTATTCATTTCGAAAAACAAGGCCTTGAAAGTTTGTATGAAATGCCGTACAGCGTAAACGCTCTTAAAGAGTAATCGTACATTTATATTTTGTGATACATAAGTTAATAAAAAATATTTTAATATTTATGCTTGTTTTCTTACCTTCCTATTTTCACCTCAAGCCCTATTACCGATATCCATCTGTAATATTTGCCTCCATCATAATCAGCCTATAATGTTCCAACTGTTGGGACACAGGCCTCCTCTTTGAGGGAGTGGTCCGTAATCCACCACGCGGGCCTAGTGCGGGATGGTTGGTAGATGTCACATGTCTTCGATTTTTGGTTCTAGGACATCCCGGTTTCCTCACGATGTTTTCCTTCACCGTTTTGGGAGCAGTGGTGATGAATTTGCCTTAGCTAGATGTAGGTAATGTAGTAGATACAGCCGGCACAACGGCAATAATGGAAGGACGATGGCCAAAACACGCTCGACGTATAAGAAGAGCATGTGTTTATCAATACCAAACATTTCAAACAATACCTACAATCAACATTTTGATCAGTG
Source organism: Gortyna flavago (assembly GCA_963669345.1). NCBI lineage: Eukaryota > Metazoa > Arthropoda > Insecta > Lepidoptera > Noctuidae > Gortyna > Gortyna flavago. The sequence continues at coordinate 7,670,162 of OY770131.1, forward strand.
ATACTGATCATTGTGATCAAGTTTAAAAAAATCAAAAAGTATCAAAAGTAGTGTAGTGTGTGTGTGTAGTAGTACCTAGTAGTGTTTGTTCAAAAAGTATCTGATAAAAGTATAAATAAACTCTACTGACGCAATCTTAGACTATAGGTACTACTGTATACGTATTACTTTTACCGTTTTGGTACACATGATTGTCTACCAAGGGTATCTCAGACGTCGCAAAACGCTGAAAGTAAATGTATCTCTAAGTGAGAGTGAGTGAGTGAGTGTGAGTGTGTGTCTGGTTGGTCATCTGACCATGCAACCATCTAAATTAGAAACGATCACAAAAATACCTAAATTTTAATCACGTTACCGAAGTGATGACCTTTTGCTTTTTTCTTTTTAGGATACAATTAACGATGCTATTTTCGTAATTCTATAACTTCCAAGTGAATAAATAATACACTTGGAAGATGAATAATAATTATTATACTTTGCGGATTTTCCCCAAATGACTTGCCATTTTCAAAACCGCAAATCATTTCCAATCAATAGCAGCGTAAGTACATCAATTAAAAATATACTTGTAATGTTTGTTAAAAAACTTCTACTTATTATGACGTTGTACTAATATGAATGTAAATATTATGTATAGTTCAAGCACCTATAATTAGAAGTAATGAGAGACTTTGCCCAGCAGTTCTCTAATTACATACATCATTATTATTATGTCAAAGTTTAATGGCCAAAAGGTACCTACTTGTGAGGAAACGGGTTACTTTTCCGTTGGAAGACATATTTGCCGTTTCATTGGAGTATAAACAATCACTGTAACTCTCAGACCAAATAAACTGTAACTACATATATTATTATATTCAATTCCATTTATTAAAACAGTACTTAACTAACCTACCTAAAACTACTCACATAAAAAAAAAAACTCATTCCATGTTGTGTATCACAATGTGTTGATATAATAGTTATTGAAAGCAAGGGTCCGATGTCTGTCAATTGGGGCACTCTATAGTTTATTGGGAGAAACGTGGAATATTTAAAAGCGTAGGTTTGGATGATCTATTAAATAGGACGTCAACCCGGAAAAAAGGCTACGTTCCCATCAAAATGAAATTTTAATGGTTTGTAGAAAAATACCAAAAACCTATAATAAATCTTCGCACGCGGGTTATTTCTTCTGCATTTTTTTATTCTGGAATCGACTAATAATTTATTGTTCGTTCGGAATGATACTATGATTTATTATTTAGTTTTTTTTTTTTTTTTTAAAGGATATTTTTATTTATTTTTTGTTTAACATAGTTTGCATATAAAAATAACAAATTTAAATCCTAACTTAACTAAAACTATACAAAAACTAAAATATTGCGTCGAAAAATTCGTCCGCATCGCTGTCGACTGGTAATGTACCCAAGAGACTGGCAGCATTACCACGTTGTATGGCAATGCTTAACCTTTGGCCAAGGTAAAAGCCAGCCCTTGGGTCACGGGAAGTGTCAACCAGCCGTTTTGAAATTTCCTTAAATAGGGCATGAGCACTCGGACCCCACGACCCGAGGGTTTCAACCCCAAACGGCTCGAAAATATAATGTCCGATAAGGTTATTATATTTTCGCCGCTTGAGATTTTCCGCAGCCGCAGCAGCAGCACCAGCACAGCATGCCGAGCCAGGAAGATGGGATGGCGCAAGAGTATCGACGCACGTTGCGTCCCACACTAAAGGCCTACCCACCTTCCATGGAAATAAAGACATACCGTCCGGTCTCTTGCCATCGTCGCGTGCCAAGCCATTGGGTTCCAATACAGCTGGAACGCCGACGGTAACAAGAGCTCGTCGGATGATGTCATTAATGTTCGCGTGCCGCGCTAAGCGACCCGCACTTCGGCTGCATGACAGGCCGTGGTGTCCGAGGCTGTTGACATCTTCGCCACAGTGACAGCGATGAGGAGAACAACAAGGAGTGCCTAGTCGCAGGGAAGCAGCGAGGCGAAAAGTAGTATCGTCGAACAAAGTGCCTATGTTCGACGAAGGTAGTGCATGAAGCCAAAGACCCGACTCCCACCTTCCCACAGCCAGCAGGCGCGCACGTTCCGCAGTAGTAACAGACGAGTCAAGTAAATTGTTCTGTACTACTCTGCAGAGCGGCTCATCCCACCGTCTCTGTGAAGATGGATTGTCGGGTGGATCTGTATTCGGGCAAGCGAGTCTCCAGGCATCTATAGCCTCGGTGAAACACGGCACATCAGAATTAATCAGTGTGGAAGCTAGGATTTTCCTGATTAATTTATCAGTGCCGTGGACCGAGGATACGAACGCCGGTAAACTTATACTAGAAATTTTGCGGACGCCGAGGCCTCCCATACGAATGGGAAGAGTAGCTTGTGCCCAAGCTCGGTCGTCCATGGCCACATTTAAAATAGAAGTTAATGTTTGCCTGATAATTTGGTCCATTATTTAGTTTTAATTTAAGTAAAAGATAGGAAACAGAAGACTACTAGCGGCATCTGTAGTTTGGACATATGAACATAATGAAATTATTTTCCGTCGTTTAGTGAATATAAGAGAAATAAATGACTCGCCACTCGAATTTTATCTATAGTGGCCTATCGAATATATTAATAATTATCTACTTCAACAAATATTTTCAACTTATTGAGGAAAATTAATAATATTTTGTTCATACTTCAGCTACTCGCTAACAGATGGCAGTGCTCGCAAATAATTACTACTTTGAGCAGGGCCTCCCAATCCGAAGAAAAATCTTAAGAAGAAAAATCTTCACATGCCTTCAATCCGCTTTGCTTACTGGGCAGTCTTCATTTAACCTAATAGGTGGCGTTGCCTTACCGTTTTCGTATACAGATCTCTGGGCTATCTATTCTGCGATCTCAACCTATTATAATACCGTTTCTTATAAATTTTTAACATGCTTTTAGCTCCTTTAGAATAATATGTGGCAAAATATAGACTTAGTAAGTATTACTTGGGTACAAAAATATAAGTGTATTTAGCTCAGGGTTCAAATCCAGCATCACTGATTGTAAGCTCGTGAATGTTCTTTATACATGAATCCCTCAATGAAAGTAATGTTATCGGAAGATGTAACCACGCATAACATAGTGGGCCGTGATTATCTAGTAGAATTAAAAGCAAGAGGAACCTCACTTATCCTTGTAATATAATCTTGTTCGAAAGTTTTCCATAGCATGCCCCGATGAACCGGCGACCTTGAAGAAGACGTCTTGATTAAAGATGATGCGAAAGACGAAGCACCGGGTTATATGGTTGTGGCAGCACTTAGGATAGACCTATGTATGTAATATTTAATATCCTGCAATCCTATGAATTTGAATACACAGCCAATTTTAGGAAGGAGTTAGTTTAGTTCTTCAACTTTTATTTTTCAAAGGGCTTATCTAGCATATAGCATGGGACGGGATGTTTAACCAACGGTATACCTAAGTACTTACTTTGAAGAACCAAATTGACCTTCAAAATTCAACTACTAATCAAGAATTAAATCTGTGCTTGAGCTTTATTAAGTTTTACATTACCTACTTTGATTGAACTGTTTGACCTTACAATATTTGAGACCTAAGCACGTACACCATTTTGAGGGATTATTAACAAAGTATGTGCTAGGTTATTGGCTCGTAATAATTAGACCAAGCTGCCATTCCACGCAAAGTTTAGCGAAGATAAGAAATTTGGTAATTCTACTCTTGAAATATTGTTTTTTTTTTATAGTTACGCTTACACTTCTCTTCTGGAGAAGCATTTTCGCACATTTCACCATTAGCAACTATTTATATAGTTGTTATATTGCGCAGATAGTTGTCTGCGTGTTGTCTGCGTCACAGCATAGTGTCGAAAGCGTTCTTTTGTTTGTCTGCATATGTGCAGTGCTCGGCTAAACGTCTAAATTGTTCACTGGTTCTCACGTGCTTTGAGAAGTGACACAAATTGCACAAGCCATTGTTTATCAAGAAAACTTTATTTACAATGAAATATTTTACAATCTATCCTCATAACTTACTTTCTATTGTACATAGATAATACATACATCTATATCGGTAAACACCAATGTCAGCAAGTGACAGTACAACTTCTACTTGCACAAATTCGTAATCGATTGTTTGTAAATTTTTACACAGTAACAAACGACTTATAGAAAAATCAATATTAATATCACAAATAATTTAGGGTAACTACGGATAAGCCTCTTTAGATATAAATATAACTGGTATTGTTACATTCAATCTGACGAATCTGGGACTCTTCAATAAATATCTTCAAGTTTTATTGACAAAAGTTGTACTTTGATAGTCGTCATTGAGTATTTTTGCTGATTTTAAACAATTTTTCCATTGTCTTGAAGCATTTACGAATTAACAGTCTTAAAACTATATCCCTGCGTATAAACTAGACGAAATTAGGTACGTCTTAGTGCCAATCAGGTATTCAAACAAATCCAACATCGCAGGGCTGCTGTTCAATTAGTTACTTGTTCTAAAGAGGCGACTAATTTAATGGCAGTGATTTAACATTTACACAGTAATAATTACGCTCTTGTTTTAGTTCTACCAAATTCTTCTATATGGTCATACTCTGCAAACCCTGGGTCGGAGTCGTAGTACGCGTAGTCATAACTGTTGTCTTCTTTGTTGTGGGGAGGGTTCGCGAAGTGCGGGGGACGAGTGGTAGGTCTCGCCGCTGGGGTCGGCGGCGACGTCGGCGGGCTCGGTGGCACGGGCACTCGGCTCGGTGGACGCGGCGGCCGGGTCTCTGGCACTCTGGGAGCAACTGTCGTCGTCGGTGCAGCAGGTGCGTCATTAGGGGGTTGGAAGTTCTGATTTATTCCTTGGTAGTCAACTGGCCTCGATGTTGTGGTGTAAGTTTGGAAATAATCAAAAGTGCGCTGCGTATTCACTGTCTGTGGCTGAGGGGTCGTCGTGTAAGTTGTTTCCGGAGCTCTCGTGGTCGGAGGTGCAGTAGGTGAGGGAGCAGGTCTGAACGGCCTTGGAGCTGAAGTATGACCCGAAGGTTTAGGAGGAGGTTGTGTTTTTGCATATTTCTTGCGATCTTCTGGCAGCCTGTTGCCGCTAGCAGCTATATTGAGGGAATGAGCACCGGCCAGCAGCTCGCGGTCACCGTATATTTCGGGGCGGTACTGTCCGTCGTCTTCGCCCTGGGGAGGATGATATTGGCCGTCATCTTCGTCATTGTCTTCAGCAAAGTTTTCAGATTGAGTATTAAAGGCGAGGTTAGTGTTATACGCTACCGTGTTTAAGTTGAGCGGAGGTTCGGGGCGCGAGGTCGAGTAGATCGTAGTGGCCGGAGCACTAGTGGTCGTAGGATTGTTAAAATAAGCTTGTTTCGAGTAAGGTACAAAGTTGTTCTTTTCTGTTTCATATGAGACGCTGTTGAATTTTTTGTAAGCGGGCGTAGTAGTGGGGAAAGTTCTTGCAGAGACGCTGTAGTCAATAGTTGTTGGAGTGTCTCTGAAAGTCTCTCTGTTGTTATTCTCCACTCTATTGTTGTAATTATTGAAGTTCTTGGCACGCACGAATTCGGGGTCTCTAGGAACGTCAGCTACATTGAAACTATTTCTAACTTTGAAAGGTCGATTGTCATTCTGTACATTAAGTCCTGGAGTTGACTGTGCATCGTAATTGTACAATTCCACGAGACCATCCTTTTTGTTGAACCGTGGGGCTGCAGTCGACTGGGACTGTGGGAAAGTGGATGGTGCGCTGCTGGGGTAGAACCTATTGTTCTGTTTGGGAGTGACTCGGGGAACTTCAACGTATTCATCCTTGTATTGTTTGTATTGAGGAGGTACGTTAGGAGATGGAGAGAAAGATTGTTTATTTTGAGCGTTAAAGCGACGGTTAAAGTTTTGCTGAGGAGGCTCAGAATATTGTTGTTGGGTCTGAGTATTGGGTTGGAAGGTGGTGGGAGGTGCTTTCGTGGAGACATGTATGGGACGTTTTCTAACAAGCTTGCGTTTAGAGGGTGCGTCATACTGTTGTTGTGGGACGGGAGGCTGAGTGTTCGGGGATGGAGCGGGTGTAGTGTACTGTGTTGTGAGGAATGTGCGTTGGGTGGTAGTTGGATATGGGCGTTGGGTAGAAGCTCTACGAAAAGATTGTCGTTGATAAGGCTGTTGGGAGGAGACAGGGGATGGAGAGGATGCGGGAGGGGACTGCTCGTCACGGCCACGGTCTCGCTGACCGCTGAAGAAGTCAGACGAGTGTGCTGCACGGAGGTCGGAGTCAGGTCGATTGGGGGCGACATTGTTCTGCGATAGCCGACGGTCACCGGTCTCAGCGCGCTGGAGACCGAATTCAGCTTCATCATCGCGATTTCCATTAGATGACAACTTCTTGGTGTCAAATCCTGTTGTGGGAGTGCAACAATATTTTAAAATACATCTCAATTTACAAAGTACAGTGTAAATACGCTTACAGTGGATTTTGAAGCTTCAGTTTGCAGAATATTTTCTGAAACAGGCGTTATTTAATTTGCATTGCCTTGCAAACAAGATCTAAATTTCTTAAAAGCTTTAAAATGCAAGCGTTCGGCTGAAGCTTAATGTTTTGCAATTTATTACCAATAAGACTCCTACTGCAGGAGTCGCAATCATGTAGGTACCTGTCTGTTGGTCACAGGTACATTAATATACCAATAATTTTCATTAGGTATATTAGTCATCACTGCATATTAACCTTGTATACCTTATTACTTCTACTGTAATTTCCAAAGAAGTTGCGCAAATATTATAATATAACTGATTACCACCCACTGCCTGGTACACATAATTATTTATCTAAACAAACTATTTGATGAGATGAAATCGCCTTTCAAATTACATCCATACGTCAACTACTGCCTACTTCTAGTCAAAGAATGATGCTCTAAGGGTGTTTTAATTACATGTAAGTTATATAGCTCTAATTATCTAGCAGAACTCACAAATACCGTTCATATCTTATCGATTTTATCTTATCTATTATTGAAATCAGAAAATAGCTGTAAAGGATGGCAGGGACATCCACGTGCAAACTGAAACCATGAACTCACCTAATGATTCTAGACTAGTCGATATATTTTTCATCAGTTATAAAAAAATGCTGTTCCATACGTTTTGACCGCGTAGGTATTTCACTGTTTTATGGTTTCAGTGTGCGCGTCGATGTCCTTGCCACCCTGTATAGCCATTTTCTGAGTTTTTAACTCAGAAAATTTCGACTCAGGGGGTTCAGAACCATGTACTCAATCCAAGGTAACAGGTTGCGCCAATTGCGCGTAATTCCAATGTATTATTTACTATTCAATGCTTAACACATAGCATTCAAGGCCAGAAGGGAACGCGAACAAGTAATTTTAAATAGTCAAGGCGAGACTGGTTCCTGACTTCTACGTGTTCAGTGCTTTTGAAAACAATCCTTGCTAAAACATCACATTCATCATACTTTAAGACTGGTATTAATAAGATATTTGTGAGCGTTTTGTTAGTTGCAAAGCTGGCTCACCGGATCCGATCCTGTAGAGATCAAACTGACCGTCGTAGATATCTGCAGGGCAGGCGAGGGGGTCGTCGTCACCCCAGTCCGTGCATGTCTGTGCCTCCTGGTGGAACAGCGTGCCAGGAGGACAGAAGAACCTGAAGTCTCGGACGCCTCCACCTGCAACCCTCACGCACACGTGGAAGGCTTTGCATCCTGACTTTGCGTCTGCGTAGTATGCGCCTAAGATTCGACTTTTACAGTTGAACCTTTCGGCGCTCCCTGTGTGGAATAAAGTTAGATTGTATTAGTATTACCTCCGCATACCGAAAGCCTTTTTTTGTGTATTGTCAAATCTCAGTTCAACTGGATTGATATTTTTTTGGCTTTCAATGTACGGAGCTAATTGATGAGCACGGTTGTAACCGAACTGGCTCTAGTGACACTACTTTTTGCGTGAGGAGATTATGACCGCTAATTGGGTTTAGATATTAAACGTCGTCCTATTTTTAGGCTGGCTAACAAAATTACTCTTACATAAAAATTTACTCTATCGATATAGCGTTGGAAATCATCATTATTATGAAATTTACTAACTTTTTTTTCATTGTGATTAATTATTTACGACGGCCTGTGGGTTATAAATCTTGTATCTTTAATTGATTTATGATTACTACGAAACCACATTATTTATTCAACTAACAAGAATAGTAACTGACACGGTTTTAATATAATTACTCTAGATGCTCCTAAACACTACTGATTTCTAATTACCTAGGTACCTATGATTTACGTCATCGAGAAAAGTTTGATAGTTACATAAAGAGTTATAAATCATGGTTTGGAGTTTAAATCTTACGTGTATGTACGTATTATGCTATAAATGGCCATTATTTCACCGTTTTGTCTCTAAATATTACCCAACGGTCGTATTATGCGGTTTTTGAAACGCGAACACCCGACCAGTCGGTAGCTAGTTACAAAAGTATAAGATTTCGTCTGAATAATGTAGTTAGGTAGTCGTTAAAACCTGAAAAACACAGTCTTTATTCATCAGACAGATTTCTGATAACAATGAGTTGCCGTGTCAAGTTGACTTTGGTCGACGCGCGACGTTTGATGGCAACGATAGAGATTTCTCACTGTCCAAGGCAACTATTGTACTAAGCGACACTTGAAGCAAAACGTGCAATAACTAGGTGGAGAAGTAAACATGTCAAATGAGACGAGTATATTGCGACATGGCAACTCGAAGCACGCTTATCCCGGCGAATGTTGAATGTTGCCACTTTAGATCTGCGAAAGAGCGGTGACCTAAACTGCATTGACTTCACCATTAATGTTCTCATAAAATGTTATTTAACCATCTAAGTCGTAATTAAATTATATTAATATCCGTCGATTACAGCAGTTAAAGTATTCATGTGTCAATGAATCCAATCCGTTTTATTATTTAGTTTCGAAAGACGATGTAGAACATAAATGTGTTACGGATATTAATCGATGAGCTGGTTATGACAGGTGAAAAAATCGTCGCCGCCTCATTAATCGGTGTAACTAATCGTTTGGAAGCGTTACTGCTTAACTTTCCCTATGTTAAATTCTTATGTTGAGCAAAGTTTTCGATTTTTCGACGATTTTCTGAAGTACCTATTTGTGGAAATTTTCAGGTACAGTCAGGGAAATTAGTTGTTAAGCAACTGACTTAGGACTTGTGGAGAGGCTTGTACTCGTGAAGTGGTTTATAATTGATAGTTTTATTTTCAAGTCATGTACAATAAATCGAAGTTTAAAACGAATAAAAATTGAAATTAGATTAAATTGCTCAAGCAGTAAACATTTAAAGTCGTAAAAATATTTTTGAAAAAATAATTCTATTGATCTTTTAATTAAGTAATAATAAATGGGTTTTATTATATCAGTAGAGATGAACTTCAATTATTTTATGTTATTAATGAATAAATTTGAGTATATTGATGATTAATACAATAGGTACCTATACTACCTATCTTACGTTTATTAAAATTGTTTTTTTTTGCTGCATGCTGCAATTTTTATGTTTATTTTAAATAAGGAATAAATAATAATTAAATGAATGTACTTGCATAGTGCAAAATTTTAATTAAAAACGTCTAACGGTCCTCTACGAGTTGGCTTGCCTCTCGTACACCAGCCAAAGGCCCGGGACCCCCAGGGTTCCGAATAATGTCAGGAGACGTAAAATAATAGGTAATACGGGCTGGTGTTCGCAACTCCCCGTCAAAGCGCGTGTTTTGCGTACTTTGACAACTGTTTGAAATAACTATTATTAAAATAATAATAATAGCTATTTCAAACAGCTATAAAATAATGACACTTGTGATTTGATTAGACGGGTAATTTAAGTTGGAAACTACTTTACTTAGCAATTATTGTCCCTGACTTTACAATTCATAATTTCACTAACAGTATTTCAATCCTTTTACAGATTATAGGCGCAGGCGTTTCACATACGTATAGTTTAATCTTTGTCTACGACGTGGATCTCGCTTCTATCGTATCCGCTGTACTTAGGGCCTTAGCTTTGTTCTACGTACTGGGGACAGTAAGGTTCCGGCACATTGTCTTGAACCTCGCTTTGGGTAAAGCGCGTTACAACCGATTCTTAATGGACGATAATCTCGAATGTGTGTGCGTTTTAACTAAGATGACAAAATAATGCGTGTGTAATCCGTTACACAGATTATTACAATACTTTGGGATTTATTGCATTAGACAATGGAAGTACCTTGGTATGTGGACATTAGATAACCTATTAAATCAGGTTCAAAACTAATTCGCATAGATCGCCGGAATTTAGAAACCATTCTGCTAAGCATAGTACTTAAAAAATGAGAAATACGAATTTAGTAAAAAGAAAATAAATGAGAAACAAATTACTTATTAGCAAATATTATGGTTACCCATCCCTCTACCCCTTTAAAAGAGTTTCCCTACACTGCTGAAATCTTACGTCTACTTTAAAAGTATGAATTAAGTAAATAGGTCCAATATACCCGGGCGTTCACATCGAATTTTAGGAGGAGACACACAGGTATGATTGATAGTGGCCGCGTTCTACATAGACGAACTTTTTCTAAAAGACGATGCCATAAACTCAAACTCAAAGCATTTATCTAAACTAATATTATAATAATTATTTATACAATGTTGTATGTTTGTATGTTATGCTTTCACGCTAAAACGGCTGAACGGATTTGGATGAAATTTGGCAAATTGGTGGACCTGGATTAGGAATTAGAATACTTTTTTATTTCCATATTCCCTCGGGGTCGGGACTCATGTGGGTGGCGTAGCTAATTGTTGCAATATTGTGGTATCTTACGGGCAGAAGCATGTAGTTTCCAGTAAATTAATTACAGGCACTTTTGAATTTTCAAGAAGTCGGCCTATCAAATGCTGAATGAAGCTAGTTGCTCACGCCAAAGCGTAGTAGGTTCCTATAGAGAAGAACGGGCAAGAAACTCCACGGACACATTTTTATCTCCTATAACTAACGACCGCTTACATAAAATTAGTGTTAAGCTGTTACAGTCCGGTAAAGATCATATAACAACGCTAGATTCCCATGCGTGCGGTGTATGTGCAAGGCGCGGGAGGGCAGCGGGGTGAGCGATAAGATCGCGAGCGTCTGCGCAACCGCGCGCGCCGTGAGGTGCTATAGCATCCTCTGCGAAAGGTCACCGTATGCCTTATGTAAGTGTAATAACTTCTAACTGAGGTACGCTCATTATCAAATTTTGATCTTTACTTCTTTTGAACAATCAAAAGGTCATGTGGGATGATTATGTTGTCGTGTACGTGAATCGTTATTTCTTTGGGTTACTTCATTTTTCTTAATTCTGAAATAAGATGAGCCTTATGCCTAAAATTAGAACGGTGAAGGAAAACATCGTGAGGAAACTGGCACGTTCTAGAACTAAAAATTCGAAGACATGTGACACGTGGTGGTATATGGCCCGCTCCCTGTCACAGAAAGGAGGCCTGTATATCAGGAGTGGGAACATTAAGTCATTAATTAAGGTTCCTATATAATGCATAATTATTTGATAAAAGCAATGTGTTGAACTCATATTAGGAACGCTTTGATATTGTCTAAATAGGTAGACTGAAAGTTGGAAGACAACTTGGTACCGCAATAGGTTAATTGACTAAAAATCGAGACAATGCAAGCAATGTTTCAGAAAATCTAACTTTCTTTCCTGTTAATTAACGCCTCAATTAGGCAGATTGCGGTCAGATTGGGCTATCTTACCGATGGTTCCAGTTACAGTTAACCTCATATGAAATGTTATTATGGACAGAGGCTAGCAACTGTGAGATCACTAATCTTTTAACTTTCGCAAACATATATAGGCTGTTAGTTGATGTACCGTGAAATTAAGTGGCGTAATTACGTATCAACTTTTATTGCCATACCAGATGCTATCAATGGAGGGGCCCGTGGCTAAATAATAACAGCCGCACAGGTCGATCGATCAGGTTAAGCTACGCTTGCCGCGGTTGGTCTGTGGATGGGTGACCATCTTTACATATCGAGACCCCTCCGTGCCTCGGAAAGCACGTTAAGCCGTTGGTCCCGGCTGTCATTCGTGGATCTTTGACAGTCGTTACGGGTCGTCAGAAGCCCGAAAGTCTGACAACCAGTCTTACCAAGGGGTATCGTATTACCCAGTAACTGGGTTGTGGAGGTCAGATAGGCAGTCGCTCCATGTAAAATACTGGTATTCAGCTGCATCCGGTTAGACTGGAAGCCGACCCCAACATAGTTGGGAAAAGGCTAGGCAGATGATGACCAGATGCTATCAATGTCACAATAATATGCAAACACTTTGCAACACCGGAAATTCGTTTGTTTATTTTCTAACAATTGCAATCTATGAGTGGTTCGCTTCACTCAGCTGTTTGTGTTAATGTATGCAATGATGTAGCACATTGTTGTGATGAGTCAGTGAAATATCGACAGGTGATCGCCCGTTCATTACCTCTCAATGAACTATGCACCGAACACACAAATAAATCCGATACATGTATCTACTTTCGCTTACATTCATACCAATATAAGGTACCTAAACGTTATTTTTCTCACGCTTTAATTATTACGGTTCAATACATTAGATTTTCCACACAATAATAATGTTATGAGGCAAAAACGTTATTGGTTCACATTGTTGCAAAATGTTCTAGCAACGTTAGTATTGAATGCGTTAATAACCATGGAATCTACAATTGAAATGTGCAGTTACCGAAACTTAAGTGCATGTAATGAATTTCATTTTAATTATGAGTTTTCGCAAATGCGACGTCGTGCGGAGTGTCTTAAGGACGCTCTTTGCGCGAAATATCAACTCTATGTTACTAATCAGCCTGGTTTTGCGTTCTCGAAAGGAAGGGATTATATGTCAAACACAAATGTCTAACCACAAACCGGGCCAAGTGCCTAACTGCGTTTGTAGGTGAACCTCAAGCGACCCTTCAACCACAATACACATAAGCGCAGGCAGTCTACAGGCAAGTAAATGCCCAAACACATGAACCTTGAGGCTACCCATCCGTTCGCTGGCCGTCACGCCGCCCTAGTTCTTACGGAGAGCGGAGCGTGGGAAAATCACTTATGCAAATCCGGGGAATCGATTATCGTAGCGATGCGCGATCGGCGCGGGCGCTGCGCAAATGGAAAGTGCATCGGTTGCGCAATGACTTACATGCACTCATACCTCACCGTCACACGGAGAACATCTCTAATGTGCAACCTATTGTTTGTACAGAGAGGTGTAACAAAATATTGAGTTTACTGCGGTGACAAAGTTTATGCGCGAATATTTTCAATTTTGGGTTATCGCGCTGTATAGCTAAATTGTAAGCAACTCTTAGAAAACTACAGAGCATTTTTATGACATGTTAAACATAGAAGATGCAGTTTTGCAAATTATAATATTTTTTCACATAAGCAGAGACTATTTATTATTGTTTCATTGGCTTGCAACTTATTAATTTCAGCACAGTGCTTTGGTTATAGTGCAATAAATACTATGAAATGGTATTTCCCTATAAGAAACCGGTAGTTTCAAATTCCCACGCGCCCGGACGTCCTGCACATTAGGAACACAAGAATTACAAATACTTTCACAGAGATGCGCACGCGCACCGGGCTGCACTAACACGATTATTTCCTCACTGCTCAAGCGCAGCATCAAAACACATCAAACTACAAACTGTAAAGAAAATCACACAATTGACTGTAAAGAAAATCACACAATTGACTGTAAAGAAAATCACGCAATTATTCTTCGACATTACCAAATCGAGGCACCTCAAGAGAAAATTTACACGGGAAAAAATCCGGTCACTTCCGATATGTCACAGTGTATTTGTTTGGCAGCAGGTGCACACGCGGTGTGGTCGACTTACCCAGGACGGGGAGCAATGTAAGCAAGATCCACAGAGGGGACATGTTGTCGCGAGGTGCGTCGCGAAGGGACTGGTGGCGGTTGCGCGCGCGCCGCCCGCCCGTCCTAAGGAGGGGAGATCTGAAAGCTCGCCCGCCCGCCCCGTAGCCGGTCATTGCGTCGACACAGTGTAGTACAATAGCAGTTTATCAATTCAATGTTTGTTGATGTTGATAAATCAAATGTTTTGTTAACGTTTATTTATACCTAGCAGTGGCTACCGACGGACGTCATTTATGTTTGTTTCTGCTTCAAAGTCACGTAGTTAATGACTGCCAAACAAATTGGATTTCAGTTCTTGAAAATAGAAAGAATATTTTTATCAGGATAACAATATTTTTTATATCGGAATTCAATAATGATTAAGTATTCACTAGATTACACAACCTATGTTTTGGTTGATTAATAATTTAATTAAGCTTGATTTGAATGTTACTCAGGAGCAGTGATGGCCCAGTCAGTTACCACTGGTCGTAAGGCGTTAACCTTACGACCTGTAGGTCGTGGGTTCAAACCCAGGCAGGCGCTTTTTTTGTGTAAATAATTTCATCACAACTGCTCTCAAAATGGTGAAGGAAAACATCGTGAGGAAACTGGCATATCCTAGAACCAAAAATTCGAAGACATGTGACAATCAACAACCTGCACTTGCTCTGCGTGATAGATTACAGTCCACTCCCGTTCGAAGGACAGTAGGCCTGTGGCCCAGCAGTGGGAACAATATAGGCTGATTATGGTATGGAATATTTTAAAAAAATGCTAGTGATTATACATATTGATATATAGTATAAATTGTTTATTTCAAAATCAGTACATACCTACAAATTAATGTTTATGGATGGTCGCTCTCAACTTTTTTGCACTGTGGCGCTCGCCAGTGAAACAGACGCGTGATTTATTAGGCATAAGTGATGTCTATCTCGACGAACTATTGTTTTGTGAGCTCATTAGTCATACGTTTTATTGCATTACGTCACGACTGAGCACCGACACCATTGAATCCACTGGCGTGCCGATCGGTCTATTGAGAAAATCATCAATTATGTGACTCCACTGGGAGTCCTTAATTACATATAATTTTATATTAAACTAGCGGCCCGCCCCAGCTTCGCACGGGTGCAATATTTTTTTTTCGAATTTACAAAATTTTCTTTCATACAAACCATGTCCTGACAATTACCGAACACAACAAAAATAGAATTAGCGAAATTGGTTCAGCTGCTCTCGAGATTTGCGCTTAGCAACACATTCAGCGATTCATTTTTATATTATAGATATAAGTTAATATACACCTACATGAACCAGATTAAATAACGCCCATGTTGTCTTAATAGGCGTGAGATACTTAACTTTTTATTTCTGGACCGATTTGCTACAGTCATTTGTTTAGTGTCTTAATATTAATCAATAAAGTGAATGTAGCAATAAAGCGCTTTTTATACAAACTCAAAATGTTGATAGTGTTTATTACAGCGATGAAAGCGGAGTTTAAATATGCAATAAATGATTGATGTAAGTTGTGCATATCGAAAGAAGAATATAATAAGTATGACAATAGAGTACTGTCCCCCCGCCAGGAATTTACGTGTCCATAATGTTACTTTTACTTTCGAATAGGCACAAAAAGTATCTAAGAAAAAAATTGCATCTGCTATACGCGTATTAAATAGGAATTATTATTATACAGACGAACTCGCGCTCATAACTTGACATTAATTATGTAAATAAGTAGATATAATAAAGGCATAACTACTACTGTTCACTTCTTCATCTCTATGCACCGTTGCAAGAAGGAAGTGCCTATTTGTATAAACTGGACAATCAAACGACTTTATCGAAAGCTATGAAATGGTTTAGAAGTTGGCTAACAGAATTGCAGTGAATTCATTTATTAATGACGTTGCAGTTTCAATGTTACATATTGCCTGATTTTCTTCCGTATTTGGATGAAAATGATTGAAAACACTCGATTTATTTATTTAATACTTTAAGCAAACAAATGTACATAGTCGGACGTTTTAATAGGTTTTTACGTAATATAAAGATACGTAAAAAGAACTATTAAAACTGACTTAATTGGTGATCGACAGTCTGTAAAATGTTATAAATCAGCTAGATTGTCTTGAATAATTATTTAAAGCATGAGCACTACGCTATTCTTAGATATGTTACAGAATCTGGAATGA
The DNA here is from genome assembly GCA_963669345.1 of Gortyna flavago. Classification (NCBI taxonomy): domain Eukaryota; kingdom Metazoa; phylum Arthropoda; class Insecta; order Lepidoptera; family Noctuidae; genus Gortyna; species Gortyna flavago. The sequence goes on from OY770131.1 coordinate 7,686,342, forward strand.
ATGGGTCATGCAGGTCAGACCGCAGTTGCATCCTGTTAGCTCAGAAGCATGTAAGTGAAGCAATTTATGAAGAGGCGGACGAATGATTAAGCAATGTAGTTAAACGCTAGTCATAGAAATCCTAAGAAGCGGAACCTGGGGGCCTTCGGTAGAATCATAAAAACAATTCATATCACGCAATTTCATCTGTATGACAGTTTTGTATGGAGATTCGTAAAATACTATAGGTACATCTCTGCCTAACCCTTCAGGGATATATAGGTGTGAAACTGTCAAACAGATGAATTGCGTGATATTAATTGTTTTATGATTCTGCCAAAGTGGCCTTTTTAGGCCTTTTGTGGCGAGGGAAATAATTTCTTTCATGTAAATTTATGCATGCACCAATGAAAAATGTCAAAGAAACAATAATTCCTTATTTCTGGTGCATTGAAAGAGCCTCGAAGACTGAGTACCTATACAAGTAAACATCTATACCAATATTAATATTATATAATACACTAGCTTCCGCCCGCGGCATCGCCCGCAAGGTATGTCGATAAAAACTATCCTATATCCTTCCCCGGGGTGCAATCTATCTCTCTGCCAAATTTTATCGAAATCCGTTCAGTGGCTTAGGCGTGAAAAGGTAACACAGACAGACAGACAGAGTTACTTTCGAATTTATAATATTAAGTATGGATTATAGAACATAAATAAATAAAATTGAAGTGTGTGTTTGTAAAAATAACAGCTTTTTACCAAATGCATAAGAGAGTATATACAGTAGGTAGGTACTAAAAAAAAACAATTTTTAATATTTTTGTCTGTCTGTCTGTTTGTTTCGGCTATCTCCAAAACGGCTGGACCGATTTTGACGGGATATTAACTGTAACTTTACTTTTATCCACGGTTACTCTTTCTAAAATAATTGGCTTTTACAATGTTTTCAAATTACAGTGTTAACAGGTGTGGGCTTTTTTTTTAAGGATGGGAAATCATCCAATGACCCCTCCCGCTCTGGGTGGAGCGGAAGGGAGTGTCAGACTCTTACTGACTAAAACCCATCCGTGTTCCTTCCTTAGCCCTTTATGTTCCGGGGTAGCGGTAACCCTTTCGGACAATCCCGCTGCCCCGGCAGGCCTTGGCCCTAACGGGCCCCTCCTTTGATGCTGACATCTCTTTGAGGCGCGCGTGGAACACATACGCACGGGCGGCGATCGGACGGCGAGCTACCCATTACTCGCCGTCCGCAGGCCCGCGCCTACGATGGCCGGGAGTCGTCACGCGGCTCCCGACGCCCGGGGCGTCTCCCGCGGCGGCTGGGACGGGCGGCCCTCTCGGCTCTCTCCCTCGCCCATCCCGCCACCTCCTTCGCTAGCATGACTGCTTCGCAGAAGGAAGTGACTGCCTCCCACTCCCTCTCGCCCCGGACCATGGCTTGGACCAGGGCCGGGCGCGAGAGGTCGCCGCCGCTGCCGATCGCCTCTACGAGGACACGGCGGTGCTCTGCCTAAGCGGGACAGACCTCCACCGTATGCTCCACCGTGTCCTCTGGGCGATCCTCGCAATGGTGACACCCGGGCGTTTCCTCCTGCCTGATTATGTGCAGGAACCTCCCGAAACATACGTGTCCGGTGAGGACCTGCGTCAGGCGGTAGGTGAGGACGCCGTGACGCCTCTCTAGCCACTCCTCAAAGAGGGGCCTTACCGCCGCTATCGCGGCGTGCCCTAACAGGTGTGGGCTTGTGTCACCGTTCTCTATCTTACATACAAAATATGAGATAACATGTACTACAATATTTTATTTATATTTTTTTCCTAATACATACAAAGCCTAGAGATGCATATCAGCGGCATGGGACACCATACCAATTGTGCCCACCCTCAATTTCTTACAGCCCACTGTGTAAATACAAACAGATGTAATTAAACAACAGCATATTGTTTTGATGATTCACGGCTAAAAGTTGCCATTGAGATAAACAAACATCGCCTCAGTGATTTATCTAAGAAGGCGTATGTTTGAGGAACACAATAAGTATTTAGATAGTCACAAGGATGCTGGTTATCTGTTAACATATTCACATTATATCAATTTAAACCTTCGTACTTAACTTTAGGTTAGTACCTACTAGACAAACTGTAGTTTAAAATATTATGCGGCCCCCTCCCTCTCACCAAGAGGAGGCTTGTGTCCCAGCAGTGGGAACATTATAGGATGGATTTGATTTTTTGTAGGTATGTTTTTGTTACGCTTTCACGCTAAATAGGCTGAACGGATTTAAATAAAATTTGGCACATGAAGAGACCATGACCTGGATTAGGGATACTTTTTATGCGGGTGAAACTGCGGGGTACAGCTAGTTGTAAAATTTAAAGGTAAGTGTTTGTAAAATAAATAGGTTATGTTTATACAGGTGTGTTCATTACTTCTACTTAGGGCGGCACAACGACTTTTTCATTTCGATGAAATGTTTCAGACTTCTCGTAAAAATTGGTGTTATATATTTTTTTAAACTATTTCACATTATCGCTTTCCTATATTTATGTTTGGAATACATTCAGACACAATTCAACTGTTTTTTAACTTCTTGTTTACCAAAATCATAGGAATAATACAAATGCCATCGTGTCTCGAGTAATACATCGTTCCGGCGTCGAAGAAATGAAAATAAACAGAGTTTATTGCAAAAGTCAGTGCACGCATAAACTAGAGTGCACATTTGATAGTAGCACGAGCCGACGTGGCGCGGCGCTAAGTCGTGAAAGATTCCCATGAGGTGTCCCGTGTTGCCTCACTTGTGCCTCGTTCCGTGTTCTCGCGAGGCACCTACCATCGTGCACTCACTCATCACGGTAAGACGGTAATGTAGTCGTTTCTCTTTAAACTTGGTGATTTATTTTGTGTTGTTGTATTGGTAAAGCGATCGGGTAACTAAGCTGCATCATTATATTATCAGCATGAATATTCAAATATTGAAAATGATCAGTTTCTTACTACTTAACCTTTTTCAGTATATTTTTTGGTAAGTAGATATAATATATTATCTAAATTTACACAAGCTGGAAAGGTTTCCCCTTTCCAGCTTGTGTAATAAGTGCTACAATTTAACAGTAATTTTCGCATACATTCGATTGCCTTCCTGAATATAATTTACAAAACCACTACATTTCAGCAAATGCTTCCCAGTATCACGAACTCAGAGTCAACCCAGCTCATTACAACAAAGGTTAACAGAAGACTGATGTATTAAATCGAGATTGAGGACGGTTCCCATAGTAACGGAGCACCCACCACGACACGACACGATGCCACAACGCGACGCAACGCCCTGCTTCTGATAAACTGTCGCAAGCCGTTTCTAAATTCTAATTACCTCACTTATACTCTCCTATATTGAACTCAGATTACGTTAAAGGATTGCTTCTACATAATCTAGTTTCTAGTCTCTATACAGATAGGTGTATGCATAGTCCATAGGTCTATCGATGTGATATCACGGTTTTATTCCACGTAGGGTTAGGTGTTTGACACACCTACATTTCACATGTTACATGTGTAGGTAACCCCTTGGAGTAAAGGCGAGCCAATTGCCAAAATCGAGCTTTAATCCAGACTCCAGGCTGCCACAGAAAAATTCCTGATGGCAGAAGTATACACTTTGCCTAGCCTGGAAGTGTGACATTTGTAGCTTAGTACACTTAACTAGGAAAATAAGTGTCTGCGTGTGTGGGTGTGACATAAAACCATGGTCACCAGTCTTGTTTGCGATCGCCAAATAAACAAATCAGTCAGTTTTTCGGCAAGGAATTTATATCTTCCATCTTATGCCTCTTTCCTTTTCTTCTTTATATTTATATCTACTTTCCTTCCTTACTACAGCGCCTGCATGATAGTAACAACATCATTCTAAAAATGATCGCTGCCAGAGCGGACTGTCCCTTTTGACACTGGGTGGGGACAGTCCTAGGTCTGAATTACTTAATAAACTCGTACTGTTAAATTAATACTAATCTATTTACATAAGCATTATTGTTACTAACAACACAATACTAACAAAACTAAGGACCTAGTCTGAAATAAAGTTTTTTTTAAATGTAATATCTAATAGTAAGGAAAAATTAACGGCCAGCAGTTTCGTCATAAGGGATTTCTTTCATACCTTTTTACTACGGAACTCTAAGAAAATACCTAAGTAATATTAAGTACGGAAATATAAAACTTTATGTTTCTATTCTATACAGCTTCGTAGTTTTAACGATGACATAAATAATACTTTTAATACTTCTTTGTTTAGGCGATGCAACGGACGTCGTTCATATTTTCACGCAAGATATTTACGAGGAAATTTACTCTTTTGTCTGAATGGTAGTTCCTGGATGTGTTTTAGAGAATGTTATGACATTATCCAGAAGTAAAGGAAATATTAAAATATGTATTTAAAATCGCTATATCACATGAAATAAAATAGAAATCAATGCTTGCTGAAGATATTTAAATCAAAGAATCGGTCATTATCTCAAAAGAAGCAATTGCGATTGCATTGCGTTTGAAATTGAATTTGCATAGATTCCAGCATCTTCATTAGATATCTACGAGTGCTTTTAAGATTGTTAACAGTTGCATTATTTTACAAGAATTCCTGTTCTTCAATTTTCCTTTACCAGATACTTATAACACACTATCCAGCTAAAAACAATAATGAAGCTCAAAGCTCAGAGGTCAGCTTTCAAGCTAAAACACTCCATCCGTCACGATTACAGCTCATTTATCATCACACCGTCTTTTGTTCACCGACAGCTGATGACGATGACAAAACTACATATTGAACTTTATGTCATTGTAATAAGTTTGAATTTGTCACCATATTGCTTCATGAGTGTGTATTGTCTTGTCGGCCGGCCGTCTGGGGTTATAACAATCAAGACAATGGAGTGAGGAGATGAGGCAAACAGAAATAACTTTTAGACTGTAAGTACTACATGTGTGATACGTTTATCTGCCTCGTTTAGAGTTCGTTTGTTTTGTGAAGTAAGATTTATTTGACTTCTGCAGTGATGGTTGCATTAGCTGCTTAGTTTTACGAGCAGTTACCTACTAGATTACTCAGAATGCGTATACAAGTGTGACATTTGTAGCTTAGTATATACATAACTAGGAAAATAAGTGTCTGCGTGTGTGGCCATCGCTTCTCGTTTATTAACATATGAAATGTAGTGGTTGTGAGAAAACACGTTTCTAAGACGTAAATCTTGCACAAGGAAATTAAAAAGTTAGTGATACTTATCTCAGTTCGCTCGTCAAGTTATCTGTAACTTCGTGTTAAACAAAACGAGATAAACGGCAAAGCGAACACGACGCAACAAATTAATGTTTATTTTTGCATATTCATAACATTTCGCAAGAGAAATCTCTGAAGAGAAATGTTCCTGTTATACTTACATTTCTAACTATCACTTTCATCTGTTACTAATTTAACATGTCGACGTGAAATATTACCACAGTTAAGAACTAATAATAATGTCATAACCACGTGTTATATGTGCTAACATCAGGAACAGTTCACCTCTAAATATGCGCATAATACATAACCATAACTTCATTAACCTTTTTGTAGGGACTAATTAAAAAAATTAACAACATGGAAACGATTCTGACCTAGTTGCATAATGAACGTAATAAATAATCGGAGTCTGGTAAGATCAAAGAATGTTATGCCTATACGCCGGATAGGCGTGCATCAAACGGGTTTAAGCGGCATCGTTTAAGGACGCAATCATTTGCCGTCTAATGTCGCAAACTGCTGAGCATCTGACCCGTATTACATTTCCATAGCTCTGTTAGACGACCTGCATACGAAGAGGCTGTGCACATATACGTGTTTGCCTCAGGATCAGCTGCCAACTTTCGTTTTCTTAAGCAAACGTGCACCTATCAATATTGTCTTATTTACGAGCAGTACCTACTAGTTTGAACCTTCTAATATTATGTAAAGGCCAACATTGTAATTATTAGGTACCTATTTTAATTATTTATATCAATCAATTGAATATCATTCGCCATGACTTTGACGTGATTGATTGATTGAAAACATCAAAATCATAAGCTATGGGGTTTACTCATACGAGTATGTTACGCGCGTTGATGTCTTTTCATAGAGGGCCACTGATCTGTCGTTCCCAAAAACTTATATAGAATTTTGGTGTAATATTATTTTAGTTTTGCCTATTTATAATTATTTAACTTTTTTATGTTATAATTATTTGATAAAGTATGTTTCGCACAAAAAGGTGATATTTGGGAGTCATGGAACAATAAAGAGGTCACCGTCAGATAAAAGCGAAATATTCCATATTATTGTATTTTATTATTATTACAAGTAAGATTTGTCAAACAATCGAAGGTCGTTGCTTTATTAACCATTCACTCATCTTTAATTACGTTTCCCACGTACATAAAGTGCTGTTTTTATCGCCCTTCCGACGTTTTAATCTGCGCAGTTGACATGATAATTGTTTTAATGTTGTTCCTAACAAAGTGTATTTTGAGATTTTCTGGCTTTTCATGAATACGATAATCGTTTGATGAACTTTGAAGCATATTCAATCTACTCACTAACGATCATGTTTAACAAGTTAGTAATATATAAACAGCAGGCCCTTTAAAACTGTACACATCTCAACAAATTGAATTAAAATTATCTGTGTCATACATCTGCATAATAATTGTTTGAAGCAACAGATATTCATGAATAATTGTAAAATATGGGAGTAATAAAACTAGCCACACGTCTGTAAAAGGGGCTATTACACTAAACGCGTGGTTGCGAAACGTGCGTAGAATGCGGGCTGGTGCGGGTCGGTGCGGCGCGGATAAGAACCGGCCAATTAATATTCGTGAGAGATGACCGAGCTGGCAAACATGCGTGTGCGCTCGCGGCAATGTCAGAGGACTTGATACAATTGATCAGTTTTAAAAATAAGCCAAACTTACTATCATGGAAAATGTTGGAATATTACGATTGAGCATTTCCAGTAAAAATATATTTAAATACTTATAGCATTTCATAATTTGATGTTATATAAATTCAATGTTGGTTTGAAATTTTGCGTTTTTGGGTATTTTAACAAAGCGTTTGCCATTGTAAGAGAACCGTATCATTTAATTAGATGCCGTGGGTGTGACAAGGCTGCAGTCGTGAATTACATTCAGTGAGAACAGTTTTCATAATGTATTCTAAAGTGAGTATGTAATGCCCTGAGTACACCAGTACGCAATGAAATGTCACGTAGGACATGAACGTCGTCTCAATAGGACAATGTCAAACATTCGCTTCACCTACTGATACTGGGTTTAATATCCCTGCTTTCTCATGCAAAAACGTACCAAAATACTGAACAAAGATGGTAAGAAAGCTGAAACAAGTAATAAATACTTTCACTAGAACAACAATTATGTCCGAGTATGATGGGTGGATTTTTAATTATCCGGTGAATCGTTGAATGCTAGTAAATACAGCAGAAAGCCGAGTGCCAATGGATGCAATCTCAGCACTTCCTCTTCCATATAATTCTTCACGTAAACACGCCAGCAACGAGGCTCATACCTAGCCTTTGGTAATTATTGTGAATACTTATGTAAAAAATATTTACAAACGTAAACAAAAGGTATTGTGTGTGTTCAATCACGAATTGGTTTAGAATTAACTATGTAAAGGTGTAACTACATACATTGCGGTCGACCGGCGGCGAACATTCGATATTGATCACCACAAAACTCAATGGATGGTCAATAATCCTGCTGCTATATCCACCTCAATGGGTCGACATGAAGAGTCGATGTCATCGACATGATTAAAACGATTATAATTAAACGATTATATACAGGATGAAATTGAATAGTTGCGCCAAATAATTAAAATATCTAATAAAATTCAACGTGCTCTAAAGAAAATTTAGAGCATGTCATTAAGGAAAGGGATGCTCATACGTGTGCGTAGGCCAGCGATTTGGCAACATCGTCGGGCGCCTTTTATTTCGTAGGAACGGTCTAAATTAGGTAAATGATAGCTAGTTTAACGCGTTACCCCTATAAGTGTTCAACGCTCTTGCCTTACCGCGAGTTCATCTAACAAAGATGGGCCTTACGACGTTATGATTGGATTGCATCAGATCGCCGCGGGCGCTGCCTGGGGTCATTTCACGAGCGTCCGCGATCTACCGCCGCACCGCACCATCAGCCCGAGGTCGCGATGATAGCGGAATGAGCGACACACGCTTTATCAAGATAACCTCACTGTTGTAACGTCTTTTATTGTACGAGCCATTAGTGAAGAATGCCAAACAGTAAGTACTTAAGTAATTCAATGTTTTGTGACAACATTTTAAGGTATGATTTTATTAGGTAGTTATGTCAAGGAGTATGTGCCTGGGTTTGACACACTTAGCATTATCAGCCTATAACGTTCCCACCGCTGGGACACAGGCCTCTTCTCTGTGAGAGGGAGTGGGCCTAGTGTGGGTTGGCACACTTGCATGATTTAATTCAATCTGCAGTATATTTGGACTTCAAAGATAAATGTTGTAGTTAATATGACCTTTATAGATCTCTACAACGTTAGGGGTATCTGTTAGTTCCGGTTCCATTGTATTTAGATTTTAAAAGATGTTTCTGAATAAAATGTCAATCGGGATCCTAAAGTTAGTGATATGCAAGCTTTTAGATGTTTCTTCAATTGGCTTTCCAAATTCCATAGAATTGCAATATGCCCGGTACATTAATGTGTAATATGTATTTATGTTTATGGTGACCCTATGGTGTAATACTGTAGACATCTCTTACTTCACCCATGTAATGTTATATGTTGATCCTAATCGTTACCACACAGGTTTGTCAAACCTACGTGTGCCATGTGGCTGGTAAAGTTGCCAACACAACGATATTCCTCAGACTCCTCAACAACAGCGCATGTTTACAAATATCCTTTATTTAGACTATTTTCGAGGCCGACTCGTTTTGTAAATTATCAAGTAAGAGGCAGAACTTAGTACATGCAGATTACTTAAATTGGTCCCAGTTATATTTCGAAATATTTAGGCATTAAGAAATGCATTTAGAATATTTATGCCTTCGTCGGATTACTTGCAGATTATTGAGATGAAAACGTGAATTGTTTTAAATTATTTATCTCAATTATGTTGGCCGTTTCTTTGGGCAAAGATTTACGTTGTCATTGCATTTCTTTTGCATTGCTTTTCGTGCATGTTAACCATCGACAACAATCTAGATGAGTAGGTTTTTTGATATCAAAGCAGTTTCTTTAAGTATGTACCATAATATCTATTTGATTTAATTTTTCCTTATTCCGTTTTACTTACAGTAGTGATACAATTTTAATCGTTGAAAGAGGAGGCCTGAGTCCCAGCAGTGGGAACTTTGAAGACTGATTATGACGATATAATTATGTGTAATAATTGTATTCATTACCTGTTTACAAATAATTGTAAAATTGGATCAAATTACAATAATTAAGTTAAATTCCGTAGTTCACCTTCTACAAAATTGTAACGTTCCTATTGTGTTCAGTTTAAAGTACGTTCCAGTATCTTCATTACGAGCGGTGACCTCGTGGTGACCTTTAGCTTAGAGGATGCTCACATTCCGACCCGACAGCGTTCAAAGGGTATATTTATGTGGAAACTTAGCCATTGTTTCGTTCTTTGTATAAAAACTATTATTATAAATACGTAACGATACTATGTTGTGTGCGTGAATTGGGAAACTGGTTATTTTCGATTTCTGTGTAAATTTTTATTTATGTTTATAAAATATTGCTTATCGTGTAGTATTGTCTATGTTGTAATATCTACAGTAGATACTAAAGTTGCTTTTCTAATAATATGGAATACCTCTAACCTTTGATGTTAAACTTGCGGTAAGCTTGAATATAAAATTTATTGAATTAGTCCCTTGACAAAATATTCACAAAGGTAGGTATCACTAATGACTACGTTATAAATAGGCCTACTATACAATATATTAGGTACCTATTATATAAATTGACATATGCATCTAGACAATACCTAAATTCATTCAACCTAAAAAAGTTAGTGCAAGGTCGTCAATAATTTGATTTGTGGCCAATACTAGTATAATTACTATGTAGACTTGCGTTGAAGTACTTATTTCAAAGCTAAAATCCAATTCGAAACAACTCAAGCCTTAAATCACCATATAGGCTAACGAGATAATGAAGTAATTACATACAAACCACATAAAAAGGCTCGTATGTGGTGCAACATTAATTCTCACGCCCCCGTAGACGAGCAGATAATTAGCGGCCATCATTAATCATGCTGTTCGGGAATTAATCGCAGCATCCGGATGTTCGCCAGCGTCGCGTCGTGATGCGTCCGCGCAAGGCTCTAGCCTCCGCTCACTATTGTTATGTCTAGGGATGTACTACAACCGAATTTATTGTTCACTATCAATTTCATACGGTTTTGCTCGCACCTTATTACTTATTTCAAGTTCGTTTGCTATTCATAGATGATTCGTAATTAGTGTTATTGAACTGCGAAATTATGCGATAATTATCAAAATCGTGTTAAGATGCTATAATAATAAATCAGGTTATCTGCGTGTTGTACCTGCCTTTCCGATATCAAACGTACTAAAAGGTCAAACTCCTCCTTGTATCCATATATCTAAGAGAAACACAAATGCAAGCATAGCATAAGCATAATCTAATCAGCCAATAATGTTCCCCCTGCTGGGACACAGACCTCCTCTCTGTGAGAGGGAACGGGCGGTAATACTCACGCAGGCCCAGTGCGGGTTGGTAGATGTCACTAGTTTTCTAGTTTTTGGTTCCTGGCCATGCCGATTTCTTCACGATGTTTTCCTTTACCGTTTTGAGAGCAGTGGTGATGAAATAATTTATACAAATTAAAGCGCCTGTCAGATCGTTACCACTGAATATTTTTATTAATATTATTTTATTTACTTCAAAGTTCAAGAAGTATAGAGACAAACATAAATCAATTGAGGATATAATTACTAAGTTACCAATGGCAATTTAGCGGTTGCATCGCTACCAAAATTAATTACATGTCTAAGGCCAAGCTTGTGATTGGAAGGGCCTGTTTATTGAGTGTTTATTAGTTATAACTGTAGCCTCTGCATTTGTAATCAAACACATCCATTGTACCTCTCATTAGGACAAACAAAAATTCTTTAATATTATCTACCGGGCTATTCTTTAATTGTTAAAACAATGCGCTTTGTTACTATGTACACAAGAGCTGTTATAGACAAAGATGGGATAATCTTGAATATACCTGTTGATTGATGCTATGTGTGAAGTGGCTAGAAAAATACAAGTTAAAAAATTTGCCAACTGCAATGAAAATGGTGGAAACTACAATGCCTAACTCAAAAACATATTTCAACCAATACTTAAAATAACACCAAACTTCGAGCTTCCCATAACATTTAAAGATCTTAGGAATGACGCTATTGTGCTTCGCAGATTTTTTGCAAAACAATATTAGATAAAAGAGCAGATTGTATGCAAATGTGAAGCGTGCAACTTTCCGCCTATATTATTGACTAATTCAAACAGGCGTGTCTTCTCGCCGCCGATGTTAACATTGATTCAGCATAGGTATCTACTGATGATTCATTGTCGATTATACAATGAGTCTTCTAAGCAAACGAACATAATTCATAAATTTTTATAGGTAGCAAATCTATTAAACTTATATAATAGAGTACTTATGTTTGTTTGAAAGCGCTAAAATTGTTTTTTCATTTGATAACCCAATTCTTGAGAAAGATTATGGGCAACATCACCCTACTATCCTTAGGAGCCGAACAAAAAAAAAAAAAAAGTCTGTAAGAACACTAAGCAAAAACGAAGCAATAGCGGCGGGCGGGCGATACGATACGACGCGGTGGGTCGGGGGAACAAGAAGTCTCACGCAGACGAAGTCGCGGGCAGAAGCTAGTAAAGAATATAGGTAAAATATTTTTTAAATGCGACATACGGAATATTACGGATGATATTGCAGTTTAAAATGTTTCGATACGGTAATTTTTTTTTTGTCAAAACTAAGAATCAATTTAATTTTTCGATTGTTGTAAGGATTTTTTAATTGAGCTTCGGAATTAAACCTTGAATGAAACAAAAGTGTTCTGATGCACTTCCTGAAACAATTACGTACAGTACCTATCTTCAAAATGAAAACGAGAATAGGTACCTACAGTTTATTAGGCAGTCCTTTTAGTATGTATTTACACATCAATATTTCCTAAAAGGTCCTAGGTATTCAAATTGCAAATAAACACTTAACGTAATGTACTTCCATCAAAGTATTGCCTATTACTCGAAGGCATATTTTCCAAGGTAGTCTTACAATAGTACCTGTATGTAGGTAATACATGTACTGCAAATAACTTCATATTAAAGCCATGGCTAGGTGTATTGGGAAACTTATTTAACTTGTGTAGCTACTAGGTGCATCTTACGCACTGCGTCTGATTCAAAGCCCGAGAAAACTCGACGGAAATGTATGATACCTAACTTAAATGTGGTATGTGGGTTTTACATTTCAGTTCATATATTATACAAATACCTAAATAAAATTTGAAGTGTCTGTTTGAAATTTCAAAATAACAGTTTTTACTGTATGTTTGGGTGTTCGCGTGTTAGCTTTTTTGTTAACTGTACTTTACCTCCTTTTTTTGTGGTCCCAAAATACCACTTAAAAATAATTATAGGTGGGACCGCGGTCCCGGTCCCGAAAGCCCCACGACCCAATTTCTCGACGGAACATGCGGGCGAAGCCGCGGGCAGATGATAGTTTTCAATATACATTTGCACTTTCTCAGATTCGAATTAGATATGCACAGTCACAAATGCTCTTAGAAGGCAATAACAGATAATAAAAAAGTATTTCGACCTCTTGTAACATCAGGCAGAATCACTCATTACCTTTGGGTAATCCCAGACCCAAGGTAATCAGTGAAATACTTTGGTCGTTCCAAACACGACTGAAATATTTATGGCACCGGAAGTAATGCAGATAAACCGCTAGTGTTTATAACGATGAGAAGGGGGCAAAGGGGCATCATCATTTAAAAGTCAAATGCCAACGTACATATCGTACGATCACAGGTCATATTATAATATGATCTTAACTTATTTTCCGATCTTAATTGTTTTGATGTACACACATCAATACAATGTAGGGATATTTTAGTTATTCTTGTGTTGTTGAAAAGAAACTACTTAGGAAATCTTATAATATACTTATATCAAAAAGCACATTATTTTAAGTATACTCTAATAGGAAATTAAATAAAAATATTACTTAAAAATGGCTTTTATAGTAGAAATAAAAAGTTAACAACTTACAAAAAAACGTAAGTAATTCTGTTTTTGGTAATTACATAAATAAATCCAATTAAATAAATTGATTTCAAAATGAACAATCTGTAACCTCGGATGATAATGTCGCATCTGCAACGATTATTCATAATCAAAATGAGGTTGTCGATATCTCCTTGTAGGATAAGCTCCCAGGTTCGACGAAGATGCATGAAAGTTCACTGTCTGTCACCAGATTTCGGGAAAATTTTGTGAGCTTTTTTGGACGTATCCCACGCGAGCTCAATTTAATTTAAACTCAGGGACTGCGCAGGCCAGTCCAAGGTTGCCAGATTATATTGCCACTGAGTTATCACTCGAGCCGTACCTATGTGGGTGAGCATTATCATGCATAAGCATAAAGTCTTGACCCATTTGCACCCGGTGTGGTTGGACTACAGGTTCCACAGTACCTGTAACCAGTAACATCAACACACTCAGGATTGTGTTGATGTGTAGTTAATAAACTTTGTGTCTATTTCACCACCTATATACAAATAAGCTCAAATCGGTGAACTTACATAAAAAAACATACATAAAGTCGAATATATAACCTCCTCCTTTATGAAAGTCAGTTAAAAATTTTATTCAAATTCTGTTCTATTTTTGAATTTATTCGGTAAGTAGTGTTACGTTACGATTAACATATTCTAAAAGTGGGCTAGGTCGTTGGTATTGTTGATCGAAGGCTAGGTCCTATGAATAAGGATACACATGCAAGTGCACTATATTATCTGTTTAGAGATGAGCAAAAAGGAAAAGCATCAAAAACATTACAGATGACCTCGCTATGTCAGGTAGGCAATCATACAATGTGATCTCTGACATAAACAGGATGATGCGTAGAAATTACCTTATGCCTTACAAATTGACCGAACATTTACGTCAGAGAGCTATGTATTTTTAAACATTCACACATCTTTTTTTTATTGCTGAATCTCGATCACGTCTGATGGAAAGCGATTAATGAGGTCTATGATGGAACGAGCGTGTCCAGAAGATGCCTAAGGCACTGGAACTCTCACGCATCGACGAAACACAGCAGGCTGCTTGACGCCAGACTCCGGTGGGAGGGTGGTCGCAAATCAGGCGGGCGTTAGCCCTACCACCGCAAGGAAAGAATTTGCCAGTCAAATAAGGTGTTGGGTGTGATTGTCCAGGATGCGCCGAGCGCTCGGTTCAGTTGAGTAACTGGCGGAACAAACTGCGGCTGCAACTGAGGCTTCGTCATGCATCCCAAAAAGTCCCATTCAGTCGTGATTCAGTTTCTTGCCGTTTCCTACTCAAACAACTACCTATCATATTTTTGTATGATTACGTTGATTAGGCTACCAAATGTCTCAACTAAGTGGGTACTTTCCTCGATTTAGAATCGGTGTCATATATGTACTTATTTCTCAATAATCTGAGTGGCAAATCTCGTATTTTTAAGAACGTTCGCATTCTAATGTCAGTGTCAATCTGTCAAAAATACAATCAATTTACATACATTTTTGACAAGTTTTTGACATTTATTGTCGCTGAAATACTTGCCCTCTGATGTCACTTAAAAGTTATCTGCTTTCTATACTAAGATGCACGATGTAGAAGCTAGTAGTACCTAATTTTATCTACCGCCGAACTGATAACTTTGAGATTTTCAGCCTTCCTTCCCACTCCCTGTTATAACTAGAAAACTTTATTATTATTTCACCGGAGTGTTAATTTTAGACACTTGTTTGTTTTACAAAGGTTACTTTGTAAAACAAACAAGTGTTAGTTTAGTTTTATTTCGTATCACATGCCCATAGCCTCATCGTGTAACAAAGCCATTACAATCGAAATAATTAAACTTTAATTACGCACACGAACAGTTAGAGGCAGCTCAGTTATATTATACAACCAATGTTGTTCCACTCCAGATACTGTATGTTCAATAGTTCATATTAAATTACTCTAGCAGAACCATTAGCTTCCTTCCGTTCATTTATACTTCCTATCAGTGGCTACTTAGGTAGGTACTTTGTAGGTATGGTACATGTTTTAGATGAACTAATGAGTTTGTCTGTTTCAAGATTACTACGTTACGTAGATTTTAGATCTGTGAAATAAACGTACATCTTCTATAGGAGAGAAATAAATGAAATTGAAGTGTCTGTTTGTATTGTCAAAATAGTAGCTTTGTACTGAATGCATATGAAAGTAAATACGGTACTTCTAACAATTTTTTTTTTTTTTTCTCTCTGTCTGTTCCGGCTAATCTCCAAAACGGCTGGACCAATTTTGACGGGACTTCTTCACTGCCAGATATCTAATGTTATAAGGGGTAACTTATTGTTATTTTACATTATGAAGAGTTTCTCGCAAAAAAATCCATGAATTCCAATTTGTTTCCCAACATGCATGCGAAAGAAGTCGCGGGCACAGCTAGTATTCTATAAATTAACATTTACTGTTGGTCTGCAACTAAGACTAAGAAAAGATTTATAGATTGTTGTAAAAATATTACTTACTCAGAGTTAATCCAATGCGAAAAATTACTTACAATTTGGTTAAAATGTTATTATTGCTGCCGTCTGTAGTCAATATTATCTATATTATCGATAATTAGATTGTTGCATCGAGCACAAAGTGAGTTATTAACACGAGTGCATTATAATAACTCACTTTAGCAAGGTGCGTAATCTACTTTTCTTTCAACTACCAATCTACCTACCGTGATAAAATATACCTACTCAAAATAAAAACTCAAGTTAATGAAAAATATTATCCCGCGACTTTTGCGGCAAAAGGTTATGTTTTTATACTTTCTGGAGTTGAATTCATATCGCTATCACTGTCTATTTCCATTTTTTTTTTACTTTTCTTGCTATATATGAAGTAAGTATCAAAGTTTTACAATTGGTACAAAATTAGCCCCATTTGCCGTTTGTTTTTCTCACCAAGTCTGTTTTATTCAGCCGATTTTTATTTTCAGCCAGTATCTTTTTGATCTGATGCACATTTTATATTAAACTTAATGGGAGACATCAAACCTCTGTGTTAAATTTATATCTAAATAAAGAATAAAAACAGTGCATTAATGAAAAACTGTGCAACAAAGAGACTTCATATAACATTTTACACTGTTTTGGTTATAAGCAAAAAATACGTCCTTTGTGATCGGTTTTGTAGTGATTACTGATAACATTATTATACGTAGTTGAAAGAAAAGTATATATTCTAAACCCTAACCCTACGGACTGAAGGCTTTTCCACACCTGTTCCGCACTCTTTACCAATCAAACGGTTACCCTTTTTTTTTTTTTTTTTTTAGGATGGGAAATCATCAAATGACCCCTCCCGCTCTGGGTGGAGCGGAAGGGAGTGTCAGACTCTTACTGACTAAAACCCATCCGTGTTCCTTCCTTAGCCCTTTATGTTCCGGGGTAGCGGTAACCCTTTCGGACAATCCCGCTGCCCCGGCAGGCTTCGGCCCTGACGGGCCCCTCCTTCGATGCTGACATCTCTTTGAGGCGCGCGTGGAACACATACGCGCCGTCCGGCACGGGCCTGGTCCTGATCGGACGGCGAGCTACCCATTACTCGCCGTCCGCAGGCCCGCGCCTACGGTGGCCGGGAGTCGTCACGCGGCTCCCGACGCCCGGAGCGTCTACCGCGGCGGCTGGGACGGGCGGCTCTCTCAGCTCTCTCCCTCGCCCATCCCGCCACCTCCTTCGCTAGCATGACTGCTTCGCAGAAGGAGGTGACTGCCTCCCACTCCCTCTCACCCCGGACCATGGCTTGGACCAGGGCCGGGCGCGAGAGGTCGCCGCCGCTGCCGATCGCCTCTACGAGGACACGGCGGTGCTCTGCCCAAGCCGGGCAGACCTCCACCGTATGCTCCACCGTGTCCTCAGGGCGATCCTCGCAGTGGTGACACCCGGGCGTTTCCTCCCGCCTGATGATGTGCAGGAACCTCCCGAAACATCCGTGTCCGGTGAGGACCTGCGTCAGGCGGTAGGTGAGGGCGCCGTGACGCCTCTCTAGCCACTCCTCAAAGAGGGGCCTTACCGCCGCTATCGCGGCGTGCCCTGCGCTGGGTTGCGACAGTCGCGCTTTCCATGCCGCCATGAGATCGCGCCGGAGGTCCGTCCGCTCCGCAGCAATTTGCCGCGGAAGCGGGTTTTCCCCCCGGCGTAGTGCCTCCGCGCGCCACTCATACAGGCGCGCGAGGACTATCGCCTCCAGATCCCATGGCGGCAGTCCGGCAAGGAGGCTTGCCGCCTCGCGCGAGATCGTGCGGTACCCCCGTATCAGCCGTATGGCGACCACCTTTTGGGGCGCGTTCAGGTAGTGGGCGGCTCGAAGCCGCAGTGAACGCGCCCACACCGGGGCGCCATATACGGCCATGGACCGCACGACCCCCGCGTAAAGCCTCCGGCAGGAGGCGTTTGGCCCCCTCAGGTTTGGCAGAAGCCGCTTGAAAGCGGCCCCAGCCCTTTCCAGTTTGGGGGCCAAACGTCGGAAATGCTCGACGAAGTTCCACCGGCTGTCGAGGACGAGACCCAGGTATTTCATCGTCGTCTCGACGCCGATGCGAACCCCTCCTACCGTCAGTTGGGATCCCGATGGTGGCCCGTTCCGAAGCCCATGAAAAGACATGGCCTCGGATTTGTGCAGAGCCACCTCGAGACCCAACTGCCGGATCCTCTCCACGACTATCGCAACCCCGCGTGTCATTGCGTCGGCCGCCGCCTGATGCGACCTCCCCTGCGCCAGGACCAGCGTGTCGTCAGCGTAGCAAACTACGCTGACGCCATCAGGGAGGTCTGCCCGCAGCACCCAGTCGTAACCGATGTCCCACAGGAGCGGTCCCAAGACCGATCCCTGTGGGACACCGCACGACATCTCTCGCCTGTTCCATTCCCCATCGCGACCGGGGTAGATGACGGCTCTGTCCGTCAAATACGCCCCGACTATTCGACGGAGGTAGGTCGGCACTCGGTGATACCGGAGTGCCTCCCCAATGCAGCTCCAGGGCAGGGTGTTAAACGCGTTAGCGATGTCGAGTGACACCGCCACGACCACCCCACCCCGGGACACCGCGTCCCCCGTCGTGAGGGCTCTCACGCGCATGATGGCGTCCACCGTAGAGCGCCCCTTGCGGAAGCCAAACTGGCTATCCGCAAGATCCGGCCCCGTCCTCACCAGGTGCCCGACGAGGCGGCCCGCAATCACTCTTTCAAAGAGCTTGCCGACCTCGTCGAGCAGCACGATGGGCCGGAATGCGGACGGAGAGTCCGCAGGGCGCCCTGGCTTCCGAATGAGGACCAGCTTCCCCGTCTTCCAACGGAGTGGAAACTGGCCCCTCTCCATACATGCGCTTAAGAGCGCCTCCAGTCGGGGACCGAGAGCCGTCGAGGCCAGGGCCCAGGCTTTACCCGGCAAGCCGTCGGGCCCTGGGGCGGTATTTTTGGCCTTCAGCCTACATACCGCCACTCTCAGATCTACCCCGGTCACTTCAGGGATGTCGTCGTCGTCGTCCGCGTGGTCCGCTTCGGGCACCGCAATTGGCGGAGCCATAGGCGGGGGAGTATGCTCCCCCCGTGAAGGGAACAGAGCGCTCACCACCTCCTCCACCAGCTGGGGGCGGAGACTCTGCGTCAGCGGGGGGGCCCAGGTGCGGAGTTTGTTCCGCACCATTTTGTAAGGGCGCCCCCACGGATCTCTGTTCAGAGTCTCCAGCATCTCCTCGCGGGCCATATCTTTGGCCCGCTGTACAGCCTCTTGGAGGGCGGTCTTCGCCGCTCTGTACCCCTCGTACAGCTCCGCCTCCGCGGCTTCCGCATCCGGAGGGCGGATGCGTAGCCTGCGGTGCCTGGTGTACAGGTGTCGCGCATCAACGCACGCCTTGCGTAACACTTCTACCTCCTGCGACCACCAGTACACCTGACGTCGGGCGCATCCTGGCCGAACTCGGGGCATTGCCACGTCACAAATCTCGGACATGGCCTCCCGGAACCACTCCGCCTCGTTGTTAATGTCGGCACGCCTGTCTGGTGATGACACCCAGGCCTGCACGATTGAGGCTTCCAGGAGGAGCTCCCGGTCCAGCTGCTTCAGCGCCCACCGCGGACCACTCGGGGTCTGTTGGACCGGCGCGCTAGAGGTCTGGGCGGAGACGTCGATCCGGATATACCGATGATCGGAATAGGTCTCCACCTCCTCCATGACGCGCCAGTCAATTACTCGCTGTGACAGAGCGGGGCTAGCGAACGAAAACGGTTACCCTCACAGCAGTAACTTTCGAATGTTTGCCCTTCTAAACAAAATCACATCTAATCACAGATCTTAATATCAATTTATCCAAAAATGGCGTCTTTAGCGACACATATCTAACCTTGGTTGATTAGTGGCCATGTTTAGAAGATCCTCCCCTGTTGGTCATAGAAGGCCGGTCTGCGCAGCTCATGTCAAAGGTCGCGCCGAATTTTGGCCAAACGTTGAAGGCTTGTGAAACAATGCATTGTAGGTAATGGATATTATGAAAACGCGAAGTCGCGTGCTGCATTCATATTGCAACATTTTGTTTGTTTGGCGGTTGTGATACAGGCTGGATTTTCGTTTCGAAGTGTTCGATATTGTTACGGCTTGGTAATTAGATGAGGAAATTATTCTTGCTGCACAAAATTTTGGGTTTTCGCTCGTTTACATTTTCTACGTCTGCTTTTAAGTTACCGATCTTTATAGCGTTGTTTGTTTCCAAATAAAACAGAAGGTTTTAGGACCGATCGTCTCAGCATCGATATAACGTACCTACTACCAAATAGTTATTAGATAAGATTGTGCCAATTATAGGTATATGATTGCAGAGCACCAGGCGATAATTGGCACGTAAAATAATCTCAAAATATATTCATAACATACTTCTTCGCCTTACAACATCGATACTTTCATTTAATCTGCATAAGTACAGGTATTATGGGATTTGCAAAACTCATTATTTTGTAACAAAGTCGTAATGCAGTGGAAGCGATCGCCCCTCACTCACGTACGAGTGCTACGGACAGGGAGGCTTCCACCTCGCCATCGCCACCGCTAGTTAGTGGCCGTGAACCAAATGTTCTTCACGCTGTGTGGCCGAGGATCGCCACCGTTGCCCACTGCCGAACAGACCATGGCGAACTGAAGCAACCTGTTGAGGAATCTTTGATGATCTATTGTTATTTTTTCATTAGTTACGACACACGTCGATCGACTTTTGTTTTAGAGTTGTGAAGTTCACGAAACATATTGCGATACGTCTGTTAAAAAACGTTTTAATATATCTTCAAAGCTACTAGTGTTGAGCAAATATAAAATATTATAAAGATTATCTATTTAAACACTGCACGTGGTTGCGAAATTACAATTTAGATTAACAACTGCGACAAAATTATTGTTGTCTTCCAAAGGTTCCCATAACACGCATTGTTTTAAAATGAATATGCACTGCACTTGTGTAAAAACCTCATTTGTTTTGCAACAAGCTGGTGAGCACTGAGCAGCCACTCCGTTGGCATAACATTCACAAGTATAACTGTCTTTAGATCGAGTATTGCACGTCTAGACTGTAGGAAATGACCATACTTACTCTACAATTAAGGATTCCTCCGTCTATCGCTTTCTGAGTCTATTGCACTTTACTTACATAAGCAGATGTTGCGAGCATCGCAAGTAGGCTGGATAATGATCATCACACAATAAACATGCGGCATAATGGTGCCTAAATACAGCCGTAAACACATTCGGAAGTGGATGGATAAAAATCTATGTCAATTCAGCGGTAGGAAGCACCTTATTACAAGATTTATTATTATTACAATAAATTGCCTTCATCACCATCAAGATCATCATTTGAATCGGTATTCCGAAACATGCAAATTTTTATATTCATTAAATTTTTAAAGTAGGCAAGCGTTGATTTATTCTACTGGAATATAAAGACGTGAATACAATTTTAAATTGTCAATGACAGCCAGAATTCAGACAACTTCATCAGATAACAATAGAATTGTATTGTCAAAAGATGTTCTTTGACGTTTGAGCATTCGTTGCGAAGTCACCTTGGTTGCTTGGCGGGGTGCGCGCCGGATCCTGCGTCCGCGACTGATGCGCGCTCGATAACAAGCGTGAGAACCACGACCGGAGATCACTCATATTATCATATATCTATCATTCATGACTGCCATTAATTAACTAAGCCTGTAATCTAGAACATTGCCACCAGCTATAAAAAAAATATATGTGTTATTGCATGTGTTCGGCGATTTAGGACTGACTCGTAATAAAACGTGAACGATTTTAAATTACAGTACCGAGTAGCTTAATTGCAACATTTATTCAAATTACCAATAAACGATCTATCACGCATTTATTTTTACCGTGACATCATATCCTTGAGGTTCATCTTTTGTATTGTTTTGCTCCAAATTGTTATGACTCAGCAATAATTTATAAATAAACGGACAATTTAGTAGGTAGGTAATGGTCAGGAAGTTATTTTTGAAGAAGCATCCTTATTGTACTGATGACCTTTACACGGAACTAAAGTTGCACAGAGATCTTAATCGTACAGGATCTCGTCATTAAAGTTATTATTCCACACTGATAAAATTGGGTCTAAAGTGTTCCGCATTTTCGACCATTCTTACCAATTATTTGAAGGTAAAATACCTACCAGTGTGAATGTTTAATTAACTGAAAATTACCAACCAGCAGTGGTTTACAATAATTGAGACTGATAAAAATTATCCAGTTGCAGCGCATACTTGGATGATTACAGTTATGCTAAAGCTTTCCAGTAATCAAAACTACCGTTCATAAATCATGCATAAAGTAAAGAAAAGAAATCGAATCAGCAGAATCTTTCTTTCGAATTTTAAATTCGCAACTAATAAGCTGATAATTGGTTGAACAATCGCTTATTGAATGCAAATAAGTCGTCGCACAGTATTACGTCTCTGTGATTGCACCCGGAGGCGAGGACCGACAGCAATCTTACTTTCGTTCCGCTCGTCTATTCTTAGAGATTTCCCACAATTTGCTCTATTCGATCGCCCAGATAAATAACTGTTTCTGTTTTAGTGGCTCACACACATTGAATGTAATTGGTTTGGAATATCACCTATTTCTTGTATAGTCCTACAAAGTGCATGAAGTCGGCATCACGTTTCCCTGCTGAAGTCACTGTGTTAGCTAACTTTAACCAACTGGTCTATAAGTTTCCTTCCCAACTTTTTAGACATGGAACATAAATGTTTTTGTTATATTTACGACGTATTGATGCACGCGACTATCAAAAACTATGATTGTTAGTGTCAGTTGCAACACGCGGCGGTTGTTGTCGATTATTTAACGAGAAACAATGCCGAGTCGCACGCGCACCGCGCCGATGCTTCTCACGGGTGCCGAAGGTCGCGGATAACTCCGTTCTTACAACACGCTTTAAATTATTTTATTTCATAATTTTTGGCGCTCTGATGTGTGCCCTAAACTATAGGCAAAAAAACATTCTCGGTATGACCAATTCGTAAAGAATGTAAAGTGTAAACTTACGGAGAATCGATTAGTCATGTACCGTACATTAATACCCTTTCGAAACTTTTGCAAACTTGTTCGTAAGCCGTGCAAGCACCTAGATGAATAATTGCTGAAATTCTAGCGTAAACTCATACGTGTTAACATGTTATGGCATGTGGTCAATTGCGAGGAATGTCCTCCTAGATTTCTTAACTAATAATCACTTCCCGTTAGATCACCGTAATACTGCGTGGTTGCCAATAAATTCTCCAACATTATAGAATATGGAAGTTGATTTGAAACCGATAATTTCGATTTTATTGTTATTCAGACCCGAATCATATGAGTAGTAATCAAGTCGGCCTAATACAGTCCAGAAGTAGAAATAGGCCACTTCCAAGTTGCGGCAGAACTCTCGGTTCTCCAATTTGACAACTAAAGGTCCAACCAGTATCCACCACCAGTCTCTTTCCGTGGGTACCGTTTAAACGATGATTAACTATTCAAAACAAATATCTAAGAACTGTTACATAAAATGCTGCAAATATATGATAAGTTTGCAGAATGTTGCAGTGTGAACTTAAACTAACAGCTCGTTTGAAAAATGGCTCGGTATCGTGTCGGTAACGGTAGGCTTAGTAGTTTCTTATTGCGGCGTAGGTGGACTATCTAACTAAATAGGTACTTTTAAATGCGATGAATTGAACCACGCATCTCACATGTCCTCATCGCATCAAGAAGAAATATTTGTTCTAAATGAAGTGAGAACTATTAAACTATTAAGTACCTACTATGTTCAATATAAGGGTTTCAGAAGTAGACCTTTTCCATTCATTTTTTTTCCGCCCAGACCAGACATATATGCGATGAGAAACGTACCTTCAAAAGGATGACCTTTTGAAGATACGCAATACTACCTCCAGTAAGTACTCAGCTTTAGGTGTTCGGGGTTCTTAAACAAATCACCAACCACTCTGGTATATATAATTATGTGTTCAATCCTTTAACCTCTCTAAAAGCCATAACGTTATTAAAGACACCAATTATATTCCACGCCAAGTTGGTAACAATCATCTAATCTAATATGCTCATCATTAGGTAACCCATAGTTATATTATAACTATGTAGGAGAGGCTATAATCACCTACTTATCTAATATCCTCGTAGCGTATTGCCACATGCCACTTGATGTGAACAACTGACGTCGATTAGTATTAATTACAACTGCTGAATGGCTCCATTCAATGTTGTCAATATTGTGATTATCTGTGAGAGATAATGAGAGTTTGATTGATTGATTGGTTCGCTATTAGCTACTGATATGGTAGGATTTCTAATTGAGCTTTGTTACTGGTATTGCTTTCTAATTGCATTGTTTCAGCGGCAGAAAAGAATAGACAGAACCTAAATTTGATTAAACAAAAAAGATTTTTTAAGTTCAACGAATCGGACAATTTATAGAATAAAAGTTGCCGGTTCTACGTCTACAAAACATAAGATAGAAAGTGGCGATACATCTTTATTAATGTAACATATTTAAGGTCAAACTAATACTACTCCAAATGTACCTACCAGAAATGATTCCAGTAAACCCTTAAGGAGAGGTTAGATAACCGCTGTGTTCTGCGCTTTCACCTACGGTATATCACGAGCCGGCGACCTGCCTCCCCCCTCCTTCCACCGTGTCGCCCGCTTCCGTGAGCCTCAGACCTCGAGCTACGAGGGCGCATCGCGACCTGCACCTGACCTCCTAATAGGGCTGCCAGGAATAAAAAAGCTACAGTCCAATATTTCATTGGCCGGAAGATAGTTCTAACTCAGAAGCGGTCGCATCTCTTTTATTTAATAACATGTTTGAAAATATTGCATCACAGCCATTTAAAACAATGTTACCTCATTTCACGTGCTTCACATGTCACGTTTTTAATAGCAGGTAATTAGAGTTCGGGCACAGTTTTTTAGTTAGACAGTTTCCTGGTGGCTTAATTAAACTTCAGGATAATTCAGAAAAGTTCCTGTAAATGTTCAGCCCTACCTGCCTTAGGTATCTACATCATGTTGCTAGTGCCACGCCAATGTTACCTAATTCAATTTCCTCAAGTTCCATTTCATCTTCGATAAATCCAAGCACATTATTTTAAATGAAATCACCGTAATGCAGTATTTTGCAATTTTAATCAAGATAAAAATTAACTTTTTAAATGCAAGATCATGTAGAAAGCTCAAGTGGCATATTATTTACAAATCGATTTCAATGTTTAAATGCGTTAATGTTTTTAATGTCACAACTTTAAATGTGCGAGGTTTCTTCAGTAGGTACCTACATTGTAAATTCCAAAGGACTTTACAATGTAGGTACCTACGTAAAGTAAGAGTAAATTAAAGTCTCAAAAGGAAAGGAATCGTGAATTTGTGAGAACTTCGCACAAATACCCGATTCCTTCGACGTCAAAATAGTATTTCTAATGAGAATTTAGTATCAAATAAAGTCACCGAAAGCTTAAGTTAAGCTAAATCGATGAGAGATGACGAAAAGGGCAACCTAAATAGAGAATAGTGTAGCCATTTAGAGATATCAGCGGCTATGAACTGTATGAATCCTATCCTATCCTACTAATATTATTAATCCTACTAATATTACAAATGTGAAAGTTTGTGAGTGAGTTTGTTTCTTACTCAATAACGCAAAAACTACTGAACTGATTTGGATGAAATTTGGTACACAGATAGCTTATAACTAGGATTAATACATAGGTTACTTTTTATTCAGATATTCCTACGGGATCGAAACTAACGCGGGTGAAACCGCGGGGTGCTGCTAGTAAACAATAGAATTGTCTAGTAACCTACAAGTTGCGCAAACAATCTATTAATATTAAAATGCCTAAAGAACTCACATTTTATCTGGGATGAAGCTGAACCGGAATATATCGAAAATAAGTATAGGTAGGTACCTACCCGTGCACTATAGTTTTCGCAACAGGCCGCTCTGCGCGCTTGGCGTCTACGCTAGTTTCCTAGCGTATATATATAACTTTGTTAAGTCACTAGGCTCTAGGTTTTAGAGCCTTACAACTTAACATCCTTATATACACGCTAGGAAACCACCATGAGGAGCAGTGGCGGCCCAGTGTTAACAGCCGCGATTTACGTTCGTTCGAACCCTGACAGGCGCTTTTCTTTGTGTAAATAATTTCATCACCACTACTCACAAAACGGTGAAGGAAAACATCGTGAGGAAACCCACATGTACTAGAACAAAAAAAAAAGATTATAGCCTACCCCTCCGTCTCGAAGAGAGGAGGCCAGCGTCCCAGCAGTGGGAACATTATAGGCTGATATTATGCTTATGCTACCTATGTCATGGTAGAGGTTTACCAACAAGATCCGATCATCCTAAAAGTAATTTCGATATTTGAGGTCAAAAGGTTGGAGATGCTATCTCTCAAAATGTCAAACGAAGTACTCGACAGCAAATAATGTCGAAAATGCGTTCAATTCCAACAATTTGGTAATAGTCTTCGCTCGTTTATGTACCTCCAATTGAGGTCGACATTTTTATTGGTGCAACGCAATGAAGCCATATGAGACTTCGACAGCAAAACGTGGCGTGGCGTGTGAAACATTAGCGTCTGAGACACTATCGAGACACTGTAGCTGTCGCTAATTAAGGCTAAGGAGCTAAGCTGCAAATTGTAAGTGCAAGTGACAGACTGGGCCCTCTCTAATTGGGTGTTTTGAATTTCACATGAACGGCTCTACCGACAGACGCTTTAGTCTGTTCTGAAATTGAAGTCTATATTTATTTCATACTTCATTCGCGAGCATGTCGAAAAACAAATTGGATTTCATGGGTTTTTTTTTGTGCGGAACCTTACATATTTTTCTTAAATAAAAATAAGCCTTAGTTACTCCTTATAACATCAGATAACTACCAGTGAAGGTCTTTTCAAAATCGGTCCAGTAATTTTGGAGATTAGCCGGAATCAACAGAAAGACAAACACTTTTTGCTTGATATAAGTATCGTAGATACTTTCATATGCATTTAGTAAAAAACAGTTATTTGGACATTACAAACAGACACTTGAATTTTATTTATTTGTATGAAAGAAAAGCAAACAAGTCATATAAGGCTAGGCACAACATAATCTTCTTATTTGCATTCATTGCGTGAGTTTTATGCATTCATTGATATCTACAAGCAGCAATTGGACACCATCCAACTATCGGCTTGAATGCAACCTCACTGACCTTCAGTTCTTAAATTTTACACCATCTCTGCAATTTGCATACATATTACAGGCAATACAAGAACACATTCCACGGTAGTCGGTGTGCTTATGAGTCTGATGTGAAGATGTCTTCAGTTTCCTGCGATGATAAAAACATAATAATTTCTTCGGTAGTTGCATCGGGGACTTTGCGTGCTATTGTGTTAATAACACGCACGCTAGATTGGTATGCATTACATTACCGACTAAAGACGACTTCCCTGTTCACTTTATGGATAATATTTGATTTAAGATGTGCACATTTCTTGGGACGTATCTTGAGTGTAATAAAAAGTATCCAATCCATTGGATTGATATTTATTGGATCAATATCCAATAAATATCGGTATCCAATCTTTTAACGCTTAAATTAAGTACAGTTATCCATATTAATTCACGTAGTGTAGTACGTAAATAAATGCTAATTAGGATTAACATAAAAGGAACTGTGCCGGTATTAAGGTATCTCATTACTTCTGTCGTTACAACTTACATGGGACAAAAAATGCACTTTCTCGAACATGCGTGTTTAAATATTGTATACAGGTTGGCGATTTAGTCCCCTCCATCCGTCAATGTGGTGATTATACCTGTCATTCTAAACCACTTTCACCATGAAACTCATACCTAAATTGTAATAAAAAAACTATTCATACATGCATCGCAATAGTCTGCCTGTACTACTACTGTTGTATAGGAATTAGTTTTTTTTTTTCACGAATCGGGTAACAGTTTTGCATATACGGATTATTTGATAGATGTTAACGCCAATTGTCATTACATGCCTACCAAGAATTTTAAAAAGGCGTAGCATTTACCACATGGTGTACGCCGTGTAGATACGTGTGATATTTTTAAATCAATTGTCTGTTCCATCAGGTAAATCATTAATTGGTTTATTCATAAGCAGATCTTTCAAAAGCTTTCGTCTAATGATAAGTTTTTATTCCATAACTCAACTGACCACCATTAACTTTTATGACGCCCATATACAATTTAGGGTATGAAATTGAAGCTGCACTATTTGGCAACACCTCCACAGATGGAGTAACGCCAATAACTTAAACACCGTTCTTCGTTTCCGTTACATCCATATTTGCATGAACTGCTTCAATCTGCGACGGGTGACGGAATCCGAACCATCGGATATCTCAGAACTTGTACGGTCAGCGGCAAAAGTCGATTAACACTGCCACTTTTACACATCATCTAAATGGACACAAAATTATTCGATACATTGTATTTCAGCATTTTATATGTAAAGATGGTTGGGACAAACTGGATGCGGAAGGTGGAGGACAGGGTTATGTGGCGCAGCCTGGGAGAGGCCTATGTCTAGCAGTGGAGGATAGCAGGGATATCGACGCGCAACGTATTACCTGCATTCAGTACTTAAATGATTCTAAACCCTAAATGTCTACAGCAATGTTTTCTAAATAACCGACTTATTTAGAAAAAATTGCTGTTCCATATATTTTGACCACGTAGATACCTATAGCACTTTCCTATGAAATAGCTGATTTCTTTGTGACAGCCGACAATACCGACGAAATTTATACGCGAGGGGCTCTAGAATGGGCACGCCGCGATAGCGGAGTACCACACTCCTCTTTGAGGAGTGGCTAGGGAGGCGTCACGGCGTCCTCGCCTACCGCCTGACGCAGGTCCTCACCGGACACGGATGTTTCGGGAGGTTCCTGCACATAATCAGGCGGGAGGAAACGCCCGGGTGTCACCATTGCGAGGATCGCCCAGTGGACACGGTGGAGCATACGGTGGAGGTCTGTCCCGCTTGGGCAGAGCACCGCCGTGTCCTCGTAGAGGCGATCGGCAGCGGCGGCGACCTCTCGCGCCCGGCCCTGGTCCAAGCCATGGTCCGGGGCGAGAGGGAGTGGGAGGCAGTCACCTCCTTCTGCGAAGCAGTCATGCTAGCGAAGGAGGTGGCGGGATGGGCGAGGGAGAGAGCGGAGAGAGCCGCCCGTCCCAGCCGCCGCGGTAGACGCCCCGGGCGTCGGGAGCAGCGTGACGACTCCCGGCCACCGTAGGCACGGGCCTGCGGACGGCGAGTAATGGGTAGCTCGCCGTCCGATCAGGACCAGGCCCGTGCTGGACGGCGCGTATGTGTTCCACGCGCGCCTCCAAGAGATGTCAGCATCAATGGAGGGGCCCGTCAGGGCCGAAGCCTGCCGGGGCAGCGGGATTGTCCGAAAGGGTTACCGCTGCCCCGGAACATAAAGGGCTAAGGAAGGAACATGGATGGGTTTTAGTCAGTAAGAGTCTGACACTCCCTTCCGCTCCACCCAGAGCGGGAGGGGTCATTTGATGATTTCCCATCCTTAAAAAAAAAAGGGGGTTCTAGAATCATGTGCTGAGTTCATGGTTATAATTTGCGCGCCGATGTCCAGTCCATGCCACTCAATATAAAGGTAAGAGTTGTATTCTCTTCACTTAACTTCTGTTCCGATTTTAATTAAATATTTAAGGCTAGGCAGATGGAAAATGTTAATCAACTTCTGTCGCTGTTTATACATATTACACAAACATTTAAACTGATTGCAATAGTAAAGTAAACCAATGTGTTAGTGTTACGTTCGATATCGATACCGACAGAACACGAAGCCCTACATTCTCACAGACTTATGATGACTCTGTTGACTTATAAATGGTGCTTGCGTAATGAGCATCGAATGTGAATGGATACTTTAATTTAATAATGTAGATAGAGCGTCATACCTCTGGTTTGTTACTCATGAAGTCGTGCCTGAGATGTGACGCGGAGACGATGGTAACATGATGGTAGGTGAGATTAATTTGATCGAACAACGAAAATACGAAAAATACATCTGAAAAAAATTACGCTTAGAAGTGGTATTTATTATTATAAGCCTGTGTTGTCCCACTGCAGGGCAAAGGCATCCCTTCCTTCTTTCCACTTTTCACGGTCTACTGCAATTGTGGGCCAAAAAAAAGTGTTGTGTTTAGAAATTTACAAAAAAAAAATGTACATATAATTTATGGCAAACCATTAAAGGTAACCCCATACTAAAGCTAGAAGCCATCACATTCCCTACGTGCATGCAATACTACCATAAAACTTTAAGGATTTGACTGCTGACCTAAACAACATGTGAAAACATCATAAGATGGCATCCAAAGGGTCACGAATATTGATTGGCTTTCTCAATCTCCACCCACAATAGGCGCTAATTAATTAACATGGCGTTACGTAGGTTAGGTTGAATTTTCCGTCAGTATTGCGTTCATCTTCACTTTCTAGCTCACCCACGTGTTCTTTCGATTAATTAATTTTTTAATCGTAGATGGAGACTAGTGTAAAAAGATCCGTAAAAGTCATCATCAATGTATAAGATACGGTTTCCAAAACAAAAGAATACCACTTATGATATTTTCAAAGTGTTGCCTTAACTAAGAAAAATCACGGAAGTAGTAGTTTCCTTATTTTTGTGTAGTGTTACAAAATTTTAACAAAGAACCAAGAACCATAGTCACTAGAGCTTTTAAACTAAAAGGTTCGAGTGTGATTGGTATCTGCAAGCGTTATTTTATGGCATTTAATGATAAAGTCGAAAGAACAAAAGCGGATCTATGATAGCGCAACTTATCTTCTATCTAGCTCACCTATGTGATCTATGCATTTTTTTTTATATAGCCCCTACCTAAGAAATATCCTCTTAGTCGTTTTCCCGATTCCAATAAACAAAACTATTCATAAAAGTACAATGGAATTATGAGCGGTACAGAGGAACACAATTTTAACAACATCTCAAGAACCATAATCACCAAAACTTTTAAAGGAACAGGTTCAACTTTGATTGCTCCAAGCGTTATTTTATGGTATTTAATTGCTCAAGTCGGAAGAACAATAGCACATGAATGATAGCGCAACTTATCGTCTATCTTGCAAATCAATCAGAGTCACAATAGAATTGCGCGAGCACTTTCACTGCGCCCGCGCCTCCTCACCTCTTGATCGTCATTTGTCTGTGATTTTGACCCCATCAATTTAACCGTGCGAGACTGGTATTGTTGATGAACCGCAGTGTGGAGTGGAATAACGAAACTACTTACATATTTTATTAGAACTTCATGAATAAAGCGGATGAACTGATTTTCTCTTGGCCTTTTGAACTGTCAGTCAGTCAATATGATAGATCTATAATGATCTAATGGAATGACATCACATGAATACATCACCTTTGCTGACTGGTTTCCATTCCAATCTATCATGTTGACTGGTTTTCATGATCTCGGTACTAAAATTAAACTAATCTCAGGCACTACACAATACCTCTATTATTGTTTCCAGTGATGTGTATGACTATGATAAATTGAACCAAACAACTTCAGGCTACGATAAATAGACATATGCATGTATAGGTAGATACTATGACGAGTATACTTTCCAATTTATTGCCCTTATAGAAACTGTCATGAATTAAATTTTCCCATTATTGTACCGTAGCAAGTTCCGCATGCTTCGCCGATGGCATTTATCTGACCTCTGCAGTCAAAACGGCTGGGAAATAAGTACCATTTGAAAGATGACACAATCCTATGGGTACATGCTACAAGCAACAGGTTGTACAACTTAAGTAGGTACCTACGTATACAAAAATATTCAATGGCACCTAAGAAGTGACTTGCGTCTTCATAGTTTACCAAGCGAGTTTTCTAAACTAATATTAAAGAAAGAAACGATTAGATTTTTTTGCATGCTTATTTGTTACGGTTTCGCGCTAAAACGGCTGAAGGGATTTGGATGAAATTTGGCACATGGGTAGACCATGACCTGGTTTAAGACATAGGAAATTTTTTATCCCGATATTCTCACGGGAT
This sequence comes from Gortyna flavago, assembly GCA_963669345.1. Classification (NCBI taxonomy): domain Eukaryota; kingdom Metazoa; phylum Arthropoda; class Insecta; order Lepidoptera; family Noctuidae; genus Gortyna; species Gortyna flavago. The sequence goes on from OY770131.1 coordinate 7,718,405, forward strand.
CGAGACTTATGCGGGTAAACAGCAGGGCGCAGCTGATGTTATATAAAAGGTCATATATGCCTGACATGAGTCGGTATTATTTTAACCATTAGGTACATTTATGAGAACAAGACGGCCATTCATATTTTTGTTCCTAAAAATATCCGTGATACTATAACTTGGTAACGTAGCTTAGGTTTCTAAAGTCTATTTTTATTTATTCAAAAATGTTTTAAAACTTTCAGCAAGTTTTATAAAAACTAGGTAATCTAAATAAAAACAATTACTCTATTAAGGACAAGGTCCGAATTGAGACTATGAGACTGCTCTGTTATTCTTTTAAATTGTTTCTGAATGTACTCGCATTTTCCCGTGTTTATTGCACAGAAGGTCAGTACCGCAAATGATTATCGTCTTAAATGTGATGTGAAAATAGTGTCAATGTTAAATGTCGGTAGGTACCTGTCCCAAAAGTCGCTCACATTGCTGTTAGTTAGTGCACACTTAAAAGGGTGTATTCTGAAAGTTGGCAACGTCGCAAATAGCTGCCAAATATTGATTGCTGTTGTGGCTAAATAATAAAAGCCGCACGGGATGATCCAAGGTTGCCTACGCTGATGTACGCTTGCCGAGATGAGTCCGTGGATGGGTGTCCTTCCATTTAGAGACCCCTCCGTGCCTTATTGGAAAGCACGTTAAACCGTTGGTCCCGGCTGTCTTTTGTCGATCTTTGACAGTCGTTACGGGTAGTCAGAAGCCCGAAATTCGGACAACCAGGCTTACAAAGGAGTATTGTGTAGCCCAGTAACTAGGTCGTGGAAGTTAGATACGCAGTCGCTCCATGTAAAATACTTGTATTAAGCTTCATCTGGTTAGACTGGAAGTCCAACATAGTTAGGAATAGGCTAGGCAGATGCTGGTTTTGATACATTCATAAATTTTACTAAATCAAGTTATGAAATATCCCTCTGTGTTGCACACTTAAATAAGTATTTTGCGATAATCTGACAGTTTTAAATCAAAGTTCAAAACTTTACATCGTTCTTGAACAGCCAGTGCGAGAAACATTTGTTATTTGTACATATTTCAATATTTACTCACTTTAATAGAAGTCCTATGACAATGTCTGTATACTATTCCAAGGACTAAAGCGAGCTGGCATCCTCGGCACATCCTTTCACGACCTGAATGGGCGCTTAAACGAGCGATTGCCTACTCACCTCATAGGTAGGTAGCTATTTTAGTAGGTAGCTAGAGTGGTGTTTGATTGCATTCAACATCGTCTGCTTATAATAAGGTACCTAAATAGGTAGTCGACTACCGTATAAACCGTATCTCATTGTTTAAAGGGCAGTAGGTAGGTTGGCACTAACCTACTAGGATTACGTACTTAGGTTCATCTGAATCGGGGCTTCGAGTGCCCTTGAAGCTACTACTGTTAAACTACATGGAAAGCCATCTAAGCTTATAGTACAGACGGTGGCGTTAATTTAAACAAGTTATTTTATACCGGCTGAAAATCATGTTATGATTTTCAGCTGAGCCGATGTTATGAGTTTGGCCTTAGTGCAAGAGATCTGAGCGTCTGCTGCTCCAGTATTAAAGGAGTCCCATAATTATAGCATGTCAAAGTTGTAAAATAGTCTTTTAAAAAAGTTTTGGACTTTATGGTGCGATTTATGGGATATTCTTCAACCCAAAAAAAAATTGTCAACTGCATGAAAGTGAAGGGAATAGAAATCAGGGCTTAATTCGAATTCCTATGGGTAGTAGCGCCACGGGGTAAAATAAATATGACCTCAATTTTGAAGGAAAATTAAACAGCATATTTTGTTTATTGAAAAAGCTTCTGTCTGAGCCAGGAATCCGATCTCTTTTGTTTAAAAGCATCCTGTATTACTGATAAGGATCAAATACTGCAAAAGAATAGGTACGATTTATGTGTAAAGTCTACTATTATATTTTCTAGAGCTTTCTTTCTTCATATAAAGGTTTTCTTTTACACTAGTCTTTCAGGTTTGTCAAAAGTCTTTAGGTTGAAGAGTCTTCTACAAAGCTTATCTCATAGTTTCAAAGTATGATACCTAAGAGCAAAATAGCTAACTCAGCGATCTATCAGCAACCATCTGTGAGACTGTGAAACAGACTATGTTGTTAGGAAGTTTGATTCGATTAACCTACAAAAAATGCACCTTGAACTTTATGCACTGACAATGAGAAAAACGATAATGACCATCTTCGGCAACCCTTCACTTCGCGTGTAATGAAGTGTTGATGACACCATTCCTCTGTACGCAACGATTACGTACCTACCTACGACTTTAGTTGTTTGACGCGTTGTAAAATACAGTCCCTACCTAGGTATAGGTACCAACTTTCAATACCTGTCATACAGGACGTCTTAGTTCAGGGGTCGAGACCTTATTGATGTATCAGGTTGAAGTTTGGATATAAAATTACTATTAGGTACTAACTTTACCAACCTATTACCAACATGGAAACAGAAAAAATGGTGACAATAACCCTGAAAGCTTCGTTTTCTTCCTTCCAAATAACCAGTCTAAACTAAGTGCTGTATTATACCTATACTGATTAACCAATTCTGCATAGTGCTAAAATGATTTTAAAAACAGTAAAACAGTAATGTTTAGTAAAACAGCAAGCAAAAGTAAAAATCAATTTAGGAGACAATTTGGTTTATAAAAAGGTAGATAAATAAGTAGAAACTATAGTTTTCTTTTTTAGATGCCCTGGATTCGGTTCGCAGTTCAGTTGAACAGGTGCTGAACTGCGAACCGAATCCAAGCCCACTCAGCAAAACCAAAAAGGTTTGTAATCCCACATCCCACGTAGTGTAGCAACTAACAAGGTACCTACTCGCTAGAAATAATGTTACGGTCAACCGATGCATACCATTAGTTAACCATAACCTAGCTGTTCCACATACATATTTAGCGTAGCCCAGTGCTCCAATTATATGAGGACTTGATATGGCGGAAGGCGGTGCGGCGTTGGGGCAACGCACCGGGCACTTCCGCGCATTGTGGCTGCGAATCGGGTCGCAAGTCGGTGCGGGCGCATGGCCCCCTGCTTACGACATTGCAATTCACACCATGTAGGTAACGCACTACCCATGAGTGAGCAGGTCTTGGAGCGGTAATTGCTTGACGGTAGGTAGATACCCGATTATAATACGTGGATGGTACCTAAAGTTTGTTTCAAAGTAAGTATGGATCAAATAAAATTTATTTTATCTATGTGTAGGCACATAACCTACCTGATCATTGATAGACGGTTTAACCTATCGTTTGATTCCTTTTTCGTGTCGATATTGCCATTTAAAACGTGGCATCACAGTGGTTACTCAGACTGCAGCCACAAACAACAGGACACGAGGTGAGCAAATGCCTGGGAATTATTGTCATAACATAAGCGCACCCTGTAGCCGTTTCGTCGGTGGTTTTACCTCTGGGTTAAAGAAGATGCAGGCGCATCTGCCCTGAAACATTTTAATTTCCCGAAATCAGTACCTAACAGTGTTGTTTATAATATTCGTGTCTACCTACCTGCCTATATAGGCCAGCTCTGCGGTCACTACCTCAACCACAAATAGACCACAGTAGCGACTAAAGGGTTACTTACTGTTTTGTCTACACCTTACCTTAGTTGCACCGTAGGCGATATTGTTCAAGCTAGTATAATTGACTTAGGTATTTATTTCTAAGTAGGTACCTAGCTACGCAATGTGCTTTAAGTTTTCCTCTCAGTTCTATAGGTGTAAAGGTGTCAAACTGATCAGGCAAAAAAGTTTTATTAGCGAATATCATTAGGCACGAATGAATGAGCAGGATAATAAAATAATAATAATGAATAACAGATTAGTCTGATAGGTTGCCATGTGAACATACTTAATTAAGGTGATTAAGGTGTAATGATAGATATGTTGGTCATCTAAACTCCCACATTCGCTTCGGTGATTAGATTGTTAAACTAATTAGTTCACATTTTGTTTACCTAGGTTCTTATTACAATCGAAAATGTAAATAGTCTTCTGACTTTAAATTGCTATGTATACTCACATTATGAGGCATAATACGCCAACCCAGAGGTCAGACTTGTCCAGTCGAACAAGCTAAGCTACTACTTTTAAACAATGTTGAGTGCGCTGGCCGCTGAGTAGAAGTAGGTAGGTACCTAAGTAGGAGCAGTTCTTTTACATCAGGTATAACGCACAGTAAAAATGAATAGGTACGTACTAGCAGCGTATTGGAAAGGTAAATATTTTTGATCAGTAAACCGGTATAACACAGTGTAATGTGAAAGCATTATAAAATCACCTGGCAAGTGCGAGTTGGACTCGCACACGAAGGGTTCCGTACCACCATACAATATTTAACACTACATATAAAATAACGGCAAAAAAAATCACGTTTGTTGTATAGGAGCCCCCCTTAAATATTTATTTTATTCTGTTTTTAGTACTTCTTGTTATAGCGGTAACAGAAATACACATTCTGTGAAAATTTCAACTATCTAGCTATCACGGTTCATGAGGTACAGCCTGTTGACAGACGGACCGACGGACTGTGGAGTCTTAATAATAGGGTCCCGTTTTTACCCTTTGGGTACGGAACCCAAAAAATTAAGAATAACCGTAGTTTCTTGCCGGATCTTCTCCATCGGAAACGTCCACTTGGTATCGTGCACCTAGCTTCTGACGGTTCATAGTGCCCATGTAGATATATGTGAAATAAAATATTTAAAATTTTCAAGTATTTAACTACCCGGCCTATGTTAAGCAGTGGACTGCAATAGGCTGAGGTGACACCTACCCGGGTACCCCGGCGATCAAGCCCCCTGATCAGCGATAGGTGGCGTCATCTATGAGAGAAACCGCGAGTCTGTATTCGTCAGCCAGCTCTAACTCAGGCTGGGCTCTATACCACAAAACTTTACGAGACTACAATAAATTCTAATAAATTTATAAATTATAAACAAAATGACGTAATACAGAAATTACAAATATGTATGAGTTACATACATAGACTACAGCCCACTCCCTCTCGAAGAGAGAAGGCCTGTCTGAGCAATGGCAACATTATAGACTGATGATTATGCATAAGCATGAGTTACAATTTAATTTGTAAAGTTATTCCGTTACAATGAGGGTTTTTGAAAAATGACGTTTACTAGATGGCAGCACTGAGACGTCAGGTCCGGCCACCTGTCACAAGTGTCAAAGCGCCTATAATTTCTTTAGACGTGACTGAATGATGAACGAACGAATGAAATGAATGGTGATTGACATCATATATTTTATATTGGAAGACCTCTTGTCAAAGTGGCGCCAACTGGTGTCGTGAATTTTCATGAAAACCCTCATTGAATTGTGTGGGTTAAAGTTTAGTACTACTTGGGCTTGTAAAATTTGTAACTTGTAATTGTAAAGTTTTGCGTTCACTTGTCTTTTAATATGGAGTTTTGGTAGAGGATGACAATAAACTTCGTATTTAAAAGCAATAAGGCCGTCCGCTGCGTTAAGCGGGTTCACGGAGCGGGCGCCCGCGCGGCGTGCTGTTTTCTATTATCATCCTATCCATTTCTATTAGCAGCGCTGCGTGAGGCGGGTCGCCGGTCGCACGCGGCATAATAGAAAACAGCAGTGCGATTCTGTAACTATCTCACCGTGAAAACTTAGGTGAAGTGAGCGTGGAGTGAGCTGTAATTAGTGTAAATCCCTATAGCATCAGATGGAATGACAGCTCACTTCACTTAACTTCTCACGGTGAGATTCTAACAGAATCGACCGGCTGTACGAATCGCGGGCGCCCGCTCCGTGCACCCGCAGCGAACGGCCTAAAACCAAGTAAGTTGTAAGTTTGTTTTGAACTATTGCATCTGTAATAAGAAGGGTTATTGTGTGCTTGTGGTGTTCTGTATAAATGAAAAACATAATGCACATTACTTTGACTTTTTATTTACAATATATTAATATTCTCTTTAATTTTTTTCAGTTTTTTACGTTATTTTTCGTTTCAGGCACTAAACATACATCCTTTCATTTTATTTAAGCGTAAACACACGTTTTAACAGTTATATGTAAGACCTCACTTTTCAAATACAAGTACAACATAAGTGGACACAAACTATTACAGTTAAATTAAATACTTTTAGCAAAAACCGCCTTTGGCGTCAGAGATCACCTGCGCAATAATCTCATTACAATATGGCTTAAGTAAGCTTTAACCTAAACTACGTACTAGACCATCATTTCATCAAGTTATAACAGTTATTGCACAACTAAGTAACGTTATAATTATGTGAACAAACAATTTAGCGCAGAAGTTTCGTATTAGATCTAGACCTAACGTAACATTGATCGTCGGTCCAGCAATACAAATGACACGGCAACGACAATCCAAATAGAAAATACAGAAAATCATGCGTTGTTTGCCTAATTATACCTAAATACTAACGTAATTTTATTTCAATATAAATAAGTTATTAAAAGTGAGGTCCGTTAGAGGTGTTGAGATGGGAAAAGAGATTATTAGGAAATAGGTACACAGAATGCTGAAATGTGTACAAGCCGTGTCCTTTTAGAATATCCAAACCAGGCAATCATTTGTTCGCGTCCTTTAACATTCTTCTTTTAATAAATTCCAATCAATGACATTTAACGATATTACACAACAATTTAATGTATAATAATCGCCATAATAACTTGTACTTTACATCTAACAACTAACATAAGAAAATCGGTCATACCCAAAACCATTCAAACAAACATTTCGTGCTGACAGTAAGTCGTCACAGTCAGCAACACATTTGTCCGTCAATCAACTAGTGAGAATGCGTGGGATTCAATCATTTAGATGAGAAAATTAAATACAATATATCGCATGCTTAATGGAACAGTGATCCATTAGTAGATAGGTCAGAATAATTTCCGGATTTTTTTTTACTCAGATCTCATCAATAGTTAATCATACGTTTAAAATTCAAGCATTCATGATTAATTAATCTAATCAAATCCAATCAGTTTTAATTTTATGCGTCAACAAGTAGGATAAGTCCTCATAGCGAGATCTTCTTTGCGCTTGCCCAAAAATTTTCTGTTTTTAGTTAAGTCAGTATTCCATTAAGCATGCAAATTATCTACTGATCGGCATTAATATGCTCCACGTTGCAAAAAAACAAAATGAACATCAAGTTAACTAAAACTGATAATATAGTTGGTGCTTCCCTCTTGGCAAGAACTCTATTATAATTTGGTTATATAGCGATATCTTTTTTATAAAAATATATTTTTGTTGCCACATTCAAATTTGAGATCTACTAATAATTACACTAAATACATGTTCACTTTACATCATACATCTTGAAGGACAAATAAAACAGGTACTATTTTACATTTATGATATTTGCTGTCATTACATGAACTCCTTGATATCTAATTAAATATACATACACGTCTATGGTAATATTAGCTTTAGTAGATGTATGTGATTGAATGTCATTTCAGATAATTTACTAAATAATTGGTCTCTCAATAATCAATTCAGACAAATATTTCTATTGAAGCTATAAACTGCTTTACTATTTAGAGGAGTATACAGAAAACTACATGTAACAACCATACACAAACAAATAAATAGCAACATTAAGTATACCAAAGCCGAATTTGTTCAGAGCGAATGCTGATCAAACATCGATCGAAAACGAGGTCTAGGTGCTGTTTAATTTAGCGACAAAACGGGTGAGACTAGAAGTTGTAGGCTTTCTATTCGGCAACAACAGTGGTGGCAAAGTTGACTATTAAGTGGGAAACGAGTAACAGGAAATTGGAACATGTATAGGAGTGAAGAGCTGATGATCATCAGACGTGAGAGTGGCATCACGTGAGGCGACAGGAGGGCAGGCGGCCGCACGACGAGTGCCAGCGTCGCTTGCGCCGCGAGTCCGCGTCCGACAGCTCTGCCGTCGACAGCGTGCGCGACCCGCCGTCGCCCAGCTCTGCAACACGCACGCGAGGTTATACGTCACATCGAGCGACCGAGGATTACAGTACATACTATTCAGATACTACTATACTATTAAGATATATGCAAACGTAATTTACGAAATTCTGAATGTACAGTCAGGGAATTAAATTGTTAAACAGATGGACACACTACGTCAATTTACCGTGTTATTTTTTTATACAGTTGAGAATGACTGTTTTGATTGAAATTTACGGATTATTTAAATTGTTAGTCAATTTGCTTATCAATGAAGTTTCCTGACTTAACATGAGCGGTTGACTCCCGTAAGAATAAGCGTTACAACGCAATTAATTAAACTTGGTTGCTCACTCGCCTTAGGATGTCTTATTCGAATACCCGAATGCGGGCCAATAATCAAGATTGCGCTTACGCCTTAATCAACATTGGAGAGCCGATCGACCTATGAGTAAAGGCAAAGAAGGAACATGGATGAGTTTTAGTCAGTAAAAGTCTGACACTCCCTCTCGCTCAACCCACAGCGGGAGGGGTAATTTGATGATTTCCCACCCTTAAAGAAAAAGTATCTGAATAGTATGTAATCTACGTCTCGCTACAAAGTCGTCATTCTCATATGCAATATCATTCAGTAGTATGTTATTAGTGAAGTAATAGGTACACGCAAACATACAGTTCGTATATTTACAAATATATTTTACTGCACTTATTTATCGGTTATCTTATATTTACTCGCATCTTATATACGTTATATTTTGGGACATAAATAATTAGTCTTCATAAAATATTACAACATAAGCCTAATATTGTTATAGCGGGTATATGTAGGTATATGGCTGTTCATATAGATAAAGATAATAAGGTCGGTGGTATTAAGCCTGGAAGCTAGATTGGTACTGCGTCACTCGCATGCAACGAACCTAACTCAAGGAACAAACGCGAGCGCGCACGAGACCGGCCATGCGCACTTCTTCAGGCTCTGAAAATTGTACGACTATTTTTACCTCTTGTATATTTACATAGATAAAAGGCTTCCGTCAATTAACATAGGACAGATTAAGATAGGATTCGTTTAGACGCTACAAGCGTCAGTGAATCAATACCTCAGAAAATATTCAAATAAATTCCGTTAAATTCAGCATAGCAACCAAAATTATGTGAAGTTTACAATGCAGTGTGACTATGAGAATTATAGTAACATAACTGTTATGTAACTACTGATAGCACTGAGAGGGCCATTCAAAGATATGAAGTGGCAAACGGCTTATGAAAGTGTACGTTATACAGTCACGTAATTGTTTACAAATCCAAATAGTATTTACAAATTACAAGTAATCTGCGTTCGCGATTTAATTACCAAAAATGTAAACAAATATGAATTAATGGAAAAATAACTATCTCCTACACAATAAAGTTCAGTTTACGCTAAAACTTCAAACATTTTTATAACTTTTTCAATAGTGCTAGTCACTCTGAAATCAACTTAATTGTTATTGAAATAAAGTTGATATTTGTTTAACGTGAAATAACATCAATTGCCAAAAAATTTGAACAGACCTTACACCTTCCTGGCACCTTAACAGCCTTGCCACAAGTTCAAAAAACTAAATGCCACTCATTGCGAATGTTACATGCGCAATGTGTAGCATGTTACACAACATTATATTTAAAACATAACAAAACATCACGCTTGTATTCCCTGAAAGGTTAGGCAGGGGTGTACCTATAGTATAAACACATTTCGCCAGTTATGTTTAAGTCCCATGTAATAGGGGACGAGTCTATTGCAACGGACTGGGCACAAATCCAGACTCCGGACTGACGACGGTTTCAATCTTTATTGGTGACAGTCAACATGAAGACTGCCTGAACTGTCCGCATTATAGAGATTCATTGAATGTATATGTACACGCACTGAATGAATTGTTTAAGCAAATTTCCAATATATTGCTTCCCCATGTGGCCCACCTATACGAGTTCGAACTGTCATTTTCATTCATAATGTTGTTGACAATACGAAACGAATTGCTATATATTTCATTCTGCGACTGTACACTAAAACTTATTCACTGCCTGTAACCAAAGTCTGTAACGTCATAAAGAAGTTCATCATCAGAATCAGACTGACCGTGTCTGTAGTCTCGCTCGGTGAAGTACTCCTGCGCCGAAGGGTAGTGTCGCTCCACTAAGTACGGGATGACGGTGGAAGTGTGCAGTTCGTCCGAACGGCGAGAGCGCGGCGTCACCATACGCTCGCCGGCTTCAAGCGGCGGCCGGGCTTGGACCCAACTGTAACAGAAAAGGTGGTTTTGACTTTTTTTATATTGAAAATAGCCAAGGCCCACTTGCACCACAAATCACTAAATACGTTTAGCGCTTCACCAATTTAAAATACCATTCGATTTCAATCAATGATATAAAGATGACAGAGACAGAATGATGTTTTAAATATGCTTAAACACATTTAGTGATTTGTGGTGCAAGCGGACCAAAAATGTGGCCAGGGGTGAGCGTTTTGGGAGCTGTCTTTTGCATCACGTTCATAAACTGTTCGTACTCAGCTTAATTTGAATAAATGGTTTGTGGTTTTGATACAAATGACAAGTATTTGAATACGCCAATTATCTGTCTTTGTAGTGATATTAGGGACCAACTAACACATTCTTAAGTTTACATTGCAGTGCTTTTGCCAATCTACGGAGGAAAGAAGTCAATCACAGACAAGATTTGAAGTTAAGATAGTTCCAGTTCGATCAACAAAACATGTTTCATGAATACCTTATGCTTGCTTCTTCACTCATTATGGAAGATAAAAAGTAATAGGTACGAGGCAGATAATATATTTTTTTATTGGCGAAAAGTGGGCGTACACCTCTGGCTGCCCTTCAGAACTACAGACGTGGGTAGTATATAAATGTTAATTATAAATAAACATGCCGATGATAACAGGGCTATCAGCAACTTATTATATTATTGAATAAACAACGTATACTTAATTCTTTGCTTTGTTGGTAGGGGAGAGGAACCGATTATCGGATACTTTTGTTTAAAAAAAAAAAAAAAATAGTAAACAATGGCTTAGACCTTAAAACTTGACATTTTCACTATCTGCATTTTATATTCTATAAGAAACCAGAAACTATTTAACGCATTACATTTAATTTATTTAAATTATATTTATTTTACAAAAATCGGTAGAAATTGTGGTTTTCAAAAAGGTTGCCCTTAATCGGATATCCGATAATAGGGCACAATTACCATATCTGGTATTAGGCGACTACTTTTTTTAAATAAAACGAGGTGCTTGTTTTATATTGTATATTCTTATTAGTTATTAAAATCAGTCTTAATTATGTTTATTTCGCTTAGGTAGGTGCATATTGCCTCATTTCTTCAAAAAGCTCACTTAAAATAAGAAAATTGATATAATTAGTACTACCATAGTAGAACCCCTTGCTCTTAAAGCTGTGGTAGCTTCAGGTATTCTAAAAGCAAGTTGTGGGTGCCTCTTCACAAAACTAGCAAGCAACTTTTTTCCAGCCTGACCCTTATGGTAGAACTGATGCGGGATGTTATTTTTTACAGCAAGTTCAAATGCAATGTGTTTGATATCATTTGCCCGAACCCCATAGTATTTTTTACCATCTCGAGGCAGTTTTCAACTAATTTTTCTTCTATTTCCTTGTCAAATGTAGATTTTCTGCCTAATTTAGTTGCCAGGAGCTCATCTATATCCTTGGGACTCTTTAACATAGTCTTTTAAAGTGCGTTCGGGAACACCATATAATTTCGAAGGCTTAAGATATCCCATTTCTTTTTTTTTTCACAGCTTGGTAGGCAATTTTCATGGATTTGCTATACTATGTTTTTCTATTTAATCTTGAAGACATGGTGAAACTGAAAGAAAAACATAAAACATTGTAATGACATGAACTACCAAAATTTTACAACATGTAAAAATGAGTCTCGTTATATCAGATATCCGATATTGGGCACGCGTAGGTATCCGATATTGAGATTTAACATGGGTGAATATGAACAACAATAACTTTTAAAACATTCCTATTTTCTGAAATAAAATGCGTTTATACAACAGAATAATTGCTACCCTTGATAAAACATAGCAATGACAAAATAAATTGTACTTACTTCAATGTAAACAACATTTTTATACACAATAATATTTTTTTTCACGTACGAGAAAAGTTGCGTCGGCTCACTGTTCCGCCATTTTTGTTTCTAGACTGTCACACTTTTTGCAGTGGCGCTGTTTTACGATTACCAAAAAGTATATGAAATTAAAAATAGATGTCGCTATATGAAAATTTCGAGATAGTTGACTATCCGAATTTGCGCAACTATCCGATATACGATGCCTTTCCCCTAACAACATACGAGGCCATTTTCCTGTTGCATACCAGTATAAGCTGGATTTAATTTCAATGCGTCACAGGGATAGTCATAATAAATGACGGTACTAAATAATTATCGGGATAGGGGAAGTATTCATAGTTGTGGTTTGGAAAGCACTTAACAAAGAGGCAAACAATTTGATTGGTAATGGTACCAGACTGAATGATAAGTGAACATACGTATCTAGGCAAAGGTAAAGTTATGAAACAAAATTATCTATACACTACATACAAATAAATAAATAATTTGAACAGTCTTGTGGTCTTACTCGCATGGACTGTTCATTAGTAAAGAAATATGAATTGTATATGCTGTGGATAACGGTGTGAGTTTCACATTTATATAATATCTTTGTCTAAATTGTTTGCGCAGATATAATGTGTTACTGTTTGTTTGTCCCAAATAAATAAATAAATAAAATTGATGTGTCTGTTTGTAATGTCAAAATAACACCTTTTTGCTGAATGCATATGAAAGTATACTAATTTACGGTACTTACAACAAACAAACTATTCTTATTGTCTAACTGTCTGTTTGTTCTGGCTAATCTCCGAAACGGCTGGATCGATTTTGACGGGACTTTCACTGTGGAGTTACTTTGGCTACTTTTATTTTAGAAAAAGATTAAGGGTTCAAAAAAACAAAGAAATCAAATTTGTTTTTCGACAAGCACGCGAACGAAGTGCGCGGGCATAGCTAGATATATAAATAAAAGTATGACATGTCGTGTCAAAAATTGAAAATAGTATGCTTAGATGGTTTGGTCATGTTGAGAGAGATGAATGAAAGGCGACTAACAAAAGATGTGAGTGGGAATGTTCTAGAAAGACATGATAACTTATTGTTGATGATGTTCTTCAGAAAGGTCAGGTGCGTAGAACTCGCAACCGGCGTTGTGACCAAGAACGTAAACGAAGCAAAAGGAGTGTGTATAGATCTTAGCAGGTGGCATTCGGTAGTTTCTGCCTACCCCGTATTCAAAAGAAGCTCAGTCTTTTCTAAACTTAAAAGTTACAAAGCCGTGAAAACAATGTTTAAGTAGGTACAACTTTCAATGACCCATCTAAACGACAAGTTTCACAAGTACACTTAGGTTCCAATAAATATTATTTACAGTTTCGCACATTATCCTTGATACAAACATTTTCTTCACATAAGTCACGTAAGTGCTAAGTCGAATGGTTATTTATGCGTAAGCAACCTAATCTTGACTATCACTAAGTGGGTACTATTAAAATGTTCACCTCTAACGTAACCTCTGTTGAAGACGTTTTATTACATGCTATTTTGTAGACACAATAGGTATTTTAAAAAGACATACAATTCAAAGTTTATTATTTGGTGAACGCCATGCAGTTATTGTTACAAATAATATGCATTTAATTGCATAAGGAGTGTCTGTTGTGGCACTTAATTCGTTTAGTCACTGTATTTTGTGCCAATACTTTTTGCAACACACAAATGGTGCAATAAAGTCAACCCACTGCAACAATGTCGTGTTTTCTTTTTATTGTAAAGCGTTATTTTTTATCATAAGGTCAGGTAAAATGTAAGGTTTTTCTAGAACGTTCCAAATCTAATTTTAGGTCGGATTTGTTTTCGTGTCTTCTCTCACGTTGGACTCACGTTGAGGTGCTCGCATTCTAGCCGATCGCTTACGCAGGACGATGCGCGATGGCTAGTGAGTTTAAAACGGCGGCGGGGTAATGGCGTAACACACTATCAGTAGCAATGACTTTAATTTTGACGGTTTAACAACATTCATTCCGTTATTTACGTTGTTGAGTAGACAAATTTTTCGAACATATGAAGCAATGGTTTAGCAATATCCTTCAAAATTATTCAGATTGAGACTGGTAGTGTGAACCGCATCAAAATCTATTGGCGGAATTTCGAATAACAAAACGGTAACACCAAAAAACACGAAATACGACTATAATTTAGACCATTTATAGATCTTCAAGAGCATTGCACACTCTACATCCAGTGCCTCTTTAGTGATAACGAGCACATTCCGATGTCACCACCCAGATTAATAAATTGTTATAGCATAATCAGCCTGTAATATTTCCACTGCTGGGACACAGGCCTCCTCCCTTCGATAGGGAGTGGACTGTAATCCGCCACGCGGGATAATTGTTATATTTATTTGTAACTTCCAAGATCAGATTGCGAAAAGCAGTGACCATGTTTTTTCAATTTGATATTCATACATAAACTTAGCCGTTTCTAACGGGGACAGGCACAAACTATAGAAAGTGCTATGATCCTTACACACATTTTTCGCTTCTACCATGTTCAAACATCGCGTTATAAAGGCGCGCTGGTTGCGAACTTGCGAGTACAATCACCTTACGAAAACGTTGATCACTTTTGAACTTTGTCACATTCTACTCGTAGATTGTTGTAACCGATTTTATTCTTATGAAACGCCGATGTGTCATTTCTGACGATAACATTTGTATCGTAATTGACACCATACTTAGAACCGTATGGTCAAGGTTTTCATAGGCCTAATAAACTTGACCTTTTTAAAGGTTAGTTTTCGATAATTTTTAAATACTGTTTTGAGCACAAGCTATTAAAATATGCATATGTCGTATGATAATTGGAACAAAACCCAGATCATTGGAAACTAAGAAAGATTTCCATGATTATTACGAGCTAACATCAGGATATTTGCGATTTTTATGAATACGACAATATTTCTTAGTTTCCAATACTAAACCCAGTCTTTTGAAAAAATCTCAGGATAGTCGCAAATATTCGATTTTTTTCAATTATCCTGTGACACATACACTTGTGTTGTTAGCTAATTCAGGTCAGTCCTTCCCGCCATCTTTACCATGGTCTGCCGCGGCGCGTTAAATGGTGGACGGTGCTTAACAATATAAATAAAAGTATAATACATACGAGTGCCTCCTAATCTCGTGCACGGTGGGCCTGAGGTCGGGGTCACGCTTCAGCATGTTGGTGAGCAGCAGGCCGAGCGTGGGCCCCAGGGACGGCGGCGGCGGTGCCGGCTCGCCGCGACCGATCGACTCCAGCAGTCGGTACACGTTGTCGCCCTCGAAAGGGTACCGACCCGTCGTCATGTTGTATCTGAACAATTTGAGTAATGAGTACAGGTACACATTTGCCAAAATGCTCCGCATCACTTTCTTACATTTCGTATGAACTTTCACAAACAGTAAGCGGGCCGCACCGCGCTTTTTTGTATTGGAATGCGATGCGGTGCGGCCTGCTCCGGCTGTAATGTATGCTAGCCTTTGAAATATATCATCGTACAATGTATTGCCATGCTATTCATGCGATTGCTATTAGAATGTTTCATAAAATATTCCGAGCTGTAGTTCACTAACGATAATGTACCGTTCAATAAACCTTATATAAGTACTTTACCCAAGTTACAATGATTTATTAAATATAGATGAATAATTATGGCAACAAAACAATTTTATGAGCTGGTAAAACAGGTAAATCTGGGTAATTTTATCGTAACCACATAATTATAAATAAACTGGAAGCAAATCCTATACTATTTTACAATGATATGCTTATTTATGTAAGTTTTATAGGTAGGTATGCAGTGACAAACAAGTGAGTAAGTCATGGATAGTGGAGCGACGATGATTAATAGTTTTTAAGTAATTAATCATGAATCACAATGTTTACTAACAAAGTAATATACAAGAGGTGTGTAACTGAACTCTGAACAGTGATAAGGTAAATTTCTTCAATATCATTCTTGCCAACATTGAAGTAGAAGGAATTTTAGAATTTAAAGCCTGATACACAGGTGTGATGTTATGTTGTTTGAACCTGATATTAGTTGTCCAAGTGCTCATACACACGAGCTACAAGTCTACACGTGTCGGCGGTTGCCGTCGACGGGTGTCGACGTAGTTGCCTTTGCCGTTGACGCGTGTCGCTCGTGTCTATGCACACTAAACGAGTCTATTTTATAGACACTGACTGCAGTCTGACCTCAAAATAGGCATTAAAAATTATTGTCAAAATAAGAATTTGCAAAAAAATTGACAATTGACTTTTGAACATAAAACAAAATAACAATCAAACAATCCTGAATGTAAAGTCACAAAGATAAATATTCCCTTTGTGAAGGAAACAATGCTATGACAAAAGGTCAGTATTAGTGGGTAATGTTCTATTTTCGTTCACTTACAATGTGACTCCGCTGCTCCAGATATCGACTTTGACACCTGAGAACTGTTCAGCACCATTTGCGATCTCTGGTGGCTGAAACGCGGGGGAACCCTGCCCTGTGTAACATGTATCTTCAGGAGAAAACATGTCTAAAGCCTGAAAATAACAATTATTAACTATTTAAATAACAATTATTTATTCTGTGAGGTGATGAATTAAAGATAAGCAAATAGTTGCACTATCTCTTGATTACATTTTTATCTTTACATTAACATCAACTAGCTTCATCTTTATGACTGACCAACCACTTGACAATTCAAAAGTGCCTGTAATTAGTTTATTTGAAACTAGCTTCTGCCCGCGAATTCGTCCGCGTGAAATTTCACCCTCCCCCCATTCACCCTCTTAGGAGTGGAATTTCGAAAAAACCCTTTCTTAGTCGATACCTATATACACTTCACAAAGAACACACTCTCCAAATTTAATGTCTCTATGACCAGCGGTTTAGGCTGTGCATTGATAAATAATCAGTCAGACAGGATCACAGGACTTTGAATTTTATATTAGATTATAAAAGTAAACCTAAGTAAAAAAAAACTCAATAACAGAAAATAAAATACCTACCTACCTAAATAAACCTATTTCTGATGATAACTAATCTAAACTCAATAAATAAGCAAAATCCCTAAAAACTAATATCTACCCGAATGACTAATCCTACCTAACAGTTTTATAAAATAACCTATGGTCACTACGTACACTATCAAATATACTACCCATACTTTAAAATTAAAATCTATACCTACGACTTATAAAATAAACGCGTGTGCTGCGAAGGGTGCAAGCCAAATTCAACCTTCAGCACTATATACATTTACAGTGCGGGTGACGTAACCTACTACAAGCTTATCATTTGCGGTTGGTACAGTAATCGGGTCTAGGGTTTGAACCGCAAAATTACGTTTGTTTTTTATTGTATATACTTTTCCGGGATAAAAAATACCCAGTGTGGTGCCCAGGATATTAAAGAATAATTATACCAAGTTTCATCGTAATCGGACCGGTACTTTTTGCGTGATGCCTGAACAAACAAACAGACAGACACATTTTTGGGTTCGGTATCGGTCTAGTAACACAGGGGGTGTTACCTGTGGGGTGTGTGTGCCATTTATTTTTTTGATATTTTCAATGTACTGAATTTTCACTTCTATAGATTTATTATAAGTATAGATAAATGCATTAAGTTTTGAATTTTATTGTTTCTTTATTTGTCAAGTTTGTTAATAACTTTTGTTCTATTTTTTAATAACTTTTTGCGAAAAAATTACTGAACAAAACACCATAGGACGACACCGACCGCGCAGTGGCGCCCTCATCGTTTGTTTGGTTATTACTTTTATTTTTGAATGAAAATACAGAAAATAAGCAAGTTAAGTTCTGCTCCACAAGATTATACGTTAATATTATTACAAACGGTAGTTTTAGATTGTTTAGTTTTATTATAATCTTTAAAACGGATAATAGTGGCCAACTGGCCACTATTTTCATTCTAAAATAAAATAAATAACCAAACAAACGATGAGGGCGCCACAGCGCGGTCGGCGTCTTAATAATAGTATTGAAATCTGTTATATTCTATACGTATATCCTACATAAAAAGTCCTTGTACTATTGGAAAGATTTGTGACAAGCCTTTGCCCGACAGTGGGACATAAAAGCTACTTAATAAAAACATCTTGGCTTTAGTTGCCAAATTATCAAGGCTAACATTATGAAAGACTAATATTGGGTAAGACAAAATTAAATAGTTTAGAAACAGCAGAGTTGTCTGCAAGGCTAGTTTATGAATGATTGTTAAGTATCAGAATTCTGTTTTTTTTTTTTTAAATGTTATATAATTTTCTGTAGGTAATAATAACCTGGTTTGATTTTTTCATCCTTCAGCAAGTTAAGAACTTTTCAATTCAATTGTAAGCATGTAGTGCTGTCACTACATTTAATTAACTAGCTAGATTAACAGTAGACTGAGCTAATTAGACGTTCAAGTGTTAATGCAATATTGTATAGGCTGTCTTAATTAGATAGATGCTACGGTAAAAAGCACCTTATTTTCTGAAACTTTCAGTTTAAAATTAAAAGTACAGATATGCTTACTCTAAGTAATTTTTTGTATATTACCTCAGCAACACCAAAATCAGTAATTTTCAGTGTCTGATCAAGTGTCAGCAACAAATTCCCAGGCTTGATATCCTTGTGCACTACACCCTGGCCGTGCAAGTACTCTAGCCCATCCAGGAGTTGAGTAAAGTAGTCATGTGCTTGTCGCTGAGGGAACTTCTTGCCAGGACTCCCTTCCAACATGTCCTAGACAATTTTAGTATAATTATTTATATAAGTCTGCTGAAACTAAATAAATCCGGGTGGAAGGACACAACGCAAACTGTAACCATGAATTCAGCACATGGTTCTAATATAAAAAAAACTGCTGTTTCATAGAATAGTGCAATACCTACGCTGTCAAAATGTATGGAATTGTTTTAATTTTTTTTTTGTAATTGTTTTTGTTGTTCAGCAATATGTTTGTTATTATTAACAGGTTTGTACGGAAACCGCCCAGTGACTGCTCTGTTTATACTTATAGCCTCTTAAATTAGGTCTTGAGGAATCTTTCTTTTTAGTCTTCTAGTGACTATTTGGGTTTTCATCAGGTTTACTGCTAGCATGTTTGGATGGTTCGTGATTCGCTCTTTGTTTTTATGTGGTAAAAAATTTGTGAGGGCTTGTGGGTTAGAAATAACAGCCGCACGGTTCGATCAATTAGATTAAGCTACACATGCCGCGGTTGGTCCGTGGATGGGTTACCCCCCACCCGGTTGGTATACGGTATACCAACCGGGTGGGTATACCGTATACCCCACCGTGCTTCGGAAAGCATGTATTGCTGTTGGTCCTGGCTGTCATTCATGGATCTTCGACAGTCATTACGGGTCATCAGAAGCCCGAAAGTCTGACATCCAGTCTTACCAAGAGTTATCATATTACCCAATAACTGGGTTGTGGAGATCAGATAGGCAGTCGCTCTATGTAAAATACTGGTATTCAGCTGCATCCGGTAAGACTGGAAGTTTACCCCAACATAGTTGGGTAAAGGCTAGGCAGATGATGATCTGGTGAAAAATTTCAACATAGGGGTGTTCAGAATCATGTACTGAATCCATGGAAACAGGTGTTGATTTCCCTGCCACCCTGTAGGTATAGTAGTAGCAGGAGCAGAGTAATCCCATAATTATTATTTGCTTAAATTAACATAAATAGTGCAGTGCAACTATGTTATCTGAATGCACTTATCTGTCTAGAGTATTCTAGAATATATCCTTTGCACATCAATAACCCTAATGAGTTTTTCAATGTAATTGGCTTGGATTGTTAATAGTAGGTCTAAGAAATCATTAAAACAAAAAATGTAAGACATTGAAAAAAAAGAAGCAATTTAATGTTTTAGTAGGTGTAACACATACCTGGAGCACACCAACACAGAACTCCATCACAAGGTACATCTTCTGTTTCTCATCATTATACATAACATCGACTAGTTCTATCACATTTTTGTGTCTAAGAATTCGCAGCAATTGGATCTCCCTCTGTACATTCTGTTCACCATTCGGTATTCTTCTTAGTTTTCTCTTTTTCAATATTTTCACAGCTCTTCTGCACAGCGACTCGGAGTCCAGCATCTCTTTAACTTTACCGTACGAGCCCTCCCCCAGAACATCTCCCATCACATACTTTCCTACCATTTTGCATTTTTTCTTTTTGCTTCTATAAATTATATCTGCGCTATCGACTCTATGAAAACATAGATTAGTTTGGTCTAAATTAAGATCTAATTCATCTATTTGATCGTTGTCTAGCCATGTCACGGAGTGCGGCTCGGGACTACCGTCCAACATGAAATTATCGTCGCTCTCCTGCGGTGCAATGATGTTTGATACCTCATATTCCACATTGTCCGCATCTGGAAGACTTTCACTACTACTGATTTTTCTACACATTCTTGGATCCATTATCTATCAAAACAACACATTTGTAAATCTATGCGTACTGCAAGGCCTTTTGTCATGAGATCATGAAGGCTATATCAAAATAAATTTACTTATTTAAATTACACATATCTCAAAATTTACACCATTGATGTGGACAAATAACAATATAAAAATTATACTCTTTTTGTTTGTATTGTATTAAGATGGTAAATAAAATTATGAACGATCGCGCAAATGCTCCATTAGACACGAACCACAGAATAACAAAAATATTTGTACAAAATTGTCTATGGAATTTGATATTCGTGTTGAATGTTACCATCATTTTACAAATCGACTAAGTTTTTATAAATAAATTGAATAACATAAAACGAAAGTTGTATTGATGATTCTAATGATTATAATTCTGTAAATACGCTCGAAGACAGGCATCGTTGATGTTGGCGATAATACCGCGAGGCTGAAATGGCACTGGCATGGCATTTTTTTTTTTGTAATTTTGTATTTTGTGTTTCATGATCTGTGTCCAAATAAACTTTATTCTTTCTTTCTTTCTTTCACTGGGCGGGCCATACCTACAGGATGCATCAGAACAGATGGGCCAGGACGTCAGGCCTAAGAAACGATGGCGCTTTATAGATCAGCTCATCAGCACATACATTAAAAATCTTCTGCATAACTAATAAGCAGTGCTGCCATTACATTCACAAAGATTACAAGATTTCACGGTTAATCACATTAACACACATAGGTATTATTACAAAAAAAACCAATGAAAAATCTTGACTGATCCCTGAAATCAATTATTGAAGAAATGTAGCAAATGTAAGCAATTGGGTAGCAATTCTTGAATATACTTGGTGCCATAGGCAACCAGCCATTCTGGCGCTAACTGGGTCGCGTGTGGTGAATGCAGTTTAGGACTAACAGTGCTAGTCAGCATTTGCTGGAACCCGTGAACCCGTCAAATGTTTTAAGACAATGTTACCTACCTACAGTGAGATATTCATATTGAGATATTCGAATCAGAAACAAATAAAAATGAAAACACATTTTGGGTAATTAAATAGTGTAAACACATCAAAGAATATAATTATTATTTGGTACATAATAAATAACAAAGATATAAAGTCATATTCCTTAGGTACTATAACATTTATGATCGGATACATTTCATGCACTCGTCGCAGATATTTGATATTTTAGGTAAATTGTATGATTATCGTTATCATAGGATGCATTATCATTAGAAATGATAATTTCAGTTCTAGTATTTAACTTTCTGTTCGTTCATCTCTTTCTTGAGAAGAGCGAGACGAGTGAGGCAGGCGTCACGCCAGGCGCGTCTCTCGGGTAGTTTGTCCAAAGGCACCATCTTGTTCAGTTGAGCGCAGATCGTGTCGGCGCTCTTGCTTGTTGACATTCGTGGAATATCTCCCATTGTGTTGCTGACGTTGTAGATGGTCTCTCCGTACCTAAATAATTAAAAAATAATTGTTTTATGTCTAGGTAAACTTTCTGATTGACAAACGATAGGAATTATTCAAAAAACTCACTCTTCTAAGATATCGCATAGAAAAAATCATGAATATGATCATAGAAATGTAAAGCTATACATATAAATCATACTTCTTAAGTCATAATCATGATTTTTTTACCATGTAGAGTACCACTGCCAAGTTCATTAATTGTTCCACAGTTACGGTTTCAGTTGACTTTTAACTACCTATATTTACTTTTTACCAACCTCTCGATATAAGACTTCATGCCTTCCGCGTTCAAGTGCGCAGTTTCCAGAGATCCCAGGAAGGCGTATCTCATTCCGAGACCTTCTGAGATGACTTTATCGATGTCTTCGACATTTACGATTTTGTTGTCGACCAGGCGCCAAACTTCATCCAGAATTGCGTACCTAAAAGTTTAGAGAGGTAGGACTTATTAAAGGAAAAATAATAAAAATAAAGACATGACATTGGCTTTTTAATAATTCCATAATTTCTGTTAGTAGCTAGTCAAACTTCAACCCTTCATTACACACAGCTACCTACTACAGAGGTGCCTGCCTCACACAATACATATTTGTATTACTTATAAACTTTTGACTACATGCAATTAAGCAATAGTCCTAGGCAATTATATTCGGTATATTACTTTTGTACCTACATGTATCGAACCATCAAAACCACCCGAAAGGATCGGCATAGATGAACCTAGACCCACATTTCGCCAGTTATGTAAAGGGCGTACATGTGGGCGAGCCCATTGCCACTGAGTTCACTTCAGGTTGCAATTAAGAATTATCATTGACGAAAAAAAAACATTTAGGTAATATCACAGAACCGAATACAGAACAAAGTGTTTAACGCTATACTCACTGAATACGATTGAGCACAAATCCGTCGATCTCGCGGCTCAGTGAGACTGGCTCCTGTCCGATCTCCAGCATGATCTCCCTCGTCTTCTCACACACGTCCTTCCTGGTCCAGGGAGCAGGGACGATCTCCACGAGAGGCACGTAGTACGGAGGGTTGACTGGGTGGGAGACGATAACCTGAGAAGTAATTTAAATTATACCATCAAAATAATGTCATTACAGTGGGCTACATCAAGTGTTGTAATAGTTTGGAGTTAGGTTTAAAGATATTTTATTTCTCCTAAGAACTTAAATAACATAGTTCACTTAAAACGAGATACAAATTGCTTTTATCTAAATTATAAATAATAATATCATATTTGCCTCTGGTGTTGTCGACTTTACAGGGTACATAATAATACCTACATGTGTATTAAGTTTTGTCTTAAATATAGTTGTTGATTTGAAATGTAGTTGTTTTCTTAGCAAAAATTTTTAAGTACCAATGAGGAAAAAAAATGTATTTGAACTGAAAGTTAATAACAACAAAAACAAAAAGTTGTTGTTTCCTAGCACGAGGAAAACATGCACCTACTGGGTGTTTTGGTTACAACAGGTATTTTCCTCAACGTGTTTTTTCAACCTGGGGGCCTTAAAAGGCCACTTTGGCAAAACAGTTTCACACGTATATATCCCTAAAGGGTTAGGCAGAGGTGTACCTAAAGCATTTTACGAATCTCCATACAAAACTGTCATACAAATGAATTGCGTGATATGAATTGTTTTATGATTCTGCCAAAGTGGCCTTTTTAGGCCCCCTGTGTGCTTACAACAAGCAAGAGTTAACTTGAGACCCGAGCGGCCCCTCCCGACCCCCGAGCTGTTACCGCTCTAGCCATCGACGCCTCAGTACCGCGCGCTTACGTCATCCGAGCGAAATCTCAAGTTAGCTCTTGCGGGTTGTACACCTACTTATTCGTTGTTTGACTGTCTGGCATACAAATGAGTACATTCGTTAAAAAATACCAAACAAAACTATAGTAAAACTGGTGAATAACCTGCACTCGTTTTCCTACAATGTTCCGGTACGGAACTATGAAAACCTAACTTTCATCAGTTCCAACACCGTACTTGGCTCTATAATTCCTACATACCCTAATTATATTATATTATTATTTATTTTGTTATTATTATTATTATCTTCTGACAGTTCTGGCTCTTAAAAGTTTACAATAGGGATTATTCTTGCACTTATGCTCGAGAACCAATAAGATTATTATGACGAGTATGTATGAAAGTTCAATTACCTGTGCCTTGTGCTTCATCTGCTCAGAAAACAATGATGGCAAAGTGGTGCTCGTAGAGCTGGACAGAATAGTTTTGTCATCCACCACTTTGTCGAGGTCGGAGTAAACCTTCTTTTTCAATTCAAGGCTTTCCGGGACACATTCCTGTACGAAAATGGCGCCTTTGACGACAGTTGCCAAATCTGAGGTTCCTGAAAATATGAATAATGAAATATTAGACCCTCTTATTTTATAAGATTTGACTTTTTTATCTATATCCCGATTATGTTTTTCGCTTGTGAGCCAATGCTAAACTGTGATTAACTCGATTTTGTTAAGTTTTTTAGGTATCTAGTAAAATTCCTAAAAATGCTAAAATAATTGCATTATATGTTAGGTATACTATACACATAAGGTGCTATAAAAGTATCTGCCACGGTTTCAATGGACAGTATTTTGTATATAGATTTGTACCCCGGATTAAATAAACATTTACTCTATTCTGTATAACGTGGTTCACAAACTACGCGCGATGTGTCGCTTCGTCAATGAAAACAATTGCTATCCCTTTCTAACTATTCTGGAATGAACACCGTTTGCTGACTACTATGGGACGGTTTCATGCAACTAAATCAATTCAAATTATACGCACATTTTTTTGTACAATGAACAACAACATTTTCAAATGTTTATGTTGTTGAAGAGTAGAGCCTCTTGAAATATTCAAGTACATATAGGTACTACAATAACGTCCCTATCATTATGATACGCAATCCGAATGTAAATGATAATTGCAAGCATTCTGGAATCGATAATCAATCCCTTGTTTTATTAAATAATCAGGCACTCTAGTAACAGGAAAAAGATAATCGAACAAACAGTACAAATTAAGAATTAACCTAATTCACTTACTGAGAAACAAAGTTTACATAAAATGTTTACGAGCGTACAATAACGTCGTTATAAGTTAACTTACAAAAATGAATATTAAGGTATTGATAAAAAAAAAAGTAAATATCAACTAATCACCAACCGAGTAAGGATATAAAGTAAAATTAGATGTATTACTAGACGTGGCATTCATGGCAGCGTAAAAAGGTTACGTGCTCTGTGGCAGCGCACTGACAAATAAAGAACTTTTATTTTATTTTGTTTGTTTGCATGTACCCTTGCTAAAGCCAAAGCAAGTAAGCTAAAGTATTTTTATATTATTACTGTTATTGACACATTATATACGATTTAAGTACAAATAGCACAATACTCATTATTATCGATCGTCTTAATTAGGTAAATATGTTTATTTCCTGTACTAAAACTAATGTAACAGAGAGTCCCATAGTTTTATAAACAAAGCTCTCAAATAGATGTTATCTATATGAAGAGCTGGTTACATAATTTGATTGCGTATCTGCAATGTGTGTTGTCTGCTGAACCAACAGAGGATTGATATAAAATTAATATTTAGTTGTTTGCCTTTTCGTTATCTTCGCACTGGGCGTTTATATATAAAATAGTTAGCTAACGCATATTATATATAATATGCGTTAGCTAACTAAAGCGCGTTTAGACGCTGCGTCATAGCAGACGCGGCGTAGAAGCTGTGTAGCAGACGCCGCGTAGGCGCACTGCAGTAGACGCTGCACGCTGTGTAGCAAGTGTCGCGTAGGCGCAGCGTAGCAAGTGTTGTGTATGTGTCGCAGCCAACTGGTTAAATTAGCCGTTCAGTTAACCGCCTAGCCTTTCAACTAAACGGTGGCCGTTCAACTAACGGCCTGAATGATATTCAATTACAGTTTAGGTTGTAAGTCTGTAACCAATCACGCGCGAGCCGAATTGGTCGCAGTAATTAAGGCATTGCACCCCAACCAAGTGGGTTAGGTTAGGTTAGAACTTTGATCAACCGCGTGCGAGCCGAGGGAGGAAGCGAGGCGAGCACTACTTCTAAAGGCCAGGCAGTTAACTGAACGGCTAATTTAACCAGTTGGCTGCGACATGTAATTTCAGAGCCTGACTACCGAAAATGTTCTCATATTTGTTACTGCAATGGTAGATAAGTTTTTATCTGCGAGTTTGCAAATAAAAAGGTTGACGTAAATGTTTTTGTTTTTCTGTACTTATTTACCTCTTATTTCGATTTCGATGGGTATACAGCCGATTAAGTTTTGGTAATATTTTCCTATCTTTGGAATCGAAAATCCAATATTTCGATACGCAATGACACCGCTGTGAAACGACAAAAACTTTAGCTTAAATAAAATGTGAACTGAATGTTATCACTATATCTATTGGATACCATCGAAAGACGTAATAAAGAAAGAGGCCTGCGAGGAATTTGAATAATAACTAGGTATTTGAAGAAACTATATTGCCGTCGCCTTACGTCAAGTCTGCCCCCGTAGTGTGTGATAGGGACAGCTGCAGCTCAGACCGAATTATCACAAAATTTTTGACGAGATCGAAGTTTTGTATTCCCCTGTTTTCTCCTCGAAAACTGAGCCGATTCCATTATTTTTTACATTAACATTTGAAGAAAGAGTATATTTAGGTTCCTATAATTTTTTAAGTTAAAAACTTTTCTAACTTGTCTGGTAGTCCTCTAATAACGGAGGTAAAAATAGGGCTTTTGTTATTTTTAGAGGGTCATAATTATTTTCTTTACTAATTAAGTGCTGCCAAAAAAGAAAATTACAGGGACGTGTTTACAACAGGCCTTGATTTTATGAAAAAAGAAATTGCTCTGGAGGCATTATTCAGGAGGAAAAAAGGGGAATACATTTGTATGGAGAATCGCACGCCCTGTTCCCTCTTAAAGACAGCGGGCTAGGCCTTTAGTTGAACTACGCATTTAAGAGGTAGGTACCTACTATTATTATTAATAGTAGGTAGGTACCTATTTTACGTAAACACAATGCCTTTCTTTTTTGCATATTTACAAACACTTCCTCGCATATTCTAGTCATCATTTGCCTATCCTTTTTGGGCTGATTGTATTGTTACATTGTTGTAAGCAAAACCTACCCTTGATACACTTGAACTGCTGTTCAGCATTCAGCTTGCCACGCAGCAGGCCATCCTTCTCGAGGGTCTTCAGCTGTACCTTGATGTCGGCAAGGGCATCCGTGACTTGCTGTGGGACGATATCGAAGATCGTCACTTGGTAGCCCACAGACGCGAATAGCATGGCCCATGATCGCCCAATAAGGCCGCTGGAAAATTAGAAATTAACTAAATTAGGAGAAAATAATAATATTATAAACTTACACATAACATTAAAATTTGTGGCTAAGGTAGATCGAAATGAACTAAAGCCGCCGCTAAATGTTTTGCAATCAAAACTTTCAATGTCGACAAGTATAGTGGTAGGTATGTATGTAGGTACTCGAACTCGTCGATAGTAGGTAGGTATATTGGTACAGAATCGATTTAAATAATAACTTACTTAAACACATTTAATTGAATAGTAGTTTTAAAAATTAATCAATTTAGTTAGTACTGATTTTCAATTACATAACAAGAAAATAATGAGTCGCCAGAAATAAGACAAATATAGGTAACCAACTTTTAATTAAACACTTATTATCATTTCACTCAACATTCCAGTAATCTTATCAAGAATTTCTTTTTTCTATTGACAAAAACACACATCAAGGTTTTGTTTATGAAAACAACTGTAATAATTTATCTAAAGCAATCATTAACCCTTGTGAACTTTATGATATACTATACGTTCCTTATCTTTTTGAATAATAAACCTATCGTGATGGAATCTTTGACGCTTGTTGGTACCTACGTATATTTGTACGTCGATAGTTCTCACTATGTATTTATCATATCATACGAACAACTGACACTGGCCTTTCAGAGTCAATCAATGAATGTATCATTGAGTTCATAATTATGATTTGAAGTCTATGAATGGGCCACATCATATCTAATACTGTATAACTTTCAGTTTATCTAAACAAGTTACAAACTCGTTACGTAGCCACTTGTTGTGCCTACCGAAAAGTATATATTTCCAATACGACTTGTAAAAATTACAGTCCATACTAATATACAATAGCGTATAAGTAATGATAAAATAATAACAAACAAAATACCTCTGCTTGATGTTGTTGAGTAATTTTATAATTAGATATGTTTTCTAACTTGATTTGTTTGTAATGTTTATACGTTTACTGTAAATTAAATATGAAGATGACAGTTTCACACCTATATATCCCTGAAGGGATAGGCAGAGGTGTACCTATAGCATTTTACGAATCTCCATACAAAACTTTCAAACAGATGAATTGCGTGATATGAATTGTTTTATGATTCTGCCAAAGTGACCTTTTTAGGCCCACTGTGTAAGTTTAGCTTTCATTTAAATAAGTATCAGTAAAGTATTATTTAAAGATACTGAATGAAAGTAAAAGACAATTGCACTTAATTTTATAGGTATCTCTAGTCGACACTTGAGAAGCATTCAAGTTTTAACTAATTACATAATTAAAACCTACCATTAAATTGACTTTTATTGTTATTTTAGACATAAAATAATCTATACGAATTTAGTTCAGTATTTATTAGCACTATATGCAAGAAATCCAAACACAACTTAGCAAGAAAAATATTTAGATCAAAACTTCTTAAAGAATGAGTGTGTTTGATTAATTACCTGCCAACAATGCCGACTTTTTCAGTTTTGACGGAGGCCATAGCGCTGTGGTATTGTTGCAACACGACCGATACACGACTGGTGAATGACACGAACAAGCGTCGCGCGGGGCTTAAAACCACCACAGCTAAATAAACTAGTTCTTACCGCTGCTACAAGGTTGACTCTCAACTTTTAGCGTCACAAGAAGGATGCCGATAGAACGCTATCGGGCATGTCTTCTTATGAATAATAATGAGCTTATTATAGTTTTGTCATTAGGTACTATAACGAATGCGAACATCGCTGTTTTACTAGCAACTGGTGCGACCACCTGCAAAGCTTTACGCCACCTCTTCAACTGACGTATCTATGAGAAGTGTGAGGTCCGCTGGTGCGCATGCTCCAGCAAGGCAGTTCTTATATTATTATATTAGAAGAAGGACATAAGTAGGTAGGTAGGTATAGCAATGACAGGGCAACTTAGAAATAAGATCATAAAACATAAATACTTTTATTCAGCTGCATCCGGTTAGACTGGAAGCTGACCCTAACATAGTTGGGAAAAGGCTAGGCAGATTAATTGATTTTTAGAAATAAACATTTTCGACAAGTCTATTCACGTCACGTAACGACACGGTTTGATGTTTGTCGGATTTTCTCTCTAGATAACTAAAATCTCTAATATTTGATAAACAAATAATTAAATATGAAACAATCATATCACCATCGTAAACATTCCAAGACACCTGGTCCAGTACCTACGTAGGTACCTACAGTACTATTTCCTTCTTCATGAGGAAAACAGCTCGTTATGAACTCAGTAAAATATATTAGGTAATTTTAGAAAAACATATTCTTTATTCCAATTTATAATCACATACCTATAAAACCATTATCATGTATATATATTGTTATACCTACTGGTATATATGTATGATGTCATTTGCATTGATGAGCAAAATCGAGGCAAATTTAATGTCCTTAATGGCCAATGAACTCAGCTCGATGATACACAACTATCTGCATACATTATTTTATTATTTATAGTACCTACAGTCAGCTATAGCAATTAGCTGACCCACCTTTGCATAATGGTTGTGATTTTTTTGGAATACGAGTCGATAGAATTTTATAATTCTTTTATATTTTATTTACTTTGCTCAAATAATAGTAGGTACCTAAGTATTTATTTACAGTCATCTGCCTAGCCTTTTCCGAACTATGTTGGGGTCGGCTTCTAGTCTAACCGGATGCAGCCGAATACAAGTATTTTACATAAAGCGTCTGCCCATTCTGACCTCCACAACCCAGTGATTGGGTAATACGACATCCCTCGGTAAGACTGGTAGTCAGACTTTCGGGCTTCTGACGACCCGTAACGAGTGCCAAAGATCCACGAATGACAGCCTTTACCCTAATTGGGTAATTCACTATATCAATCTCAATCTGAATCATTTTGAAGCATAGTGCTAATCCATTGCTTCATAATATACTCGTACATGTTCCAAAAATTTGTGTGCTCGACAACATAAATACCGCAATGAATGTTAAACTGTCAAAATGACAGCCAATTGCTACTGATAGTGTGTTACGTAATTACCCCCTGTACCAACGGCTTACCGTGCTTTCCGAGGCACGGTGGGGTCTTGATATGTAAAGATGGTCCCACCCATCCACGGACTAACCGCGGCAGGCGTAGCTTAACCTGTTCGATCTACCCGGGTGGCTGGTATTAATTAGCCACTAGGCTCTATCTATAGTTTTTAATAAAAATCCATATAATAGGTTATATCTGTTTCTTTTAGCCTGTTGAATCAATTTGACATTTATTCTTTCGGTATGAATAAGATTCAAACGCTTTTAATATATTATTGTGTCGGCTATGTAGCTTACTTTCACACATGTGCATCAATGAACGAACCATTGATTTCAATTGGTAATTGGACAAATCGTATCATTTTTGCAATGCACATCAGTTCGGTTTTTTTTATGTGTAATGTTAAAATGTTTTTGTCCTACTACGAATAACCCTAATATCATCAAGTGCAGAAAAGAACACATAGGCAGTTTAGATTTGTCATGCTAGTTTTTGCGATATTTCAAAAAACATAACAAAACATCACGATGTATTTACCAAGGTTTAGTCAGAGGAGTACCTATGGTTCACCAAATAAATAATCAGAGAACTCGACCCAAAAAGGCAGTAAATCCAATGTGATCGTAATAATTGTGTGGATGTAGTTAATCACAAGAACTATGATTAATTACATCCACAAAGGACGAAGAGTGAATTACTCGTACTTGAAACATTTTATGTTCGGTCGGTTGACCTGTAAAGGCTATAAAGAGTGTTATTAAATAAAACCCGTTCATAATTTAAATATTTAATTAAGTACTTTATTGCTAATGACCTTAGGAGTTACATAATTTGTACTCTTATCGTACTACAACTAATAAAAACAATACCAAACTTTCGATAATACAGATACAAGGTGTTTATTTAAATTAAAGATAGCCGTTACAAATAAAATTGCGGAATAAATGTTTACATGTTTTTTAAATCGCATCGCAATTTTATTATAATATTATTCTTAATTCTGATGTTACCCCCACAATGGTCATACTTTCGTAAAAGGTTTAATTCTCTAGTTCTCTAAAAAAAACTTTCTCTTGTATGGTGATCAGAAAAGGATAAATCCGTGTCATCCGATAAAAGAATCCTTCCTTGGATTCAAATAAAACACCCTATATAATTGACCTCTCAGTGATAAACGATCACGAGATAAATTACTCGTAAAAATTGGTGCTACATAAATAAAGTTTTAGTTAGAGACAGCAAAACGGAACGTTTTTATTTTATTCACTTTTATTACTGCCTGAGATCAAACAAGGCACACCAATTTATAAGTATAACCACAGGTATAACCAATAAAATATATAATATAACAAAACATTTTCTGTCTTTTAAAACAAAACTGTTGATCGGTTCTATCATAGTGCAAATAAAAAAATAAGTATTAGGTCAACAAAGGTTGCAGTCAGTCCATATTGCATCATCTATAGTTTACAAACAAATAAAATTTAAGTGTCTGTTTGTAATATCAAAATAACAGCTTTTTACTAAATGTACTTATATGAAAGTATTTACGGTACACAAACAAAAAAAACTTCTTTTTCTGTCTGTTCCGGCTAATCTCCGAAACAGCTTTACCGATTTTGACAGGAATTTCACTGGCAGCTGTAACTTACGCTACATTTTATTTCAAACAGAATTAAGGTAAAACCAAAAACATAAAACCTATGAATCCAATATACCTTTTCACGCCTAAACCACTGAATGGATTTGGATCAAATTTGACAAGGAGATAGATGGCATCCTGGGGAAGGACATGGGCTACTTTAGTCCCGGTAGCACCTTCCCGTGGGATAATTTCTGACATCCACGAGGGCGAAGCCGCGGGCAGAATCAAAACTATATCATAAAGTAATCGTTAATAGGAAAGGAAGTGTTTGAACATGTACAATGTTATCTTAATTACCAGTAACATTATAAACAAACGATGCAGTTAGTAACATAATATGAAGTACATTACGGTAGGCATATACAGCATTATCTAATATAACCCTGCAAAAACAAACAATCTATTTTAAGGTAGATATAGCAATACGTACAATATTTGTGGAGTGTTATTTACATTGTAAGAAGACCATTTTAGATATATCGTGTCGTGCCAGAACATAGCGTAACGTCTCATTTTGTAGTTTACACCAAGGATACTCTGAAATAAGTTTTGGGGAACGCTATACTTATCATGTTTTAGTAGAAACGAAAAGCATTAGGTATCTTAAATAAGTAAGCTCTTTATGCTGTTTCTCATAAGACGTATATAAATATTTTAGGACATGTAGTTACCTAAACACTGAACAAAAAAAAAACAGGTATGTTGCAAACAATAATGTCAAGCGTAAAGTTATTGACAAGTAGTTCCTTCAATCGCCTGCGCAGTGTCGAGGCTGAATATTCTGTAGTTGACCACATTGGGGTCTATCGTTCTGTAGAGAAAGCGAGCCAGCTTGTCTGTGAGCACCCACATGATACCTTCATCGTCCACCTGAAATTCAAATGAGGTAATGTGAAGTTAGTTTTTGAACTAACTAATATAATTATAAGCCCAACTTATTATGTCTCCAGGATAATGTTAGAAATATCTTGAAGCCAGGGACACAAATGCTAACGCAACGGGACGGGAAAAAAAATTAAAACTCGCAGAACTTCGTTCATCCTAAAGCTAGGACAGAAATTACACCAGTTTCCCAATACACTATTTTGTATGATAACAGTTCCCCATCTTCCCATAATCAGTCTTTTCCTAACTATGATGGGCTCGGCTTGCAGTCTAACCGGATGCATCTGAATAGCAGTACCTATTTTACATAGAGTGACTGCCTATCTGACGTCCACAACCTAGTACCAACAATACCCTATGGTACGACTGGTTGCCTAGTACCAACAATACCCTATGGTACGACTGGTTGCCAGACTTCCCCGTCTTCCCTTCCACATAAAACAATGTAAACCTTCTACAACTCAAGGGTGTTCATCATACCTTCATGTCGTTGGGGAACTCAAAAAGTTCTGGGTCGCTGACTATAAGCGGGTTGTTTTCAGGAGTATAGGGCTTGTTTGAGTTCCAGCATGCTACTCCGTTGCGGTTCACCTGAGGGAAGAAACAAAGAAAGAGTAAGAGAAAAAACGAGCCAAGTGCGAGTTGGACTCGCACACGAAGGGCTCCGTACCACCATACAATATATAACACTAAAAAGAACGGCAAAAAATCATGTTTGTTGCTCCCCCCTTAAATTTATTCTGTTTTTAGTTTTTTATTTGTTGTTATAGCGGCAATAGAAATACACATTCTGTGAAAATTTCAACTGTCTAGCTATCACGGGTCGTGAGATACAGCCTGGTGACAGACAGACAGACAGACAGACAGACAGACGGACAGTGGAGTCTTAGTAATAGGGTCTTTTTTTACCCTTTGTGTACGGAACCCTAAAAATAATTAAAAATATGGTGGTAAAAATATTAGCCAATTAGCGGCAAGGCAGCTGATTTGATGTGATTGACAAAGGTGCGGCGCGCCGGGGCCTATGCCCTGGCGCGCCGCACCTGTAACCATAACAGATGTTCTGTAACAGATAATAGCGAATCATGTTGAAGAGGCTGTTGTGCACGTATTTTGAATAGTGTGATCGTCTTTTATACACATTTTATATCGATGAATGGGCGCATGCGTGATAAGAATAAAAGTTACTTTATTTAAACTTATAAACTTTGTTTTTCTGTAGAACTTTTTATCAATAGATTCCATTGTTGTTGTGTACGTTGGACGAAGGTTGTGGGCTGCGTGCCTTATTGTATAGCAAGATAAAGTAAATATAAAAAGAATGTCAACCGTGGTCTGTAGTGAAGGTTCGCCATTCGGTATTATTGTTGTAACGAAGGTTATTATTGAATGCGCTTATTGCGGTAGTAAGCGGCGAGTAATCTTCGCATATGCAAACGAATTCCTACGTCCAATGCCTATAATGGCTTGTTGTAGTTAATTTTTTTTTTTTTATACATACAAGCGCCAAATACCAACCAACCAAAAACCAATATTTTGTTAATAAAAAAAAATGTTTACCTGTGTATAGAACAGCACGTGTGTTTTGGGATCGTAGGCACTGGCAGCCGATTGCGTACGTTCACCTCTATCTCCCAAGAGCTGTAAAAGCCAGACGAAAAAGTTGAATCGGATCTTTCGGTAACAGATTTTTTCGATGCGACATTTAAAACATATATCAAATAATTATACATTTTTAAATAACGCAGAGGTTGCATAGGCTGGGATATTACATAGAACATCTAGATCCAAAACAATGCAAGTTGTGAACAAACTTTCTATGACGATACTAGCATACAAAAACAATTGATCCAAGTGATTCAATTATTGCTTCGTTGTTACTAATAAATAATTCAACGTAAGCGTGGGACGCACAGTAATAAGTTAGCATTCAAACCTTGAAGTCGTGGAACGCTTCGATCTTGTCGATACTCTTGTAATTGCGTAGCAACTCCGTGGACACACAGAACTCCTTGGTGCTCGAGAATGCGTGGAAGAACATTGTCCTATACCTGTAATTAAAACAATATTGTGAACTTCGACACACAATGCAAAAAATCATAACTAGGCTCTAGATAACAGAGTACCTTCTCTCGACCTTGGATTCAAGAGCTTTTATTTATTTTGGGGTCAGTGTCGAACGCCACATATTGGAAGTTACCTACTAATGTTATTATTGGCACTAGTTTGTACGATAACTACGACTTATGATAATTGAGGACAATTTAGCAGATACTTAATTATTTTTGCAGTAGGTATTGCAAAATGCTAAATAATTATTAGATAGGTGCATATCCAATTTGTTGAATACATTATACACGATACAACAAGAATAACATGTTAATATAAAAATGACAGGTCAGTAATTAAGATCTCTCAACTGGCAGAGCAATCCAGTGAACTTTGCTCACCCATCAATACTTTTCGTAGAGGGTCTACGCCGTCGCTACGAAAATCAAAAAGCCTCCCCGCCGTTGGTAATTGCCTACTGTCCCTAGTTTTCTCACATAGTGTAACTAAGACCTAAAATGTATTATTAAAGTGACTCACCCATCTTCTCTAGGTTCCGAAAGAGCCAATCCAAACACACCATCGGTCCATTGGAACTCGATACCGCTAACATTGTAAGAACCAGCAAGAGGTTCAAAGTGGAAGTAATGATGGGAAATCCTCCAAGAGTCGTCTTGTTTCAGACTGTAAACTACCACTCCATAACCACCCAAGTCGGGAATATACGCGTATGCGTCATCGCAAGTGTCTTTGTTTACGTCAACGATCTGTAATGGGAACAAAAAAATTAATGAAATATCCTTCTTAGATCCTTCTTAGAAACTAGTTAAACTGGCAAGTTGTCAGGGATAAAATTGAATATTCTGCAAGACTATAACAAGTTGTTTAACAGAAGTCAATGCATCCGTAAACTGTAGTCATGTCTGTAGGTCGTGCTAAAAAAATTGTTAAACAGATAGGCAAGATGTTTGTTAACTTACAATGTTAGCGAAGAAAGAGTCTTCCTTCATATCGCCAGCCTTGCATTGGTAGCGATGGATCAGCTGATCAGTGTTCAAGTCGAAAATCACGATCGAAGGCCCGTTGACTTGGTTGCCAGCTCCTGCAACAATGTAATAATCAAATGAACTCAGCCTACAGCACATATTAGGTAGGTATTCCTTCGTTCCCTTATTAGACATTCCCAAAATATGGTTTTCCCAAAATATGATATTCTCGAAATATGGTGTTTTGTAAACTCAGTAGGTATATAGGAATTAGTCACGCAGAGTCAGTCTATGGGAAGTTAATCTGTAAGGTAGGGTACATGAGTGACAGTCGCGTTGGTTCAACGTTCGATTATATAAAATGTCAGGAAAAGTATAATTGTCTAATTAAGCCTAGGTTACTAGTTAGTTAACTGGTAATAAGTGGAATATATTTACCTATTTAATCAATATTTATGTAACGTTATTAATATGTAGATAATTGAATGTTGTTTTGTAACCAGGAGGCGATCACGACTTGATCTAGGTTATTGTATAATAAATTTATTATTTGTTTATTTTATGAATCGACAACGTTTAATTTTGCCTGATTTTGTCCGTAAATAAACTATCAAATTATTTACTCCGTGAGAAATCTTAAGAAAACTACTTAGATGCTACTGTGAAGGATTCGTATAATTATTTCGTTTTTGCAATTTATAATTACTTTCGATTTTATTATTTAATATTTCTAGAAGTTACTACTATAACTTAAAGAATTGTGTGAATTGTAATACCTACTCAAAGTATTGTAACAAATCGCCATGACAGAAAAACCTACTCCTACCAGGATCAGGATAAAAAACGGTTTAATTTTTTAACAATAATCTATACCTACTAATACTAATATTAAAATTGATGTAAATTTTGTGCGCTTGTATGTAGGATGTAATTTCCGAAACTACTCATCCAATTTCAAAAATTATTTCACTGCTAGAGAGCTACACTAGATAGATGTTTCATCTTAAAACACGTGGACGAAATCGCGGCCTGAAGCTAGTTTTTTAATCATTCTAGTAGTTGTTGCTAAAAAACGTGCCGTCATTGAAATTATGAGTTGCTCTTCAGTCTGGAATTGACGCTACCTTAAAATTGTAGCAAATGCCATAACAAAACAACTAGGCTACGAGTGAATGAATAAATTAATTGTACGTTTTTTAGCCAAATTCCGGTACACCATATACAGAGTGTCAGTTGACATACATACAGGATGGCAAGGACATTGATGATTTTAAACCCCCAAGGGTAGAAATTTTTCGTAGTTTATCAAAAAACAAAATCGGCTGTTTCATAGAAAAGTGCAATACCTACGCGGTCAAAATGTGCTGAACAGCAATTTTTTTAAAATTAATTTACCAATATTTTCGACGTTATGTTTTCTAGAATCATGTGCTGAATTCATGGTTACAGTTTGCGAGTCGATTTTTCTGCCACCTTGTCTAAATTATATTAGTACCTACCCTACCTACTTGTAGTGCCATAACGACATCTACATCTTAGTACTTTAGTGTAACCCTCACCTCACCGGTGAACAGGCAGGAACTACGAGTACATTACCGTTGTTCCCCAACCATAATGTCAACAGAAGAAGTAGAGATGTTTCAATAAAAGAAAAGATGTTTGAAGTAGAAATGATTTTATCTTAGCTCATAAAAAATCAAAACTACATACGACTAATAATATTACAAACGCGAAAGTTTGTGAGGATGGATGGATGTTTGTTACTCTTTCACGCAAATACTACTGTAGGGATTTGGATGAAATTTGGCACACAGATAGTTTATAACCAGTATTAATTATATAGGATACTTTTTGTCCCGATATTCCCTCGGGAACGAAACTTATGCGGGTGAAACCGCGGGGTGCTGCTAGTGTATGCATAAAATGTGAATAATTTGTGTGGAGAATCTTTATCAGGAGGAAGCCCATTTGTTTGTTAACGCCTTGAATTTAGATCCTTACCTATTTGTATGTCTTGTATGTCTGTCTCTTCCTGGTCTATCGTTTTCTATCAATTTTTTGTTTAGATTTGTAACTGTTTCTCTATTCAAGGTAAGGGGAAGGATAAAGCACTGAAATGTGTTTAAATCTATGTCAACTACTGGCGAATTATTAAAGTGTCCAAGCAAAAAGAGTTGCCTGATGCATATCACCTTCGTGTTAAAGCAAAGAAACACACCTACTTGTATTCATTGTGACTAGATAGTGCAATGTGAATTTTTGTGCAAACTCTGTTGAGCTATATGCATTGTGTCAATATCTATAAAACTTGCATTATTAAAAACACATTCGCAGGTAGAGCAGGTGTGTTAAGCCGATCCTTTTCACACTTGTGAATTATAGTTATAGAACTTACCAAAAATATCAGCCATTCCCGAATCAATGATCCAAAGCCGGTCGCATTCGTCAACAAACACTCGGAACACCGAGATCAATGAGCTGTTTGAAGGTAGCTCCTTTGCTGTGTCAGGTACAAAGTTGTCTTTGAAAGATGGGTATGGCTTCAATAATTGGTCTTGTGGCCCATCCAGGTCAACGTAATTCAATGTTGAAGCAACGCCCGCCTTCCATCTTGGAATGGTAACGAACATTTTGTTTTTCCAACGCGCTAATCCTAATGGAAGGTTATTCTCAGGTATAAACATTTTGTCTTGGATAGCGTTTGCTCTGCTTTCGGGCGTCTCCCAAGTATAATCCATCTGTTTCCATGCAAACCGCAGTTCTGGTGTTGCGGCTTGGCACACCGTCACAACCGCAAGGGCTACGACAAACCCGACTTCCCTCATATTTGAACTGGAAAAAACACAGCTTATAAATGACATGCAGTATTTAATGCAAATTCTATGTAATAGGTTTACGAGGATTTCCGGTTACACATTGCTAATTTAAATTCATGACGGACAATTAAAATAGTTGTGATTTATTATTTAGCTCTTGCAAGACTTATGACAGTTTTAACTGCAGCTATTAAGCTAGGTAAAGGGCTTGATTGAAGTATAAATGATTAAGTATGCAGTTGTGAAAGTTCCAATAAATGTCAAAAACTTATTCCCTTTGTCGTTCATAAATGAGCCAATTGTAGCAAAAAATTTGCGAAATTACATAATTAAAGTCATAGAGGGAAGTTTTCGTAATTAAATCTCGTGTCTGGTATTTTTGAATGGTGACAATTCTATTCATTCCGGCGTGATGTTGTAACTTGGTAATGACAGTATTGTGAAGCGGAGCATCTCTCAAACTCCATCATAACTGTTGGCTCACGTTTTTGCAGTTGACTTGATCTTATTATTGAGAAACGACAAGTTAGCTGTATTCTTCCTTATCGAGTAGATCGAGCTTGTTATGTATTCTGATAGCTTGGGAACTGTGACGTTGTTACGCAAACTAAATAAAAGGAACATCGCGTTGTTAAATAAAGCGATACAAATTGTACCGGGTGGTTTTGTCGAGTGTGAACACGAACGTACCTACATAATTATAATTAATATACCTTACATCTCACGTACATGTACTTCCGACAGTGAGACGTACTCATACAGGAACAAGTCATAAGGTAGGTAATGTAAGAGAATGTGGCGAGTCACTAGTTTTTGCCACTGCTCGCTCAAGGCTCTCCAGTAACTTTTAATGGATTAATACAACGATACACGATCGTAAGAAACCACATTAAAAGGTTCATCAAATGTAAACAAGCTTAGGATCGTATTTAATGATACCTGTATAATTGCGCAAAGTGTAATAAATCTTGGTATCTAGACGCTAAATGCCTGGTAACTTAGTTTACTTTATTTTGCATAATACTCGTACTTCCATTGTTGTGAGACACTTCCTGTACAATAGAGTTAAAATTGAGAATAACTGTATTTTTAGATCATTACCGTATTTAGGTAGTGATCTAGGTATAAGAATATAAATTGTCAATATAAAGATTTGAAAAAAGAAGCTCTATGGGATAGCTCCCATAGAGCTTTTTTTTTTGGATAAGCTGTAGCTTTTCGTATCCACAATCCGAATATGTAGGCCTTGAACGAAAACGCTACAAATGAGGTTAAAATTAATATTTAAAACACAAAGTACCACCCTAATCCGTATCAACTAAACTTAGATGGAGTCACCGTTACCAACGTTATAGATCTCATTTTAAGAACGGGAAATACCTATTTGATTATAGGTAGTAATTTTCTCATAGTTTTTACATACCTACTTACATATTACATACCTATTCGTTTAAATACCCCGAAAAACCCGTATAGTTGATAAAACCGCAAAGTGTCACGCACGACAATTTTACGAAGAATAAGGGGTAAAAAAATACAGCTTGTTATTATCTACGTCACGTTTGAAGCAGGTTTATTTAGTTAACTGTACCTGGTACCTCTTAAAAATGTCAAACATTCGTTAACCTATCGATACACATGTCAAATAATGATATTAACCTACTTCTAGACAAAGTCTTGCAAAAAACAATGTCAGCAAAATAATCTTGGAGAAATACTGTCTATGAAGAAAATAAGGTGTTTATAATACGTAGGCAACGTCTGTTTAAACTTATAACATCCCTTTCAACTTTGTTGTGATTGAGAAAAATAAGACTCTTGAACTCTAAACATAAACAGTAATTGGTTTATATACAGAATTTCAAGTCAACTGTGGAAAAACCTGTATATAAAATAATATAAACATACTTTTTTTTTTCCTTGTATGACATTGCGCAGATTTGTATCCTACCTACAGGATGCATTAACATTTTACCCAAGACAGGTGGCACTTTCTGACAGCTGATGTTATTTTGATTAAAAAGAACTGTTTTTTTTTTGATACAATAAAGAAATCGAGGTTAAATGCATAAAAAAAGAAAAGTACAAAAAGAAAAAACAGACCATGGAGGTGGATCTTTGTATACCTAGCTTAGCTTATTTTTAAAAAGCATCTGTAGTAGTTTTAATTAAAATATTGCACGAATCCAAAATTAGGAGTCATTGCTAAAAAAAAAACAGAGAAAGAAAAAGTTCTCAAAATTTTGTGAAAATCTGCAAGCTTTAATAAGCGGGCAATTAAGTTAATAAAAACTTGGTGCATAAATGTATGCTACAGATTCGTTGTACAATTAATCTGGAGCATGCACTAAATAGATTATAATGTTGATAAACTTACGTGTGATAAAGTTAAGAAGTAGTGAAGTAAAACGGCCAAAGGTAGTGGGGGTCAATCAGGCCGCGACCGGTTCAACGGGACCGCGCAGACAGACTAAACAGTTCGAGGTCTCGCAAGCCTTTATATATTCGTAACAACTTCTCGATACAATGGCTTCTTTTCATTCATAAACTATTTTGGTTTTAATACTGCGGCAGGGATAGATAGAAGTAATAGCTTTTGATTGAAATAATTTGGCCAAATCACGTTCAACTTCGACCAAAAAAAGATTTAAACGCGTGTTTACGCTTTGTCGATTGCTATACAGCACCTATTACCATGTCATGTTTAAACACTCAACGATTGCGCGAGCGCAATGTTGTGAATTCGACTCGGATAGGTAATTCAAGGCCCATCCCTGTGACCAGCACATCCGCTGACTATTCAGACAGACCAATTACATTTGTACCCACGACTGCCTGACAGCTGCACTAATTTACAAAAAAGACAAAAATGTCACACTGAATTGAATATTACTCAGGTTCGAATGACATGACACTGCTCGACAGCATAATGACAGCGTTTAGGTACTACTCACAACCATAATAATCAGCCTAACATTATAAGTAGTTTAAAAAGTATAAAAATTCCAATAGTTACAGGCTTCACGCATAACAACAGCTGTACCTACCATCAAATAGCTTACTTGCTCTCTAGAATCCGCAAAGGAAAACTCGGTTTTAGAACGTTCCGTTACCGGATTAACCACGATAAATATACAGGATGAAATTGAATACATGCGACAAATCGAAATGGGAGATTGTACTCATCATTATGAACAACTTTTACTATGGGACCAAACCTGAAAGCGCGAAAAAAAACAGCTGTTCCCTACATTTTGACGACTTATGCGAACATAAATGTAGGGAACAGCTGTTTTTTTTTGCGATTTCAGGTTTGGTTCCATAGTAAAAGTTGTTCATAATGATGAGTACAATCTCCCATTTCATATTCATATTCAATTTCATCCTGTATAGTCGATCGATATAGTAATCATACCTTTTTCGCCCAACCTTCATATCGTACTTTTACAGCTTAGGCATTATAAATTGAAATATTTGATAAATTCTTAATCTCGACCACTGATTGCAAATTACTTAATAAACGTCATAGAATAACTAATTACAATTTACCTTAATTTTAATTTCTTTAAAATCGTTCCTGACAGCTATACGAGTATATATTTCTGCAAGTTTATATCTAGGTACATAATATGTACCTAGATATAAACATGCAGAAAACATATCATGCGATTTTCATCAAATTCATCTTGCTAATTGCCATTTAATTATTTATTTGCTAGCCTATCTAATAATTGCCAATT
The DNA here is from genome assembly GCA_963669345.1 of Gortyna flavago. Classification (NCBI taxonomy): domain Eukaryota; kingdom Metazoa; phylum Arthropoda; class Insecta; order Lepidoptera; family Noctuidae; genus Gortyna; species Gortyna flavago. The sequence goes on from OY770131.1 coordinate 7,761,006, forward strand.
ATATTTTGATTAACCAGTACCTAAATGTTAACTGATAGTTTCGCGTCTAAGATGAAAATGCCTAGAGAATGTGTGTTGGTACCGTGGTTGGTACATCAATGGATATAATAAGAAATGAGTTGGTACCTATGAGTAGGTATACAAAAGGAAGTCTGAAAGTGTCACAGGTGACTGAAAAGTTGTGTGGAAACCGGTTGTCATGGTATGGCCATGTGATGCGGAGAAATGAGGAAAATGTCGTAAGGAAAGTTTTGAGTGTGAATGTGGATGAATATAAGAGTACTTATGTGAATAGGTACCAAATGAACGATGGATGTACTGTTTGAAATATGATCTGGCTATAAAGGGGATGACTTCTATGTTGTCGACTAATGGGTATGGAAGACAACGACAATTAAATTGGAAAAACGGGCCAGAGAATGATGATGCTAATTAGCATCACAGAGCAGCTGTTTTAAAATAGCAGTAGGTTATAGCAGTAGGTATAATCCGTATAATAAACCCAGTGTTTTATGTGAACCTCAGAAAATCAACTCAGCCTATCGCAGTCCACTGCTGGACATAGGCCTCTCCCAGGCTGCGCCACAACGCTCTGTCCAGCGCCTTCCGCACCGTTTGTGTACCTCTTAAAATAACTGTTTTTATAAATATTACATTTTTGTCTACATAAATACACAATGGTAATTATTAAACATATAAAGTTATTTTAAGTGTTTACATAATTTAAAACGCTAACAATCTTAAAATAATAATAGTATGTACAAGTAGGCATATAAAAAAGAGGGGAAATAATCAAAGGGCATCAAAAAATTCGTCCGCATAGCTGTCAACAGGAAACGTGCCACGTTATATGGCAATGCTGATTCTTTGGCAATAAAAATAGGCCAGCCATCTGGTCACGTGAAAAGTAATGAAAATTAATTTTAATATATATTAATTTACAGATAGTTAAGATAAAAATAATGGTGGAGCTTTTAAAGGAGAGCAGAGGCTTTTGATAACTCAGCTTACATAGTCCACATCCGTTAACCGAACCGAGCTCTTTTAGTCTGCGATATGGAAACGATAACCTTTCCAAAAAGTTCTCCACGTATAGGTACCTCACCCTAGCTTCTTAAAGCTATCAGGCACTATCAGCCCATGCCCCATCAGCTGGATATATTATCACATTGCTTGCGGCATGGCTGTCTTCACTCCTTTGATTAGTGAGTACAAAAAGAATTTGTAATTTGTCTTTACCAGTAAACAATGCGTGGTTGCAAATCGAAGTCAGAGTTCAAACATAATTAAATGTAATTGTATAGCTACCTCCATTGTTATTTAGCGCTACAGCGAAGCTTCTTGGAAAAGTGCATCCATATAATAAAAGCATTGTGCACTAAGATCTCGACCATTTTAGTTTAGTCGTGACCACCAACCGCTGTCCCTGAATAGTGCGGTGTTGAGTGTTATTAAATTACTCGCTTTGTCCAAATCAAGCGCACTTTACGTCACCCCCTGCTGTAATTATGAGAGCAATTACACCTTAACGCCGTAACTATTAGCAGAAAAGGCAGCGTAAACAAATTTTCCCACGCGTAGCACTCCTCTAGGCAATACTTCTATGTACTCTTTAAAAATATGGTACATTTTGAGTTGTTTTACATAAATGATAATAAAACTCACAGAGTCACAGCATCTAGTTTCCCAAAACATACTCCTGCCGCAAATTGCCGCCACATTCTCATGCAAAAAGTTACTACCAGTTCATACAACATAACAGTGGCAATAATCGTAAACCATCTCAGTTAGCCCAATTTTCTATGGTATACGTGTAATAACTTAATAAGACTACTTAGATCTCAAAGGGTTCAGATAACAGACAGCTGCAGCAGCTGAAAGGTACTACTTATTTCAGGAAATTTTAACTTCAATCCTGTACTTAGTTCATTATTGTTCTACCGTTGGTGCCTTTCAAGATTAGCCTAACCTCTAACGGAAAGCGGCAAACTCCGGCATGATATCAATTCCTCAAACTTACACCCAGTCCTGATTTTCTGATGATGAAGGGATAGGTTATATTGGTACAGTAACTAAACGTAGGATTGTTTTTTGATTCTTTACTTTCTATACTTAAGTACCTAGGTATGATATATTTTTCCATACCTCTCTACTTGTTAGTAGGGCTCGGAGCAACCGAGATCACATGTAAATACTTATTGCGAACTCCGGTTCGCAATAAGTACTTACGTTTATCTGTTGTGAAATGATCCATGGAAATTTGAGAACCATGGGAAGATAAATCTTCGAGAGTCTACACAGATTTACATCCCTCTCTAGGTAGATATTTATTTGTATGTATGTAGAGGACATAAAGGCAGGACAACAGTGCCTTTGGACAGGATCTTTTAGATGTTGTTTTTTTTTTTGCCACAGAACACATTACGCGTCTTAATTTATTATTTTGTATATAAATACATTTTTGCTTACAATTTGCATGCATCAACAGGTTTTCAAGGACATAATTAATTTCGTACCTACCTAAAAATTTAGTGCCGGGCCAGAAAATAAAACTATTTTCTCACAACTTGAACATTCTTAAAGGAGGAGGTTCTCAATTCGATTGTTTGCTGTTTTTTTATGTTTGTTATATATAAAAAACATACATATATGTATATAATATATCTCTGTCAATTGTAAATCGATTTCGAAAATTATTTTTTGTGTTAGCTTCATTAATACGTGTTTTTGCCACTTATTTATTTAATCTTTTCGCACAAAAAGTGAAAGTTAGAAAATGCGAACCCAACGACACTGACTTCCGAAATTAAAGTTATTTTTCACTTTGTAGTGTCTTTTTTGGAAGGAGGTTGTTTTTTTTTTTTTGTAAAATAGTTTTTTATTTGTTTTATTACTTATGTTTAGATATCGACACCTATCATATCTGTCGAGTGCCAGCTAATTTAATTTGACCCTGTATAAACTTTTGTCCCCAATTAACCCTTTAGGTGGGTGGCTGGAGTTGACTGGATGCGGACAGGGTGTTTTGGCGCAGTTTTAATATTTTTATTTAGTAGACTTATAGTAATCTCAGCTCACATACCTATCATTTCTAATTTCAATAAGTTTGTGCTGATAATTAAGGAGGAAGGTAGTCGTTATCAAATCAATTAAACTTTAACACCCTGCCCTCTCCTAAATGGTCATGGGTCTTCTTCTCATCATGACGTTACACACTAAAGGCGGGTTATTTCACGTCCACTTGACACATGCGTATACGTCAAAAATGGCGCTAACTATCGTCAAACCAGAAAAATGTCTAAATTATTTCATCACCACTGCTCTCAAAACGGTGAAAGAAAACATCGTGAGGAAACCGGCATGTCCTAGAACCAAAAATTCTCTGTATCCCAGCAGTGGGAACATTATAGGCTGATTATATGTATGTTACGTTAACCAACCAACCAACGTTTGAAACAACTGGCCCTAAATAAATCAACCATGTAGAACCTTGAATAGGGGTTTCTGTTCAAGGTAACAAGTATACTTACACAACGTTTGAAGTCCTTGGGAGCTTTACATACTCACCTTCATTATGGAAAATCCCACCTTCAAAAATATATGTAGGTACACACGACGACACATTAGGCTATACATTTCCAGTTTTAGTTGATCTCGCAGTGTATAGGCTTTTCGAACAATGAGAGGTCAGATAATACCTACTGGAAATGAATATGTCGTCGTGGATACATAAAATACGCAAAAAAAAATAGAACAACTTCCTCCTCGTGAATTTCGGTTTTTCCCAAACTACATGCAACATCTAATTTCACTTTGTTTTAAATATACCTAAGTTCTTCCTAGGCCTTCAAATGATCTCTTATGATTTCATCAAATCGGTTTTGCGGTTTTGCCGTAAAAATGTATCAAATTATACTTTACTTGTTATTTTCGCATTATCAAAAATCGTGTGCAGTACCTATGGACCAAAGGCTACTGCACATAGATCGATTTATTTGTATTAGTATTAGCGTTAGGTGACAGTTCCTCACATATTGAAATTAAGACCTCAGCCTGCGGTAGCACCCCCTAACTACATAATTGGAGCTAGAATGACGATGATTGATGTTATACTGCGAGAAAGTCTTCATTAAATATACATGAGCAGATTATTCATCTAACTACGTTAACGGCTTGTGATAGTAGTAAATATCTGATATGCGCGAACAATAAACTGTGTGTCGATGTCGGGAGCGTCTGGCGTCGCGTCGTCGCTCGCATTACTTCTCTCTGTTAGCGCGTAAGGCGCATTCTGCTTATCGAAGCGTTGGTAAAAGCGGGCGCCCATGCGAAACTGACTGATCTCCTCAACTAAACACGTATTCCACATAAATACATCGAAATAATTACCAATAATTACCACTTGAAACTATTATTATATTATCCAGAACACTAGTTTTCGTAGAGAAGATGGTAATTGCGTAATTGTCAACAAACCTATAAAAACAAGAGTTGTTTCAAAATCAATTTACTGGCTAATCGATAAATAATTACAACTACTATACAAAATAAGACGAGCTAACAATGGACGTAAACTAAATACAAAAATATAAAAATACAAAAAGGTACTAATAAATGAGAACAATAAAAATTATTTGGCACAGTGGCTTTCAACACCAATCGAAAAACTTACTCTACGAATATCTAACACAGAATTAACCAGTAGGTATCCACATGCTCAAAATAAATACTTTGACACTTTATAAGTTCCCTAAAATATGGAACATAAAACGCAAAATATAAGAAACGATCTACAAATGCAATGATTAGGCCTTAATTAAAATAATTTGGGGTTAAAGCAGTCTTTCAACACTGTGTTAGGAAGGGTTTTGATGATCAGCAGTTCCCTGTTCTCCTACAGTACAGGGCATAATCACTGTGTTCTTCGTCTTCCTCGCGCTCGTAGTCGCGATGCCTGTGTGGCGGGGAGTGGAACTCTGTGGGTCTGGAGTGATGTCTGTACTCAGTGTTGTGGGGCGAAGGTCGGCGGCGGTCGGGCCACCGCCTCCTGTTGCGGTCCTGGTAACTTGCGCGAGAAGGCCTTCGGGATCTGTTTCGGGTACTGCAACACACAAAGATTTTCATTAAAGTTTCTCCCATTTAAAGGACTTTCTCACTGGGACGTGGCGCAATTAACTACCGTCTTCTGATTGTGGCGAAATATGCTTATGAATAATGGACTGAATGAATAATGGACTGCATCAAGTTGAGGCAATAGAGGAGTAACCAAAAATAGTCTCAATTAAATTTACATTCGTATTGGATTTTTCATATATGCATTGTATGCATAGATTTTATTAAATAGCTTTTCTCGGTCTACCGTTGGTCTATCTATTAGATACCTACTGTTACCGAGCTTTGTACAAAAAAAAATACGAAAGCGACGTGGGAAATAAAAAATTGTGTGCGTGTCTCTTTGAAAATGACGGGTCGGATCAGCCTAACCTTTTCCCAACTATGTTCGGGTCGGCTTCCAGTCTAACCGGATGCACTGGATACCAGTATCTATTTTACATGCCTATCTGACCTCCACAACCTAGTTACTGGGCACGACCCTTGGTAAGACTGGTTATCAGAATTTCGGACGACCCGTAATGGCTGTCAATGAACCACGAATGACAGCCGTGACTAACGGCTTACGGGTATGATGGTATCAAAGAAGTCTCTGAACTTTAGTCATACCTTTCGTGTGTTACCGACACGCGTAACTGCTTACAAGTTTGCATAATTATGTAAAACATGATTTAATCTTTACGCGTGTTAATTTATAAAAAATTATTTGACAAACGATTGTTAATTGCCGCAAATGTATGTTGATATTGTAGAAATTGCCGCCCCAATCGTTTAAACACACGTACAAAATCGAAGGTCTCCAACAGTTAGATACCCTACACACCAATGGGGCTCAGAACATTGCGTGAAAATCCTAGAACATAATTTACATTACAACATTATCAGCATTCACGCTTATTACAACCAAAAGCATTTAGGTTCCATTGTTATCAATTTAAAACTGTTATGATAGAAGTTGATCAAATTGGAAAGTTCTTTCAAAAGATGTTCATATTACCTGTAGGGTCTCTTCTTGTACTGGGAAGGTTTCTTTATCTCGGGGCGACGCATATAGTCATCCTCTTCTATGTTCTCTGGGTCCTCATGCACTGGCTTCGTGTGGTGGAACACTGGCCTCACGTAGGGAATGTGCACTGGATAGGGCTTCTCCACTGGCACTGTCACCTGCACCACACATTACAAGAACAATAACATTCTAGACACAAAAACAATGGTTGTACAGTCACACGCACCTCAGTCCAAGGTGCTAAACATTTCAATTTGTTTCTCTAATGCCATGTAATTCGCATGCTCTACGCTACTATTACGAAGGAAAAAATTATACAGTCTCCATGCAACAAGTTGAATGCGGAGAAAATTAAAATCATTAACCGTGTAAAGGAATAATTTTCATAGATTTCCGTGAAAGATCTTTAGATTGATGGATGCAAAACATGCAAAGTTAACACAAGTAAGTTCTTTGAGGTACCCTGCCTAATAAACAACTGAGAAATGGACTACCACCATCAGATCCACGTAGTCAGCTTTGCATCTAAATGCTAAGTAAACGTTGTCGACCGCGAAATCGTTGCGGTATCGTTGTGTAAACTAAAGCGTTGTTTCATTGACACGTACACTTAGATACGTGCACATCACTGCCCTGTAACATCGAGGACACTAACCTCCTTTTCAACAGGCACAGGGACTAGCTTCTCTACCGGGTAGGGAACCTTTTTGTAGACGGGGTAGGGCACTGGCTTGATGATAGGCACGGTGATCTCACGCAGCACGGGCACCGCGACCGGCCTAGACATCGGCACCCGCACCGGGAACGGACGCGGCACCGGAACGATTACCGGATGAGGGACTTCTATCTGCAAGTTTATGTTTGCTCTACACAACCCGCTTATTACTATTATAAGTACTTTATTATTATTTAACATCTAGATTCAAGTGGATATGTTCATCTTGGGATAGAAACTCCGAATATCGATGTTGTTAATAAATGAGACGAACAATAATGAACCTGGTTGAATTGGGGTATGAGGTAACATTATTCGTTAACGAAATTAATTTCGGGGCTTAGTAGATATATTTTACTTGTTGCAAAGTCAATGATTGGATGCATACAAGACATTTGGTGATCAAGTAGAAAGTAAAACAACACGCGAACACTTAAATTATTTTCTATTAAAAATATTTTCCTAGTCCCTGTCTACAAAACAATGTTATCAATTCACCAATCTAATAAGTGATTCTTTAGATTTATTAACCTAGTGCTTATTGCCTAGTAAAAGTAAAAGCATATATTTTATTTATCACGAACGCTTAGGCTTTCTTCTGTCCTTCTAACAATGCATACAAATTATCTGTTACTGCTCTACTTGTACCGAAATCGAAGGAATGGTAAAAAGTGAAATTGTTAGTACTACGCATAATGCATGCCATGCAACAGCTACAAGGTAAAGTACGATGGGTGAACGACCACATGCATGGTGTATACAGTTTCATTAGGGTTACATAAGTTGGTAACAGGGGATCCACAAATACATACCTAGACCTAATATTAGTTAATCCTCAACAATTTCTTACAAACTTCCAAGCCGTAAAAACCGTGTTTGGTGTTAGCAACTATGATTTTTTTTCTCCTAAGCACCTAGTAGCTTTTCTTTACAGTTTTCCTAGTAGGTGTGTACCTACGAAACCCTCGGTAGCAATGTAATGCGCGCTTGCTTGCCTTTTCATTACCAAGTTCAGCGCAGCGTGTACGCAGATTAACAGCTAATGTTTTAACTTTCATGTGAGCTTCGTTACGATCACTTAAACACCTCGCATTGGAATATACAATATTTGATATTTTTTATCTGTATTCCTAACTTTATATGATTATAGCCGACATAATGGTAAGATTATTATGGCTGATTGCTTTCAGCGACATAAAACCTATTCTCTCCGAGAAAAGTCTCCCACGGGTTTCCTACGAGCCATTTAAGATTCGATTTAAACTTCGTGTAAGCCCTATCTTTATTGAACAGAAGATAGACTGACCAGTTACCTATTGCTTTCACTACTTACAATAGCAGCTAATGTAGCGTGACTCCAGGGAGGTCGTCGAGCTCATTATCGACACCCAACTACTCGTTAAACCATCGATCTAGGTGCACTTACACAATTTCCATATTTTGATTTCTTTTTGCGTCACTTTCCAATTGCATTTATTATAATTATTATTTTCTTTACTTTTATCACATGTATGGTTTATAATCCCGATCAAGTGTTATATTACATGATTTCTCCTGGGCGCACGAACGCGCATCATTTTACTGGCCGAGGAAATTAGTGCGCGACGTGAGTTGTCTGCTTTTCCGATCCGCATTCCATCATATCATAGGTTTTTTTGCTGTATTATACACATAAATAGATAAACAGACTTTGTTAACATGATCATTTACAAACATAAAAAAAATTATCACTTACCGGGTACGGTTTCGGTATCGGCACATGCATTGGTCTCATTTCGGACCCGTAACTTTCATAATCTCGGACTGGCACATCTTTGTATTTCGTCTTCAAGTAAGACTGTTTCCATTTTTCAACTAGGTTTTTGAATTCATTATCATTGTCAAAAACATTATTACTGGGCTTGAATGTTGGTAAGTATGTTGGGTGTGAAGTATCGTGTGTTCTAAGACCCAGTAAATCCTCTTCAGATTTGTATCTTGTGTCGAAAAAATCTTTGGTCCAATCGTTCGTTGGTTTGTTCAGTTTGTGAGGTCTGCTGTGATGCGCGTGCGGCCAATCAGACAACTTGTTTTCTGTAGCTTTTGGGTAGCTTAATTTATGGGGCCTTTTCGGAATATTTACCACGGTATCGCTGTTAATTTCGCCGTAATGGATCTTTTTTGGATGGTCCTTGAAGGAGGAATAATCTGCAGCTTTGAAATTAGTACCCCAATATGATGTCGTAGACGTAGTGGGGAGAGTGCTGAAGGAATTCTTGAATTGGTTCAAATATTCACTTGCTTTAGTTTTATCTTTGAATAAAACGCTACTGTAATCGTCATCTTCATTAAATTCAGGCAATTTCTTGAAATTCGTATAATCCGTTTCTGGATATTGATAATTTGTCAAATCTACTACATTGCTACTTGCTGGTACTATTTCATCGGGATTAAAGGGTTTCTTTGGTTCACTGACATCATATTTGAAATTCATTTTACTATAATTTGTGGAATAGCCGTAGCCTTTTATAGAGGAATCCTTCCAATTTGTGAAGTCATTACTGTAATTTCCAGACGACCATGATGGTTTATGCTTGATTTTCTTTTTTTGTTCAGAAGGTTTATTAGTATTTGCATTATTTTTATGGCGTGTGTTAACATGGTTGTAAGTTATATCTTGATCAAAAAATGAATTTGATTTTGTAACCGACTTATCACTAGATTCTTCATTATTTTTAATATTGTATTGATCTGCTAATTTTGGTGAGGAATCCATAAACTTGTTATTGTTGTTATTATAATTAAAGTTGTTAGAAAAAGCATTTTCCATTTGGTTGTTTTTTATGGAATTTTGTGGACTTAGCGGTTGATTGTTTCCCGAGAAAAACTTACTGGTATCTAATTCGGTTTGATAGTATGGTTTTAAATTTGTAAAGTCCACTACTCTTGGAAACGTTAGTACGTTATTCTGTACACTAGAAGAAGCTGGTTTTCCAAAGTCCTCATTTTCAGTTTGATCATAGTTTTGAACATTGTTGTTGGTATTTTGATAATTACCACCGGACTCACTGTATGTAGGTTTATTTTCATGAGTTGACTCTACATCAGGGAAATGTAAATACTTCTCATCCGCCAAACTTGAATAACCATTATTAAACACATTGAATTCAGTATGATTAAAAGGACTCATGGCTCTGTACTTATGTCTTGAATTTATTTTAGTGCCGTACACTGGTGCATCGGAGTCTTCTGGATTTTGTCCATTTGTGTCTTCAGAATCAATGTTTTTATTTTGTTCACCAGTTGTACCAAAATTGGGATTGTTAAAAAAGTTCATGGAACCAGATGAATACTGTAACATACCGGATTGCCCCATGTTGTCTTCGTTTCCTCCGAAGGAGTGACCGTCAAACGTCTGAGGACCATAATTCCCACCAAATCCTGATGAATCCAAGGAACTGGGAAATGCTGGAGCGTATAATCTTGTTGTCGATTCTTGATTCTGATTGGCACCACTCAGGAAGGTGGCATAATCCGGTGAGGTCGGTACAAACCCATCAAAGGAACCAACATCGTTAAATCCGAAAGTTGAATATGCGACCACATTAGGTTGTATGGTGGTTGTCTCGTCTTGATCCTTAGGCCGTTTATTTTTTTTGGTTTTCTTTCCGCAGACAACATTACTAATAACTAATAATGCTATTAACGTAAAATAAAGTTTCTTGTTAAACATATTGGTTTAATCACTGTTACGGGTAACGACGTTACATTGTACGTGAACGTGAGACACGAAAGGAGTTCGATTGTCGACTGAACGAGGGCGCGTTACGGCACGCTCATGAAGCCGCGAGCCACGGGCTGGAGTCTCCTCGCTGACCGCCGGTGGACGTGTCTCCCGTGTCCTAAGAAAACGAAAGCGTTTTACGCTTCAACAACTCTACGAATTTCCCCAACTAATTATTCGCTAATAATACGTTCGATGCATTCAATAATAGTTAATAGGTAGCTGATGATATTAATGCAACGCAGGTAATTGGCTGCTCGTGTCATTTGAAAAGTCGTCTTCCGTCATAGTAGGTAACAATTTTTTTTTAAGTTGCATACACATTAACGGTATCATAAATCATGTTATCGTACAATCAACAGGATTCACCGATGAAAATCAATTCAGTATGTTTCCGTTGAAGGGACGACGAGCAACAACATGGTGATGGTGGCAAACAGACAGTAGGGGTAGGCACCTACTGTGTTTATCTACTTCCTACATCCTATTGATGTAGCCAGGATGTAGCAAGTAATGTCTATTTGCCGACGCCATAGTTTAGTTTGTTAATTGTTTTAGTTAAGTTAGGATATAAAATTATTATTTTAATTAATCAATTAAGTAGGTATAAGTTGTTTTTCACTTACATTTAATTTTAATTCTGAATAAATCAAAGTAGACTGAGAAAAACATATATATTATAAAATATACTAAATCCAGATTCTAATTTTGCGGTTATTCTGTTTATCCACTCCAAAATATCCACCCTAAGTGGGATACACGGAAACGCATGTCCGAGAATCCACCCTAAGCGTATAAATTACGTTTATACAACTAGGCCCAAAAACAGAAATAAACGAAATAGTGTATTCACGATCATAATGAACGCATAATTCAAGAACGCATGACAAAGGTCAATAAATGTAGGTAGGTAGAGCCGAGCCCATGTGGTATTGATATTCTCAATGTGTCACATGCCTTAGATTTCTATGTTGCATTTTTTCCTCAAGTTTTCGAAACTGTTAACTGTGAACAAACACAGTGAGCACATATTTGTTAAACAAATGACAGTGGCCCCAAACCTAGTTAATTCTTGTTATTACTAACTAAAAACATTTATGTAGGTCCCTACAGTTCTACTAAATTATAAACATTAAGACTAATCTCGAAAAGTCATAACAGGCGCTTTACTTTAAGTAAATTCTCAAAACAGTGAAGAAAAACATCGTGAGGAAACCGGCATGTCCTAGAACCAAATATTCGAAGACATGAGACACCAACCAAACTGCACTGGGCCGGCGTGATGGTGGATTACGGCCTAGTCCCTCTCACAGAGAGAAGGCATGTGTCCCAGCAACGGGAACATTATAGGCAGATTATGCAGCATGCTAAGAGTGTCCGACCACAGAACACATATGGATAAAGGCTCAAATCCTCAAGTTTTTTGGTGACCGTTACGATTGATAGGTAGTGTAACTAAGTTATTTGGCCAAAAGCGGACTGTTTTGTTGCTGTTTGCTATTTATTATTGTTTTTGAGGGATTCTTGATCCTCTTAGGAGAGGAAATTACCTGTAGAATTAAGTACTACAACATAGTCATTGACAAATTAAGCATAATCAGCCTATAATATTCCCACTGCTGATCTGGTACACAGACCTCTCCAAATCAAGAGGGAGTGGGCCGTCATAAATTACGCGGGCCCAGTGCGGTTTGGTAGAAGTCGCATGTCTTCCGATTTTTTGGTTGTAGTAGATGCTCGCTTCCTCACTATGTTTTCCTTCACAGTCTTGAGAGCACTGGTGATGAAATTATTTACACAAAGTAAAGCGCCTGTCTGTGTTCGAACCCACGACCTACAATTTATAAATCGGAGCCGATACCACTGGGCCACCACTGCTTCTACAAAATACATGAAAGAAAACCTTTAAATGCTGAAATGCTGAAGGCAATTTTACTAACAAAGTTGAATAACAGTTGGACGCTGATAAAAAGTAGTTGAATTCACCTACAGCTAGTGGTCCTAGGGACTAGAAAAGGACTCATCAATCAATCAATTCAGCCTATCGCAGTCCACTGCTGCCCATAAGCCTCTCCCAGGCTGCGCCACATCACTCTGTCCTATGCCTTCTTAGGGTGGTCGGTTTATCTAGCTGGGGGGTGTCCCAGATCCCACGCTACGCTTGCCGATACGCGGTCTCCAGTCGAGGACTCGTCTGCTACACTGGCCATCGGTCCTCATGAAATCGACTCATACTACTTACCTAATACAATTTGATGGCCCATGTGACCGCTTCTTATTTACTACGTAATGACGTAAATTATGTTGGTTTGGCTTTGTTCGATAGCACAATTAACTAATGTCAAAATAACTGTGCACGCTATTGGCGCTTCATTTCATTACAACGGGAAGTCTTAGCTAATTGATATCTAATCGATTTGGATTTTTCACTTTTTCTGTACGCTGTACTGTACTTCCATGCAAAGGATAAGGGGTGCTACACATTTGTGCGGGTCGGCATGATTCGGCGGCAAAATCGTGTAGGTATATATTTTACCGCCCGGCTGTGAAGAATCGTGCCGAATCAATCACCCGAACAAGTGTGCAGCACGCAATAGTTCAAACTGAAATGACAGGGCGCGCGTAACAGCTAAATAAAAAAAAATCTTTAATTTTTCTACTAGAGATGAATTCCTCCCTTATTCTGCCAAAAATACAAACTACATCATCAACATCTACAACGCCACATGCGAACTGCGCATCACACTGACGCTATGCAAAATCGGGCACACAGCGTCCCGACCTCAATTGTCGCGCAGTAGCCCACTAGACACAACACCCGTCTGGTAGGAGGGATCTCCCTTTTCCATGAAGGATGTGTGAACTTTACACCCATACCCATACCTCTAGCACTACTTTATAGAATGCAATAAATAAATTAATACGAAAACCCCCATCTGCGATAAACTAAGAAGGCACTTGCCCAGCTGATGAATTAAGCAATTCCGCCTACGAGTGTATTGCTATTAGGTAAGTAATCTTGGCTTGGGGATTAGGTTCCAAGAGACCCCAAAGGTTCCAGACTTGCGAGCCACCCGCAAGTATGGTTCTCGGTGAGGTACACGGTTGTTTGGGTTTAACAAAAAACAATGAAATATTCTAAAACATTTTTATTTGTCTATGCAAATCATTTTCATACAGGTTCCATGTCATACTATCAATACAAAGAGTAAGTTAACTTAATCACTACTTTCGTCAATAATGTCGCACTTTAGATGGCCACGATGCAGCTTCCGAAGCCTATAACTAGCCTTCATTCATGAAGGAGCCACTTTGTACTAAGTTACCAATAACTTAACAATAATTTTAACAGAAAAGGAAAACATTTTTTTAAAGAAAATCATAGCAAGTGAAAGAATAACAAGTGGAATGATAGTTAGCTACATGTTTTTTTTTTTTTTAATTTTGGTATATTTGTGAGAATCGTCATCCTACTACAATCTAACTTATAACGATAAATAATTAATACTCTGAAAGTAAATAACAAGTTTATATAAATAGGCACACTAGAGAACATAATAATTATAATATTATGTTAAATGAAATTTATACAGGGTCAAATTAATTTAGCTAGCGAAACTGCGCAGACGTGATGGGCATCGATATCAAAACACGATATAACAAAGAAGAAATTAATTTGATGATTTTTTGTGGGGTTATTGATGGCTGTATTCACTACGCAAATTCGCAGTATACACAAAGAAAATGCAAACAATACACTAAACTACTGTACTGTTTGTGTAAACTTCACAGAAGTGATTAGTATTGAAATCTAAACACAAGAAAACATATTTTTTCAACGCATACTTCAAGTAACAACACTACCAGCAGTCGTTGACCCCTAATTTTTTTTAAATTATATTTGGATATCGATACTCATCACCTCTGCCGAGTTTTGCTAGCTAATTTAATTTGAACCTGTATAGCGAAAATTATAGAATGTCTGGTGGATATATAAGATAATTGTAATAAAAATAACGACCAGTCGAACATTACTCAGAGATTCATCGAATTATATAAATAGCAAGCTTCAAATCATTCGGCAGATGGCGACTGAATCACTATAACTTCCAGGCATTTTAAATAACTCTATCTTAAATACGAAGTAAATGTTACTCATTATTATTGTAATTGTTTAACATCTACTAGGTGTAATGATTATTTAAATGTATCTTCGGGGTTACTACGAATATCGATTAAACTTTGAAAACCTGCAGTCACCTCCAGGCATCTCAAATATATAAAAATACTTTTCTATCACTTTCATGAACACTTCAAATTCTAATACACTGGTCAACTATTAATTGGAGTCATTAATAAGAAAGGCCGATGAGGTGCAAGGGTCTGTAGAAAATTATAAATTTTATATAATATTATGTGCCCATAAAGCTATTTGTTAAATTCACAATATTTATGATTAGGCTTCAATTGTAATGTATTTGAATATATTTTTCAACCTTAATATTAGGTATGTTAGTACGGGTAATATCTATTTAGGATCCACTCTACTTTTCATAAGATTTCTACTCTGACAATTAAATATGTATTATATTTTAATATTTCTAATCCATACATCTGTAAATTGCAAACATCTATCTACCCTCTATAATAATTAATGTCATAAAATAGTTAATACAATTATTACTTTGACAGTTATCCCTAAATCATATTATAGCGAAAGATAGGTTCATAGAGTACAACAAGAACAGTAAATGCTTACGAATGAACGCTACGAATGTTAAGATTTGTGACGTCAAAAAGTTTAGAAAAATATTTGTAATCTCTTGTTTGAAGTCGACATTACCCCCTATTTATTACAACACACGCAGTCGATTCCTCAGTCATATAGTTGTTCGATATATTACGTATTAGTAAAATTAAATAATTTTGTGCATAAATAAAAAATAAAAATGTTCGAATCAATACCATGAGGTTAGCAGGTAACAGTACAACTAACACTCATTATAATGTTAATAATAGTAAATAACAAATAAATCGCTACCGTTTATAATTTTGTGACACTTTAAGTGACCTTTTTCGTTGAAAAAAAGATTAAAGCATAGCTGTTCGACTTAATTCATAAAATAACCAATTATTATAATCAATCAAGCTTTGGCAATCAAAGCGTATCACTCACACCGTCAGCAACACTCGCTCAATACTTATAATTACAGTGCACTTCCGATTCCTCAATCCCGTATTTCATTTAATTTACCCTTGAAATGTTTCACTTCAATATAGTTCCACCTAGGCCCCAGACCAAGTTGCTCAATGTTTCCATCACCCTGAATTAGTGTGACTATGTTAGTTAGAGTTACGTACTAATACACAAAGATGGCGCTAATCACAGACAACATTCATGATGTGCGACTACTTGATCTAACAATAATTTAGTTTTTTTTTTCTTTTATAGCTGGTTTGAGTACCAAAGGGGTTAAGTGAATATCAACGTATTAACAGCTCTTACAAAAAACTAGCCAATCTTAGAGGTTGTGTTGTTTGCCGATGTTACTTCAGCAAAACTGAGGTTAGTAGAGGAGCGGATCAACAAAATTCAGGATTCATTATTGAATTTGACAGGTGAGGTGATGCGGAGTGTACTATGCGATCAAAATAAGAATAGGACTGGCCTCAAACGAGGACTTACCAACTTCCCATGTATAGTCAGGATAAAGGATTGTTTAGCTAATTGATTTTCAGCTAAAATTGTCGGTATATTTAAATAACAACTGTAATTCTTTATTAGTCTTTCGAAATGGCTATAACATGACAAAATGATGCCGTGTATCAATCTGCTAAACTGTACATTTCCCTGACTGTACAAGTGACGCTAGTGACGTTAGTCTGAGACTTCAAACGTCACAATAAGGCGTCAACGTCAATCGCGTTCTAATTTTGATCGTGTTGAAGGTACGTTTGGTAGAGGATGGGGTTACGTTCAGTGCGCGGAGGCGGCGGGCGCGGGCGCGGCATGGCGCAGGCGCGCGCGGATCTGTTGCAGCGTGGGGTTGGCGCCAGTCTCGGGTTCCTCTGGCACTTGCTCCGCTTGTTCCAGACGACGAGCTCGCTCTGCTATCGCACGCTCGAGTTCTGGAATGATAACAAGGAGGCTGTTAGTAGGTTGAGCTGTAGAACTTAAAAGAGTACCTTAGGAAGTGCTTCTTGGTACGAGCAACTACCCGCTCTACAGCCCTACAGAGTAGACAATTTTTTCTCTAAAACCGTAGTTTATGCAAAATTGTGTTGCTGCATTTGCCTTTTAGCGATCGGTGGCGCAGGACAGTAGTGGTCGTTACACTGAACTGAAGATCCCGGAGCCCCTCCGTATTTGCTAAGGACGATCATCGTCTGGTTTTAATCGTGAAAATCCGGCCTAGCTCTATGCTGATTAAGTAGGTATGTATATGGGAAAAAAATGTTATCATAAATTTTATTGAAAGCGCAAGTTAAGGTGAGCCGGTCTTTGCGAACAGGTAGGTACCTACAGCTCTAATACCTGGGTAAAGGCCGACAGCACTAGGTAACAGGAAAATAAAACGTTGATGCTCTCTAACTCAAACTGATTTCTAGAATTATTACCGACTCTTGTAAACCTGTTCTGTCATCCGCATCTTATCCCTCAGATCAGTGAAACTGATGTTCTTTAAAACTGGATTATTTAATGGCGTGTGTGTAGTGGACAGTGTATAAAACAAAAGCTGCTCGAGTGAGCTAACCCTACTCTGCGGCTATTACTCTGCGACAATGTGGGTCATTTTATGATTATTTTTTTTGTTTAATTTTTATTATTCTCTTTGTTCTGTTAGTTTTTTTTCTAGGTCTGGCAGTTTGAGGAATTTATGTGGCCTACCCAAATGTCCTTTCTTTGGTATTGTTCGTCGAATCGTTGAGCTCCTTAAGTTTTGAGTTGAGCTGCACGATTTCTGACAAATGCTTGCACTGACTGGACAGGTCCTCTCAATCTGTGTGGTTCTTTCCTCAAAAGACCATCTCAGACATTGATCTACATGGTCTTCATATAACCTGACCAAGATTATGTCTGGACTTTAAAAGAGACTGTGACTTCTGAGTTTGTTTCGGCCTTTCTTCTCAGAGTAGTCAGATAGGAAACGCCGACCTCATCTAGTTTTATAAAAAATATGAATGACGTGTAAAAGTGTTTGTGCAAAAATACTTACAAAATAAAAATCATTTATCATTTATCATTATCATTTATTACGCTAACGCTACAGCAATTTCCGAGTTTGCTGGATACACACAGTTAATGACACATTTAATTAAATGCAACACAAACGATACTTAATGAGTCTATAAGGAAATCACCGCAAAACTTGTCAGGTTTTATATATTACAGTAATTTCTCCCACGTCTGACCAATCGGAGTTCGGACGGACGGGAAATAAACAGATGCAGTTTCACTTTCATCCAACCTTGGTCATCGACATCCACACCAACCAAATTAGAGAAAATTGTTATAAATGTTCACAAGTATTCACAAACCCGATGCTATTGAGTTAGAATTCATTTACATTGTGTGCTTACAAGGAATGTGTCCACAATTATTGGCCTTCGAGGTGAACGGCCGCTGAGTGCACCTGCGCCTCATATCGAACTGCACCCGATAAAGAGCCCGCGTCCAAATATGTGAGCAAAAAAACGCCATACGAGTTTTGAGGAATCCCGATTTAATCGTCGACAAATGTATTTGAGAGTAAAAGTAGGCTCAGCAAATAACGCTCGTTATTTTTTATTATCTTGAATGATCACACCACGTAATGGCCAATAATAGGCAATCTTAGTAGTAAGATTTGATTAAAACGATCAAGATACGTAACCATAGGTCACCGCACCGGATGCAGCACGTGCTTGCTAACAAGTTTAATAATTCAGTTACCTAATGTTATATCAAATACGTGATAATGCGACTCTGATGTAATAAGTAAAACTACACGCTTTTGTATCCTGACCGACTGACACCGTTGCCTACATAATACATCAAACTTTTATTACAACTTAAGCCTACTTGTAAGTTGACGGCGAGTAATGGGTAGCTCGCCGTCCGATCAGGACCAGGCCCGTGCTGGACGGCACGTATGTGTTCAGCATTGAAGAAGGGGCCCGTCAGGGCCGAAGCCTGCCGGGAAAGCGGGATTGTCCGAAAGGGTTACCGCTACCCCGGAACATAAAGGGCTACGGAAGGAACACGGATGGGTTTTAGTCAGTAAGAGTCTGACACTCCCTTCCGCTCCACCCAGAGCGGCAGGGGTCATTTGAAGATTTCCCATCCTTAAAAAAAAAAGCCTTGTAAGTTAATATCTCGACCTGCGATCACTAATCCACCTAGTAATCGCGAACTATACATATTCAAATATTGGTTATTAATTAGCAAACATTCGCCGGATGTTTCTGATAAGCGCTGTTATCGCAAAGTTCCAGTAGCTTTGAACTATTGTTATAAACTGGGCTAACTATAGTCGCGTAAAGGCGTAAAACTTGTTTTTATTTTAACGCTGTTAATACTTCGGAGATTACTCGGACACGTGTCAATCATGTGCAATAAATATTATCATGTATCAGAATTCTAACAGATTGTGATATAATAACCAAATCACGCGTCGTCTATCTTTCGGCACACTTTTACGACAAGGCCGCTCTATAATAAACACTTTTTTAGGAAAGAGATGAACTCGAGAGCTCATCTGTAATCTATTTACCTGGCGTCTCCTTGTGTTCCTTTACTTGATTCATTATTTGCTTCTCTTTGTGTTTCGACAGGGCCTTTTCTAGTTCGCTTTTTTGGTTCAAGACATTTTTACCACTGAAACAGAAAAAAAAAATCCATCAGCCAAAACAAACTAGTTTAAAATGGTTTTATTTTTTATTTATACAAGTATATAGTGCAGGTTAAAGCCGGAAATGATATAATTATAAATATTTGACTGAAGATGAATATGTCGAAGACCAAAGTTATGTGCAACGAAACACCTGGAAGCATAAAAGTAGACGGGGAGATAATACAACATGTCCAGGAACACCTTTACATGGGCCACGTAGTCTCTTTCCAGGCGAGGCAAGAAAAAGAAATCACAAGACGAACGGAAAACGCCTGGAAGAGCTACTGCATACCTACCACGAGCTCTTAACGCGATCCACTTTAGGACCTAAACTGAACTGTTCTGCTAATTCGTACCATGACGTCAGTTTAACGATTCAATTTAAGCCGTGCCATCTGGATACCTACCACGAGCTCTTAACGCTCATTCACTTTCAACGATCCAAATGCCGCTGAGTATATTGGACGTCATGGTACGACTGTGAACGATGCAGTTTAAGAACCTAAACTGAAATGTCTTGCTTCTGAATCGTTTTTAAATAGATCATGGTAGGCCTCCTGATCCATGAAGGAACTATTTAAGGGTGGTTTGCATATGGCACTGAAACGCAGGCTCATGGACATGTGTATTCTTCCCATCTTAACCTATGGTGCACAAATAACATCCAGAAGTCCAAACTCAAGATCTGCCAACAAGCAATGGAGCGCAGTATACTAGACGTTAAATTAACGGATCGTGTTCGAAACACAATACTCCGCTCCAAAACAAAGATAGCTGACGTGCCTCAAAGGCTGCCCAACTTAAAAGGGACTGGGCAGGACATGTCTGCCGCACAAACTGTGGGCCCAAATACCACAGAACAAGACAAAGACTAAGACAGTGAGGCGGGGACGCGGCAGACCACCTAGGAGATGGCGGCACAAGCTGGATAGGTACCGTCAAAACTGGACGGAGGACGCGCGGGCTCGCGAATGATGGAAGGAGTGGAGGGAGACCTTTGCCAAGGAGCGGGATATCGAGGTTAGTAAAAAAAAAATTGCCCCATTACTAGTCGTTGCCTGCCTGACAAAGAATTCAGCGTAGCGTAGTTTGATAAGACACATTTAATGTAAGTATAAGATACCATAATCTTATCATAAATGACAAAATTCAAGCATTCATGACCAAATATGGTAATGTAGTCGGTGGGCGAAATATCATTGACGATATGCATGTTACGTATAAAAATTGATAAGAATTCTACTATAAACAATAGCTGGGTTTAACATTTCACTATCTACAACATAATACCTACATTATGAACAGACGATAAGGATTATTCAACAATGATTTTCCTCATAAACGTAAACGTATTTTTATATATAAATAAAATACATTAGAAATATTCCCACCACGTAGTTTGGCAACGAGGACCTCGATCTGCAAGATTATTTCCAACTCATTATGATGTAAAATCATATTTATTCATCAAATCAAATTCCAACTAAATATAAATGCCAAAAATGAATGCAATTTGTATTGCACATTAACAAAGTTGAAAATGTTGAAATATCCTTGAATGCAATTTCAACAGAAATTCTACAACTAGGAAAGTTACATAGTAAAATAATAGACAATGTAAAGCACTGAATAGCTTCTGTTGTTTATTAAGACAGTTCCCTTGTGGCTTTCCCACGCAAAATACCTGCATGTGTGGACTATTTTGTCTCTATGACGTCACAAGTTACTGCATTGTTTTATTTGTTTTGCTGCACATTTGTGTTGAAATACATCGGTCGTTTTGTTTTTGCCCGGTCTTAGATTCTAGTTCACTTCTCTTTTTGATCGTATTTATCAATTCAATTTTGTAAATCCTATTTTTTCATAAAAATCTATCGCAGTAGTCTAAGATAGCTAAATGCAGATAACATTCTGAAATGTATTTCAACATGCATTCATTAATACCTACTATGCGCGAAATGTACATACATTTGCAATCATCAGGTTATCTAGAGCATTAATATTTTGGATTAGTTTCCTGGCGCACCGCGAGGAGTTTACATCGGGGTGCCGACCCGTTGCCAGGAGATCGTCAGCTTGATTTAATCCCAAGTAATTAATGCCGCCGCCGTCATAGGGTATTGCCGCGCAATCTGCTTCTTAGCACTCTTGACTCTCGTTGACAATATAAAGTAAAGATAAAACTACTGTTATATTTTAATAAAAATTCAGACCAACCAATCTTTGACCAGTTTTAAACAAATTTCTCAATCTTGAACTCTACTGTGAACAAAATAATGCTCCAATAGGTAAATGGAATGCAATGGAGTGGCGTTCAGAATTGCATCTTGATTCAGATCTATACCAGTTGGCAACCATGTTTATTGCGTTTGTTTAAACGATATCGCCGTGGAATTTCTTCAATAGGTAGGTTCTGGTATTATACGAAACAAATAACGTTTGATAACAATCACCGTTTCATGTACCTGATTTTACATTATTTATTTTAATTTATCTAACGGATTTTCTGATTACTTGGTAAGTAAATGTTTGATAAATTTATACATTGTACTTTATAGATACGTGCACATAGAATTCCCATTAGCGAGCTGGGAATTGCTTCCTTCCGTCGAGCGGCATTCGCTGCCGTGCACGGAAATAACAGGACGAGTCTGCTCCGACAATCGCATTGACGGGGAAATGGACTGAATCAACAGGTCTTAACATCTGTGAAGCTATTCTGTTCAACACAATAATGCCTTCGACGTTCCACATTTGTTGATTTCACAAAGATGGTTTGAGCGTCTCTATACAATGCGATCGGCGCAGTCCGGGCGACAGATGTTCAATAATTATAACGGGTGCGCACTCGAGACAGGATGCGGTGCACCTGTGCGCTGGAGACGAACCAAACTTAGACTTAGCAAAAACTAAACTCGCCGCTTTCCGCGCACCACCCGTCACAGCTAAACGCAGTTCTTGTGCATTGTCATCAATTAAAACATAGAATGGGGCTCTTGAAAAACGATGGCGTAGTTATTCACAAGAAAATTAAACATCTATACATACCCATTGGAATGTCTTTCCTATTCTTGATAACATATCTATAGAGGTAATTAAATTACCTTGTCGAATGTTGTAGATTACAAATTAACATGCTTTCAATGGTCAAAGAGAAGATAAGCTTAAAGTACTTGCAAAAATGCTAACAAAAAAAGGGTTTGTTGTTGTTCCTTTGGTGTAGGAATACATTAAAACCAGAATAGGTAAAAAACACAGAAAAGGTCGTGGCCAACATTTGCCTGTGACATCCTTATCGGAAGAGACACTTGTCGCTTCCACAAAGTGCTTTTGAGAGCGTTCTCTATTATAATAACGGACAAAGGTTGGAGAAAGCCGATGTGATAACAAGCTCTGGACTTAAAGTAAAGAGTACTTCATGAAAAGTGTTTCTTGACTCGCTTAAAATTATGAAAGACTCCGGTTTATAATATTGTATTCTTTGCTCGCGCGTCACAGTTCCTTTGAACCAAATTCCTAATAACAGCTGAGTCAGATCCTATGAGGACATTTTTGAGAAGTGACCAACGAAACCAATAACTTACGTAGTAAACATAAAATAAACAAGGCTATTATTTTTGGCTATTTCGGCGCTGCGCACACGTTCGATGAACGCCTGTAGCGTTGATCGAACGTATGCAGAGTGCGCAGCGTCAACGTCCTCGTGGAAATAATTATATTTTTTTATCTATTTTGTGTTCGTAGTAAATTTTGTTTGAGATACAAAGCTTGCAGCAATATTACCTCGACAGAATGTATCTGAATGTTATAGCGCTTACTTATCGTAACTATGCAGAGCCTACGCGACTACTACGGAACGTAGACGCATGGTCTACGCAATGCATGCGCAACGGCAAAACTAATCCTATGACGCTACGCATGGTACGACAACGCTACGCTTCCGCTACGAATATGCTACGCTAGGCGCCTCTGCTACGCCACTGTTCCGCTACCGCTATGCACCCGCTACGCATCTCCAATGCAGCATCTACGACAATACCCACGCGTCGTAGACGTCGCGTTGACTAATGTAATGTAGTAGTATGTAAGGAGCTACTGGTTTTTTTCCATAATACCTACTATGATATACCTATGATGATATTCGATATTTCGCGAAGGCATCGCATAAAGGCCTCTAAGAGTATCATAAAATGACGAACACTGATCGAATAAAAAAAAACTTACATCTTTTGATTGAAGAGCAGCTCCCTATGCAAGTCCATTCGTTGGGGGCTCTCCAGACAGGGGTTGGGCACGCGGCGCGGCGCGATGAGGCCATGCCCCTCCCCCACCGCAAAGCCGCCTTCCTGCACCATGTCCACGTCCGCACCCAGCGTAGACTGTGACACCAGCGTGGGGACCGGGCCCACGCCGCCGCCCGCGCTCAACGCGCTCGCCGATAACACTGCAAATAAACGAAACACTGTTTAATGCGTAGGTGCGGTAATATACATATAATAGTAGTCTATGGGTGCGCTGTTGGAAAATTATGTGACTTTCGTCTATTAAGCCGCTAGTTTATGCAAAAAAGAAAACATTGTGAAAAATGAACTTTTAACTGTGAAAACTGTGAACAATTGTTTAAAACAGCGATAGAAAAACCAGTGACAGTCTAAGTATCCAAAGTTTTTTCAATCCACCCCCAATTTTTTTTGACGTCTATTTAAAATACACTTGCGTGCGCAATCCAGTATTCCTATCGCGATTCAATTGTAGGACGCTGCCAGCAAAACCAATATATTCTGCCTGCCAAGAGTTCAAAATGGTATCCTAAGAAATGCACCTTGGTTTGATAGGATCGACGAAAGCCACAACTATCTACAATGCTATCAGTAACTGGTACTGGCTGCTCCACCACAACGCTATTTGACATGGAAGTTCATGGAACAAATTCGCATATGGTCCGACGGCGACGACCGATTCAAATGGCATTTATAAAAGCAAAAAAAAACTGGTTACTATACGTCATCATAAGAACATAATCACGCCTGTGCATGATGAAGGAAGGTGCTTTGGGTGGGGTGGGTTACCGTATGTCATCATAACAAATTATGTCCGGATTTTTGGCAACCCATTCGGACTCTCTTGTCAGTTGTCGGAGCTTTTCAACAAAAGGATAAAGTAAAATGATTTCTAAAAAAAAGTTATTAAAAAGTACTTAAAATTTCCGTACTTTTTGACTTTTCGAATTTGAAATGGTAACCCTACTTTGGGGCTTTGCTCTTTGTGTGACTAGCATACTCAATTTAAACCGAAAAACACCGAGCACTAAGCGGAGACACCGATCACAAGGTACAGACGCCAGCACATCAAGCTACTACAATCTGTCAAATTTCTTTGATAGATTTTCAACTTTATTGCTAAAGTTATAAGGTTCAAAGTTGATTGGGAAAATTTGACAGTTTCGGGTAGGTTGATGTGCGGTCTGTACATTTCCGAACTAGAAATGTAACCCAGAACCACCTGATGACTAGACTACTAGACCAACAAGGAAGTTCACTGTTTATCATAAAACGTCATCATTTATCCTGTGTTGACGCCACGTGCTCCCGTCAATAACAAGGTCGAGTTATTAAAAACGAATAGCACAAATAGCTCGTGAATCACGCGTAGGCTTAGGCACAAGTCCTTTTATAACTTTATGTCTCTACACCTACATTTATAGTCCTGTAGTCCATGCCGATTTCTTTTCAATTTCAAGCGGTTCTTAAGATCATTAGACGTGGTTTTCCACGAGATAATAAGCCAAGAGTCACTATACAAATCTCATGAATCACTGATGATATCATCATATTCAAGTATTACATACTAAGCATACTAATACAAGAATGTAACCATAACCGCAATTTGTAAAAAAATATTAGCACACCGCATCCACATATAATGTTACATTCATTGCCTAATAATTATTACACGGATGCACGTAGCTCACTGTTTACGAGTATCTCTATATTAACAGAGTTCAAAGGTCGTTCTTTTATAATTTATGCGTTGTGTAGTCAGTAAGAATAACACTTTTTTATAGTATTTTTAGTTGGGAAACTGATCTCACTCACAAAGGAGTTAAACTTTGAGATTAGCAGACATTCCATCACAAATTGCGAGATAATTAGGTATGCATATTCCGAAAAGTCGTTAATTAACTTTTGACAGGATTCGTGTTGTAAAACAATTAATTAGAATTCAAGTTTCCTGCGGTGTTGCAAAAGTTATTTATAATGAACTTCTATTATGAGCGTATCCATCTTTGTAAACCGAAATAAAAAAATTAAAGTCATCTTCATCATCAAGCATAGGATTGACCCCTGTGCGTATTTTGTTCTACAGACGCCAGCACATCCAGCTACCCGAAACTGTCAAATTTTATATTCCCAATCAACTTTGAACCTTATTCTTTAGCGATAAAGTTGAAAATCTATTAAAGAAATTTGACAGATTGCAGTAGCTTGATGTGCTGGCGTCTGTACCTATCTCAAACAAAAGTCAATGTCACAATTCTCTCCTTCTTAATACTAAACTTATATTTGCAATTTTGTATTGTTATTTTCCGTTACCATACATCATCATCTGCCTAGCCTTTTCCCAACTATGTTGGGGTCGGCTTCCAGTCTAACCGGATGCAACTGAATACCAGTATTTTACATGGAGCGACTGCCTATCTGACCTCCACAACCCAGTTACTGGGTAATACGATACCCCTTGGTAAGACTGGTTGTCAGACTTTCGGGCTTCTGACTACCTGTAACGACAGTCAAAGATCCACGAATGACAGCCGGGATCAACGGCTTAACGTGCTTTCCGAGGCACGAAGGGGTCTCGATATGTAAAGATGGTCACCCATCCACAGACCAACCGCGGCAAGCGTAGCTTAACCTGATCGATCGACCTGTGCGGCTGTTATTATTTAGTCACGGGCCGTTTTCCGTTACCATACATGTGTTGTTAAATATAGGCAGATCTGAAGTACTATGGCAGTATTGTTTCATGGTTGTGACCTGGTTTACGTCGTGAATCCATCTGAGGTATGATTGCGATCCCTGAACTCAGGTTAATAAGAGCTCCGAGTGCCGAGGCGTCACTTCCTTGCCAAGGAAATAACAGAGCATTACATGATGAATTTTTCTGCGGAACGCAATCCCAACTCGACTTTTTAAAACGTTTCAACTCTCGTTCCTGCTCGTTATCTCACACCACGGCCTCATTTCAGGCACTTTAGACAAACGGAAACTGTATAGTTATCTTTATGAGTTCATATATTCGCCTGCTTTATAATTCTGCAAGGTTTTTATTTCAATTCAGATTAAAAGCTGAAAGGCACGCCTTGTTACCAGCACTACATTGTATTACAAATCAAATACCTACCTTCATTCTCAAACGAGGCGGTTCAAAATAGAACACTTGTACTGCTTGTAGTTATTGGGCGCATGTTTGTGTTCCATAGACCTGGATATTATACATATTTATCGGAGCTGGTTTTCACTGAAGTAACATTGAACATAACTGAAAATACACGCCTACGAGTTAATTGCTAGTTAGAATAAATTTTGGACTTTGTTGACTTGATTCTAGAATGCTTTTCTGAGCAGAAGTTCAAAATTTCGGATGTATGGAATTGGAATGCACGCAAGGCTACACATCAAGCTATACATTGCCAGTATAAGCTGACTTCTGACTGTACGAAAAAAATAAAAAATGCGAGGTCAGCTAAAATGGGAAAATTAGCTTGTGTGTGTACGTATCATCTTCCTACCTTAAAATATAGGCCATCGCAAAAATCGCGAAAACTCCATTACCAAAACGCCAATCTACGTCTTAATTAATAAGTACGAGATTACTGAATCATATTTTATGCGCACTTTAAACAAAGCTAAAAAACAAAATAAAGATTACACACAACTCAGAGTTTATTACCCGGCCAAAGATAAAATAAAGACAATTATCTAGGTACGTGTTTCATTGTAGCTAGACTTAGATAAAAAACTTAGATAAAAATAACTTTTAATTTCGGAAGTCGGTGTCAATAAACGAAAATGCAGAACCAACGACACCGACTCCTGAATTTAAAAGTAATTTTTCTCTTTGTAGTGGTTTTTTTTTTTGAAGTCGGTTGTTTTTTTTTGTACAGAAGTTTTCTTTTTGCACTTTTTAGTGGAAGAGTTTGTAATTTATCTAAGTTACAATAGCCTAATGTCAACTGCTCATCATTTTCTACAAAATATTGCTTTTCCCGATCCTGGGACGTTAAATGTTGAGGAGTTCTCCTGGTTCTTACCAGGAGAACTCCTCAACAATCACTCACCATACGCATTGTGACGAGCATAAATTGATTAGCAACCATATTAAAGTAATTGAATCCCAACCCGTTAAATATTTATCATTGAGTAGTTCCGATGGCCATTTGTGGTCTTCATCATCAGCTTCACTTTACCAAATGATAATTTCCGAGAGCAAATGCTCAAGTAACTCGTACTTTAAAAAATATCCAAATCGCTATAGGTTTTGCTATAAAATTTGAGAGCTTCCCTCGATTTCCATGGGATCCTCTCATCAGATTCTAACTTGATGACAATGGGACCACCTCAAGAGTACCATACAAGCAAAAAAAAAAAAATTCTAATCGGTCCACAATTGACGAAAAATACGCGGAATAAATTGGAGAAAATACATGAAAAAAAAATTTTAAGTCGGTTAAAAATAATATCTAATATTTTAAGAATGATGACCATTTTAATATAATCTTCTAGATGAAATATTACAGCCGTCCTGATATTTACCATACAGTAGTACCTAGGTATTTCTGTACAATGCATGTATGTATTCTCGTATTGATTCATTACTAGGTATAGTAAGAAACCGATGGATATTTTTGAATGAAGTTTAATTTGATAAATTACTGTTTGTTTTCTATTAATTAAATTAAATTTTATTCGAAAACATCCATCTGTTACTTACTAATTTTGAACTATAGCGACGACCCTAGTTACTAATCTCCTTTGGTACCCGTACATGAAAAATATTGATGTTCTGGTTTGGTCTGCAAGCTGGGTTCACCTAAGCTTTCACGGTAAGATTTTTACATAATATACCTGCTGTTTATTGTAACAAACGCGTAGACATATTACATGTAGGTACATATTTCCCAATCAAGTCTGCAAGCAATAGTAAAATGATGACTATTTATATGATAATAATAAATTAATTGACTGATTATCAAGGACCATGCAGACAAGGCATATTTAGCCGATTGGGTAGAAAGTTCACATTGCAAGGTGATACAAAATAAAACATTTCAATAACAAATACTACCTAAATACAAATCAGAGAAACAACGATCAGACTGACAATCTAAGTATTTAAAACTAACTTCGGTCCACGGCTTCGCCCGCGTGGATGTCGGAAATTATCCCACGGGAACGTGCTACCGCACAAAAAGTACTGTCTCTGTTATACCTTACAACATCAACTATCTGCCAATGTAAGTCTCGTCAAAATAGGCCCAGCCGTTTTGGAGATTAGCCGGCACAAACAGACAGACAATAAATTTAAAAATATTTTTATATACTTTCATAAAAAGTGAATTTAGTAAAAAGCTGTTATTTCGACATTACAAACACACACTACAATTTTATTTATCTCTATATATGTGTATAGATGATAATAAAATCACGGGACATTGAAGAAATCTGCTGTGTAAGAAATTATCGGTGCAATGATTACCCGATAATGGCACATTGAACGTGGTGTAATTCAATTATTAGTAGATAAATACTTTTATATTTTATTTATAAAATGAGTGGGTTTATCTGCAAAGAAAATAAAACGAATAGGAAAAAAATATTGGATGTCTTAACTTGGATCTAAGTAGTTAAGCTGTATTTATTATTTTGCCTTCCTAGGCTACTAATCCTATTACCGACTGGACGATCACTTACGCAACCATTAGTAAACTATGACTGCTACATTATGTAAATATAACAAAAACAGATTGAGTCATCTGCATCGCATAAAACAATAACTTACACCAGTACTTCTTTTAATGAATAATATAGTGCAGAAGCGTTCAATTGCACATTTCCAGTACTGTAATTATTTTTATTATTACTTTCTGTCGAAATTGTGGAAGGAAACTGTGAGGCAACAACGATGAACGTAAACCACTTACAGATAACCGTTATCGAATCAGCTTCACGTTTAATATCTAAGTGAAGTGAATATCATATTGCCAAAGTAAATAAAAAAATAATAATATTTTTCCCAACTAGGTAGGGTACATAGGTAGGTACCGACAATATATTTTGCACGATTGGACAACTGTGTCATAGTATTTATGTAGTAACTAGCTGTGCCCGCGACTTCGTTCGCGTGGATGTCGGAAAACAACAGGTAATGTGTCGCTTAGGAAAGGTGTAATTGCCACTCCTTCATTGAAAAGGAAGAATCATCAGATCTTGCCTGGTAACGCTTTCCTTACCTAGGGTTCGCTACCACGGCCCTTTCGACTGCAATCACTGCGTCTTCATGGTTCATAATGACAATGCGACGAAGTGTCACTTTGATTTTTGAGAATAAATTAAAATAAAAGCGCCTGCTCGAGGCTGATTATCTAACCAAACAGCCATAATTATGTCCATTTTATTTTGTGTCTGTCTTAGAATACCAACTTGTAAAATCATATCACCATTTTATCTAAAGTATATCTGAGATTAGTAGGTGAAGTTTGAAGTTAGTTTTTCTAAGTCTTGGTTTCTTCTCTGTGGTAAATTTAGAATTTATTAACTTGGTATTGAAGATATCATAATACCTACCAATATTATGCCTTATAAAGCATCGAGATATCTAGATGATAAAAGGAAGAATACATGAATGGTAAGAGCTTCTACATAAAGTTGCCCGTGTAAAAAGCAACCCATTAAACTTTGGTTATATTTGACACCGGCCGCCATTTAAACTACGAAGATGAAACCCATGAAAACTTTAGACATGATTTTGATTTAGACCTTATACTGCCGAAAACCAGAAAAAAAATTGTAAAGGTAATTACAAAAAAATATAACCAAGTCGGTTAATAAAAATAAAAACCCTACAAAGTGCAAAAGAACTTTAGTTTGGGAAGACGTTGGCAAGAAATTACAGACTTCTGAAACCAAAGGTCTATTGCACTTTGAAGTGTGTTTTTAAGTCGGTTGTATTTTATTTTATTTCAGACAAAGTCGTGTAAGTTTATATTGAAAACCATGAAAACGACACACATGATAAAAAAAGAAAAAGAAAATTGCAGCCGCCATCTTCGATTTTCATTTTGACGCCACAATCGGCTTCAGCACTCTCGAAAACCATGAAAACGACACACACTACGAATTTTTCGATTTGCAACCGCCATCTTGGACTTTAATTTTAACCAGTACTGAAACGGTTTACCAACAGTCGATTGGTCCATGAACCGTTGGTCAACACCATTAACTTTTCATCCAAAGGACTTGTGACCCACGAACGTTTCCATAACAGAACTCTACGTCAGTGAATGCTTAACCAACAAAATGTTTTGACCAATAACTTTTCACCCAAAGAACATTTGACCCATTTCAAATAGAACTAAGGATGCAAGGGCGAGCGAAGCGAGCTCGGGACTTGGGGCACCCCGACTCGGACAGGTAGGGTTCGAAGGGATGATGGCGACTCAAGTGAGCGAGCAAAGCGAGCGAAGGGCACCCCGAGGTTAGGCTTGGTTAGGTTACTTTATACCCTTTTCACAGAAATAAAGGACTACGTCTTATTATTATTTTACTTTCACCTTTCCTGGCGTCTGTTGGCCTTGTTCTTTGGGTGAAAAGTTATTGGTCAAAACATTCTGTGGGTAAAGCATTCACTGACGTAGAGTTATGTTGGCAAAACGTTCGTGGGTGAAAAGTCCTTTGGAAAAAAGTTAATGGTTTAAAGATAATGTTCACCAACGGTTCATGGGCCAATCGACGGTAGGTAAGCCGTTACAGTTTCATTTTAACCTCACTATTGGCTTCAGCACTCTCAAAAACCAATAAAACGAAACCCATAAAAAAAAAATTGCAACCTCCGTCTTGGATTTTCGTTTTGACCTGCCTATCGGCTTCAGCACCTTTGAAATCCATGAAAACGACATCCATGACAAAAAATCAAAACGAAATTGCAGCCGCCATCTTGGATTTTCATTTTGACCTGACTATCGGCTTCAGCACCCTCGAAAACTATCAAAACGACAGCCATGACAAAACATTTAAAAAAAATGGAGCCGCCATCTTGGGTTTTCATTTTGACCTGACTATCGACTTCAGCACCCTCAAAAAACCATGAAAACGACAAACATGATAAAAAAAAATTGCAGCCACCATCTTGGATTTTCATTTTGACCTGACTATCGACTTCAGCACCCTCGAAAACCATGAAAACGACACCCATGACGAAAAAGTTAAAAATTTAGGCAACCGCCATCTTTGATTTTCTTTTTGACCTCGCTTACCGGGGTCAGGATCCTCGGAAACCACGAAAAATAGCTCTCTCTCTCTCTCTCTGTGTGTGTGTGTCTCTATCTACCTATTACTTTGAAAAATGAGGCATAACGCTTTTTCGTTATTTGACGATTTCTCCCTTAGAGCTCCTACCGCAAGCTCCATATAAGAACTTCTTTAAAAAACGCTCTGCGTTACTCAACTTTCTATATCAATAATTATCTAACTTCTTTATCGCTCAGAACACCACATTAATTATTATTTTCTTACATTATCCTCACTTTTTGTTTAAAATTATTTTAGCGCCACAGGCGCCACTAAATAAACCATCAATGGAAAGCGATTTTGTTTAATATTATACTAATCATTATCATTACTTTTTAAAATAACATAGACATAAGTAGGTATCTGTGTTATTTCGTCATTTAAGTAAGCATAAACTAATAGGACGTGATTATTCACATCACAACAACAATATGTTTTCGTTAGTAGGTACTATATCGCGCCAATAGATGTCGTTACGTGTTACTAAAAAACGTAAAAAGTTGTTCTAGAATACTTTAAATTGATTATATCTTTTGATAGAGTGAACCGATTGCGATGAAATAAAAACTAATCACTGCTCCGAGTTCTACACCATATTTGAGTATAAAAAGTAACCGTATTAGTTTGGTACTTTTTACGTTGACCCTGTTCAAATCAATAATCTGTCACATCCAAACAGACAAACAGACAAACCGACAAACAGACAAAAATTCCAAAAATTGATGAAATGGCATCTGTTGGTTATCCTTTAACACCCCAACTATTTTTTTTGGAAATATTTTCAATGTACAGAAACGTCTCGTCTACAGATTTATTATATGTATAGATTACTAATCAAGAAAAATATTGAAATATTGTCCTGTAATCATAATTGCAATTTAATTTGATAACATAATGACATGTGCGGTAATTTTGCTTTTATTACTATATCTCGCCTTCCTTATTGCGACGGAACAAATAATGTGTATGAGGAAACTAGTTCTACTTACCACAAGCTACATATGTAGTAACTAAGTTTGTATGTCTAAATATCTAGCCAGGCCAGAAGATGCGCAATTGACTTCCAGACGTAAATGAAAGCCGTGACAAGTTTACATCGTTGAGACCATGAATTTATTGCTTAATTTTCTAGTCTTGGTTTCTAGTCATTAGCAATTTTGTATTTACAATGTATTAAGTAATTATCAACATACAGTCAACTTTTATTTATCACCCATCAATGGAATTAATTTAAATATTGTTGCGTATTATTGGTATTTCGTATTTTTTAGTCAAATTCTTTTCAGTAGATATAAGGACGGTGCTGCACCTTATTTGCATAACACGCTATCGTCTATCAATCTCTGATGATGGTATGATGGTATGGGCTGAAAATAATAACATCGTTTCCACAGGTTGCCCTCGAGCACCTTATTTCTAAGAGCTATAAACTGTAAAGCAGCCGAAAGGCAGTCACTATTCGGTTTCCTTCGTTTATAAACAATGACTCATACAGAGTAAACATTTAGCTAAGTAGTTAAATATTTATAGGGGAGTTTTTGGGATTCAACGGCAATAAAACGTAATTCTCTTGCATTTTTTAAATTTGGGATCCAACGGAAATACATAATAATGTTTTGTGGGATCCAACGACAAAAATATTAAACTGGGATTCAAAAGTGGGATCCAACGAAAATATATCCAATTTCTTATAGCAATAAATCTTTCGAATTAAAATTTATTAAATATTAATAAAATGAAATTTCATAGACAAAATTTAAAAGATCGCGAGTCGTGGCTGTTTAACATCCTTTACAGTTTACCTGCTGGCAGTGGTAGGTACTTACTTGTACTCTTCGTACCTTCGAGAACGCAAAAGAGGTGTATATTGTGTGTCTTTGTCACAGCAGGTGTCATTATGGCTAGCATTCTCCGATAAACCAGCTTTAGATTTTGCTTGGCAATAAATATCAACCGAATACATACATAACATCGAATCGACAATAACAGTAGCTCTATCCAAAACTGTAATAGGGTTAAGTGATGATAGTTATTCAAAGTAATGCACGCAATAATATACTTTCACTGTGTTATAATTTAACACCTCATTAACTAGTGTGTTGCATTAGCATTATAAAGTAAGTAAAGTCGTTAGCACGCACCGCAACGCAATAATCCGGGAAATGTCATACCACGCAGACCCGGATGTCAGCGGATATGCGAAATAACCACTTAAATAATTACACAAAATCCATCCATAGAGCGCAATGAAGCTAAATATTTACAGCAATAAAAATATTTTCACTTTATACGCATCTTAGCTACCACGCCGCAGTGCAGCACGAACTGAACGTAAACAAACTGGCTTTAGATTGGATATTGGCTATTTGTAGCCAGAGTCAATAATTACTACCACAAAGTAAGAGTTTCCGAGCAACATTCAAGTTGGACGTTAAAATTACGTAATAATATGTTCTATAGGTGTACCAATACCAATAAAAGGAAGTGCCCTTGAAAAGGATATCTACTGTGGACTAAAGTCGGTGCCCGTGTTCTTGTATCGAACCAGCCGTCTATGAAGGCCGAAGCTACACGCAAGGAATGTTTCAAGGTTATTCATGAAACTGAACAAAATCTCCTTTGAGGCTCCTTCTAATGAAGCGCGTGATCCGTTATCTTAAATATTTGGAAGATAATTAGATTAACTGTTTTGAAATGGGACGAACACGTCAAATATCATAGAAGATAAGAGAGAGGCTCTGTGGTAATGGCCACTTTGTATAAAGTTATTTACAAATTAAAATAAATGGTAATGATATCTTATTCCATGTCCATGAATACTAATAGCTTCTTTAATTAACATCACAAAATTAATTTAGAGCTGTTTCGCAAGGTCAAGGCGCCCATCTGATTATATGAAATGTTATCCGCATAAATCAATATTTTGTCAGCAAAATCGTTCACCATAAAGGTCACTCGCACACTATTAACTGACCCCTGACCTCTGCTTATTTTTAGCCTTCCATAAGTTCCATCTAGCCAAGTAGCCTTACGCTGCTACAAGGTTGTTTCAGAACCTATTTGCTGAAACAATTGACGTCACTACGTCTGAAGGCTACCACATTGTTCATTCTACTTCGTTAAACAGATAATACGACATTCGCGGAAACTACACTGTTTGAGACTAATTAATTACTAAAAATGTGTAGATATACTAGCTGAAGGCTATTGTATGTGCAATGTGGCTAAAACGTTTTCATTAGAATGCTCAGCATACTTCATCATATGAAAAAAATGCCTTTGACTGCGGTCTTTTTTAATTTTGCAGTGTTTATTCCGCTCCCCCTGAGTTTCTTAGCTCACACAAAGTATATTGAGCCATCTCAATTATTATGTGTAATTTTGTATATAGATATGTATATCACACAGCTGTAATAAGTACCTACTCACATTCGATAGTGAGTACCTGGTTCAATACTTAAATGGTAACTCACCTATTAATGAATTTAATTTTGTAATTTTGGAAAGTAGATATAATTTCAGGTTTATGAATTGTATTGAGTGAAAATTCTCACATGATTCGACAATTATTTTTAGAGAACATTAAAGTGCAGTCATAGATGAGATAATGATGACAGTAACCAATAAAGCTTAGGTATGTGTATCATGGTGGTATCATGTCATTCAATAAGCTAAATATTCTCTTGCTCAGCTATATGAGCTACACCTGACAGAACATTTCACTCATTGACAAAAGAATAATACCCAATCAATCAATTTAAGAAACTCGATGCAGTGCAGACTGACGTGTCGTAAGTAACAATAAAACTTCGCAATAGAAAAAGAATCGATGTCAAACAACGCATGTAGGTAGGTACTATTGTGGCGACATTAATGATTCATCAAAATCAATCACGACGTCTTACAGTCTAATTAATATGGTCGTCCTTTTAGGTCAAGTTACACCTTGTCATAGTACATAAATACAGC
Organism: Gortyna flavago; assembly: GCA_963669345.1. Taxonomy (NCBI): domain Eukaryota; kingdom Metazoa; phylum Arthropoda; class Insecta; order Lepidoptera; family Noctuidae; genus Gortyna; species Gortyna flavago. The sequence goes on from OY770131.1 coordinate 7,797,010, forward strand.
ATTTACAGTTAGGAACATATAGGTTTTAACTTAGGGCTTTTGGAGCAGGTATTTTTTTACCGTAGTCCAATTTCAATACAATTTCAGAGCTAATTAATGAAATTGCAATCCTGGCGGAGCTCGTTTCCGAGTCGAGCAAAGTTAAATGACTGTTAACTAATGGCCATTACAGTAACCAACAAAATAACAAAACTGACGTTGCAAAAATGTTACCTCGTTGCAAAAAAACGAGCAACATTTAATATTTTTAATGCATTTCAACATTAAAATATAATCATTTCTCTACGTATATTTACTCATATTGTCTTTAATGCGTTCCATAGTTCCATATCAATCAATATCATAATGGATGTTAATAGATTTCCAATAATGAGCATGACGCATTTGTGTCGGACGGACCATCTAATGAATGTTATGTTGCCCATATAGGCACAGCATACATTCTAACTGTGTCAATAGAGTGGATATAACTACAACGCAGTTAAGTGCAGGTAGATAACGTTACTTGAACAAGCTAAACCAACTATAGGACCTACAATTATAGATTCCATAAAATATAATGTTATCATTGGAATTATAGAAATATTACGATAATCAACTCTACATGAAAATTTGGTTTCCTTATTCTTATTATTATGCAACTTTTTCTTTTTCTCTCATTTAGCATAATATGCGATTTGGTGTTCATATACTGTAAGCTTATTTTGTACTAGCTTCTGCCCGCGACTTCGTCCGCGTGAAATTTCTTGTCCCGCCGACCCACCCCATCGCATCGCCTACCCGCGCTATAACCTCGTTTTCTATCTGATTTGTATTCTTTTTGCTCTGCTCCTAAGGGTGCTAGCGTGATGTTAAATAGCCTATACCTAATAGGCTTCATCATGATTTGGGCTATCAAACGCAAGATTTTTTTTTCAAATCCGTCTGATAGCTCCAGAGATTAGCGAGGTCAAAGAAACTCTTTAGCTTTATTATTACTTAGTATACATTTTAAATAAATAAATGACAATAAAAACTATAAACAGCAAATAGTTCCAACAAAGTCACCTATATCCAAAAGAAAGCTAAATTATAAAACTAAATTGCTTTTTCTAGAACAAATAAGATGTGTTTGTTAAGAAACATTACTCATCAAATATAGTTGAATAAATATGCAAGCTATTGCTTCTATTGCCTCCACCATTACCTACTACATCGAATCTGGCAAAAATTCAAATGAATCCAAAAAGGGGTCAAACTTCAATCGCATAGTGCACGTTTTATTGCACCATTTTAAATGGGAATTCTTGTATCTAGTTTATGATTTGGGCAATCATTATGAAACAGGCGTGACCATTAGACAATAAACCAGTAGGGTTATTTTCGCCATCGGTAATGGTACGGAAGATGTTATTGCTTCAGTATATGATTCCCAAGACACGTGCACTAGTGGGGCGGCGTGTTTACAACCCATAAACCATAACTGAAAGTGCTAGCACATTTTAGGGTGGCATTAAAAATGTTGAATTTAAATTTTAAACTATTTATATTGAACACCGCACCGATCAAGGTGAAATACATCAAATAAATACGATAGCTTAAATATTTTTGATCCATCAAATACACAAGCTCTCTAAATAAATAAACATCTATAAAACAACCGCTGCTCTGACGTAAGCGTCAGGTCGAAGTAATAAAGGTGAGTAAAAATAAACAATTCACCGCGTCGATGTACATTGACCTAACACAAATATGATGCAGACCATATGCAGACCAACGCGGTCCGCTGACACGAAGTATTTAAAAGTCTTAACTGTCCCGATGACGTAGACCAATCAACAACGAATGAATGATCCCTCCGTGACACGATCAATAAGCCACTTCCTCATGCGGGCGCACACGAATCGGTTATTACAGTTGATGACAGTTATAACTACGATACAAAATTTTCCCGTGTGCTTCAATGGGAGAGGTTAACTGATTCGACCATAGAAGATGCAGCACACATGTGCTCATTCTCTTAATAAGTCCTATAAAACTAATATAACTTCATTGTTTTAATAGGTGACCACTGTTAACTATTTTAGGAGACTTTAGAAAGAATAGAAAGTTGCCTAATGCATTCGGCTTAATATTTTAAGGAGCGTAAATCCTTTACATGATGCAAATAACACGACTGACCATTTTGTCAGCACAAATGATGGCCTGTCATTACAGATTAACGTTAGTTTTAAATAAGTAGGGTGTGAATAGTAAAGGGTTCATAGCGATTTAGGGGACGACCCCTTGTTTGATCGCAAGGACACTATTTATTCATTACTGAATAATAACGATATACCACACATGATGCCGCTAAACTTTAAAATATGTGTCCATGGATGAAAAATATTACGTAGATGAAAATGACGCAGTTCATTTCAGCAGTTCAAGATCGTCAATACCTTACATTTATAAAGCCGAACATAAAAACTCGTTCGTGATACACGAAAGAAAACAGAAAGACATTTGTACGACATACATTAGATATTAAAACACATTCCCTTGGTGGTCTTGACGTTCTGACTACTCTCATAAAGTAATAAAGAATCTCCTGAAAATTTTCTTCCCTACCTACAGTTTTATCGTCAACCCAAATGCCTTCTTTGTCATTTTGTTAGTGCAGTGTTGTTAAATATTGTTATAGGTATGAATCATTCATCAAAATATTATTATTGTTCTGCATGGTTAACAATTTCATTTATGACAGCAATGGTGACGAGTGATGCAAAAACATTTCGTCATTGGAAACATTTATAAACATTAAAAATAACAAACTACATATCAGCATGTTTGTGTGTGTATTAAAATATCAAGAGTGCAAAGTACACAACAAACAAATCCATAAGGCCATAAAAGAGCTACTTGTGATGAGAAGTTAAGTAGGTACCTGCCTTGTAAATCTATGTCGGCCATGCCGTGATAAGCGCGTTATCAAAACACCGTTTCAAGCATTTATCACGCCAAGCAGTTACCTTGACCGCTCCCTTAACATTATTTATCAAGACCTTCGTTCTGACACGAAAACACTTGAGATTTTATACGAACCATTGAGTTATTACCGAATATAAGTAAAATAGCCATAACTGCTAGCCATCGAAGCACTTTGCAAATTAAACTGAAAAAGCAAGTGATGGCACAAAGTACAAAGTCGCTACTTTATGGGGGTAGTAGGTAGTATCTATTCTGTCTTCTACTTTTCAACCTACAAGCTTCAGTTGTTGTGAAACTAACTGTGACTGCATCCATTCATTCATTTTGCACACTGTGATGCGTTGGAGGCCGCTCTAATAGGTATTGCGAAGTAGCAGAAATACTAAGAAATTGAAATATCAAGCTCTCAGAAGATAATAATTAAATGGTACTTATTTCTTTAATCCTTTAATCTCATCTCGAGACATATTTAACTGAGCACATTAAAAACTTTTTAGAAAACTAAATCTCAAAATTCGATAAAATATAAGGTCGCGTTTCAATAGTTAAATTAATGATCTATGAGCTGAAATTCAAAGTTATTATGAAAAGATTAAATTAAGTATATTCGGCAAATAGTATCGATAACAATAGTGCAGGGCATCCCTCACTGTTGCGTTCATGGGCAGGGCTCGGAGGGCGTTGACCCCTAGAAGCAGACGGAGCTTTTCGCGTCTCGCCCTACTTGCCCGCCCGCCCAACACAATCCCATACGTTGCGCGAGTATTTTTCAAGAAAATTTTGCAATTACTCTATAAAAATGATATTCCTACAGAGTTACACTGTCAGTCCGATGTATAAATATTTTTTGGTTTCTTTTGGGGGTAAAGAACTGCCAAAAAATCGTGCTCAAGGACTCCACAGCACAATACACACTTGAATTTGAGTGTTGTTACACCCACTTATAAATAAAAAAAAAAATCTTATGTGAATATTTTTGTAGTGGAGACAAAAAATAACAATGAGGCAAGCATGTAGAGGCTCTTAAACATTATCGCTATCCGAGAATAAAGGATTTTTGTATTAATTAGTTACGTGTTGTATATTTCTTCATTATTACACTTAATTAACTCGTCTTTAAATCAAAATCCTATCGGAAACGACCTTGCATCACAATGATAGAGCCATTGTTATATAAGGCTGCGATTCCATTGTTACTGTAAAACAGAGGCAGTGTTGGACTTCCTTTGTCCTTTTAAGCGTAAGCAGTGTGATGCACTAGTTGGAGTCACCGGCACGGCAAGCGCCGCACTTGATTGCACTTTCGCTTTCCATGCATCGACCAGCCTCGACAAACTGTTCGCTGTCAACGTTTCTATAAAGTTCTACACTACCTGATACATTCTTCTACATCTTGTTACCGATAATTGGGGATGTTTTATGCCAATGCTGACTGACTTTCATTAACAAATGGATGTCCAATTAGTTAATGAAACTTAAGTCGAGTCGGTGACTCACGCCGTACTAAAATGTGTATGAGGTGAGGATGTAATCAACTGTTACGATTTTTAGATTACGAATTTCCACTCGTATGCAATCAAAAACTTCCCGAAGTTGAACAGCTACCTATTTCTATAAACACGAAATGTAATTACTTGCATGAGTTAACGACTTAACGTCATAAGCAACATAAAACTAAAAGTGAAAAATGCGTTTACCTCGAATAGTGGGTTCGCTCCGCTCTCGTAAGAAATTACGACAAATGCGTAATGGCCGTGTCGTAAGTCGACAATTCCGCCACTTTCTTATGAGAACGAAGATGCTATTTGCGGATATTGTCTCCTATGACAAATATAATGCAGTTAGCTTTCAAATATGTCATTTAGCATTTCGACGATAGCTACCTATATTGATGAATGGGAATGGATCAGAAACTAGTCGATATTATTTACGTTTTCTCACTTTACAAGGCGTACAAACTTTCATCCCCAATTTAACTCTATTAGGGGATGAATTTTTAAAAATCATTGCTTAATGATCATTTTCGTTATATCAGGAACTCTTGTGCAAAATTTCATGCTTCTAGACCCCGCAATTTAGGCTGTGGGTAGTCAGTCAGTGAATTTAAGAGTTTTATTAAATAGAAGATTCAATCCATTTGCTCAAAGAATTATGGAATTCTGGTTGATCAGTCTCAAAACTAATGTAAATAAAAATACATAGTTTTTCATGTTTTCTTCAAGAAAGGACGTAGAACTGAACATAAAATGTATGAATAAGTTTGGGTGGCATAATTTGCTAGGAGGAAATGGCTTATTATGGCTATCAGCATCTCTGTTATGTATAAATATCGCTGTTTACTGGGGTAAGCAAGACTAACAATATTGAATACTTAAAAGATCTGCCACTGTTAATCCCGCGCGGAGAAAATAAGGAAACAGATATATAATTAGCATATATACAATTCTTGTTAATTCCATACGTACGCCTATTCATACTACTGAAACGTTGTTATCACGCGATAGTTTATTTATTTCGACATTCAACTCTTTCATTGTTTGAATATGTTTGTTTATTATTTCGATACGTATAGCATGCGGACAATTGCATATACAGATTATTTTCGTATGAACAAGTACTTTGTGCACTAACATCTGGGGGCATGAATTGTAAACAAAACTGTCTATGAACGTTAACTAGTTATTATTACTGGGTTGGAATCACATTGCTGTACAGTGTACACAATCTATAGATTCAGCGCACACGCTTGCTCTTGAAGGATTTTTCTAGTCCACAAATAGAACCATTTCAGACTTGTGTAGGTATTTTAAATATTGGAATACATACTGTATACCTACCCTACGTACCTACATTGTAACACCATGGTACCCATCTTGTGTTATGCGCATGTAAACTTAAATGGCGTACAAAATGTCAGATGCGTGTTGACTGTTGATGATGAAATTATTATATTAGATTTATAAATATTATTTTATTACAAAATTGCATTGCCTTGTTCATTCGCATTTTTAGAATGGAATGTGTTTTTATTACGCAGCTTCATTCTATTATAAGTAACACAGTCTTTATTAATAAGTATATAATTCACAATACTAAAGGCATACCGTGCTAAAGGTATGTATGGTATGTACCTACTTGTAGTAGATAGGCACTACAAGAAATAAGATCGCACTTCGTTATTTATTACAGAATTACACAATAAAACTGCTGGCATTTTATAATCCTCTTTAATAAGGAAGATAGTACAGAAGCCACCCATTGCGTTGGATCCTTATCCAGAATTCCCAGTCCCCCTTATCCTGCTCCCGTGCCAAATGTCCCACGCTTGCTGCATACATAATGTTAATGCAACCGCCCACACAATACACATCTACCACGGCTACCACCTACTTGAACATGCGATGCACAAAAATCTAACTGTTTTCAAGTGTTCACACTGTCCGCATGGCGCATTCCATATCAACACCACAACACGTACGAATTTCACGAGTGCCTTTATTTTTCGTCGAACAAGTTTTATCAAAGTGTTACGATAATGCAAGTAGGTGTTCTGCCGCTTCCGCGACTTTGCTAAAACCTTACCGAATGTAATTGGCTCTATCTATTCAAATATTCAAACGTCCTTTATGGCTTTTCACATGTGGCTCTAATCGTTACACGTTAAATCTTCGCGTCATGACATCATTCCACACAAAACAAAACTTATGTGTTATGGAAGTCTTTACTACTTATGGAAATGTGTGGTGCATAATAGTCAAGTATCTCGAACACGTGCGTTCTTTGAATGATAAACGGTTACAAGATAACAGTCGGTCACCTCTGAAGTTACTTTATCAAAGCGAAACTAATCTCTGGTTCATATTCATGTGAGGACGTGTTAACAAAGTGTTATTGTACTCTGCATGATTGACGGCATATAAAGCTGAGGATCACGAATTCATGACGCTGTGCCGACTATGGTCGCAGCATTTGGAAGCGATAAGAACCACAAAGAACACTATTTCATTTCCCGTTTAATCAGTAACACCGTGGTAACACACAACACAAAGTCTCTAATAACTCCACGAGAATAAACTTTTATCACAGTAAAAAAATGTGACGAATTAAGCATTATGAAATAATGAGTTTAATGCTGATTAGGCACTTTTATACATAGAAAATGCTAACTGCGTATAGAAGTGCCTAGTATGATAGCACTGGATGTTGTAAACATTAACTATTATGAAGAGATGGACAGAACAAAAGGTATTAGGTGACCGAGCACTGGTGCAGTATATCAGCATGGTCAGATACTCAGATATCACAACCAGGCGGCGTGAAAGCGCTGGACATGTGCTTTTGTTTAGCCCGCGCATATTAGTACGTGTGCCAAATAACAACGAGCCGTGGTGAAACACTACCTTGTCCAAATGAATGCAACGACGTAGTAGTAAGTAACAGGACAGGGTTATGTATGTATGATACTTTCGATCGTAAATTGTAAGCCAAGTCTAATCGGGAGCCTACTATGAGATATGGATATGATATGAATACCGTTTTCATAAATGGCGAGTTTCTCTTGTATGGCAGGTGCAGTTTTACGTGGTCTGGCGTCGCACATTGCGAGGACGGATGCGGGCCGAGCTGCGACGACTAAATGCCTCAATACAGAAGCCGGGCAACGTGTCACGGCCACCTAACAGGATTAACTTACCTGCCCTACTACTATGCAGGTAAAACGAACTGAACTACTCGTACTAACCACAAGTCCACAATATCTTATAACTTAACCGGCTTATGACTATTGGTTTGATTTTGAACAGGGCCGAGCATCGTTTACATTTAAACAAGATTAAGTAGTAGTAAGGGCTAGTAGAACAATGGATTTTGTTGGTTTTCACACGAAACCGCAGTTTTCACACATCACAACATAGTTTATTTATGTAAACCTAGTGGTTTATTTAAGTACTAAGTATATCATCAGCTATTTCAAATGGATTTCTACTGGATTTTGGGCTAGTTTCGTCTCAGTCACAGTTCATTCAAAAGTGGAGAATTATTAGGTTCATTCACTAAGAGGATTAACGATGCTAGCAATCAGCACCTACTTATTCTACACCTAGTCGTATTTCGTAAAACGTAGGTAATAAGTACCTAGCTTGAACTGGTAATCTGTGCTTGAACTTTGGCTTTTGTGACACCTATACCAAGTTGTCACTGGGGCGAATATTTGTCTTTTTTTGTTTTACCTCGTAGTTTACTCCTGATGTTTCTAAATCACCTACTGCTTACATAGGTAGCTTAGGTATCTAAGGTACCTGTACATATGTATCGTATCTTGTACATACATTTCAATGATCTACTTTCGTGCTACAGATTTACTATTCGTTACCATAGTTAGGTAACCTGAACCTTTTTGCTCAATAAATAACGTGGGTAAGAAATGTGAGAATGATGTCTAGGTGAGTACAGTAGTAGGCTAGATGAATCAGGATCATTTTAATTGTACGAGTAAGTTGGTAGGTAGGTAGCTACTATGCATTTTTGAAATTATTGGTAAGTAAACTAAGTTAAATTTAATTGTCGCGATGGAGGTAATGGGTCTAAAAATAGTCTATCTTACGTAGAATTAACACACATTTCTTGAATCAAACATAAACAAAAACAACCGGTCAAGTGCAAGTTGGATACGCACACGAAGGGTTCCGTACCACCATACAATATTTAACACTACATATAAAATAAGAGCCCCTCTAGATACTTATTTTATTCTGTTTTTTTTGTGTTTTTTGTTATAGCGGCAACAGAAATACACATTCTGTAAAAATTTCAACTGTCTAGCTATCCCGGTTCATGAGATACAGGCTGGTGACAGACGGACAGTGGAGTCTTAAGGTCCCGTTTTCACCCTTTGGGCTTACAAAAGGGCTTACAAATTATCAATTGCAGCTGCTGTGATTGATTGACTGAATTATCAATGATCACTTGACATGAGTTTAATAATTTAGAGTTTGGTTTTCGTCCAGAAACTGGGTGTACCTAAGTACCTACCTGCTATACCTATACAAATCTTGGAATCGGGAGATAGGCACAATGCAAAGTGCGACATTAGAATAGCAGCAATTCTACGTAAGTACCTATCCCCATAAAAAATATCATTTTAGGTCTGAAACTACGAAACTCTACAGACGATTGACTATTTCCGGTTCCTGTTCGTTTTCGCGCTTAAACTGAACAATTTGATAATAAATTAAAACGTCGTAATTCGTCGTGTTCCAGTACCTACCTACCTACCTATTGCAGGAACGTGGTTTAGAGTCAGTGGTATAAATAGGTCCCAGAAAACATGGATCTGATTGACAGTGTAGAAAATAAAAACAACGATAGCGCAAGGGTAGCACGGATATTATTCAAGTAAAAATAATATTATTATCTACGGTTTTCTGGAATAATAATGTACCCCATACAAGATACTATAATCACATTATATTTAAGATTTAGAAAAAAACATATCGATAAGAATATTGGTCGTCTGTTCTATAGAATTGTAGATTCGAGGTTTTTAATCCAAATCATACAAAAAGGGCACGTTAAATTATTCATCCAAAATAATATTGTTATTAGTTAGGGAGGGATATTGCTAGCATCAAATTATCCTAGTTAAAGTACATACCCTCTATTTAATTAATCTGTTTCTTTGGCTCTACAGAAATTTAAAAAGATCAAATTCTTAGATACATAACATGTTTTGGAAAAAAAACAGGCGCAAAAAATGTTATGACTTAGTTCAACTAAAATATTATTTAGGTACTGCATGACTCTACCGTAAAAAGAAATAGAATTAAAGATACATAGATTAAGGGTTTTGTGGTTACAAACTGAAAACGGCTACAGTTAGATAGGTACGTCGTGCGAAATCAAAATTGAGCAAAAAAAATCTTACCTTGAGTAAAAAAGTCGCACAACACTAATATTTTTTATATGTTATTTGTTCACGCATTAATTGCTTTTAACAAGTATATTATTATTTGATAGCAAACGTATTCTGAAATCGATTTACGTAAGAAACGCTCGCACGTTTAGAGGCACTACCAGACACCGTACTTCGCTTGATTTGATTGATAAACAAACTTCGCATTCCAGCAGCGCGCGCATTTTGGTATTGCTAGCCTGGAAAACTGTAGAGCCATTTGGTATTATTTTTCATTCTAGAATAGAATATATTTATTTCTTTTATTTGATTGATTACATGTTTCGCCAAGGACTGGCAACAAATATTTAAACATTGCAGTGCAGGATTATAATTATTAACAGACTACAATTAGTATCACACTAATATTATAAAGGCGAAAGTTTGTGTGTGTGTTTATATGTTTGTTACCACAGAATACTAATTTCTGTTTGTTACTTCTTCACACTCAAACGACTGGACCAATTTTGATAAATTTTGTATGGAGGTAGCTGACACCCTGGATTAACACATAGGCTACTTTTTATCCCGATATTCCCACGGGATCGACACTTACGTGGGTGAAACCGCGGGGCACAGCTAGTAATGAATAAATTCTCTTCGATCTTTCGTATTCCAAAATTCAAATTCCTCTGTTTTGTTTCATCTTTCCAAAAAGGCAATGGTTTTTTCTTTTTCACTCAAAAAAGTTATAGCGCCACCTGGTGGTCGGACTTTTAATTAGCTGCAGTCACGGAGCATGGTAACCTTTTGCTGCAGTGAAAACTTAAAATAACTGAAATTGTCGTCTTTTTGTTTTTTCGCGGCCATCAACCAAATCTTGTTTTCTAGTACAGAATAGTGTAACAAATGAAACTTATTTGACATGCCTATCTCTAAACGCAGTCCGAAATGAGATAATATGAAGTTTCATTTTATTGCAGCTAATTAAAAGTCGGAGCATAGGAGAAACCTAATTTCCCATACAAAATTCTAACGCGCTCCCAATCGAACGTGATTCGAAAAAACTCACACTTTAAGGCCTCAGAAAGATTTGAAGTTAGCTATTTTATTCACGTGGAATTAAAAACGAATTATTTTTATTCAAAATTTAGATATTTTGTCTCAGAATAAAACAAAGACATTTCAAGAAACGCAGGTGCAAGTAGTAGCAAGGTGCAAATTCAAAGGGATTATTTTTCGCCAGTGGAATGAAACAATGTTTTTTATTACTATTTAAGTTCAGCGTGGAACGTATTATATGATAATGTTTGAAAGAGTCGAGAGTCGAAAAGCAGGATAAAATGAATGAAAATCAAATTAAAATCATTGCTGTAGAGTGACATTGTCGCACGAAAATGAACTGCACAGAGTAATATAATAATAATAATCGTTTATTAACCATATTGTGTTCTTACATTTCCTTATAAATACAGTACAATTAAACTATTCCTAAAATTATTATTGCAAGGGAAACATAATTATAATATTTTTACTTGTGGACTCCACACTAGATCGAGTCAGTCTCGTGGAGTCCTTTTTGATAGACTGAAAGTGAACTTACTGTTACTTGTTTGCTACAATATTATTCCAAGTTTAATAGTTTTTCTTTCATAAATCTAGAACTGAAAAGAAAATCACAATTATTTTTTTGGTATGGTCTCACCATTCAATGACAACCCGATTGTCCATGGTCATGAATAAAGATTTAAAAAAAAAACAACATTATTGGAAAAGAGGCGTTTCAAATTAAAGATATTTATATGTTTAGCATACCCAGAACATGCCATTTCTTTTTCTCAAAGAGGAATGTGTTGTGCGAGTAAGCAAGACCATAGATATTGCGCTACCTATTATTAAATAAATCAATGATTATATAGTGAATTGACGTTTTGTTTTGTTCCAAAATTTCCCTCTATGGTTTGTTCGTTCTATGATATTGTGAGTGATCTGTCTGTCGTCGGTCACCAGGGTTCCAATTTTTTTACTAAAACGAGCAATCCTATTAAAAATTAGGGTATTCTCCCCTTTTAACAATGGGCTACACATTTCTTAAAATTGCCTCATCGGCCTACAGGGTAAGCTTTTATTATTTGTACTTAATAGTATACCGTCAAGAAATTGGATTTTCAAAAAGCTGTAAATGTTATGCAATGGTTCTTAGCACAGTTCAGACAGGGGTTTCTTACTATTTGGATGCTGACAGCAATGTTTTATTCTTATAAGTACTACACTTTATACCAAAACATAAGACTACAATTAATACTGCGAGACATTTTTTTGGCCCTAAATAACCTGCCCTGACCTTCAACATGTGACCGATAGGCACTTTATTTTCTTATCAATTAGAAAAACAGGAAATCTTCGATTTGTATGACTTTGATTTGTAATATTATCTAGCTGGAATTATATCATATAAAGCTTGCAGGATATCTAGACTGATATATTGTTGATTACTTATCAAACTTGTCATGTTCATGTCATGCTCTAAATGAATGGAGGACTGTATTGGTTTATTGCAACTGTTCATCCATGTTTGTGTATCCACGGCATTTTCCCTTGACAAAATGCACTAATTTAGCTTCTGTATTTTTTTTGGTTTGCATTGAGCCTAAGCTCCTTCTGGTGAAGGAGGTCACTAAATTAAACAACACTTTAAGACATTATAAATATGCTCAGTTTTAAGATTTTTAACCTTTTGCTTATGTGTATAAATATCATATCATAAAATCAATCACGGTGTCCTAATTAAATTTACATGCATCTTGAGCACTTGGGTTTCTTTATCAAATGCCATTTCAACCTTTTGACAGTCTCACGTGATAAATAAAAATGAGCCCTTGTTGTCAAAGTCTGTCATTTAGTTGTGACCGTGGCGTGCTGGGCACATTTTGGTTTGTCATGTATACATTTCTGTGGTGGTCAAAGTGTTCATATCCAAATACCCCTACTGAAATTCCTACAAAAAGACTAATTTCTACAACCTTTTGCTTGCAGCCTGTAACTTTACACTCCCTGCAATTATTATTAAATAAAAAAAGAGCACTGCATTGCAAAGATTATTGGCTAATTTCAGACATTTGCCAAAGGAGCTATTGAAGTATTATGATAGCAGATTTTTTGCAATTATTTTGGAACCACATTTTATCAAATATTTGTTTTTTTTTTTTTTTGTATCGGCAACTTAAGTAGCTAGCATTGAATTTTGGGACACATTGTATATTTTAAAAATGTATTTATTTCATTAGAATTTGCACACAAGTATATATTATTTGTGAAACTGATTAATGCAGCCCCTATTCTCTTCTAATATTGTAGCTGTCATTAAATATTGCTCAGCAAGAAATGCCATAAGACAATACTACTGTTCTCGTATACAAGGCCGAAGAACTCTAGGTAGCTAGTGGGCTAGACACTAGAACACATTTAGTCACCCTGCGTGCAGACATGATAATACTGCATTAGATATTGAAAATCAATATGATTTCTTCACTATGATTCAATGCATGGCACTATGCAAGCACTTAAAAAGCGTTTACGTTAGGAAAGCAAAGACGTAAAAAAAAAAAAAAGTGGCAGTTACCTAGGTACGTCGATGTTTCTCGAAATGAACGATATTTTTTCCTGATCTAAAATGCCGACGCATTTTGCTAAATCTAAACATTTAAGTGTTTATTTGCAACTTTATACGAAAAATAAAATTGGACAGTCTTAAAAAAAGAAATACTTAGCAACAAAGATTTAATGTCTTTGCTTAGCAATATTTAGAGGGGCCCGTGGCTAAATAACAACAGCCGCACAGGTCGATCGATCAGGTTAAGCTACGCTTGCCGCGGTTGGTCTGTGGATGGGTGACCATCTTTACATAACGAGACCCCTCCGTGCCTCGGAAAGCACGTTAAGCCGTTGGTCCCGGCTGTCATTCGCAGATCTTTGACAGTCGTAACGGGTTGTCAGAAGCCCGAAAGTCTGACAACCAGTCTTACCAAGGGGTGTCGTATTACCCAGTAACTGGGTTGTGGAGGTCTGATAGGCAGTCGCTCCATGTAAAATTCTGGTATTCAGCTGCATCGGGTTAGACTGGAAGCCGACCCCAACATAGTTGGGAAAAGGCTAGGCAGATGATGATGCTTAGCAATATTTACACGATAGCCATCGAAATTAAATTAAAAAATATGCAATTATTTTTTACTCATGATAATGCATAAACTGAGATACATTTCTTTATCGCCGGGCGTTATGAAAATTTTGTATCAATTTTGACCAGTCTTCTTTGGTAGAAAATCCGAAAAAGTAAAAAATAAATACTGCTGACGTAATCACCATCCAGACCCCCCATCCCCCATGTCATCAAAAGTAAGCAACCCCGCTCCTGTAGTGCTTACGTAATACTTGAATGGCCCCCAGTAGTGTCATTACAAAGCTGAAACCTATCACATGATCAATAGTTTCTGTTTTATTTACCTACTGCACTAAAATTACTCTATCAATGCTAACATGAATTGAATTTTCTTATACTTAAACCAAAAAAATGGTTAATTATAGAAAGGCGGCCCTGTACGGAATGCAACAAGAAACTACGCAACCACACATGAAGCAGACCTAGTAGTGATTGGTTCGGGCCCTGGTGGGTATGTTGCTGCCATCAAAGCGGCACAATTAGGCTTCAAGGTAATGTAAAAAAAATAACTAATATTCATGTTACATTTATTTAAAACAAAATGGTATTTCTTTGAAGATAAAACGCAGACTGGCATCAACTCAAAATACCATTTCGGACAGTAATCTCCGTGGTCCTCACATGATCTGACCAAGATTATGTCTGGACTTTAAAAGAGACTGACCACTCAGTTAGTCTTAGTGTTCCTTCTCAGAGTAGTTGAATAGCCTCAACTAGTTTAAAAAATATTATTGACATGTAGAAGTGATTGTATAAACCTGCGCCCTGCCTGCCTTGTGTTATTGAGTTTCTGCATTAGGAATTTCTTAGTAACAGCCCAGAGTTGAAAGTTGGCAGTGTGATACCCCGGTGCCTCGGAAAACACGTTAAGCCGATGGTGCTGCGGACCTGCGTCTGATCTCTCTCCGGTCATGTCTGATTGCTATCCTAACAGACTGAGACTACTGAGTAACGAAAGAGGGAGTGCTCCTGTGTTTGCGCACACACTTGTGCACTATAATATCTCCCGACCAGAAACCTAGTCTCCATTGAGATTGGCCGCCATGACCGAAATACAGCCTGGAGGAATTAATAAACCTGCAAAAATAATTTTTCTTTTTTTATGGTTTTCTAGACAGTGTCTGTGGAAAAAGATCCAACTCTTGGTGGAACATGCTTGAATGTTGGTTGTATTCCATCCAAGGCGCTGCTCCACAACACTCACTTATACCATTTAGCTAAACATGACTTCAAAAACCGAGGCATTGAAACAGGCCCTGTCACCTTCAACTTTGCCAAAATTATGGAATACAAAGTCAATGCTGTGAAGGCCCTGACTGGTGGAATAGCCATGCTTTTCCAAAAAAATAAGGTATGAATTTGATCCTCACTAGTGTACTGGTAGAATTTTTAAATCTTTAGTATTGTTCCGTTCTTTTCTACTTTAAAGGACTGATTAAATTTTTATCAGTTGAACAAAATTAACCTGGTTAAGTTTGTTTAACTGTAATTAAATCATTGTGACACATGAAAAGGTAGTGCTTATAGTGGATGTTATAATATACAGTATCATTATTTATCCTGCTGTTGATTCTTCTTGTGACAGCCCATGCTATTGACTGATTACTTGTGTGTCCCGTTGGTCTCGTGGTCGCAAGCGCGACTGCTGAGCGTGGGGTCTTGGGTTCGATTCCCGGGTCGGGCAAAGTGTTATTGAGTTTTTCCATTAGGAATTTCTTAGTAACAGCCCGGAGTTTGGAAGTTGGCGGTGTCATACCCCCGTGG
Source organism: Gortyna flavago (assembly GCA_963669345.1). NCBI lineage: Eukaryota > Metazoa > Arthropoda > Insecta > Lepidoptera > Noctuidae > Gortyna > Gortyna flavago. The sequence goes on from OY770131.1 coordinate 7,812,831, forward strand.
CTCGGAAAGCACGTTAAGCCGTTGGTCCTGCGCCTGATCTCTCTCTCCGCCGCGCCGGTCGTGTTGGATAGCCGTCCCATCGGACTTTGAGAGAGTGAGGGAAGAGGGAGTGCACCTGTGTCTGCGGGCACACTTGTGCACTATAATATCTTTCTCGCCGAAGGCTAGTCTCCGTTGAGTTTGATTGCCGTGGCCGAAATACTGTCTGGAGGATTTTACTTGTATGTAGGCACAACAGCATATAAAGCTATACTTTACCAATATTAGCTGACCCCTGTATCGAAGCTTGATAGGTCGTTGTGTATACCCAAAAAGCTAATTTAATTTAAAAAATAACAGAATATTATGCAGAGGTTTAAAAACAGACCTGTTTTAGGTGCAACTTGTCCGTGGGGTGGGTACAATTATGGACCCAAAGAAGGTGCAAGTAAAGACAGCAAGCGGTGTAGAAACAATTAACACTAAGAATATTTTGATTGCTACTGGTTCCGAGGTGACGCCCTTCCCAGGTGTTACGGTTAGTAAAAGAATTCACTGCAATTTTTTTCTTAAAAACCTGTTCCATGAATAGTAATTAATTGCGTTTTGTTTATTGTGTTTACAGTTCGACGAGAAACAAATCGTTACATCAAGTGGAGCTCTTTCACTTAGCTCATGTCCCAAAAAGATGTTAGTCATTGGCGCAGGAGTCATTGGCTTGGAACTTGGATCTGTATACCAAAGGCTCGGAGCAGAGGTCACTGCCATTGAATTCCTTGACACAATTGGAGGTAAGAGAAACTACACTGAACAAAACAAAATAGAAGTTTTATTGTTGTTACGTTAAGGGGACTTATAACGTGATATTTTTGCTGTTAAGGACCTGGGTGTAACATTTGACTCTAAATTGCTTTTTGATGCACACATCGAAAGCGTTGTTAATAAAGCTTCCAAAGCACTTGGATTTATACTGAGGTTATCAGCTGATTTTAAAAACGTTAAAACGTATAAAATCCTTTATTGTGCTTTTGTCCGCAGCCATTTGGAGTACGCCTCACAAGTGTGGAACCCTAGTTATAATATTTATATAGACAGAATTGAAGGAATTCAAAAGCGGTTTCTTCGTTTCTTACAGTACAAGACTAGGAAATATACTCCCAATTATGTAGCGCGATGCAAGAGGTTTCATACCTTACCACTGCATGAGCGCAGACGCATTGCTGATATGCCACATTTATTTAAAATCGCAAATGGTACGATAGATTGCCCTGAACTGTTAGGCAGTCTAGGATTAGTTCCACGATGCAAGAGGTTTCATACCTTACCACTGCATGAGCGCAGACGCATTGCTGATATGCCATATTTATTTAAAATCGCAAATGGTATGATAGATTGCCCTGAGCAGTTAGGCAGTTTAGGATTAGTTCCACACTGCAAAATGTTTCGCAAACCTAGCTTGTTGCATATCCCTCATTCCAAGTCGCGTACAGGCAGAATTCGTATCTAATTTGTGCGAGCAGAAGTTGTAATGAACTAATTAGTGAACATGATTTGGACATTTTTAATACCAGTGTTGCATTTGTTGGTGAAAAGCCTTTGTACGGAAAAGTAATTGTTTGCATCTGAATGGTTTTTAGTTTGTACCTAGTAATCGATCGTGTTATTTTGTTTCCTAATTTATGTTGTACTTAGGTATTTTGAACCGATTTTTTTTTGTCTTTTTTTTTCAAGTGTTAAAACCAATGGAAACTTGTAAATGGCCTTCAAATGCATATTGTTTTAGAGCACTGTTTAAATTAGCTGTAAGTTTCCCGAACAGAATAAAATAAAATAACTGTGTTATTAAAAAATGAGACACATTACAATATTATTATTTATTTTAGGTGTCGGCATTGATGGCGAAGTAGCCAAAACGTTGCATAAGATCCTTGGCAAACAGGGAATGAAGTTCAAACTAAGTACGAAAGTAACTGGAGTGAAGAAGGAAGGCAATACAATCAAAGTTGAAGTCGAACCATCCAAGGGTGGCACCAAAGAGACGGTAAGTTATTTACAGTTTTATTTTATCACTCACTTTATGATATAATAAGATATGAATTCCAAATCTAAATTCAAAACATTGCAGTACTGTTTTGGGTTCTGTGACAATAGCAAAAACGGACCCCTTATAATTTTATTCTGCCCATTCGTCTGTATGTTACATTCATTTTACGCAGAGGCTACTGGCATTCATTATCACCTGCCGAGCCTTTACTACATAACTATGGGTCACGCAATCCTTAAAATAAAGACTTTTATTAATTGTGTTATTGATTTCATAAAACTATGTTGATGTTTTCTTGTAGTTGGATTGTGATGTTGTGCTGATTTCGATTGGCCGTCGCCCTTACACCACGGATCTCGGTCTTAAGAACGTCAATATTGCCCTGGACGATAAAGGCAGAGTCCCTGTTAACAACAAATTCGCCACAAGTGTTCCCGGGTTAGTAAAACTGCAATATAGTACAGTGTTTTTATCTCACGAAGCGACGCGCGCTTACTTACGGTTACCAAGTTTACAGACACGCTGTGCATGTGTGCGTACACATAAAGCGCGCTTCGATTTGTGAGATAAATACTGTATAGCATAAGAGAAAAAGCTCATACTACAATTCGCTACGTACTAAGACCTTCGTGCTCCGGAATTGGTCCCGGCTGACATTGTGGATCTTTGACAGTCGGGTCTGATAGGGTTAGATCTTTTACGTGTCGTCAGACGCCGGAAAGTTGACAACCAATCTTACCAAAGGGGTATCGTATTACCCAGTAACTGGGTTGTGAAGGTCAGATAGTCGCACAGTGTAAAATACTGGTATTCAGCTGCTAATTTATCTTTTTCAGAATTTACGCTATTGGTGATGTCATTCACGGACCCATGTTGGCGCACAAGGCTGAAGATGAAGGAATCGTATGTGTGGAAGGAATAAAGGTATGTAAAGGGGATATATATCTTCTTCTTAGCGTTTCGATGACAAACTATGTACTATGATTATATTGTCGCGGCCTAGAACTTGACTACTTTGTAAGTTAATTTTAATATTTCTACACCGGCAACGGTAGTGTATGTGAAACTGTTTAAAATTAAGATCATAATGTACCATATACTCAGAAATAAATAAATCTTTAATAAATCTTATCTTAAATAATATTACAAACACTGCAACATGCACAATTATATGAGTGACATAAGTAAATAATCTGCTACTCTTCTCCAAATCTTTTTATCACATCTTTTGACTTTCGCGACTCGTGTCATGTATTAGCATTACTTTACTACTGATAAAGCATAATTATGTAGAAAGAACTTTGAAAGTGTAATATATATTTGTATTTTTTTTTAGCTGTAATGGCATTCATTTCATTTGTTTTTAATAGGTTCTAATATTTTATTTATCTTTTTGATATAGATTATTTTATATTTTGTGAATGTCAGAATGTTGTAGGCCTTATAGACTATAGATATGTAGACTATTTTCAGTTTTAATTTGAAAACATTGTAAAAGCCAATTATTTTTAAAAGAGTAACCATGGAGTTTCTTGCCAGCTCTTCTCCATAAGAAACGACCAATTGGAACCGTGCACTTAGCTTCTGATGTTTCATAAGTGCCCATGTAGGTTTATGTGAAATAAAATATTTTTATTTTATGTTTAAGTATTACTGTTTTCAGGGTATGTCCACACACTTCAATTACGACGCCATTCCATCTGTAATTTACACGACACCCGAAGTCGGTTGGGTCGGCAAATCGGAGGAGGATCTCAAGAAAGAGGTATGTTACTATTATTGAAATTCTTTGTTAAAAAAGAATCTAAACTCATGTGAGTTTAGATTTTTTTGATGAAGAGAAAATATTGTTTGCTTAGATCCGATTGCAAAATGGGATATATTTTGTGTAAGAGCAAGAAGTTCTTCGCGGACGAAGTCGCGAGCAGAAGCTAGTAAATTATAAATATTTGGATAATTAATTTGTAATTTACAGGGTAAGGCATACAAAGTGGGCAAGTTCCCATTCTTAGCTAACTCAAGAGCGAAGACAAATGGCGAGCCAGATGGCTTCGTCAAAGTTCTAGCTGACAAAGCGACTGACGTCATCCTCGGCACACACATCATTGGGCCCGTAAGTTATTCATTTCATATCATAATACGTAAGTGAAGGTTGTCCAAAGTCATCCTTATCACAATAAAATGTGTGGGAGCGGTCTACACGAATATGCTCATGCCGTGGTTAAAAGATTATTCACTCGGCGAGGATCGTACATCCGTATCAATCTTGCTTTGCAATGTTACCTGAAAAACTAAAATAATAATACAATAACACAGGGTGGCGGTGAGCTGATCAACGAGGCTGTGTTGGCACAAGAATACGGAGCGGCCGCTGAGGACGTCGCCAGAGTGTGCCATGCCCATCCCGTAAGTTTGCTTGAATACATTTAAAAAATCATAAATGTAGATCATAGTATGATTGTCATTTATGTAGTATTTCATAACACTAACCTTCATTGTTTTAGACATGCGCGGAAGCTCTACGTGAAGCAAACATGGCGGCATACTTTGGAAAATCCATCAACTTCTAATTCTAGACTTAGATGTATTTATCTAATAATGTCATTACATCAGAGCTTGGAATAAGTTAGTTAATTTTAGAGACCGGCTTTTACGAAAACGGTGTTTGCATAAATGCATTTGCATATTTTAGCATTTTTTTCAGGTTACTGCATATTACCTTGACATCTACTGATTATGCAGCATCAATACAAGCACAAATAGTGCTTGTATCGATGCTGTATATTTTGACACTACTTGGCGATTATTTTTTTGCGTATTCGGAGCAAATACCCCAAAACATTAGCTCGGGAAAGGCATAAAGGTATTTTAAGAACCGCAAAAGCAAAAATGTATACAATGAACGAGGGCAAATAGCAGCAACTAGCAAAGATTTGTGTGATTGATAAAACCTGCCCAGGATGTCACTTTCTATGCATGATCAACCCATAATGTCCCACAGCTGGGACGCAGGCCTCCTCTCTGCGAAAAGCAGTGGGCCATAATCCACAACGCGGGCCCAGTGTCTTGGGCCCAGTGTCTTCAAATTTGTTTCTAGGACTGCCGGTTTTCTAACGATCTTTTCCTTTACCGTTTTGAGAGCAGTGGTGATGGAATACACAAAGTAAAGTGCCTGTCTGGGTTTGAACTCACAACCTACAACTCGTCGGGTCAAGTCGGGGCCGATACCACTGGGCCACCATTGCTCATACTTTCCTTGCGTGTAATTCTGGCAAATGTGGACACAAATTAATATAGAGTGAACAGAAAATGCATGTATGATAAAATAAAAAGGTTTTGGTAGTAGTTCAACTGTGGCTAATGAGATGAGACACAATTGAATTTCTATTGTTATAAATCAAATAATGATTTTTCAACAGTTGAGCGAGTTGAGAAATGAGTACAAAAATAAGTCAAATCAACTAACTGTAGTTAACTGTAAAAACTATGCATTAAGTCGTTTGCTTAATTTTTTATTTCACTTAAGTTTCTTCATTTTTCCGGCAGATCTGTGAAAGCAAATAATCTGTATTATGTGTATGTATAAAATTACCAATCGAAAGTCGGAACACTTGTAATTATGATGCATATTTCGACCATTTTAAGTTGCATATAAGTAACCCGGTCTCTAGTTACGTAGATTCGCTATAAGCAATCGTGTGAATCTGATTCGACTGTTCTTTAGTTGACTTTGTGTACCATTGATTTATAACCCGTTCGTCCAGTAATCGTCACTCATGTCACTGCAATGTTTCACAGAATGAGCCGCACTTACTGAATATTATTTATAAAATTCATTTACATGCCTTTTCTATTAATTTATTTCTGAAATATTTTTTTTTTTATTCTGATTTTGATTTATTTATATTTTGTGATGATTACTTTGACGATCACGACGCATTTGAAAGTAAATGATTTGTATGTACCTTCTTGTATATTTATTTATTTTGTAAATATAGTTTTACAAAAATACATTCTTCTAAAAATTGTGTTTTTGTTTTCGTCTTTGTCACAATCCTAAACCCTCCATCACAAGAGGCCCTTTTTTTTTTGGTACGCGGTGGAAGTCTTTATGGACTTCCTCCATCGTGGGGGTGACAGAGGGATGTCTCTCTGTCACCCACACCAACCCGAGTGACAGCTTCTTCTGCCACTTGTGTTTTTTATTGTGACTTACTTACACAAACAAATTGTAAGTTGCCATCGGATCACAGTGGACAAAAAATAACATTTAGCTCTACGTGCCTTTACAAATAATTCAAATAAGGTTTAGGACATGTAAAAATTTTGAGAAATTAAATAATTCTTTGGCCAGTAAATTATGTGATCAGAATTTTATGAGTGAGTGAGTGAAATGAGTTCTACGCCGAGTTCTTTTCACTATTAGGCGGATCACAAACTGCGACGGGGCGCAGATAACGCGCCCCCGCGCGTGATTTTTTACATACAAATTGAATAAAAACGCGCTTCCGCGCGTGTAGTTTGGCTCCGTTTCCCGCGCCCCGCTGCGTGATGCGGTGCAGTGTGCGTTACCGCAGCCAGAAAATGTTGAAAATCGTCATCTAAGTGCAATAGATAATTAGTTATATGTATAGCTTCTGTAATTGGTAAGCAGATTTTTAAATTTGGTAAGCTGTTTATTTTTCAATTATTTGATAAAAACAGTTCCGGCTGGAGTAACGTTACCGCAGCCAGATCTTTTCTTTTCTAACGGGTGTCTTGAAATAAATGTTATCTAAATAATTAGATATCAATTTGAAATAAATTTTACAACTTGAATTTGTATTTGCTATGGTTGCGAAGATATTTAAAATCCTGCTGCGGTAACGTTTGCACGATTGCTGCATCTCAGAATTTACTAAACGGATGAATATAATTTTTGTAAAGAAATCTCTGGTGAGGAGATCTTATGAAACATAGTAAAGTCCTAGTACCATTGTTCAAATAAGCCTGTGTCATTTCTGCCAGTTCTTAGTAAGTTGTTTGAAAAGTTGATGCTCAATGAAATGTTACGTCACTTTAATAAACATACCATCTCTTATGAACACCAGTACGGTTTTACCAAAGGGCGTTGCACTACTGACGCGCGGTATTACCCTAATAAAGAACATTTTTAACGCCTGGGAATAAGCACAAGATGCCATTGGAATCTTTTGTGACCTCTCTAAGGCGTTCGATTGCGTAAACCATGAGACACTTCTGATGAAACTGGAGCACTATGGGATTAGAAAAACAGTACTGGATTTGCTAAGCTGAAAGATAGAAAGGTTAAAGTTAAAGTAAACTGCATAAACTCATTAGGGTCTGAAATGACAATGGGCGTTCCTCAAGATTCGATAATAGGTCCATTACTCTTTTAAGTTTACTTTAATTATATACCCCAATTACTTCAAAATCAACCGAAGATAGTGTTATTTGCAGATGACACATCATTGATCTTTAAAATAGACCGACAGTCATAAAATCTTGAAGACATTAGGTAAGTAATAATATAACATTTATTGCGGGGCGGTTAAGCTCGGCGGCTTATGCTGTAAGAAAGATAAGACAGTTAACAGCGCCTAGACAGTTAACAGCGCCTAGACAGTTAACAGCGCCTAGACAGTTAACAGCGCCTAGACAGTTAACAGCGCCTGGGTATTAGTGTTCTGTGACAGAACTGATGTAGAAACCGCGCATTTGGTCTAGTTACTTCCACAGTATAATGTCATACTAGCTTCCGCCCGCGGCTTCGCCCGCGAGGTATGTCGATAAAAACTATCATATGTCCTTCCCGAGATGCAATCTATCCTATCTCTCTGCCAAATTTTATCGAAATCCGTTCAGTGGTTTTAGGCGTGAAAAGGTAACAGACAGAGTTACTTTCGAATTTATAATATTAGTATGGACTAGCTTCCGCCCGCGACTTCGCCCGCGAGGCATGTCGATTAAAACTATCCTATGTCCTTCCCCGGGATACAATCTATCTCTCTGCCAAATTTTATCGAAATCCGTTCAGTGGATTAGGCGTGAAAAGGTAACATACAGACAGTTACTTTCGAATTTATAATATTAGTATGGATCAGTGAACGAAGTATAGATGATGCAAGTATACAAAACATTTTAAAAGTGTAACGGTGGAATTTCTAGCCCATTCTTCTCCATAGGAACACTACATTTTGGAAGGGGCGACTAGAATCAATTCTATTTTATTTAATGTAATTTTTGACTTTCAAAAGTGCCTTTAATGTGCTTATTTAAAATAAATTATTTGACTTTGTAACCCTACCCACAGTATAGACTACAAAAAGGCATTTAACAGCGTGCCACACTCATGGTTGGTTCAAATACCTACTCAATTTATGAAAGTAAAGGTTGATTTTTAAGACGGGGCACAAAGCTCTGGTCAAAAAAAATTGGTATTTATAGTCTGCAAGAAGGCCACTTTTCACAAACACTTTTTGATGCCAATCGATTAACCGATTTTGTGTTTACGTCACTTGCATCGGCAGGCAAAACCCATAGTCAGCCCAGTACAAAATATGCGCTTTAGTGATGGGCCGACTTAGAATAATAACATACAGGATACCCAATATTGAACAATTTAAAAACCCTTCTTAGAAGCTTTATGTTTGTGGGGTAGGTATGTGCTGTGGCGGCGACTGTTCGCAAGCGTCCACGCGAGTAAGCTAAGCGTGCTCGTGGCTACGAGGAATGTTTACGTGAACATAATAATATTATGCCGCACGGAATTATAATATCTCTTGCAATCTATTTTCAACTCTATTTCGGTTACCATTAAGTTCACTTTCAACAGAGAACACTACTTGAGCGTCTTGCTACTCTGACTGCTTACCATAAAATGAAAGACGTTAATAAAATAAATTATTTATTTATTAGGCATTTAATCTAAAAAACAACCATTAACTAAATGTAATGTAATATAAATATGCAGGAGATAATACAAAGATACATTGCGAGCAACAAATAATAACTGGAGCTCGCACCCGAACTTGGCCGGGGTATTGTATAAAACAGTAATATACTATAACACAAAAAATCTCAGATACACATTGTACTAAACGTATTTTATTTGTAATAATATCAGATTTCTACAACAGTTCAAAAATTAAACTAATGACTAGATAAACACAACAAATTACAAAATAATCTATAAGTAGGTAGTACCTACATTGTCACAAGGGTAAAATGAGCGAAGTCACAAAAGTCAATTTAGGCTTTCGATATTCCTACTCGAAGTTGCGTAGATGAATTACGAATCTTAGATCATTATGCAGAAATTACTAAAAATGTAGTTGCGGCCGAATGGAGTTACAGACAGAAACTGTTACAGTATTTTTTTTTCTCACGAAGCGACACGCGGTTTATTTGTTTCTAAACACAAACACGCTGAGAATGTGTTTGTAAGAGCAGGAGCACGCGGTACCGTCCGAGAGAATGGCGAAGTCGGAAGTGTATGCGTGTTATGTGCTGAAGCTATTCGTCTTCACACACACAGCGTGTTTGTACCTACTTACACTTTGTTACCGCAAGAAAAGCGCGTGTCGGCTTGTGAGATAAAAATACTGTATACAAAGCACAACTTTTTCTAAACCTGCATCGGCCTTGTTTAGTATCTCGATTTTGTATCTTTTCGCTGTCAGAGGACGGTTTAATCTTGTACAAATTCGAGTTCAAGAGAAAATAACAGTCTAACAGTAATTATTGAATTTTAACAAAAATCATTTTGGATATCTGATCTATAAAAAATTTATTTGTTCCAACATTACCATTAGTAAACAAACAAAACGAGTATAATAATAAATATTAACATTAAAAAGTATTATGTTAATACATTAAACACGAGTGTTAAAAAAGTAAAGACCCTACAAAAAGAACAACCAATAATAACGAATAAAGCATTGAAACAGTGCGACGGTATTTTAATTTTCACCATGTAGGTAACATCTGTACTCGGGCATTTAATATGACTCATTCAGCTTCAGAAGAAGTATGTCACTGACTCACAGGTATGTGTGACAGACGACGGTCTACAGCAAAGAGTATAATAATAATACGGGAGGTCTACAGCCACTGATCTCTATTTTACATATAATACAGGTCAGTGTCTACAGCCCATTTGCAGTTATTTTACCTCTGATTTTGCGTCACTGTCAAAATCCAAGTGATTTTTTTTCTCTTTACAATAAAGTTGCTGTTGGGTTGTTGCTGTAAAAGGTAAAATAACTGAGAATGGACTGTACCAGTACAAATAACCCGATCTGTTTCGAAAACTCGTGCCTCGAACTGTACGATACCCACTCACAACGTGCATGAGGTATTGAGCAAAGTACACGACAACCTACATAAATTCTGACGAAGTGCTCAAAACCAACAAACAATAATGTCTGTTGTCTTGGAACGAAATGACTGGAAATTATGAGGAAGGCCTTTGCCTAGCAGTGGGAAACTGCAAGCTGTCAGTAACCTGTGAGTGTAACAATGTATTTCTAGCCAATAAACGTTTGATTTGATTTGTAACCGTATCTTGTTTGCATGATTGAATTATTATTATAACAGATTCAAAGCTGTGCATACAACAGCTTTCCTGTAAAGGAATACCTACTTATGACGGAAGAATTTACTAATACTTAAGACTACAATTTCCTACGCCGACGCTACCATATACAAGCGAGTACAAGCAGTATATAAAAAATATTCGAATGAGTATGTATAATTTATGATTGACTAGCAGCCCGCCCCAGCTTCGCACGGGTGCAATTTTTTTTTCGAATTTCCGAAATTTTCTTTCATATAAACCTTGTCCTCGCAACACCGAACGCAACAAAAAAAAAAAAAATAAGTATCCAATTTGGTGCAGTCATTCGGATGTTATGCGCATACGGACATTTTGGCGACTTTGTTTTATACTATGTAAAGAAGGATACGCTAAAGCTGAAGTGGCAATGGGCCAGCCATATTAGCCGTAGAACTGATGACCGTTGGGATAGACGTGTTTTTGAGTGGAAACCGTGAATCGGCAAACGTAGGGTAGAACTCCCTGAGGCCAGGTGGAGCGACGATCTTCGCAGGATCGCTGGTAACAGCTGGATGATAGTTGCCGAAAATGTAGTTGATTGGCGTGCAATAAGAGAGGCCTAGAGATAAGAGAGGTCCAGCAGTGGACTGCTATAGGCTGATAATGAGTGAGGAGCAAGCTTTGCGATGCTGTAATCGAAATTTCCATTGATCGTCGCTCGTTCAGTTTAGTCGCATAGAGTTGGAGTATACCATAAACAAATCGATCCTACTTCAACAGAATTGTCTTTCTCATTCTAACTTATAAATAAATAAAAAATCTATCTGAGCCCTTCCTTACCACTTGACTGAAATTCTTACTTTCTCACAGTGACTGTACTATTTTTTTAGCCTTGTGTGGGATGTCACGTCTCACGCAATATTACTACAACACCTTCCAATATACAGCATGTAACAAAAACCCTGTCCGATCCTTTATTCGGCATCGTACTGCGTACCTACATATAATCAATAACCATTGAATGGATTTGAGATTATTGTTTTACCCCAGTGAATATAATTAAATTAAAATAAAAACTGATCAAAGGCAACACTGATCGCTCTAAAGTTCACGTGTTCACCTACAGTTTTGTGTCAAAGAAGCCGCCTGAGCGAGATTGTTTGTATGATCCTTTGTCATGAACCTGCTTTGTCGCGTGCCGCCAAACAAACTTTTAAAGGAAGAAACCTACGCTACGTCAGCGACCTGGTCGTTGGTATCAGTTGATCCTGATATTGTTTTGTAGGCATAGTTATCCGGATTTCAGACCTAATTCTGTTTATCAAAAAACAATTAATTGAATTAAATGTATCCCTGATAAGGGCTTTTTTTAAATGTGATGTGCTTTTGGCAATGTACTTACCGACTGCAGCTATCAGTTCATTAAAACATTCACTTGTTGTTGTTGCATACTTCGGCGATCATGCTCCACATGTCCACCTCCAACACATTTACACAATCGACACCTTTTCACTAAGCACGTACTCTTTGCAGCGCACTTGTGTCCGTTTTAAGTGAGTCGAAAGCTGCCACAATACGAGCTTTTCCTCGATTTTCACATTGCGCTCTCGTGGTCTTCCAGCATCAGCGACCTGCGACTCGTGCCCATGAACACTGCCTGTGATGTACACACGGTTATGCTGTTTGTTCTGTATGTATTATTTTGCCGGCGGGTATGAAAATTTGCCATATTCAGTGTTAAATTTCGCACGGATTATATAAATAAAAAATCAATAACTTTTGGATTTTATGAGTTACATTTTTATAACAATTTTTTCTAGTACGTATGTTGAACCAGGAATACGTCTTTATTAGATCGGACAGGGTTTTTGTTACATGCTGTATTATAAAAAAAACTATAATAAACGTATTACTGAAATACGGCCTTTCCTTTGGTGACCCCTTTAACCCCAACACATACTGTCACCAAATGCTATAGAAGTGAATTGAAAGCGCCCAAGTAAATATTCGAGAGAATCAACCCCAAGTATCCAACACTTGACTGCACATATTCAAGTAAAATTTAGGTGACAATATTTTACTATATTGCGCACAATCATTGGAATACATAATGGCCGCAGCCATCGTTGTTGCGTCAGTCTCCATATACTTACGCAATACTACTTCAAACTTCGATATGGACAAATGATTTTCTATGAAGAAATTCTTAGAAAGCCTGAAACATAATTCCCATAACTCTGTATCAACAGGGAAAATACTCATACATTTGTCTATTATCTGAGCTGCTTTTATAGAAACGTCACATTCCGCAATGTTTACGGTCGTATTTGAAGATACTCTCGTTTTGTGATATTTTAGTTCATCGCAGCAACATGGCAGAGCATTGTAGATAGATGGATCTATTACAGGATATGCTTCTTCATTGAGAATAGACAACGACACCTCTTTGATGCGCTTTGACATAATGTTTTTAATTATTAATTTGAGTTCTTCTTTCTTTGGGAAAGCTTTTGTCTCATTATTTAAATCTCCTTCTTCTACTGCAGTGTGCGTCATGTAAGTGGGATCATTGTGAAATCCATGTTTTAAATTGTCTAATAACAATCTTAAACATTCTGAATATATTTTGTTATGGTATGCAAACTTAGCCGCCAAATTGCAATTTCCTTTGAAGTTTTCCTCGTTTAGCCACGGTTTAAGTATCAGGATCATATCATCAGCCCACGATTTCTTTTTAAAATCATTCATAGAAGCCAGTGGGTTTAATCTGGCTTCGATTGGTTTCCTTTGCAAATCGTCAACGTCAAAAGGAAACATGGTATATATGCAATCGACTTGTATAAATTGGAATTTGTTGCTGCTCCGATTTGCTGGTATTTTAATAACGCGCTTTGTTGTTTTCATCATGATAACGCGGCTGCCACCTCTGTCCTTTTCAGTGAGGAACTAAAAAAAATATTAAATTAATTCAATTACTGGTATTGAATCTGAATGCATAAAATATGTAGGTATCATAAAAATGGAGAATTGCAGTAATTTACCTGTAGATGTATGTTGCCCGAGACATATACTCTCCCATCGTTATCGATATAAACTGTGAAGTCTCCTCCACATTTTACAATAGCATTTGTTTTAAAATCCTCTGTTTCAATTTCTGTCGTTTTAACAATTTCCGTCTGAGAATCGCGGCGTATTTTTATTTCAGTTGGAATTGAAATCAGCTTTCGATCTCCACTTCCTGTAATATAAAAAATTGCAAGATTATTTTAACATAAAAAAAAACATTTTCGATAGTATATAGATTATACACGCGGTTGCGGCGGTTCGCACTTTTAATAATTTTACTGACCTATTTGCCCATCGAAGTTGAGGCCCCAACCGTACGGGGTGCCAGCGTTATTGAGTATGAATGAGTGGTGCCAACCCGCCGACAACTGTTAGTAATAAAATTCAATAATCAACAACTGTAAATAATATAGTAGTAGACGCGGCAGAACCAACTTGAAAAATATGATCAAGTAATTGCATATTTCCTTTGCCCAGGCGTGAGACAGCGCAGGCCACCATAAAAGAAAAAATACATTCACTAATATTTCTACGGCTGCATGTCTTATTGTTACTCGAAGATCACGATAATGTCGATAACTACGCACTTCTCTCGACTAGCCAAATACAATTTAGAATATTAGATAATTATTAATGAAACTTTCAAATAACAAACTCAATGTCATATTATGACAAAGTTCTGATTCCATTGCATCTAATTTAATTATTTAATTTTGTTAATTTATAATTTTGTTCATTTAGTCAGGTACTTCTATGATAGTGACAGCTCTATAATAGATCTTTTCATCGCGCGTTAATTTCGTATTTGCGACGCACGAAGCAAATACTTTTCTTGGGATGTCCACACATTATGTTACCTGTACGATCTCTCCGCGCACATGCTGCGTGTCCACGCGCTGCGGCAGCAGGTGCGGGTCGTGCGGGTCGTGCGGGTGGTGCGGGTCGTGCGGGTGGTGCGGGTCGTGCGGGTGGTGCGGGTCGTGCGGGTGGTGCGGGCCGGGCGCGGCGGGCGCGTGGGGCGGCGTGTCGGCCGCGCGCCGCGCAGTGGCCGCGCGCACCTGCTGCGGACTCGCGCCCCATTGCCATACGTCGCCTTTGCTCGTTAGTGCCAACTGTAAAACACCAATCATGTCACTACTTATGGCGTAAGAAAGAATGACTCTATAATATCCTCCCAAACGGATTTCAGTCACAGCGGCCAATCTCAACGGAGATTAGCCAGGTACGCAGGAGATATTATAGTGTATAAGTAATGCGCAAACACAGGGGAACAAAGTGTATGTTCCTTTACTCTCATAGTCTGATGGGACGACAATCCAACACGACCAGGGAGAGATTAGGCGCGGGACCAACGGCTTTTCGTGCTTCAAAAAAGAAGAGACCAGAAGAATGACTCCATAGACCAACATCCTCATAAAAATGGAAAAACTCTTACCGTCTCAATACAAAATTAGTTCTTACTTTATTTCAGCAAGCTTAATAAACCTTTGGGATTACAAAACAAGATCTAAGTTTAAGAATTCGAATTGTTTTTGGTTTTTGAAATTTTATCCAACAGATGTAAAGTTTTTAATACAAAATCGACTATATTCGGACTTTTAATTAGCTGCAGTAAAATGACAGCATAAGTGTTACTTAAATGACTAAAATTGGCGTATTTTTGTTTTTTCGCGACCATCAACCAAATCCTGTTTTTCTAGTACAGAATAGTACACTATTCTGTACTAGAAAAACAGGATTTGTCATGTCAAATAAGTTTCGTTTGTTACAACAAACGAAACTTATTTGACATGCTTATCTCTAAACGCAGTCCGAAATGAGTTATTATCTTTTTGAACGCCAAGCGGTACCGAACGCGATGTGTCCCCCAGCGCCAAGCTATAAATGTATAACGAATGTATAGTAAACAGTAGTGATGAGGGTAATTGTAATATCGATAAATGTTACTAACATGTTAATGTTACTTGCATTTCATATAAATGTACCAGATAAATAAAAGTAATGACGTATTTTTATGTCTTGTTTTATTTACAATTATAGTTGTAATAAGAAAAAGCAGAATACACTTTAAATAATGACAAATCAGATACATAACTCAAACAAAACAACAACAAATCTACGAAACTGGCTACATCCCTATTGTCTTCTGACGTCATCCAGTTGTCTTCATACCAAGACCGTGGCGCTCGTAGCACGTAAAAGTTCAATTTTTATTAGGGATGTCTATGGTCTCTTTTCTTACATTTTTTTGTCTATTCCATGTTTATGCTAAACACACATTATTAGTATTACTACACACACATTTCCTTCTTAATGTTCGTAGGGAATTATAATAATTTAGAAACCTAATTTTCATCATTTTAATTAATTAATGTACCTAACTAATAATCATTTACACTTACCTCAAAATCTTCGTCTGATGTACTCTCGCATTCATCTTCCGACTCCACACCTTGTAAGATGTTTAGAAGTTCTTCAGAACTTAATTCACTAACTTCACTCATTTTTATACAACAACAACAATATAAACATCAACAATAGAGACCTGCAGTCTGCACTATCTCACACTGACCTTGATGCGCTTACGACGTCACAGGATGTCTTCTATTCATGTCTATGGCGCACGAGTCACCGATATCTACTAGTTTCGTAGTGACGAGATCTTTCAATATCGATATCAGTATTAACCAAAGTACGGCACTTAGTGTGTTTTAAAAGATTAGTGTAAATACATGTGTAAGGGCTAGCAAAATTAATTACATACCTTTTATGAGTCGCATTTTTTTCAAAACTCAACATTTCGATTCGAAATAAGTGTTTTTTTAAACTTTCGTGTCTATCGACACTTTAGAAACTTGATCAAGTAACTACAACACTAGACGTCTTCATACGAAGACTACGGCGCCTGGGACATAAAAAAAATTTTGGCTATTATAATTTTTCTGTTTTTAATATAAACAAAGACCCCTATTGAAATATACATTTAAGTTTAGGGTTTTAGGCAATAGTAAGAATACGCACAAAAGCATTTGTTCATGTATTTTAAAGTAATAAACGTTATGATTAGATATTAATCAAAATTTATCTTCTAATAAAGACGTGGCGTGGGGGGGCACGGAAACGATTGTCTTCTACAGAAGACCGTGGCGCTTAAAAGGTTAAGAAATGTAATTTTACTGCAGCTAATTAAAAGTCGGAGTATAGGTTTTAATACAATTTTTTTTCTCTTGGTTTTAAAATCTGAAAACCTCTGTTGGAATAATGTTCAAATTACAATAACAGGCTCACTCAAAGCATTTATTTCAAATAGGCACATAAAAGGCACTTTTAAACGTCAAAAATTACAATAAAATAGAATTGATTTTAGTCGCCCCTTCCAAATGGTACTTTTCGTATGAAGAAGAATGGGCAAGAAACTCCACCGTTACTGTTTTAAAACGTTTTACAATATTTTGCATAAATTAATTATATAATAATTATGTGAAGACGATGCACCTAAAATTAAATTACCACAATAGGAGAAAGAATTAAAAATGAAACCATTGATGCAAATAATGAAGACATTTTGTTTTTTGGCATACCATTAGAACATAAAAATATTATTGATGTAATCTTCCTTTTGCGAATTTAGTTTCCAAACATGTAAACAAATATGGTTTTTTTTTTTTAAAAAAAACACCCACAATGTTTAGTTTGCGCTACAACTTCAAATAATTTTATGAGTTTTGCATGTAATTCTGAATTAAATTTAATTTACACTGTTTATTTGAAATAACATAAATTGGGAACAGGAATTTGAATAGACTTTTAGAAAACGTTTTAACAAAAAAAACAACCGACTTCCAACAAAACACTACAAAGTGAAAAATAACTTTAATTTCGGAAGTCGGTGTCGTTGGTTCTGCATTTTCGTTTTTTGACACCGACTTCTGAAATTAAAGTTATTTTTCACTTTGTAGTGTTTTGTTGGAAGTCGGTTGTTTTTTTTGTTAAAAAGTTTTTATTTTTCACTTTTGAGTTGTGGTACCTACCCCACACCAATTCGTATACCACTACTTGCTAAATATATAACAGTGACAGGAAGTTGTACAGAAAAATTGGAGTCGAATCCCGAGTGATGTTAAGACGTAACATTTCCGTCTCTGAAGGACTCGTGAATGGACCTATGGGCATAATAAAAAAAATCAAATGGCCGGCCCTAAGGAGAGATCAATTGGAGGATGGGGAACTACCGGAAGCCGTGTACGTAAAATTTGATGACGAAACTATTGGTCTTAGGCTAAAAGATAGTAACGGTTGCATACCCATTCCACCAACAAGCACTACGTTTCAGGCAGTAAGGGGTTACGGAGATGTGGAGCGTCGTATGCTGCCTCTAATATTAAGCTGGGCGGTCACAGTACATAAATTACAGGGTACCAGCCTAGAAAGAGCTGTGATCGACCTTGGTAAAAAAAAGTTTGCAAAAGGGCAAATATACGTCGCGCTAAGTCGTGTCAGAAGTTTGGAAGGTATCGTTTTGTCAGATTTGGATGCCAACAAATTATTAAAGCGACCACACGACGACAGATCATTGACGGAAATAATGAGGCTACGAAATCTGTCTTCTGACAATCAAAGCCACACTTAATGTACCTACGACTCAAGGGCGAAGATCTCTTTGGCGTCTTATAAAACAGTCTTCAGCGGTTTCATTTTCGAGCAGTAGCCTTCGAAATAGCTTCTCGTATCACATCTCCTGTATCATGTGATTCGCATTTACTCGATAAGCCCAAACACGGCTAGAATACATTGTTTTATTACGATGCTCCGGTACCTACCTTCCAGCTTCATAAGATCGGTTTGATGGTACCAGTTTCGTCAGAACTATTTATTTAAATTTGCTTCGTCATAGTCGCTTAACTATCTTAATCGAGATATCTTATCTCCACCCATGAAATACTTATAATCATTGAAGAGTTCCTGTGGCTATCTGTAGTCTCCTTCATCAGTTCCACTTCACCAAATTATACTTTCTGAATGCAAATGCTTGAGTTGTCGATGAAAATACCAGAATTGCTATATGTATGCCTATAATATTTGAGGAGTTCCCTTAATTCCTTATGGATCCCATCATCAGAACTGGATTTTGACAAAAATGGGACCAATCTGGAAGTATATCCTTTTAAATAAAAAAAATATTTCTAAATCGGTTTTGTAACCTTGTGTTGGAGCTGATGGTGAAGTCACCATCAGCTCCACTTTACCATACGCATTGTGACGATCATAAATTGCTTAGCAAACATATTAAAGCAATCGAATCGCTACCCGTGAAATATTTTTCATTGAGTAGTTTCGATGGCCATCTGTGGTCTTCATCATCAGTTCCACTTCCCCAAATTATACTTTCTGAATGCAAATGCTTGAGTTGTTAATGAAAATACCAAAATTGCTATATGTATGCCTATAATATTTGAGGAGTTCCCTCAATTCCTCATGGATCCCATCATCAGAACTGGAGTTTGACAAAAATGGGACCAATCTGGACATATGTACTTTCAAATAAAAAAAAAAAAATTTAAATCGGTTCATAAATGACGGCGTACTGAGGTAACAAACATAAAAAATAAAAAAAATAAAAAATAAAAACATACAACCGAATTGAGAACCTCCTCCTTTTTTTGAAGTCGGTTAAAAATACGGTCTCACATTGTGGAAGTATCCGACGGCGATGGCTCTGACGGGATCCTGCAGGCGCACGCGCACAGGCACCGAACTCTTGTGCCGCGCGCCGGTCGCCAGCTGACCGAACACACCCGCGCCGCTCGCCCAGACCTCACCGTTCTTCATTAACACCACCGTGTGACAGGCGCCAAGGCCTACACTTAACACCTGGTAAAAAAAGGTTTTTTTTAGGTATTATGTCAAACAAAATGACACGAACTACAGACAGAAGCTTTATAAAGAAGTGAAACTCCTGTTTCATTATAAAAAGCAGCGACAGTTGAAAAGTTAAGAAGAGAAATCAAATCAATGAAACCAACCCAAATATTGTAACTGTTTATTTTTAAATCAATATAATTATGAAGTGAATGCACCACATCTGAAACCTAAAAACATTTTTATTGGAACGATTGTTTTATAAAACATATTGTAATTATTAATTGTTTTCCATGGAATAAAAGCTTTTTATTAACGTAAATAAAGAAGTGAAACTGCCGTACCTATAAAGTAGCGGCGTTTAAAGTTTTGAAACGTAACGCTACATTGTGTTACTAACTTAACCAAAAAACAGAAAAAAAGTATCACCCTCACCTTTCTGCCTTGGAATTTGGTAACTAACTTGGGTGAGCACTCGTCATCTATGGTGCCGTGACACAACTGACCGTGGACGCCCCATCTAAAACGAAATAAGACATCAGTTAATAAAACATGCATGATATAAGTAAAATCGGTAAACGTAAGATAGGACGCCCTCAGGCTAGGTGGAGCAACGATCTTCGCAGGGTGGCTGGTAGCAGCTGCCGAGAATCGAGCTAAATGGCGAGCGATTGGAGAGACCTATGTCCAACAGTGGACTGATGTAGGCTGATAATGATGATGATGGATATCCTGCGTGTACGCCTAGCTATTAGTATGCTTGACTCATCCTTTAATAAAAATTACAAACAAACTCACTTTCGCAGATTATTATAAAATATTTAAAAGGGGTCAAACTAATATTATAAATGCCATAGTCAGTTTGTTTGTTTAATTGTTTGTTACAGTAACCATGAGTCGTGAGCACAAACTGATGCTGTAGTTAAGGCGTGCAGTAGTTAAGGCGGCGCTCATCGTTTGTTTGGTTATTTCTATTATTTTAGAATGAAAATCCAGAAAATATAAGCACGTTAAGTTGTGCTAAACAAGATTATACGTTATTATTATTGCAAACGGTAGTTTTACATTGTTTCGTTTTATTATTATCCTTAAAACTGATAACAGTGGCTACTATTTTTCGTTTTAATGATTATAATACTGCACGCGAAAGGTTCGTCCATCCGTCGATGCTCGTCGTCTATTGAACTCTCGCGTGTAAATTGGCTACTGTACACTTTCGTGCAATTTTACTGACATATGTTTTCGATTTCAAAATAGTTTATTTTTGTTATCTCGTTTTATAAAGTTGTTGTTTTTAAATTTTTGGTTTTAAAATGCCGAGGATAAAAATACAGTTTTAAATAGACAGGCAAGGCAAATGGTGTATTCAGTGTATTGTTTCATACAAGAGCAACGCTGAGTTAGTTATTGACAAAAGTAAGCCTAAGAAATTTATAAACACAGCGGAGGCGACAGTGTTGGTCGCCTCCGCTGTGTGTTTATAAATTTCTTAGGCTTCCTTCTGCCTCGAATCTTGCGGGCAGCGGGGCGGCGGCGGCGGCGGGTAACGCAGACTCGTTCTCGAAACCAGCGGGCAGATGATAGATAAGGGTAAGGGCAGATCGCGCGGCACTATAGAGGCGTAGTGTTGTGTTCGTGGTTGGGTCGTCGAGATATTTGTTTTTATTCGCGAACGAAATGTCTGAACAACGGCGAAAACATCTTTTTGATTCAAATTTATTCCTAACGCTCGATTTATTGTGGGTGAAAGAAGAAGTGAATCCCTACTATGGATGCGCGGGCGGTCAGCGCTTGACTGGAGTGCACCGCTCGTTGCCCCCGCGCCGCAGTGTCCGAGGGCCGCTCCATTTGATTTTACGCATTAGATCCGCCGCCGAAGCCCCGCTGCCCGCAAGATTAGAGGCACAGGCCTTATGCTTATTATGGTACTAAGTCAACCGTGGGTACGTTGGCCCACCGGCTTGCAGTACTAAAACCGTCGAAATATATAAAATGACGGTCTCAGTTACCTAGTTACAAAGACTAGAAAAAAGTCAAAATCATAATTAGCCTATAATATTCCCACTGCTGTTACACAGGCCTCCTCTGGGACATGCCGGTTTTACCGTTATGAGTGCAGTGGTGATGAAATAATTTACACAAAGTAAAGCGCCTGTCTGGGTTCGAACCTACGACCTACAACTCGTAAGTCGCGGGGAAATTATAGATAAGATATTCTTTTTTAAAATATAGGCTGATTATGAACTCATTAACACAATGCACACTCACACTATTACACACACACACACGCACACAAACTCACTCGCATACATCACACAAGTGCGCTCATCTCTATTTTTCTGTTCTTTTATTTTTTATTTTGTATTTTTGTTTCTACTTTATTTATTTTTTGTTTTGTTGTGTTTCAATTGCATACTTATTATCGTGATAAGTGGAAGGACGGAGTTCACCTAACACAAGCATCTTCTTGCTTAAAAGGTGATCTCCAACAAATGTGTTTTTCATTTGTATGTTATTGCAATAAACATTTTTTTTTTTTTTTTTTTTTTTAAGTGTTGTGTCACACTTAAAAAAGAATAACACATACTGGATTTACTTTGTTTGCTGGAAAAGACAATGAGTGAGTCTACCTTAGTTAACAGGAGGTGCATAAGGAAAAATAACAATCGATCGATCAAACCGAAGCGCACACTTTTCTTTAGAAAGCTGTACGTAGTTATTCGTAACTCACCCCCACGTGTACAGTCGTCCGCCAACATCAACAACGGCGGAGTGGTAGTGGCCCGCGTATATCGCAGCGAGTGGTGCGGTGAAGTTGCCGGCCACGTGCCGCAGTGAGCCCGCCGATACCGCGGCCTCGCCCACGCCGCCCACCCATGAAGATCCTACACCCAGCTGGCCGTACGAGTTGTCGCCCGTTGCGTAGATCTATCCATCATAATATTAATTTTGTGAAAGCCCATAGCAGATAATTTGTTATATAAGATTGTTAGCGCCACGCAACAAAGATACGGCGTCCAGACGAATAGTTGCACGCCGCGACAAGGACAGACGCTTCTGTCAGAGCAGCTGTCATAAGCAGAAGTAGAATTTTATTTTTGTTTATTTTTTTGTAGAAATAAATGAACAAAGTAAAGTATCTATTGTATCATTAAAAAGTCCATGATCAGGTGGAAAAAATCGACCTAATCCCATTTTATACATACAACTACATCTACTATGATTTGGCCTCACCTTTTATGAGGCCTAATAAATAATGATATAAACAAGACATACCCCATTCTCAGTCAACACCAACGTGTGGTGTCTTCCACATGCTATATCGACCACTCTCCCGATAAGCTCACTGTTAATCGGCGTAGTGGTCATCTTTATCCTCGCGTTTCCTTCGTCGACGACCCCCCAATGCGCGAGTCCACAGCTCACTGTCCTCTTGGGCGTGAACTGATTCTTCCAAGTCTCAGGACTTTGTGTCACTTCTAGGTGTATCTCTGGACATGGATCTCTGGCGTCTATGACACATGCTATGTGTATAAATGTCGCTATTAATTGCTGTAGTCTGGTCGTCTGAATCAAAGAATGGTATACGTTAATTTTATATTACACTAACGATCCAACCCTGCTTCACACGGTTTTTACAACTTGACAAAACATCGACATTTCTTTACTATATGTATGTTTAGTATTAGATTAATGTATTATACAAATAAACCTGCCGGAATAAATTATATGGTGAAACCAGCATCAACTCCGTTGCTTAGTTTAGGAGAACTACGCGGTTACAGGTCACAGGTCACAGACAGACACGAAAAGCGACTTAATTTATAATATATAGAGAGATACGTTGTTTTTGACTGCAGTTTTGCACTCACATAAACCGAAGTTATTCCTTGCTTCAAATCACGCATTACTGGGCGTAATTGATCTTGCAATGGGTTCAACCACAAACATAGGCACTGTAACATAAAATCACTCATTAGTTAGACCAAATAGATCTCAAAATTACATTATTCTGTATAGATTGAATCCAACATTACCTTCAAAACCGTAGTATCGAATTTATGGCACTTTTCGATGATGTAGTCAAATAACCACTGTCCATTTTCTTCTAGCAAGAGAGGTACGAGGCACCTTTGTCCCAGCAAGCAATCTATAGCGCCACGACATATCTCACTTCGGGATTTCAGCGCAGACAGCATCAAGTGGGGGTGACCTCGATGGATACTGAACACAGGGACTAAATCCCAAAGACCCACTGCAGCGGCGAAAGACGATAACTCTAGCAATTCAGCTGGTTTCAATAGTGTCAACTTGGCTTCGCTAAAATAGAAACACATGTAAACTATACTTCTAAAACCAAAGGCCCATGGGAAACGCATAAAAGAGGCTTTTATTATGGCACTGAAGAATAATCTTTATGGCCAGTGTTTTAAGGTGCAAGCGTGACCGCGCAACCGCGCTGGAGCATGCTTTTAAAGCCGTATTTTGTCTAAGTTTGTGCGACTTTGCACTTTATGACTCTAAGTAAAAAGTACGTTTTTAAATGTCATAAGAAAATAATCTTATTTGTGAAATAATATACAAAAAGTTAACAAAACTTACGGTTCAAACGTATCCTCGGTACCGGTGCTCATATTAAGTAACGTAGCTAAAAGTTTAACAGTAATAGCGGCATCGCCCAGGCTGCCAGTGTTGCCGGTTTGTTTGTACGATGACAACTCGCTAAGTTTACCGAACACGCCCAGACGTGCCACCCACCCGTCAGGCTGACTCTGCAATAATTATGTTACAGGTAAAATTGTACCGCGCGATGTGACTCGTAAACAAGAGTTTGTGTAGTCGTATTTTATATCGTGACTTCAGTAATGCCAAATAAGTTCAAAAAAGGAATTTTAAAGTGATGTCTCTATAGTCTGACTATAATGAACGTCTATGGAAAAAAAAATATATGTTTCATACATGTGTCGAAATTGTCTGTGTACAGTCATTTTTGTCAGCTCATTGGATGATAGAATCTGCTTTACCGACTCAGCATTGTGTCCTGACTTGATAAAGGAATGCATTTGAAACCGTAGCGTAACGTAGTATTCAAACTCTTTTTAATTGTTTTAGTGTTTAGTTTTCTATTTATTGTATGTACTAGTACGCTAATTGATAGTGCCGTGCTTTCCTATAATTTAAATACTTGCGAGATCAATATTATGTCCGCGACTCTGGGTTAAGAGCGTTTACGCCGTACGGCATTTCATACAAACTTTCAAGCCCTTGTTTTTCGAAATTAATGAACGGATTTTAATGAAACTTTATACGCATAAGCAGGATACAAAGGTCTAAAAAGTTAGCAGAGAACATTTTCGAAAAATTGTGTTACAGCCAAATTAGACCGATTTTAAAGTTTCCATAGAAACAGAGATTTCCAGTTATCTTTTTTTAAATAAGACATTTCGAAAATGTTCTCTGCTAACTTTTTAGACCTTTGTATCCTGCTTATGCGTATGAAGTTTCATTAAAATCGATTCATTCATTTCGAAAAACAACGGCTTGAAATTTTTTATGAAAAGCCGTACTGCGTAAACGCTCTTAATGACGTGTATGTGTTTAGTTGGTAAGTCTTATTAAATAAATAAATAAATAAAACTGACGAAGATATTTATATATTAGGTCCTTACATATGAAATTAGCGTTTTGTCGTACTGTCCACTTTGATCTGAAATATCTCCTCTTTGGTTAAGACTTCAAAATTCAAATTTATAAATTCATTTAGCTGGTACATTTGAGTTTGAAAACAGTCATTCATTTGTTTTTTTCTCATTATCTTTTTCTTTGGCGTCGCTTATTACCGCACAATGGAAAACATGAAATATCGGTATATTTACGAGTACGAGTTCTACCGTGGCACCAGTGCTGCAGAAACAGCTAGAAGGATTAATGATGTGTACAGCGCTGGTGTCGCAAAAGAAAGCACGGTACGTTTTTGGTTTCAACGTTTTCGTTCTGGAAATTTCGACCTTCAGAACCAACCCCGTGGACGGCCGGAGACCATAGTGGAAAATGAAGAATTAAAGGCTATTGTGGAAGCGGATCCATCACAAAGCACTTCAGAGATAGCTGCAGGCTTCGGGGTAAGTGATAAAACTGTATTAATCCACTTGAAGCAAATCGGGAAAGTAAAAAAACTTGAACGATGGGTACCTCATGAATTGAGTGAATCGAACTTGCAAACACGCGTCGACTGCTGTGTTACTTTGCTCAACCGACACAATAATGAAGGGATTTTAAATCGAATTATTACTTGTGATGAAAAGTGGATACTGTACGATAATCCGAAGCGCTCGTCGCAATGGCTGAACCCTGGAGAACCAGCCAAATCCTGCCCTAAACGAAAATATACTCAGAAAAAGTTATTTGTGAGTGTTTGGTGGACTAGCGCCGGTGTCGTTCACTACAGCTTTCAAAAATTTGGTCAAACGATTACGGCAGATATCTATTGTCAGCAACTGCAAACCATGAAGGAAGAACTAGCTGCTAAACAACCGAGATTGGTCAATCGCTCTAGGCCACTGCTGCTTCACGACAACGCAAGACCACACACTGCACAACAAACAACCATTAAGTTAGATGAGCTACAATTGGAATGTCTGCGACATCCACCGTACTCCCCGGACCTTGCTCCAATAGATTACCATTTTTTCCGGAATTTGGACAACTTCTTACAAGGAAAAAAAATTCAACTCCGATGCGGCAGTCCAAACCGTCTTCAAAGAGTTCATTAATTCTCGCCCCCATGGTTTTTTTTGTAAAGGGATCAATGAACTACCTATGAGATGGCAAAAGTGCATAGATAACAACGGTGCATACTTTGATTAATTAAATATATTTTACAAAAAAAAAAAAACGACTTTATGTTCCTCCCGTACAAAACGCCAATTTCATATGTAAGGACCTAATATAAATGCCCTCCTTTCGCTAAGACGTACCTGTGACAGCGAGTACAAGTAAAGCGCCGGCGCCAGCTGGCCGCGCGCCAGCAGCATGTCCGCGGCCGCGCGCAGCAGCGCGGGCAGCGCCGCGCCCAGCGCCGCACACGACAGCTCCGCGCCCACGCCGCCGCGCATTATCACGCCCACCAGCCATTCACATGCTTCACTCCTTAATAGAATACAAAATTTGGATAGAATGTAGGTATACAGGTGAGTTCAAAATAATGTTTCATTCCGGCTGATTGGTGACACTAGTTCTATAGTTTTTGTAGCATTGTTTGTTGTGAAGTTTTTTTTTTAAATTTAATTAGGGTATGAATTTTGAAAAATCTTTCCCTAGTATTCACCTTCGCTTTATAAGAAACTATTATACAAAAATTGTATGCTTCTAGACCCAGCCATTTAGGCTGTGCGGTGTCAGTCAGTGAATGTGCAAATTTAAAATTTTAACAAGTAGAAGAAAGACTTACACAGTATTAAGAATGTAAGCTCCCTTGTTGGTGACAATCAGACAGGACTCGAGACTGAACCGCGGCAGCTGCAGGTCGCACATGAAGGTGGGCTCGCGCCACCCGCCCGCCATGCTGGGAGGTTCACGCGCCGTCATCAAGTGCGCTCGCCTCACATCACCGATTAGCTCCGCGCGCCATAGTTCTGAGGACTCCCTTTTAGCGCCTAGTAAGGCCTCACCCTGTCGTATATACAAAGAATATTGTTTATTTATGAATTAAAGCAGACTAACAAAGTGTCCACAAGGCAAAACGCCGGGAGAGCACGCCCTCGAAGGACCGCACTGGTGGTGTTCTTCAGAAACGTCAGGCAACTATTATGACAAGATTAATTATCGTATAATTTAAGTAGTAGTTACTCTTTATACATGGTACATAGCACGTTAAGAATATCGTAGAACACCATAACATGTAAGCTAACTAAAACAATATTATTGTGCATTGATGCAGCTCAATGCCATGTGGCATTCGCATTAGCTAAAAACGACAAAATTCAGGTCAGTCGTGCTCAAAAAATCTACAAAAAGAGTTGGTGTACTTTTTCAATAGGCATTACATACCTGAATGACAGAAAAGCTTGCAGAATGCACTTCCAGTTCCTTCTTCCTCAAAAGGTATACAAGTCTCTGGGACCACAACCCTTGGATGTATTGACCATCTTTCTTAATATGAGGCCTAAGTGTTCTTGATGGAGTATCTTCTTCAGGGCTTTCTAACTGAAAAGATCATAAGCAAGATAATTTTACATTGTTTTTTACACATAACATAGGTACTTTAAGGATATAAAAGTAATTATTTCGGTGGAAAATTATGTCTGGACTTTAAAAGATACTGTGACCTCAGAGTTTGTTTCGGCCTTTGTTCTCAAAGTAATCAGATAGGAAATGCCAACCTCATCTAGTTCTTAAAATATGATTGATGTCTTTGTACAAATCTACTTACAGAAATTAAATAATTTATTATTCAACCTGATAAGAGGGTAGACTCTTAGGACACTAGAGGTCATTAACTTACAATGAGAGTTCCTTCATTTAATTCAAATGCTGTCAGAAAATGTCTTCCATTCACATACTGTGCTGTCAGTGCCCAGTTGTTGGAGCCTTTGCGAAATAATGGCAAATACTCTGTAGGCTTCAAAACATACTCCACTGTTTGTGGTTTACTGTCATCTGAAAAAGATTAATTAATTTAACCCCTTAATTTAGTCTGCCTTCAAAGAGAGGGTGAGCCAGGCATCTTACAGGCAAGCTCGTTCCATCATAGACCTCATCCATGACTTTCCATAAGGAGTGATCAAGGTCAAGAGCAGAGCCCATTCAGCATAAAAAAACATATCTTATTTTGAAACACCAGTTCAGACCAGTTTCAAATATATTAGTGAAGAAGTTACAACAGATTGATAGATTTTAAGGATGATAGTTTCACATATTATTTAGTGAAATAATATACAAAATACTATAAGATACTTTCTGGATCTGGAGGTAAATAAAAGCAGAGCAGTATTATATTCCTTACCTTTAGAACCACCCTGTATAAAGAGAGTAATTTTATCCTTGGACAGCTGTTTGATGTATGACATAAAGCTGTCCTTCTTATCTTTATCATTTTGTGCTCTTGTTTGTTGCAGCCAGTTGTACCCAAAGGATCTGTGTTCCAACACTAACTTACATTGTTGGGCCTGGCTTACGGATATCTGGAAATTTTATTTATCTTCAATTTCATGTAGATACTTACATTAATATTACACATTTCTTTTTTTTCTTAGCCTATTCTGTCCCTTAGTTGGGCAAAGGTCTCCCCAAAATCCTTGCAAGAACTGTTTTCCCACACATGGTATGCATCCAGGTCATCATTATTACACTTGTATTAAGTTAATGCTACATGATTCCTATAATTCAGAACTTAGATAGAAAAGCATAATACTTATTAGAAAATAGCAGCAAATATACATATATACATGTTGTAATCCCCTTTTACACTAATTAGATTTAATTTTTTATAAATTGTTATCCATATTCATATTGGATTAATTTTAATATTTATTATTAGTTTCAATTTATTCTTCACTCATTCATATTCATTTATTCAAGTGGAATATGGTATTTAAAATATTATATTGTTACACAATAGTCTGACCTAGAAGACATTATTTCACTGTAAATAAACATGCAATTATACCTATGACTAAGCCACAGAGTTCAATACACTCGTCTTTTCACAAACAACACATGATTTATATACTTACCAGGAGTGTTAATAAATCCAGTGAATCGTCAAAACAGATTTGTAAATCTGTAATTTCTCCTGGTACGTTACACTCACCCACAATATTTTGCGAGTCCAGCGAATAAAATGTTATTGTTCCTGTCTGAAATGATAAAAATCTGTGATATACTTTTCTACAGGCAACATAGTAGATCACTTTTCTGCTTAGTTATGTAAATAAAATACAGCAGGCAGGGAAATTGATGCACAAACTCAAACCATGAATTCAGCACATGATTCTAGACACCCTAGCATAGAAATTTTTCACCAGTCACAATGTATGAAACATTTTTTTTTTTATAATGCAGAAGTCAACAGTTCCAGAATCATGAACTGTATCCAGGTAGCGCGTCGATGTCCCTGCCACCCATGTACAGGGTTAGTAAAAATATTCATTTTTAGGGTTCCGTACCTCAAAAGGAAAAAACGGAACCCTTATAGGATCACTTGTGTGTCTGTCTGTCTGTCCGTCTGTCTGTCACAGCGAATTTGCTCCGAATCTTATGGACCGATTAAGTTGAAATTTGGTACACATATGAATCTCTGTGACCCAAACACAGACATGTAACGTAAATAAATGAGTTTTGAAAATGGGAGTCATTTTTGAGGGGTAAATAGACAATTATTTTCACACAGTTTATTATCTCTAAACAGGGAGCCCAATGGAATGTAGATATTGTAACATATTATTTATGTAGAATATGTAGATATTGTCCTATGTACAGCATTTAGTTTTAGACATAATTATTTCATAATAAAACAAATATAACATTACCTTTGATCCAATAATTAGTACATTCTCTGATTCTTTAGTTAGCCAACATACCAGGGATGTAGGTTTTAATATTTGTCCTAGTGGCAAAACAGTAACTCTTGAGAGTGACCATTTGTAATCAAACATACTCTGAGGGATGAACAGCGGAAGAAATGGCACCAATAGGACCTTCTGTTCACTAACAATAATCGCCCATGTTCCGCTTGGTTCGAAACACATACAATAAATTGGATTATCTAGAAAATCCCAATCATAATTTTTCTCAAATCGTTCTAACTGAGGATCAATGTAAATGAAAATTAATTCTTTATCACTTGTAAAGGCAAAGAACTTTTTATGCCCCACTTCATAAAAACTGTACGCAGTAACATCTAGATGTACTAATACATCTAATTTAAATAAACCTGAAAAATCCAAATTTTCACTAGGTAAGGACATTTTTGCCAAATAATTCCGAACATAGAGTTATAGTAGCAATCAGGGCAGTGAAACTCTCATATATTGAGTTATAATAAAATTATTCATAGATAGTGCTGCCTTCTGAGCGTTTGGGTACAGAAACTTTGGCCATAGTTTTACTATTGGGCTGATAGATAGAGCTACTTTACAACAGTACCCACAACCAAAGTAAAATTATGCACAAATTAAACAATAATAAACAAGTATTATTGATTATTTTACTATTGCATTAAAAATAAATTTATAAAATATAGTAGCACAATAAATAACATCTTTTTCAAAATTGAAACGAAACGTAAATGATGATTGACAGTTCAAACAGTCCGTTGAGTTCATAGATAATATTACCAAATGTACAAGTTGAGTTTTGAAAAAAAAAAATCTGTTTCGTTCGTTGTGCTCTGGTAATCTGTTTTGTGCTCTTTTACGACTTAGGACCGTGTTTGTTTTCTTGTTAACTGCTGTAAACGTTTGACCCTGCTTCTCCCTTGGACCCTGTGATAAGATACATAAACAGATAGATATATAGATACATACAGCCCTCAGAGTCTGTTAATGTGGATTCTGTAGTTAACTACTTCATGCAAACAGATGTAGAAAATTCTCGTAACAACACTAGCAAAGAGACAAAAAGATATGTGGCTGGCTATATTGAAAAAAAAACTATACAGCTGATTTGTAAAAAATGCCATAGTTGTAAAATGTATTTGGTAAGCACAGTGCCTCCGAGTAATAAAGATTATATGTTAGAAAGAGACTATACAAGAAGATCCCTTAATTATCCATCGGAGGCATTGTGCGAGTTTGTAGATGATGTTTGCATGATCATTCAAACACAATTAAACGAGGAAACACAGCAGAAACGTCTGAAGGGGACGATTAAGCAAGTCGTGAATGCATTTTGCAATTTATCCGAGTTCTCTTGTTTGAATCTTATAATAAATGTAGAAAATTTCCTAATGGAGACTATATCAAATATAATTATGAATAGCTGGTGCACTAATGTCAACAGAATACTTAAAGGTAAAACAACTAAATTTAATAATAATGGTACAAAAATACAAACATTAAATTATTATAATAGGCATTTTAAAAGATAATAAATTCTCTATAAAGATCTAAATATTATTTAATTTCTATCTACCATTTCATTCAGTTTCATTTATTGATCTATTTCTTGATGATGTAAATTCTAGTTTATGATTTTGGAGAATGATTTTCCTTATAATGAAGAATGTTTGATAATTATTTTGTGAAATAAGTAAATTCTTATGTGTATGTTTCAAATTCTACGTTTCCTATAAGAAAAGAACTAGAATATGATATTGTCATCATAGTCTTGTTATAAACACATAACAATTAATTTATTCCACACAAATAAAATAACATAGGGTTTATTCTTCAATGGGTTTTAATACTCTAGAAACAAAAACTCCTAAAAGCGCCATCTAGCGTAAGCGAACGGGACATTGGGACATGCAGCGCTATCTCTTGGCCAGGGTACTAGCTGACTTTATAAAACGAAAACCTCAGTGGCCCATCTATTATACATTTGGTAATATTATCTATGGTAGCAATATTAAAAAGATTCTGAAATTCCAATGATAATGATGTTTTCTTTTTTTCCTTGATGTTTCAACTGGCGTTGCCAATGCCTATTTTCCAGTTTCCCAAAATCATTGGTCAAAATCCCCGAATTTGGGGAGAGCAAAATCCTTATTACCCACAAAATCCCCACAAAATTATTTCACAAAATAAACCCATTTATTTACAAAAAAGCAACAATATTTATTAAGACGGCGTCGACCAAACACCGATCGCGCAGTGGCGCCCTCATCGTTTGTTTGGTTATTTATTTTATTTTAGAATAAAAATGTGAAAACGGATAACAGTGGCCACTATTTTCCGTTTTTATGATTATAATACAAGTAAACAATGTAAAACTACCGTTTATAATAATAATAACGAATAATCTTGTGTAGCACAACTGATTTTCTGCATTTTCATTCTAAAATAAAAGAAACAACCAAACGATGAGGGCGCCACTAGCGCCAA
Source organism: Gortyna flavago (assembly GCA_963669345.1). NCBI lineage: Eukaryota > Metazoa > Arthropoda > Insecta > Lepidoptera > Noctuidae > Gortyna > Gortyna flavago. The sequence continues at coordinate 7,845,379 of OY770131.1, forward strand.
TATTGAACTTAATAACAAGGAGCACGTGCAAGTTAAACAAAAGCTTGTAAAATTGACAACCTTGCCCACGGCTGTCGCTAGGATGTAACCTGCTTCAAAATCTCACGTCCACACCATGAAGTTATAGAAGATCTATAACTTGAAGTTATATGAAGTTTAGTTATAAATCTATAACTTTATGGTCCACACACAGACTTTGACTTGTAATTTTAAGAACGTTCGCAGTTTATGTATCAATCCGTTTCAAAATAACTCTTTTCCCTACATTTTTGACGAGTCTGAGATGAGATCGCGACTAGGTTTTAAATGTTTTACGGAAATATTGGCATTCAGATTTGTCGTTAGGAGTCGCTGCGTGTGTATCAAGCACTACAGTCACAACGTCTGTTCTACCTCCACCCTATACTGAACTCGACTTAAACCTACTAACGTATCATGTAAAATCGTTTTCGGCATCACTATGAAGTCATTAATTGTCAGTTGTCACAAACAACTTGTCAGTGTCATCATGTGACATTCATTCAACACCAATCTATTTCAGATAACAATTTTCATTTTGCTTTTGTAAAAGTTCTGTGGATGGAGGCGCAATATTTGATTTAAAAATGCAATATTTTTATGTTCAATAATTCTCAGGTATAACATAGTTCATGATTTAATCCAATTATTACTAAAACTGATAAAGCATAACTCAGTCACTATCCCATAGGCGCTATTTTAGAAAAATAATTGTATTATTTTTCCTAAAATAGGCCACACTTCTTATTTTGCTTTAATTATTATTTTGGTTTACAGGTTGTAGCATGTTTATATTCGCTATCATGCTTCTATTTTATGAGAATATAGCAAGCAACCCAGCTTAAATTCCAAATGCCGAAACAATCAATATTTCACCGTGGTGTGAGATTCTTCTTTAAGAAAAACCTATTATTAACAAACAGTATAACATCTGGAATATGCATGGCTGTTGGTGATTTGGTACAGCAAGAATTTGAATTCCAAACAAAAGTTATACCCGAAAGATATGACTGGGGAAGATCAGGTTTTTATATTTTTGCGTAATCCATCAGATGTGTAATGTACCTCAGTTGCCTTATTATATTTTAATAAGAACTTAGTATGGTAGGTAAACTATAGCATCTCATTAAAATTTTCAGAAAATTAACACAGTATGATTATTTATTTTGTTATGTAACTGTTTCTTGTACAAAGGTACTTGGTCATTATTTGAAGTGTATTTGCAAAATAAATTGAATAAATTGACCTTTGTCAATAGTACGAATAACGAAAAAAATGCAGAAAGCTACACATCAGTGCTAACATAACCAGTATAAGTTTGCCTCATAATCTGATTGAAACTGCTTACTATGCCAGTCCAGTTGAAAGTCGAAAGTGTTACCATCAATGTGCGGTCGGCTGTACCTGATGGTATTCAGGAACTACATAAGTTGAAGCAGGCCATGGAGGGATGGACCTTAAATATTGAAGATAACCAATTTTACTCAAAAGAAACATTCCTTTATTTCAGAGTTTAATGTTTTTTGAAGTCATTTATCTCAGACGGATATTGAACCAACACATATGCGAAAAAGAACATGTGTAGATATCAAAATTGTAAAATTTTACCTGTGAGTAAAAATTGCAGCAACAGTACTTAGGGTACTTTCCCTCCAGAGCCTGCTTCAACTTTCCAATGTGTATACCTACAACATTTGTTTCAGCTCGAATGCTTGCAGTGGGAATGGCAATGGGCCCATTGCATCATTATTATTATCTTACTTTAGACAAACAGTTACCAAAAGCTAACCTCAAAACAGTGATTTTAAAAATATTATGTGATCAAGCACTTGCATCGCCATCAACTATTCTGAGTTTTTTCATTGCAATGGGAATTCTAGAAAAAAAAAATTGTTCAGAAATTACAACAGAAATTAAAAAGAAATTTTTATATGTGTACATGGTGAGTTTGAACTGATACCTGAACCTTTTTATAGAAAAACTAGCTCTTCGCCAGCGACTTTGTCCGCGCACTTCCCTCTAAAAATGTAAAACCTCCAGTCTTCACCCCCCTTTAAAAGGTAGTTTTTAGTTTTCAAACAGAAATATTTACGATCTTTATCATTCTTAAAAACAAATAAACATGCGGGCCAATTTTCAAGTTTATAGATCAATCAAAGGAATAAATAAACTATGTTGTCCCATTTTACCACGACGCGACACCCACGGCCACGAGCCCACGTGACAACACGATTTATATCAATGTTGAAAGAGCTAATTGAAACAAGTAGGTAACTACTTAGTATTTTTTTTAAACTGAGACACGACGTCAGTGATTATTATTTTTACGTTTTATTAGTTTCGAGTTAGTTAACACGACAGTGCGTTTTCTCTGTGAAGGGTGGTTTTAAAAAACGAATCAAAACTAATTTAATATTGACATTATCATTTTATTGAATTGCCTCAGACCTCAGTAAATAATAAAGTATGACACGACATTATTAGTTTTTCAAGTTTATTAATCAAGGTGTAGTTTTCGGAAAATCTTGAAGGTTGGGTTTCCAAAAACCTCTTCTTAGTGCTCGCCTACATTATAAAATGAAGCTTTGTGCCAATTACACGTTCTAGGCTCAGTAGGTATATTAGAGCTAGGATTTGAGATAATTTTCAAGTTATTTTTAAGTTACAAACTGAATGTCTATGGTCATACTTAACAAAGTTCAAATTCCAAGTTTCCAACCAAAAACTTATTATCTAAGAGTTTTTTGTTACAAATGGTCACTCAAAAATCAACTGAAAATACATTTCACTAGATACCTAACTGATCGAGTAGCGATGGAATGTAATTAAGTATCTGAGATTATAAACACTGCTTTAGTTTCGGCTGTGCGTTGATATGTCAGGCAGTACACACGGCTACACATCAAGCTATACATTTCCAGTTTTAGCTGCTTCACATGGTTTTTCGTTCAATCAGAAGTCTGCTTATACTAGTTAAGTATAGCTTGATGTGTAGTTGTGCTTACACCCGGTTTCTGCGATTATTCCCGATATCCACCTCTTGTTTGGCCAGTACCTACTGGGGGACACCGAAACAACTTTTGAAAATATTCTCGTTGTCCACCACTGGGGGACAAAATTATTGTAACCTAACCTCAAAACACTTTAAAGTTGCTTCTGCATCATCTCCGGCGCTGCGGGAAGTGCAACCGGAGGGGTTGCACTTCCCGCAGCGCCCTTACGTAACAAAGGATAGGCACCCATGCTCAACTACGCAGCTTTGGACTTGCTGGCGGCTCGCACGGGTGCCTATGCTTTATTACAGCGGGCGGGGGTTGCTCTCCCTTCGCGCCTCCGGTTTTTATATACACTAGGGGGAGCAGCCAAAAGACTACGTGAAGTCGGGGGTGCCCCGATTCGGTTTTGGAACAGATTCGACCTATTCAAACCATGATGTGTCCCCCAGTGGTGGACAACGAGAATAATTTTTAAAAGTTGTTTCGCTATCCCCCAGTGGTGGCCAAACAAGTTGTGGACATCGGGAATACACCGGTTTCTGGAAAGAAAACAAAAATAAGCGAAAAAATTGTCTAACTTATTCGAACTGCTGTGATTGGTTGATTGAATTGTAAACAGTCAATCAGACAGATCACTTGACTTTTATGTTGACGTACAGACTGGTAGGTAGGGACATCGAGGCGCAAACTGTAATCATGAATTTAGCACATGACTCACTAGTGTAGACATTTTTCGCCGGTTATCATTTCAAAAATCTGGTGTTTCATAGAAAACCTGCGCGGTAAAAATTTATGGAACAGCAACTTTTTTTTTAAATAACCGCTTAATTTTTTTTTTAAATAACCGAGAAAAAAATTTAACGCACCTTGTGTTGAAATTTTTCATCAGAATCATTTACTGAACCTGTACCCTGGGGTTACAGGCTGCGCGTCGATGTCCCTGCCAGCCTGTAAGTATAGTTGAGTTTCGTTCCATAAACCGTGTGCTTGTTTTGTGTCAGTAATTATGTTAAAGACTAAAATTTATTTCTTTGTTTCAGGGGGATTGTATGTACTGGCCACCAGTGCAATTTATTAATTTCTATTTTTTACAGCCACAGTACAGGGTCGTGTACATAAATGTAGCAACTATGGTGTTTAACATCTTCCTATCATTCGTAAAACATTATGATCAAAAACACCCATGATCATAGGTTTGTGATGATTTATAATGTAAATACTTTTTTTTTATCGAAATACCTATGTATTTCTTTTGGAAGTATCGAATAATTTATAGCAAGACAACTGTAAACTTGAGCTTTTCATGGTCTTGGGTCTTGGTCAACTTAAACTATTTCCTCTAAGAACTCAACTTCTAATAAAAAAGATAGCCAAAATGTAAATAAGCTCATTGATTGACAGTAATGACAAGATTTTTTTTAAACTGCACCCTCTTTCTTAAAGTGCTCTCAGACAAGAGATTTTTTGGTTAAAACGAAACAGCTTGTAAAAGCTTAGATAACACTTAAGTTTACTATTGCTCCTAGTTGTTATCTGTACCTGTGGAAGTTGTAAAGAGTAGACCATAGACAGATCAAGACACGTTTTTTGGTATCACACATAATTTTTGTTATGTCAGTCAAATACTAATAGTTAGCTGCATCCTTCTGGTTAGACTGCAAGCCAAAACCTAATAGTTGCACATAGAATATGGCAGAAGGCCTTAAGGGGCGCCGACCCACTAGTGGCGCCCTAATCGTTCGTTTGGTTATTTCTTTTATTTTAGAATGAAAATGCAGAAAATAAGCACGTTAAGTTGTGCTCTTCAAGATTATACGTTAATATTATTATAAACGGTAGTTTTACATTGTTTAAACGGATAGTAGTGGCCACTATTTTCCGTTTTTATGATTATAATTTAACTAAACAATGTAAAACTACCGTTTATTTAATATTAACGTATAATTTTGAGGAGCACAACTTAACGTGCTTATTTTCCGCATTTTCATTCTAAAATAAAAGAAATAACCAAACAAACGATGAGGGCGCCACTACGCGGTCGGCGTTTGGTCGACGCGGTCTTAATAAATATTAATGCTTGAGCCCTAAACAAAACAAGGTAACGTAAGTTAAGGTTTACAGTTGTTTTCCTATAGGCCCTGCTTAGTTAAGTATAAGACAATAAAACAATAAATGAGTTTCATTTTAGTAGAGAAGAATCTCTGACTTTACCCTGTTGATCTACTTGATCAATCAATTGTGAAATCATTTACTTCACCACTCTGTAAAACCCGATAGATACCCACTGAATAATAGCAAATTAAATTAATTGGTTGCAAAATTGAGACATGGCGATTTGGTTGTGACGGTCAGAGGCATCTGCTTCCTGATTCAAAATGTTTCAACTGACAAATAGTATCAAATTATTGAGGTGCGTCCACACCCGGCCTCAGCAATGGGTACCTAATGTTAAAACGAAAATGGCAAAATACAAAGTTTTCATAAGCGAGCCCGCAGTTTTTTTTTAATGGCTGTAGTTGCATGTTGATGTTTCCACAACCACTGAACTCTCGCTTTTGAATGCTTGCGTTGAGGCAGCAAATTCAATTCATATTTAAAAAAAACCGGCCAAGTGCGAGTTGGACTCGCACACGAAGGGTTCCGTACCACCGTACAATATTTAACACCGGCAAAAAAAATCACGTTGTATGGGAGACCCCCTTTAAATATTTATTATGTTTTTAGTATTTGTTGTTATAGCGGCAACAGACTGAAAATTTCAACTGTCTAGCTATCACGGTTCATGAGATACAGCCTGGTGACAGACAGACAGACGGACAGAAGAGTCTTGGTAATAGGGTCCCGTTTTTACTCTTTGGGTACGGAACCCTAAAAACACAATGCAAGGTTGTTGTCTATTAGTATAATTTTTTTTTGTGGTGTGCAGTAAAGATTATGAAATTATATTTATCTTATATACATAAGTGCTCCTAAAACTAGTTGAAAAAGGGTAAGAGCATAATGAGGCAGATTTGAAGATATATGTAATGATAATGCCCGTTTTCACTAACACTAGGCGACACCTAACCGAGTGCTAAAAGTTGCTTAAATGAGCGTGATGCTTCCGAGCCGAGCGTTGTAATCTAGTACAAATCGTGTTATAATTTGTTAGGCATACATTAGAAGTAGTTAGGTATAAAGACTTTATTTAAAAAACTCAACATATAGTAATACAATATCCATATTTATATATAGACACCTCATAACATTGGTGCCGTAAGTCGTCAACCCCAACACATTGTCCAGTCATCTTTTCTAGTTTGTAATTTGACAATGATTCGATATAGGGCCAACGCTGGTCCTAAAGGCAGTCCCAACCCTCTTACTATATCGGCACGCCGCGCCATGCTCAATGCTTGACCATCGAATTCCTGAAAATACAGTTTTTTATGTCTTATCACTTATCCAATCCAGAACTATCCAATATCAAACAAGCAGAATTCTAGTTCTGAAGCCATCTTTCTTAATATATATAAATTACGTGTCACGATGTTTGTCCGCGATGGACTCCTAAACTACTTAAACGATTTTAATCAAATTTGTACACCGTGTGTAGTTTGATCCAACTTGGGAGATAGGATAGAAAAAAAAATGACAAAAACGTTAGCCACAGCAACGCGTGGCCGGGTCAGCTAGTTAGGATATATATTTTCTGTTCATCTCCTATTTCTCCCATATTATTACTATTTAGCTGATGTTCGGTTATGTATTTCGTTGTAGTTACCTGTTCTTTAAGAATTGGAGCAGCTTCAGGCAGGTACTTTGTAAAATATTCAAAGGCATCATCAGTTGTCCAATTAGTTATGTCTGGTATACTCGGATCAATGGGCAAGTCCTCTAGTTTTGAGGGAGCTCTGTCAAGCTCATGTGGTTTCAGGAATGGGTCCACTGAAGGCGAACTCTGTGCATTATACTCCATACTCCGACGTATAGCAGGGGATCCTACTACAGCAGGTCGAGATTCCAGACAATTATTACATTCCCATTGGTCCCAAGCTTTCAGTCTTTCTGGTATGCGTGGACTATGGCAAAGGGCATGATAAGCATCAGAACAAATACTACACACTGTTAAAATGCCCTGCAACAAACATTAGATATTTAGGAACTTTGTTTATATATATTATGATTATGTATAAAATAAAAAGATAATCTTGATTACATTATCTTATCATGTCTAATGGCTTTAATTGAAACTTACAGCATCATTGGTTTCACAGCAGACCACACAAGTTTTGCAATGTGGACATTGCCAAGTGTTGTCAGGTCGAGGCTTTAAAATACCAGACCCTGATTGGAGGCAGCTCAAATGTGCCTTGTTGTTGCAATCTCGACATTCAACTAGTCTGTCATTAGAACCCCGAGGTTTCTGCACAAGGCAAACGGAACATACACCTCCTGATGTCTCGTGTGGCAAAGAGTCTTCCTGTTCCAGTTCATCGCCACTTCCATCTAAAGATAATTGGCTTTCAGATAATGGTGTTCCCTCAACATCTGACTTTTGGAGTCCAGCGGAAATAAGTCGTTTCTTGATTGTACTTTTATTAAGTGACCCCACTGGGCGACCTCTTTTCCGTTTGCTTGGGACATTATTATCAGATGGGTCAAACACCTTTTTAGCCATTTTACGTCTTTCACCGACACGCACACCCTCACGCGTATTTCGAGAGGTGCAGCCGCTAAGTCCATTGCTAGAGGATCCACCACCTCGTTTCTTTGGCCTTCCCCGCATTCTCTGAGGTGAGGACCTGCATGAAGAATTCGCTGATGAAGTCATCTGGAATTAACAGCAATAATATTATTATATATAAAAAATCTAATATATAAGTATATTAATATTAGTTTTTTTTTTTTACATCAAAATAATGCACCTATGAATTTTGCAAAGATTTAAATCGATTGAAATCTTTGGAATTTTGTCATTAAAATGTCATCCAGTAAAAAAAGCTGACAATATCTTTCTAAAGGCCAGTATGTACAAAAAGTTCGAATTACGAAAACTAACTTGTCTATCACTAGTTTAAAACAAAGTCGCTTCCCGCTGTCTGTCTGTCTGTGGGTTTTTTAATAGATAGAGTGATTCAAGAAGGTTTATATGTACAGGGTGAAATTGAATTCATGGGCATTCGTTTAAGGGGTCATTGTACTCATCATTATGAACAATTTTTACTATGGGACCAAACCTGAAATCGCGAAAAAAAATAGGCTCTTCCCTACATTTTGACGATTTATGTGAACATAAATGCAAGGAACAGCAGATTTTTTTTTGCGATTTATGGTTTAGTCCCATAGTAAACATTGTTCATAATGATGAGTACAATGACCCCTTAAAATGATGCCCATGAATTTAATTTCATCCTTTATATAACATGCATAATATAGTAGAGAAACGCTGATAATTTTAGAGATTTCTGATGTGATGTCGTAAATAAACATTTTTTTTGCGCTTATATTGCAAACGCTGGCTGAACCCTACGAGATAGATCAAAATAATGTACTACAGTATTGTATTGTACACCTTAAAAAGGTGTACAAAAAAGTACGCTTTAAGTTAGTTTTCGTTATTCCCTTTTTATAATTACCTTTTTCTGACTAAAATGAAACTTGAAACTTTTTTACAAAAAAAAAAAAACAACCAACTTCCAAAAAATACACTAAAAAGCGAAAAATAATTTTTATTTCGGAATTCGGTGTTGTTGTGTTCGCATTTTCGTTGTTCACAACCGGATTCCGAAATTAAAGCTATTTTTCGCTTTGTAGTGTCGTTTTTGGAAGTTGGTTGTTTTTATGTTGTACTTACCCAGCGCAAATTCGTATAACTCTACTTGCTATGTAAATATCAGTGACTGGAAGTCATTATAATAACATCATCAATATAAACTAAGTGGCAAAAACGGTTTTAATGAAAATAATGATGTAAGTAGTTAATGTATTAAAAGCTAAAAAATAATTCAGTAGGTGCTAGGTACAGAGGCCAGCACATCAAGCTACCCCAATCTGTCAAATTTCTTTGATAGATTTTCAACTTTACCACAAAGGTATAAGGTTTATATTCAATTGGGAAAATTTTACAGATTGGGGTAGGTTGATGTGCTGGCCTTTGTACCAGTCATCACACCACTTTACTAATCAATCTAGGACATTGATCAGACAAAAGATAAAATCGTGAGGCACGTGAAATTTCTACCAACAGTAGCATTATAAATGCTATTTACATTTTTACTCAGGTTACGCTACGCCCCACGGTTTTATTTTTTGTCTGATCAATGCCCTAGATTGATGAGGAAAGTGGTGTGATGACTGGTACCTAGGACTTACCGAATAATTTTTTAGCTTTTACATTATCTAAATCATTATTTTCATTAAAACCGTTTAACTTAAAAAAAATGTTTGCTTAAGTATTTTATTTTCAAGTTTTTAGTTTTTATTTCTTTACTTTTTTTTTTTTTTTTTTAAGGATGGGAAATCATCCAATGACCCCTCCCGCTCTGGGTGGAGCGGAAGGGAGTGTCAGACTCTTACTGACTAAAACCCATCCGTGTTCCTTCCTTAGCCCTTTCTGTTCCGGGGCAGCGGTAACCCTTTCGGACAATCCCGCTGCCCCGGCAGGCTTCGGCCCTAACGGGCCCCTCCGTGTCTGCTGACAGCTCTTTGAGGCGCGCGTGGAACACATACGCGCCGTCCGGCACGGGCCTGGTCCTGATCGGGCGGCGAGCTACCCATTACTCGCCGTCCGCAGGCCCGTTTATTTCTTTACTTTAATTAATATTTCTCATTCTATTTATTTCATTTAGTGCCTCATTATTACAAGGTCCTCGAAACGATACGAAATCTTGACTTGGGTGGGAGATCCTTGCTTGAATCCCGATTCTATGTTGTCGAAGTTCTTTGTTTTGATTAGAAGCCTAGATTTAAATTTTAATGTAAGTATAGACTGTCTTAACTCTATGATCTGCTATGCACTCTGTTCTACTTGTAAAGCCCATTCATTTGATACCCATTACATTGAAACAAATATGAAATTAGAAATATTGAAACAAATTAATATGAAATCTCGCATTTTGTGCCAGCGGCCTTCTTAGATTTGAAATTTTTCATAGATTACAGTATTCTACTAGTCAAGCCCTTTCATTTGATACCCATATTGAGGGGGTTGTGAAAAAATATGTAATCCGCCATTTTGTAGCGGCGGCCATCTTGGATTTATAATTATACTGATTAAATTAAATTGTATTGTTATCAAAATAAAGGTGTGTACCAAATATCTGATCAATTTGCCAAGACCCAAATAACAACAACAAACAGGGCAAGCTATTAAAAATATGTATTACTAGCTTCCGCCCGCGGCTTCGCCCGCGAGGTATGTCGATAGAAACTATCCTATGTCCTTCCCCGGGGTGCAATCTATCTCTCTGCCAAATTTTATCGAAATCCGTTCAGTGGTTTAGGCGTGAAAAGGTAACAGACAGACAGAGTTACTTTCGAATTTATAATATTAGTATGGATTGCTTTTTATAATATTAGCATTGATTGATTGCTAACTCAAAAACTAAGTATCTAAGCAAAGTTAATACAATTTATATGGGACCATCCCTAAGGCATACCCTAACTATTAAATAATTTTTGAAATGGATTTAGGTACAATTGGCGGAGATATCGCGTAAAAAATATACTTACAAAAAAAAACTGTCGAATTGAGAACCTCGTCCTTTTTGATGTCGGTTAAAAACGGAGCACAGTTTGGGAACATCTTTGAAAAGCTTTTTAGGGTTCCTTCGTTTTCATTTCGCCATGTCAAGTCGTCTGTCTGTCCTCCGTCCGGAATTCAAAAATATATTTTACCGGAGACTATTGGCACTATGTATATCGATGAAAATTGGATAGGTGTATTTTGGATAGAAGGTGTATTCTGTGCAGCGCTAAACAACGGTGCAATGAAATTACGAAAAAAATAGTAAGTACTTTAGTTTTTGATTTTTTTTCCGTGACTCGTGGTCGGTAAAATCAATGCTGTGCATGCGTAAAATATATTCATCCTTACTACGGAACCCTTCACTGTGTGAGTTTTTTTATTTTTATTTTATTTATGTTGTGCATTTTTTCAAAATCCTGTCATTGTGTGATCTCAATGTGTTAAATAATTATGTAAGAAATTGAAAACATTTTTTTTATTAGCCGGAAAGATTATAACCGTGGTTGTGGAAGATTATCAAATGCTGTACTTAGTCAAAGATTTGTATAATTTCTTATGTGATAAGAAAATAATGTGCAATATCTTTTTATATTTATACAACGTGTAACGGAAAGGGTATATACATACCAAGGGCACGGCTTCTTTGGATGATATCAAACGATATTGAAAGGGTTTTTTAATACTATCTCTACATGTCCGGAAGTTGTGAAATTTTTTAATACATTGATACCAGAAACCGAACTTTTTAAATTGAAATAAACACATCACTAGCACTAAGTCAGCTGATCGGTGTCAGTGAACTGTTTGTAAGTAAAAATAAACCTCTTACTCCTGGTATTTCTCAATAAAAGGTTCCGCATGTTTATTTTTTATAATTTTTTGGTTTTTTACGTAGTTGTCCTTTTGTAGAAGATTACTTTGTAGATAATTATTATCTACTTACATAGTAATCTTCCACCCACCACCCACCTTACCATCGTACCTGGGTTGTTCTTCAAAATAAATTATTTTTATCAAGATTTAATATTTTTTTGAGAACCTTATTGTAAGTTATTTTTAATAAGCTGAATGCAATCTACGCATACTAAAAAAGATTCTGTCAAGAAAGGCACTTGTCAATTTTCATTGTTTTACGCAAAATTTGTAAATTTCTATTTATTCACGTTGATACTAATGACACCACATACTGAGAATGACTTTAGCTTGTATCATAATGACGCCATGTTGCAGAGAATGACCTAAAGGGTTTTAATTTTGGGTATTAAACAATAAACACTTATTTAATCAGTTAAAAATGGTTTATTCATCAAACTTACTAATTGCAAAAACAAACAAAAATTCAAAGTAAATCAAAAACTTAAAGATTTATAGCGTGAAGCCTTAGATACGCAACCGTGACGCTGAATTTCTAGAATTATCTTTCCATCTTTTACTGTTCTCTTTGAGACCTAGGAGTCTTATCTTTAATCTGGACAATCCTTTTCTCATCTTTCCTTTAAGATATTGACTTCTTCGTTTTTCTTTTTCAATGGCAATCAGCTCCGGATCATTTTTTATTTCGTTATAGCGTCTTCTTTTATATAGGCGCTGTGTCGCTAATCGCTGCTCTTTAGTTCGCGGCATATTTTTTTTGTATAAGCATATAATAAAAAGCAATTAAAAAAGCAATGTTAAACAATTAAAAAGCATACCCGAACCCTAGGCACAGCGCAAATATTTCATGTTTCAAATGTTATACTGACTAAATATTGCAAAATAATATTATAAATTATAGTAGGTAACTGTATGTTATAGTTCTTTGACGAATTTTAAGGAAATAGAAAATGCACAAAACTTAAACCCAAGCGAAATATATAGGCTTTTAATCTATTATAGTTATAAAGTCGAGTCAGTACAGTTTGTGCAGTCGAGAAAAAACATAAGTTCCTTAAATTAACACCAAGAAAAAAAATCTGCACCGACGAAAATCATTATGCGAAACTTAGTGTTATTCTTCGCAACGACAAGTTGCTGATAATGATGTAGCATAAAATGACCAATTGAGAAAAAAAACCTGTACAGACTGTCTTTGAGCATAAAACCTCCGTAATGATTTACTAAATGAAATCATTTGCCACTGGCTAGTGAATAAAAAACAAACGAAAATATTACATGTGTACATTTAAGAAATTTAGGTTGAAACACAAATGATATTTTTGATGACAAAATGTGAATAACTATCAAAATTTACTTACAGTTCTCAGATGCGCACGTGCTTATTCACCGAAAGGTTTCCGTCGACTAAGGCCCCCTCCCGCACACCTGGGAGGGTGTATAAAGTTGCGTTCGAAAATGCCGTCTTCAGTAATATAAATTTAACAACGCTACTGCGACAAATGACGTTTTTCTTGTAACAATAATTTGACTTTAGGTATAAGCTAACCATTGTAAAGAATTTGAATAGTTTTTTATTTTAAACAATGCGTAATTTATTAAACTTTAATACACTGACATATTAGATTGTTTTAGTAGCTTTTAAATATTTTGTAAACAAATGTTGTGTCAAGAGACGTCATCGGAATAGGAGTAAAATGACGTTTAGCGACATTTTCGAAATTTTGTTTCATAAAAACACAAAAGACAATTTTGTTAAACTTGGTAACATGTAAAATAATGGTAGAAATAAATTCAAAGCTTATCAATTGTGTCCTAAAATTTTTGCATATTAAAATAATTCGACGGAAGACATTTTTAGGCCCTTTTGAAGAACAATCCACCTACAACACAGTTAACACCTAATTTAAAAACAATATTCCTGTAAATTTCCTAACGTTATTCCTAACCTTTTATTTTGGTGGCCATAAGGATGAACCGACGTTTTGCTGTAACACGTTGACTGCCAACGCGGTCACCGGTGACCGCGAACAATAGATTTTCTATTGTGTCTGTTGCTTGGCGTTCAACGTGTTAAATCATTTTTTTATTCGATTCACAGATCGAATCCCGTGCTCTTGAATCGATCTTCCAAGGAATCATTCAAAAATCGTAATAAAAAAAAATTAAACAACATTTACACACCTTTATTTTGTGACATATTTACAGTATTGCCAGTCAGGTGGGTACGTCTAAACTTTTAATAAATAATAATTGATAACCTTTCCGGCGTAATTCAATGACTTTCATTCAGATGGTACGGATGTAGTTGGTTAAAATAACAATGACTAATACAGAATACGACGCCGAGCGATTAATTTATGAAATACACCTATGTCATTCGAAATGACAACTTCTATCTAACCGTCAAATGTTTCAATCTTCGCTTAGTGACTTCGATCAACAATACCGTACAATGCGGATAAGTTAAAAAGTGTCGGCCTCAGTATGTAATTGATAAACCTACCTATTTGCTGTTTATGATTGTCAGCAGAATACTTTTTTTTAGGTACTTACTTAAATGGAAAAAGTATTTTTATACATTGTACCTACATAAATTGTTAATTGTTATATGTTTTGTTTTTCGTGGTTGTGAATAGAAGAGGATACAATAATATTTATTTTGTATAAAACATGGTACTTACAAAAAAGTTTTAAATAAAAATAGTTCCACATCCTTTGCTTACTTATTTCAGCATGAAAAAAATACCTACCTTAAAATAAAATTATACGCAGGCGACCCGCCCCGCGCCGACAAAATAATTCGCGGAATATTCGCGGACAAGCGGCCTCGCACGGGTGCAATTTTTTTTTTAGATTTTTTTTTTCTTTCAAACAAACCTTGTCCTGACAATACCAAACACAACAAAAAAAGAATTAGCGAAATTGGTTCAGCTGCTCTCGAGATTTGCGCCAACACATTGAGCGATTCATTTTTATATTATAGGTATTTAGAAAACACTACAATTAAAACTACTGAGATTATGTGATGACAACAAGCAAACATTTTTTAAATTTAGAGTAAAATTCACATTAAAATTAATGTTGCTGGTAATGTACTATCAGGAAGAAGTTTCAAATTCAATATCTACTTTTCTGAACAATAACAAATTGTTTATGTATCCCATGATCTCAAATAGTGCATTAGATGGCACACATTATCTAAACGTTAGATAGCTTCTTCAAACAAATTCAAAAGGTCTCAGAGTTATATAAAGAATAAAAACTATATAATCATACCTTTGTGTTATTGAAATCACCATTGTACTCAAATTTGAAGCTATCAGAGCTATCACCATCATGATCAGCAGGACCCAATGCCAAGTTGCCATTCTGTAATTTAACTAAACTTCCTGAGGATAATTCTTTGTTGACAATAGTTTCCAGTTGTTTCTTTGAATATTTCGTTCCCTGTGAACCTGCTGCTGACACAAGATCATCAAAAGCAATGCCATTTTCCAAATAGCTTTGATCCTGATAAATAAGAGTAGCAATTGCAGAAGTTATTACTCTTCGCTCACTTGTTGCAACTGACGAAGACATTTCTAAAAACAAAAGAAGCATATTAATATTAAAAACCCTCAATTGTATGTTAGGGCCATGGACAGAAGTGACTGGACACTTCATGGGATATTTTGTTCTCATACTAAACTATGAGAAACTTGTTATGCTGATTAGACTCATACAGGTTCAACTCACTGTTGTTTTGGTTTGATTTTTTTCGCCACTTAGCAGCGTTCCTATAGCTTACATTATCTTTATAATCAACTTTAAAAATACTTTTCTCCTTCAGGCAACGTTTGAGATCTGCTTTAGTGTCTTTAGGTAGAACTTTGTAACACTTTAACATAAACTTGCAAATTCTATTTATATCGGGACGGGATTTACGTGAACGCAAGTGATCAATAGCGGCCAAAATCTGATTTTTATACTTTATCTCTGACATTTCTGGAAAACAAAAAATAAAATAGTTAAGTAGTAGGAAAAAAGTAACGAGACAAAAACAAAACAAAATAAAGACAACTGGAGGTAATCATAAAAAAAAAACTTATTCCAAATAATATTGAAAACGTAAATTGAAAGGTTTGGGAAAGTATTTTTTTTACTGAGTGTTTGAAAACTTTACCTGAACAAAATCATGCCGGCGATTTTTTAACCAAGCTGCAGCTTCCTTTTAAAATAATGAATAGAGATCAAACCACCTTCGAGTTACATAGATCCGGTTGATTGATTGCAAGCAAACCTTTTTTATTTATAATGCTTCCGGTTGTCGCTTACTCTGTCCAAAAACTGCGGAGTACAATAAACACGAGAGTACTTTTTGATAGAGTATAAACAATTACTGATACTGACCCACTCACTCACACTGTAACACACTTACAAATATAGTATATAGCACTTAGTATATATATATAGTACTTAGTACATTACACTATGGGCGCGTTCCGAATTGAGGAAATAATCGCTGTAATCGATTTGATCGTGCTTAAACCCGTACCGAATTGGCGTGAGCGCGATAACGATGTCCCATGAATCGTCATAGATGACGTCATGGCATGCGCCATCTTGCGATAACGCCGACCATGCCTCGTACTAAGGCCGCCTTCCGAATTGGCCAATATCGCTCACAGCACTCAAATCGTCTCACATGCGTTCCATAATGGATATCACGATTATGACAGCTGAGAGCTGTCAACAATTCGGAACACTCGTTAGCGCGCTCACAGTGATTACTCGGTGTCAAACAGATATTACAGCAGTATTTCTTCGTATAAACACCACACGTTTCTTCCTTTTCTTTGTTTAGGTGGCGACTGTCAGCCAGAAGCACAATTTCGAAAATGCCACGTTATTAAAAAGATATGGTGCAACTCAAAACAAAACACACACTGACACATCCTCATCCTCACACACACACACACTGTGATTTTTGACAGCGCTCACGGTGATATTTGTACGAGGCATGGTCGGCGTTATCGCAAGATGGCGCATGCCATGACGTCATCTATGACGATTCACGGGACATCGTTATCGCGCTCACGCCAATTCGGTACGGGTTTTAGCACGCTCAAATCGATTACATCGATTATTTTCTCAATTCGGAACGCGCCCTAATATCACCGTGAGCGCTGTCAAAAATCACAGTGTGTGTGTGTGTGTGAGGATGAGGATGTGTCAGTGTGTGTTTTATTTTGAGCTGCATCATATTTTTTTATTAACGTGGCATTTTCGAAATTGTGCTTCTGGCTGACAGTCGCCACCTAAACAAAGAAAAGGAAGAAACGTGTGGTGTTTTTATGAAGAAATACTGCTGTAATATCTTTTTGACACCAAGTAAACACTGTGAGCGCGCTAACGAGTGTTCCGAATTGTTGACAGCTCTCAGCTGTCATAATCGTGATATCCATTATGGAACGCATGTGAGACGATTTGAGTGCTGTGAGCGATATTAGCCAATTCGGAAGGCGGCCTATACAGAATGAAATTGAAAACATGCGACAAATCGAAATGGGAGATTGTACTCATCATTATGAACAACTTTTACTATGGGACCAAACCTGAAATCGCGAAAAAAAAATCAGCTGTTTCCTACATTTATGTTCGCATTAGCTCGTCAAAATGTAGGGAACAGCTGATTTTTTTTTCGCGATTTCAGGATTGGTCCCGTAGTAAAAGTTGTTCATAATGATGAGTACAATCTCCCATTTCGATTTGTCGCATGTTTTCAATTTCACCTGTATATTAGTTACACAGAGTACTTTTTTATCTGATTAGTTATTTGACAGTTGAATTGAGCAGTGTTGCCTGCTCGTGCTATGTAAAGTAAAGCGTTGTGCACTGCTGACGACTGACGCGGTGGCGAAAAGTTGTCACCGCAATCGCCATCGCCATTGCCATCGGCTACTGCCACCGACTGACAACATGAAACATCGCACTACAACGATATATGAATTGATGACTACAACCAAGAATCTTCTACAACGCAGGAGAGAATTGATATCACCAAAATTAAGCAAGCTGATCCAGCATCAGCATTGCCATTTTCCCTGTTCTACAATGAACATGCTTATTTGTATTAATAAACTCTCTCAGGAAAGAAATACATTAATTTTTACCACAGATTAAAATGTTTACTACAGTGACAACCAAGTCGCAGTAGGTATAGAAATGTCGTTGAAAGGTTTTCGCAAAGTTCAATGATACGGCTTTCGCACTCAAGTAGGTAACCCGTGACAACAGACGGTCACCCGTCACAGTCTCAAAAAGCAAAACGCAACGCGCCGTCGCAACGAGGTGGCGGCGGTAGCTAGCAAAGAGAATAAACACTAGCGTTAGAGTAGCCAGCGGGAAGCAGATTATCAGTAATGCTAATGATTGATGGTGGCATGGACTTATAATAATATAAGTCCATGAGCAGTGTTGTTATCGTAAAAATCTGAGTCGCCGTATGTCACAGTCTGGTGTGCGTATGTTTCTCGTTTCTATTACCTCAGATTTATGTTTATCTAGAGAATACTAACTTGTGCTTACTCCTTACTTCTCATCGTAACGTTTTATGACATATGTGTGTCGATCTGTCAAAAAGCGTTCTGTTTCTTTTTAACTAATCAAGAGCTGCATATGAAAAGAGAGACATCTAAATGTTTGTCAAGTACTAAATTTGGCAGCACTTTTGTGTGACGTCAATATCATGTGTATGCGTGACGGGCCGCCATGTTAAGGCCGAGTTTTATGAATGGTATGTACTGTCAAACAGTTGATTGCTCAAAATATTTTTGTTATTTTCGAGAGAAATACGTCTAAAAACTAGGTGTTTTGGTGTCCATTAATAGGCAAATCATGCCCTCGTGTTGTATAACAAAAAGAACCCTACGAAAGGCGGCCATCTTTAGTGCCCGATTTGTGTAGGTATACACGCTAATTTTGTAGGTATGCTCAGTCCATTTAGGTTTATTTAGTCATTGCGGGTCACCTGTTTAGCTCAAAGTCAATAGCTCTACTTTAAAGAGTATCAAAAAGTACTCTGTGATACTAATAATAGATATGGGAGAGCTCCCTTTATGGTATCAGCGCTGCCAGAATGTTACTTTTATAACATTTTACGTTACTTTTGGCCCTGTTATGTTACTTCCATGTTACACGACACAAGGAGTTACTTTTACGTTACATTTCGTACTTGAAAAATATTTCAAATTATAAGAACGACAAAAACAGACTTAATGTTGGCAAACCTTGTTTGACCGATCAAATGAAAATATCTCTTCATGTATGTACACACGGCGACACATCGAGCTACACATTTCTAGTTTTAACAGAACTCGCATTGTATAGGTTTTTCGTACATACATACAATCTGAAATTAGCTTTCACTGGTTACGTATAGCTTTATGTGTAGCCATGCGTACCGATGATTTTTATCTCTCGCCGTTTTGCGCACTTGCTGAACGATGAACGAGTATATTCTAGGTTCTAAGTTCTATGCGGTGATTATTACGGGTATGTTTAATTATGACTTTGTGTTTAAATTATATTACAGACTAAGAAATAATTAGATATTTTATTTTATTATGAATTTTTTTCAACCGATCCAAAATTTTGGTACAAAGAAGAAAAAACTGTTTTTGAGATATTTAAACAACATTAAACATTCAATAAAAAATAAAATGTTACTTTTGTCATCAAAATGTTACTTTTTGACTCATGTTATGTTACTTATGTCACTGGCAACACTGTATGGTATTTATGTTCTGTGGGAGAGTATACTAATATCATAACCAAAGAGTTTTTTTTTTCCTATTGGCATCTCGTAGTTGACCTTGAGAGGTCGTGACTACTTAACCGGACTATCCTGTGGTTGCCTTAAGTAAAACTCAAAGCCTCCAGCCAGGGGCATAACCAAAGAGTACTATAAAGTATACAGGTAGGTAATTATACACTAGCGACATCCCAAAGAGTGATGCAGCCCAGTTGGCCCTTTTTGCTGACGACACGGCCATCTACTATTCTGGCAGAAGCCCCACCCGAATAGCCCTCACTCTCCAGAACTCCGCAAAAGCCTTAGGCGATTGGTTCCGGAGATGGAGAATAGAAGTCAATCCCGATAAGAGCCAGGCGGTACTTTTCTCCAGACCAAGCAAACCCCTCCCTACTCCAAAACCGATCACCATGTTTGACAAGCCGATCCCTTGGGAAAAGCAAGCCAAATACTTGGGGGTCATCCTAGATCGGGGCCTGACTTTCGGGGAGCACATAAAGACGGTACGCTCGCGTGCCGCTTTCGCTCTCACCAGGCTTCACTCCATACTGAATGCGCGCAGCAAATTGTCACTTAAGTGCAAATTGCGTATTTACACCGCGTGCATTCGGCCAATCCTGACCTACGCGTGCCCTGTGTTCGCACACGTTAACCCTACCGTCTCCATAAGATGCAGACTCTCCAAAACCGATTTCTCCGAAAGGCCACGGGCGCCCCATGGTACCTTAGGAATAACCAACTACATGTTGACCTCAAGATCCCAACAATCCAACAGATAATGAAACGCCTCACCAAGGGCTACTTCGATAGGGCTGAAAAACATCCCAACCCTCTGGTCTCTTCAGCCGCCCAATACGTCCCTTCTAAAATCTCCAAGATTCGCCGTCCTAGGCATACCCTCCTCATACCCGACGACCCCATCACCCGTCTCCAAGAAAGCTGCAGGGAAACTAGCACATTGCGTAAAAACAGATACAAACCGCGTACCCGGCCCCGCCGTCGAGGCCCCCCGCGACGCCCCTGTAATATCACCGCCCGACCCTTGCTCGACAAGCCAGCCCGCGAGGCTGAGCAAGTAGCTTTAAACTCCCCAAATAATAATAACCAGACCCAGCCTGACCATTGCTGCCCTCCCCTCAATGACTCACTAAGCCGAGGCCCGAACCCCACAGGGGGTGCCCTTAGTGTAGCTCATTTAAATTAAAATCCTTAGTTTGTAAGCCTTGGCTGGGGGCCTTAAAGTAATTTTTGGCCACCACAGGATAGTCCGGTTAAGCAGTAAGGCAACCTTAGCGAGTTGCAACTGCGAGTGGTCATAAAAAAAAAAAAAAATAATCGCGCCAATTTCAAACATGCCTAATTGCTTAATATATTATTATGTAGATACAGGACATTATTGATGAGCATTTAACGCAAATACAAGTAATTGGATAGAAGTATTATTAAATTAATAAACATAATATCACATTTATATTCCTTCGAAAGAATAGGTAGAGGTGGGGATCGAACCCAGGATATTTTTCTCAGCAGTAGTGCTTGCGACCACTAAACTAATGTGGCAGTTTAAATTCCTAGTCTCGCCTAAGCACTCGTAAGTCAGTCAATAAATTAATCAAATTTTAAGTTTCCACAGTTTATTTTTGATAAATAAACTCACTCACAAGAATAGATAGGTTAGGTTTGACACCCGGATAGAAAAATAAAATGGTTTTTTTTAACGCAAGTAACGCCCGCGCCACCTTGGAAGCGTTAATAAATATTTACTCTATGATGCGTTCAAATTATTGACCTAGTTTCAGTTTATAAGTGTATAGTCTATGGACCTAGTAGCTTAGAGCAACGCGGCCACAGAGTACATTATAATATACTGAAAACGCGGCCTACCATACGGACCGGTAGGCCGCGTTGCTCTAAGCCTAGTAGTAGTACTAGGTCAATAATTACTACCAGTTGCTTTTGCGTCAGACAACATCAAAAAATTAAAAACTAAATACCGCAGCCAGTTGAGGAATATTATCGCTAGTTCTTTGAATTGATCGGTCCGATTCGGGAGGTTTATGAATCGATTCATAGAATCGATGTAGTGTTCAAAATCGATCTGAAAAATCGATTACATTACTCTAAATAATCGATTTTAAATCGACATGCCTAGTTGAGTTGCACAGACCACAGAGTACTTTTTAATAGAGTGAGATTGAGTTGCATGTTGTTGGAAATAGAAAACAAACAGAAAATAATTACTTTACTGTACGAAAAATTTACCTTAGTAAGTGCGTTTACCCTAAACCAACTAAATGTAATTGTTACTGCATAATGACGACATTTGTTTTGTCTGCCTTACGTTTAACATACAGAAAACATAATTGTAAAGCCGTATTTTACTCATCACAACCAGAATGCGCAAGTGAAAGAAATGTAGGTAAAGTTGTAAATGTAGCTGTTATTGGAGCTCCTAATTCTGGAAAGAGTACTCTCATCAATAAAGTCACAGAAAGAAAGGTATGATGAAACTTTGTTTAAATAATTTTATAACCTGTAAATGGGTGGCAACTGCAACTATTTAGTTGGGAAGAAACTTAAAATCAACCATA
Source organism: Gortyna flavago (assembly GCA_963669345.1). NCBI lineage: Eukaryota > Metazoa > Arthropoda > Insecta > Lepidoptera > Noctuidae > Gortyna > Gortyna flavago. Next base: position 7,867,381 of record OY770131.1, read on the forward strand.
TATGGATTGCGTTATTTATTGCAGATATGTGCTGCATCCAACAAAGTACACACAACCACAAAGTTAGTGAGAGCCATGTGTTATCAAAATGACACACAGATTATATTCTTGGACACTCCTGGAGTTGTAACTGAAAAAGAACAAAAGAAGTAAGTAAACTAAATACCTAAGTAACTAAGTGAAACTAAAATACTTATGCATAATTAATTAATCCCCTGTATTCACATAAACATATCTTACAGTTAAGTAGTGATTTGCAACTGTATAAACATTTTATAAAACCATTAAACTTTATTTTTTATTATTAATTTAATTCTATTCCAGATACAATTTGCCTGATTCTATGATTGGAGCGTGTCACAAAAGCTTGAGATGTGCGGATGTTGTCGGTGTTGTTCATGATGTCTCTAACAGATACACTAAGGACTTCCTTCATACTGACATTGTCAATATGTTGAACATCATAGCTGATACACCTAGTTTTTTAATAATCAATAAAGTAAGTGGAAGTCACTATAGATAAGGATAAAATTGAAAACTTGCGACAACTAGAAATAGGAGGTCAAGTAATTATTACATAAGAATGTTTATCATCTGTTAACATAGGTACAATGGATAAATAGTTTTTATAAAAAATGACAAGCACGCTATGTTGCACCAGAAGGCATACAAATATTCATGGAACTGTTGAAACTTGAAATGTTACTTAATCATTATATACTGTCATTTCCCAAATCTAGATTCTTCAAAAAAATTATGTAATGACCTATTGTCTTGGACAGTGCAAACTAAGTTATTGCCTTCAAGCAGGCATGAATGATTGGCATTCAAGTAAAAAAGAAATTGTGAAATAGATTATGATACATACATTTTCTTAGAAAATTAAAGTATCAATTTTAGCGCACGACCGATTAGCAGTCCATTCATTGTAGAATACACAACATGAAGCAAGTTTGGGACGCGTTCTTCTTCTTAGCGTGTCGATAGCAATCTAAATGGACTCGCGACGCATTGAACTAGCAGTATTTGCCTAATTTTGACCATTCTTACGATAAGAAAACCTTTTTCAATTTGTTCAACGTTGGTTGCCGAATCACTTGCATACGCGCACGTATTTGCATCCCTCTCTGTATTGTCATGCTCGAAATTTTTTTTGTAACACGTTTAATTAGACGTTTTAATTTGGCGCACCTGTTCAATTTCATCCTGTATTTAAAAGAAACAGAATTATTCTGAACAAATTTTTTAGAAAAGTAACTATTTTATTCAAATGTTTTTTTTCACAGGTTGATAAATTGAAATCCAAAAATCAATTGCTGACAATAATAAGAAACCTTACCAATGGTGTCATTGCTGGCAACCCTATTCCGGCGACTGAAAAGAGTAGAAGTAAAACAGAAAATAAAGTACAAAAAGGATATAGTAAATTTTCTGATGTATTTCTTGTATCAGCATTGAATGGTGATGGGGTGCAAGATATTAAAGTAAGACGTCCAAACATATTATACTTGACACACCAATGTTCTGCACAAGGGAGAGTTCTTGCAACATTGATGAGGATCTAATTCTAAGTATTCTGTATTGTTTTGTTTTACAGGAATATCTCATAAGCAACGCCAAAACCGCAGGCTTCCAGTACTCTCCTACTAAATGGACTGACCAGAAACCAGAGTCATTGATAGAAGGAGCAGTCAGGGCTAAGTTCCTAGACTTTTTGGCGCAAGAGATCCCATACAAATTAAATGTACAGCTTGAGTATTATGAAGATATTGAGGAACAACAGAAAATTCTTTGTTCAGTATCAGTGGAGTGCCCCAATGAAAGATTATCACGGTTAATAGCGGGCGCCGGCGGAGGTAGGCTACAACAAATCAAGTCGCACATTCGAAGTGATTTAGTCGATTTATTTAAGAAAACAGTAGTTATCGATATTCATTTAAAAATTAAAAATAGGAGTGAATCTAAATGAACGATGTTGTTTTGTAAATGGCAGTGTATTTATTGTAATTTTTGTATTAATTGTTGAACTGAAATTATACAAAACGTGTTAAATAATTTTGTTTTATTAAATACCAACAATAGATGCAATGCAATGTAGAATTTTTGTCATTCTACTAAAATCCTACATTTTAAACATTTGCACTGAATTAGCATTCGCCAGAAAGTTTTCAAACCACAGGTGCTACACTAGAGCTGACTCGGGAAAAGAGCTTGGTTGTTCCGAAATTATAAGAAACATACCTATTTTTTTTTTTTTGATGGGCAATCATCAAATAAGCCCTCCCGCTCTGATTGGAGCGGAAAGGAGTGTCAGACTCTTACTGACTAAAACCCATCCGTGTTCCTTCCTTAGCCCTTTATGTTCCGGGGTAGCGGTAACCCTTTCGGACAATCCTGCTGCCATGATATTAAAATATATATTTTTATAAATGGCTATATTGCTATGTAATAATCAGTCAGTCTGCAGTTGATGGTCCTGAAAACAATGGAAGAAGAAGAAGTGTTTAACATGTATACTGTGTTATATGGAGGGCTTAGCCAATTCCACATTAGGAGAAACCCAAGTACTTACGTTTTTTTGTACCGGTTCATACCTTTCACATTCACAGCACAAAGTAACAGTCTTTAAAATAATTGGTTTGCGAATCCTGTTCATATCACTGGCACTCCCAATTTATGCCCTTTACGTCCTCCCTGGCTCCGGTAAGGCAGAGATTCCACACAAGACTTAGTGCTCATACACTACACATGAGCGAAACGCGTCAACGGCAGAGGCAACTGCAGCGTGTCGCTCGTATATATGCACACTTGCACACGATATTTGGCACCCAATACTTATTATTTTGTGCAAGATTTATCCCAAAGTATGCTTGGTACATTTGTTTCACAAACTCTGTGATCTTTTTCTTTGTTATTTTGGCAAATAAAAACATTATTATTATCAGCCATTTCTGTCCCACTGCAGGGCAAAAGCCTCCCTTCCCTCCTACCACTTATCCCTATCCACTGCTGTTATACGCCAATCCCTGTGGAAAGAGTCGAGATCGTGCCGCCATATCATTCTGGGCCTGCCGCGTTGCCGTTTGCTGCTGTTTGGGACCTATTTTGTGGTTACTTTAGCCCATAGCTCCTCCGGCATGCGACAGATGTGACCAGCTTAGTTCCATTTTAGCTTGGCAGCCGTGTGACCTACACATAGAGGAAAAAAAATTATTGGACCTACATCGGCAGTTTGAGTTTTAGAACGGAAGGACAAGGGCATCATCACGGCAGGCGAGTTAGGCCTAAATGCTCGACCAACAGCAGTGCCATCCTCGAGGTCGGACTCGCGATGAATATGGCGAAGACCAAGGTGGTGATCAACAGCACCAAGCGCAACATAGGAATTTGGGGGTGTGAGGATTGAATATGTCCATGAGTAGGTACATATACCTCGGCCAAATAGTCTCCTTCCAGGCAAGACACGATAAACAAGTTGCTCGACGCACCGAGAACGCCTGGAAGAGCTATTGGTCAATGAAGCAAATAATGAAGGGAATTCTCCCTCTCTCACTAAAGAGAAAACTCATGGACATGTGCATTCTGCCTACCTTCACCTATGGAGCGCAGACATGGTCACTAACCAATCGTCAAAAGTCCGCACTCGGGGTCTGTCAGCGAGCAATGGAGCGTAGTATCCTTGGAGTTAAACTTACTGGTCGTATCTAAGTATAACAACTTTTTTATATACTTAAAACCTTCGATCAATAATTTATTGATCGAAGTATAAAACAAAATTTGTTGGGGTCGTTAATACGTGTATCATATTTTGATAAAATCGAGATACAACCTGACACTGACCTGCAAATTGCAAAAAACGTAGGTAAGTAAATTATAATTTCGAGGTCTACCACTACGCATTCTCCTGGAAAACTAGTGGGACACGTAGTTTTACTGTAAGTCACTGACCGAATATTTAATATGTGTAATATGAAAGACAAAGACTGAAAAAGTATGGAAATCATGTTAAAAAAATTACAGCGTCAATGAGCGAGTGGAAACTCGTAGGAGCTACAACCTGAAAAAAAAAACGGAAATCCCTTTTTTATGCACCGAATTAAACATGTCACTCAGGCTGGCTGGACAAATCTTCAAAATAACTCGCATTTAACTAGGTCAATAGGGCATTTTATGTGACGGCTAAACACCCTTATTTCAGAATTAGTGACGCAACAGAATCTTAGATAATCGATCGAAAACGTGTCCAGCCATCTTGATAAACCACTTTTCGCTGGTCTCTCAATCTCGGTAACGGAAGTGATTTTGACGACATTTTGCTTATCAACGGGAGTCACATAAATTTGTGACAGGCATCGAGCTAAAAGTTTTGTGATACGTACAGCGGTTTAGTAGAAAAATGCAAAAATCTGTGTCCAGCCATCTTGATTTTACGTATAAAACTTTTGGCTGGCACTTCCGAATCTCAATAACGGGAGCGTTTTCGAATATGGTTCCTTTACTAACATTTAGTGACGCAATTTGTGACAGTAATAACGTTTGATTTATGGCGTCACATATAAGGGTTTACGAGAAATCAATAAAAACTTAATGTCCAGCCAGCTTGAGCTCAAGCTGGCTGGACACATGTATCTCCACTGCGTGATGATCTACGGCCTTCGAAATATGTTCAAATTTTTGTGACGGAGACGATAATGATTTACTGAATTTGTGACGGAGAAACTTTGAGTAGTTTCAAAGATATTGATCATTTAAATCTTCCCATACAAACACTGCAGTAGGGTTACCAATAATGTAGGTTTTATGTAGGACTAAGTATATTCTAAGGTGTTTTCTTTAATGGATGAAAATCAGTGTTTTGGTGATATTAATACGAACAACTAGGTATTTAAGGAGGAAGCGCTAAAGTAGCCCGCGAAATTCAAATTTTCTTACGTTTTTTGCAATTTGCTGGTCAGTATTAAGTGGTACATTGATTAAAATATGATTCGCGGTCGTAACAAATATGTATTTACAGAATTGTAATCATTACAATCAGTAATACAACTTGTTAACTTAGTATAATCCCCAAATGTGATGATTTCATGAAATAGTCATTCTTGGGGATTACTTGGTCTTAGAGAGTTGTGTTGATGAATTATAGATTATAATTCTGTAAATACATGTTTGTTACGGCCGCGAATCATATTTTAATCATCGTACAACTTAATACTGACCAGCAAATTGCAGAAAACGTAAAAAAAATTGAATTTCGCGGGCTACCCTGGCGCTTTCGCCTTAAATCGATAGAAGACAAACATGTAGAAGTGAGGAAGGGGGGGAGGGGTCATTTTTTGATGTTATTGATTATTTACGTGCAGATACCTACTCTTTTTAGTAGGTAGGTATTGGTGTTTTTCATGGTAAGTACATAGGTAGATATTGTGTCAGGATATCTAATGCTCGAAGGTATTTAAATGAAAAAATAATGTTTGCTGTAAATAAAACCACATTTATTTATTTGTACTTTTTATTGAGCGTTTCAAATGATGAAAATGACGACAATCAACTCCATTTGCGCTTCAGTAACCCCCGCCTTGTACCACAACGTTGTTTTTACCGCCGCCCTGTTTGAAGCGCAAATGAAGTCGATGGCAGTGAACGAAAATAAACTTCGTTCACTGGTCGGTGGTCGTCATTTTAATCAAATATATAAACGGTGACAGCGAGCGCGGTACGGTCCGCACAATTTTATTTTTAGTAATTTTGTCAATGGGATTATCGCTGTCATTCTATTTTCTTTAGTAGAGTAATTGGCTGTGGTATTTTTATGCCAAAAAACCAATAAGAATCCACGATTCTAATAAGTTATCTGTAGTTGAAAATAAATAAATGGCCGCATCGATGTATCGTTCTCAGCGCCATCTATGAAAATCAAATACAAAGCAGGCGTGGCTGCTACCGGCCGATTAGTCAATTAAAAAAAATCCTTTATTTATGTAAAAATTATGGTCACCTCACAATATTAATGGATGTTTGTAAGGGAAAACTTAAATGATCAATATCTTTGAAACTACTCAAAGTTTCTCCGTCACAAATTCAGTAAATCATTATCGTCTCCGTCACAAAAATTTGAACATATTTCGAAGGCCGTAGATCATCACGCAGCGGAGATACATGTGTCCAGCCAGCTTGAGCTCAGGCTGGCTGGACATTAAGTTTTTATTGATTTCTCGTAAACCCTTATATGTGACGCCATAAATCAAACGTTATTACTGTCACAAATTGCGTCACTAAATGTTAGTAAAGGAACCATATTCGAAAACGCTCCCGTTATTGAGATTCGGAAGTGCCAGCCAAAAGTTTTATACGTAAAATCAAGATGGCTGGACACAGATTTTTGCATTTTTCTACTAAACCGCTGTACGTATCACAAAACTTTTAGCTCGATGCCTGTCACAAATTTATGTGACGCCCGTTGATAAGCAAAATGTCGTCAAAATCACTTCCGTTACCGAGATTGAGAGACCAGCGAAAAGTGGTTTATCAAGATGGCTGGACACGTTTTCGATCGATTATCTAAGATTCTGTTGCGTCACAAATTCTGAAATAAGGGTGTTTAGCCGTCACATAAAATGCCCTATTGACCTAGTTAAATGCGAGTTATTTTGAAGATTTGTCCAGCCAGCCTGAGTGACATAATTAAACCGTTCTTAAATAACGGAACTATGTTTATTGAAACAGTGTTACATTCTATAATGTAGCAAATGAAGTTGGAACGTTAATAGCCAATAAATAACGGTGGCCACATTATCTTCCCGCTTATTCATACTAAATAATAGAATTGTACGAAACACTAAGAGACCGTACAACTTAACCACGAAACTTTGTTAAGACTTGTTTACAGTTACAGTTTCAGTTTATGTGTTGGTGGTCCCTTGCTGTGTAGACATAGGTAGCTAGGTACGTACATCACACATGCGATTTAAACGATCTTAGTTTCGAACAAAACTAGTTTAATTGAGATTACCTACCTATTCGCATGTAATAAATTGGATATCGTTCTTCTAAAGTTGCGTTGTGTACGCAACTAAAGAACTAAGTAATCTCTGCGCAGTTCAAAGTTTAAGCCGGAATTCGCGTACATACGAGGGGCGTTCAATGTATTCTCGGTTCTCGGTATCAGGGTGATTTACTAATGATGTGGGTAATTTAACAAATTAATTATTTAAAGACATTATCTAAGGGTGTAAAGGTAAAATTTTACATATTTGTCGTCATTAGTTTGCTAGTTATCATTAGTCAACGACAACTGGAATGGCTAATGTGACAATGTTGAAGAAAATCGAGCACCGCCCTGTTATTAAATTCCTTACCAAACAAGGAAAAAGTCAAAAAACTATTCAAGAAGAGATGGTGGCTGTTTACCAAGATTCTGCACCTTCGATAGACTACGGTTCAAAAGTGGTCAAGTGAATTTAAAAGGGGCAGAGAGAGTATTGCGAAGACGACACTCGCTCGGGCGGCCCGGTTACTGCCTCTACGGAAGAAAACGTGAAAAAAGTTGAGAAGCATATACCTATTATAATACTGGAGGATGCCCGAATGAAAATAAAAGTGATAGCAGAGATGACCCACCTCTCTGTTGGCTCAGTGCACACTATTTATTCATGACTTTCTTTACCTTTGAAAAGTCAGTGCAAGATGGGTGCCGCGAATGCTCGCGCCTCAAAAGCAAGTGCGGATCGATTAGTGCTGCGGTGCTATTCTGTAAAAATCTCACCGTGATAACTTAGATGAAGTGAGCTTAAAGTGAGCTGTAGTTCCATCTCATGCTAAGGATTGACACTATTGACAGTTCACTTTAAGCTCACTTCACCTATGTTTTCACGGTGAGATAAATTACAGAATAGCACTACCGTCAGGGTTTTTATGGATTTGTCACACTGGATGCGTTCTGCGGCCTGCGGTCAGGTCAGAAAGAACGCAGCCCGCATCATGTATGAACAACGCTGTCGTTGCCCGCTGCCCGCGTGCCCGTTGGCAGCCAACCGGTCCGTACGCGTCCTTCCCTCACCACCGCCCCGTCGCCGCGTCGGGCCAACATGCGTTCTTTGGTTGTGCTCGCACGGTCAGATCGCATTCTATACAAAATATATTGATACCGACAAGGTTGTTCATACATGATGCGGGCTGCGTTCGCTTTGACCTGACCGCAGGCCGCAGTACGCATCCAGTGTGACAAATCCTTTAGAGCTCTGTGGTGAAGTTCCATTAAGTACCTATTTTCGATCGAATTGTTACTGGAGATGAAACGTGGGCTATATGACCCTGAAAGTAGGTACCTAAGCAAGACTACATGCAGTGGCACAAGAAGGGTAGGTACCTACTTCGCCCCCTAAGGAATTCAAAGTCGTTCCGTCTGCCGGAAAAATCATGGCCAGTGTTTTGGGATTCAAAGGGAATTTTGCTGATTGTGTACCTACCTTTATAAAAAAAGGTGAAACCATAAACGCGCAGCATCCTACGCATCCACTTTACACGAAATTTACGGGAAGGAATTAAAGAAAAAAACCGGGCAAGAGCGAGTCGGACTCGCGCACCGAGGATTCCGTACCATCATATGTTTTGGCGCGGCCTATATTCGTCAGAGAATGTTAACACTGCACGCTGTGGTGTAGAATATTGCAGTTTTAGGTCACCGCCATCTCTTGACCGATAGTGAAACCAATGTAACTGTTGTTGATTTCTGAAAAAGTGTGCTATTTATAGACATCGTTTTATTTTTCCTGTAATCTTTACATAAACGTCTATCACATAGAATTATTTTAGATTTTTCTCTTTGCAAACTTAGGAACGGTATTTCTTTAAATTTTTTCATGACAAGTCCAAATCTATACGGCCTAAAAAAATGTTAGAGAATGTGAAAACAGTGCTCTTTCATATGATACCCCACATGCCCTAGTAGCCCCACTTCCAATTTCTAAGACAAGGGGGTCTCAGTCCACCGCCGTGTCCTCGTAGAGGCGATCGGCAGCGGCGGCGACCTCTCGCGCCCGGCCCTGGTCCAAGCCATGGTCCGGGGCGAGAGGGAGTGGGAGGCAGTCACCTCCTTCTGCGAAGCAGTCATGCTAGCGAAGGAGGTGGCGGGATGGGCGAGGGAGAGAGCGGAGAGAGCCGCCCGTCCCAGCCGCCGCGGTAGACGCCCCGGGCGTCGGGAGCCGCGTGACGACTCCCGGCCACCGTAGGCGCGGGCCTGCGGACGGCGAGTAATGGGTAGCTCGCCGTCCGATCAGGACCAGGCCCGTGACGGACGGCGCGTATGTGTTCCACGCGCGCCTCAAAGAGATGTCAGCAGATAAGAAGGGGCCCGTCAGGGCCGAAGCCTGCCGGGGCAGCGGGATTGTCCGAAAGGGTTACCGCTACCCCGGAATATAAAGGGCTAAGGAAGGAACACGGATGGGTTTTAGTCAGTAAGAGTCTGACACTCCCTTCCGCTCCACCCAGAGCGGGAGGGGTCATTTGATGACTACCCATCCTTAAAAAAAAGGGGGTCTCAGTCCCTGTTGCAAAAAAAAAAAAATTTCTTTCTTATTTGCAAAATAGTTGGGCAACAGTCATTTAAAACTATTCCAAATTTCAAGTTGATAGCATTAGTAGTTCTTGAGATATCCAGCTGTGACCGACAGACAGACAGACTGAGTCTCACCATAAGGGTTCCGTTTTTGCCATTTTGGTACGGAACCCTAAAAAGACGGGGTAAACTGACCACCCCGGGGTGTTGCTTCTTCACGACAACGCCTCGGTCCACACGGCGCGCGGTGCGTGTTTCCAAATCCAAGGCTCCTGTGCGAGATTGTGGTTTCGAAGAAAATAACCACCCACCCTATAGCTCGGACCTAGCTAGCCCCGAGTGATTATTATTTGTTCCCTAATTTGAAAAAAGGCCTTCGTGGGAAACGATTTCCCAACGATGAAGAGCTCAAGGCGCCAAAAAATACGCATTTTTCAGAGAAAGAGGAAAGTTATATTTACAGGGTATTGAAAAGTTAATTTCGAGATGTAATAAATGCATTGGGAGCAATGGGGGATTACATTGCAAAATAAAAATAATTTAATTTGAATTTACGTCTTTTTTCATGGCGATACCGAGAATACATTGAACGCCGTACATGCCTGTGATAATAGAATTACGAGGGAATTAATTATTTTCGTTTTCAGAAGTTCTACAAATAAGTAGAATACCTAAGTAATAACTTGGCAGGTGTGTTTACATGCTTAATCGCTGTGCATTTTTCTGAAAATATTTTAACGCTATGGAGTGAGCAAAATGAGTGGGGTTTGCGTAACACACAAACAGTAGTACCTAATGGCTTTCAGTTTGACAGGTCAACAATATTCATTGCGTCATTTACGTTGTTAAGGAGACAAATTTACCGAACATCTGAAGCAATGGATAGCAAGACTTCAAAATGATTCAGATTGTGACTGAAAGCGTGTTACGTAATTAGCGTGCAGATTAATCAACTTGAATGTAGATTTAGGTAACTCTGTAACTACCTAGAACGTAGGAAAATAGCGTTATGGTCCATCGTGTGGCATTTTCTACTAATAGAGGTTCCCATTACCTTCATTGCTGGCAACTTGGCAAGTACAATCGCGGCCTTTTCCGCCTGATCACTTAAATTTTTTTTCGCCAAAATCCTGCGGCTTCACCAAGACACGCCCCCTTAAAGTTTTCGCTTATTAGGAAAGCGATAACGCAATTAGTTGCAATGTGCACTGCGCAGCTTAGTGACGCATCACGTGTACCTATTCCTTTTGTGAATTTTACGGACGAACTATTTGACCTTGGAGCGCTTACTAGAGAGCGTTTCTATTTTGTGAGTGCAAGCAAAAATGAACTTAGTGGTGGTCAGGCGGGAGTGACCGCGATAGTACCTACCTACATCACCCAACCGATTATATCGAGAGGATGGCCATCGGCGGCGGCAACCTGTTCCGGTGCTAATAACGGCGTGCTCTAAGCGTTGTGCTGACGTCAGCAATGCTCTTTCTTATAGTTTCGATTACGGCGTCACTTCCTTTGATTATCCTTCGGCGATTCGTTAAGATAAGCTGATGACTAGGTAGGTATACCAGGAAACTACCTACACCTTTTTAAGAAATGCTAAAATCTTTGTTAATTTCAAGTTTTCTACTTAGACGCACTTATGTAGTAGGTATGATCTTACCCATTGATATATTGATAAATTATTTATACTAGCTTCTGACCGCGACTTCCTTCGCGTGAAATTTCACCCATTCACCCTCTTAGGGGAGAAATTTCGAAAAACCCTTTATTAGTGGATAGGTAGGTACCTATCCACTAAGAAAGGGTTTTTCGAAATTGCAGTGTGTTCTTTCACACACTGCAATTTTCATGTATCTAGGACCAGCGGTTTAGGCTGTGCGTTGATATATCTGGATATATCAGTCAGTCAGGACTTTGAATAGATGTAGGTACCTATATTTCAATGATCTTAGCAATATCATCGGCAAAAAAGGCACGGTAGATGCCCAAAAAAAATTGTTAGCTTTCTACTTTTATTTTTAAGTAGGTACCTACCTAGGTACAAATCGCTGGCACATCAATCCCACGCCCTCTAAACGAAACGTTTCGGCAGTGAGGGCGTGTCGACAACAATCCCTGCACGAGTTCGATAGCTCTTACAATGCGATTGAATTGTAAGTGTTAGATTCTATCAACAAGGAGACCCCTCAATACTAAGCGTGACCCAGCGGTGTTTGGAAAGGCGTTAAAACTTTTAACTACTAAAATGATTCCACGAACAGGAACTTTCGCGTTGAAACACTAAAATACTTATCTACATCGTACTTTATTGATAAAACCATGATTTCCAACTTATCCGCGCGGTAATTGCGTAACATAGGTACATAGCAATGACTTTCATATTGATGTAAATTATGGTGCCGGATCTAAATAGGAAGGTACTTCCCTAAGTAGTAAAATTTCATCAAAAGTAGATACGTACATAAGAAACCTACTAAAGTCAAATTACATTAGTCCCTTGATACTGCAGAGCTCACAGAAGATAGGGAATCAAACAGAACAATTTTTAAATTAATTTCTTCAGATCATGTTTATCTCCGAGAACCCATTTTTCTAGAGGTGGGTACCTAGTGATCCCTGGAGAAATTTCGAGTTTCGCTGTAAACTGCATAATTCCATACAGTGTTTTCAACAACGTTTGAAAATTAGGTACATTACGAAAACTGTATAAACGTTCATTCACCTGAGTTTAATTAATCAACAATACCTACGTGATTTCAAAATAAATTGCTTTTTGCCAATATTTTTTGCTTGGTTGTGTAAGGTAAGTGCCAAACCTCTGATTTATTTATATCCCAATTTATCACCTTAAATACTCAAGTAGTAGGTACCTACTTACTTGGTCGATTCGTGCTCTCTCTAAGAAATGTTATCTTTAATGTAAAATCAAAGTTCGACTTTTCCGGACGTGTCGAGACTTCACCCAAGAAAAGCTTTTAACCACTTGAACTCGAATCACAATTACGGCGCATTCTCCTAAAAATTCGCACCGACCGCATTTCGGCGGGATGGACTTCAATCGAACAAAAGTTTCAACGATGTATGTAAATGAGGCGCCGACCTGAGCTGGTCGATTGGAAAATGGAAAATGGCTTTGTATTTTTAGAAGAAGAGAAAAGGTGTATTTGTTTTTATGTAGAACATGCTATAAGTCTAATGGAACCTTTATTAAGTTCGAAAACGAAGTTGATAAAAGTTAGGTAACTGAAGTTCGAGACCATCTAGGCTTAATAGGTTGAGTACGATGCCCTAAAACAGTCATTACGATTAAGATTAATGTACCTATAATCATGATGTGCAAAAAAAGGTAGGTACCTGCCGGTCGATTCTGTTAGAATCTCACCGTGAGATGTTAGGTGAAGTGAGCTGTCATTCCATCTGATGTTATAGGGATTGACACTAATGACGGCTCACTTTAAGCTTACTACACCTGAGTTATCACGGTGAGATTTTTACAGAATAGCACTACTGCTCTAGCTACCTCACCTTTGTATTGTAAAAGGGTAGTTATCTAAGCATAGCTCTGCGGGGCACACTATCAGTAGCAATGGCTTTAATTTTGACAGTTCAACAACATTCATTGCATCATTTATGTTTCTACCACGTGGGCCTAGTGAGGGTTGGTTTCCTCACGATGTTGTCCTGTTTTCCTTCTCTGTTTTGAGAGCAGTGGTGATGAAATTATATTTACACAAAGTAATGCGCCTGCCTGGGTTCGAATCCACGACCTTCACCTCGTAAATTAGGGCTATTGCCACTGGGCAATGCACGTGGCAATGCTGCCAGCTTTTCGGCACTGTTTCTGTTGACAACGATGCGGACGAATTTTTTGATGCCCTATGATTCTCTTGCTTCATTTTTCATATACATGCAGGTATATATTATTATTTTAAGTGTTAGCTTAAATTATGTAAACATTATCTTGATTAATAAAGATAGTAAAAGTGTAAAAAAAAAATAAGTCCGTTTACAATTTTTAAAGTGACCATAAAAGTTAATCCGTTACTCGAAATGTTAACTTCGTTAATTAACGGATTAATGGTATTGTGCCGCTTTATGTCTAACTAAATATCTGCTTAGTTTTCTTTCATTTTCATTAGTAGCTACATACCTCTATATTTATAACCTAATGAAGTACCTACTGATTTCCAAACATGCAAGTATAAAATAATGTGTCATGTTTGATTTCATGTTCCAATTAATTGTAATTTTAGCACCAAGAGCTACTCGTGTATTATTTAAATGTAAATTAATAAACACAGCGTTGATACAATCGGTGAATACCGAACACCCGGGGCGTTACAACTAGTCTAGGAACCTACTAAACACGAACTTTGCCCGTGGTAGTGCATATGTGTTAGATTCTATGCATTGCACTTAGGCAAGCGCGGGGCGAAAATTCGGCCACATGTGCGCAAGCACGCCTGGCAACTTGCGATGTGCTTAGTTTCGTGTTAAAACGCTACTCAACTTTATATCGCTTCCCGGTAAGTGTGAATCTTTGCTTGTTTTGCTCTTTGCATGCATAAATATGAACTAAGAACAGGCGTAGGTATTACAAGTTATATTTAGGTAGGTAAGTAGTATTATTGTGGAAGTAGGTAGAGTAAATTAACCAAAATTACTTAATGAAGAAAAATTTCCCTAATTGTGAAAATTCCAAAACCTTTCTTTACTTAATTGCTTTGCCCATAATTTGTTCAATTAAATCGAATGTTGTAGCACAACTTAGGAGAGCCCTGTGAGGGGTGGACTACGATAAACTGTGTTGAATACATGTGTACCTATCTACCTACTGCAATAAAGACTGTGATGGTTAATACTTGGCCCGACAAATCCATTCTAACCACTAATTTGGAACCCTTTTAAACTTCTACCTGAAGCTTGCTTCCTTCACAGGCATGTGTGTGTTAATCTTACCGCATGCACTTTTGAAACTCATAAACATGGCTACGTACGGTGTGAGTTGTTAAAATGCGTTCCAAAGTTTCATTCCCTACTTTTCATGATATTCAAGATGGTTCGGAATGTGCACAAAACTTACATTCTCAATACTCTTGTTATGTGATGCTTCAGGAATATGCAGACACGAACTCTGAAAAATATATCTAAGCCTACTGTTATGTTAGATATTTGTAGGGCAAGAGAATGCTATTGTTATGATGTTGTCTTTATGAGATAAGTATTTAATGAATTTAAGTTAAAATGTTTCAATAAGAATTCTGCAGTTTTATCTTGATGATATAGCGTAAAGTACATAGATAGCGCCTACGTAGGTAACTTCTAATCTAAGGTGTACATCTATCATACAAAGATGGTCGATTCTCAGCTGTACTAGTAGGCAGGGTTGGACTGGCCATATAGTCGAAGTGGCATTTGCCAGCCGGGTCCTAGCCTGCGCGGGCCCCTACTCTACCCTACCCACACCCTACCCAACCTACTCCTTAGGCTTAAGAACTGTTGGATTCTTTGGTTATATTAAACACAGAGTCAGATCTAATTAAGGATGATGAGCATAGCAGCTATTACAATCGAGTGATTGATAGCTTAGACGAAACTTCTCTTAAAAAAAAAATGTTGATTGGCTAGATTTAAATTTTGATAAAATTAATTAATTTGTATATTTTATTATAATCCGGTAGTATCCCATCTATCTTAATCCCAAGATTGTGGGGAGCCACCCGGGCCCTTTCGGCCCAGTCCGACCCTGATAGTAGGTACCTACTAAGTTAATAGGAGCCTACTCAGTTAGTCGCAATAATATCTCTACTCGGCCTGTTTATCTAACTCACTGTTCGTACCTTTGATATTTGCTTTGAACGTAAGTTTGGCTTAGGTAGGTACCTGTAGTCATGTCATGTCATCTTTTTATTAGCTTCATTCACGCCTAAAATATAAGCATGGAATAAAAATACCTACATAGTACTATTTTTTGATCCCAGTTTAACTATAACAGTGTGGCTGAGAGAGAATGCCTTCTTAATACCTGTCAGTTTCATGCAAGCGAATACGTGTTTTGCGAATTTGATCTTTATCAGCTACTAGAATTTTTGCACTGACAGGTGTCAGGAACGGTTTCTCTCAACAGCTTTACGTGCTTAACTAAGATTAGATACTAATATCTTAGGTATCCTGGTTCTTATACCTAGGTACATCTTCTTGTGTAGGACGTAGGTACTATCGGGATCAGGTGTACAAGATAAATTTTGCAGTCACTTTTTGCACTAGCAGCAATGCTGGCAGCAGCTTAGTAGATGTAGACTAAAACGTAAAAGTTTGGAACTTTGTTGGTAGGTATAGGTTCCACTCATAGGTAGCTTCTACGAAATCCGGTCCGACCAAACTAAACAATCCTTACAATTTATTTAGTAGGTAGGTACGTACCTTGAGGTACCTATTCATTTGTATGTCAACATCAATTCAGCCTATCACAGCCTAGGTACCTACCTAACAAACTATTAGTACCTACTAATAGTTTGTACCTAGTAGAGCTCCATGAGACAGGTGCTGCCACCACGCCAATTTTTTGCGCCAGCAACATTGTACGTTCTCAATTTCTCATCTGAAAGGTAAGCATAATAATAAGTAAACTAACGTGTATTTTTATCTACCATGTCTTAACGCTAATCCCGGTAACTAATCCCGTTGTTTTCTCAGGTGTCTAGACGGCGCCAATACCTACCCACTGTGTGTGCCTCAGAGGCCCCTTAGCCAACCTGTAACATAAAAAAAAACCTTTAATGTTTTTGTGTATTTTTTTATGAAATACATCAAACGCGTAGATACCAACACGTGGCTGTTAATTTTTAAACGACTTCCAAAAACAAGGAGGTTATATGTTCGACTTTATGTTTTTTATTTTTATTTATGTTCACCGATTTGTCTGTCAATTGTGGACCTATCTTAATTTTTTTTTTGTTTAAAGGTTATACTCTCGAAGTGGTCCCATTGCCATCTAGTTGGAATCTGATGAGAGGATCTCATGGAAATCGAGGGAAACCCTCAAATTTTATAGGCAAAACCTGTAGCGATTTTTGTATTTTTTTTAGTAACTTGTGCATTTGCTCTCGGAAACCACCATTTAGTAAAGTGGAACTGATGATGAAGACCACAAATGGCCACCGGAACTACTTACTCAATAATAAGTATTACACGGGTAGCGATTCGATTAAGTACTTTAATATGGCTGCTAAGCAATTTATGCTCGTCACAATGCGAATGGTGAAATGGAGCTGATGGTGAAATACCAGGAGAACTCCTCAACAATTAATCCCTTCATCGGGAAAAGCAATATTTTGTAAAAGGCGATGAGCAAGTTGACATTAGGCTACTTCAACTTAGATAAATTATAAACAGACCCACTAAAAAGCGAGAAACAAAAACTTTTTAACAAAAAGAACGACTTCCAAAAAAACACTACAAAGTTGTCAAAAAACGAAAATGCGGAACCAACGACACCGACTTCCGAAATTAAAGTTATATTTCACTTTGTATTGTTTTTGTATTAAATTAATATTCACTAAGCAAAACAACGAAAACAGTGAGATGTAAGTAGGTACCCTTTGTTCTATCCTCACGAAATATTGGGTCAGTTCACTAGAATACTACCTTTTATATTATCACAAAACTTTGGATTTAATCGTCGCAAATAATAAACTCTCTCCGCGGCGCTAATAAAAACTGTACAATAGTAATCATAAAAAATGAGAAATAGGAGCGAAGCGCGGCCAAAATAATAATCGCTTGCCGTCTTCAAAGTTCAAAAGTTTTCTACCAAGACTACTGTAATTGTTCTTGAAACTTTTAGGTACAGTGACTCTTACGTATTGGGAGCCAACTGTCAGAATAGGCACGTATACATATCATACATCAGAGGGGCAATTCTCACAATTTTAAGATCGTGCATAGTCTAATCTCAATCTGTCAAAAATACCTCTAATCTCCCTAAATTTTTGACAAGTTTTTGACATTGATTGTCGCTGAGATGAGATTGCGACTAGATTTTGAACGTTTTTAATTACGGGAATTGGCCTTCGAATATCCACAAGATTGTTAAAAAGTAAAATTGAATACCTACCTAAGTAGGTAGGTGGCCGATAGAGACAAATATAAACGGCCATTTTTAATAAAATAAAATTATAATGTACATTGTGAGTGCCATGCCACATAAAATAGATTTTTTTACACCGAGTCCTGTTTTTGACACAATTACGTACATCTTTCATGTTACCTACTTATTTAAATGTTCTAACTTAATATCTTTTGTTACCCAAATGCCTAATTTTACACAAAGCCTCATAAACGTTAATTCTGTAATTATGTCGACTTGAACAATACCGAGGTATTAATTAAGAATATGAATGTTTTATAAAATGTCTAGCCAGGTGATACGTGCCTCAATTTTCTCAAGAATGACGATTGATATCTCACTAGTTATAAATTACGTTTCCCTACTCAAACACATGAGTTCATTTTCGCCATCACCCGACGATATTTCCACATAATGTGCTCGAGGGTCGCTATCTTATAGATTTATCTAGATGGCAAAGGAAGTTTGGAAAAATGTTGTTGCAATTTCGACTGAAATTCCCGAACTAACATTTTGTCTTGGATTACGTTTCATTACACACTTACGGCAGGATATAGGATAATTATTTGTGTAGCTTTTAAGATTAGGTGTTTTTCAATTACCTATGCAAACAGCTTTATAATAACACGCCTTTTAAATGTTTGGGTTCATCGAACTTTTACTGTTTAAATTCTGATATGCAATTATAATGTCTCACCCACCGTCGCGAAGTGCGATCCGAAAATTTTTATAATCTAATCTTAAATTCCGAATAAATTACTTCCGTATTCTTCACTTCTACTTTAATATTGTTTTTTTTTTATAATATAACAAGTTAGTAGAGTGTAACGATTACAGAAATTATAATACATAATGGAGTGTTGATCGCCAGTGGCAACATGATTAAGCGACAATCGGCCGCGTTTGTACAGTATTTCTTTTACTTGTGCATAAAGTTTTAATAAATAATAAATAAATAAATAGGCCGCTGCTCGAAGCGTTGATTGACGTGAGTTGAAATCCTGCCCGATGAGCTTACTAATATAAGGGCTCATGTATAAGGCTGCTTAGTTTATTTGAAATGGCAATATGAGCATAAGCGGGAATTCGATGAATGCGGACAGCGTTAGGACCGGTCGTTACGGCAATACTTGGTAGGTACTTGGGACAGGCCTATGTTCAGCAAGGGAGGTCTTTCGACTGAAATGGTAGTATCGATTAACATATTTTTTTCTCTATTCATGTTTATAACAAAGGTTTAAAATTATTCTTTACTTTTTTGCGAACATTGATAAAAGTCAATTCAGGAACTTATGCGTGCTTTATGTATTAGGTACCTACATTTCTCACTTGACCAAAGAGTCGGACTCCACTTCTGACCGCATAAGTGCGTAATTGGGGTTTAAGGGTCCTATAATTTGTATGTTCAACAGCTTCCACGTGTATCGATTCGAGTGTGCTTTTTTTGAACAGAACTTTTGGTTCCCTCGACAAATTCCTTGAAGCAAGCATTATTTTTATTCCACATTCAACGGCTAATATCTGCAGAATAAAAATGTGTATAGTACATAGACGTATTTGCATTGCCGTATTTAACTAGGTGACGTAGGTAATAAAATAAATACTAGTTAAAACTTACTCTAAAATTGGATAGGATAGGTTTTCCTCTACAGTCCGGCCGTCGAGAAAATGCGTTCCGGACACCTGTCAGTGCGACTATTCTAGTAACTAATAAAGATCAAATTCGCAAAACAGAGGGGCAAAATTGGTAATATAAAGAACTTTCACAGTCTGATCTCAGTCTCATTCTGTCAGAAATACCTCTAATTGTCCTACATTTTTGACAAGTTTTTGACATTTATTGTCGCTGAGATGAGATTGCGACTAAATCAACGTTTTTTTAATTACGGTAATTGGCTTTCAGGTGTAAGGATATGTTAATTATTATTATTATTTACCTTAGACAGTAAAGAGCCAGTAGGTAGATATACCATCCTATATCCGTCAGTCAAAGTTTGCGCTTACAATTTGAAGGCTCTGCATATTCATAAGTAAAATCTCTAAAACTTTCTGCGGTGCACTGCTGTGCGAGTTTCATTGGCGTTAAGTATATGAAATTGTTAAATATGACGATGTGCTCAAAGATTTTACCTACCCTTAGTTATTTCTTGGCTGGTGAAGCTGCTATGAGCAGTGGTGGCCCAGTGGTATCGGCCGGGACTTACGACATGTAGGTCGTGGGTTCGAACCCACTCAGGCTTACTTTGTGTAAATTATTTCTTCACCACTGCTCTCAAAACGGTGAAGGAAAACATCGTGAGGTAACTGGCACGCCGTAGAACAAAAAAATCGAAGACATGTGACATCTGCAACCCGCACTGGGCCCGCGTGGTGGGTTTTTGGCCACTCTCACTGATAGGAGGCCTGTGTCCCAGCAGTGGGAATATAAGACATAGGCTGATCATGCTAAAGCTGCGAATATGATTAAGGCAAATTAATTACTATCTTATGCGATTGGTGTCAGACCAGCGGTGGTCTTCTGATAACTGAAACATTCTTGTCTGTTCAAACGTAGTAGGGAAATTTTTGGAACCATCTTTTCTACTGGAGACGGCGTAATATGAGGGCCGAAAATATAAGTAAAGCTCATCACTAATTCGATGGTAACAATAGTAATAAATACCTTAATAACCTTTCAGCTCTTCTCATTGCCTTTTGTTCACC
This sequence comes from Gortyna flavago, assembly GCA_963669345.1. Classification (NCBI taxonomy): domain Eukaryota; kingdom Metazoa; phylum Arthropoda; class Insecta; order Lepidoptera; family Noctuidae; genus Gortyna; species Gortyna flavago. Next base: position 7,887,762 of record OY770131.1, read on the forward strand.
TTTACTTATTACATTTTGCTGGCAAACTTACAAGTCTGTTAAACAAGAAGTAGGTTTACACATTATTCTTGATTAAAATATATTATATATCTACAAGAGTCAATTATTATACTACTAACTTCCTATTTATTTTTATACAAAATAGCTGCGGTCCCCGGTTTCTCGAAGTCTAGATCCCGTGGAAATATCGGGATAAAAAGTATCCTATGTCTACCCAAATTTCATCCAAATCCGTTCAGCCGTTGTACCGTGAGAGCGGTACAAATAAACATACAAAATTCAAATCTGTTCTCTTTTTTAAATATTAGTTTAGATATAAAACAAATTATCCTTTATAAGATATAGATATTAAAGTTTTAAGCCACGCAATAAAATCGACGCAAACCAACCCCGTCACGGGGGCACCAAAACTTATGAACAAATGGATATGAGAAAGTTTAAGCATGAGTAAAGGGTATTCAATTTCTTTAACGACCATCATTTTTGCCGGGGCTTGCCATGAATCTCCAAGATAAGCGTTTAATGGAAATAACAGCTCGCCAAAGAACATTATGGTCATACGCGAACTATCCCCAGGCCATAACCTTAAAAGGGTAATATTTCTGCATAAACAAACTATTTGTTTCTTCTACGTGTTTTTATGAAACCCATTATGACAATGTTTATGACTTGTCTTTGTGCCATGTAATGTACTTGGAATGTATGAAGTAGATAAGCATTGCGAGGCTGGGACTGGTATAAAAAGGTTTGATTTAGTACCTATTGTAGCGAAAATAATAAGAATCACCACATTGAATATAATACGTACAATTTTCAAATCGAATGCAAATATATAATGTATAAAAAAATCTAAATATATAAAATACGGAGATTCATTGCTTGAACATTCTTGGAAAAATAAAAATTAGGAACAGAACAAAAAGGAATTGGGAAAGTTTAACATATTCAGGACTTTTTTTGAATAAAATTTTATAACGAATGTAGCGAAAATTTTGACGTGATTGCAATCGGGTTTTAGGCTCGTTAGAACAGATTTAAAAATTATTTTTTATAAAATACATTAGCTATATTGTTCTAAGATCAAAAAGGTATTCGATCGTAGTTTCCTGGACATAGGCGAAGGTGGTCACGAAGTTTAGCAGCCAACGCCGCGCGGGATTCGAAGTGCAGGAATACTTTGCAGCTAAGTTGGAGTATGCAATAACTTGTGACTCGCAAAGCAGTAGACGATCCGGTATCCGGAAAAAAGAGCAAATCGCCCTTTTTCACTGGCTCTACATCAGGTTTGGAGAAAATCGCTACACCATATGTTACGGTCGGCTTATGATGCGGAACTCGACATCAAGACTTTAAACATTGCACGCTGGCAGGAATCAGTGCGTGGATGTAATATAACAGCAATTTAGGAGTAGTTTTTCAGGAATCTTGAAAACATGTCAGGTGAAACCAGGTCAACAATTATCAAGCATCTAAATCAAAGAAAATTTTCAGTACCTCTCAAATATGAAAGCGAACTCGTTTTGAATAAAACAGTCATTATTGAAAAAAAAAAAGGTTTTAACCTAAGAAGACGTAACGCTGCACTATGTAAAAAGCTAGTCATATTCTTGTACAATCATTGATTACAACTTACCTACATTACACAAACTAACTATATTTTTTTATTGTTATCTAAAATAATCTAACTTTACAATGTCTGAAATTTAATTTCAATTCATAGGTTACGCTCACGGAGTTACGGGAAACCAATCGACTATACGAGTTCCTAATCGGCACTACGAGAATTGACAAAAATAGAATACCTTCAAGTTTACTGTTCTACGAGCGATTGGGAAAAACTTTTGGTATTGCCCACAGGTATTTGTTGAAAGCATGTGGATTTGTTTGTTCAACAGACCCACAGAAAGAATCTATTGCAGATTGCCTCACTGGCAAATGTTGGACTACGAACACCATTGTGGTAATCCTACATCTATGTTTTCACTGCATCTCCATTTTTACCAGACTACGTCGAAGCCAAAAGGAAGGGTTATAATATAATTGTACACATGGAAAGAGTATGACATTTTTGCTTTCACGTATGCTTTATTTTTGCTATTACGTAAGTACCAACTGCGACTTATCTATACATGTAATAAAATCGTAGCGAAGTCAAAACTGTACGTTGAATATTATTAGAAAAAAGTAATTTCTACGAGGTCTGGGAACGATTCTAATGCAGAAAATATATATTGTGGTGTCTTACGACTTCCGTGTGAACGAAGTCGCTGGCAGAAGCTAGTAAGCATTCAAATGCATTTAAAATAGAACCCAAAAAAACACAGTTAAGGGTAAATCTGTGGCATAATAAAAGAAACAGTTAATGTCCCATTCAAGCGGTCCCGGGTGTCTGTTAGTAACGTCTGTGTACAAACAAACAAATAAGGAGAGCCCGCGCAGAACCAATAATAATAAATTGTTGTTCATAAATTCAGAGTATTGAGTATGAAAATTAAAGTAATGTTAAAGAGCGTTTACGCCGTACGGCATTTCAAACAAACTTTCAAGCCCTTGTTTTTCGAAATGAACGAACAGATTTTAATGAAACTTCATACGCATAAGCAGGATATAAAGGTCTAAAAAACAAGCAAGAACATTTTCGAAAAATAGTGTTACAGTCAAATTAGACCGATTTTAAAGTTATATTTTTTTAAATAAGACATTTCGAAAATGTTCTTAAGTAAGTTTTTAGACCTTTGTATCCTGCGTATGCGTATGAAGTTTCATTTAAATCGGTTGATTAATTTTGAACAACAAGGGTTTGAAAGTTTGTCTGAAATGCCATACGGCGTAAACGCTGTTAACTTATTTGATGGTTGCGTAGACTGCCCGGTATGCAACGGCGTAGCCGCGTAGGCACGCGCGGAAAGCAACGGCGTAGTCGCGTAGGCACGCGCCGAAAGCAACGGCGTAGCTGCGTAGGCACGCGCCGAATGCAACGGCGTAGCCGCGTAGGCAGGCGCGCAGCTTAGGTGGTCAAGAGCCTTTATTACTAACACAAGGCGAAATATGACAAAAAAGAGTGTATTATAATTTAAAATATTCAATATTGTTGAGCTTTATTAATTATGAAAGTAATGAATTCAAATTGTGAATCTTGGATTAACCACGGTATAATTGGATAAATGAGGGACAATAGTGCGTTTTAATAACACTGGTCCCTTTCGAAAAGTAGGCGGCAATCCAGAAAAGGTTTAGCATAATTATAATCCTCCTATAATGTTCCCACAGCTGGGACACAGGCCACCTCTCTGTGAGAGGGAGCGGGCCCAGTACGGGTTGGTAGATGTCACATTGTCTTCGAGTTTTTGGTTCTAAGACATGCCGGTTTCCTCACGATGTTTTCCTTCACCGTTTTGAAAGCAGTGGTGTTGACATAATTAACACAAAGTAAAGCGCCTGTCAGGGTTCGAACCTACGACATAAAACTCGTACCAATCCAGAACATAAGTGGACATAATTATTTGTATCTGACAAAATTGTATTTTAAAGTCCTTTCCTCTACAATGATTCTTTGTTTTTATTCAGAACAAATAATACATACTTATAGACAAGTCAAAATCCGTTTACACGCAATTCACATAAATATATTTCATGTTTTCATCATCAGTTTGTTGCCTCAGAAAAAACACAAACAAAGTTCAAACGCAACTAAAAGGATTCCAGTGTAAACAATGTCGAATCAACACGATGAATTTATCTAAAGGGAAATCTCTTCAGCGAAAAGCAAACACGTCTCGAGCAAAAGACTGCGGAGGGATGAGTGATTCACTGGGCTAGAAAATGTTAGTTGATTTTTGAATTTCACACTTCAATACCCGCTTTAACGTGGGGACGGCGCGATTGTGTTTACATGTTTTCCAGTGATCATCCACGGTAAAAAAATGTATACGGAATATATTTTTAACAATAGAACGGAACAACCCTTTTATTCAGGTAAATGCGTTCAAATGTGCAGATATGAAACAAATGCTGGAATGATCAAATATTGTGTGAACAAGCGACGCACACGTAATGATACCTTTAATGTTTACTCAAATATAAGTAGCATGTTGCTACTTATGTTTCAGTAAGTACGCACACGGGATTTTTATGTAAATATTCATTCAATAGGAAAGTGTGAAGGTTGTTTATTTTACATACCTAGGCTATTTTTCCATTCAAAGTAGGTACATATTTTATTTAAGAATTTGAATAATGTTTTATTCGATTGTTTTGATAAATATCACACAGTGGGGTAATTATGTAACACACTATCAGTAGAAATAGCTTTCATTTTGAAAGTTTAACAATATTCATTGCGTTATTTACGTTGTGGGGCAGACAAATTAATCGAAAATACGAAGCAATGGATTAGCAATATCCTTCAAAATGATTCAGATTGTGATTAATAGTGTGTTACGCAATTACGGTGTTGTTTAATTTTAGTATACCAATGCGATACTTTGTTGACATTAATATTCATTTTGTGTCCCTAAACATGGCAAGTGTTACGCCAGGCAGCGCGGCAGCGTGTAACAAATTTTTCTGCACTTTGGCATGAAACCAAAAAACTTAGTATTTTGTGTTAAAGACGGCGTATTATTACTGAGAGCTCATAAACATAACGGGCAAAGTGGAGTTTTAACAAAAGCTAAATGCCTACATTGTTGTTTCAGTTAGCACCCGCTATTAAAGGCGGCGAGAAAAAAGCGTATAATTGGAGTAAAGCCAATTTCTGTAGATGACAGGAAACTTTGTTAAATGTTATAACAGCGGAATTTATGATTAGAAGTTGGAGTAGTGCAGCAGGCTTCCGACAGTTCCAACTTTAGAATTCAATTAGGTACTGACGATTATGGAAACTCTTTTTTGTTCACGCCTCACATTGTTCTAAAACTTTGTGCCTGTCCAATCTTTATCTGAACGCTTCTGTTATCTTTTTGCATATTTTTTCATTGCTTAATTAAATCGGTGGTGGCATTATTTAATCAAGAAACGAAGTTTAGAAAGCTTTATAATATTAAATTATAACATGATTGGAGCTTCTTCTTTGGGGTTTCTTGTCTCCGGGACAAGACAATAAGTCTTGTCTAAGAGTTACATTTAATAGATGGGTTCAACAGCTTCTAAAAACTTTACTTAATTTCAATAATGTTTAGTATTGTTTAGTGCTTTCTATATAATAAAATAAATAGGATACTCCCAATTTATAACCTCTCCAAAACCAAATGCAAAACCATAGTAAGTAGCTGGCTCCGGGAGTTAAATTATGAAGAAACAGAAAAACTACTTGTTGTCCCTAAATAGCCAATCTAAAAATTATATTAGCGACAAGGGGGCAACATGTCCTGAGGTGCTTATGAGGAGTGGAGAGGTATTCCACGGCTATCAGGACAATCCCGGAAGTACGGTCAAGATCCCTACCAGCATCTTACTGGAAAACTTCCTTCCTCCGAGCACGTTTGCTCTTGCGAATCTCCACTCAAGCCAGCCAATAAAGGCAAGAATGAGGTGGCAGCTCTGTTCCTCGTCATTGTTCACTCCAGCCGGCCATTAAAGGCAAGCCAGAGGTGAGGTACAAGACTTCTCCCGGGAGATAGGGTCCGTGGGGTCGCTACTGCCCAACAGCTCGCCACATGCTGCCCTGCGGATTTCTGTATCTCTCTTGGTCTGGCTCCTCACCTTAGACCCGTTCCGGTATTATTAGTGAAGCAAAGATTGGCAGATGCAATATTTAAGTAAAACTTTGTATTAACATGGATTAAAAAACAAGATAGAATTAGATTTAGGTCTCAGTTACTGTCATCAATTTTCTTATCGAATAGGTCACTACTTATTAAATTAACTAACATAAAAGGTCCAGTGTTATCTAGAGTTAGCTTGTTACCAATGCGTGGTATATCAGACAAGTACAATCTAGTACAGGATAGCATTTTTCTAATATATTTTAGTAACTTTTCTTCGAATAAACCATGTTCTCGAACACACGAAGGTCAAAGCAAGTTATTCAAACTGCAATCAACATGCCCATTAGGATATTTGGTAGCGGTCAAGTGCTCGACTTGACCGCTCAAATATCCTAAAGATTGAGGTAGGAAACCCTAAATTGAAGTGAAGTTTTCTCATTAATTTGATTACGTCGATCCCAGGGCCCGACCCGTGTCACAAGTTACTTCATTAGTTACGCAACTTGCTGAAAGTAATCCGACCGAATTAGGTTTTGTAAGGCACGAATCATCAAAATTATTCCGACGTTAGCATACATTTTATGTGTCATTTATAATTGTAACGAACGTTCACTGCGCCCCGAGCGAGATTTGTTTATTATAAATTAGTAGCCATTAATAAGGGAGGGGCTACACTACACATTCGTGGCATTTTAACCAAAATATGCTGCGATATGCAAACTAGACGATTCATAAAATTAGAATTTAAAATCAAAGCTCCGTTTCAGAGGTGTTTTTGTCTGTGAACAGCGCGACACAGCGCACATAAGTTACGCCGAATATTTATGTTGGGTGATGCCACCTACAGGCCCACGCTCATATTTACCGCCAAGATCTCGTTTACTGCACTCTCATATTTGCATTTTACGTGTATTATTTTTGTTAACAAAATGTTATGTTTCCAACCGAGTCAAGTTGAACGTTTTCCTACTTAGCTTCATGGGTTGTCCTTGATTATACTTTAAAATATGCGGAATATGGCTGAATATTTATAGATATACATCAAAAGGGAAGGAATCCTCAGGTGGGATACGAAGGGCGTGCTCGTGTAACTCACGGTAAACAGAGGTCAGTTTAAAGGAGTAAGTAGATATGTTTTTTCGTGATTTATTTGCCTATAATACGTAATTACAGTCCGAGGGCTCGTAGAATGCGATGAAGATTGCATTAGTTAGACGTGTTATCCTTGCGCAAGGAACATTACGTGGCAGGCCAAGCCCGGGTTTAATTGATCTAGGCAGGATGATGGATTGTAGCCAGTAGATGCGGTGGGCTACGGGTGGTTTGCGGTGGATAAAGACAAATCTGAGTGCCCCTTCCGCCAAAACGCTTTTGGGGTACATAAACTATACTATATAATTTATAAAGTAGCTTATCTATATTCCTCCTTACTAATAAACGTTGTGTAGCTTCTGTATAGTTACACAACGTGTGATGTCATTTTCTTGCGAAAGTCAAATGACTAACGACTGAAAGAGAGAAATCGGTGTGTAACTATTCATCTGATATAAGACGTTTATTAGTAAGGGGATTATAATTTAGCTATAACAGAAGTATGATTAGCATTTTTTTTATTATACCTATATAGCATTAAAATGGATGTAAGAACTTCATACACCGTCGGTAAACATGTGATTGATCGATTATATTACAAAAAAAAAAAAACAATACCTACATTTTAGAAGTTAGATTGTATAGAAATATGGATACAAGGCAATTACGTTCTTGCTCTATTATATTTACAACTAATTAGTTTACATTTGGGTTAACATGGCCATGTCTTAGTAATAATAGAGATGTTCTCATAGTTTAGAATCCCGTGCCTATTTTGTTACTTGTACCATATAGCCGTCTGTGCAACTTTCTACTCAATTAGTATAAAAGATATCAAAATAGGTTTAAGCCTCCTGGCTTAATTCCCGTCTAAAGTGGTTTCCCATTTATAAAATATTGTCTCTAAACTTATTTATAACTGGCCTGGGTTTTTACTGAATCGCCATTAATTAAATTTGAAGTAGGTAAGCTCTCTAAAAGAGCTCGTTAAGAGGATATAATACAGTGTAGTGTTGTAGTTTGCGTTTTAAGAGCTTAAAGTATTAAGCAGCGAGGCTGCGTTGCCGGTGACAAGCGACTTAATTAACTTAGTACAAATAATAAAATAGTGTCAAAAAGTTGTCGGTGTCTGTGCACTGACGTGCAAGTCCGTTCTCTACTGTAAACATAGTTGATTACTGTTAATTACAGGTGGGTGAGCACGACTTCTAATCAGTACGCTCTGTTTGTTATTTACAAAAGTTTCATGCACCCTTTATTACATTATCTTTAGCTTTAACAGATTATTCATGTTCAGTGGAGTCTTTCATTTTTAAATCATGCTTGAATTTGAAGCAATTTTACATTATAATACTAAAATAGGGGCGAAATAAAAAGATTGACGTGTCTCTGGTGAATGAGTTTTTAAATTTCTACCCACCAACCAACGTCGTTTGTAGGGTTGGGAAGCTAGTCGATAATAAAAGGTTGCTCTACAATTTAGTTTCAGCCGTCGCTTCGCTGCAACGTCTAAGGAATTTAAATTTTTGCTTTGCCCTCGATCGAAGATAATCAAACAGCTGGCGGGCTCTCCATGGTTTGAATATTAATGATATTAATCACGCTTCGCGTATTATTATTGTGCTACCACAAATACTGCATATTAAAGTTTTCTTAAATCGCTTCTATCCTCGTTCTTCGTACAACTTTGCTAGTTTAAATTCTATCTCTTAAGTGTATTGAGTTATTCAAATTTCATTTTCTTAAACTCTAGTTGAACTGAATTCCCACTTTCGTTTTGTTATTTTGTGGTTGGTACCGCAATTCCTAATAGTGAGAAATAAGAACGTTGGTAAACATAAACATCACTTTGTATTTACCACGAAATTGCACAGTTGAACCGCTAACACTGAACTACCCCTGTAATAAATTAGTTGTTTTAGCGGAAATGGCATCGTCTTAGCGTGGGCCATAAAGACATTTAGGATTGAGTTCTACTGTGGCTGAGCGGGATCCGTAGGTACGTAAACCGTTATAATAATGCGCATAAAATTCTCCGCCGAGAGCAGTGAGCGAGCGAAGTTGCCGGTATTACAGCTGTGAGTTATTCAACGTCACGTACCCCGGGACTGGTCGCAGTTGCGCCCGTGTCCTCGTCGCTACTCTGTGTAAAGTCAGGCGTCCCAGCGAAACCGTTACAACTTACAACTCGCTACCATTTCGAAACTTATGATAGAAACAATCGAACGTCGCCAACAGTTTTGCCGATTTGTTTTTCCGAGGCCTAGTGTTAAGGAACTGTCCCGTTTTAATTAAATGTTGGTTTTGTACGCTTTTTTTTAAAGTACGTGCGTGTAAACCTCAATCTTATCTCAAGTAACCTGTTAGTAGGTAAAAGTGAACAATTTTCAAGCAAGTATTTTTTAAATATTGTTCGTTTTATGTAGGTATTGTATTTATTTATGCGAAATATACCAGCAAATACTGTGCGGAATAAAATTTGACTGAGGTTTTACTCAAAAGAAGTGAATGAAAAGTTTTATTTTATAGTTCTTTTAGTTCACCAAATTTTTATTTTCAGTATAGTCAAAATTCGTCGCAAAGAGGGCCGTGGTTGCGACAACGTGTTGCTTGTTGAGTTTTTATGTTTTTTGCTTTTGGGTCACATATGTTACTCATACATATGACGTTGAAGTATTTCACTGCACTGTTTGTTTTTATGAGCATTCTGATTGAAATATTTAAGTATTTGATGTCGAATTCAGTGCTTTTTTATTAACGTAATAATTGAATTTAATATTCTTGTATATTGCATTGTATTTTAAGTGAAATAGGAGTCGCAAAGTATTGCAGCGTATTCTAATGCGTGTTAATTTGTGTTTTGGCGCGGGGGCCGCGGCGCGTTAAAGCCGGCCTTGCTCGATATTTCAGTTAAGCCACTAGTATGCGTAGACACGTAGGTACTTACACATTGTTCTCGTTGCAGTTATAAGCTAGTTGATATAGTGGATTCGCTCTCTCGCTCTTCTTTAATTTCTGCGTCAAGCAAACACTGCTTTAATTGAAAATTTTCTCGTTTCAACAAGTTTTACGCGGAGCTCTTTACTTAACAAGATAATAAGGTCGAGTGCTTGATTTTGATACGGAATTAATTAAATGATGGCAGCTCCATGCGTTCCCGGAACCTGCTCCAAATATTCTTGGAAAAAGGTAGAGTGATGTCAAAAAATCTTGTACCCTAGAGAAAAGAGCATAATGTCAGCGTTGCTACACGCCAATTAGGTACCTTTACCGTCATTCGCTTTGCGTCAAACCCACTTACACCGTGCGCGGGCTCGAGAGTTACGGCTAACAGGATAACAATACAAAAGGAGGCAAAATATACCTGGAACAAAGTCCTCGAGCCAAAAGGACACAAGGTGTCATCAGGAAGTTACGTCAACGACCGATCTTTCTTTCCTATCTTAAATATGCTCTGTGTCTAGGTATGCGACACCGAGTCGCAATGACGTCACCCAAACTCAAAACTCTCAAAGCATTTATTTCAATTAAACCATTTACAGGCACTTTTGAATTGTCAAGAAGTCGGTCAGTCAGAAAATATGAAGATAGTTGCCCATTCCAAAGCGTAGGTACCTATGGAGAACTGGCAAGAAACTCCATAGACACTCTTTTAAATTGTATTTTTACAAAAATATTAGTTACATCTTAATGTTGAATTTATAATTATATGTGAGAACGATGTAATAAAATAAAAAGACGTACGTGTTAAGAGCGTCCAGAGTACCAACATTTCAAACATGATAATGTTTTTTTTTTGCAGAATAATCTAGCGCTAAGTACCTTAGGCGCCTTCGTAGGAGGCGAAATATACCTGGAATAGAGTCCTTGAACCAAAAAGGACACAACTCGTCATCAGAAAGTTACTCCAATGTCCGATCCTTCTTTTGCTCTGTATCTATGAGACGCGGAGTCGCACTGACGTCACCAAAAACGTATAATACATGATCTAAATGCTTTTACTTTGCAAAGACTAATCTAGCATAAGTCTACGTGGTTCCTTCAAATGCTTTTAAATATAAATATATAAAGATATTAAGTGCAACTGAGTGGTGGACATTAAAAGAAGAAAAATTAACATCCGTTATAGCTACACCAATTTTCTGCATATATCAACGTCTTACAAAACAAAATAACATCAAAACATCGTCAAATATATAACATATACGTACATGGGCGCATGTCTCCACAATGCCAAAGCCATCCTCTGTTTGAATGCGTCGTTTGTTTTACTATACGAGGAAAGTTTAAATGTGCCACATCTTCTAATTACGTCCGATCATTTCTGAACCCTTGTGGGTAAGTCGAGGCTTAAAAGTTGTGTTTGTTATATATACGACCCGAATTTGCTGCGACGTTGACGTTAAGGCGCCATCACACTTGCGTCTACCAAAGTTTGATACGTTAATTTTATATAGTTAACTTCACTGTATGAAATGAACATACGAAAGTTCGGTCTTAAAATAACTGTTTGAAGGAATTTCTGATGTAGATTTCAGAAATTGGTTGTTTAGTTTTTGTTCAAGGGAGATGGTAAATTAATATTCGCTTATCTAGATTAGAATGTAGGTCTAGGTTTATATGTACTCGAAACAAGAAAATATTGTCTAATATAAATCAAAATGAAATTTAATTAAAAAGGCTTCGACGAAGATTCCTTCTTGTATCTTTGAAATCTTTGCGGAAATAGAAAATCTGTTTATCGATCTCTTTTTACCCGACTGACCGAGCCCCAGAAGGAGGGTAATGTTTTTTATTTTCTTTGCAACTTTCAACACTCTAAGGCTACGGACACGAAGTCAGCGGGCGCGGGGCGGCGGCGGTGGCGCCGGGAGCGTTGCGTTTCAATGCATGGATTTATATGGAACTGGCCTTGAATGCAGCGGCGCGGGGAGCGGCGAACGAGTGATGCCCACCAGTCTAGCTGTGCCCGCGCGTCTTCATTGACGTAGTGTTGTGCATTTTATTTTTTGCTTTTTGACGACCAACGTTTCAAAATGTATCAAAAAGATGTTATCGTCGCTGTATAGATATTTCGTTCGCGAACAAAGACATTAATTTCTCATAGCACAACACTACGCCGCTCTAGCGAAGCGCGATGTACCCGCTGGCTTTGAGACCGGGTCTGCGTTGCGCGCCGCTCCCCGCGCTGCCGCCGCCGCCGCCCCGCAATCGCTGACTTCGAGACCGAGGCCTAAGTTATTTACAACCCTACATAGTTTCTTTATATTCGTAATCGTCGCCACGATTTAGAATTCTGCTTATCCCGTTGGGAGGCATGAGCGCGAACGCAAGTACTTGGAGGGTTATACAAATCCTTCGCCATTATCATCCTTATAGTACCTGATCTCATGGGATCGTAATGTTTCATAATGGCTGTAATATCACGTCTGTAACCTGGCACATACCTACTCGCACTTTGTAGTGAACTTATTACTACTGGATTTTCTCACGAGGTATCGGGAATTATTTAGATTACCTAATAGAAGTCGCGTAAGATCGTCTTTATAAAATTTCGTAAGAAACAAATCTACATAAAAAAAAGACATATACATATACAAAGTAGCCAAAAGCCTCTTACTCGCGCAATAAAAAGTTGACAAGTTAGGTAAGTCTTTGGAAAATTTGAAAAATTCTCAAATCCAGATGAGCTGCATCTGTCATATTTTAATACTTGATTTTTGTAAATCAAAATGAATAAATACTCCATAGGTTCCTAACACAGAAAGCATAGACACTATTAATTAATTTTTCGAACAAAATAAAAACCGTAATGCCTTATGTTCAGATTTATTAATTCATCATCTGCCTAGCCTTTTCCCAACTATGTTATGGTCGGCTTCCAGTTTAACCGGATGCAGCTGAATACCGGTATTTTACATGGAGCGACTGCCTATCTGACCAGTTACACCAGTCCACCAGTGACCAGTGACCAGTTACTGGGTAATACTATACCCCTTGGTAAGACTGGTTGTCAGACTTTCAGGCATCGGACTACCCGTAACGACAGTCAAAGATCAATGAATGACAGCCGGGACCAACGGCTTAACGTGCTTTCCGAGGCATGGAGGGGTCATGGTTTGTAAAGATGATCACCTATCCACAGACCAACATCGGCAAACGTAGCTTAACCTGATCGATCGACCTATGCGGCTGTTATATTATTTAGCCACGGGCCCCTCAGCTCAGATTAATTAATTGTGTGTGTTGTGTGTGAGGAAACCGGCATGTCCTAGAACCAAAAATTCGGAAACATGACGTGACATCTACCAAACCCGCAAAGGGTCCGCGTGGTGGATTATGGCCCACGCCCTTTCACAGAGTTGAGGCCTGTGTCCCAGCAGTGGGAACATTATAGGTTGATTACGTGCAAAGACTTTCTTGTCGAGTCTTGATGACCTCACTGAATAAAAGTAATAAATATTATTAATTAATTCTGTTTCTGCTGTTTTGATGTTTAATATTGAACTAGATTGAAATACAAAATCACTCTTCCTTTGAAACGGTTAATTTCAATGAAGGTTTCTGGGAAATGGATATTCTCCATTACTAAGGTATTGGAAAACAACATAGGTACTGGAAAGTGCTAGTTTACTGTTTTGTTTGCTTCTGTCAGTTTGAATATTAGTTCGCTGAAGTTGTGCCTGAACTCTTTAGTTGTTGGTTAATTAATAAACATGGATACTCTTTGCGTGTGTACTGTGTATAAATATACTTTTGGTAGGAAAATGCCTATCACTATCAAGGATGAGCTGAATAAGCATAAAATTATTAAAAACGATTTGGTAGACGGTTTGCTGACGCAGCTTGCTCAAAAATATTTAAGTGTACGCTGCTTTCATTTGTCATATTGTATTATTAAAAAGGCGTTCACATATCAAATATCAACCACTATTTCACACATAGGTACTCGTAATTACCTAAATATGAAAATCAGCTTGCAAAGGAATTCCGTTGCAAGCTGATTTTCATATTTCTAATATTATGCTAGGCGCACACGCAGTTTGCAGGGTTTATGGTTAAATAATAACAGCCGAACGGGTCGATCGATCAGGTTAAGCTTGCTTGGACCGTGACTCGGTCCCGGCTGTCATTAGTAGATCTTTGACAGTCGTTACGGGTAGTCAAAAGCTCAAAAGTCTGACAACCAGTCTTACCAAGGGGTATCGTGTTACCGAGTAACTGGGTTGTGGAGGTCAGATAGGCAGTCGTTCCTTGTGAATCTGGAAGCTAAATAAGGCTAGGCAAATTTATTTTTTCAAATAATCATCATCTCCGAAGAGACGTCACATGACGACATCAGGCAAACAATCAAAGAAGAATTCAGCTATCACCATCAGCTCACTCCTACTTCTGAGAAAAGCTCTCACTCCCTTACAAAGCAGCTCGTAGATAATATCGCACAATTTCATTCACATAGCCTTGCCATTAAAGCTATCTGTTAGATACTTAGCCTTTTGGATAAAATTTGGCACGCAGTTAGTTTATAACCTGGATTAACACATAAGCATACTTTTTACCCCAATATAAGTTCCCTTGGGATAATTTCCGACCTCCTTGCGGGTGAAACCGCGGGAAAAACCTAGTCTTCTATAACAAGACTGCACTGCATTGTATTTAGATTACGTAGACGGTTGTTAGCAAAGCGATAGGATATATATAGAAGGGATAATTGAATTGAAGTGCGAGTTGTATATTATACCTAATTGATTCTATAGGCGAGTTTTGATGCAGCGCTGACGCTAACGATCGCTAATATTCCGAAGTGTGAATGTGACTGAATCAAAATATTTTGAATGGAGCTAAGACCGCTCCTTTCAATATCGACGCGCGCTGGCGGCAGTGAACTAGGCGGGGGGGGACAGCAGGGAGTCACCCGGCCGACGGCCAAGCGCTGGCCCCAGCACTACACCAGTCAAACCAGCCGCTGCTGGCGCGCCTCTCCGCAGGGTTGCGCTGTCGCGTTTATTCACGTGTATATTTTCTTGTATTCGTTTTAAACCGACCTTTTGACGTTGTAATTTCATTTCTTTTCTCTTCTTATAATACATATTATATAGTCCACTCAACTTTTATTTTGCTCCACCACGATCTATCGTCGCAATTAGAGCTACTGATGTAGGACCGTTTAGGATGATTTTATTATTTACGCTGTATGCACACGGACGCTTTCTGCCGAGATTTTATGATCCCTTTTGTAGTAACTTTTCGGCTAATGCGTTTTACGCGGGCCGCGACGTTAGTGTTTAAAAAACGTTAGATACAAATGAAGTCAAATGCCCTGTTCGTATGAAGCTCATGCTATCGGCTTAACCTAATCTTGAGCAATCAGAAAATCATGATACAATCGACAATCAGGAAAAACGTCCTTTAAAACTTTAATATCTTAGCAGTGACGGTATCAGGGTCAATGTCAAAATAGCTTCGATACTGGTTTTTTACATAAAGGAGTGGTATCAATTTGTCTAATCAGTCAGCAATAGCCAGATGCAAGCGCAGCTAAATCGCATTAATTGATACCACTCCATGAATAGCTCTTCATCATCAAATTCACTGAAAGGCGAGTAAGGAGAATGTAATTGAATCGAAGTACGAGTTGAATTCGTGTTTAAACTCGATAGTGGAGTTAAACTTGATGAAGCGGTCACGTCGGCTAATTCTTCGAAATATTAATGTAGTTCACGTGGGTGTAATCGGGAGTCGCGGCACGTTGCGGGCATTCCGCCTTTGAAATCACTTCCCGGCCCCACTCTCCTCTCTGACAGTGACGTATTGTTGCTCTTCTTTAACATTAATGTAATGGATTTTGTTTCATGTTGCGGAAGTTATCGCATATTTTACGATCTGCTTAATTTATCCATTAAATTTTTATTGTTTTATCTCGGGGTTTGAGTACTTGTTTTTAATGGACGGCGAAGTGGTCGTGCATATAGGATGGGTCATCAGCTGACCTTTCGACTTTATTTTATGTTACATTGATAGAATGTTAATTTTAAGGGTTTTCATGTTTTAATATACAAGTATTACAGGGTTGTTCGTGAGAGATTTATGGGTCGAAAGGGTGTTAAAGTATAATTGACGAATAAATCTACTTCGCACATGATAAAGTTGTTATAAAATGTCCCTGTTACTCAATTTACCGACTATGATCCAAACACATTGTAATGATTAAGTTGGTTCGAATAGCCAGTTATAACATAGAGTACCTTAGTGTGGCCGCAAACAGTGTAGGAGGCAATAACTACGTCTTACTTGACGTAGCAGCGCTACGTCGTAGCACATCCGTAGCACATTCGTAGCACACTGGCGGTAATGTGCCAAATTCGTGTAGAATTATGCTAATGGTTTGGAAGTGCACATTACAATATGTATAGACTCGCATAATGTGTTTATTGATTGATACCTATTGTGTAAAATAATATCAGAAGCTGAATTTTATTATGAGCCGAAACAATTAAAGACATGCTAAGACGAATAAAATACGGATTTTATTCCTATTCTTCACTTTCAACTAAAATGCAACCAGTAAAATCAGAAGTTACCAATCTTAAGATTTTTCTAGAGCGGTGCAACAATAATAACATTATTCTGAAGAAGAACACTTTTCCAGAAAGACGAGGTTGAGGTCTGTATAAACACAAAGCTTTAGAGTAAAACTTTAAATTCACGTGTTTCCTGAAACATCTCAACATAATAGCTTGGGTGCTTGAACAGTAATTCCATTGTGAAGTTACGTTTTGTGCAGGTGGACGTCAGAATGCTTCTTGCTTTGTGTAACACACCACCTGAAAATCTTAAACTGAGTGTTTCTAAGAGGTGCCGTACTGGCTAATGCCTATACATGTATGGGTTCTCATGTACTCAAAGGCTTATGCATGCTTTCACTTGCATATTTTACATAATAATATTGTCCAAGAGTCTCATTTTAAGTAACTGTGGTTTCTTCAACACGGATACACTTTCAAAGCTAATTTAGGTTGTTTTAATAACAACAGTCAACTCCAACAAGCCATGTCTACAAAAACCGCACCAGCTTTCCAAACAATTCACTTTAATAAGCTCTGGAGGCAAATTACACTTCTTGAACGTGTGTACAAATTGTGCGGAGGGGAAATGAGAAGTAAATCCGTTTTAAACCACAGTAGACGGGCCAGGACGCGTAGAGCTCTCGATCCGTCACGCGTCGCGCAAACTTAATCCCTCATCAAAGCCAGATTAATTAAAGTGGAGCCGACCACGATCCCGGCAAGCCACTCACGCATATTGTAACACATGTGTAACCGAGCCGGCGCCGGCGCCACGACACTCTTGCCGTACTCATTATGTACTTCCTACGCCGTATTGTCTTGTTAACACACCCCATCATGAAGGTGTTTGACTACTGAGTGGCTGAGTGGACTAGAACAAACTGTTTTGAGTAGATGTTTTGTTATAAAATGTGTGCGTAGGTACAAGTATGCAAAGAATGAAAGAAAGAAAGAATAACGTTTATTTAGACACAGTTCGTGAAACACAATAACAAATTAAATATAATGTTTTAAACTACAATAGTAGCTTTTTCACGGCATTTTTGTTTACTCACCTGTAAAATATGACCACTTAATTCATATTCCAAGAAAGGTATTCAAAATATTTTTTAAACTTCCTCCAAGTTTGTTGCGGCTGTCACGTCAAGAGTTTGTATAAAAAAGGATACACCAAAAGCGGCACCGAAAGATTAACAAGCATTCGAGGCGGAGTGTACGTAATACAATCAAAAGTTTTGATGAATTTCTCGAAAACTGTCTTTGTTTCCCCTTTCTGTCCAAGTTAAATAATAAAATCCACGGACTCTCCATCTGAGTCTTGTAAGAACTTGGTCTGGAAAAGTAACGTGAACAAAAAGTTATATTTTTAAGCACCGAACCTGGTTTGAACGACGTGTTAGCTGATCCCTACATAGAACTTTACTTAGCCAATACCTGCGTCTAGACTGTCAAAGATCTTTTTAGGAGTCATTTCATACAGATACGTAGGTCTTAATAAAACTGTTTTATTTAATGTCAACAGAAAGTAAATAATATAACTGAATAGAACGAAATATATAAAATTGTCTTGCTGAAGCATTGATGAACGATTGAAGCAATTGGCATGAAGTAGCTCAATTCGAAGCACTTACACATGAAAGCCACAAGATCGACGAACCAGCAACAAACTTTGACGGCGGTAACTTACACTGAATTAGTTATTAGTTTCATACATCAAAGTAAGAGTAAAAAATAATACTTTTAAAGGTTGTTAAGTTGAGGATTTATGTGAGTTATTTTTTAAGGTTGCAATAAAATGAAGTTCATGTCTGGTGATTTATACGGTGGCACTGAGCGATGCTGCGACCGACTGCGGAGACAGCGGGCGGCCGCGACGACGCGCGCCGGCCGCCGGCCACCGGCCCCCGGCGAAAACGAATCACGGATCCTCCTCGAACACACGACACGTACTCTAACCCCCTATTTTCATACGTTACAAGGGTTCATCCTCGGATCAACGTGAAGAATTTATTGAGACTGTTTACGCAAGAAAGGAAATAAGCGATGTCGGATTCTTTTATATATTTCATTTTTGAATTCACTTTGTGATATATTGGA
Source organism: Gortyna flavago (assembly GCA_963669345.1). Classification (NCBI taxonomy): domain Eukaryota; kingdom Metazoa; phylum Arthropoda; class Insecta; order Lepidoptera; family Noctuidae; genus Gortyna; species Gortyna flavago. Next base: position 7,906,225 of record OY770131.1, read on the forward strand.
TCTTGTGACAGTTTCGCTTTAAGACGGATTGCCTTTATAGTTTAACTTTTTTCGTTCCTCAGCGTTTTGACCTTTACCTTGAGCTTTCATTTATCTTAGTAACGTCTACCCACGAACGAAAACGCCAGTTATAAAAGCCTTAATAATTTTATGTTCCAAGATCTGAGTAAGTTGTAATAAAACATTTATGAAATTTGCCTCCCTCAATAACTAAGCACATTTACGAATTCAATCAGATATAGCTATAAAGATAGCAAAGTTATTATAACAACTAATATCAATCTACATACTTATTTAGATATCTACCTCACTGATCGTGTAATCAAAGCTTATGGAAGATTCCACATAAAATTTTACGAGAGGCATTATAGAGCTGGAATAAGCTGAATGTTACGTACTGTAACAAACCGTAATATCTGTAATTCTACGATGTACTCGTATTACGTACGTAGATATGAATAATAATGTGGGTACTTAGTATTTTGTCGTAATCGTAAAGATGTTGGTGCTTGCGTATGTAGAATTGTAAATACTGTAATCGAATCAATCGATATTTCGCAACTTAATTACTGGTTACTGTTAGCCTGTATAATCCCACTGCTGGGCAAAGGACCTATGACTTCCAGCACTATCGATCCAGGGCTAAAGTGGACCACTGGACTTCGCAATTTAATTAAGAGTTTTAATAGACCAACAAAGATAATTGAGCCATGTTTTGGTTGGAGTCAGTAGACTAACATAATCTTAGAACTTGTGTGGCTTTCTCGTGAAAGTGTAGTATCAGCTGAATGGCGGCCAGCGGGATCCGGGATCTTTCTAGAGAACAAATTAAACCCTATTCAGTCGCTCGCCTCCTTAGGTAAAGATGTCAGATACGATCGTACGTATAGTGAACATCCACGGCTTCACCTTTATCAAATAATATTTTTCAACTTCACCACTACAGCTAATAATTTATTTTCATTGCTGTACGGTGGTAGTCATGAGATAAGTTTCTGTGGAGTTTAACAACCTCTTACGTAAATCATATTTGTATTAGAAAACTTTTTTAAATAAATAAGATCGTTTGTATTCATATTATAGTTTGAATTTTAGGTAGAAAGAGTAAGAAAGTTTGTCTTCATTGTTATTACAACTAATAGAAGAAAAAGGTCTTTCAAAATTAAGTGTAGGTAGGTATATAGTTTAAAGTCGAATTTTGAGAAAAAATATTTTTGTTTGTTTAAAAAAAAATTTAATCGCTCCAGCCCGGCGCGTACCACTGGTGGCACATTACAATAGAAAATCAATTGTCTCATTAGCCGGCCTTGATCGATTAATCATGTACCTATCTAAATAAAACGGTTGTAGTACATTCTATAAACATTAATACGATAATTTTCCAGATTTGGTTTGCAAACGCAAAAATCACATAAATTGTATTAATTAGCATAAAATTTTTTTATTTACGAAAAATGTATCCTATGACAAATCCGAAAATTTTAAACAATATGCATAGTTATGATCTTAACTATCATGGAAGGTTTATGGAGGGTTTTTTTTTTATTCAAGGAAAGAAAGTGATCTAGTTTTCGGACGAGCCGGACGCATCGTTATCACATGTCTATTTTTGAAATTAGACACCATTTTCTTGGGCAAAACAAAACCTAAACTAATTGAATGCAAGTAGAGCATGAAGAAAAACCTCGCACCATTCTAGATGTATTAACGGAACGGTGAGAATTGAGTTAGCTTGTAGATTCCCACCACGTTCGTTCGCCTTCATTCACGCGACTCTAACGGCGTAGATAATAGAGACTTACTGCGCACTTTACTCCGCCATACCTACAGCAATAACTCTCCCGGAGTAGTTTTCACGAGAAAAGTAAAAGACGAGATCGAAGAAATCGACCTGTGGACGATACCAAAAAAAGTTTTGACAGGGCTTTTTATGAACTTTCATAACGGAACATTTAACGAGGGCAGGCGATGACGGCAGTCCCTTGCCCTACCGTCCCTAAAGACGTAAAAAGTTAAAGTTTGCGATTATTGTTTAAGTTGGGCGCACTGTCCATTGAGGCGTGTCCTCATAGACCGCGTTATATCAAACGCTTGAACGCGGAAGCCGAGCCATTCCTTCATCTCTTCTTTGTTGTATCTTGTTTTATGATTTTTTCCTTTAAAATAAGTATTCTTTTCACATCATACTTTTGTGTAGTCCTTTAGAAATCCAGTCTTCTTCAGAGTATTAACGTTTTTGTTGTTCTCAGTTTTGCTTAAAAGAGCTGGGCCTTTTAGATTTACGATTTCAAATTATCGTTGGTATAATATCTGTACTTTTGTATAGATAAGGTTAAATAGATTAGGGTTCATGAATCCAGCCTTGATATCTTTGATCAGGAATCACATAATTCACAAAAAAAACAAACAAACACAAACAACACAACAAACACAATAAAGTTAAATCCAACAATGAAAAAATATTTCAAAAGAAACCTTTTAACCTCTCGTAAGATAATATTTACCACTAAACGTAATCAAAATGGAGGCAGACTTGAGAAATTATAGGGAACCTCTATTTCCCGAGAAGGTATTTTTAATGGCTATAATATAATACGTTCCAGTAGGTGGGTGCCTGTTCCATGAACAGCATACCGAGATCCATCACCAAACCGCGGCTCAGATTGGCCTGTCAATTACGTCACTGCTTTCCCACCCTTAATCTGTCATCTAGACACCAATTAAGAGGAAACTGCCACTACGAAGAGTAGTCATAATTTATCTTTCAGAAGATAAACCTCAATACGAAAAATGTACCCCACACCAAAAATAATATTGAATACAAAGTTCAGAGGCAAGCGCAATATACCAAACGTAGAGCAATTATTATGCCAAAATAATTATTATTGTTCATTTGTTACGACCACATTATGGTTTCCAGTATCATTACTAAAACACGACCAATATTTCTGTTATTTTTCTGATATTCATTGTGATACGAGGCACGAGTATGAACCGGTATGTATGTATGTATGGCACATTTGTTATTGTCATAGTAAATATAACGTAAATAAAGAGATATGTTACCTTTCCTCAGTCGTTTGGGATTAAGCCAAGTCGAGTTCGTTGACAAAGACACGACTGTTGTGTTGTCACGCAGCACTCGCTTTCACGAACGTACCTATTGGTAGGTAGGGAAGCGTGAAATTCTGGAATCGAATGTACATCGTGTTTCAGAGCGGTTGGGAAAGTACGGGACTTCACTCCATGTTCGCCTTCGGTGCAGATTGCACTTATTCTTTAGCTGTCTTCTTAAAATCACTTAGGTACAATGTAAAGAGTTAGTGATATTTTGGTTAAGTGAATGTATTCAAGCGCTTGCAACACTAGATGTGGCGCATTGCCAATCTCTCTCACGTACTCTCTAACCCGTTACTGTGGCAATTACTGTTCATGTTTTTATTTATTTGTTGACAGTTATGTTATTCATAGTTTTAAGCATTCTGTAATTTTTGATAGAGCCTCTGGACTACATAACAACGGAAATTAAAATTAATTGACAAATACCAAACATGAATGATTTGTCATTGTTGTATTAAATAAATGTAAATACGATTACGAAAACAACAAAACCAAATATTTTTTTTAATACTATAACGAGCGTTTGTGTAACTAACGGATTACACGCGGAAGTATAAATCACATGTAAAGCTTTATGGACATTTACAAAAAGTGCAGGAATACAGATTTGTTTATAATGCAGCGCTGTGCTGGGTGATTGGATGGTGAGCGAAACAAAAGTTCCCCAGCTTTGTTTTGTTTGCTTTTTAACTTAATTAATTCGCTTGCTCCAAACAGCAACGCGCCGGCAATATTATTATATTATAATAACTTACGGACACATTTGCATGATTTAATCAGCCATTGTTTTAATAAAGCGTAGGTTTAATTGACTCCAAACGTTGATTGCAATTTGCGTTCACCTGTTAGCGTCAAAACACGGGTTTGTATCAACACAAAAGGGACGTGTATCGGGAATATAATTATAGTAACTGCAGCTTTTCTTTTTTACTGTCTAATAAAATTCGGACAATGTTTATGAAGACAATACCATAAAAATTGGCATAAAATCACGGCGCCGAAAATTTTATATCGCGATACTATCACGTTCATAAACTGTGTAGAGAAAATGATTGGATGAATGCGGCGATTTTAACGAACATCTGTCTTCGTTGAAATTAAAATTTATTGTTCAAATGAATTTAACAGTAATGGCATTCAACGATGTTTATATTATATCGGCATTCATTCAGACAAAACGAAAAATAAAAAATGGAATTGTACACAGCAATGGAATGGAACTTTATTACGATTTCATATTTTTGTTGTAAGCAACAATTTATCCGTTTGTTTTAAGGTACCATACCTAATGTTTTTTAGGTACCTATAGGGTAACCCAACAATCGTAAGTAAGTTTAAATATACGTACTCAAACTTAAACAACAATAAAAATCCCATAGAAACACCAAACGCAACGGAAAGTTGTCGTTGGAACCGAAAAATATATCCGTAAATCATATGTTTATTTGTACGTGAAAGGCGGTGCCTGGCAATACCGGCTCCAGGTGGTTTTATTGAAAACTCCGGACAATTCTATGACACAAAGACCTTAATTTATTCTTGAATTGGATTTATTCTTTCCATGTGTTGGGAGCTGGTGACAGAGGGCCCTCAAGGTTAATGTAGGTCTTGTCATCGGAAATTGGAGCGACCAAAACCGTGCGATTTGTCAGCTGTCATGTGGAATTGAATCCTAGGTATGTATAGGAAAATGTACTCGAACGGGAATGCGGGAAATTAATTTTTGAGCGGTATGAAATATAAACCTACGGAGTTTGTATATATTAGTAAATGTAAGATTATAACAAAAGCGTGAAAAACTCATCTCCCAAAGTTAGCCGACGTCTTTATTTGCGACGTTCAGAAGTTATAAAGCAAGCAATTGTTCAGGGTAGGATATTATTTTCCCCAATAAAAGGCGTAAGCAATATCAAAGATAGCTGTGTGACACTTTGTCTTAAACGAGCCCTTTGATGGTACGACTTCCTCAACAATTTTCATTTCCCCGTTGAAGTCCTTTGCTCAAGTAAAGTTCCCAGCATGCCAATTTTAACTCGAAATCTGTTTCTAAGACTGTTTCCAATGAGTTCAGATCATACAATTTCATCGTATTTTGTTATGGATAACCTTTTGTTGGAATCCACTTGAATTTAATTAAACTTTATGTTCGGTTTAAACATACTTCGTAATACATATTAAGGTAAGAGAATGTTTTTGAAGGAGTTTGAGTTTATTTTGAACTAGCTGCTGCCCGCGACTTCGTCCGCATGAAATCCTAACTAATCCTAACTTCCTAACTAATATTATAAAGATACAATATCGCTCGCCATACAAATTCATCTTAAGATACGAAAATATGAAATATTATTTATTATCTTCGTCGTGTGTGATAGTCCATTGAATTGTATGGCGAGCGATATTGTATCTTAAGATAAAATATTTTAGTATCTTAGCCGTGTGCAGCGCCCCTTAGTGAACTCCACTGCGGGTGACGTAACCTACGACAAACTTATAATTTGCGGTTGGTACAGTAATCGGGTCTAGGGATCGAACCGCAAAATTAAGTTTGTTTTTTATTGTATATACTTTTCCGGCATAAAAAGTACCCAGTGTGGTGCCAAGGATATTAAAGAATAATTATAGTTACCAAGTTTCATCGTAATCGAACCGGTAGTTTTTGCGTGATGCCTGAACAAACAGACAGACAGACAGACAAAAATTTTTTAATCACATTTTTGGGTAACACCCCCTGAAATTTATTTTTTTGATATTTTCAATGTACAGAATTTTCACTTCTACAGATTTATTATAATGTGTTCTTCTCTCGTTCCAACTCGAGAAAATAAGAAAAACACAGTAATTAATATTCGTAGCAGCTAAAAGTGTTCAAGTCTCGACGATTCACGGCCGTTTCGGAAAACATTCACAGCGAGAGAGTTCACTAGCAAAATAACAACGTCCATTTGTAACAAAAAGTCCATTCATCAAACGAGATAACAATGTCACGGCGTTATCAAAACATGACCCGTGAAGCGATCACAATGTTTTGCTACGCGAATTCCGGCCCGCAGCAAAAAGTTAACACAATGGAAAAGTTCGCGCTTCCCAAATAAATCGTTTCATTTATACGTATTTATTATTACCTCCATTTGGTTTATTATGGCCATATTTAAGACAAATGATTTTTGTATAGAAGTAGCTGACAAGACAGATATTGCTGTGAATACAAAAATCCCATATAAAAAAGAACATGCAGATTTTCCGAATTTGACAATTTTCCGGGAAACCTTTCTAGTTTTTCTTTCCATAAATACCTAATTTGGACTATTATGAACATATTATGACAAAAAAATTGCCAAATCTGTACAACCGTTCACAGCTTACAAATTACCAGCATTTTATTTTCAATAGATAAAAATTGCATTAGGTATATGCAACATTCGTGTGATCTCCGGTTAAGAAAAACCCTCATCTCACGGGTGTAGTAAGAGGTCACTACGGGATTAAATCAGGTCAATGCATTAAAGCATTAACCCGTACATAAATAACACCGTTCTGCCAAAATATTATTCCCCAGAGAATTGAGAAGGTGATGAAGCAAATGTTATTCTAAATATCGAAAAAAAAAATACATTGAAAAGGGAGAGACGTTTATAAACAATAATAGTTATTTTTAGTGGCAGTTTTGTACATGGTAAAAATTTATTAAGTTACGTTCAATGGTACTTCAAACGTACGTTATTGAAACGTAAAGCGCAATCGAACGCAGCATTTGTCGCGGTGCCACGTAGCAATAAGACGGTCGCGTGTGTACTCTATAAATCAGTGCGAAGTTCAGCGGCGTGGCAGCGCTGCAGCGCGGCAGAGCGAGCGGTGTCGGGGAGACTGTAACAAGTGCAATACAAAACAATATTCCGGAGTAATTTCCTCAGAGGAGGTAGGGACCGCCCGCCGCTCGGCGCTCGACGCTAGACGCCACCCGCTTGCTGTTGCACTCACAGACAACGCTTTGTCATTTTCTTTACTTCAACCAATTTGAGGTCATTAATCCTTCACAATTAATCGTCCATTACATTTCATCGACGTTGTCGTTTGACAATATAATGGTACGTCTATGGAGAAATAAAAAAATCGGTCTTGTTCAAATAAAAATATACAACATATTTTGCATTTTCAATTTGTCTGATTGCATTTCGAAAACTTAATAATGCAGATGAAAATAAAAACGCGCAGTCAGAATCCTTGCCAGGTCATCTTTTCATTAAATAGAAATCTATGAATAAATATGCTACAGAAGCTTCCAATAAGTGTAAGTAGGGTAAACAAATCAAAGCTGAAGCTTTTTAAAGTGTTTGAATTAAGGTGCATTTTCCTGTGACTAGTAGTTGGCACAGCGCCAAGTGCACGACTGCAATTAGCCAAAATTATGCTCAAAAACAAGTTCGGAAGCAATTAGCAGATGTAGACTCAACTTAAGGACCAGCTAAACCAGTTTACTGAAGTCCGACACCGGATGAGATTTGTTTTACTTGTTTATCGGTTTGAAAAAAAAACTTTTCTTGTACCTACCTACTTTTGAGCTGCGGATTTTCTGGCTTTATTTGTTTTGGAAGAATATTACAATTTATATATCTGAACGGAACAGGAAATTATATGTATATCATGCTACTAGTCTATCGATGTTTCACAAACAGTTGTCTGTCGTACCTCTGATATCGATTTAAGTATGCGATATCTAAATGTGGAAGTAAACAGAGCAGTAAATATCTATTGTCTGCACCATTAGGGCGAGTAAATAAATGAGCCGGACCGGACGCGCAGGCGACGCGAGACGCGACTAGACGGCATAGTCCTAGTCCTCAAATATACACAAGATGTCACCATGCCCATATACTAGCTTCTGTCCCCGTTTCTTGCTCCCCCGACTCACCCAGTCGCATCACATCGGCCGCCTGCAAATTACTTCGTTGTTGCTTAACGTTATTTTTGACATTTTTCTTTTTTAAACAAACGAGCTCTTTGGCTTAATTATTAGTATTAGATTAGTCCGTCCCAAAAATTCGAAATGCTCGCTATGGGGTTGTAATTCTACGAGGAACATCATAATCAGATCAACATAAGAGTGAAAATCATGGATTTTTTTTTAATGAATAGCATCATATATATCATTATATTCATAAACCAGTTTTAAAGCGTTTAAAGTTCACAAGAATAGCCAATGTCTGTGTGATAAAACGTTCGTGTCTTAAAGGGGCTTCAATTCTAAACAGGATTTATCAAACACAATCAATATTCACGAACAATCCGATGCGACGAAGCTATTCGAATGTCTAATCCATGCAGCGTGTGCACCACTCAACGCCAGTGTGTAGCAATAGTGTTCCTAAACATAACCTACACACTAAGCAATAACATATTATGTAGTACACGGACTAGCTCAAAGGCTATCCAGAGCAGGCTGTCCTTACTAGAGCGATGGCCTGTGACCACCACATTAACCTATTTTCTTAGTCGATACTTACAAGTAGAGATGGATGACAAAAAATCGTTCTATACATGTAAAATTCGCATAATATATCGTTTATATTCGTTGTATCTGCAAGTAAGACAGTCGAAATAGCTTTCATCTTTCCACTACACTGCCAATATTCATTTTATTGCGTAATACGTACATTTTTAGCCTGTGACAGACTTGAGTACTCGAAGCATTATTTAAGGCACATTAAGAATCAAATTTTGAGGTGATGACAAAAGTGCATCGCGACCACAAATAAGGTTCACAAAACAGTGCGTTTGATGTTAGTTAAATCGCATGACCAGTAAAATAAAAGTAATTTTTCAGTTTTATTCAATAAAAAAACATATGCACGGCACAGTGGAATACATTTTTATTGATTTCTTTAGTTGATTAAAATCCCTTTATTATCATTACACAAAATATGATAGTTTATTTTTTTGTCAGTTTCTTCTTTCAACATTTGACAATACACCCAATGTGGTTTGTAATATGTACAAGTACGCCTAACTGTGCCACAAAAACTGGGCGTTTTACGGTATCCTACACTTGGCCAATGCCTTAAAAGTAGTTGCAAGTTAGCTGTTTGTATACCGATTAACTTGTTAGAGTATACATAATGTTTTCTGTCTACCGATAACTTGGATCAGTTTTAAAACTCTTTTTATCATTAGGTCGGGTCTAAGTGAAAGATTGTTTCTCTCTGAACTCCCAAATATCTATTGTCGAGGGGCAACTTTACGTCAAAACTTTTACGCTCTCGTTTGAATATTTTTATTTTATGCTCTTTTTGTGCATGCAGTACCTACTTTTTGTGCAACAGGGACGATAGTGTTGAGCTTACTTTTTATTTATTTATGCAATACGCGTTCTTTATTAGTTCTAATCTTGTAGTGTGAAAGGTGAGGTAGAAACAAAAAATGGTAACAAAATCTTACTTTCTGTGTTATATGTCAAAGTCAAAGCATTAATTTCAAATAGATTAATTTTTATTTTATTTTAAAAGGCACTTTTAAACGTCATAAATAGAATTGACTCTAGTCGCCCCTTCCAAAAGGTAGTTTTCGTATGGTGAAGAATGGGCAACAAATTCCACCGTTCTCTTTTAAAATGTTTGACAATATTTTGCATACATTAATTATGTTTATATGTGAAGACGATACACCTGTAATAAAATTCCTATACCACAATAGGTAAAATAATTTAAAATGAAACCATGTCAGATAAATTAATTATGTGATATACATGGTGCTCACATATTTAAAAACATTGTAAAAGTAGACGATTTTTATTAAAACAAATTAACAAGTAATAAGTCAGTGTGTGAGTTAAAGTCATTACAGACTATGAAATTATGAACGACCATTATACCCTATAGTTATATATTACCCTATAATTACCGAAAAAATTAGAACAATTTGTTCTAATAACTACTCGTTCATAGTTTATTATTAAGTAACGTTATTAGTTCAGACTTCAGACGTGAACTAACAATCGACAGGCCTGTGTTGGAATATCAAACACTAGAACGTAACTTCATATAAGTATTTGTTGTATACTTATCTATCAATTAACAGCTACTCCGAAGATGTAATATTATGGTTTAATCGAGAACCCTTGATTTACACAGTATGAATTTTTAAGTTAAAATAAATAGAAATATATTTACGTTACTTCTCTGTATTTTCGCTGGAGTCTCATTCATTTAATAGGTAAAGAAGAAAGTTAGTTACAGAAACCTGCCTCTATTATTATTTTTTTTTATCTCCATGACTAAAATATAAGAGGCTTCTTGTAGCGTTCCTTTACTTTTAAGTGTCGCAAAGTTTTATGTGAAAATTAGGATGGGTAACAACAACACAATACGTGTAATGCGATCGCAAATCCGTCTGCAAAGCGTAGTGAGCTAGTGTTATACGTTCTGTACGATTTTATTAATGCAATCACTAGTCCCACAATCTCTAATCAGGAAACAGGGAGAATATCGAATACAGAGTAAAACATCCTTTCATAATCATCAGCAGCCTATAGCAGTCCACTGCTGGACATAGGCCTCTCCTATTGCACGCCATTCAACTCGATTTTCGGCAACTCTCATCCAGCTGCTACCAGCCTTCCTGCCAAGATCGTCGCTCCACCTAGCCTGAGGGCGTCCCACCAATTCGCGGTCTCCATTCAAGAACACGTCTACTCCAACGGTCATCGGTTCTACGGCTAATATGGCCGGCCCATTGCCACTTCAGCTTGCTTATTTTGTGAGCTATGTCGACAACTTTGGTTCTCTGCCGGATCACCTCGTTGCAGATTTGATCCCTCAGACAGACTCCAAGCATTTCATAATGCAACGGTCTAAATAAATTTATTTTTAATAAATGTCACTGCATCATGTGTCGTGCAGGACATTCTGTTTTTATTTTCATGTTACTTTATTTGAATAGTTAGCTAGTTAATTTAGTACCTAAATATTGTATAACTTGTAAATAAAATAATGCTATATTTTTACTTTTGTTTTATGTTTCATGATTCTATGAGTGTGTTTAGTTTAGTTTATAATTATCCTGAAGCCCAATTCGTTTAAAATCTAGTCGTAATCTCTTTTCAGCGACAATCAATGGCAAAAACTCGTCAAAAATGTAGGGGAAATTAGAGGTATTTTTGACAGATTGAGACTGAGATCAGACTGTGAACGTTTTAAAAATTACGAAAATTGAGTCTCTGTGGGAGTCCCAATAAATACTTTTTCTTTCGTTCTAAAAAAGATAAAACGAACAGATTCTTTAAAACAGTTCAAGAAAACTAGAGACACTGGGATAAAGCAGAACTTTTTATTTGTATGTCCTCGATTTCCAGTACACGTATGTTACTTGATTGCGTCTGTTTCTAGATCGATATGACGAACTAGTTGACTGTAGACTAACTGCGACACACGAAGTTGGAACCTCAATCTTTAGATTGGATAGGTAATGCGGGCTTCATTAATTTTGAACTGAATTTGCAGTATATACCTATTCCGCATTTATAGGGCTGCGTTTGTAACCAAGTGGCCTTAATCTTATTATTTGTTTCTTTTGTGAGATAAGGGGTAACATAAAGAAAAGTTACTACTTTTCTTACCAGTAGTAGTATCTATCTTTAACAGAAACCTGCACACGAAGATGGAATCTCAATCTTTAGATTGGGTAGGTATTGTTAGCTTCGTTAATTTTGAACTGAATTTGTATCAGGTATATTCTTCTTTTGTAGGGCTCTGTTGGTAACTGAGTGGCCCTAGTCTTGTTATTCGTTTTTAGTGAGATAATATGTAGTAGGACCAGTATCTGTCTGCAACAGCAACCTGTTACTAATCAAACATTATGGGCTTTATTAAAGAACGAATTATAACTTTCGTCCAAGCTTAAACCATCGTGCCTGTTCTGGTATTGTGAACTTTGTTCTGAGCAAGGTAAAGTTCTTAATACAAAACTGACAACTTAGACTCGGTTTTAACGTCCATTTTTGTAATTCGAACTTTAGCTTTGTCGGAATGAAGTTCCAAATTAAAAAACGGCTCGTTGGTTGATTTAAACATAAACCTTGTTTTGTAATAAATAGAAAGTATATTGACCATCCCCTCAAACGGTCCTGTTATTTTTTTAAGTTCATAAATAGATTTTATTACGAATCATGACTTTCTGCCAAAGCACTGAATCAACATTTCATGGAGCACCATACGCGGAATATGTACGACTATCGTAGGTACTACACGCTGTATTCACTTGTATAGGTTTACAAGTGAATGCAGCATAGCACAGCACAACTGCAGCAGCAGTGACATTGTGTGTACGTACACACAATGTCATGTGCGTGGCCGATCAGTAATTGTGTTAATTATAAATGCACAAGTGAACAATAAAATATTAAAGTCAAAAATATCATATAACTCACAGACCCATTCACACGAGTGCGCATTAATATGCACAAGTATTTTGAAATTCTGTTGTGAAAGTTCATTGATAAGTGCCGGGGCATTAGGTTCATTGACTTTATGTCATTCATAATCGTTCAAGTGAAATAAATCTTTTGGAGCGTTTAGAAGATAAAACAATAATTAATCACGGTTAGATAACTGTGTCTGGAGGAGGCATAATGTGAGGTCGGAGTAGCTTGCCTCCGGGGATACATCCTGTACCTCCGAGTTGCCTATAAAATTTTACGAGCACGCCGTATGAGCCATTATAGCTCTTGTCGATGTCACTTATGAGTGTCTGACGTGGTTTGTAACTCGAATTTAGTTTTAAAATCTAAATTCAAAACGAACCGTTTCACGTATGAATTTCGAATTGGAAACGTAATAACAATAATTTTTTGCACGGGCGAGCGTTGAGAACGATGTTTTAATAATATAAAATACCCAACGACGTTTAGGCATTGTGGATTAAATATTTCGAGAGAGTTCAATTAAGTATAAAGATAAAAGCAATTTCATTTTTTCCACGAATATTTTCGTTTACTAATTACGGAATACATGAATGAATAATTAGGCAACACGGATTAACATGTTCTGGTAACCTATCAATTAAACTTTATAACAAAGGAAAACAATCTCGAATTTCGTCAAACTAATCTTGGATATTAGTTTGTAGTAATTAGCATAATTGAGTAATAATGTAACATGTAACTAACAATAGAAGGTACCTACAGCACATATATGTTCGCTTCAGAAACGCGTTTGCCTCAGGGTAATCATTGCGAGCAGAGTTAACGAACTCGGAATACAAATCGAATGTAGGTGACATGTAGTATTATCCACATACGTACCCGTCTTCGAAGACGTCGTCTGATACATTCCATCTACATGTACAACAATGTTTATTGACATTCGATGTATGTTACTTGCTATTCTGATAATAAAATGTATGCCCAAAGTATAGGTATGTGTTTAAAGGGCTGTTTATTAGGTACGGCTCAGTTTTCGGCAAGGTGCGTGTGTTTATGTGGGCAACAGAATAGGCTGTGTACACATAAAACACCCTTGTTTCACTCTTCATGACACCTTCGTGAACAGTAAGTTTTATTATCTCTTTGTTGTTGGTTATTTCATGACAAGATCATAATTACAGTTTATTTAGGATGTGAAGAGAAAAGCATGTTTCTTTTTATTTTTGTGTTTACCTACCTAATGTTGTTATGTACTCACAGAGAATAACAGTTTCTCGAAATAATTTACAAAAAAGTAGATAGCATTGAATAATCGAGATCTCTCATCACCCCAAATCTTAAAAAGGGAAAAAAATTTGTATAAAGTAGCAGCTATCATTCAAATACAGTAATTTATTACAATTATAAAAGGTCAGTCGATCTTAATTAACACTTCATTCTAAGAACACGGTGTTTACATAAAATATGTTTTAACAAATTTTTCCTCTGTACGAATAAAATACTTGCAAAATGAACTCCGTCGGGGCACACTGGAAATGCCGTTCAGTAGCAATTAAAACTTTCTTACTGATCAAACTTTTACAGTCACATCTTCACGAGGACAAGTTGTCCGTGAGAGTCTGAAGGAGCGTAAATGTGACTACACTTACCTCGCGAAATGGTTCGTGCACTAACATAACTTGCCTGACGTATCGCCACATACGACTGTAGACTTGCCAGGATACGGAGTGTTTAGTTTCGTATTGTAACGTGAGAAGTAGTTGAGAATTTGTTGTTTTTATGTAGGCAGCGCATTCCATTTTTATTTGCAGTGATTTGGAGAAATAATTTGGACTTAATCGACTGCCTTTAAAATGTTTCATGTTCGTTTCTAATTTTATTTACTTAATATTTATTTTTATGACAGAAACAGATAATTTTAATGCAATTTTATTTACACAAACACCTAAGGCAATATTGAACTATTCAAAATATACATTATTAGGTATGTATTGAACTGCGATGATTCAACAAAACCAACTCTATAAAAAATTCGTGCGAACTTTTCATAATTGGAAAATTCTAAATATATTTTCACAACATCACATTTTTGAAATGCCAACGCGAAGTGATTATCGCAAAAAATGTCAAAGGTATGTTGATTATTTAGTGTAGAATAGTTTTGATATTATTTTATATAACAGTCACGGTCTATATGAATCCCTGATCCATTGATTTACGAGATATTTTTAAAGTAAGTTATAAAACGTCGGTGACATGACTTATACCTAGAACTTGAAGATGAAGTTCAGTTTTACGAACTTCTTTATGTTTTATACATACGTGAATTCGGGGCATACACTAGACTCATGCGTGTATTCCAGTGAAAATAAACACTTCTTCATGCATGAGAATTCACTGAAGATAATGGAGTCGCATAAAATGCTCGGATTTTACGGCTGCGTTGTTTTCAAATCATGTTTTATTTGCTGATACGTGAGCTCGTTAAAACTTTATATAAAATATTTGAATTATATCCTTTGAGGTAAGAAATTGTTATGAATGTTTGAAAGGACCTCCTTGACTGTATTATATTCTTGAAATGACCGCAGCGGTTTCAAGATGAAATAAAGTTATATTTGATGTCAAAAGATATAAATGTTCTCTCATATTGGGTTTGGGATGATTACTTTTCAGAATCTAGTCTGGCTTTTTAGTAAAAGTCTAGACAAATTTTTAGTAAGCCTGAATTCGTGAAAAGTCATAATCATCGTTCATTTAAATTAAAGTTTTATTTCACCTACCTAGCGAAATTGAACTTCTACGAGTAAGTGGATAAGTTAATTATCTGAGTTTTACCACAAAAATAATGCATTAGCAATATGACACCCAGGTTTCGTTCAGAACAATCCCCAAGGTAAAACCGCGACAAGATCTTAGCACATCGTGACCGTTAAAAAGTCTAAGTAATATCGTGAAAGAAATAGCGTCACGTTAATCGGCGAGTCACCGACTTAATTAAACGGCAGAAGAAATGTGGCCGACGATGTCGCATCAGTCAAGTGAGCCGGGGACGGTTACCCCCTCAAATCCGTGTAAGCCCGACGTCGCTCCTAAGACGTTGCGGCAGCCACTGACAGATCACTACTCACTGTCCCTGTACACTCACTGCAATAACAATCCCATCTTTTATGCAATCGTTTTGATTCTTTTCTGCATTATTCATTGTTATTACCACTGATAGAATATAGTCTGATTCATAAAGGAAATCGTCATATATGCTTATTGGTTGAATAGAAAACGGGTAAGAGTCCCCACCAATCCAATTTTCGTAAAGAAAACCAAAATCAACATATTAGGTGGTAACATGCATTAATATTAATAAGATAAACAATAACCCAATGCAATTGTGCCTACTATCGGTTCAGCTTATACAGTATCTAGGCTGTTAATTAAGCAGTCTGCATGCAATTTGCATCTAGGCGGATTGGAGTCGCGAACTTCTGATTATTTGAATAAGATTTCGCAGAGCAATATTAAGGAAATTATTCGTGCCACGGAGCACCAACTAGAGACGGCGCGGAATAAAGTAAGGTGCCTACAGTAGGAGCGATTTAACAAAGACGTTAAGTGCTCCGTTGTCGGAAATGTATTAAGGAAATATGTTTAATTGCATATAATCACGTTTCATGGAATTACATTTCGAGCGAAGTTTCTGAATGTCTTGGAATTGGAGCCGTAGTTAGAATAGTTAGGATTGACATCTTCTACATCGATGTAATAGTATTAACAAAATAAATATTGGAGACATAGTTTAAACAAAATAAATATTGGAGACATAGTACAAAAACCGCCCTAAACAAAATACATATTATCCGCTTATCTTTCCGCTTTCGCTCCGCCGACCTCGCCACCGCGGTCGTTCCTATGTTTCATGTGTGATGTGAGCTCTCGTCTCATTTAACTTAGCCTGACATTTTGAGTGTCCCTGACCACCCTCTCCTTAGATATAGGTCGTCATAAACATAATCTTACTTAGGGTGACATTGTGTGTTCTTTTTTCACTTAATATTTTTCCTGCTAAAGGTCCCCGGCGGCGATTACATAAACAGGATTCAACCGCGACCTTAATGCGCCTAATAAAGTTTTACGACGGACCCTTGGCAAAAACGTGAACGTTTCAAGGCGACAATGCTTTTATCTTTTCTGTTTTACTGATTGTTTTGTTCTTTACAATTAGGATTAGACATTGTGTATTAAACTTATAACTTAATGTAGACGGCCAGCATTATTGACTCGCCAATGAAAAGCAAAAAATACGCAAGTTCCATTTCATTTGTTCTGTTGGTAAGGCCCCGATCCTTTTTTCTCAAGTTTAAAGAAACGTTTTATTTAATGTGAGACACACCAAGCCTAAAATCTCATCCAAAATTATTAACAGAAAGAAGCCTTACTTCTTTGTAATTGTGTCACGAAGTCTACTAAAATTTTTCAGACTAATAAGTACATTTTTTGCGGAGACTGAAAGCTGTGATTATCTGGCTTTTAGGATGTGTATGAAAGACTTTAGCAATGTTTTTAGGTTAATAGATGACTGTGTATGTGTGATGATTATGTATGTATGTGTGAGTTGAGCAAGTTTTTTTTTTTTGGTGGTAAATTATCAAATAACTTCTCCCGCTCTGGGCGGAGCGGGAGGGTGTGTCAGGCTTTTACTGACTAAAACCGGTATCTCTTTCGAACAGCCCGCGACCCTGTCAGGCATCGGCCCTATCGGACCCGTCAGTCAATGCTGACATCTCTTTGAGGCGCGCGTGGAACACAACGCGCCGTCGACCCGGGCCTGGTCCTTACCGGACGGCGAGCCTTGCTCGCCATCGCCTTGCCATAGCCCGCGCCTACGGTGGCCGGGAATCGGCTATCGATTTCCGACGCCCAGGGCATCTCCTGCGGCGACTAGGGGCATGAGGGCGCAAAGATTGCCTCTCCCTCACGCGCTCCGCCTCCTCCTTCGCGAGCATTACTGCTTCGCAGAAGGAGGCGACGGCCTCCCATGCATTTTCGCTCCGTAGCATGACCTGGACTAGGGCCAGTAGCGAGAGATCACCGCCACCGATCGCCGCCGTGAGGACGCGGGGATTTCTGCCCAAGCTGGGCAGATCTCCACCGTATGCTCCACCGTGTCCTCCGGGCAATTCACACAATGGTGACACCCGGGCGTTTCCTCCCGCCTTATCCGGAACAGGAACCTCCCGAAGCAGCCGTGTCCGGTGAGGACCTGCGTTAGGCGGAAGGTGGGGACGCCGTGGCGCCTCTCCAGCCACTCCTCAAAGAGTGGCGTGCCCATGGGCAAGATACCTGAGGGGTAATTCTGGTAATTTTAATAACATTCACAGTCTGATCTCAGTCTCAATCTGTCAAAAATACTTCTAATTTCCCTACATTTTGACAAGTTTTTAACATTTGTTTGTCGCCGAGATGAGAATTCGACTAGATTTTGAAGGTTTTGAATTACGAGATTTGGCCTTCTGGTGGCGCAGACGCAGGTGGAGTAAGGCTGTAACAGAGTGGCGTGCAAGGACGACGGAGATGTTGGTCGTCCGGAGCTAGATGGGCAGACGACATTGTTGACATCGCGGGTAAAACCAGGATGAGGCTGGCACAGGAGCGTGTGGATTGGCACAAGAAAAGAAAGGCCTATGCCCAGCAGTGGGTAAAGTCGGGCTGTGGATGATGTTGAATAATTTTTTCTCCAAAAAAATCACATTTTAGATAAACTTTACCGGTCTCCATGCCTCTGTTTTACAATCCGAATAGCTACCTAAAAAGTGTATAGCTATCGTGAAGGATGTAATAAATTACGGAAAAATCTCAAAGGAGTTTCCCCTTTTGTAGTACTCTAATAATATAAAACATTACAGAAGCAATTTTGCAGTATTACGTTCCTCGCAGTAATTAGCTGGAACGTCTTCGATGTTAGCTCGCACGTAGTCTCTCCCGGAATCGCTTAACATTCCTGAACGTCGAGGTTCGTTTGGAAATCACTTCTTAGCTTCGTGCGACCTGACGTTGATGTATCGTCTACTTCTTTAGAATAGAATAAAATAATTTTATTTTTGCATCAATAGGTGTTATTCCAGTACAATTATCAGCCATATTTTGCCATTCGGCATGCAAATATTTACATCAAATTATTTTCATATTATTTACATCAAATTATTTTCATATTATTTACATAAAATTATTCTCTATCAATTAGACAAACTTAATGCTGTTGACTTACTTATTAAGTAGTTTTTTATCACATCTATTCAAAAAGAGCTAGTGTATTCTTCGTAAACAGGGACTAAAACAAATCTTTAATCCCTTGGGACTAAAAGTGATTTGAATTTGGATTGGAGATTGTTAGTAAAAGTTCCAATCACCAAAGAGATCAATCACGAACATTGTATGACCAAGTAACAGGCTGTATGATAAATAAAAAAAAAAAGATTCTGAAGAAATAAAAAACGCGCGAAAAGCATTCTGCCTTCGTTCGTAATTGTTTAGTCAAAATTGTATATGTAAAAATAAACGTACTATTCTTATTCATAAGTTGCAGACTTATTTTTTCATAGTTTCATAGAGGGTGATAAAAAGTAGAGTGTCCACCTCGGGAGCAACACTATTTGAAGCTCGAGTGACGTACTTTGAATCCCTCGCTGCGCTCAGGATTCTACTTTAGAACCCCTCGCTGCGCTCGGGATTGTGCTCTACAATCTTTCGCTCCGCTCTGGATTCAAAGAAAAACTCTCGCCTTTAAAATAGTTATTTGCTCCCTTGGCAAAAGATCATTTATTTTTTCTTAATTCTGCACTTTTGTTCGTAAATTATGAGTTAAAAAAACCATTCTGAAAGAGTACCCAGTCTATTATCATGAAGCAAATAAGTCTATTAAGACCGAATTTACGACCTGAAAAATATTCATAGTGTAATAAAATACTAATAATACGGGCTTAAAAAATAAAATGAAGTAATTTGATCCCATAATTTCTGAATTATTATGAAATTTAGTGGATGCCGTGCTCAAATACTCTTTGCAAATGAGACGTCTACGCATTTTATAAACATTTATTACAGTTTATACCTTGTTTAAACAATACACAGCGGTAAACAATTTTATTTACTTAAGTGATTTATGTAAACCTTTGTTTCTAAATGATTATGGCATGGAGACTGGAATTAATGCAATAAATCAATGTCAGGACATGTTTACGAGCTAACAGAGTTAATTCCTGTGTGACATGACGTTTATATTCGTGAATAATTGTTGATTGCTTGCACCGTGAGTCCGCATCTAATGCAATAAACTTAATATAATTGTCATAATTATGTTTATCAGTGCACAGCCAGCAATGTTGGCCTTGTTATTAATTCTGTAATTTATAGGCTGAATCTGCGTTTTTTTATTTTTTTTGATATTGTCAGCCTATAGCATTATTCTTGGGAGTCATAGATAACCTTGCTTTTAGAAAACAGGTCCTTTGCATAATCAGTCTATTAAGTTCCCACTGCTGGGACACAAGTCTCCTCTCTATGAGAGAGAATAGGTTGTTATCCACCACCCGGGCCCAGCGCGGGTTTGTTAGATATCACATGTCTTCGAATTGTTGGTTTTAGGAAATGTCGGTTTTCTCACGATGTTTTTTTTTCACCGTTTTGAGAGCAGCGGTGATGAAATAATTTACACTAAGTAAAGCGCCTGTCTGGGTTTAAACCCACGACCTACAAATACTACTACCAGAAAATTTATTATTCTTGAATCTATATTCAACTATATTCTGAATTTACGAGAACTTACATATATAATGTCTTGGCTACGAAAATGTGAGTTACAAGACAACCTAACAACAGTATCAAAAGGCCAATCACCAATCAGTTTTATCCAACGTTGTCATTATGGCTTTATCCCTGTTTTTGTACCCACAGCCTTAAATGGTGATGTTCCACATGATGAGCATTTCCACTAATTGTAATGCTTCCGTATATGTATATTGCGTGGTTCCTGTTTGCATCACAAACACAATAAACTTAAAAATTAATAAAACTTCTGCATGTAATAATATTTAATTTAATGACTGTCATCGATATGGATTGAAATTAAATTAATTAGCGCGATTATTGGACGGGGAATGACTACAGACGCAGGGGACCGGAGAGCGCTGGAAACGACTGCAAATGCAATATTATTATGCGGAACGATTACTCGTAAAAATGGTGCAATTTTCATATATTATTTTCTTGTAAACATCGGAAAATTTAGGGGTGATTATTTTTGTCTATCGAAGTTTTCAATAAACTGTTTGTTTTTTGCCACAGAAGATTTATTTAGGATGCATTTCACATAACGTCTGCGTTTCTTGCCCGTTCTTCTCCATAGGAACCTACTAAGCTTTGAGATAGGCGACTAGCTTCATCTCTGGGAATGACCAACCCTTAGGTAATTCAAAAGACAATACTATTAAAAAAAAACAGGCCTTCTGTCGCAGTTAGTTACCAGCCAGACTTGTTAGACGTGGTACAAGTTTGACTAAAAATTATAATAATGATCTTGATGAAATTATATTAAATGTAAAGTTGTATGCACTGTGCTAGATTCTTGGCTTAATTAGTGGTAAATCTCTAAGGAGCACCTGCCATCTATTCCGATCTTAGGAAGGAAACTGACTGACTGGAAATACCAGGATACCAATTCCCGTAATTAAAAACGTTTAAAATCTCTACGCAGTCTCTTCTTAGCGTCATGTCAAAAACTAGTCAATAATGTAGGGATATTATTCAAAAATTTGACAGATTGTTACTAAGATCTTAGTCTATTTTGTTTTGATAAACGACATTACATGCCATTTACTCAAAGGTTGTGAATTCAAGTTAAAAACTACCAACAAGCGAAAAACTTTCGTAGCGGGATTATTGAAAATTGCTTGGATTTCAGGGATAAAAAAGTCTTGTTCACAGTTTAGTTTTCTAGTACAGCGACCTTAATCCGGTTTTTATTGAGTATGTGAAAAAGTACTTTCATTTTTAGGAAAGCTTACGTTCACGATATAAAGTCAATATGATTAAGTGATTTTATTACAAAACATGAAGATATATAGTAAGTCAATGTACGGCTTTGCCCAGGTGTTCTTTTTACTAGGTTTCCTTATTAGTGGTCTCCGGTTGACACAGGTACTACGTACAAGCAATTATCCCATGATAAAACGCAGAAAATTATTGCGGAAGCAGTCATGAGAAGAGAAAATACTCAGAAATAAAAGCATTCATTTTCAAACATGTTTTTTCTCCAAAGCTATGATAATGGAACTATCCGGTTAAAAATTCTAAAGGAATTTAGTTCAAATAATTAGGTGGATACGGGTAGCTACATGTAAACTGTAATTTCGGCTACATGAGCTACATCGCTAAGTTGTCGGTTTTCATTTTGAGAGATAATGAAGACTCAGTATTGTGTTACCGCCTGACCTCTGCAACCCTTAGCAAGAGCGGATTATGGGAGGAAGACGTTAAGATGTTAGCAACTAAATGCCCGTATTAATTATTATACAAGTTGACTTTTTAGCTGTTGTTTACACTTGTGTTTTTCCGAAAAGTGTAAGGACACTGAAATTTAGTATACAGTAATAATTAGACTTAATTCAGTTTATCAGTGTACATTCCACTCTCCCTTTTAAAAAAGGCCTGAAAACGTCGCTTTTTGTTTGTAGATACAAAATGAGATTTCAGTGATGTTTGAAGGTACCGTTTAATTAATGTAATAAACGTTGTACCTAACGGCTCTGTTGAAGATTCAATTAAGTTTGAAACTTAAATACTTAAATTTAATTAATACAATCTCATTACAAGGTGTTAGGGCTGAAACACATCCATCAATCGATACTTTGGTCATCTGTAGACTTTAAGCAGGTTATTTACTAGAAAATTCCTACTTTTAATTGCGTCTCTCACTCTACTAGTAGGTATACCTACATGGAATCTCAATCAAAGTGGGATGTTTTTTTTATTTTTTATTTTACAGTTAGTCTGGGAATTATAATTCGTAACGTTTCATCAAGGAAAATACAAGTAGGTACTCAGGATTAGTGCTTACTGTGCTTAGAGGTAAGCAGAAAGCAGCTACAAAGATAATCTGTAATAACCTCATTTTACATGACCTCTAATAAATTACCATTTAAAGCTAATTAAAACTGGAAGTACGAGGTGGTTATTAATATATTATTTACTAGCGAATCACCCCTGCTTCGCACGGTTTTTACGACTTGACGTAACGTAGATATCTTTATCTTAGTTTAATGTTAATGTATTATACAAATAAACCGTTCGGAATAAATTCTCTAAATGATAGTAAAAACTGCATCAAAATCCGTTGCGTAATTTAGAAGAACAACATGGTCACACAGACAGACACGAAAAGCTACTTCATTATACATAATTATGATTATTTATTACATTATTTTATTATACATATGTATACAGACGCACAGGTCGATCGATAAGGTTGAGCTACGCTTGCCGCGGTTGGAATGTGGGTGGGTGACCATCTTTACATATCGAGACCCCTCCGTGCCTCGGAAAGCACGTTAAGCCGTTGGTCCCGGCTGTCATTCGTGGATCTTTGACAGTCGTTACGGGTGCTCCGAAGCCCGAAAGTCTCACAACCAGTCTTACCAAGGGGTATCGTATTACCCAGTAACTGGGTTGTGGAGGTCAGATAGGCAGTCGCTCCATGTAAAATACTGGTATTCAGCTACATCCGGTTAGACTGGAAGCCGACCCCAACATAGTTGCGAAAAGGCTAGGCAGATGATGAGGTGATGTTCATTTATTATTCTCCGCACAGAATATGTTTTTATTATTGCTATACGAACCGTGGGGTCCTCGACTAACATTATTGTTACGAGACTAAAATGATTGTATATTTGAAATGCAATAGAGAACATGTTATGTTTGCTATCCAATTTAGACATTGTAATTGGTAGTTTGTAAACGTGTTTATTTGAAATATCATCTAATTATTGGTATCAGCATTGTTAGGCAAAAGTTAGTTGCACATTCATACAATTAAACATGCTCATTATTTTTCATGCCAATACAAAATTGTAATACGAGATGTTATTATACTGCGAACAGACCAATAATATTGAATTAAAAGACTGACAAAATAATAAAATCAAGACAGAAAATGTAAGAGTTAGAAATTACTATACTTAGTTAAAAGGTATTTCATTGCGTAATTGATCTGAC
The DNA here is from genome assembly GCA_963669345.1 of Gortyna flavago. Classification (NCBI taxonomy): domain Eukaryota; kingdom Metazoa; phylum Arthropoda; class Insecta; order Lepidoptera; family Noctuidae; genus Gortyna; species Gortyna flavago. The sequence goes on from OY770131.1 coordinate 7,930,019, forward strand.
ATAAACCAGCCTAATCTATACAAAGCTGACATTACTACAGTACATATAAGTAGTGTAACCATACCTTAAATGGTACAAACACTCGATTACGGCGCGAATCTATTTTCGTGGGGTAAAACAGTTAGTGGATAATCCCGTTTTCTAGGCGCTCCGTCTAATTCGTTTGTAGAAGTTTAAGGAGCGCCGCCTCGAGCTTGGTAGGGATCGGTGCTTCTTAAGGCCCAGTCTTGATCCTCCCGAGGCAGCCTCTGTCACGATTACCAGTCTCGTTATTGCCTCGCTTATAAAACTATCCGCAGACTGTATTTGGATTACCTATGGGATTTCTTCTTATTGCAGTCTTTTGTTTTTAATTCTTGATGTTTTGACGACGCTCTTCATGGGTTTACACCAAGATATCCGAGTTTATGCGTATTTTACAAAATTACAAGATTCATTTATTTGAAATGTATTTTTGTGCAATTTCATTATTAATTTTAAGTACACCTTGTTTCAAACTCAGCATGAGAAAACATGTATTTTATCTTTTGTACCTCCTTATTTATTTCGCTTGAAAAACTTGCACGTAATTGAATCAAAAAGTAAAAGTCTGTAATACTATAAAGAAACTTAATATAATAATGTTCGTTGCAGAACATTTACGACATGATTCGTTGAGAAATTGAAAAGTAAACAAGTCAATAGCATGGATTGGATCGCAATGAAAGTATTTTATCGAACCAGGAATGTTAAAAGTACTCCTTTACGGTTTCATTGCTATCAATTTGAAGAGAGTGACTCTAGTTTTATATTACTTGAATACATTTTATTGACCACTACTAACCAATAAGAACACATCACATTCATGACCTATCTACCTCGCTAGGTATTGATATTTTCACTTGTACTCTGTTTGACCGTAATAAGTACAAGTATGTAGCAACTTCATATAAAACTGCTACTTTTTAAAATAGTTGTAGTAGCTTCACGTACAAAAAACTATTTTATTTCTCTTACACTGCTCCTGTAACTTCAGTGGCGCTGTATACGAGCATTTTCTCAATTTCAGTTTGCAACAAAATCAGTTTATTTTCCAACTGACAAATTGCATTGAAGTAACAAAGTACAATTTTCCTTTGAGAATAACCTGACAAAGTTTGGGAGTACACGATAAATAATATTTGGATGTGTAACTGAAGGTTGGGTTATCCTGGGAGGGTTGTTGAAAATTATTCGTGTAATAAGTATTTAAGTAAACTTCCGTTGTACGTAATCGTTTTCCGTGCAGTAATTTAGGCGTGCTCGTCGGGCCGCGGTGTTTCAATTGCGGAGGCGGCCGGCCGGACGTCATTATTTCCTGCGCATGCTGGACCCTGTACCCGCCACCACGGGCAAACATGCAGCTATTTTCTACATACTCATATAGACTCACAGTCGTCCGGAATATTTTGGACACAGGAATAAAAGTGGTTGTTAAAATTCCATGCTGGTAACTTGGTTTCGAATTATTTCAGAAAATATTTGGCCTGACTTATTTTTACAAAAGAATGGTTTATTTATAGCATTTTTATACAAATAGAGAGAAAAGAGAGAATGTTTTAACAAAGATTTAAGATTCGATTTGTCAGTTTACATAAAGAAAATTACCTGTGTAACACCTAGCATATAATCTTTCTCCAATTTCTGCTTATTCTCTAATGTCTATATATGGGTTGTTTGAAAGCACTTTATACGAAAAATTGGTGAGCAGTAATAAGGTTCTTCAAGTCACGTTTAAAATACGAAACGGTAAAAGCATTGCAAATTGAGAGAGCTACTTATTTATTCTTTTCAGTCGTTCAAAATTTTCTAACATTTATAAACTTTTAGATTCTTGAAGTACCTAAGTGTTTCAAAGGGGGTAAGTATTCTCTTTGTAACCTAACAAAAATTATAAATTAAAATGTAAGTACACTTTTCTTTACAGAACAGCTACAATATTTCAAACAATTAAAGTGGGTACTTTTGTTGGGAAAAATTTAAAAATAAAAGGGCCGGCAAAGGCGGTGACGAGTCACTAGCTAAAATACGCCGGCCCGTTCCAATTACAGAGCGGCAGTCATTATTTCCGGTGCCATGCGATGCCTCCTCCGGCGGCCCTCGGCGCTGCTTCGCTGATCTGCCGAAATTCACCGCCTGCATAACCATCATAACATGACCCCTTCGCGATAGTTGCTCTCAAAAATAATCTAGTGGCGCTCTCAAGCTACTAGAGCTCTACGTAATTTTGTAAGGCCTCGTACATTCTTTCTATTGAGTGCTGTTTAATTCGTTGGATTTGACGGAAATAGCTTTTATCAATTTTGTTTAGACTAGAATTTGTATTGCAATTGTATTTAATCTTTTTGCAGTCCTGCGACATTAATAGCTAAACTGCAAAGTTTCTAAATAACTTAAGTTTTAAAACTTTTACATTTTCTTTATTGTATGACACACGTTGTATCTACCTTATATTTTCATATATTTAGTAAAATGTATATTTATATCCTAACGAATATAATGGTCTTGGTTACAAAACCAAATATAATTAATTAAATAATTGGTAAACAACACATTTAATTACGGATGGAATTACAGTGGCAAACTGAAGTTATGACGTACCTGCGTTAAAATAAATAAAGGTGTAAAATAAGTACCACAAGCGCGGTTAGGGTACATGCATAATATAGTACATATTTATAATAGTTATACTCATTAGACAGCTGCGGTGAAAAATTTATAATGACGTCGCTGGCGTAAAAACAAAAGAGGCACAATACGAGTTCACACACGCCATTGTTGCTGCTTTTATTGAATTCGATGCTCATTAAAAACTTTATTTTCGAATATTATGATTTTAACGCTCATCTGGTTTTCAGAGAAAGCCTCTACGGTTGAATGGTTGAAATGAATATGAGTAAATGAGCTCCTGTTTAATGGATGGATGGAATTATATTTCGTTACGGGAAATGGACTCAAATTGGTGAACAACTTAGATACAGGATTATTGAAATATTGAACTTCACTGTGAAAGCAACAGCTCTGCAATTACATTTGAAAATGGTCGTGAATTTATAGTGTATTTCATCCATTGCAAACCAAACACAAATACAATAATAATTTGTGTATTTCAAATCAAATTAATAAGGATTATCGTTTGTAAATCACAAACATTTAACAATGTTGTTATACAGTGCTAGTGGCTGAATAAGAATGAAACAAAAAAGCTAGGATAGAATACACAATTGTCGCTGGCCAATTGTTAATTAAAACTAAAAAATATTTACGACGCGTTCGAAAAAGAAAAACTGCGATTGTGTTTTGTTTCTTTTTCGGAGAAGCTAAGCTTGTGGAAGATTAATGTTTGAACGTGCTTACTTTTTTCCATTAAGACAGAGCTTTAACGCTATCTTGTGATTTTATTTATAGGTGGAAGTGATTTTGAAATAATTAAGCTTATTATCAGTGCAGTTTAAGTCTCTATCCTTGACATCATACTTATTGTCTAAGCAGGTAAATTAAGTTTAGGTTAGGTACATTTAGGCTAGGTGCGCGTGAGGTGAGGTCGTTGTGCGGTCATGAGCCACCATGAGCGGTGCACATCGACACTCGTTCCGGCTGCTCTGCTCCCCACGGCTCATTAGACCGACCGGCGACTGCGGCCCCAGATCCAAGAACATTTGACGTGGCACAATAATGTCAACAACTAACCCGTGAAATTGCGACCTTTGTACTTTATAAAAATAAATAGGCCAAATTGTGAAATCCACCGTGTAATTGCGCCAAATAGAAACTACGCCACCATACTTTATTCGATTCGCTTGTCATCGGAAAGTCATTTTTGATTTGTGGCGTACATTATTGTAGTTTACCAAGATTTGTTTGAGGAATTTGTTGTTATTGTTCAACAGCTAGTAAGCCTGAATAATTTATATTTTCAGATATCTATAATATAATCACATTAATGAATTCTGTGTTCCTGTTTAAATGTTAGACCAAACGCCCAAAAGCAGCTGCTTTGTCTTAACATAACCTTCGTTAGTTTTCAACAAAAATCGGGCAGGTAGTATCTAAAGTCTTCTTAAGCGAGGGTGAAAAGGTTGCATCGTGAAGGGTTCAGACGGGAATTATCTGTTTCTCACAAAATCAACCCCTGACGCGTCGCGCACTTCTCAAATACTTTGACGTGTTACGCCTACGTAATTAGAGCTCACTTCTTTACAAATGTTCCACTTTAAAAGTGCGCAAACGACGGCGTATGGGGGCTTGTAGCATGTCGACGTGGCCGTAAGCGTTTATTCGATTTTATTTCTCTACGACGAGGTCTTGATAAGACTTTACACTTTACATTATAAATGGGTTTATGGTGGTTTCTAGCCAGTTTTTATCGTTAATTGTGGACGTTATATAATAAATTAAGTGAACTCTTTGGCAGTTCTCCATTAGTAGATTCTATTTCCGTCAGTCACGAACAATAAAACGTGTAATGTTGCTATTTTGTTTAAGGTGAATATACTTAATGGTATTAAATGTTATGTATCAACCTAATATAAAAATAGATTTGTATACTATCGGGAGTAATTGTAGAGTAAATTATAAAATCTGTTGGTAGTTTAAACCATCGTCTACGCCTGTTTTACAAGACTTTTATCCTAAGTGATTACTAGACAAAGAAGTTCAATATTGTATCATAAACATAACAGAACATCACGCCTTGTTGCCCCAAAGGATTGGGAAGAGGTGTACTTGTTGTACACCCACATTTCGCCAGTTACTATTAAGTCCCATGTAACCTATTACCTCACCCCCTCACTCCCTCATCCCCTAGTGTGAGCCTCCTATCGCCATCAACAGGACACATATCATATTATATCATTTGTACATTATTACGACAATCAGATTATGATCCAAGCTGATACGTTTTTTCCCAATTTAATTGAATTCGGTAACGTGCGTGCCAGTATACACGCAGTGTCATTGTTATAGCTATTATCTGCTTATAAAAGATAAACGTTTCGAGATTAGTGTTTTCTACACAATTTTTAAAGACATTAACGACAGCTTACAGGATGAGGTAGATAAAAGAAAAAGAATCGCTCTCTCTTTACAAGTAGGGGAGCGACCCCAATTTTTAAGAGTTTATTTCATTACTTAGTAGCTATGTTATAAAGCTAATATCGGGCTTAGTTGTAGATACCTATTTAAACGTTTTACTACAAGGGAAAAAGCTGCAGGGAAACATTCAGATAGACATAGCTCAACTATTAGAGTTCTTTCGTTTGATTAGTGAACCATAAAAATGTAAGATTTCCGCTGTAACCATACAAAGTATGGTACTTTACCGATACATACAATAACGTCTAAACGCAAGACTGCACACATTATGTTTTTAAAGGAATTAAATATGAACGCGACAACAGCGTTATGTTTGCTGCCAAGCGTTGGCCCCATTTCTGTTGCAAGCTCTTCTATAGTTAACAAAGTCAGAAACGCATAAAGGGGCGTTGAATTTAATGACGGAGGCTTTGGGGTACGGTAGACATGTGCAGCTAAACACAGGGCAGGCTTTGTTCTTTGCTCTGTGCTCGTTAAATATTTTAGCTTTAAAATGCTACGCGGATGCGAGAGCTCTCTACCGTAACCACTGTAGGCACCGCCGGCTGATAGTTCATGTATTTTATAAATACACTTAAAATAATGGCCTTTCTCCACCTTTTAGACAGTGGCTTAACCAACCGAAATGTTTACAAGTTTATTATCGTTGCTGGTTTGTATTCTCTTGTTGCACGGATACTGATTGCTGGGTTGAGGGGCACTCATCCCTTGTCTAATCTCTCTTATCTTATCTTGCAATCAATAAAGGTACATTTTTGTTATAACAGATAAATTATATTATACGGGTATATTTGTTATTACGTATAGTACCTACGTACATAGCAAGTTCGTGTTGTGTGGACTCTCCGTATCTTTCGTCGATCTCGTGAGGGGTGAAGAGCTGATTGTATTAGGACGGCCCGCAAAATCCTACGATTTTATGTTTAAAGGTTTGTTTTGTATAAGAGCAGATGACAATGAGTAAAAATCAAAGTAAAAGAAGCATTATAATGAAGAAAATAATAATAATATGCTCTGGCTAATGAGTCCGTCGTCCGAAAATGTCACGAAGTTTCAATCTTCGCTTGTTAACGATAATTTCCAATTCCATTATGTAAATTCCTCGGAGTTACAAATTCACAAATCAAGTTAGGTTAGAAAAAATAATGCTCGCATATTTTTATGATTTCTATTTATTCAGCGTGGCATTTTACATGTTGTTTGTATTGTGGTCATGTAGAAAACCGTGTTAACGTTTAAATAAAAAAATGCGGTACAGATTGTACCCAGTGACGACATCGGACTGGTGTCCACTACAATCGGCATGCGGGCGCGCTGCTGATGGCGACGGCGCCTTACTCACTCCGCTCGCGACGGACAGATTATATTTTTCATCTCCGTGGCATTTCGTTACCCTTAATGAAATCCCGCCAAAGGAAAGAAAGAATTTAATTTAAGACGAATCAGAAAATATTCAGCTGCCGCTCGCTAGTTATAAATCATTTGAATGCTAATAAATTCGACTAGCCCCCGAGCCCCAGGTGGGAACAGACTTTCTTCCTGCTCCATCTTTGTTTTCAGGAAAAATTGAATAATATTCTACTCCTTATTATTAAATTCTTTCATAAAGCCAACGACGGCTTTGGGGATTTTCTTTAATATCGTAATGGAATTTCATTTGTCTTGCGGTTCAACCTCACGGCGAAGATGAACATAGTCATATTTCCATTTGTTCAAAGTTATTACCTTTACATCCCTTCATAATTGCCTATCGATCTCGTGTAGGTAAACATTGTGGCAGCGGTTCGAATTCTATGTGGAATCGATTCGGCTTTTATCGAAATCTCAAAATCAGTTAACTTAAATAGTGAATGGATGCAACGTAAAATTGTTGCATACGGCCGACGGGAATCGGATTTGTTAACATTCGTTAATCTGATTGCGCAGCGATTGTTTATGTCTCTTAATTCATCTTCTGTACACTCAAATTCAATTTATAATTTTAATTTCTATAGATGGGAGGTAAACGTACAGGAAACGAGTAACAGTGTTAAACAAGAACAAATTAAGTTAACAAATTAATTCTATAAGCCAATTTATGTTAATCAAGACCAATACTTTAATCCCTATGGGAAAAAGAAAATAAAATGACGCATACATAAACGATCGTGCTAGTTAGTAAGAATCAAAAAGGATATCGGAGCACGCTTGCATCCGGGCGCCGAGCGAGCGGTGCAGCGGCCGCGCTCAGTTGTTCTCGGGACCTCGCTACGCTCGCCCGTCTACGCACGCCTACGCCGTAGCGCGAGTGCTACGAGCCACACTTAGTGTTTATTGAACTTGCTACGTAACAAATAAGTGCCTCGACTGTTGCGTGCGAAATAAAAGTCATTGTGCAAATAAGTACTGAACAAGATTGTGTTTACGTACACTACAGTTTAATTGGATTATTTATGTTCCAGGTAAGTTTTCTATTTATTGATCCTTAAAGTATATTTTTTTAAAGTTGTCTGTTTATTTTTTTAAATTGGAATTAGAGACTTGTTTTATTTTTTTCTTTGAAGGCGGTTAGATTATTACAACAAGCGACCTTTCTAAACGAGCCAATTGATATCATCAGAATTATGAGGGGAACGTAATCTAAACCGACCTATTCACGAGTGTAAAATAAGCATAAGTTATTTTTATAAGCATAAGTTATTTTTATAAGCAACCCTTTACTGTGTATTTAAATCTAAATCTAAAAAATACCCAATTCACAGGAAAATTAAGCGGTATTGTTATACAAAGCTTGAAGGTTTATACTCTAATATTTCTTTATTACAGAATGAGCGAAAGTTCTACCCATTCGTAACATAAACGAGGCTTGTTATATTGTAAATGATATGAACGAATGAATATGAAGTGCCTAATTGTGCGTAGATACACTTATACATATTCAAATTAGAAAAAAGTCGGTATGGAGCGCGTTAATATTCGGGAATTTTCCCACAAATTATGTCTTAGATATGAGGCTTTAATCCAAAGATTGTTTATTTTCTATTACATTAATATACTGAGAGCACATTTACACTTTAATCTTGATACTGCCTATTATGTCTCACATATTGTGGTGGAAACAAAAGCTATAAGATCATATTTTATAATTAAATTATTTAAAAGTTTGTTATGATTAGGGGGGTTTGCTAAGTAATAGCAGCCGTACGGGGCGATCGATTAGGTTAAGGTACGTTCGCCGTGGTTGGTCCATGGATGGGTGACCATCTTTACATATCAAGACTCCTCCTTGCCTTAGAAAGCACGTTAATAAGCTGTTGGTCTCGGCTTTCATTCACGAATCTTTGGCAGTCGTTATCATGGTCATCAGAAGCCCGAAAGTCTGACAATTAGTCTTACCAAGGGGTATCGTATTACCCAGTAACTGGGTTGTGGAGGTCAGATAGGCAGTCACTTCATGTAAAATACTGGTATTCAGCTGTATCCGGCGAGACTGGAAGCCCCCAACGTACCTGTTTGGGAAAAGGCTAGGCAGATGATATGATCCTACATAATCACCACAAAAAAAAAACTTTCCAAGCCACATTACATTTGAGTACATTTACACACAACACAGTAATAATGGAAACATCTCCCATACTTTCACTTGTGTTCGATTGCATAGGTGGTTAATTGGCTCACCCAACAGGTAATCAAGTTAATGGTGCCTATACGTCAAGTTGGGCCATGTTGGGCCAGGCTGGGCCTCCCCGGGATCCTTACAAGGAGAACTTGGCTCGAAACTAATGCCCATTAATTGAGATAAAAATAGATCTCGCGTAGAGGTGAAATTGTTCTTATTGGGTACTAATGTTTTACCCAAAATTTATAGACAATGTATTGAAATTTATAAAGAAATGTTGCTATGGATGAATTAAAGTACTTGGACTAGGAAAATACCAGCCTCTTTATAAGAAACAACAAGTCGTAATGAGGCAATGAATACTTAGCCATGTATGTATAATTTAATGCAATTTAAATTCAATAACCTCACGCCTTCCTCAAAGGAATACGTAAGCAAAGGTGTATTATTGTTCGTTCACATTTCGACCGTATCCAATCACATATAATAGAGAGCGACCCCATTGGAATGTATCCGGTACAATTCCAATTTGGGGGAAATTTCTTAATAGGAAAACCTATTCACTCTTTGATTCCTCTTAAAGCCCCATCCTCTGAAGCCGTGCTGGCTGCAAGCTGATACAGTAAGACCTATATGGTGGTTAAATTATGTATACGAAGAAGGTATATGGTGGTTAAATTATGTATACGCGCAACCTGTTACCGGTACTCGATTCTGATCCTTCCTGTGTTGAAATTTTTCGTTGGTTATAAAAAAAAATGCTGTTTCATACATTTTGATCGTGCAGGTATTGCAGTTTTTAACCGACTTCAAAAAATGGGGAGGTTCGCAATTTGGATGTTTATATATCAATACATATTTTTTTAATGTATGTTCGGGCATATTTCTGTCATAATATAGACGGGTTTGCAAAGTTCTTTTTTTGTACGAAAGAAGTTTATTCCGAAATGGTCCCATTTAAATTTCGTAAAGATCTGATGATGAGTTTCGGTGATAGACAAAGGAAAGCTCTTCAATAAATGCCAGCAAATCAACCGCGATTGCTACTATCGCATATGTATGCATTGTTTAAGCAATCACACAACATAACATCACGCCTGTACCCTCTAAAGGGGTACGCAGATACCATGCAGTTCAGTAAACCACGGTACACCCTCATTTTTGTCAAAATTGTTATTGGGGTACCTACCTCTAATCTTGCAAGTAAATTCGGGCATAACTTTTGTTTCATAAAAAAAAAAACACCACAAAGTGAAAAATAACTTTTTTTGTCGGAAGCCGGTATCAAAAAACGAAAATACGGAAACAACGACACCGACTTCTGAAATTTTGATATACATACACATACATTTTGACCGTGTAGGTTTTGCAATTTCCTATGAAAATAGTCGATTTTATTTGATAACCCACGAAAACTTTCTACGCACATGATTCTAGACCCCCTAGGTCAAGAATCGTGTGCTGAATCCATGGCTATAGTTTATGCGTCGATGTATGTCACTCTGTATTATATTGGTGGTGGTTTTTTTAAAGTTTATAAAGTAAGTAGAACTTAATCTCTTTATTATGTACACCATAAGAATTTGATAAATGACCTGTTTATTTTCTATTAATAAAATTTAATTTTATTCGAGAACATCTATCGGTTTCTTACTAAACTTCAACTATATCCGACGATCCTGCAAACTTATCTCTTTTGTTGACTGTACATCAACCATTTAAATTTTCAGAAATGTTAAAATATTTAATAATTACAGGTACAAAAATTTTAAATGTTTACCAGTTCCGTTCCCTTTCATTATAAGGTAAATAATAACAAGTTCAATTATAATAGCACTTATGCGGGGTACCGCCCTTGTGGAGACCGGTATTTAATGAGTATTTATGATGAGCTTCTTCATTGAAACACTCACGTATTTAATAAATAACTTGAAAAACATTTGTGTCAAAATAAATACACTGTTTTTGTTGGATTTAAATTCATATAATGTACTAGCTGATGTCAAAGGTTCATTTAATTATAAGGAAGCGGTACAAACACATAAATGTATTCTATAATTATTTTATTCGGCAGATAAAGCTTGATTGAGGAACAAACATCCAAACTCACAAAATCATACAGTCACAAACATCGACGTTTGTGATTATATTATAGACTAGCTTCTGCCCGCGACTTCGTCCGCGTGAAATTTCGCCCTCCCCCCATTCACCCTCTTTGGAGTGGAATTTCGAAAAACCCTTTCTTAGTGGATACCTATATACACTTCACAAAGAACACAATCTCCAAAAATGTCTTTACATGACCAGCGGTTTAGGCTGTGCATTGATATAATCAGTCAGATAATATAAAATTCAAAGTCCTGTGATCCTGTCACAGGACTTTGAATTTTATATTGGACTAGCTTCTGCCCGCGACTTCGTCCGCGTGAAATTTCACCCTCCCCCCATTCACCCTCTTTGGAGTGGAATTTCGAAAAACCCTTTCTTAGTGGATACCTATATACACTTCACAAAGAACACAATCTCCAAAAATGTCTTTACATGACCAGCGGTTTAGGCTGTGCATTGATATAATCAGTCAGATAATATAAAATTCAAAGTCCTGTGATCCTGTCACAGGACTTTGAATTTTATATTAGACTAGCTTCTGCCCGCGACTTCGTCCGCGTGAAATTTCACCCTCCCCCCATTCACCCTCTTTGGAGTGGAATTTCGAAAAACCCTTTCTTAGTGGATACCTATATACACTTCACAAAGAACACACTCTCCAAAAATGTCTTTACATGACCAGCGGTTTAGGCTGTGCATTGATATAATCAGTCAGATAATATAAAAGTAAACCTAAGTACCAACCTAATTAAAAAAAAACTCAATAACAGAAAATAAAATACCTACCTACCTAAATAAACCTATTTCTGATGATAACTAATCTAAACTCAATAAATAAGCAAAATCCCTAAAAATCTATACGAATGACTAATCCTACCTAACAGATTTATAAAATAACCTACGGTCACTACGTACACTATCAAATATACTACCCATACTTTAAAATTAAAATCTATACCTACGACTTATAAAAATAAACCTAAATAACCCTTGTACTTAGTAAAAACTAAAAGGAATAAAAAGGTCGCACTGAAAAGCACGGTTTAGAATTGCAAGTAGCAGTTAAAACATACAAATTATAGAATGCTAATAAGAACGAACGCTTGCCACTCGATACGTCCGTTCAAATCAAAGTTCAAAAAGTGTAAGCCAAATTCAACCTTCAGCACTACATTTACAGTGCGGGTGACGTAACCTACGACAAACTTATTATTTGCGGTTGGTACAGTAATCGGGTCTAGGGATCGAATCGCTAAATTAAGTTTGTTTTTTATTGTATATACTTTTCCGGGATAAAAAGTACCCAGTGTGGTGCCCAGGATATTAAAGAATAATTATACCAAGTTTCATCGTAATCGAACCGGTAAGTTTTGGGTGATGCCTGAACAAACAGACAGACAAAAATTTTTTAATCACGTTTTTGGATTCGGTGTCGGTCTCGTAACAACCCCTGCCATTTACTTTTTTGAAATTTTCAATGTACAGAATTTTCACTTCTACAGATTTATTATAAGTATAGATTTGTAATTTGAACGAATAATACCTATTTTATAAAATAACAACAAAAGAAATTCAAATAAACTATTTAAAGACTAAAAGTCGCGCTGATAAGCACGGTTTGTTAATATCAATTATTATCTGTCAATAAGGTCGAACGCTCTGAACGCATCAACAGCCAAATATTGAATGAAGCTCGCGCTTTTTTTTTTATTGACATGACCACTCGCAGTTGCAACTCGCTAAGGTTGCCCGGACCTCCCGCCTTTTTATTATACCCTACCGCCACGACCCGCGTCGAGCGCGGCAACCGTTACACAAAAATAATCCATTTGGCATGATTCAGTAATCACGCGCGACGGCGCGATGGCTTATTAGCGTATTTCATGTATAAGTTTGGTGTTTCTATACCGATTACTATGATTCTTTTTTTATTGAATAGGTAATAATATTAACTTCTTTGAATTAGGGATGAGTGAGAGTATTATAAACGTAAGAGTAAACAAATATAATCAGAAAGCTCCGAACTGCTAAGCTATCGGTACTTACACGTGTTGTTGTGAGTCAACCATAAAAGATAGACATATGCTGTTGCGGGATATTTTTTAGATAATTTCATGTAGAACATTTCCGTCATAAGTGATTTCTATGTAGCTTTAACCATTAAGGCTGCTCACGCGATGGAAGCTTAAAAAATGGAGCAACTTCTCCCGATTTCCCAACATTTCCTTTCACTGCTCTGCTCCTATTCATTCTAGCGTGATGAAAAGTATACTATAACCTGACCAGAAGTATGAAGAATAATTGTACAAAGTTTCGTTAAAATCAGTCGAGTAGTTTTTGTTTCTATAAGGAACATAGAGACAGACAGACAGACAGACAGACAGACAAAAATTTTACTGATTGCATTTTTGGCATCAGTATCGATCACTTATTACCCCCTGATAGTTATTTTGAAAATATATATCATGTACAGAATTGACCTCTCTACAGATTTATTATAAGTATAGAAAAGAGAGAGAGTAAAAATTAAAGTTCATCAAAAATCCAAATCAAATCATCCATAATTTTGCAAACGTAGGTCAACTTTTGTAGGTAATTACTTTTTTAGGTCACATACATCCAACTTTCATTTTTAAAATTAATAGGATTTCTACCTAAATACACGTCGTGGCTTCGAAATTCGTGTCGCAGTGGCTAAATAAATCATATAATTTTACAACTATTACTATATTGAATAACAATGCATATTTTATTGAAGCAGGAAATATAAAATTAAACTCACCAACATCATTAACAGCGGAGTCAAATGACCTTTATGTCAATAGTTGCACTTTGCTTCCGAAATAAGCAAATTAACTATTAAATAAGCAATTTGTATTTATTGCATTCAATGTAGCTATGAAATGCGATATTGTTGAGAAATTGTGTTGTTGCCTGATAATATAGATATTGAATACACCCAATATTCGAGCCTTTCAAACACGTTTATGTCCAAGTAAAAAAATCTGCCTAATCTTTTGGCAACTATGGGGTCGGCTTCTAGTCTAACCGGATGCAGTTAAATACCAGTATTTTACATGGAGCGACTGCTTATTTGACCTCCATAACCCAGTTACTGGGTAACATGATACCTCTTAGTAAGACTGGTTGTTAGACTTTTGGGTTGACTCGGTAGTCGTTACCGACGTAACGACTGTCAAAGATCTACGAATAACAGCCAGCGGCTTAACGTGTTTTGCGAGACACAGAGGGTACTCAACATGTAATTGATGGTCACCCATCCACGAACCGGCCGCGGTAAGTGTAGCTTGACCTTCGATCGACTCGTGCGGCTGTTGTTATTTAGCCACGAGCCCCTTCGTTTATGTGTAGTGCATTCTAAATAAAAATACATCATGACGTTTATTACGACCGGCATGTTTTCTGTTCTCATTATCAAATAAATAAAAAAAAACTAACCTTTTAGTATAAAAAAAACCTATCAATAAATAAACATAGGCAAAAGCAAGCAAGTACTCCCAAAGGAAATAAATCAACGAGAGGCTTGAAAGCAAATGGAGTAACAGCAATTTGATTACTGCACTTCTAAGGTTTCCCCACCTTTCGCTCGCACAAGCAATGAGTTTTAATGTCATGCATCTTGCTCAAAGGAATGCCTTTACATGGTGGAACCTTAATAAAAACGGTTCACTGGCTCCCTCGATTAGCTGGCATACCGTAAAGACAGTGAGTAACGATTATTTCTTTATATTCTTTACAACTTTTATCACTGGCATTTCGTTAACTTTTTGTTGAATTTATACCACAAGAATAGATTAATATTCTACGAGTTAAAATACCTACCAATTTGCGGGTAGATTAACTGCAATTTTGGTTTTAGGCCTGCCAATGAATGCGCGTTATGCTAGTGTACGATAAACTACGATTACATCGATCGTTTAGTATTTTGGACAATATAATTCGAATATATAGGTATCCTTTTTGAAAATGTATACATTCAACCATTTTATTTTAAACACAAACCGTCATATCACAAGACGAGTTCTAACTATAGAACTAAACCTAGTTTAAACCTTTGACCCAGTTACTGTATTTTGAGCTTTATTTCGATAAACGTAAAGTTCTTAATGCAAAATTGACAACTTAGACTCGGGTACGTCAGTTTTCATAAGAACTTTAACTTTGTCGGTTTACAGTTCAAAATTAAAAAATGGCTCGATGTTTTAAACTTTGGTCTAACTATAGACCTTGTTTTGTAATAAGGCCGAAAATGTGTTGCAATTGTGAAATATTTTACAAACAAGACCTCAAACATTCTAAGTGTTTTTAAAATAGCGCATTTTAACAGCCTATACCTATACCTACGTCCTTTGATGGGTTATTGCAGTAAGAAGACCTGGCAAAGCTTTGTAGTGCAGACAAAAGATATATAGATCACGTTATTAGGTTTCTTTGAACCAATCTCAGGTCTGTTGCAATCATGGATTAAGTGCAATGACGATACAACCTACCTCTACTCACGATAGCTTCTAAATAATGGCGGATTGTCCGCCATTCACTATTGTGATACATTTCACTTAGCTGATCCACTACTCTGTGGTATGATAAGCAGGTGGGTATGATCTTTCTTTGTCTTGCACTTTCCGATCAATAATTTGTTGAATGGGACCAAGTTTATTCTGAAGTGCATTAATAGTTCAGCTTTGCGATGAAGTTTTGAGTTTAATGTAATATAATTTAGTTACGTTATGTCTTCGCAAGTACGAGGGATAGACCACTGGACGAGTGCTCCTTTGATCAAGTAGAATAGCACAGTAGTCGTCGTGTTCATATGGGTGCCTGAGAATCTGAGATATCTCCTATATATTAGTTATAATCAGCCTATAATGTTCCCACTGCTAGGACACAGGCCTCCACTCTTTGAGAGGGAGTGGGCTGTAATCCACCACGCGGGCCCAGTGCGTGTTGGTAGATGTCACATATCTTCGGTTTTTGGTTTTGGGCCATGCCGGTTTCCTCACAATGTTATCCTACAGCAGTGCTAAAGAAATAATTTACACAAAGTAAAGCGCCTGTCTGGGTTAGAACCTACGACCTACAACTCGTAAGTCGCGGCCGTTACCACTGGGCCACCACTGCTGCTGTATAGTAGTAATTATATTCTAACTGTCGTTCTGCCTTAACAAGGTGGCGGAAATCAGCTGACAGTAGAGCGTATCTGCATAGCCTGGGAGCCAACAATGAAGGGCGAAGGATTAGCAGATTTTGATATTTGCTTATAAAAATAATGCAAGGTCACAGATATAATGAAAATAAGGTCAGTAGTGTAGTGCACGATGTGATATAACGCAAAGTCCATTCGAAAATTGTTGACATCCGTCCACTGCGCGCTCTAATCAACCTCTGACGCGGGCCATCCGTTATCTACGAGAAAGTGTGTCAGTTTGTCATCGCTGCAAAGTTATGCGTTGGCGCCGTGGTTGAGTGATGGATCGCAGGTTTGATTTTTGCACCGAGCATAATGTTCGTTTAGTTTACTGATAGCCAGATCAGAAGGCCAATTCTCGTAATTTAAAACGTTCAAAATCGTCTCATCTCAGCGACAAACAAATGTCAAAAACTTGTCAAAATGAGATGAAATTAGAGGTATTTTTGACAGATTGAGACTGAGATCAGACTGTGAACGTTCTTGAAATTACGAGAATTACCCCTCAGATCTCTATGTTTGTACATGTTAAATTTGTATTTGTAAAAGCATCTACAATACAGAAGCAATCACTTGAGGTATTGCAACGTTTTACTGAAATTATAAAAAAAAGGTTGTTTTTTGCTATATATATAAATAAATAAATAAAAAGACTAAAATTATGATAAATTAAATAATAATTGTAGCCAGGATAATCTACCAGCAACTTGCATACAGCCTTGTGGAATCGGAGGCTCCGTACTACAGGTATGTGCCCGACTCAGTTCTCGAAAATGGAAATATCACATTGTACTGGGATCAATCCATCATCACTGACATACTATTGTTGCCAATAAACCAGATATAGTGGTGATAGATCGATCAGAGCGGCGCGCAATGTTTGTTGACATAACCTTACCGCATGATGAGAACCTCGTGAAAGCCGAGAAAGATAAACAAATCAAGTATCTTGACTTGGCTCGCGAGGTTGTCGACATGTAGGATGTGGTGAAGAATGATAAACAAAGGCAATTCAACTTTTATAATGAATTTATTTGGAAGATTATATACATATTACAATCATAACGGATAATGTTAGCACTAGAGATGATAGATGAACAAGGAGCCGTACATTATACTTTTGACACATAACACGGCTACGCAGGCGTCCATACTTTCATCAGACTCAGTTATCATTGTGCCGATAGTCGTGACAGCTAATGGGTTTATAGCCAAGAGCCACGACCAACACCTGAGGAGGCTCTCGTTGAGCAGCTGGATCATGGGCTTGATTCAGGAAGCGGTACTTCTGGACACGGCTCGCATTGTCAAGAGGTTCCTCTCTCTGGAGCCCTGACCACCGGCAGCTTGGACCCTGTTCCCGATACCGGTGGGCTACTATTTTTTTATATTTTTAAATGTTTTTATATTCTAATGTTTAAAAACATAATTTATATGTATTTAATAAAATAAAGGAAATAAAATAATAGTAATAAAATGATTATGATAAATGGTATGTATGTTTATTGTAAGCTTATAACCTATTTTTGCATTTGTGTAGATAGGTACCTATTTTATTTTGAAAATCAATATTTTAAATTGTTCTTCTCAACCAAAGCTCCTGCCATCTCATCTCTTTACCAACCTTGGTTGACTGGTAGACAATGCCTAAGGCATAAAGTAAGTAAGAAAAAAAAAGTTTTTTTTTTCTTATATTTTTTTTGTGGATCGGCTTTTATGATTCTGAGGCGGTACGAAGGTCAGCTAGTTATGTATATTCCTTACTTTTAAGGATTCATAGTGCGTAACTGCCATGCAATGCCCACGTTCGAAAGGAAGTAAAAATATCGCGGCGGCATTTTATCGCGCACTGGATTTTCAACTTTCGGTGTTGGGGTGGGCGGGCGTTGAGAATCTAACAGAGCGCATCCCAGCGCGTCAAAAAAACTCAATGTTGAATTTTCAACTCTCCACACTAAGCAGATCGTTTAATATAGCGCGAAAAATATTGCCGCGGCAAAAACGCGCTCGTGCGCACCTGGGCCAACAGTACCAACTTATGCAGGCCTATGTACCCTGCAAACATTACTTGCAGCAGCTTATTACCTCACCAACAATACTCTGTACTCCTCTATATCTGCTTCGACATTTAATGTATGCCCCAGATAACTCTAATGGAGTTCGGATTTATCTACCTGATTAACTTACACGCTTGACCGCTGACCTAGCACAGACTACCTAAAATCAGGCATTATCCGCCTGATAGCCTATAAAACTCTGTAGTTCTCAAAAAGAACTTCACAGTTTGATTTATTTGTATGTTATTAGTGTCCACTGTGCCATCTTCCACAACGGTTTCAAAATGTTTGACAAAGATCCTTAGCGGACCAACTCTTTGTCGTGCAATATTAAGTTCTTAAACGATACCCCACTCAACTAAATGATCCTTTTTAAATAAAAAAACCCTATGCAACTTGTGTTTTGAAATATTATGTTTTTTATCACAATGTTAGGATTACCTAGGTGGTGGAAAAAGAAACTATGTTATGCAATAATATTCCAGATACGGAAGGAAAGAGGTCCTCACACCAAAAACGAAACCGTTTTGTCTATTACAGACATAACAGCCTTGTGTCTTATACCAAAGTTTTTCAGTAACAAAATTTTGATAACTTTGATTAAGAGACGGTTTTGTAACAAATCTGCTCGCCATAATTGTGTCCATAGGGCGATAGTCTGTTCAAGGAAGAGTCCCATAAACGTTACTAGGTACCTACGTAGTTAATTGGTTAAGCGTTATTCCTCACACAGTCACATAAGTGCAAGGTAGAGACGGGAATATGTCTTAAGTCAAAGCAGTCAGTCTTGACTCAGTCTGCGCACAGCCTAAAGCTAGCTATACACTTAAAATAGCAAAGTTCCTATTAGTATAAACTCTAATGTAATGAAATAGACAAAGCTTATTTTGGTGGTCCAAAGTTGACTAACGGCTAAGTATAAACTAAGACTGGAGACTAAGTGGACTTAGGAGTAACATGCGAGTACATTCAACGAATCTCTAGCTATTATTTGCTTTCTGATCCGTAGCATTGGTTACAAATTGTTTACAACATTTTTTAACGATACAAAGTTTTTTCTGAAGCGAGGGAAACACAAGGCTGTCTCTGAAACTTTAACAAAAATGTTGGTTTCAAGGCCGAAATATTAATATGCAAAAATAATACCACTTTAGGTTTGTTCCTACCTACTTCTCTTGGATAACTAGGTACCTACCTATGCTGATCTTATCTGGGACAATCTTTATGATTATAATAATGAGATTTATTTGAATTACATTATAATTATTAATATTCTAGTAATATTCATTTTAGACTTATGTACTCGTACCTACGTAAGTATATTCTCATATCATTTGTTTTATTTTATTAAGTGAATTGTTTTTTTATTTTATTTTCTCTTTTACACACGCTGTCTACATCTCTTTAACTACCTTCCTATTGCAGGTATGCTGGAAAAGATTTCTTTAGAAATAAGCATCACCTTTGTACCTATTTTTCCGTTCTTTTCTTCTTGTCTGTTTATATATGTGTGTACATAAATCCTACTAATGGATGGATGTTTGTTACTCTTTCACGCAAAAACTACTGCACGGATTTGGATGAAATTTAGAAAATCCATTTATTTTGGACAGACTAAAAGACACACAGTAGGTACATTATACATACATCAGATAAAAACAAAAAATACGATCAAATAAAAAGTGCACACACACACAGATAGTTATAACCAAGAGTTACTCCTGAGGGGCAATTCTCGTAATTTTAAGAACGTTCACAGTCTGATCTCAGTCTCAATCTGTCAAAAATACCTTTAATTTCCCTACATTTTGACATTTGTTTGTCGCCGAGATGAGACTGCGACTAGATTTTGAACGTTTTAAATTACGAGAATTGGCCTTCTGGTTATAACTATCTGTGTGGATAAAAATTGTATAATTTTTATCCCTATATTCCCACGGGATTGAAACTAATGCGGGTGAAACCGCGGGGCGTTGCTAGTGGTTATAAATAAATAAAATAAAAATAAGATTTGAATATTTTGTGTAGATCTAGATGAGGAATAATCTGATTTAAAAGAATTCAAGCGAAAGACGAGTAAGTAAATGCTGCTTTCCCCCATGAGTTGAGTAAGGATGTATGCACGTAAGAGTCAGCTAACCGAAATGAGGGCCAGACATTGCAACTTTAATATAAATACGCTTACGTAATTTGAGCTAGCAACGGTTTCAGTAACATGAATTGGGTACTGTAGGAAACAAAAGTCGCTTAGAATTTTTTATTTTAAATACATAACATCAATGTAGATAATAATATTAATGGTTTTACCGCCATTGTTAGAAATAGATGACACCAGACACTAACAGTATTCTCAGTGTGTTCGCAGATCGGTGGGATTCCCCGATGTTGCGGAGGTGGATGCAGCTCCACGCTGAATTTTAATTGTATATCTGTGTCTGTAATCTACCAACAATTGTTACTAACCCTATGGACTCCTGTCTGAAATAAAAGTTTTCTATTCTATTCTATAAAATCACGCCTTTATTTCTAGAAGGGGTGGGCAGAGGTGTACTTTTTAGTACTGCTACATTTCACCAGTTATATTTATGTCCCATGTAAAAAGAGGCGAGCCTACTGCCATCAACAGTGTAGAAGCATGAGGAGCAGGTGTAAAGTTCACTCATCCTCCATAGAAAAGGGAGGATCCTCCGACTCCTCAGAACCCTCTGGTGGGCTACTGCCTAACGATTGACATCGGCACGTTGTATTATGTTCTAGTCATGAGGTAAATTCCGCTTGCGCGATGCAGGATTTTGCGTGACGTCGCTCGGTGTGATGCGTAGTCCACATGTGGGGATGTAGACGCCGCCACAAACCCAGTAAAAAAACCAGACTCTGGGCTGCTATTGATAATTCCAGATGGAAAAACCCAATACTTACCACTTTGCCTGACCTGAGAATCGATCCTAGGACCTCATGCTTAACAATAGCACTTGCGACCACTGGACCAAACACAAAACGAAATATCTTGATAACTTTTACCAAATACCCTCAAAACTCTTAAAAACTTCGCGTTAATGAAGCTTTTGTGAATAAAGCATGTCCTAGTAGTTTTCAAGGCCAGCAAATTGAGATGGCAGTCTAGCACCTTTTGGTTTTAAGACATTTATAAAAATTTAAAAACTTGAACAGTGGTATCACTGAGTACAGTAGGAATATATCATTTTGATACCTACAAAATTATACAATTAGTAGCTTCTGTCCTCGGTTTCGCCCGCGTGGTTTTCGGAAATTATGCCACGGGAACGTGCTCGCGGGACAAAAGTCTATGTCCTTCCTCAGGATGCTATCTATGTTCTTGTGATATCGAAATCCGTTCAGTGGTTTAGGCTTGAAAAGGTAATGTAATAGAGACAGAGTTACTTTCGAATTAATATTTTGTTTTAGTATGGACGGATTACAAATCCAGAAGAAAATATACATCAACCTTACGATTGGTGCGTCATGTAGGCTTAAGTATAGGTACAATCACCAAAAGAGATAAGTAACCAGAGTCATCGGATATAGTTGTATATTAGTATAAAACCGATGGATCTTTTCGAATGAAATTTAATTTGATAAATGAACAGTTTGTTTCCAATCTTTTTTTTTTCGTTGACCTGTATTATCCCACTGCTGGACACAGGTCTCCGCCATATTTTTCCACTTTTCTTTGTCCTGTGCCTTCTCTGTCCGATAGGTTGTTTTCTATGAATTAAAATAATTTTTTCGAAAACATCCATCGGTTTCTTAAAAAGCTTCAATTATATCTGACGACCCTGGTTATCTCTTTTGGTGACTTTATAGGCAAAATACATGAAAGAATAAAGTATGTTAAAATACGCAGTATACCTAAGCTATTCGGAATAGACCCTTTCAACGGCTTTAGTATCGTCCTGTCCGTGAAACATATTGCATTTCAGACTTAGTACTTGGATAGCTTTGACCAAGTATGCCCAGACTTCGTCTTGAGAACTCTTCAACACACTTTATAGGCATCTCTAGCAACGACGATAGTTTTAGTTCAAGGAGGCTGAGTTGATAGGAGGTTCCTTCGCGTTTGAGGTCTCAGATTATTTCTGATAAACTACTATAATGTTAGAACTTACGCAGTCTTACTAGGAGATGTTTCTGTTACGTTATATTTTTTATAACATGAGATTTTTGCGATAAGAATTTAGCTGTTAAGTCAAGAACTTAGCGTGTTCCACGCGAACCTCAAAGAGATGTCAGCATCAGAGGAGGGGCCCGTCAGGGCCGAAGCCTGCCGGGGCAGCGGGATTGTCCGAAAGGGTTACCGCTACCCCGAACATAAAGGGCTAAGGAAAGAACACTGATGGGTTTTAGTCAGTAAGAGTCTGACATTCCCTTCCGCTCCACCCACAGCGGGAGGGGTATTTGATGACTTCCCATCCTAAAAAAAAAACGAAGATGTATGAAAAAATAGATAGCATGTGGCAACACTGGTAACTAAACTGCTAGAAACCAATCTGCCTTGCCTTTTCCAACTATCTGGGGTCATCTTCTAGGATGCAGCTAAATAGGAGTATTTTATATGGAGCGACCGCCTATCTGACCTCCACAACCCAGTGACTGATACCGGCTAGAGTTCCTTATGGAATGAAGTGATGGGTGACAGTGTGACGTGTGTCCTATAAACTAAAAAGTGTTTTTTCGCTGTCGTGTCGGACTGTGCACGCATTTCCATTGATTAAATCTTAGTTTTGATAAAACGACAACCTTTGTGCATTGCTTGAATTCTAAGAATGGATTATGAGACACAAAGCTTTGTAGTTTTAAATTAAAGAGACTTTGACAATGTGACCGAAACAACAGTGAGTAAGAAAGTAATTTGTGATTCTTAAAATATTAAATAAAACTTTGTGCTTTCTTTAGTTATTTAAGGTGGAGACCACAATACGACATTTCTTTAAACTGCGTAAGTAGAGCTCAACTGTCACCAATGAGACACAATTACTTTTTGTATTGTTACCTATCTTTATGAGATTTCGCAAGTTATTCCGGTCTGAACCCCTAAGCCCCCCTCCCACTCCACCCCCTTCCTCGATCCCCTGCTACTTCTTCTTCTGTTTTAATCTCGCGACATCGGAGCGGCTAACGACGTTCCCGTCTGCATACGAAAATTCAATAAAATGTATCTGTCGCAGCCAACTGGTTAAATTAGCCGTTCAGTTAACTGCCTAGCCTTTCAACTAAACGGCGGCCGTTCAACTAACGGCCTGAATGATATTCAATTACAGTTTAGTTTGGAAGTCTGTAACCAATCACGCGCGAGCCGAATTGGTTGCAGTAATTAAGGCATTGCACCCCGACCATGTGGGTTAGGTTAGGTTAGAACTGTGATCAACCGCGTTCGAGCCGAGGGAGGAAGCGAGGCGAACACTACTTCTAAAGGCCAGGCAGTTAACTGAACGGCTAATTTAACCAGTTGGCTGCGACATATCCATTATTTTAGTCACTATAAGTAGCTAGTCAAAGATTAGCAAAATCCATAGTCGGCCTATCACTACTATTTAGTTTGTTTGAAAAACTCACTTTTTTTCATTTCGATGTTAGGATTTCTTTGATAGTTCCAAAATACTCTTTTTTATTACTTAGCCTTTAATGTCCCACTGCTGGGCAAAATCCTCATTACTCTTTCCACTTCTCCTAAATACTCTTAAGCTATAGCACTGGCAATACTAATGTACTGCCAGTGTTTTCATTTATTGTTATACCTATTGTCGTCTCCACATTGTATAACGAGTTTAATAATATAGGTATAGTTCCAGTGTGGTAGTAGGGAATATTGTTATGGTTTAACACTGCCATGACTAATTTGTTTTTCAACTGCGAGACCTACTTGTTTTCATTAAAATAAGTAATAGCTTTTACGATCTAGTATTGCACAGCAGGGTCATGCCAATATATATAAAGTCTTTGCTTTTTGGTTTAATTTCATCCATTCTCAAAATATCGATAGTGTACCTAGTTGGAAGTATTTTGTTACGTCATAGGTACTCTATTGAAACACGGAAATTGGAATAGCTCGAAAATTGCGATAGGGTTTCACTCCATCACAGTGGGACCTAATACTATTACTGGCACACGAAAGGGAGTAAACAGACGTAGTTTTACAGTAAAGTGGTTAGGTACCTATAGAGGTATGTAGATTGTAGGTACATGTATCATAGTGGGTACTTAATAATAATAATAATAATAATACATTTATTTCAGACCTTAAGTCCATAAAACAATACACATTACAATTTTATACACAAAAACATACATATATATAATAAACATATACACTAAAAACAACTTATTTTAAATAATTGAATGATGCACGATGAGTGGTCATCCAGTGCCACATTATTGGACTGTCTATCCTATCGGCTATAGCCACCAAGCTGTTGGAGCTGTCGCGTACTCGCCGCATCAGGGATGCTATCCGTGTCCGCATCAGTGCGTAAAAATCTGGCACGCCATTCTCCGCGAACATCGCCGATGCACTGCAAAAGCGCGGCAGTCCCAACATAACTCTGAAGGCGTTATTATATTGGACTCGCAGAGCATTGTGCGAGCTTTTTGTATAGCTGACCCATAGGGCACACGTGTACATAGATTGGCAATACGCTCTAAAGAGCGTAATTTTCACCTCCCTAGTACAACGTGCAAACCTACGAGCCAGCATGTTACATCGAACTGCCAATGCTCTGCGTTCCCTCTCCATGTCCACATCATCGGACAGGCTATCGGTGACCCAATGCCCCAGGTACTTGAACTTCGTGACCCTGGAAAGTTGAGCGCCCCCCAAGGTGACTGGTGGGACAGTATCATAGCATTTGTTATCCGCTTTGAAAACCAGTAGCTCACTCTTGGTCGCATTGTACCTAAGGCCGTGAGCCACCGCATAGTCCTCACAGATGCGAAGAAGCCTCCTAAGTGCACTGATCGATGGGCTCAGCAATACCATATCATCCGCGTAGCTGATGTTATTGACGCAGTGCCCGTTAATGGAGCACCCGATATTGGTATTGCTGAGCTCACAGATCAGCTCGTTTACATACAGGTTGAATAGCTTGGGTGAGCTGATTCCCCCCTGCCTCACACCGCACTCCAACCCATATGCATCCGACAGGACACCCGCCCACTTAACATAATTATATTGGTTTTTATACCAATATTTCAGCATCCCAATGATATCGCTTGGGAGGTTCTTGACATTTGACAGTTTCCTCCATAGGCAGTCATAAGACACGAGGTCGAAGGCCTTGGAGAGGTCCAGAAAACATGCATATACAGGTGTTTTCCTACTTGCATAGTATTGAACAGTCTGTTTGAGGCACAGTATTGCTGTTTCCGTGGATAAACGTGGCTTAAACCCAAACTGGGCGTCGTTGAGTATTAAGTGCTTATCCAGCTGTTGATCAATCAGACTGTCCAACACCTTTGCAATGATGGTAGCCAGGGATATAGGCCTGTAGTTGTTCTTGTTACTCGCATCTCCAGTCTTATTTTTAACAATGGGTACAACAATAGTTTTAAGTAAATCAGCTGGAAGATACGAATGACTCACGCACAAGGTAAAAAACATTGCTAGCACTCGCGGTAAGTGTTTACCAGCATATAGCAAATGCTCTATACTTAGGCTGTCATGCCCCGGCGACTTGCCCCTCTTTAAGTTGCGTATGACAGTAGCTACCTCCCTGGCCGCAAACCTAATAGGCACGTCTTCGAACGCCCCCACCACCTCCGACCCGCCAGACGACGTACCTAGGGGAGAGACAACCTTAAAGGCTCTGCTGAATAGGTTGGCGATATCATTAGGATTACTAAGGCCCTCAACACTTACAGGCAGACCCGACCTGAAATTCAAACTGTTCGTGGCTTTCCAAAAACTGCCAAAATTCTTTGCGTCATGATGACTTGCAATGATGTTCATTTTGATTTGATCCTTATTATTTTGACACCATTTTAATTTACTTTTAAAAACCCTTCTACTTTCCATCATTTTTTCATACAAATCACCATTTTTAGGCCTACCAAACAACGTCCAGGTTTGAAAATCAAGTCGAGCCTGTCCGTGTGTGTCCTTTACATACTTATTCCAACCCGTTATATAACGCTTTTTGCGCTGTATTCCGTTCTTACAGTTACTGGTGATTGCACCTTCACAGAGAATACGCACAATTTCCGCATACATATTATCTAAAATGGTTTCATGTTCCTTAATTCTACATCTACTTTTACTACATTCAGTAAATTCTAAGGGAAAGTCTAAATTTTTCAAGAGATCATTACAATAGTTGCTATATAATTCAGTATGCTGCAAGTCTCTGTCCCCCCATGTTACTTTGTTACATATAGGTAGTCCAGGTGCAACTTTTGGCCTTAATAAGTTGAGATCACACTTTACAATTAAAGGTAAATGGTCCGACCAAAACACGTCGTAGATCACACTAGCGTCTCTAATAGTGTTCCACGCCGCGTCCGTCACTACGCAGTGGTCTAACCAACTAGTAGAACCATGTGCATCACTTACGTAGGTATACGTGTCCGACTCATCACCGAGCAGACAAACGTCAGCGCACCGCCACTGTACTTCAGCCGAAAAACTCAATAGTTCTTTGCCGAATAGACTATTCGGTTGAGCATTAAAATCCCCTAGAATATAGACCGCGTCCACACCACTACTATCTACCACTGCGTGAATCTCACTTAAACACTCAATAAATTCACTAAGATTATCCATCGATTGTGTCGGCATGTAAACCGAGAAAACTAAAAGAGATTTATCGCCTACCGTTATTTTGATAGCCACAAGACGCACACTTTTGCACTGCACGAAAGATATATTTTCATAGGCGCTCTTGCGCCACAGTATAGCAACTCCGCCATAAGGACGCCCTCGTAGGATGCCCGACGATGTATCTACCGCCGATTTTCCCACGAAATCGAACTGTGGGTCTATGCTGCTCAGAAAAGGAATGTCGTGAGGCAGCAACCAGGTTTCTTGCAATGCGATTATATCAGATGTTTGACATAATAGTCTGACATAATCCACCGATCTAGTAATAGATTTACAATTAAAACTCACAAATGTACTTGCTTTTGAATTAATTAATTACTTAATGGAAATGTAGCCCACACTTAACACAAAGTTTTTACGAACTAACATTTTCATTTTGTATTGACAGCCTTGTGAATTAACTTGTGGAAACATGTCCAACATGTTTCGAAGTTAGAAGAAACGTGGCAAGAAAGTCAAGATAAGGGCAAGTTGCGTGAACTTGTAATAAAATAAAGTTAACCGCTGACGTCGATGGCGCGCGGTGGAGCTACCCCCAACCTTATGATAAACTGATGGCTCGCTTTTTACCTGTAAATAACCCAGTTTGACAAGACTACCTAGCTACCTACTACTCTTACTACGGCGTAATCCTTTCAAAAGTTTTCCCTAACTAACGCTAACTTCACAATTTATTTTATCTTTGTTTCTTCGGTCGCTCGCTGGAGATCGAATAAGGCTTGCTTAAAAGTTTCCGAATTCATCTCTTATTCGAACCCCGGCAGTCAGCGTGAAGATTAGGTTAGTCAGTATTGATTTTTTGCAATTAATGGTTTTGGTAAACATTGACGAATGTTTGTTTCTGCTGGGTTTTTATAAAACGGTCTATATATTGGACCATTGTTGTTATTTAGGGACCTAATGGATCGATTTAGATAAACTAGTATTTAGGTAAACAAACTAACAGTTCAAATAACTCGTGTTAACTACGTCAGTTTATGTTATCATTAGCTCCACACAGTCGAACACGACCAACATCAAGCAGTATTGGTCATTAAACAAATATGAACCAACTATACGACACATCCCGTATGATCATACCCAGTTCAAACTTGCCAACCCTGAAATATCTTGGAACGCTCGCATTTTTCAAGACAATCATCTATTCGCTGAGCCATGAATGGACCAATAAAATGAAGTGTCAAAGGAAAGGCGCGGTGTCGTGCCTAACGTATCGGCGCCGAGTGAGGGGTCGCACTCCCGAGCTATTTCTCCAACACTGACAATCGAACTATTGCGACATAACACGGAAAAGGAGACCATTAATATTAGCCGCTCATACCGCTGACGAACACTTCGTGATTTACAGCCTCCGAGCTGAGTGGGCTTACAGGTCTAAATGTTACAAACACGTCTATTAAATCGTCTTACATATATTATAGCCAAGTTTACATCGTGCGAAGCCAGTTCCGCCTACACGCGTATTTCCTATGAAAAACAAACCCTTTATGTAAACTAAATGTTAACCATTTACTTTCTATTTACCCAATCATTTAGCAGTAGGTAAATCTATAATATAAAAATGAATCGCTAAATGTGTTGCTAAGCGCAAATCTCGAGAGCAGCTGAACCTATTTCGCTAATTCTTTTTTTGTTGTGTTCGGTATTGTCACGACAAGATTTGTATGAAAGAAAAAAAAATGGTTCGAAAAAAAAAAATTGCACCCGATCGAAGCTGGGGCGGGCCGCTAGTAGTACAATAAAATGGTAAAACTGAAATAAGATAAACAGTAAAAGTTCGAACAAAAAGTTAATGGAAGCTACTGGTTTTGAAACTCAAAACTCAAACTCAAACTCAAAGCATTTATTTCAATTAAACCATTTACAGGCACTTTTGAATTGTCAATAGGTCAGTCAGAAAATATGAAGCTAGTTGCCCATTCCAAAGCGTAGGTACCTATGGAGAAGAACGGGCAAGAAACTCCATGGACACTCTTTTAAATTATATTTTACAAAAATATTAGTTACATCATTAATGTTGAATTTATAATTATATGTGAGAACGATGTAAAAAAAAAAAAATATAGGTACGCGTTCAAGTGTCCAGAGTACAGCAAATAGTACTTAACAAAACAATAATCCAAAAGTAAAATAATTAAAAATAAGCCGAGGCAGCCAAGTGATGACCAGTCCCAACTGACGGCGCCCGTTCACGAACATGACGCATAGATCAGCACCATTCAGCTCAACCATTTTAAAGGGAGCTAAATGATCCAACACACACGCCACTGTCAGCGAGACATTTTAGTGAGCATGACATACTATCAGCCGCCAGGGCACATTCAAGTCAATGAAAGACATTATTATCATTACCCGGTAAATGGTAGCACTACAGTACATAGAACTCACATTTGTGCTATGCAATTATACAATATAAAGGAAATTGAGTTTATACAATGCAAAGATAGTCTTACAATCTTCAACAGCTCCAACAGTATTTTCAAGAGTTAATCAATTAGTTGTGGTTGTGGAGCAGGACCAGCATTGAGCCAGGCATCTTTATCAACGATGTAATCCCCTAACTTATAATATGCCTGCCTGCATAGTGTGCGTTTTATACAAGACTTGAATTTTGTCTCATTCAGTTGAAGAATGTGGGGAGGTATTTTATTATAACATTTTAAACAGTACCCCATAAAAGATGAGTCTACTTTAGCCAGTCTGAAACCTGATTGAACTAATAGGTCCCTATTTCTAGTACTATAATTATGTCTTTCACCTCTTTTGCTAAAAAGATGTAAATTTTTCCTTACATACATGATGTTTTCGTAGATATATTGACAAGGCACCGTCGTGATGTTAATTTCCTTAAACAGTTCCCTTAGAGAATCGCGCCTGCGAAGATTATATATGGCTCTAATGGCTCTTTTCTGCAGAATAAAAATAGAATCGATGTCTGCAGCCCGTCCCCAAAGTAAAATACCGTATGACATGATACTATGAAAGTAACTAAAATAAACTAGTCTCGCGGTATCTACATCAGTAAATTGACGGATTTTTCTGACAGCATAAGCTGCTGAACTTAACCGTCCTGAAAGAGATGTTAAATGAGGACCCCATTGTAGCCTTGAGTCGAGCGTGATCCCCAGGAAAACAGTTTTATCGACGAATTCTAGTTTCTCTTGATTCAATATTATCTCACAATCACTACCTTTGACATTTGGTAAAGAAAATCTTATGCACTTAGTTTTTTTTCCATTTAATACTAAATTATTAGCAGTGAACCAATTTTGAACCTGCATTAGGGCGTTATTTACGTCGTCAAAATTTGTAGCCCGTCTATTTACCTTAAAAATTAAGGAAGTGTCATCAGCAAATAACACCATTTGAGGTTGATTTCTTAATAAATGGAGTAGATCATTAATATACACTAAAAAGAGGAAAGGACCCAATATCGAGCCTTGTGGCACACCCATTATTACTGTTAAACCATGTGAATTGACACCATTTATTTGAACTTGCTGCTGTCTATCATTTAAATAAGAACTAACTAAATTGAGCGCAAGTTTTCCAAGTCCGTAATGCTCAAGTTTCAAAAGCAAGGTTTCGTGATCGACGCAATCAAATGCCTTGGAGAGGTCACAAAAGATTCCTATGGCGTCTTGAGCCTCTTCCCACGCGTTAAAAATGTGTTTTAATAAGGTTACACCGGCGTCGGTCGTACAACGTCCTTTGGTGAAACCAAACTGTTGATCGTGAAGGATTTTATTAGTGTTAAAATGATTGAGCATCTGATTGAGTATTATTTTTTCAAACACCTTGCTGAAAACCGGCAACATGGATACGGGTCTATAATTATTGGTGTCTTTACTGTCCCCGGATTTGTAAAGTGGTATTACCTTACTGTATTTCATTAAATCGGGAAAGACTCCTTGATCAACACACGAATTAAATACTAAAGCTAAATAAGGCGCAATAGTCTCAATTATGGAGGTACAGACTTTAATGGACATTCCCCAAACATCTTCGGTCAATTTGATCTTAATTTGCTTAAAAGCTTTTATTACTGTTACAGGGTTAATATGTTTAAATTGAAATTCAACCGGGCAGGCTTGAACGTTCGTTCTTAATAAATCAATTGATACGTCGGGTGAAGAATTTAAGGCTTCCGTCGTTTTTAATGGTGTATTAGTAAAGAAATTTACAAATTCTTGAGCTACTTCTAAGTTAGAGCTTATGGCACCACGTGAAGTCTCCAACGTGTAATCAGTGTTTCGTTTTCTATTCCTACTAGTTTCGTTATTTATAATTTTCCAAACTGTTTTTATTTTATTTTCTGCCGATTTGATTTTATTGCTAATGTACAGGGCTTTGGCAGATTTGCAAGTATTTCTAAAAATTTTGGAATATGTAGTAACATACTTGCTGAAAGTTTCAGTATTGATGTAAGGCTTAAGGCCATACAGCTCGAACAGTCTTTCCCTACTTATCCTTATACCTCTAGTTGCCCAGTCACTAAATATAAAATTAGGGCAAATGTTTTTTGATTTCTTTTCAAAAGTTTTATTGAATTGAGTGTGCACTAGTGAAAAGAAATCCTCGTACAATTTATTTGCATCACCAATATCATGGCACAGATCATTTAACTTATTATTTAGGATACTATTGAATCTAATTAGTTTACCAGTCGTTATTGGTCTAAATTGAATTTGCACTTTTTGCAAAGGTGTTTTAAACTTAAAAGTGACCGTTTGTCCACTATGATCAGACGGCAGATAATTTACGATGGCTTTATCTAAATAATCACAGTCGCAAAAGACATTATCGATACAAGTAGCAGAAGTAGGAGTTACTCTAGTCGGTTCTGTAAAAACATTAGATAAATTGAACGATTTGAATAGGCTTAATAATCTACTGCTATTTGAATTATTTTCTAAAATATTAATATTAAAATCACCACAAATAATTGCGGCTTTGTTATTTGATGCAAGTTTCGCCAGGACATCTTCCATCACTGACTCAAACACAGAAAAGTTCTGATAATTAGGGGGTCTGTAAACGCACACTACAACATGCTTATCTAGCTCAACACATGACAGTTCGATGCAATGTTCAATTGATAAACTCACTATGTCATTTCGTTGCTTTGATTTTAAACAATTTTTTATCAATATTAGAGAACCTCCACGCAGCATAGATTTACGGTTAAAACAACTGCCTACACTATAGTTCTCATAATTGATTAACATTTGGTAATCCTTTAACCAATGTTCAGTACAACAAACAATGTCAAACTTTGTTTTTTCTAAAAACATTTCAATTTCTAATAATTTGGAAGAAATGCCTTGAATATTTTGATGAAATAATTTCAAGGCATTCTGCTGATCTCCTTTTTGATATTTACTTATTTTAGAGCAAGAAGATACCTTGTTGTTGTTGTTAGGCATAAGAATATTATTACTGGTACCTTCTGTTGTCTTACAAACTAGTTTAAATGATTATCCGGAGTTAACCCCAAGACTTCAATGTTATCACCAGGCAGTGAGCTCATAGTGCGTGAGGGAGAGGGAACCTCCGTCGTACAATTTGTATAAACATTTATAGCATTTGAGCTACATTCATTCAGGCATACCACCTTATTATTAGTATTATTACTAACTGTTGAGGTGTTAATAATACAAGACTTCGACATAATACTTATGTCTGAGTTTATATAAAAAGCTAATAGCCTTGCTATTATGTGTCTAAAACTAATAGGCAGATACACAGTATCCCTAGTCGATTTCAAAGTTTCTACAAAACTGTTGGTGTCTAAAAATACAAGCTTGTCACTGTAATGACTAACTAAAAAGTACATATGCTTATTTAACATATGAATATAATTGTTTTGTCTATTTGTCAATTTTTTTAAATATGGGAAAGCACACAATATTGTTTTATTACAATTTAACTTTAACAACTCAGTTACACAGTCAGATATTTCATATTTTTTGACCTTAGAACTGTTACCTACAAATACAGTAATGTTGGTTTTAGGATTAAATACATTTCTTGTTACTGAT
This sequence comes from Gortyna flavago, assembly GCA_963669345.1. Lineage (NCBI taxonomy): Eukaryota > Metazoa > Arthropoda > Insecta > Lepidoptera > Noctuidae > Gortyna > Gortyna flavago. The sequence goes on from OY770131.1 coordinate 7,962,972, forward strand.
GCCATTATTTGTTTGTAGGTTGACCCTGGCATACAATTATTTTGAGTAGAATAACTCAGGTTGTTACTAATTAATTTACCTAAACCTCTTCCTATACTATCTGAGAACATAACTGAATCATAACAGTCATGACTACTGAAAGATGGACAACAACTAAACTCAGGCTGAACAACTTGAGATAGATCCTGTTTTATATCAGATACATCATAGTTAAGAATACACTCTTGAGACAAACACTCAGTCTGGGACGGGTTCTCCGTTGCCTCAGGCTGGACAGCGACAGGGTTTGAATCTTTCTGACAAGTACACTGACACATAACTAACTCATTAGCAGCAAGAATGTGTTCTTTTATTTGGTTCTGAGAACCTACATATTTAATGTAAAGGGAACTAAGTCTGCCCTCAAGTACCTGTATATCAGACTGTAGGCGCTGTGTATCAAATTCATATATTTTCTTGCTGTCTTCTAATTTGATTTGATAATTGCTTAACTTATTAATTAGATCAACACGTTCTTTCCTCAGTGGAATATTTTTGGAAAAGTGTTTTTGTTGTTTTCTAAATTGATTACATTTTTTAACTATTCTATTCATTCTTGCATATTTTTTCATTTTATTATGACTATGTTTATAACTATAATTCTGTTTCAGCAAGGAATCTTCAGTAAGGTCAATAGTTATTATGGAATGAGGGTTACAATTAATATTTAATAATTCATTGTATAAATGGTTTGTTTCTTTAACCTGATTACATTCTTTTTCTTTTTCTAACTGGATGATGCGACTATTAGCATGAATTAATTCATCTTCTAGGTCCCTAACTTTACTTAAAGCCTCCTCATACAAATTACTACAGTTGTTGAAACCATCCGTGACGACCTTCAGTTGATCGCGTTCATCAACAACATTCAGATATTGTTGATGTAGGTCTACTAGCTCCCGTTTAAGGCTTGAGTTTTTGTCAACTATTTTCTTTATTTCCTCCTCACTTTCATCATTCTCCAGTAGCAATTGGTCACACTGGAGTTTTGTGGCTTCAAGTTTTTGGAGGGCCGTTCTCAATTTAATGTCCATCTCCTGAGCAGTAGCCTTACGGGTCATCACAGGCATGGTTTCAGAATTTGTTAAACTGAAATTAGAATAAAGAAACGGTGAGAAAAGGTTGGACAGACAAATAAAATAAAGTTGAAAATGAAAGTGAAAATGGGAGAAGTTATCGTAGTTCAGTGGAGAAACTAGGTTGGCTACTGAATTCGTTTGAAGGGCTATTTTCAAGACTATATTATCAAATGGGATGTAAAATTTGGATGTTCTATATTGCCTTAGGATTTTACTTTTCTTTATGTGGGTAGGTTGCCTAGATTTTAAAGTTATTTGGTTTTTTGCTAAGAATGTATAACGGCAATGCAAAAATAATGATCATAAACGTTTTTATTGTTGTATATTATGTTAAAGATCAGATTAAGATTATTAGAATCTTCGCAATATTTCATTTTCTACTATGTAAACAAAGCGATTTAGACCCAACAGGGTGCTAATCAGCGAACTATTAAAGCTAAGACTTCACGATTATGTGTAACAGAGATACAACGACGATTGTATGCTATTTATTTTAAGTAAAAGTAAGCAAATACTCCCCGTTTTAATCCGCAGTTCGAACGTCAGCTGTTGGTTTTAGGTTACCGGTGTGTAACAAACACTGTGTATTACTTTATCTATTTACAGGAAAACAATAATCCTGAGTATTTATGCAGTAATACTACGTTTACACATAAAATTACACCTTAATTTTACTTAATTACTAATTAAAATTAATTTTAAAATACGGAACAAAAATTTGACATGTCACTCGGGCAGTGTTGTAACCCGGCCCTTGAGCAGTTTACAGGAATTAATAAGAAACAAGATGTTGATGGTTTCTATCGATATTACACTACTCACCACCGTGCTAAAGTAAATTTAGAAGGTATAATCTGTTAGGGAAAGATTCAATTAAAAAAGTACCTTCTTAAACAATTAAAGTTTATTGTTAATACATAGAAATAGGTAGGTACACAAACAAATAATGTGGCGAGCCACTACACTATATACCTTTCCCAAACACCTGGGCATCCACCCATACAAATAGTCTCCGTTCCTACTTGTATTGGTGAAAGCCTGCAATGAGACTTATTACAATTTCTCAGAGTCGCTATATCGAGTCCGTGAGATGAACCACTTAATAACTTCTAGCTCAACCGTTCAAGTATTGACCTTATAGGATTGTGCTCATAAAGGGAAAATAACGATTATGCAAAGCAATACCCGAGACACAATACTCTATAACAACTGGCTTAACACCTAGTTCCTACAAAGGCCTAACTCTCTCATATGATAAATTATGACACTATAGATTAACTCAGCGTTCTCTCAGTATAACAAATTACCTCTCAGTTAACAATCGAAATACCGTCAGTTGACGATTGAGTTACCCTCAGTTGGCGGGATTAAGTCCCTTGGCTTCGTTCACAGGTTAAACCTGTGAACACACAAATAACGTGGCCTACGGGCATAGAAGGTGACGCTGTCGTTACCTCGAGTGGCGAACTTCCCTCTTCACCTTCATTCGGCTAGGTAAGGCCTTCCTTACTGCGGATGACCACACCACAGGGGGTAGACTAGAGTCGCCTGCACCCGGATCGATTTCCTATCACCCGATCACAGGGCCGCACCGAGACATCACGAATCGCTCGCGCGTAGCTTCGTGCAATAAAGAAAAGGCTAGCATATAGCCAGACCTGTAACAACGACCTTGTGTCAGAACAGAAATGTAAGACCCAAAGGTTGACCCACAGTAACAAGGAAAATGATTGAATACTCACAGGGTTCAGCTTCTGCCGTGCTTATAAATACCCCAGAGGGTTATTAGGGCACATCCCGATCCTCCCAGGAATACGTCCCTTCAAGTCAACCTCTTGGCTCGTGTCCTCGATCGTAAAGGCCGGAAACACTCTTGTCTTTTTTCAAACCGATCTGACAGTTTCGGGAATGTTCTGTCACAGACTAAAGAATATCATATCGATTTCATAAACCTAGCGCCATCTAGTGACGCGTAAGCTACACTAAACGAGCCTGTACAGACCCACGATAGACGTCGCTACCTGTTGCGACAAATGTCTATTTTGCAACGTCACAGTGTTGCCACTTTGTTTTTGAAAGCGGTGGGACAATTTAATTATAAAACTAAGTTAATTTTAAAACGAAACCAACTGTTTAATCGGAATTCCGACCTAGTAAGAGTATCTACCTAACAATAAAATCCAACAAAAGCCAGGTTTTATTTTAAACTTTTAGAACAGATTGAGTAAAACTTTGTGGAAATAGCACTGAACATCTGCAATTCTACACATTGAACAATGAACGGATTCATAGTTCTCTCAATCATGCAAACAAAACGGACTTAAAAAAGTCGAATCTAGTTGCACAGCTTAAGAGCGTTTACGACGTATGGCACTTCACACAAACTTTCAAGTCCTTGTGTTTCGAAATGAATGAACAGACTTTAATTAAACTTCGTACGCATAAGCAGGATATAAGGGTCTAAAAATTTAGTTAAGAACAATTTCGAAAAATTGTGTTACAGCCAAATTAGACCGATATTAAATTTTCCATAGAAACAGAGATTTCCAGTTATCATTTTTTAAATAAGACATTTCGAAAATATTCTTTACTAACTTTTTACACTAACTTTGTATCCTGCTTATACGTACGAAGTTTCATTAAAATCGGTTCATTCATTTCGAAAAACAAGGGCTTGAAAGTTTATATGAAATGCCGTACGTCGTAAACGCTCTTAAGTTTAATATGTCAATTAATTAGGGGTCTTCCTCATTACTTAAGTTAAGAATGTCTGTGTGAGTTAAGAATGTTCTTACAGGCAAGAAATGGCATGCTTACATCAATAGAATGATAAAGTCACATCCAAAAACAGAACTAACAGTTGTGGCGCAGAATCTGAATTACTTACGCCTTTTCTTCTACATTTTACGATTGTTTATGTGGTTGGTTTTATGAGTAGGGAACAAAGATGCGATGGTTGGATTTTATGAAAGAAAAATGACATTATATCTAGAAAGAGGGTGGATGAAGAAGACGTGCTGATGATTTAACGATACTTAGTTCAAGAACAATGTAAAATTAGTTTAAGGATATTATAAATTAAAGTCGCTTTTGGTGTCTATCTGTCTGACCATGTTGATTTTCTAACTCCGAAACGGGTTTGATGCGGTTTTCAGCGTCATTTAGAGAATTTATTCCGGAAGGTTAATGTGTATGATACCTTCATATTAAGCTTACTTAAAACAAAGATATCTCGATGTTTATCAAGTCGTAAAAACCGTGCGAAGCAGGGGCGGGTCGCTAAGTAAGGAATACAAGATAGCCACCGTAAACATGAATCTCACGCCAGTAAAACACACACACGTCCAAGATATATTTAACTACTTTACACAAGTTTCAAACGTTACCAACCTGGATCCCATAAACAACGAAGCGTAGTGTAGCGCCGGTAACGTGGCAATTAGTTAGACAGCTTGCCAAACAAGCCGGGCTTGCAGCCTGCCGCTTGGATGTTTGCCTGCATCTCACACGCTCCCCGCAACCTATGAATCTAGGTGACTCGAATTGAACCCGTTTATAACTTCACGTCCATTTAATGCTATTTAAAGATCGAATGAGACGGTTAAAGAAGGTCAGATGCGAACGTTTTTATTTTTTCGTTTTTACCTGTTTCTTTTATAAAATGAAATTGTATGAGGGGTGAATATAACACGAGTATGAGTTTTTAACCAAAACCCAGGCGAGGTTAATAATAGTAGGTATCACACGAGTGTTTTAATAACTATGTAGTTATGTGCAGTTTTAAATACTAATTTATATAAACTCATGCAGTGTCAACAAAAACATATTAACGTAAATATGGCACACAAATTTAACATTTCACAATAGCAACCGATCAGCTAATGAGATGACGCGCCGCCATAAACAGATAATATAGGAACAACGGTTAGACGAGTCTAATATGCACATCATTTACAAATATTGAACTTGACCATCATCATCATCATCTGCCTAGCCTTTTCCCAACTATGTATGTTGGGGTCGGCTTCCAGTCTAACCGGATGCAGCTGAATACCAGTATTTTACATGAAGCGACTGCCTATCTGACCAAAATAAATATTGAACTTGACCAAATGCAGAAATACCTACTTATTAGTTTTTTTTTGTTGCAATCAATTTCGATTTGTATATTTAATTCATACACCTACATTAGGTATTATAAATAAAAAAATTGTGGTCTGCCGGTATCGGGAGCAGGGCCAAGCTACTAGTGGTTAGGGCTCCAGAGACAGAAACCTCCTCACGATGCGAGCCGTATCGAAGAGTACTGCCTTGTGAATAAGGCCCTTAATCCAACCGCCTAACTAGAGCCTCGAGAGAGGTTGATCGAGGCTAGGAATTGGCCATCAGGCCGTTGGCCGATACGACAATCGGCACAATGATAGCTGAGCTAACATTCCAACATGTCAACAACCTCGTGTGCTAAGTCAAGATATTTAATTTGTTTCTCTTTCTCAGCTTTCACGAGGTTCTCGTCATGTAGAATGGAATCATTGCACGGCGCGCTAATCGATCTATCACCATTATATCAGGCTTATTGGCGACAATAGTCCTGTCAGTAATGATATACCAATCCCAGTACAACATGACATGCTCATTTTTAAGAACTGAGCATGTCATGTTGTACTAATACGGTACCTCAGAATCCACAAGTTTATATTTCAAAGCAAGTTGCTGGCGAATAATCCTGGTTACTTGGTTATGACTGTACAAGTACTCGCCGTTAGTCAGACGAGAACAACCAGAGATAATTATGTCTGATGGACTCACCCGGACGGTGGCATGCCCGACACACATCAACCGCCCGTCTTTCATAATAGTAGATTCATATTATTATTACTTAATATATTATGTAAAATATAGTTTTAATAATGGCCAGCAAGTTTTTTTTATATAAACTTGATTTTAAAAACTTACTTTTTTACTTTTTACTTTTTTTTTCAAGTTTCTTAAGGGGTTGTTTATTCATGAGACACCAATTTGTTTATAAAGCTTCGTATATTGCCTACCGATACAAGAGGTTTATTTGCGTCGCCCACATCGTGCGTATAAATTTTCATATGTTTATCACAGATCCTTGATAGAATATTCCTAAACATGTAAGTAGCTCTAATAATTTATTGAAACCCGTGAATAATGTATAAAGCATAATTGGAATTGTAGAATGGTAACGTACCTGATTATAAATATGCCTAGGAAAATGAACGCTTACCCATAAGTACTTACATAATTAATTTGTCTGGGATAAAATAATACCTGTGATAATACAATGTAATATCTACACGATGCATATCAATCATTCGTGCAGAATGATTGATACTCTTGAGTTTCATAATTAAATTATACAAAAACAAAATTTATTTTCCCAAATAAATAAAATAAAAAAATAATATCCTTTATAAAAATTCTTCTTTTGAAAGATCAATCTCATTTTTATTTCACTTCAAATCAGTAGAATGTCAAAAGATTTAACCAGCTAAAATGTTTGATCGACCAAAATCCGAGTATGTTGCGAGGTCTTTTTATCAAATTACATGTGGAATTGAAAACGAAAAACAAAATATATTATGAGGGAATACATTAGGCATTTGATGACGCGAGCGGGTGCGCGGTGGGCGCCGTCGACGGGCGCACGCGGGCCGACCATTTATTGAAAGTCGGAGGCCAGCGCGTGAAGCCATTAGTCCTCTACACGCCTGAAAAAGTGTCGCTTTCGCTGAAACATTGCGCCAGAGCGCGCTATTCAATTGGCGAATGTATTTTATTCGGAGCCAATCGATCTCAAGACAACAAAACGCATACCGTGAATGGAGTGTCTCGCGAGGCGATAAATCACTGACGTCTACGATACGTTTAATGAAAAGATCTTTCTGCTATCGCCCTGTTTTATTACTATTGAACGGCACTTTGTTCGTTTCTCAAAGAAATATATAAGTATAAACGTACATAATAACGCCTGTAGGAGTGCCGATTCCGTAGCGCAGCAACTGCAAAACTTTGCTACAAATATTTGATTTTACTTTATTTATTCATTCATTTGGTCTTATGAGCTAACAGATTTGACATCCAAAACGCTCATACGATTATTTTTTTTTACAATTCAATTACACATGCTCGTCACATTATACAATACATTTTATAAAATAGCAATAATGTCCAACTCTTTAAATAATAATAAAATAAATTACAACGATAAATTAATACTTAGAATAAAATGTCAGTTTAGTGTCAATTAATAGTAATCAATTCAATTCATCTATTAGGTAAGTATGGCTATAATATGTCATTTAAAATTACACGAAATTTATTATACAACTGTCCCAATCCATCGGCAAATAAGTCTAGTTCGTGGTGCTGAGCAAGTATGTCCCCGATAGTGCGAAGTGCGCGGTTGGTGGGTGCGTGCCGCCCGCGCTTGGTGCGCCCGGGTGGCGGCTCCAGCAGCCGCGGACGGCGGCGGCGCGGCGCTACCTGACCCTTCGAGTCCACGATGCGGACTCGCTCTAGTATTTGGGGGATTTGTAGTTCTGTCTGTCGTTTGAGTTGTAAAGAAAATGTATTGTGGTTAATGGGAAAATATGGTCACCCAGTAATGATTTCTGAAACTTTATTGTGTACAAAACCATCTTTACCATCATTATTGATTACGTTGAATTTTAGTGCACCTTTTGCTGCAAGAATTTCATATAAATTTTTGTTTTGTTCCAGAATATTTAATGGTCACTTGAAAGGATGAACTCTACCTTAGAAAATGGCTACCACGTTACGTAGGTAACTTAATTTAGCTGAGTCAAGAAGAGTACAATATTTGGACAGTCTGTTTAAAAATGAAGGAGAATATAAGGAAGGCGCGCAAGAGCCGTCTGGAGGCGGTGGTGACATGACGTGTGGGCGCGTCGCTCGCTGCAACATGGCTACACAGCTCACCACCATCATTCTGTGGCTGGGAGGAAGTGAGTATCAACTGTTTACATTATACATGCACCCCTGCATTAACACTATACAATATACATGCAGTGACACGTTACCCTTATAAGGATTAATTCGCGACCGGATTCACGCACGTGCTTCACGTAGATCTGGAGGAAGTGAAAGAATTAGGTTTACGTACAAAGGCTTTCAGAAAACTGGTAATCTGGGTCATTGCTATCGGTAACAGAACTTAACCGACCTAATCACCCACAAAACTCGCAAATGTAACACCCACATACACATTTATATCCTACATAATTAAAACAGAGATACTTGAAACAAAGCCAAACGTTTACACGAGTATTATCTCGCAAACACTTGAACATGTTTACATTTTAAATCAGTCACCAGCTTTTCGCACTTACAGATAATATCGCGAGGAGAACGAACATTTATAATGAATTCTAAACGCGTATATTGCACTGAGGACGTGGATTGCGCCTCCCGTCACTAGATAAGAAACGTAATATGAATCGGATATTAAGATTAAATACCTACTTGGCTTGTGACGTCACTTTTGTGTGGGAATGAGTAAGTTGGTAGGTAGGTACCTACTTGGATAATTTTGAGAAATATTTTGGCAGAAATGTTGGTGTGTTGGTGTGTGATTGGAGTACTTTAAAATGCTAAACAATGCTAAAAAATAAAACTAGCTTTTTGTTTTTTGCAGTAGCCACGTTGAGTTTTAATTGGTGCTATGAAATCAATCAATGATATCTATTTGAATGTGTTGTAGATAATTCCTATCTATCAACTCAGTGTATCGCAGTGGTCATAAGCATCTTCCATCTAAATGTTTAGGGGTATAAATCTTTGTATGTGACAAGTTAACAAGCAAAGTGAACGCATATAATAAAGTTTTCCCTCAAATATTTCTGAGATAGCGTAAAAATTGAAAATGTGCGAATGTGCTGCCATCTAGCGAGAAAGTAGCTGGGAAGAGAGCTATTCAATCCCCTTAAAGCCTATCTATCAACTCAGTGTATCGCAGTGGTCATAAGCATCTCCCTGCACTGCGCCACAACACCCTGTCCTCCGCCATCCGCACCCAGTCTGTCCCAGCGAGCTACTTTAGTTAGTCGGTTCATCTAGTTGGGGGGCGCCCCAAACTTCGCTTGCTGAGTCGCGATCTCCACTCTAAGACTCGTCTGCTCCACTGGCCGTCTCTTTAACCCTGTAGTCCTTTCCAAATGTATCTGACGTAAATGTAAATAAATGGATAAGAAAACGTACCTGTGGATGACAATTGTTGATGATAATTCAGTGCTTTGATTTGATTATTTGAAAACTGAAACCCGAAATTTTAAATCACCTTCATGATGACACGTATTTAATCGAATCCTAAATATTTATTTATTCACTCCAAACATACAAATATCCTTACAGGCCAGAGACCCAATGCGATATTGTAGTACACTTAAAATAGACACAAGTACACAGTGAACGAAATGTTTATTTTCGTTCACTGCAAGTAAAATAGTTCCAATGCTTGTACACACGGCTACACATTAAGCTATGCATTTCCAGTTTTAGCTGACCTCGCATTGTATAGGTTTTTCATACAATCAGAAGTTAGCTTATACTGGTTATGTATAGCTTGATGTGTAGCCGTGTGTACCATAACAAATTCTATAGGTAGCTATTCTTTAAAATTCACCCAAAGTGCAACAGAATATGTCTAATAATTCCCATTTTGATATCCTAAAAATATGAATGGACAATAATGTAATAAATTAGCTTCTGCCCGCTACTTCTTTCGCGTGGAAGTCGTAAGATACACAATAAACTAAAATAACAGCCACATTTTTATAAAACTCCTTCGCCCGTCCGCGCTTTTGCTTCGTTTTCGTTTAGCGTTCCTTCTGACGTTTTTTCTTTTTGCTCGGCTCCTAAAGGTTATAGCGTGATGTTAAGACCCTCCTCAAGAATTGTGCTATGAAATGCAAAAATATTTTTTAGATTAGCGCTTTCGAACAAAAAATCGGCCAATTGCGTGTTGGACCACGCACAAAAAGGGTTCCGTAGTTGGGATTAATTAATCCCAAGAACAAATTTAATATTGTAGTTGAAAAACATGTTCTCCCATACCTTTCAACTGCAAATGTAAGTTCCTACGCACAATATTGAGAGACTTCTAATAGGTCTTCTATATGAGTATAAAACTAGGGGGGAGGGGGAGAATGGTAAATTTTCTTCTAAATATAACTTAATTATTAATTTATTTTCAAAATAAAAAATAAAAAATTTGAGACACTCACAGTAAGCCCATTCATTTGATGTGCCACACGGTACAGACCGCTTTTTATTTTTCTTATTTTCCTCCCAAAACTGACCCTCATATTCAAGATTAATTTATGTACGTCACACGTCCGTGCTTAAGTCACAGAAATTCATATGTGTACCAAATTTCAACTCAATCGGTCCATTAGATGGCTATTAGATGGCATTAGATGACAGTTGGACAGTCAGACGGGAGTGATCTTATAAGGGTTCCGTTTTTTCATTCGAACGTAGGTACGGTACCCTAAAAACAAATTTTTCAGCTTAGTATAGATGTAAGTTCTCCTTTTTTGTGAGTCTTAAATATGCAGTTCCCATTTTGTTATTCCAAAATACTAAATAGCCAATTCACTGAGACTAACTTGGATCTAGGTAACGCTCTGGCCGCTGCGCTGCCGCGGCTCGCTCACTTCGCACACTCGGCTCGCGCGCGGTTGTTCACAGTTCTAACCTAACCTAACCCATTTGGTCGGGTGCCCTGGCTTACTGCGTCCAAAACTGAGAAAAGGACAGAAGCTAAAAAGAGCGTACAACATTAGAATGTTTATAAGAAAGTTGATGTTATAACCTAAATTTTCGACATTGAGTTAATAATGTTACTCAAAGAATTATTGATAAAGGTGGTCAAATATAAAGTTGAAACCTCCTAAATACAGATATGCTAAGTAAGTGAGTACTAATTCTCTCTATTCAGTGATTGCGTAAGAATTTAATCAAAACAGGTTTGTTTACACTTTCATCAGATACTTTTACTCTATCTGTATTTTTCTTACACATAATAAAGTCGGGTAGTTGGAAACGTGGAACTATCAAAATTAACTTTATAAGTATAGCTATAATACGACAGAATATCACTATTATCCTCCAATAAGCCATTGTCACGGTGATCGCTAACCTTGGCAGTACCCACTTTTCTTTTAGCGCCGTTTTTATTACTCAAGCCATTCTTTGGACTTATGAATTTCCTTGTCGTAAATATTATTGCTATTGCCGATACTTTTTTCTCGTGTATTATTTTATTCTTCCTTTGTTCTTTACTGAGATAGCCATTTAATTAAAGCAGCAGTTTTACTCCCGCTATTCGGGAGATACGCGTGAGATATGTAAAATATGAAATATGTAAAGTATTCGATAGCTGCAGGATTTCCGTATTCATCAAAGTAAGTATATGTAATCAATAAAATCTTTCATCTCCTAACATGGAATAACTGTACAAAATGATGAATTATTAAAATCACTCCGGATACAATCGAGTTTGGAATCCAATCCCTTAAGTAAAGCTGATTATCGGGATCCTTCGTAGACCGGGCGATCCTGGAAAATTCTGGAAAGTGCCAATCTCTCTCGGCATAGAAGTTGGGTAAAATTATTGGTTTGGAACACGCAGCATTCATTTATTATGTTTATAGTGAGGCGAGCGGGTTCGGCGCACGACACTAGCGCCTCCGTGCGTCACTAACGTATCTATCTTAGCAAAACTTTTACTGAATTATTCACCTCCTTGACATTTATGGCCAACTAAGAGAAATGTATTTGGAAATTAAGTAACCAGATTACGACATGGGCATTGTGGATGAGACGGGAAGTTCCGCCCCATAAACCTATTTTTTTGGATTAAATTTATGTAGATAGGGTTGGAATAAGAAGTTTATAACTTCACCGCCAACACTTTATTATCATGACAATGAATTTGTTTATTCATAGCAATTGTAAAGAAAACACGGCAAGCGTTTTCATAAAACGAAAATAAAGAGAAAATGTAAACAATATGTTTTGGTAAACTTAACAGGGAGCTGCGGTGTTTTAGTTTTGCTGTATGCGGGTTTGTAAATTCCAATTTCTATGAAAACATTATATGATAATAATTTCACTAAAATGTGCAGAGTTGAAATCAATCCGTTCGTTTTAATTAAAGCTGTAACAAAGGACTCCCGATTAGCTGCCACGTAGTTGTGGGGGACAGAGAGTATTAGGTACAGAAACAAGTAGTTTCTCAGAGTAGTCAGATAGGAAACGCCGACCTCATCTAGTTTTATAAACAATATGAATGACGTGTAAAAGTGTTTGTGCAAACCTACTTACAAAATAAAAAATCATTTATCAAATCATTTATAATCATTTAATAGTCAATAGCAATTAAAAAGCTCGTTATCTTAACCAAATAAAAACTACTTATTTCATGTTAATAAGGTAACATAAAAGCAAATGTTTGACTAAATTAGCGCAGTTATTAAAATGTTTGAGTGTTTATTTCATACGTTGTGTAAAAATATTATAAATGTGCACAGCGCTCCACATTCGTGCAAATACTTATTTTAGATTCGCTAACCAACAAGTACAGTTTAACACACTCCAGTAAATCGAAAATTAAGCCCTTGTTTATCGCTAAAACGTACGGCAACCAAACACCTAAATACACACTTTATTCTTATTTAAACAGAGGGCAACGTTGAAATAAACTCATTTCAAATAAATATTAAACTCGCACCGAGATGAAATATTATGATGTGGCTGGTACCGTAAATTGAATTTGGTTACATTGTAATGAGTTCATGTCGACGGGAATTGTGTATTCGCTTGATCTTGAATTCGATCACGTAGCGTTCACTTGATTTATGTATTCCGACCACCTTTAGTATAGCTGAGGGCCAAGATTTGATTACTTACGTCGAGCTGAAATTCTGCTCAGCGAACCGCTAACGGATCGACCGCAAACTTACCTATTTATAAGAAATAGGGACCGTGGAAATAAAATTGCTTTAAGGTGCACGTTTCACAAATAAATGGTTCCTTTCGTGCTGCAATTAATGACGTCGAGAAGGGTGAAATAAGGCTAGCTTCGAACCTTTTTCTCAACGCCTCTGTGTTTTCCACGTACTTCTTGAAATTAGTTTACTTTTGTAAAATACGAGTGTGTACAGTTAGCAAAATGTTATTTTAAGTCATTTAGGACCCTGTGTTAGTTCAAAATTGCTTTAAGCCGTTGTTTTATTATGAAACGAGCAAACAATAATTATTGTAGATTATCATACAAAAACTGTTATATTGTATAATTGTAATTGTGTAGAGAATAATAATGTACAGATGTCATGCATGTCTCATTAGGCTGGTCTAATGAAAATGTATAGATAGACCAAAAACAGATGGCACTTGGTCGATCTCTCGAATATCTCAATGGAGAATGTGGAGGCAAAGTTCACAACGAAATATGCAGACGGTCACTGTTCATGTAGGTACGTTGCATTATAAAATCATACCTACACGTGCACTCACTGGAAGTTCACAGATGACGGAAATACGTATTTAGCAGTTTTGAATAGATAACCAGCACCATAGAGTTGCGGAACAATTATCAATCTCAATAATTTTGAAAGATATTGCTAAACCATTGCTTCATAAGTTCCAAAAATGTGTCTGCTCAACAACGTAAATAGCGCATGTCGTTGAATTGTCAAAAAAAAAAACATACAACCGAATTGAGAACCTCCTCCTTTTTTTGAAGTCGGTTAAAAATGAAAACCATTGGTACTGATAGTGTGTTACGCATTAACCCCGCAGAATAGCTGACCATTCTCCGGATATAACCCTCCAGCCACTTACCTACAGCATCTATGGGAAGCGATCCGGTAGTATTATAGCTGATACCGCTCTATACAGAGTGCCAGGGACATCGACGCGTAACCTGTTACCTTGGATTCAGTACCTACATGATTCCGAACTGCACTGCGTTGAAATTTTTCATCGGTTATTAAAAAAATATAGCTGTTCTATACATTTTGATGAATATATAAAATATATAGTATCTATGAAAAAGCGTTTTTTTTAATAATCGATAAAAAAAAACTACGTAACGTTTAGAATCATAATATGACTCGAAATACACGAGTGATTTAGCTCCAAATAGGAGAGCAAAGTACTACTAAATACTCCCAAAGTAGATACAGTTGACCATCCTCTCGAAATAACCCTCCAGTCACTTACAACATCCACAAGAAGCGATCCGGGGTAGTATTCACAGCCGCACTATATTACAGCTACTTGAAATACACGTGTGATCGTTATCCTACGTCAAACTGCGGTGGCTTTGATCGGTAAACTGCGACCTCTATAAGCTTGAGAGGTAAAAATAGAGGTGCGATGCATGACACGCTCGTTTAGATAGTATTTATCGAGACTTAAGTGCCATACCTGTGTGTGTGTAGGTATTACATTGCTTCATGGAGGGAGGACTTCGTGCTAAATCGGCGTCACAGAATTTAGAAGTCAAATGTTCTGGGGTGAGACTGTGATGAGAATAAACTGGCTGTTGGTACCATGTCGCAGATAGTATAATCAGCCCATAATCTTCCCACTGCTGGGACACCTCGCTTCCACGCGGGCCCATAGCGGATTGGTAGATTTCACATGTCTTAGAATGTTTGCTTCTAGGACATGGCGGTTTCATGATGATGTTTTCCTTTTCCGTTGTGTCGTGGATGGTTGACTGTTATTTCATTTATCTTTTAACCCGTCGCGCGTCTAATTAGCAGACACAATTGAAATTTTATTATCGGTACACATGTTGTACGCACGACATGCGAAGAGTTAAAGGACATTTTCAGAAAAAAAAAAGTATTGAGCAAACCAACGAAGGTTTGTTTGTGTAATACATTATACGTATAGGTATTTCATACGTATACTTCACCATATTTACATCAAAAAAAAAAAACACAATATTCTCATCACACATAAACATAAAGTTTAATTTATAAATTGTGCCCCTTAGATTAAATCATTGAATGACTGCACCAACAAAATATAATTTGAATTACAATAGCATATTAATTGTTATCACATTGTTCGGCATCCCAATCCTAAGCGTACTAATTGCAATATTGTTACCTACTAGTTCGGAAATACATTTGTAGGCATCACTCGTGTACCTATTACCTGTGCCACAGATAATATAATACTCTCCTGTGCTAATATTTGGACACATTCAATTAAGTTCGTCGGATTAGATCGAATTTTAGGAATCTGCGCTCTAGAAACTCTCACCTTACTGTAGGAATTTTGGTATGCTTGCAAATTCATAGGAAACTACACTTTGGGACGAGAAACAAACTTTCAAACTGTCCGACTTCTTGACAATTCAAAAGTACCTGTGTCGTCTAATTGATATAAATACTTTAACTTGAAATTATTTTGGTAACTTTTGCTGTTCGAAAACAAATTAGATCATCGATTCTTATTGCTAGTATAGATGTAAACAAACCTACAGTGCCTAGCCGTAAATATAACACATTGACTCTAGAAAGAGACTGTCACATAGATTTGATTGTCAGAAACGACAATCTACAAAGTCTTCTTTTTCTTAAGCCACATACGGCCGGGCACTGAACACATTTCTATGAAAAATATTCAACGATATTTCCTTCTAAGATGATATTTCGGTGAACAGGCGTGTTAGGTCTCCGCGACATCCAGCTGAGCGTGCCCGAGGCGGTGGGCGTTGGCTCCAGTGCGACCCTGGGCTGTCGGTGGGCCCTCGACGTGGGCGAGACGCTGTACACCGTCAAGTGGTACCACGGTGCCCAGGAGTTCTTCCGCTTCGTGCCCAAGGAGCTGCCCAATACGAGGGTCTTCTCACAAACAGGAATCAGTGTTGATGTAAGTGTAACGTCTTTTTTACCAGCATAATAAGTATTACGTCATCCCAACATGGGCTTATTATAAGCAACTTGCGCGTTTCCTGTTAGTGACTCAGCAATATGATTAAGCGTTGCTAAGTCGATTTCCGTATAACCAATGGCGTAACTAAATCCTTGTATTAGACTTGCTAAGAAAAAAAAAAATGCGAGCGACAGTCCCGCGAACGAATCAAGCGGCATAATCGCGCTACTTACTCACTATAGCAGCCCAATAGGAAACCCGTCTTTATTCCTAATATCCCGGAATCGAACTGATGCAAATTGAATTTAATTAATCAATCACATTGCCTGGATCAAGTCAAATTACAGCTCAAACGGATTACCAAATCGAACAAAGAGAAGATTGTGAGAGCAAGATTAAAGGCAGTTCTCTGTGTGATGATAAATACGCAGATTCGAACGTTTTACTGTAGTTTATTTTTAATATAAGTATTACCGAATAAAATTTTCATCAAAGGGGCCACAAAAGTCATTAAAATATGAAACTGCAAAATTACCTTTAACTTGTTTAACTATGTTAATAAAAAAGTAAAAAGAAAAGCCATTACTTACGCAAATGGCTTACTTACGGCGAAACTATAAACATCGTCATGACAGTGATTATATATGGGTCAATGGCTCTGCGACATCTTGCTAGTTCGTTAAACTGCTCCGTAAAGAGGGTTGAAAAAATCACTTAAGAATATCGTCGAGCGGCCGCCACGTTAAACCTTTAGCGTCTGGCACGTCGCCATATCCGAACTATAACATTGTGCCAAAATAATACATTAAAAACCCTTTTGGAGCATAACGTATAGTCAAAGTTTGCATCAAGGCGTCATCGGGCGTACGTCGCAACAGTCACGCCTCAAAACGCCTCGCAGCCCTTCAAAATCGGGTCAGACGTCTCTAAGCGCGGGACGGGCATGATTTAGTTCGGCGGTTTCTCAAAGTGGACTGACTTTCCGAAAGATGTATCGAAGTTTTTAGCTCTATTTGAGTCCCTAGCAGCTGCGTACGGTAAAGTGCACACGGCTCCTTGTAATGGGATTATTCGCTGAATCACGTATAAATTACGCATGAGCACATTCCAGCGACCACCACCTGAAATCAATGATACATTGCTTCGGCTAAACTTTACTATACGAACCGATCCTGTTCACAGAAGGACCATATTCCGAACGTGTTAGAGAGTATTTTGCTACCACTGGTTCTACACATAAAATTTTATACGGTCTCTATAATCCTTGTCATAAAAGATAGCTTCAGCATAAGCGCACACCATACTTACATATTAATGTTTGTTCTTGCATGTCCCTTGTTTACTCTTTATTATATTATTTACAAGTTTGTCAATGTATTTTGTGAACAGGAGGGACTAACACGAATCTACCAAAGAGTTTGTGCGTGTTTAAAAGCTTCTGAAATAAGGAAATCGAACTCCTGAAACTTTTTTGGAAAGTAAAGTATCACAGATTTATAAAACATTTTCCGCGACACGGCATCCTTATCGTGAGCTTATTTGAAAACATCATATTCGTATCAGAGAGCGCTCACCTTCATTTTACCATATTTTAGTGTTTCGTTCAAAAAGGGTGTAAACAGGTTTGGTTGACTGCCAATTTTGGTACAAACTTGTAAATGACTCTAAAATACGATTACAGTTATTTAATTATTTTCAAAAAGACTTGCGCTACAAATAAATACAATACAAACTAATTATATTGAAGTACTATTTACACCTTTTACAAAAATAAATATTCATGACTGGTAATATTTAGGTATTTGAATGAGTATTAATAGATGGATAAATTATCTATTGCGAGGTTACCGACCTTGTATGTAAATGATTAGCGTTGGTATTTTCCGTGTATTTTTAGTAATACACTAACGAATGTATTATTTACTAGCTTCTGCTCGCGACTTCGTCCGCGTCATATTTGACCCTATTAGGGGTGGAATTTTGAAAAACCCTTTCTTAGAGGATACCTACTCTTCACAAGGAACACTCCCTCCAAATTGCATGTCTCTAGGAACAGCGGTTTAGGCTGTGCGTTGATATATCAGTCAGTCAGTTATGGACTTTGAATTTTATATATTAGAAGATGTAGAGTTTATTCATAAACTGGCTAGATAAATTTATGACTTTTTTAATTTTAAACGTAAGTACTTCTATAGAATATTGTTGTAAGTATTTAATGATTATTAATGTTCAAATCTTGGATTGGTACTGATCTAAAATGAAGGAAATTATTATGGCACTTAGCAAGCGTAATTATTCTTTGCTATATGAGACCTTTGGTAACCCATTGTTTATTATTATTAGAATAATCGGGCTGTAATATTACCTCTGCTTTGACACAGTCCTCCTGTCTGTTAGAAGGAGTGGTCCGTAAACTTACGACCCAGTACGGCGGGGTAATAACGTAACACATTAACAGCTTTCATTTTGACTGTTCAACATTCATTGTGTTATTTACGTTGTTGAGCAGACACATTTTTCGAACATATGAAGAAATGGATTAGCAATATCCTTCAAAATCATTCAAATTGTGATTGGTGATAGAGGATATCACATGTCTTCTATTAGTGATTTTGGATATGCCGATTTTCTTACGGTTTTCTTTCACCCTTTGATGAAATAAATTGTACAAAGTACTTATACCTATATAGATTGAAACCCTGGGTCCTACGCTTAGCAGTGGCGCTTGCTATCACTTCACCGAGTCAGTAGTCTTATTATTAACACAAGCTATGTGTCCGATGGGACTTATTATCGGGAAAAAATTACAAACTTGCATACTTATCATTGTTAACGCCTTTAGGAAAAGAATTTTAAAAATCTTTCCTTAGTGATCAATTGTCACTAAGGAAGAATTTTTCATAATCAGCCTACAGGCTCTCAGTGAGAGGCAGTGCGCTGTAATCCACCACGCGGGCCCTGTGCGGGTAGATGTCACATGTCTTCGAATTTTTGTTTCTAGGACATGGCGGTTCCCTCACGACGTTTTCCTTCACCGTTTTGAGAGTAGGGTGATGAAATAATTTACAGAAAGTAAAGCGCCTGTCTGGGTTCAAAACAACGACTTACAACTCGTAAGTCATGTCCGTTGCCACTGAGCCGCCACTGCTCACACAAGGAAGATTTTTTGATATTTATCAAATTCAGAGTCATTGCAAAATTTCATGTTTCTAGACCCAGCGGTTTAGGCTGTGCGTGTGTCTGTCAGTGAAAGAAGAATTAATTTTAGATTTTTATTAAGTTGATGTCAATAAATAATAAATG
This sequence comes from Gortyna flavago, assembly GCA_963669345.1. Taxonomy (NCBI): domain Eukaryota; kingdom Metazoa; phylum Arthropoda; class Insecta; order Lepidoptera; family Noctuidae; genus Gortyna; species Gortyna flavago. Next base: position 7,982,336 of record OY770131.1, read on the forward strand.
AATTTAAGAATATTATAAAATATATGGGGCCGAAAGGTTCTGGAGTGGCGACCGCGTACCGGAAGACGTAGCGTTGGAAGGCCTCCCACAAGGTGGACAGACGACCTTGTTAAGGCCGCAGGAACCCGTTGGATGCGAGAAGCACAGAACCGGTCGAAGTGGAGGTGCTTGGGGGAGGCCTATGTCCAGCAGTGGACGTCTTTCGGCTGAAATGATGATGATGATAAAGTATATTATCCTTTACTCACGGGCAGGTGTCACGTTCTGGCGCGCAGCAGGTGGTGCTGCGGGGCGTGTCGCGCGGGCTCAGCGGCCGCTACCGCTGCGAGGTGTCCGCCGATGCGCCCTTCTTCCACACCGTCTACAAGAGCGCCAACATGAGAGTCGTCGGTAGGTATAAATTTGTAATATTACTCCTTATAATAAATGCAAGTTTAAAAAAAAAATGTCCTGTTTAAAAAAAAGTACGTGGGTCCAGTAATTTGTACTGTTACCAACGCGAATTGCTCACACTTTTACCACGCATAATTTAAAACATGTTCAATACTCAATCATATAAAACGTTTCACAATGTAATAGTAATATAATGAGATCATTATGGACACTGTCAGGCACTGCAAAGTAGGAAGTAGGACAGAGGAAGCAATTCCAATGAGCAATATACGTTACTAGCATCGTGTACAAGCGCCTTTAGTGGTTAGTTCTCCATCTCACAGTTTAAGCATGTGGCCTAGTAGATTCCTGTGCACAATAAAGTACAAAGTCCGTAAATGTGACTCGACGCGTAGCGCATCGTTTATCAGCTACGACAGCGTAGCAGGTGTAGCCGCGGCTACAGCGTAGCACCAGTAGCGCCCATTATTCTAACAATAATGCAAAGTTTCGGTTATAATGTATCGGGGAAGCCAAAGAGCACAAACCGGTTGGCGGGTAACTGGTGCAAATGTCAAATACAGCATCACGACATGTAGGTAACTTGTAAACGCAAACTTGGATGCGAACATTTAAGTGTTTCCGAAAAGGGCTAAAATGTTTGTATCCTATTATTCAGGTAAATGTTTAATTTTAACAAGGGTATCGATAAATATTTCTTACTTATAAGCTCCAAATGTAATTAATTGAGATTTAGGGCTTGGACGAAAATTAAACAGGCTTTTTTGTGATTACTCGGTATTACCTCTCTTACCCGTTGTTAAAAGTTCAAGGTCTATTTTTGGACTAAGTTCAGTTACGAAGTATTATATTTAATATAACTATATGGAGCTCACTCAAGCTGGGGCTAAGGTAAATTGAAGGGTTACTTTTATTTTAGTCCCTGGTCGTGAACCCCGTTACTAAGATACCGACTGAACTGAATAACTACATACATTACGAGTTGGAGGTCGTAGGTTCGAAACCGGACAGGCGCTTTACTTTGTTTAAATTATTTCATCACCACTGCTCTTAAAACGGTGAAGGAAAACATGGTGAGGAAACCGGCACCAACCAAAAATTCGTTTTTTTTTTGAAAAACCTTAAATGTTTGGTCCTAGAACCAAAAAATCGAAGACATGTGACAACTACCAACCCGCGCTGAGCCCGCGTGGTGATTTACGGCCTACTCCCTCTCATCGATAGGAGGCCTGTGTTCCAGCAGTGGGAACATTATAGGCTGATTATGCTGCGGTATGCTATAAATACATTCATTTGGATCGTCAGCATTACCTCTTAGAAGTCGCATGTATACATCACAAAAGGATTTATTTTTAAAGCTGTAACAATACCATTGAATTTTGAACTAATGTAATACGTTTCGTTAGTTTTTTTTGTAGCTTCATACAAATTCTATAAAACGCTTTTGACCGAAGTTTTAAATCGAGTTTGGAATCGGTATTGTGGCTATATTTAATTAAATTTTTATTACAACTGCTGCAACTATCCTTTCAAACCAGAGCGACGGAATATGCACGAATCCGTATGTAGATTGAGTTTCATGAAAGTAATGAAAAAAAGTCGGTTTACAGACGAAAATTTTACGTGATAACGTCATAAGAGATAGATGCGTCACAAGCCGAACGCTTAGGCCGATCGTGCCTCTCTATCGCTTGTTCCGCGCTCTCACTTGTACGCTCGGCTCAGGCGGAACGAGACAATGAGTCATGCTTTTTCGTGTGTGCAGCCTTCGTTCATCGATTTATAAGACGTTATCACGTCAAAAAGTATATTTTATAAGTTTTCTATTATATATTTTGTACTATATAATACTACTAGCTTCTGCACACAGCTTCGCCCACGTGGATGTGGTTTTCATGGCTTTAAATTTTTTTGCGTGTAACCATAGTTCCTTTTCTAAAATAAAAGTAGGCTAAGTTACTCCTTATAAAATCAGCTAACCCTAGTCAAAGTCCCGTCAAAATCGGTCCAGCCGGAGATTAACCGGAACAAACTGACAGACAGACATAGTTTTTTTTTTTTATTTACTTTACCTCGTATACTTTCATATTATGCATTTAGTAAAAGCTGTTATTTGACATTACAAACAGATACTTCAATTTTTATTATTTGTGTGTGTGTGTATATAGTATGTATTTGTATGTAATACGAGTGTGTATGTATTTAGATTTTTTGTACCCTCGCGTGATGCCAATATTAAATTCAGATGTTTTAGGTGAGGCTGTTGAGAACGTTGTTACTTAGATAAAGTTATCTATTCATACACGAAATACCTGAAGGGGTCATTGTACTCATCATTATGAACAGCTTTTACTATAGGATAAAACCTGAAATCGCAAAAAAAAATCTGCTGTTCCATAAATTTTGACGAGTTTACGAACATAAATGTAGGGAACAGCTGATTTTTTTTCGCGATTTCAGGTTTGGCCCATAAAATATATCTATTTTTGTATCGACAAAGATATGGAAAGCTCTGGGGGAAGGAGCACCTTTGTAAATACCTTTCACAGTCTTTATGCGGGTGTTCAGAAGCCCGAAAGTCAGAGCGGTCTAGCGTCGGGATGGCCCAGTAATTGAATTGCAGAGCTCAGATAGCAGTGGGTTTGTGCAAAATACTGATAGCCGAATCCGCCACCTGACTCAAAACTTTTCGATCACTTGACTTGACCGAATTACATACAAGTTACTTTTTTTGATAATATGTTCATGTTTACGTCAAACGTTAGAAGTAACTCCCAGTGTAATTTTATCTCACAAATAACAATTATTCTTTAAACAGCTCTCACGCACGTTAGTACCTTCAACCCGGAAGAAGAATATTTAATTTAATGTATGAAAAGCTGTATTCAAATAATAACTTTGATGTCGAATAAATTCGTTCCTATTATAGCATTGCATATTATGTTTATTGAAATGACTTTTAAGATGCATTCAAGAGATGATGACTCCTCAAAATCATGTTATGAGCTACTAAAGCTTTTCTTATTGCTTTAGTTTTGAAATAACGTTTTCAATAATCCTGAAGTATCATCGATACAATTGCTTGAATGACCGATTATTTTAAAATGAACGCAGAATATTCCGCTGGCGACAGGTATTTAATATAACAGTGTATCTTAGTTCATTTTACAATCGTATAAATAATACGAACAATCCCGGCGCGGCGGCGTGCAATCCTAAATCGTAAATCAGAACTATTGTTGGGCAATAAATGCTAGGAATCGAACACAAGGGATGTTTGATTAAGGTTTATCTTGGTTAATTTACGGTTATAGAGGAGCTTCGTCGTGTGAATGTATATCAGTCTGGAGGTACAAACATTTGAACTTATCACTCGTTAACCTTTCATATGACTCGCGACGTTATACCTATTTACCTACACGAGGAGAGTTTCTCGTTCGTCGAGAGGTGAGAATGTACATGCGAGTCTAGTAGACGATTATCGCACTCATGATTATTGTTTTTATTTTAGTTTATTGTGGCGCGTCCCATGTGATACACTCGCAGGCGAGTATGTCACATGGGACTCGCCGATTATCTCCTATCGGCATGCGAGTCCACTTTTAAAATTCTATTCGATAATTGCCTGTTCTTGATCAGACACTCACCCTGTGTCAAAGAGCCTTGAGTCAAAAGAACCGAATATTCGGAACTTGGTGGCCATCTGTTGACATGGAAAAGAGAGGAATATATAAAGCTAAGCTTTGTGGTATTTATATAATACGACGCCTCCCGGGGTTTAATAATTTTTACGAAACATAAACTAAATAAGTTTGTTTCGTCGCTTTGTAAGGCCCTTCGTGTTTCTTGGTGTGAAAAACTACGGGTTATTCGCCATGTGTAAGCACGATCCTCAGTGTTGTATGGATCACCATCATATGGAACCTTGTTGGCGGACACATTTTTTCTATGGCGCGGTTATACGCCGTACCGTAAAGAAACCGTTCCTTGTACAAAGAGCCTTACTTGGGTGAAATCTAAATTGGCCTAATTGCTTACTTTAACATTTAAGTACACAATTATTTTATTTTATTGCAAGTTTTTGTTTTTGTGAGCAATATCTTAAAACCTTTTAGTTCCCATCTCGGCTTCTTATTACGCAGTAGCCGCAGCCGCTGGCATTTTCCAAGAATGTGTTCCGCGCGACGGACGCAAAACGTACCGACCAAAATTTTCAAGCAGTTTTCCTGACTTTTTTTACAAGAATAGTAAATGTTGTATCGTTAGATAATTATATTAAAATAATTTATCGTTATTTTCAATTACTTTATTTGCACAATTTAAATAAGAATATCCTCATTTTGTGGCATGACTTTGCACAATATGTGGAGTTATATCGCCTTCCGCCATTTTTTTATAGGCATCATTTGTAGCAACAATAAAAGCTTGTTGTGAACATTACGATCACAGTTCTATACATTACTAATGTCGACATATTGTACTCAATAATCATCTCCATCAACCGAGCAACGTACAGATATGTACGAAAATGTTTTACAATCATGACACCACGAGTAAATTGAAACACAATTCGGCTAACTACTCTCCCCGGACCAGGCTGACAACAACGAATGTCTGGAATACATTTCCATCCACGTACTCGAGGCTTGCATAAATAAACCATGGGACACAATACCGCTGACAAGTGTGAGTAAGCAATATGCGTGTTGATACATTCCCGATGATTTCGTCTGTCTCGAGAGTCTGCAAATCGCACTCACAATGGAATGAGTGCAGTTATTGTAGCTTTAAGGGCGGCGGCGGTGTACGCATGTTTGGAGTAAATGTCGAAATGTTATCTGCAACTCGAAGCGAATATCATTCGCGTTTGCGAAAAAAGTTTACCTTTATTTGTGTGTTGAACAATCGTTGAGTAAATTATATTGTACCGTTATTTTATATTGTACTTATACAAAATAGATTATTAAATAATTTCAATATTCACTAGACTTTTTACTGTAATATTACTTATAAACGGTTTTGGCACTCGCTTACGTCATCTCATGGGCATAATAGATCATCAGAAAAATGTGCTCAAACCAACTTTTTATTTATTTATGTTCATATTTGTGCAGAGACAGACTTTAAAGCTGTTTAAAATCTGTTTTTTTTAGCTTTTTTTGAATTTTACATTTTGATATCATATACTCGTCCGCATTGCCATATTTTTCTGAAGGTTTCATGATTTAATGAATTGTAGAATACAATGTATTGACTAGCTACTGCTTCCGGTTTTGCCAGCGGCGTGGGTGTCGAAAATGATCCCACGGGGACGTAATTTCGTCATAAAAAGTATCCTATGTTCTGTAGAAATTGTATTGGGTAGTATTATTTAATAAAAATAGTTTATTTCTCACCAGCATAGCAACAAGGATTACATATTAAAAAGTCCAGACTTAATACTAGATAAGTATACTAATATCATAAACATTAGGTATGCAATAATATCCTACAGCATTTGTGGTGGTAAAAAGAGGTTACATAAGGTATTGACTCTATCTTCTGAACTAGGCGAGGCCTGTATCTCAGAAGATAGCACTCAGCTGACAATTTCGCAATTCTATAACCTAAAAACATTGTGCGCTACCGTTTTAAATTATTAATAAAATAAAAAATAAAATAAAATGCAAGCAGTGAATAAAAGTGTATGTGTATGTGGGACCGCATGTGCGCGCGTGTGTGTGTTTGTTTGTGTGTGTGTGTGTGTGTGTGTGTGTGTGTGTGTGTGTGTGTGTGTGTGTGTGTGTGTGTATGTGTGAGTGTGTTCAATATGTTTGATATGTTTAATATGTTTGTGAAGACAAAAGAAATTCGGTATTTATGTAGTCTAATTGTAATAACCATCTTTTAACTGAGATCTTAGCATCATGTTTGCTTAAATGTACTATATTAAGTTTTTTGTTAATTTTGTTATAAAGTATACTGCTTGTTACTTAATACTGTCTTCTCGCAAATGTTGTGTGATGTGAAGAAGTATGACACACTGGTTTCTGTTAACGTTTGGCAGTAACAGGAGGTGGAACTGATCGATGCCTCCTCAAGATGGATTCAAGCACAAAGATCTGCCGGACCCTGAGCACCTTGCAATCAGAATATAGTTGAGTGGTTGAATATCGAAATGGCTTTCGGGTCATCACTTTAAGGACAGCTCTCTGTGCCCGTTCCAACGCAAGGAACCGTGTTTTTGCAGCACCCCCCCACACTGTGATGCAATACTGAATAACAGATTGACATAGTGCAATGTATATTTTTGTAAGAAGCTCAATTGATGCAGACTCTCTAAGTGTTTTAAACATATAAATCATACTTCTTAACCTTGTTTTAAGTTTATTTAGATGTTTGTCCCATCGCAATTGGTCGTCAATTTCTACTCCAAGGTACCTAACAGTAGTAGACCGAGTAATTGTTTGACAATTACAATTATGTTTTCTGTCTAAACAAGTATGTGCAACAATACTAAAAGTTTCAGGTGGTTTAGTGATCTTAGTAATGGAAAATGTAACATAGTTTGTTTTGTCCAGGTTAAGTGTGAGAAGGTTGGAGTTTAGCCATTTTATAACTTCCCCAAAACAATCTTCCGCTATTAGTTTGACCTTGTCCCAGGTAGGTGCGTTTATCACAATAGCTGTGTCATCAGCGTAGGTATATATTTTTGCGTTGGGCATGGACATTGTGCAGAGGTCATTAATATATATTTTAAATAACGTTAGGCCTAAAACGCTCCCCTGGGGTACTCCGTATGAAACTAATTTCTCCTCACTTAGGTTTGAATCAATTTTAACTTGCTGAGTTCTGTTGCTTAAATAATCTTTGAACAATTGTAAAGGTGTACCCCTGATGCCCATGTTCTCCAGTTTGGATAAGAGGTTGGAAAGAGAGACTGTGTCAAAGGCTTTTGCCATATCCAAGAAAATGCCGAGACATTTTTCTTTATTGTCAAGTTGTTTGACAATGTGTTGGGTTAGATCTAATACAGCATCTTCTGTAAAAACTCCGTTTCGAAAACCATACTGGTTACTGGCAATTAAATTATTTTTGTTTAAATATTTATTAAGTCTTGTGTTTAATATTTTCTCTAACACTTTTGATAGCGCTGATAGCACTGAAATTGGCCTGTAGTTATTTACACAGTCTCTGTCTCCTACCTTGTAAACTGGGTGGACTAGAGCTTTCTTAAAAGCATGGGGGAATACTCCAGTTTGAATAGCCAGATTAAAAATATGCGTTATGGCGGGAATAATTGAATTTCGGCATTGTTTTAGTATATTAGATGATATTTTGTCCCATCCCGTAGCACAGTTACTACGTAGCTGTTGTATTATTGATTCCACCTCAGTAGCATCTGTCTCTAAGAGGACAAAAGAATTAATAAGAGGGACTGACTTATTTAATGGTAAACTTGAGTGTGTGCTTTGGTTCGACAAAATAATTTTATCAGCAAGGTTCTTGCCAATATCTGTGAAATATGAGCAAACATGGTTAACAGAGAGTTTAGGGTCGTTACAAATAGTTAGAAGTTCTAAGGGTTGGGAACGGATCTTTTTGGTATTAGTAATATCTTTAATCACATTCCATAGAGCTTTTGGATTATTTCCTGCTTTTGCAATTTCCTCTTTCTCGTATTCTCTTTTTAGCTTGCGAAGAAGGGAATTGCAGAAGTTACGGTAGCGCGTATAGGTTAATTTAAGAATTATATTATCCGGCGCGTTGAAAGATTTTTTATAAGCAATACAGCGTAAGAGCCCTGGAGTAATCCAGGGTTTAATATTTCTTTTTCTCCTAGAAACTTTTCTTCTATACGTATGTTTATTTATGATGGACGTGACTATAGATATAAATTTATTTGTGGCTTTATTAGCATTACTTGATTTTAATATATCGTAAAAATTTGTATTTTCTAGTTCAGTTTTAATCGCTCTTTGATCTATGTGTGTGAAAAAATTATTACCTTTTTGGTTTGAGCTTATATTTTGCAAAGATAAGATAATGGGTGCATGATCTGTAATGTCGGTTTCTAATACTATAGAAGTAGATGGTAACTTAGATTTTAAAAGGATATGGTCTAAGCAGTTATTGATTCTAGTGGGAAATAGGTGGGTTAATTAAAGTATTATTTAATTGTTACGTTATTTCCATTTAAGTTTAATATATTCTCTTAACTAGCTTCTGCCCGCGGCTTCGCCCGCGTGGTTATCGGAAATTATCCCACGGGACAGTAACGATGAAGTAGCCCATGCCCTTCCCTAGGATGCTATCTATCTCCTTGCCAAATTTTGTCGAAATCCGTCCAGTGGTTTAGGTGTGAAAAGGTACAGGAAGAGGTACTTTCGATATGGCTCACTATTTTGGGCTTCCACATAAAAGGTAGATAATTATGCTGTCGCGGACATTTATTTAGAACTGTTTAAGAAAAACAGTCCCACGATACATTATATTAGTGTAACAACAGCGCATCTGCGGGATTCAGCCCTAGTAAAGGTTTCTGTGGCTCTATGGGACGCCATGTAAGTCGCCTGCTGCTGACGTCGAGCTTGTGACTGTTCTGGTGTCTCCGCAGCCCGTTGTGACACCACTATACTCAGCATGCTGTTGACACCGATCTTGGGGCTGTTCCGGTGTTTCTGCAGCCCGTTGAGACACCAGATACTAAGTCTGCTGTTGACGCTGATCTTGGGACTATTCCGGTGTCTCCGCAGCCCTTTGAGACACCAGATACTCAGCATGCTATTGATGCCGATCTTGGGACTTTTCCTGCGTAAACACAGGAAAAGTCCCAAAAAAAAGTCCCAGTCAGTGCATAAATGCAGCCTGTTGAGACACCAGATACTCAGCATGCTATTGATGCCTATCTTGGGACTGTTCTGGTGTTTCTGCAGCCCGTTGAGACACCAGATACTCAGCATGCCGTTGACGTCTAGGTTGACACTGTTCTGAAGTTTCAGCAGCTCGTTGAAATGCCAGATACTCAGGGTTGTTGACGATAATCTTGGAACTGTTCTGGTGTTTGTCTCAGTAGCTCTGTGTGCGCCTCACGCACCGCCTGCTCAAACCTTCGCAGCTCAGTTTGTTGAGACGTCTCGTTAAGTCTAGCTATTTTTATAGCTCGAGCTTTATTAGAGCTTTATGAAATATATATTAGACTTACGCTTTTGAGTCATTATTGTAAGTACTATTTAAAAAATCACAAAATCCGTAGTAATTTTCAAACTAACTAAAACAATTCCATTAGCTAATTATGAGGAAAACGAATCTATGTTCTTCCTACTTAGAACACAACCTAAACCTAAAACTATACGTTAATCTTAAACTAACAAAAAAAAAACAATTGTAATAATCTAAGTAATGAAATGTGATTTGATTTGATTTGATATTTCTTTTTAAAATATCATCTGCCTAGCCTTTTCCCAACTATGTTGGGGTCGGCTTCCAGTCTAATCGGATGCAGCTGATTACCAGTATTTGATGTAGGACGACTGCCTATCTGACCTCCACAATCCAGTGACTGGGTAATACGATACCCCTTGGTGAGACTGTTTGTCAGACTTTTAGGGGTTCCGACGACCCGTAGCGACTGTAGAAGAAAATATCCACGAATGGCAGCTGGGACCAACATCTTAACGTGCTTTCCGAGGCACGGAGGGGTCTCGGTATGTAAAGATGGTCATCCATCCACAGACCAACCGTGGCAAGCGTAGCTTAACCTGACCGATCGACCTGTGCGGCTGTTATTATTTAGCTACGGGCCCCTCGGGCCCTTCTTAAAATATACTACCTAAAAATTATAATTATGCCTACTCATTCATTTCATTTTGGCAGTTCAACAACATTCATTGCGTTATTTATTTACGTTGTTGAGCAGACAAATTTTTCGAACATATACAGGTAAAGCGATGGATTAGCGATATCCTTCAAAATGATTCAGATTGAGATTGATACTGTGATAGGTACGCAATACGTATTATAAAAGTGCTCTGTGCCTCACGCGTCTGCCTGCCCGCGTTCGGGACCGCCGCGCCGCCGCGCCGCCGCGCCGCCAATTTCTATGGCGCTCTACCTCAGGTCAATCTTATCGTGATAACTTTTAAAGAATTAGTCCAAATTACTTAGTGTAAAAGACAAAGTTTATCTACATTAAATACCCAAAGCGATAAATGTATTAATTTTCATAAGAATTAACTAAGTACTCTAAAATGTGCATTGTAAAAAAAGTATCCGATTTAAATGTATTTATGGATCACTATTTTGGATATAATGGCTTCCACATAAAAGGTAGATATATGCTGTCGCGGACTTTTATTTAGAACTATTTAAGACAAACAGTCCCACGATACATTATCTTCGTGTAGCTGTAACGGTTTAGGCAGCGCACGCCAAGATAGCTCTCAGAGGGCAGGAATTTTTCCGACTTACTAATAAGGCCAAAAAAAAAATACACAAAATCTTTATAAATTGTAGCCTATGTGTTATTCTGATGTATAAGCTATATTACTGTGAAGTTTCATCGAAATCCGTTCAGTAGTTTTTGCGTGAAAGAGTAACAAACATCCATCCTCACAAACTTTCGCGTTTATAATATTAGTAGGATTATGTTCTCTTAAAAATAAAATTATAAAAAACGTAACCCTCCTCCTTTATTCCATTCAGGATTCAAGTGGGAATTTAACAGTCAGACAGAGTTACTTTTGTATTTATTTGATAAAAAGTATTATATCATTTATTTCGAGCAACCAGAGTCTTAGTGTTAGAAACAATATACTTACAAACTATGTTAGTAATACACTTACAAAGACAAAAACGACAACCAGAAAACAGATCGTGACATCATTGTTAATCCTGGTTATAAACTATCTGTGCAAAATTTCATCCAAATCCGTTCAGTAGTTGTTGCGTAAAAGAGTTACAAACATCCTAATATCTATACATCCATCCATCGTCACAAACTTTCACGATTATAGTATTAGTAGGACTATGAATTAAATAAATTGTAAAGCCGAATGGTATTCAAGTAAAAAAACTACACACATTCTTGAAAAAACCAACCCAAAGTTTAATATTTCACACAAACCTAGTTCTTGTTTTGTTACTTGGCACGACTCCGTAAGTCTACGATTTAAGAATTTAGTACGTGCACACGTAGGATCGGATGCTGTCGACTGTCGCTCTATTGGATGTCTTGGTGACAGGTTTCTGGATAGAAGCCACGTTTTGTTCAACTCATTGACTAATTCCTTGTGATGTTTCATTCATTTACCATTTTTACGTTTTTCAAAAGGTCCTTTCGAGCTGAAAATCTTTCTATCTATAAGTGTATAAACCAAATATAGTAAGAACAATACCTTATTGTAATTAGGTATGATTTTATTTTCGACTTGCTTTTGCCCGTGGCTTCGCCCGTGTGGATATCGGAAAATATCCCACGGGAACGTACTACCGGGATTAAAAGAAACCTTTGTGTTTATCAGGTTATAAATTATCTGTGTGCCAAATTTCATCCAAATCCGTTTAGCCATTTTTGCGCCAATCTGGAACATACTCGTACCTACATCCAGACAAACGGACAAATTTTTTAAAAACTATAGGTATTTTCGGCATCAGACTCGTTTCCATACCTCGTAACAACTACCCTTTTTTTCAAAATAGTCAATGTACACTTTTGACTTCGTTACAATTTTCTTATATGTTGGTATAGTACATGTCGATAAAGTGTAAGCGTTTTAAGACGCTTCAATGTTAACAGTCCCTAAGTACCATTAAGTCCATAACATTCCCTCATACAATAATTGAACATCGAATAACATACGAAACAAAAGCAGAATTCGTTTGTTCAATAAAGTAAGTGAGATCTTGACGAATTAAATAAACACTAAAATATACCCACGGCGGCCAAATTAAACGAGGTGCTGGAAAACTCCCTGCGTTCCCATTAAGTAGAATTGGCAAAAAGCGACAGAACAGGAATGTAAACACTTAAAACTTTGCTCGGTGTGGAGTTCCACCGCTTCGTCGTAATAGAGGGCGCTGCTGGCAAACAAAAGCACGCCGAGTTTTAGTTGGAGCCGCCATTTTGTCTGTTCGGCGTTTTAACCGCTTTCTACGAAATTCGTGGGCAAAATGGAAGCGCGCGTATGAAAGATGAATATGCAACGTTGACTGCGACTCGCATTGAAACGCGTGCTACCGCGACCTATGTGATTTATTGCCATCTATTTACTGCGCTTGTGTCTGCAGTATCTTTGTGTACAAGTCTGGTTCGGTGAATAAACAAACAATATTTCTGTTCAATTTTCATGTTGGACTGGCAATTTAATTAGTCTGTAGAGTCAGCTGCTACGTAAATCACCTTGTGCAGTCGCAGTGCTCTCGGAATATACGGTAACAACTGGCAGGGGTAACATTTGTGTGTGCCACTGTACCGCGGTGCATAAAGACGGCATTTATAATGACTTCGTTGAATAGAATTAGCGACTGTACTTACAAAATCTGACGAAGAACATAATAAGCAAATTCCAGTTCCTTTTCGTGCCGGAAAATGCAATTTTTACAATTATGAGAGAATATCGGGTAATTTTACAATTTTGGTTTGCATTATAACTTTCAATACAGAGTTTGTTTACCTACTTAAGTCTAACGTAAAATGGACGCTTTTTGATATGCTAGACTCATTTATTCGCTTATGTGTTTCTTTTATTTACTATTCATTTAAACACCTTTATTAATTCTACTCTTAAATCTATTATTTTTATTAAAAAGTTTTTAATAAAAGAAATTGGAAACTGGGACATGAGTCTGTTTGCAAGTTTTTATATTGTTTAACCTTTTAGAAACCGAGTGAATGTACCAGAAAACCGTTATAGCTGTTATTTAACGTTGAGGTCACTAACGCATTTTATAGGTAGAGTTAATGTAGTATTCTTAATTATTTATGGTTACAATACAAAACATGTCTCAGGTACCTACCTGCTTAGTCAACAACTTTTCTGCATCATTGTACCTACAATGATGCAGAAAAGTTGTTGACTAAGCAAACTAATTTGGATAAACCCATAATTTATAGTCGAACAAGTTATTTACGATCTGTTTAAGGAATCTTAGACAATATTGTAATATGTACTAAGCACTGAATACTGTATATTACATACCTCTAGATACAGGATCATCAAGATACCTGAGATATAGGTTTATAATATTAGTAGGCTTCAGATAGATTACAATTCCTCATTCCCGTCTATATTCCTCTAGTTTAAGGCCCTAATATTGTTAATATTTATGTAAAACTAGCTTTTGGCCGCAGTTTTGCTCGCGTGGAGTCGGAAATTATCCCACGGGAACGTACAACCGGGATAAAATGTACCTATCGTATGTGTTATTCCAGGTCACAAATTATGTAATGACCTAAATTTCATCCAAATCCGTTCAGCCGTATTTGCGTTATTAAGTAACAAACATCCAAACACCTCAACGTCCAAACATACAAACTTTTAAATTTATAATATTAGTAGGATCTATTACCAATAAACAATTTGAATTGAGCAAAGTATTCATTTTGTATCAATTTGTATGATATCTCAAAGTTACAGTGTTACATGCTAAAGAATACCCTATTTCCAGAACTGCCGGAGACCGGCCCCAGTGTGCGGGCACAGAAGAGCTGGTACTCCATAGGGGACATGCTCCGAGCGAACTGCACGTCGCCGCCGGCTGACCCAGCAGCCAACCTCACGTGGCTTCTAAATGGCCAGGAGGTACAAAAAAACGTTGATTACTTTGGACTTTTATAAAATCACTTGTGTACAAGGAGTGATTAAAATAAATGAAACCCTCTTAAATACTCAATATTATGACTTCTACTAGGAAACCAACACAGAAGTCGCAGCAGTTCCCTACATTTTGTTGAGTTATTCATCTGCCTAGCCTTTTGCCAACGATGGTGGTCGGCTCATACATGCTCGCGTATTTTATATGGGGCAACTGCCTATCTGACATTCACAACCCAGTTACTGGGTAATACGATACCCCTAGGTAAGATTGGTTGTCAGACTTTCGGGCTTCTGAGGACCCGTAACGACTGTCAAAGATCCATGAATGACAGCCAGGACCACCGGCTTAACGTGCTTTCTGAGGCACGGAGGGGTGTTAATATCACATCGATGGTCACCTTTAATCTACCCGTGCGGCTGTTATTATTTAGCCACGAGCCCCTTATTTTGTTCAATTATGCTCACAACATATTGTTGAGTTCATCATCATTATAATTTTAGCCGAAAAAATTGATGTTCCATACATTTTGATCGCGTAGATAAAAAAAAGCAGTTTTGATAACCGACGAAATATTTCTACTCTTGGGGGTCTAGAATCATGTGCTGAACTCATGGTTACAGTTTGCGCGTCGATGTCCCTGCCAGAAGAACACAATATACCTAGAGGTTGACATAATATACAGGATATTATGTCACCCTGTATATTGTGTTCTAAGTATGTTTAAGGTCTAATACACCGGAAGGTGCTGTTGTTTATTTTACTGCTTATGACTAAATGTAGAAGTGAAATAATAAATAGATGTTTAATCAAATTTTTTGACCACCTTCAGATAAGTAACAGTACTTTAGTACGTAAGGCTCGGATAAGTATCTAATAGTCTTTGGTAGATAATGTCATTGAAATTTAATTTCATTCAGTTTCATTTTTCAATTAATCTGGTTGATGGTGTGATCCGGACCAGTGAAACCGGCCCTAAATGTGCTTAAAGGCGGTGAATTGTAAGGCAAATAATTCATTCGGCATTTATAGGACACCATTGAAATTTCGTGTTCCGCTTCGTTTTTCTCGACCCTTCTCGTTTGTGTTTGTGTTTCTCAAAAGTGTTTCGAAGGATGAGAGGCATTTAAACTCGAACAGTGTTTGATGACTAGACTGTAATTGTTTGAAGCAAATATTATTGTCTATCCTACTTATATCAATAAAAATATGAATATACATATCGTAATGTATCTTGTACGTGCATAACAAGCTTTATTTTCCGTGACTTGAAATGGACACAAACATTCTAATATCATATTCCATCGCAGGTGAAAGGGCTGGATATTCCGCTGCACGACACATCATACGCGCGAAGAAAACCTGTGATAACCGACACGTCGCTTGAAGATGCAAATAGAATTATATTCAGTCCGTGGGACGCAATCTCGGGTTACGAGGAACCGGTGACCGACAATGTAATAGACATTCCCGGCAATATCGACGGCGTAGTGGGCATTCCCCACGCTGATAGCAATCGGAAAAACAAGGAGGAAAGCACCACCCGCCTTGCACCCAGACTAGAGCAAATAGCAAATAAATTGAACATTAGTATTGAAGAAGAGAAATCCAATAAATCATCGTCGTTCAGTCAACTTGTTATAAGAGTACAGTCGGTACACTTTCGCAAAGTAAGTTATGCACTTTACCGATACTAGTGTTTACGTTGTCGCTTATTTAAATAGCAGTTATGGTTGAATATGATTTGATTCTGTCTTAAAATTATTTGTGTACTAAGTGACCTTTTTTTTAATTTAGGTAAATTGGGCACCCAGTCCGCTATGTTTTTAATGTAAATGCATGAGTTACGAGGTAATTTATTCTATAACGGCTAAGTATAGTATTCTCATAATTTGGATTTACACATTGCAGTCACAACGCATAGTAGAGTTATTTGATAGACAAAGCCTTTGTTCACAATAGGCATAATACACTAACAATATAAATACATTATGTTATGAAATATACGTAAGTTACATACGTTACTGTAGTTACTATTGTAGGACGGGTCGTATGTCGTGAACTGTTGTTCGCAACTAGAGTTCAAAATTTCCAAACTCCTACGTGAATTTGTTATGGAACGTTAAATATTTTATTATAGAGAATATTGAACATCGGGCGATAAAATCTGTTTCATGAAATTCAATCCAGCGATTGAAAAGCTCATTGAAAGTTATAAATTTTCTGTGAAACTGTTCAATTAAAATGAATAAACTGGGCAATTATTAAGGCAACGTTAAAATTTTCATGTTTGTTTTTGTTAATTATTTTTATTTTACATTTTACTAGCGGCCCGCCCCAGCTTCGCGGGTGCAATTATCATTTCGAACATTTTATTTTTCTCTCTGTAAGAACTATCCACGTACTTCAAGGAATATTATAAAAAAATAATTAGGGAAATCGGTCCAGCCGTTCTCGAGATTTGCGCTTAGCAACACATTTAGCGATTCATTTTTATATATAAGAAGATTAAAGTGTTGCAGACAGGTAGTTAAGTATTTTTGTTTTCTATGAAAAAGATAAGAGGCAAAGATTATGGCATGTCATAACTTTATACTTTTAAATTGTTGCATGAAAACAAGGTTTAGCGGACAGTTTATCGCTTTTTAAGGATGGGAAATCATCCAATGACCCCTCCCGCTCTGGGTGGAGCGGAAGGGAGTGTCAGACTCTTACTGACTAAAACCCATCCGTGTTCCTTCCTTAGCCCTTTGTATTCCGGGGCAGCGGTAACCCTTTCGGACAATCCCGCTGCCCCGGCAGGCTTCGGCCCTGACGGGCCCCTCCTTCGATGCTGACATCTCTTTGAGGCGCGCGTGGAACACATACGCGCCGTCCGGCACGGGCCTGGTCCTGATCGGACGGCGAGCTACCCATTACTCGCCGTCCGCAGGCCCGCGCCTACGGTGGCCGGGAGTCGTCACGCGGCTCCCGACGCCCGGAGCGTCTAAAGCGGCGGCTGGGACGGGCGGCCCTCTCGGCTCTCTCCCTCGCCCATCCCGCCACCTCCTTCGCTAGCATGACTGCTTCGCAGAAGGAGGTGACTGCCTCCCACTCCCTCTCGCCCCGGACCATGGCTTGGACCAGGGCCGGGCGCGAGAGGTCGCCGCCGCTGCCGATCGCCTCTACGAGGACACGGCGGTGCTCTGCCCAAGCGGGACAGACCTCCACCGTGTGCACCACCGTGTCCTCTGGGCGATCCTCGCAGTGGTGACACCCGGGCGTTTCCTCCCGCCTGATGATGTGCAGGAACCTCCCGAAACATCCGTGTCCGGTGAGGACCTGCGTCAGGCGGTAGGTGAGGGCGCCGTGACGCCTCTCTAGCCACTCCTCAAAGAGGGGCCTTACCGCCGCTATCGCGGCGTGCCCTGCGCTGGGTTGCGACAGTCGCGCTTTCCATGCCGCCATGAGATCGCGCCGGAGGTCCGTCCGCTCCGCAGCAATTTGCCGCGGAAGCGGGTTTTCCCCCCGGCGTAGTGCCTCCGCGCGCCACTCAAAGAGGCGCGCGAGGACTATCGCCTCCAGATCCCATGGCGGCAGTCCGGCAAGGAGGCTTGCCGCCTCGCGCGAGATCGTGCGGTACCCCCGTATTAGCCGTATGGCTACCACCTTTTGGGGCGCGTTCAAGTAGTGGGCGGCTCGAAGCCGCAGTGAACGCGCCCACACCGGGGCGCCATACACGGCCATGGACCGCACGACCCCCGCGTAAAGCCTCCGGCAGGAGGCGTTTGGCCCCCTCAGGTTGGGCAGGAGCCGCTTGAAAGCGGCCCCAGCCCGTTCCAGTTTGGGGGCCAAACGTCGGAAGTGCTCCACGAAGTTCCACCGGCTGTCGAGGACGAGACCCAGGTATTTCATCGTCGTCTCGACGCCGATGTGAACCCCTCCTACCGTAAGTTGGGATCCCGATGGTGGCCCGTTCCGAAGCCCATGAAATGTCATGGCTTCGGACTTGTGCAGAGCCACCTCGAGACCCAACTGCCGAATCCTCTCCACGACTATCGCAACCCCGCGTGTCATTACGTCGGCCGCCGCCTGATGCGACCTCCCCTGCGCCAGGACCAGCGTGTCGTCAGCGTAGCAAACTACGCTGACGCCATCAGGGAGGTCTGCCCGCAGCACCCAGTCGTAACCGATGTCCCACAGGAGCGGCCCCAAGACCGATCCCTGTGGGACACCGCACGACATCTCTCGCCGGTTCCATTCCCCATCGCGACCGGGGTAGATGACGGCTCTGTCCGTCAAATACGCCCCGACTACTCGACGGAGGTAGGTCGGCACTCGGTGATACCGGAGTGCCTCCCTAATGCAGCTCCAGGGCAGGGTGTTCAACGCGTTAGCGATGTCTAATGACACCGCCACGACCACCTCACCCCGAGACACCGCGTCCCCCGTCGTGAGGGCTCTCACGCGCATGATGGCGTCCACCGTAGAGCGCCCCTTGCGGAAGCCAAACTGGCTATCCGCAAGATCCGGCCCCGTCCTCACCAGGTGCCCGACGAGGCGGCCCGCAATCACTCTTTCAAAGAGCTTGCCCACTTCGTCGAGCAGCACGATGGGCCGGAATGCGGACGGAGAGTCCGCAGGGCGCCCTGGCTTCCGAATGAGGACCAGCTTCCCCGTCTTCCAACGGAGTGGAAACTGGCCCCTCTCCATACATGCGCTTAAGAGCGCCTCCAGTCGGGGTCCGAGAGCCGTCGAGGCCAGGGCCCAGGCTTTACCCGGCAAGCCGTCGGGCCCTGGGGCAGTATTTTTGGCCTTCAGCCTACCTACCGCCACTCTCAGATCTACCCCGGTCACTTCAGGGATGTCGTCGTCGTCCGCGTGGTCCGCTTCGGACACCGCAATTGGCGGAGCCATGGGCGGGGGAGTATGCTCCGCCCGTGAAGGGAACAGAGCGCTCACCACCTCCTCCACCAGCTGGGGGCGGAGACTCTGCGTCAGCGGGGGGGCCCAGGTGCGGAGTTTATTCCGCACCATTTTGTAAGGGCGCCCCCACGGATCTCTGTTCAGAGTCTCCACCATCTCCTCGCGGGCCAAATTCTTGGCCCGCTGAACAGCCTCTTGGAGGGCGGTCTTCGCCGCTCTGTACCCCTCGTACAGCTCCACCTCCGTGGCTTCCGCATCCGGAGGGCGAATGCGGAGCCTGCGGTGCCTGGTGTACCGGTGTCGCGTGTCAACGCACGCCTTGCGTAGCGCCTCTACCTCCTGCGACCACCAGTACACCTGACGTCGGGCGCATCCTGGCCGGACTCGGGGCATTGCCACGTCACAGATCTCGGACATGGCCTCCCGGAACCACTCAGCTTCGTTGTCAATATCGGCAGGCCTGTCTGGTGATGACACCCAGGCCTGCACGATTGAGGCTTCCAGGAGAAGCTCCCGGTCCAGCTGCTTCAGCGCCCACCGCGGACCACTCGGGGCCTGTTGGACCGGCGCGCTGGAGGTCTGGGCGGAGACGTCGATCCGGATATACCGGTGGTCGGAATAGGTCTCCACCTCCTCCATGACGCGCCAGTCAATGACCTGCTGTGACAGAGCGGGGCTGGCGAACGAAATGTCCACCACGGACTCCCCCCGCATCCGCACACAGGTAGGAACAGAACCCCGATTTAGGACGACCAGGCCTGTTTCCAGAGCCCAGTCCTCCACCATCCTTCCCCGCATGTCCGTGTAACGGGAACCCCAGGCCAAATTTTTGGCGTTGAAGTCCCCGAGCACTAACACGGGGAAGGACTGGTTTCGGACGACGACAGTCAACTCTGTTAGAGAGTTGTGGAACTCGGCGAGAGTTCGGCTCGGAGAGAAGTACTCTCCCACTACTACTATCTCTCCGAACCGTGCTGCTACGCACCCCTGTCCCTTCGTGACACCTTCGAGGGACGGGGTACCGGCGGCGGCCGACGAAATTATGGCCACTGAGCCGCTCAGGTCCTCCACCCAGTCATCCCTGGGCGGGACAAAGTACGGCTCAGCGACCACGGCGATGTTGATCGACCACTGCGCCACGCTCTGGAGCAACAGGTCCTGAGCGCAGGCGCAGTGGTTGATGTTCGCCTGGAGGAGACGTAATGGAGCCGTTACTCCTCCATTACAATCCCCTCCCGGGCCTCTTGAGAGGCAGCGGCGCCAGTGGCAGCGGCGACGGTGGCGGCGGCAACGGTGGCGGCGGCGACGGTGGCGGCGGCGACGGTGGCGGCGGCGGAGGGCCTGCCCTTCTTTCTGGTTCCGGCGGGTGGAGCGCAGGACTTGCTCCCAGCCCGGTGATCAGCCGGTTTGCCAGCAGCCGCACATGCAACGCAGTGCAGCGCGGCGCTGCACGAGCCGGCCTTATGACCGGGCTGTCCGCAGCGAAAACACAGGGTGCTGCGGTCCTCCGAGGTGCACTGGACGCCAACGTGGTGCCCCACGTGGCATCGGAAGCACCTCAGAGGTCTGGGCTCCAGCAGTTTTACCTGCGCTGACACCCAGCCTACCAGAAGTCTTCGGCCCTCCACAATGGTTTTGGCCGCCGTCACGGGGCAGCTTACCGTTACGGTTCGCATTAGGAACACATTCGTTGCCCCCCCCAGAATACGAATGGGGGCTTGACGTTCCCGAAGGGAACGTGCCGGATTCTCCAGCTGCTGAGCAGCTGGTACCGATCTGGGGTAGTTTTTTACCGTCTGTGTTGTCCATTATTCTTTTTTCTTTTTTTAAAGGGTGAGGTCCCTTGTGCTGCGCTAACGACCGGATTCCCTCCGGCCATTCATCCCCTCGGCACGCTAGACCTTGGGATTGGGGTAATTTTTTATAGAGGTTGTCTACCTCGCGGCCCGAGCCTCAGTGGCCCGGACCCCCGGTCTTGAATTCAAGATTACGGGGTGGCCGACGGCTGGGCAAAACCAACCGCCGCCCCGGCGTCCCCACGCTGCCGCCGGATGCCGGACAGACGCAGCGCGGGCATGGGACACCCTCCACCACCCACTCTGTAGTGGGTCTAGCGGCGTGAACCGCCTCGTGACGGTCTACGCCCACTCACCTTCCTCTGTAAGCAGAGGAGGAGTGGACGCATGACCGTCCGTCCGTAGCCCGGTTCCCTTCACCGACCATCAAGGATGATCGATGATTGGAACCGTGACCTTTCCCCGCCTGTTGAAGATTAGCCGCCCGCCCCACTTGTCCACCCAAACCTGGTGGGCAATTGGGGCCGACGTTGCCCAGGATGCGCCACGAGGAGGCTCTTCAACGTGCACCCCACAGTTTATCGCTTGATACGGGTGCCTGGTAATTAGCATTGTCATGTGACTTTTACCTCAATGACATAAGGTTTAAATTGCAATGATTGAGGCTATAATTAGTGTTGTTTGTCACAGGGGCGGGTGAACGTGACGTGTGTGGCACACGTGCTTTCGGTGTGGTCGAACAGCGGCGTGCTCATCCTGGATGAGGAACGGCCGCAGATCGCACCCGTTATGGGCAGCCGGGACTCCAACTCAGGTATCATGATTTATGTGTCTTGTTATTTGTATTTTCAGCAACTTAGTTCCAGAATACACAATCCCTTAAATTTTGTATATATGAAACAATACATTGCGTTATTTAAGTTTCCTAAGTGCCTGTACACGTGCACCTCGGATGACCTAAATAATGCCACTGATGCAGAAAAAAACGTGGCCACCTACTGCTGGGCACAAACTATATAAAAAACAACGAGTAAGAGTACCATCGATACGAAAAGAAGAAGTAATCGAACAGACTGCAAACATGGATTATTTTGTAGACTACTTTTTCAGACCTAATAAAAAACTAAGACAGAGCGTTGAGAACGATACAGTGATGTATGTCAAAACCACACCTCCGCTCTGTGCATACTCACACGCACACATTTACAATCAAACTACACCTCACTAAGTGCACACATGTTTACGAAACCGGCTTCACTTTACTGTTGATAGCCCTCTGTCTTGGTTTTTTTATTTGGTCTGAGACTACTTTGTAGATTGTCAAAGTGACAATCTACAAGTTAATGACTGAAAAAAAGTTCTGGGACGTTGGTAACATTCGATTGTGGAATATTGGTATGGTAATATTTATATGATACGAATGATAATTATAATGAAACAAAGGGTAGAGTGATTGTGAGTTAAGCAATCTGGGTGGTACCTCCACCTTAGTAAACTTTACAGAAACTTTTACCTGTGAATTACATTTCTGAACATTAATTTCCTGCATTTAAACGTTTCATATAAAATAAATACTTTTTAATTCATGTTTGAGTCAGAAATTTGTATTAACCAAATTATTTTTGGTTTATTTTAACGTTGTCGTTGTAAAACTTATTGCAATGTGGTTGAAAATGATCACGTATTTTGGTCCCTACATTTTTGTGGTCATCGAAATTAAATTCTGGAACTCCCAATTCTTTTTTTATTGTTGATCACACTGGCTGAATTCGGTGTAATTCAATAATGGAATGAGATCACGAATTGTATAAAAGTATATTATATAGTATATTATATTTTTCCATTGAACATATTTAAGCACTTATAATACCTTTATTATTTTGGACGCCTAAAGGTGTGATAACGTAAGTTGTTTCCAAGTTAGAGTTCAAAGTCTTACGTAAAAATACTGATAAGAACATCGGGGTCACGCGGGTGTCAGACCATTGTGACATCGAGGCCTTTATCAGAATCTCTTACCATTTGGAGACTTGTAAGTAGGTTCCTACTACGTTCTTAAGGGAAAGTTAAATATTATTCTGGAGCGCGCAACGTTCGCACGTTAGAAAATAAATAATACAACGTACTAGAATCCTTATAAAACATTTTATGGTTGAAGAGAAATGCCTGGTAATAGTAGATTTTGATATTGAGACTAGAAAAGAGAGCAAAAATAAAAAGAGCTCCTTTTTACTAAGAAACTTTCAAAGGATGACAGTCTGTCGTTAGTTAGTTAGTTCGTTTAGATATGCGACAAGGTATATTTCGGTTCCATATTTATTTAACTGTGCATCGGTATGGATAAAAGCGAGCGCGTTTTTTTAATAGTTGCAAATTCAAAAGTTCAACTTTTTCGCTAGGTATGCCTCCCGTCGCTCAGGCATCCCATAGTCACGCTAATTAAATTGATTAAAAAACAAACGTGCGACGATATTGGAATTCCATTGTGACTGCGTTGACATCGATACAACTTCCGAGGCATTTTATCAATTGGCCGAGAGCAATGCAGTGGCGGCATGTTTCTGAATTACGTGAGAATATCAGGGCGTGGAAAGGCCCTTAGGGAGAACAGATTATTTTGGAGCTTTCCTACTAAGACCTATACCGACGACATAAGTTTGTGTTCTATCGACAAAATTCGTCAAACACGATGTGGTGATGAAATAATTTACACAAAATAAAGCGCCTGACTGGATTTGAACCTACGATCTACAACTCCTAAGTCGCGGCCGTTACCACTGGGCCACCACTGCTCTAGAGCGCAACTTAGCGAATGCTATTACTAGTTTTCATATAGTTTGATTAGGTACCTACATCGATGTAACCTTTAAGTTGTGTCGTACTTTACCACATGGTCACTTTGTTATGCAGTTTCACATTAATTCCCCTAAAATACATTAAACGCACGCTGCGTTACACTGTTAGATTTAATTGTTTCGCATGCGGTCTACATGCAGGGAGACGAAATTCAGATTCATTTAACTGCACATGCAATAGTATTTGTAGCTCATGGCTCCAACTATGTATGAGCGGCTTATTCGTATAGTCGCATCAGGATGACGCAGCAAAATATTGCAATCGACTTGTCATACTTTCTAAGAACAGAGGATTACATACGATACACCAAAATTCATGCACACACACACTCACACATACTCACACTCTCATGCTATGTTTTTTGTGTGCACCAAATAAACGATATACCATTGTTTATCGTATGTCAACCCTCCTCCGGGTCGGGGGGTTCTCAGAAAGTCAAAAAACAATGATCGTTGCAACACTGCTAAAAATAATTGTTTTTTTTTTTAGTACACTGCAGAATAGTAGGGTTCTCTAAAAAAGATTTAAACTCACAAACTATGCAAACACAAAAAAAATATATCTTTTAACTGAAATTAAAATGTATTATAAGACCTGCATCATTTAAGTATCACAAAATTACATTTAACATGCATTAATATTCCTAAATACTTGAACAACGAGGACGTAACCGATCCGCGTTAAAGAGATAAATCGATGAAATCCTACCAATGAATATTCATTTCACGTATTCTCATATGACCAACGACAGCGACGAGAAATCGCATGTGCCCGTACTTTAGCGTCCATTATTGTTATGAATCATAGTCTAGATTAGAGGATGCAAAGTGATACATGGTACTTACAAAACTTACCTACGTATGTGCTAATTTAATGGCAGTTTTGAGTTAGTTGGTCATAAACTGCGCTTATGCAAATGGTTGTTACACTGTCGCCAGCGGTAGGCCGGGCCTGTCACTTCTTATTAAACAGTCTTAAGTTTTAGCGTTTTCTGTATGGAAGCAATTAAGTCTGGGACTCAGTGAGTTAGTAACTTATTATCCATTCAATTTGTATTAATTTGCGTGTCTTATTGAACGATTGCTAATCAAAATTCCAATTTTGTATTTGCTCTAAACAAATAGAAAATTGGAATTTTGATTATCAATTTTATTTATTTATTTCTAAAATACATAGCCTATTTTACAATAAGGTTTCAGCCATATAACAAAAACTTCTCAGGATTTATCTGTGTTCCGGCGAATCGTTAATTTAAATTTTACAAAAATGATAGTTACTACAATGATACATAATATTACTTTATAATGGTTAAATTATCAGTGCCAATTTAAAGGTAATGTACCATACTATAATATAATATATTATCTATAGATGCGAAATTGTGTCTGTCTGTCTGTCTGTCTGTCTGTCTGTTACCTCTTCACGCTTAAACCGCTGAACCGATTTGGATGAAATTTGGTATAGAGATAGTTTGAGTCCCGGGAAAGGACATAAGATAGCCTTTATCCCGATATTCCCATGGGATACTTATGCGGGTGAAACCGCGGGGCGCTGCTAGTGTAATCATGTCACTAAAATCATCTCGCCCCTTATTACATGGGTCATAAATGGCGAAATGTGGATGAACTATAAATACACCTCTGTCTAACCTTTCTCGGTATACAGGCGTGATGTTTGTTATTTTCATTCTATTGGTGAGGTAGCCTATTTGCAGATGGTACCAACCTTCCATTGTAATTGAGACACAAAACGGGTTATTACAGAGTACCTATGTAAACAAACTTGAAAACAATGTAACGATAATTAACTTAGAAGTTCCCCCAATGTTTATTTTGTTACCGCCATGGTCATCGTTAACCCATTGCTTTCGGCCATCGTTTCCTTGTTGACTTACCAAACTTACGCAAGTAGGTGAATAGATAACAGCCCCTTATTCTGTTTTGTTTTTGTTAAGATAGCCACATTTACATTAACTGTGTTGTTATTTTTATTTATTTCATTTTTATTTTTAATGCTGAATGGTACAACTCTATATTTTTGTATGGTCTGGTATAGGCTTTCAATCATCAATTATCTGGGTAAGACGATCTACGATTACGATTCTTCAAGAATCTGTGAAAAATAATATGTTGACCCCCTAAACTTAATAAATTGCTATCGTTTGATGGCACAAAAATAAAAGACTACCTCTTTTTACGTTCATTACTGTTCTCGTATAGAAGCGTAACTTAAATGTAAAGATTAAATTAGGTATGTCGACAAAAATTATACTATGTCCGTCCCCGGGATGCAGTCTATCTCTCTGCCAAATTTTATCGAAATCCGTTAAGTGGTTCAGGCGTGAAAAGGTAACATACAGACAGATATAATTACTTTAGAATTTATAATATTAAGTATGGATTACCCATGCATGACCCATCACGATTTACATAATCAGCCTATAATGTTCCAACTGCTGGGACACAGGCCTGTCTCTGTGAAAGGGAGTGGGCCGTAATCCACCACGCGGGCCCAGTGCGGGTTGGTAGATGTCACGTGTCCTTGAATTTTTGATTCTAGGACATGCCAGTTTCCTCACTATTTTCTTTCACCGTTTTGAGAGCAGTGGTGATGAAATAATTTACAGAAAGTTAAGCGCCTGTCAGGGTTCGAACCTACGACCACGTAAGTCGCGGCTGTTACCACTGGGCGACCACTGCTCTGTCAGGATTTACCAAAGTATAATCACTAACAAAACATTTTATTTAATAGAGTAACTTTTTCAGTCATCGTGGCACTAGGATTATAAGAGCGTTGTAATAAAGCCGGGGTTATTGCCGACTCTGGCATTTTCATAGGCATTCTTTAGTAAATCCGTCAGAGTACAGTAACAATGATTCTTATAAATAGGGTAATATTTCGTGGAGATGTTAAGGGTCGATACAAACTTGAACGCAAGCAGTACTTCGATTGAATGTGTTTCGAAAGCCTATTGGATAATGGCATGCATTATAAGAAGCCATAAAGGATTTCTGCAATGAATAAGCTTAAGTACTTAGACTACTTACAATCGTTGTAATATAAATTGGAGGAAAATTTCACGCAATTCAAAGCTCTCAAGGTCTCAGTCATGACTAAACATTTTGGAAATTTCACTTCTCACGCGCGGCTGCCAGATCTAGGGTTGTCACCGGTCGCTACGGGCGTGTTTTCAAAAGATAATTATAATTTTAGATTACTTTATTAATAAGTCTTGTTTGGCGAATTAAAATATTGTGGCTTTATTAAAACTATGAGTAACAAGAAAGAAATTACGCTTACAATTTAATTAAATAAATATTTAATTAATTTCTAAGCGTAATGTCATTCACGTAAGTTACTGAACGCGCGCGTTTGCGTTACGGACCCATGATTTTGACTTATGAACTTTACATCTATTATACCGAAGTCGGCATCTCAGCATCACTTACACAACATCATTCACTGAATTTATAGGTAGAGTATAAACTCATGATTTTGTGTTACCAGGTTTATTTCTAGGTATAAGTTACTATGAAGCATTATGTAGTGCTTCATTTTCCTAGACGTTAGATAACACATCATAAATAATTAATAATTATTGACAGAATCCTCCATTTCACTAGTATCAAATGTTGCTTTTCATACATGTACATACATAAACTGACGCCCTCTTCCCATGGGGATAGGCAGAAACTACACAACGCCACTCGTGACAATCATAGACGGGAATAGATCAGCCACAGGCGGGAAAAACAGATCGTATTTTTACACGTACGTAGTAATGCAATAATAGCAGGTAATAATACGTATATAAGTATATTAGATCATTGTCGATTGTCTATTTTTGCCATCGACACGTTAAGAAGAAGATTGTCGCCTTACTACTTCGTATAACTTAAAATACGTAAGTTTTTTACTATCCAGTTAAAACATAATCATTTGAGTCGCAATTTAATATTGGTATCTTTGGGAAATCTTAATACTATTATCAAAATCCTGTTTGTGAAAATGTATCTCGATATGTGACGATTTGAAAGTAACATTGTGGCTAAATCAAAATTTCATTTGTGGCGCGGATTAAAAATGAATATTTTATTTTATTTGCTAATATTTTACATATATCTGTTTTATTATTTATTTATTTCTGTAATTACCCGTGACATCACAGCGGGCCCTATCAGAATACCAGCGCTACGACATTTATTTTTTAAATGTAGCAGCATCATGCTGAGATAGGAGCTTTTGACCTCATAAAGGACTTTCTGTTTCATTTCTGTTACTTTTTTTATTCAATTCGGTTTTTTATTTTTTACTGTGTTTAGTTCAGTTTGTAATATTCCTGTACGAGTCGCAATGAATACTTTTTCCTTCTTTCTTTGTCATTTGTTTTAAAAAGTGCTCACCTATACGTTTTCATTATAACCCTCAGACAGGGTTGACGGGTCACCCAATTTGGATAATTTAACGTTATGATAGTACCTAAATAAAAAGTTTCAACCGGATAGTTTTCATAGAATTCATTTTTTTTTTGCCATACTGTCCCGCTGCAGTGCAAAGGCCTCCCCCAAATCCTTCTATGCATCCTTTTCTAACGCCACCTCTATCCGACCCTTACCACACCACAATAATTATTATGATTCCAAAACTTTGCAGTATTTTGTCATCAGCCATTGCATTCGTGCTAACAGCGCTCCTAAAATCTAATAAACGTCATAATGTATTTAATTATCGTTACCTCGAATATAAAAACAATTTCAGGTCACAGGCAACGTTAATGCCCCAGATTGCAGTATCCCAACTTTATGATAACTATAAAACGGGCATGATGACGTCATTTTGGAGCTAGTATGGCGGTAACGCGTTGCTTATTGTTGCAGGGCTGCGTCGCTCAACGTCGCACGTCGGCGTCTTGGCGATACTCAACTGTTTGTTGTACAGGCACTGGTAAGGAATAGCAATTAATTTATCAGGTAGTATATTTGTAACTAGCGTTAAGCTTGGTTTCCTATCAAAGCGGTTCCGTCATATTATAATGGCCGTCATCAAAATCTGTCATTTATGCCAGTATTTGACATTAAGTCAAACCCCGCTGCCCAAAGATTTAAATCGCTAGATTTGTTCTCACCGTTCTTAGTCACGCGAAAAGTGTCCATACTGAGAAGAGAGAGCTACACATCATTAAATAACGTTTTTAAGTCAAGTCACTGCGTCAATGTGTGTCCAAACTAAACAGAATCGACTATCTTTTGACGCGTTAGGGCGAATCTAACGATTTAATCTTTGTCGCTGTCATCATTTTCATGACATGGCCGTAGTGACGGCTGTTAAGTCCGGCCACCGCTTTTCTAAGAAACCGTAGCTTAATTGGTCGACGTGATTGTGACGCGGCGTTAGCGTCACGTTAATTGGTCGACGTGATCACGTGTCACGTTAAAGGTACGGTTTCCTAAAAAGTAGTGGCCCCATAGTATCCGCAATTTACCGTCGGTATTCGTAATATTCGTTATTTAAAGTTGGTGTGTTTTCCTGGAGAGCTTTTTTGACACCATAAAGTTAAACCTCGCTGCCATCATACCTATTCATAAAAGGTGTCAATGCGGCGTTTTGTGGCGGCCTTTTAGGAAACCATAGCTTTACGCAGCGTATATGCGTTCGACAAACGGCAATGCTAGATGCGAAGGAATAATAAGGACATCTCTTAAATAAGTATGCCAACACAGTTTAGCTAGCGTGGTGGCATCGTTGCGCTTTTATTTTGTGTTATTGTCCTGCGTTTCATTTACCTACAAAATCGATTGCGAATAATCAAAAGTATATTGAACGCCAAGTCATTGCGTAAAAATCTCAGGATACTGAACTTTAAGCAACCATTTTAAAATTGTGCTGACATTTCAAACACTTTGTGGGATTTTATTAAAATAAATATCAATAAATAAGTTTTATACTTCACAAATATGACCAGTCTTATTTCATTTCAAATAAATACCAACGTAAATGTTTCTTTTTACTTTTTGGCGTCGCATGCCTTTCATTTTTGTTCACAATATAAGTTATGAGATGAATTCATTTATTTTACACACATACATATAATATATCTCATTCAACCATGTCCTGTCCATGCAGGGACTAATTGGAAATGGATTGAAAATGTATCGCAACGTGGTTTAACATTGTGAACCTTTTTATAGCGAAATATGAATTGTTGAATGTGATTGCTTTTGCTCTAAACCCACCCTTAGAACTGTCATATGAAAAAGATGGAAAACGCACAAGATAGCAAAACAAATATGAAAAGATTGAGTATATTATTATGTGTCGTAGAATTTCCAGAAATGAAACAGGAATCGTTGTTACCGGAATTCACCACATGTAAACTCGAATTATTAATACCTACGCATTACATAATTATCAATATTAATTATATGTTTTCGTTCACAGGACTGTCCGATGATCAGAAGACTATAAAAAACACGAACTTGTCATTTTCTCATCTAAAATCAGTGTTAGACTTTAGTGATTGAAAAATTACATGAAAATGATGCAGGTAAAGTTATTTTATCAACAACGTGAGTTTAACGTAGTGAATTTTATACTTGTACATAATTAACTTGTATTAGGACTTTTAAGATGATAGTAATGTTTCGCTTCGACGAACCTTATGTACGTAACTGTTACTTTAAATAAGAACTTTAAAATAAAGGAGATCCCTGTTTTTACATTGTTTTGTTATTTCATTTTGAATAATTTCGTACTTACAATAAAGTTGAACGCGGGGTAGCAACTGAAGCGGCGACTATTCAATACCCAGTCTATAAATAGTTTGCAAATAAATACTGAAATATTATTCGAATAAAGTATAACAACCCTTCCCACTGCGGTACTATCCAGTAGCCATAACTAAAGTTTGAACATAAAAACTTGTTATTCCTATGAATCCTTGAGTCTGCAGCATCGATGAAAATACAAAATAAGCCTAGAATTTATAGCGATACTAATTTAGTGGAAACGTATAACTAATCTTTAAAGTACCTTACTAAATAAACGTTGTTTTTAGACGAGATGCGAGAATAATCTACCTAATTCCATGGACTACCAAAAACAAATAAAAGTTACCGTCACTATGAAACAGCAAGTGTTTCCGTCGCGGAAATTAATTGTTCCAATTGCGCTGTAAAATGAAAATGCACATAGAGATGACATTAAAAATTCTATGAGATAATTAATTAAGGGAGGATAATGGAGAGACGGCGAGATGAGACCGCTGCTGATTCTGTTAGCAATTTTTATTTAACTCCGGGAAATAAAATTGTAAAAGTGTAAACCTACTATCCTACTTTTATATGGTGAGGCCGGGACATCGACGCGCTAACTGGGGGCCTAAAAAGGCCACTTTAACAGTTTTGTATGGAGATTCGTAAAATGCTATAGATACACCTCTGCCTAACCCTTCAGGTGTAAAACTGTCAAACAGATGAATTGCGTGATATGAATTGTACGCAAATAATACGACTTTTATTATGATTCATAATGTTATTTAGGGGCCCGTGACTAAATAATAACAGCCGCACAGGTCGATCGATCAGGTTAAGCTACGCTTGCTGCGGTTGGTCTGTGGATGGGTGACCATCTTTACATATCGAGACCCCTCCGTGCCTCGGAAAGCACGTTAAGCCGTTGGTCCCGGCTGCCATTCGTGGATCTTTGACAGTCGTTACGGGTAGTCAGAAGCCCGAAAGCCTGACAACCAGTCTTACCAAGGGGTATCGTATTACCCAGTAACTGGGTTGTGGAGGTCAGATAGGCAGTCGCTCCATGTAAAATATGGTATTCAGCTGCATCCGGTTAGACTGGAAGCCGACCCCAACATAGTTGGGAAAAGGCTAGGCAGATGATGATGAATGTTATTTATCCTTTTATGATTCTACCAAAGTGGCCTTTTTAGGCCCCCTGTACAGCACATGATTCTAGATCCCTAGCGTAGAAACTTTTCATCGGTTACCAAAAAAAATCTCCTTTTTCAAAGAAAAGTGCAATACGGTCAAAATGTACTGAACAGCATATTCAGAATCATGTACTGAATCTATAGTACCCTTCCACCCTGTAAAGATGTGAAAGTGTGTTCGTTGGTTAATTCTTCTCTGACTGAACTGAGCTTCAGGTCGACGTGGATTTTTGAAGTGAAAACTTCTTTAGCGGCATTGTACACTTTTTTTGTAATGGGTAAAAAATGTTAAACTCGCATCAGGACACGTGACCCTGATCGAAAATTCGTAAGACGGATGGAGAGTAGACAGCCGGCGCGGTGTAGGAGAGGAAGTATCCCCCTCTCTTTCTACGGCGCGGCGAAGTTGATTTTTCTGAGAGATACACTTTTTAATGTAATATAAATTGTCATGTTTGTGTACGATAGCGCAATAAATAAATATTGTATTCTACCACATAAATGATAGTACTTTTATACTGATAATTAAAGCAATTCGTGCAAAATTATTTCCTAACTATTACAAAATATCAAAAATGCACAACGTTAATATTCAAGTTTTCACTTCTGTCGGCACTCTCGGAGTGCAAACCGTCGTTTTTTTTTTTTTGCATCGAGATTGTTCATGGGCCGGAAAATGACATAGGCTGCCGTCAAATTCCGTCAAATGCAGGTTCCTGTCGAAAACTCAACGCGGGTCACCGCGGGTGAAACAACGGGCGCAGCTAGTACATGTATGTACCTACAGTTACATGGTTAAGTACCTACAGGAAAAACTGGGATTTTGTTAGTATTAAGTATCTTAGCGCTTCTCTTTATTATTAACTTTGATGCGAAGCTCATTAAGTTCTCAAAGAGATATTTGATTCGAATATATTTTTGACAAGAAAGTAAATTGTTTGACAGAACACCTAGGTATCGTGTTTTTTGTTACACATAAGCTTAGGTATACATAAATCGTTCAGATCCAGGGTTTAGTTTTATCATCATACTTAACTTACTACACAAGATTCAAATGCGATTTCCTCCTAAATCTATATCTACTAATGTTAATGTTTGTAAACGCACCCACAATTAAATACAGGAGAAATTCCTAGAGTGGGGCAACGTTTTAAAAAAATATATAGGAGGTAAAATTTGTTAGTTTGTATGTAGGAGATAATCTCTGGAAGGCTATAGGCTATTTAACATCACGCTATGACCCTTAGGAGACGAGCACAAAACAAAAAAAAAAGCCAGAAAGAACGAACTGACCCAACGGGGTGGGTCGGGGGAACAAGCAATTTCACACGGACGAAGTCGCGGGCAGTTAGTTATTGATATATATTTTATGGTGTTACGAACATAGTATTTTCGAACCCCTAATATTACAAAATGGTTTTTATCTCAAAGTTGCAATTTTAATTTCACGACAAATACGTTTTTGAATGTTGCGTAACTGTAAGATATTCATGCTTGTGACTGTACAAAGGCCTTCTCACAGACTGTCGTCATGAACGTTAATAATGAGTA
This sequence comes from Gortyna flavago, assembly GCA_963669345.1. Lineage (NCBI taxonomy): Eukaryota > Metazoa > Arthropoda > Insecta > Lepidoptera > Noctuidae > Gortyna > Gortyna flavago. Next base: position 8,015,576 of record OY770131.1, read on the forward strand.
GGTACCTATTATTATAATCGCCATACTCAGGGAACGGATTAGTGGTGATAGTAACTTATTAATAATTATTATTGCAGCACGTGAGTTAGTATGGCTATGGTTTATTATCCAAACTATAATACAATACTACACTATACCATAAATATTATAAATTTCTATTACATTAGATTTTTTGTATGTGTAGATTTATGTTTTTGTTACTCTTTCATGCTAAAACGGATTTGAATGAAATGTGGCACATGGACCATGACCTGGATTACCCGAGGAGACATGCGGGTGAAACCGTGGGGCGCAGCTAGTTATAAAATAATCTTTGCTTAATGCATCATACATACACATTTGTTGAAGTTTTACTTTTAGTGGCCCCGCCCTTTATCACAAAACTTTACAATTTACAAATTTGTAATTTTTACAAGTCCGATAGTTTTAGTCCTTACCACAAAACTCTAAGTAACGGACTACACCATTGTAACGGAAAAACCTTACAAATATGTAAATTTTAGTGACAAGTCTACAATTTATACATATCCCACATGCTTTGTATTACGCTTTAGTAATGCAAATAATAAACATAAAGAAAAAGCAAAAAAAAACCCTACTTACATTATATGTAAAATAAAATTCTGTGTTACATAATTTTTTTCAATTTTTTTTAGAATTGTACACTTGTAAAGTTTTGTGTTATAGGGAGTGCCCTGGTTTTCTTTGTGAGTGGGTGTCTAGGTCGTTTGACGATAAGACGAATTTACTTACATACTAGACCTCTATCTGCTTATCAGTTCGAGTCGTAACGTGAACCATAGATATTCTCACAAAATATCATGTTCCTTATAACGCGGCTAAAATGAAATCTGAAGCCGACAAAGATTCACTGTTTGTAAAAAACAACATTTGACTTTTTATTTCGGAATCTGAATTCCAAAGAACCTATTACGTAAAACAGTTAAAACATTTTAATTAACAATTTAGAAAAGAAAAAGTATTTGAGCATTGAGAAAAATGTTTTCAATGAGAGCTTTTGAAACATACCTCGTTAACATACATAACATAATTAGCCTATAATGTTCCCACTGCTGGGACACAGGCCTCCTCTATGTGAAAGGGAGTGGGCAGTAATCCACCACGCATAACCGGACATTCTTAATAAAGATTGTCAAACTTCAACGTTCATATTTTTTATATTACCAATTACATACCTCGTTATGAAAGTTAAAATATATTAGCATTTCTAAAATATACATAGTTAATATATTTTCGATGTGGATAAGTAAGATATGTTAATGTGAAGTGAGACGGAATCCGCATCTCGCAACCTTGTTTAGATGCTTCGTAGTACCTCGAGATACAACACTGGAACCACTTGTAACAATAGGTTTTAATTTTGAAACTGTACTAATGTCTGTTCCAAAAGTATCCGCTGAAAGTGTAAACAAACCCTGTTCAGGTAAAATTGTACTCACTAAAGGGAATTAGTAACACATTCATCTATTTAGAAGGTTTCAACTTTATAATATCTCACCACTTTCTCCAACAATGATTGTTTTAATGACGTTATTAAATTGTGATTGCGGAATCATCAACTAAAATGGAGATAATAAAATTTACCTAGACTGTCAAATGAAAAACGTCTTTATTAAGGTGATTAAAAATTTGCATTTCGAATATAAGTACCTATTTAAATAATCTAATGAAAGCACTCAATTTGTTAGTAGCACGACAAGTTGGCATTCATAGGTATGTTGACAGATCCATTTGCTAATATTTTTATCTGATAGTTTTGGAACAGAGCATCCAGTGCTCGTCTAGAAGGTCTTTCTTAATAAAGATTGTCAGACTTCAATGTTTATATTTTTTTCTGACTTGCACATAAACATTACCGCGTCCCTTGAAAGATGTAGGAAGTAGCTACATCATAATGTTCCGTAGTCGCACACACAGAAACATTTCTTTACATTAACTTTATAACATTACTCTCAGTTCATTCTTACTAATTGCTTACAAAATAACAAGGAACAATAGCTAATAAAGAAACAAAAGTGTTGTTGTGGTACGCGTGATCGGGTCCTTAGATTATGTAGTCCTTATTATTACTTTATTGTCCTGGTATTATTAATAATGTATTATCCTTATATTATCTTCTTCTATACTTATAATAAATCTGTAGAGAGGTCAATTCTGTACATGATATATATTTTCAAAATAACTATCAGGGGGTAATTAGTGATCGATACTGATGCCAAAAATGCAATCAGTAAAATTTTTGTCTGTCTGTCTGTCTGTCTCTCTGTCTGTCTGTCTCTATGTTCCTTATAGAAACAAAAACTACTGGACGGATTTTAACGAAACTTGGTACAATTATTCTTCATACTTCTGGGGAGGTTATAGTATACTTTTCATCACGCTACAATGAATAGGAGCAGAGCAGTGAAAGGAAATGTTGGGAAAACGGGAGAATTTGCTCCGTTTTTTAAGCTTCCGTCGCGTGTGCATCCTTAATGGTTAAAGCTACATAGAAATCACTTATGAAGGAAATGTTCTACATAAAATTATCTAAAAAATATCCCACAACAGCATATGTCTATCTTTTATGGTTGACTCACAATAACACGTGTAACTCCCGATAGCTTAGCAGTTCGGAGCTTTCTGATTATATTTGTTTACTCTTACGTTTATAATACTCTCACTCATCCCTAATTAAAAGAAGTTAATATTATTACCTATTCAATAAAAAAAGAATAATAGTAATCGGTATAGAAACACCAAACTTATACATGAAATACGCTAATAAGCCATCGCGCCGTCGCGCGTGAATACTGAATCATGCCATAAGGATTATTTTTGTGTAACGGTTGCCGCGCTCGACGCGGGTCGTGGCGGTAGGGTATAAAAAGGCGGGAGGTCCGAGCGTGAGCTTCATTCAATATTTGGCTGGACAATAATTGATATTAACAAACCGTGCTTATCAGCGCGACTTTTAGTCTTTAAATAGGTATTCGTTGTTTTGGTAGTGTTTAAATATTCGTTTAAATTACAAATCTATACTTATAATAAATCTGTAAAGTGAAAATTCTGTACATTGAAAGAATCAAAAACATAAATGGCAGGGGGTGTTATTATACCGACACAAAACACTAAAATGTGATAAAAAAAATTTTTGTCTGTCTGTTTGTTCAGGCATCACGCAAAACGTACCGGTCCGATTAAGATGAAACTTGGTATAATTATTCTTTAATATCCTGGGCACCACACTGGGTACTTTTTATCCCGGAAAAGTATATACAATAAAAAACAAACTTAATATTGCGGTTCGATCCCTAGACCCGATTACTGTACCAACAGCAAATAATAAGTTTGTCGTAGGTTACGTCACTCGCACTGTAAATGTAGTGCTGAAGGTTGAATTTGGCTTACACTTTTTGAACTTTGATTTGAACGGACGTATCGAGTGGCGAGCGTTCGTTCTTATTAGCATTCTATAAATGCAATTCTCAACCGTGCTTTTCAGTGCGACCTTTTTATTCCTTTTAGTTTTTACTAAGTATAGTTTAAGGTAGAGTTATTTAGGTTTATTTTTATAAGTAGGTATAGATTTTAATTTTTTATAAATCTGTTAGGTAGGATTAGTCATTCGTATAAATATTAGTTTTTAGGGATTTTGCTTATTTATTGAGTTTAGATTAGTTATCATCAGAAATAGGTTTATTTAGGTAGGTAGGTATTTTATTTTCTGTTATTGAGGTTTTTTTTTTAATTAGGTTGGTACTTAGGTTTACTTTTATATTCTAATATAAAATTCAAAGTCCTGTGACAGGATCACAGGACTTTGAATTTTATATTATCTGACTGATTATATCAATGCACAGCCTAAACCGCTGGTCATGTAAAGACATTTTTGGAGAGTGTGTTCTTTGTGAAGTGTATATAGGTGTCCACTAAGAAAGGATTTTTCGAAATTCCACTCCAAAGAGGGTGAATGGGGGGAGGGTGAAATTTCACGCGGACGAAGTTGCGGGCAGAAGCTAGTATACAAATAATATAATAAAATTGAAGTGTTTTTTTATAATATTAAAATACTAGTTTTTTACTAAATGTATAATTATGAAAGTATATACGGCACTTTTAACAAAAGCACAATTTTTTTATTGTTTGTCTGTAGCTAATCTCCGAAACGGCTGAACCGATTTTGAAGGGACTTTCACTGGCAGATAGCTGATGTTTTATGGAGTTCTTACTTCAGAGAACTTAGGCTACTTTTGCTTTAGGTACGTACATACCTACTAATTTATTGAAAGGTTTCTGTGACATTCTTCTCGGTAGTTAACAGAATTATCTTATCTAAAACTCAGAAAAACAATGTGAAGATTTCTATTTATTTTTGCAATACGTAAACAATGATTTGGTAAGAAAATAAAATAGAAAGGAAATCTACAAAAGATTTTTAGGGCGACATGAAAGTCGCCTTAGAAAGAAAATAAACGACGCTCGGCGGGTTCATCATGACTCGACCTTTCACGAAACAAATCCTGATCACACAGACAGTTTATTATATTAATTTTATTTTAGGATACTTTTTGTTTAATGTTGATCAAAATTGATCTAATTAAGATTAATGTAATTAACTCACCGAGTTTCATTTTATAATAGAAACAACTTTTAATAGCCGCAGACTGTCATCACGATTTACGACTTTAAAATATAACTTTATTGAAGTCCAATGTTATTGTAGCACGCTACAACAAAATAACTTAACTTTAATATTTTCAACCACTGTGAGGTCTCGTGGGTGTTGTAAAAGACGTTAATATAAACTGTAGTTAATTAAAATGACCTATCCTACGATGGATGACCTAAGATTACGTTGGCCATGATTAGTAAAGAAATTTAGTACCATTCATACCAAAGGAAGAAGTGGTGGCTCAGTGGTGGCCGATTTACGAGTTGTAGGTCGTAGGTTCGAACCCAGACAGGCACTTTACTTTGTCTAAATTATTTCATGGCCACTGCTCTCAAAACGGTGAAGGAAAACATCGTGAAACCGGAATGTCCTGGAACAAACATTTAAAGTCGTGTGACATCTACGAGCACTGGGCCCGCGTGGTAGATTTCGGTCCACTCCCTCTCACTGAGAGGAAGTCTATAAGCCAGGTATGGGATCATTATAGGCTGATTATGATAATGCATACCAGAGTCTTTATTCAAAAAAACATTACAGATACGCAAGAAGTACATGGTTATATTCACAATCAGTAATGAAAATTAAAATTTGTAGTATTTATTATTTTAATAACAAAACTCTAGCATCAACACCCGGGACCAAATGTAAGCCATCCAAGCATAATTCCTTGTGGTAGCCCCAAGCCCCCAATATAATCGCTTATGCATTTGCAAATAGAACAATTGGGTTATGACGTCATCCTATGCATCCTTGTCGTAAATCTTTAAACCAGAAGATACAATTGAATTTGAATAGAATATAAAATATAATTGAATTTTCACATTTCTAAAAACGAAATAAAAATCTAGTTTCCTTACAAGATTTGTGTAATTCAAACGACAACAACGTAGAACTGTAAACTAGCCGTCCGGAAATAAAAGAACCGGTGCACCTGGTAAAGAGCACGAACAATTTCTTTAACAAACGATCGCTGGCATTAGTCCAGGTAAAACTGGGATTAAGACGAAGCCAACACATTTTCAAAACGAGTGTGGAAACATCGATCTTTCAGCACAGCATCATAAAACGTGTGTGAAAAGTGGAGATGTGATCTTACTAGATAAGTAAGTTTATATCCGCCGAGGGTTCTGCATGCTTCTCGGGTAAATTGAAAACGCTGAAATTTCCTCCGACAGCGTTCTTTCTATCCAGACGAATCTAAATGACTGCAACGGAATAATATTTGATAATGCAGTAGGTAAGTACCTACTTCAAATCTATTACGTTCTCGCGAAATGAAACGAATATTCGAGACGATTGCAATAAAATTACTATTGCGTATATCCCCAGTGAGCCGGGTTTTGTTCCCGATCAATTTTAACTGCAATGTGTTTGTTTTAGTGTTTTTTGTATAAAAGTGCTATGGTAATGCTCTAGGGGACTGTCTATTGTACCGCTGTAGTCTTTTTTAAATAATAAACTATTTCTAATTTTCTTTGTTCCTCCGAATATAATGTTTGTTCTAAAGTAGATGTCAGGCTATAGATAAAGCGTTTGAACTTAACAACGTAACAGCATATGAACCGATTACTAGATTCTCAGAATTTTGTAAATAGGTAAAATATATGCGTGGAGCAAAATTATAGTTGTAAAATAAGAAGTTATACAGGGTTATTGGAAAAACACCAACAACCTCTTAAAAGGTCATCAAAACACAACACACAGGAAACAGCAGTTTTTTTTTCCATGATTTCATGTTTGGTCCCATCAGTGGCGGATTTACCAACAGGCTGAGTAGGCTGGAGCCTACCTTCTACATGATTGAAAAAGAAAGTAAATTTACTCTTTAAAGTAAGTTACTGATCCGACTTTTTGACATATAAAATATCGTGTATTTTATATGTCACAAAGTTTGATCAGTAACTTACATGATATTTTATTTCTCCGGTGTTTGAGAATCACGATATTGCCGACCGTACTTCATAATTGAATCCATGCGTAGCAGTTCTGGAACGTGTTACGACCGCGTAGCACGCGTAGCGTTGACGTCAGCCACACGCTACGCCGTAGCTACCGCATGTATTTACTTTTATTAACGATAAAGCAAATTGTTCAACGAATTTTATTGAAATATAATTATATCGTTTAAATGTTTGTTTATTTATGTAAGTTACCGTTTTCATTCTCTCAACTTTGCAGGTTTTATACCAAATCAGCGTAAAAATAAAGTATGCAATGGTTTGCCGTATACACATAAATATAGGGCCTACACATAGTAAATAAAACACAACGTTATTCTTATTCATAACAATATAATAAAGGTTTAAAATCGAAATAAAACATTAACATCTTGTTTGTCCTGGCTAATATATTTTTTTTTTGTTGACTATCTATTGTATAATTTTCATTAGAACATATTTACAAAATATAAGTAATGACATCCTTTAGCGTAAGATTCTGCGTGCGTTAAGCAATAACAGAGTTATATAACTGAGTTGCAACTAGGTAATCACTCTAACAAGCATGTAACCTTCATAGATTTAATCCACGATTTACATAATCAATCACATTATGTGTTATGTCATCGGTATATAATCGGATGTTGTTATTCAGTCACTTTGTATAATTCCCTCGTCACTTCCTTACTACAGAGATGTGTTTGTACACTTGTTAACCACAAGTAAAGCGCGCCAGATGGCTAATGGAGCCGAGGTGTGGCGACCGCGTACCGGAAGACGTAGCGTTGGAAAGCCTCCCACAAGGTGGATGGTTGACCTTGTGAAGGCCGCAAGAACCCGCTGGTTGCGGGGAGCGCAGAACCGGTCGAAGTGAGTGGCGGTGTTTGCGGGAGCCTATGTCCAGCAGTGGACGTCTTTCGGCTGAAATGATGATGAAAGCGCGCCTCGCTTCGTAAGATAAAAGTACAATAGGTAGGTACTCTGCTTTGTCACTGGCTGGTACAGGTCCTTTCTATTTCTGTCTCTCGTAATAGTATTCTGCTTCTCGCAAAAATATAATAATTACTATAATTTGGTATCCTATCGTTTAGTAGTAGTGTGCTCGACTTTACTGACATTTAATGAAAGTTACATGCAAAACAGTCAGTAGGTTCCCTTTCAAGTTGGTAGGTAAATGTTTTGCCCTCTCTTATCTAAACTATCTAGATCTCACTGAAGCAAACTCCTAAACATAAAAAGCACATTTAGCTGTTTGCTCCATCGTCACACAGACTCCGTAAATAAAGTCTCCTTACAGAAGTCCTTTTTTCGTAAAATCGTAGAAAAATATGACATCTGCGCACTTAAGTATATTTTAAATTCAATGTTCCAAGTCGCGGAGAGGTTTGAATATATGTTGATAAAGTGCTCAAGGCACATTCGGTTTTAGCTAAGCTTGAGAAATGTGTTTGTATAAACTAGGCTTTCACAATGTTATGAGACGTGAAGCTCTCGAACAGAGATTTACTTATCCTTGTTAATGGATCGAAAACCATGCAAACACTCCTAATCATGACGATATTGTGTACAAGAAATGCTCATGAATATTGTAATAGTATTCAAGAGTGAAATTGGATGTAACTTTATAAACCAAAAATCTGTCCACGCCGTAAAAAAAGAATAGGACTCATTAAAACACAGTAAACTAATCTATTCACAGACAAAGAAGAGAGAGACTAAGAAAACGTCACTATAAAACAAATGAGTATCAAAGAATATTCCATAGTAGGTATTTAGATTATTCACTAAGGGGATAAAGCAGTGTTTTAAGTCACGGGCGCAGCTCGAGGGAGCTCAGAGTTAACTCCTGAGCGAAGCGGGGGAGTTAAGACTAGAATACTGAATGCAGCGAGTGATTCTAGCTTGTCCAAGACGAAGACACCTTCACCCCCGAGGAGAATACTCTACTTTTCGCACCTACTACGAGGTAATGAAGCAAATTCTATTTTCGAATTACTGGTTTATGAAACTGTTAAATAACCGGGGAATACCTAGTTACCTATGTGCAGTTTCATGCATAGTGTTTATTATACTGTATATTAGTAGAAAAAAAGTGTTTTTTTTTTTGTAAAACTTTCCAATGGATTTTATCAGTTGAGGTTCCAAATGTAATCACATTAATGACCAACTGGTCATAATGAAATTCAGTAAGTACAACAACGACTGAAGAACATGTATCCTAGGTCATGAATAAGGATTTAAAAAAAAAAAAACGGCGGGTTGCACTCCGGGAGTGCCGGCAGAAGTGAAAACTTGAATATTAACGTTGTGCATTTTTTATATTTTGGGATGGTTAGGGAATAATTTTGCACGAATTGCTTTAGGTAATTATCAGTATAAAAGTACTATCATTTATGTGGTAGAATACAATATTTATTTATTGCGCTATCGTACACAAACATGACAATTTATATTACATTAAAAAGTGTATCTCTCAGAAAAATCAACTTCGCCGCGCCGTAGAAAGAGAGGGGGATACTTCCTCTCCTACGCCGCGCCGGCTGTCTACTCTCCATCCGTCTAACGAATTTTCGATCAGGTCATGTGGCCTGATGCGAGTTTAACATTTTTTACCCATTACAAAAAGTGTACAACGCCGCTAAAGGAGTTTTCACTTCAAAAAAAAAGTAAGTACAATATTAATGCCCGGTTAAAGCCTAGGGAATTAGTCATTGGCCTAGGGCTTAAATGACTTGCTTTAGTTTAGGTTTGCGTGACATAATAGTTTGACATAAGCGAGCAGGTGGTTTGAAAAATTATTTAAATTTGTCTGTCTATTCAAACTGGCCAGTGACATAGGTACACAGATTAAGACCATGTGTCAAAACGGTCCAAGTAACCAACAGCAATGAACTTCATATTTTCTAAAAGGGTTTCTTTATTACGTAGGTAGGTATTTAATTAATTTTAAATTATGAAATCTACAGTTGATATTTTTCTACCTTTGGGATACGTGCAATAATAGAGCATTAAAAAAGAACAAGTGCTGCACCCTGACTGTGAAACGCACACATTTTCACAGTCCGAAAGACTTTGAAGAAAATTGCTAATCCATCGCTTCATATGTTAGAAAATTTCATCTACTCAGCAACGTAAGTAGTAACGTAATAATGCTGTTGAACTGTCAAATAAAAGGCATAGCCTATTAGAAGTGTGCGTGTTACTTCACGTTCGTGCACGGACATAAAAATATCGCAGCGGGATTTTATCCCACACTATTTTCAACTCTCGGTATTGAGCCGAGCGTCGAGTATCCAACAGAGCAATCCCAGCGAGTCAAAAAAAACAAACTGTTGGATTGTCAACTCTCAGCGTTAAGCAGTGTGTTGAAAATCCAGTGCGCGAAAAAAAATCTCCGCGGAAAAACGCGCCATGCTACCTTAGCTTACACAATTACCCCGTTGGCTGGTGAAACCACCTATCATGCAGAAATACCTATCCTCTTCGTCTTTTATTTATTACATTACCTAGTCATAAAAATATCTAATCTTCACTGTCCACTGACGCTACCACAACTATACCAAGTCGGTACAATGACCACTCAATTACGTTCATGTGCTCAATCCTATATAGAACTCATTAATTTAGGTTTTTCGTGTACTTACAGCAAATTAACCACATATCGTAGTTAATTATGGACAACATAATCCGACCACAAAATGCTCCTGAAAATATTGGAAGAAATAAGAAAATCCAACAAAATAAGCTCCTCTGTTTTAGCAAATGATTATATACTTAATATTAAAATGAATAACTTCACAACTTGTTTCTCTAAAAGGTTGGGCAGAAGTGTACCTATAGTACACCCCATCGACGTTGTATCTATAAATACTTATAACTTATGCACTAAAGTCAGATAGGTGAACAATTAGAGTTTACAACTTTAATAGTAGATATAATAAACTGAACATTTAACTAACGCAATGGAAAGCAGATGATAAAATAAATAATAAACAAATTGCCAACAACAAGTTGGAATTAGCTTCAAACAGTTTTAGTTTTGTCCTAGTTATCTGCAGCTCTCATACCTCTGCAACTGTTAGAAAGGCAAACACGATAACATTAATGAATTTGGGTTCGGTTGGGTTTCATTTCCTAAGTCTAGCGGTGAGTTGTGTCGGTGAGGATTACCTCCTGCCATCTCTCTCACACATGCCACATGAACCACATCCGTCCTTATCTCTCTAGGTAGCAGCTGTATCTGTTTTAGCGAACAGGATTGAACTAGATTACTCACCTTTACAAATAAATAATAACCTCTAATACTGCATTTTGTATTCGAACAGGTATGCACCCGTTCGAATACAAAACCAATGGGAATGTGACTCGAACGAAGGTAATAAAAATTGCAAAATGAAAAAGGATCCTTTGTTTTATTCACACAAATATGACCAAAACATGGACGGAAAATCTTTAATAACATCATTGAAATACGCATTTGAATTTTTATAAATTTTAACGGCTTTAATATCGTGAATTTATGAATCGTCATCTCCTGTAACGCATTTCAGAATAAAAGCTTCATTTTTCTATGTAAATGAAATGTTTGATTGCGGCGGAGCGCGCTACTAAAATCTTGTAATAAACAACCCTCGGCCTCACTGTATAAAATGTTTTCTCGTTTTAGGGTTTCGCAGACACTATAATTGTGTGATGTTATAATTTCGTCATGTCCGTCCGGTCGCGGCTTGCAGCTAGCAGCTACATCAATTTGCCACTGATTTAATGTAATTTCACACACACAGGACACAGGCCTCCTCTCGGTCAGAGGGACCATAATCCACCACGGGGGCCCAGTGCGGTTTGTCGAATGTCACATGTCTTCAAATTTTTGGTTCCTAGAACCACGCCGGTTTCCTCACGGTTTTTTTCTTCACCGTTTTGAGAATAATAACTTTATTCCATGATATTGGCTTTTATTTTTAAAGCAGGACATTTCAGGATTATAATATTTATTAGGGATTTTTAATTTCAGCGCCTATACATATTATAAACTAGCTTCTGCCCGCGACTTCGACCGCATGAAATTTCTTGTTCCCCCGACCCACCACGTCGCATCGCTTCGGCCGCCTTCGCAATTACTTCGTTTTTGCTTCACGTTATTTCTGTTTTTTGTTCACCTCGTAAGGGTCGTAGCCTATTTAACCTTCATCAAGAGTTAGGGTATCAAATGCTAAAATATTTTATTCAAATGCAATCGGTTGTTCTAGAGATTAGCGGGTTCAAACAAACAAACTCTTCAGCCTTATTTTAAAGGTATAGATAGACTCAAGTCACTTTTCGTGTCTGTCTGTGCGACCGAGTTATTCTTCTAAGCTACGCAATGGATTTTGTCTCGGTTTTCATCATCATTTACAAAAAAATATTCTGATAGGTTTATCTGTATAATAGTAAAAAAAAAATTTAATCCGACCCATGGTTCCAGAGATTATCGCGTTCAAACAAACAAACTCTTCAGCTTTTTTATTAGTATATATAAACGAGTAGATTAATATAAAGCTCACATAATTATTTTAAAGAAATCGCGATGTTTTGTCAAGTCGTAAAAACCGTGCGAAGCAGGGGCTGGTGGGCTGGTGGGTTACTAATAAAATGTATAAATAATCCGAAAGAATCGAAGGATGGGGGACATAAAATTAGTGCAGATATATGTAATTGTAGCAGACTCCTGCTATTCAACACACGCCGATACTCATAAAGCCATCTGTAAGTAAAACGAGACTCTGAATATAATTGCCTTGGAAATAATAGATACTTATACAAAGACAACGGGGGCCAAGTGAAAACGCTCCTAATAAAATCGTTCAATATTCATCAAACGTCATTATAATATTGAGTTGCTACAGTAGATTTATTAAAATTTAATAAACAAAGGTGAGAGGCTTGTGGGTAAATAATATCAACGACACGTGTCATCGATCAGGTGAAGCTAGGCTTGCCGCGGTTGGACCGTGGATGGGTGACCATCTTTACATATCAAGACCCCTCCGTGCCTCGGAAAGCAAGTTAAACAGTTGGTCCCGGCTGTCATTTGTTGATCTTTGGCAGTCGTAATGGGTCGTCAGAAACCCGAAATTCTGACAACCAGTCTTACTTAGCAGTATCATATTACCCAGTAAATGGGTTGTGGAGTTCAGATAGACAGTCGCTTCATGTAAAATAGCTGGATCCGGTGAGACTGGAAGAAGCCGATCCCAACATAGTTGGGAAAATTCTGGAGGCAGATGATGTAAGAATAGAATAGAATATATTTATTTGCTTTAAAACATGGTACATTAAGGTCATAAAAATAAAGATAAGTTACTTTATTATAGGAGAGGTGCAATTGGAGAGGCCTATGTCCAGCAATGGATTGCTTTAGGCTGACGATGATTAAAATTTCAAATTATTTTTGTCTCATGATGTAGCAACACGGGGGCCAAATAAAATAAGTACAAATACCGACACCTATTAGACCTACGTAGTTTAACCTACAAACACCTGCAAGTTTTTTCCTACAGTAAGTAGGTTTACCTTTAAACTTTTAATGACGCCACCTCATTTCACTTTTTGGCACCTTTATATTGTGCCAAACTTGTAATTACAGCGGCAGTTACTTAATGGAAGAGCCGGATTTTTTAATGGGCTGCTAATTCTAAACCTTGTCTTCATTCGAAACTTGTATATGCAAAAATAACGACAAATATTAAAAGTTGTTTCCGCTGGTTAGGGTTGCCAACTTTTATATCAAATAAATAGTATTTTCGAACCCATTTCCCGTAAGAATATAGTTAACGGCGAAAAAAAAATAGCTTTTTAATTGCAAATGCAATACTTCGAACCTTTATTAACATGTTTGTTTTTAATGTCTCATAACTATTATTACTAAATTAGACTCTTAATTAAGGTTATAAAATACCATTAATTCAGCTTTTATGAGACTAACACTGGCCCTATTGCGATCATATCACCATTTTTTACTGAAATGAAAATTTTGTAGTTTCGCCTAATTACTATATTTTTTTTAGAAATATTGTATTTAGGCCTCTAACATAACAGGATACTATATTATAGGTATAGTAGAGCTTTCAACCTTACTCCCCCTCCACCAAATTCTATACTTAATAAGAAATACTTAGTATAAATTATTAGACATTGTTGTACCTACTCGTACCTCATAAATGTGTAGATGCCTACCTAATAACTGTGTGATATTTACCGAAAATATTATATAGGTAAATCTTTTCGAGGAATTACCGAAAATGATTCACAAAATTGCTTTCTCATTTGCCAATGGCTGCTTACCTTCGTGAATACAACCGGCGAAGTGCGAGTCGTATTCACGCACTGAAGGTTTCGTACCTCGTTAGCTCGTGCGTTCTATGTAGCAGTATACAACCTTTGTTCGGGTTTCGTTGAATCATTATAACTGAGTTGAGTGCAAACTATAAATATGATTAATTTGGTATTACTCGCAACTTTAAATGTTATTTCGAAGTCATGTATCCATGGTCACACTTTTTGCTAATTAATTAATCGATTACTGATAGCGCCAAACACGTAGCCGAATTTCTGGGCCGAGTACGTTTAGATCACAGATCATATGATCTGTGGTTTATATTGCCATCGACAAGCACGCTAAGAAGAAGAAGAAGATTAAACAATCTCTGAAAAAACGCTTCGTTAAGCGACTTGTGACAGTCGGAAATATATACATTGTAGGCAATACAAAATAAATAGCAACAATAATATCACTTACAAAGCTTCCACACCAAATTCATAAAGTCACAATAGGCGGAGGTTAAATAGGGATTCGTTTCAAATAGCCAGAGTAAACTCACGTTAGTCGTGACTATCGCTCTAAATAGAGATAAAGAACAATAAAGGGACAGGTGGTGGTAGTAGGTGGCCTTTGTGCGTGGCTTTGAAGTGGCACAACTAACGAGGCCGCCGACTGTACAAAGGGCAGCCTGCGAGACTATCATTGCCATTCGTTCAAACGAAAACTATTCACGTAGGACAACGCGCGACCTATTAATTAGATACCTTTACGATCCCTAACCGTTTGCTAGCTTTGTATGAAACGAAATCGATCACTGTGAACACATTTGTGTTGCTCGTTCTGTAGTGTTATTGTTACTGGATTGACGACGTTTTCAAGAGTTGATATGAGTGAGTAAACATTTAGGGGTTTATTTATAAACGTTGCTTAAAGTTATAATGATTAGCGACTGTTTAACCAAACATTTTTAACGTTTTACAGCTCTGAACTTTAAGAGACGTTTATAAATAAAGGGGTTAAAAGTCTGGAAAAAGAAAATATAAATTAATTGAATACTTACTAGTATTCAATTAATTTATATTTTCTTCTAAAAAAAGAAAGAGAATGAATTAGGTTTTTATGAAGCTACTATTAGTTTAATAATAGCATCAAAGATGGTTAATTAAAACCTTAAAATATATACGTCTATAAGCCATGCATGGTACATTAATTTGCTTCCTAAGTTATAGCATTGCATTGTTGGTTAGTGCATTTGTTAGTCACAACTATGAAAAAACCAAAACGTTCAAACGCTCAATTTGCGAAACGTCCACTGATTTGCTGTACCATAACATGGCGCCTCAAAAACACATTTACCTCACCTCTACAGCGTAATTTTAACAATTTCAAAGAGAAATACTTAGTGAGTAGAGATAATTCAAGTGGCACTGGCATAGTCGGTAAGCGTTTCTCAAGACGCTAGCGTGGGACAGTTCTCGACTGCCAGCCGAGGGGTACTCGCATCTGTTATCTTGCAGACTTC
This sequence comes from Gortyna flavago, assembly GCA_963669345.1. Taxonomy (NCBI): domain Eukaryota; kingdom Metazoa; phylum Arthropoda; class Insecta; order Lepidoptera; family Noctuidae; genus Gortyna; species Gortyna flavago. Next base: position 8,031,010 of record OY770131.1, read on the forward strand.
AAAACTACGCTCCTTCAGAATACGTGCACCGCTGCACAGCTCGGCGGCTACAGCGGAAAAATTCTCGAAAGATTCGAAAGTTACTTGTTTATTTAGTAGGTAAATAGATTAAGGAATTTAGACCTTACTTGGACTTTTCTTGTTCTTTTTTGATGTAAAATAGCATACAGCCTCCCTCAAGAATTAGGCTATGAAATGCATCAACTGATACTGACAGGTAGTTCCAGAGATTAGATAGATAGATAGATAGAATACTCTTTATTATGCACACCATATAAATTACAGACCTAAACATAGAAACTGTACAAAGGGTGACACAATGGGCGGTCTTATCGCTAAGAGCGATCTTTTAAAGACAACTTTTGGATGGATTTAAAAGGGGAAGGACAGACAAATACTGTAGGTAGTCTGTGGTGTACCATTTACATAATACAATAAATACATACATAAAGTACATTAGGCTAATCTAAATAAATATATACATATAATAAAAAGAATGAAACAGTAGCAAAGAAAATATAATGATGAAGTTTAAGGAGAGAGGAAGTGCTTTTTTATCATAATTTTAAAAGTAGACAAATATTGAGCACGCCTTACCGACACGGGCAAGTATTCCATAACCGTACTGCTTGAACAGTAAAAGATTTGTCATAGAAACTGGTGGAATGCATTGGCATCTCTAGCCTCAGGTTTTCCGATGAGCTCAGATATCTATTATGTGTGTCATGAAGGAACTTGAAACGTTCTTGGGGGTTTTAGGATTAAACAAAATACTGTAGAGCTGAAACAAGATATGAGAATTCCGGCGAAGACGTATGGGAAGCCACTTGAGCTTTGTACGAAATTCAGATATGTGATCATATTTGCGCAGACCAAATATAAATCTTATGCAAAAGTTTTGAAGTCGCTCAAGTTTATCTAGTTGTGCCTCAGTAAGATCTGGATAACTGACATCAGCGTAGTCAAGGCATCATCTGCCTAGCCTTTTCCCAACTATGTTGGGGTCGGCTTCCAGTCTAACCGGATGCAGCTGAATACCAGTATTTTACATGGAACGACTGCCTATCTGACCTCCACAACCCAGTTACTGGGTAATAAGATACCCCTTGGTAAGACTGGTTGTCAGACTTTCGGGCTTCTGACTACCCGTAACGACTGTCAAAGATCCACGAATGACAGCCGGGACCAACGGCTTAACGTGCTTTCCGAGGCACGGAGGGGTCTCGGTATGTAAAGATGGTCACCCATCCACAGACCAACCGGGGCAAGCGTAGCTTAACCTGATCGATCGACCTGTGCGGCTGTTATTATTTATCAGCGTAGTCAAGGATGGGAAGTAAAAGGGATTGTGCAAGCACAGTTTTAGTGGCAGTTGGAAGAAAGTTCCGAAATCGTCTCAGTGACTTACCAGATGCAAAAATTTTGCGATTTACGTCCTGTAGCTGAGGACCCCAAGAAAGATGTTTGTCGATCCAAACCCCAAGGTTCTTAACCTTTTCGCTGAATGGAATAGCAGTTCCGTTAAATTGAACCTGGGGAAGCTGCGACCAGTTGATCTTGGGGATCATCCTTGAGCTGCCAACAACAATGAGCTGAGTCTTCGATGGGTTAACTTGCAAACCCATGCGCCTCACTCCACTCACAGATTGAAACCAAATCCTTGTTGATAATATGGATGACATCAGCGCAAATTCGAGTAGTCAGCTTGCTTATAAATTTGTAAATCGTCTGCATAAAGGTAGGTTAGCGCATAAATATTTGTTCGTGGTACCCCAAGGGGGACTAGACTGGGGGACCACGGGCAAGTAACGATTCAAACAAACTCTTCAACTTTATTATTAGTTATCTAAATTACCTGTGTAGTATAATATTATACTAGCAGACCCACGCGGTTTCACCCGCATATGTTTCCCGTGGGAATATCGGGATACAAAAACTGTCCTGTCTTTTCCCGGGGCTCAAACTACTTATCTCTATACCTTTCATCTAAATCGGTTCTGCGGCTTAAGCGTGAAGAGGTAACAAACAGACAAACACACTTTCGCATTTATAATATTAGCAAGAATAGTAGGTACTCAGGAATAAAGCAGCTTGCTACCAGTAAAAAAAAAAATTGGTTTATATTATTATATATTATATATAAATAAATAAGTTTTACCTCTTTTCATTAATATTAGTAATAGACTAGTTTCTATCCGCAGCTTCGCCCGCGTGGCGTTTTGTTTTTTTGCGCGGAATCCTAATTCTTTTTCTATAGGAAACATAAGAAAACAGTTTTTTCAACTCATATTTCAAGTAACAACAGTACCAGCGGTTGTTGACCTTCCGAACTTTATTTTTATTTTATCGTGTTTATTATAGATAAAATTTAATATACCCATCGCGTCTGCGGAATTTAGGTAGACAACCAATTTAAAATAACCCTGTTTATGTGCAACATTTAACAGAATAACGTAATGTTCTTTATTGGTACCTACAATTTTTTTTTTGATTTACCTCTATATCCAAAAGTACCTAGTAAAGTACCTAGTGCTACTAAAGCACTAGGTACCAATACATTAAAAAACCAAAAAAAAACCTTCACTATATTTTTGGAATTGTTTTCAACAGACATGTGTTTCAGTTTCACTGTGAAAATGGTTTCGTAATTGGGCTTTTAATTAATTGGATGTAAAAAGATTTTCCATTTAAGTCGTTCTTTTAGATTAAAAAGTTGTTTACGCGAATTCTGATAGGTACAGCATAGTCAACCAATCGAGCCCAAAGTCGAGTTAATTCTTTTTGATTTGGCTACAATAAAAAAAAATATCCACGAATTCGGTACAATCAAACATACAACTAACTACACAAAAAAAAAACAATAACACACAACACAAGACGTAAGTATTATAAAAACAGGTTTCAACTAATGACTGTGCACGGACAAATTACGTTAAATAAAAAACTTTTTTACAAAAAAAAAAACAACCGACTTTCAAAAATAAAACTACTAAGTGACAAATAACTTTAATTTCGGAAGTCGGTGTCGTTGGTTCCACATTTTCGTTTATTACCACGGACTTCCGAAATTAAAGTTATTTTTCACTGTAGTTTTTTTTTGGAAGTCGGTTATTTTTTTTTTTTTTTTTAAGTTTTTTATTTTTCACTTTTTAGTGGAAGAGTTTATAATTTATCTAAGTTACAGTAGCCTAATGTCAACTGCTCATCACCTTCACACCATACGCATTGTGACGAGCATAAATTGCTTAGCAACCATATTAAAGTAATTGAATCGCAACCCGCGAAATATATATCATTGAGTAGTTCCGATGGCCATCTGTGGTCTTCATCATCAGCTCCACTTTACCCAAATGATGATTTCCGAGAGCAAATACTCAAGTTACTTTAAAAAAAATCCAAATCGCTATAGGTTTGCCTATAAAATTTGAGGGTTTCCCTCGATTTCCATGGGATCCTCTCATCAGATTACAACTTGATGACAATGGGACCACACCGGGAGTACAACCTTTCAACTAAAAAAAAAAGTTGAATTCGGTTCACATTTGACGGATAAATCGGTGAGCATACTTAAAAAAAACACATAAAGTCGAACATATAACCTCCTCCTTTTTGGAAATCGGTTAAAAAACAATATTGGTTGACGAATAACAGTAACAGTGTTGTGCTCAACTGCTTCTTAATGATTTACCGGAGGATTAAAAGAAGTGTGATAGTATACTTAAACATAACGTATAACATCGCCAACGCCCCAGAGGCAAATATTATATTATTAGATGTAAGCACTTTTTATATCATTTTAAGTGAACTGTTATTTATATTCTTATGAGAAATAAAATCTCTCTAAACTTATACCAACCCGCATGCGGGCTAACAACCAAGCGTAATTGAAACTTTAAAACTTTTTTACAGTAGATAGTTGTAGGTACTACTTCACCAAAACAAACCTTAAAAACATTTTTTACGCCAACCACGTAACAGTTTACTTAGTGAACATTCAGATTGCTCCTACCTAAGACAACACTAGTTAAGGTGCATTTGCGGGGAAAGTTGTGAGCATCGGGCGCAAGTTGCGAGGACTCTTGTCACCCGCGCACTTGTTATCTCAAACACTTGCAGAACTGTGCCGCGCGACTTGCGACAAACGTTGCGCGCTTAGGCGACAGCGGGCCAAGGAAAAAATATGAGTAATTGGGTTGCAGATTTGTTAAATAGCTTGAAAGTGTGTTTGTAAAGCCAACTGACATTTTGCTTTATAAACACTCTCAAGCTAAGGGGAAAATAAATGCTCATGTTGCTTAATTACACATTTTGAAACAGTGATTAATTATATAATGCTTCCAAGTCCGCATTAAATCGATACCGACGCACGTAAATCCACGAACCACATCGACGCAGATATCTTAGCTGTTATCCATGTTATTTGTCAAGTTCATAATCCAATCTAGCTAACCGCACTATCTATTAGATATATATCTTAATCTGCCGCTAAAGCGCTTTACTTGTAGTTGGGAGTTGTTCGATCGTCCCGTACCTTGTCTGACGTCGAACTGCCTCCACTCGCCGTCTCCTCGGCTATTTGCTCATTCTCATAGTTTTGATAGTTATTGCAAACTACAGCCACGTTTCCGCTCGATATAAACAGTTACGAAATTAACACACTATCTTATGAAAATATCGAATTTCTAATTTAGATAGTCGGAGTAAGGATCGAGTCATTAGCGACGGGGGTCTATACGCAATCCCAGGATATTTCATTGCTATAAATTATATCGATTGTACGACCCATTTTCGCTGCACGTGTACTTTGGTTGAGCAAGTTTGTGGTAAAATTTTAGGAGTTTTCTGCACGGCCAAAAACTTTTATCCGCATGTCAGTCTTCGTAAAGATTAGCGAATCATTAATTACAAAGTTTTGGGTAACATTAATCCAGTTAACTTCTTGTTTTCAGGTCACGAACTTGGACTGAATAAATGCATTTTTTATCTCAGCTGACGTTCAAATTGAAGAGGAACTAAAATTATACGCGGGATTTAATAATTATGTAACTCGTTATAAACTTTGATTACTTTGGTGCTCGTGACTCTGATTGACGGAGTGGGATGTCCCGTACAACAAAAGGCTGTTCATGAACCGAATATAACTTACATTTCGCTCGGTAGGGGTTTGTGAGATACGGATTTGTAAATTATATCTGCTAGTCTAAAACATTTCTGTTTTGTATAAATCAATACATAGTCGATTAAGGAATATTAATTAAATTGAGAACAATGATTTATATTTACCCGTTTCAAATTGATACATTCAATTTGATGTTGGCAGATACCTATATATTTTTCTTGCTAAAGTAAATGCTCTTAATTCGCAGATATACGACTTCTAATGATTTTAAATTCAACATCACGTCTAATCGACCGGACTGATTCCTTTGAAAAATAAATGTTATACTAGACCATTTGCTTCGTAATTTGATATGTGAATATTTGCAATTATATTTTTTTAACATAGAGTAATTAATTTGTAAAGTAATGTCTACCGCGGACATAAAAACGATAATCACGCAAACACTATCGGGTGTATTTTCATAAAACTTTCACCATATAAAAGACAATTTAATTCCTCGAATTTAAGTATACGGTTTTTATTTGTTTGGTGTTTGATAAATCAACAATAGATGATTGTTTCATTTTACAATAAATTACCAGCGTTGTGTCATCGCGCATCTCTTTCTTTTCTATGCAGTCCGATAGTGACCGCGCTTTAGGCCATGTAGTCGCCTTAAATCGTGGGCCATTCGAAGATTCCTTTTATCTCCGCCTTAATGTAGGTGGGATTAGTATTTCGTCTCTTGCTTTTATTGTATTTTAGAGACGAAGGCAAAACAAAGTTCAACTTAATCCATCAATTAGAGACGTACTGCATTCAACTTAACTGTTTAAGGCTTCGGTTGTAAAACAACTCAGCCATAAACTTGTGGAAATATGCAAGACAGCGAAAGAATTAAGTATTAAAATGTTAGGCTGCTCACCAGAGATGAGCGAGGATGCGTAGCGAGGGATGTGTGTGAAACCAACCAATAACATCGCTTCATTTTTATAGCTTGAACTAAGTTAGCGTTGTTATTGGTTAGTTTTACACACATCCCTCGTTACGCATCCTCGCTCATCTCTGGTGGAAAGGCAGCCTTAATGTACATACATCACACTTAAAGATAAAAACAAGAATAATCCGCTATAAAATCATGTCATTGGTTGACCTAATTAACAAACAACAGATCATTCATATGAGAAGTGACAACAGATTAAATCAATAGGCTTCAGAGGGTATCCAATAGGAGTCCTGTATGTTGCACGCGTCATATCCATCGAATTTTATCCGCATATTAATTCCTGTCGACCGAATTCAGCAATGTTGTCTAGTACGATCCTCCATTAGCCGTAAACCTTTCTAATAACCCCACGTCAGCACCTCTGTCAATCATACAATTATTGTCAATTTACAACATTCACAAGTGTTTTCAATTACAGGCCGAAAGCCCTGGGATAGACCGGAGATTATAAAGGCAGGATATCAAGGTCAGGAGCTTTTAGGGACTAAACCAAAATTATTTTTAAATGTAGGTACGTACAATGACGCCGATGTTGTAGGAAGGAAGATGATCTGATAAGTTTTAGTAAGCTATAAGTATCTTATTTTAACAAGGATATGACATGGATTTGAATCATCATATTCTACAAGTTCTTAGCCTGAATAAGTATAATCTCCTCCACATTGGTAGTACCTACCTACGGCGAAGTTATAGGTATATCTTGGTTAACTACAATAAGATAAAATCCTCTAGATTCACACCTCATTTGTTGAAACCTTCAGGCCGAAGGTATAAGGTATCAAAGGGGCAATTTTCGTAATTTAAAGAACGTTCACAGTTTCAGTCTCAATCTGTAAATTTCAAAATTTATAAATTTTGAAATTTATAAATTTTGGAGACTGAGATCAGACTGTCTCTAATTTATCTACATTTTTGACAAGTTTTTGACATTGATTGTCGCTGAGATGAGATTGCGACAAGATTTTGAACGTTTTTAATTACGAGAATCGTCCTTCTTATACATAAAAATATAACATGTTCGTTTCATAAGACTTTCTTTTGGCATTGTCGTCATCCGATCAATAGGCACAGTGAAGAAATCCGCACTCCACAGGTTTGTCACAAAAACTGAAGTATCTACTGTGGTACTGTCCGTACAGTTATTTCACCTCTGATTTAGCATCACTGTATCCTTTATTCTCTTCACCATAGGGTTTATATCAGAAGTAAAATAACTGTGAATGGACTGTAGTCGGATTCGGGACAAGGGCGTCGGTACGTCACCTGTCAGTCAGGTCATAAAACTATCCACCACGATTGACAGGCGATTAAGTATCTGTGTGTAAGCACGTTTTCACACAAGCGCTCAGACACGTGCTCAAATACGCGTTCCAGGTTAGCCTATTAAGCACGTGTAATTTAATATGTTATTTTATATCACATTATTTGTTGTTAAATAATTACAGATTTTTAATGATCTAAAAACGTAACTTAATTGCAAGGCAATATTATAATAATTTTAACTGTCAAGCCCGCAATCATGGCGCCACCCCACCTTTACTGTATAAAAGAGCGTGTGGCCATCATTCCGGGCTCAGTTTGTGTTCAACGTTCATGGAGTAATCATCACCCGATATTGGTAAGCTGAAACTTGTAATATTTATTCTTGATTATATTAATTGTATAAATTTATTCTGATAAATATCGAATATGTTGTCTTTTGAAAAGTATTGTAATTTACTTCGCAACAATATGAATTTTTGTAATAAATAAAACATAATTTTTATGAATCACTCTTTTATTTCACATGTGTTAAAACCTCTAATCCATTGCCAGCCAGTACTATCGTGATCGCAAGAAAGTAAAATACTGGCATGACTTAACTACCACTATTAAGACTATGTTTGTTCTATTAAACTCTATTAGGCCGTAATAGCACAAGACAAAAGGGTTCCCTCTCGTTCAAAGTTACTGAAGATACTTACTACAAATATATCAGGAACGACTCACACAGAGGCATTTTTGATTGGTTGCAAGAATAAACGAGGAAATAAAAAAAAAAGCCATGGAAAACAAAAAATGGAACGCGAATAATGTTATCAGGATTCGAATAGTCACTCTCAGGACGTACTTAAAAAAAAAAATTAGCAAAAGAAGATAGACTTCTACTCCTTCTCCTTCACAGTGCACGCGGTGCGGCTGTGGAATTCACTACCGCCTGAAATTAGGGACAGCCAAACTGTTGCAGTTTTTAAAAGAAGAGTGAAAGAACACTACATCTTTCCACTTTATCATAGTTGTGTGTGTATTTATTATTTTGATTACGTTATAATTAACATTCTAGTAATATTTATTTTAGAAGTATGTATGTTTATTTGTATGTATGTAAGTATATTCTCATAATATTTGTCTAGTTTATTAAGTGAATTGTTTTTAAATTTTATGTGTTATTTCTTTTTTGTCTTTCACACACTGTCTACATCTCTCTATTTATTATCCTATCGCAGGTATGCTGGAAGAGTTTTCTTATGAAATAAGCATCACCTTAGTACCTATTTTTCTGTTCTGTTTTTTTCTTGTCTGTTTATATATGTGTGTACATAAATGGTAAAATAAACAAAAATAAAATAAAATAAATAGCAGACAATATTGGCAATCTTGAAATGGAATAGACACGAAGAATTTACACATCTTTATAACGATGCATTTCGATAAACGTCAACTTTTTGTAGAGAGGAAACATCGTCTATACTCCAAGTGACAAAACAAAATGAAGCCACCCTTTATCTTAGTTACTTTATACGGGTTCCGTAAGTACCTCACCTCCGCAGCAAAATAAGTAGGCAACTCAAACCACAAGTCATCCTTTAATCACACGGTAGGTGGAAGTTCGTCTTAGAAACATCCAAAGTGGTATCTCCTTTTACTAAATCATTATCGGTAACTGGGTTCTACCTTTACACATTCAAGCATATTTTATTTTATACACACTTCACTTTGTTTCAATTACGGCAAGCATAATAAATGCAACAAGGAAAAGGTTTTTTTAACACGATTTGAAATACCTACATATATTACAAGTATCCTTAATAGGAGGTGGTATATGTTAGGGTTAATGGAGGAACACCAAAGGAAAGACTGTTCTAAGGATTTCAATAATACGTTTATTAATCCTTTTATTTATATATTGGAAGGTGTGTTTACTAATATTATGTGAGACGTGTGATCCCACACAAGGCTAATAGAGGAGTAGTGTCACTATGATAAAGTAAGGATTTCGGTCAAGTGCTAAGGGCGGGCTCGGATACATAAATAATATTTATGAGTTAGAATGAGACAGACGATAGTGTTGAAGTAGGATTGATTTGTTTTTGCTATACTCCAACACGCCCCCTCAAAAATAAATCCTTTTCTTTTTAATTACGATAAAAGATATCAAACATCTTTATACAATTACAAAATCACACACCTCCAATTTATCTCTCTCACTGGGAATACAATCATCATGGTCCAACATTTGTTGCGCAGGATTAGGGAAACCCAGAAAAACCTAATCAAACCATTATTAATCAATTTATCCATTTTAACTGGATACTATTAATGTTATTCATCTACTTGTTATAACCAAGCTCTTATAATTAACATATCCTTAACATTTTATTTATCCACGTTGAATATAATTACAACGTCACCCCGAGTTTCATTCTCATCTCGGTGAAACGCACCGCGGGTAATGATTTTGTCAGGATATCAGCCAGCTGGTTATCTGTAGGAACATAAACCATTTTAATCACATTTTTCTCAACCTGTTTTCTAGAAAAATGATACTTAATATCAATGTGTTTAGATCGTTTGTGACTAGTAGGATTATTCGCGATGCTTATGCATCCATTATTATCCTCATAAATACAAATAGAATCTGGTATCTCAATGCCAATACTTGTTACTAATGACTTTAACCACAGAGTTTCTTTTACTGCTTCATGTAGAGCCATGTACTCTGCTTCAGTGGATGATGTTGCCACTATATGCTGCCGTTTTGTTTGCCAGCATATTGTGCATTGATCAAATAATTTAAACAAATAACCCGTAGTACTTTTTCTATCTATTGTATTACTACCCCAGTCAGAATCAACAAAGCCACTAAGAATATTTTTGTAATCATTTCGTGTAAATGTTAACTTGAGATTTATAGTGCCCTTTAAATAACGCAAGACCCTTTTTAAGTGTGACCATAATGAATGGTTGTTTTTGCTTGCATATCGACTCAAGATGTTAACAGAAAAACTTAGGTCAGGTCGAGTGCACAGCATGATATACATCAAACACCCGATAAGATTTCTACAAGGGGCACTTGATAATTCACACGAATTTAATGCTTCGTAATCTAGTTTACTTTCAAGGGGTGTAGTGACAGAATTACAGTCGCTCATGTTAAACTTCTCAAGAACTGTTTTTATGTACATTTCCTGATCCAAAGTAACTTTGTTTTCTGACTTGGTTATTTTGATTCCCAGAAAACATTTGATTTCTTTTAAGTCTACCATTTTAAAAGTGTTCATTATGTATGTTTTAAAACTGTTCATAGTATTTATATCTGCGGTTGATATCACAAGATCGTCAACATAAAGTAATACATAAATATTCTTTAAAACATGACCTGCATTAAAAATGTAAATGCACCGGTCCGCTGATGAGTATTGAAAACCCCTTTTTATCAAAGCTTGCTCAAACATTTGGAACCAACAGCGTGCAGACTGTTTCAATCCATATAATGACTTATTTAATTTGCAAACCATATTGCTTCCAGCCGGGATACCCTCGGGAATTTCCATATAGATTTCCTCTTTCAGTTTCCCATTCTAAAATGCTGTTTTTACATCCATATGGTGGACCAGCAAATTAAATTGATTTGCTAAAGCTAATATTAGTCTAAAACTTGCAATCCTTGCAACAGGTGCAAACGTTTCGTTATAGTCAATCAAATATTTCTGACTAAAACCACGAGCTACTAATCTCGCTTTATACTTCAAGGGTTTTCCAAACTCATCATTTTTAACTGTAAATACCCACTTACAATCGATAATATTTCTATTATCTGGCTTTGGTACTAAAGTCCACGTATCATTTTCAATAAGTGATTTGATTTCCTCTTTGATAGCATTTTCCCATAGATGCTTATCATCCCTGGTTTTAATTTCTGTATAGGATTGAGGAATTTGAAATATCAAAGATTCTGCACACAACAAGTAGTTGTCATAAATACTGTCCTCATCATTTTCATTATAAGAAACAGTTGGCATGTTTTGGACCCTATCACTTCGTCTCAAATTATGTGATGTATCATTGTTTTGAAATAAAGTTAACTCATTTTCATTGTGATATGAAGACTGGTTTAAGCGCTCCCCTGTTTCATGAACATCTTTATTAGCAGGTATTTCATCCGTTTGTTTACTCATACAATCTGATTGATCCTTATGAGATCCACACCTCTTTTGAAAAGGGTGTACAGAGTCAAAGTTGTCAACAACAGAGTTATTGCTATTTCTAGCCATAATCCGTTCGGGCTCAAATTGCACTGGCCTATTTGATAAGAATTTAATCTCATCCATTTCCACATCTCTTACAGAGTTGTCAACAACAGAGTTATTGCTATTTCTAGCCATAATCCGTCCGGGCGCAGGTTGCACTGGACTATTTGATAAGAAATTAATCTCATCCATTACGACTTCTCTGACAGGGTTGTCGGCAACAGAGTTATTGCTATTTCTAGCCATAATCCGTTCGGGCGCAGGTTGCACTGGCCTATTTGATAAGAAATTAATCTCATCCATTACGACATCTCTGACTCTCACAAACTTTTCATTTACCACATCCCACACCTTATAACCGTTTGGTTCATAACCAACGAAAATTCCCTTTAATGATTTCTTGTCAAATTTCGTTTTTTTACTTTTATTAACAAAATAAACAGTTGAACCAAAAACTTTTAAATACTTTAGTTGTGGCTTAGTATTATGCCATAACTCATAAGGTGTTTTATCCAACCACAGTGCTTTCGTGGGGCTGATATTTATTAAATAAGTAGCAGTTAACACAGCCTCACCCCAGAACGATTGATTTAATTTAGACCCTTGTACCATTGTACGACTTCGTTCTGTTATTGTTCTTATCATACGTTCGGCAATACCATTCAAAGCCGGAGTATGTGGCACTGTTAAGTGGTAGCTAATACCTTTCCGCGCACAGAACTCTTTCATTTCATTAGACACAAATTCCCCTCCATTATCACAATATAAGTTAACAATTCTCAAACAAAAACGTGCTTCACTTTTTGCTACATAATCCCGAAACGTAACAAAAACATCTGATTTACGAGCTAACAAATAGGTAGCACAATAATGAGTGTATTCATCCACAAAAATCACAAAATAATTTTTGCCATCAATAGACGAAGGAGTTATAGGACCACAAACATCTGTGTGCACTTTAAATAGAGGTCGTTTCAAATCTTTTGTTTTCGATTTGTTAAATGGCAGGCATGCTTGTTTACCATAAATACAAGGCTCACACAATTTATCATTTGGCACAATATTATCAATTTTATCAATATCAGAAAATAATTTCTTTCTTTTTATTTCCATAAATTTTGATTTGCCTATATGGCCTAATCTCTGATGCCATAATTCATAATTATTATTTACGACTCTATTTAATGAGCACTCGCTATTTAAAGCATGTTTAGAAAGCAGAAAGTTAATGCCGATTAGATTGTTCAAAGACTCACCCTTTATTACCGGCTTACCATCGTTGTACACAACAACACTACCGTTTTTATCAAAAACGACAGTCATTCCCGCATTCTGCATTTTATTTACCGATAGCAGGTTGTAGGGAATATCAGCACAGAATAGTACATCCTGTAGTATACCTGGTACGCCCATCTTACTGGTAACGGGGAGATCACCTTTCTTTGTCGCTTGTATAAACGTGCCATTTTTCGCAACAGAAATTTTCATTGGCTTTTTAAGCTCAGTGAAGTTTAAGGCCAAATCTTCTCGATTTATCAAATGATCTGAGGCTCCAGAATCCAACACAAAAGTAATATTGTTTTTCCCGTCATTATTGTCATTTGAATCACTATCCGTCATAAAAGCAAATCCAGCATTTTGTGATTTTGAACTCACCATCTGAACCGTTTTATTGTTGGTTCTTTTGTTTTTAATTTCTCTTTTGTAAGAAAAACAATGCTTTTTCAAATGTCCCTTTTTGCCACAGTGACGACATTTCTTGTTTTTAAAATCTTTCGTAAAAGGTTTTATTGACTTTTGCTTTTGTTGATAATGATTTCTTGACATATTTGAAGGTGGTCTAGAACTTTCAGCCTGAAGTACTTTTACACTTAGATCATGTCCTTCGCTTGTTAATTTGATTTCATGATCTAATAATCTTGTTTTTACAAAAGCTAATGTAATATTGTCTTCTGTCAATGTCTCGATTGCTGTGACGATGCTGTTATAGCTGTTCGGTAGAGTCATGAAAAGGTGGGTCACTTTATCGGATTCCTCTAATTTCGCACCTGCAGCCATAAGTTCGGTGATAATCTCATCAAATATTTGGAAATGTTTGATTAATTTGGTATCACTATCCAATTTCAAGTTCAACAACCTTTTTCTAAGAAACAGCTGCGTCGCCACACTTTTTCTTTCAAAGATAGAATCAAGCTTCGCGAAAATTTGTTTTGCGGTGTCTTGTTCTGTAGTCAGGCCTAGTAACGAGTCTGACAAACATTCAATAATCGTATTCTTAGCTGATGCATTATTTTTAAGCCACTCAGCACTTCTCTCTGTCGGAGACTCATCGTCGATAACGTTCAGAACTCCAAGTTCACTTAATAGATTGCGAATTCGGAATTTCCACACACTATACTTTTCTCCATCAAATTGTTTGATGTTCTTTTTAGATCTTGAATCCATTTTTAAACACTCACACTAAAATAACTTTTTATGTATTATTTAGTGTCCAATCACTTTCACTTTATATAATTAATTCCCACTTTGGCTTAGCGCTCTGGGCCCATAACCTGTTAGGGTTAATGGAGGAACACCAAAGGAAAGACTGTTCTAAGGATTTCAATAATACGTTTATTAATCCTTTTATTTATATATTGGAAGGTGTGTTTACTAATATTATGTGAGACGTGTGATCCCACACAAGGCTAATAGAGGAGTAGTGTCACTATGATAAAGTAAGGATTTCGGTCAAGTGCTAAGGGCGGGCTCGGATACATAAATAATATTTATGAGTTAGAATGAGACAGACGATAGTGTTGAAGTAGGATTGATTTGTTTTTGCTATACTCCAACAGTATATTCTGCAACAATTAATGTAAAAATATTGCACAGTGTTCTTGCAGAAAAGAATATGGACGATGCTGCTTGAACGAGCATGAGCTTGCCTATGATGTTTGATCTCCACCGGGAAAAACATTTTCCGACCCAGTTGCTTCAATAAATTGTGTGTTTATTTAATTCAAACTCGATAAAGTCAAAAAAGAAATTAAATAAAGTCTCCATCAAGTTCAGTTTTCTAAAAACATTTTCTTTCTTTTTCTTTTAGTTCTTTTTTTTTTTCAAAATCCGAAACGTGACACTTTACGGGATTTGCTCTTATTTTATTTTCTGTTTGCACTGATGTCAGCTATCGATTTTTATAGGTTTCAGGCTTGGCCGCCATTTCAAAAAAAAAACAAAATGGCATTCCGGTAGGTATACATTCGATCAACAACAAACAAACTTTACCAAACATGTTAAGTAATAAGAGACTACAAGTTTCAATATCGTGGGTATATTACAACAATTTGCATAGTTACTGTAGCCCTTCACATAAGACCTCTTCATCATCCCGCTCGCTATTACAAAGACCCTTGTAAACAAATATAATCTCTAGTTACCAATCCGCTAAGCTTTGATGGCAACACGTCACTCAGAACGGGCCATCAGAAAAGGATTTGAACTAACAGCTCGTGTGTCAAAGTTTATCGCGATCCGATCAGTAGTTAGAGCCCAGAATGCTGCAAGTTTAGCTTGATAATGTGCCATGAAGCTGCACCGTGCTACCACTTTGCGGGAATAATCTGCATAAATAAAGGTAATCTAGATTAGTATTAAAAGATTAGCTCTAGGTTCCAACCATTTCTTATTTCTGAAATCATCATCTGCCCAGCCTTTTCCCAACTATGTTGGGATCGACTTCCAGTCTAACCGGATGCAGCTGAGTACCAGTTTTTTACATGGAGCGACTGCCTATCCGAGGGGCAATTCTCGTGATTTTAAGAACGTTCACAGTCTGATCTCAGTCTCAATCTGTCAAAAATACCTCTAATTTTCCTACAATTTGACAAGTTTTTGCCATTTTTTTGTCGCTGAGATGAGACTGCGACTAGATTTTGAACGTTTCATATTACGAGAATTGGCCGTCTGACCTCCACAACCCAGTTACTGGGTAATATCTAATACGATACGCCTTGGTAAGACTGTTTGTCAGACTTTCGGGTTCCTGACGATACCGTAACAACTGTCAAAGATCCACGAATGAAAGACTGGACCAACGGCTTAACGTGTTCTCCGAGGCACGGAGAGGTCTTGGTACGTAAAAATGGTCACCTTTGCGGCTGTTATTACTTAGCCACAAGCCACTCCCTCTTTTTATTTCTGAAAGCTGTATTTAATAATAAAATAATGTGTTCATGTTCAGTTAAACGTAGGTACCTATCTGTCGAGATAACTGAGATTAAAGCGTAGGTACATCGAAACCCAGAGCAATCTTATCTTACGTTCAAGTAAAGTTGAGCATATTAGGTACAGTATGTGGAATCGTGAGATTTGAAAAAGCTTTTTGGGTCAAACTCAAATGCATTTTCAGCGTAACAGGAAACTGAGGCATACGCCTGAACATTCAATACCAGAGTTATATCCTGAACCCGGATATTCCAGACTTCGGTTAACCGTAATAAATATTCATAGACAAACACAAAATTAATCTTTTCTAATACCGACCGCGGTGGGCCCATCGGAAACCGAAACCCAAATCGGTTTACGGTTATACCTTCGCTTCGGATAGAGAGGTACTCTATTCGGAATAGAGAACATGAATTATTGGCATTGTTGCCCTTGAATAATTCGGTCGATCGTCGACACCGCATCCTATCCTCGATATGAATTTCATACAAGCCGCGAATATTACGTACAATGGGTTCTGAGGCGGCGCGATTGTCGGTAACATTTCTTATCTCCCGCTACGTATTGGCGCACTTACCGCTCTCCACGGCTGAATGTAAAACGTTATTGAGCCTTCACGACGCTGATATTGGACTTCGAGCGTCGATATTCCGTGTGGAACCGCCGGTGTCCGGAACACGTCAGTAATTTAATATTCACATCTAGATCCCAATATTGACTCTGCTGGATAATGGTTTGAACGAGCCAGCTCAATAACCAACGCTGAGCTGTGATGAGACGAGCGTTTTATGATTTAATTTTATTAATTAACTTGTAACGGGGGATTTTTTCGTTGATCGAGCGTTTAAAATCTGTTGTCGGTTAATCAGCAATATCATTGGAATCTTACACGTAAACAGAACCTGCCACATTTTCTAAGAATAGATCTTAGAGTTTATTTCTTGTTTCAGATCAATAAACCAATGTTTAAGTGCTGGTAATACAAAAAATTACACCCAGCGTATAGCATTAAAATTGAAAAACAGTAAAACAAAGAAGAGTAATAAAGCTGTTCGTGATGAATGGTTTTGATTAAAAGTTTATAAAACTCGGCACGTCTATAGCTATAGTAATATAACAGTAAATTCAGTCGGCAATATAAACAGAACACACATTAATACACCCTACGTAAAGGTTGTTCCGCAAACAGGAACATTTTAAATTACGTTTGAAGTCGTGTGAAAATGGTTGGTGGTGTACTCGGCGGGTTTATCTAAACGAGGTGGTGGCCGCCACCGCTCAACCCACTTCCTAGACCCCGTCACACCTTACTGACCTAACTCTGTGTAAGGTCCTGAAAACAAATGCTATTCAATTTAAATACACACATTTTATAATACACAAACGCCATTTTCGACCCTAGAAATATAAACCAAGCTTATTTTTCAACAAAAACATTTTTCAAAAGCTCTTTAACCTGTAAATAAATCTCGTTACATTGTGTACCTGCTGTTGGACGTAGATTTAACCTCTATCACGTCACTCGTTTCAGTCCTGGACCAATGCCATGAAATCATTTCGGCAGAAGGCTTCAAAACATACTACTGCAGCTATATGCAGGTACCTACTATATACGTCGGTTATACACGTATTGGTTTCAACAGATGGAACGGATTTTTTTTCTCTTTTTTTAACCGACTTCAATAAAAGGAGGTTATCAATTCGTCGCGTATATATAATCATATTTTTTTATGTATTTACACCGATTACTCCGTCAATTGAAACCGATTGGACCGATTTTGAAAATTTTTATTTTTTTATTTTTTACTACTCGTTCGTTAGAATAAATTAGTTGCAAAGTAAAATATTTCAATTTATATCCTATATCTTTTTACTATTTAGAAGGATTATCCCAGAGTAAAAATTTGTCCCAGATTTAAATAAAATTTTACATTATGTGACATCGTTTTATTAGCTTTTGAACCCCGAGAGCCTCTGGGAGCTCAGAGGAAGTCATAAATATCTCGCGCGTCCCCGATTCCTACCAAAGTTTGCTTGCAATAACCCACTCTACATTTTCAGTGTACTTATATCTTTATTGTTAGAGCACCGCACAATGGGAGAGTTTTAAACACCTACAGACCACAGTTCAGTAGACACTCGACACTCGGTGTAAACATTCACATTTAGCAGGGAGCCGTAAGACTTAAAGAAAAAGTTACATGAATATTATTTCAACGAAAGCCTTAAATTGAAATTATTTCCTGAAAAGGGAAGGAAGTGAGAACGACAGTGAAGTCACTTAGACGGGGTGGGTGAAAGAATAATGAGGCGGCGGGCCCGCGGGCCGCGAGCGCGACCTGTGTTACTTACCTACCTACCCTCACTGAGATTATTTTAACTTATTTGTCTCCGAATGAACATTCTAAAGGAACATTAGGCGTAATTCCAACTTTTTTATTTCCCTTACCGAAACAAAAATTAAACGATATTACAGAAAGCCACAGGTAATATAACGATCACGGGAGAATTCGTTTTTAAATTCTATTAATATTACTTAATTATAATAATTGTAACAGACGCTTCATAATTAACGTTTATGAGATCAGTGATTAATTATTACGTTAAATTATGATATTAACAAATTAATTTTCAATCTGTGGCCCAATTAATTATTAGGGTGTTAATTAAAAAATATGCGTATATAGTAAAATCAAGAAACAGGCTGCAGTTATTTTCAGCTGGACAAACGAAAAACCTCACAATTGTAAAGAAATTATAATTATTTTTATTCCGTTTTCTGGCCGGGAGCCAGCAGGTTCAATTCTGCTTACAGGGATTGCTCGTGCGCGGGGTAATGGGAGCACAAATGGTGCCTTCATTCAAGATACGGTAAGTTTATTGTTTTTACGCGGAGCAATTGATTGAATAATATAGTTTGAATCGTTTTCACAGTACGATTGTCGACCTATTCACTTAATTTAATATGACTATAACCTCATTTACCTTTGAGGATTTCGACAAAAAGTGACTGAGTGTGTGTATTTTAATCCAGAAGTTCTGAATTAGATATTGAATACAAATACGTACTAGTTGTTCCCTTTATTTTTCTTTTTATTACTCGTGTCTCACTAGAAAAAAACACCTCTCCGTATCTTGTGTAATTTCTGACCGTATCTACTCTGCAAGTGCATTCCAGATCGTCACGCCACCTCCGTTGCGGTTGACCTCAAAGGCGGCGGCGCGGCAGCGATGTCCTCCGCAAGCGTCCAGTGTGTGACAATCTTTACTTGATAAAAAGAGTACTTTTTATTGCACACCGATCAAGGAAAATTAAAACATAAAATTACATAATTATCTATAAATTCCGCTAGATCCAGAAACTGCTTTTTTATGTTTTTGGTAACTTTACGTTTTCGGTTTATTTGTGGCTTATTTTTTCAAATTCAAGATACGAGTTATCTACTTACGAGTTCTCTGCTAGTGCTGTGCACTTGTGACGAATTCACAATACCTAAAACTATACTTATGTGATTTTTTTTTTGTGTAAATTTTAATGCATTGTTTGAAACGCCGTATCAATAAATAAATAATGAACAAATTCAATCATGTTGCCGTGGCCTAAGTACCTACAATATTACCTTAACTGAATTCAGATCTTCTACCTACTTACTAACATCTATCCCGAACTTTAGTGATACAAAAATATAACATTTTTGGGGGAGGAATATGTCCAGCAGTTTACGTTTCTCTGCTGAAATTATGAAATAAAACATCACGCCTGCACTCTCCGAAGGATTTAGCAGAGTACCTACCTATAGTACACCCACACACCCACACACTTTAGCAATATTTATGTAAAAACTAGCAGCGGCCCGCGGTTTCACCCGCATAAGTGTCGATCCCGTAGGAATATCGTGATAAAAATTTATCCTATGTATTAATCCTGGTTATAAACTATCTGTGTGCCAAATTTCATTCAAATCCGTATAGTAAACTTTGCGTGAAGAAGTAACAAACATACAAACTCACTCACTAACCTTCGCCTTTATAATATTAGTGTCATCATCATCATCTGCCTACGCACAATGGTCCACTGAAGGACTAAGTGCGGAAACCAAACCCATAACATAGAACATCATCTGCCTAGCCTTTTCCCAACTATGTTGGGGTCGGCTTCCAGTCTAACCGGATGCAGCTGAATACCAGTATTTTACATGGAGCGACTGCCTGTCTGACCTCCACAAAAAAAAAACCGAAATCCATATTAGTGTGACAAACAATATTTTTTAGTGCATATGTATAAACTCACACTAGACTTCATTTAGGTTCGCTCGCGAGACCGTGACAATATGAGAGTCTTTATCACTTTAAACCTTCCTCATTATTTGAAAACTGGCTCCTGCCAAGGAAAAGTTTTCAAATAATAAGAGCGGGCTGAATAAAGAGTCTATCATGTCCATTTTATATTATAAAATGAAATAGGTACACAGACTAAAACAGGGTTTAGGTAATTTAACGGAACACAAGTACCTAATCGTAATTTGGAGATTTATTTAATTAATAAATTACCTGCTGGCCAAGAAAGGCTATGGTTTTAAGGAATAATATCAAGGGCGTGAACAAAGAACGGGCATTCTAGTGTCTGTTTTAATCAAAATTGGGATCACCACTCCGTTTGTTTATCGTCGACCGTTCATATTAGTGGCCATTGAGAATATAGGTAGATACCGGCAGTCATCAACCTGTGTGCCCCGTTTAAGATCGTGTTTTGTTATAAAGAAGACTCATTTCACAAATAAACACTTTACGTCAGGGCCAGTTCCTCAAGGAAGAGTTCTGGCCGAAGGGTGTTGTGTACCGCCGGTTTCGTGGTCGGCTACATGACACCAGTCAGCGAAACACGACGCAGACACTTCTTGTATGTTAGTGTTAGTTTTTAGTATAATGTTGTATGTATTTGTAGTATTTTTGAGTTACTTATATTAATATTGTATTGTATGTATTTATATGGACCTTGAAGCCTGAAATAAATGGATAAATAAATATACAAGAATCACCATTTCTTTATTATCGAATGACCAGTCTATCCATTCTAAATGTAAATTTAATCCGTAGGTGTACCGAACAGCAGGAGCAGAGGAAAGTCCTACAATACATCAACATTAAGTTGAAGCATGAAGTCGAGAAACGCGTCCAGTTTACAAACAGCTGGTTACTTGTTATGTCGCACACTTACGTGCAACATATTTTACCGCACCACAGCCATTAGTCACCGCACGCTCGACCCGGACTCGAACCCGCACTACTCGAGGACCTAAGTAACGACCGAACCTAATGCGCGCACATTCCTCTCGTATTTTTCAAGTCAAGCTACTTAGAGAAATAAGATGTTTCCTTGGCTTTGGACCGCTGAAATGGCGCGATCATTTAGTTCCCGGGTTAGGTAACGTACGCTTCTGTTGGTGAAGTATTGCTTGAAGCTGGGCGCATAATACGTGCCTACTTTATATCAATATAAACGCCGTATTGGACATTTGAATTCCTTTAGTGTTCCGAGATAAAACTGAAAATACGGAACGCTTTAGTAGCGCTTTGGTAGATATTTATTGAAATATTCGGTAAGATGAGTAACAAATATGCTCATCAAATCATTCGTATGGTCGCACAGCTACCAAATTCAAAGAGAAAACGACGTTATTACCACGCATTCACAAAACATTTAAGCAAAATACATTTACTTCTAATATCACCTTCCATTTTTACCGCAGTGGTCTCCATTTGGGAAGCGTAAAAATAAATAAAAAGTTTTCATCGCTAAAGCCAAAAAGGACATTAGGAGGAAAAATGTTGCCGCAATATAGTAATTGAGGTGCATTTATCCGCCAATTGGCCGCGTCCCCTGCGTTTCCGTTCGTTAGCCCGCTCGGAAATGTTCCGGAAAATTGTTGCGATTCTCACAGAGAGTTGCTCGGCACTATGTAAAGCAGAACTAAGGCGCACCTAGCGGCCATTGCCTGTCTCTACGGCTCCACAGGAAGCCTGCCATTAACTTCAAACATTCTGTAATTCAAGCCGCTACTAATGGCTCTATTTAATAATTCAACTCGGATCGCTATGTTAATTTGTTTGATTTTAATCTCGATAAATTTCCCGAGATTTTGTTACAAAAATGTTTTATTATTAGGCCGCCCGCTACAAATTAATTTTCCCACACTTCGGTTTTGCTTCGTTGCTCTAAGGTACACAAAAAAATACCTGCTCCTAAAGTAAAGTAAGGCTGAATATAAGATCTATAAATTAGTTAAAAGGGATTTGGGCGCATTCGAGGTAAGTCTACAAATTACAAACAAGACACGAAGCAGAGTTTTCTAGTTTTTTCTCCTTTTATATTTTTATAAGTTACTTCAAATAAACGAACTGAAAGCTGTACTTCCCAGCATCGCTGAAAACAATAACGGAGACACTAAATACAAACTATCGTTTCCCGAATAATGTGTTTGTGTGTTCTCGTAACAATAATTGTCGTGTAACGAGCCTCGCAGATGTTGCTGTTTAATTAAAACTTTGAGCCGCGTTATCCAACCCTTCGACATTATTTGACCTTCCCATAGCTCTTGCTCGTAAGGGCCCTATAAACTTATCGAATTACTTCGATTTCATGGTTACAATTTACGATTTTCAATAATACTGGTCGTATCCCCGTTTAGGTAGCTCGTAACTCGTTCCTGTGTTCAATTAACAAGTATCTGCGAAGATCGGTGGTACATCCGCAGCGAGGTTTGCAACTTACCTCAATTCATCTGTTTGGCGGTGACTGTTTACGTCAGTGGCAGACTTTGGGCGGCGGAAGCGACCCAACTATTATGGATAACAATTACGGAGGGATCTGCCGACCCTCGTTACAAAGATCACTTGGAAACGACTGCGATTCTTTTCTCGTTGTGGTCACACCGAGCTCTCTAATTTGAATACATTTATTGTGTTTTGCATAAAAAAAACAGTAAAAGTGACCCTTCTCCGTGGTCCTTTCACAATGTGTATGTATTTACATTTAGTAAACCTTCTGCTCCCTTGAATGAATGTAATGAAAAATGCCTCCAGTAAAGTGGAAGTGCAAGGTTTGACCAAATTAAATTTTTTGTATCTATAAAAGAAATAAGTATTAAAAATTTTGAAAACAAAAAATTACATTATGTTGAATTACATGAAAACACGACAATTTTATTCACATTTCATAACATTTTGGAGAACGAAAATAGTACCTGCACACAGGTCGAGTGTTACAACCATGCTAGTGTGTGACTACTTTTGAACGAGCATCCATTGTTGCTCAATGAAATAGCAACCATCCCCGCATATTACACCTAAAGCGATGCTGAAATGCAACACAGAGTTTTATATGAAAACCGACAATACAAGGATTTGCTCCAATACCAGTTATGTCACTAACATCTAAGTTTGTTGTTATTCGAAATATTCTGAAATCATGCCAACGTTAGAAAGTGTAACTATACGATCAAGTGCCAAGTTTAAAAATCTATTATAAGGGTTGTTTGTGTAACTATGAAAAAACAGCTATTATAATATCAGAAGGGCAATTCCCGTAACTTTAAGAACGTTTACATTCTGATCTCAGTCTAAATCTCTATCTCAATCTCTTAGCGATAAGACCGCCCATTGTGTCACCCTTTGTACAGTTTCTATTTTTATGTCTGTAATTTATATGGTGTGCATAATAAAGAGTATTCTATCTATCTATCTGTCAAAAATACCTATAGTATGAGTATACATTTTTGTCAATTTTTTGACATTGATTATCGCTGAGATGAGATTGCGACTAGATTTTGAACGTTTTTATATTACGAGAATAAAAGAAACGTTTTTATCTTACGTGCACGATTAAAAACAAAACTCAAAACTCAAAGCAAACAAAGAGAACAACTCTGAAACAAAAGCTAGGTGTAGAATTATTAATCTGAATGAATTTTAATTTCACACATCTTGCGTATTTAAAGTTATGGAAACAACTGTTTACATTAGATTAAGCTGGTTATTAAAAACTTAAAATGCTCATTCACTCTAATAGGCA
Source organism: Gortyna flavago (assembly GCA_963669345.1). Taxonomy (NCBI): domain Eukaryota; kingdom Metazoa; phylum Arthropoda; class Insecta; order Lepidoptera; family Noctuidae; genus Gortyna; species Gortyna flavago. Next base: position 8,054,907 of record OY770131.1, read on the forward strand.
CGACAATTTATTTCTTAGTTGAAACTAAAAAGAAATTAAAAAATAATTTGTTTCTATAATTTAGGGGCAGCATCATTTAAAATTTAAGGTTTTAGATGCCGTTGGCTATCATTAAAAACTTTTATGAGTTGTTGTAAATTGTTCAGTGTTCCGAACACTTGTTATAATTACGTGATTTCTTACTAATGGTAACTGTTAAAGATTTATGAAACTTGAGTATTCCTCGTTTGTTTTAAGCAAGAGAGGAGATGGCGAGAACACCAAGTTAAATATCTTGTTACATCGATTACTGGTAAGCCACGAGAGGTTCTCTACGTAAAGCAGACAATTTTAATATTAATAGAACTATTTCTTGGTATAAATTACAAGATATGAACAAACTTGGTCAGTAACTATTCCGCCGAAGTAGTCAACATGATTCTCTTTGTTTAGCTTATCATTTAACACGTTGAACGCCAAGCAACAGACACAATAGAAAATCTATTGTTCGCGGTCACCGGTGACCGCGTTGGCAGTCAACGTGTTAATAAAACTTTAAATTATATGTGTTGTGAAAAAAAAAATGAATAAAGGTTTGTTGGATGACACATGATTCCAACAAACCTTTATTATTATTATTTTGTTATTTTATAATGAATATAGATCTGAAAATACTTCTCAATGTTTATTACCTATATTCGAAAGCATAATAAAATAGTAACGAAGTCAAAAAGTAATTGCTGCGAGGTGTGGGAACGTCTGATGCAGAAAATATAATTTTTAGAATTTTTGTTCGTTTGTGTGGATGTATGTTCCGGATTGGCGCAAAAACGACGGACGGGATTCGTATGAAAGGACATAGTCCAAGTGTCGAACATGTTATACCCTTAAAGTACTCGAAAAAAAAAGTACCAAAAGTTCTTGAGCATTTTTTTATTATGGCACTTTAGATTTTAGGTACGAAATGAATGATGTCCTTTGGCACACAGATAGTTTCACAAAGGGTTAGTAGTTACGTTTCCGCGGGATATTTTCCGACAACCACGCGGGCGAAACCGCAGGCGAAAGCTAGTTAGAAGTAAATGTTTAGTTGCCTTAATTACCTGAAAACAGAGATAGCCTACGTGTAACCGTCACGCTAGACATGACATCGAGACAGCAGCACTTTATTATAAGAAAGTTTAAAATTATTGAAGTGTCGTGGCGTTCTTGCTAACTAGAACTAACTTGCTCTTTTATTTTTTTAAAGTGCAAGATGTGAATATTCTAGAGATCAGTTATTATTTTTCAAAGGTAAATATATCAGCCTATGTTTTTATACAAATAAATGAAATTGAAGTGGCTATTTGTTAAGTTAAAATAACAGCTTTTTACTATTTAGTATATACTTTCATACATATTTGCATATGAAAGTATATACGGTACCTTATAACTTAAGGTAGGTACTAATATTTTTTTGATTGTCGGTGAGTTCCGGCTAATCTCCGAAACTGCTGAACCATTTTTGACAGGACTTTCACTGGCATTTTTGACAGGACCTTCACTGGCATATATAGCTAATGTTATACTTAAGGAGTAATTTAGGCTTAACTTACTTATATTTTAGAAAAATAAAGAAATCAAAAGGTATTGTCACGCGGTCGAAGTCGCGGTCAGCAGCTAGTAAATAATATGAAAACAAAATGATAAAGCTATACATAGTACAGACGTCAGCACATTAAGCTACCCGAAACAGTAAAATTTTCCCAATCAACCTAGAAGATAAATAGATAGAATAGGACCTAATGCTTTAGTGATAAAGTTGAAAATCTATCTAAGAAATTTGACAGATTGTAGTAGCTTGATGTGCTGGCGTCTGTATAAATCCCTGTATAGTAATTTAATGCAAACGTAGGTAATTAAATTCACGGTAGGTACCTATCATGGTATCTAGGTGTTCGTAATATGCCGTAAATCTCTATGGAGCCATCTCCCTCAGTGTTTCGTCGCGTCGAATTTGATTTTATTTGCATAAATAAATTAACTTTTTTGCATTGACAATGTTTTTAGTCGCTAACGTTATTTGAGCTGGCCTGTTTATGGTCCCTCGATTTCATTAATTGCGCAGTATGTAGCCATAATTTGACAGTTATGAAAGGTAGTAAATTTTTTTTTTTAACTACTTGGTAGTGTTTTTTTAAGCATGTGTGGTGGCGGTCAGTGAGTCGTCTTAAGGGCGGAGTTTTCTGGCGCAGCCTGGGAGAGGCCTATGTGCAGCAGTAGACTGCGATAGGCTGAGTTGAATAGGATATTTCGGTAATATACGTAACTTTACCTACCCGGTAATTGTAATCTCGTTCGATTCATTTTGTGAGCTGTAGTGGCACAACACTTCAATAAATCGCTTTGGAAATTAAAACAAATTATTCCGTGCCATAACATTGCATAAATGCATTAAACATATGTTATAAACTAGCCGCGTTAATCTGCAGCTTAATATTTTGTTTGTTATTCATATCCCGTTTGCGATGCGGTTCAATATTTTATCGGAAGCCAGGCAGCGAATTAAGAGCAATTCACATCGGCCGATTTTCCGTCGTTGGACTCTGTACGTGGTACGACAATCCAATTAATAAGCAAACCTTTCGTATTCACAGTGAATATCAAATGTTTGCACGAAAGGACAGCCAATTGGTCGTTCAAATAAAATATTCATATTTGTACATTGTCGACCATGATTGCAACACGTCGATCCAGGACTAGTGTTGTAAATACTTTTCGATGGCCCGCCAATCCAACGCCATCACCAAAAAGTTTGAATTGCCTCCAACAATTTTGTTTTGTAAAACATTTTTTAATGTTTGTTTTGTTAGTTCCAGGTTTGGATGCAGACCTAAATATAACATTACTCTTCACTGTCATCGAGTCATTTTCTATTCACTGCTGAATGGTTCCCTAGTCTGTTTGGGTCTAATACAGGTCTTCCCCGCGCTTCTTTGTAGAATATTAATATTGCCAATCTTACTCTTACTCAGAATTAGAACCTTCCTCTCTCTATTTACTTATTAGATCATTCCTAATAATTGCTTAACTACTCCACATTCAACATGACGGTAACAGATGCCGAATATAGCTTTGAACCTAATAATACCCATTCTGTGAATACTATTAGGCATTCACTAAATTCAGTTCAACAAGCATTCGCCACATAACGCAAATGTAGCTCAATTGTCTCTGTATTGCTTCCGATATCGAATAATGTTCCCATCATACTATTATCATTCGCTGACATACCCAGTATTGCATACCCATTTGTATGACTACATCGACTTATTTCGTCATATGTGACCATTTAGCGCCGGTTTTCATCTGTATCAACGGCAACATATATAATATACATCAGTATTCTAACCACAACTTTGTGAGCTGCTGCCTAAGACAAGATCTGCGGGCAATCATGACAATTGTGGGGTCTTATTCGCTCGGTTTTGTCTGAGAAATAACAAATTGCTCGGTCGCGGTTGCCTTGATTTCCCACAAGATTACCTCAATGAGGGTAAGAAGTCAACCGCACTCTTGCGATGTTTCTTCTCCTGTTTATAATTTTGTGTCTCGGCTCATCAATCTCGTAATGTATCGCTTGAATATTTTATCAACTGTGCTTTGTTTTTCTGCAACAGTGATGCGTAGAATAGGGGATGTTTCGTATATTATTCAGGAAAATACAGGTTAGTCGGCGACGCTTTGTCTTGTACGTAACGTAATCATACGGTCGGGTAACTCAAGACGTCATATACCTATAAACGAACCTTTGAGACTGCCAGGAAAAGAACAAAGTTGCGTTAGTTGGCCATCGGCGGCGAAAATTATACAACGTTAAAAGTTATGCACCTTCTTCTTTCTTATAGCGCGCAAAAAATCACTTCAACAAACTTGAGACTACATCCGTAGACTATAAATACTCGTAATTAGTTTTTTTTTTAAGCTTGGACATAGAACAGCACCCTAATTGCGTAACACACTGTCAATCACAATCTGAATAATTTTGAAGGATAATGCTAATCCATTGCTTTATGTGTTCGAAAAATGTGTCTGCTCAACAACGTAAATAACGCAATGAATGATGTTCAACTTTCAAAATAAAAGCCATTCCTACTATTAGTGTTTTACGCAATTACCACACAGATAATTCTATGGCTTGGGATTCAAAACCTCAACTAGCTATAGCCATATCTAATCTCGGTACATTATGTGCATGGTAATATCAAGTGACTAAATCTTAATCATAAACTTTGATCTAGCATTAAATAGCATTAAATTATATCGGCGACTGTATCGCGTATTCGTAATCATTTGACCCAGTCCGCCAGTATTGCAGCGAATTTGAAATGGATCTATTTCCAGATATTAATCACTTCAAATGAAATCCCACTCGAATACATCAAATACATGATAGGTTTATTTAGCTGCGACGAACAATGCTACAGTGAATTTCACGATTGGTCTCATGTATTCTCTAGAGGATGTTTTGTAGAATAGTACCTACACCAACTATCCTAGTAATCAACATAAACTACACGTTTCCTTCTTGGTAAATCCAGGAACGTAGGAGTTCCGAATTGATACAAATTGAATAATTAAATAGATCATCCCTTGTTACCAGCACTTGCACTTGAGCGGACTATAATCTGACTAGCTGTTGCCCGCGGCTTCATTTGCCAAAAAACTTTCATCCCTCCTTAAATCTTTCAGGGGGATAGAGTATTGAAAATTCTTATTTAACAGCCCTTGCCCTAAGACTAATGTCTTCGAAATATCATATTTCTTTATTTAGGTCTTCTCTAGTCGTTCGCATTCTATTTTCAATCAATTTACAAACATTTTTGTCAGTTTTCAAACATTGATTGTCGCTGACATTCTTCTTCTTTTTCGTGTCGCTGGCACGACTATGTTTTAAATCTTGTTTTTCCAAAACTTTGCCACTTCCACGGCGTCGTCGGTGGCAGCGCAGAGGTCACTTTGACTGCATGTTTTGGGATACAGAGGGCAGGACAAGAGGTGGAACATGGTTTGTGACATAGCTCCGCAATCACACCCTTCTGCCGTTCCGTCAAGGTAGCCCCACTTTACTAGGTGACATAGCTAGCTGACATGAGATTGTGACTTGAAATTGAATTGGCCTTCAGTTAGGACATAGGGTTGTTTCATCATCATCATTTCAGCCGAAAGACATTCACTGCTGGACTTAGGCCTCCCCCAAGCATCGCTACTTTCCCGGAGTTGCTTATATAATTATAAAGCCAGGTAAGCACTTCAGGCATCAATTGCCGCGCAACACATGACGCTTGCATAATAGCACGTGACTTGCTAGCTGGGGAAACGATGCTAAACAAAAGAATATCGTTGTTTTGTGCCTGTTCCTCACGTTGCGAATACGTAAGCTTGTATACCTAAATGTAACAATTAACGTAAATGCTAAACAAGACAATTTCAGCAACCGTTTAAGGGTGTCCGTAAGGCCAAGATTCTGACAGCAGCATCTGCCGATCTACTCTGTTAAAATCTCACTGCGATAACTCAGGTGAAATGAGCTGTCATTCCACCTGATGCTAGAGATTAACTTCATTGACAGCTCACTTCAAGCTAAGCTCAAAGCTCATTCTAAGCTCGTTTTAAGCTTTTAAGTTGTAATTTTCACAGAAATTATCCTAACAAAAAGTACCAGGCTGCATGAATTCACGATAGCATTCCGATCATTAGTATTATGCTTTTAATAGAATTTGGATGAATTTTGGCACACAGATAGTTTATTATAACCTGGATTAACACATAGGATACTTTTTATCGCGGTAATACGTTTCCGTGGGAATAATTTCCAACCTCCACGCGAGCGAAGCCCCGGGCAAAAACTAGTGCTAAATAAAGGTAAATGTATTGACATTGGAACGGCACGAGTACACAAAGTTTAGTGATAGACCACGAGAATGTTTACAGAAGTTTGCAGAACCTAACAAGTGAAACTATAATTAAATACCAACATAATATGTAATAGTTCGGCTTATTTCTGACGTTCTAATAATGTGAGTGGATATTAATTGTTATTTCGAGCTTGTACCCACGTCTCCGCCCACGCACAGGTTACTTATGTATACGCCAGCACATCAAGCTACCCGAAACTGTAAAATTTTCCTAATCAACCTTGAACCTTATGCTGTAACAATAAATTTGAAATCTATTAAAGAAATTTAACAGATTGTAGTAGCTTGATGTGCTGAGTCTGTACTAAAACTGTTTATGTACCGATACCCGGTTTCTTAAAGCCCAATCACGTGTGGGTTCAGTTTATGGAATTTATTTATTTATTTAATCATTTATATACACACATACAAACATATAAGAAGAAATTAACATAAAAATAGTTACAAATGTGATGCTTATTTAAAATAAATCTCTTCCAGCATACCTGTGATAGGAGAGTACGTAAAGAGAGAGGCAGACGTGTGTAATAGTAGAAGAGAAAACAAAATACCTACATAAAATCCAAAACAATTCTCTAATATAAATATAAACATACAATATAAGAATATACTTACATATACATAATTCTAAAATGAATATCACTAAAATGTCTAATTATCTGCTGTTAAAACTGTTGAATATGAATGTTGTGTTTGGTTCACCGACTTCACAACAGCCAAATGAATACATTTATCTAAATCCATGTTATAAATCCTCTATAAAAGTTTCTGCAACAGTTAGCTTATTGCCAACATTAAAACAACCAGTGTTATAGTAACCATAATATCATCCAAACGAGTCTTTTATTGTTGTACTAAATTTCATAATGCAACTAATTTAAAAAAAAACATTGTTATGCACGCGCATTTCACTACCACAGCACCGTAATTTAAAAAAGAACATAAAGGTTATTCGAATTCACGTCGTATTCCGCCGGCCGCCATTTTTTGTCGATATTAGTGTTGCAAAAAACTGTTTCAGAACCTTTATAGAGGATATTTATCATGGGTGTAGATAAAGTCTTTTATGCAACTGTACATAATTAAATGATGATGATGATCGGACTACAGATTAAATTCAATCAACGTTACCATAATTGCACGATATGGAATTCGTAAGAGGAGAATCCAAAAAATACACAGTTTATCTACACTAATATTATAAAGAGGAAAGATTTGTACCTATTTTTGTATGTTTGTATGTTTGTAATGAATAGGCTCAAAAAGTAATGGGCCGATTTAAAAAATTCTTTCACCAATAGAATGCTACATTCTTCCAATTTGACATAGGCTACATTTCATTTTGAAAAAAATTAGGGATCCTTGGTAAAATTTGAACAATGTAACCGAAGGTGTAGAAAAATGAGTCTTAAAATGTCTTTCGTCGAATGCGCTGCCGAAACTATTAGCGATAGAACAAAATAATGTACAACAATATTGAAGAACATCATAATGTCTACAAAAAACTCCGCGGTAGCATATGCCCAACTATTGTAGTTATGTCACTACAACAACGTTTTTCATTTTAAACATTAATGAAAATGCTAACCAAATTCAAACCATGCTATTTATGTGTTTATATTAATCCTTATCCAAATAAATTATTTTATGGTCAAGACCATTTAACTACCTATAAAATAGTTTTTAAATTATTTAAATTGGACTTTCCATTCAAAAGATAGTACGAATTAAAAAATTCAAACAGTAAACAAAACCGCCATAGCGCCGCCGTGGCTGTTGTTTGCGATGCAGTCTGAAAAGCGCGCCGGGCATCGCGGCGGGCGGGGTGGAGTAATAAATAATATTTTTTTAATAAATAAAAATATTTGTGAAAAAAAGTGTTTTATATCCAAATTTCCAAAAATAAATAATTGTCTATCCCGTGCGAAGCCGGGACGGGCTGCTAGTATCATATGTATGCGTTTACGTAACTTGTATTAATTAATTTACCTTTTATTTAACACATAGTTTCACATTGCTCTTCGTAACAACGTAGGTATATTTGATAAATTGAATCATTTTCCAAGATTTAAATTATTACTTTGCTATTTTATCAGATTTCCATAATAACGTATTTTATTTACGTTGTGCACTTTTATATTTAATCTTTTACTCTGGCTTCCTAGAAAATGGAAAATATATAGCGAGATTAGCTCTGCCCTTTGGCACAATATAATAAAGTAAGCAGTATTACGTCTTCATACCAATAGAGGTTACGAAATCTGTCCCCTCATCATCTACATTAGCTGAATCTCTTCTTAAATAAAACTTCAGTAAAGACATTCCAAGGGGGATTTCCGTTAAGGTTCCTGGAGATATATTGATACAATTGCCCCTGTCCTAACAGGCATATTTAATCAATGTATATTTAATGTTTATTTTAATGTGTATTTCGGTACGTTTCCTGATTTAATTAAACATAGTAAATAGTAGCAATATTCATATCAGGTAGCAAGAGCGATCGCTCTTATTATAGACTTATTATATCCGAGCTACCAGCATTGAGTAAAATCCGATGTTGTTACATTTTAAATAAAATAGGATTTAACATAGTCGCCAGGTTGGGTTCACAAAAGGTAGATCGACGACTGACGCGAGAGTAAAACTCATCAGTCACATTTAGACATTTTGGAATCCTGGGAGAAGTCCCAGGATGTAATTGGTGTTTTCTGTGACCTCTCCAAAGCGTTTGACTGCATTAACCACAATACACGGATCTGTAAATTACAAAACTACGGAATTCGTGGAGAAGCTGCTGATCTTGTTCTTTCCTATCTATCGAACAGGCATCAAAATATAAACGTTAACGGGTGACGTTCTTTGGGTCTCTAGTTAAGATGGGTGTGCCTCAAGGTTCAATTCTTAGCCGTTACCTATTTCTAGTTTGTATTATTGACCTTTCTTACATGATGGCTAACTTATCGGATATAATTTTGTATGCTAATGACACTTCTCTTATTTTTTAAATAGACAGCAAAGATACGCATGTTTTTCATGACAACGATATTCTGGCTGTTCTGTCGAAATGGCTTGCAGATAACAATTTTTACTTAATGCGAACAAAATTAAATGTCCTAAGTTCTCATTTCCAAATGTACCCCAAGTGGGTCTAAATTTAAAACCTGGTGGCACTAAACTAGATGCTATTACTGAAATTGTATTTCTAGAAATTACTCTAATTTCCAAATTGATCTGATAAAATAGGTCCTCGCAAATCTCTTAGAAACAAATTCAAAGAAATTGATATACTAACTTTGCCTTCTCTATAAATCTTGGAAAGTATTTTGTATGTTCGCATAAACTTATGGCTTTTCAAAATAAGAACCGATTTCCATAACACGTAGTAAAAATGAAATTGTGATACCCATTGAGATTACCTAAAACCAGCAATTCTATTCTTACAAACAGTACCCGCTTTTATAACAAGTTGCCAAAGTAGGTTACAGAACTTAGCGATGGAAAGTTCAAAACCCACATCAAACGTGTCCTTATCTTATAAGATAAAAGACTATGTTGAAGACAAGGAAATTTGGCAATAATTCCTTCTGCACATGTGTCTTCCCTGGTGGCATGTGGCACCTCATTCAAGGCATAACTTTGTAAATGTCCATTATTTTTTTACCTACATACTCCTATGACGAAATCATCTCATTGTTTGAATTTTTATACCTACTATTGTAATTTCAACTCTTTATTAGTAGTTGTAATGGCAATCATGTCATTTGGTTTAAATGGGTTTTTATTTTTATTATTTTATTTATCTTTTATAAAGATTATTTTATATTTTTCTAATGTGAGGACGTTGTAGGCCTTGTAGACTGTAGATTTATAGACACTTTTCTATTTTATTAAGTACCTGCTAACTTGCAGACAAGCCTACACTGTCCTCCCATACCTATTAACCGAACTAACTTCTAACGTTTCATAAGTGCCCATGTAGATTTATATGAAATTTTATAAAACATTTTGATTTTGCTTCGAAATCACCGTGCACACCAACCAGTATTCAACAGTTGCGCATGCGCCGCTCCAGTTACGTGAGGACGCGGACGCGGAGCGAGACGCTCCCCGCACGTATTATATTTTCGTGAAATATGAGACGAAGCTATCCACTGTATACTTCAATTTATGGATGTTTGAATTCATCAATATCGAAAGCAGTTTTTTTTTTTATAATCAACTCTGTCGGCAAGGTATGACGAAAAATAACATTATATTTAGTTTTTTTTATTTATTTTGTTTTGTTTTTGTTGTTTTTTTGTTGTTGTTGTTGTTGTTTTTATTATTGTTGTTTTTTTGTTTTGTTTTATTTTTGTAAACCTCTTAGAATATTTATGTTTCGAATTGATACGTTCCACAATACCAAAAATAATAACCATCATACGTAAAAAAAGGAAGTGGCTCGATTTATTTGCTCCCAAGTGTAGGTATTTCTTCTACATTTATTGAAGCGTAGAGCGTATAACTTTCTTGAAAGGTTCTTTGTAGGTGATTATCTCTCTTTTTAACCGTAATCAAAAACGAAGGAGGTTCTCATTTAGGTTGAATTTTATTTTTATGTTTGTTACCTCAGAACTCCGTTATTTATAAGCTGATTTGCAAAATTCTTGTAAATACTTTCATATTAGTCTCATAGAAATTTCATCAAAATCGGTTCAGTAGTTTAGTTTTTAAATCAAAATTACTGGTAAAAATCAAATTCAAGTAAACGAAATAACGTCGTTTGCTTTCCTATGAGTTTTCAGTGGTAGCTCAGTGGAATTGTCATGGGAATTGTGGCTGTAAGTGCCGTATCTTTACATAATTAATCGACTTCAAAAAGGAGGAGGATCTCAATTCCACTGTATTTTTTTGTATGCATGTTACGCGATATCTCCAGCAATTGTGAATCGACTTTATAAATGTTAATGGATAGGACATTTTATGTTAATGTTAATATTAATGGATATTTTATTAACTTTGCTTGGGTAATTTTTGAGTTAGCTTCAATAATACGTATTTTTGTCACTTAGTTTATATTGATGATGTTATAATGATTTCCTGTCACTGATACATAGCAAGTAGTGTTATACGAATTTGTGTGGGATAAGTACAACTACAAAGTGAAAAATAACTTCAATGTCGGAAGTCGGTGGCAAACAACGAAAATGCGTACCCAACGACACCGACTTCCGAAATTAAAGTTATTTTTCACTTTTGTCTTTTTATCTAATCCTTTCTATCTAAAAAAAAACCGGACTATCAGAATAGCTTCAGCTGTAGTGCCGACATGATTTAGCAAGCAAACCTTACCTACATGACAAGCTACCGGATTTGTGAAAAACATTTTAATGTTCAGGACATACTACCTTCAACAAATAATGGTAATGACTGATCTTTGCGTTATGCTCGTGAACGGGTGCTGCTTGTGGTGACTGGTCGGACCATGGTTTTATTGTTGTTATTAGTAATACCTAACTTGTTTATTAATTTTTACTTTGATGGTCCTAGTTTATCATTTGTGACTTCAAGTGACAGCTATGTGAACAGAACCCAGCATTGCATAAATATGTAAGTTGTCACGCCCTTTATACCTGGAGGCTTTTATTTAGGTAGTTTTTATTTTATTTTTTTATTACTTGATTTAGTATTTTTATTTTAGCTTGAGTACGTATAGATTTTTATGGTATTTGTTGGTATATTGGCGTGGCTAGCTAACATATGGCAAATAATTTTATTGAATGTTCTGTGTCCTGTAATGTTAATTAGATACTTTGCAGATCTAGTTTTGTATACAGTCGAGTATTTTATAACTGAACAGACAGCTGTGCTGCTGGGGAGTTTGTTGCGCCACTTCTTCTCCCCAGCGAAAGCACTAGGAAGTGGTGAAGGGCGGGCGTTTTGGGGGACTGTCTTATGTAATTTTGACGTTCGAAAAGTGCTGATTCTCAGCCTAGTTTGAATAAATTACTTTTGATTTTGAAATAGGTAGCAATATTTTAAAAAAGAATACGCTCCCGTCATTAAAATCGAATTTCTAAAGTACAGTTACAGCCCAAGAGACACAGTCAGTGGGACTGGGCAACCCTAGCGTGTTTATCTACCGTGTGGCTGTAGGTAATTATTTCAAGGACACTGCCGATACGTAATACTGCTTACTTTATTACACTTTGCCTTTGGGCACGATACTTAGAGGTGAAAATAGAGTTACGAGAATCTGAGATATTAATTAAGGTGAAATAAAAGAATAGCCGTGCCGACTATACCGCGCGTTATTAATTATCTGTAGCCGCTGTTAACCTCACGTCAGGGGTAACATTGTAATCACTTCAAGGGTAGCTGGGCTTCGAGGATAATATGTCTTCATCTGTTAGTCCGGGGTGGAATGCTTACGCAATAAAAATTCCATGTTGACGCGTCTCCCTACTAAATTACTTTTATTAACGTCTACAAGCTTTAATCTCGATCCTTTTCGATGTTGCCCTCCTTTTTCGCATCCTGTCATTGGAACTTTAATTTTCATATTGGGTAACCGGCACGATATTAGTTTGGTAACGTCCTGGAACCGGACGCCGGTTATACCTACCTATTTACTCCCTAAATGAGTTTTCCTTAATCCAAGACTTAGTTAAATCTCTCACCCTCGGAAAATCTAGATATTTTTTTGGATAAACTTTACAAGTACTATTTTTTATTTTGATTTTTTTGTTATTATTTTTTTTATATTCTTTTGTTATACTAGTTATTTTTTTGGTGGATAGGTCCTACCTGTATAAAGCCCGTATAGAATGACTAGTGAGAAGGGAGGATCGTGACAAATTACTATTACGACACTTATTTCTCGCTTCACACGCGTGGAAAAGTTGCTGAGAATAATGATGCCATGCCAGTCGTAATGTCACATTGAGGAAGAAATTCATTTTATTTAAGAATCGTTTTATTTACTACACAACGTCCGTTCTATTGTCCGAAGTTTTGGGTGTTTATTATACCTATATTTTTAGACAGAGGGACGTATGTTTGCCAGACTTCGACGTGACATTTTGTTATAGTTTTAAAGCACTCGTAAAGTTAAAAGATCAAAATTGTTTTTTTTTGTTGATCATTTTTTAACGCGTACCGAAAGGGCTGATTCGAGGTGGCGCGGGAAAAATTACTGGAGGGATTTTGGGGGAAGCCTTTGCCCAGCAGTGGGACAGTATAGGCTAGCAAAAAAAAAACCCATAAAAGTCCACTGCTGATCATGCTGATATCGTAAAATTGACATCAACATGACGGACTGCACGATTGGTGGCAAAGGGATTGGTGCATGACCGAAAGCTTTTCTGCTTCCTTGGCCCCTTTCGGCACCCTCACTATTGTCATGTAGATCCTACTTGTTCTTTTTGTTTATAATATAATATCCCTTTTGTATATAGTTCTTCTCATTATTAACAAAAAACAAGATCAATTTCTTCATGATTAAAATGTTGTTTATTGCACACCTACGCGTGAAGCCTTTTCATAAACGGGTCATAATTATTTTAAAGCTTGTTACGACGCTCCGTGTATATTTATCGGTATGGTCTACCACAGAGATTCGCAAAAAAATACCCTTACCCCCTTACTAATAAAGGTTATATTATATCAGAGTTACACACCGATTTCTCTCTTTCAATCAGTCAGTAATTTGACTTTCGAAAGAAGAAGACAAAGCGTTGTATAACATACATGAAACGTTTATTAGTACCTAAGGGGGTTAGAATATAAAGTCCTATATAGTTTCTTAAATAAAAGTTTTTTCCCCGATAACGTATCCATTATCTGATTTGTGTAGTCATAAATAAAAGTTAGAGTATCCGATCATTACTTTCTACTTACCTAATTAAAGCTGGAACCGTTACATCAGTATTCGAGAAGGCCGCATTTTTCTCAATTCATTAGAAAAACTTTTCCATTAGTAATTTGGCATTCTTTGTGGGGCAGATCAGAATTGATACGAGTAACATTTACTGCTGAATCAGTTACATTTCGTTGTGTAGTAACAACGGGTCACCCCTCTTCGCATCTAAATAGAACATCTCTTTGTGAAACTAGTCTATAAATCAAAAACAATTGGCTCGTTCTTTGCAGTTTTTTTTTATTTTTCTTTTTTGTGAGACCGCTGGTTCGTATGATAAGCACTCATCCACAAAATTAGGTTTGGTGTTTACAAAGATACGGCAATAAAATGCAGACGAGTACGCAATCCCATGTAAGTAGGTATTTATGTGCGGCATATTGGAAATAATGGAGGCTTATCTCGATCCTGTGTCACTACTTAATTATTCAATCGGAATACTAATATCTCCTCGTCCGAGCTCCACACATCCTCAGGAAAAGCGATCTTTTCTGCTCCTTCGTAACGGTGCACATAAATTAACGGTTCTTCGATTAAGCACCTTTAGACGGTGCAATAAAATAAATTCACCCTTCTAACATCCGCTATCCGCTCACAAAGAATGGGGAATATTGATTTTGATGTTTTTACGTGTCTAATTTAATGGAAAATACAAAACAAATTCACTTTTTGACATTTGAGGCTACAGAACATTTTTAATTTCTTCATTAACACACGGAAATAGTCACAATCATCGTTACTGTAATATCAACCACATTACCCGGCGAATATTCTTCATAACCATCAACTAAAACGCGGATTACGAAAGATGAGGTGTAAGAACCGGGTAAGCTATAGGTAAATAGCTCGCGCTTGCAATTCAAGATTTTTCCAAATAGAACAAACAGCTCAACGTTTGTGAAAACGGTTCTATAAATATTTAAAAATCCTCTTCTCCGTAGCGAATCGTAAGACGATTTGGCGTCTATCGGACAGCTTCGGGGCGTCGCACTGTTCGTACTTAGTTGGACCTACTCGGGTAACAATCGCTTAGCGGTCAGGTAATGAGTGGTTTTGATTAAGTAAGTAGGTACTTATGAAACAAGCGGCAGATAAATGTAGCTGTTTAGCCAAGTCATTCTGGCGTCATGACGTGTTGTAGGTAAATAATTTTAACTTATTATGAAAATGACACGATGATGGGCAAATAGGCCTGAAATTTTTAATTTTAAAGAGTGGCCCGGAATATTTAATCTATTTAGTTAAGTAGTAATCACCGTTAATGTAGCCCCAGAGTTGCACTGAGTAAGTTAAAGTACTCTCCTCCGGTTGTCGCTATCCTGCTGGTACAAGTCTCGGCAACTTTTTAATTGGCCAGCCTTCCAGATTGAAAAAAACTCAAGAGCCCTTTGACTTAATTAAATTTACTCTTTAGCCAGTGAAACAAAATGGAGTCAGTTCCATTCAATGTTGTCTATTCGAAGCGGACGTAAACAAAAACCTAATTAGATGAATGAGTTTGACAACCGGCTCACTTTGTTGTATTTTGAATAGCTTATCTTTATTTTCTGCTCTCAATAGATCTCTGTCATTTTTAACCGACTTCCAAAAAGGAGGAGGTTATATGTTCGACTTTAAGTATGTTTTTTTTTTATGTATGTTCACTTATTTCTCCGTCAATTGTGGACCGAGTTGAAAATGTTTTTTTTTTTGTTTGAAAGGGTATACCCTAGAGGTGGTCCCATTGTTATCAAATTGTAATATGATGAGAGGAACCCATGAAAATCGAAGGAAACAATTTGGGTATTTTTTAAAGTAACTTGAGCATTTTCTCTCGGAAATCATCATTTGGTAAAGTGGAGCTGATGATGAAGACCACAGATGGCCATCGGAACTACTCAATGATAAATATTTCACGGGTTGCGATTCG
The DNA here is from genome assembly GCA_963669345.1 of Gortyna flavago. Classification (NCBI taxonomy): domain Eukaryota; kingdom Metazoa; phylum Arthropoda; class Insecta; order Lepidoptera; family Noctuidae; genus Gortyna; species Gortyna flavago. The sequence goes on from OY770131.1 coordinate 8,070,649, forward strand.
ATTACTGTAATATGGTTTCTAAGCAATTTATGCTAGTCACAATGCGTATGGTGTGTGGTTGTTGAGTTCTCATAGATCTTACCAGGAGAACTCCTCAACAATTAACGCCCCAGCAACGGGAAAATCCATATTTTGTAAAAGGTGATGAGCAGTTGACATTAGGTTACTGTAACTTAGATAAATTACAAACTCTCCCAGAGTTTGCAATTTATCAAAAATTTATCAAAAAGTGAAAAATAAAAAACATTTTTACAAAAAGAAAAAACGAAAAAACAACCGACTTCCAAAAAAAATACTACAAAGAGAAAAATAACTTTAATTTCGGAAGACGGTGTCGTTGGTTCTGCATTTTCGTTTATTATTAAAAAAGTTTTTTTTTTTAAGTTTTTGTGTCAGTAATGTTGCCTCTCAAGTGAAATGATTACTTTTAAAGCTAATATTATGAAGCCGACGCCGATAATCCGCCTTTATAATATCCGCGTTCATTTAATTTCTAAAAACGTATTCAGGCTTCTATTCATAGGCACTCAAACTAGAATTTCGTTAAGTTAAATATCACGAATTTAATCCGTGGTGAGGCACTCTCCCGGGGGCTCATAAAACGTTGAAATGAAAAGCTTATTTGAAATAAATCCTTTGATACAAGCTTCCGATTCAGTACCTACTGTAATGTACCTACCTACTTTGAATTTGATGAGAAATAACTTGCTAGCTTGATAACAATTATTATTATTGGTTTAATTATCATCTTGTGATATTGATAGGGACGCGAGGATTGGCCTTAATAGCTTTCGAAATTACTGATTCGTATTTAATTGACTTTTCTAGAAGGGTAAGTAAGTAGCTACTTATTTTGAGAAAATCCATAACAATAATCAGTTTTATCTCTTTAATTTGGGTTGGTTAGAGAATCGATTAAAACTTGTTTGTCGAAGTTACGGTGTGTATTTGTTCGATAGCAGACTGTTGAATCGCTGAGCGGACTATTACGACACAGGAAACACATTGTTTGCGTATGACAAGCTGATTTTGTTCGGTAATCCAATTCGTACTCAACTTGAAATCGTCGGTGTTGCATAAACCGTTGAACAAGAGAGTGACGCGCGTATGATCGTATTAATTAGAAATAGAATAGAATACTCTTTATTATGTACACCATATAAATTACAGACATAAACAAATATAAACTTTACAAAGGGTGACACAATGAGCGGTCTTATCGCTAACAGCGATCTTATAAAGACAACCTTTGGATGGATTAAAAGGGGAAGGACAGACAAATACTGTAGGTAGTCTATGGCTAAGTCATCATCTGCCTAGCCTTTTCCCAACTATGTTGGGGTCGGCTTCCAGTGTAACCGGATGCAGCTGAATACCAGTATTTTACATGGAGCGACTGCCTATCTGACCTCCACAACCCAGTTACTGGGTAATACGATACCCCTTAGTAAGACTGGTTGTCAGACTTTCGGGCTTCTGACTACCCGTAACGACTGTCAAAGATCCACGAATGACAGCCGGGACCAACGGCTTAACGTGCTTTCCGAGGCACGGAGGGGTCTCGATATGTAAAGATGGTCAGCCATCCACAGACCAACCGCGGCAAGCGTAGCTTAACCTGATCGATCGACCTGTGCGGCTGTTATTATTTAGCCACGGGCCCCTCAGTCTATGGCTAAGTGTGTTATTAAAATGTTACAGCTAATGTAACTAAACAAAAACCATTGTAAAATGTATTTATTTCTAATATATAAAATTCTCGTGTCACAGTTTTCGTTGCCATACTCCTCCGAAACGGCTTGACCGATTTTGATGAAATTTTTTGTGCTTATCCGGTATCTATGAGAATCGGCCAACATCTATTTTTCATCCCCCTAAATCGAAACTTACGCGGGTGAAACCGCGGGGCGCAGCTAGTATTTGTATAAAAGTACTTTATTGCACACCACAAAAATACATAACATGAAAAAATACTTCAAACACTACAAAATTTATAAGGGCGGTCTTGTCCCTTTCTGAGATCTTTTCCAGGCAACCTTGGAATGGACAGTGATTTTCCTGGACATAAAATGGGGCTGTCTTTGGTGCAAATATTATGTATACAATTCACTAAAATAGATACACAGATATATACATATCCAAAATTATAGATACATAAATACACACATACTAAATATATAAGCAACGAAAATAAAAGAAGACTGTAGATGATTGTAGTTAGGACAACAAAATCACAACGACAAGGGGGCCTAAAAAGGCCACTTTGGCAGAATCATTTTATAACACGCAATTCATCTGTTTGACAGTTTCACACCTATATATCCCTGAAGGGTTAGGTAGAGGTCTACCTATAGCATTTTACGAATCTCCATACAAAACTGTCACAGATGAAATTGCGTGATAGTAATTGTTTTATGATACCGCCAAAATGGCCTTTTTAGGCCCCAAGTAGTGTTCCTTTAAGTGTGCTCTTTTTATTTCAACTGGCAATGCATTCCAGAAACGAGCACCCTGGGCAGTAAAAGATCATTAAAATTAATATTATCACTGAAACAGCTACAAGTCTTAATTACAAGCACCTACCTATTACCCTTACCTATTTGATTAAGTAAACTAGCGATGGGGCTATAGGGCATAGCATTATGCTGAGCGATGGCCCTTTTGAGTGGATGTGACGCATATATTCCCTCAACTTGTTCTTTTTCTGTTCTTTCTCTGCATTAGGTTTGCCGCAAATAAATCGTATTTTCTTTCTAAGTATTCTGTATATTTTCAAACATCCTGAATTATAATTTAAGTTTATGCAAGCATTTCTGGAATAAAAATTTAAGATAAGTAACGCAACTCAGGCCCCCAAGACACCTACAGGCGCTACCTAGTTTGGGGACCACTGTTCAAATAACTATGTGAATTAATCTATTTAGAATAACAGACTGTATAATACAAATAAATACTGAATGTCAAAATAACAATTTTTTTACTAAATGCATACGGTACTTACAACAAAAAACTAATATCAAATTTTTTGTCTGTCTGTCTATTAGATATGGGGATACTTTGCTTGAGGATCCCTGGGGAAGGACATTGGCTACTTTTTTCGATTATTCTCGATGTCCACCATTTGTTTGGCCACCACTGGGGGACACCGAAACAACCTTTAATAATATTCTCGTTGTCCACCACTGGGGGACAAAATTATTGTAACCTAACCTCAAAACACTTTATAGCTGATTCTGCATTATCTCCGGCGCTGCGGGAAGTGCAACCCCTCCGCCCTTACGTAACAAAGGACGTAACACTAGGCTTTTATAAACACTCTAGGGGTAGCAGCCAAAAGACTACGTGAATTCGAAGGTGCCCCGATTCTGTTTTGGAACAGGTTCGACCTACTCAAACCATGAAGTGTCCCCCAGTAGTGGACAACGAGAATAATTTTTAAAAGTTGTTTCGCTGTCCCCCAGTGGTGACCAAACAAGTGGTGGACATCGGGAATAAACCCTTTTTATCGACATAACCCCGCGGGCGAAAGCTATATTAAAATTATGATTAAGTTACATTTTGTAACAATGGACCATTAAAAATTATGATTAAGTTACATTTTGTAACAATGGATCATTAAGTTACATTTTGTAACAATGGACCATTAAACTATTCTTATTTTTATTCTTATCTAGTCTATACAAAGTAGAGGAAGGAGCCTACAGGACACGGTTTTATTAATATTCAAAGGCCACTAAGTCAAAAGTAAAGATATTTAGTACAAATATTAAAAGCTAGTGTATCTAGTATTCATGGAAAGAATTATTAAAAGATTTTGTAAGAGGCATTTTCCAACAATTCCATTGTAGAAAAATATCGAAGTAATAGGTACAGCCCCGACATTTTGACGAAGATGCCTTTAAAAGGTTGATGTTATTAAAAATAGTTTAGCAGCACTGAGGTCACGAAAGCTCAAAGTAAATAAATTTTAATGTTACCAGCAATAATAAAAAATTACTAAGAATGAAAACTGGCTACCTGTCCCGAAGTAAAATATTCGCGTTTCAAGTGAATGTTCCGCTAAACCAATAAATATTACTATAAAGTTCAGGTAATGGTTTATTATAGCATTTGGTTTGACTAGGCAAATAGAGCAAGCTGGCAACATTATTACAATATAAATCACTATAATGTTATTGATACCTCTGTGACTCTACCTTATGCCTACTATTGTCTTGAGTCTCTGCGATATTCACCAAATAAAAGACTTTAGTACCTACTACTTTTAATGTTTTATTTATTCCAAGGTTCCGAAACGTGAAATACAATCACTCAAATCGACCAGTACGCAGAGACTGACAATCGAAACTTACATGCACCTCTTCTACACATCAACCTGCTGACGCGACAACATTCACGCTAACATTATCCCTAAAGGCTACACCTCGTTGATATAGTCGCCACGAGCCCGGCTGATGGGAATGGGGTTCGAAGATGACGAGATGAAAGATTTTTGTTATTGAAAATTTAAACAGCCACCAGACCTTAGGTAGAAACTAATTGCTTATTTCTAAGTACAGACGCCAGCACATCAACTTACTACAATCTGTCAAATTTATTAGATAGATTTTCAACTTTATCGCTAAAGTATAAGGTTCAAAGTTGATTGGGAAATTTTGACAGTTTCGGGTAGGTTGATGTGCTGGCGTCTGTACCTCAAAGTGTTCTAGGTAAATATACAATAATATAGGCCGCATTCCGAATTGGCTATATCGCTCACAGCACTCACATCGTCTCACATGTGTTCCGATTTTATTTAGTTTAATTTAAAGATATGCTGCAACTCAAGACAAAACACACACTAACACATCCTCACACACACACAGTCATTTTTGACAGCGCTCACAGTGATATTATTAGAAGGTATGGTCCGCGTTATCGCAAGATGGCACATGTCATGACGTCATCGATGACGATTCACGGGACATCGTTATCGCTGTCATGCTAATTCGGTATGGGTTTAAGCACGCTCAAATCAATTACATTGATTACATTCCCAACTCGGAACGAACGGATATTGTCTGTTGTTCAGACACTTGTCTACTAACTATAAATATTTAATTACTTTTAAAGTGAAATCTGTCTACAAATTCCAAAACGAAAGGTAAGAATTTCTTTGAAAAACTCCTTTGTAAATAGTCATCCAACCTCGAAAGGTACGGTCAGACGATAAACAAAATAAGAATACTTTTACGACATTAATTTTCTTAAGAATATCATAATTCATTTAACTGCCTTGTCTCATAGCTATTCCGGTGACATTTCGTTGAGGTGTATAAACGCGCCGAAACTCTCTGCGGAGAAGCAAAGTGAAATAATATGAAAATCCTATTCTTTTATGAATTATTTATGTATTCTACGAGATAATATTATAAGGGAATAAAGGGCAGATCCCTTTCGAAGAATATTAAGTCTTTACAGCTCATAACTAGGGCCGCGTAACCTTGGGCTTATACACCAAGTTGTAACATCATTATGCCAATCTTGAATAAAAATTAAAATTACTTCGTTGTTCGTTCATAATCGATACTTTTATTTCAGAAAGCCTTCTCGATATCAAACAAAGAGGTTTTAATAACAAAAGATTCATGCGGAAACTGGCCACCCTGCATTATAATTAATATGACAGCTTTGAGGTTTATCACGATCTACGGCCCAGCCGTTCCGGATTGGGCCCAATATCCGGTTGATGGTTTTCCATCGATTTGATTACCAACTTAAGCTAGTGATTTATTGAAAATTATCAATAAACACGACTAGAACTCATGCTCAAAGATTTATGTTTTTTTTTTTTTTTTACTTTTTTGGAACATAAATTTTATTCCGAAGCAGGCAATGGATACAGATTAGGTATGCGTTCCACCGAGTTATTTTTTGTAACAATGCATTTTCAAAGCATGCTACACGACAGGAACGAAACGCTAGCTAGACTACAAGAACTCCTTTAACAAATATTTTTGAAATTGTATAAAATCTAACAGACGGTACAATAGGGTTATTATACGATAGAAAGGTACGCGCACCGCTCGAGCGGTTGCATAAAATGTATTCCTCTTGCTACCGACAAAGACAACCCTTTTATTCTTTTCTGTCGTCGCGGTTGTAATTCTCGTCTTTTAACAAATGGAAGACATTATCGCTGTGTCTGGCTTTTGTATAAATTCATGTAGAAATAAAGTTAGTAAAAAAGTTAAAGCGCTTACGTGGCGCTCGCATTTCAAACGTAACGGATATTTTTAAAGCGGACAAAAACTTTGCTATACGTGTGCGCTGAAACTTTTTCTATGAGGAATTGTTAGTTTTTGACGTCATTTCTCGTTATAAAGCGTTAAAAGCATGCATGAAGTTATTCGTTTGGCGCGTGGTGTAAACGGGGACATCATAATACGTTGTAGTAAGGACTGGGCTCTCGAGAACGAACCTGCGCTATCGACATCTCGGAGGTGCGCGTTCATCACGCCCTCTTCGAAAGTCATCGGCTCCTCTTCATGCGGGCACTCGAACCGGCTAATAGTTCACAGGCGCTCATTAAATTTACACGAGTGGCTGGAATAATGTGATTCCTGTTGAGAGCTAACTGACAAAACGGAGACTGCAGATTAGAGCTGTGTGGATAATCAGTGGTTCTGACTTTATTTATGTAGAAATCATTAGGTATTATGAAGCTGTTCTAAATAAGAATTTAATGTAATATTTTGTTTTCTTGTTATACGGTTGTTCAAGAAAAGTGGAATTGGAAGAATCTACGAGTATAGCAGTGTAAGTTTCCAGCAACAAGCCGACCCTGCGTCCGATAAGGCAGCCCTCTCAGTGCGTAGTTTTCCGGCGTTCAATTATATAACAAAGCATAAAAGTTGCTAACAAAGAGAAGGACGGTGCAACTTCTGGCGTTCCTGAATACGGCTCTTATTTATAGCTTCCCGTGAGATTACCATACCACCGCATAAACAACGACACAGATTACCTATAATGCTCTTGAACGCGTAAAATTTCACGCTTTGTCCATCCTTATCAGGATGAAAAGTGTACAGAGAGATGTTTGGTAGTAAAAAAAATATAATAGGGTATACGAAAATACGAGAGAGGTAGGTTGGTATTTTATAGGGGTTCACTAATAGCACTGAGATAAGTACTTACTTACGTTTAAAATACCAAACATATTTGAGAAAGTGTTTTTATACAGTTTCATGTAGCTAATTTATTTTAGGCTGTAACGCCTCTACTTTTTATAGTTCCATACCTAAACAGCGCTAACCGTTATCCGTCCGTCCGTCTGTCTGTCAGCGGACTGTATCTCATGAACAGTGAAGATTCTCACGGAATGTGTATTTCCATTGCTGTTCTTACAACTATTACATTAATACAAATAAAATAAAGTTAAAAATTATAGTTTTAAAATTAAGAGTCTCTCTACAAGAAACGTATTTGCCTTGTGGTATGGAACGTTTGTGTTCGCACACAAACGTTCCATACCAAAATTCAAACAAGTCACAAAAAAAGGGTCCGACTTTGCACTTAGCCGGTCTTTTTTGAATGTCGAATTTGTATTACCACACAAAATTGATCTGAATAAGTCACATTAAATATTCAATTCAAATTACTGATGCGGAACTCAATATTATTTCCTTGTCTCGACTTAAGTACCAGTCTTTGTTCATATCTAATAGAGAAAGTATCATCAAAGTGTTCAGTAAATCAAAGGAAATACAGGTCCGGAACACACCAGCGCGCCCGACGAACAGGTAAACGGAACCTGCGCGGATGTCGTGTATAACCTACCTATCTGTGTGTTTTTGAACTTATCTAGCACATTAAAACACTGAACTTTGGTTACTAATGTTTTCAGTGTTTACGAAAATCGTGAATTTAATGGGGATGCGATTTAATTAATATATAATAAATTAATTTAATTGGGATATGATTTAAGGGGGATGCGCTAAAGTAGCTCGCGAAATTACGTTTTTTGCAATTTGCAGGTCAGTGACAGGTTTTATGTTGATTAAAATTTGATTCGCGACTGTAACAATAAGTATGAGTTTACAGAATTATAATCATTACAATCAGCAATTTAATACAACTCCTTAAGTTACAATTGGCCTGTTTTATTGGGCTGGAAATTATCAAATAACTTCTCCCGCTCTAGGCGGAGCGGTATTGCATGTCAGACTTTTACTGACTGACTAAAACCCACCCGTGTTCATTCAGTTGCCTGTGCCAGAGTGCTGCCGTCGATCCGGGCCTGGTCCTTACCGGACAGCTCTCGACTCCCGATGCCCAGGACGTCTCCTGCGGCGACTAGGGGCGTGAGAGCGCAAAGATTACCTCTCCTTCACGCGTTCTGGCCCCTCCTTCGCAAGCATTACTGCTTTGCAGAAGGAGGTAACGACATCCCATGCACTCTTGCTCCGTACCATGGCCTGGACCAGGGCCGGGCGTGAGAGATCACCGCCGTCGAACGCTGCCTTAAGGACTCGGCGGTGCACCGCCCAAGCCGGGCAGACCTCCACCGTGTCCTCCGGGCTATCCACACAATGGCTCAACAACCGCCAACACCCGGGCTTTTTTTCCCGCTTTATATGGAACAGGAACCTACCAAAGCAACCGTGCCCGATGAGGACCTGCGTCAGGCGGAAGATGAGGAGGTGGCGCCTCTATAGCCACTCCTCAAAGAGGGAACTTTTGGCCGCAATTGTGGCGTGCCCAGCACTGGGTTGCGACAGACGCACTCTCCATGTCGCCATGAGATTCCGCCTGAGCTCTGTGCCGTGATTTCTCGCGGCAGCAGAGTTACGCCCCGACGTTTTGTCTTCTCGCCCCGATGTTTTGACTTTTGACTCCATATCCCATAGCGGCAATCCAGCAAGGAGGCTCGCCGCCTCACCGGAGACCGTGCGGTATCCCCGGACTAGCCATGACCCTCTAGGACGCGTTCAACCGACAGGCTGGTTGCCGCCTCAAGGAACGCGCCCACGCCCGGTGCCCCGTGCTAGGGACCGCACGAACCCCGCGTAGAGCCTCCGGCAAGTTAGAATTGGCCACAAATGTCATGATTTCACGAAATAGTCATTCAATAGGGTAAATACGAACTTAGAGAAATGTATTGATGATTTTCATGATTATAATTCTAAAAATAAATATATGTTACGGCCGCGAATCATATTTAGATCAACAATTCAACATACAACCTACAAATGGCAAAAAACATAAGAAAATTTTAAATTCGCGGGCTGACGCTTTCGCCTTAACGGGCTTTTTTCTATGTTTAAAACTTAGTAATAATAAATTCTAATCCTATTTTCAGCTTTCAACTTTTAAGTAACATAATCTATGTTCATTTGTAAAACGCTGTTATACACGAGTATACTATGATGACATGACGGTTATACCACGGTAATATTAATTATTAATTACCGTGGTTAAACCTAACTGCGCAAGCAATCCATTATTCATAACTCAGTTCGTAGATTAGGATACCTACTTCTTATTATTAGAGTGTTCAATAATTAAATACGTGCTTTCTTTTGTGCACCTCAAAAAGTACAGAAAGTTAAAAACAGGCTTAATTGTTTATAAAAGTGCTTCATTAGAAGCGCAAAATCTTTTTAGCGGTTTATTCATTTCAAAAAGTGTCCATCATAGCAGGTCAAGAAGTTTTGAGAGGATAAGTTAAATATTTCCCTTCATGAAATCAATTTAATTTCCTCACATATCTTTTTTCTCAAAGTGAATTCAGACATGCTTTCTCAAGATTAATTAAATTACTCCATGACGGCAACAAAAATTGTACCCATTCTCCTTTCCCTGACTTTACATGAAAAACTAGATAGGTACTTAACTCCAACTTCCAAATACTACCAACTTATTTTGCATTCACACATAACGCAGGGAATACTGGACCAAAAGGGGTACCAGTAAAATTTACTAATTACATGCAGTAGAGAGCCTGAAATCTCACTCCTTCAGAAAATGATTTAGCCCTGAAGTAGGCTGTTTTAGTCTAAACATACCTAAGGATAGGTAATCAGCCTATAATGTTCCCACAGTTAGGACACATGCCATCTCTCTGTGTGAGGGAGTAGGCCGTAATCCACGCGGGCCCAGTGCGGGTTGGTAGATATCACATGTTTTAAATTTTTTGGTTCTAGGACATGTCGGTTTCCTCACGAGATGTTGTCATTCACCGTTTTAGCCCAACGCATGTCGGCGAACGGTGGGGGTATTTTAAATTTACCAACGTAAATTCGTACATATGTAATGTTAACAAGATATGGATTCCAAAGTTTAGAGACCGCCCACGGAGCATTAAATTTCTCTCTGCGGTATTTAAGAGCGCGCTGGAAGATACCACGGCGGGATGCGACGACATGCGGCGGGATGCGACAGCATGCGGCGGCGTGAGGTAAACCCGATTGCGTCGGCATGCGGCGGGATGCGATGGTATGCGCTGGAGTCAGCTAATATACCTACGATCGCGGGGCCGTAGGGACGAGGCAGTGGAAGTCCGGATTTCCCCCGTGGCAAACCGCGGAATGCCGCGCTATCCACTAGTGCGCCAATGACGCCGCTGACGGCATCGGAAATCATCAGTGGCCTGGTATAGGTACTTAGGTATAATTTTCAAGCACTTTCCTAGAGTCCGCTTCCTTACCCTGTCCTTTCCACTTGGCTTGTTCTCAAGAAGCCTTGACAATGATATTGTGAGCTCAGTAATGTATGTCCAGTCATAATTTAATCTGTTTTATCTATGTACAGGTGATCTGTTTGGCTAATTAGATTATCTGTGCTAGGTTTATCGTATGCAAATAAAGCAATTAAAATCAATTACGGGATTAGAACTTATCTGGCACAATGTACCTTTATATAATCTGTTATTATCACTTGGATTAGGAACATGTTTATACATAGTTTTCAATAGAGCATACATTATAATTGGCAGATCACACTTCTAAGAAATCATTAGGAAAATAAACGTAGATCTAGGGTTCAATATACGGTTTCTACATGGCAGGGTATCTACAGGGTTATTTCTACAGTCAATTCAATCAATTACTAAAATGACAGATTTTCTTCTACGATTTTTGGAAATTCTTGTGTAATTTATAATAATATTTCAGTTCAGTACAAAGTTCACAATTATTCGTTTTAAAGTAGGTATGTTTTAGAAGAAAATGTTGTTATTTGGTACAGCAATAAAAAGCTTGCCAGATATTTCTTCAATAACCTTATATCTTAGACGTTGATGGGACCGCAACAAGCCCATAATATGAAAGTTGTGAACGGCTTGCGGCGCCCCGCGGCGATGCTCGAAAAAACATTGTCCATTTTGTCGTAAGATTCAATTTCAACATCACAACTCACATTCTTGTGAAAATGGATCTATATTTTTAGTAATATAATAAACGTCCTCTATGTTGGGAAAACAAGGGATACAAGTAGAGGTATCTATGTTTTTCAATTTATTTTATAGATCAAGGAAGGAATTGAGTCAGTCTGCCCGTCTTTTTAAGTTTAGGCGGCTAAACCACTAAACCAACTTTAATGGACACAGATGCACCTGATTCAGCCTGATTGAAACCAGACTTGATAAAACCATTAGTTAGTTTCAAGTGCATTCGGAAACTTCGCGTTGCCATTTAATACCAGCCAGTTATTGTCTCGATACAGGACAAAGGGCTCTTCTCAAACAGAGAAGACACGAGCTTGCTCAAGATTGACGATTTTACTTTTTACCCTAATTGCGAAACCTTACAATCACAATCTGAAAGATTTTGAAGGATATTGCTAATTCATTGCTTCGTAATTCGATAAATTCGTCTGCTCAACAACGTACCTAAGTGACGCTTTTACGAATTTCTTATGGAACCGTCACGTGGACGGTATGTTGGAGTCGGCTTCTAGTCTAACCGGATGCAGCTGAATACCAGTATTTTACATAAAGCGACTGCCTATCTGACCTCCACAACCCAGTTACTGGGTAATACGATACCCCTTGGTAAGACTGGTTGTCAGATTTTCGGTCTTCTGACTACCCTTAACGACTTTCAAAGATCCACGAATGACAGCCGGGACCAACGGCTTACCGTGCTTTCGGAGGCACGGAGAGGTCTCGGTATGTAAAGATGATACCCCATCCACAGTCCAACCGCGGCAAGCGTAGCTTAAGAGCAGGTATCAACCAAAATAGCCTAACTTCAATATGATTTTTCATGAAATTGATGAGACTTAGGTATAAAATAAAAATAACACGAATAACTACATGATATTTCCAAACTTATTGTGGCAACAAATCACAAAATAGTAAAATTTTCTGTAATAAAAAACATCACGAAGTTACCTCCAATTTTCACGACTTTTCGATTTGTACTTAATATGCTAATGACTACTAATATCTAAATTATAAATTAATCATCAAATGAAAATTTGATGATTAATTTATTAATATAAAGCGACTTAGATTGTGGAAGGATTTTATTTTATTACTTTTATTTGTGGTTTTATTACGACGATAAGCTTATAGCACTTACGACGTTCTTAGTTCGTGGAAGAAATCATCTTCCGTCGCACGTTGCGGGAACTTCAAACATATATTTGTTTCACAAATCAGTCGCCCCCGCTCTGTTGAGACGAGAGTCTCACTCTATCAAAAAGTACTCTGTGATGACATACATTTTATTTGACAGATTTTTGACTGGTATAGTATCACTAGCGCCATTGTTCTGCATTTCGGTTCATTTTCTTGCGGAGAAAATTTGCAACATAGCCAACTAGCGTTCATTTGAAAGTTCGTGCTGGAGATTTTAGACCTTACGATGATTAACTCAAAATCCAAATTCGTTTTCTTCCACTTTTCTTGACAAACTCCGTATAAGGTTTTAGTAAGTACTATTCCCTAAATCAAGTTGAAACTCGAAATTCAGCGTAAAGGGTATATTATTATTGGAGCATACAAAAGAAATATCGGAAATTAAATACGTAATGAGTTTATTGTGGACAAAAGTACGAAACGGCACATGAAATATTTCATACAGATAGTGTTCTCATGACTAGCCTTCTTTTTATGGAGGATGAGTAAAGGTTGTGACGGATCAACATGTTTGGGATTGTCGGCTTCGCCGATAAAAGAGTTAAGCTCTGAATGGGTGCTAAGTTCTATAGAGTTGAGAGAAAGTCTACAGTTCATATTATAACTTGGCAAGTTGGAAACTTGGAAAGTTTCAACAGTTACAAAAGAGGAACCTAATGAACTTTAGACTTTGGAACCCATTTACATAGATGCCATATTGGTAAATCCGACAAACATGTACTTCTTTTGTTCCGAACTTAGCCTCGTTTTCCACAAATGTTTTCGGTGGGGATTTTTTCCTACTCGCACTTCGCGCAGGAAAGGCTTTTATGACACATGCCGTTTGACGTTGCATAATACAGTGCAAAATCCACCATACGAATATCATTTTTTATTTGGGTATCACTGTTGCTAATTTATTGACTTTGCACGATCCTGCAAAGAAAAATCCACGATATACAAATATAATTTTTTTCTTGGTCAACACTGTTTTTCATCAAGATGTGGTGACGTCCAACTTGTAGGTCCTAAACAAAATTTGGTTACATTGGAATTTGAACTTTGTCACATCAACATTGAGTTTCTAGTTCCAAAAAAATACTAAGACATGATTCTTAGATTCTGAATTCAAACTTAGCGTATAGTAAGTATATGCAAAATAAACGGATGTTTTTACTTACTAAAGAATTGCATTGAAAATAAAGGGAATGAACAATGATCATATTTCGATATTGTAATTTGAGAAACCAATACGAGAAAATTAAATAGGGTTGCTCATCACTGCGGTGCGACAAGTTTTCTAAGATTTTTGATAGATATTTTCAATCATCTTTGTCCTTAATATGACCATTACAACGTCGTCATTCTAAAAAGGCTTGATTATATAACTCAAAATAAAAAATCATAAGATAAGCGATGTGATTACATTGGCCTTTATATTGTTAAAAAAACAAATTAGTTGAGTTTGTTTTCATCATGATTTATGATTAGGAGTATGTAATATAATACTTTGATGGAAGTGCTTTTGCTTTTTAGGGTTCCGTACCTCAAAAGGAAAAATCGAAAACCTTAGATACAGGATAACTTCGTTGTCCATCCGTCTGTCCCTTTTTCTCAGGAATACGTATCAAGTTGAAATTGATATCAAATACTTAGATCTACGGTTTCTTGGAGCTGTAGAAATATCAAGCCTCAAAGACGCTGACTTAGAAGCTAGCATAAATTGCCATTCATGTCGCGTGTTTTGAAATTTAAATCCTTGGGTGTACCTTATACGTTTTAATTATTCCCGTTGACCTAGAATAATGAAAATTGGCAAGAAGCAAGGTCTCACAGCATAAATAGGTACACACAGCCAAAGAGTTCGATTTACATTTTACACATAAGTACGGGTTGTTGTCACTGTGTGCGTAAATTAATGAGTCGGTCGGTCGGGTACGAATAGCAAACCGCTAAACTGTATGTGTGTGTATGATATACCCACATATACCAATAACTAATATACCAATGTATAGTAATCATAATTGAATCAGGTCCAATATTTCAACATTATAAATATGTGTCCCATAGCCGGTCGGTGTAAGCACCTGGCATAGTTAACGACTTAAACTACGTGTCTTAAGTTCAAACCCCGGCAAAGGAATTTTGTTTTATAGGTTTTTATTTTTTGTCTTATAAATAAGACAACAATTTTGTGTCAATAAAATTATTAAAACAAAAAAATAAATAAAAAGGTAATTAAATAAAACCAATAAAATAAATTTAAATATTTTATTAAATGAACTAGGCGTTTTGGAATGCGGCATCTATTGTTCCATAGCGCTTGGGTCATTAGTGAATGAGTCAGCTCGTTTCGACTATTATGTTTCTTACAAAAGTTGGCTTAAGTGTAACCCGGCCCTTGAGCAGTTTACAGGAATTAATAAGAAACAAGATGTTGATGGTTTCTATTGGTATTACACTACTCACCACCGTGCTAAAGTAAATTTATAAGGTATAATCTGTTAGGGAAAGATTCAATTAAACAAGTACCTTCTTAAACAATTAAAGTTTATTGTTAATACATAGAAATAGGTAGGTACACAAACAAATAATGTGGCGAGCCACTACACTAGATACCTTTCCCAAACACTTGGGCATCCACCCATACAAATAGTCTCCGTTCCTACTTGTACTGGTGAAAGCCTGCAATGAGACTTATTACAATTTCTCAGAGTCGCTATATCGAGTCCGTGAGATGAACCACTTAATAACTTCTAGCTCAACCGTTCAAGTATTGACCTTTTAGGATTGTGCTCATAAAGGGAAAATAACGATTATGCAAAGCAATACCCGAGACACAATACTCTATAACAACTGGCTTAACACCTAGTTCCTACAAAGGCCTAACTCTCTCATATGATAAATTATGACACTATAGATTAACTCAGCGTTCTCTCAGTATAACAAATTACCTCTCAGTTAACAATCGAAATACCGTCGGTTGACGATTGAGTTACCCCATTAAGTCCCTTGGCTTCGTTCACAGGTTAAACCTGTGAACACACAAATAACGTGGCCTACGGGCATAGAAGGTGACGCTGTCGTTACCTCGAGTGGCGAACTTCCCTCTTCACCTGCATTCGGCTAGGTAAGGCCTTCCTTACTGCGGATGACCACACCACAGGGGGTAGACTAGAGTCGCCTGCACCCGGATCGATTTCCTATCATCCGATCACAGGGCCGCACCGAGACATCACGAATCGCTCGCGCGTAACTTCGTACAATAAAGAAAGGCTAGCATATAGCCAGACCTGTAACAACGACCTTGTGTCAGAACAGAAATGTAAGACCCAAAGGTTGACCCACAGTAACAAGGAAAATGATTGAATACTCACAGGGTTCAGCTTCTGCTGTACTTATAAATACCCCAGAGGGTTATTAGGGCACATCCTGATCCTCCCAGGAATACGTCCCTTCAAGTCAACCTCTTGGCTCGTGTCCTCGATCGTAAAGGCCGGAAACACTCTTGTCTTTTCAAACCGATCTGACAGTTTCGGGAATGTTCTGTCACAGACTAAAGAATATCATATCGATTTCATAAACCTAGCGCCATCTAGTGACGCATAAACTACACTAAACGAGCCTGTACAGACCCACGATAGACGTCGCTACCTGTTGCGACAAATGTCTATTTTGCAACGTCACATAAGGTTCAATTTGGCATGGGCTATATTTTAGCAAATAAAAAACTACGCGTGGCCAATACAGTAAGTAATGCAAACTATTTTAAACATATTCCCAAACTTTTGGATGAGTAGAACACTGCTGGTAACATCTTTACCAGTTTATAAGACAAGGCTTTTTGTTCAATAAGAATATACGCAAATATTTTTTCAAAGTATACAAATAAAAAAAAACTGAAATTGGAGGTGAAGTGAATCAACATGTTAGATAGTAAGAAATTATGACAATTTCTAACTGCATAACAATAACATCACTTACACTTCATACTTAATTTCTTAAAACATTTTTCATCACTAAAAATAACCACATTATCCTCTTAATTAAAATTTATATAAGACCTAGCGAACAGAAGTCGTTTTATTCGGTGAGCGGTGGACACCAAAATCTTCCTTGCTGGCTTACTACAGCGTAAACCAGCTTCATCTTCATGCAGGTGATTTCGCACTGTTTGTAAGCACACATTATGTGCTGTTGCAGTTATGCGGGTGGATAAAAACGGATTAGCCCTGTGCCTTGCCACGATGTCGTAGTAACGAGCCGAAGAATTCACCTTCGGTTTTGGCCCATGTCGATGATGGTCCACTTCTCCAGAATCCGCATACCGATGGACCCATTACTGCACGGTTCTTCTCTATGGATAAAAACAAAATAATATTTAAAATAATGAAGATAAACAATGGTGGATTGGTGGATAGCTAATGAATTACTTAGGCATATTACCTCATAATGTAATAAAAGTTAACAACGCTTTACATTGGTGGCATTAGATACCAATAATATGTGTCTCCTAACTATTTTATTTATCTAATTTGAATGTTTATCTTTATTTCGACTAACTACATGCATTCCAATGTTTAGGTAAACAGTGAAAGGTGAGATGAGTTAAGAATTTTTGTTGAAACAGGTATTACTAACATAATGAAAATAATTATATCACAAGTAGATTGTTACTCACCGATATTAATAAGCGCCTTGCAATTTCACAATTAAAAATGTTTTGCTCGCAAAACAACGATTTTCTCCTTTTTAAACATCGTTAAATGTTGCATGGTCGGATCAAGTTCAAGCACAATTGGAATCAGAAACAAAGAAAGCGCAGGAATATGAGTAGTCATCAATATACTTAGTAGTCCAAATTATACTCGTAGACTGACAACTACGAGTATAAGAACGCTAATTTTTTTATAAATTAAGGTGAAAAGTAAAAAATATTTACAAAAATTGTGGGTAGTTATATCCTAAGCGGTCAAAATAAATTATCTGAGAATTCCGTGGTCATATCTCAAACGTTGTAAATTACTCATCTATGAACGGGAATGAATCGTTAGCAATTCAACGAGGTAAAGATGTTTTAGGAAAATTATGATTATAAAACGAAAAGAATATTAGCACCCGAGATTTGAGCTTGAGACTTCTTGTTTACTAACCAAAGACGTTAGCCATTGTGCCAAACCTGTCACAATGAACGAGCGCGAAATATTATAACTCATTCAATTACATAAATTAATGATTACTATACATTGGTTATATAGTTATTGCTTATTGGTGCGACATACGCACACTAATAAAAAACAGCTCGCTCGCGCTCGTTTTATTTAACGTTTGTGTGCGTAACTATTCATACAGACACAGCTATCCGTGTTTGGATGTAAATCGAATTAGTTTGCTTTGTGTACAGGAAAATATCCAAAAATCGTTCATTTGTAATTTCATTCGGAATCGAAAATGTATAGGCATTCAACTCGGTTTGCTCTCTAATATAAGATTTTTTTTTTACTGTATAGTAAAGTTAGTCCTTCAATCCAGAATTGGAAATTCATAGATAGGCTGTATTACATGTATGTCCGTGAATCTGTTACCAGCATCGGAACGGATTCAGGGACATACAATAATATTGCCCTATCAAGATATCTACTTGCACAGCCTGCTATGATACTTAGGTACATTGAATAGAGCCGTTTCATCTGATTATTTTGCATATACTTATTACAGAAGATGGAAATTCAAACACAAATATATATGATTTATACCGATCTGTTCCCATGAGAACCCCCCCCCCCCTCCCCCCTCGATCCCCTGCTAGTTATTCTTCTGTTTTAATCTCTGGCTTACTTGGCCGGGCGAAAAGTTTCTGCTGGCGGGAAGGGATTGTGTTTTGTTTTTGTCGTGTTTGATGAGAGGGGTAGGCAAGGAAGCGCGGGTGAAATTTGATTTTTTTCTGGCTTTATGCCCCCCCTTAACCTGATTGATCGACCTGCGCGGCAGTTTTTATTTAGCCACGCTGAAAATCATTATGCTACTTTAAGGGGAAGCGCCAAGATATGAACGTAACATGTATGTACACGTATTTATAGAATCATCATTCAAATCCAAGGAAGAATGACTTTTTCCATGAAATATCAGTCAATAGGATTATAATTATGAACTTAGAGGGTTGTATTGATGATTATAATTATGTAAATGTTGTGTGTATGTGCCTTGTTACGATCGCGAATCATATTTTGTTCAACATACAACCAGGGGCTCTAAAAAGGCCACTTTGGCAGAAATATAAAACAATTCATATCACGCAATTTCGTTATGACAGTTTTGTATAGAGATTCGTAAAATGCTATAGGTATCTACACCTCTGCCTAACCCTTCAGGGATATATCGATGCGAAACTGTCAAACAGATGAATTGCGTAATATGAATTGATTTATGATTCTGCCATAGTGGCCTTTTTAGGCGCCCTGAAAGTGACATGCAAATTGCAAAAACCTTAAGAATATTTGAATTTCGCGGGCTTAAGTGTGTTACGCAATTACCCCGCTTGTTTCCTCATGATGTTTTCCTTCACCAATGTAAATGTGTACCTATGCATGTGTAAATAAAAGAATTACCCATACTACAGCTCATACACAATAAATGCATTTTTATTCTTTTACCAAAATTGGACGAAAATACAAAACATAAATACAGCGCTTTATTTATAATGCACAACATTTTGCTTAAAATTAAGTAGGTAATGAATGTTCGCAGCATTGCTGAAAGGTTTCAACAAGCCATGTAAGTAGGAAATTACGCTCGTTTAAGCATTAAAACTATAAGCTGGGATTTTTTATCCCATCGCGGGGCTTTTATTAGCGAACTGGGGCTTACAGAACGTACCGAGGTACAACGGTACCTATAGGTTCACTCACGGAAGTTGTAATAAGCAGTGTTTTGAATATTAATCATGTTTTTAAAAATGATTTTACTTGTAAATTTACAGGAACGTTTGCTGTATCTGGAATGACTATCAAAAATGCCTGTAAATGATTGAATTGAAATAAATGCTTTGAGTTTGAGTTTGAATACACTGTGAGACAATCAACATTTTAAACAGATACACATAGCGTAAGCATAATCAGCCTAAAATATTCCCACTGCTGGAACAAGGCTTATGCTTTTCGAAAGGGAGTGGGCTATAATCAACCCCCCCACGCCCAGTGCAGGTTGGTTGATGTCACGTCACATGTCTTAGAATTTTTGGTTCTATAGGACATGCCTGTTCCCTCGCGATGTTTTCGTTCACCGTTTTGACAGCAGTGGTGATAAAATTAAATTATTTATTTATTTATTTATTTATTTATTGGATCGCCAACAGAGGCTACACAGTTACATGCATGTTAACATAAACAGGGACAAATACAAGTGTGCGCTTCCAGTTATAGGCGACCACATCATTCACTTAACATCTAGGTAGATACAGTAAGTTTGACAAGGACGCTCACATTAAAATAAATCACAATACCCACAATACACGAAAATTATATAGGAAAACAAAATCAAAAGCTGAAGCAAAACAATACGGTACAAAATAAAAAGATAAAGGTAATTTCGGACAAATCTAAACTAAAATAAACTAAAACAACAGATAAACAGAAAGAAAGAAAAAAAAAAAACTTTATTTCTTGGATACTAGGACTTTTAGGTCTTTTTTAAACTTTGATAGTTTGCATGTAATATCCAATTCGTTATGCTTAGATACTTCGTTATACTGCCTACAGAGCCTTGGCAAAACGGCGAAGTGTCCGAGGTTTGTTTTGGATCCCGGTACATAGGAAAGGTTATAATTACATTTCCGCGGCAAGCGAGAGGGTGCACTGATATGGAGTTTTTCAAGGAGCTCGCTACAGTCAACAACCCCACCGAACAACTTGTGAAGAAATGTGAGATCTAGAAGTTTTCGTCTATCTATCAACGAGGACATTTTATAATGTTGCAGTCTTAGGTCGTAGTTTTTAATTTTCTTTGCCATTTACACAAAGTAAAGCGCAAAGTAACACTTAAAAAAAAAACTGCCCCGTTGGTCATGCGGTGAATAGGGCAGCAACTAAACCTGAGGTCTCTGGGACTCCTGGATACGATTTATTCATCCAGGTATAATAAGTAGGTATGCTTTGCATTTTCTATTTAGCGGCTCTGTCGCAGCTGTCAGTTGATTTGTAGCAGATAAAGCCCAGGTAACATGGTAAGTACTGAAAACACTACATTATAAGTGTGTTCAGCAAAAACCTTTACTGCAAATGGCATTCATTTCCGAGCTTTCAGTGACACGTATTTTATTTAAAACATAAAACGTAATGAACATCAAGTAGGTACCTATCGGCGGGAGCACGAGTTAATTTAACATAAACTTTCAAGCTGTCCCATAATTACATATTTGAACGCCAGTAGTTACTTATTACGCGTGTTAAGTGCGTGTGTAGTAACCGTACAAGTCTTGACATACGTATAGTAAAAGTTTGTAACAAATTGGGGTGTAAATTAATCCATCTTAGTCTGGCCGTTTCTGAAGTCATTGGAGGGTCAAGGGCCCATCCCCTAATTTGTAACTTAGCCCGAAGACGACATAAACTTTCCTATATCAATTGTTTGCTCAGTTTCGTTATGTTCACGCCTTTCTTACTTACGAGAGATATAACAGAACTGCAAGTAAGTAATTTGCCGTAATACCAGACGCAATTTTGTTCTCAAAGAGGTTTTTTTCACTGTATCTCGAATATATTGTTTTTTTTTCATAATCTAGCTAGAACAATGCTATTTCCTTCTAAAATATTTGACCTCTATTCCGGTAAGTAATCTTAAAAAAATTTGATAAGTTATAAATTGGTATTGAATAGATTTCCCCAGCTACAATACAAAATTACCTACTTCTTTATTCTTACAATCTAAGGAGGAGAAACTGTAGATGGAAATTCTTTTAGAAATACACACACATAATCAGCCAACGTTCCCACTGCTGGGACACATGCCTCGACTCCGTGACAGCGACTAGGCCGTAATCCACCACGCGGGCCCAGTACTCGTCGGTAGGTGACGTAGGTGTCACTTGTCTTCGAATTTTTGGTTCTAGGACATGCCGGTTTCCTCTCGATGTTTTCCTTCGCCATTTTGAGAGCAGTGGTGATGAAAGAATTATCAAAGCGAATATAAACCTAATCGGCCTAGAAACAATACCGGGTCTCAAGAATTGTCTGAGCAGACAAAATCATTGAACTATGTCATTATATCGAAGCTTCAAGGATCTCATAATATTAAATTGTTTAAAATACAAAGGCTGGCATTTGACTCTTTGACAAATGCCAGCCTTTAAATTACAGCTTTATCGAAGAATAGTTATGAATGACTAGCTTCTGCCCGCGACTTCGTCCGCGTGTAATTTCTTGTTCGGCTGACCCACCCGGCACCCCGTTCCAATGCGCAATTAATAAAATTACATTAATTACCTATATTATTAGGTACCTACCTACATTGTTTTAGTCGAAAATATTTGTGCTAAGAAACGTTATTGGTTAGCGTACCTACTGTACTTTAGGTAGGTATGTACGAGTATTTACACCTAATAAAGATAAAAGATAATGTATTAGGTAATAAAAACATGATTACCTATTCATAGTACCTTCCTACAAATTGGAGTTTTGTAAGGTAAGGAGGGATGACAATTAGCTACATATAGTTACCTACAGTATGCAACAGACCAACAAAAACAAACTTCGAGGTGTGTGAGTTGTGGTCTCACGTACCGCAACATTTTTGTTACAGGTCATCACAGTAAAATAACTGTCTCTTTAACGCGGCCTCGAATTAGTGGCCAACTCACGTAAAGGCGTTGCGACTTCGCATCGCAACAATCGTCACCCGAAGAATTTCTTCTCGACAACTTAAAAATTTTGCATTGTGACGTCGCACTGCTTTTTATGTGTGTCAGTGGCGACTCTAAATACTGGAATCAGACGACATTACAGAGCAAGCTATTCGATTTTAACCCTATCGACCAATGGGATGCAGCCGTGTGAACTCTGCCTTAATACAGCAAAAAACGAGCAATCCGTACAGTACACTGCTGTGTACTCCGTCTGTGCGCCGTCGTATCAAACCACGTTTATGAGCCTTCCAACGCATCCCAGAACTACCCACAAATGTTTTCGTCTTGTGTTCCTGAAGGAAACAAATCGAGCGAGTGCGGTGAGTTTACTTTCATACTTAATATCAACAAACACCCCGTGGTTTAACTGAAAGATGTTTCAAAATTAAACGGGTGAGCAAGCAAAGGTTGGTATTGTTGAGATTTATGCAAAACAATAGTTTGCTTAGGTATATGAAATTAATGAAGCTTGGAACGTACCTACCTACGTTCGTACCTACTATGTTTTGTAGTAGGTACCTAATTACGTAGATTTCAGGTCGGTGTTTTGCGGTTTATTTCAGTGGGTGGTATGGTAACGTACCTACCTATCCATATCCAGGCAGGTAAGTATATGTTATTGGGTATAAAACATAGGCACATCCCTCTCATCTGTATGTACAAAGAGAATACCCTCAATTATGTAGCAGGTGAAGTAGAGAGGAGGACTGTGTCCCAGCAGTGGAAACATTATAGGCTGATTACATATGCTATGCTATGTAACAGATTATTACTAGGTATAAGGACAGCAGTTAGGACTTTTGGCCGAAAGGTGTCTTTTATCGACGTTTCCGAGGACGATTACGCGACACCACGCAGCGAAACACGACTCCATAATAGTCATACCCAGTTTTACGGTTTTTGATGTATTAGTTTATTATTGTTTATTTTGTCTATTTTAGGTATCTATGGACCTTAGTTGCCGGATAATGAAATGATTACTATTACCTATTATTAACTCATGGAGTAAAATAATTCTTTTTATTCGATGTCCCATAACAGCTAATAACCTTTTATGTGAGTTATATATTATATCTGGGGATGACTTGTATGTAATTCTAAGGCGGTTGACAAAGGCGATGTCAAAATAACCCGCGGGCTGTACGGATATTGATGAAGGGGCACCATCCACTGGCTACTGATCACTGTCACTACTCTGTATAGAATAACCTATATTAATTTTTAATGTAATATCTATAGATATTGGCTTTTTTAAAAGCCATTAGGACGGATGAAGTGGCCTTCAGTTAGGTCAAAATTACTGTAAATTATAGCAAAAATAATATAGAAGCAGTCTTTATTGTTATTTTTACTATAATTTACAGTCAATTGGATGATAGTATCAACATTTTTAAACCACGAATTGAGGGATGTTTCGGGAGATTTAGATATCTATCTAACTCAAAAGAAAAAAGTCTAAGATAATAAAAACAAAATACATTTTGCAATTTATTTCTTTCTGCTAAATCATTCACTCCACAAAGACACTTTTAAACAGCATACAATTACAAAGCTACTTAGGCAAAAATCATAATATAAAATCTAGAATAAGTTTCAGGGAAGTCCTGTGTAACTTCATAACGATAACATTCTTATAAAAACTTGGAGCTTCAAGAAGAGTGGTTCGAGCAAGTTTTTCTTTTGTGACTCTACTTACTCAAATCATTTGTGACTATTTTTATATGAAAAGCTTACCTACAGATTTCCAATGAAAAGAGTATCTATCATTTAAATTTTCATTACAGCCACCCAACATACAGCGGCTTGGAGTAGTTATGGTCCAGTTTTAACGGCCGCGACACGAATTCTTGGTCGTAGGTTTTAACCCCGACAGGCTCTTTACTTTGGGTAAATTATTTTATCACCACGGCACTCAAAATGGTGAAGGAAAACATCGTGAGAAAACAGGCATGTCGTAGAACCAAAAATTCGAAGACATGTTACATCTACCAACCCGCCCTGGGCCCGCGTGGTGGATTACGGCCCACTCCCTCTCACCGAGAGGAAGCCTGTGTCCCAGCAGTGGGAACATTATAGGCTGATTATGTTGTTATGTTACGTTTCTTCGCAAAGCGTCTTATGTCAGGTTTTGGCACCGGTAGATAGCTAGTTAGGTTAGGTAGGTTAGGGTAAGTAGGTACAATACATGTAAAGACTAAGGCATATTCTTAAACACCGTCGAAGAAGAGAAGCATTAGTGTTTATAAATCTGTCACTACCTACCTACTTTAGTACTGAGATTGATTAGAACAGAAGACAAATTTTTGTTAAGGCACAACTACAATAAAAACGTCTTGAAACTACTGCTCTTTAATTTCAGTCGTGTCAAAACAAATGCATGTACGTATGCACACTGTATAGGATTCACTGCGATTTTGGTGTGAGAGGCAACTTTTTTACTGGCCCATTAAAAAGTTGTCTATCTTCTATCCTTGTCACGTTCATCACAACATTCAAAACGAAGCGTAGCTTAGAGAAATGTTTGCAATAGCAATACAATACAACCTCTGCGTATGAAGTAATTCAAACCGTCCAGTCGGGTTTATTTCGGCATCGCGGCCGGATCATAATCGTGTAACAGTGTGGAGAGGTGTCCTCCTGATGGTGTCATGTTCCCGCACGGCCGCCGCTGTCGGCTGACACGACAAATTGCCGGCTAGTAATTGGCGGCCGGCTGTCGCGCTGTAAAGCCGCTGAATTGGGTTATATTACTTTTATAGTGAAAAATTGCACGTGCTTCACATCCAGCCTATTGTGGTGTGTCGTTATTACTGGAAAGCGTTTTTAATTTTTCCCAGAGTGAAGGCAAATGGTACACATGCAGTGCATGTAATTGTATGCATAAGTGGCTACATATTTTGTTGAATACTTCGCGCGCAATTTTTGGGAACACTTTGGAAAATTTAAAATAAACAGAGCACATACTGTTGTTAGCCTTTTTTACAAATTTAGTTAAATGAAACACCAGAAGAACTGAAAAATCGATATAACCTACCCAGGTAGACGTACAAGTACATGTTTTAGAAAGAAAGAAAATAAATTTATGTGACCCAGGCACACAACACAATATTTACACAAAAACAAAAACCATCGCTTTCCTAAAGCAGCTGCATGAAGTCTGATTTAAAATTCCCGTCTACATTCTTAGTCTGATCAAGCTTACCTAATATTTAATCTAATTAAAAACAGAGTAGGTACACGCCACAGCGCAAACAAAATTTACTCCAGTAAAATGTTCGAGTGTCTGACATGTTTAACCTACATCGTACGTACGTTATTTACCTCGCACAAATCTGGGAAAAGACGACACTAAGAAATTGAAACCACATTGAAAATCTGCAGCAAGCATCTGCGCTCCAAGTGTTTCGGCCATATTATGTAGAAGTGAGCGGAATAAGCCGTACTTTGTTACAAATCCGGGACTTGGGTTGGATTTGCCGGTGTCCGTTTTGTGCTTGTTATTCCAACGCTGCCAGACCGGGTGCAAGCTTAAGTGTAGCTCATACACTGGAGAGAAACTCTCTCCCTACTGAATGAACCAAATAGAGTTCGTAGGAATATAATATTTTGTATGGTTACAAAAAATGGATCCTCCTCCCTTCCGAACCCTCGAATCCGGACCTATTGTAAGATATTTTCACAAAACATCTTACCTACCTACGAAAAAAATCAAAGATAATATATCGCAAAAAGCACTCGCTGTTTCGAGATCCGATTTCCTTATCCCGTCTGAACACTAGTGCGTGTCTAAAGACGGAAATCGGATCTCGTCCTTTGGATATCGTAAGAGACGGTTATGGAATTATTTCTGACGAATAGATAGCACTATAGATTGACTTGACTTATGAAATAAAAATTAAGTAAACCGAAGTGTTCTTACTCGCACTTAAGGAGATGAAGCGGTCGCTCCGTCGATGCTCCGCCGTGTTGGACCAAAACATGACCAAAGTAGGTAGGTACATAATTTCACCTTTCACTCTAAGTCCAAGAGATGAATAGTAAGACACTGCATAACAAAAATCATATATTTAGGAGGATACTTGATTTCTGTCTTGGTAGATACGTGTTTCAGGACCTTTGCCTAGCTTCTTATCCGTTTCAAAGCGTTTCCATGAAACAATGCTCAAGATACTATAGCTTTTGTCTCAACGATGTTGTGCACACATTGTTCTTGGCAATTCTCGACTACATCAAAGTGAAATGCAATCCTTGTGGAGAGAAGGTGAATCTGACGGGTGCAAGATTAACTCGCAAGCATTTAGAAATCGCAGGAAGGAACATTACCTCTTACATTGTCGAGATAAGGAGCTTAAATTTAGCAGTGTGTGTTCTGCACACACTTGACGAAAAGTATGACTATCTAATGAACACCGAGCACGCTATTTTAGCTTTTAGAACAAGAAATGCGATTTATTCCGGTCTGATGCCCTGAACCCCCCTGCACCCATAGATCGCAAGCATTGTATGTTTTAAAACAAAAGCAATGCAGTCATCCAAATTAGCTGCCACCTAAATGAAAAAAATATCTTCAATATAGCGCTAAATTTTCACTAGTTCTGTGAAAACGAAACCGTTGAAAAAGGAAACTCGCTGACTTAGTCACTCAAGGGAAAAAATAAAACGAGGAGCCGGCCTTAACGACCGTCAGGGGATGTCATTAGCTGATGTCCACTGCCGCATGATTCGAATTAGACTCATCTCGAATGTAAGTGGGGATATCTTCGACACGACTGTGTAGTGGGCTTAGGTAGGTTTGCTCAACACTATAATTGCATTTTTATGAAAGGTCTATTCTATTGCTTCCGGCGTCTCTCGAGGCGTGTTTGTTTTTATTTGTTGGGTGTTAAGCAAACAGACCGATCCTCCTGCAGATAACTGATCGCCACCGCCTGTGGAACTGAACACCTCTGCTAATCTCTCCAATTCCAGGAGCATCGCAGGAACCTTGCCGTCACGAAGGCAGTCTGCCTGTATTTTTATCAGTGTATGGTGGCAGATATAGGTAGGCAGGCACTTAAGTATTTTGGGAAAATCGTAAAGTGAAATCAAAATAAAAAAGTGAAATACTGTTTTAAAAACAATAATGTGTGCCATGATTCTTCCCATGGTGGTAAGCAGAAACTACAGAACGCCAGCTGCTACGACCTACCTACTCCTTTTCATTCGTTTACGTTTATACATCTGGCCATACACGCACACCGGTTGCGAGTACTACACACCTGATCTTGCTGAACGAAGAACATCACCAAAGGTCATTATACCTATTATGTGTATATTTTGTATATTAGTGTATATTTTGTCGCTACATCTTCTTTCAAACCGCACCGTTGCCTTATCTTATCATTCCTTAGCCTCTCGCGCTAGCGACGACTTAATTTCGTAAGTAAATAAGTACAGTCTACCTACATACCTTAAGTGTAATAAAGAAAAACAAATGCAATCATAATTAAGTAAACATTAGTTTCTAGACTAAATTATGTGGACGCTACGGCGACTTAGGTATTTATCTAGCAGATTAACATTTTCATTAATGGCAATTCATTCTTAAGATATCCCGCTGAGTAAAAAGAAAGTTAAGAAGGTATCAATCCATTACGGTCGGTCTTTTTACTGAGGTTCTACATCAGGAATTCATTACCTTCCACAACCTAAAGTTTTTCATGCCCGCACACTATCAAAGAACAAATTATATTGTTAGAGTATTCTTATCACGGGGAGCAATTTATTACAGAAGTATTTGGCTCAATTCCAATTGCGGCAGCCCTTGCAAACTTTTAATTGCCTACTCTAACAAACAATTACCGAGGGAGTAACTCAGTCATTGCATTTTTACAAATTAAAAACATCGACCTACCCTAAATTGAAGGGTGGACCAAGGAGATAGGGAGAGGCGTCGCATATCTAGAAAAAAAAAAAACAGCAAATTACTGTAGGCGGCATCTAGCTGGCAAGTACCGCTGTTTTCATTTACTACGACTGTAACGCTTTTTGAAACCTGAAATCAGGCTTTCTTATTTAGTAGGTACCTAACTACTATCTCAGGCACCAAAACAGGGTTGTAAGCTTTTCTTAACGTAGAACGTAGGTAAATTAATTGGGTGAGCCAACTCAAACTCAAAGTACAGACGCCAGCACATCAACCTACCCGAAACTGTCAGATTTTCCCAATCAACTTTGAACCTTGTGCTTTAGCGACAAAGTTGAAAATCTATCAAAGAAATTTGACAGATTGTAGTAGCTTGATGTGCTGGCGTCTGTACCTATTTATTTCAAATAAACCATTTAGAGGCACTTTTGGATTGTCAAGGAGTGGTCGGTCAGACAGAAAGATGAAGCTAGTTGCCTATTCCAAAGCGTAGTAGGTACCTATAGAGAAGAAAGGGCAAGAAACTCCGGTAGGTAAGTAGGTAATCTCATCATCTGCCTAGCTTTTTCCGAACTATGTTGGGGTCGGCTCCCAGTCTTACCGGATGTAGTTGAATACCAGTATTTTTTACATGGAGCGACTGCTTATCGAACCACCACAACCAAGTTACTGGGTAACCCCCTGTAACTCCTAGGTAAGACTAATTGTCAGACTTTCGGGCTTCAATCTGACTACCCATAACGACTAGTAGGGTAGGTAAGTAATCTGCTGAACATTAATTATAAATTCTAATTATTGTTAAGGTGTGTGTGTGGTTTGTACCTACCTACACTCTTCAGCAAATGATAAAGCTACTATTGAAGCAGGCGAACAATGGCTACTATAATTTTAAGATGGTGAGAGATGGTAACAACACGTACCTAAGCAAAAAACAACCGACTTCCAAAAAGCACTACTGAGTGAAAAAATACTTTAGTTTCGAAGTCGGTGTCTTTGTTTTAGTTTGTCTTTATGTTTGTGCCAACGACTTCCGAAATTAAAGTAATTTTTTACTTTGTAGCGGTTTTATTTGGAAGTTTTTTTTTTTAAATATTAGGTACTTATTCACTTTTTAGTTATGGTACTTATACCTACCCCACACCAATTCGTAGGTATACCACTAACTTGCTATGTAAACAACAGTGATGGACGTATTATAATATCATCAAGATACACAAAGTGGATTAAATACTTATCGAAGCTAACTTAAAAGCAAAGTTTATACAATTTATATGGGACCATCGCGCCAGCTAATTCTAGCAAATAAAAAAAGAATGTTCGAACAATACATAAAAATATTTAAAAAATACCTACATACAGACGAACATAATAACCTCACACCGGTAAAACCTCTGTGCATTATAATCTTACCTACTTACGTCACGTAAGCAAAAGTACTACCTATTTCCTATACCTACCTACCTATTTCCTATTATAGAAAAGTAAAGTTCCATTATTCCATTATAAAGTGCAAGGAAAATCCATTTCGCGTAAGTCACGTACTGAACGCAAATAACTTATTGGGTTTAGATAGGTGGGTAGGTACCGTGGTTAATGAATTTACTGCTTGATTTCGAATGTCATATGCCCATTACATTAGCGCACTTACAACTCACACGGGGAAATAGATAGCCCGTTCCGGAGTTAACTCCGCCTTCCCCTTTTTAGACGGAAAGTACCTACCTAATTCATTCCGCGCCGAATTAATTACCTTTCTGTATGTTTTGGTTTGTTTACTTTAAGTGCGAATTTGTCCAAACTTTTGTACCTAGAATACTTAAGTGTTATCTTGAAAAAAAAATTTTTTTCAACTGAAACAGACAGACGTCAATTTTATTCCACGGATAAAAGATATCTGACTTTGGTAAAATCAGCCCAAAGGTAACATATTTGTTATTGGGTTTTGTTATTCACCTATCCGGTGTGATATCCATACCTACATTATCTACATCGCCACTCATATCATGAAACCATTGCGTTCTTTCACCCGATTTTTTCAGAGGTAGCCCAGAGTCAGGATTCTTCTGTGACTTAAACAAAAACTGGAGGACTCTTTGCCTGATTTGGAGATCGAACACAGGTCTCCATGTTCTGCGTTCATGATTGCGGCCGCTAGACCAACGAGACTGTTATTATTTCTAATAAGTCAGGTCTATACAGTGATTGTGCTAACTAGTTCAGAGTCTTATTTACTTTGTAGCTCGGCCGACGCGACGGTCGCGGAAGCGAAGTTTCGGGTTTTGAGTCATCCAATCCGGGCTGGATAAAGGTCACCGACTGATAAGAATCTAATCATTAGACCTATGAGTGCGCATCCTGACGCGCATTTCCTATTTAAACTTTGCACCTGTCCAAACAGCGCATTACCACCAGTACCAACCAGTAACCAGTAGAATTGCATTCGAACGTGTGACTATTTAAAAAAAGGAAATGTAGGTACCTATACATAGTACCTAGATACTTAAAGGTAAAACTTGTTTCATCCAGTACGTTTTAAGTGTCCCTACAATAGAGTATAGTAATGATTGGTCCCTAAATACCTATTTATTAAATGTTGGCGATTACATGGACTAGCCATTTTTTTCGCAGATCATCAGAGCAAAGAAGAACTTACTTAGGTATACAAAACTTAGTAAAATAGCCGATGGAGCTTTTTTTGGAACTTCTATCTAATGCTACGGCTACATTGACGCGATAACGCTCGACGTCTCGCTGTGCAACAGATAACGCGCGAAGTGAAGTTCGCATTATCGCGACAATGTAGCCGTAGCATTACCCTGGTTCAAAAGCTCAACCATGCTACGAAGTTATAGGTACTTGCAGCGACATCTAGTAGCAACAATTTGATTTATAATTACTTATAATAAATAAATAACAGGCACTATTTGCTATGAACAATTAACAATGTCGTGGTAACATTAATCTAAACAGTAATTAATTTAAATTAAACTTAGGTGCAAGTTGCAAACAAAACTTACATCAATAAGAGACATCTATTAACGATGGCCTAAATTACGCAGGGTAAGGCCTAAGGCGGCTGGACTCGAGCTCGAGACGGGATAGATCGTTGTTCGAGCATGTACCGTTTATTCCGTAATTTTAATTAATTATGTATCAGAAGATTAGATAAGACAATTATTTACAAAAAAGTTGAATGAAATAATGCTGGCCAATTTTAGATGAGAGTCCAGTTTGAATCGTCGCACTTTTCGAAACACGTGTTGCCCGCGCGCGCACATGCCGTGCCGCCTCGCCTTCCCGGCCGGCTAGCCTCGGCAGCCTGACGCTCGTCGATTATGTAACGACAGTAGGTACTATGTAGTATCATAAAATTACTTAACAGCGCATTATTACGCCCAGTTACATAACCACGACCTCGACTCATTTATTTTACGTAACCATGAATAAAAACATACCTAGCTTATGAATGAGTAGGTGGAACACATTGTTAAAGAAACTAAACATTACTTCACATGTATATTTATTATGGGTTTATAATAATTTATGAAAAAATTTAGGTATAAGACAAATTTTGGTATAAGAGTTGGTATCGAAGTTCTAGGTACAACCTAGAAATTTAATAGGACTACAAATACATTAAGTAGAGTAGAAATATAAGTTAAAGACTTAACATTAATGGTCAGCTTATTGATAACCTGAATTACAGTATTACAATAGCATTTAAATTAACTAAGTCACATCTAAGTTGATGACTTCAGTGTCTTTGTTCTCTTCAGCTGGCATGGCAACATTGCCCTTAAATTTCTTAGCTTGAGTTCCCTCAGAATCATTTGATGCTTCGTCTTTAGACAGCTCATTCAAATTATATTTCTTATATGTAAAGTAATTGTCCACAATGCTTAACAAGCAAATACCCTTTATAATTTCCACTATTATACAGAGCCCAGGATTTTTCAAATCAGCTTTATTGTTCGCATTCTTCAAGACAACCATCTCCGCCAGCTCCTTGATGATCAAGTCTCTGCACACACTGCTGTTGAAGCGCTTGTTGAAGATGATGGCAAAGGAAGATGACTGTTTCAGGAAATACTTATCAAAGAGCTTGCCGGCACACTCCATAATGTCTGGTAAGTTGGCCTTGCAGGTCGCCATAATTGGAAGCAGACGTAACACATGCCGTGTCTTCGAGAGCCTTGTTGTAACCAAATCTTTGATTATGGCTGTTGTCAGCTCTTCTGGACTAGGTAAATTTGTTTTGACAAAAATGCAATTAGATGCACCTGTTTCCACCACCTGGAATCTTTTATGCCTTAGAGATTTCTGAGAATCTTTCTTCAAGGAATCCACTTCGCGCTTCAACATATCTCCGATGTCAGTCTCATCCTCGGACTCACTGTCTGACCTGTCTTCTGGCGCGGCGGACTCCGGGACAGCCGACTGCTGCTCGAGCCCGAGGTCCGGATACAGCTTCCCAGCATATTCGTTCAGCAGATTATAAACTTCCTTCACGCAGTCTTTTTCTCTGAAGTTACACGTGCAAAAGAAGCCCCTGAAGCCGGGTTCTAAGAAATATTTATTTCTGCGTTTCCGAAAGTAAAACTTTTTCTTCTTCCGAGTATCGCCCATAATGTAGACTGATAAGCACAAGTGCAGTTACAATATGGTTATGATGGCGGACTGTGATGATATAACGAAATATTATGTGTTACGTATTGAGTCGAATTATGATTATGAATTCAATAACACAACAGCATCAACATCCGTAACGTAATGTCACTGAAACGTCAGCGAAATGTCAAATAGAATAATAGTTTTTTTTTTTTCTTTATTCATGACCACGGATACATGTCCTTCAGTCGTAATCACTAAACATATATTATCTAACTTAAAAGTACAGACGCCAGCACATCAACTTACCCGAAACTGTCAAATTTTCCCAATCAACTTTGAACCTTATACTTTAGCGATAAAGTTGAAAATCTATCAAAGAAATTTGACAGATTGTAGTAGGTTGATGTGCTGGCGTCTGTACATAAATAAAACAATAACAAGTGCATACAAGTTCAGCAATAGTTTTTACGGTTCTGAATACGAGCTAAGTACGTCTGAGTCACTGACCTCTATTAGACACTTGAATATTACACGTCAGTGGTGAAGAATAATAGATTAGATTACAACTAGTGTTGCTATCATGAATCAAATAAGTACTTGGTAGAGTTACATGTTCTCCGAACAATCGACTAAAAAGCCCCTGATAAAATTGAATCAAAATTCTAATCGTGTGAGATTTATAAAATCCACTTGCGTTATTGCGTATTATTTGCCTCCAAACATTATTTGAGTAATTCGAAATGGCAACGTTTGAACTATATACGCCGGCCACGGGTATTCGTCAGGTGATAGTCGAACTTCGAAGTCTTTTATTTAATGATGTTGTTAAATAATATATTACAAAAAGATACGACAACAATGCTAGTTTTCATTTTAATACATTATGAGTATTTTCTAAGAACGTCGTGGTTCATCATGAATTGTTTTAACCTCGTCGCCACCCTGTAGTATGGTATGAGCGATCGTCGCGTTCATTTGTGCCCCCATGTCCTATATGTATATGCGAACGTTCGTGCGAATAGGGTCGCGACGATCATTATTTTGTCTCTTGTTCGCGGAACACTGGAAGGCGTTCGGACGTACTCTATGGGACTCACCGAACTAAATAAAAACCACGATCGTTTATATTAGGACACAACCTAAACGGAAAGGCGCCCACTGATGGCGCGACGACACGTTTTGGTTTACCGAGAAAAAATAACGCGACGATCGATATTAGGACACGGGGTCAGGATTCCTTTCAATAAAAAATATATATTGCGAATAATATTATTATATTTTATTTACACTAAATTCGTTTTACAAAAATAGTAAGTACTATTATCTATATACAGCTGCTACAATATGAAATTACTTTAGCACCTTAGGCCTGATTTTTCCAATGCCAAATAATTTTTATTTGTGGAATAAGTGATGTCTGACAGCTTTTGCATAGAACTGTCAAAAATTCAAAATTATTCCTCAAATAAAATTATCTGGCGTTGGAAAAATCAGTCCTTATTTGATTATCCATAAGTACATATTGTATACTAGAATAACAATAAACATTAAAATACTATTAGAATACTTTTTGTAGACGTTTTGCATTGTATTAAGTGCATTATCCAAATTATTGTCACATAAACCAGCGTCTTTACCGTAACAATTTTGTTATTTTCTGAATTTACAATACTTCGGCTTCATAATCGTAGGCAGGTTGGCGACGACTGGCTTGTTTCGTTTTGGGCACACTGTGATGCTGAAAAAAAAGCATAAAATAATTAAAAAGAACCAAACACAGGTTATAGTAGGTACTTTTATAGAAACGTTTCTGTATTCGTTTTTTTTTTATATCGGGTAGCCTCGTCATTAATTCAAAAATAGAAGACGGCAATGGTGGAGACCAAAAAGAGGCTCCCGAACTAAGCGTGATGAATGATGATCATGAATTCAGTAAACGAAATTTATATAAGGCTTAACGTGGATTCTCAGCCATGCGTTTCCGCGTAACTGCGGGTGGATAAACTATATGCACGAATAACAAAACTAGTTTAGCTCAAGCTATGAAAATAAGTGCTTTCATTCGTTATTTTTAACACACATTCCTCGCTCATTTCTGGAGAAAATTCAGCCTTACAGCACACTGTACTAGTAATAAGGTGTAGTGGATAGTAAACAAAGTAAAAGTTATTGAATAATACTTACTCAGTATTATATTCAATCGACGACAACTTCATGTACTCAACATAAATGCTGGGACTCTTCAACAGCCTCCAAGTCATGGGGTTGAACAAATTCGTCTCATATTTCCACTCGACGATTACAAAAATAGGCGGATGGCCTGTATCCTTCACTGCCACCATTTTGGTCTCTAACACACCAGGCTTGTAGAACTTTCTGTAATAGAAAATAAACATCAATACACACCATAATATGTAATTGGTTTAACTACAAAAGATGAGACCTATGACGAAATGCCTGTTAACGGTCAGCGCACACCGAACTGCAAATTGCTCGCGTATGGTCAAGCAAAATTTTGACTGCTCGACCAAGCAGGCGGCATGCTCGTCCCTCCGTGAGCAAGCTACGTTGAAAATGCTCTGGGTTGCCAGGCGGGCGTGCATGACCAGTTTGATGCCAAAATCCGACGTTGGCAGACGTGTTCAATATGGTTGATTGGGACTTAGTAATTATGGCCCTTTTGGTAGAGGAAGAGGAACGTGAAGAATATGTAAATCAAATCAACTTTTCTTCGTCCATGATTTCCAACTGATGCCGGCCGCGCCGTAGGTATAAACACACGTCCAGATAGTAAATCTCGCTGAGGCCATACTGAGCGTGGGCGGCATCGGCGACTCGAGCGCATACGCGAACACGCATCTTGCAATCTCGAGCATCAAGTTTGTACGTGTATTTAACTTTGCAATGTATGGAATTGTCATAAGATTCATTTTTCAGTAGTCTCAGAAAATGTTCTGCCACACAACAGCCAGCAGCAGTTCTGTCAGCGCACACCAAGAGCAGAGCAGAGGCTCTGCTCTTGGTGTGCGCTGACGCTAAATAGACCACTGCAATGGTTCAGGATAGTTTTCTGCAATGTTGATATTTAAGTATCGAAGATAGCTGTAGCTTTTTTATTGATTACGACGTCGCGTCGTCAGCGTGAAATTTGTTGTACCCCCGACCCACCCCGTCGCATCGCATCGCCTGCTCGCGCTACTACATCGTTTTCGCTTAGTTCTTTCTCTTTGCTTGACTCCTAAAGTTCCTAGCGCGATGTTATTAGTACAGTAGATAGATAAAGATAAATAACATTATTATGTTAAATTCATGACGCATTTAATTAAATAAAAAAATGACCTACTGCCATATACTTTTGTTTTCATTGTATGTAAATGATAAAACATTTTAATAGTTTTTCACGTCATGCTCAAATTGTTTCATAAATATAAACATCTTCATGATTATTAACTTTATCTCAAAAATCAAATGACCCGAATCGCACAAGATATGAAATTACATAAATGCGGGGACTACCTACTTGCTTCTGCACGTATTTACGTTTACTTTTTCAGCTAATCGCAGAGCACTCACTGCTGCGTATACGCCTATTTAAAACATGGCTATAATACCATATAATATATAGGTAAGTATGGTTGTGGTTACAGGCAAATCCACTCAACTAAAGCGGTATCGCTATCGTCGCATTAGATCAATCGGTTGACGTCAAAACAGTTTTCTGTTGAATGGAGTCTGAATGCTTTACGTTTAACCCAAGTCTACCCAGAACTAGGACCATTCACACTATGCGGTCTGCCGCATGTAAAATACACTTGAAAATCGATAAAGGTGATTGAAAAGATTTTTAACTTACTGTTCATCATCCAAAAACATGTGCTCGCTCTTATTGTTGTTTCTGTCGACCAATGTTATAGATAGCTTTCCTGATTCTGGCCCATGAGTTATGCTCGCTGTTGTGTTTGCCACTTTCAGTACCACTTCATAATGGACTCCTGAAATGTTAGATAATTTAATTGTAAGATCAACGCATTTTGAAGGAAGAGTTAGGGGTCTACCAATGCAAATCTACAGGACACAGATCAAGGTCGTAATGTATTTAATCAAGGAACAGACTGTCAAAAGAAAAGGTTTTATTTTAGGTTCATTTAGAACAAATTGCGATCGTCAGTTGTTTGCAATCAGTCAACACTATTAATTTAATAAGAAAACGACTTACTGCAATAGGGTTTAGAATTGCCTGTCAAAGCATACAGCGCAATATTAGAGTTAGTATCGACGAGACCGCCTACTTGTAGCCGATTGTAGATGTTGAAAGAGTGGTAGCCCATCGGTATACAATAGTGATGCTTGTCACAGCTTGTACAGTTACCAGCAACGAAGGCCTGTAAAAAAAGGTCTGCTATGAGAATATTACCTACTTATCAGAGAAAAATTAATAATTTGATATTGTAATAAAACTTCCTTATCATATCATCACGCCTGGTATGGAACGAAGGGATATGCAGAGGAGTTTTATCCATATTTGGCACGTTATGGTAAACTACTAAGTGTAATAGGGGGCGAGCCTGTTGCCACTATTTCTTATCTTCAAATATGTTTTATTGCACAATTTATTTATTAACTTATAAGCTGTCCATGTCATAAGGCTTACCCAAATAATGTGACGTAAAAAAAAACGTGGCATAACAAAGTTTTTTTTTCTGCGCGTTAAGATATCAGGAGAATAAGGCGTATTTAATTTTTATCTAATCCCAATTGGCCTTTTGCAATATTTATTAATCGAGCATCGATGACGGCAGAAGACTACCTACTGACAATTATTGTGTAAAACAAAAGTAGCTAAAATTCCGAGTGCATGACTTAATGCTCATACACATGAGCTGCACGCGTCAACGTTACGTGTGATTGTATGACCAACTTGACACGGTATCAAGCAATTAGGGACAGACAAATATCAAAGCGATGTCACATTGCAACATAACAATTGCTTCGTTTTCATGAAAATACTTTGCGTAAATCGCAGATTTTCGCGTTGCGATGGGACGCGATCTTTGATATGTACCAGCCCGTAGAATAAGCATAATCAACCTATGTTTCCAGTTTTCCACTGCTAGGACACAGTCCTCCTCTTTGTGAGAGGGAGTGAGCCATAATCAACCACGCGAGCCCAGTGCGGGTTCATGGATACCACATCTCTTCGAATTTTTGGCTCTAGGACATGCCGGTTTCCTCACGATGTTTTCCTTCACCGTTTTGAGAGCAGTGGTGATGAAATGAAATACACAAAGAAAAGTTCCTGCGTGGGTTCGAACCCACGAGTTGTAGGTCGTAGGTAAGTCGGGGCCAATACCACTTGGCCACCACTGCAGCTCCTTCTGGGGTACCACTGCTCCTTTATCAGCCCGTAAAATGGAAAAAATAAGAGTATGCTTACATCATAAGAGTCGCATTGCACTGCCATAAACGGGCAAGTTGGTGCTACACTTTCAATAAAGTACTCGTAACTCCTTTCGTGGTTACAGCCCACGTATTTGACCACTTGTTGGTACGACAGGTCATTTGACCCTCCATTTGGCGAGCTCGCTTGCTTGCAGCCTGGTTGTGTTGACCCGCCGTTAGGGTAGAAGTCCACGTGACCAATAGCCTCGGTTATACCGAAACCTGTAAAACAAGATTATATGTGACGTCAATAGTTTTTTTTTACAGTAGGGATAACATGACCTTAACATGATTCCATGAAAGCACTTTATTTCCAAAACAGGGATCAGAATATCTTCTTCATCATCGTCATCATAATTTCAGTCCTTTCCACAAAATGCTCGAAGTAGGTCTCCCCTACGGAATCCAATGTCAAGAAAACTCTCTCAAAAAAATAATAATATTGTCTATAATTATTTGTTCCTAATATAAGATTTAATTTTTGTTTCAGGAACAATCAACAGACCGGCGCACCTAATTAAGTAACACACGAACAATCAAAATCAGGATGATTTTGAAGGATATTGCCAATCCACTGCTTCATGTTCGAAAAATGTATCTGCTCAGCAACTGAAATAACGCAATGATGTTGTTGAAGCCATTGTTACTGTTAGTGTGTTACGCAATTACCCCGCTGCCTAGGTGTTTTTTATCAACACACTGAAAAAAGAAGATCCTTTTGTAATAAAAAAAATACCTGAAAAGTACAGTGGCATGGCGTTACTATGGATGATGTCCACATACTTAGCGTCAGACCGATCAAGACGCACCAAAGTAACAGTTTTACTGAAGTAAGGAGCCGCAGGGTCTAAGCCAGTTATCCGTCCTAACTTCAAGTAGAACCTCTGAAAGGAAAAACAAAACATGACATTAGAGTTGACTCACAAACAAAGCTTCGAATGGTTTTAGCAAACATTGTAGTCTGTTGCCCGATGGCTTTAACCTTGGGGCCAAGTCTACCAATTTTCAAATGTTGCAATGGTCTTCATTGTGAGTTTTTGACTTTGCCATAAAATCTGTCAAAACTCACATTCACATCACACAAGTGTTTAAATTACTTACTTAGCTAATAGGCTAGATTGTAATGTGAATAAAGTATCATCAGCTGTGATACTTTAGAAAAGAAAAAAAAGTCTCAGTTTTGAGTGACCAGAATAATTTCGTGACAAGCGTGCACCATCGTCTCGACCGCTTCTGCCCAATTTATTTTTCACTTAGCGTTTTTTCTGACTTTGTTTCCTTGTGCTCGTTTCCTAAGGGTCCTAGCGTGATATTAAATAGCCTATAGCCTTCCTCAAGAATTGGACTACCAAGTTAATTTTTTTTCTCATTCAAATTCTGTTTGCACTTGATAGTCCAGTTCAAATCCGACTGGTAGTTCCAGAGATTAGTGCGTTCAAACAAACAAACAAACACTTCAGCTTTATGATTAGTATAGCTACATAAAAGTCTTACTTTTTGCAATGCATGTCCGCAGTAGCCGCCCAAATGAGCTCCCAAAGAGTGACCAATAAAGTGGAAGTTGTCTACATGCTGCAGCCCCAACACATCCTGCAAAACAAACAACGAATTTTAGTATGATGATATATAAGAATTTTCGTAGGTACAAAGTCAGAATATGGTACATTTTATGATTGTTTCAAGATTAGTCAATGGTGGTAAAGAATGAATATTCATTAATATTTAAAAATGCACCAACAATGAAAACTGAGTGACGAAACTTTTATAGAAAAATATTCTGTTCCTAAGATATTTTGTCATTTTTACGGAGTATCAAAGGCAGGGCTTTTATCCCAAGAAGTCCCGATGACGATTCATTGTACTTACATAAATATTATGTATAAGATGCGCAGTCATGACACCAATAAGCCTGATATTGGCCACAGCTTGACCGTAAGGAGGTTGAGAGCCTCCTCGCCAGTCCACCACAATCACAGTCGCAGCCTCGTTGCCTTGCAGGTTTAACAGAGCGTCCGCCATATTTTGAATCTGCGTAAAGTTTGTAATTATTAGTTAATGTTTTAGTATAATTACTATTGTAAATAATATAACATTGTGACTGTATTTCCTGAAGGGGTAGGTTGGGCTGTATACAGGAAGAATTTTTAATCACCTTCCAAATTGTAATAATAAAATACGTATGTTTTCTTTTAGTATCACTCGGTAGTTGGTTCTAGAATATTGAGATACATTGGCCTCCAAAAGTTAGTTGACATTTTCCCACTTTAGCTGTGATGCCACATCAAAATTTAAAATAAAATTAATAATCAAGTAAGTACTCCTAAGGGATTACTTGATTATTTATTATGATAAGTAAAAGGTAGTTGAATAGTCAATAATAACGTTATAGCAGTTCAAACATTTGGATCACTAAAGTCTATTCAAACTTATGTTTCAAATTAATATTAATTCAAGTTAAATTAATATCAACTTTAACATGAGCACAATGATATTGTGATATAAAACAATAGGGTTTGGGGCGAAGATATAGATTCGTAATATAACGCGAAGAGGATTTATTATTAACCGCTCCCGCCATAATCCACGCGCTTCTGCCGGAAACGCGTCTCGTTCCCGCCCGTCCAATAACAGCGAGTCGAAGCTTCTAGAACATTCTGGAAGCTTCTTCCATAAACATGCGCCGCACATCTTTTTTGACAAGTGTTGTCTGACGCTGTCAACGGTGCTGCGCACCGAAAGTGTAAAAGTGTATTTTAACGAATCTATATCTTCACCACAAACCCTATTGTTTTATACCACAATATCATTGTGTGTATGTTAAACAACTTTATTTTAATGGTAATTAAGTTGATTTCAGAGTGACTAGCACTATTGAAAAAGTTATAAAAATGTTTGAAGTTGTAGCGTAAACTGAACTTTATTGTGTAGGATATAAACTCATATTTGTTTACATTTTTGGCAAATAAATCGCGAATGTGGATTTGGATTTTAAATCATAATGTGGCTTGTCCCAGCTGAAGTGGAAAAATGTCAACAAACTTTTAGAGGCCACTGTATGGCATCACAACGTTGTCTAAAAAAGTCTACTTTTGTGGATACAGCGCGATTCAAACTTTATGCCGCCTCTGAAGTGCACTACTTGCTGCGCAGTAACGGACCCCTCACCCCGCTGCCACGTGAATTTGTTACTGCGCAGCGACTCGCCTCATGTTCCGAGCCGCTATAAAATATGAATCGGGCCACCCGCGAATACACATCCCCGCTAAACCTGCACGTCTCACCTGTCATTCAGCATAGCTTACAACGTTTGACCTAGTAAGCACGCTGAATTGATAAAACTTTCGGGAATGATATTTATTGTAAAAAGACCTACCAATTTTTTTTTTACGTGACGTCTTAAATCGATGAACGCCGGCTGCACGCACGAAAAAGCATGACATATTGTCACGTTCCGCCTGAGCCGAGCGTGCAAGCGAGAGCGCGGAACAAGTGATAGAGAAACACGATCGGCCAAAGCTTTCGGCTAGTGACGCATCTATCTCTTATGACGTTATCACGTAAAATTATCGTCCGTAAATCGACTTTACACACAATCAATTTTTTTTTCATAAATAGAGTCTATGCTAATGCCTAGAAAAAAATAGGATGGTTATTAAAAACCTTCTTGTATGCCCATATTTTGCTAGATATGCGACCAGTTAAAACTGCCCGACCTGGTGATCGAAACCAGGATTCGAACAGATGCTCACTACAGCAGATACTTTTTGTACTAGGTACACATAAAACTAACGTTTACTCTGAATGACCCAGGGTCTTGTTGTTTTTGAGTGCAAATGTAAGATAAGAATTAGGTACGGAAAAGAAGCTTTGATAACAATTTTCAATAACAAGAATATTTCAAAAGATGCATTAGGTACCTTATTAATTTTAGTTTGACTCTCTCATTAATTTTGTCTTTGAGAACATTTTACTTGGTTTTAATATTTTTTTTATTAATTTTAAAAGTGAAAAGTGAGAGGCACAGATTCACAAGGTTCTTACCCATAGTTTATGTCCACCTTCCAAGAATCCGTGAGAAATAAAATAGAATGGCCCTCTTGGATCGAGATTCGCGTTCGCTATTTTTTCCTTATTGTCTGCTTCAAACAAGACTGGTATCTTTCGATTTCTCCTCGTGAATGCAGGATAACTGTAACAAGAACAAAATTGAATATGGGCATTTTTGCTTTTATTAGTAAGTTATATAATATGTCGCATCCGGTCGTTCGTTTGCGGAACGCGAGCGCCATCTGGTGGCGCTGACAGAGTCTAGCCTGAGTTCGTGGGGTGCCTAGAAAAGCGAGCAGCGAGCTGGATTGGCCCTCTCTTGGACTTTGGACATCGTACGAACAACATGCGCTCAGAAACTGTCCCGCGTTCCGTATCTGGTTGTGTCGTGTACCTACAGTGTGTGATTCGCTGGTGTGATTAATTTGTTCGTTAAATTATAATCTGATTTGAACTGCAAACGGTTTTTCTATTGCACATAAACCAACACTACCCAATACACGCCCACATCGACTACACAT
Source organism: Gortyna flavago (assembly GCA_963669345.1). Lineage (NCBI taxonomy): Eukaryota > Metazoa > Arthropoda > Insecta > Lepidoptera > Noctuidae > Gortyna > Gortyna flavago. The sequence goes on from OY770131.1 coordinate 8,113,671, forward strand.
GGCTGATCTTCTTCTTCTTCGTGTCGCTGGCACGACTATGTTTTAAATCTTGTTTTCCCAAAACTTTGCCACTTCCACGGCGTCGTCGGTGGCAGCGCAGAGGTCACTTTGACTGCATGTTTTGGGATACAGAGGGCAGGATAAGAGGTGGAGCATGGTTTGTGACATAGCTCCGCAATCACACCCTTCTGCCGTTCCGTCAAGGTAGCACCAATTTACTAGGTTGGACTTACATCTTCCCACTTGTGTCCGGAGACGGTTCAGAGACATGGCTGATAATAACAAGACACACATACCTTCTCCATCATTTACAATGTTGTGTAACATAATTAACGCAAGACCTCATACACGCCAAATATAGTATTAGGTTAAAAGCATAATACCTACATTGACCAAACCTTTTTTTTAAAGCTAATTAACTATTATTATTAAGAAAATTGTATTGACCCTAACATTATTTTATGTATTTAAAATTGAGTCTTATTGCTTTGAAATAAGATTTAATTTTCTTTGGCTCAATCACCGGTCAGTATAGCAAAATACATATTTTTTTATAAAATACCCATATTAAAAGTTACTGATATCGATTCAGTAGTCAATTATGAACAAACTGCTATAAGGACTTGAGGTTATTCTGTTACACTTTGTATTAGGTAAATTCTCGCAAGCTAATTTTGCCCAACATTCTCTTGGCCTATCAAGTTGAATTTTTGAATACATGTTTCGTTCCGATGACAATATATTTTTTTTTGGTAGGAATGATCTGATTCTGCAGGTACATCTTCGCAAGGGGGGAACTCTTTAACGGTTTCTGGTATCATTTTCAATTTTCAGTATACTAGTTAAAATTAGACAGAAAAACGAAATCATAATGATAATAAATAAATAATAATGCTGACTTGCATCCTTTTCATTAAAATTTGTTTTCAAAAACATAATGTGAGAACTGACCCAGCGTTATCCATACCTACAATTATAATTGAAAACAGTCTATGTACGTCCAACGTTCAAAGGCCAATAGACCTCGAATAAACTATGCACTCGATAAAAAGCAAATACAATGCAACAAAAATAAAAACACATTGTTTAATATAGTTGATAACAACGTCACTATGCAATTATGGGACGTAAACATTTGTTTTGTCTCCGTTCATGATTGATTGATGTCACGGACGAGCCCCCGGACTTATCGCACCGAGACTTGTACATACAAATAAGATAACAAATAACGAAGCGGATCTTGTATACCAAGTTTGCGTACTGCTAATGAGGCCTTTGAGTTTAGCCTTTATCGATGCACGCTTCTGCGAGGATAAACAACTGTTATCAGTTGGATTAAATGACATAATTGATTGGAATCATCGGAAGACAAATCCTACAATCTGACCTTTAGTTTAATTACAAAATTACGTTTCAGGTATCTTAAGGTTAGAAAGGTGAGGGCAAAGTACATGGGATTATGCCAAGCCAACTAACACTCTGATTTCCACACCCAAAATGCGTAACAGTTTTAATCACAACCCGAGTTTTGAAGGATATTTGTAATCCATTGCTTCATAGGTTTAATAAATTCGTCTGCTCCACAACGTAAATAACGCAAGGAACGTGGCTGAACTGTCAAAAATGAAAGAAATTGCGCTCAGTTGTCATTTTATGGGTGCTATGCTATTACCCCGCCGGGTAACCTACCAAAAGTTTTATTTGCAATTTCGAGGCGTCTATTACAGCAAAATCTAAGTTCAAAAATAGTTTATTTGTAGTAATTCGAACATTCATACTTAATTTTTTTTCGAAGTTTATTTCTTCAATCAGTATTTTGTATCTACATACTCGTAATTCCTTGTTCTCTGGGAAGACCCATAATATGACGGCACACATTCAGATATTTCCTCGTACCCATTAATATAGGAAGGACAGTAAATGAATAGCGATATGAGTTCCGAGTACATTATGTTAATTATGATAATATAAATATTTACCTATACCTACTAAAATCTAGTAGGTACCTAATAATAATTAACCTTAACCTTATTTCCGGAAAGATCTAGAATTCTGTTATCTTTATTTATGCATCGCTACCCAGGTAACCCGGTCGACGACCGTTGCAAACTATGGCTGGATACCTTTCCCCAACCTACTCACTATCTACCACCAAACGTGCATCTTCCTGCAGGGTGGAACCTTCTCTGGTCTACTGGGAAGTACTGGAACCGTCACCGAATGGGAAGGTGTAAGTCGAACTTCGTACGTAATGTAGGGCTACTGACGGAACGGCAGCAGGGTCTAGATGTGGAGCTAGTCTCAAACAATGCTCCACCTCCTATCCTGCCCTCGGTGCCCCAAAACGAAGCCAAAGGGACCTCTGCGCTGCCACCAATACCAATACGCCGTGGAAATGGCGAAGTTTTAGCCCAACAAAACTTAAATAACTGTCGTGTCAGCGACACGGAGATGCATCGCTTTAATTAGATACTTACATAACTATTTATAATACCTAAATTCTTAGCAAGTTAAATGACACAACTCAAAATTGGGACGACTGGCTTGTTTTCAGCTCTTCTTTGCCGACACAGAAGCACCGGCAAGAGCTTTTCGTCACTGCACAGCTATAATAAATGGGGATGACCTTGACCAGACTGTTGCTGAAGGGCGTAGTACTATAGCACATCAGAACGTATAGATACTTAACACTTTGCGGGACACTAAACACCCACAGACGAAATAACGATAAAACTTCTTGTTGTGTCTCATTCAGTGTCCTTCAATGGGTGAATATAACAAATGAGGTGGGTTAAAATTAAGCACAAGAAGTGCCAGTTAAAAGTTAACTGGAAAGTCGTGGCAGCTTACTGCGATTACTTTCCTTAACTTCATCATTTTTATTATTATTCATTTATCATTCCTGATAGCGTATTCGCATAAACAAAATATCACGCATGTATGCTACAATGGGTGGGCAGAGGTCCACGAACTTTTCGCCAGTTAAGTCCCATATAGGGGCCGGGCCGGCCTATTTCTATTAATACCAGCCTATTATTGTATCTCTCCTGGGCAAGACCTCTTCTCATAAAGAGAAGGCCGGAGCATTGATCACAACGCTTAGGTACTCAAGAAGGATTGGTGTTTTCACACTAAATTCCTGTTAAGGGGACCTTTTCAGACACTGCACTGCGAACTACGAATTTCCTAGTGGAAGAATCCTATAACCCACTACCCCGATCCGGCTTAGTGTCCTAAGCAGTCGCGCCCAACCACTGCACCAACAAGGGAAACGGGCGAAAGGGGGCAGTTTATAAATAAAATTATCTATAAATGACAGATATCATACACGATGACACGACGCATGAGTGGACTTTTTAAAAAGGCCTGTTTGTTGTGTATGTTTGTATTGTTTAAACACAAACACGGACAAAAACGGACACCAGTTTCACTACTGCGAAAGATTTATCAAAGCCGGCAGCCTCTATCACACTTTTGATAGACTGGTTGGACATAGTTATTTTCTTAGGCCTGCTACACATTTGTTCGGGTCGGCGCGATTCGGTACTAGTCGGCACAGCCGATCCGCGAAATATATATTCAATTGTATGCTGCCTGGCCTTTGCTGAATCATATCAACCTGAACTGTGTATAGCAGCACCCCTAACATACAAAGACAGAAACCACATGGGGGTGCATTAAAAAACCTCAGCGAATATTTAAATGTACATCCCGGACACTAGCGATGGACCAATTTTCAACCTTATTACTAAGGTAAATAACGGTGAAAAGTGGTCGACCGGCATTGTCCGCGGTTGTGCGTCCAGTGCACCCAGTCAAAAAAGTCCCCCGTCACCAACTTGCTCGCTGCCTAATATTTTTGCTTCCTTCTTTATTCCTACCGATGCAAGAGAAGAAATCAGATGCAGTTTTGGTAAAGTTAACTGCTATCGCCCTTTCAATGAAGCAGGTCGTCTAGGTAGGTAAAAATAGGATTTAGTCGATAGTGGAAATTTTGCCTCTTCGGTGTTTGCTACAGCGATTCTGTACTCTGGTTCATCTTGATTTCTTAAACTAGGATTAAATAAAGTGATGACTCACCGCACAGCCATAGCTTCGGGTGGTACAGGGAAATAGTTATCAGGCCGGTTTTCAGTCCATGGATACGCCTTTGAGAAGCACCCGTAAATGCCGTAGCAACGCTCCAACTCCGCGTCATCTTTAAAACAAACAAATTATTTAGTTTTTTGAATCTTTTATTAAAATCAAATTTTAAAAAGCAATACAAGAATATAGCCACACGAAATAAGAGTCAAACACAAAAGATAGAACACAATGAGTTATTGTTAATTAATATAAAGCTATTTAAGTTATCAGCGTAATTGAATAGTTTCAAATTTGCGAGCACATGCCTTTTACACCGGATATGATAATATTTTTACGACCATTATCACATCTATTTAAATGAGAAATGAGTTTCATTTGCAAAAAGAACACATTGTTATACAGTTTTAACACGAATATATTGAGATTTTCCCCTTCATTACGAGTTTTTGGAAACATACCGTTAGACTCGTAATAAGTTTTATGAGCGCAGAATAAGTACGCCGAAATTGCAAAAATGAAAAGGTAGTTATGAAAGCTGGTCCCGAATTCCCGATATTGAATCGATAAATTTAGCTTTAAGTATATAAAATGTATCTCTAGAGAGTCATCTAGAAACTAACTAACTACTTAACTTTTAGTAAACAAAACAACAAACCGCTAAAAGAGCTCGGGAAGTTGGTGACATCAGTCGAATTCTGCTTATCCATTAACACCATTATCGTCTGCAGCATCAACGTCGCACTCGTCTTGTTATACATTTCGGCGACCGTGCACAATTATTCACGAAAAATATAAAAGTTTTTTTTAAACCTAAAAGTCTAATTTAACCGCGGCGCACGTGCATACGTCACTGCGTACGTTATCAATAATGTCCGAGCGGCGTGAAATATGATCTTTCCGAGCAGTAGTTTACAAAACAAAACGTTGCTAATTGTCACCACCATCAAAGTGTATTATGAAATGACATATATGGAGCTGGACGGTGCTTTATATAGAGTAGTAAATGCACCGCACAGTATCCGCCGTTGTTACCTAACGTATTCCCAGCGCTCGTGGTTCGCAGACGTTCCGGGATACGGCGATAACAGAGGTTACAACGTTATCGTTCAGTTATTTGTTAAAAACGATTGACGCACGAACAGTCTCGACGGGTGTGTGTATACGTGTACTTATAGATACTATTGTATGCAGCACTGTTTATTAATGCACATTAAGATGAACATTAATTTATTGATTTGTAAATAAGGATAATTGACTTCATTGGTGAATTACAACTTATTGCTATCTCGTTTCAGAGCATTGTAGCTACTTTAATATATGGATCAGTTCATAAATAAACAACGACTTTAGAATTATGCATGTCCTCCAACAAAATTTAATTAAAAGTCACTTCTAATAAGGTGGTGATATGCTAATTTAGTAAAAAAAAACAACGCAGGATAGCAGAAATAAGATAAATTAACATTAAAAATAAGAGTAAACAAAACACGGACTTTGAAGCGGTCTTATTGATAATGCCCTCTAATTAACAAAATTAACTATTGAGTAAACATCACAAGAGTAACTATGTACTTAGTTAGTTGCACGCGTTGTATTGAAGGATACTCCAGAGCTATATTTAAAATAGCCAACATTATCTTGGCAGATATTGTTGCCTATTAATTAAAGAGGTCATAAGACTAATAGTACAGACTCGTGAGGGACACTTGTCGGTACAACGCTCAATTCCTCGTGAGACTATTGTTACATACAAATCAATCAAGTCAAGGAAAATACACATATAATATTTTATCATTTCAGTCTTGAAACTTTATTTAGGTAATCATTTTACTTGACCCTAAGTAAACACATGTCATCTCAAAAGTCACAAAAATAATTAATTCATGCAAAAATATTACTCCTCCAAAATCGTATCGTAATCGTGTCGTATGTCCCACAAAATCAATTCATCACAATTATATAAATCATCCACAATAATGGAGCAAAGTCAAAAACAATCTAGTAATTAAATATCTAGCTTTGTAAATGCATATAAATTCATATAATCTTACAAAAAAAACTTACAGTTAACTTTAATTTACGAAAAAATTACGAAAGAACTTTGCGTGACTTATTTTTAGATGGAGTTGATGAGAAATTACAGTTGAACGCCATGTCGTCGGTGAATATATCCGACATGGACATGGTTTCACTTTTGTTAGTCGACTGAACCAGGAACTTGTCAAAGTCTTCACTAGCCAAGTTCTCTTTATCTTCCAACTTTGCTTCGGAAAAATGGAAGCCCGTGAATTTCTTCGCCGAGTTCTCGTGTGCGGGGTAAAACTGCGTACCATCCGAAGAATTTTCATCTTTAAATCCACTATCAACTCTCATCCAGTTAACATTAGAGATCTCTTTCAAAGCATTCTTATTGTTGGTCTTTGAAACGTTCGTCACGGTAAGTTCTGACGGTTTTATGGCACTTTCATAGTAACTAGAAGCGTTTGCATAGAACGTGTTTTCATTAAATCCACTATCTACTCTCTTAAAGCTAGTTGAGCTATCACCACCCACTTTGGTCATGTTGTTTGTGGTATAATCAAATTGAGATATGTTTTCAGTCAATAATTTGAGATCAACTTTGTTAAAGTCTATCTTTTTATCCTCCAGGCTGAGTGGATTATCTGAATTATCTAAACTAGTATCTAGTGACATGTGTAGCGGGCTCAGAGGCATCGGTGCACGAATTTTACTAATTTCATGAGCGCGTATGCTGCTCTTTGATTTGCCTTTGATAGGCGTGTCGTCTATATTATTTATGCTATGAATTTTAGTAGGCGACACTATGTCCGCTGATGGGCATTTCGCTGATTCCACTTTGACTAAATGTTGAATGCTGGATTCTTCTACGAGTGACCAGGCTGCTTCTTTCCTCTGTGGTGAACTGGATTCAGAATCGGCTGGAAATAGTTGCAAAATTTACATTTATCGTTTATCAATTAACATTCAGTAACTAAGCACAATTCGGAAATCAAATGATAAGTAAGTACCTTGTGAATGGTTTTGCAAGGAACCGTCAACACTCATATCCATACTGAAGTCCAGCTTCTGTACCGAGCGACTTCGATGCAGGCTCGACATACTAAGACTGCGCTTCTCAGAGAATGAGAACGAACTCTTTCTGTTCTTATACGGAGACTCCTTGAGTGACTTGCTTCGTTTTATTTTGTTTGGAGTTAGTTTACAGAAGCACGGGCCCTTCTTCTCGCTTTTCGGTTCTGCTTCAATACAATCCAGGCAGGTAGCCATTGTTTCGGATTCGGGTGACGTGAAGTTGTTTTTCTGAAAGTTAAACAAAATAGTAAGTACCAAGTTCTTGTTGCATGATTATGTTCTTAGAAAGAAATTTCGATCATCAAAAATCGTGCAAATCTGAAGGCACCTTTTTAGAACATAATCAGCCTATAACATTCCCACTGCTGGGACACAGGCCTCCTCTCTTCGAGAGAAAGTGGGCTAATAATTTACCACGCAGGCCCAGTACGGGTTGGTAGATGTCACATGCCTTCGAATTTTTGATTCCAGTATTATGCCGGTGTTCTCACGATATTTTTCTTCACCGTTTTGAGAGCAATGCCTTTTTATAACACCAAGGAAAATGAATAAAACCTTTTACAATTGAAATGATGCAAAATTAAAATCAAATACATTACCTCTTCATCACTTGACGTAAGTTTCAGAACCGGCGAGATCGAGGCTAACGACGACGAAGTAGCCGACCCCTGCCCCTGCGCAAGTTCCTTACGCCGCGGGGTCCGGAACTCTATGGGGCTGAAGCACGGCTCCCCAAAGTCCACCACATCCAGTATCTTGTTACGATAGCATGGCTTACTGTTGCTAGTTAGTCCCTTCTTTAGAGGTGTACCGAAAGTACGCTTCATGCCTTTCGATACGTAGTCTCGGCTCTAAGGGAGTGAAAAATTATATTTCAAATGTGTTAGCTGAACGTTACACTGCAAGTTTCGGAAAATAATAAAAATTCTCATAAAAAGTTTTAAATATCGATCATTTGTTGGTTGACTAAACATAAGCCCTACTATCGGCTTTTTTGCCGTAATGTAAGCAAATGACTACTTTATTAGTAACCGAGTACTCAAGACTCGATTTTTGAGTGAGGTTATGGTATACGGGTCTAACAGTACCTAAGTCACAAAAAAAAAACGAAATCGAGGCAAAAGGAGTATGCAGGGATCGTAGCAAGTGGTGTTCTGTAGTTTCTGCCTACCCTCATGGGAAGAAGGCGTAAGTTTATGTATGTATGTGTACAGGAAAAATTCAAACAAATATTTTTACTGCTTATTTTATAAAAATAAAGTTACTTCATAAATACGATTGCCATATTTGTGGAGATATCACTTCGGTTTTTGTTAGACGAGAATTGATTTCTTAATACTTTATTAATATGTTTAATAATACTCACAAGATCAGGACTGAACACGATAGGAGTGTGGGCCTCATAGCTCGAAGGTGGCCGCTGTTCCACATGGACCTCATCATCAGTCTGCTCGGAGTCATAATGATCCATATCACTGTGCTCTTCAAAGAACAGCTTCCGACGCAGAGATCCATTCGCCGTGATCTCGTACTCACCTGACATGTTTTGTTCCTGAAAATATTTAGAGAATATGACAGAAAAGAACCTATCTAGGATTATCGTTCTCTTAGCGTGTCGATAGCTATGTATATAGAGTCGGGCCAGAATTTGGCTACGAGTTTGGCACCTTCTGTAGCGTCCTTCAGTTCCTGTAACATGCAGACAACAGGACACGCTGGACACAATATAAACAGTCCCATTTTTTGAGGAACAGCTCCACATTTACACTTCATAGGATTACCGTGAAATGATTTGGTTTTTAGCCATGTAAAGATAAAAATTAAATCTGACTGATCATTTCTTGTGGCTAAGAAATAACAGCCGCACGGTTCGATCAATCAGGTTAAGCTACGATTGCCGAGGTTGGTGCGTGGATGGGTGACCATCTTTATATACCAAGACCCCGCCGTGCCTCGGAAAGCACGTTAAGCCGTTGGTTCCGGCTGTCATACATGATCTTTGACAGTCGTTACGGATCGTCAGAAGCCAGATGATAACCAGTCTTACCAAGGGGTATCGTATTACACAATAGCTGGGTTGTGGAGGTCAGATAGGCAGTCGCTTCATATAAAATTCTAGTAGTAAACTGCATCCAGTTAGACTCGAAGCCGATCCCAATATAGTTGAGAAAAGGCTAGGCAGATGATGATGAACTGATCCTTTCTTGCATTATGAACAATTAAGCTAACTTTTCATGACACAAAAATGTGATGAAATGAGTCAAGATTCAATAAATGATAAATTTTTATTTTGTAAGTAGGTTTGCACAAACACTTTTACACGTCAATCATATTTTTTATAAAACTAGATGAGGTCGGCGTTTCCTATCTGACTACTCTGAGAAGAAAGGCCGAAACAAACAATGATGTGCTATGCACTGGTTTATTTAAAATAGGTAGGTATTCCTTAATAGCTGTAAATTTACATTTCACAGGAATGATAATAATTCTATTACCATAACTCGCCCCCTATTAGATTACTGGCGAAATGAGGAGTACTATAGGCGCACCTCAGCTTAAAACACTTCGGGGAATACTGGTGTGGTTTTTATGTTATGTAAATAATTCTATAACTACTTTGGAAATGAATAGGTACTTACTCAAGTTTTCCTCCTGCATTATAAGATGTATTGGTATGATAGGATAACAATGAATGAGGACCTAGATAGTAATTAATTTACCTGTGTAAAGGTACAAAATGGCTGAAGCAGAAGTTCAAGCTCAGGAGGCAGTTCAGGTGGTAGAGTGAGAACTGTCTGTGCTGAAACTAAAATTTTGATGTCACACAACCATAATTTTATTTTGAAAAAAAAAATACTAATTAGTAATGGCCAGGTTGTAACATTATTTTAAGTTTTCAAACAAGGTGGACCTGGTGTCTGATTCAACTGGCCTCCCAGGTATACTCATGAATAAAATGGTTTTACTAAAATAAATTAATACCAGACCAACATAACTGCTGTGCAGCTGAGGAGTTCGTTGTGCCACTTCTTCCCAGCTAAAGCACTAGGAAGTGTTGACGAACGGGGCGTTTTGAGAGAATGTCTTATGTAATTTTGTCATTCAAAAAATGCTGATTCTCAGCCTCATTTGAATAAATAGCTCTTGATTTTGATAAATACCTAACAATTATATTTTACTTAGTATACAGGGTGGCAGCGACATCGACGCACAAACTGTAACCATAAATTCAGCACATTATTCTAGACCCCAAATGCAGAAATGATCATGGGTTATAAAAAAAAAATGCTGTTTAAAACAGCAATTTTTTGTTGTTGTTCAGAATCATCTACTGGATCCATGATAACAGGTTGCGCGTTGGTGTCCCTGCCATCCTTGATAGGTACTATAACAAAGTAAGCATACCTCTGTTTAACAAGCTGAAACTTAATTTGAATCATGCAAAGTATGAATAGTAATTAATATGACACAGTAATATTTATGATAATCATGTAACTAGTCTATTAGCACTTTGACATAATAATATGTATTGAAGTAGTACAAATGTTTTAATAATATTACATTTGCTTGATGTTTGTAAAGTGTTTATATATTACACATTATGCAACAGTTATTTGTAATGTTATTCTAGCTCTGAGTCTGAATTTATGCCAGCACTAATTGTGTAGCACAATATCAATCGCAATCTGAATCTATTTGAAGGATATTGCTAACCCATTGCTTCATATGTTCGAAAATTTTATCTGCTCAACAACGTAGATAATGCAATGAATATTGTTGAACTGTCAAAATGAAAGCCATTCCTACTGTTAGTGTGGTACGCAATCACCACGCTGGTTAGTGGCAATACGCTCATCTTCTGATACCAGGGACTAACAACATATCTAATCTGCATTAGCGATTTATTTGCCAAAAATGTAAACAAATATGAGTTTATCGAAATATAACTTTAAATCCTACACAATAAAGTACAGTTTACACTAGAAATACAAACATTTTTATAACTTTTTCAATAGTGCTAGTCACTCTGAAATCAAATAAATTCCCATTAAAATAAAGCTGGTATTTGTTTAACTTGAAATAATATTAATTTGAAACATAAGTTAGAATAGACTAAGTGAGATGTGGGTCTACTTTGTTATACACCTCTGCCTACAGCTTCAGGGAATATTTAACAATGTAATGTTAGGTTATTCTGTCAGTATCAATAAAACTTACAATTGTTTATTATTGTTTTGAATCAATAAATCAAATGACTTTAAATTTAAACATTACATAAATAACAAAAACATGTTGTTTTAATTAAAAACATAAGTACTTACCTTCTTTTGTCACCAAAAATTTTTGTTTAATTATACTTTCATCTTGAATATTGGCTTCAACAGATGTTTGCAGTGGCTTCACCTTCTTGGAAGATTCTATCACTGGACTGGGCATGACCATTTCTTGGGAAAAAAATCTGGAAATCATTCAAGAATACTTTACTATACTTAGCAGTGTTCATACTACCAGATAAATTACATTCGAACGCCACTCAATCAGTTATATAATTTAGTACTTAAAATGTATTCTAAGTTGACTTTTGAATGACCATTTGTAACAAAAATTACCTAAAAGTTTTTGGTTGCAATGGAATTTGAACTTTGCTAAGTACCTATGACATTCAGTTTTTTGTTCCATATCTTCAAAATAATTTCAGATTCTTAATTCAAATATTTAGGTAGGTACACTATACCGCCTGTCCATTAGGTAAACCGTTTTTTGACAGACGGAAGTGATGGAACTATTGATTGCAGCAACGTAACATTTCGATTATTTACACTTTATTTTGTTTGTAGTATCAGTTTGTTTGTAGGAGGAATGATAATGATAAATGATTTATTTTCTGTAAGTAGGTTTGTAACACTTTTAAACGTCAGTCATATTTTTTTAAACTAGATGAGGTCGGCGTTCCTTATCTGACTACTCTGAGAAGAAAGGCCGAAACAAACTCAGAGGTCACAGTCTCTTTTAAAGTCCAGACAAAATCTTGGTCAGATCATGAGAGAACCATGTAGATTGGTGTTTGAAATGGTCTTTTGAGGAAAGAACCACACAGATTGAGCGGACCTGTCCAGTCAGTGCACGCATTTGTCAAAAATCGTGCAGTTCAACTCAGAACTTGAGGAGCTCAACGATTCGACGAACAATACCAAAGAAAGGACATTTGGGTAGGCCGCGTAAATGACTCAAACTGCCAGATCATGATTAAAACTAACTAAGAAGGAAAACAGTAAAAAAGAAATGACCCACATAGTCCTCACATTCACAACAATTAAATAAAAAAATACTTTACAAAGTAAATATTCGTGTCATTGTATATAAAAATCATCAATGTCAAAGTGTATATAAAAATCCGGGCATAATCTTTGAGGACCATGTAGATTGGTGTCTGAAATGGTATTTTGAGGAAAGAACCACACAGATTGAGTGGACCTGTCCAGCCAGTGCACGCATTTGTCAGAACCGTGCAGCTCAACTCAGAACTTAAGGAGCTCAACGATTCGACGAACAATACCAAAAACAAGATGGAATCAAAAAGGAAGATGGCGCTGCCGTCACGTAAATAACAGCTCCGTGAAATTGTGTTGTCTACACTAGTACTATAAACAGGAATGATCTGTTTGTTTGAATTGAATACACTCCGAACTACTGGACCGATTTGAAAAATTCTTTCACCATTAGAATCCTACATTATCCCTGTTGAACATAAGCTATAGAATATTTTCAAAAAGTTAGGGATCCGTATGAAAACTCCGATAATGTAACCCAAGGTAAGAAAAAATACCAAAAAAAATCCTTATATCGCGCAAGCTGAGGAAACTATTGACAATAGAGCAAAGTGATGTACTACAATTTTATAGAGGACATCAATATCTACAAAAAAGTCCGCGACAGCATGTCTATCTTTTAAGGTTGACTCACTACAACCTTTTTTTATGGAAATCAGTTCTAAAATAATGCATTATTTACGAAGGCGTTTTTATAAACAAGATAATAATCCTTATCCAAATAAATACGTTATTCATCAACAAAATTGCCCTTGACATCACTTGATTTCAATAAATGTCTTGGGAGATATCAGTTTTAAAATAAATCCGCACGGCCGCCGGTAGCTCTGTCAGGTTTACTATAGTTCCAAGTTAAAGAAACAGAAATCAGTGACAAATCTAAATTTAACGGTTAGACCGTGGTGTATAATATGTTAGAGAACAATGTTGGTGGAAGGATTCAATAAAAAAAATTCAGTGAAGTGAAAACGTTTTTTGATTTTCACTTCACTTAAATTGCACTTTTGACAAAAAGTGCAAATTTAACTAACTAAAGCTCATTTCAGACTACGCTATAATATACGAGTAATAGCATAAAGTTCATAACACAACAATATCGCTTGCCAGAACTATAGTAGGTATAGCAAAGTGTGAACGTGTACGTACATAGTCGCGTGTGTACGCGTGGTATTACACGTGCGTGTGAACACGTTCACACTTTGCTATAAGTCCTATAGTTCTAAATAAATGTATGGCGAGCGATATTGTTGTACTAAGACAACAATATCGCTCGCCATACATTTATTTAGAACACGTTCACACTTTCGTCATCATCTGCCTAGCCTTTTCCCAACTATGTTGGGGTTGGCTTCCAGTCTAACCGGATGCAGCTGAATACCAGTATTTTGCATGGAGCGACTGCCTATCTGACCTCCACAACCCAGTTACTGGGTAATACGATACCCCTTGGTAAGACTGGTTAGTCAAACTTTCGGACTTCTGACTACCCGTAACGACTGTCACAATCCACGAATGACAGCTGGGACCAATAACGTGCTTTCCGAGGCACGGAGGGGTCTCGGTATGTAAAGATGGTCACCCATCCACAGACCAACCGCGGCAAGCGTAGCTTAACCTGATAGATCGACCTGTGCGGCTGTTATTATTTAGCCACGGGCCCCTCTCACAATACCACATGTGTATTAGAAAGAGAAAAGCAGTTTTTTGTCACTAAAAGCCTTTACGTGATGCATCAAACATAGCAGGGCTTTTAAATAAGGTCGATGCTCTAAATGTTTGCCTAGATGAATTGTCACTGACATTTCTAGTGTTGACGCACTGTGCGTTATCGAGCACTTCATGATGTCAGGGTACGAAAGCCATTTACATATCCCCAAAGCCATTTACATATCCCCAATTACTCTATTCTCAGTATAGAGTAATTGAGTAATAATAATAATATTTAAATAATACTTTCTTTCCTACAGAAAAATGATGCTGTAGAGTTTATAGCATCATTTTTCTGTAGGAAAGAAAGTAAACGAGGTGGGGCTTATATTTTGATTAGAAACGGGCATCAGTGGAGTGAAGTTCTACATATAGCTGGGGCATCTATAACTGGTGTAGTTGAATGTTGCATTGTGGGGCTCATACAATACAATATGATTATTTTATGTGTCTACAGAGCACCGAAACGAAGTAACCTAAATGTATTCTATGAAACCAAATATTATATGTGAATCTGAATATTGCTTTTGACATATTTATTGACAACTTTAAAGTACTGCTTTAACCAGTTGAATGCCATAATTACAGACACAATTAAAAAGCCATTGTGTCTCGCGTAGATCTACTTTCCGGCATACGAAGGGTTAAAAGGTTAATGAAGAGCAAAAGGGGTTCAGACAAAACATGTCAACCAGTATGGCCATTTATGACGTCTTATATGTCGTTATGACGAATATGGACAGGAGAATCCTGGTGTGTGCTATATACTGCAACTTGACACAAGCTTTACTACGTTGACCATAGCATCTTGCTACAGAAATTAGAAGCTTACGGCATAAGGGGAAACATACCAAATCTTATTCAGTCATACCTTACCTACTAATAGAAAACAATAAACAGAAATTGAGAGAATTAATGTTAAGACAAAGAAAGAGAAAATTTATGTATCAAGCGAATGCACACCTACATACGGCGTTCCACAAGGCAGCATGCTCGGATCTTTTTTATTCATAATATACATCAATGACCTGCCTAGTGCTATTGACCACCCCATGACTCCCTTTGCCGACGACTGTACTATGAGTATAGCATGTAAAAATAAATATATATGAAAGTGACATAAATTAATATTTGACATCAATAATATCACAGTTAAACAGGAACAACCTAAAAATAAATCTAGATGCATTTTAAGCAACGGACCCAGACTGTATTTGACCTTAACGCAATTTACAAGGACTCTGTACTTAATAAAGTCGATGCAACAAAATTTCCAGGTAATTCCTAGAAATTTTGTTGCATCAACTAATCCACTGGAAACTAAATTGAACTGGAAGGCAGACATCGAATACCTAAGTAAATGGCAGAGCTCCTCTGTGTACGCCTTATATAAACTGGCCCCAAAGCTAAACACAGATGCCTTAGTAACAGCTTATCATGTTCTAGTAGCATCGTGATTGCACTACGGTATTATATTTTGGGGTAATTCCATAGACAAAGCAATAGTGTTTAAGGCCCAAAAGAGATGCATTTGTGCTAAGTTCAATTAGAAGTCGACCTATTGCTGTATGCCATTATTTAAAAAACAAATTATTAACTCTACCATCTCTTTATATTTTTGGAAATAGAAATTGATTTACCCTAACAAATGCCGCAAGTGCTGCAAGCATTTGTTAGGATAAATCAATTTCTATTTCCACAGCTACCTGACACCTTTCCCCATAACCAGTGGTTGGAGTAGGTAGAGCTGTTTGGGGTGAATGACCGCAAACATTGATGTTAACATGGATATGCCTCTGAAATCCCAGGATTTTGAAATTTTCGATTGATTTAAGTGAGTTAATATGGGTAAGTGGGCAGTTATGAGCAGGTAGTAGGTGAGCACCCAAACAGTATATACTTACTTACATGCACACAGGGATCCTGGAATGTTGTTAGAGGTTTTCGGAAAGATTTTCGGAAATACTTGGAATATCTATGTTATGTCCGCATGTCGCAAAAACAGCTCTACCTTACTCCGACCACTGCCCATAACAGACGAGACAATAATAGACTGTTCGCATACGCGTTAATGGCAAAAACTGTTTTCAGTATGGCTCCTAAAATTTATAATAAAATACCACAGTCATATAAAGCAATGCCGGTTTTGTTTAAAAAAAGGATTCGAGTTTTATTAAAGAATCTAGGCCTCCTCATAAATGTTACATAGTACATTTGGACAGAAGGCCTATTCTTCATAATAATGGAGACAAACAATAAAGTTATTGGTTATATCAGTGCTAAGTTCTAATATTGTAAAGAGCAGAGACCAGTAGTAAATATTCATTTAAACATACTCAGACATAGTGTAGGATGTTTAAGAGCTAATTGTATTAATTTAGGTGCTGAAAAATCTTAACGATTACCTATCAGTGGCCTCTTCCGCAATCTTTTCCAAAGCGGGATCGGGCGTCGGCTCAAACTGACTATTGCACGCCACAATGTCAGCAGGCACCAGAGTGCACGCCTGGTCGATATCCCAGCGGAAGCATCCATTGCTTTTCTTCTTGTATATCTTGCACATACCCGGACTAACAAAAAAGTACACTTTAAAAAATCACATTTTGGCTCACGATTTCAAACTCGCCAGGTGAAAAACGAATGCGTACTTACCTGCATATTGGATTGTGTAGCTTGTCAATCAAAGCTATATCAAAAGGATTTCGTATTTTTCTATTTGTTGGCGGAGGAGTTGATTTATAAATATTATTATTTTGGCAATCATTTTTATCACCCATTTCAAAATTAACGTTATTTTTGTTGATGCTGTTTCGTGACAGGCACAGCACAATGACCTCCCCTGTGGCCCTGTCATAGATAAAAAAAACTACCACAGAATTCACAGAACACTCTATTCACCATTGAGATAGGAGGAGCATGGAGATGCCCTATTCTACTATAGAAATAATAGTTATACAAACATCTATCATATAATCAAGAGCTGCATATGAAAAGATAGACATCTAAATGTTTGTCAAGTACTAAATTAGGCAACATTTTTGTGTGACGTCAATATCATGTCTCTATGCGTGACGGGCCGCCATGCTCAGTGCCGAGTTTTATGAACGTTTTTGTGGTAGATGTGCTGTCAAACGGTTTATTGCTCAAAATATTTTTGTTGTTTTCGAGAGAAATACTTCTAGAATCTAGGTGTTTTGGTGTCCATTATTAGGAAAATCATGCCCTAGAGTTGTATAAAACAGTGTGGTGCGAGAAAATACAAAAAGAACCCTACGAAAGGCGGCCATCTTTAGTGCCCGATTTGTGTAGGTATACACGCTAATTTTGTAGACCGGTATGCTCAGTCCATAGGTTTATTTAGTCATTGCTATTCACACATAAGTCCATGTGTCCACATAACACTATTGGGCCGTGTCATGAATGAAATAGAGATTATAGAGAGGTGAAATCACTCCAATGTTAATGAATTCTAGTCGATTTTTGCACCAAACGTCGAATTTTCCCCAGTTTATTTTTTGTACAGACGCCAGCACATTAACCTACTACAATCTGTCAAATTTCTTTGATAGATTTTCAACTTTATCGCTAAAGAATAAGGTTCAAAGTTGATTGGGGAATTTTGACAGTTTCGGGTAGGTTGATGTGCTGGCGTCTGTACCATCAAAGATCTTGGCACTGACCTCTATTAAACAAGTACCTTGTATGACCCATCAAAGATTAATAATATGATCATTTCTTTCAAAAGTTCTCCAACCTGGACATGCTGCAAGGGATCTTAGACGATCAATCTGGCATCAGTTCAATCCGATTTATCAAATCAAAATGTAAATAGTTACTTTGAGTCAATCCAGCATAACACAATCAATCAGGATCAAGATCATATAGACCAACTCTCGTAAAAATTTATAAAATCTACTCGCAATCTCATCTCAGCGACTATCAATGTCAAAAATGTTGTAATACTTAAAGCGCTTATTACATTATCCAATTTTTTATAAAGCTAATTAGGAAATTGGCAGAGTTAATGTGAGGAAAAACCTACTAAAGGAACTTTAATAAACCTCGCAGAGCTACTAGCAGCCGTGCGGATTTATTTTAAAACTATGATATATTATCTCCTAAATTCATTGAAATCAAGTAATGTCAAGGGCAATTTTGTTCAAAATTAAATACTTGTGATAATTAAAGTATTTATCGCGCCAACGCGCAAAAACGGGCGCCACAGTCGACGGGCTATGGATTAATACCAATGTTTATAAAAACACCTTCGCAAATAATGCATTCTTTTATAACAAATTTGAGTACCATAGAAAAGGTTATAGTGAGTCAACCTTAAAAGACAGACATATGCTGTCGTGGACTTTTTTGTAGATATTGTTATCTTCTATAAAACTGTAGTACAGAGGCCAGCACATCAAGTTACCCTAATCTGTCAAATTTCTTTGATAGATTTTCAACTTTATTACAAAGTGATAAGGTTCTTATTCAATTGGGAAAATTTGACAGATTGGGGTTGCTTGATGTGCTGGCCTCTGTACATCACTTTGCTCTATTGTTAATAGTTTCCGCAGCGTAAGCGATTTAAGGATTAAAAAAAAATCACATCTTGGGTTACATTATCGAAGTTTTAAGGACGCGTTTAACTTACGAATCTAACAGAAATAAGCAGTTTTTCGGTACATTTTGCGGGAAAATGATACGAAACCAAATCTAACTAATAATTACCACAGATAGATTGCTCCTTCATCTTCAAATGTTGGTAAATTTTTATTCGGAAAGTTATGTTCTGTGCTCGGAACGCACCCTATCTGTCATCTGTCATCAGTGTCATCGTGTCTGTCATCTTCTCATCTGTCACCCTTGTGGTGTGGTGGTTATATTCGAAAAAATACTATTCGATAGTTCTACAATAATTTAAAAATTATCGATAATTCGTGCTATTGATTTTTATCACTAATCCCCACAGAGGTTATGTGGGTAACTGAGAGTGCTTTAATAAATTAAATCATGGAGGATCATAATTTAAGTTATGAGCCAATGGACATTGATACAAGTGGTCATTCTATTAAAGAAATGGATATTTCTTTCAATGAATCTTTTCCCTTGAAGACTTCTATAAAGACTGAGAAAGTGGAGGATCCTATTGAAGAGGTTCAACTAACCAATAATAACAAAAGGCCAGATGGTCCGCCTGTTATTAAGAAATATCACATCAACATGCACAAACGAACAAAAAGTTATAAAGACGTAGTATTTCAGTCACTGCCCTTCGGAATAATTGTCATAATGTCAATATTTGCACTCCATATCTATAGTTTAAAGTGCTTTAACGATTTCAATGTTGAAGAACTAAGAAACACACTTTCTAACAAACTATTTGGTCAGACAGAAGCAGTCAATAAGATTATACAGTCATTAGAACTACATGACCCAAGTAAACTTTTACTCTTCTCTGGAGGGACTGGTGTTGGAAAATCTTTTGCCTCCTCTATTCTATTAGATGTTGCAGGGCCTTGCTCAAATGTGTATCATTATACCATGCCCAGTTTCACAACCACATTTTCTACAGACTTTATGTATGGTCTGACTATGTGCAAAAAATCATTAATAATAGTGGATGACTTGACTGCAAATGATATGCATATCAAAAAACAAATAAAGGAAGTAACAGAGAAGAGCGAGAACTTAGGAAAAGCCATCACTGTGATATTAATATACAATTGTTATGAATCAACCAAAGAGTTCATCAAAAACTGTGATGAGTCTTTTCATAGAAGACTGCTGGAGAACTTTGCTGAGATAAAGGCATTCAAACAGTTGGTGGAATTCAAACCTCTGACAAAAACACATCTAAAGGAATGTATAAAGCAAGAGTTGGGTGCTAGGAAACTTGATGACAAAGAATTGGAGGACATATTGAAGAACTTTAATGTAACTGTTGATGGCTGTAAAGGTGTTCACTCTAAGATGAAGTATCTGAATATTGTTTGAGGTATGTTCAAGGGCCTGTATTACAGAAACTCACTCAAGACTCAAGCATTACTTAAAACTAGTTTAGAGCCATTTAATTGGTTGAAATGGGTTTTAAGTACCTACTGCTTGAGTTTTGAGTGAGGTTCTGTAATGTGGGACTTAGTTTTGTAAACAATGACAGCTGTATTGTATAGTAGTGTAAGGCATAGTTAGCAACATAGCATTGTATTAATATTTCTATGTATGCATGTATAATAAATGTGATAAGTAAATAAATAGAGTACAGGGTAATTAGTGTTGTTTTATTATTCAATAGATAAGTAACTGTAAATTAGTGTAAAATTTTAAAAGAAATACCACATGTTATTGTAGATCAAAAGAACTTTATTTTAGAGAATTTTACATGATAATCGGCAATGCAGAGGTCCAAGAAATTATGTTGAATACAAATATACTGACAATTCTTTAATACACCTATACTCCACATTTGGATATTATTCTACAACAAATTTAGCCTTCATGAGAAAACAGAGCAAATCCTAAATGAAATTTGTGGTGCATTATAGTATAAAATACTTTGGTAATATTTCAAACTATATTTAAAACATATTATAAAATAATCTCAACCACATACCTAGGCAAGGGTGCAATTTGTTTGGAATTTCGACAAAACACATTGTTCATATTCACTTATTCAACACCCTAATAAAGATTTCAAGTTAATGCTGATAATATAGCTTTACAAATATTAACTTTGCAAATATTATGTTTGGCTTTAAAACATTAAACACAATTCTAGCTGAATATAGATAATGTTAATCTATTGAGGATTATCAGCAATTTTACTACACAAGTAATTATTAATTGAAAATTATGACACAAAAATTATTAATTCTAGTAAGTATATTTAAAAAATGTACCCCTATTGCAATGCACCCATATTATAAATATATATATATATATAATTTTAATGTCATGAAACCATTTGAATCTGGCCTCATAGGCATTTTATAGCACAATAATTGTGTTTAGCGTCTGTACCACTTGTGTGATAGTACAAATGGTCACATAATGACAAACTTTAAGTACATCTTTAATGTAAAATAATTTATTATTATAAGAATTGTAAATGTAAATAATAAAAAGCCAATGGAAAAAGTTAAATGTCATTTTAAAAGCCCCCCTAAATGTATAAGCCAGTGAGATAAATGCATACAAACAGGTAAATGTGCATTATTAACAATTTGCGGAGAGCATATTACATTTTTGAAAAAGTTTGACTATTGAATTGAAGCTGATAGTAGCTTTGTGTAGGTATCCCTTTAATATGGTGATTGGACCACTGTCCAGGGAAGACTGAAAGTATACATAAATACTTAAAAAATCCTTGTTGTCAAGAGTTTTGTGAAACATTCTGGAAGATACAATCATGATGATAGATTTGTGCATCATAATGAATTAAGTAGGTAGGTATATAATACAACACATTTTCACATTAGTATTTGATTAAATTCTGACATAAATTTAACAGTTCAATAGTAAATATTGTATTTCATTGAAAGTCATGTAACATATTAATCTATTTAATAAAATATTAAGTATATAATTTAGTACCAGTAATAATGTTGGTGTTTGATTTGAATATTAATAGGTACTTTAAAAATGTATATAAGTAGGTACTTAAAAGATTTTATTGGGAAAAGGGATTTCAATAGACCCAATGCAAACTCTCAGCTATAGTTTTACATTATACAAAGGTAAACATAAAGTGAATTTAACATAATATATTAGCTGTTAGGCTACTATATAAGATATTAAAAATATAATTCAAAAATGATAACTTGGTATATAAAAACATTAAAATTACATACTTACTGTGATGTTTACAGACTGAGCTTAAAAAACTAACGAGCTGTGTTATGCCTATGTAACGCTATTTTCCAACGACGGATTAGCACAACAGGTGTTTTGAGTGTTTCTAGGTAGGTAAGTATATCTATCTATGCCTTCTGGGGTCCGGCGAGCTCCGAGAGCGAGACCTAGTCTTTTAACATTAACGGAGAGCCACTATTTACGTAGAAGTAAATTATTAAATAAATTCAACATGTTCTAGATAACAAACCCTCATTAAGTAAATATTTTCAAAGAAAATATTTTATTTAGCTAATGACGAAGACGACACTTTTAAACATGCAATGTGCAAATCAATATCTATGTACACAATGTAAGTTTATGTACCTATGTAGGTATGTAAATATATATGTTCAAAATTAATTTAAAAATGTTGATTAATTACTAAATATGCGTAGGTAACAATAAAGACTAGAATACATTTTTAGTTTTTACAGTTATTGGCACTAATTTCAATGATAATGGCACAACTATGTACTCTGTATAAGTAAGTACAGTGAAAGTACCAACATGAAAAGTTGATTAACAATGTAGATTTTTTTTATTATGCATTTATTATTACTATTCCAACTCCCTTTGATGTTCGTAAATTAAGTTTTGCTAACTATACTAAAATATATTACAAAATTGTAAAAAACGTGGTTAAATGTTTTTTATATCTAATTATATTTATAGGAAATACTGAATTTACTGCAGACTTACAGATAAAGATCCAATATATAAAGCACATTTCATAAGTGAAACTGTGCAAAAAACACTTTACATTTATTACATTAATATCACTGTTGACAAAGCTCCTCTTAGTTAATACAAATACCAACAAGCAGACCATTCTCTTGCACAGTTATCACTTTAAAATTCTAAGCTATCTCAAGTAGGTACGATTTGTTTTGATAATCAGGTACGGAACCAATAGGTACAGCAAACAATCAGTTCAGCTCAATCAAATAGTAATTAAAGGAAACATCATATCACACTAATGCTCTGGTGAGGAAAGCCAAAAGCAGAATAATGTCATTAACATTAAAATCTAAAATTGACGAAATTGATATAATCCACTTAAAATATAATACGCACATTGATGCTGCACTAGCTAATACATAGACGAGGTTCTAAGTAGTTGAAGAAAATTTAACGCAATTGAGGTATTCTACAAATACATAGATGAAAGTTAATTTTAATAAACTACTAACTCACTGTTCAGATAACTCTAAGTGCATAGTGCCAATAACTGCATGATTTATTAGTTACTTAAATCTTATTAACTAGGTATTTGATAACAAATAGAACACCATTTTTAAGCACGATAAAACATTCATAGTTAAAAATGTAGAGAGACTTACTGAGAAATGTGCTAAATATTCTAAATCTTGAAAATGTTTGCTGATTTACTTATAATATAGATTCATTAGTATCAGATCTGTTGTTATGTTGAGAATTCATTTATTATGTTGATAAACAACACTTTGCCTTGATATTCGTTGACATATCTTCGATTTTGTCAGAGATCAGATTGTTTGTACACTCTACTATAACTAGCACAAAGCATTGAATTTAACGGTATCACATTTTAGCCACATCGTAAATTTTTATTAAGTGACTTTAACGGATAAGAATCAACTTCCGAATCGCTTACACCGGTGTCAATAACATTTACCTATAAGTAATTAACTTAATTTTTTGGATTACAAAGAATTCTAATAAAATTCGTGTAAGTTTTATAGCAGAATTGGATAGTAAATTTTATATTGTACGACGAAGAGGATCGTAGTTTCGTGGTCTCATTCAATACTTTGAAAAGTTATAATTGTTGCAACGGCATCGCCATTAAAGATAATCTGTTTTGAGAGACCATTATCCTCTACCGTACGGGAGTGGGTTGTAGAAGAGACTAGTTAGGAGCGATGGAAATGTATTGCCGTCCACTTGTTGTGGCGTTTGTGCCATATGCGAGTCTCTTGCGACTGTTGTGTGCCTCGTCGGCCTTCGCCGTCCACACTTTGCGTTACGCATACGTATGCGATTACAGCTACATCATCACCGAGAAGATGCACTCTAGGATTAAGAATCGTAGTATTGGTTTTCACAAGTGTCGGCGTGTTATCAATAAAGAATTTATGAAATTCTACGCCTTCCACTAGGTTACCTAGTGCATCAGGATCAAACGCTGTCACGTTAGGGTCACATAATTTGGAATAGGTTTCATAGTCACCGTTATTGATTGCGTCTATCAGCACTTCAGTTACTTTGATTACTTCTGCTCGGCGTAAAGAAGCGTTGCTGTCGCCACGAGCTTTTCCAAACGAATCGGCTTTCGTTAACGCTTCATCATCATGCTCTTTGGAAATTACAGTACATGCTCTATCTACGCCCTTCTTATCCTTGTCCAGATCATCATCTTCCAATGTTGTGCTGCTGTCGGTCGACTCTTTTACTTGAGACCCATCTCCTTTCTTGTTAACCATAGATTTTCCTGAGAAATTGCGTGTAGCAAGCATGGTTGTCAAGATGGCTCCCTTCAGTTTGCGCCGTGCATTGAATTTCTTCAAGCAGTCTACGGTCTCTTGCCTGTGCATAACAGAAGCAACACGTTCGCGGTGGCAAATCCATGGGTGTTTAAGGGCTTCGGAAGCCGTTATTCTCTTGCTGGGATTTACGGTTAACATCTGGTTTATGAGGCTTTTCGCTTCAGGTGTCACCGTATCCCATTCTGGCGATGGGTAATCATAAGCGCCCGCTTTAATTTGACCGTACAGTCGATGTTGATCTTCATCCCAAAATGGAGGATAGCCAACAAGCAAAATGTATAAGATCACACCGCACGCCCAGATATCTACAGGCTTACCATACGGTTCCTTTTTAAGTACTTCAGGTGATAAATAGCCAGGAGTACCGGCGAAACCGAACCACGCTTGTTGGTCGCCTTGTACTTCAATAGCTAATCCAAAATCAGCAAGTTTCACAGCAGCTCCTTTAGCTTTGCTGGCTAGTAAAAGATTTTCTGGTTTTAAGTCTCTATGCACAACTCCATTATGGTGACAATGGTGTACAGATTCAAGAATTTGTTGTATACAGTGAGATGCATCAGCTTCAGAGTAAAATTCTCTGGCAACAATGTCTTCAAACAATTCACCGCCCGTTACTAAGTCGAATACCAGGTAGTGAAAATGCTCCTCTTGAATAGAATCATGAAGTCTTACGATATTAGGATGCTGAAGTTTCCGGCAAATTCGCGCCTCTCTCTCCAACTTTTGGAAGTCTCTGGCTGAGAGTTTTTTAGTATTTATAATTTTGGCAGCAAATTCATAACCAGTTGATTTTTGCACAGCACGTCGCACGATTGAAAAGGCTCCTTTTCCCAATTCTTCTTTCAGATCATAATTATCAGAAAATCGCGTACTCACACTTTCACGGTTTGGATTGGCCATTTTAACACAGTATACTTACTTCACCAGGTTGTAATCGTTAACTTACTGCGTAAACTTTGAGCACGAACTTCAATATCTGAGTATGTAACTGCAACAAAAAAAAAAGATAAGTACTTCTGTGTTATTAAATGAAACTAGTTTTATTTTAATGTCATGTCATAATTGCGTAGTGTAGGTCTATAATTGGATTATTTTAAAAGATGTCAAAAATTGACAGCGATCGGAGCAAGACGATGATATGTTTCTACACGTATGTACCTATTTAGTACACTAATAAATATTTTTGGGAAAACGGTGATAAAGTGCAACAGATTTGAGAATAAATTTGGTTAAATAAAAACAAATAAAAGGAAGTGATGGCACAAATACATAAAACACGTATCATACAATTTTATATTTTTAGTGAATCATTTATAAAATAAGTTTTCTATACCTACGCATATCGATCCTAGGTTAATTTTTTGTGCAGTTTATTGTTCCTACTATGAAATGTTTTATAAACCCATGAGTCGGTAGTTTTACCTACATTATGTTATGAACTATAAGCGCTATTTATATTTTCTGTTATATCTTGCTGTTCTTAATCCACTCACGAAATGGTCAGAAAATAGATATTGTCAAGGAGCGGATGAATTTATCCGAATGAAAAACGTCGGCACTATTTTGGTCACTCAAGCTAAATTGAAGTTCTGCATGCTTAATATAAAACGCGTAGATGCCTAGACAATAGTATTCGTGGTCACAAACATAGACTTCTAATATTAACACTACGGCACCGGGATGACATTTAGTTAGCGCAAAATAATCGATACACCATTGTCTCAACACATTCACCAAAATCCCGAGGACATATTAATGTAGGTAACCAATTTAATATATCATCGATCACGAGATAAGTCCCGAACACAGAGTCACAAATGGTTTAAAAATATCACTGATATTAGTTTTTTTTACTAATAAAATTATCATTACGCGACTTTGGCCGATATTCTTAGCGTTACGAACTCGTACGTATGGCTCGCGATGTATTTTTAATGGTACAAATTATGTCCATCAACCGAAAAGAAAGAGAAAATGCTCGCGAAAAGCGTTTAAAAATATCTTATTTACCTATTATGTGCCCATTTTACACAATATTCGACAAGATGAAGATCAAAAACGAAGGGCCTGGCCCTACACCACACTCTCCTTCTGCTCCGGACACGAGCTTCGGGGTCAAACTCATAGACATTTGTGTGTTGCCAGGATGGTTCACTTAAAATTATACATTATAAAAAAATTCAAAATAGCATTCCTATTAGTATAAAGTGTATCCACAGTTGTAAGTGTCAATTATAAACTTTATAGCCGCCAATGTTTCAGAAATACACCTCAGATTCTTGCGATATTATTGTTTTCCTTCTAAACATTTTTCCATGTGTCCATACTGAGTGTTGTTTTGTAAAATCGATATACTAGCGCAACGCTAAACCAAAGAGAACTGATGAAACTGTAGTCTGCGCCATCTTGTGGGCACTAGATACAACAAAATTATTCGTTCTGGAACAACTTTTAATTTAAACTGTTCGAATCTTAGTGCATTTAAAATGAGACCTAATTTATGACTAAGATGCTGATGAGCCACAAAGGTTACTATGTTTTACTGAATATGATCAAAGAGATTACAAATAATGTAGGTCATAATGTATTCATTTTATTTTTGTGCAATGTAATGTAGGTGACTTTTTTGACAATATTTACGCACGCACGGCTTTTATTAGATAGTCCTTCCTGTTTATGCGTATGATAGTATTCACTGGAGAATTTACCAATTACTTACCTGAAAATTTTATCATACTTCATTAAATTAGGTTCTAACATAACATCGAAATTTTTTATTCATCGACTTCCAAAAAGGATTAGGTTATATGTTCGACTGTATGTAGGTATGTTGTTTTTTAAACGACTTCTTTAATGTACAGACGCCAGCACATCAACCTACTACAATCTGTCAAATTTCTTTGATAGATTTTCAACTTTATCTCAAAAGGATAAGGTTCAAAGTTGATTGGGAAATTTTGACAGTTTCGGGTAGGTTGATGTGCTGGCGTCTGTACTTATATTCACTGATTTCTCCGTAAATTGTGGACCAATTAAAAAAAAATATTTTAAAGGGTATACTCTTGAGGTGGTCCCATTGTCATCAAGTTGGAATCTGATGAGAGGATCCCTCAAATTTTATAGGCAAACCTATACTTAGCGATTTGGGTATTTTTTTAAGTAATTTTAGCATTTGCTCTCGGAAATCATCATTTGGTAAAGTGGAGCTGATGATGAAGACCATGATGTCGTTGGTTCTGCATTTTCGTTTATTGACACCGGCTTCCAAAATTAAAGTTAGTTTTACACTCACCATACGCATTGTGACGAGCATAAATTGCTTAGCAACCATATTAAAGTAATCGAATCGCAACCCGTGAAATATTTATCATTGAGTAGTTCCGATGGCCATCAGGAGGCCTAAAAAGGCCACTTTGGCAGAATCATAAAGCAATTCATATCACGCAATTCATCTGTTTGACAGTTGCACACCTATTTAACCCTGAAGGGTTGGGCAGAGGTGTACCTGTAGCATTTTACGAATCTCCATACAAAACTGTCATACAGATGAAATTGCGTGATATGAATTGTGTTATGATTCTGCCAAAGTGGCCTTTTTAGGCCTCCTGATGGCCATCGGAACTACTCAATGATAAATATTTCACGGGTTGCGATTCGATTACTTTAATATGGTTGCTAAGCAATTTATGCTCGTCACAATGCGTATGGTGAGTGTAAAACTAACTTTAATTTTGGAAGCCGGTGTCAATAAACGAAAATGCAGAACCAACGACACCGACTTCCGAAATTAAAGTTATTCGTCACTTTGTAGTGTTCTCGGAAAGCACGTTAAGCCGTTGGTCCCGGCTGTCATTCGTGGATCTTTAACAGTCGGTACGGGTCGTCAGAAGCCCGAAAGTCTGACAACCAGTCTTACCAAGAGGTTGTCGTATTACCCAGTAACTGGGTTGTGGAGGTCAGATAGGCAGTCGCTCCATGTAAAATACTGGTATTCAGCTGCATCCGGTTAGACTGGAAGCCGACCCCAACATAATTGGAAAAAGGCTAGACAGATGATGATGGTAGTGTTTTTATGTTCAAGCATATTTATTTACATTATTGTTAATAAGGTTTAAAATAGGTACTTTTTTGTTAGCCTATACTGTCCCACTGCTGGGCAAAGGCTTAGGTACTTATCCGAAAAACAATTGTACGCCGTACAGATCTTATTTGAGAAATTAATTTTAGACCAAATGCAAAGATTTTTTAATAAACATAAATTATTACATAGCAAACAGTTCGGTTTTACAAGGGGTCGTTCAACTACTGTTGAACTTTTAGGACATATTTATAATGCATGGGAAGATAAATGCGATGCCTTGGGCATCTTTTGTGATTTGTCCAAGGCATTCGATTGCGTTCTTCACGAAACGTTAATCAGGAAACTCCGCCACTACGGGATCCGGAATTCTGCTCTGGATCTTCTTACTTCATACTTGAGTAAAAGGATTCAAAGCGTTGACGTTAACGGAAAAATATCACCCGGATCTATAGTAACAATGGGAGTCCCACAGGGCTCGATTCTTGGCCCTTTCTTGTTTCTTATTTATATTAATGACTTGCCGTACCTCATAAAGGATAATCATGATATAGTGTTGTTTGCAGATGACACTTCAATTTTGTTTAAACTTTAACGTCAGCAGTTGGTTAATGACGATGTAAATAGCGCGATCTCGAAAGTAGTCCACTGGTTCAATGTTAATAATTTGCTTCTAAACGAGAAAAAAACCAAATGCATTAAGTTTACGCTACCTCACGTTAGGCAGGTGAAAACTAATGTGTTGATAAAGGGCGAGGAATTGAATCCTGAAGACAGCACAGTATTCTTGGGCATAACTTTAGATGCTAAGCTTCAGTGGGTACCACATATAGATAAATTGTCAAAAAAACTAAGTTCCGCAGCATAAGCTGTTAGAAAAATTCGTAATTTAACTGATATAGAGACTGCCCGTTTAGTGTACTTTAGCTATTTTCATAGTGTAATGTCGTACGGTATTTTATTGTGGGGAAATGCCGCCGATATTCAGACTATCTTTGTTTTGCAGAAGCGAGCTGTTCGATCAATTTATAAACTAAGTCCGAGACACTCTCTCAGAGAAAAATTTAAAGAGATTAATGTGATGACTGTGCCCTCTCAGTATATTTATGAAAATCATTTATATGCCCATAAAAATATAAAATTGTTTAAAAAATACAGTGATATCCATAATATAAATACGAGGAACAAATACAAATTTGTTGTACCTACAACAAGGCTCAAGAAAATAGGTGACTCGTTCAGATGCCAATGTATACGCTTTTATAATAATTTACCAAGCCACGTTCAAGATCTAAGCCTTAATAAATTCAAATCATTCATTAAACGTAAGTTGTGCCAGAAAGCCTTTTATACTGTTAGGGATTATATTGAGGACAAAAGGCCTGGGATTGAGTTGCTTCCAATTTTTACATTCTGAATGTTTTTATTATTTTTTTCTATATACACATTGACATTAATTAATGAATTTTATATAAACATTGATATTTACTTACTTTGTAAAGTATTATATTATTTTAATTATTGTGCATGTGAAGACAATGTGGGTCATTTTATTATTATTTTTTTGTTTATTTTTTATTATTCTCTTTGTTCTGTTAGTTTTTTTCTAGGTCTGGCAGTTTGAGTAATTTATGTGGCCTACCCAAATGTCCTTTCTTTGGTATTGTTCGTCGAATCGTTGAGCTCCTTAAGTTTTGTGTTGAGCTGCACGATTTCTGACAAATGCGTGCACTGACTGGACAGGTCCTCTCAATCTGTGTGGTTCTTTCCTCAAAATCTCAGACATCGATCTACATGGTCTTCATATAACCTGACCAAGATTATGTCTGGACTTTAAAAGAGACTGTGACCTCTGAGTTTGTTTCGGCCTTTCTTCTCAGAGTAGTCAGATAGGAAACGCCGACCTCATCTAGTTTTATAAAAAATATGATTGACGTGTAAAAGTGTTTGTGCAAACCTACTTACAAAATAAAAATCATTTATCATTATTAAAACCATCTAAGGTTTTTTGTATTTAGAGAAGCTTCAATTGCTAATTTCTAATGATTTTTTTTTAAAAAAGATGAAGTGAATTAGTCAGATCGAGAGCAATAAGAGTTACAAGAAGAAATCAAATCCAAAATTCTATTATTTATATTTGTTTTAGATTGATGGGTATGCCCGTGAACATTACTTCACTCTGTGCCAGCAGTGGAAACATTATAATAGGCTGATTATGCTGTTGGTTCCCTACGGAACAGCATCGTGCTGAGTGGAAGCCTTCTTGTCACAGTCATGACGTGCTGCTGCGGACCATTTCTGCTGTGTGATTTTATTCGAATTGTGATAAATAAAACTTTCTTTAATAATTAATAACCTCTCTTTTTCATTCTTACAAATCCATAAACATCACTCAATTGGTAATCGTAGTTTTTTGTAGAAAAATGCAGATTCCTATCGTTTTTGATAACCTTGGAGACAGTCAGGGACTACCCTGTGTTCTTATACGGACGGGCAGCCTTCTTGCTTAGAGCAACGCGGCCTACCGGTACTACCGGTATGGTAGGCCGCGTTGCTCTAAGGCCTTCTTGCGATAACCACATATGTAATAACTACTATGGGGCTAGCTAGATATAATTTAAGCTCAGATCAATAAAAAAACCAAGACAGAGTGCTGTCAACGGTTTTTTAATTGATCTGAGCTTGAGAAAAAAAAAAAAAAAAAGGAGTGGCTAGAGAGGCGTCACGACGTCCTCACCTACCGCCTGACGCAGGTCCTCACCGGACACGGATGTTTCGGGAGGTTCCTGCACATTATCAGGCGGGAGGAAACCCCCGGGTGTCACCATTGCGAGGATCGCCCAGAGGACACGGTGGAGCACACGGTGGAGGTCTGTCCCGCTTGGGCAGAGCACCGCCGTGTCCTCGTAGAGGCGATCGGCAGCGGCGGCGACCTCTCGCGCCCGGCCCTGGTCCAAGCCATGGTTCGGGAGTGGGAGGCAGTCACCTCCTTCTGCGAAGCAGTCATGCTAGCGAAGGAGGTGGCGGGATGGGCGAGGGAGAGAGCGGAGAGAGCCGCCCGTCCCAGCCGCCGCGGTAGACGCCCCGGGCGTCGGGAGCCGCGTGACGACTCCCGGCCACCGTAGGCGCGGGCCTGCGGACGGCGAGTAATGGGTAGCTCGCCGTCCGATCAGGAACAGGCCCGTGCCGGACGGCGCGTATGTGTTCCACGCGCGCCTCAAAGAGATGTCAGCAGACAAGGAGGGGCCCGTCATTGCCGAAGCCTGCCGGGGCAGCGGGATTGTCCGAAAGGGTTACTGTTGCCCCGGAATATAAAGGGCTAAGGAAGGAACACGGATGGGTTTTAGTCAGTAAGAGTCTGACACTCCCTTCCGCTCCACCCAGAGCGGGAGGGGTCATTTGATGATTTCCCATCCTTAAAAAAAAAAAAAGAGTGCTGTCAACAGAAAAGTGAAGCCGGTTTCGTAAACATGTGTGCTCTTAGTGAGGTGTAGTTTGATTGTAAATAGTTGTAAATGTGTGCGTGTGAGCGTGTATGCACAGAGCGAAGGTGTAGTTTTGGCATGTTTCACTTTATCGTTTTCAGCGCTCTGTCTTAGTTTTTTATTTGGTCTGAGACTTGCGAAGTTGCGAGATACTAATTGGGGTTTGGGATGATTTTCCGTTGTAAACCTGCCGCTCGACTAGTTATCAACATGAGCACAAAGCTGTCGTCTTCTGTCAAATGACCGGTTGTGGTTAGACCAGCCTTCTGACTCGAAAATGTAGTGTAAACCCTTGAGAAGGTCGTCCGGGAGATTGTATTGAATGCCATGGACGTTGTTATTCCGGATTTTGTAGGAATATGTTCAGCGAGGTAATTGCGTAACATAGGTACATGACTTTCATTTTGACATGAGTTCAACAACATTCATTGCGTTATTTACGTTGTTGAGCAGACTTTCGAACACAGTATGCAGCTATGTATTAGCAATTTATAAATGCTGTTCGTTGGCAAGCGCATCACTTGAGAACGCTGGACCGATTTGGCTTTTTTGATTTAAAATGTTCGTAATAGTCCGAATAAGGTTTTCAGGGAATGTAAAATTGGAAAAGTTCCACGGAAAATTTGAAATAAGTACTACCTAATGGGAAAACTGAAAGTCTTTTTTCTATGGGATTTGTTTATGAATAATTGTTTGGATTGTTTCAATGTCTGTCGGGTCAGCTAGTATAGAGCTCTTTCCAAGAACTGTATTTTTCCTCAAAGCCTATTCCTATTTGTTATTGGATCTATGCTTTAGAAATGAGTTAAAAGCATATCTACAAGTAAAACTTACAATATTTTCTGAGCGGATCGTTAATAGAACATCCAGCAGGTTGAGTAGCAGAATATTATGTCCAAAATATGTCGTCATATCAGTATCAGATGTTGAACACACTACAAGATCTTTAACTTTATTCATCATCAAAGGACTATTAGGTAAAGATGTTGCAGTGTATAAACTAAGTTGATGAAAAAGTCTTATCAATCATTGCCCCGTACGTGGATCAATCGATTATCAGAACATAGAATTATTACGAGTGTTGCTTATGCTTCATTGCTATCGGACTCTATTGTCATCTCATCTATTTTAAGATCGCTAAACAGTTCAAACAAAATCATATTTTCTCTGCAGATTCTGGCTGGTAGGAATCTAAAGAATTCACAAAAACCACTCGTTGTTGGTTGCCGTCATCACATTCACCAAAATAAAGAATGGTTTACTAAAAGAAGTACTTACGGTAATAGTGTTTCATAAAATTGACAATGAATGAACATAAAATATTTTTAAACATTCAACAGCTTCTACCTTTTATAATTTACAAAAATCATGGTCCTTCGTGAATCGGACCCTACACATCAGAATTGTATAGCAAGCATCACTACATAGTATAAAGCAAAGTCACTTCCCGCGTCTGTCTGTCCCTATGTATGCTAAAATCTTTAAAACTACCGAACGGATTTTGATGCGGTTTTTTTTAATAGATGGAGTGATTCAAGAGGAAGGTTTATATATATAATACATGCATAATATAGTAGAGAAACACTGACAATTTTAGAGGTTTTTAATGAAAGGTTGTAAATAAACACATTTTTTTGCGCTTACATTGCAAACGCTGGCTGAACCCTACGAGATAGATCAAAATAATGTACAGAGGCCAGCATATCAAGCTACCCCAATCTGTCAAATTTCTTTGATAGATTTTCAACTTTATGACAAAGAAATAAGGTTCATATTCAATTGGGAAAATTTGACAGATTGGGGTAGCTTGATGTGCTGGCCTCTGTACTAGGAAAAGAGTCCGCGATGTTATATGTCTATCTCTTATGGATAACCCACAATTACCATTTTTTATCCTTATTACTTATTTACGAAAAAGCGATTTTAAGCAATACAGCATTAATCCTTATACAATTAAGTACCTACCTTAAATAAATTGTGCATGTAATATAGATTAGTATGGCCCTTTACAACATGTAATTTAAATGAATATTTTCGAAGATATTACAGATTTAAAATGCAGGGACATAGCGGTTGCATCGGCGGCGCGGCGGCGGTACGGCCGGGGGCATACAATAAAAACAAACTTAATTTTGCGGTTCGATCCCTAGACCCGATTACTGTACCAACCGCAAATAATAAGTTTGTCGATTTGATAGTGTACGTAATGACCGTAGGTTATCAAAAGCACTACAACATAGTGCTTAAAGAGGAGCAGTGCGACTACTCAGGTTCGAAGGAACTGAGAATTTACACTGACGGTTCAAAGACCGACTGCGGAACTGGAGTCGGAGTCTTTTCACACGACCTCAACATAAGAATATCCAAACCGCTGGGAAAGCGCAACACGGTCTACCAAGCGGAGTGTGTGGGCACAAGCGGCTTATGCCATAGCAGCCAGAGGAGTTGCGGACACCCATATTCGCATACTCTCTGACAGCGCCTCAGTCCTCCAATCCTTAGATAAAAAATGCATCACATCGAAACTAATACTAGAATGTCACAATGCGCTTGAACAGGCAACTGTATTGAACCGCAATATAGTGACACTACAATGGAGAAAAGGACACAGTGGATCGCTAGGTAACGACGCAGCTGACGAGCTGGCCAGAAGGGCATCGAGCATGCCAGTCAGTGGACCGGAACCTATCGTGCCCATCCCCTTCAACCAACTACGCAGGTGGCTACAGGAGTACACCCACACACAAGCAGAAAGCTGGTGGACGTCGTCACCAGGCTGCAGGCAGTCCAAGGAAGCTATGCCATCACTGGATGGCAAGCTAAGCAGGCGCTTACTACGATTGGACAGGAAACGCCTGCGCCTGGTGACGGGGACCATCACGGGACACTGCTCGCTAAACAAACACTTTCACACTATAGGCATAACGGACAGCCCCCTGTGCAGAGCTTGCATGGAGGCTGATGAAACCATTGCGCATGTGCTCTTTGAGTGCACAGGCGTCACCCAGATCAGGACACAAACCCTCGGGACACCCAGATCGTACACAGATGTTCTCAAAAGACCAGGAGACCTAATCAGCTTCTGGAGGGAGGTGGGCTGGTTGGAATAACCACCAACGGCCGCCATGGCCCACGCACAATGGTCCACTGAAGGACTAAGTGCGGAAACCAAACCCATAACATAGAACAAAGAACATAGACCGTAGGTTATTTTATTACCGCGTAAAAAAATTATAACCCATGAATTTCCGACATCCACGCGGGCGAAGACGCGGGCAGAAGCTAGTTTTTTATAAGCTGACGCCAAAGTTGTTCGTATGGACCCCTAATAGTATGAACCCTTTTATTGGAAAGGTTTTAGATGTTAGTAGTTAGAGCTTAAAAACAAATTTTATTCAAATTTATGTCACCCGTAGTAACCGGTTTCCAGTTATTTGGAATAGGTACTTCATTAATTTGACTACTGAAAAAACTTTGTACTTAAAGCAAAAGTAGGTTTCTTTAATAGTGATTTGGACTTGAACATTCTACTGGGTTCTATTTGATGGCAAATTATTTTTCACTTCTTTACTGGCAAAGTTTACTAATTTATATGAAGTCACCAAAAAACCTCACGTAGGTTCTTATACTCTGCCAAATCATAAAAAAGATTATAAATGCTATTGTGATCCTATTCGTTACATAGTGTGTTGAAATTAAAATTCCGGTTGCTTTTGTATGAGTCTTCCCATTATTTCTGATAAGATCTTAAAATTAGTTTCCAGTTTAGATTATACGCTTATTGTTATCAGCCACAAACGGTGTATGACAAAAGTTCGACACCGGTCTCTAACGGCGAATTGGGATGAAAGACCCCCTTGTGAACGGTCTAACTCCACGAGTTGATTCATAAAAATCAAAACTGGTTCGCATCTTGCGCAAGTGCAGGGGGGAACAAACAAGGGCTTTCGGAACGGGCCCTTCCAAAATTCGCCGGTGCACAATGCACCCTCCGTACCATCCCCACGCAAGCTCTCTTATTATTACACGACTCCGGTTCCTGTCCCCATATTGTTCATATTATTTTGGTATTCGCTAGACGCGTTACGAAGTTTTCGTATCTCTGTGCCGTTACTTTTGAAAATTTTAACAATTTCGTAGATATTAGTGTAAATTGTTAGCATAGACTGTCGTCTGAAATCTTAGTTGAAGAATGTTGTTATCTTAGGTTCGAAGCAGTGCAAATTATTCGCTCGAAGGTATTCGATTGGCTCCGTCTTCGATTCTGTCACCTAATATTTGCAGCGAAGGGAAGTATTAAGGTTTCGAACGCTGCGGTCGTCTCAAGTTGCTTTTCTCATGAGTGGACGTGCGTGTAAAATAATAACTTGAGAATAATATGTGTGGTAGGACCGTCGGACGCACGGCGTGCCGCGTGCAGCGCCCGCACGCCTTTGTAGAGTTTGTAGTGAACGAGTATTATCGATCGTGGACTACTTCGCTATCCGTGAAATGCGTTCTGTGTATTCGGTGATCGCTTCAATTTGGCGGGAGTCGGGTCACGCGCTAATCTGTATGAGGAGAATTTGGTAAGTTCACGAACACTATCATATTATTACTTTTATTATTTCATGGACTTTATCAATAATGGATTTCAGAGATGCTTATCTGTTCTGTGATATCATTGGGTAAATTAATTATTTGATTTATTATGGTAGTTGGGCATTATTCCTGTTGGTTTTGAAGCTAGGGAATGTTCTTCGTTAAAGTTCGTAAGAGTTAGATCATTTTGGTTGTGACTGGTAACTTGGGTACATTTTGTATGGACTTTATAAATTTTTTATCTATTGTTTATGAATGCTGTATTGTTTATGAATGGCAATGTATGGACTATTTTGAAGCACAAATACGGGGTGGTAGCTACTAACCACCTCTTAAAGCTATGTGATTAAATACAGTCCTAGACACAAGTCAAGAAATTTCAGCGGTCTATTACATAATGCATGATTATAAAATCCTACCCAGTGAAATAATATTGCCAAGCAAATTTTACAAATATATTTTTATAAGCTCGCTTGAAATAGGTCAATGAACTCTTGACGCCAAAATTGTTTCGCCAAATAAAAGCATGGTACCTAGTACAAGCGATGTAAAAGAGCTTTGAAAATACAAAAGCAAGCTTTATTTTCTTTTTGGGGTTCCTTACTTATTTTGTTCTCATCTAAGCTTATATAGGAACCAAAGACTAACACGCTGCAATTTTTCATAGATGAAAAGTGGGCCCAAATGAGGTCGATTTAAATAGGTTGCCTTGCCTTCACATGCAATACTTTGATACCAAAATTGTTGAAATAAATCAAGATCACATTAATTACAAATGCGTACCTAGTACGTAAATAGGTCAAAAATGAGTTGGCGAAAACGCCCCCGTTTATTAATGACTGTAATAAACTGAAAAGGGTAAAAAAAATATTGTCATTTTATTATAAGTACTTATACCTATTTTGCTTACTAATTAACGAACAAGTCGGTCACTTATTTATCATTTCAAGACCTGGCACTTGAAGAAGTACGAAAATGTGTAAGTACTTTCAACAACTTGGATATGTTTTAGCGTTTCTATTCTACGTCTCTCTAATAATTAATTCAAATTAATGAGACTATAAACAAGGCTCAAGTTAATTATGCAGCCGAGGCAATGCAAGTCGACTGATATATTTTTATACATACCTACTTGGGCGTTAACCCACAGAAATGGTAAAAAAATATATTCATAAGGGAAATTTCTTGGTAAATGCGGTGTTTGTCTTTTACTATGCAAATTCACTTCACCAAGTTCTGAAGAAAAATATACGTAATATCTTTCATAGGAACATCGGTCGATAACAAACCTTTAAATAAATTCTTATATGTTTTTGAAAACATGTTTACCTAGCAGACCTGCTCTATCGATCTAAGAATAGACTGGAATGAATCGTTAGGTAAAATTTATGTGCCTAGAAGTGTTGGTAAATCTTTATAGGGTGAACCTACAGCTTTGTTATGTGGTAAAAAAAAAATCTAATGTAAAGAACATTTTTAATCGCACGCCCGGCGCCCTACAAACGAAGAGGGCAAAAGAATTATATGCAATTGAGATCCAAGATATGTTTAGAAGTTCCCATTTTCTGGGAGGTTTCTTTTCTATGGTATAGGTTTTTTTTTATGTGACGCATGTTTCCCCCTACTTTTTTTTTACTTTACTTTTTGTGTTTATGTTCTTTTTTTTGCGTCATGTTCACCGCAAATAAACGTTTTTTCTTTCTTTTCTTCTTTCTTTCTTCTATACAATATTTATTTTGGTGACTGGTTTCCCAGAGCGACGCGCGAAATTCAGATATAATATTTTAGACACGCGTAACTCCGTACCATTTCACGGCATCTTGACGACCACGTTTTCGACAAGAATGGTAAACAAATTGATATTTATGTAGGTAACTTTAGTATGCAGTAAAAATATCGGAAAATGGAGCCTTACAGCCACTATCAAAATATTGGCTAAAGTTCGAATTTCCCAAACTATCCATCATTCGCCTAATTCACTTACCTAATCTCTGCACAAATATACCTCAGGCAATGTGCTTATGTATTTTCATATCGGCTTTCTGAAATGTTCTGTATACCTAACTGGGCAACATTTATGTAACCCAATCACGTTTTCAGGCCGACTGTACTGGTCGTTAGGTGAGGTTTAGATTTGTGTGTAGGTATTTGATGGTTATAATAACTTTAGAACCTAATGATGTGTATTGCTCTTTATATGATAGCAACACTACGGTGTAGGTCAGAACTAATTTTGCCACCAAACATAGTATTAGGATGGTAAGCGTCGACATGAAAACCAAGAGTCACGCACTTACGCCGCGCTGCAGGGCCATATACAAGAGTGTTTGTAAAAGCTGACCGCTGAAACCATGTGGAAAACGGAAACCGTGTGGATGACGCGCGGCGGCTAGCTTACCGAGACGTGTAGATAAGTTGTGACTGTGTGCGTATAACACAAAGTGTGCGGAAGCCGCGTGATCGTGGGGTAGCGCGGCCAACGTCTGCCATCGCTGACGTCATGACCCGCGCTG
Organism: Gortyna flavago; assembly: GCA_963669345.1. Lineage (NCBI taxonomy): Eukaryota > Metazoa > Arthropoda > Insecta > Lepidoptera > Noctuidae > Gortyna > Gortyna flavago. The sequence continues at coordinate 8,152,956 of OY770131.1, forward strand.
CGTAACTTACCGTCATTCTAAGTCCATGAAGAATATCTTGTATCTATAGAGATTTATAAAAAATAGCTACTTATTACTCTTTCCATTTTATAGCATTGTTTATATCTACGTATGTTGCCATCAGCAACACATTTCCATATTTTATCAAGAGCACAATGGCAATGGCTAGACACACAACACATACGCATGGAATTATTGCGGGCTTCCGAGTTGTTAAACCAGGAACACAACCAGGATAACTCATGTCACACAGATATGGAATGACATACCTACAGTTGCAGAATGAGGCAGACGAGGCTGGTTCATAAATGCTAATTTCTAGATAAGATGTTTGCTATGTTTGTATCATCAGTTTAACGACATCAGTTGAAAGAATTGCTTAGATTAGCGATTCAGTTTACGCTTGTAATACATGTAGAAATCTAACATTCGTAAAATTTGCAAGAACTTAGTTGTTAATCTCATTTACCTACTAGTGATATTTAAGATGTTCCAATTATATCATATTCCGCGCCTACGAGAAACCTGCGCCAGCTTTAGGTCTAGTCAGATTTATGTTGAAAACATTTCTGTCTTTCTACAATAAATTAGTTATTTGATATTCTATCGTTGTGTTAGTACTTGAAACACAGTTGTATGCGTCGGGCGGTTGGTCGACATCGGATACTGCTGTAGCTCCGGTTACACACAATCCCTTGCTTATTAATGCACGCAATACAACAGTTGATTTCAACTACGTTCAATAACAATTACCAAATAAAATGGACGGTCGTCTTTTCTATCAAACCTCGTCTTCAGTATTCCAGTACGTTTGCCGGAAATTATCACAAAAGATAGGAATAAAATTGAAAGTTTCGCTTTACGTGATCAAAATGCGATAAAACAAGCTAGGAGCAGCACAGCACAGACCTTCGACTAGCTCTGCATGCGGATCTTACCAACAGATTTGTGTTTGAATTATTCATCTATTGTTTTCATGTTCTCTGTTTGAGTAGCATATTCTTTTAAATACCTACAAATAAAAATCCTCTCCCAGACCATAAGTTTTATTTCACTAAATACAAAAGATTCTAACTTTTATGAAAAGCTCATCAGCACCTAGTGTTATCTACCAACTGCAGGATATTACAGCTATTACTTTCTACGTCGGGGATATCTTAAAAGAATACAGTTACTATAAAATAAAAAGAAAAAACGGTTACAACAATCGGTTACCTACCTTTCGTTCCGTCTGAACCCACTAATTTTGTAGAATTATGTAAATGTGACATGATTTACGTAGATTGCGGTGATTTCAGGATTTGGGACGAGGTTCGCACACCTAATTTGTGATCTCTCTTTTATGTAAAGGCACAAACTATTGAGATTTGATCATAGGATTCTGAACATGATTGTTTTATTAAATAAAAATAAATTGGCATGTAGGTATTGTCGACAACATTGAATCCCAAAAAGCATACTAAAGAAATTCTGTTATTCGTTTCTTTTATATTGAGGAATTCCTCGTTCACGTTATTGTCCCATATACAAATCGTTCACTATATTCCAGACGGGCCTGCGGATTTATTGTTTTATTTGTAACAGACCTTCATAAAGTTTATATTCTGAATAAGTAATATGTGTAAGCAAAGATATATCATTTTATGTGCAGTGGCAGTATTGGTATTGGTAGATAGGATTTAATTCTTAGATTAAATCCTATCTACCAATACCAATAAGGCTTTATTTAAACATTATACCTACTAACATGAGTTTGTGGAGCTTTTGGCTTCCGCCGTCTGCGCTTTACCTTTGAATGATCCCGCTTGGCTGACGTTAATTCTTATTTTAAGGCGACTACATGACCTAAAGCGCGGTCTTTGTCGGACTGCATAGAAAAGAAAGAGAAGCGCGATGACACAACGCTGGTAATTTATTGCAAAATATGAAGCAATTATCTATATACAAAAAATTTGTGTATTAGCATGGCTTTCATTGTAAAAAGAATTTTTTTACAGATATCTTCATGATTTTTTTCTATCCTATAAAATTAGTTGTATTATGTTTTCAATACACTATCGACCTACCATATATCCTGAAGAAAATCATATATTTTCTGATTTTGTTTACTGTAGTCGATCATATACTTTATTGTTTCTAAAACTTGAATTTTTTACGTTTAGGTCTTCACAGGAGCGAATGGCGGATATGTTTTATATAATATTTTTATGACGCTTTATGTCACGACACGATCATTGGTTCCGAAGCGAATGTAAACGGTAATGTGATCAATGCCTCTTCACATTTTCCTCAAAGTTAAAATTAATGAAAATCCCGGCTTCGCGGGGTCGGAACCCTTCGGCAACGATACACAGCGCGTTTTTAGGAAAAACTTCATTTGAAGGCGGTTTATAAAACAGTTTGGGTTTTTGGGATTTAGTATTTGTGTGCAAATAACGTAGTTGAAGATAGAGAAGACACGTTTAAAGTCCTAGTCATAAACTTTAATGAAAACCGTAGAAAACATTCGTTCATGTTCTTTATTAAATTTACTTCTAAAGGATTTTATAAAATGCGAACGTGCTGTAACAGTGTTTTTATTTCCCAAGTAAATAAAGACGCAAACAAGGAGGGTCATGATGAAATTCGCAGTGCCGTCCGTGCGTGCCTTATCTACCAATGTGGAGGCTTTTACCTCCTCAGTGCCTACCCCTTCCAACGAGCTTAGATGTACACGTATCATTTTAATTATTTATTTTGCTTTTAGAGGCATTGTTGGGCGTAGTTAGCATTAGTACAACGTATTCTCAGATCGAACGTTCTCAGATCGAATGAACGTATCCTCAGATTGAACGAAGAACGTAGATCTCATCGTAATGTATTTATATAAGTAGCTTTGGTACGTATGTAGGTACCCAAAAGAAAATAGAAGTTAAAAAAAACCCAGTTAAAATCGAGTTCTACATGAAGTTCAATTCACAAAGAACAATTAAATAAATGAAACGGATTAATAATATAATTGAAGTACAATTTCAAAGGGAAATGTGAAACGAAGGACCGCTCTAGGGGTCCGATGACCCGCACTGGGATCTGTAAGGAGAATAGATGCGGAATTACGTTTAATATTGGTAATTCCGGCCTCTTCACGAGATCATGTTCACTTTTGTCTCAAAAGAAAGGTCAGGGTGATGAGTTTTATTTAGGTATTAATTTATTTCCAACCAGCTTTCTTATTTCGACTCTTCTAAGCAAATAAAAGTGAGTGTTACATTTACTAAACATGATACCCATAAATGTTCATACCTAATGTAAAAAATACGTTACAACGTATATATAATATATGTCGCAGCCAACTGGTTAAATTAGCCGTTCAGTTAACCGCCTAGCCTTTTAACTAAACGGCGGCCATTCAACTAACGGCCTGAATGATATTCAATTACAGTTTAGGTTGGAAGTCTGTAACCAATCACGCGCGAGCCTAATTGGTCGCAGTAACTACGCCTGGGCTCGCCGGCCAAATGGGTTAGGTTAGGTTAGAACTGTGATCAACCGCGTGCGAGCCGAGAGAGCGAAGCGAGGCGAGCACTACTTCTAAAGGCTAGGCAGTTAACTGAACGGCTAATTTAACCAGTTGGCTGCGACATATATACTGAGAATTCAACTGTATTTATTTAACTTTGCCAAGGAGCGTTCAGTGCCCGATTAATGTCACATAAATGCGACGTCTAAATCTTCAGCAGTTTCAAAGTTCATTCGTTTCGCGCAAAATTAATACAACACATTTATGAGTCTAGCTTTAACATAATATTAAACAAGTCACTGCCCTGCGAATGTGTAATAGTAACTCTGGAATGTCGTAAGTTGTTTTATGTAGATGGGTGACGAATTTTAGGGTCGCAGACAGCGTGACGCCAACTGCTGACCTTTTCGTCTTACGATCGAGACCACTTTAACACGTTGACTGCCAACGCGGTCACCGGTGACCGCGAACAATAGATTTTCTATTGTGTCTGTTGCTTGGCGTTCAACGTGTTAATAACACCACATTATTATACAAAGCACGTACATACAGTTGTTTCGGCATCCGAAACATCGCGACGAATAAAAAGTCTAAAATATTGACAAATAATATAAATTTATGTACCTTACCAAGGAATACCCGATTTTATTGTTTCGTTTATTTGAAAAAGAAAGCCTTCTTTGCCAATTTAATCGTTTTCCGAAGGCCTTTGAATAGGGAAGATGCTGGGGTAGTATGGGTATAATATATTTTGTAAAACACCACCAATTTGACTTAAACCCGAGCCAATGATTGCTTAATCGCGCCGATCAAATACCTACCTCCATCAAGACAGTCTTTGATTCCCTGTGTTTGCAAACGGCTGTTTAACATCGATTTTCTTTGATTCAAGCATGTATTAGAGTTTCATTACAGTTTCAGTTTCAAAATGGAGTTTAAGAACCTAGGAGACATTCAAATAAGGTTTTCCTTTTAAAATTGGTTTTTCTTGTACAATCCTTTCCGTTTTTATTAAGCTGAATCTATTATGTTACGTACTGTTTATAAATTCTAAGTTAAATATTAGTTTCAACACTCGTATTATAAAAACGTTCAACATATTTTGCAACGTATAAACGTACCTACTTAGTTAAAATTAAATGTTAAGTAATTTTTCCACGTAATATTTTCATTTTCATGCTGCTTCAGTATAATAACAGCCCGTAAATTGTAGCGTTAGTAGCCTTATTGTTATTTGTTGTTTTCTTATGTAACAGTAGCTATATGCTTGTTTATGCTACCTATATATTAACAATAAGAGGTTTCGGTGGTTATATTTAAGATACCATAAAGTGCAGATCAATATTATGTCTGTAGCCGGTCGTAAAAGCTAAGCAATCATGCCAAGTGTAACGTATCAAACGTTTGTTGAACTATATGTAGGGCTTCGGGTTCGATAACAAGGGAAATAATTATTTAGTTTGTGTATCAAATGTACTCGTATGTATATCAAATATTATATGGTTGAGTTTAATCCTTGACGAGTCACGTGAACTATTGTTAAGTGCTTTAGTATTATCGTTTGATATTCAAATGCTTAGATTTGAGGGGCCCGTGGCTAAATAATAACAGCCGCACAGGTCGATCGATCAGGTTAAGATACGCTTGCCGATGTTGGTCTGTGGATGGGTGACCATCTTTACTAACCGTGACCCCTCCGTGCCTCGGAAAGCACGTTAAGCCTTTGGTCCCGGCTACACGTCATTCGTGAATCTTTGACAGTGGTTACGTGTAGTCCGAAGCCCGAAAGTCTGACAACCAGTCTTACCAAGGAATATGGTATTACCCAGTAACTGGGTTGTGGAGGTCAGATAGGCAGTCGCTCCATGTAAAATACTGGTATTCAGCTGCATCCGGTTTGACTGGAAGCCGACCCCAACATAGATGGGAAAAGGCTAGGCAGATGATCACGATTCAAATGCTTAGATTTCCGGAATTACCTATGTCGGTGCTATAACATATTAGGTCCTTACATATGAAATTAGCGTTTTGTCGTACTGGCCACTTAGATCTGAAATATCTCCTCTTTGGTTAAGAATTCCAAATTCAAATTTATAAATTAATTTAGGTGGTACATTTGAGTTTTGAAAACAGTCATTCATTTGTTTTTCCTCATTATTTTTTTCTTTGGTGTCGCTTATTACCGCACTATGGAAAACATGAAGTATCGGTATATTTACGAGTACGAGTTCTACCGTGGCACCAGTGCTGCAGAAACAGCTCGAAGTATTAATGATGTGTACGGCGCTGGTGTCGCAAAAGAAAGCACGGTACGTTTTTGGTTTCAACTTTTTCGTTCTGGAAATTTCGACCTTCAGAACCAACCCCGTGGACGGCCGGAGACCAAAGTGGAAAATGAAGAATTCAAGGCTATTGTGGAAGCGGATCCATCACAAAGCACTTCAGAGATAGCTGCAGGCTTCGGGGTAAGTGATAAAACTGTATTAATCCGCTTGAAGAAAATCGGGAAAGTAAAAAAACTTGAACGATGGGTACGTCATGAATTGAGTGAATCGAACTAGCAAACACGTGTCGTGTTACTTTGCTCAACCGACACAATAATGAAGGGATTTTAAATCGTATCATTACTTGTGATGAAAAGTGGATACTGTACGATAATCGGAAGCGCTCGTCGCAATGGCTGAACCCTGGAGAACAGCCAAATCCTGCCCTAAACGAAAATTGACTCAAAAAAAGTTACTTGTGAGTGTTTGGTGGACTAGCGCCGGTGTCGTTCACTACAGCTTTCTAAAATCTGGCCAAACGATTACGGCAGATATCTATTGTTAGCAACTGCAAACCATGAAGGAAGAACTAGCTGCTAAACAACCGAGATTGGTCAATCGCCCTAAGCCACTGCTGCTTCACGACAACGCAAGACCACACACTGCACAACAAACAACCACTAAGTTAGATAAGCTACAATTGGAATGCCTGCAACATCCACCGTACTCCCCGGACCTTGCTCCAACAGTTTACAATTTTTTCCGGAATTTGGACAACTTCTTACAAGGAAAAAAAATTCAACTCCGATGCGGCAGTCCAAACCGCCTTCAAAGAGTTCATTGATTCTCGCCCCCATGGTTTTTTTAGTAAAGGGATCAATGATCTACCTATGAGATGGCAAAAGTGCATAGATACCTAACAACGGTGCATACTTTGATTAATTAAATATATTTTACAAAAAAAAACTTTATATTCCTCCCGTACAAAACGCCAATTTCATATGTAAAGACCTAATATTATTAATTACCATGTCAGAGATGCGAAGGTTCATCCCGAGTTTCAGTAAATAAGATTTTGTACTCGTACACTCACAAAAAGCAACATACCTATATCCTCGGCAACAAATTGCATTTCTACTATGATTTCATTACTTCTGATAGGGCTTGTTTCTATCTTTTCTTGTAATAAGTTCCCCGGTTGGGGCTTGGTCGGTAGCGAGAACGCAAAGCGGCGGGGCGTAGGTCGATAAAAGTTATTTAATAACAAGGAACACCCAGCCTTAGCAATGTAGTTCACCACCACGTGACCTGACTACTTAATGTTTATTATTGTCTAGTGTTCATTATGTAGGTAAGTTGATTTATCGAACGAATGCTTGATAGATTATGCCTACATCATAATTCAGGCTTAGATAGTTTCAACGGCACACAAATATTCAGTTTCGTTAAAAGTGGTAGATTGCACTTTCAAAATATACGACTAGCAGTCTACAGTCTTCTTTGGTATAATATTTTCATGAAGAAATTATAAAAAATTGGGCTCGCTTTTTCCTTTTTAACGTCGCTCGACTTCGGGTTGAAAAAAGAAACAGAGGCTCTTCTAGTTTCTGGAGTGTAATTGAGTGAACCCTTATAAAATAAGTATTTTCCGTTTTCGTTTTAAGTGAAATCGAAAACACACTCATTTAGTCGTCCATATTTTGTCGGGACGATCGCAAACGGATGTTATTTACTTTATTTATGGATTTCGATCGTTTGATAGAATCCTATTTATAATTGGGACGTGTTTACGGACGGCTGTAGAAAACACCCAATTCATCAAAATTTTCAGGTTCAATATTGGAATTCAGTGGTTTATTTGGCGTCTTCTTGATTAAAATAGGACAACTAAAGATCCAAAATCCAAATTGAAGGAACAACTTAAAACAAACCTAACCACTGATGTAACAAAGTTATTAATATGTTTTCATATTCAAGTATTCGTATTTATTTATTTACTAGCTGCGCCGAGCGGTTTCCCCCGCATAGGTAAGTGTCGATCCCGTGAGAATATCGGGATAAAAATTATCCTATTTGTTACCGAATTTTATCAAAATTGGTCCAGCCGTTTGAGCGTGAAGAAGTAACAAGTTTATAAACACACACACACTCACAAACTTTCGCCTTTATAATAATAGTGTAATTTTATTTATTTATTGGAAAAAACAGATCTATTTTTATAAGATTGAGATAGCTCAATCTTATAAAAATAGATTTGTTTTTTCCCCAAATATTCCGCGCCCATTGGCTTAAGTAGCACATAAAAATAAACCATGTTGTAACTACAAGCACATAAGTGTACTTGCAGATTCTTTTGTTCTTATTGTCGTTCTTTCATATCTTGGAAATGTCAAAGTAGCTTTTAGGGAAAGATGTGCTGTATAAATTCATTATTTTGTAGCATTACAAGATCATAATATTCATACTTATGCATATAATATAATTATGTTCAGCAAAGTGCAAAACCTTAGGTACCTTTACCTACCTTTTTTCAGGTCGTCTTTGTTAATTATTCAGCAATCGAAATGAGTACCAAACCAAACAAACCTCAACAGTGCTTGTTACTAACCTTAGTAGTTACAAAACATTAATGGCATTGGAATACATTGTTAGGTTTATAGGTTACGACCCGATAGTCAAGGTTTTCAAACCATTATCGTGAAACCAATGACAAGACTTTATAAATGATTAAGCTTTTATTGGAAAAAATAAAGGTCTTCAGTAAAATAAGTAAACGAATTACTGAACGAAATATACATACGAGTACCTAGTAGGTAAGCTTAGATATGTAGGTACGAGTACGACAATTGGCGTACTGACAATGATAATAAGTAACGCCAATGTTGTTTGTAACAGATAAAATTAGGGTAGGTACAATATTCAGCAATCGAACCAAGTAAACACAGCGTAACATACGTAATGTTATCCATAAAACATAGGTCATTAACTGATCAAACACATTTCGTATCGTATCGATGAGTCACTTACCTGGTACACTGACAGTTAGTACCTAGCTTTCATTTATGTAATTTATGCTGGGATCCGACATTAAATTGTAATAAAATCTTGATTAATTGAATTACAAACAAAACGTAACGATTGAAATATACTAGCTGTTTCCTAGTGGGAAACAGCTAGTTAGTACCACCGGTGGTACTAGTGGGAACAAACGGTTTTCTCCGACTTCGTTCGCGTTACATAGGGACAAACTTTCCACCCCTTGTGGATGGGCTACTGAGGGGTTGTGTTTGGAAAAATATTTCTAGTATATTCACTCGTCAACACCCTCTTAGGGATGTATCTTTCAAAATTCATGTTTCTTCTATCTTCAGGGGTTTAGCACAAACGTTATCTGGTATCAATCAGATGTCAGTCACGTAATAGTTTTGTGGAAATGTTAAGAAAAATCATAAGATTGAACGGGACTCAGAACAGCCTGATAGCGAAATAGAACCAACACTCAGACCAATTAAAAAATATTTGGTCTAAGGAACCAACAGGTCTTTAATCACCAAAGAAAGCAGATATTTACTGCCAAACTCTTAAAAGAATCGACAAAGTAGGTACTCATTTCTCTTATTGTAGTCAATAAATTTTCAGTAAGTAACCCAAACACAAAGCAACACGTTTCCTTTAAGAAATGATACTCTAAAAGGTTTATTGAAGCTTGAATCAACGACGAAAGAAAATAAACTACAACATTTGTACGGCGCATTCTTATTATATTTTCTACAGACTGCATTTGGCAAATTTTTTATCATAGTAGATTTTATTGCTTGTATTCATGGTACCTATTTTTCAGATTCCGTTGACCGTTATCTAGGGTGCCACTTGTTTTGTTATTAGAATCTGCACTTTTTTATAAACATTACAATTTTGAGAGTCCGTAGTGGTTTTGGCAGTAGGTATTATTACTCACGTTTTTATATTGTATCTAATAGGTTTCTCGTTAAAACCAACTCTGTCAATGTGTGCTTTGATGAATCCAAAATGTTTAGTCCTATTTCGCATCCTAATATTCACTGCCCTCGGGACAGTCCGCCGCTAACAATTTTTCTGCATGACTATCGAATCTTTCTACAAACGCATGAGCAATTCTAGCTTGCTCGTGCCTGTGCCGATGCGAAAAAGAGACGAACGTTCCAAACTTTTCTCTCACTAAACCAAAACTTCATTTAAAGCTTTTGCAACATTAAAATAATTCAACTAAGGCTTATACCACACAGTAATGAGATAAAACGTGCAATAAACGGAACTTGTGCATCAGGCATTCAGGCATGAGCGTGGCGCCGCGCCGGCTGGTACCGCTGTGTTTGCATTAAGCCATTTACCTTTATTAGTATTAATTTAGCAGAAGCGAGTTGCAACTCGGCGCCTGTCTGCCTCACAGAACTGGGTCAATGACAAGCCCGACGAGAATAGAACCTTCGCTTTAGGGGTGGATGAGCTCTATTGTTGCCCCAGCGCTGCTGAGAACTAGAGATGCCTCGTTCCACCAATATAATTATAATTTCCACTTGTAGTCACACTTCGTCTAGCCTACAACACTGCGGTTCGTGAAGCGACTTCAGGATATACTGGGACTGTGGATTATAAATAAAACATCCAGCTTTTTTTGACCCGTGACCGCCTAACTTAGCAACACGTTTTCTTTTATAGGAGGGGTGTCGATGGGGAAAGAGTTATATCGCCCATTTAAGGCATGACCTCAGCTAGACACCTAGTAGAACAATCGATCTGCGCAGTAGCCACATGTTACTTAATTCCTAGTTACTTAGTAGCCAATTAGCCAGCAGCAACTAACTAACTATAACTCGTACTCTCACTATAAGCAATTATTGCTTCATGGCTAAACAATTATCTTCTACAAGGTCACTGCCATAAAAATCTAGTTATGATCACGTCGCATTTTCCATTACAAAGGTGCGCCGAAATGGCGTTGTTCAAATTAAAACGAGCCACGAGGCCGGAATGTCTACTTTTCTGAATTTTATTTATTACAACAGTTTTCTTTTATCTTCTATCTATCTACGAGTATATATCTAAAAAGGAAATGACGTCTGTTAGTCTCACTAAAACTCGAGAACGACTGCACCGATTTGGCTAATTTTGGTTTTGAAATATTTGTAGAGTCCAAGGAAGGTTTAGTAGGTAAGAAAATATGAAGAAATTGTAAGGAAAATAGTAAAAGCAACAATTTTATTATCCCATGCAAACTGTTCATTCCTGTCAAACAGGGTGCGTTCAGAAATTAAATAATACGGAGGTATTAAGATTCTAATGACTATAATTCTGTAAATACAAATATGTATTATAGTCGCGAATCATATTTTGATCAAGATACAACCTGACACTGACTTGCAAATTGCAAAAAACGTAAGAAAATTATGCGGTCTACAACTGCGCATTCACCATCCGTATTGCAATTGGTATGTCAGAATTGCGTTCTAGAGTGACTGAAAATGAAGTGAATAGGCTTAGAATGAAAAGTATATATACATATATATATAAATATTTTGTTTCACTCCAACACCGTTCAACCGATCACCATGAAAATTTTATTGTAGGTATTTTTGGTTTTTGGTTTTAGTTATTGAACTTAGTCACATTATTTAATTCTGAGGCTGTACGAAGTTCGCCGGGTCAGCTAGTACTGACTCAAGTTAGTAGGTAGAACGTAAATATTTAACGTTAATGTAACAAAATAGCTCTGTACTTACTTTTAAAGCAGGTTATTTTTTTCGCTTGACGTTGTCGATACAACGTTAATCTTTTGAAACCTTTGTCCTTCGGCTTCTGCAAAGTAGGTAAATTAATTAAAAACTTGAGTAATAAGTATTACCGAAGTTTAGTAGCCTTAGATCTAACAAGATGTTTTAAATGAATTATGCTTTGGAACATGGATAATTTGTTGGTTAATGGGACCTTTTTCAGAATGCAGTTTGTCTAATGAAGGAAAATCTAATTAAGTAGGGATTAGTATTTCAAAACCTATATAAAACTAGGCACCCTTACAAAGAAATGAAAACGTACAAAATAACAACCATCATAATTATTTTCATCTTATTATATTCAATTTGCTCTTCTTCCTACCTAGGACGCAATTTCTCTTGGGAAAACTTACGAGTAAGTACAAAATAAAGGAAGCTGCTCTAAGACCCTGATGAGAGGAATTTGTTAAAGAAATTGAAGAATACCGAATATGGTGAACAAATTATTTTTGTGAGCTTAATTGGATGTAAATATACAGGGTTATTTCTAATCAGACGTATTCCTTCCAGGACGTGATAGTGTGACCCATTTACTACAATTAAGCACCCCACAAAGCCTATAAGAAAATTAATGGATTTCGAGAAAAACAAAATTTTGTATTTTTGAAAATTTCCCAAATGTCGTCACTGTAATTATTACGACTATTATAATTACTTGGTACATAAATAATTATGGCAAACAAATTAGCTAAATGATATGAAATAAATTGTTAATGTTTCTTATAATTTCCTGACTATCTGTTTTATTTTCTCTCATTATTAATTCTATTTGTATTGTTGACATGTTTTTTTTTTAATTTTTTTTTTTCCATAATTAATTTAATGATTTTCACGCCGTAATTTAACAAAAACATAACAATGTCTTAGAATGAACATTGTATACAAATAGGTACTTAATATCCTTATAATATATTTTTTCTCAAATAGCTGTAGGGCCTAACGTTCGCCAAGGACGTTTCTAGAACACGTATGTAGATGTTACTTGGCATATTATTTTTTTGTACCTACTAAAAAGCCTTTTCATTGGAGTATTTCAGAGGCGTAAAATGTAACTTATTTCTGCTGCTTTACTTTAAAGAGAACCCGACAATATTTTAATAACTGTGCCTAGAACAACACACAGGTAAACCAGTGTTAAATCAAAGCATACCGAAAGCAAGTAAGTGGTAATACAGGGTGGCGATTTAGCCACCTGCATTCGTCAAGGGGATTGTTTTACCCGTCATTTTTAAACAACTGTCCGTACAACTCTTAACTGACTCGTGCATAAAAAAACAAAATCCTATTAAAACAGTAGACAGACTATTTCGATGCATACCTATATTATATGCTTTTTCTACAATTCTGATATGAGTTTCATAGCGAAAGTTGTTTAGAATGACGTGTAGAATTATCCCCTTGACGAATGCAGATGACTAAATCGCTACCCTGTATTATAATACCAATCGCTTTTATTTCGAGTTGCATACAGTTAAAAACAATATAAAAGTCGCCGCGCAAAATGAAATCACCTATACGAGTTTGAAGGAGTTTTGATGATAGCTCGGGTCAATCGAGAGGTGCCGCCGGGAGTTGACTTCAGAAACGGCTGCACCGATTTTGACGGTACTTTCACTGGCAAGATAGCTAATGTTATAAGGAGTAACTAAGGCTAAAGCTTTTATTTTAGAAAAAGGATTAGAGTTCCGCGCAAAAACAATAAAACCCAATTTGTTTTCCGACATGCACGCGGTCTCTAAAGTCTATCAGGACCAGTCTAATTACGCGATCTATGGCACAAACAAAAGAAAATCATAGAATATCTATGGTAGATACCTACTTCTAGAGGATCAGATATTCCATTGAACAATTGCAATTACAAAAGTTTGATAACTAGGAAAGTTAAGTTATCTAGTATTTCAGTCCGTATAGTTGTCTAATTAGTTTCTATTTTGTGAGACTATACCTGTATAGCATAGACCATTGCTAAATATCAGTCAATGTGGGGAATAATGGATTTATCAGTAGCTTAATTTCCCATATTTTCCTTACACACACGACACGATAGAATACTCTAACGAAACAAAAACAAAGTTTTTGAACGCATAATTGGAATTGTGTTTGTCGGTCCTCCATAACATTTATTTTAACGTGGTCTTTAACATTGATCGGCTACATCGCGCAATCTACTGTGAAATTAAACCTGTAAATGTGTGTTTGCTTTATGTATTTTTTTTATCTGCCATATAAAGTTGCTTGCAGGCACTATTGAAATTTTCCCTTTAATGAAAAACTCATGTTATCAATATACCTATTAAATCAGATACATTATCTTTTTGCAGTCGGGCATACCTACATAAATATAGGTACGACAATGAGGGCTATGCTTAACATTGCATCTGCAAAAATTTAAGAAATACAAATTAATATATGTAAATTAGAATCCATTTTATACCTAAGAAAATCCCTACCTCAATAACCTGTTTTTAGATTGCCAATTAAGAGGAGAAATTGGGTCTTAAGGTTACACTAGTCAGTCATTCTTCCATACTATTCTTTGACAGTGTACATTAAAAATAATATATACTTATCTCGTCATTGTCTAGACCTGTACGGACACAGAATTTAAAAACAGTATTGGGTTGAAAGTTATGAGCGTCGAAACTTATTATAAACATAAATGTCAACACTCATTTTAACGCATCTGGGCGTACATAAATAACTCCCTGAGTATGAAAATGGCAATTTTTTTTAAGTATTCAAATAGGTACCTACCTAACTTTATTTTGAATGAATACATTATGTAGTGTTTTTTTTTATAATATCTATACGCCCAAAATAAAGAACGTCATATGCCATATCTATAAGGTCCCATTAAAATAGATGGACAAACTTTTAGAAATCATTCAGACCACCTTTCAGACCAACTAGATTGACGTGTAAAAGTGTTTGTACAAACCTACTTATAGAAAATAAATCATTTATCATTTACCAAAATAAGGACGATGGAAAAAAATATATAAAAAAAACGCATTAGATACTTACAAGAAAAATAATCAGTTAACGAAAATACACTAATGTACCGGAAATTTATTATCTTAGGTCAAAATATAATAACTTTTATCAGTGTTTTTTTTTTTGTTTGAATATCTTTGGTTAGACGTACTGAGAGCTGTGTTAAAATGTGTCCATATATTTTAATAGGACCATGTATATAAAAGCCTTTTTATATCTATACGGTCTGTTCATGAAATTTTATGCACACGTTTTCGTTATAAATCATCGTCTATTTCACAAAATAAATAATTAATTAAATAAATAAACTAAACAGCATGTATATTAGCCACGCCTAGCAACGAGTTCGAGCCGACGACTAGTGCAATCTAAAATCTTCGCTAACGAAACTTAAACCTCTGCTCTTCTATAAGTGTATCAAAATTATATAATTACATTTTAGAATATGTAGCTATATTGTTTATGAAACCTGCATTTATGTGTATAGTTTTAGCGACGTCAGTTACACCTCCGACCTTCGGCTCGCCATCATCAACCCCTTTATTCGCCCTCGTCACATCTGTCATTGGCAGAACATTCGGATTTGAGAGCAAATTATTTAACTATTGCTACAAATTGTTGGCTTCATTACTTCACACTGTTAAATTCCCTGTTTGTACTTATACAGAAACAAGAATATTGTGCTTAGGATCTTAGTAATAAAATTCTACTTAAACAGAATGGATTCCTGTCCGCTATAAAGATATGCTACGAAATTGCAGACTTATTTCGCTCTCATAGGTAGTACCTGTAACAATTCCGTTACGTTGCAGATTGCTTTTGCAAGAATTCGTGAAACTGCTGAATTTGTGATTTAAACAAGCTTCGTGTTTAGTTATGAATTGATGTTGGACCATTTCGCAGCCGTCGACACGAGGTGAGAACGTGGTCGAAGTGTGAAAGTTTAACGACATCAAATATTTACAAATTTCCGCTCCGAACGAGGGAGCAGACGCACTCGCTCCGTTTCTCCTTAATTTATACTGCAATTTGCAATATTACCATATCCATCGTAGCCTTGCCAGGCTTCTACCTAATAAAATTGTATGATAAAACCTATTTGTTTTTTTGCTTGTTTTTGTTTTTCTATAGGTATCTATTAGATACCTACTCGATGAAGGTATCCTAGTTTAAAGCTGTTCTCATCGTAAAAATAACAAGTCGATTGTAATCAAGGAAAGTTTTGTATTTGCCTCTCACAAGTTTTATAAAATGGCGTCGCAACTTCTCAGATCTCGTAAGCTTGGCAGTCGGAGGACTTGGCTAAGTAGTTTTTGGTTAAAGTTCCACCATAAAATACTGGGTAATAAATGAAGTTCCGAACGGACGTAAATGTCAATCAGGTCGCTAATAAGAGTAATAAGTAGGCCGGCCTGTATTACGTCGGTAATTATCGATATTCGTTGCTCATAGTGCTTTTTGAAGCGGGTAAATATGAATTTCATAGTATCGAATTGCGTTTTTGGGTTTGCCACATAAACAAAAGTAGATAGGTAATTGTTGTTTGATGTAAATACTTACACTAAGGACTACTAATTCATGTAATAAAATATCTTATCCAATTGGAAGTAACGATACATTTTATCATCACTACTATCCTGAAAAGTCGTTGTCGAAAACGTCTTTGTACAATGAGATACGTTCATAATTATAATGAAAATGCTAATATGTCTCTGAGAAATAGGTACCTCTGTTTAATTAAGGTTGTACGTAAATACGTACTCGTACCTACTTGTCGTCCGGACATGAACTTTGTTAGCGGAGGAACACTGTGGAACATACCTACTTGTGTTTGTGGTTTGTCAAAGGTAAACTTTCGAAAACCCTAACGTAACTCTACCACCGAATCGTAAAAATGTTTCTTTTCTAAATCTAATGAGCTGTGCCAGCGTAATGTTATTTATTACTGAAAGGAAAAATAACGAGTGGCAGAATCGAGTTTCATTCGCGTCTTTGATGTTTTTTTTTCAGTGTCGGTACGTAGCGGTATTGAGGATTTGTTGAAAAGCTTGATGCTGCTCATAACGACTATGTCCTTAATAATGAAAACGGATTAACTGACCATTGTAAAATTCCATTGTAATTTCTTATATGAAACGAATGTCGTTCCACTTTTGTTGTTTTAACCGGTTCCTTCAACACAAGCCTTCTTGAAGCAGGAAAGCTATCTCGTGGCTTTAGAGTACTTCAGACAGACGATCGAGATCGACATTTGCCATTTCAGAATTCTAGAGATAAGAGTGAGGCAGAGTTATAAAATGGCGCAGTGCTAGAGCGAGATATAAAACGTAGCCACAGCTCTGGAGGGCGTTGCGGTCTGACCGGAGATTAGCGAGAATTGTCAGTCGTTAGGCGTATTATTTTATCTTTCAGTGCTAGCAATATTTAACTATTATAGGCCAGGAATGGTCACATTTTTGGATTATATTCAAATTTTCAGATTGTAGACATATGGATTGGCAGCCCAAAAGTGCCCAAAACTTTTATAGCGTGCGCTGTTTTCTCTTTCAACTTTTCTTTACCAAACTTTCAGTCAAGGGCCAAGGGCGCCATTTGCATATTCTAATACTTCTAGACAATTTGGTTCCCCTTTAACGGTTAAGTAGAAATACTTACTCAATTCAGGAGGCAGTTTTGCTCGCAATTATTGTTTTAACTGTTTACGTGAGCGAACTTCGTTATTATTGATTTATTCGACGTAGCTTAGTATGAGGGAGTGATAAAATAAATGAACTTGGTTTTTGACACTTTCTGTTTAAAGGGCGTGTCGGAAATGTTTCGAAATGTAGATACCTATGTATATTTCATTGCAAAGCAACATTTAAAATGTATTTAAGTAACTTTACTGAAAGCTCACGGTGAAGGAAGAAGGAATTCAGCGGCAAAATTATTTCGGTCTCTATAGAGTTTCTCTTTTTTTATATTTTGCAGTAGCTTGTCTAGCATTTCTAAAACTTTTCCGTCGTTTTATCTCAAAACCCCCGTCGTATTTCAGAGACCTCACTCACGCTTTCTATGCCTTCGACAGCGACACGCTCTATGAACGTTATAATCAAATCATGAATGTTAACCTAACCTAACCTAAAGTAGGTACATAAGTCTTTTTCTTTTAATTTTGTTTGACTCGTTGTCTCGAGTCTTGATCACTGTGGATTCAGGCGACGTTGAGGACAAACTTAATTAAACCAATTAATTTGATAGATGTTTTTTCCCTCCTTGTTAATTTTCGTTACAATTTTCTTCTATGATCAGTTTTTGCTTGTAAACAAGATCTTGTCCAATTTACTATCTCGAAGTTGGTAACAACATATTCCCAATTGTCTAGATACCAGATAGTTGTCACACAGGTATTTTTTTTGCGTCAGCAGGGACAACATACCATGTTGTGTCGTGAGGGGCTACCGAGAACGTTCCTAAATAAATAACGTTATCGACCTCTAGGTACAACACACTAGACCGAACGAAATACATCCCGGGGTCCGCCGCCTATTTTTCTTATCGATCGTACACACACATGTTTGAACTAAGTAAAATACAAAAAATTCTCAAAAAAAACCGGTCAAGAGCGAGTCGGACTCGCGCACCGAGGGTTCCGTACCATCATGTTTTAAATTTTTCATCAGCGAGGCCTATATTCGTCAGAGAATTTTAATACTGTGCACTGCGGTGTAGAATATTGCAGTTTTACGTCAGCGCCATCTCTTGACCGATAGTTGAACTAATGTAACTTTTTTTGATGATTTCTGGAAAAGTGTGCTATTTAGAGACTTCGTTTTGTTTTTCCTGTAATCTTTAACTATCATATAGAATAATTTCAGATTTTTCTCTTTGCAAACTTCGCAGATAAGGAGGAACGGTATTTTTTTTACATTTTTCATCAAAAGTCGGTAATTATGCGGCCTAAAAAAAAAGGAAAAATGTTTGAGAATGTGAAAACTGCGCTCTTTCATATGATGCCCCACATGCCCTAGTAGCCCCACTTCAAAATTTTCAGACCACCTTTCAGTCCCTGTTGCAAAAAATATACATATACTAGCTGACCAGGCCACGCGTTGCTGTGGCTAACGTTTTTGTCATATTTTCAAGTTGGATCAAACTGCACACGGTGTACAAATTTGATTAAAATGGGTTAAGTAGTTTAAGGAGTCCATCGCGGACAAACATCGTGACACGTAATTTATATATATTAAGATTTTTATTTCTTTCTTATTTGCAAAATAGTTGGGCAAATGTCATCTAAAACTATTCCAAATTTCAAGTTGATAGCACAAGTTGATAGCATCAGTTCTTGAGATATCCAGCTGTGACAGACAGACAGACAGGTTCCGTTTTACCATTTTGGTACGGAACCCTAAAAACGAGAAATTAATAAAATGAACAGAATTAAAAAGTCACTCGTGTTGTAACGCTGTACTAGATAAAATAAAGTTTTTTTTTTAAATATAGATGGATACTAAACAAAATACTGTGAAAGAAGACACAGTAGCAAAAAAGGGTTAGCGCAGAAAGCAGAATCCGGTTAGCGACTATTCCAGTATAATGATGGCCGTCCCCCGCTTACTTGCGTCAATTTTCTCTCTTGACATTCCACTTGGCTCTGTGCCAATATGCTACGCTGTCTCTCTAACTTACGCGACTATTAACTTCAAAATAGTCAACTGGCTAAGAAAGCATCATTCGCAAAACTAAGTTACCGACTTAATTCCTTTTTATTAAGTTAAAAACTTGTCCTGTAATGACGCCGGTGACACTTAAAGCTAATTATTAAGCGTAGAATGACTGTCCGTGCCCTATCGAACATATCAGAACTTACACTTACTTGCTGCTAATTTTAAAAGAAAAGCTTTTCCTAAAAGGTTTCCTTTATGGAAAGCTTATTTCGTGTAATCGACATTCTTCTAACATTTTATGTGAATATGTAACGACTCCTCAGAGGCCGATCCTGACTTTCAGAAAGAACTTTGAAACGTTTCTATTATGAAAGCTTAAATTGCACTAAAGTCGCGAACCGTGAAGCGAAAAGTTTCAGTTAAATAGAGTGCAGCGTTCTTCTTTTGCACTTATTTCTTCGTCAGAAGTAAAAAATGTTTTTTAAGAAATATTATGAGCTCGGAATGCTTCTTGCTTCGTTGTGTCAGTGTAATGCAGGTAAATTTTTTTTTCGGTGTATGTGTTTCAGTCGGTTACTTTATTAGGTCACAGTCTGGTCGGTGTCGTGTGGACTTTTCGATAAAGGGTAGGCGTTACACACGTTAGTAGCGGCCATTATACCTCTCTGTTATGTTTATTTTGTTTACATTGTCCCATTATTCCCGCTTATATTCCGTTCGCCTGCTTTGATACTTCCCCGCTAAAAATAGCTGTTTTTATTCAGTGATTGTGTCACGTTGACGTAAAATAAAATTACCTACAACACAGAATCACCTAGGCGAGTATAATCTAACGTTTATCAATTTGTATCCATTATCTTGGAGCTTGGGTCGTCATTCTTGTCTTGTCGCTACATTGTGCCTTTGTTAAGACTTACAATAGTAGAATTATTTTGAAGATTCTGTATCTCTGTTATCGATTTGCAAGATATGGACTAATTATAAGAACTTTGCGACTTTATCTTCTTTTCCTTTCTCAACCAAAAATTTACCCACCCTCGTGTCAAAAATACCTACCTCCATATCAGTCAAAAGTACAAGAGTCTGTCGGTACTTTAATACAGGCAGTGAAGCCAAAGAAAATTCCTACTTGGAAAGTAGGTAAGTTAGTTAATGTGCGCATATATCTAATCCACGGGTAAGAAGAAGTCAACGATCGATTTGGGGAGTATGTATTTATTTAGCTATTTATTTAAGGAAACAGTTATTTTGCTTAGTAGGTACGGTTTGGTTAGAGATATGGCATATTCTGTAAGATTTCAAATACGTACCTAATATTAAATCCCCTGATATCACTCACTTATTTTGTTCTCTTTCAAAACAAGAAATGTCATGGTAAAAACGTTTTGTTACACCTGCATAATTAAAACATGAGACACCTAGGTAGCGGTTTCAGAATAAAATCATACATAGGACCTGACCAGTCGCCACCTTTATCAGCCATAAGGCAATTTAATTATAGCGTATAAGTAGGTATCATTACGGTTTAGTCACACACAGTGTGCATTCACAAGATGTCCTGAATATCGTCACACGCTCCAGGCGGCGCTAAACGAAGCAGGCATGAGTAGCTTACCGCTTTGTGTTTACAGGTCGGTAGTTTCGCTGTTTGCCATGTCGACGATCACCATGAAGCCTGCAGGTCGCCTGTCAATACAGATTACGACACCAATAAAGCCCAAAAGTGCTCTACAAATATCACCCACCTTGCCAAATATCAACGCTGTTTATTTACGCCTTATACCACTTTAGTATTCCATTTACTTACCCATGTCATAAAAAAGTATTTTACATAAAAGATGCTTTGCCGTTGTATTTTGTTATTTTTAAACTGTGAGCCAAAATTAAACTCATATATTGTAATCTTTTTTGCCAAATAAATGTTGGAACTGCAATATACTGAATTTATATTTACCACGCCGCTTGGCTTGCTCTGTTCGTAGATATGTTCCAATAAATGGTTGTTTAGCGAATTATGTAGGGGTCTGGGGCATTTGGGCCTTCCAAATAGTGCGCTTTCATTACTAACTTAGGGGTCCAACAGCTCTCTAGTTATCTGGAAGTTTCCCGACTATTTTGTAGTCTTCCTAACTGAATTCCTACCTCAAAATTATGAGAGAGATATCAGCATATTTCGGGATAATCTTATTATTAACGGGTAGCTGCTTTCTCGATCAAGACTCTGGTGTAAGGAGTTCAGTCAAGCAACGTTAAGCGGTAAAAGTCGACAAACATTGCAAGCAGGCAGTTGAGTATAGGCGAGGATGCGGAAGCAAGACAGATAATAAAAGATATTTACGAAGGGTCCCATTGTTCCCGCTCTTTGTCCCCACTTTAGTCAGATTCATTTACAATCGAGATTTTACAAAGACTTCCGTAGAACTTGTGTGGGCTCACAATGCTTACATTGCCTGATTCTGTTCGATGTATGGAGTTTGAAATCACTATCGATTTTAAGCTCCGTCCATGCTCCGTCATAATAATAGGTTGTAGTTAATGACTGTTTTTGATGAAAAGATCACGCGAACTCTTCGGAAGTTTGTCTAACCTTTAATTTCGGCTGTTGGATTATTTGTTGTTATATGTTCAAAGAACATTGTGTTTTATAAACAACAACTATGTCGGTAGCTAGGTAACGAGGTAGTTTCCCAAAACATATTGTTTCGCTTGCAGGCTTCACAAATTACCAGGAATTGTAGAGTTCTATAAGTGTCTCATTACGGTCACGTGAGTTGGTAACATTTAGCAAAATTTAACTATGTTCTATAAATCTGAGCATAATATGAAGTGTTTGTTTCTTAGCAATCATCGTACATGCGTAGGTACTTTATTCTAATGATAGACGTGTGATTGACTGACAGTTTAAAAATAAATGCTAACACTAAAATAGCTTTTGGTGAAGATCAAATAAAATATAACGCTTATAGTTCTGAACGCGTTTGGATTTTTCCTATAGGACGAATGTATGTACTATAATTTCGTGGGCTGTGTTTGGCTGCTATTGAACCTTAATTAAGATATATTTGCTATGCAGTGTGCTAGCAATACTATGCGTTAGTTTAATATGTTTAAAAACAGTAAGCAGTGCTTTAACTGTCGCTTTCGCCCGCCGTCGCGAAATGAGAACATTTTATATCTTGACTGTATCGCGGAATAACTTCAGCTCCCTTCAAAAGCCCACCCACTTTCGCCGACTTGAACGTACACTAACTTTATTAAATAGCCATACAACTTGGTGGAGCTTCAGCGACCTATATTCCAGTGCATTTACAGCTATGAATGTCGCAATTTCTACAATTCCACCAGCAGTCTTGAGTGACTGCACATTATTCTTATTTCTTTCGGACTAACTTTTAATTTTTTCAGTTGTTCACCAGGTGAACGTTCTTGGCACCTGTTTGTACGCTCGCTTTATCGTTCTTGGCTACCTCAGAAGCTATAAATGTTGCTTTCTTCAGTACCTGCTAAGTCGATATCGTATTTCGCGCAAAGGACAATTTCCATTTCAAGAAAGCTGGCACTTTTGGATGTTTTCTAACAATATCCACAATCACTCAAAAGTGAAGTGAAGTGACTCATGAATGTTTTAGGCTCAACACACTAGGGCACAAATTCTGTTGCTTACTTGCGCAAATTTTTCGCGATATTGTGTGAAAAAGACGTGCCTGACTCAATCAATAAAGATTTCCGTTCAAAATTCAAAGAGCTAACAAGTCTAGAGATGGAAGGAAAACCTTTTAGATACGATTTTTTATTTTGATTTCTTAATCTTGTTCAATAAAGGGTCGTGTTCGTTGTGACCCTACAAGATAAGCAATGTTTAAACCATCCCCTCGATAAACGCCTTGAGCGGTCATGGTGGAAACCCTTTCATATTAATCCAGCCTTTGTAATCAGAAAGTCAGTCTCAGCAAGAACTCAGGGGTCGCAATCAACAAGTCGGGAACAGTTTTTTGAAGTGGTAGAAGAAAACTTTTTAGAGAATTATGTAAGGCACCTAAGGCACCTACTTTATATAATCAATTTATATACATACGATACTTTCAGGAAAGAAACAGAATATTAACGTGTCTCAAATAGAAAATATGATGCCTCACAATTCCTATTCATAACGGTAGATCCCAACGCAACGCGATCTGTAGCATCAAATGACAAAGCCTGGCGCCTCCACGGGCCGCCCACAATAGGGCATCATCATCCTTCCTATTTATTTGTTTGAACATTATATCAATCTGCATTAATGGGTAATCTTTTATCATTCACATTGTTAATATAGTTTCTTGGAAGGCTGGATACCTAACCAATTAATGAAGCTGTGTGTGCATTATGAAAATTTATCTTTACCTAAACATATATTCACAAATGCTTGATAAATCTACCAAGAGTTTCTAATACCTACCTAATTGATTAAGGCTTTTCGTAAATTCCTCAGGTCGTAACTGGGAGCGTTAATGCTCATAGGTATAATAAACATACACAGTACAATTAATCCCAACTGTGTAGTATCTCGATTAGACGGTGGTCAGTGGACACTAAATAACAGCTGTCTCTGCGACTGTCAATCAAGAATTAATTAGGTACTTGTACCACGTGTCCTTCTATTTACATGTAATGGAAGTTATTTCTAATTACTCCTAAACACGAGACATTGAATCAAAAAGATTAACGAATTTTCTTGAAAACAGTTTTGAGATACAATTAAGTAACTACGAGACGGATCTAGTGTGGTTATTGTGGAGGGTCTCTCTATTCATGTTAGCGTCGGACTAGAACGTCCCAAGAACCGACTGAAACCTTTGTTAGAGGAAGTATCCCCTTACAGGCTTTGTGTGCCGGCCGGTAGCTCGCGACGCCGAGCGCCTACCTAATTGTCCTGGACCTCTAGCGCGGAACAACTCCACGCTTTAAATAACTATCCCTCGACAAGCAGCATCAGTATCATCACAACAGCGAACAAGCATCACAAGGATTGCCTCACAATTCCATCCAAATCCGCGAGTGTTAAAAGTTAAAATAGCGTTAAAACCAAAACAATCTTATAATTAACAAGTCTTTGTTTACTTAACCCTAAATTAGTTTATATCTCAACATTAGGTACTTACCGCAGATAGCTCCAGGAGTTTGTGTATGGTATATTAATATGAATTTTACATCCGCCGCGTCAAGCACTGTTCATCTAGTTGGTTTAATAACGACAACCCGATAATATTGTTCGTAGTGTAGCGTGCACTTGTTTGACGTGTTGAAGGTATTCTACAGTCCGCGATACTAACAAAATTAACACGAGACGTAAACACAATAGATAGTTGTCCCGCACTCTATAATCGACATCGTGAGAAACTAAACGTGACGAACAAGCGAACAACTCCTTGTAATTGCTCTTACTTTATTCACTCATTTTCTTAACGTTCGCATTTCCATTATTATAAATCCCCACGGTAAAGTGCCGGGAAAAATACTTACGTAGGTACATACCTAAATAAAAAGGGAACATTTTAATGAAAGTTCGACAATGAATAGCGAAAGAAAGCAAAACAGTCCTTCGTGTTTCGGACCTGAATACATAAACAGGGATTGTACCACTCATCGAGTAGCCGATCACGTTTAGTGACTACCCTTTTTTTTTTGAGTTATTTCCGAGGGTGTGTGCTTTCTACGCCATGCGTTTTATTAATAACTTTACCACCTACCCTAACGGTTTTTCAATTCGTACCTCTTTTAAATTTAAAATGTTCATGAATAATCAATCTCTACTTCGTTCTACATTGACCTTACTTTAAAAATTCAGGACAGAGGGTAAACTGATTATGAGATTTTTAATGCATACTTAATTCATCGTTTTCTAAGTGCGGCAGTTATTCATGAGTTCGTCGTTGAAATTGAGAAATAAGGCTACTTTATGATCGAACTGCTCGCGTCATAATATTGACCCAATTTATCGTGCGACACTCAAAACACAATTCTTATCCGAAATTAATCATGGGCGAATCGCGTGTTTAGCGCCTTGGTGATATCTAAAGAAGCTAATCAAGTGATAATACCAATATAACACATACAATTTTATGTAGGTTAAAAATCCCACTAATTAGGCATAATGTAGCCTAGAAATTGGTCGTTTGATTGAAACAATAACCTGGTAAAGTTTTACTCGACTGCTAAGCGTTCAAGTTCAGCTCCACTCCGTGTCATAATCATATTAGGCACACGTGAACCAATTATTTTCATATTTAGTCAGTTCTGAGGGGATGTGGCGGTGCGGAGTGCGGGGCGGGGCGGCGCGCGCGATCGATACCTCGCCGGACAGGTACACTACACGTAAATAATTAAAGCGTTCAGCGTAGCCCTCTGAGGACGCCTCGTGTCAAATGTCAATAGCAATCAGATGCGACGTGTCACGTGGCTCAACATGTCTCTTTTTATAGCTATTCACCGTTATCACGATTCCTTTCAAGGAAAAGTATCTATATTATTCATTGGCCAAGTCCAATTATGGTTTTTATGTAACTACATTGAGGAAACGATGCATTAATAATAATTACGCTGAACTTTGCTGCTGAAAACTTATTCAAATGTGGGGCCTTTGGTTTCAGATAAGGTTATATGCGATATTTTGTTTAAAGCACAAAATTAAAAAAATACATTTAAATTTAGCAAAATTAATTCGATATACAAAACTTGTCCGACCTCTGAAGCCAAGTTATTTCTTGCCTACATTGCTGTCCCGTAGGATGGATATTGGCGGGCCAGGGAGGGTTGTTCTACGATACATAGCACATGGTAGGCACGTAATCTCCAATCAAGAAATAGTTTCCGCCTCCGGATATTAGTTTTGCGACATTTTCTAAAATAATGTTATAGTAGCTAACTTTGGGAACCTGCTGTGACACATTTATTTGAGCTTGATTGAAGAGTAATGTTAAGAACCAGGTTTTAATAGTAAAAGAATACATATTTTTTTTCTTTTACAGGGCGCGGAAAAGAGCGTGATGAAGAAAATGGTCTCTACAAGAAAAAAGAATAACCTGATCAAGACTGTAAGAGTTATCGATTTTTGTAAACATAAAATGAAACCCCCTCTTTTATATCATATGTCGTAACAACAGAAAAATCTGACCAATACATACTATAATTAAAATCACAGATCTTTGTGTGTAAGTCCCTCTCCTCATGAGTCAGTTTCACCATTTCTTCTTCGTATAATTCAGAAGGCGTATGACTCTTGAAGGTGTTGTACACGTTTACCTGCAAAAGATCGATAGCTCTTACATTATCACATATTTCTACGTCGGAGAAGATTGGAGAAGAATAGTAGCTTGAAGATACAAGTTGGTTACGAAAAAGATCCATAATTTGACAACTGTATTCGAGTGTGTGGGTAGAGTGTTGTCATTCTCTAGCACCATTCGAATTCAGTGCTCGAATGTGGATTCTCGTCAAACCAGAAGGAAATTCACTTTAAAAAATGTTATTTTTTTAGCTCTCTTCCTATAATTTATTTAGTTTTTTCGTTTCTGTTATGTTTAGATAACAATTTTAAGAATACTAATGTTGTAGTAACATCATGATGCATTACAAATTAATAGCATTATTCATTAATTTTTCGCTTCTTCATAAAGAAGGGAACAATTATTTTGCCTTGGACTTTCTAGATACTCGTAGGTATAGATAGCGTGATAGAGCATTGTTTTGTTGTTATTTTTACCTTAAATAAACGATATATTGAAAATCAAGTAGTTTTTTTCTGTATGCATGTAGCATGGAACGGCCTTTTCTAACTAGCTAATGTTTGCAAAAAAAAGCATTAAAGAAAATACCTATGGTTCGTTTTTTAATCCCAGAGACTAATCTGACATTTAAGTCTTGTGTGTGCCTTTTTTTAGTATAGAAGTTTGACATTACACCTGTCAGATTAGTCTCTATGATTAAAAAACGAACTTTACCTACATTTATTTTCCCCTAAAACTATTATTTGATACTTGTATTTCACGTCCTCAAGTTCCTAATTATTACCAATATCGATTACTGTCTCGTTTAGTTACAGAAGTCTGACAATAGCGTCAGTTGTACTGTCGATATCTACTTAAAATTTACACCTATCATCCGTGTATATTTCAATAGAAATGTTTCAAGTAACCTATCAAAACCTTCCTGAAACATATTTGCTACAAGTAGTATATACCCAACCTAATATTTCATACGATTGATACGTAACAGCCAAGATCTAGCCACCAAGACATACCTACATAACGTCGGTCGTGTACCTAGTTTCCTGTTCTACATTCATACCGCACTACGATTGTGATACAAACGCTACGATATTGGAAACATTTTGAACAAGGATTCACCTTTTACCTTAGATACCGTTTTTCTATTACATGACATTTACATCGTATTTTAGAAATAAGGTTTCTTTCACGCAACTATATCGGTTGTCTTTTTAACCGACTTCAAAAAAAGGAGGAGGTTCTCAATTCGGCTGTATGTTTTTTTTATTTTTTATTTTTATTTTTTATGTTTGTTACCTCAGTGCGCCCTCATTTATGAACCGATTTAAAAAAAAAAATTTTTATTTGAAAGGACATACGTCCAGATTGGTCCCATTTTTGTCAAACTCCAGTTCTGATGATGGGATCCATGAGGAATTGAGGGAACTCCTCAAATATTATAGGCATACATATAGCAATTTTGGTATTTTCATTAACAACTCATGCATTTGCATTCAGAAAGTATAATTTGGGGAAGTGGAACTGATGATTAAGACCACAGATGGCCATCGAAACTACTCAATGAAAAATATTTCACGGGTAGCGATTCGATTGCTTTAATATGGTTGCTAAGCAATTTATGATCGTCACAATGCGTCTGGTAAAGTGGAGCTGATGGTGACTTCACCATCAGCTCAAGTTCTCCTGGTTCTTACCAAGAGAACTCCTCAACAATTAACGTCCCAGCATCGGGAAAAGCAATATTTTGTAACAGGTGATGAGCAGTTGACATTAGGGTTTGAAACGGTATGCTCTTGAGGTGGTCCCATTGTCACCAAGTCAGAGTCTGATGAAGGGATCCCATGAAAGTCGAGGAAAATCCTCTTTGGTAGGCATGTACAGTGTGTTAGTTGAACTCTCTCAAATCAAATGAAACCTATTGATGATTCAAGTGTTTGAGTCCGAGAGTCATCACATACCTATACTCCGACTTTTAATTAGCTGCAGTAAAATAACACTTCTTAATAACTCATTTCGGACTGCATTTAGAGATATGCATGTCAAATAAGTTTTATTTGTTATACTACTCTGTACTAGAAAAACAAGGTTTGGTTGATGGCCGCGAAAAAACAACAAGACGACAATTTCAGATGATGTTACAAAACCGATTTAGAATTTTTTTTTTATTTAAAAGGATATACTTCCAGATTGGTCCCATTTTTGTCAAAATCCAGTTCTGATGATGGGATCCATAAGGAATTAAGGGAACTCCTCAAATATTATAGACATACATATAGCAATTCTGGTATTTTCATCGACAACTCAAGCATTTGCATTCAGAAAGTATAATTTGGTGAAGTAATTTGGTGAAGAAGTTCGTAGGGGTTCTATAGCATTTAACGAATCTCCATACAAAACTGTAATACAGATGAAATTGCGTGATATGAATTGTTTATGATTCTGCCAAAGTGGCCTTTTTAGGCCCCCAGACGATTGCAATGAAACAAAAACTAAATGTCACAACGGTATATTATTATTATTTTTTATTTATTTTATATATTGTGTTTACAATTTTACAAGGACTGTAGGTAATTAAATTTAAAAAATATTAGTTCTGTAATATTTTACGTAGAAAATGTATTCATTACTAACATTTTGGGCCAATAGATGCCGTTCGTGTAACTTGATAGTTAATAGAACCTTTCTATATTTCAAGACAGTTTTGAAAATTGTATGATTCGGATAATTCCGTCATTTATGAACCGCTTTTAATAATATTTTTTTTGTTTGAAAGGAAATCTTGAGGGTGAAGATGGGACCATCCCATATAAACTTGTTCAAGTAGTTCTGATGAGTGGTTTTTGAGTTAGCTTTATTAATAGGTACGTATTATTTCCACTTGTTGTAGGTATGTTGATGGTAATTATTCTGTACAACTTCCTGTCACTGTTATATATTTAGCAAGTAGTAGTATACGAATTGGTGTGGGGTAAAAGTAAAAAAGTAAAAAAAAAAAGCATCCTTGAAAACTTTTTAACAAAAAAAACAACCGACTTCCAACAAAACACTACAAAGTGAAAAATAACTTTAATTTCGGAAGTCGGTGTCGTTGGTTCTGCATTTTCGTTTTTTGACACCAAGTTTTCAAGGATGCTTTTTTTTTTGCTGAATTTTCGTATTGGCCAGTGAGTGACTCTTCTTAAAATGCTAACATTCTTGAAAATAAAAGCAAAAAGTAATTAAATGATTCGCTATTTAAACATTGGGTTAGCAAGAAAAATCTGTAATTTTGACATCGTACCTACTATGTCGTTGTGTTGCAGTAAAAATATGTTTAGCTGACCTTTCAAATCATAGTCTAAACCTACTGCTATCCAGTTTGAACGTGAATCTATTAAGGAATATGGTAATTTTATGAAGAATAACCCTCCCATGTTGTAATTGAGGCTTACAGATGATGAATAAAGATGATGATGATGATTTTGTTTATATTTTTTTTCTTTTTCGCTACATGGGACCATCGAGACAATAATCACATACTCGCCACATCAGAGTTGAGCCGTTTGTTGCGCCACTTGTTCTTCCCAGCGAAAGCACTAAGTGGTAAAGGGCGGGCGTTTTGGGGGACTGTCTTTTGTAATTATGTCGTTCGAAAAGTCTGAAATAACAGCCGCATGGGTCGATCGACCAGGTTAAGCTACGCTTGCCGCGATTGGTCTTTGGATGGGTGACCATGTTTACATATCAAGACTCCTCCGTGACTCGGAAAACGAGTCACGGAGGAGTCTTGACCGACAGACCAACGTCCTGGCTGTCATTCGTGGATCTTCGTCAGCCGTTACGGGTCGTCAGAAGCTTGAAAGTCTGACAACCAGCCTTACCAAAGGGTATCTTATTACCCAGTAACTGGGTTGTGGAGGTCAGATAGACAGTCGCTTCATGTAAAATACTGGTATAAATTTAGCTGCATCTGGTGAGTTTGGAAGCCGACGATGATGACCTAATTGCGTACTTTTATAATAGGTAGGTACCTAGCAGTAGGTACTTAGGTAAATTAACGGGGAACACACACTTCCGTATTTTAATGGTAGGTATTTTGTTTGATAAGTAATTGTTAGTGCATGCCTGTGCTTATGGGGGTGGGACAGCAACTTATGAAGTAGGTGTTTCGTTTGAGTTGTTATTGATTTGTATCATTCGTATACTTACTACCCTTTACTCACCATATCCCCACTCTTATAAAAAATTAATCGTGTTTTAAAATGGACGCCTCTGCCATGTCTGGAGTATTAAGCAAATGACCCTGTTTTAAGGTTTTATGTAGGTATGAATGGCCGAGTGGCTAAATAACAACAGCCACACAGGTGGATCGATCAGGTTAAGCTACGCTTGCCGCGGTTGGTCTGTGGATGGGTGACCATCTTTACGTACCAAGACCCCTTCGTGCCTCGGAAAGCGTTAAGCTGTCGGTCCTGGCTGTCATTCGTGGATCTTTGACAGTCGTTACGGGTAGTCAGGAGCCCAAAAGTCTGACAACCAGTCTCACCAAGGGGTACGTATTGTATTACCCAGTAACTGGGTTGTGGAGGTCAGATAGGCATTCGTACCATGTAAAATATTCAGATCTACAGGAGGAAAAACCGTTGCATGTGCCGTTTAAGATTTTCAGGTAAAATTTGCCATTCATCATCATCATCTGCCTAGCCTTTTCCCAACTATAGGTCAGCTTCCAGTCTAACTGGATGCAGCTGAATACCAGTATTTTACATGGAGCGACTGTCTATCTGACCTCCATAATCCAGTAAATAAGTATGTAACCACATATTAAAAAAAAACACGTTTCTTGTGTGACAGCCTTTAATGTTTAATTTTATTATTTGTTGTCAAAGCGCAAGCGGTCATAGTAGTACCTACACTGTGAGAATTTCAAGTGTTTACCTGTTAGGTACGGTTCAAAAGATACAGCTCTGTGACAGACAGACAGACGGACGGACAGTGGAGCCTAGTAATAGGGTCCCGTTGGCACCCTTTGGGTATAACGAAGCCCTAATAAGAAGGTAGACCCATTTGTTTATACCCTGTATACTTAACTAGGTGTGTTTTGTTTATTACAGTAGAAATATTAATATTCCCAAGTGGTTGAGAAAATTAATGAATAAAACATGTCTAATACATTTACTTGTTCAGCAAATTAACCTACGATTTCCGTTCGAATGGGGTCACCTTAAAATTAAATATACACTTGTGAGTTGTGCTGCCTTATCTTTTTCAGGAATTTCACAAAAATTTACTTCGGAAACCGGCAACAAACTCACACAGTAAATTGGTATAAAGAAGGTAATTTTAATAAATTCACTACTTTAGGTTATTTTTTTCGCTAGATTATATAAACGAATTCGGATTTCGCTAGGCGGTGTGAAGTAGGTCGACTAACTTGGGTGTACGTAGGTACCTAGGTATTTATGCGCAAAATATTTTCTAGAACAGCAGAAAGCTTCTTAGTTCTTGCTCAATTTACTTATACATAAATTAAGATACGGCTTTGATGGTTCATGTAGTAGGCATTGTTTACTTACTGAGTAGTAATTACACTGACACTGTTAACTTAAGAGCATGACGTCAACTTAAATTCCATTTGTTTTCCCTTGTCTATCTTGTTGGCTGCAATTATGTTAATTCGTGTACCTAACTGAATTAGAAGTTCCACTTAAAAGGACAGTTACTCTTTAAGACAGTTCCTTTTAGAAAATTTGCTGTTATTAAAAGAAAGGAGGCAGGCTGTCCACAACTCCACGTCACTGCGCGTATTTTGCTTTGAATAATGTTTCATTTGCAGGAATTGGTATATAACAGTACATCCACATTCCGCCTTATGTTTAAATGCCATGTAACAGAGAGCGAGTGTAATATATGCCATCAATCAATCTGTAGGGTGCTTTAAAAAATCTGCTGTTTTATACATTTTGGTCAAGTAGGTAAGTATTGAACTTTTGTATTAAACAGTTGTTTTTTTTTTTTCGTAATTTCAGATTTGGTCTTTTAGTGAAAGTTGTTCATATTCATGGGTAGAACACCCTGTAAGAATTTGGATGGTGATAAAAAATCTTCCTCTATAATAATATGTAGGTAGGTATAGGTACCTACATTTTATCCCAAAGCTCGTAATTTGTATTGCTTTAAAAGTAATTAAAATACTAAACTTCCTCAATGAGTTTATGTTTTAAAGCTGCGTCCCCACTTATAACATGTTCGCCAAACCAAACTTCTAACATGTGAACAATACCTACTACGACAGGGCAAGTGGTAACGGCCCCGATTTAAAGAGTTTTAGGTCGTAGGTTCGAACCCAGACAACCGCTTTAGGTACTTTGTGTAAATTATTTATCACTACTGCTCTCAAAACGGTAAAGGAAAACATCACGAGGAAACCAGCATGTCCTAGAACCAAAAAATCAAAGACATGGCATATTCATGGGTCTGAGTGGTAGATTACGGCCCACTCCCTTTCACCGCGAGGAGGCCTGTGTCCCAGCAGTGGCACACACATTACAACATTTTAGGCTGATTATGCAGTTTTAGCCAGGAGGACACCCTGATCTGATTTTTAGCACCTGCTATGCTAAAAATAACAAACAGTTGTTTCATACAAAAGTTCAATACCTACACGATCAAAATGTATGAAACCGCAGATTTTTTTTAATGCACGCCGAAAATTTTCTACTCTGGTAGGCGTAGAACCATGACGTGCTGAATGAGTTAATGGCAACAGTTTGTATGTCGATGTCCCTTACACACCCTGTATATAGATAAGTCAGTCGAGATCGCCAGGAGATTCGAGGGTCCACTTCTGCAGCTTCAGAGTACAAATTCGAAATCATGCAAGCCCTAGAGACTTTTTAATCTCAAGAAAATATCGTGAACAAACCTGAAATGAGTAAATGAAATCGCAAACGAGCTGTGATCGAACATGTCCATCAATGCTCGTTATCACTGCTTTAGGTGAAGAGTCCTTACTCCCGCTTTGTAAAATAACAGAATGGTACCTACATTAGGAGTAGCAATATTATATAGGTAGGTGGCAGATCTATGAAATATGATAATTTATGAATTACGATGCTTAACTGACCTCCGAAAAATCCGAAGACATGTGAATGTGACATATACCCACCCGCACTGGGCCCGCGTGACGAAATACGGCCCACTTCCTCTCACAGAGAAGAGGCCTGTGTTCCACCAGTGGGATCATTATTGGCTGATTATTGTTACGATGCATAACTGAGAAATTGTAACTTTTTCACAAAACATGACCATTTTTATCCAATCTAGGATAGATTCATGGCATATCAAATAAAGTGTGTCATTAAAGTAATTAATGAAATAAAACTAATAATTTTAAAGGCTATGTGTATTTGCTCGTCTTTAACGACATTAAACTTAAATTACAGTGCATAAATAGGAAAACGTTATTTACATACATCAAACCGAAGTATATTTATATAATAACTAAGTCGTAGGACACGAGGGGACAGCCAGCTGCCCCTCGATATATTAAAATAAAAGAAGCTCGGTGAGAAAAATAATAATCACATTGATTAGTGCTCTATTACCTACGATTAAGATATAATTTTCAGTGAATGACCACACGCGTTTGGACACTGCTCCAACATAAAGCTTTTTCTGTTATTTGAGGATGCAGGTAATCTCTAAAGGGCCACTAATAAGCATACGCTCAAGGGATATTTGTTAAAACTTATTTTATAGTAAAGTTTAATATTATAAGGGTGTAATTGACGACATAATTATGTAAGCGACGAAATTGAAGACAGTAAAAAATGTTTCTATCATTTTTCCCAGCAAGCTTTATAAATTACTTTTCCGTGTTCCTTAAAACTTAACTCTGCATACTCATACATTTTCTAATCAAATATCAAAATAAAGTATTTGACACAACATCTGATGTAAAATTTCGATGGGCATTTCGTTACATTCAAAGTTATACTTGCACATACACATAATTTACACGAGGAACATTTAATGTTGAAATGAAACACAGTTAGTCAAACATATCTACATATCTCCTTTCATAAATATTCATACTTACTATCGCTCCCAACCATGCAATGACTATTATTTACAACATTATTACCTAACCTATTAGTGAATTGTGCAAAAGCGCTCATATTGAGGTAATAACTGTGTAACTGGTGACTAATTGACTATTCATATATCATTTACAATTAAATAACAATACAAAAATATTACCCAAAACCTAAGGTAACAGAATTGTCATGGATCTTGATTTTATTAAACATAAAGGTGCCTTCAACCTGCGCGTTACTTTGTTATCTACTGTTAACATTGCTTAGAACAATTTTATATTATCTGTTATAACGTGTTATTGACATTTTGTTATCTGAAACATTGAAAACATTTTATGATAAACAGTGGCGAGTGCCAAAAAGCTAGCAGACGTATTCCAAACATATGGTAACAAAAATATAGTGGAATAAATCTTTAGGTGAGGCCTAGGTGTAAAATCACCGTAAGAACTGGCACAAGCTCCGTACCCATTATCAAAATAATAGCTTTCTTTATGTAAAACAAGTGGGAATTTATTGATACTCCAGTTAGTATCATGAAAATGCCTCGTAAATTTTACAAGGCCGTAAACCGAACCACCCAGCGGCTTAACAACCGTTATTATATTACCACTCCGCTCCTTGAAATAATTTTCGTCGTTTGATCTTTAGGTTTCTCGTTATCTGTGTCTAAGTTCAGTTTGGACGATTTAATTTGTTTCCACGTCTCGCCTAGGGCTTTACTGAAGTGGTCGTCGACGCCGCCTTTGCTCGCTGGCTGTACTTTTTCGTTATCTTTTAACCTTGATGTCTGTATTTGCCTCCAGGTGTCACCTAAAGCCTTTGCAAAGTGATCATCTACTGACACACTTGCGTCGTCGACTTCCATAGCAATTATTTTCGCCGGTTTCGGGAGCTCTTCAGTTTTGAACTGTATGGGGCTGCTGGCGCGGTCTTTCATGTTGGGTTTTGGCGCAGGCTGCGGAATTTCTGGATTGTTTTTCTTAAATAAGTTCATGTAATCATCGCCCAGTGAGCGCCGGAAATGTTCGTCGATGACGGGGTCACACATCGACATTGAACCTGAGGAAAAATTTCAACTGTTAACATACAATAAAATCGTGGAACATTGGACAACTGAAAATTTTCATGAAACAATATTATGTATTATACGTATGATAGACAGATAAGACAAGATTTGTTGTACTTATGGGGGGACTTCAATTATAGATAATTCATATCTGAGTTTAAAAGGTCCTTACCGGGCGGCGTGTCATTGCTCTTGGTGATGACTGAGGGCCTGGTATAGGGCGGAGGCGCCGGTCGGGATCGCAAGCGCATGTCTATCGGTGCCTCGTGCTTACCGCCCGGGTACTCTGGGGGCGCTCCTGTAACAAACATGACATCTATTTAGTATTTTGTAATTATTGTTGTGTTTGTAATTGTTTGTTGTTGTTGTACTAACTACATTTTCAGCGGTGCTGCGACAATCATGTCACAACAGCAGTTAGGTGCCTATAGTAGCAAACTCAGTTTTACAACTTTGATACTATTGATGGAAAAGTTTACGTCATCCAAATACAGATATAGAAAGACTACGAGGTATATGTCAAGAAACGGAGATAGGTACTCTAGGTGTAACGGCAACAGCACATCAACAGTATACGTACTCAAAGCTGTTGACGAAAATCTTTGTAGTTGGGTGATTTTGTATACCCAGCAGTTTCGACACTTTCATAAAAAGTTTTTATAAAAAAAAAGAGTGAAAATCATTTATTTCAACATTTAAAATTAGAATATCATTGGTCCCAAACTAGGCAGAGTCGGTATCTTGGACAAAATTTAAGAGGTGCAACATTATGGTAATTTTTAAATAAAATAGAATTTGAAATTGGCTACAGTTAGCCTCATCGAGACTACGAAAAAGGACACTCGAAGAGCCAATGGCATGGATAAGTCTATTACCTAATACTTAGTTGACGCCATAATAAGGAAAGAAAACCTCTATCACAGTGCCAAAACAAATTACCCTCAGTAGGATATAATTATTCGTATTCACG
Organism: Gortyna flavago; assembly: GCA_963669345.1. Lineage (NCBI taxonomy): Eukaryota > Metazoa > Arthropoda > Insecta > Lepidoptera > Noctuidae > Gortyna > Gortyna flavago. The sequence goes on from OY770131.1 coordinate 8,189,554, forward strand.
GTAATTAGATGCATCGTGCAAATATTAAATGAATTTATCATGCCCACTCACGGCAAGCGGAAATAACAGTGAATACCATAAATAACTGAGTGATTAGCAACGAGCCGAAATGCGTCAATTTCAAACTTATCTTTTATTCACAATTCCTTTGATAAACACGATGTTTTGGGAAACTATACCTACAGCTGACTATAATTTACAGACCGTTATTATTTAAAATTAAGACATGTCTCTTTACCAATAAAGAACCAAAGACCTCAGAGCTTTGCATAGTAGACACTCTTATATGTAAGTAGATAGCACAGATAAAATTAGCTTACAAACCTATTTATATGCCCAGTTTAACAATGAAAAATGCTATCATTGGTAAGGAAAACGATTCGTTTTGTTTATAGGAACCAAGCATAAATACTCACCTACGAGCCTTATTCTAAGGTATTGATAAAAATCACACAAATATTTTCTAAGCGAAAGTTTGTGAGTTTGTGTGTGTGTGTGCTTATAGGTTTGTATAGGCTCAAACGGACGGACCAATTTTGATAAAATTGTGTATGGAGGTAGCTGACACCCTGGATTAACATATAGGCTTTTTATCCCGATTTTCCCACGGGATCGACACATATGCGGGTGAAACCGCGTGGCGCAGCTAGTAATACATAAAGTAATAACTATGAAATACCTACGCTTAACGTTATGAAGCCCATTTATGTCGGAATACAAATTCTTAGTCAGAACTATCTCACTTTGTTAATCCTGACTAGAGCAACCCTCAAGGGATTCCACCATCTTAGTTTCTACGCCGAATCAAAACAGAAACTGCGAACTTGCACCAATAATAAAACACAATAAAGTAATTCTTGAAAGAAGGTATGGATTAAGCACTTACGAGTAAGATTGTTTATTTATTTATTTATTTATTAAAACTTTATGCACAAGTAAAAGAAATACTGTACAAAGGCGGACTTAATGCCTGAGGCATTTTCTACCAGTCAACCTTAGGGTGATGCAGAGACAAAACATGGCAGGCGGCATCATGGCGGTTTATCTATTAGAGAAAGGTCTGTTCTTTGTACACGTTCTATATCATAGGAGTCTTATATGAAATATATGTAATTATGTGAAATTGCCAACCGCCCAGATTTTACATCGAATTTTGGATATCAAAGACGAACAACAAACCTAATGCTAAGTATACTTAATACACGTTTTTGAAGAGATTAGGACGGCAAATTTCATTAGTTAGGATTTGTAGGGAATCGGATTTACTAAGAAGTTTTATATTGGCTTCGTCTCGTGGCTCTATCGCGTCCTTGGCTTAGTTACACATTTTGCCAAAGTTGTTTGAAAATCCAATCAAGGTTGTTGAATAACGTCTTGCTTGTTTAGTTAGCAAAACTGTTTACTAAGCAATTCCTATTAAATTTATTTTTCGTTAAATAAACTTCCACGGCCGTGGAACCGTGCTATTATTTGATAACCGCAATCGTTGTGAAGAACACGACGGAAATGGGATTGGATTGGAAGCAATTCAGTTTTTTCATTACGGTAAATAAATTAAAGGTTTTTCTAAAACTTCTGAGATTTTAAATTCTCTCATAGGATTTAGTGATTTTGGTATCAAGGGATTGCGATTTTTTTATTGCGCAGCAAGTCCGGGTTGACTAATGCTAGATAACAGATGGCAATCTGTCAATCTTTAAAATTTTTGGACCTATCCAAACCAGACAACTTTTTTCAGATACTGCCTTGACTAATGCTAGATAACAGATGGCAATCTGTCAATCTTTAAAATTTTTGGACCTATCCAAACCAGACAACTTTTTTCAGATACTGCCACATCCAAACCCTCTATAATCGTAAATATGACTGTAAATATTTCTTACGTTTTCCATTAATAGTTAAATTAGCGGGTCCCTCGTCGGTCTCATCCGACAGTTCTCCGTCGCTGTGCGGTTGCGCTCGCGCAACAGACGCCACGCTGCGCCGCTCGTTGAACGACTGCGACCGAAGCGCCATCTTGCCATTCTCCCTGGAAACAAATTTAATTTATGGAAATTAAATCGGAAGATGCAATCTGTTTTATTTTTGTGTTCGAATGGAATGTCGTCCGAAAAGGCTACTGTTTTCAGAAATGAATTTACTTAGTTATTTTAGAAACGATCGGATACAAGCTTCCGCTATTATTAGTAATTTAACTTAGGTTCCAATTAAAAATATTCGCGCTTTGTAATGTTTAAATGATACACTATTAAACGACAGCTTCTTCCCAAATACACTATGCAAATCAGTTTCAATTTTCGCTTTAAATCAATTAACATTTAAGTAGCTGACAAATAAAAGAAAAAAAACTTTTCCCGGAAATTCCGAATGTCATCACGAATACATGACCAAACATAAATATCAATATTTATTCTTTATTATTGTTTACCTAGGTCTGTAATCTGGCAGGCGCGTGTTCCGTCTCTCCCTGCGCCATTTGCCGGTGAGCTCCTTGGGCTGCGCCCGCGGCGTTTCTGGAGACAGGGTGCGGTCGCCTTCGGATTCCCCGCTGGACGCAGTACTTGGGGTTTCTGGAAATAAATAGTCTATGAGTAAAGCTGGTCTATCTTAGTTATAGGAAATGTTGAAGGGAAGCGTTGATAGTGATATAATTCTTGAATGCTATTTAAGTTCTGACCCACGAGCTCAAATTTCTGTCGATGAGGGGTTTAAAAAAAACAATTTTATCAAAGGCAAACTTGATGTTTTTAAAAGTTCCACCACGAACTAATGCCGTCTATGCTTTATTTAATGAGAAAACCTTACCTTATTGTATAGAAATAAGAGGGACCTCTATAGAATTAAGAGTAAAATAATTGGGTGCCGTCGAGGTTGGACCATTAGGTCCAATTTCAGGTCTTAGTTAAATACTGGTGGTATTCAGCTGCATCTGGTTAGACTGGAAGCCGATCCCAACATATTTGGGAAAAGGCTAGGCAGATGATGAGTTAAGTACCTAATAGCTTTCCTTCCTACGAAGTTAATTGGTATTTGGTTTCAGGCCTTTCCTCACTAGTTTATATACAATCCGATACTATATTTGAACCTGATACTTCTGTAGGTAACAGAAGCTGCTAATAAATTTCACAAATGGGAAATTATATCTGATTAATGTTGGTTGAACCTAGTGTTACATTACTGAGCTCTGAAGATAAACCTGTCACAACAACTATTTCTTATTGGGACCCAGAACAATTTGTAAATAGAAGCAAATAAATAAATGCTAGGTACCTTTCTGGGGAGAAGCAACCCACGGCTGCCAAAGAGGCACATTAAACTTAGGCGACTGTGGAGGTTCCATCGAGAGGAGATTCAAGTTACTCAGCGAAGTCCGAGCCAAGAGAAACAGATAGTGCGGTAGTTCCATCATCACAGCACACAAAATCAGCACTAGATATCAACTGACACTAGTCACATGTCCACAAAATCACAACTAGAACCGTTACAAATGCCACTAATATTCGCAGAAGAAATAAACACAACACCCAAAACGTTCCTTTAGCAAATGTGCTAAGACGATAATATAGACAAGGCTTTGGCGTCCCGGCACAGGTAACACTGAAGGCCGACTGAATAAAAAATGAACTGGAAGAGATTACATTGGAATAAATAAATGAGATGAACAAAAAACAAACCGAAAAGGAAAAAGAGCATCACGCTACATCCACGCGGCCGGACGTTGCGGCGCTTCCTTCGAACCTTCCATGCACAGGATGTTAGTGGAACTACCTGTTTGGCCACATAGCACACACGCCAACATTACTGCGGAGCCCACTCAAAGATAAAGCTTTATGGACTAAGACTTGGAAAGTAGAGAAAAGAGAGCTTTTTGAATAGTAAGGCTAAACCAAATTAGAAGACAGTTACAAAAAAAAAAACTTGAAGAAATCATAAAATATTAAAAACCCAAGACGTCAATTGATTTTGACAACACTAATACGATTGTCACCAGAGCCAAAGGTGAAAGAATTGAGAGCAAATACGGTCATTTGTGGCCACTATCTGAACACAAAGGAACTGATGACATCACACAATTTTGAAGTGAGTGAAGACTTCGCGATATCACACAGAACATTGTTTTGTAATTTTGATCAGTGACCTTATTATCTCCGTTAGTCGGTACGAATATATGCATTCAAATGTGCCTACGTGATGTATTCGTTTCAACAAATATTCAAATATTATCCTTGTTCTCTCGCATCATCTCACCATCATCTTTTTGATTTTATAAACTGAGGTACAAAAATATGTCCTCTAATTATTTACTGATTAAATTACTGAACCTAAAATAATCAACCTGTAGTTGAAACACATCAACCTGTTCGGTCCATTCATGAAAGTGCGTGCGCGCAGGGCGCGGGGATTAATGAACCCCCTTTACTCTTCTCCCTGCCTTTGCGTCTACAACCTTATTTGCTTATCTTTCTTGCAATACTGAACTGTATTCTTAAGACACTAAAGTTTTGATTAGGTTGTGATTTAAGATGGTATAGAAGCTGACGGGTGAGCAAAGAAATTGAGCGTTGTTTCTTAAGTGGCAGTGTTGAATTTTGCTTGCCAATTTAGTGTTGTTATGTTGAATTTAAAATTACGGTGGTTGTATCCTTGAAAGGTTGTGTTTTATTTTTGTTGGAGGTGCGCGGGGAGGGCGAGGGTTTGGACTGTGAGAAGTTGCCGCATCTCTGCAGGCCCGTATAGGCATTAACTTTTTTATTGTCTAATAGAGCGGCGGGCAAAGGTAAACCGACAGGTAGACTTAGGCGCCGTGCTTTAATTATGTCTGAGGATTTCGCCGAATAGAAATGGTAAATTAATAAAGGAATTAACACGGCTATTAGAGACGATGATCAGAGAAAACAATTATTTTTTCTCTGAATAACTTATGTGTGTAAAACGTTCTACGACAAAACTGGGATAATTGTTTGGATGTAGTCCTACATAATGACATAATAAGAGATTTATAGCTAAGATTAAGTATTATTTACTATATTTATGTGAAGTTATCAATAAATCCAGCAAGACAATATTATGCCTGTAAGGTTAGATAAACGAGTTCATTAACTAAAGGTTTACGCAAGGTTTAACCTCAGCAGATGACGTTTATAAACTTATATATGGATTAGCTGGATAAAATGAATAGGTTAAGTTTTAGTCTTTATAAAGAGCGGCCATTTATCTATAGGGATAACGGACACATACTAATTTGACTATAAACACCCACGAATAATGCGTCTAATGATGATCAACCAATTGATGAAAGCAGATTCTTAAACAGAATTGACGAAGGCAAACCGACCGAAGTAGAAACAAAGTCTTAGTGAAGTTCTAAAGGCGGTTCAGACATTAAATGTGAATATGGTATTGAGTTACAAACCTTGACCCATCTCACAGTTTGTTAACTAATGAACAATGACAATAGCGTCGACTATCTGGCAACATACTGGGCAATACATGTAGTAAAATTTAATATTTCATCGACTGATTAGAAGATGAGCCAGCGCCATTTTCAGAAACAGAATTCTAGCAGTAACTTGTACAGTGGGTCTCACGTCAGTGCTAACGCTTATATCTTGAATTGGCCTAGCGTACTACGCAATGTTTTAATGGAATAAAATACCAAATTCCACTCATGCGCGGCCTAGTGTTCCTATGTACCCACAGCACCGATTTTTGTCCATAAGTTGGTAAAATATTTTCTTACTAAAAGTCTCAGGGTGCTTACTCTCGAATATAATTCCGATAGATCGACATTGGAATTGTCAGTCAAACGTCGGGGATTGGCTGGATTCTCTGAGTCTAGCCAATCCCTGACGTTTAACTCGACCAACTGACGTTTGACCAATGTCGATCTATCGGAATTATATTCGAGAGTTAACACCCAGGAGTGGTATAAAAGTTTCTACTACTCCAGCAAAGGAGTACAGAAAGTTTTTCGTGATCTAATCAAGTTTCATATACTACATAAACATCTATCGGTGTAATTGTCACGTAAATGCTTTTTTTTCTTATTCAGCTTATTTGTGACTTGGCTCCGGTGAAGCGGATCATTTGTCGGTCATTGTTGCTCGGGATTCGATTTCTTTGCCACGCTGCTGGCCTAGTATCGATTGAACGAACGTGTAAAAGTTGGTTAAATGAAAATAATATGCTAAACAAAGTGAGAGACAGGAAAGTCGAAAAAAAATACGCAACAGGGGCAATTTTTCTAACATAGGAAGCAGTGGATTATAATATCCTTCAAAATTATTCAGATTGTGATTCATAGTGTGTTACGCAATTAGGTTGCTGGTTACTATTTCAAAATAAATACAAAAAAAAAATTGCCATTCCTAGACATTGGACATTAGGTATTATAAAGCTTATCAAGTACCTAAATAGTAGAATAATTAAGACCCGTTTTACATTCCTTGTATTTAAAAAACTATTAATTCTATCTCCTTATCTCGGACTTGTTTTTGTTTGCCAATTAGTTAACATTTTATGTGGCCTTTCCACACATCGCAGTGAAGATCCTTGACACTAAATAAATAGCAATGAAAGCAACCTAGTCGATCATGTCTATTTTTACAGTAGCAAGTATTAATAACAGCGTCACACAAGCCTTGCAAAATTGCTAATACTTCCTTATAAAGAATAAAAGTACTTCACGATCTATCTGATCCCGTAAAAACCATAATGGGCGTTAACAGGGAGCGAAGACTTTAACGGAAACGCATCAAATCATTTTTCAATGATAAAACGGATATAAAATATTAGATTAAAATTAACAGCAATTTGCGTGTTGTTTTCAATATAAACGGGATAATATTTTAGTAGGGAGGTGTAATTCGGTGGGCGCATGCGCGGTGCGGCCGCCCGGGGCGCCCAACCGTTCTGCTGCGGTATAATGCTCTGCTTAAGGCCCTGCTTATTTGCACGCATATCGATCATTTAAAAGAGAGGGTACGCAGACTAGGCAGACGGCAGAATACGTCTGCGGCATCGTAAAATTCTGCCCGTACATAAATATTCGTTTGAAGTATTCGGGGGTCCCTTTTGAGCAAAGGTTAAGTGACTACCTACGTTCGCGTAATAATACCTTCACTTTGTGCCGAGATGATTTGATGCCTGCCGAGGGGAATTGACGTCGGCTTCCCTGCTAAGTAGGCCTATCGTTGAATTCTGGAAACTCATGCTTTTTAAGTAGAGAACCAAGAAACCGAAGGAATCTCAATCATGATCAGTATAAGCAGTCTTGAATAGAGCTTTTTTGCAACAATGCTGCGGTCACCTTCGAGTCTACAAGTTCATACACCGAGTGACTGCTACCTGACCTCCGCAATCCAATTACTGAGGGAGCTGTACCTCAGATTGGAGCGCTTGTCAAATTTGCGGGCTTTAGGTTACCCGCTACGACCGCTATGCATGTCAAAGGTGAATTAATTTGTATGACAACGAGGGGACATCTTGTTATACAATGCACTAAAACCTAGTTAGATTTACATATCAGCTCTGGTCTTATATAGAAACTAACCGCGTCCCGCTGGGAGAGCCTTTTAACATCCAAGGACAGCAAAGAGTTTGTACCTAATTTAATTTATCCATCAAACAAGATTACTCAACACCACAAAATATTATAGGTCAGTCATTCGAACGTCGAAAATCAAGTACCTAGACAGCAAAAAAAAATGCGAATGATTCCAAATAAACAAAATGCCGCTCATAAGCCGCTACGAAAATAATCCACATATTCGACTAGTGTGAGACATTTTCATAATTTGTTATCGGATTCATATTCATGTAATCACGCATACCTATTACATGAAAACATCAGTGGATTCCGCGTTGCTGGCGCTTGCGCTTCCCTAAGTACATTTATGTATAACTATTAACTGGTTAAAGGCGTCAGTTCCGCATGCCTTAGCAATTTGTGATTATATTTATTTACAACTTGCCAGTCACAAATGAGGAAAATGTTAATTATTTTGTTGTTTCAAAATTGACTGTCTTCTACAAGTCTGCTATGGATAGTGATTCTTTCTGATAGATCAGAGAATTCCCGTGATTAAACACGTTAAAATCTAGTCACAATTAGCGACAATCAATGTCAAAATCTTGTCAAAAATGTAGGGAAATTAGAGGTTTTTTGACAGATTGAGACTGAGATCAGAATGTGAACGTTGTTAAAATTACGATAATTGCCCCTCAGTTCTGTTCTAATGGCATCCAAATTGCCAAATATTAGAAAAAGTAGGATTTTGCATTACAGCATCATTTGAACTCTAGATTACAGCAAAGAACTGATATGCATCTTCTTATCAAACAAAATAAGACATAGAAGTGAATATTTTTATTCATACATTTATAACGTAACTAACAAAAGCCTTTTAAAATGTTCGTGCAGCAAATCGTTACCGACAGAAGCCGGAAAGCCTTCCTTTTAAATTATTTAATTTTATTTAAAATCTCGTTTTCGTTTGCATGAAGCCGCAGCAGCGTCCGTGTCTTGGGGCAGAACCATCAACTTGTTATATTATGCATAAAGGCATTCAGATATTTCGTTTATCGAGGAAGCGCGCGCGCACCACGGAGGCATATTTTACAACACGAAGATTCGGTAGCTGGTAGCCAAGAATAATATTATTTTTATCATGTAAAGTATTTACATATCTAAACGAAAGGTTGTAGGTACATCCCAAAACTAGTGAATTGAGAGTACGACTAACTACGGTAACGCTGCCTCCAGGCAAATAACTATGCAATGTAGCTGTGTTATCTATCAATTAGTTTGCTCTATCTGTTGCTGTTTTTGTGTGATTATCGTGTGTATTAGTTTCATAGCAGTATTTTCATAGGTATTTGTATAATTTTAACAGTTCGCGTCCAATTTATCCATGTTTTGGTACCTACATAATTATGTACGATTATACGTAGTAATCGTAATTATAAATAGGTAACATTTTTATTGTTTTCAGTAAGTTCAGTAAGTTTTCATAGTTTTTAGTAAAGTTGCTGCCATAAGCATTTTTAAAGGCCGATTGTTGATTATGGAAACTTTAGAAATCAATACAATATACATATATAGGTATCAGCTGAATTTTCATGAATTTCCACACGTTTGGCGTGTGCCTACTGCCAATATCCTACCTACAATTGAGTAGTCTCCACTATCGATCGGTTAGCACAACGGAATTTATCGCCATATTTGTTATGACTATAAAGATGACATAACTCCAAATAATTCAATAGTTTGCATTCCTGAATTCATCTATAAATACACAAATCAGAATATAACAATGCTAGTGACGAGCTCATAAAACAGGCGCCCAATAATTCGGTTAGTCAAAACAGATTCGTCTATCGATGGCTGACATAACATGATATTAAAGACTGTTTACAAAACATGGCTTATTGTCTGAAGACGGTTGTAAAGATGTGTTGAATGATTTGTTTACATAACAAACGAAGTTAAGCCCGGTACAGTTGGGAAGGCGGATGTGTGAAGCGAAAGTACGGGAAGCGCCACCAGTCATTCCGCATTCCATTACATGCAGGCTTAAATGTTGCACTATTATTTATGATTGGCGATAGGTGCAGTTTTATAGCTAAACGTACCTATCAACTCAAGTGGACGTAATTTATTTTATGTCCCTATCAATTGAAGCTGTAGGTAATTAGCATAACTGTTTTATTATTGTCTATTGGTTGGAGTAATGTTCTAACTTATTAACTATATTTTTTTCTCTACCAATTAGTAGACGTACGTAACTATTTTACCTATATTTAAGTTTTATATTGGGTCTAGCTAACGCATTTTCTTTAGTGACATACTTATTAAGGTTTTAATTAGGTATTATTCGTTGCCATATTTCTGCAATTACCTACCTATTGCATTCCTTTACGTTGCGTTTTTATTACGCATTTCGATAACCTATTACGTGTATATTCAATTCTAATTGAATTCAAATCGTGACTCTTTGCATTTGTTTCGGATTGCTGCATTTAAAGAATTCGCGGGTTTTTATTTAAGTGGTTAATTAATGCGCACGTTTTTAGATGTTAACGAGAAGTCAGATTTGAATCGGTTAAGGCTGTTTAATGCCAAGAACTTATAAACTTGTCTAACAATGAGATCAAGGGACGAACGTGCGAACGTGAATCTAGTACGTAGAGACTTATGTAGGTTGAATAAAAACTTCTCACCGACATCTGGGAAAATATTTCCTTTATTTCACACTGAAAAAGTTCACAAAGAATATTGCCGTTGTACAAATCAAGTTTTGCATAGGTAATAAGGCGGTTTTATCTAACTAACCATAATACATACAAAAAATCAATAGCTTGATGTTACTTTGATACGACTAGCGCCCTCTGTCGTGTATTAAAAATACCCAGAATCCACATTTCGGGTAAGCGCCATCTAGTTTCACGAAAAGTAGAGGAAACAGGCTTTAGGGGCAAGTTGAAACATGCCTCGGAACATTTAGTTCGAATAGTTTCAAAAAGATGGAGGCACTATCGATAGAGGACCTAAAAAGGAACAGTGGGAAACCGTTTTCGTGTACTCATTCTACTCATCGACTGATAAGCGTTATTGTATGCTTATGGCAGTAAAACGGGTTGTTATAATGCACAGCTGCTATCAAATTACTTTATAAACAGTTCCCTTCCACTTTTCAAGTCAATATGGAAGCTATTAAGCCAAGAATTGCAAGCAAATTAACCTCTTTTTCACATAACTTAAAGGAATTTAATGAATAATCATGACTTTCAACAGAAAACACAATTAAATATTAATAAGATCATGGAAAATCTACTAGGTACGGAAGAATATCTTAACTGCTTGGGTCCGAATAAAAACTTACTGCTTGACGCAATGCAAAAGGAATGCTTGAATGTTAATAATTTACTTATTCGCTCTGTCAGGTTTTCCTTACGAAGTGAACAGAACTACGAATCATGCCAATACTATATCTCGGTAGGTATGTGAATTCATAAAACATCTAACAAAATTTAAGTAAATATGGAAAAAATAAAATGGACCACATTAAAAATAAGGCGTTACCTCTACACCCTATTCACAAAATGTTAACACAACACGTAAAAACTTAGACATAAAAAGTTTCAGTGGCAAGGCAAACCTTGACAGCATATAGGAAGGATCAGTGCAAGCAAAAAAGTAATTACTAACCACCCAATAGTTTACGCTCGAAATTAGTAGTTAGCAGAGAAGGCTACGAAGAGACTTCTACGCTTAGAAATAAAATAATAAGCAGCAAATACCTACCAACATTGTGATTAATTTCTAAGTCGAGATTACTCCAGATTAGCTCAGTAACAGTAATGTAAATAATATTAAAACATAGTAGTGTGTAAGTACAGCATTAAATGTAGCCACCCTGGTGTTTCAGCCGGAGCATGACGGATAGTCAACGGTGCTTGGTTGCATAACCAACACTCCGTCCGTGACCTTCCGAGGTGTATATGTATCTAAGATAGTGTATGGACCCACGAATAAGATGGACTTTACGTTTAATTAAATAAGAATATAAGGAACTCTATCTCCCTCTCTCTCTTGCAGTCGCTCCATGGAAAATACTGGTATTCAGCTGGGTTAAACTGGAAGCCGACCCCAACATAGTTGGAAAATAGGGCAGATTGATTGATAAGGAACTCTGGATTTTTTGTTTTTGCTACTCAAAATATGAGATTAATTCCGGTCTGATCCCCTGAGCCCCGCCCCCCTCCTCCACCCCCCTCCTCGATAGCATAGGTAAACTCGGTAAACTACATACCGAATACCTAAAAGATGATAAAGGCATTGCTGAAAGATACTTATGGATGGTTTTCAGGATGAAAGACGATGTAGGTAAGTATAAGAATTACAGCAGATTGATGAAATATTTAATAGCACGGATAGGAGGACTACGACTGATTTATCAGAAAAAACTGAAGATGTGGAGATCAAGTTTTAAGAGAGGATAATCCCTTTTTTAAATGATAGCTTTCAAAAATGGAAGGCAATCAAATGAATTGTTAGATATCAGTGGTAAAAATGTGGTGTCGGAAAGTCAAAAGTGCTTCGTTCGGAGGTGACGTAAGTGACCAAATGTTACGTAAATGCAATTAAGAATTTAAGAATAAATCACTGACGATGGGCCTAGATTATTATTGTTTATTTTAGTGGAATCCAGTTAATGATATACGTAATTAAACATAGATCAAACATAAGGTCATCGTTGTGTATTCAGATCACGTGAATATGCCCAATTATTTAATTAACCTCATTTCAACTATTTAATTTAAACTAATATTTTGTCATGATTTAGGAGATGCCTGTTTTGTGCCACAAATCTTTGTTTCACATATATAGTTCTATTAGATGTTCTCAGTAGCTACTTGGGATCCATTTATCAGGGTTAAGTTAACATTAAAATTCAGTCATAATTAACAATGTCGCCTCCAAGGTAGCTGATAGAGCGTATTTTTTTTATATGGAAGCCTGAGCGATCAGTCACAGTACCTAGGTAAGTATAAAGTGCCACGCATACCTATCATGATTACGGACTTACCGACAATACAATGGAACGTCAACTCTGCTAATTGTGCGCCAGAGTATAAAAAAGCCGACTAACTGCACATCAACTACTGTTAAACGCGGTTGAAATCATTGTTTGATGTTGTTTTGCAGTAGTTAGGTACTCACTACCATGGATTTTCTATGAAAATGGAAGACGTTTTAAATTGTGCACCTGTCGAAGGAAGCGAGTGATATATGAGAGGAAAAACTCTCTTTCCCTATGATAGTTTTAGGCTGATAACGTAGGAGCTGGGGTTGATAGGTCTGCGTACAAACTATTTCCCTTAATATTTTTTGTCAAATTGTTGGTACTTACTTATAGCATTTCTCCAGGTAGACACTATGAAGTGAAGGTTATGTTTCCACCTCCTACTGAACGATCTGGGAAGCCTTGTATGTAGGTAGATCCTTAAGTCGTCGAGTGATAGATCAGATGGTTTATAATTTTTATGGCTTTATTAAATGCCAGAAATAATCCAATCTGTAGCAAAGCCTTCGATCAAAATGGAATAGGTAATCCTATCATAAACAGAGAAACGCGATTTCTAAGTTAATTCGTTTAAATCTTATATTAGCTTCTAAGTTTCAGAGAACATTGTTATTTGATTTATTCAGGTCTGCTCCCCTGAATCCTCCTCCACCCCCCCCGCCTCGATCTCCTGCTAGTTCTTCTTAGATTCTGTTTTAATCTCTGTCTTATCCACTTTATCTAGGTTACTCTTTTTGACAGGTAGGTAAGTACAGTCAGGCGAAAATAAACGTACCATGTAAACGAAATAACGAATTTATATTGAAACGATCCATATTTGAATAGGTAGTTCTATGTAGAAGTCATTCCCGAGGCTTTCACGTATAGAACGCGAAGTTTCATCAAACGAAGTTAGGTAAATATTCAAGAGATTCAGCAATATAATGCTAACACAATTTTCAGTAGTTGTTAAATTTAAACTGTGAACAAAAGTAGTTTGAAGTTGTGTTGGAATTTGGGTGAATCAACAAAATACAATGCAATGTTAATTTTCCTATACGTATGAAAAACTCCATGTCGTATTGTGTATTATGTAGGTATGACCTGTTATAGCAAACCTACAAAAACAGGAAATGATAATGGACTTATGATAATGGTTCGAAAAATATTTATTATTATTGTATCGAATATTTTTTTTGGATAAAGAAGTAAAGTAGTAGATACTTAATTAAATGCTAAATATTTATTTTATTTGACTCTTAACTGAAGAAAGGTGACAGATAATAATGAGAGCAGACAGCCCTAAACATAACAAAGTTGCAAAATATTTTGAATTCGTTTCGAGAGGCAGACGAATACACTCGGGCAGGTAGTCTCCCAACCCCGCTATGTATGCGGCTAACTTATTATTACATAACATAACATAGCACCACGTACATTCGTGTATCGGTACGTGGCACAGTGGAACGAATGTATGGGAGCGGTTGGACGTAGACATGTCCGAAAAATAAGAGTAAAATTATGACAAACTAATGATGCCATCTTATTCGATTACTTAATGCCTTCATAAATTGTGGTGATGAATTTCTTCATAACTCCCATATTTCGGGAGTAATTTGAGAAAATGTGAAATTTTACTATGAAAATGAGTGTATCGAGCTCTCTCCCTCCTGATTCCGGGCTTGTTTCAAGTAGCGGTCTCTAATATCGTAATGCTATTACTAAGAGCTATATTTAATACTAAGACACATAGTGCGCCAAATGTGCACTTTCTGGGATAAAAGGAAATGAAAATTAAAAAAAAAAAAACGTTTTTTCCCCATTTGTATTTACTTTAAACCGCAGACAGACTTATTAAGAGGTCTATAAATATATTATATATATACAGAAATATATATTAACAAAAATATTCACAAGAACTGATGAGAGTATGACTTTTAAGTAAGTTGATAATAAATTACCTAGTTTCATTAAAAGTACAATAAATAATTAAGATGTAAGCTCTAATTTACTAAGTTACACATTTTAAAACAATAACATCATTTAATTATCTTCGTCATCATCATCATCATCAATTAATTCAAATTCAGAATCGATGTCCGCTAAATCATTTATGTTAACAAATTCGATATCACTTTTCTCAGAATCCGTAAGCTCATAAAATTCCTTAAAAGAAGATTTTTTTACAAACTTATTTCCTTTTGGACGGATACTTGTAACAAGTGGATCAGAAGACAGTAAAAGATTGTGCATAATATCTTCATTGCATGAGATACTGCTATGCTTTCGAGAATGCCCCTCTCTATATTTTCTAAAATCTTTATTTCTAGCCTCAGATGCCTCTTCGGATAGAAAATCAATGGGCACAATTGACATGTTCTGAACTATGTCTGGCCCATGCATTAAAATTTTATGAAGTGAAGAAGGCATATAATACCATGGGTATAACTCCACGTAAAGCTTAGCAGTATCAAAGCAGAACTCTCGGAATTTAGTTACGTTGATCTTCTCTCCTGATGAAATACACTGCAAGATCACACAGATTTTTCTTAAAAGCATAGCATCTATTCCGGTCAGTTCAGCAGATTTAGTGTAGTTTTCAAAAAATCTCCTTGCCGAGTTGCCATTGTTGGTGGATCCACTGCCTTGTTTCACAACATCGAGAAGTAAGCCCGTTTCTCTTCTTACAGCCTCTTGAACTCTTTTCTTCCTGTCATCAACTTGCCTTTTTGCTATATCACCCCTTACTTGCCATGATTTTATGTCTAATTTGTAGGAAATGTGTAATAAGCATTCCATTGAGCGAATCCAAGCGTGAAGGGTGCTTAAGCTATATTTATACATGTCCTCGTTTGCGTGTTTATCTTTGATTAACTCTAAATTATTCATTTCTTTAGGACAAGCCTTGCATATGTCACACACTGAAGCTGCTGTATTGGATATAATGGAATGAATTTTACCATCAATCATTGTCAACAGCAGTTGGTGTTTGACACTAATTCCATCAGTGATGGTGGATGGAGTTAAGGCTTCAATCTCTGCTTCGATTTCAGCCATCTCTCTCTGCACATTTTCTTTGGTTTCCTTTATAAACTTAAACAATATTGGCCGGCAAAATGAAGTGGAAGATGGTCGCTCGTTTTCCCAAATTGTTACACCTTTTGAGACGAGCCGCAGTGGTACAAGACTAATCATAAAATTACTAGCAAGATCGATTTGCTCATCTTCACTCGTCCTTTGATGATAAATGCTTTGGCTAGATGATCCGTCAAAACCCCATTTGCTGGTCAATACGAGCTGTTGATTGGGATCAACAGGGGTTTCTAACGACCTAATAAGTCTTCTTGAGGTTAAATCCATCAAGGCTTGTAATTTGATTTTTGCAGAGCTCTCTGTAACTGTGAGATCTTCTTTGGCCGGATAGCACTTAATTTTTTCTTTAACCAACATGTAGTAACTCGGGTATTGAAGAGCTCCTTCTTGAGTGTTGAAATCCCGAAGAGTGTTATAGCGCCATTTCGATAAGTTCATCGATACATAAAGAGCCAATGCCTTCAAAGGGGATATTTCCCGTACCTGAATTGATTTACCTTCAATGAAGGCTTTGATTTTTGAGGCCTCTTCTGGATTCTCCGTCAAGTATTTCATAACATAAGCTGTATCGCTTTGTCCTGCCTTTTGAAGCGCCCTTTCGGCCGAAAACATAATTTCAGCGCTGCTACTGCTGCATGAAAGACTATATTCAGTGTGTCTTCTTTTTTGCCGGTTACTAAGGTCCTCAAAAGATTTACGAGGACTAGGATGTGTACAAGTTGAAGCATCAGATTTAGCAGGAGAAATTATGGGCTCGATGACGTCACTTATATTTTCTGTAGAAGGTTCCATATTTTCATTCTGTAATTCCGGCCATTGAATTGCAGCCTGTAGCCAAATCTCATGTTTCTTCCGAAACTTATCTGTGCTTCTTCCAGACTGTGTCCATTTTGCATAAATGCGGTAGCAAAATCGACGACACCAGTCTTTTAAACTTGTTTCAGCACTTTCACATAACTGAACACAACTGTTATCTTTTAAAACACTGAACAAATAGTTAAAGTCGCGTAAATCTTTATGTGCGCGTGCGCATAAAGCAACGTGAATATCAAGATTTGTATTAAAATTTGGAAAATACATTGCGAGATTAGCTTGGATACAACGAGGTGTAAATCAACACTGATTTTAAAGTTACTAATAGTGACCTATTTATATAAAATCCAGGTATCCCAGGTATCCTTTGTTAAATATTGCAAGGTAATTAGTTATTGTGATAATTAGTAAATGATGCATGCTAAATTAGTGTATTAAGAGCCATTTAGTAATTAAATAATAGCAATGTTCTTATCAGTAATCATTAGTGCATCAGTTTTATATGTAAACCTTAAGTCCCTAATTATATATCCTAATTAGCTTATATCTTCTCTAATTGGCTGCTCAGAAATGTTATTGTAATAAGGTAAACCTTTAGAAAAATGGTTTTAATCAACAAAATAAACAAAAAATAAAAAAATTGTGTTATAAAATAAACATCACTCTTTATCCCAGAAAGTGCACATTTGGCGCACTATGTGTCTTAGTATTAAATATAGCTCTTAGTATTACCATTATGATATTAGAGACCGCTACTTGAAACAAGCCCGGAATCAGGAGGGAGAGAGCTCGATACACTCATTTTCATAGTAAAATTTCACATTTTCTCAAATTACTCCCGAAATATGGGAGTTATGAAGAAATTCATCACCACAAGTTATGAAGGCATTAAGTAATCGAATAAGATGGCATCATTAGTTTGGCATAATTTTACTCTTTTTTTTCGGACATGTCTACGTCCAACCGCTCCCATACATTCGTTCCACTGTGCGTGGCAGCCCTGACATGCTTCGATCAATTCAATCGCAACTATAAGGAGATCCCTTATGTGGATTCAAATGTTGGTCTAATGTTTCATACAACGTCCAACCACGCATACGAATGGAATTCGGATAAAAAACGTATTATCATAACGCCTAATGAAGCGGAGAAAAACGTCTCAATTCATAAATGTCGCTTATAATCGGGCGAACTCACTAGATAAATCATTCTAAAGAACTTTCTACGATTTATTATCGCCCATGGCACGTAAAAAATACTATTTGGTGTAAAAAATGATGTAGTTCCGGCGTCACGACATTGCACATTGCATCACCGCGGCCACGGGCGTTGTCTGGAATCCATGCATGTTTAGTGTCTGTCTACTTACTGTTTATTAAGAATTTTATTATCTACAACGAATACAAACTGTGCATTCCTGATGGCGTAAACATCCAAGTATTCGAAGAGACGATAACATGACTATACGAGAGGTCAAGTGAAAAATCAAACGCCTCCGAAGGCTATTAACATTCCTTACTTATTAATAAGTACGAGTCGATGCGAGGATCAAGTCATGTCGCAGGAATCGCGGAACGAATCGGTAATGGGCATCACGCTCAATGCAGGTCTTAAATTCGTTAATACACACAAGAAGACGTGCATACATAACTAATGTATCTAAAGTTTACTAAGGGATTATTATTTTTCTCTACCCGAAGTCACGGACAGTTTACTAATAAGGGTTCAAAGATTTGGAAGTGTTTTCCATGTTAATAGTAATTTGATTCGTTTATGAATCTATGTAGTCGTCCTTTGTTGACGTCCATCACGATTCACGAATGAATATTACAATAAAGTGTCTCCAACCAAAGCGTCATAAAATATCAATTCGCGTTCAATGTCACACAAACGGGTCAGTTCAGCGTACAGCTACTTATTTTTGTGTATGATATTTTCGAAATATTCTTTCATATACATGTGAACGTGATACGTACGAGCCGAATTATGTGATAATAATACAAAAACGATTGTAGAAATTTCATTGGCTTCTAGTTAGCAGCCTCTAATAGATCATTGTAACAATATGCGAGACGGCCCGAATAGCTGGAATAGCTGCACTCTCGCTTCGCTGCCAACGAAATGGAATCCGTTGCCATTAGAAATTCTACTGTACATGATGACTTCATTGGTATCGGGATTCCTTCAGAGCGTGCCGTGTCCACCCGCCTCAGGTGTCACAGTAACACGCATTCACATTTTTTCCGACCACTATCTACACACACACTACTCTTGGAATTTATTAACTATAAAAGCTTTCATATTTTAATTGGGTATCGGTATGAGGTAGGTATCATAGAGCATTACGCAGATACTAATCATCGTTATTTATTGTTTTGTTGTAAGCACTTCGCAAGTCCGCAGTTATATCGGGCGGACGAAAACAACTATGCAAAATTTTAATTTACGATCTCCGAAAATAATATTCGTACTTACAACAATAGTGATCAGTGATTGCATACCGTCCTAAGAATGCTCGTAACTGTAGTCCGCAACGCAACCTACATTCGGCATTCTTTTCGAAACCGTAACACGCCGCCTCTGCGTTCCGGATATACTCGTTCATGCCACATTCACCCCAATATCTTTAGCAATAAAACCTATTTCAATTCGATACATGTGATAGAATGCCAGGTATTGCATTTCTAGAGAGCTGTAAAACTACATACACAAAGTAATGTGCGATTGATATGATAAATTGATAACCGCCTCTAGATTTCCAAGTTATAAAATATGCGTAGTTTTAAGCAAGTATTGGGCGTAACCCATTATGTAATCTTTTGAATATTTAAGCTAGGTAAACTTGAAGTGGTGTGGTGTGGCCAAGATAACTCAATTGTTGGCTAATTATTTACGGCTTTATAGGCTTTGGGCCTAAATTAAATGTTTCCCTACTCTTATAAAACAGTAGGCACTTATCTACTTTTTTGTAAGCTGCGTTTTACATAGAGTAGCGCGGGCGCAGCGTGGTTGTTGCTTACGAGGCAGCCCTAAAACATGAGCCGTGCCAATTTGTTGGTCAGTAGCGAGCATGGTCCGACCAAATTCCTGAACGCTTTCTCTGGTGCGAGTGGTGCTGGTGGTGGCCGGGCCACGCACACGCCGTGCTCGTCGCCTGCGCACGCAGACCAACGAAAGTGAGCGCCAAGCCGCGTGCGCCCGCGCCGCTGTCATCGCGTTGCATAATTATCCGCGATCCAACCATTGTTTGTAAACACTCAATAAACAAGAACACATCACATAAATTGCGTGACCGTATTTTGATTAGATAGGTACTTACGTGTATCAAATCTGCATAGTTAAGTGGAATTAAAATTACACATTTTTTATCTGTGAAATTCCTCAGCCTAATTGTCTACATGATAATGTAAAGAATACCTACTACGTAAATGCCTGTTTAATAATTTTACTTATTTTAATTTTTTTTACAGTGCCCATTCGCTATTACGGGGGATAATAGGTTGCAATTAGGTCCTAAGGATGTCCAGTAGGTATCGTTCTAAAAACCCGTGTAATGCCGGTATCGGTATCCAGATATTTGTCAGAGGGATTCAAGGAAAGCCGGATGGGCTGCCGGATTGTGGGTCGGCGAAATTCGCGCGGGACGCGTTTCACGTCGCCAAGGTAGATTCTCGCGGTGGCTCTCAGAAAGCTCTGCTTTCTCATCGGGGTTTAACTCCATTGTTAAAGTATTCTTAGAGAGAAAGGCTTATTAATAATCGTTCACGACTTCATAATAATTACGGCCAATGTATGCGAAATTCGATTTTTTCCACATTTAACCCGGATGTGACGCTCGAGTCCGTGTAAGCAAGAAAAAATTGGTCGGCGTGACCGTCATATTCAGACGGTCATTGGCGAGGAAGCGAGGTTTAATCGTCAATGAAGCCTTTCATCGCGAAACCAGTCCAAGTAGATAAACAATAGTATCCTTTGTGAAACGATTGTCGGTCCGAATCCGCTTGAAGAAACAGTTCCGACAAAAAGTCGAATTATTTGCTATTCGGTAGAGTTGAACGACACAGATCATGGAAAGCAATGATTATTTTTAAAATGGATATTGCAGAGGAAAAACCGAGATGCAGTCAAAACGGTCAGTTGAACTGTACAAGTTTCTAAAAATAAATGAATATAATAATATATGAGGAGCTATAGATTCCTTTTCTTGTAGAGCGACTAGCACGCGACGGTGTCGTTGGATGTCTATTAAACAATGTCAGGTGGAATCTGGAATGCGACCCGCCTACAAGGCCGCGTGCCATCATCCATCTACCATCATCTCGCGTATAGGTAGTCGATATTCAGCGGACGCTTTATCAACTTTTATCATATTCGTTTTGCTTGCTTTATACTATTTTCGTTCGTTTGTAGAGATGTATCGTCATCGTCAGTGTAAATCACCCGCTTCGCGTTCCTATAGATCTTTCGTCCTCGTTTTTTAGAGTTCGGTAGTTGCACAAACGTTAAAAACCAAGGTAAAAATGTCCCTTCGGAACCAACCAATCCATAAATAAAAATGTTAAACATAAACATTTACCGAAGCTGTCTGAATCGCTTGCAGGGTACGCGGGACACGGCTGCACCATCGTCGCAGCGCGCGATAGCACGTCCAGTGCTGATTCCACCTTCTCCATGTTTACCTGATACAATAAATAACACACAGTTTTAGTACGTCGTCTTGTCCTATTTACATAACATAGAATTCGAGTATACAAAAAGAATATTACATGTAGATCAATAGCCATATCAGCGATTGAAAATGAAATCATTACGACAATTTTCAGACAGCTTACATGAAAATTAAACGTTATCCTGACAAAAATTACAATCCAATATCATCACAGATATTTTGGTTCGGAAACGATATGTCGTCATTATTCATTTAGTCTAAATATTTGAAGGAATTCATGTCTGGCAGCGCAAAGCTGTTTGGCTTGGAGTTAAATATCGCAGACTAAAAGTCATAAAGGCATGCGAATACCAAAGCGGCGGAAATTCCTCACGGCACGTAAACGGCTAGACGGTGGACAGACGTGCGTCGAGTCGTACGAACACCACGTAAATAAGAGGGAGGAATCAGATGATCAAACAAAGAGTTGTGAAACGTGGCAATCGGCCGCATACCGCGACCGCGCCGGGAACGAAGCCAATGGACCACTGTATCGCAGATCAGACACTAACGCTTCGCCAAAATATTAGCATTTCATCTTTAAAACAGGCAACCACTGGTTTTTTTGTACGAGTTAAAAATGAGCATACATGTGATCAGTGTAAATGTGGGCGATATTAGAGTTGAGAAACAACAAAGAAACGATGGATGGATTGTGTAAAAGTTGATATGTCTAGAAAGGGGGTGACAACTGGAGCTGACTGCTAATAGAGATGTGAGGAAGACATTGTGTTTCGGTCCCTTATAAATTGGAATCAATGCAGGAGGATGATGGCATACCTAATGATGAGTGATTGAGATTCTTATGAAGTCAACAAAAAGGAACTTTAGCCTTAAACACACAAATATTCCAGTTATTCGCGACAGTGTTAATTAATAATGAGCTAGTTAAGGCGATATAATTAAAAAAATGAATGAAGTACTTACTGATTACGCTACAATTCCGAGTGTCTATCACCATAAGTTTTAAGAATCAATAACTACAGATAGATAACGAGGAAAACTCAAGTGGCGTTAGCGAGAAACTAGGAAATAATATCAGAACAACTGAAGATAAAACAACATTTTAATTAGTTGTTTTGTTGTTTGTATGTGTGTGTGTGTGTATACCAAAAGGATTGGTACCTACTTGCTACTTACCTACTAGTTTATAAGCAAGTAGTAGGTATTTACTTCAATCACCTCTTCACCGATGAGCTTGAACTTTATAAGCTCATTGCAATATCTATTTTAATGCAATTGAAGTACCAGAACATTCAATTACAAGTTTTATAACGTCTTTTTGTCTAGTAGTGCGCCATATATTAGTGATTAACGAGGTATTCACGACCGTGTGTGACTTCAATCTTACTTAATCAGTTTAATGATTGATGAGTCGCATATTTTGGACCAGATTTCAAAACTATGATCATAATTATAATTATAATTTGGCCACCATAAGAACATTGCGTATTATTGGACAACACAGACCAAAATATTGTGGTAATAATAAACGAGATTCGCATAGTTAAATCTGCATACCAAGCAACATATTTTTGTGGCGGTCATGCCAACCAAAACAAATAGACAACAATGTCATTGGTTAATTAACTGAATACCTGATAATCAGTAGTAATATAATAAAAAGCAGTAAACCGACTGTAATTAATGATACTGAAGACACAATAAGGCGAATGAAGCGAAGATGCGCATTCCCTGAGTAGCGAGTACTGTATATAATTAATAAACAAATGCCACTAACGAATCTAAATGGAGGTTAGATTCCTGGAATGTGAAAATAATGACATTACATTTAAAAGTAACGTAGCGTGCTGTTATTTTCGAATAAGTTACAGAGGTATGGAAGAAGGGAAGGGTAAACAAAACATTGGAATGACGAGTGATGCGATGACTACGTTAATGATGAGGAATTTGGTACATTAACCACAATAGAATTTTTCTGGCCGGAGGCGGAGTCACGAGTACGGTCAGTGCTGGTATGTCGGTATACACACGTCGAATGGATCATTCGACACATAGTCAGATGGTCACGAACCCATTCAACGGAACATGGAAGTTGTAATGAAATTTGACACGTAAATTCCATTAAAAAGTTACCTACTTGGACATAATTTTCTCGGTAAAAATGTTGATCCAGAGCTTGAATTCTTGAAGCATTACTTGCATTAAGTGAATCAGAACTGGCTAAAGTGGCTAAGATATATTACAAATTATAATGTATCCAACATTATAATTTGTAATATATATTATGAAAGTAAAAACACGAAAGCAATGAATGCTTAGTTTGTCATTAATATTCCCTAAGACCACTTTGTGGTAAAAAAAAGGAATTTGAAGAATTGATAGAAAGCGCTAATTCAAGGAAAACTAAATTTGCATTACGGTAAAATGTAATTTGTTAATGTGCAAATAATATTGATTATTAGGATGAATTAGGGTGTAAGAAGAATAGAAGACCAAGGAGACGATGGATGGATTGTATCGAAGATGATATGACTAGATAGGGAGGACTACTGAAATATATGAAAATAGACATGCTGCGCCGCTCCCAAATAAATTGGTCGATCATATTAGATATTTTTTTAGTATAGACAGAATGATTAGTGGTTCTAACAAAAATATGATCAGAATGAAGTACCAATAAATAACTAAGGATGGCTGTGTTTACATTTACTACAGCAGCATTTCAACATCTGCGGAGACTTATTATCTAGAATATTATAACCTTTTATAGTAAATAAATAAAAAATAATAACTGCTGCTAGACAGAAAACAATTACAGACAACATTTAAATAAAGAGAACGTTAAAGAAATACATTTATATTGTGTTGTTTATACTACAGTAGTATATTCTATTATATTGCATTCGAGCGTGACGAGAACAAAAAAGACATTGGATTTTGACCATGTATTACAAATTGATTTGTTAAACACATCGTCAATTACACGTAGTGTCTGAAAGCAACAAGTAACAATGTGAGGAGCAATACCAATTAATACAACCTAAATTGTTATCACCTGCCAGTATCCAAACGTAAACCACATGGTGGTCGAACCTTGACATTCCAAATGCTAAAAATAATAATCTATTTCAGTTTTAACGTAAAACTTTCGAAACTATGCCTTAAGACTAGGGGTTAGGGTTATGTATGGACGGTTTTAAGTATTCTTTTGTCGGTTGGCCCGCATTTGGGGTGAGGCGTATTCTTTTACGACGGTCGCTACCCCTGCTGTGTTCGAGCGCACGTGGCTTGGGGCCGGGATACCGGCAGATGTTACTATTGTAGGGTTGCAGAGCCCCCCTCGTGTATTGTCTATGCTCCCAAAAAGTAACGCTGCTGCTTCGAGTTTGGAATCATTACGAGTAAAAATACCGTTACCGATTCTAACTAGGTATACAATTACGTTAACTATGTTAATTTGTCTTGCAGTCTCTTCTGTCTAATTAGGATAACTGAACTAAGAAACTGTTAAATGAGTTACATGTATTTTTAAACAGTTATCTTTTTATATTAATGTTTTCCTGGATATCAAATTCTTTGTGTGTTCAGTTCCAGACAATCAAAATATTTGACTGACTCGTCACGTGGTCTGTTAGAGAAATTGTTTTGATATGTATACAGGCACATTTAGCCGTAACGATTACTCACACTATGATAATTCGAGAGTAATTTGAAAAGTCTAGCGTCGTTTAGTTCTAATACAATTGATGGAATCCATACGGGGTCACCGTCAACATTGGTTAATCGGGCGACGTTTATCGTGCTCTTATCACGGAGTGCGGCCGCTACATGCGCTTGTGTGGGAATAGAGCGTTTGTACGCCGCGTACGGTCGCATTCCACACTATTATGTTCGCGAGATTCCATGCCATGTAGCTTCGCTGAATACCTTGTTGCCTTCGCTCTGTATAGCGGCGAAATTTTTTGCATAGCGCGCTCGCAAATCAAACCGGTAGGTAACTAGTCATTACATTACATTACATATAGCATAGCAGCGTAGGCACTTAGATGATGGTGGATCATGTTGTATGATAACGAATGTAAGCATATTATCACTGACGTTTAGTCGCATAAGCACTAATATACTTATAGCTAGTCAATTGTTATCAGCTTTTTATTTGTTTATGAGGTAGGTAGGCAGTATCAGGTTTAATTAAGTATTGAGGTTGCCACAGGTACCTACCTTCGTTTTAAATATCTTGTCGTACATTTAACATAAACAAGTTAAAATACTATTTAACAGCTGCCGAAACTACCTACGTTACGCACAAATGATTTCTACAAATTTTTTAATTCTAACACTACAAAAATAACAAATATACAGTGGGTACTTACACAATGTATGTTTTTCCCACGATGTTCTTCAATGATACCAATGGAAATGTTGTTTCACACAATATTTATAATTTTAATCAATGAGCACGGCGTAATGTTAAAGTTTGTAAATTTGATAGCGTTCTAAACAACTGAAACCTTCATGACAATGTTACAAAACCGGCGAAGAACAAAAATCAATAGGTAAGTATTGAAACCGCAACAAACTCTGTATACATTCGTCAGATTAACACGACACGCTGGTTACCTCTGCGACGCAAAAAAATATACTGACTTCTATCGTTTATTATCCATTGTCCGTCAAACGCACTGTGTAGAAGTATTTGTTGTTATTTCATAAAATCCAACTATCGCGCCACGACTCTGTTGACGAAATAGTCGCGTTTGACATTTGAGCCGAGCCCACTGCGATTGGAATCCAAGGAATGTCAAATATTTTCACTGCTGCCATCTATGTGAAAGAATGTTAAACCGCCGAGAGGCGGCACACTGGAGCGGCACAGACTTTATATCCCCCAGGTTTATTAAAACATTGCTTTTTATGTGACAAAAAACGTTTAGCCTCTTTTGTTATAATGTGTCAATATGTCTTTATTGAAGAGATTGTTGGGATCTTAGATAGAATAAGAAAGTGTCGCGGCGAGTTCGCGAATACATTGGAATGCGTCCAGTTTAGTGCCGCCTCTGAGAGACGTCACCGGCGCAGGCGTGATGTTGGTAAGCCGCGTCTGCTGCAGGGTTATCGACACATGGCGTGGAGGCGAGGAGTAGGGTCGGCAGCGACTTGCCGCCATGCCGGCCTGCGCATGTAGCATAACACACTGTTTCGGTTCGATACTTTCGTTGGAATTTATAATTTAAGATTATGGAATTTATCGACCATGACGTAAGAAAATTACATTTCTTATTAGTATGGTAGGCACCAAAAAAAGAGAGAACTGTCCGTGTAACTGTTGCTTAAACGTGATTTTATACAATCTTACTTTTATTATCTTCTGATCTATCTATTGCCCGTTGATAAACAGCTGTGCATCTCGTCGACGGCTCTTTGTATCTCTCATCACTAGAATGTGTTGTAAACGCAACGCGTTCCTACTTTGAAACGTTTACAATACAGCTACCGCCATCTATCGACTACTTGAGGCATCTGCAGTCATTTGTTTAATGGAATTCCTGACACTAGATGACATTGTGTAATTAGATTATTGGGATGTTTTCAATTAGAGCGAGCATAAGTATTTAGGGCGAAATCATTTTGCGGAGTGTTACTTGTTATAAATTCGGAACAACCTTGCTCGTTGTTCAGTAAATAGTTCTTCGGTAGGCTCAGCTCAGGGGAGGGGGGTTAACTATGTATTAGTTGGCTACCCCAAAGGGATTTCAAATACGCTAGCGTTTTTCATACCAAGCTGAGTGTTTCTGTTTCAGCGAAAACTTCCTTTTTATCACATCTATTCAAAAAGAGCTAGTGTATTCTTGGTAAACAGGGGCTAAAATAGCTCTTTAATCCCTAGGGACTAAGAGTGATTTGAATTTGGAATGTGGATATTGTTAGTAAAAGTTCCAATCACCAAAGACATCAATCACGACTCGCCTTCAAAATAGTTGTTTGCTCCCTTGGAAAACAATCCATGATTATATTTACAATGGCTTGTTGTTAAGATATCAAGCAAGGTTCAAGTTAAACTTCAGTTTCAAGACACAATCTTTATTTCTAACACAACATTCTCATAAACCTCGGAATTAAATTAACGCATCGTCAACAGAAAAAAGCGACAATTACTTTTATAAACAGTCATTCTCTTTACGATTAGGTCTTTGCCCAAACTAAACGATAGGTTGTGACCTATCGTTTAGTTTGGGCAAGAGCGTTCGCAGACGGCATACGATCGGTGGCAGACTTTTGTAGAAGCTGAATGAATTAGTAGAGATCGAATGTACCAACGTCCTTCAAAATAAAAATCTGACCGATTATAGGAGCTACAAAACTTATACCATGTGCGAGATCGCTGTACTGCATGTCAGCTAAAGCTAGATCGGTGTTACTTAAATACAATAATAGCTCATTGGATAATTCGTGTTCACGATTAACATTTAAGTGTGGCCATTTCTAACTACAAGTATAATTACTCCGTCCAAAAACATTACACCAATTTGATTTTTCAGTCTTCACACTTAAATTGCATTGGGATTAAATTAGAATATTATCATTATATAATTATGTATTTTAGAGAATATTTAGGTATTATAAATTTATTTGAAACAATTGAATACAATCTTATCAATATAATTTAAAAAACTTCATTTATTTGGATTAAGTAAATAGAGTTTATAAGGTAAATATAGAGGGTAAATATTCAGTGGAAGATTCAAGAAAGTAGTTCGTAGTCGCTACTTATCTCATAGGTAGTAAATAAGGTTTGATTTCGTTTCCGTTTCGTTCCTCATACTTAGTGCTCTACTCACAAAAATGCACCAAACGAGCATGAAATCACGATTTTGTTAGTAGTTGTTATACTTCATAGTTAGAGACAGACCGAAACATCAATAATAATTTAATGTAATATATCATCATTTGTATATTACTAAAATATCAATTTAATTATAATACAAACATCTCACTTGGGATTCGTTTTGTAGGTATCTACGACCTATGCTAGTTCATAATATTTAATAATTTGGTTCCGTTTTTCGTAAGTGTTTTTTTTTATTATACTTATAACGAATATTTATATGGATAAAGGTTTAGCATGTAAGTTTAAGTTGGAACACCATCTAAGTGGTTGATATCTTAGAACATTTAGCACGAACACCCCTAACTAGACTAAGGGATACTCGTACTTCGTAGCGCGGTGCTACGCCTACAACATGAGTCTATACGGATACTAGATAAACTTTAGTATATAGTCTATAAGGTAAATAATTAATCTTCAATCTGTAAAATATATCTATACGTTTATTATTTACTACTAGGTCACCAGTATTTTTGGATAGTGGATTATAAAGGACATCATCTGAAATTGTTATACCTAATCAGCTAAACAAGAAAACTTTTAGAAGTCATCATCATCATCTGATGAAGAAAACTGTTAGAAGTATGTATAGTAATACATCTTTGGATACTTGATGTTGTGACAGGCAAAGTTAGCTTTGTATTAGATTCAACTTATACGCTTATACGTGTCTCTGTCAGTTTGGGAAGAAAAAATAAGATGACTATATAATTAAAGAGCAATTATAGTTATGTAGGAAAGAATGGAAATTGGAGAGGAAGGCGGAGGTATATAAATATATTACAATATTACTTTACTAGTTAGATTTTTTCTTTTTTTTTATCAAATAGAGATAAAAAATACAGGGTGTTTCTTAACATTATAACGGTTAAGTTAATGCCACACTCACTGGACGTTTAAATACAAACATTATTTACCTAGTCACCCAATGTTATTAGATGATTACAGAAGTGTCTTGGAAATCATGAGCGATTGAAACAGTTGGTTCAATCATATAAAATAACATAGGTATTATTAAATAGGTTGACTGGTAGAGAATAGTTTGTGGCGTTAAGCCCGCCTCTACTGCACATGAAGTTTAAATAAATAAATAAGTATATTTATCTAAAGCAACCTAGGTACCAAAGTAGCCCGAAGAATTGTTAAATTTAAGTGGCAATGCGCAAAGCACAGGCTCGCAGAACAGATAGCCGATTGGGCGTAAAGGTTCTGGAGTGGCGACCGCGCACCGAAATACAACGTTGGAAGGCCTCCCACAAGGTGGACGGATGACCTGGTGAAGACCGTAGGAAGCCACTGGATGGAAGAAGCGCAAAACCGGCCGAAGTGGCGACGCTTGAGGGAGGCCCACGTCCAGTATCGGACGACTTACGGCTGAAATGATGATCGAGCTTGAAGTTCGATCAGCACTTTTTCATGGCAGATGGTTCATAAGTGAGTACTTGGTAGTAAATAATGCCAGCAAGTGTAACACAAAAATAGTAACCTCCTTACTAATAAACGTTGCATAGCGTCTAGTTTACACAACGCTTTGTCATCTTCTTTCAAAAGTCAAATTACTGACGAATGAAAGAGAGAAATCGGTGTGTAAACTATTCATCGGACATAATACGTTTATTAGTAAGTGGGTAAGTAGATAAGTAGTGGTGGAAAATGCATACAATAATATGGAAATAAATAGGGCATTTAAAATATGGAATCCATTCTGTAGGTATGCATCATTCATCTTGATTTATTTTTATATTTTTTTATAAGAGATCTCAATTTTATTTAAGTAGGTATAACTGGAAACTATTTAGGTAGGTACTAATAGACTATCATGTCAGTTTCAGGAAATATGAAAATATTTACTTTTTAACCTTTTACGTAGGTTAGCTTTATATTTATTCCGTCACAGATTTCATGTCCATGCATTGATAACAATACATCTAAGTTTTTTTCAATAAATAAACTTTTATAAAGCTTTTTTTACTAAGCAAAAATATTAATAAGACTAGAGCATTATATGCAGAATATTTGCAAGGAACCTGACTCATTTTATCTACGGCTAAATAATAAATAGCTCTGAAAAATGCTCACGATAAAATTTGCGAAACTTAACTTAAAATTTCTAACAAAAGCCCCTTTACAAGGTTAATTAACCTTTTACCGGTGATTTTAATAAGGTGTCGACCTTATTGAAATCACATTTACCACAAAATTTTTCTCAAGTAATTGCTATCGCCTTCCATGTCTCGCAAAAACTATTGTGTAATAGTTGTGGCGACTAAAAACATACAAGACTTATAAGATGTCAACTAGAACGGCAGAACGCGCCATCTCTTCGTGTTGGGTGTAAATCAGTGCAGTGTGGATGTGCCATCATTTGAGATATACACTCAATCTAGTATGTATTCCTAGCAGCTAGTACGAATCGCCACTAAATCAGTTTTGATAATACTCTCGACGTTCACCCCTACGTTACGTTTTACGTACTAAGCTATCTATGTTATGTGCCTCTTATCATATTTTGGTATCATGTATATATTTTATATATTCATATACGTATATATTCTTAAAACTTCAGGGGACGGCTTAACGTGTTAACTAAAATAATGCGTTAATATTAATAAAGTTATCGATTTTCGAATTTAGGATATTTTCATGATAAACTTTGGAAATCTGTGAAATAAATAGTTACTCTTTTATCAAGAAATTAGAAATAGAGAATATTGTAAACATAATATTTAAATGGCAAATATAAGAAGTATAGGAAAACTCTATAATGACAGGTTATGAAAATTAGTTTTCATAAATAGGTATGTATGTGAGTTATATAATTTCTTTGGGATCTAAATGTGAAAAAATAAATGAATAGTCAACACTTTAATGCGTTTCTAAATATCATTAAGTCCTATTTTAATTCTTCTAAGACTAATTCTGTCGAATAATAGAATAATAGATACTTACAAAAAACATAAATTAATAATACATAAATATCTACATATATGACTAGGTACAGTGATATTACTTTCTCATGATACGACAAGCTATAAAACTGCTAAGACAATTAATGAATAAATAAATCACATCTAATTACATATAATGATGTCAAGGTGATAAAAACGTCACTTAATTATAAACTAATTGGCTGTCACATTAATTTAGTTGTTCGTACTGTGAGAGGTTACTTAAACTATTGCAAATTATCTATGATGCCCGAGTAATGGGACTCTACTAAGATAAAAGGCAGAAATAGTGACATCAAATATAGATATAAATATATATATTTAGTTAACTTATCATTCAATATATCAAAATATAAACAAAATATACATAGAGTATTAGGTAACTAACGTTCACCGTTTTACTCACTACTTTAACACGTTGACTGCCAGACAACAGACACAATAGAAAATCTATATATTGTTCGCGGTCACCGGTGACCGAGGTGGCAGTCAACGTGTTAATCGAGTTTATCCAAATGGTTTCCACTTCGAACGAAACTGTCGAGCTCGAAACTAGTAGAGTTATAATATTTGAGTAACCGTAGATAAATAGTTAATGAATCAAAAATAATATAAGACTTATAGGCTTGGTTGCAAACTATTGATGTATATTTTCATTAAGTATATCTGAACGCAGTAGTGTATTTTAATAAATACATAAAACTATCTGTCATAACACTAACTAATTCGAAATGAAGCGCCATCGATTGGACGACACGTCTCAACAAGCTTATATTTATTTCTCCTACGAATTTGATATTATTCTGATAGGTACTACCTATATTTAGAATTATTATGGTTATTGTTGATAATTTAGTTCATTAATAAGTAATTTGGGTATGATTGGAAGTGCTGTTCTTCAGCATTCAGCGGGTAGGTGTCTAGCAATATTTACTCTTCAAGGGAATTAAAGGCCACTTGGATATCGGCTAATGTACGGTGTTAAGTGATCGGATGATTGATAACATCATTTATAAGATATCTTAATGATTGGTATATTGAGAGTTACCTTCCCAAGGAATGGTTTTTGGTTTGAACCAGTCACGTCGATCGTTAACCATGGAGATGGTAATTTTGAAATTAAGGTGTGCAAAAAATCTTGAAAGAAGCTGAAACAAAACAAATGCGTTATTTCGGCCTATTACCTATGCCTACAAATTAGTCACAAATAAAAGACTAATAAAAAGAGTTTTTAGCAAAAAGGTAAGTCCTTAGAATCTGAGGGGTAATTTCCGTAATTTTAAGAACATTCGCAGTCTGATCTCAATTTCAATCTGTCAAAAATACGTCTAATTTCCCTATATTTTTGACATTTGTTTGTCGTCGAGATGAGACTGCAACTAGATTTTGAACGTTTTAAATTACGAGAATTGGCCTTCTGTTGTTGAATTCAATAAGACAAGCAGATAATTGCATGAATTCCGCTATAAAAGACTGAGCAATATCTTGACGATCATTTCATATCAAGCTAGAAATAATTGCTTAGTGGAAGGATTAGGGCATTGCCCTGAGACGGAACGATGACGGTAGAGAATAGTTTATGTGTAACCGTTATATGACGTGTGTTTAACGAACGACTAGGTAGGTACTATCCCACTTCCCATAAGTTAATCTTATCAACAATGCCACCGGCTACTTCAAACTACGATGTAAGGCTAGTCTAAACTAAACATTCCTGCAATTAACTAATGATATATTTAACTTAAACAACGTGCTATTCTAATCTTTACTTTGATACGTTAATTTATTTTACTATCTCTTCACTACCTGCCAATATTCTCTTATTACTATTTTCTCTTACTCCGTGTCTATTTTCTTTTCTTCAGCTTTAAGCAATGGGAACATTTTAAATTTAATTTACACAACATATTAACCAGCAAAGTATTTTCCGTTTGTAGATCACGCTTAATTTTTTTTATACATAAGTCCTATTTTATACAATAGTACATATAATTTATATTCCAATTAAATTAATTTAAGTTATAATCACATTGTTCGAAAAATGATATGTAGCCAAGTAATTTTCGTAAATGGACCTATTATAATGTGTATAATATATAATTATATGATATTTATAAAATCATGTAAATTGGGAGATTATGAAAATCACCAAAACGAATGTCACTGTAGGCCGTGTTTTTATACCCAGTCATTTATTGCCTTAGCCCAATAAGCTAAAAACAAACATTTACAAGTTTAAATAAAGATAAGTCAAGTACTTAATTATCAAAATGACAAATACTATATTGTAAACATTTTGCAATTTTGCAGCCGAAGTAAATATAAATTATAAAAACAAAGTCTACAGAAAAGAAAAAGAAAGGACACACACATTATATATTTGCGAAATATATATAAAAATTTACAAAAACAGTTGCTTAACGAAAAGCAATGGTCGGTCGCGCGAGGCGGCGCGGCGCGCGCGCGGCTCGGGCGCGGCGGCGCCTGCGCACGGCGCCACGTGCAGTGGCCGCACGCCCGCGCCTGCGCACGGCGCCACGCGCAGCGGCCGCGCGGCGGACCCCGCGCCGCAGCGCCGGCACGCCGCGCGCCTCACGCCCAGCGGCCGCCGCCACCACCACACGCCCTCGGGCTCGTAGCTATGCTCACTCGCATCCCCCTTGTCGTACCCTGTAGACCCTTCGTAAGTCCTATAGTCCGAGCCACCGTATCCCGCCTTATCGTACGACGAATCGTAACTCTTTGCATATGCCCCCGATTCATAGTTGTCTTTTGGTTGCGACCCCGACGCCGTAGAAGTTGAAGCTTCGTAGCTAGCTTCGTAGCCCGATTTTTCGTAGCTGTAGCTAGGCTTCTCGTAGTCGCCGTAACTCGTAGCGTATCCTGACCCCGAAGGTAAGTCGTAGCCGGTTTTGCTACGATTCCGATCCGACCACGTGGACGTTTCGCTGTCGCATGGCGTCACTGGAGCGCTTCGGATTGTTTTCGGTATAGAACGTATTGGTATCGTTTGATCAGTTAGGGAGCCGCGTTTCTGGAAAAGTTTATTAAAATTATGTTAATACTGATTGAGCCAGATAAATGCAATGCATAAAATATATTGTATTTTCTTTTCAAATTATTTCGTAGATATTGTTGTGCTGTAAACCGTCATTGAAGTTAACTACGGCTATGCCATTTAACACAACCAAGGTATGTGGATTTGGCTCGCACATACATCATAAGTCTAAACTTAATCCAATTAAGTTAGTCGTGATTGGGGTGAAGCGCGTAAATGGTATTACAGGAATGTTTTGTTAGCTGTAGGTACATAAGTCAGTAACACAAGTACTAATTACTTATCAAGGCTTTAGATATTGTTACATCGGTATTTTAATTACGTACAAATTTGTAATTGCCACTTGTCACTAAAGTGTGTTTTCATGAGCTTATATCCTAAGTATGGTGGAGTTGCCTTCGTGGGGGGAGCAACTAGAAGCTATCAGTTTTTATTAGGAGTGAATAATTATTCAATGTTCAAGAAGATTCTTGTAGCGTGAATTTCTTACTGAAGACATTTACAGAGCGCGTCTACAAAACTTCGTAGCGAGAGTGCGTGACATCGTTTCTATTCAAAGTGCAAAAGTTTTGCACAAATTATGTAAACTACAGTTGGTACTCAAATGTGAAATAGAATATTATACAGGGTAACTTTCAAACAGTGCGCAAACTGTAACTATGAATTCATTACTTAATTCTGAACTGATAAACAATTTCAACGCAGGGGGCGTTGAAATTGTTTATCAGTTATTAAAAAAAAAACAGCTCTGCCGTACATTTTGACCGCGGTGGAGGTACGTATTGCACTTTTGTATAAAATAGCAGATTTTTTTTGATAACCTGCGAAAAATTTCTAGGCTAGGGCTCTTGAATCATGTGCTGAATTCATGGTTACAGTTTGCGCACTAGTTAAAAATTTATCCGGTAATGAAAAAGAACGAGACATAATACTAAATAAAAAAATATTGTAAGCATAACTTCATCATCTGCCTAGCCTTTTCCCAACTATGTTGGGGTCGGCTTCCAGTCTAACCGGATGCAGCTGAATACTAGTATTTTACATGGAGCGACTGCCTATCTGACCTCCACAACCCAGTTACTGGGTAATACGATACCCTTTGGTAAGACTGGTTGTCAGACTTTCGGGCTTCTGACAGCCGGGACCAACGGCTTAACGTGCTTTCCGAGGCACGGAGGGGTCTCGGTATGTACAGAAGGTCACCCATCCACAGAACAACCGCGGCAAGTGTAGCTTAACCTGACCGATCGACCTGTGCGGCTGTTATTATTTAGCCACGGGCCCCTCCATTGTTAGCATAACTTGTGACCTAAAATTGAAAAACCCGTTATGGATTCCTTCTAATATTCTTTCCAATTCCTAAGTTTTTCATGTGACTGACTTAAATTGAAGTTAATGTTACGGGAATCTCTTTAATTTTTTGTACAGGTGACAAGGCATTTTCCTCAGCTGTGCGACAGTTACAGGTAAATATTTTTAAAATAACTGATTTCTAAATTGGACTAGCCTATTTTTAGGTCAAAGAATCAGCTTGGTTATTCAACGTGGCAATGCTGCCAGCCTTTTGGATACTTTTCCTGTTGACAGCACTGCGAATTAATTTTTTGATTGGGCAAAAGGCGAAGAGCTCATTAGCTCTTCACCTTTTTTAATATTTGTGCATGTTACTATAATTCTTTTAAGACTTTTGTATCAACTAATTTAATGACAATTAATTTCATTAATTAAATTCATCTTATTAAAATATTTTAGAATAAGTCTCGCCTGTCGCAGGTCTGGTGAAAGAAACTTCTAATGCAATACGCAGTACCTTTGTGCTATTCTATATTTATGAACGTTTCTCTATTAAGTGTTTTGTGTGTACATAAATACATATTTCAAAAGTAGCAAGGAATACTACTATCAACAGTAATTTCTAAACTTACTCTCATAAAATCGAAATTGGGCAGCTTGAAGCGTCACACTTCCTGTAGAAACTTCACCGGACAAACGGCCTGGCGGTTGTCGCCGGACCGGATCAACATCATGCCGTCGACCTCCTCTCCCACTTGGATCACGATCTGATCACGGAGCAGCATCATGCCGCATTCGCCGTCTGATACCTGCGGATTAATATGTGTGTCTTTGAGTGAAGACTGCAAGTCGACAAACGTAGGGTAAGACGGAGAAAGTCAGGGTATATGGAGCGACGACCTTTGCAAGGAGGCAGAGATAACGTGCAAGAGAGAATAATGTCCAGCAGTTGAGGATTAGTTACCTACTATTAAGGCTGAAAATGATGATGATATGTTGGTAAAGGGAATAATTTTGTAGTGGCAACAAATGACGGTTCACTTTGCATTCAACACGTTTGGGAATTTTCACAACCGAGTGTGACTTAGCTCAACGGAATGCAAAATTACGGGCATCATAGTACCTATTATGTCAAAAAACGTTGGGAAACAAAGGTTGATTTCGTCCCCGAGTAAATAAAAAAAATTTACCAGTTTTAAAATTTTATTTGCATTAGTCTTTGGCCTGCAGTCTCAAAATGTCTTACTGTAATGTGCTATTAATTTTATTTCAATAAGTGCTTTGGATAACTGCTGAAAGTGGGCAGTATTCATGTACTACACCGAATACGGAAATACGGATGGATAATCCCAGTGCATATTGGTAATGTGCCAAAAACAATACGACTGCTTTTCATTACCCGACAACGCGACAGCAAAGACGGGGTTATTTTACTTATTTTATAACGTTTTTGACCTTCATAATTTGTGAAAGAATGTATTTTGTACGACCGTTAATGGGGTTAAAATTTAAAAGCTCGTCATAGGTGGCAGCACTGTTCACCGTCTACAAGCCGCCATTGTGCATTGTTATTTTGTGTCGATCACAAAATAAATGAAAACTAAATAAATATGTATGCAACTTGGAGTGTAGCATTATTAAAATACTAGCTAAGGAAAAGGGAATCGTCTAGCACTTGTGAAAAAGCAGCTGTAGTGGAAAATTAACTAAAGTATGTACATTTTAAAATTGATAGGCTATATATTTTATGTTTTTCGACTGGAGGCGTACGACAGGCATAACCTGATCGGAGTTGTAAACCAACTCGAAAAGGATCTTCCTGACTGAAAAACTTCAGAGATGTTATTTCTAACCTTGATTTAATATGGTAATATAAACACACACACAGACACACCTTTACTATATTTTATATAATATCACACTACAAGTGCCTGTAGGTAAAGAACTGTTTTCTTTACCTACAGGCACTTATTTCTCTTGGGAGCATAAGAATTTCTCTCATAAAAGTCTTCAGATTTAAATATACATACACATAGTCTCCACGAAATATCGGGTTT
Organism: Gortyna flavago; assembly: GCA_963669345.1. Taxonomy (NCBI): domain Eukaryota; kingdom Metazoa; phylum Arthropoda; class Insecta; order Lepidoptera; family Noctuidae; genus Gortyna; species Gortyna flavago. Next base: position 8,226,940 of record OY770131.1, read on the forward strand.
CAAATTTTTTTTCGGAGAGTTTTCTTCCACAGTTTTAGACTTTTAACATCTTTGGCAAATACATGGGTCGCTGTATTTTTGCAGTCAACAGTTGCGCAACGGGGCATATTAATTAATTATGCGTAAATGAAGTCATTTGTTTACAAAAAAATAATGGATAGCTGTCAAATTCTTAAATATTGTTTAGTGTCTATCCTGAAGTGAGCAAGTGGTAGTTTTTATCTAAATTGATATAACTTCAGACTTGTCGGATATCTAGTCGAAGTAGCATTATTTATTTACTGCAGCTGTCAAGAATGTTATATAACTGTAAGCTGCAAACAATGCACCAACAATAACCTTGAGTTTCCATTGCTCGGACTTCCGCTCACCACAAAGACAGCATACAATACAATAGGTGTTGAATTGAATGAATTATTACTTGAATTAAATTGTATTTTGTGGTTGTTTCTTGGCTAAGAAAAGGATAACTACTCTCTTCCTGTGTTTAATGTGAATTAAAGGCATTTTTAGACAAAGTTGCCATGTGTCTTGGTTTTTTACTTTGAAGATTTTTTATACACGTGTATCAGAACCCTTAAGCGGTCTAAGATTTCTAAGGACTAAATACCTATATATTACCCATATATTATATTAGGAAAGTAGGTATATTGGTCCGTACGACACTTGAAACTATCGTAAGTACATACATATAAGTATTGAAAGGAAAGTTAGTTTTATGTTTAGAGGCGTGGCATGCTTGTTCGATCTCTGAAAGGTTCTTAAATGTTTTGAAGGCTTTCAAATACTTGTAAGTACTAAGTTTTAGTTTAATACAGCCAAGTTTTAGTCTTAAATGACATCCTTGTGTGAATGTTATAATGAAGATAAGGGAAATTCTTATGTTCATAATATTTTCGGTATGTCCTTGAATCAACAATTTTAAGATATGTGACATCCACCAACCCGATAAGTTTACTATCTCACAGAGGAGGCTTGAGTACCAGCAGTAGGAACATGTTGCTGATTATGTTTCATTTTTCATATTTCATCAAAAAATTATAGTTACCTGAAGATTATGCGTGACTTGCAGTGCCCTCTCCCCAGCTTGCAGCTTAGTGCAGTACTTGGAAGGGAAGTACCCAATCTTACCAAGACACTTGCCCTTCCACCAATCAGGGTCTGAGGTATCAATTACGGTGACCTTGTAGCCAGCCTTAAGGTCAAGTTCGTCCGCGTGACGTGACTTGAAGTTGTATAGCACCACGTACAGGTTTGTTGGTAGTAGGCGCTGGTGCTTCTGGGGAAAAACAATGATTGAGTTAGTTAATGAGCACGTTACCATCATGTTGATAGTTAGTTTTGAGCGTTCAATTAATGGACTAAGGCAGGACCTTAGCCCTTTTATTTATAAACGTTGATTCAAGTTAAGAGACGTTTAAATGGCAAAAATTTATGGTAATCATTAGGTAACTAACTACCTGGTACCTGGTAGTGGTGGTGTCGTAACTTTACTTATCTATACTTATAATAAATCTGTAGAGAGGTCAATTCTGTACATGACATATATTTTCAAAATAACTATCAGGGGGTAATAAGTGATCGATACTGATGCCAAAAATGCAATCAGTAAAATTTTTGTCTGTCTGTCTGTCTGTCTGTCTGTCTGTATGTTCCTTATAGAAACAAAAACTTTTTAACGAAACTTGGTACAATTATTCTTCATACTCCTGGGGAGGTTATAGTATACGTTTCATCACGCTACAATGAATGGGAGCAGAGCAGTGAAAGGAAATGTTGGGAAAACGGGAGAAGTTGCTCCATTTTTTAAGCTTCCGCCGCGTGTGCAGCCTTAATGGTTAAAGCTACATAGAAATCATTTATGACGGAAATGTTCTACATAAAATTATCTAAAAAATATCCCACAACAGCATATGTCTATCTTTTATGGTTGATTCACAATAACACGTGTAACTCCCGATAGCTTAGCAGTTTGGAGCTTTCTGATTATATTTGTTTACTCTTACGTTTATAATACTCTCACTCATCCCTAATTAAAAGAAGTTAATATTATTACCTATTCAATAAAAAAAGAATCATAGTAATCGGTATAGAAAAACCAAACTTATACATGAAATACGCTAATAAGCCATCGCGCCGTCGCGCGTGAATACTGAATCATGCCATAAGGATTATTTTTGTGTAACGGTTGCCGCGCTCGACGCAGGTCGTGGTGGTAGGGTATAAAAAGGCGGGAGGTCCGATGTCCGGTTAAGCAGAAAGGCAACCTTAGCGAGTTGCAACTGCGAATTGTCATGTCAAAAAAAAAAAAGCGCGGGCTTCATTCAATATTTGGCTGTTAATGCATTCAGAGCGTTCGACCTTATTGACAGACAATAATTGATATTAACAAACCGTGCTTATCAGCGCGACTTTTAGTCTTTAAATAGTTTATTTGAATTTCTTTTGTTGTTTATATACTTATAATAAATCTGTAGAAGTGAAAATTCTGTACATTGAAAATATCAAAAAAATAAATGGCAAGTGTTATTAGACCGACACCAAACCCAAAAATGTGATTAAAAAATTTTTAATTTTGGTCTGTCTGTCTAGGTCTGTCTGTTTGTTCAGGCATCACGCAAAAAGTACGAAGTACGAAGTCCGATTACGATGAAACTTGGTATAATTATAATTCTAAACCGTGCTTTTCTGTTTTTAATCCTCTTAGTTTTTACTAAGTACACTTTAAGGTAGAGTTATTTAGGTTTATTTTTATAAGTCGTAGGTATAGATTTTAATTTTAAAGTATGGGTGGTATATTTGATAGTGTACGTAGTGACCGTAGGTAATTTTAAAAAACTGTTAGGTAGGATTAGTCATTCGTATAGATATTAGTTTTTAGGGATTTTGCTTATTTATTGAGTTTAGATTAGGTATCATGAGAAATAGATTTATTTAGGTACTAGCTTCTGCCCGCGACTTCGTCCGCGTGAAATTTCACCCTCCACCCATTCACCCTCTTAGGAGTGGAATTTCGAAAAACCCTTTCTTAGTGGATACCTTTATACACTTCACACAGAACACACTCCAAATTTAATGTCTCTATGACCAGCGGTTTAGGCTGTGCATTGATATAATCAGTCAGACAGGATCACAGGACTTTGAATTTTATATTAGATTATAAAAGTAAACCTAAGTACCTACCTAATAAAAAAAAACTCAATAACAGAAAATAAAATACCTAAATAAACCTATTTCTGATGATAACTAATCTAAACTCAATAAATAAGCAAAATCCCTAAAAACTAATATCTACTAATCCTACCTAACAGTTTTATAAAATAACCTACGGTCACTACGTACACTATCCCCATACTTCAAAATTAAAATCTATACCTACGACTTATAAAAATAAACCTAAATAATAATTTAGGTTTATTTTTTAAAAACTAAAAGGAATAAAAAGGTCGCACTGAAAAGCACGTTTTGGAATTGCAAGTAGCAGTTAAAACATACAATTTATAGAATGCTAATATAAACGAACGCTCGCCTATTATTATTATCATCTTCGTCGTGTACTACGACAAACTTATTATTTGCGGTTGGTACAGTAATCGGGTCTAGGGATCGAACCGCAAAATTAAGTTTGTTTTTATTGTATATTTTTTTCCGGGATAAAAAGTACCCAGTGTGGTGCCCAGGATATTAAAGAATAATTATACCAAGTGTCATCGTAATCGAACCGGTAGTTTTTGCCTGATGCCTGATCAAACAGACAGGCAAAAAATTTTTTAATCACATTTTTGGATTCTGTGTCGGTCTAATAACACCCACTGCCATTTATTTTTTTGATATTTTCAATGTACAGAATTTTCACTTTACAGATTTATTATAAGTATAGATTTGTAATTTGAACGAATATTTAAAAACTACCAAAACAACTAATACCTATTTTATAAAATAACAACAAAAGAAATTCAAATAAACTATTTAAAGACTAAAAGTCTCGCTGATAAGCACGGTTTGTTAATATCAATTATTGTCCAGCCAAATATTGAATGAAGCTCGCGCTCGGACCTCCCGCCTTTTTATAACCTACCGCCGCGACCCGCGTCGAGCGCGGCAACCGTTACACAAAAATAATCCTTATGGCATGATTCAGTATTCACGCGCGACGGCGCGATGGCTTATTAGCGTATTTCATGTATAAGTTTGGTGTTTCTATACCGATTACTATGATTCTTTTTTTATTGAATAGGTAATAATATTAACTTCTTTTAATTAGGGATGAGTGAGAGTATTATAAACGTAAGAGTAAACAAATATAATCAGAAAGCTAAAAACTGCTAAGCTATCGGGAGTTACACGTGTTATTGTGAATCAACCATAAAAGATAGACATATGCTGTTGTGGGATACTTTTTCAGATAATTTTATGTAGAACATTTCCGTCATAAATGATTTCTATGTAGCTTTAACCATTAAGGCTGCACACGCGGCGGAAGCTTAAAAAATGGAGCAACTTCTCCCGTTTTCCCAACATTTCCTTTCACTGCTCTGCTCCCATTCATTGTAGCGTGATGAAACGTATACTATAACCTCCCCAGGAGTATGAAGAATAATTGTACCAAGTTTCGTTAAAATCCGTCGAGTAGTTTTTGTTTCTATAAGGAACATAGAGACAGACAGACAGACAGACAGACAGACAAAAATTTTACTGATTGCATTTTTGGCATCAGTATCGATCACTAATTACCCCCTGATAGTTATTTTGAAAATATATATCATGTACAGAATTGACCTCTCTACAGATTTATTATAAGTATAGATATAGATTTTATTTTCTGTTATTGAGTTTTTTTTTTATTAGGTAGGTACTTAGGTTTACTTTTATAATCTAATAAAAAATTCAAAGTCCTGTGATCCTGTCTGACTGATTATATCAATGGACAGCCTAAACCGCTGGTCATAGAGACATTAAATTTGGAGAGTGTGTTCTTTGTGAAGTGTATATAAATATCCACTAAGAAAGGGTTTTTAGAAATTCCACTCCTAAGAGGGTGAATGGGGTAGGGTGAAATTTCACGCGGACGAAGTCGCGGGCAGAAGCTAGTCGTATATAAATATACCCCTAGGAGTAGGAGATTAAGGTAATTATCATTTTCAATTTCCTTATAAAAAAAAACCTGCACAAAGAAAACGATGAAGGGTTTCTTTAAGTTTCTGCTTATAATCTTCCAAGGTATAATAATTATAAACTCCTTTAAAAAACAATGAATGCTCCAAGTCAAGAAAAGCGTAAGTTATAAAACTTAACTTGAATAGAACGTGTGATTTTTTACTCTAAGCTAGAACGTAGGTATAATAGTAGTAGAATATGTCTTCATAAAATATGTACGAGACTTTCAAGGCCTCCATAAATAAATCCGTCTCTATGCTCTGCAATCACAACTCCACTTTTCATATTTACTTTCAAATTACTCTATGTTTGTCTACTGCATATTCAAAGAATGTGTGCAATGCTAGAATTGCGGACGAATAACTACTTGCATGGAATAGAAAATTTTCTTTATAAACAATCAAACGGTTTTCTCGCTTTAAATTCTTGAATACTTAGCATATATTACGCTAGTGGATCGGGAAAAATGTAGTTTTAGCATTGTGTTAGGAGCATTCTTTAGACAGTACGATGACCCGAGACGTATAAAAACCGTGAGAAAAATCTTTTTCTAGGTACCTACTCACGGTTACATTTTCTCTACATGTCGACATAAACATTTTCCTTTGCATCTATTTCAGGAGTTTTACAGCTTTAGATAATAAAAGTAGGTAATAAAACTGCTATCTTATTTATGTATGTAGCGCTTTGTTGTTTTTACTGATATGGTGTTTTGGAAGATATAGCCTGTTTCACTATTTCCTAATAAGTTTCGATTACTTTATCTAGTAGGTAGGTTTATGCCGATATAGGTAGGGAGGCTAGATACAACAATAAATTTGTGTTGAATGTTTGAACACACGTTTTCTCTCGTTCGTAGCTACATACAGTACCTACAAAACAAAAGCTCGGGCACTCAGGGCAGTTGTTTGCGCTCCTATGCATTGTGCCCGGTTGCTAGCCCAACATATAATCGATTTCCGTACCTAACTGAGGTGTGGCTAGGAAGGAATGACACGTGAATGAGGAAATGTAAGGGATTGGGTAGATAATACACAGAGCTTTATTTTGTATCCGAACATTTATGGAATTGGACATAAAAGGTTTTAAAACGCACAATTTTTTTTATCGAATACTGGGGGAAGGGTTTCTCTATAGGTGGAAAAAGAGTGATTAAATCTCCGATATGCCGACGACACCATTCTCCGACAGTTCCTTGCAACATCCATGGAAGATATGAGTGAGTTGTTCCAAAGCCTCGAGAGTGAAAGTGACAATATTGATCTCGCAATGAATAGAGCGAAAACCATTGTGGATCGAGCCGGGAAGCTAACAAATGTCACTTGCAAAATTCCTGGCATTAACATCGGATCATCCGCTCCAGATGCAACTCCGAAGCTGACCACGATCCTCAGGCACAGGGATTTACGACAGAGAGAATCACATAAAATACCTAGACACTTGTAATTAGTAAGCTTAAAGAAAGAATCAGAAAGGAATCCTGACATAATAACCCTTCTTCAGTACCTAGAGAAATAGTTTCTACGATACCACCATAATTAATTGACAATGATTCAATTGTCAATTAATCTTGAATATATCTGAGACAACTTATATAGGTACCAAAGCCCTGTCAAGAAAGTACTCGTAGATATACCATAGCAATAAGAAAATACTTACGCTCATCTGCTTAACTGGCGAAGGGCACGGGCTGGCACTATTAGAAGACAGGCTCTTATCCGGCTCATCAGGCAGTTCCACGCTGCTCATGCGACCTACGCGCGCAGTCAGCATCCTCCGGCTGTGCACCGGCGACGATGGTGCTGTACAGTCAAGTACTGATATAGTTTGTATATACGCAGCTAGGCTTATTAGCACACCAAAGGACGTTGACGTTAGCCAACTGTGAATCCATTTTTTTTATATAATATTTATTTATCATCTTTTAATTACTTTTGTGGGCTTTATCTTAATCATCCCCCGATTAGGTTGTCATATAAAAGCGTAACTGGCTGTTAATATAATAGGGTTTAATTTTATTGAAGCCTTTGCTAAAGGAAAAGTTTTATGTCGGCTTGGCGTCGAGTTGCGACCTAATTTACCAATTTAAATATAATCATTTTTCACAGTTGGCCTTTGACAAATAGCATTAGTGTCAGCGAATCCCGTTGAACTAAGGACATCCATTTATAACTGGGACCTATTTTATTATCGATTCCTTAGGATTAAAAGAAATTCTGTCACATTGTAACGTTTCGTATTCAAAAGGGTTCTTTTAGTCCATTTCACGCATGAATCTTTTGTTATAAAGAGTAGCCCTTACAAAATTATATTGTCTTCGAATTGAAATCGGGTTAGACAATTTGCATTGCGTACGACAACATTATAACAAGAATAATTGTCATTGGTGATCACTTGCCTTGCGGTAGCTGGTTACGTGGTGATGTAATATTAATAAAAAATCCAGTAAAATATGAGTTACTCATAGATAGGCAGGTTCGTCACAATGTTACAAGGGTCATAAATACTCGAGTGACTTATTAGATTAAGGCTATACTTATTAGATTAGATTATCTAAAAAATAACGCTGAAAAACAATGTTGTATCAGTAAATCGATAAGACTACTAATGAATATGCGATCTTTATACAGGGTATTACGTTATCTATTCTATCTTTGACAACAATACGTACCATTCGGTTGTTATTGGATACTTCATAAAAGCTCTATTATTTTATTTTTCTGAACATTTTTCGTTTTACTGTTACACATGTTTTTTATTGTTTAGCAATAATTCCAAATAAAATAATAACGTACATGAACGTGTATAACTATGAATCGAGTAGTTATTTATTCTATTAAAGCCATGCCTCATGCAAACTGCTCTGCAGTTACCTAGAAAAAATAAAAAACAAAATCATAAATGGCATGCGTTACTTACGGTTTGATCGTGGAAGTAATCTAATAGTTTGGCAGTGAGTGTACAGAATTTTAATGACAAATTGATTTAATGTCGAGGTGATTTTCCTGACAATAGATGAATTAATTTTCGGTTATGAAAATCGTTATGTTTTAATGCCAATAGTACTTGAGAATTCTGTTCACGTCGTAGCAGAATATCAGAAAGGCGTACGAGGCGAGAAATCCACAGACAGCAGTTCTTTTTTCGATTCAGAACGACGTCGAATACTGCAAGAATGTCTAGACAGAATAAATAACCAGTGGGTACCTACCAACGTACTAACACACACAAGCTAAGCCGGAGGGATAGACATTGGAGGTAAACATTGCTTGTGCTTACAACACATCTTGACATCAAGTACCTACCAGAGTCCAAAGAACCAAAAAAATCAGCCAAATTATAGACCTCTTTCGTCTCTGAGGTATAGCGAGTCCGTAGGATGGCTTCAAGGCCGAGCTCTTTGCGCAGTGGAGACGTCCAATTATTCCAACCAACTGTCTCTATTGTTGAGACATAATAATCTGGATTTCTATCTCCAGCTCGTTAAAATTATGTGGAGCCATGATCACACGGAAAGTGCATAAACAACTCACTTCTAGTTATGTTTGGCTATCTTTAAAAACGCACTAGAATAAATGGGTTGCAAGTGTAATAGTGACAGATGAGAGAGATGAAGTGGACGACTCCAGAGAAGCGATAAATAGAAGCGGGAGGTTATTTGGACCCAGGCGGTTGTATTACTGTCAGGTCGTACATAGCACGCGGCTGCTCTGTGCGGTCTGGTCGCGCGCAGGTCGTCGCCTCAGCTCGCCACACTCCGGCGAATCCAGCGACAAACTCTTCATCCTAAGGTTCAACTTTTGTCGTCTCGGAGAATGCGGCGCTATAAAATTGATGCAGTATGAGCTTACAGCCTAGTACTCACCCACACTATTTGTTATGATTTCAGTTGTAAACAACGTTGTGTCTAATTGCATGTAATGTTCATGAATTTTGTAATGAAAGGACAAAAGGGCTTCAATTACTTGTAAGTATGGTATTGTATGTAAGTTTAGCTTAATTGGTGAAACGATAACAAATTTTCTTTTGTGGGGCAAGTATTCAAGTTTACTGAATTTTAATGACTTTATATAGTATGTTTATATTACTAAGACAGTCTTATTCACAATCTTCAACTTTAAACTTCATGTACGTGTGGTTCACTCTCCGGCTTTAGATGGCAAGGTTGCAAGTTAAGCAAAGAAACTTGGGGGAGACTGCGAATAAGGTCTTAGTTATATATGTATGTGAACAATCAGAACGAGAATACAGGCAAACTATAGTAATATAAAATAAAACAAATCTAAAAATTCAAAGTGCGTAAGCGGTGCGAACAAAAGTAAAGTTAGAATAAGAGAAGAATAGAGATGCAAAAAGTAAGACGATAGTAATAAAAAAACCTATCAGCTACAAACAGTAGTAAGTAGAGACTACTATAGTGAAAGCTACTCCTTGATTGTGACGCTTCAACTTGAGTGACAACTAGTGGCTCATTAATCTATTATCAGATACAGCTTGTCATCAGCAGCTTTCAGATAGTAACAGGTATGTGGCATCATGAATGAGGTTTGTTGTCAAAATGCTCATCGATGCAACGTATGTCGTAACCAACAACGTGGAAGTAATCTACAGGGATTCGCTTATATACGATGTCAATATCGGTACCAGGTAAGGGACTGGTGCGGTCTGCTTGCCTCAACATTTGGGCACTCTTGGAGTTCTTCATTGAACCTGTGTGGACAAGTAAACAGGAGCCAGTCTATAATTATTTCAATACTAATTCTACTTATTCCTTTTGCGGGTGATGCCCTGCGCAAATCTAAAATCTAACGCTGGGTAAATCCTAAAGAAAGCGAAACCAAACGAAACCACAGTCAATTAGCGGTTAGGTGGGGTCAGTACAGAGTTGCGTGTTCTGTGATGTTTGCTCGGCGTGTTAGTTACGGGTTAACGTGAGCTTGATACATCGTGAAACGATAGAATTGGAGTTTCAATCATGTAAGGCAAATGACAGGTCGTGAGTGCAGTAAGAGAAGAGAGGCTTTGTGTCAAGTGTTTACTGCCGATGTTAAAACGCATGCAAACATCGGCTCGCCGCCTTAAGCCATGCACCACTTACATCAAAACGCACTCGCAGATAATGTACAGACGACTCCGAATCAAGAGTAAAAGAGAGTGCTCGAGGATAATCAGAGAAAAGGAAGCTTATTTTTGACGTTTATTGTAACAGTAACAATATAATTATATATATCACAGTACGCGGGGCGCTTCGGGGTAGTTATAACAAAGACATCCGAGAAGCGGTTATAGAGGACATGCCAAACTGCCGCGCTGAGTCAGTGCTCTTGCCTACGAGGCGATACGATCATTGTCTCGATCCCTTGGGGTTGCTATGTCGCGAATCATTTCTTGCGGACGCTCGCTGTGGACTTGAGAATTGAAGGCGGTGGATCGCCGTTTTCGTTAACTAAACATAGGGGCTGTCCGAAAGGGCGCGTGGTCGTCACCTCCGTCTCTGTAAATAACGCGCGGACAAAACAAAATAAATAAAAGCAACACATAACATAAATAATACAGTAACATAAATAAAAACAAAATAGTATGAAAACAAAGGAAAATGTTCGGGTCGAGTATGTCATTGGGCCATGTTCGTCAATAAAAAATGCCCATTCAGGAAAGGTAGATGAACCCTGCAGGGACGGGATAAAGCATCTAAGGTGCTTGCCGAGCTTCGACTATTGTTTAGTCCTATTTCTAATCTAACACTGCAATCGCGAAAAAAAAATAATGAACATAAAATACTGAACACACAACGTAAACGTAGCACCGTGACCCAGAAGACGGGACAAACAAAGCTGTGAGACTGAGAGAGCCTTGCGCTACGGCAGCCGTGGGCGCGTACTTTCTGGCAGGGAAATGGACCGGTGCTGCGGCGAGCCGCGGCGCGACCGCGAGCCCCACATGGACAAACTCTTGACGCCGGCGAACAGCTTCCGCCGCACCCCGCCGTCGGGCCGCGTCGCCCCGCCTACCGACAAGCAGCGTCAGTACCGACTGCACCCCGCCCCCGCCCTGCGCCCGCGACTATACAATGCGTGCAAAAAACAACTCGACACTACTGAAAACGAGTGAATTTGAGTGAAGCTGCCGGTCGGCCGCCGCGCGTCGTGGCGCGACGCGAACGGCCGCCAGCCTACGGCGCGACTCGAGCGGAGAAGCGAGCGAGCTCGGGTGCGGCGCCAGACCTGAGCTAGAGGAGACGGGCTGCGGCGCCACGGCCAGGCCAGCGGTGGGCCGCGCCGGCGAACGCGCGGGCGGCGTCTCCTCCGGGGCCGACACGCGCACTACCGGGCCCCCGCGCGCTTCCCCGCCGCCACCCGGCTTCCCAATTTCGTTGGCCCGCTTCAGAACTTGGTAGGTCTGATCCACTTCCTCCTCTGAGCATCGAGCGAAATGCGATTAGATTCAGGTCCGCGATACTCGAACTGTTATTGTGTGCGAGGTGGAGTATCATGTCTGGAACTCGCTTGTTAGTAGGTTAACCGTTTATGTACAGTATTTGTAGTTGGGCAGAGGATCGTTGAGTGTTGTTAGTCATATCGAACGCTCGGCTTCGGGAAGGGTGCACAGGGGTCACTCCTGTCTGATACCGTACCCGAGTCACAGTAGCTATCGAAATCATCATCGAATTCGACTCCCTTGAACGAGATCTTGGTGAGTCTCTGTCCCGGCAGCCACCCGTCCTGCACCCCTGGATAACGTGAGGTTAGCTTCCGACTGTGTTCATAGCTTTACGTGAATATGATGGTTGTGTGTTTTTGCAAGCTCGATGAGGCTGTGTATTATGTTCTCACTTCCAAAGTGATTCATTCATCTATCTATTCATGGCATTGTGTTAAAATCAACATTCCCAACAATACATCATTGTAATATTATTGAATTGATTTTTCAACTGTTCCAATTAAAGTTGAATGTGAATAAAAATTTCAAAGTTCATAACACCTTAATAGAACTTACCATAACTTCTGACAGCGTGGTCTAATATGTAAGGAGTAAATGTTACAAGTATCAAAAGTTCTTTAACACGTATTACGTTATATTTCTTCATTAGATATTTGAGTGTTAGTATTTAAGTTGACATCACTTATAACTTCAATAAATGGTATAATTGATTAGTAAGCAGTTCAATATTAATTTCTGTGAAATCATCTTAGCTTTAACAAATAAATGTACTCTGTAATTAATAATTTTAAATTAAAATAAAAAGCTTTAAATACGGGCTTACTTTCATCGTCGAAGGCTGTTTCTAGTACTCTGTGGGATTCTATCTCGGAGGTGCTCTTCTGCCTGCGCAGGAGTCGAGACTTGGTCTGACACCTGCCGACCTGAGGCATGCAGTCGGTGTGCACATTCAGCTTGCATAGTCGACAACGCAATCCTTGGCGTGTATGTCCTGTACAAACAAATAAAAAACAAAGTGGTAATAAAGTAAATCAATGTCAAGTCTGACACATTCTATAAACTAGCTTCTGCCCGCGACTTCGTCCGCGTGAAATTTCACCCTCCCCCCATTCACCCTCTTAGGGGTGGAATTTCGAAAACCCTTTCTTAGTGGATAGGTACCTGCTCTTCACAAAGAACACATCCTCTAGAACTAGCGGTTTAGGCTGTGCGTTGATATATCAGTCAGTCAAGGCTTTGAATTTCATATATAAAAAACTATAAAGGCTTACTCAAGGACGCCACACGCCGAAAATAATATTGATTTTTCAATAATAATATTCATTTAGTTGTCTTTTTGTAATTATTATTCCTAAACATCTTGAGAATTTGTTAGTGTACCTACCTACAGACAGAATGCCAAATACGCCTGTTTTTATTAAAAACAGAAAGCTTCAGGAAGAAAATTTCGAAGTTCTCTATAGGTTTATGAACTCACCGATCTTGCTTTTCTAATAACACATGAATTATTTGTTTGAGAAGAGATAGACAATGTATTTAATTACAATTATTTTCTAAATCTGTCTATTCTAAATCTATTTTATTGTAACTTAAAATGTATCTTAATTTTAAAATTATATTAAAACATAAGGTACTTTTGTGTATATCTTTTTAAAATAATTACCTATACTATACAAATAAGTATATACTACTATATTTATTTGTCTCGAAAGTCTGACAACCAGTCTTGCCAAGGAGTAGGTAACGTATTACCCAGTTAGGGTTGTGGAGGTCAGATAGGCAGTCGCTGTCGCTCCATGTAAAATACAGGTATTTGGCTGCTTCCGGTAAGACTGGAATCCGACCCCAACGTAGTTTAGAAAAGGCTAGGCAGATGATGATGAGTGGTACTCATTCATGTAAAATTTATTTGCAAACATGTTTTGAACGAAAAAAGTATGTGATGGATGGCAAGCACGCCCTCTCTATGAGGTACGAACAAACTTTATACACGAACTGTTTTTTTTTTTTTTTTTTAACCATGGCATCTCGCAGTTCATCCTTTATGAGGATGGCTACTGCTTAACCGGACTTTCCTGTGGATGCCTCGAATTAAGGCCTCCAGCCAGGGCAAACAATAACTTAAAAACTAAGCGACAGCGCTAAGGGTAACCCCCTGCGGGGTTCGGACCTCGGCTCAGGGCGTCGCTGGAAGAGGACAGCAAGGGACAGGCTGGATCGGTATTATTATTAGTGTTTAGGGGCGAATTTAAAACTACGGGCTCAGCTGCGCGGGCTGGCTCGAGCAAGGGTCGGGGCGGGCACGGTGATGGTGCGGGACGTCGCGACGGGCCTCGGCGGCGAGGACGGAAGGACGGATGTCTGAGCTTGTGTTTGTGATGTCGTCTGAGAGTACTAGTGGCCTTACTGCTCTCCTGGAGGAGGGTAGTGGCGTCGTCGGGGATAGTGAGGGTATGCCTTGGTCGGCGAATCCTACTTATGCGGGAGGGAGTGTATCGGGAGGCCGCCGCAATCAGGGGATTGTATACACGAACTGATTGTCAGCCCCTCTATTATTGCACATCAATCAAATTCTAATTATAGGTTAATTATACTTGCTTTATATGGTTAACTTATCTAAGTACCTAGACATTGACCCAAAAATGTGTAAACGGAACGGCTTAAGTTTAGGGTATAATGAATGGCGAAACGAAAGGTCCTTTGGGTGGGCAGAAAATGTTATATCAATTACCTCGATAAAAGTAGTTAGGATCAGCTTCAAAAATAGTCAAATGTAATTTTTTTCTATGAGTTCCGCTTCATATAGTCGATATTTAGACAGTGCGCGTCGTAAATCTTTTTATTGTTTTATTTCTTTAATCTGTAACATTCTTAGTATATTTTACGATATTTTTATTGACCAAATATTTATACCAACCTCTCTTTCCTAGTTGAGGACAGAGTTGCATGTGTGCGTTCAGTGACTGTATCTATACTTTCGAGTGCCCGCCCCTTTTGAGCATTTGTACAATAAGATACCACAAAAGTGATACGCCTATTTTCTTGCGTGTGTGCCAAAAAAACATCATGTGTGCCGTATCTATTTCTTTTGTTTTTGCGTGAGTTTCTGGAGTGGGAATAGGTGGCGACATTTGAACTCGAACAAATATAGAGTGAGGGCATATCTCTCGGATACCTATGTTAAAAACCGACTTAGTAAAAGTTCCTGTAGTTCAAGCTTGAACTGGAGCGTAAATACATTCAGAGTTTTATAATAAGACACTGAAATTATTTCGACCGGCAGCCGCCCAAACACAAAGTTCCCTGTAATTAGGTAACAGAGATGAATATTTCTTCTAACAAAAATATTTTCGATATTAATCAAACGCTGTGTTTCCTGAAATTCTTATAAATGTTGGTGCCTTTCACAAGAAAACCGTAGCACGCACGGTGTTTTTTAATCTAAATTTACTCCTGATTTTCCACCCTTTATTGCCTAAATCGTAAACAACACGCTACTCAGAATTCTGTATAGATATAACTAACACTAGCGTACCTGATCGTTAACCTCTTAATAAAAAATGTTACAATGTACCCAAGTACTTAATAAGAATATTACCGACCGACCTTCTAATAGACAAAACTAATTTGTTGTCATGTAAGCGGCGATATTATGGCCAGTTGACATGAAACCAGCCTGTCACTAACATTTGCAGGGCAAAAGCCTCTTCTCATATATAAAAGGTACAAGTATGGATCAATCATGCTTGTCGACTTTCGTTTTCGACCCCTCAACGTCTTAATTTTTAAGAAGTTGGTCCACAAAACATCGGGCCACCACGACATATTAACATAAAGTAGGTATAACTACAAATCTTACGTGAATTGTTGGCTTTTGCTATTTAAGAGAGTTTCTAGCATGTTTATGCATAGGAGATAAGCATACATTCGTAGCTTCTTTAACTTGAGATTAACATCTTGGTAGATGTTATGCTATCATATCGTCATTTCTGAGATTTGAATAAGCCTTTTTTTAAGAACTATGCTGATCATGACGACTAAACATGGTAAAACCTAGTAAATGGCCCAACCAAAAATATTGATGAAAAAAAAATTACAGTAAGTATAACTTTTCAGGTATCTGTACCGACATTTAAAAACAAAGATGAATTAATTACTTACTTGTTTATTTAATTGTTACGAAGAAAAGTAAGGTACCTACCAAAGAAAACTTTAAATAAAGAAATCCCACGCCAAAATGCAATCAGAGTCAATCAATCCTAAATTACAGTCACATTCTTGTAGAAGGTACCTTTCTGATTGAGTCATGGCAAACCAGTTAAAGTTTCGCTGTAACTGCTTACTCATAGATACTGATTCAATATTCAATGTCATGAGACTGAAAATTTAAGCAATTTATTTCGCAATCACAGACTTGCAAAGCACGGCAGGTAACAAAGTAAAATCAATGTCAAGTCTAACACATTCTATAAAGGCTTACTCAAGGACGCCGCACGCCGAAAGTAATATTGATTATTCAATGATAATATTTAAGTGCTGTCTTTTTTTTGTTGTTGTGACCCACACACAACACCGTATTCCATGGTGAGTGCATAATTGTGATACTGATATATTTATTTTTCTAAATATAAACAGAAAGAGTTTATGACAGTTCTACCAGCCATGGTTTCACGTAAACACACTACAGCTTATATCAATAAACTTCATTAAATTTCGTGCAAAGCACTGCGCGTGTGTATAGACCTAACGTGTTTAGAAACACTTGTAAAGATACCTTTTCCAATTTCAGTAACACCTGTCTGGCACACAAGTTGTGTGCCTATATAATAAAACCTTTATTCAGATTTAACGATATTGTGTCAGATCATAACTATAAACTTGAAGAACGTTTTGTTGTCTTGTATGCCAGTAACAAACAGAGCTTTTGGGAATATTCTATGGAATGTTAGCCACACATTTTTAACCCAATGATTGTGGCTGTAATATGAGGGGCAATTTGTTTCATCATTAGATTGTGATGTAAGACTACAGGAATATTTAAAAACAGGTAGTTGATAGATAGTTAAAAATCAGAGTTCTTCTTCTTAACGTGTCGATGGCAATCTATCTAAACAGTCAGCCCAGAATTCGGCTACGAGCTTGGCACCTTCAATAGCGTCCGTCAACTCCTGTAGTGTGCAGACAACAGGACACGCTGGACACGATATAAAGTGCCTCATTGTTTGTGGGTTAGCACCACAATTACACTTCAGTGTGTACCGAAGGCTTTCTTTGCTTCGGCCTTCCGACGTCTATTTAAAGACTTCCAGGTAAGCCAAGACGCGACGCGTCCTGTTGCGAGATTTTCAGCAAGTGAAACTGGAATGGGTTTGGTAGGGAAGCACTCTCCCGCCACAACCTTAGACCGTTAGCCAGTGAAAAGCAGAGAGCAGAGAGTTAGAGCAGGGTAAATGATTAATCACCATTACGTAACTGTTTTTAAGTCAAGGCCTTTTCATTTAATATTCCTCTTTAAAAGCTACGTTGATAAAAAGAATCACGTGTACCTACACACGAATGGCTTTGCTTTCTTGTAATTGGGTTCACAGCCGCTATATTTTGCCGACTCAATTTATAAATCCAATAAAAAAAAAAACAACTTGCAATATGCCACTGGTCTCATTGACTAGTACAGTGACTACCATTATTGGGCCATATAGCTAGTGGAAAAATACAGTGTTTAATGATAAGGCGTGTCGTTCTGGCTACCCTAGGGAAAAAATACAACCATTTACTGTCCACATCACCTGGGTTTAATTAGTGGGATTGCTTTAGCATTTTATAACATAAAATTAGTTTAATAAAATAATTTTCTGCCCATTTGGTAATGAAAGAACCCGAAATTTAATTGAGGTTTATTCTATAGATACCAAAGGGAATAGTGTCTGAATATAGATATTTTTGTAGTTCTTAACACGAATGAATAAGCATGTTCGTGATACCTAAGATTTAACTTCTTACCTCTAAGCACTTGTGAGCAGACATCGCAAGGCGTTATTTTCTTGTACGTGTATTCTTGAAAGTTATGTGCCTCGGAATCTCCTCCGGCGCGCATTGCGTCTCTAGCCGCTCCATTCCTCCTACAAAACAGTCCACATTTACACACAAATGTTCGAAGCATATTTATTGTACCTACATTTCAGAAGACGGCATCAAGTCAGCTAAAGATTCAGTCTCAAATTCAAACACAGATTTTAGCTTTTCTACATGCTTACTGTTTCTAATAGATCAGAAGATAGTCTATAGAGTATCATTTATCTTTTATTTTAGCTGTGAAGAGTTTCACTGATATTCTAGCAAGGTACTGAACAATTGTACTTATTAATTTGGTATGTAGGCTCTGTCACATTATAATATTTGTACGTCATGGATATCGACCTATGACGACCAAGGTCAAGGGGAGACAGTTCATGGATCACTCTGCAAGGTAGTTGCTATTCAGTCCCTTGCCGACACCGACACAACACCAAATTATGTTAGGTAATGGCCTCCCTTCGCCTTGAGGTTTGTTCCAAACACGAACTGCCTCCAACACAAATTACATTATCAATTGAATCAATCGGACTGGAAACAAAGCAGGCACACAGATTTTTTGTTTATTGCGAACTGATTTTAAAGCTGAAAGGATTGAGTACAACTTAAAACTGAAGGATTCCAAGCGCATTACTTGGCAGAAGTGTGTATTGTATATATCTAAAAGCTGGTGAAAAGTTATCTCTAACATAAATATTGTGTGTTAGTGTACACAAGCACAAATAATATATACATGCTGTTCGGGATTGTTTCTACGTGTCAAAGGATGAGCGGTATAGTTCCAATATCTGGGTAAAATGAAACATTTACAAACATAGGCTCACACCTACGGGGCACAGTTACCTCATTGCCATTACCGTCGACACCGCGTGGTACATTTGATTTTTTCTTTATCGATGCAAAAAGAGAGAAACACCAAGATGAACATAACACGAAATAAACGTGATCAAATACAATTTTATTAGTGCAGAAACCTGTGATATAGTGATGCGTTCGATAACAAACAAATGGTATTTAACAAAGGTTTCTGAGTTTTATTATCTTTCGATGATTAACATCATCACAGATTACAGTTAGAAAGTGTAAGTAATTCAATCATTACTATACATATTAATTACTTAACTTTAATAGATACAATAGTTTAATGTGTGTTTAGATGAAATTAAATGACTTACACGTCTTACACTCAACGCATTGGCTGTCACTAGACACGAGGCATGATTAGTTATTGAAAATCAGCTTCAAAATGGATGTGAAACGAATATGCAGATATTATTTAACCTGAAGGTGTAATGAGATTACATCAACCATAAGCATCGAGAATAATGAGTGGCGCTTAGAGTTTAAACGCAGCGTGGTGAAGCTTGTAAATTATTTCCATTTGTAGTAAAAAATGTTTCAGCAATTTACAGCAAGTGAAAACATATTGACTGAAATTATAACGATGTCGCGCCTACTCTGCAAACATTGAAAATTCAAATTCGTGAACACGAAAATTGAAGTAAGAAATAAGAATCGTATTCGGTGAAGAAGCACTCCTTATGTATTGTATCAACAGTCTAGTTCGTAGTTCTGTGACTATTGTGTGCATCTCGTTATCTTGAGTTCCATTATTTGTATAGAGCGCTCGAAATATCACCAGCAGCGGAATTTCTTACAGTTTCAGAAATTCAACCAACACCCTTATTAAAGATTTAGTGTTACGTTTGAATTATCCTGTTTATTTACAGTTTTACTAGATAACCTGTTAACTTATTGTTATAAATACTTAAAGTTGTTTTCTGTTTTATTAACTTATTGTTGAAAAAATATATTTGTTTTCTATTTTATTTCTTTCGTATTCCAAGTCTGAGAACCAGTGTAACCAGATGCTATTATTTTATCCACCTAATTTAATTAACATCTAGCTTAAATTTTTTCGATGAAGCTGAAACAATTAGTGCAGTTTAGCAGCCTTAAAAAAATATTGTAATACTAATAAAACTGAAGGTTTTCAACATTCTTGGACGGAAAAACAGTTTAACTTTTTGTATTTTCAATCGTTCCCGCCCAAAAACATTATTTAAGTAACTAAATTGACGGCTTCAACAACATATGGGTGGGTGTTTCGTTTTAGCTAAGTCAGCTAGAGTTGTGTTATAGTTTTTTATAGCTCGTTCAAATAATAAAATAATTAACAGCACATTTAGAAGCCCTACATTGTAAAGCGGATACTTGCGTTAGTAGGTAATCTTGTTTGCTATGAGACATAAGGCTCTTACATCATGCGTGTGATCAATAATTGTAATCTGATTTCTAAAACAAAGGTGACATTGGATCGACTGAATATTTCCTAGATTTTTTTAGATTGCCTTTCCTTGTAGATTTAAATCTAGTTGGTTCAATTTCGGCCTACATGGCACAGTTTAATGGAATTTGCTGGGAAATTCCATTAAACTGTGCCATTTACTAAATAGGATAATAAATATTGTGCTGTAAGATTGGGTTCATAAGGTCCCAAATAGCTCCGACTTTGTGTTTACCGCGTAGCCTTTGCTGGCTTTGAAGAAATAAAGTTTTTTGTGAAAAAATCTGGAAAATTACACATGCGACTTAAGAATACTTCCTCTTTTAAACCGAATTATTTAAATGTTGCTTCTTTAGTTTAAGGAAATAACTAAAGTATTATTAATTTTGTTAAAATTATCTTTTTAAGATTTAATTTTACTGTGCTCCAGTTATTATTTTCATTATCACTTCCTTAATAAATTATAATTAAGATAGACTTGGAACATGTGTGTATAAGCCATTATGAACTGTTATTTCCTGGCCTCGGTTATTGCTCGCTGGCATAATTTCCTCTCACAGTCTTGGCAGGATTCTAAGTGCTTTCTACTAACTGCTTACTTTGTCAAACTAAGTTTAAAAGACCGACAAAAGTAGAATGTTCTGAATTCGACACGTATTTACTTGTTTAGGTACTTTACTTTCCTACTGTAATAAAT
Source organism: Gortyna flavago (assembly GCA_963669345.1). Lineage (NCBI taxonomy): Eukaryota > Metazoa > Arthropoda > Insecta > Lepidoptera > Noctuidae > Gortyna > Gortyna flavago. Next base: position 8,247,594 of record OY770131.1, read on the forward strand.
GTAAACGAATGTAAACGTGTGTAAACGAATTCAAAGCAAAAATGGAACTAAGGCTACAAATTACCTACTAATTGTATTCAACACCACACCTTCTTAATTCAGTTTCAGTATCCATTTTGATGATACATACAGCAAAATTGTAACCTGTGATGTTAATTGAATTCCCATGCTATTATTTATGAACTTTTGTGTTTAATTACTAAATTTTTTTTTAAGTAAAGGTTTTTTATAAATTTTTGTCTTACTTGTCTGGGGGCGCTGCGTGGGGTGGAGGAGCGCTAGGGGGCTTCAGGCTTCGGAAAGCCTTTAGCCACTTATTCTTCATGCTTCCAGCTGATGACGATGATAGCTTTCGGTCGACTGCTGCGGATCCGCTGTCTGCTTTTGCCGCGAACAACTCTCTCTGTTTGCAAAGAAAATATATCCTGTTACGGATAGTTTGTTATGGAAAAATGGCGAAGACGATTCAATTGGAATTACTCCAGAATAACATAATGTTGCATAACGGTTATATCCGCCTCTTTTATACTGGTTATATTGGACTGTTTTTATAGCGTATCGATATTTAGAAATAAACCATTATTCAGGTAGACAGAGACGAAGGAAGCAATCACAAGGCCTAACTTTTTCTAAATCTACATTAAGAAAAAGTTAGGCTACAGTGACTATAACGAACGAGTGGCAATCGCTTGCAAAGCGTTTCGTTTTTCTACAATGTCTTATAGCGGGATGACATAAGCTTTTCTTTAGCTTATGTCAGTGATTTGATGTAGGTAAAATTTAAAAATGTACCTATTGGAATTTTTAACTTTTTGTACATCGTTATCGCTGATAGAATATCACTTTTTTCGAGGCCCTTAGGTATATTATAAAGTAACCTTATCAGACCAAAATCTTATATCATCGTTTTTCCCCTATAATGTTTACCTAGGCACATTATACAACCCTGTCAAGCCACGCGGCGCTAAGTGCCTTTTCCAGGTGATCGTTCAATAAGACTTGCCTTATGTAATCATTTCTCTTGGAGAGGGTGAAATATATTATCTAGAAAAGACCATCAAAGAACATTTTCTTTTCAAACATACGAAGTGTGTTGGATTTTTTTATAAAAAGTTTATTTTGTCTTAGTGATAAAATCCGTACCTAAGTAAGTTCTTTTTTTCAGTTCGATATTTATAATTTACTCTTTTCGTTACCAGAGGACTGGCCTATTTTTAGGTCAAAGAATCAGCATTGCCATCCAACGTGGCAACACTGCCAGCGTTTTGGGCACTTTTCCCACTGACAGCGATGCAGGCGAATTTTTTGATGCTCAATGAGTTCTTTCCTTTTTTTTTCCCCCTTTATACCGGATGATTTTTTATACCGTCTCGATATTCTTACAGGGTGTTCTACCCATGAATATGAACAAAATTCATTATGGGACCAACACTGAAATCACAAAAAAAAATCTGCTGTTTCCTACATTTTGGTCTAGTAGGTATTGAAATGATTTATTAAAACAAAAAAAAAACATTCGGTATACTCGTACATAATATATCTATATATAATTATATATTTTAGTGGTAGATTGTATATTGTAAGTATTTATGATTTCTTAATGAGTTAAAATGGACTTAAATAAACCAAAAGAAAACTAACATTATACTATGTAAGTATCTGTAGAATCTGCTCTATTCGTTCGATGCAGTGTTGTTTGACATTATTATTGAACTTGTCCACGAGAATGGAATTCAGGAACATACAAGATGGACATAGCTAGATATCTACGTGCCAGTGTGCTCTTCGGTCGAGAGAAGCTATTATCAACGGGCAGTATGTACCTAGGCTCAACAGCATACTAGGGCTTTCTACAATGAGAAAAAAGACCTCTTGTTCAAGATCTAAGCCTTAATAAATTCAAATCATTCATTAAACGTAAGTTGTGCCAGAAAGCTTTTTATATAGTTAAAGATTATATTGAGGACAAAAGGGGCTTGGGATTGAGCTGCTTCCAATTTTTTTTTACATTTTGAATGTTAAATTTTTTTTTTCTGTGTACACATTGACATTAATGAATTTTATTTAAACAATGACATTTGCTTACTTTGTAAAGTATTATATTATTTTAATTATTGTGCATGTGAAGACAATGTGGGTCACTTTTTTTAATTTTTTGTTATTCTCTCTGTTGTGTTAGTTTTTGTCTAGGTCTGGCAGTTTGAGTAATTTATGTGGCCTACCCAAATGTCCTTTCTTTGGTATTGTTCGTCGAATCGTTGAGCTCCTTAAGTTTTGAGTTGAGCTACACGATTTCTGACAAATGCGTGCACTGACTGGACAGGTCCTCTCAATCTGTGTGGTTCTTTCCTCAAAAGACCATCTCAGACATCGATCTACATGGTCTTCATATAACATTACCAAGATTATGATGTCTGGACTTTAAAAGAGACTGTGACCTCTGAGTTTGTTTCGGCCTTTCTTCTCGGAGTAGTCAGATAGGAAACGCCGACCTCATCTAGTTTTATAAAAAATATGATTGACGTGTAAAATTGTTTATACAAACCTACTTACAAAATAATTTTATCATTTATCACTTGAAATTCTTTTGATTTTTGAAATCGTTGTGTTTGTTTATTTGTCATGAAAGTATGTATTTTGCCAAAAGGAAAAATAAAGTAGTAGCATTTATTCCATAAAAACCGGCCAAGTACGTGTCGGAACACGCACAATGAAGGGTTCCGTATTTGGAATGAATTTATCCCAAGAACAAACTTAACATTGTAGTTGAAAAACATGTTCTCCCATACATTCCAACTGAAAATGTAAGTTTGTACGCACAATATTGAGAGATTTACCATGTTGTTTCAAGATCATAGACTTCTTATTAATGTTCCTGTAATCTATAGGTATAGAACTATTTTCTGTATTTTTTTCAAAATTTTAGGCTCAGTAGTTTCGGAGATAAGGGGGGGAATGGTAAATTTCCGTCTATTGTCTTATATAACTTTAATAAAATGAAAAAAAAAAATTGAGATCCTCACGGTAATCCCTTTCATTGATATACCACACGGTACAGATTGCGAAACTTTTTTTTTAATTGTCTATTTACCCCTCAAAAATGACTCCCATTTTCAAAACTCATTTATTTACGTTACACGTCTGTTTTTGGGTCACAGAGATTCATATGTGTATCAAATTTCAACTCAATCAGTCCATAAGATTCGGAGCAAATTGGCTGTGACAGACGGACAGACAGACAGACACACGAGTGATCCTATAAGGGTTCCGTTTTTTCCTTTTGAGGTACGGAACCCTTATAATATCTTGATGTATTGCTGTACAAATGGCAGGATTTAACTAGTGTAAGCCAACAATACCTGCCAACCATTTTTCCGCTATTCTACTGGTGAATATCGTTATTTATAGAATTATTTGTACACACAGGGTTTTGTACCATTTTTATACGAAGGTATTTTAAGGTTTGAAATACGTACCTATATCAAATCTTATAACAGCTTTCAAGGAAACCTTTAAATACCTGCTGAAAGTACCTGCCTTCAAATACTTTTACTACCTTAAAGGTCAATCAAGATGAGTTAAAATTTTACATAAAGGAATGGTCCGTAAGATAGATAGGTAGATACCTATACGTGTCTTGGTGGGTCAAATTTGTCTAATCTATACTAATATTATAAATTGGATAAAGTTTGTGAGTTTGTAAGTAGGGGATAATTTTCAAAACTTTAGTCCGATTCCGAAAATTCTTTTACTAACGGGAAGCTTTGTAATATTACCGAGTTTAAAGGATATCTAATTTTATGTTGAAACAATTTTTATAATAAGTACTTAATTATGTTTTATTCGCTATGATGTAGGTATAACTCATACCCATATAATAGCGAACAAAACACTGACTGAACTGCAGTGCGATTCTGTAACCATTTCACAGTGAAAACTTAGGTGAAGTGGGCGTGGAGTGAGCTGTCATTAGTGTCAATCCCTATAGCATCAGATGGAATGACAGCTCACTCCACGCAAGTTTTCACGGTGAGATTTTTACAGAATCGACATGCTGAGCCTGACACGTTTGCCGCATGTCGGATGCATTCAGCACGTGATTCTAGACCCTCTAGCATATTTTTTTAATAGGTTATCAAAAATAAAAAGCTATTTCATAGAAAAGTGTGACACCTACCTACGCGGTCAAAATGTATTGAACAGAATTTTTTTTTACTGGTCAAGCTCCTCGCATAACCTGTGTTACGATACAATAGAAAATCAATTGTGTCTCATTAGCGGAGCTTAATGAGTTAAATAACTGACTAATTATTGCAACGCCGGGGGTTTCAGAATTTTGTGCTGAATCCATGCTAATAGGCTGCGAGTTATGTCCCTGCCACCCTGTAGTTACTTCCTCTACTAATCTTGCTAATCTTGTTACTAGTACAGATTGGCTTCTTTAAGTAGAACTAAGACTTTACTGGGAATGAAAGCTTGCATTAGGTACAATACAATATTAAAATATAAGTTACCATCTACGATGGTTTTAAATAATTTAATGAAGGTAATTTCAATGCTAATTGCTAACATACCTATTTAATTATGATTGGCAGGCCGAAAATATCTACTGAAGCAACACAATATTAAATTATAGTAAGTACCTACCTAATGTATTTATTGTGTACCGACTTACATAGAAGTCAGACATTTATATATCTTCCTAACTATTTACAAAGTTTGTCATCATTCTCCTCCCTTATTCCAATTAATTTTGGTTCGACACAACATGTATTTTTCTTACATATTTCTCTTTATAGGCCGACCGCTTAACTGAGACGTTGCCTGAGGTACGAGTAGCAGCGCGGTGCGGGAGGGGTGTGGAGACGTGACGCGAGAGCTCAGTGATTCGTCAATTTGTGACAACTATCACCCCTCCTGCACCGCGTAGCTATTTCAGGTAACATCTCAGTTAAGCGGTCGGCCTATAATAGTCGTCATAATGGTAGTCACCCGCTTTCTAAGCCATATCATCTTTCACACAGTTCATCCATCGTTTTTTTTTTTGGTCATTCCCTACTCTTATGTAGCCATCCACATTCATAATCTAAATATTTTCTTTAATCAAAATGGAATATAAAATCGTACTGTCAAACGTATATCACTGGAAACGATTTGACACTGAGGGTCTTAATGCCGTAGTAGTAAGGGCGATTTTCGTCTTCTTCGAAAGGTCGAGAGCAAGGTCCTCGACATCGGAATAGGCAGACATAATACATATTATAACAAGGGAATTCATAAGTATTTCGTTTACCTAATGATGGTAGGGCGCTAAGAAATACGGCCAACCGTTATTCAAAAGATTTTCTTTTATTTTATTTTGAAACGCGTTTTGTAGCTTTCACGTGTCAGGGATTTCTTTTGAATGAAAAGTAGAGGGAAGTTTTTACTTAGCTAGGCAGGTACCTTTAATATTATAGCTGTAAATTTATGATTAAGATTTACAAGATAACAATATCCAAAAAATATGTTTGTAAGTTGTTGGTTGTGGAGATCAGATATAAAATAAAATACTGATATTCATCTGAATCTGGTTAGACTGGAAGCCGACCCCAACTTAGTTGGGAAAAGTCTAGGATGGTGGTGAAGGGCGGGCGTTTTGGGGGACTGTCTTTTGTAATTTTGAGGTTCGAAAAATGCTGATTCTCAGCCCAATTTGAATAAATTACTTTTGATTTGATGATGAACGATGATGTTTTTAAATTAATTGATTTATGCAAAATTCAATTGTAAAACACAATTTAATTGACAAATTATGTCATTAACACATCAATGGCTCATAAAATGGTAGCCAGTGATCTAATAATATAAGACTAAACATATTTTCCATTTATTAGAGAGCACTCATACTTACTTGTACCTAAGTACCTACTCGCAAGTAGGTATATAGGTAGTAAAGAGACATTTAATCAAAGTCAATGATCGTGTAACGTATCTGTCTACCTACAACTTAACTTGACATTAATATGCAATAGTTACCATAAAAAAAAAACATAACTTAGAAGTAGATGCCTACCTATTATGAGGTAGTAACAAGTATAGCCGAACTATTCTGTATAATCTCATCGTGAAAACTTATGTGAAGTGAGCAGTCTTTCCACCTGAGGCTAGGTATTGACTCTATTGACAGCTCACGTCAAACTCACTTCACCTAAGCTATCACGGTGACTTTTTTACAGAATAGACCAGCACCCTAATTGCGTAACTCACTATTAAGCACGATCTGTCAATATGAAAGATATTGCTAACCCATTGCTTCATATGTTCGAAAAAATGTCTGCTCAACAACGTAAATAACGCAATGAATGTTGTAGAACTGTCAAAATGAAAGCCATTCCTACTGTTAGTGTGTTACGCAATTACCCCGCAGCTGTAGTAGTGTATTTAATAGGGGAAGACGAAGAAACGTTGGACGGACTGTGTGAAAGATGATAATGAGAAAGGGTGACTACCGAGATGATGACTATAGGCCGACCGCTCAACTGAGATGTTGCCTGAAGTAGCAGCGCGGTGCGGGAGGGGTGTGGTGACGTGATGCGAGAGCTCAGTGATTCGTCAACTTGTGACAACTATCACCCCTCTCGCACTGCGCAACTCTCAGGCAACGTCTCTGTTAAGCGGTCGGCTAATAATAGAGAAGTATGGAAAAAAGACATGTTTCGCCGACCCTAAATAAAATGGGTTAAGGGCTCCTGACCCTAACCCATTTTATTTGTAAAATATTATTATATTTATTAATAATATTATTAGAATGATGATAGAAGTAATAACGCAAAAAGTAACCGATGAGTAGGTAACTTTAACTATTCATCGGTTTTTCCATTTGTTTCAGTAGTTTTTCCATCTTTTTCTCAGAAATTTTCAACTAAGTATAATGGAACGAAGTTCGAGGCTTGCTTATGAATTGAATGCCTGCATATTATAAGTAAACCATGAGCCTCACAGTTTTGAAATAGAGGTTTAACCTTAGCCGCGCACTATGTGATGCAAATAAAGTCATTTACATCCCTTTCATTCTTCAAGCTTTTCTCAACATTTTGTGGAGAAATTTTAAATTTTTCGCTTAAAGTATCGCGTCGGTCCTGTCGACAGGCTAAAATATTTATGTATTATATCTACGACATAGGAATAAATTATGTTTCCGTAGCGGAATAGCAGAGTTTCATTCGTGAAAGTTGTATTCAGTGAACTCATAAAATTGTAATGATATTGACACAAGATGTTAATTCATTAACCTTCACATAACTATTATGTATGTACTAACACTAGTGTTAAGTTGTGTAGATATGTAATTACTATACAAATTGGATTTTATGAACTGGAAAATAAATGATTATGATTATTAATAATAAAAATCGCCAACAAGCTAGGGTTGGTAGGCTAGTGTAAAAGTTCTATCGATTAAATTGCGCACAAAACATTACCTAGACTAATGACTTTGAAACACTAAAAGCAGCACGTTGTTGGTCATGCGATACGAACACGATGACGTGCGTTCAGTGCCCGAAAACTATTGCGTGAGCTACTATTTTTCAGATACCTAGTTAGTGACTTTTGTTCAGCTGCCGCGTTGCTCTACTAATATTAAAGTTTCAGTTTGATTTCCAGACCGAGCAAAGTGCCGTTATTAGATTTTTCGGTTAGGAAAGTCTTAGTAGCAGTCGAAGTTTGGAATGGCGCGCAATAATGGCATTTTTCTAGTAAGTTGAGTACAATCACGAGCATAACTACACTTACGCAAAATTCAAAAGCAATTTTCTCGTGAAATATGATGTAAACTTTAGGAGAACATGGCTTTTTAATCGGGCGTAAATATTTATGCTCGTGACTGCACAGACATGAGTCTGAACCTGACTAGTCTATCTTTGTTTATATTTTTGTAGAAGTCCTTCTAGATTTTTAATAGACATCAACCGAAGCACGTTTAGGTATGTCTTTGAAAGTTTAACTGCATCAAGATAGAGAAGAGAATCGTGTCAAGTTCAAATAAAAGCCGGGACCATAAAGCGCCTTATCGCGGCGGATGGACGTGACGTGCCGCGAGTTATCTACCATACCCTTTATATTATCCTCTTTTATTCAAGCCGGCTCCAGAGTCTACTCCTTTACCTTGGAATTTTTAAAGTGCTTAATGTATTTTACAGATTGTTGGTTGTTTTTGGGTAAAATTATCTTAATAGGGTAAGTATTACGATGGCAAAAAGGTTCCAAGCAGATAATTACCTAAAAAAAGTTTTCAATATTCAGTATCAAGTTAGAACCTGCATTGATTGATACCACTCAAATAGGCAATGGAGAACCAGCCTATATTGTACTTTTGGAGTAGGTAGATATCGCATGTAGGTATGCAGATTGCAGGAAGGTAGGTAAGTAATAGCTGACCGGCCGTATATAGGATTTAGGACAAAACAAAATTTGATTGAAGATACAAAGTGCCAAAGGATTCATACCGTGGCTATAGTACCTACAGAAATCTATTAATACGATACCCCCGTGTTACCCAGCAACTGGGTTGTGGAGGTCAGATTATCTAGCTTCTCATTCTCAACTACAAAATGAAGATATTATAAAGTGCATGGGAGAAAACTCAACGAATCTAAAAAAAAATATGTAGAAGAAATTATATAAGTACCTTCCTAAAATTATTTCCGAAAGTTTGAGACAAGCTTATGCCTTTATTCCACCTTATAGCCACGTCAAAAACAGCCTGAAGCCTGCTGCAGGCACGTAATTAGTTATGGAGTTAATTGAAGTTATGTATGGTACCTATGGAGTCTTACCTACCTACATAGACTTAATTATCATACGAAATAGCAGTATTAAACGACAGTAACAAAATATGGGGAACAATACGACGAAGCCATAAACCATAGGTTTTTGTACCTAAGCATCATAGTGATAAACTATCACCTTTTAGAGCTAAAAAATATTTACCGTTACGACGAGACAGGTACCTAATATTTTACATTGATATGTCGCTACATATCAATGTAAAATATTAGGTACCTGTCCTGTAGGAGCCGCTGCTCCTGCGGGGAATTGCCGGTCTATTATGTGAAAATGTCACAGTGAAAACTTAGGTGAAGTGAGCTGTCATTCTAGCTGATGCTAGGGATCGGCCTAGCATCAGCTAGAATGACAGCTTACTTCACCTAAATTCTCACAGTGAGATTTTTACGGAATTGCACTGCTGAAATATTGCTATCCTCATGACAGGATGCCACTTCTAGGTATCCTGCGAAAATAGATAATAAATAAAGGTAAATAAAGCAAGCAATGAGCTATAAACAGCTGACTATCGCCACTGTACCTACTCAATCTTGGCTGAAGGATTTTCATGAAAAGGTCAGGCTTTTTTTATTAGTTTTCACTTTCAGCATTTTCGGTGGAAACGACACCATAGGGTCTACTACGAATCACGCAAAGACGGTTATTCCAAAGATTAAGAAAGACAACACTAATGTGAATGATTACAAAGTTGGCAACTACCTTAACCTGAGTGAGAGGACTAAACCGTACCTACCAGCGCGGCGTCTACAAATACAGAATACGTTTAATACCCAAGAATTCAACAGATGAGACAAGTATACAATGATGACTTATGTATCTACCTACTCATTTCTAACGTCCTATGTTTACATGAACTCAGTCCACAGAAAGAGACCCTAGCAACACAACACTTATTGCATTATGTGACCCGACAATACAACAGATGAGATGGCACAAGATTATCTAATTCTACATCTAGTTCTAACTACCCACTGTTTATCAGGGCTAAGGCTAGAATTGGCCCTAGCAAGGCAACGTACACAACACTTAAGGTAAAGGCTACGCCGCTACGAAGGTGCATCCACCAAGACACTCACATCATTGAAATAAGCTTGTTCCAACCGCTGTCGAGTCTTGTTAGCTTTGCTGTATTCAGGGAGGCTGGATTGTCTTCTCACACGCATCCTTTGGTCACGATCCATCGTCATCAGATCAGATTTCTGCGATAACACTAAATAGTGTAACCGATGAATTATATCCATTTTTAATTAACAATTAATTTTAATAGGAGTTTTCAAGTTTATTTCGAATGATTAAGTTTTTATGCATTAAAACGTCTGTCGTCTTCTCTGTTTAAAGGTTCTAAAAACAGTGTACCTATACATTTTAATTTTCTTTTAAGTTATTCCGAAAGTTTTTGAAGAAATAATGAGTTATTTTCCGCAACTGAAAATGTATGTTGCACTGAAAATAGAAGAGGCTTTCAGATGTAATAAAAAATATAAAAGAACAACAATTATAGCCGGGTGACACTGATAGACACGTAAAGTGAATGTGGACGCGGTTGCGGTATAGCGCCCGCTACTTAGGGCGGGCGCGGAGTGACTGTGGGCTGGGCGCCGGATGTAGCGTGGCGGCGGCGATCCGACGTAACCCGGCAACCGTTTGCAAACAACACGCAATTCTAAGATGTCTAGAGGTACCTACAGACGAAAGAAACAGCCTAATTACGATTATGGAGACTGAAAACAGCTGAAACGAATGCTACATGCCATGCTAAATTATTTATTAGATAAGTATGGGAACCTTGTCTCCTATGGTGTACCTATATGTCGCAACCAACTGGTTAAATTAGCTGTTTAGTTAACCGCCTCATTAATTAATTTTAATTACCTACTTTGCGTATCACTTATTGTACTTATAGAATGAAGTTACAGATAGCTGTGCTACTGGCTACTGGGGAGTTTGTTGCTCCACTTTTTCTTTCCAGCTCAAGCATTAGGAAGTAGTGAAGGGCAGGCGAATTGGGAGACTGTCTTATGTAATTTTGATTATAAAAAAGAGCCGATTTGAACTTTTGAACTTTTGTTTTTGAGGTTTTCAGTTACTTCAATTACTTAGGTACACCACGGATAACAACGGCTGACATTTTGACTAGTTTACCTAAAGTTCAAGTCGAACTAGTTAGGTCCATTTCTAACCAATGCTAGTGAAAAAGGCGCAGGAAACTAAGCAAATAGAGGTACAAATTTAGGTAGGTAACCAATTTAGGGGTAGGTACGTGGAGTTTCAAATTAAAGAAACCACATCAGATTGACGCGGCGGTTTAGACAAGTTTACAAATTCACAGACATATCTACCAGACCTAGGTAGGTACTCACGAAAGCTTAAAACCTACTTACTTACCTACTCTCCAAGTTTAGGTAGGGACTCTTTGATCCTCCTTGTTTGGGATCGTCATAAAATACCTATAATAACTAGTCGCTTCTGAACAGATTGCTAACTTGTAGGTATCCAAAATATCCGTTCAACTGCAAACTTGACGATCTGAACAAAGCCCCTGACGTGACACCGCAATAAATGTGACCACTTACTGGGCCCAAACAGTATAAGCCACAATCATATAGTTGTAGGTACCGTAAAACGAAAAGAAGAAGAAGACCTCTCATTGGAAAAGCTAACAGAGAAAATGTATCGAATTTGTTACAATGTTGTTTGTCATAATCTAGCGCCCTCCAAAAGTTAGTTGAGGTTTTTCAACTTCAACGATTTGAAATTTTAGTTTCAAATGTTTAAGTAAATTTATTATATTATAATGTAGGTACTCTGTGGAGTACACTACAACGTTTTTATTGACTAATTCAACTAAGTAGGTGTCTATGAATTATCATAAAAAAAATAATCAGGGAACCCTTAGGATTAGGTACCTGATTATACCTATTTTAATTTTAAATCATAATGTAGCATCACAGCTGAAGTGGAAAAATGTCAACAAGTTTTGGATAGCATTGTAAACCCAAACCATTGTTGCCTAATCTCTAAAGCATTAGCAATGCCTGAAGCCACACATAATGATGACTAACTGTAAGCCGAACGCTGCCAGACACAACAATCTATCCAAATTAGTAGACTGCTACTGGAATCTGACATTTAGAAACATGAACACAATAGATATGGTGGGTACCTATTATCTACTTAAGAGGTATCTACATAAAATTAGGCTTGGTTGCAGAAATGGATACTGAAACTGTTTACCAACAGTCGATTGGACCATGAACCGTTGGTCAACATTATCTGTAAACCATTAACTTTTCACCCAAAGGACTTTTGACCCAAGAACGTTTCCCCAACGGAACTCTACGTCAGTGAATGCTTAACAAACTGAATGTTTTGACCAATGACTTTTCACCCTAAGAACAAATTGACCCATGACAAATAGAACTTAGGATGCAAGAGCGAGCGAAGCGAGCTCGGGACTTGGGGCACCCTGACTCGGACACGGTGGAGCATACGGTGGGGGTCTGTCCCGCTTGGGCAGAGCACCGTCGTGTCCTCGTAGAGGCGATCGGCAGCGGCGGCGACCTCTCGCGTCCGGCCCTGGTTCAAGCCATGGTCCGGGGCGAGAGGGAGTGGGAGTCAGTCACCTCCTTCTGCGAAGCAGTCATGCTAGCGAAGGAGGTGGCGGGATGGGCGAGGGAGAGAGTTGAGAGAGCCGCCGCGGGAGACGCCCCTGGCGTCGGGAGCCACGTGACGACTCCCGGCCACCGTAGGCGCGGGCCTGCGGACGGCGAGTAATGGGTAGCTCACCGTCCGATCAGGACCAGGCCCGTGCCGGACGGCGCGTATGTGTTCCACGCGCGCCTCAAAGAGATGTCAGCATTGAAGGAGGGGCCCGTCAGGGCCGAAGCCTGCCGGGGCAGCGGGATTGTCCGAAAGGGTTACCGCTACCCCGGATTATAAAGGGCTAAGAAAGGAACACGGATGGGTTTTAGTCAGTAAGAGTCTGACACTCCCTTCCGCTCCACCCAGAGCGGGAGGGGTCCTTTGATGATTTCCCATCCTTAAAAAAAAAAGGGTGGATAAACGGAATAACCGCAGAAAACTTGGATCATAAAAACACAAGAACTATGTACAAAATTGCTTCTCTCATCAACTAGAAAACGTTAATGGATTCATTCATTGGTACATATAATAGGCCTGTGTATTTTTCAAGTTACTGTGGTTAATTGGTATAAATACAATCAATTAAACAAAAATAAGTTATAACTATGAATACTTTATTAGTAATTTAAGGCAGACAATTACACCTTAGTAACTCTCACAAATTGAGACAAATAGGTATGTTCAAAGTCAATAGACAATTTATAACTCTTCTACTAGTCCCTTTAAATATACAACAATTAATAAATACATGTGTAAATATATAATCTGCCAAAATAACACCAACAAATTGCCAAGATTTCATCATAAAGTCTTTGTACTTTATAACCTTTGTGCAGACATTTTTTTTGTCATCACAGACACAATTGGCAAAGTGATATGTATTATACTAACAAAGTATAGCTCTATATGAAGAAAAATTTTATAACCTTAGTTTTGCTAGTCATAATAAGTTATTCCTAACATGATTTTTGTAAAAGTTAAATAACACCTGACATAAGCATAGCCTGAGTAAATAATTTATGTTAAATTATCCACATTTATCATTATTTTTACAGCGAATATGATATCTCATTCACATCAAACTATGATAAAATGTTTAAAATTGTTGTATGTACTACACACACAATCATGATGCAATGAGGGTGCATTAGAAAAATGAATTCTAAAACAAATGATGAAAAAATCACCTTTAACAATCCATTAAGATGATTTTGTGTGGCACAAGATAATAATTGATTGGCTATAAGTTGATTGAAAATTGATATGCCAGTAAAAAAGAGCTAAAAACTATGGAGGGAAACATGGAAACAGGGATGAATGGTGATTAACTAAGTGGTAACAATGATACATAAATAAAAGTTCCTACATAAAAAAAAAACGATAATTCAGCTGTAAAAAACAAAATTGTGCAACTGCATCTCCCAGTCAACCATAAAGATTTTCCTAACACAGTTCTGGTTATTAACATTTCAAATAAACTTATTTACTTGCCATTCTGAACTTATCAACATAATGTACTTTTATAAAAAATATTATTCCACAAAATATATTAGCAAAATTTCAAAACAATAGTTTTATGTAACTCTGTATGAAACAAACACATAAGCACCATAAATTAGAAGATGACTATATTAACTGTACTTAAGCATGATTGATGTCTTTGTGAATATTCTGGTCCTTGATAATTAGATAAATTATTATCAAATATTATGCTAATCTATTAACTTCATTTAACTAATAAAAAAATGCTTTATAATATTATTATTCTGCTATCTTTGATTTACCATTCAATTTGCCGAGCTGACCTAACATAAGGACAGTATTAATTAAATTTTCAGAGTAAATACGCTGATTTGTTTCCATTTTTCTCAGCTTCTGGACAACATATTTAGAGAAAAATTCCAGTTCATTCTCGTTTCCATGACTTCTTGTTTCATCCTCTAAACTCCGTTTACGTTTAGCCCCCCGAGGGCTGGTTAGATTGGCATTTTTAGCTTTTCTTTTTGTAGAATGGTTAGCCTTATTATTACTACTGACACTGTTTACAAACGCCAGGTTCAAATCTTCAGCCAGATCATTAGCTTCTTCCTCATTTAACTGTATAGTCAAATCATCAGGCACCGTTACCATGGGTACATGATTTTCAGAAAATATGGGGGACGGCAGGAATGATACCCGTTTTCTAACTTTAACAGCTGTGTGTTTTGGCTTTAAAGCAGCAGCATCTTCAGATGTAGCTCCTACTGTATGTCTACGGTTTGTCTTCTGCTTAGTTGATTCTGAGTTATGAAGTCGGCTCACTGATTGTTTGTTGCTCCAGAAATTAACCTTGATCTTCTGTTTAGGTTTAGGTTTCTGTTCGGCAGGCTTTGGCTTGTTTAAAACTGTGGGTAATTTATAACGTATGTTGTCATCTTCTTCTTTAATTTTTTCTATCTTTTTCAGTTTGGGTGATTTACCAGCATTGTTGAAGAAATTGGTGTTTAACTTGTACCTTACATTGTCATCATCTGATTGGTAACCATTTTTCTTAGACGACGACTTATCGACAGATACGGGTTTCATTGTCGTGGTAATATGATTATTCAGTATCAGTATTAGATTATAAACAGCCTGTCAATGCACCTGGAATGAGACAAACACAAGATAAATGAGTAAAATTTTACAATTGAATTAACTAACAGCTTGATTAGAAACTCAACTGAATTTAAAGAAAAAAAAAAAAATATACATCAATGGTTGTACATAAAAAAGGGGAATCGAGTTTTATAGATCGCGTAGCGCTTTCCCGCCCAAACAGTGGTTAACAATATCGCGTAAATAAAACTGTTATCATAACAGTAATGTCAATAACCTAAATTATCTAGAGAATATTTATACATGACGCGTACAATAGAAACGATATTTGCACCAAACAGGATCCACTAACGAGGAAATTGAAGATAATATTTTTTTGAGGTTATGGGACTTACTACTTTCAATAAAATCGTATAGTTCTATGAAGTAATCATTAAATAGAACGTAAATCATACTCCATACAGGAATATTAGCTTTAACTATTACATTTATGTTAGTTATATCATTGTTTTGCTTAGATTAATGTCTCGTCATCACTAACATTTGATAGGCAATTACTATTACATAATCATAATATTTTATTGAATAAAACTTACCTTTATTAAGTTTCATTATTATTCACCAAGTATTCACTCACTGTGTTGGTCATAAGAGTCAAAAATAAATAAATATTATCCACGAATACAAACACGACACGCACGATTTGGAGTGTTCATGACGCAAAGTGTTTCCAAAATTGTCCGCTAGAGGCGTAATAGCCGCGCGCGGGAAATCTATGGGAGCGTTCATCATTAGAAAGCGGAAAATCCAATAGGAAACAATATTTTACTGTAACGAGATAAAGTGACATGGATGATAATATATAGGCATTGTTTTTTTTTTGTTTACATCATACGTTGTGATCAGAAATATAAATTTCATTAATAATTTAGGTTATTTTTTCGCTACAATACAATCTGTTAAATTGTAATTGACTCGGTAAATTCTGAGTCCGCGTCTCGGTAGACTTAGAGTACCGTAGTAGGTACAAGTAAACAACCGCACATTAGTGGTAACAATTCGACATCTATGTACAGCAATTATTTTTATAGCGTAGCAGCTAAGGGTGATTTTCGTAATGTAGGTAAGTGTTAGCACTGAGCTGTTGACTGTACCTAACGTACTTATCGTATCGGTATGTTTTGGTACCTACTAAATGCTATAATCGTTTCGTTTTTAATGATCAGACTTATCTAGAAGTTTATCATGGAATGACAAAATAATAATAATGTACAGAGGCCAGCACATCAACCTACCCCAATCTGTAAAATTTTCCCAATTGAATATGAACCTTATTCCTTTGTGGAAAAGTTGAAAATCTATCAAAGAAATTTGACAGATTGGGGTAGCTTGATGGCCTCTGTACCTAAATGACAAAAAAAAATGCTCTTAAAAGTAGGAAACATCTACAGTAAGGGTAAGTTAGTAGGCATGGGTCTCTGAAGCCATACATTTTAATTTAGAGGCGAGTGGACGTAAATTTCCGAGAGAATACAAATAAAATTATTATTTTGTTAAAAACTTAGTTCTCTTCGCAGGAAATATTATATTATCAACACCTAAGTAATGGAAACAAACTTTTAAATGGAAATACGTAATACCTATGCCTCTGTACTGTTTGCTCTAGCAGCTAGCTGGGCGTCTAGAATGGGGGTAAGTTATGTCAATAGTGTTCAAAAGCTGCGCTAAGCACACAGCTTTTAAAATAAATATCATGTCTAAGTCTGCTTTTGACCTTAATATTAAATTAAAAGTATCATAATACAAGCATCATTTTACAATAAAATTACTTGGATAGCTCTAAGCATCTGTTTTATTAAAATATTTCGTTTACCATATGATTTTTCATGGAAATCCACCCCATCTTGGCACGGAACTTCAGTTTACGTTTCGGATTATCCGTGTTTAACGATTTTTTATACAGCACTATGTCAAATGTCCAATACAGTGAAATAAAACGCTATTGTTGTTAAAGCCGAGGCTTTACGCGACGCGAATTGGGAGGTTATGACGGTCTACGAGATCTGCTCCCGGACTGAGTGGGAGGCTGTGCGCAATGCGGCAACGCGGCTGTCTACAAAACATTAAGCTTTAACAAAGTGATCACGTATGCAGAGAAAAACAAACATTGCTGCAAAGTAAAACTTACAAAAGAGTAAAAAGAAATTTAAATGACTCCAGTCAAATAAAGAGCGCCTAAAAAATTACTAACTTACCAACGCAAAATTAACGATTTTTCTCAGTTCTCCAGGTTCTCAGCGTTTATTATTTTAAGTTTTCCAAACTTTAATACTTAGATAAAAACAAACAATCCAACACAACATTAATTCTTTTGTTTTGACTCAACCGCGGGAACGTTTGAAATGTATTGATTTGAATTGCGAACGTCATTTCGCATGTGCATAGAGAGAGAGCTAGGCGTGCGCACTAGAGGCATTCCTATGAATGGTTTAGGTATTCATCTACAAGGGTCACGTAGGTACTTACTAGAAAAGCAAAATGTTGTCCATTAACTTTAATGGGAACGCTTTGTCTTGGTCGTTTCGTATGCATCCCGTTAGGGGTGGCCATCATTCTTAGGTATATTTATCTTTTGCGTAGGTTGGTACCTATTACATTTTCAGAACCCAAGTTTGTTTGAAAGATGTGAAAGATTTTGCTTTTTATTATTTTTATAACTCGAAGTTCTGGGGGCCTAAAAAGACTGGCAGAATCATAAAACAATTCATATCACGCAATTCATTTGTTTGACAGTGTCACACCTATATATCCCTGAAGGGTTAGGCAGAGGTGTACCTATAGCATTGTATGAATCTCCATACAAAACTGTCATACAGATGAAATTGCGTGATATGAATTGTTTTATGATTCTGTCAAAGTAGCCTTTTTGGGCCCCGTGTACTTAGCTAGTTTTATTGATAAGCGTTCGTAATTTTAGGAACCATTGAATTTCGTCAAAATAATCGAAATACTTGCCGATAACTATTAAGTACTTACCTTCATGTTTTTCTAAACGTCGAGCAAAGTAACACCTTGTTTATACCTATTCCTAAAATAAAATCTAACAAAGCACTCCCGTTTTACAATTTGTTTCTCATTCACCGAAGGCAACTCGAAAGCTTCGAAATCTTCAGGTCAAGTTCGATGTCTGTCAAATAATGAAAGCTGTAAGAGTTATAACTATTACGTTCAGAGCCGGGAGCCCTCCTGTAGGGCTCACTCTAATTAGTTGCATTTGGGATGCCAGGAGGAAAACTTTTCGTGGAGGGCTCATATAAATGTAGGGCTTCCTAAGCAAATACGGCGTTATAATTAAAATGTGAAATTAAAATCAGTTGTACTTATATTTAAACACAATTTATTAGTAGGTAGGTATACTCGTTGGTTTTAAAGTTTGAAATGTTACGGAGTAAAAATAATTATATAAAAAAAATAGAGTCAGAGGGACCGTGAAAATGGTTTTCCTTCCCTGAAATACGGCCCACTGCAAGGATGGAAAATAATTTTTACGTTTACAAAATATTCCCAAAAAAAATTTATTTTGAGATTTTAAACACGAGGATGTGTTTAATAATCGAAGCTTTTCAGTATTCCATATCAAAATGGTAAAAAAGGATTAGGCACCTAGGTACTTGAGACTGGTGCGACTTCGTTTGTCTGTCTATTTGTCTGTCATAGGCACAGCTGCTTATTTTATTTACACATGTTTTTTTGAGGTTATCTACCTATGTGTTTGAGTTATCACGAGTTTGTGTTATTTCACATGTAACCTGTGAAATAACACAAGACCGCATAGAACTAGGTACGGGGTCAACACACTCGACACCGACGCCGACGCCGTGCCGCCGCTGACGTCTGGGGTTTATAGGGACGTCAGCGGCGGCGTTCATATCACGCTTCATCTGTATGACAGTTTTATATGGAGATTCGTAAAATGCTATAAGTGCACCTCTGCCTAACCCTTCACGGATATATAGATCTGAAACTGTCAAACAGATGAATTGCGTGTTATGAATTGTACGCAAATAATATTATGAATTGTCAATTTGTGACCATTTTACGACTTTAATTATGATTCATAATGTTATCCTTTTAATATTCTGCCAAAATGGCATTTTTAGGCCCCAAGATGACGCGAAAAATGGCGCATTAATAAATTACCTAGCTATTTCGTGGCATTTTATTGCACAATGCCGTTATTGCACAATGCATGTTACGCGCTAATTTATCATCATCAGCCTATAGCAGTCCACTACTGGACGTATGGCCTCTCCTATAATGCACGCCATTCAACTCTATTTTCGGCAACTCTCATCCAGCTGCTACCAGCCATGCTGCGAACATCGTCGCTCCACTTAACCTGAGGGCCCACCCTTTCCCGATGGATGTAAAATGTTAATTTACAACAAAGATTTTGATAGGTCTACATAAATCTAAAATTTCGTCCTAGATTCCAACACACTTCGTATCTAAATGTACTTACTTATTGCTGGGGGCCTAAAAATGCCACTTTGGCAGAATCATAAAACAATTCATATCACGCAATTTCATCTGTATGACAGTTTTGTATGGAGATTCGTAAAATGCTATAGTACACCTCTGCCTAACCTTTCAGGGATAGTAGGTATATAGGTGAAAAACTGTTAAACAGATGAATTGCGCGATATGAATTGTTTTATGATTCTGCCAAAGTGGCCTCTTTAGGCCCCCTGTTGTTAGGCGGGAGGATAATAATATTTTTTACTTTAAAATTTAATAAAATAGACTTACCTGAGCTCTAACGGCTGCTAGATGCAATTGCGTAGCTCTGTAGTCGTATTTCTTCACTGAAATATCCTCCTGTTATGTAGAAGTATATAAGTTAAAAAAATACCATAAAAACTTCAAAGCGAAGTTTAAATAATAAAAATCTGAATAGGTACCTACATAGGTAATCAATAAGGAACTTGAAAAAAAAACACATATGGTATCTTAAACATTGAAACAAAGAAATAAATTGTAGGTAGGTAAGTAGTTAATATTTCGGTTTTTTTTTTCACTACTTTTTCCTTTGTATATTAATTTCGGCCAGTTTAATCAAAATTTATTTACAATCTCCTCGCAGTCATTTTATTTAAATACGTCATCTATCGCCGGTTCCAATGAACCTCTAAAGACGTTTGGTTTTGTCGTCTCTCTGTTCGGTTGATTACATGGACTTAGAACGTTGGTTTCGTCTGTTGACAGACAAAAACAGCGACATCTATCAAGAATTAAACGTATTTACATTGTTTTCATTCTGTTAGATGTCGCTGTTTAGTTTCTACAATGATCAAGAGGTGTCTCTAGTGGTTTAATTTCAAAAGTTTGTCTTACTTTGTAGTTTTCAGCAGTGGGATAAATAAGCATTTGACGAGTTTAAAAAAATACTTTTAGGACGAAGTTATAGTACCTAAGGTAAATTAAGTTACATGTATAATGTGTTGTAGGGAAAAATTATAAAGTTCTTCTTTTCACATAAACTAAATTCCCTAATTAATTAGTTAGGTATTAAAATGTAGGTAAGCAACAGCTTGTAAAGTATTGCCACTTGTAGCTCCATTGTGCTTCATTCTTCAATACGAGGCTGAGCGTGAAATTTTAATGATGTTGAAATCAGGCCGATTTTGTTTTCGCTCCAAAAATGTTTTCGATTTAACTTTACGGGCGACTTCACTTTCCCGGATTTCCCTTACATTTCTCAACTTTGATACAGTTAGTTTTCTCCGATGACTTTTGGCGTTTTTTGATTAGTTCGATCAAAGTAAGAATAAAATAAGTATAGGTACTTATACAAAGTCCCCATCAGTCCATTATGTTTTAACTGTATCTAACGTTCTGTCGGCAGAACTATTTCGTATACTTAGACTGATTTTGATAGTGGGAATGGCATTAATATTTTTTGTAGGCTTTTCCGTTTTTGCTTTTGTTTTGTAGTTGCTCCATTACCTTTATTTTTGTTTGTTTCTTACATAGACACATTAACTTACCTGTATTTCGTTAACTTTGTTGTAAAGATTACTTTCAATACCCCTACTTTGATGGCGACCTAGCGCATCGAGGCTTTCCTGTAAAAGAAATGTATAATTAACACCTTGCTTAGAACATTAGTCCATTTTAATGAGAATTATATAAAACTCTAAAGAGGTAGGTAAGTATTTTATAAAATAATTATGTTTTCATCCGACTTCACCCACTACTGAGCACAGGTTTAAGGTTTCTTTTTTCTTGTGCCAATCACCCCGCTCCTGTGCCAGCCTCATCCAGGTTCTACCCTCAATGACAACAATATCGTCCGCTCATTTCGCCACCGCACGACCGACACTTCGTTTTCCAGCCCGATGGATGTGTTTTAACTTGTACCTACGAAGGTAAGTGTCCCACTACATAGTGGAAAAGCTCTCCTACATTCATAGCGTTACGCACATACTTATTCCTAGGTGTGGCCTTATCTCGGCCAGTCCGTCATGAAAGTTAATTAAAATGAATGATTTGACTTTGGGGGCGGGACTTAAAAGCACCTAAGTAATTTATTTATACAAGGTGAAATTGAAAAAACTGAAAACCATGGGATCGTAACAATTTTTTATGCGGGACGGAAACCAAAATCGCGAAAATAAATCAGCTGCTCAATATACTAAGGTCGCATAACTCGACAAATTATAGGGACCATTTGATTTTTTTTTCGCAATTTCAGGTTTGTTTCAGAATGATGAGTACAATGACCCTTTAGGAGATTTTCATTTGTTTCAACTACATATAATTGGTATACAAAGTATAAACACGACAAAGGAGTATGTACCTAAGGATCGTAGCAGATGACGTTCTGCCTTACCTCATGGGAAGAAGGCATGAGTTTATGTATGAAAGTTTATATTATTCCCAAAATGAGTTAAATGCCGAAGCACTTAGAAAGCGTTTACGTTAGGAAAGCATAGTCGTAAAAAAAAAGTAGCAATTACGTCGATGTTTCTCCAAATGAGCGATATTATGTTCAATTTAAGTATTTTACTAACTTGTAGCTGTTTAATTTGTATTTCTAGTTCTAGTGCGTCCTTCTTCAGCTGTTCGTAGTTGACGCGCGCTTGTGGACCCATCCGGTCCAGCAGGATCTCACCACGAAGGATAGGCGGCATACTTTCCTGTTGAAAAAAAAAAAAAAGAAATGTACGATCATTTTTGTAGAGACCTACTCGTACTTACCTCTGATTTTAAAGACTTTTTGAGGCGAATGAATAATTTATTACGGCATGGGTTTCGGAAAACTAAGCCCACGTTCGCGCGAACGTAAACATAATTACTTATCGCGGTGGGATTTTATCGCGCACTGGATTTCAAACTCTCGGTGTTAAGCCGAGCATTGAAAATCTAATAGAGCGCATCCCAATGCGTAAAAAAAACACACCTACTGTTGGATTTTCAACTCTCGGCGCTAAGCGGTGCGTTAAAAATACAGTGCGCGAAAAAAAAATCGCCGCGGGAAAAACAATAAGTACCTATTTATTTGTTTCAGATATGACCTCTCAAGCTCCGGTAAAGAGACAAATTGATTTTTAACCGACTTCTCTATTGTATCGTTCTACAAAGGGTACGCGCGGAGCTTGACCGGTTAAACCTATTTACAATTTTATTATTACAATAATAAAATTGTAAATAGGTTATACCTACCTAAAAACGCGTACGTGCTAGGTAAGTACGGGCAGAGGAATTAATATCGCACGGGGTTCAAAAGATAACCAAGACAAATCGAGCGACACTTCATTTCTAAAATCGATCAGGTCTCTACTTCCTATCTACATACGTAGGTACATAATTAATTCCTCGTTCGAATCTATTAAAATGTAAGTAAGCAATCAATTATGCCAACAGTTCCTGATAAAATGAAACAAGTTGAAGTAACAAAGGAATACTTGAGTCGGTTATTACATCCATTAGTTATTTCAGTTTTTATTTTAATAAATTATGGACTTGTTAAAGAAACCTGCCTTAGTTCGATGTAGTTTATGGGGTTAACCAATAGAATTGTGATAATGTTTTAGTAGCTTTAAAAACCGGTCAAGTGGATTCGGACTCACGCACCGAAGGTTTCATACGAAGGTATGTAACTACAAATTTACGATTTGCGGATTTTTTCATTTACATACGCATAAGCAGGATAAAAAGATCTAAAAAGTTACATAAGAACATTTTCGAAATGTCTTATTTAAAAAAAGATAAGTAACTGGAAATCTCTGTTTCTATGGAAACTTTAAAATCGGTCTAACATGGCTGTAACACTACCTATTTTTTGGAAATATTCTTAAATCACTTTTTAGACCTTTGTGTCCTGCTTATGCGTATGAAGTTTCATTCTTTATTTATATATTTTCATCGGTATATTCATTTCGAAAAACAAGGGCTTGAAAGTTTGTATGAAATGCCGTACGGCGTAAACGCTCTTAATATCAAATAGTGTTTGCGATTTTACCGAATTATATTTCCATTGGTAATATTATTTATCGATGCAGGTCATTAATTCCCATGTAATAGGGGGCGAGCCTATTGCTATCAATCGGGCACAAATCCAGACTCTGGAAAACTACTGAAAAATTCTAGATGAAAAACAGAAAACACTTTGCCCGACCTAGGAAACGAACCCAGGACCACTAGAGCAAGGAGGCAGTCAGTTTATTATGCAATGTATGAAGTGTGCTATCCGTAAAAGTAGCCCGCGAAATACAAAACTTCTTTCATTCTTGAAAATTGTAGCGCTGTTTTACGGCGTATGTTGATCAGTAGGTAAAGGGAAATCATGATAAAATCATGGCTAAATTATAATCATTGAAAACATCAATAGAGCTCTCGAAATTAAATTTGCTGCAAAAAATTAACACGACACGATGATACAGACGATTTCAATTTGCAAAAGGAATCACATTAGGTTACAATAAAAATGTCGTCATGTCGTGAAATAAAATAGTTAATTATTTTCTCTGAAACAAAGGTAGAGTGATTTTTGGTTCACGAGCACCGCCGCTGAACGAGGGGTCCTCGGCTCGTTTCTTGGTTCGGGCAAAGTTTTATGAAGTTTTTCCATTACGAATTTCTCAGTAGAAGCCCGTCGCGCAGTCTAGATTTATGCAAAGTTCATGACAATGGGCTAGCTCCTTTTAACTTGGAATTTACAGTTAACTAGTGAACTATGTGTGGACTGCGCATCTCTCCCAAGGGCAAACAGGCGTTATGTAAAATGTTATAATCACACTAATATTATAAAGGTGAAAGTTTGTGAGTGTGTGTGTTTATATGTTTGTTACTTTTTCACTCACAAACGGCTGAGCGGATTTGTATGAAATTTGGCGCACAGATAGTTTATAACCAGGATTAACATTATAGGATACTTTTTATCCCGATATTCCCACGGGATAGACACTGACGCGGGTGAACCGCGGGGCGCAGCTAGTTATAGATAAAAGTACAAATGATAATCATAGATACCTAATTATGTGACTATATACAGTAATGTCATACAACACTTTGTATGACATTACTGTTCATGTAACTACCTACGTTCCAGAGTCAGGGAAATTAATTGTTCGGCAAATTGACAGTTGTTATTTGAATATACGGACAATTTCCCTTTTATTCATAAACGTTGCTCTAACAGTGACTGTTTAACCATACATTTTTGATGTTTGAACGCCACTTTATAAATAAACCCCTTTAAGGTAATCAATTAATTTAGCTGACTGTACCTTTGAACACGGATAATTACGAAGTCTTGTACGACAATACAGTTCCTGTACTTAGGTCTGGCATGTCAGCCAGCAGAACAATACCTATAGATCTTAGAATACCCGCATCTCAGACTACACGATAAGCTCCATGTCATATGCACTTAATTACACCTAAACCATGGCGGGATGTTCGATTTCCCTTTCATTAACAGAATCACTATAATAGCTATGCAGGCATGTAAAGTTTGGCCGTTGAGAGAGACCTTTCAGTGCGACAATTCTAGATCAAATTCGCATTCTGACGGGTTCAAGAACACATTCTCTCGACGGACGGTCTGTAGATGTATCTGATAGGATAAAGCCTCAAGGGATTAATTTAGATTAATCTAATGTTGTAGGTAACCTTATATCATTAAAAAGGAAATTAATCGACATGTGCATTCTGCCCGTCCTAACCTACGATGCACAAAGTTGATTACTTACTGAACAACAGATGTCCAAACTCAACATTTGCTAACGGGCAATGGAGCGCAGCGCGGACAGGCCAAGTTAGAAACACCACGCTGCGCTCCATAACTCAAGTAGCGGATGTTGGAGAAAAAACAGCAAGGCTGAAATGGGAGTGGGCCGGACACGTCTCACGAATGCACCCGGAGAGATAGGCAAAGATCGTCACTCACTGGAGGCCTGAGGCAGGACATCGCCGTCGAGGTAGACCAAGGCGAAGGTGGTGTGACGATCTAATATCATTTGCAAAAAACATTGCCTACAGGTTTAACGTAGAAAAGTTACTTTCACGTCAAGATGAAATGAAATTGATATTACAATGACCGCACGCATACCTACGCAGACTCAAGAATTATATATGTATTTTTTTAATAAACCAGTAAATAGTATTTACCAACCTCAATCAAATTAATTAAATTACTGCTTAATTGTCGATTTAATATCAATTACGTGCATTAAAATTTAAAGATGGGATAATAATTTAATCTTGTTCGTTTCGAAGTTTAATCCCCAAAGCAATTTGAAGTAATCCCTCTCCATGGCGCTACGGGTTACTCGAAACGATAAATAAATAATGAAACTTGTTATTGCAGGGGCCTTGGACTTCATGGACGAACAAAACTATTTGAATTGAGGAATGTTAAATTTTCATGCATAATCAGCCTATAATGTTCCCACTGCTGGGACACGGGCCTCAACTCTTGGAGAGAGAGTGAGCAGTATTCTGCCACTAGCCTGGTGCGGGTTGGTAGGACGGTCACATGTCTTTAAATTTTTGGTTCTAGGACATGCCGGTTTCCTTACGACATTTTTCTTCACCGTTCATGAGAGCAGTGGTGATGAAATTATTTACACAAAGTAAAGTGCATGCCTAGCTGGGTTCAAACCCACGACTGCGATAGTGTCAAAATAATCCTCATAAAAAAACGGGTAAGTAAGTAAGGGTATCTACGCTGTTATACACACCTTTGTCTATCCTTTCAAGGAATACAGGCGGGATACTTATGTATAGCTACCTACAGTCAAAATGGAATAAGCTGCAAAAGATGACTGCTACGATAAAACAATGTTCAAAACAGCGAGATCAATTTCAGTTTTGACAGGGAACCTCAACCCTCGTCATTTTCCTCTCTTTATTTATTAAAACATTACCGCAGGTACATCCAGGGGTGGATCATCGTTGTCTGGCGGGTATGGTGGTAGGAAGGGCCTCTTCGGTGGTCGCATGGGCGGCGTGGCAGTGAGCAGGGTTCTTGCTAGATGCGCCAAATCTGCTGTGCTGGAGACCGCGCGAGCCTGCGCGCACAGTGACTCGTAGCGACGAAGTTGGTTGTTGCTCTGGTGAAGAGAGAGGTTTCATTAGTTAACAAGCTGTGCACCCGATGGAATTTCCAATCGACAAAAATTGCTAACGTCCGTACAAACTTTTAACCTTTATTTAATTACTTTTAATAATTAATTTTCAAAAATATTTTCATATTGCTAACTTTCGTTATTAAAGGAAGTCTTATGCTATATATATATATATAGGTACTGTCGTGAGACGCCATTTTGAAAAAAAACAATCAAAATGGAGGACCAAGGCGAGGCCAATAGGTTTATAACCGTTTCATGCTTCAAGGCCCAGCGGTTTAGGCTGTTCGTTGTATGTCAGTGAATGAATGAATTTAATATTTTATCGAGTAAGTAGATTATTTCGTATAGGTACGTTATTTTAGGCATTTTTCTCATCTGTAGCAATGATAATTTAATACCGAAGGCTTAATAAAATTGCCTTCAGTTGTTTGCAGAACTGGGTAAGCTGCAGCGCGGCGTCGCTTGCTCATTTTGACGACAGGAAAAGACTTATTTTTTTCAATTATATGATCAGCAATAATACAGATACGTTATTTTGCTAAATAAATGGCAACGACGAAACCCAACATTGCCGATCCGTGGTTTATAATAAAAATATGCGCTTCATTTTGATTGAAAACGTGATGTTATTATTATTGTGTTATTCTTACGGTAATGGGGTTTTTACTCAAACATGACTAACTGAATAAGAAGAATATATGTAAACGATTCAAAAGTACCTAATTAAATACCTATATGCAATATTGCAAATGCATGCGGAATCGAACCCCGCGGCTGATGTAAACCACGCAGCTATATGGGTCGTAGAACTCGTAGAAGACATTGTGTTCATGTAAAAGCTTTTATGAAACGCATTGCAGTTTCATTGTACATTTTGATAGTTTCATATCTCTCTAGATTTCTAAAGAAACGGGCTATAAAAATAGGACAATTAGATACTTACTGTATTTTTGTCCGTAACCGATCTAAGTGGCTTTTCAGATTACATCAGAGGACTTTATCAAGAAGACCCTTTACTACTAAACTGAATTTATCCAAATTTTGGTTTTACTTTTCCTAACGACAAACGTCATTTTTGACCATACGTGGAAATGGAAAAATATAAGTCATATTTCCATCGTGATTTACGACGCTCATATCGAAAGTCATCAGATATTTATGTGAATGTAAAATACTGTTTAAAAACCAAAATACTAAACCCCTTGGTACTATAAACGTATTATATGTATCAGATGAATAGTTACACACCGATTTCTCTCTTTCAGTCGTCAGTAATTTGACTTTCGAAAGAAAAAGGCAAAGCGTTGTGTAACTATACATACGCTATACAACGTTAATTAGTAAGGGGGATAATGTGAATTATACAAGTAGCTGTACTGTTTACTTAATGTATTTTTGGATATCGGTTGGCAACTAACAAAGATCAAAAGTAAGGCAGCTGAACACACAAAATAATTTTCAAGTCGGGATCAACTGTTGTGCAAATCCCTATATAAAATCAGTACCGTATTGTGTAAACAGGATATTTTAATTGCCTTATTTGAATAAGAAGTGCTTGCAAGCTCAATGCTCAATAGAATAGACGTTTACGAGAATTCCCTTTATTGTTGGTTTAGCGTGCTGGATATTCGTAATGGTTGTAGTATTCTTTGTTACGATTAACAAAAGTTGTGCTTATGAGAATAAGTTAGGTATTGTTGTTTTATCTCCTAAATAATTTGAGCTCCTAATTAATATTTGTATTTATGATAGACTAGCTTGTGCTCGCGGCTCCACGCAGAGGTCGGAAGTTACGCCACGGGAACGTACTACCGGGCTAAAAAAGTAGCCTATATCCTTACCTAGGTCATGGTCTATGTACGTGGCAAAATTCATCCAAATGCGCTCAGTCCTTTTATCGTGAAAGCGCAATAAACAAACTCACTTTCGCATTTATAATATTACTAGCAGCGCCCCGTGGTTTCACCCGCATAAGTGTCGATCTCGTGGGAATATCGGGATAAAAACTGAAAAATGCTATGTCGTTTCCCGGAACTCAAACTATCTCTATACCAAATTTCACCTAAATCGGTTCAGCGGTCTATGCGTGAAAAGGCAGACACACTTTCGCATTTATAATAACAAGTATGGATAGTTAGAATACCACGGATTATGGATTAAAACTGAAAAATCCATGGTAAACACACTTGATAACACCACCACTTGCACCTACGGTTTATTGTCTCTGCATCACCCTAAGGTAGACTGGTAGAAAATGCCCAAGGCATTAAGTCCGCCTTTGTACAGTTTTTACTTGTGCATAAAGTTTTAATAAATAAATAAATAACTGGGTAAAATTTAGCAACAGAACGGTTTTTTTTTGTTCCAAAAACACCATTGTTTTGGGATTTGGTTATCTCTATTAAAATAATGTAGGTAGGTGAAACCCCCTTACAGAATATCTCCCAGAGTCGGGGTACAAATTGTCAAACATGAATGATTCAACAAGCATACCATCCAACTGTTAATGTCAATAAACCATCACTACTTTATGTTACCTTTAATCTCTTAAATCTAAAGTTTTCTTTACAACAGCTCTTCCCTTGGGGGATAAAAGAAACAGGCCAATACAATTTATCTTCGGAAGTTATCTAATGGATCCATATAATAACTGTCTAAGTTTATCAGTCAGGCGGAGTTGAAGAGGCAACTAAAGGTCCATAGCACATGTATCAACTCGAGCCATTCAGTATTCTTTGTATGAAATTCCCTACTGCAACTAACACTTTGGAATCGTAACGTAATTACCTCGCCTCGGGTCAAGCCCACGAACTGCGGTACGGTGCGTGGTCAACTTGCAGTTCCCGCGCTTACGGCTCGTCGTCCCCGCGCTGTCTCTCCGTACCCGAGCTTACGTCTCTTCATCCACCCTTGCCCCTCTCACCCCTCCCGCAGCCTGCCTGCAGCACCATCAACCAGCGGTTGGGGAGCCGTAAGCGCGGCGTCGCCTAGCCGTAGCCGAGTCGACGTATCGGAGGTGCTGATCCGCTTTGGTTACGTGTTTACGTTAGGTTGACGCTGTTTGACGGCGAGGCGAAAGGCGATACTGTGACGATCCCTTTCCGAGTTGATATATGTGCCATGACCTTTTTACGGACACAAGATGGATGACTCTTAAACTGTAATTTTAACATGACATAGCATTTACTAAAGTTTTTGGGAATTTTGGGGACATAAAAAGGGTAATTTTATTTGAACCAGTTCAATATTAAAATTTTATGGTTTCGATGTTGTATTAATTTTTCTGATAGACACTGTAATCAATTTCGAATACGTAATTGATCGTTGTTCTTACAACGATCAATTACGTATTCGAAATTGATTTGATTGCTGACAGACTTTTAAAGCATTTAATAATTTTGTGAAATATATACCTAGGTATCTAAGTGAAATAAATTAGGCTTCAGTTTTCAATTCCGTTAATACCTAAATAAGAGGTGACATTTCCTCTTTACATAAAAGTTATAAAAGGAATGTTTTACAATATTCACGACCTACAAAAAGTTAAGAAACTTATCGTTTTCAACAAAAACTGTAAAGAATTTACTTCACCAAAGACTTTTTAAGTTTTCTTCGTTGGGCAATCGATCTACGAAAAAACAGTAGGTATTTACCTTATCCGTAACAATTTCTCCTTCTTGACAAATAGCTTCACTGACTGCCGAGGTCACGTCGGTCAGTATCTCTTCCAATTCCTGAAATAAAATAGAAACGGTAAATAAATAAAATGATAAGTTATACGATTAGGTACGTAATTGTTTTGTTCAAGTGTTCTGAAGGCCAATTCCCGTAATAAAAGACGTTCATCTCAGCGACAATCAATGTCAAAAACTTGTCAAAAATTTAGGACAATTATAGGTACCTAGGTATTTTTGACAGATTGAGACTGAGACCAGACAGTGTATCTTTTTATTTGAGATCTAAAAGTTTACGCTATCTCGGATTGTTTAAATACTTTTTTGCTGCTTTAATCCTTCACAATACTACAGCGGAATAAATGAATAATTTATTCAACAATAAAATCAGCTTCTGATATTTGAAACTACGTGAGCGTCAGTTTAATTAAAGCTGGAGTTAGTTCGAGTCTGTTTGGAGCCCGAAGCTCCTTCAGCCCAGGGTGCCGTGCAGGGCTGTCAGACACCGCGAATTGGATCTACGTTATACGAATACCGACCCATTCGCTGTCACATGTCAATACCAATTGTCTTCGGATTCGACCTACTTCTTTTTCGATTTCCCAATTTCATCAGGCAATTTTGCGGTAGCTCAGATTTTCGTATTTCAAACAGAAATTCGAGAACTACTACTTTCGTATTGAACTTCGAGATCATAACTTCAACCCTAGTTTGACTAGTGGGGTTTTGTTTAGTTACGAAGATTCCCGCGGGGTAAAGTTGGATGGGAACGGCACTTATATTATAATACGAGTATGATGCGAGTTCCGAAACATGTAGTTACTGCCTACCTACATCGTATTATTGAGCGCTGTGATCGAAATTACCTATTAATAAAATTGGACTGTCCCTAAAGTTATTACATCAGTACTTATAATAATGTTCCTCTGAAATGTTACGGTTTATTACCTAAATACTAAGTAGTACGTTAAGTGATTGAAATGTTTATAGCAGCATAAAAAGGCTATATCCTCCAATAAGTGTATAAAATATTATTGCTTCTATTTGCCGTGGAGCATTAAACATATTTGTTGTTTCATAATTTCAGGAAATGGATCTCACTGTAGATACGGCCTGAGATATTGAATTTCCGAACTTTATTAAAGGATGATTTTCAGTATGATAAACATAATTGAATGGTAAACATTTGGTCTCAAATCAAAACACATAATTTAGATTAGAATAAAATGAATAAAATATAACTTTGAGTAAATAAAATACTTAAATATCAAATGTTACTCAAGCATAAGATTTTGAACGTCTTTCACAAACAAAAAACAATACTAAATATAGAACTTGTACGAGTACTTCGGAGAGACGTAACGTGTTTATTCAGAAACAAAGTGGTACTTAACACGTTGAACGCCAAGCAACAGACACAATAGAAAATCTATTGTTCGCGGTCACCGGTGACCGCGTTGGCAGCGAACGTGTTAAGAAGTGTTTATTTTATATAACCCTTAAATGTTTGCATATACAAGGGTAGCATTGGTTCTCAGAAGAATACAATATCTACTCGTCTACGTAAGCTTTCAAAGATTCAAAAGTTTTATTCAAATAAACTAGTTTTGTACAAGCCACTTATGAAAGTCAGAATTTAAGAGCTCGTTTCCTATTTCTAGCTTTAATGGAGAAAGCTAAGTGACTGGTAGAGTGACGATATTTGAGGTGGTGATATGGATTCATCATCATCATGATTTGAGCCCGGAATCACCCAATGCTGGGTGAGGAGGGGAGGCTTATAGGCCTCCCATTTCTTATGGTATACAGAAGCATGGCAGAAAAACCTGGATGATATCGTCAACCCTGCGCGCTTTTGGACGATCCGAAGAAAGGATCCAAAAATTAAACTTATAAGTAGATAATTGGATAGGTATATCCATTAGCGGATACTGAGTGCTTTATGACAATGAAAACGAAGACAATCCGGCTAGAAACCCCATGGTAAGTAAAAATAAAGTAAGATCCTCATTAAAAATAAAGACAGCCTCTATAAAATCATACAAAACTGGATGCCTAAGTCCCGAATGTAGGTATTAAATCTGTCATTGCTTAATTTTTAATATTTTTAACTTATTGAGTATAGTAATTTAATCCTGGGTATATCATCTTCACGCTATATCTGTGTTTTCACGTAACAATGTATTAAAAATATTGTAAAACATTTTCAAAGAGTAATTATGAAGTTTCTTGCACATTTTTTCACCGTACGAAACCACCTTATGGAAGAATAAAATATATTTTCTTGTCGTTCAAAAGAGCCTTAAATGACCTACTATCAATAAATGATTTGACTTTGAATGAAAGATGTAACTATCAGTCTTGTGCTTGTCTACAAAGGCTTACCTGCAGTATGGTCGGCAGCGTATGCTTATGATACTGGTCCAGCACCGCGTTGGTGGCCGTCAGCTGTTGCACGTACGTGTTGTGCGAGTCATAGTACGTGGCTAAGGTGGCTGGCGTCGGATTGTTGCAGTAGTTCAGAAAAGCCCCTCTGTAGTCTTGACGACTCTGGAATTAGGATAGAAATTAATGTGTGCGAGCGCGGCGACAGAGAGCATACACCCCCGCCCTCGCCCCGCGCTAACCGTCAATGAATGAAGGATTGCGACTTCGCAAGTTCGTACCACGCTCGCGCTCGCTGCCTGCTCTTATAAGTATTTCATTGTATTTATTTAACGCCCAAATAAACGCTGTTATTAAAATGTATTCCATTAACGTTTGCTACGAACATTTGGCCCCACTATACATTCTCACAATGCTTGAGTTGTTTCAGAATGGCCAAACTTTAATACCGACATTGTGTATCTGTTTGTGTATTTATGACACTTAAAATTAGTCATGCTTAAAATTGTAGCGTGGCTTTATTTATTGACTTTTTTAATCCCTCAACGAATTGACCACCTGTTGCATTTTGTGACAGAAAATGAACTATGAAATACCTAACACCCACGTAAAGTCTGTGTCAAAAGTATTTGATAAAAATATAAACAAATAGATTAGAAAACGTAACGATGCCAATTTGTAGTGCCACGTACAAAATTTAAGTGCTTTGATTTGATTATTTTAATACTTTATTACTTAACCCGAAATTCTAATTTTCAATCACCTTATAGATGTTACTCATTTATCAATTAAGGTTAATTGTATAATTATATAACCTCAATTTTTGTCGTTGATTTTTCAATTATAATTTAATAATATTCTTTTTTTTTCTTTTTGAGGCCTTTTTGTCCAGCAGTGGGACAGTACAGGCTAACGAAAAAAAAAGTTCTTTAAACAGAAGTGGTGAGATATAAAGTTGAAACCTTCTACATACAAACTAATGAGTTATACTAACTCCCTTTAGTGAACCTGAACAGGGTTTATGCACATTTTCATCAGAGACTTTTGGGATAGACTATACGTAGGTACCTAGTGCAGCGATCAATTTTATAAAAACTTGACGAATCTAGAGGGGGTCGTCCGACCGCACGGCTGATTGGATCCCAGTGTGCTCCTGACGAAGCGTACAAAGATCACATGCGATCGCAATTAATTGCTCGATGGCGATTTTCGCATAGCGCCACCTGAATGACCTGACTACGGGATCCGATAAACCGATCGTGTTTTTTTTCCAGTCGTTTAATGCCGTCGAAACTCGGAACCTATATAGGTCATAATAAAAGCGATTGTCGCTGGCTGAATAAATTGAAATGAGTATGGTGAGTGCATCATTATTATCGAACAATGAAGCGCGAACTTCTGCTAATGATGGAGCTGGCGTTATTAAAACTAAACTGTGGTCCAAAGCTAAGCTAAAATATATGCGAATAGTAAATTAAGTGGTTTGCTATTGTAGTGTATCTATTTAATAGTTAGGGAAAGACTGTCTCATTCACACAAGAGGAGGTAGGTACAATCAATAATATCAACTGTCATTCACGAGGATCGGCAGGAAACAGACAGTGAAGCAAAATAGCGCTTAGTGTGGTAGTGAGCCAGTGAAGTGATATATTCAACTCAACAGGATTACTACAGCTATGTTTGAATAAACCAAAAAGGCGAACGAACCTATGCTCTCCTCCCACAGGCGCGTTATTATCGGTTGATAATATCGGATGCAATAAGGCGATAGTGCGTCCCGATTTCTTGCAGCTGCGTTCTATCGCCCGCACTACACGTTACGACGTTATTAACGTAGGTAAGATCGTAGGTATGCGTCCTAATACAAAATGTTCTAAGAACTCATATCGGAATATCGCAGAAGGAAGGAACGCAAGCGTCCTACTTCTATTGGTTCGTTATTATGGCAGCAGTTTGTAACTTCGTGGCCGTCCTAATACTAAAATGTACTGAAAACAGATACCGCAATAACGATTCGAAAAATGTTCAAAGCGCTGAGATTATTTGTGTACATAATGAATGGGAAAATAAAATGAGAAAATGGTGGAAGCGCGCGGTTTACCGACATCAAATTATGTAAAGAGTTTTAGCTTTGATTTTATGTCCCATTACGTGTTTGACTGTCGTTTCAACAACATTAGTACTGTTCTGAAAAACATTCGATCGTAAATATGGTTTGAGGTTTGCAACGGATGTAAAGTCAACACATTCTGAGGAGATATCGTCGCCACCAACGTTTGAGTGAAAGTTATAAAAGATTAATAGCACCTCGTCTCGATCTCAAAGATATTCAAATCCATTATTTAGAGGTTGTGCACGGAAATTTCAGCCTTGAAGTATTTATAGGCACTTACAGTATAATAGTTTTCTTTGTAAGTCTACAGGATCGTCACGTCACGTCAATTACACTTTTAAACAACAAATAAGACAAGCGTACTTAGTAGATGGATGACTAATTAAATATAAATTAAAAATACAAAAAATCCTTTTGTTTTCTGGTCACTTAAGCGTCGAAGTACTCGTCTGCATCGCTGTCATCTGGAAAAGTGCCCAGAAGACTGGCAGCATTGCTATGTTGAATGGTAATGCTAACTCTTTAGCCAAAGAACGAGCCGGCGAGAAATTTCTTTAAAAAGAAGACGCGCACTCGGTCCCCATGACCCGAACTTTTCGACCGGAAACGGCTCAAAACTTATAAGGTACAGTATTTGCACCGCTTGACGGTCTTAGCAGCCGCAGAAGTGGAGCCAGCACAATCAGCCGTGCTTGGAACATAATGAGATGGCGCAAGGATTTTGATTAGATTGGATTAGTTAGTTTAAATCTTCATCGTTGTGTGAATCGTACTTTAAAACAGAGCCCCTAGAGTTTTCCAAGAAATTGGAAGAAATTAATCCCCCAAAATTATTAGATAGATAGATAAGTCTTTATTTGATTTAAACATGGTATAAAGGTGTTACATTCTGGTTTTTGTATATAATGTCCACATGTTTAGCTATACACAAATTGTATCAATTGCATGCAAAATAATTTTAGGTACACAATTTAATAATAATATAATTATAAACATTCGATTTCGATCAATTCATCATATATCACAAACATATGCATTAATTCAATTCAATTCATAATAATAATAATACCTGTAGAACATATTTTATATTTACATGTTCAGGAAATCTTTTATGTCATAAAAGTTATGTCCATTCAGCCATTTATATAATTTGCTTTTAAATGAGTTCGTATTATTTTGTAATTTCAGTTCATTTGGTATTTTTTTGTATATACGTACACACATCACAAGGCAGCTTTTAGCATACTTGGCTGACTTAGGATTATCCTTTAATACAAGTCTGTGTGGATCCTTTGTTGGCCGAGTGATTACTTCATACGTTTTTTTGAACAATCCCTTATTACTGTACACATATTTACAGATTTCGTAAATGTAAAGTGATGGAAGTGGTAATAAACCTAGCTTTTTAAAAAAAGGTTCGCGGGACTCATCGGGTTTAAGTCCACAAATGGCACTGACACATTTTTTTTGTGCAATAAATGCTCTATCTTTGTCTGTACTGTTTCCCCATATAATGAGCCCGTAGCGTAAAATGGATTCTATAATGCGTGGTAGGTAGTTATTGCCGTTTTTCTATCTGTCACTTTTTTCACGTGTCTGAGAGCGTAAGCAAATTTATTGATCCTATTACACAAATTGTCTACATGTACTTTCCAATTTAAGTCTTGATCTATGAGGATACCCAAGAATTTGGTTTGTGTAACTTCTTTCAGTCTATCAACGTTAAGTTTAAAATTGTATTTAGCATGTTTAGATTTATTAAATTGTATAAAATAAGATTTGACTAAGTTGATTTTTAATTTATTTGTCCGGGTATTAAAGGGGGAATTCCCAAGTAATCTCGTTTTAACACATCTCGGTGACCTTTTGGGACCGTAAAATAGATTCGAACACTCACGTTTCGCTACGGGATTGGACGGATGCTTAAATCCAATTTCTTTTAGTATTTTCGGATTGATTCGCTACTATTTCCACGATATAGTTTTTTGAGGCTAAGATAAAATCAATGTTCTTTTAAGTGAATGTGTCTTTTTATATTTTTTGCTTGTTTTCCGGTTTAGGTTTGGGCACATTTTAACGTTCAAGATTAACTGGGATGGTACTTGTGGAAGTCCATCGTCTGCCAGCGTGTGATCGTAGATAATCTAATCTAACACCAACACATCAGTGAGAATATTGTATAGTTTTGTTGTAGGTTTTGTTAAGATAATTCCTTAGGCACCCTTGATCCCTTGACCCCACTGTGCTCATCTCTCTTATTTCGTCTCTATTGTTGTTTGTCCAAATAAACATTATTCTTTCTTTCTTTTCTTTTTTTACCTCTTTTTTGCCCTTTCTTTTCCTTTTTCTTGATTCTTTTCTTGGTTTTATTGAGTATTCTATTCTATTCTTATCTCCTGGACTTCGTATATCATATCACATCACATACAATCGGATGGTCAGATCGCTTTCAATCTGTTCAGTCTAAACCTAAAAAAAAGTTGAACATTGTTTTTATAAAAAAGTATGGTTCAAAATACCTACCTATGTTCGTAATGCCGCCGGTAAGAGCCGCGATAGTTCGATAAAAGCACTATAGATTATCAGCTTTTACGGCCTCATGCTCGTGGGAACTCTGTGTTCTCGGTCTGCCCACCCCCTACCCCTTCAGGGCTGTTAGGTGTTGCGTTGGTGTTATGTTCCTTAATTAATTGATTATTAGCGTGACTTGCCAAATTTGCTTTTACAATTACCGGCAAAGTATGGGTTCTATCAAATTAGGTCAGTATTTTATCTACCGGACCCATATCAATACATAAATTGTTTAAGAGCCTAAATGTGACTTTGTTGAAAGTTCGTAAAATATTGTTATTAATCGCTAGAATCGCTAGGGGCTGCACCTTATTGTTAAGTTGTTTGTTTATTTATTAAGTGGGAAACTGATATTCGTAAACAAACAACCTATATAACTGTTTTAAGGCGACTACATGACCGAATGCGCGGTTTTTGTCGACTGCATAGAAAAGAAAGAGAAGCGCGATGACACAACGCTGGTAATACAAAATATGAAGCAATTATCTATTTACAAAAAATCTATTGTTTGAACTAAAACAATAAAACACTAGTGCTTTAGTGCGAGTATGTTGCTTGTAGAACAATCTGACAAAATATCATAATGATTGTATGTATACAGTATATTATGGTTTTTATTGTAAACAGAAAGTTTTTAGTGGTATCTTCATGTTTTTTTCTATCATCAAATTAGTTGTATTATGTTTTCAACACACTATCTACTATATATATGCTAATATATCCCGAAGAATATCATATATTTTTCTGATTTTGTGTACTGTAGTCGATCATATATTATTGTTTCTAAAACTTGCGTTTTTTGCGTTTAGGTCCCGTAAGCCCCTTAAGGATGTATTACTATTTACCGACCTGGGGTCACAGCAGGCCCCATAGCGGTGGCGGGAAGAGCTGAAGAAAACGAACGACCAGAAGTCCACTTTAGCCCTGGATCGAAAGAGCTGGAAGTCATGGAAAAAGGCCTTTGCCCAGCATTGGGATGATGCAAGCTAACAGTAACACTTTACAGATAGAATTACAACGTAAATTTTTTTTAGAACCAAAATGCAAGGAAGTGTTCACGTATCCCAACATCTTGCTTATATACTTTTAAAAACACACTTTTGAAGATCGTTAATACCTTTGTCAGTTGATCGTCAGCCTTCCCGAGGATAACTTCGCATCCCTCACGATGGGCGAACAGCTTCCGAGCCTGCACCTTCATGTGGAAGGTCCGCTCTATGAGCGGTGTCGCCACCAGCCTCTCCAGCGATTGTGCTGCGTTGTTGAACCCTAGTACGTCTGCTTCCACCTCCTGGAGTAACGTCTCCCATGTGTGGAAGAGTGATGATGGACATGTTGCTCTGGAAAAAAAAAAACATTTAGAACGGAGATATTACGTACTTCAATAAGGGTAAAAGTGAAGAGACAAGACGCTGGCGTCCTCCTGTCTGTAAATTTCCGTCACTAGTGCGTGTGAGTAGCGGGAAATTGAGCGCTCGTTATCGAAGATGTGTCATGTTTAGCTGTAAAAAACTTTAGATTGATAACGATGCTGTAGAAACACATACCTACTTAGTAATTTGAGATCAGGATTGTAGTTTAAAATATATATTATAGTCCACCAGGGGGCATAAAAAGGCCACATTTTCAGAATCATAAAACAACGTATCTTCCTTTGACATATGCTTAAACTACTTAATAATACTGTTATCAAGTTCGCAATTCACTAATAACTGCAGTCAACGTACTGTCAAAGGGTTGTCAGCATAATTGCAGAGGGCTATAGCCTAAATCTTTTGACCATGTAGTATTGCGATGCTTTCTAAGCCGATAGGTATGATCTCAGTAATTATCTAAACTATATCCTACTTCCTACTAATCATCACACTATCACATCATACTAATAATAATATATATCACACTATCCTACTATCCTACTTCCTATTATCCTACTATCCTACTATCCTACTAATCCTACTATCCTACTAATCCTACTAATCCTACTATCCTACTATCCTACTTATCCTACTATCCTACTTCCTACTTCCTACTATCCTACTATCCTACTAATCCTACTATCCTACTAATTCCTACTATTCCTACTAATTCCTACTTCCTACTTATATTATAAATGCGAAAGTTTGTGAGGATGGATGTTTGTTACTCTTTCACGCAATAACTACTGAACGGATTTGGATGAAATTGGCACACAGATAGTTTATAACCCGGATTGACATATAGGATACTTTTTATCCCGATATTCCTACGGAATCGAAACTTATGCGGGTGAAACCGCGTGGCGCAGCTAGTAATATTATAAAGGCGAAAGTTTGTGAGTGTGTGTTAATATGTTTGTTACTTTTAACGCTCAAACGGCTTAACCAATTTTGATAAAATTTTGTATGAAGGTAGCTGACACCCTGGATTAACATATAGGCTACTTTTTATCCCGATATTCAAACGGGATCGACAATTATGCGGGTGAAACCGCGGGGCGCAGCTAGTGAGCTAAGTACGACTGGAACTTCACACGGATCGAAAATAAACTCACTTAATTTTTAAATTGACGTCATTAATTATCATCGGGGATTCACACCTCGACACCTTTCGAGTTTAGAAATTATCTTTTGAATAGCACAACAGAATTGCGTCTGTGTTTCTTGACTATGGCGATCAATAGTGATCTATCATTGGGTGACAAAGTAATTTCCTTCCCATAGCTCATCGTACCATAGGTGCTGTGGTACCCATCCATATACCAAACATGTCATCGATCTTCTTGGAGCCGTCGTGTGTGCTATATAACGGAATTCAGTTGGCTGGCATATCGGCGGCTTACGAAACTAGCTCATTGTTGTAATCCTATTGTGCAATATCGACAAGTAATTTATTGTTGTGATCTATTTTGAACGTGATGATTAATAGTTACTTATGTACTTTCATTTGTTTTGCATTTTTTATTGCATAAAGATAAGTCGCCAGCATCTTGTTTTTGTTCATCTGTCGTGTTTGATGCCGCATTCGTGTTTTTGGAACGATGTTCTTTATCGCGACCTGCGGTAGGAGTAACGCGGCTCGCGGGATGAAGAAATCGACACGTAACGAAAAAGCGTTATGCCCCCTTCATGTGACTTCCTCTCAAGACAAACGAGATAGAGAGAGAGTGAGAGACATCCAATAGTGAGGTCGAAATGAAAATCCTCGGTGGCTGCGAAAATTTTCATTTTGAACTTCGTTCCTGCCGGGGGTCCCCCGGCCGTTTTTTTGTTTTTTTAATGAATTTTTATTCTAAGAAACAATAATTTCATACGATCAAGTAACTAAGCTTAACATAAATAATAATCCGTCACAGTAACTCTGAACCACTTTACAAGTAGCTGTCAGCATTATTTTCCGACGGAATATTAACCAAATTTGCATCTATCTGCCTAGCCTTTTTCCGACTATGTTGGGGTCGGCTTCCAGTCTACAATGCCAGCTGA
Source organism: Gortyna flavago (assembly GCA_963669345.1). Taxonomy (NCBI): domain Eukaryota; kingdom Metazoa; phylum Arthropoda; class Insecta; order Lepidoptera; family Noctuidae; genus Gortyna; species Gortyna flavago. The sequence continues at coordinate 8,288,482 of OY770131.1, forward strand.
ATACCAGTATTTTACATGGAGCGACTGAATATCTGACCTCCACAACCCAGTATCTGGATAAAACTGGTAAGACTGGTTGTCAGACTTTCGAGCTTCTGACAAATGTCAAAGATTTCCAAATGACAGCTGGGACCAATGGCTTAGCGTGCTTTCCGAGGCACAGAGGGGTCTCGGTATGTAAAGATGGTCAGCCATACACAGAACACCCTCGGAAGGCGTAACTTAACCTGATCGATCGACCCGTGTTACTGTCATTCCTTAGCCACGAGCCCCTCTCAAATTTAACAAGAATTTAATGGATTTCGATTCATGATCTGACAGTTAGAGTAATTTATGCGGCCTACCCAAACTTCCTTTCTTTGGTAGTTCGTTGAATCGTTGAGCTCCTTAGTTCTGAGTTGAGCTCCAAGATTACTGACAAATGCGTGCACTGACTTGACAGGTCGACTCAATCTGTGTGGTTCTTTCCTCAAAAGACCATTTCAGAAACCAATCTACATGGTCTTTACATGATAGAACCAAAATTATATCTGGATTTTAAAAGATTTTAAAAACCTTTGGATTTGTTTCGGCCTTTCTTCTCAGAGTAGTCGGATAGGAAACGATGACCTCATCTGGTTTAAAAAAAAATATAATTGACGTGAAAACCTACTTACAGAAATAAAATCATTTAGGTAATATTCTGAAAAAGTAAAACTCGATTTGTTTTATTTCAATATCCTTTTACAGGGTTTACAACTATGAAAGGTAATTATTTCAGTATCATGCGTGTGTGTAGGTATGAAACATTTTCCCGCTATCACAACCCCTGCAAATGAAACATCACTATGGTTAAAAGCTTCCAATTTAATAATCCAACCGTATAGTCTATGATTGTTTACTCGTATAATACGGCGTGTTTGTTTTATTGAACCCTTTTGCACTTTCCGGCTTACAAACGATTTTAGTAAAATTGAACCGATGATATAAATTGGTTTTGTAAGTTATTAGTGAAATGACAAAGTGGCCTATCAAATGAGGCAGAAGAGAAAAGCCGTTTGTCAGTATTTAAACATTTTGACAATTATTACGATGAAGGCTAATGAGCCTAACTTGTCAAGAACAGATAAATGAGTAAAACATAAAAGGAAACATTTTATTGATGAGAGTCTTGCCAAATCACGATTTTTTATTTTTTTTTATTTAAGGTAGGTACGATTATGTTTATTATACAAACGATTATCCTTTCGTGGATCTTTGACAGTCGTTACGGGTCGTTAGGAGCCCGAAAACCTGACAACCAGCCTCACCAAGGGGTATCGTATTATCCAGTAACTGGGTTCTGGATTTCAAATAAGCAGTCGCTTCTTGTAAAATACAGTTAGGTACTTAGCTGAATCCGGTTAGAATGGAAGCCGACGAAAAGGATAGGTAGATGATGAAACGTTTATCCTTTCGCGCATCACTTTTGCATGTGATATAATTGTGAATACGTTTTAGAAAATACAACAAAATGGAATCAATTCTGCTCATGTACACAGTTTAATTAAATTTCCATCAAACGAGCACAAACAAGTGATATCTATCAGGACTATCAGTTCTTCATGACAAGGGACTAATTGCTTTTAGATGGTGATACAAAATATTAGTAACTAGTTTCTGCTCGCGACTTCGTCCGTGTGAAATTTCTTGTTCCCCCGACTCACCGCGTCGTATCGCATAGCCTGCCAGCGCTATTACTTCGCTTTTGCTTAGCGTTCTTACAGACTTCTTTTTATTTGCTTGACTCTTAAGGGTAGTAGCGTGATGTTAAACAACCCCAAGCGTGATGTTTAACAGTCTTCCTCAAGAACGGCTATCAAATGAAAAGTATAAGATTTTTAAAATCCGACTGGTAGTGCCAGAGATTAGCGCCATCAAACAAACAAACTCTTCAACTTTATTATCATAGAAATAGTTATTTTACTTACCTAAATATTTATTTAAATTAAGAATACCTCATAAAGTCCTACAACTAGAAGCTGTAATAAAAACAAAACACCCAGTATAATTTTCTAGACTCGAGAAAAACAAAACAAAGTTGACAACCCCTGCCAACCTTCCATGTTCAAAAATTCAAAATAAAGGCAGTAGGCAGGCAGTAGGTAACACAATGTAAAACTTTTATCAATATCCGATAGCCAAATAAGTGCAGCGACTTCTTCTTCTCTTGACGTTGTCTAAGTTGACGTTCGCTAAGTGGGGCGATAGCAGCCATTGCCGCGGGGAACCGGGTCACAGGCTTTTGATATGCAGGATTTAGGGCACACACTTGTTATTACAATTTTTTTATCATTGGATAATCCCCTTTATCTGAACATGAATATTGCGGGCAAAAATAACTTTGGAACTTAGATAATTATTTTTGCACTAAAACGTTGATACTCGTATAATAAATTCGTTTTGTTCAACGCCTGATTATTTGTTCATTAACTAGCTGTGCCTGCCGCCTCGTTCGCGTGCATGTCAGAAAACATTGGATTTCATGGTTTTTTTAAATATTTATTTCTTTAACTTCGATGGTCCTAGTTTATCAATAAATTGTGACTTCAAGTGACAGCATTCCATAGATATATAAGCTATCACGCCCTATATATTTTATACCTGGAGGCTTTTATTTAGGTAGTAAGTTATTTTTAACATTTTTAGTTTTGATTTATTATTTTTTTTGCTTGAGTGCGTATTGATGTTATTGTATTTGTTGGTATATTGGCGTGGCTAGCTAACATATGGCAAATGATTTAATTGAACGTTCTGTGTCCTTTAATGTTAATTACTTTGCATATATAGTATTGTATACATTCTTCTCCCCAGCGAAAGCACTAGGAAGTGGCGAAAAGTGGGCGTTTTGGGGGATTGTCTTTTGTAATTTTGACGTTCGAAAAGAGCCTAGTTTGAATAAATGACATTTGTTTTTTTTTTTTTGCGCGGAACCCTAATTCTTTTTCTAAAATATAAGTAGCCTTAGTTACTCCTTATAACATCAGCTATTTGCAATTCCCGTCAAACTCGGTCTAGCCGTTTCGGAGATTAGCCGGGACAAACAGATAATACAGAAGACAAAAAAAAACTTTTATACCGCAGGTGTATATTTTCATAAGCATTTAGTAACAAATTTTTATTTTGACATTACAAACAGACACTTCAATTTTATTGATTTTTATAGTTATCATACATTCCTTGTATTTAAAGCAGCTTAAGATAAAAACGACTACTTATTTCCAATTCTCAAAATGGCTGTATAAAATAAAACATACTCTACTTTGAAACGTTTTCTGCTCAGTACAGTGGACAACGAGCACGGATATTACATAGTTTTAATTTGAATTTGAAATCCGCCAAATTAGGTCGAGCCTAGGTAAAAGCCTGGCACTGGGAGCGGCGTAGTTTAAAGGCTTTTGTTTCATCGCATATTGAAGGGTTATTGAATTTAATGTTAAATGGGCATCATTCAGTTTTATTTTAATTATTTGATTTAGCCTTTACGTTATGTAAAATATGTTGTATGTTGCAGGTCATTTTAATTAAAGCATACATAATCAGCCTATAATGTTCCCTCTGCTGGGACACACGCCTCCTCTTTGTGAGAGGGAGTGGGCCGTAATGCACCACGCGGGTCCAGTGTGGGTTAGTAGATGTCACATGTCTTCCAATTTTTGGTTCTAAGACATCCCGGTTTCCTCACGATGATTTCCTTCACCGTTTTGAGAGCAGCATTAAAGCATGAATAATTAAAAATATATATAATAAGAGCAGTGGTGGCCCAGTGGGTTTTAGCCCCGACTTACGAGTTGTAGGTCATGAGTTCGAACCCAGACAGGCACTTTACTTTGTGTATTTAACTTCATCATCACTGCTTTCAAAACGGTGAAGGAAAGTATCGTGAAACCGGCATATCCTAGAACCAATAATTCGAAAACATGTGACATCCACCAACTCGCACTGGTCCCGCGTGGGAACATTATAGGCCATGTATAATTTATTAAATAATTTAAATCGTCGTCGATACATTTTAATTGTCATACAATTTTATCTAATTCGAACAGTTAGGTTCACCAAAATTATCCCAATCTAAAGATCAGATTTAATTAAAATATTGCATCACCAAAAAGTAAAATATTTTTACAAAATAAAAACTAAATTATTCTTGTAAACCAAACACGAATAGCTAACGTTGTTTTGGACTCGTAAAGGAGATGTTTCAAAATGGGCCAGGTCTAATGTACAGTAACTCAAAAAAAAAAAAAGAGAAAAATCCGTAGAATTCGGGAAACATACACATAATTCAATACAGTTTACATTTTTAGTATGTTGTGGGAGTGAATTGATATTTATCAATTATTTTTATCGACTTTCAACATGGCGTCTCACAGATTTAGTTACTCTGTGCTTAAAAGCAATGACAGTAAACCATAGATCATAGAAAGAGAACTGTCAGCTGTAACAACAGTGTCACTTCACTTCAGAAATATACATGTCAAACGTCATTAATCAATCAAAATGACAGGTTACTGCCATGACGGGTTTTTGTTGTGTGTTGCAATTTCAAGTGTAATTTCTTGTGTTTACCAGCAAACCAAGCCATTTTAAAGTAATTCGCCGACAAAAAGTGAAATTACGACTATATTAAGAGATCACAACCCTGGTAATTAGCTAATAAGTGCTTTTTAATTTGTTCTGCTAGCAGCTAGCTATTCCGTATAGTAATCTGTGGATAACGTCTTGAGTAGTGTATTAGTTACTTTTATTAAAAGTTTTTATATTGTTTGCCTACTATGTATATACTGCTGCTTGTTATTCCTATCAAATAAAATAAAAATAAAAAACAACAGTTGAGAACTGTTTTAAATAAATTTCCCTATTTTTAAGTATAGTGTACAAGGACCTGGCCCAGACTCCATACATTTTGGAACATCTCCTTTACTGAAACTTACAATGCAAAACATTACATTTGCAAAGATAAATCAGGGAAAAAGTAACACAACTCCGTCGAAAAGTTCCACTGTGCAGTTGACCTAACTTCGCCTTTTATTTTGCTTTGGAAAATTTTATTAAAGCTTGTTTTATATGACACAGCGGATAACGACACGACATGGAGGGCCCTCAGTCAGCCACAGACGTGCTGGAGTGGATATTGTGAACCCCGCTCAACACTTGGAATTATTGGAAAAAAACGGGAAATCGCTAGATTAGTTTCAATTATCTTTTGTTGCTTCGAGGTCTTCAAAGGCCGTGTCTTCAAGGCTTGGCATTATGTTATTCCTTAGTCAGCCTTTAATGTCTATTGATAAATTGGAATGTAAATGTTTGTTGATTTGACAAATTGCTTCAGATTTCCTCTATATTTTTAGGCCAATCAAGATTTGTTTGAGGACAGTTGTGGTTTTACTTGATGTTAAATAATTTAGGCAATTTCATTTACGTAACCAGTTCACAGAAGGCTGTAAGTAGAAAGAAAATTCAGTAAAACAATGATAAAAATGGAATGAACAAAAATAAGGCAATTCCACATTAAGTGGATTCCGAAATTCAAAAACCCATTTTCAGCTTGGCTAACTAAAATCCTAATTTATCCTCTTTTAGAAACGAAGTGTGTTGAAAAATGTTTGCGGAGGGCTTAGACTGACACACCATAGAGTTTACGTAGAACATTAGTTTTTTTCAGGGTTGACTAGTTTTTTTTATTCATGAGCAGTGGTGGCCCAGTAGTAACGGTCCCGACTTACTACTTCATGAATTCAGTAAATCATAAAGTAAATAAATCATAATAGTAAGTAAATCATAATAGTATATCATAAAGTAAAAATTGGTCATAAAGTTGTAAGTAGTCATAAAGTAAATCTTCTGTCTGGACAGACTTACTACAGTGAAGGAAAACATCGAGAGGAGACCAGCATGTCGTAGAACCAAAAATTTGAAAACATTTGGCATCTTCCAACCCGCCCTGGGCCCGCGTGGTGTATTACGTCCCACTCCCTCTCACCGAGAGGAGGCCTGTGTCCCAGCAGTGGGAACATTAGAGGCTGATTATGTATGGTATGAATTAGTTGTGTTATGTTAAGGGTTCCGTACCTTAAAAATTATATACGGGACTTATAAAAAACTTGCCTATACATACATTCTTTAATAGACAATGGACGAATTTTAAAATCACTTGAACTTTGCTAAAAATATCTTACATACGACTTTGATTGTTCAAGCTTCTTCGTACTTAACTGTTTCAACATTCCCCTCAGCAACTTTATTTTCCTACGAACAACACTGCCTGTATTGACATGAACAACAGTGAAGTCTCTTGTCGCCTAGCGTTTTTACAGAGAAAAGAAAACAACTGCAAATATGTATGCTCACACGAATTGCAAATTCTTCTTTGAGTACACTTGCCTACATAAACGGATTTCCCTTCTGATTTCCCGGTTTAATTAAAGAGAAATCGGTGATTTATGGGGTAGCATACAATGTAGCTCCCGAAATTATAATCTTGGTTCGGTTGGTGAAACATAAACTAAACTGGTATTGATTACCAACAACTGGGTTGGTCACTAAGAGTACCTGACTGTATTTACCGGGGGGTTAGGCACTGGTGTACTTCTAATATATAACCTAACCTAACCTAACCTAAACCCATATTTTACCAGTTATGTGTAAGTACCATGTCATAGGGGGCAAGCCTATTGCCATCAACAGGGCACAAATGCAGACGTCGGGCTGCTACTGAGAAATTCCTAATGAAAAAACCCAAAAACACTTGGAAACGACCTGGGAAACGAACAGAGGACCTCATGCTTAGCTGTAGCACTTGGGAACACTAGACCTACGAGGTATTTGACCAGTAACCAATAAAATATTAACACCTAATCTTATATTCCATTAAAAATTCTTAGATGTTATTATACACTTTCCGACAAAGGCTTTACAAACAACTGTAAATATTAAATTCCAATTTAATCCAGTGTTTCACTACATGTCATAAAGTTTACGCTTAGCGATAGCAGTGGTAGTTTCGTAACCAATTTTATCTTTCCTAGGAACACTTTATTGTCCATTTGTCTTCTCAACTGTCCGTCACTTAGACGGAGGTCCACTTTTCCACTCTCGACTGTATGCCTGAAGTAAATAAAATTTAATTTTCAAAGTTCGATAAAAAATCCAGACAAATTTGTGTTATTCTATTCCACTTAGCGTCAATGAATATTCATCACGTTAAAGGATTTGTTCAGTAGCTATGAGGTTTTTTATTATTCACCCCAAGAAAATAGTCTTAATTTATTTTAGAACTTCGGAAACGCTTATTTTTAAATCAAACTGAAAGTTCTTCCACTTGGAAACGCTTTGCAACAAATTAGTGTCAATCTGATTAAACTTTACTGCACCTCAGCATTCCAGGTTGTTTAAAGTTTTTTTTTTGTGTTTAACAAACATTTGTTCGGTAAACTGTTACCTGTTACCTGTGTTGTTTTGTGCTGTGTGTGCGTTTTCATTAGTAAGCTATTAGCAGGGATCACACAACTATATTCTATTATATTTCTAATTATGGCAAGTAAAGCCGATGTTGACTATTCTGCCAATGTCACAAGTGAATTGGAAAAACAAGTGTGTCACACAACTCAATCTCCAAATAGTATGGAAGTCATCTGTCAACGTTTGACAGTTACAAGTTTCACAGAACGACGTAGGTTATGGGCCCCTGAAAGTAATGATAAATGATAAATGATTTTATTTTGTAAGTAGGTTTGTACAAACACTTTTACACGTCAATCATATTTTTTATAAAACTAGATGAGGTCGGCGTTTCCTATCTGACTACTCTGAGAAGAAAGGCCGAAACAAACTCAGAGGTCACAGTCTCTTTTAAAGTCCAGACATCATAATCTTGGTCAGGTTATATGAAGACCATGTAGATCGATGTCTGAGATGGTCTTTTGAGGAAAGAACCACACAGATTGAGAGGACCTGTCCAGTCAGTGCACGCATTTGTCAGAAATCGTGTAGCTCAACTCAAAACTTAAGGAGCTCAACGATTCGACGAACAATACCAAAGAAAGGACATTTGGGTAGGCCACATAAATTACTCAAACTGCCAGACCTAGACAAAAACTAACACAACAGAGAGAATAATAAAAATTAAAAAAAGTGACCCACATTGTCTTCACATGCACAATAATTAAAATAATATAATACTTTACAAAGTAAGCAAATGTCATTGTTTAAATAAAATTCATTAATGTCAATGTGTACATAGAAAAAAAAAAAAAAAAATTAAAACATTCAAAATTTAAAAAAAAATTGGAAGCAGCTCAATCCCAAGCCTTTTTGTCCTCAATATAATCTTTAACGGTATAAAAAGCTTTCTGGCACAACTTACGTTTAATGAATGATTTGAATTTATTAAGGCTTAGATCTTGAACGTGGCTTGGTAGTTTATTATGAAAACGTATACATTGGCATCTGAACGAGCTACCTATTTTCTTGAGCCTTGTTGTAGGTATAACAAATTTGTGTTTGTTCCTAGTATTTATATTATGGACATCACTGTATTTTTTAAACAATTTTATATTTTTATGGGCATATAAAAGATTTTCATAAATATACTGAGAAGGCACAGTCATTACATTAATCTCTTTAAATTTGTCTCTGAGAGAGTGTCTCGGACTTAATTTATAAATTGATCGAACAGCTCGCTTCTGCAAAACAAAGATGGTCTGAATATCGGCGGCATTTCCCCACAATAAAATACCGTACGACATTACACTATGAAAATAGCTAAAGTACACTAAACGGGCAGTCTCTAAATCAGTTAAATTACGAATTTTTCTAACCGCGTATGCTGCGGAACTTAGCTTTTTTGACAATTTATCTACATGTGGTCCCCACTGAAGCTTAGCATCCAAAGTTATGCCCAAGAATACTGTGCTGTCTACAGGATTCAATTCCTCGCCCTTTATCAACACATTAGTTTTCACCTGCCTAACGTGAGGTAGCGTAAACTTAATGCATTTGGTTTTTTTCTCGTTTAGAAGCAAATTATTGACATTGAACCAATGGACTACTTTCGAAATCGCGCTATTTGCATCGTCAGTAACCAACTGCTGACGTTTAAGTTTAAACAAAAGTGAAGTGTCATCTGCAAACAACACTACATCATGATTATCCTTTATAAGGTACGGCAAGTCATTAATATAAATAAGAAACAAGAAAGGGCCAAGAATTGAACCCTGTGGGACTCCCATTGTTACTATAGATCCGGGTGATCTTTTTCCGTTAACGTCAACGCTCTGAATCCTTTTACTTAAGTAAGAAGTAAGAAGATCCAGAGCAGAATTCCGGATCCCGTAGTGGCGGAGTTTCCTGATTAACGTTTCATGAAGAACGCAATCAAATGCCTTGGACAAATCACAAAAGATGCCCAAGGCATCGCATTTATCTTCCCATGCATTATAAATATGTCCTAAGAGTTCAACACCGGCATCAGTAGTTGAACGACCCCTTGTAAAACCGAACTGTTTGCTATGTAATAATTTATGTTTATTAAAAAATCTTTGCATTTGATCTAAAATTAATTTTAATCATTTAAAATTTTAATCTACCGCTAAAAGGGCATGTAGAGAATATACCCCGAGGAACTAAACTAAGTCCTACTTGGTAACTGCTGACGAAATGGAACTTTCAAACCCTTATGTGGACCCAAGATTTGATGTCGGACACGCCGATAATTGTTATGTGTATCCGTAAGTGCTATTTTACAATAATGCTATTTTCACTTAGGTACCTATGTTAATTTTCCAAATACCTATAGTTTTATACCTGAAATATTTGTATGCGTGGTAGATTTAAAAGCATTTTTTATAAGTACTTTAGTGTCAGTATTACAAAGCGGTTCTCTTTCAGTTTCTAAAGGTACGCGTGTCTCTGCCATGTAGGAAATGAAAATGTGTAAAAAAGCATTCATATCACAAAAGCTTTGAAAAATCGGGCTCTTGGGTTCTATTCTTTGTGAACAAAGGATATAATATGGAATTACGAGATGTTATTAAATACTCATATTAGTGTTCTAAAAGCGGATAATGTTATGTTATAACACAATCAGTTAGCAGATCTGTCTACGCAAATAATCGTACACACGGCTACAGATCAAGCTATACATTTCCAGTTTTAGCTGACCTCGCATTGTATAGGTTTTTATTACAACCAGAAGTCAGCTTATACTGGTTTTGTATAGCTTGATGTGTAGCCGTGTGTACCTAAATGTATTGAACATTCGTGTGCAGAGTATTTGTTTAGGACCAAAACTCACTCAATCACGTAGCATATCAATAACCAGAGTATTTTAAAAGGTTAATAAATAAATATTTTGTCACGTTTTCAAATAAATATTGTAGGAAGCAATATTTATGTGTTCGTTTCAACAGGAAACAATATTGAAGTTAATTTATCTATTCCCGCGCAAATGTTAAGCATGGCGGACGTTCGACCTGTCAATGTCACTTATACGTTTTGTTTCAGTATTGAATTTGGCACGTAACATATGAGATGAAATATTTAACGAGCTAAATGTATTTGAGTTCGGTATCTTAATGGAGTTTCGCCACAACTGACAGACCGAAGAGCGGAGCGAGCGAAGCTTACTATACCGCGGTGAGACCGCTGTCAACATTAACTTTGTATCGCTTTTTAAATTTGCCACTACTAGTTTAGGTACCTACTTTGTGATTATCGATTCAGGTAAACTCCACAATATTAACGATTTTACTGTAGATACTCGTACAATAATAACTAGGTATCTGGCAAGCAGTGGTGGTCCAGTGGTAATGGCCGCGACTTACGAGTTGTAGGTCGTGTGTTCAAACTTAAGCAGGCACTTTACTTTGAGTAAATTTCATCACCACTGGTCTCAAAACGGTGAAGGAAAACATCTTGAGGAAACCGGCATGTTCTAGAATCAAAAATTCGAAGACAAGTGACATCTACGAACCCGCATTGGGCTCGCGTGGTGGATTATGGCCCATTCCCTCTCACAGAAAGAGGAGGCCTGTGTCCCAGCGGTAGGAATATTATAGGCTGATTATCTGGCAAGCAGCGCTTATAAAAGAGATAACAACAGAATCATCTAAATCTAGATATTTAAATGAGCAACTGAAGAAGAAATAGCTACTAGTTTTTCATCAGTAGTGAAATGAATAATTAAAATTCTAAGATCAACGTTTTCTTCAAGTACCCTACATTTTCCCAACCCTAGTTACCGGTGTAAGATTTTTTTACCTATTAAAATTCGATCATAATATTGGAAATTGGAAGCGCGCGTCGTTTATTCAACGAAACGATTTTCATACTTGATTGATGGTTCTTTGGAGTAAAAATATTGCCGCGAATTGACAAATTTGTTTTACTCATTTGATTGGGGTTCTTCTTTACTTTATATTTGAAATTATATTGCATTTAACGGATATATTATATTTATGCACAAAAGTGGCAACTTAAATTAGCGTTGACTGGTAGGTCAACGCTAATTTTCACATTTTTGTTGCACGGCACGTACCAACGGATGGGACATACGAGTAGGTATCTATTATCAATTCAATTAATGTTCGTTATACAATACAACGTGGTAATGTTACCAGCATTTTGGGCACTGTTCCTGTTGACAACGATGTGGAACAATTTTTGATGCCCTAATAATGATTCTTTCCTTTTTTATATCCTTGTAAGTACGAGTACATGCTATTATTATACTTGACCATCTACATGAGAAATTAAGATCAATGACTAACAAATATAATACCTCAGAAGTTTTAATGAGGGAATATGTGTTGGCAATGAATGAGCTGGTGAACTCACAAACAAACAGCTGTGAGTGCTGTCAAACACCATCCAATGTACCTACGCCAGACCATTCACTATCAGCATGCAACACCACATTACCGCATCCCTGTGTTGATTTGACAACTCCCTCTGTTAATAGTTCTATTATACCGTGTAATGAAATTGTAAATCATGATGTAGTATTATTTTGTGATGAGATTGGAAAGGACTTAGGTCACTTGTTGACAAATGAATATCCGGGACACTCAATAATAAATTACTGTATGCCTGGTTGTTCTTTATTTGATATTATGAAAGAAATTATTAAATGTAACTTTAAGCAGGAAACAACTTTATTAATTTTTATGGGAAATAGGGGTAATTTAAATAAGGGAGAATTACTCCAATATCATAGAACATTGTGCAACCTTAGTTTAAGAAAAATTGTGTTGTTTACATTCCCCTATAGTAACAGTTTGCCACAGGAAGAAAATAGCTTAAGATTTGATATAAATATGACATTGCACAATTTGACATATAATGATAATCTATACCAGTTAATTGATACTAACTATTATGTTGGTAATAATTTATATTTGACAAAAGATAGACATAATATTGTTATGTACACACGGCTACACATCAAGCTATACATTCCCAGTTTCAGCTGAACTCGCATTGTTTACGTTTTTCTTACAATCAGAAGTCAGCTTATACTGGTTATGTATAGCTTGATGTGTATCCGTGTGTACTATCTTTCTAACTATCTCAAAAGACAGATAGCTGTGTCGCTATCATATTTTTTTTCTATTTCAGCCAAACATTTGGCTAAACAAATTGCTCCTTTTGAGCAATGCAATCACATTGTCAACTCTTCTGTCAATAATTTGGTCAAAATTAATGACATTAATCATCATTTAAATTAGAAATTAGGACAATAGAGGCAACCTCTTGCAAAAATGTAACCACTAAGGCAATTAATAAGTCAAATGAAAGTGTAAAAAAATTAAATAGTATCAATCTGGTGCACCAAAATATTCAAGGATTTTTGAACAAAGACTTAGAAGTAGAATTATTCCTGAATTGTTACAATATAGATATTCTTTGCATGACAGAACATTGGCTTAAAAGCCACCAGTTCATGTTCAATTTTAGTAATCACCAAGTTGGTAGTTCATTCAACAGAGTAAATGCTATACATGGTGGCTCATTAATATTAATAAATAACCAGCTTAAATTTAAGGACCGAAAGGATATTGTGAGCCTCTCTGTTGAACGGACAATTGAAATAGCCTGTATAGAATTGGAGCAGTTCATCATATTAAGTGTGTACAGACCTCCTTCAGGATTGTATGATTGTTTTGAAAAGGTTATGGATGAAGTGTTGCACAAAATCTGTAATACAAACAAGTCCATCATCACTTGTGGTGATTTTAATGTTAATTTGTTAGAAAATTCTGGGTTAAGTACTAAAATTATAAGTTTGTTTCAGTCATACAATCTTGCTAACCAATTTTTGGAGCCCACTAGAATAACTCCTACTAGTGCCACATGCCTAGATAACATTTATACAGATGTTAGTCCAACCCACAAATAAATTATTAACTTAATAGACTCAGATCATTGCGGACAATTGATCACTATTCCAAATCAAAACAAAAAAGTTACTAAAAAAGATATCACTGTTAACCCAAAAACAACTAATCGCTTGGAAACATTTAAAACCAAACTCTTGAGTAAATTACCACTTTTGTTGACTAATGATGATCCTAATCAACAATATAATGATTTTTTTAATATGTATTGCACACAATTTGATAACACATTCATTCCAAAGACATTATCAATTAATAGTAACGCTTCCTTCGGTGACTGGGCCACCATCGGTATACATAAAAGTAGAAAACGACTTTATGAATTATATGAAGAACGGATTTGTATAAACACTGCTGAATTTAATTTGTATGTTAAGAATTATTCTAAAATATTTAAAAAAGTTTGTAGTATTGCCAAATCACGTTATTTGAGTTCAAAAATTAAAAATAGTAGTAACATTATCAAAATGACTTGGAATGTCATTAATAGCGAAACAGGAAGGTCATCCAACCGAAGTAGTGACTACAGCCTTGCTATTGATGACAATATAATTAAATCAGATTCTCAAGTTGCAGCGGCCTTTGAAAAATTTTTTGCAGAGATTCCTGTATCAACTACTAAATCTCTGAACTCATCACCCACTGCTGCAGAGTCTTTACTTAAAGAAAACGTTCCAGTTTGTGATTCTGAATTTCACTTCCAGTATGTAACCTGTAAAGATATAATTAAAACCTTTCACACGTTAAATGTAAAAAAGACCGCAGATCTATGGGGTAATTCTGTGGATGTTGCTAAGTCGATTATAAACATTGTAGCACCTACTTTAGCTGTTATATTTAATAATTGTATTGACCGTGGTGAGTTTCCTGATCTTATGAAAAACAGTAAAATAATACCGTTGTTTAAATCGGGTAGTACATCAGACCCTACTAATTATAAATTACTGCATTACAAACAGTTCGGTTTTACAAGGGGTCGTTCAACTACTGATGCCGGAGTTGAACTTTTAGGACATATTTATAATGCATGGGAGGACAAGTGCGATGCTTTGGGCGTCTTTTGCGATTTGTCCAAGGCATTCGATTGTGTTCTTCATGAAACTTTAATCAGGAAACTGCACCACTACGGAATCCGGAACGCCTCTCTGGATCTTCTTACTTCTTACTTAAGTGATAGGATTCAGAGAGTTGATGTTAACGGAAAAAGGTCACCCGGATCTGTAGTAAGAATGGGGGTCCCCCAGGGCTCAATTCTTGGCCCATTTTTATTTATTATTTATATAAATGACTTGCCTTACCTCATAAGGGATAAACATGATATAGTGTTGTTTGCAGATGATACTTCACTTTTATTCAAACTCAAACGTCAGCAGCTGGTTACTGACAATGTAAATAGCGCCCTTGCAGAAGTAGTTCACTGGTTTAATGTCAATAACCTACTTCTTAACGAAAAAAAAACGAAATGTATTAAGTTTACGATACCCCACGTTAGACAAGTAGAAACTAGTGTTCTCATTAAGGATGAAGAGTTGAAACCCGAAGATACCACAGTATTCTTAGGCATAACTTTGGATGCCAAGCTTCAATGGGGCCCCCATATAGATAAAATGTCAAAAAAGCTTAGCTCTGCAGCATACGCCGTTAGGAAAATTCGTGATTTAACTGATTTAGAGACAGCCCGTTTAGTTTACTTTAGTTATTTTCATAGTGTGATGTCGTACGGTATTCTGTTGTGGGGAAATGCCGCCGATATTCAGACAATTTTTATTTTACAAAAAGGGCAATTCGTTCCATTTATAAATTAAGTCCCAGACACTCCCTCAGAGACAAATTTAAAGAGATTAATATAATGACTGTGCCTTCTCAGTACATTTATGATAATCTTTTGTATGCACATAAAAATATTAATCTGTTTAAAAAATACAGTGATATCCATAACATAAATACTAGGAACAAACACAAATTTGTTGTTCCTATAACAAGGCTCAAGAAAATAGGTGGGTCGTTTAGATGCCAATGTATACGTTTTTATAATAAACTTCCTAGTCACATTCAAGAACTAAGCCTTAATAAATTCAAATCTTTTATAAAGCGAAAACTATGCCAGAAAGCCTATTATACTGTAAAAGACTATATTGAGGACAAAAAGGCTTGGGATTGAGCTGCTCCAATAGGTTTAGACTGTAATTGTTGTTTTTATTTTTTCATTTTGCTGTTTTACACTTTTTGTTTTTTTTTTTTTTTTCAAAATATATATTTTTCTTTAACAATGACATGTACATTTACTGTATAAAGTATTATATTATTTTAATTATTGTGAATGTGAGGACTATGTGGGTCATTGCTTCAGTTTTAATCATGGTCTGGCAGTTTGAGTAGTTTATGCGGCCTACCCAAATGTCCTGTTTTTGGTATTGTTCGTCGAATCGTTGAGCTCCTTAAGTTCTGAGTTGAGCTGCACGGTTCTGACAAATGCGTGCACTGACTGGACAGGTCCTCTCAATCTGTGTGGTTATTTCCTCAAAATACCATTTCAGACACCAATCTACATGGCCCTCAAAGATTATGCCCGAATTTTTATATACACTTTGACATTGATGATTTTTATATATACAATGACATGAATATTTACTTTGTAAAGTATTTTTTTTTTTTTTTTATTTAATTGTTGTGAATGTGAGGACTATGTGGGTCATTTCTTTTTTTTACTGTTTTCCTTCTTAGTTAGTTTGAATCATGATCTGGCAGTTTGAGTACATTACGCGGCCTACCCAAATGTCCTTTCTTTGGTATTGTTCGTCGAATCGTTGAGCTCCTCAACTTCTGAGTTGAGCTGCACGATTTTGACAAATGCGTGCACTGACTGGACAGGTCCGCTCAATCTGTGTGGTTCTTTCCTCAAAAGACCATTTCAGACACCAATCTACATGGTCTTCACATCTGACCAAGATTATGTCTGGACTTTAAAAGAGACTGTGACCTCTGAGTTTGTTTCGGCCTTTCTTCTCAGAATAGTCAGATAGGAAACGCCGACCTCATCTAGTTTAAAAAAATATGATTGACGTGTAAAAGTGTTTGTACAAACCTACTTACAGAAAATAAATCATTTATCATTTATCATTTATTATTATTTTAAATTGTGTAAATATTTGAAGATCCACACTTATGATTTGTTTATCCAATGACACGCATTTTTTGGTCAGTCAGTTAATCTACTATTTAGTCCCAAATATAATATTCCCATGGACCGCATCCTCTAATTAACAGTAATTAATTAATTATAACAAACTCATGGTCATGCAATACTTTGTCAGCTGTCAAGTCAAATGAAACGTTGCGTAATTTAGTTAAAAGGTCCGGTACTTAATATGAGCCTTCCAGTGCCTGTTACAATTTACACTGAACCCTCAAAGGGAAAATTTACATGGCCTCTCAAGCACCGCTAATGAGACACAAATGATTTTCTATTGTATCGTGCTACATAGGGTACGCGCGGAGCTTGACCGATTAATCATTATCAACATCTAGCGTTATCCCAACTATATTGGGGTCAGCTTTCTGTCTAACCCGATGCAGCTGAATACCAGTATTTTACATAGAGCGACTGCCTATCTGACCTCTACAACCCAGTTACTGGGTAACACGATACATCATGGTAAAACTGGTTGAATTTATATTGAACCGTCAAAGGAAGTAAAATTAACGAATTAATTGGTCATCAGAATTGGTAGTTATTTATAGAGAGAAGGACGCCTCTGACAATATTCTACTCAA
This sequence comes from Gortyna flavago, assembly GCA_963669345.1. Taxonomy (NCBI): domain Eukaryota; kingdom Metazoa; phylum Arthropoda; class Insecta; order Lepidoptera; family Noctuidae; genus Gortyna; species Gortyna flavago. The sequence goes on from OY770131.1 coordinate 8,305,668, forward strand.
TTATTATTAATTAATCTAAGACGATGGGGATAGGCAAATAATGGGTGTTTAGCACCTTTAAAAATGCTCCAAATTTTAATAATAAAGCAATATTATTAATTTGTACCTTCATACGATTTCAGTATTCATAGATAAATTCTTGAATATTCCCCGACACGTAAAATTCAGAGAACAATCCTGACTGGTATTAATCTTTTCATAAAGTATAGTTTCATAATCGTTAATATTCAAATATCTAACTCGTTAACTTTGTCATACAGACATGACCATGTTATTGCAATCGCTTGTAATGGAATTCAGCCGACCCCCACACTACTTCTACACTACTCGCAATTTCATGCATTCGCTTGGAATTGTATTCGGATTTAATTTAAAGTTTTATTCGAAAACGTAGTGCATTCTTCAAATTTATTTAACATTATATTTTTCTTGAACAGCTGGATCAAACTGGAGCAGAATTGTATTATATTGAAGGCAAATCATCTCTGCAAATTGGTCACATTAAGTTGTTTATTTTTTTAAATTACAATTATAATACCTTCACAGACTAATCCATCCGAGGCGAAGCACATAAAATAAAAAATTAAATTACCCGTAAGCAAAATTTCAAGAACTATTATAAAAATTACAACGTTTATAATCTCACACCTCCCTCAATTGTTATTTGTGCCATATGCATGAATTTCGGCAGCTTACAAAAAAAGGCTCGACATTAAAATTACACATTAGCAACGTTTAGTTGAATATTCGTAATGAAATTGGCATATTATAAAGGTCCCAAAGTTCATTAAAATGGAGCGATGATGTCATTGAACATTTCAATAATTGATTTAGTTATTAACACAATTCGGTACGCGCAACTTGCTTACTATTAATAAATGAATATCCATTTTCCGTTTCAGAGGGGTTTGACGAAATTTAAAACTTTCAGCAGTTGTCCAACAATTTACGGGGTTATTTGTGCGAAAACGGCCCCACTTCGCCAGAAATTGGGCTTTGTAAAGGTGCCTACGAATTTTGAATTTTGACGATAAATTTTTACAGTCGACTCGTTTTTTCATTAAAACCTAAATATTTAATGGCTTGACTTTTTCATGTCTTGTTATGTGTTATGTATTATTCCTTCGCTGACAAATAACAAAAAAAATAAGTAAAAATGATGATATAATGTTGATCCACATCGGATTGCTAAGTTCTAGGTTAACGTACGAGTAACTTTAATTAATATTTCAAAGGAATAATTTTGTTACACCTAGCCGCCTTTTAATTACCTCAGTTGCATGAACTCAATTGTGTCGTGTTTGTGTGAAAAATTATAACTACAACATTCGTGTAAGTTCTGAAACTAAATTGCGTGTTTATTTTCATGTCCACATTGTTATACGAAAACTTATTACATTTACGAGAAATAAAGCAGTTTTCAGTAAGGCCCCTGTGGTTGCAAGCTGACATAATGTTTCTGTAAAGATATTAGCTTCATATTTATAGCGGTGTCTAGGGATTTGGAGCTGGGTATTTTTTGCAATAAGAAAATGGGGATCAAGGGTTTCTGAAAAACGAGCATTTTCCTTTGAATATTCTTTGATAAAATAATATTATGTACATGGTGACAGAGACATCGATGCGCAACCTGTTATCACGGATTCAGTACATGATTCTGAATCACCCTACGTTGAAATTTTCGTTGGTTATTAAAAAAATACTGTTCCATACATTTTGACCACGAAGGTATTGCATTTCTATGAAACAGCAGATTTTTTCTTGATGACCGGCTTAAAATTTCTAGAATCATGTGCTGAATTCATGGTTACAGTTTGCGCATCGCTGTCCAATAGTTAGTGTTCTCCAGTTTTCTTACATAGTGAATTGTAAAGTAGTAAAGCTTTCTGCATAATTACACGAGAGCGGTAGTTTCAGAGAGGCTTCGCGACGTCGACGTCGCGTCGTCTAGTGCCTAAACTACCTACCCCCTAGTATCACTTATGCAGGAGTCATCCAATTAAGCATGTGCCGACGTGTGTGCCTGCCTGATAGCGCCATACTTGTGATCTATCTACATATTATATACTACACAAATTAACCCCATTTTCAAGCATGATTATGCATGCCAAAATATGAATCTTGCAAGTTTTTGAAGGCTCTCCTTTTAAAACCGTGAGGGATTTCGGCGAGTGTTTTCTTTTAAGGTAACACGCAATGAGGTCAGTGACTCCTAAGTTCTACGGTTTAATTAATTAGGTGATTAGGAAAAGGTGAAGGAGCTATTTAATGTTTTAAATGCTTTCGCGGTCCTTTAATAGATCCCTAAAATATTCCTACTAAATGTAAAAAAGCTAAGTTTCAGCGATGAAAACCAGTGGAAAATTTTCGATAGGTCATTAAGAAAGCCATATTTTAAGGTAAATAAAATAAAAGATGAATTTTCACTGTATTAACAATATTCCTTTCATGTTAACGTAGAGTTCGTAACCGGAAACCGATATTTACATATTCATAGCATTTCATTTGTTGTGAACGTTATTTTTATTACGTAAAAGAGTTGGTCACAGTGTTATTTAATGTTGCGAGATTGGTTTTTTGAAACTTTTGAAATACACACTTAACACAACATAACAGTGATGTTGTCTGTGTAATTCAACAATTACCTGCCTGTTTGTTGCCTGTTGTTAATTTGGCTGTAATTCCCGAGGGGTTAGGCAGAGGTGTGTATAGTACACCCACATTTAGCCAGTTATGTTAAAAAAATGTTTGTTGGAAACAAATTTTATGTCATACTAGCTGCGCCCCGCGGTTTCACCCGTGTAAGTGTCGATCCCGTGGGAATATTGGGATAAAAAGTAGCCTACCAGTGTCTGCTACCTCCATACAAAATTTTATCAAAATTGGTCCCGTCGTTTGAGCGTGAAGAAGTAACAAACATATAAAGCACACACTCACCAACTTTTGCCTTTATAATAATAGTGTGATTATTAATTTTTTCCACTAAAATTCATATATCACACGGAGCTTTAGTTTTATTTCATTCCACCAACCTCTAATACATTTATTGACTTAAACGTAAATATCATTGAAGGCAAGGACACGCACACCTTCACTAAGGTCATAAATTACTGAAAAGGTTTAATCATGAATATTGTATTAGGTTCTAAAGGTTTGTCTACATTGACTTAATGGGGTAAACCATTGATTTGACCTCAACTTACCTTACAACAAACAAAGAAACGTCAATTTCTACCTTTTATACTTATTAAGGCAAAAGGCAATGGAGAGGGCTATGCTTGGAGTTTCGAATCAGAAATGAGGAGATCCACAGGAGAGCCGAGGTAACCGACATAGCCCGAAGAACTGCAAAACTTAAGTGGCAGTGGGCATTGCTCGCAGATGGCCGATGGGGCCGAAAGGTTCTGGAGTGGCAACCGCGTACCGGAAGACGTAGCGTTAGAAGGCCTCCCACAAGGTGGACCGACGACCTTGTGAAGGCCGCAGGAACCCGTTGGATGTGAGAAGCACAGAACCGATTGAAGTGGATTTGCTTGGGGGAGGCCTATGTCCAGCAGTGGACGTCTTTCGGCTGATATGATGATGATGATACTTATTAAATTGGTACCTAGTGCTAGGTAGGTAGTAGCAGTGGGCCACTTGGTAGTTGTATGTTCGAACCTAGACAGGCGCTTTACTTTGTGTAAATTATTTCATAACCACTGAAAAACGGTAAAGGAAGACATCGTCAGGAAATCGGCATGTCTTAGACCCAAAAAATCGAAATCAAAGATATGCGACGTCCGCAAACCCGCACTGGGCCCGCGTGGTGGATAACGGCCCATTCCCTCTCACAGAGTTCCCTCTGCGGGCCTGTGTCCCAGCAGTGGGAATATTATAGGCTGATTATGCTAAGTAGGGACCCACACACTGGAGAGTAATATTGCAGCGTTGAAATAAAAATTATATACAGGATGAAATTTAATTCATTGGCAAAATTTTAACCACGTATTCTAACCATGATACTGCTTCATTTGAGTCAACAATATCAAATATTAAAATGGTTAAATTAATAATTTTAAAAACGTGATATTACTTGATATTTACTTACATAAAGACCGAAATTAATAAAGAAGACAAAAAAATAAAAAATAAATCTTAATTAAACTTAAATAAAATTTAATTATCAAGATTCTTTCGACGAGAAGTAAATTTACTACGCGTTATTATTACTAACGCTCAGCGTACTAGCTCTCATTCAGTAGATAATTATTATTATGTCCTTCAAAAGAAATGCCACCAATACGGCAAAAGAACAAACTACAAGCGCGCGCGTCGCTCCCTCACCCCCGCGCCCCCCGCCCCCACATGCGCCAGGGCGCGATCCGCGCCGCTCCAGTCTCGTGTTTATTCGGTCAAGTGAATTACGTGTAATTGGTGAAAAATTATTGGATTGCAGTGAACCACAGCTAACATGCCTCGACCACGTAGTGCAGTGTACACGAACCGGCAATACCTGGATATGGTTTTATTCTACGATAGAACACACAGTTTGCTGCGAACTCGTCTCATGTTCCACCGCCGCTACCCTGATGCACAGATTCCATCACGAGACCGAATCTTGAGATCCACGCAAAACCTGCTGGATTTTGCATCGTTCCACGTACCACCGCATGCTCAAGCACGTGGTAGAGCGCCGGTGTACCCGAGAACCCTGCATCGGCAAATAAAGCGGTTCTTCCAGAGAAATCCACAGGCCAGCACTAGACAGGCAGCGCGACATTTTCACGTCAGCCAGTTTTTTGTCTGGAAGCTGTTAAACGCCTCTGGAATGCACCCTTACCATTTCCAAAAAGTGCAGGAGTTGGCGTTGGCTGACTACACGCCCAGGGTCCGATTTTGTAATTGGCTATTACAAAATCTGGATAAAAATATCCTGTGGACAGACGAGGCAACGTTCACCCGACTCGGGCTGTTTAATGTCCACAATGAGCATTGGTGGGCTCAGCGTGGGCAGAACCCGCACGTAAATCGAAGACACGCTTTTCAAAATCGTTTCTCAGTGAACGTGTGGGCAGGCATAGTTAACAGCTGTATCATAGGTCCCTTCTTTATTGAAGAAAGACTGACCGGGGAGCGCTATCTCCGGTTGTTAGAGACCTCCGTAGAAGAACAGCTGCAGAACGTGCCTGAGAGTTATCAGTCCGAGCTGTACTATCAGCATGACGGAGCACCGGCTCACTACCAGCGTGACGTTCGCGCCTTCCTCGATCGTAAATTCGGTGAACGTTGGATTGGTCGCGGCGGGCCTGTAGCTTGGCCAGCGCGGTCGCCTGACCTGACGCCCTTGGACTTTTTTTTGTGGGGTGAGGTTAAAAGACTAGTTTACGAGCAAGAGAGTGAAAGCCGGGAACAGTTAAAAGAAAAGATTCTAACGGCGTTTGAGACGGTTAAATCGCGTACTTTTGTGTTGCAAAATGTGAAGTTGAACCATAGGCGCCGCGCTGAGCTGTGTGTACAGAGAGGTACAGGTGAACATTTTGAGCACCTCTTAAAGTACACGTAGGTAAGTGAGTACATACTAAGTTTATTTTAAACGTTGCTATACCTACAAGGTTTCAAACACAAATCTCACACACACAAACAGCCAGACTCAATAATTAATTATCCGCATGTTATTATTACAACAACGACAACATTTAAATACGCCAAAATTATGTTAAAAGTTTAAAATTAACTAGGTACTTGATATTGTTATTTCACTAATAAAATATTTTATTGTGCCGTAGTTACGATTTTAAATTAATGTGATTAAAATTTAAAACTTTTCAAAAGTGCTCCAAGTCCCTATCAGCTGTTTCGCCAATGATCGCGCGCGGCTATCGCAGTGTCTAGGTACTTTACCAAACATCTACACACACACACACACACGCGTCGTTGACTGAGCTCACTCACAGGAAGCGCCGCGCCGCGCCGCGCCGCGCCGCGCCGCCGCCGTGCAGCCAGCAGGCAGGGCACAACAGACACGTCATTCATTAGGTACCTATTTTAAAACTTAAAGTTTTACTAGCGAATTCAATTGAGATATTATTGGGATTATAATTTTTCCACACTTTAATTGACTTTAATGCAGACAAAAAAAAATGTTGGTTACTGAAAACTAACGAAATTACGACGAACGTCGTCGTCGTTTTCGACGATTTTTATTAACGATCAGTTACATTGTATCTAATTTGAAATTGAAAGTTTTATTAACAATAACTTTTGTTTTCAACATTTTCATCACAGTTTAAATCACTTCCAATTTTCCAATCCTTTCTCATTCTTTTTTAAAACATTTCCTACGCTAGTATTGTTGGTATAATAATCCAAATCTCACTTCCATCTTTCTGTGCGGGAATCGAATTTGCGACACATAACGCAGTAGCCTATCGCTCAGTCACTGCGCCAACGGTACCGACTATTACAAATTATTGTTATGTGAGTTTTGTTTTCTGCATTTCATTGATTTATGAAGAAGCGGCGCGGGTCCCCCATTTGAAACTTGTTTTCTTATGGGTGAAAATGTGCTTTGTGATTTTCAATCAAGTTTTTAGTTATGTTCGGAACTTCTTAGTGTGTGTCGTATTAAGTGTTTTAAACTGCGTCAAGAACTAAACAATTTAATTTATGTAGACCGGTACGTGTTACACTTTAGTTCCGTAGAAAAGTCGAAGCTGCTAGCCTGCTAAATGCGAATCGCCGGGCGCCACGGCCCGACGATGCGCCGCCACCGTGTGCCGTCCCGCGCAAATTGAATGGCGCGCGTGCGACGGTGATAGTGTGCGGCGGGGGGGGGGGGGGGGGGGGACGAGGCACTCACCTAATAATATTAATTTTATAGCGCGCTATCACCATTTGATACTTTTGATTTTTTTGTTCATTTTGAGAAATATCATAGTTATTATTTTTGAACACTTACTACTATTAGTTTATTATTCGTTCCTCAATTAGATTCTTGGACTAAAATATTGCCAATGACTTCAAAGTCTTCCTGTATAGTAGGTGAGGAAAATTAAAATAATTATAAATTATTTTTTACGCCCTACTAGCTTAAATTACATGTAACTGTCATTCTTTGACAGTTGTATGAAGTGGCTGGTATATGGTTAAATTGACATAGGGTGTATATAAATATTTAATTATAAGTCGTTACTGGAGTATGGTCGGACGCTACTGCGTACGTTTTAATTAAATATGAGCAAGAGTGATTAGACCGAAGTTAATTACTTTACCATCAATTGTCGTGCTCGTGGGACCTAGTCTAGATTATTATAGGTTTCATTTCATTGGTTGGTCGTAATTACACCTACATTGTAGGTCAACTCAGCCTATTACAGTCCACCTCAGGGGAGATAGGCCTCTCCCAGGCTGCACCACAACACCCTATCCGCATCTAGATAGAGAATGAACAATTTAAGTAAAGTCAAGGAATAATTGTGCTAAGCAGGTTAATACCCGTGGTTAATACTATTAACTACTGGGAACGATGCGTTCTACTGGTTAACAGTGTTGACGAACGCTACATTTTTTTCCCAATAGTTAATACCCTGGTCTCGCGTATAGTTCAGGAGTCAGGTCTTGAGGCACCAAATTAATAACGATTTCTTGAAATAGATAATCACAATAAATGTAATAAGGTTTTTATTTTATCGAAATCATTATTATTGTGGTGCCTCAGCACTTTCAAGCACTTTCAAGAACCGTTATATTTTTTATTTCTTTTTACGTTTCTTTAACCTGACCCCTGAACTATACGCGAGACGAGGGTATTAACTATTGGAAAAAAAAATCGCGTTCCTAGTAGTTAATAGTGTTAACCAGCGGGAAGTACCCTTTTTTCCGACTAGGTTATTACTAACATTTTGAATGAAAATGACTTTTCGAAAAGGTGCATGCGTTCACGTATGGAATTTGTTTGAAAATTGACCGTACAGTATGACCTATATTTCATATCGGGCTTTAGAAAGAGACTGTCATGCAGGTATGAATCAAAATTAAAAGTCATTTATTTCTAACCAGGCTGTGAAACAGCACTTTCTGAACATAAAATTACATAACGGGCAAAGTGTTATTATTAGATTTTGCTAATAGCCTGGAGTTTGGAAGTTGACGGTGTGATACCCCCGCGCCTCGGAAAGCACGTTAGCGTTGGTCCTGCGCCTAATCTCTCTCCGGTCGTGTCGGAGTGCGTGCCGTCCCATCAGACTATGAGAGGGAGGGAAGAAAGAGTGCACCTAGGTCTGCGCAAATACTTGTGCTCTATAATATCTCCCGCGCCGAGGGCTAGTCTCCATTGAGATTGGTCGCCATAGTCGAAATACGGTCTGGAAGACTATTACTATTCCTAGTGCATTAACACCAAACTCTTTTTGAAATTACAAAACAAAGAAACACGAAACATTAAATTAAATTATTTGATAAATTGCAATGCAATAAAAATTCTTTAAAAAATATAAAGAAATGTGACTGATAAAATATTTACACATATCTACCTAAAGCTATTTAAAATTTATGCTTTTCATGTTCAGTATTGGTACCGTTATTCTTCCCGTTCTTCGCTTCTAACTTGCACCACAAATTCTCTCACAAGTAATTGTTTCCATCTCGTATTAAAAACTAAAATAATAAGATATTATTATTAAATAAGTAGATTTTGTCAATATAGAGAAAAAGAATAATAAAGACGACACTACAAAATCGAACTTATCCTAAAACTCGATCTGCCATAATCACCGAGCAGGTACTATATGTAGGTACTGTATAATTACAGAGACGACTTGAGTACGTCCTCACACCACGTGAAACCCTTTACATGGAAGGGTAACTTAATTGAGGATTAAGAATTATATTCCTTTTGTTACTCATGGGAAATTGAAAATACGTTGTGGAAATTACAATTGCGAACTTGTACCTACGTGTCGGTACACAATTTTGTCAGTTAAAATAAAAAACAAAACTCCCGTAAAAACGACCATAAGAATTCACTATGTTTGAGAATCAAATTTGAGATAACAGCAGATTGTGAATTCCACTATTTATCCTCTTATACCGTTAGTCAACCAGACCTTCCAAAAAAAGATACAGAAGTTGGAAGGTAATCCTTAAACTCCCGTATATAATTTGTGCTAAATCTTGGTATTAACCCTACCAACTTGTTCCATTGCTCCTTCAATATTAATGCACCAATTATGCATGCAACTTAGACTGAGAGCAATTTTGGACACTTCAACTTCCTCTGTTGGGTTACTAACTACTTCGGTGAATCTCTTCCACCTGAATAGAGTTAATCCTATTCAAAAGCTAGAAATTGTAGCGAAAATCTGGTTCGTGATACAAACAAATTAATTTAAGTGCACCTTTAGAAATACCTAATCACTCTCGCCGCTGTATCATTTTCTAACGTTAGAAATCTTTTATCCACGAAATAAGTTTGACCTTTTGACTAAAACTGTCAAAATTCAATATTATTTCTCGGATAAAGATAGCTGGCGTTGAAAAAATCAGCCCTTTGTACAACAAAATTCCAACCATGGTCAAGCTTTTCAAAGGCCGTCTGTACATTTACCAACATCAAATAAATATTTCAAATAAAAATCAGACGTGCGCTTTGACTCAAAGAGTAGGTACGTTTAGAGTCGTAGTTGAGCCTGTAGTGTTGAGCCGAGCAATTTATAAAGGAAAAAGACGCTGGTGGTTCTTAAAAAGCGCGAGATTGCGTCTACCGTCCCATTTCCGTAGGAACTAGGCGACTGGCGATGGCTTCGGGCGAAACTACCACAAAGCGATTCTAAATCTTTGCCGTAAAAGCTCGGTTACATTAAAATAAAAGTTAGATTTTTTCAGGATTCATTTTTGATTTTTCAAATCCTGCCGTTTGTTTTGATAAAGGAGAAATGATTATATGGGGAATGAAATCGCAGTTTTCTGAATAGTTCAATGGAAAACATTTCTTTACCATAGTAGTTCCGGGCCTTTTTAAGAGTTACTAAAACTTATTCTTATACTTTATTGCACAAATAGATTACTAAAAACATGTTATAAGGACTGCCTACGTACAAAGGTAAGTTTAACTTAGGTTGTTGTGAAGCGATATTTCAGTTAGATCTTGGAATCAAGATGTTCTGTAGCTACAATAAATAATTAAATACATAATAATTCACATTGACAAACGGTACTTTTATTGAAAATTTTCCCATATTCAAAGAAGTCTTTGTCGATTTGCACGCGAATTTGTATGCGCGATTTCTTTACCGTTACGAAAACATAATACATGGTACGCTACGGCTAAATGTATTAAATTATTCAGGCTTCGTTCGAGACCTATACGATTTGTTTTATTTACGTTTATAGATACATGAATAACACAGGTAAACCTAAAAATTCGCAGAATGGAGGGTTTTAATGGAATAGTCGTATTTTATTTAAAAAAAAAAAAATTTTTTAAGCTAATAAACAAAAGCAAAAGTGTATCTATTATTTCAGGCGTTTCAGGCTAAATTAAAACCTTTTGACTATTTTGAGCATAAATAGATATTACTTAGTCTACTATTACAAAGATTTATGTTGATGACAGGGATGCTAAATCTAAAGCACTCGCCCACAATAGGCAGAAATTCCTAGTGTAGGGCAACGTTTAAAAAAAAGGCTGTGCCTTTGATGTCAAATTGGAATGAACGTTTTATTAATTTGATTAGTAGAATTTATGATAGAAAAAATTGTCTATTTTCGAAAAAGGTCTGAAATGAAATGATGTTTATTTCTGTAAGTAGATCTCTTATGAGACTTTTACACGTCAACATTTGAATGTTGGCGTCGGCATTTCCTAGCTGACTGATCCCTTTGAAGGAATGTCGAAACAAACTCGGAAAAAGAGGTAGCACTTAATATCCCTGTGAGCTGCACTTTACCTATAGGTAGGTACAATTACCTGTAAACTGTAAATACCTTTAAATGAGTAAAGTTTATCTTATATGTATTTTCCATGTTGATAAAAAAGATTTAGTAAAAATCCAAAAGATAAAATCAAAACAAAATAATCTCTAAATCAGAAACACCGGTTTTTTAAAGTAGTAAAACAATCCCTTCCTATGATTTTATGACAATTTCATTAATTATTGTTGTAAATCGCGGTACCGGCCGTTATTACAAGCAATCGATATCCAACTTAGTATAAAAATGGTGACGGTCATTCAACTCGGTAGTATGTCGTGTCTGTCGTACGTTAGTACGTTGGACAACCTATCACCGTAAAATTATTTACATAGCTCGTTATTGATCTAATGCTATGGTTACTTTGCAATGCCGCTTGAAATACAAATCAGTTATTGCTTATCGCAGGCATTTCTTTTTAGTAACGCATTAAAATTATGAAAACTTACAAAAATCTTAAATTCACTAACAGACTACGCACAGCCTAAACACACAGCCCAGCACACACACAGCACACACACAGCAGCGCAGTCTCACAGCCGCTGGGTCTAGACTCTAGAATCACGGCACAAGAATTCCTTATAATTACGATGAAGGTGAGCAACAAGCACGGATTTTTAAAAATACATCCGCTAATGGGGTTTTAAATAGGGGATGAATCTATGAAAATCTAATGAAAATAAGCATCAAATTTGTATTTATTTTTTGTTCCTTTCTTCTTGTCTGTTTATATATGTGTACATAAACGGTTAAATAAATAAATAAATTTATGAAAGTTTCGAAGTTAGTATTTTTTGCCGATGGGGAAATCCATCAGGTACATGGCTTGTTCCGTAATAATCCGCGATTATGATGATTATGGTGATAACTAATATATCTGCCTAGGAGGGTTCCTAGGCAGTTAGATTAGTTATCACCATAATTACGTTGTCATAGTCATGATTATACTCACCCGAGTCATGACTAATCATGACTCAATTCCCTCACAGTTCTCTGCAGTGATTTTTCACGTAAATTCCATCGATTTTTGATTTGGATATACTTTCTCGTTTCGTACATAATATTTTTATTTACTTTGAAGACTTTAATGAGGAAAATGTTGTGAGGAAAGTTTTGAGTGTGATGTCGATGGCTATAAGAGTAGAGGAAGACCAAAGAAACGATGGATGGATTGTGTGAATGATGATATGGTTAGAAAGTGGGTACTAAAGAGATGACCACTGATAGAGAAGTATGGAAGAAAAAGACATGTGGTGCCAACCCCAAAATAAATTGGGATAAGGACAGGAGTATGATGATAAAGACTTTATTTGCGTTCAAATTGAGTATAATATTTATTTAACATACCTAACATTACATCACGTCTGTGTTGTCTGAGAAAACAGGTAGAAATGTTTAGTTCACCCACATTCCACCCGTTATGTTTAGAGAGCAAGCCCTGAAGGAATAAAGATTGTTCCGGGAACACTCCTCACCTAACGTTCGTCCTAGATAGCATTTAAAAAGATTCTAGGTATGACCGGCTTAAACTACGAACGATCGAACCAGAGATTTCATCAGAATACAGGATAAAGGGACCACAAATTAATTTCGTCTAGCACCACCCACGAACTATAATTGAAGCGAAAATGGCGAATGGCCTAACATTTATTAATTATGTACACGTAATTTGAAGCTTATAGTGCCGATTCCCTTGTTTACAAACTAAACTAAATTTAAGTTCAGAGCATCTTTTCTTTCTATTTCATTAAGAAAAGGACAGAAGATAAATTTTAGTTTAGTCCTGTCAAATTAATCAGCGTTTGACACTACCCCAAACAATTTTAGAAGTGATTAAAAACTTGCCTACTAAAATTACGTAAATTTACGTCAGGCGCTGATTAATTGACAGGACTAAACTAAAATTTATCTTCTGTCCTTTTCTTAATGAAATAAAAAGAGAAGATGCACTGAACTTACATTTAGTTTAGTTTGTGCACAACAGAATCGGTACCAATACCTGCTGATGGAAATAAGGACATATATTACGGCAAAGTTGCTTATGTATGCTGTTAGTTTAGTTTAAATATAATGTAGGTGAAAGTTTCATCATCTGCCTAGCCTTTTCCCAAATATGTTGAGGTGGGCTTCCAGTCTAACCGGATACAGCTGAAACCAGTATTTTACACGTAGCGACTGCCTATCGGACCTCCACAATCCAGTTACTTGGTAAAAAGTTAGTAAAAAACATTTTCCTTCTGCAGAAATAAAATACAAAAAAAAAAAACGCATCAATATAACCCGTGAAAATGGAAACATCCAAAAAGTAATTTAAGTACAAAAACAAGTAGAGCTTTAGTAACTAGAATGCAATATGAAATACTGAAACGTACAAGTTGACCAAACGTTCGTCAACGTTGAAAGGCGAAATAGAATTTACTTTGTAGAGCTCTTTTGTTTGATTTTCACGAAGTATTCGGACAAACCAGGCTGACCTAGTGGGAGACGTCATATGAAAGATTTTATCACTGAAATTAGTTTTTGCTTGGTTCTTAAAACAAAAAAGAGCAGCAGGTATAAAATACTAAAGGCTTTTTATTTATTAGGATTTTTTGAGGTAAGAGTGTTTCTGGTAGAAATCGTCACGTAACAAAAAAAAACGTAATTGAAAGCGACAGAGATAGAGTGATATAGTTTTCTTGGTTTTTGAAAGTGTTGAAGCTGCTATTGTAGTGAGGAAAATCTGAGACGGCAGCTGCGAAAATTTAAATAAAAAAATAATTTTGTTGTTTTCATAGTTTTTGAGGGTGCTAACGCCCATAGTGGGGTCAAAATGAAAATCAAAGATGGCGACTGCGAATTTTTTTAAATTTTTCGTCCTGTGTGTCGTTTTGATGGTTTTTGAGGGTGCATAAAGCGCTAAAAATAAAATTAGTGTAGCGGCTTAGCTTACGAAAGGTATTTTATAGGTTCACCTAATCATTGTCGCATTTCTATAGTAGTATCAAGTAATATCGCATTTCTGTAGTAGGTACTATCAAGTAAATTACTGCAAGATTATACCAAAGCTGGATACATACGTATGCACTGCTATATATATACAAATTGAACCACCAGATTGTTCACTGAGCTAGTGCTCAATGGAGCAAATGTGACGTGTGAATTGAATTTCAGAGCTTAGTTCAGGCAATCCTCGTGTACAGTTCTAAGGAAACATGGAAGCTTGGAAAGCGGTATTGTGTAGGTATATTAGATGACCGGACTATTGTTGAATCAGACATGTACAGATCCCTGATGTTTACCTCCTTTGCTATGCTGCCTTAGTCTCGTGGTTGCAAGCGCGACTGCGGAGCATGGGGTCCTGGGTTCGATTCCCAGGTTGAGCAAAGTGTTATTGGGTATTTACATTAGGAATTTCCCTGTAACAGCCCGGAGTATGGAAGTTGGCGGTGTGAAACTGGTGGTGTGTAAAATCGTAATAAATCATCGCACGAAAATTTTCACGAGTTAAAGCCATGGTGATAAAGACACAATTTTAAAAATGACGCCACAAAGGAAAAACTAATACAGCTACATGAAACAAATTGTGTTCTTCAGCCAAAGAGTTCAATTTTTAAATGTTATAATTACTTTTTTAATATAGTTCTGTAACTGGCCAGTTCCGGATACATAAATAGCAGCCCTCGTATATGATAGGACCCATTACATAAAATAGACGGTATCCGAACCACTAACAATTATCAAATTTTTATACTGTCTCCTGATTGGCCGGTTTTTATTTTCGGACACTTTAAAAAAAAAGCATATTTAGCCACCTCGAAAATTTAAAGTGATGGGATTGTTAGTAATTTTAGGGACTTAAATACAGGAATACAGGTATGCAGCTATCTGTTACTATTAAATTGCACATAGCCCTTATACAGCGTTACGGAAAGCACGTTATGTACAGTCAACAAAAGAAATAAGTATGCAGTATCGTCGGATATAATTCAAGTTTATTAAGAAACCGATGAATGTTCTCGAATAAAATTTAATTTTATTAATAGAAAACAAACAGCTCATTTGTCAAATTAAATTTCAGTCGACAACAGCCATCGGTTTCTTACTAAACTTCAGCTATATCCGACGATCTTGCATACTTATCTCTTTTGTTGACTGTACCTTATTTTACTCGGAAAAGTTAGGTACAGCAAACTTACAATATTCGTAAAGAATATAAAATTTAAATGTATTTACAAGTTATGTAGGCAAACATTATTTTATATTAGTATTTTTTCTTCGTAAAACTATGTCTTTTATTTTCTTTTCTATATTTTACGAGCAAAAACAGCTAAGATCACAGTTGTTTGGTCTCCTGAGACACACAATCACTCCCGGTTCGATAGTAAATAAGATAGGAGATTGATATAGACACTTCGTCTTACACATGTGGAGATGACATAAGGAAACACTGCGTTCAGCGATAAACAAAACAGAAAATACTTGATATACGAGTATAACTACATAAAGGAGTTTAATGAAATATTTTATGGATTCTATAGGAAGAGGAAAATTGTATGAAAAGTAAACATGTGAGAAAAATTATAGTTTAAATTTTTCATTTTTAAAGGTACAGTATGGAGGTACCTAATTTATTAAGGTTATGTTAATTATTTTTTTATAATTAATTAAGTTAGCCCGATTAAAACATTAATAATATTAAAAAAAACACGAACATATTTAAACTTAATTTACAGTTTACGTGCTGCAAAGTGGTTTATCAAAATAAGTCGTCGGCACAATAAACTTAATTAATCATTCAATTATACAAACTAGAGCAAACACGAACACAAATAAACAACAAAAATTGTTCTTGTTATACCAAAACAGCGAAACTAAAATAGGGAGATGAAATAGATTCAATATTCCTTAACCACACGGGAGATAAGATCCGTGAGAGTCTCTCTGGCGAATTCACGTCGAGTAAATGCCTACTGTCAGATCTCGCTTCTACGTCGGAAGTCTAAAAATAAGACTTGAGGAACTAATAAAGAACCGGAGGTTGCTTCTGGATTGTTGGGGACAACTTGTCTGAACGGTTCCTTCAGACAAGTTGTCCCAAACAACGGAACAGAAAAAAGTTAAGACGCATTTCTTCATCAGAAGACGGCACTCTACCGTAAACGAGAACACAATAGATCAAACGCTAAACGCTTAAACGCTTTTAATGAACTAAGTTTCAAGAATTTCCGGTTCCAAAATGATCTCTACCTTTAATGAGTTTGACCACTGTTTCAGAACGATTACGTCGCAATTCTAACGTTACAAAGGGTTTAGTGCGACGGAAATTAATATGATGTTCCAGCTATCCAGGTTTACATGTCAAATATCTAGTTCAGATGTGAGGCGAAAATGTTCCGTCTAGCGGCCATAATTAATTGGTCTTATTAATTTCTTAACGGCTGTGGCTCTATTAACGTATCTAGGTCGTTTTTAAAACGGGTTAAACTGTTCTAGAAGTTTTGTTTTTTGTCGCTTTCAAATAAATATTCAACATGATATTTTGTCTACTAAGGGCCAAGTTATCAATAATGTGAATGGTTTAATATTATTTTCTATACAAAAGCTGTCAAACTGTCTTTATTCCTGAGTTAAAAGTTATAGGGAAATGGAAAAATCATCCCTAAAACTATTAAAAGAAGAAGTAGTACCTAACTCCAGTTTTCTATAAGTCTGTCTAGTTTTCTGTAAGCTGCGTTTAAGGATTAACAAACTAAAACACCTAACTCCACTAACGTATAGATTCACTGATTTTACATAAGTATTCCCAAGTGGCCCCACCTCCGCTGTATGAAATTGGTTACATAATACAACATACGCTGCCTATAAATCCAATCAGTCTTCACTCGAGAATAGGATTCTCGCACGAGAATATTTGCCCCCACGCTACGAGTTGGGAGTTTGTGTTACTTTGTTAGTTTGTGTAACTCTGGTATTGATAGGTACACGTATAGATTAGGCCGGGTTCACACCCAGGTTAAAATTGTTCCGTCTACCATAGATAGAAACGTTGTGAAAGTTTTGAGTATGAATGTGGATGGGTATAAGAGTAGGGGAAGACCATAGAAACGATGGATGGACTGTGTGAAAGATGATATTACTAAAAAGGGGTTGACTACCGAGATGATGACTATTACAGAAGTATGAAAGAAAAAATCATGTTGCGTCGACCCCAAAAATTGGGATATGGGCAAAATAATGATATTGATAAGATAGAAACGTGTCATTTGCCGAAACGGTTTTTCATTAGATTTTTGATAACATGTTTTATTCCGAATGTGTGTGCATAATGCTTTGATGAGCTTAACGGCGATCTTGTTTTATTGCCGGTTAAGCTGCGATGGATAATTGCAAGGATGCTCTGAGGATAACTTCAATATACCTCATCTTTACCGAAAGTCTACAAGGCGCTAAGAGCGATAGTCTCTCTATAGACAGTCTTCAGTCAGTCTGCACCCAGCCTTACTCTGTTATTGATAAGTATACAAATACGAGCAGATTATAGTTCGAAGTTCGAACATGTCTTGCTTTTGTTTTCCAGTTTGGTCTGATCTACAAATAGAATAGTTTAGTCTACAAACTTGCGAATGTCTCAAATCTGTCTAACATTGAATGAGCATGCCGATGATTGACAGTGACGTTGGCTAGATAGATTGGTAGGGTTAACACAGTTACACTGTGATTACCAATTTGACAGGCTTGTGTTATAATCATGGCATTATCAACTTAAATGGATCGTATATGGGAGAAGCCGAAGTTCTGAACCTACTAACCCCCTTATTCATAAAAAAGCAATCCGCTTTATAAACTTATTTTAGCTATCGAACTGTTTTGTACCTTTCTGTCAAGTTAAAATGAAGTTTGACTGAAAGGGACAAAACAGTTCGATAGCTAAAATAGGTTTATAAAGCGGATTACTTTTTTATGAACAAGACGGTAAGTGTTTATCAATGATATAACTATCTTTTTTATCCTACTGAGGACATTATCTTTTCAAGTGATTGATTATACTAGGTACATATTAATGGCTTTTTGTGGGGGCGGATTCGGGTACCTACGTGTTCGGAACTATTCGAGCATCCACAAAAACTTTCCAAGTGAATAATTTCAGATATCCATCGCATGGATTAATATGTTACTTTATTTGACAAATTTCTTAATACGTTGGGACTTGGGACATAGCTAAGTATCTAAATACATAACATCATACCCGTAACCCCCGAAGAGCAAGGCAAAGGTGTACAAATAGTATACTGTACACCACGGATATCGAGGGATATGCCTTGGGGGCGTGGCACGTGCCGCCTCGATATTATTAAATTGGTCGTATGTTCGAACGGCGGCTGTCCGCTTCATTCAATCGCTTTGCGATTGCGTACAGTGTACTATGGATGCGTAAAAAACCAAAATGTCGAGTTGTGCAGTAATTATATGTAAAAATAGGTCAAATACCATCAACCTGAAGACAAATGGCGTGTCCTACCACCGGTAAGTAAACAAATAAGGCACAGTTTTATGTTTTAAATCAATTTATTAACTTACGTCCGGAGCGACACCAACTAGCCCGAACTATCCCGAATCTTCCCGAACGCAACGAACGTTTTGGATTTAGAGAGGTGCAATTGAGTGCCTGCGGCTGATTTTATCGATATGCGTTTTAATGCAGTTGAATATTTTTCTCGTATCACATGTTTAGTAAAAGAGTTAAATTAGTTATTCATTTAATGTTGTTTGAATAAAATTAAGACATTTTTATTTCAATACAGTTACTCGTGAAGTGAAAAAACTTAAATTAATATTATGCCTAAAGTTTTTTACAAATTAAAGTTTTTAATTTATAGTACAATATGATAAGTAATATGATAAATAAATATTGCTTGCCGCGGTTGTTCTGTCGATGGGTGACCATCTTTACGTACCGACTAATACCGAAACCTCTCCGTGCCTCGGAAAGCACGTTAAGCTGTTGGTCCCGGCCGTAATTCGTGGATCTTTGACAGTCGTTACGGGTAGTCAGAAGCCCGAAAGTCTGACAACCAATCTTACCAAGGGGTATCGTATTACCCAGTAACTGGGTTGTGGAGGTCAGATAGGCAGTCGCTCCATGTAAAATACTGATATTCAGCTGCATCTGGTTAGACTAGAAGCCGTCCCCAACATAGTTGGGAAAAGGCTAGGCAGATGATGATGATTTTATAGTAAAAATAAACAAAATTTTCGGATAGGTAGATATACAAAAAAAAAAAAAAAAAATTTTAAGAAAATTTAACGAAGTTATTATACACGAATGTGCTAAAATTAAATATCGATAAAAATTATCGATCATCGTTTTCGACTCCCTAATTGCATGCGTGTGCATTGAATGTTCGCAAATAGCAAGTGCTTATTAGTGAATGCCCCGCCCATTCTATGTATGTGTGCTATTAGAAATTGATTTACTGTAGCTGCTTTCTTCTTAGTGTGCGTGTTCCAATTTTAAGTGTGTGTCGTAAGTACACTATTTGTTAATGTTGTAATTATTTGGGTGGGAGATAAGCGGTCGCACTAGTAGGACTCCTTACTATTCCGCAATGAAGGCATATCTCTGGATATAATATATGCTGTACACCGACATTTCGCCATTTTTTTTGTGGTTGTATATTGAAGTACATATACTTAGTTATATGTAATACGGAGTAGGATCTTGTTCAACTTATGAACTTACACTAGGTAGGTACCTATATTACGTAGGTCTGCAGAAATATCTACCTACGTATTAAGCACTAATCCGTTTCGATCAGTTTTAGTTTCCTATTATTATGTGTCCATATAAAATCCGATATCTATGTAAGTCCAATCGATGTAGCCTTAAATAAATCAACACAGTATCAAGAACAAATTAAGCGGCATTAAACAGCTGCTTAGTTCCCACAACACTATTTACGAAAGAAATCGATACATTGTTCCTTTGCAACAGGTATTTGTGGAACACGGAATTAGTTCAAATAACGCTTTGCCACCGCACTACCGCTTGGATGGTTGTATATTTTACGATTACAGGGTATTTTGTGTGAGTGAATCAAGTTCTTATCGAGAAACAAAGGGGCTATCGGCGGACTGTGGTAGACCTAAAAGAAGAACAGAGTTTCTATAGGTAATCAAAGTTAGAAGGGGAAACAGTAGTATTATTAAGTAATAATTAAATAGTTGTCATTAATTAGTAGTCCCAGATATCAATCAGTCTTGTTATACTATACAACAAGTTGCCGTTAGAATTTAAAAGCATAACCAGTGTAAATTTATTAAAAAAACTAATTAAGGACATATTTATTGAGGCACGGCTATTACTACAGTATGGAAGAGTTCATCAGTTGACAAATGACAATCATGTATTTATGTGATAATTAATCTAATTTTAAATTATTTTATAATTTATGACTTTCTACACAATGTATTTTGTTAAGAAATAAATGAATTAAATAAAACAACTATGTAATTAGGCAGAGGTCTTACCTACAAATACAGGTATAGTAGTGTATAGTACACATACAAATATTAATTTTGAGTAAAAGGCTTATTATTATTACACTGCTCTGAATTTAGGAATTTTTATTAGGGGTTAAGTTAACGGAGTCGGGAATGCGAAGGTAGGAACTATCCTTACTGATTTATTACGCATAAAGACAATACGTCGTCTTTATCAAAAGAGGTCTTATTATCTCTTATGCGTGAGGTATGCGAGTGAGGAGATGAAGTAAATAAATGGTGGAATGGTGGTGGTGGTGGTGGTGTATGTAAATAAATGTCAATAATATTATAAATCACAAAGTCTCTGGTCACATTAGGGAATGAACAATAATGATAACGACGTTCCACCGAGTGTGTGAGGCGCGAGCGCAAATCAATCAACTCACTATAAGGGTGGTCACGATGATCATCACTATCGCACACAATAAGTCACAATAAATCCTTTTTGATCGATCTCCTTGATCTTCATTTATTTTCCATTTTTTTCGGCGGGTAACCGTCTCAGTACAGCATGTCAAATTTGCAAAAAACAACATTTCATCCGCGCCCATACCTCATGAGATCAACTTCAATAAAAAAAAAAAATTGTCAGCTGCATGGAAGTGGGGGGAATATATCGCTTATTTGGAGTAACATCGTCGTAACCGCTACTTTATTTTTTTTACGTCTTTGCTTTCCTAACTTGAATACGCTTTCTAAGATATAACTCATTTTTGGAAAAAAATACATTTACGTCGATGTTTCTCCAAATGAGCGATACGCCAGCCAAGTAAATTAACATGATTGTTGATGGCACACCAGGATAATTTAGAACTATGGGTAATAAGGCAAAGTTGTCAAAGGAACCATTACCTCAATTTTGAAGGAAAATTAAAAAAAAAAATCTTTTATAAAAATAACCTTCTGCCTGAATCGGGAATCGAAACAAAATTTATACGGTATAGAACTGGTCGCAATAATCGAGCTAACATAAGTTTAGCGCCCAAAAACCTTTAGACGCGCCATCAGGCTGAGTTTATTTGCTATACAGTTATTACCTTTAGAGAAAAATTTTACTATCTGCCATGAATAGAATTTTCCGCAAAAAGTTTGAGTCAACGTTCATCCAGATGGGTAACGCTCTTGGCTAAAATTACCGTAATTTAGAGGTTTCTTTTTCTGTTTTCCTCAAGCGAAATAAATGTGTCCCGGGAGAATAATATAGCATCTTTCAACCCGCAGCACACTGAGTGACGCAGCATCAGATAGCTGAAATTATTCCTAGATACTTTGTCACAGATTAGGAAATAAAAAGTTACTTTATTTTTAGAAGTCCGATTTTTATTTTAGGCTTATTTTATGATCGTGAGTTTTAATTACCATATTACCGAGTAACTGGGTTATAGAGGTGAGATAGACAGTCGATCCATGTAAAATACTGGTATTCAGTTGCATCCGGTAAGACTGGAAGCCGACCCCATCATAGTTGGGGCTAGGCAGGTGATGGGTTTTAATTACCGGATTTTGTTATTTTTTAGGTTTTCGTTTTTGAATGATGTTTTCTGCAATGCGGGTTAATAATATACACAACGGAAAGACTTATAATTACTCACCTTTGTGACATAACACATTTTTGTTCCACGAAGGAATCGAACCTGTGATCCGTAGCTGCAGTCAACCGCTAATCGTTAAATTAAAACAGTCCGAGTTAAGAATGTAAAGTAAAGCAGTACATTAAATGGTGCATCCATTTATTTTTAAAATGCACTTACGCAATTACCTTTTCATCGAATGACGCTGCTAAATGATGCAATTAAATGCTCGCAAATTGCTTTTTGCTCTTTTTTCCCTTGGCTAAAAATAAAGTGGACCTTTTCACACGCTTTAGAGTACGTTTTTTACGTTATTCGAATATCAGGAGAACTTATCTATACCTGTGTCTTATGAGCAGGGCTTGGAACCGGTACCAAAAATACAAGTTCTGTATCGGTACTAAGTGGTTCTTGCCATTTCGGTACTTTTGTACGGGTACCACACGGGTATCGGTCCCCTGCCTATGAGTGTTGCAACAAAAGATGAACCATTTAGGAACGGTAGGCATTATAGGTACTACGTTAATTGTACATATAATTTCAAGGTAGGTAATGTCCGTTAAGTGTTTTCAAATAATCTACCATTACCAGTATAATATCATTTAAACGACGTGATACTATTATTAAATGACTAGCTTCTGGCCCCGCGTCTTCGTCTGCGTGTAATAGTCCTTTAGTCATTTGATTGACCGAGATAAAAGTGTCATGTGTTAATCCAGGTGATAAACTGCTGTGCCAAATTTCATTCAAATCCGTTCAGCCGTTTTTGCGTGATTGAGTAACAAACATACGAACTTTCACATTTATTACTTATATTACAGTAGGATTGGGTGTCCCATATTGAGTAGTAAGGTATAAAGAGACAGATACACCTTTCCCCTCCCCTTTCCCCTCCCCTTTCCCTTTCCCCCCTTTCGCCAGATAATTGCAGGTCATTCAATAATAATCTGTTGTAAAATAGTTAGATAGTTTGGTGTTAATGACACCATTTTCGTCCAACTAATGACCTAAACTTCTACAGTATCGATCTTTCTGTGTCGGTAGGTAAACCTAACATTAAGTATTTATTAATTAAATTATTGATTAGTTCTATGTATTTAAAACTAATAGAATTAAAAGTATAATTAATTCGTTCATGAATAACATTAATCACAGAACATTTTACTTCGTTGAAAGAGAGAAAATGTATTTATTCAATCAAAGAAAATGTTTAATTCCAATTTTCTTTGATTCTTGGTGCCCCAGTTCGTGTCGGTATTTCTCACTCTAAATAATTTTCTAATGTATTACATCCTGTAACGAGCCCTTTATGTGGCGGAGCCAAAAAGTCTCATTCTATCAAACTCAAATATCTCCTGACTCAATGAAAGAAATCTGCACTTAAGTAAATCAATTTTCAGGAGACCCTTTAAACGATGTTATTATGAATACGTTCTGTACTCTATGTTAAAGCATATTTTAGATAGCTTATTCCGGGTGCAGTAAGATTGCTTCCTCTCAATAAAATCGGAGAGCTAAAAATATCATCAGATTCAGTAGAGAATGAAATCCATTAAAACCAATCATGCTTTTTTATTCGAAATATAAATGTCTAATTTCATACCATGAAGAAAATATAAAAATATATTTAAAGTCCATTTCTACCTTTTTAGTTAAATGGAATTAAGAATAGTAAACAAATATATTAAAAAACAATGCTATTTTCATTTCATTTTGTTTCCGTTCCAAAAAATAAAAACAATCCGACGTTGATACTATTAGTATTTGATATTTAAAACTTCCTGTAAATAAACTCCATTGTTTGGATGGGAAAGCGTAAATTATTTCAACTCCGGTCTGAAATTCATTAGGTGGGATTTTACCAATTATTCAGAGCTGTCCGTTTCTCGGATATAATGAGGTGAGAGCCTTTATGCGGCATCAACAGTCCATAGCTGTCGCTATCACTGTCAGAAATCCGGAATTACCTCGACCCCTAATGTCATTATCCGAAAAATATCTGAAGGCCAATTCCCATAATTAAAAACGTTAAAATCTAGTCGCAATCTCATCTCAGCGACAATCAATGTCAAAAACTTGTGAAATATGTAGGGAAATTAGTGGTATTTTTGACAGATTGAGACTGAGATCAGTCTATGAACTGAACGTTCTTAAAATTACGAGAATTGCCCCAAGGTATAATCCCTTTAATATCAGTGTCAGAAAACTTTTAAAGCGATTTCCCAAACTGAATATATTTTTATCCCTCAGTGTGTCATAAAGGAAAACATTGCTTATGAAATAGAATTTTGTAGCAGTTCCAGCCTTCTTTTTGAATTACTTTGAATGTGTAATCTCGGTATAGATTGCCCACGCAGGTCGTGAAAAAAGTGTCCGAGGTAGTTACATTAATAATACTTTGATATCTTGAATAGGGTGGTAAGTAAAAGTAAATAGGTAAGGCGTATTGTTTTATTAGGTTTTTATTAGGTAAGTAGGAAAGGCGTATATTTTTTATTTACCAATGAAATTATCAATTTATTAAACTTTATGCACATTTAAACGTACCATTTCACCATCCCTGGTGTGGTAAGTAAAGGAGGGTTAACGTATTACCCATGAAATTATGTAGTACCTAGTGTATCTAGATAAAGTTATTTACTATTTGTAGGTACGAATTTTCAATTTCCTTTCTGATAGGATTTCAATTACATTGACAAATCAGTAATGTTCATCCCAAATCTCGTTTCCATACGCTCGTTGCTTGTTTTTATTAAGAGCCAGCGCGCACTAGCGACCTTTTGTAGACCGATAGTTTGATCGTTCAGGGAATCAGTATGGAGCTATATTGAAGTGCACGCATTTGGCGATTAAAAATCGTTGATAGCTCTATACTAATTCCCGAACTATCAAACTATCGGTCAACAAAAAGGCGCTAGTACGCGCTGGCTCTAATAGCGTGTATAGGCCGACCGCTTAACTGAGACGTTGCCTGAGGTAGCTGCGCGGTGCGGGAGGGGTGATAGTTTATTTATTTATTTAGGATCTCCAACAAAAGATGTACACAATACATGACACATAAATAAAGGGTAACATCAGGTATTAAGTAAGTGTACTCCTTCACTTATAGGAGACCGTAGTTGAGAGCAGTGGTGCCCCAGTGGTAACGGCCGCGACTTACGAGTTGTAGGTTCGAACCCAGACAGGCGCTTTACTTTGTGTAAGTTATTTCATCACCATTGCTCTCGAAACGGTGAAGGAAAACATCGTGAGGAAACCGGCATGTCTTAGAACCAAAAATTCGAAGACATGTGACATCTATCAACCCGCACTAAGCCGGCGTGGTGAATTACGGCCCACTCCATCTCACAGAGAGGAGGCCTGTGTCACAGCAGTGGGAACATTATAGGCTGATTATTCGTGCTGGTTAGTCGGGTATTAAGTAAGTGTACTCCTTCACTTATAGGAGACCATAGTTGTCACAAGTTGACGAAATACTGAGCTCTCGCATTACGTCACCACCCACACCCCTCCTGCGCCGTGCTGCTCCCTCAGGCAACGTCTCAGTTAAACGGTCGGCCTATACAAAATTTTGTTTTATCAAGATTTTATTTATAATTGACTAGTTTTTGCCCGCGGCTTCGCCCGCGTGGAGGTCGGAAATTATTTACCGAAAAAAAACCCCTATTTCACCCTCTTAGGGGTGGAATTTCGAAAAACCCTTTCTTAGTGGATACCTACTCTTCACAAATAACACACCCTCCAAATTTCATGTCTCTAGGACCAGCGGTTTAGGTTGTGCGTTGATATATCAGTCAGTCAGGACTTTGAATTTTATATATTACTAGCTTCTGCCCGCGACTTCGCCTGCGTGAAATTTCACCCTCTCCCATTCACCCTCTTAAGGGTGGAACTTCGAAAATCCCTTTCTTAGTGGATACCTACTCCTCAAAAAGAACACACCCTCCAAGTTTCATGTCTCTAGGACCAGCGGTTTGGGCTGTGTGTTGATATATATCACCCAGTCAGTCAGTCAGTGAGTCAGTCAGTTTACCATTTTATAATATATAGATTATAATTATTATTATATATAATATATGATGTACTAAACAATCTGTCTAACCTTTACCGAACTATTTTGGGGTGGGCTTCCAGTCTAACCGAATACAGCTAAGTACCTAATTGTATTTCACATGGAGCGACTGCCTATCTGACCTCCACAACCCAGTTACTGGGTAACATGATACCTCTTGGTAAAACAGGTTGTGAGACTTTTTGGGCTTCTGATTACCCGTAACGACTGTCAAAGATCTACGAAAGACAGCCAGAACCAACGGCTTGATGTACTTTCCGAGGCACGGAGGCGTTTCCATATGTAATGGATGGTCACCCATTAACGAACCGACCGCGGCAAGCGTAACTTAACCTTTGATCGACTCGTGAAATAAAATACCCAGATAGATTTTTAAGAATTTAATTATTAACGAAATTGACTGCCAGCTTAAATTGTCCGTATTCAAATCACATCTGTCATTCTTTGCCTTAACAGTTCTATGAAATGGCTGTAACACAGCAAATTGACATTGCGTCAGTACCTAATTTTCGGACAAACTCAATTGAAATGAATGAACTCTGCAACAAATGAGAATCACGTTTCAACTTATCTTTTACGTGAATCTTGATACTATTTATTATTGTTTGTGTACAATAAGCTGCTAAATCCTAAGCACTCGATCAGAATAAGTTAACAATAGATTATGTTTGCGAATAAGAAATGGGGTACTTTAGAGATAAACGCTAAGCTTACGATGTTAACATAATGTATATCGCAGTCACTATAGCAAATCCTGACGATACATCACAGGATACCCGTAGATACTTACATACGGTACTGACTACATAAAGTGGAGTATTCTATAGACAAAACATTATCCGTTGTAGTGGGTATTTTGACTGAAAGCTGTTTTCGATTCAGTCTCCTATTACGAGAGCGAATAACGCTACGAAATACTACAGAAAACTACAAGATTTATTTTATGCTCTGGTGGCCATGGCCACGCTTAAAAAATTTAATAAATGCAGTTTTCCGTGTCAATGAAAACCATACATTATACAATGCTTAATAATTTCTATGATGCTTACCTACTTTGACTTATGAAAACCTGATTTAAAAAAGGTCCTAAAAGGCCAGAATATTCAGAATGCTTAACAGCCGTCTTTGAGATTGATTTGCATATTGTAAAAGTCTGTAGGCACCAATGCAGGTATGTACAAACTAATTTAGTAGGTACATTTTCTACGAGCCTACTCAAAAGTAACTAGATTGTGATTGGTTGCAACGTGTATGGACCGTCATTGAAATACTAGTGCTGTAACATTCTGGCTATTCATTGGAGATATGAGTTTGGATCTGGTTGCTTTTGAGTAGCGTCATGGACATTAGACCTTATAGGTAGTTTTGTATCGCGTCGCATTTGTTGCTCTCGTAGAAGGGTGGGAAAATTTAATACAAATACAATGTCATTTTTGTCCTTTAAATCCCTCAAGGCACTACCTTTGTGACACTATTACTCTCAGCGCACTGTGTAGCTGACTTTGTTTTCATAGCCTATTTCTTACCTCCGTCCACCATTGAAGTTTGTTATTGTGATGCTACAAAGGAAAATGTAGGATCTAATATTGAAAAGGGTTTATGTTTAGTCAACCTCTTATCAGTGGTAACAGTTTGACGTTGACAGCGCCTTTATGTCGTATCGTTAAGGAAGATTTTCACAAAGTCAGGGAAATTAATTGCTATGTAAATTCAAATGCATACTACTCCATCAACGACTACATAAACGTTAAGAATAGTTGGTCGCTGTGATTAACTCAAGACAATCTTTATGTTCTTTCTCCAGAATTAACTTACCTACTGACAGGTTATATGAGTTCATAATATTGTTTATTTTATTTGACTCTATAAGTCAATTCAGTTTAATTTAATTTAAATTTATTATTGACATAGATTATGTCAATACCAAATTCATTAACTCATTTCAATGTATTTTACCGTCTCTGGACACAAGTGGGAAGATGTAAGTCCAACCTGGTAAAGTGGGGCTACCTTGACGGAACGGCAGTAGGGTGTGATTGTGGAGCTATGTCACAAACCATGCTCCACCTCGTATCCTGCCCTCTGTGTCCCAAAACATGCAGTCAAAGTGACCTCTGCGCTGCCACCGACAACGCCGTGGAAGTCGCAAAGTTTTGGGAAAATAAGATTTAAAATGCTGTCGTGCCAGCGAAACGAAGAAGAAGGATGTATTTTAATGAGTTGTATTGCAATATGGGGTTAGCTAGCGACCTCGACAATTGATCATATTGTTCTAGCCTGAGCAACCGGCAGCAAGTTCGTCATACTCCCCTAGATGTCACTAGTAGTCGCAGTAGCGATGGGGTTTGTGTTGCCTCCTTCCCGCAAATATGGCGAGGAGGGCAATGGCAGATCTTTGCGTTATGCTCGTGAACGGGTGCTGCTAGTGGTGACTGGTCGTCTTTCTGACCATGGTTTTGTATTTATTTTAGTAATTAGCTGTTTCTTTATGTTACTTCGATGTTCCTAGTTTCTCAGCCCAATTTGAATAAATGACTTTTGATTTGACTAGTAACTTAATTGTCCGTATATTCCAATCAAAGCTGTATAACTTTGGTAGTTGTATGAAATCTCTATAGCACGGCAAATTGACGTAGGGTGTAAAGTTACTATTGAAAAAGAAAATCTGACTGTACAAAAAAGTGAATTATACAGTTCCGTTTCCACTCACGCCTGTGCCTACCTAAAGAATGATTATACATTTCTACATCAAAGAATCTACTCAGGTATTTATTATTTTTTTAGCTTTATAAATTGTAATTTATATGTCATTGTGAATAAATAGGTTCTTATTTATTCACAAAGACACAAAAATTACAATTAGTAACTATAGGTATAGTTACTTATATTTCTTTTACATTTTACCGTTCAATGTCTGTTCATTTAAATAAATTGCGCAAAGTGCTTCTTGTGTATTTATTGTTTTATACGGCACGTCCTCTAGACATTGTGCTTCTATCGTAATTTCCAATTTATTTGAAAATAAGAAATAAATGAAACCTGTCATCAAATATATTTCTTACAGAAACCTCTCCTCCCTCTCTCTCTCCTCTCTTTCTTCTTCTTCTTCGTCATTGATAAATGATAAATGATTTATTTTCTGTAAGTAGGTTTGTACAAACACTTTTACACGTCAATCATATTTTTTTTTAACTAGATGATCTGACTATTCTGAGAAGAAAGGCCGAAACAAACTTAGAGGTCACAGTCTCTTTTAAAGTCCAGACAAAATCTTGGTCAGATCATGTGAAGACCATATAGATTGGTGTCTGAAATGGTCTTTTGAGGAAAGAACCACACAGATTGAGCGGATCTGTCCAGTCAGTGCACGTATTGGTCAAAAATCGTGCAGCTCAACTCAGAAGTTGAGGAGCTCAACGATTCGACGAACAATACCAAAGAAAGGATATTTGGGTAGGCCGCGTAAATGACGCAAACTGGCAGATCATGATTAAAACTAACTAAGAATGAAAACAGAAAAAATAAATGACCCACATAGTCCTCACATTCACAAAAATTAAATAAAAAAATACTTTACAAAGTAAAAATTCATGTCATTGTATATATAATATCCATCAATGTCAATGTGCATATAAAAATCCGCACATAATCTTTGAGGACCATTAGCAGTTCGCAAGAAAATAGTTTTTTTACATAGTATTTTTGTTGTAACATATCTAACTGCTACCTAATTGCTAGAAAAAAATATGTGAAGAGTATTCGATTCTGAGATGAATAGTGCAATCATACATTTTTTGGTGTACAATTAATTAATGCCTTTAATAGACCGACTAATAAATACGTAGGTACACAGACTAGGTCTGTCTAATAAGGTATAATCTAATAAGGTATAATCCTATAATTAATGTATGACGATGTTTGAATGTAGGTAATTAATTTTTATGTATTTTATTTTAATGATAGCAACGAATGATATGAATTTTATGTATTTGTGATTTGTATATTGGGACATGGTGCCTTAGTAAATATAAAAGATAAATAAAAATTAAAAAATATCTTATTTTAATTATTTAGCTTAGCATTCAGCATCTAAGTTTAAAATTTAATTAATTACTTAAACACTGTTGCGGACGACTTATTAACTTTACATTTTACGAATTGAACTAAATGAGTGCAAAGTTTGAATATCTCCCAAAACTTCGCTATTACGTTGCCCAGGGGACGAATAAACTGGCAGTTGTAACATTTAATTTTATTAGTTCAAGGTAAAGTAGCAAATCGCGTATAGTACTCGTAGGTACCTATATAATATTTCGAAAAGCCTAGTTTTTTATTCAGTGAAATAATTAGGTACACTTTATTATTATTTACTTTTAGAGGGTTCCGTACCCAAAGTGTTCCTACGGCTATTGCTAAAGCTCTTCTGTCTGTCTGTCACAGGGCTGAATCTTTTTTGGCAAATAAGTCGCGAATTAGGTACTTGGGTACTCGATTGACTGTCAGTCTGTCAATGAGCAGAAAATAATTTAGGTATATTGTAGGAAATAATTTGAGGCTTTAATTTCCTATTTGTTTTCTGATACCCGGTGTTGTTATGCCGGTTATAATTAATTGCGTGATTGGCAGATTAATTATATCGGCTTGTCCCTGATATTTCCCGGAAGGTTTAAATTCTCTAAAGCAATTGCTCAGCAATTTGCTAATAATATCGTTTGTTTTTGTCATAGAAGGTCAAACCTGTCTGATACAAAAGCTACGGTTTAATTGCCGTGTAACAGAGAATAGATTCTGTATTTATTGATTTATGTAAGTAGGTACAATCATGATGGATGATATTGAACAGGTGCGACAAATTAAAATATCTAATTCAACGTGTTTTAAAGTAAATTTAGAGCATGTCATGCACAGCGTGCCTCGTAGGCGAGCGGTTTGGCAACGTTGTCGCGCGCTCTTTTTTTTGTAGGAACGGTCTAAATTAGGTAAATACCGCAAGTTCAACACGTTGCCAACTTGCTTTATGTTATGAACTCAGCGGTGAATAGATTGCATTGAGTACTTTTCATAATTTTGAAAAAAAAAAAAAAACAATCTGGATCGCACATAATTCGTGTCTACTTGAAGGCAATAGCTTAGTTTGCACTATCTAAGGCGTTAATTACACGATTTTTTTCATGACTTTAGATTTGAGAAATAACAATGTACCTAATATAAATGATTAAATATGTTTTTAAATATGAGTAGGTAATAAATAGAAGCTAACTTTTCACTATTTTCGGTACCGCCATATTATCATTCGGTAATTTAGGGCGCAGCGTTACCGAACCGTCTAATTCGATATTTGAACTCAATACCTTATTGGCGTGCGTGACATCCCATGGTACCATTTGGTGTCATGTCGAAACTGAACGTCCCATATGTTTGCTATTTTAAGCTTCCTATCCAAACTTACCTACGAGCTATCCAAACAAGAAATAGATAGATAGATAGAATACTCTTTATTATGCACACCATATAAATTACAGACCAAAATATAGAAACTGTACAAAGGGTGACACAATGGGCGGCCTTATCGCTAAGAGCGATCTTTTAAAGACAACCTTTGGATGGATTTAAAAGGGGAAGGACACACAAATACTGTAGGTAGTCTGTGGTGTACCATTTACATAATACAATAAATACATACATAAAGTATATTAAACTAACCTAAATAAATATATACATATAATACAAAGAATGAAACAGTAGCAAAGAAAAAATACCTACGATAGCTCCGTTTACTTACAAACCAACTTCGGGAATTTCTCAAAACCATTCTTAGCGAATGCCTATAACGTATCTATACTAAATCTACATGTTTAACCTGTATAGTTTAAGAGATGGTGATGATTGCTAGTATTAGATATACTGGAATATCGCTACCTCGTTGGTCTAGTGTTCGCAAGTGCTACTGATGAGCATGAGAAGTTCTCATTAGCATGCCGCAGTCTGCATTTGTGACCGGTTGTAGTTGGTAGGTTCGCCATCTATTACATGAGACTGAAACATAACTGGCGAAATGTGGCTGTAACCCTACTATGTGTTCATCTCTGCCGAACTCTTCGGGGATTACCAAGCGTGATATTATGGATTTAACAAAAATAGCCAAACGATAAATAAAAATATCAGTAATCACTCGTATATTCCTGTGCTCATATAACATTCTTCGCTTTGTCCTCGATATATAAATAGCGGGTGCCATTATTCAAACATACTAACGACGTTTGTTCCGCGTCAGACTAACAGAATCACTACAAAAAGTCTACAATTAAAAACAGAACGCTTATAAATACCACACGTCAAAACATACTTTTCAAAAATTATTACGGATTGTTTGTATTACCTATTTTTTTACCAGTAACGTTAGGCTGTTATTTATTTATTGAGGATCTCCAACAAAGGATACACATATAGGACAATAATAAAAAAGGTTCTTTTACGTGTGCTCCTTCAATTACAGGAGACCACAGCATACATATATAACTAGGTGCAAACACGATAAAAATAGAGAAAAGAAAATAAAATATGAATGATGAAAACAAATGATAAAATTAGAAGGAAAAGAAATTAACATATCAAGATTGAGCCTTTATATTACAAATGGTGTAGGCAGGATAAAAATAAAAATTGAATCAGAAAAATAATAGTTATTAAAAATTAACATGTCAAGATTGAGCATTAATATTACAATTTAGTTTAATTAAAATTAATTCACATTTCAGAGAGAAGTAACATAGTTAAATACTTAATTAATTTGCGGTGGCTAAATAATTTTTGTATTTTGAAATGGGCAGGCTGTTCTCTCATTATATCTACGTATTTTTTTGTTTAATGTGATCGACATTGTAATTACGACTGTAATCTTCGAAAGGTTAGGCGCAGAGATTGGTGTACCTATGTATTAGTACACCCACATTTTGCCAGTTATGTTTAAGTCTAATGTAATAGGGGGCGAACCTATAGCACTTGCAACCACTACTACACCAACGAAGGAGTCCTGCTTTCTCAGACCTCAACTGTGACTAATGAGACACAATTACTCTTTCTATTGTTATAAATCAAATTTTGATTTTTCCACAGTTAAAAAGATGACAAAATAACCGACCGCTAAACGGAAGAGTTCAGTGTAATGTAAGGCCCTAAGCAGACGATGGACAATTTGTCCACGGACAATATATCCGCGAAAATTAAATGTATGGAAATTTATACAATAATGCACACGAAGGACAAATAGACTGCTGGGATTTTCATACGTTCTATCGTCAGAGACAAACTGTCCGTCAGCTTAGCACCTAGCGGCCCCAAATAGGATACTTTCAGCAAAACTATACTGCTCGCGACGCATCAGGGCGCGGCCTAAACGTCTGGTCATAGCACCTAAATAGTATCTAGGTAAATAAAGCTTTACTATTCAATGTCGCGAACAGTTTACAATGCATGAATGCCCGTTCGTCTGTCATCTGGTCTCAGTTTGGGACATTGCCAACGTCTGGCGTTCGTCCCCGTATCGTAGTACTGAAGCCAATCGTATTAGCGGTGTCACATGGCTACGCAATCATTCTACCATTAAATTCGCTGCTGGAAGGTGTTAGCACAATAAGTTTGTGCGGACATTGATTTATTATAACCTAGAATGAGTATTAAGTGTTTTACAGCAAGATTTGTGTTCTACAACAAATTGTTGACGACTAAGGTCTACTTTGTTTTTTATTTGTAGAAGATTTAGTTTTATTTTACAGTAACTGTAATCTTCTTACGCTGGTGATGCTCGTCCGTACACTGTCCCTATATGGACATTCCACTCGGTAAAATAAAAAATCATTGTAGAATTACTAGCTAAACTTGACTGCTTTATAGCTTAGAGAAAAAGCCTTTAATAATCAAGTTAACTGTCAAGAGTTTTTCTGAAAACGTAAAAGTTTTCACAAAAGAAAATTTCTCTTCCAGTGATTTTATTTATCATAATGGCGACTGTACTGTCAAGATCAAGAGCGTTCCGTAGACAAGGTTAATTATGACGAGCGTGTGGTACCGGCACTCCGCGACCACGTCTATAAAGGTACACTAACACAGGCTACTTGAATTGCTCAATTCTGAACAAAATTTATGAATTCAGTTGAGCTGTGTAGCGTTTGGGAAGCTTTTTCGGGTCTTCTTGTCGCGTATTCCCCAGAGCCTAAAGACGAAAGTCTCCTATCAGCGCTTCACTCACGGTACGTCTGGTCCATAAATTCTTGGTCGCTCAGCCAGCTTTGGAACGAGCTACGCTTGGATTCTCTCTGAGGGATAGAATCCGGAATGAGGTGATCTGGCAGAGAATCAATGTTGTCTACACAGCTCACAGAATAAGCAAGCTGAAGCGAAAATGGGCCGGCCATTTAGCCGTAGAACCGATGAATGTTGGGGTAGACGTGTTCATGAGTGGAGACCGCAAATCGGCAAACGTAAGGTAAGACGTCCTCAGGCTAGGTGGAGCGACGATCTTCTCAGGGTGGCTGGTAGCAGCTGAATGGGAGTTGCCGAGAATCGAGCAATAATTATTAAAATCGAGCAATAAAAAAAAATTATGAAGAGAAATAATTATTTTTCACCATTAATCAGTTTATGCAAATCTTTTGTTGTTCTTTATATCAGTATAAAGAAGCTTATCATTGTTTATGATTTATTAGATAAATACTATTTGTTTTTAAATGCCTAGAATAGAGATGCTTTTTAAAGTTCTTTCTCTCCCTATTACATGGGACTTAAACATAACAAAATGTGTGAACAAAGAAACCACAAAATGTGTGTACTGTGGGTACCTACCCACATCCCTGCCTAACCCTTCGGGGTTTATAGACGTGATGTTATGTGGGTGTGTTTTTTTTATTAACAGAAATTCCCTGTCCACGTGTCTGAAAAAACTTTTGAGGCGGAAGCATTTAAGCAATTTAAATATTTAGTAATAGGGTAATAGTCTATGTCAAGAATTTTCTATGATTCATTTGAATTAAAACGAGCAAAAAAATCAACGCCGATGTGTATCCGGTTCTAATGTATTACTGAGCCGTAATAGACATTTATTTTTTTATCAAGGATATACAAATGAGACTTCAAAGACAACATTTCGCTGATATGCTACACAAAATTATACAAATGATTGATGCTCTGAACAGCTGTTGAATCGTACCTAATTATCAGGGCCGCGCATTTAACCTTAATCACAGTTAAATCGGTTAAAGAGCAGGGTAAGGGGAAAGAATCGCAGTAATTATTCGTACCTAATGGGTTATGTAAATTAGTTTCTATTGCTGAAAATGAGTAATTTGCATTTGATTTCTTAAATAACTTCATATTGTATTTTTAAATAATAACCTGCATGTTACATGTTGTTGTCTGACAACCAGTCTTACCAAGGGGTATCGTGTTACCCATTAACTGGGTTGTGGAGGTCAGATAGGCAGCTCGCTCCATGTAAAATACCTGGTATTCAGCTGCATCCGGTTAGACTGGAAGCCGACCCCAGCATAGTTGGGAAAAGGCTAAGCAGATGATGATGAACCTGCATGTTGCGAAGTTTATTCGTGCCCGCACGCGGTTTCACGCCCGCAAAGCCAGCGAGAAAAGGTTGAATTTAGCTTGGTTTGAAGTAAAGCAATGTGGTTTCAAATCGCAATCACAGTGCAACTGCTGATGCAAAGTTTATTTTACACACAGTTACATTCTGCTTTTAAAGCGCTCCATGAGTTTTTTCACAAAATACAATCGCTCGGTTTCTTTTGACACAGAAAAAAAAAAACAAAACGAGAGCAGGCCTAAATTAAATTAGAGAACAGCGAAAGTTGTAATTTTCATAAAAAGATAATTCAATTACAGTTCAGGAACAATCTTGTAGAAAGAAAAACCCAAATGAGTACGAGATTTTTCCGAGGAGACATCCAATCCTGCAACCGTCCGTCCTTCCAATGTGACAGTCTATGCTACAGAATGACTTAAAAAGCCCAATAGTATAATTACATACATAAACTCACCCCTTCTTTTATGAGGTAGGTAAAAATTACGAACGCCACCTGCTAAGACCCTTACGTATTCCCTTTGCTTTACAACATTAGCCCTCTGATGTTTGAACGTAAACGAATAACGAACAATTCTTTTAATTTTAAGAAAGAGAAAGTTCACAATCCTGATCTCAGTATCAATTCGTCTCAAGTATCTCTAAAATCCCCACATTGTAAACAGCTTATTACCTACTACTTAACAATAAACTTATTATAATAATAATAAGTTTATTGATCCAAGATATACATTGACACAGGTTGTATAGTAGTTACATGCTATTACTTAATCAACTAACAATGGACACAAGGAGAGAAAAATAATTGTCTATATTAACAAAAAAAAATTTGTCTCCTAAACTAGGGATCGCCTGTATCTTAGGAAACAGTGATTCGACCGATTTGAACTAAATTAATGATGGACCTTAGGTCTTGTCTTTTGACAAGTTTTTGACATTGATTGTCGCTGAGATGAGCTTGCGACAAGATTTTGAACGTTTTTAATTACGGGAATTGGACTTCTGGTCATACATGCACGCCAGATGCGAGTACTACGCACTTGACTTTTCTGACTTTTCACTAATAGGGTCACTATTTAACTCAATAATAGTTTAAATTAAATGCTTTATAGGACTTAAAAACTACCAACTAGCTCTGCAAATGGTATTGTAACTCTAGTTAATTATTTAGTAAGTTTCTAGCCACGATATACCTACTCGTACAATATGTGCGTAAAAAATTAGGAATTGTTGCCTTTTATCAAATAGCTGGTTAGAATGTGGCGTTTTTCCACGTGGCGTTTCTAGGAATAGGTACATACCTACTAGATAGATTGCTGTAATTCTTTTTTGTCTGTTGTTAAGCTGGTACTCGAAGGATACTGTTGGGCACCTACATGTTTTCTGTCTCTTTATTTAATTAATGAATTGTTCAGTTGTTGTTGTTGCTTTCGATATATTTTATGAAATACTAGTTGCGCCCGCGGTAAGTCTTGATCCATGGAAATATCGGGATTAAACGTATCCTATGTCCTAATCCAGGTCATGGACTACACATGTGCCAAATTTCATCTAAATCCGTTTAGCCGTTTTAACGTGAAATCGTAACAAATACCTAAACATACAAAAAATCGATTTTTCTCTCTCAATATAATATAGTAGTTTAGAATAGAT
Source organism: Gortyna flavago (assembly GCA_963669345.1). Classification (NCBI taxonomy): domain Eukaryota; kingdom Metazoa; phylum Arthropoda; class Insecta; order Lepidoptera; family Noctuidae; genus Gortyna; species Gortyna flavago. The sequence continues at coordinate 8,343,028 of OY770131.1, forward strand.
ATGATACAGCAGAAAAAGAGTGTCAAGGGAGTTTCTTGTCCGTTCTTCTCTACAGGAACCTACTACTCTTTGGAATGGGGAACTAGGTTCATCTTTCTGACTGACCGACTCCTTGACAATTCAAAAGCGCATATTTAAATTAAACCAATCAGGTATAGCTGATTGGTTTAATTTAAATATATGCTTTGAGTTTGAGAACATTGAATTTCCCAACACGTCTAAGGTCTAGTACATTAAAGTCTGCTATCGTCTCCATTTCGATCTGTTCGTGATTCTAATTGTCATTATAATAGAAACAGAAAAACCAATCGGGTTTAGAGCCCGCACTGCGACTATATTCGAATTTGAGCTTTGACCTCATCCATAATGCAGAACGCAATTCGGCGACCCCATGCGTCTGAATACCTTTACACAGAATAGAACAATGAGGTTCATATTCAACCATTATTCGACGGTTTTCGAAACGCATTGTATTTTAATATTTGCACGTCGATATTTAATGGGTTAAATATCCATGGCCTCTCTCTAACCCTGTATTGTAGAAAAGTTATAATTCATACTAATATTATAAATTCGAAAGTAACTCTGTCTGTCTGTATGTTACCTTTTCACGCCTAAACCACTGAACGGATTTCGATAAGATTTGGCAGAGAGATAGATTGCATCCCGGGGAAGAACATAGGATAGTTTTTATCGACATACCTCGCGGGTGAAGCCGCGGGTGGAAGCTAGTTTGTAATATAAGTTAAATAATACAGGCTGGCAGGGGCACAGATGCGCAACCTGTTACCAGGATCCAGTACATTTGTTTTATTTTGTTACCTGTAGTACGAATCATTTGATCTGACTTTGTTTCCGTACGTCCTTTTCGGGTAACCACTGAAAATCAGCGTTGTGCTGTGGGTCCCCATAGCACAGTATTATGCTGAGTGGAAGCCTTCTTGTCACAGTCATGACGTTCAGACGACGACTATTTCTGCTTTGTGCTCGTGAATATAATATAGATGTATTTTGTTTTTATTTTTCCTGTTATTAGAATTAATTATCTTTTTGTATGCTCGTGTTTCTGCGACAAATAAACCTATTTTTCTTTCTTTCTATATGATTCTTAACCCAGCAGCGTTGAACGTTTTGCTTTTTTTTTCAGCGTGTGCCAAAAAGGTGTGGTCGTATTTAAGGGTGTTTTACAGACCTTTAAACTGAACGATTTTCTCCATGGGACCAACATTTTAATCGAGAAAAAATTTTGAGCTGTCCCAGGTTTGGGTCGAGTAGGTATTTTAGTTTTGTATGGGACTGTTGTTAATTTTTTCGAGATTATGATGTTGGTCCCATGGAGAAAGTTAAATATGACCACACTTTTCTGATACATGCATGTATTATTTATTACTTTCACTACGAATCTTTTCTTTCAATTCGATTCTTTTTCTATACCAAAAAAACAAACTTACCTACAAAAGAAAACACAGTGTCTCATTCAATATTCTTTACGTAGTTTCTCGTTGGATACAAGTTAAACATTCATAATATCGTGGTAGTTTCCCGCTCGAAGTTCAACTAGGAGGCAGGTCACGGGTTGATAAAGTTTAAAGGTGCTCCGAGACGATGCACTTGTGCAGGGGTGGATCTTAAGAGGTGGCGGGTTATTGGCGCATTTTAATAGGATGCATTGGAATGTTGCGATCAATGGAAGGAGGAGTTTTGGAAAGAATAAAGACGAAATTATGACATTTTATTCCTACAGCTTTATGCCTAATACTTATTGTGATGCAGGCCAATGCTATTAAGGCGCCACTAATCGATATTTTTTCCATACAAATTTCAGGAGAGTATTACTCCACTGTTTGACATTGTACATACAAAGTTAAACATGATATCGTTTTGACTTATTATTAATTTTGTCTGTACAGAAACAGAATAGTACCTAAAATAAAAAGCCATCAAAAAGTTATGAGCCAACAAAGATTCGTTTTTCTTGCTATTTTTAACGTAACTTTGGGTATTAATAAGTAATAAAAGAACTGTAAAATCTTCAAAACCAAGTCCGTACCGACAAAGCTCAGTTCAATAAACTTTGTTTATAATTGATTTATGCAGTGGTTTTTTCATAAAACTCAATTTTCCAAAGCACGTTTCGATTTTTTTTACGCGCCTATCAGCACGGAACGATTTTTCTTTCCGTGAAAACTAGACCTTGTGCGTGTAGACTAGCGTCTAACTGCTCATCACAGATTATAGCTCTGTCAGACATGAAGCCAGGTGAGACAGCGTACTTTTTGGCCATGACCACCAGTGACTTCGAGCTCGCAACTAGTTTACTCTTAAACTCACCTAATCAAGGTATAAATTACTTGATTTGAATAGCCATTTTGTAGTTTATAAACCGTTATAAATAGGAAGCAGTTAAGCTAAGAATAAAGTTAACGGTTCTGAAATAATCGTAGCCGGTTACCGAGTTCCGCAGCATCCGATTGTAATAAACGGCATGCAAATGTGAGCCATTAATAGTGAGAATGAACATTAATGTCAATTTCCTTTAGAACATTTTAAAATGCGGTCCAATCCGTGGCGACGCGAGTCGACCCGAAGGAACATTTGTAAGGTGTTGAATTACAGCAACGCACTAATTCTAACAGGTGTTTTCATACGCATTGAGCTCCTTAAGTTCTGAGTTGAGCTGCACGATTACTGACAAATACTTGCACTGACTGGACTGACTGGTCCACTCAAATGTGTGAGGTGGTACTTTCCTTAAAATACCATTTCAGACATCAATCTACATGGCATTCACATGATCTAAGCAAGATTATTTCTGGACTTTAAATAAAAAGACTGTGACCTCTGAGTTTGTTTCGGCCTTTTTTCTTCTCGGAGTAGTCAGATAGGAGACGCCGGTCTCATCTAGCTTATCTTATTTTTAATTTCATATAAGATGACGTGTAAAGGTGATTCCGATATCCTATTTACAAAATAATTTCATTTTATTGAAGTAACACGGAATGCTTAATTTTCTATCATTGATCGTTAGAACTTGTGCATTTCTTCGAATGTGAAAGTAATAACCAAAATATTTCGTTCTTTGTTTTGTAAGTAGGTATACTTACAAAGTAACCTGTGTTTCACATAGATACATTAGGTAGGGAACCATTCATTGATGTAAATAATATCAAACCTAAGGGCACGAAATGTATATGAAATACTTATAACGACAGTTCTCGAACGTCGACATGCTTCAATGAGCTGTATCATGAAAGTGAAGAAGGCACTGAACTATGTATGAGGACCATACGGTTCGAAGCTCAGCGCTCACTCATATAAAATGACGAGTTCGAATTTCAAACGCTGATTGCCTCGTTGGTCTAGTGGTCGCGAGCGCTATGCTTGAGTATGAGGTCCTGGGTTCGATTTCCAGATGGGGCAAAATGTTATTGGGTTGTCCATTAGGTTTTTTTATTTTAACATAACTGGCGAAATGTGGGTGTACTAGGGGTACACCACTACCTTCCTTCGAAGTGAACAGGCGGGTCAAGTTATAGTCCAGTCAATAAAGGTGGAGTAGAGTGAAAAAAAAAACCATACGACGCCCCGTTTTTGAGAAATTGGCGAAAAACCGAGAAGTGGGAACTTTATGCCACCCCCCCCCCCCTCCTTACTCCGGCTCACAACCTAGATGTCAATGTTATGACTTTTCGTATGTTCAATTGTTCACTCTCTAAGCACCCTGAGGAAGTTTCTATAGGAATCTCTTAGGTCCCTGCTCACTCTTGACCCCCATTGGGCCATTCGTTGACTGAACTCCAATGTGAATTACAAACACGTGCAAAGCTATTTCAGAGAGCAAAATAAATATTATAAGGCAGCATTCCAATTTGGTACAGAACAATATTAAAATCGTTTAGGCACACGAGAGTCTTATTATACAAATTAAGAACAGTAGGTATTTCGCTTTTGTAATTAGGTTTGCTCGAATTTGTGGATTTTAATAAGACGCCCTATGTTCAAATGTTTATTACTTTTGGACGATTTCGTCGGGTAAGTGCAGATTTAAAGGAACCCTGGGTGTTTTGCGCGTTACGTAAAAACAAAATAACATTTGACATTCGAATTAAAATACCTGCAAAATATTTGCTTTTGACAGTTGAATAAAAAATGCTCCGACCGACTTCAAAATAATGCCGGGTGTTGAAAACCTGACGTTGACAGACAACGCAATTCATGTGGTTTGATGACAAAATGTTTGGGGCTATGACGTATGTTAGCATGTTGCAATTAAAATATGTTTTGAATTTACTTTGTGTAATAAAACTTGCGTGTTTATAAATAAATGCATTTTATCAGAGGGTTTCTGTTTTCGCCGCGTTTGCTCTTTTCCTGCTGTTTTCCCTCTTCAATTAAATATCTCAAGTAATGTACCTAGCTTTTGTATTTTGCAGGTATTACGAATTGGTATAATAAACTGATTATCGTCTGGAAGAGATAGGTAGGCTAGGTAGCTGCCTACGTCTGTTATGTTTATTTTTTTAATTGTTTTATTGTTAAATGGGCGTGCTCTTGACCTCGATCACGCCTGATAGAAAGCGATGGATGAGGTCTATGATGGAACGAGCGTGCCCAGAAGATGCCTGTAGTTTTAATAAGAGTTTTAAGTATAGATTTAGTAGATAGTTATGCACGTTTCAAACGTTTACTGTTAAGTTATTTTGCAAAATCATGAAGAATTTTAAGTTTTTGTTTAACTGTAAGCAAATAGGTAGGTATGGTGTGCACTAGAGGTTTGGGAGACTACTGTGTTGTGGCCGAGTGACGAAGCTTACAGGATTTAGTTTGGCCCGCCAGCGTTATAATATACCCACACAGTGCATGCAATACCTACGTCGTAGGTACCTGTTTGTTACCGTTGTATCTAATAATTAAATAAAGTCCTCTAGAATGAATTTCGGCAACAAATTCGGCGCGGGAGATAAATACGAGTGTGTGATAGTACACAAGTGTGTGCGCAGACACAGGTGCACTCTCTCTTTCCTCACTCTCATTGTCCGATGGGACGGCAATCCGACACGACCGGAGACCAGGCGCAGGGCCAACGGCTTAACGTGCTTTCTGAGGCACGGGGGTATCATACCGCCAACTTCCAGACTAAGAAATTCCCAATGCAAAAACCCATTATCACTTTGCACGACCGAATCCCACGCTTAGCAGTCGCGCTTGCGACCACGAGACCAAGGGGGTAGTCAAAATATTAAGGTATGACATGAAATTACAATCTGGCGAATTATGTGACGAAGGCGTGAGTATGTATAAAAGAACTATATATATACCCATTTCATTGCAACAGAGAGCTTCTGTGCCGTGTTAAGCAAGTAGGAAAAAACTCTGCGTTGGAACGAACATGAAAATACTGTTTGTCAGTGGAATGTGTATGTCCATATACGTATATTGAAAACGAACATTTCATCATTCATTGTTTTTCCAGGAACGGGGTTCTATTTAATATTATTCAGTGAGTGAGAATTTTCCATGGAACAGATTTTTTCGAAATAATCATTCAGTTTTATTTACTTCATCACTTATGTGAAAAATATACACAGTGGATTTTTGAGATGGGACAGTAAGGGCAGCTACCTTAACCGTGGTAACCACAGGAAAACGGTATTAGGAGACATTCCTTAAATTTTTGAAAAAAATTGATTTGCTTTCGGCAGGAAAGTGATCAATTTTCACAAAACTTTTTACAAAAAAAGTAAGTAGGAGTCTCATTCCCTGCAAACTGTATGGAAAAAGTTTTTGATCCTTATAAGAAACAGAATCGATTGCCATAAAAAAGTTTTTGTGAAAATTGGGCATTTTCCAGCTGACCGTATTTTTTTTTCAAAATCTGTGATTGCAAATCATAATTTCTCACAGATTTAAGTAAAGTCTTCTAACACCGATTTCCTGTAGCTACAATGGTTGAGGTAGCTGCCCTTACTGCTCCATCTCAAAAATCCACCCTATACCTAAGGTTTAATTTTATGTTTTAGGTACGTCGTAGCAGTTAATTTCAATGTTGATAAAGAACCACAAACACAGATTTAGAGTAAGATAATTATTTAAGAACAGCAGCACTTACGGTACTTATCATTTCTAAAATAAGGCTCTTCAATCGCGGAGCCGCAAGTAATACAAAATACAATTGTGAAAAGAGTTTAAACGAAGGTTTTTTGTTGTAGGTACGCCGCAATCTTTAAATCCATTACCGCGATGCTAAAAGTATAAAAGGTTCTAATACATTTTGTATCGGCACCACTCAGTGTTAGGATAAAAAAAGCGATACTCCCTCCTACATATTTAAGAAATGAGAAAACGTGTTGGGTCTAACAAGGCGACAAAAAGCGACGAAAATAACCCAATGGCTGACGAGAAACGATTCTTGATTACAAATGTATCATTGTTATGCGGCGGTTATTAGTAGAATTATGATAAATGATCCCGAATTGTTCGCGCAGTTTGATTGATGATTTATCGCTTCAACATTTCATAATTCGACAATAAAAGTAATGATTGCGCTTTTCATACGATTGTGACAGTGGAAGTGATTAAGGTTAAATATTTTTAGGCAGTGGTAGCTCGGTGGTAACGGCCTTGACCTACGAGTTGTAGATTGTAGGTTTGAACCCAGGCAGGCGCTTTATTATTGTGTAAATTATTTCTTGACTACTGCTCACAAAACGGTGAAGGAAAAAATCGTGAGGAAACCGACATGTCCTTAAACTAAAAATTCGAAGTCTTGTGACATCTACCAGCCTGCACTGGGCCCACGTGGTGGATTATAGCCTACTCCCTCTTACCGAGGGGACGCCTGTGTCCCAGCAGTGGGAACATTATAGGCTGATTATGATAAATATTTTTAGGCATATATTTAGAACTACCCTTTTTACTTTATTCTGGTGATATGCCCATTACTTTGATATCTTTACATTTTTAAAGGTCAAGTGTTCATTTATTTTTACCTATCCACATCAGGTTTATGAATATGAGTAGTATGTTCTTTTATGTTTCGTCATCATTAGTAAAGTTTGCTCGTAATTTCCGAAAAATAAAAATTAACGCCTCTGTAAAAAGTTCCTTTCGACATCATTTTTACGACAAACGGCTGGTTGCAGATAAAAACACCAAGATGCTTTCAGCCTTATATTTAGATGTTCTTTACTATAGAATCGAGAAACTAACGGTTTGCGAAAAAAACACATTATTGTCTTAAAAATCTCTTTTTTCCTGTGACCCGTTACGTACACTTCAACCCACCTCTAAAGTAATTAGCGAGATATTAAAATTACCTACGACCACAGGTATATAATTAGGCGTATTTTCCAGCAAAAACCCTTGAAATCTGCCTGGCAACTAGTTTCAATGCTCCTACTCCTAAAGAGCCGAAAATCAAATCTACAGGACTCAAAGATTATATTTACAGAAATTCAATTAAGTACTCGATGTCTGGTGCGAAGATTGACACCAATTTATAAACTCAATTATAATAAGTAAGAGTCTATTGAGTCTTGAGTCCAATTACTGAAAACATAAGTCGGAAAATCTCGGGATTTTCCCTTCGTCAAATCGTAGTCGCCCATTGATTGGTTATGTTACCACAATATTAATCGAAAGCAGTCTTCTTTGATGTATAATGTTGTAATTATGTATGTCGCCCACATGTATAGGTATACAAAGTGGCGATTATAGATTATCAATTTATCACATTAGATAGTACAGTGGTTATTACATGTTGGTATTGGTCTGTTAAAATAATAATAAATTTTACCAAAAATAACAAACTGAATATTTCAAACAAAATAGCGTTAAAATTAGCACGAAATAAACTATCCTTGATAATGAGGCACTTTAGTCACGCGCGGGGCGACGCGCCATGGTATCAACAATTCAACAAAGACATTATGGTATTGTTACCAAATAATCACAAATTAAGTTAAATGTTGTTAAATATTAAAACGAAAAAAGGTCCCGGTTAAAATGATAATTATGATTTTAATTGTGTATGTTTAAAATACGTAATGTAGAATACGTGGTTTCACTTAATTTGCTAACCTAATCGCGACACTGTATTTTGGGGAATTGGCCTCCTTTGAATTACAGTTTTCTTTGTTGTTCAACTAGTTTTAAGTAACCCTAACCTGAAAGCTTAAGTAAAACATAAGTTATGAACACCGAGTAAATACCTACTGACTTTCATTAGAATTAAAGTAAAATCGTCGAGAATCCGAACAATCCAAATACCTAACTTAAAGCTGCTTTTACTTATTCAGCTCAGTTCAAGACTTGTATAGTCTGATTTCTATTGTTTCTGTATTGAATAAAAGAGCGAATCACTGCAGCAGCGAGTTCAAAAATCTTTCAACAAAAGGAAATGAATTACGTACGAAATAGAAACTACACGACGTACAACACTTTGCATTTTCATATAATTTTCTTTTGTCTGTATGTGTGTTCCCTTATTCTGATTGCCAGCGCCACCTAGCGTTGAATAAAATATGTGCTAGCTTTTCGGACTCTGCTCGCAGTATTTGAATATTTTTGTTCATAGAACACGGCAAGTTCTTTATTGCAGAATGTGTTTACAATAGTTTTGGAACCGTTGCGTTTTCGAATATTGGTGTTTTGTTTATTGCCTTGGCAACATGAAAAGCTGACTGAAAATGTGATTTCTTACTTGTTTTTTTAACCCGCACCCTAGTTGCGTAAACCTATCGTAGTGATAGTATATTATAATACACTGTCAATCACAATCTGAATAATTTTGAATTATATTGCTTCAAATGTTCGAAATATTTGTCAAAAAAAAAAAACAACGTAAATAACGCAATGACTACCCTGCGTTTCGCAATAATGTCATCGCTAGATATTTGTTTATTGTAGGAAAAGTAGGTATTAATTAGGTCGTTCAATGTAATTATCCGTTTCAGTATCGAGTTTTAAGGTTATTAATTTGATTTACCTACTCCATAAGCGAATTTTCAGGTCTCCGATAGCATATTTAAGTGTTACCTTAGGGGATAACTGGCATGACATTGACTAATGTACTACTATGTAGGTGCTACTTATGTATGTTTCAGTATTAATTAGTTTAGTGTGAAGGTAACACACGCAGCCGACTAGCAGCTATTCCCTAAGGTGCATAGTGTCACTTCACAAGGATACTTTTCGTACGTAAGCCTAATTGAGTCACGTTCTCCTTGAATTTGGAAAATGAAATATTACCCTACTTATACAAAATGAACGCCTAGAGCTTTTGGGAGCTTGAGAAAATAAATTCTACTGTGCCTACAAAAAGTGAGAATATCAGATTTCTGATAAACAAATTCAGCCATTAGAGAAACAGGATTTATTATTTTAATCTTTCCCTGGCTTATGATATCGTTTTTCACTCATTAAAATAACCAGATCTCAGAACAACAAGTTGGTGATTTTATCTATCTACAACTGTCAAGAAACAACGTTTTAGCACGAACTTGAAGAATTATCTCAAAAATTACTGTTCTAAAATTTATCATCACTAAAGTCACACCTGAAAGTTTGGAAGGAATAAAGGTTGGCCGTATTTCTGGACAGTTTGGGCCGGCCACTGGGGACGCAGTAAGTACATTTAATTGGGACAGGTACATCAAAATGGTAGGCAAGCCTCGCAACAACGTATGTTAAAATGCTCATAAATAGATGTAGAAGGGCCCAACATAGGCCCCAGTTGAGACGCGTGATAAAACCTTTTTCGGTAGCTTGAATTAAGGACACTAGTGATTAGACAGCCTCCTTAGAGGATTAAGGAAAAGTGTTCTTGATCTTAATGGAAGTCCATTTTAGACAGCACCTACAGACACAGCTTACAGTACCTACCTACTTTATCGGTAACATGAATATTTTATAAGAAGATTGTTTGGGCTCCGTACTACAATTTTTTGGTAAAGGAAACGGTGTCAAAAAGATATCAAATGGTTTGAAACTGATTGATTTAACAACTGGTAATAAATTATACTGCAACAAAAAGCCTATTCGAAGATAAAGAAAACGGACATTGGAATAGACAATAAAGTTGATTTTACTACATATACTTATAATCAATAAAGTTCATTTTACTACAACAGTCCCGTTGGGATTTATTTTATCTTTGTGGCTAACGAGTAGCTCCCCTAACAGTCGGCCACTGCATCAGCCGGGGGAATCGAGTGTTCCTTTTATTTGCCTGTAATGGCGGAGTTATGTGTCTTCGGATTTGATTCCTTGAGAGTAATTGGATTGTCTCGTTTCAATTAATGGAGGACTTATTTGAAGGCAGACGTCTCCAGTGGATGTCAGCTCGCAATTCCTCACTGATGAATAAGTTATGGGTTGATTTACTGCCGTCATTTGTGATTCGCAAAGGCTTGGCACGTCGACTCAAAGATTTTCACAAATATTTCGTATGGGAAGCTTGTACCGTGTGAGTCTGTTACTTTTTTACTTTATTTCTTGATACGTTTTCCATGAACACATGAAATTAAAAAGTACAAATTCAAAAAGTGTTAAAATCAATATAATCATCAATACAACCCTCTAAATTCAAATTATAATCCCATTGATATTTCATTAAATAATCTTTTGTTTTTAATTATAATTCTCTAAAGTCATATTTGTTACGGTCGGGAATCATATTAAATCAACATACAACCTGACACTGACCTGCAAATGGCAAAAGACGTAAGAAAATTTGGATTTCGCGAGCTACGAGTACCTAGCGCATCCCTGAAAATACCGCTGATTTTAAATTGCTTTGTAGGTAGACATTTTCTGAGCATCATCTTTTTATTTTTATGTTTGTTTATAAAGGATCGCACGTTTTCCTTTTTTTTTAGTTTCTTTTGGGTAGAAAAACGAATAAAATTCATTTTTCTACCCTTTTTTATTAAATTTTAAGAGTGATGGAAACGGCTTTTGTGTTTGTTCATATTTAATAGGTACCTACTTTTGGGCTGGGAAGAAAAACTATTTCTTACTAGCTATGCCCGCGACTGCGTTCGCGTGGATGTCGGAAAACAATGATTTTCACTAATTCTTTTTTAATTTTCCCAAATAAAAGTATAGTCTAGGTTACTCCTTATAATATCAGCTATCTGCCAGTGAAAATCGGTCCGGCCGATTCAGAGATTAGCCGGAACAAACAGACAGACAAACATAAAAAAATAAATTTTGACATTATAAACAGACATTTTGAATTTTATTTATTTGTGTGGATAGAAATGCCCTATATAGGTACTTTCATATGCATTAAGTAAAATGCTGTTACTTTGACATTACAATTAGACACTATACTTTGTTCACTTCCGCGATATAATATTGTTTTTGCCTAATAAGTAACTACCTACGGATACTACGAATCTATACTTATACTTATAATATTATAAATGCGAAAGTGTGTCTGTCTGTATGTTACCTCTTCACGCTTAAACCGCTGAACCGATTTAGATGAGAGATAGTTTGAGTCCCAGGAAAGGACATAGGATAGTTTTTATTCCGATATTCCGACGGGATCGAAACTTATGAGGGTAAAATCGCGGGGCACTGCTAGTCTAAATTATATCTGTGTTCTTTATTGGAATATTATCAATATTTCGAAAAGATTTTCCTGTTATAAGGGAAATGTGTATGAAATAAGGCGCAGGTAGCGAATATATTGTAAATAGTGAAAGCAACAGTTGCGAGATGGAAACGCAGATGCGATGACATGACTCCGACGGATAAGCTTTTTAGGTACCTACTTAAACTTGCTGTTGCGAAATATTCGTATAATAAGAAAATGTTATGATTTATTTATATGTTACCCTAAAAAATGGATGAGGTAGAAATACAGGGTCAAATTAGAATTCTGTAAAGTCATATTTCTAATTAAAATTAGCTAGCTAAACTCCGTAGATGTGATGGGTAGGTATCGATATCTAAACAAGATAAAACGCTAGCTAATTTAGTTAATTTATTTGACCCTATTAAATATACTACCTACTATAAAATATATACTACTATTGTTTCCCGTCGTGTCACTTTTTGAAACAAAAGAAACCAAGAATTGCAGAGAAAACAAAATAATGTTGAATTCAAGAAGTTTATTCCTTGTGTAAAATTTCGCTCTTTCTGATAATAAATGTACGTAAATATATTCAAAGTAAAAGATAACTAAGCCACTAAAAAATATAAATATTTAACCTATATTAGAGCCAGGAATTTGAGTTGCAACAAAAAACTGAATGTACAAAGCCACCCGAAACTGTCAAATTTTCCCAATCAACCTTGAACCTTACGCTGTAGCGATAAAGTTGAAAATCTATTAAAGAAATATGACAGATTGTAGTAACTTAACAAAGTTTAAATTTCATTGCATCCAAAAACTAACAAACTAACTAAACTATTAGGACCTGTTAACAAAAAGGTCTTATTAATTTTAGCTTCTCAAAAATCAACTTAAAATACATGTGGTAGATAACTGATTAAGTAGCATTAGAATGTGAATTGTCTGAGATTATGAACACTAGGTACTATAGAAACAAAACAAAAACAGAATACTTTGCCATCACTCACTGACATATCGGATATACAGAGGCCAGCACATCAAGCTACCCCAATCTGTCAAATTTTCCCAATTGAATATGAACCTTATTCCTTTGTAGTAAAGATAAAAATCTATCAAATAAATTTGACAGATTGGAGTAGCTGCGATGTGCTGGCCTCTGTACGTTAAAACCGAGGACAGCCGAACACATCCGGTGTCGGTAACAGTGTCGCGAGTTCAATGGTAAATGTTCCTTCTATCCATATTACACACCCATTATCGACAATCACCCACAATATTACGTCGAGACAGCAAACGAAAATACAAAAGGGTTGACGCAGGTACGGAGATCAAATGTTTGTTTGTTTGGTTTTAGCTCTTGTCTATCTGTCTGTCACGCTAAGGATTCTCATACGTCGATTCTAAAATGATGAAAGTGGGAATTTATGAGTGCGTATGTTCTGACGTGAAAGGAAAAGAGGGATAAAGTACCTACTTATCTAAAACATGTCAGGTGCTGCTTTGTTCGAGTTGTCAGATCATGTAAGGATAGAAGAACTTGAAAGTGCAAATACGTGAAGTTTCGATATCTAGATTATCATTGGAGGTTTTATTGTTCAAATAATGGTCAATCTGCCTAGCCTTTTCCCAACTATATTGGGGTCGGCTTCCAGTCTAACCGGATGAAGCTGAATATCAGTATTTTACATGGAGCGACTGCCTATCTGACCTCCACAACCCAGTGACTGGGTAATAAGATACTCCTTGGTAAGACTGTTTGTCCGACTTTCGGGCTTCTGACGACCCGTAACGACTGTCAAATATCCACGAATGACAGCTGGGACAAGCGGCTTAACGTGCTTTCCGAGGCACGGACGGGGTCTTGGTATGTAAAGATGGTCACCCATCCACGGACAACAGACTAATGGTTTATAAGTTGCCTGAGATCGAAAAACAATCTTTGATTGAATATTTCTGATAGACCACTCTTTCTAACTACAAGGATACAAAGACCCACTTCAAACGAATTGAGGTTGAAATAGGTAGCTTATTGACTAATGAGTACCTAAATGTAATGTTCTTAATAATAGTGTGTGAGCGGCCTTTTGTGTGAGCCATTAGGCAATATTTAATACGTCCTCCTAGATACTGGGCTTATAGTCAGTAACTGATTAGTTTTATAAGTTATTGCCTGCGTAGGTATAATACATGAGTGTGTGGGTGCAGTTTGGAGTTCTGCCCATCTAACAACTCGTTAGGAATACAGGCGAAACGTATGATAAACTTACTAATTGTATTTCCCTCATTTATTTTGTTAGTCAAGAATGGGTCAACATAATCTATCTTTTATTGGGTGTTGCAGAAGGCACTTCGATTAATTACCTACATTATTTAGGTAACGGAAGTTAGCTCTTTAAAATCAGAACCTAAATCTAGCCAAAAAGTAGGCTAATTCAAATTAAACAAAAAAAAGTGTATATTTTTAGTCTACAAAAGGGAAATGGCGAAAAAGCTACAGATCTAATCTTTGCACGGAATTTAGGTATCGTATTATAGCACAGTTTTTCTTCACTTGTATCGTATATTTACGAGCTTGGGTCAGGTAACTGTATGACATCACCGCTAGAGTTATGTCGGACCTCTGAATAAATACAGCTTTCATTTATCTAGGCCTTTATTTAATGAAATACTTAATGTTATTAACCCTTAGGGAAAGGACGGCCGTTAAAGAACTTTGTGGACATCAGACCTTCGAATAATGTGATTTTGGATTGAGGTTTTAATCACAGGATTTAGGTAAGCAAGGACATCTCATCATCATCTGCCTAGCCTTTTCCCAATTATGTTGGGGTCGGCTTCCAGTCTAACCGGATGCAGCTGAATACCAGTATTTTACATGGAGCGACTGCCTATCTGACCTCCACAACCCAGTTACTGGGTAATACGATACCCCTTGGTAAGACTGGTTGTCAGACTTTCGGGCTTCTGACTACCCGTAACGACTGTCAAAGATCCACGAATGACAGCCGGGACCAACGGCTTAACGTGCTTTCCGAGGCACGGAGGTGTCTCGATATGTAAAGATGGTCACCCATCCACAGACCAACCGCGTAAAGCAAGCAAGGACATCTAACCCACCTAAATGTGGACCTAAATGTTCTTGTTTTCAATATTTAATTAAAACAAAGAAGCTACTTTTTAACCGACTTCCAAAAAGGAGGAGGTTATATGTTCGACTTTAGGTAAGTTTTTTTTTTTGTATGTTCACCGATTTTTCCGTCAATGTAGATCGATTTTGATTTTTTTTTTTTTTTTGATAGGGTATACTCCCAAGGTCGTCCCATTGTCAGCAAGTTGGAATCTGATGAGAGGATCCCATGGAAATCGAGGGAAACCCTCAAATTTTTTTGGCAAACCTATAGCGATTTCGATATTTTTTAGAGTAACTTGAATGGTATACTCCCAAGGTGTCGTTGGTTCTGCATTTTCGTTTATTGACGCCGACTTCCGAAATAAAAGTTATTTATCACCTTGTAGTTTTTTTTTGGAAGTCGGTTGTTTTTTTTTTTGTAAAAAAGTTTTTTTGATTTTATCTTGCTTACCAAGCGCGCCTACCTATTTAAAATAAAAATGGTTATTTATGTTAATAATAGATCTCATAGGTATAGAAGTTTGACTTTCGTTAATGGGCCAGTACCTAGAGAAATTTTTTGAAACTCCCAAATAAATAACAGAACAGGAACAAATAAAATTTAGATTTTTTCAAATCTGTCCGATTGATTGAGTTCGTGACAAATGCTGCATTCTCTGTTTGTGTCAATGGAAATTACGGTCCGTATTTACGTAGGAAAACCAATCGAATGTGATTCCTCTACCACATACTAGATACCTACATACTCAATCTGATTCAGGATATGGACAAACGACATTATAACCCGTGAATAGAGCCACTGTCTAGTACTGCTCTGATCGGTATCATGAACATCAAAGGGAATGCCACGCTCGGTAGACACATTCACAGTACGTGATGATAGCAATACCGTACGTTCGATGTAACCAATGTGTATTCCGCCTAAGTACCTATGCCATTAACGACCTAATCTTTGAAATGAAATTTTGTATTTCGAATTTTACGAACATTATTCCATTCCATTTGGAAATCGAATCGACGAAGATGGGAGAATTTGTAGTAGGCTACCATAGACTTATAAAAAAAGATGGACTAAATGTGAGCGTGAGGCATGTTTGTAAAAGCGGTCCCGGCATACTTACTGTGCTTCACTTTCGATATGCGTGGCGCGGAGTCCATCTTTTTTTATAAGTCTATGTAGGCTACCTATCATTTTAAAATTGTGCTGATATTAAATAATCAGTCTATAATGTTCCCACTGCTGGGACTCAGGCTTCCTCTCCGTGAGAGGGAGTGGGCCATAATATACCACGCGGGCCCAGTGTAGGGACGACCTACAAATCGTAAGTGCTACCTAACATTATTTCTTATTAATCAAGAAAAGTTCTCAGTTGTTCTGAGATTTCGAGTATTTTGTATAGGTTTTCTCGTGACTTGGAAAAACTTGCATTATAGGAAGAATATGTTGTGAATTTGTTTTTGTTTGTTTGTATTTCATATATCTGACATAGTAAAGTTCACTCAATTGTTATAGTGAGTTTGACTTAAACCGGCTTATCGGATAGATCCTATCGAAGAGCTTACCATTTCACACTGTGTATGTTATACTTATCGTTACCCGGTTACAGTATAAACCAATTTTTCAAACTAAGCCCTGGGTTTGGCAGTTTATTCTGGGATAATCTAGTTGTCTCTGAATGAAAGCTTTTTGGATTGCAAAAAGGCATGAGTTCAAAGCGATGCCCGTGAATGCTTTGCCATCGCTATTCGTTAACGGAACCGATTCTTGTCTATGTTTCATAGGTTTAGAGATTAATTGTTTTGGTAGGTATGAAACGAAATTATTATGCCAGCAAAGTTTGAATACATTCTAAAAACTTTTGAAAGCTGGAGTACCTACCTAATATAAATTGAATTTTAAGAACATTATTTTGCATAGATAGGTACTAAAAATATATGGTGTAAAAAGACTTATCTACGTATTCTGTACATCAAACTAAATAGCTTTGTTATCAAAAAACGTTGGAACTTTTACCTTCTATCTCAGTGACACTTCGATTAAAGCTGTGACCAGAAGGATGCCAAGTACGTGCCAGTACAACAAAAAATATCATAATAATGGGAAAGACAAGTGACTCTCGGCTTCATTTTTGCACCTTTTATACATTTAGTCAGCTTATCTCAATTTTACCTATTTCACACAAAATAAAGTTAATAATATATCATAGCGCAGACATCCTTGAAATCAGTTCCTTAAATAATTAATTAAAGTCTTAACTTATGCTTACCTTTCCTTTCTCAGCTCGCTGCTTCGTTTGCGGAAGCTGGCGACGAGCACCTGCAGCTCCGTAGAGTGGTGCTCGTACAGCTGGGACAGCTGCGTCGTGAAGTCAGCCACTGGAACAAAAAGGAAACTTGGTATAAGGCATCCTCCTTAGACAATTTAGGCCTACCTATTAATACCGCACTTGAAAACATTGTAAGAGCCAATTATTTTTAAAAGAATAACAGTGGAGTTTCTTGCTGGCTCCTCTCCATATGAAACGACATTTACGACATTATGTGAAATAAAAAAAATTTTGATTTTAATTTTGGTATGAACCTATTTTTAGGGTTTCGTACCTCAAAACGAAAAACGGAACCCTTATAAGATCACTTCGTTGTCCGTCTGTCAAGACCCTTTTTCTCAGAAACGCGTGGAGTAATCAAGTTAAAATTAATATAAAATACTTAAGGCTGCAATCCCTTGAAGCAATGAAAAAAAATCAGTCAAAAGATTACATGGCATTATGTCACATATTTTGACACTAGCAAGGGAATCAAAACCTATAGGGTACTACTTCCCGTTGACCTAGAATCATGAGGCAAGAAACAATGTCAAGTAGCAGGAAAATATCCGAAAACCGTAAATTTGTAGTTACATAGGTATCTACAAATATGTACGGAATCCTCGGTGCGCCAGTCCGATTCGCACTTGAAATTTTTTTTACTGATATTGCCAAGCGTGGCGAGCGACGGTGGTATCAGTCACTATCACACGATCATAACATTTTGTTTGTGGTGTTAACACGGCACAAGCAAGGATTTCTGTTATTCTGTAAATTTATTTACCTGATTCAAATCAGGAAAATCCACGTGATTCTATAGGATTTCTACTAAACTGAAAACTTTAAAACAAGTCCTTAGTACTTTACGTAAAATCAAGTCTAACCCAATAAACAGAGCCTGAAAAAAAACTCAACATAATTTATACGCCCAAGGTAAAGATAACCCCAAAAATAAACCTAAACACGACAATATTTGTTCTTCAAACTTTAAGATCATGTTTATCGAGAACTTGTACTTCAAACATACTCCAATACCTACACGTGATTTTACAACTCATTATAAGTTTAACAAGGAGGAGATTGTTCAGGAAGGCATCGGCTCATTACAGGCGCTCTTAGGGTGAGTTCACACCGAGACGTGACGATACTGGGCCAGTGATCTGGAGGCTTACCATGATCTATTTAAAAACGATTCAAAAGCAAGACATTTCAGTTTAGAGTCTTAAACTGCATCGCTCAAAGTCGTACCATGACGTCCAATACGCTCAGCGGCATTTGGATCGTTGAAAGTGAATTAGCGTTAAGAGCTCGTGGTAGGCATCCAGATGGCACGGCCTAAATTGATTCGTTAAACTGACGTCATGGTACGAATTAGAAGAACAGTTCAGTTTAGGTCCTAAAGTGGATCGCGTTAAGAGCTCATGGTAGGTATCCAGCGCTGCGTGGTGCAACGTATTCTGAATTCTCACAATGAAATGTGTATATTTTCGTGTAGTAAATAAAGTTATATTTTGAGTCGCGGTATAAGGGCGCGCAGCGTCGCCACATGAGTAGTTAAACGGAACAGAGATAAAGCTTCATACAACCGCGCGAATCGGTTGCACTACTACAAGCACGCGGGGCATGTGTGCGTGGCAACTGGCCGCTTGTCACGTACGCGGCGAGACTGGAAAAAACCGGTTTACGCTGGCACAGCCAGTTGCCAATCTCAGGGTCAGTGCGACACACGTTTTTGTTTTGTTAGTTGCAAGTTTGAATATTTTTGTGTAAAAACGTGGTATTTTATTATTAATGATGGGTGTTTATTGTACTGTGTGTATGAATATTACTAGAAAAAATAAAAATATACCATACTTTAACTATCCCAAGGAGTACAACAGGTAAGTAAATATTTGATTATTACTTTTCAAGTAAGTACCCTTATTTTATTGTATGATCCTTTTTTATTATGAAAAGGTGTTTTTTTACCTTTTTATTATTATTACAAGCTTTTTATAAACATAAATATGTGAGTGGGTTGGTATGTAGGTGTGTGTCAAGTTCAATATTGGAAGTAAGATTTGAACCACTTTTCGATGTCTGATTGAGCTGAAATTTTGTATAGGTGGTTCTTTCCTCAAAAGACCATCTCAGACATCGATCTACATGGTCTTCATATAACCTGACCAAGATTATGTCTGGACTTGAAAAGAGAGTGTGACCTCTGAGTTTGTTTCGGCCTTTCTTCTCAGAGTAGTTAGATAGGAAACGCCGACCTCATCTAGTTTTATAAAAAATATGATTGACGTGTAAAAGTGTTTGTGCAAACCTACTTACAAAATAAAAATCATTTATCATTTATCAAGACCGAATTATCTTAAAAGTTGTTAGTACATTCTGTTTTTAAAGATACAAAGTCAGTGGTGCCGATTCCCTTGTTCACGAACTAAAATAAATTTAAGTTCAGTGCATCTTTGTTTTTCTATTTCGTAAAAAAAAGGACAGAAGATAAATTTTAGTTTAGTCTTGTCAAATTAATCAGCGCCTGACACTGCTCCATACAAGTTTAGACGTGATTAAAAACTTGCCTACTAAAATTACGTCAATTTACGTCAGACGTTGATTAATGGAATCAGCACCACTGTCATATAAAACATTATTTTTAAAATCTAATATTCTGAATCTCTTGCTTGCGCATTTTTTATTTCATAAAAGCCGTGTTCTCGTAACACGTAGCGACCGGTGTTAATCTACCCCTTTTAAGTAACGTAGGTATATGTTATAACCTAATTTGATTGCTTTCAGGCCAGTGAGCGAGTGAATGCAGGTAGAATTTCGTTTGCTTTCGCTTCACTGACACAGCAAAATACCTAGGTACCTACTGAAAAACGTAACCAAAAATCAGGCAATTTGACTATTTTTAACAGACTTCTAAAAAAGGAGGAGGTTCTCAATTCGGATGTTTGTTTTTTTTTATATTTTTTTTATGTTTGTTCGCCCATAACTCCGTCGCTTGCCAACCGATTTGAAAAACTCTTTTTTTGTTGGAAAGGGTATACTTCCCAAATGGTACCATGAAATTTTTTTCAAAATCTGTCCAGCGGTTTTTGAAAAATCAACAAAAATCAAAAAATTCAAAAGCAATATCTTGTAAAAGGTGATGAGCAGTTGACATTTGGCTATTGTAACTTAGATAAATTACAAACTCTCCCACTAAAAAGTAAAAAACAAAAACTTTTTTACATAAAAAAACAACCTACTTCCAAAAAAAAAACATTACAAAGTGCTAAATAACTTTAATTTCGGAAGTCGGTGTCATTGGTTCTGCATTTTCGTTTATTGGCACCGACTTCCGAAATTAAAGTTATTTCAAGTTAAGTAAAAGTACGTCATCTGCCTAGCCTTTTCCCAACTATGTTGGGGTCGGTTTTCAGTCTAACCGGATGCAGCTGAATACCAGTATTTTACACGGAGCGACTGCCTATCTGACCTCCACAATCCAGTCACTTACCAAGGGATTTATCGGGTAACACGATATACCACTTGGTATGACTGGTTGTCAGACTTTCCGGCTTCTGACTATCTGTAACGACTGTCAAAGATCTACAATAACATCCGGGACCAACGGCTTAACGTGCTTTCCGATACACGAACGGGTCTCGGCATGTTATGGAGGAGGGTCACCCGTCTAAGAACGGACCTCGACAAGCGTTGCTTAACCTTGGAAGACCGACCCCTTTGGCTGTTATTATTTAGCCTCCCAAGTACTAGCACATACTGTTAAAAAAAAAAGTAGAATAAACTAGGACAATTTAAATCCAATCATTCATTGAAAATACATTACAAAAACTTGATGATTTATTACCGCAACGGGATTAGACTCTCGCGAGATTCTTTCAAAGAAATACGATCGCGCATTTCGTCGCTTCGTATTCGCAAACAGCTTTTGATACTTAGTAGCTATCGGAGGTCCTATTAAAACTAACTTCAATTGCACAGGTACTTCGGTAATTTACTTAAATGCTAAAGGCAGATAACGTTGAACCTTCTGCAAAAGTTAATACGAGTATATTTGGTGGAAAAATCATATTCAGCAAATTGAATATGAGGGAACATTTTGCGCTGTTATGTTGAAAGCACCGTTTTCATGAATTATGTACAAAATATGGTAAAACGTCAAGATGTTACAACGGTGAGATCAATATTCCAATGCAGTGAACCGAACCTTTTTTGTCATGTGTGGTTGATTTTTAGGCTTATCTGCCAAAGCGAAAATGATCAATGAACTTACGAAAGAAAATAATAGATATAATATTTATTCCCTTCATATTATTTTCTACCCCTACCATATTATTTATGAGGCATGTAATAAAGAAAAACGTAAACCTACATTTGAGAATGTAGTGATTAGATTTTTTGTATGTTTGTCTCGTCTATTACGCTTTCACGCTAAAACAGCTTAACGGATTTAAGTTGAATTTGGCACATGGGTAGACCATGACTGGATTAGGACATAAGATACTTGTTATCCCTATATTCCTACTAGATCGATACATATGCGGATAAAATCGCGGGGTGCAGATAGTTCATAATAAAAACAAATAGTACCCCTGGTTCCCATTACATTTTCGGGACAGGGATAACTGAAACTCCAGTTAGGCATAAAAATAAAAGTTATTCCCAACTTTTTAGACGCCCGGCCAGGGCCGGATTAACCATTAGGCAGAATAGGCAACTGCCTAGGGGCCCGCGCGCGCACAAAAGTAATTGAAAATGTTTCATACAGTGAAAATCTGATCAATGACAATAGGTATTATTGCTTTTTTTCAACGCCTGCTGTCAGTTGATGAAATACTTCATACTTACAGAACAGAACCATCAGGTAATAATATGGCTCATTGTCGATAATGGCGATTGAAAATGATGTAATGGAAAAGTCAACTTTCAAGTTGTTATTAACGATTTTGTATCCAAAAACGAAGAAAAGTTAATATTTAAACTTAATGTAGTTGACAAAACTATTTTATTTCGTTTATTGTTTTTTATTGCATTTAATAAGAATAAAGTTAAAATTAAAACACCCGGCGTGTTATTTTTCTTTCCTGCTCCATCATGAGATCGTAAGACGGTCTCATCTCATATACTACTCCTATCGAGACCTGGATCATCACTTATCTGTAACCTATCCATTAAAACCATTTCGATGAGCCCTAACAATCTTTTACTGTAAGTTTCTGAGGAATTAAGCATCAGTTCGGTGATGCTGCTGATGTATTCACATTCCTTCATCAACTTTAAAAGAACTGATGATCTTCAAACGGCTGAAAAAGGGCTCCGAGAATTGCATTGCCTAAGGGCCCCGACATGGTTATTCCGGACCTGCGCCCGGCCCTGACCAACCAGTCTTTCGATTCTGAATATTCTACGCAACTTTTTAAATATAATGTAATGCATACAAACTGGAAGAATTTTAGGAAGATTTATTCATTGGTATCTACTGGACGCGCAACTAAATAAATCTAATGTTTTAGGACATGCGGTTTTTTGTAATGTTCAACACTGGGTACGGGTTCAACACTAGGTTCTGGGCACGCTCGTTCCATCATAGACCTCATCCGTCGCTTTCCATCAGGTCAAGAGCAGGCCCATTCAGCAATAGAAAAAATAATTAAAAAACTAGCCCATTCATCTTTTCGTAATAGGTTCAATTATTCTGAGTCAGTCTAGTTTATTATTTTAGCGTGTGGGGATCAATATTTACCTGACTGGGTGGCAATGATCTAATGTTTTAAAAGCAACAATCCATCTGCCTATAAGCTTTCTCCCAATTTCGTTGGGGTCGGCTTCCAGTCTATGTATCTGGATGCAGCTGAATAACAGTAGGTATTTTACATGGACTGACTGCCTATATAACCGTCACAACCCACGTACTGGGCAACAATCCGGGCACCCGGCTAACTACCGAGGCTGCCCCAAGGCTCCCAAGTCTTCTTCTCCCAAACTGACGAAGCGCGCGAGCGACCGTCAGCAAAGGGAAAGCCCCTCTGTGAGGATCCCGATCCCTTCCTCCCAGATGCCCGATAGGCTCAGTCCCCAAAGGCCCTCCCCATAGGCGAACCTCAACCACCTCAAAGCTCCCGCAGCTTCGGTGCCCCCTCCAACCCCGACTATCCCAGCGCTGATGGTAACTGTCATCCCCGCGCCATCAGTAGGCCCCTCGGTCCCAGTAGCCCCACCGGTAGCCCTTCCCGCCGCCGCGCCCAGGGCTCCCGCTGGTCCCAGTAGGTCCCCCCCGACCCCCGCCTCCCGCCCCCAGCCTAGCAGCATGGAGGTAATAATCGGTGCTTACGCAGCTTTTATTGCCCCCGCAAATGCCATGGCAGCGGAAATCCAAGCCTGTAACGGCAATCCTCGGCGCATCGCCGAGATTTTCAATGCGTATCCTCAGATTACGCAAGTCATGCAAACCCTCAACTTCTAAAAAGCTCCAATGGCTTTACAAAGAATGAGCGTTACCAAACCCCGATCCCTTAGACTAGGGTTTTTTAATGCAAACGGCATTAAAAATCAACGCGATGAGATCGCCGCGTTCCTCCGCGATCACCAGCTCGATGTCCTCTTAGTCCAGGAAACCTTCCTGAAGCCCCATCTGCGGAACCCGAGCATTGCCAACTACAAGATAGTTCGCAATGACAGGTCTCGCTGCCACAAGGGCGGTACCCTCATCTACTATAGGAAGTCCCTCCATTGCATCCCGATAGACCCGCCCGCCCTTACCTCTCAGCTAGAGATCTCTATCTGTCGGCTCGGCATGACCGGTCACCCCGCAATCACCATCATCTCCGCCTATATCCCGCCCACCAATGGTGCGGAGGATCCCATCTCTCTCACTACCGATTTCACTACCCTCTTCGGTATGAGTGACTCCGTCATCATGGCGGGGGATCTCAATGCCAAACATCCCGCTTGGAATAGCAGCACGACCTCTACCAGAGGTAGGATCGTGTTCAAACTAGGCGACTCCCTCAATTTCGATATCATCGCTCCGATGTATCCCACTCATTTCCCGGGCGACCCCGCCCAACTTCCTGACGTTCTCGATGTAGCGCTTCTCAAGAATGTAAACCTCCGTTTGCAGTCTATCGAGACGGTACAAGAGCTTAATTCTGACCACCGCCCGGTCATCTTGCACCTGGCCCCCTATTCGGGCCCCCCGCACGACCCCAACCAGCCCCCCCCGACCAAAATAGTCACCGACTGGAGGAAAGTAAGCGAAAGACTGAAATCCACCACGTCTCCCCACCTAGACTCCATCCCCGAGCAAATTATCTCAGTCGCAGACACGACTGGGGCGATCGACTCGTTCACAGAGCACGTTCAATCCGTACTGACGGATTGCTCACGGGAAGTTCCAGTGATGGAAGACCATCGCTGGAAACTGCCCGATGACGTACGTGAACTGGTGACCGAGAAGAACGCTGCCATTCGTGCCTACGACTCTTTTCCCTGCGACGCGAACAAATCCCACATGCGCCATTTACAGCGTGCTGTAAAGAAACGCATAGGGGAGTGGCGCTCCGAGGGATGGGATAAGTTGATCGGCGAACTCGAGCCCACCCACCACGCCTTCTGGCAACTCCAGAGGAAGCTCCGCTCCTCTGAAGAGGCCACAGTTCCTCCCCTCACACGCCCCGACAAAACGGTCGCTTTCGAAAACCTCGAAAAGGCCGAATGCCTAGCCGACAGCCTAGAGGCTCAATGCACTCCCAGCTCTCAACCAGTAGACAGAGCGCACCTCGACGAGGTGAACGCTGAGCGAACGGCGAGCGAGCGGTCGAACGGAGAGCCAGTCGAAGACCCTGATGATCCTCTGCCTCCCGTCACTCCCGACGAAGTGCAAGACATCATAAAAGGGCTCGCAACCCGCAAAGCCCCCGGTTCGGACGGTATCACCAATAGGGTGTACAAACTCCTCCCCGCCCCCCTCATACTGCTCATGACCGCCATCTTCAATGGCGCCCTGAGCAACAACATCTTCCCCCAAATGTGGAAAGAAGCCACAGTCATAGGCATCCCTAAGCCAGGCAAGCCCAAGTCTGAGCCCTCCAGCTACCGCCCCATCAGTCTGCTCAATGTTTTCGGCAAAGTCTACGAGAGGCTTATTTATAAGCGCCTCAAAGACTATGCCGAAGTAAAGAGCCTCATCCCCCCCGAACAGTTCGGTTTTCGCACGAAGCATTCGTGCATCCACCAGCTCCACCGCATAGTCGAGCACATTAGCGCTGCTTTTCAGCGAGGTGCTTCGACAGGCGTCCTGTTCTTCGATATAGCGAAGGCGTTCGACAAGGTCTGGCACAATGGCTTATTATATAAGCTGTACCTGCTAGGTGTGCCAGACCGTCTCGTGCTCATCTTACGAGATTTTCTGTCGGACCGCACATTCCGCTACCGTATCGAGGGCGCTCTCTCTCCCCCTCACCCCATCCGCGCCGGAGTCCCCCAGGGTTCCGTTCTGTCTCCCCTCATTTTCACCCTGTTCACTAGTGACATCCCGAACAGTAAAAAGGCACAGTTGGCGCTCTTCGCCGACGACACTGCCATATACTGTTCGGGAGTCAACCAGTCATCCATAGCTCGAAACCTCCAAACCTCCGCAAGCGCCTTGAGCGATTGGTTCCGGAAATGGAGAATCGAGGTCAACCCCGATAAGAGTCAGGCGGTCATCTTCTCGAAACCGCGCAAACTACCCCCCCCCCCCCTCCCGCGCCCGATCTCTATGTATGGCAAGCCGATCCCCTGGGGAAAGCGAGCCAAATACTTAGGTGTCATCCTAGACCACAACCTCACCTTCAACGAGCACATAAAGACGGCGCGTTCGCGCGCCTCTTTCGCTCTCGGTAGGCTCCACTCCATGATAACTGCCCGCAGCAAATTGTCACTCAAGTGCAAATTGCGCCTCTACACCGCGGTCATCCGTCCCATCATGACCTATGCTTGCGTAGTCTTCGCACACGCCAAGCCGCGATTTCTGCATAAAATGCAAACCCTCCAGAACCGTTTCCTCCGAAAGGTCACGGGAGCCCCCTTCTATGTCCGAAATGTGAATCTGCATCTAGATCTCAGACTCCCCACCATCCAGCAGTTCATGAAACGCCTCTCCAAGCGCTTCTTTGACTCTGCCATAAAGCACCCCAATCCCCTGATTGCGGCGGCCTCCCGATACACTCCCTCCCGCATAAGTAGGATTCGCCGACCAAGGCATACCCTCACTATCCCCGACGACGCCACTACCCTCCTCCAGGAGAGCAGTAAGGCCACGAGTACTCTCAGTCGACAACACAAACACAAGCTCAGACATCCGTCCTTCCGTCCTCGCCGCCGAGGCCCGTCGCGACGTCCCGCACCATCACCGTGCCCGCCCCGACCCTTGCTCGAGCCAGCCCGCGCAGCTGAGCCTGTAGTTTTAAATTCGCCCCTAAACACTAATAATAATACCGATCCAGCCTGTCCCTTGCTGTCCTCTTCCAGCGACGCCCTGAGCCGAGGTCCGAACCCCGCAGGGGGTTACCCTTAGCGCTGTCGCTTAGTTTTTAAGTTATTGTATGCCCTGGCTGGAGGCCTTAATTCGAGGCATCCACAGGAAAGTCCGGTTAAGCAGTAGCCATCCTCATAAAGGATGAACTGCGAGATGCCATTTAAAAAAAAAAAAAAAAAAAGTACTGGGCAACACGATATGTAAAGGATGGTCACCAATCCACGGATCGCGGCAAGCATACCTTCGATCAACCCGAGCGACTGTTATTTTTGAGCCACGAGTACCTATTGTTAAAATGAGACACACTATCTGAATGGTCTTCACATGATTTGACCAAGATTTTGTCTGGACTTTAAAAGAGACTGTGATCTCTGAGTTTGTTTCGGCCTTTCTTCTCAGAATAGTCAGATAGGTAACGCCGACCTTATCTAGTTTAAAAAAATATAATTCACCTGTAAAAGTGTTTGTACAAACCTACTTACAGAAAATAAATCATTTATCACGTACACATAGTATGATACATAAGTAGTCGTCATGTTCTATTCATCGTCATGTTATGTTCTTGTAGATTTATATTAATTCAATATGACGGAGTACTTAACTGTTTATGATAATAATTACATAAAC
Source organism: Gortyna flavago (assembly GCA_963669345.1). NCBI lineage: Eukaryota > Metazoa > Arthropoda > Insecta > Lepidoptera > Noctuidae > Gortyna > Gortyna flavago. The sequence continues at coordinate 8,370,192 of OY770131.1, forward strand.
CAAGTTAATATAGTCTCTGACAGGGTTATAATAATGAATACATCAATTTACCGGTTAACATAATTACAGCACTGGGAACATTATTAATCATTTGATTAGACAGTCGGTGCTTGTAATAGTACATTTTGATACATTTATGCTATGTTGATCTGAATACTCGAGGCGGTATTATTCGCGCGAGCCGCAGGTGAGCGCGATAAGGAAGAGAATGTGTGATGATCAATGCACACGCGTTTCATACGACGCTTTTCAACACACTTGCGACGAAAAAAACAGACTTGAATGGCGCGCTGGTTTTGTTTTACCGCGCGGCTCGCTAGCGATGCGCGTGCATGTGTAAACACAGAGTACTTTTTTATATACGGAAAAATAAAGGCACTGACAAAACCTCTAAACAGCCTATAGAAAAAATATAATAAACACAAAATAATGATGGTTTAGACCACTGACCTCTATTAAACAATACAGGTTTAGACTCATCGTAGTGTTGTCGTATGTCAAATTGTAGTTTAGTTAGTATGGAATTAGAAAGTACTATTGGCATAGAGAAATATACATTAGTTCAGTGAAAATCCGGAAAAATAGAACGTCAGTCAGCGTCTCTTCCGTTCAGTTCCGGGGGTGAATTCGCAGTGGTAGAGCCCGAAATTCAAATTTTCTTACGTTTTTTGCAGTTTGCAGGTCAGTATCAGGTTGTATCTTGATCAAAATATGATTCGCGACTATAATAGATATGTATTTACAGAATTAGATTAGATTTTTGTATTCAGAATGAAATTAGCAGTACGAAAAATTGTCATGAGTGTGCGCTATGCCGAAGATGAGTGTATTTGTACCTACTTAAAATTAACTTTTTTTCAAGACATACTTATTAAAGTTATTACTTTTTAAAGGGATATTTACTACTTTAGTGAAACCAGATGGAGGTTTGTGAATTTTTAAAAGACTCAATAGCAGAGTACCAACAAACACCGATAAAAAACAAACACTCAGAAACGAAACGATCCCGCAACAAAACAAGTCGCTAAAATTCTTTTCTTTGTTGTTGAGACAATTCGATTCCCGTCAGCTGTCCTATTGTGAATTTTAAAACAATTCACAAAGGGATCCCGAGTATTCGAGTAAACCGGCAATATCTTCTGTATAAAGTGAACCACGAAACAGATGGTAGGCAACGCTTGAATAATAGAGTTCATAAGTCGGAGCAGGGGTTAGGGCCTTATCACACTGGCGATTTGGGAGTGATGTTTTCAGCGAAGCGAGCGGTCAACGCACTCTTCGCGTGTGCCAGGATATACGCTACCTGTGCGTAACGTAATTGCTGCACGTAAGTAATGAGAATAATTGTAGAATATTCTGAGGGCACAGTAAACACTAAAGATACGGTTTCCTAAAACACCTATGACCACACATAACGGCTGCAGTGACTGCTGTCATGAAAATGATGACAGCGGCAAAGATTTAAATCGTGAGATATGCCCTACAGTGTCAATAGATATTCGTGTTTCTTTTTAATTTTGACACCTCTTGCCACACAACGACGCAGCTTAAGCGGGGTTACAGCTTTGTCGCTACACACCCGCGGCATAGGTTCTACAAACGCCACGCTCTTAAAACGCCAGTGTGATAACACTCTTAGGTCAATCACTCCGCTTGTTTAGACAATCTGGATGTAAAATTAATCTGACGCCGCGAGACTATCTAATAAGGTAATACATTATGCCGTTAAGGGTTAACCTGACAGTAGAGGGGGTGAGCCACTTGATTGCATTTTTTTTAATCAAGAGGGTTTTCTTCTTTGTATTAAACTCTTTAGACTAGCTAGATTTTTTTAGGTTTTGCGTAGATGTGACGCATGTTTTCTCCCAAATTGTTGTTTTGTTTCTTTTTTTGTGTGTTTTCCGCAAATAAACGTATTTTCTTTCTTTCTAGACTCTAGGTCTTCTATAGGCCGACCGCTTAACTGAGATGTTGCCTGTAGAAGCTGCGCGGTGCGGGAGGGGTGACTGAGCTCTCGCATCACGTCAACACACCTCCGCACCGCGCTGCTACCTCAGGCAACGTCTCAGTTAAGCGGTCGGCCTATATCTCCTTTGTGTGACGTTAGGAGTGAAAAAGGGCTTTTAATTTGCTTCTACTGTATATAATTTAAAATAGTGATATTGGAGCCGTTTTTTAGGTAAAGTCTATTAAATAATCTTAATTTGGGTCTGGTAGCTAAGTAATAACAGCCGTAGATACGGGTCGATCGATCAGGTTAAGCTATGCTTGCCGCAGTTGGTCCGTGGATAGGTGACCATCTTTTCATTCCAGAACCCCTCCGTGCCTCGGAAAGCACGTTAAGCCGTTGGTCCCGGCTGTCATTCGTGGATATTTAGCAGTCGTTACGGGTCGTCAGAAGCCCGAAAGTCTAACAACTAATCTTACCAAGGATTATCGTATTACCCGGTAACTAGATTGTGGTGTAAAATGTTGGTAATCTGCTGCATCCGGTTAGAGTGGAAACTCCGGACAAACTCCGAAAACTTCAGACTCCAAAGTTTTTGGGAAAAGGCAAGGCAGATGATGATGGTGCTTTTATAACTACGTGAGTATTCACTTAACTTCTGCTTTATTCCAGTTAATTTACCGACCCAGTATGATACTCCAACCAACTAACAACTATACTCTAACAGCGTTACAACAACAACATCAATATCAAAGTGTAGTTTCCAAAGGAGTCTATTTCATCATTTTGAAGTGTTTAAAGGTTAAATTGCACATAGAATTTAGTTGGAAGGAAACTGGATCAGTTTTCAGACTGTACAAAATATAGTTTAATACGAAACTGAAACTGGAATCTTAGAATAACTTTATGTAAAAATACTCCTACTGTCAAAATCAAAACAGAAATAATTATGAGAGGTAAGCAAAACCATTTTGAGAGGTCAGCAAAAACATTTTGAGACGATATTTTATAATGAAACCCTTATCAAGTTGAGCAATTTAAAATTAATTAATTTCGAAATCTTTGATTTGTAAGCAATTAAAATTGGGTTTATAGGGTGGAGAATAATTAGCGACATATTAGGAAACACCTCGAAAATTGAGCGAAATGATACCTGGTAATCATAGTTCGTGGATAGTATTTAGGAATTTTTGACGAAATCCAATTATGACAATTATAGGTATTTTCAGGTTAGCATTTGCGGACAGCGGCGTAATCATAATATATGTGGCCATGCAGATTATGCTCTACATATACATCTACATAGTTATATTAACTGTTGAGTAGTGTTGGCCCAGTGGCAACAGCCGCGACTTACGACTTGTAGGCCGTAGGGTCGTACCCAGACAAGCGCTTTACTTTGTGTAAATTATTTCATCACCACTGCTCTCAAAAACGGTGAAGGAAAACATCGTGAAGAAACCGGCATGTCCTAGAAACAAAAATTCGAAGACATGTGACATCTAACAACACGTACTGGGTCCGCGTGGCAGATTACGGCCCTCTGCCTCTCAGCGAGAGGAGGCCTGTGTCCCAGCAGAGTGGGAAGAAAATAGGCTGATTATGATACATTAAGTGTATAACTTCCTAATTTGGAGTTGTCCTTGAACTTCCGCAGTATTAAAGCATAATTTAACTCTTAACAACATTAACAGCTCTAGAGAGGAGTTTCAGAGAGCAACTTTTAATATTTCGGCGATGTTTTCAGCTTTCAGTACCTAAGTAATTAAGATAAATTGTTTCAACTATGATAGGCTGTTAAAATGTCGGGCTACACAGATTAGCAACTTCCTATTCTATAAGCCGACACTCCGGATTAGTGTCTGATAAGTTTAATGTTGGACATTGAAGTAAATAGTTGTGAAGTTTGTTAATTCTTTAAGGGTGTTAAAGATCCTGTCAGGCGGCTAGTGTTGGTGACCTTTTGCATAAGCGGCCACGCATGTAGGTGATAGATATTTCTATGTGATCGAGTTTGCGGCAAACATAAGTCACGGGGGGCAGTGGTGGTCTGACTTACGTCTAGTAGGTCGTGGGTTTGAACCCAGCCAGACAGGCACATTACTTTGTGTAATTTAATTCAACACCACTGCTCTTAAAACGGCGAAGGAAAACATCGTGAGGAAACTGACATGTCCTAGAACCAAAAATTCGAAGACAAGTGACATCCACCAACCCGCACTCGGCCGGCGTGGTGGATTACGGCCCACTTCCTCTCACAGAGAGAGTGCCTGTTTCCCAGCAGTGGGAATTTTATAGGCTGATTATGTATAAGCCACTAGCTGTAGAGTAACTGCATGTCCACAGTTACAGTTTGACTTTGCAATGCCTTTGTTTTGTACTAGCAAGAGCGGTTTTCATAGAAAGTGTTACTCTGTCGAAGGGTTTATCGTAAAAATATTGTATGATAGTCGCTTTGTGTGTCGTTACTTGATTTAATTCTATTTTAGTCCATCGACCGGACAAAAAGGTCACGTTGTACTAAATTATGAAGGTAGTTTTGTCATAAAAAAAAATATATATACATATTTTGTAACTTTAATCCATTTTTATATACTAGCCTAGAATTTGAGGTTTCTTTTTCCTTTATAAAAATAAGATTTAAGGAACGTTCCGTTTTAAAAATAATCTCAAGTATTTAAAGTCTTTATCAGCAGTTAACCCAGGAGTCGTTTAATATTTTAGCACCTTCAAATAAACGTCAGTGAAGTAATATTTCAAGAAACTTTAAAATGAATTTGAGATTGCAACTTTTACGACTAGTCAAGTCCAAATGCTACCCAGAGATGAAGCTGCATTTTGGCACTTGTAGTGAAGGAAGTGGGGGGCGGCCCTGACTACATCGCTCTGAACATTGACAGTAGGTAGAAGATTACGTACATTTACTAGATACGTGCCCATCAGTGATTACATCAGTTGATTGATAGTTGATTGTTACCAGTGTTTACAGTGATTACGTAATAAAAATATGAATGCCAATTGAAACTAAGTAGAACCAACTTTTATTTATTTATTACAACTTTATTCACAAGTAAAAATGACTATACAAAGGCGGACTTAATGCCTTAGGAATTTTTTAGTACCTACCTACTCGTCGTCAAATATATACTTTGGAAAGGATCTCTTTAACTTTTTGGAAATCAGTTTGAATCCGTTATCTACTTCAAACTTGAAATAATAATTTCGAATGTCTCAATTACCGCCAAAGATATTAACTTAAATAGTTCACTGATCCTGAATAACAAGACTGTTTGTCATTCAATTTGAAAGATAAGTTAAATTCTGATTACTTAGGTCAAACTTACTTCGTCAATACTTTACGTAAGAAGTTACGAAAGCAAAAAGTTTTCGGCCCCCACGGATAGAAATTGGAAACTACGTTAACCAATTTAAACTACGTTAGCAAATTGGATTCTATGAATTGAAATGTACCCAAAGAAATATGAAAATGTAAAACGCGATTATTAAAAATAGTCAGTGAAAAATAGTCAAATGCATTCGCTGGGTTTTTCTGAGAATGCATGTAGGTTTTAATCTAACAAAGACTTTGTTGGATATGCAGGGCAATTCTATTCGCCCCTTTTTGCTGGATGTTCATTTGTATTTCTACTTCTACCTGTTCGACGCGGTATATTTTTCAGCAACTGACTTTTCTTCCAATAATTAAATGAATTTTGAAAAAATGAAATAAAAAAATTATGACCAGTCTAACTAGAAAAAAAATTTGTGTAACCGCAGAGGTCATGCTGCACTATGTATGACCGCTACCGTACATATAATATATCTATACATATTATAAATGAACGTCGCTTTTCATCTGTGTAGTTTCCACCATCATTTAGAAGATTAATTCCGGCAGGTTTTTGTGTCATTAATTTTACACTTACACATATTAAATAAAGAAATGTCAATGTTTTGTCAAGTCGAAGAAACCGTGCAAAGCTAGGGTGGCTCGCTAGATGATTTTAAATCAAAGTATATTATAACTTAAACTGATATTTTCAAGCCCTCAGTTATTTCAGTCTTCTCTTGTTTGACATGTCTCACCATACATACGACGTCACATCCTGCACGGATGGTACGTAATCTAAAGGAGAATGGGTTGTTAGGCTTTAGGGTAGAAACCCATACTTCGTGTATGGGTTACTGCCCTGAGGCCCAATTGCCGTAAGATATATACCAACGGAAAGACCTTTCCAAGGGGGGGGAACCTTTCCTAAAAACACGAATTTTTCCAATTGTAAGTAATTTTGGGGTCAATGTTATTTTCGATAATACTTAATTACTCACATTTAGAGTTCTGTAGCTCCTCACTGACTAACAATAGAGAGAAGTTGTTACATCAAGAAATATTTCCCTTGAAGAGATCTTTCCATTGGCATGTTGTATAGTGTCCGTTTATAGGTTTAAAAGATGATGTTCGCAAGGCACAGAATTAATGAACGTTGATTATTTGACGAAATACCAGAATTTTAATAATAATTACTCTCATTTAGAGCCCTGTAGTTCCTTACGTACTAACAATCAAGAGAAGTCAGCACACTAAGAAATTTATTCTCCTTGACGAGATCTTTCCATTAGTATATAAATCTTAAACGCTATTGGGCTTCAGGACAGATTCGTCCAATCTCCTTTTATCAGTTAAATAAAATCTACACGGAAATAGGATTGCTGATGGCATTTCATTGCTTACATTTAATATCAGATTTTAATTATTTTGATGAAAAACGTGTTTTATCAGGATTAAAATGTATGGTCCCCTATTTACAAAGTCCTAAAAATAAAGTCATCGCCTGTAGGTATAAACAACTATTAATAAAGGCATGACAAGACATTTTATTAAACACTTTTCTAATTGAATGCTTATTGTTACAGTTGATTAGCATGTGTAGAAAAACAACACGCAATACAGTGAAGGGAATTTATTAATTAAAAATAATTGAGTTTTGAAGGCATTCTTTGCGTCTAGCGTGGGCGTTTATCGAACGTTTACGCTGCGCTCATTACGCGACGAAGTTTCTTTACGCTATCGAAGCGTCTACGTCAAATGGGAAGGCCCTTTGTACAGACAAGTTTTTCTTGCCGTGAAAAACTACGGTTTATTCGCTGTGTGCAGCACGGTTGTCAGTGTTGTATGGATCACTGTGGAAGCTTGTTGACGTTTTTGTTACGGTGCGGTTTATACGCCGTACGGTATAGAAACCGTGCCATGTACAAAGGGCCTTAATGTCTATCCATTGCGAGTACAGGGCTCCTGAACAGACTATGCCCGATCTGCTAAAGTGCAAGTGTCCCAAATGTCCTCTGGCTCTGAGGTCACAGTAAACGTGGCGACCTACTGGTCCCAAACGGTATAAGTAACATGATGTACCGTCGAAAGGAAAAGATGACGAAGACCTTAAATGTTGCTCGAATAAAATAATACTACTAAGGCCTGATTTTACCAAAGTCAGATAGATATGTTTTATCCGTGGAATTAAATTGACGTCTGAAAGTTCTAGTATGGAAAAATTTACAAAAAATTATAAGTTATTCTCAGTATAAGATTTTAGGTAAGTATAAAAGTTTAGTGAAATTCGTTCTAAAAATTAAAATCCTATCTTTTCAATAAATCATGTTACAAAATGTAACTGTTCTGTGATTACGATAATTTAACACAATAATACTATTCCGACAAAGTGGTAAACAACCGGAAAATGGAATGTTGACATTTCGGGACATTTTTCTTTTTATGTATTCAGAGTCTTTTGTATAAATGAATTTTCATTGTGCTCTTTATGAGTTTATGGTATAATAACTCTTGAAGGTACAACAATTTTGCACTTAGTGTACATTGTAACACCTAAGTCAGGAATAATGTAAACAAAAACAACCCAGACAATTTGAAATATTTTAATTACTTGCACATTTCAAAGTTGCAAAGGGCGAAAACTAGTAGCAACTTTCTTCACCTATTTAAAACGATACATGTCTAAAGAAACAAAGATAAAACCGATAAATCTAACCATTTCCTGGCTGTACGCCGACCGGATTTACCTAAATTTGGATTTATTACAAAACATATATACATAAACAGCCTATAATGTTCCCACTGCTGGGACACAAACCTCCGCTCTTCGAGTGGAGAGTGGGTTCTAATCTGCCACGCGGGCCCAGTGCAGATTAGTAGATGTCACCTGTTTTAGATTTTTTTGGTTCTTAGACATACCGGTTTCCTCACGATGTTTTCCTTCAACGTTTTGAGAGAAGTGCGTTCGAACCCATGACTCTTAGGTCGGGGTAAGTACCACTGGGCCACCACTGCTCCTTTGGATTTATTAAAACGCATAAACCCTTTACATGGGCAATTTAGAAAAGGTAAACATGATTAGGTACACACTAAAAGACTAGTTACTACTGACAGCTGTAGTACTTTCAAAACAACAGTAATGCAGAAAAACTAATAAGAAACATCATTTACAAACTATTTCTGTTGCTAATATTAGCGAGGAAACTTATTTACCGACTTTGTCTGCGCCGAGTTTCAGACGAATCGACTTAGCTGGAATGGCAGCTGGCTTCGATAAATTTCTTTTGCAAATTGAATCCTTCACACGTGTTTGCAGTTGTTTGAGAAAAACGTGGTGTACAAAAGCCATTTTGACACAAAGAAATTTCTACTTGTAAGTTCGAAATGTGCTTTTGAGTTTATGATAGCTTTAGGTATCTACTTTTCTAAGAGCAATAAGTTAAACACTTAAAGTTATCCTACTCAAACGATTTTTATGCAAACTTCCACCTTTTAAAACACAGGTAGTAAATTATTTCAACGATCGAAAGCAAGGATGCACCAAAGCAAAGTCCAAAGCAGTTCCCTATAGCGACGACTAAATCCAGCGTAGTGCGCGCGACCTGCCGCGTCACCCGCTGGTACGGTCTGTTGTTCAGGATAAACCTGGCAGGCTTAACTTTTAATTCCTTCTCAGGCTCCAGCAATTTCTTCGACACCACATTGTAATCCGGCTCCGTACACGAAGGCAAACATTCGCAATTCAAGCCCGTTTCGTTCGTGCCCGGAACCTGCAGCTTTCTTAGTGTTTTGTAATGTTTCGTCAAACACGTTAATCCCTCCAAGCCGCAATATCGATCTTTGTATTCGACCGGAGATAAGTGGTGTGTGCAGTTACACAGATTCAGTTGGGCCTCTATGCGACATTGAATAATACACACAGAGTAGCTGTATTGCTGGAAAGCAATATAGCTCTCTGGAACTTCGTCAGGGAATCTACATTGACGTATCTCGGGAGCGATCAGAGGTACTTCCGGCTCATTCACCACATCCATAATTGAAAACCTCACAGTGGCTTCTGCTCCGTATAGCGTCGTTATTCTTCGATCATATTCCATATTCCAAAAGGGTATGTCTTCAGGTGAATGAATGAATGACTCGAAATCTTGTGATAGAGTTATTTCGAGAACGCCCGCCTCAGTGTTTTTTGCGAGAGCGGACGTGGAAAACATTTTGTGATTTCCACCGACGTGCTTGTTGTTAATCGTGTAACATCTCCCGTACTCTGTTTGCAGAGGTTTGAAATATTTACAACAGTTAATCTCTCGGCCATTCCACTTACATGATATAAAAAGGAATTTGCAGGAAGTGCGGAATTTCGAGACAATTTCAGAATAGTCACGTGAGCACAAGGTTGTATTTTGGCAGGATGATGTGCAACTGAAGCATGTTCCACTGAAGAATATTATTTCTGCGAGGAAACGATCATACTTTTGGCCGTCGCGAATGTCGAATAACTTGCTGAGTGTCCAAAGTTTCTCAATATTGGCAATCTCGCAGACGGTGACTGACGCAAATGTTGTGTTCCAGTCGAGGTAATCAGTGCGCGTTGTGAAACGTATGGTGTTCTCTTGGTAGTTATCATAGTACTTGCGTATTGTAGCCACGGCGATGATCCACACGTGAATGTAAATGACGAAGTAGATGAATCGGTACACGAAGTGCACATCCTTGCGGACGAGATAACTGGGCCCGTGAATAGTAAGATTTTTACAAGTATATTTCATTCTATGATAGAACAACAGAATGTGTTCCTTGATTTTACTGAATATTTTCATTTTGTGAAGGTTTTATGTGGTCTAAACAGAAATGTAATCAAAGTCCGAATGGAAGGTTGGAAATAGGGCCGTTATTTATATAATGCACGGATTTAACGATCACACGAAAGGAATCCATTTGCTTAATGCTTTAGATGTGGTAACGTATAACGGTGTAACGTTAATTAATGTCATGTAATAGAAGTAAGGGTACGAACACAAAATTATAAAATATGAACGCTGAAAAAATATTTAAAACCACTGTTTGTGGTTACAAACATATCACTTTGTACGGTACTCGTCATGTTGAAATTATCATATAATTATTATTTATTTATTTGTTTTAAGTTCAAAGAATGCACAAAAATCATAAAACTAAGCCCCACAAAACCGTAGTAATGGTTTGACTGTGGGGCCTGTCGAGTCTTTATATTAAACACAACTTAAACTTCGTACCTAAGACGTAGCACTTTCACACATATCTAAATAATATCGTTTTAATTTATATATTAAATCTGTTTTTATTAGTTTCACTCCTTATGTCAGCCGGCACACTATTCAATAGATATGGTATTCATTTTTAGGGTTCCGTACCTCAAAAGGAAAATACGGAACCCTTATAGGATCACTCGTGTGTCTGTCTGTCTGTCTGTCCGTCTGTCACAGCCAATTTGCTCCGAATCTTATGGACCGATTAAGTTGAAATTTGGTACACATATGAATCTTTGTGACCCAAACACAGACGTGTAACGTAAATAAATGAGTTTTGAAAATGGGAGTCATTTTTGAGGGGTAAACAATTAAAAAAAAAATGTTTTGCAATCTGTACCGTGTGACATATCAAATGAAAGGGCTTACCGTGAGGAACTCAAATATATTTTCATAATTTTAAAGTAAATTGTATTAAAGTTATTTAAGACAATAGACGGAAATTTACCATCCCCCTCCCCCTTATCTTCGAAACTACTGAGCCTAAAATTTTGAAAAAAATACAGAAAATAGTTCTATACCTAAAGATTACAGGAAAATTAATAAGAAGTCTATGATCTTGAAACAACATGGTAAATCTCTCAATATTGTGCGTACAAACTTACATTTTCAGTTGGAATGTATGGGAGAACATGTTTTTTAACTACAATGTTAAGTTTGTTCTTGGGATAAATTCATTCCAATTACGGAACCCTTCATTGTGCGTGGTCCGATACGTACTTGGCCGTTTTTTTTAAATTGGTGACTCTGCGACTCTGAATGTTCGGCACTGATCCCATAAATGTATACATTTTATTGTAATTTATTTAATGTTTTTTTAAAGTAAATATATTCATAATTATGGGCTTTAGGAATCCCCCACACGGATAGCTTCAATTAGCCCCACTACAATTTAGCACGTGTCGGGAATGATTTAAGTCGCAAGGCATTGTTGCCCATAACCGTCCCATAACCGTAAAATATAAACAAGAGAGTAGTTAGTAGGTACCTACCTTTCTTTATAATCTGTAGTTCTTTATTTCATAAACATTACAATTATTTGTAATGTACAATATAATAACTATTTAATCCTAATTAAATGACTAACTAACCCAATATACAAATAAATACAAAAAAACCGTCCGCATCGCTGTCATCCAGAAATGTGCCCAGAAGACTGGCAGCATTGCCTTGTTGAATGGTAATGCCAACTAATTCTTTGGCCAAAGAATGTATAATCTTAATTTTCTCGATTTCTTTTCCAGTATCAAGTAATAATATAAGGCATACCTTATGAGGTATGCCTTTTATTATAAACTACCTATCTCATCGTTCTGAAAAGTCTTTCGATTTCACAAAGGGCGCATAGACCGAGATGACATAAAGAAACATTAGTGTGGAATTGTCCCAACCTAGATAAAAGGTTGGACACAAAGTGTACATTTAGGTTAAATGTTCCAACCGAGGATAATGGAACTTGATTATGTATTGTCTTGAAATATAAAATACGAAGTAATTGAAAGGTTTTAACTTCGACCCATATTCGATTATTACATTCTGTGGTAGGTATATAAATGTACGAGGAATTTAATCCATTTGCAGCCTTTATTAATACAACTGAGGGTTTCTAGTATTATCCGCAACGGTCCGTTCCACCGGTGATCCCGAATTCTCCATACCTACCTACGAACCGAGGACGGCCACCGCGTGGTTTTAATCGGTGGAAGTCCGACCTTAATGATTACTCCACCTCAATTTCAACACGAAAAATGTAAAAAAAACTAGCTGCGCCCGCGAATTCGTTCGCGTAAATTACAGAAAGCAAATTTGATTTCATGGGTGTTAATTTTTTTGCGGGGAACCCTAATTCTTTTTCTAAAATAAAAGTAAGCCCAGTAATTAAAAATAAGTACTCCATAAAATATCAGCTATCTATGGCTATCTGCCAGTGAAAGTCCCGTCAAAATCAATAGACAGACAAATTTATTTTTTTGTTCTAAGTAGGTACCGGTTGTAGGTACTTTAATAATAATATTCATTTAGTAAAAAGCTTGTTGACATTAGAAACAGACACTTTTTAAAATTTTATTTATTTCTAAAGATTAAAGAGTATAATTAAATATCTAATGGTGATAAAAGATGCTGGCTTCTCGCCATTTTACATTATCTACGTGTACTGGAAATACATACGTTCTTACTTTTTTTATGAAAACTAATTACGTGCTAACACACACTAACACGTATTTGCGTGCTACAACATCGCATTTTTAAAACACTAATGTACTTACGTTGTAGAGTGAAAAATTTATTTTAAAAGGAACCCTGAATGCATTGTTGGGAGAATTAATTTAAGAGAATTATGATGGTGGAACGAGCTTAATCCTGAAGTAGTTCTGCCAGATTATGATAGGATTGGAACTAGTATATCTCCAGCTCCAATGTCACCGTAGTAATTAGATTTCCTCGCTCGAATCAGTTGGTTTCATTTAGACTGTTAGACGAACCTTCATGATAATTAATATGTATGAGTTTTGGAGACTTGCGAGTACCTATCTATTTTGAGTTTGTAAACGATTCCTAATTGATGAAAGAAAATACTCGAGTTTTCTTTGAATGACGTCGGCGACGCCTACTTGCTTGGATATTCGAAAATAAGGTGTCGTTTTCAATAATTCCTACACCCACTTTGACGTAAATAAATTAAACTTCAAAGTGGGGTGTAGGTACCTACACCCACTTAATAAAGCAATAAATGCTATTAGAAAGTCGCAAATTTATCTCGCAAAGGAAAAGTATCTAAACAACACTACCGAATTGGGGCATTGTAATGATAGCGTATGTATGTAAATAAATAAATAAAATAGACAATTTGCAAAAGCTCTGTATAAAATCATTTGATTTAACGACATGGGAACGTGTGTGTAGAATGTGTGCTCACAAAATGGTTATACGTAATTCTAAACATCGTCAAGCGTGTTCACAAAATTCTATCATGAAATCCAATTACTGTAGGATTTACCGGCTTAGTTTTTTGTCATCCCATGTGCCGAGACACTTGGGTAGTCCAAATTATGAAAACAAAAATATGGTGATATTTACTTTACGTCTTCGTTTTAAAATTGAATATGAGGTAATTTTATGTTTATTTTATTTTCCTTGTTGCGTTTAGGTTCTACCGACACGTGTACTGCTCATGTTATATTACTCGATCCGTGCATTGCTGACGCTATACACTTCACATAAATAATAATAAATTATTTATTTTTGACCAAACACTTGTACACATTTCATAAACTTGCCAAACTGCGTAACAGTTTGTCGGCAGGATTAGCGCTCGTCTTAAAACATTTCGTATCAACAATCTGATTACATTACATTGATCCGTGCATGCTGACGCACTCACTTAACACTACGAATTTACTCCCTGACGGGTTGGGTAGGAACATTTACATGATCGTAAATTTAAACCAGCTTGACGAATACTGGGTTCCCGGGATCGAGGCGACCACTTTCGCTTTTCACTTTACCGTCTACAACCAAACGAGCATCTTCCTGCAAAGTGTAACCTTCCATAGTGTACTTAGAAGTCCCTGATTCGTCTTCGGACACAAGTGAGAAGATGTAAGTCCGACCTGGTAAATTAAGGCTACCTTGACGGAACGGCAGTACCTAGGGTGTGATTGTGGAGCTATGTCGCAAACCATGTCCGCCCCTTATCCTGCCCTCTGTGTCCAAAACATGCAATCAAGGTGACTACTCTACCACCGATGACGCCGTGGAAGTAGAAACATTTTGGGCCAACAAGATCTAAGTACAGTCGTGCCAGCGGCGTCACAAAGAAGAACAACCACTTTCGAACGGGCCCGTATCTTCGTTGATAGACTTAAAGAGACCCCTGTAAATGCTCTGAAGAATCATTCTTAACAAGAATAAAGTGTGCGGTTATGTCAACAAGAGCTTTTAATCTCCTCATCCCGGTTGTGTTGGTTATTCGCGTGATACCTAGGAATTATTAAAATATTTATTGCTTTTTTTATGTCTGGCGTAAATTTGGTCATATTATTATATGCGGTTTTTCATTAAAACTGAGTCGGTTTTGTTATTGCAAATCAATATGATTAAAACATTTTACATCCTTCCATTTGAATTTGTTTATGCGTCTCTTTGTGAGGTTAATTCACCGAACCAGCTGTTGAACCTTTCATTTCGTAATTAAATGTGGTTCCTACCTACTAATTAATTTCTGCCAACATTTCCTCAAAGAGAGGAAATGGGCAGGACTTACAGCAATCACACTTAGAAATTCCGATGAAACTTTGAACGATTTGGGGCTAAGATATAATTATATTCCCATCTGAGTCAGTAATTATCACAATGGTGTTGGATTTGATGCTAATCCTAGTGCTGTCTCTTTCACTCGTACTTGAAGCTCCTTAGAAACCTCAACGTCAGTGGTAAGGTGTCAACCGCATCTCCCTACTGACTGTAAACCGAGACGTTAACACGCGCGTACAATAAACATCAGCCTGTATAAGGATTACCATACAAACACAATATGTTGTGACGTATGCGTATGAAGGGTAACCACAACAGCTAGCTGTCAGTTACAACTGACTGGATGAGACGAATTTGTAATATGTAGTGTAAACACGGTTGTGGCTTTATGGCGAAAGCCTAAGGGAAGCTCACGAAATTCAAATTTTCTTACGTTTTTTTGCAATTTTCAGGTTGTAATTTGATCTAAACATGATTCGCGGTCGTATCAAATATTTGTTTATAGAAATAATAGGTATTTTTATAGGATAGTTTATAACCTGGATTAACACAATCCAGGTTAGTAACTAACTGTGTGCCAAATTTCATCCAAATCCGTTCTGCCGTTTTTGCGCCAATCCAGAACGTATTTCTGTTTGTCAGGATGTACCAGACAAACAGACAAATGCACATAAATTCTAAAACCGCCTAGTAATTTATTATTTTTGACGTGATAACGTCTTATAAATCGATGAACGCCGGCTGCACGCACGAAAAAGCATGACTCATTGTCACGTTACGCCTGAGCCGAGCATGCAAGTGAGAGCGCGGAACAAACGATAGAGAGGCACGATCGGCCTAAGCGTTCGGCTTGTGACGCATCTATCTCTTATGACGTTATCACGTAAAATGATCGTCCGTGAACCGACTTTACAGACAACCATTTTTTTTTGTTTTATATTCCATATACACACGGCTACACATCAAGCTATACATTCCAGTTTTAGTTGACCTCGCTTTGTATAGGTTTTTCGCACAATCAGAAGTCAGCTTATATTGGTTTTGTATGGCTTGATGTGTAGCCGTGCGTACAGTCTTGACTTCGTTAGTATTTTATTATATGTAGGTATAGGCTATTACAGGGTATTGTGCAATCACTATGTTTTCAAAATACCTACTTTCCGTACTTTTTAACAACAACAAAAAACACAAGTAAATTTGTAGGTACTATTACTAGCAGATAATATCTCTAGTTATCATAAAAAGCTGTACATTGCTTTCAGAATAGTCATACTAAAAAGCCATGTGCACACAATTAAAAATACATGAACAGAGTGAACCGTGCATAAAAGAGAACACAGTCAGTGTCCTGAACCATAGTGACCTACTTCCAGATGACGCACCTAGTGAGTATTAACAAGGAGGCTTTTATATTATATTCTATCTTTCCTTCAAATTGACACTGTCCTCCCGTAACTGTAGGTAATTTGAAAACATTGCAAAGGCCAATTATTTTTAAAAGAGTAACCGTGGAGTTTCTTGCCGGCTCTTCTCCTGATACAACAAATAGGAACTGTGCACCTGACTTCTGACGTTTCATAAGTACATAAACCTACATGGTTTATGTAAACTAACATATTTTGATTTCGACCATGACAAAAATTATGAATAAAGCCTACTAGAATCTGTACAATCTATTCAGGATGGCAGGAACATCGACGCGTAAACTGAAACCATGAATTCAGCTTATAATTGTAGACCCTCCCTAGCGCAGAAATTTTTAGTCGGTTATCAAAAAAAAAAAATCTGTACGGATTTTTTTTTAACCGACGAACAATTTCAACTGATGGGGTTTCATTCAAAATCATGTACTGAATCCATGGTAACAGGTTGCGCGTCGATGTTGTATATAGTTGAAAAAATACTCAGTTAGCAAGGTACACGGTACGGTCAGGTGCAAGGTAGGTAGGGGGGCTTATATTTCACTAGGACACCATGATGGCGCAACCATGGATGCCCTGCCAGCAAAATATATACAGCTTTATGGTGAGTATCACACCAGGCGTCTAATCGGATGCGCAACCAGCATACATTTTTGGCAGTGCGACCATGGTTGCGCCGCCATTGGTATCTTAGTGAGAAAGGGCCCTTTTTTTTTTTTTTTTAACTATGGCATCTCACAGTTCATCCTTTATGAGGATGGCTACTGCTTAACCGGACTTTCCTGTGGATGCCTCGAATTAAGGCCTCCAGCCAGGGCATACAATAACTTAAAAAACTAAGCGACAGCGCTAAGGGTAACCCCCTGCGGGGTTCGGACCTCGGCTCAGGGCGTCGCTGGAAGAGGACAGCAAGGGACAGGCTGGATCGGTATTATTATTAGTGTTTAGGGGCGAATTTAAAACTACAGGCTCAGCTGCGCGGGCTGGCTCGAGCAAGGGTCGGGGCGGGCACGGTGATGGTGCGGGACGTCGCGACGGGCCTCGGCGGCGAGGACGGAAGGACGGATGTCTGAGCTTGTGTTTGTGTTGTCGACTGAGAGTACTCGTGGCCTTACTGCTCTCCTGGAGGAGGGTAGTGGCGTCGTCCGGGATAGTGAGGGTATGCCTTGGTCGGCGAATCCTACTTATGCGGGAGGGAGTGTATCGGGAGGCCGCCGCAATCAGGGGATTGGGGTGCTTTATGGCAGAGTCAAAGAAGCGCTTGGAGAGGCGTTTCATGAACTGCTGGATGGTGGGGAGTCTGAGATCTAGATGCAGATTCACATTTCGGACATAGAAGGGGGCTCCCGTGACCTTTCGGAGGAAACGGTTCTGGAGGGTTTGCATTTTATGCAGAAATCGCGGCTTGGCGTGTGCGAAGACTACGCAAGCATAGGTCATGATGGGACGGATGACCGCGGTGTAGAGGCGCAATTTGCACTTGAGTGACAATTTGCTGCGGGCAGTTATCATGGAGTGGAGCCTACCGAGAGCGAAAGAGGCGCGCGAACGCGCCGTCTTTATGTGCTCGTTGAAGGTGAGGTTGTGGTCTAGGATGACACCTAAGTATTTGGCTCGCTTTCCCCAGGGGATCGGCTTGCCATACATAGAGATCGGGCGCGGGAGGGGGGGGGGGTAGTTTGCGCGGTTTCGAGAAGATGACCGCCTGACTCTTATCGGGGTTGACCTCGATTCTCTATTTCCGGAACCAATCGCTCAAGGCGCTTGCGGAGGTTTGGAGGTTTCGAGCTATGGATGACTGGTTGACACCCGAGCAGTATATGGCAGTGTCGTCGGCGAAGAGCGCCAACTGTGCCTTTTTACTGTTCGGGATGTCACTAGTGAACAGGGTGAAAATGAGGGGAGACAGAACGGAACCCTGGGGGACTCCGGCGCGGATGGGGTGAGGGGGAGAGAGAGCGCCCTCGATACGGTAGCGGAAAGTGCGGTCCGACAGAAAATCTCGTAAGATGAGCACGAGACGGTCTGGCACACCTAGCAGGTACAGCTTATATAATAAGCCATTGTGCCAGACCTTGTCGAACGCCTTCGCTATATCGAAGAACAGGACGCCTGTCGAAGCACCTCGCTGAAAAGCAGCGCTAATGTGCTCGACTATGCGGTGGAGCTGGTGGATGCACGAATGCTTCGTGCGAAAACCGAACTGTTCGGGGGGGATGAGGCTCTTTGCTTCGGCATAGTCTTTGAGAGATAGGGCCCTCAGCGGGGCACCTTTAAGTACACACTGACTTTATAGCACCCTTTAGCTTATCAAATTATGGCGTTTTTTTTTGTTTTGTGTTACACCTATACACCTATGCACATACTAATTTCCCCTACATACAAAAGACAACAATTAATTTAATCTGCATAGCAGAAAAAACTATGGTTCAATAATAAAGCTTAGAACCTCTTTCGCAACTCAAAACAATATTTTGATGAAAGTTAGTTCAACTAAAAGTTCATTACGGTTCATTCATCATCATTATCATATCTGCTAGATAACTTTTACCTCCTCATCAATTATGATGCATTACGCCATGATCTAAAATAATATAGGTAGATATTATGTATGCATAATATTTTGTAAAATGTAAATACTGGTATTCAGCTGCATCCGGTTAGACTGGAAGCCGACCCCAACATAGTTGGGAAAAGGCTAGGCAGATGATGATGAATATTTTGTAAAATGGTTTTAGCCTGGCCCGAGGCCTTGTAATTACTGCGAACTATGATTGTCATTGCAATCGCGTCACCAACGACAGTTATAATTTATATTAAACTTAAATAATTATAAAATGGACACCAAGCTGACTTTTGAAATTCTTAGTCTTGTTCGAGCTTTCCGAAAGCTAGTCACGTTTACGTTAGCTACCTAAGTTTACCAACGTGTTAGTAAGAGAGTTACAACAGTTTCACTCGGTTGAGAGAATAAAGGTCAAAGAAACAGGACAGGACCAAGGAGGAAGGGCAGGACCATGAAAATATTTACACAAATTCCCAAGTAAAGCCGTAATAAAAAATTGGTTCATTCCAAAGTTTGCAATTCATTATTCAACCGCGATGCTAAACTGACAACTTTATTACTAGTTCGCGGCGGCTGAGCACTGCATTATTAAGGCATGGCCGACTCCATTTACCTATGTAATGTTCCGTGGAAAATGTTTGCGTATGTTAAAATAGCACAGCTATTCTGTTGTTCACATGTTATGGCAAACTGTTTTAAATTAACAGGAACGCCAAACGTCAGTGCACATATTCCTACAATCACACATACCTAATCTGGTTGAAATAAAGCGCATCCAGCGGATTTCAGCGGATTTTAAATAAGTTATGTCTCCAGGTACAATCTAGGACGACTACATTTGTTAATTTATTCAGCGCTTTTTCCGCTTCCTTTTTGTATGTAATCAGTCGGTTGGACATATCAATATCCAGTTGAATGCTTCTGGTGCTTTGTATGTAAAAAAGACAAACCGGTCATTGTTTGTTTAAAAAAATGCCCAGGTTTCTCAACATGCATAGGTATTATTGCATTGGCAAATTACAAAATGTAAAAAAAAAATTATGCATCAAAATTGAAATCTCAAGGTACGAAGTTACTGTTTTGGACATAATTTCAGCGATAACATCACAATACTTCTCTGAAAATTATCCTTGTGTTAATCATCTTTTGTTTTACTTAGGAAAGTTGTCTCCTAATTTCTCTATTCCCATACGTAGAGACATAAGTTACAGAGGTCAAAGTACAGGTCCCAAGTTTTGTGTCCAGGGATGTATTCAACAAAGTAAACTTTCATCAAATATTTATTAGGCCTCAGGGGGAACTACTTAAACGGATCAAGAAGTAGATCAGAAAAATTATAAATTCTCATTAGGTGGGTATTTAAAAGTAAATTGCCAGAATTTCCACGTTCCGCACCCTAATTTACGAAGGCAACATCGCTGTCTCTGTTATTTATGAGACACGTAAACTTCTAGATAGCAATATAAGTTAAGTGTGTGATAGCCGAGAGGATGTGCTAGTAAAAGTAACAAGTGGGGCTGCTTGATTGTTAATATGATTTGCAAACGGGCAGCGCTCGCAGCAATTTTGTGTGGGATGGAAAATCCAATTCTTTTCTGTTTTTATAGATATCATTTTCATACTAAGCCGTATGTGGTTTGTAGATTTTAGTAATTTATTTATTTCTTGGATCGCCAAAACTTGTATTTAATTGTGTAGCCCCACAATTAAATACAAGTTAACATAAACAGAGACAAATACAAGTGTGCGCCTGCAATTACAGGAGACCACATCATTTACTTTTTATCTAGGTAGGTACAAGTTTGACATGGCAAGGACGAAAATATTCAAAAAAATCAAAATAAAATACATGAAAATCATAAAAATTTAATTATATTTTTAGTAAATAATACCTACTTACAATGTTATTAATGAAAATTAAATGTCAAACATTTATCATCTGATCCCATGTTTCATTCATTTATAAAATGACGCGTACTAACTAATAACCCACAGACAAGTGGTAATAAACGAGAACATTTCAGAAAAACTGTGCAATTTTTCACCTCGCACTGGAACTTCACCGCAGAGGCTTTTATTCCCATCGCCGGAAATGAATGGATGGCATCAAACGGGAAATACTTCCCAAAAAGCGGTAGTGTAACAAAGTGTTTTGCTCTTTGTAGTAAGGAAGATAATCCCGTGGCGAGACCGCCGCGTTGCGGCCGACCTACAAATAGCATTGCTAGCCCGAGCAACGGGATTCAACCAGCAAATTGAGACGGCCGTATTCAGCTCATAAAATTAATATGCCAACTCGGTACGGTACAGGCAGCCGCAGATAGATGTAAACATAGACAAAAAATCATTAAAATGTCCACAATCTCATATGCACACTGAGTAGGTACTTAATTGTAGTTACCACATTGATACAGTATTTTGGAACACAAATTGTGGTTAGTCAAATGAATTCTTCTCAAATACCTACCTACATATTTTTGCTGAGTGTACAGCATTAAAAATATAGCTCATCAAGTTATACCAACAACTTCGACATTATGGCGTGTCATCTCTATCACTAACCTGCGTATGACCTGCGTGATAGTCTCTGGTCTACAGCCCGATATCAAATATAAATTGAGATAATAAAAACTATGCGACACTAGTGTGTCATATTAACATCGAGTACTTTACATAATTTTCTTTGATTTCCTCTAGAGCCCCTGATTTATTGAAATACTTTCTCATCAGCCTTGTATTTACGGAACGTCGCTATTAACGTGCCGAACCTTTACCGGCGTTTATATATCGTTAGCGTCTTTCGAAGTTAAGGCACGATCTCTGGCTCCGGAAGCGTAAACGTGCGTTTAGCTTGAGAAGTCCTCGGAAATAGGATAGAATCAAAGATTTTGGTTTTTGCTTAAATATTTCGAGAATTTGATGTTTAATTAATAAATATAAAAATAATATTATTAAGTTAGGAAGTTAAAACTCGAAACCTCCAAAAACAGTGTTTACTAAAACTATAATTTAGGAACTAAATTGTTACATAACTTTCGTACCTATATGACTTTCCACGAAAGTCTAAAGTCAAAACAACGCGTCGGATGTTCATTGCGGCCTTTTGGTTTGATGTCACCTGCCAGCCCCGGGGCATTTGCGTGAGCCAGAGATATGTAACCCACAAAAAAAAGTACATAAAGGGAGTAAGCCTGCGAATGATTCTAGTTTGACGTTGGAACGTGTTCCGATGTGACGGTTTCACACTATACGGGAGAACTCAAATAATAGGCCTTCATTTGTGAAACAGACATGGCTCGTGAAATACTGACATTGTTCCACTCTGAAATGCGAAATAAAAAAGGTACTTACATTGCAGACTACTTCACTTATGGTAGGTTCAGATGTTGATCGTTTTCTCGTGTATCGGAACAGTACCAGTGAACAATTTGTAGGTAATTCGTGAAAGTTCTCGATTTTCGCTGTAACTTTCCGTGTTGCGTATTGGGACATTCTTACTTATTCGTTAAGAAACTTTTTAATTTGTGTTGATAAAAATCTTTCTCTGAATTCAATGTAATAAGTACCCATACTTTACGAGTACGCCTCGAAGTTTTTCGGCAGTCGAATGTTTTATTGGTGATACGAATGGCGACTTCCTTTGCGCGAAGTAGGTGCTTACATAAACTGGTCATTCCCTTCTCAGACGATATGGCAAGTTTATAGCTTACTGCTGCCACGTACGGCTTTATCAAAATAGAATTAATAGGTAATCAAATATTCATGGTATGGTAAGGTCAGGATATATTGTATTATTCAGCTCAGCACATACAGTATTATCTAGTCCACGTTGCATGGGAATTATCCAATGTGTATTCAATATATATCACAATGCAAAGTCAAACTGACGGGCTGCTGCAGTGAAATTTAATTAATAGATCATAAATGAATTGTCTAGGAGTATTTCACTGTGGAACAATGAAATGTTTTACGTATTTCGCTGGTTTGCATTTAACCTAGATCGCTGGTTAATATAATTCTTATAACGTAACAATAGCTGTGAAGAATTATGCTGCTCACTCACCTGTTTTGACAAGTTTGAATGTAACTTGTTGTTGGTTCTTGAGCTGCTCGTTATGTGTTGGGTGCGTGAGTTCTCGCAACGCCATCTCGACGGACGGCTGCTGCTGCATGGTGAAAGGACGCGGCAGCGTCGGCTCTATCGCTCGACTCAGCCTACGCAAGAAACTAACTTTCTTCGACTTAGAATTCGGACCTGCGAAAAACAGAGTAAATTGAGAGTTAAATCACATGCAGCACAAGTTTCTGAAAGTTATGAATTAATCAATTCAACAACCCTCACACTGTTATGTAAAACCTAATGGGCGTGATACGTGCCTAGTGAAGCATTAATGCTGTTATTTCGCCAAGTAAACATGCTAAATTAATGTGACGACACGGGTTAGTCGGATGATCACGCGTTCTCAAACTCAAACCGCACTCTCATTCAGAACCTTCAGTAGACGAACGTTGTGGTGTTGGTGTCGGAGGCGTGGAAGTGCGAGCGGAGTTCGCGAGCGAGCTCGGCTCGGACTGGGGCCGCGGTGGGAGGAGGCTCAGCGTGGACGCTGTAGGTGTTGGGAAGTGCGCAGCCGACAGATCCGACCGGCGGTCCGGTTCCGGAGTCGTAACTCGGATGTGTGCACCAAACTGCGGTGAGTTCGCAACTTCGAACAGTGCATCGAAGTCGCGATCGAAAATGTTCTTTCTTGAGAACGCTGGAGTAGGAAGGGGAGCGGGCAGTTCGAATTCATCGGGAGCGGGGATTCTAACAATTTTGCCAAATTCATTGTCCTCATGGCGGCCGAGCTTCTTGAGCAGCTTTGCTTTAGTGCGCTCGCGCAGCTTGGGGCGCTCGAGCGACGGCGTCGGCGATGCCGGCGCGCGCTCTGGAGGCTCCGGAGGCGCCGTTTTGAGGTGAGTGTTATCGCTGGGTTTATTGAGGGTGGGGGTGCGTGGCGGGGGGATCGAGCTGAACGGTGCTCGCGGCGGCGGCCCGAAGATCAAGTCAAGCGTAGGCCGCTGCCGTGGCCGAGGCAGCGATTGCGAGCGGTATGTCAGGGAAACTACTTCGTCCGCAGGATATATTACGTACATCCCTGGCGAGACCGCATCGCGCAGGCCCCTCGCGCCCTCCGAAGAGGTTTACGCGCGTCGATTGAGCTACTACTAAGATCTAGTGGCAAGTAACTCTCTTCGGTATTGTATTCTCCGTAACAACCGGATTTGACAAAGGAATAAGTTACAAAGTTAACTTCGAGTGGAATGTTTTTAAATGTTAAGTTGCCTTTTGCGTACTACAAGTAAGTTGAAGAACGATTAAGGAATGTTTTATGGAAGGGATCTTGAGCCATAGTAGGTAGGGTAGGAGGGTCTCTTCGTGTAATGTCTGCCAATTCCGAACAACGAATCTTCAACCTAGAGAAACAAAAAGTATTGCTTATTAACTGAGGACCAAAAGTAATGACTGTTGAGAAAAAAAGGTGAAAAATGTGTGGAAAATAAATTGGCCGTAGGATCATTTTGTTTTGTACTCATGTTTGTAGCAAATAGTACAAAAACACAAACAGTGTCTGAACACGCAGGGCTGACATATGCTGACACGTATACGTACAAAAGTATGTAATTTATGCAGGAACCGACAAAGTTTAAATTGTGATCCGTTTAGGCAAAATGTATAAATTCAGTAGGTACATCATTATTTAGTCATGATTTGTGAAACTGAATAGGTTGAAATTCAAATAATCATTCAAATAATAATACTTAATAAATTTTTTTATTTGGGACAACATAGGAACCACTTTTGTAAGTAACATTTAATTAAAATAAAAATAACATTTAATTTATTTGTACAAAAATTAAAAAACATTTTGTCGCATAATTCTCAAAATTTTGAGCGTAATAATATTTTTGATGTAATGATAATAAAGGGAATTCAATGAACTGTACAAATATCTTAAAATTATTCTACAGTGTATTTATTTTTCAATTTATATAAAACTGCAAAATTACTTTATTTGTGTCATGATGTGATTGTCATTCGATTCAACTAACATCAAATACATCGCTGTTTTGAACCATTACATTGTTGCCGTTTACCATATGAGCGATGTGTTCAATGAACTCAAGTTTTCTCTCTAAACAACGGAGCATCTAAAATGTCAGTATAAGGAGTTTAGCTAAAGTGTAAACTAGGCGGAAACTTAGACAAACGGGTCAAGTATCACCACAATAGGCGAGGGGAGCAAAGTGAAGGAGCTCTTAAAATTTCTCACGAACGTGGCGATTCTCCACAGATTCATTTAAATTTTCCTTTGCTAATAAGGGCATGCTTTGTAACCACACTTTTTAATGAGGTCAGAATATGCTTGTAGATCTAGGACTATTTATTTGAATTTTAAACATGGACATTTTTGTTAAGGACTTAGAGTAAACAACAAATATTGACGTTTTCACTGTTTGTAGTGTGTGTGCAAATAGTAACAGCGCCCCGTGGTTTCACCCGCATAAGTCTCGTTCCCGTAGGAATAACGGGATAAAAAGTATCCTATGTCCTTTCCCGGGACTCAAACTATCTCTATACCAAATTTCATCTAAATCTGTTTAGCAGTTTAAGCGTGAAGAGGTAACACACAGACACACTTTCGCATTTATAATATTAGTATAGTAAGTATAGTATAGTATGGATGGACTCTGGTCTAGAACACTTTGGCTGTGTTTCTTTCTTACATTTTCGCTCTATTTTTGTCTACTTTATTTGAAAGTCCTAGTCCAGTTTAGTCTTTACAGAATATTCGATTTTTATTCAATATTTTTATACCTACTTAAGAGCGTTTACGCCGTACGGCATTTCATATAAACTTTCAAGCCGTTGTTTTCGAAATGAATGAACCGATTTTAATGAAACTTCATACGCACAGGATACAAAGGTCTAAAAAGTTAGCAGAGAACATTTTCGAAAAATTGTGTTACGGCCAAATTAGACCGATTTTAAAGTTTCCATAGAAACAGAGATTTCCAGTTATCTTTTTTTAAATAAGACATTTCGAAAATTTTCTCTGCTAACTTTTTAGACCTTTGTATCCTGCTTATGCGTATGAAGTTTCATTAAAATCGGTTCATTCATTTCGAAAAACAACGGCTTGAAAGTTTGTATGTAATGCCGTACGGCGTAAACGCTCCTAAATAAAATTTTAGTATAAGCGTCCATCAGTACGGCAATTTTTAAACACTTACCTACTACCACTCAATCGTTAATTGACCTATTTAGTCTCAAATCACGTAAAGCAATTAGACGTACCTACATAACTACGAGATTTATATGACACAGTTAGAGGCATTTTAATGGCGGCTTCAGTTTTGTTAGCAGTCTCGAGTGGAGTTGGTACGTCACGTAAATAAAGATTCGTATACAGGGTTCAACGAATGGCTTGGCGGATTGCCTACGAGATGCTTTTGCGAAAACTGAATAACGGATACAATATACTGCTATTTATAATTGTTGTTTTTTTTAAATAGCTCGCTAGATCAGATTACTACAACCTTGAGTTTAAATATTGTGAAGACATGCACTGGTTGAAATGTAAAATTTTATTTGCACTCGAAAGTTTTTGTATGTAGGTTTCCAGAACATCTGTGAGACAGTCCGAGAAATAAATTGGCTTTTGTCGCGAAAAAATGTACCTACATGAATGTGAGGAACTTAAAATGCGATTTGAAATATCCTTGCCTATCTATATAATACTTTGCAAGTTCGATAAGAATGCAAGAGTTATGAAGATAATATAAGTTACTATCATATTGACGTCATTTCGACGTCACTAACTAACGTTTTCCTACGTACTTGATGCGTTAGGTTTTTTGTTCGAATATACGTGGGCATAGCAAAATCATAATTCAAAATAGCGTGATATTTTGTGAGTACTGAAACCATGAAACACACGTGCTGAAATATAAAAGTCTTCTTTTGAAATAAATCATTTTTAGATGGACTTTGTGTTATAACTCCTTTACTTAATGGCTAAAGTTAAGAACATTTCAAGGTCCATTAATGGATGGCTTACAACTTTATTCTTCTCCTAGGGAAGGATTTTTGGAGTAAAAAAATTTAAGTAAATATAGGACTACCTTATTTCTGACAATATGTATCCCACCAAAACATTTCATATAAAGTAGGTTGCCAAGACTTAAACACTTTCACTCTAAAAAAGTTATCAGATCTAAAGAGCCGAGCCCCTAACTCTACAAGGTCTTTATCTTGGTCCGATTGATTGTCCCTAAGGAATACAGACTTGTACCTGCTTTAAGGGGGCTGGAGGGTGAAGTTAAAATTTTCCTAATTTTTTTGTTGTTTATGTGCAAATCCTAGCCTGCGTACCAAATTTTAGGTTTTGGGATGGACCCTAGAAAATGTGTTTTATATACAGATCTGAACCCCCATCAGGGGGTTGGAAGGGTGAAAGTTACATGTCGTATTTTTTTTAATTGTTTGTGTGCAAATCTTAGCCTGCATACCAATTTTCAGCTTTCTAGAACTTTGGGAAGTGCCTTAGAGGGTTTGATGAGATAAAAGCTAAAATCCGAAGAATAAAGGTTAGACCAATTAAACTTAGTGTGTTTTATAAGCCTGCTGATTACATCTTATACTGAAAATTTGAGCTCTCTATCATTATGCAGGCCGTAGCTATGAGGTTTTGAAAATATGACAAAATGCTTCGAGAAAAGGTAGGTAGTGCCCCTGTTTTTTTGTTTTTGGCTCGTTTTGATGGGGTCACCCTACCAAGATGAGCCGAAAACATAATTATAGCATTCCGTGTCCCCAGAAAAGAGTTATAAGATACAAAAAAAAATACGATTAATTAAATGAAATTCGTAACGTTGTGAGTAATATATTATTTATTTAGTTTTAGGTTATATCATTAAAAAACAAGTATTTATGAAAAAACTTCCTTCAAATTTTTTTTCTATGGACTTTTAATCTGAGAATAAATGTTTATTATAATTATTAATAATTTTGCCCATGAATCTAATATTTTTACATCATGTCCTTCAGATCCCTACCAACATAACGTGATAGAATCATGTCCAAATAAAACATACCTACTTCAAAGAGTATAGAGAAGAGAGAGTTTATCTCTATTTGATTTCTCATACCTACGTGTTGCATTCAATATAAAATCTTACATTCACGAATCCAGACTAATTTCAAGTTCATTGTCGGAATATTAATTACGAATTCATTGATAAACAATTTCTCAAGTTTCAGTTATAATTACAAAGTTTCATATTTCTATTTAAACAATTTCTATAGAAGTTGTAAACGGTAACTAATCATTGAATTACAATTTCTGTACAAATTATTTCGAACTTTCTAAGGAAACTTTTGACATTTCATTATGGAATTATGTCAAATATTTAATGACTTTGTACACAACAATACAATAATATATAAAATAAACGGATTAATGAAATTGATATAAAAGCAAATACGACGTTGTTGAACATAGTAGTTTGTCAAAATTAGTGAAATGCCATTCCAAGTTCAATTCAACAATTTTTTTTTGCAAAACTAAATAATTGAAAATTACAAACTATATTTCAGACATCTCATGTCGTCCTATTAGATATAAACAAGTGGCATTTCCCGAAGAAAGTCCCAAAATAAATGTCATATTAAACTGAAATAAACTTTTATTTTGAGTCAGGAATCGAAATCAACTAGGTTCCGAAATAAAATCGTTGACCTCACGAAATTAAAATTTCACAAGTGGATCGAAGTAGGTCATTTTGTGAATAGCAAACGGATTTGGAGCTCCCTATACAAAGAGATGAATGATTTTGCAAATTTTACATGGAAAAACAGTTTTAGTGGTTTTGCGAATAACAAAGAAATAAAAATCTTAGAGAGTGTTCAATGATCGTTGTTAAACCATTCATAAGTGTGCACGAAAACAAAAATATTTTTTTGGCCTCCTTGTATTGTCAGAATCTTTAATGGTTTTTTTTTTGACGAAGATTGGTGTGAAGAAAGAGCTGTATTTGGAAAAGGGAAAACCCTTAACTTCTCAAGAGTCATTCTGGCGTACTACAGAACAAAAGCAATGTCAATTTATAGGGTTCCGTACCTCAAAAGGAAAAAAACGGAACCCTTATAGGATCACTTTGTTGTCCGTCTGTCTGTCTGTCAAGACCATTTATCTCGGGAACGCGTAGAGGTATCGAGTTGAAATTAAAACTATATACTCAGGTCTACAGTCCTTTGAAGCTTTGAAAAAGTCAAACTTCTAAGTTAACGTAAAAAAAGATATAGCCGTTTATGTCACAAAGAACGTATAGTTAGACACTCTCAAGGGAATCAAAATTTATAGGTTACTTTCTCTTGATCTAGAACTATGAAATTTGGCAAGAAGTAATGTCATGTAGCACAAGTAAAGGAAACAGTCCGAAAACCTTAAAACTGTAGTTCTGTTCAAAAAAAAAAACCCCGTGATAAACTACTTAATACCTAAAAATTTGTACGAAACCCTCGGTGCGCGAGTCCGACTCGCACTTGTTGAAAACAGAGTCTGCATAACGGAGTGAGAGCTACAATTTTTGACGTTGAATACTGTGTGAATATTGTTGACGAAGCAAAAAGTGCACTAGTGGCGCGGGATCCGGTTGCGGATAAAAAGGTCGAGTGCTTCTCCATAATAAAACGCCGCGGTCACGAGACCACCCTTTCTCTTTGCTCATTAGTATTGCGAAAAAATTCAACCACGAAACCAAAAGTCTCTGTAAAAACTTTTGTATTGCGAAAGTTTGGAGCGCTTATTGAACCGACTGGAATTTTAAGTAAAATGATTCTAAAAAACTTTTAGATAATACACCTATTCTTTTGTTCTCTGAGCTTCATTTAATGTTGTTTGATAAAGGCTCGGTGTTTATTAAAGCTTTGTCTTACTTAAAATCAAGGAAAATTGGGTACGTTTATTCTAGATTAAATTATACATAATAGTGTTAATAAATATAGCACTTAAACATTAATATTTGTCTCTTTGCTTGTAATTACTTTAAAGAAATATATTTGTTGTAGGCATTAAATTAGTTGTTTAGCAGTTTATACATGTAAGGTTATTAAACAAATAAACGGCGCTTTTAGTGAAACCAAAACGATATACATTGAAATTCGCAGCTTGTGTAACTTTACAAACGTACTCAAATTCAGCCTCACAATTGAATTGTGTTGAAACTTGCCAACAGAACAGTGCAAAAATTTTCGCGTTTTAGTCAATTTGCTCAATCAATATAGGACCTAAAGGCCAATTCATGTACTTAGTTAAAAAATAAGTAAAAAAAAGTTAGGTAAACGGTTTTAATAAAAATAATGATGTAGATCATGTACTAAAAGCTAAAAAATTATTCGGTAGGTCCTAGGTACCACCATCGGACCACTTTCCTCATCAATCATTGATCAGACAAAAAAAAAATCGTAGGGCACGATCAATGTCAAAAATTTGTCAAAAATGTTAAATTAGAGGTATTTTGAGAGATTGCGACCGAAATTAGAATACGAACGTTCTTAAAAATAGGGAAATCGCGTCTAATCAAACTTCATTAAGGAGGCAAGCAAAACTGTAAACTGTGTACTTAAGTTTTCCATAAAATTATGAAAATGTGTCTCACAAATTCTGATAGGCATTACATCCTTTTGAGAATTAAGAGACCGAAAATACTAAAATACGGATAGAGTGGTACCTTTACGTCCGTATGTTGATGTGAAGACCGGTGCATGCCTCCGCGAAGACGTCGCGGTATCTCATTATTCAGACTGGGACGGTTCAACGTGACACCATCTTCAATACCTAGATTCTAGCTGAGCTTTTATTTGTAAATCGCTTTTTTGTTGGCCTTGGTTTGGAGGCTGAGGATCAAGAACTGAAATTGTTTTTACATAGGTATTGCTTTTTTAAGTTAGTGTTTAGTATTTGCTGACAATATTGTTTTAGTGGAGATTATTTACTACAAAGTGTAACATAACATCACGCCTGTATTACCCGAAGGGTTAGGTAGAAGTGTACCGATAGTTTACCTACTTTATACCCATATTTAAAATGTTGGTACCACAAGAATCTATGTTGGATATTGAAAATAGGCGATACACGTAAAACTAAAGTTAAAGGTTAATTTGCTGTGGCGTGTGTTAGTTGCGCTGTATAAACGGTATTTACCATTCTTAGTAGATACCCACGAATACATAATCTAGATAACGCTAATTAATATTTTCTGCAGAAACTGAGTTTACTATCGAAAATGAAAGCGAAACAAACTTTCTTAGCGTCTCTATGGCAAACATGACTTCAAAAATAGGAGTTTGACATTATCGTAGCTCATCTTTATAATTAGCTTTTTAAAACCTAGAACTCTCTTGCAAAATAACACAGATAAAAAAAAAACGGACGAACATTTTTTTTTTCCTAAAAGCGCCTACTTGTAATAACTAAAATAAAAATGATGTAATATGCGGGGAAGCCCTCGAAAACATTTCATATTTATAATCTCTATATTTATCGTGAGTTTGATCTCCGTGAAAGTGACAGAGCTAAGACATTTGATAAAATAGGTCGCGGATATATTTAAATCCGTAAAGTCTATTTTTCTAAACGTTTTTATGATGGCGATGATTAGTGTAATGCAAACGACTCGAATAATCAATTTCTAATTAAATTAATTCATTATTAACATGAATGATTTTGAAATGTATTTATACAAAATCAGTTTACATTAAAAGTGGCTGTATCTAAAGCCGCAGCTAATTATAATATTATAACATAATTCTCTTCATTTAAGCCACACGAAAATAAGACTTTATCTTTCGTTAATGATCTAAATGGCTGACATTAGAACAAAAATAAATCGGTATTCTTATACCAAGCCCTTGACTTGGGTTGCAGCGGATGTTATTTTTCAGAACCACAAGGTCATATGTCACACGCGCATTTTTGTAAAGGTGCGTAGAGGAAGTAGTTAATATTAATGTCAGTATCGTAACTAAACGTACTTATATATAATTTAATTTGCAAATAAGGAAGCCATTAAAATGTCGTGTACATGTGCCGTGTGTTCTAGATGCTGATTAGTGTCATGTAATGCGAGATTGATCGTGTAGATATTTATGCGATGTAAAGTAAAGTGCTCTTAAACGTCAGCAGCAGATTTGGCGTCAAGCTTGCTTAACGAACTGATGGATAGGGTGTTTGAAAGAGCCTTAATTGGAGACGAAATGTTTGACACATTCGTGGCTCCATTGCCGGCAAGACTTGGTGTTGACTTTAGCTGACTAGCTAATATTTTATCGATTATATATTTATATGCATTTGTATAAGAATGTGATATTCATCGAGGAAATATTGGCCATAGGACATAATTGTCGACATGAGCTTAATCTATGCTAATATTTGAGTTATGCCCTATAATTAGATAAACAATATAAAAATATAAAATTGTTTTTAAATAGAAACGTTTGAATGATCACGGAGTAAAGTAACACAACAGATAAGAAAAATCGAATAAACCATTATTATCGTACGAGCTTAAAAATACATTAAATTCTAATTTAAATTGTAACTGCAAATGTTTTTATATTCAACACACATTAATAAAGAAAAAGGGTATCGGGTTATTTTCAACATATATTGCGAATCACGATCAAATCCTTTCTTATTACATTTCTTTATTAGATTGGTCTTCAATTACTGACCCCATTCCCTTAGGGTTGCAGGTAATCTTGCCGTCTGACGTAACTTTAATTTGCTAATATTAAAGTCTGCTGCCTTGTATACTAAGACATCATGTGTTATGTTGT
Source organism: Gortyna flavago (assembly GCA_963669345.1). Classification (NCBI taxonomy): domain Eukaryota; kingdom Metazoa; phylum Arthropoda; class Insecta; order Lepidoptera; family Noctuidae; genus Gortyna; species Gortyna flavago. The sequence goes on from OY770131.1 coordinate 8,402,876, forward strand.
TGGCTTGATACATGCTTTGGCGTAAACTGTAAGTACAGCCTGTACAGCAAGCAATTTTAATATAAATATATAATATTCGAGTACCTAAAGCAGATTATAGATACTTTAACATTCCAAAGTAAAATGTTCTTGGAAAACATAGGCTCATCAATAAAGGTAATAAGATATTTATTTACCGACAGAAATGGGAACTTCTTTAGCAAATTGTTTAAACGAAAATATGGAATGCCATTGTTTTTAACTTTTTATAAGCTGTTGAGGGAAACAATTCACTGCCACTCTAAATATTGTTTCTGACAATGGTAAAGCAGGGGTGCCTGTTATAAAATTAGAAAACACGTGAACGTGGGATGGCAAAACAAGTAGGTAAGTGTCAAGTCATTAGTATAGGAAACAGGTTATTGCGAGGTGCAACTCATTTCCCACAGGACATCGGTTTCCGATACGTGAGTCGAAAGCTCGGATTGCATTTGTAATGTGTTTCCCGATTTGCATGGTTCCCAGCAGAGCACACAATTATGTCCCTGCTTCGTTATCATAACGGTTGATGCAGCTATAAATTCTTCTTTAGCAGAGGGAAATAAACATTTTGTTTGGTAACTTTATGCGATACTGGAAAAACATGCAGCTTAGCGTGAACAATAGCGTTAATATTCTGAAATATTTTCTATCACAGTCAAAATTTTCTCAAGCTTTTCAGATGAGAAGATTAGGTATTATTAATTATTCATTCTAGGCTTCTTTTCAGGCAAAATCTTAATTTATTTGTACATTCAGTACAGGCTAACTACTAAGTATAATCTAAATCTCCGACTTGTATTCGTCGAAACTCTTAGCGTTGAGCAGTTCTGTCCAACTTTGAAGTTCATCTTCAGCTGTTCAAGAAGTTTGCATGACTGCAAAAGGAATACTCTAAAGACTGGATCTTAGATGTTTTGGTTTTTAATTAGTGTAATTAATGCGCTTTTCTGAATATATTTAAAAGAAAGATTAATGCCACAAGAAACAAGGTTATAACTCGTTAATCTAGATGTCTATGAAATAATTACGTATATATAATGATTAGTAATTAAAGAGAAACACTTTATATAATACACTAAGGTTTTTCTTCCGATTGAGCGATATAATTGAATTGAATGTTATTTTGTCCGTGATGTTGGGTAATATAATTTTCTTTTGATTAGGCATTTAGATAAGCAAACATAAGGAAGTTTTTTATGGCATTGATAAGGTCGAATTCTTGTTTGAATTTATTTTGTAAATTTGTTGAAAAGCCAGCTTTGAGTTTTGTCCATCCGGTTTGTCCATCTAGTCTAACAATCTATGTTATGGCTGTAGACAAAACAAACAATTCAGTCGAATTGATAACCTCCTCTATTTGAAGTCGGGTAAAAAGCTAGAAATAGATTGGCAACAAAGGAGATAATTTAATTCAGGAAGAATAACTAAAAGTTAACAACGGTAACTATAAAGATACTAAGTTTTAATTATAAGGCTTCATTGGAAGAGCCTTTGAATGACGAACATACGCGGTTACCTACATAGAAAACTGCGATCATAGGAACACAATAACAGTAATCATATTAATATTCTGAATCCTTAGTGGGAGAGACAGGATGATGCATGTTCACAAATCCTCTTTCTTTATGAATAAACTCATGACTTTATTTGCTAATACGGGTAATTAATAAAAATAACAAATCGAAATCCTAACTTAACTAAAACTATGTCATATAATTATGTAGTACATGGGAACAATGTAGTAAGCGCATTAGATCATTTTACGAAAATAGGAAAACTGGGTTTAGCCTGATTGTGTAGGTACTCAGACTTCTAAGTATCTACACGGATTGTCTTTATATGGCTTCATAGATCGCGATCGTCATTATAACACCTAATCACATACAACAACATTTTTTTTTCTGAAATATTGCTGAAATAATATCGTGTAATAGCGACACAATTGAATTTAATAATAAGAGCGCCTTCACACTAGCGTTTGTCCAGCGTAGATAAACGTATGCGCAGCGCAGACGCCGCGACTACGTGGCGCAGGCGTCGCGTTGTAGCGGCATCAGTACAAGGGTAAATGCATACGCTGCGTTAGCGCCGCAAGTGCGCGACGCATGCGCCGCGTTACTGCGGAGTCATGTACAATCCTGTACACCTGCGCCGCGTTGTCGCGGCGTCTGCACTGCGTATATATTTATCGATCGCCTGCGCTGGACAAACGCTAGTGTGAAGGTGCTCTAACGGAGTTGTTAAAGTCTATTTGCAATTGTTTCACGTTATTTCTTTTGGTCGGGTTTAGAATAATATTGGACTATAATAATGTAGACGCCGTAACGGGATTATTACGGGTATAGATTCCACCTGTGAAAAATCTCACGCTTATACAGACTGACTGGGAGTCGGTCTATGTAAAATACTGGTATTCAGCTGTATCCGGTTAGACTGGAAGCCGAACCTAACATAGTCGGAAAAGGGGTAGACAGAGGAGGATGATGATACAAAGACTGACTTTGAACTCATCGACAAATTTTCATGATTTTTTTACACCATTTTGGGGGATCAGTTTTGAAACAGTGAAAGAAAAAGACATTCTTCTTTCAGACATTAATTTTGTATGATCAGGAGAGATACTTTTTTTGAGCGTTATTTTATTGTAAAAAAATCTGAACGATTGCAAACGAATACAATACCAGCATTTAGGTATCAGAAAGATGTCCCATACAATACTTCAATACCTATTCGAACCAAATGTATGGGACGGCTTAGCATTTTTTCGCTATGACGATGTTGTTGCCCATAGAGAAAGTCGTTCAGTTTGATGGTCTGTACCACCACGCCTTTAAATATGACCACACCTTTCTGATACATACTGTATGATTTTCATGCTCGATAAACAACATGCGTATATCTACACCGTGAGCTGTTGGGACCGAAAATTGCCAGTCAATATTCAGAGCAGAATATTGTACGCACCTTCACTCACACATACCTATGGCTGTTAAGAGCTTTATGTGAGTTATAAAACGTAAACGAAGCATCGTTTTTGTGACTTTATTATGGCTGTAAATGACAGTAGGTACTGTACATGAATTCTTAATTAAATATTACGTTTTTGATATTTTGAACCAATTTTGTATGGTAGAATAGTCTTTATTAATCAAATTATAGACGGTAAAACAGAGAAAGCTTTTATTAGCTGCTGAAACCTTCTTGCAAGTTGTATTTAGTTTATTTGATATCAAAACCTATTTCAGAATTGGTCCATAGATAAAATTAATTCACAGGGTTAAACTATATTAGCTAGCGAAACTCTGCAAACGTTATGGGTATCGATATCTTAAAATGATACAATAAAAATAAATGGTGGTATTTTTTTGGGGTCAACGACCGTAGGTGGTGTAGTTACGTTTACAAATCAGTTTATTTTCGTGTAAAGATTACAAACGTGATGGGTATCGAAATTTTAACGTGATAAAACAAAAACAACTGTTCTTCTCAACTCATACTTCAAGTAAATAGTGACCAGCGGTCGTTGACCCCAAATACTAATGTCTTCAAAACATATTTTTTTTTGTTTTATCATGTTTTGATATAAATAATTAAAGATAAGATAAATAAATAAAAGTGTCTGTTTGTAATGTAAAATAACATCTTTTTGTAACGGTATTAACGAACGGTACATACTATACAAATAATACTATGTACACTTATAACAAAAAGATCTTTTCATATGTATGTCTCTTTATTCCGGCTAATCTCCGGAACGCTGGACCGATTTTGAAGGGATTTTCACTGGCAGTTAGATGATATTATAAGGATTAATTTACGTTTATTTATTTGAAGTATTTTTACACTAAATACTAAATTAAATGACTATAAACTAGCTTATTATATATTATAAATAAATACAAAAACAAAGGCCGCATCGCTGTCATCCGGAAACGTGCCCAGAAGACTGGCAGCATTGCCACGTTGAATGGCAATGCTAATTCTTTGGCCAAAGAACGACCCAGCCCTCTGGTCACGTGAAGTGTCGACCAGCCGGCGAGAAATTACGGCGCGCACTCTGGCCCCATGACCCGAGCGTTTCGACCCCAAACGGCTCAAAGCTGTAGTTGCCTATAAGGTTACAATATTTACGCCGCTTGAGGGTCTCAGCAGCCGCAGCAGCGGCGCCAGCACAGCTCGCCGTACTAGGAACATGAGATGGCGCGAGGGTATCGACACACGTTGCGTCCCACACGAGAGCCCTACCCACCTTCCAAGGCAACAACGTCATGACGTCTGGTCTCTTCTCATCGTCACGTACAGACGCCAGCACTACAATCTGTCAATTGTTTTAATAGATTTTCAACTTTATCGCTAAAGCATAAGGTTCAAAGTTGATTGGGAAAAGGTAGGCCGGCGGTGACAAGGGCTCGACGAATAGTATCGTTGATAATATTAATTAATTATTATTATTAATATTTTAATATTTACGTTTTATTTTAAAATAAGAATTAGGGAAGCGCGCAAAAAAAAAACCTATGACTTTGTTTTCCAATATGCACGCGAACGAAGTCACGGGAAAAGCTAATATATCGGTGTTTTTTTTACCGTCTCGAAAATTTTACAGGGTGTTCTACCCATGAATATGAAAAATCTGCTGTTTCACGCATTTTGGTCTAGTAGGTATTGAACATTTGTATTAAACAGTTGATTTCTTTTTCGTGATTTCAGAGTTGGTCCCATACTGAGTTGTTCATATTCATGGGTAGAAAACCCTTTAAAAATTTTTAAGACGGTAAAAAAAGCATCCGGTATAATGTATAAAATATAGGTAATTAGTTCATAATATCGGCAAATTGTTCACGTTCACCCTCTAAAAGAATGTGAACAATTTCGGTTTCTCATAGTGCACTACGCTTTGCGTAAAAGTCAATCCTAGATCAATGTAGCAATCGCAAAGCGGTAAATAAATCAAGTCAAAGTCAAGCCATTTAGCGTCTTATTTAATGTTCCTCATGTTTATTTTTCTGGCTCGTTACTTCCACCTCACCGGGATCTGCTTCCCGTAAGTGTGTTGGAGAGTGAATAATAATGATTGACTGCCGTCTAATGGAGCACTTGAGAACTAGCGCTTCAAGGCGCTTGACGTTGATTCTTAAGGCGCAGGGTAACCCGCGAAATTCAAATGATCAGTTTTTGCAATTGATGTGAGTAAATATTTGTAAATATGAAAATAAAAGTAAATATGACTCGCGGCCGTAACAAATATTATTTATAGTATAAAAATCATTATCGAATGACCATTTCATGAAATCATGACATTTGAGGCTAATGCATTTACGCCGTAGGTACGGCATTTCATACAAACTTTCAACCCTTTGTTTTTCGAAATGAATGAACCGATTTTAATGAAATTTCATACGCATAAGCAGGATACAAAGGTCTAAAAACATTTTCGAATAATAGTGTTACAGCCAAATTAGATCGATTTTAATGTTCCCATAGAAACAGATTTCCAGTTATCTTTTTTAAAATAAGACATTTCGAAAATCAAGGGCTTCAACGTTTGTATGAAATGCCGTATGGCGTAAACGCTCTTAAGGAGTTGTATTGCTGATTCTACTGATGATAATTCTGTAAAACCATATCCCATCAAAAACATAAATGTGAAATGAGAGCCAAGTTCAATAATATGATATATGCCTCGGTTATTGACTTCAACGACAAAAGAAGTGAGATCTAAATGGGTGCCAAGTTCAATGGTCAGTCCTGAAATGTATTTATAACAACATAAAATATCATTTCTTCTTATAACTAAAGATAGTATATTGAAGCCTAAGGTGACTTGGCTTGGATAAGTATGTTAAGTGTCATTTTCGTAACTGTTTCAAATGGAGACAGAAGTATGAAGTTTCATTTTTCAGAGAAGCGCGAAAACAGTTATTGTGTTTTTTAATCTGTTGATGGCAGAATTGTGTACTTCATGGAGCGGATCTTTTAATCTACGTAATAACGAAATTGTGACGATTTATGAAAAAAATTGCGACATTTGTAAAAGCCGTATTTTTCTTCATCCTTGAGCCTAGCTTTCGCTTAGAGCTGATTTTTCAATAGTTAGATAACTTTTATCTGATGAATAATTATGACAGTTTGACATATTGACATTAAAGAAAAAAAAAGTCCTCCAGATAGTATTTCGGCCACGGCGGCGGTCAACCTCAACAGACACTAGTCTTCGGCGCGGGAGATATTATAGTGCACAAATATGCGGGCAGACACAGGTGCACTCCCTCTTCCCTCACTCTTACAGTCCGGTAGTGTGGACATTTTATAATCTATACAAAAACTGTGAAACCGCAATATTTATTCCTCAGATGAAAGTTATGTGACTGTTGAAAAATCATATAAGTAAAATAATTTTCAAGTCGGCAAGCATCACTGTCCTCAAAACGGTGAAGGTAAACATCGTAGAACCATAAATTCGAAGAAATGTGACATCTGCAACCCGCACTGTGGATTACTGCCCACTCCCTCTCACAGAGAGCATGCCTGTGTCCCAGCAGTGGGGAACATTAAAGGCTGATTACGGATGCATAAAATTATGTAAAAAAATGTAGTCATTTTTAGAAAGATACTATTTATATGGATTTTTGAGACTAACCTTTAATATTTATAATTTTCTTTCCCAGGACGACCGTTTACTCAAGTAGCTCTACCCGTTTATACGAAATTTACACCAGTATCATATTTAAACCACACGTTGAAAACATGAGCGTCAAAAGACTGAGGTTTTCTTTGTCACAAGAGCAGGTATATTAAACAAGGTTTTAATAAATATGCATAAACATCACTAATAAACTTACCTACATAATTTACACCCACATATTGTGTACACAGATTGTGCAAGGCATTTTCTTCCTTTTTGATAGTTTACCTTTTTATACCTTTTGTTTATGCTTTTTCTACCTTATGGTTTTTACTTTTGAGTGACATATAATATACTTTGTTTTACGACAGAACCAGCGCCTTTAATTCGGTAGTTAATACAGATACTAAAAAAATTATAATTTTGACAAAACGAGTGCCATGTTTGGAAACGTTTCAGCGCCAATTTCGAATCGAAAAACAAACTCGCTTGAAATGCATCAATAAAAATAATGTTAACTTGTTCAAAATACGCAGCTTTTAGTAAGTAAATAAACATGCAATATGTTTTTTTTTATCAACTAAAACCAATTTAAAAAAAGAAAATTCAAGTCCAATCCAAACTGGTTAATATTTGTCCCTTGGTGTTGTTTTCCGAATTCAGTTCCTTACTTGTTAATATTTTATTTCCCTTTAAAAGTGACCGAGGCTTCGAGTTTTGTAGAAACACATTTGACCTCTTTCGTCCCTTTGGGTCGACTTTCGGGAAACACTATAAGTTTGAGTGTGTCTTCGCATGAAAAATGCAACTCTCCTAACTTGATATGTAGGCTTGAAGGTTACATACATAAAATAAAACTACTATTCTTGAGCATTTAGGGACCGGGGTCAAACAACTTACTATCTTACCCTACGCAAGTTTCGCCGCTCAAAAGGAGTCGCCGAAATTACGTAGACGATAATGAAGTGAAAAATTAGTCCGGCCAAATCGAAATTACTTTCTACTTTCGTAATATTTACAACTTGGACATTCATATATCGACGGTAAAAAGGAAGTTGGGCATAAGCGACATTTTGGTCAAAAATGAGTTATATATGCCATCCTACGTAAAATTTTCCGCTCTTTCGAATGCGCTTACTCCCATGGCTCTACGATGACTTTTTTGGCGTTTATACCCTAGCAAAAAAAAATCCTAAATTACAAAATACGTCAGTTTTTCTAAAATTTAAAACTTTGAACGGCTCTCCTGAACATTTAATTTTTTGTCACTTATACCCTATTTCCTCTTAACCGTCGATATGTGTTTTTAAGTTTCGGGTTGAAACTCACGGGCCATGGGGTCCGGCAAACGGCTGGTTGACACTTCCCGTGACCCAAGGGCTGGCTTTTACCATGATCAGAGGCTAAGTATTGCCATAAAATATGGCAATGCCACCAGTCTCTTGGGTACATTACCAGTCGACAGCGATGCGGAAGAATTTGTCGACGCCATATTTGAGTTTGATAACAGTTTTAGTTAGTATGTTGGTTAGTTTATTTATGGCTGATTTTTCCAACGCCCAAAAATCAGCTCTTAGTATCACAACTTTATGCAGTGTAGGTACTTATATATTTTTATCTTTCTTTCTAAATTAATTTAGGGTGTTATCAATCAATAAAACGATTTTAAAATATATTAACGACGATAATAATAACAACGATATTATAAATAACGATATTAATTTCGTTGTAAATCTGATTGATGAACCTAACCTACTGTCAATTCGGATATAGAGAAGAATCGTATCTAATAAATTAGTGGTGTGTCAACATTAAATAATGCAAGTATAAATAGATTTGATTTTCTAGTTTTCTTATCAATCTAGCCAAGGCTTACCTTGGCTTTTATAGAAAACTTTTTTAATAACATACGCAAATACTTATATTTGCGTATGTTATTAAAAAAGTTTTCTATAAAATTATATTTCTTAATTTCGAGCACTTTACGTTTGTACAGTACTCAATTTAACTCAATTTTCTATTCCCATAAGTAACTAAACTTTTAATAATGAGCGACAACTCATACAGCGTACTTTAAGATTTTTTTTTCAACAAAAATATACTAAACGTAGACTAAAGGGCCTTTTATTTATTTTAACGTGAAGACCACAAAGGTACGAAAATACCTAACTGAGACATCAAATTGAGCCCATTAAGACAACAATAAATTGCGTTCGCTAAGCCCTGTTTGTCATTTTTCCTTTTCCGGCTCAGTATGGACAATAAAATGTCTGATCATCGTGTTTTCGCGATGAAATTCGACGATTAATGTAATATATAAACTACAGGATAATATACTTTCTAGATCGGGCAATGTTATTGGGTCTTTCCATTAAGAATTTTGCGGTGGCAACCCGGAGTGTAAATTCTATTCAAACGTATCTTTCAAATTAATGTTATTTCAAGTTAAACAAATATTAACTTTATTTTAATGGTAATTAAGTTGATTCCAGTGTGACTAGCACTATTGAATAAGTTATTTTCATTGTGTAGGAATTAAAGTTATTTTTCCATAAACTCATATTTGTTTATATTTTTGGCAAATAAATCGCGAATGTAGATTAGGTACATAATTATGTGCCCGGTTGATGGCAATGTGCTTGCCCCTACTACATGGGACCTATAAATTAACTGGCGGAATGTAGGTGCATCCCAGCCTAATCCTTTGGGGAACACGGTTGTGTTGTTCTCTCTTTGCAAAGGGAGTGGCGGTTGCAAGAGGCTCGTCTTGGCTTATCACTTCACTTCCTTTACCAGAATTCAAAATTACTACAGGCACGCGCCCTGTACCATACTCCTCTGTCTAACCCTTTAAAAAAAAGGCGTGATGATATTCTGTGTTACGATTATGTATAAACAAATGAGGGGGAAATTGTTAACACGATGTAGTACGCGGATGAGAACAGGGGATTACTGTGTTTGAGCAACGGCTGTTTTTTGCAAGACTAATACAATTTTCGAGAGTTTTCTCTTGTGTCACATGTGAGGAAAACATTATTGTGTAACTGAATACGATTATAGTAAAAAAAAAAATATTAAGTAAAATATAATAAAAACAATTCTAGATTGATTATCTGCCTAGCCTTTTCGCAACTATCTTGGGGCTGGCTTCCAGTCTAACTGGATGCAGCTGAATACCAGTATTTTACATGTAGCGACTGCTTATCTGAACTCCACAACCCGTTACTGGATAATACGATACCCCTTGATAAGACTGGTTGTCAGACTTTCGGGCTACTGACGACCTGTAACGACTGTCAAAGATCCACGAATGACAGTCGGGACCAACGGCTTAACGAGCTTTTCGAAGAACGGAGGGGTCTTGGTATGTGAAGATGGTCACCCATCCACGGACCAACCGCGGCAAGCGTAGCTTAACTTGATCGTTCGACCCGTGCGGCTGTTATTACTTAGTCACAAGCCCCTCAAAAAAATAATTCTCGATTATAGTAACAATAATTCTGTATGCTTAATTTTGAAATTAAAGTAATATTCAGTTAACTAGTTGTTTGGGATATTAAGGGAGACTCATTAGAAGATGGCGGGACGAGCTTCACGCCTATAAAGGATTAGTCTACACTAGCTAAATATTGAAGACAGAAAGAAGTGGAAAGGAGAAAGGCCGGCCTTTACCCTGCACTGGGACAACATCGGCTAAAAATAAAATAAAATAATAGTCGTTTACACGACATTGAACCTAATGATTTAAACGTGCAGTGCAATACTTGCGTTACAATAGGTAAACTAACCCTGCACACTATCACCCTAAAATCGTAGAGAACCTAATTAGCCTCATTTACGACATAAACCGTTTATATAATGTTTGATTAACGTAGCTTGGTGCAAGTGAACAAGCATAGTTAATGTAAATTTGGGAGACTGAGGGTAATCTGACCTTTTATGTAGGTCAATATCCATTTAACTCGAGATTATTACTTGTTTTTCTTTGTACTTTGACAGTTGGATGTTACTTAGTATTATTTAATACATACTATACATACTTTGGGTCTGCGAATACTTTTTCAGCTAGGACCAGCTCCACACCACCACTCAAATGAGTAATACAATTCGAAGGATTTTGAAGGAAATTTTTAATGAATACATTAGAAATTTCCTTCATAACTTTGTAAAATTCTTCTGCTGTAGGTAAATAACGCAATGAATGTTGTTGAACTGTCAAAATTTAAGGAATTACTGGAATAACTGTGTAAAGAAATTACCTCGCAGTTCACACTTAAGCACAAGGCTACCTAACTGCGTTACTAGTTATATCGTGCAACTGCATTAAGATAGGTACCTGCATTCAATTTGCAATATCATTACTGTGATTAACGTTCACGTAGCAATATTTCTAACGACTTGCAGGTTTCAAAAATGTAAGGAGATATTCAAATTTTGTTTCGCGCACTAGCATTTTCGTCGCACAAATTGACAGGAGTTCGTAATTTCCTTCAGGAATATGTTTCAAATGTAAGAAATATTGGAATTGGTGCCTGGCGTTGACTCCTGAAAGTCCGAAATACTTTGAAATATCTTACATGCTTGTATTCCGAAATACATTTTAGTATTGCTGGTTTGGCGTGAATATCGACGTGGGTTACAAACGCAAGTTTTTGAAAATGGAATGCCGAATACCTCGAATATTCGTAATTAAATGTAAAAATTGACAATACTAATAAATGGTATCAAAATATTACGACAATTCAATTTTGTTTATTTTACCTGTTCCTGGAAAGTGATATAAATTTTATGATTTAGCTTTTGTAATGATCCAGTGAATACAAAATATAAATACAAATACTGAAATAAAAATTTACAATCTATTTGTAGGTATTGAAAAACAAAATAACCACAACCATTCAAAAGCAATCGCCGATCCTCGTCATAATTATTGACATATTATATAAAATGTAATAGTTTGTTAAAATGACGTTAAAGTGCTAAAATTTTAAGTTTTATTTATAGTATTTTAACATGTCAGTGTCTATAAAGTTTATTGAAACAAAGGAGTGAAACTTGAACTCATCAACAAACCTGACAGATGATCAAAATCAATCCTAACTGGAACCATGTCACGTCATGCTCAATCGCTAATAAAGGGAGTACTGTTTCAATGCTCAATTCATACAATCCAGATAGGTAATGTATTCAATGCACAATTACATTGTTTCCTATTGAACGTCATTTCTACGGATTTCAGCCTCTACGCCGTAGCGGCTACTACGGGCTACGGACAACCGCTACGAGGTCAGATAATTCTTACTACCACAATTTCTGCATTAATTTTTGGGATTTTTTTGTTTGATTAACAGATATGTGTACCAACGATAAAAAGCTAAATGCTCATGTTTTAAAGATGGCTTAAATATTAATAAACAAAGTAAAATCTAAAAAAAATCCATCATTAACCGGTCAAGCTCCGCGCGTAACCCACAAATCAATCAATCAATTTGTGTTTCATTAGCGGAGCTTAACGAGATAAGACTTACTTCCGTATCTGAATCGATTTCGGAGTCAGTGTCATTATAATCTAATTCCACAACAACATAACCTCAGTATATTTTGTATCTGTACAGAATTTAGAACTCAAAGTCAAAATTAAAACTCAAAGCACTTATTTCAAATAAACCAATTACAGGCACTTTTGAACTGACAGTCAGGAAGATGAACCTAGTTGTCTATTCCAAAGCGTAGTATTCACCTATGGAGAAGAACGGGCAAGAAACTCCACGGACACTCTTTTAAATTATAATAATATGGTTACAAAATATTGGTTACATCAGGTGCAGAACATTAAAAGCGTCCGTAATGAAAAGATAAAAAAACTTGTCAAATGCGAGTCGGACTCGCGCACCGAGGGTTCCGTACAAATGTGTAGGTATGTAATATAACTACAAATTTACGGTTTTGGTATTTTTTACCTTTACTTGTGCTACATGACATTGCTTCTTGCCAAATTTCATGATTCTAGGTCAACGGGAAGCACCCTTTAAATTTTGACTTCCTTGAGTGTACGTCTAATTAACGAAATATACGTTTTTTGGGGCATAAACGGCCGTATTCTATTTTTACGTCAATTTAGAAGTTTGCTTTGTTTACACCTTCAAGGGACTGTAGACCTGTGTATATATTTTTAATTTAAACTCGATACCTCTACGCGTTCCTGTGATAAAATAATCTTCACAAACAGACCGACAGATGGACAACAAAGTGATCCTATAAGGGTCCCTTTTTTCCTTTTAAGGTACGGAACCCTAAAAAAGATATTTTAGAAACAATTGCATTAAGAATGTTGGTTGAACATCCAGTATCAAGTTACCTCAATTGACTGCCCCAAGGGGATACATTCCTAAGAGTAGAAAAATATGCCCACGCGCCGTGTGTTTATTACGAAGGAAGGAATTCCCAGCGCGCTTCGCTAATGAAAATTTATATGACGGTCAGTAATACCGATGAGACTCGTCTGCCGGCACCCTTCGACCGTAATGAATGTTTGTTAACTCTATTTGAAAAATTACCCTTATTTATTAAAGTCATGCGTGCGAAAAGAATAATAGGAGAGATAACTCAAGTAATAAGTGCTACTTTGTGCCATAACTCGTTCGTCTAATGTGTGCAGAACTACTTTACGTTACGAAACAGAGCCAAGCGTTGAATACATTCCAAGTAGTAGGAGTACATCCAATTGTTAAAGCTACATTTAGCGGTAACATGGGTATTCAAGAATGGGAATGGTGCAGTGAAATTGGCAATCTATCGTCTGCGAACACTATAGGAGCCCATTTCCTCGACTCGATTCGTATTTCATCTTGAAGATAAGTAGATGTTCCTCTTCATATTTCGTTAAGGCGTCGTAATGTTATTAATGTAAGCATCGCTGCAGCCATACAAGGTGACTTAAACCTTTAAGGCTTTAAAGCGCTTGAAGCAATTTAACAAGGAACTCTTAAGAATCCTTTTTTATAGTTTGTTAGTTATTCATAATGTGAACTTGCGCGATGCAGGTCGAGCAACAATGCAGGGAAAGTTACTTGTTACCGCAGAATACTAAATAATAATGCTGTTAACATAATGTTGGTAGTTTTGGTTTACTGGTGGTTGTTATAGTTTGTGTAATTTGTGCATTTCCAGAACAAAAAGCACGTGGATAATCTGATATTAATTCAATGTACCGTACATTGAATAAATATCAGATTATCCACATACCTTTGTATCTGTAATTACAAATAGCTGTGCCAAATACATGGATACATTTAATCGAATTTTTGGTCTAACGATTCAATCAGGGTTGATTTTATTACGAAATCTTTGACTTTGTGCTCTTCTATTTTTATATATTTTTCTTTATTAAGTTTTGTGTATGTACATAAATAAATAATAATTTAAAGGTTTAAATCGTAGACTCAACCACCACGTCAATAAATGGTGATGGTTATGTTTAGTTTTGACACCTCTAACATATATAAAGTCGCAGAGACTTGACTTGATTATCGTGTAAACGCCATTTTAGTATTGTGCTATGATATTGTGTGAGTTTACTTTTCTCAGATAAGACACTTTTTCGCTCGACTTAGTGTTGTGAGGTCAATGTAATAAATATACAGTGGTATGCTACAATATTTATTGTAGTGGAGCAGTGCTGGCCCAGTAGTACCGACAGACGAGACGTAGGTTGTGTGTTCGAAACCAAGCAGGCGCTTTAGTTTGTGTAATTATTTCATCACCGCTGCTCTAAAAACGGTGAAGGAAAACATCTAGAGGAAATGCCATCTACTAACCTGCACTGGGCCCGCGTGTTAAATTATGGCCCACTCCCTCTGACAGAGGGGAGGCTTACGTCCCAGCAGTGGGATGCCTGATTATGCTATTCGACACTGACCACATTTGCGTAAGTTGATAATTACACCGTAGTAGGTGTGACGACACGTATTTATAATGCTGTTAATATTATAATGTTTACACCGATTAAACTTGTACCAAACTTGACCGACATTTGGACTGTTCTTGGCCGTCTAACAAAATGTGTGTCATACGCATCGCGATCTTCCCGCTATTTTGGCAACTCATTATCTATCCGTGCCAGAGGAACCTCGGCTACAGATTCTAAGAATCCCCAGACAGAATCGTTTAAATGAATCGAGAAAGCACAAGCAATTATGAGCTGAAACTATTTTTTTTTTTTTTTTTTTTAACTATGGCATCTCGCAGTTCATCCTTTATGAGGATGGCTACTGCTTAACCGGACTTTCCTGTGGATGCCTCGAATTAAGGCCTCCAGCCAGGGCATACAATAACTTAAAAACTAAGCGACAGCGCTAAGGGTAACCCCCTGCGGGGTTCGGACCTCGGCTCAGGGCGTCGCTGGAAGAGGACAGCAAGGGACAGGCTGGATCGGTATTATTATTGGTGTTTAGGGGCGAATTTAAAACTACAGGCTCAGCTGCGCGGGCTGGCTCGAGCAAGGGTCGGGGGGGGCACGGTGATGGTGCGGGGCGTCGCGACGGGCCTCGGCGGCGAGGACGGAAGGACGGATGTCTGAGCTTGTTTTTGTGTTGTCGACTGAGAGTACTCGTGGCCTTACTGCTCTCCTGGAGGAGGGTAGTGGCGTCGTCGGGGATGGTGAGGGTATGCCTTGGTCGGCGAATCCTACTTATGCGGGAGGGAGTGTATCGGGAGGCCGCCGCAATCAGGGGATTGGGGTGCTTTATGGCAGAGTCAAAGAAGCGCTTGGAAAGGCGTTTCATGAACTGCTGGATGGTGGGGAGTCTGAGATCTAGATGCAGATTCACATTTCGGACATAGAAGGGGGCTCCCGTGACCTTTCGGAGGAAACGGTTCTGGAGGGTTTGCATTTTATGCAGAAATCGCGGCTTGGCGTGTGCGAAGACTACGCAAGCATAGGTCATGATGGGACGGATGACCGCGGTGTAGAGGCGCAATTTGCACTTGAGTGACAATTTGCTGCGGGCAGTTATCATAGAGTGGAGCCTACCGAGAGCGAAAGAGGCGCGCGAACGCGCCGTCTTTATGTGCTCGTTGAAGGTGAGGTTGTGGTCTAGGATGACACCTAAGTATTTGGCTCGCTTTCCCCAGGGGATCGGCTTGCCATACATAGAGATCGGGCGCGGGAGGGGGGGGGGTAGTTTGCGCGGTTTCGAGAAGATGACCGCCTGACTCTTATCGGGGTTGACCTCGATTCTCCATTTCCGGAACCAATCGCTCAAGGCGCTTGCGGAGGTTTGGAGGTTTCGAGCTATGGATGACTGGTTGACACCCGAACAGTATATGGCAGTGTCGTCGGCGAAGAGCGCCAACTGTGCCTTTTTACTGTTCGGGAAGTCACTAGTGAACAGGGTGAAAATGAGGGGAGACAGAACGGAACCCTGGGGGACTCCGGCGCGGATGGGGTGAGGGGGAGAGAGAGCGCCCTCGATACGGTAGCGGAAAGTGCGGTCCGACAGAAAATCTCGTAAGATGAGCACGAGACGGTCTGGCACACCTAGCAGGTACAGCTTATATAATAAGCCATTGTGCCAGACCTTGTCGAACGCCTTCGCTATATCGAAGAACAGGACGCCTGTCGAAGCACCTCGCTGAAAAGCAGCGCTAATGTGCTCGACTATGCGGTGGAGCTGGTGGATGCACGAATGCTTCGTGCGAAAACCGAACTGTTCGGGGGGGATGAGGCTCTTTGCTTCGGCATAGTCTTTGAGGCGCTTATAAATAAGCCTCTCGTAGACTTTACCGAAAACATTGAGCAGACTGATGGGGCGGTAGCTGGAGGGCTCAGACTTGGGCTTGCCTGGCTTTGGGATGCCTATGACTGTGGCTTCTTTCCACATTTGGGGGAAGATGTTGTTGCTCAGGGCGCCATTGAAGATGGCGGTCATGAGCAGTATGAGGGGGGCGGGGAGGAGTTTGTACACCCTATTGGTGATACCGTCCGAACCGGGGGCTTTGCGGGTTGCGAGCCCTTTTATGATGTCTTGCACTTCGTCGGGAGTGACGGGAGGCAGAGGATCATCAGGGTCTTCGACTGGCGGGAGGGAGGCTCTCCGTTCGACTTCAGCGTTCACCTCGTCGAGGTGCGCTCTGTCTACTGGTTGAGAGCTGGGAGTGCATTGAGCCTCTAGGCTGTCGGCTAGGCATTCGGCCTTTTCGAGATTTTCGAAAGCGACCGTTTTGTCGGGGCGTGTGAGGGGAGGAACTGTGGCCTCTTCAGAGGAGCGGAGCTTCCTCTGGAGCTGCCAGAAGGCGTGGTGGGTGGGCTCGAGTTCGCCGATCATCTTATCCCATCCCTCGGAGCGCCATTCCCCTATGCGTTTCTTTACAGCACGCTGTAAATGGCGCATGTGGGATTTGTTCGCGTCGCAGGGAAAAGAGTCATAGGCACGAATGGCAGCGTTCTTCTCGGTCACCAGTTCACGTACGTCATCGGGCAGTTTCCAGCGATGGTCTTCCATCACTGGAACTTCCCGTGAGCAATCCGTCAGTACGGATTGAACGTGCTCTGTGAACGAGTCGATCGCCCCAGTCGTGTCTGCGACTGAGATAATTTGCTCGGGGATGGAGTCTAAGTGGGGAGACGTGGTGGATTTCAGTCTTTCGCTTACTTTCCTCCAGTCGGTGACTATTTTGGTCTGGGGGGGCTGGTTGGGGTCGTGCGGGAGGCCCGAATAGGGGGCCAGGTGCAAGATGACCGGGCGATGGTCAGAGTCGAGCTCTTGTACCGTCTCGATAGACTGCAAACGGAGGTTTACATTCTTGAGAAGCGCTACATCGAGAACGTCAGGACGTTGGGCGGGGTCGCCCGGGAAATGAGTGGGATACATCGGAGCGATGATATCGAAATTGAGGGAGTCGCCTAGTTTGAACACGATCCTACCTCTGGTAGAGGTCGTGCTGCTATTCCAAGCGGGATGTTTGGCATTGAGATCCCCCGCCATGATGACGGAGTCACTCATACCGAAGAGGGTAGTGAAATCGGTAGAGAGAGAGATGGGATCCTCCGCACCATTGGTGGGCGGGATGTAAGCGGAGATGATGGTGATTGAGGGGTGACCGGTCATGCCGAGCCGACAGATAGAGATCTCTAGCTGAGAGAGGAGGGCAGGCGGGTCTATCGGGATGCAATGGAGGGACTTCCTATAGTAGATGAGGGTACCGCCCTTGTGGCAGCGAGACCTGTCATTGCGAACTATCTTGTAGTTGGCAATGCTCGGGTTCCGCAGATGGGGCTTCAGGAAGGTTTCCTGGACTAAGAGGACATCGAGCTGGTGATCGCGGAGGAACGCGGCGATCTCTTCGCGTTGTTTTTTAATGCCGTTTGCATTGAAAAACCCTAGTCTAAGGGATCGGGGTTTGGTAACGCTCATTCTTTGTAAAGCCATTGGAGCTTTTAGAAGTTGAGGGTTTGCATGACTTGCGTAATCTGAGGATACGCATTGAAAATCTCGGCGATGCGCCGAGGATTGCCGTTACAGGCTTGGATTTCCGCTGCCATGGCATTTGCGGGGGCAATAAAAGCTGCGTAAGCACCGATTATTACCTCCATGCTGCTAGGCTGGGGGCGGGAGGCGGGGGTCGGGGGGGACCTACTGGGACCAGCGGGAGCCCTGGGCGCGGCGGCGGGAAGGGCTACCGGTGGGGCTACTGGGACCGAGGGGCCTACTGATGGCGCGGGGATGACAGTTGCCATCAGCGCTGGGATAGTCGGGGGTGGGGGGGGCACCGAAGCTGCGGGAGCTTTGAGGTGGTTGAGGTTCGCCCATGGGGAGGGCCTTTGGGGACTGAGCCTATCGGGCATCTGGGAGGAAGGGATCGGGATCCTCACAGAGGGGCTTTCCCTTTGCTGACGGTCGCTCGCGCGCTTCGTCAGTTTGGGAGAAGAAGACTTGGGAGCCTTGGGGCAGCCACGGTAGTTAGCCGGGTGCCCGGATTGGCCGCAAAGAACGCAGCTCGGTGGCTCTGTGCACTGAGAGCGGTCTTTAGGGCGGGGACAGTCTGACGTGCCGTGGGCACCTAGACACTTGACGCATCTAGGTGTCGCGTAGCAGTGGGATTGGGAATGGCCATACAGTTGACACCTGTGGCATTGTCCGATGAGGTTGGACTTCCTGGGTTTCTCGATAGAGATACCCGAGAGGGAGCAGACTGACTTCACCTTGAAGATGGGGTGATGTCCTTCAGTAGGGTCGCAGATGACCAGGACCATGTCGTAGACTAGGCCCTTCCATGCTTTGTGCAAGCGATGGACTGCTGCGACGGGGATGCCTTGTGAAGCAAGGTCTTCTTTGATCTCCTCGGTGGGGATTTCTTTGGGGACGCGCCTGATGATTACGCGGGTGGGGACTTCCTCCGGAAGGGAGTACGTATGGAAGGAGTAAGCCCTTGTCTGGAGGAGACGGGTAAGGTCCCTGTAGTCCGAGGACGAGGCGACCGTTACCTTAATACCCTGTTGGGTTGAGCGGGCGTTCGTGTAGTTGATCTTTTGATCAACACACGCTTTGGAGATTTCTGTCCATTTGGACTTATCCTGGACATAGATGGGGGGCGGGGGTCGTGGCTTCTTTGCGTTCGAAGCGGGAGGGGTAGCCGAGAGGCTAGACGCGGGATTGGCCTGCGGTGCGGCGGGGGTTGGGGTGGGGGGGCGGGGGTTAGAAGGGATTACCGCGACCGACTTTTTGGCCTTGTTGGCGTGAGAGGAGGCGTTCTTCTTTCTCTTGCCACCCTTTCCGACGACTATATAGTCGTCTTCCGAGGAGGACGAAGAGTCAGAGAGGGCTTCCTCTGAGTCGGATTGAGATTGGGGTACGGACGTGTCCATACTCTCTGGAGTATCTGCTGCGGTAGCGGCTGGCACGGAAGGTGCGGGATCGGGGACTGGCACGGACGGTGCGGGTTTCGGGGCGGACACGGAGGGAGCGGGTGATGGGGCTGGCACAGAGGGTGCGGGTTTTGGGGCGGGCACAGAGGGTGCGGGTTTAGGGGCTGGCACGGATGGTGCGGGTTTTGGGGCTGGCACGGAGGGTGCGGGTTTTGGGGCTGACGCGGGGGGTGCGGGTTTTGGGGCTGACGCGGGGGGTGCGGGTTTGGGGGCTGGCACGGAAGGTGCTGGTTTGGGGGCGGCGGCTGGCACAGAAGGTGCAGGCGAGGGGGCTTGCACGGAAGGTGCGGGAGGGGAGGCGGCGGCGGCCTCGGGGATTTCGCCTGGGTTTGGCGGAAAGAGGGGGCTGACTAGCGCGTCGCTAAAGTCAATGACCGAACCGGGAGGGCGTCTAAAATTTATAAGACGTTGGGCATACTGGTTAACGAAAGAGGGGTCCTTGAAGAGGACCTCTTTAACGAACGCCAATATGACCGCGTCTGCCATGATCGGGATGGGGGCGGGGAGAGGGAAGAACCATAGGGGGCGTGAATCCCTAACAACCTAGCACCCCGGGTGGATGGGCCCGGGGGTGTGAGATCCTACCCTCCCTGTCGGGTGTGAGACAGGGAGGTGAGTACCTGAAGTGAGCCCTAAGCTTGTGACCCGTCGCCGATCTTATTGTGCGAACGGGGCCCTAACCAGTCTGTGCGATGGGTGTAGAGACACCCTAGACCGGCTTCTAGTACGAAGGGGTTGACACACCCAACCGTACTAGACGCGAGCTGTGGACAAGGGATTAGTTACGAAGCTAGAGCTGACTAGGAGCCACCCCCAAGGCCAAGCTTCTAGCTCCCGATTCCAATTGACAGCCTCGCCCTGATGGGGCTCGGCGGGTGAGATTGGGGCACCACCCCCTTGGCTTCGTTGGCACCGTGAGGTATCCACCAAGGACCACGAAACTGTGGTTTTTACCCGGAAGGGGCCAAAAACCTCGACGACACGTGTGATGACGATTCTCTCTTAAAGAAACAACTTCTATCAACCACGCCTTGAAAAAGGCGGCTATTGACAGGGTGCGGGCGTAGTCCGGAGACTACTGAGCTCGTTACGGCTAGCGTAGCGAGAGCGGGCGGTGGCGGGGCGGCGAGGCGGTGGGGGCGTGCAGCGAGCGAGAGCGGGCAGCACGACCGTCCACGGCGAGCGTCGAACGGAGAGTCAAGCTGAAACTATTTACTAATCGTTTCTTTAAATAGCACCTGTCCACGTGTCCTGTCCATTAAACGGGGAAAATATACATGTCATGTGCGCTTTCTAATAACACACTAAACAAACAGTTTACGTTCGACAATTTAAATTATAGACGCTAGGAATTCCGACTATTCGAAGTATGTTATACTAATCATAATAATATAAATCCATCGGTTTTGGCTGTCTGTTATTATAATTATTGACTAAGGCAACGAGACTTTTAGTTTCATATTAATATGGCCGCATCAATAGTGATAATAATAGTCGGTAATTTTCTGAACAAAAAACATGCGGCCCATCACTAAAATAAAAATAAGATGTGGGTGCCGTTCGTGGAGTGAAAAAATAAAATTTCTAACCTGTTCCACGGAAACTCTCTTATCCAGATTTTGTTTCCTCACTGTTAGTTGAACTGTTTAGGTGCCATTCGGTCAAGTGCCGTTAAAATCAGTGCTCTGAGTGGAGTCTCTCGTAGTATAGCATACCTATTCCAATTGCCGACACCAACATGAACAGGTATTTCAAATGCGGTAAAGCTAAAGTTCGCCATGAATCGTTCGACGTTGTGGCTTCGTGGTTAGCGGTATCAAGGTACACCATCCCTTCCTATAGAACATATTCATTGACACAGGACCTCTGTCACATTTCATGCTATCATTACTTATTCCTTTTTAGGTACTTTCAACAGAATCTATTAATATATTACTTAGGTGTAGCGTTATGGACTGGTTGGGTAATTAACATATATTTCATTGATGGTGACCACCTCAATGGAGTTGATGTAAAGATTAATTATTCGGAGGAATTGTACGAACCAACAAGCTTTGACTTTTGGATAATGATATGTGAGCCAACATTTGCCAAACTATGCATCCCGCCAATAGCATTCTTAAAGACACAAATCATGTTAATCCATAAGGGCAGAAGTCGAAAACATTTCCGTAAATTTTACTGGAGGATGCTTATAAATGAACAAAATGAAAAAAAAAATTATATGGGGAAACTTCAATAGCTTTTCTTTGTAGAAACAATTACGGATGACAGTATAACTTTACGTAAGTGAATTTACTTGGTTCGGTGCGATACAGGGATACGATGAGAAAGGCAATGCTCTAGAAAAATGCCCATTTTAACTTAACTAAACCAAAAAGACGAGGGATTAAAGTGTTGCCAAATTGTTGTGCTCGATTGATATGTTTTTGAGAGTGAGAGAGAGTTTTTGGAATTGGAGTAGATCACGATCTTTTATATCAACTGACAACTGAAAATTCTATTACCTATATTGTTTATACTAAATTTTTTATGTAGTTATTAATGGGATAATTATGTCTTCATGGATTTAAATAACAACATCAAAGCGATCCGTTTACATTTTCAATGAATATGGGTATATCGGTCGTTTGTTCTCACGGTCAGAATACTTAATTTATAACAACTTCCGACATCGAGATTTGTAAAATGTACAAAAAAAAATTCCACTGTTACGTTACTAGGGGCGCATTCGACCAAACTTTTATACCTAGAATAAGTCTTATCCTGAGAATGACTATTGAATTCTTGACAGTTAGTCCATACTAGAACTGTCAGTCGTCAATTTTATTCCAAGAATAAAAGTTATCTGACTTTGGTAAAGTCAGCCCTTAATGTACGAAAAATACGCGCATTGACGTAGAGTTGTGGTCAACAGCCCGTATTACCTTTTACCTACGTTATTAAATACGACAACACAAAGTAAATAGCTGCATTATGCTTATCTATATGAAATTATAATGGAACGATACACATGTCCACCATAAAGTGCCCTAAGCCACGTTGAGCACTTTGTAGCAAGAATTACCCGCGTGTAGGATATGTTTATGTATGAGCAATTTAATTAACACCCGTCCATCTATTCAATACAATATCAAAACTCAATTAGGGAGCACTTTGATCTTTTATGAGCAAGAAAAAAACGTGCCAAGAGCAAGCGATCGCAACACAGCGTACCGGAAAATATGTCATCCCGTTTGATATTTGGATATAAGCTGTATATAAAACGTTGATAGGAACATCAACTTACAAAAATAACAAAGTTAAAAACCGCTGTAACAAAATTTTTAATTGCTTTAGAAGCTTTGAATAGGTAATTATGTCCCTCGCTTATTGGGTCAAAGTCGTTTTAAAAAATTCCGCGCGGCCGAGTTTAAGGAAAACGTTTTGGGCAGTTTAGATTTATGGCAACTTATTATGAAAAAGCAAGTTTTGATTTTATACACTTGCCGATCGCCAAACAAAGGGACTGTGAAAACAATTGACCGTCTAACTTTAAACATATTAGGAACCTTATTGAAACTTCCAAAACAAAACCAACTAAAGTTACTCACCGTATATTTGGAATACATTAAAAGTTGAGTGAAATGTGTGAATACTCAAGTGACATTCTACACGGTCGGGCAGTGCCGTGATCCCAGCAGGCGTCAACCGGTAGCGGACGGGCGGCACGGTCGCGCGTCGCCGGCCCGGCCCGCATGCGTCCCGGATTAATAATTCCACGGCACGCGTACCACTCATTAATAAGAAATTACGAAAAAGGTGGTCAGGGTGTTCGACACGGAAGGTTTACTTTACCTCTTTTTTCTGAATAGAAGAATAAGAAAACACGTGCCGAGGGTTGAAGTTTCCTCAACAAAGAGTTTTTACATTTTCATTTCACGTTTTTTTGTAGCAAATTACTTAACCAAATAATATTTACCTGTGGACCCAGTGGTAGTGCTACTTGGGTGGGTAGGTACTCGTATATCTTTGAGTGATTAGTGTTTTTTTTTTGTAGCAAATAATTTGATTACACTATTCAAGTAATACTCGTAGCTTCTAGTGTTTGCCAAATGCTCGTTATACAAGTATCGTCAAGTCGTAACGTATTAAAATATTATTGTAAACAAACTGGGAAAGCAAACTAAAACATTAATTAAAGCCAAGATATACGAAACACAACGATATTTAAACGATAATGGTGCAAAGTATCTAAGTGCGAACGATACCATCCACGCCATTGTTGACAAAGATTCCGTTACTCTAGCCAGATTTATTAGCCTCATATTTTAGGTCAAAATTATGTTTTATTTGTAGTATCTACACTTACACAAAGCCTTCATGCTGTATTTCTAAGGGGTTTTTATTTTCCTTCTCTTGTTATTTGGCTGTAACGAAAAACAATATGGTTCTACTTTTTTTGAGTTCTGAAAATAAAAACATTAAAATATGTTTTATGAAACGCAGTAAATATTGAAATTGTATATTGCAATGTAAAAATTATAAGTTAAGTTTGTGAAATATAATTATTCGTTGTAAAAATAATACAACGTTAGAAATGAGAGAGCAATTTAGAACTTGTGTTGTGTTAGGTATATACATACAAGCCTTTGAACACGCTGCAACTTTACTGAGTATTCATATTTATTTTAAACTGAAAACTTACCTACGTATTCCAAATTAAAATAATTCTTGGAATTTAATAAGTTTTTTGTTTTCTATTTATTTTACTTATGTGTAAGTATATAAAATACTGTAAATAATAATATATAATAGGTACAAAAAAACACTACTAAAAAAACTGGTACTCAGCTGCATCTGGTTAGACTGGAAGCCGACCCAAACATAGTTGGGAAAGGCTAGGTAGATGACGATGAGGTATATTAAAATACTATTTGGAGAATGGGAGATCGTACCCGGACACAAAGTTAATTGTAGCATTATGAACTAGGTTCCCTTTGTTGATTAATTAAACTACTCCCTGAGGGCATGAAATATAGACATAGTTCATAATGCTACTTTTTTTTTTGGGTACAGAGCCCATAAACGATTATTCATTGTCCTATAATTAGGTAATTTATGTACCTCAACACATAGCTGTAAAACTGCTATGTGCAAACGAACCTTGATTGATAAAAGCTTGGATTATATGACTTGTGAAGTAAAAAACACATTTGCCATTAGAAGGCAATATAAGAACAGCACACGTTGAACAATAAAATATATTATAGCGGCCGTAAACTTGCACCGCCCGTGCCGGCAGACAGATGTGAAGCATTTAGCGACTTTTTAACTTTGCGACTTGCAGCCACTAAATGTATTGAAGAGTTTGTTTTTATTTTAATTTCTTTTGCAAACGGTTTCACTTACCTGCTGTTTTTAATTAGAAACATTGTTTCACAAAGTAAGTTATTTATTTTTGTGATTCTATCATTATTAGATAGATAGGTATCATACTTATATTTATCTGAAATGTTCATAATCTACCTATAATGTTCCCACTGCTGGGACACAGGTCTCCGTAATCTACCACATGGGCCCAGTGCGGGTTGGGAGATATCTTATAGCCCAGTTTCCTCATAATAATTTTCTTCATCGTTTTGATAGCAGTGGTGATGATATAACTTACACAAAGTAAGGTTTGCACTTACGCCTCTTAAGTCGCGGCCGTTACTATTGGGACACTGCTGCTCCTGAATTAATCACCGCGACAAAATGTCGAGGTAGACCATCTTTTACTACACAACAGCGAAAGAAAAGGCGTAACCATGCAGTCTGTATGTTTATGTATGCCTTTAACGTGCACGTCTTTCTACATCGTTCTCACCTGTATAATTTCAACATGAATGATGTAACTAATATTTCGATTTCAGAGAGTTTCTTGCTAGTTCTTCTCTATAGGAACCTACTGCGCTTTGGAATGGGCAATTAGTTTCATCTTTCTGACTGGCCTTGACAATTTAAGAGTGCCAGTAATTGGTTTATTTAAAATAAATTATTTGTTAATTATTTGTTTTTTTATTAGTTTGATTTTATTCGTAGACAGTTTCAGCTAAAATTTAACAGGTCGTCGTTTCACACATGGCTAATACACAAAAGTAAATTGAGCTTGAGTTTAATTAAAGTGAATACTTTTTTGTTGAAAAGCCACTTTGTTTCTTATAACAAACTGTATGTAACAAAGTGTCTTGCTTGTTGCTCAAAAAGTGGTTCCGTAAATCTTCCAACCACAACAACATTCGAAAGCCGAGATTCCAAAGTTTTTATTTACACCAGAAAGGGAACTTTGTTCACGAGTATTTAAACACACATAAATAACAACAGTAAGTCTTAATTCTCCTTACATTTAGCGAAGTCTAAACAAGTGTCCGAAAATGTAAAGTGGCACTTAATCTGAGGACCGGGTTTAAAATGAGGGCATCGCGTGCTGTGGAACACTACACGAACCCTCTAAATTTAATAATATTACTTGCGAATCGAGGACATGAGGAGATGCGTCCATATCACGAGATCTTCAAAAACTCTTCGAAAGCATCGAAAACGCTGACATGTTATTACGTGATGCTGTTGCTGAAGGAGCTGTGCAGGGATATACTTTGAGAATCGAAGCTTTCTTGAAAAGGAAAAATATTTGTCTGATTTTGTCGCAAAATAGTGTCACTTAAACCAAATATTACGGGTGTGGAAAACTACATCAACCGAGGTGTACATAATTTTCCCAATTTTATTATTGGACAGAATATTATGAAAATACGTATTGACGTAAGTGGTTTACCGGTAAGTGGACTATTTGGTAATAAGCTTTAACAACTTTAAAATGATGATTGAGTATGTAACCAGGCCTATTTAACGCTATCATTATAATATGTCCTGAGTGCATATTTTACCGAAATTGGTGAGTAGGCAATCGATCTCTATATAAACTATAGCCCAACGGTACTGAAAACAGGACCATTCAGGGTCACTGGGCTCCAGATAGAGGAACTACTACTAGAGGATAATACGAGCCGCTGGTGTCCAGAAGTACCGCTTTCTGAATCAAGCCCTTAATCCAGCTACCCAACGAGAGCCTTCCCAGGTTTTGGTCAAAGCTAATTAATATTATTATTATATTCAGAAATCTAGCTACAAAGCTCACTAACACTGAATAAACCAGTGGTTTTTAAAGGCATCGATTGTCGTCTTGGTTTTTATAAGACATTGATTGTCGTCTCCAAGTAAAGTTGGAAAGAGTAACTTTTTAATTTCTTTGTTAACTGAAGACTCAGTAATTTTTAATTGATTCTGTCAGCCTTTTAGAATAAGGTACATTTTCTAATTGTTTTAAGAGACAATTTAACTTTTTAACCATACATAGGTCGACTCCAAAAGTTAGAATTAGAGTAATAAAATAATTTCTTTGAGAATTAGTGAGAAAGTTATGCTGTATTTTTCGACAAAGTCGGTTGGTTTAACTTAAAAAATGGAAGAATTGAACATGCGATTTATTCAGGTGTGATCCCCTGAACGCCCCTCCACCCGCGCCCCCCCGGATCCCCTGCTAGTTCTTCTTCTGTTTTATCTCTGTCTTATCCAGGCTACTCAGGCTACTTTATCTAGGCTACTCTTTTTGACAGGTAAGTACATTCAAGAGAAAATAAACGTTTCATGTTTTACAAACTGTAGGTAAGCTACGTCAGCAAATCTGATTTATGTTCGGTTCGCTCGTTGACTGCTATCTACCTTTTAATCTTGTTAGAGTCTTCCGACCGGCTTATTTTGGTTACATGCTTGAAGAATTTTTATTTTTGTAGGTACTGTCAAGGAAGAAATATGTTATTAACCTAGGTACTTGTTTTGAATGAAAATGACATTTGTTTGAAAATTGCTTATCATGATCGTTTCTTGACCGTACCTACCTACGCACTTACCTATCTCAATGTATGCTTGACTTTAGTACCTAGGTACCTATTTGCAGTAGGAATTGAAGTTGATTCATGCCATTATATTGCAACGGGCCCCACCCAACCGACAAACTCCAACGTTACATATCAATTTGCAAAAACGTTTACAATTTACATATTATCAAAGGCTATCGATCCAATTCAGTAGATTGGTCGCATTGTTTGTATTAAACGACTTTATTTACGGCTGGCAACACTACGCGCCGCAATAACTTTCAGTAATGACCGATTGTTGCGGCATTCCCATTCACCTGAAGTTATGAATTATCTCAAACGATCTCGACACCTCGTTACTGTTTTGTTACGAACTTAATTACGAGTGAAGTTTGTACAAACAGGCAGGTGGGACTGTTTTATTAGCTCATTCAACTTTATCGCTTTGTAAATCTAAAATTTTGCAGCTTTAGTTTTGGCTAGTCAAAACTATTTTCTTGTATACTTATGCACTTTTGAAAGCATCATACTGTTTGGAAACTGGAAGTTACGATTCTTCAAACCAAATATCTTAAAAGTCCAGGATGTACCTGTCCCATACACAACTTCAATACCGACTAAACCCAAATGTATGGGACAGTTGATATTTTTTCCCGATTACGTCATTGGTCCCACGAAGAAAGTTTTTCAGTTTGGTGTACTGTACCACACCCTTAAATTGACCATACCTTTCTGATACATGTTGTATATTGATAATTCTCAGATAATGATGAAATTATAAGAAGTCACAATGATATATTTTTCACTTTTTAGTTTGAGAGTTTGTAATTTATCTAAGTTACAATAGCCTAATGTCAACTCCACTTTACTAAATGATGATTTCCGAAAGCAAATGCTCAAGTTACTTTAAAAAATACCCAAATCGCTATACGTTTGCCTATAAAATTTAAGGGCTTCCCTCGATTTCCATGGAATCCTCTCATCAGATTCCAACTCGATGACAATGGGACCACCTCAAACAAACAAAAACATTTTTCAAATCGGTCTACAATTGACGGAGAAATCGGTACACATACATAAAAAAAAAACATAAATAAAGTCGAACGTTATACCTTCTCCTTTTTGGAAGTCGATTATAAAATAGGTCGGGCACGTGCTAGATATCTAAAGATTCGCAAACGTTATAAAGAAATCAATACTTATTAGACAGACTAAATGTAAATAAATGTATCACATTACTTCTAATTGATCTACAAATAATTGAACAACAAGACTATCGTCACGTGCGAAAAATCGTCCAAGACTTTTAAATTGTCCCATTACCATTCCCGGCTGCTGACCGAAATAACTTTAAAGACAACGAACTCTTTCGACTTTGACTTTAACTATGGTAAACTTTACAAAAAGATGACCCTTCTAGCCTCTTTTAACCATGATCACCACGCTCGATGAATGGTTTGGTGATAGCAGTAGCTATACGTTGTTACTCGTATTAGCAGACGCTGCTCTCCTATCTCTTGACTTAGTTGATCCACTTTTAGATACTTTATCATCATCATCAGCAGCCTTGTTCCACAGCTGAGTACGTACTCAGCTGTATTTAGTACTTTTTTGGTATTAAAGTAAGTACTTCACACAGTTGTATAAATGTGGCTAGGTTACGTAGCTTATTGCACGACTCATATTGCGAAGCATATTAGAGTGACTTACGATCGTTTTTTTTTTTTTGCGATTTATTCCGGATTTATCCCCATTATGAGTCGTGCACTTTTGGATTTTCCAAATTTTTGTGACTACTACTGTGAGAACTAGACCCAATCTAACATTTACAAACTAGCAAGACTAGTACGCTAGCCTGTGCCATTTAAGTTTATAGTGGACTGTGATTTAAACCGCTCTTACTGGAGACGACTTTGATTGATTTAGCTTGTTTATTAGATTCCCCTTGATTGAACTGACGCCGCTTTGTGGAACTCAGCGCCACTGCGGTCGGACCCAAGTGTAAAGACGATGAACATTTTCAGCAGAAGAATATACTTTTATATTTGAACTACCAGACTGGTCTATAGTGTTCGTTACTATGGCTGCTGAGCGTGGGACCCTAAGTCGAGCTGTATGAAGAAATTATTAGATTATTATAGAAAAAATCTTAGTAGCAGCCCATAATCTGGAATTGTGCTCTGTTAATGACAAAAGTTACCCCTAGAACATAGGGCTCGTGACATAACTGCTGAAATATTGGTGCACCCCTGCTAGCTTTCACACGCTCTTTCCTTTTGAGGGGTTTTCAATAGAAAAGGGCGTGTTTATTATGCTGTTATGTAAACATTATCTAGTTTATAATTATTATTATCCCGGAAATACGAGATGCCATGTAGTTGATCATTAGCTAACCTAATAATCATATTTTATGGATTATGGACTTGGTATTGCCAAGAAGTACATTGATGACAAATTTATGGTCGGGAAGATTGTAAACAGACAAGCAGGCTGCTTGTGTATAAACGTAGTCTATAAACACTTTATGCTATTACCGCCAAGCTGTAAAATCAACAGTGTTGCAGAGACACAACGATGTAGATCATTCATCATTATCATACCTATGTGGAACTATCGACTCGCCCCTGCCAAACATGGTTTTTACAAATTAACAAAACAAAAAAAGTTTAAAATATGTGTATTATACACATAAATCATTCGGAATTATTTCTCTAAATTATAGTAAAAACCGCATCAAAATCTGTTGCAAGGTTTAGAATAAGAACGCGTCACATAGAAACACACGAACAGCGACTTTTATTTATAAGTAATAAGCAGTATAGATATGTTTGAAATAATAATACTAACCCTCTTATTAATAAACGTTGTATAGCGTCTGTATAGTTACACAACGCTTTGTCTTCTTCTTTTGAAAGTCAAATTACTGACGACTGAAAGAGAGAAATCGGTGTGTAACTATTCATCTGATATAATACGTTTATTAGTAAGAGGGATAGATGATATTAAAAGGGAAATAAAACAAAACCAACAAAAACCGCCTTCGATTTTATTGTGTCCAGAAAAAATTTCATCTTGAGATCGTAAAATCGAGGGCGTATTTTTGCAATGGTGTTTTGTTGGACTCAACGATCCTTTCTTTTGATCCTATTTTCTTACGTGCGAGTTGTTATACACATACGTCACGTTTCAATTGACTCATGTGTTTTTAAACTTAGATCACGTACAACCAATTTTCGCTAATTTGTGATGGATCGTTTGCGGTGTTTCTTAACTAAGTTTCTGACAGCGCCCGTTCAAAAGTAGGTAGGTACTTACTCTGTTAAGTCGATCATGTAAACGAGACGTGGTTGTTACTTTTTAGTAATTTTTAGGGTCCCGTACCTTAAAAGGATAAAACGAAACCCTTATAGGATCACTTTGTTGTCCGTTTGTCTGTCTGTTTGTCTCTGTGTGTCAAGACCCACGATCTTTATTATCTCGGGAACGCGTGGCGCACAGTGGAACGAATGTATGGGAGCGGTTGGACGTAGACATGTCCGAAAAATAAGAGTAAAATTATGACAAACTAATGATGCCATCTTATTCGATTACTTAATGCCTTCATAAATTGTGGTGATGAATTTCTTCATAACTCCCATATTTCGGGAGTAATTTGAGAAAATGTGAAATTTTACTATGAAAATGAGTGTATCGAGCTCTCTCCCTCCTGATTCCGGGCTTGTTTCAAGTAGCGGTCTCTAATATCGTAATGCTATTACTAAGAGCTATATTTAATACTAAGACACATAGTGCGCCAAATGTGCACTTTCTGGGATAAAAGGAAATGAAAATTTAAAAAAAAAAACGTTTTTTCCCCATTTGTATTTACTTTAAACCGCAGACAGACTTATTAAGAGGTCTATAAATATATTATATATAAATACAGAAATATATATTAACAAAAATATTCACAAGAACTGATGAGAGTATGACTTTTAAGTAAGTTGATAATAAATTACCTAGTTTCATTAAAAGTACAATAAATAATTAAGATGTAAGCTCTAATTTACTAAGTTACACATTTTAAAACAATAACATCATTTAATTATCTTCGTCATCATCATCATCATCAATTAATTCAAATTCAGAATCGATGTCCGCTAAATCATTTATGTTAACAAATTCGATATCACTTTTCTCAGAATCCGTAAGCTCATAAAATTCCTTAAAAGAAGATTTTTTTACAAACTTATTTCCTTTTGGACGGATACTTGTAACAAGTGGATCAGAAGACAGTAAAAGATTGTGCATAATATCTTCATTGCATGAGATACTGCTATGCTTTCGAGAATGCCCCTCTCTATATTTTCTAAAATCTTTATTTCTAGCCTCAGATGCCTCTTCGGATAGAAAACCAATGGGCACAATTGACATGTTCTGAACTATGTCTGGCCCATGCATTAAAATTTTATGAAGTGAAGAAGGCATATAATACCATGCATGGTATAACTCCACGTAAAGCTTAGCAGTATCAAAGCAGAACTCTCGGAATTTAGTTACGTTGATCTTCTCTCCTGATGAAATACACTGCAAGATCACACAGATTTTTCTTAAAAGCATAGCATCTATTCCGGTCAGTTCAGCAGATTTAGTGTAGTTTTCAAAAAATCTCCTTGCCGAGTTGCCATTGTTGGTGGATCCACTGCCTTGTTTCACAACATCGAGAAGTAAGCCCGTTTCTCTTCTTACAGCCTCTTGAACTCTTTTCTTCCTGTCATCAACTTGCCTTTTTGCTATATCACCCCTTACTTGCCATGATTTTATGTCTAATTTGTAGGAAATGTGTAATAAGCATTCCATTGAGCGAATCCAAGCGTGAAGGGTGCTTAAGCTATATTTATACATGTCCTCGTTTGCGTGTTTATCTTTGATTAACTCTAAATTATTCATTTCTTTAGGACAAGCCTTGCATATGTCACACACTGAAGCTGCTGTATTGGATATAATGGAATGAATTTTACCATCAATCATTGTCAACAGCAGTTGGTGTTTGACACTAATTCCATCAGTGATGGTGGATGGAGTTAAGGCTTCAATCTCTGCTTCGATTTCAGCCATCTCTCTCTGCACATTTTCTTTGGTTTCCTTTATAAACTTAAACAATATTGGCCAGCAAAATGAAGTGGAAGATGGTCGCTCGTTTTCCCAAATTGTTACACCTTTTGAGACGAGCCGCAGTGGTACAAGACTAATCATAAAATTACTAGCAAGATCGATTTGCTCATCTTCACTCGTCCTTTGATGATAAATGCTTTGGCTAGATGATCCGTCAAAACCCCATTTGCTGGTCAATACGAGCTGTTGATTGGGATCAACAGGGGTTTCTAACGACCTAATAAGTCTTCTTGAGGTTAAATCCATCAAGGCTTGTAATTTGATTTTTGCAGAGCTCTCTGTAACTGTGAGATCTTCTTTGGCCGGATAGCACTTAATTTTTTCTTTAACCAACATGTAGTAACTCGGGTATTGAAGAGCTCCTTCTTGAGTGTTGAAATCCCGAAGAGTGTTATAGCGCCATTTCGATAAGTTCATCGATACATAAAGAGCCAATGCCTTCAAAGGGGATATTTCCCGTACCTGAATTGATTTACCTTCAATGAAGGCTTTGATTTTTGAGGCCTCTTCTGGATTCTCCGTCAAGTATTTCATAACATAAGCTGTATCGCTTTGTCCTGCCTTTTGAAGCGCCCTTTCGGCCGAAAACATAATTTCAGCGCTGCTACTGCTGCATGAAAGACTATCTTCAGTGCGTCTTCTTTTTTGCCGGTTACTAAGGTCCTCAAAAGATTTACGAGGACTAGGATGTGTACAAGTTGAAGCATCAGATTTAGCAGGAGAAATTATGGGCTCGATGACGTCACTTATATTTTCTGTAGAAGGTTCCATATTTTCATTCTGTAATTCCGGCCATTGAATTGCAGCCTGTAGCCAAATCTCATGTTTCTTCCGAAACTTATCTGTGCTTCTTCCAGACTGTGTCCATTTTGCATAAATGCGGTAGCAAAATCGACGACACCAGTCTTTTAAACTTGTTTCAGCACTTTCACATAACTGAACACAACTGTTATCTTTTAAAACACTGAACAAATAGTTAAAGTCGCGTAAATCTTTATGTGCGCGTGCGCATAAAGCAACGTGAATATCAAGATTTGTATTAAAATTTGGAAAATACATTGCGAGATTAGCTTGGATACAACGAGGTGTAAATCAACACTGATTTTAAAGTTACTAATAGTGACCTATTTATATAAAATCCAGGTATCCCAGGTATCCTTTGTTAAATATTGCAAGGTAATTAGTTATTGTGATAATTAGTAAATGATGCATGCTAAATTAGTGTATTAAGAGCCATTTAGTAATTAAATAATAGCAATGTTCTTATCAGTAATCATTAGTGCATCAGTTTTATATGTAAACCTTAAGTCCCTAATTATATATCCTAATTAGCTTATATCTTCTCTAATTGGCTGCTCAGAAATGTTATTGTAATAAGGTAAACCTTTAGAAAAACGGTTTTAATCAACAAAATAAACAAAAAATAAAAAAATTGTGTTATAAAATAAACATCACTCTTTATCCCAGAAAGTGCACATTTGGCGCACTATGTGTCTTAGTATTAAATATAGCTCTTAGTATTAGCATTATGATATTAGAGACCGCTACTTGAAACAAGCCCGGAATCAGGAGGGAGAGAGCTCGATACACTCATTTTCATAGTAAAATTTCACATTTTCTCAAATTACTCCCGAAATATGGGAGTTATGAAGAAATTCATCACCACAAGTTATGAAGGCATTAAGTAATCGAATAAGATGGCATCATTAGTTTGGCATAATTTTACTCTTTTTTTTCGGACATGTCTACGTCCAACCGCTCCCATACATTCGTTCCACTGTGTGGCGGTTTCGAGTTGAAATTAAAACCATATACTCAGGTCTACAGTCCCTTGAAGCTGTGATAAAATCAAACTTTTAAGTTTACATAAAAAAGATAAGGCCGTTTACAGCTGTTGTCACGTAAAAAGAACGCTGAGCGACACTGGAGGGGGTGTGTCTGCGCACGGGTACATTCGTGTCCTAAAGTACCAGGCGAATGTTTTATAAATATTGTTTTATTTTAGAATCATTATAGTTACTTTACTAGCGTCACGCTCCCTTCATACCACAAATTTCATCGTTAAATCGCTCAGTGTGCAGGTCAACGCCAGCGTTCTATTTACGTGACGGGACCAATATGTCGCAAAAAACGTATATTTCGACACTCTCAAGGGAATCAAAATTTATAGGGAATATAAATTAATAAAATATCAAATACTCAGGGCTGCAATCCCTTGAAGAAGTGAAAATAAATATACTTCTAAGTCAACGCAATCAAAAGATACAGGCGTTTATCCGACGCATATTTTGACACTCGCAATAGAATCAAAACCAAGGTACTTCCCGTTGACAAGAAAATTTGGCAAGAAGCAAGGTCATGTAGCACAAGTAAAGGAAAAATCCGAAAACCGTAAATTTGTAGTTACAAACCAAGAAAAAAATCCATGATAAACTATTTACATACCTACAAATTTGTAGGAAACCCTCGGGGCGCGAGTCCGACTCGCACTTGACCGGTTTTTCCTACTGTATTTCGTCGTATCATATTGTATTATGCTAATCATTTCGTCAAAAAAAGACATAAGCCACAGGCCGCTGTAAAAGTAAGAACCATGATAATTTATATGATGCTGTGAGTAACAAAAGTTCGGTAAATATAAGCAACTTTACTCAGTCAGCTAATTATAGCTTCTCAGAAGTACAAAAAGATGAGCACATTAGATATTTTTACATTTCACGTGACATATTTTAACATCGTGACTTTTCGGCAATTCGGCATCAAGAAACTAGCTTCGTAAAATTGAATTGAACTCAAGTTTTAGTCTACACACACGTACACGCAAATGATGTGCTCAAGAAATCTTTAAGATACTATCTATTAACAAAACAAACACCTTGTTTGATCAACGACAATATTATGGATTTATGTTTTTTGTGTGTCAATTTATTAAATCATTAGGTAGTTTCATTAAGTTTAGGTAATAACACCTAGTTTAATAGTTTATATTTTTATATGGTTTTTGTTATTAAAGTCCGTTGTAATAAATAATTGATATTGCATTGTATGCAATATCAATTATTTTGTGTTACATTTGGTGTTTATTATGAATAATTTTATTACCCAGCCATCTAACAGTAACGAGACCAGAGATAGGCACACTGCAACAGTGACGAATAAAACTGGAAAATAAGTTACAATATTACTGCACCTGTGAATCATATGATCATTACGTCGTCAACATTTCAAACACTTTCTACGTCCGAAAAAAAAAACAATTATCATGACGCGTTATGCCAAAATTATGTAAGGCTAATTTAGTGTGTGGTGTGTCGGATGGGCCAACAATTTGGAGTTGGGCCTTGGCGCGTGTTGGTGACAATGAACGCGCAACAACTCATTGGCTAAAAATAAGTGTACCGGCCCACCTGCGGCCGGGGCTTGATGCTCAGCTGTTCGTGACGTTCTCTTGGCCGCTCAGCGGTTTCCTCAAGCGACGACCTTTATAATTTTTAAGCGCCAGATGATTGTCTGTCTTCCGGATTGACACCAGGATTACATTAAAATAAGTTTTAAGAGTTTTTTAGATCTAACCGTTCTATTTGCGGTCTTCTATCCGCTTTTTTGAGCTTCGCTGCACCAGTTTTCTCTGTATTTTTATTATTACAACAATTCACGTCAGACGTTTCGTAAATGGACGTTTCGTAATTCACTCTAACTAAGAACTACTAAGAAAATATTTTTCTAATTTATTCACGTAACGCTCGAATTTAATATCCAGAATCAATTTAACCTTAAACCTTTAAAAATAACACTTTGTCTCAACAGTCTCTTCTCTTGCGAGTGAATCTAAGGAAAATCTGAGAAAGCTAGCAAGTCAAGTGGAAATATTAATGGAATCAATTTAATCAACTCATATCATACCGATCAGCAAAAGTTTCTTTGCGCAAAATAATACCGCTCCAACTTATACGAATATTTTATAAAAAGGGTTTAAATAAAAGTTTACGGAGAGCGAGCAACGAGGGGATAAAATTCTTTCATCCCCTTTTATGAGGTTGAGGTTGAATTTGTGCCGTGCCTAAGCTTTGATGACTTTTTAACGCCTCCAAGTCGCTAATAAGGATCAACTCATTAGTTCATTAAGTTGAACCTAGGGGCTGTTAGGGGTTGTTATAAAACACTTCGTACATGAGAAAATTAATTTAAGTTGGTATAGAATAGTTCTTAATACCTATCCGACTTCATTCAAAGCTACAAATGCGATCACCCTAATTGCTAGTTTAGCAAGGAAATTAAATGAGGTAAGCACTGCTTATTTAAAAATTAAAGACTGTTGAGAAGAGACTTATACATATTAGAAACTAGCTATGCCCGCAACTTCGTTCGATAGCATGGCTGAAAACAAATTGGATTTCATGGGTTTAAGGTTTTTGCGCGGAACCCTAATTATTTTTCTAAAATAAAAGCTAAGCTATTTCTTAACATCAGCTAGCTGCCAGTGAAAGTCCCGTCAAAATCGCTCCAGCCGTTTCGGAGATTAGTGGAACAAACAAGACAGCCAAAAACTTATGAAAGTATTTCTTTTCTCGTATATACTTTCATACGTTACATTACGTTTTATTGTGACGTTACAAACAAACGTTTAAATTTTATTTATTTGTAGAGATGTAGACCTTAGTCACATGAGTAGTAAAACCGAACAGAGATAAAGAGACGATCCTGGCTGCAGTGTGAGGTTATATCTTATTAATGCATTGTCACCGAAGTTACGCAGGTACCTATACAAAATTTCAGCTCAATCAGACATCGGAAAGTGGTTCAAATCTTACTTGCAATATTGAACTTAACACATACCTACATACCAACCCACTCACATATCTATGTTTAGAAAAAGCTTGTAATAATAATAAAAAGGTAAAAAAAAAACCTTTTCATATTAAAAAAGGATCATACAATAAAATAAGAGTACTCACTTGAAAAAGTAATAATCAAATATTTACTTACCTATTGTACTCCTTGGGATAGTTAAAGTACGATATATTTTAATTTTTTCTAGTATTATTCATACACACAGTACAATAAACACCCATTATTAATAATAAAACACCACGTTTTTACACAAAAATATTCAAACTTGCAACTAACAAAACAAAAACGTGTGTCGCACTGACCCTGAGATTAGCAACTGGCTGTGCCAGCGTAAACCGGTTTTTTCCAGTCTCGCCGCGTACGCGACAAGCGGCCAGTTGCCACACATGCCCCGCGTGCTTGTAGTAGTGCAACCGATTCGCGCGGTTGAATGAAGCTTTATCTCTGTTCGGTTTTACTACTCATGTGCCTTAGTTGAGGACATAAATGCTCTGCGTGCTCGTATTTGGTCAACTAAAACGTGAACCACAGAAAGACATAAAGTACTGCCTGTACTTGCGAGCTTATAATATTATTAGAACATAGCTAGCTAATGCATACTAATATGTAGTTAACACGTAAGCATACCACTACAAACGGTCATATATGTAGGTGTTGCTATAATAACGTTGAGGATTAGTTATCGTAGATATTAGGAGGCGAGGCGATGCGGCTGATCCTATGGCTTATGATCTAGTTTACGACATGAGGTAAGTATGGCGTTGGCAAATACAATTTTACTATGGTATTAATAAGAACACAAGTTAGTTTGTTGCATTTTTGTAACCGTAATATGCAGTTGGTAATTCAGGATATTTTTTATGAGTGCAGTAGTCGCGAATGGTGAAGCTTTCCATGAGGGAAAAATACCATGTTAAGGCGAAAGCGTCAGGGTAGCTCACGAAATTCAATTTTTCTTACGTTTTTTGGAATTTGCAGGTCACTATCAGGTTACATAAGCATAATCAGCCTATAATGTTCTCATTGCTGGGACATAGGACTCCTCTCTGTGAGAGGGTGGACGAGTGGACCGGTGGGTGGATCAGGTTGTATGTTGATCTTAATTTAATACAAAATTAGTCTGGCTCGCTGTCGCCGGACACGGTGTTGACGACTATACTATAATATCCATACTAATATTATAATGCGAAAATGTGTCAGTCTGTTACCTCTTCATGCTTAAACCGCTAAACCGATTTAGATGAAATTTGGTATAGATATAGTTTGAGTCCCGAGAAAGGACATAGGACAGTTTTAGTTAGTTTTACCCGCATAAGTGTCGATCAAGTGGGAATATCGGAATAATGGAACTAAAAAATGAGATTCACAGGTAGGTACGTTTTCTGATCCATTTGTATATTATTTTCATCACATACTTTTAGAAGTTATCATGTCTAGGTATATTATGTTCATCGATATTTTCGTCAATTGTGGACCGATAAATATTTTTTTTTTTTCTTTTTGATATGAAAGATTCTGTCGGCGAAATGTCCGTAGGTGAAAAACTCTGCTGGGGAAGCAGAAATAAATGAATGATCCTGTCGACGAACAGTCCAATGGCGAATCGATCTTAGGAGAACGGTTGCGGAATCGAGGAAACTTGCGAAGTGGTTCCTTATAAGTCTTATTAACTTTGCTTGGGTAGCTTTTCAGTTACTATTTTTTCCACTTAGTGTATGTTGATGATGTTATAATAACTTCGTGTCTCAGTGACAGAAAGTTATTGTTTTATTTACGTACATAGCAAAGAGTGGCATATGAATTTATATTCAGTAGAAAGGTACCACAAACAAAAAGTGAAAAAAATCTCTTCTTACAAAAAAAAAAATCTTAAAAAACAAATACTACAAAGTGAAAAACCACTTTCATTTCGGAAGACGGTGTCTTAGTTCTACAGTCTATAGTGCCTAAATTAGACAAGTATACAGTGCCTACAACTCATAAAACGGAGTTCAAGCAAAGACTCTAAAATATAACTTATGGAGCAAATGAAATCACCGTATTTTTATCTCACATTCATCTTCCCGCTTGGGAACATGTACGGTGCAACACAGCATTTTTCGGCGATACATGCAATATTCAATTCGGTAACGAGACCGCCCAACCCGAAACAAAAAAGCCAAAGCCCAAGCCTAAGGCTCCGATGTCCGTCCGTCCGTCTGTCTGTCAGTGCGGCTGTATTTCATAAACCGTAATAGATAGAAATTTTTTTTTAAATATATACTTAAAAAATACCTCAATAAAAAAAATAATAAAAAAAACTATTCTGAGTGTGTATTTTCGTTGCCGCTATAACAACACATAACTCCTCGTTTGTTAGTCAAGCTAATTAAGTTCGGTAACAATAGAAAAAGGAATTGTGTCTCATCATTAGAGACAGTTGCTTATAATAAAAATAAATGAAATTAAAAATTAAAGGGTGTCCAAATACACGAAACGTGTTTTTTTTTTAATATTTAGTGTTAAATATTGTTCGGTGTACGCAACCCTTCGTGTGAGAGTCCAACACGCACTTGGACGGTTTTTCATAAGGACAATAATATTAAGAACATGGGACTTAAATATAATTGGTGAAATGTAGGTGTAGGTACTTGGTACACCTCTTTTCAACCTTTTGGAGAAAACATAATATTAACTAAGCAGCTTCATCGTTGTTATCTGATTTATCAAAGCACATATTGTGTG
Source organism: Gortyna flavago (assembly GCA_963669345.1). NCBI lineage: Eukaryota > Metazoa > Arthropoda > Insecta > Lepidoptera > Noctuidae > Gortyna > Gortyna flavago. The sequence goes on from OY770131.1 coordinate 8,443,074, forward strand.
TGTGTTTTAGCAAAGGGCCATACGGCTGATGACGGGTCCTGACGGGTGATGGTCCGTAATAGGTAGGTATGTCCTTTGCCTTTTCGCTCAAATGGGATTGGGTGGGTCACATCAACCGCATGCATGATGACCGCGGGGCAAAAGGCTCCACACAATGGGTGCCTGAAAATCAAGGGCGCCGCCTGCCGAGGCCGGCCCAGAAAGAGATGGCGAAATGATCTGAACGCGTATAGCAAGGGCTGGTTCGAGGTGACGCGGGAAAAGAGTTCCTGGAAGAATTTTAGGAAGCCCTTTGCCCAGCAGTGTGACAGTACAGGCTAACAACAAAAAACGCCCTTTAACTAACTTTGCTCTCTATGTAGGTATAGGTTATCTTTTCACCTGATTTCAAAGAAAAGCTTACAAGAAAATACTGTAACGCTCTAAGGGCATTACAGCAAACCTGTTGTCATATATTTTGATCTACGACTACTATTTGTCACCGCGGGCCGCAACGGTGGTCTACGAACAACCTCATATAATTAATACTTGGTAAAAAAAAGCCCGGTCCATCAATTACTAACATGTACCTTATCAACTAACCTAATTCTATAATAATTACTAGTCGAACGATAGACATTTCGTGACTACAGTTAATCGAATGTAGGTACTACCTGTTTGTACAGCTATCGATTAGGACAAATTCAATTAAGTAGATGTTATACTTATACCGTGTTTTAATAGCGGCATGAAATTATGTTACTATTATTTTAACACTAATTGGTATGGCAAGGTTCTGCTTCAACAAATATTATGAAGGAACGCTTTAATTGGATTCGTGGTCGATGTTATAATAAGTTAGTTTTTGGAAACCAGAAAATCAAATTGCACGCACATAGCCTAAAATTAACACTTGCAAATTACAGTTTTGTGAGCGAAATATGGGAGTAGAAAATACCTCACAGGATGGAAATTAATTCCAGGAAGGTATTCATTATTTCCCATCTTTTGAGGTATTTGCAGAAGCAAATAATTGGAATTTCAGAATGAGTACTCATGGGAAAATTCATTTTGAAATTTCAAAATGTTCATCTAAATATGATGAACAGTATGCCTACGTAATAAAAACTGAACATTGACTGCATTACAGGTAGATTTAGGTTTAATAACTTTGTGCAGATTTATGGTAAAAATATAATAATAGGTATAGTCATAAGTCATAAGAAGAGTCTGTTTTTTTTTTGTAATGACGAACAAAAAAAATGGTGTTTTCTTTACAATTGTGCAGGAAAATATAAGAAAATTATAGTCTGATATAAAAGCATAATCAGCCTCTAATGTTGGGAACACAATTAATGTTGGGAACTGCTGGGACACAGGCCTCCTCTCCGTAAGAGGGAGTGGGCCGTAATCCTAAACGCGGGCCGTACCTAATCCACCACGCGGGCCCAGTGAGGGCTGAAAGATGTCACATGTCTTCGAATTTTTGGTTCGAGGACATGCCAGTTTCCTAAAGATGCTTTCGTTCGCCGTTTTGAGAAGAGTGGTGATGAAATAATTTACACAAATTAAAGCGCCTGTCTGTTAGAACCTACGGACCTACAACTCGTAAGTAGCAGCCGTAACCACTGGGCCACCACTGCTCCAACTGCTGCTCTGACATACTAAAGCTAATTAAATATTACTCTATAAACAGACGAGAGAATGCAAGGAAAAGGTATTTTCCCTGCTTCGTTCGTCATGACGCGTTGTTATTACTTACAGCCTAGTGCGAGCGACGGATCTACAACACTCATAAGACGAAATATTATGAGCACACATGATGCACTCCGGGTGTTTGTAACATTTTAAGATCTCTGCGGAAATATAATATATGAGACAGCTATGACAAGACACGTCTCGGGCGATGACGCGATAAACATATTACTGACATCTGGTGCAAACATTGTACCTACCTGTATTACACACTGTACCTAGGTATGGTCACCAAAGGAGATAAGTAACCAGGGTCGTCGGATAATAGTTAAAGTTCAGTAAGACAGCGATGGATGTCTTCGAATGAAATTTAATTTAGTTAATAAAACGAAACAGTTCGCTTAACAAATTCATTCGAAGACATCCATCGGTTTCTTACTAAACTTCAACTATATCCGATGACCCTGGTTACTTATCTCTTTTGGTGACTGTACATTCGCAATCATACACTTGTGCACTATATTATAATATCTCCTGCCGAGGCCTAGTCTCCGTTGAGATTGACTGCCATGGCCGCAATACGGTCTGGAGGACTAAACATTTGCTTTACGAAAAAGTAAAGCAGTTTTTGTTACATATCAACATTTAGAAAAGTCATTTTCATTATAAGGCCAATGCACACGGCGTTTTTATATTCGTGTTCCATGAAACGCGTCGTTTGTGCGACGACTGATGGCACATTTCTGCCTTGAAAAAGCAAAACTAGTTATGTACCTAGTGTTGCTTTTGAAGCGCGTTAACGCGCGTCGACGGCGCATAAAAAAAGTCGGAAAAATAATAAGACTTCATGGACGGTGTACGAGTAAGTAGCATTTGACTCTAAATGTGCTCTCCACCTCATTCTTTGTCTGTAAGTAGGTAGGTACCTTACTAATTCTTGAAAAATGGCTATTTTCTTCTTTACGTCTTTTCCCAAAGAAAACCGGTATTGTCATTATTATTGATATCGCATGAGCGATTTTTGGTCTCGTGGAGAGGGTTAAAATTTTGTCGGACCACAGATAATTTAATACTCTTGTGTCGGAGAATATTTCCGAACCACGGGCAGCTCATTATCAGCTCAGAAACTCAACTTTTGCAAACGATGTTATCGAGAATGTTTTTTTAAATTATAAGATACCTGGAGTTGATTATTATAGACCCATCAAATCAGCCCCGATTTTAATTACAGTTCACTTAATTTACGTCCAAGTAAACCCCTTTACATACTGCAGTATTTACAAATCCTGCATATTTTTTTTTTACTTTAATCCTCTTTTCAAATACATATTCAACCTTATTTTTATTATGGTCTATCCAGAAATTTCCATCTGATTTTTTTTCAAATTACGAATTGATTTACGTCAGATGGCATTTTTGATGGTAACCATGGTCACTTGAAAAATAACCTTGTGACGAGCTACTTCTCCTTCTGGAATTTACGCCAAAATTTTCATATAAATTATAATATTGAATCTGATTTATTGTGTTATAACGTTTTTACTCTATAAGGTACCTCGCTACCAAGAGTTCTACATATATTTGTGTGAGTGAGGACTTATCTCTTTCATTTTCGGTATGTATCATTCTACTCTATTTCTTGGGTACAAGTGATTCTGCTTGCTCCACGGGTTCTTATTTTAAAATTTTACCCCAGGATAAGGCCCGAACTAACGGCAAGCCGATTCATTCGGCTTTCCCCTACCCGACTCCCGTGAAGAAATTAATGCTGTTCACCTGAGAAGCGCTCGCAGCTAGCTGTTGCGGATCTAGTAGCTGTTGCGGATCTAGTAGCTGTTTATTGTGCTGCCCTATTATTCTACAAGGATTCCGTGAAAGAAGACGAAGACCCCTTTTTAGGAACAGATACCTTTTTTTCACACTATTCTCATAGTAGATTGTCTAGATTTATTTTCCCAATTGAAATCGCGTTTATTTTATCCTTCAAATACGGCGGGTGACCTTTTTTTAATTCTTTTTCTTTGGACCGCGCTAACCTTTCAACCTATTTAGTCTTTATATGTGTCTTGATTGCAATCACGTCTGCATTCGCGTCGCGTGACAAAATCCACCTCTTTTTTCCTTTACAAAACCTAAAGTATTTTTTTAAATAGTTATTACTGTCGTCACAAGGGTACCTACAGAAAGTAGTCTTTTCTTGCTATTTTTATATTTGATTCCTGTATTTTTTTATTTTTACACCAAAATTAAACGTATTTATTCGCGAAGTGTATCTTCTTCTCGTTTTATTTCGCTACAATACATTGGCTGCAAAACAATCAGCACCGGATGAAAGCTATGTGCCTGTGAAAGCTTTCATACTTTAATCCCATTCGGCAAAGCGGCAGCCGGTAAGTATGAAACGGGTCTTAGTTGCACTTGCGACCAATTGATAAAAAAATTATACTTCACTGCACAAAGGGACTAGTTAGAGTTGAACAGAAACATATCATATTTCTCACTTATTAACAAGGAATATTTATTCACAACTACAATATTGTATTATGAATCCTGCTACGGGTGTATATTAAAGTTAAGACTCTGTTACAAAGTTTAATTGAACTGAAACTTTCAATTGTACTGAAGATTCAGATCATTTCTATGAAATTGTATCGAAGATGGGAAAAATTACAATAAAATTAAATACTTAATTTTGTTAAAATTAAAACTTTTCAAGATCTCATATTGTATACTTTGTAACTTAAGATCATTAATTAATTGTAGGTAATTTATATTGTGAATTGGTTATCATATAAATTATTCATAAAAACAGCTATTAAGTAATGAGTACGAGTCAAAAAAAATATTCGCTTCGGGTATTATCGTATATCTTCAGAAACACGAACGCGCGAGGATGAGATCTAATATAGAGCAGTTATAACCTTGGAATTACATAAGAAAATTTACCTATTTTAGGAGCATTATAAGAATACGGTCATTTAATAAAGCAGTTTATGTCATACCATTTAGAGTGTCGATTTCAGAATAGGAATGCAACTTTCGAATTACTATGACATCTATTCTTCTATTTGAACCTTCTACTACGCTATTCCACATAGCTTGTTTTAAGCACATAAAAGTAACTACTCTTTTTCTATGTATTTCGCAGTAAAATAACATAAAATTGTTCATATATTATTTACCAACATGCTGACCTACATACGAGCTCCACAAAGTTATCTTGCGACCAAACTGTAAAGTCGTGAAGGAAAGCAGAGACAAATCCTACACCTTAATAATTACAACCTCGAGAGCTCTGGGAACCACTCTAAGTAGCACCACCTGTCTTTGCCTGCCTTCACAAACGATTGATCAACATACTGCAATTAACACCCTAAAGGAACCTATAAAAGTATACAAGCAGGATAATTATCCTGACGTTTTCGAAATTAAGGTTTTCACGTTCGACGCTATTGTTGCTTTTGTTTTTTATGTGGATAGTCAACTTTTTCGCTGTTCAATTTTTGCATGCATGATAGTTTACGATAGCTTTCAGCTGTTTCGAAAAGATGACTTTAAAAGTATAGGAATTCGTTTGATCAACGCTAAATTGCATCAAAACTACTACTAATTCCGAATTTATCTGCTTGGGTTACTAATGTCAGTACCTATATCAAAAGTTTATATAAATTTATGTCTATAATTTAAATTAAAAATAATAATAAAATAAATAAAAATTAATAATAATTAATAAAAATAATAATAATAATAATAATTAATTAATAATCTGTGGCCCGACTGTCATGTTGACGAAAGCAAAAATTTTACTCCGTTTAATTTATAGTATTTTTCAGCATAAACCAATGTTTTGATATGTGTTCTATAATTTTTGAAGACCAATTATAAATGAAAATGAAAAAGAAAAATGAAAAATGTTTATTTGTACCAAAACAGTTACGTATTATTATGACATGAATGAGATTTCCTCAAGATGCTAACACGAAGTCGGGCACGACAATTACATAACCCCACACACCCAACATCTTCGGGTTCGTCGCTCAGCTCCGCCTCGCAGTTGCCGGAACCTGCTCCAGATGTGAGTCCAGTGACACCGGCCGCTGCAGTTGCGTCGAGCTCGAGCGACGAATACTTTTCGCCGCCGACGACACCACCACCAGTACGTCGGCGCGGAAGAGGCCGACCACCGGCCAGCTTAGGACTCCGAGGCCCACCGGTCTCTGATAGGGTCCCCGCTCCCGGTGGAAGTGTGCAGCGCATGAGATGGACACAAACTGTCAACGAAAATGTCATGCGCGCATACTTTGGGGCTACAGAGGGGGGAAATAACTTGACTGCGTACCGTGGTCGGATGCTCTCTCTGTTTCAGGTGCTTGAGCCGGCTGTCAACGTGTCAGCGCAACGACTATCGGATCAGGTGCGGGTCATCCAGCGTAACCATATGCTGGATAACGTCGTACTTGATCGACTACGCCTCGAATCACGGAATAGCCATGCTACGCCTACTTCGTCATTGGTCGCGGTACAACTGCAAGATTTACCCAGGATTTCACCGCGACCCGACCGTGTTGACGTAGAGGACGATGACGAGGCTATATCCGTGAGCTCCCAGTGCAATGCCAGATTGAGGAGCGCTTTGGAGGATGCCTTCCGTGAGTACCGCTCTATTCCACCTGGACTTAGACCACGTTTACCTCGTTTGCCCATGCACAAGAAAAACAAGGCGCTGGTGTGTGCTCTAGACTCACAGCTGTCAAATTGTTTTAACAACAGCAAAGACCTTACCGATACCCATTCAATTTTATACTGTGCAGCTGTAGCGGCATGTCGTGTGGCTCATGTCAAATTTTCCAACAGTGACAGAGCCCCACGACCAAAACCAGCTGTACCAGCTTGGCAGTGCAGGATTGAGTGTCGTATCGGTGAGGCTAGAGCACTCATCGGCAAGCTAATCTGCTTCAGGGAGGGCAATACTCGCCCTAGAGTGATGCGCTTTGTGAGGCGGGCGTTTTCGGGGACTGGTATTAGTCCTCGAGATTATTTGTCGCGCGTCACAGAGCGTATTGACTTCCTGAAGCAGAAGATCTATGCATGGGCAAACCGTATTCGTCGGTACAGGCGGAGAGTGGAGCGGTACACTCAGAATCGCACATTCCAGAGTGATGAAAGGTGGGTTTATAGAGCTTGGGAGCGACCGGACCAATGTGTGACTGACACACGCCTACCGGATGATGACGCCATGTGTTCATTCTGGCGAAACATCTGGTCGGTGCCTGTCAATCACACCGAGGGTGACTGGACTGAGAAGATTGAGCGAGCGTGCGATCTAATACCAGAAATGGGGGCACTTATCATCAGCCCCCAAGATGTTGCTCATGCAGTCCGTCCGTTGCCTAACTGGAAATCTCCAGGGCCGGATGGGCTGCACAACTTTTGGATAAAATGGTTCCAAGGGTCGCACGCCCGCTTGGCATCCCAGTTCCAGTCAGCCTTAGAGTCAGGGTCGTTGCCCCAGTTCCTAACGACAGGAATAACCCACCTGCTCCATAAATCAGGTAGTACCGCGGATCCCAAAAATTATAGACCGATCACTTGTCTTCCGACGATCTATAAAGTTCTGACATCCATTTTGAGAGCTAAAATTAACAAACATATAGACACCAACTCCATCATGTCTGTCTCTCAAAATGGATGTAAGAACGGGTCCCGGGGTACTAAGGAGTTGCTCCTCATTGATATGGCCATTAGCCAACAAGTTCGTTGTTCCCGAAAGGATCTGTCGACATGTTGGATAGATTATAAGAAGGCCTATGACTCGGTGCCACATACATGGCTCATGAGGGTGCTGGAGTTGTATAAAGTAGATACAACTCTGCGCACCTTCCTGATGTCGTGTATGGGGCAATGGAGTACGGTCCTTCGCTATCCAGGATGTCGAAATATCCAGAGGAATAGCGAACCGATAAGGATCGAGCGAGGCATATTCCAGGGCGACAGTTTGAGCCCGCTTTGGTTCTGCTTAGCTTTGAATCCTCTAAGTACACTGCTGGAGGATTCAGGTCTAGGCTATCGGTTGAGGAGAGGTGGTCAGGTTATATCTCACCTTCTTTACATGGATGACCTGAAACTCTTTGCCCCCAACAATTTGCAACTGATGGAGTTACTGAAAATCACTGAAAGTTTCAGTAGCGCCATCAGAATGGAATTTGGTGTGGACAAATGTGCGGTCATGCATGTAAAGCGAGGTGAGATTGTGGAATCTGTGGGAACCCAACTCTCGGATTCCACAAACCTGAGAGCCCTCTCCGCATCCGAAACCTATAAATATTTGGGTATGTCGGAAGCGTTGGGCATCAATTTTACTGACATGAAGCAATTGTTGAAGGAGCGCTTTTTTGGCCGCCTGAAAAAAGTATTTAATAGTCTTCTTTCAGGCGGAAACAAGGTGCGCGCCTACAACGGTTGGGTCATGCCGGTTTTGATGTACTCTTTTGGCATACTCAAATGGACTCAGACTGAACTCGACGCCCTGGATAGGAAGGTCCGTACACTGCTGACTGCAAATCGAATGCATCACCCACGGTCATCGGTAATGAGGCTGTATATCCCGCGAAAGTGTGGAGGTCGAGGCTTTTTAAACGCTAAGACTCTCCACAATCGCGAGATATGCAGTCTCAGGGAATATTTCTTAGAAGCCGACGTGGGGATGCATCGGGATGTAGTCGCAGTGGACAAGGGCCTCACCCCGCTCTCCTTAGGTAAAGAGAACTGGCGCAAACCAGTAGTGCTTGACACTAATGATCGCATGGAGGTATGGCAAAGTAAGGAGCTTCACGGACGCTTTTTCCGGGCCCTACATGGACCCGATGTAGATTTATTAGCGTCCGTAGCCTGGCTACGTTTCGGTGACCTCTTTGGAGAAACCGAAGGTTTTGTCTGTGCAATTATGGACGAAGTTATGATGACGAACAATTACCGGAGATATATTGTGAAAGACGGCACGGTTGACATCTGTCGGGCATGCCACCGGCCGGGGGAATCAATTAGGCATATTATCTCCGGGTGTTCTCGTCTAGCTAACGGAGAGTACTTGCATAGACACAACCTTGTAGCCAGGATAATCCATCAGCAACTTGCTTTGAAATACAACCTTGTGGAATCGGAGGTACCGTACTACAGGTATGTGCCCGACCCAGTTCTCGAAAATGGAAATATCACGTTGTACTGGGATCGATCCATCATCACTGACAGGACTATTGTTGCCAATAAGCCTGATGTAGTGGTGATAGATCGATTAGAGCGGCGCGCAATGATTGTTGACATAACCGTCCCGCATGATGAGAACCTCGTGAAAGCCGAGAAAGATAAACAAATCAAGTATCTTGACTTGGCTCGCGAGGTTGTCGACATGTGGGATGTTGACTCAGCAATCATTGTGCCGATAGTCGTGACAGCCAACGGGCTGATTGCCAAGAGCCTCGACCAACACCTGAAGAGGCTCGCGTTAGGTAGCTGGATAAAGGGCTTGATTCAGAAAGCAGTACTTCTGGACACGGCCCGCATTGTCAGGAGGTTCCTCTCTCTGGAACCCTGACCACCGGTAACTTGGACCCTGTTCCCGATACCGGTGGGCTACTGTTTTTTATATTTTTAAATGTTTTTATGTTTTTTATATTCTAATATTTAAAAATATAATTAATATGTATATCGAAAAAATAAAAGAAAATAATAATTATTTTTATTTAATTTTTTTTTTTTTTTTTTGTCTATTTTTTTTTTTTTTTTATTTTTTTTTTTTTTTTTTTGTCTATTTTTTTTTAAATACCTGGGCCACTGGGTCACTGAAGACCTAAAAGACAATTGTGACATTGAAAGGGAACGTAGGTCGCTGGCTGTCCGTTGTAACATGCTGGCCCGCAGGTTTGCGCGATGTACGAAGCCAGTTAAAGTAACGCTATTCAAAGCTTACTGTCAGTCCTTCTACACGTGCAGCCTGTGGGTCAACTTCACACAGCGGGCATACAGCGACCTACGCGTTCAATATAATAATGCACTGAGAGTACTGCTGCGGCTGCCGTGGCGTTGTAGTGCATCAGGGATGTTTGCGGATAATAATATTAATGGTTTTGCCGCCATTATTAGAAACAGATGTGCATCCCTGATGACGCGTGTTCGCGCCAGCACCAACAGTATTCTCAGTGTGTTTGCAGATCGATGGGATTGCCCGATGTTGCGGAGGTGGATGCAGCTCCACGCTGAATTTTAATTGTCTAAGTGTCTGTAACCTACTAACACTAGAATTTAAGTAAAATTGTTACTAACCCTATGGACTCCTGTCTGAAATAAAAAATTTCTATTCTTTCTTTCTATTCTATAATTTACACATGGTGTATATAATAAAGAGTATTCTGTTACATATCGGTAAGAACGAGTATAGAAATTTAATTTAGAGTGGTTAAAACTTTAGCCTGTCAGCAATGTGTTAGTGGGGTGGGCTTATTATTTTAAGCTCTATTATAATAATACACGACAATAATACACGAATTTAAAATGGTTAATTTTAATAAGTGAGAAAAGACCGTCACCCTCATTTAAGACCGCAAACCGCACTCTACACACTGGAGTGAAAAAGCTGGAACAATGAATTTATTGTTGTTGTTTACTATTTGATACTGTTAAGTCTTGTGGCTTAACTTGTAGCAATGTTACACTCGGATTTCTTAAAGAATGAGATTTTATTCCTTGCCACCGCGCGGAAAGCTATCAAAGCTTCACTATGATACCTCTACAATCTACTTACTTACTCTAAGTTACCGACCGCACATGGGTACCATCTTCTTTATTAAACCGTTTTCAACGTACGTCCCTTTGGAATAGCTCCGATTAGTTTCCTTATCTACGATATAACGACTTTCTGATTAAAGTCAGAGATATTGCCGTCTGATCTTCATTTCCACTGGGGAAAGCATTTTTTCTCAAAACAAGTATGTGTAAAACTGAAGACATTCTTAATGACTTTAGACTGGCCAAACATTACAAGCCCTCTTTAAAAATAATCCATTTATCAGAGTTAGCTTTTCAACTGCGGCGCGGTTGCATAAAACTAAGTTAAATTGTTTCCCTTCCATTTCCAGACCAGTATGATAACTACACAGATCCTCATGGTAAAATAGCAGTCTAGACATTTTTCAAATCGAGCTAACTTAAAAATAACTTTTTAATAGACCAAACTGAACTGTTGTAGAAGTCCATTCATAGATTCCAAAATATAGAGCAAGATGTGTTAAACGGAAACTCGGGTTAAATCTCTATTCTGGTTATTTCTGGAATTAGTTCGACGTTCAAATGTATCGACCCAAACACTTCTGTTGCAAGATTAGATACCGACGCGAATGTACAATGATAGTTTGATTGTGTGTATATTTAGGATACTGCTATGTGTGACAGCACTTTAAATAACGCTAGCCGACCTATTGCCAAGTTCCGCATAACTAAAAGGTATTGGTTTTGCGTTCTAAAACAAGTGCACACTTCGTCTGAATGACGTGCCTACAGGTCATGATACACAGCATATTATGGCACCGTAAGGTGGTGAATACCGTTAGTTTATAATCTAACTCCCAAAATTGTAAAATGTCGATAAATTTGAACTGTACCATACTGATTACAATATAACGTATTAATTTTCAATAGTTTATAATCTATCAATGTCAAACCTGCACATACCGACATTGTTCACAATATGTCCGATTTTTTCCGTGCCGTGTTTGGTCGGTCTTAACGATTGCTCGTTCTGAGTCCATATAGTTGGAAAACAAACAAAGGAGTCAAATAAAGGATAATCATAGACATTTAATTGTTGAGATCAAGTATGATCCTTAAACATGACCACACCTTTCTGATATATGCTATATTTTGATAGAAACATTTATAAAATTTAAGGCGGATGTATTCAATGCAATCCCTCATGCGTCTTTACGACCGTCATGGGAGACGATAGAAATGTTTATGGTGCAATATTTCTCTCATGCAAAAATATTACAAAAATGGAATTTGTGTATAAAATCGTAACTTAAAACAAATTCTCTCGTAGGCAACAATAACCTATTTAAATAAGAATGGTTTAATGTGGCATAGTAAAAATATTAGCCAGGAAAGCACTGCTCAGTCAAGCTTAGTGCCCTTGCACTGGGCTGGACTTAGGTACATTTGAGTATTGCCACTCATGCAGGATATATAAATGCACTTTAAGAAATAAATAAAGTTCATTATCCTGTTCTGTAAAGCGTCAGTTATACTAAATGCATACCGCAAACGACCCAGTTCAAGGATTTATCGAAGAAGTTCATGGAATGCATCGGTATTTTTTAATTTCAGGATCGCTGACTTTGTTCAAAAGTTTGTATTTGTTTCATGATTCTCATAAGAAGTAGATTTTTTTTTTTATGAAGACTGCATTGAGAATTTCGAGAAATGAAGTTTCACTGTATTGAAATATTACGAAAATGGTGTTATTTTTTTTTGTGGTATATTGGCGTGGCTGGCTCACATGGCAAATAATTTAATTTAATGTTCTGTATCTCGTAATGTTAATTACTTTGGAAACCTACTATTGTATAGAAGCGAGTTTTTCTAACTGAACAGACAGCTGTGCTGCTGGGGAGTTTGTAGCGCCACTTCTTCTTCCCAGCGAAAACACTAGGAAGTGGTGAAGGGCGGGCGTTTTGAGGGACTGTCTTATGTAATTTTGACGTTCAATATTTGCTGATTCTCAGCCTAATTTGAATAAATGACTTGATTTTAATTTTGATGGAGGCGTACTGGTTTTTATGCGTAATTCGGAGATCAGATATGATCAAACCATAAATACAAATATCCTGACGATACTCAGGTTTATCATAGGATTGCGTATTAATTGAGATGGCTGATGTCAGCGTAATTTTAAAACGGGGGAAAAGCAATTTGGGCAAGTCCTCAAAAAACCGGTTTACACAAAATGATTATAGCTTGTCTTTTATGAATTGTACTCCTAAAACAACATTAATATACAACTTTTATTCTTTGAAGCATTTTTAACAAAATGTTTCTTGTTTTATGTACGCCCATGAAAATTGTCCTTTTTCAAACAATGTAAAGGTTCGCAAAAGAAATGAGGCTCATTACTCGCTCGCTATCCGAGAACGTCTAATTGGCACATTATGTTTTTTTAGAATTTTTCAGTTTTGTACTTAGACATAAATAACACATGTTTCACACAACACTTAAGGAAAATTTGTTATGTATTATTATGTACTAGCTGTGCCCGTTTCTAAAATATTAAAGGAGCCTAAGGTACGACTTATAAAATCAGCTATCTAAAAGTGATAGTCCTATCAAAACCGGTCCAGCCTTTTCAGAGATTAGCCGGAACAAACATAAAGACAGACACACAAAATAAAAATAAAAATGTTATACCGTACATTTCATATGCATTTAGTAAAATGCTATTATTTTGACAATACAAAACTTCAATTCACTTCAACTTCAAGAAAACTTCAAGACACTTGAATTTTATTTATTTGTTTAAATATAGATTTCGGTCTAGTTCTTATTTATTTCGGTCTAGATTGAGTTTTAAAATATAAACATCATAAATTATGTTTCTTTAAAGACTGTAAAAAAAAATGTTGAACATTTAATGCTTCTTATTAATCAGTTCGACGACATTACTATCTTTGACAAAAGTGGTTCATAAATCATCCTGAAGCTTTAGGTATACTGAAATTTGGAAACTCCTGAATATTAGGTTTTTCTGAAAACTGGAAACCAATTATCTGGATACTTTACAAAAATGTAAGTAAGTTGTAATGTTGACACACACATGACGTATTTACAGAATATTTTTATGAATTTAATTTATTATTATTTTTATTTTTAGCCGTCAATGTCGCACTGCTAGGCAAAGGCCTCCCCATTGTGTCACCCTTTGTAGTTTCTATATTTATGTCTGTTATTTATACGTCTGTAATGTATATACATAATAAAGAGTATTCTATTCTACTCTCTTTCCACCTGTCTATGAATTTCACAACAACAAAAAATTACACAAAAGTTAGACATCATTTCTGCTGCAACAGTGTCTTTAAAATTGTAATTAATTAAAATGTTATTAAGTAACTTTTTAGACCTTTGTATCCTGCTTATGCGTATGAAGTTTCATTAAAATCGGTTTATTTATTTGGAAAAACAAGGGGTAAGTCTATATGAAATGCCGTACGGCGTAAACGCTCTTAACGAATTTCGAAAAGTTTCAGTCATAAAATCGCATATTTGCGTAAAATATAGATAAGTTTCGACTGTAGAAGTTAGGTTGAAAGATAATTCGTATTTCTGACATACATATTCGGACTTATTGTATTGACAGAAAAGTTTTTGTATTTCAGCAATTTTGATTGAAGGCATTGGGCTCGAATTTATTGGGAGTTAGGTATTACTCTAGGGAGGGAACAACCCCGCTTGAGAGTTAAGCCGTTCATTCGGTAACCCTTATCGAGCATGTAATATCTTGTAAGGCAATGAAGCGGTAACCCAATTATGACGCTAACACTTTGAATTTTATTAGCCTTTTCATTGTGGTAAGCGGTTGAACTGCTAACCCATTGAAACCATTAAAAGCCTTTTCAAGGAAACGCATATCCAATAAACGGGTTCTTCAAAACCCATTCAAAGCCCTTATTTATAGCTTGGTTTATTAAACTGTTCATAGTATAGGTTTTTGAATTACTTTATAACTGGTTTATCGAATAAGGGTTACCCCTAAGCAATAACTTTTTGGTTTGAAGGGATTTGCTTATCCGCTCACGATGTATGATTGGGTTGAAGGAGTAACCGGGTCGTGTAAGATAAGCCGTTTACAACAGTGTAACACGTATCGTAAGGGTTTTTTTAACCCTTTGCAGAAACTCTATCAAAAACTCTATATACAGTTACCGAAATGGTGTCTTGCTCACAATACATTGCAGTCTCTTTGAAAACACTTTATTCTACTTAAAAAGAAAAATAAGTTTGATATTTACCTACAACAACCAATTTAAACCATATTTATTTCTATGTTGATTTCTACAGGCCGACCGCTTAACTGAGATGTTACTTGAGGTAGCAGCGCGGTGCGGGAGGGATGTGGTGACGTGATGCGAGAGCTCAGTGATTCGTCAACTTGTGACAAATATCACCCCTCCCGCACCGCGCTGCTACCACAAGCAACGTGGCAGTTAAGCGGTCGGCCTATAACCATTTAGCTAGCAATTTTAAAGGCAGCAGAGACCTAATAAATGTTAGAACATAGTTACTATTTTTTGACAGTTATTTTAGCTCTGATTTGGCATCACTGTGAACGTCACAATGATCTTTATTCTCATTTTAATAAGGTTGCTGTTTGGTTGCTGCCACAGATCTGTCAAACTCACTGTGATCGTTACTGTATATAGTAGGTATAGTATATTAACTGTGAGCGGGCCGTACAAGTAAAGTAGGTACAGGTACCAAAACTATTGTCATTTCAGTGTTACGAGACATTTAGTTAGAATACCCGTAAAGAATTCAAACTAATGTTTGTCGCCCTGATGTCTAAACTACCCGACTATTTGGCTAATGTTGACAATTCAGCCTGATGTCGCCAAATTATTTATAAAATGACTGAATTCATCGGTTCGCGGATTTAATAGAGGACATAGCTTTTACTGCCGATTGAAATATTTGTAATTTTTGTAATGGATACGAAAACGTGAAAAAGATCCGAAGGTCTCTACATTTCATTTTTCAAAATTTTATATTTTAATGAAATAGCCACGGATGTTTTAATTAAGTCTGGTTTAATGAAAAATGTTATGCTTTTATAGGAGTAAACATTAACTTGAAAGAAATCACGTAAATTAAGGTACCACTAACTGTTTTAAAGCCACAGAAGGCGTTTGGCAATATAACATTATTTTATAAATATCCCACGATGTCATTGGACTTGGCACAAGCCGACTAGATAGATATTATGATCACTATGTAAACCACCTACTTACGTGTTATATACCACGCTTGGTTAGAACACATAATCCTCTTTACGAGTACTCAAAAACATTGTCAAAATTACTTTAGAATAAATCAATATTACCCGGTTTTTCTTTCTGTTTCAAAGAGTTTGTACGTGTCCTCATTATTAAAAAAATAGCGGGTAGGTACTGGCAGTCGCCCGAAAACAACTTTATTTTAAGAAACAATTGCAAAGGTTTAACTTCCGTAGAATATGTTCGTGTTAAGAGTAGTGTTACGTTCGTTTTGAACAGTGTATGCAATGCCAGTGCACTGTAATTAAGTTTTAATTAAATTTGAATGGTGTAGCAGCCACTTGTTTAACTGCACTTCGTCCAGTTTAATTGCTTGAATTGTACTATGCGTGATCGTGAAATGGTTGGTATTTTGTACGTTTTCAGGATGTAAAATAATCTTGATGATTTCAGTCTAGTGTGGACGTAGGTATATTTAAGGTTCTTTAAAATACTTACCAATTTAATTATGAATAACTGTAGGATACGATGATTATATTTTACAAAATACACTAACACACCCACTAATTAGTCTTACAGTAAAACTAATCTATTGATAACACTTAATTGTTTGTCTTTCAACACTTCTAATTAAGAAATTCAAAACGCACACTAATTATGTTTATTTAAATGTCTTTGGTCATAGTTGCTTAATGTTCTAGGGGTAGTTTTACGAAAGATAAAAATAATGTCCAAAACTATTTGTAAAACAGTGTAAATAGTTCATAAACCGTGTGTAAACTTTTCAAAGGTTGCAATCAGAAAATTTCAGTCGTTTCTTGTGTATAAATAGGTTCCGATATAATTTTACTCTGAGAAGCATTTTTGAATAATAAAACAACTTTGAAGCGGGTTTTTAGAGGGTAATGACGATCACTAAGAGTTTTGGAAAGTCGACAAAAGTTTTTCGACAAGACTTTTCATTGTCATTTTAAGCTCGTAGGATTCGTTCGATGGTTGTGGCGTGGGTTTCGGGGGGTGCTAAGGAAGTGATGATAAAATAAAGTGTGAGTTCGCTTGGTCGATCGTAGTCCATGGGTTGATGGCGCGCGAGCGAGCGCGTCGGGCGCGGCGGGCGGCGGGCGCGCTGTTCAACAACGGACTGGCGGTGTCTGAGGACGGAGACCGCGCGTGTGTCCGTACCCCGTGCTCCCGTGTGCCCTGCCCACAAACCTGGCTGACATGCACTCCGCTCAACCGACTACCGACATGCAAACTCCGTGCAATTTCAAAAGGTCGCCGTATTTTTGTTCTGTCGCCAATACGTGGTACAACTCATTAGCATAGTTAAATTAGACAATACTACAGTGTACAACATTAAATCTTTATATTTTGTGTCTGCTTGAGCAAAGCACTGAAAGATAATTATTTAAATTATTGAAGGCGACCAAATTATTATGACCATTGAACGAATACTTACCTGCAACTCAATTTATGTACCTACAGTTAAACAATACTCAACCTATTTATTATTTGTTTACGAGGGTAGGCATTAAGAAGCAAGGATAAACCGAATATATCCGTACGTGATTATGACTGCCTATTTTTTAATTCTTACCAATAATAGGTGCTTATTAATTTTCATTTAATAGGAATAGAATGAACGAAAATAAAAACGGTAAAAAATTTACAATCAGTGATTCTGTGATTTTAATAATGAAAGGCATTTTTTAAATATGTGAAACTGCTAAACCAATGATGTCTACGTGTTTAAATCCCATTCAACGTAACTCAAGGAGTTAATCAACGCCATTTTCAGGGCATTACACCTACGTTATATTATATTACGAACGCCTTACAAGATTCCGTGATTGAAGTTAACGGATGATAAATGAAAAACATTAGGCCCAAGTACCAACTTACCTATCGAATCTCTGATATCACTTTGTATCTTTCAGCTACGTGAAGCGCGGCTGCTTCAATATGATTTAATCAGAATGTTTCATGAAACATTACAAACATTACGTATATTTATACGTCGGTAGGTAGTCCTGAAGCTGACAAAATATTTAGAGCAGTTCAAAATGTATCGGTGAAGGATCCTGCTCAAAACCGTGCTCATTAGTCCGTTTCGTAAAAAGTCACACTAAAAATTATAGAATAATCCAGTTTTATAACACCTGTCATAAAACGAATTTAGTTCATGAACGCCTTACAAACCTAAATTGCAGCGGAGTACTGTGGTACTTTTCTAAAATCATTTTCGGAAGGAAGATGTTGGAAAAATTGAGTGTATGCGCAAGAGTTGACGTGTAGTGTCGTGACGTCACTGCTGTCGACGTGCCATCTATTTTCGTCCGCGACATTTCCGCGGCCGCGTCGCTCGACGCACTCGCACTCGCATCGACGCGACAAAAGCCAGATATATTTGACGACATTCAAAGGTCAATTTCATAGACAACTTCTAGTACTTGTTTACTTGCCTTGTGTTAATAGGTTAACTATTTTGGGGACGATATCTAGTTAAATTAGGTACTTTAAGGTATTTCTTTCAATGTAACCCGCGAAATTAAAATAAGGCTATTTCATAAAAAAATGGAAAGTTGCAGCAAATATAATTACTAGAGCGATATTGATGTTTTAAATGATTATCATTTAGTAATTATTGTATCATAATTACCACGTAACACATTTTGATCTACATAAATAGTCAAACATAAAGTAAGAAATTTTGAATGGAGGAATTCGTCAAGTAATAATAAACCATTAATGAATTTTAACAAAATCGTTTCAAGTTTTGTTTTTGTCAGGCTTCCTCTGAAGCCGGTTAGGTACTGCTAGAAAAAAGAGTATTCTATTATTTTTAAGATTGTAAAATTAAAACTATCAGCCTGTTTATGTCCCACTGCAGGTTAAAGGCGTTTTGTCATCCAGATAATGAACTTGCTCACATGTTTTGTCGCTCCAGAATTCCTCCCGATGGTCCCCTCACGTTGTTGTAGGTTACTACGACGAAGAATAATTGTTAAATTATTCTGTAAATTTCTTGGCTTCCTAATTTACGAATAAAAATATACAGCCCTATGAAGACAGAAAGACAAACGACTGCGGCGTAGGCTTAGTAGGTAATAGTGTCCCGAAGGTACGCTTTGGATATGGAACTTTATAAAACCAAGAGAATATGAACCTAAAAGCAAAACGCTTTGCCTGAGAATCGAACACAATACGCTTGGCCGAATCATCTCGTAGTATTCGACGCGCGACGCTACGAACGATAAAAGTCATAAAAATAAACAACTCATAAAATTGTGTTCACTGCCATCTATGAACAGACTCTGGACCTTACAACTCCATTCATGTGACTTCGTAGACGACCGCTACGAGGATGCGCTACGAAGCTACATTTTTCGAAACTCGTAACCTAGTCATTCTCTATTTTTTTCACAGATGGCATAACATATACGAAAAACTACAATTATTAGTGTTAGTAATGTCAAACTAAATTATCGTTATGAGGTACCGCCTATAACTGATTTTGTATTGTATACCTATTATTGGACGTTCGGTAAGTGTAAATTGGGTAATTGGTTGGACATCAGCAGGCAATAAATAGGTATTCATAAACTCATCTCATCTATATCTATCTATACTTATTATAAATCTGTAGAAGTGAAAATTCCGTACATTGAAAATATCAAAAAAATAAATAGCAGGTGGTGTTACTAGACCAACACCGAACCCAAAAATGAGATTAAAAAATGTTAAGTCTGTCTGTCTGTCTGTCTGTTTGTTCAGGCATCACGCAAAAACTACCGGTTCGATTACGATGAAACTTGGTATAATTATTCTTTAATATCCTGGGCACCACACTGGGTACTTTTTATCCCGGAAAAGTATATACAATAAAAAATAAACTTAATTTTGCGGTTCGATCCGGTGTCATAATGTCGCGGGCGCAATTTTGAATCCCGAACACAACGAAGGATCTTAGGGCTCGCAACCGCATCGAGTTTTCCCACAGCCCTAGTTAAGACTAGAATCCTGATTGCAGCGGAGGATTCAAGCTCGCCCAAAATGAAGACACTGTATCCCAAAGGAAAATACTCTACTTTTCGCACCTGCTGCGAGGTAATAAAAACCAATTTGATTATTGAATTAATAGTTTATGAAACTATTAGATAACCGGGAAATTATGTGCCGCATCATACACAATTTACCCAACCACGTGACAGCAAAAACTTGGTTATATTTTTCATCCGTACAAATCATATGGGTATGTTTCTTTATAAGCTCGATTCTTTATACCCTCGAAGCATACAAACGGCTGGATGGATTTTAATACATGAGATGTCGATCGACTAGTTTGGGTCACGCAATGGTAGGCTAGGTTTTGTTTTTATGATATTATCAAAATGTCGGATTTTAGACGTCAATTAGTCCATACTTGTTGACGTCTAAAATCAGCCATTTACTAAACGTTTAATACCATGATCAAGTGAGATATCAAAATAAGGGCATTTGGAATCGTCTCCTGAAGGAGACGATAAATAAATTCATTATTTGATCACTCACTGAGAGACAAACGCACAGCCTAAATGGAAAGAAGCAAGAAATTTTGCATGAGAGTTTCTTATGTAATGATGTGGAGCACTACCGAATAATTTTTAGATACCTTTTTATATTTCTTCTATTTCTTTTAAATACAAATCGACGTCTTTCATCCTAGGGGATTTGTATTTCAATAAATCATGTATAATTGTGCTTAGTTGCTATCTTCAAAAAAAGAATCAGATTTTATGTTTTCCACTCGAAACGAAACACTTGCAAACTCTTCACTGGACCTTCCTGGATTATTTCCTTTATACGGAAGCGTTTACATTTGTGCCTTCAAAGTCTTTTGTACTTAAAAAGTTAATGAAACTCTAATGCCTTTATTTTTTGGCGGAGATAGGAGAGTAAATGAGAATATTTTGAATCAATTCACTGAAGGGCTGGCTATTTATGTGTTCTTTATAACGCATCAAGTGATTTATTTTCTTATCTTAAATTACTGCAGAACACCTGTATCAATGTTTTGAGATACCAATCTTCTAAAAATTGCTGTTTGACAGCTTTTGTATAGAAAATGTGTCAATTCACAATTTCCATTCTTCAAAACAAAAAAAACGAAAACCGGATAAATGCGAGTAGGACTTACAGCCTGAGGGTTCCGAAGTTTCGACTCACAGCTGTAACAGGCTGCTCATTGGTCGCAGTAACTAAGCCAGGGCACGCCGACCAAATGCTATGGGCTTCAAGTTAGATTTTTACCGACTAATTCCGATTTGTTAACTGCCCACAATTAAACTGCCCGTTTAGCCATTTACTACTTAACATGTTAGATATATGTTAAGTTATTTACTGCTAACTTGTTAATAAAAATGCATTTTGTAATTTTTATTTTACCAAAACTACAATATCAAACAACTGCCGCTTTAAATCACTACCCAACAGTAATGGCACTTACGCAAGTAAGCTTGTTTACCAATAACGCTCAGTAGAACAAGACAAGGAAGGGAATCGACGATTGTTGGTTACATGATGACAATATAAGCATACAAATGGATGCTGCCGGTTTATTTCCTCTGCTGTCTGTGACTGTCACATGACGTAATAGGAAAAGGGTCGGTTTAGTTTGTTTATTCTTGGCAAGGTAGGTACTTACAGCGTGGTTCTGTCTTTTTATAATTTAAATTATGCTGAACAGTTGGAGTATTCTGTAACTCTTTTTATACAAACTTAAACTCAAAGCATTTATTTCAATTAAACCAATTACAGGCACTTTTGAATAGTCAACGGGTCGAAAAAAAAAAACAATTCAAATATTAAATTAAAATAAGCCATGGCAGCAAAGAAATGACCAGTCCCTACTGACAGCGCCCGTTCATGAACATGACGCATGTATTAGCACCATTCAGCTCAACCATTTTGAAGGGAGCTAAATGATCCAACACATGCGCCATAGCTACCATCAGCGAGACATTTGAGTGAGCATGACATACCCTCAGCCGCCTGGGCACATTCAAGTCAATGAAAGACGTACCCAGTAAATGGTAGCTTTATAGTATGACATAGTACTCACACATGTGCTATGCAATTATACAATACTAGGAGATTGAATTAATATAATGCAAAAATTGTATTTTAAAATTTTCAGCAGCTCCAACAGTATTTTCCAATGATAATCAATTTATTTGTGCGTCCTTATGGAGCAGGACCAGCGTTTAGCCAAGCATTTTTATCAGCGATGTAATCACCCAATTTACAATATGCCTGGCTGCATAGTGTGCGTTTTGTACAAGATTTAAACTCGTTTTAAACTAGATTTCTTCCCATGGGGGTAGGCAGAAACTACAGAACGCCAACTGCTACGATCCTTACATACTCCTTTTGCCTCATTTAGGTACGTTCATTTGGTCACACACGCACGCTGGCTGCGAGTACTATGCACGGTACGCACCTGACCTTTCTGAAGAACATCAGCAATAAGGCCACTATTTGTGTCCTCCTAGGGCGAAAAAAGATTAAAAGTTATTCACAAGGTAGATGTATCTCTTATCCTGCTCTCTGTGTCCCAAAACATGCAGTCAAGGTGACTTTTGCGCTGCCACAGACAACGCCGTGGAAGTGGCAAAGTTTTGGGAAAACAAAATTTGAAATACAGTCGTGCCAGCGACACGAAGAGGAAGAAGAAGGTAGATATGAGTGGAAACGCCTTGCAAATACCTTTTACTCTTTTTTATTTTTTTTTTACAAAAAACAATATTGAAGTCTGGTTATACTATGTCTATTGATTTCCATGGGTCGGACTAATATAGTAAGAATAGGATCATGGTCACATTGGTTTTTAAGGAAAGCTTTTCACCATTATGATATTACCAACTGCGCCCCGCGGTTTCACTCGCACAAGTTTCGATCCCGTGGGGAGTTCCGGATAAAAAATTTCATCCAAATCCTTTCTGTCGTTTGTGCGTGAAGAAGTAACAACTAATACATACACATTCACACAAACTTTCGCCTTTACAATATTATTGTGATATAATTAGTGTAATTAGTGTGAAAAATAATGTTGACTACAGTCGTGAGAATCACTAATGCTGAAATGGTCTCGTAGATATCTATAAACGAGTAACATGGCTTTGCATCGACAATTTTTTGTGTGTATCTACATCAGTGATAAGGTTTACTTTTAAAGAAGACAGTTTATTCAACAGCAAGAAGTTTTACGTATTAAGAACTTATTACTTAAACAATACTTTACGGGACCGCACACGAACAGTGTGAAATTACCTATGTTTAGAAATTTGCTAAGCGACC
Source organism: Gortyna flavago (assembly GCA_963669345.1). Lineage (NCBI taxonomy): Eukaryota > Metazoa > Arthropoda > Insecta > Lepidoptera > Noctuidae > Gortyna > Gortyna flavago. The sequence continues at coordinate 8,466,116 of OY770131.1, forward strand.
AGATACCCAAAGTGCATGATCAATGTATGAGCCACGATGTAGGTAATTGGGTCACACAGGGGTCAAGGCTCTTAAACAAGGGTTCTTCGACAGAATATTCACTCCCAAGCCTTGCATATGATTCGTTAATATTTTTATGGCATCTCTTAAAGTATTATAATTTGCAAAATTACAAAAATACAAAGTTCAAACATTAACTAAATATTTCCTCGCCATACAAAATATGTAAAAAAGGTTAAAAAGTATCCTTGTACGCGTCTCTTACACAAACTTATGAGAAAAGTGGAGATAAATCGAATAACTGTAAAAACTGGGTTGTGATGCAAAAATAGCTTGGGAACATCGCATGGAGAGCGTTGTAGTTATCTAAAATAAGTATCTACAACGATTATGCTTGTATTTGTAACACGAAATATAAGCAACGTTCTGGAGTGCTGCATCCTCTGCCTTTTGATTCATTTCCGAAGAAGATCCCAAGATCTTTCAAATTCAATTAAACTTGAAAGCAAGCGGGCGAAAAGTTTTTTATCTCAACAAGATAATCATAAATGCCCCATATTATATATGTATATTAATTTGTCTTTTATATTTCAGATTCGTGAGCAATAGAGACAGATTTGTTTGTGTGGAGAGTTTTGACAGGCTGCGCGGGCAGAGTGCGCGCGCAACTGCCCGCCATCTTGGCTTTCCATCCCATTCCCATTTCAATAGACGAGGGAGTTCGTAACAGCTGTGAGCGCGAAACACAGCACATCCCTATATTAGGGGTTGCTTTTTTAAACAATTGAGTAGAAAAAGGACTTCTAAACGCACAGTTATAAACTTAATGATACCGAAGGAGGAACACATGTTCAGTTCACGATATAGTGTCGACGATTAAAACAGTGAGTTACGAAATAACATTACCGAATTATCGATTTTTTATGTTTCTAATCGACAACTCTGGTGGGACCGTGGTTGAGGGTGTTTGTTCATATTGTTTTAGAAAGATAACCGAGTGTTGCATAGCCTGGAAAACAGCGAAGAAAAATCGATAAGAGTATAAGTTGCACCCGCTGTTGTTGCGTGGTGTGAATTTAAAGAGAGATAGCTACACCAACGTGTCCCTGTGAAGTAGCTTGGAGTCGTTCGACCGATAAAAAACAATAGTGATAGGCGCCCCTGACGTCCCTCACTCGGGTTGATATACTCCTACGAAGACTGATAAAAGGTGTGTATTGATATTTGTTGAAGTTTTCATCGTTATCACCCATCAATAAGTATCATCGTCATTCGTTTTATATATTTTATTGATTACTGCTATTGTATTGTCGTGTTTTACGAGAACAGGTAAGACCTTAGTTTTAAATAATTTCAATCTAGTGTCTACGGTTCTGCAGAGATCTATAAAAGCATACTACCTATTCCACTAATGTGTGTATTTATACATACACAAGGTAAATACACGCCACAAGATTGATGTTCTCTTGAAAGAAGTCATCCCAAGAGAGTACCTTCAGGCAAACAAGCACGTAGGCGTTTACATCTCTATGACTACCTTGCAGACTTAGTACAGAGTAAACGAATTTATTTTGTATCTGTGGCATAATTTATGTTCTGTTAGCCTCATCATGCAAATGAATAAAACTCATATTTTGTTCGGATCCTCTAACGAAGTTTATTGATCAAATTGAATACCTATAAACCAATTCTTAGACCCCATGGTACCTACAACTTTTTTTTTCCTCCTCTGAATGATTTTTATTCAGTGACATCTACGACTGTCCATCCAGTTACATCTCTTAGCTAAATAATAACCGCCGCAAGGATTGATCGACAGTTGAGCTACGCTTGCCGCGGTCGGTTCGTGGGTGAGTGGCCATTCATTACATATCGAGAACCCTCTGTGCACAGAGGCACAGAGGCACAGAGGCACAGAGGGTTAAGCGAATGACAGCCAGGACCATCGTCATGTCATTCGTAGATCTTTGACAGACGTTACGGGTAGTCGGAAGCCCAAAAAGTCTGACAACGTCTTACCAAGGAGTACCTCACAGAGTACTTTTTGATAGTATTGTGTTACCTAGTAACTGGGTTGTGGAGGTCAGATAGGCAGTCGCTCAATGTAAAATACTGGTACCTATAGGGCTGCATCCGGTTAGGCTGGAAGCCGACCCCAACATTGTTGGGAAAGGGCTAGACAGATTGATTGATTTTACATTTACAACTGTTTTAAAGAATAATGCATCTAGAGGAACCAGCGAATCGTAGCTTTGAATAATGTATTTTTACAGCAGAACAAAAACGAATAAGTATTAGTTAAAAGTTTTACCTCTAAGTTTTCCTAGCAAGTTGTACGGTCACTAAGGAAAATAGGTAATTAAGATATTTATAGGCGTCGTTCTTTGAACCAAGTAATATGATATGATAAGTAGCGGATGTTTCCAGATAAAAGAAACTGCCAAGGATTAAAGTTACCCTCATTAATAGTATCTTGTAGAAGGTCGAATAACAATTCCATTTTATCAATACACAAGAAAAAAGCGTACCCTATTCTTGTTATTCTACAATCTCTTAGAGTTATCGTACTTTATAAGTGCTAGTTTACCACGCAGTGTCGTAAGTTTTCTTATTTTCCGACTTCCAGTTAAAAAACTATGCTCTTGCCGGCGCAGCATCTTTCACCTCGCTCTATTCAAAGTCTGGTTTAAAAAGATGCTTATATTTTATGCGATTATTTTCATTATAAGCTATATAACTTTCAATAGATTTAAATACTTCTTGTATCCTGTGACCGTTCTATAATGAAAAGTCAGTGAGGATATTGTCATGATCACATAGATTACACATACGAATTGGAGATCATAAGATCCATGTTTTATAGCCACTATAAACTTTTCTCTTGACAAAAACCCACCATTAGTAGAAGAATCATCGTTGAGGGAGACAACCTCAAATTAAAGAAGGGTGGATTTTTTGCCAGGAATCACACGATGACTATAGATAACTCCGTACCTTTAAACGGACATAAAATATATTCGGCATTGAGACCGTGAGTGGCCACAAACGGTATTAACACATCATGAATTTATGCCCTCCCACCACGAAGTAAAAGCTGTGAATAAAATATCTATGGTTGCCTACATACATACTATGAATGTAGGTATATACCTCTACATTGCTGCTACAAACTTTCAATGTAGAATCTGATTTATCTCGTTGAAGTATGCTCGAGGAAATTTGTTCTAGATTATTCCAGATATTTGTTGTTGACTACGTTTTCCTCGTGTTAACGTCAGTTGGAACATGTTCGACGTTTATCTGGGAAACTAGGTGGCCTAGCGATTACGTATTCTGTGGGTTTTATAAAACAGCTGTTATGTAACTGAATTTTTATGAAGTTAGGATGAAACTACTGTCTCTGTGTAGAACTAGCACTTCTTGCTTGTTTGTGTTGACCTTTCTGGGACAAGTATACAGACCACCCACGCGTCATCTTATTGATGTCATAACGGGGAGTTAATAGACGTAGATGAAATCATCTCAATGTAGGCCAGTCGACGCCAACCCTGTCTTGAATAGAATGTACAGTTATTTGAATATTCCAGTTTCACACCACATTGAACGACGTTACCATGCTGAACATCCTTGAATTATAAATATTCTCACTCTCTTCGGACGTAGAATTTTCTAAAAAACCCTCGTTCGAGTTTCCTGCAGAGCTTGAATATTAAACTTTATTTAATCAGCTATCGTCTATCCTCCGTCGAGTTGCATTCTATTTTGTGGTCTGGTTCTTTTTATTTGTGGCTTATTCCAGTGCGTCCTGGTTTCCTACAGCGCTAATTGTCACAGTCAGCCAATTAGTGTAAATGATAAATGATTTTTATTTTGTAAGTAGGTTTGCACAAACACTTTTACACGTCAATCATATTTTTATAAAACTAGATGAGGTCGGCGTTTTCTATCTGACTACTCTGAGAAGAAAGGCCGAAACAAACTCAGAGGTCACAGTCTCTTTTAAAGTCCAGACATAATCTTGGTCAGGTTATATGAAGACCAAGATTATGTCTGGACTGTACTTGAAAGCCATGAGTTTAAAGTTGGTAATACTTGTATTATAACTTTTTTGTAATTACTGACTGCCAGCTCAGATAATACATGAAGTATACCAATTCTGTATTGTTTATCTTTCGTGTCTGTGTCTAGGACACACGAAAACTGCCCTATCGGTAGGATGTGACGATACGGTGACATTATCTAAAAGTCATTTTTGTTTCCCGGCTTTGAATAATTTAATAGTAACGACCAACCTAAAACAAACGGTATTGCAAACGAAATTAAGTTTAATTTTGCATTTCATGGAAACTACTGATAAGACTTTTCGATTACTCGGAACGATGTTAAGCTAATGTGGGCTTACTTGCGTGTTACTACCTATTGTAGCAAAGTCGAGTTTTGCTAATCAATACTATGTATGGGAAACGTATCGTGTTTTGCATTTGCGATATATTTGTTAGTGCATTAAAGCGATGTGGCTGTGTTAGCGGTGACAATAGGCGTTTTTATATATTAAAGTGTTATAATGGAAACTATTCACGAACATTCGAATAACAATAGTGTTGAAGTAGAAGATGAGGTTAATGCAGTATATATTTAGTGGATATAATAAATAGCTGTAATCTATGTGTAGATGTGATAGTTGATACTAAAACAAATGTTTTGCAACACAGATGACTGGAGATGCAAAATGGCAGAAGGATGCGGCGGATCAGAACTTCGACTACATGTTTAAGCTGCTCATCATAGGAAACAGTTCAGTGGGAAAGACTAGGTAAATATGCTTTTCTTGTTCTAAGTTTGTAGCAAGTGTGTAGACCAAGAAACATTACAAAGGTGTTGTAAATACGATTAGTTAAAAGACCGCGTAATATAACTAAGCAAAGTACGATCCGCTCAATTGGCCCTTCAGAAGCATAATACAAAATCAGTGTTCAATGATATAAAGGAAGATAAGCAATATGTATCTGACTTAGCACTTACCTAATAATTGTGTGAAGTCAGTTACCTATTAAAGGAAATTGTTTCAAACTCACCATGTTTGTTGTTTTTATTCTTTCTGTTTTTAGTTTGATTAGTTCACTATCAGATTTAAAAAATGAACCAAAATTAAAGTGATCCTTAGAGCTGTTGATTTTGGTATGATCGTGTTCGGCCTAACCCTTAATGACTTAAATAGGCAAATCTGATGAGGAATTTTTTTTTTATAATACAGTGCGAATAAAAGTTGTTCAGCACAATAGTGTTACATGTCTTGATAGTGAATATATAAAAGCCTGAAGGATTGATGCAGTTTTTTGGCAAATATGACAAAATTTCATTGATTCACAAAAATATCCAAAAGAAGTTATCACTTTGAATTTATCTGTGAATCAAGGAACCAAATAGCTTTGATTGCTGTTGGAATTTGAAGCTGACCCTTTGCAATCAGAAGTTTGGAAATATTAAACACTTAAAAGTAATGTTTAAACGGCCACGAGCATTCCAAATTTTCAAACATATTTTCAGTTTTCTCTTATCATGCCGTACCTACTCAGCTATCAATATTTCGCCCTGCATGCTTGCTCTAAAACTCTCTAAAAAAATAAAACCCTTTCTCTAAAACCCTACCATTAAGAAATTACTTCAGTGACAGATTTACGTATTCAAATTGCACTTAATTGTTTCTATTTTTGACTTGGTCGTTTCGGCATGTAATTTTAAAATGTTTTATTCTAAAAATAAGCGATTTCAAACAATGTAACGGTCATAAAGGAGTCATTACTCGGTACCACCCTACCAGTGTCACTTGGAGGGTTGTAGGGGTTCTTTTGATATCTCTCTTCCCTCATATATTGTTTAACCGTAGCCTATACATATAATATACAATTTATAGCTATCATGTTTTATACTCGTTGGGCCATTCCTGAAAAGTACGGGCATGCTTATCGGACGCGAAAGTTTAGTAAAGACTTTCAGGTCACTTTTATGAGTTTTTTAGTAATTACCTTTGAATTTTTTAAAGAGTATAAATGAAGTAAATTATGTTTCGATATTGTTTTGAACTATTGAACAGAAAGAGTTATTTACCGAAGTACTTTGCACAGACATACTTCATTTTAGTGCGTTGATGGGAATCTAAATAACAGCAAGACTTGCATTGTCAGTAGCGTCGATGAGTTTATTTGCTTAGTTTATAAGGGTGTGGCACAGCTGATTAATCGTATTCTATGTTATATGTTCACATTCTACATAAAGTTTAGCTTACAAAAACTGTGATTAACTTAACTCCTAATTTAAAGAAAATATGTAAGAAAGAAAAAGAAATGTATTTATTGTGGCTCGCACAGAAAGATCACAAACTAAACTAAACACAATCATAAAAAATATACGAAACAAAATTATTTAAAAAGAAAATAAAAAAGCAGTTGGTATGTCCTGTACGAGAGGCCAAAAGGCCTATTTCTGCATAATAATTATGCGACATTTAAAATTAGGGTCGCAGCGCTGGTAATTTCTTTCTCCAACAATATCTCTACACGGTTATCATAATTATGGTCTAACCATTTCAATGTAACTGTATAGACTTTAAAAGAGATATTGACCTCTGAGTTTGTTTCGATGTTTCTTCTCAGAGAAAAAACCGACCTCATCTAGTTTTAGTTTAAAAAAATACGTGAAAATGTTATTGTAAACCAATTTACAAAAACAAATCATTAATAACCGTTACAACCGTTATCTATGACTCATGCCTACGCTTACAATTTCAGCTTCTTGTTCCGTTACGCCGACGACTCCTTCACTTCAGCCTTCGTTTCCACCGTGGGAATCGACTTCAAGGTGAAAACTGTGTTCCGCCACGACAAACGTGTCAAACTTCAGATATGGGTGAGTTATACTTAGTAATTAGTCGTTAACGGCTCGCATAGACGATAAATTTTCTCTTACTTACCTACAATCAGGGCAATGAATAGTTTATCAAATCGATACACTTTGTAAGTTTACATTTCATACAACTGTCATTAGAAAGATCTGGTGCCGTATTATGATGTTCTAATGCTATCATGATTGTATCGTGAGAGAGAGATACATGACTGATAGCACTATTTATTTTAAGGACTGGAATCATATTTAAATAAGTAGTTAATTTAGGAAACAATTAATTTTCTTATCTGTAGTCCTTTGTGGACAATATGTTGTCAAAATTACAGGATGACTCATTTGATCAAAGTAGGATCCAATTATATCAAAATGTACCAAGCCATAAACTTTATATACATAGTTGAGTTAACTACGTCAAACTGAAAAAAAACATTCCAAGATCATTTTCAAATATACCAGCTGAAACAGTTCAATATACACTGAAAATTATGTCTATTTATTGCATTATTTTAGAATATGTACTTTTAATTCTATGTTTTAAGGACCAAAAAAATAGGATTACTTCTACGTTTACACAATAAAAAGCATAACTGTGATACAAGCACGAATCTTTACTGAGTTGTAAAAAGGGGAAAACAATCGAAAATCATCGAGGACCGGCTACTTTATCCACATCTATTGTCAATTGGTTGCTGTCATTCGTAGATCAAGTCGTTATGAAGCCCTTAAGTATTAACGGCCAGTCTCACAAAGGAGTATCGCGTTCGCCAGTAAATGGGTTGTCGAGGTCACATAAGCAGTCGCTCTGTGTAAAACACTGGTATTGAGCTGCATCCGGTTAGAAGCCGACCCCTAGTTAAGAAAATTCTAGGCAAATTAACACCTAAAATATCAAGTTGGTTGATTATATATCTAATCGTTAAATCTGTCAATATACATAGATAAAATGATCCGTGTTTGCACCGCTGGGTCAAATACATACGGTATTCTATGGCGTATATATTTTTATTTACAAGGGGTAAATAAAAATATATACGCCACAGAATACCGTCTACCGTCTACGTCTACCGTGTAAATAATAAAATGATGTTCGCGTAGGATTAGTATGTAATTATTTTTCTTGTTTGCTAATAGGCAAAGTAAATCGGTAAACAAAGTTATTTAACAGCAGCCAGTTAAAATAAAATTTAATATCAACAAATAAAATATCAAATAAAAAGCCAATATTAAAACAGCGTGATCAAAGGCTTTTATCAGCAATCCGCGATTAATTAACGAATGCGTCTGATGGGTAGTCACTTTCAGGGACAAAAACATAATACGGTAAAAGAAATAAAATGATAAAAACAGTTTAAAAATAAACGTTATACAGTCGAAGAGCCACATTCAGTCGTTTTCCTTAATTGGCCCCTACCTCTTAAGGAGGGTCATTACTAATTGGTCGCTCCTTTCCCTTTCATTTCCCGTCTTTAGAACTGAAACACCAGAAGTTAAAACAAGTACGAGCTTACTTCGACTACTTAGTTTAATATCCCTTAGCTACGTATGGAGAGCTTCTCGAATGGGAACGAAAATTGAATTCTCGATTTTCGTGACCTGATAGCTCTCCGGTCGATTTTCAACTACATAATGACAGGCCAACTCGCTTCAATGATAAGCGATCGAGTCCAAGGTGAGGAATAGGTACAACAGGCGAGCTGCAGTTTCTAGACACGATTGGGCTGTACCTATAGAGCAGGCATCTCGTCAGCGGTAACACTTTGACCTTGAACTGGCCTAGCATAGTACAAAGTTTCTATACAATAAGAAGCCAGCATATACTAGTTTTTTGAAACAGTGGTTGCCCGGTGATAACAGCCGCGACTTACGAGTCTTTACGTTCGGAGGTTCGAACCCAGACAAGCGCTTTATTTTGTGTAAATTATTTCATCACCACTGCTCTCAAAGCGGTGAAGGAAAACATCTTGAGGAAATGGCATATCCTAGAACAATAAATTAGAAGACATGTGACATCTACCAACCCGCACTGGGCCCGCGATTTAGATTACGGCCCACTCCCTCTCACCGAGAGGGGGCCTGTGTCCTAGCAGAGGGAACATTATAGGCTGATTATGGTATATGTAAAAACTGGTTTTGTTAACACTGCCGAGCAGCCTATCGTACACGTGCGAGTAATTTATCTTGAAAGACAAATCCCGCATCGTCGGTAATGACATCTTTCCGAGCGTCTATTTCCGAAAAGGTCTCGATAAAATAAAGGTGCTCGGTAATTTTTCGCTTCTGTGAAAGGCGAGACACGGTAAAACATTGTTATTTCTGAGGCAGTCTATAACTAAGGGAAGGTCCCTTTTTGTATCAAGTGATTTGATTTACTTATTTACGGCGTTGGTTTGAAACTGATTGCTGTTATTAGTCTGAAATGCCAGGAACCAAATGTGCGTATCAAAATCAAAATCAATAAAAACCGGCCAAGTACGTGTCGGACTATGCACAATGAAGGGTTCCATAGTTGGAATGAATTTATCCCAAGAACAAACTTAACATTGTAGTTGAAAAATATGTTCTCCCATACATTCCAACTGAAAATGTAAGTTTGTACGCACTCTATTGAGAGATTTACCATGTTGTTTCAAGATCATAGACTTCTTATTAATTTTCCTGTAATCTATAGGTATAGAACTATTTCCTGTATTTTTTTCAAAATTTTAGGTTCAGTAGTTTCGGAGATAAGGGGGGGGGGGGGGAATGGTAAATTTCCGTCTATTGTCTTAAATAACTTTAATACAATTTACTTTAAAATTATGAAAAAATATATTTGAGATCCCACGGTAAGCCCTTTCATTGATATGTCACATGGTACAGATTGCGAACCTTTTTTTTAAAATTGTCTATTTACCCCTTAAAGATTACTCCCATTTTCAAAACTCATTTATTTACGTTACACGTCTGTGTTTGGGTCACAGAGATTCATATGTGTACCAAATTTCAACGAGCAAATTGGCTGTGACAGACGGACAGACAGACAGACAAACAGACAGACACACGAGTCTCGACACCCTTATAGGATTATAAGGGTTCCGTTTTTTCCTTTTGAGGTACGGAACCCTAAAAATCATTTATTCAAACTAGGCTGACAATCAGCACTTTTCGAACGTCAAAATTACAAAAGACAGTACCCCTAAACGCTCTCCCTTCACCACTTCCTAGTGCTTTCGCTGGGGAGAAGAAGCGGCGCAAAAAACTCTCCAGCAGCACAGCTGTCTGTTCAGTTATAAAATACTCGACTGTATACAATACTAGATCTGCAAAGTAGGTATCTAGTTAACATTACAGGACACAGAACATTCAATTAAATTATTTGCCATATGTTAACTAGCCACGCCAATATACAAATAAACAAATACCATAAAATCTATACTAGGTAAGTATTGTGTTCCCTAAATCACAGCATAATTACAGCAAGTAATTGTTTGGTAGAGATTAAGCGGTAAAGCCATTATTGCTAATCGTTTCGTGGATAATTGGCCAAGTTCAAAACGATATTGCGCAATTACTGGCCACTGTTTATCCCCGAATTTTCGTTAATATTTGCTAATATTATAAATGTGTATGTAACTCTGTCTGTAACGTTTTCACGCCTTGACGGCTGAATTGATTTTTGGCACAAAGGTATTCGTAGACCATGATCATGTTTAGGATAAAAGATACTTTTTATCTCGGTGGTATTACGTTTCCGTGGGATAATTTCCGACCTCCACCCGCGTGGAGCCGCGGTAATTTTCAGAGTTGTTTTCAGATATATTTTCTATACTTTTCAGATAAAGAGGGGGTTAAATTATAAGGTCTAGATAGTTAATCGATCTGGTCTTCTCTATTGCAGGACACTGCAGGACAGGAACGCTACCGTACCATCACTACAGCTTACTATAGAGGCGCTATGGGCTTCATCCTTATGTACGACATAACCAATGAGGAGAGCTTCAACAGTGTCCAAGATTGGTGAGTTATAGTGACATAACTAGACGTACTTACTACATAGTACATATACATAGTAGTAAGTCCTGGCATGAACTTTCGACCTTTTCATTAATTCAAGCTAACAGTGGATGTTTTTTGAAGTAGACTTAGGGCTGATTTTTCAATAGTAACTTATAACTGAAGAATAAATATGAAACTTTGTCATATTTTCTAAGCAAAGGCTGCCAAACCGCAATATTTAATCCTCAGATTAAAAAAAATGTGTATTGAAAAATCAATCCTAAGTTTAATTTTAATCTACTTTTCTTGTCTTTTTTTACTTTTTCTTTTTGGGTGATTTGATTTAGACAGAACATAATTAATTCAAAGATTGAATTTAAAAACTGGAATGCCTAGACTGGTGTAGGTAAGTTCCCCAAAATCGGCTGCTTATAACTATTTAGAAATAATTGATAATAAATAATAGAATAAAGCGAAAGTGTAAACACTACTTCTTTCCCAAAAATAACATAGGTACAACAACAATAGAGGTGTTCACTTAAAATAGACTGTCATCGTTTTTATGGATTCCATAATAATAAGTTGGCCGTAAAAGAAAATATGACGGCTCCGGGTTTTCCTCAATTTCCGCAGGATCAAGTTATAGCACCGTGACGTTGACGTGATTCTTTTTGTGTGTTGAGATCGGTTAAAAAAATAATTGAACAAACTAGTATTATTCTTTGTAGTTTCATATAATAACGTACACATTCATTAGATCACCAAGGACTACTTATTTCGATCCTTATTTTAGATTTAATTGTTTTTCGGTAGGAAAATTATCTTCATAATAGCATTTACATTCATGATTTTAGAAATGTTAAGGATCTAATGTGGGATACTATAGTCTGCTCTAAAAGTATCTGATGAAAATGTAAACAAATGGATCAGAAAATGGACCTGTATACCTGTACCGTGGATGCCAATTTGTAGTGGACTTAGCAATTTTAGTGCTTTGATTTGATTATTTGAAAGCAATAAACCCGATTTTGTATTTTAAATCACCATAAAGCTGTTTGAAAAACTTCTTGACAATTTAGGTTATAACTTCAAATTTTCGTCGATGATTTTGCAAAGAACATTTCATAAACAATAATTGTTTGTAAAAATTACGAGATATAAAGTTTAAACCTTCCTAATACAAATTAATGTATTGCTAGCTAATCCCCTTTAGTGAGTAAAATTGCGTAAGAATTAAACCTGAACAAGGTTTCTCTACTGTACTGTTGGAACAAAACATACAAATAATTTGAGTAACCTACCTGAAAACTCGACTTCCCATTTTCCAGGGTGACACAAATCAAGACGTATTCGTGGGACAACGCACAGGTGATCTTGGTTGGCAACAAGTGCGACATGGAAGAGGAACGTGTGGTCAGCACCGAGCGTGGAATGCAGTTGGCTGAGCAGCTCGGTGTCGAGTTCTATGAGACCAGTGCCAAGGAGAACATATACGTCAAGGTATTGGCAACTTTTTTATGTAGCCTTATAAACTGTGGTCTCTGGTGGAACTTCTCTTTTTGGGTAAAAAACTTGTATAGTTACGTAATCAGCACGCTTGGTAAACGAATTCGTGAACTCTGTATTTTTATTCTCAAAAAAACGGGAACACAAGAATAACACTGTTTATTTTGCGCTAAAAAGAAACGGCACGAGAGCAACGAAGCTCTTGAGATTAGACTATTGCCATTATTTTACTAAAAGTGACTAATAGCAACGTGGAGTCATATATGTTCATCTTTGTAACGCTAATGTATGTGTTATTTAATAATAATTATTGTCATGTTTTCAGCTAAAAACAGCTGTATGGTTTGACGAAAAACCTTTGAGGTAAAAATGAAGCCGAGTTCTACCTTTTTTTTGTCTTTCCAGGCTGTATTCGAACGACTGGTGGACATAATCTGCGACAAAATGTCAGAGAGCTTGGATTCTGAACCGGCCATGTTGGCGGGCGGCGCTCGTGGCCAGCGCCTCACGGAACCTGCGCAAGGCAGCTCCACTACCAACTGTAACTGTTAATGTCCACACTGGGACAGAGTAGCACATTTATTCCTTTTACGTTCTATAAAATTCTGTTCATCTATGTAACGGGGTCGTTTCTTTCAAAAGCAGTTTTTTTTGGTTAGGCAAATGTCTGTTCGCAATTTTATTTTTAAATTATGGTTCACGTTCTTCATATTTGTTATATTTTTAATAAGTACTTTACTATAAAAATTGGCGAACCCCGAGTAAACTTATAGAAGTATCTCAACCAAATACTTATCAGTTATTTATAAATTGTACTCTCTAGTTACTTGTTACGGTTTCAAGCATAAATTTTAGTTTAAGTAACAAAATTGAGTAATTGTTAAAACATGTGTAACAATAAAAATATGTATTAGTATTATTAAATCTATAGGTGTTAGTTAGCTATCTACGTATTGCGAGCTGGAGTAGGGATCTGATACTTCTTATAGCTGTTAAATTTTATCTATAATGAATTTGTGTCCTGGATTCGTTTCATAAATGAATATTAGTCGTAAAATGTGTTACATTTTGTTCACTTATGTTACGTCATTTAAATATTATTTATAGTATTCAAGATTTACAACGAGATATTTTGATAAGGATTAAACTTCTTTATAGTGATATCCGAGTATTATAACGCGCGATTATGAGTTCAAAAAGATACCTATCCCAAAGTGTAATGTTCCCATTTGGACCAAAGACAGATTTTACTATTTATTTACAAAAAAAGTTCAGAAGGCGCAAATATGTTTAGTTAAAATTAAAATATAACGTGTAATATGTTTGGTGGTTGCGTTTCGTATGTAGGTGCATGTTTTCCGCCTTTATATTGCTTCGTATTCTCTGTGTGGATGTATCGCAAATACACTAAAATAAATAGAATTGTTACTTCATTATTATTAGATTAATTGATCAATGTTCGTTGTTATACTTTGGCGTAATCCTGAAGTTAACGTTAACTTCATGTATGCTTCGATACCCCTTGGCCTGAATATAAAAGTTCGACTAAATCAGGTATAATCTATTACCTAAAGTGTTTGTAAATACGTTTACCAAAATGTATAAATAAATAATTGTATAGTATTATATCTACCTACATATAAATCTGTTTGTATTCTTGTTACCTCCTATGCTATGTTAATATATGACTATAGGTGTTTATTTCAATCACTAAATATTTAGGAGTAAGTAAGAAACATTTTACAGTTATAATTTGATCGCATCACTCGGTAGCGTATACGTACCTACGTAACACGAGGAAGTTTTAAAAGTATTCATAGTGTCTGCTATGTATCGGCGACACTATATCTATATATCTGTAGACGACATAGACAATACAATTTATATCAAATTCTGTTGGAACATGAGCACATTATTTTTTTAGAATCTAATTATTAAGTAAATTAGTTAAGATATAACGTGTCGACGTCTACTCGATGGAATATAAACTTATATACGTACACAATTTTATTACAATAATCCCAATTTTAAAACTAAATCAGAGAATCCTATATGTTCATCGCTTCTTCGGAACGTAAAGTACTTACCACCTACAGTGGCCTTCAAAAGTTAGTTGATATTTTTTTACTTCTGCTGTGACACCACATTATGAACTAAAATTCCACATTAGGAACTAAAATTCAAGTGATCCAAATGCTTGAACTGATATAACCTTGTTATTCGGTAATTCAACTACGTTTCACTTATCATAAAAAAATGTCAAGTAAAGTATGTTGGGGTAAATTCGGCGCTGGGGTAAGACCGTACGAATCAAATTTCCAGATAATTTGGCAATATTTGTCCAACTTTACCGCAACTACCCTATAAGCCTTAATCCATACTTATAAGGTAGTTCCGGTAAACATGGCCAAATATTGCCAAATTATCTGGAAATGTGACTGTACGTAACGGTCTTCCCGCAGCGCCGAACTTACCCCAGTACCTGATTATTTTTATAATTTAAATCCTAATGTGCCATCACTGCTGAAGTGGAAAAATGTCAACTAAGTTTTGGAGGGCATTGTATAACAAAAAGTTTACAAGTTAACGAAAAAATACTTATGACGCCAAATTTATTAAAAATTTAAAAATTGTATAAGTTTCGGATACTATAATTGTATTGTATAAGTGACCAGTGGCGGTACCTTCATAGAAGTTAAAAAAGTCCGGCTTGCTCTAATAAAATCATAATTCAAAACAACAAACGTACTTAAATTATTAAAAAAATATAATAATGATGTTAGTACTACTAAAAACCATTAAGAACAAGAAAATCAGCCAATTCCTCAGTTGGCAGTTTTTTATTATACATTGAAATTCTGGGCTTGCCCTATTTTTGACCTAGGCACGCCACTGTAAGTGATTACTTTGATGAACATAATATTTTGATGGAATTTGTCCCTAGACTTCATAGGAAGCCTACCTTCGCTCATGCTGCGTATAATTAATTGCAATGTACTAGATAATCTTATTGAAAGGCTTTCTTTTCAATAATCTTGTCTTTATAATTAAAAAATAGTATCAAATTAGCGGTCTATATAAAAGAATATAAAGAGTCAATTTGACGTAATCAATTAAGAGCATCCTGTGGACCCAAAGTCACTTGATATAGAATTGTGTTGTAATAAAAGAGGAGAATATACAGAGTGAAATTTTAATCACTGTTTTCCAATGGGTTCATCATTATGAACAACTTTTACTATGGAATCAAACATGAAATCGCGAAAAAATAAATCTGCTGTTCCCTACATTTATGTTCGCATAAGTCGTCAATATGTAGGGAACAGCTGATTTTTTTTTCACGATTTCATATTTGATTCCATAGTAAAAATTGTTTATAATGATGAGTTAAATGACCCCTTAAGAGGAAAACAGGGATAAGAATTTCACTCTGTATAACAGCTATCTACGACATGGGGAGCGCACTATGATATTGATATAATAACCTAATAATTAAAATAACACAATAGAACTGCAATGTTAGAAAAAAGCAATTTTAACAAATTATTATAATAACTATGACTGTTGAAAATCTAAGTAATAATAAAAACAAAATCATTGTCATAAAACAAATTGAGAGCTTTATGATAAATATCATTCAGCGAAAACGAAAAAAGTCATCATCTCAAGACTAAGTAGGTATATGATAATATCCTGGTATAGCGCTCGAATATTCCAGATATTCGTAACAAAGTACTTATACTTGTATGAAAAAGCGTGTCCCATGTCTATTGAATATAAAATATACTGGAATGTGTACGTAGAGGTATTTGTATAACTAGCGGTGTGTGTGAGCCCTGTAGGGCGCGGAAAGGCATATCGTAGTGACAGGCTTTAGTAGCATATGTTTAGCATTTTGCGTAGTTACCTAACACTGTTTTTATACTTATTTTCTAATACACAGAGGTTTGATTCTACTGGATGTGCTAAAATGCATTTGATGTTTTCATCTCATTCCAAAATGTTGGCTCACAAAACTGAAATTGTAATCGATTAGCTGTATGTAAATGTATGTTATAATTATTGTTGTGTGTTAAATAAAGGTATTATTTAAAGATACACCCATGTAAAGATTCACAAATATAATATATATTATAAAATATTAAGTTTGTTTTTATTTCTTACTAGCTTCGGATGTCGGCAATTATCCCACGGAAACGTCCTAACGGGATAAAAATAAGCCTATGTCCTTCCCCAGGATGCCATCTATCTCCTTGCCAAATTTTATCGAAATCCGTTCAGTGGTTTAGACCTGAAAAGGTAATATACAGATAGAGCTACTTTAGAATGTATAATATATTACATAGTATACATAAATAGAATGGATGTGCTGATTTATTGTTGCTGGGAAGACGACGCCTAAAATGGGGGGCAAAAAAAGGTCACCCAAAATTGTTTTATCAATATTAATCTGGCGGCCAGACTACACAAAACAAAAGTCGTATAACTTACTAACTAGAACTACACTTAATATAATTTTCTCTTATCACCCTAGAACGGAAAGTCTTAAAGCGATATTATAATGTTTAGTACGACAGTAAAAAAGTTCTCCAGCTATTTGAAGTGGGGCATACGATCGATCATGTCAAGGCTAAAGTACGACAATACACAACTATCGTATAAAATAAAAACATAGTTTGACTATTTATTTTAAGACCTAACGTCAACAACAGTGGCAGCGTGTATTTGCTTCACAGAGTACTTTTTAATAGAGTGAGAATTTGCTTAGTGCTTGACATAAAGCCAACGTTTGTGCCAACCATATCCATCACAAGTTTAATTACTTAATCCGTTTCATGCTGTGATTTTCTACGTTTGTTTTCTTTCATAATACTTTACCCAATGAAATAACCTGAAATTATTTGCACCCCAGATGCTTTTTTTTTTTGAGGTACAAAGATTACTTTAGGTAAGTATTGAGGTCATGCGAAGGATTCCTTCGTATACTTATTGAAAACAAACGTTATACTACTGCTGTAATTTTAATGAAATGGAATGGCATGGAAAAACAAAAATTATATTATAATTATTGCTCTTTGTTCTGTGATAAACAAAGTCGGATCAAAAAAATTTACAACGCTACAAGATTCTGTTGCCGCGTGGCAAAAATCGGAACTAACTCTGCCATCTTGTTGTGCCAATACAGACACATCCTTGTAGCACTCTATATTGAAAACTCATAAATCATAATATTTGCTACTTTATTAAAATCGTTCGTGACATAAATACATAAGTTAAGATTCTACAAAATCTTTTTAATGAGCATCGGATACATAAGTATCTGCCATAAAACATTTTGTTGAAGAACCAAAATCATATTTAACTTAGAATCACGCCAGCTACCGCAGGGACGTAACATGTGATAGTTAAGTTATATTCCTTTGAAGACTATATGAATTTAAAATCTCTGTCTCCAGTGTCCTTTTAGTTTCAGAAAAGCCGTTACAGATGGCGTTGGTATATGAAAGCTAGGATTAAGATAAGAGGAGCTAGGATTAGATTAAGTTTCTGTCAAAGCAAAGCGTTCTTTTATTAAAGCTTTCTGTTTAAGCTTAACTTAGCACCTAGCATAGTTTTGTTTCTGCAAGGAGAGATAAGAATTGTATGTGGATTTTCCCATTAAGTACGCTACAAGCTATGTCCCTTTCTTCATTACAATCAATTGTGGGTTATTTGCATTCTTTGGGGACACTCATATGCCCGGGATACACTAGGCTAGTTTTTAAAGCTAGGATAGCAAGCTAGAACCTCTGCTGCTCTTGCCCCTGGGTTGCTGGCCTGGCTTGGCACAAGCTAGTGCTGTTTACACGATGATCCCTGCTTTTCGCATAATATTCTTTTTCCTAATATACATTGGCATAACGATTTTGGCATAATTTGTTTTGCCATAATAATACTTTGCCATTTTTTTTTGGCATACAGTTTATGTTGGCATAAAGTTGTTGTTTAGCATTAGGTTGCTTAGCTTGGGACTAAATGGCGTTGTGTGAAATGTCCAAGGATATTATTATTATTATTATATTATTATAATTTGTTTTGGCATAAATTTAATTCGCATAACGTTACTAGGCCTAATGATTATTAGCAAAATAATACTTAGGAATACAAGGCAATGAGAACTTAGGATGCAAGAGCGAGCGAAGCGAGCTCGGGAATTGGGGCACCCCGACTCGGACAGGTTAGGTTCGAAGGGGATGACGTCATCCCGTCATCCCCTTCGTGTTAGGTTCCTTTAAACCCTGCAGACAGAACTAGGGGAGCCTAGAAATGAAGCTGGGTAATAACACTAGCTTTCTAACCTAGCTTTAAAAGCTAGCTCGTGTATCTCGGGCATTATTACGCACTTCTGGTGAAAACGATGCTTTTTATTGTCACGAAATTGAATAAACAGTCGTTAGTCTACTATAATATTATAAATATAAAAGTTAATAGGTATGTTTGGGTGTTTGTTACTCAATCACGCAAAAACGTTTGGCACACAGGTAGTCTATAACCTGGATTGACACATAGGATACTTTTTATCTTAAATGACATGGCTTAACAAATGTTATCAATTATGAAGTCCACGCAGACGAAGTCGGAGAAGGATATGTAGAAACTTTAAAAATAACTAGTAGAGAGAAGAAGAGTCAAAGAAGCACGAAATGTAAGTTCCTTCTTCTAAGTTGCTAGGTCTACTTCACATGCGAAGTGTGTGGTGCACATAACACAGTGTGCGACTAACGCTTCCAAGCGCTTGCCTCATAGTTTCGACAACTTGTTGAAATTAAAAATCAAAATATTTTATTTCACATAAATCTACATGGGCACTTATGAAACGTCAGAAGCTAGGTGCACGGTTCCAATTGGTCGTTTCCTATGAAGAAGAACCGGCAAGAAACTCCACGGTTACTCTTTTAAAAATAGTTGATTTTTACAATGTTTTCAAGTTAACAGGTATGGGAGGACAGCGTAGGCCTGTCAACAAGTACCAGGTACCTACTTGATAATATAAAAAATCATCTACAGATCTAGAGTCTAAAAGAGGCCTACATAGTCCTCACATTTACAAAATTAGAATCCATCAAAAGCATAAAGTAAATAATAAAATTAAAAAAAAATACCTCCTAAGACCAAGTGATATGATTGCTATAGCAACCACTAATGAAGAGGTGGAAAAATTAGAAATGTCTGTACAATGTCAAATAATAAAAGTTTATGTCAAAGAAGTATATAAAAAATAAACATCGTAATTTGAGAGCAATTAATAGACATTTAAGTAGTTATGTGAGGTGCCAGGGAAGCCACATGTGCAGAAGGAATTATTGCCAGACTACCTTGTCTTCAACGTAGTCTTCAATCTTATAATATGCCTTTTTGATAAGGACACGTTTGATGAGGGTTTTGAACTTTCCATCGCTAAGTTCTGTAACCGGCTTTGGCAACTTGTTATAAAAACGGATGCTGTTTACAAGAAATGACTTGCTAGTTTTAGTTAATCTAAATCATTCGTTGAGTATTAATTATCAGAACATTTTTGCTGTATTCAAAGGTGCGCTTACAGACTTGAAGCTTTAGGTAATGAAGACAGATTGCATACCTACTAACGAAGTAAAATATTGTCACGATGACAGAATTAGTTCTATACACCTGTCAGTTTCACAAACGAATATTTTTCACGAATTTGATATTTGTTAGCTACTAGAATTGTTGCACTGATCGGTCAGGAACGCATTCTCTCGACAGCGGCGACTGTATCAAGTTACTAACTTACATACTACCTGAAAATAGTGAAGGTCACAGATAAGAATATCTACTGAGGATGAGTGGTTTTAAAAACGGTAATAAAAACAGCAGAAAAGGAGCACCTGGTCGCTTACCTGTTAGGTACAGACGCCAGCACATCAACCTACCCGAAACTGTCAAATTTTCCCAATCAACTTTGAACCTTATACTTTAGCGATAAACTTGAAAATCTATCAAAGAAATTTGACAGATTGTAGTAGCTTGATGTGCTGGCGTCTGTACATAATATTTACTGGCACTACATACGTACTATGTAAACAAAGCAGAATTTAGTTAGTTTAGTTCCAAGTAAAAAATACACCATTCGAGGCAGCTGAAGCACTCGACTTCCGCAAAACTGTTCCGGCCAGCAAAATCGGGAGAGTCTATTGTTTAGCTCTAGAAACTTCCCCAGCTCACAAGTGTATTGGTACAGAAATGTGTTACGTACTTTATTCCTACTAAGTAGTATCACGCTTGTAGGTTTCGAGTAGTTATAAAAATATTTTGTTAGGGTTCCGTACCTCAAACGGAAAAAACGGAACCCTTAAAGGATCATTCGTGTGTCTGTCTGTCTGTCCGTCTGTCACAACCAATTTGCTCCGAATCTTATGGACCGATTAAGTTGAAATTTGGTACACATATGAATCTCTGTGACCCAAACACAGACGTGTAACGTAAATAAATGAGTTTTGAAAATGGAAGTCATTTTTGAGGGGTAAATAGACAATTAAAAAATAAAGTTTCACAATCTGTACCGTGTGACATATCAAATGAAAGGGCTTACCATGAGGATCTCAAATATATTTTTTTCATAATTTTAAAGTGAATTGTTTTAAAGTTATTTAAGACAATAGACGGAAATTTACCATTCCCCCCCTTATCTCCGAAACTACTGAGCCTAAAATTTTGAAAAAAAAAATACAAAAAGTAGTTCTTTACCTATAGATTACAGGAAAATTAATAAGAAGTCTACGATCTTGAAACAACATGGTAAATTTCTCAATATTGTGCGTACAAACTTACATTTTTAGTTGGAATGTATGGGAGAACATGTTTTTCAACTACAATGTTAAGTTTGTTCTTGGGATAAATTCATTCCAACTACGGAACCCTTCATTGTGCGTGGTCCGACACGTACTTGGCCGGTTTTTTTTTTGTTTTATTCTTAATATATATAAATTACGTGTCACGATGTTTGTCCGCGATGGACTCCTAAACTACTTAACCGATTTTAATCAAATTTGTACACCGTGTGTAGTTTGATCCAACTTGAAAGATAGGATAGAAAAAAAAAATGACTAAAACGTTAGCCACAGCGACGCGTGGCCGGGTCAGCTAGTATATATATATTAATATAATTTAGCAAAAAGGTTAAACGTAACGTAAATTAAAACGGTTTTTGAAACGTGTGGTGAGTATATACCAGAGCATTAACTTGTAACAGAACATCGAGCATTTACCGTTTTTAAATTTTATCGTACTGCACTTCAAACACGATGCTCGATGTTTTGGTACAACTTCATTTTAAAAACCAATGAGCGTATTGTTGTATCATTTTATCGAGCAAAGGCACGAATAGTACCTGTAAGTTGCTTTTGAAAACTGAGCTTTTGCCCATGAGTAAGAACATTAGATTCAACATCAGATGGAAATGCGCGTGAAAATTTATAATCACCAACAACACAACTCTCCTTTAACATCACCCATAGATATAATGTCTTCGATCATGGTTATGTTTCTTTGGTTTTAGAACATGCCTTTCCTCACGATTTTTTCCATCACCATTTTGAGAGTACTGGTGATTAAATTAAACACACAAAATAACGTGCCTGCTTAGGTTTGAACTCATGACCTACCTACAACTCGTAAGTCGGGGTGATACGACTAGGCCTCCACTGCTCTACATCTCGTAGTATACTCACTGCTTACCCGGACTTTAAACGAGCCCTTGAAGATTTGAGAGAGATACAACAGGGATAATAGATCTCACATAACATAATGGCTGAGGTTGCTACGTGATTCGCGGTTAACCGCTTTTTCACTGCCCATACTTATATCTAACATGGACATAACCGCGTTCTTGGTAGACTCCTACTCCTTCTTTATTTAATTAATTCAATCTGCCTAGCCTTTTTTCCAACCAGCTATGCTGGGGTCGGCTTCCAGTCTAACCGGATGCAGCTGAGTAACACAATTTTACATGGAGCGACTACCTGTCTGACCTCCACAACCCAGTTACTGGGTAACACAATACCCCTTGGTTCCTACCAAGGGGTATTGTGTATACTAATTGTCAGACTTTTTAGCTTCTGACTGTCCATAACGACTGTTAAAGATTTACGAATAACAGACGGGAACAAAAGCTTCACGTGCTTTCCGAGGCACGGAGGGGTCTCGATATAAGCCTAGCTTAACTTTCGATAGACCTGGACGTCTGTTATTTTTTAGCCATAAGCCCCTCCTAGCCTCCTCCATACCTACATAATTATGTATCAGTATCTATAGATCAATCAATCGTTGAGCAAGAATAGGAAGGGGGGTCTAATGACGTCTCAACGAAACCCTTTCCTATCGACAAGTTTTTGCTAACGCGCGAGATTTTCCCTTTTCCTCCGAATTAGTGTAGAAGAATGAAGGACATAATGTACGTCAATTAATCTGACTCAGCGAACGGCACAGTTGTTAAGTAGGCTTTTTGCGCCAATGTGTGGATAAATCAAAGATATTGTAGGCTAGATGTAGGGCTCCTGCATAAATCACTCTGACATTTTCGTTTAGAAAAGGAAAGTGACGACGCCATTATTGTGGTAACATTGAGAATAATTATTGTGACATATCTCGGAGTAAATTGAATCGTTCTCGTTTTTAAATTGTAGCAAAAATACCGTGTATTTTTACCCGACTACGGCGAAGCAAAAACGAGGGTTATGATTTTTTTATTAGATATATTATTTTGATTAGAAATAAATTATTATTCTATTTCATTCACGAATTTGGATCTAACCTACAAGCTACAATAACTTTCAAACCCCACAAAATAATTATTGAAACGTAAAACATAACAATTGAGTTTGACCCCTCTAAATAAGCACGATTTTCCTTTCATAGGGTTTCCGCAACCCTTCGCTTGTATACGAATCAACAGACATTCTCATTGAACCCCAACCTTTAAATCCTTTTATATTGCAAAACATTTTTGCTGAAGCAACCGCAAAAAAATTGACAAGCCTTTGAATGAGAAGCTAATTGGACGATAAAATCGGTTTTCTAAAGACGTGGGTATACGGTACAGTGGAGTTCAAAATCCTCAAACCCCTCCGATATTGTTCTGCTACGGGTCTCAGAGATACCGTCGCAAAACCATGTTGTCTCCATACGTCTCACGTCTGCCTTATAAGTTACTTTACAAGCACAAGAAAGCGATAAAAGTTTACGGTACAAGTTTATGAAAGCATAACTTTTAAACACGACAATGAGAATCTAGTTTAGTGAACAATCGATTTATAAGATGCTTCCACAACTTACGCCTTGTCTGAATTGATATTATTTTTATATTAACTGTAAAGTATTAAGTTAGCATTGTACACCATCAATTTACAAATAAATAACGATTAACATCGCCATACAACGTGGCGATGCTGCCAGTCTTTTAGGCACTTTTCCTGTTGACAGCAATGCGAACGAATTTTTTGATTCCCCATGATTCTTTGGCCCCCTTTTTTATATACATTTACAAATTATCACTATTATTTTAAGTCTGTTAGCTTATATATTATGTAAATAACTAAGTAAAACAAAAAGCTTTGCTGCCCAACCACAGACAAATAGAAAGATTTTATTTGAAAAGTCATCTGAGGAAAAAGGTCACCATATATTAGTCGGACTATCAGATCTCCCTGACAAAAACCGGGATCAATAGAGCTAGACAAAAGAGGGCTGGCAACCCCTACCCACTGTGATCTTATTTACATAACACCCACGAAATTATGTACAGTTATTGTAGTTTGAACTAATGCAAAGCCACTAATGCTTGGCGTACGTTATAAGTAACCAAAATGGTATTTTTAACCAGTACGATGTAGTGGTTTAAATAATGTGAAATTACTTTGTCATCTACTTGTAAAATAAATAAGCTAAAGGCGAAAGCGACAGGGTAGCCCGCAAAATTCTAATTTTCTTACGTTGCAGATTATAGGTTGTATGTGGATCTAACAACTCTATAAAGTCATATTTGGTACGGTCGCGAATCATATTGTAATCCACATACAACCTGACCTGAACTGCAAATTGCAAAAAACGCAAGAAAATTTTAATCTCACGGGTTACATTACCGCTTCCCTTTTAAATAAATTGTATAGTAAGTTACCTAAAGCTTAAACTGTGATATTTAAGAACAACAATATGTTAGGTATGAATGACAATGTGGTCTACCATTGTTTTCTTTTTTATTAAGGAAAAGAACAAGCAAAAATCTAGTTCGATAGGTATAGGACATATTTTATTTATGCGACATGACATTCACAGTCGTAAACGAAGACATCCGCCTCACTGTTTATAGAATAAGAATATTTTATTTCATTGTTAAGACAACATTCCTTTACAAAGGTCAAAGAACGATTTGTTTGGATTAAAAATGTTATAGTTCTCCGTGGAAATAATAGGGAGTTGTTTTTTCTACAAAGCTCGCTGGTTCATGTGATGAATTGTTTTTCTTTTTAAATGCATTCGTTCTCCTTTGTTTGTAAACAATTTATTCCTTAAAAGAAAAGACTTTCGAAAAAGTGATGTGTTGGGGGGATTCGAGCAATAAATTCCAGCTGTATATGATCGTAACTACAAGCGGTTGCTCCCTGCCAATGCCAGTGCATTAGCTGAAGGACACAGCTGCAGATTAATACGTACAGCACACGTCGTCGTACGTCTCGTTGATGTTAATATTTCAGACCCGCGGTGACAGACAGTATGGATCTCGAAATGAGCGACTGTCATACAGTATTCCGATTGACCAGCGTCTGAATACTGTCAATACTTAGGTCCTTTTTGCACGAGAATTTGCCCAGCGAATCTTTCAATTCTCAGCAATTCTCTCCCTTTTTATATACTTGTACATATTATTATTTTAAGACTGTTAGCTTTTTAAATTATGTAAAATATTTGAATCTGTGATAAAATCTCATCATGTTCCATCGGTATAGGAATCTTATCTGATGGCTTGACGACTCTGGTTATAGGAAATGTCGGAAATCCAAATTGATAATTCTGTTACTCATAATTATAATAACAGTGTAATCTGATTGCTCGTAATTAGTTTAACAATCCAAATCCCTCAATAAGTTAAACTTGTAACGAGCTAGATCAATGACATGCGGGCCTTTCTAGAATATGTGGAGATTATCATACCCACTGTGGAAAATAAAACTACAATTGTTTAACAGTTTTGAAATTGCTTGTATAGAAAAGCGGAACTTTGAACAGACGGGGATGCGACCATGAAAATGTTTCTTGTATTGGTATCCCTTTTAAACACAATTTATTTTTATCTAAACCACGAGTGTTGTAAAAATAATCTTATGACGGCCGACGCCCGCAAAGCCGTGCGTGAAAAACCCAATTTCATAAATTACCTACCGCTCTGTTTTTGTCAACCAGCCTTCACTTGGTGATTGCGTGACAAGGGAAACCGGCTAATCAGTGAAATGTCACTCAAAGCTTAGCTATATATACATCGTGCGTCCATTTTACGATTCCATTTATACATATTGGTCACACTGTAAACAGGACAGGTTTAGAAATTAAAATACATTTTTATTCTCAAGTTTATTATTCTCCATTTTTACTTCGTGAAAAACGCTGAAACAACGATAAGTAAGAAAACTTTTATCTTCTAACAATTGGACTTGTAAGTTCAAATATGTCACGGGCGGGTATTATTACGTTTTATCACTAAGTTTCGAACTTAGTTTACACCAACACTGTGCATTCTAAGCAGAAACCGGCTTTTCTCGGCATTATTCTTTTTTATCTTATTTTGTGCGACACCCCTGATTCCTCCCGTAAAGTTGGGCAGACTTTATATCAGTCGTTTGTAACTTGTGTAGGTGACAACAATAAAGCGACGCGTGATTTTTTCGTATCCATTTTTTGCCCATTCGTTGTTGTTCGATACGGTAAAGCATTATCATCGATGGCAGACAAAAAATATGCGTCCGTGTTATGCTAAGTAATTCTTCATGTAAATGTAAATTTTATCCGATCCTCATGCATCTTTTGGCTTATTTGTTACCCGGTATCCAATGCTAATGACCTAATGTATTAGGAGCATGTATGCTTTCTGATGTATATTTAATTATGACTAAGATAATATTAAGCTCTGTTATATTATTAAACACCTAACCACTTACCCGTGATATGCTGGTGGTAATTAATTGATTGGCAGGTTATTGGGAATAGATAATTCGGTCGCATTTTGACTTGATAAATTATGAAAACACTTAAATTTTTTACTGATTACATTATTACTAATTCATCAACTATTGTCATATACCTCATCATACCGTAGACCTTCTATATCATCAGATTTCTGCCAGTTGATAGACATGTAACGTTAGTTTAAATTACTGCATGTTTAGCGAATACTCCATACAGTTGCAGCTTTACCCGCCGCTCGAGGAAGAGCCGTCGCACTCCATATATCATTGTTGCCTAGACCGCCTGCACGTAAACCTACATTATATTAATATATTATAGATACTAATTTAGGTACCTACCTGTATAAAGAAAAACCTATAAATTGAGAGAGAGATTTTCTTCTAAAGCGTCTGTTAACTTCAAGAGTAAACCTTGCGGGCATTTCTTTGTGAAAAAAAAAATACAGCACAAATTATCTAATCATGGAATTTACTTCTGCCTATCTACCGCAACAGTACTCGGAAATTTGAAGTTCAATGAATTAAAATTAAACCTTTCTAAAAACGTATAAAGCATAACATAAACATAATTAGCTTATAAAGTTTCCACTGCTGGGACACAGGCCTCCTCTCAGTGAAAGAGAGTGGGCTATAATCCACTACGCGGCGGGCCCAGCGTGGTTTGGCGAATGTCACATTTCTTTGAATTTTTGGTATATTTAATTTTTCATATAAAGCGCTGTTTGTCAATTGGTACATCAAGTTTTACTAAAACTTTCCAAATGCAAATGCGTACCTAAATTTTTCTTGTTTTCGGGGGAATCCTTCAAAAGGCGTAGGGGGGTCGGGGAGTGTGGGTCAAAAAGACTCTCCGTTCGACGCTCGCCGTGGACGGTCGTGCTGCCCGCTCTCGCTCGCTGCACGCCCCCACCGCCTCGCCGCCCCGCCACCGCCCGCTCTCGCTACGCTAGCCGTAACGAGCTCAGTAGTCTCCGGACTACGCCCGCACCCTGTCAATAGCCGCCTTTTTCAAGGCGTGGTTGATAGAAGTTGTTTCTTTAAGAGAGAATCGTCATCACACGTGTCGTCGAGGTTTTTGGCCCCTTCCGGGTAAAAACCACAGTTTCGTGGTCCTTGGTGGATACCTCACGGTGCCAACGAAGCCAAGGGGGTGGTGCCCCAATCTCACCCGCCGAGCCCCATCAGGGCGAGGCTGTCAATTGGAATCGGGAGCTAGAAGCTTGGCCTTGGGGGTGGCTCCTAGTCAGCTCTAGCTTCGTAACTAATCCCTTGTCCACAGCTCGCGTCTAGTACGGTTGGGTGTGTCAACCCCTTCGTACTAGAAGCCGGTCTAGGGTGTCTCTACACCCATCGCACAGACTGGTTAGGGCCCCGTTCGCACAATAAGATCGGCGACGGGTCACAAGCTTAGGGCTCACTTCAGGTACTCACCTCCCTGTCTCACACCCGACAGGGAGGGTAGGATCTCACACCCCCGGGCCCATCCACCCGGGGTGCTAGGTTGTTAGGGATTCACGCCCCCTATGGTTCTTCCCTCTCCCCGCCCCCATCCCGATCATGGCAGACGCGGTCATATTGGCGTTCGTTAAAGAGGTCCTCTTCAAGGACCCCTCTTTCGTTAACCAGTATGCCCAACGTCTTATAAATTTTAGACGCCCTCCCGGTTCGGTCATCGACATTGACTTTAGCGACGCGCTAGTCAGCCCCCTCTTTCCGCCAAACTCAGGCGAAATCCCCGAGGCCGCCGCCGCCTCCCCTCCCGCACCCTCCGTGCCAGCCCCCTCGCCTGCACCTTCTGTGCCAGCCGCCGCCCCCAAACCAGCACCTTCCGTGCCAGCCTCCAAACCCGCA
Organism: Gortyna flavago; assembly: GCA_963669345.1. NCBI lineage: Eukaryota > Metazoa > Arthropoda > Insecta > Lepidoptera > Noctuidae > Gortyna > Gortyna flavago. The sequence continues at coordinate 8,494,585 of OY770131.1, forward strand.
CCCTCCGTGCCAGCCCCCAAACCCGCACCCCCCGCGTCAGCCCCAAAACCCGCACCCTCCGTGCCAACCCCAAAACCCGCACCATCCGTGCCAGCCCCTAAACCCGCACCCTCGGTGCCCGCCCCAAAACCCGCACCCTCTGTGCCAGCCCCATCACCCGCTCCCTCCGTGTCCGCCCCGAAACCCGCACCGTCCGTGCCAGTCCCCGATCCCGCACCTTCCGTGCCAGCCGCTACCGCAGCAGATACTCCAGAGAGTATGGACACGTCCGTACCCCAATCTCAATCCGACTCAGAGGAAGCCCTCTCTGACTCTTCGTCCTCCTCGGAAGACGACTATATAGTCGTCGGAAAGGGTGGCAAGAGAAAGAAGAACGCCTCCTCTCACGCCAACAAGGCCAAAAAGTCGGTCGCGGTAATCCCCTCTAACCCCCGCCCCCCCACCCCAACCCCCGCCGCACCGCAGGCCAATCCCGCGTCTAGCCTCTCGGCTACCCCTCCCGCTTCGAACGCAAAGAAGCCACGACCCCCGCCCCCCATCTATGTCCAGGATAAGTCCAAATGGACAGAAATCTCCAAAGCGTGTGTTGATCAAAAGATCAACTACACGAACGCCCGCTCAACCCAACAGGGAATTAAGGTAACGGTCGCCTCGTCCTCGGACTACAGGGACCTTACCCGTCTCCTCCAGACAAGGGCTTACCCCTTCCATACGTACTCCCTTCCGGAGGAAGTCCCCACCCGCGTAATCATCAGGCGCGTCCCCAAAGAAATCCCCACCGAGGAGATCAAAGAAGACCTTGCTTCACAAGGCATCCCCGTCTCAGCAGTCCATCGCTTGCACAAAGCATGGAAGGGCCTAGTCTACGACATGGTCCTGGTCATCTGCGACCCTACTGAAGGACATCACCCCATCTTCAAGGTGAAGTCAGTTTGCTCCCTCTCGGGTATCTCTATCGAGAAACCCAGGAAGTCCAACCTCATCGGACAATGCCACAGGTGTCAACTGTATGGCCATTCCCAATCCCACTGCTACGCGACACCTAGATGCGTCAAGTGTCTAGGTGCCCACGGCACGTCAGACTGTCCCCGCCCCAAAGACCGCTCTCAGTGCACAGAGCCACCGAGCTGCGTTCTTTGCGGCCAATCCGGGCACCCGGCTAACTACCGTGGCTGCCCCAAGGCTCCCAAGTCTTCTTCTCCCAAACTGACGAAGCGCGCGAGCGACCGTCAGCAAAGGGAAAGCCCCTCTGTGAGGATCCCGATCCCTTCCTCCCAGATGCCCGATAGGCTCAGTCCCCAAAGGCCCTCCCCATGGGCGAACCTCAACCACCTCAAAGCTCCCGCAGCTTCGGTGCCCCCCCCACCCCCGACTATCCCAGCGCTGATGGCAACTGTCATCCCCGCGCCATCAGTAGGCCCCTCGGTCCCAGTAGCCCCACCGGTAGCCCTTCCCGCCGCCGCGCCCAGGGCTCCCGCTGGTCCCAGTAGGTCCCCCCCGACCCCCGCCTCCCGCCCCCAGCCTAGCAGCATGGAGGTAATAATCGGTGCTTACGCAGCTTTTATTGCCCCCGCAAATGCCATGGCAGCGGAAATCCAAGCCTGTAACGGCAATCCTCGGCGCATCGCCGAGATTTTCAATGCGTATCCTCAGATTACGCAAGTCATGCAAACCCTCAACTTCTAAAAAGCTCCAATGGCTTTACAAAGAATGAGCGTTACCAAACCCCGATGCCTTAGACTAGGGTTTTTTAATGCAAACGGCATTAAAAATCAACGCGATGAGATCGCCGCGTTCCTCCGCGATCACCAGCTCGATGTCCTCTTAGTCCAGGAAACCTTCCTGAAGCCCCATCTGCGGAACCCGAACATTGCCAACTACAAGATAGTTCGCAATGACAGGGCTCGCTGCCACAAGGGCGGTACCCTCATCTACTATAGGAAGTCCCTCCATTGCATCCCGATAGACCCGCCCGCCCTCATCTCTCAGCTAGAGATCTCTATCTGTCGGCTCGGCATGACCGGTCACCCCGCAATCACCATCATCTCCGCCTATATCCCGCCCACCAATGGTGCGGAGGATCCCATCTCTCTCACTACCGATTTCACTACCCTCTTCGGTATGAGTGACTCCGTCATCATGGCGGGGGATCTCAATGCCAAACATCCCGCTTGGAATAGCAGCACGACCTCTACCAGAGGTAGGATCGTGTTCAAACTAGGCGACTCCCTCAATTTCGATATCATCGCTCCGATGTATCCCACTCATTTCCCGGGCGACCCCGCCCAACTTCCTGACGTTCTCGATGTAGCGCTTCTCAAGAATGTAAACCTCCGTTTGCAGTCTATCGAGACGGTACAAGAGCTTAACTCTGACCACCGCCCGGTCATCTTGCACCTGGCCCCCTATTCGGGCCCCCCGCACGACCCCAACCAGCCCCCCCCGACCAAAACAGTCACCGACTGGAGGAAAGTAAGCGAAAGACTGAAATCCACCACGTCTCCCCACCTAGACTCCATCCCCGAGCAAATTATCTCAGTCGCAGACACGACTGGGGCGATCGACTCGTTCACAGAGCACGTTCAATCCGTACTGACGGATTGCTCACGGGAAGTTCCAGTGATGGAAGACCATCGCTGGAAACTGCCCGATGAAGTACGTGAACTGATGACCGAGAAGAACGCTGCCATTCGTGCCTACGACTCTTTTCCCTGCGACGCGAACAAATCCCACATGCGCCATTTACAGCGTGCTGTAAAGAAACGCATAGGGGAGTGGCGCTCCGAGGGATGGGATAAGTTGATCGGCGAACTCGAGCCCACCCACCACGCCTTCTGGCAACTCCAGAGGAAGCTCCGCTCCTCTGAAGAGGCCACAGTTCCTCCCCTCACACGCCCCGACAAAACGGTCGCTTTCGAAAACCTCGAAAAGGCCGAATGCCTAGCCGACAGCCTAGAGGCTCAATGCACTCCCAGCTCTCAACCAGTAGACAGAGCGCACCTCGACGAGGTGAACGCTGAAGTCGAACGGAGAGCCTCCCTCCCGCCAGTCGAAGACCCTGATGATCCTCTGCCTCCCGTCACTCCCGACGAAGTGCAAGACATCATAAAAGGGCTCGCAACCCGCAAAGCCCCCGGTTCGGACGGTATCACCAATAGGGTGTACAAACTCCTCCCCGCCCCCCTCATACTGCTCATGACCGCCATCTTCAATGGCGCCCTGAGCAACAACATCTTCCCCCAAATGTGGAAAGAAGCCACAGTCATAGGCATCCCTAAGCCAGGCAAGCCCAAGTCTGAGCCCTCCAGCTACCGCCCCATCAGTCTGCTCAATGTTTTCGGCAAAGTCTACGAGAGGCTTATTTATAAGCGCCTCAAAGACTATGCCGAAGCAAAGAGCCTCATCCCCCCCGAACAGTTCGGTTTTCGCACGAAGCATTCGTGCATCCACCAGCTCCACCGCATAGTCGAGCACATTAGCGCTGCTTTTCAGCGAGGTGCTTCGACAGGCGTCCTGTTCTTCGATATAGCGAAGGCGTTCGACAAGGTCTGGCACAATGGCTTATTATATAAGCTGTACCTGCTAGGTGTGCCAGACCGTCTCGTGCTCATCTTACGAGATTTTCTGTCGGACCGCACATTCCGCTACCGTATCGAGGGCGCTCTCTCTCCCCCTCACCCCATCCGCGCCGGAGTCCCCCAGGGTTCCGTTCTGTCTCCCCTCATTTTCACCCTGTTCACTAGTGACATCCCGAACAGTAAAAAGGCACAGTTGGCGCTCTTCGCCGACGACACTGCCATATACTGTTCGGGAGTCAACCAGTCATCCATAGCTCGAAACCTCCAAACCTCCGCAAGCGCCTTGAGCGATTGGTTCCGGAAATGGAGAATCGAGGTCAACCCCGATAAGAGTCAGGCGGTCATCTTCTCGAAACCGCGTAAACTACCCCCCCCCCTCCCGCGCCCGATCTCTATGTATGGCAAGCCGATCCCCTGGGGAAAGCGAGCCAAATACTTAGGTGTCATCCTAGACCACAACCTCACCTTCAACGAGCACATAAAGACGGCGCGTTCACGCGCCTCTTTCGCTCTCGGTAGGCTCCACTCCATGATAACTGCCCGCAGCAAATTGTCACTCAAGTGCAAATTGCGCCTCTACACCGCGGTCATCCGTCCCATCATGACCTATGCTTGCGTAGTCTTCGCACACGCCAAGCCGCGATTTCTGCATAAAATGCAAACCCTTCAGAACCGTTTCCTCCGAAAGGTCACGGGAGCCCCCTTCTATGTCCGAAATGTGAATCTGCATCTAGATCTCAGACTCCCCACCATCCAGCAGTTCATGAAACGCCTCTCCAAGCGCTTCTTTGACTCTGCCATAAAGCACCCCAATCCCCTGATTGCGGCGGCCTCCCGATACACTCCCTCCCGCATAAGTAGGATTCGCCGACCAAGGCATACCCTCACTATCCCCGACGACGCCACTACCCTCCTCCAGGAGAGCAGTAAGGCCACTAGTACTCTCAGACGTCAATACAAACACAAGCTCAGACATCCGTCCTTCCGTCCTCGCCGCCGAGGCCCGTCGCGACGCCCCGCACCATCACCGTGCCCCCCCCGACCCTTGCTCGAGCCAGCCCGCGCAGCTGAGCCTGTAGTTTTAAATTCGCCCCTAAACACCAATAATAATACCGATCCAGCCTGTCCCTTGCTGTCCTCTTCCAGCGACGCCCTGAGCCGAGGTCCGAACCCCGCAGGGGGTTACCCTTAGCGCTGTCGCTTAGTTTTTAAGTTATTGTTTGCCCTGGCTGGAGGCCTTAATTCGAGGCATCCACAGGAAAGTCCGGTTAAGCAGTAGCCATCCTCATAAAGGATGAACTGCGAGATGCCATTTATTAAAAAAAAATAAAAAAGGGGAGTGTGGGATTTTTACCTTAATAAAACCACCCCGGTGATCACCATCAGCTCATAGGGGTGGTCCCGGTTCCTCTTAAAAGATCAATTCCGGAACCCCCCTTGTGCAACGCCTGTAAGGTACATCCCTGGGGAAATGCGTACCTAGAATCAAAAATTTATGAATTAGGAACTAGAAATATAATTAATATAGATATTAATCCTAAAATTCAGAAACATGTATGAATTCTTTAGAAACTCCTGGTATCTCTGTATTAACTAGAGTGTGGGATACTTAACAAGATAAATATTATACATTTATATTAACGAGATCATTTCCTAATACTACCATGCTGTTTGATTTCATAATCCTTAAGGAAATCAGCTATTAGATACTCGGATAGCTGATTTCCGTGCTTGATCGCTTACGAATTTCATGGATTTTTTATACCAATACAATCACGATGGCCTATTCTTTGCCAAGTACTACGGTTACACTTATCGATGATTGTGTAACCGTGTATGATTTAAGTTATTTTTGTGTATGTAAAAGGGTCGTCCTAAGTACACAAAGTGTTAATAACCGACGTTGATTCCGACAGCCAAGAAGGCGCAAAGTCACTTTGCAACGCGACTTCTTAAAATCAATTTTAGCGAAATGCGTAACGCGATTTAAAATTGTACTAGGAATTGGGAAGTCCCGACGCTTTTTCGCGTCAGACTTATTTGTGGGTCCTTAAAAGGTTTGCTTCGGTTCAATATCGAGTGCGATGTAACTTCTTATTGAATCATTCTATAGACATGTCCTTAACTTTATACTTCCGAACATATTACTTACATTGTGCTCTGAGAGTTCAAAGAAAATTGCTGTATTCAGCCGCTTATCTGATTTATTTCAAGTACCTAATGTTGAGTTGAAGATGTCATGTCATGCACGTCTTTGCGGATATTGTGAAATATGATGAGATTTATCAGTAGCATGAACGATTCACATAAAGATATGTTTCACTGCACAAATAAACATTCAGTTTAGGTACAATGTCTTCAAAGTTTATCCTTACAAATTATGTACCTACAATAATTTTATTCTATAATTTTTAAGGATAAACATTAAAACCAATTCGTTTTTGCACCAATAACTCGAAAATTATTTATCGAAATTAGGTAGGTACGTGATTTTTAGGGTTCCGTACTAAGCGGGACAATATTAAATACTAACTCCTTCCGTCTGTCACAGGGCTGAACTTATCTTTTAACCCGTAATAGGTAGGCACTTGAAATTTTCACAGAGTGTGTACTACTATAGCTGTTATAATAATATCAACAAATAATAAAAATATGTAGCGTTAAATACTGTACGGTGAAACGGAATATTTTGTGTGCGAGTCCGCTAGGCCGCTCTTTTGATTTTTTAAAGTATCCTATGCGTTGTCAGGCCAGGGTTTAGTATAACCACAATATCACTACGTAGGGAAGTTCAATCGAGCAAAGTCGGTCGTTTTGGCGGTATGATATTTACACTGAAATTCTAAGAATACGGTTGAAATGACAAGACTGATCTTTAATGTCACATAGAGGAATTTAAAGTAGTTCTTTAAAGCGACATAAATATACAAAAAATGGCTCGATTAAAATTTTACAAGTAGGTAATAAAATTGAATAGGTACGGAATCTTTCGCCATTGAGGAAGGTTACAATCAGTTCATTGAACCTGATGACTTATGGTCTTCAATTCAAAATCTTTTAACAAATTGGTCAATTTAATATCCCACACCTCTTTTGGAGGGTTTGATGAGAAAAGTGATAACATTGTTAAAGTCAGAGTCAGATCACTTATTTTAAATGGGCACATAAAAGGCACTTGTGAACGTCAACATTTATAAAAAAAAAATACATTTATAATTAGAATTGATTCTAGTCTTCCAAAAGGTAGTTTCGTTTGGAGAAGAATGGGCAAGAAACTACACCGTTACTATTTTTAAAATGTTTTACAATATTTTCTACACATCAATTGTTTAATTATATGTGAAGACGATGCACCTAGCATAATAATTACTATACCACAATACATACAAATAAATATACATAAAGCAATTTCATTGTGTTCTTATCAAGATTATAAGTCAATTTTGATAAAAACTGTTTGGATGCACAATGCTTATTGGGAGCAGATTGGTAAATTCAGGACACTTCCAAATGTATAACAGTACTTACAAACTACTTTTCCGTAATTGAAAAAGTGCAAATTCTGTGTGTGCTCAATAATGAGTTGAGTCGTTATAAAAGTTGAGATGACTCTGCTAACGATTAGCCCGATCAAATTATACCAGTAGGTATAATTAATGAAAATATAGGTATTATCTTACACATGTAGGTATTATGTTGATATTTTAATACTAATTAATAAAAAGTTTAAAACCTAGATCTGTTTACCTACACGTTTGGCTTTTGCCTCTAGGTTTTCCAAAGCACGAAAACAATTTAAACAAATTTATATTTAAAATAATATTTTAATGTCTTTCCACTAAAATGTTAACTTCAAAGCATATTTTCATATCATGGAGTTTGGTCTGCAGGTCACGTTTATTACGGGTTATCTGTTAGTAAATTCGTTAGTTAGAACAGTTGGAACAATGCTCACAACAATATGCGGTGCCAGCTATGTATATTGAAACTTTATGCTGTCATTAGGACACCAAGGAGTTTGACAATTAAGTTTCCGCTGTTGTAGTCTGTAGCCCTTTGACAGTTATTTTACCTCTGATTTTGCATCACAACATAAAATAAGGTTGCTATTCGGTTAGTGGCGTCAAAGCTAAAATAAATGTGAAAGGACTGTAAGTGCGTTTGTGTCTTTCTCTCAGTTGAAAGATTAGCCACTCATCAAACAGTGTTTGAGAATATTTCAGCTATGAACCAACTCCACCTTATATCTTGTTAGCTGATAAGTGGCGGGTTTAGGTTCCTAAATGTTCGTTATTAAAAAGAACGTTACGTCTACGTCATGCTAGACAAACATAAAAAAACAATCAATGATAATCTACTATATACCCTTCTATGTTTCGTTTTATTCTAACATTTTTTGAAAATTATAATGAGATTCCTGTTGTTCTACTTCCTTAGTTCAGAATTAGAATTAGGTACTCATAAGAGCTTAGATTTAAGTCCTTCAAGAAATCTAGACCCTGTTTATTACAGAGCACTATATTATTGTCTTAAGAGCACCAAATTGTCTTAAAGCCCATGGTCATTATGGGTAGAAGACGTGACATTTAGCCGATATGTCCATCGCTGTGTGCGCACAATCCATGCCCTATCACGTGCTCCACTTTGGACACCGGCCAAACGTTAAGATAAAGCCTTCTTTGACGTCACTTATACGTATATATTGTCACGACTGTTTCAAGCACAGGGTTAGTAGAAGTATTGGTAATGAATGGGTCATTAACAATTTGCCTGATTTGATTGAAGTGTTGACAAAGTAGGCAGGGTAGGTGCTGTGAAAGTTATTTAAACTTTCTCCCATCTATGTCCCTAGGTCTGTTATACTACAAAATCAAACGAGTGTCTGGTAGTATACCTATTTTAATCAAGTCAAATCGTTTATATTATACACAATTATACCATTATACCTAGGTACATACATGTAATGAAATATGTGCAATGCAAAACTTAGCTGTACATTAAATAACTTAAATTTTGTGTACCTAAACTTACACCATTTCACTCAGCACGTAACACTTCTTCCACAAATAATTCACCTATTTATTTCGTCTGCTCGACGTCCACGTGTTACTGCAGGGATCCCGCAGAATATCAGCGTCAGTTAAATTTCTCCCATTTGGTGCAACCTTGCGACGCACATCTTATTTTTATATTTATATTTATTTTGTTAATTAGTGTTTATAATTTAATTGTGCTTTTGAGTTTCTTGTTATGTGTTGCAATACAAAAAAATGTTTTAAGTAGGTATCTATCTATCCATCTAGAGTGCTAAAAGGATATTTTGGCGTTTGAATGACATTGATACGGGCTTTGTTGGCAAATTTGTACATACTACAGTACGGCCGACGTGAGAATGCGTTTTTGACACCTGTCAGTTTCATACAAACGAATTAGCTACTAGAATTGTCACAATGACTGGTATTAGGACAAGAACAAGTTCTCTCGATGGCTGGGCTGTAATTCCATTGACAAACATTTGTGAAATCGTCACAAAAAAATTATTGACAAAAGAAGATGACGTCGTTAATTCCGATTTTGGCCATGCGGAAAATGAACCTTGTAGCGTTGAAATCAAAGTACCAATAATTTAAATAGGGAGTTTTCAACGCTCTGATTAAAGTGGATAGCCTGAGGCCCTTTGTACACGGCACGGTTTCTTTACGGTACGGCGTATAAAACCCGCCGTAGAAAAAACGTGTCCGACAACAAGCTTCGACAGTGATCCATACAACACTAACGAACCGTGCCTACACATTGGGAAATTAACCGTAGTTTTTATGGGATGAAAAACGTGTGTGTGGCCTTACAGAGTATTAAACTTAACTAAGTTACCTTTGAGCTATTTCATGACGTAGTAGACGTTCACTACTGATCTTAGATCAACACTAGTGAAAGGATTGCTATAATCATAATGTATGGTGGCAGCCAAAATGGGCAGTAGGTTATAATATATACCTATTATACAGTACAGTACAGTAGATATATCCTTATTAGCTTATAGGAAGACGTTGCTGGTCATGATTTACATTTAATTCTCTATTCTATAGTTGTTACATTTAGTGTAATATAAAATTTTAAATATTTATTTATTTATTTATATATACTTTATTGTACAGCAGAAAATAAATAACAAAAAAATACGATTATTAATACAAAACATACAATGGGCGGCCTTATCGCTTTCTGCGATCTCTTCCAGGCAACCTTGGAATGGACAGTGATTGCGTGGATATAAAAAAATGGGGTTGACAGTGGCGCAAAATAATATAGGCACAAAATAGATACATAGCTATATATATATATATATAATGCTGTATAATAGATACATAAATAAATACATATTAAATATACATATAAACAAAGAAAAAAAATGATGACTACAGATTATTGCAGCTACGAAAACAAGATCACAACAACAAGTAATGCTCCTATTTGAACTGGCAATGCATTCCATAAACGAGCGGCCTGAACAGAAAATTTGGATTTGTCGAAAAATGTTGTGGAATGCATTGGCATTTTTAGCTTTAAATTATCCGATGATCTCAAAAACTTCGTGTGGGAGTCGCAAAGATACTGAAAACGTAATTTAACTGATCCTCTAATAACTTATTGACCTTCTACTGATGTACGTTTTTTTCAAATTTAATGAACTTCTTAAACTTTTTGTTCTTTTAACAATGAAAATTTATTTTAATATAATATGATCCTCTTTTTAACTTTATGGCCTTTTCTCACAGTTGGTAGCAGTAACTGAACTTGGGTACCCCAATCAAACGAGTAGAGGTAGGATAGAACTGTGGGCAATCGCGTGCATAAGTCTGCGAGCGCTACATCGAAGTTGGTCGCAGTTACTTTGCTGTTTCGTATTTTTAGGACCCCAATATAGCAAATATTTGAGGGTCACAAAAAGAGGCGCATTCACTATATCAGAGTATTCAATAATCATATTTTTAGGAGCGCAAAATGAAAATTATTTGAGGTTCGAATAAATAAATCATGCCATACACAAGATATAGTTAAAGGAAAAACACACACAACAACAAAATCCGATATCCTGTGGAGAAATAAAGGAGTGCCACTTAAATGAATGTCTTTTAAAGTGGCGAACAGTTACTACTTGATGCATAGATGCTACGCGGGCTTGCTTTTCTCTGGGACGGATAGCTTTGATTCACTGGTTTATTTTTCTAGGATACAATGGATTGAAAATAATATGTATATTACCATCATCCGTCACCTCACACATCAGGTCACACTTTGCTGCTAATTTCTTACATCGGACTTTACACTTTTTATTTGATCTTTATTTTTTGTTTTTATCTGATTATACATGTATCTGGTGTATTGTGTGTCTTTTAGTCTGTGCTAAATAAATGTATTTTCTTTTCTTTACCTATTACTGTCAATTAAGATTATTTGACAGTATCTGCCTTTTCATTTAAATAGAACGACTAGGCATAGTATAGTTATATAGGAACCTGTTACCATTGATACAGAGCATGATTTTGAACATTAAATTTTTTTTATGATAACTGACCACAAATTTCTACGCTAGGGGTGACGACTCCCGGCCACCGTAGGCGCGGCCCTGCGGACGGAGAGTAATGGGTAGCTCACCGTCCGATCAGGACCAGGCCCGTGCCGGACGGCGCGTATGTGTTCCATGCGCGCCCTAAAGAGATATCAGCATCGAAGGAGGGGCCCGTCAGGGCCGAAGCCTGCCGGGGCAGCGGGATTGTCCGAAAGGGTTACCGCTGTCCCGGAATCCAGTGCTGAATTCATGGTTACAGTTTGCATGACGATGTCACTGCCACTCTGTATATATATCAATCTAATAATTGGATTTTCTGTTTCGTGCTTCACTTTTAGATTTCTATCGGTTTTTGTAAATGTTATTTATGTCTTTGTTTACTGAAACATTTTCTCATTTTCCTTTATCCTATTAGACAACGCGCACATAAGATAAGCGGTAGGTACCTATAGACCTACTGAAGAAAATTTCGATATGTACGTACTTTACTATCCGATATATATTTTAAGAACCCCAAATCTAACGAAAGGTTTAACTAAACAATCTTAACTAAATGACTAACTAGATAAAATGATTGTTTACATTCCTTAAGACAGTATACGGAGTAATGAAGTTGATGGCAGAACCGAAGTTGCCGACGCAGCACTTCAGTCAAGGGCCTTTCAAGACCACGTGGAAGGGCCGCCTATGAATGGACCAGCGAAAGCCACTTTATTTTCCACTAGCAACGGGGTTCTGTATTTCAATAATAATAATTATCTCGTTAGCATGTTAGCTCTAGATGTTCAGTAATTCGCAATATGTTTCCCTTTGTTTATATAACTGTTTTCTTTTATTGATAGTTCCTTTTTACATTTCCATTTTAGTACAACCTTGCTGCCTTCTAACTTAAAAAGAAAAGTGAATCGCGTCATAAATTTTTCATTTTTACCTTTACTGTATTGAACCCTTAAGATATTCTTTCTTTTATGGACTCTCCGGGAGTGTATCTTTTTTATTGCTACTATCGGGGCAGAAAATTTATTTAATAAATTTTATTGATATGCACTTAAATCTATTAATAAGAAAATAATATAAAATCTATTTAAAACAAGTTTTCGATTTATCGATTCCGACGTGTCATTGTCCGTTATTGAAGACGGCATAGGAAAACAAAAAAAAGCGTAACAAAAAACTTAGTTCATCAAGTTCATATAGAGGACAGCCAGCTAGATGGATATATCACAGCGAACTGGTTAAATTTGCCGTTTAGTTAACCGCCTAGCCTTTGGAAGTAGTGCTCGCTTCGCTTTGCTCTCTCGGCTCGCACGCGGTTGATCACAGTTCTAACCTTTTTTGTTTCCGGGGTGGAAAATCCTCATGGATGTACGCCATACTGGGCACTGGGGCGGGCGGTGGGGTCTGTCAGACTCTTACTGACTAAAAATCACCCCGGTGTTCCATCTCACACCTACGCCGGGGGTCGCGGGAACGTACGATCCTTTCGCTATCCCCGACTGGTAGTGCCCGACACTGCGGGCCTCCACGGCTCAGGGGGGGAGTGGTGTGTTTGACTCCCCCCGAGAAGTCTAAAAGGGGTGCGTGTGGAACACTACGCGCCGCCACCTCGGGTCCTGATGTGGAGGAGGCGACGGACGTCCCCGAGTCCGACGCTCTTGGACCCATTTAGGGGGGCTGGAAGAGGGCATTATTCGCCCTCCGTTGACGCCCGGTGCGCCTGCTGCGGGTCGGGTGAGTGGACGAGATTTCCCTCTCCCTTTCCGCAGCTCCCTTCTGCGAGACGACTGTTTCGCTGAAGGAAACCACCGCATCCCAGGACTCTTCGCTGCCGACCATCGACTCGACCACGGCCGGCACCGACAGGTCATTGCCTACTTCTGACATGAGAGCACGGCTCGGCTCCTCCCAAGCGACACACTCTGCCAGCGTATGCCACGCCGTGTCCTCGCGGCAGTCGACGCAGTAGTGAAACGACAGGGTGCCGTGCCTCCTTCCGAGGCAGCGCTCGAGTACCGGCCGGATCACAGTTCTCACCTTTTTTTTAACTTGGAGAAATGCTCATGCATTCTGCATTACCACGGAGAGATAGTGCAGTTATGTGGACTCTAACCCACTAAAACTCCAAGATGTCCTCCTCTGCCTCTACCGCCGCGGCCTCCAACCCTCAGCCGCGATGCCTCCCATACGACATCGCGGCCCGCCTCAGTTGGGATGTCGCCCAAGCGGCACCGCAACCTACTTGTAGGCCGCTATGTCGTCGGCTTACAGGCAAAAGCTTTGACGAGCGGCCCCTCCTCGGGTTCCACTTCGTTTCACCGTTGATGACCAAGCCACGGTTAGCCCCCTGCCCCGACAATGCGGGAACCCGCCGGGGGGGGGGGGGGTCACAGTTCTAACCTAACCAAACCCATTTGGTCAGGGTGGTCTGGCAGTAACTAATATATAATATACTATAATTGAATATAATTCAGGCCGTTAGTTGAACGGCCGCCGTTTAGTTAAAAGGCTAGGCGGTTAACTAAACGGCTAATTAAACCAGTTGGCTGCGACATATACACCTATTTTGCAATCTACACAATTTACAAAAAAAACAAATGCCTATAAAAACTAGAAGAGTTTATTGAATTAATGCGACCTTGTCCGATAACTTACATGTGTCGATTAAAGATAAAGAATTTCCAAAGGTCAACTGGACGAGCGACCTTTAAATTTTATGTAAATCATATCTTCTTTCGTAAGTGTAGCAATATTTTGTGAAATGATCTCGAATGTGAATGACATCTTAGATTTTGACGCCTTCAGCCATCACTTGAGAGGGCACGCCACGATAGCGGCGGTAAGGCCCCTCTTTGAGGAGTGGCTAGAGAGGCGTCACGGCGTCCTCACCTACCGCCTGACGCAGGTCCTCACCGGACACGGATGTTTCGGGAGGTTCCTGCACATCATCAGGCGGGAGGAAACGCCCGGGTGTCACCACTGCGAGGATCGCCCAGAGGACACGGTGGAGCATACGGTGGAGGCCTGCCCCGCTTGGGCGGAACACCGCCGTGTCCTCGTAGAGGCGATCGGCAGCAGCGGCGACCTCTCGCGCCCGGCCCTGGTTCAAACCATGGTCCGGAGCGAGAGGGAGTGGGAGGCAGTCACCTCCTTCTGCGAAGCAGTCATGCTAGCGAAGGAGGTGGCGGGATGGGCGAGGGAGAGAGCCGAGAGGGCCGCCCGTCCCAGCCGCCGCGGTAGACGCCCCGGGCGTCGGGAGCCGCGTGACGACTCCCGGCCACCGTAGGCGCGGGCCTGCGGACGGCGAGTAATGGGTAGCTCGCCGTCCGATCAGGACCAGGCCCGTGTCGGACGGCGCGTATGTGTTCCACGCGCGCCTCAAAGAGATGTCAGCATTAAAGGAGGGGCCCGTTAGGGCCGAAGCCTGCCGGGGCAGCGGGATTGTCCGAAAGGGTTACCGCTACCCCGGAACATAAAGGGCTAAGGAAGGAACACGGATGGGTTTTAGTCAGTAAGAGTCTGACACTCCCTTCCGCTCCACCCAGAGCGGGAGGAGTCATAGGATGATTTACCATCCTAAAAAAAAAAAAAAAAAAGCCATCACTTGAGGATGTTACGAGCATGTATGTAGATATAAACGATTGCCGGATCTTAGGAATGGTACACACACTAAGGTTTGTTAATGTCGTAATATCACGTCCGTATGACTCAAACGCCCCGTTTAATAGCCCTATTGGTCTCGTGGTTGCAAGCAAGATTACTGATAGTCCCTGGGTTCGATTCCCAGGTCGGGCAAAGTGTTATTGGGTTTTTCCATTAGGATTTTTTTTTTGTAACAGCTCGGAATTTGGAAGTTGGCGGTGTGATACCCCCGTGCTTCGGAAAGCACGTTAAGCCGTTGGTTCTGCGCATGATGTCTCTCCGGTCGTATCGGATTACCGACCGTCCCATCGGACTATGATAGTAAGGGAAGGGAGAGTGCATCTGTTTCTGTGCGCACACTTTTGCACTATAATTTCTTCCAAGCCAAAGGTTCGTAGTCCGTTGAGATTGGTTGCCATGGCCGAAATATGGTCTGGAGGATTATATGTCTCAAATGTGTAGGGACCTAGCACGATCGCGCCGCTCGTGCGGATAAACGTAATGTAAAATCGGACGATTTTATCCATATTCATATTTATTTGCATTCCATAATATTGTAGAGGTGTTACAATGGCTTAAAGCTAAGGTACAATTATGGACCCTGTAGGGCACAGCAAAGAGTATAAACATTAATTACTCCTAAGAGTCCTAGCGTAAGTCTAAGCTTTTCTCAAGAATTGGGCTATCAACTGCAAGAAGATTTTTTCAAATCTGACTGTTAGTTCCAGAGATTAGCTCGTTCAAACAAACAAATGTATGTAATACAAACAAACTATTCAGCTTTACTATTTTAGAGATTTACAGTTAGATTTTTAAATATTTTTATAAAAGACATTACTTAAAACATAAAAAAGAAAAAATATGGTCCGTAGGTATTGGGTCTATGCTACCAGTGGTTAGGGCTCCAGAGACAGGAGCTTCCTAACGATGCGACCCGTATCGAGGAGTACTGCCTTCTGAATCAGGCCCTTGATCCAACCGCCTAACGAGAGCCTCGAGAGATGTTAATTGAGGCTTTCAGCCATTGGCCTAAACGACAAACGGCACCATGACACCCGAGCTGACATTCCATATATCAACTACCTCGTGTGCTAAGTCGAACTATTTAATTTGTTTCTCTTTCTTAGTTTTCAGGTGAAATGGTAACATCGACACTCAATTTTGGCGACCAAAATTTTAATAATTGTTATCATTTGTTTATTTTACAGATGGTGGAAAGGGAATCCCAGTAGAAAAAAATTGTCTAGGAGTAAACTCTATTACTATCTCGTCCTTCCATCCTTCCTACCAGTATGTGGTACGCTACGAGTCTATTAAGGCAACAAATTATCACGGTACTTCTGAGTGTCAAGCTAACGTAGTGCCCCTATTTATTACATGCAGTGCAGCAATCTTTATCGTTTACATGAGTCTACATGACTGAAGTATATACAAGTTATAGCTGATTATGCTATAACTTGTATATACTTCACCTATAACGTTCCTACTGCTGGGACACAGGCCTCCTCTCTGTGAGAGGGAATGGGCCATAATGTACCACGCGGGCCCAGTAGGGGTTCGTAGATGTCACATGTCTTCGATATTTTTTTTGGTTCTAGGACATGCCGGTTGCCTCACTATGTTTTTCTTTACCGTTTTTTTGAGAGCAGTGATAATGAAATGAATTACAAAAGAAAAGCGTCTGCCCTGGTTGGAACCCACAACGTACAACTCGTAAGTCGGGGCCCTTACCACAGGGCCACCAATGCTCTACTGACTGGAGTAGGTAAATTCAGTGCACACACATCCATTGGTAACTTTAAGATAATCACAGTGGAAACCTACCAAAATACCCATGAATTACATTTAGATAGAAACTGACATTTACAATGAAAGTTCTCAAGATATCTAAAATGAAATAGCAGAGTTATTTTAATGAAAGGAAGTCATTTCCATCATGAAATCTCTCCGCATGATCTAATAAAGAACCCCAAAGCGGACCAAATGAAATTAGGCCCATAAAATATATTATATCGAATCGTGATGCTAAAAAAGACGTGCCATGTTTGTAAATAAATCCACGCTCTTCCTTAACTTTTTCAAATATGTTAAGCGAATTAATTTGCCAAAATTTTAAAGACGGTGAACTGTATATTATTTACTTGGTGGACAAAATTGTGCCTTATTGACACAAGAAAAGTGTTCAGTTTTCTGTGTTTATGTTGTGCGTACATATGGGACTCATGCCGACAACCCAATCCACTGAGACGATATTCAACCCCACGCTCTTGGGATTCGTTAGGCGAGGCCGAGTTATTACGATTTCGTAGAATGTATGAGGCAAATGCTTGGTAAAATTTGGTGCATTTCTTAGAATGCATCACTGTACGACTTCTACAGTGCGATTATACTGATGAACTAATCTGGTGGAATATTCTCATTCGCTGGTTCATGATGAGGATAATACATATTATAAAGTTGAGTGCGGTTTTACTTCCTCGCCCCCTCTTACATGGGACCGAAATATACAGTGGCCTCTAAAATTTAGTTAAAATTTTTCCACTACAGCTCTGATGCAACATTACGATTTGAAATAAAAAAAATAATAAGGTACTCCTAAGGGATTACTTCATTAGTTATTATGATAAGTCAAAGGAATTAGTCAATAAAAACGTTATAGAAATTCAAAAATTTGGATAACTAGAATTTTAAATCATAATGTGGTGCGTCACAGCTGCTGATGTGGAAAAATTTCAACTAACTTTTGGAGGCGACTGTAACTGGCGAAGTGTGTGTATACTATTGGTGCACGATTTTATGTCATGTTGTGTGTTAAATGAAACAACTTGAACAAATAATTTGGCAACAGACCCCTTACTTTGTATAAGGCTTCCGAAATGCTGTATTTTAGTGTTAATGTCCGCATGTCACAGCTGTTTCTGAGTGTCCACTACATTGCTGTCTATCAAAATATGATGCCGTTGTTAAAACTTATTCGAGCTGAAAGACTTTGTAATATTTTCTACAGTATTAACTATATATTTATGACCATTATTCAGCGCATATCAGAAAAAAGAACAACTTTTTCAATGGGACAAACATCGTAATGGCGAAAAAATAATTAGCTGTTCTATACATTTGGGTCGAATATTGATATGGGTATTGAAGTTTTGTATGGGACAGATGATTATTTTTTTGGGACTACGTCGTTGGTTCCACGGAGAAAGTTGTGTAGTTTGGTGGTCTGCACCACACCCTTCAATAAGACCATGCATTTCTGATACACGCTGTATAACTTATAGAAATATACCTACACTTTAAAATTACGGGAAGAATGTAATACAATATTATCAAGAAACTTATTTATCTATATTCGTCCATTTAAATTCGCAGACTTCCGTTGTTACATTCAAGAAAGGTTTGAATGTGTCCTCAAACTCCTGCCACGAACATACTCCTTTCTTGCACAGATCTAATAACGGCTTTTCATTCCAATAAAATGCGACTTCATAATCATAATCGTCCTCTCTATTTCTACTGCACCTGAAAGTAGAAATACATTGAGAATGTAAAGATCGCGTAAACCCATAGTAAGTAGTGTAGTCATGGTACAGTGGTTAAGACCTTGCCTTTCATGCATGAGGGTGTAGATTCGAATCCGGGTAAGTACCCATGTGACTTTTTCAATGTATATGTACTTTCTGAGTTTATCTTGGACATTACTAGGGGGGGGGGGCGTCGCTAAATAATAGCAGTCGCATATGTCGATCGATCAGGTTAAGCTACGCTTGAAGATGTTAGTCTGTGGATGGGTGACCATCTTTACATACGGTGCCGTGACCCCTCCATGCCTCGGAAAGCACGTTAAGCCGTTGGTCCCGGCTGTCATTCCTGGATCTTTGACACTCGTTACGGGTATCCGAAGCCCGAAAGTCTAACAACCAGTCTTACCAAGTGGTATCGTATTACCCAGTGACTGGGTTGTGGAGGTCAGATAGGCAGGCTAACATCGGTGAAGGAAAAACATCGTGAGGAAGCGTGGACTTATAGTTATAAAATCAAAAGGTGTCAACTCGCGGGTAGGCGCGAATTTGACACTCGCCAGTTGACGAACGAATCCTCTAAAATCGGCAACCGTGCAAACGTCACCAATGCTCGTGACTTTTCTGTATGAGAAGAGGCCTTCGTCCTGCAGTGGGGCAATAATAGGCTTGTATTATTATTTTTATTGTGAGAGTGCGCCAGACACACGGAGAGATGGGCAAAGATCGTCACTCACTGGACACTTGAAGGACATCGCCGTCGAGCTAGACCGTGGCGAAGGTGGAGTGACGATCTGACGAGGTTTGCAGGACCAACATGGCACAGAGATCGCTCAAGACAGGGAGGTTTGTAAGGAAAAAGGGAAGGTATTTGCCCAGCAATGGGACACAATATAGGCTAACGCAAAAAAAAAACCTAATATAATAAAATTATGTAAAGACAGTTTCACTGTTTTTGTTCAACCCTGATTGTGTGATCGTGTAATACTGCTGCTGCTGTCAGTCTAGTCATTGAATGACCTTGTTTTCCGTTGCACTAACAAAACAAGCTCATAATTACTCAATAATTAGCTACATTGTTGAACAGCATTTAAAAACACGGTACATAAGAACCTAACAGGATAACGTGAGGGTCAAGTTAGAAGACCTGTCAGTACACTAATTAACAAGCTTAGGTTTCACTTATTTTCCTTGCAACATACCTGTTTAAAACAGCAATCAAGTTACTAGCGAACGTTGATAAAAATGTAGTCCTCATTTTTCTATGTACATCCCTATATGCTCCCTTAAGTGGGTTCTCGTCCTTATAAAGATTGAGCACGACTAATATCATATCCATCATTGTGGCATGAGTGAAATATGACACGATTTTCTTGCCTTTTCCCTTCTTGACTTGTTCGAAGTTTCTTAGCAAATCAGCTAAAGGAATCTGACCAAACAATTTGCTATACTTTGATACTCCATAACTATTTCTATAGTAATGTCTCAGGTCGTCAATATATTCAAGTACTTGCAGGTCTTCAACTGAGAATACAGCACACCACGGACTAGGAGTGTTGTTGATTCCGTCCCAGGTATAGCGACATAAATCGTACATAGCCGTGATGTTTTCGTTTGAGAAAGTAAAGTTGAGGCCTAATTTTCTTTCAACCCGTTCTTTCATCTGAAAATCAAAGCATTTTAGTGTTTTCATTGATTGATGGTGAAGGAAACCAGTGAAGACTTAGGTGAAGTGAGCTGTCATTCCACCTGATGCCAACTGAAAGAATAACTAATGACACACACGCACATACACTGAATTTACACATTAGATCAGCTGAACTAACAAATCAAAAAAATAAGAACGCGTAAACACAAATCAAGCAAGCTTGGTAACTTCTCTCTATGAAAAGAAGCCAGTAGGACAAAAAAATACTAAAAAAGAACAAATTAATCTTTATTTCAGACCATGTCACACATTAGAATGCACAGTCCATCATATTGCTCGTAGATTAGTATTATCAGATTATTACCAGGATTGTCATATTAGATTTTATAACTATTCTAGGAGTGGTAAGATAAACTAGTGTTGTAGGGGTTTAGTCATACTACATTTATATGTACACTTAAAAATAGAACTCACATTTAAAAAGTCTGGAGTTTCCTTATATTCAACTTCTTGGAGATAAACATCAGAATTGCGTCTCACTTCTACTTGATATTTTCCACATGTTGAATAGGGCTGAAAATATAAAACTGTAAATACATACAAAATATCGCAATTGATATATTTAACAAATTAATCGTATAACACTAACTTTAACTTACTGCTACGATCTGGTAATAATTGGTATCATTTTCTATAACCAAGTTATTGTGGTTAAGACCTTCAACGAAGGCTTTAGCGCTCTGTTTCAAATGATGGCCAAAACCTGGAAGAAATAAGTAATCTTTCTCTTGAAGATCCTCTAGTAACTCTGGAAGTGTTTCCTTTATCCTGCTGCCAATACGCAACGACTCTTGATACCCTTCAATTGAGATTTCATATGGTTTATCCAAAATGGCCGTATCAACTTTCCAATGTTTTATATTCTCAATATCTTGCGCACACATTGAACCGTTTCCAATTTCATAACTTGATATAATAAAATCTTTATATTTGAGAATGTCTTTCATGCCTTGTGCAAACTTCTGACTAGGAGTTCTCTTTCCATGCCTCATAATGGCCCAGATACTGACTGCGTCGCATCCTATACAAGAATTAAAAAGCAGTTTAAAAATATGGACACATGTAAAAATATTTAGATTAGGTTTATCTAAAAAAACAAAAAGATATATAGAGACCTATGATGATAAATTACGTTAATAGAATTTCTAACATTCAAAAAATCAACAGAATTGATAACCTCCTCTTTTTTTTGAAGTCGGTTAATAATAGGAACACTCGTATTTTAAAATTTCGATAAAATTGTACCAAACCAAACCAAATGTAAATTGTGTTTCATGGAAGCAACCTTCCTTCTTCTAAATGAAGGAAATCTTAAATAAAGAATGAAATCGCTCCACTTTCAGAAATATTCCCCAGAAATAAAGGTGGCAAAATATGTCAGAACAATCTTTGAATGAAACCCAACTTACCTTCCGTTTTTACGATAGAATCCCTTATATCGCGTCTAACAATTTCATATGGAGTTTTACTTCCAAAATATTTGTATTTACAGTCAGTATTCCAATAGCATTCCAAGGTCAACACATATTGTACGTAATACCAAACTAGCACTGTCGTTAATAAAAACTTCATAATGATAATCACAAGAAAAACATAAAGGTTTTAGAAATAGTACACGTAGACACTACACTCGACATTGAGTCTCGTATGATAAATAAACTTAAGAGTTTCGTAACTTATCTGCTTACTTCAAAACCTATTATGCATGTAATTGTAATTAAGTTTTTAAATAAAGATAAGTAAGATAATTTGATTTTAAATATTCACTAAAATATTTATATGTAGCCAACAGAGAGGATTTTATAGTGTGTACGTTTTTTGCTTTATTGAGGAAGGAGTTTATTTTAATTTCAATGTCTATGGTCGTACGCTACTTCCGTGTTACCAAAAACGCAATTAACGTTGACATGATTAACACCTAAATAATCAATTGAACACTACATCATTTATTTTAGCCAATTCTGTCACTTCTTTTTAATAGGGCAACAACAAAAACAGTGTATCGTGAAAACACAGTCTTCATTTTATCCAAAGCCATAAAATTAACAATGTACAAAGAAACATGTAAATTTCAGTGCCAGTTACTACAAGAATAAAGAATTGTTACATATTTGGAAGAGTTTAAAAAAGTTATAAAGTAGGTACAATGTTTGTTTTTAATCTTACTGATCTAATTCACAGATATCTGTAGTTGCATTAAGGAACGGTTTGAATATTTCCTCGAATTCTTGCCACGAACAGACTCCTCCCTTGCATAGTTCTAAAAGTGGTCTCTCATTCCGATAGAACGAGATGTGGTGGTCGTATATTTCATCAGATATTCTGCATCTGAAACGGACAGAAAAAAAAATACTTTGTATTAATTTCACTTCGATTCGGTAAATTTATAAATTGGACGTATGTTGATAAAATACTGATTATTATAATTTTTATACAAATACACTAAGATGGTAATCTTTGTGTAAGTATTTATTTTAAAAGCAGCGCCAGCGCAAATTGCTTGCTAAGATGATATATTTTTTAAAGATAAAAATATATGATAGCTTTTTATTTAAATATTACAAACCTGTTCAGAACTGCAATCAAATTCACGCCAAAAGTAGAAATATGTGTAGATCTCCATTTTCTATTTAAGTCCCTATGAGCAACCGTAAGTGGGCTTGCGTCCTTATAAAGATTGAGACCAACCGCGATCATGTCCATCATCGAAGAATGGGTGAAGTATACGGTAGCTTTCTTGCCTACCATATTCTTGGCTTGTTCTAAGTTTATGAATAGATCTGCCAACGTGATGTGGCTTAATGTGCTGCTATATTTCGATGCTCCATAACCGCTTCTGTAGTAATGTTCTAAATCTCCAACGTATTCCATTATGTTCAGGTCTTCTTCAGAGAACACAGCGCACCAGGGACTGAACTTATTAGTGATCCCATCCGATGTGTATCGACACAAATCGTAGATTCCTATTATGTTTTTGCTTGTCAAAGAAAAACTGAGCCCTAACTTCTTTTCAATTCTGTCTTGCATCTAAACAAAAAGTGTAAAAGAATCTTAACTAGATAGCAAATAAAAACAAAAACAATAATAAAAACAAGATGTATGGAAATAAAATAAGTTCTTACATTTAGGTATTCTGAAGTTTCCAAATATTGAAGTGAAACTTTGTATGTTTCTGGATTGCTATAAAATTCTTTTAGATATGTTCGACATACTCCGTAGGGCTGCAAAGGAGTTTTTTATTAATTTGCTGTAGGTTGTGGGTACGTAAGTACAGACGCCAGCACATCAACCTACCCGAAACTGTCAAATTTTCCCAATCAACTTTGAACCTTATACTTTAGCGATAAAGTTGAAAATCTATCAAAGAAGTTTGACAGATTGTAGTAACTTGATGTGCTGGCGTATGTAATTATTTCAGTAATTATGATTTTTTAGTAGAAGTAACCGGTACGTCTTAGAACTGAAAATTCGAACACATGTGACATCTCCCAAATCTCACTGGGCCCGCATGGTGGGTTTTTAGTCATAGTTAAGTTTTTCTAAAAATATACTTTTTGTTTATGCTATTATATTTTTTTAAGTATTATTTTAACTCCATTATCTATGTTTTATCATTTAACTATATTCATCATTACTTGTTTGCTTTTAAATTCACCCAGTTAGTTGGAATGTGTTCGTGTTTTCATAATTTTGATGGGCTTTTATAAGTTGACTCAATTCATATCCATGGGTATAAATAACTGGAATATCAATTGTTTCAACCGTTAACAGACAGTGGGCAAGAATAAAGTTAGAGGTCAGAGTGTGTGATAATATGTTTTTTTATAATATTTTGTCTAGCTTATCTTTAGCTAAAGTATTTGACAGATTGCTGTTTTACATTAAAGTAAAAATATAGTACATTGCATGGCATGCCATAATGAACTAATTATGTCACATGTATAATATTTTATAGCTCGTGAAAAATTAACTAGGGTTTAGCGAGTGGAGCCGCGCCAGCGGCCGGCGAGCGCTACTTTTAAGTTACATTTCTTACCGATTTATTCTGATTTCTTAACTGCCCTCACGTAACTGGCCCTTAGGGGTCAAGCGTCAAGTTTACATAAGAGAAAGTGCTCGTAACGTCAACTTTACACCAACTGTACACAACTATTATCATTATGAAAACAATGACTTCACTGCGTCCATTTAACTACTCCGACACGTCGGGTGTTTCGACAGGTAGGCGGGCAAACGTGTAAGAGATTAAGTCATTTTACTGCTTAATATTTATTTAATTAACCATTTAATTATTTGTTATGACTCATTTTTATTTAGCCAGTTTTAACTAATCATGGTTGCTCTAACATATAACTCTTGACGAAATTGATGCGATCAGAAGCATCGTCAATTTGCATTAGGCATTATACATTACGACGACAATATGCAACGGACCGCGCCGTATGTATAATGATGTAACATACAATCTGCCTTCAATAGATACATACCTAACAATGTAGAATCTTGAAAAAAAGCTGCTACTTACATTCGCGATGCTGACGTTTGTATCAGCTTTCTCTATAAACAAGTCCTTATAGCCAAGTCCTTCAATTAAAGCTTCTGCCGAGACTTCCCCACGAGGACCAAATGTTGGACGAAAAGAATACTCTTCATTATGAAGGTTATTAAATATCTCAGGTAGAGCCTCTTTTAACCTGCTACCAATACTAACCATTTCCTGATAACCTTCATTCATAATTTTATTCGGCTCGTCAACAAAACTGCTATCAATTTTCCATTCTCTTAAGTTATCTACATCTTGAGCGCATAGCGAGCTGTTCCCGTTGTCGTAACTTGATATAATATGCTCTTTAAAATTAAGAACCTCCTTTATTTCTTTTAAGAATTTTGTTCCTGGATTCTTTTTTCCATGCCTCATTATGGTCCAAATACTGATTGGCTCGCATTCTAATAAAAAATTGTACTATTTGTTATTTCAAATCATGAATATGTTTTGGCAAGGGAAGTGATAAGCCAAAAGAAGCCTCTCACAAACATCACACTTATTGCAAAGAGATAATAACATAAGATCTCGCCCATACTCCCCGAAGGATTAGGCAGAAGTGCACTCACATTCCACCAATTATGTCCAAGTCCCATGTAATAGGGGGCGAGCCTATTGCCATAAACCAGTCACAAATCTAAACATTTTGTCCAACCAGGGTGTCAAGCCTAGGACCTCATGCTCAGCAATAGCGCAAAAGATAGTCACACAGTATTCTACTTTACTATGGGTTATTAAAATCAAAGTGACTTTTATTCCTTAATGAAATTGATTGTAGGAGAATTCTTGGGACTCAACTTACCTTCCGGTTTTACAATGGAGTCCCTTATGTCACCTCTAACATGTTCATAAGAAGTTTTACTTGAAAAATATTTGTACTTGCATTCAGTACTCCAAAAGCAGTCTATGGGCGTAACATATTTAATGAAAAAGCTAACGAGCATCGGTATAAAGATTAAAACTTTCATTCTGATTTATTTACGGACGTTCAAGATTAATGATATAGTACACCAAGTAGCCAAATAAATAACACTATTAAAACACACACTACACTCATCTATGACACTTAACCTCTTAGTAAGCTAGAATGTAATATTAATTATACACTATCAAACAACTTATCTATCTTTGACGGAAATAAAAACGGACAGGTTTTTATTGAATTGAATAAAAATCAATCATTCTCAATTCGTCCTCGTCTGAACCATCTCAACATTTCTGGCTGTAATTTATACCAATAAAAGTTAAAGAATCAATAAGTTTAATTAAAAATAAGATAGGTACCGAGCCACGCCGGCCGTTAAGGGGAAATTATGCCAGACCTGTATTTTGTAGGCAAAAAGCGTGAGACGCGTGACCCCGCGCTTGTCAAAAAGTACTTAGTACGTTATCTCTTAATTAATAACAAAATATTGATTTCCAGGAAACTATTCATTAAAATAGCTTTACAATAACTACGATAATATTTTAGTGCATGCAATGATAAAGGGTTTTGAAATCGACAGTGTTTTGTGGATGTTCTGATTGTAGCTTTGTAGAGCGCTGTTTCTATATTTTTTTTGTTAAATAAGTTCTGGTGTACAATAAAATATATAATATAAATAAATTAATATAGAAAAAAATATATTTTGATGTGTTTAATCTTCTTCTTCTAAAGTTTATGACAGAATTTAACCGCCCAAAACCGAGTTTACTATTACATTTTCTTGCTAAGATTCACGACCAGGTAAAAATAGCTAGAAAGAGATGGAGCTATACATGACCGATAGCACCATTCCTTTTTTAGACTGGAATCAACATGCGGCATTAATAATTCGTAATACGGCCTAGTATACTCATCAATTAATTGAAACGGTAATACCGGTTTCCTAAAAACAAATTAAGGCGCAATATTACAGCCATGACAACTGCTTATAGATGAATTTCTTATTCATCATCATGAATTAATTTACCTTAAAATGTTATTGTAATGTTAAATTGTTAATTATGATTAGTAGTTATAAAACATGCATAATATTATTAAACTATTGATTGTATTTTAATAATAATCTGGAGAAAAAAAGGTGGAAAGATACCTATAACTGTCCGTACAATCATCCAATGAAACTCGACTTACCTTTTTGTTTGACGATCGAATCCATTAAATCGCCTCTAACAATTTTAAGTAGAGTTTTACTTGAAAATTGTAATTAAACCCAGTAACAAAACAATTGTTATTGCAACAAAACAGTAAAACTAAATATTCGTATATTCGTTCGTTCGTTCGTATATTAGTATATATTATTTGGTTTTAACGGTAAAATAAGTACTCAGAAACCTTCCAAATATTTTTTTAATCATCATTTTAGTCAAAAGACGTCCACTGCTAGACATAGACCTGGCAAGCACTTCCACTTTGACCAGCTCTGAGGTTCCCTCGCAGTTGTGGAGTATGTTTACCTAGAACAAACTGTCCAGTTAGGTACTTAGTTCCAAATTCGAGAAAGAGGTCAATCGAATCCGACTCGGCTGGGCAGCGTTCGGGAAGCTACGCAATATCTTCTCATTCCAGATACCGCAGTGACTCAAGACGAAAGTCTTTGACCAGTACGTATTGCCAGTGACCAATGACAGACAGAACCTATGGCACTAAAACGTGGTCGCTCGTAATGGGCCTTATTAAAAGGCTAAAAGCCCTACGTGATCGAATCAGAAATGAAGAGATCCGCAGAAGAACCAAAGTCCGCTAGTTGCGGGACTTTTTAGATACTACTAAAACTAAATATTCAGTGCCACGAAATAAGTTATTGCAATTTATAATCAATATTTTAGTGCAACACAGAGAGATATTTCATAATTTAATTTTGATTAATTCATAGCGAAATATTTGTCAGCTGTTCTTGACGTTGCCAACTTTCCGAATGTACTCTCTTAAGTCAGGGTAAAATTAATTAATCATAACATGACGCCTCTATCCCCCGAAGGGATCAGACATGTACCAACTTTTAGAACAGCCACATTTCGCCAGTTATGTTTATCCCATGATACAGGGGCAAGCCTATTGCTATCAACCGGGCACAAATCCAGACTCCGGACTGCTACTGAGAAGTTCCAGATGAAAAAACCCCATAAGACTTTGCCCGACCCAGGAATCGAACCCAGGACCTCATGCTCAGCAGAAGCGTAATTCTACATGATATTAAAAATCAAAATAGAAAGAAAAACGGTACACTTTTTAATAGATTTATTAACACCTGTTTCATCAAAAAAACTTTGTTTACGATGGAATTCTACAGCCATGGTAATGCTTAGAAATAATTTAATTATATATGAACTAATAACATCATAAAACCAATTAATTCAACATAATAATATAAAAATATTATTTATTGATATGCTTAACATGTTTATAGTTATCGCTCTTAAATAGCAAATAAAACAGACATAAATCTTACTTACTCAAATATAAATAATTTTTTGAATGTATAAAATTTCTGCATAACTTTATAGTACCGTATTTGTTAAAATTAATAACTATCCACAAAAATCGGTATTTGTATTCAAGAATGGCGACAGCTTATCTTCGAACTCTTTCCAAGTACATACTCCTTCTTTGCAAATTGACTGTAATGGTTCTTCGTTCAAGTAAAAAACAATATTATAGTCCTCGGCTTCCTTGTTGCACCTGTAACAGTAGTCAAAAAAGCAGATATAGAACAAGAATATTAACTAACATGTACAAGTACCTACATAATGATAAAAAATTACAGAGAAAGAGAGGAACTCATTGGGCATCAAAAAATTAATGATAAGTGTCGAAAAGGCTGGCAGCATTACCACGTTGGGTGGCAATGCTGATTCTTTGGGCCAATAAAATGTTTTTGTAAACAATATTTTATTTCAATAAAAAAGTAACCTGAAAAAAGAAGAACGCGAAATAAAAAGAAAAACAATTAATTTAAGTGATATTTTTCATACACAGAGTATATCGGAGATAATTGGATGTAAACGTTCAACGATACACCCTGTATGTGAAAAATTTCACTTTTTATTTTTTCTTTTTCATTATTTACCTAATAACATTATTTAGAGGGTTGAACAGAAAAATGTAATCCGCCGTCTTGGAGTTCCGGCCATATTAAATTTAAGGTGATGATTTTAACTTTATCGTTTTCTACTCTTCAAGCCCTTTCGTTTGATACCATAATAAAGGGGTTGAAAAAAAATATAATCCAATTTATATTGCACATTGTATTGTGACCAGAACTTAAGGTGTATGCAAAATTTCAGCTCAATCGGATAACAAAAAATGGTAGAAAAATGGTTTGTAAATTTTGACGGACAACTTACAAACATACCTACTTTAGCACTTTAGTCCATTTCTTTGTCAGAATATTGTTACAAAGTTGTTACATAGTTTTAAAAGTTAATTATTCTGCCGTTTCCGGCGTACAAATACATTTTCAGGCTTTTGTTTACCTAGTTTGTTAGATTTAACATTGAATTAAATAAATTAGGATAACATTCAAATTGAAAATTAGTCAAATATAAGGAATGGAAATGTTAATAAGATTAAATTAAGTCAAAGAGGTAATAAGAACAGAATATAATTATTCTAATTTGTAAGTGAACTTTTAATTTCATTCAAAAAAAAGTTTGAAAAAAAATAGGCCAGCCCTTCCAAATATTAACCCACATTACAGTGATAATTAAGTTGTATCTAAGAACTTATATCAACGCTGTAGTTGAAACTAAGTTTATCAAAGTTCACACCTAACTGTGACTAAGACCAGAGTAAAACTAAACTGACTGTCGTGTTAACTGAACATACTTCAGTAATTATTACGCAACTATGTTTAATATTGTTAAGGATCAAAACGTTTGTGTACGTATAAAAGATAGCGTAAGCTGAACTTAAAACTTTCTAAACGAATCAACAATCAATGACATTGAGGCGTTTCAAAATAAAGTAACTTTTCCTCGCTGCGACCGTGATAGAGATATAAAACTCCAACTGATACTAACTTGTTTAGGACGACCATTAGATTGGAGGAAAATACTGCCAGTTGGCTACTTCTCCATTTCCGATTGGGGTTTCTCCGTGAGCCAGTTAAGGGGGCATCGTCTTTGAATAATTTCAGGGCAGTATACACCATGTCCATCATAGTAGCATGAGTAATATATGTTGTGATCTTTTTCCCTTTGCCAGTTTTTACATCCTGAAAACTTTTAAGTAAGTCGGTCAAAGAAATCTGGCCAAATAGCTCATTTATGGGTGTTCCGTAACCACTTCTGTAGTAGTGCCTCAAGTCAGCTATATACTCCATAACTTTCAAGTCCTCAGTCGTAAACAGCGCGCACCATGGACTGAATTTGCCACTAAGTCCCGATGAAGTGTAACGGCACAAGTCGTACAAAGCCGTAACATTTATATCTGTTAAAGGGTAATCGATACCAAGGCGTCTTTGGATCCTGTCCTTTGACTGAAAACAAACACCAAATAATTAAATTATACTTCTACAGAACTAATAATGTTCTACAGAAAAATGGTTGCAAATCTTACAGCAAGATATTCTGAGGAGCTCAGAAATTTAACCGATTCCGCATACGTTTTTGGGTTGTTCTTCGCATCGATATATAAATTGCAGGTGTCATAGGGCTGCAAAAAAAAAGAAAACATATTATCTAATTGTTGTAAAAGTGGTTCCTCAGCAGTGCTAGTACCGACCAGTCTATCGGTTCCGTATGTAATACGAAATGGGCTCCATAAATGAAAGGCAATTATTGGTCGGTGCTTTAAAATGACAATAATATAATACTCACGGCTAATATGTCAAAATCAGTCCTGGGTGGTTGTACAGTAAGTTGCCTATCGGAGAGACCATCAACGAAGGCCTCGGCACTATCAGCCATCCAAGCACCAGCCGCTGGGCGGAATTCATAATCATTTTTGTCGAGTTTTGACAATAATTTTGGGAAAGCTTGTTTCAGTCTTTGTCCAATAGCTTCAGATTCCTGATGGCCCTCTTTGGTAAGTTGGAAAGGTTTATCGAACATCTCATTATTAACTTGCCATTTACGCAAATTTTCGACATCTTGAGCGCAAAGCGAGCAATTGCCTTTCTCGTAACTAGTTACGACGTAATCTTTTATGACTAAGGCGGCTTTCATGTGCTTTCCAAACTCTATACCAGGATTCCTTTGGCCATGTCTAACTAGTCCCCAAATACTGACTGGCTCACAACCTGAGGAAAAGTAATCATACAATTTTATTTCAACAATAGGATTTAAATATAAAGGTAATAGGTACGATATTGGAAAAAACCCATTACAGCACTGCCTTTACAGCGTTTGTTTGGTTATTTCTTTTATTTTAGAATGAACACTTAACATGCTTATTTTGTGCATTTTCATTCTAAAATAAAATTTCGACCATTTTGTGGTCATCACGTACAGGGCAAAGTACTTTGGTAACCCAGGTACTCTACGTGAGACGGTCAGTAACATCAAGGCGTTGCTGGCCTTCTTTGAGGAGCTGGGGTGGATCGAATAATCGATTTTCCCACCCGTATGCAAAATACGCGCATTGACGTGGAACTGCGGACACCAGCCCGTATTACCTAGTTAACTTACGAATAAGTAACTTAATCGTAGTACCTACGTAACCTATCCTGTCTATATTTGAATTACGAATTTGAGATAATTTTCAAGTTATGGAACAACAAACTAAATGTCATACTCAACAAAGTTCAAATTGCATTGCGACCCAAATACTTATTAAGACCTTTTTGTTATAAATGATCACTCAAAAATCAACTCAGAATATATTTCACTAAAGTAGATAACTGATGGATTGCGAATAATTGAAGTATAATGTAATTCATATTATGATTAGGTATAAGAAGTTTGGATGTTTATTCATTTTTTATCGGTCACAATAAAAAAAATGTTTCCTACTGTTTAAAAAAAACCACATGATAAGGGTTCACAGGTCATTTGTAAAAGAGGATAAGATAAATCTTTTCCAAATTTAGTCAGGCGTTGACCTCCGCTACTCAAAAAAAAAATTTTTTTTTATTTAATACTATAATATTTTTATCCGGATATTATGGCTACGATACTTTAAAATAATCATTATTTTTATTCATTATCTTAAATTATTAGCTTACTGAGTCAGTTATAAACCCTAATTTTTACACATCAATAATATTATATTAAGTGAAAAAGACTAGCCAAGTAGATACTAGTTCAGAGTTTTTTTTTTTTTGTTGATCACAGTATTTGCCCAGCAGCGGGACAGTATAGGCTAAACAAAAAAATACATATTCCTCTGTCATAGTCTGATAGGTTATTAACTAAACAATAATAAAAGAAGATAGAAATATATTGCAAATAAAAATAACACTACTTCGTTTTAGATTTTTGGTTGTTACCAACACAAGTTTTTTTTTGTAGTTAGGTGCCTACCTATAGTTTGTTATGTTTACGCTAATATCACACGTATTTGTGACTTTTTAAAGTTCAAGGTTATTTAGCTAATTAATAAATAAATGACAACTATTAGGCAATTACCTATTAGGTGAAGCCGGTCTTGTTTTAGAGGTGCGGGTGAAGATTTTCTTTGGTACTATCATGATCTGCCTAGCATTTTCGCTACTATGATGGGGTTGAGTTCCAGTCTAACCGGACGAATCTGAATAACAGTATTTTTTCACGTGGAGGGATGGCCTATCTTTATTGGCAGTCGCTACATGTAAGTCCACAACCCAGTTAGGTACCTACTAGTTAACACATTACCCTTAGTGGAACTAATTGTCAGACTTACAGTCTTTTTATGTAATAAATTAAAAGATTTTCACTTACCAGTTAGCTTGACTAGAGAATCCCGTATATCACCTCTAACTGAGTTGTAAGGGGTTTTATTCGAGAAATATTTATACGGGCAGCCAGTGTTCCAATAACAGAAAGTCGATGTCACAATTTGTATAGAACATAATGCTACTATCACCAAAATAATTTTCATAATGATATTTTTTTGTCTAATCTTGCATTTGTCCCCACTTATGCTCAGAAGTCGACTAAGGCTTAGAGACGACTAAACTATAATGTATAATACAGCGTTGCTTTGCAATACCGGTTGCGACATTTTTATTTGTAATGCATTCATTTATTTTGTTTATTGCATCGATGATACAGGTGGCTTCATTTTGCGAAATACTTTTTGAACATCTTATGATGGACACTCTTTTAAACTAATGGCCCTCTAAAAACTTTTTGCACTTCTAATGACGCACACTTTTTTTATAATTGAGCCTCTTTTTTTAACTTTCTGGCCATGTCTCTCAGTTGGTCCCAGTAACGAAGCTAGGGTACCCCGAACAAACGGGTTAGGTTAGGTTGGATCTGTGACCAATGACGCACGAGCCGAATTTGTCGTAGTAACTATGCTAGGAAACGCCCGGGTGTCACGGTTGCGAGGATCGCCCAGAGGACACGGTGGAGCATACGATGGAGGTCTGCCCCGCTTGGGTGGAGCACCGCCATGTCTTCGTAGAGGCGATCGGCAGCGGGGCATGAGGGAGTGGGAGGCAATCACCTCCTTCTGCGAAGCAGTCATGCTAGCGAAGGAGGTGGCGGGATGATTGAGGAACAGAGCCTCACGTCCCAGCCGCCGCGGGAGACGCTCCGGGCGTCGGGAGCCGCGTGACGACTCCCGGCTACCGCGAGCAATGGGTACCAATCAGGACCAGGCCCGTGCCGGACGGCGTGTATGTGAGATGTGTGTGTGAGATGTCAGCATCAGAGAAGGGGCCCGTCAGGGCCGAAGCCTGCCGGGGCAGCGGGATTGTGTCCGAAAGGGTTACCGCTATCCCGGAACATAAAGGGCTAAGGAAGGAACACGGATGGGTTTTTAGTCAATAAGAGTCTGACACTCCCTTCCGCTCCACCCAGAGCGGGACATTTGATGATTGAGCGTTGGTCATTTGATGATTTCCCATCCATAAAAAAGGGCACCCCGTCCAAATGGCTAAAGCGCGTGAGCCGAGCGAACGAAGCCAGGCGGTGGGTCAGCGCTACATCCAAGTTGGTCACAGCTACTTACTATTAGTATTTTTAGGTCTCTTAAATAGGAATTATTTAAGGTTCACAAAAATAATCATTATAATAGAGTCTTCGACAACATTTTTAGGAGTGCCAAATGGGTATGCCCTTCAATATTTCAATAGATTATTTTCCAATCTTTTATTTATATTCAGAAAGTAGGTAATCTTGCATGGTTGATAACAAAGTAATAAAAAATACAATGCAAATCATTATATTTTTATCATCGCTATCAATGTACTTATAATAAATACATTTATTATAATTAGCATGCTAATCAATTCAATCGATTCTAAAATGCTTTTAAAGAAGTTAAGAAAAAAGGACACTACCGCACAGAAGTGATAAAAGTTAAATATTATAAGATTCGTAATTTTTTCTTAACTTCATTGCGTTAAATTCAAAATGTGCTAATTCGTGCGAGTCGCCTATAGGAGAAATAACATCATTTAAAAGTGACGTCTCGCCCGATTCCGGCGACTAAATTCGTGCTGATCG
Organism: Gortyna flavago; assembly: GCA_963669345.1. NCBI lineage: Eukaryota > Metazoa > Arthropoda > Insecta > Lepidoptera > Noctuidae > Gortyna > Gortyna flavago. Next base: position 8,528,723 of record OY770131.1, read on the forward strand.
ACTAATAAGCCTTAGGTACACATAGATACCTAGTTACTTTTGCACATAATAATATACAGGTAGTGTATCTAGTCCTTGTTATTAATTATGTCTAGGTACTGACGTTTCCTTGCCCCTGGAGTATCATAAACGCAATTTATGTATTATGTCTTGTGGGTTTACAGCGACATCCCCCTGTAGATACACAGATAAAAACCATATTGAAACAGATCATTCTCGCATGATCACGGATACAAAGAGAAAGATGTGGTTCACCGGTAGGTAACCTACGTCACGAACTGTTTTCGTGGTTTTTCTATCGGCTCCGGTATTCTAATTGGAAGGATAAAAAACCTGTCGTCGGTATTCAAATAAAACAAACAATGTTGGCACAAATATTTTATTTTTCTCAACTAAGTATATAATCATCATTTTATGTATTAATAGGACAGCAATCTTTTTCTTATACGCTACCAACATACTTTAAGAATTTTTGTAAAAATGCTCTTTTAAGAACATTCAAATACATCTACACAATTTATGTTCTTACTACGGTTTTAATTATCAATTCCTAATAGTTGAATAATCACGCATGAATAGACTGATTACACATGAGCAAAAGTGTTTCAATAACTTTCTTACAGTTCTTAATATATTTTGTCATCACTGTCCTATTAACGAATATCTGCCCAAAGTACACATTAATTTTAATTGTAGGTAATACCTATTAAGTCATTCATATATTTACAATAATATACAGATCAAATATTGGATAACTATTCAATTTAATGTCTAATATTAAATTGGCGTCTCGTATTTAAAATTACAACAAATAAAATAAAGGTGGTGACTGACTCAAGTTATTTAATTTTGTTCGTTTCAAGAAGCTTTCTGGTCGTTTAGCCGGGAATTACTGAGTTCAAATTGAAAATCACCCGGATGCCTCCCTACAATTCATTATACTCGGATTGTGATATTATTTCTCGTCTCGGGACATAATTTCAGACAATAATAGTGGTGATTTTTATGATAAATATTATCATTCCTTTTGTCCCCCATTTGCGAATGCGAAGAAGGAAAATGGAGCCGTTACTTTTTCCATTCCTTTCGCTTTGTTTTGATTAAATTGGTAGCTTCCGAGACAATTTAGCTTATCTCGAGATACGCGGAGTATTACTGCTTATTCTCTTAATACAGACCACTGTCAAAATTACTCCAAAATGACACTGCTTGTTTGTACCACTCCAAAAGTCTAAAAGTATAGAACAAAACATATGAAGATCGGAAAAAGATTCAGTTAAAAATGTAGTTACAAATTTATTCCCATAACATCCCAATATCTTTTTCTGAGGTCAAATATTCTTCCTAACTAGTGCAGTGCAAGTGAAGTCTCGACACATGCGCATCAAAGTCGCTGACGCGCGTCAAAGCGGTCTGACGTCAACACGTTTGATTGATATCAGACAGCTTCAACAATCCAACCACTTTGTGTTGTGATGCCTGGTATGACGCAGATGTCATATTGTCATAGCGATGGCTTTTCAGGATGACTAACATACTGACTTTTGCAACTATGTATCTCTTTTTAGACTAGTGGACATCTTACTTGATAGGTAGGTAATGTTAAGAGGCGAGTCGGAAAGCCTAAATACTCACAATGTTAAAACCCATGGCAATTGTTTTTTGCCAAAATTCTTCACCTTTTTACGTTGCATAAATGGATAAATAGATATTTTACAATGAACAAAGCATACACCTTTTATTAAAAAACCATTTATACCTTACACAAGTCAATCACCACCTTAACTCTAAACCTAAACGATAAAACCTTTATCAGAATAAGCATTAAAAAAACTAAGTAATCAATTTGGAGCTATCTAATTATGTTTAACGATCTCAACTAATGAGCTCTTGCCTAATATTGTAATCATAATGTAACAAACATGATAAATAAATAAAATAAAAACAAAATATTGGCTTTGACAGCTAACCCCAGGTACGCACGGGCGATTTTTTTTTCGCAATATTGTATTTTTTCGATGCGCTGGGATGCACTCTGTTGCATTCTCAACGCTCGGCTCAACACCAAGAGTTGACAATACAGTACGCAATAAAATTCTGCCGCGCTATTTTTACGTCCGTGCAAACGTTGCTAATGATCGCTAATAAAAGTGTTAAAGACTCTGATGTTCTCTGTTATTTTTTTCCGCAATGAAATGTACCTAATATTCAAGCAATAAGAAGGCATATCATTCAAATAAAGGACATCATCGACAACGACCAAAATAAAAAACTTTTAACCAACATATAAATCCGCTAAGATCATTTGCGTATATCAATTTTTCTTGTACCTAATAAAAGAATTTGATAGAGCATACCCCTCCGAGTTTTTACAAAATATTATCATACCTACTACTTAAAAACAATATTATATTGTTACTTTTACGTTACACATTACCTACTATTTAGAGAGAGAAATGCATAAGACTTCATATATCACTAGATGACTCACATCCAATAGATTTAATCCATAAATTTATTTCAAAGAATTATGTTGGTCCGAAATTGGAATACATGATAAAGCATCTGCAAATTAAAGTTTCGTTGTTTTATCGAACGTTAGTAAAGGAGAATGAAAGTGAGATCAAATATATAGGTATGGAGGATTTGGAGATACCTACAGAAAGGAATTGGCCTAGAGTCAGAAAAGCCGTAAGTGATTTATGCAGTTGGCAGTACAGTAGGAGGCTAACATCATGGCGGTAGAAGACGATAGTATCATAAGTGTAACTGTGATAAAGATGTCAATTTAATAAACATCCGATTCAAAGTTGTTTTGTAACGTATTTTGTTAATTTGCTTACAAATTTGAATCAATGGGTTTGAGGTAATTACAGCTGTTAGTGACATAATGTGGCTGTAACACGGATGGATAAATAGTACCTAGTATTTCACAAAATACCGCATGTTTAAATAGCTGGTCAAATTGTTTTACGTGGCGCGTTAAACGCAGCGACAAAAAATTCACGCCGTAGAAATTGTGCTTGAAATGTGGATGAATTTGATCAAGACTTGTGAAAACTGTATAATTTGGGGTGGATAATCCATTCCGTGGCTGCCCACCTACGGGTATTTGTACACATATGGAAAAAAATATATTAAAACAACCGAAAAATGAATCAGAAGTTCGACATTACCCTAGAGTAAGGAAGTATAAAAATCTATTCGGAAAATATTGCTTATTCTTTCCAGTACCTATAATTTGTTAGACTTACCAAGTAGGGAATATTATTGAAAGATATAAGACAAAGGACAGGATAAATATAATACACATACGAATATGTGTGGGTATAATAGAGAGAGAAAATTCTAAACTAAAGACTACTAGGGTGCAACTCTAGGAAGAAGTGAACTCTAATATTAACACCTAATCCGATGTTTGGCAGTATTTTATTCATTGGATTAAAATCCTAACTATAAAATATAGTTTCATTATTAATTAATTTAGAGAGTAGGTAAGTTATAGTTAACATTGATTACGTAAGGGGATGCTTTAAACAAATTAGATAGTATTTAAACAGGGTAGGTACAAGTAAACCGCAAGACCCTACTCGGCCAGGATAATGGCTACCCACATCGTGCGCTCCGCTTATTTTCCCCAATCGCAGTACAAAGCTTGTTCGGAAAGTATCGGCTCTAAAGAGACCATGTTGATTTTCGATAATCATTTATCAAACTGCGCTAATGCATTACGTTGCCGCTAAAAGATGGATCGAACAAAATTCCGATTCAATCAAATTACATCCCGATAAATGAAAGACATTTCATAAATTGATATTAGGATCGGGGAAATATATACCATAGAGCGGGATATGATATAAAAGAAGGTTGATAAGCTTGGTCTTATCTTTTATAAACTCGTCAAATCATATGAACAGAGTAACTCCGATCATCAATCGCGATTCTATTTGTATCATATCATAGTACCTACTTACTTTTAGACCATACTATTCTTTATCATTTCTTGTCTTCTCCTTACCAAATTAATTTGCTTTTATTACTCAGACGCCGTCCTATTTGCATCATAAAAGTATTTCTTTTTACAGTAATAAAGTCTCATTTGTTTGCTTTGAATTCCATCATTGTGTCTTCATTTTAATAAGTTAGCTACAGTAAAATTAGGAACATTAATTTATATACTAATTGGTTTTATTCACAATTCTAGTATTGTGATTCCATTCAACTCCATGAATACATTTCCAATGACTAAACAAAATTGATATTTGAAATGCTTTAATTAATAACTCTAACTTTTAATACATACAATAAGTCATAGAACGAAATATCTATCACGATCTATACTATAGGTTAAAGCACTTTAAATTATCTGGTCATAGCTAATTAATATTCTTCCACATAATAATATATAATATTTACGATCATTAATATCAATTCTACGGATTTACTCATACATAATTTTACGCCTAATAAAAAGCTTATATCAATTTACTGGACGTCAACATCTCCATACTTAACTTACTTACCGAGTACCATTATTTAAATTGTTTGACGCAGATCCAATATTGAAGAAGCAATTAAATGTAAAGTAAGGCAGCCTTCCAAATGTAATAATAATATCAAGACACTGAAATGAACACCGATTCACTAACTAACGCCTGTGAGACGTGTCCGCATCAAACAATGTAAAAAAGGCACTAACTCAACCACTACGGGCGTATTCTGGTCGATATTCCTTATCGCTCCCTCGCCGAGCGGCAATGAGAGATGAAAAGTGATTCTGAACAGACCTATTCCTTTCCAAATGCGGATTATAGCCTTCCGTTCATCCCGGATCTTGTTTAGGATCTACATTAGCCCTCTTTTCTTGAAGTGCTCCCAACAATGCTTCCCTCATCTCTCGTTCCGAGCTGCGCCATAATCGTATTAGTTCCTCTTCTGATAATAATGATAATTCTGACCTTCCTCCCACCGGAGCTACCCTCGGGTATGGTGGTGCTGGTGGTAAGTCTGAATCGTCTTGAGAAACTAAAATCTCGACACTGGCTCTTGAGGTAGGACAGTCTGTGCTAAGATAGTTGTCAGATCTATCTGACACATCTTGATAAGATCGAGTGGAGGATCCTTCCGCTCGCCGGACCATCGGCGAGGGTGTCCGGAGACGAGTGTTGATATCGGGAGGAGAACTATTCAGGACGTCTCGACTGAGTCTTCTTCCTATATTATGACTTGTGCGTTCATAGATATTAGAGACAGAGTCTGAGTTCAGGACCGAGTCTGTGCTAAATCTTCTTACGTTGAGACCAGCCAGACTACATCTTTTTCTTCGTCCTCTCGGTGACCGCAGCTGTCTAGGTGATCGACCTGGTCCTGATCGCGGCGAACGATTGGACACGTCGGGGGACGGAGATAAAAACTTACACTCTGTTACTTCTTCCGATGCTTCAGTTTCTGTTTCTACTGGTTCTTGTTCTTTTATGGAACCTAATGAGTGATCGCGTTGCTGGACCCTGATGGAAACAACAGTTTTGTTAGACGGAAATGTCAATATTACGATTTCAAATTCAATATAAAGCTAATTCTTACCTTCTGATCGCCTGAATCATTTCATAGAGTTGTGCTTTACTTTTTCGACGTCTACGCTGTTCGTGTTCCTTCTGAAACAAACGTCCATTCCTATCGTAATCTGACCAACTTAAATTATAATTTCATTGTGTATAAGTTAAAAAGCAATTACCCTTTTGACACTTTTCTGGAAAAGGGATGTAAAATGTCCTTGACGGATAGTATTGACTAGTTCTCGAGCGGCATGATGAGGAGAAACCAGTTCTACGCAGTTTATAAATCTGTACAATTTCTGTAACAAAAGATCGACATGAGTTTGAAAAAAAGACAATGAATCACAGACAACAATAGCTGTATGAAGACGCGACTCAGAAAACAATGCGGCAAAGAGAAGTGCTCGTTCAGTGTTAAAAGCCATTCTGATCAGTGGCGCGGTCGACGTAATCCTAGAAGAAGCCATGATGGCTTCACGGTTGAGTAGGGCAAACAAAGTACCCTCAAAGTGTGGCCGACGCCGCCGGCGAACTTACGGTGATACGATAGTCTTTGAATTACAATACTCTACACATTACCTACGTTTAGTTAAGAGGATTATTTTAGGTTGTAACATTAACGTTATAAGGAGCATTTTACATATTTAACAACAATACACCTAAAACGTAATGGAGTTGTTTGTGCTCAAGTTTCACAGAAAAGGCTACCTAATTATTTATTTCACACAGCTACCAACATTATTACAGTAAGTTCTTGAAATAAAATGAGCCTCATGTAAGAAACAGTTTCAGTTGTATGTTTCGTAAGGATAATTGAGATGTATTTTGTAGGTAGATACTAAGGTAAGTCAATCAGTTCTTAAATTTATTTTTGAATAAGTATTAGTATTTTTATTTATTTATTGGCCATTTTCTCATTAAATTTTCATATAATTACAACTAATAACTCACACACACACACACACATTACTATTATAATTATTAACTTCCTGATTATTACATTAGCTTCCTGATTAAGTATAAACATGCTCCTCGGTCGCGACTCTGTGATTTGTTGCCCTTACTTTTTTTAACGCTTTTAATCAGCTTAGTTTATAAGCAAAAAATAGTCAGTTCTGCCGTCTCTTTTAGAGCATTTTAAAAATAAGATTTTATGTTCGTTGTCCATATAGAAATATACAAGATCTTCCTGAAATAAAACTATCTTTTCTCCAAGTTACATTTTTCGATATTTTGAGAGCTTTTCAGAAAAGCGACTTTTAAATAAACCAAACGTTTAAAAATACGAATACATATCTGATTCGCTCGAAAGACCCTTGAGGTCGAGAATTTCTCAAATTGAACTAATACAAAACGGAGAACCGAGAATCAAGGGTGGAATCGATTTCACTCATTTTTAATACCTCCTTACTTTTTACGCGCAAAATGCAAATACCTACACTTGACAATCATTTATGAAACTAAATAACAACAGCGCTCTATTTTCTAAATAATTGAGGTATCAACTGTCTATTGAGTTATTTCAATTACACCTGGATGAGAATAGCTAAGGCCTTAACGACATCTTTAGGTAACATAAATAAATATTAAAAAAAATAACTCACCTGACTAAAAAACATAATATTTCTACTTCTCCATACCGTTCCTTTGGGTTTGTGTCGGAGAACGGGCAGGGTGTATTTATAAAACAAATGCTCTAGGATCAATATGAGACAGCCCACGATCATCCCGACTCCCAGCAGAATGAACACCCCAGCGACAGCTGCCACACCTTTGGACAAAAATTATTTATTATTTTAAACAAACATTGAAGTAATACTGCTACAATAAAGAAAAATAAACAAATCATAACATCACGCCTGTTTTCCTGAAGGGTTAGGCAGAAGTGTATCTATAGTACACCCACAGTTCGCCATGCCAGTTATGTTTACGTCTCATATAATAAGGGGCGAGCCGATTGTAATCAACCGGGCACAAAACCAGACTCGGGTTGCTACTGAGAAATTACTACTGGAACCCAGTAGGTAAGACTTAAAAACCTTAAGAAAAATAAACATTTAGCCATAATACTCGTATCAAAATTCCTAGATCAAAAAATTTAAAAACGAATCAATTATAAATAATACTGATAACGTAAGTCAGCACCCTAATTGCGTAATCTTAATATATATAAATAACGTGTCACGATGTTTGTCCGCGATGGACTCCTAAACTACTTAACCGATTTTAATCAAATTTGTACACCGTGTGCAGTTTGATCCAACTTGAAAGATAGGATAGAAAAAAAAAAACGTTAGCCACAGCAACGCGTGGCCGGGTCAGCTAGTATACTATAAATCTCAATCTGAATCATTTTGAAGGATATTATTCCATTTCTTCATATGTTCGAAAAATGTGTAGAGTCTGCTACACAACGTAAATGACGCAGTGAATGTTTTTGAACTGTCACAAGTGTGTTACGCAATCACCCCGCTGGCCACACTTATAAATTTTGTTACCTATACATACAGACTGATTAGTATGTATAAGTACCTCACTTTAAACTAATTATCATACCATGATAATATTCACACAAAATATTTAAGAAAGAAAACTGTCATTCAGTTTCACTGACCACTTTTCATGGTCAATAAACCACGACAGTTTCAACTTCATAAATTAATAGTTAATCGCATAAAGTTAACCGGGCGGTGTTGGCAAGACCTCTTTCTTTCACCTTTAGAATTCAAACGATAATTTTAAGTTATTGCGAAACTAAATACGTATCACGAAGTCCACGAAGTTCTTGTAAGAAAATTTATTGGTGTATTTAGTTCGCATAATCTGCCTATAACGTTCCCACTGCTGGAACACAGGCTTCCTCTCGGTGAGAGGGAGGGTAATCCACCGGGCCCAGTGCGGCTTGGTAGATGTCACATGTATCCGAATATTTGGTTCTAGGACATGCCGATTTCCTTACGATGTTTCAAGTACACTTTCATGTACTTAGTTTCCGATTGAAGTAAAACAAAATAAATAAATAGTCATCAAAATAAATAAACTGCCAGCTATAAACATCAAACATTAATTTTATTAAGATTGTTTGTTTTTCGGACCCCTAAAAACTGTTTCTTATAAAATGAAGCACAAAAACATCAAAAGTTTTGCTCGGAATTACAATTTAATCAGACAGTCTATCACTGTTACTTTCATTTTAATTTCGTCAAGGTCGAACGTTTTCAATGTGATCTTCAGGAAAATGTTCGTATTCAGAGGTATTTAATTGTACTCCATAAATTAAATATAACTTCCCAGTTTTCAAGTACTATGGCTACTTTTAATTAATTTAAAACGATTTTTCTTTTGACACTTTTATTACTTTTTAAATCAATCTCAAACACCGGATTTTTTTTGTGCTTGTGCTATGAAAGGATTTATCTATGTAACCATTATTTCAAGTTATTTGAGTAAGTAGGAGGTAGGTAGGTACCTACCTTAATACCTAACTTCTTTGAGACGGTAATGTTTTATACCAACCACTGAACCAAAGTTTCAGGACGCCACTCTGTGTTAACCAATGGGTAATTAAATAATTAATGGGGCTCTAATACGATTTTCAGAAAGTACAGCAAAAAATTACACAGTCAATTAAGCAACGAAATTATCAAGATCTTATTTAAACATCAAAAGATTTTATCAAAATTCATTACGGGATTTATTTTCTTCACTGTTTCTCCCAGATCTGTATCAAAGAATTGATCCATTATGGATAAATTCTTTCGATATTAAGTTGATTTCTTTCTTGCCACGATATATGGGTTCCATTACGAAATCTGTCAGATTGGCAATTTGTAGCATGTCCAAGGGGGCTTGTTAAATTGATCGATGCTTTATAATGAGAAAATGGAGTATATTGATCTCGAATGTGACGTTATTTGTGCTCTAGATAGAGAAACGCTAGTTACACATAAAGGTCATGGATTTTTTGTGGCCTAGTACGGACAAAAAGTAAAAAAATAACTGATAATATTTGAAATCCCACCACAGCTTTCGTTACTTGGCAAAGGTTTGCAGAAAATATTTCAATTTAAAAGATTATTATTAGATTCAAGTATTCGGGAGGTGTTTATGTTGCCAGTTTTGGAAATACAAATACAATACAATTCAAATCAAGTGTGAACAGGTATCTTCTGGGCACGCTCGTTCCATCATAGACCTCATCTATCGCTTTTCATCGATCAGGGTCAAGAGCGGGCCTATTTAGCAATAAAAAAAAAGATAGTAATTGGAACATGCTTGCAGTATTATTTTTCTTGCTGTTTTTTTTATAATATAGAATATGAAAACTGTAATTAAAGCCTATAGAATAATAACTATACTGTTATGAACATGATATTTATTAATTGATTAATGTATCAATTTCATTTTTAAACAAATAGATAAGTCCAATCTTTAATAGTTATTTATGCAACTGTTACATAATAAGGGGTATTAAAACACGAATGTGGGTTTAATAGTATCACATGAGTGTTTTAATACCTAGTTTCAATAATTATGTACAGTTGCATACAAGACTATCTACACCCATGATATGAATCCCCTATAAAAGGTTCTGAAACAGTTTTTTGCAATACTAATATCGACGAAAAATGGCAGCCGGCGGGATACGACGTGAATTCGAATAACCTATAAGTTCTTTTTTTAAATTACGGCACTGTGGTAGTGAAAAGCGCGTGCATGACAATGTTCTTTTTTTGAAAAGGAGTTGCAGGATGAAATTTTTTACAACATTATAACACTCGTTTGAATGATATTATGGTTACTATGACACTGGTCGTTTTAATGTTGGCAATAAGCTACAGTTAGCTTATTGCCAACATTAAAACAACCAGTGTTCAGTTCAGAAACTTTTAAAGAGGATTTATATCATGGGTGTAGATAAAGTATGTAATGGCAGCACCTTCCATAACGTTCACTCTTCGTGTCACTGCCCGTCATTTTCATGCATTTGTCACATGTCATTTATGCTTTACACAGAGTTAAAACTAACATAGAGGAGGCATTAAAAGATAAACAATGTTACGCAATCTTTTATTTTTGTCTCTACGAAACATCCTGTGTGTTAGAAAGAGTACCCTTTAGTGCTTTTATATGCTATTAGTTTTTTTTGACGGTTCCAACAATATGATTTATGACCATAAGTGATTGTTGCACTGTCTCATATACACTTTTGGATGTTAAATTTAGCATAAATCAGTGTAAACAATTGTTCGTGAACCAATAAAAATAAATAAATGACCATGGTGACACAAGGGTTATGTCATATTTTTAGAATGGTCTCCTCGAGCCCTTTCTTTTGATGACGCACGTGGGGGTAATACAAAGTACTAAAACTCAAGAAAAATTTAAAGTGGTAGAAATAAAATTGCTTTTATATTATTTTTATAAGATGAGATGAATATACACCTGGCTACATCAGAATTCAGACATTTTATTGTACTGAAACTCGAGGCTAAGTACCTACATGGCCATCCATCTCAAAAATCTCATGCAAACGAAGTGAATGTGGAATAACAATGAAGGAACTGTGTCAAACACGTGTTACATTTACAAAATTATTTACGATCAAGTTACCCATGTTTGTAAAATATTGTGTAACAAACTTTTCCTGTAGGATTTTAGGCATTTTATCACTCTTAAGTATTTGTAGAAAATTGTAAATTCTTAGATATTACGTAAAATTTTGTGTAGAAACTTTAACAATATCAAATATAGATACGAAGACTTCAGTACCCAAGGCTTCGTAGCGAACCGCGAAGTTTTATAGCTTTCTGAGATATACTCCACGATAGCAGATCACTTGGCTCGAACAATGGAGCTTACCTAATGCTGATAGTATTCTGGTATTATAAGCCGAATAAAATGACTTTAAAAAGTTTGAAGTGCGTACAATTAATCGGGCAGAAAAAAAAAGTAAGATCACGGAACAGTTACGTTGCTATAAAAAAGGCACGATAAAAATATTCATAACATAACTCAACTCCCTCGTGTCACTTTACTCTTAATCGATCCTTCGAGAGTTTATCCCCAATAAGAGATAAACACAGTGTCGGTGTCAGCTCAATTTTTTCAAACGATAAATCCCATGTTTAATCTTTTAGGTCGCCTGGTGGTAATACCTCTCCCTTCCGAGCGCGACGGTGAGGGGTCGGATTAACGTGGGGGTGGCGATAAATTCTAATGAAATTTCCGCCTGAGACGATCCATCCGACTACGTTAATGTTACGAATACACATTAAAATAGTAATACAAACCGCTCTACCCAAATCGCGACACTAACAAGGTTCTCGTAACATCTTTTACAGAAACTTGATTTTACAAAATAACAAATATTCATGAACCCGAACAAACAAAGCTTGTTTCTCTAATTAGGCACTTTCAAATATAATGGCTTCTGTCTACACAGCTTAAAAGTTCTTGGAAGGTAAAACTATTTCTTTAGAGTAAAGCTTACCGAGTGGCTTTGGTTGGATTCCATAGTCTGGGCTGAGTTTGAAACAAGGCAAGCCGCCATACCACTTTTCTGTTAGAATATCCATGTAACCGTTCGATGAATACTTAGCTATCACAGCTGATATGCTGTCCTGAAACAAAAAGAACGAAAGTGATATTTAAAACCGAACACGGGTCACGGGTGTTGCAAAATGCAAATGTTATACAAGTGGACATATTTGTATATGTCTGAACAATCGGACCGCGCCCGAACGATTACAAAAAAAGGAAACAATAGCGTCACATCTGCGTCGATTTTTCTGTATAACAAAGCGTCAAAAATAAAGGGAAAATCTCAAAGCGTATCATGATGGCTCGAAACAAAAACTCTCTTTCCGTTGATTTATGTCACTGATTCTGATAATCCTCGGGGGTATATTGAAGAACGTCAAGATAAAATGACGTATAATCGGTTTAGCTGGAGCTACATGACACTCGACTATCGATCACACCATTAGGAGTTCGCGTGCGTCATCCATCAATCTTTCGTGCAAAGATCCGGCGTTGCCCGCATCACTCAGGGCTCCTAAATTCCTCCGGTTCATGTAAATCTACGCTAAATTTCTTCAGAGACGTTGCTTAGTCACACCCCGCCTAATTTAGGGCACATTAACTTTGTGTTATAATTTATCTACGTAGTGCAGAATATTATGTATTAATATGTCACTCTTCCTACCTTCAAAGGGAATCCTTTCGACATGCCGATAGCATACGCGTCTTCAGCGAGAGGATGATCACCAATACGTTGCAACTTGCAGCCGTGGTCAGTTGCCCGATAATAGTCCAAAACAGGAGAGTCAGCTATTAAAAGATCTAAAGTGCCATTTCTGCAACAAAAAAAAAGATAAATAATTTTAGATTTTTGTTGGTAAACGATTTGGATACCGACACTGCTCATAATGTTTTCAGGGGCAATTGAAATATTTACAAAGCAAATAAACGCCCGTCTCATGAACGCAAAGCGTTAACCTGTAAGCGAGCGGATCCCTGAAACACGGAGTGGAATAATAAATATAATGCCTGTCATAGCTATAAAAAGTACAATAAAAACAGATACTTTAAGAGTAATGTTAACTTAATCCGACGTCTGAATAAGGTACAAAATATCTAACAACAAAGTACCTCACGTGACACATTGCAACCACTCTCTGCTCTTAGTTGACAAAGTTGGGGGCTTTTCCGGTCTTAAAACGCGACCCTTTGTTTTGACTGGTGACAGTTTATAGCTTAATTGGTGAAATACGAAAGCGGGTACTAAATCTGACTATAAAACAAATGTACTAAAAGGTATTAAGTGGCGATCGGAGTCCTGTGGGCTTGAACATTTTACGAGATAATAAAATTCAAAGCGTTTTTTGAATCAAATTACCGAGTTCGCTATCGATATTCGGATTCCTTTCATTAAATGAAAATTAATGTTTCGCTTTGAGTTAAAAGCGATTTATTGAGCTAATTACTTCTGAAGGATTACAATGGAATTAATAATGAATCTTTAACTGATGCGGCTTGTTTCATATGCATTTCAGATTAATTGATGTTTGTCTGGTTCCACAATAGAGGGTTGAGGATTGACAATCTCATTGACCGCGTGCAATATTGATAGACAAAACTATACGTAGGTGTGCGGCGTCCTATATTGCATGTTTCAGAAAGGTGTGGTATACGTCCTCGGGAAAAAATTATGAACTGTCCCATACAAAACTCGAATTCCTACTTGACCCAAATGTATAGGACGGCTGATATCATTTTCGTGATAACGAGGTTGGTCCCATGGAGAAAGTAGTTCAGTTTGATGATTTGTACCACACCGTTAAATATGACCACACCTTTTTGGTATATGCTGTATAAATAGTTGAATATTAATAATTATAACTACAATATAAAAACGGTTTTTTACTTGATCATAGACGAGTAAAAGATAACCTTCAGAGGTGTACTAATACTAATTCGTACGGCAAACGTGGTAATTGTGGATTCTTCCCATTGTCCGTTTATTATAGCGCTCGCCCGCGTCCAGCTGCGGACATTAACATGTGACCAATTCTCATTAATTCTCAAATTATTCAACAGAGTGTCTACAATAAATTTAGACATTCGTTTTTCTGCTAGTTATTTAAGACCACTAGGCTGGCTTTCTTCAAAAATGTATCTAAAGATAACTTTAATAGTATCCAACAACTTTAAATACAAAGTTGATACTTCACCGTAATAAGTTTAAAGTAGCAACTCAGTAATTTTATTATGCTTATCTTATGCCGGAACTTATAACTTGAGTTAAGTTAAATTATAATTTAGAAGCCAGACGCACAAACTTTATTATAGCCGCCTGCGTCTATAGAAAAGGTTTGTATAATATCTTACCTGAGTCGCTGAATGCCTTCTTCAACATCTTGAAGGGCGTAACGACGCATTTGTTGCGCCAGCTGCGGATTATTTCGTTGAACAAAGTACTCAGACACCGACGACCTGGCCGTCCCCACTCGCAGAGACAGCCACTACAATATAATTAATACTATATGAAACTCTTCGGACACCCAACTACCACACGCATGCTAATTTACTTACATTACTTCGACCTTGGTAGTCATCAACCGCATTGTGAAAAAACAATCCCGCAATCAGAGCGGCTATATTGGCAGTGTAACTCGCAACGAATATCACAGAAAATCCACCCCAAACGTTTATCAGAAACTTATTAGGCCAACTCTTAGGGGCTTTGAATGCCACCAAATGTCCACATAAAAGTCCCCACATAACCCAGAGTGCACTGGAAATGCTAAAGTTCTTTGATCTTTGTCGTCCCCAAGGATTTAAACCAAAAGGTGAGAGCCATTCGTATATGGCCACAGCTATAGCAGTTACGTTTAGAGACGTAAATATTGCGATCCATAACTCTGGTGAAAATGGAAGAAGGAACGCAAGCAGCGGTATGTCTGGTCTTTGATTGGGGGCTGCTAGTATTGACACGCCACTGAAAAAGTAAGGTTGACTGTAGTCTATGACTTCTGCCCTAGCTGCGGAAACACTCAGAGCTGCAAATGACATATGAGCGGCTCCAGACACTAAATCCCCAATAATACCGTTCCATTTTTCAACGCTTTCATCTTGCTCAATATCAAAAAGGTATGGCGTTTCTTCTGCGTCCTCCTCCACTGATTTGTAACCGTTACGGTATTGTGAACGATAACTCTGGTAATTTATCGGGGCATATTCGCTTGCTACCGTTTTATATTCAAATATTCGGTGAAATGGTTTGATAAGTTTCCTGGATCCGTATAATCCGTCCTCTACAATATACAAATGAAAATCGAATTCTAGTTCTTGAGCTATATTTTCCAGAAGATCCATTGCAAGTCCGTAACAACAATGCGTTTCCATTTTAGTGAATACGGGTTTAGACGTGGGGAAGAAAAAATCATCTTGATCACTTTCCCTTTCCAATTCATTGAACGCGAGGGTTAGATTATCTCGGTCGGACGTTTGTGGTCGGTGACATAGAAGGCCCCGGAGACATTGGCCATCCTCGTCGAGCTCTCCTTCCATGACAAAAGGGGGAGCTAGTGCCGTGACGATGCGGAATATTGTGCGGGCACCGTCGGATTGTCCGTGAGCTACTAGTCTACCTCCAGGCCACACGATTGTATGGAGTCTCACGCTACGGCCTAGCACGCGTCCCACTTGTCTCCACATATTTTCCCCTTCAACTCCTGATGGTACTAAGTTTAAGAGAGCGAATGAAGCCGTTAGTGATCGCTCAGATTGCTCCATGCCTCCGGCAAGCGCCGCCGCTGCAGATATCCGCGTCTCTCTGTGAACAATATAAAATAATGACTTAAAGACATCATCATCTGCCTAGCCTTTTCCCAACTATGTTGGGGTCAGCTTACAGTCTAACCGGATGCAGCTGAATACCAGTATTTTACATGAAGCGACTGCCCATCTGACCAGGACAACCCAGTTACTGGGTAATACGATATGACTGGTTAATTAAAGACATAAAATTCATAAATTAAAATGCCTTCTTATTGAACTGCGCACTAAAGACTTATTTAACGATACTCGTGGAGACAGGTCAAATGAAGCTAGAGTTAAACTTTAATATCTTGACCTTTTAACATTCTAACTGTATTATATTGCTGAAAGGTTTAGTTGAAATTCCTCATGAAGAAATAGAGTTTTATTCTACAATTTTTTTTTAACAATAGTATTGGTATAGCCTACAAATTCTAATACTTAAAAAAAATATATAAAGAAAGAAAAATACGTTTACTTGTCACAGAAACACGTGCATACAAAAACAGAAAAATAAAACAAAATAGATCTACATAATATAATCACGAGCACAAAACAGAAATAGTCGACAGTTACACGTCATGACTCTGACAAAAAGGCTTCCATTCAGCATGATGCTGTGCTATAGGGGACCCTCAGCACAGCATACAAACTCACATACTACAGATGATGTTAGTAGGAGTAGGTATATACTTTAAAAATAAGCTTGCATTGGAACTTTATTCTCAAAGTATTCAAATAATACACCCAGTAAAATGCGCGGAGCATGAAGGATTTATTTTCGTGATCTGAAAAATCGACAAGACTTACCTATAAAACGGTGTCATTATGATACAGAATACTTTGAAACCGCCATGAATCGAAATCAAAACAACTCTGATAAAAATAATAAAAGATTTTATATCAGTGGACACAATTTCAGTAGAACAAACATTTTTCCAAAGATAAAATAATAAATTATTAAGCGCTGGATATGGCACACATACAAAATAAATAGAATATCATAGCTTTTATTAAAACTAGTAGGTAGTATCCAATTTCCTGTTACTGTGTGTAAATTTACAGGGATCATTAGTTGCATATCAGGGTTGACGGGAATAATATACGGGTTCTTTATAAATTGGATGAATCTTTTCATTGAGATTATTTAAAAACAAATAAACTTTGCTGTATTGCACAGATAGGTAATAGATTATAGTAGATACTCGTACGTTCTCGGTATTAAAAGTGTTTAGAAAATAATAATAATAATAATATTTATTTGGTATGAAATACACACAGAAAAACACAAGCATTACATAGAAGACTATTTAGATGCTAGTTTAGTTGAACTCTGGTACCCAAATTAAGATCTAACTTGTGTTAAGGGTACCAGGGCCCTCGCTCTTATTAACAACAATTTATTTATATTACCTTCTGAGCGGAACGTGTTCACGTGAGTGAGGTTGTACACATATAATTAACTGTTTGCATTGTAAAGAGATAAAAAGAATAAAAACAACTAAATTACAAAATTTCGTAAAAAGATAAATGTGTGAGTAAGTATGTGGTATGTAGGGATGTGTAATGTGACTGTGTGTGTGTAAGTGGTGTGTGTGTTGTGTGTACGTATAATTATGTGTGTAAGCGATGGGTGTACATGATTGAAGTGTATGATAATGTAGGGTAAAGGTTCCCATTACAGTGTTGATAATTTAAGCAGGTTCTCAGTTTCATCGTATGGTTTATTGAGAAGCCAGTTTGAGACCTTTCTTTTACATTCGAATTTGGTGAGTGGATAGATGATGCAATACTTATTTATTTTGTTACATATGTGACCTCCAATCACATTGTAGTGCCGTGCAGCCAGGGAGGTACGATACCGCTGGGTTTGACAAACTACGTATGAGCGGCGCTTTGTTGTTATAGCTTTGTCGTATTCAAGAGTGCTATGCTTTCTCAAAACGGTTCCCAGAACAAAAAGTTGCCTCACAGATAAAATTTGACAATCATCCATAAGCTGTACTGTCGGATACCTGAAAGGTTTAAAGGACATGACCTTAAGCACAGCCCTCTAAAGAAAAGATAGATCACAGGTGATTTTCTTAAACCAACAGTCACAAAATATTTTCCTTTAATACCCAGAGCTTCAACTTGAGCTTGGATATATGTTTTTATACATATATACAGAAGTAGTTAAGTAACAAAATTGTGTGGTTTTCGGCCCTCGGTCGAGGAAATGGGTGTGAACATGCAATATCCGCGTAGGCCCGCCGATACCCGCATTCGACCCGAGCCCGGCCCGCACCAAATGATAAAATAACACTACACGGGCTGATTCAATATTGTAATGTTCCATTTTAAATATAATTCTTTTTAAAATGGCCTACGCAGGAACGCTTTTTCACTGTAGGTACTTAGTATTTTTTAATTGGAAAACATTCAGATACGACTGTTACTGTAGGTACGGAATTTTAAGTTAAAAGCTATCGAAATTAGTCGTCTTTAATTTGTTTTGGAAAGTTCATTGATTTTAATATTGCGATGGAAATGATACTGTACACATAATTTTTCTACAACAGTTGGTGTACAACAATTACTCTCTTCTGCGAAATAAGCGACCAGCCGCTCATACATGCCATGATTTGTAATTGACGTCACTCATTTTGACGCTTCTCTGACGCATCACAATTCCCCGACATAAATTTACGTACATATTATCTATTATCACCTAAAAGTTATTAAAAATGGTAAATAACAATCGAAATAAATTAAAATTATGTAGCAATTCTATCGCTGACAAGGGCTACATGCTTTGCCTAAAATATTATCAACGCTAAACGGCCGCCGCCAAAGGCTGTTGAAAGTTTCACTCATCTCTAATCCGGAATTTAGACTCAGGGCAGACGTCCCTGCGATGTCTACCCAGCCAGCCGGCTCAAAACACTGGCTTTGGGATTCTCTCCAAAGCCAAAGCAAGAGATGACTACCAACCATTATTATTCCTTGTGCGTAAAACCAAAGGGATTTTCCGTAACACGCCAAAGAACTTTGTTTCGGAAAAAGTTAAAATTAAAGTCATTATTTATAAACTAAAACTTTCCTCACTCAACATTGTGCAAATATTTGAGGCTGATCAACGCTGCCTTTTTTCGACTTTTGCTGAAAAGCAGATTGTAAAATAGTAAAATTTTATTGAATCGAACAAATGAACGCCGGTTAGCACTCTTCAAAAATAACAAGAGAAGGTTAGGTTGTGAAGACGTCTAGGAAAAATGAAAATGATTGCGCAGAAGGAAGCATTGTAATGGCCGTTAAGCCGGGAGTGCGTAAAACTGTATTCACCAGCGACCTGACCTATTTAGCTGTCCTAATTTCTGAATGAACTAAAAAGGGAACTATCTGCGTCAAGTCACGTCAATAGATGGCGATCATTTCGTCGAGTCAGCCTGCACAGCCTGGCCGTCTGCCAAAACTTGCTGCCGTGCAGTTCCGACCGATTTATGATAATGTGATCGAGTTGGATTATACCCAAAAAATATTACGATATACTTACTGTGTATCTTAAATGTCTAATTCAATCGTGTTAATTTTAAATGGCTGGTTAGAAAAATGGAAAGGTCAGATTTTATTTTTGAATTACGTAGTCATGTTGACATTAGGTACGTAGGCTAGGTATGCTTAGCCACTTCCTCAATTTTAAGTTATTGCCGTTATAGCAATCCAAAAGTATTACCGCAAAGTAGACGGATTACCCTTAACAGCTGCGCTGCTGTCCAGCAACACTAATTAATAAAACGGTTGTGCGCAGTCTAATTATTTTGTTAATTCCGTATTTGAAGCATTTAATTAAACGAATTGGTGTTCCGGACTGTTTCCATTTTCATAAAAAATACTCTTATTTTAATAACATTGTATCACAAACATCAAGGCAAATTACTTTCTCTAAATCCAAAGTTCCTAACAGAAAAGGAATGTTTTATGAGTTCAGGGATTTTAATATTACCTAGGTAGACGGAATGCGAGCTATTTAGCTTCAAATTAGAAGAAAGTACGAACTAATTTAAGCGCCAATGAATGAAGGCAACGCTATTAGTCACTTGTCGTAGTCAAAGAGCAAACTATCTCAGGAGCTGTCCTTTATTTTCTAAAGTTCTAAAGTAACCCGGTGATTTCACATGGAGAAAGAAAGCAAAACTTACTGCTAAAACATCCATTTTTTACTAGATGCTGCCTGGTCAGAAAACAATACTAACGATGGAAAAGTTGTAAAAGTCTCTTTGAAATGTACGCCGGAAAGTTTTAAATAAAAAACTTACTTTCAGTCTTGTTTGCTAGTTCTTAAGTAATTTCAGAAAAGAGTTGTAATTTCTATATTTAATATACGAAATTGTATTTATGTAATACCTACACGATATAGGTATTCGTAACTACATGTAAGGTAAATATGAATACGAGGGGCTTGTGGCTAAATAATGACAGTCGCACGGGTCGATGGATCACTTGCCGCGATTAGGCCGTGGATGAGTGACCATCTTTACATACGAAGTCCCCTCCGTGTTTCAGAAAACACGTTAAGCCGATGGTCCTGGCTTTTATTCGTGGATCTTTGACAGTCGTTACGGGTCGTCAGAAGCCCAAAAGTCTGACAACCAGTCTTACCAAGGGGTATCGTAATTATTACCCTAGTAACTGGGTTGTGGAGGTCAGATGTTGGAGCTCGTATTACCCCAGTAACTAGATTGTGGAGGCTAGACAGTCGCTCCATGTAAAATACTGGTATTTAGCTGCATCCGGTTAGTCTGGAAGCCGACCCCAACAGTTGCGAAAAGGCTAGGCTGATTGATTGCTGTAATGTAAATATGAATACAATGTTCAGGGCTGGTCTAAGCTAACAAAATCTTGATACTTTATTCCTATACCTAAAAATGGTTTATAATTCATATCCAAGTTCAAATAAAACGTTCACAGACGGGTGTTTCAAGATGAACAAGATAATAAACGCTCAAAATGGCGGTGATATTCTGAACAAAAAGTCTCATCAGTATCATAGCCCGCTCATGAGTTACAGAAACGAGAGAATTGATTCGATACAAGGTTCATTTATCATTTGGTAGATCCTAAGCATTTACACGCTTCTTCAGGATACATTACGGCAATCCCTGAATAGGGTTAAGATTGGATGCCGATCACGTATTTTATTGAATAACGTTTCTCGGAACGTGTGGCTTCCTATACCACTATTAGGGGGTCAAGAGCGGGGGTCCTTGAAAGTCTCACCTAGATATATGACCTCTATTTTGTCAATACTTGTAGATGTGTTTTGTTTTAGATATGAAAGCAAGATTAGTGTTCAATTAGTCTTATTTTTAACCGACTTGAAAAAAGGTGGTTTTAATCAATTTGGTTGTATTTTTTGTGTTTGTTACCTCCGAACTCCGTCATTTATGTCACCGTTACAAAGCAAGCAAGAGAAAGTATACAAATGTGGGGTAGGTTCCACAGTTAAAAAGTAAAAACTTTAATATAAAAAACAGGACAAGAATAAAACCGTTTAAAAAAATAACCGACTTCCAAAAAAAAACACTACAAAGTGAAAAATTACTTAAAATTTGAAAGTCGGTGGCCAAAAAAAACGAAAGACACCAACTTCTGAAATTAAAGTCTTCTTTTGCGTTTTTTTGGAAGTTGGTTGTTTTTTATTAGAAACAAAAGTTGAATACAAAATTAATTCTATATCTGAAACGGAGACTTTTCAATAACGCATATCGTCATATAACCGCCTACTAGAAGCCGTCTGTAAGTAAGCGCTCAAGGTTTCACTTTATATATTTTTTGTCTATTTTGGTGTATTTTTCTTATGAACCAAGTGTTCTATAATCTTTAGTAGGTACCCTATATAAACAGATACGTATTACCAACGGAAGCGAATAAGATTTAATTGCACACTTATATCGTTTGTGAGTAATAGGTATGGGTGTTGGGATCTGACCCTTGAAGATAAAGTAATCCTAACGTCTTCCTTACCAATAACAAACGGGACGTGCTGATAGTTTATATTAGAAAGGCGAGTGGGTTCAGTGAGTTAAGCTTATGCCCCGTAATAAAAACAAGGGTGAAAATGAATTTAGGTAATATCACCACTAAAAATATTCAAATTTACCAACATACCTACTCCTAAATTGTTTCATAATAGTGACTATTATTTAATATTTATGGTCAATATGTGCGTAGATGGTTTGAAAAGATACATGTTCCTACTTCACTAGCACTGATTTCATAAACTGTGCTTTAAAACAGCTTGTTTATTTTTTAACCGACTTCAAAAAAAAAGGAGGAGGTTCTCAATTCGACGGTATGTTTTTTTTTTGTGTTTGTTACGCGATTACTCCGCCAATTATGGACCGATTTTCAAAATTATTTTTTTGTTTAAAGGGGTATACTCCTATGGTGGTCCCATTGTCAGCAAATTGGAATCTGATGAGAGGATCCCATGGAAATCGAAGGAAACCCTCAAATTTTATTGGCAAACCTATAGCGATTTGGATATTTTTTTGAGTAACTTGTGCATTTGCTCTCGGAAATCATCATTTGGTAAAGTGGAGCTGATGATGAAGACTACAGACGGCCATCAGAACTAATCAATGATAAATATTTCACGGGTTGCGATTCGATTACTTTAATATGGTTGTTAAGCAATTTATGCTCGTCACAATGCGTGTGGTGGTGGAGTGGAGTTCTCCAGGTTCTTACCAGGAGAACTCCTCAACAATTATGGTCCCAGCATCGGGAAAAGCAATATTTTGTAAAAGGTGATGAGCAGTTAACGTTAGGCTATTGTAACTTAGATAAATTACAAACTTTCTCACTAAAAAGTGAAAAATAAAAACTTTTTTACAAAAATAACAACCGACTTCCAAAAAAAACTACAAAGTGATAAATAACTTTTATTTCGGAGGTCGGTGTCTAAATCTATTCAATAGGTTCCGTCGCTTACACTGCCCCTCCTTAGTGCTGCTGGCGCAGCACTAGCTTATTCTAAGGAGACCTTAGCGACGCGTGCCACAGATCGTTTAATGGTACTTAACTGCGTTCGAACTTGTATCACTCGCACTCTGCCGTCCTTTCCAGGAAAAACCTCCTCTATGAAGCCTCGTGGCCACACGTTACGTGGCGCATCAGGGTCGGCAATAAACACTAAGTCTCCGACCTGAAGAGGCTTGCCTCCATCTTCGGTCCACTTTTGTCGTGGTATCATAGTAGGCAGTACTTCGGTGACCCATCGTTACCAAAAAATATCGGACAATCGTTGTGCTACCCGCCACTGTCGACGCCGGTACAGGTCCGAATCTTGAAAGCTGCCTAGCTGCGGTGAAGTAGAAGAGGAGCCGAGCAAAAAATGGTTAGGCGTCAGAGACTCTTTACTTGTAACGTCTACCGAGACGTTGCTTAGTGGACGGCCATTCACCATGGCTTCTACCTCAGCCAGTAGAGTGTTCAGCACCTCCTCTTTAGGCGCTCTTTCTTTGAGGACTACTTCCAGTGCAACTTTTACACTTCGAATTAAGCGCTCCCATGACCCACCCCAGTGCGGGCTAGCCGGTGGTATGAAGGTCCATCGAGTGCCGTGAATACCTGCGGTGGTTTGCAGAAGCTGCTCATCAAGTTCCATAGCTGACTTCTTGAGTTCTGCGTCTGCACCTCTCAAATTAGTCCCGTTATCGGAATATAAATGACCAGGCCATCCGCGCCTCGAAGCCATCCTTCGAAGCGCCATAATCAGCGAATCGGTACTGAGCGACGACACTATCTCTATTTTTGCCCTAACAGTGAGGCAGGTGAAGAAGACCCCGTACCTTTTCTCTGTACGTCTGCCAACTGTAACGTCCATGGAGACACCGACTTCAGAAATAAAACTTATTTATCACTTTGTAGTTTTTTTTTTGGAAGTCGGTTCTGGTTTTGTAAAAAAGTTTTTTGTTTACATAGTTAGCGTTGGCAGAATCAAATTGTTAACAGTGTTTAATAACTAGCCTTTGAACTTTTAACTAGCGACCCGTGCCGGCTTCGCGTTGGCGTAATTTAATAATGTCATTACATTTAGAAAATCGAACGTGAAAATGTAATTGTTTATTCTTGGTTTCCCGATAAATCTGTCACTCAGTTCCACAAATCGACGAATCTTCTCATTCTAGATTGAATGCGACGGTACCTAACGAAATCATTTCGAAGGAGTTTACGTCATTCGGTTTGCACTCGAATCACGTAAAGCTAAATTAGAACCAATTTCTTCTATTCTGTTTCGAAGAATTGGGTTAAGGTGGAGGTATAGGTACTTTTTTACCGGTTTTGTACCTAATACAAATGAGGAATTTGTAAGTATGTTTACTTCGTGTGAGAAACAATTGTGCACAGAGATGCCTGTATCGCTGAGTGGTTGTGAGTTCGAACCCAGACAGGCACTTTACTTTGTGTTTTTAATTTCATGACCACTGCTCTCAAAACGGTGGAGAAAAACGTCTTCGAACCAAAAATTCGAAGATATGTGACATCTACCAGCCCGCACTGGGCACACGTGGTGAATTATAGCCCACTCCCTCTGATAGAGGGAGGCTTGTGTCCCAGCAATGGGAACATTATAGGCTGATTATGCTATGCCTGTATCAATAGTACCTCACATATTACAGTTTTTGTTTTGAATGTTGGGCAAATACCGTCATTGATAGGGGCGTGTACGCTTGCCAAGAAGTTAACTTCGCAACACTTCAAAAAGTAAGTAATCATTTATTCCAAGCGTCTGTAACTTCAAATTAATAAACAGACTGAAACTGGTAGATGAAGTGACAGTCAAGAACTAACTGAATAGGGTAATCTAAAGTTCCAAGCTCAGAAACTTCCAAGTTCATTGATAAATGAAGTGGGAAGGCACGAATAAAATATTGTATCCCATTGATTTTCTGAGTGGCCTTCCCTAGACCCGAAGAGACATGTTTGTGAAATTGCTGTAACTCTCTGACCTCAGCACATATTGGAAACAGGGGAGCTTGTGGGAACGACGACACTTCAAACGTGTTTGCAGTTTCATATGTTTTTCTTTAGCATTGAAATATGAAGGCTACTGATACGACCTGAACGTGACATGTCACGCGCTGCTATTTTGTTTTTACGCGTTTTTCACACGCTACGTGTACCGTGTAGCGTGAACTTGGATAACATTTTTCGTGCGTACCTGACTACCTGCATAAATTTTTCATTATACTCGTAAATATAAATGGTTGATATATTCGTTATTTGAGCTTGTCTGTTTTCTAGGAAATTGTTATTGTTTAAAACAAAATTTAAAAAACGGGAAATGGAGGAAAATACTGTTATCAAGCAAGCTAATTAAAATTTCTCAAAAGAAGCACGTGTAGTACCGTCTGACATCCTGCTTCCTATCTAAATTATCAGGGACCCCTGAGGCCATTATAGGTCACAAACTAAAACCAGATTAAAATGAATTAGGTGTGTTTGAAACTATTGCTTTTGACTTTGATAGCTACATTAAAACGTTGTAGATTTTTAGACCATTTTATATTTTGTTAGTACTTGTTGACAGGCCTACACCGTAATTTGAAAACATTGTAAAATCCAATTATTTTTAAAAAAGTAACCGTGGAGGTTCTTGCCGGCTCTTCCCCATATGAAACGAACAATTGGAACCGTGCATCTAGTTCTGACGTTTCATAAGTGCCCATGTAGGTTTATGTGAAATGAACATATTTGGATTTTGATTTTGCATGAATTTTGGGTTCTAAAGGTCAAGCTAGTGTTGAGGTCGGTGATATGTTAATTGAAATGGACACAAAAATGTGTTTGACCCGAGTAGCTATACGGATACACGACTAAGGTACTATAAACTCTATGAGGTATCTACGCAATTTGGTGGTGGTAACACCCTCGTCAGTGTCAGGAGGTAATGCGGCGCAACGCGACGGACCGCACAACGAAGCAATAAATAAACTTACTATCAACTCCGCATTTAATTGTCTTAATACTTTTTTTTACCCTCTCTAAATAAATAAATTCTGCGAAAAGATGAATAGATTCTCTTTAATCGGAACTTTATAAAATAAGTGAATGGAGCTGGCGGTAAGCTCGGCTAAAACAAAATAAAAGTAAAAAGATTGGATTATGCCAAGATTTTTTCCGAGCGTATTTCAAGCGTATCCTAACCTATTCCGGAGCTAGTGCTCCCGTTTGGCATCAAGTGGAATGCGGTCAACTCCAGTCTATTGAAAAAAAAAAAACAAGTGAGCTTTACATATAGCCAGCCTTAATTTTCTTTTTTTTATATGATATGTTTTGATTAGTGTTACTATTGTTTTTTTTATTAGAATTCTGATGAACTTGATTGAAAAATATCTAAATATGTTTTGATTACATATCTTCTAGTTTTTTATTTGGATTCTATTAAAATTGATTGAAATCTTATAAAAGCTCCGTAATACTAAATCTCGTACATATAGCATCATAAAGATTGGGTTGCCTAGCTTCCTATTTTTGGAAAACCCTGTTATTGGGATACGATTTATTTGATTGAACCTGTGAGTTACTGGAGATACTCCAGCAAAATAATCAGGTAATAGTGTTTAGTTCTTTGGTGTATCTTCTGAACTATAAGAAAAACCATTTTAAATTGCGCCAAGGATTTTAGTTGTATTCGAAGACATGTGACATCTAACAACCCGCACTGGGCCCGCGTGGTGGATTACGGCCCACTTCCTCTCACCAAGAGGCGGCCTGTGTCCCAGAAGTGGGAACATTATAGGCTGAGTATGCATATTATGCAAGGATTTTGGTCTAAGCTAACAATAAGGAAACTGAATCATCGCACAACAAGCCACTCACGCTGCGACTAAACGATTTAAAATCTAAACTCACACTACGGAAGCGTAGAACATCCATGTAACAATGCCAAGAATCGGATTACTTTACACGAAACGAATGGTGGAGGTTACTGCGGGTGACCAACGATGTCTAGTAGATAAGACTTTATGAACCGTAATGCGGCCACCGATATAAACCCACGAGCTGCTCTTTAAGATAGAGACACTATAAAAGTAATCTCGCCTCGTTCTTATACCCGCTAGTCAATTTGCTTTTATGGTGATGTTCCGCGCTTGTTACCCTTCTATTATCATTCCTAGCTTAAATGTCTCTATACTTAATAACTGTAAAATGTCTTAATTGTTTTCCTTAACCACGTTTTACTCCCACGGTAATGAATTCTAATTTTATTTACATTTACGTTCAGCACTAATTTGCTCTCTGTTAATGTTTAACGGTTAATTAAGTCGTTGTTTAAGTTTATTGATCGAGCATTAAGTTAGTACACAACAGTTTGCGTCGTTAGCGTGTCAATTATAGTATCGATTCAATTATCTACTTTAACTGTTGGCAACTTATTGCAGACAACACATTATTTTCAGTGTCGGTCCTAAAATCAAGGGCGCTGTTGTAATATTTCATGATCACCCTCATAATTGCGAGCACAAAAGAATCGACATCCATAAATTTGCGGTTCACAACCTTTGGCTTGAATGTTATCAAAATTAATATTTTAATAAGGCGCCGGCAATAGGCAGGATCCGTCATGGTGTGAGCAGCAATCACTCACCGCCGCCGCTGCTCCCGACATCCTCAAGGTTCTTTCTCAACTTAAATCGAGGTCATCAGCAGCTTTATAACTTAGCGCAAAGTTCAGCACTTGACAAAAGATATTTCTGCTGAATAATTTCGGCACCATTATCTATTTTATTGGACGCCGATGAAAATTTTCAGTTTTTAATAGTCATTATTTAAAATTGGTTCTCGGGACGGGTTATATTTATACGTGGTAGTAATATTCGCTTTATTATTAAAGTAAAATTAAAACGACGCAGTAAAGTATTTAGTATTTAAAAGAGTATTAAGTTTAGTTTCAATGGATGCAAAGCAGTGGCACTGCATCCTTTGGAATTGAACGTATCAGTAGCCCGTCATATATAGCAAAAATCGAATAATTATTTGTAAAATAAATAATTGATTCTCAAAACAACTAACTGCTTCAACATAAAACGGCTTACAGGGTTATTACTCTGGGCAACTCAGGGCATTGAGCCTATGCTACATAAGTACCTAAATAGTGACGATTTCCTAGTTTTCTTTCAACTTCAACTTAGATTACCTTACAAATTCCGTAGAGAAGTCAGCGGCAGCATCGCTCGGTTCTTCCCAGCAGGACGCGGTGGCATCGCTCAAAAACTGCGCCTGAGCAGACCACGCGTCACAAGCACGTAGCACACGCCTAAGTGCACCAACTGTCATTCGCACTGCTGCACGTATAAACGCCCGATCTATACATAATACAAACTTTTCTTTAAAAACATTTATATAAAGTTGTGGCTACATATAGTCATACAGACAAAAAAATTTACTGTTTGCCAAATTAACTACCACCTTAAATTGTACGTATATTCAAATGGCAACTGTCACTCTTTGTCAGTTGTATGAAATGGCTACAACACGGAAAACTTACCTACTGTATCACTGGGTTTCTGATCGCCTGTTCAGTCATAGTCGTTTGACGAACCTCGTGTCGGTCATAGAAGCTTGGTTTACATTAGGTGATATGGGTTGTAATAATTTTGTTTAACCAATCACAAAACGTAAAATTAGACTGCAGAAACATTTTCACCGAACATTGAACTCTGTTTCTATGTTGATCCTTAAATCAACTTTCAGAAACGGAGGTCAATGTTCGCTGATAACGTGTAAGTAAAAGATGGCAGACAGAACTTTCACGCTCGACTCAGTCCACGAATCACAGTGGTCCACAACAAGAACACGACACAATCGCATCCCAATAACGTCACGTATTGTCAAGCTTTCACACTAAGCCTTTTATGTAGTGTCCTTTGTATAAACCTACATTAATCTAGCTAGAGGATCATTCGATTGAGTCCGCTATAGCTTTTGGAGCACAAAACTTTGATCGTATCAATCTAAAGTTAAATCTGGCTGGAAATGGAACACAGAATACCATGTTGATTCAAGGAATTATTGGATTGTTCATTTTTTTTTTTATATAAACTTTGAGAAAACTTTTTGATTAGCAATTAATTTTAAAGCAATCTTAAAATGCTGTTATTTTATGAATAGAATATAGATATCTGTTAATTTAATTGTTTGGCGGGTCGCCACTCACCTATTTTCACTGGCTGTGGATGCAGAGCCAATAGTCCGACAGGAAGGCTTTTGAAGATCACAGTTATGTTATCTTTAATGTTTTGTCTTTCTTTCTCTAATACTTCATCCTTCTTCAAATGTCTGTCACTTCTTTTTTCAGTTTTGTCTTTAAAATTATGCACTGAAGACGCATGCACCTTGGGATTCATTATGAAATCTCTAATATCACTTGATAAATCTATTCTATCATTTATTCTTCTAATATCATCATTGCTATTTATATCATCTCGTCCCAATTTTAAATTTTTAGCTACATTCACATCTTCTACATCTATGCTATTTACATATTTATTAAAAGATTCATTTTTCATTTCCCTATAACTATTACGTCTACTATTATTTCTATTATGAAAGGGCATTCCCTTCGCAATTGAATTGTTTTCGATTTTAGAAGTTTCAACGCCTTTGTTATTTACATTATAATTTCTCATACTTCCCGAACTAATATTGCGATTACTAACATACGATTTACTAAAATTTAAATATAATAATTTGTTGTTTACACTGTGTGCTTCTGAAATATTTATATTTCGATTTAAACGACGAAATTTTGGATTATTAGAACTATTTTTTACATAAAATTCATCACTGACAAAACTTTTTTCTACGATTTTATCAGTTTTCATCAAAGTGTCGGGGTCTTTTTGATCTTCTATTGTATTATTGTCAGCATCGCCTCGTTTGCTGCGGTAAAAGCGTTCGTATACTAGAGCTTCATCATTTTCCCTTAAGCTGTCTAAATCTTGACCATTATCTTCGGTATAAAGGGTTCTGTTACTTATATTGTGGAAGATATCAACATCTTTTGAAGCATCTAGCCAGAGCCAGAAAAAGTTTCCTTCGAGCATGTTAAGTCGCTTGGCCTCATCCATAACGAGCTTAGCGTAATTGACATCACATATCAAGACAACGACGCCTCGGGTCAACCTTGATATCTCAGCTAGCCGCCTGCACACACAAAATAAATTGGAGTACCTACTATTGTTGCTCACGCTGTCGTAACACAACCAATAAAGTTTTATTGTTGTTCGATAGCTAGTAGTTACAAGCTTCAAATCCATAACAATTCAAAATGTTCACAACAAAATTGGAAATAAATTCAATTACCTGAACAGAACGTGGCGAGAAAACTTTTTTGGAAGCGATAGCCATTTCGGATCTAAAGGCGGAGCAGTTATTATTGAAGACAAGTCTTTCCGTAGGGATAGCGTGGTATAAATATCTTCTTCTGCCAGCAAAGTAAAGGAGTGCCAGTGGGTGTGCAGCAATGTTGCTCTGGAAATAAAAGAAAAACCTATGAAGTTTCATAATATTCCATAAAAGTCTATGTTACATTAAAACTTAGAAAGAATTTTACCTGAGTGCGTGTAAAGTTTCTCGAGCAGTGATTTCCAGTCGAATCTCTAGTGGAAGCAATTCCTGTGAAGAAAACAAACTTTCATAAGTATACACAAGATGCTGCATTACAATATTAATTCAGTTAATATATATATCCGCACCCCAACCCTCATCATACTCAATTTTGTACATATCATGTCGTCAGGATCTGACCATAATTAGTTTTTATTTGAGTGGTAATATCCTAATCATGTCGCGCTTTTTGAGGTTGTTATTAGTTTACGTCGAGTCGTAATCGGCACGAAAGTGGGTAATAAATGGCCATAATTTACCGCGACACCCGTCCTGCGTTCGCGGCTCGAATGCGGGATATTGCGGAGAATATCTCACCTCTCTCATAAAAGTTTTCCTACAGAACGACGGAGAATATATGTCCGCACATCAGGAATATTATGCACCTCATAAAAATCTGATTTGCTCCACATGTGACAAACTCGGGCGTATCTTTATCTGTATTTTAAGACACTCCCGCGTTTTATTATTTCACGCATTGTTTGTTCTTTTTCGGAATGAATGTAGGTCTACCTATTTAAATAATAACAACAAGAGAATTTTCTCTAAAGAAAGCAACGTATTGCACCTGGTTTGAATAGATTACCTTGTATAGATGTAGTAGATGTACTTAGTATAGGATTAGAACGTCGCAGAATATTTGTGTAGAACGTCGCAGAGTATACATAGATATTTTAAGCAATTGATATGCTCCAAAAGTCTCTTTAATTAATTTGTCTGTACCCACCTCTGAATACCTATCATTGTATACTAAAAACTCAAGGCTACTTGTGAAAACCATCCACATCACAGTAATAATAAGAATCCAATTAATTCTGCCTAGGTATCCGATTTAAGTAACTGTATTACTGCGTAATAATGAAACATCCCATTATACCTAGCTGGTATTAGACCTAGGACTTGCCTGTTGTAAGTCACATTAAAAGTTAGTCACTAAGGTGATATGGGCATTCCTGACCTCGCTCCGTGAGAGAATAACTGAATTCCGCAAGCTCGAAACGTCAACTTCAGGGGGAACTCTGCATAAACCCACGTTCACACACAGCTTAAACGACGGTGGTGAACTAATTTGCGTACGCTGTCAGAGCATTTTAAACACTAACTTTAAATTTGCAAGTCACATTCTCTCACAATTGCGAATGAACAATATTTCCTGAAGCCAACAACGGTAATATGCGATTTTGCATTTGGTTATGAGAAAATCATAGAGAATATTTTTGTTAAGACAAAAGAACTTTTGTTGTGCTTGTAAACGCATTGTTGAAAAACGCAGGTTCAAATGTATAAAAAAATTGTAGACGCGATTTATTTGCGCGTAACAGAACGGTTCCCTTACACGCAAAAGGTGGTCCCGACAAAATTGAGATAGAGAGATTTATGTTGAAAATTAAGGTTCATTTGAGAAACCCCGGCTGTTCCCTAGGAGTTCAAAGAAAAGGTAAGGAGAGAGATATCTAATAATGTCATCAGCATATCCTATAAATAATGTCGGAACGTGTCGCGCGCACCGTCAGTTGGTGCGGTCGTCACGTAGACGCATTATTTCACTGGCTCGTTGGCTATTCCCGACTTTATCATAGCAAGGACGATTAATAGCTCTGCATAAATGGAACCGTTGGCAGTCTACCTAGCCGACGATACCCTCGACAACCCATTGTTTTTTTCATGATACAACCGTATACACCTAATTTTTGTTTTTATTGCGTGTTATTTATCTTGAATTCAGTCCTACGTCAGTTTCAGACAGAGCGAAAGGATTTATTATGTGATTCCATATAAACCAAGTCGAGTAATGGCATCGTAAACTTTTGATAATAGGGGTCGACTATCATCGATATTCTCTTCGCCTACAGTTCACGTTGAACATAATTTATGGTTTCAGAAAGGTTGGCTTTAAAAACATCGAGAGACACAAAATATATTTTTAAATATTCATTAATTTTTTTAAATGTCATTTTACCTCCAATTTTTTGTCACATTTAAACTACATTTTATTTAAATAATTAAAAAAGCTCGTAAAATAATAATAGTACAAGTATATAAAAAGGAGGAGAATAATCAAAATGCATAAAAAAATATTGTCCGCATCGCTGTCAATAGGAAACGTGCCCAAAAGACTGGCAGCATTGCCATACAACGTGGCAATGCTGGCAGCCTTTTTCTGCCAGCTTGATTCTTTAGCCAAAAAATAGGCCAGACCTCGGGTCACGTAAAGAGTCGCCATTTCATTCATTAAAACAAATTCTAATTCTCAAAAAAGAGCTCCTACACCACCACCATTATTTACTCACAAAACATTTTCCTCATCAGCAAAGCCTGTTAGAAGTCTTAAAGCTGATAAAGTATATTCCATTTCTCAGTTTAAATAAGAAGGCACTGAACATAGAGGCACGTTTGCCATCAACTGTCACACGTCACTGCCATCGCGGTTTAAAAGATAGAACACTTTGGCCAGGACAGTCTACTTTTATTTTATGGCTTTTGATGTTAAGAAAAGAAAGAAAAACCAATTTTCATATAATTACGTAGGTTTATACAAGTGGTACATTGAAGGTATAATATAGAGAAAATGTACCTACTTGGATAATTAATATAACTTGACTTGTAAACCTCTCCTTTATGAGGTTTCAAACTAAGTACACTGATGTAAGAATATTTCCATACAAATTATGAGCGATATATTGATGTGTTTGGCCAAGAACCAAAAATTTTAAGACATGTGCCATCTACCAACCCGCACTGGACTCGCGTAGTAGATTATAGCCCACTACCTCTCGAAGAGAGGAGGCTTGTGTCCCAGCAGGGAACAGTATTGCTGTGTTATAACGTGATGTGAATTCAGCTTTTTGGGTTAGAAATCGGTAATAATGATACTAGCCGGTCATACCAACTTTGTTTGTTTAGTGGAAACTGATAGAACCGCCAAATACGTCCCAGCGGATTTTAATGGCTTTACCAGCAGTGGAACATTGTTCGGTAAGTAGTATTTACGATACTAATAACTAATTCCCTCTTGAAGAGAGGCAATTACAGAAGTACCCCTCCGGGCAATATATTGTTGTGAGGGCGCAAAATGTTAACAAATGACTGAAGCCAACACTCCCTTTATCTTCATAATCCCATTATAAAAAATACAATTTAAAGGTTTCCTGTCTGTCGTGGAAAATGTGATGGATCTTGTAACAAACATCAAAGTACTGTTTGAAGTAAAAAAATAGGTAAGAACGAGAAGAAATATTCTGGAATTTCCAGAATGTTTTCCTCAGGATATTATGATCCCGTCACACTTTTACAAAATATTGTTTGAACACTACGTAAGAAGCAATGAAGTGGGCTCCCTATACAGTTTCTATAACAGTAAGATTCACTATTCACTATGATCATTCTTCCACCACTCGAATTTTATACTGATGAGGGATAATAAAAAGGTAAGCATTTGTAGGGAAAATGCAAGACGAAGCTGTACTTAAAAGTTAACTTTTGACAGTTCATTTGTGTAAAGTGAGGTAAAGAAGAAACTTTTCTCGTCCTGGCCAGGTGGCCATGGATATAGATCAGTAGTATAATTAATTATTAAGTACAATTCTTGGACCTCATATCACGATATGAGGTCCAAGAATTGTACTTAATTTAAGGGCGAATTTCACTAGTAAAATTGAACACGATCAGCACAATGCGTTTAAAAGCTGCCTGTGTC
This sequence comes from Gortyna flavago, assembly GCA_963669345.1. Lineage (NCBI taxonomy): Eukaryota > Metazoa > Arthropoda > Insecta > Lepidoptera > Noctuidae > Gortyna > Gortyna flavago. The sequence goes on from OY770131.1 coordinate 8,562,956, forward strand.
ATAATTGTTGAGGAATATTGACACTTACAGCTCTCGAATGCGGTTTAAATGTGCTCATTGCATAAAATTTTAACCGTGATTATTGTTCTGACGGGCCCCTTCACAGAAGCTGACATCTCTTTGAGGCGCTCATGGAATACATATGCGCCGTGCGGCACGGGCCTGGTCCTGATCGGACGGTGAGCTACCAATTACTCTCCGTCCACAGGCCCGCGCCTACGATGGCTGGGAGTCGTCACGCGTCTCCCGCGGCGGCTGGGACGTGAGACGTGAGTTGACTGCCTCCCACTCCTTCTCGCCCCTTACCATGGTTTGAACCAGAGCCGGACGCGAGAGGTCGCCGACGCTGCCGATCGCCTCTACGAGACCACTGCAATGCTCCGCCCAAGCGGGGCAGACCTCCACCGTATGCTCCACCGTGTCCTCTGGACGATCCTCGCAATAGTTTTTTAATGTACTTACGTTGGCGATGGCATAGGAGAGGTGTACGTGAGAGGGCGAGGCGCGCAGCACGGGGACTCCTGCGCGGACTGCCGCTGTCACCACCGCTGCGGCCGCGCTGCCCCCGCCGCAGACCAGCAGTGCTGCCACCCGCCGCCCGTCGAGTGCCGAACACGTTCGCTCCAGCACTCGAACACCGAACCTGAAAATAATGGTACAGGTTAACAAGAAAAGTGGTGGTTCTTGGCATTCTCTTCCCAGACGAAACCCTCAGTTTTCGTCTATTTTGAAACCTTTAAACTTTTCATTGAGATCCGAATTTTAAATATGCGTTTTTGGTTTAAAGCCTCCTGGGAATTATTTAATATAACCAAATATAAGTGTTTAATTAAACATAAAATGTATACAGGGAACTTGTAAAATTGACGGGTCGTCAGATTATCGCCTGTCGGTTTTATTAAATAATCTTATTCGGTAAAAGTTTACAACTATTAGATGTTAGTAATTTCATCGATGACTAAACGACTCTTCGGTTCACCAGCATATCACTTATCTTCTAGTGATATGCTGGTGAACCGAAGAGTCGTTTTTTTTTTCGTCGTTCGATATCTTCTAAAGCAAAAATATAAAAACAGGCTTACAAATACCTAGACTCAAATTCGATTGAGCAAGAAAAAAACCCGTTCAGTTCTGATTACAAAATTCATTTGAATGTGCAGATAAACTATTCATTAATTATATTTAATTTTAATAAAAATAGAGAAATGCTTGTTACGATTAAAATTTCAGAAATCATTCGAATATTCAATTATTTTATCGATACCAAATTGTATGAATAACTTGACACAACAGTTCGCAGAATTCGAAGCTTTGGCCACTTTGGCGTTACAAAAGAAGAATCAATGGCTTAAATAAAAATACTTGAGTTCGTGCTTCTGCTATGAAGGGTAAAATATCGTGTTACGAGTAAAAAAGTATTTACCCACTAGAATGGAACATTTGTTTAGACACTGTATCATAAATTTTACGTTTTATCATAATATTAATCTAAATGACTCATGTTATACAAAAGCCAAAATAACCACAGATAAACCTAGAAAGTTCACTAAAGTTCGTTTTTTAATCCCAGAGATCTGACATTTTAAGTCTTTTGTGTTTGCGTTTTTTTTAGTATAGAAGTTTGACATTAGGACACCTGTCAGATTAGTCTCTGAGATTAAAAAACGAACTTTAGTAAGTACTCTCAGAGGCTATTTTAGAAAGAGAAAATGAATCACAAAATTGCCATCAGTTTAATAACAGAGCCGAGTCTAGGGGTCACCTTTCATGAAGTACTTTTTTGAACCCGCTTACGAAAAAATATCAAACTTTTTAAGGTTCTTACGGTTTGGATAAATCAAATAGAACCTCATTTGTCAAAGAGGATGATTTATAAAAAAAATACTTCAAGTTCGAGTTAACTGTGTTCGTCTTTTAAATATGAGTCATTTGATATACTGTTTATATTGTGATGTATTATGAACATTGGCTTCACGCTAAATCCCAAGCTCTGTAAGCAGGAGTGCATAATCCTGTGTCAATCATCGTACTGGCCCTGGGTGCCTAAAACTCAATGTCAAGTCAGTAATTCATTTCTAAGGTGGCAAGGTACATAACTTAAGTTTAATATACCTCTAAGGACAGACCAGGTGTCCTCACTAATATATTTATGTGTCTCACGCTTTACATTATCCACAGTAGGTATTGAAGTTATTATACCTACCACGAGTTTCCCCAACGATAAACCGTTACTTTTAACCACTAAATTGTGTGTAAGAGTTCTTTATTCCAATAAAAATGAATTTAACGATACCACATTAATATAAAACCCTTTGTGGAAAGATAATTTTCATAAAATTTAATATGTCTAGACAGGCTAAAATAAATCGTACGTTAAATTACATTTTGGATCATTATTATGATGCACACGCTTATTGTGAAATACATAGATTAAATTGCAGCACATTATTTATAATGAGAACGTATTCAAAACATGTGACGCTGTTTAAATCGATGTTCTTGTACTTGTATCATTCATTATTTCGGCAAGGTTCTATTCCAACTCAAACTATGGAGTTTAACAAACAAAGAAGGGTAGCGCGACTGTAGCATACGAGTAACAACTTCATAATAATACCAACAACATTGTGTTAGCCAACACTTGCCGGCATTGTACTTGACGTTATTCACCATGTACAATATACTGTGAATTTTTGATGCAAGTATGCAAGTATATAGCTTAGTGTGCCTATAACTCAATTATGACCACAATTAGTTCTCTGAGTATCATTTACACGGATCACAACGCCGCATTGACCTATTTGTATTAACAACTACATACAGCCTGTTTCAAACGGTCTTTAATATTGAGCTCCCAGATTGGATTATTTCTAATAATTTATGTAAAAAGGTCAATCTATGACAGGATTAACATGTCTTTGAGATAATCGGATGGTCAAAGTTTGAATAACATTTGATTTTGGGTTACAAATGCACATTATTCTTCAATTACCAATACGAACAATAAACCTGAAACATTTTGATCATCCTGTTTATATTGTTATCCAATAACGCGTCAGACCTTGTATCACATCGTAATATAGTAACCCAAAGGGCTACATCTTAATTACACTTCAGTCTGAATCCAGTCGTTCAGTGCCTCAGAAGTCGTTTTAAATATAAAGCTTTAAAAGCGTCTCTGGCTCCAGTCTTTGCTCTTGCGATATAAAGCAATGTCTACCCGTGGGTATCCTAACGTGTGGTGTAATTTTGAACGAATAGTTGAAGACGGTAGAATGCTGAAATTCGAAATAGAAGACATCCCAGAAAGTATGTGGAGTACCACGGTCGAGTTTATGCTTGGCAACTACATCCGAGAAGACGTGTGGTGGAAATCTGCTGGTGAGTTAGCACAACTTGATTCGACATCGACGCAATGTTTCCAATCTTACTAATCTGTTGGATATTTTTTTGCAATTACGAAAATCACGTTTCGTGTAAGCACACACTTTCCTACGCAAGAAAATACCAAAGTCATTAGCAGTAGTAGGTCCCGCGCGGACGCCCAATTATCTCGAGACCGAGAATAACCTTAAATGTGCTGTCATCAGGCACCCTTCTCGCCTCTTTTCTCTTATCGGCCGACTTCTGAATTTTAAACTTTATTTAATGCCATGAGAACAACTGAATTAATTCTATCATCGACCAGCAAAACTTTTTCAAAATCTACATACTGTTACAATTACAGCACAGGGCCATGAATCTTAGAACTTACATATTAAATACACAATAGATCAATTTGGTACATTATCAAGATTGACTTTGCCTTCAAAGAAAAAGTTACTTAATGTCAATTACGTCGACAAAGTAAAACTCCGTTCACAAAATTAGATTAACAAACACGGTTACGAATATCAGTGGTATTGAAATGAACCTTGTAATTCACATTTATTTTTACGAAAGCGCAAACACGAATTGGGTCATTTAAAGTTAGGAGGAGCTTGTAAATTGTGAAGCGAAGATATTAATAGGATATGGATAATTAATCTTGCATTAATCGTACTGACAGGCACAGCGCAGGATTTAGACGCTGTACAAGAATACCGTGTGCTGCTGACATCGATCATTAGGCAGAAAATGAGCGTAGCGTGCTTCCTCGCCGAAGGAGACGGCTCGGGTCGCACACTCGTCGCTGTGAACATGTGCTTGCCGCAGGAAAAAGGACGCTTCGTTGAACACAGGCCGGTAATAACGGTTGTCTAACCTCTTTTCAGCCTTTCTTATTATTTCACGATTTGCAACCACCTTTAATTCTATTTTTAAACAAGAATGCGAGGGCTTTCAAAATGCTCGTTATTACGCAAACTGTAAAACTCTTTATGCTCTGTTTATTTTTTTTTTGTCTTCAGTGTAATGCAGTGTCTCTTGATCCATTTCCATTCATTCTCTCGCTAGTACCTACTTATTCAAAGGCGACCTAGTTTTCACCCATCAGCTCATCACATTATTCAGATGGCCTGTCTTGAAACTAATGAATGTACTATTTATAAAACCAGGTAGAACTCTATCACGGAATTGAAATCTTTTTTATCGCTGCTTTCTATTTTTTAATCCACAGTAAATACACGTCGCTATTATCATCTTGCAAACAACATTATACATAATGTACAATGCTATTACTTTACAGCCCAAGTCTAAAGCCGGTTTATTATCCCTGCGAATGTTCGCGGAGGCCATGAAAGTGACAGCGATTTATGATAAATACAACGTGAACACGTACCTCATGGGAGCAGGCCTGTCTGTCGCACCCGAATACCGGGGGCTGGGCATCGCGGTGGAATTGCTCAGGGCCAGGTAAATGATACACCTTAATCCTCACAAAACTGCCCATTGGCCAGCCTATACACTGAACCCGTAATTACGGCCCGACTCACGTCAGGTAGCCGCGCGAGGACATTTCTAAAGGACCTTAGTAACTCTATTAAGGTCTACGAGGTAATCTACGCCCTCATATTCCGCCTAGTGAAGCATCTAATCTAAATTAGAAAAATGTAGGGTTGTGTAAAAACTTATCAGCAAAATATAACATGGAAGAATGCATTTATCAAGTTTTGTCGAACTGCTGGGGCAAAAGCGACAAAGTTTCAAGTTAACAAAAATATATCCCGAACAATTTGCGAACTATGCGCTCGTGCTGGCTGTGGGAGGGGCAGCAACCGCAACTGCATTCTGATGTCAATATCTACGAAATGCAATCCGTTTGAGGGTAACTGTACTGGATATAACTATGTGCTGGCGTTCCAGACTATAAACCTAGTTATGTGTAATTATGCAAAATTTAGGATTAATAAAACTAAATTCCGTATTACTTTTTTTTACAGAATAAATGTTTCAAAGAACTTGGGCTTCCGTGCAACTGGCGGAATATTTACAAGTGCAAAAGCACAAAGAGCAGCAGAAAAAGCGGGCATGGAATGCCTATATCATATCCCTTATAAGAAGTTTGGAAAACATTGCCACATAGTGTTTGATTCGGACGCAGAAGACCTGAAAATTTTCGGTATCCGAACTGAATAAACAGTAACAAGTAAACTAGACCCCAATACACTTTGCAAGAACACATTTTTCTCTTTTAATGCCCTAGAGGCAGTATTTCAGAGCATATCGCAATAAGAAATCGTGGTTTGTCGCAAAAAAATAAACCTGATTTCTTCCTAATTTAAAATATTGTCTTTTTGCTGCCCATGTTTTCGTAGACAAAGTTCCTATTACAATAAATTCATATCACATGGCAGTGTAACCTTTATTTTATATTATTATACAGTTCTAAAATTATATTTTGAGTTTTAATGAAAGTTTTCCCATTTTGCTTTTTTATTTATTTCTTTTTTTACGAGGACTGACGTGATGCGTAGATGATACATTATAATACAAAGAGTACAAAGTACGCTATAGCGTACTTTGTACTTTTAATGATCGTACCAATTTTAGTTTTTGTCACATAATTACTAAAGCAAAAACTGAATCGTATAACGCCATTGCATAATAAAATAATTAATAGCCAATGCTTGTTCTGATTTATAACTTCAATGGCAATTGTCATTGAAAAAATAATGTACATTTCGACGCTAGTATTGAGTACCACTTATAAATTATGGAAGAATTTATGTCATAAACGTTTATTGCTGTTTTAAAATGACTTCGATTACAGTTTTCTCTGCGTTTTCTATATATAATAAGGTACATAGGTATAATTAAAGGTTAATTAATTTATTTAATGGAATCCGCCTTTGAATAATAATTAAAGTAGGTACTTAGCAGTTTTAATAGTTCCACTGCGACAAGTAAATTAGACGTTTCAATATATTTAGAACTAGCTTTTGCCCGGGTGATGTCGGCAAATATCGCACGCAAACGGACCACCGGGATTAAAACTACCTTATGTGTTAATTTAGGTAAACAATGTATTACTTCCATAATAAATACATTGTTTTCATATAACTATATTGCACGCGGCGCACGCTCATAATTCTTCCCGTCGGTTTGATTTTTTCCGACATCATCAACAATCATTGTCATATTTCAGCCAATTAATACAAAACTTTAATAAACTATACATAAAATTAATATATATATAATATTTTTAATAAACATACACTTAAAAAATCCTCATGAATCACTCATTCTATTGGTGAAAACCGTATAAAAATCCGTTTGCTAGTTGTCGAGTTTTTCGCGTTCAGACAGACAAGCAGATGTGTAGTGAAGTCAATCCGAACAGACATTTTGAATACAAATGTAAATCTGCAGACATAAAAAAACTACCAATCTTTATGTTAAAGAGTGATGATATTATTTTATCATCTTGCAAATGGTATTCAACTACTAAGAAACCATTATGAATATTAACTTACATCACATTCTTCTGAACATATAGAATGTTGCAAGATTATAATTTCAATAGTTACTTTTCTGAAATTTTCTCTCTTTGGCTTAAAGTGAGTACATAACTATCGCCAATTTTTCTGATAATTATTTGCTGCCAAATCAAAAATTCATAACTAGATACTATTTGGTCTATTCTATTTTTGTCTTAACTATACTTTAACTAACTATACTATCTCCGTCCCGAATAGCAGAATAACTATTAAAACATGGAAAAAAATCACAAAAAACGAATCGTTTTCTCAATCATTTTATATGGAACAGCTTTTTTATGATATCTCAAGAACAGATTGACTGATTTCTATAGCGGTGCGAAGTTCGCCGTGGCAGCTAGTACACTCATAAACAGACAGTAACTACAGAACGCAGCCTGCGACGATCCTTACATAATGCTTTTGCCTCGTTTACGTTCGTATTTATTGGATTTATGTAATACACGATATGGGTATTCGGAACTACATGTAAGGTAAATATGAATATGAGGGCTAATTATTTTATTGTAGCTAATTAATAACAGCCACACAGGTCGATGGATCACGTTAAGCTACGCTTGCCGCGGTTGGGCCGTGGATCAGTGACCATCTTTACATACGAAGACCCCTCCGTGTCTTGGAAAGCTTTCATTCGTGGATCTTTGACAGTCATTAGGGATCGTCAGAAGCCCGAAAGTCTGACAACCAGTCTTACCAAGAAGTATCGTACTACCCAGTAACTGGATTGTGGAGGTAGAATAAGTAGTCGTTCCATGTAAAATACGGGTATTCAGCTGCATCCAATTAGACTGGACTAGACCCCAACATAGTTGGGAAAAGGCTAGGTAGAATGATATTGATTGAACAAAAATGTTTAGTTCTAAACTTGAAAACCAAACATAACATGGAGCCGTAAATCAACAAAATAATTTTATAGCCACAATAGCTTTATAATATAACACCCAACTAAGCCAACAGCTGAACAACATTTCATTTTAGTTTTCAAACAATTGGATGCCAACTGTTACGTGAAACAATATCAGCAAAATGTAACGCCTAACCAGACAGGTATATTAGTGGCCACTTTTGAACCTAAAAAAAACAAAAATAGTGAGCCAAATCCCGTACAAAACGATGTTAATGGCTTACCAGCCAACAAGCAGATTCTTTTATACGTTAGGAAGTTTTTAGCAACTCCGAAATTGTGTTTAGCTGAAACAAGTTCTAAGTATGATCCTAAGGAAGGACTTTTATAGTTCACTTATATTTAGATTTTTATAACATTGTTAGACGCTTTGCCAGAGGTTGAAAATGTCCAGAGGGCCTATACAAGTGATAATCGCTTTCATAGCGTTAGCGTTTCTACAACGACGTTCAACACGATTGTAATAAGGTTTTCGGTAGCTTGAGGAAACCGGCATGTCCTAGAACCAAACATTTTAAGACATGTGACATCTACCGACCCGCACTGAACTCGCGTGGTGGATTACTTGCCCACTCCATTTCACAGAGAGGTGGCCTGTGTCCCAGCAGTGGGAACATCATAGGCTGATTATGCATTCGATCGCTTATGTCAATCTAATACGGTTTTGAGTTGCTCATCATCGATATCGCTGATAGAATGACCCACTGGTAAATGGTAAAACAATACAACTTAGAACATAAAGCATTTTAGCCCTACATGAATCGAAAATTAAATCCTAAAAAACTAACATTAGAGAACAGTGCAAAGTAGAACCCAAACAATAATCTAATTGATATTCTTTTCCGTGTGAACCTATTTCAGGAAACTTTCCGAGGAATTGAACTTTCATTTTATTAGTGATGATTAATATGCGTAGAAATTTGCATTTATTAGAATCTTTGTTCTGCTGATCAGACGTGGCCTAAATACATTAGTCAGCTCAGTTTTTCCATGACTCTGATTCGTGACAACGAAAGGATCGTCACGATTATTTTATGACATAGTCATTAAATACTCTAAACAAAACTTCAGGTAATAAATTAAAGAAGTCGGTTACCATATATTAAAATATAATAATAAAATACCAGCCTATTATTGTCCAAGATAAACTCATAAAGTACATGATTATGTTTTTAAAACCCTCACATATTTCATCATATTGGTACTAACCTGGATTTGAACCCACCACCTAGTAACGAGAGGCGAGACCCTGGGCCATCATGATACTTATGAGAAAAGATTGTTAAAAGTTAAACGCTACAAGAATTTCTGATGTGGGCATGTCTCCATAATTTATGTATTTATATTTACATGTATATAAAATTTTATCCTCAATAAAGTCATTACGATAAAGCGTGGATAGAACCGAAGCTGCGAAGGTTTAATATCGGAGTATCGTATCATAAAATATTACTTTATGGTAATACGCTGCGGTATTTCCCTATAGTTTTCGCGCTGAAACCAACTTGCCAAGATAAGTTATAAATATAGGTAGTTAGTTACAAATAACGTCGATTCAGATTACCCCGGCAATAAGGTTTTCGGTACATTGAGGGATTCCTTTTATGGCGCGAATAGCGTAGGCCGTAGGTGCTACGTAGCGTTGCACGCTACGAAATACGTAGACGGTACCACAACTACGTAGCAATTCCATTGTGCCTACGACAATAATTTAATAAATGGAGGATCGACTGTCCTCTCATAGCTGCGGGAACCTAAGATTTCTTGATCAGTAGCTTTTGTGACAAATTGATATTAATTGCTGTCTAAGTAGGTACCGTATAATGAGGAAAATATTCAGAAGATGAAATAGTGAAAAAAATACTCATACATGCTTTAGTTTAGGCGTTCGAAATATTTTTAACGTTACAGATTGTTCTGTAAATAACCCACGATTGGACGAATTTTAGAGTGAATGTCTGTATGCACTCGCTAAGTCGGCACGCGATTGGCTGTGCCGTACCTACGAACTGCTAGACATCATGGCGCCAAAACGACGAGTGCGCTGTAGAAGAATCTATCTGTAGAAGAATGAACAATCTAATTTAAAAAAAAAAAAATATTTTAGAAAATTTATTAACACGTTGACTGCCAGGCAACAGACACAATAGAAGATCCATTGTTCGCGGTCACCGGTGACCGCGTTGGCAGTCAATGCCTTAAACAAGGACAAATTGTGCATCACCGTGTGGTGTAATTCGTGCCAGTCTCCGTGATCAACGGTCCACTCAAAAGACCATTCAGATCTATTGTGAAGCCGTGCCGCAGCAAAAGAAAGGTGAGTCGTAATCAGATTTTTCGCTGTTGAATTTGTTCCTGGATTGAGTGAACGGTGAACTCTGTTCGAACAGAACTACCTAATTCTCATTCTACAACCAGCGTATCTTACAGTCCACTCCTCTATTCCACACAGATTAACCTCTAGTAGCCTAAGTGTTATTACGAAAACTGTTCACCTACAAATTCCTAGATGGTATTTTGTAACGCGTAGTTTAATTATTGCCTACAATAACCATGAGCTTCACATTGCATACCACTCGAATTCTAATTGGTTGAGGTGCGCTAAAGACAGAACTGGAGCATTTACGAGTACGTCTCAACTATCAACTTGTACTTGGCTAATGCTGAATGAATAGGTGGGTATTTTATTATACTAAGTGTTGTGTTTGATATCCCATAACTCTAGGGTTATATTCTGGTAAAAATAATAAAAAAATCGTAGAATATGTGGTCCAAAAATGCATAGTTTCGAAGATAAGAAGTTTAATTGATAAATACGAGTAATTCATTTTCATTCAAACCAATCATCCATATTTAAAGCTAAGAAAATGCAACGTTGTCATATTTCAGGTAAAGGTGTTTTAAATCGTAACTTTGTCGAATTATTTTGTATGAAATATGAAAACAAAAAAAAAAGTACTTAATTGAAAAATAATTCACATGCCAGTTCATTCTTTGATATGGTCTCATTCATACCCTAGAGTTAAGGGATAAAAAAAACACTTTGTAAAATCGAAAAGTATAATGTTTATAGCTATTGGATAGAATAATTAGTCGCCTGCGCACCTGCTAAAGTAATTACCAATACAGAATTCCATTCGGGTTAATTTTCAATATCTTTTGTTAGGGTTCTGTATCCAAAGGGTGCCAACGGGACCTTAATACTAAGGGTTTAAGCGTCTGTCACAGGGCAGTATCTTTTGAACCGAAATACGCAGACATTTGAAATTTTACAGAGTGTGGACTACAATGGCCGCTCTCGTAGAACAACAAATGACAAAAATTAAATTAAAGAGGGTCCTCATACAAGAAACGTGGTATTTTCGGCGTTTTTTTTTTGCTCTGTCCCGGTACGGAACTCTTCGTGTGCGAGTCCGACTTGCACTTGGCCTCTTTTTTTATTCAGTGACATTTCCACAAAGTATCATTGGTAATTCAAGAAAATCGTTACTCTTTATAGGATCAAAGGGCTCTTTATAGGTCAATAGCGGGGTCATTGCGTAACACAGTTTGAATCTCGTTTGACAGTTCAACAACATTCATTGCGTTATTTACGTTGTTGAACAGACAAATTTTTCGAACACATGAAGCAATGAATTAGCAATATCCTTCAAAATTATTCAGATTGTAATTGGTAGTGTGTTACGCAATTGTTGTATTGTTTACAGTAAAAATTCCATTTCTAAGGCTACATGTGACTCTAGAATAAGAAACTGCACAGCGAACTGTAATTAGAGCTGCAATTGTTTCTTTTCTTCTCTTTATTTCGCTTTGAAAACACTGAATTCCCTTTTTATAATATACATACGAGAAGGTATGAAAAATCATTGTCTCACAAAGTAATTAAATAGGATTTCCTGAACAATTTAAGTGCTTGGAGTGTAATGATTTGCTAATTGTTATATATTACCATTTAGATATTGTTTACATTTTTAATACACCTTCTTCCCATGCGGGTAGACAGACACCACAAAACGTCATCTACTACGATCCTACATCCATACTAATATTATAAATGCGAAAGTGTGTCTGTCTGTTACCTCTTCACGCTTAAACTGCTGAACCGAATTAGATGAAATTTGGTATAGAGATATTTTGAGTCCCGGGAAAGGACAAAGGATAGTTTTTTATCCCAATATTAAAACGGGAAACTTATGCGTGTGAAACCGCGGGGCGCTGCTAGTTTATAATATTATAACAACATCATGTCTATTATACCTACCTACTATGTTCTTTGTTTGGTATGATAATATTTTTATTGGAATAAAGGTGATAGGTATGGCTTCTGTTAAATAAAGTAACTGCAAACATTGCAATAAAATCAAGTACGTGTGTGGATTCCATGCGGTTCCACTATATACTAACGGTTTAATTACAAACATTCCTTGCTTTTTTGCACACAAAACTACGCTAAAAGCCAGCTAGCAAAACAAACAACACTAGCAACTAAATAGCAGAACATTTTACTCGTTTTCAATAGAACAGCAATGAGACAACAGAGGATCTTCCATGGTGTACTATCAATACAATTAATTCAAAGACATCTCGTAAACGTAAACCCTAATCAATTGAGGAGGGCTTCCTGAAATCTTACCAAAGATCACCTTAGATTTGTAGAACATTTTCTATTTTATTAGTACCTATTACTTGGTGACAGGGCCTCATTGTCCTCCAATACCTATTAACACTAAATTGAAAACATTGTAAAAGCCAAATACTTTTAAAAGAGTAACCGTGGAGTTGCCGGCTTTGCTCAATAGTAAATGACCAATTTATAATTGGAACCGTGCGCATAGCTTCTGATGGTTCCTATGTGCCAGTGTAGGTTTAAGTGAAATAAAATATTTCGATTTGAAAGTAGAAAGAATATTTCAATCTATAAACATGTACTAAGAATAAGTTTTCTAGTTCTGGTGTTTTTAAAGGGAGAATTGTTAGAAAAGCAATACTTTTACACAATGAAAAGATGAAATATAGCTCGATATCCGTGAATATAGCTGCCTAGAGGTGAGGAAAATTGAAACAAATTCAAGCACTCTATTTTATTAACCGCAAGGTGACAAAACGGTGTCTTTCTGGATATTTCGCTTTAATTCATATTATTTTGAGAATTGTTTTTCCATCAATTATTTTTTTTGGACATAGCTTACTGCAATAGAACGTGAAAATTGGACGTAGTTAATGGTAAGTAAGCCTCATTAGAATAACAGTTACAGCTGTCCCGTTTTGAAATGCTGTAAGCAAGTTATGTTGACATCGAGGAATGTGAGGATAGCATAATAAGCCTCTCAATGTTTGTCGCTCGGTGAGAGGGAGTGGCCCGTAATCTGGTGGATTACGGGCCCAGTGCGGGTTGGTAGATGTCACATTTCTTCGAATTTTTGGTTCTAGGACATGCCGGTTTCCTCACGATGCTTACCTTCACCGTTTTGAGAGCACTAGTGATGAAATAATTTACACAAAGTAAAGCGATCTCAGGGATGTGAGACTCTCTTAAAATTCCAATATTAACTCTCAATTTATTCCAATAACCGCAATTAAAGTCGCCTCATTTGCCTTGCCCTCTATCAGTGGGAAAACGTAACATCCAAGCTAATATTGATAAAGAGTAAAAGCCGCATCCCGTTGGATTCCGACTGCGAAACTATTGCGGTCCGGCGCGGCGCTCCAACGCGTTCCGATCAAATCGAAACAACTCGAACAATATCCATAAAGTGCTCGTTCGAACAAGACGTGTATCGGGTTTGTTTGAAATCGAAACTTGTGAATAGTTTTGTTTGACGGCTCATGTCGGTTTATATTGCGGAGATAAATTGGCGGTTGCTTCATGCTATCGCTACTTTTATTTAGCCACAATCCTAGGAAATCCTTTTGATCAATTGACTTCAATGTAACCGTTTCTGTTTGGACGGAGCCTGTAAATTGTTCCTTTGTAGTTTGTTTTTGTAGCTATAACAGACTGAAAATCAAAGGCAGAAAAGATTTACTAGTAAATGTTTTATTTCTCTCTTGATTCTGAAACCATTTTTATGTACCTACCTGTCTTTATGCCTACGATGAGGTTTGCCACCGCAACTGAATGTATACTACCTGCTCATATAGATTCATAACAGAAGCACCAGCCAGCTTGTGGTCCTTACATAAGATGTGCTTGCATATACAAAAAGCCCCATTCTTTATGTACCAATAATTTAATAGGCCCCATGTGTTAGGGGAGCGTCTCTCACAATTTAATGGGCTTTTGCCCAGCCTCTGAAACCCGCGTTATAACTGGCAATTAATACCTGCTCTTGAAGAGAAGAAATTTAGTAATAACATTTACCATCCATTTTGATTATTAATTGGGGATCGAACCCCACTCTCTATAAGGGCCACAGTGTTGCTCACCCCATTGACACTGATAATGTAATTACCTGTACCTGTGATTACGTTGGTAGTGCACTTACAATAGGGCTTCTATTGAATCTATCGCAACTTTTAGAAATATTGTAGGCTCAATCAGTAAAGATAGCTAGCTTCATGCATGCCTTAATCCCGTAGTGGTCTGATCAAAGTTTCGAACACCCACAGCCTAGTAAATCGTTACAATGTGATGGGTAGCGAGCGAGCCTATTTCCATTTATCGGACATGTTCCGTGGGATTGGAACAATCCGCCAACTCGGGATGTAGAATATCGAACGTTGGAACTCAAAAGTAATAGTTAGGTGTTTGGAGAGATGCTTGGATTTAGACTGTTTCCAATTTAAATAAATTGGAATGGAAATTAGGAAAGCGCTGTTAGAATTGGAGATTTGATGAGAGATATAAACAAGAAAACCGGTTCAAAAATAGTTCAGTTCAAGCTTCCTTCAAAAAAGATAGGTGCAGAACACTCGCATATGACGGACCCACACTTACTTTTCATCTTCTGGCAGCTCGATGTACAGCGGTAGCAGCGTGATGTTGCGCAGATGGAGCGGGTAGTCGCCGGCCAGGTACGAGTGAGACAGATCGGCGAGCGAGCGGTTGAATGCTCGCACCGCGTCGTCTGCCGAGCGCGGCGCGGCGATGCCCACGTAGAAGGCGGTGCGCGCGTCCGCTTGCAGTACGCGCAGCTCCCCCGACGCCGCCAGCACCGCGCACGCGCACCACGCATACCACGCTGCGCACGCCGCCCACCGGCGCCCGCGCATCGCGGACCTCACCGCCGCCCACGCCCCCCCCGCCCCCCGCACCGCCACGCCATACCACACGCCCGACCAACACCATCCACCCTCAAACTACCGTCCCACCACACACAGTCACCCACCGCAACATTTACTACACTTTTATGTACAACAGTTTATATTTATACAGTTCTATAACAGTACCCGATGAATGTTACTGTTTATGGCACAGAATTATGGACGGTAAATCATAATAAAATTTTATATTTCTCTGTTCCGCGATCCCTGGTACTCGGCTCATTTGCGTATCTGTAACAAAAGGAGGACATCTATTTGTATGGTAATGACTTTAACGAGAAAATTGTAATTTCAAATTAGACTTAATCAATATTAACATTTCCGTAGCAGTGCTACGCCAATACGGAGGATCTCGTAGCAACTGTCTACGAGGCTACGAGTTCAGGGAACTTTGCTGCGGTCAAATGGGTTATCCTAGTTATCATAGAAATATCTTGTTATAAGTAGGTACAAGTAGACCGGGATAAGTTCGGACCCCGAACGATAGGTTAAGGATAATATTGATATTGGTACCTACATCTAGTTTGAATGTTCTATCACACCTTCACCCTAGTCTCAAACATATTTTTGTTTATAATATTATGTTTGGGAAAGAGTTTAAGTGTAGATTGTGTACTATATGCACTACTGTATATAGTCAATGTTGTTGATACCACCTAGTTGGCGCCCAGATGCAAATATAGGTAGGTACATAACTGTGATACGTAGGTAAGTATTTGCTAAACATTAGGTTAATTTATAAACGTAGATAAAAGTTAAGAGACGTTTAATCTTAAAAATGTATGGTTAAACAGTCTCTCATCGTTACCTAACTTTAAGCAACGTTTATAAATAAAGGGGAATAATATTATAACTGTTAAAAAACAATCCAATGAGCTGGACGTCATGAGTACAACGTCTGCGTAAAAAATACTACATTTTCACTAGTGACTTGTTCATTAATTAAAACTTTCCCTCCCATTCCATAACAGGCAGTCAGTAACAGAGCCCTTATCCATTTACAGTGGGTTCTCGGTTTAAGTAACTGCCTGCTTTAATCTTGTTTACGGCTAGTACACGTTAATTAATTTATGTTCAGCGTTATCACACTTTTTCGTCGGTCGTGCGCCGTCGGGCTCAATTTAGTTCCCGGTCGAATTTAGCGAGATCTTGACGTGACATAACCTACTTACTTTCACGAAAAACTGTGTTAAGTTAACGCTACTCATTAATTATTTTGAGATATAATTAGTGGAGCAGTTGCCTCGTAATTTGATAGCGTTACGGTATTGAACAGCAACGTTAATATCCAATAAGGTTGTGAGGTACTTACGTTACTTGCACTAAGGGCCTATAAATATAATTAGTTTTATCTTCCCATAAATAGTCGACGATGTCACGTTTTCATAGTTATGGATATTGGAGACCAAAAACTATTAGTAAAAGCGATAACTATACTATAGCTGACTGGATATCCCTTAATATTCCGTAAAAGTTCATTCACATAGCGTATTTTATGGAAAATACTTTTTATCATTTACGTAATTTAACAAAGAAGTATTTATGACGTTTTTAATGTAACTTTTTTTTTCGAAGCTGTACTACTGTCGTCCTTTCTGCCAGCATCTCATCTTAGCTTAAAACTTGAACTTTATTTAAATAATTTACAAATTTTAAACAAACTTTAATATATACGTCCTGCAATCAATTAATTATATTTACATTTTCTGATAGATAATAATTTGATTAAGCTAGCACAATGTTAAATCCCTAGGATTAAATGTCTAGCCCGTGTGAAGTGTTTATTTGGATTCAAAACACACCCTCGTCAAACAACGTCTTCGCGATGTTACTAATTGAAACTATGTACGACTTTGTTAACTATATAGTACTAAACTATCACCACGTCTTCGAATTATAGTTAGGTATTATAGTATTATGTTTGAAATATTTTACATTGAGAGGTGATAGTATGTACACACATACATAAACTCATGCCTTCTTCCCATGGGGTTAGGCAGAAACTGCAGTACGCCACCTGCTACGATGGAGGGGTGACGTCATATCATCATCATTTTCTCTGGGCCAATTAAAAGACTGTTATTGATAATTGTACAATCCGAAAATTGTAAGGATGTAATCGAATCAACAGCAAAATGACTAAATAAATCAATCAATGAGACGAGATGATTTTAATTAGCAACACTGAGCTGTCAAGTCTCGAGCACTCAAGTCTCAAAAATAACCGAGAATGGATAACAAGTTAAGGCTATTCAAAATTAAAATCCCTCTTCTTACTAACTTCCATTCCCTCTTGATTAGCTTTTCTCCTAAATTTATCTAAATCTTAACATTATTTTTAAATTTAAATGAAATCAAATTCTAGTTTGGTGTGTAGTAATTAAATTTAAATGAAATCAAATTCTAGTTTGGTGTGTAAAAATTTTGACGACACGGTTGGCGCTGTGGTAGAGCGATTGACTGCTGCGCAGCATGTCGCGGGTTCGATTCCCGCACGGAACAAATATTTGTACGACCTACAAGTATTTGTTCCGGGTCTGGGTGTTTTTTCTATAATATGTATGTATTTACAAAAAAAAATATATATAAGTAGTTTATCAGCCATCTCGTTACCATAACACAAGCATTAGGTTGCTTAGCTTGGGACTATATGGCGTTGTGTGAAATGTCCAAGGATATTTATTATTTATTTAATAATAACATTGTAAATACAGATTTGTGGTGTTCTAAATGTAATATAAAAAAATATCTGTTTACTAAAAAAATTGTCTTGTCCTATCAGCTACTATCATTTATAACTAGGTAACTACCACAGAGTGCAAAGTTGGACGGCTGCGGCTCACCTTGCTGCGTTGCCGTCACCACATGACGCTGGCAGAATAGTTGACATCGGCTCAGTTGCCAAAGAAGAAAATATAAAAAAGCTATTCAAGAACGGACAACTCTTTGTTACGATCTGCCGAAGATGCCGAAGATGTCGGACATTTATTTTATATTATACTAGCTGCGCCCCGCGGTTTCCCGCATAAGTTTCGATCCCGTGGGAATATCGGGATAAAAAGTATCCTATGTGTCAATCCGGGTTACAATCTATTTGTGTGCCAAATTTCATCAAAATCCGTTCAGTAGTTTTTGCGTGAAAGAGTAACAAACATCCATCCATCCATCCTCACAAACTTTCGCATTTATTATATTATTAGTAGGAAGTAGGAAGTAGGATAGTAGGATAGTAGTATAGTAGGAAGTAGGATTAATCCGAATTTGAGAGCAGTGCTGGCCCAGTGATGACTCAGACTTACGACTTGTAGGTACGAACCGAAGCAGGCACTTTACGTAATTTATTTCCTCACCACTGCTCTAAAGGAAAACAGTCCAAACCGGATTGTCCTAGAACTAAAAATTCAAAGACATGTGATATTACCAACCCCCACTGGGCCCAGGTAGTGGATTAAGGCCCATTCTCTCTCACAGAGAGCTGACCTGATTATGCAAACCCGACTTTACCGAGCGGTTTGTAAATAGTCAAAAGTTTTACCTGAAGATCCCTATAATTTCCATCAAATTAATTATCTCTCTACACACCAATATCTTTAACCTTGTGTTTTATTATAATAATTAACTATCAATCTCAACAAATATTTTTTCTGACTGGGTAGGTAGGTATTGCTTTTGGTAGACCAATAACTTCATAAATAAGGTGAAGCTTGAGTAAAGTTTAGTCTTATTTCTTAAGATTTACATGCAGTTGCAACGAAACACGTCATGAATTTATTTAAAACTTCTCACAAAAATAACAGCAAACCTCGAGACCGCAAATATTGGTTTAGAGAAATCTTGCCACTCTGAGAGATCGAGAGCATCTCTTACTTCAATATTTGAATTGAATGAACAAATTCTAATTTCCCTCCTATATTTTCTCCATTCGTGAAAGCTTTTTATTCATTAATCGAATTTTCCTTTGATGTAAGTACTTACAAACCCACAATCTGTACGCGGTTTCAGAAGGATGTCGGATTAATTAATTGCTAATTACTTGCGGTCACATTATGAGGCCATGTCGACTTCGGTCAGCTAGACTTAGTTTTAATCTTAACTTAGTAAGTGATTGCTAACAAGTTACGAGTAGTTCATACAACTAATGCAACTCAGAACACGAAGTTGGTTAACAAGTCCTTATCTAGGTGGGATAGGAAAGAGTTTGCAGTTTCCTAAGTACCCTTATATTGCGTGGTTGCGGCAAATAGGACTTCGGTGACTTAAAAAACAACTTCGGTCCTTATGGATAAAGCTCCATTATCGTTGTAGTGTTATTAATCAGCAATCCAGATATTAAACATTGTAACTAACATGCCTGATTATAACAGCCTCAGAAAGGAGTAAAGGTAGGGGCTTTGCAGTCACCAATCCACTTCCTCGGCGCATTGATTAATCAAAGGCTCTCAATTTTCGAAAGACTCCCTGAAGTGCTGACTGAGATCAATCGTTAAAGGAATCAAAGGGTAGAACTGTGTCACATTAACGAGCTGATAAATACCAAACGTTCTAATTAAGTAGGAACTAAATAGGGTGAAACAAGACTTGTTAATGAATATCGTACACTCCTCAAACCCCCTTCAGTTCTATATATCTCAGGGCGGGCAGGTACCCACTCTAATTTGCATTGTTTACTGTTGCATGGACAACATACTTTACAAAATTTGCTACGCAGACACTCGCATTCAGAATGGAATATTGTTCATACTCAACATGTTTCATAACTCTAACTTTATGGCTGCGTCAACCTGATAGGATTAACGGATTGAAAAATGTAATACTTATTTCGTGTTCTTTAGAAATATACGAGTACCTACCACAGGTTATTAAAAAAAAATCTTGTTCCATACATTTCGACCGCGTAGATATAGCACTTTTGTATGAAACGGCAGTTTTTTGTTTTTTAAACGACGTTATCTTTGCGCAGAATCATGTTCTGTATCTTCATGACAACAAGTCGCGCGTCGATGACTCTGCCACCTTGTATAACCAGAATTTAGTCTTACTTTTCAAACGGAAAAAAGGCTTGTCCGTGTTTGTTATCTATCGATCACGTAGGTCCCTGTATGTCTATCCATCGCAACCCCAATAGGTTATTGTTTGAATATTCAACGATAAAGCGGGTTGACACTTTTCGAATAATATTGTGATGAAAAAATAGGACACGGCCATATATTATCTGTGGTCTTTTTTAGAAAACATATGAAAATATCAGTTTTGAAATAATAATGTGTCTGACTACCGCGCTACCATTTTTTTATAAACCTTACCCGAGGCATTTCAAAACTCTTCGGCATTCATCTAATTAAATATCCGTCTACGAGTATTCAGTTCCAGACTTACACAGCTATCTCGTATAATAACGTTTCTTGAAGATGAATCGAAATTCTCTTTTTGTACAGAATAATAACTTTCATGCAAACTGTATAAGGTTATATTTAATTTCACAAAACATTGAAATGAGGATAGCAACTTGTTGGAATTGAATAAAGAGTGGTTTCATAAATTCGTTATTACAGGCTTTTACTTTCGCAGCGGCGACTATTTGACGAGTCTTTATAGTTTAAACTGGCGGAACTTCCATGTTAAAACAAGCTTCAAGCTTTCGTCGAGCGCCCAGCTCGGCTCGCTGTAATTGGACGTGTAGCAGCGGGCCGCTTATTTCGGATGGAATTAAGCAAAAACAGCTGTGGCAGCATTGGTTACCTATATCCAACGAGATAATTTTACAAACATTCAAATGGCCCATAATGTCAAATTGCACCTTTACTCACGACAACGACTATCAGCATGACATTCGCGACGAAAGCCGATGAGATCACTTTGCTGAGAAAACACATTTTCACGCTCGATATATTTTGACTCACCGAACGTTTTATAAGTTCACACCAAGAGATTTCCCAGTTCGCCTTACCTTGCACTTACAGTAAAATTTAGATCTAGTTTTTACACAGCATTGAGTTTGTCTGGATAATGTACGGCAGGTTCAGATAAAACTTCTTTGACAGTGTACGTGATGCGAGCAAAGTGTGATATGAACAGCGCTTCCAGTTTGTAAACTTAAAGTAAATTATAGACGTGCTCGTCGCCATTAAACGAACGAAATTTTACTTTAAACTGCGTTAATTTACTCACTAGCAGAGACATAACGTTTGAGCTTATCATTTGCAAATTACACACTAAAACTACTTTGAATATGATGCTTTTTATGTGTTATTATCGAACGTAAATGTATTTCATGCTGTGCTTATGAAACTAAAGTTGGTTTCATTAATTAATACCGACTTTCGTTGAGAGCAGCATCTTCAAACTGAGCGGCTAAGCTATTAGTCTGACCCGTGATTAAATGGAAAGCAAGCGCCCAGCACTTATGTCATAGGTACCCTAGTTGCCCCGTATAAGTCTTCCGACCGACCATATACATAACAAAGTAGCTGTAGCACATAGTTACCCTAAAAACAACTAAGTACGTGAAGTGAAAGTTAAAAGTTGTTGTATGACGTCAGGCAAAAGTCATCCATCACTAGTAGGCCGGATAATAAATCTCATAAACAAAATATACTATGACGTACGACCAAAATAACTTAACCCAAAAAAGAATGTTATATTCAATTTGTTACTTATCATGCATGGTGGGAACAATGAACTGGAATGTAGATCAGGAATACGTTTCAGCCTGTAGAACGAAACCTCAGAGACCGATGATTGGATTACTCGCTAGACGATAAAGGAATGGCGTTACGAGCTAACGTGTTGGCGACATAAATAGATGAACTGAAACTATTAACTGTAGTGATTTCATTAGTGCTTTTAACGTACTACCTGTTGCTGGTAAACACGGTTTAATGATACACATTTTTGTATACACAGATAAAATAATACCTGGACGCATTGTACATTGTCCAACTCAGAAGCACGCATAGTGCTTATTATAGAGTTCCATAACTCTACGTTACTTATATATGATTGATTCTGTTGAAGAATAACCTCGTTTTAACGTTTTATAGGTACAATACGTCAATAAACATGAAAGGTTATTTTTGTACGTGTCAAAATTTATTATAATATTAACTGGGTTTAAATTATGGCTCGACATTATCCAATATCTCCGTGTAAACGAAACGTAAGCCCAAGCTGATGACAACATTCGAATCTTTTGGGAATTGCCTCAAGAGCAATTTAAGAAAAGAAGCTTCGATTTCCTCGGAGACTGTCTGTTCATCGCTGTCGCAGTACCAACGTGATCTTAGAGGGCGGTGGCACTCTCTCATAAATGTTATCTTAGTCTTAGTTATTCCAACGCCTAAAGGCTCGATACTCCCTTTCTAAAAAAAACCCTGACTTAAAAGTTTTTGTAAACGCTTATGACATTATCCCGGGCAGCTAACAATTTTGAAAGACATAAGTCCTGTCCTTCGAGACAAATCTCTAAGTTTTATAAGGGACAAGTGACAATCAATATTGCCCCTATTATAACGGGACGTGGGTAGACGCAAACGCAGTCCCTCCGCTCCCGAGGGTTCCGCCACTACAAAAACATTGTACATCAAATAAATCGTAGTCGTTACATAGAACTTCGCTAGTCCATCGCTCGTGACTACAACTCTCGCCAAGGGAACGGTCGGTATTACCGCATAAGCCTATGTCAACGACGGCTAATAATGTGCTTTGTATGCAAAGTAGCAACTTTCAAGACCGTTTGATAGGTCAGATTGGTGTTCCCCACATTTTTACCAGCGGGTGCAGTTCGGTAGGCAATTTGTAATGGTGGGAACATGTTTATTCGCGACTAGCGAGCCATTCTATAGTACGCGCGCTTCCATTTATTTCAGTTTTTAGTTTATTTCTTTTTGTGCGAAATAGCGTTCACGGACTTTTTGCAGTAAACGTGAACAGTTAAATGTTTAATGTCCATTATTATTTAGTTTACATTCTGTATGTAGCGAAGAAAAGAAAGTATAATTGAATTTTACAGGTATATTTTTAGAGTATTCACAGGCAGTATGGTATGAAAAAACTTAATGAACAAAATCCGTTAAATAAAATAACAGTGTCTCGTAACTGTAGATCTAACAGAAGCACTCTTGAACATTTTGATTTACGGTTAAATTGACACTTCTACAAAAATAAAGTCAAGTGTTTAAAAAGACGAACCGTTACATTATTATGTACTTGACTTGGAATACCGTTCAAAGACTTCACAAGTGCCTTGTTAAATCAACTTCGGTTGTATAAAAAGTCAAGATATGGTAGGTAAGAACCATATAAAATTAAAAAGACAATTATAATCGGGTTCTAGCAAGTTAATAGTATTAGTATTTTTTTTTAAACTTCAGTAGGTATACGTTACATCAATGAGGTCTCGCCCCCTGTACTAGGACATATTGTATGACAGGGCTCAAGGTTACATGGATCAGCATGAGAAGGCTTAGACAATATACAATTTACACTTAGTTTTTACAATAATAAACTGGAAATTTAAATAAAATACGAAAACTTAATGAACAAAAAGTAATAACTTGGAAAACATGCAATTTTTCAAACGACCTTACAACAACAAACAGTCTGATAGTAAGCATTTATTAGCATTCATAAGAAACATGTCTCTAAACTATAGTTTTAAACTTCAAATGACTTAAGATCATACAGCTTCTCGTCTGTGTAGAATCGCACTGCAGAATCTGGTTTCTCTGACACCTATTGTAACTTGAACTTACGTGACAATAGGACGAGAACTAACTCTGAAGAAGATACACAATATTCGATTACCCACATGTTACTATACAAATGCTTTCATTTACGGACAATGACGTGTAGCCTATTGATGAATACGTGTAAGGCACCGGGACGCTTGCGGCAAGCCCGTGTGATTTCAATGAGCAGGCTTGCCCTCTTCAAAGGGTACGCTCATTCGAACTAATATCAATGCAAATGTTGTTGAATGTGTAGCCTCCCCGCTAGTAATGTATACCTACTTTCAATGAAATATTTTTACTGGTAAAAAGCCCTCAGAATAACATTATAATACACCCGAGTTAAGTTTGAAAGTAACCTTTTAATTCTGGTTGACTCTGGGCTTTGTTGTGATGGATATTGTCCCTATTACTAACTAAATATTTAAGGCCAAGTTTGGGATGAAATTTCGTCTTATTATATTGGTTTAGTAGCAACTCAAATCAAGTTTATAAAGTTAGGTAAAGTTTTAATAAAGGTTTTCATAAGGACAAAACGGTTACATTTATCTAAATGAAGTATCACCATATCTGACAATCTGTATTTAAAACTTTTGCAAGCTTCAAGAGTTTGTTCGGCGGAGTACCTACTTTGTATTAAGGAATGTCTCCAGAGAATAATTTTCTGTTGATTTGAAATGGACGGCACTTCCGCCCTTTGCCCGATTACATAATTGCATTGCCCCATTATTTTCTAAATCGCTGTGCGAAAACGAATCTTGTTTCAACATTTTTAGGGTTCCATATGTCCGAATGAAAAATCATAACCCTTATAGCATCACTTGCGTGTCCGTCTGTCACAGCCGATTTACGCCGAATCTAATGGACATATTAAGGTGAAATTTGGTACACATATAAATTTTTGTGACTCAACCGCGGACATGTAACGTAAATAAATGATTTTTTAATATCGGGATTAATTTTGGGTGGCATATAAGTTTTTTTTTAACTGTAATTTTAACTGTAATTTAACTGTAATTTTTCTTATAATTTTAAAATACATATACAAGTAGTTTAAAAGTTTTAATGTTATTTAAGAAAATAAATAAAAATTTACCATCACTCCCATCTTATCTCCGAAACTACGAAGCCAACAATTTGAAAAAAATACAGAATATAATTATATAACTATAAATTACAGGAAAACTTATTAGGAAGTCTTAAAATAACATGATAAATCTCTCGACACTGTGTGTACAAACTTACATTTGCAGTTGGGGATGTATGGGAGAACATGCTTTTCAACTATGTACAATGTTAAATTTGATCTTGAGATAAATACATCCCAACTACGGAACCCTTCATTGTGCGTTCGATATATACTTGGCTGGTTTTTTTTTTATTATCTTCCGTAGCGAGGTTTATTTTTATGAAAGAATTAAAGAAAGAAGACGAAAAGGGGCGAGTGGTGCTCCAGGCGAATATGTTCCACACAGAACATTTTCAATACAAAGTAAACTTGTCCGTAGATTGCGGAACATCCATAAAATATAACTAGGTATTACGAACTCATTTGAATTTTAAATCTCGTGAATCTTCTTTGAAACTATGCTAAACTGTCAAAGTTATTCCGCGCCACGACAAATATTACAGCTCAAATGAAGTTTCACTTGATACGGTATCCAGATAGGTCCAAGTTTGTTACTAAAAATAAAGACAGTTCAAGAAAAGAGGAAATATAGTTTGACTTCCCACTTTTCTTCTTAATACTGCAATAATTTAAGTTATTAAAGCTTAATGTTTAACTTAGTCGGGTAACTTACTACGACATATTATTTATACAAACGAAGCAGCACTTTATGTAATGAACTCCTTTCAGAAATATCCCCACACGAAACTTTATTAGTTTGTGGAAATACACAACATTTCTACGAAATTATGGCATATTTTATTTATTCCACTTTCCGCGGCTTTCCAGTTAATTAAATTTGTAACCTGATCTTTCGGCAAATACATTCTGTTGAAAATCTAACTTTACCGACAAACTCTTCGTAAACAAAAGCTTTATAAAAGATTGAAGAAATAAATCAATATTGATGTTACATCTTATATTATTCGGTTGAGTGAAAAGATCGCTGTGTACATTGTTTAGTAAAACAAAACCGGAATTTCTAAGTGCACGAATGTTTATCCCAAGATTGAGAACATAGGAAGTCTGTGGCAGAACGTCAATTTACGACAACGGACCTCCTCGTTTCGGGTGTCGTTCCATTAAGACCCTCCCTTAATGGCTTGTGTAACTCGACAACATGGCTATACCTATAGAAAGACCTCCAAAAATTGTTCCACGTACAAGTAAAAAAAATAAAACGACGTCATCGAAATAAACGGATTAATTCCGGCCGGTGCGTCCGAAACTACATCAACGAATTTATTTGATCTGTTTTTAGTTGCTTCGGCCTATATGCATAATATCTGAACTCTTGTTTGCTGTGTTCAACAAATAACTACTTACTGTTATTATTTTATTATATTCAGAATATTGATAAAATGGATTCACTTTTCTGATTCAAATTAATTTCAGACTGCAACATGGTTCTGCATTGTTATTTGTTTTGAATTTGATAACGTTCTTATAAAGCATCATCTTATTAATTTTGCTAAAAGCATATATATGTTGAAACGAATGATTTTATAAAACGTAGAAAATAAACTATGGCTTTTGCCACCGCGCTCTGTTTTAGGTATTTGATTCATCTCATTCATCATTACGCAGGCGTAAGAGCTTGCTTACTGTCGGCAAATTTTTGGCCTTTCGGGTTTTTTTTTCTTTCCAATAAAAAAAAAAAATCTCTAGCAATAATATTACAGTTTCTATAGAAGTCGACTGCCAAAAAACTTGAACAAGAAACGAATCATACATTAAAACCACTGCTTCATTGCTTCCTTCAGTTGAAATAGTAAAAACGTGACAGAGATTTGAAATCACCGGTAAACCGTGGTGGTGCCATCACAAAAAGGAATCCATAGGTTTGCAATAGAACAAAACAAATTATGACGCCCCGCCACATGTATTTATTAAATTACATTCACGGAAATTATTGTACAGTCAACAAAACAGATTGTGTTTATAAAAAAAAAGTTTTTGCCTAGCTAGAGCAAGCAATAGTCATTGTAATTGCATGCCAGATAACTTTTTAACATAAGAAACTTCGTCTGTGTTTATTAAATATAATAATATATATATGAGGCTTATAATATATGAGGGAAAAGTTTTTTTTTTTTATAAGCTGCTTATAATATGGTTTTTGTTGACCGTATAATCCAAATATTTGGAAGTGATACACACATTGTTTAACAAATGCAATATATCATTGTTGGGCTTGATGTATGAAACTACAAATAATTGTGTATTCCGTGTTGGGAAAATTGATTAGCTGGTTGTAGGTCTTGTCGCTCAGTAATCCTAGTTTGTGGTTCATGTAGTTATTTTCTGTTTACTTTTGACGTAGGTCGATTAGGTTTATAATAATTACATAAGCTTTAAAACAGTACAACATATAGTACCTAAAACCTTCGGTAAGATACTTAAATACATAAGCCTGTATCTATCCACTGGGAACGCAGAGTTCACATTTGTCCGTGATTTTCTAAGTCCCGCGTAATAGAGGACGAGCCTAATGCCATTAGTTGGACTTAAATCCTGATCCCGGGCTAGACAAAAAGCTACTTGAATCACATAGTAATAAATTAAATTAAAGTCGCTTATCGTGTCTGTCTGTGACCACGTTGTTCTTCTAAACTTCGGAACGGATTTTGATGCCGTTTAAACCATCATTTAGACAATTCATGCATATAACACATTAATATATAAAACTTAATTAAAATAAAGAAATTTCGAGGTTTTGTCAAGTCTTAAAAATCGTGCGAAGCGGAGGCGGGTCGACAGTAGAAATATTTAGAACGCCTGATCGATTTTGTAGTCAGTAAATATGCTGAAAAATCTCAACTAATCACAGAATTTGACTAGAGATTATGGCAACTAACTTAACCATTATAAGCTCTGTGTTTCAGAAGTGAGACAAAATATATAACTATGCAACACCTGACCTGAATTCTAGTATCCTTAAGAGCAGCTTCAAGTTGTCAACTAGATAGAGTACTCAGTTAAATGAACACTTAAGATAGCAAGAGATATGAGAGAACAGACTTAACATACACTATTTGTTAAGTCAGAATTAAGAGTCAAGAGTATTTAGTCGAGTGAGTTGAATATCGCACCCGGCGTGATTATGGAAATAAGGAGATGGAGATTATCCAGCTCGTTGAATACTGATGATAATTACGTATAAATATTTTATATATTCGGCTATTGCCACCATTTACTTATTTAAATAATTACTGGCAAAAATATCTGCCTGTAGGTGTAGTGGATTGGCCAGGGATTATAATTAAATGTACTGAAATAACTGTAACGCTGGGTATGTAATACCTAGTTTTTTATGATAAGGAGTAGTGTTTGAGAAGTTAAATCACTTCATTCGAGAACTTTCTGTATGAATTCCAGAAGCTAGAAGTCTGCTGGTTATAATATCAATACATGATGCTAAACATGCTACATTAGTTAGTATTCATTGCATTTGATAGACTATATTATTACTCTATGTAACCATAGGTAGTTCACGATCAAAACACATGTTACCTATTTTGTCGAAAATTCTTGAAGCGTAAATAATACAAGCAATATGATTAATCATGCTCGATGCACAACATGATTTACATAATAAACATAAAGCTCCTATTGTTGCATAAAACACACGATTAAACACTGCTCTTTTTCACAAACAATTGAATATTTTAAATGCGAAATTTTGTGGTTTCTTTGTTATTCAATCGCGTTTGTGGCGGAATACCGTGGTCGACGGTCAAACAATCGAGAAAGCTTACATCACAGAAAAGGACTTGAACAACTTGTACATCCCTTTTCTTACCGTTTCGTTATTCTGGCGGGATAATGGCAACATGGTTGGGAATGAATGTAGGGATACAATAAGAATTTTTTTCCAATCACATTTAAGATATAGAGGATTTCATTCGAAAAGATGAAGAGAAGCTGCAGTGTTTTGTGGAAAATACACGAAATATTGAAACAATACCTACAAGAGTTGGCGAGGCACGTCACGAGCAGAGATATTGTGCCGCATGACACGCGCATCCTTATTGAAAGAAAAAAAATTGCTTTGACTGCTCCGCTGGAATCCCGGCGCGATTGTGCTTCGCGGAACTTTATTGAATTGCCTAAGAACGATAATAAAAGTTTGTTCTCCAGATTATAAAATTAAAAGTTGTTAATTAGAATAAATGGGCCAGTTGCGAAGTTGTATTTAATTAGAGACAACTTCTGTTGTTTTGTATTGTTTTGTTACGAGTTCGGTGTTTAACACCTACTTTTATATTCTAAACTAGCCTCTAAAGAACAAGAAGAAAAAGTGGAACAATTTGCTTCAAGAAGTTACAATATTGTTGATGGAGGTTTTCATTTTGCTAAAATACCCGTACGTATAAACTACTAAATTGTATGAACGAATAAATATATAGAGAGAAGCTCGCCAAACTCCCGTTGCAAGCCCCCAAATAGCCTCTTAACGAAAATTGCTTTTGTCCCAGGAGCACAAACCTCCAGACATTCCAGTGCAAGAGAATAAATCCGAGATGCTTTTATATGGAAGGAGATTTCCAACTGAATTGAGTTTAGGTCATCAACGAGAATGAAGACGTTTATCTGTATAATTCTTACGAGCAGAGTTGCTCCAGTTTCTCTTTCCCGCGACGTGCCTGCAAATTGAAGGTCGACTGTAAACAAAACTGTTTACAGTCGCTGTAAAGTTAAACGCACACTTTAAAACAAGCTAATCTGAGTCTTCGCTTCGTACCAGTAAGCTACGAAAAAATAAACCAATTTCCAATTAATGTGTATACGGTGCGGGCTTATGTTGTGCCACAGTGTTGTGCCAACAAATAAACAACTTCAGTTGCCAACTAATCGTTACGCACACACACTAACCCTATATTGATGAATATAAAACGTTCCACAGAGGCCGTCACATATTCATCATAGATAAATGCGGGTGCCACATACAGATCGGACTAAAGGATTAATTTCACTTTGAGCCATACACCGCTCTTTGTTCTTGTTGGTTTTCATTTTCGGTTATTCGTGAGTTAGTAACGGGTTCCACTCGAGTAGGTCTATATGGGCCCCGTTAGGCTCGAGGCTCATCATGCATATTCAAAGGTGGCGAAGCTTGAGACAAGTGGCTCAATGTTACTACGTCGCGCCGAACTACCGCTTTCGAGGCCACGCGTTAATGCCGCTGCATATCTGAGCAGCTTACTTATAATTAAAACAATCCTTGATATTATACGAGTATCACTGAAGTAAACTATGAAGCTACTCATTCAGCTGAATGCTAACCGCTATGGTCTTTATATACCTACCTCCATACAGACATACAAACTAAACCACTAGCTTTTATCTCTGTACGTAGTATGTACTACCGTTGTATGGTTATCTTCATGGAATCAGACAGTAAACCTCCACACGTACCTATAGTGGTAACTATAGAAACATACGTATAGAATTTCATATTCGCAGATGTATAAATATTTTCAGACGTCTGCATAAGGTCATTTATTAACATGCAAATGTAATAAGTATCGTCTAATATTGAATTCCAGAATTAATTCAGTCTTGCTAGTCAAATGCCTATTTCTACACGAAATTGCAATAATTTTCATCACAAAATATTTGAAATATTTGCAATATCTCCGTGTTTTAAGACGTCTGTGAGAGAGATAGGCTAGAAGTTCAAGCGTGTCAAAATGGAGCAGCTTCTCGGATTATTTTAAACTGTATCTTTTCGGCTGTGAGATTTTCTCCTTTATAGTGTTTCTCGCGAAATATTGTGAACCCTTACAATATTTATATTCTTGGCTCGTTTTAGTTCTATGTTCCATGATATGGGTTTGGTTTCCGCACTTAGCACCTTCAAATGGACCATTGTGCGTGGGCCATGGCGGTCGACTGTATTTATTCCAACCAGCCCATGCAAAAGGGTCTCGTAGTAGTTAACTACAATGATTTGTATGAGAAATGCCAATGCCAAATGATTATTTGAGAGCTAAGGTTTAGGTAATCGCAGTAGTTTTTTGACTATCTATCAGAATCAGAATCATTTATTTGCGATGTAGGTGAAAAACTCTCTCTAAGAGAGGAAGTCTGTGTCGCAGCAGTGGGAACATAGTCTGATTAAGTGTATGATTAGTACATTGTACTGTATGCCATATCTATATCCCAGAAAATTTCAAAAAGCATTATTGTTTTGATTTTTAATTATAAGGAATCATAAAATTAACGAAGCACCAGAAGGCCAATTCCCGTAATTAAAAACGTTCAAAATCAAGTCGCAATCTCATCTCAGCGTCAATCAATGTCAAAAAAATATTATTGAAATTAGAGGTATTTTTGACAGATTGAGTTTGAGATCAGACTGTAAACGTTCTTAAAATTACGAAATCCCCTCTGATGTGTGTTGTCCCTTTTCGGCCTTTTCAATCAATAGTTA
Organism: Gortyna flavago; assembly: GCA_963669345.1. Taxonomy (NCBI): domain Eukaryota; kingdom Metazoa; phylum Arthropoda; class Insecta; order Lepidoptera; family Noctuidae; genus Gortyna; species Gortyna flavago. The sequence goes on from OY770131.1 coordinate 8,594,370, forward strand.
AAGTAATAAATGCAAATGTTACGAATATCATATCCCCCTTATTTAACTTCGTTCAAACAATGCGTTGTTCGCAATTCATAATGTTTACTGTTCGTCCACATTATTCCAATGTGTATACAAACGTTTCTGATATGAAGATGTAATTTCGTGTATTACTAAACTCTGTTCACTTTATGATGATTGATAAACAAATTCTCGAAAGTGGAATAAGTAATGCACGGTTTCTGAAGGCTTGTCAACCTTTCAAATTTTCAATAAATTACTAATTATCTATTTTAGCGATATTTTCCATAGTTGTGTGTTCAAAATCAATAATTGAATGGCACTGATTAAAAGCGGCAGTTATTTATTGTAGTTTTGGTAAATTAAAAATGACAAAATGCATGTTTATTAACAAATTCGGCATTAAAAACTGAGCAATATACCACATAAAACAGAGTACAATAAATATTTAAATGGATAATTCATTATGGCTTAACGGCCAGTTACGTGTGAGTAGTTAACAAATCGGAAATAGTTGGTAAGAAATCTAACTTGGATGTGCTGTTGGTCGGGGTGCCCTGGCTTAGTTACTGCGACCAATTCGGCTCGTCTGTGGTTGGTCACAGTTCTAACCAAACCTAAGAACTGCAGAACTGTTTACCTAACTGGCCATTCCAACATTTTTTCTGGCCATTCATTTTTACACTACTTGAGTATTTATTGTACTGACATTGTAGGATAAAATAACCAACCACTTTTCTTTTTATTAAAAAAGAAAGGACCGCCGTAATTTTATTCAACTAATCATAATCATCTCCCTATTTTTAAAAGCTTTTATTTTACTTGAAATGTATGTATGTATGTAACTATGTTTGTTCGGGTGGACTCTTGCAACTCAATTTCGAAGCAGAAGGCCAATTCTCGTAATTTAAAACGTCCAAAATCTAGTCGCAGTCTCATCTCGGCGACAAACAACTGTCAAAATCTTGTCAAAATGTAGGGAAATATGAGGTATTTGTGATAGATTGAGACTGAGATCAGACTGTGAATGTTCTTAAAATTACGAGAATTGCCCCTCTGATATCTTCAACCGATTGAGCTACAAGCTTTTATATCATATAAATTGTGTAATGACGTTATAAGTTGATAGTAAAAGTTTTAAAGGAACGTTTATTATATTATTTTTAGCGCATTTAAATAAAAGCTCGTTTTTAAAAAGTTTTCTTTTACTTTTAATTTTTTTAATAACAGTTAGTATTGACCGATAATTTGTATGTGTGGTGCAAATTGTAAATATAAGTTGGTTATTAATAAATAAAATAAAAAAATAAAGCTGCTGACGCGCGCTTGACAATATGGCATTTACATGTATGCAATAAATACATAAAACATTCAATTATTATTAACATGAAAAAAAATATTACCCTATTTAAAATAGCAGGACGGAAATAGCAAATGGAAGTATAGACTCTGGTCAATAATAAATCAAAAACTGGGCATTCAAGTATTATAATATAATACTTGAATGCGTTGTACGCTATGTAAAAAATACGGTGAAAAAAATAGCGGTGTCATATTAATCACCATAAAAAGACGTAGTATAAGTTATAGTATCTAGTTAGTAATACAAACATACGGTCGCAGAATCAAGTGTAAACAGAACCTGGTCCATATAGATAGAGCCCATAATTCAAGGGCTCGTCGTAATAAAAGGCATTTATGCCATACGTGTGTGGCACATAAACTACCCGGTAAATAATTACTGGCAAGAAATACATTTCGGAGATTACCTACTTTCGTATGATTTTGTGACTTTTTTATATCTGGTCCTTTTGTCCGCGGTAACAGTGTTCAAAAGTGGTCCTTTAGTATTTTTACCTGTAACAATAAAATTTAGAAGTTATTTAGATTCGTTACGAAATTATCCTACAGGAACGTGCTACCGGGACAAAAAGTAACCGATGTCCTTCCCTAGGATGCCGTCTATCTTCTTGCCAAATTTTATCGAAATATGATTAGTGGTTTAGGCGTGAAAAGATAACATACATACAGATTTACTTTCGAATTAATAATAGTATGGATAAAACATCAATAATTGTTTGCTGCACTTACAGCGTACCTACACCAAACCGTGGAGGAAGCCATACAAATAACATTTAACATTAAGCATTGATTTATGTACAAATGTTCATATAATGGAGTATTCAAAAATACTGAAACTTTTATACGTTCGGTTGTTTAATGAATAAACAATAGAAAGGATTATAGATCCCTTAATTAATTTGCGTGGGCTTACAGGTTATTGTCCGGTGTTACCTTGATTTGTTTTCAATCAAAACAAAGTATTTGTGAAAAGCGAGAATAACGAAATTGCTCTTCAGTTGTGACAAACATGTAATTGTGAGCTAGAAAAATAGCTTAAGATGACCGCTGATGAACTTAGGCTTTATACATTTTATACCTATTCATGTGTATTCGCACCACCAATCAACTGGGCCCGCGTGGTGGATTATGGCCCACTCCCTCTGACATAGAGGAATTTGTCTCAGCAGCTATGCTGTATTCGAGCCAAGTTTCTAAGTTGACCAAAGGAATAATATTTTTCATAATAATTGTCTGTGGTCCCTTTTCATCCCGTTCTAAGATTATTTTCGCAAAATCCTTTCATAAAGCATCTTAGTGTCATTAATTACTGAAACAGAAGAAACCTACTATCATGATTATAATTTCAGTTGTTTCAGCTCTACGTTGCTGAGATATTCTTTTTTTTTTAGGGTTCCGTACCCAAAGAGTGCCAGCGGGACCCTATTACTAAGCCTCCGTTGTCCGTCCGTCCCTCCGTCCGTCTATCTGTCAGCGGCCTGTATCTCACGAACCGTAATAGGTAGACGGTTGAAATTTCCAGAGTGTGTATTTATATTACCGCCATAACAACAAACAATAAAATCAAAATAAAGTTAAAAAAAGCTTGTAATTAAATGGAGACTCCATTTAATTATTTACCTATTCATTTATTTAATACATAAGTTTACAGTGCTTACAACTAAATCACGTATATTTTAGTATAATAATATACCTATTTGTTTATTTATCCATGCAAGAAACGTGTTTTTTTTGGCGTTTTTTACCTTGTGTGAGGGTCCCACTCGCACTTGACCGGTTTTTTTTCCATAATCATTAAACGTTTGTTAATGTTTAAACCACGGTAATTTCTGCGGGCCTTATTTTGCCCAAGGCATTACAAACTAAAATGTTATATAATTCAAAAGTGTGTACGTAAGTAAATAAAAAAAATTCTTGTACAAAGCCGCTGCGAACGTGCCCTAGGGCAATTGAAGTACAGGAACGTGTTTCTCTTATGTATGCTTACTATCCTCAGATATATTTGTTTAATAATATAATATAATGACGATCTGTGGTGTAGGTACTGATAATTACGATAGTAACATGAATTATTCAAACTTAAGAGCGTTTACGCCGTACGGAATTTCATAAAAATTTTCAAGCCATTGCTTTTCTAAATGAATGAAATGATTTAAATGAAATTTTATACGCATAAGCAGGATACAAAGGTCTAAAAAGATACTTAAGAACATTTTCGAAAAATAGCGATACAGCCAAATTAGACCGATTTTAAAGTTTCCATAGAAACAGAAATATCCAGTTATCTTTTTTTAAATAAGACATTTAGAAAATGTTCTATAACTTTTTAGACCTTTGTATTCTGCTTATGCGTATGAAATTTAATTAAAATCGGTTCATTCAATTCGAAATACAAGGGCTTGAAAGTTTGTATGAAATGCCGTACGGCATAAACGCTCTTAATATCAAATAGTGTTTGCGATTTTACCGAATTATATTTCCATTGGTAATATTATTTATCGAAGCAGGTCATTAATTCTACATATAAATGGCCAGAAAATGGTATTATGAATATTCTTAATAGGTATACACATACATACATACACTCACGCCTTCCTACCGTAGAGGTATCTAGAAACTACAGAACGCCACCTGCTACGATATTTACATAGGTACTAATTACGTTTACGTTCAATAAATTTCGTAATAGGTATACCTTCTAAACATTGCTTATAGTTAAGAGACGTATAAACGTCAAGGAGGGAACGAATGCTCAAGGATATTTGGGGTCGGGGTACCGCCTTAACCAGACGTTAATCATTACTTAACCTCAAACCGTTTATTTCAAATAAACCAATTACAGGCACTTTTGAATTGTCAAGGGATAGGTCAGTCAGAAAGCTGACGCTGTCCATTCTACAAAATATAGGTTAACGAAAAAAAAATTATAGTTATGTAGTACGTTTACGCAATTTCGCAGAGTCATTACCTATGCCCAGCCCACATTAAGCTCATGTTGACTTTTTGCTAAAGTAAAATTACAACCGGCCATTATTTGTTCTCTTTGTCACGACTCGACTGCTGAGTAGGGTAGTTTCACTATGTTTTACAAAACACTGTTATTTACATGGAAAGTTGGCAAACAGTCAAACACCCATGTTAGAAACACACAAATCCCTTAATCTTGACTTATCTGTACAGACTAAGTTGGAATCCTCATTTGCAAGTTTTGAAACCATTTGCAAATATTATTACTTATAGTACATACTAATAATATTGTGAACTAGTCAAAACTTTTGCTTATCAAGTTTTAGAGGATTTTCGTATTGAGAAACTAATAGCTCCAATAATTCCCATTTTGGGCTTCGTAAAATATTATTTGAACACTCTAATAATAATGATTGCACCTCTTTTTGTGTACCTCAAATTATTCCTATTTTGATGCTAAATAGCCAACCAACTGCGACCAAATTATATGTAGCGTTCGCTCGGCTCGCTCGCGATTGATCATAGTTCTAACCTAACCCTTTGGTCGGGGTACCCTAGCTTAATCAATGCGAACAATCGTGAGAAAAAGCCAGAAAGTTAAAAAGTTCAATGAAAAAAAATGCTTCATAACAGCACAACAAAGTTTTTAGACGCTCATTAATTTAAAAAGTATCCAACATTAGAAGTTCAATAAGTTTTAAGAGGATCAGTTAAATATTTTCCGAATTTAATTAGCTTTACAGACTTATGTATAAGTTGGTAACTGATGGAAAAATAAATTCTGAAGTTTTTTTTTCCATAAACGAATAATTTAGAAAAAATGTAGCAATATTTCCATTCTTATTTTCAATTATCTAAAACGTACCTAAATGAAAGCCAAAACTAATGTAAAAAAAACCAGCGACATCAATTTCAATAACACAGACAGATACAATTTTCCAATATCAAAGAGAACGGGACGCATACCTATAACTGATGGAAAAATAAATTCTGAAGTTTTTTTTTCCATAAACGAATAATTTAGAAAAAATGTAGCAATATTTCCATTCTTATTTTCAATTATCTAAAACGTACCTAAATGAAAGCCAAAACTAATGTAAAAAAAACCAGCGACATCAATTTCAATAACACAGACAGATACAATTTTCCAATATCAAAGAGAACGGGACGCATACCTACATACATAGTAGATCTAAATGCGATATACAGAATTATGCAAACCTTTCTAATAGATTAGCGGTGTACACAGGTACATACATATGTACCAAGGAATTCGTGCTTCTCCTGAATAAAATAAGACCAGTCAAGTGTGTATTCGATTTTCACACCCCGCGTTCAGTATCGATTGTTTACATCTTACGTCTATGGTGATACGAAGGTTCGAAGGTGATTAAGAAAGATAAACTCGTTGCACACTCGTTGTTAAAGTCTTCGAGTGGAGTTGAGCATTAAGCGAAGCGTTTACTTTGAAGCCTTATTTGAAAATAATAGGTCGAGAGTACGTTACGAAGGTAACGAAGTATTGAACCGAAGTCCTTTATTTTTTAGTTAAATTTACATTTATTATTAAACCAGGTTCTTGATAATTAAATACAATCTAGACTATAACACTATTAAGCATTTTTTATCTACCTTAATTTATTCCGAGATAATTATTTACGTATTACGAAAACGGTGGATTGGTGATTTAATAAACGATTTATTAAAACTCAATCTAGTATTTGAACATCAATCTCAAATATATTCCAGATTCGACACCAAAATGCGTTCAAAATTGCTCCATTTAAAAATCGCATTATAGATACGTTCGCCATCGAAAAAAGCGCTATCGCAGATTGGCCAATTTATTCTCACTTTAAAAATCAATTGATGTGTGCAGCCAGACAAAATGGAGTCTCGAATGCATTTCGCATTGTGTCTCAGAATTGAATTGCAAGACTGTTTTTCCAAGACGGCCAGATTTTTCTTTGGAGTTGGATTTTCCATTATCACTGAGTATTTATAAGGTGTACTGGCACTTTGGGAGAACCTCGTACGTATGAGTACAAGATAAGATCAATATCGATATCTATGTTTGTTGGTAAGCGCATCACTCGAGAAAGGCTGGACCAATTTGGCAATTTCTTGTATTAAAATGTTCGTAACAGTCAGTGAACACTTGAAAAAGTTTACAGGAATATTTTCAAAATCGAAAAAGTGATCGTCATTTTCACCCGACTTTTTACTGTTTGGACAGGACAACGTCTCTCGGGTCAGCTACTTATTAATATTTATGTATAGCCATTTCGCCGAGGTAAACCAGCATATTACTCGATGAACTGCGGATCCATAAACATTTGCTTTTAAGCTAATCAGTCTACCCAGGCTTATTAACAAAATATATCAAATGAATCTGCCTCATCTTAATGTCACATTTAATCACCTGCTTATTTACTTGGAGGCATCACACCTTACCTTCATACACAAATTGCTAACACGCTGGAACTTATGTGTGATATAAAAGTATAGCATCGTAACCTCACGCAGGGAGGTGGAACACACCCTTAATCTCTATATTTTAGGAGCATGGCTCCTTTACTCACGTTACCCGCGTGACGTAAAATTTTAACGATTTGTAAAACATTCTTAAACTTACGTGTTATCTTTGAAGTGGTTGTACGATGCTTCAAAGGAGATTATCGAATCAAGCTTAACATGATCAAGTATACAGGTTGGATTTTTTGAGAAGGGGCAAGGACAGTGCTGTAGCTACAGGAAAACGGTATTAGGAGACAGCCTTAACTTTTGAGAAAATTTTATCTGCATTCACAGATTTTGAAAAAAAAATTGTCATTAAGAAAATGGGCAATTTTCACAAAATATTGTTTTGATGGCAATCGATCTTATAGGGATCAAAAAACTCTATCGGACCAACTATAGGTTTTCATAAAACTTAGCATGCGTTATGAAATTATCTATTATTTACACGCGAAACTATTAATGAAACTAATGTTAAACAAAAGTTTTAATGTCATGAACTACTATTTTGCGTAACTAGTTTTGTTATGCAAATTCGGCTTCATACCACTCTCATCATTAGTTTATTTCTATTTCTTTAAAATCTGTTAATTGGCATCCACAGAGTACGTTTATTACAATACATTATTCATTATGTTATTTGTAACTACATTAAAAATTATACCATTTCAGCAGTAATATTTTTATTTTCATTATATTTTGCCGGAATGATGCCATAGTGCAGGCAAGGACAGGCACTCGAGGCATAGACAAGTAATGAGGTTACGTGTAGCGTTGACATCCGATCTACGGTTATAATTATTTTAACCCTATCAGAGTACCAGCCCCTTACCTTTTGGCGTCGTAGATCAGGACTGTGTCTTTCATTTTTTTTTTCATAAACCTAGATACCCTTGTTTTCTATTTTTCTATGACCGTGTCACTCTATTTAGTTTGTGTTTTCCCTATACGAGTAACATGATTAAACACTTTTTCCTTTCTTTCTTTCTCTACAGTACAGTTTACTTAGAATTCAGTTTAGAATTCGGTCTAAAATTCAGTCCATTTCATCATCGTATTTAAACGCCGTCATCAACAACAGTTTAATTATTACCCAAGACATAACTCATCAGAAGAAAATAATCTTAGCCGGCACACACGGATTTCCCAGATGAATTGAAATAGTAGGTAGATACTGGAATACCTCGTCGATGTGCCAACAATAGAATTAGTTTTCAGTCGATGTGTTGCAAGAACATCGATTTTGTTGGCCTCAACTCTAGCAAAAAATACCCATTCTAGCAGTTTATACATAATATACAAAAATCACAACGTGAGCAAACCGGCATGTCCTAGTAACAAAAATTCGAAGACTAGTGACATTAACCAACCCGCACTGGGCCCACGTAGGAGATTACGGCCCACTCCCTCACACCGAGAGAAGGCCTGTGTCCTAGCAGTGGGAACTTTATATGCTGATTATGCTTAAAACCCTCATTTCATGCAATACGCTTGCTTGTTTTTAGTCTGATCTCATGTATTATGGGTTCCCTACATGTTATAACGTGAATTGCAAATTAGGGTGTACAGTACAATATCTTTGCCTACACCTTCAAGGCATAGTCGCAATGTTATTTTAAGCTACATATCAAGTGATTAAAACTCGCATTAATTAATTTTATGAGAGAGCTTTCACGAAAGCGGTATAGAGAACGGTAATTGATAATAAGCAGATCATAATTATTAAGTAACCTTTTAATATGTTATAAATTATTTACTTAGTTTATTCATTCTAAAAGTGCCCAAAGAGATTCAAAAAAGCATTCTTAATGTTCAAAGTTAAGTTTTTTTAACCAACGATGGTTTAGTTTACAAGGGTGGGTACTTACAAAATAGATGTTGACTGTATTAAGTATTTACCTGGCTTAGAAAGTTTGAACGCGGCTTGAGTAAAAAGTGCAGGTAGGTAAGTACTAGAGGTCTGCCCTCTGACGGAATGGCAACCCGATACTGCTTGGTGCGCTAAACTAATTTACATTATCCAATGTTTTAGTTGCAGGCAACTTGGAGAGCTTGTTATTAATTTAGTTAGGTCGGGAGGTTGTTCGTTTTTTTTGTGTACTCGTGGTCTTTTGGTAAGAATTTTGTTAGTTTTGGTTTTTATTGATCTAGAACGGATTTTTTTGTTTATTTTAGTATCGGGGAAACTGAAGTTAATGTTATGTGTTGTTTTTGAGAAAAACTGAGACACATGTTTTTAAACATGAAGACAAAGAGTTTATTTATGTATTTATTAAACACTCAAAAAGACAGATTTAGTCACTAATTTATAGTTTTTCTAAAAAGCTGATTTTTATGGTAACAGCATGTACTTACCTACTCGTCCGGGTATTTCCTATAATAATTCTTAAAATGCGTTACTAAACATCGCTCTCGAATAAATCAACAAATATTTTTTACCAGAAAAAAATCCAACCTTATATGAAAACCGTGGATGAAAATTTCAGAAATAAATATAACATACTTTTCTCATAATCTTGGCTTCAATCCCAGCTTAATGTTGGCTATAGGCCTTTTCAATTTGAAGGCCGAGCTTTCCGGGGACGAATTTTCTTTTATCGTTTGCCCTTGTACGGATATTGTATCTGGTATCTACGTCAGGCCACAGAATTGACCATTTTCTTATTCTTTATTACTCTACCTTTCTTTTTTCTTTACTATTTCTCTATTCTTTTAATCCGTGTAGGTATCTACTTTATATTTCATGCTTATTATGATGCCAGTTCATATTATATGCTTCAGTAATATGTAAGTAAAGGAGCGTAAAGGGTAATTTTGATCAAAATTGGTTTTTTCCATAGAGTTTATTAAACAGGGTGGCAGGGACACCGATGCGCAACCTGTTACCATTGTTTCGATACATGATTCTGGACGCATCTGCATTAAAATTTTTCGTCGGTTATTAATAAACTAGCTTCTGCCCGCGACTTCGTCCACGTGAATTTTCACCCTCCTCCCATTCACCCTCTTAGTTGTGGAATTTCGAAAAACCCTTTCTTAGTGGATACCTACTCTTCACAAAGAACACAACCTCCAAATTTAATGTATTAGGACCAGAGGTTTAGGCTGTGCATTGATATCTTAGTCAGTCAGGAGTTTGAATTTTATATATAAATATATAGATAAATAAGCTGCTCCATACATTTTGACCGCGTAAGTATTGCACTTTTGTATGCAACAGCAGATTTTTTTTTAATAACTGACGAAATATTTCTACGTTACGGTCTAGAATCATGTGCTTGAATTCATGGTTACGATGTCCTTGCCACCTGTATGTTTTGTCATTAAAACCTCTTCAAACACTGTTTTTTTTTTTTGTTGCCAGGCATGATAATATTTATGGATATCGGGTACTCAACAGCTCAATGCTAACGGATTGGATGGCGGGAGGAACGAACGTTACCCATAAGCTCTACTAGCTTACGAGCCAGAGCATTGTTCGTTTTTACACTGAATTGTATACTTTTGCCATATCCATACCATTAATATTGATACAACTATAGCGACACAATATAGAATGCGATTAATAAAATATATCGATACGCTTTTACTCCACCACAAAATCACTTTATTCAATACACTAAGTTTTATAAGTTCTTTTCTAGAAAGTAAGTATGGAGTTCTACGTAGATGAATTCAAACACACGAATAAAGCAGGACTTAACAATGTCGTGTGAAGGAATTTATTCCCTCAACTTTACGAGGAGAAAAGCAGTTAATTCTGATGCTGTCTTCGCGTTTTTAATAGCTAGGATTTAGAATTCGCTCCCCAAACATCACATTCCTAATAAATCGAGTTAATCTACTTACTCTCTTAGATAATAAAAGAAATAGGCTTTCTCGAAAGAGAAATGTTTATTTTTTCCGCTTAAGGAAACTCGACACAAAAATAACTCTTTTCCACTCAGCTTCTTTGTTCATTTTCATCCTGTTAATAACATTAAAAAAATAATGCAACAAGCAAAGATTAAGATTAATGTTTCAACATTCATTCACACTTTGGTTTATAAAAATACAATTTACTGAAACATTTGTCTCTGTCACGATAAAAAAATCTAGATAGAGCGAGATTCATCTCTGAGCCCTGAAAAAGGATATTCTGAGCCAAGCACTTTGGTTGACCTAAAAATATACTAAGTCTATATTTTCCGAATAAATTCAGAAGTAAGGCAGACTGAACATAAATCTAGCAAGGTTCATTAGGTAACAACATTTACAACTTGATGAAACAAGTGTAAAAAAGTAACGAGGTGCACGCAATTAAGTTTTATGTTAATTTTGTGTTTTAGCACTCTCCCGAAACATGAATATTTCACAGTAATTAAAAATAAGTTGCTGTAGATATTCACGTTAATTTTTCGACTGCACAGGATTATTTAACGTGTTGTAATTAATATTCACCTTTAAAGTAGTATTGAAATAGGAATAGATTCTTAAACATACCTTAGGTACAATTTAACGGTGTCGATCCGATAGTGTTTTTTTTTTCAACCATAGGATAGAAAATGTCTTATGAAAAGTTTTGAGTACGAATGTGGATGAGTAGAGAACACTACAAAAACGATGAATGTTTTGGGGAGGCTACCGAGATGAGGACTAATAGAGAAGTATGGAAGAAAAAGACATGTTGCGCCGATCCCAAATAAATTGGGGTAAGGGCAGAAGAATGATGACCATGCAAGGTCAGAAACTAAAAGATTGTTCCAAAAATGTTTGTCTCTGCTTCGTTCATAGCATAGTCACAGAAGCAGCAAAATACGACCTATTTATTAGGAAAACTTGGCTAAAAGTAAAAACGTGTCCGTCTAATTAACTTTATTTTAATTCTACATGTAGAAAAATTCCTTAAAAATACGAGGACAGAAGCTTAAATACTTAAACGTCTCAAGAAACAGAAAGAGGTATCGTTTACCTAGTCATTACCGAATCTGATTCAAACCGCGGTTCCGTTCCGAATGCTAATATAAAAGGTACGCAATGAACAAATTCCATTGGTCTGCCAAAATTATCGATTCAAATGAGTAAATCTAAATTCAGTGATTGTTCACGCTCCGTTAATGTAAAGTTTAAACTAATCTGTTTAAGTAAATTGCTGGATCACTATGTTAAGTGTTTATTTGCCCACTTGTAATATTATTACCTAAGAATCAGCATTGCCATACTAAGTGGCAATACTGTGTAACTTTTCTATTGACAGCATAATCAGCCCACAGGTAATGTTCTGTGCTGAGACAGAGGCCTCCTCTTTGTGAGAAGCGGTGGGCCATAATCCACGCACCAACGCGAGTCACGTGGGACCCCCACTGGGCCCGCGTGGTTGGTTGGTGTACTCACGATGTTTTCCTTCACCGTTTTGAGAGTAGTGGTGATGAAATAATTTACACAAAGTAAAGTGCCTGCTTAGGTTCGAACCCACGACGTACAACTCGTAAGTCGCGAGCGACGATTTTTTCGATGACCTATGATTATTTGCCTTCTTTTTTTATACTCATGTATATATTGCTATTATTATTTTAAGACTGCTAGCTAATTATATGTATTATGTGATTATTACCTTGTTTGAAAACAAATAGATAGTACATTATATAACCTAACTTACTATATGAATATTGTTGTAGTTAGGTAGGTAGTACAACAAAACAATTTCAACGAAAAACAGCTGTGACATGGAAATTGTGTTGCTGAAATATTCAGTTTCATCAGACGTAGAGCCAATAAAACTGAAAAGTAGCAAAGTATTCATGAATTTTCTTTAAAAAATATTTTAACTTAAGCTTTAGAAAAACATCAATTAGAAAAGACCTATAATTAAAAGTTGGTAGGTGCCTATCATAGCATTGTACCGTCAGCTTATCTTTAGATAGAACTTACTTTTGGATCTCACTTAAGATTGTAATATTAATCTAACTTATCTAGGCACCCATTTGAAGCAATCTATAATCCGCCATTTTGTCCTCCCAAACACAGTAAATAGATAACCGTTCTGAGGATTTTACAGTCCCAAGCATAAATAGTAACACTAACGCAAGATTCAAAAGCGATTTTCACCTAAAGTATTAATAAAAATGGTACAGTGGTACAATATATTATTTAATAAATTATGAATGAGGTCTTTTCACAAAGTTGCAAGCGTTATTTTACGAGAAAATCGCTTTAGAATTTTGCATAACACGTTTTTCTTGCCGTGAAAAACTACAGTTTATTGACCGTGTGCACGGTCGTCAATGTTGTATGGAAGCTAGTTCACCGACGTTTTTTCTACGGCGCAGTTTATACGCCATATCGTAAATAAACCGTGCCGGATACGTGTCTAAGGCTTATGGTCGTGGCTGTACAGATAGCTATATAGGCTGGTACTTATATGTAAGCAATCCACCCCAACGAAACTGGATTCGCAGATTTTAGGTGTTTATTCGCGAAAAAGGTCCGCTGTCTTTACAGCCCCATAAAAATTACACCGCTGAATCGTTTGATTTTGTTGATAAGATTTTTATTGCGAATATATGGCGATTACTTTTTATATTTTATACTGAAAATAAAATATTTGCGATTTTATCGAGTGCAATGAACTTCTATGTAAAATCTTGTGTGTTACACCTAAGATGATAACTTTAAAAAGCTAAAAGGATTTCAGTTCTTTGTGATAGTAAGAGTCAATCAATCTGCCTAGCCCTTTCCCGACTATGTTTGGGTCAGCTTCTAGTCTAACCAGATGTAGCTGAATACTAGTATCTTACATAGAGCAACTGCTTATGTGACCTCCACAACCCAGATACTGGATAACACGATCTCCTTGGTAAAACTGCAGTGGTTGTCCGACTTTTTGGGTTTCTGACTACTCCGTAACGAATCAAAGCTCTACAAATGACAGCCGGGACCAGCGGCTTAACGTGCTTTCCGAGACACGGAGGGACCTCGATATGTAATGGATGGTCACCTATCCACTAACCGACCGCGGCAATAGCATAGCGAGATGATCAACTCGTGCTGTTATTGTTTAGCCTCGACCCCCATGTATGTGATAGTAAGTTATTCGAAGACGTGACGTAATAAGTTTAAAGAGAACAGGCAAAGACTTCTGTAGCCTCAGCTTTAAGAATGTTCGCGACCTTAAAACTCTTTCAGCTAAATTCAAGTATCGCCTCTCGAACTGATGTTCATTAATTAAACAACAGCCTGAAGCTTTTAATACAAACATATCTGATGAAGTTTGAAGGGCTTATGGCTAAGTAATAGCAGCCGCACGGGTCGATTAATCAAGTTAAGCTAAGCTTGCCGCGGTTGGTCCGTGGATGGGTGACCATTTTTAAATAACAAGACCCCAACATGATTGGTTAAAGGGAAGGCAGATGTTGATATCTGATGGATATTTTTTGATTTCGTTTTATTTGTGTCACTGTCTTTTGTATGCTGATATGACGAATAATATATCCATACCGAAATCGAAAAAATTTCTTACCATGTTCTAAACTCTTTTCTTGTTTTTATAAAGGCTTTCATTTCATCAGCCTCACTAAATCTACTTAATTAAAATCCTTAAATCACTGACAGGCAAAGGACAGCCTAAGCCGCTGGGTCTAGAATCATGAAATTTGTGAACAAAAGTTCCTTGTATAACGAAAGGACTATGGAAGAATATTTGAAAACGTATTAAAGGGGTTAAAATAAGGAATGAAACTTTGTATGTGCGTTCTTAATAAACGTGGCAAAAATAACTATTTCCGAGGGGAAATCCCATCGCGTGCACAGCTTGCAGCTGCATAAGCCAGATAAGTCTATGAGGTTAAAAAACTTTTTTACAAAAAAAAAAACTACAAAGTGATAAATAACTTTTATTCCGGAAGTCGGTGTTGTTGGTTCTGCATTTTCGTTTATTGACACCGACTTCCGAAATAAAGGTATAAATAACTTTTATTTAATTATTTTATTTTCATTTTATTTACACTTTGTAGTTTTTTTTTTGGAAGTCGGTTGTTTTTTTTTGTAAAAAAGCTTTTTTTTCACTTTTTAGTGAGAGAGTTTGTAATTTATCTAAGTTACAATAGCCTAACGTCAACTGCTCATCACCTTTTACAAAATATTGCTTTTCCCGATGCTGGGACGTTAATTGTGGAGGAGTTCTCCTGGTAAGAACCTGGAGAACTCCACTCCACCACCACACGCATTGTGACGAGCATAAATTGCTTAGCAAACATATTAAAGTAATCGAATCGCAACCCGTGAAATATTTATCATTGATTAGTTCCGATGGCCGTCTGTGGTCTTCATCATCAGCTCCACTTTAAAATGATGATTTCCGAGAGCAAATGCCCAAGTTACTCAAAAAAATATCCAAATCGCTATAGGTTTTGCCAAAAAAATTTGAGGGTTTCCCTCGATTTCCATGGGATCCTCTCATCAGATTCCAACTTGCTGACAATGGGACCACCTTGGGAGTATACCCTTTCAAACAAAAAAATAATTTTCAAAATCGATCCACAATTGACGGATAAATGGGTGAACATACAAAAAGTCGAACATATAACCTCCTCCTTTTTGGAAGTCGGTTAAAAAACAATTGCTACGTGACACAAGAAAAGGAATTTTGATTAAAATTAACCTTTTCCTCTTCATAGTTCAGTTAAAGACCATAACCTATTACCTAAGCTATCTTCAAGCTTTTGAAGAAGCTAGGTACAGACACCAGCACATCAAGCTACTACAATCTGTCAAATTTCTTTTATTTGTTTTTCAACTTTATTGCTAAAGCGTAAGGTTCAAAGCTGTTTGGGAAAATTTTACAGTTTCGGGTAGCTTGATGTGCTGGCGTCTGTACATCATCATTCTCCTGCCGTTATCTTAAGCTACAGCAAGCAAAAATTTATTTTTACTTGTGCTGGCTCCTTGGAAACCCTTATGAAGGATTGATACTAAAATCCATTTATATTCCGAGAACTTATACATAATAATTGAACCATGATATGTATCGATAAATAATAAATAGCTTGTTGGTACCGACTACAAATCAAAGTCATTAAAAACTCGTTGAATAATGTACGCATAATAAAATAACGGGATTAGCATTATTCTGTTAAATCACAAAAGATAACGCCTAGCGATTTTGATAACAAGCATCTGGGAAAGGCTAACAAAAACTCATTAACGAAATCTGTCTTTAACTACTTTGTGATAACGGTCGGCAGAATAAAGCTTTTATGTTCCTCCGTAGTAAACAGTTTTTGTACCTCCAAATTATTTTTCACTCACATCGATTTTAACCCAAGCAAAATGCAGACTGATTTATGATAGCTTTTACTTTTCTGTGTCGCAAACTCGCGGTAAACTCAACAATAGACTTAGTACAACAGTACGTGACAAATTACAAACATACAAATGCGAATTTATTGTTTTGCTGTTGTTACATGAATATAAAATAGAGGCTGAATGTGACTCGTCTAAAAGCTCCACACTGAGAATTGGAAACACTTAAGAAGAAGCTAGGAGAGGTTGATTTCATTTGGCGTCGTTAAAAAAAATCTTTTTGATTTATCTTTTTTTTAATTTTCTTTTTATCTTTTTCCCTTTTTTTAAAGCGGAATTTTAATAAAATCTTTTTTTTGCAGATTCAGGACACAAAACGTGACAATGTCTTTGGACCCTTTAACAATATTAGAATTGGTTATTCAAAACTTTGATGGAGCAAACTAGTATGCATTAAAGATATCAAAGAATGCAGAATTTTGTAGCTCGTGCCTAACCCTTTGAAACGTATTAATAAATAAATAAATAAAAGTATTAATAATTATGACTTAAAGAGGGTAGAATTTAGTGGATACTAAAGCCCTGAGATATTTTTATTTTTCTGTATGTAGGTTAAACGGCACATAACCTACGGGTCGTGCCACTCAGCGCTTAACGTCATTGGCGTTTTACTACGCTGCCGTTCATCACACGCTTTTTGTTTATCAACTCGATATTTTTACGATCATCAAAAAAGGCCTGAAAAAGAGTTTTTAATTTAAAAAGGGTGTTTTCGTGTCGCCTCAAGGGTTTACCAGGAATTTATGCCTCGGTGTTTCAAGGACCGAAGTGTAAAAAACAATATAATAGCCGAAACAACACTAGTGAGTTATAATAGTAAATGTAAAGCTGTGTAAATGAGTGCTATCCACTTATCAATAGACGGGACAATGCTAAACAGAGAAGTTTTCTGGAAAGGATACTGAAATTGTATCAATTGAAAATGAATTTAAATGTTAGTGTTTATCGCTGAAAAAATCTAAATAATCACTTGCACTTCATACATATGTATACCTGCATCTAATGGTATCTAAAAGTAGATTTAGGTACACAGTTTTCATACAAAAATATTATATCCAGACCCTCAACTTGGAAAGCACGATAATTCAATAAAATTGCTTGCACGTTTTGTATTGTTCACAAACATATCGCAAACCAGAAATCCACCCCTCGCAGGAGAAAAATTAAACGCACCCATAAATTACGGCCCTACTCCGTTACGATTTATTATACACGCGTGAATGTATGATAAAGGAAAAAAGAATGACAAGAATGAGGTGAAAATAATCGGCATCCCATATTTGGGGAATAAATATGTATGGTGAAACTAGATGATTCATAACGAGAACATCGTGGCAATCTCGGCGGACGTGATGTGGCAGGCAAGCTTGGAACTCATTCCACACATCAACATACTACAGAAAATACTGGATCGAATGAACGATCAGATGGCCCCGACAAGTTGCTCTAAAGCTTCAGGTTCCTATTACACGATACACTGGACGCGAGGTAAAGGGGATGATAAGCATATTTCAGCTAAGGTATGTACCTGCATCTCCGTCTTTGTACTTTGGTAGAACATTTTGACGAACTCTTTCGTTTTTAGATATAACTAGGTACTTTCAAAATGGGTTACGTCTGCATATTCATCCGAGACTGTGGAAAGTATGTTCACAACTAAAGTAGATAATGTTGTCCTAGATAATCCACCCCAAGATTACCTAGGTATAGCAGAAAAATCCACCATTAAGTTTTTCCTTTCGAGAAATATAATAGTTAAAAGTTCTTAGGCGTTGACAAAGTTCTACACACTCGCTTTTTTGTGCATTTGGCGAGTGTAGTAGGAAACTTTAAACAAAAATGTTTCATACACAAAGAATTTACTTACAATGTGCGGCGCATATTTCCAACGTTGTGTTTAACAATAGCGAAGCATTTTTATGTTAGCGTTTCACTACAGTTGTTCAATAAGCTAGTGTAGGACTTCAGACTAAAAGTAGAAGCAATTGCTTTGGACAACGTGCAAGTTCAATTCGTAGTACAAAAGACGAAACAAAATCTTAAAGTTAAACAGATTATGCTTGCTCCGAGTGCCGCAAATGCTTGTAACAAGAGCAATCTTTTTTATTGTCGCTGGAAAGTGGCTCGTTACGGCTATTTTACATTTATTATTGCAGTTTAAGTTTCTACAATTGTATGAACGAATAGCGGTCAAAAATATGATTAAAAATGTGATTATCAAATCATATCTAAATAATACTTTGAAATTTATTAAATTAAATTATGTTTATTTCTGTGTGTCGATCTTTTAAGACATTTTAAATACACGTTATTTTTTTTGTCAATTTTTTAATCTACATGACCTTTGTAGCTGATTGATCCCTGAGCAAAAATTTCCAAACGAACTCAGAACTCTCTCGATAACATTCACATTTTTTCACTTTTACCACATTCGTATCATTCATTCGTCTTTTTAAAATAAATTGAGAACAAACGTCTTTCAGTGATTGATCTCGCAAAACCAAATTAAAAATATTACCACGTTTCTTATTCGAAATTTTCATAATCCATTAATATACCAATACGATTTCACTTACGCTTCACAATTTCATATTTGGCAACGAGTTAAGAGAAGTTATTTTAAAGGAAAAGGCGAACGTGCTAATATTTGTATACTTGGTGAACTACAGTACTAAGTTATATTACTGCCTCAAGCAGCTTTCGACTCAACACTCAATATTATTATATTGTGTATAAATCAGCTTTACATTTTTAACGATACTTCCGGCGTATGATTGCGTTCGTGTAATTGCTTGGAAGTAATTAGTTGAATTCCAGCCAACTGGCTAATGAGAATAAAACTAACATAGGTACACTTCGCTGGGTAAAATGAAACGTTTAGAAGTCAAATCACCTAGTCCAGTTAGTTCAGTTCAATTTTTTTTTAAATAAACCCACTAATTAATTTCATGACTGCTTTGAATCCCATTAAAAAGCGTCAGAATTCAAGACTTTTTAATTAAACAAAGTAGAAATGATTCATTCATTACAGAGCGGCCATTATTTAAAAATAATAAGTTCCGCATGGGACGAATACATAATTGTTTCATTCCGCTGGACTTGTCAAAGGCTGCTAAAATGAAACCTCAGTGGAAAAATTAAAGCCAGAGACGAAAAATCATGAAAATGTTTATACTTTAATTTTGTTGCTGTTACGATGAAATAAACTCATGTTTTTTGAGTGATTTTGGAGGACAAGGCTCGAAAATGTAGCTCATGTATAAATAAAAAACTTAAAAACCATTAACTCACTCTGTAGTTAATAAAAAAAATGTATTTAAGCAAATGATAAGAATTTTTTGCTTAAATGATAGAAGTACAATTTTGTAAATAAACCATTTAAAACGATTGTTGGGATTCACTTTCTACCTAGTATTTTCCTTTTAGATAGAAAAGCTATCATTCAGGGGCGGCGCCGTTCACACACAAATGCAAAGTTATCCCATAAGTAGGAATAAATCAAACTTTACCGACATTTCGTGGTTTGAGCTTTTTTCACGTTACGGCCCAATAAATTCGTAATCCCGCGGTTTTTCTAAGAAATAATGCCACTTGTATGGTAAGAGTTTTATACTTTAATATATTTTATCAGGATAATACAATAATATTAGTTTTTTATAACATTTGTGTGATTTTAAAGCTTATGAGGGGTAGGTAACTTGATAAATGGTAAACCTACCTAAATATTAAAATTACATCTTCTTCTTTTTTTTTTTTTTTTTTATAAATGGCTTCTCGCAGTTCATCCTTTATGAGGATGGCTACTGCTTAACCGGACTTTCCTGTGGATGCCTCGAATTAAGGCCTCCAGCCAGGGCAAACAATAACTTAAAAACTAAGCGACAGCACTAAGGGTAACCCACTGCGGGGTTCGGACCTCGGCTCAGGGCGTCGCTGGAAGAGGACAGCAAGGGACAGGCTGGATCGGTATTATTATTAGTGTTTAGGGGCGAATTTAAAACTACAGGCTCAGCTGCGCGGGCTGGCTCGAGCAAGGGTCGGGGCGGGCACGGTGATGGTGCGGGACGTCGCGACGGGCCTCGGCGGCGAGGACGGAAGGACGGATGTCTGAGCTTGTGTTTGTGTTGTCGACTGAGAGTACTCGTGGCCTTACTGCTCTCCTGGAGGAGGGTAGTGGCGTCGTCGGGGATAGTGAGGGTATGCCTTGGTCGGCGAATCCTACTTATGCGGGAGGGAGTGTATCGGGATACATCTTCTTCATCATCCAGTGGTCTTAAGTATTGCGAGTGGTCTTAAGCCGAGATCTACAATTGTCACTTAAAATGATGACTTATTTTCATAACCGTCGTCACTACGACCAAGTGCGGCCACCGCTCTTCTAGGTTTTACAAATGCCCTGGGTCCCACACTAAGATTCCCTGTGTCGTGGTTCTAGGAAAGCGTAACTTTATAGTCTGACGACAGTGACGGGAATTGCGCGTAGCCAATTTCGACAATAATATAAGCTACTTTTTTATTTCACGTGACTTATTAGCTTTTAGCTCTATTAGTTTTTAGATGTAGACAGGTATAAAAGCACTTGTCAGTTCATTTTAAAGTTAGTTTCCGATCCAGCCTGTCCCCCAGCGACGCCCTAAGCGAAGGTCCGTCCAAGCGCTTTAATTTAAACCATGTTAGTCCATGTTAGTTATGTTTAGTCCATGTTTTTCAAAAAAATTATAATCAATCATTCGAATCTGTATATTGCTTTCATTTAATTTAGCTATGGCAATCAGCGATTTCACTTATTTTATGTAAATTAAATGCATCGGTTTTATATGTAAATGAACAAAATATTGAATATAGTGGTTATTTAATTTTTTTTTTTTTTAAATAGTGGTTTAAAAATCAAAAGTTAAAAGTAAAAATGTGCAAATATTTTCATTTCTTTTTAATAACTCATACAATATTTTTATCTCACGAAGACGAGTAGCGTCAGTATGTAACATACATACGCGCGCACAGACACACACACACTTCCGACTCCGAAATTGTCGCGGACGGTACCGAGAGCTCCAGCCATAGATTTACATTTCTATGGCTCCAGTCCTTACTCACACATTCACAGCGTGTTTGTGCACTTGGTAACCACAAGTAGGACGCGCTTCGTGAGATAAACATACTGTAGTTAGGTATATTCCAATGCCATGTAAAGTAAACGCCCTGGAATACAAAAAACTTTTCATTTAAAAGTAATTCAATATACAAAAATACTGATTAAACTTTACAAAAAAAAATCGTAGGTAACATCGATAGCACCAAAACTTAAAATTCATACTAACGCATAACTAAACCATAGGCAATTTCGAGCGGCCATTGTTGTTTACGTCTTTGGCAAATTTTGAACGGTATGTATTACCCCTATATAGGTACCTACGGTTAAATGCAACAGTTTTTTATATAGAAGTACGTTTTGAAAACATTGGATTTTTAGAAGCGCTGAAGGCACGAAGTGCGATGGCTCTGTTTAAAGTCACCTCGCTTTAAACAAGTTTCGGTTTAGTATTGTCCCTTCTTCAATAGATACTGACTCGTACAATTGTTTTAAATGGTAATGGTCAATATTTATACGTTATTATTATCGTGTCTGTTTATTTTTTATGACAAAATATACAACTTTGAAAGATGTAATACGTTTAAAGAACTTTTTCTATTATTCATTGTTAAAAAATTATTTATTTTGTCTCAAGTTTTCCTTTAATTACATCACTCCAGTTAACAATTAATCAACAAAAACTCCATTTTCGCTTGCAATATCCTGCTAACAAGTTCCACCAAGAGAAAACAAGCAGCATTCACCTGTGAACTTGTATTAACATCGTGAAGGCACAAAATACACACATCAAAAGTGTCTAGGGATCAAGCATTTTTATGCGGATTTCTTGAGATTGAGATGTGGCTTTGTAATAAATTTATGATTTTATAAATTTATATGGATCCTTTTTGGTGCATTTCATAATTTGAATCAGGAACTGTGAATCAAATTCGAGTAAAAGATGAAAATCAGCTGTCAATATTTTCCCTATAAAAACATACAACGCATTGAAGACATTATTAGTGCTACTGTTTCCCTACTACTGATTAAAACCAACGTTATTATGGAGCGGCGACGTCATTTAAGCAGGGAAGAAATGCTCAGAGCCGTGGGAATGATAGAAGCTGGTTCCCGGCAACGTACTGTGGCTTTAGCTCTGAATACAAGTCAGAGTGTTATCAGTCGACTTTGGACACGTTACCGAAGCACTGGTACCGTGGCTGAGCGCCATGGAGGACGGTATCGCTGCACCACACGGAGACAAGACCGATACATTCAAATCTTAACTCGAAGAGCTCCAACAATAACCGCCATGATGTTATCCGTGAGGCTTCATCACTCTTCAGGGAACTTAATTAGCGACCAAACAGTCAGAAACCGCTTGCATGAAGTGAACCTTCATTCCCGAAGACCGCTACGGGTACCACCAATAGCAATGCACAATCGTAGGATTCGATATCAATGGGCTCTTGAACACAGAAATTGGGCAGAAGAACAATGGCGTTTCGTGTGCTTTTCTGATGAGTCTCGTTTTGGTATGAGACCGGATACAAGACGTATACGACACTGGAGAACCCCTGGACGCCAACAGCGATTAAAATCCTGCCAGAAAGTCCATCCTTATAGTGGTGGAACCATCATGGTATGGGCGGCTATTTGGATCGGCGGAAGAACTGAGTTGATTTGGATCAGAGGCAACCTCAACGCTCAAATTTATGCTGAGACGATTGTATCAGACGTCATCGTTCCTCTACAAGTGCAAATCGGTCCCTTATTTCAGTTAATGCATGATAATGCACGACCGCACACCGCAAGAGTTGTAAGACAGACTCTCGCCGCAGCTAACATCAATGTCCTGCCCTGGCCTGCTCAGTCGCCAGACTTGAACCCGATTGAGCATGCATGGGATATGCTACAGAGAAGAGCTCTGCTGAATATGGAGGGTATCCAGTCGCAAGAAGACCTTTTTTTGTTGTTGCAACGAACATGGGCGGCCATTCCACAGCGTGATTTGGATGAACTCATTTTGAGTATGCCAAACCGATGTTCTTGTGTTGTTAGTGTTCGCGGTAGAAACACGGATTATTAATTGTTTAAGTTACCCAATAAAATTTTAAAGAAAACTGTTATTTCAGTCTTTTTTTCGAACTTTTGTGTTAGTGGTTCAAATGTCAAAAATCCCTTTATTAGGAAAATGGCAAATTTCTTTATTAATGCAAAGGTGACTTGGTTTATCGTTACTGTGACAAACGAAAACACTTTATTTGATGAATCCTTAAAGAAAATTTTAATTAATATCAATCAGGAGAAAAGTTATTGCAAAAATATATGTTGATCCCTAGACACTTTTGATGTGTGTAGATGCGCACAGAAGGTCGATTTCATACAATGGGTGGAAACGCACGCAAACGGACTCGCTTCACGTGTAGATTATGCAAGCGCACTCACGGCAGTTTTAGATCTCCGTACATGCGCGTTAAAGTGTGTCTGCGCCTGTTTTCGTACGTTGTATGAAGCAAGCCTTCTATTCCTATTTTGTTGTGGAGCGTTCCTCCAAGCGTGCCCGTCCCAAATTGTCCCGTTACCTTACCGTCTATAGGGACGTCCAACAGACGTCCGGCTGACAAGATAAATGAATTTTAAAAACACATGAGCTGTTGCTTTGTATTCATACCCGTTAGACGAGGTAGAAATGGTACGATTTGAAGGTTTCTTGCGTAGGTACCTAAAACTCGATATACGGTCCATGTATTCACATTACCATATAGATATGTATATGGTTTGTATTGTATCACCTGCTCTCTTTTATGTCTGTTTCAGTTTATCTTCATCATGTTTGATTTTCATTTTCAAAAAGAATTGGTGTTTAATATTTGCACTGAATATTATTAGAATTGTGAAATAAATTGTACAACATTTAACTTTTTCGTGTAGATCAGTGTATTTCCTGAATACATAAATGTTTCGACTTTAAAAGAGACTATTACCTCTGTGTTTGTTTCGGCATTTCTTGTCAGGGATCAGTCAGCTGAAAATGCCGGCGCCATCTAGTTTTAAAATATTGAGGTATAAAAGTGTTTTATAAAAGATCTACTTGTTCTAAAAAAAATTACAATCCCGTATTTTAACATATTCTTATTCATATCTTTATTTTCATTCTGTATAATGAGAGGGGCCCGTGGCTAAATAATAAGAGCCACACAGGTCGATCGATCAGGTTAAGCTACGCTTCGGCAAGCGTAGCTTAACCTAAAGATGGTCACCCATTCACAGACGAACCTCGGCAGGTTCGTCTGTGAATGGGTGACCATCTTTACATAACGAGACCCCTCCGTGCCTCGGAAAGCATGCCGTTAAGCCGTTGGTCCCGGTTGTCATTCGCGGATCTTTGATAGTCGTTACGGGTAGTCAGCAGCCCGAAAGTCTGACAAGCAGTCTTACCAAGGGGTATCATATTACCCAGGAACTGGGTTGTGGAGGTCAGGTAGGCAGTCGTTCCATGTAAAAAAATGGTATTCAGCTGCATCCGGTTAGACTAGAAGCCGACCCCAACATAGTTGAGAAAAGGCTAGGCAGATGATTTGCATTCTATAATAATGTATATAGATCTAACAACTAGCAATGGCTTAAAGCTAAGATACAGTTACGAAAAGTATAGTCTGTAGGTACCTTTGTCTGTTTGCCTTCATAATCCACCAAGATCTGTTTTCTGTAAAAACAGTAGGCTACACTGAACAAAGTTTGCAATAACCATAAATAGTCTAAGCCCCTTTGTCCGAACTTCGGTACTGTAGGTACTTGTAAGTACCTGAATGTAACTTAATTAAAGAACCGTATTGTATGAACTACCGAAGGCGAAAAGTTGAGGAAAGAGACTTTTAAATACCGAAAATATTATTTTACGTAGGTAGGTACCTATATAGGTAGGTACCCAACTACTGATTTTTAACGGCGATGAGTTCTGAATTTCCAATACCGGTAAACCGGGGTTACTTTGAACAGCCGGGTGACTTTGATTGAAACTTTTATTTCATATAAAATCGCGAAGTACGTAAAACGAAACGCAATTTGATTTTTTTTTTTCTTTTAACCAATATTTTCCATTTAATTTTTTTGCAGCTGGCCTGGAAGCAATTAAATCATACAGCGTCTTGTCTACCTAATCTCTTCACCACAATTATTCAAATTCATTATACCTACTTAGTATTAATTTATCTTCCCTATCTTTTAGTACCTATCTGTTAGTAAATAATACACTGCCGTTATTTCTGTCATGCTGGCATTAACTATTGTCGCATAACTCGTGTAGATTGTAGCTAATCAGCAACGTTGCTAGCGGGGCTGACTGCTTATCAAGTTTGCTACTGGTTTGTCCATCCATTCTGATGTTGTGAGTGAAATATCTTACGCGTGATGAAGTAACTGTATTATTTATATTTCTTAATAGTTAAATACCTTTTTGAGTCGCACCGTAGCGGTAACTAACCGGCAAATAAGATCACTTTCCAAACATAGGTCTTCGTATTTCATTTCTTTCTTCGAACAAATAAATAGCTGTTCCTGTAAACGCAATTCATTTACACTGCGCGCCAACATAAAAGGGTGCACTTCTCACATAAATGCTAATTTATTCCGTGGCTTTGACCTCATCACAACAGCATTTTGTGGATTTATGATTTCAAGCTATATGAACCGAGGTGTAAAATATGGTCGTCGTATTATCGTTTATTTATGAACCCATATTATTTATTTCAGCTACCGGGCTCAACTTGTATCTCCGAGGTGCTTCTCGTTGAATAAAAATATGTGCGAAAATATTTGTACCTATTTTTTTTTAAATACTAAGAATCACACATTTAAAATAGTATCACATTTACTTACTAACGTACAGTTTTCGTCGTATTTGATGCTCGCATTAAAATTTACTGGAATTATTGGAAATCCTCACTAACTTATCAATCATATTTGAAAAGGGAGGTATTTATTAAAAATATTCCACATATAAAATAAAGCTTGATCTAAAATGTTCATAATTAATTGTATACCTACTGTTACAAACATTCCATGAACATATTTGAACCGCCTCTAATGAAAACAAGCTGAAATAAATCTATAGAGATTTCCAAATAGCTAATAGAAAGCTACAAAATGTTGTTATAGCTAACAACATATTTTTGTTGTTATTTGTGTTGTTTGTTGTGTTTTTTTTTTGTTTTTTTTTGTTAGTAGGTACTTACCTATTAAATTGCAGGAATAGTTTTTTTGTACATGAAAAAAACCGAAATATACTCTCATGAGCTTACAACAAAAGAAAAAAACTAAAGAACCGAAGGGAAACTAAACAAAACTATTTGGTAGGTATAACGTCGAGACTGTCTCCGTGACGTGAAATAACTGAAAATAAAGACATTGAACTTGGTAAGTTGTAAACCTACAAATACCATCACGCTGCAGAATAAAGAGTACCTAGTACGAACTTAACTAAAATTAGTAATGGGTTTTTCCAAACCAGGGGGACCATTACATTTAACGACCAATGCCTACGCTCCGCTCATTTCAAAAACTTTGCGAAATTACATGTTTACATTTTATAAAGATTGTTTGAGAGTTGTGTTAGTGTAGTGTCGAAAATATGGTTGAGGTTTTTTGACGGCACTTCGTTCTTGCGTATCGTTATTACTTCGGAGCTTGTCGAAATACGTCATTCATACGTCGTTTAAAATGTATTTATTAATTTAATACTTCATGCACATAAATGTAAAAAGGCGGCCTTAATGCCATGTTTAAAACTGATCGGGACGCGAGCGCCATCTGGTGGCGCTGTCAGAGTCTAGCCTAAGTTCGTGGGAGTCGACGAGAGCGCGATAGAACGATGTGTCATGTGGAGCTCTTGAACATTGGACATCGTACCCGCAACATGTGCTCAGAAACTGTGCGTTTCGTATCTGGTTGTAGGTATCGTGTACCAACAGTGTGTGATTCGCTGGTGTGATTAATTTGTTCGTGAAATTATAATCTCATTTGAACTGAAAATGGGTTTTCTATTGCGCAATAACCAACACTACCTACCCATAGTACGCCCTCAGTAATTAAAATATGGCAGATCATAACGATACACCTGCTTTCTCCGTCACGTTTTTCGCACCTTCGATTAATAATATTGTTGATCGAAGTTTGGCACAATAAGTGTGTTCTTTAGGAAGAAATGAACTTCTCGGTACACTACGCAGAAAGTATTTGTTGTTATTTATTCTGTGATAGCTTTTTATTAAATAGGATTTATGATATGTTCAGAACCCTGTGATTTGACTAATGAGTTTAAAAATGTGTTGTAAGTACCTAGTTAGTTTACTCGTACTTACCTCTTTTGTTGATTGTATTACTATGTCCTACGACATTCGGAGGGTGGCGTTCGCAGCCTTGACGAAGCGACGCCAGCCACTCGTTTACAGCGACTCAATGCCTCAAAGATAATAGGAACGCTTCTCCGGACATGAGGCACGACTGACATTGCTTGAGCAAAGTCTTGACCAAAGAATTTCTCCACTAGCAATAAAGGGTGACCGACACTGTTTCTTTTTTTTTTTCATTTCACCAAATAGTTCCGGGACTATTTGTTTTGGGAGACACTTACATTCGCTACTGAGTACAATGGGCGGTCGCAAGTATCGCAACTAGATACACTTTTCATCGACTTTTGTTTCTCTATTCATTCCTTTGGGGAAAGTATAATGAATCACTGGAAATTTAACTGAGCTACTGGTACTCCACTTATATGGCTTTTCGACCAAGTTTATTACGTCGATTTCTCTCATATTTCCGGAAACACAATACATTGCGCCTGTTTAAAACTACCTCACTGTTGGCAACGCTACTCTAGATATATTTCACTGCGAACTCGCACGAAATACCAAAAAACCGCGTGAATTTTCCACAAGCCAGTTAATGAAAATTAATTAAGGCGAGAAATATTGCGATTAACCCTTCACTACAACATGGAATGGTGCTTATAAATAGATAACAACACCAGTAAAGCATTGTTACGTCACGACAGCCGATACTTAATTTTCTTCTGCCACCTACATTTCTGTGAGTACCTAGTTAATTGGTCTGGAACTAATATTTACTACAGACAACCCGCATCGTTCTCATTTCAGGGATTTATTTAGTTCAGTTGGTCGTATCTTAATAAAAATCTCTTTTACCTAACGGTTATTCCTCGTGAATACGTAATGGTCCTAAATATTTATTTTATTATATTTTTCCCACCCTCGGTTTTTTGTTCGCATGATACTGCAATCGCCCCTTTATGGCTTTTTGAAGCTAACCGGTGTAGTAAAGCCGTCTAGTCACGTTCTTGCTCGCTAGATTCACGATTCTATGATAAGAAATACCAACACCCACTACAATGCTTTGATCTTCTTTAACATTACTTGAAAGTATTTATTCTCTGGGAAAGAACGTTTATTTTATTTCTTTTATGAGGCAATCAATGTCTTCGATCAAGAAATACATTTTCATCATGAGATCAGAAACAATGATTTTGATATGTTTTAAAATTACTGTATTACGACCATAAGCAAATCTGACTAGTGTTTTCCTTACTATGTTAGGGTGGGATTCCAGTCTAACCGGGTGCAGCTAACTATCAGTATTTTCATGATGCGACTCCTATCTGACCTCCACAACTTTTACTTTACTAGGTAACATGATACCCCTTGGTAAGATTGCTTGTTGGACTTTTGGGTTTCTGCCTCACCCGTAATAGCTTTCAAAGATCTACGAATGACAATCCGGACGAACGGCTTAACGTGCTTTTTTTTTCAATGCGCCATAGCGAATAGGGGGAGAGGTCTCAATGTTTTTACAACCGCAAATTAAGTACAAAAAACTCAAAATATCCACAAACAATTTCCCTAAATATTTAACACTGTATTCTTTAGTCAAAGTTTCCGCCTTTTTAACAATTTCATTTAACAGAAACAAAACACACCGACGAAATAAAAAGATAAAGTATTCCAAAGAAATGCTTTGATATTTATAAACGACGTAAAAGTTTACACACTTTAGAGTCCTGTCAATAAGGAAAGTATAAATGTTTTTTATGAGACAAGGTTTATGTTTGTCTATCTGTAACATATAAACCTCCGAGGATTTCATAAATAAAACTCGGTTCTTACGAGACATGAAATGCATAGGTAAAACCGTAAAAGAAATAGTATCTAAGAAAAATATTCGTTCATTTTCAGGCTTAGTTTGCTAATGACGGGAATAAATCTTTGTCAAGTATCTTTCACATCATCAGGATCGAAACGATGCTTAACTGTAACTTAACTTAACTTCACTGGTTAGAACTAAAATCAGTATCAGTATCATTGTCTGAACAAACATACGTAAAAAAATGTAAATAGAAAAAAAACTAAAATGTAGATAGAAACTAGGAACATAGATACAAATAATATAAAGTGTTCAGCAGTATCAGTATTTCCCACAGTAGTATTTTAGAAAAGCTCCGTATAATTAAAACCTGCACTCTCAGGAGTCTAACGTATGACCAGATTGCTAAACTACTAAACGTGGACTAACTGAGATTCTCTTTCATTTCATCCAACGTCCAAAGAAACAGCCACAAAAAACAACTGTTAAATACTATTCATTCAAAATAAATGTCCATTTTGTAACCACTTGTGTACTACAAACTTAATACAAGCATTATTTTTTTCTTTTGCTTTTTTAATGACATCTATAATTCACCCCTCAGGTCGTACTCGACAGCTCCTTTCAAAGGATGAATGTTTATGTCGCTATTAAAAAACTGAGCTTTTACTTGTTTTCAGTTGACAAAAACATTGTTTGAAAACACAATGTTCGTGACGTCATTAAACGGATAAGTAGGCAGGCACAGTGAAACTCGAGTACTTGAAAACATTTACAAAACTGACCGCCATTCATACAAAACTACGATATTACCCGGTGGGCATTTTTGCGGTTTTTTCATTGTACGCCTCATTGATGCTTTGTGGGCACGATGATTTATAACTCTGAAAGTACTTTAACCTACTTGGCCATAGGTACTGTACTATACATCAATCTTCTTTGTTACTTACCTACTTTTAGAATTGCTCATTTTTACCAATGTTTTCTGTTCTATAATACATCACATCTCTTCATTTTTTTTTTGTTTGTTAAATTTTCTTTGTTATCACAAATTATCTCATGAAATACGAGCACATACTCGTTATTCAAAATAAGCATTGTCTATTAAACTTCTAATCTGTGAATAAGTTACATTTTCACGCCCTCTGCCAAGTTTCCAGAATGAGTCCGAAAAAATTATCGTCAAGCACAAATTACACACAAAACTCAATGGGAAATCCAACCAGCAAACATTTAACTGCAATAAATTTTCGTTAAAAGCTCTTAGATTAATCAAAAGTACCCTTATTTAAGAGATTTATCCATGCATCGACAACAAATAGAAATATTATCATCATCATCAGCCTATAGCTATGCAGATGACATGGTGCTGCTCAGTGCCTGTTTGTAACCTGAGGAAACTGGTGAGTATGTGTGAGAGGTACGCCAGTGCTCATGGCCTGTTTTATAATGTAAAAAAGAGTGTCGTGGTGGTGTTTGGGGCTGGTGGAAAATGCCCTAAAGCGGTACCTCCAATAATTATGAATGGTATACAGTTATCGAGAGTGCACTCTTTCAAGCACCTTGAGCATGTTTTGACCACTAGCCTTAAGGATGATGACGATATTGAGAGAGAGCGGAGGGCGCTGTCAGTCAGAGCGAATATGATTGCCCGCAGGTATAAGCGTGCTTTTACGGGGATTAAAAAACATTTTTTAGACCCTTCTGTTCCTCATTTTACACCTGCAAACATACATTACATAAACATTTTACGTAAAAATCGTACAGTGCCCTTCGCGTGCAGCACAATAATGCTTTCAGGGTGTTGCCTCGCTTCTGTAGCGCATCAGGGATGTTTTCGGAATTGCGTGTTGATTGCTCTTATACGTCAATGCACAAAAGATGTGCGTCCTTGGTACGCAAGGTGCGAGCCAGTTCCAACAGCATTCTGGGAGTTATTGCTGATAGGTTGGACTGCTGTATTGTAAGTTGTTGCTCGTATCTCAGCTGGAATGCGGAGGCAGTGATTGTTTTGTTGTGTTTGTGTAATTGTTGTTATTATTGTATTATCACTAACATAGTTGTAAGTTTATTTTATTGTTACTAACACTGTATGAGTCTAATGGTTACTCGTAATAAAGAATTTAATAATAATTTAATAATAATAATAGCAGTCCACTGCTGGACATAGGCCTCTCTCAGGCTAGGTGGAGCGACTATCTTCGCAGGATGGCTGGTAGCACCTGGATGCGAGTTGCCGAAAATCGAGTTAAATGGCGTGCGATAGAAATATCTTGGTCCAACATTATTTGTTCATGTATTTTCACGTTTACGTTTACGTTGAGAAGGATAGAACACCAAAACCTTTACCGGTACGAGAATATTTTACCGCAAAATAAACATACATCGGTTTGATACAATAAACTGTATCCTTCTTTAGGGTTGTGTTGTTTTTCGGTACAACCCGCATCAAATGTGAAATATGCTAAGCAACAAAGGAGCAATTTTACGGGTAACGGAAGGAGTTCACGCATTTGCTCCATTCTGTAGGATGAATCTGCAGTTTGATGCGAAGAAAGGTTGTAGGTATTGTGCACAAGTATACGAATGTAGGTTTAATTAATGAAGGTGTACAACCACAGAACAGATAAAATATCTGTACTGTGTGTACAACATTGAACATAAGTAGATGCAAACTCATCTTGCTCAGTTAACTTTGTTGGATAGAAACTTTACAAAAGACACCTTTCAAGAAGAGCTAGTTCATTACAAGTAATTCATGTTCTTAATAATTTTGATTCAAAATTGCATGAATGTAATCTACATTCACAACATCGAGCTGTTCTCCCATAAAGCAACTAAGGCCAATTCCCGTAATTAAAAACGTTCAAAATCTAGTCGAAATATCATAAATCTCACATTTCGCTCGACAAGCAATGTCATGTAAGTAAAGAATTTACAGGTATTTTTGATAGAGATAGTATTTGAGACTGAGATCTGACTGTGAACGTTCTTAAATTACGAGAATTTCCCCTCTGATCCGACAAAGTTAATAGAGCATGGGAGTCACGATGTTTACCGAGATAGCTACCACTTACTTGAACTTGAAACAAATGCATTTGTCTGCAGTTGCTTAGCCTTCGCTCAGCCGACAAATAAATCGTGTCACGTTTTCAAAGCAATCTCGATTTTATCATGGCTGTGAACCCGTCAGTTTATAGCCCTACGGGAAACATCATAGGCTCTGCATCCCACTCAAATGTCCAAAACATTTCTCCATTCTTTTATTATACACGTTTTGTCTACGAAACTGGATAAGAATTTGTTTTATTTTAAACTAGGTATAGTATAGGCAAAACCAACTTTTTTCTTCATAAAATATTTTACTTGGATGTAAAACCGAAGAAGTTTTTTATCAGATGCTTCCCTTATTCAAATTAAAACGAGTTGAGCCGTCGAAAGTCTGGAAGAAATTCGGTAGAAATGAAGCAGCTATCAAAACAAATCACTATTATGGTAGGAGGGTTCTCTATTCCACATGTATATGAAGACTCCCATTCGCTGCCTCAAGGGACACTACCACTAACGCCAGAACCTTCAACTTACATGATTTTATGCGCACCACTTTCACCTTATGGAAATTCTCTCCTTCCACCGACCTACTCTCGTATTTAATATAAAACGAATATCTTCAGCGTGATTGATGATCAAACTTTGAATACAATGTCGTTGTTGTACGTCATATGTAAAGCTTCAAAAGATGAAACGACCAACGGGTTTTACTAAAACTAAAATGCAAAACGGACGCAGCGCTGTCTTAAACAAACAAAAACGTGATTTTATTGCTACACGGCCTGCGTGCAGTATCCATCTACTTCCGTATATATTTTTTTATCTAACAGGACAGCCAAATTAAGTTTGACAATCTAGCAAAGTTTAACAAACTTCATTTAAAAAATGTTCGTCCTGTTGGCATAGAATGACTTCGTTTAAAATTGTACATAAAGAAAAAGAAAGAAATATATGGGTTAAAAATTGTTACTTCCCTACCGAGAGCGGCAACACACTTCATTTCCAACCTTTTCACGATATTCCTTTTTCATCGCCTAGATACAATACGAGTGACCCATCGCCTCGTATGTCTACATTGAACCTATTTTATTGTAGTCCAGACTTGTAATTTATGGTTTAGATATTACATGTTGGTTTAGTACGGACAAATATATCAAGAGAAAAGTAGAGGAAAACTGAAGGGATATTTGTCATAAAAATTCAAAAAATAACTGTACCTACACCACCACCTATAACTTTTATGATTGATCTACTCGTAAATTGCACTGAACTCAATTAGTAAGGTAATTATTGGATGAAACAAAAGATTTTTTCCAAAACGAATAAAAGGTCATGGATATATCAGTTGGATAGATAAACAAAGTTTCCGATGTTCACGTCTGTTGCTTCGTAAATATTTTGACAAATAGGTATTTCCTTTGGGGCACTCCTCAAAGTTTACCCGTCGTCAGTCAAGCGAGTTGACATGGCTACGTAAAATAACACTACGCTTTTTCTAGGGAATTTTCTAGCATTACGTATTAATATTGAAAAGTTTATAAATATTTTAATATTGGGGTAGAATTGGTGGTCCATATAAAATATTGGTACTTAGCTGCATCTGGTTAGACTGGAAGCCGACCCCAACATAGTAGGGAAAAGGCTAGGCAATTGGATGGGTAGAATTGGTTTATTTAGTTTAACTTCCCATAAAAAAATCGTTAGCTTACTTTCACTCGACTACCCGAAAACATTATGTAGGTACGTGTTTTTCATCTAGGTACATAATTATATAGATGGAAATGGAAGAGATAGGCCCCAAAATAAAATTACATGGTCCGTACATTTTTGGGGCTGACTCAATATTATTGGGAATCATAGGATCTAAAATTATGCTCTTTAGTATCTGGATGACGCAAATGGTCCCCAACCTATTACTAGAGGCTTTGACATATAACTTAAAGATCAAAGTAGCTGTTATTACCAGCTGCCATTTACCGTTTACATGTTATAATGATACGTCATGTATCATTTAAGAGCGTTTACGCCGTACGGCATTTCATACAAACTTTCAAGCCCTTGTTTTTCGAAATGAATGAACGGATTTTAATGAAACTATCGCATAAGCAGGATACAAAGGTCTAAAAAGTTAGCAGAGAACATTTTCGAAAAATTGTGTTACAGCCAAATTAGACCGATTTTAAAGTTTCCATAGAAACAGAGATTTCCAGTTATCTTTTCTCAAATAAGACATTTCGAAAATGTTCTCTGGTAACTTTTTAGACCTTTGTATCCTGCTTATGCGTATGAAGTTTCATTAAAATCGGTTCATTCATTTCGAAAAACAACGGCTTGAAAGTTTGTATGAAAAGCCGTACGGCGTAAACGTTCTTAAGATGTAAACTAGAAGTAATGATACTAACTTCATTTTAATTAGTATCATTGTAGTTTACATTTATTTCCTAACTTACAATCATATAAACTTACCTTAGCACGGAATATGAATTTTGCATGTCTACGTTAAGTGGAGTAATTATTATAGTAAGCCTAGGGGCCTACGAGTTGGCAACATGATTTATGCATGAGCTTAACATGCTCGTTCTGCAATCTCTAAAAACATTAGGTAATACAATCCAAACGGCATTTCCAACAAATTAATGAAACTATGTAACATCAATTTGTCGCACATTCAGAGCAATGTTTTTGCGTCTTGAGCTAAAATCGATTCTGTCGCTGTCGCAAACCCGCTTCAATCGAAAACAAAGCATGTAATTTATACCGTTGTCATTGCTAATGATCCTTCCAGAGAATACCGCCAAATTAACAGCACTAAAAACAAATCCGAGCCGAGTGCGTCCCACTGAAACATGATTTATGTCAAGTGAGGCGCCTGTGACGGTGATGGAATTTTATTTTATGCCACATATTAAATGGACATATAAAACACCCTTCATTAATTGACAAATAAAATATAATACCATCAGCTCAAATTAATTATCGTGGCAATATAGTATCTCTGAAACCTACGCAGAATTATAATATTAATTATATTTCGCACGACACGAGCCGTTTTACCAGTACTTAAGCTAAATGATAGCGTTTCCGCACGTCTCTCGAGAAGTGGTAGATTAAAGCTTTAAATGTGATTAGTTTGCATGGAATATTTTGTTGTATACTGCACAGAACTAGTTGTGAAAGACGCGTCATTTAATTAGACTTATGATCGTACAAAGAATGTGTAACACTTTAAAATCTCTTTCTCTTTAAACTTTTCTTTGTAACTTTTCTTTTGAATGTTTAAATATCTGTTATACATGTAGAATAATTGAAATCCTTTGTGATATAAATCAATTTTACTTTTGAAACCGTTGAATCAATGAATACTTAGTTAAAATATCTGCGTCACCTAAACGGTACATACAAAGCGAATTCCTTTTTGATCGGTGAACGGACTCCGATGAATGGAATACCTTTGGGTTCTAACTGCCGGGTGTTATCGAATGATAAAAATATTGGAGACCCATATTTATCATCACGAACTTTTACCTTCCGGGTTAAATAGAATTTTGATATTGACACTTCCATTTGTACCCACTACGGCATGGCGTCACGTGCAGATCAAGATGCAGAGAGCACAAATGTTCATATTAGCACACTGATAGATTGCTATTCTAAGCAAGGAAAACTTTTGGTTTGTATACATCTCCCAGAATTAACGCGCACCACCAAACACCCCAATTAGAATATTATGTTATAATCATACACTGAATTTTTACCTACTATTTATTTATTAAATTAATGATACAGTTGTGAGAAAATAAATTTTGTCACATTACAAATCTACGCACGCACACTGTGGCACATGTGTAAGGATCTAGCGCAGTAGGTACTTCTTCCATTTAGATTTGTTTTGACTGTACAGTGGAGTGTGACTGTAATTTACGTAGTTATAAAATTTTTTGGGAAAGAAAATTACCTTCTTATATTAAAAATAACAGAAATCGACTCGCTTAACGATTTTGAGCAAACTATTATACTTTCGTAATTAATGCATTAATTCAGTTACACATTGTAGATGGCGTCAGATAAACAATGTATCATCTAAGTTTAAATATCACCTTGACATTTAAACAGACTAAAAACACTATCTAGAACTTTTTCAAGACCAGGAAACAGGCGCCTCTTCTTACGAGTCATTAGAAATAAGAACTTGCTGTTGGCACTAAGAGGCTTTTAGGTCAAGTTCTAGGGCTTGAAGAATTAGTATAAGAAGAGTTGTAGGTCACAACAGTAGAGGTAGTTGTAGGAAACTCAGACAGGAGCTTTACTTGGTGTAAATAATTTCATCACCACTGCTCTCAAAACGGTGAAGGAAAACATCGTGAGGAAACCGGCATGTCCTAGAACCAAAAATTCGAAAACATGTGACATCTACCAACCCGCAAGGGGCTCGCATGGTGAATTACGGCTCACTCCCATTCACTGAGAGGAGGCCTGTGTCCCAGTAGTGGTACAGTGGCTGATTAAGCTTACACATTTCAGAACTTTTAAAGAAACTTAGCAAACAAGAACTAGTCATGTGTTAAAGATAAGATTTTGTGGCCCCCACATTGGGCGTACGTCGGTCACACGCTCGAGGAACGCTCGCGCCCGGCGTACGCCTAATGTGGGGGGCCTTATTCTTCATTAGTTGTGTATACCTACTCTATTGTGTACACCGCACGTGTAAACGATACAGTATAACAGCGTAGCGTAGTCGACATGTTGGAATTAATTCCATGTTTGTTTTCTCACCGCTCTGTAGATACGCTACGGGCAAAAAAAAAACTACAAGTAAATATTCCCTGATTGGACAAATAATACGGTTTTGTGAAGGCCAGGGGAAAGTAACGGTTTTTGTTGCGAGTGAAGACGAATGTTTGTACAGATGATAGCTAAGCCTGCGGCCGGCGGTCAGTAAAAATGGATTTTCAGGGAGAACAATACATAATAAGTACCCATTTGTCATAGCTACATTTTTCTACCTTTAATTATAATATTCGGCACTTTTGTTTTGTGAACATAATATGCTGGAACCTACTTATTTTACTTATTTTAATAACAAAAAATAATTTCCTTTCGAAAACAGTTAACAGATAGTAAAAGTGTTTAAATATACTGTAATTTTAGTCTGAGCATTAATTAATTTCATTTATACTCGCTTTTATCCACTGCTGTATAATTATGCTTCCCTTATTTTATGGCAGCCATCTTGATCCCGATGTTAATTAATAACACAGTACCGGTTACATTTCTCGCTCTTCCCGAATTTATTGGCATCGATTTTAAATGCAAATTAGTCACTCATCGCTGCTAAAATTATATTCTTGTGATTTTCACTTGGTATCGGAAAAGGCAAACGTTCACGCGAAGTTAATATGATAACAATAATATTATTATTATTTTATGAAGCAGAATATATATATTTATACATCGGTTTCCATATTGACTCTACACTTAGCTGGCAACGCCAGGTCTCTAGTGTTAGTCAAAGGGTCAACGGTACTCTGCTATCCCTGTATCATCTGAGAAACTTTTTGCCCGCTAAGACGAAAACCATGCTTGTGCAGACTTTGATTTTCCCTATAATCGACTACGGTGACGTGTGCTACTTTGACTTGAATGCGGTTTTGCTGGATAAGCTCAACAGATTGCTTAACAACCTCGGGAAATATGACCATGTGTCGAGCTATAGGTCTGAGCTCAAATGGATGTCCATTCGCCAAAGAAGAAGTTTGCGCGCTTTGACTACGCTTTTCTCCATTCTCAACTCTTCCACTCCTCCTTCTTAACTCGTGTCTCATTTCAAATATCTATGTTTTTCTCACGCTAAGAATCTGCGTTTTTCTAACAATTCAATTGTATTCAGTAACAATTCAAATTCATCTTCTCCTACTCTGTCCTTTTCATACTTCTGTCTTTGTTCATTCTTCTTTTCATATTAAGTCCATTCTTCTTTGGAATGCGCTTCCATTTGGTATCAGGACGGCCACTAGACGGTTTGTATTTAAGCAGAAATTGCAACAGTTATTTTCAAAACAAATAGCGTAGAGTCATCTCAACACATCTTTCTCTTGAATTTGATACTATAAGTTAGTATAGTATAGTAAATAGTATATATGTGTATATAACCTATTTATGTATTTGTGTACCTCGTTTTAATAGTTTTTTTTTATCATTGTTTTCTCAACCAAAGCACCTGCTATCTAATCTCTTCAACACCCTTGGTTGACTGGTAGAGAATGCCTAAGGCATTAAGTCCGCCTTTGAAATTTTAAATAAATAAATAAATAAATATTCAAAAACATTTTCCGGAAACCTTTTACTACGTCGACAGAATGATTCGTGAAGTGAATTCTGATGAAATCCGTAAATTCCGAATTGAGGGAGATGTTACAGGGATGAGACTAAAACCATTTATCGGGATACAAGGAAATACACGAGTAACATGAAACGGCAAAAAGCTAATTTTCCCAAGGGTTTGTTAAACTCTGGTGGCAGACACTCCGTTAAACTAGAATCCCGTCAAACCATGGTCGAATGGAGTAGCTAACTCAATGAACTGGATGAACTAGACTTGTTCTTGCTATGGATGCAGATATGCAATGATATGCAATGTTTACCCTGACCCTGAGCTGGGAGAATGTAAAAATAGCACACTGGGTTTTTTATGGAGTTCGTTACACTAACTTTAGTGTCACGGTGTGCATACATTCAGTAGGTACAGGTTAGCGTACCTATATAAAACCGTTACACCAAAATATTATTCGTCAAGAACATCGTGCTACAATTACACAGCTACAAGTGCAATTCATTAAGAAAGCGAATACAATATTTCAAATAGTCGGGTTAAATGAATGATGATGATGATTTTTCTAAAATAAATATCAGTAAGTAGGTTAGGTACATCACATTACTGGGGAAACGGTAGACATGATTAGCTTAATATAGGTAAATGCTTGTAGGTATATTATTCTGACTATAAAGAACCCTAGATAGATTTCCGTAAACCCCCTGGGGTACCAGAACGGGTAAAGTTTGTTTCTGTAATAGCAGTCGTTATCATTACGTGTACCGGCTGGCTAATAATAATAATTATAACGATTACTTGGTAACTACCACTTTCTCTATAAGGTATATTATGTAGGTTACAAGAAACCTTTTTCTGCTTAGGTATCGCGTCCTTAAGACTGCCAAGACCCAGTTTTTGTTGAATAAGATGTTATTTGACTCAGGAAAAATGGAAAGGCTGAGAAGAACACATTTTCAGCATTACGAAGTTTGACAAGTACTGTGTCAGTACATGTTTCCCAACTTCGCATTCCTATTAAACGTGACTATAAAAAGTTTCACTCCTCAGATTTGCTACGAATTTTTTGCACTCTTGGAATATCTTACAAATCGCTTTTTAATATGACGCATGAGAGCGATAGCTTTTGTTTTACCCTTTATAAATAAATAATATCTACCAAGCAAACAGCCACTGGGGTATTTTGTTGTTGATAACGTGTATTTAATGAGGCAAATGTGAAAACGATAATGAAAAATTACAATTTGACTGTGTCAATATTAAAAATGTAAAACCCGAAAAAGCTATTTCACCCAAATCATTTGTCATCGTATATCCGAAAATTTTCGACTATAAATCAAGAACTATCACGGTTTAAGCCAAACAGGTGATCCTTTAACAATTGACCCTCTTCAGCCGTCGAGGAGACGAGATGTAGAGCCGTCTGACGGGACTAATGCCGTACAGCTTTGAACATAGTTTTCGGACGAGGAAAATGGAAATTGTTAAGATGACTTCAGACGAAATCGGAGCCTAGCAATAAAAGTGCAATAACATTAAAGAGGACTTCTATCTACGTTCAGATCAAAGAACGAAGGAAAAATACAGGATAAGCTGAGCTTATCTTTTTGCGCAAAACACAAAAGCCGGGTGAGAAAAATAACAGTGTGAGCATCATAATGTGTAGCCTAGGTGGGATACGGAAATTGTGCTCCACTATCGTATTGTGCGAAAACTACCCTCACGTTTAAAATTGGTTTCCAGATTTCATTTATCTGTTTCTGTTACATCCTAAGCTAGAAAAACCCTTTAGATTTCTTACTATACAGTAAGGTTATGCAAGTCACAAAAGCAAGTCAAATAACCTTCGCAAAAGTTGCTACGTAACGTAAACCTCCGTAGGCCAATGTCTCTGTTCGTTTGAGAGATTACACGGGTAGCAGCCGGAGTAAGCACTCGCCCTAAGGATTTAATTGTTTACACTCCCTAACCTGAAACACAACCCTGATCTTTTGCTTTATTGGGATTGCTCCGAGTAATATCTTTATCTTTGTATTACAACGACCCTCCCACCCCAACACTGTTGCTATGAGAACACAACTACTTGATAAGGAAAAATATTATGTGCCTTTGTTTATATTTAATGTACCTATCTGTCGCATTTTCGTGATGGGAGGAAAAATTTTGTATTAGGTATGCGACCCAAATTCAAAGTTCTTCAACGAATTTTCCAGAAATCTTTTATTCTCCCGATAGTTTTAGTTCTAAGTTAAAATTAGTTCTATAGTTTCAGACAAACGAATTAGTCCCCGGACATTCTTATTATGGATAAAGATAAGGTGTAGAGCATTCCGTGACTGAGAATATTTCCGTCCTCCTTCCTGACGTCGTGTAGCCAATGTAAGCTTGCCGTGGTGTGACTGTGACAGTTTTTGATCTGAAAAGCTGAATCCCCCGGAACCCAGATAAATCTTACATTTAATAAAAATGTGTGCTTACGAGTGACCTGTCACAACTGTACTGGAGTTAGTCTACCTTTATGTATCATACGGTTCCTACGAAGAAAAATAGGAGTCGGCTGAACAGAAAATTAAAAGATTGAATTTGTTCAATGACTGGAAAACACAACCAAAAATAGAGGCATAACTCCGATCCCAAATTAAAATTTAAATTGGGGCCTCCATGACATCTCAGCCGTTATCGGGCTGCCCGCGAACCGTTTAACTTCCAGGCACATCGCAAAACTCACTATTGCATTTTATTATTAAATTAATCGAAAAATTCTATTCGATTTTAATATCAAAGAATAATGGCAGTTAATTTTAGTACATGCACAAACAGACAAATACAGGAACTACGATATATCTAGTCTTGTAGTAATAATCGAATACTAAACGACACAAATCGCGGCAAAGATATTTATGTTCGGAAATACTTTCTCGTTACTCGATATTTTACTCGCGAATCCTTTTCGACTTGGGGTATCGATTTTATCAGGAGCTTACTCTGTTCTGATTTATGGCACTCCTCTGAGCGAAATTACGGGTCCGAAAATATTGCGCGAAAAAGTTCCAGTTTTTCCAATTTTTTATCTTATTTGTAACCTACTCTGGATTTTTTTACGTAGCCATAGTATTTTAAAAGAAAGAAAATAATCGTATCGTATCCTTTTGATGCTGTGCTTAATCCGTACCACCGAACCTACCTACATAAATATATTGACATACTCCAATTTTTAGGCAGTAGGAGTACATTGGCCCACTAAATTTGAAGTTGCTCTGTAGTTCATATCCATATGTTCAGTAAGTAGATAGGTATAGATAGGCACTAACAAGTAACCCAAACTCAAGTTGTTTGATTAATGAGTTAACTTGCTTAACGCTAGGTTCAGATCAACAAGACGTGTACCTACTTCATAATTTAAGGCAGTCACCGTATGGTGTATAACTTATTGCTTGAGCTAAACATCATGTACAAAACATATAATATAAACTTACTGCACCCTCATACATACTGTATTTATCACCGTGGTTCGATTTACTTCAATAATTTTTCTGTTATCTGCCTATCCTTTTCCCAACTCTGTTGTGGTCGGCAGCTGAATGCCAGTATTTTACATGGAGCGACTGCCTATCTGACCTCCACAACTCAGTTACTGAGCAATACGATACCCTTCGTAATACTGGTTGTCAGACTTTCGGGCTTCTGACGACCCGTCACGCCCGCCCGAATGGATTAACTTACTTTCCGAGGCACGGAAATGTAAAGATGGTATGTAAAGATAACCACTGTCACCGACCGCTGCAAGCGTAGCTCAACCTGATCGATCAACCCGTGCGGCTGTTATAACTTAGCCACGAATCCCTCATCTTTCTGTGATAGTTGAAAATACAAGATACAACTAATTCGCTACAAATAACCTCTATTATTCCTTATATTTCCTCCACGGATTTTCCTATTAAATGACAACATTATAACACCTTTTTTATAATCAAACATGAACATTATGACGCAATTATGTCCTAAACTATCCAAATTAACACGCACAATAGTGTACTTTACTATTGTTTCAGCAAACAAATGTATTATGGAAAGAGAATTGAACACATGTCACGCAAAATATCGAATTTCGTCCATTTAGCTGACGGCGGCGGCGGCGGCGTGGCGACAAACGTTCAGAGTGAACGGTTTCTCTCGCGGTATAAACAAAAGAACATAGATTATTCAAGTGCCAGTCATCGTTGTTAGATGAATGAGTCTCGATACACATTGCGCCGATAATTCATGCTGAATGGGAAGACAGGTGACGTCACATCACCGTTTTCAATGCATTACACCTACTTTTCAGAATTCATCATTGTGTGTGGGTGTTTTCTTTTCTTTTTTGTAAGATCTTTGTTTGAGATAATAAAATGTATCTTTACTGACATCGATAGAAAAAATCTTTTACAACATTAGCATTTTTTTGGTTTTTTTCACATTCCTTTTTCTCCACTGAACTTTCTTATCAGCAAAATATATATGTCTACATGTATTTCTTAAAATCTATCTACGAACATCCATTGCTTTTCTCGTTTAACCATTCGGTAAAAAATGAAATAGGTTAGCCCAATCATTCGTTCAGCCTACCGACTGAAGTCAGCTTAAGACCCGCGTGTCACATAAAAGAATCGGTAAAACGTAGATCGCTTTAATATATCTGCGACATGGCTCACTTAGGCGATCTTTAAGGTTTCCATTTATCACGTATACATTAACGGGAATTTATTATAATAAAAATCATCCAAGAAAAACTGAAAACACATTGATCATAAAGTATTGCAAGAAGTTGTAAATACTTACTGCAATTTATCAAAAGTTTTTGGCGAGGGTGAAAATAAACAAGTATACTACATATATACACATATACCCCCTTACTAATAAACGTTGTTTAACGTCTGTATAGTTACACAACGCTTTGTCTTCTTCTTTCGAAAGTCAAACTACTGACGACTGAAAGAGAGAAATCGGTGTGTAACTATTCATCTGATATAATACGTTTATTAGTAAGGGGGTTACTACTTTACTCAGAACTAGCATTTTCTCAGAACCCCTATGAT
This sequence comes from Gortyna flavago, assembly GCA_963669345.1. Classification (NCBI taxonomy): domain Eukaryota; kingdom Metazoa; phylum Arthropoda; class Insecta; order Lepidoptera; family Noctuidae; genus Gortyna; species Gortyna flavago. The sequence goes on from OY770131.1 coordinate 8,638,246, forward strand.
GTGCAATTATTCAATATTTGAATGTTCAAAGCGGTCGTTACAAGCTCTATTCAAAATTTATAATGAATGTTCTGTGCACACTCTCCGGTACTTTTCTTGAAAGACTTCACGATTGAACGTCATAATATTACGAAATGCAACCTTACATCCAAGATAAACATTTCATGGTACTTTGAATATTCGTAATTGATACAATAATTTCTAGAAAGATCTAAGGGGCAATTCTCGTAATTGATACAATAATTCCTAGAGAGATCTGAGGGGCAATTCTCGTAATTTTAAGAACGTACACAGTCTGAGGGACTATTCTCGTAATTATATGAACGTTCACAGTGTGATCTCAGTCTCGATCTGTCAAAAATACCTATAATTTCTTTACATTTTTAACAATTTATTGACATTTTGTTTGTCTCAAGTTTTTGACTTTGATTGCGACTAGATTTTGAACGTTTTTAATTACGAGATTTGGCTATTAAACCCAGCTATCACTTTTAGTAACAGCCGGAATACGAATTTTACCACAAAACTATAAAAACCGCATCATAATATGCGAACATTTCAACGTTTTTGTCTGATCGAAGTTTGATTGAAATTTATGGCTGTTTTTAGAAATTTCCGTACCTACTTGCCGTTTTCATCGCATTATTTATTACCTAATTAGCGAAACTACTCATGTTTTCACAGACTTTTTAATTTTTTTTCTTTTTCACAGGTTTAAATATGTAAGTCCACAAACGATATATGTATGATTTCGGATTATTCGTTTGTTTCCCTTCGACTGAATTATAATTACCCTCTAACTACCCCGTTGGTCTCGTGGTCGCGACTGCTGAGACTGCTGATCCTGGATTGGATTTCTGGGTCGGGCAAAGTGGTACCTACCACCTTGCCGCGGAAAGCACGCTAAGCCGTTGTTCCTGCACCTGATCTCTCTCTAGTTTTGTCGGATTGCCGTACATATCATCGGACAATGAGAGTGAGAGAAGAGAGAATGCACCTGTGTCTGCTCACTACAATATCTCCCGCGCCGATGGCTAGTCTCTGCTGAGGTTGATCGTCATGGCCTAAATTCAGTCTGGAGGACTTTTTAAATTACACTCTGCTGCTCAATCAAAGAGATAGTTCAACCTTTTAAGAAGAAGACGCGAACTAGACTGTCGGGAAAAACACGACGATACATAATGGCAATAATTTTCAATTATTATTCAATGTAAGTACCTAACATAAAAAATGCACAGCTCGAAATAATCTTAAGCATCGATATTTAAACTTTTTTAAACAAACAGCAGATTTTTTTTTTTAACTGTTCGTAATTATGATTACAATGACCTCTTAAGAGGCTGTTGGTGTTTTTCCAATAACCCTGTTTATAAGTGTCATTGTTTTATTGTAGAATCATAATAGTTACTTTACTAGCGTCGCGCTTCCTTCATACCACCAATTTGATCGTTAAATCGCTCAGTGCGCAGGTAAACGCCAGCGTTCTTTTTACGTGACGGGACCAATACCTACTAGTCATTATCTACAATACGGATTATGCCAACACTTTAATCCTTAGTACCCACAATACCAAAATATGACCTAAATTGCTAGATTTATCTGACCTACTACTGTACGTCTAAGTGAATCATAAAAATCAAAAATCCATTAGTTTTCATAAAAAATAGTTCTCGTGAATATGTCACGCCAATCGCGCCCTTAGCATAGTGAGAGCTTGTAATATTATCTTTACATTTCCGGCCACTTTATGTACCCACATAATAGAAACCTCTCCATCCTTTGGAAAGGGAAATTGCAAACCTTTTAGAGGACACGCTACGAACTACCAATTGGTTGAAATTATAAAAATATTGCTTAATACTGAATATCTTGGGGAGACCAAAATGTTTCATACTGCAAAGTCATATACGTTACTAGCTTCTGCCCGCGACTTCGTCCTCGTGAAATTTCTTGTTCCCCCGGCCTATCCCGTCGCATCGCATCGCCTCGCTATACTTCGCTTTCGCTTAACGTTCTTTCTGCCTTTTTCTTTTTGCCCGGTTCCTAAGGTTCCTAGCGTGATATTGAATACCTATAACCTCCCTCAAGAATTGTGCTATCAAGTACAAAAAGATTTTTTCAAATCCAGAGCGCGTTTAATAAAACAAAAACTCTTCAGCTTTATTTTTAGTAGAAATAGAAGGTAGATTATCACCAATGCAACGTCGTCTACAAGCAAGGGACAACAAAAAGTTAACTTCCTTACAAAAAAAAATTAAGTAATCATTTATATCCATTTTCACAAACCAAGACAGTAGGCATATAAGTCTCGAGAGAAAACTAATAATCTAAGTTGCACTAGGCCGCTAAACAGCTACTGATCCTAATATGTACAGAAACATCCCCTGAGGACTAAATAGAAAGCTAGTATGCTGCAAGTGAGCTCTTTGTGCGGAGAATAAACCCTTTATTTATAAACGTTGCTTAAACTTAAGAAACGTTTAAACGTCAAAAATGTTTGGTTATACAGTCGCTATCATAAGTTAACTTATATAAAACCCTAAATGCCCGGGATACACAAGGCTAGTTTTCGAAGCAAGAATAGCAGGCTAGTAATCAAAATCAAAATATTTTATTTCACATATACCCTACATGGGCACCTATGAAACGTCAGAAGCTAGGTGCATGATTCCAATTGGTCATTTCCTATGCAGAAGAGGCGCCAACAAACTCCACGGTTATTCTTTAAAAATAATTGGCTTTTACGGTGTTTTCAAATTACAGCGATAGTAGGTATGGGAGGATAGTGTAGGCCTGTCAATAAGTAATATTCTAGCTTATTATTTTTGTTTGATACCTAGAACATGCTAGAGCCGTTTACACGATACTAGGAAACTTTAAGCCAATTGCAGTGAGTAAGTTCGTAGAGTAAAAAATTGGATACTAGATTCGCCGGCCACATGAGGCAGTTCACATGCAGAGTTGTGGGGAGCATCACTAGGTCAAAAAAACCGGCCAAGTGCGAGTTGGACTCGCAGACGAAGGATTCCGTACCAACATACAATATTTAACACTACATCTAAAATAACGGCAAAAAATCATGTTTATTGTATGGGAGCCCCCTTAAATATTTATTTTATTCTGTTTTTAGTATTTGTTGTTATAGCGGCAACTAAAATACACATTCTGTGAAAATTTCAACTGTCTATCACGGTTCATGAGATACAGCCTGGTGACAGACGGACCGACGGACAGTGGAGTCTTAGTAATAGGGTCCCGTTTTTACCCTTTGGATACGGAACCCTAAAAGTAGACCCGCATCATATTAAACTATCACACTAGCATACTATCTTCCTTACTAGTTTACTTAAATGTGGATAGTTCTGCAAACACGGAGCCAGAGCGACTGGCTTGCTCGATAGATTGTGTTACACTTCGGCCGTTGAGAGAATGTATTCCTGACACCTGCCAGTGCGACAATTCTAGTAATTTATACAGATCAAATTCGCAAAACACGAATTCATTTGTATGAAACTGACAGGTGTCAACAAAGCATTCTCTCGACGGCCGGACTATAGTATATAAGCTTGCTAGCACAATCTTGCTATCCTAGCTTGAATAACTAGCATAGTGTAACCCTAGGCATTAGTCAAGCTATTATTTATTTATTTTATTATTTATGTACACACAGTAAAATACATAGGGATATGACATAATAATAATTTGAGTACAAAGGTACTGCTTATTTCTTAAGAAATTTCTTCCAGCAGACCTGCGAAAGGAGATGTAAAAAAGAAATGTAGACAATAGCTATGTGAACCTATGAAAAGAATGATTTCGCAGCGAGTGCAGTTCGCGCCACAGTCACTACTAAAACCTATTTTGGACGCAAAACAAAATTTCTGTCTATGATTACGTAACCAAGCGTGTTGTTTTGTTACCTCCTAGTGTGCTCGAAATGTTATACATTGTTCGAAAATATTTGTAGCACCAATAAAGATTAATGTGAGAAACATTATTTCAGTACAAAATATTCCAGAACATTATTCTACATGAAAAACTAAAAAACATGACTTGTAACGTCAGCTGGCTTGGGAAGCTCAATTAATGAAGGAGCGGTATTTGTGGTTGTAAGTATACTGTCTGAAATACAAAGTATGCTCATGCGTTGTTCCTTTCTCGTAAAAAATATGCTTTTTTGCCGCTTAATAAATAACATTAAAACAAAACATTCTACCTTAGCAACAAACACATAAATACAAGTATTTCCTCCGAAGAGCAAAGGAAGCAATTAATCGCCCCTCTTAATCCCTGTTGACATACACTTATCGCACCTCTGGTTGATCAGAGCCGAGCCTAATGATAGAAACCTCCATGCACACACAAACTAGATACGTACTCGTATAAATATATCTATCTACGAAAGATCGGCAGGATTAGGTACATCCCAAATTAACTTAGCAATTAATAAAGACATCAAACAACGAAAACTACTTTTAGAAACACACTATAAAGTCATCCAAACCATAATATGTGATTATGAGAGCAAATAAAATATAATTAAAACATACATACCGCCTATTCTCTCTCTGTGTCCTTTTAGAACCATAATCATAAAAACAATTATTTTGATACCGCTCATAACGGCAGCTCTAAAGCAAAATTGCTCTGATATGTAGACTGATATAAACAGGCCTTAACCTCGAATATTATGACCTGATGGCCGTAGTATTATTTCACGTGGCCGCTGAATACACATCATATTTTAAAGAGATTAAATTCCGACTTAAATCGAGTGAAAACTGTCCCCACGTAGTAGGGAAAGGGTTCGACGGCTGATGATTACATTCCGGGAGCCGACCGATATATGTAGTTGGACTTGGAACAGAACTAGGCATTTACGTCTTGATTCCTTCTTTTTAAAATGTTCATTAAACAGAGCGTTGTATTTCACTTGGTGTTATGCTGGCAGCTTAATTATTAAACACTGGTATTCTTGTACCTGAGTATACTTTGTCTAAGATTGACTGAGAATGGCTTTTTTTATTCTTAAGCCCGCAACAATTACAGTGATAACATTTGTTTTGTTCTGGGTTCTTTGAGCAACTATTCTATTTGTAATAAAAATATAAGCAGGAAAGAGCATTTATCTACACCCATGATATAAATCCTCTATAAAAGTTTCTGAAACAGTTAGCTTATTACGAACATTAAAACAACCAGTGTCATAGTAACCATAATATCATCCAAACGAGTGTTATAATGTTGTATTAAATTTCATAATGCTACTCCTTTTCAAAGAAAGAATATTATTGTCATGCACGCGCTTTTCTCTACCACCATCTGTTCTTTGACTACTATAGCGCCGTAATTTAAAAAAGATATAGGTAGGTTATTATATAGGTTATTCGAATTCACGTCGTATCCCGCCGGTCGCCATTTTTGTTCGATATTAGTATTGCAAAAAACTGTTTCAGAATCTTTATAGAGGATTCATATCATGGGTGTAGATAAAGTCTTATATGCAACTGTACATAATTAGGTATTAAAACACTCATGTGATTCGTGTTTTAATACCCCTTATTATACAACAGTTGCATAAATAACTATCATTATATTGCTCGGTAGCAGTTGGGGTTCTTACTAATCGAATTCATATTTAACAACAACATCAAAATTAGACTGCTAACTTTAATCATATTTCATAATAAAACGAACTTACACGTACATGAATCATTGTCCACTACTATAATTTGTATACGCAGAATCTAACGGTCTGCAAACCATCGTTTGTCACAAAAACACGAAAAGCGTTTTTACCCAAACTGACAATAGCAAATATTATGTGGTAAAATCCCAGTCCTAAGTATGCGCTGCTGAACGGATTGAAAATAGAATTCTGGAAGTTTCCAGACTCCAAGTACTACGAGACGAAGTGAAAACTCAGTTCGATGCATTCGAAATCGTCCAATCAAGTTCGGCTTATGGTGCGAGTTGAATACGGCGCCCAAGTCTGAACGCAGGCTTATGCAGGCACTAAAAAACTTTTATTACACCGAGATTTTATTATCCTACATTTCAATAGATTGATACCACATTAAGGATATGAAAACAGGCACAGGGATCTTCTAGGTTTTTATTACACCTGAAATCTTTTTCCACTTTACCTATGTCATATCGTTTGAGCGTAACATGAAGTGAAAATTACGGCAAATCTCGTACAAGCAAACAAGAACATGTATTTTTTAAATTGTTTTATCACAATTCTTTTGTTGCTACTTTATTATTATGTTTATGAATTCAGTTTTTTGGGACCATATTTTAATAAGAGCTTTAGTCATTTAAGTGTCATTTTAATCCTCCACCACATATGTAAGTATCCACGATAGCTATTGTATTTTTCCGCCTAATCGAACAGGAGGCTTATAATTATTATTTGTTTTGCAGAAAGAAAAAAGTCTAGGATTGATGGCTTTTATTATAATAACGGATCAGGGTCGACGGGAACTGACAAAGTATAATGAATGATTACCTATACCTAATTATTTCTGGCGAAAAACTTTCCTATGTGACATTAAGCGAGCGGTTCACGGGCGACTTGATGTCACAACGTTTAGTTCAGATTTATAAATAGGTGACAAATTGAGCCAATTAATTCACTATTACTTTCAGAAATATCCAATTAGGGTTACTTGCAAAAAAGAAACAACAATTTATTTCAAAATCCTTCCCGATTTAAGATCAAAGGACGAAACATTTTTTTGGTCAATGGCAAAATTTGCCTCTCAAGGAAAAGATGAGTCTGGAAAATTATTTAAGTATGTATTTCACTTATTTCCATTTTCTCTTTGTTCGTTTTTTCTTACAAGAAAGTTAATCTTATTAATCTAAATACTTTTTCAATTGTAGGTATTTCGGCCTCATAAATATAATAAGTACCTTGTTATTTGTCATGGGAAATAAGTTCCGTTAATATCTATTATAGATATTCTATTCTTCTTCTTCTTAGCGTGTCGATAGCAATCTAAATGAACTCGGCCCAGAATTCGGCTACTTGTTTGGCGCCGTCACCAGCATCCATCAGTTCCTGTAACGTGCAGCTGACAGGATACGCAGGACACGATGTTATGTGTCCCATCGTTTGTGGAACAGCACCACATTTACACTTCAAGGCAGAGTCGTCTATGAATCTCCACCTGAACAGGTTTTCCTTGCTTCGGCCAACCTGTGTCCGGAGTCTGTTTAAAGACTTCCAGGTCGCCCAAGGTAACTCATGTCCAGGTGGGAGGTCTTCAGCGGGTGGAACGAACGGATTGGGTAAAGAAGCACTGTCTCGCCACAGCTTCAGTCTTTGTTGGTTATTCTATTATATTGGTAGGTTTATACCAGAAACTTGTTTCAAGGAAATTGTAGTCCACTAGTACTTGTTTGTTACTGGAAGTTGTGAGCAATCAACTACCAACTTGGGCATTGTTGCACTGATTCAACTCAATTAATTATGGTTGCGCCGGGGTTTAGAACGATCCTCATGTTGCATTAGATTATAATAGAGAGCCTACTGATTCTTAATCGAATAGGGTTTACTTCGAAATTGGTCTGATATCTAAATTGATGATCCGACGGGCGTAAGGGGTCAACTTGGCGTTTGGCCGTGGGCCGTAGTTTGCTCTCGGCGAAAGCAAAAAAAACTTATTTCCCTCAGGTCATTTCTTATGAAACTGGCCGTTTATGAGTGTGAATTTTTTTGTGCACGGTACCGGGAAACACGATAAAGGGAAATTTCACACATGTAATAGAAAAAGGATATTGTTTGAAAAAATAAACCAGACGTATAATTTAAAAAATATGTATTTGAATGTTCAAAGGCTTTTCCTAGTCGACACGTTTTCAAAAATACACTCAAAAAAAAACTCATTTATAAAGAAGAAAAAGTTGTAACAGCGCCAGATAAGAATCGAAGCGAAGAATTACATTTTGCTTTTTGCTACGGAACTGTTTTTGTTCGTCCCCTCGAAAAGTCTGTCTGTCCCATTTATTTTATAGCTTTATACCTACGTCCGCTCTTCGTCCCATACATTAACATTAAATTAAGCCAGTAGGCCGGTAGGACACTATGAGAAGTCTTTGTCAAAGATTTTGGGTCAGAGGGTGAAGCACCTGTAATAAAAATGTCGTGCTGTAATATTTTACGTATATTAATTTTGTACTGTATCACCAGCTGCCATACATGTTTACGACTTGGGGTAGGCACATGTATTTGAAACATTTTTTTTACATCCTAATACTGTTGATTTCTTCCAGAATTAAATAAAGCCATATTTCGTGATGTATATTTTGGATTTGTGTTGCCTGTGGATATTTTGTTTATGTTAGAAACGCAAAGGCCTTTCAATTCATATCCAATCAAGCAAGTTTTCAAAGCTCTCGATTCGGGTCTGTTGAATACTGGCATCGAGCCCCAAGCAATTCCCATTTTGATTTTCTAAATACTTAAATTAAGAGATCCTACTATAATATCCTAATAATAAAGCAGAAGAGTTTGTTTCTTTTTTGTTTATTTGAACGTGCTAATCTCCGAAACTACCAGTCGGATTAGATAGCCCAATTCTTGAGGAAGGCTATATGCAATTTAACATCACGCCACGACTCTTAGATGCCGAGCAAAATGAAAAAAATTCAGACGAAGTTATAACGCGAATAGATGATGAAATTTCACGCGGACGAAGTCGCATTGTTTTGATATATATTTATGTTACTTTAAATAAAGTACTTACAGTTCATATGTGTCTATGATAACTGGCGTCTCGTCTTTTTGTGAGCATGAAATAATTACCATTTTGGTGTCCTAAAATACTACATATCCAAAAGCGACCAGCTTTGAGAAAAACACAAAAAGTTTAACAGCAGCCCATTTATAAAAAAAAAACGGGTACATCATTAGAAGGTCTTTAAGTTTTTAGAGGATCAATGATGCCGCAATAAACGTGGCCACCTACTGGGCTCAAACAATATAAAATATCGAAGAAGAGTACCATCAATACGAAAAGAAGAAAAAGAGGATCATTTAAATATTTCTCCTAAAATCACATCACACTAATATTATAAATGCGAAAGTTCGTGTGTGTGTTTATATGTTTGTTAATTCTTCACGCTCAAACGGCTGGACCAATTTTGATAAAATTTTGTAAGTATGGAGGTAGCTGACACCCTGGATTAACATATATAGGCTACTTTTTAACCCGAAAAAATGTAAAAAAACACGTTTTAGTGTATCTGATACACCGCGGGGCGCAGCTAGTTAAATAATTATATAATATAAAGATATGTACAGGGCCGCAGGGACATCGACGCGTAACCTGTCACCATGGAATCAATAGGTACATGATTCTCGACCCCTTGCGTTAAAACTCGTTGGTTTTTTTTTTTAAATCAGCTTTTTCCTACAAAAGTGCAATACTTACGTGGTCGAAATGAACGGAAAAGCATTTTAATTTTTTTAATAATCCTGACGAAACCTTTCAACGCAGAGGCGTTCTGAATCATGTACCTACTGAATCCATTGTTGCACGTCGATGTGCATTGCCTGCCACCCTGTATAATTTAATTCCATGACACGTAAGCATCATAGAATCCAACTGTCACGGTTCTCCATAAAAAAACAAGTAAAACAGGTAAAATAGGTTGTCTGCACAATCCCTTTACTAAAAAGCTCCTTTGTCAAAGCTTTCTTTGATTCACTGCCTTCGAATTGCTAGAATTGAACGTACAGCTGTGGCATAAAAATATTGGAAATTCTAGACGTTAGTGTCTCTCCCATCAATAATATAAAAGTCTATTTAGGATAATGATTTCTATTTTTGATTTCAAGTTACAAATTTACGAATTAATACCATACCTATAATTTTTAACCTTAAGAACCTTTTCTAATTTATAGTCAAAACAGAGTATATTATGCCGACATAAATTCACGTTAACTTTTATATCTTTTCAAGTAAATTTTATGAATGCCTGGGTTAAATACGAACTCTCAGTTTTAACACACCAAACACATCAGAGGGTAATTCTCGTAATTTAAATAACATTCACAGTCTGATCTCAGTTTTAATCTGTCAAAAATACCTCTAATTCCCCTACATTTTTGACACGTTTTTGATATTTGTTTGTCGCCGAGATGAGACTGCGACTACATTTTGAACGTATTTAATTACAAGAATTGGCCGTCAGGTGTTTTGGGTGTGCTAAAAGTGAGAGTTGAGAGGGGAGAGAGAGATTAAAAAGGACAAATCCCAATTATACCACGAGAGGATTAAAAACCGCACCAAAAGCTAGATATAAATAAAAGTATAATCTGTAAGTAATTAACAACACCAAATAATGTTAATTCTCGCGGTTCGTGTTAATGGCGGCTATCTGAAATTTAATTTATGAAAGCCTTCTGTAATAATGCACACCACGTGAATACCGATATTCACTAGATTATTATTTATTTAATTAATGAATGGTAAAATAGTTTCGTAGTTGTTTTTGAAATTGCTTTGGTATTTGTAACAAGGATATTTGATGGCTAATGTAAGCCACATTATCATCAATATGAAATTAATTGAATTTTGAAGAAGAATTGAAACACATGATCGAGTTTTTTAATTTATAAAACTATTCGCTAATACTAGCAAGCAAATATTGTTGATTACAAATTAATTAAATAAGTAAAGATAATAAAATTGTACTTATATCATAATTAATAAATAATGATCATTTAAAGTTTAGATACGCATTCAATAAAATTTATGCAAACCTCCACGCCCTATGAGGTCTTTATCCTGACCACTAGGTAGACACGAATGTATTAGTTAATAATTATGTGAAGCTACTTTTTTTTTAGATTTTCATAGATATTGCATTTGTTTAGGTCGGTACGTATGTACCTAGTAACTTGCTTGCGATCCTCCTCCAATGGCATCCTGAATGTGTTTGCAGACCGGTGGGATTCTCCCCTCTCACGAAGGTGGGTAAGAATCCAGACACATTTTTCCAAATAAACTGGTGTGCCATGAAACGAACAGTTGTATGGTTCACTAGTTGTTAATTATTGTTTATTTTAATTTAATACTAACATTAGGCTAAGTTATACTAACATTATATGGATTTATATCTGAAATAAATATTTGAATTTGAATTAACAAATATTTAATTTGATCTGCTACTTTCGTTACGATAATAACAGCTATCTGAAACTGAATTAATTATAAAAGCCTCCTGTAATTTCCATCAGTACCGATATTCGATTTTATTACTTTTTAATTGGTCGGTACGGGGTAAAATGTGGCTGCTGCAATATAATAAGTCAGGCATTATAATAACGAAATATCTGCAAGCTTGCATCGGAATTTCAATTTTAGGGAGTTTTTAAGTAGGTACGCAGTATTCATAAAGCTCTAGACACCCATCAATATCATAATCAAAATAAAATTAATTTCCCAAAACATAAGTGTCTAGAACTGTCTAAGGAAATTATGTAAGTTTCTCACGGCTCCATGACTTTAAAAGACAAGGTACGTTAATCTTTCAAATCAACACGGGAAAAGTTGACTCAAGCAAAATTTCCCTTTAGATAAGAACTCCGTATCCGCGTAACCTGCAACTTGTCGAATTTTAAAACATCTTCATGAATTATAACGAACGTTCACGAGACTTTGGAGTTAGTTATGTGAAACTTAAGTTACGTACCGACAATTAATTGAAGAAAAATCAATGTATAAGTGCTTTATTTTTTGTTTCGGAATTACTATTTACTAAGAGGTTTATTTATAAAAAGAGACGTTTAAAACAAAAACGTCAAATATTAATGGTTAAACAGTCGCTAATCATTACTTAACTTTAAAGCAACTTTAAGCAAATAAAGGAATCAGTTTATTTTCATCACACACAATGAATTTTGTGACTAATGTTTTTTCCTAAATAATGTTTCTATTATAGATCAAAATTAATTCATAAGAGCCGAGCGTTAGGGATCTGTTTATACAGCAATGTTTGCTAAAGGGGAATAATTATGATTCTGATGTTATTGCAAAAGCTTACTCAGAAGACGTCCTTTAGGGACTGTGATGTCTATACAGAATTTATAGATTAGAAGCAGAACCCACATAATATTATGATTGCACTACGCAAATAAAAGAATTTAGCATAGGACTTACTGAAAACGTGTAGATAGAAATATGAAACCAAGGACACAAGACGTATGTACATATTTGTAGTCAACGCAATACGTATTCTTCTCCCTTAGGTCACATCTTTGCATCTCTCTCTATGAGTCGTCATCTCAGTTTTCGCCCTTACAAACCATAATTTTCCACACAATCCATCCATCGTTTCGGACGGACTTCGGACTTCCCCTATTCTTGTAGCCACCCCACACCCACATGCATACTCAAAACTTTCCTCTCGCCATGTCCCTCATTCTTCCGCATCACATGTCGTAATATGACAACCGATTCACGCAGAACTTCTCCGCTAAAGTTGCTACTTTCAAACTTCCTCATACATAAATATGAAACTTGGAAGATAACAATATTTGTTCCTAAACGAGCGAATATATGTTTAAAATTCGCCCACTTTATTGTGCATTCTATGGTATCCTATAAGTGAAGTGACCTACTTAATATCCTGTTAATACCTGATATTACCCCACGTTGCCCATTATTTATATGTTGTTGTTGGAAATCCTAATTAAATAATTAAACATTTCAATGGGTCAAACAGTGCAGCGGTAGTTTTTTAGCTAATTATGTGAATATTTGCGGTCAATACCATCAATAGTCCAATTATCATGAATTTGTTCCAACTATTTTGTTATTGAAATTGGATGAATTTCGTGTGAAATCGAGCTTAATAATTAAGCCACATTCCAATTATCATGAATCAGACGAGTTTTGTCAGATTTCAGGGTAAAAAAATTCTAATAATGAACTATTTTATACATTGAGAAATCGAGCTTATTCGAGCTTTTCAATAGTTGGTTGAAATCAAATACTGTTAGTTATAACTGTTACCCTGAGCCAGCATGCCAAATGATCCCACATCGGCGGTAGAACGCGCGTACCTGTTAGCCACTAACAATTAGTCGTAACCGTTTGTGCGACACTGTAGGTACGTTGCAAATCGACTGTCATTGCGGTGGACGTAAACGTTTAGTTTAGGGAACATCTACAATTATAAAGCTACTATAAAACACAATTTTACTACGACTTTATAGAAGATTAACTACCTACATTGTTTGAAACAATACAACATGCTTTCGCCATAAATTATAAACGGTAGTTACAACTGTTTCTCTCGTAAAATAACTAATCATTCTTCTTTTGTCTTGCTCATCCGTTTTTGTCAGATTGAGGATGTCAGATCACTCGGTACAAAATGTAAAATGAAATAAGATGATTTGTCGCAAGTAGGTATATTCGTAAACTTTGCTAAAGATTGGCTAAAGATGCCCTTGGAAAACCAAACATAGCCAGTTCAAAAATCATGTGAATTTAAGGAGCTAAGGGAACCTTTTTTCGCCAAATGCAATATTCAACACCTCTTAACCTTTTATAAAAGAGTTTAAAATATCGCCGCTTTAAAACTTTCATCTGTGTCATTAACAAACTGATTACCGTCCCTAAGTCCATAATATAATTAATAATGAAACCTTTTCATACAGAGTTACCTACCCTGAATTTTTAAACGAGAATTAACACTTCGTATTCGTGGCGTCAATGCCATTTTACCTTCGAGAAAAAAGAAAATCTCGGTTCGAGTAAGTATGGGTAGCAATTTCATTCCCCGTTTGGCTGTAAAGAAAAATAACTAAGTAAAAGTTTATCAAGTTACTGGTAAATACAACGTCATTCGTCTCAGTTGTTGAAGTCGCTGTGTGTATAATATAATTTGCTAGGTACACCGACACGTACATAACTGCGCAACTCGAGCGAAAATACGAAAACTTTCGTAAGGCTCGTTACTAAGCGCCTGAAGCTTTTAACTTATATCGACCTACGTCACTCGACAGCTCAAGTGTTTGTTAACAAAGTACGTTTTCGTTTTAGAATTAAGCGCCTTAAATTACTTTTACAGTATATTTTTAATTTTAATTATCTGCTTGGCTTTTGTGGAATCTTTTTAGGCGCGCCCGGCTCCACACAAAGCTAGCAAGCGTTTCATTTTGCTCAGGATTTTTTTGAGTTAATTATACTAAGATAGTACGATTTAGTGTTACTAAGATGTATTTAGCTAGCCCAGTTCTATACCTAAAAGTTTGTACACATGCCATCAAGGAACAAGATATGTAAGTAGAAACAATTTACGTAAACTGTTGGTAGCTCGGATAAAGACATTAATTAAGCAGCGAGGCTACGGGGGAATTTTGTGGCGCTCGCATGCAGAGTGCATTCATTGCAACTCAGGTGGTCCCTAGCGGTGGGTAGTTACAGCTAACTACCCTTCAACCGTGTAGAAATCTTAACAGAACCACTTGGCGAGACGTCTCGCTTTCACGGCTCCTACAAAACGGGCTATTTGCAATTTTGCACACAAACACCGACCACACATAACTCGGTGGATCTGGATACACATAAATCTACCTACTTTGGACTTGGTCAACGAGTCTTCTTGTTGCCAACTACACACATACTCGTTATAACTTGACTGTCATCCTCTCCATTTTTTGAAGGGCTAGGTATATGAGTATTGTCATTCACTCCCAATTACTTTACTACTAGCTGCACCCCGTGGTTTCACCCGCATAAGTGTCGATCCCGTGGAAATATCGCGATAAAAAGAAGCCTACCTATATGTTAATCCAGGGTGTCAGCTACCTCCATACAAAATTTCATCAAATTTGGTCGAGCCGTTTGAGCGTGAAGAAGTAACAAACATATAAACACACACACACACAATCACAAACTTTCGCCTTTGTAATATTGGTGTGATTAAAAGAGCCTATTTAGTCCGTTGTCAAAAACTGCCAACCTCCATTTATTCGAAGACTTTGATACTTTCCAAATTAAATAAATAATAATAATATCGCGAATGGCCTTACAACTCTAAGCACTTACTCATCTACAGGATCTGAGAGTATTTTAATTTCCCCAAAAGTTTTCCTTTTCCAAATTAATGAAAAAATATCTCCGGGCTGGTCGACTGTCTGTGTTAATTCTTGGAAGTATTTTCCTTTTACAAAAGAGTTTTAATATTAATAAGATTTGTTTTATTTTCTGTGTCTACGCCATTTCTGTTGCGGCTGAGTGTTCGCAAATGAGTCATGTAGTTACACTACGTTGGAACTATGATCATTAATATTCATTCGGAGAACGGCCTGTTTCAGACGTCTTGCTAGCATTGTTTGTTGAGTATAAATGAAATGAGATAATGACCGCGAGTGCCATTACAAACGATCCCTTCTACGCCGGGTGTCACGGACTTGACTAAAATATGACCCCGCGGGGCGAACTGCCCGGATAAATAATTCGGTATTAAGAGCTCTGAAAATATCAGATGACATTAGCAAATTCAGGGGGCATTTTTAGACGTGATTTATATTTTATTTGAGTAATAGAGATATTGTTAAAATGCAATTTTAATAAGTATGGGGATCCATTGTTAATCCAAGGGGTTTATGAGGCGTTGCCTGCTACAATTACTCTATACCTCTATCTACTCATGTGCCTCTATGCTGCGATTATTTTTACTTGTTGACTTTCAAAAGTGCCTTTATAGATCTTATTAAGAAATAAATCATTTTCAATTGACTTTGACTTTAAAAATATATCTTAATCTATTAAAAATGTTTTAGGTGCTTAAAATAAAGAAATGATAGTAAAAGAATTTAATTATGTACTGTCCCACATTAAGCTCCTCAAAATGACAAATACCTCGAAGAACTAGGAACAGGTGAACTTAATTGTATTCCGAGTCCCGCATCCAACAAATAAATCACAGCGACTCCAGATAAAAGGATGAGGACGACATTATGAAAGTTTACATCAGATTAAAGAAGACAGAACTGTAGAAATGACGTCACGACGGAATTGCTTTGTTTCAACTCTATTCGCCCGGGACTATGTAAACTACGACCACTGTTAGACCACTGAAATGTTAGCTGACAGTTGAAAATAACTTCACAGAGACACTAGGAACCCCTCGCCAAGGACGAACGATTTTTCAAAGCTTTTAAATAAAATAACAGACTGTGTCAACAATAAATTCAAATTATAACTTGACTCATCAATATGCATGAGCTGCCTTTTTTTAAACTCGTTAGATATTCCTTGCCACGAAAGTCAAAATAGAAAAGAAAATCTTAATTTGTATTAACAACCATACTGGAATCTACAAAGTGCTTCCAATTATTAGATATAAAAAATCGAGATGCTGTAAAACTGTTCTTGGATTCATTTATAACTGTAACTGCATATTTGCAAACAACTCCGTGTATTTCTCGGGGAAAAAGGCCTTTGCTAAAATACTCAGAAACGTGTATTATAATAGCATACCAGGAACTACTTAGCAGGTTGACCGGCTTATTCACTGGTAGTACACGCTGCCTGCTAAAACGTACTATATCACTATAGAGGTGAAAAGAATTCATTAAATAAAACAGGACACACATTTTTTATTTTTGGAAGAAATTGGTTTTGTCGCAAGCTACAATGTTTTCAGGTTTCACACTTGATAGACAGGATTTTTTTTTTATATATTGTTGTGTTTTTTGTGTCTACTGCCTTAAATACATTTTTGAAAAGTACAGAATTAATCTCCATTAAATTATCTACGTATATAATGTTATATAAATTAAGTAGGTTCACTCTCTAATGGTTCGCATTATGAGTCGTGCAATATCAACGAAAATAACTAAGGAGTTTCTTTCAGCATCGCTCTCGTATAAGATTGTTAAATGTGTTTTTTTTTTTATTTAAGGTAGCAAATAGCACCCGAGCCTCTTCGTAAGCTTACCGTCTTCACCGACTTTTTGTTACTTTGCCTTTTGAAGTTTTCATCACAAAGAGCTAATTTCCATTTGATTTTTGAAGGATTATCTGAACATTTCTCTCGTCTCTTGTATTATTATGATATGATTTTATGAGAAAAAGGTTTAGTTAATAAAACTTAGTAGTTTTATTCATATAACACGATTTTATGTAAGACTAGCTTCTGCAAGCGACTTCGTCCGTGTGAAAGTTCTTGTTGTAACAAGAAAATTTATCCTATTACACTCGTCAATACCGATAGGCTTAGCTTCCCATTTGTAAAAGAGTTTTCGGAGTCGGATCAAAAGTTCCGAAGATTACCCTCTACATATAAACTCATAAATTTTACTTCTTTATAATCTTAGTATAAATAGGTAGGAATATGAAAACTCTCTCGAATCAATAATTAGATACAACAAAAATGGTTACGTCACATTACATTACAACATGGAACGAAAATAACTTAAGCTAATGCGAGCAGACATATGAAAATGGAATATCACGGGTTGCGATGAATCAAAACGTCCAACGGAACAGTGCCAAAAAACTAGAACAGTGCAAAAACATACCCAACAAACATTAATGTCAAAACTTTTAGAAAAACTTATCGCGGTAAAAGCCGCGATAACATTTTCTTTAATTACTGCGCCTAAAATGTGGGTTTGGGATGGCCCATCTCTTTAGTGATCCTTGTGTATTTATTTATTTAATTTGGGAAAACAAACCGTTAAACAAACATCATAATAAACAGGTAGTGAGAAAATAAAAAGCATTAGCTCACGACATTATCTACATCTTAAATACTACATAATTGTTATGGAATTAATTACACACACACTGGTAAAACTTGAAAAACTTGAAAGTTTTTCAAGTTTTACCAGTAAAACTTGAAAGGTAAATTAATAATCATTATTTAATATATAATCGCTTAAACACGTTTAACAACAACAACCTAGGTACTTATGTACGTATGGGCTACGAGGAGCAGTCATAGCTGTATTCTGTACCAAAACTCACACTATGTAAATTGTACGGGATTAAAAATGGCTCATTTCAATAAAATTAATTGAAACTCACAAAGAACGAATTGCAGCAACGTTGCCTTACGAACAATTAGGACAACTAGTTTAAAATAACCTCCTTGCAAAAAACTTTATGATTGCAGCAACTTCTTAGAAGAATTATGACACGATTCAAGCACTACTATTATTACTCGTATATATCATCGTGAAAGCATTTTTAGAGTAACTATGAAAGTGTTTACGGTTCCTATTAGTACGAGCGTAAACAAAAATAATAAAAATGAAGAAAGTATGGCATAAACGTTTCTTAACGAATGTGGTAGAAAATTTCAGTACGGAAGAATGAAACCGGGTATGGATTAGAAGGCCGGATGGTTACACACGAAATAGGGGTAGCAAATACAAGCAAGAATGGATCTGAAAGCGGCCTTGGTACACAAATAGGATTCAGTCAAGTACACATTTGGTCAGTGTGTTTATCCGAAGCGTACCACGTAAGTGGGGTTTATTTAAATACCGGCCAGACGTGTTTCGGATGAAACCCTAATGGTGAATAATACCCAGCGATAAATAAGATCAATAAAGGTCGTACCTATTATGTCTAGAATTGTCGTCATAATAATTGATACTATATATAAATTACTAACTCTGAGTTCTAACTTGAGTGGAAACAGAGCCAACTCATGCTTAGGAATTCGAGCCATTGTTTCAGATATGTGTAGGTGTACGTCCAGCATTTCACGCTAAACCAATTTAATTGTGAAAAGAGAAGATTTTTTATCTATACAGGGTCAAATGAAATTTGCTAGCAAAACTCTATGGACGTGATGCGTATCGATATCTAAACACGACAAAATAAAAAAGATTTGATGTTTTTTTAGGGTTGTTACTTGAAGTATGAGTTGAGAAAATCTATTTTCTTTAGTTTTGTCGCGTTGAGATCGGTACTAATCACGTCTGTCAAGTTAACACAAAAAAAAACGAGTTTTAAAACTGATATATAAAGTAAATACACTAACAGTGGTCGACGACACCACAAAAAAAAACATCATATTATTTTATTTTTTGTTTTATCATTTTTAGATATCAGAACCAATCACGTTTGCGGAGTTTCGCTAGCTAATTTAATTTAACCCTGTATAAATAAAAATGAAATGCTATTTGTTGGTAAGCGCATCACTTAAGAACAGCTAGACCGATTCACCCATTTTTTGTTTAAGCATGTTCTTAATAGTTCAAATTAGGTGCTTAGGTAACGGTAAATTAGACAAGTTGCCTGAGGAAAATTGGAAAATTTGGGAAAACCTTTATGAATGATTGAAGTTTGACAGAACGACCTCTGTCGGGTCAGATAATTTTAAATAATTTTGACAAAGCAAGCATTACTAGAACAATCCACCGTTCCAAGAGGGAAACTAAAAATACGAATCTTATTTGAATAGTATTAGTACCCATTGTTGCTGAAAGAACAAACACAGCCGTGAAAGAACTCAAATAGTTTTCATTTTATATGAAAAGAGCTCTTTTGTTTTAACAGCAAAACTGATAATTAAATCACGCACTAAAAGGGGTTCATATAAATTCCGTTAATTAATGTATGAATCCTTGATTACTGTTAATTAAAACATGTCTCGAAAATTCCTCTGTAGGCCCCGAAATGTGAAATTGATATAGCAATTTGATAGACACGGTCCATTGAAATACTCTGTGAAATTAATTAACTTTTTAATTTGTGGACGAATTTGTCATTAGATACGGCAGGTAGGTACTTCGCAACGATGTCGAGTTAAATTATCTTGATGATATGTCATGTCATATGACAGGTATCATTGCCTTTAACGTCAAATTCAGTCGCTTCCCGTAATAAAATGTAAGCATGCGAGTATTCGAAAATCGAGTTCTTTTTATTTCAGAATAAAATAAAAACATTTCTCTCGTTCCTTGCCCTTGATGGTGAAGAGTATATATGTAAATTTTCATCGAGATATAAATAAGTTGTACTGAAAATGTTCAAAGTGTCATTTACCGATTCCATTTCTTTCAGTAAACGGCTCATAAAGATGTAATTGCCGAAGTAATTATTATGAAAAAAGACAACACGACAGCAGTAAAATACGAAAACTGAAATTAAATCGCAGGCATTAAAAAATCAGGCCGCACAAAGTGAGCAAAATCACGCTTACGTGTGTTATTTATCATGTGTGCAAAGCCCCTCCTTGAAATCTAGTTGAAATCATAATAACAATGTCAGGTTGTAAGTATGTACCTTCCTTGTTGACAGGTGGTAAGATAATTTTTGTCAGACAAAACGCGATAAGCTTTGCTACGATTACGCCTATCTACGCAGATACGATAATACACCCATAAGTAGATTTTAAAGTGAAACCCAGTAGTTCAGTGCTTGATGGCATCCAGAAAAATAGTAAAATCATGGCAAACTTCATGAGTAATATCGAATATTTTGGAAAACATTTTCACGTGCGCTATCTTACCCCAAATGTCATTTATACTTAAGGCGACTACATGACCTAAAACGCGGTCACTATCGGACTGCATAGAAAAGAAAGAGAAGCGGGATGACACAACGCTGGTAATTTATTGCAAAATATGAAACAATCATCTATTGTTGATTTATCAAACACCAAACAAATAAAAACCGTATACTAAAATTCGGGGAATTAAATTGTCTTTTAAATGTTGAAAGTTTTATGAAAATACACCCGATAGTGTTTGCGTGATTATCGATTTTATGTCCGCGGTAGACATTAATTTACAAATTAATTACACTACGTTAAAAAATATAATTGCAAATATTCACATATGAAATTACGAAGCAAATGGTCTAGTATAACATTTATTTTTTTCAAAGAAATCAGTCCGGTCGATTAGACGTGATGTTGAATTTTAAAATCATTAGAAGTCGTATATCTGCGCCTTAAGACATGAGATTTTGCAGAATCCTCAATAAGCCCATACAACTAAACGGTTTTAATAATATTATGTTTGAAAATGACAAAATCAAAGTAAAAGACAAAACCATTATTGTCTAAAAAAAACACATTTACACATGCATCAGCGCGATTGCTTAAAAAAAACTCAAATCAATAATCCCACATTACAGTGACTTACCTACCTATACCCCAAACTTTCTAAAAATGGTAATCCCAAAGATAAAATCGTGCAGGACCACTTTTTGTAAGTCTATTAACAAAAACCAGTAGGGATTATCCCGCGAAACGTGCACAAATTTAGTCGCAATGAAATCAAAATGGCACTCAACATCGCAATTCTAATGTCTTTGTACTTGTTACGCACCATTATCTCTAATGGCTTAACTTGTTCTCATACACAATAGTGCTGCTATATCTCTTCCACTAATAGCGATCCCAGAAATTGGCACAGAAACGATTCTCACGGCGGGAATGCGATGCCAACTTCCATTTTACATATGTACCTACGACGCCAAAAAACTAAAACCGATATCGTCGAGTGAAGTAACTTCAGTACTTAAGTACCCGCATGGTTACAGAAAATTTCGCCGTTCCTGAAAAAGTTTTATCGAATATAATTTTCCTTTAGTACCTAGTATCGCGTGTGTTGACAAGATCATCTCTAAGGTCGCAGATTTGATCTCAGCGCAGCCGGTTACGCAACCACCGCACTCCATGCACTTGACATCGGGGCCCAATAACCGTCTGTTTATCTATTCGAGCCAATTTTCCCGCTATCGTGAACAAGATTTTTTTTTTAAAAAGAATGCCTAGCTAGTTTAGATCTAGACATAGGTTGTACTTGTATGTATGGTTTGGATGTAGTCAATTACGTGAATTTCTCTTCAGTGAGATGAAATGATAACTTTACCCGTTTTTTTTCAAATTTTTTCATGATTTTATTTAAATGATTAATAACGAAAATAAATTAACAAAGATATACTCGTATTTCTAACTACGCAAAATTACTTACCTGAACTTTTAACATCCGAACTTTTAACAAAACACAGAAGTAGCAAAAATGTCACTGAAAAGTAATTTCAGTCCAAGTCCGATAAATTCCCACACGCACTTTTAACGGAAAGTTTATTTCTATTGCTTCGGCGCGGGTAGGCGAAAGTTGTGGTGGGCGGACGAGCGGGTGCAGGTGTCGCACGCCGCCCGAGAAGTGGCGGGCGAGGGTGAGGGCGGGGCGCGGGGTCGCCGAGGGGGGAGGGGAAGTCGGGGCGCCTGCGTCAAGCGTCCGCGCCCGGACGCTGACGTCACGAGCGCTCCGCCACACTGCCGCCCGACTCAGCCCCGACACCCCCATTTCGCACGAATCGCACGCTCAGCTCCGCTCAGCAGCCCACACTACGCGCTCCCGAGACACTACTATGAAACAACTCATGTAATACTACATTCGAATCAATAGCTTACGCGCGACTGTAAACAAGTTGAAAGAAAACTATGTAGATAGAAAAAATTTCGCGCGCATTTCTGAGGTAACAAAAATACTTTATCTGAATAAGTATAAAGATACAACAATACCATTCTAATATAAGTAACTAGATACAAGTAGGTAGCTTATGCTTAATACATTCTTCTTTTAGGTAAATACAACTACAAAGCCAAAATATTAATCTCGTATAGATATTATTTAACTGTCATGTGAAGTTACAAAAGTCTTGACAAAAAAAAATCCATTGTATACTTACAAAAAAGCTAAGAAAAGCTACGTGAAACATTATTAATAATTAATGAACTTAGTAACTAAATCATTGAAGGCCGTAATTAGCTTATTAATCTGCTTTTTCGTAGAACCTTGAGAAAAATATAGAGCTTAGAACTAGCACGAATAAAATACATATAAAACATCAATCATCTCAGCCTATTGCAGTCCACTGCTGGACATAGGCGTATCACAGGCTGCGCCACAACACCCTGTGCTCCGCCTTCCGCAACCAGTCCGTCCCAGCCACCTTCTTTAGGTCGTCCGTCCATCTAGCTTGGGGGCGTCCCACACTACGCTTGCCGATACGCGGTCTCCACAGGACTCGTCTGCTCCACCGGCCATCGGTCCTTTGACAAACATGGTCAGCCCACTGCCACTTCAGTTTGCTTACTCTGCAAGCTATGTCGGTAACTCCGATTCTTTTCCGGATATTTTTTTCATTCCGATTTTATTCTTTAAAGAGACTCCGAGCATAGCGCGCTGAGCGACCGTGAATTTGTGGACTAACCCGACCGTTAGTGTCCACATTTCGGCACCATATATCATGACGGGTAGGACACACTGGTTGAAGACCTTAGTCTTCAAACACTACGGGGTAGGTGACGAGAAGACTTGACGGAGTTTTCCAAATTCTGCCCAACCCAACTGGATCCTTCTGTCGGCTTCTTTCTCAAAGTTTTGTACCGAGCTGGATTACTTGCCCTAGGTAGACATAATCCTTCACAATTTCGAGAACCCTTCAATGTGAATTGGACTCGGCAAGACGTGCGAATTGTACATGATTTTTGTCTTGTCTAAATTCATGCCAACCAGCCCAGAGACATTTAGGCTGTGTAGCATTTGGTCTAGCTGTTCTAGCGTCTCTGCCATTATGACAATGTCATCGACAAATCAAAGATGTGAAATGTACGTTGATGAACTGTCCAGTCCAGTCCAGCATGACAAAACATGCTGCATTAGTCTTATATCCCTTTCATTTGCTCAGCAACAGAAAATTACTTTATTTTTTTAAAGTAAGTTTGATAACCCTGTCCCAATGTTACACCTAATTTACTCATAAAAGCATGATAAATGATAAATGGTTTATTTCTGTAAGTAGGTTTGTACAAACACTTTTACACGTCAGTCATGTAGAAATGTTACTTTTTATATTTGCAAATAAAAGTATTTCAGTAATTTTAAATAAACATTTAGAATACTGTTAACGTTCTTTTTTGAACTGGCCAGTACTTGATTAGTCGAAATCTCCATGGCTAGCGCCAAACTTTTTTTATTGCTTTAATTTTCCGGCCAAGAACGGCGAAGGAACAAAGTCGTAAAGCAGTCTGCGGCGGTTAGATACTGAAATTAAATATAAATAATCCTCCGGTTTTTGGTCAGAAAAAAGATGGATAATTAATTCGTTGTAAAAACGTGCTTCCTGGAAATAATATATATTATATTTAGCTTTTGGGTACTGAATTCTTTTAACTTTTTAAAAAGGTTATTTAGCTTTTTTGTTAGACTAATGTAACATAATTGCAACCAGTGAGCATGTCGCTAATTGTATCCTTAGCTATTTAGATGCAGAAAGTCCAATCGTAATCTTGAAGATTTTAGTGTTCGAAGACTTCTTCGAACTTTTCTACTTAGAAAGGTTTGAATCAAAACCTTTTAAGGAAATCAAAAGTATCAGAACGGAGATTTTTCGGAGTAACCGAGATTATACTCCGAAAAAGTATTAAATATTTTTGTCAAACACTCAAGATAGTTGCAATAAACAACAAAATGAAACCATTTTCTTCACAATTTGTAAAAATAGAGCAAACGACAAGAAAAATGTTTATTATTCGTCTAACAGGTTCCATTAAGTTTGGAATTACACAAAGGAATCTTCCACAACACTTTCATCGCACAATTTCCGGCAAAAATCTAAAAATACCGAAGTTCCCCATTACGGGGTGTCACATAAAGAACGTTGATGATATAAAAGAGATTTATAACGATGTAGTGTAGTTACATAAATTCCTAGTTATCTATTCAATTTAGATTTGTAAATGGTCTAAAAGTAAGAGCAGACAGTTACAAATAAAGCGATATACAAATTTCTGATCTACTGTGCGCGTACATTGTGACAGTAAACCTTACTTCAAATTAAAATTGCGTGATACAAAATGTACTATATTTCTCTCGTCAAGTGGTTTTGTCCTATTATTGCTATCTGCAGAGATTAGTGTCTTGACAGAAGTATACAGGGTGGCATTGACATCGACACACAAACTGTCACCATGAATTCAGTACATGATTCTGACGTCAGTGTTTAAAATTTTTGTCGGTTATCCAAATGAACTTTAGAATCTAGAATCATGTGTTCAATTCATAGTTTCAGTTTGCGAATCGATGCCTCCGTCACCCTGTATATTTAAAAATAACTAAACTCAATTGAACCATCTCTATCTAGCTATCTAGTATATTTCAATTAGAAGGTAATAAAATAAACCAAAGATCCATTAAGAAAAAACCATTAAGTGAAAAAAAAGAGTGTAGTCTAAATATCTGACGACTGATTTCTAATTTTGTGGTAATCACTGATAAATACCCAGTCACAAATAATACAAAATATGGACTTGAAACTTTCTGCTCGTTACATTAGTATTATACAGTCAAAACGAATAAGTCTGCTCCGGGTGCAACGCCGTCTGCATCGAACTCTTTAAAGATAGTGCAACGCCACACGTCACAGCTTTCTCCAAGAAAATTGAGGTTTGAGGTAACTTTATTCTCATAAGGGTTAATTTGTCAACTGTCAGATAACTTTTATCTGAAGGATAAATAATGTGGGTTGACACATTCTTTATACAAAAGCTGTCAAACCGTCATATTTATTCAACTGAACTATTTATTTCAATTTAACCATCCACAGGCACTTTTGAATTGTCAAGGAGTCGGTCAGTCAGAAATATGAAGCTAGGTGCCCATTCCAAAGCGTAGTAGGAACCTATGGAGAAGAACGGGCAAGAACCTTCATGGACACTGTTTTATTATATTGTTACAAAAATGTGACAATGATTTAAAAGAAATACATCTTAAAAGCGTCCAGAATACAGCAAATATTATAAACAAAAAAAGACAATCCAAAAATTAAATACCTAATAAATAAATACTTAATTAAAATAAGCCGTGGCGGCTAAAACATGATCAGACCCAACTGACAGCGCCTGTTTACAAACATCACATCACATCATCATCAGCACCATTCAGCTCAACTTTAAAATGAATAGGTACATATATGTATTTAGTTTCGAAAACAACGTGAGAAAAGCCATGCCGAAAGAATAATTTTATTTCGAAACTATTCCGGAAAAAATAAAGGCCGATATAGCCTCTGCCCAAAACTGTTTATGGGCAACTATGAAAACAAGATTAACTGAAATAAATTCGCTCACATAGTACACAGTTGTGCCAGACTACTACAAACTATGTGTTTGCGGCGTGTGTGATTATTAGCGAGAAGCGTCCGACATGAATTCATTTGCCCATCCGATTGACTCAGTGCACCTATAAACGTATCATTATTAAGCTTTCATTATATCATACTCAGATGTCAAGTCGTGGACAATAGTGTGGGTTATACGTTTCTTCGATTGTAATATAACTACTTTTTGTAAATGCTGTAATGTATAACTGTTTTTTGTCCCAAATAAATAAAATAAAATAAAATTATACTAGTTCGCTTTGGCATCAACCCACAACTTCGACCGAAAGTGATTAAACTCGATAATTACCAAACTTCGCCACCAATCGGTTTTGTCACGCTCCAATTGGTGTAAAAATAATTTATTTTACTTAGCGCGGTGAGGAAAAACTCCTTTCTACAAGCTTACTTATAATACTCTTCTACGTTAATACTTATCAAAATTCCTCAATTTTCATCTTCTGTGACATATAACGATGTAAATTAACGTTTATTAATCCAATAGATACACAGAGTGTGCTGATTAAAATTTCATGAAATGGGAGACATCCGTGAAATGAAATGAAATCCTCGACAATTGGGTTTCAGCTACCTGCTTGTGGCGTGCGAAAAAATCCTCTATCGTCGACTTTTGCACTCATATTCTGTTGATCTTATCATAGTCATAACACGCTTTGGTAAGTTTGTAACCTTTTATAATAATAGGGAACCGTTTTACTAAGCGCTTAGGTAATATTTGTTCTAGATTTTAGATTAAAATTTTATATTGGACACCCACAATATTGCTTACATTAACTTCGACCAGCTGACTTTAGAATTTCAGAAAGCAGTAAATGTTTGGCTAATGTTTAGTGTTCTGGTCGCTCTGGAACATCCCAGATTGATATAGTTACCCATTAGAAGACAAACATATTTATGTTAAACAACAAGACTCTTATCACTTAAGATTTGACTTTGTGAACGAGAGCGTTTACGCCGTACGGCATTTCATACAAACTTTCAAGCCATTGTTTTTCGAAATGAATGAACGGATTTTAATGAAACTTTATACGCATAAGCAGGATACACAGGTCTAAAAAGTTAGTTAAGAACATTTTCGAAAAATTGTGTTACAGCCAAATTAGACCGATTTTAAAGTTTTCATAGATACAGAGATTTCCAGTTATCTTTTTTTAAATAAGACATTTCGGAAATGTTCTTAGCTAACTTTTTAGACCTGCTTATGCGTATGAAGTTTCATTAAAATCGGTTCATTCATTTCGAAAAACAACTACTTGAAAGTTTGTATGAAATGCCGTACGGCGTAAACGCTCTTAATATGATGACATCTAGATTCACACAGAGTTGGGCAATATTAAAGGAAATGGTATACTTATTACGTCGTAACACGTGGTAGGTACAAATAATCCTATACTCGTTATAGGACATACCTGGTTAAAATTCCAGTCCCTACGTATGACTCTGAAAATATATTGAGCCACAGTACCCGACGGCCCTTACAATCAATTAAGTCTCTGATAACGTTGGCGCAAGAAACGTTTACCGAGATGAAAAGTGCCTACAGCCATCCCATATCTTCCGTGAAAAGGATGAAATAAACCTGAAGAATGTTTTACACAAGACTAGAGAAGGTAAGGCATGCAAGGCAGGTGTATTTTCGACCTTACTGAAATACAATAAAGCCCGTAAAGAAACCGTATAAGTCTTTAATAGTGAGTGTGAATGCTCCTCGTAAAAGTTTAATATGGAATTCCTCCGTCGAACTTGATACCTCTAGATGATCGATCAGGAACTTCCACCCGCTTTACTATAAGAATTCCTGAATTCGTATGGTCCTACATATGTAATGTATGTCGGAACATTGTAGCATTGTTTACTAAACTTCACGCATCGTCGTTTACCTTGAAATAATTAATAATCTATCAAGCCGTAGGCAAGGTTTTTGAAAGGTTTTAAACTCTTGGTTTGGTTTTTAGGTTTCTTGAAGTCGGGTAGCTTGTCATTATATTCTGGAAGCTGAGCTAAGAGTACAGAAGGCGGTTGTAATTGTTCTTTATCATACGGCTTCATTGTAATACGAGTATTTACGTAGATAAGAGTGGTTTGGCGATTGGCACGTGTTTCAAAACTACCGAGTTTATTAAAAAAAACAAACTCTGTTAGTTCCAGATTTGAGACACGTGCTAACAGTCAAATAGCAAAACAAAATCAAGCGAGGAAAAACACGAAACTCGACTTATAAAACACTTTGTATCTAAATGCAAATAAGATGGAGAATATTTTCAATTCGATTCACTCAAAAGAACTTAACAACAACATACCCCTGCTACCGAAGTTGTAGATAATTTTATTTTATACCTCAAAACAACATCGGATTTGGTACATGAGCACTAAACTAAACAAATTAATTTCGCACACGCAACTGCATTTTTTACCAAAACTCCGTTTCATCGACATTGCAAGGTCGCATTTGCTATTCTTTAACTAACGACTATTATAACACCAGTTTATGGGCTAAAAGAACCACTGTCACAGTGGTCCCATTAAATGTTAGGTAATATCGCGGCAGACCTAGACGAAGATGGAGAAACGAAGCTGACTCCTATCGAAGGGACTGGCCCACAATGGCAAAAGACAGCATAATCAGCCTCACTTCTGGGACACAAGCCTCCTCCTCTGTGAGAGGGAGTGGGCCATAATCCACCACACGAATCCAGTGCGGGTTAGTGGGTTAGTGAGAAAGAGAGGCCTGTGCCCAGCGGTAGAACATTACGGGCTATATAAATAGATAACCCCAGCTTGTAACTTTCCCAATAGAGAACACATGACTGCTCTGCTAGCGAGCTTTGACAACGGTCAAAGCTGATTATTAGCGGAAGAAAAAAAACTATATATTATTGCTTGATTTTCTTCTGATAGAACTGCTTCCTACTCCAATTTCAATAAGATATCTCATAACTATGCAATAATAAGAACATATTAATTATGTACTCCGATGGAGCGCAGTAGCGATATCATCAAATTGTGTTCTGATTACTCGAATCTAATCAAGTAATCACGTGAATGATTAAGAACGCATTAGCTGAAGCAGTGAAATCGTAACTTTATATTATATTCCATCCGAGATACAAGCGTAATGTGTATAAGTATATTTGATGATTTTCTCGTCAATATCTAAATCCTCATTAAGAGAAACAAAACTTATATACCTCCTCTATTGATAAAAATGTAACTACAACCATAACCTTACATAACTGTGAAACTTTCATCCACTGCCTACATAAGCATCGCTTAGTACATAATATACATAGAAAACAACTGTCAACAATATTTTTGTTCCAATCAAACAACAGCTTGTTTCAAATAAAATGGTATTTTTTAAACCAATTCCAATCACGTTGCGAACGCGATTTACCACCGAGTCGAACGACACGTCCTCTACATTTAACGTGTACAAAGATCTTGCGAGCTAGAGTTGTGTTCAAAACCGCGAACCAAGGATTAGTAATCATTTGCAAGTTATCTCTACAGATGGCGCTAGTCGAGTCTACGAGATATCGCTGTAACTTTATTCTGAAGATATTTCTCTAGATTTTACGATAGATTCCTATTTTGATCATAACATACTGTATGTTTTATTAAAGTTCCGTGTTTGTCTGAAATTATTCTAAATAAATTGAATTTAGAGTCAGAAATTTGCTTGGAAATTCTACCTTCATTGCTACCCATCACTACCCTCCTTCAATAGGTACTGTCTAAAAGTCGGAAAAGAAAATTACGCATAATAATCCTGAATTACAAAATGTGCCCCATTAATTCAATGTCACAGCCACGAAGTTTTGAGAAGGGAGGGATTGTCAAGTATAATGCGAGCCTAAATTTGATTATCTGAAAAAAGGGGATATTCAGTCTGAGTGCCTTTTAGTTCTACAAATCATTTTGCTGACTGGACATTAAATTAAGACCGTAATTTCTTGCAGCGCGCATTTACATGCCAAAGTAGTCTGTGTTTTATCGACTTTTAACTCGCCTGATTTATGCCGAGCGTGGCTTTGGAGTGTTTTAGCTCTCATTTAGTTCTGCTTATCCCGTTAGGGACCCAAGCTTGATTAATGTAATAAGTATACGAGAACTTTATGATAATTCATAGTTTGTACCCCTTCCCCATTAATCCTTTTATGTAATTGCAGCATTGGTAATTAATAGCCGCCGATTGACTACCGTGAATGTTATGAAATTTTTAATTCCAATGTCACAACACCTCCCCTTACAAAAAACACTACATACTATATACAATCGATTTCGATCACGCCCCATAGAGTTGGCTGGTAATAAGAGAATACCTGTTTCTAAAATATTTACTAACGTCACTACTAACACATATATAACTGAGACTATAAGTGTGTATAAAATTGGAAAGAAACTTATACCCCCGCGACCTTGCCGTTCACTATATGTTCATAACGTAGGTATTCGACGGATCTCGTGTTGTTCGATTCGGCTCCGGTTACAGCCAAATGCCAATATCACTCACACAATACTGTTCCAGGAATCATTTTAAATACGGATTTGTGAAATAATACTAAGAATCATGCATCAAGGGAATAGTAAAATAGTACCTACACGTATAACACACCTACACCTACCTACCTGCTGTCAAATACCCAGAAGAGGCATTAAATCATTCGCAAACTATGACCCACCTCTTATCCTGCCCTTTGTGTTCCAAAAAATGCAGTCGTAAGGACCTCTGCTCTGCCACCGACGATGCCGTGGAAATGGCGAAATGTTGGGCCAACAAAATCAAATTCACTGTCATTGATACGAAGAATAAGACTTGCGGTATCGGTAAAACGCTGTCTTAATTTTGACCAACATTATATGTATTATTATAGATTTACCTAATAATTATGTTAATATTTGTGACTAATAGCCATAGCGCATTCATAATCACTTTATTATTTAGCAGTTCGTGATAATGAATATTCATACAACTTATACCAGTGGACTATTGAGTTCGTTAAAACTATTTTAACGATTCAACGCTAATTTGTTTAAAAAAGAAAAGCGTGTGATGGATCGGCCACTTAAAGTTGTCGTAAAAACCGTCTGAGAATAATTGTTCACTATTTATTATTTTATAATCAATATTTTAAACAGTGGCTTGATGCTTGAGAAGTAGAACTTTACTATGAAGAGACAGGGTTGTCTTTAGTTCTCACAATTTTATAGTTTCCACTTAAAATAAATTAAAACAATATAGGTAGGTACATTTCCACTAATTTTGCATAAGGTTTTGGGAAAGTTTAACAGTCGGCCGCCAGCCTAACGTCAACCCTCCTTGGAAATGCCATTGTTGGTGAGATCACGACTAATAGAGAGAAGTAAGGATGAAAAAGACATGTTGTACCGACCTCAAATAAATTGGGATAAGAGCAGAAGAATGATAATGATAGGTTTCTAATAAATACATTTCTAATAGAAGTTCAACATTCTTTTTCTAGGTAAAACCTGTTAGGCATCTAGCTGTTTCTAAGGTCATTGCAATTCAGACTTGCCTGCTACATAATAAAATTAGCCGCGCTCTGTTGTAGAAACCAATGTCGTGTTTTGAAAAATTCCACATAGTTTTTACTAACGGTTTTTTTATGATTAAAATTAATGTTTTCGTTTTTGAATGATGAATTCAAATAATTAATTACCTAACGTAAAAAAATGGTTAAAAAAAATTCTGTATTAATTGCATTGCAAGCATTTTAGTGAAAAGTGAGATGGAGATACTTGCTTATCCAACAAAGATTGATTTAAGAAATGGTTACTTGGTGAGCCTATAAACATACATGTACCTATGTAACATATTAAAAAAAAAATGGTCAGACTCAACCAACAAAAATCATATATAATGATTTTTGTTGGTTGAGTCTGACCATTTTTTAAATTATGTAAATTATTTCAAGGAAAACATCGTGAGGAAACCGACATGTCCTAGAACTAAAAGTTCGACGACATAATGACATCCACCAACCCGTATTGGAGCCTGGTGGTGAATTACGGCCCATTCCCTCTGGAGTGGAGGCCAATGTCTGAGCAGTGGGAACATTATAGCCTGATTATGCAACAATGGCCTTCTAACAGTTCTGGACCGAATTTTAATTATCTACGTTTGGCAGAAAAAGAAAAGATTACATTCACCCAGTAGGTAGGTACAGGCAGTGTTTTCACTCTTTCACCTTTATAGTACTGAAAATTAACGTTATCGAGGTTTTAGAAATACGGGCTTGCTCGTGATATAAAGTTTTAGGGGCGAAAATTCGATTTATGGCCTTTCCACTTTAATATATTTTCAATCGTGTTACAGTTGTTCTACGGCTCACATTGATGCAATTCGAGATTGCAGGTCAATACTATAAAGTGCTTCGCATGTTTTTTCTTATATTTCTATGGTTTTGCACCTTTAGGTATTTTTATTGTTATTTTGGTCAACATACTTTGTGCTACAGGTATATATTATTCAGTTAGGCCGGAAGTCGGTGGTAATTAACCAGTATAAGCTGGCCTCTTAGCCCACGTACGCACGTACGTAAAAATATCGCGGCGGGATTTTATCGCGCACTGGGTTTTAAACTCTCGGTGTTGAGCCGAGCATTGAAAATCCATAGGAGCGCATCCCAGCGCGTTATAGAGGTATGAGGAACAGGGTGTAAAGTTCACTCATCCTCTATAGAAAAGGGAGGATCCTCCGACCAGACGGGTGTTGTGTCTGGCGGGCAACTGCCCAATGATTCATTTCGGGCCGTTGTATATATGCTAGTTGCGCGGTAAACTCTGCTTGCGAGATGCAGGATTTTGCGTGACGTCAGTATGACGCGTTGTTCGTATGTGGCGTTGTAGATACCGCTACATCACTCCCCTCCGGAGACCGGAGGTCGATAGTGGGCGGAGTCTTGTATCTTGCGATGCTTGCCAGGCCAGCTGAGGTTCCAGTGAGTCGGAACCGGTTGCCGCATAGTTCACGGTGAGTCGGAACTGTCTGCGAAGATGTCCCCAGTGAGTCGGGGTGGCGCTGCGTTATGCTCCAGTGCGTCGGATGTGGTACAGCGCCGGGTTAAGGCTGACTGCTGGCGTCGACCAGGAGAGGTATTGAGAGCTCTTCTTGTTGACCGGCCGAAAGTGCAGTGTGCTGTGCCAAGGTTGCTGATGAGGCTGAGGGTGATGACCAGGTATGCGCGGTCGCTGCATGCTGGTGGTCAGGATACCCGTTGAAGCCGTGGGTGCTGGCTGGCTGGGTGACTCGCCGCTAAAGCTTGCGGGAGTGATGATGATGACGTCACGCTGAAGTATTTGCACGAAGGCTGCGCTGACGTTCATACTCGGGGTCACCAGTATAGAGGTATGAGGAACAGGGTGTAAAGTTCACTCATCCTCTATAGAAAAGGGAGGATCCTCCGACCAGACGGGTGTTGTGTCTGGCGGGCAACTGCCCAATGATTCATTTCGGGCCGTTGTATATATGCTAGTTGCGCGGTAAACTCTGCTTGCGAGATGCAGGATTTTGCGTGACGTCAGTATGACGCGTTGTTCGTATGTGGCGTTGTAGATACCGCTACAGCGTCAAAAAAACACTGTTGGATTTTCAACTCTCGGTGCTAAGCACTCAGTGCGTTAAAAATCAAGTGCGCGAAAAAAAATCGCCGCGGGAAAAATTCACCCGTGCATATCTGGGCTATTGGCATATTGAAACTCTTTACTACGCTAGGCCAGCTCAAGGTCAAAGTGTCACCACTGACGTGCTCCCTACTGTGTTAATTGTTTTTATTCTACATATTACGAGGCAATGGTTGGGACAAATACTGTTTTTATTTCTATTTCATTAAGAAAAGGACAGAACATAAATTTTAGTTTAGTCCTCAAATTTATCAGCGCCTAACGTAAATTGCCGTAATTTCAGTTGGTACCTAAGTTTTTAATCACGTCTAAACTTCTATGAAGTAGTGTCAGGCGCTGATTAATTTGACAGGACTAAACTAAAATTTATCTTCTGTCCTTTTCATAATGAAATAGAAAGAAAAAGATGCACTGAACTTTAATTTTGTTTAGTTTGTGAGCAAGGGATTCGGCACCGCTATCTGACTAAACCTATATAATGAAGGCTTATCTAACTTTTAGATAGGTACCTACATCATCATCTGCGTAGCCTTTTCCCAACTATGTTGGCATCGGTTTCCAGTCTAACTGGATGCAGCTAAATACCAAAGTTTTACATGGAGCGACTGCGTATCTGATCTCCACAACCCAATTACTGGGTAATACGATACTACAAACAATACAAAAAGATTTAATATTTCATTGAAGCGACGCCTTTTGTTTTACTTTTGCCTCTAATAAATATCAGAACAAAAAAACCTACTATTAAATTATAAAAAAATACCTGTTTAGTCCATAATTTTTAATCATACTTTTTCAAAACAAAACACACAAAATCCGTAGGTCAGATCAGGCAGAAATAATTGATACCAACGTAGACTACTAACTATTCAATTAACACGAACCGATAATAATATGCACAGTCAATTACAATAATCACCGGACTGATGCAATTTTAGATTTTTAACTAGCTCGGTTTATTGCTCCGAATGCTCACAATGCCTTCCCCGGGGCAATATTCTGCAACGACAGAGATGAGAATGAGCCTTATCGTTAAAATTAATAGTATATTATTATGCTTATTAGTGAATATATCACTATTTCTCTTCGAAAAATATGTTTGATCACTGCATCGGGATTTTTTTTCGGGAAACAATTTCTTATAGTCCGCTGTCATGTGTAATATTTCATTCTATATATTTTTCTTCCCTTTCTTCCCCTTTCATATTTTTACACATTCTTATCTTTCATTCTGGACTGACGCCAAAATCTGCTCTCTGACAATGACTTGTCTTGAAACGAATTGAGTTCGATTCTTTTCTACCGTATGTGGGTTTTCGTACACAAAAAGCGAAGTAACGTGCTTAAAATATTCAGAACTCAATGGAATTTGGATGAATCTGTAATACCAATTTAATCTGAGAGTGGCCTTGCGTAGTTTGTATCACAATCTGCACTAGAAAACAAAAAATGTAGGCCTTTATCAGTTTATAATCTCGCCCCCTATTACATGGGACTAAAACTACTATAACGCATTGGTCTCCGGATGAACTTGGACAAAACCCAGGTTATGTTCAACGAATACGTTACTCCGGGACCGATTGCTGTCAATGGCGGTGCTCTCAAGGCTGTTCAAAAATACGTTTTCCTCGGGCAAGCTATGCAGTTTGGTAAGAACAACTTTGAGATCCAGGCTAACAGAAGAATTCAGCTGGGCTGGGCAGCGTTTGGGAAGCTCCGTCGAGTCTTCTCGTCGCGTATTCCACAGAGCCTACAGACTAAGGTCTTCAATCAGTGCGTCCTGCCAGTTATGACTTACGGAGCCGAAACGTGGACACTCACGGTACGGCTGGTCCATAAATTCAAGGTCGCTCAGCGAGCTATGGAACGGGCTATGCTTGGAGTCTCTCTGAGGGATCGAATCCGTAGAACCAATGACCGTTGGAGTAGACGTGTTCTTGAGTGGAGACCGCGAATCGGTAAACGTAAGGTGGGACGCCCTCAGGCTAGGTGGAGCGACGATCTTCGCAGGATGGCTGGTAGCAGCTGGATGAGAGTTGCCGAAAATTGAGTTGAATGGCGTGCAATGGGAGAGGCCTATGTCCAGCAGTGGACTGCTATAGACTGCTGATGAAAACTACTAAAACGCGAGTTTACGCCTCTGCGTAACCTTTCAGTGAAAGCATGTGTGATATTATATTACGTGTGTTTATATTTTATTCTGGAATATAAAATGTTTCTTTTTTTAGAATTCCATGTCAAAGCTAGAATAAAATGCAATATGCCTTTCATAATTTTGGCGTTTTCCCAATATCAAATTAATTTTTCTCCTGGAATTTTCGACAGAGCATCTTACCTATTATATTTTTCACAAAGTTATATAGTTTCCTTTAGCCAAATACAGTATGTTTTATGTATGTAAATATGGAGATGCCTCGCATTTTTGTTCATGTTACAACTTGCCTATCATGGTTTTATGGTCCCAAAGGAATTATAAAAATCTCGTCTTAGTGGTTGCCGACAACATAAAAAGTACGAAACTCCTACTTATTTTGTGTTCATAACCATCTGGGTATTGTTAAATTTAACTAAGCCTAGAGTTGAATCTCAAACTAGATACTAAAAGCATATACTTAATAGAAAAAAAAAAAATGAAATTCTTTTATATTTTTGTAGACCTTGTAGAGGGGTCTACGAAATGCCTACGACAATTTATAAATCCTCTGTTGCATCAACTTTTTTTTGTCATTATTCAACGAAATATACAAAATTGCAAATACTTTTACTATTATAAGTAAAAATTTGTTTGTAAATAAATAAAGTAACAAAAGGTCTCCTCCACTTTCGTAATAAATAAAGTTACGAGTATGTCAAAAAAATCTGAAAGGCGTTGATAGATGTATCGCCTTTTCTTATTATTAAATGTCAGTATACTTACGTGTTTTATGAATCATTAAGCAACTAACACTATCTATACGAGCTACATCGTGAGGTTAACTCGCACTTGACCGATCTAATTCTTACTTAAAAGCCACCCACCTAAAGCAAATCTACGTAAGTGTGCCTTAATAGGTGCAAGGTCTATTGATTTATTAGTTGACAGATATTTATAACAGCTATCTATTGTACGCAAGTATCAATTTAATTCAATTAAGTACCCAAATATATTCATAGATTACCATAAGTATTTATCTCGTATCTACCTCGTTCCTGCGGAGAAATATCTAACAGGATATTGTTCGATATGACATTTGTTATTTGACTTCAATAATCGTTTTATAAACATTTCATGTGTTTTTAATACTATTTTTGTTAGCAATGTCACTGTGAAAATTCCAATTATTTTCCAAACTATGTTTTATCCTACTACCAAATATAAACTATGATATTGAAAATACTGCCAAACTTCTTCAAAATACAAAATTAATTACGATGATATCGTGTCAGTATAAAAGAATTTGATTTATTACAAGCAATTTTAATAAAATATTAACAAAAGTGACATACTGGCATATTTGAGTATAATTGTATAATTTTTTCCACCTTTGCTGAATATAATTGATTATCCTTCAGGTCAAGCGAAAGAATCTCGTCTTACAAATCGGTTTACCTCGATAGTAAATGAGCTTGGCTTCAAACTCAATTTAGCAATATATTTTTAATAAGTAGAACTAATGATGAATGACCATTATACTTTAAGGCAAAAAATATTAATTACCATGTTTCTGTGTATTATCTACGTTTCCTATTATCTATACGGTAAAGGGAGGTTTATTGGTGATACAGGCAATTTGGTGATAGACTCTTAAAAGTGTTTCAAAATGTTACCTTACCTCTATACTAATATTATAAATAGTTATTTGTTTGTTTGTAAGTTTTATGTAGGTTATTTGTTTGTTTGTAAGGTTTATGTAGGTTATTTGTTTGTTTGTAAGTTTTATGTAGGGGTACTAGAGTATTATATTATCTGTGGTAGGGGTAATCTCTGGAACTACCTACCAGTCGGATTTGAAAAAAATCCTTTTTGTTTTGCATTTGTTAGCCCAATTCATCGGGAAGGCTTATGATGCTAAGCGAAAACGAAGTGATAGCACGGTCAAGTGATGAGATCCGATGGGGTGGGTTGGGGGAACAAAAAAATTAACGTGGACGAAGTCGCATATAATGCTATTATTAATAATTTAGCTATAGTAATAGAAATAGGCGGAACGATATAGCATTGAACTTTACCGTGTCATGAGTTTGTCTATGAATAAAGCGTTTATGGCTAAACTTCGGCTGATCTTACCAAATGTCAGGAACTCTGACTAATGTGGTATATTGCGCAGTCACACGTCAGATGACGTATACTAAAGAACATATCTTAAATATGCTTCGACTTTCTTAGTGACCGTGATCGACACGGCAATGAACGAAACTGATTTGTTTTACAACGCTGCCGTTAAAGATAATAATAATGTTGCAGACTTAGGTATTAATTGTCTGGTTGCTATTTAAAACGTGAGTTTGTAATTCATTGTAATTATGAAAGCCATTGTTAATGCATTCCATACGTAATGGTGAAGGACTTTAATCAAACGGTTTGACTTCCGCAAGTTGCTAGCTTTTCTCTACGATCCCAAAGAGTCACCTTGGTAATATATTAATATGTAGGAAGAGGTACTTGAACAGCATTTTAAGAAAAGTCGACACTATAACCAATTAATGTCATCTAACAAAATTAATTAAATTCGACCAGGTACTATGCTACGATCGCTACAAATTCTTCTACAAATATTTATTAGCCCACATTATTGAAAAAAAAAACAAAGTATCATTACACTTATTTCTCATACACGTATTCAATAGAATGTCAGTTCCCGCGGTAAATGCTTGGCACTTGGTTGCACCGCGTCACGGCGCTCTGCGGTAGTTCGTGCCGCGTCTGACAGGTGGCGCAACCTACCGTATCATGGCGCCACACACCTACGGAATTTATTATTAACGTGTGGGCTTCCTCACGAACCAAGAACACAGCGATATATATTCAATTTTAAATATGTCCATATCTTGGAAACTTCGCTACACAAGAAATAGCAACAATAGAGTTCCTGTATTCTCAATAGTTTCCAGTTATTAGTAAAATCGATAGCCATATCCACTTACGAAACCATAATTTGAAGCATAATAAGTGATACCTATATAACAATCAGGAAGGCGTAAGTCACATAAAAACTGGCAGTAGCGCAGACAGGAAGCCCATTGAGTGCCTGCTGCATGCTGTTCGTAACAGTGGAGTGGACGGGGAATGAAAACTTAATTTTGTATGTCACTGTTGCTACCTGGCTTACTTGCGGTTTGGCAATTTACATGGACGCAACAATAATGATCATTTGATTACTAAGAAAAAAGTTACGTTGTGTTTTTGGTAAAAAAAAAACAAAAAGCTTAAATAAAATAAAATTTCCGACGAAATTTTTTGAAAGAAAACGCACATAAGTTTTTCGTAAAACTCAACGCAACCATTATTTTCTAGTCGCTTTAAACCAATTTGCCAGATTCTTTGTTCGTTGACAGAAATATAAATCACTGACCAATCACATCGCCGGATTCAATATCTGAACGTTCCTTCGTAAGGCGAGATCATATTCAAGACGCGACCCTTGTGAGCTGTCAGCGATGTCACTGTAGAATTGCTCTTAATATACATTGGACCAGTTTTCTTGACAAGCTCTTAGCTCGAGTGGTTCTTTACATTACCATGCCGTAATATCATTCTCGTCTAAACATACATAATTTCAGGCCTAGAATCTTCAAGTGGATAAGTAGGGTAGTAGAGATAGAGTAACGTACTACCAAATTAGGATTGCCTTACATAATTTTTGGCAATATTTTTTTTTAGATCTTTTATGTTCAAAAATTTATTAATAAGTGTTATTTAGTGATAAGTACAACAGCGCATGGTAGGTACACTCGCTTTAGTCAAGAAAATAATTAATGATATGGAAACTGATGTTATTATCTAGGTATCCAATAAAAACATCCCGTATTTTTCTTTTACGTCGTGTTCAGATTAAACGACAATTCTTCACATAACCTTATGAAAACCAATTTTATACTGCTTAAAGTGTTTGTGCCATTTTCACTAATCATAGGTAGTGCTACTGGTAAATGTTAGCAATTAAACAACATAGCACCAAATAGATTTATTAATAGTTACCTACCTTGATATCCTGTTCGAACTCTCGGCGCCAATCTTAACTTATGACATTCCTTTTATCAGATTGCACTTGCTTTCAAACATTTACGGCTAACAATTGCGAAAGTGGTTAAACCGTTGGTCCCGGCTATCATTCGTGGATCTTTGACAGTCGTTACGGTTTGTCAGAAGACCAAAAGTCTGACGACCACCCCTTTCATAGATGTTGCTTAGAAGTAGTGAGAAGTGACTGTTTAACCACATATTTTTGACGTTTGAACGTCACTTAACTTTAATCAGCGTTTATAAATAAACCCCATCTTCTTACCAAGGGGTATCGTATTACCTAGTAACTGGGTTGTGGAGGTTAGATTGGCAGTCGCTCTACGTAAAATACTTATACTCAGCTGTATCCGGTTAAACTGAACGCCAACCCTAACATAGTTAGGAAA
Source organism: Gortyna flavago (assembly GCA_963669345.1). Classification (NCBI taxonomy): domain Eukaryota; kingdom Metazoa; phylum Arthropoda; class Insecta; order Lepidoptera; family Noctuidae; genus Gortyna; species Gortyna flavago. Next base: position 8,678,682 of record OY770131.1, read on the forward strand.
AAGGCTAGGCAGATGATGAATTGCGAAAGTGGATCAAAAGTTCCAGTCACGTCCAATGTGCAGGTATTTAGTGAAATTTCAAATCAGGCTCATATATCTAGTGGGTTTGTTAATCAATGCGGGCGTATGAACTGTATCAGATTATTTGGTTGCGTACGAGGCCGCGGCAGACACGATCGAGCCAGGCTCACCACTCCATCACCTCATAGACAATGCGATTGATGCAAACCCTTGAGCACAGGTTGCAACACCAATTCTTTAACATTTTGGCGCAAAACACAACTTATTAGCTAACTCAGCAATTTGATTAACTTCGCCGGGAGGTAAATGTGTCAACGATAATGCACTTTGACTTATTCATTACACACTCACGCCTGTTCGGTATCGTACCATAGAATGTTAAAAGCAATCTTGTATCTTATTCCTCGTACTTATTTAGATTGGATTTTCTAAAGCTTTTCCAAACATTTTCACGTGATTTTTTCCGTATGGTAATTTTTGACACAGTGGAATCACGCACAGCTGTTCTATTTTTAAAATAGGGTGTTTGCGTAGGGATTAGGTAGAAAAAAATACACACGTTTTCCTACCTGAAGGTGTTGTTTTTATTTTATAAATGCAGTTATTCTTCTCCGATTTCTTGCATTTTTATGATTTCACGTAACATACAAAATTATACACTCAAATCAAGTTGGTAACAGACTCCTTTCAGATCAAGGTTTATTATACACTTGATATTGATATTTTTATTCGCGTGACATTGCTCACGCATGCAAATGAGACCAGTCTAGTCTCTAAGCTAATGAAAATGTCTGCATTACTATTATTATGGATGCAATTTTTATCATTAACCGTGCAAATAAATGTTTAATGAAAATTCTATTAGTTGTTAGGTCTGCTTCACAGTAATTAACAAATTCCATGCAACAATTACGGTGTTTGACGCCCTGGTAATCATCACTTTTCCGTTCATTTCGTTGCCTCGCCACGCAAGGAAATAAGGCAATACTCACCTAAAATTTCAATGAACCGTGACCATTACTTTGCATAGCAATAATTTAATCTTGCACAAATATTCTTATGTATTCCTAGGCGCACGGCAAATATAAATTTTCTAAATGGTGTATCAGAGAGGAGGAGAGAGACCTCTGTTTTTCTCTTTCGTGGTCATGTAAACAGAGAAACGGGTGGCGCGACGGTCGCAAGGTCCCCGAGCGGAGCGGTTAGAGGCGCAGGCACAAGCACGCCGCAAGTCTCGCAAGTAAAAGTAACTTTAAACAATACCTTGGCGGCGCTTGCGCGCTGCGTACGTCAGTTTTGCCAACTCAAGCCGCGCGCCACCACATATCGCTCTTTTACTTTTTCGGAAATCGAACCAACACCAGTGGCAGTTAGTAGACTACCAAAAAAGTTTTCCGCTACGTGTCGCGTTCAAATATTTTCGGTGCTTCGTATTGGATAATTGGATGTGATTTGCTAAAACTTTCGTGAATTATTTTATAACGTTGCAAAAGTTCAATAACGTTAATGAGAATTTAAATATTTTGTAGTTGTTGTACTTGCCGGCAATATTGGATGTTACGCTCACTTGAACGTAAGTATTTTTTTATTTGTTTGGTATTTTAGTGTAACCTTCTGCCTAAGTTTTATCTGTAGTTCCGTTTATTCTTATATACATATTTACTTCACATGACTATTCATGTATTTGCACACACGTCTTATATTTATGTAGAGTGTTGTTGAACGAAATTCTTATATATTATTAATGAGGTGATGAAAGTGGTCGTGCGTTTCCCGCCAGTGACTGCTATGTGGTCACCCGGCCAGTCGGTGAGCGAGTGATTAAATCAACTTGCAATCGGATCATAGAACTGGTTTCCAACTTCTTGTAGACACGTGTCGCGTACCTACTTCAGAGACACTCGATGTATTACGAACAGTTTGTAAATAGACAGATTTGGACCAAAAAAGACTTGTGCTACTATTAATGTATTAATTTATTAAAATTATCAAAACTTACTCTACAAAGCCCACCCGATAAATCAAGTTTTCACGATATTTCTTGGAAACTGTGGTAACAGGTTCTATATAAATAAGCATTACGTTCTCTATTGATATTAGTTACCTAATAGTGTTTGCTCTACCAGTGACAACAGCTACCAACTTAGCTATTCATAAAAACAGTTTTAACATTCATTAAGTTAACAGAACTTGCGAATTTATCACTGTGAAGCATGCAAGGATTACGTATCAATCAAGATGCATTTGTGTCAACGAATATATCCACATTTTTGTCGTGAAATTACGCATAATAGGTATTGCTTACGCGAATTTTCAAGCTTATGTGCATTCATTTGTTTATCTTAATTATAGCTTACATTGTTAGAGAAATCAATAACTCAGTACTAAATGTGGTGGGTGTGTTTTCAACACCTGAAAAACGTAAATTAACTAGATCTGAGCCTTAATGACATCTTCTCTAGTCCTATCATCTTCACTAGACTAGACCTTGCCTTAGGCTGATATTGGCATGTTCAGTGAGTAGGTACTCTACGGGCGGTAGGAAGAGAACAGACCTACCCGGTTTCTGAAGGCTATAATTTATAGAATCTGTTTTCAAATTTCATCTCAAGTGTTATCTTTGATTGTTGTTATTTTGCTTAACCAATTGTTAGGGACCACAACACAGCTCACATGAAATTTGGCAGTATTAATGTACCTTCTTTGCTGCCTTTGCAAAGAAGGTACATTATAATAAAATCTTCAAGTCGTAATTGGTATCTGTCCTTTAAAGTCCTTTTCAAGTTCAAGAACAGAAACTCCTTAATAAGATATTGTTATCAGTTTACATATTAGATTTATTCTGGTCCGATCCCCTGAACCCCCCCCCCCCCTCGATCCCTTTAGTATGTATAAATAAACAATCCTTCAGGATTTCAAAACATTGAAAGGCAGACCATAATCGCCTAATGCATATTTCGCTCACGAATATCTATAGGTAGGTACATGCTCGATTATTTTACTTTCTCCTGCCTACTGATTTGCAATGCAATAGGACACAATAACGCTACATTTAACTGTGACTTCGTTTTTTGAACCGTTTTTTGAACCGTTTTCCCTTCATAAATATAAAATCGCTCTATTGTAAGCTTTAAAAGCATAGTCTTGATTGCTGAACTAATAAGAATTTTCTAGATTGTTTTTTCCTCTAACATTTCCTTGTTTAGTGCATCCGCGTAGATAAATACTGTGATTACTACCGATCAATGCTACTTATAATTGGTGTTCGAAGATGGGAATGTCTGCCACTCGCCATTTGGCAGTCCAGTCACGTAGTAGAACAAAACATTTAGATTTTATACGCAATCCCCACATTCCTCACAATCCTCACCATTTGCATTCACAAGATCCGTCGAAGTAATAAAACAATATTGCTCGCATTTAAAGTCTTGCATTCACGTTCTAAAATGTTAAGTAGATACAATGTATGAGTCGTTTCATATGAAACATTAAGTTCACAATAAAAGCAAATAGACTCCGATTGATCTCAAGTTAGCAACTGGAGCGTTCAAAATATCGGAGCTCTAAATGTCTTATGAAATTGCATTAACGGTGATGTGAGGAAATTGGTTTTTAGCTGCCATTCGCGAATTGGACCGGGCGGTTTGGTATTAATTGATATCATTGAATCTGTTAATCGTCATCAAGTTAAAAGAGCAATAATAAACTAAATTAAATTAAAGCAATCAATGACGTTTGGTAGCGGCGACCTCTAAGTTGTGGCGTAAGTAATAAATGCGCGCACCCAGGCGCGTCCCGCTTCACTGCACACTTTCCACGACCCCAGCGCGTACAGAAAGCTTGAAAATGAAAATATTTAACCTGAAAATTAAAAAAAAAACAACCTTGGTTTTTTTTTTAATTATCTGTAATAACTGAAAGTTAAAGCCTTTATAAATGACAAATAAAAAAAATCAGTAACAAGTTAACAACATTTTAATAAGTTACAAACCAACGTTACAAACAACCATTGTTATTGCATCTAAATACAACAAAATACGATACAACATAATAAATTCTTGTACGTAACACGACAATACGTCTCTCGCCCAGTAGTAGTGCAATATGTGTTTTCTGTCAGCAACATTGGATAACGAGGTGTTTCGACAGGTGTTTAGCATGCGGCCAACACACCGACCATTGCCGACCGCTGCGGACCAGCGACCTCGGCACGGCTCTCTAATGTCTGATCAACTGATGACTTTGACTCATCCCGGCCTTCACTTTTTTGTAATCATAAATTACTTTTCGAACTTTTTGTTTTGAAATGGCGTGCCTAACTTTTTGATTAAAACTATTTTAATTAAAGACACTCATTAAAGTGATAAATTAATTCCTATTGACGATTCAATTAATTAAAGTAATAGCCAATCAATATGTTAAAAAGTTTTTTTTGTGTGACAATACCTGTCATCGCCAAAAAAAATTTAAGATCAAACAAACCTACAATTTTGACAGCCACTTTACCAACTCTCTCCTTAACAACTTATTTCTTTGACATGGCTATCATCTGACATCACAGACATCTTTCTCTCAGCCTATAGATTAAGATTTGATAGTTCGTGCTTAGTTTCGTCGGTCGTGAAGGTCGTCGGGTCGCGGAAGACACCCCGCGACGCGCCCGCGCCGCATGTCGCTGACGCAAGCGCGCGGTGAAGCAACTGCAACGTTACGTGCAAGTACGAGCCACCGCACTCGGCAACGACCTATTTAACACCACAACCCGTTTTTGAACAGTGTCGTGATGTAGATGAGAGCCTTGACCTTTTTATTAAGGTGCTAGTTAATTAAAGAGGCAGAAAGATGCCTCAACATAATAACAAAAAGTGCGTATGAACATACAGGCTCGGTAAAAAACATCAGAAAATAAAAATAAAATTGATGTATTGAGCTGTCCACTTGCCATTTATTGACATCGTCTAAGAACTTTCTCGTTTCGGTTTCGTCAATAGATATCGAGGAGGTCGTAAAACTCTGTCAGTGCTAAACCACCAAAACTGAATAACATTTGTCAGCATTATTAGTTAGACGTAACGTGTTCTGTGATCATAAAATTATTTTACATAATTCGCCTGAAAATAACACGTAATCTTATGTAAAAACTAATTTTCTAACAATGCAGTTGTTATTACTGTAACGTATTATCAAAACAGATCGATTGCGCACTAAGACCAGCGATAACAAAGATCCTCTATTAAAGAGTTGCTTCTGCTCGAGAATTGCTGTCCTATTTTTGATGGCACAACACTCAGCCCGTTGTCTGTAATTACACTGTAAGAAATGAAACCACGAGGAATTGCTACCTATCTTGACTTCACCGTCATTTCTAGCAGTAAAAACTAATTGTTATTGTTTTAACATTCCCTCATGCACCAACGCTTCGACATACTTTCTGTATCGGTACTATAGAATTAGTAGACTGGCTTTCAGGAAAACATTGATTAGCAGCGATGAGGTGTGCAATCTGTTCGCTCTAGTACGAGTAGCACTTTTCTACATAATAATTCAATAGATAGGTATTTGGCTGAATGTTATTGTGATATAGGAGCAAGTAGTGTGTATAAATAATGAAATTATTATTATTTGCTTTAATATACTACATATTAATAACGGGCGATAAGTAATCAAGGGGCGGTTGCTCACGCGACGGCGGAGATGCGCGGGTCGTCGACCCACACCGTGTGTAAATACTCCAGCGGTGACGCCGCACCGCATGCCACCTCCGCCATACACGCCATTGTAATTGAAAACCAATGTCGTTACAAATAAGTCCATTTTAGTTAATCTCCATCAACGCAGAGTTTCGCTTTATTTGCAAACTCGCCGTCTCCTGCGTCGCATAAGTACCTACGTAACTTACTCTTTATTACAGTCCAACTTTAGCACCATAGAACTAACATGGGTATCAGTATACTATCTCTTATCTCAATTCTCACTACAGAAACATTCCACATTTTTTTAGGCCCACGTAAACTTATAAATAAATAGTGAAAGTGAACTGACACCTCGCAATTTTGGTGCCTATACCTACATATTTTTTACGTCACAATGTTTTGCAAATATACTTTGTTACAGATAATGCCATGCCACGTGCTCCACTCTTCTTCCTAATCGTAATATCGCCAGTTAATTCTATCGTTTTGTTTTTTTCGATACACGCTAATTACCCACTATGTAGGTACTAAGTAATTAGTATGTATCGAAAAAACTAAAACACTATCGGAATGTTGCACACTTGTAGGTACTGGAAGAAGAGTGGGGTGCGTCTTCGTGGATGGCACTATCTGTAGCCATGGCCCACCCACGAGTAAAGAAAGATATCGCAGGTGCCTGACTCCGCCTGACCTCTAAGGTCGCTTACTTACGTTATAAGAAACTTTTAAAAGGTATATCTTTTATAAATGCTTGGAATTAACGAAAAATTTTGGTACCTACTTACTTTAAAATAATACCCAATTTCCTTATACAAGTTTACAAACGAAGGATAGATGAAGACTTTAAATGCAAAATCTTTATCTAGCACAAGTATAAATCTTGGTTGTATGGTGAATAGGACGTAGGTACCCTGAGTGTTGCACTCTTTACCTTTGGTACGTCATGCGCCATGATCCGCGCACATTAAAGCAAAGCAAAGTGTTGCGCAGGCGGCTAATTCTTCAAGTGTCCACGTGATAAAATATCGCCATCGTCGTCAGTCACGACGACGCTCTTTATTACCATCCTTAACTTTCTATCATCAACTGCTACAATAAGTCAAATTACATTTGCAAACGACTTAATCTATAAGCATTCGTCTACAGATGGCCGTCTTGACAAAAATGTAATAATAGCCCCGAGTGCACCACCATTACGAGCTAAGTTATAAATAACAATATAATTACGAGTGTCGATAAAGTCGATCGTTGCCGGGGTGATTTACTACAATAAAACAAATAAATTATCGGCGATATTGTTGGCAAGTGTTAGCAATTGTTTGTTGCAAGAGAATGATTAACGTATACGTATTAGAACGGATATTATCTTGCTTGACACAACTGTCTGTCGGTTGCTGGTTGCACCTTTGACCTTGCACGTGCCCCTTTCAAAATAGCACCGCATTCCATATTGTAACGCGGCAGTATTCACGCGACCTGCCACAGCTCTATTGTTCCTCCATTTAAACTTTACACATCGGAATTCTTGACATATTTACTCCTTCGCTTTCCGCTGCACCTCGCAGCCGATCTCCTGGTATTCTCTGCACCTATAAAACTAAACTGCACAATGCAACATTAAAGGGGATCTTATTGTGGCATTTCATTGTTAAAACAAAAACGTTTAGCATTACGCAGTCGAAAGTTTTGACCAATGCAAATTATAACTGGCAGCTGAGTAACGGAGTGACGTTTCTTGAGTCTCTGCAGGGTCCGAAACCAAGCCAAGTGGCACTCCAAACTTGAACAAGCCCAGTGATAATGTACAATAAGCGTCCGTGTCCGTACCGGCTCAGCACAGGTAGGCGTAGCTAAAATGTTATTCAATTTGACGCAATAATAGACTGCCGGATTTAATAGCTGTATCGTGACGGTAGGCTTCCGCCAGGTGTCACAAAAAGTAAAAATTCAGTGACAAACAGAAGTTGAAAGAAGTCGTGACTAGTTTCTAGTGAAATTCGTAGCAAGCGGCAACACAAACCTGATGACTATTTTTAATACTTACTGCATTGTCTGTGTCATTTAGTCTACAATGTTTTTGTCTGAGAGCACAAAATAAGACCCGGGGGACCTGTCCACAGAATTTATTAATAGTGCGCATTTAATGCGATGAATAAGTAATTTTATTTTGTGACTGAATGAATAACTTTTTAAATACTTGGCCTTTGTAGACGATTCACGTTGACCTTTAAAAATGATCTTCTTCTTAGCGTGTCGATAGCAATCTAAATGAACTCGGCCCAGAATTCGGCTACTTGTTTGGCGCCGTCACCAGCGTCCATCAGTTCCTGTAACGTGCAGCTGACAGGACACGCAGGACACGATGTTATGTGTCCCATCGTTTGTGGAACAGCGCCACATTTACACTCCAAGGCAGAGTCGTCTATGAATCTCCACCTGAACAGGTTTTCCTTCCTTGTAAAAATGATGAAGACCAAACAAATCGCTATAGGCATATTTTATTGTCGCACAGGTGGATAGTTGTTTCGCAAAACGAGTGAATCGACTCAAACCCGACTAACCCACTAATGGCTTGCTTCAAAAACAAATGATGAAATCATATCAATATGGCAAACATTTAAAATGTACCATCGCATCCCGAGCGTTCTCTGATTTTAATGACTTCACGCTTTTGGTGCGAAATAATTGAACAATAATGTAACTCTTTATCGGAAAGACTGTAACAAAACTGCAATTAGTACATAACAATTTTAGTGAGCTACAAGAAGTTTCATAAAAAAAACATAATGAAATAACAACGATTAAGGCGGGGTGTAGCAAAGCTACAGAAAACTGTTGCGTGCAGCCGGCGTAATTGCATCGAAGCTAGTAATTTACTGATCATGTTTACATTTTGCAACAGATTTTACACAACACCATATCTGAAACGTATACAGTTCCGGTTAACTGTATTAAACTAATTGATAGTTGAATCTCCAATGCGCTATGATGGTCAACAAACGTAAAGGTAGCACCAACAAAATTGTAGAGACAAATAAATCACGACTGCAGTTGCAGATACGCAAGAAATTCGAAGAGTTTTAATTGCTAGTTTACGTTAAGAAATCAGTTTTTAGTAACTATACAGTTTCCTTTGCTTCGACATCATTAGTTATTTTAATGAACCTGTAGCCGATGTCAATTATTGCAAATGTTAATTAATCTTTTGATGTTGTGAAAGTTAACAACCATTCTACAAATCTCTACACAAGAAGTCAAATAGCAATACCTACGTAGATCTTGTGTGATCTGTTACCTCAATATGTATGTCCATTACTTATCTAATTCCTTGTATATGTATCATTAATGTTCAAGCACACGCCCAAGATCCTAGAAACTTAATTAATAAAATTCCTTTGAGTGCATAATGCCTGTTAAACACGTATGTTTTCCTTAAGAGGAGCTACAGACGGCCAATGTTAAGTAGTTCATTACAAAGTCTTCTAGGAACTAGTGTCTGTGATTAATATATAACAACATGAGACATACAGATCTTTAACATGATAAACCTCCTACCCGGAGTATCAATTCGGAAAACCTGCTCAGGTGGAGATTTACAAATGGCTCCGCCCTGGGGGCCCAAAAGGCCAATTTGGCAGAATCATTAAACAATTCATATCACGCAATTCATCTGTTCGACAGTTTCACACCTATATATCCCTGAAGGGTTAGGCAGAGGTGTACCTATAGCATCTCCATACAAAATTGTCATACAGATGAAATTGCGTGATATGAATTGTTTTGTGATTCTGCCAAAGTGGCTTTTTGAGGCCCCCCTGTAGTGTAAATGTGGTGCTGTGCCACAAACAATGGGACATTTAATATCGTGTCCTGCATGTCCTGTTGCCTGCACGTTACAAGAACTAATGGACGCTACTGAAGGTGCCAAACTCTGAGCTGACCTTATTTAAATTGCCACCAACACGTTAAGAAGAAGAATTCTCAATTTGGACTGATTTATTGTTGATTCGCCTCAATTTAGAAAAACATAACCAAATTGACTATCAATAGATCGTGGATCAGTTGATAAGTTTTTTTTTTTTAATACTTAAAAATATCACACGTCAAATCAATAATGGAAGACCAATTAAAATTTTAGAAAATGTATGTCTGTATGAAACCCATCTCATCGATACTCTACATTTGCATTAGAATAAACTCATTCATATGGCTGTGTCTAATTTAAATAACTCCGAAATGACGTCAAACGTGACGTAGTGGCGAATATTTCAATGAATGAACATCAAAAACTACTTAATAGCGTACCTTTCTATTTACATAAAGTACGATATTACTTAGCACATATCAAGCACATTCCATCTACGGACGGCCTACGTTTCGCAAGCCACGCTAGGCAGTACAAACTGCCGCATAAGTTGTTAACTTTACGCATTTTGTAACTTCACTAGTAAAAATATTTTCAACTATTACAAATTATGTTTGACATTATCTTGACGTGACCGTGACAATAGTGACGAGGAGACGAGCCACTGTTTTACGAAGACCTACTTCGTAAACTCGCTATTCAACCAGTCGTGTACGACGTCGTCGCACAAGCTACCAAACCATTAGTGAATACCAGTGAATACAGAGATTGTTAGTTTACCAGTCATATTTACAATCGTTAGCTTGTAAATACATGTTCTCAAATTTTATTATGTATTGTTCATTAAAATATAAAATAAATCGACAAAGTTTTCCAAGCAATATTCAAGAGAACAAATAGTTAGACGTTGTAAAAAAATACTTTTGTTCAGAAACTAGCTGTTCAGTTTGTGAAACATGAAAATAACAAACGACGGGGACTGCAGTATCATTTGTTACATTTGATATTAGGTGCTTTTTCAATAATTACGCAGATTTATGTCACAGGAATAAGACGTAAATGTGAAACCATTAAGCATATTAATGATTGGTGTGCCCTTACGAGGTGTCTCTGTGTCGTTAGGTAACCGAAGATGTTCGGTCGCACTGCTAAATGCCAGCGCCTTTCCCACGGCCAGCATTCTGCGCCCATTGTATGTCTAGTTCAATAATTAAGTTCGGTATTTATGGATGTGCGAGCATATTTTGTTAAAAGTGGTATGTCATCTTGTATTTTTCAATATGACCAGGTATTTTTTTTCTTTGAGATTAAAATGGTTGACTACTTCCAGTGCCTAGCATAATTAGCCTATAACGTTCCCGCTGCTGGGACTCAGGCCATCTCTCGGCGAGAGGGAGTGGGCCGTAATCCCCATTCGGGCCCAGTACGGGTAGATGTCATATAATTTATGTCTTCGAATTTTTGGTTCTAGGACAGGCCGGTTTCTTCTCGAAGTCTCTCTTTCAGTGCCTGCTCTTTATTATTCACTCCAGTTTTCGGTTTCAAATATCAATGCCAAAGAACTAACCTAAGCAGAAACTTTTTTTTTCGGAGAAAAAAACACGGAGTTCGACTTTTCCTTTCTACCGTCAATTTCCATTCATAAACGAAAAACGTTTTCATTGCCACATTTTTCATTTGGCGTTCACATTTTTGTTGTAACAAGTGGGTATTGCATTGGTGCAAATTACGATTCGAGACATCAGAGGGGTAATTCTCGTAATTTTAAGAACGTTCACAGTCTGATCTCAGTCTCAATCTGTCAAAAATACCTCTAATTTCCATACATTTTGACATTTGTTTGTCGCTGAGATGAGACTGCGACTAGATTTTGAACGTTTTAAATTACGAGAATTGGCCTTCAGGTTGGCGTGTGTGCACTCAGAGTAATATAACGATGACGATTAAACAATGCGTGCATCGCTTAACGAAAACGCCGCCCGGTGTAGGAATTTCTCTAAAGGAAATTATTGCACCAGGAAAACTGAAAAATAATGACTTCACATACCAATCGAATAAGCTAACGACAAACTTGATATCCTTATAACCTGTTTAAAACACAAAATGAACAAACAATTTTTATTTTAGCCGTGCCTTGCGGTGCTGCCTACCAGTCGAAAATGCTATTGTTTGATTTTGAAATGCGGAAACTTGATGATTGTAACGCACCTACCGAATTGTGCAAAGAATAGCCTTAATCTTGTTTCGTCAAGGTTTGAAGGCCCAACAATAAGGATGAAACGTGCAAATAACATGAATTACGATTCGTTTCGCTAATGGAGTGCACACAATCACACATACCAAGTGTTAGCAATCGGCTTGCACATAATCCACTTGAAGTGCCGGCGAAGTCTTTAAACTTGGTGCAAGGTAACGTCAAACAATCCGCTTTACTTATGCTAAATCGTATTAGTTAACAAAACATATCCGAACTTCAAATCCTACATAACGTGTTTATAAGTTGTCCATTATCTGAACAACGAGGTCGTCTTATTAAGACAATAAAATATCTTCAGTTAACATACTACGATTAATTAAAACATTGTGCCCTAATTATATAAAGTGCGTATTGAATTAAATCGAACAATACTTCATTAGCTGCCGTTAACACTTTTTGTTATTGAGATTAAGACATGTTAGGTATGTATAGCCCCGCGTCTATGGCATGTCTTTGGCACCCCGCGTAGTAGACAAGCCGAGATAACTTTCCTAGTGATGTACTTATTGTGTGTTAGCTGCTCACGGTGGGTGAACAATTATTGTATTCTGTTATTGGTTATTATTTGGCAGGCGAGGTCGGGCGTGAGGCGCGCGACCCCGGGGCATACCTTGAAACTCGGGCTTTTTGTACCACCGCGCACCGGACAATAGTCTGGTCACACAGAAAACAGTCTCGCTTTCATTTGTATATCTTTAAGATCAATGATCCTATATAAATATGTTAGATACAGATCTTTAAATTATGACCTCGATGCCTTGTCTGTACCTGTTACCTATTGACACATTGACGACTTTCACGTTTTCAACCCGCCCACTAGCTTACAGCCACGCAGTCGCCTAGAAACCAATTTAAAGGATAAAAATAATAATTTTGTTAGCAACTTATACAAGTTTAGTGCGTGTACGCGGGCGCAGCCAACATTCAACCAACCGGTCGGATGGCATTCGACGAGTTATCAACTTTAACATTCTCAATCACCTTAATGAGATGACCCAACCTCTTTCGCCATCGCCCATTAAGAAAAACCAGATTTTTGCAAATGATTTGTCCCCATAGATATTCTGACTATTTAGCATTTCCCGTGCGCCTGCCAAAAAGTCGGCTAAGCAGACCTATTACGTAAGTCGTGTGACCTTTGAAAGGATTTCATCGTCCCAAACGTTATTTAAGATAGAATAGTACGGAGCCTGTACGTTTAGAATATTATCCTTAGATACCGGCAGGCATAACTGATTGCCATTGTCAGCTGTCGCCGTTAACATTAGAGGTACAATTTATAATGATTCCGAGTTATGTAAAAGTCATCAGATAATGGGCAACAATCAGTGAATAGATTTGACAGGTTGAGGCATTGTAGTCTCGACAAGTGACCCCCATTGAGGCCATAGGTAACGACTCTGTGACCTACAAAGACGGCATGATTGTGCTATAAATAGCTATCAGTAGTTAATTATTGAGCTACCGACTAGTATCAAGAATATTTGGTTGAACGGGTGTATACATCATTCAGAATGCCTGTGAAAGATGTATAGGTACCTACTTAGCTACCTATCAAAAAACAAAGATTCTTAAATTCTCTCTAGAAATGATGTAATGAAAACTTAAATTAAACTTATCCAGTAAATTTGTGTCAAGTGTCCAATAATTTAACTTAAATTCAAATTAATGTCATTTAAAGATGCAAGAAATCCAAGTAAGCAATAAACAAAGTAACATTACAATCAATTATTTACCTACTTTATTAAAGTTTATGCTAATTAGAGGGAACATCGGCGCAGCAGTTTGTAGCACTACAGTCACCGTCACGACTCGACCCGTGATTATCGATTCATAACCAATCCTATCGATTTCTCGCTGCATTCCAATCTACTAATGAATTGACAGGAATGACATTTAAATCAAAATCACCAACTGCGTGTAATTCAGATTAAAATGGCATTTAGTAATTGGTTCAATAAAAATACTATACTATTTTATTGGACTAATTACCAACGTGTATTTATTTTATGTTTAACATTCGAATCAATTAGTCGTTAAGATCATCAAACAATTAATGATAATTGATTGCATTAATTTCTTAGTAATATATTAATTTTAATGGATCAGTAGGTACAGCAGCAATTTCATTCACCAAACGAAAACAAACGTACGTAGATGGAGACAGAAATGGAGACAAGTAAATCAAAACGGATGAAGCCAGGCATCAGTGACTGAATATTCTCGTTTTCCTTTTCTCAAATAAGTGCTATACAGCACTGGTAAGGACGATATCGACTCGAAAAAACAACGCCTGTATACTGTGCTGCACCCCGTATATCTGACGACCGACGCTTTGTGCTCGTGCCCTCTCGATGGCGATGAAAACAAGTTTTTTTTTTCTGATTGTCCAGTATTATTGCCATAGAGTCAATCTTCTGTCGTATCTCTACGAGTTATACGAGAATTGCCCCTGTGGCGAAACGATTAGCAAACCAATAAGGTTATTAGAGAGACGGACTGCCCAGAGAGCGCCGGACGTAATATAGTATCGTTAATGGCGGAGTTTCTCTATGAACACCCAACTGTGGGGGTAATACCGGACATATTACCTACGGGAAACGTATTAGACCAAAAATGCTAAAAATTATATTTCGTGATGTTTATCCTCACCTGCAGTATATTTCAAGTAATATCATCATGCAGAAAATTTGCAAAGGTACCTTTTGTCTAGCAGTGACAAAACAAAATAATATCACATCATCATCATACATCCGCGTCGCGAAATTCCTCGCAGTTCTTAATCGCATCTGTTTTATTGTTATCCTAACGTTTCCTTATATGTTTACTGCTTTTAGTAAAAATTTAAGAAAATTATAACTGTTTACGTCATTATATTAATTTTTAAATAAAACCTGTTTCGTGGTGCAACTTTTATCCATTTTCCGACATTTCGTTCACTTGCTCACGGTCGCAGGGTGACCGCCCCGTAAAACTAGTTTCCTTTCAATACAATTTTTGGTCACTGTACATTTGTTTTGCAAAACAAATAACTTAATCTGGCCCCATGTGCACATTATAAGTAAAGGCAATTTGATTTTATCATTTTCCAGTACCAAAGTATCGAACATTAACAATGACGTAAAATCTCCCAACCATTTTCGGTTGCAGCTTCCTTAATCGCTGTGTATTTGCATATTTGTTTTCAAATAACGATTTGAAATTCTGTATGATAACAACACTACGATAGGCTTTCTCGAAAAACACCAACACAATCATGTATGGGATTTTCTTGCTCAGCTATTATGCTGAGATGTCTTTGGCTCAGTGCAGTAACTGAGCCAAAGACATCTCAGCACAATAGTATGATTAATTACCATAAATAATCATTTTAAGTAATTAAATACAGGGTGACAGGAACATCGACGCGCAACCTGTTACCAAGGATTCAGAACATGATTCTGAAAATGCGTTGAAATTTTTATTCAGTTATTAAATTTAAAAAAAAATGCTGTTCCATACATTTTGACCACTTTTCTATGAATCAGCATTTTTTTTATAAACGACGAAAATTTCTCCGCTAGAGGTCTAGAATCATGTGAGGTCTAAATTCATGGTTACTGTTTACGCGACGATGTGATGCCACCCTGCCACCCTGAATGTTTGTTTAGTAAGTGTTACCACATTACCAACTCATTCTCGGAACAACGTAATTTTTCGTTCATTCCCTTAGACTTTTTGTCCATTTCATTTAAACCGTACCGTTCCGGTGAATCTAAATCTGAATAGATTATTAATTAACATAGTATATTGTGTTCCAGGACATGATTCGCCGGGAGTATCGGTGTCGCGCGGTCGTGCTATGACGTGAAGACCATCATGATGCGGGCGGGCTCTCGAGTCGCCTCCGACTAGCCACACGGCCTCATTGCGCTTTGTGTTATACTGAGGTAAGTCTTTACTATTTACATCTTAACGTATAATATGTTTACCAAAACCCTTCAAAAATTGTATTATTTTCCTCAAAGACAAAGACAATATCTGCTTAAATCTTACATTTTTCAATGTTTTAATATTGAGTGTCTCGTGGTGTCGTCGTTGACAACAGTTGGTGGCAACTATGAATAAACTTGACCAAGGAAGTAAGACGGTCACAGCATACCGTTCATGCTCGTCTGGTACCTATTTGACAAGCATTGAAAATCCAAGCCTATTATTGTCATAGCTCTGCTCTTCAATATTTGCAGTTCCTTATTGTCGCAATCGCAATCGTTCATAAAAGAGGCTTCTCTTCCTTCTCTGTATGTGTCTACCTTATCGTGGGTGGTTCGGTGTAGACGTAATAAGTCTATCATAATAGCGGCTTGCTGTCGAGTTCTTGCCGACTAGCCACACGGCCTCAATGCGCTTTTTGTCCCACTGAGTCAACCACATCTATCTACCTATGAAATAGAAATGAGGCTAGGATTATGAAAGTCACATTTTATTGGTTTTATTCGGTGAGAGCCAACGCATTGTTACTCGTATAATGGCAACAGGCAATTAATGTGTCAGTATCCGTCGAAGTTTACAAGCAAGTATTTTAGATATTAGTGATTTGATTCTACCAACAACTTGTTAACTAATTACGCCATATTTATACCGTCAGTCACCAAATAAGCACACACCGGCCCATTTGTTTAAGCAAGTTATATTGACAAACCACAGTCGTTCAAAGGAGCATTGTAAACAAACTGTTCTAGGTGAACAGACATTGCGACAAACTTCGCACAGAAGACGGTTTAATGAGTGGCTCTATGAAACATTACGTTGACGCGACGGCTGCAACTAGGATTTCCCGGACGATTCATGCTGTCATCTTAAGTTACAAACAAAACGTTCTGCCCCCATTTGTCAAGAGAAACTCTAATACGTTAGTGTGCCAAGGCCATCCAACAAATTGATATTACATCTAGAGAGAGTTTGCCGCACCGAACTGCGCTTACAAATTCGCAGTTTGTCACGTTTTTTATGCGAATGCAGCGCTCACCGATATCAAGTATTTCTTACGAGTGGACGCTTTTAACCGATTATAACAGCGTTTCAAAATATGTTTCAGGCGAAGCAGAAAATAATAACACTGAAACTGCAATAGTGTCCGACATCTAATTTCATTGAAATCGAATATTACAAGTGAATAGCTCAGTTGCAAGTTGATAGGTCAACGAGCCGGTCGCGCCGTCGCCGGTCTAAAAATAGCTCCATTTACTAATGTCTTGTGATAAGAGCCATTCCACTGTAAATGGTCTGCAACGCGAGCATCCGTCATGTGTGCAATTAATTAAAGCGGAGTCATTGCACGCGTTCGCAGACGCCATGATACCCCGCAAAGCTGCACCACTAGCAGGCGGCCTTACTTCCACTACTCACATTGAATTGAATCGTTACGAACAAACGTCACAACACAGCACGTACCTAACGTTTTGTGAGATTATAAAGCCGTATTCAATACAATATTATGTTATTATTGTATGAAGCTGCTCATTGACCCCTTTACGTGTCACGTATTAAGTACACATTGTAGCTAGAATACCCACTTAATAAGTTTCTTACTGCTAACAAACTACAGCTTGTTATGAGCTTAATTGCTGAGCTTTTTAGTACATAACAATGTATAATATAATATGATGTAAGACACGACTGTTGGTAATTACTATAACTGTTCTATCGGTGCTACAGTATCAGAGTAAGCTGAATCGGCCGATAATGCACTTACTGCCGAACAAACCGCTAGCTATATCGGTGTTAGATGATTTTTATTTACTGCAACAGTGTTACTAAATTTTGATTTAACATTTTGTAACCGCCTCACAGTTACGCTTCGCTTAAACTTATTAAATGTTCATACAATTTTACAAAACAATAATTCTATTCTATTGCAAGTGATTGCGATATTATTACGATCGATACTCATCAAAGTCATCAATCATGGCCGGCGCTGTACGAATGATCGCTAATGACTCGCCGCGAATAGTAACATCAGACATTCAAAACCATATTGTCACGACCTACTTTACAGTCAGAATGTAATGTTTGTAAAACTAGTGGCGCCGTCGCAGGAATTCGTATTTCGATTGTCAATTTGTTCCGCTTCCAAAACCAACGCGCTCGTCTAAAACCACACTGATAGTTTCAAAAGTCGTTATGACAAACTCTGCTTCAAATAGAAACTATTTTTTTTACTTCCAACCAACACCGTCGAACTAATATTCAGGTGCAAAACTTTCCAAATGTAAGTATCCGAAATAGTTGTTTCCTACTCTATTAATTATTATCAAAAGAGCAACTTGCGTAATTTTATTACTTACGTTACGTTTATTCAGATGTTTTGTATGAAAGTCGGCACTAAAATTAAATATAACGAAACTGCACACTGTAATTAAATTTTGTTGAACGCCTAAATAATGTTTCTGTCAGCACAATTAAATTTAATCCATAAATTAAATGGAATTGTTTTTTCTTAAAAATGATCGCACTTTATGTCCGGCTAAGTTGTTCAACTTAGCACCTGTCGTATAACCAGATTTAACTGTAGGTAATTAGCACAAGGCTTTCGGCTTACTTACGCACTTACCTTAGTGCTTTCACTGTACTCTGAAAGTGCGGATAACCGAGTTTTTGCGTTATACGACCGTTTAACTGGAATCTGAATCAACCACTCTTACACGGCAGTTTCAATCGATCAATGAAATACGCATTTATATCTATTAATGCACATCTACAATTGTGTAGACGTCTTTCCTACACCTACCTCCTTAGATGATTAAGAGTCCCTATCAATTTCGCGGTTTAAAAGCAGAAAATTAAATTTTTTTCAGCGCATTTTTCTCAAAAATCTTAAGTTATCTAGTTTTTTTTTAAATACGCTGTTATTTATCACCCTATTGGATTTCATTTGAAGTGACCGCCTGTTAATAAATTTTCATAGCCGTGTACACTTATAGTTATCATAATGTCGACTATCTTGCAGAAGTAGAAGGAATCACTATGCTTATGAAAAAAAACAACATCGTTAGTACTTTTTTGTACAAGTTCAAC
Source organism: Gortyna flavago (assembly GCA_963669345.1). Lineage (NCBI taxonomy): Eukaryota > Metazoa > Arthropoda > Insecta > Lepidoptera > Noctuidae > Gortyna > Gortyna flavago. Next base: position 8,697,574 of record OY770131.1, read on the forward strand.
AGCAAATAAACCGTAATTGGAACATAAATATTACTTTACGTATATTATGTGTGGCAACAGCGAAACAAATTGTAAACAATTATTTTTTTGTAAGGACAAAAAACGTTAACATCTGAGGCAAGCAATTGCGAACAATCTTCTTTTAGTCAAACTACGTTTCTACGTTTTTTTTTTTTTGTAAGTACCTACGCTGCATTTACTTCCCAGATTGACTAAAGAGAGACTAAGAAAATGTATAATAGTGTTATAGGGCCATTCTTTGTGGGTGGGTAACCTACTCACCCATATGTGTGAATGTACCTAATACAAAGAAATTTTTCTCGTCTGTCGTTAGTACCTACCTAAAGCTTTTTGCTTGTGGGAAAATGTTCATCCTTAGGGATGTTATCAATCTTGTCATCGATATTGAATAGCTTTGCCGTTTTCGTTGTTTTCTTGCACGTAAGGCGTTTTATAGTGGTTCTTTCCTTAAAAGACCATTTCAGACACTACTTTAAAAAAGAGACTTTAATCCCTGAGATTGTTTCGCCATTTCTTCTCAGGGGTAGTCTGATAGAAAATATTGATTCCATATACCTAGCTTATTTTTTTATAAGACGAGTAAAAGTGATTCCGACATCCTATTAATAGAATAAACAATTTCATTTCATTTAAATTCCTCTCAAACAAATTAACAAACACCATGTCACAACACCAACAACAGGGTGAACATGAAAAATATACCATTTTCCTATTACACAACTGTTTAATAATGTACGCATTGACGCATAAGGTGTTTTGCTTTGGTCTCAATGCATATACCTACTGAAATATCAGCAAGGAAAATAATTGCATAATCCAATAACAAGCTGCTTCTAGTTCACTAAAGAAAACATTACTGCGACATGTCTACAAATTTAAATAGAAATAGAGCATTTATGCGCTTATAATCTATACTAATAATAACGGTGAAGAGTTCGTTTGTTTGAACGCACAAATCTCTGGAATTACCAGCCGGATTTGTAAAAATCTGTGGTATTTATATTACGGATAAAACACATTACATAGTGGTAACACTATCTCGACAACACACCAAGGGTTCCTGAAAGCTGAATAAGTCTCTAATCACTAAATTCATGTCGAATCTCGTGTCAACTGTGATTGGATGTCCGAGATAACAAAAGCCAATCAAATTACTTTTTTTTTTTTTTAAGGATGGGAAATCATCCACTGACTCCTCCCGCTCTGGGTGGAGCGGAAGGGAGTGTCAGACTCTTACTGACTAAAACCCATCCGTGTTCCTTCCTTAGCCCTTTATGTTCCGCGGTAGCGGTAACCCTTTCGGACAATCCCGCTGCCCCGGAATCAAATTACTTCACATGAGCTTAAATTGATCTTGATTTTCAAAAGCCGGGTGGGATCTAAAGGGTTGTCAGAAATTCTGAAACTTGAGGGATTAATTTCTACGTACATAGTAATCGAGATTCATGCATCCCCACTAAGAGAAAGTTCATAATAATAAACGAGTATTATGTATGTAGCTACGCATGTCGTGAGTTTTTAGACATACATAAACTCACGCCTTCTTCCCATGCGGGTAGGCAGAAACTACAGAACGCCACTTGCTACGATCCTTATATTAAACGAGGCAAAAGAATATGCCTCGCTTACGTTCATGCATCTAGTTGTACACGCACGCCGGTTGCGAGTACTACGCACCTGACCTTTCTGAAGATCATCACCAATAAGCTCACTAAGTATGTGTCCTCCCGGCGTTTCCACTCACATCTTCCATACCTTTTGTTAGTCGCCTGTCATTCATACTCTCAATATTACCAAACCATCTAAATATACTGTTTTCAATCTTTGTCACTACATCTTCTTTTGGACTCTTTAGAGTCTTAGAAAATAAATTAAGTTAAGGAATATTATTTCGAAGCCATAGAAAATATGTTCATGAAAACATAGTGCACTTTGGCAACAAAAGAAGCTACAAACTGAACCAATCCCAATACAGTAAAAATTGCAACCCAACAACCGTACAACGGGAACAAACAGTTGAAAAGCGTTGTACAAACGTAAAGGCACTTTGTTCAAACGCCGAGGTGTGAGTAGTGATTGACAGGCAACTAAACACCGCGAGTGGCGCCGACCTTGTGTGCTCGATTGTACAGAGTGGCTACCGGAACTCACATACCGGTACAGCACCGCTGTCCTTAATCGCTATCATATATATCTGAACAAAGCACATGTATTATCCATTATAAACTGTTTAATTTGTTTTAATTCCCGAGCGAGAAATGTTAGGCTATTTCTCTATTGTTCAATTCAAACCCCTCAAAACGTCTTCCTACATAATTATGCAGAATGTGACAGGGCGTCTGTTAATATGTAAATATTAAAACAAGGTGTATTGTGTCAAAGTGTTGAATTACATTTGAACTAGTCAGCGTAGAAGCTCGTAGTCGTCGACGCTGCGTAGACGATACATAGAAGTCACGTTGGCGCCAGGTAGGCTCCGCATAGGCTCTGCGTAGGGCCGTAGGTACCGCATCTGTGCTGCGTTGTAGCTACATGGAAGTCCCGCGTAGGCCTTGCTAAGGTGCACGTAGGCACAGTATAGATGCAGCCTAGCGTAGATTGTGAAAGTATTCATTCTCGACTGTTCAATTAAGTGAGACTGGAAGTTTCATGTTAAGCAGAGGACATACTGAGGTTTAATGAGATAATAAAATCTGCATCTGCACTTAACAGTAAAGGTGCTTATGAAAGACACTTTTAATAACTGTTTCGAAAATGCGCAACTTAAAGTAAATTGAAAGATTGCCAAATAATCAACTTTGTTTCGCGATTCTTTTTGGAAGAATTGTTGCATTCTTGCACATTCCATTGACCTTGAAGCCAAAAATGTTAATAATTTCATGTTGTACCCATAAAATGACAATGATATTACAAGTTGATTTGTTAAAGACCTTAATTAGATCAAAAGCTATCTAAAAGCTTACAACATTAGCAGGTATCTAGTTTTTATCTAGAAACCTTACTGCATCATAAAACTGCACCAAAAAACGTTCACTCAGACTGGCTCTTGGGCCTTGGGTAACGAAGAAAAAATCTAGACACAGATTAGGTCAAACAGAAACCCAACCGCTATTCTGTCATCAAAAGAATATATACCTAATAAAAAAATATAAATATTTTTGAGCGTAAATAATTAGTAACAATTTAAGTTGAAATGTATTTATTTAAGATGAAGGTATTTATTTAAAGGTCTGTTGTCTATGCAGCGACCGGAGAAGTGTAACTAAATGTCAAGGGCAACGCGGCGACGACCGAGCACTGTTTGTTCTACTGAAGAAATGTTCGTTTACCTAATACCTATCTTTAATTGGCAATCATCATTTATGTTTTTTTTTATTGGTGATCGTGTTAATGATTGAACTTACTGCATTTACATTTTTTTTATTCGCTATCTTGGCGAGACGCTTGTTTTTTATCGATGATCGCAGTCACTTGGAACTCCAAAAACATCCCCTGGAAACCACATAGGTACTTACTTTTAAAGTAAGTAAATTCTCCTTTATTTAATTTTCCACTCAAATTATTAGCACTTTACGTTCCGCAGCCGTATATTCCATATCCATTAAATTGATCCCGACGTGAATTTTAAAGAGCCTTGTACCACAAACCCTTATGAGGCAGCAAAGTGGGTTGTGTTGTGATAACCGGCTACCAACTGACTTCACACACATTGCACTTATGTTAAAATTAACTCCATGCGACACGACCACCTAATTACCATTATGACTGCATACTAGTCGCGACACGAGACATAATCGATCACTAAACTACGGTTCAAATATCAGGGCCAATGTCAATTTATGCAGTGTCGTGTGTTCGACGGGCCGAGGCTTAACTTAACACTTTTATAACTATGTTATTCGGATTAAAACTGTGTTGTTGTGAGAAAAACGTTTGTTTTTATTTCTTATTCCGCGTCGCGATGAAAGTAAAAGTAGCGTTGTCTTGCATAAGTAGACTCGCTCTATCCAAACAGATCTAGTAGAACAAATATTTTAAAATTTGCTTTCCATTTACAATGAAACAATAGAACATGTAACTTATTCCTAAATTACAATTTTGGTCCCTTGATCTAAAATTACATACCTAGAGGTACCAACATTGAGTAAGGGTAAGGGCGGTCAAAATCGGTTACAGGAGTCTCACAAACGTTTAGGGCTTACACAAATATCGAAACGTGATACTCGTGTGATAGTTCCTTATCATTACGCAACCCTAAAAGGAATGTTACTCAATTTTAAGCTGTATCACCTACATAACATGTTATTATTGTTTTAATGACAGGCTGTGTTGCTCTATAATTATTAGACGTCTACGCACATCTACAATGCGATGTAGAATTTCACAACCGATATCTGCACTTGTATCAGATATTGTGAACTGCTAATTAAATAACAATCATTTTATCAGAATTTCTATAGAGATATGTGGCAAGTTCTATTCTTTACGAGCACATACCACTGGTAGTTGGTACGTGAATACAATTTTTGATACAATTTTACGTAATTGACGCGTTCCATGTAAACGAGCGGCGAGTAAAAGCGGGTTGAGTGCGTTGTTTGTTGCGCAACGTTGCGCCCGCGCCACCGTCACGCGCGCGCGTCTACGCGAGACGCCCTGCAGCGCCGGACGTGCCAACAGAATCTGCATTTGAAGCTCACGGCTCACGGCGCGGGCATAAAGCTACCCCAAAAATGCATACATTTTTAAATCACAGTTAGTGACCACAAACAGATGGTTCATCCAGAAATGCAGACGAAGACTGTGATCACAAGAGGCTACATATTACAAGTATATTGGCGTGTACAGAGAAATTCCAGACGTTTCGAATTCGAACCTCTCGGAATATCCTAGATTAGTCTACCCAATCCTGTATAGGGGTACGTATTTGAATATCGAAGATTAAAATACCTACGCTTAAAATACCAATGTTCAAAACATCGAAAATTTAAATATCGATTATATCAAAATGTCTAAAATTGTTATATCTACGCTTAAAACGTCGAAGATTGAAATGCCGAGTGATTAAAATGTCGAATGATTCAAAATATCGAATGACATTATGCCTAAGTTCAAAATATCAACATTTAATACATCTAAGTTCATAATATCTACGCTAAAAATTAAAATAACCTACTAGTTAAAATACCGAAAAAAAATTATATAGGCAGTATGAGTGTACTCATAAATGTAGGTAGATGTGAAATTGTTTAATATTTTGTATTATTGTCACTGATTATATTGTACATTTGCGTACAAATGTGTTTTATTTTGGGTTTTTATTATGTAAAAATAATTAAAGTACATTACATGAGGTTTTCCTTGTTTTTTTTTTGTAACCCACCTAGTGACTGATTACCATCTACCAAACAAGCATGCAGCAATCATGCAACATGCAAGCAAGCATGGTTTCTGTCACGGCTCCGACGCTGCAGGGCTCCGGCAGTCCCACGCGAGCTTAACGTCGCAGATGGTCTAAACGCTCACCGCCGCAGCTGAGGCTGGCCGGCAAAGCCGGCCAACAAGCCGAGGCGGCGGGTGTTAAGACCACCTGCTCCTCAGCTCGCGGGCTGCCTCGCCCCTCCGCGCCTACGCGATTCTAAATTACACTCTAGGGGTAGGGCAGACAAGACTACGTGGAGTCGGTTTTGCAGCGATACGTTTCTGTCACTAACTTTAGTAGCACAACATATTGACTTTCAAGAAAATATTTTATTTGAAAGACCTAAATAATTCACGATTGACCTATGCTTGTACACTGGACACTGATTTTCATGGATAAAACAGGTCGAAATTGTTCCAAAACGGAATTGGGGCACCCCGAATTTACGTAGTCTTTTGGCTGTTACCCCTAGAGTGTATATAAAAATCCGGAGGCGCGCAGGGAGGGCAACTCCCGCCCGATGTAACAAAGCATAGGCACCCGTGGGAGCCGTAGCGGCTGAGGCTGGTCGCCGCAAGCCGAAGCTGCGGAGGTAAACATGGGTGCCTATCCTTTGTTACGCAAAGGCGAAGGGGTTACACTTCCCGTACCGCCGGAGACGTTGCAGAAGCAACCTTTTTCCACTCATACTACTTATATCAAAATTTGTTCGATATTTTAACTTGTACGTATTTTTCGGGTGAATTAATGAATGTATTAAATGTTGAAAATTAACCCATGTTTATATGTAGGTAGGTATATTAATATTCGATATTCAAATAATATATGTACCCATCGATATTTAGGACGTTCGATAGTTTGTACAGAGGCCAGCACATCAAGCTACCCCAATCTGTAAAATTTCTTTGATAGATTTTCAACTTTACGACAAAGGAATAAGGTTCAAATTCAATTGGGAAAGTTTGACAGATTTTGGTAGCTTGATGTGCTGGCCTCTGTACTTCGATATTTAGGACATTCGATAATCTGTATTTCGATATTTGGATCTTTCGATGTAACTTTTGTAGTTATTTCGATTTTAGATCGTCGATCGATTTTTTTTTCGTTTTTATATTGGACGTAGGATATTTAACCATTCGATAATATAAACTTTCGTTATTTTAATTTTCGATTTTATGGTCATTCGATATTTCCATTTTCGATGTTAGTATTTTAATCTTCGATATTCAAATACGTACCCCTGTATAGAAATGTTAATCTTTTGAGTGAGTTAAATATTCAGACAGGCTAGATTTTCTGCGCTATCCTTTATAAATTCTACCCCGTGACAACAACCTGTCCTTAAAATATGCATTACCATTATGTTGATAACTTATTTTAAGCTAAAAGTATCGTGTCACAGGCCGTATTTCAACCATAAAATTACAAAGTAAATTAACAAACATCAGATTTTTCAATTAACACTTACCATTGTACATAGATTTGCGTGTACATGAGTAATCTTTATCTTCACACTTCAGGGGCCCATCCATCTCCACATAGACAATTTATCTGTCAATCTACGCATATACATGATGAAAAACGGCCTTGAAGTTTACAATAAGGCATAGAATACTGTGCCCTTGGAAAGCCACAGTGATTTGCAGTCGATGCGCGCGTACACACAGCACCACCCACTACTTGAACCCCGCATCCTATGAATGAATCATAGGAATTCCATTGATGTACACATGAAAGCGATTCAAGATTTACTGTCATTTTATGGCTGAAGGTTTATTTGAAGTGGGCCTTTCGCCGCTTCAGTACACTTCATGTTGTGGTTGTGACTGCTTGAATAATTACTTAAAGGAATTGGTTGTCTATTGATGAATCACACACATTTTATGTTGTGAATTGTTAGATCAAGTTTTCTTTTTCAATTTGTTCTCAAAGGGAACTATGAAATCGGAAAAGCCGCTTTACATGCGTCAAAAATTTTATGAAGTAATTTTGGTCAAGATATTCAAAACATCGTACGAGTATAAACTGTTACTTCAATTTTCTTTAAATGGTTATGTGACAACTCTGCTTAGACTACTCTCTATAAGTAGTTTTGGCGAAGTTAGGTATTACAAATTAGTAATGTGCTCCATAGACTAGGCAGATGATGAATGCGCCGCACAAGATAAAGAGCGACATATTTAATTTAACCCAAGTTTAATTTCCCTTCCATGTGTGCACTCATTCACGTTTTGGTTGCATGCAATGATGGCAATGTGAGGCATGTTGCAGCACTTGCAGCAATTTGCGCGTCATCCCTTGTCGATGAGATCGTGTGCGCCTGCGCTCTCACCGAGCGCGGAAGTCGTGGTGGGTCTAACGTCTACCATCACGTAGCGTGCGCTGTTTGCTCGCCCGTGAAGTTTCCTACAACACAAATTGTACAAAGTTAATTATATCATATTACGTCTTTTTATTGCATTCTTACTTTATGTACGTGCGCGACTGTCGCGTTCTGTTGGTGATATGTTGTTCTTTTTAACCGACTTCTAAAAAAGGAGGAGGTTCTCAATTCGGATGTATGTATTTTTATTTCAATGAAGCACGAAATGGTGCAAGCTTTTCATGGAACAGCGTGTGCGCTAGCTTTAGAATACACGTGAGAAAAGGTACTTACAAGGTAAAAGTTAATTGCAATTATAACGCGAAGAGGATATATAACAAACCGCTCCGCCATAATCCACGCGCTTCTGGCGGAAACGCGTCTTGTTCCCGCCCAGCCAATAACAGCAAATCGAAGCTTCTAGAACATTCTAGAAGCTTCTTCCATAAACATTTCTTTTGACAAGTGTTGTCTGACGCTGTCAACGGTGCTGCGCACCGAAAGTGTACATTTTTTAGGAATCTATATCTTCACTACAAACCCTATTGTTTTATTCCACAATATACTTAAGGGGGGGCATAAAGCCAGAAAAAAATCAAATTTCACCCGCGCTTCCTTGCCTACCCCTCTCATCAAACACGACAAAAACAAAACACAATCCCTTCCCGCCAGCAGAAACTTTTCGCCCGGCCAAGTAAGCCAGAGATTAAAACAGAAGAAGAACTAGCAGGGGATCGAGGGGGAGGGGGAGGGGTCTCAGGGGATTAGACCGGCCGGTATAAATCATATATTTGTGTTTGAATTTCCATCATCTGTAATAAGTATACGCAAAATAATCAGATGAAACGGCTCTATTCAATGTAGGTACCTAAGTATGATAGCAGGCTGTGCAAGTAGATATCTTGATACGGCAATATTATTGTATGTCCCTGAATCTGTTCCGATGCTGGGAACAGATTCACGGACATACAAGTAATACAGCCTATCTATGAATTTCCAATTCTGGATTGAAGGACTAACTTTACTATACTGTAAAAAAAAATCTTTTATTAGAGAGCAAACCGAGTTGAATGCCTATACATTTTCGATTCCGAATGAAATTAAATATGAACGATTTTCGGATATTTTCCTGTACCTATTTATGCTGTGAGACCTTGCTTATTGCCAATTTTCATTATTCTAGGTCAACGGGAATAATTAAAACCTATAAGGTACACCCAAGGATTTAAATTTCAAAACATGCGACATGCATGGCAATTTATTCCAGCTTTTAAGTCAGCGTATTAGAGGCTTGATATTTTTACAGCTATAAGAAACCGTAGATTATTTGATAACAATTTCAACTTGATACGTATTCCTGAGAAAAAGGGACAGACGGATGGACAACGAAGTAATCCTGTATCTAAGGATTTAGATTTTTCCTTTTGAGGTACGGAACCCTAAAAAGCAAAAGCACTTTCATCAAAGTATTATATTACATACTCCTAATCATAAATCATGATGAAAACAAACTCAACAAATTTGTTTTTTTAACGATATATAGGCCAATATAATCACATCGCTTGTCTTATGATTTTTTACTTTGAGCTATTTTAATCAAGCCTTTTTAGAATGACGACGTTTTAATGGTCATATTAAGGACAAAGATGATTGAAAATATCTATCAAAAATCTTAGAAAATTTGTTGCGCAGTGATGAGCAACCCTATTTAATTTTCTCGTAATGGTTTCTCAAATTAAAATATTTAAACGAAATATGATCATTGTTCATTCCCTTTATTTTCAATGCAATTCTTTAATAAAATAAAATTCGTAAGTAAAAACATCTGTTTATTTTGCATATACTTACTATACGCTAAGTTTGAATTCAGAATCTAAGAATTATGTCTTAGTATTTTTTTTTTAACTAGAAACTCAATGTTGACGTGACAAAGTTCAAATTCCAATGTAATCAAATTTTGTTTAGGACCTACAAGTTGGACGTCACCACATCTTGATGAAAAACAGTGTTGACCAAGAAAAGTTTTTTATTTGTATATCGTGGATTTTTCTTTGCAGGATCGTGCAAAGTCACTGACCTGTATTATACAAGATAGAGGTCAGTGTGCAAAGTCAATAAATTAGCAACAGTGATACCCAAGTAAAAAATAATATTCGTATGGTGGATTTTGCACTGTATTATGCAACGTCAAACGGCATGTGTCATAAAAGCCTTTCCAGCGCGAAGTGCGAGTAGGAAAAATTCCCCACCGAAAACATTTGTGGAAAACGAGGCTAAGTTCGGAACAAAAGAAGTACATGTTTGTCGGATTTACCAATATGGCATCTATGTAAATGGGTTCCAAAGTCTAAAGTTCATTAGGTTCCTCTTTTGTAACTGTTGAAACTTTCCAAGTTTCCAACTTGCCAAGTTATAATATGAACTGTAGACTTTCTCTCAACTCTATAGAACTTAGCACCCATTCAGAGCTTAACTCTTTTATCGGCGAAGCCGACAATCCCAAACATGTTGATCCGTCACAACCTTTACTCATCCTCACCATAAAAAGAAGGCTAGTCATGAGAACACTATCTGTATGAAATATTTCATGTGCCGTTTCGTACTTTTGTCCACAATAAACTCATTACGTATTTAATTTCCGATATTTCTTTTGTATGCTCCAATAATAATATACCCTTTACGCTGAATTTCGAGTTTCAAATTGATTTAGGGAATAGTACTTACTAAAACCTTATACGGAGTTTGTCAAGAAAAGTGGAAGAAAACGAATTTGGATTTTGAGTTAATCACAGTAAGGTCTAAAATCTCCAGCACGAACTTTCAAATGAACGCTAGTTGGCTATGTTGCAAATTTTCTCCGCAAGAAAATGAACCGAAATGCAGAACAATGGCGCTAGTGGTACTATACCAGTCAAAAATCTGTCAAATAAAATGTATGTCATCTTGACTTTTCAAATATCAACACTGAATTATTTCAATATTTTTATTTTATAGTTTTGCCTCGGTATTTGTGTGTATTATCAAGTCTTATTGTTTTTAATAATCGTTTCGGGAGTGGTTTTAGTTATTTTTCCATGTTTTCTGTTTCACAGTGTCTTTCCTACAAAGTGATAAATTACGAAAATATTGTTTACGTAAATTAAATAATAGCAGCGCAGCCGAAAATTTGAGCGCAGTCCTCTCGTCTCAACAGAGCGGGGCGACTGATTTGTGAAACATATATATGTTTGAAGTTCCCGCAACGTGCGACGGAAGATGATTTCTTCCACGAACTAAGAACGTCGTAAGTGCTATAAGCTTATCGTCGTAATAAAACCACAAATAAAAGTAATAAAATAAAATCCTTCCACAATCTAAGTCGCTTTATATTAATAAATTAATCATCAAATTTTCATTCTAGTAGTCATTAGCATATTAAGTACAAATCGAAAAGTCGTGAAAATTGGAGGTAACTTCGTGATGTTTTTTATTACAGAAAATTTTACTATTTTGTGATTTGTTGCCACAATAAGTTTGGAAATATCATGTAGTTATTCGTGTTATTTTTATTTTATACCTAAGTCTCATCAATTTCATGAAAAATCATATTGAAGTTAGGCTATTTTGGTTGATACCTGCTCTTAATTGTGTGTATGTTAAACAATGACCTAAAAATCTTTACTGAGCCCTATTCATTCCTGGGTGATCCTCAATTACTTTAAAAATTTGCGTGAATCTATTAGAAGTTGCGCAAAGCGACAATCAGCAGCGTAAGTGTATTCACGAATTTCTTACATTCACAGATCGACATGAAATGATAACTTTATAGATTTATTGAGAAATTTCCGTGACATAGGTGACCTCCCCTTCCACAACTAATAAATTAATTTAATGTTCAAAGTGATTACTTATTAGATACTGAATATCAAACAAGTAAATTATGGCGCTAGATACATTAACGATAAAATGTTGTTCAACAGATATTTTGTTGTCTGCGACTGTGATCTAATAAACTGTCTAAATTATAACTTAAGTTATAATGTCCCACATACATACAAGTTCACACAACACAGAACATTGTCCTCCATGCAGGACAATGTTCTTAGGTTACTTGAAGGGCGTTAAACCTGTTAGATTTCGATCGATTTGTATCACATTTAACAAATAATTTTAATTAAATAATCTCGTATTAGTTATGTTAATTTTTGCATACTAAATTGTTAGGAAACAGGATATTAAATGATGTAAATTGAAACATATATTAACAAGTGTTCGACCTATTTACAAAAGCGCAATAAATTATATTTAATAAGTACATATGTACGTAAACCGAAGGCAAGTGGCTGACTCGTAAATAAAAAAGATTAGCGTATGGCCACGAAACAAAAGGTCATGGGAACGATTTCCGCTGAGGAGCGAACATCACGCGGAGGATTGAATGACAAAACTTTTAATTACTACCCAGTGTAGTTATAAATCTGCTTCGGTACGCAGACACAGTTTGTAACTAATTCACAAATAACTGCCAGGGCTTTATTTCACTGGTATTGCTAAACTTAATTAATAATTCATTAACAACGTGCCAAAAGAAATTGGAAATCCAATACAGAGTTTATAAAACGAAATGTATATTTCTGAAATGGCTATCGCTATAAAAACATGCGACTTTCTGTTACATTCATGTGTTCACTTCACACATATTTCATAGGCACTTATACGGAGTTTTTAGAAAACAGTCGATAGCTATTCAGATTTACGACTAGGTGTAATACCAAGTACTTACGAAATCCGAGACAAGAAATTAAGAAATTGAGAACGATTTCAAGCGTGTAAAAAGGATAAGGGAGAACACAATAAGCATAAGTCCCTTTGTATACAGCACGGTTTATAAACCACGCCCGTGGCAAACACGTGTCCGTCAACATAACAAGCTTCCATAGTGATCCATGCACCACTGACGATCATGCACGCAAACACGGTGAATAAACCGGCTTTTCACGGCAAGAAAACCGTGTGTGTACAAAGGGGCCTAATATTATTATGGAGGCAGTCACAAAAAAACTCCCACAAAAAAATAACTTTGTGCTCCTCTTACCACTTTCGCTACACCAGAATTTACAACGACGCAAAAATGTTTTGAAGAAATAAAGCAAAAAAACAACAACCCTAGGGAAAAAACTTGAACAAAACCGACAAAGGAAAACGCAAGTTACGTAAGAACCGCCGACGTCTCTCCACATGTTGTGACGAAATTCAAAACAATTTCTGAGATTCCACTACATTATAGTGATTTCGAGAATTAATAAAATATACGATGACAGCCATACAGTAGTCAGTAGGTTACTAGTTACTATTCATTTTAAATTAAGCAACATTCTTTAAAATAATCCTTCGCTGGATTTGCAGCGCTGATAGGTATAATTTATTTTGGCAGAGATTACATCAAAGAAATACTTGACTATAACACTTTATTAACATTTAAAGATAATGATAATAAACGTTTATTTCATTGTTAAATTAAATGAGAATAAGGCTTAGAAGTCGCCACGCCATCTACGTGCCACAAATCTAGGACAGATAAAAATATCGTTATCCATAAAAGGTGCGACATAATGAAGACCTGTCACCCAATTCAAGACTCGAGAACTATTTACGACGTCTTTAACCTCACATAACTCAAATATGTTTACATAGATTTAGAAGAGATAATCAAATATGTCCAGACAGTGTGGTATTCCATAAAGTTCGTTAGTAACGCAGGGACATACGTGTGTAAGTGCAACACGTCTCGGTATTGCTCAGTGAGGTCAAATGTCTGTCGCGGTCTTCTTCTAAAATATTATATAACCGTAAGCGGACGCATGGGAACTTTTCTGTCGAAACTGCTACTAGGATCTAAATGCCAGCAGTGGAACATGTACGAAACAACTAAGCATATTAAGTAAAATAATTGTAAATTATGCGTGGAGATGATCCGAGCAGCAGTGAAGTAAAACTAACTGCAACAGTTAACATTTAATTACGACAGTATCAACGCTCGCTTGCACTTTCATTAGTTTTCAATCTCACTATGTGTCATCAGACAAATAAAACAATATAATGACGACGTGACTGCAATTATTCAATGAAGATTTTATCCATCATTGTAAATTGAGGAATAAATAAAACAAAAAACTTGTGAATGAGAGAGGAAACGTCGAGGAATGCGACGAGGCGGCACAATGGAGACGAGCTTAGTGCTCACGGCTGGCGTTGTTTTACTCTTTTAAATTAACTAGCAATAATAATTATTAAAAATTTCCTTAATTACGACATATTATTTGTAACCGATTTATAATAGCCATTAGGTACTCATGTTTGCAAGTAGAATAGAAGGCAAATGTTAGCATATCTATTAACTTTATTATTCATTCTTATTTATAGAGTATACAAATTTTCTTCATTTTATTTCATTAATTTATTATATTCTAATTGCTACATACCCTAGGCCTAAATTAATACTTTATTAAAAACTAACTTATTATATAAATAAATACGAAAACAAAGGACACCTAGGAGTCGAAATACTCGTAGGCATCGCTGTCATCCGGAAACGTGCCCAGAAGACTGGCAGCATTGCCACGTTGAATGGCAATGCTAATTCCTTGGCCAAAGAACGACCCAGCCCTTTGGTCACGTGAAGTGTCGACTAACCGGCGAGAAATTTCCTTAAAAAGGAGATTTATTGTTAAGTTTCCGGTTTATTGGTTACAGATGGAAAAATTTATCGTTTTATTGGTATTCGCATTGTATAGAAAATAAACAAGATTAGGGTGAATCCTCAATTGAATGCCTATTAGTTTATTTAACTCCGCTATCGCTCATCAGTGTGCACGTCGTCTTAACTGTCGGTACCCACACACTGTCTACTCATCCCGTCACTCGCGTGTGTTTCTCCGACCTTCATCCCGCATTCTTTCATGTAACCATCCAGTCATCCAGGATACGCACTATTTGCCAAGTCGTTGGCGGACAATGACCTCTGCTAGTTGACTCTTAGACAATCACCTTTTTCCTACAATACGAATCAGCCCTGTGAATAGAGTTTTTCATGTATCAGTTTCGACACGAGTTATTCAATTCGTGTTTAGTCAACAATTTTTATTACAGGCAGTATCTTACTTACTTATCTCTACTAGATATTGTGCAGTTCGCAATCTTAGGGAAATTATAAATGCAGGAATAAGTAAGGCATGCTGTTCTACTTTCATTTCCACATCTGCTTGTTATGAATAGTTAATTTTCATGAGATGTACTTATAGGACCTAGCGTAACAATAAACTTGGTAAAAACATTACTCAGTACCTACTTAGCCGTGGTTATATATAAATTGTTCCATATCCTGTGAATATGAGTTTCGTGCGTAACAAGTGAGTCACTGTCAATCAGCATTGGAGACCCAACTGTCTAGTACTGGTATAAGTATATAAACAATCCTGACACGTGTTTAGTATTGTCACCCACCATAATAGGACAGACGTTCGCGTCTATATTATTGTACAAGCAGTGCCTCTTGGAGCTCCGTCACAACACACTACGTCCACACTAGACCAGTCAGGTACGTAGAAAGCTTTTACTCGTTCCCTGATACAATTTCTTACACTCCGACCTTAAAGACACGTTGCAAAACTTCAACAGATGTGATATAAGATGAGTTAACAATGAAAATATATCTTACTTCCATAAACGTACAACAATTGAGCATACGAGTGGTGTAGGCGAGAACGCGTCTCTGTAATTGATAAGGATAATCGCGTCGTGAATCAGGCCCGGGATTAAATACACAACCGGTAGTTAAACGATCCTAATACGGCACAGGTAATATTCGCCACGCGTGTCGACATAGGTCACAATTATTAACTTAATTGTCTTAAACGAGTAGGCGACCATTGTTTGTGCTTTTGTTACTATCGCATGCTCTATCTAAGACCTGACTAATTCATGCTCATTCCTTATTTAAACAACTTATCATGTCGTAATATTACGAGACCCCAATTGTGATACCCTAAAAACTGGACCACTGAGACCATTTTGACATGCCAATGTGGTCAAAACATATCGTCGATCAAAGGCCACTCTTATTGTTATGCAATGATTCTTTTATCGTATTTTTCCCGTCACGATTGTCTTCCTGAATATCATTGTGTTTATCGGCTCCAAATACGATACGATATATTGATGTAACATTATCATATTGAAAGGATCTTCTGGGTCAGAGTCGGAGTGGTTTCGTGAGTAGCCGTCACCGATTGTCAGTACTGTAGGTAGTGTCATTTGTTACGAGAAAGGTGAGACGTGACAACTCAATCCGAGAGGAAACTATACACGTTTGTGGGTTTATTCAACTAAAAACATTATATAAATCTATTGCGGTTGGGCTGATTATGTAGGCAAGGCAATTGAAGACGAACAAATTGTTACTATAGATTATATATTTCTCATAAACGTCTGAATTGAACATTAATTGGGTCCATCGAGTACTGTAACTGAGAGTTAATGAAGCGTGTTGCGTTTAGTCTGAAATAGTGTAGTAGCCGCTATTCTGTCAGTGCTCTCAACATACTTGATGAAATAACGGAGTGCGGCCGACTCCGGCCCGTTACATCTGCATCGGTGCACCGTTCATACATAGCTTTTTGTTGTAGCTCGACGTAACACAATAATACCATTCCTAATAGACATAGGGCATTGTGAAAACTTACGAGATTAAGTCACGACCAATAAACGACCGTTAATCAATCTCGGTCACATCCATTTAAATAAAGCTAAATTGCTAATCAAATGATCGACGACAAACTTGAAGTGGGATACGACCTTCACGGTGGAATTCTCTTTCAAAATATCCGTAAGGTTGTTTTGATTTATATCTAAGTAGAAGTATCACCGACGAAATTAAATCAGTTACCTACCATAATGTTTGTCTTCGTCGGTAATAGTATCAAAAAAATTCTACGTTTAGCACCAGTTACCGTTAAAATTGTAATTTGTTACCGCTTTAGTGAAGCTCACGGTATTTTGACCTCTTGCAAGTCAAATTATCCACACGAGTTGACATAGCGGTGATAGTCCATACGTTGGCTTGAATGCTAATAGAATCTAATGGATTAAGTACCTACGTAGTCACATCTCGGTTTAAACTTAATTGTACGAGTAATAAGAAACGATTATCGATTTATTTCCAACGGCAATAAAGTTACATAAACGTTATAGTATTGCAATAAGTCCCGATATACGTAAGTAGAGTAACGTTATCAAAAACTTGACAGGCTATAGTTAGGTGTCAGCTTGAATCAAATTAATTAACAGAACAATGGCCGTAATTGCCTAATTACTCCTTATTGGTCGTCATAATGAACCACCGCTTCCTCGTTCGAAGTGTTTGATACTTTTATCATGTGAATTATTAATACTGATTGTTGAAGAAAGTGTCTTTAATTAATACCTCATTTATAATCTTTCGATCTATATTAATTTAAATTATTTTTTAGATACCATTGTGCACGCAATGCTTGAAGTAAAGGCAAGTTTACATTAACGATAGAGTAGGCAAATTAATTATTATTAAAACTTTTCGCACTCAAAAAATGCACGAAGGCGGACTTAATGCCTTCTAGGCATTCTTAACCAGTCAACAAAGGGTGGTGAAGAGATTAGATGGGAAGATATTTCATGGCTATTTCTTAGAATAATAGTATCTGAACATTTTTATCTAGCCTTATGTGTACGTATTGGTATCATCTGGATTAAGCTAGGGCATGGAATAACAAACAATATAATTTTAAATTATGTCTGTAATAATATACTTCTTACTGTAATAATAAACATTCCATGAGCGGTAACATAACCTGGATGAGGCTGGCACAAGAAAAGAAAGGTCTATGCCCAGCAGTGGGTGAAGTCGGGCTGTGGATGATGAAATAGATATAAGTATTGTAAGACCATTCCAAGCTTCCGACCTCTAGTATGAAACCGACCACAAAGTGCAATACCCCTCGTGGTTGGAATCATTATAGTTTGACCACAGCACCATTTCGCGCTATAAATACACCACGACATGTTTTCAATTATCTACTTTACCGAGGACAGTAACTAGTAAGGCTATTTACAAACATTGAACCCTGAAGAACAAACATTACGTGGTCACAAGTTTCTGAATGTCTGAAATGTAATGGCATCATCATGTTCTATTAATTTAATGGGAAGCAGAAGGTAGAAGTAGAGTCAGAATGTTACCTGATTTCAAAACTGCCAATCAAAAAACTTCATCTATACAGGGTGTCCCTGGAAGTATGTGTAGGGACACATTGTATGTATGTAAGGCAGAGTGCAAGGTTGGCAAATTCAAATCGAATCTACGTGGGCAAGGTCATTTCCAAACTTTTTAACCCTGAGAAAGTCGGTGATTTTTTTTACGGTCAATCACTTCGCATAGTGCTCAAAAAGAAAAAAAAGATTAAAAAAACTACAAACTCTCCCAATAAAAAGTGAAAAATACAAATTATTTTATTTTTCACTTTTTAATGGGAGAGTTTGTAATATATCTAAGTTACAATAGCCTAATGTCAACTGCTCATCACCTTTTACAAAATATTGCTTTTCCCGATGATGGCCCGTTAATTTTTGAGCTGGAGAACTCCTTAAGAACCACTCACCAAACGCATTGTGACGAGCATAAATTGCTTAGCAACCATATTAAAGTAATTGAATTGCAACCCGTGAAATATATAACATTGAGTAGTTCTGATGCCATCTGTGGTCTTCATCATCAGCTCCACTTTACCTTGATTTCCAAGAGCAAATGTTCAATTTACTTTAAAAAATACTCAAATCGCTAAAGGTTTGCCTATAAAATTTGAGGGTTTTCCTCGATTTCCATGGGATCCTCTCATCAGATTCCAACTTGATGACAATGGGACCACCTCGAGAGTATACCCTTACAAACAAAAAAAAACAAATACGGTCCACAATTGACGGAAAAATCGGTGAACACAAATAAAAAAAAAACATAGGTACATAAAGTCGAACATATAACCTCCTCCTTTTTGGAAGTCGGTTAATAAAAAATGAAATGCTGTTCGTTGGTAAGCGCATCACTTGAGAACGGCTGGACCGATTTAGCTATATTTTGTTTTAAAATATTTGTCCGAATAAGATTTTTAATTAAAGAAAAATCGGTAAACTGAAAGTTCTTTTTTCATGGGATTTTATTTCCATATGATAGAATAACCACGCCTGCTTTGACAGGCCATACCAATGAGGCGATAATTTTCTAAATATTTTCCATCATCGCATTTTCGATACTCCGGACGAAACACGAGAAGTGGGGGTCGTTCCACTTGGTACTCCTAAAGTTAAAAGACTGCGCATATTATGATTAGTACAGTCACGGACACTACAATTACGGGTTCATATTAATTACTATACGATCTTAACTGCGTTTAACAATAATAAAAGCCATTATATCTTTCAACAGATTGTTTCTTTAATTGTACTCACGATATACGTATAGATAAGCAATCAGCAATTTTGCTTCAATTGTTTTAATAAAAGTTCTCGTCATATATCATTCTTGTCTTGCGTAATGTTATGGTATGGTAGAAGCTTCCTGATTTCCGTTGCAGACATAAAATAAGGTAAAATCGGTGTTATCATCTTTTTGTTTTGCTCACTTAGCATAGGTAACTATATATTCAAACTTTCTGGTATAAAGAAAAATTTGGAAACATCTAGCAGTTCAGAGATGGTTATCGACCATTCGCCTTTCGTATACTATTAACACCATCCGTCTACCTTGTAGTGTCCAACCGGCATGGATGCGATTGGATATCTTACCTTTGTCAATTAGTATTCGGTACTCAATATACTTAAAATCGTTTCCTTAAAATTTACGCAATTCCTTTGTACATTAAAGTGCAATATTGTGCCACTGTTCTGCACTTTATCGGCAATAAAACTCTGCCTTAGTTTGCGTATGGCTCGGGGGTCCTCGCATTTAGGCCGTACGTATATTGTCGTAAAAGCACTAGGAAGTGGTGAAGGGCGGGCGTTTTGGGGGACTGTCTTTTGTAATTTTGACGTTCGAAAAGTGCTGATTCTCAGCCTAGTTTGAATAAATGACTTTTGATTTTGATTTTGAAAAGGAAATAACAGCAACTGCTACAAGCGCTCTAAATAGTCACATTTCATGGCATTTCGCAAAATCTATGGTAGGGTCTATCTATGGTGGTGGTGGTCTAGAGGTATACATCATTTTACTATATTCGTTTCTGTGGCACCAAGTAGGTACATGCGTCCCTAAATACATTCCCTTGCAATTTAATTAATGGATCAGATTACGACACGTCGAATGCTTCCATTACTAAGCACCTCGAGATGCGATTATAATGGTTATAGCCTAATTTTACTTCCGGTTTAGACATTATATCATTAGGAGCACAACATCTGTCAAGCATTCTTTACGAGTTTATAAAACAGGTTTTGTAGACAGATTTCTAGGCTGTCTGTGAGATATGATTTTGTGAAAAAAAAATCGCGACTCGTTTTGCCAGACGGCTTGTGATTTAAAATTCTGAAATACCTATATGGCTTTTAATTCTAAAGAGGTTTTTGAAGGTTTGATTAATGATTGGCATGAAAATAGAAGAAAGGCCCCGCAGAATGTTATGAAATAATTTAGGTAACAGAAAAATAATGTAACCCACACAAAAATATTTTTCTGCACACTTTTCCTTATAAGGAGGCGGCTGTTACGTGTTCAGCTACGTTCTATTCACAGTTGTGTCCTAAACACACAACGTCATCTGCACATAGCCTTAGTGTTTGTGTCGTTCACAGTGCTCCAGTTTCGTGCCGGTCCACCGGCCGCCGGTCTTACTGCTTACATCAAGGAAACCACGCCCTAGGACAATCTGACACAACTGCCCATTGCAACAGCTTTCACGGTATCGAATAACGTTCAACGCTATTATATGTCGCAGATACCAGTGAGCAAATCACTGGTTTTGTTAATTATTTTTATTATTATAGGAATAGAGACTGTCCCGAGAATCACGCAGCGATTTCTTACGACGCCAATACTGACATTATGATAGTTAATGATAGATACTGACAGAACAACATTTCATAGTATTATTCTAGTCCGCTTCAAATTCCTATGATTGCTTTAAAGGGCAGAATTTTTCAAACAATGTTACAACTAAAAGTTTCAAGTAGGTATTCTAGGCTAACTAATTAACTTAGCTCTATTTAAGATGGTTAACGTAATACAAAAAGTCAAGGGCTTTTAACCTCAAATACCTGAAACAAAACTCACAATAGAGAATTCGATACAGGTAACGAACCTATAAGTGTTTATACGCTGAATCACAAAACTCGTGACAGAAATCTAATATCAAGTCAAAATTCCCAGTCGAATTCTACGTAGGTAACTGTGACTAACAACAAAAGTAATTGGATCTAGATTCCGAATAATACCATCCGATTCGAGTTTACTCATTTCATAATCGAATTTCGTAACGATTATACTATAACATTAGTTGAAAAGCACGCGGTCTCGATACCCACGTATCGGTTTACTCCGAATTAAGTGGGCGTTACATCACAATGATCGTCTTGTTAATGGTTTTATTAGTAAAAAGGGATCAATAAATGTCGGACGTACCTACTTTCTATTATGTGCACGTTTCTCGTATTAAGAGCAGAGGTACGTATATAATTATTTGGAATAGAAAGGCGCTCATGTAATACTAAACAAATGAGCTGCCAGATCTCACGTTAGCTATAAAAGTTTTGAGTTATAATAAACTTGCCTATATGAAATCTGTAGAAACTTCAATTCGCATCAGGAATCTTCATCAATATAAAAGTCCCCAACATTAACTACTCATATTTTTTTTTAATCTGTCATGTCGTACTAAGTATAGACTGTTCCCCATCAACCTAAACATGTTTTCTTTAACATTAACAATTGGAAGACCTTGACATTTGCTCACATTTTTTTATATCCATGTCACTTTTTCTCATCGATCTAAATGTTATAACAAAGTACTACTCGAGCTTGTCAAGACCCGAAAATTAATGTTTTGATAACATGCGCAATTCGATTAAAATATAGTTCAGAATGACTTCAGCACTTATTTCCTTTGTCAGTTTGAATCACCTATGGGTACCTAAGGTGCACATTATTGTAGACTTTTCAAAGTCAGGGATGTGGATAGTACAGTATATATGTTACGGCTAATAGCCGAAGTGCGGCTACACCTAGTTTTAACCAAACGTCCGTCGACGGAGCCCCGCTTGGCGGGGCTCCTATTTCTGTGTTAAGGGTTTGATGTAACCTAATCAAACCTTACCTCGGGGTGCCCTTCGCTCGCTCTTGCATCCTATACGTCGCCTATCGACCGACCGCAACCATGTACCGATGTCACCCGAAGTACACACGAACCGCATGTGGCCGGCTGCACCTATGTAGTTGTACCCGGCTAAAACTAGGTGTAGCCGCACTTCGGCTATTAGCCATGACATATATTTTAGAATATGAATTATCGTAATTATTATTTTTCGTGAAATTTTCCCATGTTTTAATAGTTAAGTATCCTGTTATTCAGGGCGGAGACAAATTCAACAAATCAAAGATCATTATATTATGGGTATAGGTGCAGCCCCGTTTCTGTGGTGCATCGGGAATGTTCGCGGACGCACATATAAATTGCTTTTATAATAATCCCTAGCAGGCTCGATTGCATATACGTGAATCACTGCAGTGCCATCTCCCATGGGATGAAATGAATTTAAATTTAAATAAAATGGTCTAACATAGTTCTTAAGTTTACTAACACAATGAGTCCTTGTTACTTGATTAAATAAAATTTATTATTATTATTAGATTCGATCCAGTCCTTCTTGAGTTACAAATGGTGTAACTAACTAACCCGACTTTGTTTAATTTGTATAAATTAGTTAAATTTTCAATAATAGATGCTCAATATCCAATGATACAAGAACAGATTAGAAAACTGGATCATTGTTATGCATCGAAGTATGTAATTATAAAATTATGTCATTTTAGATGAGGCATATCGGAACAGCTCACTGTGGATGGCTCATTGTAGGTGCCGCAACACGATTGTTCCGTGGATGCGCGTGCGAACACCACGACCTACCTATTGTCTGTCTTTGTTTTGTTTACATTTCTGCTTATGTACAAGGAAAAAGATTGATTTCCAGGTCTAGGCTTCTGGAATGACAATAATCTGTCGATGGATACTGTCTTTGTCTTGTCTCCAGAGGCAAGACAGAATCCATCGCCTTTTTATATCGATATCTCTCACTCAGATATTGCAGGATGCTTATAAGCGTTGGTGACCACTTACCTGTCAGGTGGGCCGTCAGCTTATGGTAAACAAGCTGACGGCCCACCTGACCTGACCTGACCTCAATAACTTATTTGACTATATACATATTTTGTTATTTTTCCCTGTATTAATAGAGTAATTTCCTGTTGATTTCAGATGCGGCGGCAGGCTCGGATCTCAGGCGGCGGCGCGCTTGTCGTGCGCACCGCCTCTGCCTTACAAGGTTCGACACTTTTTGCAACTAAACAGATTTTTTTAAACAGACAATATTGTATTTAAAGGAACAACGACAAATATTTCATGCACTATCAGTGAACTGAGAAAACTAAATCATTGTGATGGTCACAGAGTATACGTAGTAGAAAACTGCGCAGGAGTAGCGAGTGATTCACATGAGCTATGTCGCATAATATAATATGTTTTGTAAAATACATTTGATCTAATCAGCCTGAGCTTATTTAACTGTGCAATAAATGGGACAGTCATGAGTCTTGTAGCATAGTAAAATTCAATTGATTTCCTAACTTATTATAATTTTACATAACACTAGTAATCTGCGATCGCGATTTATTTGCCAAAAATGTAAACAAATATGAATTAATGGAAAAATAACTTTAATTCCTACACAATAGAGTTCAGTTTACGCTACAACTTCAAACATTTTTATAACTTTTTCAATAGTGCTAGTCACTCTAAAATCAACTTAATATTCGTTGAAATAAAGTTGATATATGTTTAACTTGAAATATGGTAGGAGTGTGCAGCACTGCGCACTTTTACTTTAGGTACCAAGTGGTAATTTATTTGATAAAGCTGTCTGCCATAGTGTCATAATATTCGTGTAGAAAATAATTCAAGAATCAATTTAAGTTTCTCATTCTTACAGAGTAGTCATGAACGTAAAGCAATGAAGTCGCGACTTTTATGACCAACAAATGATGTAGAAATTAATTTTATTATGCTCACTGCTCAATATTCTAAGACTGTACTTAGTTTCTAGTGAAGATACCTTCAAGATATGTTAATTTTAACTTTTACTTATCATAATTCTCGTTCATTTATCACGACTAATGTTCTTACTACAAACTGTTAAAGGTTAATAGTTATGTTATTTGTCTACTGAAATGTTATGCTTCTTTGACATTTTAACTTTTAATTATTTTTAAGATTTATTTGACGTTTTGACAAAAGAGACGTTCGTTGGGGGTCCTCACAGGGCGTCCTTCTGTACTTACTTGCTTACAACGATAATTGGGGTCAGCAATACCACGAATAGATGAACTCTCTTATAACTACTTGTAGTGCTCATTAAGGGGACTCTTTATCTATACCATCTATCTACATATATATGTATCTAAACTAATAATAAAGCTGAAGACTTTGTAAGTTTGTAAGCCCATAAGAGCCGAGCAAAAACAAAAAGTCAGAAGCAACGCTAAGTAACAACGAACTATAGCGCGAACAGACGATGCGATGCGACGGGATGGGTCGGAGAAAAAAGAATATTATATACTAACAAAAAAAAAAAACTGAAGAGTTTCTTTGTTTGTTTGAACGCGCTAATCTCTGGAACTACCCGTCGGATTTGAGAAAATATTTTTGCATTTGATAGCGTAATTCTTGAGGTAGGCTGTAGGCTATTTAACATTACGCTAGGACCCTTAGGAACCGAGCAAAAATAAAAAAGTCTGAACATGAAGTAGGCACGGGCGGGCGAAGTCGCGGGCAGAAGCTAGTACTTAATATTATATAATAATATATGTTGTGAAGTAAATACGTACAGGAATATATGGTAATATTAAGTGATGTTTCTGTTTCAGTATGGCTGTGGTTACTGATATTCATATTCCAGAACGAGTTTCGAATATCCAGGTCAATTCAACCAGGTGTGAGTATATTGTACAATAAAAACTTTACTGTGAACATATACCTACTTAAACCAATATAACTTTAGAGTACGATGATGATCTTGCTAAGAAAGCTGCTCGAAGCAACTTCGTTAGAACCAAATGATTGAAGAAATATAAAAATGCGCGTATATATTGTGACTCAAATATTAGAATAAGAATAATTTATTTGATAAAAATTAAAAATACATTTAAATGATAATAGTAATACACTATTATACACTTTATTCTATGATCAGATATTGAATATAGATCTGTGTCTGACCTATGTAGATTTAAAATATTTGTATTTCAGACATCAGCGCTCTGCATCTGTAGTAGGCGATACTTAGAAATTAACTTTGTTTAACCTCTATCACAGAATAACTATTAGTACTAACCCTCTATACATATCTTTATCACATTCGATCAAACAAATATAATTATTATTTTGTCCACAATAAAGTCAACTCTCCAACTAGGTACAATACTCGTACCTACACAAAAAACTTCAGACAATTATACTTGAAACCACTCAATTGTTACCAACGTTTTATACTGAACAAGTGAACATGCCCCACAAACTTTTTGCCCATGCCTCTTTTTTATAATTTTCAGTACTTGGATTTTGACAACTTGCCCGAAACGAACTTCACGTGCACAGGCAAGGTTATCGGCGGGTACTACGCGGACCTGGAGACCTCGTGTCAGATGTTCCACGTGTGCACAGTGGGCCAGAATGAAGAGCCCATGGACATCAAGTTCCTTTGCCTTAATGGCACCGTCTTTGATCAGGTGAGTTGATAAGTACGTGAATTGTTCAGGTCATTATAATGGTAATTTTTTTGGAAGGTTTGCAAATAATTTAACTGATGTGCACACACATAAGTTGATGCTGCATTTGATAACATACGCAACCATAAAATTCCATTTGAGTTATTTAAATTCATGCTTATAATAGATATTCATAAACATCTAGAAAGTCTGTTCAACAAATATAATTATTTCTCATTCCAGGAGACAAGAGTGTGTGAGAGAGTCGACGAAGTAGATTGTACAAAGTCTGAAAAGTTCTACGGTTTAAATTTAGAGTTATATGGCAGCACATTGCCACCCATCATACAGCCAGACCAACAGAAACCTCAAGCACAACCAACTGAACAGTCACAACAACATACTAAACCAAACCAAGAAGCAGACCCGTCAATAGATGATAGTCCAACGACATCCCAAGATAAAACACAGGGACATTCGACAGACGCCACAGACTCAACGGAAGATCCTGTTCAGGATATAAAAAGAGATGAGCCAAAAAACCCACAAAATAAACCTACACACCCGCCATTACCATTTTCAGACAATGAGGAACTTACTGAAGGTACGCACTGTTAAGGCGCCACTAGTCAATATTTTTTCCATACAAATTTCGGGAGAGTATTACTCCACTGTTTGACATTGTACATTCAAAGTTAAACATGATATCGTTTTGACTTATTATTAATTGTGTCTCTACGGAAACAGAATATTAAAATAAAAAGCCATTAAAAAGTTATGTTCCAACAAAGATTCGTTTTTCTTGCTAATTTTAACGTAACTTTGGATGTAAATAAGTAGTAAAAGACCTGTAAAATCTTTAAAACTAAAACCGTACCGACAAAGCTCAGTTATCGGAGAGTTCAATAAACTTCATTTATAATTGATTTATGCAGTGGTTTTTTTATAAAACTCGATTTTCCAAAGCACTTTTCGATTTTTTTTACGCGCCTATCAGTTCAGAACGGTGTTTCTGTGCGTAAGAACTAGACGTTGCGCATGTAGACTAGCGTCTAACTGCTCATCACTGATACTAGCTCTGTCAGACACGAAGCTAGGTGAGACAGCGTGCTTTTTAGCCATGGCCACCAGTGAGTTCGAGCGCGCGACTGGTTTACTCTTAAGATAGTATCTTTAGATCTAAAATCTGCTTAAATAAATTCTGATGACATCTACAACACAGGCTGTATTATAAACAAGTTTAGAAAGAAAAAATAAAATGTAAATTAAAATTTAGCTTTTTTGATTAATGTGGTATTCATAAACAGAGAAAAACTATACCAACTGCTTATAAAATAAATACTTAAGTTTGTTAATAATGATTTCAGAGTACCAAGATGAAGACGAAGACACTGATTACGAAGATTACTCACGTCATCCGATAACGACGACGACTCAACCAACCACAACATCGACAACAACAACAACTACGACGACCACAACAACCACACCCAGACCGCCCACGACTACGATATTGCCGTCAACATCTTCTCGTCATCCGTCTCCAATACCACACCTAATTTCTTCGCCCTCCCCCATTCTGTCATCATTGTCTCCTCCGTCGCCTTCATATCCTCCTTCTGTCCCATCAGCTCCTTCAGCTCCGTCTGGCCTGTCTGCGCCGTCCGCACCTTCCGCCCCATCTGCGCCCTCTGCGCCTTCTCTGCCAACACTAGACCCTTCCCTTCTTTCCCCACAAGAATTCATATACCGTCACCGAGGACCAGGATCCGAAGCTATTTCCTTTCAGCGCCAAAGCTTTCGGCCCGCTGATGGAGTTTATATAACGCACGCGCCGCCGCAGCAGTTCGACCACTTCCAGTATGAGTCGTCTAGAACCGCTCCGAGGCCAACGCCACAACGACCTGCTCCTTTTGTACAACGACCTCAACCAGCACCATTCCGACCAACTACACTGGATCCACGAGATCAATTACTACGTCCCGGACCTACTTCTCAACCCTCTGAGCGGCATGAAACATCTGTCAAACAAAATAGACCTCAGAACTATCCCCAATCACTGCCTCAACGACCTTTGCCTTTTAATCCTTTCTACTATGATCGCAAAAGAAGTGATGACGCGGTACCAGAAACAGAATCTTCGCTATCAGCACGATCTGTTGCTCCGCCAAATGTGACCGAGAAACCGCAGATAAAGCTAAAAAGCCCTCCGCGAGTCATTGTTACTGCTAGTGCGTCGGTCAGTGATAGCAATGGTAAAAGACTAAACTATACAGTTGGCAACGTTGTCAGCGCGGTGAAACCAATAGTGCCGATAAACTATGACGACTATAAAGAATCTGATCTTATATTTGATCCATTCTTTCTCGATGTGCCAAAACTACAAAAAAGACGAAAAACTAGGTCTAATAAAAATAGAAATGTATTTACAGTTCCGTCCACAGCCACTGTGGCATCCGAATTATTGCCAGAAAAAACGACAATCACAACTTCACCAGTGACGTCTCGAGCGACGACCACAAGAATTGCGGCAAGTGAGGCATCGCTAGCGACCACGACCGCCGTCTGGAACCCTAACGACTACGTCGACGACAATTACGAGCCCCACGCCTACATTCCACCAATACCACCACTCGCAGTGCTAGTGCCTCACGAGCTCAACAAGTATAAGAAACACGATAGACTGCCTAAGAACGATTTAGTTGAGGAGAAGACTCACAGAGATCAAAAAACGAATGTTGGTAATAACGAACAATCCAAGCCGACGTCGGCGTCTGCGCTGCAGACAACCTCTAGTCATGTCGAGCGGGCGCCTCCCGCCGCCTCGCCGCCGCCCCCGCCGCCCCCGCCGCTCCTCGAGGCGCCCGCGCGCGCCTGCGCGCCCTCGCACTCTACTCACTGTCGGATTCGTGCCTAATTAAATTAGCTCACTTTAAACGATAAATAGATAATGCCTAGTTACATATTTAGATAGGTAGAATTTTTTTTACAATTTTTCAGGCGCACTGTTAAAGTCACAAAGTGAACAGATTTATTTGCAAAATAAATCAAAATTGGGAATTCATAGTCTTAAAAGTTTTGTGTCCTTATAAGAAAATCGTTTTTAAGCTCTCTCTGAATAGGTGTTTAAGATAATCAATCATTGACATATATACCTATTACTTGAAATCATTGTGATCAATAGACTACCTATAACCTCTGCTAGGATTTAAGGTCCATTGTCATGTCATATAATTTAATTATAAACCGACAACAGGCTACAATATAAACAAACACAAATATTTCATTTGTGAGACCAGTTCGGAGGGAGCTTTAGTATGTATATTATGTTTTCTAATTATTATAAACATTGTAAATATGTACGAGTTTTGATTTAATGATATCATTATATTTTTAAATTTTTCATGTCTTTTTATAAGTACCTATGGATATTTATGAAGGAAACCTTGTAAATATCGTAAAATATACTTGATGTTTCTATAGCTTGTTATTTCATTTTCCTCAAATAATAACTGTAGCAAAGTACTGCATTAGTCCTGCCGGGGCAGCGGGATTGTCGGGAAGCGGGAAGGAACACGGATGGGTTTTAGTCAGTAAGAGTCTGACACTCCCTTCCGCTCCACCCAGAGCGGGAGGGGTCATTGGATGATTTCCCATCCTTAAAAAAAAAAAAAAAAAAAAAAGTACTGCATTAGTATCGCAGTACACTCCAAGAAGCAAAAGTGCAGGGTTCTAACCCGGCAACAAATCAAGTATATCTTTTTGGATATGCTGGAGGCTGGGACAAATTGTCTTTTATTGGTAACACTGCAGGCCAAAACATTTTACTCGTGCTGGATGCAGGTAAGGATCGAGCATTGCCATCAACGTAACAAGAAATGTAACATAAGTTGAAACGAACACGTTACATTCGTGTTACGTTTCACATAATTATGTGTACCCACCATTACGCACACCAGCTAAAATAAAAAGTACGCACGGCTACATATCAAGCTATGCCTGCAGTACCAGTATAAGCTGACTTCTGAATACGAAAAATCTAAACAATGCGAGGTCATCTAATACTGGAAACGTGTAGCTTGATGTGTAGCCATGTGTACAAACTAATTATACCTTTACAAAACACTTAAGTATCATTCGTACCTACTATCAGTTCAAGTGAGGTTTTTTTTACTTTTTTCAATCACTACTTTCTGTCTTAGTGCTACTACCAGGCTACTACTGATGCAGACGAAGAAAAATCATTGCACAATAATGCAGAATACCTGCCGGTAATGGGTCAAATTTGTTACAAGTTCTTCTTGGAATAGATTTTATACTTTTTAATATAAGAGGCTTGTTTCCCAAGAAAGAAGGCTATAGCAAGGTCCATTAGCTAAGCTATTTAGTGAATGCTTTATAGCGTACAAGATTGCGTGCGCGAAAACTGTGTACTTACTGTAATAAACAAGTACGCTGGACTTCATACTATCGATGACAAAATGAAGACATTTGATTTTCGCCATTTTGGCGCTGATAGCAACGTGAGGTACCGTGGAACTAACATTAGAGATGGGACATATCCTTCGATAAAAAAATACTGTGAACTTTATCGATCGTAATAACCACGGAGAATAATTTATTACTTAAGAGAAAAATATCGAATCACTCCCAGTTATTTTTATAATAAAAAAATAAAAACTATGCTTCACTTTTAAGTAATAGAATAATTGCTCTGCAAAGGTTAACTGAAAATTCATTAGGGCGTGGCCAGGTCGCAAGCTATAAACTAGTGGATAGTGTCCCAGTAAAGTTATAGCACATGACAGTCAGATCAGTGAGCTTTAAATAAGAGGATAGGCTTAAAACATAGCCTAAAACTACTATGGTTGAACTAATATCTCCTGGCTCAACTACACTAGTTTCACAAGCTGAGTTGGGGTCACATTAGTTCGCAATGTGAACTAAAAACTATTGAGCTATTATGTTGCCATTTCGCTCTATCCTAGTAAATCAAATGGCAGTTGTATTCTACTGTTGTTGTTGTTGTTGACCTATATTGCATTACATTTATTTAATAGCCATTACTTATAATAGTTACTGTGGTGTTTAATTTGGAATAATTGAACCATGTAAACAAAAAAGTTAACCATTCAACAAACAGTGTCCATGCAAATTCAATCCAATTCACTCAAATTGAATGCCAAAAGTGAACCGTGTAACATTATCTTACCATGTAGTCATTACCAGCGGAAAGAAGAGGGATTCCATTTTCATTATTGGGTAATTGGATACCGAGCATACTAATGGAAAAAAAACTCAAAATATAACAAAGTGAAAAATCAAATCATTTATTTCAAATAGGTACTGTTGGCTATTATTTAGGTTGAGGGTAGTGGAACGGCGGATGACGGTATAAAAGCGGTGTAGAAGGGAGTTCGCCCCTTTTCTGCTGTCATCCGTCGTACGAGGAGGTCGTGAGTTTTTGTGTTCATCTTACTGTGTATTTCAGTAATTCTTTTGTGTCATTTTTATTTGTATTTGCTTTGTTAATTCTGATAATTTTAGGTTGAATAAATTTTGTTTTTTTTAATTAAATCCGCTTCTGATTCCTAAAATCAGAAGTGGGATAAAGAAAACATTCCCACATTCATCCTGATTATTGTTCTCATCCATTTCTTAAAACAAAATTTTGTTTTCGTTAATTTAAAAGTTACGAATATTATTTTCCTATGAGGGTACGCTTCTTTTGTTTACGTTCGTTAACTGTCTTTTACATTGACTCTGTTTGTGTCGACGTTTCGATTTGGTGTTTTTTTTTTAACTAAGTTTCGAACATCTTTCTTTGCCTACCTACATTCCTTATAGTTTTATAGTCACTTACGTTAACTAGGTCTGTGATTGACGTTTTGTTTTGTTTTTATAATTAAGTTTAAAACATGAATAAGCTGGGACGTTCACGTTCTCGTAATCGACGCTCGCCTGAGTCGCGTAGCAGGTGCCAGCGTAATAGTCGTTCTCTGAATAAACGTTCACGCGGCGGTAAACACTCGCATAGCCGTTCGCGGGATCGATCGCCTGAACCTCGGCGCTCGCGCAGTCACTCGCGTAGTTCCATACGGCGTTATCAATACTCGCGTAACCGACGTTTCTCGGGTCGGCGTTCCCGAGGCCGCTCGTGTAGCTACTCGCGCAGTCGTTTGCCGCATGTTAAGCGTGTGCGCAGTCGTCGATCGGCGTCGCGGGGACGGCGTTCTCAGAGGTGTGACTCACGAGATTGCCGTTCTCGTGATCGAGGATGTCGTCATGATAGGTACTCACCATATCGAGCTACTAATGATAACCGCAGAGAGAGATCTTCACGGTCTGTGCGTACACCTCCCTTGTCGCCATTGCAGAGAAATTGTGATTCTTTAAATACTGTGGTACTCTCACGTCTGGAGGCGCTAGAGAGGCGTTCGCATGCCCCAGTGTCAATTGAGCCTGCCGCTGGGACAGGCACGGAACAAATTGTTGAAGCGATACATTCGTTAAAATCTGTAGGTACTAGTCATTATTACGTCTCTAATTTTGATCCCAGTATTCATGACGTTGATACATGGTTTGATGAAGTCGATAGGGCTAAACTCGCCAATAAATGGAGCGACCACGAATGTCTTTCACGCATAGGAAACTGTCTAAAAGGTGACGCTAAATCATGGCTCAATGAGTGGGTATCAAATGATACAACGTGGACAAACTTTAAAATTGATTTTAAACCTTTGTGCATTAAAAGAATAGATTCGGCGGGTATTTTGTTTGAGGTAATGTCGACTAACTCGGATAAGTACCGTACTTATGCCGAGTATGCACGAAAGTCACTATTGCGGTTGCGTATCGTAAAAGGTCTTAGCGATGATCTAATTACAGAGATTGTTTTGAGAGGAATAA
The DNA here is from genome assembly GCA_963669345.1 of Gortyna flavago. Taxonomy (NCBI): domain Eukaryota; kingdom Metazoa; phylum Arthropoda; class Insecta; order Lepidoptera; family Noctuidae; genus Gortyna; species Gortyna flavago. Next base: position 8,730,319 of record OY770131.1, read on the forward strand.
CTGATCCTCAAGTAAAAGCAACAGCGACGAATGCTAACTTGAAACCCGTTGATTTGGTCAATTATCTGTCTACTTTTGTGAAACCTAGCAAAACTGCAGCTGTCGATACAAGTAAACGCACAAATCACAATTTTACTGTCAATAGGGACAAGAGCAAATCACAGGGTTTTAAGAAAGCTCTAACCAAGTGTTATAGTTGTGGTGAGTCTGGACACAGGCAAATTTCGTGCCCAAAACGACCTAAGACTAGTGCCAATACCGATTCAGGATCGAAACCATCTTCCTCTGAAAGTAGGCCAGTTTCAAGCGAAATCACGTGCGCTTATTGCAAGAAGCCGGGTCATGACATAAAATCATGTTTTGCCAAACGACGTGTTGATGAGCAACGAAATAATAAAAAGGTTAACTTCTGCTCGGCTCCTTTGCAAAAGCGCAGTGATATTGTCGTAGGTGTCATTCAGGGCATTCCAGTAGACATATTAATCGACAGTGGCGCCATTGGTGTATCATTGATATCCTCTTCGATTGTAACATATTTTTCTGGGGCCAAGAAAACTACTAACTGTCAAATAAAGGGGGTAGGTGAGTCAGTTACTCAAATTGATTCATATGTGACGCTTACTATCGAATTGGAAGGTATCTCACTGCAGGTAGATTTGTTGGTAGTTCCGAGCGAATGTATGAACGCCCCTGTTATTATCGGAACAGATGTGCTTAATAGGGATGGCGTCGTTTACATACGAACTAAGAATACTCAACGCATTATTCGCGATTCAAATGCATTGGCTGTATCAACTGCGGCGTTGAATGTGCAGCCCGTTATTGATACTCCTTTAACTGGTGATGATTTGACTAAGTTAAAAGCTATCTTAGAAGATTATTCGGAACACATGATCTCGAGTACCGCTACATCAACTGTCAATACCGGATGTATGCGCATTCAACTCAGCAGCAATGTCCCTGTACATTATCGCCCTTATAAAATGTCTCACAGCGAAAAGTTGAAGGTTCGCGACATTGTTCGAGACCTTATGTCTAAAAGCATCATACGAGAGTCGGAGTCGCCCTATTCTAGCCCCGTTTTACTGGTCAAAAAGAAGGACGGCTCCGACCGTATGTGTGTAGATTTTCGCGCCTTGAACAAAATAACTGTCAAGGATAGGTATCCTCTACCGTTAATTAACGACCATATTGATCGCTTGGGCAAGTGTAGGCTCTTCACCACGCTAGATATGGCCACAGGCTTTCACCAAATTCGGTTAGATGACGAATCAGTGCCATTAACCGGCTTCGTAACACCCGAGGGTCATTTCGAATATTTGAAGATGCCCTATGGCTTGGCTAATGCACCCATAGTGTATCAACGCATTATAAGCACTACGTTACGCGATTTCATAGAGGCGGGAAAAGTTTTGGTATACATAGATGATTGTTTGATCCTGTCCGATACAGTAGACGAGGGTTTGCGGACCTTGCGAGAGGTTTTAGCTACGTTAACCCAGGCGGGTTTCTCGATTAACCTTAAGAAGTGTTCGTTTTTGTGTACCGAGATTGAATACCTAGGACGGATTATATCGAATGGTGAAGTACGACCATCCCCCGGAAAAATTCAGGCCTTAGTCAATTCTAGTCCCCCGCAAAATGTCAAGCAGGTGCGCCAATTTCTTGGGTTAGCAGGGTATTTTCGTAGATACATCCCAAACTACTCGACTAAGACAGCATGCGTAGCACGGCTAACTCGCAAGGACGTTCAGTTTAGTTGGGGATCAGATCAAGAGCGTGTCAGGCAGGAAATAATCGCTAATCTGACCAGTGCGCCTGTTTTATCTATATTTGACCCAAGTTTACCCACGGAGGTACATACCGATGCCAGCAGTTTGGGCTACGGTGCGGTTTTGTTGCAAGTCCATCAAGGTAACATTAAGCGCGTGGTTGCTTATTACAGCCAGGTGACTAAGGGTGCTGAGCCAAAGTATCATTCATACGAGCTCGAGACCCTGGCCGTAGTAAAAGCGCTGCGGCACTTCCGTCACTACTTGGTTGGTTCGCGTTTCACGGTAATTACAGACTGTAACGCGCTGAAAGCAACTCAGACTAAGAGAGATTTGTTACCGCGTGTGGCAAGATGGTGGATTTACTTGCAAGATTTTGATTTTACCATCGCATACAGAAAAGGCGCCATGTTGCCGCACGCGGACTATTTGAGCCGCAACCCATGTAATTCGGTTAATAACATTGAAAGGCCGCGTAATTGGGCACAAATGGCGCAATCTGGTGATGAAGAGACCCGTAACATGATCGAGGCTGTGGGACGGGGAGAGTTAGATCCATCACGTTATCGAGTACAAAATGATGTTCTTTATTACCGGTACAATCAGGTAGGGGAAGAGCCGAGGCTCCTCTGCTATATACCGAAGGGCCAACGCTTAAGCCTCCTTCGGGTCTTTCACGACGAACACAGCCATATCGGCGCTGATAAAACGTTAGAACTTATACTTAGGCATTTTTGGTTCCCTGGCCTTAGGGCTTTTGTAAAAAAATACATACGTCATTGTATAACTTGTGTTGCTCATAAACGTGTTCCTAGGGCTCCTCTTCAACCTATTTCCTCCTGGCCTAAACCTGACGTCCCGTTCGATACCCTACACTTCGACGTGCTGGGCCCTTTGCCTGAATCAAAAGGATTCAAGCACGTGATGCTGGTCGTCGACGCCTTCACCAAGTTCTGCCTCCTTACTCCTATCTGCCGCCAAGACTTGGACGAACTGAAGCAGGTCTGTAAGACTGTTATATCCTTATTTGGTACACCAAAATTAATAGTGTCCGACAGAGGCCGCATGTTCGAGTCGTCTGGATTCAAGTCGTGGATGCAAGTCCTTGGAATCGAGCTACATCACATTACTGCTGAGATGCATCACGCTAACGGGCAAGTAGAACGCACAAGACTACACAAACGTCGCCTTTAAAATTGTTGGTGGGCCATGAAAACGCTACGCCAGCGATTCGTGCTCTGGTGCGAGATGTCGCCCAGGACCCTGCTACAAGTAGTCGTGAGGCAAGAAGAGAAATCGTCAGGCAGAGGACGGCCGAACGACTAACTAGAAACCAGGCAGCAATGGACACCTATGTTAACCGGGACAGACGCCCCCCTCGTGTGTTTCAGGAAGGCGATCATGTCTTCGTCATCAAGTATGCTCAGTCCACGGGCAAGCTTGACCATGGAATGCGCGGCCCCTACCGAGTGGTGCGCGTTCTTCCTCACGGCCGCTATGAGCTGAGGCTGTTGGCTGGATCATACGGAAAGACCACATATGCTGCTGCTCAGTTTATGGTCCCCTGGGGAGGTGAATGGACTCCCGAATCATGCTCTGCCTTCTTTGAAGGTGAGCCTCAGATCTGTATGATCTCTCTGATCCGGAAGTGTTGCTTCTATTCTGATGAATGGGGCTGTTGGATCCTTGTCTGTCTGTGTGGTAAACTCAGAGGGGTGTACCCACGACCTCGGAAGCTGGTCGGCTTTGCAAACCGATCAGTCGCTGTGCAGTGTAAGCTCACAGTGTTCTTTATTAAGCATGTTGTTATGTTTTATGGTGTGGTTTGTCCGAATGTGTAGTGTTCTAGATAACTTAAGTTAAATATGATCCATGGGATAGTTTATTTTGCTTTATTAAACGAAACGTTTCAAGTTTTACTCTAGAAAACAGGCATTCGAATAAAGTTTATCTCGTAGCAGTACAACTAAAACTAACTTACATAACTAATTTAGAAGTGACGCGTGGTGAGTGTCAAACACACTACGATTTAAATTGTAATATTGCGATATTATTTCAGCGAATGATGATGACGAAAATGAAGACCTAAACCAGGACAAATTGGAATCTTTGCCAACGCCAAATCAGCCTGAACTAGACGAGCCAGCACCAGGACCGTCTACCAGACCTGATGACCTAGGAGATGAACCAGCACGAGGCCTGGACATGCCTGAAATTGACTAAGCTGTAACTGGATCAGTCGACCAAGCCTGCCGCGGACGTCAGGGTGTCAGGAGAGGCCGTGTTGGCTATTATTTAGGTTGAGGGTAGTGGAACGGCGGATGACGGTATAAAAGCGGTGTAGAAGGGAGTTCGCCCCTTTTCTGCTGTCATCCGTCGTACGAGGAGGTCGTGAGTTTTTGTGTTCATCTTACTGTGTATTTCAGTAATTCTTTTGTGTCATTTTTATTTGTATTTGCTTTGTTAATTCTGATAATTTTAGGTTGAATAAATTTTGTTTTTTTTAATTAAATCCGCTTCTGATTCCTAAAAGTACATTAAAGGCACTTTTGAACGTCAAAAATTACAATAAAATAGAACTGATTCTAGTGGGCTCTTCCAAAAGGTAGTGGTCGTATGGAGAAGAGCGTGTTTAGCGAAACAGTCCAAACAGGACTCTTGTTTCCATTTTCATGTTTTTCAGCCATATCTGCTTAGTTGAGTTGGTGTGAAATCTGAAATTGAGTATTTAATTAAAGTAAAAATGACTAAAGTAGTACATTGTAGATGGCAAGTTTTATTTCGATGTTAGGTCTTTATTTCGGAAACAAGTACACATTACATATAACATTTATCTTTAGAAATCAGAAACTTGCAGGAATTTCTGGCGAGAGTAAATTTCAATTTGAAAGACGTACTTAAATTTAAAATTATTCACTGTCTGAACAAAATTATCGACACATTATCGACATGGAACATTTACAACCCTATTCAAATGATTGTATTCAATAATGTGAAAACTGAGCCCTAAATATGATGAGATATTAATGAAAACATTTATTCTAAATATAAAATTGTATAAAAAATGCTCACAGAAGCAATCGAAACATTTATAGTCATGAAATTCACTTACTTGTGTAAGGTTATTCCGCTGCCTTTTTGATAGCGATTTTTACTAAATGCGCATGTTTTCACAATAAAACTGTTCTAAATATCACGTATTAAACACAAAATACACAAAAAAAGTCGTAATCCACGATTTAGATCTAAATCATCATAGACGAACCAAACAACTCAACGTCCATTTGAAACACTATCAAAAAGTACTCTGTGATTTGAAAGAACATGCCAATTTTAGTTCCTGTGAACCTCGAGCAACGAACCTTTGAATCGGCACAAAAAACAACTATCATTTCGTAGAGTATCATTAGTCCAGCGTACTTGTTTATTAGAGATATTGAAAGCACTGAAATGTTTATCAACAACGCCCCCATCCATAGAGGAAAATAACGCCCCTCTGAAAATGTCAGTCAGACGCCGAAATATCCTAGTACACTGACCTCTATTAAACAAGTGTATAAGGTCAGTGTCCTTGTAGCACTCTAAAATGTTTCCTCTATGTAGCACTCTATCCAACAATCTGTCACATTCCAGTCAGTAAGTTTATAAAATGAGGTTTTAATAAATAAATTTATAAATATTTTCTGTGACATATTTTCTTTTTTAACAAGACCATCTGGATCAAACTAGATTGAAATATTGAAATCAATAATTGAAATAATTTTATAATTCAAGATATTTATACATATTTACTTAATAATTTATTTAATCATGGCGTCTAAAGATACTCCAGCTCCTGATATTATGAATGTTAAAGAAATAATTGAATTTGCTTTCGGTGATTTCGAGGTAAGTGATTAATTCTTAATTTTAATAAAACTACCAATTATATATAGTACAACTCGTGAACGAAATTTTCGTTCACTGGTAAAACAGAACTTGTAACGCTTGTCTTGTTTTAGAAAAACACCGTGAATTTTAAGCTAGTGCAAACAGTACTTTTCCTTATCGCTAGACAATTGAGATTACTAGAGAGACGTGTGATAGTGGAAATGGGTCCTTTAACTGTATTACCCTCTGATTCTACACTATCTGTTACTGAAGTCAAAATACATGCAGCGCCAAAGACTCAAATGAAAGATGGAGGTGGTTCAAAACAAGGTGCGGCTAGAGCTAAACAGGGTGCGGGTGGAGCTAAACAGGGTGCGGGTGGAGCTAAACAGGGTGCGGGTGGAGCAAAACGCGGTGGGGCTGAGGCAAAAACTGAAGATGGTGGTGGTGGTGCTGGTACTGGCGCTAAAGGAAAGAAATCAGGCCGAGGCACACAATCTAGTTCTTCAGATAAAACTTCTACTGACAAAACAACTTCCACTAAAACGACTTCGTCAGGTGAAAAGACTTCCACTGATAAAACAACGTCAGGAGAAAAGACTTCCTCTGATAGAACAACGTCAGGAGAAAAGACATCTACTGATAGAACAACGTCAGGAGAAAAGACTTCCACTGATAGAACAACGTCAGGAGAAAAGACTTCCTCTGATAAAACAACGTCAGGAGAAAAGACTTCCACTGATAGAACAACGTCAGGAGAAAAGACTTCTACTGATAGAACAACGTCAGGAGAAAAGACTTCCACTGATAGAACAACGTCAGGAGAAAGGACTTCCACTGACAAAACAACTTCAACTTCCACTGATAAACCTTCAATCAAATCCACATCCTCGGATAGAACACCTACGAGCACATCATCTAATAAAGATGCATCCGGGAGACAAAAGGTAACTTTGTTGGTTAGATTTCAAAACTAAACCCTTACCCCATTCTCAATAAACGCAGAGTAAAGTTACGTCAAACTAAAACCACGAAAAATGTGTGGATAATCTGGAGTTCATACTGGTTATCACTTTACTCTGCGTTTATTAATAAGGGGGTTAAAGTAAACATTACGCTTACTACCTACGTTACCTATCGTTCATTAAGAAACATTACATCATAATGAGTGTGTGTATTCTGCAGACAGACAGTTACCCTGATATCTTGGACACTTTGGAGGAGCAGAGGGAGAGAGAGCTTCGTATTATTCATCAGGTGCAATAAAATTCACCATCTAAGGAAAATATTTTTTCATTGTCGTTTTATCTTTTAATTTTTCTTTAGCATTGGAGCTCAATTTTTATTGTGTAACGTTCTGGTAAGTACCTAATGACAAAATTATGAAACATGATAAGAACGTTATTTAAATCTAAACCATTGCATTACCTGCCTTGAAGTAAAATAACTAAGACAACTGTCAGAAGGCCAATTCCCGTAATTAAAAACGTTCAACATCTAGTCGCAATCTCATCTCAGCGACAATCAATGTCAAAAACTTGTAAAAAATGTACGAAAATTTGTGTTTTTGACAGATTGCGACTGAGATTAGAATGCGAACGTTCGTTTAAATACAGGAATTGCCCCTTTGTTCTGCTTAAAAATGGTGAGGCCCAGACGTTTCAGGCAATTTCGGAAATACCGGCCGGCGTACCTACTGTTAACACTTTTTACCACACAATATAATCTAACAGCAACATAACACACCTATTAACATTTCATGAAATTTTAGAGAGCTGATTCTTTCGAAGAAAGAACAAAAACACCTACGCCAATGGCCTCAGTCAGTTCTATGCGTGAGTTTAATAATATTAAATCTTTATTTCACACCATAAAAATAAAAAACAACAAAAACAGACTAAATAAAAATAACAAATAAAAGAAAAGTGTTTTGTGTTTTAGTGCATTTATGAAGTTCTTGCAGATAGAATACATTTTGTAATTCCGAATTTAATTACTTAACGTTTATTTTCTTTGCAGAGTATGAAAAATTACTTGTTGGTATGTTAACCTTATTATATTTTACATTTAATGTATTTTTATAGAAATAATCAAATTATAAACTAAGTTATTGATTACAGTGAAAAAAGTGCCTAGTTCAGAAGCAAGATTCGGAGGTAATTTTTTTGACGACGCTTTACACAAAAGTACTTTATTTGACCTACCCGAAAATTGTTAATTAAATTTTGCATTTTTCACATTCAGAAACTGTGCATGGACATAGACGCTCTCCTCAGATATCCGTGGTAACGCAAGAACAATTTCAGCAAATGGTAAATGCTGTCCAAAATCTTGAAAAAAAGTTTTTACCGGTTGGCACCCCTGGATTCTTGGAAAATGCTGAGCTTATGGAAGAACTGCGGAGAGGGGCTTCTCTTACTGATGCTATGGCAGCATTACAACTATCTGCTCGGCTAGAAGCCACGGAAAAAACTCTTGCTTGCTTGATTTCAATGGTTACTGAGTTAGCTTTACAAACACCTGGTGTGGAATTAGATGTAAGTAAATTTTTTTCCGGACATTGAACATTAGACTTGGTTCTGTTAAACGCAACTGGAATGGTCAAATGGGCAGATTTTTCTATGACAGATAACTTTTATCCGAAGTTTATGTAGAAAATATGTCAAACTGGAAGGCCTCCCATAAGGTGAACCGATGACCTTGTGAAGGCCGCAGCCCGCAGGAACCCGCTGAATGCTGAAAGCACAGAACCGGTCGAAGTGGAAGTGGAAGGGGAGGCCTATGTCCAGCAGTGGACGTGTTTCGGCTGAAATGATGATGATGATGTTAAACTGCTAGTTTGAGATTATGTTCAATAGAAAAGCCTGTCAAACCGCCTTGTTTATTCCATAGATGTGGTGAATATCGTTTATTTCGAATTTAGGCTAGATTAAGTAAAGTAGGTATGGTGTAATCCTGAATCATTAACAGGCCTTCGTGATCATAACACAAATTGTTATTAAGTTTATATTATTATAAATCACTACATAGTATAAAGCAAAGTCGCTTCCCGCGTCTGTCTGTCCCTATGTATGCTTAAATCTTTAAAACTACCGAACGGATTTTGATGCGGTTTTTTTTAATAGGTAGAATGATTCAGGGGGGGGGGGGGGGGGGATTCAGGGTTTTTTTGGTAGGTTTATATATATAATACATGCATAACATAGTAGAGAAACACTGATAATTATAGAGGTTTTTAATGTAAGGTCGTAAATAAACACATTTTTTGCGCTAACATTGCAAACGCTGGCAGAACCGTACGAGATAGATCAAAATAATGTACTACAGTATTGTACACCTTAAAAAGGTCTACAAAAGAGTCCGCGATGGTATATGTCTATCTCTTATGGATAACCAACAATAACCATTTTTTATCCTTTACTTATTACTTATTTACGAATAAGCGATTTTAAGCAATACAGCATTAATCCTTATACAATTAAGTACCTTAAATAATTCGTGCATGTAATATAGATTAGTATGACCCTTTACAGCATGTGATTTAAATGAATATTTTCGATGATAATACAGATTTAAAATGCAGGGACATACTCGTAGCGGCAGTGAAGGCGGTAACAGTTTAGGACTGATTTTCGATGACGGTGAATATATGAATAAAAATTTGACTCTACTGGCCAAAACTCCCATTATTTTTTTTACCCGGGCTCTTGGAATTGGGCATCAGACGTTTCAGATCTTTGATTTTGACGACCATGCTGTCGCTGGCATAAGCAACAGGATCCGCGTACGAAGTCGCGGGCAGAAGCTAGTATAATATATTTTTAAAAATTAGGTACAAGGATTTTATTTAAAGTGTGGTTATTAATCCCAATTACAGAGTGAGACGCGAGCTCTTTTAGGTATTTCCGAGACGTGGCAAAGAACCGTTGGTACCTCTGAAGCTAGTGAACTCTATGAAGATCCCTCTGAAGGTGACCGCAGTGGAAAAAGTAGAAGAGGAGCTAAGGGAAGTAAAAGTTTGACCGCCCCCTCCACCGAGACAGCATTCGCAATGTTGGACACCGCTGAAACTGAAGTAACTGAAGTTCCCCCCATGGGTGCTGCGCAAGAGGTAGCAGAAAGCGAATCAGTTCAAAATCCTTTCGTTACTTATCCAGACTTACAGTGAGTCATTATTTTTTTGTACATAATTATTAGCTTTAAGCATTCCTTCTTTTTTTTATGCTTCTTAGTAATATAATACCACTAAGCAAAAAGTCTGCCTCAAAAACCCATGAAGATTTAGGTGTGAGAGACTATAGGGCGCGCTTAGTATACAGTATTGTACTGTTTGATAGTTCCATGCAGGACAGGATTATCATGAAAAACATCTAATTATTGAAAAGAAACTGTCCTCTAGGGTGTCGAGCAGTAGTCACAAATAGTTGCGGTTTCCGGGCTACTATTAACCTGGGGGCCTAAAAAGGCCACTTTGGCAGAATCATAAAACAATTCTTAACACGCAATGTCATCTGTATGACAGTTTTGTATGGAGATTCGTAAAATGCTATAGTACACCTCTGCCTAACCCTTCAGGGATATATAGGTGCGAAACTGTCATACAGATGAATCCCGTGGTAAGAATTGTTTTCTGATTCTGTCAAAGTGGCCCTTTTTAGGCCCCCTTGAAATAGTAGGCAAATAATATTTATCAAATAAGTATATGCAATGCAACATGAAATGTAACACAGGAAACAACAAGGCGAATTTGTACCAACGTATTTCAACGTGTTTTTAGGATTCCGTACCTCGAAAAGAAAAAACGGAACCCTTATAGGATCACTTTGTTGTCCGTCTGTCTGTCTGTCTGAAAAGACCCTTTACGTCTACTGTCCCTAAAAAATCAAACTTCTAAGCCAACGCAATCAATAGATACAGCCGTTTATGCCGTAAATATCCGCAAATTTTCGACACTCGCAAGGGAATCAAAACCTACAGGTTACTTACCGTTGTCCTAGAATCATGAAATTTGGCAAGAAGCAAGGCCATGTAGCACAAATAAAGAAAAAATCCAAAAACCGTAATTATGTACCTACTTCGATAAATTAAAAAAAAGAATCCCGTATTAAACTATTTACATACTTACAAATTTTTGCGCAACCCTCTCGGTGCGCGAGTTCGACTCGCACTTGACCGGTTTTTTTTTGTTTCATGTTGTATTTAATGTACCCATTTGGACAGCATGTTACATTTTAAAAGTTTCACACACGTTGGCGTTAAAAAGCTATTTATTGTACTTACCTTAAAGTAGTTTTGGCCATCGCAGTCAAACTTAACTTTAATAATAATAACAGCTGCAATAATTTTTTTTTGTCCACATGACATTATTTAGTTTACATTAGGTGACATTTTGGTCTAGCAAATTAAAAATCTAAGTTTATGTTGGTACAGTCACCCGTACGCCCGGCGCCCGGCGCCCGTGGCAATTTGACATTCTACAGCGTCTTTCAAAGAGTATACTAATAATGTCTTTAAATCATAGCGGTGATGCTGACGGCTGTCGCTGAAAACCAGCGCTGGGGCTCTGTCTTGCATAGGGTAGCAGCATAATGCTGACCGATAGCCGTTTTGCGTGAATGTGACGCATGTTTCCCCCTACCTTTTTTTAACTTTATTTTTTGTGTTTATTTTCTTTTTTTGCGTCATGTTCACCGCAAATAAAAGTATTTTTCTTTCTTTCTTCTTTTTCTTTCTAATGGCGATTTTCGTAGTCCAAGTAGTAGGTACGTAAGGTTAATTTTAGGTAGGTACCGTGGTAGGTAGCCTGAAATGATAACAAAACATGAGAATATTATTATTATGATGATTTATTATTTCAGGAGCGGGTCTAGAGAAATGCATCGCGAAATGATGCAGAAAGTGAAAACCATAACAACACGTACTAGCAGCACCGCCGAAAACGCGTACAAGTTGGCAATGAAATTAGGTAAGTAAATTGGCATTTTTGTTAGTTAACACGTTTATTTATTTATTTAAAGTTTTCGCACAACAAAAATGTGCAAAGGCGGACTTAATGCCTTAGGCATTTCTCTAACGGTCAACCAAGGGTGGTGAAGAGATTAAATGGCAGGTGTTTTAGTTGAGAGGAGATAATTTTGCAAATCCGTTTATACAACATACTATATTCAGGTTTCGCATATACTAAAAATAAGTATATGCGAAACCTGAATATAGTTTGTTCAGAATAAGTAACTGAATCTATTTCAATAATTTTTATACCATGTTTTGTTTGTCCCAAAAATATTTAATCACTAGTTAATTACAATTAAATCGCCGTACAGTTAGGTATGTACCTACAGCCGAGCGTTATCAATGAGCGTACGATGCAGGAGGAACATAAAAAATGGTCACCCCGCGCCGCGCCGCGTGGTGAGCATGTTTTTGAACGGACAACCAGGTAACATAACAAGCTTATAACTTTGTGATTTCTCAAGATACAGTTTTGAAATTTTGTACATAGATTCTTTACATAAAAATACTAGACACGTGTTTCGGGTTTCGCATATACTAAAAATAATGTTGTATATGCCGTCATATACCTATAGACGGATTTGCAAAATATTTTTTTTTTGTTATGCCCGAAAATACATTTAAAAAAAACAGTGGCGCTCCGAGAGTGCAGACAGAAGTGACGTTGCCATCACTCACTGACATATCGGATATACATTAAAACCGAGTACATCCCGAAGACACATCCGAAGCGGTGTCAGTTACGGTAACAGTGGCGCGTGTTCAATGGTTTTTTCCTATCTCAAAAAATGCCCAACGCGCCTAAAGAAGTTTTCACTTCAAAAATTATCATCCGAATTGAAAACCTCCTCCTTTTTTTAAGTCGGTTAAAAATGATTGTGTCGTTGACATAATCTCGGGACCCTCCTTTGGAAGGCAAACGACGGGCCGAAGCCAACTCGCAGAGGCCCGTTAGACGCTTTCAATGAAATAAGGCACGAATTATAGAGAATACTCTTTGTATTGTAACTCATTCTTTTCTTTTTTCTCCTTGTTTCTTTTTTTTTTGTCTATACTACTATATTATATTATAGGGGCCCGTGGTTATATAATAACAGCCGCACAGGTCGATCGATGAGGTTAAACTACGCTTGCCGCGGTTGGTCTGTGGATGGGTATTTACATACCGAGGCCCCTCCGTGCCTCGGAAAGCACGTTAAGCCGTTGGTCCCGGCTGTCATTCGTGGATCTTTGACAGTCGTGACGGGTAGTCAGAAGCCCAAAAATCTAACAACCAGTCATACCAAGGGGTACTTACCTATCGTAATTATCCAGTACCTGGGTTGTCAAGGTCAGATAGGCAGTCGCTCCATGTAAAATACAGGTATTCAGATGCATCCCGTAAGACTGGAAGCCGACCACAACATAGTTGGGAAAAGGCTAGGCAGATAATGACAGAGGTCAAATTTGTTTGTTTGTTTGTAAGTTTGTATGTAGGTAATCTCTGGAACCACTAGCCAGATTTACATTTGTAGCTATTTCACATCACGCTTAGGAGCCGAGTAAAAAGAAAAAAGTCAGAAAGAACGCTAAGCGAAAATGAAGTGATAGCGCGGGCAGGTGATGCGATGCGACGGGATGGGTCGGGGGAACAAAAATGAAGTGATAGCGCGGGCCGGGCAGGTGATGCGATGCGACGGGATGGGTCGAGGGAACAAAAATGAAGTGATAGCGCGGGCCGGGCAGGTGATGCGATGCGACGGGATGGGTCGGGGGAACAAAAATGAAGTGACAGCGCGGGCAGGTGATGCGATCGACGGGATGGGTCAGAGGAACAAAAATGAAGTGATAGCGCGGGCAGGTGATGCGATGCGACGGGATGGGTCGGGAGAACAAAAATGAAGTGATAGCGCGGGCCGGGCAGGTGATGCGATGCGACGGGATGGGTCGGGGGAACAAAAATGAAGTGACAGCGCGGGCAGGTGATGCGATCGACGGGATGGGTCAGAGGAACAAAAATGAAGTGATAGCGCGGGCAGGTGATGCGATGCGACGGGATGGGTCGGGGGAACAAAAATGAAGTGATAGCGCGGGCCGGGCAGGTGATGCGATGCGACGGGATGGGTCGGGGGAACAAAAATGAAGTGACAGCGCGGGCAGGTGATGCGATCGACGGGATGGGTCAGAGGAACAAAAATGAAGTGATAGCGCGGGCAGGTGATGCGATGCGACGGGATGGGTCGGGGGAACAAAAATGAAGTGATTGCGCGGGCCGGGTAGGTGATGCGATGCGACGGGATGGGTCGGGGGAACAAAAATGAAGTGATAGCGCGGGCCGGGCAGGTGATGCGATGTGACGGGATAGGTCGGGGAAAAAAAAATGAAGTGATAGCGCGGGCCGGGCAGGTGATGCGATGCGACGGGATGGGTCGGGGGAACAAGAAATTGACGTTGACGAATTCGCGGGCAGAAGATAATTCAGACTTATTTTGTTTGTCAAAGAACTAGTAAGTACTTAACTAAAGTGTAATAATTTAATCAACAGAAGCAAGACTTGAGTCTGCATTACTTGATAGTTCGCGCATGGTTGATTTGGAAAATGCAGTCAAACAGTATGCAGAAAAAATAAATACACTCGATACTGGTCTTTCCTCTCAGGTAGGTATATGTTTTTTATTATTGTACTTTCACAATTATAGTTAATCACAATTCTGTATTCTGTGCTGTTTTTAGATGACGACCTACCAAGAACAATTGACACAAATGCAACATGATTTAGAAATTGGATTGGATACTATGGCTGAAGTGTTAGGTAACTCTGGCGGAGACACTGAGGGTATGTACTCATCGTAGCAGTAATTAAATGAGCCGTATAATATATTTTAAACAAAAAAACTAAAGGCCAACACCTAATTATCTTACTTAAGAATGTTTTTTTTCTAATTTACAGCCGTGGCTGAGCTGCATTCGCATTTCACGAATCTTCAGATGGACTTTGAAACTACGGCGTTTCAACAAAAAATATTGAAAGATGCTCAAGATTCAACAGCCTATGATCTCGAAGTTAGTACTTAATACTACTTACTCTGTTTTTGTATGTTGGAACACAAGTGTAAAAGATAATTGTCTTCGTCCTCAGAATTTATGGAGAGAAATAGAAATGTTGAGAGATACGAAATCGGATCGAGAAGAAGTAGCAGATGCTCTGCGCGACAAGGCTGGTATTTATGAGCTCAACGGACTGGTTTCGTTACAACAGTTTGAAGCCGTGCGAGGTGATTTTCAAAAGCGTATCCGTACAGCATATGATAAATTTAACAATCAGGAGAATATCTGGCAGGTTAGTTATTGGTGTTTGATTGCAGATCGACATAATATACAAACATTTTCTTTTCTTGACCTATTATGTAGACATAATGTCATAATACTCCCCCCACCTGTATAACTTTTTTCAGAAAGCCATAGATGACACGGTTAAAGTGCTTAACGAAAAAGCGGATCTGGTTCAAGTATACTCTTTGAAAGAAGAAATCAACAAGTATCTTAATAGGATAAAAAAACGCATGCAAATAATATCGGACATTGTTGGGGAACCGAAAAGTTCGATGCTCAACAAGAAAGTATTCCGGGATACTGTATGTCTATCTTGTGGTAGTCCAGCACACATGGACTTGGAAGAACCGTGCAAGGTTCCAGCGCTGCCAAAGTTTCCTTCGGCCAGACAGCCAGCTGAAGGGGCCGAGGCGGAATCACAAACCAAAGAAGGCGGAGATTATAGACCTTGTTATCCTAATTTACCTATATCACAAGCAAGGGACCCAAGGTACAGTCTTAGACAAAATATGTTCATCACTGTTTTTTCACACATCACATTGCATGATAAAATCTGCTTTACCGATTCAGCATAACATACTTATTGCGTTGTATTAGTACATTAGCAGTAACCTAATAGCAGCCTTATTGTAACGACATAAAGATCACTTTTATATTGGCAGTGATGCAAAATCAGAGGTTAAATAACTGAAAGGATTGTCTAAGTCCGACCGAAAAAAATGTGACACTAACAGACTCTGGCAATTTTTTATCTTATTTATTTACTAGCTTCTGCCCGCGACTTCGTCCGCGTGAAATTTCACCCTCCCCCCATTCACCCTCTTAGGAGTGGAATTTCGAAAAACCCTTTCTTAGTGGATACCTTTATACACTTCACACAGAACACACTCCAAATTTAATGTCTCTATGACCAGCGGTTTAGGCTGTGCATTGATATAATCAGTCAGACAGGATCACAGGACTTTGAATTTTATATTAGATTATAAAAGTAAACCTACTAATAAACCCTACCTAATAAAAAAAAAAACTCAATAACAGAAAGACTTATAAAAATAAACCTAAATAACTCTACCTTAAACTGTGCTTAGTAAAAACTAAAAGGAATAAAAAGGTCGCACTGAAAAGCACGTTTTTGAATTGCAAGTAGCAGTTAAAACATACAATTTATAGAATGCTAATATGAACGAACGCTCGCCTATTATTATTATCTTCGTCGTGTACTACGACAAACTTATTATTTGCGGTTGGTACAGTAATCGGGTCTAGGGATCGAACCGCAAAATTAAGTTTGTTTTTTATTGTATATTTTGTTCCGGGATAAAAAGTACCCAGTGTGGTGCCCAGGATATTAAAGAATAATTATACCAAGTGTCATCGTAATCGAACCGGTAGTTTTTGCCTGATGCCTGAACAAACAGACAGACAGACAGACAAAACATTTTTTAATCACATTTTTGGGTTCTGTGTCGGTCTAATAACACCCCCTGCCATTTATTTTTTGTAATTTTCAATGTACAGAATTTTCACTTTACAGATTTATTATAAGTATAGATTTGTAATTTGAATATTTAAACACTACCAAAACAGCTAATACCTATTTTATAAAATAACAACAAAAGAAATTCAAATAAACTATTTAAAGACTAAAAATCGAGCTGATAAGCACGGTTTGTTAATATCAATTATTGTCCAGCCAAATATTGAATGAAGCTCGCGCTCGGACCTTCCCGCCTTTTTATACCCTACCGCCACGACCCGCGTCGAGCGCGGCAACCGTTACACAAAAATAATCCTTATGGCATGATTCAGTATTCACGCGCGACGGCGCGATGGCTTATTAGCGTATTTCATGTTTAAGTTTGGTGTTTCTATACCGATTACTATGATTCTTTTTTTATTTAATAGGTAATAATATTAACTTCTTTTAATTAGGGATGAGTGAGAGTATTATAAACGTAAGAGTAAACAAATATAATCAGAAAGCTCCGAACTGCTAAGCTATCGGGAGTTACACGTGTTATTGTGAGTCAACCAAAAAAGATAGACATATGCTGTTGTGGGATATTTTTTAGATAATTTTATGTAGAACATTTCCGTCATAAATGATTTCTATGTAGCTTTAACCATTAAGGCTGCACACGCGACGGAAGCTTAAAAAATGGAGCAAATTCTCCCGTTTTCCCAACATTTCCTTTCACTGCTCTGCTCCTATTCATTGTAGCGTGATGAAAAGTATACTATAACCTCCCCAGGAGTATGAAGAATAATTGTACCAAGTTTCGTTAAAATCCGTCGAGTAGTTTTTGTTTCTATAAGGAACATACAGACAGACAGACAGACAGACAGACAGACAGACAGACAGACAGACAGACAAAAATTTTACTGATTGCATTTTTGGCATCAGTATCGATCACTAATTACCCCCTGATAGTTATTTTGAAAATATATATCATGTACAGAATTGACCTCTCTACAGATTTATTATAAGTATAGATTATTTCATAAAATGGACAGACCATTAAAAATTTTTTCATTGATGCCACTCAACATTGGTAAAAGGTGTATGCTATTTTAATCTTTGTTATCAAGTAATTAAATGTCATTTTCTATGCCATAGCTCCAAATGGTATTATGTGTCCTGACCTGACAAAGGAAAGAATTTGAAAACTGACGAAGATGACTTGACTGTACTTATATTGCAATAATAGCAATCCATATTCTTCTGTCATTGAAGAGTTTGTTTTATTAATTAGCTCATGCTGTAGTATATACATTAGTCATTCAGGAGGTCGCTAAAGCGGCACTGTCTGTCTAAGTTGCGGGTCTGCGGACGCTTGATACAGACACTCTTGGGTTATCTTCTTGCAGCCATAGATATAAAAAAGAAGGAAATATACCCAGTAGCTGAAAATGTATCGGAACCCGAACCAATGTCTCCAGTTTGCCCCCTACCACGCGCCACTAGTACCTACACATGCAGTTCAGTAAAAGCAATAAATCCGCCGTTGTGCACACACACTCGCAATTCATAAATCAGAACGTACTACACAATCAATTAAATATAAACCTTATCTCATGAAACACAGCATGCATTTACCATGCACCGTACAACCTTAACTCACATAAAAACAGTTTGTTTCTAATTCTATGATTGATCCCAACCTTAACTCCATCTATGACTCCATCTAATAATACAATCAAATCTTTATAAAAAGAATACTTTTTGTATTCGAAATTTGTATAATCAACAGATCTCACATATGTAAGCGATACTGCGGTGGTTCACACACTTTGGTAACTGAAGGATTAAACCGGGCTCTACCAGGCTTGGTTGTACAACAAGTCTCAAGGACGATCAATATAGCTCCTGGGACTGATGGAAAGGTTTGAAAATGTTCACTTGTACAGGTAGGCCACACGTCACTGGTACTAAACCTGCGGGGTAATTCGGTGACACACATACAATGGCAATCGGTGGCACTGCCTTTAATTTTGACAGTTCAGACACGTTCATTGCGTTATTGATGTTGTTGAGCAGACGAATTTTTCAAACCTATGAAGCAATGCATTAGAACTTTCCTTCAAAACCCCCGACTTGTGATTGAAAGTGTTTAACGCAATTATTGGGTGCAGTATAAGCTAGCCTCGCATTCTATGGCAGCAGCTGCTGCTGGCAACTCCGTGCTTAAATGCTCAGTTGGTCTCGTGGTTGCAAGCTCGACTTCTGAGCCTGGACACCACGGTGCTGGGTTCGATTCCCATGTCAGGCAAAGTGTTATTGGATTTTTCCATTAGGAATTTCTTAGTAACAGCCCGGAGTTTGGAAGACAGCGGTGTGTTACCCCGTGCCTCAAAATTGCTCAAAAAGCACGTTAAACCATTGGTCCTGCTCCCGATCTCTCCAGTCGTGTCTGACTGCGTGCCTTCCCATCGGACTATGAGAGTGAGGGAAGAGAAAGTGCATCTGTGTTTGAGCACACACTTGTGCACTATAATATCTACCGCGCCGAAGGCTAGTCTTTGTTGAAATTGTCTGCCATGGCTTAAATAGGGTCTGAAGGACTATTATTACGCTAGGCCAGCTCAAGGTCAAAGCCTTAGGTACCACTGACGTGCAGTCGGTACCATTACAGTATCCAACAAAATCATTAAATCATTTAATTTACAATTATCTATTCTAGCCGTATTTGATAGATGAACAAACCATAAAGAAACCGTGCTTGCCGTGCAGTATGCCACAACCCTCACCAATTGCCCAGACTGAGCCTGAGCCACAAAAACAAGGTGCCTATACATCTTTTCTTTTTATATTTCTCTCTTGTTGATTATTTATTTGTTATAGGTACATCGGTTATCCTAAATACCTACTCTACTGGTAGATCAGCTGACCAATTCCCGTAACAGTACAGAGGCAGTATTATAAAGTGTTAAAGCCATGATGATTTCGTTGAGGAAAAAGGACAGTGCTATACATCCTGCATAGCTCCATCTCTCTTTTACACTGGAATCATGATGGCATTAAACCGTAATAATACGGCACTATTTATTTTTTGACAGATTGAGACCGACAGAGTTTAGAATGCGAAAGGGTTTTAAATACGGAAATTGCCCTCAGATATTTACTAATTAAAACTAAAATGTGTGAGTACTTAGCTTCTAAAGTAGGCAGGTACAGTCAGCCACATATAAGTGGCAATAACATTGACAGCATCTTCATGTCGTAGTAGTCGCGGTTTTCGTAGTGTAACTGTAACCGAGACTGTGTTATGGGAAGCGGAGGTGGAAAAAAAGATCGACCTTTTAGTGATCAAAATATAGAAAGGGACCGATAGACCGTATTCCACAGAAAAATAAAAATGTTGCTTCTTTGTCAACGTCTAGGCTAAGCTTTGTGGTTCATAAACTAAACCAGCTTTACTTAACAGTTGCTCCCTTGGTACTGAACCTGGCAGTGGCGGTTGCAGGGTAGCCTGAACCTGGCAGTGGCGGTTCCAGGGTAGCTTAGATATCTTTATTTATATTTCTTTGCAGGGGAGTAAAAATTTGGTAGATTGAGTTACAGGTATCTCCACCACAATAAGAGGTCTTCGCTTAGTTTAGAGCAGATTTTCATTATTAGACCTCCGTTACAACTCCGTTAAAAACTCCCGTTGGTCTCGTGGTCGCAAGCGCGACTGCAGGGTAAGGGGTCCTGGGTTCGATTCCCAGGTCGGGAAAAGTGTTATTGGGTTTTTCCATTAGGAATTTCTCAGTAGCAGCCCAGAGTTTGGAAGTTGGTGGTGTGATACCCCCGTGCCTCGGAAAGCACGCAAAAGCCGTTAGTCCTGCGCCTGATCTTTCCCCGATCGTGTGGGATTGCCGTCCCGTCGGACTATGAGAGTAAAGGAACAGAGAGTGCACCTGTGTTTGCGCACACACTTGTGCACTATAATATCTCCTGTGAACCTAGCAAATCTGCGTTGAGATTGGTCACTGTGACCGAAATCGGTCAGGGGATTTTATTAATGTAATAATAAAAACTTGCGGAGGCGGTTGCGAAGAGGTGCGATTTCTTGCGGATTTCGCATTTGCGGAGTCGGAAGAAAAGCTCCGTTACAGCCCTAAGTGCAAACCTACCACAAATGCACGGTTGCCTGTAGGTAGCTACTTACAATAAGAGCTATCTTGTACACCATACCTACTTCAAATTTTCAAACTCTTTATTGTATTTTTTGTCTTGTCAACAGCTCCAGTAGACAGTATTGACGAATTTGGAAATATTTCTATGACTCCACCCGCACATGAAATATCCTACAACTGATTTGTTTGGCCTCATATATTTTAATGTTCAATAAATTAAAAATAAAAAAATACATCCTTATTCATACACCTTTTTATTTATTTATCTTAGGTAGGTATTGTTGCGTAGGTGCCGCTGCAATTGTCGGTTTGGTACCATAACAAACTCCAACTCGCTTTACAACACCTTGCTCTAATAATTGGAAATTTCTATATACTGGTAGGTATTCCGCGGCATCCGGTTAAACTAGAAGCCAAACCCATGATAGTTTGGAAAAGGCTGGGCAGGGCAGACAGAGATAATAATGAGAATAGAATTATTCTCTTTTATTTATTTTTTACTAGCGGCCCCCCCTGCTTCGCACGGGTGCAATTTTTTTTTTCGAATTTCCTAAATTTTCCTTCATACAAACCTTGTCCTGACAATAGCGAACACAACAAAAAAGAATTAGCGAAATCGGTTCAGCTGCTCTCGAGATTTGCGCTTACAATATAATGTATGTATTAGGTCCTTACATTATGAAATTGGCGTTTTGTACGGGAGAATATAAAGTCATTTTTTTTTTGTTAAATATATTTAATTAATCAAAGTATGAACCGTTGTTATCTATGCACTTTTGCCATCTCATAGGTAGTTCATTGATCCCTGTACTAAAAAAACCACCTGGGCGAGAATCAATGAACTCTTTGAAGGCGGTTTGGACTGCCGCATCGGAGTTGAATTTTTTTCCTTGTAAGAAGTTGTCCAAATTCCGGAAAAAATGGTAATCTGTCGGAGCAAGGTCCGGGGAGTATGGTGGATGTCGCAGACATTCCAATTGTAGGCTCATCTAACTTAATGGTTTTTTGTTGTGCAGTGTGTGGTCTTGCGTTGTCGTGACGCAGCAGTGGCCTAGAGCGATTGACCAATCTCGGTTGTTTAGCAGCTAGTTCTTCCTTCATGGTTTGCAGTTGCTGACAATAGATATCTGCCGTAATCGTTTGGCCAGATTTTAGAAAGCTGTAGTGAAAGACACCGGCGCTAGTCCACCAAACACTTACAAGTAACTTTTTCTGAATCAATTTTCGTTTAGGGCAGGATTTGGCTGGTTCTCCAGGGTTCAGCCATTGCGACGAGCGCTTCCGATTATCGTACAGTATCCACTTTTCATCACAAGTAATGATTCGATTTAAAATCCCTTCATTATTGTGTCGGTTGAGCAAAGTAACACAGCAGTTGACGCGTGTTTGTAAGTTCGATTCACTCAATTCATGAGGTACCCATCGTTCAAGTTTTCTTACTTTCCCGATTTGCTTCAAGTGGATTAATACAGTTTTATCACTTACCCCGAAGCCTGCAGCTATCTCTGAAGTGCTTTGTGATGGATCCGCTTCTACAATAGCCTTTAATTTTTCATTTTCCACTTTGGTCTCCGGCCGTCCACGGGGTTGGTTCTGAAGGTCGAAATTTCCAGAACGAAAACGTTGAAACCAAAAACGTACCGTGCTTTCTTTTGCGACACCAGCGCCGTACACATCATTAATCCTTCGAGCTGTTTCTGCAGCACTGGTGCCACGGTAGAACTCGTACTCGTAAATATACCGATATTTCATGTTTTCCATTGTGCGGTAATAAGCGACGCCGAAGAAAAAAATAATGAGGAAAAAACAAATGAATGACTGTTTTCAAAACTCAAATGTACCAGCTAAATGAATTTATAAATTTGAATTTGGAATTCTTAACCAAAGAGGAGATATTTCAGATCAAAGTGGTCAGTACGACAAAACGCAAATTTCATATGTAAGGACCTAATATAAAAAAACCGGCCAAATGGGTGTCGAACCACGCACAGTGAAGGGTTCCGTAGTTGGGATGAATATTAAAATGTTTGCATGCACAGGGGGCCTAAAAGGCCACTTTGGCAGAATCATAAAGCAATTCATATCACGTAATTAATCTGTTTGACAGCTTCACACCTATAAATCCTTGAAGGATTAGGCAGAGGTGTACCTACCTATAGCATTTTACGAATCTCCATACAAAACTGTCATACAGATGAAATTGCGTGACATGAATTGTGTTATGATTCTGCCAAAGTGGCCTTTTTAGGCCCCCAGTATTGTTTTTATCGACCGCAAATGTATGTTTCTATTGCTTAAGTAGTATTTTTTGGAAAAACTGTGCTAGACATAGTTATTTTTTTACATTTTACAATATTATTACAAAGTTATAATGCATGTGCTTTATCGTGGATTTCAACGAAATTTTTACATAAAGTCCAGTCAATTCACAAGGTATAGGAGTTGTAGAGTGCGCGAGCAGGGACCACAGAACATAATATCCTAAGCGATTTCTTTAGAAACTTTTACAGACGCCAGCGCATCAAGCTACCCGAAACTGTCAAATTTTCCCAATGAACTTCGAACCTTGCTTTAGCGATAAAGTTGAAAATCTATTTAAAAAATTTGAATAATTGTAGTAGCTTGATGTGCTGGTGTCTGTACATCTATGCTTGTACAGGCTGCTTAGGAAGTGAACATAGGTACTAAAAGTCCTGACGTCTAGAAGGTGAGCTGGTGTGGGGGGGACACAAAGTTCTCTCTTTTGGGTTTTCGCTTTTATAAGCGAAACGCGAAGCGAAGCAACGCGAAACGCGAACGCGAAGCGTTTTTGAGATTTATATCTCAAAAACGGTGCATCGTAGAGAAAAAATATTCTAATACTTTTTTTTCGAATTTTCAACCGTATGTGAACTATACGCTCCGGAAAAGTGAAAAGTCAAAGTAATAAAAACGTAAAAACCTCAGTGGTGGCAAGTGGCAGATTGATGCTGCTGAAAACATAAACGGTCTAGTACATGTACAGTCAACAGCAAATCAAAATCAGAAATTCAATCCTAATGAACGGAGTTCGCGTCAGAACTGTGTGGCGTCGCGTCGAAGTGATTCAAAAGTACCTATGTGATTGTAAATTATACCAAACATTTACTACTAGTACAGCTGCCATATATTCGTGATCAGTTTTGACTCCAAAAGTTATAAACTCAATTCGCATCAGAAATATGTTTTTTTTTTTTCAAAACTAGTAAACAATCATGAGCAATCAACCATTCAACCGTTTGACAGCACATCTACCACAAAACCATTCATAAAACTCTGCAGTGCATTCAACATGGCAACCGGTCACGCATAGACATGATTTATGATTTTGACGTCACACAAAAGTCTTGCCAAAAGTACTTGACAAACATTTAGATGTCTCTCTTTTCATATGCAGCTCTTGATTAGTTAAAAAGAAACATCGCTTTTTGACAAATCAAATCAAATCGTTTATTGCAATCCATAATGTACAATTACAGGTGGTAAATAAACAATAATAGAAACAATTATGGACCCTGTCGGGCACAGCAATTTTTTAAATAAGTAAGAGAGAGGAAGAGCGCTTTATTAATTTTCCTCGTTATAAAGTTACAATTATTTTCTATCCTATTTCCTATATATTTATATTTCCATTCATTTACTTATTCTATTTATTTTTTATATGCAGGTCTATCTATTTCTTCATTATTTATTTAATTATACATAGATAATATGTAATATTGCTCATTTCTTTACTCGCTTAAAAATTGATCATTATTAATGTAGTTTAATTATTAAGTAAGTATTATGTTATAATTTATTTTTGTTATTTTACTTCTTAAAATATGTCTGTTATTCTTAGTTATTATTGAATTTATCCATTAGATATTCTTGTACTGTGTAATAGCTTTTTTTAATTAAGTAATGTTTTAGTTTATTTAAAAATATACTGGTTTTATTTTGTTGTTTTATGTCTTCTGGTAATTATGTGTGTGTCGATATGATAGATATTTTGTACAACTATTATTCTATTCTATTTTTCTTTATGGCATTGTATAACTATTATATTTTCTATAGTAGAATAGGCCGTCTCCATGCTTCTCCTATCTCAATGTGTAATAAAGTGTCAGCGTCATTGTCATTTTGACGTATCCGTCTGACGTAAACTGCAAAAAGATTGTGGAATTTTGTAGGGTTATGCTTTGATGTAAATTATACGAAAACTGTTTTAATTATTACTGCTGCCTTATTTTAAAGGTAAACTAACTCAACAGTAACTTATTTCATACATAATTGTCTATCTATTTTTTTATAGTTAAGTAATAGGTGATATTTTATAATTCTTTTTCAGCAAGATTGAACGTTTGTAAGAATGCATAAAATACTTGAGTTTCAAGCTGTTGTGCTAGCTGCAGGGAGAGGCTCCCGATTGCCTGATGTTGGTGGTTCTGTCTCCAAGTGTCTCCTACCTGTGGGGCCTTACCCTGTGCTATGGTACTCATTGAACTTGCTCGAGAAAATCGGGTTTCAAGGTACGTTTTTGTTCTTATTTATTCAGGGGTGCTTTTTATTCTATTTTTTTTTTTAAACTATAATCAGTTAACATTTCAATATTTTAACAAAAATTAAAAGTTTTCAAATCCCCTATAATTTAAAACTTATTTTTTCAGAAACACTTGTGGTTGTACTGGATGAAGATAAGTCTAACATTTTGAATGCACTAGAAAAATGTCCTTTGAAAATTAAATATGAATTAATAGTAATCCCTTCGGATGAGGACTGGGGCACGGCAAACTCTCTGAAACATATTAGTAGCAGAGTGACCACTGACCTACTCGTGATCTCAGGAGATCTCATCACTAACATCAACCTCAATGAAGTCTTAAATGTTCATAGAAAGTATGATGCTGCCCTCACTACATTATTCTTTAACAATGGCCCAGAAGAATGGATTGAACTCCCAGGACCAAAAACTAAGGCTAAACCAGATAGAGATCTTGTTTGCATTGATAAAGAAACACAAAGACTTGTCTTTTTGGCCAGTGCCAGTGACTTTGAGGAAAATGTGACAATACCCAGAATGCTAGTGAAGAAGTTTGATGCAATAAGCATGTACAGCCGACTGTTAGATGCCCATGTGTATGTGATGAAGCAATGGGTGGTAAACTATCTGGTAGAATCTGACAAATTCACATCTATTAAAGGAGAACTGATACCACACATAGTGAAAAAGCAATTGTCAAAGCCTAAAAACACAGCAGAGAAAAAGGGCACTTCGGAGAAAAATATTGAAGTCATAAAAGATATATTTGATTTTGCAGTAGAGAATGGTTATGAGAGTAAAATAAGAGAAATGACAGCCTACAATGATCATAAACTAGGCAGTAAAGGTATCTTCTACAATGACTTGTTGAGATGCTATGCCCATATACCAAGTAAGAACACATTTGGCGTAAGAGTGAATACGCTTTCTTCTTTTTACCTATCAAATAATAAGGTGAGAAATTATTAATCATTTTATCCTTCCATTAACAATAGTATGGCCAAGTCTTATTCAGAACTAGATCATCTAAATCATAAGATAACCCATGCATGAAGCAAGATTATTAGGTACCTACTACAAAAATGATTCATTTCCATTAGGGGGCTTACAAGCCCAAAACGCAAAAAGTGCATGTTTTAGAAATAATAAAAGTATAATTGTGGTCGACTACAGTAAAAAAAATCAGAAAAATACATTATTAATAAATTAATACAATTTGATACGATAGAAAAAAAACATGAAGATATGTCTAAAAACTTTCTTTTTACAATAAAAACCATACTAATATACATACAATCATTATGATTTTTTTGTCAGATTATTCTACAAGCAACATACTAAAGCACTAGTGTTTTAATTTTTTTAGTTCAAACAATAGAATTTTTGTAAATAGATAATTGCTTCATATTTTGCAATAATTTACCAGCGTTGTCATCACGCTTCTCTTTCTTTTCTATGCAGTCCGAAAGTGACAGCGCTTTAGGTATATAGGCGCCTTAAAATGATTCACTATTCTGATGTAAGTAATGTAATCTTTATAATTGTAATACCAGCATATTTTCTTAATATTCTAGATATTGTCAAAGTGGGAAAAATTAACTGGAACTCCCATAATTGAAAGATTCCATCCTGACTGTGAAGTGAAGACCAAGCAAATTGATGAGTCTAGTACAGTTGGAGAAAAAAGCCTTGTCAATGAGAAGACTTCAATCAAAAATACATTCATTGGTGCCAATTGTACAGTCGAGAACAAAGTTAGATTGAGTAACTGTATTTTAATGAATAATGTGACTATCAAAGAAGGGTAAGCTATATATTTTGTGAAAAATTAAAATTGAGTTGAAAGTTAAATACAACACACAACACATACATACACATCGACACATTTATCGAGGGGAAGAACCTATTTAACTTTAGACACAACAATGGTGTTACTATTTATCTATAGTAAATAGATCACTCTTGCTTACACCATTGTTGTGTCTAGTTTAAAATTAGATGGCGCTAGTTGGCTGCTTAACATAAAAGATAAGTGAGGCTGTGTTCAGAAATGGTCCTAGTAGTTACACACCTAGCATGGACAAAACGCCTCACTCATGGTAAATAATTTTTGTGTCAATTACTAAACTTGCACGACTGTGGATAGCAGTAGAACTTTTCGGAACAAGTCATCTGGGGATTTACCGACCCCCATTTTCGCCAGTAAAATTCTATAATTTTACAATCTATGCGCAACCACACAATATAATATGATTAGCATTAGCTCTTTAAGGTGTCTATTGGCAGCTATAAACACTTTCCATGTGGAGGTACGAAAACTCGACCTGTTTAAAAAAACACATTAAAGATAAAAATGTATTGTTTTCAGTTGTGTTCTTCAAGACTGCGTTGTATACACGGGAGCGACGGTTGACACCGGATGCAACCTGCAGTACTGCCTCGTGGGACCGCACCACGTGGTCGCCCCGTCCACCTCGAGCAACCACCAACTACATGCTGAGACCACCGACAATATGATCACACTTGGCTGAAATTATCAACATAATGTACAAAGTAAAAGTTTTATTGTATAAAGTTCGCTTTTTATTTTTGGCAAAATGGACTACGACGTACGGCATTTCATACAAACTTTCAAGCCCTTGTTTTTCGAAATTAATGAACCGAATACGCATAATCGGGATACAAAGGTCTAAAAAGTTAGTACAGAACATTCTCGAAATGTCTTATTTAAAAAAAGATAACTGGAAATCTCTGATTCTATAGAAAATTTAAAATCGGTCTAATTTGGCTGTAACATTATTTTTCGTAAATGTACTTAACTATTTTTTAAGACCTTTATATCCTGCTTATGCGTACGAAGTTTCATTAAAATCGGTTCATTCATTTCGAAAAACAAGGGCTTGAAAGTTTGTATGAAATTCCGTAGGTCGTAAACGCTCATAAGATACTTGCACATGCGCATGGTAAGGGCGTGGTTAGATGTCAACGACTGACTATCTTGCTAATATACAAGAGGAAGAAAACGAGCGATTGACTAGTTAAGAAAGGTAAGTAATCAAATTGTTACGAGAGGATTTTACTGCCTGCTTCGATTAACTTAAAAATTCATACAAAGTCAAACAATGGAAAAGTATTAGGTAAACGATCTTTCAAAAAACAAACTGAAAAAATTATATTCCTTTGATTTAAAAACTTGACGCACAATTACTTACTTATCTAGGTAATAATAGACCGTGATCAAAATTTTCCAAAACTAGCTTTTATAGAAGGTGGAAGGACTTCGTAGGGGGAAGTACAAAACCTGCGCGGATGAAGTCGCAGGCAAAATGCTAAAATAATGTTTTTACACCAGCTCTGTATTACCTAGGCAAGCCTTGGATTAAACAGAACTTTCCCCCAACTTGTTCTTTTTTGAGTCTGTTCTTTTTCTACCTGTTTACCTACCGCAAATAAACTTTTTTTTTTTTAATTCTTTTAAATCGCCAGGCTTGACATAGACTAACTACCTAAATATCTTGCTGCTATGAATTATTTATAATACGCGCCATTAAACAATAATGAATATAAACCTTGGAAATGCTATGTTATCGTCGTGTTACATTCCCCCGATAGGGATTGCCTTGCTATGTCCGCGAATCCGAGTTACATATTGCTCATACCAAGACACTTGTATTTTAAATTATATGGAGTATACCCTTTCTACCCGCTGATGTACCCTACACTATTCGTATTGGGTATGGTAGGGTACAATCAGCTGGGTGTACGGCGGGAGTTCACTCTTGTTGAGTACATAATTAAACTACTTCGCGGAATACAAAATAATCCGGAAGTACTAGGTACAGCGGTTTAGTATTTGTGTACCAGACCGCTACGTGTGGAGGCGGCGGCGTCCACCACTTGCTGGTACCGCCAGCGAGGACCAACTTACTGGCGAAAACACCTTTAACCTGAGCAATACACATTATCAATAAAATTCACCTAGAAATTGACGTATTTACGTGTACTAGGAGTGAACTCGCAAGGGTACTATTATTTTTACTATGCTACCATTGATATATAAAATATATAAATGTATGCTACACATAAGTTGTGATAGGTTAGGCAAAATAATATGTTTTTGTATTGTATTTAAATGTGTAGTATTAAGTATTATAAGTTATATAATAGTAGTTCTGTGTTATTGTTATGTATAAGTAAGTATATATAATTGTTATGTTTAACTATAAATAATGTATAAGTTCCTTATTAGGGTAATTTAATATTTTAAGTATATAAATACCACACCATCGCATTAGGTTAATCCTATTAAGATAGTTGTAAGGTAATAATAAATAAATAAATGCTCAGACTAAATAAAAAACCAAGACAGAGGGCTGTCAACAGTAAAGTGAAGCCGATTTCGTAAACATGTGTGCACTTAGTGAGGTGTAGTTTGATTGTAAATGTGCGTGTTAATAGCGTGTATGCACAGAACATAGGTGTAGTTTTAGCATGCTTCACTCTATCGTTCTCAGCGCTCCGTCTTGGTTTTTTATTTGGTCTGAGATACCAAGATGCTAATTCAATTCAAGCTAAGGCAATGAAGGCATTAAGTTCGCCTTTGTACATTATAGTGTGCGAGAAGTTTTAAAAAAAAATGTGTCAAACTAAATGTATATACTTCATGTTGCATATAGACAGAAACCAATATACCTAAGTACCTACCATACATTCATTGGCAAATAGCGATTTGGTAGCCAACAACGTCTCGTGTGCTAGAAATCACTTAGGTTCTCGGTTCTCCACGCTAGAGATCTCAATTTGG
The DNA here is from genome assembly GCA_963669345.1 of Gortyna flavago. Taxonomy (NCBI): domain Eukaryota; kingdom Metazoa; phylum Arthropoda; class Insecta; order Lepidoptera; family Noctuidae; genus Gortyna; species Gortyna flavago. The sequence goes on from OY770131.1 coordinate 8,760,245, forward strand.
GCAAAAACTCTTAGGTATCCTTTAAAATAAATAAGTAGTTTTTTTATTTGTTTAAAATTATATATTTCTTGAACGCGTAAGTATGTGGACACCTAGTACCCAAAACTCTTAAGCTGTATACCTACCCAGCAGCTATGTGAGAAACAGAACCTACCTTTTTTCATGCCCTGCACAAAAATAGCGTAACAAACTTTTAATCACATTAGAAGGAATTTTCTTATCCGTTGCTTCATATGTTTGAAACATTCCTCTGCTCGACTTCGGAAATAACGCAATTAATGTTTTTAACCTGTCAACATGAAAGACATTGTAGTGTGTTACGCAATTCCCCTCTGGTTTAACCCTTCACGTAAATCTACGCGAGACACAATGGCTTTTTAATTGTGTCTGTAATTACGACATTCAATCGGTTAATCCACACGGATTTGCTGAAATTAGGATTCAAGTCCGCAGGGTTTCGTCCGTCGCCAATAGAAGTCTTGAGTCATGTGCTAGATACGCCGAAAAATTGCTCGTAGCAACAGTTTTTCTCTCGTCTACTCAGCGCTAACTTTCAGCACACGACCACTTTTCTTATTCAATGCCACTAGGTAAGTAGGTAGGTAAGTATATCAAGAAACGCGATAAAGCTTGGTCTTTTTTTAAATTACTCACACCCAAGTCCGTGCTCTGTTCGTTGCCTGCTATTCTGTTCGATAATTAATTACATAAAACGTGATTAACAAGTCACTAGTTACAATGATCAGCGGCCGGAAAATGCCGAAGTGTGACAAGAAATACCTAAGTACGTTAATCTACATAACCGTGTTACCTAACTAATTAATTTAAATTTTCGCGTCGGGGCGTCGCCGACTAGCGGTACCTAACGATAACGAACTGCTGAGGAACGTACCTATAGACCTGAATAGAGTGTGATTAGTATCCCACCCCGTCATGGGGTTGGTTGTTCCATCGTTGCACAATTGCTACTGTAAGTATCTAGGTACCTACTGATGCAGTAATTGACAATAAAACAGCATTTTGGTTGCATGAAATATTATGACTAATATTATTTTCGGGGTGGTGATTTTAGATCTAGTCAGAATTTTTGTAACAGCTTAAGTTTTTGAGATATAATGAAAACGTAATTTTCAAGAAAAATAGTAGGTAAGTACTTACATTGTTCACCAAGGGAGCAAAGTAGTACCTATATTTTTACCGGGTGCAAAGTTGACCCCCGAGCCGTAGACGAGCGTGGCAAACACCCAGGTACCTAAAGATTGTACTACTTTTTTCTCATGGTAAATATTTTTTGTCATATAGCGGAAAATTAAATTTTAAACATTTCAGGCAATAAACGCCATTAATGCGGATCATATTTTATACTTCAATAAACCAGGAATAGGTATGAACAATAAACAAAGTCATCATCTTCAGAAAAGAATGAAAGCAATTCTGTCTGTTACGATAGTAGGTACCTACCTACACTATTCTTGTTAAGATTTCTTTGCTTTAATCAAGAAGTTAAAATCTCCGAAACTTTTTTAGAAAGGCCAAGTTCTCTGACCAATGCGCTGAGCTCTTCCTGATTGAAGGCCCAAGTCTCAGAAGAAATATCTGGATTAAAATCAGTTGGCCCACTTTCATCACTTGATAAAGATTGTTTTTTAAATCGTGATCATTTTGTGTAGATGAAGATGCTTGTGGTACTGACTGACGCATCGCCGGAGTACAGGACTGATCGAGTAACAGATATAACAAGTTAGGTTAAAACCGTTTGGAACGATTTCTTTTGTTAATCCCGTTTTTATCAACCACGCAGAAATAACAATGATCCTGATGATTTGAAGGTTCCCGTCAGATCATTGGCGTTTGGTCCTTAATTATGCGGTTTTCAGTTATTTTAAATAAACCTTGCATATAAGCATAACAAATCTTTGGATTACGTGTCAGGCAAGGATTCCGTTAGTGATGAGACCGATTTTTAATAAAATAATATATGGTTAACGTTGACCTGACCTCTCGTAATAACCAGTAATCATCGACACTTTTTTCCTCGAACAGTTTTCTAATGGTTGCACAAATGAAGTGCCATTCGAATACCAGCTCGTAAATACGAGGTTAGCCGAAAAACATTAATAGGTGCATAGATATTTCAAAAACTGGATTCCTCGTGATGCTTAGAAACTTTTGAAATTGATTATTATGTAGGTACCTACCTATACCTATCTATATAACTACACCGTGTATAGCAGTACGTAATTAATTGATTTGTAAAACAAACAAAATTTACAGAAAATTACATCAGCTGGTGAGTATAATATAGGGAGATGTTTGTTTGTACCAACGAATTGTATCTACCCACAATCAAACGTAGATACATTATAGGTACGTTACATATTGCAGTATTAACAAATCCTGCATGATTTTGTTTGTCATCAAACCTTGAAGTTCCTATTCAACCTCATTTTTTTTTTCAAGTGACCATGGCTACCATCAAAAAATGCCATCTGACGAAATACGATTCATAATTTAAAAATTTCATATATAGAAATTTCTGGTTAGGCCAAGTATTAAAAATGAGGTTGAATATGAACTTCAAGAAGGATTGATGACAAACCAAATATCGTGCAGGATTTGTTAATACTGCAATATGTACGTTGCTATGGCTCTTGTGCTGGTACCTATTGCACTGGCCAAGTGCAGTAGGTACCAGCTTAAGGACTTAAGGACCCCTGGAACCCGCGTGGCTAGCAAAATTTACTGAAATGTGTCCAGTTGCTGACCAATTTGAGATAGCACAAAGTTAACACTTTGACTTCTAAACGATCTAGTAACAAATTCACTGAAATACAACTCGCACTGCAAACAAGACAGCTCTTCCAATCTTATTTAACAGCAGGTATCAATTTCATGCATCTTATTATCGTCTAGATAAATCAAAGAGCCAAATAGAACCCTAATTGTAGGCAGGTGCCATAATCGTAGCACCCATTGATGTTAACTTATGTAACTGTTCCTGCGCATCTGTCTCTACAGACTTGAGGTAAAAGACCTGGTTTGAAGATACCTGCCCATAAACTATAGAATCTAAGTCATTATAATGCGGTATGGTTATTGGCCATATAAATTTAAAAAAATATTATCACCTATCCTTGTCGTTTTTATGACTGTGGAGTGAGAGGCCATTAGACAATAACACCATTTTATTCAATAGATGAAAAGACGAATGGATAAAGGGGTTAACTTTAAGCGACGTTAGTAGGTAGGTACTATTAGTTATTCTGTGGTGATATCAAAGTTGTTTATTAATAAATAAATAACTTAAAAAAAGTAAAAACTTTTATAAATTTACATATTTACTTTAAGAGTGTGGATTATGTGTGTGCCTTTGACATAAATCAGTAATAAGCGTAAGCGCACCATTACCTTTATACCACAACACCGCCAGAACCATTAGGTAAGTATTTGATGAATTTGATCACGCGCACGCAACAACTTTAGCGCCTAAATGAACCGTTTTGGGCTGTCCGCACCTACGTATCTAATTGTTTTAAATAACCTTATTTATGTACCTACCTAGGTACATAAATAATTAGCATCATCATAAGTAGGTAAGCATCTCATGTAATAGCAAGCATTATGATCTTTTAACAGCAAATTGGACATAACTATAATTACCACTATACTAATATTCAGTAAGTAGGGTAATTACGACAACGCATTTCGAAGTAATTGTTAGGTATGTTTTAATATGAGACTTGAAAATAAAAACAAGAGAAAGTTAAATTGATAGGTAGGTAACAATTGCTATTTACTGCAGATAAATAGGTAAGTAGGTACCTACTGTAATTACCTCTAAGAGAAAATGTTCTTTACTAACTTTTTAGACTTTTGTATCCTGCTTATGCGTATGAAGTTTCATTAAAATCGGTTCATTCATTTCGAAAAACAAGGGCTTGAAAGTTTGTATGAAATGCCGTACGTAAAATGAGATATGCAGAGGTACATAAATAATTATAAATACAAAATTAATAACCAATTTCCGATTACATTATTTGATACTAGCTTCTGCCCGCGACTTCGTCCGCGTGAAATTTCACCCTACCCCCATTCACCCTATTAGGGGTGGAATTTCGAAAAACCCTACTAAATACTCTTCACAAAGAACACACCCTCCAAATTTCATGTCTCTAGGACCAGCGGTTTAGGCTGTGCGTTGATATTAGGTATATCAGTCAGTCAGGACTTTGAATTTTATATATATGTGTAGATGAACATCTGTAATACCTACCAGTATCATAATACTTGCATTACTTCATACATGCACGTAAATTATGAATTCAATTCGTGTATTAATATTTTATTGAGACAGTAACAGGCAATATAAAAAGAGCGTGATTTGAGAACAGTGACCTAACCAAAATTTTGCAATTTTTAACTGCAGACTGGCGCCATTTATCAGATTGTTGCAACAAATTATTGGACATTGCGTGCAAACAGGTTGGGTTAGCTAGACAGATAATAGCTGTAGCAATATGTAGGAGGTACGTCTTATATTATATAACAAACACTGGCATTTATAGCAAAAATACTGGAAGTGTTAAACCTACTGCATCGCGTGCGTCCGCGCAGATTGGCGAATGAATCTCTTGTCTTTTTTGCATAATAATAATTACGTCTGCACACGTATTGCAGAATAGAGAGAGACTGCGCAGAGAGGACTTGTCTGGTCTAGCTTTACGAAATCTATCTGAAACATACTGGTACTTAGCATCTTGCGAAAAATACTTATGTGGTAACGGTCAGGAGGCTGAGTAGGTATATAACTATTTAGGAAACTTAGGTAAATCCTGAATTTGTAGGACATAGATAGTATAATCGGCCTTTAAGTTTTCCACTGCTGGGACACAGGCCTGCTCTCTATGAGAGGGACTGCGCCATAATCCACCACGCTGGCTCAGTGCGGGTTGGTAGATGTCATTTAGCTTCGTATTTTTGGTTCTAGGACATGTCGGTTTTGAGAACAGTGGTGATGAAATAATTTACACAAAGTAAAGCCCCTGTCTGGGTTCGAACCTACAACTCGTAAGTCGCGGCCGTTACCACTGGGCCACCACTATAGGACTCAGAAATCATCATCTGCCTAGCCTTTTCCCAACTATGTTGGGGTCGGCTTCCAGTCTAACCGGATGCAGCTAAATACCAGTATTTTACATGGAGCGACTGCCTATCTGAACTCCACAACCCAGTTACTGGGTAATACGATACCCCTTGGTAAGACTGGTTGTCAGGCTTTCGGGCTTCTGACTACCCGTAACGACTGTCAAAGATCCACGAATGGCAGCCGGGACCAACGGCTTAACGTGCTTTCCGAGGCACGGAGGGGTCTCGATATGTAAAGATGGTCTGTGGTAGCTTAACCTGATCGATCGACCTGTGCGGCTGTTATTATTTAGCCACGGGCCCCTCAGAAATAACGCATCAAATAGTTAGTTTCTGCTACGCCAGCTGAATAATTTTCCCACTTCTTGTATAATCAACGTAGAGCTTTTGTCATTGTCCAGCTAGGCTAGATTATCGCACGCTTGGCTTTTAATTCAATTTAAAATATGTCATTTAGGTAAACAGGTCATTATCATTCATACCTACTTACCTAATTAGTAAATAAAATCATAAGTGTTTAATTAGCAAGTTGGAATGGAGTAGTAACATCTATCTAAAAGGAATTTAAACGAACGAACACGAAAGAACATATTTAAGGCGGAGGTTTCTTGAAAATGGTCAAAAAGTTGGTTTTTAAACCGTAAATAATTTTGACCAAAAAAATTTTTTCATATTTTCAAGTCTTATTTTGAAACAGTGATGGAACTCAAATCACAATTAAACGTACATTAATGCATCAAAAAATCTTCAAATACACCTCTGACATTTCTTTAAAAGCAGTTTATCCCTTCATTAACAATTTTAATTATAATAAAAAATATACCATTAAATTGCTAATGCCAAACTGCTTTTAGTGATGGATTATTTATTATTAAGGCACTGACTGCCAACGCGGTCACCGGTGACCGCAAACAATGGATTTTCTATTGTGTCTGTTGCCTGGCAGTCAACGTGTTAAGTAGTTTGTAAATAGATGATTGTTTCATATTTTGCAATAAATTACCAGCGTTGTGTCATAGCGCTTCTCTTTCTTTTCTATGCAGTCCGATAGTGACTGCGCTTTAGGTCATGTAGTTGCCTTAATATAGGTACCTACTATGCGATATACCACCTACCGCACACAATAAAAACAGTGTAGTCGTGTTTTTGTTTGTGTGTCTGTGTGTGTGCAGTGTAGTTGACGAAATTGTGGAGTTCTCCCCCCAACACTTTCATTCATCATCATCATCCACAACCCAACTTCACCTAGGTACTCCTGGGCATAGGCCTCTATCTTCTTGTGCCAATCCCCACGTTCCTGTGCTAACCTCGTCCGTGTTTTACACTTTAATTAGTTAAGTATCATCAATAGTTACAGTTTAACCTATATTTTCCTCAGGAATGTCCCATATATTTTGATGGCAAAATTTACTAGCGCATGTCGGGACAATTACCAACAAAATAACAATAAGTACGTACGTCACAGAAGAATCACGTCAGGTTAACTTTGCGGTAACGCATATAATTACACACGCTATGCCTAATAAATAAGGAAGAATTATAGATTTTGTAACACACAAACTAAATACCTCTATATTCTCTCTCATCTTTTAACTACTTAAACCTTTATAGTACTTAGTTAAAAGTTGAAAAGATTGTTAACAAGTTAATTTAAAATTACATTAAGAACATCATCTCATCACCTTTTCATTTAACGAAAATGATGTTCCTAATTATCGTAATTAACTGCCCAAAACGTTACAACGATCTCATTTCTCTAAAGCCACTGTGTCAAGGCTAAGAAGGCTTTATCGTTCATCATTTTTTATCCGCTCTGGTTACCCTACTTTATGGGTAAATACAACAAAATATTGTCCAAATTCTAGTTGCTTTTAAACATTCTCTACGCTGCTACAAAAAAAATACGATGCATTTCCTATTTTCTTTTTAAGTTAGGTATTTAGTTACAGTTTAGTATACGATTTTATTTTCGCTGATTTTGCTACGGATTAAGGGTAGAACATTTATGATGTTTTACAGTGAGTAAATAAAAAGAGTGCAGGAAACAAAATGGGGCAACATTTTTCTTGTCGATCCAAATCGGACGCTTGATAACAGAAGAACGGTACCCAACCATCAACTTTTTACAGCTTTATTCGCTTATCTACATTAAATATTCCTATATTATCATGACATGCTAAATCTCATTCCTGTAGACGCTAGCAACAAAACAACAAGAAGCATCAGTAAACTTATAATTTCCATTTAGAAAAGCTCTACGCCATAGATAGTATGCGCACCTACATCATAAACCAAGCTGCATGAAATCTAAACATTTGCACAGACTTTCATATTCATAGCCATTTCACCTGTCTCCCTGACCATCGGCATCGATCCACTTAAGCGTTAACTATTACAAAGCAGCACTAGAGATCGCTATCAAACAACTTCACGATCTTGATATTATCTAGACATCCATCAACAAAATAAATTACAACATGTACGGTCAACTGTACGTAAACTGTTGAACTCCGAAAACCGCCCTTAAAGCAACGAAATAAAGGCTGTGTTACCATCGACGAACGAATGTTTTGGCCTGAAATGACTTCTCGCTGTTCGTCAGGTTGCACACTAGGTACAATGAAAGTGGTGCGGCGGCGGGCGTCTGCAGCCGGTCTGCCTGTCTGCCTGCGCTCGCTAGCCAGTCCACGAAGCACTTTCCCGAACCGCGCACGCGCGTACGTTCGCCTGTATTACAACACTCGGAAACGCTCCGAAATTACGTGATTCCATTTAAAGCCATTCCCATTCAAAGTGTATAAACTACAAGTAAATTCGACTGATTGTTATATAAAACTATTAAGTAACGGGCTTTTGTCAGTCTCAACCCGGGGTTGTTTATGTGAGCCTCGTGTGTCGCACACGACAGTTTCAGCGGTGAAAGAAACAGCTGAGAAAAGCGGGAAATCTGGGAGCGAGCGGCAAACAAACTAATTGCAGGATCTTGGGTGAGTGAGAAAATCTACGTAATTATTTATCGTAGCTGTTATGAAATACGTATGGTTTTATGAAGTAAATAATAGCTTCACTGTTCAGTAATTACACATATTCATTATTCCGCGTATGTGTACCGCGCACCTAAACGTGAAATATGTAACGAGTTCTCGATGTTACAGTCATAAATTATTCGTTGCAAAATAAACTAAAAAAACCAAAGTAGGTACTTTTTGTGTGTACAAAGAAATAAATTAAAAAATAATTAACTTGCTAACAACACAAATAAGTTACAAACAACTGACAACTATTTACTTAATTAGAACAGTATAGCAACCTATTAAAACTTTCATGGAAATAACACTTTTCCGACCTGAAGTTATTAATTCACACATTATACTATGGGCACATTTTAGCAAATAGGTACCTACTTTATGAAATGTTATGAAGATATAAATCTTCACTTACCTAGACCTTATTTATAATTTAACCGACCAAACCAAAACCCAGAATGTTTCTAAAAATAATCCTCGTTATTCTCTGCCACGATTTTAATTAAATATTAAGAAAAAAACCGTATGTTCTTCAAATTACATTTTGGTAGTAACAGTAGGAAGCAGTTCTCAGCGCGATGCACGATGTGACGAAAACGAAACCAGATTACGAATCCAATGTCAGAATAATAATACACAATACCGAAGTCCGCGGCGGCGCCTGCGACGTTATGTCAAGAGATACTTGCAGGCCTATAATTCCGAGGAACTGTTTCCGAGTTCGTAACCAATACCTACAGCGAATCATGAAAAAACCATCTACGCCTGAATGCAAACCGTAATCAATTTCCAAGTTCCTACGTAATCACTCAAAACTATCATTACGTTAACTGGCTATTCTTCATTTATCGGCCTCATTGCGAAAGACTGTTCACGGTTTATCATGCGAACTTCTTATCATTACTTTGAACATGTTTTTAACAAAACAAAAGTCGCCTGTTTTTTATTATCGTTTATTTCAAAATAAAACTAAGTACACTACTCAACAAAGTCTAGAAAACTTGCCAACTATATAGACTTATTTAAAAAAACTCTTAAGAAAAAGTACTTGCTACAAAAAATTGTTAATGTTGGTTGAATCTGCAAGAAATAATTGTTCGAAATATAAAAAAATTAAAACCTAAAACCAAAAGCATTTTAGAGTAAGCGTACGGGCGCGGCGTTTTGAAACGTACGTTTAGACAGTCCATAACCGGTGTTTTTTATTGTGAAAATCATTTTCGCTGCTTTCTTGTAACTTTTGTGACTCTGGAGCATTATGTCACGTCGTCAATAAACGCGAAAAGAGATGCTTAAGGCAGTGAGTACTTTTGCTGGAGGCAGGGCAGTCAACGTTAAGCATAATTTAGAAGGTTTGTTGTACTTTTAGGATCAAAGAGCAAAAACATTTCGTACTTTTTAACCGACTTCCAAAAAGGAGGAGGTTATATGTTCGACTTTATGTATGTTTTTTTTTTTTGTATGTTCACCGATTTCTCCGTCATTTGCTGATCGATTTCGAAAATTATTTTTTTGTTTGAAAGGGTATTATACTCCCAAGATGGTCCCATTGTCAGCAAGTTGGAATCTGATGAGAGGATCCCATGGAAATCGAGGGAAACCCTCAAATTTAATTGGCAAACCTATAGCGATTTGGATATTTTTTAGAGTAACTTGAGCATTTGCTCTCGGAAATCATCATTTGGTAAAGTGGAGCTGATGATGAAGACTACAGACGGCCATCGGAACTAATCAATGATAAATATTTCACGGGTTGCGATTCGATTACTTTAATATGGTTGCTAAGCAATTTATGCTCGTCACAATGCGTGTGGTGGTGGAGTGGAGTTCTCCAGGTTCTTACCAGGAGACCTCCTCAACAATTAACGTCCCAGCATCGGGAAAAGCAATATTTTGTAAAAGGTGATGAGCAATTGACGTTAGGCTATTGTAACTTAGATAAATTACAAACTCTCTCACTAAAACTTCCAAAAAAAACTACAAAGTGATAAATAACTTTTATTTCGGAAGTCGGTATCAATAAACGAAAATGCAGAACCAACGACACCGACTTCCGAAATTAAAGTTATTTATCACTTTGTAGTTTTTTTTTTGGAAGTCGGTTGTTTTTTTTTTGTAAAAAAGTTTTTTTAATAAGATTATTCAGCTAGCTCAATAATTTATTACCTACAAATTCACATAATAAAACATTTGAGTAACACATTAATAAAAAAAAACAAATAAGCAAAACATTATGCACGGTCTTAATTGGAAGCTGCTTGAATTTATGAAAATAAAATGCAAGTAGAAGGTAAACACAAATAAAACAAGTTTAATGACCGCGTCTACTGACGTCCGACTTACCGTAATACCTACTGGTATACGTAGATGTTGTTGCATTATAAAGTTCAAGATGTTGATAAACAATTATTTGATTAGAACCGCAAGCCTAAAGGGCAAACAGAGCACTGAACGGATTCTCAACGGAAAATCATCAATCAACAAATTAGGAAAAATTGGAGAAGAAACGCGCACAAACAGTTGCACTGGGAGCGAAGCTTGCTCTTAGAGAGAAAGAGAGAGAGATTGTAAATATCTTCATTTTCATGAGTACTACACTCCCTTGAAGTATGTCCCTCCAGTCCAGTCGCGTAGCCAGAACTAAAGGAGCCCTGCATACCTACCACGAGCTCTTAACGCGATCCACTTTAGGACCTAAACTGAACTGTTCTGCTAATTCGTACCATGACGTCATTTAACGATTCAATTTAGGCCGTGCCATCTGGATACCTACCACGAGCTCTTAACGCTCATTCACTTTCAACGATCCAAATGCCGCTGAGTGTATTGGACGTCATGGTACGACTGTGAACGATGCAGTTTAAGAACCTAAACTGAAATGTCTTGCTTTTGAATCGTTTTTAAATAGTTCATGGTAGGCCTCCCGTATCAAAAAAATAAATTGGGGGCCATTTTTACCCGATTAATAAGGAGAGTATTGCTTTTTTTAAATAAATAAAATAACATTCTGACTGAGAAGTTTAAGCTGTCATTATGATCCTACTAAGAGAATGCAATTGGTGCATCCTGACTCCTAGAGGATAAATTCATGTTTTGAGTAATATTACAAAATTAATACAAGAGCTTGAGAATTAGACTACGCCAGTAACATGAAACCTTTGTAAGCCATAAAAAAATTACGTTATTTTTTTATATTTTCATTAGGTACTCATTAATTCCGGGCATTTTAACAATAAGAATTTGAGATTGTAAATCAATAAATAAATTGTGGATAACATTTTAAGAATTTTCGTTCGGAGGTCCCTGAAGAACGGGGTGTCTGTATCACTAATATGACTCATACGGCGGTCGCTGCGCCCCAGTCCCTCATTTAACCTAGCACCTGCACTATAAAAATCACCATTTTCCAAACACAAACGATGAACGTTCATCGCGTAAAAGTGTCATCTCATAGAATGGAACAGCTGAGAATACTTGCTAAATCGCCACATTCGCCACGCTTGGCAGGGGACCATACGATGGAATCGTTGCACAAGTGGATGTTGCCCATCTCCCTTGTTAAAATCTCTCAGACTTCCTTACAACACTCACTGAAAGAATTATTCTACTCCTCTTAACTTAGCACCAAGACATAGGTACCTCTATATGCTTTGTAGTTGTTGTCATTACTTAATCCGCATCATTTTCTTATAACTTAAGTACGAATATAAACATAAAAATAACTTTTGTATGCAGTAAGTATCTACCATTCCTATCAAGATCTGAAATTAAATGAGCAATCGCTATTTTAATTTCAGATACGACGGTGATACTTCACAGATCGTTCAATGATATACCTGCTCACTACTTCCTCATTAAAATCAATACCTATCACTTGTTCAACGAGAAGGTAGAGCCTTTATCAACCACGATTAATACGGTGACAATCTCGCAACAGGTTGTTAAGGATTAGCATCCAGATGTGCATGATTGCACTTAATTGAATAAATCAATAGATCTTTATCACGGTCGGCAGTTACTCAATATTTGTTGTCGTGAAGACTTGGTGGCGTGTGCTGCGCACGCCAAGCACGTGCGTTACATACATTAAGCAAGTAGCCGTCGATACCGGCGGGCCCGCAGTGGCCTGCCGCTTGCAAAACGCATCGCTTTCTAATCACTAGAACCTTCGAAAATACAGAAAATGCTATAATTAAAACACATCCTAGTACACTTGGTAGGCGCTAAGCATGTGATTTAATCAATGCGTCATTTCACACGCGATCGATGCATTCGTTACGTGAGCCGCTCCACAAACGTCTTCATTGCATTTTCCACAAATTTTCTCATCGTCCATTCATTCACAGCTGAATGACAGGAAACTACACAGTTTGTTATTTATTAAAGTTCTCAGTCAATAATTGGAAGATACAACCGTCGAACTGTCATTAGAAAGCTGTGAACATAATTGATTACACTTAGTGCTTATTAACACATAATTTCCTGAGTTTCTTTAATTTTTAAAGCCGGCTAACTTGTTATACGAACTGCGTTATGATAAACTCTAGTCCTCAAATGAGAAGACTAAATAATTAATGCTAAATCATGCTAATCAATGCTCTATGATACCTTAAATTTTTGGTCCAAGCTCTAGAAATTCAGTAATCTCTGTTTTCCGCATATTATGAAATTGATATGTCTGCTGATCCAAATCAATTCATGCTAATAATAAATTAGAAGGAAGCGGTAGTGCACTCGTAGAGTTTCAGGATTAACTTTTCATAATGATAATATCATATCTAGTATTAAAATGATAGATGGGTTGTTGTATTATACCTTAACTGTTTGTTACCGGGGCGAAATTATTTTTAGTCTACTTCTTGCGATGTAATGTAGTTTTAATAACATTTTAATGCGTGATTCTGTCAATAGATCCCCAGGAAGAGCTGGTGAAGTGTGACAGTTCATAGTAAATTACACAACGGTAACGTTTGATACGGCAGCAGGCTGTGCAGTGCAGTAGGTGAATATGTAAAATTAGTTGCACAACGGTTGCAGAACATTACGTCCCTGCGTTTTAATGCTCCGCTTCTGTATTACGGCATTAGATGAACACAACCGTGTAAGATAAAACAGGGTTACTCGGTTCGATTACAAACTGTCTTTCACAACAATTGGCATAGAAAAAGGACACAAGGCGACAAAGGCAAATCTCACAAGTGCATCCACAGAGAGTTCAGCTAGACAGTCTTGAAATAAATACAGGAAAATATAAACTCATAGGTACCAGTTCCGATACACTTATTTCCACAAATGTCGAAGCTAAGACTGCAAATATTTTCAAACACCCGTAACATTACACAAAGAGAAACTTCCCTTTGTGTCAATATAAAATGATAAACGACTTCTAGTTTATATGTAAACTGAATCAATCAACACCCATCGTATCGTTTGTAATGTAAAACCAAACGTGATAGGACTAATGAGTGTTTACCCTTCCTCTATGACGTGTCCATCGATTTCCACACAATATAAACTCGATCAGAGACAAAGTACCTAATAAGGTTGCTATCTGTTCTACCTTAATCAGAAAAATGTATTGTCTGTTCAGGAGGCCTACCATGAACTATTTAAAAACGATTCAAAAGCAAGACATTTCAGTTTAGGTTCTTAAACTGCATCGCTCACAGTCGTACCATGACGTCCAATACGCTCAGCGGCATTTGGATCGTTAAAAGTGAATGAAAGATCGCAATTCGTTGCTGAACCGCGTTTGAAACGTTTCTGGTGAAAAAGAGACAACGCTATTATTATCAAATAAGTTTGTTTCGCGCACATTTTAGTGTTAGACACGTTCACAAGCAAGTAACATTTTATTTGTTCATAACTCAATATCATTACTATATAGTAAAACAGACACTCAAAGATTAATACGGTAACTATTGTTAAAATAATTCTTAGTCAAAGTAGATATTTATTTACCTTTTGCTATTTATTATACGAAAACAATATTTTTATTTCGACCTAATAAAACAATGTTTCTGTTTCGAACGAACCAGAGTGTAGTTTTGATTTCAAGGAATGTCGAAAGTATTAAACATTGTATAATTTGTATATGTACTGAAACTAAATAATTCTTTCGAGAAGTCTATATATAAATCTATTAAGAAAGTGAATAAATGTACAACTTGCCTCGAGATTATGACAATAATTTGCAAGTGCTTTTTTTGTTTCATTCTAGTCGAAAATGGACATCTGTTAAAGAAAAACAAATGCGGTTTAAGGCATGTAAAATAGGTATTTTACACTTTAAAAGAAAGATTAAAGTACACTTACATTGGTTTTTTGTAAAATTTCACTAAAAAACTTTATTTTCGTCAATAATTCACCAAATGTTTCAGTTTATGTTAGAGAAATAGTAACTTTTATTGAATCGCTTATTTTGACAGTTAGCGTTTCAGTTGAGCTTTAAAGACGTCATGGCACCAAATACAGTACAAAATGAAATGAATGAAACCAAAACTTGCGACTCAGTTTGGGATAATCGCTGTCAGATGGCACGGCCTAAATTGAATCGTTAAACTGACGTCTTGGTACGAATTAGAAGAACAATTCAGTTTAGGTCCTAAAGTGGATCGCGTTAAGAGCTCGTGGTAGGTATGCAGTTCACAGAAAGTGTAGCTTGGGTATTGTTGGCGATATTTTGGCGTATTTCCCTATCAGCTAGATACATGTTTCTTGTTTCCACGCATTACTAAAGTCCAAATAGTTTTCCAAAGAATGTCAACAAAATGTAATGCAGATCTAACTATTTGCATTTGCATTCAATAAATATTGTGATTCAATTCATTCGCTTTCATTCTTGGTCAAATGTCTCTACCGAATTTGCTCAGCGTGAATCGTGTTTGATTCATAGATCGTTTAATTCAATTTGTCAAAACACATATGGACAGTGGTGATCGTAAAATGTTGAGGACAATAAATTGTGAAATGAAACACATACATTTTTTTTGTTTCCAATATACGAGTATCTAATCACAAATGGTTGATTGAACCATGCCAATGCAATCAAGCCATTTTCATTAAAATTTACTTATAGATTAAGTTAGAATAAGGTTTCAAGGATTGACTTTTACAAGAATGTCGTTTACCTACATATGAGTGTATTGCCTTGGCTCAGATTGACCTGGCCAATGGCCATTAATCTGCTACGTTTTTAATATACGCAGATATGGGCAGGTGCCATTGGTATTGCAGTAATCGCGACACACCGATCGTTGCGTGATAGAAACAATATCACATTATAGTTTTACTATCCGCTCAACAATCGAATGCCGACTGCCTTTTATATAACTACGCTAATTATAACTTTACAGTTAATTTTACGATTATCAACAACGCCTTTTGGGACCAATGATTCAGATAATTATTTTTAAAATCATGTAATTGATAATCAATTTGATAGATTATAGATAAAATACATGGATCTCAAGTAATTTCAAGTTTATAACAAAAGTGCAAAAGCAGAAAATTATTGGAGCGAGGCTGTTTTGTCTATAAAATTTAGCTGTAATCTTCCCTGTGTCACGTTCTTTGCATTAGCCGACACCATAACAAAAGTAACACGATGTTTATTGTGGCTTGCACGATTGGACATAGATTTGCACCCAGAAGGTAGGTACACCAGTGTTATTACTTGTATAAGGTTCGTGCCTCCTGCACTATGCACTGTACACCTGTAAAGGTACGATCTCGTAGCCGACCACAGACAGCAGCAGCAGACGACGTGACGTTGCAACATGACGTAGCGACACGTCGGAAAAACTCATTTTTTGAGAAAGATTAAACATGCTGTCGCTCCAGCGTCGGTGGCACTACTGATCTGCGGTCGGGCGATACGAAGTCTGCGGTCGTGCGACGTGTAGTCAGGCGACGCGTCGCTAGCTGCGGAAGGTATTCCATAGAAATACATACAAACCAGTAGTGTCGTAGCGACACGTCGTCTGCTGCTGCTGTCAGCGGTCGGCTACGAAGTCGTACCTTAAGACTTATTATAAACTAGCTTCTGCCCGCGACTTCGTCCGCGTGAAATTTCACCCTCCCCCATTCACCCTCCTATGAGTGGAATTTCGAAAAACCCTTTCTTAGTGGATATCTATATACACTTCACAAAGAACACACTCTCCAAATTAATGTCTCTGTGACCAGCGGTTTAGGCTGTGCATTGATATAATCAGTCAGACAGGATCACAGGACTTTGAATTTTATATTAGATTATAAAAGTAAACCTAAGTACCTACCTAATAAAAAAAAATCCAATAACAGAAAATAAAATACCTACCTACCTAAATAAACCTATTTCTGATGAAAACTAATCTAAACTCAATAAATAAGCAAAATCCCTAAAAACTAATATCTATACGAATGACTAATCCTACCTAACAGTTTTTTTAAATAACCTACGGTCACTACGTACACTATCAAATATACTACCCATACTTTACAATTAAAATCTATACCTACGACTTATAAAAATAAACCTAAATAACTCTACCTTAAAGTGTACTTAGTACAAACTAAAAGGATTAAAAAGGTCGCACAGAAAAGCACGGCTTAGAATTGCAAGTAGCAGTTAAAACATACAATTTATAGAATGCTAATAAGAACGAACGCTCGCCACTCGACACGTCCGTTCAAATCAAAGTTCAAAAAATGTATGATGCGCGCGCTCAGACTCCGGTGCAAGCCAAATTCAACCTTCAGCACTACATTTACAGTGCGGGTGACGTAACCTACGACAAACTTATTATTTGCGGTTGGTTCAGTAATCGGGTCTAGGGATCGAACCGCAAAATTAAGTTTGTTTTTTATTGTATATACTTTTCCGGGATAAAAAGTATACAGTGTGCTGCCCAGGATATTAAAGAATAATTATACCAAGTTTCATCGTAATCGGACCGGTACTTTTTGCGTGATGCCTGAACAAACAGACAGACAGACAAAAAAATTTTTAATCACTTTTTTGGGTTTGGTGTCGGTCTAGTAACACCCCCTGCCATTTATTTTTTTGATATTTTCAATGTACAGAATTTTCACTTCTACAGATTTATTATAAGTTTAGACAACAAAAGAAATTCAAATAAACTATTTAAAGACTATAAGTCGCGCTGATAAGCAATTATTGTCTGTCAATAAGGTCGAACGCTCTGAACGCATCAACAGCCAAATATTGAATGAAGCTCGCGCTTTTTTTTTTTTTTTCCTAATGGCATCTCGTAGTTGACCTTGAGAGGTCGTGACTACTTAACCGGGCTATCCTGTGGCTGCCTTAAGTAAAACTCAAAGCCTCCAGCCAGGGGCATAAAACTAACTACGTTATGCTAAGCGACTACGCACTAAGGGCACCCCCTGTGGGGTACGAACCTCGGCTTAGGGTGTCGCTGGAGAGGGCAGCAAGAAGGGACAGGCTGGATCACAATTATATTATTTAAGCTTGATGAGGCCGGCATTTCCTATCTGACTACTCTGAGAAGAAATGCCGAAACAAACTCAGAGGTCACAGTCGGGAATTTAAAGCTACCGGCTCAGCTGCGGCGCGGGCTGGCACTGCATCGGGCAAGGGTCGGGGGGGTGAGTTTACTTAGGGACGTCGCGAGGGACCTCGTCGGCGAGGTCGGAATGTCGGTCTTTTGTTTTTGTGTACTGTACTGGTAGATTTGTTGCTCTCCTGGAGGAGAGTTATGGGGTCGGATAGGACATGTTTTGGACGGCGGGCCTTGCTGATGTTAGAGGGAGAGTAATTGGCGGCCTGTACAACTAGAGGGTTGCGGTGTTTGGCGGCGGAATCGAAGAAACGCTTTGAGAGGCGTTTCATGAACTGCTCAATAGTGGGGATTCTGAGGTCAACATGGAGGATCTCATTGCGAACGAACCAAGGGGAACCCGTAGCCTTTCGAAGGAACCGGTTTTGAAGGGTCTGCATCCTATGGATGTTGTGGGGTTTTGCGTGCGCAAAGATTGGACAGGCATAAGTCATAATTGGTCTAATGCACGCTGTGTAAATGCGCAGCTTGCACTTAAGCGACAGTTTGCTGCGTGCATTGAGAACGGAGTGGAGTCTAAAGAGAGCGAAAGCGGCGCGCGAACGGACCTTCTTTATATGCTCTGTGAAGGAGAGGTGTCTGTCGAGTATGACACCTAGGTATTTGGCTTGCTCTTCCCAAGGGATCGGCTTGCCGAACATGGTGATAGGTCGGGGGGGGGCTCGCGCTTTCGGACCTCCCGCCTTTTTATACCCCTACGACCACGACCCGCGTCGAGCGCGGCAACCGTTACACAAAAATAATCCTTATGGCATGATTCAGTATTCGCGACGGCGCGATGGCTTATTAGCGTATTTCATGAATAAGTTTGGTGTTTCTATACCGATTACTATGATTCTTTTTTTATTGAATAGGTAATAATATTAACTTCTTTTAATTAGGGATTAGTGAGAGTATTATAAACGTAAGAGTAAACAAATATAATCAGAAAGCTCCGAACTGCTAAGCTATCGGGAGTTACACGTGTTATTGTGAGTCAACCATAAAAGATAGACATATGCTGTTGTGGGATATTTTTTAGGTAATTTTATGTAGAACATTTCCGTCATAAATGATTTCTATGTAGCTTTAACCAATAAGGCTGCACACGCGACGGAAGCTTAAAAAATGGAGCAACTTCTCCCGTTTTCCCAACATTTCCTTTCACTGCTCTGCTCCTATTCATTGTAGCGTGATGAAAAGTATACTATAACCTCCCCAGGAGTATGAAGAATAGTTGTACTAAGTTTCGTTAAAATCCGTCGAGTAGTTTTTGTTTCTATAAGGAACATAGAGACAGACAGACAGACAAAAATTTTACTGATTGCATTTTTGGCATCAGTATCGATCACTTATTACCCCCTGATAGTTATTTTGAAAATATATATCATGTACAGAATTTGACCTCTCTACAGATTTATTATAAGTATATAGATAGAAGATAGATAGAAGATAGATAATGACCATTTGGTCTCTATAGGCCTCTATTTATCTTATTGTAAAGGATTTAATAAGAATCACAGAACCTGGTTTGCTGAAACCCTTATCTCAACATATTTTTACATAGCTAAGTTAGGTTGATCCCATTTTACTTAAAGCTCATTATAGCTAAGCAGTTCTGATCATATGAATAAGTATTTAAATATACTTATCACAAACTGAGTTTTTTAATATTGTTTTCGTTTATTGCCCGTGGTCCACCCGGCTAGTCCACCTGGGTGGACCATGGGCAATTATTTTTCCCGTGGTCCACCTGACATCCCTATTATGTTTTCTAGGTGGACTATGGGAAATTATCGTGTATTGCCCATGGTCCACCCGGCTAGTCCACCTAGGTGGACTATGGGAAAAATAATTTCCCATAGTTCACCAGAAAGTCCATAATATGTTTTTATCGTAGTATTACGAAAGAAGAATAGTTATGTTAAATTGTAAAGCCAAAATACTAATAAATAATATTTTATAAAGAAGTTCATTAGTATAGTGCATAACAAAATAGACGGTATATAATATACCTCCCACGTAAGTTGTTGTAACCCACAATAATACATGTTTTACGTTTTTTAAACCAATCTGCCTATAGTTACCTACACTATGTGTTAAGAGTAAAAAAATAAAACATTTCTTTTTAAGTCTTATTATTTTTTTTTTAATATGCAGATTAGTTTAAAAAACGTAAAACATGACATGTATTATTGTGGGTTACAACAACTTACGTGGGATGTATTATTGTGGGTTACAACAACTTACGTGGGAGGTATCGTAGCATTTATTCTTTGATGTTTCTAAAGTACTGGTCTTATATTGGATAGGTACCTATAGGGATATAGGTACCTATCCAATAACAATAATCAAAAACATAAATATGAAATGAGAGCCAAGTTCAATATTATGATAATTATATGCCCTGGTTGTTGACTTTTGACTTTCACATTTATGCTTTTGATTGGATATCATTACTTTTTAGTACAGAAATTATTAGTAGGTACTTTTTCATAATAAAATGAATACCAAATGGACACTATTGATGACACACACACTCATTATCTTGACACGCTACCGCCTGTCTAGATCATTTGACATAACATGTACTTAGGTACTGCTGCCATCTCGCAATCGCAATGTATTTTTAAGGGATTAACATCCGGCAGTTGTGATTTGATGAATTTTGATTTAATAATGTTATATAGGTTATAAGCTGGGAATCCAACCAGCTAAAAATACAAAAAATAAACACTCGCTATTTCACTTCACTAGTTTTTTTTTTTTTAAGCAATGGCATCTCGCAGTTCATCCTTTATGAGGATGGCTACTGCTTAACCGGACTTTCCTGTGGATGCCTCGAATTAAGGCCTCCAGCCAGGGCAAACAATAACTTAAAAACTAAGCGACAGCGCTAAGGGTAACCCCCTGCGGGGTTCGGACCTCGGCTCAGGGCGTCGCTGGAAGAGGACAGCAAGGGACAGGCTGGATCGGTATTATTATTGGTGTTTAGGGGCGAATTTAAAACTACAGGCTCAGCTGCGCGGGCTGGCTCGAGCAAGGGTCGGGGCGGGCACGGTGATGGTGCGGGACGTCGCGACGGGCCTCGGCGGCGAGGACGGAAGGACGGATGTCTGAGCTTGTGTTTGTGTTGACGTCTGAGAGTACTAGTGGCCTTACTGCTCTCCTGGAGAAGGGTAGTGGCGTCGTCGGGGATAGTGAGGGTATGCCTTGGTCGGCGAATCCTACTTATGCGGGAGGGAGTGTATCGGGAGGCCGCCGCAATCAGGGGATTGGGGTGCTTTATGGCAGAGTCAAAGAAGCGCTTGGAGAGGCGTTTCATGAACTGCTGGATGGTGAGGATTCTGAGATCTAGATGCAGATTCACATTTCGGACATAGAAGGGGGCTCCCGTGACCTTTCGGAGGAAACGGTTCTGGAGGGTTTGCATTTTATGCAGAAATCGCGGCTTGGCGTGTGCGAAGACTACGCAAGCATAGGTCATGATGGGACGGATGACCGCGGTGTAGAGGCGCAATTTGCACTTGAGTGACAATTTGCTGCGGGCAGTTATCATAGAGTCACTTCACTAGTCTATACAGTCAATGTTATATATAAAATTTCTCCAAGAAACATTATTTATTTATCCATTTATTTCAGGCATCAAGGCCCATATAAACACATACAATACAATATTAATATAAGTAATTTAAAAATACTATAAATACATACAACATTATACTAAATACTAACACTAACTTACACACATAAGTGTCTGCGTCGTGTTTCGATGACTGGTGTCATGTAGCCGGCCACGAAACCGGCGCCACCACCACCACCACCTAGGTGGACTAGCCGGGTGGACCATGGGCAAATTGGGCAATACACGATAATTTCCCATAGTCCACCTAGAAAACATAATAGGGATGTCAGGTGGACCACGGGAAAAATAATTGCCCATGGTCCACCCAGGTGGACTAGCCGGGTGGACCACGGGCAATACACGATTGTTTTATCCAAAGTAAAGTAAAGTCAATGTGCCAATACCAGAGGGGCACTCATAATTTTAAGAACTTTCTGGTCTCAGTCTCAATCTGTCAAAAATACCTCTAATTTCCCTCAATTTTTTAAAAAATTTGACATTGATTGTCGCTTAGATGAGATTGCGACCAGATTTTGAACGTTTTAAATTACGGGAATTGACCTTCTGGTATCAAATGAAGTCCAACCTCAAACTTAAACAAATCTCAACTAACCACATGCTGACACATTACATAATGAACAAACCAAATAACAGCGTGCGAAATTGATGTTTCAATACGAATAATTTAAAAATACATTATCAATGTAGAACAGTCCATCTCGTTCCTCTTTTTCTCGTGAGACCTCGAAAAGCGTGGCTTAACGATGACGCATTACCGGCGACCTTAATACAACTGTGACATAACAGTCATAAGTGTTACGTTCGAGTTCTAGTCCGATGCTCCCAAACTATTGTCTCATAATAACCTATACAGTAACGCCAGCAGCTGTTTCCTTGTTGTTGCATCAAAAGACAATTTTCTTATAACAACTTACATATCAAGCTAATTCGTTTTGTCCGGAGTGTGGTGGTGTTTATTCTCGACTTACATCATTGTGACGGTTTTAGCATCGTTTGGCTTAAATAAATTCAAAGCATTGCCTTGAACTACTACTGACTTGGATCTATGTCTTTCTCGAATAAATTAACGCCACTTCTGCGTTTTTAACTTGACATTTGACATATTTGCATATCAAATATTATGTCCAAACGGCCTCACGAACGCGCAAGTGATTATTATGACAAACAGTTTATCCGACACATTATGATTGCATAGCCAGTTTTTCACTCCAACTACACCTATCGCATACCAGTGAATCAGTACCTACTTCAAAGATGGTTATAATTTTGTAACTAAAGGTATGTATATCGTTTTTTACACTACTATAATAGTCTTCTTCTTAAGCTGTATCAGAAAAGAGGTTCCGATAAATTGAACTAGCCAGCCCATCATTTTAGACTCATTCCATTGAAAACAATATCCATAACCATAACTCACTATATCAAGCCATACCATATCTACCATATATAACTTTCAGCAAACCTTCTTCATCGTCAACAAAGTAAAACTAAAATTATTTAAGGTTAGGCTTCCTAGACTGGTGGTCATACACATAAATATAGCAACTAAAGACTGCTTCCTAAAGATGAAAATTCCTTGCTCTTTAATTGTAAATATTAAGGTAAACAGTAATAGTTTCTACCTTGTCTTAACTACCACTAAGAAGCAAACTTCCTCTTAGCTTCCTTGTTGATTTAAATAAACAAATCAATAAATCAAAGAATACGAGCAAGGAGTGGTCAACATTACTGATGCTCTTGTTAACCCCTCCAATGAAGCAAAAGCTGCTTAACGAGAAGTGACCGCGCTATTTATATACTAGAGTAACTGGTTGGCTGTGCGAAAACTCGATTGCTTGCCTGACGCCTTAGAACTAAACATTTTAGCCAGTCATAAATTTAATTCCCATACAATGTGACAATGTCTGCACATAGACATAAGATAGACTCGTTTCTAGATGCGTTGATAAATTATTTGGCTTATCTTGTCGCGCATAGCAATGATCGGGGTTTCAGCTCGAACGCCTGTTGCATGTCAATCGTTTCAAACTACCGCGCTGACGTTTACACAATCATCAACGTTCCTTGTTCCATGATGCTTTTCTAGTGCTCTGTCTGCCCTGTTATCTGTAAATAGTGTAATTGCAATATGAATCCAGCAAGTTCTATAGGAATCAGTGTCGCAGGAACAATGCCTAGGTAGGTACTGCTTTTGTACTTACACTGCTTGAAACCACGCACTGATAAGATAACTTGTTGCTTTCTGCAGCAATCTTACATTTAAGAAAGTTGGACTGGATTCTTGTACAGAAACGCTTTAACGCGAAAAAGTAAAGCAGGTGTCTGTTCCTTTCTATATTCATACAAATAAAATTAAATGCTGTTCGTTGGTTAGCACATTAATTGAGAACCGCTAGACCGATTTGCCTATTTTTTGTTTTAAAATGTTAGTAATAGTCCGATTTATGGAAAGAAAATTTATTAAAACTTCCCGAGAAATGTTTGAAATAGGCAAAAACCTTAACGACCTATGGGACCTATGGGATATTTGTGTGAATTATGGTTTGGACAAGGACAGCGTCTGTCGGGTCAGCTAGTATAAAATAAAAATGAATTTATCTCTACTTCGTGACATAAGCACCTCATTTTATGTTCATATCACGTCTACCTGTTTAAAGATTTAATGCTCAATATATTATTCTTATAGTACGTTGCACAGCGTTCAGGAGGTAATTCGTAAATGATTTGCTTATTTTCCTTATTCGCAACGTGATTGAAATGACGAGTTTTCGATAATTACCTATTAACGTATCAAATCTTCACCTCCAACCTGAAAACTAGGTAATCAATTTTCTAATAACTTTCATCGTGCTAGTGGAAAAAGAAATTCTATACGGTCGCCGCTGGAGAAGCTAAACCAGACCGACTCTCAAGAGAAAACAAATACTTTCGCTAGCTGCCAACTGACCCAGTCCTGTACAACAGCATCTGAGCTGCATTCATTACCTCCCACGCTAACATAACTATTACTATCACAATGGTTTAACTTACAGCCATTCTTTGACATGTGTTAATTACATAACAACTGTACTCCTCAGTGTATCTTTCACCACAGCTAATTTCTTTCCATGGAATCTTCTGTTTAATAAAACATCTAGAAAAAGAAATTTCCCAGCAGTGGCGTAAACATGCAAATGGCGTGTATTGTTGTGAATACACGTCTGTTTTTAACAACGAATTAGCTAATTTGTATGTGAAGACAATTGTGTAAGTCATGTTAAGAGTTTTTGTACTCACCATAAACATATAGGTACCTACTACAACTTCTAATTAAAATATAATATGTTCCACCACCTAGTACATTTCTCTTGTAAGGTAATTATAGTTGAATACACATTTTTCGTATGATTAATTAACATGAAATCGATGTCTGAAAAATGGCTTATCTAAAATGGCTTCCTTTATTTCTAATTATATGCTTTGCAGACTTAACAAGAGCACAGCTGCAATTAATCAAACTTGTATGTTCTAAATCGTATTGTTTCGTCGAACAAATTGTACAATTAATATTGTCTACTGTCTGTCTGCAATGCAAATAATTACAACTAATTCGTAATGACTAGCATTGTTATTTTTATGAATACGGGGATTTTGAATAGTGTTTTAATCGATAAACATACGTGTCTGGTATCGTGCATAAGAAAAAAAAACTGCATACTAACTTAAAACCATTAATCACTGTACTGTAAAATCATCCTTTCCCGAAAAAAGTAGGACCACATTCTCAGTGGACTTTACTCCAGCCAGATAGTATAGTTTTAGAAATATTTGTATGGTAAAAACTCACGTTCAGTTAAGTTTAAACTAAATTCAAACCGAAATAGAGCCTTTGAGTCAGAATCAGACGTTTTCAATAATTCAGTGCCGTTATCTGGACGTGATTAAAGAAAGCCACTAGACATACTTTTTGCCGCTTGTTTACCTGTTTTCCATAAAGTTCGGTACGTGTGACCTGGTGGCTTACTATTCTAGTGACAGATGTGCAAGCGCGGCCGGGTGCTTTCTGTTGCACTTCTAGCCAACTCTCGCTCCACCTAGCGGGTTGTTCCATCAATGCTCTTCACGACTGTCACTTCTGCTATGATGGCCAGTAAATAAGCTTTCTAAGTAAACAAACTGTGATTGCAAATAGATGGCCATGTTCAGAGTTCCTTTAAACATTCTCTATTTACACTAGATTAACAGAATTGCAATTAACGATAAAGCATCTAATTTGCCGTGCAAAATGTTTTAATGAAATATGTAGTTTCTGTGATTTCAATATCAATTAAATTTTCATTTACTTAATGATATCTTCCGGATTTCCACTTTCATTTTTATGCGGTAGTTTGTTTACCATCATGAGGATATCCCGTTGCCAATGCAAATACAGTGCGTAATGACGAACAAATTAAAATAACATTAGGTATCCAGGGTTAAATTGCTAGAAAGGTTTCTCTTAACAAAACAATCGGCCTAGCAATCCCAAGTCAGGATTTCAGGCATCTGGTCAAAGGACAATTTTAGAAACTTCATTGAATTGTAGGTAGGTACCTTTTAACTTGAAAAATACCTAACTATCAACTTAATTAGTTAGTGCATTGTAAAGGTACCTATTAAAACACACAAATAAATTAATTAATCATAATTAATATTTACCTCTTTTCGATTTATTATTGCGACTGAGAATAAAAAATAACAATGCTAATATTGGTAAATGGTACAACAGGTACTTGACAACAATGCAATGGCACCTAAATTGTATAACAAACTACCTTGTCATATTAGAAATTGTAAGAATAATAATGAATTCAAAAGCGAACTCTTTAAGCTACTAAATGACAAGGTATATTATTCAGTCAAGGAGTCCTTTGAAATCTATTGACATTGTGTATTTTCATGACATTTTCCTTATATATTATTATGACAATTCTATTACTTGACATGGTTTGTGTACTTGACATTTATATTTTTGGAAAACACCTGTAATCACCTATGTTCACAAAATATAAAAAAACAACAAAATGCAATATAAAACAACAGCAGAAAGTCTATCAATCACTTTCCACCTAATAAATCGCGCTAAATTCTTTTATTGAAAAAAACTAATACCAATCTAGGTGAGCGGGCAACACTAGCTACGTGTACTAAGACTAGCCTAACCGGAGCTTTTTCCGTACAATTGACTGTTATGTTACGTTACATGCTTGGTTCCCACTATCATTAAACAAGCTTTAATTATTTATTTAAGCAGAGAGTATTCAACTTATAAGCTTTCGTATTAATAACTATGTATCTCGTAAGCCGACTTTCACAGGAAGAACACTGTATCTTAATAAAGCGCTACGTATAATCATTTTGTTACTGTTCGAATTAGGTGGTCGGAGTCACTGCTTGTCTTCAGACAACGATTCTTTCAATGATTGCACTTGAGATTGCTTTTATAGAAAACAACAATAGATATTATTACGCACCACCCACGAAGAGGAAGTAATACAACGTGCCGACGCATTTCCACGTCTTTTTATTTTGAACGATATTCAATCAGTGCTGGAAGAAAAATAAACCATTGCTCAAGTGGCCCAAGAGTGCCTATAACCAATGTTAGGCACGTTATGGCGTAATAGTTTGTGCGTAAAGGTAAGTTGTAAAAAGTTTACTCAAGTATTTTTTTCTTTTCATGTCTTTTTTTGTAAACAAATAGAACGAAGGAGCTAGAATTACATTTTCAGAAAAATACGTGGAATGGGTAATCATTCCACGTATTTTTCACGTCACGTCGTTTTCAACCAGTTAGTTTTTGATTTTTCATCAAGATCTGAAGAAGAAAATGAATGCATAGTTTCAAATTCATCGGGCCGTGCGTTACGATTCTTCCCTACAAACTTTAACACCACTTAAACTGCCATTTGACATTATTAGTTTATCAAAACTACCCCGTTTTGATAAACTAATAATGTCTATACTTATCCCTTAACAGTCCCTATCAAATTCGCGGTCTAAAAACAGAAAATTAATTTTTTTTCGGCGCAAGTTTCACAATAACCTTAAGTTATCAGTTACTTTTTAAAAACACCGTTATTTATCACCTATTTAGGTAGTAAGTCTTCGAATTTCAAGTTTCAAGTTTATAATTTCAAGGAATTAGATTTGTCATATAAATGAAATTTCTACCTTCTCATCTCCATAGAGGTAAACTTTCCAAAAAAACATTTCCTACTGGCCTAATCACAAATTCACAATCAGCACCTACTTCATTAAATCATAAAACCTCACGAATTTTACTTCGGAGAGGTTTGTCAAAAATATTGTTTACTGTTCAAGTTTTTTTTGTTTATGTTAAAACCCGAAATTATAATCTTATACCGTGTTGTTCGAGTTACTCGAGACACTATACCAAACTCGTGTAACGAAACCATAGCGAGATTCAGAGGGGAGCCCAAATTGGACAACACCATCTATCGAGCACGGGTGTAAACTATACATTAAATCTTATCGAGACATTTGTTTTTTTATTTTTATTTTACCAAAGAAGATCTATAATCCAGTTTTTCCAAATTAAGTACATACTTAGGCATAAGTTCAAATTATTTTTAATTTAACCAATTACTTAATGCTTTTGACACTTTGGTCGGAATAATCGATCACCCATTCGAGGTTGGTACGCCATTGAATCGCCTGTACTGCACCCCTCTTTTGTACCAACTCCTTGTATTATTAGGACTTCTGCTATGCGATGTAAACTAATAATATGATCATTCGAAGTGCTCAACCAAGCTACGTATTCAAAGTAGATTTTGACATGGAACTTGTGTTTACAAAAATAAGGTAGGTAGCATAACTTAGCAATTACAAAGTGCCTTTGCATTTAAAAATATAAAAGAAAATATGGGACTACCTAAGTGCGTCAAATCGTAACGTATTGTTAATTACGTACGTTGATGTTTTACGTGTTGTTGTCGTTTTGTTAATTTCTTAATTAAAACACAATCTCTAATGAAAATAATCTTGTCATCTGTGGGTGTTTATGTAATAAATAAGGGGCATTGAAGTAGGCAGTGTGAGAACAATCTCATACTTTCTCTATTCAAGTTACTGGAGCAGGTTTTTAATGCCATCAACTTAATCCTATCAGTAACAAGCATGATTAATGGCTTGTGTTAGTTTCTTGTCTTAGTCAGTGCTGATGACAGTGTAAAACAATAGAGATGAGATCATAAGTGATGATCTATTTTATTTCATTTAACACACTTACTAGGTACTTGATGGCTATTACAATTCCATTTAATAATACCTAATTCCCTAGTTATTAAAGTTACGGTAAGAAGCAATTTTTAGGGAATTGACCATAGCGCATCGCGGAAACAAATAAAGTTCAAAACATCTATGCGTTTGATGTAAATTGAATCCAATGGCCACCAAAATAAAAGTCATATCGCAGTTTTAAATATCTAATTTAAAAAAATTAATGCACGGTTCAGTCAGTTCAGTGGAATATTTTTTAGGTATATCTTTAGTTTATAGAATTCCCTTTATTATAATTACATACCTAAATGATAGATTTTTTTAGAATTATGCGACGAATAAAATTTGTTGAGCTCTGTTTTGTGATTTTATCATCATGATACTATTTTATTTTTATTCTTTGAACATTTCATTTACCAAATGACAAAATTGAGTGTTTTGACACTCTATTTTTTCTGGCTTGTAAATCTTGTAATTACTTATGTACCTGCTAATAAGGCGTTTTATGGTGTCCTTCAAACGAAGGACAACCCAAACGGGCAACGCCTTAAAATTGCATGGAGAACTATGCATGCAATTTAAAACAAACTCTCAAGTCTTTTCAATGACAGTGTGACAGTAGAATATAGTCAAATTATTTTCCTATGTTACTAAAATCTCGGCGATTCTTTTACTCCAATATCTAAATATTTTCAGTGTTCAAAAGTCCAATAAACTATTACGTGTTTGGAAAGTATGGACTACGTAACACGGTGAGGGATATAATCAGCAAATAAATCTACAATAAAACCTCATTTACCTAAGTCAGATGCAATGATATCCTAATATAGTGTATAGTCTATGATATCCTAGGCAGGGAAAAAGGGACTGAGTACAGTTACATGGCCCTCCGTGCTGGGTCTTTCATGAACTATTATTTTATTCGCATTGACACTAACGTTGTTTTTCAGTAAAAACCCATACCGTCTATAAACTTCTTTCGTATACATTGCCTTCGCTAAAAGATAATATCTACATGCTATTTATATTTAGGTATAATGCATCACGAAGATTCAATTTTTTTTTTTTCACTTCACTGAATAGTACGTAGGTAGTTCAACCCTTTGCAAAAAAGGAAATTCATATTCTTAGAATATGTACCTACTTACTACATTATTTATTTGTTTAAAATGCAAATATTTTAATTAATATTAATAAAAATAGAATTGAAATAATTTCTAATACATAAACAATAATTATTATATAATCGAACATTTAACGAATACTCAATCAATAATTTTTCTGTCAATACACAATAATGCTAATTATTTTATTAGGGAATTATGCAGTCATTTACATGTTCAAAAGGTGAACGATTCAACTCTGTCGAAACAAGTATTTGACATGTCAGTATTGACATTTTGTGTTCATCCAGTATGTTTATTACTGAGGACCCTGTTCGAGGCGACGGCGACGGTCAACTGAACATTTCGGTCAGGTCAATGTCATTACAGATAACACAATTATATAACATTCATCTGGTCAAGGAATTTTGAATCACAAAATATTATCTTAGAGCTCTAAGATTATATTTTCTGGTTCAAAATTCTTTCCGTTACAGAAAAAGGATAGGTCGCTCACCCCGTAAAGGGAAAGAACGTACACTACACACTTTAATTGTAATTACTGCATACTACAAGCAATGGAAGCTTTCTCTGCACCTGTGACCTCATTATTAAACACGTCTTCTCAACGAGAACGGGGCCTGTCCCTATAAAATCATGACCCCAATTCCAACATCACTCGAGTCTCGACAACTAATTGATATCCGGGGATATAATGCACTTTTTTCTCCCATTCTCTTGGTGACTTACAAGGTTAGATACAAAATTAATAGGAACATTTGAATGAAATGTTATCGAATGATGCTGAGTTTCTGTCTGTCCAATTGTTTATGATCAGAAGTCGAATTACACCAGTAAGAAAGTAACTATGTCATAAACAGACCACTGAACTGAAGACCCAAAAGAAATATATGTGTAAGTATGTACTGTCATATCACCATTTATCAGCATTTCATTTTAACTGATAGATCTTCGTTAAAGTAATAGGTATTTAGCATAGTTTCTCACATTTTCTATCGCACATTGTTTAGTTTTTAGAGTGACTTACAGGTGTTCTATGTACAATTGTACAATATAGAGGTATTTGAAGGCAGACTTGTGCCAACTAATTGTGAGCAAATATGCACATTATTTTAACACAGAGCACACCTGGGGGCCTAAAAAGGCCACTTTGGCAGAATCATAAAACAATTTATATCACGCAATTCATCTGTTTGACAGTTTCACAACTAGGTATATATCCCTGAAGGGTTAGGCAGAGGTGTACATATGGCATTTTACGAATCTCCTTACAAAACTGTGATACAGATGAAATTGCGTGATATGAATTGTTTTTTGATTCTGCCAAATTAGCCTTTTTATGCCCCCTGGGTGCAACTTTGTAAACTGCTTGCATTTACGTTTTATATTAGCGACAAATATTTTATTTGTGAACATGCTGTAAATTAATAATTTGCTATTGTAGAGCTAGACAATGAGAAACTATAATTTCTGATAAAAGTCAAAATTATTAATTATAATGAATCCATCTTAACTTGATAACTTTACGTTTTTACCGAAGATTAATATTTCTCATTTTTTATGACAATACTTTTTATTTTTTCCTACAATATTTTATTGAATTTACGTCTGTTGTCAACGTATCTTGTTATCTTACAATATATAATAACGAGGAATAATTATAGTGCAAAACTACCGAATCGTGCGGAGAAAGTAAGTTGTCGCTAATTAAGCACCTGCGTCGTGTCTAATTTATTGTAGCTGCGATATATTATATAATTATTCAATAACTAGATTTTAATACAAAATATTAGCCATTTAGCAACCATGCAACACATGATTTTTTATCATAATCAATTTAAATACCATAAGAGGTCCTATTTGACCTATTCGAAAGTCATCTTCAACTCATTAACCGTTTTGCAATTTTCTCACATAAATCACATTATAGTGACGAAGATAACATATATACATAAACTCACGCGATCTTTCCATGAGGGTAGGCAGAAACTACAGAAAGCCACCTGCTACGATTCTTACATACGCCTTTTGCCTCATTTTCTTTTGTTAGTCATATAGTGATGAAATCAAACTCAAACTCAAAGCATTTATTTCAAATAAACCAATTACAGGCACTTTTGAATTGTCAAAGGGTCGGTCAGTCAGAAAGATAAAGCTAGTAGGTACGAGTAGCTCATTCCAAAGCGTATTAGGTACCTAACTACGGAGAATTACGGGCAAGAAACTCCACGGACACTTTTTAAATCTAAATAATATGGTTACAAAGTATTGGTTACATCATTCATGTAAAAAAATATGTATGTGAAAACGATGCAGAACGTTAAAAGCGTCCGTAATGAAAACATAAAAAAACTATTCAAATATTAAATTAAATTAAAATAAGCCATGGCAGCAAAGAAATGACCAGTCCCAACTAACGGAACCCGTTGACGAACATGTCGCATGGATCAGCACCATTCAGCTCAACCATTTTGAAGGGAGCTAAATTATCCAACACCATTCGCGAGACATTTGAGTGAGCATGACATACTCTCAGCCGCCAGGGCAAATTCAAGTCAACGAAAGATGTACCCAGTAATAGAGAAGATTGAATTTATATAATGCAAAAAAATATAGCTTCTTTCCGATATCAAGTTAAAGTTCAGTTAGTTAGGTGTTTATATTACGTCACAGTAGTATATCTAGTGTTGTGAAACAACCCTACGAGTGTTAATGTGCATCCTCAATTATTATTTCGCGAGTTATTAACTCATTCAAGAACTAAGCCTTAATAAATTCAAATCTTTTATAAAGCGAAAACTATACCAGAAAGCCTATTATACTGTAAAAGACTATATTGAGGACAAAAAGGCTTGGGATTGAGCTGCTCCAATAGGTTTAGACTGTAATTGTTGTTTTTATTTTTTCATTTTGCTATTTTACACTTTATTTTTTCAAAATATCTATTTTCTTTAACAATGACATGTACATTTACTGTTTATAGTATTATATTATTTTAATTATTGTGAATGTGAGGACTATGTGGGTCATTGTTTCAGTTTTAATCATGGTCTGGCAGTTTGAGTAGTTTATGCGGCCTACCCAAATGTCCTTTCTTTGGTATTGTTCGTCGAATCGTTGAGCTCCTCAACTTCTGAGTTGACCTGCACGATTTTTGACAAATGCGTGCACTGACTGGACAGGTCCGCTCAATCTGTGTGGTTCTTTCCTCAAAAGACCATTTCAGACACCAATCTACATGGTCTTCACATGATCTGACCAAGATTATGTCTGGACTTTAAAAGAGACTGTGACCTCTGAGTTTGTTTCGGCCTTTCTTCTCAGAATAGTCAGATAGGAAACGCCGACCTCATCTAGTTTAAAAAAATATGATTGACATGTAAAAGTGTTTGTACAAACCTACTTACAGAAAATAAATCATTTATCATTAGTATGTTGCGTTAAAACAGCCATGAGATAAAACATGAATCACTTTGCAAATGGTTTAAAAAGTAAAGCGAAATCTGCTAGTAACCTCACACAACAACCAAGCAATACAATAATGTATGCAGACAATGCATCTAATAGCTCTTTTTATGTCCAGTTTAATTATATCTTACATAAAACAAACAAGTATTTACATAAAAAAATTAAAAATACACTACATACCTACTGCATTATTTCACTACTTACATTTGTATTAAGTATAATAGGTTTTAAATTGTTTTGACGTAATATGTGCATAGAAGAATTAATTATTTGTTACTACATAATTTTTACAACATATGTATATAGTATGTGTGTCATAAATAACTGAAAAATAACTTAAATAAATGAAATAATATAATGTCACTAGAACATTACAGGCAGGTGAGTACATCATAAAAAATCATTACATAACGCTTCCTGTGACTTTGACCGTTGCTCCACATACTCTAACATGATCATAAATAAAGCAGTTAGTAGTTTGAACCTTCACGAAATCGTTTCGTCTCTATGACTTAGCAATGCACAGATTAAAGAGTAAGGAGAGATTCAAGAGAAGAGAGCAGTGGTAAGTTGTAGATTGGTTCGAACCCAGACAGGCGCTTTACTTTGGGTAAATTAATTTATCACCACTGCTCTCAAAACGGTGAAGGAAAACATTGAGAGGAAACCGGCATGTTCTAGAACCAAGAATTCAAAAGACATGTGACATCTACCAACCCACATTGGGCCCGCGTGGTGGATTATGGCCCACGCCTCACAGAGAGGAGGCCTGTGTCCCAACAGTGGGAACATTATAGACTGATTATGCTTATTCTAGGAGTAAGGAGGGGTAAACAAAGTTAATTATTGCAGCTAAAAATGAGCTGCAGAAATTACGGTTCATTCGGTTTCATTGCAGTCTTCGCTGTAATGGACGCAATATGTGTCCGACAGAAAGAATATTAGAAAACGAAAACAACGCAGATTGAACATTGAGCGAAACGCCAAGTTATTGGTCGCCCCACCCCCACATTTATAACAGCCAAGACAGTTTAATAATATTTACATAATTTATTACCTATATATTAATCCATACGTCCTTTAAGCTAATTACAAAATTTTTCAATAGAACGTTAGTGCACTCAAAAGATTGATGTAAATCGTTTTTCCTCCTATTTAACATTCAAAGCGTGTTTGAAGCAGTATTACTATTTCAGCTGCGTGTACGCAGGTCTTATGTGGATCGCATGGGTGCAGAGATGGACGTCACTGAAACAAAGAAGACGCATTGACAGTCCAAGGCATTCCTTTGCTGGACATGGGCCTCTGCTGTAGACAAAAGAGTTCCAGTTCAGCTACTACGTTCGTTCGTAAACTTATAGACTAGAGAGAGAGGCATAGATACTTGATAATTTCGCTTCTCTGAGAAGTTGGTGCAATATTTTCATCAATACATTGTACATAAAATAACAAAACCCGTTCCAAATTCAAACGAAAAAAAGGCTGGTATAAACTAAGGAGATAAAATGGAAGGTATTCGCACTCATTACTAAAACACAGATTATTAACAAAATTAAAATGTCCGAGCTTTCGTACTATATACAAAAGTGACAGTGACCGCATTGACAAGTGCAAGAGGAGAAAGTATCGGTGCACTCGACACTCGTGTCTTGCGCCTGCGCAGTTGCACCATCTCTTTCGCACTCGTGAGCTGTACTAATAATGTATTGGTATAATGTCATCGCAATGCACCTATTTGTTATGTTGGCATAGCCAGTAATAAATATTATTGGTAATGTACCAATCTCTTTTTGAATTAGTTAACGTAAGGTGTGTACGGCGGTTTAAGCTATTTATTGTGGTTGAGCAGTTTTGTTTAGTGTTATTGCAAATCGATTTCATAAACAAAAATGTTTTAACATTGGTTTTCTTTCGATCTCTAATAATAACTAACCGAAAAATAAAACTAAAGCCAAATACAATACCAAAACGATCTTAATACAATTTTGGATCATTTTTCGAGATTAATAAAAACTATCGTTAATTAATGTGATCATTCCTAAAATACAAGTAATGAAAGCAAATACGTAAATAGTTCTCATACTAGAACATTAGCGTTACATGTGTTTGAGTTAGCGTGTAAACATGATCGGCAAACGATTTCAGCGTGCGTTGATGTCTTCTATTAACGCAAGCGAACCGCTGCGCCAAGACAGCCGCTACGAAAATCTATATCTACGCAAATAAACAAAATTGAAGTGTCAGTTTGGGGTATCAAAATAACAGCTTTTTACTAAATGCATATGAAAGTATATACGCTACTATATAAAGTATATAAAAAAGCCGGAGCCGCAGGCAGCAGCTAGTATAAAATATTTTTTTTTTTTATGTTTTGATTTATTTAGATTTTTTATCGATAAAAATGTTGTGATATGATTTTTTTGGCAAGGCCGTTTATTTCACTTTCAATACTGTAACAAATAATTGTGAAATCAAGAGAATGTGATAAGTGCCTACACTGTAACTGGAGGTTGTGCGTATTCTCGGTCAGTAAAAATATACGCGAGCATGGTCAAGACATTCTGTTTTAGTACCTAATTTCCTTAACATCCGGTTCTTGCTAAGTGCGTGAGCTTTTAAAAAGCAAAATAAAACAGTTGACTTCACATCGATTGCGAAGAAAATTTGTATTTAAATCGATGCACTTACAATTCACAACATGGCATTTCCTCAATGCGTGTAAACAAAGTAGCGTATGATGTCAACGACTCGTCTCTGCACTTATGTATGTATCGAGAATATCCTTGTTCGGAGAATGTCTAGTCGATCCTTTGTACATAGAATGAATTTTTCAAGTGCCGTCCACGCCCACTTGAAAAATTCACCCTGTATAAGGATGAAGCATTCAATTATGATAAGATTCAATATTCCTCATAGTTTCAGATTTGGCCATCCACGCCCACTTGAAAAATTCAATTATGATAAGACTTATAGTATCTTAAAGCTATGAAACTAGTTTATTAAATAACTACCATCACGAACCCATCTACGTATATTAATTATCCTACGTTCTGACGTTGGACATTCTGCTTTCTCGTCATTATGGCCGATACGAGAAAATAATTTTGAAAGGTTATGTGGTTGGATACGATAGCTTATTAACTGGCTATGTGCAAGGTTACATTTTTATATTTAATCTAGCTTCTGCCCGCGACTTCGTCCGCGTGAAATTTCTATTACCCCTGACCCACCCCGTCGCATCGCATCACCTGCCCGCAGTGTCCAGTTCGTTTTCGCTTAGCGATCTTTCTGACTGTTTTGTTTTACCTCGTTTCTTAAGGGTCATAGCGTGATTTTAAATAGCCTTCCTCAACAGGCTATCATATGCAAAAATAATTTTTCAAATCCGACTGGTAGTTTAAATTAGCGCGTTCAAACAATCAAACTCTTCAGCTTTATTATTAGGATAGATAGATTTATAATAAATTTAAAAAATGCGATAATTAGGACACAAGCCCTTCTGTTAGGTCACTACCAGTGAAAAAAATATTAAAATTGGATCATTAGCTCCGGAGATTACCCCCTACATACATATACCTACCTAAACAAACAAATACCTCTTTATAATATTAGTATAAATATGTTATTTGATTATATTATCTATACTATCATCGATAAGTAATTTGACCTATAGCGTAGCAATGTTCATAATCTCAGATAATTTGCAATCCATCGCCACTTCTTCAGTTGTCTACTTTACAGAAATGTATTCTAAGTTGATTTTTGAGTGATCATTCATTTGTAACAAAAAGGTCCTAATAAGTTTTTGGTTGCAATAGAATTTAAACTTTGTTAAGTACGACATTCAGTTTGTTGTTCCATAACTTGAAAATTATCTCGTAAGTAGTAGTAAAAATTAGTAGTAGTGTGGTAGTTACTAAAAATTGGCAAGCACGGTACGTCACCGTTAAAGTTGAAAAGGTTAGTTGACTTGACTTGAAGGCCCCGATAATCAAGTAATGCCAGAAAATACTTAGTCACGACGGTCAAGCCTTTCAATTACACAATGTTACATCCAAGTATGTTCATAAAAGAGATGAAAACTGATTTGTAATACAATATTTACTAACCCGAGGGTTATCGAGGGAATCGGGTCAATGCGGCAATTACACATTACAATGAATTTATACGTTATACCCAATACATTATTGCAGCATTTGCACATATGTAATGGAAGTACTTGCCATTGTCTTCACGGTGTAGTGAACAGTCGCGAAGGAATGTCGTCATATTCAAGATTTACAGATACCTAATATACTTGTAAAAGTTCTTCTGCCCATTCCTGTGATCCTGCAATCCCCATTTTACTTTTCTCGAAACGAAACGATAAATACCACGGAGTATAGAAAGGAGAGAAATACGGAAGCGTCGGCTAGCTAGTCGGTTAGGTGGTAGCATAAAATCAAAAGATATTTATTCAAATTAGACTGAGAATCAGCACTTTTTGAACATCAAATTTACTCAAAACGGTCCCCTAAAACGCCCGCCCCTCTCCACTTCCTAGGCTACTTACTAGGGCACTTTCTAGGTCTTTGACTGTTAAGAAGAACTGGCACAACAAACTTCCCAGCAGCACTGCTGTCTGTTCAGAAAAACTTGATTCAAATTTTTAGCGGGTAACTACAATACAACTATTTTAAAATGTACCGTAGGTATGTACGAATCGCCACTCGTGGGCGCTATTTGAATGCACACTCCTGCGATCTCTCGATAAAAAGGGATGATGGTGATGGTGTGTCCCGATCAAACCCTGGAACTAAACCACTGAGCGTGGGAAAGCAAATAATAATAATACTTATTATTGGTTAAAGGACGGTTGAATTCAATGTTTGCTCATACCAAGTGATTGGTTGTATTAAGTACCATAATATTTACCGGACTGTAGGAGATCCAACAGATATTAAATCTTTATGTATTGTTCAATGTACAGT
Organism: Gortyna flavago; assembly: GCA_963669345.1. NCBI lineage: Eukaryota > Metazoa > Arthropoda > Insecta > Lepidoptera > Noctuidae > Gortyna > Gortyna flavago. The sequence continues at coordinate 8,798,447 of OY770131.1, forward strand.
TTATAAAAAAATATTTTAATTATTCATGTATTTTATGATAATGTCCATGAGGTAATAGTGGATTTAGGTCTCAATTCCAAAGCGTTGTGCAGTCATGAATCTCAATATATTCGACAGACTTTCATCTAATCTCAGCTCAAATCTAGTTTTAGAACATAGTTGTAACGGCCACTTTGCATTAGAAACAGTCATCTAAATAAATTTTTAATTTAAAATCATGTTTGTTACGTATTAAAAGTTCATACTATATCTAATTTACAAATTAAATGTTCACCTATACAAGCCCGCTTTTATTATCAATTTCCTGATACTTATAATAAACTAGCTTCTGCCCCCAACTTCGTCTGCATCAAATTTTTTGTTTCCCCACCTACCCCATCGGATCGCATCGCCTAGCCTGCCCGCGCTAATACTTCATTTTCGATTAGCGTTTTTTCTGACTTTTCTTCTTTTTGTTTGGCTCCTTAGAGTCCTAGAATTGGGCTATCAAACGCAAAAAGATTTTTTCAAATCCGACTGGTAGATCCGGAGATTGCCCCCTACATACCAGAAACAAATTTTACCTCTTCATAATATTACTAGCAGTACCCCGCGGTTTCACCCGCGTTAATGTGAGGAAAAAACCTACTAAAATACATATATTCCATTACTTTAAGAGTATTACTTTTAGAGAGGTATGAGGAACAGGGTGTAAAGTTCACTCATACTTTATGAAAAGGGAGGATCCTCCGAACAGACGGGTGTTGTGTCTGGTGGCCAACTGCCCAATTAATCTTTCGGACCGTTGTATCTATGCTATTTGCGCGGTAAACTCTGCTTGTGAGATGCAGGATTTTGCGTGACGTCAGTATGACGCGTTATTCGCATACATTCGATACCGCTACACTTAGTACATTACTATAACAACTTTGCTCTATTGTCAATAGTTTCCGCAGCGTACGCGATATAAGATTTTTTTTTTGGTAATTTTTTCACACCTTCGGTTACATTATCAAAGTTTTCATACGGATCCCTAACGTTTTTGAAAATATTATATAGCCTATGTTACTCAGTGATAATTTAGCTTATAACGGCAAAAGATTTTTTGAAATCGGTCCAGTAGTTTTTAAGTTTATTCGTTACATAGAAAAATAAAAATCTATCCTCTTTATAATATTATATAGTGTAGATGTAGATTATTATTATAGCCCCCTTACTAATAAACGTTGTATAGCGTCTGTATAGTTACACAACGCTTTGTCTTCTTTCGAATGTCAAACTATTGACGACTGAAAGAGAGAAATCGGTGTGTAACTATTCATCTGATATATTAATACGTTTATTAGTAAGGGGGTAAAAGTATTTTGGAAGCCTTGCGGTGTTTAACTTTTTAGTATAAAATTTTATTATTTTAACCGTAACGTAAATCAAAAGCAAATTGTATTGATACTCGTTGTATCAAATTTTATTACCAAAATCAAAAGTAATTTATTCAAACTAGGCTGAGAATCAACACATCATAGTGCTTCAGCTGTAAAGAAGTAGCACAACAACCTATCGGACACAACTACTTTGTGTGAATCTGTTGCGTCAATCTATTAACTTTAAACTTAACGATGAGTAACTATTGACATATATTCCAGTTATTCATTCCGAATTTTTACGTAACTGTTGAAACAGCCTTATGTCAAGGTTATGTTTACTTTTTTCAACAGATTTCTCAATTCGATTGGCTTAGGAAAAAAATGTTCGTTATTAAAGGGCTCTATCAACATTTTCTGCGGTTAAAGCACTTCGATTTCTCTGTAAATGTAGGCCATTGTTTGTCGCTAACTACCTTTGTCAACAAACTGATGAATGAATGATGAATTCATTCTCATACTAAAACTAAATGTACTTAGGTACTGTATTTCACCACAGGGGTGTGTACACCTTAACTTAGGTGTGCCGGTAACCACAGACTTGTGCTACTTAGTACAATGTGTAAGTTGGAGTCACGTACACAAAACGATGTCATATCTACTCGAACGGTTGCTAAAGCGTATAATTCATAATTATGGGTGACTGAACCACTGATTATAGTGACATGATTACCCATTTCCCTTGGATGTACTAATTGTTGCATAAAATGGACAATCACCATGTAATTAAAAAATACATGTAACAATGTACAATCACATTAACAAAGAAAAAAATTGGTATTTATATCTTTCATGATCATAGTCGGACTATTTAATGTTTTTGCAACGCTACAGTTAACAAGTCTTTGTAAGTCCAGTAGAAAAGTTATAATTTTACAGAAATCAGTTACAATGTAACAGTGGAATTCGATATGCAAACCGAATGTAGCATGCACCGCTGTTTCACGTCCCAAATAAGCAGTCACTGGCGTAACATAAGTAAACGATATGAGAACGACGATAGTTCACTCACGTCTAAATTCTGTCTCAATAGTCTTCTCGAAAGCGCAATTCGCAACGACGAGCAAAAGAGTTGCAAGATAGTCTCACAGCGAAATGTAACATCTGTTGCAACCGCCCGTATAATCAACAGATTTGAGATCAATCAAGTGTTACGTACGTATTTCCTAGATTATGCCACGTTTGTATACAAAGATTATCTTTACAACATAAGTAAATAAATATTATGAACTTAGGTAATAAAGCAACAATTAACGAGCAAACTTTCAACATAAATTTTTTACTTAACAAAAACATTAAGTGCGTAAGTTAACGCAAGTTTTCCGCACGAGTTCCTATTTCTACAAATTATGAGCATTTACCTCCGAAAAGGTAATAAAAATCTCATAGTGTTAAAACTTTAAACTGGCACTTATGGGTGTTGCATTCGGTTCGTTTAATTTACATTGAAAACGACAACACTTAATGTAGGTCAACAAGACACCGACTACAGAAGAAGGTCACCGTCCGTTATTTGTGTACCATGTAATACAAGCATTGACAATTGCAAAAATATTATACAATCACAACATTACATGATGCGAACATAATAAAATATTGTTTTTGAAGTATGTTAATTAATTTGCTTTGCATTTACAGTCCTCACATTGTGTGAAGTGTTTCTTGCCGTCCGTGGATTGCAACAAACATGAATGAGGAGTTCAACAATAAATTACACGTTGTCATATGTTAGGAGGAGGCCTTTCATAGTCCCATCAGCTTACATAAAGTTGCCATAAGTCGAGCACACTGACATTAACAGAGTTATATCAGAGTTAGCAGGTTAAGGTACAATGCGTTCGCGCTGCATTGCATCACCGGCGCGCGGCACCACTTCCGCGCGAGTCGGCGCCCGCGCCGCTCGGGAAGTGCCTTATTTTATTTTTAACTCGATGGCGGTTTGGTTTTTTCATCAAATCACTTGATGAGTTGTTTGTACTCTTCCGGTTATTTATCTTGCAACGCAATCAGGTCCAATTCTTGTTCTAATGATGAGTGAAAGTAAAATGTCCCATCAAATTATATCAGGAATTTATTTGGATTATACAATTAAGTACTTACAATACATTCTACTTGCCTTATTCAATAGATGTAATAGTTTATTAGCTGTTCAATTGCGATTTATTTTAAAACTTATTAAATAAGATAAGTTTAAGTAACTTCACATCGATTTAATGTATTTAACATTGAAATAACTCCACATAATAGAACTTGACCTACCGAAACATGAAGTAACCGTTGGAATGATCTCGAACTGCACATACTCGTATTTGCATTAATTCAACTAAAATCATATTAATATTATACATTACTAGCTGCGCCCCGCGGTTTCACCCGCGTAAGTTTCGATTTAGGGGATGAAAAATAGATGTTGGCCGATTCTCATAGATACCGGATAAGCACAAAAAATTTCATCAAAATCGGTCAAGCCGTTTCGGAGGAGTATGGCAACGAAAACTGTGACACGAGAATTTTATATGTTAGATTTTAAATATACAACGGCTCTAAGAAACATGAATTTCTATGAGCTCATCAGATCGCTCTACGACCTTGGTAGGTAGTAGTATATTGGTAGGCCTTCTGCTAAAAGTTTGAATGATTAGTAGAAGAGTCTTAGGTATGCTTGGGGTTCTTCCAAAAAATATTATAGAAAACTTTTTATTTAAAGCTTTTAACCTAGCCTTTAAGAGTCCCTGTCTAGCAACACGCGTAACGTAATCAAATTCAGTCGATAAGAAAATAATCTTTCCTGTGCTGAAGTCTCTTATACCATCTGCGTCGTGTTCAAAGTTACAAGATCAAGATAGCTATCGTCAGAAGCTTGAGCTTTATGCTTATTATGACTCACCGTTTGACGTAGGTATAGGCCCCATCAAGCTACAAGATTAATCTTGGAGTTCCCTTGCTTAATCGTGGACAAGACATCTGAGATGAGTATGTCCCCGATAAATAAAAATTCCGCTACCAATTGAATGATATTATTGTTATTGGCAATCATTAGGCATCAGATTCTACTCGCATATAATATTAGCGATACAATTACGGGCAGCAGCGCGTGCGGCGAATTTGTAAATATGAACACTTTCGTAATAGACCTTTACATATGTCGCCTTGGACGATGAAAATATAGGTTGCTTCCAAATGCAACTGTTGCATTCATAAAATCTTCATTCGTATTTGGTAAGTAGTAGGTAATGTAATTTAAAAAAAATCTGAAAATTTCGGGATTGCTGAACTTAAGATTTTCCGGTGCCAAAATAATTTCAAAACTTCATGGTGTCCATTCCATATTGGAGGCGTCTGAAGGACGAAAAATAAAAAAAAATACAGGAGGTTTATGAAACCGAAAGCTTTATTCGAGTAATGATGACAGATTACTTCTTCTAGGTTTTTAAATTATCTTCACAAATCATTGTTTATCTTTCAAACGTCTTATACATATGCATGTAGGTTAGGTACCTACTTAGGGGAATTGGATGCTCCTAAACTTACGTTACAAGGTTCTTTTTCGCGTCAAATAGCTGTGTTATGTTTATCTATCAGAAATCATAAAAGAAACATACCTTTGAAATGCATTAGGATAATTACATATTCAAGTTTTGTTAAGATGTTGATAAACTTCCAATGACGATTCGCCCCTTCACTTGAACCTAAGTAATCTTTGAGAGACAGAAACTGAAGTTTAGGGCAAAACATTACTTTCGTACCTTATCTACGTAACTTCCTGGCATACTTCTATATAAATAAAAATTAAATGCTGTTCTTTGGTTTGATTTTTAGGGTTCAGGCTTATAAAGATTTTCGAATATTTTTTTACATAGAATTTAGAACTTTGACAAATTCTTCCTATCCTAAACTGCTTTCAAAAATGGCAAGTTGATATATCATATCCGCTCAATGAAACAATAAGTACAGCAAATATGAACAAACGTAAATCCTACCCTCTCTCGTATTAACACATTACATCGTAATACCGACGCTCATACCACCCATTGCATAAGAAGTAAAAGGGGGATGTGTTTCGCGTGCCCCGCCGAAGCAAGGAAGCCGGCCGCGAGCCCAAGCAAAGGAAGCCAATCAGAACCACGATCTGGACATGACTGTAAATTACTACCAAAGGGATCACGACATGAACTACTTTGAATATATTTTACTTTAAGTTTGTTTGTTATCTTGGTTTTACGAGGGGATATATACGATAGGCTCGTGGCCGGTTGCCTTTATGATGAATTATTCAGTCCTTCTACCTACTCGTTTACTTGCTCAATGTACATACAATATTACGCGTAGGTACTCAGTTATTCATATTTTGAATTCCCGCATCTTAAATAAAGCAAATAAAGACAATGTAGAATAATTTCATAGCAAATAACATCCGTGATCGTGTAGATTTATTAGTCATCGATGGGATCATCATCTTTAACTATTATCGTAGATACGAGTAGCACACTAGTAATACACTTAGTGCGGTGATTATAGCTATGTCGGTTACTAGGCTAGGCGTAGGTACTAATCCGTCATAGCAACATCATGTTTTAGATCTTTCTTACGACTGTATATTTTACGTGCAGCAGGATATCATCCGCACTTGGTTGATATCCCGACCAGTCGCACTCAGCACTTCTCCTCCATATTTATTATACGTACAGCCAAAGTGTGGAACTCTCTGCCAGCATCTGTATTCCCTTCCACATTCAACCCTTCAAAGCAAGAGTGAACATGCATCTCTGGGTACGCTCGTTCTAATATCATAGACCTCACCCATCGCTTTCATCAGGCGTGATCGAGGTCAAGCGGGACCATTCAGCAATAAAAAAAGGCCACAAATAAATTTTACATCAAACACAAGTTTTGCCAAGTTTAACTAACTTTGGTTTAAATACTAGTTAAAGAGTAAAATGCTCAAATGGCAATAAAAATTGTCGAAGGTGACCCCACAACGGTGTATACTATATTGCTTGAAATTCTTGTTAGGAGTAAAGGACCGTTCATCTTACCGGTCTACATGCAGTCCAGTTCGTAATAAACGTTTATTATAGTAACTAAGTATACATGTTTGTTTCCAGATCCTCAGGCCATGCGAAGGCTTCATCTGACAGACAGACATCTTCGCGTGATGCTGTGGTGCATTCTCCTCGGCTTGCAGCCAGCCTTCGCTGGTATCCTGGACCCCTTCAACTGGGCGCGTTCAGACCGGATAGAGGTCAACATACCTTGGTTACCATGTATGTTCATATTATTATATTTTCAAATGTATGATTAAATTAAATCAAATTGAAAGTAAACTCAAAAATAATATAATTTTGGCCATATAGCTCAAACTCAAACCATTTATTTCAATTAAACCATTTACAGCCACTTTTGAATTCTCAAGAAGCCGGTCAGTCAGAAAATATGAAGTTAGTAAGAAACTCCATGGACACTCTTTTAAATTATATTTTACAAAAATATTAGTTATATCATTAATTTTTTATTTTTAAATATGTGAGAACGATGTAAAAAAAAGAAGACATTCGCGTTAAAAGCGTCCAGAGTAGCTTTTATGAATATACTCGCTCTAATACTCTCTGCTATTATACTTTTCGATTGTTTATTTCATTGTTTTTATCATTTCAGTTGAAAATGAAACAAGATGCTATGATGAGCTAGGATGCCTGAACATCACAAGGAGCTGGTACCATCTCATTCACAGACCCTTCAATGTTTTCCCGCTACCGAGAGTTGTCATCAATACTAGGTAAAATATATTGTCCCATTCATCCAAACACGGATCTAATAACCAATCATCATAATAAATGTAATGTATAGCTGTCATGAACTGATGACTTCTATTGAATTGTCGGTACAGATAGGTAAATTAACGGTAGACGGCACTGCAAATTTAGCGTTACGATATTGCATAGATTTCACCTAAATCAATCTTTTGTCATACATCTACAGAGAAATTTCAATTTCAGGTTCATTTTATACACAAAAAAGAACCCAACCGATGGTCAATTGTTAAACGTGAACGTGAACAAAACTATAGTGAAGTCCAATTTCAATCCGACCAGACTTACGAAGATGATTATTCACGGATTCATTGACACACCTCTCTCGAACTGGGTAATTATAATAATTATAATATTCGTCGAACATAATGCATCATATATTTAATATTATTGAACATGGAGTAAATTAACCTTAATGTTTTGTCATTTAGGTCAGTGAAATGAAAGATGAGCTCGTGAAAGCAGGTGATTTCAATGTTGTTATTGTAGACTGGGCCGGTGGGAGTCTACCGTTGTACACACAAGCTACAGCCAACACCAGGCTAGTAGGACTTGAAGTAGCACACTTCATCAACACTTTACAGGTAAATTCCCCACTTATAAAAAAAAAATCAATGTGCTTAGTAATAAATAATAGATTTAACGAAATCTAAATACCATTACAGAAAGAACACGGAGTAGATCCGTTAGATGTCCACATCATAGGCCACTCCTTAGGAGCCCACACAGCAGGTTATGCAGGCGAAAGAATACAGGTAAGTGCAAACCGCTGTAACATTCCTTACAAAATCGTACGTTACATGATGTTACGTATATCGTTTTCATATTTTCTTTGATTCAGCCTCTCGTTCCATAGGGCTTAGGAAGAATTACAGGACTGGATCCGGCTGAGCCGTACTTCCAAGGAATGCCGACGCATGTGCGGCTGGACCCGACTGACGCGCAACTCGTCGACGTCATACACACTGACGGAAAGAGCATTTTCCTTTTAGGTAATGCCTTGGACGTAACTCTGTGTATATTCGTGATACAGCACGTATGCTTCTTATAATCCACACCGCACTATTGTATTCATGTACATTTGTTCAACACGTAATAACAATTAAGCCGTTTGTTGTTAACAAGATTAAGCTTCCTCGCTTTACCATCTAATCATACTACTAACCCTTATTTATATATTTTATTAAATATGTATTTATTATGTAAATATGTACCATATGCTTGTTTGCTTTTCGATTTCATCATTCATTTGTATAGTATATATCTCAATATTTATATATCGCGTGATATGGTAACTAATTAATCGACGGTTTATTTCACGCGTGCGACAGATTTTGTGTTTATGGCAGGATATGGAATGTCACAACCTGTGGGACATTTGGATTTCTATCCGAACAACGGGAAGGAGCAGCCAGGATGTGACCTCACTGAAGGACCACTCGTGCCGCTGACGCTAGTCAAGCAAGGGCTCGAAGAGGCTTCGAGGGTCCTAGTGGCCTGCAACCATGTCAGAGCCATTAAACTTTTCACAGAATCTATCAATGGAAAGTGTTCTTATATAGGTAAGGAAACGAATTATTTGGCTTAATTAAAATGATTAACACTACCTAATAAATAATTACCTACAATAGAATACTTAGTAAGAAGAATGGGCGGTCTTACTTCTTTCCACAATCTATTTTATTAAGGTATGTAAACATCCATTCCTATTTTTTTTTATCAGATTATAAGTTGTTAACATTTTCAGGACACCAGTGCCCATCATACCAGCATTTTCAGACAGGAAAATGTTTCCATTGCGGTCACGGTTGTGCAATCATGGGGTATGTTCTTATTTCACGATACGTATCTTTAAATGTAGGATTCCTTTAATGTCCCGTTTAATGATTTCATAGATTCCATGCAGACAGCTCTCCCGGTTTGATTACAAACAAAAGCAATCAGTCGGAGAATGAGGTCTTTCCATCCGAGGAGCACGATACGATAGGAGCCAAGTATTATCTCAGCACGGGCAAGGACCTCCCGTATTGTCGTAAGTACTTGAAAAACTCCATTATTATTTTGATCAAGACCGAATTTTATTTGGTCTTAAGAAATCCAACATTGGTCTTGTAAAGACCATGATGCTGGCCCAGGATTTGAACACTTATTAAACGTTGCTGCGCAATGGCGGTTCATTAGCTAGGGTTCAACACGACTAGATGGGGTTGACCCTTGAGAAAACTACTCATTGCAACATAACGGCTAATATGAGGTTCCTTTCTCCTTAATCACAGCGTGTGGCTGATTGCTTTCAACGTCATGTTACAACACAATACTTACCAATTTAAAATGTGGTTTAGTCATATGTCATTTGCTTATGGATTTCGTAAGAGTCTAGATTTCGTACAGTTTGAATATTATGAAAAACAGCTCCTTTGTAGGGCATTAAGCCCAGACAAGTGAAGACTAATGAAGACTTGGCAAAGTGAAAAAAGATCACTTTTGAGTATATTAAACTTTTTGAATTTTATCGCGTTCCCAATATTTTATATAAAGTTCCTCCGTTTGAATGAACTATAACACCAGCTGTGCTAAGTAAAGGCCAGGTACGGGTGCAGGGTTCAGCTGAATTTATTGAAATTATTACAATTTTCATTTATTTCAATAGTAAAATTGATTGTTTGCTTTTTATTCCAGAACGACACTACAGAGTGGCTATCCAACTGGCAAATCCTAAAGGTGCAGAATCGTGGGTGCAGGTACATTTGCAGATTTAATCACATTTTTTTAAGGCTCCCGATGGACACGCAATAGCGATAACATTAAATGTGAAACTATTAAAAATGTGTTAATACCATAGACATCAGAGTTAATACCATCATGTTTCCATCAACAGGGTTTCCTGAAAGTAACTTTGCTGTCAGACAGAGGCGTAATTCGGGGAATGGACCTAACACCAAATAACTACGTAAAGTAAGCAAACTCTACAACTTAAACTTTAAAAATATAATTCAGTTGTTGAGGATCAATTTCATTAAACCACCCTACAACTATTTTACTTACAGACTAGAGCATGGCACTAGCTACACCATAGTAGTCACCCACCCCATGGACTTGGGTGGAAAAGTAAGAAAGGTAATATTTATTCGTTTACTAATAACTGCAGATAATTCATTTCTCCAGTCCCAGAGTCATATGATAATATGATTCATAGATACGATTACGTGTGATGCAACCCCATCATCATCAGCCTACAGCAGTCCACTTCTGGACATAGGCCTCTCCAATTTCACGCCATTTAGCTCGATTCTCGGCAACTCTCATCCAGCTGCTACCAACCGCCCTGCAAAGATCGTCGTGCCGATTGGCGGTCTCCATTGGTCTCCACTCAAGAACACGTCACGATGCAACCCCATGTTACAGCAAAAACTTTTTTTTTTCTTCTTAGGTCGAGTTATCGTGGGAGTACGACATGAATGTACTGGAGCCTCGATCTCTTTGTATACTGTGGTGTAATGACCGCCTCTACGTCAAGTCAGTTCTTGTCGACCAAATGGAACTGCCGAGCAGAGGGTAAAATGATTTTTCACTTGAATGATTATTTAATGAGATGTTGACCTGAAGCCAGGCCTAAATGCAAAGTGTTTTTTTGTTTAAAATTAAGTATAAAATGTTTATTATTCTAATATTTGTTCATACTCCACTTTATTGCAGGAAGCGTAACGTTGACTTCAGCACGAAGTTGTGCACGCCGAAGCGTGAGTTTGCTGAAATCCCCAACCGGGGCTCTGCCAGTTTCTACGACAACTGCGGCAGGTAGCTGTGCCATAAATAAATACATAGGCATTCCACTATTGACTTTATTATAGTCTATTTACATAGACTCTGAGAGAAAGCTTTAAATGAGAAGTGGACGGAGTAACGAAATGGACACATTCGTCGAAATGGAATTATCAGTGAAACTTTTCAAGCTTGAAGTTGTTACAGGGTGAACATTTAGCTGCGTTATTTAAATTATGAACACTTGTCTTTTTATTAGACATACATTTACACAAGCTAAATTTTGGACCTTGAACTGTTAACCACTACAGTTTAACTGTGTATTAATACTCATCAATTAACATAAAATGTTGTAAATAGTCTACGCATTTACACAAACAATATTTTGAGATTATGAAATAAAATCTTGAACTTTTAACTCTCATGGTATTTCAGATATATATATTGTTATTATTATTGTTACAACAATCTCAGTAACTGACTGAACATAACTTTGTATAATATTATTATAATTCTTACGATAAGTGGAATACTCAAACTTTTTGTAATATAGTTAGAAATTAGTAAAAACTATTGTAAATATTTAAGTTTTGTATTTATATTTTTGTAAGTTCGATGGCCGATTTGGGTAGGTACATCGAAATATTAAACAACGAAGGAGACGCATCAGCGCTGATTCGGACTTGTATAATGTAGGTACCTAAACATGCAACAGTGTTGGATGGAAATTGTCGGCTACTCCTCAATGGAAACCGACCTTAATAGTCAGACTATGGTTTGCCTGAACCTGTTTTATTTTGAAACACTTCGCAATGACAGGGACCAACTTCATAAACAAACCAACCATCTATACATGTAGGTATCATCATAACAAATAATGTTTCAGTAAAAAAAATAATGAGTTTCTATCTACTTACCTACTCATAATTAAAATCTGTAATCTAATCAAAACCGTAGATAGTGTTAACTGATAACAAAAATATTAGTACAACTTATTTTTACAGCATTCCTAGGAACTTTAATGAAATTGGTTCCGTGTTTAAGATTTGTAACTTAGGTACTTACTGTACCTAACTGTACAAATGTCCTTATAGTTAAATACATAATAAAAAACTTCATGTAGAACCATGTTATTTCAGTTTTGAATACCTAAATGTAGGGTAGGTAGATATTTGACTCCAGCTGTTAAAAGACACAACATTATTTGCTACGTCCGTCATTTATAATCATCAAACAAAACAGCACAAATTCTGAAATAAAAACGTTATTTTTACTCTTTTTTTTTTCTTTTCCCAAACTGATTTAACGATTGCCACATTCGCCAACGTGCGTAGGTTAGCACCTACAACAAATTATGTTTCAACTACATTGGGAAATAAACCTCATATTTTGTAGCTAAAAAACGCAATTGCAGAAAATTTGGCTAAGGCAAAAGCTATATAAAAAGGTCGTACCTTTTTATATAAATTGTTTTTCCTTTTTTGGCTGTGTTTAGTTTAGTTTGTGATCTTCCTGTAGGTACGAGTCGCAATAAATACTTTATCTTTCTTTCTTTCTTACCTACCTATACAATGTGTTAATGAAATAACCCAAAACCTCGGACACGCTAAACAATTTTTATATTAATAAATTGATATGACGTATAATTATTTATTTTCATAAATTATTGTAAAATATATTTGTAAATGTTGTTGTGGCGCTACTTCTTACAGATTCCTAGCTCTATTGCCGCGCCGCTGTCTAACGTTCGTTGACCTCCTCCTTCTGTTATTAAATAATGCGTATGTTTTGCTTTGGAATAGAAAAGTGACTCAAATTTTTCCATCACACTTTTTCCAGGCTTTAGACTGGCTGCATCTAAACCTAACACGCTTAAACATAAGCGAAGGCTAGTTGAAAGAAAAATCAAAAAGCCGGTGGTGGTAAACAAAACTTGGCGTGTTTAAAACATTTGAATCACCATATTTACAATAATTATTTCAATAAATCAACCTAACTATTTACAATCGTTCATTGTTTGTCACAGCAATGCCACCTTGTTGAATACACGTTAAAGCACGTTTTCGTAAATTACTTTTCAAAGAACTTATCACTGTAGTGTCACTATTAATTATCCTCGTAATTTACGTTTTCGTAAATTAAAACTCAACACGAGGCTGGAAATCCAATACATTTAATTCCTAACACCGTCTGTAGTGGTATGCTCGTCCTAACTCCTACTCTGTGTTGACGCAAGACGCGCGCGCGCCGCTGCGCTAGGGAGACTACGGAAGGTAGACTTGGCGCCAGCTCTCCCCCTCTGCTCACCCTTTTTTTTTTAAGGATGGGAAATCATCAAATGACCCCTCCCGCTCTAGGTGGAGCGGAAGGGAGTGTCAGACTCTTACTGACTAAAACCCATCCGTGTTCCTTCCTCAGCCCTTTATATTCCGGGGTAGCGGTAACCCTTTCGGACAATCCCGCTGCCCCGGCAGGCTTCGGCCCTGACGGGCCCCTCCTTCGATTGACGGGCCCGTCCTTCGATCTCTGCTCACCCTCGCCCCCGCTTTTTTTCTACATCGCGTTGGACAATAGTGTCACAGTCGTAGTGTACAGCGTCGTTAAAAAATATTAGATATGGCATGACAAATAATTATTTTTTTGAAAAAAAAATAACCTATATTAAAAATTATTGTATTCGATTTTGCTGCCGATTCTAAACAAACTAGTTTCAGGTTTTGGGTTATTTTATTAACACGTTGTATTTGATACAATAGCTTCCACCCGCGAGACCCGCGATTTATAACTAAATCTCGCTCTACCTCAAAAATTAAAAAAATTACTTGCCACAATAGAAATACTTGATAATAATTAATTAACATAATAATGTAATTGAATGAATACTCGTATAAAAAATAACTATAGGTTACCTATACACATAGGTAGTACCTACTAATATTATAAATGCGAAAGAACTCACTGTCTGTTACCTTTTTACGCCTGCTGAACAGATTTCAATAAAACAAGGAAAGGAGATAGACTGCGAACACACAACCTGAAAAAAACCCTTTAACTGCAGGAAATAGGTGCCTCATTTTCACGGAAAAATGTGGGCGAAACCGCGGGTCGTAAATCTAGTACAATATAAAAATTTCGTAACTACGTATATTCATGGGCTAGGCAGGACAGGCTCGGAGGAGGGGGGCGCATATTCATAGTTAGCCTAAGGCCCTCAGAACTCTAAATTAGCCACTGAACGCGTTTCGGGCCACAACAGCGTTGAAGATTGTTTTGCATTTACCTACAGCCCCAGCAGCTACAGCATTGAAATGTGAACGCTTCCGATCTCAGAGTACCTAATATATAAATGAATTTCGTTGCGTTACCACTAATGTTATCCGCATAACCTTCCAAAATTTGTAACGCTATTAAAACCTAAAAATATCAATACCGTTAAAAAAAACGTTATAGAATATCGATTTCGTAGAAAAATATTATAAGTAACGTTAAAGGTATCAGTAACTTTAAGCTTATCCACTTATTGTAAGACGTTACAGGTGAAACGTTACAGAATTATTTGTAACGTTATATTTCATACTTTTTCATCATCATAAGTCAGGCAACGCTGGGTATCGAAATGAATAACGTTGTTATATCGTTATACTAATAACGATCTATTGATAATATTGTTAGATGAGTTTAAGATTTCGTTCCGTTTGTCAATATCGTTAAAACCAAGGAATTAGTTTTGTTACGATCCTGGTGGAATGGTACAAATTATCGGTACCGGAACTACGCGTAACGTTATTTCGAGTAACGTTTCAAGTTTCAAGTCCCTGCGTAAAACCATTGTATTTCCAAACGAAGCTTAAAGGCCTATTTAAACCTAAGCGGTATTCGCTACAATCTATCTGCCTAGCCTTTTTTGTTGGGGTCGGCTTCCAGTCTAACCGGATGCAGCTGAATACCAGTATTTTACACGGAGCGACTGCCTATCTGACCTCCACAACCCAGTTACTGGGTAATACGATACCCCTTGGTAAGACTGGTTGTCAGACTTTCGGGCTTCTGACTACCCGTAACGACTGTCATAGATCCACGAATGACAGCCGGGAACAACGGCTTAACGTGCTTTCCGAGGCACGGAGGGGTCTCGATATGTAAAGATGGTCACCCATCCACAGACCAACCGCGGCAAGCGTAGCTTAACCTGATCGATCGACCTGTGCGGCTGTTATTATTTAGCCACGGGCCCCTCCGCTAACATCTGTGGTAGAGAAAAAAGAGTGGGTATGCGGTAATATTACTGTTCACACCAAAGCGGATTTCGCTATCCTTGTGAGTAGAATACCGAGTTCGAGTTTCGCTCAGGAACAAGCGAAACAATACCTAAGTATGTGGTACTATGGCATGGCACCAACTATTCCGCTCTAGCCGCGGAACTTGATACTAAATACCAGAGCGAAACCCGCGCGGTATATATCTCTACCCACAGCAGCGGTAGCGAATACCGCTTAGGATTGAATAGGCCTTTACTCTTTGTGGTAGACGTCAAACTTTGGCTGCATTCCGAATTATGCCATAATCGATCACAGCGCTCGTGCACCAATCAATCATTTGCGTTCCGATATAAATAATATCACGACTATGACAGCTGAGAGCTGACAAAAATTCGGAACGCCCATGAACGCGCTCACAGTGCTCGCTCAACGTCAAAACTATATTAACTTGAATATTACTATTTCTTTGTGTAAATTGTATACACCAAATTTCTACTTTTTCTGTGGTTAGGTGGTGACTGTAGCCAGAAGCACAATTTCGAAACTGCCACGTTAGTTTAAAGATATGATGCAACTCAAAATAAAACAGCACCACTGTAATTTTTGACAGCGATCACGGTGATATTATTTTATGGCATGGTCTGCCTTATCGCAAGATGGCGCATTTCGTGACGTAATCTATGACGATTCACGGGACATCGTTATCGCGCTCACGCTAATTCGAAACGGGAATAAGCACGCTCAAATCGATTACAGCGCAACTCGGAACACACTCTTTGACAGGCGCAGAGCCACTTATATTCCGACTTTTAGCTGCAGCCACTGACCTGTATTATAAACTTGTTTAATAGAGGTGGTTGATGGCCGCGAAAAAACAAAAAGACGCCTATTTCAGTCATTTATAAAAGTAACACTTAAGCTGTAATTTTACTGCAGCTATGACACTTTTTTTTTAGGATGGGAAATTATCAAGTGACCCATCCCGCTCTGGGTGGAGCGGAAGGGAGTGTCAGACTCTTACTGACTAAAACCCATCCGTGTTCCTTCCTTAGCCCTTTGATGATGATGATGATGAAGGGGCTCCCTTTTCCGCACTTAGACTATCATTCGGTCCGTTGTGCGTGGGGATTCTGGCTAACAGAGCCAGCCTAGCTCCGCAAAAAAGCACAGAAGCTTCCTGGGAGCTTCACAGGCTTCGCGGAGCGACCTCATTGTTCCGAGGATTTCTGCACGTTGAGAAGCCACGGCCTCGCATTCCAGGACAACGTGGGCGGCTGATTCCTCGGCGTCAAGGAATCAACTGCAAAGGGGGCTGTCTGTGGCGCCTATGTTGAAAAGATGTTTGTTAAGGAGGTTATGGCCCGTTATTGTACCTATTATTATTCTAAGGTTATTTCTACTCAAGCTGAGAAGTTTTTTGGTTAATCGCGGGTGTATCATTGGTAAAGCCAATTTTGACTGTCTACAGTCTGTTGCCCGTGACCGTGCCCGTCCTTAGCCCTTTATGTTCCGGGGTAGCGGTAACCCTTTCGGACAATCCCGCTACAGCTATGACACGCTGACACAGTCATTGATTAAATAAAACACAGTACGGTACATTATATCGCTGGTTTGCCCATTTGTTTTGCGCCCTGTTTCACCAGATCAGTTCTTCCTAAGAGCAGAAAATTTTATACTACTTTAAATCGGCTTAGACTTGGACATGAAAGATTCAATGCACATTTAGCTAGAATGAAAATTATAAAATCGCCTGTTTTTATCAATTGTGTTATAGGAAGTGATCAGACCATAGATCATATAATTTTTGAATGCCCTGCATATGATTTAGAAAGAATTCTTCTAATCAGAACAATTTTACCTAAAAATAAAATTACCTTGCTCTAATAAATTAATTAAATTGAGATAGGCGTATCCGGTTCCGGTACGGTGAAGCGCTATAAGCCCCGTAGCGTCATATCCGCCCCAATCCGGCAGGTAGTGGGGATACGTTTGCACAGCGCAAGACGATATCCATGAACCTCATTGCGGCTTAATTTACAGTGATTGATAGGGATATCAATCACATACATTTATAATTAAGAATCAGCAGACTGAAATATAAATTGGCTTAGAGAAAGGTAAGTAGGTATACTTAATATCAATTTTATTTTTAGGTAGGTAAAATTGTTCTATTAAGCTTGACTGTACCTTTCTTTAAGCCATAAATAGAGAAGTGTTTGTTATCGACTGCTGGATTGGGACTAAATTAGAACGCCAATGTGATCAACAAAGTTATTTATTAAACTTTTAATAGTTCAACTTATATTAACTCAACAGAATTAGATCGATTTTAATCATTACAACACTATATCGATATTATTATTAAGTAAATCATCATCGTTTGAAACTAATTTCTGATCTGATTTGAACGACTTGATTCATTTGTATCCTTGATTTATTTCTTATAATATTTATGAAATGTCAAAGCAGAGCGCCAATTTCCTTTCGAAAATAAATGATCTATGGCAATATAATATTCCCATAGATCATATGACCAACTAGCCGGCGCTACTGCCGATCGCACACTACCTGGACTAGTGTTTATTCCAGATTGTTTTAACAATGACTTAATCCAGCCCCCTATGATGGTGCGGGTAGCTGGCTTGGGTTCACCACGGCCACGTGTGCTAATAAATAAGTTCTCAATATTACCTCTTCGAACACTACTCTAGTAATTTGTCAATCCAATAAGTTCGGTCAATGTTAGAGTTTGACTCGCATTTAAGTAAACGCCAACCGGATTGCTTATAAGTTATGTTATCAGTTTTGGACCCAAACATCGCCCAAAACACTATAGAATAATCACTCCTCAAAAAGTTTTCTTTATTTATACTCAATAACTTAAGGTCATGGACCCTGTGCCCGGAACACAATAAAAGGAGAATTGCAGTTCTTTTAGAAATTTCGAACAATGACATTTTGGAGGGAGTTTTGTCAACTAACACCCATATTCCAAGACGTTTCCTCGAAACTTCCTCGACTCCACTCAACCTCATTCAAGGAAATCGGTATTCACAGTTGTAAAAAATCACCTCCACTTGGCGTCCCTCGACATTTTTCCTCAGTAGAGGTGAGGAAACAACTGTCAAACTCAAGGTAGATTCTTTACGTTGTTTAATCTAAAATAGTTTTTCAGCGTGGCGTCAGCGTAGCAAACCACGCTGACGCCATCAGGGAGGTCGTCCCGCTGCACCCAGTCGTATCCGATATCCCACAGGAGCGGCCCCAGAACCGATCCCTGTGGGACACCGCACGACATCTCTCGCCGGTTCCACTCCCCATCGCGACCGGGGTAGATGACGGCTCTGTCCGTCAGATACGCCCCGACTACTCGACGGAGGTAGGTCGGCACTCGGTGATACCGGAGTGACTCCCCAATGCAGCTCCAGGGCAGGGTGTTAAACGCGTTAGCGATGTCGAGTGACACCGCCACGACCACCCCACCCCGGGACACCGCGTCCCTCGTCGTGAGTTCTCTCACGCGCATGATGGCGTCCACCGACGAGCGCCCCTTGCGGAAGGCAAACTGGCTATCCGCAAGATCCGGCCCCGTCCTCACCAGGTGCGGGGCGGTCCGCAATCACTTTTTCAAAGAGCTTGCCGACCTCGTCGAGCAGCACGACCAACTGCCACTTAAGGTCTCGTTGTTGAGCTGCGCACCCCAACCTGCTTTGGCAGTGTCCGTCGTAAGGAAATAAGTTGGAGATGAACCGTGCAGTTGAGAAGCCATGTTGTGACTTTGTATCCTCCATTGCAGTTTCGGAATCACCTTGACAGACATCTGTGTTCGACCTTTTAAATTTTTTCGCAACAGGGAATTGCTGAAGGTCAGCATTGCACGAGAATTCAGGCGCCTGACTAGTAGTTTTAGTAAAACCAACAAAAATCTAAAAATTCAAAAGCAATATTTTGTAAAAGGTGATGAGCAGTTGACATTAGGCTATTGTAACTTAGATAAACTACAAACTCTCCCACTAAAAAGTAAAAAATAAAAACTTTTTTACAAAAAAAACAACCGACTTCCAAAAAAAAACACTACAAAGTGCTAAATAACTTTAATTTCGGAAGTCGGTGTCAATAAACGAAAATGCAGAATCAACGACACCGACTTCCGAAATTAAAGTTATTTAGCACTTTGTAGTGTTTTTATTTGGAAGTCGAGTCGGTTGTTTTTTTTTTGTAAAAAAGTTTTTATTTGGTACAAGAAAAATTGTTGAGACAAAGCTCGGAGTCAACGAAGCTTTTTCTAACACCTCTTGATCTACTAGCTTCTTTAATTGGATTATGATTTTTTTTGAATTGATTGTGTGAAATCTTCTGGGAATTTTCAAGGGATGAACAAGCGGTGGTTTGCTTAAAAAGGGGATACTAAAGATAATATCAGGTTATCGACCTGATATTATCTTTAGTATCTATATATAAAGGTGCTCCCAACTTCCTCCAGACATTTACCCGATGTTTGATTCTCCCGGTTTGAAAACGTTGATGATAGTCAATCGACTCGTTTATCACGCCGTCTCAGGGTACAACGTTTCTTACCGTATCGTGTATCTTCGGTGTGACGAAAAAACTCTTCTGCATTGTTGCCAAATCGTTCCTTTTGGAACATTTTGCGTTCCCATCTTTTATGCGTTCTATTCGTTCCCTTTTGTTTAACTGGTACTAAAAGTACCACTTCATCTCAGTCTATCAAAAAGCACTCTGTGACCTCTAGCTAGCGACGACGCCGCATCTGTAGAACGTGTCTTCAGAAAACTTAAATTACCTAACTAAAACGGAAAACCGAAATAAATTAAATACAGACACTTTAACAGCCCATGCACGCCAGTGACGGCATACATCTTCAAGGAGGTTTAGATAAGTATAAGGTTAGTTTATAAGCGTAAGGTTCAAAGTTGATAGGGAATATTTGACAATTTCGTGTAGGTGCTGGATCTGTACAATAGACGGACACTAGTTCTGAAACTTGGCATATACTTTCCATTCTTTTACTTTTTTTAAATTCACTGTCGTTTGTTATCAACTTGATTGATGTTTTACGTTTTTTTTTTTTGGAATTTGTATTTTGTACAGAGGCCAGCACATCAACCTACCCCAATCTGTCAAATCCCAATTGAATATGAACCTTATTCCTTTTAAATAAAGTTGACAATCTATCAAAGAAATTTGACAGATTGGGGTAACTTGATGTGCTGGCCTCTGTACATACGATAATTTTGCCCACAATACGATAATTTTGACGTGGGTACTCGATAATTTGAACTTTTGGAGTTGGCAACACTGCCTGACACTGACACATTTGGGATGTCAATTTACTATAATTGCTTCATTCATGAAACTGAATCTTGAAATACAATAAATAGTTTTCTATTGAAGTATGTGGATTGAGATTTTTTCAGAGTTTAATAAGTGAAAATGTCGTCACCAACCTCAAAGTTAGTTTTGACGCTTTCATTATCTTTAACGATCGGAACTGTAGCCTATGTGCACATAAAGCAACAATCAGATAGGTAATCCTTAAATTATTATATTAATACTTAATATCAACTAAATTACAAAATATATTACTTCCAAGTTTCTGTGACCTATGGCATGAAAGAGATAATGTGGTAAGAAACAATATTGCAACGTCAGTATTTCCCACTGCAGACCCACCGTACCCCTGGCCGTACCATTATTATCCATGCGGAAGAGTACTTCGACGCATAAGTGTCCTTTGTTTTTGTATTTATTTATAAAATTAATTAGTTTATAGTCATTTAATTTAGTATCTAGTGTAAATAGTTAGTAACATTTTCTCAATAAAAGTACTCAACTAAAAAAAAATGACAATATGGTAGGTACACACGGCTACACATCAAGCTATAATTTTCCAGTTTTAGCTGATCTCGCATTGTATAGGTTGTTCGTACAATCAGAAGTCAGCTTATATTGGTTATATATAGCTTGATGTGTAGCCGTGTGTACCTTATCTTCTGAAGATTATAGGATTATCAAACTAAAGGGTTTGAGTTAAAACGCCTTAGATATTGTATTATTAAACAAGTGATAGTACGAAAAAATCTGTGTAGGTAAAATCACTAAAACTGCTTGCTCTCTATCTCCTGATTAAACAGTGGCTTTATGAGAAATTGGAACATAGAAACACATTTATCTGAAACTCATAAACACAATGTCCTCTTCCTAATTTCCATAACCCAGATACTGCGATGGGCCTTTTAAAAGACTCAAAAATGCATACAACCTCTGTATTACGACAGACCGTTTAAAAGGCCACCTTTACACGCACAATGGCTATTGTAGGACTAAGTGCAGAAACCAAATCCACATAGAACATAGAAGGCCACCTTTTCCTGGCTTTCCTGGAAAATATAGTTTCAGTAACATCTGAATTAAATAAACTAATTGCACTTTTGTTTCAGGGAAAAAATGCATGAAGGTGTAGTAAAAGATGTTGAACGGCAACAAAGGCGCAAAATAGAAAACCTGTACATATTAGAAAAACAAAATGAATTAACTAAGAAACTGAAAAAAGAATTAGGAAACTAGTCAATCAAATGCATTATTCTGTTTTAAAGGCAATATTTATTATTTACAGAACTAATGTGGAACTAAAATAACTAGATAATAGGTAATTATAATAATGATTAACTAAGTTATTGTTTTATTTCCTTCAACCAAACCTCTAGCATAACATCTTTAAGTTTTAGATTCACACCTGTGGGATACTGTTTATCAGCATTGTCAACCACACCATCTAGATTCAGCTTTTCTTTAGCTACAGCAGCCAAACATTCAAATGTCCGTGGTTCCCAGCAAGCTAAATCTGATAAAGATTTACGGTTCAACATAATGTTAGCTCTGTCCAAGCCTTCCTTTAATGTATAAGGAGTAACATTGTGTTGTTCACAAGCTGCAGTGATTCTTGTCGACCAGAGATCAATCATATCTTGTTTCTTTAATTTCCTAGCTTTAGTTGCGTAAACTAACGCTCTGTGGACATTACGTACTGCTACTGAGTAACAGTTTCTCCGTCGTCCAATATAATGCGCAGCAAGCTTAAAAACTCTTCTTTTTCTCCAAAATTCATCAGGACCACGGGAACGAACCCAGTTAGCGACTGTCAGGAATACCATTGTGCGCTGAAATTAGAGAGGTTATGTTGTGAATATTTGTTGTGTTACAAATATACGTAAAATCAGCAAGTTTATGATTACTTGAGATAAACACATAAGTTAGAAATATTAATATATATACCTTCGCTTATAACCGCAGCTATCATTAATAAAAATGCAAAATCAGTAAAGAAATCGCACAAGAGACAGCTTTTTTTTTCTATGTTAGCTGTCACTGTCAAAATCAAAAATTCTATTCTATTTTTCTTTATGGCAATGGTGCCGATGTCGACAATTCTGCCAATGTCAGTGATATGAGAAAAACGTAGTGGTACCCATGAAGGTGTAGATAACTATACCTTCATGGTGGTACCAAAAACTCTAAATTATCAAATTAGTATATTGTAGACATTGCATTGAGATAGTAGCACGGAGACGCCCACAGAGTACTTTTTGATAGAGTGGAGACTCCTTCTTCTGAAATAATAGCTAAACAAACAAACATCTATCATATCGACCTCAGGCTAAGTATCCTAGTCTAAGATATCGACACACAAATGTCAAAAAGCGGTTTCTTTTTAACTAATCAAGAGCTGCTTAAGGGGCGCCGACCCACTAGTGGCGCCCTCATCGTTTGTTTGGTTATTTCTTTTATTTTAGAATGAAAATCCAGAAAATAAGCACGTTAAGTTGTGCTCCTTAAGATTATACGTTAATATTATTTTAAGTGGTAGTTTTACATTGATTTTCTGTTTTTATGATTATCAGTGTTGCTATTGTAAAAATCTCAGTTGCCGTATGTTACAGGTTTGCCGTATTTTTAGGGAAAAATACAAAACTGCCGTATTTAAAAAAAAAAATCTATGCCTGATTTGTTTCTTCTCCATATAGGTTTTTATCGTTTCTATTACCTCAGATTCATCTAGAGCATACTTGTCTTGTCCTTGCTTCTCATTTTGTCGCACTCATAGGCACATATTAGGTACGGTACTAATATGTAGGTGGTACTCGTAGGTGAAAGTTACGTTAGTATACAGGATGAAATTGAATACATGCGACAAATCGAAATGGGAGATTGTACTCATCATTATGAACAACTTTTACTATGGGATCAAACCTGAAATCGCGAAAAAAAACAGCTGTTTCCTACATTTATGTTCGCATAACTCGTCAAAATGTAGGGAAAAGCTGTTTTTTTTTTCGCGATTTCAGGTTTGGTCCCATAGTAAAAGTTGTTCATAATGATGAGTACAATCTCCCATTTCGATTTGTCGCATGTATTCAATTTCATCCTGTATAAGAGTACGTGGTGTAATTTGCAACCTTTTCATTCGGTTTTAACCAATGCGAAAGAGATGCCACTTTGGCGGTACAATTACAACTTCATGTTTGTTGTAGTCGGGATTTTCCCAGCTGTGCTCATTAAATTACCTGTGTACGTTTCGTTTCATTCATTACGCTAGTGAAAAAAGTTTCGTTTCACCTGTAGTCAATTGCCGTATTTTATGATACGGCAATGAGAGGACTGCGGTATGCCGTATTTTCTGAAAAAAATTGTGGATTGCCGTACAATACGGCAATTGCCGTATCAATAACAACGCTGTTCTATAATAAAATAAATAACCAAATAAACGATGAGGGCGCCACTGCACGGTCGGCGTTTGCTCGATGCCGTCTTAAGAAAAGAGAGACATCTAAATGTTAAATAGTTTGTCAAGTACTAAATTTGGCAACACTTGAAAATCAAGCGTCAAAATCATGTCTATGCGTGTCGGGCCACTATGTTGAATGCCGAGTTTTATGAATGGTTTTGTGGTAGATGTGCTGTCAAACGGTTGATTGCTCAAAATATTTTTGTTGTTTTCGAGAGAAATACGTCTATAAACTAGATGTTTTGGTCTCCATTAACAGCGTTTACGCCAACGGCTTGAATGAACCGATTTTAATGAAACTTCATACGCATAAGCAGGAAAAGGTCTAAAAAGTTAGCAGAGAACATTTTCGAAATGTCTTATTTAAAAAAAGATAACTGGAAATCTCTGTTTCTATGGAAACTTTAAAATCGGTCTAATATGGCTGTAACACAATTTTTCGAAAATGTTCTCTCGACCTTTGTATCTTGCTTATGCGTATGAAGTTATTATTGAAAAGTGATCCGTTGACATTTTAATCTTGTATGGCTCCTGCACCACTTCACAACACACACAGAGCATGTAACAACACATTCTGGCATGATGATTCACAGCTGATAAAAACGAAAACGTACGCGAAGTGCGTTCGCTTGCAAGAAAAATGTCCGATTGATGACGCGCTTTACATGACTTTTAAGCCCCGCCTACTTGTGCATGACTTTTGTTTGGTCATTCTTTGAGCGCAGTTACATTTCCTGACTTATTATTTATTCGTATACACGCAAATTTTGTAGGTATGCCCAGTCCATAAGTTTATTTAGTCATTGGACACAAAGAACACTTTTTCCATGTTCAAACTAGCAAGTCCAGCGTTGTTATTGATACGGCAATTGCCGTATTATACGGCAATCCACGTCTTTTTTTTTCATAAAATACTGCATACGGCGGTCCTCTCATTGCCGTATCACAAAATACATTGTATCATATACATATACATAATTACATGTATCACAAATACATTTTATGAGCACAGCCGGGAAAATCCCGACTACAATAAACATGAAGTTGTAATTGTACAGCCAAGTGGCATCTGTATCGCCTTGGTTAAAAATGAATGAAAAGGTTGCAAAAGACACCACGTACTCGTACCATAACTAATCTGTGCCTACGAGTGCGACAAAATGAGAAGCAAGGACAAGACAAGTATGCTCTAGCTAGATGAATCTGAGGTAATAGAAACGATAAAAACCTTTATGGAGAAGAAACAAATGAGGAGTAGAAATTTTTTATTTGAATACGGCAATTTAGATTTTTTCCATTATAAAATACGGCAAACCAGACTGTGACATACGGCAACTCAGATTTTTACGATAGCAACACTGCTAGCAACTACAATACTCCGACCTCAGACTCGGACTTTTAATCACAGATAAGATATCTTTTAATTAGCTGGAGTAAAATGACACTTCTTATAATAACTTATTTCGCACTGCGTTTAGAGATATGCATCTCAAATAAGTTTCTTTTGTTACACTATTCTGTACTAGAAAAACAAGATTTGGTTGATAGCCGCAAAAAACAAAAAGACGCCAATTTCAGTCATTTAGGTAACACACAAGCTGTCATTTTACTGCAACATTAAAAGTCTGCCCCCCCAACAGCTGGGACACAGGCCCCCTCTCTGAGAGTGAAATTAGGGAATGATTCACCACGCAGGCCCAGTGCGAGTTGGTAGAGTCACGTCTTCGAATTTTCAGTTCTAGGACAAGCCACTTTCCTCACGAGGTTTTCCTTATACTCGTACTTCACATTTGCTTTACTTTGTAACTCTAGAACATTAATCCTAGTACCTTAACTAATTAATGAGTCATTAATATGCGAGATAACTATTTATAATTTCCTGTCCGCCTAGTATCGACATCAGCACAGCACTACGGTCACTTCATACATTGGTATCGTTTAACTTTAAAAGACCCACCGTACCACCAGGGGTACGGCCAGGGGGTACGGTGGGTCTGCAGTGGCCATTCAACGTGGCAATGTCGCAGCCAACTGGTTAAATTAGTCGTTCAGTTAACTGCCTAGCCTTTCAACTAAACGGCGGCCGTTCAACTAACGGCCTGAATGATATTCAATTACAGTTTAGGTTGGAAGTCTGTAACCAATCACGCGCGAGCCGAATTGGTTGCAGTAATTAAGGCATTGCACCCCGACCAAGTGGGTTAGGTTAGAACTGTGATCAACCGCGTTCGAGCCGAGGGAGGAAGCGAGGCGAGCACTACTTCTAAAGGCCAGGCAGTTAACTGAACGGCTAATTTAACCAGTTGGCTGCGACAGCAACACAGCCAGCCTTATGGGCACTTTTCCCGGTGATAGCGACGCGTATACGATTTTTTTTATGCCCAATGTTCTTTGTTTATTTGTACGTTACTTAATATATTTTAGTGTTAGATTGTAGAAATATTAGTATTTAAGATTCGTTACATAAATATCTATGAATAAACTTACAAAATTAAATTATTGTTGTCAGAAGTGGTTTTAACTAGTGATACAACACTATTACCTGGTGGTATCGTTTAACTTTAAAAGACCCACCGTACCACCAGGGGTACGGCCAGGGGTACGGTATGTCTGCAGTGCCTTACTCGGTAGTCAAGTGCACATCAGGTGGTAACGATTGTCATTGACAGCGCCATAATATCGTAGCCGTAGGGGTGAATTGCGCAGAGCAAGTACATACTCTTTGGAGCAAGTGTTACTGTTACCACTTACATGCGTTTGTACAGAGGCCAGCACATCAACCTACCCCAATCTGTCAAATTTTCCCAATTGAATATGAACCTTATTCCCTTGTGGTAAAGTTGAAAATCTATCAAAGAAATTTGACAGATTGGGGTAGCTTGATGTGCTGGCCTCTGTACACACGGCTACACATCAAGCTATACACAACTAGTACACACGGCTACACATCAAGCTATACACAACTAGTACACACGGCTACACATCAAGCTATACATTTCCAGTTTTAGCTGACCTCGCGTTGTATAGGTTTATCGTATAATCAGAAGTCAGCTTACACTGGTTATGTATAGCTTGATGTGTAGCCGTGTGTACAAGCTGACTTCTGATTATACGAAAAACATATACAATGCGAGGTCAGCTAAAACTGGAAATTACTGATCTCGCTTTGTACAGGTTTTTCGTACAGAGGCCAGCACATCAAGTTACCCCAATCTGTTAAATTGTTTTGATAGATTATAAAAGAATAAGGTTCATATTCAATTGGGAAAATTTGACAGATTGGGGTAGCTTGATGTGCTGGCCTCTGTACAATCAGAAGTCAGTTTTTACTGGTTAATGTATACCTTGATGTGTAGCCGTGGGTACCACGATGCTGATACAAGAGAAGAGTGAGATGAGCTTTACGGTAATCAGCTCGTAGTCAGGTTTTCAAATATAGGTAGGGTAAAAACGGGTTAAAAAGATAGGTACACGATAGTAATTATTTCATTTTTTAATTTTTGTTTAATAGATATTAGGTATGTAAAATGATAAACAGTTACAGCTACATGTACCCAGTTATAAAGTTAAATTTATAATAACTAGTCATCAGCATCCTCCCATTTCTTTGTATACTTAGGACTTTGAGAGTCTTCGTCTTCGATCGTATCTCGATTGGTTACTGCCATTCTGAAGAAAACAAGTGACTAGTTAAACCAGTGAAATAAAAAAATACTATTTCGGAATTTAGCTAGGTATGACAATCGTTGTGATGGACTGATGATGGTTGTAGTACATACTTGTACACACGGCTACACATCAAGCTATACATTTCCAGTTTGAGTTGACCTCGCATTGTATAGGTTTTTCGTAGTACACACGGCTACACATCAAGCTATACATTTCCAGTTTTTGCTGACCTCGCATTGTATAGGTTTTTCGTACAATCAGAGGTCAGCTTATACTGGTTATGTATAGCTTGATGTGTAGCCGTGTGTACAATCAGAAGTCAGCTTATACTGGTTATGTATAGCTTGATGTGTAGCCGTGTGTACAGTCTATCAAGAAAGTCATAAAAATAATGTTTTTGGGAACTACTGCTGTTCCTAATACTGGCAACACTGATTAATTGTCGAACTGAGTACCTGATAACCTGACCTCAACTGTCAAAACTCAAATCGCAGCTTTGTTATTGTTATTCTATCATAATTATTTTTGTGCTATTTCGGGTGTTTTTATTTGTGTGACCGTTTAAAGACAAAAAAATCATCGGAATGCATAGAACTATTATTCGGAATGTTTATAAAAGCGGTGCGAGACAAATTATATTAGTTTTTCAAGAGTGTTTGGCCGAATTTCAAGCTGGTACGAGAAAAGACAATGTTTACGGTCGAACAGCAAAATTAACCAGTACGTAAATATATGTTAATGTTAAACACAGTAAAGGAAATATATTCTCTTGACAATCTTATGTTTTTAAGTTTAGTTTCTCTATTTTTATCATTATTTATATTTCGTTGAGGTTATAAAATTTACCTACGATTTATCATACTACCACTCAACAGTTTTGATCCTTTTGTGTTATTTATTTAGATGTGATTAGGTATTTGTTACTTACATGTCTTTATTGATTTCAGGTGTTTCCGAAAGCACAATTTGGCGCATAGTGGTCGAAGGCATGAAGAATGGAGGTAAATTTGTAACGCTTGGAAAACATAGGAAATGGCGACCTTCAAAACACATTGATGATTTCGATCTATGTGCCATTCGTAAGAAAGTTCAGTTTTTCTATACAGTGCAGAAAAAAGTTCCAACATTAAGAAAACTATTGGCAGTGGTGAAAGAAGATTTAAATGTTTATGGCAGCTATGAACTTCTTCAAAATTTTTAAATTTCTATTGGCTTTAAATATAAGAAATGCCAATCAAATAGACTAGCTCTCATACAAAAACCAGCAATTGTTTCAAAACTTGAGTATTATTTAAGGCACATCCAAAAACAGAAGACTACCTGTCAAGCTCCAAATAAAACATTAAGTACTTATTTAGATGAGAGCTACATACACGAGTCCTATAAAGTAACTAAATGTTGGCAGTCTACTAATATTGCTGGTGTCCAACAAAATGTGTCTAAAGGGAAAAGGTGGATAATTGTTCTCGCTGGAAGTGAGAAAGGTTTTGTGCCCAATGCACTTTTAATATTTTATGATTATTTGAACTCGGATTAATAAAGAAATATTTAATAAACTCTTAACATTTTTTTTTTGCAATTGTTCATAAATCGATATTCAGTTATTTATTTATTAATCACAAAATTCCACCAGCGTCATGTTGAGACGACAGCGCAGAGAGGCGCATCGTCAAACTTTGCACTTTGTGGTAAATAAATGTTAGTAAATGAAAGGACGAAAACAATAAGGGTTGGGCAAAACAAATATTCGTATTACACACACATCTATTATTTTCTAATTTACATATTTGTATAAAATGAGGTAATAAACATCCCAAACAAACTACAGAATTCATAAATATTAGGCACCAATTAAAAATGTAATTTGAATGGAAATTAGTTGGATGAGGAATGTTGTTCACCACTACCAATGAAAGTCAAAACTCTTTTTTTTACACTCTGAGTGTCAGATAGATATCTGCCCGGTTATCTACTTGACAATAAAAAGACCATAATAATAAATCAGTAATTACTATTTTATAAAAAGAAAAGTATCAAAACCTTTCGGTCGAAATTTATAGGGATACCATACAATTGATGGTGGCGCCCTCCTATTTTTTCATGACAGACTGTAAATAGTTCTTTGGACCGAATGAACGAATTTCGGTTTGAGGTGGTAGATATGTCGCAGCCAACTGGTTAAATTAGCCGTTCGGTTAACCGCCTAGCCTTTCAACTAAACGGCGGCCGTTCAACTAACGGCCTGAATGATATTCAATTACAGTTTAGGTTGTAAGTCTGTAACTAATCACGCGCGAGCCGAATTGGTCGCAGTAATTAAGGCATTGCACCCCGAACAAGTGGGTTAGGTTAGGTTAGAACTGTGATCAACCGCGTGCGAGCCGAGGGAGGAAGCGAGGCGAGCACTACTTCTAAAGGCCAGGCAGTTAACTGAACGGCTAATTTAACCAGTTGGCTGCGACAGATACATTCAAACGCTCGTCCATGCTAACGACTATTAGTATGTCATAGCAGTAAGGGCCGTTTTTGCAGTTGAAGTGAGACTTAAGTGCAGTTGACCAGCCGCTCGCGTTGCGGTTAGAGCCGGACCACACATTCAAATAAAATTAAGTCTACGCAGCACAGCTCAAATATTTATATTAAATAAGCAGCTTAGATGCTTTCGTTGCTATACTTAGTCGAAAAACTAAAGAGCTTTAAAACTTGACGTCCAATATTATTATGTACCTAAGCCGAAACATGCTACGCAGACTTCAGGTTTTGTGTGTGGGCCGGCTATCAGGTACCTGGATGGACCATCCGTTAATTGCTCATCTCCAAGATGAACTTCATTTTCATAATCAGTATCGTCAGGGTTTAATTCTAAAGAGTTGCTGGAGGCGGCAAATTTATCGTTCACGGACATTATATGTCTAACATTTATGTTGTTCAGTTTTTTGCCAACTTCCTGATTTCGATCTGTTTGGATTATTAGTCTAAGAATTGCAACCTGATGAATAAAGAAGAAGCATTAGATACGACTTCAAGTTCAAATAATTTTACTTCTTGAAGAGTTAATGCGGTGGCTCAGACCAAATAAAAAAACAAGACAGAGCGCTGAGAACGATACAGTGAAACATGCCAAAACTAATACACCTCCGCTCTGTGCATACACGCTCACACGCACACATTTACAATCAAACTACACCTCACTAAGTGCACACATGTTTACGGAACAGGCTTCACTTTACTGTTGACAGCCCTCTGTCTTGGTTTTTTATTTGGTGTGAGTGTGGTAGTAGGTTTGTAGCGGGGTAATTGCGTAACACTAACAGTAGCAACGGCTTTCATTTTGACAGTTCAACAGCATTCATTGCGTCATTTACTTTGTTGAGCAGACTAATTTTCTAACATATGGAGCAATGGATTAGGAATATCCTTCAAAATGATTCAGTTGTGATAATCGTGTGTTACCTACGCAATTAGGGTGCAGACCCGAGATCCGTAGTAACACTTTGACCTTGAGCTTCAATATAATGTTAGACCAGTACAGTAGGTACAGTAGGTATGCCGCACGCATAGAATACTTTTATACAGAAAGATTTTTTTATCACCATCCAAATTTTTACAGGGTGTTCTACCCATGAATACGAACAATTTTAACTATGGGACCAACTCTGAAATCACGAAAAAAAAATTGCTGTTTCATACATTTTGGTCAAATAGGTACCTATTGAACTTTTGTATGAAACAGCAGATTTTTTTTTTTTCGAGATTTCAGAGTTGGTCCCATAGTGAAAGTTTTTCATAATCATGGGTAGAACACACTGTAAAAAAGATGGTGATTAAAAAATCTCCCTGTATAATATAGAATAGAGGTACAACCACTGAACTCTATTAAACAATGTATAATACAGGTCAGTGGGTACAACACGCCGACCAAAGTGAGAAACGTCAAGTGTCGCCCTCTGGACACGGGTTTTAAAACGAGTGCCAACATAATCTTACGTACCTAAAGCTACCTACATACATATACACACATACGCACATCTGTGGTCTAGTACGTCCTCGATATAGGTATCGAGGACGTACTAGACAAGCCATCACATCCTGCTCCTTAAATTTTTGTAGAGGTAGGCCCCTCTACAAAAATTTAAGGAGCACTATGTGATGGCTTGCGTGAGAGTGCTGGGGAACACTATATAAATTATTATCCAACAATTAAGTCAAATAGATTACAATTGTATTAATTCAACAACTTACCTCCACTACAATAACAGATGTGAACACAACAAGGTGGGCTACCATACTTCCTAATATAATGCGATGCAATAAGTTCCCACATCCTTTAGTGTTAATAGAACGAGTTCCCAGCTCCAAGAGATAATTAGATATGCATGAACCGCTTTTACAGCAACTAAAAGAAAAAAATTAGGTTCAACAGTTTTAATAGATTAGGTATAAAAAATAAAGCAAAAAAACATTTTTAAGTTAAACGGTTTTAATGAAAATAACGATGTAGATAATGTACTAAAAGCCAAAAAATAATTCAGTAGGTACTTACACACGGCTACACATCAAGCTATACATTTCCAGTTTTGGCGGACCTTGCATTGTAGGTATAGGTTTTTCGTACGATCAGAAGTCAGCTTATACTGGTTATGCATAGCTTGATGTGTAGCCGTGCGTACCAGACAAAAAAAAATTAAAGGGTTAACTGTGAGGATCTCAATTTATATTTTTTTTTATAATTTTATAGTAAAATTGACCACTCTCCCCTTATCTCTCCGAAACGAAAAAAAAAAATTAAGAGAATAGTTATATACCGATAGATTATAGGAAAACCTATAAGAAGTCTGTGGTCTATAAGAACATGGTAAATCTCTCAATATTGTGTGCATCGTACGGAACCCTCTCCACGCGAGTTCAACTCGCACTTGAACTGTTTTACCTACTACACAATCAGCAAACTTCAGTGTAATAGGTGGTAGAAAGTAGGTACATGGGTTGAGATGGAGACACCCCCAGAACCAGAAGACAGGTACTTGTCTTGATCTGGCCTAGCATAGTACGGGGTTTCAATAGAACACGAGGCCAATTTATACTGGTTTGGTTACCACTGACGTGCAATCCTACAGTGAATCTCAAACATGTATCAAGCAACAAGCTACGCAGCTTTCTACTTTGCAAATACTGCGGTTGATAAAGTCAATCGAACCTTAATGGAACGCTGTCAGTTACTTCTTTTTCGTTCCTTTTAAGCCCACTCCGTCTCATTGCATTAGGATCCCACTCGTAATCACGTATTCTATCATACCAGTCGTTATCAAACCAATCTTTATAGGAATTGAGCTGAAAAAGTCGGAAACATTTATAAATATTTATTTGAATAGGTATACCATCATATCATTAAATTACTTTGTACAGACAGGCAGTAGATAAAAATTTAAGATAAAAACATAAATCTTATATTTATTTCCCCATCATCATTCTCTTGCCTTATACCAATTTGCATAGCGTCGGTTTCTGTAAAAACACCATGGGAAAAACAATGTATTATTTCAAAATTCTACCAAGTAAGTAAGCTTGACGAACGTACCCCGCAACACTTCAAAGACCACTGCAGATTATCTACAAAATGTTTGTATTTTGGAACGCTCCGGTAGTGCTTCATAGTCCTGTTGATTCTTTCAACTGTTGCACGTTTGCCTAAGTAAATCTTATGGATACAGCACCCTACTCCCAAACTATTTATTATTATTATCCACATGATGCATAGCCACATTGGACAGCAGACCACCTTAGACTTATGGCTATAAATAAAACATACAAACTTAATTTTAGCACATACCCAGGCAGTAGCTACCACAGGCATTCATCCTGTGATAGCTACATAGACAAAAGTGATATGGTGTAACCGTGTAACTATTCTATAAATTAAATTTTGGATCGATTTTGGGATGGCTAGATATAGGGAGTATTAAATCGCCCACCTTCAGCTGTAACCATTCGGTACTAGCTTCTGCCCGCGATTTTGTCCGCGTGAAATTTTTTGTTCCCCCGACCCATCGCGTCGCATCGCATCACCTGCCTGCGCTGTCACTTCGTTTTAAAGTCGTAGTTCGTTTCTTCTTTTTGCTCGACTCCTAAGGCTCATAGCGTGATGTTAAATACCCGAAGATCAATCCTCAAGAATTGGGCTATGAAATGCAAAAACATTTTTGCAAATCCGACCGGTACTTTCAGAGATCAGCGCATTCAAACTCTTCATCTTTATTATAGTGTATAGATGGGAAGCTTGGGTCACACGAAGTCACTTGCAGGGAATAATAATAATTATTATTTATTCATTTCAGACATAATTCTAATCCATAGTTTCAATTCAACTCGTAGGTTTTTTACATTAAAATTACAAAATATACCTAATATTAAATTCAAAACGATGAACGCGCTTCTACAATTCGCTGCCTACTGAATTTCGTGTTTCTCGCGCTATTATATAAAAGTTAACCGTAAACAGCACTGCAGCAAATATAGGTAGGTAACATCAAGTAACATATCCAACAATGACCCCATAACAAAATAACGAAGAAACATGAGCATCAGCATACCTAATCCTCTTGCCATTGGCTATTGAGCACAATATATGCACATTTGTCGGCAGCATGATAATTCCAGACAGCAAAACGATCGCATTAACTATGTCTGTCCCCGTTAGCACTAAAATATCACCGACACCTGGAAAAAAGCTACACATTTAGAACACAAGAATTCGATCGCGCATCGGCCTGCCGAAAATAGGAAAGCGCACGCTCGTATTTGTCTCTGTTGAAGATCCAATAAATAAAACATCATCATTGCTGTATATAGGAAATTCCTGAGTTCCTAGAGGTTCCTTCACCCATACCACGCAGTTAGTTTCACCGGACACAAAACCAAACTCCGGGCTGCTACTGATAATTTCATAATGGAACAACCCACTAACAATTTTTTTTGACTCTGATCCCGAGCAAAAAATTTCAACAAGGTTGACTTGTAAAGTCCAGCGCCAATCTTCCACGTCGATACGTTTATGATTATGGGTAATACTTACAAAAGAACAGGAGTAGTGACCATAATATAGCAAACATAGAAACAAGCCACAAGAAGCACGAACCCCACAGCACAAAAGGGTGATTAGGACTCGTTGGACTTGTCATCACGACAAAAATAAAAACTCTATCTTAAAACCAGTATATAAACCAAGTAAACTATACTAAACGTTTGTTTAATCTTCAAAATGTTTTATATTTACTTAGAAAACCAAAACCATCCATCCATTAAACTTGACACTGTTGTTGTCATAAATATTATTCACAGAGTACCTACTTGTTGATTGGTGACATCGTCATCATAGACCAAGATTGTAATCAAGAAATAAACGGAAATGAGCTAATAAAAGGTTGATAAAGATTTTTGATTCAGTCATCGTTTGTTTTTGGGGCAGGTACAATGCCGGGTCCCGCGTACCTACATAAACGCGGGACCCGCTAGTCCGCCTAACCGCTTTATTATAGGACACATAACTCACAACCCCCTTCATTTTGGATTGTGATTAGTGTGATGTTACGCTACCAGGCTGCTTCAGGTTTAGCACGTGTTAATAGACAGAGCACAATTCATTGGCAGTAGGTACCCTGCGTCCTAACCGTAAGCAACTGTTGCGCGAATACGCGATAATCTAACGAGCGCGGCAATCACTTTCGGTTAGGACTCGGCCGTAGGCATTAGGTTCGCGCGAATTTTACTCGTACGAACGCGCGATAAAACATTGAACTCGAATAGGTGTCCTAACTGATAATCACACGACGCGGTCGCGTGCCAGTGCCAAACTAGGTACTCCACGGTCGCTCGCGTCGTAAATTCACGCGGTGATCGCGCATTCGCGTTCTATTAGGACGATGCCTTATGGTCGTTAGATTGAACGCTTTGTGAAACTTGGTTAGACTCTGCGGTTACAGAGTCTAACCAAGTTAGGTACTTTCCACCGATAGGTATAAAAAAGTGCAAAAAAAAATATTTTGAATTCAGAATCTCAGATAATTAGGTAGGTACCAAGTTTTGGGAACATATAGGTAGTCATATCATATTTGAAAAGTTCAAATTCCATTGCAAAAACAATTGCATGCAACCATTCAGAACCTTTTTATTACAAACGGTCAACCAAAAATCAACTTAGACTATACAGGATGGCAGGCTGACAGGGAAATCGACGAGCAAACTGAAACCATGTATTCAGAATCCTGAAGCCCCTGCAGGTACTGAAGTAAGAGATGCTGCCTGCCACCCTGTATAACTCTTAAGTAGATAGTTGTCAGTTGATACATGTTTATATAAGACTAGCTTCCGCCCGCGGCTTCGCCCGCAAGGTATGTCGATAAAAACTATCCTATGTCCTTCCCCGGGATGCAATCTACCTCTCTGCCAAATTTTATCGAAATCCGTTCAGTGGTTTAGGCGTGAAAAGGTAACATACAGACAGACAGACAGAGTTACTTTCGAATTTATAATATTAGTATAGATATATTAGTATAGTATGGATTGTGTGTTCAAGTAGGTATTGAAGTATAGCATTAACGTTGCTTATCTAGCTCTTATGGAACGTTCTTAATAAGAAAATAATTGCTGCTTTAATGGTCCAGATTATTACACTTTTATACCTTTATCGTCCTCATCTCCCTATTATTAGTACATTACTGCAGCGGCCAGCAAAAGTGGCATAGGATGGACTTACGTGTGTGAACCTCGGCTTCGCCTCGGCCCACATCTACACGTTCGTCCATCGTCGTTCGTCATCGATTAAAGCAGCAATTATTTTCCTATTAGGTACGTTCTATAAGAGCTAGATAAGCAACGTAAATGCAATTATGCCATGCCTAGTTGTGGCCAAGGTTTATAAAGTACTTTTCTCAAATACATAATGCGCGGAAATTAAAATACCTCCAATAGGTTTCAAAATCAATGACGAACAACGAACAACATATAGGAAAAACGAACAACAATATTTTTTCCCGTGTTAAAGTGTTGATTTGTTTTTTTTTTCAATAAACAACTTTCTATTTGCAAGCCAGTTCGAAATTTCAATAAAACCTTTGCTACATTATCTCCTTGGTTGCCATGTTTCATAGTAAAAGATCTCTCCATTTTTAAATTATACGACAAAAAAAAAACATTTGAGTTTACTATGTAATTTATTTGGCCGCTAAACCACGACAGATATGGATTTTCATACAACTTTTGAAGATGAATAATAAACATTTGACGTTATGCGTACGTATATTTAAAGTGACGAAATCATAACAATTAGAATAACAATATTAAAAGTAAAACAAAACAACATTATTTTTATACATTGCATCAGTTTCTTTTATCACTGTTATGTAAATATATCGATTAGAAATAGAGTAGATAAAACTCGAGACTAGAATACCAATATGTTACTAAAACGTAATCAAAATAAATACAATCGGAATGTAAAGTTAAACACAAAAATAAACAATAAATCTGTTATAAACCCAACCACCATCATAACTTACACAATTTTAAATATTTTGCCTGACTTTAAGCCTTTATTTTCACAACATCTTAGTGTGCATACACGAGCGACACGCGTCGACGACAGAGACAACTTCAGCCGTCGACAACATACTGCTTGTGTAACAAATACACGAGCGACACATTGTCGACGGTAGCCGCCGACGGCAGGCGTCGACGGGTGTCGACGGATGCAGTTACGCGTGTCGCTCGTGTATGAGCACTTACGTGCGTGATTTCAATTGATTAGGTAGGTAACTATACATATATATGACATTTACTTCGAAGAATACATTGTTGTGCAGATTATTAAGGTGAATGTGCAGTGGTAGCCCGCGAAATTAAATTTTTCTTACGTTTTTTGCAATTGTCAAGTCAGTGTCAGGTTTTATCTTGATCTAAAATTTTTTTCGCGACTATAATCGGTACGTATTTACAGAATTAGAATCATTAATACATCTTTCTAAGTTAGATTTGTACCATAACAACAAATCTCTTATGGAAAAGTGCTTAGGGTACAAATCCAACTTAGAAAGATGTCATTGTATTGATGATTACCTTAAGATCTAGGTAGGTACATAAATAGATAAACGAGAATATAAACACGATATTGGCAACATTTCTTAATAATATCGGTAAATATAATAACTTGCAATAAGGCACTTAGAAATGCATTCAGTATTTAATGATTAGTTAAGTACTTGAAAATCTTATTCAGAATCTTTCTCTGGTTGAGTGACATCGCCCATTTTCTTTATTTTCTCGGCAACATTGATTTCGCAGCCTGTGCTTACCAAGACATCTTCTACTGTAACTCCATCCGCCAGTTCAGTCAATGTTAAGCCTTTTTCTTTGTCTACTTCGAATACACACTGAAACATAAGGAGAATGAACCACAAGGAGAATATAAGCCAGTTACCGTACTATACAAAAATCACGTTAGGTCGCTAAATGTTGATAAATTTCTTTATTGTTACAGATTATTGCCAAAATTTTTGCATGCTATAAACATAGCAAAACATGTTTGTACTTTTTATTTTCTTCAATACCATTTTTATACCATGTTTTTACGCAAATAAATGATTTATTATTATTATTATAAAAATAACTTTTATCTTAAATAATGTTTCAATAACAATAATAAGGGCCGACACACATCTGGCGAGGCGCATGGCAGCGCGGTTGTCAATGTCAAACAAAAATCAACATTGCGAGCCTTAAAATAAAGTCGAAAATAAATAACCTGAGACGCGCACCTTTTTCCGCTTAGATACGCTCTCGAGCTAATGGAAGTTTATTTAATCTCAACTTTTATTTCAACTCTAGCAAGGTCAGGTATTTGTTTGGCAGTGACGACCGCGCTGCGTTGCGCTTCGCCAAATGAGCGCCAGCCCTAATATAAAAATACTAGCTTTAGCCATCCATGCAAACAAATAAAATTATAATTAAAGATTTTTATTAGTCAGTACGCTGCCCATGTATGCCACATCTAGTAATACATCTACTTTTACTTTAGATCCGTGATTTTTGTTTTATCACTACCTTCCTATGTTACTTTTTACGTCGTTTTTGTATGCTCATAAACATTTCATGTAAATTTAGTTTCTCAGTAAGTAAATAATTATTGTTAATTCTTAATGAGGAATAATAAAGTTCTTAAATTCAACTGTACAGATTTTTTGGGATGTTGTTAGGACAGACACCAATAGATTAAAACCAAATTTGCAGCTTAAATAAATAAATAATAGGCAACTTCTTAGACAGTATTTAATGATACTTATTGCTAAGCTGATATGCATAATAAAGTTCTAAATTACCTTTTCTGTTATAATCATGTCAACGCAATTTTTCCCAGTCAGTGGCAGTGTGCACTCTGGCAGTATTTTATGAGTTCCATTTTTAGCAGTGTGTTCCATAGTTACAACAACCTTGGTTCTTGGAGCCGATACTAAGTCCATCGCTCCACCCATGCCTTTAACCATTTTACCCTAAAATACAAAATTAATTTTAGAATTTAGTAAATGTGTTGAATAATTTGTGGTCAAAGATTGCGTAATACGTTGAACTTACAGGAATCATCCAGTTAGCTAAATCACCGTAACGAGAAACCTGCATTGCACCCAGAATAGTCAAGTCAATGTGACCTCCACGAATCATGCCAAAGCTGTCATCTGATGAAAAGAATGATGAACCTGGAAAATAATGAATAAATCTAAATAATAAATATATCTTAGTAAATAAAAGAACTAGGTAGGCATTTAAAATGAAATTACGTACCTGGTAGTATAGTGACGGTTTCTTTGCCTGCATTGATAAGGTCAGCATCCACATTTTCTTCTGTTGGGAAAGGACCCAGACCCAGAATACCATTTTCTGACTGAAGAAGCACCTTAACATTCTGAGGTATGTAGTTGCTTGCCAACATGGGCATACCTGAAAAAAATACATGGGTTGCTTTGATTACATGTGTATAATCAAAGATGGGTTGTTAAGGAGTCGAAACACCATTTTAAATGTAAGCTGTTCCAAACATTTTGTAGTAATTTGCAATGACTTTTTAAAGGGTATAAATGGTATAATTCCAATATTAATAATCTATAAACATGTTTTAAAGTGATTTAATATTATAATTTCGGGGTTAAGTATTCAAATAATCTAATCGAAGCACACAATCCGTAAGTGCCGTGGCACTACAATTTGGCATCCACAAGTACGTTTTCAAATGAGTTACCATTTGTTTACATTTTCATCAAATACTTATGGAACAGAGTATAGTTGGTGGACTGCTAGGATTTATGTTAAGAAAAGCCTTACCAATTCCGAGGTTAGCATTCATTCCATTTTTAAACTCCAAAGCAGCTCTTCTAATGATCCTCTCCCTCATTGAATCTGATGCTTTTCCTTGCTGGGCTGGCTTGCTAACAGTCCTTCTTTCAATTCGCTTTTCATACTTTTCCCCTCTAATAACTCTGTGCACAAATATTGATGGTACATGTACAAAGTCAGGGTCTATTTCATCTACAATTTCTTCCACCTCAGCGATAGTGATTCTAGCAGCTTTGCACATTGCTGGGTTGAAGTTCCGAGCACTCTTCCTGAATATCAAGTTGCCATGTCTGTCTGCTTTCCATGCTTTGATGAGTGCAAAGTCACCAGTAATTGCTTCTTCCATTATGTAATTCCTCCCATTAAACTGTTGTTCATGTCTTGCTGCACTTGGGATGTCAATCTAAAAGACCAAAAATTTTAGTACCTCAGCTTTGTAGGGTAAGTGAGGAGCCCTGCGTCCCAGTAGTGGGAACGTTATAGGCTGATTATGATGAATAGTTAATACTATGTACTAGTAGTTAATTCTAACTAATCCACTATAATGACCAGCACCCTAATTTTGTAACACACTATCAATCTTTATCTGAATAATTTTGAAGGACATTGCTAATACATTGATGCATTTGTTCAAAAAATTTGTCTGCTTAGCAATGTAAATCACTCAATCAATCAAATTTATTTTCTCACCACAAAATACATAATTTATTTTACATTGGTCAAATTCGACAATAACACATAGTTCAGGTAAGTATATATTGTGGGAGACTGGTGCCTAAGCTAGGCTCATGGCCTGTGTTTCAGGACACCAGGATCCCCCACCCCTTTACATTATCGTTTCATAATTGATGTACTTGCTGAACTGTCAAAATTAAAGCCAATGCTACTAATAGTGTGTTATGCAATGACCCAACAGATAGTTAAATCTTACCTTTCCATCTTTACGATATTTAATTGGTGATCCACCTTCGTGAATCAAAGTACCATAACCAGTTGGTGTGAAGAATGCAGGTATACCAGCACCACCCGCTCGGATGCGTTCTGCCAGTGTGCCTTGTGGGGTTAGTTCAACCTGGTGGAATCATTGAAACTTTAATTGTTACTGATCCAGGCATCTTTATGCAATTTTTGGTATCCAAAAAGGCACAAACCTCTAGTTCTCCACTCAGGAATTGTCTTTCAAATTCAGCATTCTCACCAACATATGATGAGATCATTCTTTTCACTTGTTTATTCTTCAATAAAACACCAAGACCAAAGTCTTCCACTCCTGTAAATAGAATAACAACTGGTTATCACAAGTAAAAAATTGCAGTATAAACTTCTATTAGGTTGTTTGTGAAATATTAACAAATTAATGTATTTAAATTAATTCTACCTGCATTGTTGGAGACCACAGTAAGTTCAGAAACACGTTTTTTGTTTACAGCTAATATGAGATTTTCTGGTATCCCACAGAGTCCGAAACCACCGACCAAGAGTTTGGAACCATTCTGTATGTCGCTGACAGCTTCGTTAGCATTCTCGTAAATCTTGTTTGTGCGCACTATTGTGCTATAGTTAGCACATGAAAATATCTGCGAAACGAGTGTTCTAATTATTAATTTTACTGTCATTTACAAAATTATATAGCTAATCGATAATATAATCAAGTACAATAACTTTTATACAGTAGTAATCATCATACCTTTGCGATAGTGTACACTTTTTTATTTGAATATCCATGCGATTTTATCACAAAAAACCTTCCTAACACTGTCGCTGCCATGATATTGACGATAATAGCACTAAATTAATAATTACACTTGATAAAACTTATGTTAAGAACCTGAAACCTCATAAACAATTTAAATAACACAGGGCTAATAAAAATCTAATTTTAAAAACAGTCGATGTCACGTTCAAAAACACGTTCACGTTCCATTCACTTCAATAATCAATTAATTTGTTTTTGTTATGTTAATGTTCAGGGACATTCACAATTTTACTTTCAGGAACGAATACCTACCTAAGTACATCACTACATAATCATAATGTAAATGTTTTTTTCGAATGTGTCAAATTGTTTTTTTAAGTTTTAAGTTGTACATACAAGCGCTGTGTTACCAACCACGATAAAGGAGATAAAAAGACCGACTGATGAGATTTAGCAGTTGTTTTGTCTCACTATCTCTCTATGTCACTATCTCGAGGTCAACAGGGGCTCGTAGGCATTCAAGACAAGAAAATATGTTTGCATCTTATTATTATAAGTAGGTAAGATACCCATAGCAAGTTCTTTTTTTAAAACACGTCTATCCTGATATTTTTGTTTCGAAGCGTTAGGTACCTACGTAAAATCCACCCTGAGGTGATTAAAAATACTATTGTTTTATGGTTCCATAGCCAAATGGCAAAAATGGAATATTATTCCCTAAATATTATTCCCTCATTTGGAGTTTAATGGCACCTCGATGAAAATTGGAAAGAAGGTGTATTATTCCATGCACCGCTAAAGCGCTTATTACACAGTAATCGCAGAACAGATTGGATCCGATTTAGTGTAAATTGGAGGTCCAACCGCTGTGTTTTTTTTGTTTTTTTTTTTTATTGAAAGGGTATCTACCTATTAGTATACTCTCGAGGTGGTCCCATTCTCATCAAGTTGGAATCTGATGAGAGGATCCCATGAAAATCGAGGGAAACCCTCAAATTATAAAGGCAAATGGGTATTTTTTAAAGTAACTTGAGCATTTGCTCTCTGAAATCATCATTTGTTAAAGTGGAGCCATCGGAACTACTAAATGATAAATATTTCACGGGTTGCGATTCGATTACTTTAAGTTGCTAAGCAATTTATGCTCGTCACAATGCGTATGGTGAGTGGTTGTTGAAGAATTCTCCTGGTTCGGACTACAAGGAGGACTCCTCAACAATTAACGCCCAGCTATATATTGTAGATTTGTAGTAGTGATAGAGAGCAGTGGTAACGGCCGCGACTTACGAGTTGTAGGTCGTAGGTTCGAACCCAGACAGGTGCTTTACTTTGTGTAAATTATTCCGTCACCACTGCTCTCAAAACGGTGAACGGTTTTTTTTGTAAAAAAGTTTTTTTTTTGGAATAATACTATTCAAACTCAAACTCAAAGCATTTATTTAATTTAAACCAATTACAGGCACTTTTGAATTGTCAAGGGGTCCGGTCGGTCAGTCAGAAAGATGAAGCTAGTTGCCCTATGATATATGAGACCGATTTTATTATGCATTCTTTGTGGTGGCATTAAGAAGTTCAGGTTTCTAATGCACACTTCCGTGGCTTGAGTGACCGCGACACTTTATGACAAAAGACTTTTGTTTAGCAACGGGTAGTGTGCCTACGTCAATGGCGTATTGTAATCCTATCCTACAGACAATAAAAACTGATTTATCGATTTATGTATCGTGTCTCTTTTAAATCAGTGGGTAGGTACGTACGTTAAATAAGTATTACCTATCATTAGGCACCAACCTACCTTCCAATTAAACCTTTGAAAGTTTTTATAAATCATTAGTAACACCTACCTCTACCTTAAGCACGTCAGTAGGTAGGATAGTTACACCTCATCATCTGCCTAGTCTTTTCCCAACTATGTTGGGGTCGGCTTCTAGTTTTACCAGATGCAGCTGAATACGAGTATTTTACATGGAGCGACTGCCTATCTGACCTCCACAACCCAGTTACTGGGTAATACGATACCCCTTGGTAAGACTGGTTGTCAGACTTTCGGGCTTCTGACTAGGGTATTTACACCTGAATTACGAAACCTCAAAATCTGTTAATGCTATGAAGTTAAGACAGTTAGGTACCCTTAGAATATGTTGTAATGTGCGTTTACACACCCTAATCATCAGAACTTTTCTGTGTTTGAGTCAGTGATGGATGATGTCCTGGCTAAACTTGCATCCAATAACAAAGCCGCAATTATTTGTGGTGATTTTATTAAATTTTGGAAAATAATTCAAATAGCAGTAGATTATTAAGCCTATTCAAATCGTTCAATTTATCTAATGTTTTCATCAGAATCGACCAAAGTAACTCCAACTTCTGCTACTCGATGTCTTTTGCGACTGTGATTATTTAGATAAAGCCATCGTAAATTATCTGCCGTCTGATCATAGTAGACAAACGGTAACTTTTAAGTTTAAAACACCTTTAAAAAAAGTGCAAATACAATTTAGACCAATAACGACTGGTAAACTAATTAAATTCAATAGTACCCTAAATAATAAGTTAAAATTAAATGATTTAGGCCATAATATGGATGATGCAAATAAATTGTACGAGGGTTTCTTTGTGCACACTCAATTCACCCGCGGCGGCTGGGACGTGGGGCTCTGTCCCTCAACCATCCCGCCACCTCCTTCGCTAGCATGACTGCGTCGCCGAAGGAAGTGTCTGCCTCCCACTCCCTCTCGCCCCGGACCATGGCTTGAACCAGGGCCGGACCTCTACAAGGAAACGGCGGTGCTTTGCCCAAGCCGGATAGACCACCACCGTGTCCTCTGGGCGATCCTCGCAATGGTGACACCCGGGCGTTTCCTCTCGCCTGATGATGTGCAGGAACCTCCCGAAACAACCGTGTCCAGTGAGGACCTGCGTCAGGCGGTAGGTGAGGACGCCGTGACGCCTCTCTAGCCACTCCTCAAAGAGGGGTCTTATCGCCACTATCGTAGCGTGCCCTGCTCTGGGTTGCGAC
Organism: Gortyna flavago; assembly: GCA_963669345.1. Taxonomy (NCBI): domain Eukaryota; kingdom Metazoa; phylum Arthropoda; class Insecta; order Lepidoptera; family Noctuidae; genus Gortyna; species Gortyna flavago. The sequence goes on from OY770131.1 coordinate 8,843,246, forward strand.
AGTCGCTCTTTCCATGCCGCTATGAGATCGCGCCGGACGGAGGTCCGTCCGCTCCGTAGCGATTTGCCGCGGAAGCGGGTTTTCCCCCCGGCGCGCGGCGGCGTAGTGCCTCCGCGCGCCACTCATACAGAAGCGCGAGGACTATCGCCTACAGATCCCATGGCGGTAGTCCGGCAAGGAGGCTTGCCGCCTCGCCCGAGATAGTGCGGTACCCCCGGATAAACCGTACGGCTACCACCTTTTGTGTAATATAGTGGGCGGCTCGTAGCCGCAGTGAACGCGCCCATACCGGGGCCCCATATACGGCCATGGACCGCACGACCCCCAAACATTTGCCCTAGTTTTATATTTAGTGACTGGGCAACTAGAGGTATTAGGATAAGTAGGGAAATACTGTTCGAGCTGTATGGCCTTAAGCCTTTTTTTTTTTTTTTAAGGGTGGGAAATCATCCAATGACCCCTCCCGCTCTGGGTGGAGCGGAAGGGAGTGTCAGACTCTTACTGACTAAAACCCATCCGTGTTCCTTCCTTAGCCCTTTATGTTCCGGGGTAGCGGTAATCCTTTCGGACAATCCCGCTGCATGGCCTTAAGCCTTACATCAATACTGAAACTTTCAGCAAGTATGTTGCTAAATATTCCAAAATTTTAGAAATACGTGCTAAATAGCCAAAGCATATTACATTACAACATTAGCAACAAAATTAAATCAGCAGAAAATAAAACAAAAACAGTTTGGAAAATTATGAATAACGAAACTAGTAGGAATAAAAACGAAACACTGATTACCTACACGTTGGAGACTTCACGTCCATAAGCTCTAACTTAGAAGTAGCTCAAGAATTTGTAAATTTATTTACGCCAATACACCAAATTGACCGAAGATCTTTGGGGAATGTCCATTAAAGTCTGTACCACCATAGTTGAGACTATTGCGCCTTATTTAGCCTTAGCATTTAATTCTTGTATTGATCAAGGAGTCTTCCCCGATTTAATGAAATACAGTAAGGTAATACCACTTTACAAATCCGGGGACAGTAAAGACACCAATAATTATAGACCCGTATTCGTGTTGCCGGTTTTCAGCAAGGTGTTTGACCGCGCAATGGCGCCCTCATCGTTTGTTTGGTTATTTATTTTATTTTAGAACTAGCTTCTACCCGCGACTTCGTCCTCGTGAAATTTCACCCTCCCCCCATTCACCTTCTTTGGAGTGGAATTTCGAAAAACCCTTTCTTAGTGGGTACACTTCACAAAAAACACACTCTCCAAAAATGTCTTTACATGACCAGCGGTTTAGGCTGTGCATTGATATAATCAGTCAGACAGGATCACAGGACTTTGAATTTTATATTAGATTATAAAAGTAAACCTAAGTAACTACCTAATAAAAAAAAAAAACTCATTAACAGAAAATAAAATACCTACCTACCTAAATAAACCTATTTCTGATGATAACTAATCTAAACTCATTAAATAAGCAAAATCCCTAAAAACTAATATCTATACGAATGACTAATCCTACCTAACAGATTTATAAAATAACCTACGGTCACTACGTACACTATCAAATATACTACCTACCTATACTTTAAAATTAAAATCTATACCTACGACTTATAAAAATAAACCTAAATAACTCTACCTTAAACTGTACTTAGTAAATACTAAAAGGAATAAAAAGGTCGCACTGAAAAGCACGGTTTAGAATTGCAAGTAGCAGTTAAAACATACAATTTATAGAATGCTAATAAGAACGAACGCTCGCCACTCGATACGTCCGTTCAAATCAAAGTTCAAAAACTGTAAGCCAAATTCAACCTTCAGCACTACATTTACAGTGCGGGTGACGTAACCTACGACAAACTTATTATTTGCGGTTGGTACAGTAATCGGGTCTAGGGATCGAACCGCAAAATTAAGTTTGTTTTTTATTGTATATACTCCGGGATAAAAAGTACCCAGTGTGGTGCCCAGGATATTAAAGAATAATTATACCAAGTTTCATCGTAATCGGACCGGTAAGTTTTGCGTGATGTCTGAACAAACAGACAGACAGACACAAAAACTTTTTTAATCACATTTTTGGGTTTGGTGTCGTCTCGTAACAACCCCTGCCATTTATTTTTTTGATATTTTCAATGTACGAATATTTAAACACTACTAAAACAACTAAGTAATACCTATTTTATAAAATAACAACAAAAGAAATTCAAATAAACTATTTAAAGACTAAAAGTCGCGCTGATAAGCACGGTTTGTTAATAATTATCAATTATTATCTGTCAATAAGGTCGAACGCTCGGAACGCATTGAATCAACAGCCAAATATTGAATGAAGCACGCGCTTTTTTTTTTTTGGATATGACCACTCGTAGTTGCAACTCGATAAGGTTGCCCAGACCTCCCGCCTTTTTATTATACCCTACACAAAAATAATCCTTATGGCATGATTCAGTATTCACGCGCGACGGCGCGATGGCTTATTAGCGTATTTCATGTATAAGTTTGGTGTTTCTATACCGATCACTATGATTCTTTTTTTATTGAATAGGTAATAATATTAACTTCTTTTAATTAGGGATGAGTGAGAGTATTATAAACGTAAGAGTAAACAAATATAATCAGAAAGCTCCGAACTGCTAAACTATCGGGATTTACACGTGTTATTGTGAGTCAACCATAAAAGATAGACATATGCTGTTGTGGGATATTTTTTAGATAATTTTATGTAAAATATTTCCGTCATAAGTGATTTCTATGTAGCTTTAACCATTAAGGCTGCACTCGCGACGGAAGCTTAAAAAATGGAGCAACTTCTCCCGTTTTCCCAACATTTCCTTTCACTGCTCTGCTCCTATTCATTGTAGCGTGATGAAAAGTATACTATAACCTCCCCAGGAGTATGAAGAATAGTTGTACTAAGTTTCGTTAAAATCCGTCGAGTAGTTTTTGTTTCTATAAGGAACATAGAGACAGACAGACAGACAGACAAACAGACAGACAAAATTTTTACTGATTGCATTTTTGGCATCAGTATCGGTCACTAATTACCCCCTGATAGTTATTTTGAAAATATATATCATGTACAGAATTGACCTCTCTACAGATTTATTATAAGTAGGTATATAGATGAAAATGCAGAAAATAAGCACGTTAAGTTGTGCTCCACAAGATTATATAACCGTTTCTTAATTTTCCTAGGTCTTAATCCATACTTATAAGGTAGTTGCGGTAAACTTCTCTAAATATATAACAAATTATCTGAAAATTTGATTCGCAGTCTTACCCCAGCGCCGAACTTATCGGTTACCCCAACATAGGTATTTGTCTTGATTTGATCAAAATCAAAAGTCATTTATTCAAACTAGGCTGAGAATCAGCATTTTTAGAACGTCAAAATTACAAAAGACAGTCCCCCAAAACGCCCGCCCTTCACCACTTCCTATAGTGCTTTCGAAAAACATAGTACCTACCTAGTGCGTTTTTGTGGGTAACGGCGAGGCGGCTCACTGAAAGCTATATTTGTGTGCGTTTGAAGAACGTGGATGTACACATTCGGCTCACGCACACAAATTAAATGAAGTGGAAACACGATATCGCTCGTGTTTTGTTTTAGACGCGGCTTGTAGGTGTTATTATTCTAAGCAGTTACTCTACCCTTATCCCATGAACGAGGTAATAGACCTCTTCCATAATCCTTGACCTCTACAGGGATTTAATGGGTTTCCCTTTCAATGGGTAGGTAGGTATGAGCCGTTCAACAGGTTACCAGAATAATAACGTTTACTTTACTTATTCAAAGCCTCATTGTTTTAATTGGGTTTCCGCTTGACGAGGATAGAAACGGTTAAAGCAAAAAACATGTCATGCTGCATAAAGGTAACCGAATGACTGGATAACCCTTTGTTGGTTTTCTGTTTGTTTATCTGTTTGCTTTGTTTTAAAACATTTCTTAAATAAATAAAAACAAAATATCAAAATACAGAAAAATATTTTTATTTTCTTTAAGTAATGTGTAGGTACCTACATTTTTTTGAATAAGAACTTAATAATAACATATTTTAATCGTTAAAGGTCGCTATTATAAATATATGTATTATATCTAATGACTGTACATAATATTGTAGGTACCTAAGTATAAAAAACTTCCAACTTGTAAAAATTCAATTTTTGTATAATATTATGTAAGTATGGTCACATTTATGATAAAGTAATTAGGTTTGTGTAAAGTCAATAGAAATCTTTTGCCATTTGAAAATGAAAATACCTAGGTACTAATATTTCTCGATGAGGTACATTTGTTATTCTTGCTAAGTTATTGTTAAATACAAAAAATAATACCACAGCATAATACAAATAAATACATAGGTACAGACAGCCTCAACAAGATGTTAGTGCTTACCTATCTTATACATTACCTACCAAAATTTCATTTGATTGTCTACAATTTGTACCTACTTATTCCATAACACTGTATCAATGTGTAGGTGTAGCACCAAATGTGTTTAAACATAAATAAGTACAATATTATGGAACAAAAATTGTAGAAAATTAAATAAATTCTTGTCGTTGTAAGTAGGTACACACCACGGCTACACATCAAGCTATGCATTTCCAGTTAGAATTGACCTCGCATTGTATAGGTTTTTCGTACAATCAGAAGTCAGCTTATACTGGTTATGTATAGCTTGATATGTAGCCGTGTGTACCTATACAGGAAGATTTTTTAATCACCATCCAAATTTGTACAGGGTGTTCTACCCATGATTATGAACAACTTTCACTATGGGACCAACTCTGAAATCTGGGGATGAAAATTCTTCGACTAAAACTAGGTATGATGCCTCTTTCTGGAAAAACAATCATTATTTTTACTCAATTTTCCACTAAAACTGACCAATAAATTAGTGCAAATGCTACACTATTATAATTCACTCTCTAACTACCTACTTAATGAATTACTTTTTCATTAATATCTTCGCTACTTGCAGATAACGATATCTACAAAATAAGTCATTTTAATGACAGCACCTAGATATTACAATATGTAGATCAATCTCAATCTGAATCATTTTGAACGATATTGCTAAATCATTGCTCCGTATGTTCGAAAAATGTGACTGCTCTACAACGTAAATAACGCAATGAAAAAAAAGAACAATGAATGTTGTTGAACTTTCAAAATGAAACCCCTTCCTACAGGTACCCTGCTGAAGTGCCTACTTATAATACAGGGAAATTTTGTGAGCTCCATTATGAGCCGCTTTCTTTGGCAGATAAATTATGATTATAAATCTGCAGCACCCATGGCCTCGCAATCCTTTTATTTTTTACAGCACAATCACGTTCATCATATGCAACGCTACAAGGACCTTTTGGCACGTGGCCAAAACCAGTAGGTACTAACACCGCCATCTTGTTTCGTCGGTACAATTTCATGTACCAACAGCGCCCCCCAGTGAATGTCATTCAGGCCGTTCAGGCGCCAAAAAAATCTTGTAGCACTCCGTAAGTAGGTACTTAGGTACATTCTTTGTTCCTGACAAAACCGCGCTTGAACGTGAAAAACCATGAATTAAATATTTTTATCTACACTCATGCTATAAATCCTCTATAAAAGTTTCTGAAACAGTTAGCTAATTACTAACATTAAAACAACCAAACTTAAGCATACCTAATACATCCAAACGAGTGTTATAATGTTGTACTAAATTTTATTATGCAACTCCTTTTCAAAAAAAGAACATTGTCATGCACGCGCGTTTCACTACCACATCGCCGTAATTTAAAAATAGAACTTACAGGTTATTCAAATTCACATCATATCCCGCCGACCGCCATTTTTGTTCGATATTAGTATTGCTATATAAAAAACTGGGTGCTTACTCTCGAATATAATTCCGATAGATCGACATTGGAATTGTCAGTCAAAAGTCTGGGGTTGGCTGGAGTCTAGCCAATCCCTGACGTGTAACTCGACCAACTGACGTTTGACCAATGTCGATCTATCGGAATTATATTCGAAAGTAAGCACCCTGTTTCAGAACCTTTTATATAGGATTCAGATCATGGGTGTAGATAAAGTCTTGTATGCAACTGTACATAATTAGGTATTAAAACACTCATGTGATACTATTATCACGTTCATGTTTTAATACCCCTTCTTATTCAACAGTTGCATAAATAACTATTATCTCCACCCATGCTATAAATCCTCTGTAAAAGTTTCTGAAACAGTTAGCTTATTGCCAAGATTAAAACAACCAGTGTCATAGTACCTAACCAAAGAGAATGTACCTAAACACTAGCGTTATAATAGTAACCATAATATCATATCTAAACGAGTGTTATACTTAACCAATTTAAAAAAAGAACATTATCACGCGAGCGCGTTTCACTACCACAGCGCGCCGTAATTTAAAATAGGTTATTCAAATTCACGTCGTATCCCGCCGCCGCCGGCCGACAATTTTGTTCGATATTTGTATTGCAAAAACCTGTTTCAGAACCTTTTATAGAGCATTTATCATGGGTGTAGTAGATGAAGTCTTGTATGCAACTGTACATAATTAGGTACTAAAACACTCATGTGATAAACCCTCATTCGTGTTTTAATACCCCTTATTATACAAGAGTTGCATAAATAACTATTAAAACATTGAATTTTTATAATAAGAGCTATTGTCAATGTGAGTGTATTATGCAATTATTGTTCTAAATACCTACTATTTGTTTAAAGCAAGCATTTAAATGCTCTAAAATCAAATGGCTACGCCAAACTTTTTTGTTAAACTATGTTTTGTACCCACAATTGCCTTGTTTCTAGGTACTTAGGTAAATAATGAAGGATTACCTACTCTATAATAAAAATTCTTAGAAATATACAGCACAGACTGACAAAACTAAATAATTAATATGAATCATAATAATAGATAGGTATTACCTATCTACGCTCTTTATTAGGTGGATAGTAGATACATTTAGACATAAGAATTGTTGCATCCATCGATAATAGGTAATTTAACTCAATTTACTTAAAGATATTCAGTCAAACTGATAACCATACATTTCATCAAGATCACCATTAGAACACGAATCATTGACTTCAACATGCTATCTAAACGTAGGCAAAGACTTAGGATTCTAATAACTCAATACAATACTTACATCATCTAAAACTTAGCTTTCAACGCAAAATATGATTTAAGTATTACTTAAATAATTTACAATTTTGTAAACATTTTTAATTCAATATCATGATGACTTATTAAATAATAGATATTAGAACATAATAAGAATCCAGGTGGTGATAATGCGCGTCAAATTATGTTTGCCTTGCATTACTCATTTACTTTTTTATGATAATCAACGCGGATATTACAATGATTGAAAAGAATGTACCACGTGATTCCGAGATGCGGGTAGCGCAACGAGACTGTTGTGCTGTCTGTGGGACTAATAAAACGCTATAAATATTTATTTGGTTTTACTTCGTTCCAAGAATAACCAAAGATCAAGAACAAAGTACTCGAGGTATAAATCGAATAATACCAGAACCACAGTCTACCAAAATCAAAAATATTCTCAAACATAGATCGAAACAAAAGTGGTGGCGTGGCGGTAGTAAGTTTAAAATAAGTTGAATGCAGCCGCCCGAAAGTAGGTCGTATACCGTTATTCCAAAGAGTCGTCTAAAATTAATAGTAGGTACCTATTATCGAAGACAGTTTTATCTACATTTAAAACATTTGTGTTACCTAATCTAAATATTTATAACAGTTTCTAGCTGAGTCTACCAGATCTAGCGTCAGTAATAACACCCCATAACTCAATTATAAACTCGTCTGTAAATCCAAATTCTTGTAAATCACTATTATCGATGGCGTCTGCTAGTTGCATAGAGTTGGCTTTCCCTTCGGCAAGATCCCACATCTGCGATGCTAGTTCGGAGTCGTTGATGCCCATGAACGATTCCAGTAAGCTGTTGATTTTCTCGATACCCGCTTTTGATTTGTCGTCATGCTGAAATATAACAAAATTTTATTAAATGTCTACCAATTTAACTTTACCATGTCGAGATGAATATTGTGAATTTGTGGTTTAATAAATTAAATTATAACTTCATTTTATAAAACTAGATGAGTTCGGTGTTTCCTAAGCGACTACTCTAAGAAGAATTCAGAGGTCACAGTCTCATAATCTTGGCCATATGAGGACTATGCAAATTAGTCTGAGATGGTCTTTTGAGGAAAGAACGACACAGATTTGAATGGGCCTGTCCAGTCAGTGCACGCATTTGTCAGTGTGGCTCAACTCGACTACGAACGACTCATCGAACAATACCTACGGTCTACCAAAGAGAGGACATTTGGGTAGCCGCATAAAGTCTAGGTAGGTAGTTAGATATAGGTACTACTATATCAATAATATACGAGATGAAAGCAATCTATAAAATAGAATAACGCTACTTCAGATGTGTATCTAGGTAGGTATATTGTTTACCTATCTTTCAATTAAAATCCAATTCTATTGTTAACTAGTTACGTCACCTTTGATTTTGTACCTAGGTATAACTCGCCAGTATGACGAAATTCTTTCTTGCTATAAATCTAAAACTGCGGTATTAATAGACAAACGTTATTAGATCTACGCCTACATTAGTCATTCTCAATATTTGGACAAGGTTCGTTAAACAAGTTAACCTCTAGCGTTTTATTATCAAAGCAGGAGACTAATAAAATTGTCGTTTCTGTAGATGTCAAGGTGGTTCTTCAGCGTGTTTTATACATTTGTACCCTAATTCATTGTCGCTATTACCATTCCGGTGTGAATCTACTTATAGAAATTGACCAACACAGTAGATAAGAGAACTAAATATGTATCAATACAAAAAAATAATAATTACTTATGTAAGTCTGTCCTGGTATTGTAATCGTAAACAGAGTGATTAGGTGCTGGGACTTTTATTAATATCAATGCGCTGTGAAAGCGGGTGTGCTCAAGTGTTTTAGTACTACGTCAAAAGTGACAACAAGACTTACATCATTTTCTATTGTAGCCTGACCATTGGCCTTAAACCGCAATGTTTCTTTGCCAGAACCATAATTTTGCTTTCTTCCAGATTTCGCACCGCTTGTCTTAGGCCCAATACTTGCAAATCCGCTTTTCAGGGGTTCTACCAATCGAATCGTAAAAGTAGTTCCCTTTGGAATATCTTTTAATATCTTCGCAACTTCATAATGCCTTTTGCCGATCATATTGTCTCCATCTAGCTTCTCAATGTGGTCTCCAACCTGAATCAAAAGTGAACAAGTTTATAACTACAATTGGTCATTTCCGCTGTTTTTCTTAACAAGGCCAACGACCACACTCCGAAAACATTCTACCAGCATCTGTATGAAATCTCTCTTATTACGCAAGATACCTAACGCGCGTTCAGTTAAATTGCGATCTATCAGAGCTTCCATATCGCAACAGGATAACGCCCACTGTATATATACTCCATCGAATAATAATATTTTAATGATAAGTTTGCCTGTTTGGTTTTTAAATCTACCTAATTTATAATTGCATTTTACACTACACATAAAATATAGACTACACTATCTCCCTCACAATCTACTTTTATGTCAATAATGTACCTAATTATTTTTTAACTACGACTGATAAATATATTTGAAAAGGACAGTGGTAACGACTGTTTATTTTACAATTTTATATGACAAAATAAAATGGTCAAACCATAACCAGCAGATCAGTTATAAAACTGTTTTTAACTCCCCGAATGTTGATAGTGACGGGACGGAAGGCAGCTGTATTAGTAAACGGCAACGTGTACCAGCTACATAATACCTACACGAGTACCTAATTGGGGACGGGATACTAACACTTTATGACTATATGAACTCACGTATTCATATTTCATAACACTTATCAATTAGTCCGGGCCAAAAGCTGATATCCTTATGTTATCTAAATAACTGTGTGTAGGTATTCCCTACAAAAATTGCATTTATTAACGTTTTTTAACAAACCTTATTATAAAATTTTACTTTAGGGGTATAAATATTCCTAAACAACTTGCGTAGGTATAGGACTCTTTCCCGCCATTAAAAAGAGAGAGAGATAACCCTTTCGAAGACCAGGATGCTAACTCTCGAATATAATTCCGATAGATCGACATTGGTCAAACGTCAGTTGGTTGGGTTAAACGTCAGGGATTGACCAGTCCAGCCAATCCCTGACGTTTGACTGACAATTCCAATGTCGATATATCGGAATTATATTCGAGAGTAAGCACCCAGCCCTTTCGAAGTTCCGATTTTGAATTCGACCTCAAAGACAAACACGTTCAGAATTTCGAACTAAAAAAAATTTGCAAAAAGATAATTATGTCTTTTAATGTACTTAATTTATTGAATTTTTAACTTATTGTTGTATTTAAAAGAAAATAAGTATTTACTGCAAATAAAACATATTTAACCTGTAAATATTTATTTCTAGTTTCAATAATGTTACGTAATATATTTTGAATAATAAAATATCATGGATGCTATTTCCGAACACGCCTTAATTTAAATAAAAGAGCGGGAATAAAATTTCGTGGCTGGCGTAAAGAGTTGAATAAGTAGAAAAATATTAAAATAATCGTAAAATATGAGTGAAACTAACGACGAGAACAGTATTTTAACACCGGAAGAGTTAAAACAACAAGTTATTAATGCAGAATTAAGTTTCCTACCTGAGAAGTCTCGCGAGAAATATCTGAAAGCATGCCATGTCTTCAATGAATGGAGACTTACAAAGGGCGCAAGCCGTTATTGTTACCTCTACCTACAATGTTATTTTTTTTGATTCACAATAAATAGTTATTTCAATCTATTCCTGTTTATTATTTTGTCTCCTAAAGTGTTCTCGCTGCTGAAGTGAAAAGTTATGTGTGTTACACGAGAGCAAAGTTTTTTGCATCACGTGCCTTTGAATCTCAATCAAAAATAAGCACTCGCAGCAAAAAACGACTTTGCTCTCTTGTTGCACAAATAACTATTTCTTTGAGACAGGATTTGAAGAAATCAACCACCCACCCTACAGTCTGGCCCCTAGCGATTATTTCCATTTTTCGAATTTGAAAAAGGACCTCCGAGGACGAAGAGTAAAAAGTGTGCTGAAATAGAGGGGATGTACTGAATGTGTGCTGAAATAGGTGAAATAAAAAAAAATCAATGTAATATTACATTGAAAAAAAATATATATATACATATCTATCAGTATTTTTAATACCCTATGCTCAAAACATTTCAGCCTCCCGTCGTGCATGCTTGATAAGGATAACCTATCCGTTTGTACGACTTAACTCTTAAACGGGATTAGTACGTAATTTTAGACTCTCTACGTTAGTGTAGGTACCTACAAAATTATTATGTGGGTGTGGTAATGGGATGTTAAAAGGGGGAGTGATTCTGACCTTGACTGCATTTGCTAAGCCGAGTCCCTTTCTCCAAAATAACTATTTTTCAAGTGAAGACGAGCGACGCGCGCATATATGAATTAGAAAGTAATCTGTTATATTTAAATATTGAATTGGAGAAGTTATTTTTTGTATCTATGATGTACATGTAACATAACTAGCAACATAGCTAGACACTTGGTAATTAACCGTCGAAAAATTATCATTAGCTAAATAAAAGATAAGAATTTATAGATTTATTGTACTAATCGCATTCCAATGTTTCCTGATTAGGTAATACATATAATTATATTATTGAATGTGGCCTTTATTTATAAAACCCAATGAATAAAGTACCTAATCTTTAAGGTCTCTAGTTGTTGGTCCACATTTGATCATATAAGGCATTATATCAAACATTTCTATGAAAACTAATATGGCTTTGGTAAATATGTTAAAATAACTGATGTAAGTACCAAAACATTTTCGTACCTCGATGTGTGGTATTTTGGCTACAATAGAGCCCTCCTTTATCCTCTTTATAAAAGCGTATCCAGCACCGTTATCTGTAATTGTTAATCCCAAAGCATCTTCAGTTTTAACTATTTCTATTTCTTTAGGACGTCCTTTTCTATGTGCAAATATGAAATCTTCTAATCCTATTTGTCCGCCTAGAAGTTTCTTCATATCCACTTTATGAGTATTCAGCGTGCAAAAGAGAATCTGAAACCAAGGAAATACACTGTTAGCTTTAATGGTATTTTCACTGTATTGGTATTGGTAGATAATATTACAATATCTACCACTAACCTAATTAACCACGCCTAACTTCGGTGCGTGACTAAAAGCAATTTTTCTTTCGTGCGTATTAATCTCTAACTAATACCTTGGATTTGTGGCATTCATCATTATTTTGTCATTGATTGTATTTCGTTCTAATTACTATCAAACATTTATGGGTCATCAAACAATCTTCGATATTGCAATGTCGAATTCGTTCAGTGTGGATAACGAATTTCTCCCAATTAAATTATGCGATTATATTCCTTGATTGGAGTTTATTAAATTAACTAAGTACCTATCGAATGTGTATGCTGATAATCGAAATCACTTATGATTTTAGATAATAATTTTTATTATATATAGCACATTGAGTGGTAAACTATGTTTCGGCTTTAAAGTCGGCAGTGTAAAGTATTTGTTTTAAATAATATTAGCAAAACGCACACGCACTATTGATTAAATTGCGACAGTGTAGGTAAGTGCGAAATGCTTGCATGGTTGCAGGTATGACCGCGCTCCGGTCCTTGACCCACGTGTAGTAGGCCATCACACAGCACACATACGCCGGCGAAGCGTGTCTGCAGTCACTTGCCGCGTTTACATCAACGAGAGACTGCGCCCCTGGGCTGATCCACTTCCTGGCTGCTCAGCCGTGCGTACATCCGCAACACTGTGACATATCATACTTACCTACATAGTTACACAGATTTATCTTTACTAAACATTTCACGAGTTGTAGGTAAGTACAAATCGTTAAAACAGAATATTTTTCTGGCAAAATATTTATTCACTAGCTTCTGCCCGCGACTTCGTCCGCGTGAAATTCTACCCTCCCCCCATTCACCTTCTTTTGAGTGGAATTTCGAAAAACCCTTTCTTACTGGATACACTTCACAAAGAACACACTCTCCAAAAATGTGTTTACATAACCAGCGGTTTAGGCTGTGCATTGTTATAATCAGTCAGACAGGATCACAGGACTTTGAATTTTATATTAGATTATAAAAGTAAACCTAAGTACCTACCTACCTAATAAAAAAAAAACTCAATAACAGAAAATAAAATACCTAAATAAACCTATTTCTGATGATAACTAATCTAAACTCAATAAATAAGCAAAATCCCTAAAAACTAATATCTATACGAATGACTAATCCTACCTAACAGATTTATAAAATAACCTACGGTCACTACGTACACTATCAAATATACTACCCATACTTTAAAATTAAAATCTATACCTACGACTTATAAAAATAAACCTAAATAACTCTACCTTAAACTGTACTTAGTAAAAACTAAAAGGAATAAAAAGGTCGCACTGAAAAGCACGGTTTAGAATTGCAAGTAGCAGTTAAAACATACAATTTTATAGAATGCTAATAAGAACGAACGCTCGCCACTCGATACGTCCGTTCAAATCAAAGTTCAAACAGTGTAAGCCAAATTCAACCTTCAGCGCTACATTTACAGTGCGGGTGACGTAACCTACGACAAACTTATTATTTGCGGTTGGTACAGTAATCGGGTCTAGGGATCGAACCGCAAAATTAAGTTTGTTTTTTATTGTATATACTTTTCCGGGATAAAAAGTACCCAGTGTGGTGCCCAGGATATTAAAGAATAATTATACCAAGTTTCATCGCAATCGGACCGGTACGCTTTGCGTGATGCCTGAACAAACAGACAGACAGACAGACAAAAATTTTTTTAATCAAATTTTTGGGTTCGGTGTCGGTCTCGTAACAACCCCTGCCATTTATTTTTTTGATAAGTCAATGTACAAATATTTAAACACTACCAAAACAACTAACACATATTTTATAAAATAACAACAAAAGAAATTCAAATAAACTATTTAAAGACTAAAAGTCGCGCTGATAAGCACGGTTTGTTAATATCAATTATTATCTGTCAATAAGGTCGAACGCTCTGAACGCATCAACAGCCAAATATTGAATGAAGCTCGCGCTTTTGTTTTTTTGACATGACCACTCGCAGTTGCAGACCTCCCGCCTTTTTATTATGTAACCCTACCGCCACGACCCGCGTCGAGCGCGGCAACCGTTACACAAAAATAATCCTTATGGCATGATTCAGTATTCACGCGCGACGGCGCGATGGCTTATTAGCGTATTTCATGTATAAGTTTGGTGTTTCTATACCGACTACTATGATTTTTTTTTTATTGAATATGTAATAATATTAACTTCTTTGAAAGAAAGCTTTTCAGAAAGCTCCGAACTGCTAAGCTATCGGGACTTACACGTGTTATTGTGAGTCAACCATAAAAGATAGACATATGCTGTTGTGGGATATTTTTTAGATAATTTTATGTAGAACATTTCCGTCATAAATGATTTCTATGTAGCTTTAACCATTAAGGCTGCACACGCGACGGAAGCTTAAAAAATGGAGCAACTTCTCCCGTTTTCCCAACATTTCCTTTCACTGCTCTGCTCCTATTCATTGTAGCGTGATGAAAAGTATACTATAACCTCCCCAGGAGTATGAAGAATAATTGTACCAAGTTTCGTTAAAATCCGTCGAGTAGTTTTTGTTTCTATAAGGAACATAGAGACAGACAGACAGACAGACAGACAGACAGACAGACAGACAAAAATTTTACTGATTGCATTTTTGGCATCAGTATCGATCACTAATTACCCCCTGATAGTTATTTTGAAAATATATATCATGTACAGAATTGACCTCTCTACAGATTTATTATAAGTATAGAAGATAAATATGTTGTAGCAGCAGCTGTTAACCATTGTTTTAGTAAGGTCATGAACCTACTCGTACGAATATAACTTTTAGCTAAGTTTAGTCCCATGTTCAACATAAACCTAGGCCGAGAGGCGCCTAGCGGGCGACTGATAATAATATGATGAAGTGGTGGATGTCTAAGATTAGATAGAAGGATATTTCACATTGTTTTCCTGTCACTCACTGTCTACTTACATATTAACGCACCTGTAGTTTTCGTCTAAGGCAACACTTTTGACGTATTCCACATTGGGCACCCGCTTAAAGGTGAACGCAGACTTGGCCGCACCGCAGTCTCCGCAGTCCCGGTCGTTTCAGGGACTGCGGCGACTGCGATGCGGGTGGGTGTGCGAGGTTGCATAGAACTTCATATAAAGAATACGAAATGCGAAGACTGCGGCGCGTGCGGTGCGGCCAAGTCTGCGTTCACCTACGGCACCTGTGTGAATGTGCCGCTGTGTGTCAAGTGCATTCACTCAGGTGCCATTTAAGCGGGTGCCCAATGTGGAATACGTCACATTTTTCTCTCACGTAGGTAATATGTTTTCCTTCACCGTTTTGAGAGCAGTGGTGATGAAAATAATACACAAAGTAAAGCGCCTGTCTGAAAGCGGCATGTCCTAGAACCAAAAATTCGAAGACATGTGACATCTACCAACCCGCACTGGGCCCGCGTGGTGGATTACGGCCCACTCCCTCTCACCGAGAGGAGGCCTGTGTCCCAGCAGTGGGAACATTATAGGCTGATTATGTAGCTAATATGCTAATATATAATGTTAAAATTTTTGGAGCCCAATTAGTTAAACAATAAAAGTATATAGCTTTCCACTTAAAATCTTACATACTTTCTATAGGTGGGTAGTAAAACGCTGTAATTACTACAAAAATAAGTGCCTGTCAGATACCTATGCTTTTATTTACGTAACCACCTATCAACTTGTAGGTAACAGATACTCCCGCTTACAGTCATACGGTCATACCTACTAAAATGGTGTAAAACTGTAAACTCTATTATCTTCATTCTCACGACTAAACCTTGACAACGAGCCTTGAGCGTTTTCACAAGCCGTGAAATATCAGGAAATTAGCGTCCGTGCCATTTTCGCCGTTGACCTTTAAGGCGTGAACTAAACGGTCGTTGGACCAAGTCGGCAAGATATTTTAATAGATAACATAATCAGCAGTATCATAATATTGATTATCTACAAGATTTCTTAGAAAGCATGATCGTTATAGCCGATTTTAAATAATATGTAAATTGTAATGACAGACAAGACTTACGTTAGCAAATCATTAGGTTACGACAATTGATTCATTTGTCTAATGTGCCTTAAATTATTTGAGTGCATAGAAAATTATGACGCAAATTAATTTGCATTAATCAGGGAGGCAATTCTCGTAATTTTAAGAACGTTCACAGTCTGATCGCAATCTGTATAAAATACCGTAAACCGGGGTTACTTTGATCAATATTGAACTTTCAAGGTCCATATCTTTTGAATCTCTGGTTGTAAAAAAAATATATAATCGGTATAGTTATCGATTCTTTTTAAACTCGCGATTTTATATGAAATAAAAGTGTCAATCAAAGTCACCCGGCTGTTCAAAGTAACCCCGGTTTACCGGTACCTCTAATTTCCCTACATTTTGACGAGTTTTTGACGTTTGTTTGACACTGCCACTAGATTTTGAATTGGCCTTCTGGGAACTTGGATTTGCCACTTCTGGAAGACGTGCCAACCAAAAACAAAAATCAGGGGGCACTAAGTCAGAAGATCAAACCCTCATAGCATCAGCCTGAATAAAGCTAGAGAGCTCAAATGTACCGCTTGGCCGTTCCATTAAACCATTAAACTATTGCATGACACAACAATAAAGACCATACGCCCGTAGGAGTTAGGAGTGTCTGTGCGAACGGCCGCGAAACGGCAAGTGTACCTACATTTTGACCAAAATAAGTGGTATAGGGTTTGTAGAGTTAGGGGCTTGGCTCTACATTAGATCTGATACCCTTTCAAAGTTCCATACCAAAATGGTAAAACGGAACACTTACGTCGAGACTCTGTCATTCTATCTGTCTGTCTGTCACAGCTGGATATCTCAAGAACTAAAATACTATCAACTTGAAATTTGGAATAGTTTAAGATGACGTTTGCCCAAATATTTTGCAAATAAGAAAGAAATTTAACAGTGAAAGCGCTATGTGAGTATTTGCAACCTACTTTACATGAAATGTTTTTGGAGGGGGCGCCGACCCACTAGTGGCGCCGACCCACTAGTGGCGCCCTCATCGGTTATTTGGTTATTTCTGTTATTTTAGAATGAAAATGCAGAAAATAAGCACGTTAAGTTGTGCTTCTCAAGATTATACGTTAACATTATTATAAGAAGTAGTTGCACATTGTTTAGTTAGATTATAATCATAAAAACAGAAAATAGTGGCCACTATTAATAAAATTAAGCAATATAAAACTACCTCTTATAATAATATTAACGTATAATCTTGAGAAGCACAACTTAACGTGCTTATTTTCTGCATTTTCATTCTAAAATAACAGAAATAACCAAATAACCGATGAGGGCGCCACTAGTGGGTCGGCGCCCCCTTAAGAGTTTACCCCTATAAGATTTTACATGCTCCTTGGGTAACCGAATAAACGGCTAAGCTAACCCTTTGAAACACTTTATAACTTTTAAGCAGGGTTGTGCTCGTCCCTTCCAGGCACCCCCCTGAGCATTAATCATCACTTTTGCACTACGGATTGGCAGATGCTTCCAAATGCAAGTTCTTTAAATTATCGTTAAAATCTTATCAATCAAGATAAGTAGGTAACTAATTCATTCGATTCGGATCTTTAGATTTACCTACTAGATAACTGATAAAAAATTAAACAACTGGCAGGTACTATCACAAATGTGACATTGACTTGGCACTAAGTAACATTAGAGACAGAGAAAACCTCGAATGAAGTCAATTTGATTTCGTTTTGAACTTACTAGGGTAAGTCCCTACCTACCTAACTACCAAATAATCATCGAATAAACTGGCTGATAAGTTTCATAAAATAATTACACTGACTCACACACCAAAAATAACATACACATGTAGTGAGGATTCATTTGATCTAACTAAATTATGGAATGAGGATTACCTAGGTTCATCATGATTCATTAAATTATAAGTACCTAGGTACTTTTAAAATGCACATTTTTACATCAATTCTTCTATTCTATTTTATTTTTACTTAGAATAGGTACATGTGGATTGTTGTAATAAGGTGCCTTTCTTTTACAGCAATCATTACTCTCTATGACGTACTACCTACCTATTGCAATGATCTTTATCTATACAAATAAATTAAATTGAAGTGTCTGTTTGTAATCCATACTTCCATACTATCCATACTAATATTATAAATTCGAAAGTAACTACCTTTAGTAGCTACCTTTTCACGTCTAAACCACTCACGGATTTGGATAAAATTTGGCAGAGAGATAGATTGCATCCCGGGGAAGGACATAGGATAGTTTTTATCGACCTAACTAGCGGGCGTAGCCGCGGGTGGAAGCTAGTATTAAAATAACCGCTTTTTACTAAATGCATATGGATTTATACACGGTACATATACCAAAATACACTTTTTTACAATTTTTATCTGTCTGTTTGTCATGGCTAATCTCTGAAACGGCTGGACCGATTTTGAAGGGTCTTTCACTGGCAGATAGCTGATGTAATAAGTCGTAACTTAGACTAATATATGGTTTCGCGCAAAAAAAATAAAACGTTTTTCGTCATGCACGCGAACGAAGTCGCGGGCACAGCTAGTTGTCTACTAAATTTCTAAATTTAGTTAACTCAGCCTATCGCAGTCCACTGCTGGACAAAGTCTTCTCCCAGGCTGCGGCACAACACCCTGTCCTCCGCCTTCCGCGTCCAATCTGTCCCAGCCGCCTTCCGGTCCACATAGCTGGGGGGCGTCCCATAATACGCTTGCCGATACGCGGTCTCCACTCTATAGACTCGTCTGCTCCACCAGCTATCGGTCCTTCGACAAAAATGGTCAGCTTACTGCTACTTCAGTTTAATGATAGTCCAACATTTCCGGACTGACTATCATTTCAGAAACGTAACTTTAAGTCACTTCAGCCAAGGAATGAAACTCATTGTTGATTTTTGCTTGGACCATATCTTTCTTAAGTCCAATCTTTCACCTACCTCTCTCATCCTGGAATCGCATATCACAGACCACAAACCTACTCTCTTGAATATTGCTAACTTTAACCCACCACACAAGTCATCCCAAAAGATCACTCGATTTAATTATGCAGCCATAACTGCTGATCTCGAAAACGAAGACTTCTCCGGAATGTATAACACTGATGACGTCAACGCGTCAACATCCATATTCATTGACACAGTTACCTCGATCGTCTCAAAACATTCAACGCAAATTAATGTCCCTAGAAAAAAACACGTTATCAAACCTTGGGTCACTCCAGGACTCTTAAAATGCATACAAAATCGAGATAGAATGCATATTAAAGTCAATAACTCTCCAAATGACATAATCCTAAAAACTACATACACCCATTACCGCAACTTCTGCAACGATTTACTTAGAAAACTGAGAACTGCTCATGAAGCCAATGAGTTAAAAGAAGCCAAAAACTGTCCCCGTAAACTATGGCAAACAATTAATACAATCACAAACAGACATAAACCGCGGACAAGTCCCTCCGAGTTGTTGGAATTAAAAGGTGATCATGTGTCTTCAGTTAATGAGGTGTGTCACTTTTTTAGTTCCATAGGTAGCGACCTAGCAGACAAGATCACTTCACAGCAACATGCAACTAACCCATCAACTACACACCATTCCCATCCATATCGTAATAGCCCCCAACCCTCACAAGTAAATTCCCTTGGTATGTTCGATGTTTGTGAGTCTGAAGTTGAATCACTCATCCTCCAGCTACGTGACAAGAGTGCCGTGGGCTGGGATGGCCTATCGCCTTTGCTTTTGAAATATTCTCGTCACGTTTTGGTACCTCACTTAACTTTCCTCTTTAACCTATGCCTCAAAACAGGCGTATTCCCCGACGCTTTTAAAAAGGCTATTATTCACCCGATCTACAAGGGAGGGGACAAAAACTGCGTCACCAACTACAGGCCCATCTCAGTACTCCCTGCTCTTTCCAAGGTCCTAAAAAGGATTCTTAATAACCATCTAAGACGCTTCCTGGACAAATATCAGATAATCTCTGACAACCAGTACGGCTTCAGGCCAAGGCTATCTACAGAGGATGCAGTACTGGAACTCACAAAATCGGTTACTGCAAACTTGGACAATAAAACCAAATGTCTCGGAATCTTTCTGGACCTTTCAAAGGCATTTGATACAGTTTCTGTCCCCAACTTGATATCAAAACTGGAAGTCTTAGGTGTACGTGGTATTAATCTGGATATCTTCCGGAGCTACCTTACTAACCGCAAGCAGTGTGTCAAGATAGACACTTACCTGAGTGAGGAGGAAATCATATCCTACGGCGTTCCCCAGGGTAGCATTCTGGGCCCAACCCTATTCCAAATATACGTTAACGACCTGTGTAGGATGAACATTCCAAATTGTAATATTTACGCTTACGCTGACGATACTGCTATCCTAGTACGTGGTTCAACCTGGGATATGGTAAAGGCAATCGCGGAATCTGTAATGACTAAAATAATGATATGGCTAAATTCTAATCTGCTAACGCTAAACCTAAATAAAACCACTTACATTCCGTTCGGGTTAAGAAGAGGTAATACGCCAGGATCAGAGTTTACCCTTTTTTTTTTTTTTAAGGATGGGAAATCATCCAATGACCCGATGATGAATGAATGGGTGGAGCGGAAGGGAGTGTCAGACTCTTACTGACTAAAACCCATCCGTGTTCCTTCCTTAGCCCTTTATGTTCCGGGGCAGCGGTAACCCTTTCGGACAATCCCGCTGCCCCGGCAGGCTTCGGCCCTAACGGGCCCCTCCATGTCTGCTGACATCTCTTTGAGGCGCGCGTGGAACACATACGCGCCGTCCGGCACGGGCCTGGTCCTGATCGGACGGCGAGCTACCCATTACTCGCCGTCCGCAGGCCCGCGCCTACGGTGGCCGGGAGTCGTCACGCGGCTCCCGACGCCCGGAGCGTCTACCGCGGCGGCTGGGACGGGCGGCCCTCTCGGCTCTCTCCCTCGCCCATCCCGCCACCTCCTTCGCTAGCATGACTGCTTCGCAGAAGGAGGTGACTGCCTCCCACTCCCTTTCGCCCCGGACCATGGCTTGGATCAGGGCCGGGCGCGAGAGGTCGCTGCCGCTGCCGATCGCCTCTACGAGGACACGGCGGTGCTCTGCCCAAGCGGGACAGACCTCCACCGTGTGCACCACCGTGTCCTCTGGGCGATCCTCGCAGTGGTGACACCCGGGCGTTTCCTCCCGCCTGATTATGTGCAGGAACCTCCCGAAACATCCGTGTCCGGTGAGGACCTGCGTCAGGCGGTAGGTGAGGGCGCCGTGACGCCTCTCTAGCCACTCCTCAAAGAGGGGCCTTACCGCCGCTATCGCGGCGTGCCCTGCGCTGGGTTGCGACAGTCGCGCTTTCCATGCCGCCATGAGATCGCGCCGGAGGTCCGTCCGCCCCGCAGCAATTTGCCGCGGAAGCGGGTTTTCCCCCCGGCGTAGTGCCTCCGCGCGCCACTCAAAGAGGCGCGCGAGGACTATCGCCTCCAGATCCCATGGCGGCAGTCCGGCAAGGAGGCTTGCCGCCTCGCGCGAGATCGTACGGTACCCCCGTATCAGCCGTATGGCTACCACCTTTTGGGGCGCGTTCAAGTAGTGGGCGGCTCGAAGCCGCAGTGAACGCGCCCACACCGGGGCGCCATACACGGCCATGGACCGCACGACCCCCGCGTAAAGCCTCCGGCAGGAGGCGTTTGGCCCCCTCAGGTTGGGCAGGAGCCGCTTGAAAGCGGCCCCAGCCCGTTCCAGTTTGGGGGCCAAACGTCGGAAGTGCTCCACGAAGTTCCACCGGCTGTCGAGGACGAGACCCAGGTATTTCATCGTCGTCTCGACGCCGATGTGAACCCCTCCTACCGTAAGTTGGGATCCCGATGGTGGCCCGTTCCGAAGCCCATGAAATGTCATGGCTTCGGACTTGTGCAGAGCCACCTCGAGACCCAACTGCCGGATCCTCTCCACGACTATCGCAACCCCGCGTGTCATTACGTCGGCCGCCGCCTGATGCGACCTCCCCTGCGCCAGGACCAGCGTGTCGTCAGCGTAGCAAACTACGCTGACGCCATCAGGGAGGTCTGCCCGCAGCACCCAGTCGTAACCGATGTCCCACAGGAGCGGCCCCAAGACCGATCCCTGCGGGACACCGCACGCCATCTCTCGCCGGTTCCATTCCCCATCGCGACCGGGGTAGATGACGGCTCTGTCCGTCAAATACGCCCCGACTACTCGACGGAGGTAGGTCCGCACTCGGTGATACCGGAGTGCCTCCCTAATGCAGCTCCAGGGCAGGGTGTTAAACGCGTTAGCGATGTCTAATGACACCGCCACGACCACCCCACCCCGGGACACCGCGTCCCCCGTCGTGAGGGCTCTCACGCGCATGATGGCGTCCATCGTCGAGCGCCCCTTGCGGAAGCCAAACTGGCTATCCGCAAAATCCGGCCCCGTCCTCACCAGGTGCCCGACGAGGCGGCCCGCAATCACTCTTTCAAAGAGCTTGCCGACCTCGTCGAGCAGCACGATAGGCCGGAATGCGGACGGAGAGTCCGCAGGGCGCCCTGGCTTCCGAATGAGGACCAGCTTCCCCGTCTTCCAACGGAGTGGAAACTGGCCCCTCTCCATACATGCGCTTAAGAGCGCCTCCAGTCGGGGTCCGAGAGCCGTCGAGGCCAGGGCCCAGGCTTTACCCGGCAAGCCGTCGGGCCCTGGGGCGGTATTTTTGGCCTTCAGCCTACCTACCGCCACTCTCAGATCTACCCCGGTCACTTCAGGGATGTCGTCTTCGTCCGCGTGGTCCGCTTCGGACACCGCAATTGGCGGAGCCATGGGCGGGGGAGTATGCTCCGCCCGTGAAGGGAACAGAGCGCTCACCACCTCCTCCACCAGCTGGGGGCGGAGACTCTGCGTCAGCGGGGGGGCCCAGGTGCGGAGTTTATTCCGCACCATTTTGTAAGGGCGCCCCCACGGATCTCTGTTCAGAGTCTCCACCATCTCCTCGCGGGCCAAATTCTTGGTCCGCTGAACAGCCTCTTGGAGGGCGGTCTTCGCCGCTCTGTACCCCTCGTACAGCTCCGCCTCCGTGGCTTCCGCATCCGGAGGGCGAATGCGGAGCCTGCGGTGCCTGGTGTACCGGTGTCGCGTGTCAACGCACGCCTTGCGTAGCGCCTCTACCTCCTGCGACCACCAGTACACCTGACGTCGGGCGCATCCTGGCCGGACTCGGGGCATTGCCACGTCACAGATCTCGGACATGGCCTCCCGGAACCACTCAGCCTCGTTGTCAATATCGGCAGGCCTGTCTGGTGATGACACCCAGGCCTGCACGATTGAGGCTTCCAGGAGAAGCTCCCGGTCCAGCTGCTTCAGCGCCCAGCTGCTTCAGCGCCCAGAGTTTACCCTTAAAGCTCATTCCTGTCCTGATCGCTCTGTATCTTGTACCTGTCCCATAATAAGCCGTTCTGACGCTGTTAAATATTTGGGTGTATAGATCGATTGTGGACTAAGGTGGGACAAGCAAATTGATACCCTTACTGCAAGAACTATGCGTCTCATCCACATTTTCAGGTCCCTCAGAGATTCTGCCGATCGCACCACACTCAAGATGATTTACTGCTCCCTCTGCCAATCTATACTCAGTTACTGTATAACAGCATGGGGTGGAGCAGCTAAAACTTTCTTTATTAAAATAGAAAGGGCACAAAGAGCAATACTAAAGGTAATGACAAAAAACCTTTTAGATATCCTACAGCTGACCTCTATGCCGACTGTCAAGTCCTAACAGTGCGACAGCTCTTTGTGCTCAAAGCAATTCTAAGGACACATAAACGTCTCCCACCTCCGGACCATAACAAACGCAATCAATTCTTTCCCAGTGCCCAGCACAGAACCGCTTTTGCTCGGCACCAATTTTACATTCTTGGTTCCTACCTGTACAGGAAAATTAATAGGCAATTAAAAATAATGGATCTAAACTCCCACAACCTGAAAACCAAACTGACTGAATGGCTTCTACAAAAAGACTACTCATTCACGGAGTCTTTACTTACATTCATAGAATAATTCCAAAATCATTACACTACACTTCCCTACTCACACAACACATTATCACCTAGTTATCTACTAACCCTTATCCTATATCTTTTACTTGCACCCCAGTAGTACGCTCACTCCCTTACTCACCACACATACACTTACACATAGGTACTTGTTATCACTTCCACACACACTTACACTCAAACTCACTACACACCGTCACACAAATGTATTACATAACCACCCTCGCATCACCCTGGCTGCTGTTATACCTGCATGAATAACCGCCTGGTTTGGCCTAACACTGTCTCCTAAGATACAGGACTACCTAGTTTAGGAGACAGGGTTACTTGATTTTGTAGATTTATGTAGTTATCTCATATGATTTTTGTACATCTGCTCTTGTGTCATGAATCTTGTGTGTATCCAATAAAGATTATTATTATTATTATTTTAGGGTTCCGTACCAATATAGTAAAACAGAACCCTTATGGTGAGACTCAGTCTGTCTGTCACAGCTGGATATCTCAAGAACTACTAATGCTATCAACTTGAAATTTGGAATTGTTTTAGATGACATTTGCCCAATTATTTAGCTATATGTATATTTTTTGCAACAGGTACTGAAGGGGGTCTGAAAAATTCGAAGAGGAGCTACTAGGGCATGTGGGTATCATATGAAAGAGCTCAATTTGCACATTCTCAAACATATTTTCTTTTTTTTTTTCAAGCCGCATAGTTTACGACTTTTGATGAAAAATGTAATAAAAACTTTTTTACAAAAAAAATAACCGACTTCCAAAAAAAAAGAACACAAAGTGATAAATAACTTTAATTTCGGAAGTCGGTGTCGTTTTCACTTTTTAGTGGGAGAGTTTGTAATTTATCTAAGTTACAATACCCTAATGTCAACTGCTCATCACCTTTTACAAAATATTGCTTTTAAATTTTTAGATTTTTGTTGATTTTTCAAAAACCGCTTTTCCGATTTCGATAAAATTTTCATGGGACCATTTGGGAAGTATACCCTTTCCAACAAAAAAGAATTTTTCAAATCGGTTGGCAAGCGACGAAGTTATGCGCGAACAAATTATTCTATGTGATAGAAGTTTATGTAAAATAAAACGAAGTCTCTAAATAGTTCACTTTTCTAGAAATCATCAACAAAAGTTCATTAGTTCCACTTTCCGTCAAGAGATGGCGCTGACATAAAACTGCCATATTCTACACCGCAGTGCATAGTTTTAAAATTCTCTGACGAATATCGGCCTCGCCGATGAAAAATTAAAAACAAGATGATACGGACTCGCTCTTGACCGGTTTTTGCTAAATAAAATTGCACAAAGTGTCTATGGTCAGCAGATTTACGACATTGATACCATAATACGAGTGCGATGACGATGACGAGCCCGTGGTGTAAGTACCTACCACATAGGAATTATTCATGAGTATGTCTTGGGTAGGTAATCGTATCCTTGCCATGATTGATTCCTAATTTCTGAAGTCAGCGTAACACACTCTGATTTTGAAGGATATTGCTAATCCATTCCTCATAATTATGTTAAAAAAAAACTGCTCAAACAACGTAAATAACGTAAAGAATGTTGTTGAACTGTCAAAATGATGAAAGCCGTTGCTACCAATTGCTACTGTTAGTGTGTTTTGCAATTAGGTACAGAGGCCAGCACATCAACCTACCCCAATCTGTCAATTTTTCCCAATTAAATATGAACCTCATTCCTTTGCGGTAAAGTTGAAAATCTATCAAAGAAATTTGACAGATTGGGGGAGCTTGATGTGCTGGCCTCTGTACCCTGCAGCTCGAGTTGAATCGATTGTAGTTGTTTTCGTTACAAATTATGTTACAATCATTATTGTATATCGATTCTAGAAGCTATAATTATCATATGACTCAGGATTGATGATGACTTCAAGCTTGTTTTCCTTATCCTTTGTTCCCTACTACTAGGTAGATACCTACTACTACTGTGGAATTGTGTTTGTTTTTTTGTCTTTCACATCTAAATATTGATCAACGTGAAATTAAATAGGTAGAGGGGTTAGTGTATGCCTAATGTCTAACTACATAATTATACCTATGGTCTGCCAAAAGTATACGATGAAAACGTAAACAAATGGATCGGAAAACGTAACTGTTGATGTCAATTATAGTAAAGTAGTGCCATTTACAAATTCAGTGCTTTGATTTGATCATTCGAATATCTGCCGCCCAATTCTGTAAAAATCTCACCGTGAAAACTTAGGTGAAGTGAGCTGTCAATAGTGTCAATCCCTAGCACCAGCAGTGCGATTCTATAACCATAAAAACTTAAAAACTTAGGTGAAGTGAGCGTGGAGGGAGCTGTCATTAGTGTAAATTAAATCCCTATTGCATCAGATTGCACTGCTGATGTTCTAATTTTAAATCACCTAAGCATGTTAATGAGGTTAATTATACGTTGTCAGGTAGAAACGGACACAAGGTAGGTACCGTACCTTTCATCCTGAAGAAAAACTCTGTTCCCGAGGACAACAACAATAACGTTATTATGATAATAGATGGCGCTACGTGTCTTTCGAGTATTAATTGAATTATAATTAGTTAGTTTTTACATTTTTTTTTTAATTTAAGCTTATTACATTTTGTGAGACTAGACTCCTATTGAGTGTCGATAAACCGGTTTTTCATCCTCTTATAAATGCGAAAGTAAGTTTGTTTGTTTGTTACACTTTCACGCTGAAACGGCTGAACGAATTTGGATGAAATTTGGCACATGGGTAGACCATGACCTGGAGAAGAACTACTTATCATCCTGGATCGCAGACGAAGTCGCGGGCAACAGCTAGTACTAATATAAATGCGAAAGTGTGTCTGTCTGTATCTCTTCACGCTTGAACCGCTGAACAGACTTAGATGAAATTTAGTACAGAGATAGTTTGAGTCCCGGGAAAGGACTTAGGATAGTTTTTATCCCGATATTCCCACGGGATCGAAACTTATGAGGGTGAAACTGCGGGGCGCTGCTAGTTGCTTCATATGTTCAAAAAAATGTTTTTGTGCTCAACAACGTAAACAAATGAATGTTGTTGAACTGTCAAAATGAAAGTCATTGCTACCGTTAGTGTGGCAATCACCACACACTCACAGCTGTATAATAATGTTATTCAAACAATAGTAGTTGGAAAAAGTGACGAGTTAAAAAGTTGAAAGTTGAAACCTTCATAATAAAGATTCCCTAATGTGATGCTACCTGATTTCCTTCAGTGAGTGATTGCGTAAGAATTCAACCTCGTTGGAGTTGGATCCCATTAAAAAGATGATGATGATGTTTCTAAGTGACTTTTTAATTAAAGTTAGTAACGTTTGTAAGGTATGTTTTTGTTATCAACCGCAAAACACTTTGTTTTGCAGTTTCTTTAAGAATTACTACAAAATACCTACTAACTTAATCTTGCTGTCGATAAAATCAATGTTGTGGATGTGTACCTACTTAAATATAATCATATTATCATTCCAACTACGGAACTCTTCACTGCTAGCACTTGGCCGGTATTTTTATTCCTCGGGAATGGAGTAGTACCTATAACTGCGTACAGACAATAACTCATGATTCCACAATAATTACAGTCAATGCCCCCATTTGTGTGTAACTGTGTACACTCTGTGTCACGAACATTCAGAGAACTGCAAGTGTCCCAGATGCGGAAATCGAACCCCGCGATTCGCGACACTCGCGACCCTTTGCTAGATCTCTCCACCTCTGCGCTATTGGTCCATAGATTCATTAGACGATAAGAAGACCTTTCGTAGTGTTGTGTGTGCTACTGATTGTGAAACCTTAAAAAGAAGCGTAACTACTTATTTGAAAATCAATGACGCACTCCTTAAGGCATTATTATTATAATTATGCTCTTATCAGTGTACTTAACGGCTGTCCATGAAATGCTCGCGAAGGCAAAACCTACTTGTTTAAGTTGTGTTGTGTACCTACCTACATTTAAATCATCGTGTTTTATGATTAAAATATGCTTTAGCAAACTAACATGTTTTGCTGCTTGGCAAGGCCACCCTTGCGATAATGATTAAGTTCATAGGCATCTCTCCGTGCGCGAGTCACCACGACTGA
The DNA here is from genome assembly GCA_963669345.1 of Gortyna flavago. Classification (NCBI taxonomy): domain Eukaryota; kingdom Metazoa; phylum Arthropoda; class Insecta; order Lepidoptera; family Noctuidae; genus Gortyna; species Gortyna flavago. The sequence continues at coordinate 8,871,671 of OY770131.1, forward strand.
CCATGGTTCCAGTTAGTTACCTATTCCATTCATCAAACCAATAATGACTCAGAAACTTGTTCATGAGGAATGTTGTTCTTCCAATTCAAGTTTTTAAAATTACTTAATTATTAGAATTCAATTAGTCTTACCTCGTCTGGTGGAAAGTCGTAACATTCTGCTATCTTTTGATAAAGCTCCTTGACGTTAGAAAATCCAGAGATGAGTCCGAGGGGGCTGCCGTGTGCCTGTTGGCAGTGGAACACCAACTGAGACTTCTGTGATCCATTGTTGTTATCCACTCCGTTGGCTTGCTGGTGAGGGTCCTCGGTGGGTGTCTGTGGCGCTGGAGGCGGTGTGTATTTAGGCGCCTTCTTCTTAAATAACGACATAGTAAAAGAGCACTACGTAACGGTAATAAGTTTTCCTTTAGCGAGAACGTCAGTGCGCACACATTCTCTAACCGTGCACTATATAATTTTAATCACTACACTGTCGCTTATCTTGATAGAACTTTAAAATATATCATCGCGTCATAGCACATGATAATGTTATCACCCAATAGCGATATTGGGTTAGATTATGCGGTGTTTAGTCGAGAGTACACTTGGAACGGGCTGCGACACGGAGTGCGCTCTGCCGACAAACGAACGACTGACTGCCCGACCGGCGGCGACCGGTTGCCTTGCCTTGCGTGCTCAAAGCTACGGCTACGGGCTACGACAACACGGTGCACGCCCGCGCCTCCCCCGTACCCATACCGTTTGTTGGCGCCTCTACGTCATCAGATGATTCTATTACAAAAGCAGTGTCTTTATTAACTTACGCCTGAGCCTGACTGGGAATCCAAGCAGCACGCACAACTCCATTTCATTTATACAATGAATAACAGTATACAGGAAGATTTTTTCATCACCAACCAAATTTTTACAGGATGTTCTACCCATGAATATGAACAACTTTCACTATGGGACCAACTCTGAAATCACGAAAAAAAATCAGCTGTTTCATACAAAAGTTCAATACCTACTTGACCAAAATGTATGAAATGAAACAGCTGATTTTTTTTCGTAATTTCAGAGTTGGTATCATAGTGAAAGTTGTTCGTATTCATGGGTAGAACAGCCTGTAAAAATTTGGATGGTGATGAAAAAATCTCCTGTATTTAGGTATGTACACAAAACATAATAGTTCGGTTTACATGCCAGACAGATAACTGTGTCGCGTCGGTATGAATAGTTGCGCACACAAACGTTAAATAAAACGAGCGCGCGAGCGAGCTCTATTTTTTATTAGTGTGCGTATGTCGCACTAATAGGCAATAACTAAAATACCAATGTATAGTAATCATTAATAATAAGTAATAGAATGAGTTCTAATATTTCGCACTAGTTCACTGTAACAGGTTTGGCACAATGGCTTTTTGGTTAGTGAACAAGAACTCTCAAGTTCAAACCTCGGGTGCGCAAAACATTATTTTCGTTTTGTAATTAAAATTTTCAAAATCATCAAAATCAAAATATTTTATTTCACATAAACCTACATGGGCACTTATGAAACGTCAGAAGCTAGGTGCACGGTTTCAATTGGTCGTTTCCTATGGAGAAGAACCGGCAAGAAACTCCACGGTTACTCTTTTAAAAAATTTTTGGTTTTTACAATGTTTTCAAGTTACTATAGGTATGGGAGGACAGCGTAGGCCTGTCCACAAGTACCAGGTACTTGATAATATAAAAAATCATCTACAGATCTAAAGTCTAAAAGGCCTACAAAGTCCTCACATTTAAAAAAATTAGAATCCATCAAAAGGATAAAGTAAATAATAAAATGTATAAAAACCTACTAAAACCAAGTGATATATGATTGCCATTACAACTACTAATAAAGAGGTGAAAAATTAGAGATGTCTGTACAATGTCAAATAATAAAATTTTATGTCAAAGAAGTATTAAAAAAATCAACATTTCTTAAAACATCATTACCTAGTTGAATTGCTAACGATTCAATCCTTTATAGATGAGTAATTTACAACGTTTGAGACGTGAGCACGGAATTCTCAGCTAATTTGTTTTGACCGCTTAGGATATAACTACCCGAATTTTTTTTTTACCTTTCACCTTAATTTATAAAAACCCAAAAAATTGAGAGGATAATGTGGGTATTTTTAGTGATGAAAAATGTTTTAAGTAATTAAGTATGAAGTGTAAGTGATGTTATTGTTATGCAGTTAGAAATTGTCATAGTTTCTTACTATCTAGCATGTTGATTCACTTCACCCTCAATTTTATTTTATTTATATACTTTGATTAAATATTTACGTCCATTCTTATTGAACAAAAAAGCTTGTCTTGTCTTATAAACTGGTAAAGAAGTTACCAGCAGTGTTCTACTCATCCAAAAGTTTGGGAATAATAGTTACTTACTGTACTGGTATTGGCCACACGTAGTTTTTTATTTGCTAACATTATAGCCCATACGAAATTGAACCTTAAGCAAACTATTGCAAGAAACGTAATAGTCGAAACGAGCTGGCTCATTCACTAGTGACACAAGCGATATGTAATAATAGACGCCCGCATTCCAACGTCTAGTTTATTTAATAAAAAAAATCAATTTATTTTATTGGTTTTATTTGATTACCGTTCATTAATTTATTTTATTGGTTTTATTTGATTACCTTTCATTAATTTATTTTTTCATTAGTTTTATTCGACACTAAATTGTTCTGTTATTATGAGACAAAAAATAAAAACTTGTAAAACAATATTCCTCTGCCGGGGTTTGAACTTAGGACACGAAGATTAAGTCGTTATCTATGCGTGCTTTCACCGACCGGCTATGGGACTAGTGATGTTCAAATCCGCTTTAAACTAAAATCGTGTTATAGACTATAAACTATATTTTTCTAGCGCGTTATTTTATACGCTATCATTATAACACGTTGTTACAAAACTTGGCCGCAGTCTGAACGCGGAGACATTATCATTTTATCTGGCAACACGCTAGTTATCTCGCAAGTCCTCGCAACGCGCTGTACACGAAATAATATAATAATATCTCATGAAGCGTTAAAGATCAATGAACTTTTCTTCATACTTTCCAGGCTTAGGACTGTCTATAATAAAATTGATTAAATTTTATTATAAAAGTTATGTGAGACAAATATTATTGATTATAGGCGTATTTACTAAAACTTATTTACAAATCACTATCCACAGTTTCACTTTGTCACACAGTAACATCCTACCTATTTACAATTATTAAAAACGAACACACAATATTTACGACGAATGTATGTACAGACGCCAGCACATCAACCTACTACAATCTGTCAAATTTTCCCAATCAATTTTGAACCTTATGCTTTAGCGATAAAGTTGAAAATCTATTAAAGAAATTTGACAGATTGTAGTAGGTTGATGTGCTGGCGTCTGTACAGACGCCAGCACATCAACCTACCCGAAACTGTCAAATTTTCCTAATCAACTTTAAACCTTATACTTTAGCAATAAAGTTGAAAATCTATCAAAGAAATTTGACAGATTGTAGTAACTTGATGTGCTGGCGTCTGTACGAAACATGAGAATTATTGTATGTACAATTACAGTACTGTAGTACTTACAAGTTGCACAGCAACAAAATTATCATTTAGAAGAAAACGTGCGAGGGCCGTGTTTGTTTACAAAACAACGCGTACGTAATAATAACAGGTACCGCGAGCCAACCGGCCGACTAGTCGGCCGGTTGGGCGGCAGTCCCGAGTTCACTCGACTTCGCCCGAGTGCCCCGACGCGCTGTGACGCTGTGAGTGAGACTAGTGAGACTATAAAAGTTATAAAACTATAATGCTATCCCGCTCTAGCCTCGCTATGTACGTTTAGAATATGAGACGCCTAGTTTGTTGAGACGTTATATTTCTAGCGCGAAGTCAGAGTCGGGCAAACAAACGCTAGATGCTATAAATACATAGCGTGTTATTTTTTGACGCTATACGTTTTATTAACCACCACTATATGGGACACATCTTTATAACGTTGAAATATAGTGAATAAATTTATTTTTGTTGTATTTACATAATATAAGCTAACATTTAAAATAATAATATGTACATTTATGAAAAAAGAATCATAGGGTACCTATCAAAAAATTCGTCCGCATCGCTGTCAACAGAAACAGTGCCCGAAAGGCTGGCAGCATTACCACGTTGTATGGCGATGCTAATTCTTTGGCCAAGAAATAGGCCAGCCCTCTGGTCACGTGAAGAGTCGACTATCTTGAAAAACCAAGTGAGCACTCGGACCCCATGGCCCTAGTGTTTCAACTCCAAACGGCTCGAACATATAACTCCCAATTCAAACTCAAACTCAAACTCAAAGCATTTATTTCAATTAAACCATATACAGGCACTTTTGAATTGTCAAGATTGTTGAAGATCAAGATGTCAAATTGTCAATCAGGCTAGAAGGTATATGTTCGAACGTTGAAACATTGGGTATCATTCAATTACGATTACTATACATTGGTATATTAGTTATTGGTATATGTGACTATATCATACGCACACAGACAGTTTAGCGTTTGCTATCCATACCCGACCGACCGACTCATTAATTTACGCACAAAGTGACAATAACCCGTACTTATGTGTGAAATGTAAACCATCCTTTTTTGCTGTGTGTACGTAATACTAATAACGTACTTACCTACTTGCAATATACCTACTATATGTTTACTTATTTACCTAGATTGGTAGGTGCTTAGTTGTCATCTAGGGAAAGCAGGCAGGTAACTACCTAGGAATTTATAAAAAATCGGGCAAGAGCGACAGACGAGACAGACAGACAGAGTCGTCATCTCATAAACAGCTCAATACCATTGACAACTTAATTTGGTCGGGTTATACGCGGAATTTTAGTATGGAAACGTAATGAAAGCTAATTTCTCTTAAAATACAACACTTAGGAATCTGAATTTTTAGTCGCTATAACTTCTTTAGTTAAGTTTTAGTTTTTAGGGTTCTGTACCAAAATGGTAAAACGAACCCATAAGGTTTAGGTAACCCATAACTCAGTATGTCTGTCACAGGTGGAAATATCTCAAGAACTACCAATGCTATCAACTTGAAATTTGGAATAGTTTAGATGACGTTTGCCTAACTATTTTGCAAATAAGAATTGTTTTTGCAACAGACGCTGATAGGGCGTCTGAAAAATTCGAAGTGGGGCTACTAGGGCATGTTAAGGTATCTTAAGAAATAATGAAAGAAAGCGCAGTTGGCACATATTGTCAAACACTTTTTCTCTTTTTAGGCCGTTTAATTTTCGACTTTTGATGAATAATGTAAAAAAATACCGTTCCTCCTTAACTCCGAAGTTTGCATAGAGTAAAATCTGAAATTAGTCTGTGATAGAAGTATAAGTAATCAATATAGAGCACACTTTTTCAGAAATTTACAAGTTACATTAGTTCCACTATCGGTCAAGAGATGGCGCTGACCTTCAACTGCAATATTCTACACCGCAGCACATGAGTAGTTAAACGGAACAGAGGCAAAGCTTCTTATGAAAGTGCAAAATTGTTACCTATTTTGGTTGGGTTGTCACTGTCACAATACGTAAAAATAAATTAAACAAAACATTTGTGAAATAGTTTTATTATTCAGTATGATAGAAAACTTTACAAATTACTTACTCTAATAATTTTTGTTTTTTAATCATTAATTTTGACAAAACGGCAGGATCTTTATTTCATTAACCATAATTGTGTTCTAAAATATATTTATACTATATACAAGTGTTTTAAAAAAAAGGGAAAAGAAAAAGGCAGTAGCTCATTGGGCATCAAAAAATTCGTCCGCATCGCTGTCAATAATTATTTTTTTGTTTTAATTGTGTACTACTACGTAACGTACGTACTAAAGTACCTACGTGTTGAGGAGTTCCTTTGTGAGGAGACTATCCTGTCTGCATCAGCAGTTTAGTTCAAAATTAAATCAAAATACCAAGTTTCAAGACCATGCTACTAACCTAATCGTTAAAGTGTTCCCTCATAAGGAGACAATGCTGGCTGCAGCAGCAGTCCATGACAAAAATCTTGCTGAATTATCAAAATTAAACTAACATATAATGTTGAAGAGTTCCCTAGTGAGGAGACAATCCTGGCTGCAGCGTGAGGTTATATCTTATTAATGCGTTGTCACCGAAGTTACGCAGGTAGGTACCTACCTATACAAAATTTCAGCTCAATCAGACATCGGAAAGTGGTTCAAATCTTACTTGCAATATTGAACTTAACACACATACCTACTTATCAACCCACTCATATATCTATGTTTAGAAAAAGCTTGTAATGATAATAAAAAGGTAAAAAAAACACCTTTTCATATTAAAAAAGGATCATACAATAAAATAAGGGTACTCACTTGAAAAAGTAATAATCAAATATTTACTTACTTATTAATTGTACTCCTTGGGATAGTTAAAGTATGATATATTTTTATTTTTTCTAGTATTATTCATACACACAGTACATTAAACACGTATTATTAATAATAAAATACCACGTTTATAAACAAAAATATTCAAACTTACAACTAACAAAACAAAAACGTGTGTCGCACTGACCCTGAGATTGGCAACTGGCTGTGCCAGCGTAAACCGGTTTTTTCCAGTCCCGCCGCGTACGCGACAAGCGGCCAGTTGCCACGCACACATGCCCCGCGTGCTTGTAGTAGTGCAACCGATTCGCGCGGTTGTATGAAGCTTTATCTCTGTTCCGTTTAACTACTCATGTGACCGCAGTATGCAGTGATGATTATAGGCCTCGTCGATGAAAATTTAGCACCGTGACTACCGCCCCCCACCAATGGCATGGTATATCTCGTAAACTACTGGAGTACTAATTTTATCTTGCAGGGTACTAATTTTGTATGTAGGTTTGAGGAAGGAGCTCCTCAAACTTGGAATCCATTCAAAGTCGTGGTCAAAGACTACAATTATATAGGGACAGTCGTGGTTAGGGTTGCCAACAATACTTTATAATAACGTATCCTACTTTATTTTCGATAAATATACTTTATACTTTTGCATAAAAATAAAGTATGCGAAAATACTTTATTTCTAATCTTTTGTGATGCGTAAAACGAAAGACTCATATGGATAATTCACTGACCTGTATTAAACAAGTAGAGGTCAGTGAGGTAATTACTGAACTTTTTATCGATAGTATGTATTACTTAAAAGCCAAAAAAGAAAATCTATTAATAAAGATAAAGAATTTTCAGAGAAAAATATAGTTATGCTTAAGACAAACCAGTTGTGAGGGAGGACAAATAGCAATTATACGTAAAAGACATCTGCATAGCTATTCACAAACATACGATTCACTATCGTATCGACAATGGCACTTGTTCGTTAACCTGATTTCTGAACAGAAGGACCGGTAAAACGCTATTCACAGATCCATGTGGAAGGGTTTTTTTTAGGTGTGTATACGGGGAACGCTACAAAATGGTAGTAAATAGATATTCGTGGTAGAAAATGTTAAGTGGTACATAAATGATTTTTATTTAGTATTTCATTATGGGCAACTATAGATTATGCATTCAGTAACTATTAACAAATAAAAAACAGTAAACAATGATTTTATTAAGAAACAAAATTTACCTGATTTCTATTAAACTTGCTTTCTAAACTTCAACTTTCTGTCAAACCTGGAAATCTGGAATAATTATTTTTCTGAATCTTGTTTTGAGCTATAAAGATAATTGAGAACTACACGGAAGACAAGGCGGTATGGTCGAAAAACTATAGCCTGCCCTTTGGGAGAACAAAAAAGAAATAATAAAAAAATAATTGATAAGTGAAAAATTAGTTTTTTTTTAACAGAAAAATGGTTGTGTGTATTTTATCAGTATTTAAACAAATTACTATTTGATCATTTTAATTTTATAAAACGTGGTACCTAATATTGAAAATGCATATTTTCAGAAAAGAGTGTCATTGGAGTAGCGGCAGATGCTCTTTGCATTCATGCAAGGGCATGAGGACCTTGCCCGGAGCCGTGTTTTGACACTTATTGCTTACATTACTCTTTTCATACAATATTTCGTTATTCGATAACACTTCCGACAGCAGATACCTGTCGGAAAAATTTATGTCTTCATACCGTAAATGAACTGTCAAATTGTACGGTTTCGGATTTGTGAATAGCGATTATAGGAATTCGTCGATAACATTTACATTCGATACGGTACTAAACCGTGTCGTAGCTTTGTGAATAGCTATGCTGAAATAATTTCGATTGTAAAACGAGCATTGAAATTTTCAAAGACAACAAAAAAATGTTAGCACTTGCTAAAACCTCCCAAAAATATGCGTTTTAAGGGATAGTTACTTAAATTTGAAAAATATTTTGTTTTCTTCCAAATACTTTAGTTTTTCCTATTTAAAGAACTTGATACGTTATTTTTCTCAAAAAAAGTTGGCAACCCTAGTCGTGGTCCTGCTGAACGATTGCGCGAAAGTTTACATCGTTGATTTCTCGGTAAATACAAATGTTTCAGTTCTGCTTTTTTTATGAAATGGATCACCTAAAAGGGTATATACTTAGAATAAGCTGTACCATGCCCCCTTTTTCGTCGCTCATGGTAGTCCTGCTGAAGGGAGCGTAACTACCGCCGGACCACCTTCAAAGTCGATTTTCTCGAAAACTAATAAGGCACCAATTTTTTTGTTTGAGTACTAATTATTTATATTTTAATTATTATTTACCAATTGAGTACTAATTATTTACCAACTATGAAAGCGATTGGCGTTGGTGGGGCGGCGGTGGTCACGGACAAATAAAGTTCTCACTTATTGTCTCTGGTCAGAGCTCGACCCCCAGTGAATTCCTGGCTACGGCCTTGTCTGTGGTGCTTAGTTTTTTTTTTTTTTTAATATTTTAATGGCCTGGTTGCTGGGACCTTTTAGCCAAGTGCTTACAGTCTGTATACAGCTATTGTAGTGATGTGAAAGTAAGTGTACTATACAAAAGTACTCTGTGGTAAGTGTTAAATAAATAAAAGAGGAAAATGGATGTTCTTTTTTTATTAGTTTAGCACTAAGTTTACGACGAGGCTACAGCTTTCTTGGGTGTAGGTTTGCCCTCCTTGAAGCCATTGCGGAAACGCCTCCTAACAATCTTCAGGTGACGCATGCGGCCAGTTCCTGTGGTCTTCCTGCGCTTAGCCTTCACTGACCAGTGATCTGTAAAAAACACAATTTTGTGATAAGAATTCATTTTAGAACTTTCTTTGGGCAATTTTTCCCTGATAATTTAAAGCCAAATCTATGAGAACAGGTTCATTGAATTGGCTCTATGAAACCAAGTTAAGGCTGCCAATCCATTGGAGTGTAGGGAAGAATTAGAGAGCAGTGCACTTTAGTATAGCATAGCAGGTAGGGGTCTACCTGCTATGCTATACTAAAGTGCACTGCTCTCTAATTCAATTAAAAAATTCAAAAAATTCAATTAATTAAATTTTAATTAAAATTCAATTAAAATTTAATTACTTAAGCCGGGTGGCTTAAGTAATTAAATGTTCTGTAGCTGTTACTTTACTTGGTCTGGCTCGGCACTTCTCCTCACTATGGACAGGCAGTCTAAGAGGACTATAAACAATCTATACTGGATTATTTATTTTATTTATTTAAAAAAGAAATTACAATTACAATTTTATATATGAACAAGGCACACAATTAGACCTCTGGGGTCTGTCTTAGCATGCCATGGCCTGAGATTAGATCAACGCGCTATTAACAGTTACGTTATGATCGAATTTATGTAATGTTCTTTCAGCTTACGCTTTATGTTTTTACTAAATGATGATGATTTTTTAAAGTCTTGAAATTTTTACAAGCTGTTCTACCAATGAATATGAACAACTTTCACTACAAGACCAACTCTGAAATCACGAAAAAAAATCTGCTGTTTCATACATTTTGGTCTATATTGAACTTTTATATTAAACTTCTGATTTTTCTTTCGTGATTTCAGAGTTGGTACCATAGTGAATGTTGTTCATATTCATGGGTAGAACACCCTGTAAAAATTTCTAAACAGTAAAAAAGTCATCCGGTTTAAATAAAAATTAATCGCCGAAATGTATGTATGCGCATAACTTCCGAATTACTGCACCAAATCGGATAATTCTTTTTTGTTGTATTTGGTATTGCCAGGAGAAGGTTTGTATTAAAGAAAATTACAGAAAGTCGAAAAAAATTGCACCCATGCGAAGCTGGGGCTGGTTGCTAGCCCGCTAGTTTGGAATAAAATGTAAGAATTCACATGAAAATGTTAATGAAACATTTGTCAAAATCAAATTTCAACTGTCTGTATGGAACTGTAACTGATTTCACTTAATGACTTGAGTGTAAAGTTTAATTAAATTGTTTACTTTTAATTAGGACTTCGGAAGTGCTACAATGCTTTAAGGGAAAAGTTCTGTGCAGGTCAAAGTGACAAAGGGGTTCAACAACTAAGATACCCCAGCTCTACAACATAATTATATGATTGAACCTACGGAATGAACATAGTAAATGTTACTAGAGAAATCATACGTTTTGGTTGCAGTTGTAATTACTAGTGTCAAAGAGCCACAGAGGCAGTTGGCATACAACGTGTGGATACAATAACAATGTTCACAATGAACAGGTTATTACCACGAGTATAACTTACAAAATCTATTTCGACCATGTAATAACCTATAATTAAAAACACAACACTTAGAAGTATAGAACTGATTAGGGCCGGTATGTATACTTACAGGAACGCAGCTTAGCTGCGGGATATCCACACTGTGCACATTTGGATTTTTGAATGTGGTAAGATGATCTGCCACACCTTCTGCACAAGGTGTGTGTCTTGTTGCGACGCTTACCAAAGCTCGAAGTACCCTTCGTCTGAAATCAACATTTACAGGTTATGGTTGGAAACCCATCAGAAAATCACTAATATGCGTAATTTTATTTCTACATAGTTAATACAAAAGTTATTATTTTAAATATAGACGGAAATGTTTTCTAATTTACAAGATTAATTTAGATAGAAAATACAAAAATTACACAGTACCATCTTGTCACAATTTGACAAGCCAAGAGAAAACAAAACTGTCAGACAGCCTAGATAATGTTACCAGATTAAGAGAATTTGAGAGAATTAAAATGGCCACCGCAAAATTTCGGGGATGCCAGACTGTATCGAATTCATGGAATAAGTATATATATGTACTATATACTATTAGAATGGGGATCCACCACTGACCTCTATTATACAAGCTTGTATAATACAGGTCAGTGGGATCCACACGCAAAGTTCCAAAAAGTACTACTGTGCTAAGCGCAGATGTCGCCAGCGGCGCGCAATGGCTACTGTCAAATCATTTTGCTTTTCACAATTTTTTTGTGTTAAAACCGGTCCACCATCACAGACTACTTAGAGATACTACGTATCAGACGACCCACTCCCATAGAGAAAAAATGGTTAATAGAGATTGTAAAAAGTTGGAAGTTTAGAACATGACAGTTCGTTTTTAGGGTTCCGTAGTCAACTAGGAACCCTTATAGTTTCGCCATGTCTGTCTGTCCGTCCGTCCGTCCTCGCTTAATCCCTGTGACCGTTAGCACTAGAAAGCTGAAATTTGGTACCAATATGTATATCAATCACGCCGACAAAGTGGTAAAATAAAAATTGGAAAAAAATGTTTTATTAGGGTAGCCCCCCTATATGTAAAGTGGGAAGTGATTTTTTTTTTAATTTCAACCCTAACGTGTGATATATTGTTGGAAATGTATTTAAAAATGAATAGGGGTTTACTAAAATCATTTTTTGATAATGTCAATAATTTCGGCAATAATCGCTCCAAAATTAAAATACAATGTGTCCCCCCCCCTCAAACTTTTGAACCATAAGTTTAGAAAATATGAAAAAAATCTGAAAAGTAGAACTTTATAAGGAATTTCTAGGAAAATCATTTTGAACTTGATGGAAACAACAGTTTTTGTACAAAAAAGACAAAAAGTTGTACAAAATAATTTCTGGACTAAGTTTGTAGTATAATCGTATATGCAAGCATTTTTTTAACTTCGTTTAAATATTTTATTATCCTGAACATATCTTTTTTCAAACAAAAAAAGAATTATTAAAATCGGTTCTCGCAATCCAAAATTACCACCGAAAACTTCTGGCACGTCATCCTCATTTCATCTGCCTAGCCTTTTCCCAACTATGTTGGGGTCGGCTTCCAGTCTAACCGGATGCAGCTGAATACCAGTATTTTACATGAAGCGACTGCCTATCTGACCTCCACAACCCAGTTACTGGGTAATACGATACCCCTTGGTAAGACTGGTTGTCAGACTTTCGGGCTTCTGACTACCCGTAACGACTGTCAAAGATCCACGAACGACAGCCGGGACCAACGGCTTAACGTGCTTGCCGAGGCACGGAGGGGTCTTGATATGTAAAGATGGTCACCCATTCACAGACCAACCGCGGCAAGCGTAGCTTAACCTGATCGATCGACCTGTGCGGCTGTTATTATTTAGCCACGGGCCCCTCCGAAAACTTCTGTCACGTCTATGTATTAATTAGTAACCCAATTCCCCGAGAGATGGCGCTGTAGGTACTTATTACATTGGGTCGGGTATTATTAAATTTCGGGAATTGTTCGGTTGGTCTCTCCTTGGCATTGGCAGTATCTTATAACTACATAAAACTTCTATCAGGAACATGCTAAGGCAATTTAGAACTAAACTAAAATTCATTTTTTTAACGCCATCAAAATGTTAAGGTAAAAACCAGTTCATAAATGGTTCGATAGATGGCGTTACGTAATGACGTCATTTTTTTAAGTCGATGTTAAGATTTTCTGTGCTTTCACGACCTACCGTGGTAAAGAAATAATAGTCGTCGAAGTTTGATTAAATTAGATTGTGGGTAAAATTAACTTCTTTTGCGGATATGTCCTTTGTGGGCCCGTTTTTAGTGTTCCGTAATTATTAGCGTTCCGTAACAAATAGCCTTTTTTAAGTTGGGTTACCACTATGTTCGTGCAATGTTGCACGCTCTGTGTTCGCGCACGTACCCACTACCGGGAGCAGTTGCAGGAGCGCGGAGCGCTGCTGGAGCGCGAACATAATGGATACCAACCTTTAAACTCATAAGTGGGAACACTTATTGTGACGGACGGCAAACTGCGGAACCCTACACTGAGCGTGGCCCGACACGCTCTTGGCCGGTTTTTTTTTAAATTTGTGTTGAGTTTTTGGCAAAGGCTCACATCGTAGACAGAGAATAGATACTCCCTCTACGGCTCACATAGACAGCGGGACAGCCTCAATTACCCCGTTGGCACTGTATTCGGATCTCAATTTCTTATTGCTGTTAACAGCAAAAAACCGATGATCTCATCGGTATTGGGAACTACTGAAAAATTTAAATTAAACACAACAAATACTTATTCGAATTTTTATTTTAGTTTTATATTTATTAAAAGCCTTAGGTTGCATTCTGGGAAGAGATTTTCCAAATAATCGCGATATATCTGTGATTAATTAATTATTAATTAACTGTGGCGGATCAAATATTACACTTATTTTGTTTGCTTGAATTTCTATGACACCATCTAAAACAGAAATAATAATTAAATGTATAATAAGATTAATAATTACATAAAAAAGGATCAATAATTTGGTTGAATAACTATGAAAGAGAACCAGTCTGAATATTGATGATTTGAATATAAGACATTTGTTTTAATGAACCAATTAGGTAAAACAAAAGAATGGCTAAAAGAAGGCTACGAAAACTGGAGTGGGTTATAATGGAATGTACTCATTTTACAAGTTTAGCAGCTAAATACGAACGATACGAACCTTCGTCAACTTTTGTTGGTATTCCAGAGGTAATTTCATCGGCCGAAAACAATGTTGGTACCAACTTTTGAGCTGGTCTCACTGATGAACCTTTTTTCAATGTGTTTTTGATAGTTTTTGAAGTTCTTGCGCGCTTATGCTATGCAAATAATCAGTTTAATGCTCAGAAAGTCAGAAGCCACTTTTTGAGTCTTATCTCACTACAAAGAAACGGCTGGATGCATTTTAACGTCCTTTCGTTTAGCACCACAATGTTCGATACAACACTGTCTTCTTGTTGTACATCTTGCACTACCGATGCAAAATATTACAGTTTAAAATCACAGAGGATGTAAGTACGGAAATTAATCAACAACAAAACTGTAATGGCGGATAATGGCGGTAGCGAAAAACTCGAAAACTTTTTAAATGTGTGACTAATATATTCGTAATAGGTACAGGTATCATAATACAAGCCACGTATATTCATATTAGGATATGCGAATATAGAAGAATAGGTTACCAGGTATTAGTCAAATAATAGGGTCGCGTAATAGCGAGGCGACTGATCGCGGCGATTGATGATAGCGCCGATTCCGATTATTTCCGATCGCGCCTCGCGGCGACTCGCCAACCGCGGTCATCTCACTCACTCACGGTTGTCTCGGCGCCCGACGAGTGAGCGAGATGACTAGACTCGCCTAAGCCGACCCGAAGCGGGGGAGTGAGCGAGATAAATATTGTATTGTATGAATAGAACCTGGCTGCTTGCTTTTCGTTGTGCGTGCATAAAGTGTGTATTGTAAAGACATAGTTGTACACGTCGGGCTTCGTATGAAAGCTGCATGTATTGGTTACCAAGTAAGCAAGCAATGAAAACAGTTTTTTTACATTTGGTCACTTGTTTCTGTCTTGTCTAGTTAAAGCTAATACGGATAATATTTGTAGTGAGACTATTACCGATATTACGCAGATATGCATATTAGATTGAGTAGCTGTAATGAATCGGTTTACTAATATTTGACTAATATCCAGTAATAGGTATGGTATCCTACTATGCGTTAACTAATATATTCGATAATAGGATTACCTAAAAATGACCCTAATATAACATCTCTATTAACTTTTATAAATTGTCTATAGATTTGGCAATTGGTGTAAGAGGGGTGAAGAATGATAGAAGGGGGCAAGGAGACCTGTCACTCAGTAGTGGATGACCACAGGGTACTTTTATGGTGGATGACTATCCGAAATAATACGCCCTGTCAAGTCTGTGTTAGAGAGCAGGGCTTGTTAACGTTACCAAATAACAAAATAATAACCGTTAAGTAACGTTAATTTCAATTTGATACCTTAATAACGTTCACAAAAATGTAACGTTACTTGGTCACATTACCAGTAAAGTAACGTTAGCGTAACGTTACCGCAAATACATCAGTAACGTTATATTTACCGTTAATTTAGCTACGTTGCCGTTCCGTCTGTTTACATTTTTGTGCGCTCGCGCGGGCGCCTCGCTTAGCATTGGATTAGATGCACTGTTGCCGCTCCGCCACGCGCTAACCGTGCCGCCTACGCCGTCGCCACGTAATACGTAATACGTGTCGCGGCGTAATACCATGACGTTCGACCTTCGCAATTTATTACCCTAAAGTAGGCATGCCTACTCAAATCCAAACGAGTATGAATGTTAAAATCGTAATTTGTAATTCGTTCGTAATTTGGCCGTACGAAGAAAGAAAGGGATGGATATTGAGATTGGCGATAGTGAGATAAAAATGAAAATCCAAGATGGCGGCTGCACAATTTTTTTTTATCATGGGTTTCGTTTTCATAGTTTTTAAGGGTGCTGAAGCCAATAGTGAGGTCAAAATGAAAATCCAAGATGGCGGTTGTAATTTTTTTATAATTATTCATCATGGGTATCGTTTTTATGGTTTTCAAGGGCGCTAAAGTCGATAGTGAGGTCAAAATGAAAATTCAAGATGGCGGTTGTAATATTTTTTTAATTTTTCATCATGGGTGTCGTTTTTATGGTTTTCAAGGGCGCTAAAGCCGATAGTGAGGTCAAAATGAAAATCCAAGATGGCGGCTGTAATTTATTTTTATTATTTCATCATGTGTGTCGTTTTTATGGTTTTCAAGGGCGCTAAAGCCGCAAATTCCGTGGTAGTTAGACGTTGGACGTTGGCGTTAGACTATTAATTCCTGCATGTCTAAACAACAATTGTAATAACCATAAATAAGAACAATTAATTACCTTGATTATTGTCTTCTGCATGAAGTACGCCACATCATAAATGTAAAACATAAAAACACAAAACAGCCGCTACCTTTATTCTATGTAGATCTTGAGCACAAACATAACAACAAAGAAATCTTTAAAATCAACAGAATGAATTACGTAAAAGTTTCATTTGAAGCACCATACAAAAAGCTGGACATTTTACAGTGTAAAAGATGTCAAAGATTCGGACACGCAAAAAACCAATGCAACAGACCATTTAGATGTGTAAAATGCGGGGAAGAACACTCAACAACAAGCTGTTTAAAAAGACCGGACACCGAGGCAACTTGTGCCAACTGCCAAGAAAAACATCCAGCAAGTTACAAAGGCTGCACAAAATACAAACAGTACAAAGACCTACTTACGAAAAACAAGACAGGAAAGGGCAAAGAAACTAATGAAAACACAAACAACATAACACAAAATCAATACCGCAAAACCCCAACACAAACTGTACAAGAAAAACATCAAACTAAGAACCTCTTCAATCACTCGAAACCAAATATCACATACGCACAAGCGACAAAACAAGAAAACTCAGCAGGATCATTAACCGACATCAAGGACCCAAATAATTTTGGGGAAGTACTGGACGCCATGTTCAACAAATTTCAAAACATAATAAATATTATGATAAACAACATGATGGATCGTATGATCCAATTAATCACAAGCCTTATAAAACACCCCTAAACCTTAGAATAATCACCTGGAATGCCAACGGGCTGACAGAACGTCGACAGGAACTTGAACTGTTCTTGAAACTTTAAAGAGTTGACGTGGCTTTAATCTCGGAAACAAGGTTCACGCAAAAAACCCATTTCAGACTTAAAAATTACATGGTGTACGCTACAAACCATCCTTCTGGTAATTCACATGGAGGAACTGCAATCATAATTAAAGAGAACATCAAACATAATTTTTTTGGGGAAAACAGAACTGAAAAAATACAAGCAACTTCAATCAGGATCCAGGATAACAATATAGAAACAACAGTGTCTGCTATCTACTGCCCACCTAGGCATGTTATTACAAGAGATGAGTTCAAGAATTACTTCAACACTCTAGGAAACAGATTTATTTGCGGTGGCGATTGGAACGCAAAACACGCCTCCTGGGGCTCCAGACTAACCTTGCCACGGGGTCGACAACTCTATATAGCCACGAACGAACTTAACCTATATTGCGCTTCACATGGTATTCCTACATACTGGCCTGCGGGCCCACAAAAGGTACCAGACCTATTGGATTTTTTCATCACCAAAAATATCCCGCTTGGACAAATAAATGTAGAGGAATGTACTGACCTGTCGTCAGACCATACACCAGTAATTATCAATGTTCACTCTAAGGCCATTCTAACTGAGTACCCACAAAGACTGTATAACCACACAACAGACTGGGGCAGATACAGAACCAAAATATCAGAATCCATTAACTTGAACTTGCCATTAAATAATGTAGATAGCGTTGAAACAGCTATCGAAACGCTCAATAAGCTTATTCACATAGCGGCCAAAGAATTTACGCCTTTTTCAAGACCAAAAACAACACAAATTGCCCACTATTCTAAAGTAATAAAGGATAAAGTAAATGAAAGAAGACTGCTGCGGAAAAAATGGCATTCTACGAAATATCCCCGTGACAAAAAGTTTTCAACATGGCCTCTGAGGAACTTCAACAAATGATCTGCCAAGCAGAAAACGAGCGTCTACAAAAACAATTAGCAGAACTTACTCCTAATAAAGACACCAACTACTCTCTATGGAAGATAACAAAAAGGCTGAAATGACCGAAAGAACATATACCACCCATAAAAGCTCCTGATGGCAAGTGGGCAAAAACAGATCTTGAAAAGGCCCAAGTATACGCGCAACACTTAAAAACTTTCAGCCCCTTACCAAGCAAAAATCCTGAACACGACAAGGAAGCCTCCGAATATATGGACGCACCACTGCAAATGAACCTACCACTAAAAAGTGCAAGCCCCAACGAACTATGGAGAGAAATCCTAAAACTAGAAAAGGGTAAAACACCAGGCTATGACTTAATCGACGCACAACTTCTCAAGCAGCTGCCTAGAAAAAGCATAATTCACATCGCGGCCATCTACAACGCCTGCCTAAGACTAGCAATTTACCCCGCACAGTGGAAAATTGCGCAGGTTATAATGATACCCAAACCAGGCAAACCGCTCCACGATGCAAGCTCCTACAGACCAATAAGCCTACTCCCCGTGTTGGGTAAACTCTTCGAAAAAATATTGCTGAACAGGATGCGCCCCTATCTACCGGAAGTTATTCCTCTTCACCAGTTTGGCTTACGAGAGAAACATGGAACTATTGAACAGATACACCGTATTACGGATACTATAAGTCGTGCACTAGAATGCAAACAGTTCTGCTCTGCTGTCTTTCTTGACATTAGCCAGGCGTTCGACAGAGTGTGGCACGAAGGACTTCTCTTCAAACTTAAAAAGTTACTGCCTCACTCTTTCTTTCCGATTCTACGATCGTACATACACAGTAGATGCTTTGAGGTGAAATTTAACAATAAAGTTTCTTCTTTAAATGAAATTTGCTCAGGAGTACCACAAGGAAGCATATTGGGACCCATCCTATACTTGCTTTTTACCGCAGACCTTCCAATGCACGCTGATACTATAACTGCCACCTATGCAGATGATACAGCCCTTTTGTCGGTACATGTGGATCCGGCTATAGCATCAGCCAACATACAAACCCACATCCATGAAGTGGAAAAGTGGCTAGATAAATGGCGTATTAGGGTTAATCAAGGAAAATCTGCTCACGTGACCTTCACCCTGAGAAGGCAGACTTGTCCCCCAATAAGACTTCATAATGAAAAGGTTCCTCAAGCTGAAGGTGCCAGATATTTGGGTATGCATCTGGATAGAAGACTCACCTGGAGAAAGCATATCTGGACCAAGCGTAAACAGCTGGATACGAAAGTCAGATCAATGAACTGGCTGATAGGTCGCAAATCAAGCCTGTCACATGAAAGCAAGATAGCTATCTATAAGACCATTCTCAAACCAATCTGGACTTACGGAATCCAGCTATGGGGTACTGCTAGCAATAGCAACATAGAGATTCTTGAAAGATTTCAAAGCAAGACACTGAGAACCATGCTAGATATACCCTACTATGTAAGCAACAAATATATACACGAGGACCTAAGTATCACTACCGTCAAACAAGAGATCGCTAGATATAGTGAAAGCTATCAGACGAGAATATCAACTCATGTCAATGAACTGGCATCCAAACTAGAAGGCACAGGAAGTATTAGACATTCCCGATTGAAACGGCATAGTGTCTCTACACTTACCGTGAGATTTGGTGACATATGATAAAAGGGATTCATAGGAATTCCTTACGCTATTAAGACATAGATCGAGATACCTCATCTGAATGGCTTATTGTGTTAACACAGATTGCCAAGTTACTGTATTCATAATAAAAAAAAAAAAAAAAAATTGTCTTCACTCATCTTGATGTTGGATAAATTATCTTATCAGTTAGGTATCTCACTTATTACTTCTCACGCGTAAGAATCGGCAATGTTTTGATCGGCACGGCATCACAGAGCGGGGCGACGGCGGGTGGCCTGCCCCCGCGCGTCTCGTCCCCCTCTACTTCAAACTCACTAGATTAACCGTTCTAAAAGTATCGATAAAATTAACGTTAATAAACAACTAACGTTAATAATGATTACCGATAAAATGGAGCTAAAATAACGTTAAATCCATTAACGTTATTTTAATATTAACGGTAACGCTGTCAAATCAAGGAAACGTTATGAAAATTTTACCGGTATTTAAAGCCCTGTTAGAGAGTATTAATGATTAAATAAACCTATGGACTGGGCATACCTACAAATCAGCGTATATACCTACTCAAATCGGGCACTAAAGATGGCCGCCTTTCGTAGGGTTATTTTTGTTTTTTCTCGCACCACACTGTTTTATACAACACGAGGGCATGATTTTCCTATTATTGGACACCAAAACACCTAGTTTCTAGACGTATTTCTCTCGAAAACAACAAAAATATTATGAGCAATCAACCGTTTGACAGCACATCTACCACAAAACCATTCATAGAGTTTAGCCAACGAAAGCTAGCTATGAATTATTTTATAAACTTTTTTCTAAACTTGCAGAATGGAGACATTTTAGGATTGTCATTCGCAATGAATAATAAATAGTATCAATTGCGTTTAAGCAGTTTATAGCCAGGGTAACAGCTATTGATTTCTTTAAATTGCCGCCTTTTTTCTTGGTCAGCTTTCGTTGGTCAGACTCGAACTCGGTACTCAACATGGCGGCCCATCACGCAATAAAGACATGATATTGACGTCACACAAGTGTTGCCAAATTTAGTACTTGACAAACATTTAGATGTGTCGTCTTTTCATATGCAGCTCTTGATTAGTTATAAAATAAACAGAACGATTTTTGACATATGTGTGTCGATATGATAGATATTTGTATAACTATTATTTCTATAGTAGAGTAGGGCGTCTCCATGCTTCTCCTATCTCAATGCAGAGTATTATTTTCTGTGGTCTGTGCTGTCAAGTGTCACTGTCAACCTGCACTGCAAAACTTTTGACAATTAATGAATTGACACAACGACACACTGACACACACTTGCGTTGCACATTTTGTAGTTCTGCATGCGTCATAAATTATTAAAAACGTTAATTATTGTTTGTTACCAGCGAGTTTATATACACGATCAGAAGAAAAAATCTACATAGCAGAAGTACTTGAAAGGTACGTAAATGTGCAACTAAAGTAACATTCTTACCGACTCCAAAAATATAACTTTCATGTTTTCTTAATAGGACTATTATTTTTGTGAAGTGGCATATTGTAAACTGGTATTCAAATTACTTCAGTTGCCTGGGTAAATAATTTTAAATAATCTGTTTCCTACTTAATTCAGTGCTTTAGAGTCGTACCTACCTACTTGACGTATACAGTGTTTATAGGACTCCTAAAGCGAATAAATATTGAATTATACCGTTTATAGTGAT
Organism: Gortyna flavago; assembly: GCA_963669345.1. NCBI lineage: Eukaryota > Metazoa > Arthropoda > Insecta > Lepidoptera > Noctuidae > Gortyna > Gortyna flavago. The sequence goes on from OY770131.1 coordinate 8,892,896, forward strand.
CGTTCCAACGGACTGATGGAGGTATTTATTTTGATTCTACTATGAATGGAAAAACGTTTACTTCCATATTTAGTAAGTAAATGTGAGGAATCATGTGTTACCAAACTATTAATCCATACTAATATTTTAAATTCGAAAGTAACTCTGTCTGTCTGTATGTTACCTTTTCACGCCTAAACCACTAAACGGATTTCGATAAAATTTGTTAGAGAGATAGATTGTATCTCAGGGAAGGACATAGGATAGTTTTTATCGACATATCTCGCGGGCAAAGTTGCAGGCGGAAGCTAGTGATCATATAATACCTTGCAGACTAATGTTTTTCAAATTATCATTGATTAGAGAGCTAATAGGTTGGGCTCAAACATCTGGAATGTTTAGAATTGCATACTATTTTCTATGCATGTCACACCCCTTGGCAGTTTTTTTGTGACTTGGAACTTGGAACAAAGTTGTAATAATTATTGCTAGAAAATGCAATCATTATGTTTAATAAATATCTAGTTAACTAACATTCTTCTAGACTAAGAACCATGCTTATTATTGCTTCACTTCCTTTTTGCAGGATTATAAAAATAATGAAGTATATTACAGACCATGTTACTGTGTAAAAAATAAATAAACCACAATATCCTATTCTGAGAACCTTCAAAGTAATCACTTATTTTGTTTGTATTGTACATAATTATAGTACATAAAATAACAGATTCAATTTACTTTTCTATTTTAGATATCTGTGAATATGGAACTTCTAGATATTATGAAAAGTTTAACTATTAAACATATACCAAATGAAAGTGAACAGCAGCTGTTCAAATCCATAGCTGCAGATATTGATGATGTTCCTACAGAAATAGTCTATGCAGAGTATTCTGATAAAATAATGCTTATTGTATCTCAGTATCAGAAGATTGGAAGCATGTTAATGATACATAAAGATCAAGTTCATAGTCCTTTAGGTACTAATGACATTTATACAACAAAAGTTATTTTTGGTGCTACAGGAGAAGAGCAGCAAGTTGCAGCGAGATACTTGGCAGAAGCAATTAAAATTACAAAGCCACTTTGTATTTTTATAAACCTTAAATCATATGACATTGAAACTGTCAAAGCCTGTAAGGACATAATATTAGATATAAGAAGCAAAGCAGCAGAATCTTAAAATGGCTGCTCTAAGTGCAAAAAGATTTAAGTCTGTACAAAAATATTATGGTCAACTGGTTCTGGGACCTCCAGGTGCAGGAAAAACAACATACTGTTGCAAAATGTCAGAACTATTGCGGAAATTGGGAAGAAATGTTGTAGTAGTTAATTTAGATCCAGCCAATGATCTAACGTCTTACAAACCAGATATTGACATCAGACAATTAATTGCTCTTGAGGAAGTAATGGATCAACACAATCTTGGTCCTAATGGAGCCCTGCTGTACTGTATGGAGTTTTTAGAAAAAAACATTGATTGGCTGCTGAATCAAATCCAAGGCGACAACTACACAAACTTTATATTTGATTTGCCGGGACAGGTAGAACTGTATTGTCATCATAAAAGTTTGAGCAACATATTTTCTGTACTTGCCAATAATGGGAACATACAACTATGTGTTGTACATTTGGTGGATTCACACCATTGTTCTGATACTGGAAAATTTATTGCAGCTCTAATGTTATCACTTAATGCTATGTTAAAAATTGGATTACCCCATATCAATTTATTAACAAAAGCAGATTTATTAAAAAAACATATGGATAAATTGCAGTTTGGAATAGATTTCTATACTGAAGTGCTTGATTTGAATTATTTGCTGGACAGTCTAGACACTGATGCATTTACCAGTAAATATAAGAAATTAAACAGTGCCTTTGTCTCTATAATTGAAGATTATAGTTTAGTTACTTTTCAGTTGGTTAATTTATGTAAAGCAGAGAGTTTACTAAATGTAAGAAAATTAATTGATAAATCAAGTGGATATGTGTTTAAAGCTGAAGAAGGCAGACATATAAATAGTATGCTAGCTTGTGCTATGGGTGTCAATGAACCAGTTGATATTGATGAACTTGAATAAAATGTATTTCCTTATGTACGTACTTATTTACCGATAACCCTAAAAACTACTTTCATCAGAATTCAGAACACAAAGAAACTACGACTAAAATTATTTACGCCCCCCCCCCCCTTTTTTTTTAAAGGGGATATATTGAAAAAAAAATTGGTTTTTCTATCTCGTGTAACTCGTTATGTATGTGGAATAGGAATTTAATATTTTGGTATATGTTTTTTGACTCTTTGTTCTAGTATCGTATAAAAAGAATCCACGATTCAATGATTTTTTTAATGCTGACCGATATACCACTGTTTGTTTGCCACAAGTCATCACAGAGTTTCGAAAAAACAACTAAGATCGTATGATACTGCACCATGACAATGCAAGTTCGCACACCGCCCGCGATACAAAGATGTTTTTGAGCACCCATACATACGTCGAAATTTTAGATCACCCGCCATAAAGCCCTGACTTGAGCCCTAACGATTTTTTTACGTTCCCCAAAATGAAGCAGTCTTCGTGGTCAACGTTTCAGCTCACCCGAAGAAGCTGTTGACGCGTACAAATCGGCCATTTTGACTACCCCCACTTCGGAGTGGAATAAATGTTTCAAAAACTGGTTCGAACGCAAGCAAAAGTGTATTAAATATCGCGGAGAATTCTTTGAAAAACAATAAATGGTAATAATCGATTTGATTGTCTATACTTATTTCAAACGACACTACTTAAAAGGCAGCCCTCGTAACATATTATAAACGAATTTCTTATTTTATTTGACAAGAACAATAATTATTATTCAACAGGACCAATTACTTGAGCAATGTCCAGAAACATGAAAGAAAATTACAACAAACTGATTGAGGCGGAAACAGCGCTTGATCAAAAGCTCAGTGAGAAAAAATATGTCCAAGTGAAGCTGCTTCATCAATACAACGATATTAAAGATGCTGCTCAGGTAGTAATTAATCATATAGCTAATTTAGAAGCAACCACTGTCACTGAAGTACATAAAAGGTTACAATTAAAGGAATGAAATAAAATATCTTTGTATAGTAATGGAACGTTTTATTTGAAGACAAATACAACTCTTTACAATTTAAATTTCATCCAATTTTTTTTTGTGTTCATGAACTAAAGGAACAATTTTAAAATTTCACATTGCGGGTTTACATACTTAGGTTCTTAAGTTATAAGTGTTTTCAAAAAGCCACGGTTCCACGTTTGCTACTTCAATTACGAAAAATTTATGTTTAACATGACAAGTATTCTAATATATTTTGATTATTATATGTTGATAATCATGACCATTGTCAGCAAACAAAATTTATAAATGTAGATAGTAAAAGTTATCATATTGTTGAGAATAATCTAAAACTATAGTGAATAATGGATTTAAAAGAGATAAATAAAATCTACTTCCTCTTTTCAACTAGTTTTTAAAAGTATGTGATAGTGTATAGCATGAAAATGGAGATTAACGAAGGTATCATAAGAATCCAATTTATTAGGTTTCGGTAACATTAAAAATTAACCTTTCAGTGACATTTAACATTATAACCTGAAAACATTATCTCCCTTAATAAAAGATTATTATTTTTCACATGCTTTTACCATTGTTATACATAATTCTTAAACAAATCAAAATACATTGAAGTTAAAATTCTAAACGCTAACATGGTGTCTATTTAATAAGCAAGCAATAATTATAGAAATGTTTAAATGTTTAATATAAAGTGCATATCGCTCTGGGCGACAGCTTGCGAATACTTTGCAATGTGAGCGTCCTCATGCAAGTGGAACGCTCGAGCTGTAGAGCGGACCACGACGGTCGCCCACCCTTGCCACTTTGTGGCGACGTTACGAAGTCAGATGCATATACAGTGTAACCTGGTTAAGTGGGCCCTAGATGGCCTACTCTTTTGCATTGAAATACCTCTTGCTAGGAATAATTAAGCCTTTTTAACCGAGAATGCATTTGTTAGATTTTTACCTCTATAATTGGGACTTTGTAATTCAATAGCTTGAATAAGGAAGACATGAAAAACGGTACTTTTCGGCCTGTCTTAAGGGGCCTCTGTAAGTAAGACAACTGTCGTTTTAAACCTGATTATTTGGGAAACAGGGTAAGTGGAAAAGCGTCTTTAAGTGATAAATAATCCTAGGTCCCTTGGGACCCCACTTATCCAGGTTACACTGTACTTTGATTTGCATTTAGTGTCTTGGAACAGCGTAGTGGCTGCTGCATGTGTGCACTGCACTCAAGTTCTGATCATGAGTTGATTGTTTAATTCAATCAATTATAATTATTTATATGTTATTGTGGCAACATATTATTTTGTATTATGTTCTGGCCAGGGTTTAAAGCGTTCAAAATTGTAAAGTCTTCATTTAGTTCCATTCCCGACTGGCGTGAACTGTGCAATTACTGTTGGAAGGATCTGAATGGAATGTAAATTTACGTAACCAATTGCGACAGTTATTCCACCACTCGAGTTATTTAGTAAGACTGTCCTTATATCCATGTTTCTCATTCCAGCTAAATTTAAGTATAACAATATAACAAATTTACAAAAATACATATAAATTGAAGAACATTCGCAATGTTGAAATTCCGAAAAATGCATATAAATATATCACTAATAACAAATCTACGATTTCCTATCGAAATAATACCCTATATTACGTGGAAGTATCAAAATGCGAATGCCCGTTCAGTTTTAATAAACGTTTATCGTTAGACTTAAATTCTATGAGTTTCAGACTCGTTTCAGGCAGTCCCACAGATTTCAAAGCACCAAGAATCATTCAATAAATGCACTTTAAACTAACATTAGTGTTCCATTTATCAGAGTTTTGCCCTTGACTGGAACATTTTAACAATTAACATTTTGTAATCACAGTTCCCACATTGATATAGCCTGTTGTACCGTTACAATCATTGCAGAGATCGTCTTAGATAGGTTATTCAGACATGTTTTATTTTTAACACAACAACACTCGCACACACATCAATAACGCCTAAACAATGACTCAAGAAATCCCAAAAACAAGTCTGAAAACATTTTGGTTTAGTCTATGTAATCAACTACAAGTTTTTTCAAATACATTTCTAATAAAGTAATGCATGTTATTGTAATGTGTGAGAACTGGTGCAGCTTGTTTATTGAAAATTTATTTGAATTTTTATTGAGAACTTTTAGACAATTGTTTTGAAGAGATTTCATAGACCAAACCAGCTTAAAAGTAAAAAAGTATGATTTGGTAAATTGTAAATATACTATGTGTAAATAAATAATATTGACTTAGTACTTCATATGCCAAAAATAAAACATATTGAGTACTAAGTCATCTCACTTTTCAATAAAACATGACTTAACAATCAACAGGTCAATTTAGTAATATATAATTATATTTTAAATATCACTTGTCAAATAATGGGTGCTTGTCGGTCCTTATTATTTACTCTAAAGAGACATTTGCTACCTCGATTAATAGAACCTAATTGCCTTTGGTCACATTATTTCTCTAGAAATATAGATCTTGCTTTTCAGTTTACATCAGTATTTATTGGTCTCATTATTGTAGTACAATACAAAATAATCGAGCCATATTCGTCTTATTAGGGTTTATTGGGGCATAAAATAAGCCTCAATATTATGTCACTTGTCTTTAATAATATTATTAATTGCACACTTATTGTGTCAATTAAAGTAATACAAAATCAGTCTCAAAATAGGGAAGTCTTTTAGATCTTCAGGCACGTATACTTTTAACAGGTGGATACTCACCATCGAAGCTTTAACAAAATCTTTAAAATAGATTTGGTTATTATTCCGCTTAGAAATATATTATTATTATGCAACCTCACAAATACGTGCTAAAACAATCGCTTTCCGACGTATTTTCCCAAGAAGTGTTTAAACACATTTTGTGTATTTTGATTGTGTATTATGTTATTTACCGATACGATTTTAAACCGTAATGTATTTGAAAAATGTTATTAGCATTTTTTCCTGAATGAGTTATAGCAAACTTTCCTCAAAATAATTAATTAAATTTTACTGAACTATTAAAAACACAAGCCACGAAAAAACTAAACTAAGTTGATTTCAAATCAATCGATACTAAATAAAAATAAAACAATAACGAAGTTACCTTTAAAAATGAATACTTTAGTTTGAAACTGGTGCGTCACCTTGACCAATGTGTTCCTTTTCAGAATTGTGGCATTGCTCCGCCACCTAAAATATAGCATCAGATTAAATAAGTCTTACCATCATCTTAAATTGTCATGAGGATAAAAAAAAATTGGGTAGGAAAGCTCGGTTGTAAATTCCGTAATTTTGCTGTCGTCATTGTGCGGTTGCTGTAATTTACTCAGCAGTCACCTTTGTCTTATCGAGTGGGCCGTTAGCTTCCAGCGTTTGAGCGGAGTCAGATTTCTGGCTGGAGCTCTTTTTCTTTCCTTTCCCCATATTCTTCTTTGCATTTTTGACAGTCTTAATTTTTTGAGGCTGTGCACCTGTAAACAAATATTTTATTTACTTATGTTATGCAGTGTATATAATTATGTAGGGGTATATAAAATTTATTTTGGTTAAAGCGAAACTCCGCAGACGTGATGGAAAACGATATCTAAATACGATCAAACAAAAAAAAAACTTAAGTATACTTCGAAGTTAATACATTACATTACCAGCAGTCACAAAATTTTTTTTTTTTTGACCTGAATACGCCTTTAAAATTGCTTCCATAGTAGGAGGCAAGTCAAAAAAACCAATGATAACATAATCGGGGGATACAGTTTGCAAATGCAGCTTCATATCTATCATCTCCATCGTAAATTCAATTACACCATTGGATGGCTAAAGGATCAAAGAATTCATTACGCAAAGTCAGGACTGTGACGCATCGCGCGCGGTGGAGGGGGAAGCGCCGTCACTTTGAGGTCATTTAGCTGCGTATCGAGATTTCTATTTAGTATAACTTTTGACTCGGAAAAGCTACGACGTTCGTTTAAGAGTGAACTAGCCGCGAGATCGAACTCACTGGTGTTCATGGCCAAAAAGTACGCTGTCTCACCTGGCTTCGTGTCTGAGACAGCTAGTTCAGTTAGACGCTAGTCTACACCCACAACGTCTAGTTTTCACGCACAGAAACACCGTTCCGAACTGTGAGACGCGTAAAAAAATTCGAAAAGTGCTTTGGAAAATCGAGTTTTATGAAAAAACCACTTCATAAATCAATTATAAATAAAGTTTATTGAACTCTCCCGAAATTTGTATGGAAAAAATATCGACTAGTGGCGCTAAGTTTCAATCGTCAACTCTCGTCAAAATCAAACATTCGTGTAAAATAGTGACAGTGAATATAATGTGTTAAACTAAAAAGAAAAATATATAATGTCGGCCTATACGTGTTAAAAAGTCAAATAAAAATACAGAGATCATATACGGTTGGAAAGGGCTTCTGAAGAGCAATCGAATGGTACCAATAAAACACCATATAATCGAGTCAAGCAGTGCCGGGAACGTAAAAGAATGAATGCGGCCGAGCGGATCAACCCCGTCACGTAAACGTATTCCACTAGGGTGGAGTGAAAATTTATGGAGTTTTTTGTAACAGCATAGCGGTAAAAAGCTGCCTATGAATGAGTAAATAAAGTATGTTAAATATCATTCATATATTATAATGGCTTGAGAAATTTTGAAGAGTTTAAAAAAAAAGTATAATTTCGTTTTTTTGACAGCTTCATTGAGATGTATACAGGGTGTCCCGTAATTCAACGTCAAGCCGGAATCGGGTACTAGACCAAGTCATAATATTTATAAGAAAAATATAAAAATAAATCTAAATGTGTATTTTTAAAATTATTGGCATTTAAATGTCACTTTTTGCCCAACCAAATATTCAAAATTAATACTTTGCCAAACTTTGACTGACTGTACTGAAAAAAAATGTAGTATGCGAGTTTGTCAAATAACACTAAAAGGTGGCGCATTTAATAAACTCTCAAAAAAATTTTTTTTTATTCCAAAGATTTTTTAAATACTTCTCTAATAACTATTACGACTTAGCCTATTACCCGTATAAACCTTAATAATCTATCGGAACAGTATTTTTTTATGATTTTGTGTTTTGAACTGTCCTATTGGGGCCACCTTTAAATATAAACGTAGACATAAAATATTTTCGCTTTTGCTTATTGTGCCTATCACGCAGCTTTTTGCGGGTGCCATAGTGAAAATAAAAAAAATTAAAATTTCACTCCACCCTAGATGCAGCTGTGTCATGAACACTCACGTACAACACACGGCCGTGTTCATGACACAGCCACACCCCATTTTTTTTGCTATCATATTCTAACTACATAAGATAATCAGCTAATGTCATCACTGCTGGGACTCGGGCCGCCTCGCTGTTGCTTACAACACGACCTTTAGGCCCTAACGACCCTTAGGTCGTTATCCATTTCCTAAAAAATATTTGATTTTAATGAAATGCATCTTTTTTTTTTACTTATTATTTACTAAGGTCGTGCGAAATGTTAATCATTTGCGTATTACTCGAAAGAAAATTAGCAGGCCCTGTGCAGGATATCTTGCAGTACTGAAACATTGAAAAAATAAAAGTGATACTCACCATCAGCATCGGTGTCGGGAGCTGAGGTGTCCTCGTGTAGGCTGCCTTCTTCTTGCTGGTTCATATCGTCAGATCTCACAGTCTTTCTGTAAAACCAATGGAGATTCATCACTTTTCACACGCATTTTTCAACTAAAGCATAAACCTGCGCCTCTACCACGCTACGACGCAAAATACGTGCAGATGCATGAATCTTAAAACTGTTAGGGTTGCGGGAAACGTTTCACACACATACTAACACAAACATAATGTGCTGCAACTTTTGTTTACGCACTGTGCTCAGAAAGCACGACGACCCCACATTCTTGGATGAATGTCTTACCCGTTAACAGTGAGAGTGGCGGGCTTAGCGGGCTCGTCCTGGTCGCGCCGGGAGCGCCGCGCGCGCCCCGCCGCGCCGGCTCCGCGCCCCGCCGCGGTGTGCGCGCCGGCCCCGCGCCCCGCCGCGGTGTGCGCGCCGGCCCCGCGCCCGCGCCCGCGCGCGCCCCGCCCGCGCGCGCCGCGCCAGCCGCGCCCGCCGTACGCGTTGCGCGGCGGCGGCGTGTAGCCCACGTAGCTCACCTGCAACGAGTTATAAGCGACACTAATATCAAGTTTCTATCCTTTAAAAAATAACTGTCTGTATTCTCCGAAGGGTTAGGCAAAGGTGTAGTACATCCTAATTTCCCTAATTATGTTTAACTTCCACATACGAAGGGTTACAAACTGTTTCCGTCGAGTGTCGGCCAGCCACGAAAGGGGATTGAAGATTTATCGGAGCCAGGCATACCTAACAGTCCGACATTTTTTTTTTTTTTCAAAATAGCGGTCACGCGTGATTCCTATATTAATCGATAGCTAACATCAAAGAATACATAATAAGACCAAACCCAGTCGTGTCACGATGTCAGTTGTTTGAAATAATCTTTCTGGGTGCTTACTCTCGAATATAATTCCGATAGATCGACATTGGTCAGACGGCAGTTGGTTGCGGTAAACGTCAGGGATTGACTAGACTCTGACGTTTGACTGACAATTCCAATGTAGATCTATCGAAATTATATTCGAGAGTAAGCACCCTGAATGTTAAAAATAATTAAAAATCTATGCAACAAGATGTCAGAAAGTTAAAAACAAAATTTGAACATCACAAAACAACTAGATTTTAGTGAAGTATACAAGACCCAAGATCCTCATGTGGCAGGGGAAACAATAACTAGATTAATAAAACACGTGATAGATTCTAACTCCAAATCTGGTAAGACTCCGAACCGTAAACAAATATTAAAGCCATGGATTACTCCTGGTTTACTTCGATGTATGCGGCATCGAGACACATTGCATAGGAAATTTAAACAGGCGCCTAACAATGAGATATTGAAAATTACTTTTACTAGGTACAGAAACTATTGTAATAAATTATTAAGGAAATTAAAAATAGAATTTGAAAAAAATGAGATAAAAAAAGCTGGGAAAAACACCAAACAGTTATGGTCGGCTATAAATAATATTTCAAGCAGGTCGACAAGGAAAGCCAACACATCATCACAATTATTAGCCTCATCAAGTACACCACAACACTCTGTAAACCATGTCAATGACTTTTTTGCCAAAATAGGTGAAAAGCTAGCAAAAAAACATAAAGGGTACACAAACAAGAGCTACGAAGGGAAACCAAATTAACGGATCGCAATCCATGGTAATGCTCCCAACAGATGAGGAAGAGGTAGCCGGAATATTAATGACACTCCGCAATAACTGTGCCGCGGGATGGGATGGGATATCCGGTGACCTCTTGAAAAAACACACGGCCGTGATTGTGCCTCCGTTAACGTACATATGTAACCTTGCGCTTTCCACAGGTAAATTTCCTAACGTATTCAAAAAAGCCATAATTCATCCGATCTACAAGAGTGGGGACGGGAGCCGTGTTGATAACTACAGACCTATATCTGTGCTAACTGCTTTTTCCAAAATACTGGAACGGGTAATGAACAGTAGACTTGTGAGCTATTTGGAAAAAAACCATTTAATCGCACCAACGCAATTTGGGTTTCGCTCAGGCAAATCCACCTCTGACGCGGTCCATGAGTTGACAAACTATGTGGTCACAAACATGGATAGTGGGGATAAAGTTATGGGCATATTCCTGGATCTTCCTAAGGCCTTCGACACGGTTTCTGTCCCAATTCTTGTACGTAAGATGGAAAGTTTGGGAATCAGAGGACTTCCACTGGACCTCTTTAAAGACTACCTGAGTGAGCGTACCCAGAGAGTAAAGATAGATGAATTCATCAGTGAGGAACAAACAATTAACTACGGCACGCCCCAGGGTAGTGTGCTCGGACCTTCACTATTCCTCATTTATATCAACGATCTGGGTACACTCACTATCCCTAATGGCAAAATCATTAGTTTTGCTGATGACACTGCTCTCTTGTTCAGCGCGAGCTCGTGGGAAGATGTCTATGAGTGTGCACAATTAGGTTTTAATAAGGTATCCAACTGGTTACGCGACAATCTGTTGACCCTTAATACAACCAAAACCAATTACATAGCATTTTCCATAAAAAACAATGGATCCTCCCAGACATTGCTTAACACTATTGTAGCTCACTCTTGCACAAGCCCACACACTGGTAGTTGTAACTGCGAACCACTCACCAAGGCTGAGAATGTAAAATACCTGGGAATAACAATCGACAAAAACCTAAGGTTTCAAGACCACATTACCACCCTTAGTAGCAGACTACGGAAACTAATATATGTGTTCAAAACGCTGAGACATGTAGTCGATAAGAATATCTTGAAATTAGTGTACTACACCCTCGCTCAGTCTATAATATGCTATTGCATCACCTCTTGGGGTGGAGCTCCAAAAACTACCCTAATAGAAATCGAAAGAACCCAAAGAGCTATACTGAAAGTGTCGTCTTTTCGCCCGTATTGCTACCCCACTGAACAGCTATACAAAGAAAATGAAGTCCTGACAGTGCGCCAACTATTTATTTTGCACATTCTGTTGAAACAACATACACTCTTGGTTTATAATCCAACGCTGTCCAGGGGGAAAAGACGATATGACCCAGTGGAGCGCCATCATCTACGCCACAAAACTATTTTTGCAAAGCGTTTCTTTTGCTATCTAGGTGGCTACTTATATAATAAAACTAATAAGGTGTTACATATCTATAGTCTCACAAAGCATAAATGCAAAAAGAGGCTAACTGACTGGCTACTAAAATTAAATTATAATGATACTGAAAATATCCTTACAAAGACCTAAACACAGAATCACACACTCTAACACACCCACATACTTACACACCCACACCCACACACCCATACAATCACACATACTACACAACTACTAACATTTGTCTCGCATACTTAATCTAGATATTAATTAATTAAAATAAAAACTATAAAATGTCATACCTTACTACATTCTGTCAGCGCGCTTAGTACATAATTTGTAAAATGAAAATGTAAAGGGGTGGGATCCTGGTGTCCTGAAACACAGGCCATGAGCCTAACTTAGGCACCAGTCTCCCACAATATATACACAACTGAATTATATGTCATTGTCGAATCTGATCGATGTAAAACAACATGTATATTGTGGTGAGAAAATAAAGTTTATTATTATTTATTATTATCACGTGATCACCTTTGAACTTTAATATTTCGGAAACGGACACTTTACGAGGATTGGTCTCAGTATGTTTTCTGATTACATTTATGTCAGCTATATAAGTCCCAGCAGTGGCCGCCATTTTGAAAAAAAAAAGAGACGGACGGTAGGTATGCCATGGACCTTTAAATCTCTTTCTAATGAAAATACCTAATAACATTTTTCTTGAGCACGAAATCAAATCGCAACAGTCAATAAATAAACAATGATCAGAAGGCTTCAGTGATGGATTATTCTGAGTTATGTACAGCGACGTGTAGGTAGGACTCACCTGCGGGTAGCGCGGCGCGCGCGCTGGGTAGCTGCCGCCGCCCCACTGCCCCACCACGACGCCGGCGATCTCAAGGCGCGCGCCGCGGCCGCGCCCGCGCGCCCAGCCGCCCAGCGAGCCGCCCAGCGAGCCGCCCAGCGAGCCGCCCACCACGCCCGCCACCAGCGGCAGCGGTGGCATCGCGAACTCCACCTCCAGGCCCTCCAGGATCGCTTTGCGCATACGCTCCACCTATATACAGACCAATGAATTAAATTATTGAAATGCATACATTACTAGTTTACAAATGATGACGACAAATTATGGACATGTGCATCCTTCCCATTCTGACCTATGGATCCCAGACTTGGTCTTTGACAAACATTCAAAAGTCCAAACTCAAGGTTTGCCAACGTGTAATGGAGAGCAGTATTCTAAGCGCGTAAGCGTCAAATTGACAGACCATAATATTCGCAACACCACACTGCGTTCTAAAACACAGATTACTGACGTTGCTCAAAAAGCCACTAAGCTGAAGTGGGACTAGGCTGGCACAGTCATCACATTAATCTCTTTAAATTTTTCTCTGAGAGTGTCTCGGACTTAGTTTATAAATTGATCGAACAACTCGCTTCTGCAAAACAAAGATAGTCTGAATATCAGCGGCATTTCCCCACAATAAAATACCGTACGACAACCGTACGGCTAAAGTACACTACATAATACAAAAACAGACGGAAAATATCGAAATTCAAATGATTCCATCTATGCGCGGTAATTATTTGTAACAAAATTCATACTACCGATACTGCATCACCAAACCATAGACAATTTCGTGAGGCTATTATTATTGTGTGCAACTTTGGCAAAGAGAAAAAATTGTGTTTAGTAGTGGAGACTCTTCCTTTGTTGTTAACAATCAAAATTAATTAGTTTTGGAACCCGAACCTCCTTTCGGTGGAGTCCGAATAATATGATCGGCTAGACCGGTCGGCCAAATCGGTTTATCTCTAATTTATACCATTAGTATGGATAGTAGGATTTTATTCGAAGTAACGGACCTTGACTACAGTATCCAGGTGGTTGTCGCAGAGCTGAGCGAGGTGTTTGCAGTGGTTGGCGCGGTGCAGGTTGCGCTGCAGCAGCTTGCCGTCGAAGTACAGCCACGGCGCCGCCACGAGCCACGGCACGGGCGCGCCGCACGAGTCGTTAGCTAACAGAGCTGCTTCAGCTCCCGCCATCACTAGTGCACCCAGTTGCACGCCACGAGAGTTTATACCGTTCACCTAAAACATTAAATAAATTACTCGCTTCACATTACAGCGGTGATCAATAAGTGCCGACATAAGCGGTGCGATGTCACAACGCAAAAGCTACGGACATTCTCAAGTAACTCTTCGGGTGACCCTGATGTCGCCGATATTTTTGTCGTGACGTCGCAATGCTTTCATGTTAGCCAGTATAAAATTATAGAACGTTACTGACACTTTTCACACTTACGGTCATTTCTTGCAAATGAAGTGCATTCATGAGATCATTTGAGAAAGCTGTAGCCAAAAAGGCATCCAACTCCTGTCGCCTCAAAATTTGAATTTGAGACGTCATTATAAATCTGTAAATCGTAGATTAAATTAAAAACATTTTGAACTATTCTGACAAGAGAATTTGTTTTATTGTATACAAAATGATAGAAATTAAATTGATGCGCAGGTCCTGCATAGCTATTCACAAGCACTCGATACGCTTTCGAACCGTATCGAACATCAATCAATGTTATCATAGGAGTCCTCTAAGCCCTATTCACAAGTCCAAAACCCGAAAATGTTGTCAGTTTATATCAAATAGACGACCGCTATTCTTCCGACAGCTGTCTGCTGTCGGGGGCAAGGCAAACGAGGTTATCGAAATGTGTCATTTTCGATACGATAGCCTGTCGGATGGTTGTGAATAGCTATGCTGGTGGGGGAAATTATCCGGGCTACGCTGCCGTGTTGGGAAGGATGCGTTGTAGCCAGGCCACTAAAAACGCTCTAAAGCTCGTGAAGTAATGTTGTACTATATGTTTTCTTTCTAGTGCCCAAAGGTACATATCCCCACGTACAGTTTACTGCCAGAACCATGACCTTTTCTTCTGGCTTCGTAACGAATCACACGTAAACGGACAACGGTGTTGCAAGTAAAGCCGGTTTCCTACATTGCGCGATTTCACGGAAAAACAAACACGCTTTTTGCACAAACGAATTTCCACTGGATTGCTAATATCATAAAGATTAAAATAGCGCGATATTAACACCGCAGGTGCCAGGTCATCTCCAATTCTGAACATTACGAAGTTAGCAATTTGATGTTAAGTTGCTTGCAAAATGTGTATGCTGATCTGTAAAATCACTGAGAGATCTTACGTATGCGTTATGACAGCGAGTACTGCTACCTGCAGTACCACTCATAATGTTAAAGTTAATACTTGAATCGATTACTTTAAAAGTGCAATATCTTACCTTAACACAGTGGCTAAAATAAGCAAATGTTGCGGTACATAAGACGTATTTAACATCAATGGAGTATCGGAGCGCATGCAAGAGAGGAATGCTCTCATACGACGACATTTATCATCTTGGGCAGTTCTGTAGCAAGTAAAATAAAAACAACATTTATACCCATTCAATAGTAATGAGTTGTTATAATGCAGAAAAAATATTTAACAATACTCTTTAAATAAATGGCATTAAATTCATTACATTATCTCTGCAGGTTCGTCCATAACGAAAGTAACTAATGATGAGCAAAATACCTAAAGATATAAGCTCACCCGAACCAAAGCCTTTGCACTGTCGGTACAGGCCAATCTAGAACGATTCCCGGCACAGTTTCAGGAGTCTTCCCAGGGTTCACGCGGGAATATATCCATTCCGATATTTGAACAGTACATGGGCGATCGATATTCACAGAAATTGTTGAGCCGTCCTCTAAAAAATAAAAACCAGAAGTACCATCCGCCATCAATGTTTCACAAAATTATTCATTTTATATTGTTAAAATCAGTTTACCTTTGGCTTTTTGTGCCATAAAGCGGTGATGATGCATGTTATACAAAATTGCATACACATTTTGTCTGACAGGTCTAAAGAAATGATGTATAGAAGGTATTTCGCGGTGATTGTCATCCTCCATTAGTACAGGCAGAGTAACTTGACGATGTGTCAAGATCGATAACATTGTAGGATGCATGAGACCGCGCGCGTGTCGCTCGGCACACGTACGTAGTACTTCAGCTGGGGCCGGGGGGCAATTGTCTTCGTTTGGTAACTGCTTCAAATTCGGGCGCCCCTATAAACATAAAACAAATATTTATGTGCGATGTTCCAATTATTTTATTCAATTAAGGACGAACTTCTATATCTAGATTATGTCTTATCCTGCGAATAATTTGCGAGATTTTTGAAGTGAAAACTTCTTTAGGTGCGTTGGGCATTTTTTGAGATGGGAAAAAAACAATTTAACTCGCGACATTGTTACCGTTACCGACACCTCTGTTTTAAGTTTTGGCCATTATAAAGACATCAACGCGCGGTATTTACTTTGGGAAGAATGTCCTTCAATCAAATCACTATGCTTTTAAAAATTCACACGTAATTGTTCAAGTTTTCACTTCGGTCGGCACTCCTGGAGTACCAGTTTTTTTTACACACTAAAGCTGTCACACTTCAAAAGTTATTAGTAGAATAAAACATACTAGGTTTAAAAGTTTGGTTGAATTAGCCGAAGTAAATAAGTGTCGAGCAGCGTCCATCTTTTGTATGGATCCATACACACACACTAAAATCGTCTTTGAGGAGCGAAAGGTTCATCCAAAATGTGCACTAGACAAGCTTAGGGAAACTTTGTAAATTAAATGAGTCACGTGATAAAGTGACTCACCTGACACAAATGAAAGCATAATTTATAAACCACGTTAGTTGTATTTACATTTATCAAACCTTCAAGAGTTCATCAAGAACACACATAAACATATTTCAGACCTCTTTAGGAGCAGTTTGTGGGTTTTCGTTTTTATCAGCCGGATTGACAGTTTGCTGCTTGGCTGCGCCCGCGTCGCCGGAGTCCATTGATACCGCCGCCAGTCCTTGCTGTATCTCAGTGGGCCTTTCTTCCATGCTAAAGTCGGCGTTAATTGACGCATTTGCTGTTGCCAATTTGTAGTCGTCCAAGCCTTTTTGCTGCAATTTATTGAGTTTGCAGTTTTTCTAATTATCTGAAGTGCTTAGTGTAAATAACAAAGGGGATGTAATACAATACAAAAAAGGTGTGGAGAAAATAAAATGATTAAAAAAATAGGTCACTTGCACTTAGACAATAGTTATTTAAATTTAGAACCAGTGATCATGCAAAAATATCTGATGATTTGCCAATGGATGCCAATGTATTGGTGACGATTTTAAAAGGCGTGGATGACTATAGCAATTTTATAATTGTTAGAATAAAATATAAACCTCATGCTCAGACGATTCAGCAGCCAGTTTAGATGTGTCTAAGTCTGAAGAAGTTGCCTGTGGGCTAATATCAGCTTTTTGATTTTTTTTGTTATTCTTTGGGCGACGACCTGAAATTAAAAGAAGGTATTTTATTTGCTTTTAAATTTAGTTTAGTTTAAGAAAATGCAACACAAAATTAATATTCTCTGGAAAATTGTCTTACCAGATGCAGTTCTGTACTTCAAAAATCCATCTTTTGTACCATTCAAATAATATTGTACAGCTTGTTTCAGTTTGGCAGCTCGGAGATCATTAAGGTCACCAAATACATCAACGCATGCAGCATCTACATCAGATGAAGGCAATTCTCGGACATACTGACAAACGGCTTTTACTAAAGCTTCTGGAGGAACCTGCTGCTGAAAATATTTTACACTCATCATACACTTCATTTTCGATAATAGTAATAACTACCTAAAAATAAAGTATCGCTTAATCCCATTTATGCTAAGCTTCACCTATTCTATGGTTTACAGTATCATGAATTCATGATTCAGAGTTAATAGGAAGAAATTTTGCAACAAATTCCCGGGAATTCAGTCCCTAAGGAATTGTGCATGGCGTCGTTTTAGCCTTAGGCTTGGCTTAATAATTTACACTTTTTCCCTTATACCCAGCGATTTGGCGAAAAATCTAAAACATTATGCTATATCCCTCAAGGCCACTTTTGGCCCATCTGTCTCAAACCCCTAACCTTGTATAAGGTTGCTCAAAATACTAAAAATTGTAACGTTCCATGTAAACAAAATTACAATAAGAGCTTGTTATTACTGTAGCGGTATTTACAACGCCACATGCGAACTACGCGACAGACTGACGTCACGCAAAATCCTGCATTTTGCAAGCAGAGTTTAAAGCTCAACTAGTATTATACAACGGCCCGACATGAATCATTGGACTTTGCTCGATAAAGTGCCAGCCCGCGCCGTAGCTGAGCCTGTAGCTTTAAATTCCCCAGATAATGTTGCTGTCCACCCCCCAGCGACGCCCTAAGCCAGGGGGGTGCCCTTAGCGTGCAGTCGCTTAGTTTGTAAGTTATTCGCCCCTGGCTGGAAGCTTTGTGTTTACTTGGCAACCACAGGATAGTCCGGTTAAGTAGTCACGACCTCTCAAGGTCACCTACGAGGACATAAACAAAACAACAAAAAAAAATCATTGGGCAGTTGCCCACCAGACTGAGACACATCACCCGTCTGGTCGGAGGACCCTCCCTTTTCTATAGAGGATGGGTAAACTTTACACCCTGTTCCTCAAACTGGTGACCCCGAACTTGAACGTCAGCGCATCCTTTGTGCACCTACTTCAGCGTGACGTTATCCATCGCTTCATCAACTTGTCGAGCGGCGAGTCACGCAGCCAGTTAGCACCCACGGCTTCAACGGGTATCCTGAAAACCAGCATGCAGTGACCGCGCATACCTGGTTATCACCCACACCCTTGGCATAGCACACTGCAATTTCGGCCGATCAACAAAAAGAGCTCTTAAATTCTCTCCTGGTCGACGCTAGCAGTCAGCCTCAACCAGGCGCTGTACCACATCGGAAGCAATGGAGCATAACGCAGCGCCATCGCAGACAGTTCCGACTCACCGTGAACTATTCGGCAACCATTTCCGACTCACTGGAACCTCAGCTGGCCTGGCAAGCATCGCAAGATACAAGACTCAGCCCACTATCGACCTCCGGTCTCCGGAGAGGAGTGATGTAGCGGCATCTACAACGCCACATGCGAACTACGCCTCATACTGACGTCACGCAAAATCCTTCATCTCGCAAGCACAGTTTACCGCGTAACTAGCATAACGGCCCGAAATTAATCATTAAGCAGTTGCCCAGTCTGGTCGGAGGATCCTCGCTTTTCTATAGAGGATGAGTGAACTTTACACCCTGTTCCTCATACCTCTATATTACTATCAAGAAAAAAAAAAAGCTTATAATGTGGTATGGTTTTAAAATGATGACACACCTTTTTTTGAGTGATTCCCAGACGTTTATAGAAATCAACTAGGCTTAGCTCCGAGAGGATGGTCCCACCAAGTAATGCTGCCATAAGGCATAGCCGGTCCTGAGGCACTTCTAACACTTGTGGTAGCTCATGCACCATGTACTCTTTTGTTTCCAATGACGACTGCAACAAACACTTATACATTAAATAATTTTATTTTTAAATTAAATTTTGACAGTGAAAAAGTCAATGACCAAAATATTATGGAGCAGTTGTTTTTTTTTCTTGGCGGCCATTTTTTTTTTTATAGGTGCACTTGAACTTTACTCACAAAATATTGTATTATGCCCTGTACAGATTGGTAAAAAATAACATGATTTAATAAAACACATTCCCATAGTTATTGTGTTACATTTCACGTTGCATTGCTTAAGTTTGGTCAACAAATTTGCGTTACATTTCATATTACATAACAAATCTGTACAGTAGAATAAATAATAAAAATATGTTCGAGCCAAGTTATATTGGTTCACACAAGGTGATTTTGGAGTAGGCACATTAGGGTTAAATCCGAAACTGGATAGTAAAGCAAAGTGGTCAAAGGAACCATGACCTGAATTTTGGAGGAAAATAAAACTGCACTTTTTGTTTATTGAAAAAGCTTCTGCCTGAGCCAGGAATCAAGCCTGATTATTTTTTACAAAAACATTAAGCTGTATTATTGCACTTACCGCTACTGTAGCTGATAAGGATTAAATTCAGATTTCGCCCCGAAGTCCCATCTAAAAATCATCTCAACATCACGAAGATCAGAAGGTCAATTCTCGTAATTTAAAACGTTCAAAATCTAGTCGCAGTCTCATCTCAGCGACAAACAAATGTCAAACACTTGTCAAAATGTATGGAAATTAGAGGTATTTTTGACAGATTGAGACTGAGATCAGACTGTGAACGTTCTTAAAATTACGAGAATTGCCCCTCTGTTTTATTTCAACTCACGACTGATTTTTGAGTTTTACAACCATTCAAAATTTCGTGTGTTATCTTATTTTTTTGTACTAAAATGTATAGTTTTGTTATTGGCCGCCGAAAAAAGGAAACGACACCAATTTTGGTAATAGGCATTTAAATAATAAATTTTGTTTTAAATTGTTAGCTTTACATAACACTACTGTTGCACACAATTCAGCTTAACTAAAAACATAAGACTACAGTGTACCCTGTCGATTATAGGCAGTAAATTTTTTGGTACAGAGAACCCAAATAAACTTCTCAATCTTACCCTGTATGTAAGCTTCAGTTGTGAAGAGCTAAAGTATCTTGGAGGTTGAAATACTAAGTATTCTCCTGAGCAGCCAACAAGTCCAGCATATGTTTTCTCCCGGCAAAGCCCAACTACTTCTTGACAATGATCATCAGAAGATACCATCTATTGAAAAACAATTTTAAAATTAATTGTATGAAGAGTTAAATAGCAAGTTTAATGCATTATATCAATTTCTCAAGTTTTCCACTTACTATAGGGATGTTTAGATATCTTAGTGCTGTTCTGAGGCAGGAATGTAGTCCCATTGGTGGTACCCACCATACTTTAGGTGGAGGAGTGCCTTTTGTTACAATATGGCGCAGCACCTGTATATAAGTTTAAGAAGTCTGCTTAGAATTCTAATAATCAAGAATAGCTAAAAATAAGTAGTATGCTTTTTAAAAGAATGTTTTATTCTGTTAATAGTTAAATTGACAATAAATAAATCTATCAATTCAATTTAACTAACTACAAATTCACTGGAGTCATTAATCAAAAAGGAAATTAATTTATACGAGTTGGGGGGAGGGGGGGGGGGGGGGTCAAAAGGTGAACTTTTCTGTGGTTCCAACTAGCGTTGAATCCGAAAGGGCCTTCTCAACAGCTTGTTATCTGGCCAGCAAAATAAGAAGCCGTTTAGCAGACGATTCTTTGGGCATTTTGTAATTCATAAGGAGCTACTTTCAAAATATTTCATAATAATGGCGTGTGATGTGAACTGAACAAGCCAAGCCTTTCATTTGATTGGTATATTTTGTAAAATCGGTTAAGTAGTTTAGGAGTCCATCGCGGACAAACATCGTGACACGTAATTTATATATATTAACACGTTCAGTGCCGGGAGCCCTCCTGGAGGGTTCACTCAAATCGCATATGGATGCAGGGAGCCCTCGCGGAGGGCTCATTTTAAATGTACGTTTTTCTTAGCGAATATAGCATTATAAACTATGAAAATAAAATTAGTCGTATATTTTAACAAGATTTATTAGTATAATCGTTGGTTTTCAAATACCAGCATTTTTATTTTCAAAAATAAATGGGCGCTAGGATGCCCATATTTCAGGGATGGTAAACCGTTTTACGTTTAGGTACAAATATTCACTAAAAATAAACATATTTATTTTGAGATTATAAATTAAGAGGATGAGTTTATAAATAGAAGCTTCAGCATCAAAAGGGTAAAAACGAATACCCATGGTGCAACTTCGTTTGACTGTCAGTCCGTTCGTTTGTACAGCTGCTCATTTCAGGAGCATACTTCGCTACATACAAGTCGTTTGGTTTTGTCATTAGAGTATTATATTATCTGTGGTCATGTGTACAATGTGTAACATAATTAACGCAAGACCTCATACACCCCAATTAGAGTAGGTATTGAGTTGAAAGCATAATACAATGACCAAAAAAAAATTTTTAAAGCTAACTTCTATTGTTACTAAGAAAATCGTGTTGACCGTAACACTATTTTATGCATTTAAAATATAGTCTTATTGCTTTGAAATAACATTTAATTTTCTTGAGCTCAATCACCGGTCAGTATGGCAAAATCACTGACCTCTAATAAACAAGCTTGTATAATACCTGGTCAGTGGGCAAATTACATAATTTAAAAAAAATGTCTTTTCTCAAAAATGCTTGGAAATTTGAGCATTATTTTGACAACCTTTTTTGAGGTAAATCAAAATTGCTGTACAGGGGGCCTAAAAGGCTACTTTGGCAGAATCATGAAATAATTCATATCACGCAATTTCTTCTGTATGACAGTTTTGTATGGAGATTCGTAAAATGCTATAGGTACACCTCTGCCTAACCCTTCAGGGATATATAGGTGTGAAACTGTCAAACAAATGAAGTGCGTGATAAGAATTGTTATATGATTCTGCCAAAGTGGCCGTTTTAGGCCCCCTGGCCACATACATGCGAGCAGCGGCCGGCAAAAGTTGTATGAAAATCCATATCTGTCCTGGTTTAGCGGCCAAATAAACATAGTAGGTAAACTCATATATGTCGTGTTATTTAAAAATGGAACGATCTTTTACTCCAAAACATGGCAACCAAGGAAGTAAAAAAAAAAAAACAAATTATCACTTTAACGCGGGAAAAATTATTGTTGTGCGTTGTTCGTCATTGATTTTGAAAGTAATTGTATTTTACTTTCCGCGCATTATTTGAGAAAAGTACTATACAAGCCTTGGCCACAACTAGGCATTGATGGACGAACGTGTAAATGTGGGCTGAGGCGAAGCCGAGGCACACATACGTAAGTCGTAAGTTAATAAGCTGTTACAAAATAATAACGTTTTATTACTTAAAACAATATGAATATTGCATAATGTAACTGTTTAAAAAATATTACATTGCATGAAAATTTCAGAAGAGGTTGGACACCCCTGTCACGGGATCAAAGCAAGCGATTATACTTTTTCTTCATTTTTTTATTTTTTATATTTCACGTCTTCACGCCTCTAGCACATGTAAATACCCCCAGAGATACATAATTAAAGCAACAAGACGTTCTGAAAACACTAATTTACTTCTTTATATAGTGTTTTATAATACGGTTTCAAACCTAATGCCGACGACCCTCCTGGAGGGTCCATTTGCAATATGTATGGCGGCATGGCGTATGAGCTCTATGAAAAGTGGGCGGAGTCGAAAGTGTTAAGAAGATATTATTAAGGTATTGATGAAATATTGAAGTTCTATTGGGCAAAAAAAACATGAGAAATGCTATAAATTCTTTAAATTTAGTTTATTCACAAACAGATTCAACTACCTGCCAAAAAATAATTAAATAAGAAAACTGATAAACATATGCAATACTAAATTTCCTTTGAAACAAAGATTTGTAGCTAATCAGCAACACTTTCACTTGCTGCAAAATTACGGACTGATTGGTTTTTGGTTGTGAAATAAGAAATTAATCAGCCTAATCAGGCTTTTATTAAAGATTTTGTTTAGCAGTCTTTCAGTACATTTCACCAGTGGAACTTCATCTATCTTCTTATTTCTTACTTTGGTGTTCATCTAAGGTCACATAGCTCCACTGGGCCAATATAAAAAATAACAAAGTCAATAGCAGGAAAATCTTTTAGAAAGAATACAATTGACAGATTGAACACTTACAGAATTGACCCTCTGGCGATATGTAGCTTGAGTTTGTATCCAATGTTGTGGCAATGCAGGTGGAGTAGGATGTGCACCATTAAAACACACACATAAAGCAACTTGATGTTCAGCAAGAGCTTGCGCAAGTGTGGTTAAAAATTGGACACAGCGTGCCCACTGGCCTCCACATGCCCAATCTGTAAGGGCAGTCTAGTGTTAATATTCCTTTTAGCTTGGATTTAGGTACTGTGTTAGGCAATTTAGAGTCAACTGAGAAGGCTAGTGTAAATATTTATTTTGATAGTAGATTTTAGGAAAACATTTTGGTGTACAATTTTTAATAAATATTTATGCAATTTTTTCGATTTATGACAATGGGAAACCATATATTTTTAGCGTATATAAACATTTACCTGAGAAATATCCTCCGTATAAGCGATCTAAACATCCTTCCGCGTCGAGAACCAATCGGAACCCGCCGGCATGGTTTCTAGCTATTCGAAATAAATCAACTCCCACACCCTCGTTTTCTAAAAACGTTTGAAGATCTTGTATACCCATTGCTTCAAATAAAAGATGTAATTATTCGATCGAACACGTTCGTCAGGATGAATTAGTAGCCTGGAAAGGGAAAAATTTAGATGACGGTAAGCAGTAGGTCGATAGTTTTCACAAATCAGGTAACATAGCAAACTATTTAATTACGATACAATATGACTAAATGTTCGTTATTTATGCACAATCCGGTAAAATTTACTTCTTTTTAGGTCTAAAATGAAGTCTAGTATTATGATACGAAAGTTACCGGCACGTAGTTGGCGAAGGTCAAATTTGTTAAGATCAATTGTAATTCTACATGAAAACATTTTACAATAATGGAAACTAGAGAAACAAAGGAAATAAGAAAAACTGTCCAACCTTATTAAAAAACCATACCAACAGAGGATTACGATAGGCGTAAGTTAAAAACGGAAGCCATTTGTAATTTTTTTTTACGATAAATGTCACTTCGGGTTCGGTACACTACGACGAACGACGAGCCAGAAAACCTGTAAAAACAAAAGTGATTTCTAGTCGATTCAATTTTAAATCGATTGTTTAGTATTTTTGTCGTATCCATAAAGAAAATGTTTTAAGGTGAATGCGCAGTGGTAGACCGCGAAATTCTAATTTTCTCACAATTTTTGCAATTTTCAGGTCAGTGTCAGGTTGTATCTTGATCACAGTTTAATTCAAGACTATAACAGGTACGTAATGTATATACGTATTCACCTAATTATAATCATTAGATTCATTAAAACATCTTTCTAAGTTATATTTGTACCATATGAACAAATCTCAAGGAAAAGTGCTTAATATGGTATGTACATACCGTACATACGACATACAAATCTGACTTGCGAACAATGCAGCGGGGCAGTGGCACGGGCAGCGCCACCGCCGCCGCAGCCAAGGCATAATGTAAAGAGCCTCACTTATCAGTTTATAATTCACCCGTTTCATTGATTAGTCATTTTCGCTGATTGGTCTGTTTTGCGGATCAGTCTATAATTGTGTTAACTTGTGAATTATGGATGTAGTCTAAGTACACCTCTGCCTTACCCTTTGAAGAAACAGGTGTAATAATACGTTACGTAATATACATAATTAATTTAGCAGACGTGCATTAGTTTTCTATAGACTGTACTAGGACCTACTC
Source organism: Gortyna flavago (assembly GCA_963669345.1). Lineage (NCBI taxonomy): Eukaryota > Metazoa > Arthropoda > Insecta > Lepidoptera > Noctuidae > Gortyna > Gortyna flavago. Next base: position 8,918,092 of record OY770131.1, read on the forward strand.
CGACTTTTAATTAGGTGCAGTAAAATGACACTTCGTAATAACTCATTTCGGAAATTCGGACTGCGTTTAGCGATATGCATGTCAAATAAGTTTCGTTTGTTACATCTGTACTAGAAAAACAAGATTTAGAGGATACTTAGTCTAAGTTTGGTTGATTGCAAGGAACATAATTACTCTAGGGAGGATTGATTGTTGCGAAAAAACAAAAAGACGCCAATTTCAGTCATAGAGTTTGGCCAAAGAAAGCTGACCACGAATTATTTTCTAAACTTTTAGAATGGAGACATTTTAGGACTGTCAATTCTAATTGTCAATGTCAATAAATCAATAAATTCGCAATGAATACTAAATAGTATCACTTGCGTTTACGCAGTGTATAGCCAGGGTAACAGCTCTTGATTTTTTGAAATTGCTGCCTTTTTTCCTGTTCAGCTTTCGTTGGTCAGACTTTAGTCATTTTACTGCAGCTAATTAAAAGTCCGACGTATATATTTTCTGTGCACTGACCTGTTTTAAACAAGCATGTTTAATAGAAGTCAGTGGTTTTGTGACTTGGACTGACGAATTGAATATGTTAATTAGATACTTTGCAGATCTAGTATTGTATACTTACAGTCGAGTATTTTATAACTGAACAGACAGCTGTGCTGATGGGGAGTTTGTTGCGCCACTTCTTCTCCCCAGCAGCGAAAGCACTAGGAAGAGGTGAAGGGCGGGCGTTTTGGGGGACTGTCTTTTGTAATTTTGACGTTCGAAAAGTGCTGATTCTCAGCCTAGTTTAAATAATTAAATGACTTTTTATTTTGATTTTGAATGACGTGTCAACAAAACAGGCGAACACTGAAAACTGAACACTAATCCGTAAAACTAACCATTCAGTCAAACTGACTAATCAACGAAACCGATGAATAAAATAAACTGACGAGTCCACAAAACATTTAGAATTAATTTTTCTACGTCTTGCCCCAGTGGTGGACTAGGCCTGTCGGCAAAACATTTTGGTTTATGTAGGTATTTGTAGCAACATTTTACAAAAAATTAATATTAGCAAATTTAACGTGCGTAATTATACCTACTCTTTATACAACATGGGCCTCGCCTGGTAAGATTATCTCAACTTATGCTATTTACGGACATTTTCACAGAAAAGCAAGAATGTGGCAAAAGCAAGTGAGGTGTTCTCGTGAGCAACGATTAGGTTTCTTTTGAAAATTCACAAGAAATTATGAGTTGCTCCCCCGATGCAGAAAAGTTAAAGAATTAGAAAAACACAAGACGTGTGTCCGATGAAATATCTCCCCAGGGACTACCCCGGGGCGAACCTTGATAGTCATATCTAGCCACATCAGCGAGAAGTTCCTTTTAGAGTTTTTAAAGTGAAATCTTCTATAAGCGCTCGCCACTCGCAACTTGGTTTTAATGTACAGACGCCAGCACATCAACCTACTACAATCTGTCAAAGGAGATGTTTCAAAATGTATGGAGCCTGGGCCAGGTCTTTGTACACTATATAAAAAAATAGGAAAATTCATTTAAAACAGTTCTCAACTGTCCAATTACTTTAAAATGGCTTGTTTTGCTGGTAAACACAAGAAATTACACTTGAAATTGCAACACACAACAAAAACCCGTCATGGCGGTAAACTGTCATTTTGATTGATTAATGACGTTTGACATGTTTATTTCTGTGGAGGAAACCACACAAGAAAGTCGAAGTCCTTACAACACAAGCCGGGTAACAGTCCAAAAACGAAAGCTAGGTAAACAGATGGGAAAGAAACGGTATTAAATCCAAAAAACGAAAGCGAGGTTGTTAAAAAGAACTCCAGAAACTCAAAACAAAACGAACACAATCACGACCGACGACAAGACGAAAGTGACTGAAGTGACACTTTTGTGACAGCTAACAGTTCTATTTCTATGATCAATGGTTAATTGTCCTTGTTTTTAAGCACAGAGTAACTAAATCGGTGAGACGCCATGTTGAAAGTCGATAAAAATAATTGATAAGTATCAATTCACTACCAGAACAGTATACATTTAATTGAATTATCTGTATTTTTCCTGAATTCTATGGATTTTTCTCTTTTTTTTGAGTTACTGTACATAGACCTGGCCCATTTTGAAACATCTCCTTTCTTTGTTTTCAACTTTATCGCTAAAGTATAAAGTTCAAAGTTGATTGGGAAAATTTGACAGTTTCGGGTAGGTTGATGTGCTGGCGTCTGTACGTCCGACATGTCAGTGAGTGATGGCAAAGTATGTTTTGTTTTCACTTCAGTCGGCACTCTTCGAGTGCCAGTTTTTTTTTTTTACAATCGTATAATAAGCATATTTATCATGTTTACAATACAGAGAACTCCAGTAGAGTTACTCCACACACCAAGGTGTATCGTGTTGCCCAGTAACTGGGTTGCGCAGCTCAGATGAGTAGTCGCTCGATGTTAAATACTGTTACTCATCTGTATCCGGTTACACTGGAAACCGACCTTAATAAAGTAAGAGAATTAATTAATCGACTAATGGTCACAATTTATTTTATACATTTTATGTCCTCTTGCATCTGTCAACTTGTCAATTTGTTGTTAGCCTGTGTCTGTGGTGTTAGGGAATAAATTTGTATTGGTTGGTTTGCTTTTTGCAGTGGGGCGTTGTAAATCAAAACCAGGGAAATAAAATAATTAAAAAGATGGAAAATTAGCATGAGATGTTATTGTTACATGCTGGAGCGAATAAAATTTAACCCGAAAGCAATTGTTGTATCCAAGATGTTTTAGAGTTGTTACAGTACCATAATCAGTAATTGGCATTTTGAATTGATTTCAAAGGATATTCTATTGCTAAAACTAAATAATGCCGGAGCAAAGTAATGATTATCGTGTTGTAGTTTTTGGCGCGGGTGGTGTTGGCAAAAGTTCTCTAGTGCTTCGATTTGTAAAGGGAACATTCAGAGAATCTTACATACCTACCATCGAGGATACCTACAGACAGGTAACATTAATGTTTGTTTTTTTACGTATTTAATTTGTATGTACGTTTCCCACGACTATTGAATACGAAACAAGCAGATTGCTTTGTGTCCTTTGATGAAAAAAGAAATTTATTTGCAGCATATCTTCAGCTTTGCCTTGATAAGGCGATTAGAACGAGACACAATAGAAGTTTTATTATTATTACGTTGAGGGGTGTTAAGTCTCCCGCAAAGTGTTAAAAACAAACTGGCTGTAATAGTTGCTTTATAAATAACTGCATTAATTTTTCTCAACGTCTTGCACTAACAGCAATTTTTTATAATCATATCAGATTTTGGTACACCTTTACATCAATTTAGAATTGTGCCAATATCCTGACAAAATAATTAGGGACTTTATCAATGGCAGCACCATAATATGATACCCTGCAATATAAAGTATTATAATTACTCTGCTTATAAGGCATTGGAAATAATGATCCGGGGTATAGAAAATTATGCCCAAAATAGTGGTTCGAAAATAACAAAACATTGGGATTTTAGAATTGACCCAATGACCTCATTCACTAATCATTAAGTAATCTTTTTATCCTCTAAAATACACAAATATTATTATATACATCAATACATCAGAAAGAAAATGCCTTAGAAGTTATAAACACTCAGCTAACTGAAGAAGTAGGATATTGTTGGATATCTGTACAATTTTTTTTTTTCAGGTAATAAGCAGCAACAAGACAATATGTACATTACAAATAACTGACACAACTGGATCACATCAATTCCCTGCTATGCAAAGACTGTCAATTAGCAAGGTAAAATTATTGATTGATGAAAATGAAAATCATGCACTTTGCTAGAATTTTCCTACTACTTTTGGTGCATGGATTTTAGATATTAACTTTTCATAACAGTTGGTTTTCCTTTAAAACTTAATAACCATTTTAGTCCTTATTTACTTAAATGCAATATTTTTATGTTACAGATGTTCTATGTCACGAAGTCCGTTTGGCTATGAATGTTGTCCTCGAACCTCGAGAGTGCTCAGTGTCATATAACACATACAAGCGCGCTTGTCGGGATACGTCACTACTACAATCAATGCTGAACGGACTTCATGAAATAGAATATCTGTAATAATAATTGGATTCATATAAAGTAAGGATTATAGCAGGTGTTGTTCTGTAGTTTCTGCCTACCCCAAGCCTTGCCTGGGAAGGTGTAAGTTTATGTATGTATGTTAAAGAGCACTTAATTTTTTTATTTACAGGGACATGCATTTATTTTGGTGTACTCTGTGAGCAGTCGACAATCATTAGAAGAACTGAAGCCAATATGGCAAACAATAAAGGAAATAAAAGGCACAGAGCTTCCAAATATACCAGTGATGCTGGCAGGTAACAAATGTGATGAAAGTCCAGAGATACGGGAAGTGTCCGCATCAGAAGGACAAGCCCAAGCTCAAGAATGGGGCATCTCATTCATGGAGACATCAGCAAAAACAAACCACAATGTTACCCAGCTTTTCCAGGTATATACTTTTACTAGCGGCCCGCCCCGGCGTCGCGCGGCTATATATTACTATTTAACAAAAAAAAAATAACATTATAAATTTTAAAACACTTCGCAGACTTTCCATGCTTAGAACACTCGATCAAGTCTGCTTTTGACAAAACAAACAATCAAAATCATCCGTTTGGGAGATAAGATGCAGCAACAACCCACAGATAGATACACACACACATACACATAGATCCACATGTCAAACTTATAACACCCCTCCTTTTTTGTTGGGGCATAATAAAAAAAATTATCTGCACTAATATTATAAAGAGGAAAGATTTGTTTGTTTGTTTGAATTGAATAGGCTCCGAAACTACTGAACCGATTTGAAAAATTCTTTCACTATTAGAATCCTACATTATCCCTGATGAACATAGGCTATAGAATATTTTGAAAAAGTTAGGGATCCGTAAAAAAACTTCGGTAACGTAACCCAAGGTGTGAAAAAAATACCAAAAAAAAAACCTTATATCGCGTACGCTGCGGAAACTATTGACATTAGAGCAATGTTATGTACGACAGTTTTATAGAGGACATCAATGTCTACAAAAAAGTCCACGACAGCATATATCTATCTTTTAATGTTGACTCACTATAACCTTTTTTATGGTAATCAAATTTGTTCTAAAATAATGCACTATTTGCGAAGGTGTTTTTATAAACATGATATTAATCCTTATCCAAATAAATACGTTATTCGTCACAAGTATTTAATTTTGAATAAAATTGCCCTGACATCATTCGATTTCAATGAATATCTTAGGAGATATCATAGTTTTAAAATAGCACTAATAATAAAGCTGAAGAGTTGTTTGTTTGAAAGCTCTAATCTCTGGAAGTATCAGTCGGATTTAAAAAAATCTTTTTGCATTTGATAGCCCAATTCTTGAGGAAGGCTATAGGCTATTAAACATCACGCTAGAGCCCTTAGGAGTTGAGCAAAAAGAAAAAAAAGTCAGAAGTTTTCGCTAAGCGAAAACGAAGTAATAGTAGGCCGGCGATGCGATGCGACGCGACGGGAGTGGGAAAAACTTTCAACAAACAAAACAAAAAAATTCAGTCGTACGAAGTCGCAGAGGGCAGAAGCTGATGATGATGATGGGACTCCCTTTTCCGCACTTAAATTCCTATTCGGTCCGTTGTGATTCTGACTAATAGAGCCAGCTTAGCTCCGCCCAAAAGCACAGAAACTTCCTAGGAGCTTCACAGGAATCGCGGAGCGACCTCATTGTTCCAAGGATTTCTGCACAGAAGACACGGCCTCGCATTCCAGGATGACGTGGGCTGATGATTCCTCGGCGTCAAGCCAGCCCCTGCAAAAGGGCTGTCTGTGGACTCTGTGGCGCCTATGTTAAAAACATTTTTGTTAAGGGGGTTATGGCCCGTAATTGTTCCTATTATTACTCTTAGGTTATTTCTACTCAGGCTGAGAAGTATTTTGGTTAATCGCGGGTGTACCATTATTAAAGCCAATTTTGACTGTCTACAGTCTGTTGGCGGGCAGAAGCTATAAATTATAAAGACCGTAAACATTAATTTTCTAAAACAACCACGCGGACGAAGTCGCGGGCGAAGTGCTAGTATATTATAAAGATAATTTAGATATAATTATTACTTAAAATTTTTACAGTGTTACATTGCATATTTTAACATGAAAAAGTAGTTATTGAGACTAAACTGTAATAGTTAGGCATATTATTATTATGGTATCGCAGACTTTTGTAGACATTGATGTCGTCCATAAAATTGTAGTACATCAATTTGCTCTATTGTCAATAGTTTCCGCAGTGTACGCGATATATGGATTTTTCGACGTTACTATTAACATGGAAAAGTAGTTATTGTGACATAACTGTAATAATTAGACATATGGTATCCTGGACTTTTTTGTAGATATTGATGTCCTCTATAAAACTATGGTACAGAGGCCAGCACATCAACCTACCCCAATCTGTCAAATTTCTTTGTTAGATTTTCAACTTTATGACAAAGGAATAAGGTTCATATTTAATTGGGACAATTTCACAGATTGGAGTAGCTTGATGTGCTGGCCTCTGTACATCACTTTGCTTTATTGTCAATAGTTTCCGCAGCGTACGCAATTTTTGGATTTTTTTGGGTATTTTTTCACACCTTGGGTTTACATTATCGAAGTTTCCATACGGATCCCTAACTTTTTTGAAAATATTCTATTGCCTATGTTCATCAGGGATAATGTAGGATTCTAATAGTGAAAGATTTTTCAAATCGGTCCAGCAGTTTCGGAGCCTATTCATACAAATCTTTCCTCTTTATATTATTATTAGTGTAGATTTATTTTGTTCAGAAATGTCAGCAGATTGTTGCTGAACTACATTTTATTTAATTTATGTTTTAGCATGAAAGTGTAACAAACAAACATACTAAAAATCAAATATTTTGTCTTTATAATATTAGACATGTATTAGACTAATAAATAACTTGTGAATTTTTATATTAATTTTAAACTTTAATTACAGGAACTATTAAATATGGAAAAGAACAGAAATGTGTCACTTCAAGTGGACGGAAAAGGGAAAAAAAAGAAAGATAAAGTAGTAAAAGACGGTGGAGAAGCATCTGCCAGTGGAAGAGAGAAATGTCGGATTATGTAAATATATCAATAACTCCAATAATATCTAATCCCACCAATTGTATAACAATAATTCCTAGTCATTTTGATCCTAGTCATTAAATCCATGTCCCAGCCAAGTTATCAAGAATTTAGAATATAATTATTGGCTGTATCGCATTTAAAAACAAAATGTAGCATAGTAATTACAATGCCTTTTAAACAATATTAGTTCCGATTGTGATGGAGCTTAGAAGTCATTGAAAACCTATATGTTTTGCTAACTGTTAGTTACTAATAATTTAATAATGACTGACATGAAAAAGAGATGAGAAACATTCCATATATTGTTAGTGTGAAAATACAACGAAATGAAGTCTTTTAGGACTTACTGTTAATGAATTATACATACTGAGCTGTTATATGAAACAATATTGTTTACGAAACACATTTATAATGTGGCAAGCATTACATTGCATAACATTTAAGTATAATATGTCTTGTTCTTTTTAATATCATGACATTAATAAAATTTAAGTGACATGGGAACGTAAGGTTTCAATGTTATGTTTATTTTTATAAGTTAAAGGATATATTTGTTATCCAAAAGATGTAATATTATATTTTATTAGCATCTGTTCCAACTAATTTTTCGGAAATGGTTGTTTGTGGTGGTATAACCCTAGATTTTTATATTTGGTATTATAAAAGATGGGTAATGTCATTATGGGAAGTTGTTTCAGTGCCAAATAGTAGCAGCTACTTAAGAATCATGGTTTAGTTAATTCCACTAAACAGTGTTTGTGGTTTTAGAAGCAGGATATTATTATATTGTTTGAAATATTGTTAGGGCGCGTACACACGAGCGCGAATTTTAACGCGACGCGTGCGCAAAAAAAACACGAGTTACGAGCCCTTATGTTGCCCATTGTAACTGCGTCCTCCATAATCAAAAATCAAAATCAAAATATTTTATTTCACATAAACCTACATGGGCACTTATGAAACGTCAGAAGCTAGGTGCACGGTTCCAATTGGTCGTTTCCTATGGAGAAGAACCGACAAGAAACTCCACGGTTACTCTTTTAAAAATAAAGTCAGTAAGTTATGGCTAAACCAATTCTAGATAAGGGAACTAAAGTATTGCTAACGGAATCTTGTGTCTACTAATGTAAAAAACATATTAACATGATTTTTGTTTTTTAGAATGGTTTGCTAGATTACAGGAGTATTTATGTGTGAGGCACAGCTAAAATATGAAGTTCGACCCATTACGGAATAATTATTAACCCCCTTACTAATAAACATAATAAACCAGATGAATAGTTACACCCTGATTTCTCTCTTTCAGAAGATACAAAGCGTTGTGTAACTATACATACGCTATACAACGTTTATTAGTAAGGGGGTTAATTTATAGAATAAGCACTGTATTAAAAATATTCGACAATATAATATACTTAGACAGGTACTGTAGTATCCACAAATAATGATCTCGCGATGACATTATCGATATGAACCACGTTTTTTTTAGATTTTATAAGTTAAATAATTATTTGTTATAGATGGACAATGTTCACGGTTCAATATTTATCTAGACATAATATGTCTAAATATATTATATTTAAACGTAGCTGTCGCTAGTTATATAATGCACTTTATTTAATATCACTCACATATCCAGTTATATAGATTTGTCCATGATATATAAGTATCTTGTCGATTATTACTGTAATGCAATGTAAATTTAAAGTGGCTGAAATGCTGGTGAAATACGGCTAAAGCCTTAAGCGAAGCTACACCTGGGTCCAATCATCGTTTATTACTCATATCGTGCTAACAATCAGGTGAACTACACCAGAGACCTACTTGTCATAAAAAAATGCTTAGTAATCCCACCCGATTAAAAGGATATGTAGCAGCGCTTCGGCTTGTAGCCGTATCGTATCGTTTGCAAACTGATCTTAGGACATTCAGTTCATTTATAGCCGGTGATGTAACTGCTATGTTTTTCATTCAATACTTAATAATGTAAGTAACTACTAAACGCTCAGTCACAACAATCATTTACAATTAAAATTTAACTAAACAATACAATAAATTGTACTGTAAGTAAGTTCACAAAATAACTGAACCAGGAAATAAAAATATCTTCGGATGTGATTATTTCAATATCAGTACTATTTAGGATTATTATTAATATTTTATTCTGTTTGAATGTTAAGAGACATTTCAATATTATGCACATAAGTTGATACCTAATGTATTTGCACGTTTTAATTACGAATATTTGCTTATTGGCAGAATCTATAAAATATTGTATTTATAGAGATAAAAAATTGTTAAACAGTGAATTGTTATAGCTGGACCAAAGTTGTTTCGTGTTGATTGACGTAAGTTAACAGTGTAGTAGGTGTATCTATTTTTTGTACTCTTTGTATTTTTTTCTTTCCTAATTTACTTACTTAACACTTTATTAGGCAAACACGAAACAAATAATAGGTGCATGTCTGAAACCACCATAAACGAATATGTCCCACAAAGTGTTGGTAGTTTTTTTTAATTAGATTAGGCCATTCCAAACTCATATACCTACTTATCGTCTTTACTACTTATTTTCTTCTGTTACCCATGTGCCATAGACTCTTATATTATCCTTTTCATATGAATAGACAAGAAACTAATGCATGTAGCGCTAACTACATCTATGTAAATTGTTTAAAGATATTGATTTTTCTTCACATGTAAGGGTCAGCGTACACCGAACTGCAAAATGCTCGCGTATGGTCGAGCAAAATTTTGACTGCTCGACCATGCAGGCGGCATGCTCGCTCCTCCGTGAGCAAGCTTCGTTGAAAATGGTCTGGGTTGCCAGGCGGGCGTGCGTGACCAGTTTGATGCCAAAATCCGACGTTGGCAGACGTGTTCAATATGGTTGATTGGGACTTAGTAAGTTATTAATTATCAACCTTTTGGCAGAGGAAGAGGAACATGAACAATAATTATGTAAATAAAATCAACTTTTCTTCGTCCAAGATAATTTCCAACTGACGCCTCTCGCTGTGGCAATACTGAGCGCGGGCGATGCGCGGCGGCGGCGCGCGGCACGAGCGCGCTTGCGCATGTAGAATTCATACTCGAACACGCATCTTGCAAGCTCGAGCATGGTTGAGCATCAAGTTTGGACGTGTATTTTGCAATGTATGGAATTGTCATAAGATACATTTTTCAGTAGTCTCAGAAAATGCTCTGCTGTTCTTGGTGTGCGCTCAGAGCTCACGCTAATATTTTATTTGGACAGCTTGCTGGTTACAATCTCAGATTGGACTAGATTAGAGTTAATCGGTAGTTGGAGTTATGCCGACAGCCGTAAGTTGTACATTAGCTTGTTAGTGAAACCTCTCAAAATAACTGTACCTACTACTCGGCCGTGGGATCTTTGCCTGCTTTGTTCTGTGTGAAGGAGCACTCACAGCGGGCATTCGATTCACGAATTTGTTTTTCAAACGTTCGTCGTGCGAACTTTTGTTATGCAATAAACATTAATTATTATTCCTCTAGATAACGAAGTTTGGTGAGTATGTACTTACGTAAATCCAAACAAAAAACAAAATGTAACCGCTCGCAATGAATGTTTGTTGCGTAACAAAAGGTCGCGAAACGAATATTTACAAAACACAATTCGCAATGCGAATGCTCGTGGTGAATACCGGACGGTATAGAGCTGCACTTACTGTTTAATTTTGGCGTCTAATATTCTGTATTTATCTACAGGCTGTCCAATTGATTAATTTAAATTCCCTTGTCCTCTCGTCCTAATAAATCGAACCGACTTAACATTATTTTTATCCGACTGCGCCAGAAGGAGGGTCATGTTTTTTAACTAGTACGGATTTAGGAATCGTAGTTCTGGTAGCTAGATTTTAGTGAAATTCTGTAATCAACGAAGGATCAACGTAGCATATACCTAATAATCAAAAATAGTGATTTATATTGTAATAAAGGTACATTGAGTGAATGTTCAAACTTGATAGGTAATCAATTGTCATTATCTATTGTTTAGAAGACTCTGTGGTACCTACATTAATTAAAGCTCAGAGTTGCATTATAATTATAGCACATGCTTTTAATTAGGATGACGTAAAACCTATTATAGATTTTTTGATACAAATTTCTACATAATATTGACTGCATTTAAACATAAACGTTACGTTTCTTATGACATTGCTATCTTTGTCTGCTTTTCTCCTTATAATCTTCGAAAATGGTGCCCAATGTATGACACGGCAATAATAATATAGGAAGTAGGTAATAGGATAATATCAGCATCCTTTTCTCAATCTAACCGGTTAAATCTAGGAAGCATAGAAAAAAAAATTAGAAATATTATTGACTGTGTACCTAGTTAAAGTATTGCTTAAGTTTTCTGATATTTATTATACTTTCAAACTCAAAAAACAAACTTTTGACGATTTCCAAGCAACAGTATGTGCTTTTTCTATTCGTCCATCTATCGATACTTGCTTTGAGTACTTTAAGTATTAGGTAGGGTAGTCGGATAGGAGCGCCTCGTTGGATCACGATTACAGTTTGCTCAGGGTAGCTCAGAGTGTATTGATAATATAGTCAGTGCATTCTCTCAGTATTCTATAGTGCTCTGTGCATTCTCTGATCACCTTGTTGGGAGTCGTATGGTCTAGTTGTATTGTAAATAATTATATCGTTTCTTTTCTAATGTTATTTATACTGAGGTTGCGAATGTTTGTTGACCAATAGCAGTATAGGTGTAAGCGTCTATTTAAAATCAAGACTAGAATTTGCTTAATAGGTATCTTCTTAATACCGTATAGAATTATTTATGCTTATATGTTTCCAATTATGTATTAAAATATTTTAAATTGATCTTGTTTGTGACACTTCTCACTAAGGCATCACGAAAATAAAATACTTATAAAATATTTAACTGGTTTTATTTTTTGAAGCGAGAAAAGGTATATAATAATTATTTATAAAAAAGTGCGTTAATTGTAGGTAAAAAAAAATAGTAAAACCGTATCATAATCTTATTGTAAACTAACTTATTAAAATGTTGCTGGAGTGTTCTCCAGCAACATTTTAATAAGTAATTGTGCATACACATTTATTTAAAACAAAACATTTCGGTTGGGGGGCACATTTAATTAATAACTTAGAGCGTTTACGCCGTACGGCATTTCATACAAACTTTCAAGCGATTGTTTTTCGAAATGAATGAACGGATTTTAATGAAACTTTATACGCATAAACAGGATACAAAGGTCTAAAAAGTTAGGTGAGAACATTTTGAAGTTTCATTAAAATCGGTTCATTCATTTTGAAAAACAATCGCTTGAAAGTTTGTATGAAATGCCGTACGGCGTAAACGCTCTTAATATTAAGCTTAAAATTACACATAGTTATCACAGTGGAGTATTAATTTTAAAGTATTACTTACATTAAATTGTGTAAGTTACATGATAATCAATGGCGTAGGTAATATCTGTTACCTGTACCCTAATTGCGTAACACACTATCAATCAATCTCAATCTGAATTATTTTGAAGTTGAGACGCTTCAGTTTTTGTCCATTCTTGCTTTTCATTGGGCATCTTTGCGTAGATGCGCTTTGGCCAATGGCCTGTGGTTAAGACCTCGCCTGTCATGCACGAGGTTGTGGGTTCAAATCGAGGTAGGTAACTACCAATGTGACCTTTTCAATTTATAAGTACCTACCAGCCACTCAGAAAGTATTGCGTTTTTATGAGACTGGCCAGTTATAATCTATTTTGAAAATATGATTATTTGTAAGTAAAAATAGTACAATCCAATTTCAAAATTTCCTCCACATTGTTTGCGAACTAATTTAAATTATAGTGTCATCATCTGCCTAGCCTTTTCCCACCTATGTTGGGGTCGGCTTCCAGTCTAACCATAAACGTCATAGTGGCGGGACCAACTCTTGTAATTGAAAGATTCTACCACGATTTAGTACCCATTTGGTACTATTTTGTACTTGTCCAGAAATTTTTGTACCTCAGAAGCATTAACGGAATTTCACGATAATACTGGTCCCGCCATTATGATGCGTCATAATGACGAGACCATGCCTATACTCCAAAACTACAACGAATTACATCATTCTGATCAAACCAGTATTTAGTACCTGATTTAGTACCTCCAAAAATCAATAGTGGGTGACGGGGATCTTAGTAGTTTCTTTACAAAATTAATTTTTAGTTTTTGACATTTTCTACGCCTGAATAATTTATCGAGCAAAAATGCTTCAAGTAAAGTTAAAGTTAGTTGCAGCTACATTTAATGCAGGCGCTTTATTATTAATCATATTATTTATTTATATTATTATTTATTAAATAATTACATTACATTATGTTATTAAATAATATCGGTTACACCAAGCAGAAAAATTATGACATCATGACGTTATGACGCATCATAATAGCGGGACCAGTGTTATCGTGAAATTCCGTTTATGCCGTGTGAAGTACGCACGGCTACACATCAAGCCATACAAAACCAATATACGCTGACTTCTGATTGTGCGAAAAACCTATACAATGCGAGGTCAGCTAAAACTGGAAATGCAACAAAACTGGAAGACTTGACGTGTAGCCGTGTGTACAAAAATTTCTGGACAGGTACAAAATAGTATTAAATGAGTACTAAATATACGTGGTAGAATCTTTCAATTACAAGAGTTGGTCCCGCCATTATGACGTTTATGTTTAACCGGATGCAGCTGAATTATTGTTAATAATTATTATTAATTACTTACAAATAATCATATTTTCAAAATAAATTATAACTGGCCAGTCTGTGATACATAAAAACGCAATACTTTCTGAGTGGCTGGTAGGTACTTATAAACTGAAAAGGTCACATTGGTAGTTACTTACCTCGATTTGAACCCACAACCTCGTGCATGACAGTATTTTACATGGAGCGACTGCCTATCTGACCTCCACAACCCAGTTACTGGGTAATACGGTACCCCTTGGTAAGACTGGTTGTCAGAATTTCGGGCTTCTGAAGTTCTGACTACCCGTAACGACTGTCAAAGATCCACGATGACAGCCGGGACCAACGGTTTAACGTGCTTTCCGAGACACGCAGGGGTCTCGGTATGTAAAGATGGTCACCCGTCCACAGACCAACCGCGGCAAGCGTAGCTTAACCTGATCGATCGACCCGTGCGGCTGCTATTATTTAGCCCCCATCTTAAGCGAACCTGGGGGCCTAAAAAGGCCACTTTGGCAGAATCATAAAGCAATTCATATCACGCCATTCATCTGTTTGACAGTTTCACACCTATATATACCTGAAGGGTTAGGCAGAGATGTACCTGTAGCATTTTACGAATCTCTATACAAAACCGTCATACAGCTGAAATTGCGTGATCTGAATTGTTTTATGATTCTGCCAAAGTGGCCTTTTTAGGCCCCCTGGACTTATCTACATACAAATAAACAAAATCGAAATGTCTGTTTCTAATGACAAAATAAAAGCTTTTTTAATAAGGGCAGATTTTTCAACCGACAGATAATTTTTATTTGTCGTCTGAAAGATTTTGTATGGAAGAACTATCAAAAATTCAAAATTATTCCTCGTATAAAATTTGTTGGAAAAATCAGTCCTAAATGCTTATAAGTAGAAACGGTTGGACCGAATTTGAGAAAATTTGATAAGTATAGGGATACTTTGAACCCTGGGGAAGGACACAACCCGTTTTGAACAAGCGTGAGAAATAGGTTCTCGTGCCCTCTCTGTATGAAAAGAGGCCTTTGCCCTGCAGTGGGACAATAAAAGGCTGGTAATATTTATCTTGCACTTTAAATTAAACGTCGGAACACAAAATGAATTCATTAGTAAGTGAACCGATCCAACGTTGATTTCGGCATTCGGCATCTTTCACTCGTCTACCGTACGATGAACGTTCATTCTTTTTTTCGTTGTTTTGTTCCACTCGACGCCATTTTTGTTTTGTTTAGCAGCGCCTCAGGTGGTAGAAAATTGAACTAGTTGAATCAATTCACTTAAGTTTACCAGTGGCGGGCGTAGCGAGGGGAGTTCAGAACTCTCGTTAGAGAGTATTATGTTCTGTGGTTCAGAAAGAGCCATGGCCCCAGGCGGGATACGAAAAGGGGCGGCGGTAAGCACCGCCATTTTTTTTTTATAAAAAAAAACAATTTTTTAACTCCAAATCGCGCCTGCGCTGGTAACCGGTACTGCGTGAAGTCAATGATGCTCAAAAGTATTTGCAAACAGAGGGACTAATGGTACAGAGGAAAGCACATCAACCTACCCCAATCTGTCAAATTTCTTTGATAGAATTTCAACTTTACTGCAAAGGAATAAGGTTCATATTCAATTGGGAAAATTTGATAGATTGGGGTAGCTTGATGTGCTGGCCTCTGTACATCAATGTGCTCAGAAAAAAAGTTCTTTGCAGACCGTATTAGAACAAAAACGAGAGGAATTCGTGGATGACGCTTTAAGATATAAAGTTAAAAGTTTATGTGAAGAGCTTGAAATTTTTTTTTTAAAGAAATATACTTAGATGCTTTGAATTTTACTAATTTTCTTGACTAGTAACTAAAATAGTGGGGGCGGCGAATTTCTGGTGGGCCCCAGGCGGCGAAACCCCACACCACGCCACTGATGTTTACGGCAATCGATTCATCAATTGGGTTTCAAGGACATTTACATAATGCTTAAAAGCGTTATACTTTTTGCCTTAGGAATTATACTTAACGGCGACAGTACGCAAGTCTGTGCTGGTCCTAACATACTCCAACTTTAGTTATTCTATATTATACAGTTCAGTAACACTTTTTCATTCTCAATGATCACCACTTGCAAGATTTTGCCTTCTTCTAATGTTGCTCTTAATAGCCAGCCGATCATTGTTATTGTCTGAAAAACAGTTAGGTAACCGCCCAGTGCTAGCTGATCTTTGTAATGTTGGACGACTGTCATTATTTGTCAATTGCAAATTAGGTCTATTTTGAACATTAGTAACATTTGATAAAGCTAGTGAACAAACATTCAAAAGTCTGTCCAATCTATCACCACTTATTCTGTCTGTATCAGCTCTTGATTGGGCTGGTTGCTCATTTGTGTTTGCAGAAAACATTGATCTTCTACTTTGTCGAACTCCAATACTCACGACGCCAAGGAAATTTAAATTGAATGGAATATTAAATATAAAATTGAATACAACCATAACCAGGAGATATATCAATGAAATATTTACAACTAGGATTGAAAACCCGTACACAATCTTATCGAACGGGAACCATAATCCATCTGGAAAAGACAATTAAATGAATTAGCAATAAGCAGAGGGAGACAATGTTTTAATTTAAAAAACTTTTAAACAAGAAAAAAAAAAGACTTCCAAAAAACACTACAAAGTGAAAAATAACTTTAATTTCGGAAGTCGGTGTCTTTGGATACGTGTATTTTAGTTATTTTTCACTTTGTAGTGTTTTTTTGGAAAACGGTTTTTTTTTGTTAAAAAGTTTTTATTTCTCGCTTTTTAGTGGGTATGTTTATAACGTATCTAAGTTACAATCTTTGGTTACAATAGCCTAATGTCAACTTGCTCATCGCCTTTCACAAAATATTGCTTTTCCCGATGCAGGGACGTTAATTGTTGAGTTCTCCTGGTATTCCACCATCAGCTCCGTTTCACCAAATGGTGGTTTCCGAGAGCAAATACACGAGTTACTATAAAAAATCCAAATCACTATAGATGTGCCTTTAATATTTGAAGAGTTCCTTCGATTTCTCCAGGATTCCATCATCAGATCCTGACCTGATGACAATGGGACCAACTGGAAAGTATACCCTTTCAAACAAAAAAATATTTTTTCAAATCGGTCTAGCCGTCTTCGAGTAATCGTGGGAACATACATAAAAAAAAAAGATTCTGACGAACTGAGAACCTTCTCCTTTTTTGAATTAGGTTAAAAATATTAATATAGAGGCCAGAGGATTTACTGATTTCCATCCTGTGTGCATCATATGGATAGCTTGGAAGCTAAAAGATCCAACTAACATTTTAGTCAAAATTGAATTAAGAGTCCCTATCAATTTCACGATCTAAAGACAGATTTTTTTTTCAGCGCAAATTTCTCAATAACCTTAAGTTATCTAGTTTCTTTTTAAATACATCGTTGTTTATCACCTATTTATCTAGTAAGTCTACGAATTTAAATTATAGTACGAGGGCTGCCTTTTAAGTTGTGTCGTTTGTAATAAGTATAGACAATCTAATAGATTATTACCATTTATTGTATTTCAAAGAATGCATGCGTGCGAACCAGTTTTTAAAACATTTATTCCACTCCGAAGTGGGGGTAGTCAAAATGGCCAATTCTTATGCGTCAACAGCATCTTCGGGTGATCTGAAACGTTGACCACGAAGACTTTGCTTAATTTTGGGGAACGTAAAAAAATCGTTAGGGGTCAAGTCAGGGCTGTAAGGCGGGTGATCTAAAATTTCGACATTTTGGGTGCTCAAAAACATCTTTTATAGCGGGTGGTGTGCGAACTTGCATCGTCATGGTGCAGTATCATACGACGGACGTCTTGAGTTAATTTTTCGAAACTGTGTGATGACTTGTGGCAAACAAACAGCGGTATACCAGTCAGCATTAACCGTCTTGCGATCTTCTAGTACAATAGTGGAGACGTGACCACCCTTTGCAACAAACGACAGTTGACTGCTGCTTGGAATCTGGATCGTAAGCATATATCCAAGACTCGTCACCACTAACGATATAATAAACGTGTTTTGACTCTCCTCGGTTGAATCGCTGAAGTTTTGCGACACCATCTAACACGGGCTGCTTTTTGGTCGTCGCTAAGCAAATGTGGTATCTAACGAGAGATCAACTTTCTTACACCGAGTTCTTCGTGTAGGATTTTTTGGATAGTAGTCCCTGAAATGCCCACGGCTGCCTCTATTTCACGGTATGTCACATGACGATCTTCGTCGATTAGCTGCCGCACGGCGTCGATATTCACTTGCGTCATGGCGGTTTTTGGACGACCTTCACGTGGCTTGTCACTAGAGTGCCCACGTTGAAATTCTAAATACCAGGGTTCTACAGTCCTAAGACATGGTGCTGCATCACTAAACACAGAAGTGATCTCCTCAAAGCACTGAAGTCGCGTTAATCCCCTTTGAAAGTTGTAGAAAATTATCGCACACATATTTTCCTTTGATATTTCCATTTTTACAACCGACTTGTCACCTTTGAATAGACGTTACAATAAAACTATTCAATCGATCAAAAAACATTATTTTGTTTTCGAATTCTGAATTCAAAAAGATGAAAAAGCCTTATTTTTTTTTATATTTGTGGGAGGTTTTCAAACGACACGACTTAAAAAGCAGCCCTCATACACGAACAAACGAATTTAAGTTTTTAGGGCATTATTTAGATATATTTTACTACAATTAAATAAGTAGTCAAAATTAAATTATAAAAATTGATTTTGGTAGATAAACATCTTAAATATTTAACACTTATTGTTATTTTACATAAATTCTTACGCGTAGAAGAAGGTTTTGCATTTGATTTTATTGGGTTTTTTCAGCATGGTCAACATTTTTTTACAAGTACCTAGGTAATAGGTAATACGGGCTGTTGTCCGCAACTCCACGTCAATGCGCGTATTTTGCGTGCGTAATTACAAGTGCCTAATAAATCGTTAAATTAAAAAAAAATTGTAGACTTACTAGTAAACTATATGCCCAGTCTTCAGGATTTTTTTTCAGATTGTTATTTGCTACCAGTAAGCTAAGAAAACAATTGAAAAACATGGTGTTTCGTGCTTAGGTACTTAAAACGTGTGGATTTTTATTTTTCGTAATTTATATTATGTAGTCATCAAAATTTAAATTTGTACACAAGTACTAGACAAATAGGTGATAAATAACAGTGTATTTAAAAAAAACCTAGATAACTTAAGATTATTGAGAAACATGCGCAGAAAAAAAATTGAATTTTTTGTTTTTAGACCGCGAAATTGATTCTCTTTAGGACTCGTTAAGTATGTGCATTTTATAAGCCAAAATGTACTTTACTCAATTTTAGTCAAACTATTAGTTGGATTGCTTGGCTTCCATGCTATCCATAATATAATAATTATGTTCTACTTCATTAACAAAAACTCCATTCAATGATACACTTTCATGGCAGTTTACTATTAGTAGTGTGATTAAATAATTATTTCTCTTACCAGTGACACCTTGAAGAATTATCTTTATAGTGGAGTTGATAGCAATGACTGGTTCAGATATTAAAGATGTAAACATCCTGATGGCAATTTTTAATGGATTCATATGCTTCATAAACAAAAGTGGGTCTGGTGGTGGTACTGTGCAGTCTGATGTCCAGAAATACCATTTGCAGGTATTAATGGCTGAAACAAATTTGTCATACTCCTGTTGTTCAGCTTCCTGAAATACAATTGTTTTATTATTTAAAAAAATGCATTCATATTATATGTATTACCTATCCATAAAGCTATGGGTTTATTATAAAAAACAGTATGTTGTAAAAAGCTTCATAATTATTGGTATTTCAGATAGCAATGCAAAAATTAAAAAAAGGTGTATGAATTCCTACTTATTTCCTTCTTCTTATCTTACTCATAATATAAATGTGAAAGTCTGTATGTTTAGATTTTTGTTAATCAATCATGTCTTAGCAGCAGATTTGTATTTGGATGAAATTTGGCACACAGGTAAGACCATGTCTTGCCTGTCCTCTTATTCTGTAAAAATCTCACTTAAGTGAAAACTTAGGTGAAGTGAGCTGTTATTCCACCTGCCGAGCGATTCGGTAAAAATCTCACCATGAGAACTTAGGTGAAGTGAGCTGTCAATAGTGGCAATTCTTAGCATCAGCCAGTCGATTCTGTTAGAATCTCACCGTGAGAAGTTAGGTGAAGTGAGCTGTCATTCCATCTGATGCTATAGGGATTTACACTAATGACAGCTCACTCCATGCTCACTTCACCTAAGTTTTCACGGTGAGATGGTTACAGAATCGCACTGCAGCCGGTTGATTCTGTTAGAATCTCACTGTGAGAAGTTAGGTGAAGTGAGCTGTCATTCCATCTGATGCTATAAGGATTGATACTAATGACAGCTCACTATAAGCTCAATTCACCTGAGTTATCACGGTGAGATTTTTACAGAATAGCACTACAGGTGCAATGACAGCTCACTTCACCTACATTTTCATGATGAGATTTTTACAGAATATACCGGCTGATGTTAGGGATTGCCCCTATTCTCACCTAAGTTTTCTTGGTGAGATATTTACAGAACAGATTGGCTGGATTAGGACATAGGATACTTTTTATGTAGTATGTTTTTTTACAAGTAATTTTCTTTCACTTAACGTAAACTACTAGTAAAACTAGTGTTTTATAATATTACCAGGAGACCCATGATCTTAATATAGGAAATATTATGGCTTTTTAAGTTTTTTAAAAACAACTGCATTAGCCAATTATTGTCTAGGACTATTTCTAACATTGAAAAAATGGTATTTCTAACACTGTTACTTTCTTTGCTGGACTAATTCCTGTTCAGAATCATACAATCAGTCAGTGGAAAAAAACTCTTTTTTTTTCAGAGATTAATACTAACTTTGTAAGATATAAAGCCTTCATAAATATATAACAAGGTAAATATAATTATGATGACATGCTTGTGAGATATGTGCCTCCACAGCCAAATTACTACTCCAACTGCTCCAAATAAACCAAGAAGTAAAGTGATGTATGTCTGGAAAAAATATATTATACATAGCGTTAGTATACTGATTGTGACTTAGCCAAATATTCTTTAAGATGCTCTGAACTCAACATGTAAAAAATGTACAATATATAGTAACGGTTGCTACTGACAGTAGTGCTAAGCTTGTAGCCAAATTCTGGGCTGACTTTATATAGATTACCTTCTACATGGTAAGCAGAAGTATTGTAATTGTAGTGTGTCAATAATGGTTTAATAAAATTGAAATAATTTTCAGTACATTTAATGCAGTATGTGAATATTTATTTTACTCTTTAAATCTTTGGCTACAAGATAATTAGAAGATAGTTCATTACCAAGCAATTTTATTTATTATAATAATAATAGACACTTATTTCGGACATAATCCATAAATTATAACAGCGGGGTAATTGCGTAACACACTATCAGTAGCAATGGGTTTCATTTTGAGAATTAAACAACATTCATTGCGTTATTTACTCACTTGAGTAGACACATATTGCGAATATATGAAGCAATGGTAAACCATTGCTCCATAGTCCATTGCATTGAGTCAGATTGGTTTTTTACCTTATATTCCATTAGATATACTTGAATGTATTCACTCCATGCTATTGCAATTTGGTCAGTAATAGTTGGTTTGTAAATGGCATCTTCAACATATCCCACAGTCCGTCTGAACTTATCATCAGTCAGTGTAGACTCAGACTTTAAACAATTGTCTACAACATCCCATCTATCAGCATCAAACCTCATTTGTAGAGATATATCAACACTGCCATCTTCACTTTTCTGTAATTTAATCTTACAAATAAATGTATAATTCTAATGCTTAAAACACAACAAAATTTGAGAAATGTAAAAGATTTTAAATAATATTTGGTAAATGTAGAAAATGTTTCTAATGTTATTTGGGTACTAATGAATAAATTGGTTGGTAATAATATTACCATGTAGGTATTAAAATGTAATATTTTAGAGCAATGTTTACATATTAAAATGGAATGTATTAACCTTCAACTGTCCGCTTTTTAGCATTATGGCAAGTAATCTTTTGAACCACCATTCTCCAAAGCCGAATTTATTATCTGTTTGTCTTTCTTTCTTAATAGGTGTTCTAAGATCTGATGGTAAATCTCTTTCATGTGATTTATCTGGTACTTGCACACTTTCGTAGTTCCAAGGGTCTGGTCCAGCTTGTATATCGCCTTTGCAGATGCTGCAAAACCCTAACAAAACGAAGACTATTGACTCGCAATTCATTCTACGAACCGATAAAATTATTCTCAATACATTAACACAAAGAAATTAATTTAAAATTCTAGTCGAAAAATACGACGATTTGAAAATGTATGTTGTAGACTTTGTGGAATGTGGATTGTGGTTGACACTGGGCACGTTCCGAATTGAGGAAATAATCGATGTAATCGATTTGAGCGTGCTAAAACCCGTACCGAATTGGCGTGAGCGCGATAACGATGTCCCGTGAATCGTCATAGATGACGTCATGGCATGCGCCAACTTGTGATAACGCCGACCATGCCTCGTACTAATATCACCGTGAGCGCTGTCAAAAATGACTGTGTGTGTGTGTGTGAGGATGAGGATGTGTTAGTGTGTGTTTTGTTTTGAGCTGCATCATATCTTTTTAATAACGTGGCATTTTCGAAATTGTGCTTCTGGCTGACAGTCGCCACCTAAACAAAGAAAAGGAAGAGACGTGTGGTGTTTTTATGAAGAAATACTGCTGTAATATCTTTTTGACACCGAGTAATCAATGTGAGCGCGCTAACGAGTGTTCCGAATTGTTGACAGCTCTCAGCTGTCATAATCGTGATATCCATTATGGAACGCATGTGAGACGATTTGAGTGCTGTGAGCGATATTAGCCAATTCGGAAGGCGGCCAACTGTTGACAGAATTGGTTTGGTTGATTGACAGCCACAGTTTTGACATTGACATTTTTTTTATTATTATTATTTTGATGCCGGTTGCTGGGACCCGCAGATAGAGAATACTCTATCTACGCTGGGACCCATTGATATAGGAGAAGCATGGAGACGCCCTATTCTACTATATAAAAATAATAGTTATACAAATATCTATCATATCGACACACAATGTCAAAAAGCGTTCTGTATCTTTTTAACTAATCAAGAGCCGCATTTGAAACGAGAGACATCTAAATGTTTGTCAAGTATTAAAGTCAACACTTTTGTGTGACGTCAATATTATGTCTATGCGTGACGGGCCGCCATGTTCAGTGCCGAGTTTTTTGAATGGTTTTGTGGTAGATGTGCTGTCAAACGGTTGATTGCTCAAAACATTTTTGTTGTTTTCCAGAGAAAAACGTCTAGAAACTAGGTGTTTTGGTGTCCATTAATAGAAAAATCATGCCCTCGTGTTGTAAAAACAGTTTGGTGCGAGAAAAACAAAAAGAACCCTACGAAAGGTGGCCATCTTTAGTGCCCGATTTGTGTAGGTATACACGTTGAGCTACGCTTGCCGCGGTTGGTCTGTGGATGGGTGACCATCTTTACATATCGAGACCCCTCCGTGCCTCGGAAAGCACGTTAAGCCGTTGGTCCCGGCTGCCATTCGTGGATCTTTGACAGTCGTTACGGGTAGTCAGAAGCCCGAAAGCCTGACAACCAGTCTTACCAAGGGGTATCGTATTACCCAGTAACTGGGTTGTGGAGGTCAGATAGGCAGTCGCTCCATGTAAAATACTGGTATTCAGCTGCATCCGGTTAGACTGGAAGCCGACCCCAACATAGTTGGGAAAAGGCTAGGCAGATGATGACACGCTAATTTTGTAGGTATGCCCAGTCCTTAGGTTTATTTAGTCATTGCTGGGATCTTTTAGCCAACAGTGAACGAAATTTTTCGGTCACTGTTAGCCAATCACAATAGAAACAGTAGTGATGTGCGTTTTTAGCTGAATCAATTTTAGTCGAATTTTGAAGTCAGGACTGGTGACAGTGAACTGTTTCCACTGACCTGTATTACATATTTTTTTACACTTGTTTAATAGAGGTCGGTGAATATTTCGTATTGAAAAACAAAACAGTTCCCATTTGGTATCAATGACTAAATAAACGTATGGACTGGGCATACTTACAAAATTAGCGTGTAACTATATACCTACAAAAATCGGGCACTTAAGATGGCCGCCTTTCGTAAGTTGTTTTTGTTTTTCTCGCACCACACTGTTTTTTTATACAACACGAGGGTATGATTTTTCTATTAATGGACACCAAAACACCTAGTTTCTAGACATTTTTCTCTCGAAAACAACAAAAATATTTTGAGAAATCAACCATTTGACAGTACATCTACCACAAAACCATTCATAAAACTCGGCACTCAACATGATGGCATGATAATGTCGTCTCACAAAAGTGTTGCCAAATTTAGTACTTGACAAACATTTAGACGTCTCTCTTTTCGTATGCAGCTCTTGATTAGTTAAAAAGAAACAGAACGCTTTTTGACATGTGTGTGTCGATATGATAGATATTTTGTATAACTATTATTTCTACAGTAGAATAGGCCATCTCCATGTTTCTCCACCTCAATGATTAAGGCCGCCTTCCGAATTGGCTAATATCGCTCACAGCACTCAAATCGTCTCACATGCGTTCCATATTGGATATCACGATTATGACAGGCGACAGCTGAGAGCTGTCAACAATTCGGAACACTCGTGAGCGCGCTCACAGTGCTTACTCGGTGTCAAAAAGATATTACAGCAGTATTTCTTCGTATAAACACCACACGTTTCTTCCTTTCCTTTGTTTAGGTGGCGACTGTCAGCCAGAAGCACAGTTTCGAAAATGCCACGTTATTAAAAAGGTATGATGAATCTCAAAACAAAACACACACTGACACATCCTCATCCTCACACACACACACACTGTCATTTTTGACAGCGCTCACGGTGATATTACTAAAAGGCATGGTCGGCGTTATCGCAAGATTGCGCATATCATGACGTCATCTATGACGATTGACGGGACATCGTTATCGCGCTCACGCCAATCGGTACGGGTTTAAGCACGCTCAAATCGATTACATCGATTATGCGTTCCCTTTGCGTTCCCATCTTTTATGCGTTGTCTTCGTTCCTTTTTGTTTAACTAGTACTAAAAGTACTACTTCATCTCAGTCTATCAAAAAGCACTCTGTGACCTCTAGCGACGACACCGCATAAAACATGTCTTCAGAAAACTTAAATTAATTAAAACGGAAAACCGAAATAAATTAAATACAGACACTTTAACGGCCAAGGAGGTATATGCAGTGAACGTATTTTCGTTCACTGGGTATGAAAAGAGCCTACACAAAATGAACATTTCTGGAAGCTGTATATTAGCTATAGGTAAGGTGTTTTTTTTTAAATAAAAATATGACTGAGGCTGCCATCAAGCAATTTTTTTCTATACAAACTGGTACATACATATTTATTTATGTACCGAGGCCAGCACATCAAGCTACCCCAATCTGTGAAATTTCTTTGATAGATTTTCAACTTTACTGCAAAGGAATAAGGTTCATATTCAATTGGGAAAATTTGACAGATTGGGGTAGCTTGATGTGCTGGCCTCTGTACTTTGTGAGCGATAATGATATAACATGATCTGCAAAAGTAATAATATAAGATGTGACGTTTGCCGCCTTCATGGTACTGACAAACTAACATAACTTACTACAAAAATTGATTAATAAATAGATTTTTTAAAATATATTTTTACGTTCCTTCTACGCTAATTTCGTTCCTTTTCAGACATCCAAGCGTTCTAAATCTTCAATCACTACTGGCAACACTGCTCTTTGCTGTCAACTGTCAATGTCACATAGTATAGATAGACACCTCAGACTAAGTATCCTCTACTTAGTCTAAGATAGACACAGAGTCAAGGAACTTTTTTGTTTTTGTAATTCTAAAAACCACTACGTTCGTTTTCTCATATCACATCTGACATTGGCAGAATTGTCGACATCGGCACCATTGCCATAAAGAAAAATAGAATAGAATAGAACTTTTATGGCAGAATTGTCGACATCGGCACCATTGCCATAAAGAAAAATAGAATAGTTCCATGCATAGAGTATTTTTCTTTTTGATAGATTGTAATAAACACAGAGTACTTTTCGATAGGTAATAAATAAACACACAGGTAATAAATTGTAAGACTTGTATTAGTTGTATTGACGAATGTATTTTGAATTACTTTGTAACTTGTGTACATAATTTGTTCGTTCTAGCTAGCGTTCAGCCACAGAGTACTTTTGTATAGTATCGTTCAGCTTTCCGCATAACCTGAAACAATTGTGCAATGTCGTCTATAGATTTTGACCCTTCAATAAAGCTGTGCCTGAAATTTTTACATTCAAGCGCTTCCGATTCTACTGAACAACTACGAATTACTTTAGACGATCATATTCGTCAAAGTGGGTTTGGAAGTGCTAAAACCCTTGGTAATGTTTTGCCGAAGAAGTACTTGGCTGAGGAAAAGTTGGAATCTCCTAGATCTAAGCACAAGACAGATAAATCATCAAGTAAGACCACCACTGTAGCGCTGCCTCAACAAAGTCCGCAGCAACTACAAATACCAGAGCGTGAAAATGATGATGGCTCTGTTATGGATGGGGACCTGTCTCTTGATCTGCTGGAAGAAGATTTGACTTGTGCTGTGTGCAGACAGATTTCAGTGCAAGCTGGCAACCGTTTAGTGGAATGTGATGCCTGCCGTGCATTGTATCATCAGGTAAAATATGTTTTTCTTTTTCTCTCTTCATTTCTCTCTTCGTTTGTAACTAAATAGATTCCACATTATGGAAATATTGGCATTCTAGGACATCTGTCCAAAATGCTAAGTCTTGCCTTCATGCAGTTTTTTTTTCATAAAAAAAACTGCATGAAGGCAAGAAATGAGATAGAGGTCTAAAGCTGGCCAAAGGTCATCCTTTGGCCAGCTTTAGACCTCTATCTCATTTTAGATAATTAATATGATTTTCTGCATACTGAAAGAATGAACAACAGGACAAGTAAACACTATGGCACTATGATCCATTTCTTTTCTTCATGTGTAACCTGACCCATACAGCAAATGTGCCATAGGCAAGAGTACATACATACTCATGCTATGTTATCCTCAAGGTTACCTTTTTATTAACTTGTTTAAAATTATTTTCAGGATTGCCATAAACCTGTTATCAGTGACAATGACATAACTCCTGGATGGCAGTGTGCCTCTTGTTTGGCATCACAAGGTATTACTGGTAATTACATCAAGACTTCGGCTGCTCCCAAGTCACCATCCAATATATCTGGATCCACAACACCGGTGAAGATATCCTCAAGCAGTTCATCATCATCATCACCCTCAAAAGTGGTGACACCGAGCATCAATATTATTTCTGCTGATAAGAGGCTGCAAATAATGAAGAAGAAAGCAGCAAAACAGCATGAAAAGAAGAAGAGCTCCAAATGACAGTGACTCTTTGTTTCATTAACATTATAAAATGAAACAAAAATAATGGCATTTGTAAAATAATAAGTTTTGGACTAGCATGTTTTATACTTAAACATCTTTATCATGTTTAGAAAAGGACTCATCATAACAGACTGCCAAAGAGTGTGTAAGTGTTCAGAAAAAAAAAGCTTCTATTGTGCTGTTAGCAAGTATTTTCCACAATATGCATTTCACAGTTGATAAGTGTAAATGTTTAAGATACTATAATATAGATAAAAAGTACTTAGTACCTACACTCTTAAATTATAAATAAATAAATTTAAAAATAAAAAATAAAATGTTTTATTGATTAGATACCTCCCTGAAATAACACTAGCAACAGATTCTAAATAGGTACTGCGCAACTACTCGCCTTATGTTCAGAGGCGCCATATAGTTTGCACTGGGCTGTTCAGCCTGTACACAACCGTAAAAAAAAGTAATAAAAAAAACTAAACACCCAACTGCAACTTTAAACTAAAACTAACTGTAAAGCTAAAAACAATCCTAGTAGTTTGAACCCACAACCTCGTGAATGAGCCGCGAGGCTTTAATCACTGGGACAACAACATATTGAAAAATAAGTTTGTATTTTTGAAAGGAACTGAAAATATTAACTTATTTCTGCAGGATCAACTAAAAGTATCCTATACCTGTCTAACAAATTACGTGCAACGTATCTTCTTCAAAACAATTTTCGTTGAAAGTGTTTTATTAAAAGTTCTACCCTCAGACCAAATGACAGAGCGCTGAGAACGATACACCTCCACTCTGTGCATACACGCTCACACGCACATTTACAACCATTTACAATCAAACTACACCTCACTAAATGCGCACAAGTTTACGAAACCGGCTTCACTTTACTGTTGACAGCCCTCTGTCTTTGTTTTTTATTTGGTCTCAGGCTCAGACCAAATAAAAAACCAAGACAGAGCGCTAAGAACGATGCAGTGAGGCATGCCAAAATTACGTCTCCGCTCTGTGCATACACGCCCACACGCACACATTTACAACTATTTACAATCAAACTACGTCTCACTAAGTGCACACATATTTACGAAACCGGCCTCACTTTACTGTTGACAGCCCTCTGTCTTTGTTTTTTATTTGGTCTCAGGCTCAGACCAAATAAAAAACCAAGACAGAGCGCTAAGAACGATGCAGTGAGGCATGCCAAAATTACGTCTCCGCTCTGTGCATACACGCCCACACGCACACATTTACAACTATTTACAATCAAACTACGTCTCACTAAGTGCACACATATTTACGAAACCGGCCTCACTTTACTGTTGATAGCCCTCTGTCTTGGTTTTTTATTTGGTCTGAGGTATCAGGTTCTCCGCGGGAGACGCCCCGGGCGTCGGGAGCCGCGTGACGACTCCCGGCCACCGTAGGCGCGGGCCTGCGGACGGCGAGTGATGGGTAGCTCGCCGTCCGATCAGGACCAGGCCCGTGCTGGACGGCGCGTATGTGTTCCACGCGCGCCTCAAAGAGATGTCAGCATCAAAGGAGGGGCCCGTTAGGGCCGAAGCCTGCCGGGGCAGCGGGATCGTCCGAAAGGGTTACCGCTAACGTAAGGTCTTCGGCCTAAAGTTGAATTGACTAGAAGACTTACCAACTGAAATGTTAGGTACTTAACAGCTAGGGCACGCCACGATAGCGGCGGTAAGGCCCCTCTTTGAGGAGTGGCTAGAGAGGCGTCACGGCGTCCTCACCTACCGCCTGACGCAGGTCCTCACCGGACACGGATGTTTCGGGAGGTTCCTGCACATCATCAGGCGGGAGGAAACGCCCGGGTGTCACCACTGCGAGGATCGCCCAGAGGACACGGTGGAGCATACGGTGGAGGCCTGCCCCGCTTGGGCGTTGCACCGCCGTGTCCTCGTAGAGGCGATCGGCAGCAGCGGCGACCTCTCGCGCCCGGCCCTGGTTCAAACCATGGTCCGGAGCGAGAGGGAGTGGGAGGCAGTCACCTCCTTCTGCGAAGCAGTCATGCTAGCGAAGGAGGTGGCGAGATGGGCGAGGGAGAGAGCCGAGAGGGCCGCCCGTCCCAGCCGCCACGGTAGACGCCCCGGGCGTCGGGAGCCGCGTGACGACTCCCGGCCACCGTAGGCGCGGGCCTGCGGACGGCGAGTAATGGGTAGCTCGCCGTCCGATCAGGACCAGGCCCGTGCCGGACGGCGCGTATGTGTTCCACGCGCGCCTCAAAGAGATGTCAGCATCAAAGGAGGGGCCCGTTAGGGCCGAAGCCTGCCGGGGCAGCGGGATTGTCCGAAAGGGTTACCGCTGCCCCGGAACATAAAGGGCTAAGCACGGATGGGTTTTAGTCAGTAAGAGAGCGGGAGGAGTCATTGGATGATTTCCCATCCTAAAAAAAAAAAAAAAGGTACTTAACAGCTGAAATGTTAGGTACTTACTAGTTTACCTACTTTTCTATAAGTACTTACTTAAACATAAATCCACATCACAATATAATATTATCTACCAATAAATAGTCTATATGTACTTCAAAGAATCTACCTACATAGCTATAACTGGTAGGTAACATAGCACTCCTTTTTAGGGTTCCGTACCCAAAGGTTAAAAACGGGACCCTATTACTAAGACCACTGTCCGTCCGTCTGTCACCAGGCTGAATCTCATGAACCGTCATAGCTAGACATTTGAATTTTTTACAGAATGTGTAGGTATTTCTGTTGCCGTTATTTTATATTATGTAGTGTTAAATAATGTAGGTATGCAACTCGCAGTTGGTCGGTTTTTCATGTAACGCTGAACAAAAACTGAAAGTTCGCACACTATAACATATATTTATACTGTTGCTTGTTTAAATGAAACACAATCATAAAGGATCAGCTTCGAATGTTTTTCTAAGTTTGTAACCAATCCTAACTGGAGCACGTTCTCATTGGTCGATCTGTGCAGGAGGGCGGATCGGGAACAGCGGGATGTTGCCACGGCGATACACAGGGAATCAGTAACTTAACATTTGTTCCTAAGATGATGGAGTTTATGTTCCCGTGTGCCTCATCTCGGATACAGACAGTTGCTACTCCTCCCAATTTCACATTCATCTATCATCCCGAACGTCTAGTTTTCATATCGATATTAGTTTCAGGGCGGAGTGTATTATGGGCGGGCGGCTTTACTCTGCGAATTGTGTTCAGTTAATTTTGTGAAACAGTGCTTAATGTTCCCTTGGTTTTGAGGAACCAAGATAATAATACACTTGGATACGTAAATATTGCCTTTACTCCATATTGGTTTAATTCGATACATTTTTTTCCATCGCGAAGTAAGTAGTATCAACTGAAAAAATTTTGTGCTACAACTGTTGGAGTATCTATTTATAAAAATATTGTTACCTCCTTTGCAGTTACGTTTCGACGTCATACGAGAAATTATTTTGATAGACACAATTATTGAGTGATTCTGATGATGAATAGTGGGCGTGCCCGGGTCCCAAAGTGTGCACGGTGTCGAAACCATGGCCTGATTTCAAGTCTCCGAGGGCACAAGAAAGCTTGTGCCTACCGACTCTGCCAGTGCCCTAAGTGTGGCCTGATCAAGGAGAGGCAACGGATTATGGCCGCTCAGGTATGTATAAAGGTACCTATACACAGATTATAAACTTATTAAACCTATAAGTATTCCTTACGCCCTGTATGATTGGTGCTTTCTTTGTTCATTAAATAATTATGTGAAAAGTTGCATTTTTCATAACGCTGTAAAAATGTTTCGTGCTTTTGCAGTAGGTACCTACCTACTTACCTAATCCAGAAAATCTCTATTGTAGAATACCTACCTAAATGCTAAGTAAGTACCTACGTTTACTGAAACACCCCTGACTTGAGCTAGCCACAGGCATGTTATAAGTAGAATAATTAGGTACTGTACCCAGTGTTCCAAAAATCTGGGCTAACATATTAGCATTCTATTTTTAATTTCTTCTGACCCAACTTGCGGGCTGGTTAAATAAAGTGCCACCGGTATAAAAACCGCATAACTACCTAGTTAGGAATGGAATATAGGTACCTAATTATAGATATGTATACCAACAAACTAAAAGCTAACACAAAAATAAAAATCAAGAATAGGTCAGAATTATAGTGCATTTTAGATATTTAACCGACTTCAAAAAAATGGAGGAGGTTCTCAGGTCGTCGGATTGTTTTTTTAATGTAGGTCTGTTCTCCGATTACTAAGACGGCTGGACCGATTTGGAATATTCTTTTTTTGTTTGAATGGGTATATTTCCCAGGTGGTCCCATTGTCATCAGATCAGGTTCTGATGATAAAATCCTGAACAAATCGAGGGAAATCTTTAAATATTATAGGCACACCGCGATTCGGGTATTTTGTGGGTGTCCAAGCAAGCAGTGAATTGGTGTGGGGTACACCATAAATAAAAACTACTTACGAAAAAGTGAAAAATAAAAAGTGATTTGCAAGTAGGTACCTACCTCTATACCTACCTACCTATCCTAAATAGGGTTTCTAAATAAGTAGGTATTAGTACCTACTTGGATTTATTTGAATTTCCACTGAAGGAAGTGCAGTGGAACAACCACATTTGTTTGCAATATGATTACTATTACAAAAATGCCGTGTAGGTATCACCCTCCAGATTCAGAGGAAATGTGATTTTACAGTAAACCATGCCACATTAACCAACTAGGTACAAAATGTAAAATGATTGATGAGAAGAATAATAGAATACGCAAAGCTTTAATTGTCTATAAATATATAATCCCAAAACTATGAAGCTTTTAGTCTATTAATAGTACCTACTCGCAACCGGCGTGCATGTATGACCTGTATGAACGTAAACGACGCAAAAGTTGGCGTTCTGTAATATCTGCCTACCGCCATGGGAAGAAGCCGTGAGTTTATGTGTATAAAAACCATATGTACCATATGTATGTATAAAAAACCACAAATATAGATAGACCTAGATAACGCAAGTACCACGATCTGTATGTAAACCAAGCATTGAAGCGTGCCATTTTTAACCGACTTCCAAAAAGGAGGAGGTTATATGTTCGACTTTAGGTATGTTTTTTTTTATGTAGGTATGTTCACCGATTTCTCCGCCTATTGTGGACCAATTTCAAAATTATTATTTTTTGTTTGAAAGGGTAGGTATGCTCTCGAGGTGGTCCCATTGTCATCAAGATGGAATCTGATGAGAGGATCCCATCGAAATCGAGCGAAACCCTCATATTTTATAGGCTAACCTATAGCGATTTGGGTATTTTTTAAAGTAACTTGAGATTTGCTTTCGGAAATCATCATTTCTTAAAGTAGAGCAGATGATGAAGACCACAAATGGTCATCGGAACTATTCAATGATAAATATTTCACGGGTTGCGATTCGATTACTTTAATATGGTTGCTAAGCAAGTTATGCTCGTCACAATGCATATTGTGAGTGGTTTTTGCGGAGTTCTCCTGGTTCTTACCAGGAGAATTCCTCAACAATTAACGTCCCAGCATCGGGAAAAGCAATCTTTTCTTAAAGGTGATGAGCAGTTGACATTAGACTATTGTAACTTAGATAAAATTACAAACTTCCCACTAAAAAGTGAAAAATAAAATACTATTATACTATAAAAAACAACCGACAACCAAAAAAAAAAAAACACTACAAAGTGAAAAATAACTTTAATTTCGGAAATCGGTGTCGATAAACGAAAATACAGAACCAACGTCAACACCGACTTCCGAAATTAAAGTTATTTTTCACTTTGTAGTTTTTTTTGGAAGCCGGTTGTTTTTTCGTAAAAAAGTTTTTTTTTTTACTATCTACTATGACGTCACAAGCGCTATATGATGGGAAAATCAAATTAATTCAAAGACGCCGCCGCGTGCAACACCAGTCTCGCCCCACCTCCAGGGTCTAGCGCCAGCGCATACGCTCACCCAACCAGCAGTCTGCGCCAGCAGTTCTACAGGACTGAGCGCAAAAGTAGTGGCTTACGATTTTTGTAGGTACGTAAGCTGAGCACGCGAAGTAGTTGCTCTTGCGTTATTTAGATGTATCATAATATCTGTAGTATAAACCTTTTAGATATCTAATAATTGAATGTTTGACTATTTCCTTTACGTTAGGTATATTCTTGTGCTAAGATGGCTAGACTCTGGATTCAATATAAGAAACTATCTTATGGATTCCGATTACAATGTAGTCTACATTTACACTGGAAATAATGCAAAAGGTCTGTCACGCACAGAGGGTTACAGAGCATAGAGCGGGCAAACTTTCCTACTGGACCTAGTGTAGCTACCGTGGTGCGTTCTGTAAAGTTCAGTTCAGCGGCCAAAATAAACCATAGGTTCTCAACGTGGGTGATAACGCCCTCTTTCGTTTGAGAGTTTCAGAGGGGCAGTAGAAGACCTAGAGAAAATTATACATCCTATCTTACGATTATTGTACTAGCTGTTTCAGATTCAAAAAAATATATATATGCAATAAATGTAATTATACCTTATTTTACGGTGGGCAAAATAAGGTTCAGAACCTATGGTTCAAGTTCAAACCTATAGCTGAATTAGCGACATACCTACCTACATTCTACACTATGTGCCTATCTATTAAGTACACGTGAATAGTTTCCCTCATTTACAGTTTGAAGTGGTGTAAAAGTTGGCAGTGGGTACAAAGTTTCAATGCTTCACGGTGTATTGCTTAATAGGTGGGTACAAAGTTTCAATGCTTCACGGTGTATTGCTTAATAGAGACAACACTTTTGATTGTAAGTAATAAGATAATGCAATACTTGCAATATTCATGCTTCTAAGTAGGGGAAGGGAGCCCAAATCGGGTACCCCGCCTAAAGCGGGTAAGTCCCTGTGTATGTTCTTATCAAGCGTTAGTGTGAATGTGTGAGTGCAGCACAAATGGCTGATAGGCGACCAATCAACGGCAGTCGGCTCGCTTCTGCAGGGCACCTATGTTCAAGGCAAGACGAAATTAAAGTTTTTTGCTATATTTTGAAAAAAAATCAGGTCAGATCAGGTCAGAATACTCGAAAATGGTACGCAATATGTCCTTAATTGTTTTATAATATGATAGTACAATAGAAGTACTGCTTTAGTTGATGAAAACTTTTATTGTTACATGTTTTGATTTAAAGGTTATGATACTTTGAGTTAAAAACGTGCTCTTGGGCAAAACGGGTAGGGGTAAAGCGGGTAGGTAACTGACAACAGTATTAAGCTGCTGTAGTGCGGCAGGCTCATTTGTACCCGCATTTATAATATTTGGGAGAAAAAGAATGGTGAGCAGATTACAAGATGGGGCTCCACCTGGAATGGCATTTACTTGCATGGATAACGGTTGGATTAACGGGTCAAAATTTTTGGAGTGGTTGCGGCGCGGCACTTTGTGGAAATGACGAGGCCAATACAAAATAAAAAGATTTTGTTGGTAATGGAGTCCAAGAGTCCCATAAATTAATTTGTTAGATGTATGGTAATATAGAGTCAACCAATCTCATTAATTTAGTCTTTAACCCGCTTTGCCCAAATGCTTTACCTGTTTTAGGCCCTCCTTACGGGCAAGACGGGTAATTTGAAGAACTCAGTTTTTTATTTTTTTATTAATTAGTTTTTGAAGAAAATGTTTAAGTTTATCGTTGATTTTATAGTCTGATAGACAACGAATTATAAGAGTACAAATTAATGTTCATTTTGTTGTTGTTTGTTTTTATTTAGAACCTTAGCTTACCCGCTTTGGGCTCCCTTCCCCTAGATATCTACCTTAGCCTGACCTTTACTTTTAAACCCCTTCGCGCAAACGTTTTTATTTTATCCACCATTTTGCATTCTCATCATTAACATCATTGAAATCATCGACGGATCCGCGCGACGTGATAGGTAGTATATTTAAATAGTATATACTTAGACCATTATAGGAACAATCGTCATTATTTGGGTTAAACCGGGCAGCATCGGGTGCTGCTTGTGTTGACAGCTCGTCTAGCTGACCATTGGTTTTGGTATTGTTATTAGTAATTAACCGTTTATTTATTTTACTTCGAAGGTCCTAGTTTCTCATTTGTGACTTCAAGTTATAGCTATATGAACATAATCCAGCATTGCATATGTAAGCAGGCACGCCCTTTTGCCTGGAGGCACAGATAATAATATAGCTGGAGGCTTTCTTTTTCTGGATTTACTGTTTACGTTTTTATTATTTATTTCTGCTTGAGTATTGTTTTCAGTGTTTTTGTTGGTATATTGGCGTGTGCTAGCTGACATATGGCAAATAATTTAATGTTGTGTATTTCGGAATGTTAATTACTTACTATTTATTGTATAGAATCAAGTTCTTCTAACTGAACAGACAGCTGTGCTGCTGGGGAGTACTTACAAAAAGTTTTGATTCTCAGTCTAATTTGAACAAATGATTTTGAATTTTGATTCATTATGGAAACGTAAACCTAATTTATTTTGCCTTCGTGGCTTCGAGCTTTGGAAGCTCGAGAATCGGTCCCGGTCGATAGTAATTGTTAGTAGGGCCTATGCTAGACTCCTAGCCCATAAGCTAAAAAGATTCAACTACCAGTAAGTTTAAGATGTTAGGGGAAGGAAAGGTAAGACGGACCCACAGGTACAAGTGTCCCCCTTAATAATATTAAAAGGAATGACACCATCATTGAATGAGTTGTATCATGAGGAAGCTCTTCATGCTCCCTCTGTTGGTCAGCGTTACCCATCATTCGCCATCATCGCCCAGAATGCTGATAACACCTTACACTTGTAGAAGGTAGCATCAAAGTCCCAACCAATGTAAAGAAAAAGCCAAACAGGTAGATAATGAAACAAAAAAGATTCTGGTGTTAATAACAAACAAAATATTAATCGATCCAAAGCAACAAGGAAATTCCCCACTAGTACCTTATTTAGTACAGAAATAACACGCAATTTAGAGGAGTTAATGTGTTTTAATGTAGTGAAATCGAGACCAGCTAATGCAGCGTCTCGGTTTATTTAAACAAGTGGCACGTGTTTACTGTAGACGCCGGATGAACCATCGATCGGTTTACACAGTAATGCATCGCTGTCGATGTCCCACCACTTGCATCTCAAATCTGGGATAAGCGCGTTTCGATTAATCATACTCGAATGCTGCAGCTGCAATGTTGTGTTACATTCGCATTAATGAACTTTATGTATGGCTTGTCTTAGTCCGGATGGTACCATAGGTACAGAGGCCAGCACATCAAGCTACCCCAATCTGTCAAATTTCTTTGATAGATTTTCAACTTTACCACAAAGGTGTAAGGTTCATATTCAATTGGGAAAATTTGACAGATTGGGGTAGGTTGATGTGCTGGCCTCTGTACCTACTAAATCCACAAGGCAGAAAATGAAAATGCCATTCAAATCCCATGATTTGATTGGCATTTTCTGCCAGAAAATTCGACAGGAATTTATCTGGAGGTGGTGAAATCTAGTATCTATTGTCTTCTGAACATTTTGTTACGGCTCATATAAATTCCAGTCAGCGTTTTATTTGATTTGCTAGAGATTGAGTTCTGTTTACGTTAGCAATGAAGCCGAGATCGGCCCCGGGCTTGTGGCGCCGCCGTGCTCGCCGTTCGTCCGGCGGGTCCCTAGGGTGGTCGCACACAACAAATATAAACACCAAGTGTTTGTCATTGATTTTCCGCTAAATTAATTTGACGGTATTACATTTCCTGGCGAGGTTACTGTGATATAATAATGGTAACCTATTTATCATTCCTCCCTTCAACTTCTATTATTGTATTTGTTTTATTCCGTCAGTTATATTAGCAGGCACCTACCCAGGTGTTTAATAATATTATATAATAACACACATACATCGGTACATAATGCCCATTAATTAGGTTAAAAGGAAAAACACTAGATAGGAAGCTAAAATTTTAATTAAGATGACGAAGTGTCCGAAACCATTGCTTTGTCATCATTCCTCTATTTTGTTACCAGGTGGCATTAAAACGCCAGCAAGCCGCAGAAGATAAGATAGCCTTACACTTGGCTTCCGTAGAAAGCGGGACGGCATTAGACACTCTTCCTCCAGGCAGGATATATGGAATGCGAGTCACCGGCCCTTGCCCAAGTCCTGGACCGGAGCCGGATTCTGTCGCTGATGACCATACTGTAAGGAATTAACCACAAATTGTACCTATTTAGAAACAAGTAAAGTGGTGGTGGTGTGGTGTGTGAAGTTTTCGTTCCTTTCAAGTTACCTAGCTATATCTTAGGAGTTATTCAAGCCTTTTTAAAGTCTACCTGTTTATCTTTTGTGCATTGTCTGTACCAATATTTCTGTCCAACAGCCAATCCACATCGACAGCGAGACGAGTGATTCTATGCCCGACTGCTGCACCGTTTCACCCGATTCTGCTGGAAACTCGTCAGCGTCTGCTTCATTACGGTGAGTTTCAGGTACTTCGAATGGTGATTGTTGTTATAATTTTAACTTCCCTTTATGATATTAAACTTTGCAATATATGTATATAACAAAAGCGATAATATGTTTTGGTCAAGTCGGATTGGTTTAGTATCTTCCTTTGCTTTATCAAAACCAGTTGGCATAACGAAAAAGAAAATAACAATAGGTAGATTTGCAATAAGAACATTTTCTGTGTCTTCAACCTCGGAAAGCACGTTAGGCCGTTATTCGTGGATCTTTGGCAGTCGTTACGAGTCGTCAGAATTCCGAAAGTCTGACAACCAGTCTTACCAAGGGGTATTACGGTTACACTAGCCAATACCCCAACATAGTTGGGAAAAGGCTAGGCAGATGATGATTCAACCAGTAATCCCGATCTAACATTTCAGAGTGGGCGAAGAAGGTTCAGAAAGCGAGAATTCGGTGAGCACGGCTGGTCTGGAGATGCTGCGCAAGTTGTTCCCGGGGAAGAAGCGCTCCGTGCTCGAGTTGGTGCTGAGGCGCTGCAACCACGACCTGCTGCGAGCTGTTGAACACTTCAATGCCACACGTGTACGTAGATAATGTGTACATTGACTGACACATTTTCGTCACTATGGTTTTCTATTATAAATGTAGATAGTTGATGTTGTCTTCCAGTTCAACCCTGTGAATAACAATCAATATTTTACTCCTTTACTGATTTTGAGGGAAAATTATAAAGTTGAAGTATACGTTGAATTGTATGATGTCCCGGCGATTGCATTAAATTTGTAGGCATTATTTACAATGGGCGAACGTTTACAGGATCAACGAGACAAAATACCAGGACTCAGCTCGAGCAGTGGTTACGAAGCCTCCGTGTCCAGTTCTGAAGAAATAGAGTCAAGGTGGTCAGCATTTCGTCCGGTAGGACCGCGAGCTCCAATGTTGCCGGCGTTGGTCATGGGAAGGGTGTGTGGCTCAGATTGGCTCATACCGATGCCAGCACTGCCCACGCTATCAGGCCCACTACTTCTACCACTGCAGCATCCACACGCACCACCACCGTCGTGCAATCCTTGCTCCCCCGACTGTAGGCAGTGCAATCATCATTAATATCACACCATCAATGTTTGTATCTGTAGCGTAGCCTAATATTTCTTATTTTATCGAATGTGCTACCAAAACAATATTTAATGCCAAAGAGTTTATTTGTATTTAAGCTTTATATTAACTACTTTTGTTTAAAGGGCTGTTGTTATTATTAAATTGTATGGTTAAAATATTTTTGTTTTTCTAGTGCCCCTTAATTTCCTAGAGGTACAGACGCCAGCACATCAAGCTATCCGAAACTGACAAATTTTTCCAATCAATTTTGAACCTTATGCTTTAGCGATAAATTTGAAAATCTAAATTAAAGAAATTTGACAGATTGTAGTAGCTTGATGTGCTGGCGTCTGTAAAATGGGGGAAGAGTTAGTTGTAGTAAATAAAAAAACAGACAATATATCCCGAGTGCTATACAAGCGGTTGTAACTTCGTAAGTGAGTAAATCAAACAACGCGGGTGGCACTGGGATCCCTCTAGCCGGCGGAAATTTTTGCTGTCAGTAACAAATGCGTGACAATCTTACAAATAAAGATTGAGGAGACCACAAAATAATTGGTATATATTGTAGTGCAACACTAAATAAATGAGTGGGATGGGAAAGATAATGTATCGTGCCTAAAAACTAATGAAACGTTGAATAGACCCGTCCTATACCTTTCTATATTATGTAGTACCTACCTATCATTTAACATTGGAAGAAAGTTTTCTATACTCCTGAAAATCCTACTACCCTACTTCCTACTATATCTTCTTAATATATATAAATTACGTGTCACGATGTTTGTCCGCGATGGACTCCTAAACTACTTAACCGATTTTAATCAAATTTGTACACCGTGTGCAGTTTGATCCAACTTGAAAGATAGGATAGAAAAAAAAAATATGACAAAAACGTTAGCCACAGCAACGCGTGGCCGGGTCAGCTAGTCTTAATATATATAAATTACGTGTCACGATGTTTATCCGCGATGGACTCCTTAACTACATAACCGATTTTAATCAAATTTGTACACCGTGTGTAGTTTGATCCAACTTGAAAGATAGGATAGAAAAAAAAAATTACAAAAACGTTAGCCACAGCAACGCGTGGTCGGGTCAGCTAGAATACTATAAATCCTAATTCCTACTAATTAATATTACAAACGCGAATGTTTAGGGACTTATGATTTTTGGAGTCATCATCATCCATAGCCCGACCCACTGCTGAGCGTAGGCCTCTCTTTTCATGTGTCAGCCTTATCCAGGTTCTACCCGCGATGGCACTCCATCTGCCATCACTGCGCACTCCATTTGAGTTCCATAGCTCTTTTTCAGATATCAAAACTTTCGTACGTCTTTGGATCTCGACGATTGGAACTCGGTCAATAAGCCTTATACCAAGCATGGAACGCTTGGCTCTCTGTGCAATTCTCACCCTGTAGGTACACAGCCACCTGCGTGAGCGTCCACGTCTTATTAGCACCGTACGTCATGGTGGG
The DNA here is from genome assembly GCA_963669345.1 of Gortyna flavago. Taxonomy (NCBI): domain Eukaryota; kingdom Metazoa; phylum Arthropoda; class Insecta; order Lepidoptera; family Noctuidae; genus Gortyna; species Gortyna flavago. Next base: position 8,958,570 of record OY770131.1, read on the forward strand.
CAGGACAGATCAGATCAGAAGGCCAATTCTCGTAATTTAAAACGTTCGAAATCTAGTCGCAGTATAATCTCGGCGACAAACAAATGTCAAAAACTTGTCAAAATGTAGAGAAAATAGAAGTATTTTTGGTAGATTGAGACTGAGATCAGACTATGACCTCAAAATCGCTCGTTCTTAAAATTATCAGATTCGTCGTAATCGATGAAGCCATGCACAGGGGTCGGTTATACTCTTGGCACTTCTCCATCAGTTGCTTTACCATGTGGATATGGTCAATGGTCGAATATCCGCTGCGGAAGCCAGCTTGCTCGATGGGCTGGGCTTCATCAGGCTCACGGGCACGTCGATTGTGAGGAAATAGCTTGTATAGCTGAGAGAGGAGGCTAATGGGACGGTAGTTGGTTAATTTTGAAATGTCACCTTTTTTTGTGAATGATGATGACTATGGCGTTCTTCCATTACTCTGGTGTACAGACATCATACATAACAAACCCTATAAAAAAATCCACGCGGTCCTATTGAATTGGTCCGCCACTTGCTTGCAGTAGTACGACAGTGATTCCATATTCACCAGGAAACTTTTCTGTCTTCATGTAGGGCTTTTATGACCTCACATGATAAAATAGGTGGTAAGATTTCTGAGTATCTATCCTTAAGTCGAGACCACGTTGGCGCATGGCGGCTAGGACAAATTGGATGTAGAAGGCTGAGAGCCGGGTGTTCAGGTGCCACTTGGGAAAATCTTATGTGCAGCAGTGGAATGCAGTTGAATGATTGATGGAAGACTTAATTTCGATGATATATGACTTCCACTTCCTTTGTGAATTAAAAGACACGATGTTCCTTCAAAGTGAACTCGTTTCTGTAATAAGCAGTAACATTTTTACTGATTGTATTCCAAAGGTCAAGACGAGGTAAACGTCAGCTATTAACATACAATGACTTCATTGCTCCACACTCCACAGCAAAAAAAGAGCAACCAAGCAGTTACAAAAAAAAAAGTAAAGGAGTATTTTGTTACCAAAATGTTTGTGTACGTTGTATTACTCTTTATATTTTTAAACGTAGTCTGTGATATTAATTACCTAACGAGAACGCTCATCTCTGTTCTCACTGGTCGGTTGTATCAACGAAAATATTCTTTGGACGAAACTACAACGATATACGGTGAGTTGAAGAACGTTACTAATTATTATGTATAAAGTCTGTAATTAAATAGATTTGTTAAAGGAATTTATAAACATGTACTATGCTGTACGATGTACTGCTAAGTTCTTGGCCTGGTACAATAATAATACAGACTTAGAGCAACGCGGCCTACCGGTACTACCGGTTGGTAGGCCGCGTTGCTCTAAGAATACAGATTATCATCGACACACTAAGCTGATAATTTTGGTCGTTGTGGACATGCTTGGGGAAGGTTAGAGATCCAGGGTGAGGCCAGTAGTGGACGTCTTTTGTCTGATATGATAATGATGATGAGTGGGTAATTTTATATGATAAGAATAGATGTAATGCATTCTTCCCAGATCAACAGACTGGTGACAATAACACACATGACACAATGTAAAATTAATCTCTTTTAATTTAATTTCTCAGGTATTTGTACGTTTCATGACTGCGATATAAGCTTCAGACATATTAGAATAGCCAGGCTACTTCGGGATCTAGATTTCGCGAGATATCATTTTTATGAGAGAACCGGTATCTACAGCAGAAGTGGAGAGCTTGGTATTAAATCTTTACAAGGGTGCACTCTCACAATAACTAACGTTCCGGTGCCTTTGTTTGGGGTTTATAAAATTAATACCAAGGTAAATATATACGTAGGTATACAGCAAGTTCCTTTCCACTGAATAATGTGAAGGAACTGAAGGATACCTATAAATCGTTTAAATATATATTTTTTAAGCCAAAAGTCATTAAACTTGACTCAAGACACTGTAAAACAAATGACAGTTAATTTTGTTTTCAGATTGTTTACTGGGATGATCGTTCCCTATTTTTGGAACATGAAGTAATTACTATACATGACGGTAAAGTTCGGTCTATACTATTATCCCGGCAGCACGCCATAGGCCGAAATGGAGACTCGACAGAAGCCCTACTATCAGGGCTACCTGGATCGCAAGTTCAGCTTACTTGTCCCGAGTACATCGAACACTGGTTACGAAGCATGGAAATAAGTAGTTTGAAGTTAAAGAAGGATGTAAAATTTATCAAATAAATAGGGTTTTTTCATTGATGCATTTGGTTTTGATTTAGATAAGACCAAGTATAGAGCCTTGTGGCGTGTATTGCCCATGGTCCACCCGAATAGTGGGAAATTATTTTTCCCGTGGTCCACCAGAATGTCCCGATCCTTGTGGTAAACCTGTTTTTTTTTTTTTTATTTGGTATATTCCTTTTGCATAGATATTTGATTGAAGTAATTGTAGCAGTTTATCGTCAATGATTAGGTATTTACTATAGCCTATAGGATTATTAAACTGGTTACACTGTTATAATATTAGAATGGAAATGAAGAATTAATAGTATTACAGCTGGCTGACAGTACAGTTAGCATATTTTTACAAGCTTTTATTTAGTCAATAATTTTATAATAGCGTAGCATCTCATATGACGTAGGTAAAGATAGGTATACACTAGGCGGTTTCAAACCTAGGTATTATTTGGAAAAAGATCTTTCCTTATCATACTAGTCTAACAAGAATTAGCATCAAAGTTCTTTGCTTCCATTTTATAAGTACACTTATTGTCACATTTTTCCATCACAGAGGGGCCCGTGGCTAAATATTAACAGCCGCACAGGTCGATCGGTCAGGTTAAGCTACGCTTGCCGCGGTTGGTCTGTGGATGGGTGACCATCTTTACATACCGAGACCCCTCCGTGCCTCGGAAAGCACGTTGGTCCCGGCTGTCATTCGTGGATCTTTGACAGTCGTTACGTGTAGTCAGAAGCCCGAAAGTCTGACAACCAGTCTTACCGTAGGGATATCGTATTACCCAGTAATTGGGTTGTGGAGGCAGTCACTCCGTGTAAAATACTGGTATTCAGCTGCATCCGGTTAGACTGGAAGCCGACCCCAACATAGTTGGGAAAAGGCTAGGCAGATGATGATGACTTATTGTCACATTTTTCCATAGTTTATTATTATGTATGAGTGGTTTTCTGGGACAGTAGCAGAATGGTAGGTCCACCAAATGCAGCCAGTTTTACTTCGCTGTTGCAATGGTCAGTGACTCGGAGATAACCACATTCGTTCTGAACTTGCATAGTCACTAAGTACCTATTTTACAAACGATGTTCAAGTTGCTCAACAACCATTCAGCATAAATTGAAGTGCTACGCTATCTCTCTTTAACATAACAACAAGCATTAAGTAAAACAAGGAAGGCGTTATTTTATTAAACAGGTGCATATATATTGCTGTCTTTGTCATACTAACGTTATGTTTGGCCAAGAATGTTTCTTTACGAATACTTAATACTTTAAAAATTATATTGAATTGAAGTCAGTGTAGTTTGAGCATTTAATGTGACCCTACAGACATTTTGGTTAGAAACAATATAAGTTGTTAGTTTTAATTCCCAATTACAAACGATGTATTGTATTATAGTGTCATTGATAGCTCTTGCTTACGTTTTCTGGGATGTGAATTACTTCCTAAGGATAGCTTTCACTATAGGAGTTGGCAGATTGTTCCAAAAGAAATGCGGTGTTAATGATACGACCACTATTTACGGTAAGTTTGTGTTTTTATTATGCGTATATTAATGAGTGTAATTACTACCTACGTGACTAAATTTTTATAATAATTTCATGTAGTTTAAAGGGTTTATGTACCCACGTGTACGTCTAAGTCTACAAGTTAAGATGAACATAATATAGCGAGAAATTTAATTTATTACACTCAGGGCTGATTTTTCAATCGTCAGATAATTCTTATTCGTGGAATAAAATTGACGTCTGACAGATTCAGTATGGAAGAACTGTCAAAAATTAAAAATTATTCTTCGGCTAAAATTATCTGTCGTTGGAAAAATCAGCCCTTAATGAATAAAATAAATATGATAATGTAATACTTAATAAAAAATCATTTCAAATATATTATGAGATCTCTGAATAGTGTTTAAGTAAATCCTAAGCCATGGAAATATACAGCAATGTTTCCACGCCAAACGTTGTCGTAGTTATCAAAACAAAAAATGAGAGTTCTATAAGCTCTTATACCTAAGTTAGGTATATGTAGACTATAAAATGGAGGAACTACGGGGTTTTCCAAATGAGCATCCATCAAAACACGATTTTCATATTTCTGTGTACCTACAATCATAATTAACGCATTGAAGTGGTTGTTGATGAACTACTACTATGAACTTCATCAAGTCAGTTTAGGTGTGATAACTTTTGTAGTAATAACTTTTTTCGAAATATTTGCTCGTCTTCGACGCCTATCTAAATAATCCAAACAAAGAACCTAAATTAGATACAAACGATAGGTAGGTACCTAGGTACAGTGGGGTTAGTTAAGTAGATACAACAATATTTGATCGTTTTTCATTTTTACTGTTTTCCATTTCAGGTTTCTGCACGACGCAAGATGTGGATATTTTCTTAAGGCATATGAACAATGCTCGTTATGTTAGAGAGTTGGATTTCGCTAGATTCCATTTCTATGACCGCACCGGTATCTACGAGAATATCAAGGCGGTCGATGGCCACGCTCTGCAGGGCGCTTCCAGCATTCGCTACAGGAGGACCATCCCCATATTTTCTGCCTATAAGGTCGAAACTAAGGTGAATTTCTTTGCCATTATGGTTCTTACTGTATAGTTAAGTAATTACATGTTAATTATATGAGGTATGACGCATCCTGCAAGCGTTGCCAATATCTTCCAAGTTAACTCACTGGGATGGGCATTATTGTGACGCATTTCGCGTACCTACTTATTATGTAGGTAATGACCCGTCGCATTATTATTATATTAGTACCTATGATAACTTCTTTACTTCTTTGCTACCTAAATCTTCAGTTTGAAGACAACGGAAATGATGCGCAATAAAACAAAATATACTGCGACGCTCATCTGGGGGTCTAAAAAGGCTACTTTGGCAGAATCATAAAACAATTCATATAACGCAATTCATATGTAAGACAGTTTTGTGTGGAGATTCATAAAATGCTATAGGTATGTCGCAGCCAACTGCAGGTTAAATTAGCGGTTCAAAATCAAAATTTAACCAGTTGCCTGCGACAGGTAGGTACACCTCTGAATAACCCTTCAGGGATATATAGGTTTGAACTGTCAAACAGATGAATTGCGTGATATGAATTGTTTTATGATTCTGCCAAAGTGGCCTTTTTAGGCCCCCTGGTTCTACTAATTTGTCAGTTTAGTTAGAATCAGAGTTTAGCATAGAAGTTTGTAAAGCTTCATATACGTAACTCAGTAGATATTTTCCTAATCTATGTTCCGATTATTACAGCTGGCCTACTGGGAAGACAAAACATTGTTCATTGAACAGAAGTTCATCACACTAAACGATGGATTCGTGCGTGCCGTAGTCATGTCGCGACAGAACCTAATTAATGTGGAAGCGGACAGACTGTTCCAAGGTATCCCTGGAGCTGATCAGAAGCCCGAGTGCCCTGAAGAAATCAAACATTGGCTGCAGGCCATCGAGATTTCTAGCGCTAAGCTTAGAAAGAAGGAATAATTTATACTTGTAATCTGTTACCTATCTAGAATGTTTGCAAAAATAAAGGTTGCGGTTACTTACTGACTCTTTTTACAAGTTTTTTTTTAATTTCACTAAACATTTTTCGATAACAGATGTTAAAAAAAACTCAAGCAAAATAACACACAGATGTATCGTATTACACATCAGTACAGCACTCTGGCGCTTGTCACCGCACCGGCTAATGTTACTGTTTATACAACCTGCACACTATGAACACGAATTTAGGGATTTGTGATATACAAACTACACTGCATTTGAGATCTTGACTGAAATTAAGCTTCAATATATTTTACCTACTGTCCACCCCGGTCGAGAGCTCATATTGAATTAGTTATTTTGTGGAAAAAGGTACAAACATTGTGTATGTCATGTTCAAGCCAATTTAAGCATTGCCCTGTCATAATAGCAGCGAACATGTTTTTGTGACGGGTTTTATAATCAACAATTGAGAAAGTTGTTTAAGTTAATATAATTAATTGGGTATCCTGAACGCTAGCTATATAATAAAATGGCTTAAAACTGTATACTTTTTCATTAGAGAACGTGACTCGGCTCTATTTTAAGTACTTACATTTTCTTGATACACAACAAGATTTTTAGTATAATCTTGTTAAAATTAATCATCATTCAATGAAAGGACTATCTAACATTGTTAAACAGCATAGGTACGTATTATGACGACTGCTATAGATGTTATCTGGATCTCTAGATTCAAGTGCGAATCTTTGTTTAGGTACTCAATTACCACTAACTTCTGAAACTAGAGAAACAAAACATGATGAGTACACAAATAGAAATTCTTATAAAATATGACAATGGATAAATTCGGACGTACAATAATTCAGAACCAGGGTGCTTACTCTCGAATTTAATTCCGATAGATCGGCATTGGAATTGTCAGTAAAACGTCTGGGATTGGCTGGACTCACTGAGTCTAGCCAATCCCTGACGTTTAACTCGACCAACTGACCAATATAATTATATTGTAGTCTTTGCAACTGACGTTTGACCAATGTCGATCTCTATCGGAATTATATTCGAGAGTAAGCACCCAGAAGTGGTGCTACGCCGTAGTAGATACCGTAGCATCGTAGTACTTTTTATTATGACGATTATACATTCAGATAATTCTTATATATTCTGAGCGAGTCTACCTACTAAGTATGTATTTAATTTAATTATAAAATTAAAATGTACATAGATATTATGTGCTTACTTAGGCACTTCTTGACTAAAATTACAAACGTAGAAAATATCCAGTGATGAAGTTGCGGTGTGAATGTGTGATTCTTACAGCTATGTGTAACCGCAGTCAGTGCGTGTGAAGTAGTCAGTTTTTTCGGGAGTTCCTTAATTAGCCGACGGCGCAAGGAAGCTCCCGACCACACACACTTTGTACAGCGATAGAACAGTCTTCATTCTGCATTCTTTTAATTTTGTAATTGTTAATTTGAAAATTAAGAAATACTATCATTCCAGATTTCTACGTCTCTACAATAAACTTTGAGGCAAAACTATAGTGAAAGTAAAAAACCAATAGGCCTTAAAATCTTGTTTTTGATAGTGTTGTTAGTGTTGTAGGTACGATGAATAGAGGAAAGAAAATTACCTTAAAATATCAGTCAATATTTTGATTCGTATAAGTTACGTTTGCCGACGTATCTGTTTAAATATTAAATAACTTTATCTAACATACACGGCGTTGTCTAACAGTAAACAAAACTGCAGTTCCGTTATTTGCTGTTCTTGGATATAGGTAGTTAGCTGTAGGTACCCCCGGTAGTACTTGCACATGTTAAGTAATCTAGGGGTTGATTTTTCTAACGCCAGATAATTTTATCGGACGTATCGGACGAATAATTTTGAATTGTTGACAGTTCTTCCATACAAAAACTGTTAGACGTCATTTTTATTTTATATATTTTATTCTACGAATAAAAACTACTTGTCGATTAAAAAAATTGCCCTTAGCTTAACTTAGTTTTATCGTTCTTTATTTAACTCTTGACCTCATCTACCTAATCTGTTGCAAGTTTTAGTAAAATATGTTTGTCAATTAGGGTGTTGTTCAAAACCATAAGCATCCATTAAAACTTTATTCTAAACTCTAAAATGTTTCAATAAGGTGCAAATTTATTTTTATTTGCAGTGAAATATAGTTAAATACATTATACAAGCTAACACATAAATAGATTGTTATCTGCAACTACAAGTTTATAAAAAAGGGGAACAGCATATTGGGCATCAAACATTTTTAGGGGATAAGATGTAAGTATCAAGACAGCTTACATGTTTTAAAATCAAAGGTGGCGCTAACCGCGTGTGTCTTGTCGCACAACAATAACAAAATATCCATTAGCTTTAGTGGTTTCTGTTCAGTGCAGCCGACATAACACAAAGTCATCTACATAATATATTATTTTGTTTAATCTTCTTCAAGCCATTTATCAACCTACGTTTTGCTCCACCTCTATGTTGACACTATAGGAGCTTTAAGTATAGGTATTATAATGAAACCTCTTTGTTACGACTCCAATTATCATATATTTTCCATGAAACCTTTATGATGGTTTATGATAGTTAATAAAACTGATGATGGTAAATAGCGATTGTATAACGAAATGCTCTTTCAGAATATTTAAGTGACCAGTAAACAGCTTTCAAGTGTTTGTTTAATGTTTGCGACTATTTTCTTTCAGAACTATGGGTTCTGCGTAAAAAATAAAAAATAAGTTTTAATCAGCCTTTGCGGTGTGTGTTTAAAGCTAGCATATAAAAATGTTCCCACTGCTGGGAATGGGTCGTAATCTACCAAACGGGCCCAGCGCGACTTGGTAGATGTCACATGTTTTTGAACTTTTGGTTCTAGGACATGCCGGTTTCCTGACGCTGTTTTCCTTCACCGTTTTGGGTGTAAGTAGCTAGGTATAGAGGTGTAATTGTAACCTAACTATTTAAAAATAGTAGTAAAAAAAAATGTAGTTGCCAGAGATAGAGAGAGCTAGCGGTGGAATTTAACCATTAGGTTATACCTCTAGGTTTTGTCTCTAGGAACTAATTTATACAATGTTTAAAAAACATGCTCCAAAAAAAACAGTGATAAATAGTTTAAATAAAATTCTGATGTCTGCACAGTTAGCTACAATAAAATGTCAATGTCATGTGGGTACCTATATAACATAGGAGTATCTACTTGAATGCAAAATGGACGCACAGCAAAAGCCGAGGGAAAATTTTGAAAATAAAACACTTTTATTATAACCGTAGTAACCGTATCAAGCAATATAATTAAAATATAATATTAATTTTGGCATTTTCATTTCGGCTCTACAGCAAAATCTATAATTTCACGGAATCGATTCCGTATTCCGCTCTATTATTCATGGAATCCTAAAACATTAAAGTGAGCTAGAATTATAAGCTCGAGTCGGATTAGCAATCCGTTTTTTCGTCATTCATACTTGGTCGGGGTCAAAGATGTTATTCCCGACATTGTCGACTTTATTGCCGTTAGAACTACTTATAAATACAATTATCAAACAGTACTTAGAGTCGGCATACTGCGTAACGTTTCTTTCGGATGCACCATTAACGTTCTCCTTGCCAACAAGTTTTATTTCTTTAATCCCAAATGAAGAAAATCTGGTGGGACAGATACTTAATGTATCTGAAAAGGGGTGTTCCGATTACATAATCCGTATGCAAGAACCGCAAAATTTTATGACGGCTTTTGAATCAGTTGTTCATAAAGCAAACGTAAGAAGAAGTGATAGGAAGATTATATTCTTGCCATTCGATGAGGAATACAACAAAGATTATGATATGGACCTGCCTTCATTGGTGTTTTCGATAAAAGGAAGCATTTTTGTTCCAAACATGTTGATGATTGAAAATGTTGCAAGTAATAATTCAGGCTGCAAAACATTCGATTTGATTACACATCAGTTTGTTGGTCCAGATGAAGAAACTCATCTGCCTAAATACTTGGATCGTTGGAATTCTTGTTCACAAGAGTTTGAAAACCAAGCAAATCTATTTCCTCACGATATGACTAATTTATACGGGAAAACGGTAAAGGTGGCTTGTTTTACTTACAAACCTTACGTGTTGTTGGATTTAGACACTGCTATTGAACCTTCAGGCAGAGATGGTGTGGAGATAAGGATAGTCGATGAACTTTGCAGGTAAGATACCAAGCTAAAGAAAGTGGATCTATCTTCTTGTTAATAAAAGTTTTTAAATTTTAAATACAGATGGATAAACTGCACCGTTGAAATCGTTAGAGAAGATGTTGACCAGTGGGGAGAAATCTATCCAAACGAAACGGGTGGCATTGGAGTTATTGGAAGTGTCGTGGAGGATCGGTCAGACATGGGAATATGTGAGTGTAAAGTACTTAATAAAGTACTTAAAATAGAGGAAATATGTCTTATATAACAAATTGATTTTCAGCTGCCCTTTATTCTTGGTATGAAGAATGGCGTGTGTTGGATTTTTCGGCAGCTGGTGTAAGGACTGCTATTACTTGCATCGCTCCAGCACCTAGGTGAGATTGACATCATACCTAAAGAAGGATCACGCACGGTTTATATAAAATTAACCCACGTCCTACAGCAAAGAGAATTATCTAAAAAAAAAAAGATAAAGATGAGTACAAAAATATGGCATACTTCCGAAAGCGATCCTTACGGTCTAACATTTATAAAAAAAATGCTATGCAAATTTATTCAGGGTCAGGAATATAATAGGTATATAGCTACAATATTGAGAAATACTAGATAATCTTGACTTTTCGGTTCGGAAGTATGCCATCTTTTATTTTATACTCATTTTTATAATTTTATTGAGATACTTTTCGTTGCTGTAAGACGTGGGTTCATTTTGATCCATTTTCTTTGTTCAATTCAACACTTAGTGAACTAGTTAGTTCTGATGCTTTTTTTCCGATTGGTTTCCAGGTTATTATCAAGTTTGGAGATGCCTTTGATGCCCTTCACTTGGTATATGTGGCTTGCGGTAGCCTTCACTTATTTCTATGCATCAATTGGAATGATAACTGTGCTAGGATATGCCACCACCTCATACCCTTTTCTTAACTCCTTTGGAATGATGCTCGGACAAGTAAGTAACATGTTAGGTTACGACATGAATATAGCGACTACATGCTGGATGAAGTAGTGAGATTTTGCTTAGGTGGGCTTAGGCTTTTTTGCCAATTTGAAAATCAATCGATGCCTACCTCTACAGGCGTACCTACCTACTAAGTAATTATTTCATTCTGAAATGTTTATAGTTACGCAAATACAAACAGCAGACTGCGAGGTATAAATATAACAATCCTTTTTTTGCTAAATTACTAGTAGGTACACACGGCTACACATCAAGCTATACATAACCAGTATAAGCTGACTTCTGATTGTACGAAAAACCTATACAATGCGAGGTCAGCAAAAACTGGAAATGCATAGCTTGATGTGTAGCCGTGTGTACCTACTACTTGACGCGTCCACACAAATGTTATCTGTAGCTAGCTACCTCTAATCAAACATATTATCGGGTACAACTGCAAGTTGATGACTAGGTACGCATTTGTTTGCGATGCAAATGTTGAGCGTAGCGTTTATCAGTCCACATTTCAAACAAAAGAACACAGCTTTATGAATATCGTCGATCACAATTCACAATCAATTCGAGGTATTCCACTCAGAGCACTGATTTCAACAGCATTTGGACGAACGGCACCTTAGCACTTCCACTAACCGCACTCAAACAAAATTTTGTAATCTGCGGTTCAGTGGAACAATTTATCGTTATTTTTATCGTTATTTTTTTAGTGATGCCTTTGCATTATATAAGTAATACAAAAGTTTTAGTAAATACCTAAATGCCTATTATGGGGAGGATCATAGGTAGGTACGTATAAATTAAAACGAGACTGGAAATTTTTCAGTCCCAATACGAAAACACTTCAAGTCTTTCATGGAAAATGAGAAGTATAACTGGTTGGTTGCTGATAGCAGGGCTAATTCTGAGCAGTGCTTATGGAGCTGGTCTTGCTTCCACGTTCACTGTGCCCAAATACGAGCGATCTATAGATACAGTGCAAGACATTGTGGATAGAGAACTGGAATGGGGCGCTACACATGATGCATGGATATTTTCTCTAACTTTGTCCACTGAAGTAAGGATTGAAAAACCTTTGCCATTGATTGAAAAACCTTTGTAGGTAAGTAGGTACCTAATCCGCATATTTGATTCCAGCCTCTGGTAAAACAGCTTCTGAGTCAATTTCGCATTTATTCTTTCGATAAATTGAAAGAAAAAAGTTTTACACGAACTATGGCATACAGTATTGAAAAGTTACCTGCAGGTAAATATTTTATTCAAGTTCACCATACAGATACTTAATATTAGTGATGCCTGCGAGAATACCTACACTTGGCAAACAAATGACAATAATGAGTGCAACATACCGATCAATGCTTGCTTGGTCCAAGTAGGTACCTAGGTACCACAGAGTACTTTTTGATAGAGTGACTAGGTACGGACCTAGGTAGTACATTTCTTATATCTTTTGTTTGTAGCATGGCAGAGGGAAAAACGCGAAAATTAAAATCACTCTCTCTCTTTTTGGTAGCTGTGACGCTAAGGGCGTTTTTCAGCCGTAGCCGTCACCGAGAAACGATATTATTCGAACCGAACGTGACATCCCGGTGATGGCGGTCATGTTCACCGCGACCGTACTCGGCGGTTCAATATGTTATGAACTTATGATAGACAAACAAAAGCCGGGCGAACGGCACCGGTGAGTGAGACGGCAGTGTATAGACAAGATCAAACGTGCTTCGTATTGCTGGCACTTGGGCCCGTCACTATGTCGGGCCGAGTTCTAGTGGTCACGCCAAACTATGCGATACGTGGGCAGCCGGGATGATAGCTCTCGGGTGACGGATGTGCGGTGATCACTTGGCCATAATAAACGTAGGATATTAAATCTATCGCTATTTTGACGCCGCGCCGTCTTCTCGTTCTCGGTGACGGCTACGGTGGATCAACGCACTAAGAGTTTTTGTGACTTGCATGACGTTTTCTAATTTGTTTTCTGTTTTTGATTGAATAACACTTAAGTGTCTAATATAGTCAATTAATAGCATAAATAACAATAATTCTCTATTTAGGGCTTTAAAAATAAATTACTGTACGTAGTTATATTACGTACAAACATAATGTTATAGGTAACTTCGCTATAGGCGAGTACGTAACGCAAGAAGCCATCTTGGACATGATGCTGATGGTTGAAGACTTTTACTATGAGCAGTGTGTGGTGATGATGAGGAAGAGCTCTCCGTACACGGAGAAAGTCAGCCAACTGGTGGGACGCCTCCATCAGTCTGGACTATTGTTAGCTTGGGAAACTCAGGTTCAGAATTTTTATTTTTTATTTTGCTAGTCTTCTCTGGACTGCCGGAGTCGGGACGAACTGGACAGATTCCAGAATTGATTTGAAAACGCGAGGGCTCGCGACTGATGGATGGAGTGGAGGGGTCTTGTCCAGGATTAGAACAATGCAGGCTAAGAGTTTTTTTTCGGAGATTTTAATTATTTTTGATAGAGTTACCAACATTCTAACGGGCAACAGTGACATATTTTTGGTTACTTCCTGCCTTCTATTACCTCTTCTTTTATAAGGCATTTAGGTACTTAAGTCGCCTTTGCAATCCTTTCTCATCGTTTATCGATTAGACTGTGGGTGTTTTATATAATTACCCACTTATCATAATTCCTACCCAATTGCAGAATTTAATTACAGATAGCGCTAAAGCATTTGAATTACAAAGTTCAAGTAGAAGTGAGACTGTCGAGAACCAAGAATGATGTCGGTACCTTGAAGCCTTTGAATCTTGACAATGTTGTGGTATGTAATACTATCTACAATACAAGGTCAAATTAAATTAGCTAGCGAAACTCCATAGACGTGATGGGTCGCACGTTGGTGGTCGTGGGGATCGTTAATTAAACATGATAAAAAAACAAATTGATGATTTTTTTTAGTATTGATACTTGAAGTATGACTTTACAAAATGTTTTCTTTTGTTTTATCGTGTTTGGATATCGATAGATACCCCTTACGTTTGTGAAAAGCTACCTTCTTACTTGAGTCAAATTACCTAGTAATAAAATGTAGGTATTTGCAATCTAGATGACTAGATCTTTTAATTTTCTATCTAAAATTTACATAAAAGTTCTATTATTAAAAACTAAATTAGGACAGCAGAAAATCGGGTGTTGTACCCAACCAACTGACCACTTTTGGAGGCCTAATGTCCAGCCGGGCTGCGAGTGAAGGGCTGCCTAACGTTTGTTTTGTTTCAGGGCGTTTTTATCGTGTACGCAATTGGGCTAGTGGTCTCCACAGCGTTTTTTGTGGGAGAACTGTATGTGCACCATCGTAGAACGAAGAAGGAGCTTGCGCACTTTGAATAAATTGTTGACATTCTAGTGTAGTGAAACAAGTTAGCTTTCTATTTGCTTATAGGCACAGAGTAGGTATATTATGTAATCAATAAGATATCTTAGATTACTTACATCATTTTGTATGTACCTATATACCTTACCTAGAGACCATACGGACCAATTTTTCATTGAATGTATTTCGTTCTCACCTACCTCCTTCCTACTACTGAAAACCTTCATCAACAAATCATAGGTGAGAACCAGTTTCAGCCAAAAAATAAGCTACCAACAGTCAGGAGTTCTGTAAATCAATTAAGATTTACAACTTCAAGGTACAGACGCCAGCACATCAACCTACTACAATCTGTCAAATTTCTTTGATAGATTTTAAACTTTATCGCTAAAGCATAAGGTTCAAAGTTGATTGGGAAAATGTGACAGTTTCGGGTAGGTTGATGTGCTGGCGTCTGTACTTCAATACCTTCAGACCAGAAACTTTAGAAAAACCTTACAAATTTTAAAAATTCTCCCCTGTTTTAAAGAGTGTTTCCCGCCGGGTCGCGAGGCGGTCTGTTCCGTTGCTCTAAAGACGCGATGTCTCCGACTTGCGACTCAGAAGTATTTTCTTATAGCGCTGGGAGTAGCTACTCACCTTCCCTTATAAGATTCTGCATGTCCAAAACAATTTTGTGATAATAAAAAAGACAAACTAAACTATAGATAACTGTTATAATTCGACACTTATTTTTTTCCAAAATTACCTGTTTGGATTAACCTTTCACTAAGACGCTTATGTTCCCATGTCCAAATTAAGTGAAGGTGGCATCAAGTGAGCGGCCAGACTCCTGTTCTGTAGCGATGTAGTGGCACCCTACTCTCCAGAATCTCTTTCAGCCCTGTAGAGTAAACGTTCAACGCCTGCGGATGGTCAGCTTATTGCAGCCATGAACTCCTTCCGAAGTAGTTCTGGCGACGGCCTCAACGGCCTGACTTTTCAGCATTTAAGATTTATTGAGTTCAATTACCGGGGAAGCTAGTGAGTCGCTTCTTGGGGCTCTAAATAAACTGATGTTCAACGGCGGCGGTGTGAATGATACCGTCATCAGTCTTGTACGGGGCTAACTTATGTGGCTCTTTCTAGTTTTTTTAGAGTTCCGTACCTCAAAAGGAAAAAATGGCACCCTTATAGGATCACTCGTGTGTCTGTCTGTCTGTCCGTCTGTCACAGCCAATTTGCTCCGAATCTTATGGACTGATTAAGTTGAAAGGTACACCTAGGAATCTCTGTGACACAAACACAGACGTGTAACGTAAATAAATGAGTTTTGAAAATAGGAGTCATCGCGTAGTAATGATCTTTTCAGCCAAATTGTACGCAGATTATAGATTGTCAATTTGTGACCATTTGACGATTTTCAATATGATTCATAATATTATCCTATTACGATTATGCCAAAGCGGCAATTTTTTTTTCGGTATTGCAATGTAGTTTTCAGATAATATTTGGTGATAAATGATCACTAGATTTTACATGTTACAAATTTACCTTTTCTCAACTCATTTTCCTGGGCTATTACATGCATAGCTTTAATTTAGGGTTAAATATCGTTTATAGCGTTACGTTATTTCGGACTCACGTTATTCGGGATAGCGTTCATTCGGAATAACGTGATTTGAGATAGAGTAATGGATTTCGGGTTTCGGCCTAACGTATAAGAGTCCTATTAACCTATTCAAATACTCATCAGGAAAAATTTCGATAACGTCCATATACAGGATGAAATTGAATACATGCGACAAATCGAAATGGGAGATTGTACTCATCATTATGAACAACTTTTACTATGGGACCAAACCAGAAATCGCGAAAAAAAAAAACAGCTGTTCCCTACATTTTGACGAGTTATGCGAACATAAATGTAGGGAACAGCTGTTTTTTTT
This sequence comes from Gortyna flavago, assembly GCA_963669345.1. Classification (NCBI taxonomy): domain Eukaryota; kingdom Metazoa; phylum Arthropoda; class Insecta; order Lepidoptera; family Noctuidae; genus Gortyna; species Gortyna flavago. Next base: position 8,974,711 of record OY770131.1, read on the forward strand.
TTCGCGATTTCAGGTTTGGTCCCATAGTAAAAGTTGTTCATAATGAGTACAATCTCCCATTTCGATTTTTCGCATGTATTCAATTTCATCCTGTATACTAAATAATTTATCATTGAATCGTCAATATACAAAAAAAACTTAAATTTTCATTTTGCGGCCAACACTGATATTTTTATGACACATTCATCACTACATAGATAAAGCAAAGTCGCTTCCCGCGTCTGTCTGTCCCTATGTATGCTTAAATCTTTAAAACTACCGAACAGATTTTGATGCCGTTTTTTTTAATAGACAGAGTGATTCAAGAGGAAGGTTTATATGTATAATACATGCATAATATAGTAGAGAAACACTGATAATTTTAGAGGTTTTTAATGTAAGGTCGCAAATAAACACATTTTTTGCGCTTACATTGCTAACGCTGGCTGAACCCTACGAGATAGATCAAAATAATGTACTACAGTATTGTACACCTTAAAAAGGTCTACAAAAGAGTTCGCGATGGTATATGTCTATCTCTTATGGATAACCCACAATAACCATTTTTTATCCTTTACTTATTACTTATTTACGAAAAAGCGATTTTAAGCAATACTACAGCATTAATCCTTATACAGTTAATGAGGGCTGATTTTACCAAAGTCAGATAACTTTTATTCTTGGAATAAAATTGACGACTGACAGTTCTAGTATGGACTAACTGTCAAAAATTCAATAATTATTCTCAGGATAAGACTTATTCTAGGTATAAAAGTTTGGTCGAATGCGCCCTAAGTACCTTAAATAAATTGTGCATGTAATATAGATTAGTATGGCCCTTTACAGCATGTAATTTAAATGAATATTTTCGAAGATATTACAGATTTAAAATGCAGGGACATAGCGGTTGCATCGGCGGCGGCGGTACGCATACAATAAAAAACAAACTTAATTTTGCGGTTCGATCCCTAGACCCGATTACTGTACCAACCGCAAATAATAAGTTGGTCGATTTGATAGTGTACGTAATGACCGTAGGTTATCTTATTACCGCGTAAAAAAATTATAACCCGTGAATTTTCGACATCCACGCGGGCGAGGCCGCGGGCAGAAGCTAGTTTTTAATAAGCTGATCTCAAAAGACTTGTTTCCAAATTCTAATATACCATAGACTACAAACACCAGCATGTAGTTAAAAGAGCATTTATAGTGTGCCCTGTATATTTTTGCGAGGCGACGCGACGCCTCGCACGGCAAAAAATAATAAGCATTAGATTACAAAGTGATTTTCATGCCTAATTGTTCGAATCTCATTGCCGAATTAAACGTATGTCAATTCATTTAGTAATCATTTTTTACGATTTAGTCGATTTATAGGACCTCTCTAAAAGAGTGTGGTGGATATGCGTCATCAATTTTGATGTTTGTGTGCGTGCTGGCGGGAAAATCGATCGATACTTGTTCAGTTGTTTCGGCAGTTGGACGTGTAGTCGTGTGTGTATCGTATCATTCATTTACGTTTACGAAAATAATGTTCAGTTATTCTTGTGTATAATTTCTATTTACAAAGGAAATATGGCTTCTTATCTATTTTTGTGCCTCGCTTTCTTAATTACGACCTCAGCTGAGTTTGTTTGGAGACACCATAATAATGAGCAACTACCAGTGATCCTAGAAGAAGTTCACGCAAAATGTCCTAATATTACGAGAGTATATGCTTTGTCTGAACCATCAGTTTGTGGTGTTCCATTGTATGTTATAGAGTTTTCAGACACACCTGGATTTCATCAGCCTTGTAAGTAAAATATTAAAGATTGGCGACTCCTTACTTTAGTGAATCAAATCATTTTATTAATACCTTCATTTATTTAATAATACAGATAAACCCGAAGTAAAATATCTTGGTAACATCCATGGAAATGAGGTCTTGGGACGCGAATTACTTTTGGGCCTAGCCCATTACCTTTGTGACCAGTACAACAGTCACGACCGTCGGATCCGTGCTCTTATTCATTCTACACGGATCCATTTACTTCCATCTATGAATCCAGATGGATGGGCACTATCCACAGATACAGTAAGTGTTCTGGACATCCTATTAAAACCATAATGGAATATTATTTAATGGTGTTACTTATCAGAAAATAATGTACATGTCCTGTCATGACTATAAATAAAATTATATCCTAATCTAAAATATTAATATTTACAGGGTACCCTAGATTACCTCCTTGGCCGCACAAATAACCATTCAGTGGATTTAAATAGAAACTTCCCAGACTTGGATGCCATAACATTTGAATATGAACGCCAGGGCATCAACCACAACAACCATTTGTTGAAAGACTTGACCCGTCTCGCTGCACCGGTGAGATTTTCTTATTATTAATATTTTATTATTGTACAAGGAGACGCTGATTATGACTAAATGGTGACTGCTCACTTTTATTATGTAAAGGCAGACTGTTTTAAATTATACAAGTTTTATTTCAGTCCCCAATCCATCAGATAGTACCTATAAACTATCAATTTATTTTAGCTGGAGCCTGAAACCAGAGCTGTTATGCGCTGGGTAATGTCGGTGCCATTTGTGTTGAGTGCTGCCATGCATGGAGGTGACCTTGTGGCCAACTATCCATATGATGAAAGCCGGAGTGGTGCACCAGTTTCTGAATATTCTGCTAGTCCTGATGATGATACATTCAGGTAACAAGCTATACAATCTATACTCATTAAAAAATTGGGTTTTAAGTAATGGATTTCATATTTCATTACACAAGATTAAGGTGGTAATTAGAAGGTATCTGAATCATAGGTACCCTACATCAAAACTTTAAAGAGAAAGTAAACATCTTCTTAATATCTCAAATGATTACTAACAAGAAATTCTATTTAAAGCCTTGTTACGTATTTGTAGGGACTTAGCTATGACGTACGCGTCCGCCCACGCAGACATGGCTTCGGCTACCCGTCGCGGTTGCCATACGACCAGCTCTGATGACTCTGCTACATACAACTTTGGCAAGCAAGGAGGAGTCACTAATGGAGCTGCTTGGTACAGCCTGAAAGGAGGTGAGATTTTTTTTTTTGCTAGGTAGTAAAATACTTTACCTGCTCTAAGTTCTTGTCCATGTTCTTAAATTGTCCAATAAATAATAAAATTATCGTAACTTATGAGACGTCGTCGATATTTTCGGTTTTGTTTATGTACCTAGGTACCTATTAAACACAAATGTTTACTGAAGTTTGATAAGGTAAACGAAAAAAAAAAAAATTTTAATTAGAATAGAACAGAGGCTGAAAAAAGTTTGGTTAATTTCTTATTAAAGAAAACTCTGCGTTAAATACCAGTTACTGGCAGTTTTGACGAGAAAAATGTAAACAATGCCAAATTAAAAATAACTGTTTTTTTTAATTTTGAATCCTAAGGCATTTCACTTATTTTTTCTTAGGATAGTGACCAGCAATGTTCTGTTTTGTACTTGCTGTAAATAAAAGGTGCATTACGGCAATTTGCGGAGCTCATTATTTTTTATTCAAAACCTACTCTCTCCCACAGCTGGGCAAAGGTCTCCCTCATACTTTCCATTCATCTTAGTCTACTCCCTTTTTTCGTCAATCAGACAAGCGGCGGTGGAGATTATTATTAAAAACTAAAAGAACGAACTTATATTAAATTCGTGTTTTTGATAGACGGCCTTCGTATAACTGGATGGTAAAGCTTACCTACAACTTCAGAAAAAAAAAACAGGTTCAAGCTACCAATTTCTAATTATAATATTATTAACATAGCGTTATCAATATAAGTGTCACAAAAGATTTACAATAGTCAGTCATACCACGTACTATTTGTAGGCAATCGATTAAGTAGGTACCTAACAGAAAAAAGCGATTGTTATCTTTTTGCCCTTTAAAAATTACACCTATAATAACGTGGGAAGTTCGAGAAGCAGGAAGCGTAAGCAATGGATCACTTGACTTTATACCTACCTACTTCATGTTCTGGCATTTACATTCAACTGGAGAGTTGACCATGAAACATGGATGGCTTAGCAATGCTAATTTTAGCTGCATTGTTTAATGATTTTTAATCATAACAATTGTAACGCGCACGCGAGCGTCGTTGAGTGATTGTTTTTGTACATGCATGCCAGTTTATCTAACAATAGACAGATAGCAGAGTAAAAATGAGTGCTGACGTAAGCAGTTATTTTTCCGTTTCGAAATGACTTATTGTGTTTGAATGTTGCTCGACAGCTTTCAGCTTTGCCATAAGTGAGTTTCTGCGCCTGCTTCTGTCAGGTGTTTACTTACTTGCTGGCCTTGTAAATGTGGCTAGCCCTTCTGATAATTATAATATCTTCTGTGAACAGTCAATTTCAGTCTAATAGAGTTCCTAGCAACTAGCAGCTCTGTATTGGACAGACCAGTCAATTTAGTTCCCATAATTAATCTAAAGATTTTCCAGGTATGCAAGATTTCAACTATCTTGCCACAAACGCGTTCGAAATCACTCTGGAACTAGGCTGTGACAAATATCCTCCTGCGAATGCCCTGGCGAATGAATGGGAGAGGAACCGTGAAGCTATGCTGGCTTACATATGGAAGGCACATACTGGCATTAAAGGAATAGTTTCTGACGACTCTGGCTTCATACAGAACGCTATAATATCCGTCGTCAACATCACTGGACCTGTGCCAAGACCAATTCGTCATGATATCACCACAGGTAAGATTTGATTTCATAAATTCCGTTAGGTCATTAAATCTCTATTAATTTTAAGCAGAACGATTTGTTTTACCTAATAGGTGCACTGTGTCTAATTTTGGTGATTGCTATGTGTAATGATATTTAAGCGTAAAGTATTAATTAAAGTTACGTTGCATAAGATTATTGTATGTACATAAAGTCTTTACGGCGAGATTAAATTATTTTATTAGGCTACAATTGTATCTATTGATTAACCCGAAAACATACTCACGTAAATAAACAAATTGCAGTTTACTTTGGTCAATAATATTATTGATCGAAGACCCACCACCGCCACCCTACATAGTCAAGGCGTAAAAATATAATAAGAAAAGTCTCATTATATTTTTCCGGATGCTGTTGAACTTCAATATTAGCATTGTTTCTTCAGCTACATCCGGGTAGATAAGAGCTTGATGCTTACGCGCAAAGGTGCCTGCCTACTTTTAAAGAAAAGGTCAGAATTACAGGCATGGGAGGCGTTCAACTTCAATCGTAGGTACCTACATAGATATTAATTGTATCGGTAGCGTAGCTCCCATCAAAATATATCTACCGACAACCGTTAGACTACCTATTGAAAAAACAAAAATATTATTCTTGTTACCATTTCAATTGTTACGATTTCAATTGTTGCAATTGCTATAACCACGCGTAGAACAATGCGGCACAATTACAACTAGAATAATAACCGTACTCTTGGTCCGGTGCAAGGAAATTAACGGTTGTTTGCATTCAGTTCGGTAATTGATACTGATTGGTGTAAGTAAGCGTTTCCTTGCTGCGACGCGCGACGTCTTGTCTCATTTGGGACCATTTGTTATTAGATTATATAGTTCATCTCTGGGTTGCGTGTATGTAGCTGTATTTATTTTTGTGGATTTCAAACTTTATACATTTCGACCGCGTGGGTATTGTACTTTGCTATGAAACACCAGAATTTTTTTTTAAACCGACGAAAAATTTCTACTTTTGGGGGCTACAATCATGTGTTGAATTCACGGGGACAGTTTGCGCATCGAAGTCCCCGCCTGCCACCCTGTATAAATATTTTTGTGGGATAGAAAATTATTTGAAGTGAAAAAAAAAGTACTTACAAACAAATTGGGAAAAGGGCAGGAGAATGATGATGATGGAGTGAATGGCATCACGCGTTTCAATGAGAATTGTACCTAGGAATTTACAAATATTTAAATAAAGAACAATTGCTTATTCTGCACAAATAAGACGCACATCACACACAAGATAACATCGCAATCATATAAATTGGAATCTTTGAAGATGATCTGATTGATGATGAATCATTGATTCAATGGTGGATGCTGTAATAATTGCCCACAGGGAAACATTACCTATTTGTGTTTCCCTGTGGACACACTAGATACCGGTAAACCGGGGTTACTTTGAACAGCCGGGTAACTTTGATTGAAACTTTTATTTCATATAAAATCGCGAAGTACGTAAAACGAAACGCAATTTGTTTTTTTCCTTTCTTGTCTAACATCATTGATGAACTGTTGAATCCTTCCTAGAGGACACGCTGGGAATTCACCAACTATTTTAAGCACCGTAAGCTTAAGCATTCTTTTTAGGTTCATTTGTCTTTTACTAGATCAAAGTTACCCCATACGCAACGTGGCCTATTTTCTTGCGTAATTCCCAAGCTATCAAAGTAACCCCATTCTCATTATAACTTTGATTAGACAGTTTTTTATTTTTTTTCTTAGAATCAAGCCATATTTTTTCACATTATTACAGAAATCGCGAGTTTAAAAAGAATCGATAACTAGACCGATTATATATTTTTTTACAACCAGAGATTCAAAAAAATATTGATCAAAGTAACCCCGGTTTACGGTACTGGTTGACGATCTTTTACTAAATTCTTTGTACTATTAATTAATATCGCATTCGATATTCATTTAGGTTATCAAACAATACCTACGTACGCAGTCTGTTGCTATTTCTACCTAAATATATTTTATCGCTAATATATGATGCACCCATGTGTGTAGGTACTGTGGCCCTTTTATGTAGTAAAATAACATCATGACATCACGCCTTGTTTCCGCGAAGGGTGGGGCAGAAGTGTACCCATAGTACGCCCACATTTCACAAACTCTCATGTAAAAGGGGCGAGTCTATTGCAGTAGCGCTTCCGACCACTACACCAGCGAGGCAAACGTGTCTTACATTTATTTATTCACTTACTACAACTTAGAAGTGCATCCGTACCTACAACAGAGTATGCGGATTACATACAACAACGCATTAACTTTATTTCGTAACTTTGTGAAAATAGGTTGACGGTCCGATTGAATACAAAATAGCATCATTACTCTTCTTGAATAGAAATGCTTGTAAAGTTGGCAAACAATTATATTAAATATGTAAATACGCACATTCGTTTGAAGGTCGGAGGTAATTTTGTGAAGCGGTCCTTATTGAAAGTTGCACAGTATTTGTTACAGCAATATTGTCCAGCAGGTTTTGCGCTTAAGTGGTTCGGCACCTTTTGTATCTGTCAAACGTTATACTGCGCTTTCGCTACGTCGCGTCAAGGCGACGATACTGTCATGGTTGCTCGACACAAGCGTAGCGTCAACGCGACGTGTATCAACAAACGCCAGATGCTGTTAATATACTCGTACCAATGTGTCAATATGAATCATTGTAATGTCTTCTCAATTCATCACCATCGTTTGAATAAGATCTTATGAAAACACTAGCTGTGCCCGCGACTTCGTTCGCGTGCATGACGAAAAACTAATTCCTAATTCTTTTTCTATCTAAAATAAAAGTAGCCTAAGTTACTCCTTATTATATCAGCTAGGTATCTACCAGAGAAAGTCCCGACAAAATCACTCCAGCCGTTTCAGAGATTAGCCGGAACAAACAGACAGATAGACAAAAATTGTAAAAAAAAATATTTTGGCAAGTTTATGTACCGTGTATATTACATCCATATGCATTTAGTAAATAGCGGTTATTTTAATACCTATTACAAACAGAATTCAATTTTATTTATTTGTATAGATGAGCACACGGCAGGCAACAAAGTTACTAAGTTGATACCGAATGACAAACAGGTTCATGCTCTTTCAACTCGTACCTTATTTACCTATGTACAGTCAACAAAAGAGATAAATATGCAGGATCGTCGGATAGTTGAAGTTTAGTAAGAAACCGATGGATGTTCTCGAATAAAATTTAATTTTATTAATAGAAAACAAACAGCTCATTTATCAAATTAAATTCCAGTCGACAACATCCATCTTCTTACTAAACTTCAACTATATCCGACGATCTTGCATACTTAGGTAACTCTTTTGTTGACTGTACCTATCAAAACACTAACAACGTAACAGTAACGTCAACATTAATGTATTATCTCATTGATTCGCTGTGAAAAGATATAGCGAATGGTTTTAAAGCTTGTTTATATAGCTACACGCATCTCTATTGCACTGTTACGAGTGGAGTGTCAGCACGCTAATTAAGAGATGTCAATACAGATAACTTCTATACTTACTCAAGTATGCAGCTGATAGCTGATATAATATTGATTGCTAATTATGCTGTATATAAAAATGGATTGGTCCAATAGCAAGTATAGCTTCTCATAATAGCGGAACAGCGCGCTTGGAGTTTATTCGTGCGTCTAATTTTTGTTATCATTAAGAGTTTAAGACCTTACACTAGACGAACTTAGACTTTTTTTGATAAATAATATGGAAGAACTGTTTATACCTATAATAATAAAAATTCATGCCTGTATTCTCCAATAAAGTTGATAGAGGTGTATAATACACTAGCTGCGCCCCGCGGTGTCACCCGCGTTAATTTGAGGAAAGACCCTACTAAAATATATTCCATTACTTTTAGGGCTGATTTTTTATCATGATAACTTTATTCGAGGAATAATTTAAAAATTTTGAGTTATTTCACACAAAAACTGTCAAACGTTTTAATTTCTCGTATAAAGGTATTTAATGGTGATGGAAAAATCAGCCCTAAGACTATCTTTTACCCTCATGACCGGCCGCCTTGCGGAGTTATTTTAAAACTATGTTATCTCCTAAGATATTCATTGAAGTCAAATAATGTCAAGGGCAATTTTGTTCAAAATTAAATACTTGTGATGAATAACGTATTTATTTGGATAAGTATATATATCATGTTTATAAAAACACCTTCGAAAATAATGCATTATTTTAGAACAAATTTGATTACCATAAAAAAGGTTATAGTGAGCCAACCTTAAAAGATAGACATAATTATGCTGACGTGGACTTTTTTTTTTAACTTTTAAAGGGGATCAATTCTGTCATGCATGATTTTTGCGTAACCGTTTACGCAGCGTACGCAACGGAAGCTCTGAAAAGGAATAATTTTTCCCGTTTTTGCAACATTTTTCATTGATGCTCCGCTCCTATTGGTGGTAGCGTGATGTTGTATAGCCTGTAGCTTTCCTCGATAAATGGACTATACAACACAAAAATATTTTTTCAATTCGAACCAGTAGTTCCTGAGGTTAGCGCGTTCAACCAAACAAACCAAACTCTTCGGCTTAACTAATATTATATATTAGTTTAGACAAAATAGTATAGATAATATTAGTATAGATAAACTCACGCCTTTTTCCTATGGGTGTAGGCATAACTACAGAACGCCACCTGGTCCGATCCTTGCATACTCCTTTTGTTTCTTTTACGTTTATACATCTGGTGAATAATAGACACGTTGGTATAGTATACTACATTCGTCAGTCGGAAATCCCCATGTTAATACCCATGCTATTATTTAATTATAGGAGCATATGGTGACTACTACCGCCTGCTCACCCCGGGACACTACGAGGTGACTGCGAGCCACCCCGGCTACTTCCCGGTGTCTCGCGTTGCCACCGTGCCCAGATACCAGACTGCTGCACATATCCTTAACTTTAAACTTGAGGTGAGTTGCTTTATAAATTCTTTCACAGACTTAGGGTAGGTATAAGTTTCCAGATAAATGATGTTTATTTATATAAGTTGGTAAAAAAAAATACACACGTCAAAAATAAATTAGCTTTAAAAACTAGATAAGTTCGGTTTTTCCTATCCGACCACACTGAGAAGAAAGACCGAAACAAACTCAGAAGTCGCAGTCTCTTTTAAAGTTCAGTCATAATCTTGGTCAGGCCTTAAATATGAGGACCATGAAGATTAGTGTCTGAGATGGCCTTTTGAAGAACATACAGTGTATTTTTTAGGAAGGAAAGCCGAGAGGAATAATAATAAATAATAATAATATCCTTGGACATTTCACACAACGCCATATAGTCCCAAGCTAAGCAACCTAATGCTTGTGTTATGGTAACGAGATGGAGCGGCTGATAAACTACTTATACACGGTGACATTTGAATCACAGTTTTGCTAGAACAAACGTTGTTCAGACCATGGTCTACTATCATTTTAGAGCACTAAATATGTTATTAAAACAAACAAATCTAGGCATTCTCAAAAAAGTCTCATGTTACTCAAAAATGTTCAAACATTAACCGCAGCATGAAAGTATCTCATCGCGGTAGCGACATGGCATTCAAAAGAGATAAGAGGTCCACGTGGACTACAAGGATGTCCGGCCAATGCGGGCCGAAATGCAAATAAATAATTAGCCAATGACATGTAACTGTGCGAAGTACCGTTCCCGCCCATTTCTTTTGTTGTCTGGGGCGGTCGATCGTCCTTCGTTAGTCAGTTCATAGATCAACAGTCAGTTTACCGAAATCTCTCGAGCGGGAGCGCGTACGCATCCGATCCTACGTCACAGGCACACGTCGCGCGTTTTTTGTGAAAATGAGTTCATTGGAATATTCCAATGTGGAGTGGTTGGATATGGTGCGTTTTTACGCAATTGCTGGTGACAATCTGGCGGCAGCTAGGCGGCTGTACTCTCAACCAGACCATTTAGCGGCGCTGCGCATGCGAGGGATCTTGAACCCACAGATTCCCACACCTGCGACAATACTGGCAGCTACACAGCGACTACTGGATTACGGCCAGTTCACAGTGCCGAATCATGCCCAAGGACGTGGTAGTGGTCCTCAGTACTCAGAAGCATTCGAAGAGCAAATACTCGAGTACTTCGCACGCAACCCACGAAATAGTACTAGACAAGCAGCAAGGCGATTTGATGTCAGTCAATTTTACGTATGGCGCCTGCTGAACGAATTTGGAAAACATCCTTATCATTACCGTCGTACGCAAGGACTTTATGACCCCGACCCCCAAGCACGGATAGCTCTGTGTACGTGGGTGATAAATCATCCAGAAGTGAATATTTTGTGGACAGACGAGTCCACCTTCACGCGTGTAGGCATTTTTAATATTCACAATGAACATTATTGGGCGTTTAACAACCCACACGTAATTAAAGAACACTCTCACCAAATTCAATTCAGTGTGAATGTGTGGGCCGGTATTATTAATGAAAAGTTAATTGGGCCAGTGTTTATTGAAGGAAATTTAAATGGTGCCACCTATTTGGACATGCTGACAAGAACTATATCAGACCTAATCGAAGACGTTCCCCTTACTTACCATCGGGAACTGTACTACCAACATGATGGCTGCCCTGCACACTATGCGACTCAAGTTCGCACATACTTGAATAATGAGTTTGGTCAAAGGTGGATCGGGAGAGGTGGCCCAGTGGCATGGCCCGCCAGAAGCCCCGATTTAACTCCACTAGACTTTTTTTTGTGGTCCGAGGTTAAAAGGCTGGTCTACACTGAAGAAGCCACAAGTAGGGACCAGCTTAAACATAAAATTGAAAGTGCGTTCGAAATAGTGAGGCATGATACAAACACGTTGCGAAAACTAAAAGACAATTTGCAAAAACGTGCTCGTCTGTGTATTGAAGTCAACGGACAACATTTTGAGCAATTACTTCAATACAGGTAGGAAGTGTACATAACTGTTTTTATTATTTTTTGTAAATACCTAGTAGATTCTAATTAATCGTTGTAAATAATCTGATTCCAATTTTTTAAATACGCCTGAAACACTTGCTGTCAATTCTGTACCTACATTCTGAACTACGATGTAAGAAGGTAACTAAATAGGCACCTACTTTACTCACCAAAATTAATAATTAACTTCAGCTAGAATTTCTGACGGTCCTAAGCCCGTTAAGTATGAAGGGAAAATTGGAATCAATGTTGTCTTAGTGCACACGGAGCTAACCCGGTTTTATAATAATTTTGTTTTCGTCTTAATCCCTGTAATATCCTTGTGCAGGACGGCCGATACCCACATGTTATTTTTCACTTGGGAAATCCAAAATGCAACTTTTAAATGGGAATACCCATTATTTGAAAGCTGCATTTTAGCAGATAAGATACCGCGGTACTCGGAATGTTAAAAATTCATTGTTTTATTATTCTCTTTTGTTAATACTTAGTGAACAAAATTGTCGGCGCCCATTGATAAAAATAATTATGGTTTGCTTTTGTAGTAGCTAACACACCTGGTGCAGGCATTGTCATCTGCACTCAAATGTGTTTTACAAAAATAAAAAATAAGTGCTTACTAAATTTCGTTAAACGTAGGTACCTACATAATAACATAATCTCCACTGATTAAAATTTATGCGTGTAGGCAGTGTAGGCACAATGCTCTGTTTCGACTCGTGCCGTAGTGCGTAAGCCGCGCGCCGCGCCACTGCACCGCCGCACTTTAAAACGCGCGCGAGCGCGGTGTATGTTGTAGGGAGTAACGATAATCCCGACATTTTTAACTTTATCTTTTCTGTGTTTTTTCTTAAACTAATGACGATTTTTTTTTTATTTGATGCTATAGAATGGTTGTAGACCATGGTCTGAACAACGTTTGTTCTAGCAAAACTGTGATTCAAATGTCACCGTGTATACATTTTTTTTTTGTAAATACGTACATATTATAGATAAAACACCCAGACCCGGAACAAATACTTGTAGGTCGTACAAATATTTGTTCCGTGCGGGAATCGAACCCGGGACATGCTGCGCAGCAGTCAATCGCTCAACCACTGCGCCAACCGTGTCGTCCAATCGAATCGAGTTAATGACGGCAATTTTATTTATTTCATTGTTGAACCACGAGTTTCATTGCCAAAAGATTCTTGGAACACTATTTCCATTGAAAATCAGTAAACAATTCGCAAAACACCCACATGTAATACTTATCATTCATTCATTATTATTCGCGTCTATATTATCAAGCATAAAGGAAACCCTGTGAACCCCTGTTCGGTTAGTGAACCTAATTGCTTGCGAAATGTGTGCCCTATGTATGACGCCACACCTGCGTCAATCGAAAGCTTCCCATTGAAGCTTTGACGCAAACCTTTCGTCCCACGCGCTCAAAAATAAATGAATGTCAAGTTAATGTGACCTTCGGTGAAGGCAGTGTCGACATAAAGGTTGCACGTGATAACATTAACCACGATGTTTGAAGGGCAGGAAAACTGTACCTACTAAAGAAAATATAGAGGACTTTAGGTACCATTATCCCAAATCAAGATTTGAGGAAGGTTACTGTAATAATGTAACACGAGTATCTTGTTACATCTTGATAAAAAGGGCGTCCTTAGAGTTTCGTGCCTTCCATAGAGATCTACGTTTTGGAATGGGTAACTAGGTTCAACTTTCTGACTGACTCGTTGCCGGTTCAAAAGAACCTGTGAATGGTTTAATTAAAATAAAAGCTTTGAGTTTGATTTGAATGTTGAAACAGCTCTTATGACTCGAATTTATTATCAAACTGAACTTTGCTGCACGTTGTCACAAACAAATCAAATTCGCAGTATTAACGCATATTGATATAAACATATTAGATATGAATATATTTATTTAACGGTCATTGAGCGCTGATAGCACTATCAGACTATGTGCCATTCTTTGACTTTAAAAAACTTGCACCTATAATCCATATTATGTTTGATTAAAGATTAGCTTGTGACAGATGTTCGTCGATGTGTGGTATGTATCATTATTATTATTCTACGATATTAAGTACCGATTATATTCGTAACTTAATATGGTGGAATAGTTCCAAAAAGTATAAGTCGTACTTATCTTGTGTTTAGTACATTCAGCAAAGCTGGTCGAAGGGCGCAGTATCAAATTCTTAATCTTCGGATAGTGCTGTCAATCCTATTAGGTTGGTTGGACCAGTAATTCTCCGTAATTCGATAATCTTCTTTAATTTCATTTAATGGACGTTTAAATAGTGTTGTTTCTTTACTTACATCCCAAAATATAGGTAGGCAGGGCTAAGTTACATAAGTTACTACAACGTACCGTTCGCATTCGATAGTTTGCCACAACTATTGTCACTTTTTTTACAACCTACCCATAGCCAATTATCGATGAATAAATCGACAAATGGCCCTAATTCAATTACTAAGAAACTTTAACTTCTCAAAACGAAAGCAGAGGTGTGACATTACGACAGTCAGGCATGTTATAAGTCCCCTGAAATCCCAAATAAAAATGTTTTGACCTGGGAATTGATCCCGGAGGCCACACTCATCAATGAACGACCACTTATATAAATATTGTCTTACATTTCAGCCCACAACAAGCTGGTTCGACGATGATTCCTCTTTCGGAATATACCCCCATGGACTGAGCAATGGTCAGCCACGGATATACAAACGATCCCTATACGAGCAAGTGGCGAAAACCATGCTAGAGAAAACAGAACCAGAGAAAGAGAAAAAATATTAATGTATCATAAAAGTTACCACCGCACAATATTTACATAAATTAAATGGCGGCAGGCAGTTAATTGTTATATTTACTTGATCTATGTATGTATATAGCTTTTAATTAGATTGAAAGGGATAATTTAGAAAATATAAATGTGTATAAATAAGTATCTACTTTTTGCGAGACCGAGTTCACAACACAACTTTAATTTATGCCCAGGTGGCAATATAATTATATAGATTTTTTTAGATCAAGTATAAGTGTAAAGATGTGCCATAGAAAGAAGGATCTTTTCCCTGTTACGAAAATAATAAAAGCACGATTTGATCTGTGCTAGGACTTAGGACTATAAGTTCAATGGACGTTTAGTTTTTAGAGTGATTTAATATGTATAATAATATTATATACAGGTTCAAATTACATTAGCTAGCGAAACTCAGCAGATGTGATAAAAACGTCATCTAAACATGATAAAACAAAAAAAAAAATATGACCATTAAATTTGGTCATCAACTCGTCTGCTGAGTTTCGCTAACTAATTTAATTCGACCCAGTATAATAATAATTTGTGCATCTATATTTTCTGTTTTTAGATTTTAATTGAGCATGTCCAATAAATGAAATATTTTTAGATCTCTCTAATCGTAATGTTTTATAGTTATTGTTACACATGACCAGGAACTTTCTAGTCCAATTTTGTAGTCCTTTTCAAGTGTGCGTAACTTAGGAGCATTTTTTGATTAATATATATTCTAATATTGTAATGTGGACATTTATAATGACGTTGGCACCTAAGTAAGTTATATCAAAGTAAATTAAAGGCCAATCTTATAGTAGTTATTGAGAAGAAAGTTTGGCAACCAATCGATTTTAATTATGTACCTAGTAAAATTTTCTATAATAAATATTGTAATAATCATAATAATGATGTATGTATAATTGATATAATCTCTATCTAAATGGATTCACGGAAGTATGTTAGACACATCAATAAAATATGATATGTGTGCAAAATCATCTGGTTTTCTTATTCACATACCTACATATAACACTGAAAAAAAATGTATACAAGTTCTTTGTAAACATTTGATAATTTTACAGGTTCTTTCGGGACTATAAATAGGATTTTGTCAATGCCATGTGGCATTGACAAAATCCTATTTATAGTCCCGAAAGAACCTTTAATTTTATTTTAACAATTAACGTCCCTTACCTACATAGGGACGTTAATTGTTAAAATAAATGAAATAGATTATAAACTTAAATAATTATCCTTATATTCAAGTCACGCTGATAGTTGTATGAAATGGCTATTAGATAACACGGCAAATTGACGTAGGGCGTTAATTTGCTTAATAGTGAATCTTCCTGACTGTACCTACAAAAACACAACGAATTTTAGGCCTTGGGAAACCGGTTAGTCAAGCTTAGATATATTGGAAAATAATGTGGAAGAAAACATACAGTAGTGTTAAAAGAATTTATTGGTTTCACACCCAAATAGGTACACACTTAATACGTAAGTTTGAAACTTATAGTATATTCACACAGACACGTTTCCATTTCTTTTTAATACATTTTATTTCATAAAACTAAAAACTCGCGCTCTAAAAATATCCATTTCTGTGTAGATACTAAACTCGCAAAAAGGACGCATTCGTTCACTTAAAAATAAAAATTCACTTTAAAATCTTAATTACGTTTAGGTAATATACAAACTATTATTTTAAATATTATTTCACAGTGATGATGTGGTATTTGTTTAAAACTTTAAATTATTATCTACAACTAAGGTTTCAATAGGGATTGTAACCGATTTGATGGAATCGAATCAATTAAGCACTATTTTAACTTCTAATAGTTTTATTAGATACGGGAGCAGTGGCGGCCCGGTGATAACAGCCGTGACTTTCGAGTTGTAGGTCGTAGGTTCGAACCCACACAGGCGCTTTTCTGTAAAAATCTCACCGTGATAGTGTCAATTCTTAGCATTAGATGGAATGACTCGGCTCACTTCACCTAAATTCGCACGGTGAGGTTCTAACAGAATCGACCGGCTGGTATATAAATGATTTCTGCACTGCTCTCAAAACGGTGAAAGAAATTATGGCGAGGAAACCGGCATGTCCTAGAACCAAAAATTCTAAGACATGTGACATCTAACAACCCGCACTGGGCCCGCGTGGTAGATTACGGCCCACCCCTCTCACCTCTCACCGCCTGTGTCCCAGCAGTGGAAACATTATAGGCTGATTATGCTATTATGTAGGTACTTAGATATAATTATTGCTACTACAACAATAATAAATATTTAATTAACTAGCTGACCAGGCCACGCGTTGCTGTGGCTAACGTTTTTGTCATATTATTTTTTTTTCTACTCTATCCTATCTTTCAAGTTGGATCAAACTGCACACGGTGTACAAATTTGATTAAAATCGGTTAAGTAGTTTAGGAGTTCATCGCGGACAAATATCGTGACACGTAATTTATATATATTAAGAAGATAATAATATATTTCTTGATATAAATGTTCATAGCAAAAATTTATTTATCATGTCTTTATTCGCAGCATTCGTTTATATGTCCAAAATATATTTTTCGCAAAGGGTAAATAGGTTTACTTATCTCCATTTAATTATTTTTCCTTATTCTTCATTGATCTCACAAAAGTTCGAAGTCCGAAAGTTGTGCGTCACAAAACCACAGTAAATGCCTAACAATACTTTTACAAATAAATGTACAACACAACCTTAAATGTAGATTAAAGTTTTACTTACAGTTAGAACCTTAAATATGTCTCCTATTACTCTACACCTCTCTAATTAATGAATTTAAATAATTGACACATGAATTTGGACGGATTCGTTGTATCGATTCAGGTATAATAATTAATAATAGATAATCGTAAAATATTGCCTATAAGCTTACAAACCACATAAGGTACATGCATATTAAAATGGCACAAATTAAATTCATCATGAACAGTTGAACGCATTTCTTCCATAAAGGTAACATCGCTGACCTAGTGTATTATTTTCTATTTGAGATTCAAAGCACCATTATTTAATTCAAATAATATCGTTACGAATATTGTAATAATTATGTATTTTATTTATAGTTAGAATGGGTAGTTTCATTAGATGCCTATTGATCGTATCCGTACAGAACGTCTCTTTTGGTAAATCGACTATGATGATTATTTCCCAACGCTTGTAGGAATCGTTGCCTTCGCTTGTCTCTTCAGTATCTATCTGCAATAGGTGAAAAAATATTTTTGTATAATATCTTAGCATAGATACACTACTGGCACACAAAGTTATTTTCACCAACATCGTATTCAGCTGTCTCTTGTTGCACGTGGACGTAGAGTAAGTACGTAGTCTGCAGGATCAAACAGAAGAGAGTCTTGAAGATATCTTGCTTAGCAAGTGTATTGGATCACAGCGGGGTCAGTGGGTGGGTATTTGGAAGCAAATGAAATCATGATGCGTATTAAATCATTGACATAATCTTCAACTGCATATTATCCCCTACCGATTACCTACCATGATGTACCTATCCGTCATCTTAGTTGGTGATCAACTCTCTCCGAGTTGGAGTTGTATTTACCTACGACGCGATAAAATAATGTCATGCATTTTATGAATCGTTTTGTGCTCGTTAATATGAGGTTTTAGAGTATATTTAAACTAACTTCAACAAAGGAATTTGTATAGGTAGGTGAACGTTCGGTGTACCTGATCAATGTCTATTATTTCGGTGCATGCCGGAATGTCGACTGCCTGGCCTTGATTGCACTATCGCGTAGTGGTCACTGTTGTCCGATACTGACCTATAAAACAGATATAATACATAGTTGATCTGGTGGGTTATTCACAATATTAGTAGTATTATTAAATAGTGCTCAAAATAAATGACCTTTAGGTGCACATTTTGTAGTTAACTTTATTAATAGAATTTAAAATGAGGTAAGTGTTGGTGCGAGAATAAAGCCTGCAACCGATAGTGCATATGAATTGCAAAGCCTCCACGTTATTTAGATACCAAATCACGTGGTATCTAAGGTACCTACAACCAATTTTGTTACAGCATAGTTTAGCAGGTCGAGTGTACATACCTCGCCGAGTGAATAGTCGAGGACGGGTACCTGCTTCCGTATTGGCTGCCGTGCCAGCTGCGGTAC
This sequence comes from Gortyna flavago, assembly GCA_963669345.1. Lineage (NCBI taxonomy): Eukaryota > Metazoa > Arthropoda > Insecta > Lepidoptera > Noctuidae > Gortyna > Gortyna flavago. The sequence goes on from OY770131.1 coordinate 8,993,363, forward strand.
GGGTCGTAGTCCTCCACCACGGATGGGTCCTTCTCAATCACCTGACAATAATATTACATACTCAAGTAAGATACCTAATACATAAATAAGATAAAAGGGGCCCGTGGTTAAATAATAACAGCCGCACAGGTTGATCGGATCAGGTTAAGCTACGCTTGCCGCGGTTGGTCTGTGGATGAGTGACCATCTGTAGGTACATAGGTACCGAGACCCCTCTGTGCCTCGGAAAGCACGTTAAGCCATTGGTCCCGGCTGTCATTCGTGGATCTTTGATAGTTGTTACGGGTAGTCAGAAGCCCGAAAGTCTGACAACCAGTCTTACCAAGTGGAATTGTATTACCCAGTAACTGGGTTGTGGAGGTCAGATAGGCAGTCGCTCCATGAAAAATACTGGTATTCAGCTGCATCCGGTTAGACTGGAAGCCGACTCCAACATATTAGCTGGGAAAAGGTTAGGCAGATACATATGTAAGATAGCTGGAGTGGATTACGGCCCACTCCCTGTCACACAGAGGAGGCCTGTGTCACAGCAGTGGGAACATTATAGGCTGATTATGAATTAAGATACCTTATTATTATGAATGGTCTTGTAGAGGTCTGTAATGCTTGGGTTTTTAATTGTTCAAGATACAAAGGCTGGTATGTAGTATGCAAGGGCAGGTCTGTCATGAATGTATCTATAGATATGATGTAAAAGATGAATACATTCATGACAGTCCTGCCCGGCGCAAGAATGCTGTTTTAGTTATCTACATCTAGGTCACGTGGCAGGTCTTTCAACTTTCAGTTGACCGAAGACCCTTTCAGTTTTTTTTTTCTTTTCTTATATTTTAAATATGTACTTAGGTTTTTATCTAGAAAGAGCAGTAGGTTTACTCATAGCAATCAATTTCGTTAATGATTGTATCAAAACAAAAATATTGTAAGTTTAATATGCGTTTGCTAGGCGATAAGCACCGACGAGCTCGCGTCGTCAAGATTGCTACGCGTCATCAAGAGTGCTACACGCCTTCTACGCAGTGCCTTCGTCAGGTTACCGCCTACGCTGGATAAACGCCATGCGTTAACGTTACAATCCAACATTGTAGATAGCAGTTGGTTCAAATACGTGATTGGTTTCGAACAATTGCATTTTTGTTTGTTCGTGTTATTAAATATAACAAAATACTGTGTTTAATATTCACTGCACTCACATCGGTCCTCGCACACGAGCAGGTCATGGCGGTGCAGAGGAAACAATTGACGAGCAGCATCACGATGAACATGACGCCGAGCGCGATGGCCAGGTACAGCAGCCACAGCGGACGCACGCTGCCGTCCGAACACGTTAGTGCTGCCACTAGAAAAAATAATTGGAGGTTTTAATATTACCTAATCAAGAAAATGTGTATACCTATGGCTATGCAATGCATATTATGTAGGTACGCAGTACATAAATCGAAGGATTATACAGATTACACTGCGCATAGACAATTAATTTTGATCGTCATAACTTTCAATCATATATTATAGTGATTTGTTTGCATGTCATCAACATCATTTACCTGGTCATTATTTTTGAAGATGGAAAGTTAGGTACTTACTTATTTTATTTAACAACAAAAAAAAACATTACTTACGTAGCTAGGTGGTTAAACTGTACCTAAATACAAGGTCATCAAAATTTTATTAGCCTGATTCCTATCTGACCTTTATTTTCTTGCCGAGTTGTGTAAGAATACGTGGCATTGACTGGCCAATTTGCTTAGTTTCAGGCCAACCAAAGTACCAAAGTGCCTTTTATAGGCTACTCTCATAATCCATCTATACTAAAAATAAAGCTGAAGAGTTTGTTTGTTTGTTTGAACGCGCTTATCTCTGGAACTATCAGTTGGATTTGAAAAAATATTTTTGCATATTATAGTCCAATTCTTGTGGAAGGTTACTTATCACACGCTAGGGCCCTAAGAAGGCGAGAAAAAAAAAACAAAGAATGCTAAACAAAAACGCAGTAGGTAATAGGCAAGCGATGCGATGCTGCTTCGGGGTGGGTCGGGGGAGCAAGAAATATCATGCGGTCGAAGTCGCGGGCAGAAGCTAGTATTTATTCTAATTATTAATGAAGTATTCACTAAAATATATTTATAATATAATCTAATAAAACTATACAATACACATAATATTGCTCGTTTGATACTATAGTTATTTATGTTCCTGCTAGTGACTTTATTTAATCACTGTGATTGCATAACTGTGCCTAGGTGCTAACTTTGTGTGAACTTACCAAACCATTGCACCTTCAAAACAATGTCTGTTACACGGGTATTGGTACACGGGTACCTACTGTGTTTTTGGACTTAAGAAATAAGTTACTCCTCATAACATTAACTACCTGGCAGTGAAAGTCCTGTCAAAATCCGGCGCAGACATTTCTGAGATTAGCCGGAACAAACAGACAGACAGAAATTTTAAAAATTGTTTTGTTTTTTATAAGTGCCACGTATACTCTTATAAGCATTTAGTAAAACGCTGTTATTTAGACAGTACAAACAGACACTTCATTTCTATTTACTTGTAAGTATAGATTCTTCAACATTTCCTACACTTTGTCTAACTAACCGAACATGAACATAGCTACATTGATTGATTGCATTTCTAAGTACTTAGAAATAGAGACGATTGAATATCTCCCCGGGTTGGGTATTTTTTTGTGGAGGTCTCGGGTATTATTGTATATTTAAACAAAACATGTTCAACATCCGGTCTCTCGCGTTTTAATCTTAGCAGTAAATACAGTTCTCTAAATGTCTTCATCTTCAAAAAAACATTAGGTAGATACCTAATGTTTTTTAATTTTTTTCATCAACAGCTCATTCATTAGGTACTAGGGTTACATTATCAAGCCCATTTAAAAAAAAACAAGCATAAGCATAATGAGCATAATCAGTCTATAATGTTCCTACTGCTAGGCACAAGCATCCTCTCTGTGAGAGGAACAAACAAACAAAAATGTTAGGTACTTTCGTTCTTTTTAATTTCGTTCGTTCTCTTCTCATATTTTTGGTTAGTGTCATGTTATTTGTTTACCTCCTTTGTCGTTGGGGTCGAGCACGAAGATTCCCGTGGATGCGGTCACAGTGCTCTCCTCGTCGCCTTTCTCGAAGCGAGCCTCCGTATTGCAGTCTATGACTGAACACGGGCCTGAAATTATACAGTTCCAGGAGTTACTATGAGAAAACTTACATTAATGAACCACTAGGCTAATCGTAGACAACTGCTGCAAAGCTTAAAGTCCAAGTCGCTGGAAAACCTTTTGAGGGTCATTGACTACGCATTCAAAATATATAGGTATTGACGATTTTTCTAAGTATTAATTCCAGTAAATAAAATCTATGTTCGTTTTCCAAAGCGTTGAGCTTTCTAAGTAAATGTTTACCTTTACAAATAGCGATATCGCACTGATAGTTGACTTGCGAGGAGTCCGCAAACCGGAACATGGACGCTATCGCGAGCTCGGCCGCGCCTGTCTCAGACCTCACCACAATCGACTGTTGTTTCATGGGACATCTGTAAACAACACCCACGTTCAGTTTCATTGTAATAAACAACAATTCACCCAAAAATATGGTATATATTGTTATATATTTACCCTCTATTGTCCAGAAGATCGGTTGTATTATTTCGCATGTTGAAAGCAAAACAATTCTTCAAACGTATTCCGTGAGTTCCTGTAACGATAAATATTATGCATTACAATGTCTGTTGCAATAAATTCTTAAAGTAAATTATTATTTACGAAACAATGATTAAGATCTAACCATCAGGCTTGCTGATTTCGGCTCTAAGCGTGTAAGGTAGACCAAACGCTGCATTCAACACTTTTCGACCTTGCGAGTCTAACATTCGCAGCGATACAAGCGAAGTTTCGTTTCTGTAAACATATAACAATAAAATAATATGCTATTAAATTATTATGTAATTATGAATAAACTTCGACCAAGTTATGTAAATTCATTACATTGAGTGTAATTGTGACAATTCAAAGTAGGTAGGTATAGTAAATATAAACTTGAACATTATTATCTAGTCTGTGATTAAGTTTGATGCCATTAATAAAGGAATTTCAATATCAAAACTTAACACAAGAAAGATACCTTATAGAGCTTTCCTTATTGACGGATAGGCTCTACGCACAAATTGTACAAAAAGTTTAAGTACCGAGCATTTCTGAAGCCTGCCTTGCCGCAAGTGATGACGTAGAACTTGTCATCGGCCAGCTCCAAGGTTCGGTGCACACGAACCGCCAGCGGCAACGAACGCTTGTCTGTACGCTGAAATGTGCATGTGTAATGTTAGGTAAGTAGTAAGTACTAAGTACAAGGTGTAGAGCTTTCGAACTGTATGGATTAGTCATGTTGCGATAAGAATGTAGGGGGAATTAGCTTTGTTCAATGTGTTGTAAGTGAAGGCAAATGTTTACAGATTACCTAGCAAGTGAATTTTTGACTTGTTCATGCCTTGGAGCAATTGCTTTGAATCATATCAATAACTCTTGCAATTTACCTATGTAAATGCTAGTTTTATCAACTTTTTTCTTTATAAAGTGTTTGGACTTTTCGTTGATCAAAGGGTGGTGTGGGTGGATCCTGTATTCAATTAAAGAGTGGTGTATGATGATATGTACTTATAGGGATAAAAAAGAGAGAGAACGCTTTAATAATGAGTTGAGGTAAAGTAGGTACTAACGTTGTTCCAGAACACGCCGCAGTAGTCAGGTGCCCCCTGTGCTGCCATCAGGTTGATGTCAAAGTTCAGCGTGTCACTGCCGTTACCCAGAGCCATGCAAGCTGGCGTTCTGAAATGTGCACATAAGAGGTAAAGTTAATAAACTTGCTACTTATTTTTAAGTCACTGTTTTATCAGATTTTGTATTTATATTTTAACGGCGCGGCGTCTAAACTTTTTACAATGTTCGGGAGTATTTCCCGTGCAGCCGTAGCAATGAAATTAATTAATTTATTAGGAGATGCCAAACATGATTAGATGCATGGTCTAACAAACTATCTTCATGCTTCAGACTTTTAGTGTAGGTCACGGAGTAATTACTCCGTGGTATATGTATTTACAGATGTTTTAAGATCAAGCACAGACAGACATTTTGTATGATAATATAAGAAATTCAGGCCGTTCATAATTCATAGTTTACTGCCATACCATTTACACTTAAGGAGCGCGATAAATCGTTAGAGCAATATATAATAATATAGACTGATTAGTGTCTGCAACAAAGTATCGATTTCAATTATGGAATGCAATTCCATTTTCAATAACGGAAGTATTTTGAACCTAAGTCTGAAATATTGCTGAACCTAGATATTAGAAGACATGAGCGAAGTTCAGCTTAGACGCTTATCCTAAGTCGTTTTACATTACTTTGCTTTAGGGTTTGGTTTCTCTGAAAAATAAGCATTTTAAACACCATAATAATATAATATGTACTAACTTTTCATCGATAAAAAAGCAGATGTATACGAGGTAAACGCAAGAATCGCTATGTCCTGGGATAGCAACGCACCTCCTGCTAAACCTCTAGCATTGCCGATCTCGCGACGGTGACCACTTACCTACCATCAGGCAGGCCGCTAGCTTGTTGGCAACCCAATAAAATAAAAAGAGACCTCTATTAATATTATAGACTCACCGAAATTCCCTGGCATGTGTAACACCATTGAATGGCTGGTTGAATTGTATGTTGATCGCCATGACGCCAGTCTTGCATGTCGCCGTGACCACCGGCGAGAACTCTCCCGTGCTTTCTGCATTCTGTTAACGAAGACAAACAAAAATGTTACAACTACACTAAAGTAGAATACAGTAAATATATATAATGGTATTTTAATTAAAGAACAGAATGGGGAAACCCCCTAACAATGAGAATTAGAATGCAATTGAATTCACGCTCATTCCATAACGTGAACTATAGAAACATGAATGAAAATATTGCACAACTCCTCATATAGGTATAGGTTTACGTTACTTAAAGAACGATTAAGGCTTTTAGTGTATTTAATTTATCACTGATAACTTGCTCGGTTTACTCATAAGGAACGATATACAAGGACTTCCTGTAGTCATCGTTACCGTCAGGGTCTCCTTGTATGGCGCTGCTCGCGATCGATCGGCATGTAGGACTCGCATTGTTTCTGTGATTTATATGTTCACAAAGGGTACATGCTCCTTAAGATAGGTGGCATCATTAGCTTGAATTATTGCCCGAAAAAAGGAAAAACTATGTTCTACAGCTACACCGTTAAGCTTCATACATCTCACAGTCAGTTGAAATTACTCCATGAAACGATTCTCATGTTGCTTAGACCCATTTGAAAACCTGCATATACTTCACGTAATCTCAAATATTATTTATCTCAGTTATTTTAATAAGTAATACAAAGGTGCAGTAAGAGTTGGTGTTAGAGCAGAAGGTAATTTCGAATTGTGACCTCAAATATCGCTACGTGGGTACGTTATAGTCGACAAATAAACCAACAAACCGTTACGACACGGGCACCACAATGTAAAATCTCCGACAACAAATCACTGCTCTTTGTATCGTGGACGGTTCGCGGCCTCACCAGCTGTAGGGCTGCCGAGCACGAGAGGGAATGCCTTTCTACTGTGGTCTTTCGTTTAATGATGATAACCATTCTAAACGTCGCGTCGCCCGGTTTCGTAATAATTTCATTTTTATATGTATCTGGGTCCGCTCTTGTGGTACCAAATAAAATCATAATAAAAGGCACGAATACATAGAAAATTGTGACTGTTGTAATATGATAAATGCCAATACGGTAATAATGTAAGCCCAGAGGAGCTTTTTGCATAATATCGATGACGGTTGATCTGATTCAACTTCAATTTAATAAAATAAAATATTGTTCGTATTTCATGCTATAAAACTGACTTTTTATACTAGCAGACAAAAGTTATGGGACAGATCGTACGTGCAGTTTTATTATCATTTCCATATTTCAGCACACGTATGAAGAGATATGAAAATAGCACGAGCGTGAAAATTTATAAAGATGTTATCCTCTGACGTTCGGTCTTGTTTGAATGCCTTATAAAACTTTAGCCATAAGTTACATATTAGTTGGGCTCTTATGGGCCAGTATGTACCTGCTTACCTAACTGGTAATGTATGGAGTATGTTCAACATGGAACATTAGCCCGCAAAGCGAGGCGTGTCTCATATCTCCCTTCGGGAAGATGTATTACAAAAGCTTATTTGCATACGTGAGATAATTATAGAATCTACTTAATGATGTTAAAAAATGAAGGAAGTCGCGAGCAAAGTCGCATGACAGCTCGGCCATATAAAAGGACAGGCCATAAAGGGTCGCGCCCTCAGGGCGACGGGCGCGCACGATCGCATCCACACGACCCGACTTGATAGCTTCCTAGAATTTATCTGTGTTAGTGTAGATTACTAGATTTAGAATCGTAGTAAATCATACATTATTTAACAATCGTCTGTTTTAGTGCAGGCCTTGAAGATGGTCACAGTTTTTGCCCTTGTCACTTTTCTTGTTATAAGATTATTGTGTATTTGAAGCATTTATTATTGCGTGTGTCGTAGCGTGACCGAACAGTTTGATTTTCCTTGTCTACACTAGTGTTTTCCACGAAATACATATGTATACTACTCATTTTTTCTTTAAACGTGTACAAGTGTGATTTCAAAATTTTTTTTATTGTCTTCAACAGCTATCGTTTTGCTTGCAAAGTAATCGTCTGTAAAACTACCAAGAATACGTGCTCATTTTCTTATGCATTTCGAGAGATGCTTAGCCATTTATCATTCGCAGGCAACACAAGGAACTTCGAGGACCCAAGGGCTTTCTCTGGAGATTTAAGAGGATGATTGCATTGATTGCTGTTGTTTGCAGAGCTCACGATCCGCCTCAAGATCTCCCCTGCTATTTATAGGTTTTGAGATGGATAGTCAGTAGGTACTTAGATTAGCAAAAACAAATATCAAGTGTAGGTACCAGTCATCGCGATCAAGGTCAAAAACTGGTTGATATTGTTGCCTGACAAGTTTGACGTTCCAATACAGTGTATAATGTAATAACGAATTGCCATAAAATTGCGTTGTTTATTCGAAATTTTTTTGTTAAGAATGTTTTTGGTGTTCTACTTAAAGACAAGTAGATAAATGAAACACAGTTCAGGGGGCCTAAAAAGGCCACTTTGGCAGAATCATAAAACAATTCATATCACGCAATTCATCTGTTTGACAGTTTCACACCTATATATCCCTGAAGGGTTAGGCAGAGGTGTACCTATAGCATTTTACGAATCTCCATACAAAACTGTCATACAGATGAAATTGCGTGGTACGAATTGTTTTATGATTCTGCCAAAGTGGCTTTTTTAGGCCCCCTGAGCGGAGTCCCTACAAGAGATTTAATTTAGCATTTGACAACAATAAAAATCTATAAGTATAATACCTACCTATTTAGTGACGTTGAAATAATCTTATATTACACACGGGCATGGTTGAGATTTGCCTTGGTTTTCCTTAGATTGAAACTTATATTCTATAAAGGAATTCTGAGCAAGATTATTTTAGTAGGTAATATCCTCAGCAATCCTATTTGAGCGTCCGTTGTGTAGCTTGAACCTCCCAACTGGATTTTTTGTTAGCTCAAGAAGGTTTATAAATGCTTAGTTCAGAACTATGTATTCTAAGAATTTACTCACCGAAGACTAAATTTTTTGAGGAATGTTTCCTCAAAAAATATTAGTTTTATCTATCGTTATTAATTTATTACCTTGATAATATAAATTAGTTTGATTGTGTAAGATAGGTTTCTAATTGCAGCAAACATTTTAATGTTTATTAGATGTAAAATACATTAATTGGCTACATAACTGCAGCTGCAACTCTTTTGATTTCCTGTTCTAGTCTCGAGAACATGCCTGCGATTATTTAGCATTTATATCAACTATTATGTCTTCATGAGCCGCGGTAAAAGAATGTAGGTACCTATGCAGATTTTATTGGAAATAAGACAGGCGTACACACTTCAAGATGCCGATGGTACTCGTAAAATAACGTCGGCAATTGTCAATATGGATGTTGACGGGCTGGCGAGGTCAACGGACGAGTGACCGCCGCCACCGGGACTCGGGTCACTTCGCAACATCGGTTTCTTAAAAACACCGTGGAACAATAAGCACCGCCTAATATTACCTAGAAATTCACCTTGATGCAATCTTTTGTTCGCATTATAAATTCCGTCAACTTTTCTACATGAGGAGCCGGTCAAACGGGTGTTCCTTAAATGGAATTTGAGACGAATAAGTTTACGTCATTTTCGTATTTTCTTTTTATGATGGAGCATTGTACCCATACTTACCTATATATAGAATTTTGAGAGCGATGCCTCTCTGCCTGGCTTTGTAGATTTGTATTGAAGTTGATATAAGTATCGATACAAAAATACCACACAAATTGTGTGGTATTTATTTCTTTGATTCTAAAACACCTTTCCTTTCAGCGAAAGTCGTAACGGACGGTGGAGTTGACAATTTAAGTCTTCTATGAACATAAAAATTTAAGTTACGTTAAAGTGCCTAATAGGTACAAACCTATGTTACTTACGAGAAAAAACTGCGTGCTACGCATCGTAATTAATATTACGCTTTTATTATGCAATTTGTACGTGTTAAATGAGTTAGCCACAAGCAGATTCAATTACCTACCTTACGAGTGGAACAGTAGGCAAACTCGGCATTCCAGCATCAGACCCTTTATACTCGTATGATGGTGTTCCGTTAGGAATTTAATATTTTAGTTATGGTCTACGCATCAGCCATGTGAAACAAACCTTTGTTAATGGTACCTATTTCAGGAATGTCATGTTATCTTCCCATAGCGATATACGGTGAATTTCCTTATATGAATGCGATAAAGAATTTATAGGATTTAAACTTTGCCATGCTGAGTATTTATTGGACAGGTAACCAGCTTATAGCTCTAATACCGAAGTTGGGTTTATTAAATAAACGGTGGCGTAACGGGTTTTGTACGTGTTGAATATTGGTGGGATTTTAGTGCTAAAATATGAACTTACCTCCTGCTCAAATTAAGAATTATCATACCAAAACCATCAGAGTGACTACAGGTAAGAGTATCTATCTATATCAAAGCTTTGTATAGGACCCGATACGTTACACAATAGCCGAAAGCACGAAGGCCACTAGCTTACACTTGCAGTCAAAGTCTAACAATCGCCACCCACATTACTCACCTAGATTAAGCCACGCTATCGAACTTACTTCCATTCATCATCCTAATAATATTAGCCTTTCGTCATCTGGTCATCGGGTCGGTGTTCTATGTTCTACGTTGAGACATTTACATTCATATCTGACCTCAGCCTCAGACTTGTAGATAGTTTTAATCCGGGGTCTGGGCGTATGTTGTTGCTTATATTTAATGACTCATTGTATCGTTAATTAGTATTCATTTGTTATAATTTAAAGTTAAGCAACAATTCTAAAAATTATCTTTTCAGTTTTCAGTTACTTTAATCTTTTGTTCTCGGACAAAGTGCTCCTATTGTACGTAATTAGGCTCATGAACTTCTCAGCAAATAGTAAGTTACTGCTCGAATAACCGTATGTTGAGTAGTAGTTATAGTAAATGCATTAGCAGTGCAGGCGACAGCCGTAAGTTCCGACCGAGCGTAACAAACAATTTGATGAACGTAGGCGGCACGCGTTGCGAGAATTAGATTTCAGGGGGCTACCCGGCTGTTACCAAATTGAATTTTGATGAATTTCGATGGAGGCAGGGTGGGTGGTCCCAAACAGAATCCTGGGGAGAGCTCTCTCATACGCAGAGCAAATAAACCTCATCATAAGTATATGCTTTAGCACAAGTGCAATTTACCCCGTTACAATCTTACAGCATAGGTACGAGTACCTAATTCAATTTTCATTATAGTTTGCAACGTTTGCTTTTGATGAATTTCCAATCCTATTTAGTAACTCTGCATTGATTTATTAAAATTGTTTATCGTATTCTATATTATCATTCATTTGCATATCGAGGTGGAAGTAAATTGTTATACACAAATGAACGAGCTCCGAATATTATGGACCGGAAATAATGTGAGGTAATTAGTGGCAATTGAGTATTGTATCTTGTATCTAATGATACAAGAATGGACATTACTAATAATAGCGTGTGTTGCAGAAGAAGCCGTTTATGAAGATTCACCGCTATTTGTTTAACGGTCAGCACACTCGGTATTCAAAATTATAATTACAATAACTTGAAAATGTTACCTTTTATTTCTAATATAGCGAGGAAGTAAGTACAAAAAGTCACGCGCATCCGCAGTAATTACAGATGAGTTGTAAATCTGTGATACAGAACCGTTTGTTTCAAATTGATGGGTTTCGCTGATTGGTGCTATGTTATCGCATGACTGGACCATTTCTTCGTGAAGACCATCAAAAGCTCCACTATATTTGCGTTTGCGATTTGTCGTATCCTCCGTTACGATAATGGAACATGTCGGTAATGGAAATAAAGTAGTTATTCAATTATAAATAAAGAAGTGTTTTCTCTATTATGATAATTATAAACAAAATTGTATACATTTTCTCAACTATCGTAATTGGAAAGCTAAAACTGTTCTTGGAGCGTCATTAGATACGCGTAGTCTATACTTGGGATTCGAGGAACAAGTTGCTGGCGAAATAAGGTTTAGTTTAGTTTACCGACAGCCTAACCACTCTCCACTCGATGCTTCTGAATTATTCGGTAGGTAGGTACCCAATTTTTTTAATGGATTTTCCTTTTCCTATGATAATATTTCGCCCATAAATTGGTAAGTGGCTTAACGTAGATAAGTCATTTTTCGTTTACATCAATCATCAATAGTTTTATGATTTCAACCAAACCAACAATTTAGACGTATTCTTGATTGAAGTTTATCTCCCGAAACCCTCGACATTTACCTGTGCGTTTACAAAAGGCTCGACGTCTAAAGGTCAAAACGTAAACATTTACGAAAAAAGTAGCGCACATAATTGGCACGGAAAGTTATATAATACCTATAGGTGAAGTTCTCATTCCCATATGTGTATTTGATGCAACAGAGCACAGTGGGCCGACCGGTTCCGACGGCCCCAATATATCTGCCGAGACTACGTCACCACAGCCTCAGTGCACAGTGGGCGTGCTTTACTGCTTAGGTAACTCACACACTATTTTTACATTTATTGTATTTACCTTAACATTAGTTCGAAGGTACTATTCAAGTTTTTATACTAGGTAGTAGATATAAATAACAAATGCTAATATCAAGTGTTATCGTCCATGTATAGCATGATGGTAACGTTCCAGGTTTTACAAAAGCGGGTAATCTTCCTAAATCCGGATTTAATCAATTGAAACCGTGGTTCTTTTGTAAAGAGGATTAATTTTCTTTAACCTAAATTCCGTTTCCAACCATAGACGGTACCCCAATATCCTTATATTTAACTAAGTTTTAAATCCGTCCCTTTCTTCCTTCATGTTTTAAATTAATAAGATACTCAAGTACCTATAAGTGGGATAAGGATCGGTTCATTATGTCCGCTTATGCTTAGAGTTTTATTTTTATACGCCATGTCTGACGTCATATATTCGTCCAGTACGAGTACCTACTTCAGTCGTACGTGACATAGGAAAATGTTGACGGATTAAGGAGAGCCTAAAGCCTAGGCAGGAACGAAACGGCGCTGACTGATCCTACCTACCTACCTATGCTCCTAATACATTCTAGTGTGGCTTTATTTCCACTGATTAGTTACAAAACGATTTCTAAATAAGAATGCATACTTTATTTAGCAACGGTATAAATTGGGCGGATTAAGTACCTACTTTATCTACTTATTATGAAATCCCATAATACTTTGAAACAGTGTAACTTGACCCGCTGATATTCATTACCTATACGCATCGCAAAACCAATTTAAGAGAAGAAGATGATGATGAGGTTTCTAAGAGCAGGCAGGTAAACTTACGGCCAGCCCATAAAATAAATATTAACGGAATGGGGTCTTAAAAAAAATAAAAGAAGGAGAACGACGCTACCAATTTGCGACTTCCCACGGATAGGGTATTTATTGTTTGTGCCTACAACAGTTGTTGAGTAGGAAGTGGTCAATGATGATTGCTGGTGTGACAGGTAGCTACCGAACGGCGTAAATAATGACACGTCATTTGACAAATGGCGGTGTAGTAAGATACTTGTCAGTGTGTCGTCGGTATCCTCCGCCCATTCAAACCTCCGCAGCTGTACCAACTCTTAAATTGCATAAAAACTCTATACCACTGCATTGCCAAACTGTCGTAAGTAATTGTTTCAGGATATTTCGACATTCTATGATTGATCGTAACGACTAGTTACGATTAATGATGTTGTAATTTTATAGGTCAGCGGATAAAATATGTGCTTTGTAATGAAGCTTTGGTTAGAAATATAATTCTATTGAACAGGACTGAATATTAACATTATTAATGATGACTTGGGTTCTACAGCCATGCAAAGACACCATATTAATTAAAATGTGAAATAAATCTAAGGCAAGACGGTCATGCAAAAAAGTTGAATTCCCGGTAAACAACATCATAGAACAACAACTTCAAAGACCTTCATTTGTTTTTGTCCTAACATTCGTGCCAAAGACCGCTTCATGCAAATATTAAATTATCAAATAATACTCTCGCGTCTTGACCACAATACTTATGCCTACCTAAGTGTGTTGTCCCAAAATTAGACAGGGCTTTTGTAACACCTCGCCTTTCAAAGATTTCGGACGAAGACAATGTGTCACAGACACGCCTGCAAATCAGGTAATATGCTCACTTGTCCGAAAAAACAAGTTGGACAAGCCGTGACGTAAGATACCAATCGTGACCAATCTCGTGGATATCTCATGTTATTTATACATTAGCACAGTGCTGTCATGTTTTCTGACAAATATTTATAACAATAACATCTTCGAGAGACCAAGGTTTTGTTTGAAAATAAATTACAACATTGTAGAGTACCCTCGTGCAGTTTTAAAGCAGAATTAATAATAAAATAATCATAACAGCTTTCCTGGAAATTGCGAAATATTTTGAATTTGATCGATAGAAAGGATGATGTTATGCTTTAATATACTGAACGCGGTGCGGCTGGGGCAATGGATACTTCCGCGAGCGTTGTTATCGAGCCTCGATCAGCCCACGGGGCAATCAGAGCGTTGCCTGCACCGCGCATGCGTGGCGAATGTCTTAGCACCCACTATAGCATATTCACCGAAAATAGTCTACGATATGCATCTGATGAATAACGGAGAATAAGTAAGTTCGTGGGAATCAGCATTGTTATTATGTCAGTACTAAAATACATAGGAAAATAAATAGGTAGGTATATATGCTTATGTAACAGTTAAATGCTCTAATAATGTTGAACATTATATCATATCGTTTCATTACCTAGTTAGACAGCATTAATAATGAAGCCAAGCATAAATTAAACAAGGTAATGCAAAGGAAGAAGCGACCTCGGCTCGTGTCGTGGAGGCCGCGTGCTAACGCCTCTCGGCATCACTTAGCTCAATCACGCAAAATTGGAAGTATTTTAAAGTACAAACGACCAACTCATTAGGGCTTTCCTTTTTATAAAAGAGCGCCCAGTTTTCGGGACACTTCATGCGACTACTCGATGTGTATGCAGTAAGCAGTCATGCAACACGTTACTGTTGCAAAGCATAAGCAATGCATTGTGTAATATTTGTAATAGTATCTATTCGTAATAGTCAACGTGATCGTGTATGCTCTACTTACTTCTCAGTAGGATGTAATAGTAAATAGATAAATAAAGAATAGATTCTAGTTAGGTTTTGTCAACATGTTTCAGGTAATATGAAATGTTTGCTATTTCCGTACCTAGTATATGTTGATTGCATACCTAACCAGACAATATTAAGGTAAGGTTGCGTTAGACGTATCAGCACCTAAGTCGTACTACAGCAATATGTTCTCTCCTGTCATTAAAATTGACATCTAATAATGGAAAAATGCATGGACATTTAATAGTCCATGCAAAAATGTACGAACAAGGGCTGATTTTTCCATCGCCAGATAAATTGTAATTGTAGACAGTTTTTGTATGAAGTAAAAGTCAAAATTTTAAAATGATTCCTCGAATAAAGTTATAAGATGATTGAAAAATCAGCCCGAAGTCCCGTAAGTTAAAAATTATCAATTAGGATTTTGCTACTGCCTGTATTAAAATTGCCTGCACATACATTGTAAGCTATTTCTGAAAAGAATGAGGCAAAAATATATGGTTATGTTTTGTTAATGGCTATTTTCGTGGTTTTTAGATATTTATACATGCATAACCAAACAGTTTTTATTAAATTATGTCAGTGGTTTCGATTTTAAACTTTGAAGGCCTCTTTGCTTAATTACCTGTGCAAGAATGCTTAAATCGTACCTTGATAACATACAAAAACTTGGAAGACCTAATAATAAAAACAGGTAGGTATGACTTGAACTTAATTCAATTAGAGTCTAGTTAATTTCAAACTTTTAGAGAGCTAAGGAATTTTGAGGATAATTATCAAGTAAGGGTACTTACTTCATAATTAGTCAAAATAGTTTCATATTCTTATGACCCAAAAATAGAGTAATAGAATACTCTTTATTGGCCATAGGTATAACAAAGATTCCACTTAGAAATTAAGACCCAGAAATTCAGATAAATTTACTTACCTAAGAAATTATTTGTAAATTGATTTTAATGTCGTCGTGTTTTACCATGCTTTAGATTTTCGTATAGTCTCTGAGACCTTATTTTAAATAGGTACAACTTAGGAAGGGCGCCCACAACGTAGTTGCCCGGCAACTTTTTTGTTTGACAATGCGCACACGCCCACGCACACGTTCTTTTCACGCCGTGCATAAACTTGCATTGCAACCAATAGACGGGCGACAGTTGCGTCAAAACCCGCGGAAAAAGAAGTTTCCCAGCTGTCGTGTCGCAACATGCGCGCACTTTTATACAAACCCGTAGACTTGAAGAGACATACAAATTAGTTGAGGAGACAAAAGTTGCTCGCGGGCGCTCTCCCTTAGGGGAGGCCCACACTGCACCGCATCTCGCAGCGGGGCGCAGACAACGCACCTACGCGCGTGATTTTTGGAATTTGTCTCCTCATCTCGCACACCGCTGCGTGAAACGCAGCAGTGTGCCAAGAGCCTTATACTAGATACGAATTAGTACCATACCTCTTAATCGTAAATCCCAAAAAAAAAAAAAAACAGATTTCACTGTTTTTATGAATGCTGGTTGGTAGCATAATAAATAAAGATTCAGTGGATTCAAAAGATTTTGATTAAAATATCCTAAAACTACAGCAGTTTCCCGATAGGGGGGGATGACTTACGCAACCTTACCCTATATAGCTGAAGGCTAAACGTTTTTCTCTGTGATCATTAAAGTACCAATTAAAAGTCACAAGTCATGCTAATCTCATCGAAATCTTTAAGATTGCACTCACAAAAACGATTTAAGTCCTTATGTTATGGGTTTGGTTTCCGCACTTAGTCCTTCAGTGGACCATTGTGCGTGGGCCATGGCGGCCGTTGGCGGTTATTCCAACCAGCCCACCTCCCTCCAGAAGCTGATTAGGTCTCCTGGTCTTTTGAGAACATCTGTGTACGATCTGGGTGTCCCGAGGGTTTGTGTCCTGATCTGGGTGACGCCTGTGCACTCAAAGAGCACATGCGCAATGGTTTCATCAGCCACCATGCAAGCTCTGCACAGGGGGCTGTCCGTTATGCCTATAGTGTGAAAGTGTTTGTTTAGCGAGCAGTGTCCCGTGATGGTCCCCGTCACCAGGCGCAGGCCTTTCCTGTCCAATCGTAGTAAGCGACTGCTTAGCTTGCCATCCAGTGATGGCATAGCTTCCTTGGACTGCCTGCAGCCTGGTGACGACGTCCACCAGCTTTCTGCTTGTGTGTGGGTGTACTCCTGTAGCCACCTGCGTAGTTGGTTGAAGGGGATGGGCACGATAGGTTCCGGTCCACAGACTGGCATGCTCGATGCCCTTCTGGCCAGCTCGTCAGCTGCGTCGTTACCTAGCGATCCACTGTGTCCTTTTATCCATTGTAGTGTCACTATATTGCGGTTCAATACAGTTGCCTGTTCAAGCGCATTGTGACATTCTAGTATTAGTTTCGATGTGATGCATTTTTTATCTAAGGATTGGAGGACTGAGGCGCTGTCAGAGAGTATGCGAATATGGGTGTCCGCAACTCCTCTGGCTGCTATGGCATAAGCCGCTTGTGTTATGCCCACACACTCCGCTTGGTAGACCGTGTTGCGCTTTCCCAGCGGTTTGGATATTCTTATGTTGAGGTCGTGTGAGAAGACTCCGACTCCAGTTCCGCAGTCGGTCTTTGAACCGTCAGTGTAAATTCTCAGTTCCTTCGAACCTGAGTAGTCGCACTGCTCCTCTTTAAGCATTATGTTGTAGTGCTTTTGGAAGCAGTATTGTTTCGGGGCTTTGTCGCAGGGTGATGCCATCATTGGCTGCCATTTGATCGCATTTTCTTTTAAGCGTATGTGTTTGACCCTAGAGTCTTTGCTCAGGGTTCCTGATGTAGAGAGCCTGAAGGCAGCCAAGGCCGCTTCTTCCCGCACTACAAGGTGTAGAGGCGGTAGTCCGAGCATGGTCTGTAGGGCAGCAGTGGGTGTAGTTCTCATGCAGCCGGTGATTGCCACACACGCGAGCCGCTGCAGCTTTTCAAGGTCTTTTTGGGCTGTGCTCAGGTCTGTTCTGGGCCACCAGACTAGTGAGCCGTATGTGATGATTGGTCGGATAACTGTGGTGTATAGCCAGTGAGTGACCCTGGGGCTAATCCCCCAATTTTTTCCAAGCATTCGCTTGCATTGCCACAGTGATATGCTGGCTTTCGTAGTAATGTAGTTGGTGTGTTTTGCCCAATTCAGCTGTTTGTCCAAAAATATGCCGAGGTATTTGGTTTCAGTTGATAGGCTTAGGGTTGTACCAAAGAAACGTGGTAGTTGTAGTGTCGTCAGTTTCCTCTTTTTTGTGAAGAGAACCAATTCGGTTTTTGTGGGGTTCACTGATAGTTGGTGTTTACCACACCAATTTTCTATTATTTTCAGGGCCTGGCGCATTAGGTTGCACAGTGTGTTTTCGTGGGTGCCATTTATTATTATGGTTATGTCGTCGGCGTATCCTACAGTAAAGTAACCTTTGTCATTGAGATCTTTTATTAGACTGTCCACGACCAGGTTCCATAGAAGCGGCGAAAGGACGCCACCTTGGGGGCAGCCCTTCGCCACGATGGCCCTTGTGATGTCGTTTACGGTCACTTGTACTGCCCTCTGTTTGAGCATGTTCGTGATCCAGCCGCTCAGGGTCGGGTCTATGTTGTGTCTTTCTAGAGCCGTGCTGATGCTTTTGAAGTTGGTTTTGTCAAAGGCGCCCTCGATGTCAATGAAGGCAGCCAGTGCTGAGCATTTGTGGTCCACTGCGCATTCAATTTTGGATATCACACTATGCAGTGCGGATTCTGTTGATTTGCCTGTGGAGTACGCATGCTGTTTTTTGTGGAGTGGCTTTGCCCGAAGAGGTCCGTCTCGGATGTGTCGATCACAGAGTCTCTCTAGGGTCTTTAGTAGAAAGGATGTGAGGCTTATGGGTCTGTACGCCTTGGGTTGTGTGTAGTCCGCTTTTCCCGGTTTTGGTATGAAGATGACTTTCACTTCGCGCCAGGCTAGAGGTACGTATCTTAGTGCTATGCAGGCCCGATAAATTTCTACCAGGCATGGTGTGATATGGTCAACCCCCCATTGTAGTAGGGCTGGGAAAATGCCATCTAGTCCTGCAGACTTGTAAGGCTGGAAGGTGTTGATAGCCCACTTTATTCGGTCCTGTGTTACTAGACTGTGGGCACTGGACCAGTCCTGTTCCGTTGGGGTCCAATTGGGCACAGCTTCCCAGGTCCTGTCCTCTAGGAGTTTGCAGTCTGGGAAGTGAGTCTCGAGAAGGACCTTGCTGGTTTCCTGGTCCGTTAGTGTGTATGAGTTGTCGGGTTTTTTCAGCGCGCCAAGGGTTCGGTCCTGATCTGTTGATAGGATCTTCCTTATTCTTGCGGCTTTACTATTGGTTTCGATGGATTCGCAGAATTTCCGCCATGCTGTCCTTCTGGCAGTTCTGATTCGCTTTTTGTATGTGTATTGGGTTTAAGTCCTTATTTATTTTGATTATAGTTTTTAATTGTTGTTGCGAAGCATGTGTGGTGCTGTGTGTGACTATGAATGATAGATGAATGAGGAAAGGAACGAGCCTCGAGGAAAGGATAGGAACGAGGATTGTAGTAGTCGGCGTTACTGCCTACCCCCATGGAGTGACCCCCAAGGGGAAGAAGGCGTTAGTTTATGTATGTATATGTGTATGTTTTATATATGGTCTCTATACTTACTTTATAGCTTCTGTACAAAATATCAAGATTGATATAGTTATAACGACAGCTGATAACCATAAAAGGCTACATAAAACGTATGTGTAAAAAATGCGCAGTAAATTGTCAAATCGCCTTGAGTGCCACATAGATATGCCATGCGCGTTGCACTAGCTCAGCGCGGGCGCAGTCATGTCCCATTTGTTCACACTAACGTGATGTCATGTATTACTGAACATATCCGATGTAAACATACCTCCGACGTTGTTTCATTGCTCTACAACATTAACTAACAGTCATGCATAATCAGCGTATACTGTTCCCACTGCTGGGACACAGGCTTTCTCTCTGTGAGAGGGAGTGCGCCATAATCCACCACGGGGGCCCAGTGCGAGTTGGTGGATGTCACATGTCTTCCAATTTTTGGTTCTAGGACATGCCGGTTTCCTCACAATATTTTCCCTCACCGTTTTGAGAGAAATGGTGATGAAATTAAATACACAAAGTAAAGTGCCTGCCTGGGTTCGAACTCACGATAAGATAACAAGTCGCATTCGCAAGTCGGAGCCGATACCACTGGGCTACCACTGCTCTAACAGTCATCGGTGTTAAAAAACATCTTATATATTGTGAGAGGAGCAATAGGAAAAAACCACCACTTAGTGGATCCCTAATGGCAGGAATAATAATAGATTTATGGGTAGGTACTAAATTCTTGCTAAGAACATAAAACCATCAATTAACTTAACTGGAAATTAGCATACAATTGAAACGGGATTGGATTAATAAAAGGTAGATAAATTAATGTGACCATAAACAGATCATAAGGATGTGAAAATGTAATAAGAATTTTCTTTTGTTTAGATACTGTAGACTTGCTTAGTACCGAACGGTTCCGTTCCTTGGTTTTTAAATTATTAGCATTGGTACATAGTTACTACTACTAAGATAAGAGAAGTCATAGAATGCCATCGCCAATTCCTGTTGCTTTTAGTAGTAAATACCAATGACTCAACAACGGAACATAATATCCATACTTATACTTATCCATACTTTAATATTATAAATTCCAAAGTAACTCTGTCTGTCTGTCTGTCTGTATGTTACCTTTTCACACCTAAACTACTGAACGGATTTCGATAAAATTTGGCAGAGAGATAGATTGCATCCCGGGGAAGGACATAGGATAGTTTTTATCGACATACCTCGCGGGCGAAGCCGCGGGAGGAAGCTAGTTATCATATAAATTAACTGAATCAGAAAATAAGTAATTTGCTGCTTATTTTCGTTGGAAGCTGCGAATGGTGCAAAAGCCTTGTACGAAAAATATGAATCGATTAATTCTTAGTATCATAATAAAGATGACTGCAGACAATTCGTGAATACAACAATGTACTAAAGTAATGAAGTAAGTTCTAAGACACTAACAAGTTTCAGACCAATGTTATGAAGCTGCTAATGTTATGGTCTAACAAAATTACGCAATAGATACGCTATTTTATTGTGAATTTATAGTAGTACTTAATCATAAACTATGAAAATATTATTGCTTCAATTGCAATAAAGTTAATAATTTTTCAAAGCATATTCGAAACAATGCTAATATACCAATGTCAATTATACCTATTACCTACTTCTTAAAATTTTAAAGTTATTTTTTCAACATCGGACACTCATCACATCATTATTGATCATGGGCCGGAAACTAGCTTATAATAACCATTCGTTCTTTGTCTGAAGTTTATTAGAAATCCCATGAACTACTTTGGAAGATTTTCGACTTTTATTTGTCTGAAAAAACCGCAAGTTAGAATGTAAGCTGTAGTAAATATACCCATTCGGTTGATTCGACCTATTGTTATGGTTGGTATGGATAGCAAGTGATTGACATAGAAACTTGAACAGATGATATCAAAAATTCAAGATAAATGATCCGCCAAAAATACAACCGATGATTCCAGCTTTACAGCGGTTAGTTTAACAATATTTTAATTAATTATTTTTCTTCTTTTTATTTCGGATTTGAGTGGAGAAATCAATCAACTGAGTACCCATTATAATATGAAATCAATCAAGGTAAAAGTTTAAACAAATTAGTACTAAACCCTCAGTTCAAACTTGTATTTTTAAAGTCAATACTGTTAATAGTGATTCAGTACAAAATTAATTTATGTAAGTATGTAATATGTACGCTGTATGAGTCAATATTGCGATTTGACTCACCGTTGGTTTCCTTGAATGAATGAATAATCGTAGTTTTGTTATGCATCGCCTACGACACTGCGTTAGTACCTTCAGGCTCTTATCTTAAGCTTTATGGATCAATGTATGGAATAATCCTGATGAATAACTCTAGATTTAAAGATAAATCATATGAATGAACTTTGATTTACAAGTTACAAGAACTAATATGGCTAAAGCAAACTACTGCAGCAAAAAAAATCATCTCGATTAAAATATTTAGAACACGACTATTAGATACTTACTACATACCCTAAAAAGCTGCACTTTTTGCTTGGTCCAGTTATTAGCCACATAAAAGGGCAATAATTCTTAGCCTTTAAAAGTCAAAAGCCTTTAATCGTTATAAAGTCGAGTATTGGTCGAGGCGTGGGATGCGTAGGCCGCTGTGACCTTGCGCCCGCGCCGCCAGACGCCTAGCATTGGCGTGCCATGCAGAACCTAATGTGGCCTAAATTGGAGGCAGGGTTCGTTTTACATGTGTAGATAAAATGTTTGCTTTATGCGTTCATGTGTGTTCTAGAATATGGATAAAGGCAATTTAATTCAATTTAGCTAACCGATATCATAATATGGGGGCTGGCTTCAATAATATGAATCGAGTCTATATCTAAATGCCACAAAGTCTTTGACCTCGTCATGTTTTTTTTCCATAACTTAGGGTCTCACACGTACCAGACTGTAAAGGCTGCCTATGTTATGATAGCTAGATTAATATATTTGGTACAGAACTTTGACGGCAGTTTTCGTAATGTTTCTTTGAGAGAACTGTATTTAAAACTAGAGCAGGCTTGAGGAGTGTGAGATTGCAATTATTAGCACTTTGTTCACGTTACTTATCATACAACTGACATGTTGTGAAAAATATTATGTAAAAACATAGTCATTGTAGTACTATAGTAGTGCAATATTGTATGTGGAACATTAAGTTAAAGTTAGCAATGATATTGTGTTCAGCTAACTATTAGTTTAACTGTGTTATGACCAGTTACTAATGCAAACCTTGTGTACTTACTGTTGCGTAACTTGGTGTCCAGTTTACTACTATGATCTATTATTAAGAAAACCGATTGTTTGAGGTTGAAAATTGAGTAGAGCTCTGTAACTGTAAGGACTTTGGAGAATGGGCAATTTGATACAGCGGTCATTATCGCTAATGTCGAAATATAATTGGCTGTTAGTTATCCGCGACTTTGTTGGTATACATTATTCGATCCCCAATTAAACTCACTCAGGAGTTGAGTTTCAACAAGCTTTTCTTAGTGCATCGTTATAATTATCTAAGCTACATCATTATAATAGATACTTCAGTGGTTTAGGCTCTGCGCTTTTTATTATTCTTTGTATATGTAGCTATATTACACATAAATGTAGATTATATTATATACAAGGTACATGAATATATATTTTGCGATAATGTAGGACTTCATTTCCGCTGATTTCACATACCGTTTTAAAATTTAGACACGGACACATTTTTACTAATTAACAATATGCATAGCGTATTATTATTCACTGACCTGTTAATTAAAGAATCAAACATTGGAATTGGAGCCTACGACGGACAATTTAGGCGATGGGCAGGAATGATTATCGGAGAGATTAGGTATACAGGTTGGATTTTTGAGGTATAGGTCAGGTAGGCGACACGAGGCCCCACAGCTAATAAGTCTGAAGCATAATTTCAATTACTTTTATATTGTTATTTGTCTGTGTTTTTATACTTATATTTGAGAATGCTGATAACCCTAAATTTGTAGACTTTATAAGTCCAAGACTAATAAATAATTAATGTTATCTATGCTCATAATAATAAAGCTGTTGGTAAATCTTATAAATATACTAGCGTCTGAAAAAAATGTTTTGTTCCCCCTACACAACCCGTCGCATCGCATCGCCTGCCCGCGCTATTACATCGTTTTCGACTTTTTTCTTTTTGCTCGGCTCCTTATAGGGAGCTAGCGTGCCGTTAAATAGCCTATTAGCCTTCCTCAAGAATTGGGCTATCAAATGCAAAAAAGATCCAACTGGTAGTGTCAGAGATTAGCGCGTTCAAACAAACAAACAAACTCTTCAGCTTTATTTTTAAAAAATAAAATTAAATAAATACTTGTCTGTCTACATCTACATTAATAATACGAGTATAAAGAAGAAAGATTTGTTTGTTTGAATTGGCTCCGAAACTACCGGACCGATTTAAAAAAAACAATTTTGTGTTGGATAGTCCATTTAACGAGGGAGGCTATAGGCTATATAACATCACGATACGACCAATTGAAGCGGAGCATCAATGAAAAATGTTGTAAAAACGGGAAAAATTAGGTATTCCTTTTGAGAGCTTCCGTTGCGTACGCTGAGTAAATGGCACAAATCATGTATGACGGAATTGTTCCTCTTTATAAGTTGTAAAAAAAAGTCCGCGACCGCATTAAGTCTATCTTTTATGGTTCACTATAACTTTTTATATGGTAATCTTTGTTCTAAAATAATGCATTAATTGCGAAGGTGTTTTTATAAACATGATATTAATACTTATCCAAATAAATACGTTATTCATCACAAGTATTTAATTTTGAACAAAATTGCCCTTGACATCATTTGATTTCAATGAATATCTTAGGAGATATCATAGTTTTAAAATAACTCCGCAAGGCGGCCGGTCATGAGGGGGGTGGAATATATTTTAGTAGAATTTTTCCTCAAATTAAGGCGGGTGAAACCGCGGGACACAGCTAGTCAATTTATAACTTAGCTTGAGGAGTTCCTCCTTAGCTTGAGGAGGACTGTAATTATAAACATAATTCTAGTTTATGACACAACACGAAGGACGTTATAAAATATATTACGACAAGTGTGATTTAAAAACAATATTAAAGCAGAGGCGTTTTAAATTGTGCTGCTATTTATACAGCCGGCAACTGATCAACCTTCCTCTAACTCATTTACATAGTACCTCATCACATACCTACATAAGTAAACAATACATACATTGTGCCCCATATTTGCTTTTGGCATTTGATTAAACACGTAGAGCCATGGTGTGAACTCTTTGATGCAAGATGTGGGTTACGATGAGTTACGTTCACGTACATAACATCGTATTACAACAGTTATATCAACGTACCTAATGCAATAAGAACGATCTCATTTGTACTGCACAAATGATTCTCTTTGATTTCTATTTCTTCTGCGAATGAATCATTTAATAACTAGTTCTGGGAATGAAGTTACAGAAAACTAGGTAACTTACGTTTTTTTTTTATGTAATCTTATTTACATTTGAAGTATATTGGCTATTGGTACAACAAGTTTTCTAGTGTCACAAACTAAACATAAACAATACAGTTTATTATTAGTAAAACTCTGGCTATCAATTTTGTCAAGGCTATGCTAATGGTTCGGCATTTAAAGTACTTTCGTTAGTCGGTCAACACAAATTAGGTAACATTTATGTAGATACAGTTCTCGTTCTGTGCCAATGATATAACTTAAGATAACACCAAGTTTAAGTAAGGACTTTGTAGGACTGTGGGCGTACGACAAACTTCAATAGGTTCAACCGTCCACCTGCAACAATTTTTAAGACATATTGCACTTACATCGAAGTGACTGAGACCGACTCAAAGGTCCGTTATTCAAATTTTTTTGCTTAATCCATTGTGTTGATGACGACATTCAGCTATTAACGCAACAAAAACTCGTAGATGTGTTAAGTTGGAGTACAAAGCATAGTTATTAGGTTGCTGGAGGTGCAGACATTGTTGATAATAATGTGCATGATGCATGATAATGCGTTGTGTTAATATGCACTTTGTTACCTGTGCGTTCGCGGCCGCCAGGAGGGCGCCGGCGAGGAGGCTGAGCACTGGCCACATTGTTCACTTGTCAGTCGGAGGTTGTCAGTGAGTAGTTGTCAGTTTGACAGGAGGTGCGCGGGCTGTCAGCGCGACATGGCGGACCGGTCTGTGCGCCGTACGGAGCAACACTGCGCCGCCACTGCCTCACCAACTTTACTTTCTGTGAGCGGCCGTGTTCACACCGGACGCTGCCACCATTGTGTCTTAATCATTTTGTAAATACATACCTAGGTACCCTTCAAAGATGTCATGTCAATTGACAGGTAATTGGTGGTGATGATGATAATGATGATTTAGGGAGTCCCTTTTCCGCAATTAGAATCCCATTCGATTCAGCCTAGCTCGCCCAAAAGCACAGAAGCTTCCTGGGAGCTTCACAGACTTCTTGGAGTGACCTCATTGTTCCGAGGATTTCTTCACGTTGAGAAGCCACGGCATCGCATTCCAGGATGACGTGGGCGGCTGATGGTAATTGGTCGTTGGAAATTAACAAATAATTTGTTTTTGATTGTTCTTAAATCATATCGGTTGGTAACTGTCCCTTATTCCCTCTACTTCGTCCCTACTGAGTAAACTTGAGGATGATGGGTGCAAATACACTGCATGATTCTTATTGATTGCATTGCTACGAAGTTGCGTAGCGGCAGCGATTAATTCAATGGGTTTGTTTACCATAAATGACAACAGCAAATACCGGCAAGATAGAGTATAGATATCTATACTCGTAGCAGATAAACCCACATTTCGCCAGTTATGTTTAAGTCCCATGTAAAAGGGGTATTAACTAAATAAAATACAAAATAATAGTTATAAAAAAAACGCAAGTAGTAGAGTGGCTCCAGTGTGAACACACAGCTGCTACGCAACGTTGCGTCGCGCGTCGGCGGCGGCAGGCGTTACGACACACGCCCACACCTGCACCACTCGTGACACTCACACACACAACACACGGGTATACCACACAGATCCCGCCGATAATACTTCAGCCTACCTTTTTATTTCTCCTTTTCGCATTCGAAGTCGGGGTTAGCAGAAAAACCTTGGCTGAACAGAACCACGTTTTATGTATCTCGTAAAAACTTAACCTGGCACTTTTCTGAGCGCTAAAAGAAAGAAATGTAGCATTGTTTTCGAGAATTATTGTTATACCGAACCGATATAATTGCTACGAACCTACGACGCTAGGCAGGCGCGTAGCACACATATTAGAATTCAACGCGCTCGCCGACACTCTTACATTTATTTACTTTTTAGTTTTTATATTCCCTTTTTTTTGTAGGTACTTATCTATTAATAATATTCTTCTGTTTATAGGATGATAATAATAATCGTAGTAATGCTTTAAGGGCTACTTACTTTGATGAATGATATAGGTAATTTGTGCATGTTTTATAAGATAAGCCTTGGAAGTGTAACGATATTGCTATTGGCAATATTCCCTTATAACCGTTAAGTACGACTTAGAAATACTTTATTAAAAGGGGGCATTTAAGGGCTGGTTTAGTTTAATAAGGACGACAGAGGAGAAATATCGCATCAACTTTTGATAGAACTGTATGGCTTAGTAGTTACTTAATTACGAAATAAATACACAGATTTAACTCGAAATAACTATTCATGTGCCCGAAAAAGTATGGTCTTTGGAGGATTTACGACTTTTCCAATTTTAAACCTGTATCTACACGACGATAAAAAAGTCGTTTTCTGAAGAGACGGAGTTCTTATGACGCCAGGCATAAAGCAAATAATATGTAATTTCGCAATCATAGATACTTCTTATTAAAACGGACTAATTCTGAAAATAATACGCAGCAGGGTTGCATTAACTAGGAGCATTTAGTAGCATTTTCTAGGAGGCTTAAAGTAAATTTTAGGTTATCGCTACACTTTATCAGTGAAATGGTAAAGCACTATTGCTATTTAAATTAAGCGCAATAGCGGACGGGATATATAAACATTAACAGAGGGTTACCCATTACGGTCAAGGCTGTCGCGTCATCTATCGGCAAGTAAAGGTAGCTTTAGAATGTTTATGTCCAATGTGTGTGTCAGGTAAAGATGTCGCTAGTGTGGCGGGGGCACGTTGCCGCCCAAAATCAATATCTCGTGTGGCGTGCGCCGTCCCGCCGATTTTCATCAGTGTTTCAGGAGGCACCCCTACTGCCCACATTTCATACAGTTACACGCGCAACCAGTGCTCTTTAAGCGGATTCCTCGCATCATCGGACTTAACCCTATAATCTGTAAGTAATCATTTAAAACTTATTATATCTATTAAACAGTAAAAATAAATAAATAAAAAACGCATCGAGACACACAAATTCATTCATTAATCCCCAGATATGTGGAGACCAGATTGAAAGTATTACGACACAGTCAACTTAGAGTCGGCCATATAGGACAGGTTCTGACCTCGAAGGGCGGAACTGTTGCCTAAACGAATTAAAACTGTAATTGACGATTAATTTTATAATAACCGAAAATGATTTAAACATTTATAATGAGGTTAACAGTTTCGGAAACACTGAACTACTTGCGAAATGGAAAATCGCACGTAAAATGAGAGGGTGTTGCTAAATCATTAAATCTTATATGTTTTTAGTACATATTTACTTACGTATAATCAGTCAAAACGCTTAGGACTAATGTACAGTCAATGTTCCCCGTTAATTGTGTGTAATTGGAAAACCTAATTTACCAAGACAAATTACAGGTATAGCCATATCTAATAATGTTGATTTTGATAGTCATTATGTAAATAACACTTAAGCTAATTTTATGTTAACAATACGTTGAAATTCATAACACGCGAAATAAAATCGAGGAGATACTTTCATAGAGTATTTTTATATAGAAAGAAAATCGTTGTCTGTGTTGTATGTTCATAGAAAAATATCCCCAATAAGCGAAAAAATGTTGAATGAACATTTCAATATCCGGTAAGCTTTGAAAGGAGGTATTTGGTTTTTTGTAAGCTTTAATATCAGTTTATATTTTCGGTTTGTAACAAAACAACGACTACTTCTTTGTTTTATTGTTTATATTGCTGCACCGACTTTTATTTAGAGAATTAATTGGGAACATTGAAAACAATGGCTAGCGTTTTTCGGGGTAGATAACAGTTTTATTTGCTCTAACTAATGTGCAAAAAGGGGATTCAACTACATAAATATATCAGTATGCATATAATATAGTTATAACCGATGAACTGCCGAACACCCTAGGGGATAGATAGAGTGAGGGAAAGTTATTTTACGTAACCTCCACGGGGGAAAGGAAATGTAATTTTCATACATTACTTTATTCTGTTAGAAGAGAATTCGGACGTGCCATGTTTATTGTTATTCTATGTTAGGAAATTAAAAGACGTTAGGTATCTTTAACTGCAGTAAAGTCGTCTAACGAAGACGATCTTCCATTTAGTTTAGTTATCGGTCGGCGATCGACAGCGTTTAGTGCGCAATTACCCAGTGTTCCGAACTAGCTGTTACGTTTTATTAGTTTGAACATATCCCACAGCGGCCACATAAGACACCGATTGCTACATGGTTAATAACAGCATTACGAGCACGGTTAACTATAGAACTTTGTTGCTTATATTACCTTATAAAATGCTTTCGTACGTGCTTTCAATTATTTCCTATTATGTTCAGATTTGTACCGACACAGATTCTCACAACTCCTGCTACTTAATTAATAGCAAAGAGTAGTACACGCGAACGTAACATTACTTACAGGGCTGTTGTACACTGTACTCCGTTGTTGGTATGAAATATCGCTACTGGATAGAGTAACTTCATCTTTTCACGAAGCCCTCGTGTTTTTTTGGACTGGAAATGTAGTTAAATAGAGGTACGTCACTACGTACCTCTATAGTAGTAGCTATTTTTTGCTTGCCAACTTAATCATGTAGCCGGTTGTTTGTGAATGTGCCAGCATTAGGCACTCGGTTCTAGGATCGATCCTTGCGTAACGCTAGCACGTCACGGGTTGGCTGCCCGCCAGCCCCTAGCAGCCTCTGTTTATACACGCGATTATTTGGTGGTGGGCAGACACATTTATTTCTCTTTTTTTTTATCTTTGAATGACAATTGAACTAGTACCGAATATTTTTAATGAAAAATAGCAACCTGTACACAACCATATGAGATTATGCAAATGGGCCTAAAATCATCATAACAAATGAGAGTGTGATTTAGCGAGCTTAGGTAGACCTTCAGGTATTTTTGGATACCTTTTCCAGGTGAACCTTTTTAACATATTTAACCCTTTTATGCTGGAGTGCCTTCATTTAAAAATCATTATTAATGGTCGCGTGAACTTTGTGAATGCTAAAGCTGCCACTTTTTGTTTTATTTTCCTTATAAAAGTGTTTTATTGTTTGTTTTATTTATATCCTCTGGTGGCCGTCAACCGCCGCGTCGTATATAAAGAAAAAAATCTGGATTCATTTCGCCAAATATAACTTTTTGTTCCTGGGGGCTTTTCCTAACTTTTATTTTTATTTTATGTTTATTACGCATTGCAGGCGTTTAAGAATAGTTTGTAGTTAAACATTTCTCAATTTCAATTTTCTGAATTCACTATCTATGTAACTGAGAAGTTTCCCCGAGTTTGGAATACGTTGAATATCTAGTCAAGACTCAGGTATCTAGACTATGCTTGTACGGTCTACTGTTTGCAGTAGAACTGGGGCTAAAAATAATGGCTGTTTTCAGCAAATTTTATGATTTTATGCAATAGGTACTACAACAAAAATTCTGCAACTATAATAAATTGTCGTTCTATTAAAAGTGCTAATCTACTGATTGGCCAAATGATAATGACTCTTTTAGTTATTTGAATATTTTGTAAAACTCCAAGTGCTTGTCAGAATCTATTATTTGATATCAAACATTGGTAACTGTTATTAAAAACCTATGTACGTACTACATTAATAACGACTAAACCGTGTATATTTTATCGGATGTAGAAAACATTCACTATTTTATTTATAAAAACCCGAGGTGAACTTATCACTCGCACTATTTAACACGATTCGTAGAGCTACGAAGGGCAATAACGTGCCCCCTGAGGTCACGGTTGATGTAGCGCCTCTAAAACATTGCCCTAACATTAGCAGCTGCAAACCCCTCGCTTTTTGTCTCTTAGAGACCCTTCCTTTACAACCCCGTTTATATTCGAGAAAACAATGTGTTCCTTACAAATGTAGAAACTTCGAGGTTTAAATTAAAGGTCTACGCCGCTACGCCGTAGCAAAACCTTGCGAATTAAGACTGTGCCTGTAAATTTCTAAATTAATTCTTAGAGAAAGTAGAAACGTCCGAATATAGGTGAGTGAATTGCCCAATAATAGGTTACGGGGTGGGTTGGTTGCGTAACGGGCGACGGCATGGTTCCAGAGGGATGATCGTTGGCCGCCCGCCAGTGTCCGCCGACGTGACTGCGCCATGGCATAGAACTGTCAAGTGAGAGTACGAATGTTGTGCCAAAAACTTGTGCAACGTTTGCTCAAACCACCCAATTAGTACTTTCAGTCAGAAAAGTGTAATTGAAAACAATAGCATACTCTTTATTGTGTACACCATATAAATTACATACATAAGTATATAATTACAGATATAAATGTAAAAAAATTACAAATGGTAACACAATGGGCGGACAGCCTTTGGACGTATTAAAAAGGGGAAGGAGAGACAATCCTGTAGGTAGTCTGTGGTGTACTATTTACATTATACAATAAATACATACAAGCATATTATACTAATCTATATAAATAATAATAATTATGAAACAAGAGCAAAAGAAAATTTGAACAATGAACTTTTAGAAAGGAAAGGTAATCAAATAGTGTAATTAATTGGATATGATCAATTAACACCTATTTTAAGCATCCTAAAAACCATTAACAAAACTAAAAAGTGAAACTATATTATCTAAGCATAAAATAACTGTGTCAGCTACTATGTTATTGACTATGATAACATCAAGTTGCCACCCTATTTTAGCCGTGTCTATTGTCCGCGTTATGGATCGTACCTATATTGTGTCAAATGTGGCTCAACGAGCGTAGGTGTAATAAACAGAAAAAAAAACTTGCGATTCATATTCTCTATGTAGGGTTACATTAGGTTCTAGTAAAAAATATTATTGTTTTTACAAAAGTAGAAACCCGTAATGCCGTCTATTTTTGCTTCGAATTACTATGTACCTCTTGTAACACTGTTAACTTTGCTCATTTGTACTTACGATTTCACACCAGCAAGCATATCAAAACATCAAATCTTGGTCATTCGATCAAGTTCTTCGAAGACGTGAAACAATATAATTCAGGCATGTCTTTTTCAATTAAAACCGGATACATTATCCGGTATAAAATCCATAAGTACCTACTATCCGGGATAGTACTTATGTATTTTATACAGACCCTATAATCACTTCGCCCCTATGATAACCGTTACTATCAAATCTGTACACACGCAGTGTTGAGTGTTGATAACAACATAAACTTTAATTATATTTTTCGTGTAACTAACACGCATGCCGCAAAGGGATGTTTTAATCCGACTCAGAATACGCAAAACATTAGATACGTTAAATTGGAGATAACGGTTGACATTTAGGCCCTCAGCGGAGCCCAACGAATAAATTATTCTACGAATAACCCAAGTTCATGAGAGAAATACAAATTGGAGGACGTGCTAATATCTTGTACATTATGATACGACATTTTTGTATAAAGAAAATTTCTACCTTTAGTTCAGGTAATTAGAGGTTACACTGACTTATTCAGTCCTACATCTTTTCAGTAGGTATTTACGGAGAATGTCACGTAAGATTATTCGATTTTTTTTTCTATTTCAGGAATTCGATCACAAGTTGTGTCACGACAACTTGTGATCGTGGATATACCTTACAGTACTCTGCCATGGCTAGCCATGATAATCCCCATGATCCCTAATTTTATGGTTATGATGTTTGGAGAATGAAACGCAACGGTAGCCTTTATGGATACAGTTGCGCCTTTTACAATACTCTTGGGAAGAAAGGCAACCCCTAATCCTAACTCTTTCATAGAGCTAGTTCGGGACAGGATTAACGATTGTGGCGGTTCAGGCGCTTGTTTATAATGTGTTTTCAACGCTGCGTGAGAAAACAACATCGAATCAGAGAATGTGCCACTATACAAAACAAAAATGTAACCTATTGTAAAACATGATCCATTTCAAATGATTCCAAATGTTTTGTCATCAGGTAGATCCTTCCCCACCTCACAAGCTGTCCACCGAGCTGCGTTTATACCATAAACACTGTTGACATCGGTGACACTTGCTTGTAGATATCCCGAGGTAAGTTTATGTACATATTTAAGTTGTATCGTAGGTACCTACGCAGAACAAAATATTTGTTGTATAAAAGAATACGTCGCGTAAACATCTAATTCAATTCAATTCAAATTCTTTATTTCAGATATGAGTCCATAGTGTTAGTACTCGTATCAACAAAATAACTTAATAACAACTAGTGTTAGTAAGAAGGAGATAATAATGTAGGTAAGATCTAAATTGATATTTTTGTGAAGGAGGGTTAGGTCGTATTTGCAACTCCACCGGTTAAGGAAATCGGCTTTACGCTTCGGTTTACATTCACCCAAAGCTTGTTCCTACCGCTTTTCCAGATCCATGAAAATCTGGTTTTCATAGATCAAGTAGTCTGAGTTTATAGTAAATCTGGTTCCGGTACTTACTTAGAAGCTTGTGGTTCTATTCTCCTTACAAATGTGTTTTTTTAAACACCTATAAGTGCATAATGCGTTTATTTTTGGTCTAACTTTGAGCTTTTATGAACGGAAATCTTGTTATTAAAATGTAAAGCCAGGTATTTGTAATAAAAACTTTATCACTTTCACCACGAACATTGCCTTTATTATAAATTTAACCTGAGTTCATTCAACTGAAACATAAAAATAAAACGAGCGGTCATTTCATTCAGCACAACTTGCAAACTTTACGTCGTCGGCTGCATGCAAGAGACGTGTGAGTAAAAAGGGGTAGAGTAGCACCTACTTAAGTCCCACTCGCCTCCTTTGTAGCACTTGTGTGTTTTTGTCATGTTAAAGAGTAAAGACTCTTAGAGCATTTACATGATACTTAGCTTCTTTTGAAACAAACAGACTCGGGCTTACAACGAGCGGAGTGGAGAAACGTTTGAAGGAGGCATAAGAAAATTTCCTAGTCTTCGCCATTGAATCAGTGATTGTGGGTGCAGAATAACAAGTACCTAGTGATTTTATTTATGCTCAAAAATTAAACACAATATCGGTCGATGATCTTCCTCTGTTCCACGCATAAAAGCGCGAATTCCTGCACCAAGCATTAGGACATCGATAGTCTCAAACGCTCGTTTATGTTCAATATCGCACTACCATCTAAACTTTAGCTAATTGTAGCTATTATGTATAGCGCGGAACATTCACAATCTATGCAGTAATAGCAGTAGTTATAAACTAGTATAATGTGTTTTATTACAGTGACAAATGTCCTCGACTGCCTAGGTATGCGGATATTAGAATTCCTTTGCTGAAACCAACAGGAATAAGCAGTGTAACTAGAAGTTCCTAGAATAATCTGGAAACATAAAAATATTTCTATGATAGGTATTTTCCTGAAGGATATATTTCCAACATCTTTTTTACGAAAATAACTTGCCCTAGTCCCACTTCGACGCTTACCGCACAAGTTCGGGCAAAAAGGTGATTGGTTTATTTCGATGGAACTCGGAAGTGTCAGTTTCACGGACCGAAATCGCGGCGTGTGCTTTGTGAGATGAAATTACGGTACATACGTATATGTTACACATTCTATACTTAAATGTTAGGTAGGCTTGACTGAGAGAGCACAATGAGAAAACAACTCTATATTTCTTTTTTTAGGATTGCCTTCTTAAATTCTTTAACCTTTCATCATCATTATCATCATCAGCCTATACTCGTAGCAGTCCACTGCTGGACATAGGCCTCTCCCACGTCATTCAACTCGGACTTTAACCTTTAGCATGATACTTTTGCAGATTCTCACTTTGTGTGTTTTTCTTATAAGGAGGCGGCAAAATAGACCGTTCGGGGTGCCCTGGGATCTGTGGCCCGCAGGCCGCGACCACATCAACCCTGTCTTTCTCAAGCTTCCGAACCTCCTTCACCAGCAATGTCAATTACCTGAAACGAAGGTATGTTCTTAGTTCGCATGGTATTTGTCCCCTACCTTAACTCTGTCTTGATGTATATGCATGATTAATCTTTATTCTTTAAAGCTTTACAGTTTTCTCGTCATGAATGATTTAAATGTACCCTTTTTGTGAATCGGGTGTCAAATTTTAATAATTATCCAACAAAAGTATGTAGGCAATTTCAAACCTGCCACAATTAGAATGGCTTAATTTTAAAGTAAAATACAGTTATTTATCTACTTACTGTCTATTTCCCCTTTCTTTAGTGTAGATAGATAGTTTACTTTGTTAACACAAGTTGGGTAAAAATCACATTTTTATATGAAGTTCAGTTTTATAATTTAAGGATAAAACAAAATTTATGACACCGTAAAAAGCCCGAACCGCTTCACCGCGCTGCTTCCACCCCCGTCGGCACTCGACCCGCTCCCTCCCCTCTCGCGGCTCGCTCCCCCTACCTCTCCCCGGCTCCGCTCCACTCTACATACCGTGTAGCACCACTCATCAGCCTCGACTGTGATTGTATGTGACCACATCACTGCTGCTACTTGTTGGGACCCTTGTCCAATAACAAATAACAGTTCTGAACTACCTGCATTCAGTGCATGGCGCTTTCCTCTCGATGTCATTGTCGTGATTCAATGTTGCTGCTTAACAGAAGTGATTGTTACAGCTGGGATAACGTTTATTTCTTTTACCAGTTACCGATATAATGTTGATTCCGATTATCTCAGATAATTGATTACATAGAATGCTTCTCAGTTCGCACTGTAGGAGCTAATTCTGATTATGATAGCTGTAATGGCAGTGTTCACGTTGGTTGGCAAGTTGTTAGGTTAGGTGATCATGAGTGGCTACATTGTGTGTGTCGATTTTGTCCCTCCTCTGCGTGTCCCTGTGTGTTGGCGCGGCGTGGCGGTGGCGTGCGGCGAGTAGTTCAGTGGAGGCGTTGCGCAGATTCAGCTCGGGAGACCTGCAGTCCGAGTGCGATGAGGGCGAGGTGGACCCTTACACCGGCCGCCCGGCAACCACCAGCCAGCCGAAACCGCAGAATCAAAGGCCGACCTCCCAGGGTAAGACCAAAGTAGACATTCTACAATTCCATAACTTACACAGAGTTACATAATAAGTAATAGTTTGTTTATTCAGGACTAGCGTGTTTAATATAACTTTTAATCCGGATTACGCAACAGATTATACACATGCATTCTTTGGGATTAGCATTACAAACTCTGGGTGATAATATTTTAGTTGTACTTATTAGATACTTGACGTGTTCCAAGTAGTGTTTGATTTGACGTAGCCACCGGGGGCAGCATCACCAGCGCGTCGGGTCCTCCCCCGGCGCCGTCCGCATCCATAGCGGCTGCAGCGAACAGCGGAGGAGACCTGTCGCTGAACCTGCGGGGAGGATCCCGTGGTACATCCGCGCCTTCCTCCCCGGCCAAGTCCCGCGAATCGCTCCTCCAACGAGTACAATCTCTCACTGGCGCGGCAAGAGATCAAGGCGCAAATTTATTAGGTAACGTATGTTTACAGGCATCCCTAGGGGGCAAATTTTACAGACGGCTGGCTCGAAATTCGGGATTTATCTTTATAACACATGTCTTCGGAATTAAACGGCTGAATTTAGGTAATTTTGGAGCGAAACTGCCTACAGAATCGCTTTTTGTTCTGTTTATAGCCGACCATCGCTTATTGTTTGGGCCTATTGCGCGTATATTGCTGGGCAATGGACATAGAAAAATGAAAAAAAAAAAAGCTTTTCATAAAAGTTTTGCTACTTATATACTCTATTGTACTTGAGACGCTGTTGGCCGTTGAATATGTGTCGGTTGGAAGAGCTTCGTTGGTCAGCGGCACAAACAATGAGTACTTTCTTAGGGAGCGTGACGTCAGTGGCGTCTGTGGGTCGTGGGTACAACCGGGACCGATGTGTGACCCTGTTGGTGGTGGATGACCAGAACACCGACTGGTCCAAGTACTTCCGAGGACGGCGCCTGCCCGGCGAGTGGGACATCCGAGTAGAACAAGCCGAGTTTAGGGTGAGTAAGCACAATGTACGTATTATACAAGGCGTAATTGAAATAACTCAAAATCTGAAACATTTTTGTTCAGAATCGAGAAAAGAATTGATTAAATTTTTTGATACAATTTTTTTACATCGATTAGAACATGTTGGATAAAAAAAATTTCAAAACACATATGTATTTCTTTATAAATTTTAAGTATTAGTGATTTGTACATTGGGACTGCCTTGCCTTGGGGGTGCCTTAGTGAATAAATAAAATAAATAAATATCTTACATTAGTTTATGAAAATAAATAATTACTTCCCGCATCAATTTGATAATTATGATAAGTGATTAATTAATTAAAAAAAAAAGTTTGGGCTTTGAGTTATTTCAATTACACCTTGCACATACCCTACATCTCGGCGAATATGTTTGTTAACCTCATTTTATTTCTCCGCATCCACTTTTGTCACCCGCAGCCTCCATTGAGAACTATTGATTGGCTGACGGCGCCAGATGGTTGCCTCATACGTTTTTGGAGGGTTATTGTGCTATCAAAAGGCTTTTAAATTAATTGGATTATAAATACGAAACCCTTTTGATGGCCAATTAATTATTTGAGCGTAGCAACATTGTATACTACAGATCGTAAACTACTGCTCAACAAATTAAAAACTTAGTTAAAATGTTGCCAGGCGCCTTTATTATAAAATCTAACCAGTAATAAAAATCGTGATAGCAACAGCGCGCACATAACATTCCAATTAATTATGTACCCTCGCCACAAAATAGGTGTTTTAGAACTAACCATTGTAATATTCAGGGCACACTGCCCATGTCAGCGTCACTGTGTGCCGAGCTACCCTCGACTTATTATTTATTGCGAACATTTAACCTTACCCTCGTAAACTCTGAAATCTTTTTTAATGCCGTCTTTATTAGACGCTTGTGATATCGCTCCTCGTTCTATATTCCCTGCTCAGTAACAAAGTGCAGCTTTTACAGAATTGGGGCTTTTAAAACATATCATGTTCGTTCGGCGTATTATGAAGAGTTATAACGATGGTTTTTCTGATATCGACCTGTTTGTTTTGTCGCTTGCTCAATTTAAGAAGTGTATCTGTGAAAAAATTGATCACACTTCCTCATAATGTCAAGATTTTACAGATTTGCCCACAGACTAAGTATCCTCTAGACGGATAGAGGATACTTAGTCTGAGGATTTGCCTGTTTATATTTTTTACCGACTTCAAAAAAGGAGGTTCTCAATTCGGATGATTATGTCTTTTTTCTTTTTATGTATTTTGCTTTGTATGTTCAGACATAATTCCGTCGTATGCATTTAGATGTATTTGTAAAATGCATTTATGTGTATGTGACGATCTAATGATCTAATGTGTAATGTGATTGCTAATGTATATGAGTTGCGAAGTCGGTTGTCAAAAGTTTGTCTCACCTCTTAATAAGTGTTGTGTAAAACACGTTAAGTCAGTTAAATCTTTTGTTTGCTTAGGTTTACTTGTACCTAATTAAGTTTTTTTTTATTGTATTATTTATGCGGATAACGGTACTGGTTGCGTTATTACTTAAATGTTATAATATCTTTGTACTAGTATTAAGCATTATTACGCAATGGTTTGTTGTCCTGAAGAAATAAAAATAAAATAAAATAAAAAATGTTCCTGCCCATCATTTGAAGGCCATATAGCAAGTTGCCACTGTAGAAAATTCAGCACTGAAACCGATGAGTAACGTAAAGGCTTAACTATTTACTTAGATTATGTATATAACTTCAAAGGACCTCCCAAATTGGATCCATGAGACTACCAACATAGAGTGTTCCGAAAAGTTTTATATACAGAAACTACTAGGTACTTTACAAAGTAATTCTTGGAGGACACTACAGGGTCAACATGTTTAGGTATGAAGGTTGGATGCTACAGTTAAAAAGGATCATCAAATCAACCCGTTCCTTTATTACACTCACGCAAGTCACTAGTCATTAGTTTTATAACTTGTACCGTTTGTATCGTGCAGGAATTGACTGTGACAGCGACTTCTGACGGAG
This sequence comes from Gortyna flavago, assembly GCA_963669345.1. NCBI lineage: Eukaryota > Metazoa > Arthropoda > Insecta > Lepidoptera > Noctuidae > Gortyna > Gortyna flavago. The sequence goes on from OY770131.1 coordinate 9,032,302, forward strand.
CCAATGTATCTATGGCAGTTTATCGCAGCGGCACCAAAGTCACTCGATGCTTCAAGTAAGTAATGCTTACCCTAATTTTCATACTAAAAGTAATTTCCCGCCGCATTCTATCTAGAAACGAGTCTCAGGAAATTTACTTACCTAATTAAGAGAAGCTCTAAGCTCATTTTAAATTCTAAGAGAAATACGGATTCTAGAGGGAATTTGTAGATGAAACATTACTGTTATTAAAGTTCTAATGGTGAGTTAATAAAGATTTATTATCTCGCGAAATAATTTAATTAGTCTCGGTAGAGTTGTAAAGGTATTATAAGTTGGTCGATGAGATAATCCGCGCAAAACAAACACATTTACGAAATCCTATTTATAGATAAAATTGTGACTCAAACTGAGAATAAAACGATAAAATATAAATGGAAGTTTGTAACAGCGTTTGTTTGCGTTGTCTTACTGTGATTGAAGTGTGGGCGCTTTATGATTTACATAATAATAGACACAACCTATAACTAAATTTGTTCAAACTTGTGTATATATAAACTACTTCCTGCAATGGTTGGGACTTAGAAAAATATTTGAACTTACAATATTACTTTCATTGTATGTCGGTACTACAAACTTGGACATGTTTATGTTGAATTCAAATTCTCAGAAGCGATGGAAATAATTATTTGAAACGAAGTACATTCGTTTTGTTTTTCATTTTCCCAAAATATTATTTTCTCAAATACTACTTCTTTCTGCTTTAGTTCCCTTTAAAATTGATAAATGATTAACGCAATTGTCCTTTTACTAGGCCGGACTTCGTGCTAGTGAGACAGAACGTCCGCGACGCGGGTTCCGACCACCGAGCCCTACTCCTGGGCCTCAAGTTCGGAGGGGTTCCCTCCATCAACAGCCTCAACTCAATCTACCACTTCCAGGTAATTTTACAACGGCTTACGTAATATGAAGACATTTTTCTTTTGTGTGTGATAAAATGGGTCCATTTTTGTTATAAATTGTGTTTTTTAGGACCGGCCTTGGGTGTTCGGTCATCTGCTCCAATTACAACGACGTCTCGGCAGGGAGAACTTCCCTCTCATCGAGCAGACCTACTATCATAATCACACCGATATGGTAAGTACTTAGATTTACATCTACTGATGTCGTAGCTACTTACAGGTAGGTACTTTACCTGTATTTTTTGTGCCTACAGCCGTCCGTACCGTCTCTACGTTATTACTTGTTGACTTGTTGTTTTATTTTTAATGCAATGGAACGACTTATTACGTAAATTTAGTGTCCTCGCAATTTTTTATTTGTTCTAACTTTTCAGACCTCTGTTGGTTATGTCAAAGATTAATGTAGCAGATAGCATGTCACAGCGCAGCGGGGCAAGGTTGCCATTCAATTTATATTAGGCTTCGGACATGCTTCAAAGGAACCCGTGGCGAAACGCTTATGCTAAAATATTCAAACTCTACATGATCCGTTTAAATTTCTTTATTTTAACCTAAATATCACTATAATTAGTTAATTTACAATCATTAACTTACAAATAAATAATACAAAAATAACGTTACAACTATTTCTGTCTAGGAAGACAAAACAACAATTTAGAAGCGTCCAAAAGAAAAATCACAACTGTAACAATTTTCGAAAACTTGCAACCAATAAATTCGTTACATTGCCAATAGAGCTAATTTAACTTTTCATACACACAACATTCAAAACGAAATAACTTAAGGTCGAAAATGAATCAAGTGTAATCATTAATGTTTGGTTTAGTATCAGCTGCTGTGATTGCGTACTATGTATTAGTAATGAGTGCGAATGAATTTGTAATTTTTCACTAGGACGTCGTAATGAGATGTTCAAAAGGTACATTTTAGAGTGAACTTGTGCATCGTAGTGGTGAATCAAGTCATGGTGCTATTGAAGCGCGTCGCTTGCAGACACCTGGTGAGAGCGGGTGCCCTGCAACATAAACACGAGTGTTGAGTGACAATTGGCAGCACCCGGCAATGCCCGGCAGCGGCAGTAGAACATCAAGCGCTCGCCTGTTTACGACTGTAACTCGTTCCCCATATTATAAACGAACAGTGACAACGTAGGGTGTTTATTCGATTTTAATATTGTTTGAAACGAGCAACCTAACTGCATATCATTACGGAATTTCTCGAGTGTTTATAAAATAGCGTTCGTTCATTATGAGTAATTTGGCTTGGCATACGGAGTGCGAAGTAGTAATGTGCATCAAGGTTGCCTATGAAATGTAGGTATTGTTTATGATTCGTTTACTTTAGTAATTAGAGAGTTGTAGGTATTGCTTTATGTTGATTGTTATTGTTTCCTTGTTCTACTTTGGTACATATTGAGGGAGAAACATGTGACTTCATGTGAGTGTTTGGTCTATTTCTGAATTAAGTGCGCGTGTAGACTGTCACGTACAGACTCTTTACATAATAGACTCGCCAGAGTTTTCTATCGTTTTTTATTGTTGGCTGTTTGTCATCATAATATTTCTGACATTGATTGAATTGAGATTAGATATATTTATAATAAAACTCATTGGATTAAATATTTACCTAGTCCAGCGGCACCGGTGTTCGCGGTCGTGTAGACAGATGCCGTGTCGCTCGTAGCACTCGTCGTAGGCCGTCACGCAAGTGTTCGGCGACTTGGTCCGCCGTCGGTTCATGTGGACCTGAAATTAACATAAAATTAATCTCCCGATAACACACTACACCAGCTATCATCATCATGGCATATCTTTATGTAGTCTGATAGCGAAACAAAAGAAAATCTAACTGCTACGCAGAAAGTTCGTAGGTAGCATTTTCATTGCCGAATAACCTCATTCAAGCAGATACAAAACATCTAACTATCATTATTTTCCGCAGATCGATCGCTGTCTGACCTCCGCAATCCATAGAATCCCAATATCGAATATAATAAATCCGTTTTATTTTATCACACAGGTTTATGTATCCGATATTAACAAGTTATGCTGCTTGACCTAAGTGACCGTGAAATATCAATATGCAGTAGGTAGAGTAATACACGCCTTGCTCAGAAAAATTCATCCATTCTACTCATGAATAATATGTTTCGGAAAACGAGCTGGGAAGAAAATAAGGAAATTGGCTCTAATTCGGGAAAACAAATATTTCTGTGCTATTTATTATTGATAAATGGCAACAAACTAGATTTTCTTGGCGTTGCTTTCAGTTTTAAACTTATAATAACTTTTAATAGTTCGGTTAGCAAGTAGTTATGCAAACCGAAACTTTGGAAAGCTTACATGTTTTTCAGTTTGCCGGGCAGCTTTTCGTAGCAAAACGATTTATAGTTTATGGTTTATTTAAAGTTCTGCAGCTATTTAGTTATGAGCTTCTATCCAAAATGAAAATATCCCATTCCTCAGAAATTCCTTCTGGAGTTCGTCAAAGTATTTGTTAGTTATGAGAATGACAACTTACTTTGCAAGTACATCCCTGTTTGTAAAGGAGACGGAATCCTTTCCTCTGACGAGGAGTGACGTCACGCCATTTGCTGACGAAACCGCACAAATGCACGTGAGCTTCTAAATGGACTACTCGACCTGGAACATGAAAAGGGGGAAATTATGATACATTTGTAGTTTGTACCTCTTTGTGTAGGTGCGGTAATAACCCGTCAACGTCGCATCCTCATAAATCTTCCGCGTAGACGGTAGACGACTCGTATAACGAAATAATAAATGAACTTTCTTTATTCTAAAACATCGTACCTCACAGTTTACACGAACATTCCTGTTTCAAATTTCTCTAATTCTGATTACGTTTTTTCCTACCAACTCTATCGAGCAGGCTCATTTATAACCAAAACAATCTTTCAATGAATAAAATTATCCAGACAAACAGGACGACATTACAGAGACAGTCAGACACAACAGAAAAGAAATTAAAACTTTTGAAGGCAATTACAAAGAAGAGTACACTCATTCCAATCTTGTATTGTTCTGTCGCAATAATAGGCGCCAGCTTGTTTGCTAATGCGATTGCTTAATGTACTTAAAGTCTTGAATGTCTATATTAAGATACTGGCAATACCTACTTATCTCTTTACAAAGTCTAATACTAATGAAGTAGTCAAGTGTTAGCTGTTTTGACAAATGCTTGGCCTTGTACCGTTAGCTTAAAAATCTCAAGTATTTTTCGCAACCTCCGTTTGGAATTCTATTTGTTCGAACTGAATTAGAATATTGTACGCAGTAGAGCAATAAATAATCTGAATGTTTCCTGGCGAGCTAGGGCTTCGTCCTCGCGCACTGTCAGCAAGTTATCGTTGGAGCAATATCGATCCTTCGCAGCTTAGTTCAGGTAAACCAGCAGTGGGTGAAAGGAATTTATTCTTTGACTTAACTTGAACATTCGTAATCCCGTAGCAACATCGAAATCGTATTAGATACATGTCGTAGAGAGGATATTCACCTGTAATAACATAGGTCTCCCTCGGCTGCAGGCTCACCCCACACAAAGATTCCTGGGACGGTGTTAATAAACGGCCGGATTGCAGGGCCACCTTCGCTTTCGGCGTTGCCTGCAACACAATAACATTTTCTTTAGCTTACCAAGCCAATAGAGCAAGTTTTCTAAACTTTCATTTAGTTCCAAACACGTTTGTTCACAATCAAGCTATTGTATTCAAATAAGTATTGTAATTCAGATATGCATGTATAAAAGTATCTCGTTGTTCTATCGTCGGACTGTTGTTTCCGTACTTACTTTGTAAGTGTTTCGAATCTTCAGTTTGTATGCGTCGTAAAAATCTTTGCCTCGAAATGTTTTTTGTACTCTTCCAACGATCACTGAAATTAGAAAATTCCAATTAGGTATTTCTCAAGTACTTAACGTAACAGTAATTCCAGCCGAAATAGTTTACTGAATCGTTCTGAATTTTGAAGGACGTCGTTTTGTCCTACTTGTGTGTCTATTGTAGAACGGAGGGATGAATCTAAATAGACTTATCTGCCTCAGATCGATTTGACCGGGTAACATGTTTACTACACGAAACTTCGCGGCCGATCGAACGTTTTAGATTTTTTTCAGATCAGACGGATCAGAAGGTAGAAATGAGTTGAACTGTTCATACATGCAGCCTTAAAAATAAGTCAATAAAAGTATCTTACCAAAATCGCTGTTACAAAAATGTGTTTGTGGGTGTGCAGGCGCGCACGTGCAGGCGTCGGCGACGCGATAGCTCGCGGCCACCAGCGCCAGCGCCAACCACCTCGTCAGCATGCTATATCTGATGATCTGGGACAAACGACGGCTGTTGTAGGCGTGACCTTCAGAATACACCAGTATATATAAAGAGATGAGAGAATCCCATTGTTTCGTACTACACATTGATCACGCAAATTAAATGATAAATACCATCAGATCGACAGCCACAACACAATACGACAGTTTATGATTCCTACTGCTGATGTACATTTGTTATGTCGTCATAACTAACGATCCGTCATAACTAACGATCCGTCCGCGTCATAACTAACGATCCGTGTGGAATTCCACAAATTTTGGCGCAGCCTGTATCTGTGCTGCACAACGTGCCGCACTAATAAAACAAGATGTAAAAGAACTCTTACAACCTTTGATAAGTATAATTGAACCTCAATTTGATAAGTGACCCTTTTTTTTTTTTTTTTTTTAATTTTTTTTTTAAGGATGGGAAATCATCCAATGACCCCTCCCGCTCTGGGTGGAGCGGAAGGGAGTGTCAGACTCTTACTGACTAAAACCCATCCGTGTTCCTTCCTTAGCCCTTTATGTTCCGGGGCAGCGGTAACCCTTTCGGACAATCCCGCTGCCCCGGCAGGCTTCGGCCCTAACGGGCCCCTCCATGTCTGCTGACATCTCTTTGAGGCGCGCGTGGAACACATACGCGCCGTCCGGCACGGGCCTGGTCCTGATCGGACGGCGAGCTACCCATTACTCGCCGTCCGCAGGCCCGCGCCTACGGTGGCCGGGAGTCGTCACGCGGCTCCCGACGCCCGGAGCGTCTACCGCGGCGGCTGGGACGGGCGGCCCTCTCGGCTCTCTCCCTCTCCCATCCCGCCACCTCCTTCGCTAGCATGACTGCTTCGCAGAAGGAGGTGACTGCCTCCCACTCCCTCTCGCCCCGGACCATGGCTTGGACCAGGGCCGGGCGCGAGAGGTCGCCGCCGCTGCCGATCGCCTCTACGAGGACACGGCGGTGCTCTGCCCAAGCGGGACAGACCTCCACCGTGTGCACCACCGTGTCCTCTGGGCGATCCTCGCAGTGGTGACACCCGGGCGTTTCCTCCCGCCTGATTATGTGCAGGAACCTCCCGAAACATCCGTGTCCGGTGAGGACCTGCGTCAGGCGGTAGGTGAGGGCGCCGTGACGCCTCTCTAGCCACTCCTCAAAGAGGGGCCTTACCGCCGCTATCGCGGCGTGCCCTGCGCTGGGTTGCGACAGTCGCGCTTTCCATGCCGCCATGAGATCGCGCCGGAGGTCCGTCCGCTCCGCAGCAATTTGCCGCGGAAGCGGGTTTTCCCCCCGGCGTAGTGCCTCCGCGCGCCACTCAAAGAGGCGCGCGAGGACTATTGATAAGTGACCCTTAATTTTGTTTAATATTTGCGGTTTTTGTTTCATCTCAAATATTTTGCAGACGACTTTGTTTGACCCTCGCTGTCCTTTGGCAAGCGTTCGATATTACCGACGACGTTAATGTTTGTTTATTTGTCTTTTATTTATTTTATATTCATTCGTATTTTCAAGCTGACTATACGTTTATATAAAACACGATGCTGTAAACCATTTGCTATTTGTTTTAGTTTGATGTCATTGTCATATAATGACTTGATGAGTATTCATGTAATAGCAATCGTTCACGTTGCATTGATATTACCTTCAGGAATGTTTCAATACATTACCTACCTCCAATGAAACTTGAAAGAACCAGTTCATTACAGAGAAGGCTCGAAGGCCGAGCAATAGATTCTTAATAATGCAAACTTATGACATCTCATTACATTCTATTGATCGATATTCCAATAAACTAAATAGAAAGCTGTTTATGAAAGCATCTAATCTAATCTTATAAGTGATTTAAGACTTCACACTTTAAATTAATTACGTTTGCGAAGGAGCCCATCAATTTGTATAGCGGGCGCGGCGAAGCGAGAGCATGTTACGGATAATTTATTAGCTTAACCACCTCTGGGCTACTGCGATGATGCTTGTGAGTCTTGTGACCTACATCACGAGCGAGCCATGTTTTTGTTCCATTGATACTTTGTTGTTCTATACCGCGGCGATAAACTTTTATTGCCGTACCTCTATTTTTTGCATGCACGAGAATAAAACGTCGCGTTGCGTCGCCGCCATGTCATAACCTCGTGTTTATTGTTACTTTGTATAGGGATTGTCAAAGCTTATCCGACGCTGACTGACTAGAGCGATGTGTCTGCCGCCACGGATATTGTTACACGAGAAGTTTCTTATATAGTTGTTGACGTTAATCCTTTTTGGTCACATTAACTCACGCCCTGTGATTATTTTGTAAGAGGATTACTAAACACGCATTTTGTCTCACGCTAGACCTATGTCCTTGTTGTTCAAACATTTGGAAATTGAAATAGGTACTGGGATTGGTTGAATATTAAAGCACACAATTTGTTTGTTCAAGATAATAATTCATAAATATGTTGTATACGCGTTATTAGGCTTAGTCGGGAACAATGAGCCAGCTATTACCAACCCTGCGTGGGAGGCTGACGCGTCGGTAAAGTACGGAAATGCGCTAGAGTTGATTGCCTTTACATCACGCGATCTAACCTTTAAATCCACCTTGACAAAAAATAATTAATTTTTCTCAGCCATAAAATACCAAAATTAAACTATTCGAACCTAATGTATTAACGTTAAATGGTCAATAAAAATTACAACTTTTATTTATATGCAAAAATTATAACTTTTATTTTTAAGCTAAAGGCGATTCGTTATAGAAATTACATGGCAATATAAAAAGTAATAAGTACAAGTTTAATAAAAAAACTTGATTACAAAAAAAAAAACAACCGACTTCCAAAAAAAAAACTACAAAGTGAAAAATAACTTTAATTTCGGAAGTCGGTGTCGTTGGCTCTGCATTTTCGTTTATTGACACCGACTTCGAAATTAAAGTTATTTTTCACTTTGTAGTTTTTTTAGTGGGAGTGTTAGTAATTTATCTAAGTTACAATAGCCTAACGTCAACTACTCATCACCTTTTACAAAATATTGCTTTTCCCGTGGCTGGGACAACAACCACTCACCATACGCATTGTGACCATATTTCCGATGGCCGTAAACGAAAAGATCGTTAATGTAGACAATGTAGATACATTTTTAGATTTTTGTTGATTTTTCAAAAACCGCTCGTCCGATTTCGATAAAATTTTCATGGGACCATTTGGGAAGTATACCCTTCCAACAAAAATAATTTTTCAAATCGGTTGGCAAGCGACCGAGTTATGCACGAACAAACATTACAAAAAAATACAATCTTCCGAATTGAGAACCTCCTCCTATTTTTTAGAAGTGGGTTAAAAACACAATCCTACTTTATGAATTTATTGCTTTGGAACAAACGGGTTGAATTGCTGAACTATGTGTATTATGTTGGGGTACGATATCAATATTGTTGTCTTTAAAAAATCTTGAAATACCGCGGATTTTTTATTGAAACTTCGATCAACGCTGTTTGCATGACGTAACCATATTAAATTAATAAATGCCTTCGTAGAAATGATTAATGTCATTCTAATCATCTTAGTTAACATTCAATCATTAGTGATTCTATGTGACAGGCAAGTCTACGATACATGCTAAGAATATTAACGTCTGGATTTTCTCAAGATATTTTCCTGTAGCGGTTGCACCTGTCAATCAATTCGTTAATTCAAATTATATGAAAATTTATTACTTTTTGCTATCCAAGTATTGCGATTAACCACTAACTATAGAGAACGAATCGGGATGGAACTACGTTAGAATACTACATTGTTAAAATGACAAAAATGAATTAGTCTACTTACATAGACGTGAGATTAAATCCACTTAACCCACTGCACTCCGGTCGGCAGTATCCTTGCGATTGCGTTTTTAAGCGGCGCTCATACCTTTTGTACCCCTACGATGAGTGCGGTATAATCCCGCGTTGTATACAGATTTCGGATAAAAATCACAATGCGGAAATTTTATGGGTGCATTCCCATAGTCGCACCCGTGGTTCCGACAGCGGGCCGCTGCAACAATACCTCGTTTGTCAGGGTTCGTCGAGAAACCTGAGGTGAATGTTGACATTATGTGTTTATACTTGTTTACATCTAACATAAAACGCGCTATAGGCACGTTTGTAAAGCATTCAGATTAAATTATATTGGTTCCCATGTGCCAGAAGCTTAGATTGTGTAGACCGATCAAAAGACACCCTATTTCGGGATTAAATTACTTATTCAAGTATTTTTTTAAACTTGCTGCACTGCCCTACAAATTATGATGATTTAGATCGATGCTGCAACCAGGATCAATAACAAATAATTCTAGGCCATAATACAGAAATACACTTGCGTGCAAAAAAATTGGCCCACCCCGTGCTCTCCATTTGAGAGACGATATCTCAAAAATCTTAATAACTATAATTTATTATTTTATATTGTGTGAAGGTAGATAAGGTACAGTTTATTTGCACATACACTATATTTTGATAAAAGCAATTTAATTAACAAATCAAGTTCGACTTTAATGAAAATTGAACTTGATTGTATAACGAACTTCAAAAAAAAGGAGGTTCTTTATTCGACCCCATGTTTGTCCGTTCGCGATTTTGTCAAAACTAATGAATCATGCAGTCTTGATAATTCTTTCAGTAATCTATCTATCTTCGATATATAAAATTCAGAGTCCTGACTGACTGATATATCAACGCACAGCCTAAACCGCTGGTCCCGGAGTGTTCTTTGTGACGAGTAGGTATCCACTAAAAAGGGTTTTTAAAAAATTTACCCCTATAGGAATGAATGGGAGAGGGTGAAATTTCACGCGGACGAAGTCACGGGCAGAAGCTAGCCTATTATATATATTGGGTTACTGTTACTAAAACTTGTTGATCTATATTGTTTCAAATCGAAGAGCACGGGGTGGGTCGATTTTTTTGCACGCAAGTGTATTTTAATTCAGAAATTATAAAAACGTTTCCCTATACCCATATCTTGCGGGAAACCTTTAAGTACTGGTGTTTATCACATATCATAGCTGTTTATTGCATACTAAAATGTCTGTTTTCTAATGTTGGTACGCCAATAATGTTTATGTCCTTTGCTTTGTTAGGGCTTGGGCAACAAACGATTGACCCTATCCATTCTTTGCGGGATATAAACACTCGAACAATGGACACACTGTGCAATACTCGTCTCCATGTCAAAGGCATTTCTAAGAAGCTTATAACGTTAATACGACCTTCGTTTATTGCAAGCTTGCATTGCTGTCTATTAATTATATTAGTATTAATTATATTGGTAGAACCATCAACACGTTTTTACACCGTTTTTTATTCGACAGCAGCGAGTTAAGAACATGACTGACAGGTGTTTTTATAGATAGGTAGCTAATGTTACGGTAGCAACAGCTATCTGTTGAAATAAATTGGAACACGTCCCTTCACGGTACCTGAGGCTGACTAAGTGGCCTGTACAATGTACAAACTGTACACATCAAGCTATACAAACCAGTATAAGCTGACTTCTGATTGTACGAAAAACCTATACAATGCGTGGTCAGCTAAAACTGGAAACGTATAGCTTGATGTGTAGCGTGTGTACACAGCTCCTGTACATTTTGTTGTTTCCGTACCTGTATAGGTACGGAAACAACGGTTGAAAACGTCAACAAAACAATCGTTAAAGCTGTATAGCTTTAACGATTGTTTTGGTGACGCTTTTTTTAAGTCATTGTTGGTGTAATTTGTTAAAGAAAAACTTAAATCGTTTTATTGATTGTGTTATTTAACGAAACTAGTTGTCTCGATTTTTTTAAGTTACGATAGGAATGCTTAACTTTTTTTTTCCTATAAACACATGGCAACAGGAAAAGGTGAATAAGATTACCTGCCCTGAAATATGAAAAATTGAAAACATAAGGTAAATTATATTCCGAGTGTCGTTCGATAGTAATACAGTCATGTATTTACCTGCTTATTATATTTATATGTAGGTATGACTTGTCAGTTACCAACATTCTGCGGTTTTCGGTCAAGGCGTGATCTGAATTGCGGTTTGCCCAAGTTAAATAGAGTTATATAGTCAAATAAATAAAGTTTTTTTTTCTTCGGAGTTAGAGTACGTGGAATACTTATAAGCTTGAAGTTTTATGTCCACGTGCTATGTTAATACTTTAATAATGTCAGTGAACCTCTAACTTAATACTTGGAATTAATTGTGGTTCATTATGTCCTTTTGAGCTTCTTATGCTAAAATGGCGTAAGTTAGGAACTCTGCGGTTACTTTATATTTATATTGTTCGAACAATAGAAATACGGTATAATACTAAAAGCGTCGCCCCGATACAAAAGAACAATAGTTTTCAACAATTGACCTGAAACTTGGGTCTCTAACAAAAACTGTTGTAGCGTTTCTTTCCCTCATGCAGTATTTACTACCCCAAACATAATTACCATGATTGTATCTCCACATAAAACTAATTGTTTCTGCAAATTCCTAAACAATATTACACGCGTTTGCTGCGAACGCTCAATACTCACGGGTTACGCAACTCGGCGCCGGTCGTCAATCGCTCCGTATACAGCGCGGTTCATTATCAACCGAATAACGACCATCCTTGACGTCGTCAGCAGTCAAAAGAACACACAAACCACATAAATCCATCAGCCAATCCTTAGGCTGACTCGTGACACTTCAATTATACCGGTAAACAATCAATCTTCACACTGTGATCTATTCATCTCTGTGGATTACCTGATGTAGGAATCACTGAGATTTACTTTAATAACATATTTATATGTGCCACAGTAATGAGATCGCGATATATTTTATTTGTCAAGTTAGAAGTCTCTTTCATGTTTCTTTAAGGTAAATAGGTACCTTAAATAGGGACCTTTTAAACATCTATTTTCACGAGGTGTCTAAAAAAACATGGCGAAAAATATTCCCTGAGTTTTTTTCAGCAATTCGATATCCAATTAGGAAAAAAAGTAAAGTCCCAAACTGGGTTGTTTGGTTTTTTCAGGTTTTGTTAACAGGAAGGATTTTGTTCTGATAAGAACTTATATAAATATTGAACTAGCTTCTGTCCGCGATTTCGTCCGCGTAAAATTCGTACATTCCTCTAAAAATTTCGAAAATGTATGTTTATGATCTTTGTCATTTATTTAGATAAATAAGTATTCGGGCCAATTTTTAAGTTTATAGATCAAAGGGATCAGATTTTTCAAATAAACTGTTTTCCCGCTTTTTACCCCACAGGGGTGGAATTTTGAAAAATCTTTTGTGATGTCTCTGTTCATAACTTGACTCAAAGACCCTTACTCATTTTCGAGTTAATGGAAGCAAGCAGTAGAATCCACCCCTTAAACTTTATTACCCTTTTCCACCTTGGCAGGAGTCGATTTTTGAAAAACCCTAAATCACATAGGTACCTACTTTTTTATTTAAGTAGTTTCAAGTTTATTAACCAAAAGAATAAGATTTCACCCCTACGGGGATAGCCCCATAGGGGTGGAATTTTGAAAAATCGTCCGTATTGTTTCTATAACTTGACTTAAAGATTATTTATACCAATTTTCCAGTTAATCATATATTGAATTAACGTAACTTCCCATGTTTGGGTAAATAAATGTAAGGATAAATTAATTTTGACTTGTAGGATTTTTTACCTACTATCTACCTAATTATTTATTGAATAAAATTTTAATAATTTGAAACTTATCTCGCCAGTATTGCCATATAAGGGAAAATAGCCCTTATATGGCAATACTGGCGAGATAAGCAAATAATATTAAATCAAGTACCCATGGGGTATTTATTAATCATCATGGTCACCGCTTATCGTAAGTAGGTTTATCGGATGAATATAATTAGGATAAGAAATCTCAACGTAATAATTAGTCTGAACATATTTTATACAGTCGGTGCACTTGACAGCAAAATTGATGGAAAAAGCTCGCTCGACGTTTCTATGTCCGCCCATTAGTTACAGTGGTGGAATGTTAGGCTTTTTCTCTACAACCTGTATGTCAGTTTCGACGAGACATTGACAGCTTCATGTGTTTTCTTCTTGCGCGTAAAAAGTTTCTAGCATTAATTCATATTAACGAGAAGTCTGAATACTCACCCAGTAATAAACGAATCGTTTCTAATGTTAGATGAGAATTTTTGACAAACAATTCGAATAGCAATTGCCATACCTAAACATTGTTATAGGGCACTCTCATGCCAAAGTAATTTGATCAGACAATGACAGTATCTGTCTGAATCTAATTCTCACGATTACCTACAGTAAAATGTGACAAACAATTCATTATTACAGATAAATCACGGATGAGAAACGTGATTGTTATAAAATGGGCAAACTAAATGAATGATAGCTGATCGCGTCCGTGATATATTTAAAGGTTAACTAGTAGCTAAGATTAAGGGTTTGTTTGAATAGATCAGCGTTTGATAAAACTGAGATGGTTTACATTTAAGTTTCAAGTACCATAATGCATAATGTTATAGTCACAAAATGGAGGGTCGAGCGATCTTTTGCAAGGAATGGGCTACATCAAAGGCATATCTAAAGTTGATCTGCAATCGAGTTGTGTTTTAGTTTTGTTTCAATGTAAACTTAACCAAAGCTTGCAGGGCTGTATCATTCATGATCTTGTAAAATTACAAGAATCCTCAAGTATCGTGGTGACCATGTTAGTAAATGATACATCATACAGATGAAATCATCTAAAGTTAGTGATGGTATCAGCAGGCCTACACATTCCGCAATGCACATAGTTCCTACAAAATTTTATATTTCTTTGGATTTGAGCCACACAAAGATGAACCAAATCTTTTCTACTCAAAAGGAGGACAGATAAATCCTTTAAGTAATGACAAACAACGAACAACAAGGAGCGTAAAGAATGAAGGGAAAATGAGCAAGAAAACTTTCGAGTAGGTTTACTTACTCAATCTATTGTTCACAATGTGATGAGTTTAACAAACTACACAACAAGCAGTAAATGTATTTTCTAAACAACACAGAAAATAGTTTTAAGTAAGATTCTATGAGTAATTAGTTAGAACAGCAAGTTTCATGTTCAAAACCTTGAAAGTTGATTTATGAACGATCATATTTCACTGAAATGTACGCGAGAGGTGTTGACGCTGACAGTACCTACTTAAGTGTAATATACATTCATTTCCACAAATGAGGCCCGATAAAAAATTCTTTAAAAAAGTTCATAAAATGAAGTGTTAAATGTGAATGTTAAGTGTTGAATATAAAGGTAAATATTTTTTTTTACTCGATTGACGTTAACACGCCTCGACGCGTTAAATGAAGATATGGCATACATTCTGTGAGGAAATATTTACATAATTTGCTTTAAAAAAAACGTGTTGCGTGTACTTGTTGTCTAATTATCGTAAACTTAGCCTTTAGGCATTTAGCCTTTCATACTCATTTTTTTTTTTTTTTTTTTAAGGATGGGAAATCATCCAATGACCCCTCCCGCTCTGGGTGGAGCGGAAGGGAGTGTCAGACTCTTACTGACTAAAACCCATCCGTGTTCCTTCCTTAGCCCTTTATGTTCCGGGGCAGCGGTAACCCTTTCGGACAATCCCGCTGCCCCGGCAGGCTTCGGCCCTAACGGGCCCCTCCGTGTCTGCTGACAGCTCTTTGAGGCGCGCGTGGAACACATACGCGCCGTCCGGCACGGGCCTGGTCCTGATCGGGCGGCGAGCTACCCATTACTCGCCGTCCGCAGGCCCGCGCCTACGGTGGCCGGGAGTCGGACTCCTCACACTGAATTTTATTTCCAATTCTAACTGAAAGATACTTATCTAAGCTTTGGTAGTGACTTTAACCCTGTCGATGTAAAGAACTTCGAACCTAGAAAGATACGCTTGCATGGATTATACCTATTGTACAAGTTTGAAATAAATGTGGGCATCATAGGAATTAAGAAAATTTAAAATTGGCTTCTACGTTCACATGATTGAGTCTTATATCTGTCTGTATTCTGGTTTACATCACTTTGCATTTGAAATATCATGGCATCAACCTGTAAACATACTCTAATGCCTATTCAAAATTGCATTTACATTTCACAGTTAATAAAGGTACATCAGAAACACTAATTAACTGCGACCCCAGGTGTCCAGGTGTCCGTTTGCATTGTTATAAATAATGTATTAGTGGAAAGCGTCATTAATTGCAAGTGTCCACTAGTTGTAGGGTTACGCTTTGTAATTGCCACGAGAACAATTGAAACTGTCTAATCTATAGGTATTTATATCGATACTCCAACGCTATAACTTTAGTATTAAAACTGATAGATATCACAATACTTATTTATAAGTGCGACACAGCACGAGGAGATTCCATTTCGATTCTTCAATTTTGAAGCGAACATTAAACCCGATTTAACACGAGTGAATAAAATGTAAGAATAAGACATTCGTACAGTAAAAGGGAGCCGAAAACGTGCGGTAACAAATACGCTATAAAACCGGACGACAGTCAGGAAAGGAGATAATAAAGTCATGAGACGCTGAATTCGTACATTTTATGCGAATTCAAAGCTTTCACATTTGTTCGGAACCGACTTAATTATAAAAGCATTGTGTATGCGCCGCTGAAAGAAATTCAACGTTAAGGTTTTGATTACCTGCTATTCAGATTTTACAGGCGATCTAGGTTACATATCCACGCGGCAACTATTGTATGCATTATGCACA
Source organism: Gortyna flavago (assembly GCA_963669345.1). NCBI lineage: Eukaryota > Metazoa > Arthropoda > Insecta > Lepidoptera > Noctuidae > Gortyna > Gortyna flavago. Next base: position 9,048,288 of record OY770131.1, read on the forward strand.
CACAAACATGTTTGACTTCATTTGACACAAATCACCATGACCGCGTTGCGTTGCACTTTTGTATTTTTATTTGTTGGCCTTTTGACGGTGCCGCCTTTCAAAAGGGCATCTCATAAAGGAAAATGTGAGTGATCGCATACGCGTCCTTTGATACAACTTGCTCCTCGCCTCAATTTTATATGCCGCGAAGTAGCGCGCCTTAAATGTGAAAACAGTTTTAGTTCGTGTCATAAAAGATGTATTCTCATCAAAATGTTGAAAGCGATCCTGTGTCAGCCCACACGAGCCCACATAAACTGGAATTACTTGACGAACAACTTCCCTTATTTATTCTTAAACAAATGAAAGTATTGAGTTGGTCTGTGTGAGGTATTGCAATGGAGCGGTGATGGTAGATACTAATTGGGTTGAACACTGTACAGCATAGAAACAAGATCGAGTATTCTTTCGAAAAAATAAGCGCCTCGATTCCCTAACCGAAAAACGCCAAATATGTACGTAAAGGGAGACTAAAGCCCCCCAAAACCTATAGGTACCTTTAACTCTGCTGGCTAACTCTATTGCATTAGTTGTATTCGAGTATTTAAAACGAAATTCGGTCTGGCGAGTGTCACACGCCGTCATATTAGGGCACGTTAAGGGTCTGTTCACATCTGACGGAAGATGCGTCGGGCGTAACCTCGATTGCGTCTATTTATTCGCTCAACGCACTAACGCATCATCGGTTGAGTGTGAAAGGTTGAATGTTTTCTCATATACTTAATTGTCTGTTCTGGCGTTACTGGCGTCAGATGTGAACTGACCCTAAGTCCGCCTTTGTACAGTTTTTACTTGTGCATAAAGTTTTAATAAATAAATATACTAGGGCACACGCTAGGAAATAATAATAATTTTAAAGGGTCGCCGTTATTGAAATTGATAAGGAGGACTATATACCTATCTGTGTTTAGCTCATTCATCATTGCTTAGTTAAAATCGCGTCGATTTCTACAGTGTTTTTGTTTTCACGGCCATTTCTATTGTAGACCGGGCAAATTACCAAGTGTCAGTGGCACTTCGAACTGCATACCTACTTGCAACAATGTAACATGTAGGTAAGTGTAGCACGATCAACTGCTACCTAATTTCGGGAAATTTCGGAATAACCAAATTGTGTTGAGACATGAACCATTTAATTTTTCGTGAAAACTTTCACAAACGTTTAGGTGTTGTGATTGTAACTAATTCCCATGTAGCAGAATATACACAAGCAATAAATTATCATGTCTGCGGCTTAAACATAAAATTAATATCTGCTGACTGTTCACTATAAATTTTCATAACAAATTCTTAATAATTACACGTGTAATTACTCCAACATCAAACGAGCACTAGATTATAATAATATATGACAATATGTGACAAAACGCGAAATGTGTTTTCATTTAATAAGCACCGGCTTTCTGACCCAAAAGGGTGGATGTAATCACTTTGATAGCTGTTATCATAAATTCTACATTCTGACGTAGAAGGTAAACTCATTTGGTTCAAGCCTGCGTACCGCTAACATGGCCTAAAGCTCGTTTTCTTTGAAATGAACTGTTCGGTTTTCTTTGAAATGAACTGTTCGTATGTCCGTAAGTGGCCTGTAATTATTGCGTAGGAGTATTTGGATGCTAAATTGTTACCTTTTATTCTTTTTATAATGAGATACCTATTTATGTTAAGTGGTTAGGTAAGTCAAATCTGCATCATTACGGTCTTTAGAGGCGCTTATTAAAACTTGTTATCAACAAATAAATAAAAATAGAATGCAAATGTATTGCGCGTGGAAAATACGCTGTTGTTTATTTAATATACGCACAGACGCAACATGCCCGAAATAATTTTCCATTCTAATATAAGAAACAGGCTAATTGTGTTCACTGTTAAAATTAGATATTTTAAAATTACATTTAGCATAAGAAAGCTGCTGTTTAAAGTGTTCAAACAGCACACAGAGGTCAGTAAAAGCGTTAAGTGTGAATCAAGTCGACGAAGAGAGGCGTATACCGCAGCGCCTCTCGGGACAGTTTATATAACAAACACTTGCCACTTAATCAGCTCTTCAGTTGAAATAATAACATTTTCAGCATAACGTGTTAATGAATGCAGCATTTTAAACGAAAAACGTAATTAAAACAATATTTTTAACAAAAGCTTTGGAACGCAGTCATAACATTGGAGGAACAGAGCTTTTAAGTTTTATTAAAGTATACATGGAAGTTTTTTTATAGCAGTGCAATTATAGTTATTGAGTTATATAGGTTTAGTACTGTGGCAATAAAGTGCAATTGGCTTGGTAGTTTCTGACCTAATTTTATATTAACATGATGCATGATACACGCGTCGTTGGGAGCGTATCTTGTTTGTTTATTAATTGAATTTCTCTGTACCTACTTCTGATTCAATCGTAAATACAAATTACACCTGTAAACGACTACTAATAAAATAGTTTATGTATTTTAGTGGTTTATCAACGTAAACAGTATGAAGTTAGAATTTAAAATAGGTTGTGAATATTAAAACATTGTAATTTCACAAAGTTTCACAGTGAGGCAATGTCACGTATAAGGGATATGAGTGTTTTTGGTGTGTGGCCAACTCACGTATAGCGGTGATGTGGACTTTCTGCGGCCGTCGCAGTGGCCGGCGCCGGCTGGGCACGCGCATGCACCCGCTTCACACATTACACTGATGTTCTATGTGCTATTGCCGGAAATACTAATATTTGCAAATTCTGCACGTTAATCAAACTGTGACGGCAAGTCTTTGATGAATTAAAAAGGTTTAACTCTGTATTTATCACAATTATTCATGTTCTTTTGATGTTCACTATTAGGTACTAGGTACGTCACTTCACTGTTTTAAAATAAAAATCGTCCTACATTATTTTGAAACGCTATTTTAATTGCCACTAGCCGTCCTTACGCTGTTACAGTTTACACTTGTTTGAAGAGGATTCATTAGACCACATAATTTATACAACATTCTCTATTTGTGTATCGGCACTTTAACCGCGTTCATTAATCAATACGGCCAATTACTGCGAAATGTGAGCAAACAACCTGTTGTTATAATAACAAAATTAGTTTCCGCGTGAGTCAGTTGGGCGGCTCATCTATTCTGTAGGAATCGTTGAGCGCTGAGCGCTGACCCCGCGACCATCTAACAACGTATTACAACAGAACAAGCGAACTTGACCGCCCACATGCGCACATCATACAACAACACTTAGCCCTAGATACAGAGCACAGCCGCACCGCACGTACCACCACACATCGCACGCATCTGCTACGCGCATCAATACAATCTACAGCACCATATGTTTCACTACGGGTGCGATTAACGTTTCTATCGGTCAAAATCAATCATTGTCACTCTTTTCACCGCACTACAGTGGATTTGGGACTGGTCGCTGCTCGACGACGCACCTTCCGAGCTTTCACAACCATTATCCGACAAAGTACATCGATAGCGGCTCTCGATAACACCCTATCGGCTTCGATCGAACCATTACATCGATTTTTGAGACGAGATCTCCAGTTGGCGACACGTAATAAATCTCTTCGCCAATTTTGTCGGATCACAATACTGCCACGTTCAAACGATGTGAATATTTTTTCCTTTTGTTCCGATACTGTTATCTTGTAATCGATATGGGTTAGATGTATCGGATATCCATGCTACTTTGATCGCAATCTATCAATCTGGCCACACTGCTGTTAAAGGGCCGTATTCCATTTTACTTTATTTTTAATTGGATTTCAACAGAACTTGTTTGCGGTTGGTTTGTAGGTTAAGGTAGCTAGCATGAATACAAAGGATCTAAATTAAAATGCAACTAATTGGTAGTCGGTTACCTACTTTTTCAAGAGCTTACAAACATTCTAAAAATATTGATGACAATGTTGTGAGTCATTAAATAATAATGCGGTGTTCACGTTTGCATTATGTTTGAGGCTGGTGGGTCGAAGCGCTGCGTCTACGTCTTTGAGCATGTACTCTTATAATAAACGCTATTTGCCGGCGAAAGCAGCCGTGCAGGCGCACCGTTAATCTCATGCTGCACTAAAGCTTCAAGGTTAACTTTCGCGACTAGCCCCCGTTCGACCACATTATCGCAGAATCGATGCAACCACGTGCATTAAACACCTATCCTGGTAAACAAGATCATATTTGCATAGAAGAATGGTTGCTTCATAATTTTCATATTGGGAAATGTCGAAGTGGGCATATATCATATTTTAAAAACGTTTCCGAAAAACCCGAAACGACCCGACCCGACCCCCGACCCGATTTCGAAATTTTTTTGAAAATAAAAATTATTATTATTATTATTTAATTTGCATTTAGTTTTCCAGTGACTAATAAAATACAAAAACAATATTTATTCTCAAACTTTCTTTTATATTTTGCAAAGTACCTAAGAAGGTAACTACGTTTCCCTACTTTGTTTGAAATGGGGCTAATAATTATCTTGGTATATAATTATCAGAATCTGATCTCATTTTATTGTACAGTAAAGAATATATAAAACAATAATTAAAGTACCTGAAATTGCAACTAATCAAACCTTTATTAAATATCAGTTTTATAAGCAACTGCATACAGTAATACCACGGAGTACAGAATGTACTCCGTAAGTAATACCCATACCTTAGGTAGAGCTTAAACAAACGACAGTGTAAGAACGTAGACTATACCATAGACTTATAACTTTGTTGGATGTCAGGCTGACTCATCAGCTGCACCCAGCACAAGCCCTTAGACTGCCGCCATAGAAAAACTTAAGTACCTCAGCACGAAAATTTTACATCTTTTTAAAAGATTTCCCTCGGTGTCGCTTAACTTTTAAATTTTGCTCGCACCATGGGCACTGGCGCCTTGCTGGTCAGATAGTTAAAGTTTATTACGAAAATAATAAAATGTTATTCTTCACTGACAAGCATAAAGTATGTCCTCGCCCACATTACCGGGCGGCATGTCGGTACCGTCATGCTAATTTAACATTATGAGGGAATTCGCCGAATATTATCTACTACCCCAAATGGTAATGCCTCATTGCTGACGTATCGATCGAATCTAATAATGTTTTTAGAACCTACTTTGTTAGGTTTTACTATAACACAAACAAACTTTGTTACTTGTTATGTTCGATGTGATGTCGTCAACAGTATAGAAACGATGCCGATGTAAACATTGTCTTCCACAATAATAATGTCAATGTTCTACTGCTACCAAATGTAAACATTATAAAATTAACAATATTACACAATTTCGTACGTCAATTAAAATTATTTCGTAGAAATTGACTTTATCGCGATGATAAGAGTTATAAAGCTGCGTCACTCCACATAACCACTGAATGGATCATGATTCACGCTAAATTATTTTTAGCACATTGCTGTGTTATTTACTACGAACTACGATGATTCTCACGCCCACTGATATTTTTAATTGGACACACTATGACAACTTCATTGATACTCGTACATTTGAGTATGGCGAAAATGTGTAACCACTATTTTTGTGTTGCTCAAACAATACATAAATATCTACGCTTAATTAGGGAGGAAACCTTAATGATGGTTTATAAAAATGGATGATAAATGGTCAAAAAAGCTCCTCACTGGTTTTACAACGCTGCTCAGTATAATTATATTGTAAATGAAAACCGTAATTTAACACAACATTGCGCTCATATTTTTTGCTAGCTCTACAATCATACGCGCAGACACATCGATCAATATCGATGTGAGACCGATAAATCAGCATCAGTCAGCTCAACAAGTGGACAACCTCGGTTAATTCCAGCCACCGGTGACTCACGCACTACATTAATACAGTGATCTGCCTAAAGGCTTTACGCATAAATTTCATAATTGCAGACGCGTAGACAATGCAGGAACAAGTGAGGCAGGACCCCATGAATAATACATGGTGCTGGTACAAAAAGCGAGCGATACTACTAACGGACGAGGGGTATAGCGGCGATCATTTTATTTTTATTTAATCGAAGTATTTCAGGGTGAGCTTTGGTTCCCAGACGATATGAAATAAGTAAAAATATATTTTCTTTGTTCGCAGTCACCTGTTTATGGTAATGTTATCTATTTATGCAGACTTCTCTGGCTCAAAGAATTATTATGACTCTTGAAATTCCCATGTAACGAAAAAATATATGAATTATTTATTCTGATCTGTGTCATCCCATAAATGATATGTACTTGCAATTGCATGTCATTTAATTAAAATGTGTATTTATTTGTACTAAATATTTGCAGATTACCATTTTCCTGGTGGTAGATAGGTATAATTTAACATGTAGATAGGTACCTACTGTTTGTATGAGCAATGCGTTGAGAGAACATCTTCTTACGTGTCACGATGTTTGTCCGCGATGGACTCCTAAACTACTTAACCGATTTTAATCAAATTTGTACACCGTGTGCAGTTTGATCCAACTTGAAAAACAGGATAGAAAAAAAAAAACGACAAAAACGTTAGCCACAGCAACGCGTGGCCGAGTCAGCTAGTTAAGTATAAAAACTTGGAAAAGTACCAACCTACTTTACCTACCTAGTCTCTACCAAAAATTATATTCTGACTTTCTTCGGTTGAAGGATTACTGAATTTCATGTGAGTAAATGAAAAATGTTCAAGATTTAAGCTCATAGGTACTTAACTTAGGTAGGTACTGCGAAAGTATCAGAAAAAGAGCTGAATTAGATTTTATATGAATAATGTCTCAAAGATTCTTATACAAAGAAACAAGTGGATATTTCACATCGAGGAACGCACGTAGGAAATGAAATATACAGACCCAAAACTTTTTCAGTTGTTGGAAAGGTGAAATTGGTTCAATATTGAAAAGAGACTGAAATACTTAATGCCTTTTTATTTATTTATTAAACAGAAGTTGGTATTATTGTTAAATATTGGTACGTTTTGATTATGGTTCAGAAGTAAAGCAAAACTTTCAGTTTACTTTATAATTACTTAGTTAAAACTAAGAATGGTCAACAGTCAACACGCACCTTTGTGGTATTTGTTTTTGCGGTAGGAATAGGCAACTTAGTTTTCAGAAATAAATCCGTTTATAGCTTTATATAAGCAAACAATGGTCTTGTTTATAGCATTCTGAACTTGGAATTTATTGTGTTCATTTATTTGTACAAGCACAAAGTTTGGGCTAACCTTATCGACCTCAGACGTAAGGCACCGCGGGCGCCTGTTCCCGACAATTTACAGTTTTAGATCTTTCACTGCGGAAATACCGATATCATATTCTCAATTTGAAATTATGAAACAAACAGCGCATAGTCAAAAAATATGTATATTTTTAGAACTCCAATTTCAATTTCCGATTCATAAGTCGGACTTTATTGCGGATTTGACGAAAATTTCCTTCAGTATTGGAAAATTACTTAGTTGTTTGTGTTCATTTAATTACAATTGACTCAGAAGTAAACAAATACGTTGTTAATATCCAACAATGTGCGTGGAACAACACGCCACAGTTAGAACGCAAATATAAGGGACATATCTATCCCAAGGAAATTGTGAGTTTACTATCTGATAAAAGAAAGCAACGAAAACAAGATGCCCACGTGATAAAACATTATTAAATAACCTAACTAAACGACTAAAGAGGAAAATTCTACAATTTGAGGATGACTGTCTGAATACTCAACTTGTGCAACTCACCAACGACCAAACAACGGATTTTTCTCTTTGGAAAGCTACAAGGAAACTTAAAAGGCCGATTATGCAAATTCCGCCCATCAGAAACAGCGACGGAAAATGGGCTAGAAGCAATGAACAAAAAGCGTTTAGGTTTGCCCAATACTTAGAAAACACTTTTCAACCCAATGAGACCTCTATAGAAATAGTTGAGAGTGAAAAGTTATCACAAAGTCAAAGAATTCGACTTGTAACTCCTAAAGAAGTTCTGAGAGAAATTCAACACAACATAAGCTCGAAGAAATCTCCGGGTTACGACCTCATAACAGGAGAAATACTAAAACACCTCCCGCGCAAAGCCATAGTAAAGCTGACCAGACTTATTAATGCTGCATTCATTCTAAAACATGTGCCTGAGTCATGGAAGGTTGCTGAAGTCATTATGATTGCGAAGCCTGGGAAACCACCCCATGAAGCATCATCATATAGACCCATTTCCCTGTTGCCAGTATTATCAAAACTTTTCGAGAAACTGCTATTAAAACGGTTAAAACCAATAATAGAAGAAAAGGAACTAATACCAAACCATCAATTTGGCTTCAGAGAAAAACACTCTACGATAGACCAGGTGCACAGAATAACTAACATTATTGAAAGAACACTCGAAAACAAGCAAGTCTGCGCCACCGTATTCCTAGATGTTTCGCAAGCTTTTGATAAAGTTTGGCATGAGGGTCTGGTATTTAAACTCAGACGCATGCTACCTCCAGAATTTGCAGACATTCTAGAATCATATATAAGTAACAGAATGTTTAGAATAAGGCAAGAGGATGCATATTCTGAGCTAAAACCTATAAAAGCTGGGGTGCCACAAGGAAGTGTGTTAGGCCCATTCCTCTACTTGCTATACACATGTGACATCCCAGAGCTGGAAAACAACACCATAGCGACCTTTGCAGATGACACTGCTATTATGGCTATCGGATCAAACCACAAAGAAGCAGTAGAGAAAGTTCAACTAGCTGTGAACAAAGTTTATGACTGGACACAAAAGTGGAAGATCAAACTGAATGAGTCAAAATCAATTCATATTGACTTCACTAACAAACACTGCAATTACCACCCGATCTATATGAACGGCATGCAAGTGCCTTATGCTAACACAGCCAAATATCTGGGAATAACTCTTGACGCCAAATTGCGTTGGAAATCTCACGTCAAAAAGAAAAGACAGGAACTCGACATACGTTATAAAAGTATGTATTGGTTACTCGGAAGGAAATCCTGCCTATCAATACATAATAAAATTATACTATACAAGCATATCCTTATGCCAATTTGGACGTATGGCATCCAACTTTGGGGCTGTACTAAATGAAGTAACGTTAAAATAATCCAACAATTCCAAAATAAAGTACTCAGGGATGCTGTAAATGCTCCATGGTATATTAGAAATGACGACCTCCACCGTGACCTTGAAATGGAACTCGTCACCACCATAATTCAAAAATTTGCTGAAGCCCATGAACACAGACTTCACCGACATGTGAATGTCGAGGCAATTCAGCTGCTAGACAACACGGACATAGTGCGTAGGCTAAAGAGAACTAAACCATTTGAGTTAGTGTAGTATTTATATAGTGAACGAATAATAGTGCGGTGCTAATGGTGCTATACATGTAACACATGAACAAAGTGTTTTATCAATTTATCAGACCCTAAGAAAGTGCTACGAAACTGTAAAAGTGCAAATTGACACTATTCTTAGTTATTACATAATCTATCTCGTAAAATATTAAGTTAGAGTTAAATTGCTTATTAGTCTATTAGGCTAGATTGTAATCAATTACTAAGAACATTAGTTCTTATTAATAAAGAAAAAAAAAATTTAATTACAATACATATTTCTGGGAAATATTATGATTTATTAGGTACAAAGCCTTACAAGTATCAAGATTTTATCAATAATTCTTGGCCCCATGTTAAAATTATATTTTGGAACAAAGTAGGCAACCATGAATCATATTTATTAGATTTCATCCATCGATAGAAATAATGATGTAGGATTAAGTGAGTACATGAACCCCGAGGTGTCATCAATAATGTGTTGCAAGGATAAGGAATGCTGAATATCGGCCAAATCGGTGATCAATCACGTAAGTAGAGATTAAACGACTTTCTGGCATGTTACCTTTGCTTTGCCCTTATCCCAAAAATAGATCAAAAAGAACCTTTGCATGACTTTGACGTTTTGTTACTTTGCGCTACGGAATATTCCTGTTCAACATTATTTTCCATTTTGTTATCTGATTTCAATTTCAGTGCCCTTAATATAAAGTGGATTATCGTGGCAAGCTTTTGAGCCGAAACCTTGCCACGATAACGACGATTGTGGGCTTTTGAGACAAAACCCTAACTTAAGTCTCAACATTTTTAGGAGCGATAATGTTTTAATTGAATTCTTTAAGTTTGTCATTTATTTTCTTCTAAGTTTCAGCTTTCGTCTACAGTTTCGTTTTCTGTACATTAAAAGAACTACCTAGATTTTTTTTTTCTCAAAATGAAGATCTCTACAAAATGAATTCAAATAGGTGCATAACACACTCACGTATTGCAAACATTGTATTGCGATAACCTCTTAATTAAACCAATAAGTATGTAAACTTAAGGCTTTGTGAAACTCAATACACAAATACTGGAGTGTCACTGAAACAGTCGTAAAGATACCTACATACATGTGTTGTGTCGTTTGTCTTCGGCCGTAAATCAAACATTTAACAAACCGGTCGCTGTCAAACCAATAACATGTTAAGCTCAGTGTGGGGACAAGTGTTACAAATTATTACGCCTTTGTAGGTTACCCGGGAAGTATGCGTGTGTAGTTAGTGCCAAGGAGAGCATTATCATTTTATATTTATAGTTCAATAAATAACGTTCTTTGGGTATAAATATTTCATGCTTGCTGTTTTGTATAGAAGGCGTGGACAAATATTAATATTACCAGTCGATATGTGATGTATTTCAGTTTGGAGAGATGTTGATTCTGATGAGCTAGCATTTTTTTTATTAAAATGTTGTAACGATGTAAGCATATTGACAGACAACAAAGTCTCAGATTGCCGTTGGATACAAAGAGATATCCTAAAAAATGCTTTACGCTATAACAATGCCTGATGAACGTTAAGAGACAATGGTAAGATGACTTGAGGCATAATTATCTTCCTTTTTCATTTGCATTTTTTAACCAACATAGCTATAGGAGTATGGACCATACCAACAGGTAGGTCGTACAATGTAAAAAAAAAGAATTTATGAGTATTCAATTTATTGATCAAAATTAGAAAGGCGTGTCTTGATTGACACGGCGCGAATCGTTATCGAGCGCCGCCGATACAAAAAGCTGTTGTAGGACGGGAGACATCGACAAATTATCGCGGGGCGACAAATTGAGTTAGAGTTGACGAAGTGTGCCACTTTAGTGTAGACACGGCTGATCTCCGACGAGTTTCGTAATACGGGTAGAGAACAATAACTACACTGCACAGTTTATGAACAAAGTTTTGAAAAATATTTCGTACGCAACCTTTTAAAATGGGGTCGAGAAGGGCATGCAGTACCTAATCTGAAGGGTCAAGTGAACGTAAGGCACATTTTTGCCGTAAATCACCTCTTTTAATAGACAAGGGCTCGTATCGTATTGATACTTTAAAGTATCACCACACAAAATAAAATATGGCATATGAAGCATGATAATGCAGAACATGAACACATGACATTTATTCAGGACCATAATGGGTATTGATACTTTTAGGGCCGTACTTGTGACGGAATGATAAAACTTTATGATCATCTACGCTAATTGTCATGACACTTTATAAATCGTGAACCTTCGTAAATGTCAGCCTTGTCATTAGCCATTGTTTTGTTTTATTTATTCCTTGTGATAATGTACCCTGGTGAGCATTACACTTATCCGTATCGCATTAAATTTAATGCAAATTGTGTTTTAAGTGTGCATGCACATTACCTACATACAATGTAAGTATACTGATTTTCAAATAAAAGAATCACTTTATCTATAGATACTTGCTATAAATCTTTCTTAAAATATACATGGTCTACCTCACCCAAATAAAATGTTACCGCTCTCATTCAGCTTGTATGAATAGATTTTATATTGATTTTCAGGAATTGGTTGCATAATTTCTAATATTAGAACCAAACAGTTCCCAAATGTGCTGACATAAACTTTGATTTACGACCGCTCACGTCTTTAAAATGGAGTTTAGGTTATGAAAGAATGCTCGAAAACAATCGGAAAAATACATTCTCACATAAAACCAGGTGGGCTTCGGATGTAAAAACAGTGTTCGGCCTTCGTCATTTATTTATGCTCGTGGCTGTTGCGAAGGAAAGTGAATGCTTTCGGTCTGGGATTGACGCGACCTCACCTGTTCTCAAAAAGTCAATTTCAAGACTTATTACTCTTTGTTCCCGAGACCCGCCTGCGAGTGCTTACGTCGCCTTTTATTGCTATTCTGCCTTAATGTGATGGCTGCAAATGCGGTGGCAATTGGAATTGGTTTTGTTTGTGTTTTAAATTCCCACCAGCAGATAAAATTTAATTCTGCTTTTATTGTGTTCGAAAGCAACACTTAACTATTTAAATGAGTTCAGGTGCAACAGTAAGTAAATAATGGTATAGTTTCCCTTCTGCATTTCTTTTGTTGTTGTAAACCTACTCAACACGGTTTCACCAATTTGCGACGGTTTAGGTACACATTGGAATGTTACAACATGTTCGTTTAGTTGCGTGCTAAACAAACGAAGCGCGACTTTCGACACGGGTGCAGTTAGCGGCCCTTCATATGCAGATGTCAGGCGCCCGCGCCGCCACCACCGCGCCGCTTAACACTAACGACATACTTCGCACGATTTCCACGACATTCTTGACTGAACAAGACGGCAAGAGTCTTCACTTACACGGAATCATCGAAAGTACGTACGCGGAACAACACTCAGAACGTAAACTCATTACCTGTGTGTTTACCGCAGAAACCTTTAACTCTCGCGGTAAATCAGATGCTTTAGGGCTTTGTGGTAGAATCTAAAAACAGATAACATGGATCGTAAAATTGCTTACAATTACCAGAACTATAAATAAAGTGTATCCAAGACGTAAACAATGAGTCAGTCTAGTTTAGTCCAACGGTATCACTAGTAAAATCGATTCCGTACTTTCTCCTAGACTAAAACAGGGTATGGTATGGAGTGAAAATGTTACACCAGTCTATTATATGGTGCGTGTGTAATGTAATACTAATTGCTAATGTGATCAAATGGAAACTTAAATTTGTTGACAAACTGCAGTATAAGGAAGAGGACAGTTAATTATTTGTTTTAGAACGCGATGACTGATTTAATTCATTTTACACTTTCAGCTGTTTTCCTGAAGTTGGTTTGTAATGAATTAAAATTCGAAGAATGATTAGGAAGCAAATATTCTTACGAAAACCAAAATAAGCAACTAGAAGAATATAATGTCAACATTGATCTAGAAAATAATAATAATAGGTTATATGTATAAGTAGTTAATAGTGTCTAAAATCAGCGTACCTACACTCTACAGTCATAACGAACTTCCAGTTTATCAAATTCCTAACATGCCACGAGTAACGCAATCCGTGTCAGAGAAACATAATGTCGAATTTCCAGAATTTCCCAATGCTAGATCGTTTCAGTGCTCGTAATTATATTCCCGGAATAATTCCACACCCTACTCCTAACTCCTAACATTCAACAATATGCGTTTCTATATCGAGTGCTGTAATTTGCATAGACTGCTCAGTCTAGGTCACTCAATAGACTCGGCCTCGACCTATTTAGTAATGGCATGACACCTAATTTAGTTATTGAGAACAGTTATTCGAACAATCATTGAGGAAACCGGGATTGAAAAATAAATTCTAATAGGACTATCTCGACTTTATTTAAATTTCATTGAATGAATCAATTGCCATGATTCATGAAGCCCTTGAAATAAACAATTCATTAATTGAGGGAACAGGACCGTCGTTAATCAAAATCACATTAATTTATAATTAAATCAGACGCAATCGATTTATGTTCAATTAATAAGATATGCGCCGATTGTGAATTGGATTAATTACGATGCTTTTAACGATGAACAAGAACATTATAAACACGTCGTGTGGATGAAATTAATTTGCATATCAAGTGCTAAGATCAATATTACTGTTGATGCATACGATAACATGCTAAAAAAGTCTATATTTGAATAATAATATTAGTTATTGATGTGCAGCGAAAGCTTTGCTGGGGAAAATTTCGATATAAAAATATGTAGTAGGTAGATACCTAAATCAAAGACTTTTTGCGGGGAAAGTAATGTCTTTCACTGGTTTTATAAGTAAAATACTTTACTGGTTACATCAAGTAAATTGAGCACTCTATATTCACTAGATCCCGACAGTCGTTCAGACTTGACAAAGTAAAATAAGTAACAAAGTTTTGAGAGATCTGAAGACTTCTTGACAGACGAGCACCTCTCGAGAGCCGGTCGCAAATAAGTTTTATCTGGTTGACGCTTTCACAATATATCTAGGATGTTTCCGTAAACTGGGAATTTTAAATGTAATAAATTCGGGACATTAATTTTGATAGACGGCGCTTGATAGTATTAATATAGTATTAATTAGTTTATAACAAAGTTGACTAAACGAGGAAATTATTTGTTTTGATGTTTCCCCTCGCTTTTTACTTTTCTAATTTGACGGCTTTTGTTTCTCGTAATAATAAAATTGGTTTAAATATGATTCATAACAACATTACTAACGTTACTAGGAGTTCCTCGACATCTACCTAAGCAATCTGCGGGACAAGTTTCGTTCATACGATATTTACAGTTCCTAGAAAACTGAAGCAACTGATTGCAATGTGAATCACGCGAAATTCTAACAATGGCTAGCTACTAGCCTACCTAGACTCGGTTTACACTGAATAAATTTTATAACTTCATGCCTACGTAAGGAATCAACAATAGCAATGGTGGAAAACTGATCTAGAAATGGCAATAGTATCTAAATGTATTTTATTATTATTAAGTAAAATTAAAGAAAATAACTAAAGATGATCTCCAATTGAATTCAATCAACTTTTCGTCCATTGAGTGATGGCTGTTTTTATTCACCTGACGTATAAATTCCTGTCCACTTTATTCCACAACCCATTATCTTTTTTATTTATAATAAAAACAAACATCGTGTCTGTTCCAACTTTTGTTTTATTAATCTTCTGTTTTTGTGAATAATTGGTGCTGGTTTTAAAAGTTGTATATCGAAGGACGTCGTCTTTACATCTGGAAGACTGTTTGTTATTTATGTATGGACATACGAACGAGATGAGAGACGTAGAAACATTATTGTGACAGCTCTTTGACTGGTCGTATCAGATACCATGTCATGTCTCTGAGGAATTGTGCCAGAACATCTGGAAATAACTTTGTTGTACGATATACGCATAGACCACTATTTAGTTTTACATCTATTCATTACTGATAGGTATAATAAATACGGTCTACTTATCAAGCGTTAAATGCTTGAAAGGCAAAAAGATTAAATATCCTTTATTGACAAAAGGTTCATTTATCACATAAATAGTTCTGGCAATGAGGCGATTGATCGGCTGGCCGGCGTAATAGACCTCATAGGCATCGTGTGCATGATTACCGAACACAATAAAGCCGTTTGTTATTTGTCGATTAGCGATTTGATAAAGCATTTCAATTTATAGCATCATCGAGTCCGGCGTCCTCAAACGCTGGCCAATTACCCCAGTTTCTGTTGATCCTTATATAGTATCGTTTCGTAGACTTAATGGAAACCGCACCGATATCAACTTATATGTATTCCGTAGTATATTATAAAAAGTTGATTTTTCGATGCAACAGAATAATACTCTGGCCTCGATAACGTAATTTAATCATCTAACATAATTATTGACAAGCCATTACAACATGTTTTCAT
Organism: Gortyna flavago; assembly: GCA_963669345.1. Classification (NCBI taxonomy): domain Eukaryota; kingdom Metazoa; phylum Arthropoda; class Insecta; order Lepidoptera; family Noctuidae; genus Gortyna; species Gortyna flavago. Next base: position 9,064,037 of record OY770131.1, read on the forward strand.
CGGTAATATTAACGGTCAGGAAACAAAGTTGCGGATGCAACTATCTAACTTTTACACTTAAGTTAGGTGTTTACGAAAAAAGATTACTAAGCGATAGCATCACAGTGTCATTATGAATATAATTACCACTGATTAGCGTGTCATGGCGGGCTCGTTATCATGTTAATCTTATGCACCGATGACTCGGTGACACAATCACAGACTGCATGCCTCTCTTATCGCAGCCGCAAGTGTCTGGCCAAGGTCGAGTCTTAGAACATAACGTAGTATTCACTCTAGTTAACCATAAAACTGCTGTTTGTTTTAAATGAGTGTCGAATTAATCATCGCATGTAATTCCCACGTTGTATGTACATAATACTTTCAGTGTAAGTACATACTTGTCGGCTTGTTTGAAATGTTATAGTAAACACCTAATTCCTTGATAATACTTTGTCGTTACTTCGAACTTTTATTTCCCAGAATACTTCCGATAGAAATGTTGTTGGAAAACTTATACCAGATAATAGACAGTTAATTTTCCATGTTAGAAGGAAAAAGAAATATAATTTTAACATAAAAATTTTGTTAGGCAACAGGTTTTTCCTGTAAAAGTTTCGAATGGGGGATTTTTAATTGTAAGTTAGAAGGAGAGAGCAATTACTGTCGGCAAGCGGGCTAGCGGCTGCATGGCCAGTATCGCCGTCGGTGGCCCACATTGTAATCACGGTGATTAGCTCCGAACACCACCATTACTGCCCGCCTTTCAGTTTGAACCAAAAACCGTCCAACTTTAGGGTACGTTATTGCTTGGCACACTCCCTTCATTTCGTTTTTGTTCAATCGATTACGTTGGTTAAAAATTCTAATGTAACCGAGTTGGGACCTGCCCCGCGGCTTTGCACGAATACTTTATCGTTTCGGCTGTGCTTTATAAAGAACGTTAAATTATCCTCTATAAGTTCCCAAAAAACATTTTGCAGTGCACTTAAAGTTTGCCGCCCCAGATGAATTGATGCAGACAAGCTCTTTCCTTCGACTTGGTGATTATGGTCTATTGCATTTGCCAAACAAATGATTGAATAAAGTTTCTCACTTCTTACTCGGAACTACCAATTGAATAAGTCATAAAACTGTGCCGTCAAATATACATTTTCAATCGTTTTGTGTCGGCGCATGGGTGGGATCGACCGACGCGACGCTCTCGCAACGTGTTCTTTATCTTCATGTTCATACCCACCTAGTAGAATAGTTCCCGTGGGTGTTCGAAAAATGCCATTTATCTTCTATTGGATAATAAAATCAGAATTTTACTGTATATCACAAGCATTTCAAAAATGTTTTGGGCAGGTGTCTTCGCACAATTACTGGCATTCCGCGTCACAAATAATTAAGATTTTTCGCCCTCTTGAAAATATTGATGCTCCATCCATTTTGGAGCAATCAACTGACAACAACACGTGTACAAACTGATATTAGAGTTCGCAGAAACAACTAACAACATGAGATGAGTTACTAGCTCATTTAACGTCACCAATGTTATTGTAACTATTAATATTTAAATTTCGTAACATTATCTTAATTTTGCCATTTATAAATAAACATAATGACGTTAATGCAGGAAGGCACGTCAAGACAATATTAATATTATGAAAAGAGGTCTTTGTTTAATGCCAGCGGTATATTGGTGACGTGCATAACATAATTATGATGTGTATTTCACTTGTTCTACAAACCGGGAATAATAACCACGTGTATTGGTCAGAATAAATGGGCCAAGAATTTGCATCGTCGATGCGCATATAAGCTATCTGAGTCGCGGTCTAATTATAGCGCTCTACGACTTGTCGCGATACCTGACGCGCGATGAAAAATATACTCGACATTTACAACAACGATACATGAATAAATCAAGAACACATTTACATGTGTTTTAATTAGTGATCCATTAATTTATTGTGTGGGAAACTCTGTTGTACATCTTTGCTTCCATTTTCTAGAAACAACCTCTGACTGTGCATTAAAATGTATTATCCATTCATAACCGTGTCACATTTGAAAGGACCATAATAGAGATATTTTTAGTGCCTGCCCTTTGCAGCAAGTCATTAAGGCTTGATGACTATGTATTGTATTTATTGTACACCTACATACATAATTACAAGAATAATTTATGTTTTGCTTAAATGTCGAAAGTCATGATGTCTTTTGAAAAGCGACGTAGGTATTTGTGGTAAGTACCATAAGTTCATACAATTTTAATGTTCTGTTTTAGGATACATGGGTATTCTTTCAAGTCGCGTCAATATTTCAATAATATAGTGAAACCCTCGAACGTACGTAAACGAAATTGCTGTAATCATTTCTGCTTCAAGTACAAAGTCCATATCAAATAACAAACGTATCACATTCCAACATTATTTCGCACAAAAAGGTTATTTTGTGGAAAATTGATGTGTTCACATTTTTGGACAGACAACGTTTTCGCTGACAAGCTGATCCAGCACGTGATGAAGAGGTCATTAAAATGAGATGTGCGTTTAAAAATATTTGGCGCAATGTTCGCATAAATATTACGTTAAGCGTAAAACGCGGCTTTAACAAACAAAATGATTTTACGGGACAAAAATGTGTGAACAAAGTATATATTTTGTTGACACATTTACCTACCTACCTACGAAAAGCGTAGCGATATCCATAGATATCTATGGATATCGCTACGCTTTTCGTAGGTCTACGCTACGCAATGCTACGCAAGACTACGCGTGGTAACAATGTTTCATCACCTTTTCACATGGATTACTCATAGAGTTCTATGTTATATAGCCTAAGAGAGACAGTAATCTTATAAACTACATATGTAATATGGCGAAATTGCTGTAAGTTGCACACCGTAGCACAATATATTAAAAACGAAAGGCATGTATTTAGTACAAATTCAATATCGCCTGGTTTTTAATCTTTTTAAAAAGAACAGTAACGCTCGTGCAGTTGAAAGTGAGCCAAAAATAAATTGCATGTAACATAACACCAAAAGTAATGCTCGCTAATTGTACATGATGCTTAACGAAAACACATGAGAAACAAGCTTTTAAAAATCGTTTATTGCAAGTATTCATCGCGGCAGTTGGTCTTAATTGAAACATTGCAGCTAACCCGTTTTAGAAAGTTTTGGCTGCATGCCAACAGCTGTTCTGCATCAACTTTTTGTACCTACCAGGATTTTTAGTTCACCTTAAAGGTTAAGGTTACAAATATAGATGATAATTGACTAGCCACATTTTCGTAGTTGATCGCATTATAATATTTGCATATCGCATTGTACCTTTAAAGTTTATTTCATTTTTTTTAAATGTTTTTTATTATATTATTACCGCTCACTCCTTTGAATAAACTTAAAGGTTATTATAATTTATATCCATTACATTAATGCATCACCGTGACGGTAAATAATTTATAGTACAATACGTTTTAACTATATTATCTTCAATCGCGTAAGTATCAATATAATGATTACAGGTCATTGAATAACAATATACACTTAACAAGCAGTTACAAATAAAAACAGTCTAGATAGGTATTATCTTTGATAATACTTCCCTGCTATAAACACTATTTAAATCTAATTATAATTACAACACTACAGTATAACTTAATAACATTGATAGATATTATAATTATGTATATATTTTTTATCTATAACATTCAGTCATTCAAGTTTAATTAAATGCGCATAAAACTCAAGTGCACCTACATGATAAGTGTGCATTCTACAGACGACAGTATGTACTTTCACAATGGCGCGTAGTGTAAAAAGATTTCATTACTGCAGTTTATATACTCGTAAAATGCGGAATATGTTCGTATAAATAGGAAATTGTACGCGTTTTTCGATCTAACGTGGGATAGTAAAGCTACGCGGCACTAACTTCTGGCTATAATCCAACGGGTTTATATTAATGGATGATTAATAGCGCGACGTGTCGGAACGATACATCAAGCCGGTATGTTCCTGCCGAACCACTGATGTTCCCCTGAACATGTTTCGTAATACGTTACGATTCCAATTGTGATTCAATATCAACTTAGAGCAATGACCATCGCATGACGACATCTATAAAATTTTACAAGACATCGAAGCAAATGCTTACTCTGTACCGAGCGGTATGCGTTTGCATAGCCATAGAGTAAATATTTTGTTTGCGTATGGGCTAAGAATTTTGCATACCAAAGATGTAATACGAGTGAGCTGGATGTTTACTCCCCTTATCTGTATAAAACCTATCTGTCCCCTTATCTGTAAAAAAGTTTAGGTAAACTACAAAGTAGCTACGTAGATAAACAGTGAGTGTTTCTAAAACAGCGCTCAACCTTGACCGACTACACTACCTGGATCATGTTATTCACAGTCCGTGATTTCGCAAGATGTTTACATTAAATATTATAATTTTACAAGAAAACGGAACGGTTCCGTTTTGATGATCATTTATTTTCGTTCAAAAAATATTACAACGGAACGTAGACTTGACTTGTTTCTGATGCCGAAGAAAAAGATTGCATGAAACAAAATATCCTTCGTGTGGGCGAGGTAATTGAATAAATAATGGTAATGTAAGCCATCCATCACAATTTGACTACTTGTAGCTTAAAAACCGTCGTCAAAGTCCTGACTGCAAAGTGCGAAGAACTGTGCACTCAATGTTAATGTAAATAATGGTTAATGACCAGTTGGCCTTGGCGATTACATGTAACGAATGTCTTGTGGTGTACAAACACATAAAATAATATAAAGTATCGACACTCGCTTACAGTGATGAGGTCACGGTGCATCACTGAAAGAACTCGCTCTGCCTCCGGTCACTATCCACGCCATCGGTTTCGTCTGTTATACGTCTAGACTTGAACATTTTCCAACCGGAATTCCAAAAATGTCGTGATTCAATGTCGACATCAAAGGGAACATCGTTTTTATACGCTTTTACATCTTTAATCAAATTATGTATTTTATTTGTTTTCGTTAGTATCTTATAGGTACTGCGCCTTATGATACAAGAGCTCACCGCTCATATTATGCTAGCAAAATATAAATAAGCATTAGTGGTTTTTAAGAAGCGCTTGAGACGGAAATATTCATAATAAATATTATTTAATGTTTAGCAAATCCTTGAATAATGAGTACGGGCAAAACATTACTTACGCATTCGAAAAATTACCATGTGAGTCACGTGTTACGCACAGCATCGGCTTAAGTTCAATTCATTCAATTAATGAACCATAGTAATCGTGCTTAACTGTGAAAAATGTCTGTCATTAATACGGCTACTGTTTATTTATTTGGCTGCACTCACATTATCGGCTGGTATGACGCTTTTCCCGAAATCGTCATCGGTCACGTTTATTTTGGGAGCCACAAACATTGCCCGAGTCATACTAGTAAGGTAGGTACATACTACATGCATCCGCGGCCAAGCGTGACCGATGCACCTCGCCGTAATCGAAACAATGATTGCCGAGCACAATTCTAACAACTCGATATTACAATTAAACACTTGATTGAACATCTCTGAGATCTCACACACAGTACGTGGAAATATTCCATGTTACGTAATCGTGTGCATTTAATATACCTAGTATCCCGATTTGACAAGGAAAATTACGAGGCTATTGAGAATTTAAGATGATTTCATTTTCTCCAGAGGTGATTTCATGTCATAGCTATTTATGAGCAGATTTAGTAAAGCATTATCATTATACATAAATATTTATAGTCTTATTTATCTCATCATCATTAAAAATAGGATTCAAACAATGATACAGGCCATACCGTGCCACGATGATCTAACTGACGCTATTTATCTGTTTGAGTGATTATGAATGATCTTCGAAACGTAAAATATAATACGCAGATCCAAAGAACTTCACTAGCAAAAACTACGTACTATGTGGTATTTAGTTTAGTTTTTAAGAAAATTCCTTATTGAGTTTCCAAAGTCAACCATATAAGTGATACCCTTCGCTCCTTTCTTAATTAATAGTACCGTAAAACATTTTTTCTTATAACATACATTTGAAAATACTATTTTCAAGAGTCTTGGTTCACTGATTGATTACAGAAAGTAATTATACATATTTTAAGGCATTAAAATAAATTAAAATTCAGAATCGTGTTCGTGACTTTATCAGCGATGTTGCAAGTGCACGCTAGGGTTTACTTCAGCGGAGTAAGTGCCGGCCAGCCTTACATAAGGGTACTGAGCTGAACCGGGTCACATAATATGTCACTAAGTTTTAAGTTTATCAGTCGAATGCCGCGATATACTAACAGATGATAGCGATATAGGTAATTAACTAGTCAGAATATAATACCTTACGGCAGTAATATGCAAATGTTAAATGTAAACACTTTAAACCTCTAGTTGTCGACAAATTGCGACGTTACTAGACATATGTATGCAGATATTAACACTCATGTTATATCAAATAATCTTGACGAGCATACTCATACTCTAACGGAGAATGTAGACATTGCGACATAATGTTTATATTTTCTAAGTTTTCATGTAATATATTTGTACTTGAGTTTGGTCTCTAATGTGCACTATTCATACTCATTTGCTAGTTAAGTATTTGCGGATTCATTATTTGCTGCTAAAACTTTCGAGTTCTCGTAACTACTCATAACGTTTTCAGTGTTCCCTGTACAAGTTGTACACAGCTTTTCACAAAATTTTCCCATTTATATTATTTCTCATTAGGAACTTCAGATATTGGATCGTAAAAATAATAGTTTTATTAACTTTGGTGTTCTGCTATACTTTGATAAAAGTAATATTCGTGATAATAAATTTTGTTTTGCTGCCGTCGTCAGCTTCATTGCCCTGAATTAGTTATTATTACAGCACCGAAACAGGCTGACGTTTTATTACCAAACTGATTCCCCTGACGATTTCATTAAATTCTTTGTAAGCTTTAATAAATTCTCACCGTACATTATTCGTTACCTTATTATTAAAGGAAACGTTGTTTGTATTAAGCTGAACACTGCTTTTATTGCTATTCTAATCTTCATGCTCATATTACGTTTCGAAATGAACGGAACGGAACTCGAGATTCATTTATCAGCTATTATATTTTTCAACACACTTGCTCGTAAAGTGAGCCTTATTATATCGTTCTTAGGGCCATAAACCGAACTATAACATACACGTGCATAATAATATTACACACTAGTGCATAATAGAATGATCCCTACAAAGTTAAGTTAGTACCTAACTGCAAATTATATGCGAGTAAACAGAGCATTTTCAATTTAACCGGGTAATACAGTTTTTTTTTTTTTTTGTAACAACAAAGAGGTTTTATGCCACCGAAAATCTATTTACATTTTTGAAATAAATAAATGTGTCCCTAATTAAGACGAAAAAACATTTATTATTATCAAATTATTTATAATTCACAATAATTTCTTATAAAATATTTGCATTTTATCACAAAAATTATCATTTTGAAGTAGGCTGTATGGCTGTAATCAATCAACTTACATTGGGCGCGTGCAAAAAAAAAAATTGCGCGCCATTTCCCAATTTTCCCCTAATTTTCATATTTTGTTTGTATCGCATTTGTTGCTGTGTGGTAAATAATTATAAAAATGTCAGGTTTTAGTACAGAAGATGAACAATTGATTGATTTAACCCCGCCAGAAATACTAAATGCAGCACAAAATGCAAACGAAAGCCTAATACCTGCAAAATCTAGAGAAAAGTATTTAGCTGCTTACGATAGTTTCCTGCAATGGAAGAGCAACAAAAAAACCCAGTCATTTTCTGAAAATGTGTTTTTGGCGTATTTCTCTGAACTCGCCAATACATACAAACCTAGCTCCCTGTGGTGCATCTATTCCATGTTAAGTAGCATGGTTAAGCTCAAACATGGTGTTGATATCAAAACGTACTGTAACCTGATGGCATTTTTGAAGAGACGCTCGGATGGATATATTGGTCGGAAATCTAAAGTTTTGTCACCAGCCGACGTTGAAAAGTTTTTGAATGAGGCTCCGGATAGTCAGTATCTAGCAACAAAGGTACGTTTCATATTTTTAATCGAAACGAATCTACAATATACAAGTGTGTAACTTTAGCATAATTTCTTAGAACTAATTAATTGATTTCTTTGCAGGTTGCCTTAATATTCGGTGTTACTGGTGCTTGTAGACGACAAGAGCTGTACAATATTACAACAAAAGATGTAGAAATCCACGGAGATATGCTTCTTGTCAAAATTACCCAGACTAAAACCAAGATTCCACGATCTTTTACAATCCAAGGAACGTTTCGTGAAATAGTGAAAAAATACCAAGATCTCCGTTCAACAAAAACAAAGAATGACCGCTTTTTCCAAAACTTTCAGAAAGGAAAATGTACTGCACAAACAATCGGTATTAACAAATTTGGTAATATGCCAAGAGAAATAGCGAAGTATTTAGGTTTGCCTGAGGCCGATTTTTACACTGGACACAGTTTTAGAAGAACGTCGGCTACAATGTTGGCTGATTCGGGGGCTGATATACTAACTTTGAAGCGACATGGTGGATGGCGTTCTGACGCAATCGCTGAATCGTACATAGAAGACTCAATTCATAACAAAGCAAAAATCAATGACAAAATAACGCAAGCCATTAATTTGGAGCCAAAGGCAAAAAAGTTTTGCCCCGAACCACAACCATGTACATCTACTAGCGTGAGTTATTTGGTGCCCTCTCCTTCCAGTAATTTGTATGATTTACCTTTGTCGCCGACATTTACACAAGAAGTAAATGAAGGTACTAAAGAAGTGGCAAGTACCAATGTAACACAAACTGTGAAATTGCCATCAAAAACAATCCAATATCGTTTTGAAAATTGTACATTCACCAATTGTTTTAATAATTAAACGATTTATGCAATACATATTTGTTTTTTCCTCGCAAGTGTGTTGAAAAACGTCGTATGATACACGTATGTATTGATGATTACCGTCCTCGGCTCTCTTAAGACCCTCACCTGACGGCTCGGGTCTCAATGGCGCCTCAGCGGTAATCACCAACATTACACACTTGTACCATAATGTACTATTAAAGGCCATCAACTTATACTTAGGAATGCTTTTGTTATTTTCCCGCATCTCATGGATTGGATACATTTCCCTCAACATGTATTTGAAATTTACAAGTTTTTATTTTCAGTTATGAATGTAGGGACAACTTTAAAACAATTGGAGAATTGCGTTAATTTGATTGAATACTTATAACAATATTATTAGGTCAGGTCAATAAAAAAAGACGGATACTATATTCGTGCACAAGCGCGAGCGCGTGCCGTCACGTCGTCGTCGCGTCGCCTAAATACTGCGCGTTTCCGATTGCGATGCGAAACTAATTCAGTTTCACACCTGAAGGCCAATTCTCGTAATTTAAAACGTTCAAAATCTAGTCGCAGTCTCATCTCAGCGACAAACAAATGTCAAAAACTTGTCAAAATGTAGGGAAATTAGAGGTATTTTTGACAGATTGAGACTGAGATCAGACTGTGAACGTTCTTAAAATTACGAGAATTGCCCCTCAGTTGTCAATATAACTAGAAACGATCTATTTCTTATACATTGGTCTATACGGATATGCATAATTTTCATTTTATTAAAATAAAGTAAATTCTCACTTCATAAAAGCAACAGTGAAACAGTTTCAGTTTCGCTATAAAAAAGGAAGCTCGTTAAGATATTTTATGAAAAGTAGATTAGCGAATCTACTATATTAAATTTCATTCCAGACAATAAATAATGCAAGTCGAGGCAAATATGAGTAACAGTTTATATTTGCCTCGACTTGCATTATAAACTTATACGACGTCAAATACGTCAAAGACCTCGTATAAGTTGACTGATATTAATAAATCAATATTTCTCACGCATCTAAGAGTCATTTGATTATTATCTATCTCGTCAACTTATTCATCTATAATTCCTCATATCCTGCATTTAAATGTTTTTTGATCTGTCAGGTAAGGACCACCCGGTAAATATCAGTTGCATCGTTACTATCAGATGATCCGAATATATGGAAAGTGTCAGAGACGGTCTGGAGTGAGCTTAAGCTAGGCATCTTGTATTACCGTTACCGCGACGAGGCGCCAACCACCGGCCGCGGCCGTGCACTTCGTACGCCATATCACAATATTATAAATTGAATACTTATCACGATCTGAACAGCATACATGCTGCTTACCTGTATTTATGAGCAATACACTCTAGCTTGTTTTGTTTCTCCTACTGGGCTTTATATGTTTATAGAATCGCATTTGATGCAACTTAGCCAGGATAAGTTACTTACAGTAAACTAATAGAATCCAAAGGAATTGAATCTCGATGTATGATAAATAAAAAATCAAGGTCAGTGGAAGATGACCGAGTATTAGATTAATAAAGGAATCAGAAATCGGAAAAATTAAGGTCTGGAGTGCATTTACTGGCACCTCACGTCCAGGATTACATATAAATCGTTGGCTTACGTGGGCGGGGGCAATTGTCGGTCTCTACTGATAAACGCTAGAGATGACCCGCGCCCCCGAGTGAAACGTTTCGTGAGAAAGTGCCTCACATAAAAGAAATCCGAAAACAATGAATATATTCATCTTCTTTCTACGAAAATGACACATGTAACGTGCAGTTATACCGATGTTGGTGAAATGTGAACGACATTTACTAGCATTCGCAATTATAAATTACTGAAATGGCGCATGTCCCAGTTAGCAACACGTAATAGACTAATGGACACTCTTTAGTCGGTGTCTGTAAATTGTGAATTCTGACGCAATCACTTAATTTTTTAATCATTTTGCGTGATTGTTATGGATAACCAATGTTTTAGATGAGAGTATGAGGTACCAGATTGTCTGTTTGTACAATTCTTACAGATAGATCGATATTTGCTGTCTGCAAATAAACCTTCAATCATTTTCGCATTCGCCTTGGCTTTCACTCACTCGCAATCTTTCACATTACGTAACTCTTCCTGGGTTTCTTCAGTCATTAATCTTTTGCTGTCCTTGCTATGGTACTTATGTGTCGCAGTCTGCTGTGGGTTGTGCTGCGCATACTTATTATTAGGTATTTGTATAGGTGGTGCACCGTTCAACGCTGGCTATACAACCGCTTTTGTCACCTGCATTCAATAGATGGGCTCATTGTTTTCATTCCTTCGCAATGCAACGTGAGCTTACAGCTCACTTGCGGTCGTGGCGACCTACGCGGGCTCATACTCCACAACACTATTTACATTTATTTCTACACTATGTCGAAGATTCCAACAACAGGTCGCGTAAAATATTACAAGCATATTCAATTGGCGTTTTCTGTTTAATTTATATCAATTATTCTAGTGGGTTTATGTTAGTGAACTCGATCAATAAAGAGGAACGGCTCGCGGCATTTTAAATTAAGATAACAGTTTTATTGGCTTCTAATTCAATTCGTGGCGCATTTTTTTCTTATCGTTTCCACTTAAAGCTCTTACTAGCTTTCACGTTAGTTGCAACATTGCATAGACAAGAATCGTCGGCTGGTTCTCAATCACGAGTCGTGTTTGAACTTGGCCCGTGAGCTGCGACACTGGGTCAACGAGGCAGTGCTGGATATTTCGCGGCGTATAGCAATAAGTATAAGTACGAGTATGTTAGATCCAGCGCGACAATTAATATAGTGCACTGTGCAATAAGCGCAGGCGGTATGTGGGTACTCGGCACAATATTATACCCGATTGACCTTGCTTTATTGTCAACTACGAGATTATTTATAGTCAAGAATTTAGCTTCAACTGTAACAGCCGCTTTTGATTGAAATTACTAACTGCAATTGAAGAAAACAATATACCTAGTTTAGAGTTGCTTCTGTTTACTCACATGCCGCTATGATTGAACTTGATCTCACTAACTACTTTAGTCACTTAACCATGACCTTTAAACCTATCAAGTTAGAGACTTTTACTGATGTTGTTTATTTTCGTGATATTCCGTTGCAAATATGTATTAGTCACCTAACCGCAAAAATAATAAACGAATGTGACGAATTAAACAATTAATATTATAAATAATGATTTGATTAATTAACCACACGTCGCTATGATTTAATCCCAATTAATCGTGCGTCTTGTGACCGTGAATGAATAATGTTGGACAAATGCTCAATGAATTACCGGTTTTAATGACTAATTATGCACAGAGCCATCCTTAATATTGTTATGGGAATAAAATATTATAGGTGCCATCATAGTCGTAGAGAGTTATATTACGTTACATCCTGAAGCGGGGCTCATGATTAACATCTTCCGTGAGCAGGGTCAACGTGCAGGGGTTAAGGCCTGACAGGCCCTGTGACTAGACCTTCTGGAAATTTCTAATAAAACATGATTTGTGGCAATGGATTATACGCGCTGCTACGTTACGGTACTCATAAAATGCGATATGAATTTATCGAAACTTATGTAACAGAAACATTATTGTGTTATTTGTAGAGGCGTAATAATATGAACTGGTTGTTGTATTACCTTTTCAAATAAGGGTCACGAGACGGAAACAAACAAAACATTGTGAACACAACGGACCAAAACAGGGTACGATGATCTAAACGCCTAGTCAACCAATTCGCTCCAAATGGCCATTATGCAATAAAATCATTTGAATTAATCAATAGAGCAGAGTGGGTCCTGGCACTACAATCGACTAACGACACACTTCCTCCTGTGCTGCCGGTGCCACTACATCGTCCAGCTCCGTGGGTTCTGCACCCGACCCGCTTATTGTTGCAATTGAGCACTATAGGTACTTAATAGTACTATAAATATAACTCTGGCGTCTCACGATGCTTATAAATTATGCTAACATAGAAATCAATGTCAACATTGCGTTTTACTATTGACAATATTCTCTACATGGAAGTTAACGATGTCTTTTCATAACGTAATGATGCTGTTTAGAAGTTGAAACTCTATAAAGTTTAGGATGCTTGGCTTCCCTTCGCTGATGTCATGTTGTAAAATAAGATAAAAAAAATCTTTTAAATTAATTTTATTGGTTTTGCAAAGCTACAAATGCGTAGGTAATACAATATTTTAGAAATATATAAAAAAAAAAATAAAAAAATTTGACTCATATTTTTTTAGCTGCGCAGATCGTTTAAACAATTTTATATATTACCATAAAAACAGCTTTAGGAAATAATTAAAAATTCTGATAAATAAATCTTTAAGGCTGTATGCTTATTGATAAGGTGCAGTATGGCATTCAGATCGAGTGTGCATGGGCATGTAAGTGTAACACAGATACGGTATCGCCTATTTGTATAGAATAGTGTTTCTAAACATATGAGTAGTTAACCTGTAGTCTACAGTCCTCAGTACTTCAGTAGGTAGCCGAGGACGTTAAATAAACGCTAACGATGTTTACAAAATGGATCACGTACTTCACAAGTAACATATATCTACTACTCGTAACTACAACTGTGCAAACACTTTAGAACGTTGATAAAGTTACATTCCTAATTAGATTGTTAGGTATCGTTTATTTGAACATTTAAAGGGAAATGAAATCTCTAGGTTTTTTCGTAGTCTTAAAACTGCGGATGTAAACAAACCTTGAAACTTTTGGACAAGCAGCTGATTAATAGTGTAGCTCGCGACATAAACATATGCTCTAACATTTTGTCTCGTAAATATATATTTTATTTATGTACTATGTTATGATTTTATGATAGGTTGCTGACTCGAAACGGTGCCAACTCTCAAATGCACATACACATTCAATTGTGTAATTAGGAACAGATTGTGGTAGTACCTCATATTTTATAAAATTAAGCATTCCTTTCTGTTGTGCAACGAGTATCAAGTGAAATATGACACAATATATTGATATGTAATACTACGGTAATGCATGCGCTACGAATTTCGATACTCGTAGCAATTGTAGTCACAAATAAAGGACTTGTTAACTCTTACGCTCATATAACGTCGTGCATTCTGCATAGATAAACACCACAAAATATAAAATTCATCATTGCTTCACAATACACAGCGATTATCTGAAGGTAATAATTAGGTGCTCATAGCGCATTTCATTTAAATAAAATTGCATACGTTATTGCTATAACTAAACATCAAATGCAACAAGACACGTCTGACCTAGTATTCTTGCATCTTGTACCTTGAGACAAACGTATGTAGTAGAACAAAACAGCACATTTTCCTTGAAGAAAGCAAAAACAAATCAGCAAAATTAAATAATTATGTAAACAAATGCACCTGCACTCGTAGGGTTTTCGATTCAGCTGATCAGGTCAACTCATCCAATGAGGAAGCACATACACTGCCAAAGATACACTGGTCCCTGTCAAATTGATGTTCAAACAAATTGTTAAGTGTCAATAAATATGGATGTGTCGTGTATGCTCTCGCGCACCGGCTCGGTATCGCAGGCGACACGCGCTCCCCGTAACGGACAATCAGTAACTGAACGTTCGTTTCAACGTTCGGTTGACTCGGACCAGTTATTATGCGCCCACTGATGCCATCAATAACTTCACCAACACGTGGGTCCGCGATGTCGGCCGACACGACGTGATATCACACATGCACGTAACGCGCTTATCGGTGCATCGCCTGTAAAAAGCTCATGATTCATCAGAATTAGGTTTCGTTCGTGACATCACCATGCTATGCGAGTAATGTAAACAATACGGGCTCGAGTGGCGATCTGCTTCAGCAGGTTCATGACTTCATGTTATGTGCGCGCGCTATGCACACCGAGCTACCGTGTCTTATAGAACTGCATGCGCTATAGTCACCGTCGTAACTTGTAAATATTTGTCTCTACCGAGCCATGTGTGAAACTGAAAATCATTACTTGGAAACGCAGAATTCCTGACATACTTCTGCGTAATAATATCGTTAGGATTTAAACCCGAGCCGGAATTACTGGAAGAAATAGCATTGCATAACTTACTCTCGATATAAAGACTATTTACTGGTAATGGAGTGGAAAGTTCTCGACAGTAAATGATTATTGTACTAATAAGTTTGGGCGAAGCAGGAACGAAACAAGCCTAATTTAAAAGTTGCTTATAGAAAGTTGTTCTATTACTCTGTCCATATTTTCCTTACATAGTTGGTGAACCTCCCTTATACGACAGGCCTCTATTTGAGTAGATATAAGCGCAATATTCCAACAAGAAACATAATTCAGGCTAATAACGCAAAAAGTAAGTTGTAAGGTAAACCCTAAGGCTTACTGTCATAAATTTATATAAATTTATGTCATTCTATTGAAATTATATAATTGTAGTACACAGAATCAATTAATTAATGATTAAGATAGCCATTATTTTAACAGCTGTGTTAATGCATATGCCCGTAAAAGGAGGCGCAGGTAGCTTTAGTATGGGTTGAGTCAGGTCTAATAAAGATTTATTCCTCTGTCTCTTCTTTGACAATCATACGATTAAGGCTCTTATCACACGAACGTGTGAAGCGTGGGCGTTTTTGAAAGTATGAGCAGTCTTTAGATGTTGCGTGTACGTGTAAAAACTTTTCTCTTCATGTAGTTTCTAACGCCAGTAAACGCACGCCTCGCTTCGTCTCGTATGCCTTCCAAGGGTCCGGAATCCCAGGGTGCCTAGATGTGTCAAAGACAATTATGTTACAAGGTAAAGCATTGCACACAGTACAAATTCATTCATCATTATTTTCCAACAAAATAAAGCACTTTTAAAGAACGAAAGCAAGAACAGTTCTATGCTACATCTTATATATTTTCTTCGTAGACGCTTTCGAAATCTATGGCAAAGAAGAAAAGTAAACTTGATCTCGAATTAAATTCAAATTCAGTAACAGCGCTTGCAACTTGTAGGAAAGGGGAGCAAACAAATTCAGTTGTTAGCTCTGCAAACTTTGCAGTTTACTTTCATCTCGCAGACGTCTATAAAATAAGTAGATTTACAAAACGTTCCGCTGAGTTTAAGATAGCAATGAACATAACTTATGTATCTACATCATCAACAGTGGCACTAACCTACCCGTAAAGAGGTAACACTTAGGTGCAATGTTTACGGCATACGCGATCTCGCTATTCATATGCCTAGCAAAACAATGCTTTATATCTGTTTGTGTGCCACAGTCTTACCGGACGGAAGTTTCTGGTGCTAAATTGAGAGAAACATTGGTACTTTCATGTAATTCTGTGTTTTCTAGATACGTCGTATAAACATCTGGAGATAAAAGAGCAACAGAACGTAGCGATTGTTCGCTTTCCCGTGAAGGATGGTCATCGGAAGTACGCAATTGTGATCGAATACCGATCTGGCATGATCTTCGAACACAATGCTTTGATAAAATTTCTGTTACAACTTTGTAAATTCTGATGCTGCCTACACTTATATGGATAGATTAGGTAAGGTCAGTCTTTAGAATATAGGTAGATAATACGCCCCATAGTTGTCATAGGTCGGGCGATTATTAGCTAAACGTGCACGAGACAATGGAACAAACAGGATCATTGTTAAGGGGTTTTGCAATTTACGATGTGTCTAAATAATATACCTAAGAGCTAAATCCAATTTAACATGGAACGAAAACGTTTTTAACGTGAACCACAATACAATTTGGTTGTTACTCTGAAACATTTTAACATGAAAATTGAATCATCCTTCGGTGGAAGTACCGACAGTAACCAAGAGCTACATTGTGAATATTGCTCCTTAAATTTCTATGAATAATAAATTCCATCGAATATACAGAGCCATATAAATATACTTTTGACCATTGCAAAGATTTCCCGAGAATTTTAATTCAAATCAGGTGGAAAGATTTTGTTAGAGGTCAGGTGCAATCAAATCATCGGCATCGTGTCATACTCGTAATTACATAAAAAAGGCCGCAGTAATCCAACTTGAATGTCTAAACCTGTACAAAATTCCTGGACCTACACATTCTCAACACATTTACGTATGACGTTCATTAGGGATTAAGTGATTCGAGTTAGCGTTATTTCGGGCTGGAGTTATTTGCGATAGCGTTCTTTATTCGGGATTCAGTGTGGGTATCGGTTTTTCGGAGAGCAGTGGGTGCCCAGTAGGAGTTTAGTGTAGATCATAGGTTCGAACAGGCGGTTTACTTTGTGTAAATTGTTCCATCACCACTGCTATCAAAACAGTGAAGGAAAAAATGGTGAAACCGATACCGAAACCGATATGTCCTAGAACCAAAAAATCGAAGCCATGTGACATCTACAAACCCGCCCTAGGCCCGAATGGCCCACACCCTTTCATCGAGAGGAAGTCTGTGTCCCAGCAGTCCGAACATTAAAGGCTGGTTATGTATGTAAGTAGGTATTTGTTTTTGGCAATGGAATATATGTGGGTATCATCTTACCCATCCCAATAATAAAAACCGTTTTCTGTTTTTAACTATCTGCACCGGAAAGAAGACTTAAAGAGGCCACCTGGATTCTCACGGAGTTCTACTTAACGCCTTGCAACACTTACCTAGTTAATTACGTGCAATTTATCAAAGGGCTCAATAATTCTCGATGCGTGTCGTGTGCTTGTTTGTAGACACGAGCTATCTCTTATCAAAGTGGGTCGAGACAACATGCCGCAAGGTTTCCTTCTGCTTGTGTACCTTCGTGGATCCTTGTGTAGTAGTTACAAAAGGACTCAAGTAGGAAGTGGGGCAGTTAAAGTTCTCTGGATCTCTCGAATGGATAGTTCTTTTTAGAACGTCTGGAGTATTGAGATGAACGTATGACTGCTGCGTAAAGATATATGTAGGCACATATTTTGTATCTTTTATTTATGTGTATAATTGGCCAATTCTCTCAACTCTTCTGTAAGTAATAAAAGTTAAATCTAAGTACTTATATAAGTTCAACCTAATTTATGATAGTTGAACCCTCCTCTAAGTGATTGTTTTATGACATAACCACATATTATCAAACAGAATAAGTTTTGGTGAACTTACATAGGGCCTTACTATTATTTAGTTCGCGTTTATTGTTTGCGTTTTATTTCAGCCACTTTTATAGCATCAGTGACGCATGAGGCAGGTGAATAGCGCCTATTAATCTGGGATTTAAGTCGATTACCGTCACCATTGGTGCTCCAATCGTTCCCATTCGACTCATTTCCGTTCCAATAGCTTTCGCGTCAATATCAGAAAACGTTATGAGTCATCAATGTTTTACGATTGGCTATTATGACAATTTTAGATTTTTGTTACCTACATATTTTGTTAGAATACCGGGACAAGGCCGTATTGCATTCTATAATATTATTAACGTACATAAAACAGATTTTTGCTATTATGGATAGAAGGGTGAACTGTCAGTTCACCAAAAAATAATTTACAAATTTTTACGTGACAAGCAGCGATTAGCAAAAACATGATTTGTCATTTCATCATTATACAACAACAAGTTGCCAAATAATTCACTTTACAAAATAATTACCAGATAAACCTTTGTTTAATAACGTGTTATTTGACAAACGATTCACTGTTTATTCATTTTATCTCATAAAACAACGTATGGGATAAAAACGTTTTAAGTACATTTTGACTTATTATTACGCAATTTCCTAAAAAATAAACTCATTCTTTCATCGACTTGCGCTAATAGAAAAAAAAAAGATTATTTTTAGTAGGCTACCCGGAACCGAACTATGTAGTTAGATTAGTTCAATTATTAAAAAAATAATGGTTAGGTTAGGTTAAAACTACGCACGAGCCGAGAGAGTAAAGCGGCGAGTGCCAGTAACGACTAGATTATATAGACAAAATTACTATTTTTATTAAAGAACTTCAATACTTGCCTGTAAATTATTTGACCCAAATGGAAAATACCATCATGATCACTTTATGACAGGTTTAGAAAATTTTTACATAGAATAAAACAAAGTCGCTCCCGCTGTCTGTAAGCTTAGATCTTTTAAGCTACGCAATGCAGTCGCTAGTGTATTATAAAATGATATTTTGTATAATAAACGTGATTTTTTCAAAAGACTGTAAATATTAAATGAAAAATGTATAAATGATTAAATATCATCCGAAACATTTGTAAAGAGAAGCATTTGCCAAATAAATGTTTGTATATATAAAGCGAGCGTTTTTAAAATAAAACATTTGCGGAAATAGTTGTTTGTGAAATAAACACTATACGAAACGTTGGTTGTTAACTAAAAATTTGTCAATAGAGTTTTGGTGAAACATTAGTGAACCGGATAGAAGACATCACAAGAATCACGTTTAAAAGGGTCATCATCACAAATCAGAATGCAAATGATATCATCATTAAACAATTGAAAGTCTTGTGGTCATCACCACAATCTTTACTATCCCTTTTAGAGGCAATTTTATTGTAGAAACAATATTCCCGCTTATAAGTGCATATTGAATGTAGAGCTGATCCCTCCGCATATTGCCAGCCAAGCCTAGAAGTGTTATCTTTAGTCTTAGTTTTCCAGTTAATAAACTGCGTAATGCATAAATAATGTAAGCACTAGGCAGGTCAGGAAAACATGATACTTAGTTTAATTATTATTGAACTATGTCCTATTAATTATTGCTATCAGGATTTATTGTTTCCATTCGATTCTTTATTAGGAATACAAACTCATTGGTGTGGATGACTGTTAAGATACAGGACCTACCCAAATAACAACGACATTCCATATACATTGACCTATTTGCTATTAGTTAAATAAAACACTTAAATAAATCCTTCCCGTAAATCCTTCGCAAAAATATTTAAAGCACAACCTCATAATTTATCAATATTCACATTTCAAACAATGGTCGTTATCGATTGACAATCAAGTGTGTATAATTTTAGGAGCTATGTTTTATAACCTAATAACATACGTTGGCATTTGCTGTAATAACAGTTTAAAGAGTTCCTTATAAACTGTATCAGTTACTGTCGTAAACTAAGGTCCCACCATAGAATAAATGAAATGGTTATTTAATTGTTTCACACATTGTTGGAAATTAAGTAACGACAAAAAGCATGAGAATCCAGAGATTCTAAGCATAAATAAGAAATGTTGGAGACAATGTTGCAAGTTAATAGCTTACAGGCAGGTAAGCATGTGAAACTTCTCTCTTTAAAGTGCAGTTTTACTGCTACGGTAACAATTATCCCAGCTTACTTTATCAGCCTATGCCTAATATTCCCACTGTCGGGACACAAGCCTCCTCTCTTAGAGAGGGCAGTTTGGTAGATGTCACATTACTTGGTTCAAGGACATGCCGGTTTCTTCACAATGTTTTCCTTCACCGTTTTGAGCGCCAAAACTGTGAATATTTACACAAAGTCTATCCCAACTTAGGTACTTCTACCGTCAACGTTATTGAAAAGAAAGTAGTACTATGGAAAATTCCATTAAACAGGTTGAAATTGAATACATGCGAAAAATCGAAATGGGAGATCTCTTTGGTCCCATGACCAAACCTGAAATCGCGAAAAAAAAAACAGCTGTTCCCTACTTTGACGAGTTATGCGAACATAAATGTAGGAAACAGCAGATTTTTTTTCGCGATTTCAGATTTGGTCCCATAGTAAAAGTTGTTCATAATCATGAGTACAATCTCCCATTTCGATTTGTCGCATATTTTCAATTTCATCCTGTATATACCTATTCTCTGCTATATAGCACCTTTTTACCTAACTTATAGTTAAGAAAAGATAATACAAAGATCAAAAACAGCTTCGTGATCTCACCTAGTTCTTACCCATGAACTCGGATAAAAGCACGATGATCATAAAAGCACTTGAATTTGAAGTAGAGACTGGCGCCGTGTGTTTTTTGTGTAATTAACACTTATTACACACATGTCGGTACATTAGAAAATGTAAGCTGCACTGAAGTGATAATGATCGCCGACGTATTACAGTCGATGAGCACATCCCTCACCTTGAGTGAGGTCAACTACGGCAATACAGATCAAAATCATATAATTATTGTGTAAATTGCCAAGTGTATGAACGAACATTTATGCAAAACGATACACTATTTACCTCCAGCCGGTTAACCAATCGCAAACTTTAAGGTCTAACGTTTATTTATTATATATTTTATTGTACACCAGAAAATACATAGAAAAAAAAAACATTTAACACTACAAAACATACATGGGCGGCATTCTCGCTTTCTGTGATCTCTTCCAGGGAATATTGGTGAAAAATAATTATAGAAACAATACACTATAATAGCCACATAGATATGTACAAATATATAAATGCTATAATTATAATAGATACTTAAATTCAGCGAACTAAAATGACGACTACAGATTATTACAGGTAGGAGAGGTAAGATCACAACCTCTGAGTTTGTTTCGGCCTTTCTTCTCAGAATAGTCAGATAGGAAACGCCGACCTCATCTAGTTTAAAAAATATGATTGACGTGTAAAAGTGTTTGTACAAACCTACTTACAGAAAATAAATCATTTATCATTTAACAACAAGTCCTAATGTTCCTTCACGAGCCTCTTAACTACAGGTACCGATTGCACGCGTTTTATTTGCGCGTTTAATATGATTTACAGGATAAAATGATTAATCAATTTCATACAGAAACTGAAGGCGTGGTCGCAAACAATTTCGTTTCTCTTCGAGTCGGTTCAAATTCAAAATCATGTCCTGCCTGATTGATCTCGATCTCGATGATAGGTACCTTTACCGGATTTATTACAGGAATACAGGTACAGATGACGGAGCCAGCCATTCAACTTCGTTGATGTAGCACCGGTCACATAGAACTGATTTATGATCGCATTCATACAAGGCGGCAAGATAACATCAAACTTCAAAGGCGGCAATTACAGTGATAAATGACAATTATTATTGTCTTGTCCTTTGCGGACAATAAATACACCATCGAGGACCGCGCGTGCGATATTATTTCTCGCCTGTTTATGATCATTAAGAACTATTGTCAGCGACCATATACCGATATTTGAATTGAATGCTTCCACAGTCGCCACTCCACTATCAGCTAGATTGATCAGCAGATAGCTCACAGATAAAGTGATGCCGCTTAAATGAATGTCATTCAACAGTAGCGCCAAGGAATTCAATTACTAGGATACCTACATAACAAGGTCTTTTGCAATAATTGCAATGGAAGCTGAAACGCTAAAAGGACGTCAAAGACCAATAATTATTATTCATTTATGCTATCATCAAGAAAATATGTCTTTCAGAACAATTACTCATCTGTAACAAACAATGCTTGTTTTCTTTACCATACCTATTTGCAATAACCCACATTCAACTGATTAAAATGCACTGGGATGGAATGAGACGTCGCATGTACCTAACAGAAATGCAATCAACACAATAAGTAATTTATCCCTAATCTAGGAAAGATTGCTCTTAGAATGAAACTATAATAGCCATTTACTTTCGCTATTGCATCAAGCAAACATACCTTTTAGGATAAATCTGTAAAGCTTCAGACTTGTTTTAATTACCATATGTATTTGCATACCTATAACCAAAATAGGACCCTTACTAAGGGAACAATGCAAAAAGAACGAACGGTCATACAATCAGAGCATTACTTATGCTCAAACTAGAAAAATTGCTCATAGATCGTCATAGAACGATAGTTATTTACACTATCATCGAGTAAATATGTTTATAGAACAAATCTGTAACAACGAATGTTTTCTTTACCATATTTGCATATAACCAAATACTCTGACTAAGGGACGCAAATAACGCGAACGGATATACAATCAAAACGTGGAATCCCTAAACTATGCATGAATGTCACGAGGCTATGTTGGTGACTGTCCTTAAATAGTATTAGACAAGAGAATTGTTTACGGAGACGTGCGTCATCGATACAAAGAAGGAAGTGCGTGTTGTAGGAGCGAACAGCGAACACAAACACTTGATGCTGCCGCCCACGGCGACGCCGCAGCCACATCAGCCGCGCGCCATCCGCCTGCACTAACTGTGATTGACACCACATTAATACTATCCCAAGATGAAATGCAGACCTTTCTTATGATTAGGATATACATAGAACACGAAACAATTATAGACTACGTAATATTGAATGAGCATCGACGGCTAACAGTCGTTTGACGCAATAATAGAGCCTATTGACATAACGCCTCAAGAACATCGAAAAATATACGACTTCATCGACTACTAGGCTATAATCGATATCAAATATTTGCCATCAATTTTTAATGAGTGGTTCGTCATTGTTGTCTTTCAATTAGTAAAAAATCGCAGTGGGTCATATCGGCTTAAACTCTAATACCAAAGCAAAAACTAAAGCCATAACTCAGAAGCTATTAAGTAATATTATTTTCCATAACTCCGCTTATTGTCATCAACTTCAATATTTTTTATTTGGGTATTTTTTGGTATTTTGACGAAGTTTCGAATTTCTTACAATCAATAGCGGGTAGTGCATGTGATTGTTGTTGATATTAAGTAACAAATACCTATTGACTTATATACCTTTTAATTTTGAAATAATTGCAAATACCATATTTTCTAGTAAGGCTACTAACTAACCACAAGTCTCTAGTTATTACCACTGTCCACTATTTGCTGATCGAATTACCTACTTGTTCGTGTTATTGTAAATGTCTAGGTACTTAGTATTCCTGCAGTGCGATTCTGTAACCATCTCACCGTGAAAACTTAGGTGAAGTGAGCGTGGAGTGAGCTGTCATTAGTGTAAATCCCTATAGCATCAGATGGAATGACAGCTCACTTCACCTAACTTCTCACGGTGAGATTCTAACAGAATCGACCGGCTGTAAAGCTTTCTACGTAGCGTTGACAACTAGCAAGATGAATGAAAAAATACGCAAAATGAATTGCCTATTATCAAAATTACACGAGATAGAAAACGATTAAATATTGAAGCAGTGCCAAGTGCCAATTTATTCCAATCTGCCAGTATGAATTATACTGCTAGGGTGGGCAGAGTTATTACATATAATATATTCAATCTGAATAATAACTGGTCTTGGTGTTATTTCCTCATTTTTAAAACAATTAAACCAATCACTTCATGAACCTACCTAAGAACCTTTACATGATTCATTGTCAATAGCACAGTATGATCATAGTAATTATGAATCAACAAGATGGAAGGTATCTCAAATTTGATCGACAAAGTCAATGCTTGGAGGCACCATTACTTTCTCAGCGCGATCAATAAGAGGGAAATGAATAAAATTAATGGTCTGCGTAGATGCCTGTGCCACCAACCTACTTAATACACAATTGCAAATCCAATGCATTATTGTTAAATACGTCTGAAATGTAGCAATAATATCCAGTATTAATTTCCATAAACTCTATGTAGAAATCCCTCAATAGAAAATGTGAAGTGGTAATAAAAGTAGACACATTCATTACTTATTTGGCAGGCCCAGGCAGCAAAATCACCAGAAATTACACATAGCTACCCTAGTTTGCAATAACGTGAAATTCAATTTATCCTCCAAGCACTGCTGTATGTCTAAGAAAAACGTTGCTTCAATAAAATAAATATCGGCCAAAGTAACATAATTATAGTGTATCGTTTAAAAGGAAATTATTTTTCCAGCCGTCCGGGGACACAATATTTTTAGTTTTTGCTTTGTTTGACTTCGTCCGTAGAGCTGGCTTTCACCGTAATAACGGCTGCGGATTAACAGACAAGATATGATCTAACCAGTGACAATACATAGATGATCGTTCCGTGCTTCGAAACTATTAAGATTGTTATCGGTTCCATAAAATTAACTGAAGGTTGCTGGAAGCACACGTTGCATATTATGATTTACTCATAGCAAACCTATAATTACATTCATGACTTACACAATACGCCCTTATAAATATAGCTTTGGTTTTACGAAATGCATTGAATGCGTTGCGAGGAATTTTCCAAAACACAGTTTTCATAATTCGGGAAATTCGCCAATTTCAACGTTCGCCATGAAATGTGCTTCATTGCAAACCAAAACGAATGATAATTCACGTCAACATAAAATAATCATGACATAAATCAAATTAATGATCCTTGATAGATTTGCGCGTTGGTTGAGTAATCTAGCAACCTAGGAATTGATTTAATTCGTAACTTATTGATTGTTTGAATATTTCCAAGATTTGTATCTAGCTCGGTAAAGATATTGCTGCAAGAGAAAATATTTTAGGCTAAGGTTTTTTGCTTGGATACTTTCTGAAACAATGGAATCACATAAAGGTCTTGTGAGATCAGGCGAACTGTCGGCTGTGCTCAGTGATCACGATAATGACGTAACGGCCGCATATGATTGTCGCAGGTCACGGCGCCCAGGTTCCCGGTGGTGATCAAGATAGGGCACGCGCACAGCGGCGTCGCCAAGGTGAAAGTGGACGCGGTGTCTGACTTCCAGGTAACGATACTAATCACTCTTTCAGTTAAATAATGGCGTAACGAATTGTTAGGCATCTCACGAACCTCGTCCTGTTTTTACTAGTACTAGTACTACAAGGTAAAATATTTAAGGGATGAGTAACAGAATTTAAGAGTAAAGTTATAGTGATTCATCGTACGTAGTAGGTAACAGGTTTATTTTATGTGCTCTTATAGGACATCGCCGGGGTCGTGGCCATGCTAGGGACCTACTGCACGGTGGAGCCTTACATCGATGCGAAATACGACATCCATATACAAAAAATCGGCACTAACTACAAAGCTTTCATGTAAGTATCATTATACTATTTTTAATCGGCAATAGTCTGGCGCCTACGAGAAAGATCAAAGTAGTCTGCAATCCTGATTACAAACAAAATGTTGCAGGCGTTCTTCAATGTTGGCAAACACACAATTACGTAAAACAGATTTGAGAGTGATATCACACTTGGTGTCCGTACCAGCCGTCTATAAATAATCCTAAAATATTTTGCAGGCGCAAATCTATATCGGGAAATTGGAAAACCAATCAAGGATCCGCGATGCTCGAAGCTATCGGCATGAACGATAGATACAAGATGTGGATCGACGAGGTTCGTATCTGGCTTATCCATTTTTTTATGGGATCTTTTGATAGAAAACTTTTATTACATTTAAAAATATTACGATCGAAACCTAGGATGTTGAATTTTGTAATGAATTTATGAAACACTAGCTGTGCCCACGGTGTTACCCGCGGTTTGGTTTAGTTTTTCGGGAAAAAACAAAATTACAAAATTTTATCAAAATTGGTCTAGCCGTTTGAGCGTAAAGATAACAAACATGTGAACACTCACACTCAAAAACTCGCCTTTATAATATTAGTGTGATATGATTTTATTCTTCATTTAAATTGAAGAGCACCATTTGTGTACCCACAACTAATTAATTTAAATAAGAATCGTTTGAAAACCAGTCTCGGGAATGGACTTTTAATTTATATTAATTCGCACGCGGAAACTACAAGTTCATTTTATTTATTCCTTGTTTAGCTATTTATTTAATTCTCTTGGAAAGAAACACTGCATAATATTAGCACATGATTTCAATTAATTTAATACTGTCACGCTTATCTAGGGGTCAATAAAAACAGGCAGGTGTAAAATTTCTTGCACCTGTAGGTAGTAAATTGACTGAGGAAAAGGAAGTTATTGTATTGGCTATAAGAGGAGGTGATGAGGAATGAGCCTAAGTGACGCTGGTTTCAGTACAATCCAAAATTCAAATCCAACTTGCTTTTCCACAAAATCTCAACTCAAACGCAGATTTTTGGAGCACCTAACCACTTGCTGGATTTTGCTTAACAGTCCTCTCGATTGTCGATTACAGGTGAGCGAGATATTCGGTGGTCTGGAAGTATGTGCGCTGGAGTTGGTGGTTGGCAAGGATGGTCGCGAGCACATCATCGAGCTCAACGACTCCGCCACGTCCTTCATGGGTGACTCGCAGGAGGAGGACCGACGCCATCTTGCTGAACTGGTGTTGCAGCGTATGCAGGTAATTGTTATTTATTGTTTGGGTTTGGTATTTCAATATCGATATAAGCACTTTTATGTCATTGGATGGTACAAGCCGACAGCGGTTCAACTGATTGGAAGCACCTGAAGTGGTTACCATCGACTTTGGACATCTGCAATATCAGATGAATAGCAGATGCGTTGCTATCCTTAAAGAACAAGTCGGAAAGCATATTATTATGTCTTATGTGTCTATAATTACAGCGGACCTTTAAACCAACCAAAATACAGACACACTTTTCTTGGTAATACTTAGGAAAAGTACTTCCCCGTAGTAAGTAATTTCCCGGCGATTACGATATCAGAGTAATAAAGTTTTTATGATAGTTTTTTCCTAGATTAGCAAGTCATCCATATTTGTAATGGTAGGTACCTATACTTACCTAAACTTTTTTTGTAACAAATTTCCAGGCGGTCTGCCGTCCCGGTATAACGAAGACAACATCCCGGAGCTCTGTATCGGGTAGCTCTGCGGCCGGATCTCCGACAGAGGAACGTGCGCCCCCGGTGGGTGCACCGGGGCCGCCGAGCGTGCCCCCGCCGGCCCCGCTGGCGTCTGCCGCCAGCATCGACCGCCCGCTGCCGCCGATACCTGCAGAGCCGACCCAGCCACCGCCGCCACCACTCACCCGGCGTGATTCTCAGGGTTAGTTACCACACCATTTTCTATAGTCCTTCGCAATTCCCCAGACTATACCAATTACAGCCGTCAACAACCTATAGCAGGCCTATCCTGGACAAGTGGATGAGCGCGGAATCGCTGCGCCTGGCAACGGCAAGAGAGAGACGCCAGTACTAATAATTTTCGTGCTCGCGCAATAAGCATTGAGCGCAAATTCGACTGTACAGGCATTTTCAGAAAAGTCACGGCGCGGGCGGGCCTTCATTTTCTATGAGTAAACTGCGTTGGCCAAACTAACTTCTGTTGCATTAATTAAGCACACATAGATAACAACGACTCAGAAGTCAATGGCGAGAACTTATGCCATGGTTAATTACCATCTATCATTCGTTAGACCATCATCGAGTGCATCACGATAACTAAGGTTGAAGGTAGATGAAACTCGCGCTAAACCTGAAGCATATACTTTCAGGACATGGCCTCAGCTAATACAATGTTCTGTCAACAGCATCTCAGTCGTCAACGGTCTCGTCAGTGTCAGCTGCGCCTAGCACCGCGAGCTCAGCGGCCCAGGCCCCCGCGCCCATGGCGGGCGCCGCGCCCGGCCGCGGGGGCTTTGCGCGGCAGGGCTCCCTCAGTGCGGCCTTGACTGAAGACGCCGAAGACACCATGAAGAATCTGCGCAAGACATTCGCCGGAATATTCGGTGACATGTAAAATGTCAACCAAGTATTCGGACAATAGACGATGTACTGATACGAATGAAAGACAACGTTTACATAAAACCTGATCGCATTTACAAAATTACGGACAAAAGCCAAATTAAGGCATGCATATATTTGGCAAAGGCAACATAATGCATTCACTACACGTCTGTTGCCCGCTGCATTAATACATTGATAAATAGCTATGAATTTGAACTGAACGTTCAGTACAATATCTACTGAAACAAACATACACAAACAAAATATATAGGAACTAAACAACCGGTTCAGAATTTGCATCTGAAGTTGTAACCCAAATGTGTTTATGCCGATTTAAAACACCGGAAATCGCAGCCAGCTGCATCTATTTGAAGGAAACATCCCTCGTGTGTTGAATGCGTCCTTGTACGAAACAGAATATTAAGCATAGTTTAATGTATGTTAACTATAGATTTTTACAATAAGTTTATTATAAATATGAAAATACGAATCAACTGAGCTGCATTGTGATCGAACCCGTTCGGTATCCGCGAGGCGCGTTGCCTCGCGACTCGCGACTAGTAGTGTTTCTCTCTGTCTCCGACTCCCTTCTACACTCGCTGCACTTTCGTAAGAGACCAGTATAAAAATGGACATTTTATATTAAACACTATTCTCTATTAATAGTTGTTCTAAGGAAAATTCAAAGCAATACTAGGATTGGGAAGTAAAGACGACGTGTAAAGCTTCTTCGAAATTATTGAAAGTATCGACTATCGAACAATAATTTATAACATTCGATTAAATGTTTTACTATTTGATACTATTCTGGAAATTAGGCATTTTGTAAATGTTGAAAAGGAAAAAATCTTTTTGTGCTGTCGTCCTGTTAGATCTAAAATTGTTGGCAATTGGGATATGAGCAATGCTATTGAAGACAATATTGTTAAACGCAAGAATTGATCCACATTTTATATATATTATACCTTATTACTAGTTGTATTTCATAGCATTAATAAGAATATATTGTTACAATTATGTACGTCTTCGTGTGTGAATCACGCTTCGTTTATCACGTAGGTTTCTACAAATCTATAGATATTATTTATGCTAATTCTTCATGAACTATTGTATTAAGGATATGCTATGGGGACTTGACATGGTTTTATGGAGCGATGATGGGAGTGATGTCAACGAAGAGTGATGATACGTCATATCAGAATGACTGGATGGCGCGTCTTGGCTGGTGCATTGTGCTATCATAACTATTCAAAGTTTTAAAACTTTATAATATTATATAGCAATGTTATATTATTCTTTAGCTATCGCGAATCAAACGTAGACATTTCAATGTGTAGTTAAATTTTTATTTACTTTATCACACTCTCGTAGAACATTCATAAATTAAATACCTACTAGTAAATTTTAAGCGTTTTTATAATTATAACAAACAGATAATTGTAACCAAGCCCACTTGTTATCGTAGATTTTACAACGAAAATAGTTATATACGTATACAAATGTAAGTTAAATAACTCATTACGTTAAGGCAGTGGTATCAAGAGCAAGCGTTAAGTTTGAGCAAAACAATAGATACCAGCGTTTAGTTGGTCGAGATATATTAGTTAATTAATATTTTATAACTATCCTTCGTTGTTGGCGCCGCGGTACAGGCATACCTATATAGTACCTAGGTTACGTTTAGATAAATATACTATAATTTACTCTCTAAGTATGCACCGGTAGTTAGATTTTGACACGAATCCCTAGTATCGATAGCCACGATGTAGGCAAGTACATGTTAATAAATACGTGTCTATAAAATGCGCAATTAGATAATTATTACGACTTTCTCATACATATGAATTAAAATTTTAATTGAATTATTAGTGGGTGTTTTGTATTTCATTTAGAACGCAGTTTACTTGTAAACTAGTTTTTTTTTTTTTTAAGTATATCCTTTGAAGACTTCTATATTTGTTGATTGTTAAGAGTATAATATTACACTCAAATTAATATTTAAATGCTGTTGTTGTTGTTGCTAACAAGTTATACAATGTGTACTCAATACGGAAGTGATAGATAATCATTATGAGATGGTCACGGTAAGGGATGCGACCTCGGTCACGGGATCACGAGTCCCCTTACCTGTTAACCGTTGTATCGTGACTTAATCTTCTATAGATAATAATAAAAGGGCATGGCATGTCACAACATTAGTAATTAATAATCTGCTTTGACGGATTTAAAATTAACCTGAGGGTTTATGGGACTTCCATACGACCCTAATAATAATTAAAGTTATTAAGCCCTGAGAGATTTTTTGTAGAAGTTTGCAATAAAATGATAGTTTTATCGAATGTGGCATCCATGTCCTAGTTCGGATGGAATATGTTAATGGAATTTGAATGCATGTTAATCTATATAATATGAATAATAATAAATACCTCTTTTGGTAAGTCAATACCGATGCTGGTGATTTCATTTAAATTACCCTATACCTTCTCATAACAAGAAAGCATCAAATGAAACAGGCATAAAAGGATAAATACATGTTTTATTAAATTATGTATAAGCATTTTTATAATGCGTTACATAATTCTATTAAAAATTATGTGCATTAAAGTATGTTTAAAAATAGCATTGCTTGTTGCATTTTTTCTCTTTTACACTCAATTTTATAGTGTTACGGATTGAAGTTACTTTACTATGTAAATGTCACTTTCTTCTTTTAGGTAAGTATAATTATATTGATGTCATTTGAAGCTCATGTAAAGAGCAAAACTTTACTCGAAAATTAAATGAACTCTCAAGAAACTAACTTGCCGCGTAGGCCGTGTAGACCCGGCGTAGACACACGTAATGTACACGTAGACCTCACTTTGGCCAGTGTAGCCCGCTTCGACGACATAAAATTGTGTTTACGACACGCAGACTTCCCGTAGACGTTTGTAGACTTGTTTTGGGCCCTTTTGGCGACACCAGTTTTTGTTCATTTAGTGGCACTGATTTCCGCTGTTTTAGTGGCAGTTATTTGTGCGTTTTTACTGCCACTACCAAATCATTAAATATATTTAAAAACATAACAAAGGTGTTACAAAAATAAAGAAGAAAACAAATACATTTCAAACAAAAAAAAAAAGAATTTTATAACACTGTGTCACCTAAACCCGCTTTTAAGTCACGCTTTTCTGTGACATAAGGAGTCCATTTTTACATAGAAAACCATGACTTAAGTGC
Source organism: Gortyna flavago (assembly GCA_963669345.1). Taxonomy (NCBI): domain Eukaryota; kingdom Metazoa; phylum Arthropoda; class Insecta; order Lepidoptera; family Noctuidae; genus Gortyna; species Gortyna flavago. Next base: position 9,095,603 of record OY770131.1, read on the forward strand.
GGATTTACGTCGCACGAGCTATAAAATATTATACGATACGTGTGACCTAGGTAGTCTGTTAATACATGGCGTATCAATACATGGTGTATCGTAATATGCTTTTTGCAGCACTGGAATGGTCTGAGCTGATGGTATTTTATTTAATATCTACTACATAACCTAAGAGTCAAAAGTCAAAACAAGTTCCTACATAGTTTTTGAGAGATATTTAGGTTAATACACTTAGCATTTAATGTTATTATAGTACTGCACTTTAAACAATTTGAGTACTCATTAAACTATGTTGTCTAGTGCGCTACCAATAGGTTAATTTTAATATTAAAAACTTGATCAATTGATGATAAACTCAATTGACCGAAGTCGTTAACTTGTGCGACCTTTCTAGTTTGAAGACTAATATTTGAGAAGGTTGTTTAAGTCTATTTTACCTTCTATTTTAATGTCTCATTACAATTGAATACGAACAAAATTAACGACGATTCAGCTATGTCGTTTCATAACATTAACGTCAAATATTATTCAATAGATGTATTTGTTACACCTTAGAAAATCTACGTAAATAGCATTAATATGCAACCAAAGTAGATAAGGAAACAGATCTAAACTTTAGCTCTTCCCTCGGCTTAACTGACCGACGTCACCTCACTTTTGACATAAAAAGTGCAGGGAACATAATTGAAAAAAAATATACTGACACAGTGTCACCTTGCCCTTAAAGCTGCCATGCATGATCAGTTCTATCTTCAGATCTGATCTATCTGGTGCAGGGTTATCAGTACAAATTGATCTCTCCATGCGATAGGTACACATTGGCTCTTTCATTACAATTATATAATAAATTATCCATTACAATAAATTTTGTGCATTATCGTCTCATGAATCATTAAGTACTAATTAGTTAACATTGTAAATGTGTAATAAAATTGATTATGGCAGATCGAGTTGTAGAAACAGACTGTCACACAGCACCCATTGCGCAGGTAACACACTTTTAATCACAATCCGAAGAATTTTGAAGGAAATTGCTAAACCATCGCTTCTTGTGTTTGAAAAATTCGACTAACGCAATGAATTTTGTTGAACTGTCAAAGTGAAAGGCATTGCCATTGTAAGATTAACCCGCGGGTTTGATTGACAGAGATGTCGCTCAACAAAGACGAACTTTTTCTATAACTGGATATGCCATAATATCGGTTGTATATTGTAGCTACTGGTATCCTACTTGATCCATGCCGGTGTTGAGGCTGTAGTTCCGGTACATGCCGGCAGCAGACAGGGCATTCGTGAACCTTTGGCCGGCGGGGAAGAACACTGACGGAACTGAATAATATCCTGCAATTATTATTAAAAATAAATTATTAACCGCTATTTTTTGAGTTACATAAGTTGACTTCTCACCAACGAAAAAAAATCGACCAATAGAATCTCTTCATTTTAATATGAAATAACTCTATTGGTATCTCTCGCTCTTTTTCATCTAGTGAAAAGTCAGACTAAAGATTAGGTTTAGGTATCCTGCAAATAAACTGTAGAAGCAGATGCCATGAAAATCGTAATAGTCGACAAATGAAAATGGCCTTATCGTAGTTGATAAGCGATAGCCAGCCGATGTCAACGTGCTTTTTTAACCAATACCTAAAGTGTTCTGATTCAATATCTGTTCTGCTACCTAGGCTACATATATAAACATCAGTACGTCCGTTGTGTTTCTTCATACAACAGATTGTAGGCAATGTGACAAAACACCCGCGGGGGATTCCAAGCTGCTTAAAAACATCAATTTACTTTCTCTAACTACCTCTATTTTGAGAGAGTAAATTATAGTGTTAATAATAGGTATTGAATAGGTGCCAACATCCTCGTGTTGGCACTAGCTATTATGAACACTATAAAAAGCAAAAATTCCAAAACATGCTGACATCTACCAAGTCCATCCCGCACTGGGTCCGCGTGGTAGATTACGGTCCAGTCCTTTCCACAGGGAAGAGATCTGTCCAGCAGTGAAAACATTACAGCTTGATGATGCTAGCTGTGCAAAACCAAGCAACTGATACAATAACTTGAGGAAACCATCGACGAAAATGTAAAACGTGAAGTATAGGAGTGAGGGTGTGTGTGAGAGCTATTTGGAAGAAATCCACAAAAAAAAAGAATTGGAAAATTAACAAACCTCAATTTAATTAGGTTAACCCCTACATTGTACAAGCTTATTTGTAAGATTCTTATAAATTGATGATAGTACATACCTAGTAGGTTAAGTTAAATAAAGTACAGTTATCCGAAGACCAGACTCTCCACGTAAGTAATGGTTCATGTAGAGTTAGGTACACCTGTATTCACAAACAATACTTGTCTAAGTAGCAATACTACCTATGCGAAGTAAGGCATTCCCCAATGCATTCCATATAAAAAACATTTTTTCCAAAAAAAAAAACGCCCCGTCTTTCAAAAATAAAACCCTATAAAGTGAAAAATAACTATTTCGGAAGTCGTTATCGTTAGATCTGCATTTTCGTTTATTAATGACACCGACCTCCGATATTTTTTTTTTCACTTTATAGTGTTTTTTTTTTGGAAGTCGGTTGTGTTTTTTTTGTAAAAAAGTTTTTATTTTTCACTTTTTAGTGGGAGAATTTGTAATTTATCTAAGTCACAATAGCCTAAATGTATTGCTTTTCCCGATGCTGGGACGTTAATTGTTGAGGTGTTCTCTTGGTAAGAACCAGGAGAACTCCTCAACACCCACTCACCATACGCATTGAGACGAGCATAAATTGCTTAGCAACCATAGTAAAGTAATCGGATTGCAACCTGTGAAATACTTATTATTGAGTAGTTCCGGTGGCCAGCTGTGGTCTTATCATCAGTTCAACTTCACCAAATCATGGTTTCCGAGAGCAAATAGATGAGTTACTATAAAAAATACCCAAATCGCCATAGGTTTGCCTATAAAATTTGAGGGTTTGGCTCGATTTCCATGGGATCCTCTCATCAGATTCCAACTTGATGCCAATGGGACTACCTCGAGAGTATACTTTCAAAGAAAAATTCACATCGGCCCACAATTGACGGAAAAATCGATGAGCATACATAAAAAAAATAACATACATAAAGTCGAACATATAACCTCCTCCTTTTTGGAAGTCGGTTAAAAAGGCATTTAAATTCATAATGATCGCATAGTGCCGATCGCCACTCAAGTATTTTCTATGAATAGGTTTTTAGAACCCCGTGCGTCCGCGCGCACTGTGAGATCTCATAGTAATGTTTGTGAATACTGGTGTTAGTCAAGCCGCCACCCTAACATCGTCAATGCGCGGTTAAAAGCAGCCTACATCCTGCAGAGCAAGGACAAGCATTGTTTGCCACCATTGGCATATAAAATAAATCCACTCGAACTTCTACAGACGTCGTGGCAGCCCCAGCAGCTTCCGATGCGCGTTGCTAAATTTCACGATTGTATAGCGACTAAGAAAGGCGTTTTTTTTTTAATTAAATTAAAACTTAAAAAGTAATGTACGTACCGCTCATGCCACGTACCTACAGTGCGAGTAACACAAAAACAAGCTTAAATATAATACTGTTCAATACATTTTACCCGTCGTTAAAAAATCTTATGATCGCAGCCAGTGTTAAGAGAATAATTCCGATACATGCCAGCTCTAGCCAATTCAGAGGAAAACTTTTGAGCCTTAGGGTAAAACTCACTGGCAACCGTGTAATAACCTAAAACATGGAAACAGAAATATGAAAATATGTGAAAAAATTACTACCTCATCTAGGTGTCACAGTGTTATTTATATTACCATAACTGTCGTTTGTGCGCCACGGGGTCAGCGTTTTTTAAGGGAATTGTGTTCAATAAATTAATTCGAGTTCGTCCGTGTTAGTACACAATTGGTAACATTTTTAATTAGACGAATATTTAAAAGGGCCTTTTAAAACTATTTGTAAAAAAAAACAGAAGCTTTGTTTCATACCGTCATAAAATCAATGTACTAAGAATCTATGCCGAAGTCATTGAAATAGTCAGCAAACAGGCGTTAGTAGGCTGTGAGCAACTAATAAGTAGGACAGGCGGATGACAATGTTCCGTTTGCACCTTTCAGTACGAAACATTAATATTAATTAGCTTTTCTCTGCTTAGCTTTATGACAAAAAGGTACCTACCTACAACCGGTTTATTAAAACATTTTTGGTCGTTTGACAGCTTTTGTATTGATAAAATATGACAAGTTTATTCTTGTGATAAAAGTTATCTGACAGTTGAAAAATCTGCCCTTAGGCAAGTACCTATCTGTCATCTCAGCTGATCAATATTAATACCAGCCTATTATTGTCCTATTATTGTACTGCAGGGCAAAGGCCTCCTCTCATACAGAGAAGGAGGCATTGACATAGAAGGAGGAATGAGTATTGAACACGCTTGCTCAAGGCAATTTGACGATTTCAAACTTATAATATAATTAATTATAAGTCCAGGTGTTCTCACGAAGTTTTCTTTCTTCGATGTCAGTGATATCCAATATAAACTTATAAAGTAGATAAACATAAATTGAAAAGTCACATTTGGTACTTGCCCGGATTTGAACCTACGCATGACAGGCAACTGCTGATCAATTTGATTATTAAAATCACAACCAAAATCTGATTTTCTCCAACAATAGATTAGCGATATTTAACATCAACGCAATCACAATCAAGTTGTGAACATGACACTTATGCCAATACAGCATGACAGTTCTTGTATCTCCTCTTGTAATGGCTTATATGCAGAGATATGTAGCGGCTGTAATCGTTCTTGGTCGGACGCAGGTAGAAGTTAAATTAAATTGTGTAATTTGTAAATGCAGTTAAATTGTAATCTGTGTTTACCTGGGGGGTACCACCCGTATTCACTGGCAGATGTTCTGTAGAACGGGTGTTGGTTGCTCACCTGACACCCGTAGCCGTTGAACCAATCTGAAACATCCATCATTTTCAATGTTTCTACAAAAACTTACAAGCAAAGGTACATAATATGAATGGCACAATCTCTTTTGTAGATATTTTTATTCGTAGGTTTTTTTTAATTGCCTATGTTGTCCCACTGCAGCGCATAGGCCTCCTTTTCTCCTTTTCACTCTTCTCTGTCTTGAGCTAATGTGGACCATCCTTTTTGCATCCTTTTTCCGCCATCTTCTCCTGGGTCTGCCTCCATGTCACCGGACGTTTTCTGGGAACTACACGGCACACGGACACACGGCGGCACGGTCCATGACTCATTCGACATGCGGCAAACGTGTCCGGCCCAGTCCCACTGCTTTTTGTTGGTATGCAATGCGATTTATGTGTTATTGTGAACAATAAAGATTAAAGAACAACTGACATGTTAAAATGAAATTTCAGAACCAAACTGTTGGAAAGTAAAAAAGGACTATTGAAACTGTTCTCTCATGTATGAAAATACGGAATTCAAAGTGCCTTCCTTCCCTTCTATTATGTAAGTTAGCTCATGCAAAGGTTTGGAAATTCTGCCCCAGCTAAATTTGGTTAGATATATTTTCATTTCGTTAAAATGAGAGTCGAAAGTATTGCTTTAATAAAATATGTTACGCCCGTAATCCTAAATGATACGGACTCTTACTGAAGCTACTTTTTCGTTTGTTCGTTATTGATTAAAAGTAAATGCCCGCATGGCTTTTAAACGAGTGCGGGATCAATGACACTATTACGTTTTTTTGTTATATTATTACAATGTTAACCAACCGTAAATAATTAAACAAAAGCTGTTTAAAGAAATCTAATTATCCACACAGTTTTTCTAGAGATATTGTCATGAAGTCAGAATGAAACTTAAAGACGTTACAAGCCTGAAGTAGTGCGTAACGTTGCGTACAAGAGCATGCCCACAAATCGCATCATCAATCGAACGCTGCGGCGACTCTCTGTCGGGATGGTCTTTACGAAAACAATTGTGGAACTGTAGTGATGGGAAAAATCACCGTGATAGTGCAGAATCCTTAGGAGCAGTACATCTATAGTTCTCAATTTCTATGATCAGTAGAATACTTAAGACATTTCATGTAAATTATATCTAACCGTTCTAGGTTTTTGAACCCTCACTCGCCGCTATAAATACTTTACGCATTTAGGGTATTATTTGAAACTTTCAGTACTCGCTTTGTCCCTGACCGAATCCCAGAAATGCGAACTCAAGGTTAATCAAAGGCCAGCTGGGTGAAGATTTTATATGCCCAGAGAGAGCGAGTAATAGAGAAGTGTGGAAGACAAAGACATGTTCCACCAAACCCAAACAAATTAATATACTTAATATAATAATATCCTTGGACATTTCACACAACGCCATATAGTCCCAAGCTAAGCAACCTAATGCTTGTGTTATGGTAACGAGATGGCTGATAAACTACTTATATACATTGGGATATGGGCAGAAGAATGATGATGATGATGATGAGAGAGCTACTTTATCTGACGCAGAAATTGTGGGCTGGCTGACATAAGACTGGGTATTTCGTAAGGGTGGAGTTTTCTTAGATCATAGATGTATCACGGCATCGACAACATGCTTGGCTGGGGTCAGCACGCAATAGATTTTAGTGAACGGTTGTAACTTAACACTGACAGAAATACTGATGAAAGGAAGTCAGTTTAATAGGCACTTGATGGTGAATGGTAATATAGGCAATGATGATGGCTGAAAAAAGAAACTTAAATTTTTAATAGAGCATCGAATGCGAAAGATTTGTCGTAGACTGAGGTTGTTCCATCATATTATAGCAGTAGAAAACTGTTTCAGGTTACTTACGTACTATTTATTACAAATCATAGATTTTTCAACTCTAGTTCTGTGCAGAGAACACCAAAAATAAACTTATAATTTAAACATATTTTTCGTTATACCCATTTCAATAAAACTTTGTTGGAAACTTCCCTGGCTTACCTATTATTTGTATTTTTACCTATAAAATTAAAATTTATATATTAAAATTACTTGGTGAACTCGAATCGATTTTGAAAGGAATTTGTGACGAATTAATTAAAATTGATTCAAAGGAGAGGGTCGCTGTTAAAATTATTTTCGATAGGTCATACCTATTTGAGGAAAGTTCTAAGACGCTTTTGCTATATTAATAACTAACTTTTGAACGTGGCTTCGCCCGCGTGATTGTCGGAAAATATTCCACGGAAATGTACTACCGGGATTAAGTACCATACGTTTTAACCAGGTCATCCCTATATGTGTGCCAAATTTCATCCAAATCCATTCAGCCGTTTTTGCGCGGAACATACAAAACTATATTTTCGGTATCAGACTCGTTCCCACACCTCGTAGCAATTATATGTTTTTTTTTTTTTCAAAAATATCCAATTTTCAGTTCTGATTTCGTTACTATTTTATTATATGCATAATATGGATACAGCGATTATTAGGTAAAAAGATTTAGATAAGTTAGCTTAGAATCAAAATACGACTACAAATGAAACGTGTGTACGTGTTCTATAAAATAACTGATATTAAACTGTTGCGGTAATATAAAATTAACGTATCGGAGTCAGCCCAGAACTTAATAACTACGATTTTAGCAGTAGCGTCCATTAGTTCCTGTAACGTTCATGTTACCCACACTGGAGGTAGGCCTAGCATTAGTTTTTTTTTTTTACTTTATACCTGAGGCTTCTTAAACGTTCGCGACGTTTATCTCCAAGTAGACATTGAAATGTGCTGAAAGTTCATTTGTTTAAACTGAAATATTCTCAACTTACGGGGATGCTCGAATCTCTTCGGAAGGTTGCAGGTAGCAAACAGATCGGAAGTCTTCAGTTTGGGCTTTGCAAGTTCTGCTCTGCCACTAAGCTTGTCGGTACACGTTGCTGAGCAAAAACCGGGCTCAGTATTCGCTGGTGGTAGACCTTGATCCTGAGCTTGTGCGTGAGGTTGATCCTGTGCTTGTGCTTGAGGTTGATCCTGTGCTTGTGCCTGAGGTTGCAGCTCACTCATTGTTTCTTCAAAATATCAAATGATACACGATTCCAAATTGTAACGAAATCTAACAAAAATCTATCGTTTTTAATAAAATATCGCAGCGGTAGTATCGTTTGTAATAAAATATTGACTATCAAACAAAGGCGTTGCCGTTGGTTGTCATGACAACTTGACAGATTTGTTTTCTTGGATACCTACACTCTATCAAAAAGTACTCTGTGGATACCTACCTACTATTTTGTTTTGGTTGGTATTTTCCTTCGATCAACATATTGTTGATCGAAGGTATTTTCTATGGTTACTTTCAAGAAAGGTCAAATTCATTTCCAGTTTTGAATTTTCGTCCAATGAGAAGTCAGCATAAACTAGACCTCTATTAAACAAGTACTGTATAATAATGGTCAGTATAGCTTGATAATGATTCTCACTACAATTATTAATAAACTTTATTTTCTGTAATACTAAATAATACGGCTCGATACCTGTCTACGTTTGGGCACTCCTTGCGGGGCTCCGCATCGCTGTCAATGTGGTGAAGCTATCGACTGCCTCGGACACCATAGCCTATCCTGCAGTAGGAGCGCAGACCGGATAGCCCGGCACGCCAGCATTAATGACATCATCCGTCGTGCTCTTGTCACCGCCGAGGTACCAGCTGTTTTAGAACCCAACTGCCTGGCGCGCGACGATGGGAAGTGACCAGGCGGAATGACCATAATGCCCTGGAAGTTAGGTAGACCTTTGGTGTGGGATGCAACATGTGTCGACACCCTTGCGCCATCCCATCTTTCTAGCACGGTGGGCTGTGATGGAGCGGCTGCTGCGGGTGCAGAAAACCTCAAACGGCGAAAATATGTTCGAGCCGTTTGGGGTTGAAACACTAGGGCCATGGGGTCCGAGTGATCACTTGGTTTTTTGAGATATCGCCAAGCAGTTAGTCGACTCTTCACGTGACCAGAGGGCTGGCCTATTTCTTGGCCAAAGACTTAGCATCGCCATACAACGTGGTAATGCTGCCAGCCTTTTGGGCACTGTTCCTGTTGACAGCGATGTGGACGATTTTTTTGATGCCCTATGTTTCTTTTTTCATACAATTGTACATATTATTATTTTAAATGTTAGCTTGATAATGTCGTCGTAAAAAATAATAATGACGTTCTTGTCTTTGGGGTAATATCTCGTTAATAATATTACTGGGTTGTGCAGGAGGGCAGATAGGCAGTCGCTCCATGTAAAATACTTAACTATATTCAGCTGCATCTGGTTAGACAGGAAGCCGACCCCAACAAAGTTGGGAAAAAGCTAGACATAGGCTAGATGATGATGAATATTTTTGTATTGTACCTGCAATAGAAGTGACATTGGATATTTAAACTCAAGGATTGGTATGCAATAATTAAGTTGGGCTTCACAAAACAAGTAGCTTTATCGGAACTCCATACTTAAAATATAAAGCTGAACGTACACACGTCGAACTAGCTGCTACTGCTAAATGGGAGCAGAAAAGTACAATATTATACATTTTCTGTTCCTTTTTAGCAATAGACATACCTATTGATCACGCTTCAGATACACAGAACAGCCTTGGGTGTACCAGAATGATGGACAGCAGAACAACTGTTCCTAAGTGTAAAAAAATAGCATAGAATGTGCAAACAAAAACCGAGACAAAACCTCATAAGTAATAAACACCTAACTATAGGCAATGTCTTCATTCTTGGTCTATCGCAAACATAACTTAATATCCTCAAACAACCTGATCCTATAAATAATACACCGCCGTATCTTTACGTTGAAGTTGTGGTGGGTTTTGCGCACTCCGAACTCTAGGTCTATACCGGTAGAGTTTACTTTGCCGGAAGTGGTCTTAGGGTGAGAAGTCAGACCCAGAGAGATACAGAAATCCGCAGGGCAGCATGTGGCGAGCTGTTGGGCAACAGTGACCCCACGGACCCTATCTCACGGGAGTAATCTTGTTCCTCACTTCTGGCTTGCCTTAATTGGCCGACGAGGGACAGAGCCCCAACCTTTTTCTCGTCTTTATTGGCCGACTTGAGTGGAGATTCACAAGAGCAAATGTGCTCGGAAGAAGGAAGTATTTCAGAAAGTGATCTGTTGGGATCTTGACCATATTCCGGGCTCTGGGATTGTTCAGAAGGCCAATTCTCGTAATTTAAAGCGTTCAAAATCTAGTCGCAGTCTCGTCTCAGCGACAAAGAAATGTCAAAAAGTTGTCAAAATGTAGGGAAATTAGAGGTATTTTTGACAACTTTTGTACTTTGTATTTTTGATTGAGACAAATCAGACTGTGAACGCACTTAAAATTACGAGAATTGCCCTTCTGATAGACGTCGTACTCCTCTCCATTCCACAAGCACCTCAGGACATGTGGCCTTCTTGTCGCTACGTCCCTATGTGATAGCGACGGTTCTCGGGGGTCCATTATTGAGTGCGCCAGTCAGCCCCTGCCATTTTATCCGTGTCTAAATAAAACATTGATCAGGCAGGCAGCATACAAGGATAATAGTCGGTTGGTACTGCATTTAATTAAAATTGTCTAAGTGGCCTATGCGAGTTGGATGCAGCGCCTCGTACGCCTTCCAAAGGACCGGGACAGTGGAGATATTATGTAAAAATATAAAAATCTTTTTTGCAGACCTCATGATCCATAAAAACACAAAAAAAAAACAGTAAAATGGCACACATAAACACAGACATAAACTTACGCCTTTCTTTTCTTGCATATTTATTTATTTATTTAACATAAAATGGCCAAGGCCAATTACATTAGTTAAAGACAAAGACACAAACATATTTTAAAAGTACAGTAAACAAAGTATACAACTACTCGCCAGTCATACGCTCATCTCACAATACCCCAGACATTGGGCTCGTGCGACGGTTCGGCTCCAAGGCACGGCGAACAATCTATGCCTCCTGCCTCGGTTGTAGTTTACCGGAGCAAAAAGATCGGACAACTCGTCAAGCAGTTCATGAACATCTGTTTTACCGTGAAGGATCTTAACCATATTAACAATTTGGTCGTTATTTCTTCTGACCTCGAGAGAATTGTACCCTAAGCAGCCTAAAAGAAAGTTTGAAGGGTACATAAACGGATAATAACCATAGAAACGTTTATAAAGGTACCTAAGATAAGCCTTTTGTACTTTTTCCAAGAGTAAAGTGTACTTCTTTTCATGCGGGTTCCAGACGCATGCACTGGACTCTAGTTTGCTACGAACAAGTACATTAAAAATAGATTTAATTGCGCTGATATTGCTAAAATCTTTAGCATTGCGCAGTATGAAACCTAATCGTCTAAATGAATCCTTTGCTACTGATACCGTATGATCATGAAACGTAAGCTTGTTGTCAAATGTGACACCCAGATCCTTCATTCCAGTTGTTCTGGTAAAAGTACAGCTATTCATTTTATAAGGAAAGGTGATAGGGTTTCGTGCTCGAGTAAAACTCACAACGAAGCACTTGGAAGAATTAAATTCCATTTTGTTCCTAACACTCCACTCAAATATCGCCTCAATATCACGCTGCAGCGCAAGACTATCGGCTTCAGAGCGAATTTCGGAAAAAAGTTTCAGATCGTCTGCATACAATAGACTTCAGGCGTGATGAATAACTGAAGGAAGGTCGTTGATCATTATCAAGAAAAGAAGCGGTCCCAGGATTGATCCCTGACTGACTCCGGAACGCGTATAATAGGACTGGGATTCATAAAGACCCAATCTGGCAAACTGTTGACGATCGCGGAGGTAGTCAACGAGAAGCCGTAACAGACCTGGCGGAAATCCAATGGCACATAATTTTGCCAGCAGAATATCATTATTGACCCTATCAAACGCCTTCCGGAAGTCAAAGTACAAGACATCGACCTGGGCTCCACGGTCCAATCGTTTAGATATATAGTCTACTAGGGTAAGAAGGTTAGTATTTACTGATCTTTTGGCTCTGAAACCATGTTGTTCGTCACATAAATACTTTCCAACTTGGGAATAAATATAATTATGCAGTATGTTCTCAAAAACTTTAGCTGGTGATGACAAGATTTATTTTATTTATTTATTTATTAAAAATCTCCCTACCACTATCATTACAGGTTTATACCTAATGCGATAGCGTGGTCTTAAAATTAATATAACTTACAATTTAAAACTATGAATAACGTTAAAAACTAATTGCATAAGTACCAAATTCCCTAAATAAAATAAAACAAAATAAAATAATATAAAAACAACAACATACTTAAAGCCTACTCTAATCTACATAATAATATAAAATGAACATCAGTATTTTTGCGAGTTCAGTCAAATGGCATGCAAATACATCGATCTTCACGTGAAGTTCGTTAATTAGCCGAATAGCGCGGGTCAATGGTGTTTTGGCGAGAAGGTTGGTCCTGACAACCGGCACGGCCAACAGTGGCGGGCGGCGCCGCCTCCACACATAGCGGTCTGGTACACATACACTCAGGCGCTGCAGTATTCCTGGGTTATGCTCAATACCACGAAGTAACCTAACCAGATACGCTACAAGCTTGAATTCCCGTCGTACCCTCAGCTGGTTGTACCCGACCATACCGAGCACAAACAGAGTGGGGTACATCAACGGGTAAAAAGGATATACCCCATACAATTTTTTGTACAAGTGGCGCGTGAACTTGTTCTGTACTCGTTCCAGCATTCCCGTATACTTGGCCTGCCATGACAGCACTATGTTCCAGATGACTCCTGACAAGCGCGTCATACAGGACTCTGACTGTTGCAATGTTAGTGAAGTGCCTTGTCTGTCGCAGAATAAATCCCAAGTTTCTAAACGCCCTTCTACAGATTCCCGTAATATGATCGCGAAACGATAGTTCGGGAGTGACGATAACCCCCAAATCCCGCACCTTAGAAACTCGTTGCATAGGCGCGGCGCCCATCACGTACTCGTGCACTAGAGGGGCACGCGCGCGCGTAAAACTCATCACCGAGCACTTTGACACGTTAAAGAGAAGCCCATTGTTCTGACTCCATTCCACTACCCTATGTATATCCTCCTGCAAACGTTCGCAATCGGATTCATTATTAACCTCGAAGATGGCAATGGGACGGAATTCCTCCACTATCGCTTTATTTAAACTCTTGAGAATAGGAATGATCCTTGAGATCTTCCATTGTGGCGGGTATATAACCGGTTTTTAAGGATAGATTATATATGTGGAATAAGGTAAGCAAAAGTATATTTTTAAAAGTTTTCAAGATGTCTGGCGGAATATTGTCAGGCCCGAGCTACTAACTTTGAGTTTACCTATTCCTGCCATGACATCCTGAGGAGAGAGTATATTAATATAAAAATGTGGTAATATATTATGAACTCCTTGGTCGATATAGAACGCCATATGTAAAGAAGAAACTGAGTTGTCAGGATTCATGGTGTCATGGAATAAATAGGTTGAATTTTGTTAAATAAAACCTAAATACTATCTACAATTACGGGTATTTTACACGACTATTTAACATAATCAGCCTATATTGTTCCCACTGCTGGGACACAGGCCTCCTCTCTGTGAGAGGGAGTGGGCCGTAATCCACCACGCGGGCCCAGTGCGGGTTGGTAGATGTCACACGTCTTCGAATTTTTGGTTCTACGACATGCCGGTTTCCTCACGATGTTTTCCTTCACCGTTTTGAGAGCAGTGGTGATGAAATAATTTACACAAAGTAAGTGGTGATGAAATAACTGTCTGGGTTCGAACCTACGACCTACACAATGCGTAAGTCGCGGCCGTTACCACTGGGCCACCACTGCTCCTTACGACTATTTATGTATAACTTATTAAGCACAAATCGATATTGAAGCTCATTTCAATTATAAACACCAGTGCCCGCTGACCTTAAACTCATTGGGCATGCATTCGAATGAATATATTAGTCGTTATCAACACTATCAGGAGCCAGCCGACACAAACGAGTGGGTGACTATCGCGCCTCCTCCCTCCCTACTGTGTCACTCACTGCTCGTCTGCTAATAACGGCTCACAGTTTAAACTTTAATTATTACCGAACAGTTCAGTGTTACAAACTACTTGGGTGTCACCAAAAAGTGTTGTTGTGCAAAGACAAGTTTCAGAGACATAAAAACATATTTAAATATCCAAAGATTCGATTACTTTAAAAAGTATTTCTGTCATAATAGCAAAGTCTATTCTATTCTATTTTTCTTTATGGCATAAGTCAAACAGCTATCAAAAAACCGGTAAATAATTAAACAAATCATTATCTCTCAGTCATTATTAATCAAACACAAAATGCAATCGATAAGTGTGCAGCAACCAATTAATCTGAAAGTCGTGAGGTTCGAATTAGATTTCACAGATCTGGTAAATGAAAAACCAAAGTTAGAGATGAAAACCAAGAAAATTAGGATACCGAAGATCAACAAGAAAAAGCAATCTCCAATACCGCCCGCACCATTCATAAAGAACACTTCACGGGTAAGCAATTGCTATTGAAAGGTAATGGAAAAATAATACATCGAAGGCCCTTCCAGGACAAGGCAAATATTGTAAAATCTTAATTTACATAGATATTTTTTGGTGAAATCTTCTTATTTTTTCTATCACCGAATATCACGTTTGTTTACCGGATAGTGGATACAGTGCAGTCGTAGAGCCAAATCACCAATTTATTTGATACTACACTAATAAAAGTAAATACTGTTGTCGTTGATTTTTGTTGCCGCACTCTGTACTTAATATACCAATATTTAGTTAACTCACCATTACCTACTATCACCTATCCCATGGGACTAGTGGGACATAATTTAAAAAATCAGTTGTCGCATGGGACTAGTGGGACATATTATCCCACTTGTCCCATCATGGGACTGGGTCAATGGGACTAGTGGGACGGACCGTACCTGTCTTATTTGATGTTATATTTTCAAACGCAGAAACGAGATGTTAAAGATTTGGTAGAAGATCTACTCGACGAATTGTATTCAGACCAACGTGACTGGGGAGGCCACAGTGGGATCGACTGTAGTCATGTGTAAGTAAGACTTATACATACGTGCTTACGTATATGTATATAATTATCAAAGCTCTCAAAATTGGTCGCAATTTTTTTTATTAATGCAACGTTCGCATACACTATGTCTAAAACAATAAATGTACAGAGGCCAGCACATCAACCTACCCCAATCTGTCAAATTTTCCCAATTGAATAAGAACCTTATAATAAAGTTGAAAATCTATCAAAGAAATTTGACAGATTGGGGTAGCTTGATGTGCTGGCCTATGTACCTATTAATGCTTCTCCAGTAAACTAACGCAGCACTATTTTTTACTCCGAAAAATCCATCAAAAACGTTTTCCGAAATATGAAAAGGCAGCACAAAAGTGTATTTAACCCTAAGTAGATTAAGCTAAAGTGTCTAGGTAGTATTAAAGAAAAAGCTAAATATTCTTGTTGTCGAGGCGTCGATAAATCGGCGATAATAATTTATGATTTGCATGTCTGTCTAGGTCCACGTCGGCATCGTTCACTTCGTGTCAATCTAACTGTGGGGAGAAAACAGAAGCCATTGAACGAAGCTTTTTGGAATCTTTAGGTACGAAACTTTTCACAGAATCGCTGAATTTTCAATTTACATTATCATTATAATTAACTCTCTCAATAGAAATTGTTGGACTCATTTTGCAGTCCACTTTAATGAACATCGGTCGTATTTTATGATTTAGTTACAAGCTTTTCATGAATCGTTAGGTTTCAGCTATTCTAAATTCATATAATTATCTTAGTCTCTGTATGTATCATATAATATCCTTTAGAGTCTAGTGGAACTGACACCTTTTTGATAAATCACAGATATATAAAAGTCATCGACGAATTAAAACGACGAAATGTACCGAAAAGACTCCCATAGAATTGTCCAACAATGAAACACGACAATACGCTGGCAGGCAATATTGTGGAATAAAAACGATAAGATCGTTAATTTAGCTCAAACATTAATTATTCCGTTAAACATAATGTGAAATTTAATTCTGACCGAAACAATAGACCATACCTATTAGATCGTAAACGGCGATAACTATTGGGAAATTCTATAGTACCAATTACATACTATATATAGGGTAGAGGCATATTCATTCATTATTTATAGGGTATATTGAATGTTTATTTATTTCATAGACACTACCGAACTTTGGGAACAAAAAATCGAATGGGAAGAGAGGCTTCAAATAGCGGGCGAGCGACTTGCGAAGAAAGTTCGTATCCGGGACCGACTGAGGCGGCAACAGAACAGACTTTGCACAGCCATGACCGTGCTTCTAAAACACATCAGTAAGTTACCATTCGGCACCAAGGATGTCCCCACTAAACATTACCAACATCAGGGTATTTTCACAAAGTCCTGATATCTTCCGACAAGCCCAGGCTTTCCAAAAAGCGGAACACATGCGCACAGGCGGTACACATGTCTTTTGGTTATTTGAATATTAATTCTGTCATAAGAATTGTGAAAGTATCACAGAACGATAGTTAGTACCATAAATGATACTGATCCTGTTTGTTGTTATAAAAGACTACCAGTTACCGTGATTTTGATATTCTCACAATTGTATCGCAACGTTCACTGGTCGATATGATGGGTATTATTTCAATACCTTAACAACAAGAACGATAAAAGTGGAAATTATTGTCAATTTCTGGAAATGAATTACCTACCACCTAATGTCCGTAAAAGGCCTCCGGCTCCATAACTCGCAGAATCGAATTTCTATATTACAGCTAATGGGACGTGCATTTTCATTAGCAAATTGTATCATAACCACAGCGGTGCGTAACCAAAAGCTCTTCATACAACTTCAATGGTATCGTTTCTGGATTATAATTTATAATGAAACATATTTTTGAACTTTATTCATGGATAGCCAATATCACGACAGTTTCATTCATGGGAGCTTAAAATAGATTTACGCCTATCAAAGCTAACTCTACTGGGTATGGGGTGCTTTTCTCGTCTATCTGTTTCCTAAACTGACGTACACAACGGCGCTCAATCGATACATAACGCACACAGACAACTGTCCGGGGTCCGATTGCGCATGCTCCCTGGCGTGTACCACGAAACACTGTCACTAAACAACATGACAAAAGTGTATTTTCCCTCTGAGCGTACAAGCAGTTTGTACTACCGTAATCTGAAGACTGATTCAGTATTGTGGTAGGAGGTTGGAAGCCCCGCCGCTTCGTTTCACGACTTTCCCAGTAAACATCACATCAGCTGGTCGACTACGCAGTCTCAAATGCGCTCGAGATATGGCTTATAATTTTTCACAATTCTGTTATAAATCATCGGTGTCTAACGCTAAAGTAGCTGGTAAAGTTGGTTCTTAGCGCCAGGATGTCGTGTCCGTATCCGCCTGCAGTACCACTGCATAGACTTAAGCCGTCAGGTCGTTAACTTAGTGCTTAGTGCAGTTGTAAAGATATGCGTTTATTGTCAAATGCGTGCCACTTACAAGACAGATGAGTGCACTCCTAAACTCCCTGAGGAGCTTGGCAGGTGCATCGAAGGCCGGCTCAGGTACGTCGATTCAATTATTTCAAATGTATGCGCTGATCATGAAATTATCCTTAGGAAACCTTTGAAGTTCTCCGTTAAACGTGATCTTTGTTATATGTCAATGATTGACTATTCGTTCCTACGTTTAAATGTTAAATTCCACGTCAATGTTATTTCATTATTTTGTTACTTCGATATTATTTATCATGGTCCTAGCGCTAGACGCTCCTTCTTTATTGCCTGAAATAAATTACCTACTTTATTATGTAAATGTGTAGTGTAGCTCCGTCATCGGAGACTCTTATGAAATAATCCATTACATGTGTCGGTTTCCATGAAAACGCGGTTATTAGAACAGTTTTCCATAGATAAATAATGTTATGCACAGTATACTCTATCTACGTGCACAGTAGACATACAAAACTAACCTATACTCAAGGAGTTATGGCATCATTGTTAACCAAATATAGGTAGGTATTTCTCTAGACAAGTATTTACAAAGCGTTCTATCCGGAATAGTATAAAGTTGCGTCGCATCCAAAACACAAATATAAAGTAATGTTGATGTTTTAGTTCTTATTCTATTGAATTGATGATGAAATCTATAAATTATTATTTTTTAGGTTATGAAATTTACTTAAATAGTATTATTTTTAATAAAGCATACAGTTTTTTATTCATTCATTGATGTTAGTGTCGTCTTCTATAAACCAATCTCATGTTCTTGAAGTATAAAGTGAAACTACTGTAGTTTCACTTTATACTTCAAGAACATGGGATTGGTTTTTAAATTAATATTTTGTGCGATATACAGTATGTCGCACAAAATATTAATTTAAAAATCGAAGCTCTAGGCAGCCCTATGTACTGTGATAGGCCTGCTTGATAATAAGGTTGATTAAAGGCAGCTTTTGATGTGTAGCGGGCGAAAGTGGTACTGTGTAATGCAGTCCTGCAATAGCCCTGCTTGATAATAGAGCTTCTTTAAGGCGGCTTTTAATGTGTAGCGGGGGAATGTGGTGCTGTGTCCTGCAATAAGCCTGCTTGATAACCAGGTTGATTAAGACGGCTTTTAATGTGGTAGCGGGGGAATGTAGTGCTGTGGCCTACAATGGGCCTGCTTTATTAAGGAGCTCATTTAAGGCGGCTTTTGATGTGTAGCGGGGGAATGTGGTGCTGTGTCCTGCAATAAGCCTGCTTGATAACCAGGTTGATTAAGGCGGGTTTTAATGTGTAGCGGGGGAATGTGGTGCTGTGTCCTGCAATAGGCCTGCTTGATAACCAGGTTGATTAAGACGGTTTGTGATGTGTAGCGGGGGAATTTGGTGCTGTGTCCTGCAATGGGCCTGCTTGATGATGAAACTCATTAAATGTGGCTTTTGATGTGTAGCGGGCGAAAGTGGTGCTCGTTTCGGCGTGACGCCGGGCGGAGGCGAAGGGTCCGGCGAGGGCGGCTATACAGAGTGGCTACATGCTATGCGCCTGGTCGCGCGCCTGCCCGCTGGCGTGCCTCAACACTTCCGCAGAAAGGTAACTCAGCGCCTATTTATAAACAAACAACCCGCTCAAAAATACAATGGTTTTACTCTCAGTCTCAACTGTGTTTTTGTGTGTTGTGTTTTTTGTTGTTGCACTGAATTAATGTTGTATCTATCTATCCGTCTACTTACACTACTAAGATAACGTGCAATACACTGTTTGGCACTCGGCATTAAATTACCTACGAAGTTGTTATATTGAACTTTACTGTAATGTCCAGTTAATCGTCAAAATGGCAATTTAAATTGGCACGCTCCATGAAAAAAAATACTGCTTCTCAGCTTCATCCATTTAAACTGGAAGCAGACCCCAACACTGCAGTTGGGAAAAGGCAAGGAGGATGATAATCCGTCAAAATGGAATACAGTTACTTACTTATTTGTAAAATGGACTGTGATATAAAAGCTCATTAGTATTAATACCTGTATCATGTCTGAGATTGCGTCTCCTTAAATGCCTCAAGGGCTTTTTCAAACAACCTTCAATATCACACATGCACACACAAACACGTATTACATGCTGCTGCGTCCAGCAATCCTGACGACGTAGGTGCACGTGTCCAGACTGCACCACTCCACGAAGGTTGAGAAGAACGTGGAGTAGGTACATGCGTGTGAAGACTAACTGGACTTTGAAGATGAAGAAGTTGGAGTCGCGTCACAACACGAACTTCAAGTCGTTCGTGGTGCGTTTCCTACATCATCTCGAGAAGTTCCTCAAGGAAGAGTTCTGGCCGAAGGGTGTTGTGTAGGTACCGCCGGTTTCGTGGCCGGCTACATGACACCAGTCAGCGAAACACGACGCAGACACTTCGTGTATGTTAGTGTTAGTTTTTAGTATAATTAGTATAATATTATTGTGTGTATTTATAGTATTTTTAAGTTACTTATATTAATATTGTATTGTATGTGTTTATATGGGCCTTGATGCCTGAAATAAATGTATGAACAAATATCCCATAACTCCGCACATCTCGGTATCTTTCCCGCCGATAAGCCACCAGTTCAATAAAATATCCTCCTTATTCTTAGCGGTTTTGTACGGAGTATAGATTTTTAATAAAAATAGCTTCGGTCACCGTTTATCGAATTAGCTAACCTACTGAAAACACAACCAGCTTCACCACATTTAGTCCTAAGCGAGTAGGTAACACTTAAGATTTGTGACTTTGTGATAGAACTATTTATGGCCTACCTAAAGAATACGGAAATACGTGAATAATCTCAAAGAAATCAAATAGTCAATACATGGGTAGTTCATAAATAAGTTCTTTTATAAACTTCGTTTCTTCGTGCCGTAACAAAGTTATCATAATATATCGGGAGCACATATCCAAATATCCTTGTCTATTTACTTATACGAAATCGTAGATACGAAGTTTTGAAGAACTCACTCGCGTATACCTTACGTAAATACGTTTCTTTTGACGTCATTCGTATTTACATCTTACCTTTCAAGATCACGTATCCTTTACTTTCAGTAGGTAAATTAACATAGTTAATTTGTGAATAACACCAAATCAATGATTGCCTCGATGTCGTTGTTCAGACTTAGTTAAAAGATAGCAATCTATGCGCTATTTGTTACAGTCGGTCCATAAAAACTCGTGATGAAGTCCATTGTGGCTCTCATCCGCGACTCCACACAATTACGGTCGAACAAAGTGAGAATGTTGCGGTCATTTCCACTCTAATTTATGGTTTATTACTAGTTGTCAGTATAAGATTTATCTCGGGTGATTTCGGTTTGGTGATTTGTGCCCTGTTCACTTAGATTTGGAATGGATGCCATGCCAGTTTAAATGTCTTTATTTTGTAAAGATTTGATTCAAGTCAATTAGAAGGCGTACCACAGCAAACAATGCCGCCAATCACTCTTAATTATTATAAAGATTCTAACGTCCACTTCTTTCCAAGGGATAACAAAATTCGATATCCGTGACTAAATTCGTTTCTAGAGTTAGGTACTCTCGTTACATAAATTCTTGGCTGTTGTTGTATACAGCTGGCATGATAGGTATGTATATGTATTGTTTGTAGAAGCACCACTTTGTTTGTAATTTAAAATATTATATCGTTGAACTCGCCTATCCACTAAACTGTAATACTGGTGAAGAGTACGGGAATCCACTGAATGCGGAAAGCACAGGTCCGGTCGTTGTGACGATTATCGGGAGAGGCCTAAGTCCAGCAATGGACGTCTTTCGACCGAACGATGAACATTAGGTATGTTATTGATACTGATTTGTATGATAAAACTTAACTCTAATCCCAGCTATGGCTGACACTGGCGGAGCGTCACCTGACGGCGAGGAGCATCGACTGGCCGTCAGCGGAGCGCGGCTGTTTCCGCGGCACCGCACAACCCGATGACGCCGAGCTTGGCGCGCAAATACTGAAAGTGAGCAGTTATTAAAATCTAGTATAAAACCGTACACAATGCCCGCACAGCCAACATTACCTCTGAATACATATTTTAAGTAGGCATATATGCAAATACTAGACGTAAATTTCTCATATAATAACAAATTGGATGTGTCTAGTATAAGAAAGAAATGTGAATGTAGAGGTTTTGTGAAGTTTGTTGGAGGGCGAGTGCCTTGTTAGAAAATAATACTGTAGTTAGAAACAAGATATTCTACGCGAGATTAGAAGAAATTGGTGATTTATTTTTCTCACTGAAGCTTAATATTTTCCAAGGATTTACACCGTACTGGGTGTTCTTTGTTCTGCGGGGCAGAAGGGCGGGAAAATCAGGCGATGCTTCGAAGAGTGCTGTTGGCTTACGCAAGGTATTATAAATTATAATTTTCTTTATCTTTTATATAATATATCATATTATATATGTATATAAGGATAAAAGAAACCGATACGAGATGAAGCGATGGTGAGTGGTGGTGGTGGCTTACACCTAAGAATACCTACCTACATGCGGTTGTGGAATGCCAAATGCAATAAAAGTATTGAGTATTGAGATCCCAAAAAGCGTTATGGCCGCCCGGTGTATGTTTTGTACTACTAATGATATTTTTTTTATGTATTTTCTGGTGTACAATAAAGTATATATAAATAAATAAACATCCTTCTTACGTCTATAAAAAGCAGATGATAAAGAAAATCTAGTTTAGGTGAGATATTAAAGCTGTGTACCTATATATTTGGAATTGATAAGGAGAAGTTTTATAATTTTAGATGGAACAAAGACGTCGGTTACTGCCAAGGGTTTAATATGTTAGCTGCCATAATACTAGAAGTTATGGACAAATCTGAATCGGATTCACTGAAGGTAAATATTATTACAGTTCTAAAGCGAACTAGAGTGAGCTAGATACCAAAGTCCCTAGATACTAGCCCGAGAACTAAATATGCCGTTTCTACGAGGAATAACAGAAAAAATCATATTGAAGAAGTGCTCTTACATAATGAATAAGTTAGGTTTTCTTTTATAATCTTCATAATGTTGATCTGTAGGTAATGATATACCTAGTGGAGGCCGTTCTACCTGAGGGCTACTTCGCAGACGACCTTCGCGGCTTATCAGCAGACATGGCAGCGTTTAGAGACCTCCTTCGACTACGCCTTCCCCGCCTAGCCCAGCACATGGATCATTTACAAAGGGTATCTGATGGTACAACGTTTTCATTCATATATTGTTTATTTTTAAGACTGATCCTGCAGACACATAAAGCGTAAACAACTAAAGAAATAAAAACTAAAAGAAGCTATTACAATAAGACCGAACGCCGGAAATATCGGCAGTAAAATAACGTTAAAATTATATTATGATACATTGTGAAACTTTAAGCATTTATTTTTCTTTATTATTGTAGGCGGAGGCGTGGAACCTCCTTTACCAGATGTGTTTACTATGCAATGGTTCCTCACATTGTACGCGACGTGGTTACCGAGGGAGTTTCTTTTGAGGATATGGGACCTTGTCCTTCTGGATGGCAATGAAGTGCTACTTCTAACTGCGCTGGCTATATGGGATATGCTCCAAGAGTAAGTTTAAAACAGCAGACTATTACAATCGTCTTTAACCATTTCTTGTTGCCATTTTGGCTTCAAGTAGCCCTTTCATATTTAAATAACTAAAGTTTATAGATTATACATTAGTTACTCATTTATGCCTTTCATTAAAGCCAGACGGATTAAGATTATTTGAATCTGACTGTATGAGAAAAAATCTAATTGGTATTTGAGTGTATGACATCAGCATCCCGGGAATCCCGAATTGATATGCGTTCCTCTTTTACATTTATATTGTGTTTCAACACACATGAAGGTTATAACGCTCCAGATTATAGAGCTATCAAGGTTAGTAGCAAGAAACGCTTTTTCACACCGTCGAAACTGAGTAAACAATAACGCAATTTTTCTATCTTCAGTTCGCAAAAATTAAATATATTATTTTTTAACAAGCAATTACACACGGCTACACATCAAGCTATATATACCCAGTATAAGCTGACTTCTGATTGAACGAAAAACCTATACAATGCGAGGTCAGCTAAACGAAAGAAATCCTGAGGCCCTTTGTACACACAAGTTTTTCTTGCCGTGAAAAACTACGGTTTATTCGCCGTGTGTAAGGCACGGTCGTCAGTGTTGTATGGATCACTATGGAAGCTTGTTGACGGACTCGTTTTTTCTATGGCTCAGTTTATACGCCGTACTGTAAAGTAACCGTGCCATGTACAAAGGGTATAAGTTTCATGAAATTTATAAGTATAAATATAGATTATGTGCAACTCTTTATGACATGGGTGAAACTGATATGAAACGCATAATCGCATAGGAGGCCACCCCCGCTTTCCTGATATCAATGTTATCTATATCCGAATGTAACCGATAAGCGATACTCGTAAAAGTTTTTATTGTTGATTCTTGTTTTAGTCAAGAAATTTTTGCACCAAGCGGCAAGAAATATTTTGTTTCACTCTGGAAATATTTTTTGCCTACCTCTAGTTCTATATTACATTTGAACTAGGTATTTATTTATTGTTTTAATTATTTAATTGTGTATTAAATTAGTATTTTATATTAATCGGTTGAGGGACACTGAATGAGACACAATAGAAGTTTTATTGTTATTACGTCTGGGGGCGTTTAGTGTCCCGCAGAGTGTTAAACTTTCATTCTAAAGGAACATGGATACTAAAATTTCCTCCATACACTACCATAGAGCATGTACTCGTATGTCGACAACAACTTAAAAAAATCTTAAATTAATGTTTTCTTTTCAGTCGTATTCTATCGGCCCGTTCAGCAGACGAGTTCTACAGCTGCATGGGTGGAGGCGCCGGCGCCGTGTGGGAGGCAGGTGACTCTCTCGTGGCGAGGGTGGTGGCTTTCGGCTCTGCGCCCGAGTTGCCCCGACTGCGCAGCCTGCACAGATACCGTGTGGCACCACCAGCACCACCCACTTCAGCCCCCATTTATCACCCACCTTTACACTCTGCTGTACGTACGATTAATTCTATGATATGATTTTAAGTTGTAATTCTACAGTTGTGTGTATAGTCGAGGAGTTATGAGAATCTAACCAAAGGCTAAATTTCAGATGCAGTCAATGACAAAACGCGGACTTCGACTCTTTTATTCCGAGGATGAAGGAGATTCCAGTGATGATGGCAATAAAATGGCTCTAGCTACGGTAAGTTTACCAATATTTAAATAAGAACTAATCATGTATGATGTACCAACATGTATATTTAAAATACGGTGACTTGTTTTAGTTCGTTCCTCGGCGTGAAGACCGTTTGGCGGCAGGCGACAGGCTTTCTTTAGACATTGGGGCCTTGAAACGTCAATACGCTCGCCTTCGAGAAAGGCAGAGACAAGCTCATGTAATCTTAGCTGCGGCTTGTGCTCGCCATGCTGCAGGTATAAAACACAAATACTTATTCTGGTCACTTTATATAAACTTTTACTCTTTTTTCTACATGAAATACCGTTTATTTTCAGTGGGCGTACCCACTTCTCCAACATCACTTACGGTAAACAATCTACTCTTGGGCAAAAGTGCATTGGTAAGTTCTAGAGGACGAAGACTTGGTCCACCCCCTGGAGCAGTGCCACCCTCACGGCAATCGTCAACGGTAGACAAAATAGAGCACCGTTCACGTGCGCCCTCCAGTGAAACCATCAGTTGGAACGAAGAAAAAAGTCGTAAAACACTAAGCAGGCGAAATTCAGTTAAATGGAAAGATATTAAGAAGGATAAAACCAAACAAAAGGAAAGAAAAGCATCCATTGACTTAGATGAGGCTGGCGACGGTATCATAGTTTCTGAAATTGAAGCTAATAGAATGATTGCTACAGTGAGATCTCGCAGCTCAAGTGACACATCTTCTTACTCATCACACAGTGCTTCAAGTACAGATACAAGTCTTTGTGATGAAAATGAACGTGGTAGTGAATCTGAGCCAGAAATTCCAGAAGATGAGAAAGAAAAGCATAACTTGAATATTAAGAATAAGAAGCTTGCCTCCTCCCCATCTCTGAAACAATCCAAAATAAGCCATTCGCAAACTAAAAAAGAAACTGTTAAAATAGGAACTCCTGAAAAGGAGGCAGAAATAAACTTGATTGATAAACCCATCAAAAGTATTTCAGACTATTTAGATTCTGCAGCAGGGGAACCGCTACGAACTTACATCGATGGCTTTGAGAGTAAATTGAAAGACAGTCTGAATCTTACTAATCAGTTCGCTGTTTTTAATGCTACTAGTCTATCGCCCTGCTCTCCACGCATGACTTCTGACAGAAATGAAGTTTTGCAAAGACTCAACAGAACAAAATATGAAGAAAACTCTACAAGCAGAGAAATAATAAGGCCTACAAGTTTTACAAAATCACCAAATATTTTTACTGAACTCAGTCCTATTGACTTATCGCCCTGTAATTGTGACATAGGTCATAAATCGCCGTACGAGTATGATTTTGAAACTAACTTTAAACGACCCTCTGTAAATGAGTCTGTATCTAGACCCCCAGACATCATCGATAGCTTCACGATGTATCCCAATTTTGTGCCTGACATAGATTTATCTGATAAAAATGTATCTGACTTTGAAAGTCCACCGGGAAGTCCTGGTGCTGAAAGTATTATAGTAAGTGAAGACGAACCACCGATACCTTTAAAAATTGATAAATACTTTGAACATAGTCCAGAGTTCTTTGGTGCACGTGTAACAGATCCCAATAGCGTAGATATTCCAAATCGGCGTGCCACCAAACGACTCTCACGGCTGCCAAAAAAACCGGACTCATTGACATTGCAAAGTAACTACAATGATAAACTTATCAAAGAAGAAGTAGAGAGAGCATCATCATTGCCACAAAGTCATAGTTTTGCAAAGAAAATTATCGATGACTACAAAGAAACCAAAGATTTTTATTCTATTCAAAAACAGGAGACGCCGGAAAAAAGCAAAGAACAAAAAGATATATTTTCTCCAAAAGATTACATTTTACAAACCGGACGAAAAAATAGTGAAAGAGCTTTACAAATTATTCAAGAAAATTCAAAAATTTTGAGTAGGATCTTGACAAAACAAAATATTACTGAAATAAAGAGTCCTAGTAAATATCAAGTCACAAAAAGTGACGAAAATGTGCTCGAAAAACAACGAAATATTTACTCCAAAACGGTTCCTGAAAAAACCGTTGAGAGTAAATTAATTGAATCGCCTTTGCTGAAAGAATCTACCTCTGATTCGTTAATAGGCTATAGGAAAAGAAATGTCAATGCAGGAGCAAATGAAAATAATGATTTCGTGCGAATACGACCGATTTCTATTGATGACCCTTTTTCCTTAGAAGTTCGAAATTCAACCACCAGAAAAGAGGAATTTTCTATTAAAAACACAAAAAGTCCAAGTAGTGAGTGTTTAGGTAATAAAACTGATATATACGGATGGGAAAATAAAGGGTTTTTAGCAAAATGTGATCACAAAAGTTTTTTAGAGAAAACTGATAATTTTGATTTGGATTACCAAACAAAAACCAGTGATCTATCAAGTTACGGTGACTTGTCAAACAAAGAACTCAAACCCGCAACGGCATCGGATTGGACTCGACATTCTTTTTCAGGCGAGTCCAAACCATCTGTTACTTTACCGTCTTCTGAAAAAAAAGATACCTCGACATATGAAAAACGTTTCACATCCGATGACTATAATTACCCCTTTTCAAGCAAATATAACGACTTTGTGTTGTCTAAAGCAAGTGATATTTGTAGCAAAACGGTTAACCAAGGACCGAAAGTTTGCGAAAATGTATCTAAGACTGATAACAGCCAAGTTAGTGACTTTGCTCATGTTGTGACTTCCTCTATTAGTTTCACGTACGAGGCATCAGCGGAGGACGACTCACCGACTGGAGCGAAGACCAACTCAAGCGATACTCTGTGTCAGATCACGTCGTTAGATCAAGTGTCTACGCCAATATCTCCTAAGATATTTCCCAACAGAGAAACTCCCACTATTCCTAAAGACTACACAGAAAAGAGTGATAGAACAAAAGTAGAGTCAGACGATACTTGCAGTGCTATCACTTCGCTCATCGAGACAGACACGTTGTCGTCACTATCTTACCCCCGCAGTCCGTCGACAGGCTCGTACCATCCCTTTCCCACGCGCCCTGCTCTCCGCATGCCTAAAGAGTTAGGAGTGAGATTGGGTATGTACCCAAAAGATGTGATTAACTCCCCACCAAAATAAGAATAATTAAATAAGTTACCGATAGTTAAAGACACTATTTCTAAGGTTGTTTTGTCTTGAACATTCAAGATCAATTTTATTACGTGAAAATGTATTTTTATTGATATTTTCTGCTTTAATAAAAATCTAGATAATGTCAACACAGATTTTTTGAATTTTATTGTTTGAGTCTAGTTTTATGTTTTACTTAGTTATGTTATAGTCTATTTTTTTATTTGAATCTTGTCTGCTACTAGTATACACACATATTTAACTTTTTGTTTTTGGTTATAGCTTTGAAGCTGAAAATGTTTGCTCTATTAATATTACAGTTTAGAAATATTATACTTACTACATTTGAAATACAGAATGTTTCACTATTGTATTAAAAGCACGCGGGATCTTTACAAATTAATAATATTGTTATGTAATGTGAAGCCTTTGGTATTTCAGATAGTTATTTGAGCTAGTAACAAAACAACACGTTGCCTTGAATCCAATTTAAATGTTATGCGTAATAAATAAATAATAATCCTTCGCAATATTAAAATATTTGTACAATAATAAGGTAGATAGATTACTGTTTGAAGTCAATATAATTTACGGCAATTACTTATTTGTACTGCTATAGATTAATATGCAAAATGAAGAAGATTATGTTGTTAGAAGACAATATTTTATTCTACAACAGTATTGAGAAAATATACATAATGCGACAGATGGTCAACTTGTTTATTATTCATTGTCACATCCCTAAATTACACAATAATAATACAAAACAGAGGGAGATTAGGATCTTAACAACATAACATTTTGATTTAATTTCATCACTTAAATTAATAACATCTTGTAAATAACTTAGAAATCGTCGAGCACCGGTGGACAAGTGCAAACAAGATGTTTGTCTCCGTACATGTCATCGATACGACCGACTGTTGGCCAGATTTTCGTCTCTCCTTTTACGAATGGCTGAAATAAAAATACTCATATGTAGCATTTGTTTAAAACTTAAAACGATTATAAAAAAAAACAATCTGTATGAAAGCTTAATACTCACAGCAGGGAAAGCGGCTTGTTCTCGACTGTATGGGCGGCTCCAATCTTCAGAGATTACTTCCTCTTGTGTGTGTGGTGCCATCTGAAAAAAACTCAAAATGTAACAAAGCTATATCTAACGAAAAGTATTATATAAATTCAAGCGTCTTTCCTGAATAAAAACAAAAAACTATAGTTATGAAAACAGTGAAAAGACCTTCAAAGGATTTAGCCGCTTGTCTATGGTTCCATCTTCGATGTCTTTAATTTCCTTCCTGATCGCGATGAGAGCTTCGCAGAAACGGTCCATCTCCTGAAGATCTTCAGACTCGGTGGGTTCTATCATCAGAGTACCGGCTACTGGCCATGACATCGTGGGAGCATGGAAACCTGCAACATACAATTTTTGTTTTTTAGTCTTATTTTCCGTATTATAAATTAAATTCTGATTTAGGATAACGGAAAATTAAAAAATCGGCATTCTTTAGTCGGTTAATGTTATGATTTTGATTAGATGGACGATTGAACGTTTATTTAAGACTTGGTACCATCAACAGGTTGTTTATTTATACATTTCGAACTAACCAAAGTCCATAAGTCTTTTAGCAATATCTCCAGGTTCTATGTTGGCAGTCTTCTTCAAGTCTCTGACGTCAATAATGAATTCGTGTGCAACAAGTCCTCTCTCGCCCTTGTATAAAGTTTTGTAATGACCTTCAAGTCTTTTAGACATGTAGTTAGCGTTCAGAATAGCCACCTGTGTCGCACGTCTCAATCCTTTGGGACCCATCATCTAGAATATAATAAGAAATTTTTTACATTTCGTCGTGTTTGCTTGCATTAGTAAAAGTTTTCATATCAAAACAATAAAGATACAATTTTCTTTCAGGCAAAACAGTAATTTGCACTTACTTTGATGTAAGCCCAAGAAATAGGTAGGATAGCTGATGACCCGAACGGTGCAGCGCTCACCGAACCGAAACTATGCGCTGCATCACCCAAATCTGCTAATGGATCGATTACTGGATGTGACGGCAAGAACGGCGCCAGATGAGCTTTCCTAAAGGGGAAAAATATCATCATCACCATGTTAAAAGAATCTGGCAATTATTTAGACGCTCACGAAACGAAACAGTGCCAAGTCGGGGAAAACACGTATTTATATTCAAATACTAACCGGTCGTCCTAACCAAAAGCGATCGACACGATCGTTTGTATGAATTATGACGTACCTAAATATAGGTACGCGACTCAAATTGATCGCGCTAGTGTTTCACACTCATATAAAAAAGGGCGACAGACGGTCACTCTTGGTTAGGACGTGGCCTAAGAAAAAAAACATTTTTTTTTAAGATATTTATGTGGTTTCGAATGCTTACACTCCAATTGGTCCCATGCCTGGACCTCCTCCACCATGAGGAATGCAGAACGTTTTGTGTAAGTTCAAATGTGATACATCACTGCCGTAGTCTCCGGGACGGCAAAGACCCACCTAAAATAACAAATATTTTGTTAGGTATTCAATATTAGTATAGTTACAAAGTCACAAATCATTTTGTGTTCTAATGCCTGATTCCGGACCTACCGCACGTCAGTTATAATTTTATCAATCTTGAATGTGCGCCAAAATATTATTTTCAACTAGCCTCTGCCCGCGACTTCGTCCGCGTGAAACTTCACCCTCTTAGAGATGGAATTTCGAAAAACCCTTTCTTAGTGGATACCTACTCTTCACAAAGAACACACCCTCCAAATTTCATGTCTCTAGGACCAGCGGTTTAGGCTGTGCGTTGATCAGTCAGTCAGAACTTAGAATTTTATATATATAGATTCAATACACAGAAACCTAAGCTTTCCTTAAACATCCAATTTAGGCGTAAGCAATCAGTAATTAATATAAGATTCGTTTTGTGGAATATTTTTTATGCAACTGAAGTTAGCTAAAAGTTTTATTAAAATCCGACTAACCTGTGCGTTCATATTGGCGCCGTCCAAGTAAACTTGTCCGCCATGCTTGTGCACCAACGCGCACACGTCCGCGGCACGCTCCTCGAACACGCCGAACGTACTCGGGTACGTCAACATAAGACAGGATATTTTGTCGCTGTGCTCTTCCACCTGAAACGTAATATTTATTTTTACTAAATACAGATGGTGGAACTTGTGATAATTATTCAAATGCTTAGCAAGATAAATAACGTTGGTTGAACATTAATGTAAACCCAGTTAGTGCTATGTGCTAAAAGTACGTTTAACTAAAGTTGCATCCATACGGCAGCTACGAAGCGTCTACGCGGCGTAGCAACGACACGGCGATGCGGCTGCTACGAAGCGTCTACGCCTAGTAGCAGCAAGACGTCAATGTGTGGATTTTGCCTTGACATTCACCAAGGATGTTATATCTCAAAACATTATTTTTATTTATATTACTGATAATTTGAGTGCTCTTGAAATTTTTCAAAATAATTATATTTAAGAAATACTGAAACTTATTTTAATGATGACGCTTATACCAAGAGTCATTATCTCTACAGTCTCGACTTATAGAAACCTAGTTACTACCTTTTCTTTAAGATGCGCCATGTCTATATCACCAGAGGGCGTAACTCGAATGGCGCAGACGAGCATACCAGCCATATGCGCGGACGCTGGGTTGGTGCCGTGCGCGCTCACCGGGATAAGGCAGATGTTACGCTTAGTGTCGCCACGGAACTCGTGGTAGCGCTTTATTGTACGTAGACCAGCGTACTCACCTTGGGCACCGCTGTAAGAACAGTTCAAGTTAAATTAATAGGCCTGTTTGTGTAGTCTAATGTAAGACAAAGGCCATTTCTGAGACAGAATTATAAGATCGACACGCTTTCTGGGGCACTTGGTTCTTAAGGTCTGGGCAACCACGGTATACAATGAATATTCTGGCAAGTATTTGTCATGTTAGATATATCTTCATAAGTACATATTTCTTAACTATCGACAGTGAACATCGACTTGCCTGTTAGGTTGGAAAGACACACGATCGTATCCTGTAACTGCGCACAGATCGTTAGCTAACTCTTCAAACAGTTGGTGGTATCCCTTGCACTGGTCTAGTGGCGCAAATGGGTGGATGTCAGTGAAGTGTTTGAATGAACACGGCATCATCTCGGTGGTTGAGTTCAGCTTCATCGTACAAGAGCCCTGAAGTAAACAACAGTCATTTGTTAATAAAAAGGTAATCAGATCACAAAGGCCAGTGAGAGCAGTGATGGCCCAGTGGTAACGGTGGCGACTTACGAGTCGAGGTCGTAGGTTTGAACCCAGACAGGCGCTTTATTTTGTGTAAATTATTTCATCACTACTGCTCTCAAAACGGTGAAGGAAAACATCGGTATGTCCTAGAACCAAAAAATCAAAGACATGTGACATCTACTAACCCTCACTGGGTCCGCTTGGTGGATTACGGTCCGTTCCCTCTCACCGAGAGGAGGCCTGTGTCGTAGCAGTGGGAAACATTATAGGCTGATTATGTACATGAGCCCTGACGTAACTAGATAATCACGTGCAAATAACCTGATGATAAATACCCCCCGAACTGTCCACGTTTTCTTCTTATCTTAGAAATAAGTGATCCATGTTTTTTAAAGAAGTAAAGGTCAGCAGATAAAGATATTTATATTTGAAGTTATAATTATCTTATTATAAGTATTATTATCCACATAGTAGTCATACAAAATAATATTCAAATGAACTAACCAAAGGTATCATAGAATGTACGAGAGACACATCTTTATTCTCTAGGCGCTTCATATAGCGAACTATCCTCGTTTCGGAGTGGTGCATATTGAATACAGGATGTGTAAGGAATGGAGATGTCCTCCTGAATGGGCCTTGCTGTACACTGCGGGCTCTCACGTCTCCGGTTTTTGTTACCTGGAAAATATCAAAACAGTATTTTTAAAAAAAATTCACTTCATACGTTAGAATAACCAACCAAACTGGCGATCATCTCAGGCCAAAGACGAGATGAATGCGTAGTGTTCGGAGCCGTCATGCCTACCTTTATGTCTAAGCAGCATACTTGGTCCCTTTGAACTTAGTGTAGGTAACCGTGAGCGTGGTAGTAGTTTATAATTGAACCCATCGGGATCTCTTAGTTTCAGTCAGAGTCAACTATTTATCAAACCTTTTTTAATATTTCAACAATTTGCAAATTCGACCTTTGTGCCAGCATACCTAATCGACTGTTTCATCGGCACCACTAAATACGTAAATGAAATAAATAAGTATATTTTACCTCTTCAACAGGCTTGCAATCAAATATCCACATTAGGTCATTAACATCCTCCATCGTCGTGGTCTCGTCTAAGGCTACTCCCACAGCCCCGTCATCGAAGTACCTCAGGTTGATCTTCTTTTGCTGTGCGCGAGCTTTGATCTCAGTAGCGTCATGTTCAGAAAGGGGAACTACGTGGAGTGTGTCGAAATATACCTCGTTGGATTGTTTGTGTCCACGTTGTCTTATTCCTGAAATATCACAAGTAATGTATAGGTACCTAATTCCTGATTTTGCATCACTCAGCTGTTTGCTTATGAGATAAAAGTAACATTTTGTAATATGTTATTATGATATGTTTTGTTATTAGTATGATATGTTATTATCAGTAGCTATTGGCAAATATCAAAATGAAAAAAACGAAAAACTTGTGTTGATTGAAAACTTCCTGCCAACGTTTGGCTATACATATATATGTTTAGTTTCCTTACCATGATCAAGTACAAGTGTGGCATTGTGTACTCTGTTGGCAATGTCCCTCAGACCTTGAGGGCCATGGTAAACTGCGTACATAGCGGACATATTGGCCAACAGCGCTTGAGCTGTACAAATGTTGGACGTCGCTTTGTCTCTTCGTATATGTTGCTCTCTGGTCTGCAGTGCTAACCTAAATAAGTGAATATTCATGATTACCTACTTATGTGGCGTCAACTGTCTAAAATTAAAATTAGAATTACGGTTGATCACAGAGCGTACAAAACAGTGTAAAATACTCGATTTGGATATCTACTATTTTTTGAGTTTGACTGTACCTGTAAGCATCTCTCCCAGTAGCATCTCTCGTAACACCAACCATGCGACCAGGCATAAGGCGCACCAGCTGATGTTCCGCTGCAAAGAAACCAGCATGAGGTCCTCCGTAACCTAGAGGTACTCCTAAACGTTGTGAAGTTCCTACTGCAAGAGCAGCTCCACATTCTGCTGGTGGCCGCAAAAGAGCAAGGGCTAGCAAGTCAGTAGCCACTACCACTAATGTCTGTGAACAGATAATAAGAATTTATCAAAGTGGTCATTTTCGTCAAAGTCATTTTTTTTTTTCAACTTTTGAATGTCTACAATAAAATTAGAATTGATTCTAGTTGTCTGAAGGCACAGTGCTCACATACATATTTACAAAATATTGTAGCCTTATACGATTTTCCTGAAATTTTATCAAACACAGAAACACATGTGTTCTAACACCAGCAAAAGGCGCAGCTTATTACAAAACAACATATGGAAAACTCACGCCATGTTCATGCGCAGCAGCTGCAAGCCCAGAATAGTCATAAACCAAGCCCCTGGTGTCTGGGCACTGTAGCAACACCGCAGATATGTCTCTCTGAGCGAAATCTACTTGTCGAACATCTGGCACCACATCAACTTCTAAACCCAGAGCGTCCAGGCGTGTTTGGACTACTGCTAATGTTTGAGGGTGCAGTCTCTCTGATACCACAAATTTCATTCTCTTATTGAGCCTGTGGAATTTTTAAGCTGTTTGTAGCTGTTATCTAGTTCATTTTGACGACACGGTTGGCGCTGTGGTTGAGCGATTGACTGCTGCGCAGCATGTCGCGGGTTCGATTCCCGCACGGAACAAATATTTGTACGACCTACAAGTATTTGTTCCGGGTCTGGGTGTTTTTTCTATAATATGTATGTATTTACAAAAAAAATATATATATATAAGTAGTTTATCAGCCATCTCGTTACCATAACACAAGCATTAGGTTGCTTAGCTTGGGACTATATGGCGTTGTGTGAAATGTCCAAGGATATTTATTTATTTATTTATTTTTATTTAAGCCTTTTCATATCATTGTCATAATGGATCATGAAAATTTTGGTAACAAAATAAAATGTCAAGTTTCGTGGAGGTATTTACTTCTGTAGGTGTGAAAACAGCGCATAATTTCATGTTATGTCTTATCCTTATCCTTACATAGCCTATAAAACAAAGTCGCCGAAACGTTTGTACGCGCATAACTTCCGATTGACTGCACCAAGCACCAAATTGGATAATTCTTTTTTGTTGTGTTCGGTATTGCCAGTACAAGTTTCGTATGAAAGAAAATTTCAAAAATTTAAAAAAAGAATTGCACCCGTGCGAAGTTGGGGCGGGACGCTAGTTAATGAATAAGAATTACCTTGACCTTTTATCATACTTAGTTCATATTTTTATTATTTGGATAGTAACTGAATAATTAACTATAACGTAAGTGCACGTACCTATGGCAAAGCGATAACCCTTCAGCAGCAGCAGTGCCTTCATCCAGTAACGATGCATTGGCGACATCCAGTCCAGTGAGATCACTGACCATGGTCTGATAGTTAAGAAGGCTCTCCAATCTTCCTTGCGCTATTTCTGGTTGGTATGGTGTGTATTGTGTGGTCCTTGAAAGTAATCAAATCAACAGTCAAAAACCTCTGTGACAGACAGACAAAAAAGTAGGTTTTCGTTTTTCCTTATGTAAGTAATTTAAATTAACAGAAATGATGTCAGACTGTCGTTATGTTTCTTGCTGAGACCAAATATACTAAACTCAGTAAATTAGAAAAATAAAGTTACCATCCGGGGTTCTCGAACAAATTGCGCATAATAGAATGTGGGACACAGCAGTTGTGATACCCCATACCTATGTAAGACCTCCATATTTGATTCTTCTCAGATATTTTCTGCACTGTCTTAATGAGATCATGTTCACCTGAAATACATTTTTTTTGTGAATTAACCATCTGTGATAGCAGATAGTTAGTTTGTTAGTAGTAGCACATAACATTCATGTAATGTTAAAGGTCGATAGGTACTTACTCACGGGGTCACTGATGTTCATGAGACCTTGAAGTTGAATTTTCTTTGGGACTGCATCGTCCGTTAATTGATCTAAGCTCTAGAATAAATTAAGGAATATATTAAATATCAAAATTTAAATAGGAGCAAGATGTTCCGAAGATGAGATTTACTTACCTTATAACCGAGCAAATCCAACATGGTCACTACATCTTGATCTCTAGGTCCAATATGCCTGCTAGGAAAATCTACACGTTCAGGAAACAAACTATCTGATTTCGTGCTTTGAGTTATACAACGAACATCATTTCTCCATAACTTTCCATTAGGAAATTTTTTTTGAAGACATGCAGTTTTTGGAACAAAACCACGTTTAATAAATCTGTACATTTTTAATTATTAGAAAATGTGCAACAACTAAAATGTATTAACCATTTTATTGTCCGACTTACGAAAGCGACAGTAATGTACTGATAGAGAGGTCAAAGCGACTCTCAAGTACAGATGATAACGAGAAATAAGTAAATATTATAATGATTATTATAGTACACAATTGTGGTTATAAAACGGGTCATTATCGTTACTGATATTCTATTTGACTTCATCAGAAAATGACGACATACAAATACCTAGAGTTTTACATAGAAACTAAGTAATATTTTTCACTAGATTAATAAGTATAATGCAAATACATAAATTATCTATTAATAATACCTATAGCTTACAATAATAATGAATGGATATTTTATTCAAATAAGAAAGAAGGTAGGTACCTACTGCAAATTACCTACTGCAGAATAAAAACCTTCTTAAGATTGCTGCAACGCGTGTTTACAAATGCATCTTTATGCCAACACTTGTGGGGGGTTAAACTAATGAAGCTTTCTGGCTGTCCAATTTTAAATACGAGCATACGTAGCTCGTTTAACCCAACACATGGAAGTGTTGAGGCGAAGAAGGGATTTCGTTCTGTTTGTACCTACCTAAACGTGTTTACAAAATGGAGATATTCATGCCAACCCTTGACGCTGTTGTACAAAAAAAGCCTTTAGGCACTACGTATGATTCTTTACTACATGGAAAGAAAGAAAAGCTGTTTTAACAAATTATATACCTACGTACCTAAATAGGTCAATGTAACCTAAAAACTGTTGTAACAGTGGGATGTAGATAGGTAAATGATGATGGTTTTGTTCTTATTAATTAGTGTTTGTAGTTTTTAGGTATAAAAGTAAAACACATTATTGTACTTAGATCCCTATATAAAGTAAACAGAAGTCTCTCCAATACTTACGAACTGTGTAAAGAGTTCTGTGGTCTCTCCGAATCGGTATGCTTGAATGCTTGTCTATTGTGCTTGTGCACCACACAATTAAGAGGAACTGCGGGTGGTCGTTTCTCCTTAGAAACGCTCTCCCCTGATGACCATAAAGCAATGATGTTTTACAGAATAATAAATATTAACTACTTTTATATCCCTATGATTTCCTTTTTGATGATACATAATTTTTATAAGCACTATAAACCCTCAAAAAATTCCTATATAAACCGCTGTCAACAGAGGCCTAGTGTACAAATTTGACAACTATTGAAAAAAGAAAAACATAGGGACACAGTATATTATTGATATCCTTCTTATTCAGTTTATGAAATATCTTTTATATGGTCAAATATTCTTCCATAGACTTTTTACTTAGGCTTTTTCAAAAGTCTCTCCGACCGCATTTCCTCTTAAAAAGAATATTATCGTCTATGTTTCGATGTACCCCATGATTGAAAGATCCTAGTGATTTCAAATGCATAGACTTTGAAGTAGCTGTAACTGTTTCTTTTTGTCGATGCTTGCGCTGCACCCTATTTAAGCTGCACCCTATTTGTTTATTTCCGGGGCATTTCCAATTGCTCTACCTTTCTCACTAAATGCTTAAATCGCTATCCTTTAAGTTTTAGGGTTGTCACATCATCATTTACTCTTTATATTCAGATTTAGATACCTAGGGGCCCGTGGCTTAATAATAACAGCCGCGCAGGTCGATCAATCTAGTTAAGCAACGCTTGCCGCGGTTGGTCTGTGGATGGGTGACCATCTTTACATACCGAGACCCCTCCGTGTCTCGGAAAGCTCGTTAAGCCGTTGGTCCCGGCTGTCATTCGCGGATCTTGGGCAGTCGTTACGGGTAGTCGGAGCCCGAAAGTCTGACAACCAGTCTTACCAAAGGGGTATCGTATTACCCAGTAACTGGGTTGTGGAGGTCAGATAGGCAGTCGCTCCATGTAAAATACTGGTACTCAGCTGTATCCGGTTAGACTGGAAGCCGACCTCATCATAGTTGGGAAAGGGCTAGGCAGATGATGATTCAAATTTAGATACCGACTGGTTATCCCAATTACCTACATCATGATTCAATCTCATGGCGGTTGTAGGATCTAGGCTGTCGTGTAGGTAAGACCTATACGACGAAGACGAGGTACACGCCGAGGGTGCAGTTACTGGAGTCGTACCGCAACGTCAACTTCAAGGCGTTCGTGGTGCGCGTGCCGAATTGTTATCTGCCCGTCATCATGGATGAAGACTTCTGGCCGCAGGACGTGGTGTTCCGTCGCTTCCGCGGACAAGTACCACAGAACAGCACAAGAAAAAGCTAGTGAAGTGAAGGAATATTCTATACTTAATTAATAAAAATATGTATGTTTAGGTTAAGGTCTATGGGCTTGCGTCGCCTGAAATAATGAATAATAATATACCTATAATCTACATGTCATATCAAACTAAAAAGTTAATGAATAAGTTCAAGATCAAAATGGTTTATAGGTATAAAATGGGTAGGTTACCTTAGAAGACGAAGAAGGTGGGTACCTTCACAGATGAGGGGCAATTCCCGTATTTTTAAGAATTTTCGCATTCTAATCTCAGTCTCAATCTGTAAAAAATTTAGGGAAAATTATATTTTTGACAGATTGAGACTGAGAGGAGATTGCGACTTTAATTTAACCGTTTTTTTGGATGAAAATT
Source organism: Gortyna flavago (assembly GCA_963669345.1). Classification (NCBI taxonomy): domain Eukaryota; kingdom Metazoa; phylum Arthropoda; class Insecta; order Lepidoptera; family Noctuidae; genus Gortyna; species Gortyna flavago. Next base: position 9,134,536 of record OY770131.1, read on the forward strand.
AGCCTTTCTTTTAACGTCAGATGACGTTTGTAGAGATAGCTGACTTAATTTTAGGGATACCTACTGTGGCGGTACCTATACCTGAACACCGAGATTTCAGATGTTAAATGTTAATGGCGAAATGTGTTTACCTTCACCTCTACCGAACACTGCGGGAAATACTGGCGTGATGTTATGTTATGTACTTAAGTTAAATAAAATAGTAGGTATTCCTGGCTGAATTTCGGTAATGGCGGTCAAACACAGCGAGGACTAGCCATCCAAGCAGATTTTAAGTATTAGTGCAGAAGTGTATGCGCAGACACAAGTGCCGTGCGTGGGCTCTCTTCCTTCACTCTCATAGTCCGATGGAACGGAAATCCAACAGCCAACTTGACCTGATGACCAGAGAGAGACCTGGCGCAGAATCGACGGCTTAACGTGCTATCCGAATCAGAGGTAAGGAGATACCACATCGTCAATCGTCGTTTCAAAATCCGGGCTACTTCATTGCTAATGGAAAAAACTGGAAAAATCCAATAACACTATTCCTGACCTAATCGTAAGGCTAATCGTACGCTCGAAGGTCGTGCTTGCGACTACAAGACAGTCACAGGGCAGTGTGTTAACTAAATATTAATGTGGGTATCTATTATACCTACATAACATAGCTTACTAGCTTTTGTGGAGGTCGGAAATTATCCCACGGGAACGTATTATCGGGATTAACATTATGCAGTCATTTTAATAAAACTGGTATCCTGCGGAAAGCCTTAACACCGCGATTTAGAAAATCGCGTCATTTGCACAACGCCATCTATCGAACACACTGCTAAACCTAAACTCTCCGTTCCAAGCCGTTGCAAGTAGTGATAACTTTTGACCGAGTGGACCGATTTTAATGAAATAAAAACTAAATGTCACCTCCAGATACTTATATTTTCAATGCCTTAAATCTCTTGAAAATAGTTACACAAAAATGACAATATTACATGCGAATTTTAAAATCATTCCCTATTTTACCCTCAAAGCATAAATTTGATTTTTCATGTCCCTAACTTAAGAAATAACAGGTTTCCCATAAAAACTTTCATCCTCTATATCCGGGGGGGATATAGAGGATGAAAGTTTTTATGGGATTACTTTAGGGATATTTTTGAAACAAAAAGTAGCCTATGTCCTTCGCCGGGATGTTATCTATCAATTCGTTCAGTGGTTTATGCGTGAAAAGGTAACATACAGACAGAGTTACTTTCGAATTTATAATATTAGTAAGTATGGATTATTAATTTTAAGAACCTGTAAAACAATCGTTACAGATAGAGCAAAAAATATACTATTCTGTTCAAGTTTTGGAAGACCTTAGGTAACTATGCTCTTCTCACATTCGGCAACCATTTACGTTACTTAGGTTTGTTTGTAGGAATGCAAGTTTGCATTTTGCAACCGGATATCATTTCTAATAGTACACTGCTAAGTGGAAATGGGAAACCCCCTTTCGTAAATAAAATTACGAAAAGCGATGCGGCAGTTCTTTTTACGACGACACTGTAATTTTAACTGCAGTTGTATTTTTTGTAAATCTTGATACAAACCGCGTTTATGCAGACAAATGTACCAAGATAAAGTTTAATAAAGAATAATATAAGTATATTTCTTTCGAGCCTTTAATTCTCACAAAATCCTAATAAATTCCAATGTTTGCTTTAAGCTAAGTTAGGTAGATGCAATAAGTGAATTGGAATTTCATTTATGTCATTGTCTTTTTGACAGGAATAGCGAACAGTGAACTGAGCGAGCGAACACTAGTAAAAAAGAATCCTGATTTTTCCTATAGGACTAGTACCTGAACTGCATGAACACCCTGAAGTTCAGAACGTGACTCCTAAAGTCCGAAAACTAAACTTGAATTATTTATCGAGTTAATTAGATAACAATTATAGAAATTGCTGCATTGTATTTTAATTATATCAGTGTTACATCTTACTTCTTTAAGGTTTAACTATTAATTATACATTCGTAGTTACGTAGTTGTAACTTGAGTGCAGTGTTCTTTTCGTTTTAAGTTCTGTGTTAGGACTCGCACAGCTCTAAAATGACTTTGTCGGAGTATTGTCAATTAAAACAATACATAGTACTCTCAGTGGGAACAAACGAAAGACATGGTGAAATACTGAGTTCCATGAAAGAGTTTTTCAGAGACACCATCAATTCAGTGAGAAGGTTTGAACAAGTAAACAGCATTGGACAGCTGTTGAAGGTTTTGGAAGTACGAGACTTGTTATCTGAAGATAACGTAGAGTGCCTGAAGAATATCGCTTTGAAACTTCCCAACTCCAAAGATGTGTTGCAGAAAATAACAGACTATGAAAGCAACCACACGCCGAAGGAGAATCTCAACTATTACAGTGAGTAATTTTTATCTATAAATATTTATGCAACCACCCAAACAGTATTTCCTCCTAGTAGTTCATCTTTTCTATTTTTTAATTATGATTGCATGTTTTCGAATTGGATCAGCAGATCTGAAGATTACCCCCTACATACATACTCATTCATTTTAACTCTTTTTATCCCTTTGACAGCGATGCGGACGAATTTTTTGATGCCCAATGAGCTCTTGCCTTTTTCTTTTCCATTTTTTTTTTTAAACACTTGTATGTAGGGTAAATATATTTTAGAACACACAATGTGAAGTTATTAACAAATCAAACATCAGCGTAAACATTTTTTCATTTTAATAACATTTTATGTTCCCATAGATGGGCAGATAAACATGAATTTTAATAAATCAATTTAATTAAGGGAGTAACAAACTTATTCATGATGCTTTTTAGTCACAGGGTCCCCCCTAGTTTAGGAGTCAGGGTTTTCATTATTCGTGCAACCTTTGTTTTCCAAAGTTTAATGTTCCTATGTATATTGTATGAGCTTTGTATATTAAGGTTTTTTGTGTTAATAAACTTTTAATTTTTTTATTTCTTTTTGTTTAAACATTTCTGCTCCAGTAACACTTTTCCAACACACAATCTTCCAAGGCTGGAACTAACTACAAAATATATTCCAATGCATACCTACTTACATTATTAAAAATAGTTAATATTGTTTTTATGTTACAGCTTCAACACCTCAAAGTCAGAAGTCAGAGCCAGAAAACAGTTTTATTACCAGCAGTCCATTCGGTTCTCTGAGCAAAAGAAAGAGACAGAGGATTTTTGATACTATAATTAATGAGATTGGTAGTTTCTGGCGTGACCTTGCAAGGAATTTGAAAATTCGTGAACGTGACATTGATGATATTGATTTTCAAAACAAAGTATTAGATGTAAAAGCCACAAAATTAATGGAAAAATATGATGCTATTGCAGACCCACAAAGATGGTTTTTCGTACTCTGTGATGCATTAGAAAAAACAAGAAGGAAAGACCTAGTAAGATCCATACAGGATATTATGGCAATGAATATCTGACATGTAATTTTAAAACTTAGTTTCTTGTTTATAAGATATATTATAATGTATTTATAGATTTAATTAAAGGTTTGGAAGAGTCATGTACGGCTTCATAGAGCATGTACCAGAGATCTTTAATAATATTGCAAAGTCTCTGTGAAGTCGCATGGGGGAGTCATACTTTACTAATGTTAGTTATAAAGTATAATTTAGCACAAAAAAATGAAGAATTGTGTTTCTTATAAAGCCTTGTACAGACAAAGCGCTCCAATGAACGAATCGTGTTTCTTATACAGCCTTGTACAGACAAAGCGTTCCAATGTACGCGTAGTTGGCCACGCGTGTACAGGAACGATAGTCCGCACCTGCAGTTACAAGGCTTAGCAATTCAATATTCTGAAACAATACTTATGTAAGTACAGAGGCCAGCACATCAAGCTACCCCAATCTGTCAAATTTTCCCAATTGAATATGAACCTTATTCCTATGTAATAAAGTTGAAATTCTATCAAATAAATTTGACAGATTGGGGTAACTTGAATGTGCTGGCCTCTGTACATTTAGTGATTGTATAGGTACACATCGAAGTATCAGATTTTTTTTTTTTTGTACTCTATAGAAAATAAACCAACTACTAAATCATATAAAATATTGTTTCTTTTAATTTGATAGTGCAAAAATTCTATTTTATTTTATTGATGTATTAATGGCACTGACCTCTATTAAACAAGTACGCTGGACTAAAACTACACCACAGAGTACTTTTTAATCGAGTGAAACTACACTCTACGAAATGACAGTAGTTCTGTGTGCCGATTCAAAGCGCCTCGAGGTACTCAGGAACTAAAATTGGCACTCTTTCAAATGGACGTTGAGTTGTTTGGTTCGTCTCTGATGATTTATGTATAAATCGTGGAATACGACTATTTCTGTGTATTTTGTGTTCATTACGTGATATTTAGAACAGTTTTATTATGAAAGTATGCGCATTTTGTAAAACTCGCTATCAAAAAGGCAGCGGAAATAACCTTGCACAAGTGATTTTCATGACTATAAATGTTTCGATGGCTTGTGTGAGTATTTTTTTTACTATTTTATGTTTAGAATAAATGGTTTCATTAATATCTCATCATAGTTAGGTCACAGTTTTCACATTTATTGAATACAATCATTTGAGTAGGGTTGTAAATGTTCCATGTCGATAATGTGTCGATAATTTTCTTCAGGCAGTGATTAATTTTAAATTTAAGTATGTGTTTCAAATTGAAATTTACTCTCGCCAGAAATTTCTGCAATTTGATTAGGTAAAACAAATTAGCAGTATTTGCCAATTTGTTTTACCTAATCAAATTGCAGAAATTTAAGTTTCTAATTTCTAAAGATAAATATTATATGTAATGTGTACTTGTTTCCGAAATAAAGACCTAACATCGAAATAAAACTTGCCATCTACAATGTACTGTTTACTTTAGTAATTTTTACTTTAATTAAATACTTAATTTCAGATTTCCCACCAACTCAACTAATCAGAAATGGCTGAAAAACATGAAAATGGAAAATTGGAGTCCTGTTTGGACTGTTTCATTAAACACACTCTTCTCCATACGACCACTACCTTTTGGAAGGGCCAACTAAAATCATTTCTATTTTAATTTGAAATAAATGATTTGATTTTTCACTTTGTTATTTCTTTTTTCCATTAGTATCCAAATACCCAATAATGAAAATGGCATCCCTCTTCTTTCCGCTGGTAAGGTAATGTTACACGGTTCACTTTTGGCATTCAATTTGAGTGAATTGGATTGAATTTGCATGGACGCTTGTTTGTTGAATGGTTAACTTTTTTGTTTACATGGTTCAATTCTTCCAAATTAAACACCAAAAGTAACTATTATAAGTAATGGCTATTAAATAAATGTAATGCAATATAGCTCACGAAGAATACCACTGCCATTTGATTTACTAGGATAGAGCGAAATGGCAACATAATAGCTCAATAGTTTTTAGTTCACTTTGCGAACTAATGTGACCCCAGCTTAGCTTGTAAAACTAGTATAGTTAAGCCAGGAGATCTAGTATAGTTCAACCATAGTAGTTTTTAGGCTAAGTTTTAAGCCTATCCTCATATTTAAAGCTCGCTGATCTGACCGTCATGCGCTATAACTTTACTAGGACGCTATCCGCTACTTTATACCTTGCGATCTGGCCACGCCCTAATGAATTTTCAGTTAACCTTTGCAGAGCAATTATTCTATTACTTAACAATTAAGCATAAAAATAACTGGGAGTGATTCGATATTTTTCTTTTAAGTAATAAATTATTCTCCGTGGACCGTGGTTATAACTATCGAAAAAGTTCATACAATTTTTTTATCGAAGGATATGTCCCATATCTAATATTAGTTCCTCGGTACCTCACGTTGCTATCAGCGCCAAAATGGCGAAAATCAAATGTCTATAATGTTGTCATCGATAGTATGAAGTCCAGCGTACTTGTATAATACAGGTCAGTGATTAATGGGGATAAAAACTGCTACTAGCTCACTTCAGATGTAGCTATTGTCCCGTGTCCATGAATTGTGACAGCTAGTTGTCATCATTCTTTCCTTAGATTACGCCCAAACTGAAGATCTTTTCACTACCATATCCAAGTTTTAGTGTTCCCAGATTGGCGCACGCAACCTCATACACACACCCCACTTCCACATACTCATACGCACACTCTCACTCCCACTTACTCCCTACACTCTCATACATCCTTTGCATATTTCTTAGATAAAAAAAATAAATAAAATCTTATTTGCAATATTTTTATTAATAAACTAAATTAAATAATTTTAATAAATTAAATATTTTTTAAATAAATGAAATTATTATGAATGAATTAATGCTACTGTGATTTCAAACAAACGTCTTCAGCACAATAATTGTAATATATAAATTGTTAAGGGGGCCTGGTGACCTGACTTACAGGTTTTGTTTAAACTTAGTTTAGGCACCAGTCTTCCACAAATTAAGTACAAAATTGTACCTGTAGACTAATTTAATTTTAAGCTGTAATTTGTGGCAAGAAATAAATCTATCTATCTATCTATCTATCATTTTTAAGGTTGCATACCTCAAAAGGAAAAAATTAAACCCTTATAGGATCACTTTGTTGTCCGTCTGTCTATCTGTCAAGACCCTTTATCTCGGGAATGCGTGGAGGTATCCAGTTGAAAAAACTATCAGGTCTACAGTCCCTTGAAGCTGTGAAAAAATCAAACTTCTAAGTTAACGTAAAAAAAAGATATGGCCGTTTACACCGCAAAAACGTACACACGACACACATTACATTTCGACATTCTCAAGGGAATCAAAATTTATAGGGTACTTTCCGTTGACCTAGAATAATGTTTGGCAAGAAGCAATGTCATGTAGTCACTCAATACAGGTCCAGTGCATGTAGTACGCACGGCTACACATCAAGCTATACATAACCAGTATAAGCTGACTTTTGATTGTACGAAAAACCTATACAATGCGAGGTCAGTTATAACTGGAAATTATAGCTTGATGTGTAGCCGTGTGTAAAGGAAAAAATCTGAAAACCGTAAATTTGTAGTTACTTATGTATGTACATACCTACTTTACTTTATACGGAACCATATATATAAAAAAAGGAATATGCCCGGTAATGAATAATAAATAGTATCAATTACGTTTACGCAGTGTATAGCCAGGGTAACAGCTCTTGATTTTTTTTAAATTGCCGCCTTTTTTCTTGGTCAGCTTTCGTTGGTCAGACTCTAGAACCCGATGTCGATGTCGCTAGGTTGGCCCACCACCGCGCCACTACTACACATGTAGTTCAGTAAAAGCTATAGATACAAAGTCGCGCACACACTTGCAATTCATAAATCCAGAATGTACATGTCGCAGCCAACTGCTTAAATTAGCCGTTCAGTTAATAGCCTAGCCTTTCAACTAAACGGCGGCCGTTCAAATAACGGCCTGAAAGATATTCAATTACAGTTTAGGTTGGAAGTCAGTAACCAATCACGCGCGAGCCGAATTGGTCGCAGTAATTAAGGCATTGCACCCCGACCAAGTGGGTTAGGTTAGGTTAGAACTGTGATCAACCGCGTGCGAGCCGAGGGAGGAAGCGAGGCGAGCACTACTTCTAAAGGCCAGGCAGTTAACTGAACGGCTAATTTAACCAGTTGGCTGCGACATACATACTACATTAAAGCAGATTGCACTAGAGGTGAGGATTGTGTGGAGACGTTCACCTCACCACACAATCTTTATTAGAGGTTGATCAGTGGATAGGACACTATACTTACTCCAAATCTAGTCGGGAAGTTGATTCAGCCAGAAAGCAAATGAAAATACGCCGGGTCCATTGAAACTGTTTTTATTTATAAAAACATAACACTCAATGTTCGTCAATTAGATTAAACGATTATAAAAGTATAATTAGATTTAATTACCTACATGTCGTTCAGCGAGAGACAGAGAGAAGAGAAGAGCTTAACATTATCTGTCAGGGCTGCCTGACAGTGACAGTGACAATCTACATAGAGTGCGTTCAAAGATCCTAAATATTAACACTTCCCCTTAGGATTTTGACCGACTCAAACAAAATACACTTCACAAGAAATCTTAATTTGAGACTCTACCATATCAATACAATTCATGCTCTTTATTGTAACATGCAACTAACTCTACATTTTATTAAGACTACAAAAAAAATTTGCATCAATATTATGCATGCCTTTATTGACATAGTAGTAGGTGGATACAGTATTTAAAAAAATAAAAATTACATGAACATAAAATAATACCTACGTCTACTTAGGAACCACATTCATTTCATGTGTAAACAATTTGTGTTTACATCCACCTAAGGCTTTCGTTAGTACATCAGCTGTCATTTGATCAGAAGGCAGATATTTAACAATTAAGAAATTCTTCCTAACCAGATCTTTAATATAGTGATAACGAAGATCTATGTGCTTCGTTCTCTTATGACAATACTCTTTACATTCGAGAAGCTTGTGTGCACTTTGATTGTCATTAAACAATGTTATTGGAATATCTGTAGTGACAATTTCTGACAAAAAGTTTCTAATAAAACAGAGATCTTTACATACATCAGAAATAGATAGATACTCAGCCTCTGTACTTGATAAAGCTACACATCGCTGTTTACGAGATTCCCAACTTATAGTATTGCAACCCAGTTTAACTACAAACCCCGTATAAGACTTACGATCCACAATGTCGTTAGCCCAATCAGCATCAGAGAAGGCCATTATACTTAAATTATCAGACCTATTAAAACATAGACAATAATTTATTGTACCTCCTAAATATCTCAGGATGCGCTTCAAAGCTAACCAATGAGTCCTGTTAAAATTGTTGCTAAACTGGCTTAGTTGACTACATGCAAAAGCAATATCAGGCCTAGTGCACACAGACAGATACATTAGGCTACCAAGAAGTTCTCTATAGCTATACATATAGTCATCAGGGTGTTCACTCTCATTAACTTCTAATTTACAATTAAGTACCATGGGAGTTGACACTGGCTTACATTTATCCATGCCAAATTTAATTAACAATTTACTAATATATTCTGACTGGTCAAGTTTTATAATATGCTTAACCCTATCTCTATATACATTCATACCTAAACAGTTTGTAACTGAACCTAAGTTTTTAATATTAAAATTATTTTCTAGTAAAGGCAATAATTCGTTTTTATCGCAGCTATAAAATATGTAGAAATCGTCGACATACAAAGCTATAATTATTAGATCATTACCTTCTTTCTTAATATAAACACAAGGCTCACATTTACTTTGTTTATAACCATTTTCAGATAGTAGTGTATGAACTTTTGCATTCCATATTCTGCTTGCCTGTTTCAGGCCATAAATTCCTTTTGATAAGAGGCAAACTTTACGGTTATCATTATTAGAAAAACCTGGAGGTTGTTCCATATAAATGGTTTCATTTAATTTTCCATTAAGAAATGCAGTAGTTACATCCACATGATCTATGCTTAAATCTAGCTCATTAGCCAAACTAAACAGGATTCTCATAGTGCTATGTCTAACTACAGGAGAGAAGGTTTCATTGTAATCTATGCCTCTAACTTGTGTGAAACCTCTGGCGACCAAACGAGCCTTAAACCTATTGAACTTGCCTGAGGCATCATGTTTACGTTTATAGACCCACTTACATTTGATGACATTTGTGCTTGGTGGCCTGTCTACTATTTCCCACACATTGTTTGCAATGAGCGAATTATATTCGTCCTGCATGGCAGATTGCCAATGTTGACCGTCAGCACAGGACATGGCTTCCTCATACGTGTGAGGATCGCCTGGAAGTGCATGGTGTGCCACGAGAGAGAAATCAGTTTCATAATCCTCATACCTCAATGGCAACTTTGAACGAGTAGAACGAACAGGACGAGCAGAAGAGCGCGAAGGCGAAGGCTCTGGGGCGGCAGGTGCTTCCCCTTGAGGTGCCACTAGATGCGGCGACGTCACCCGCTCAGAGGATGCGTCAGTGATCGGTGAACACGAAGAGTCGTCTTCATTCTCGCTGCCAGTGCAGTAGTACTCATCCGTATCTGAAATCACAGATTTATTTATTTTAGTATCTGATACAATAATATTTGGATTCATTTCTCTATCGTTACTCAAATTCGGCTGACTACTATTAGTGCTAGAATTCAGTTCAACATTGGTACTAGAATCTAAAATATTTATATTAGAACTTAGTTCATTCTGATGACTAGACTTACTAATATTATTATTCAATTCATAAAACATAAAATTATTCGAATCATTAAGATTGTCAGTCTTATAAAATTCATTTTCTATAAATTCTACATTCCTAGATATAATAACCTTAGTAGGGTTAGCGGGGTCTGCAAGTCTATAGCCCTTAGAGGTCTCGCTATAACCTACAAATAAATACATTTTACTTTTAGCATCCAGCTTATTTCTTCTTTGCTCAGGGATCAGTGAATAAGCAATGCAGCCGAATATACGGAGATGGCTAAGATCTGGCCTTGATCCAGTCCATTTCTCCTGTGGAGTAAGGTCAGATAAAGACGAAGTTGGGGACCTGTTTTTCAAGTAAATGGCAGTCATTACTGCTTCACCCCAAAAACGCTCTTCCAGGCCTGCCCCTCGTAGCATGCATCTCGCTTTTTCTAAGAGAGTCCTATTTAGGCGCTCGGAAACACCATTTCCCTGGGGACAGTATGAAATAGTGGTCTGATGGACAATCCCTTCCTTTTTGAAGTAATCAGAAAAATTGCAATTACAATATTCTCCCCCATTATCGGAACGTAGTATTTTGATTGGAAAACCCAATTGTTTTTCTACTTGGGACTTAAAATTAATAAAAGTAGAAAATACCTCATTTTTCCTCTTAAGCAGGTAGCCAAAGCTTTTCCTAGTAAAGTCGTCCGTGAACGTTACCAGATATCTAGCGCCACCCCAACTTGCAACAGGCATGGGGCCGCAGACATCCGAGTGTATGAGTTCCAAAGGTTGGCTTGCTCGGTGCTCACTTTTGGTTGGAAACGGCTTAGCTGCCATTTTCCCTTCCATGCATGGTATGCAGTTTTTCAACTCTGGTTTTTGATTTAACTGAAACAACACACCATTACCCACACCATTTCTTAACACTAGCATACCTTGAACTCCAAGATGGCCTAGCCTCCTGTGCCAGACATCAATCGGCACCTCAGCTATGTTAGCACTCTGTGCCTCCTGCCTAGGCAGGAGCGCCGAAGAATGCGCCACCAAACCGGACTTAGACACTGGACTTGGAACATGGGCCTTACCAGGTAATTTGTAGATGCCATTCTTATTATAAGCTTTACAAATTGAATTGCCAGAGATAACACATTTTTCGTAAATATGACAACCCTTTTTGTTGAATGTTACAGTAAAACCTTTCTCACATAATTTACTGACACTTAGCAAGTTAATTGACAAATCAGGGACAAAAGATACATTGTGTATACTTCTTACCAGATCATCACTTTCCCATAATATTTCACCAGATCCTAATGATAATATTTGTTCATTGTTTGCTATTTTAATTTCACTCTTACAGTCCTTAAAATTTGAAAGCCAACTTCTGTTATTACACATGTGCGTCGAGCAGCCCGAATCTATCACCCATTCCTGACTCTTGACAAAGAAAGCAGAAGCCACAAAGCTCTTCTCACCATCCTCTTCTTTGTTCCTCTTATCACGTCTTAGTTTGAAGCATTTTGCTTTCAGGTGACCTTTCTTCTTACAGTAAGTACAGGTTTTGTTTTGTTGTCTCGACACGAAGGCTGTTGTTGAAGCATCTGGCTCGGACTTACGAAACTCTTCTTGCAGTAGCCTGGTGCGCACTAATTCACTCGACAGACTTCCCGTCAGGCAGACAGTCTCGAGGCTGGAAACTAGATGATCATAATTTTCAGGTAATCCACTGAGTAGTAGTTCCGCGATCTCACCATCCTCGGTTTCTTTACCAATATCCGCCAGCTGCTGAACGAGTGTCATCACTGCATTCACATACTGAGTGACAGATGAGTACTTTGTCAACTCGACTCGATGCAGTTGTCGTAGAAGTAAAACTCGACGATAAAGGCCCCTGTCTTCAAATACATTGGCCAAATTCGTCCATGCTTCTTGACTCGTTTTAGCGTTATGAACATACTGGTAACAGTGTGGTTTCACTGCGAGGCAGATTCTGGCGAGGGCTCGCTGATCTTTCCACTCTTCAAAATCTGTGCCTTGAGTACAAGACCAAACATTTTCTAGGGTTAATGCCATTTTCATACAAAACTTCCAAGTGTTATAGTTGCTCATTCCCTCGAGCTTATCGACATTGTAGTAATGAGTATTTGCTGAATTGTTATTAGAGCCGCCAGTGGACACAGTGGCAGCAGCGTTGTTCTCGCTTGCGGTCGGCGTCGGCGGCTGTGTAGACGTAGTCGCCATGACGAGCAGCACGAGTCACGCGCACGCAACACTAAATGCACGCGGTCTTCGACCCTGCGATACTTTCGGCTATTAGAATCTCTTGAATATCCCCTTTAGGTAGGTAATAAGATTTGTTGTGCCGTCTGGGCTTCAATAACCTATTAGAGGTTGATCAGTGGATAGGACACTATACTTACTCCAAATCTAGTCGGGAAGTTGATTCAGCCAGAAAGCAAATGAAAATACGCCGGGTCCATTGAAACTGTTTTTATTTATAAAAACATAACACTCAATGTTCGTCAATTAGATTAAACGATTATAAAAGTATAATTAGATTTAATTACCTACATGTCGTTCAGCGAGAGACAGAGAGAAGAGAAGAGCTTAACATTATCTGTCAGGGCTGCCTGACAGTGACAGTGACAATCTACATAGAGTGCGTTCAAAGATCCTAAATATTAACAATCTTCACCAACTTATAGGTAACTTTGGAATCGTATGCTACAATTTTTTTGATTTTGGTGACTATAGTTTTGGCGTTCTCAAATAGATTTTCATGAAGTTTTCAAAGGTGACGATTGTGTGGTGAAGGACACACTACGTAGGTACATACTTACATACTATCTTTAATAAGCGTGAAGACTTTTATCATATTTTATGGACACAGGAGATAGGTACTGTCAAGTCAAGTGTACTGTGTAAGTCTACTTTCACTTCCTACAGGCACTTGTGATGTAATGTTATGTTAATTATTATATTAAGGGTGTGTGTGTGTTTATCATAATGATTATTTTATTAATTAATAAGTATTCTAGAATTAACATCTCTGAAGTTTTCCCAGTCAGAAAAGTTTAAACCGAAAATTAGTTTTGAAAGTGAGAAAGTTTCAGAATGTTTATAACACTGTAATTTCAATTATCTAATCTGGAAACACTGACCCTATTGCCAAAAAGAAAAATAATCTATGACTCCGAAGTCCGGAAACTAAAATCAACATCAACAAGTCAACAGACAACAAGACAAGTAGTACTTGAATTAATCATCTCATCGAGCACAGGCACAGCACAGAGTACTTTTATATCTATGGAGACACAGACAGACAGGCACAGCCCCAAAGAGTACTTTGTATATACGGAAATAGAGAGCCATCTGGCGCGATTTGAACGATAACAGATTAAAAAAGCGCCCTCTGCGATTAAAATACTAAACTACATCCGTGTCAGTATTTTATTCGCGCGACCTTGATCCATCCATGGTCCAATTGTTTTATAAATATTCTTGTAACAGAGATAATAAAATTATACCGATAAAAGTATTCAAAATCTGTTAAGTACAACATATTTAGATATTATTTGAATTACACACCCCCTTACTAATAAACGTATTATATCAGATGAATAGTTACACACCGATATCTCTCTTTCAGTCGTCAGTAATTTGATTTTCGATAGAAGACAAAGCGTTGTGTAACTATACAGACGATACACAATGTTTATTAGTAAGGGGGATATAGGTACAACGAACGATCACAGCAGACAACGAACGATCACAGCAGAACGACATCAAAACAATAACAGTCATTTATGTTTATTACCTGCCAGTGCTGCCAGGGCATATCTATACTTATAATAAATCTGTAGAGAGGTCAATTCAGTACATGACATATATTTTCAAAATAACTATCAGGGGGTAATAAGTGATCGATACTGATGCCAAAAATGCAATCAGTAAAATTTTTGTCTGTCTGTCTGTCTGTCTGTCTGTCTGTCTGTCTGTATGTTCCTTATAGAAACAAAAACTACTCGACGGATTTTAACGAAACTTGGTACAATTATTCTTCATACTCCTGGGGAGGTTATAGTGTACTTTTCATCACGCAACAATGAATAGGAGCAGAGCAGTGAAAGGAAATGTTGGGAATACGGGAGAATTTGCTCCATTTTTTAAGCTTCCGTCGCGTGTGCAGCCTTAATGGTTAAAGCTACATAGAAATCATTTATGACGGAAATGTTCTACATAAAATTATCTAAAAAATATCCCACAACAGCATATGTCTATCTTTTATGGTTGACTCACAATAACACGTGTAACTCCCGATAGCTTAGCAGTTCGGAGCTTTCTGATTATATTTGTTTACTCTTACGTTTATAATACTCTCACTCATCCCTAATTAAAAGAAGTTAATATTATTACCTATTCAATAAAAAAAGAATCATAGTAATCGGTATAGAAACACCAAACTTAAACATGAAATACGCTAATAAGCCATCGCGCCGTCGCGCGTGAATACTGAATCATGCCATAAGGATTATTTTTGTGTAACGGTTGCCGCGCTCGACGCAGGTCGTGGCGGTAGGGTATAAAAAGGCGGGAGGTCCGATGTCCGGTTAAGCAGAAAGGCAACCTTAGCGAGTTGCAACTGCGAGTTGTCATGTCAAAAAAAAAAAAAAAGCGCGGGCTTCATTCAATATTTGGCTGTTGATGCGTTCAGAGCGTTCGACTAGCTTGCTACATATCAGTAATCTGTGCGTTCGACCTTATTGACAGACAATAATTGATATTAACAAACCGTGCTTATCAGCGCGACTTTTAGTCTTTAAATAGTTTATTTGAATTTCTTTTGTTGTTTATATACTTATAATAAATCTGTAGAAGTGAAAATTCTGTACATTGAAAATATCAAAAAAATAAATGGCAGGGGGTGTTACTAGACCGACAACAAACCCAAAAATGTGATTAAAAACATTTTAATTTTGGTCTGTCTGTCTAGGTCTGTCTGTTTGTTCAGGCATCACGCAAAAAGTACGAAGTACGAAGTCCGATTACGATGAAACTTGGTATAATTATAATTCTAAACCGTGCTTTTCTGTTTTTAATCCTCTTAGTTTTTACTAAGTACACTTTAAGGTAGAGTTATTTAGGTTTATTTTTATAAGTCGTAGGTATAGATTTTAATTTTAAAGTATGGGTGGTATATTTGGTAGTGTACGTAGTGACCGTAGGTTATTTTAAAAAACTGTTAGGTAGGATTAGTCATTCGTATAGATATTAGTTTTTAGGGATTTTGCTTATTTATTGAGTTTAGATTAGTTATCATCAGAAATAGATTACAGACAAAAATAGACAGGCAAAAATTTTTTTAATCACATTTTTGGATTCTGTGTCGGTCTAATAACACCCACTGCCATTTATTTTTTTGATATTTTCAATGTACAGAATTTTCACTTTACAGATTTATTATAAGTATAGATTTGTAATTTGAACGAATATTTAAAAACTACCAAAACAACTAATACCTATTTTATAAAATAACAACAAAAGAAATTCAAATAAACTATTTAAAGACAAAAAGTCGCGCTGATAAGCACGGTTTGTTAATATCAATTATTGTCCAGCCAAATATTGAATGAAGCTCGCGCTCGGACCTCCCGCCTTTTTATAACCTACCGCCACGACCCGCGTCGAGCGCGACAACCGTTACACAAAAATAATCCTTATGGCATGATTCAGTATTCACGCGCGACGGCGCGATGGCTTATTAGCGTATTTCATGTATAAGTTTGGTGTTTCTATACCGATTACTATGATTCTTTTTTTATTGAATAGGTAATAATATTAACTTCTTTTAATTAGGGATGAGTGAGAGTATTATAAACGTAAGAGTAAACAAATATAATCAGAAAGCTCCGAACTGCTAAGCTATCGGGAGTTACACGTGTTATTGTGAATCAACCATAAAAGATAGACATATGCTGTTGTGGGATATTTTTTAGATAATTTTATGTAGAACATTTCCGTCATAAATGATTTCTATGTAGCTTTAACCATTAAGGCTGCACACGCGACGGAAGCTTAAAAAATGGAGCAACTTCTCCCGTTTTCCCAACATTTCCTTTCACTGCTCTGCTCCCATTCATTGTAGCGTGATGAAACGTATACTATAACCTCCCCAGGAGTATGAAGAATAATTGTACCAAGTTTCGTTAAAATCCGTCGAGTAGTTTTTGTTTCTATAAGGAACATAGAGACAGACAGACAGACAGACAGACAAAAATTTTACTGATTGCATTTTTGGCATCAGTATCGATCACTAATTACCCCCTGATAGTTATTTTGAAAATATATATCATGTACAGAATTGACCTCTCTACAGATTTATTATAAGTACCTACAGATATAGATTTTATTTTCTGTTATTGAGTTTTTTTTTTATTAGGTAGGTACTTAGGTTTACTTTTATAATCTAATAAAAAATTCAAAGTCCTGTGATCCTGTCTGACTGATTATATCAATGGACAGCCTAAACCGCTGGTCATAGAGACATTAAATTTGGAGAGTGTGTTCTTTGTGAAGTGTATATAAATATCCACTAAGAAAGGGTTTTTAGAAATTCCACTCCTAAGAGGGTGAATGGGGTAGGGTGAAATTTCACGCGGACGAAGTCGCGGGCAGAAGCTAGTATTTAAATATCTCTAAATTCTTACCAAAGTATTTAAGATCTTTTTATTTCAACATTTTTTTCAGCAAAAATGACTTATCATCATGGACACGTATGTTTATATTTAATTTATTCTAACGAACCCTATATTTACAATAAACACTCTTTGCTTATCTCCAATATTAGAACTAATCAAACTTCTATGTAGCAAATAATGAATTAATTATGGCAACACATTCTTAACAGTACTACTAATATTATACCATTTATTTAGGGAGTAGTGATGGGTAACTCATCAATTTTATTTGAGGTTGAGGGAGCCATAAAAGTACTCTGTGAGGGAGCCCCTCAATTTCCCTCGCGAGGTCCTCACGAGGTGCCCCTCATTTGAGGCGAGGAATCGTACGACGACGTATTCACCTCACGACTCGTGGGCCCGAGCCGAATTCAGACGAAGCTCCGAGGGAGCGAGGCGGGCGAGTGCAACGACGACTCACGAGTACTCACGAGTCATGGCTCTCCGATAATCCGATAATTCACGTCCTCACTCTCTTACACACATTATTTTGTTTCGCTCATACATTTTAGACCGCCAAAATAAACGAATCAATGACACTTGATTACCAATCTAATGGCAATGCTTTTAGGGTTCATAATAATTAACCATAGCTTTAAAACCAGACCTCACCTCACTCATTCTCAACTACTTACTACTTATTACTTTAATTCAAACTATACAATTTTTGAGTCGGTTCATTCTCTGACTGAGTCCGCTCAATCACTCAATACTCACTCGCGAGTCACGGACTCGCTCGCCTCGATTTTCTATTGTCAACCGAGTGAGGTGATGAGGGATGAGGTGGTTCAATATTGAAATTCGAGTAACTCTTTCAATTTGCGATCACGAGTACCTCAAATGAGGTGCCTCATGAGTGAGGGACGCATCTCTATTAGGGAGAACATTGTAAACCTTAGTGCAGTATTAACTTTGAATATTTTTTTTATTTTCCTACATTATACGCCACAAGGCATGCACAGCCCTGAAATGACGTTATCGGAATCAGAGTATTGTCACGTAATACAATACATAGTACGCGCAATTAGAACAAACGAAAGACGTCGTGAAATACTGAGTTCCACGAGAGTTTTTCAGAGACACCATCAATTCAGTGAGAAGGTTTGAACAAGTAAACAGCATTTTACAGCTGTTGAAGGTTTTGCAAGTACGAGACTTGTTATCTGAAGATAACGTAGAGTGCCTGAAGAATATCGCTTTGAAACTTCCCAACTCCAAAGATGTGTTGCAGAAAATAACAGACTATGAAAGCAAACACATGCCGACGGAGTATGGCAACAATTACTACAGTGAGTGTTTTATGTATTTAAACATAAACATCACACAAACAGTATTTCCTCTTATGTGCCTCATCTTATAAAAAATATGATAGCATTAAAACACCATGATAATCTCTTATAGCAATAAAAATCATTTAATCTGGATCGGCAATTTTAATAATTTATCAATTTAAATATTACAAAATTGAATTAGGGTGTACCTAACCAACTTATTTGATGCTTTTATTTAAACAATTCTGCTCCAGTTACACATTTCCAGCACACAATATCTAAGGCTGGAACTAACTACTTACAAAATTATATTCCTATGCATAATAACTTATTCAAAATAATTAAAGAAGTATTTTTTTATGTTACAGCAACACCTCAAAGTACGAAAGAGCCAGAAAATAGTTTTAATGTCAGCAGTCCATTTGGTCCAAAGAGTACTTTGTATATACGGAAAATTTGGTCCCTATAGACAGAAGATTTTTGATACTATAAGTAATGGGATTGGTAGTTTCTGGCGTGTCCTTGGAAGGTATTTGAAAATTCTTGAATGTGACATTCGAGACATAGATTCGCAAAACAAAAGCTTACCTGTAAAAGTTACAAAATTATTGGAAAAATATGAAGCCATTGCATATCGACGGTAAAAAGGAAGTTGGGCATAAGCGACATTTTGGTCAAAAATGAGTTATATATGCCATCCTACGTAAAATTTTCCGCTCTTTCGAATGCGCTTACTCCCATGGCTCTACGATTACTTTTTTGGCGTTTATGCCCTAGCAAAAAAAATCCTAAATGACAAAATACGTCAGTTTTTCTAAAATTTAAAACTTTGAACGGCTGTCCTGCACATTTAATTTTTTGTCACTTATACCCTATTTCCTCTTAACCGTCGATATAAACAAAGGTGGTTTTTCATACTCTGTGATGCATTAGAAAGAACACGAAGGAACGACCTAGTAAGATCCATACAGGATATTATGGCAATGAATATCTGACAGTTAATTTTATAACTTGGTTTCTTATTTTTATAAGATACTAGCGGCACCCCGCGGTTTCAACCGCATAAGTGTCGATCCCGTGGGAATATCGGGATAAAAATAGCCTATATGTTAATCCAGGGTGTCAGCTACCTCTATATAAAATTTTATCAAAATTGGTCCAGCCGTTTGAGCGTGAAGAAGTAACAAACATATAAACGCACACACACAAACTTTCACCTTTATAATATTAGTGTGATTTTACAGTGTTAGTATGTGTTGTATTATGGATTTAATTAAAGGCACACAAAAAAACAAAAATGATGATGATTCACATATAAATGGCTTCATAGAACATGTGCCGTTGCATGGGAGTCATACAAAATAATTTAGTTAAAAAGGAAAATTAACAAAATAAAATGAGTGTTTCTTAAAACAATTTAATATTCCGAAACAATACTTAAATGTAGGTAGTGATTTTATAGGTACACACATCATTGTATAAAATATTTTGATTTTGTTTGTACTTCATAGAAAATAAAGTAACAACTAATTTAAGGTAAGTATTGTTTTTTTTTTTTTATAGTACAATTAATATACTTAAATAATCTAATGTATAAAAATAATTTTCCTATAAAAAAAGGCATACCTAACGCATTAATAACATGGAATGTGAATTGGAAGACAATAGTGTGGCCTTACAATTATTATTTCTTTACATTACCATATCAATTGTTTTAGACTGTACTAATATACCGTTACCATACCGTATTGAATAGGCCCAGGATACACATTTCGCATGCTTAATGGAATACTGACTTAACTCAAAATAGATGATTTTTGGGAAAGCGCAAAGATCTCGCTATGAGGACTTATCCTACTTTACTTGTTGATGCATAAAATTAAAACTGATTAGATTTGATTATATTAATTAATCATGAATGCTTGAATTTTGAATGTATGATTAACTATTGAGGAGATCTGTGTAAAAAAAAATCCGGAAATAATTCTGACCTATCTACTAATGGATCACTGTTCCATTAAGCATGTGATGGCATCACCCTGCGACAAAGCCCCGAAACAATACTGCTTCCAAAAGCACTACAACATAGTGCTTAAAGAGGAGCAGTACGACTACTCAGGTTCGAAGGAACTGAGAATTTACACTGACGGTTCAAAGACCGACTGCGGAACTGGAGTCGGAGTCTTTTCACACGACCTCAACATAAGAATATCCAAACCGCTGGGAAAGCGCAACACGGTCTACCAAGCGGAGTGTGTGGGCATAACACAAGCGGCTTATGCCATAGCAGCCAGAGGAGTTGCGGACACCCATATTCGCATAATCTCTGACAGCGCCTCAGTCCTCCAATCCTTAGATAAAAAATGCATCACATCGAAACTAATACTAGAATGTCACAATGCGCTTGAACAGGCAACTGTATTGAACCGCAATATAGTGACACTACAATGGATAAAAGGACACAGTGGATCGCTAGGTAACGACGCAGCTGACGAGCTGGCCAGAAGGGCATCGAGCATGCCAGTCTGTGGACCGGAACCTATCGTGCCCATCCCCTTCAACCAACTACGCAGGTGGCTACAGGAGTACACCCACACACAAGCAGAAAGCTGGTGGACGTCGTCACCAGGCTGCAGGCAGTCCAAGGAAGCTATGCCATCACTGGATGGCAAGCTAAGCAGTCGCTTACTACGATTGGACAGGAAAGGCCTGCGCCTGGTGACGGGGACCATCACGGGACACTGCTCGCTAAACAAACACTTTCACACTATAGGCATAACGGACAGCCCCCTGTGCAGAGCTTGCATGGTGGCTGATGAAACCATTGCGCATGTGCTCTTTGAGTGCACAGGCGTCACCCAGATCAGGACACAAACCCTCGGGACACCCAGATCGTACACAGATGTTCTCAAAAGACCAGGAGACCTAATCAGCTTCTGGAGGGAGGTGGGCTGGTTGGAATAACCGCCAACGGCCGCCATGGCCCACGCACAATGGTCCACTGAAGGACTAAGTGCGGAAACCAAACCCATAACATAGAACATAGAAGCATGCGATTTGTGTAACCTGGGCATGGCTATGGCCTATTCAAACATACAATATTAATCACATGAGAATGAGCACTGCTCACCAAACTTAGCAATATTTGAGAAAAATAGGAATGTGATTTCTAACAACATAAAGCATCAAAAATGGTTGGAAAAGAACTTATAATAAATGGCTCTTTTGTATATTGACATGTAGTCAAAGTGGAATGATAACATTATTTTCTCAATGAAGGAGTCTTTACAGGCTGAAAAACACCCTTCACATAGCCGTTATCTACATATTCTGAACATCAAAATATGTGACATTGTGAAAAAAAAACATTGCTGGGGAAACAACTTTTCAATATCTCCATAACTAGAAGGTTCGCAGGTATGATCCAGTACAAAAAAAAATCACAATGAGGGGGAGTTTAAGCGAATGCCGGCTTCGTTAAGCGTCTTTTTTACACCCGTTAGGCTGCGTTACCACCAGAGACGTGCGAGGATCCGTAGCGAGGGATGTGTGTGAAACAAACTAATAACATCGCTTCATTTTCATAGCTTAGTATTGTTATTGGTTAGTTTTAAACACATTCCTCGGTCATTCCTGATGGAAACGCAGCCTTATAGTCCTGCTTCTCAATCTATTGTTGTGAAGCCCACGAGTATGCGTTGTGGAAGAGTCTCGTCCAGGGCGACGCTTGGCTGGCGCGGTCTGCGGCACCGGCAGGCGCAGCTGCGGGCACCGCGCACTGCCAGCGCAGCACGCAGCGCTCCGGGTGCGGCATCAGGGCCACGTGCCGCCCGTCGCGGGACCGCACCCCGGCGATACCCACTGTTGAAATGTCATAGATTTAGTTCATGTTTAAAAAACAATTGAATACTTACAAATTGCCATTTTCCAATAGAGTAAGTCAGAAACAACAGAACCAGCTACAATTCAAGCCAAATTTTTTTTTCATAAAAAAAAAAAATTATATGTATTAATATTTTGATGAGTTATCATTTATGTGGGCTGATTAGGGCCGCGAGTTAAACTCTGACGCACGCGCATATATCCCAACTTAAATGATACATGGGTTTTAATTAGAAATGAATGTGAATCACGAAATTGAAAGTTTTAAAAATCACAAAATGGGGCAACATGATTTCGCATCTATGTGACTGCAAGGAATGCTGCTGTGACACCTTCACTTCGGTTTTGGAATTATTTGATAACTACCTGGGCTTCCATTTGGATTCATAGGGTAGACCTCTGTAGGCGCGCCGTCATCGTCTACATATTGCATGGCAACTTGTCCGTTGTTCTGCAGTTGTTGAAGTAGTCGCGGCTCGGATACTGTGAAGCGACCTTCGCCGTGCGCGACCCACACTCCGAGTACACTGCCGCCCATGCCACGGAACCATACGTCCGATTTATCTTCAGTTATCTTCACTGCGCTCCAGCGACATTCGAATCTGAAGAGTAGAAGAATTGATTTATAACATGCTTGCTTGGAGAATCAAAACTGGTGTCATTCATTTCAGTTAGGGTGAATTCGACCAAACTTTTATACCTAGTATAAGTCTTATCCTGCAAATAAATGTTTTATTTTTTTATTTTTCCATACAGAAATGTCAGACGTCAATTTTATTCCACATATTTAAGATCTGACTTTGGATAAATCATCATTACGCACTTTTGAACTGTCAATAGGGCTATCAGTGATAAAGTACAGACGCCAGCACATCAACCTACTACAATCTGTCAAATTTCTTTGATAGATTTTCAACTTTATCGCTAAAGTATAAGGTTCGTTGATTGGGAAATTTTGACAGTTTCGGGTAGGTTGATGTGCTGGCGTCTGTACGTTGCCGTTGATTTTACAGTTCTAAGTATGGAAAAATAATCAAAAATTCAAAATTTGTTCTCAGTCAGGATAAGACTATTCTTGGTATAAAAGTTTGGTGAAATTCGCCCTAACAAGTACTGCGCTATACGTTTTCTTATCCACAGAAACAAACATAACAAGATATTATTGTACAGACGCCAGCACATCAAGCTACTACAATCTGTCAAATTTCTTTAATAGATTTTCAACTTTATCGCTAAAGGATAAGGTTCAAAATTTATTGGGAAAATTTGACAGTTTCGGGTAGCTTCATGTCCTGGCGTCTGTACTAAACGTTTAGCGGTCGTTATATCGGCTCTGATATCGTGCTATGATATAACGCCTCAACTAACTAAACATATTAAAAAAGCGCACAGTGGAGCCACAACGGGATAGCGACACAGCGCGTCGGGCGAACTCGTCCAACAGTTGGCCTGTCAATTTTATTCCACGGAACTGACTTTGGATAATTTAGCTTTAGACCATTAGGCACTGTTGAACTGTCAGAAAGCCTATCAGTTATTGAGAAAGTTTAGTAGCCGGTTCCCGATCATACTCATAGGTGCTGTTATCATCCTGAGCATCGTGAGCCCATTTTACACTGACATAGCGAGTTCTACTTTAGCAATTGTTTGTCTTGGGTTACTAAAAATGCCGGTACCTTTCTGAAGCGTTGTGGTCCAGGAATACTTGAGTCTTGTTAGCGCTCTTCGGTGTGGTTTCTGGGTCTATCCAACCAAGAAGAGCCATGAGCTGACATCCATTGCATACTCCCAAAGAGAATGTATCAGTTCTATTCTTGAAGTGGGCAAACTGGGAGCTTAGAGATTCAGAGAATAGAATGCCGGCCGCCCATCCCTTTGCTGAACCTAATGTATCTTTAGGAGTAAAATATTCTTTTAGTTATTTTTTTTTTTACATTTTACATGCATTAAAAGAAAATATTAAATTTAATTTACCAGCATAACTAAAACCACCAGGGAACACCAAGCCCTGGAAGGCATCCAAAGTGATATTCTTGTTTTGTAGATCACTCATTGTCACATCGAAAACATCGAAGTTCGCCATCATTAGAGACGCAATCATCTCCCTGTCGCCGTTTGTGCCTAGAACAAAAGATTTAAATTTTAGGGCCTCCAAATATATACTAAATATCATGAAATTGGATCTGGTACTGCCTTGTGTGAAAAGCACCAGACTAGTTCAATTTGAAATTTGGAACAGGCATAATGCGTAATAAGGTTTCACGTTTTTTCACGCAAAAAGCCTTTGGCGGTTTTACATTTAATTTTGACAGCCCCCGCAGTCGTAACAAAGCCAAACAAAGCACAGAGTCCTTTTACTGCTGTCACTCCATTTTAATAATATTTATTTTCCTACCTTCTTCACGAAGTACGGCTACTCTTATCGGTTTTGTCTTCACAACAGCCAATGAAGGGTCGAAGGTTACGTTGTATGTCACACCCTTGCGTTTTTCAAGTCCTATAAAAAAAAAAAACATTTCATTAGTTTTTTTTTCCGTTAGCTTGTACTTTCCCAATGCTGGGCAAAAGCCTCCCCCATATTCTTCCACATTTCCTTGCGCTGTGCTTTCTCCGTCCAATTGGTTAGAAACGAGTCCAAATCATCACGCCACCGTTTCTTAGGCCTGCCTTTTTCATTTTATAATCGGGGATCAAAACCTTCACATACAATATGATGAATCGACATCTATAACAAATCATGACATACAATAACAGCCTCGGGACGGATGTACGAACTATGAATAATAAGTTTATGAAATTATAAATATATGATATATAAATATAAATATATATGATAATATATATGATTTTTATATATGATATATATATGATATATATTGATATATATTGTTTATTTATTTTATTTTTATTTATTTTTATATATTGTATTTGTTTATTATTATTATTGTTTATTTTTCTGTTTCTGGATTGTGCTGAACTATTTGTATAAATATGTTTGTTATTGCATCTGTTTGTTTCCCAAACAAAATAAAATAAATAAAATAAATAAATACTTTTTATATCGACAAAGGCAGGAGGATGATGATATCGATGTGAAGATTCGCCAGATAATTAATTAATTAATTACAATTAATTTAGGCTTTGTATGTTGTTAAAATGCTTCAATAATATACTACCTCGCCATTCCTGACGAACGCAGTCTGTGTTTGCTTGTAAACATTCTAGTTGATAACTTGTTTCTTCCCACATTCTGAACACTTCAATCAACCTTGTGTCGAGAACTTTTTTACCATTGACTTTTATAATGACCTGAAAATACAATCAAAATAGTAAATACAATGGTCTGAATATAATCCATGATAATATAACTAAACAGATTTTGAAAGAAGTACAATGTACATACCTCAGAATTCATCCCATATTTCCCTGTGGTGCCAATTTGTTTGGCATTTACTCCATTGTTCTTGTATTCATTTAGAACATGAGATACATTACTGCGTGATACTTCGAGAATGATTCCAAGTTCCTCATTGAAAAGTGCTTGAATTTCCGATACTTTAGGTTCTACATTGATATTGATATTCATACCGCGAATACCACCAATACCCATCTCTAGGGCTGTGGTTACAAAACCTCCTTCGCTGACATCGTGTCCTGACAGTAGCTTACCCTCTGAAATAGATACACAAGAAGTGTGATAAAATTAACAGCGCATTCTAAGCATTACTTTGAAAATAATTTGAAGCTTAGGTTAAATACGCCGCAGTTAATATAATAAGGCACATACGAGTTTTAGAAAAAAATTGACTTTGTAGTGTCTTCTTTGTTACGCATGCCTCTCTTTCAAAAAATTTACGCGAGGGTTCTGTAGCTTTTACGAATGTATGTTACTAACGTTTTAATAATTTTTGAGTAGCCTTGAACAAAGATTTAAGAACAGCAGGGTCATCAAGATCTGGCGGGTTGTCTCCGAGTTGTTTGTAACATTGCGCCAGCGCCGATCCGCCAAGTCTGCAACAACATAATTTTTTATATAGGAATAATTTCAAAGCACTATTTGTTTGGAAGCAAATGAAATAACTACAAGTTTTAGGTTAAATTTGTTAGGTGGGGTATTAAGTATCAAGTTAGAATATAAAAATCATTGAATTACAAACCTGTACTTTCCAGGGCTGACTGGCACATGAATGAGAGCTGATCCTTCTTCTAACAGAGCTGGTTCTATTTTGACTGTTATGTTTGGGCATGGTGCGTAGGTTGACACTACCAAAGTTCCAGGTGATTTCACTGTAACAATAAATTAAAATAATGTGGAACTCAAATTGATCAATCAGAAAAATCGTGGACCAAGGCAAGAATATTTTAGAAAATAAGTAGATCTTCGTCAACATCATTCAGATGAAAAACTTACTCTGCCTGGAGCCTGGACATAGGCCTAAAAAATAATTCACAAGTGCTGACAAAATATGCAATCAACTCAATAGTAGAAACCAACAACTCGTCAATGCATAATCCCAGATATTTTAAATTCCATCTCCACATACACAACTATCTACTTTAGCATTATGTATTCTAAGTAGACTAAAAAAGATTTATTATCATGTATTCCCTCGTCTGTTAGGCAAGCTTATTAAGTTAGATAACAATAGAAAAAGTAACTATGTGTCTTAGTGACAGTTGAGCTCATATAGTGAAGAGGTCCTTAAAAATATACTTACACTGGAATTGAAACAGATTGAAACTTTCTTATGTATGACATTGAGTTTGTTTCAAAACTTGATAATTATCTCAGATTCTAAATCTAAATATACAGACCTTTCTCCCCGGCGACTTGCGCGCACATAGACAGTGAGTCCTTCCCGCCGTCTACGGCCACACCGAGGCTTCCCATCGCGTCGCACACGGCGCGACACGCCTGCAACAGCGCTCCGCCCTCCGCGCCAGTCTTGCCTGCCCACATCCAGTTGCCTGAGCACTTCACGTCTTCTAGTTCACTTATGCCCGCGAACACCTGGTTATGATGCATGTTTGGTAAAGACAATTGATGCAAATATGAGTTTATAAGGCTTATCAGCAACTTTTGAATATGCACTGCACTGGATAGAAATAAGAAATTTATCTACCATAAATTATTATCTACTAGTAATTGGCCGAGGTTTTACTCACATCCTAGGGGAACTCTTTCATGAACCCATATAAAAAGTATCCTAGCTATTAAATCCAGTGCCAAAATTCACACTGTTCAGCCTGTTATGCATGATTGAGTAACAAATATCTTCACGAAATTCCCCATTTCTTTTCAATTTGATGATAAGACGAGGTTTATAAGGTCACTAGCGGCCCGCCCCAACTTCGCACGGGAGCAATATTTTTTTCGAATTTCCGAAATTGTCTTTCATACAAACCTTCTCCTGGCAATACCGAACACAACAAAAAAAAAAGAATTTTCCAATTTGGTGCAGTCGTCGTTCGGAAGTTTTGGCGTACATACATTTCGGCGATTCATTTTTATTTACACCGGATGATTTTTTATTTCGTGATTTCAGAGTTGGTCTCATAATTAAAGTTGTTCATATTTATGGGTAGAACACCCTGTAAACATTTCGAGACGGTAAAAAAAACCATCCAGTATAGATTTCATGGTCATTCACGCTCTGAAATAAGCTTAAAAATCTACGGGAGTAGAAAAATATCATCATTCTCTTGCACTTATCCCGATTTAAAGCTTACCAAATTAGTAAGGGCTTCACCAAGCGACATGCGGGCACCGGCCGCAGGGTCCAATAGACCCTTGATGTTCTGAGTACCGATGGACGTGGCAGACCCGACGAGGTCGTAATACGACAGCGCGATGATCGCACAGTCCGCGAGGGGCGTGTGTAGAGGACCCACGCACTGTTGTTGTGCTATCAGCCCTGTGACGCAACGATCCACCTGGGTAAAACATATAGCTGTAATAGGCTCAAGGTTTTATACAGTATTTGCTTGTGTTTTGTTCAGTGCTTGCGCAAGTACTGAGTAAAGTGACGACGGCTGATAGAAACGTGGGAAATCTCTGTATGAGTAACAAGTGAATATTCTGTAGAAAAATCAAGTCAATAAAAAAAATTGTTTATAGTTTCCCTCACGATAACAAAAAAAACGGTCAAGTGCGAGTCGGACTCGCGCACCGAGGGTTCCGTACAAAGTAGATATGTAAATAGTTTATCAGCGAAAAAGTTTTTTTTTGTAATACTTAAAATTTACGGTTTTCGGATTCTTTCCTTCACTTTTGCTACATGACATTTTTTCTTGCCAAACATGATTCTAGATCAACCGGAAGTACCCTACTTACAGGTTTTGATACCAGAACTTAAACGCCCGTATATTTTGATTGCGTTGATTTAGAAGTTTGATTTTTTCACTGCTTCAAGGGATTGTAGCCCTGAGTATTTCATATGAATTTCAACTTGACAACTCCACGCGTTCCTGACAAAAAGGGTCTTGACAGACGGACAACGAGGTGATCTTACGGAACCCTAAAAATGTATGCGGTTGGGAGACCCGACCCCGGTCAGGAATGAAGTTCCTTACACGATACTCGCACGCACACACACACTCGAGACAGAGAAAGTCGCATAGAGGGGGCATAATGCTTTTTCCTTACTTACGTGACGACTTCTACCAGTCAACTCCTACCGTATGCCACGTTAAGGAACTTCGTTCCAGAAATGGTTTATCAAAGATGTTTAAGTTAGGCGTACACATAATTATAAAATGCGGTAGGTGAAGCCACACTAGCGTTTTACCAGTAGATGTGTGGCGGTACCGCCGTAGATGTATTTAAAACATTCCGGAACGACTTTGTTCCGTGGGGGAATCGAAACCGCGACAAGTAACGCAACCACCGCTCAACCACTGTACCAACGGTCGATAGTCCATTTCAGTTAATAAATTGGCATGGAATCTAATGCTGTACTGTACCTATAGAAGGGTCTTCTGTTTCTCAAAAAAATAAATCTTAATGTGGATGAACCTACCTTATTCGTCAAATATCTCTTGCTAGCAACATTAACGAGCCTCAAAACTCTGTTAAGGGCATCATGGACTGTTATATTTTGTGGCAGGGAAAGCGGCAGCTTTGTTCTCTTCTCAGTCACCAAATCGAATGTTTTCCGTGGCATATTACCTATTTAAAAAAAACATTACTTAGTAAAATATAAAGATACAACAAGTCGGCTTTTTTAATATTTATATATTTTTTTTTTCATTTATCACGAAAAAAAAAATCTGCTGTTTCATACATTTTGGTCAAGTAAGTAGGTACCTATTGAACTTTGGTATTAAACAGCTGATTTTTTTTTCGTGATTTCATAGT
Organism: Gortyna flavago; assembly: GCA_963669345.1. NCBI lineage: Eukaryota > Metazoa > Arthropoda > Insecta > Lepidoptera > Noctuidae > Gortyna > Gortyna flavago. The sequence goes on from OY770131.1 coordinate 9,163,980, forward strand.
TGGTCCCATGGTGAAAGTTGTTCATATTCATGGGTAGAACACCTTGTAAAAATTAGCAACCGGTAAAAAAAAAATCATCCGGTATAATTATAAAATTCAAAGTCCTGACTGACTGATATATCAATGCACAGCCTAAACCGCTGGTCCTAGAGACATGCAATTAGGAGGGTGTTCTTTGTGAAGAACAGGTTTCCACTAAAAAAAGGGTTTTTCGAAATTCCACCCCTAAGAGGGTGAATGGGGGGAGGGTGAAACACGCGGACGAAGTCGCGGACAAAAGCTAGTATATCATATTTTGCCAGGCTATATCACATTTTGCCAGTTATGCTATAAGTCTCATGTGTTGTTGCGAGTCTGAGCCCAAATCCAGTGACACTGCCCGACACGGAATCGAACCCAAAACCCCAAGCTCAGCAGTTCGCTTGCCACAACTAGACAAACGAGGCCATGCTAATTATAGAAACAAGGTCATTATTTTCGAGGTCCATACTATTATTGCGTATCAACAGATGATTAATATTATTTCTCTCATTTGACGTACATGCTTAATTTAAACGCTCTTATCTATAAATCGGTATTGATACAAGTAAACGGTGTGTAAAATTGCTAATATAGCGAGATTTAATGTGTACATATATGACGCAAAAGTGTAAGAGACCTCGTACATGATAATTATGTGGAATATTGTCATCAACAAATTAATACAACTGATGAAATACCTATTTCGATATATAGATAGAATACTCTTTATTGGAACATAGATCAAATGGTATGTATGAGTACAGGATAAAGATAACGTAATGAAATTACGTCTTCTAACATAAAATACAGGGTATAAATAACGTGCCGCTACAACGGCGACATTAATTTAACACACGGGTAGGGCTAGTGGCCAGTAATCATAAAAGCTATAACACAACATATCATAATCAGCCTATAATGTTCCCACTGCTGGGACACAGGCCTCCTCTCTGTCAGAGAGATAAAAATTATAATAACTTAAAATGATTCGTAATTTGAAAACTACCGCCTGCGCCGCTCGCCGACAGCGCTTGCTCTTCGCCATCTATTTGCACGTTATTCGTTTTAATTTCATTGTTTGTACGTGTGGCAGAGCAGAGATATTGGACGAAAGTTTTTTGGATCGTCCGTTGTTTTACCTGGCTTTGGAATTGCTATGACCTTTGATTTTCTCCAGAGACGGGGTATTGAAGCTGATTTCAGACAGTTGTTGTATAGATGCAGCAGCCACGACACAGCAACTGGGCCAAGCCGTTTGATTTGCTCAACTGAGATGTCGTCCACTCCTGAGGCTTTACCACACTTAAGACCCCTAATCGCTGCGACGATATCAGAAAGGTTGAACGGTTTGCTAATATCGTCGCAAGCGCCATCGGGTTCTTGTGGCTTAGGGACTTTGCTAGAACGACGTGTTGGTTTGCCGTTAACAAGCAGTTGGTGGGCTATCTGGTTAGCGGTGACTTGGCTTGGCGGAGTTGGTTGAGGGGACTCGCTGGTCAGCTTTCTTATAGTGCTCCATGCCTTTTTACTGTTATGGGTCATGTCGATGTTAGTAACAGTGTTGATCCACCTCTCCAGTCTGATTTCACCTAATTTTGATAGCAGCATTTCTCCGGCCTGCGTGGTTTCCTCCGAAAAGGGGTCGGTGCTATACAGTGTTTTGTATCGGTTCAGTAAATCACTGGTTTCTGTCGTCAGCCCTGGGATATAGGAAGTCCTGCAGCCCCTTGGGATGTGTCTTCGTGAAGTAGTTGATACAATCTCAACAAATTGGTCGTAGTTTTGCGGAGTTGGCAAGACATTCAAGAGGGCGTCATCAATCGACCGCGTGAACGACTCCCAGTGGGCCTTAGCGTAGTTAAATCGGCGCTTAAAGGGGACGTTTATAGGTCGGACCACCGGTTCGATGCAGCACATAATAGGTCTGTGCTGGGTGCGAGGGATAGGCGAACATACGCTTTTGATGCACTGTGAGCTGATAGACGAACTGACAAAGGTTAGGTCGGGGTTGTATCCGCGTTTCCAGCGCCCACTATTAAATGACGCCGGTTGTTTGGCATCATGTATTAGCATCAAATCATTCGTCTCCGCCCATATCTCGACTGCTTCTCCGCTAATGTCCGTGTCGTTGTAGCCCCAGTTGGAGCTACGGCTGTTGAAGTCACCGATTATAACTTTAATTGGTTGGCTGTTGAAATTCTCTGGCGGAACGAAATTAAATGTGGTGCCAGGTGGTTTGTAAACGGAAGTGATGGAAAACTGCAAGAATATCAAGCAGAAGGTGCACACTCGCAACAGTCTGCTTCGTCGACTGGTCTCATCGAAGTGGGGTCTTCACCTGACGTTATGCGGACTACTGGACTGGCGCTATCTTTTTCTGCGAGAGAATTCGCATGCCCCGTGTGGAGTCGTTCTGCCCATGCTAAGCTGGTGGATACAGCTTTGAATGAAACGTGCCGAATCATCACCGGTTGCCTTAAACCGACACCGGTACAAATGCTGTATCCACTAGCAGGAATAGCGCCACCAGTGGTTCGCAGAGCAGTGGCAAGCTCCAGCGAAAAATCCAAAATGGTCTCCGACACACGACACCCTTTGCACGACAACATCCTTGTGCCACAAAGGCTGAAAAGCCGAAACAGTTTTTTAAAGTGTGTCGTCCCACTCACTGACGAACCGTCACAACAAAGACTGAAGCTGTGGCGAGACAGTGCTTCTTTACCCAACCCGTTCGTTCCACCCGCTGAAGACCTCCCACCTGGACATGAGTTACCTTGGGCGACCTGGAAGTCTTTAAACAGACTTCGGACACAGGTTGGCCGAAGCAAGGAAAACCTGTTCAGGTGGAGATTCATAGACGACTCTGCCTTGGAGTGTAAATGTGGTGCTGTTCCACAAACGATGGGACACATAACATCGTGTCCTTCGTGTCCTGTCAGCTGCACGTTACAGGAACTGATGGACGCTGGTGACGGCGCCAAACAAGTAGCCGAATTCTGGGCCGAGTTCATTTAGATTGCTATCGACACGCTAAGAAGAAGAAGATTTCATTGTTGTGATGCTATTATCCGTGTCCCCGGCAAATAACCGTTCAGTACAGTCCTTTATGTACAGAGGCCAGCACATCAACCTACCCCAATCTGTCAAATTTTCCCAATTGAATATGAACCTTATTCGTTTGTGGTAAAGTTGAAAATCTATCAAAGAAATTTGACAGATTGGGGTAACTTGATGTGCTGGCCTCTGTACAAGACGGTTGTCCCAAGACGCTATTTTAGAAAATTGTAAATAAATAAAAATGTTTAATGTACTTAATTAAAATATGTTTATCAAACGAAAACGCGAAATCGTATACGTGTGTTAATTTAATTTCGCCATAAAAGCAGGACGCTGTATGTAATGCATATATGTATAATATGTTTGCACAACAATAAAATGGTGTACATACCTAGTACAGCTTCTAAATGGAGATCAAATGGCAATTTAGACTTGTTGTCAGGTTTGAGTCTCTCAGTTCTGTTCAAATACTTGTCGTTGTATGAGTCTTCCACAAGACTCATAAAACCATCTCCTGTGACTTCACCTACAAATGACACAGGGCATCTTTCACGACGACAGAGATCTGTAAAGAAAAAGAAGACAGTTCTATGCTGCTTGTGTGTAGTCACTAATTAGAGACCAATAGTGACCGAGAAATAGTGTTGTATCAAATGCAAAACATACAGAGGTGAATACTAATATACCTAAATACTAATATAATAAGCCCAGGTTTTTCATGCGGAGATTATTTTTCGCGCACTAGATATTTAACGTACTGCTTAGCGCCGAGAGTTGAAAATCCAACAGTGTGTTTTTTCGATGCGCTGGGATGCGCGCTTTTGGATTTTCATTGCTCGGTTCAACACTGGGAGTTGAAAATCGAGTACGCGCTAAAATCCCGCCGCGATATTTTAACGTCCGCGCGAACGTGGACTAAAGCTGAAGAAGACTTTGTTTGTTTGAACGCGCTAATCTGTGGAACTACCAATTGGATTTGAAAAAATCTTCCTGCATTTGTTAGCCCAATTCTTGAGGAAGGTTATAGGCTATTTTAACACCACGTTACGACCCTAAGGAGCCGGGCAAAGCGAAGAAAAGTCAGAAGGAGCGCTAAGCGAAAATGAAGTAAAAGCGCGGGTGGTCGATGCGATGCGACGGGGTGAGTCGAGGGCGGAAATTTCACGCGGACGAGATCGCAGACAGAAGCTAGTATGGTATATAATTGAAGTTTCCCCACTACTGACTGTCCCCAGCACTAGAAAATAAAACCGGCCAAGTGCGAGTTGGACTCGCGCACGAGGGGTTCCGTACCATTGTCTATAAAAACGGCAAAAAAATCATGTCTGTTGTATGGGAGCCCCCCTTAAATATTTGTTTTATTTTAATTTAATTATTTATTATTTTTAAAGTGAATATATAAGTACTTAACTAAATATTCTGTGAATATTTCAAGCGTCTACTTGTTGCCGTTATCAATATTGAGCAAAGACCAGCAAAAAATAACGTTTGTTGTATGGGAGCCCCCTTTAATATTTATTTTATTCTGTTTTATTAGTATTTGTTGTTATAGCGGACGGACGGACAGCGGAGTTTTAGTAATAGGGTCACGTTGAACCCTAATAATACTTTAGAAGGCTTCCCACTTCTCTATAACTATAAGGTTTTCTCATATAGATAATAGATACGAGAATAACACCTAAATTATTTCGACATACCTTCAAGAACTTGTCTATTTTCTTTGGAACAAAGTAAAGCATCATTTTCTTGGTACTCAGCACCCCATAGTTCTAGGGTGGTGATGGTTGGGTCTCCTAACTGGAACTCTTTGGTATAAACAACTGCCCCTTCTGGTTCCACCAACTCTTTGAGCACATTGCCATTGCCGCCGGCGCCTTGGTCATGGATAGCTGTAAAGAACACAAGAAGATTAAGAATTGTGTCTTATTTGTTAGTAGTTAAGGTTCAATTGTCATTTAGCTTACATTCAACTGGGTTGTTTTCCGCTTCTAGACATCCTCGAACAACTCTATTGAGACGATTTCCCATTTCCGGATCACCTGTAAGAAATCTTTGGTGAAGACACAGAATTTGCTACACCACTTAATTAATTGGACCGACTATACTGTCTTTAGCAAACTTTTTGTTGTATCAGATGCATCTTGTCACACAACAGTGCATTTTGTTGTTTTTTTTAATTTGTACTGATATGTTTCTTGTATACCTACATGCTGTGCCACATAAACGTTTTTCTTTCTTTCTTTCGACAGTACAAAATATCCGCAAAACCTTAGGGAAGTTAAAGGCTTGATGACTTGAGAATATTTTGTAAGATTAGCTCTGTTATCTTACCTCTTTGCACTGCTCCAAAATCCAAAGCGTGATCTCTTGAGTCGCCTCCCTGTACGGCCACAGATGAAGCGGCGCCGCCACCCACTCCAATACGGTAGACCGGACCACCAACCTTGACCAGCATCATACCTGAAAGGAAATAAATTATTATAGTAAACAGAAAAATATTACCTATTTGACGTCTTACTACAAGAAACAAAGATATTTGTAAAAATTTGCTAAGAGATACCTACTGACTGCAAATTGGGACAAAACAATGTTGATAGACAAAAATAATTATTGATCTTCAAAATGAAATTAAGAAAGGTCTATGAAACAGGGTTAAAAAATGAGAAGGTGCCTCAAACCTTTTTCTGGGTTATTTTTTTTTATCATGTTGTGTGGCATGTATCCTATACCACCACTAAACATGATTGGTTTCACGAATTCCTCTCTGACATTATCACCATTCTTCAAACCATATGATTGAACAAATCCTGCAATGCAAAATTATGAACATACATATAAAATTATATTATGGTGCATTGAAATATTATTTCAAAAATAGAAGATAATAAAACAATTTTACCTGAAATCAATGGCTCTCCAAACTTGTTCCCATAGTCCGATGCACCATTACTGGCATCAATAATGATTTGCAGGGGGCTTGCAAAGTTGTTAGGGTACTCCCAACCTTTCTCTTCCCAAGGCATTTCATAGCCTACGAAATAAGAACTCAAAAGTATTAAGTTAAATTATGTGATGCGACTTAAGGATAAAAAGTATGCAGTTTTTTATGAAGCTGTGTTTGTCTATTTATTTATGTATTGAATATGTACTAACCGGGTACATGCAGATTGCCAACACTGTAACCTGCAGTGCCAGCAACAGTGTGCCCACCACGTCCCACTCCCTGTACATCTCTTATACGTCCACCAGTGCCTGTAGTGGCTCCACTAAACGGCGCCACTGCGGTCGGCATATTGTGAGTCTCAGCCGTAAATATGATGTCAGACTCTGTCACCTCCTTAACAACCTGAGATGCATTGCGGACATTTGTTGGCCGCAGTTTTGTATGTTTGAAACCTTTGATTGCACTATAAATTAAATAAAAAAATTGTTCTAATTTTAAGATACTCTCCTTAATTTTCTTATATAAATCCTATTGACTAATTCAACAAACCTGCTGTTGTCACCGAATTTAATGACATTATTGTCATTTGATGTTTCCTGAGTTGAAGCTACCATATCAATTAGAGACTCATCTATCTCTTGGCCGTCTAATAATAATTTTCCCTGTGGAAAAAAACAATCATAATAAGTAATATTTGCTATAGGTTTTTATAAGTTTAATGATAAGAGATTTCAATACAATGTACCTTGAAGAACCAATGACGCGAATGTTCACTATTGCTCTGAGCAAGGTCAAATAACTCAACACTTGTTGGGTCACGCTTCAATTTGTTAACAAACATATCCATATAAAAGTCCATGTCCCAGGAGTCAAAGGCAAGCCCTAGAAGTCATAATAATTAATAAGTTAGTTCATAATTAATTTAATTACTAAAACTTTTACTTTCTAAAATCGTAACTTGTTAATCGTACTTGTTTGTTGTACAAATGGACCACTGACCCAATTTTTGGTTAACTTTCTCCATAGCTGGTCTACCTTCTTTCTGGAGAGGTACCACAAACCAAGGTTCTAGATCCTTTGGCAATCCTTCATTGAAACTAGTCCTAGGAAGATTGTCCTTTGTGTAAATACATTGTGTCATCCTGTCATGCAATGGTGTAGCCAAGGCCTCATATAACTGTTCAGGGACATTTTTTGCCTTTGTGAATGTGATAAGGTATCTTGTTGAAACTTCCAGCCGAATGACATCACGCAAGCCAACACTCTCGCAGATTTGAACAGAATTACTTGAGTCCGCTGTTGAGAAATTAAACCTGCAACATTTCATTTCATTTAAATATAGGTTCAACTATTTTATGTAGTATTAACCTTATTTATATTTAAGAACATAATTGAGTAAATATGGAAAACATACCTTGGCCCAATCTCAATCACAATATGATTTCCTTGCACATTCTTGTACACAGTTTCATTTCTCAATGCTTGAGGCTGTAGAGGAGAACTGAGCAACCACTTCAGAACTTTAATCTGATTAATGTTGAGATAGTCACAACCTTCACGTAGCTCCACATGGTAACAGAGTTCAGTTGACAACTGTGCTACGTCAGCATCAACTAGTTGCAACTTCTCAAGGATTTCCTTCGTTTTATGTGCGCTAAATGCTTCAGAACAGAAGAATCGTAATATACACATGTTGAACTCAATGTACAAACAGAACAATATCCGAATTCAGAATGATTGGAGAATGAAGTACAGAGACGTTGCTAGTAAATAATAATATCTTACATCAATGTCAAAGTTCAATTGTTATCAATTATTCAATGTTATCTGTAACAAATAAAAGACAAACAACTTTAGCTTATGCAATTCTACTAATGAGCATTCAAATAAAACTAACGCAGTAGTTTGGGGGTCAATAACAGTGATTATGTCAAATAATTAACCTTTTTTTGCAAACAGTACTTAGGTAGTAGATGTGGATTTTATTACATTGGAATCATAATTCAAATATCAATATACTGATCCTGGAAATGACTAGGATTTAGGTCACCAACTTGTTAGAAAAAGTGTGCGTAGAAGTTAAATCCGCATGATCTTTTTTGATTACTAGGTTGTTGCCTACAATCAATTATTATTAGGTTGTGCCTATTGCTTATTTACGGTGTCGCGTGTAAAACGTTTCTCATAGTATTTAGTTTAAGTAGCATTTCTGTTAGAAATTGGAAATTAAATGACAGGGTAGACAAGACCTTAGTATGTACGTTTACGAAAGTTTTTCTTTTCGGCAAAAAATATAAGTTACACGTGCTCTCAAGAGCCACGCACTACCTTACTGCTACTGATCCACATACTGATCAATAAATTGATCATGATCAAAACCATGGTATAATAACATACCTACTGTTTTTTTAGACCATGATCAAAACCAAACCAAGCTTGAGCTTGGTTTGGTTGATATTTATGTATCAAATTAGTCAAGCATAAATTGAGTAAGTAAAAGTTATTAAACTTATTTAATAAATAAAATGTAATTACTCTTTTCTTCTCAACTTTTTTTTTTTAACTTACAATAATAATTGCAGAAAATTCTTGCTCGTCTACTTTCCGTGCCCAGAAAGTTAATTTTGACACAAGTTAGTTACTGTTATGAGTTATTTAGTAACTTATTGACTAATTAATTTATTGAATAAAATCGCAAAAACCAAGTTAGAAGTCAGAAGGCTGGAGTTTTAACTGTTTCCAGCAATTTTATTATAAGTAAATAGAGGATTTTAAGCAAAACAATTTTATTTATCGCTAAGTGCTAACCACAGAGTACATTTTTAAAGGATAGCTACTAAGAAAACAAAATCAAACGAAATACGCCGATCAAACGAAATACCCCCGCCAACCAAGCCAACAACAAAACCAAAGAGTACTTTGTATTTATCAAAACAAAAGTAAAGTATGTTACAAAGAGTACGTATGTTACCAAACCCATGTTTTTAATTTTGAAAATGTGGCCAGGCAAAGGTATACAGCAGCCATACAGCCAGCACATACCCCACCATTCGATTTAAAAAACGAGGTCCATCATTTCAAGCGTTGCTCTTGCCGCCAAAGAGTAAAGTAACTGTAGAGGGAGCCTTCTCGTCATTGATATATAAAAATCCTATGTATCAATGCTTCTCGTATTCATGATTCAAAAATATCGACATTCTGACTATTTTTGACATGCGATGTTAAAATCGAGCAGACAGGTGCCCTGAAACCCTGAAACACTGGGACAATCAGACGAGGTCAGTGGCGTATCTGAGTGTTTGGCTAGACTGGGGCGCGGGCGCGGTGAGCGGCGCGGGCTGCTCGGCGCGGGCAGCGCGCGGGCAACTCACGTCATAGCCCGTTCATACAAGTGAAGTGGCGCCGCGCACCTACTGGTGCGCGGCGCGGGCGACGGCGGTCCGCGCGGGGACCGGGGTTCTCAAGACTAGTTTGACCTTTTTTCTAGTAAAAATAAGACAAGTCTTTTTCATCCTTAGATTTTGACAAACAGGACACGACAACACGCGGACAAGCAGCCCGCGCGCGTTCCCGCACCCACGCCCGCCCCGTGCCCCCGCACCCCGGTCTAGACAGTTATTAAATGGTTTCAGTATATTAGTGTATCTGTGCTAAAGGGGCCCCGTATGAAAAGTTGGGTCCCTTTCGACATGCATGCGGCGACGCTTGCTCCAAAGGAGGGAATTATTAATGTTCTATTCTATTTTTAACTATGGCAAGTAAAGCCGATGTCGACTATTATTAACCGACTTCAAAAAAAGGAGGAGGTTCTCAATTCGTCGGTTTTTTTTTTTAAGTATGTTCCCCGATTTCTCGAAGACGCTGGACCGATTTGGAAAAATTTTCTTTTGTTTGAATGGGTATACTTCCCGAGTGGTCCCATGATCATCAGGTCAGGATCTGATGATAGGATCCCAGGGAAATCGAGGGAAACCCTAAAATTTTATTGGCAAACCTATAGCGATTTGGATATTTTTTAGAGTAACTTGAGCATTTGCTCTCGGAAATCAACATTTGGTAAAGTGGAGCTGATGATGAAGACCACAGACGGCTATCGGAACTACTCAATGATAAATATTTTACGGATTGCGATTCGATTACTTTAATATGGTTGCTAAGCAATTTATGCTCGTCACAATGCTTATGGTGAATGGTTGTTGAGGAGTTCTCCTGGTTCTTACCAGGAGAACTCCTCAACAATTAACGTCCCAGCATTGGGAAAAGCAATATTTTGTAAAAGGTGATGAGCAGTTGACGTTAGGCAATTGTAACTTAGATAAATCACAAACTCTCTCACTAAAAAGTGAAAAAAAACAACCCCGTCGGTTGTTTTTTTTTTTTTTAAGTTTTTTTTCTTCTCGAAAGTGAATTAAAAAAGGCAAATGACTCAATAAACATATGAAAAAAGGTATTGATTGTTTAAACAAAATGGCATAATGACTTGAAAGGTCACCATGAACTCACTAAGAGGATGCAAGAGCGAGCGAAGCGAGCTACAAAATTCAAGCATCCTGTCTCGGATACGTATTTTCATTCAAAAGCGAGCGAAGCAAGCTAGAAAATTGGAGCCCCACTGACCGGTTCTGACCCGGATAAGTTCGATTTTCTGTATGATTTTACTAAATTAATGGAAGAACTTGAGAATTAAACCGCACCTGTAGCTTAGCTGCAGCCTTAGGCTTATAAAAAAATTAAGTACCTACGTTATGAATTTTATGTGTTGGATAATATTTTGTGAATTTATCCTGAGCCTCTGTAGCAAAGAGTATATTAAATTATTAATAACCCTGTAGCTTTGGGAGACCCTTAGCATTGATTCGGATAATACGGCGGTAGCTACGCCCCTGTTCGTTTGCCTAATTTCGTTTAAGTAGATACAATAGACTTTAGTGTTTATCTCATATGCATAATTAATAATTACATAATTACAGCCGCATAATCGCCCAGAGGACACGATGGAGCATACGGTGGAGGTCTGCCCCGCTTGGGCGGAGCAACGCCGTGTCCTCGTAGAGGCGATCGGCAGCGGCAGCGGCCTCTCGCGTCCAGCCCTGGTTCAAACCATGGTCCGGAGCGACAGGAGTGGGAGGCAGTCACCTCCTTCTGCGAAGCAGTCATGCTAGCGAAGGAGGTGGCGGGATGGGCGAGGGAGAGACCCTCGAGAGCCTCACGTCCCAGCCGCCGCGGGAGACGCTCCGGGCGTCGAGAGCCGCGTGAGTAATATGGGTAGCTCGTCGTCCGATCAGGACTAGGCCCGTGCCGGACGGCGCGTATGTTTTCCACGCGCGCCTCAAAGAGATGTCGGCATCAAAGGAGGGGCCCGTCAGGGCTGAAGCCTGCCGGGGCAGCGGGATTATCCAAAAGGGAAGGGTTACCCCGGAACATAAAGGGCTAAGGAAGGAACACGGATGGGTTTTAGTCAGTAAGAGTCTGACACTCCCTTCCGCTCCACCCAGAGCGGAAGAGGTCATTTAGATGATTTTCCAACATATAAAAAAAGGCATAATTCTGTAATAAGTAAATGGTTTATTTACTTAGTCAGCCTTTAATGTTCCCACTACTGGCATAAAGACTTCCTCTCGGTAAGAGGGTGTGGGCCGTAAACCACCACGCGGGCTTAGTGGGGGTTGGTTAAAAAATAATATTAAAAGTAAAAACGATTTCACGCCACTTTTCAATTGTTTTTCTTACCGCAATAAACGAAATTGGATACATTTTGAAGTTTTATTACGAAAAAGGGAAAAATGCGAAACAAGCTGCGAAAAAATGTGATGTTTGGGGACTTAACGCAGTGTCAGTAAGAGTAAGGCGCTAAGAAGAAGAAGAAGAAGAGTAAGAGTAGCACAAAGTTGGTTCAAGCGTTTTTAGTCCGGGAATTTTGATGTCAAAGATGCAGCTCCCTCCCTGTTACGGAAAAAGTCGATGGCATTTTTGAAAAACATAACTCTCCTTCTGGCGCAGTCGGGTAGAAAGTGAAACAAAATTGATAGAACAGTTACGATATAGTTATATATTTGTTGTTGATGTGCCTTAATAATAAATAAATAAATATAGCTAAAGAGAAGGGTTGACCACAAAACAGTTTTGACCCATTTGAAAAGGTCTGTTTGTACAAAAAAGTTCGATAATTGGGTGCCACACGAGCTCATTGAAAGAAACCTATAATAATGAATCGTGTACCTACTCATTTGCAATTCATCAATGAAACGTAATGAAACCGAACCATTTTTGAAAATATTGATCACTGCAGAAAAATGGATCACCCTACGACAAGAACGTGCGAAAAAGATCATGGTCAAAGGGCAGTCAAGCTACTCAAACTATAGCGAAACCCGGATTAACTCGCAATAAGGTGATGCTGAGTGTATGGTGGGATTGGAAGGGCATCGTTCAATAAGAGCTTTTACCGCCGGGCAAAATAATCGATTAGGATCTCTACTGCGAACAGCAGATGAGACTCAAGCAAGAAATTGAGAAAAAACCGGCCAGGTGCTAGTCGGACTCGCCCACCGAGGGTTCCGTACAAACATGAGTACGGTTTTTGCAATTTTTCCTTTATCTGTGCTATAAGACGTTGTTTCGTACCAAATTTCAAGATTTTGAGTACACGGGAAGTACCCTGTAGGTTTTGATTCCCTTGCGAGTGTCGAAAATTTGCGGCATAAACGGCTGTATCTTTTGACAGCTCCAAGGGACAGTAGACCTGAGTATTTGATATAAATTCCATCTTGATACCTCCACGCGTTCCTGAGAAAAAGGGTCTTGACAGACAGACAGACAGACGGACGGACAAGAAAGTGATCCTATAAGGGTTCCGTTTTTTCCTTTCGTGATACGGAACCCTAAAAATGGCCGGAATTGATCAACAGAATAGGTGTGGTCTTTCATCATGATAACACAATACCACACACATCTTTAGCCACTCAGCAAAAATTTAGAGACCTTGGTTGGGAAGTGTTAATGCATCACCATAATACTCCTGACCTGGATCCCTCAGATTTCCACCTGTTTCGGTCACTTCAGAATTCATTAGGTAGTGTTAGGTAAACATCAAGACAGGACTGTCAAAACTACTTGTCGCAGTTTTTTGATCAGAAGTCCAAAACTACAGCAATGGGATTATATGAGAGGAAAGCGCTAAGGTAGCCCGCGAAATTAAAACTTTGCTAACATTTTTTGCAATTTGATGGTCAGTATTAAGTTGAACAGAGGCCAGCACATCAAACATCAAGTTAGCCCAATCTGTCAAATTTCTTTGATAGATTTTCAACTTTATTACAAATGAATAAGGCTCATATTCAATTGGGAAAATTTTACAGATTGGGGTAGCTTGATGTGCTGGCCTCTGTACGTTGATTAGAATATGATTCTCGGCCGCGGCCGTAACAAATAATGTAAAATGTAGGTATTTACATAATTATAATCATTAGAATTATACTAACTTAACAACTTGTTAAATTAGTATAATCCTAAAATGTAAAGATTTCATGAGATAGTCAATCAGTAGGATTACTTGGTCAGTTGTGTTGATGACTTTAATAATTATAATTCTGTAAATACTAAATTGTTACGGTCGCGAATCATATTATTTTAATCTGCGCGTCACCTGTCGCGCAAATCCTGCGCGTACACATTTTTCTTGCACCCTACTGACGAAGATGAGATAAACAGCCTTATATCCCAACTCAACAATGATAGTGCTCCTGGGCCCGATAATCTAAATGTTAGATTAATTAAAAAAATTAAATCTACTGTCATCGCACCTTTAACCCATATATTCAACCTGAGCTTGGATACTGGTATTTTTCCGGATCAATGGAAAGTAGCAGCTGTCAGCCCTATTCACAAAAATGGAGCAACAGATATTCCCGATAATTATAGACCAATCGCCCTGCTGTGCATATTATCAAAGCTACTCGAAAAGATTGTAAACAAAAGACTAACAAATTTCCTTGAAAAACATAATTTAATTTCCGATAAGCAGTTCGGCTTTAGGAGGGGTAGATCAACTGAAGACGCAGCTAGTCTTTTAACTAACTCTGTATCATCAACTGTAGATAAAGGAGAACATTCCATGGGGATTTTCTTAGATCTGGCAAAAGCCTTCGACACGATTTCGATCGAACTTCTTCTCAAGAAACTAGAAGCCGCAGGCATACGTGGCACTCCCCTGGATTGGTTCAGAAGCTACCTATCTAATAGGAGGCAATTTGTCAAACTCGGTGAACTGTCTAGCAGCCTCCTATCCATCGATTTTGGAATCCCACAGGGCAGCACACTCGGCCCAACTCTTTTCTTACTCTACATAAACGACATCCTTAACCTTTCTCTCACTAATGCTGAATTAATAGCCTACGCAGACGACACTGCGATCTTATTTCATGGTAAGTCTTGGGATCAAGTGTACAGCCATGCCGAGGAGGGACTACGGATAGTGGCTAAGACTCTAGATAAAAACCTGCTGACCTTAAACGTTAAAAAAACTAAGATAATAACATTCCATAAATCCAAAGCATCTGGACCCCCCCAACACCTAAGCCTCAAATTTCATACTTGCAACAATAGCCTCCACCCTCAATCCACAAACTGTTCATGTACCGTAATCGACCGCATTCAATCCATGAGATATTTAGGAATTACTTTAGACGAAACCTTATCTTTTAAACAACATATACACTCACTCTCCGGTCGAGTAAGAAAACTTATTTATGTAATGAAAAAACTACGTGACTGCACACCCATCCCCATACTCCGCACTGTTTACCTTGGACTTTGCCAGTCTGTCCTTCAATACGGAATCTCCGTCTGGGGTGGTGCTGGCAAAACTGCATTTATTGAAGTCGAAAGAGCACAAAGAGCCGTCATTAAAGTAATGCTCAAGAAGCCTTTCTTGTACCCAACCAACAAACTCTACAATGACTTCCCGGTCCTCCGTGTTCGACAGCTGTTCATCCTCAACGCAATACTTCACATTCATGGAAAACTAAAATTCAGGACAGATTACCAAGAAATAATGTCAAAGCGCACAATCAGAATTCCTTTTCCCCAAGTAAACTCCCTTATGGCTAGACGTTCCCCGAACTACTTATTTCCACGCATTTACAACAATGCCATAAGATTCTGCAACATAAAAGACCTCAAAATATCCCTGTGCAAAAACCTAATAAAGAAATGGCTTTTCACTCTCTCCTACGATGAAACAGAAAATATTATTTATACTTAGATGAACAACATTAAACAAACTAAATGTACTCCTACGTTCTCGCTGACGTCCACAAAACACACACACACACACACACACACACACACACACACACACACACACACACACAAACACACACACACAGCCTAACACATTCACACTCTCTAACACATACGCTCACACTCTACACTGTATTGTATAAATGATTTACATAATTGATTAGATTTTTGTTGATTTATATCCTGTTGGTTTCGGTATTATTACTTATTATTTGTTATTTAATTGATCTCATACTGTTGATTTTATTTTGATTAGTTTGATCTCACGCTGATGGCAATGTATGTATATTCTAAGTTTACTGATTTTAGATAAGTTTAATTTTAATTTTTGTTTTCCTGTCATGCAATAATCACTATGTACCACTTTGACAATATCGGAACTCTGACTCCCAAGATACAGGCAAATGTCTAGTTTGGGGGTCACTGACTATTCTATTCTTGTAAATTGTGATTGTTATTAATAAATAATTTGAAATTTGAAATTAATTTGAAATTTGAATCAAAGTAGGTACAATTTAATACTGACCAGCAAATTGCAAAAAACGTAAAAAAACTTGAATTTCGCGAGAACCTGGCGCTTTCGCATTAAGTCATTACCTACAAAATGTGATAACAAGTTATTGAACAAAATGGCACATATTCTATATTTTATTCAAATGTAAAAAAAAACCGGCTAAGTGCGAGTCGGACTCGCGCACGAAGGGTTCCGTAACATTGTCTATAAAAACGGCAAAAAAATCATTTCTGTTGTATGGGAGCCCCCCTCAAATAATTGTAATATTTTAATTATTGATTTTTAAAGTGAATATATAACTAAATATTCTGTGAATATTTCAAGCGTCTATCTGTTGCCGTTATCAATAGCGAGCAAAAACGAGCAAAAAAATCATGTTTGTTGTATGGGAGCCCCCTTAAATATTTATTTTATTCTATTTTTTTTGTATTTGTTGTTATAGCTGCAACAGAAATACATCATTTGTGAAAATTTCAACTGTCTAACTATCATGGTTCATGAGATACAACTTGGTGACGGACAGACGGACAGCGGAGTCTTAGTAATAGGGTCCCGTTTTACCTTTAGGGTAAGGAACCCTAAAAACTATGAAAAAAAATGTCTTGCATTTATATAAAAAATAAAAAAAATCTTTTTCCCCGACCTATTATAAATATGTCTAATGCTAGGTACACACGCAGCAACTTGAGTCAAACAGCAACGAATAGTGGACATCACTACATACATAGTTCTCTATTTCTCTATTCCTTTCCTTCATAGGATTGTTTTCTCTTCTCTATGACCTATGAAAAAGTACTCTGTGTCTATGACTCTATTGCTTGATTTCAATATGGCGGTTAGTCACATTTTCGCGTTTTGCAGATGTTTGTAATTTAGAGTGGATTGTACTGAGATTTATGTATATTGCGTTCAATTATTTTCAGAAAACAGCAATTGGTTATTACGGGCAATTGTAGTTTCGTGTTTTAAGAGAATTCGAGTGAGGACGACTTCGGCGTCCTCACGCCTTTGGGATCTTCACCCTAGCCTCCATCGTGTGAAATATTGATTTTATTCTTTCATCCTAAAAATGATGATGTATACGGTAAGACGAACGAAATTTATTACATTTGTATGTCCGATGTGTTTCTATAGTGCATAATTATAAGCTTAAGTTGACTGCGATCTTCATATTTTGTGCATACATTTTGGCAATAGAAATCAACTACAAAGCAGTTTGCAGTTCAACCTAAATGCGAACGCCGCTTCGCTTGTTTGTAATAAAATCGTACCTTCTCGTAACTTACACTTACCTTTTACGGTCGAGAGCTTTAGTTCCAGAAATTGTACACAAATTTAAAGAAAATAAAAGTAGAATACTTGATTGGTTTCCTAATTTCTTGCTTTAAAAATGTGCCACTGTTATATTCTTCCGTGATAGATCATTCCAACGGAATCGAATGTATAATATCGTTAAAATCCAGTAGAATCAGTGTAACTGTTGTAATTTCTCAAATACACTTAAAACTATAACCTCAATGTTTCTCTAGGGCACAAGTACGGAGCAGGACACCCGCTTCAGCGACAAGGAGAAGAAGCTGATGAAGCAGATGAAGTTTGGTGACTGTTTAACTCAGCAGGTACATTAGAAACTCAAATAAACCTGAAATTCTTAAAAAAATAACACATGAACAACAGAACTGAACAAAAGAAATCTTAGTATTGATGATTAAAAACACTTATAGCAGAAAACAAAACCGACTGCCAAAAAAACTACAAAGTTAAAAATAACTTTAATTTCGGAAGTTGGTGTCTTTGGAGCTGTATTTTAGTTTTTGCCACTGACTTTCGAAATTAAAATTATTTGTAGTTTTTTTTGGGAGTTGGTTTTTTTTTTGGTAAAAAGTTTTTATTTCTCGCTTTTTAGTGGGTCTGCTTATAATTTATCTAAGTTACAATGGCATAGTGACAACTTACTCTTCGTCTTTTACAAAATATTGCTTTTCCCTATGCAGGGATGTTAATTGTTGAGGAGTTCTCCTGGTATTTCACCATCAGCTCCATTTCACCATTTGCATTTTGACGAACATAAATTGCTTAGCAACCATATTAAAGTAATCAAATCGCAACCTGTGAAATATTTATCATTGAGTAGTTCCGATGGCTTTCTGCGGTCTTCATCATCAGCTCCACTTTACCAAATGATGATTTCTTAGAGCAAATAAGTTACTTTAAAAAGTACCCAAATCTCTATAGATTTGCTTCTAAAATTGTGGGTTTCCCTCAATTTCCATGGGCTCCTCATCAGATTCCAACTTAATGACAATGGGACCACTTCGAGAGTATATACCCTTTCAAACGAAAAAATCATTTATTTTCAAAATCAGTTCACAAATGACAGAGTAATTAGTGTACATACAAAAAATAAATAAATAATATGCAACAAATTGTTAACCTACTCTTTTTTTTTGAAGTTTGTTATAAACAAAACCTTAAAATCGTAATGGTAAATATGATATGTAACTTGTAATTCAATCAGTTTTAACAAGTTTTAAGCAAGTCAACAATATACTTTAATACTAGCACTTCACCTGCGACTGCGTCTGCGCGGATTTCGTAGTTCTCATGCAAACTTGAATACACCTTTTAAAGAAAATTAATTATTTATCTAAATAAGTATTTGTCCCAAGTTTCAAGATACTTACCTACTGTTTCCCCCTTTTCAGACTGGGCCGACCTTTGGACTGACCTTTGAAAAATCTTTTGGTACTTTAACACTAACTAAAGCCAGTCCCCTTTAAGGGGTCATTTTGGAAATCTAATAATGTTAATTTTTGTTATTCTAATAATGTTTTAAGTATTAACTTAAAACTTTGCAGAAATACATACAAAGAATAAGATTTTACAACTTATTTTAATTCTCTCTTTTCACCTTCTCAAGGGTTCTAAACATACCTTCATTTTAAACCAGAATTACTGTCCAAAATTCAAGAGTCTATCTTCAGCGTTTTTGGTTGTGCCAGTCTTAGGAAAATACCCTCTTCTTTTATAAATTATGTAGAATATTATACTTTTTTATGGCATCTTCTCATATAATTAATAAGCTATTGTATATAGGTGGACATGTCCAAGGTGAAGCTGGATGTGCTGAAGCCTTGGATCACCCAGAAGATCACAGAAATTCTCAAGATGGAAGATGATGTAGTCATTGACTATGTCAACAACCAGCTTGAGGAGAAGGTGAGTGACTATCCTTTATTTCCTATGTTGTGTATTTCCTATCATAACAAAATGTAATCATTGCAGTTTCTTTACAGTCAGACTTTAGATTATATTACTTAATTACAAAAAATGATTAAATAATAGGTACCTATGCAGGAAGTTTATATAATCTATCACTGTTTAAAAGAAACTGCAATTGAAGTATGATGTCAAATGTATATTGATTGCGTATGGATATTTTTATGGTCCACACCGGTTAGTGCGCCGTCGAAGCCGCCTCAGCCCGCTGCCGCCAGCTCCCGCCGCCGCCCGCCGGCTCCGCTCTTTCGGAGGCCCTTAGCATTCTCAATCGGTATTTACGGGGAAATTAAATACTATAACCATGCTAACTGTAAAGCATCAAACGCAGTGGAAGTTCCCTTGTTTTCGACATTTAAATGGTCAATGTATTGATAACAGATTTGTTAAAGTCGTTAAGAGATTGATTGATTTGACTCGAGGTATGGAAGTCCCATGTTTAGGCCTTGCGTTCAGCATAATGTGGTTGTGTTCGCAAAACCCTTACAGGTGCAAGTGGTTGAAGAGAGAAGAAAGAAGACCACGCTGCGTCGTCGTCCGGCGGCGCCGCGTAAGCTGAGCTTCGTAGCAGCCAGCGCGCGACGCCGCGTCTTCTCGCAGGCGGCGCGTCGTCGTCGCTGATCCGGCTGCAGCACTAATGAAAATTAATATTACACAACATGTACATACCACTTGCTTCCTTACCCGAGTCATTTCTATGCTGACCATCGATTTAATTAAGTAATTACCTAAACGCGGCGCTCTTAACGGCTTTTCAATTATTTTTATTTTCCTTAAAATTTGTTTTTATTTTTTTGTACAACTGAAAAAATATTAGTGGAACAAATAGAGTTAAAATATGGGCAAAAGGTAGGGTGTAAAATAACGAATTTGATGAAGATTAATAATGCAAGCTCTTTTCTTTCCCGATCCTGTTTCCTCGACTCCTAGTTCCCTTGTCCCAAGAAAATGCAGATCAACTTAACTGGGTTCTTGAACGGGAAGAATGCGCGTCTCTTCATGGGCGAACTTTGGGAGCTGTTGCTGAGTGCTCAAGCTAGCGAGAATGGTATACCAGAGTCATTCACACAGCAGAAGAAAGAAGAAATTAAGAAAAGAATGGTAAATAATTGACTTCCATCTTGTTAAAATATTCAAGCAGTAAGCAGTCCATTTATAGTCATATTCATTAGTCTCTAAAACAGTAGCTTCTGTTTTATGTACTATCCATTAGTCGACGTCTTTATGTATGTGTAAACAAATTAATGTGTCAAATTAAAACTAGGAGGAACAGCAGAAGGACAAGGATAAAGAAAAGGATCGTCGCAGATCGCGGACTCGGTCGCGGTCCCGGCGTCGTTCCCGGGAGCGGCGGCGCTCGCGATCAAGGACACGAGACCGTTCTGCTGATAGGAAGTGAGTCATATTTTTATGGTTAACATTTTATTTGTAAGAGCCCTTTTCATGTTAAATATTTCGATTTCATACTTCCATGATACCAAAGCGAGTTAAGTTTTCTAATTCATAGAGCATGTGTTATTCACATTGCTAAGTATATGCTGGTGTCGTTATTCTTTAAGAAGTGTTTTCATAACAAGTCCGTGTTTAAGGTTTCTTATATCTCTATTGTTTTAATGTGTTACTAAGGCACCGAAACGGAGGCAGCCCGCGACGCTCGAGGAGGCGCAGTCGCGAAAGGAGCAGCCAGTCGAAGTCTTCACATGTAGAAGAGATTAAAGCAGCTGAACCTAAAGGTATCCTAACTAATATTATAAATGCGAAAGTAAGTTTAGTTTGTTTGTTACCTTTTCACTCCAAAACCACTGAATCGTTCATCCTGAAATTTTGCATAAACATTGTCAGGTGTACAGAAACATATACATAGGGTACCTTTCATCCCGAAAAAAAGTGCTGTTCCTGAGGAAAACAACAATAACGTTATTATGATAATAGATAGCCATCTACGCGTGGCGCCCCACGTGTCTTTTATTTTGATCGCAGACGAAGTCGCGGGCAACAGCTAGTGTGGTTATATTTCTTATTTAATTATGTTCAATCATAACCCCAGTACAGATAGCGCCATCCACGAAGACGCGCTCCAGTCTTCTTCCTAATCGCTTACAACACGCTACACGCTTCGCTTTGCTTGTTGCATGTGTGCAACATTCCACTAGTGTTTTAGTTTTGTCAATACACTGTAATTACTTATTAGTGCGTAATTAGTGTGTATCAAAAAACTAAAACACTAGTGGAATTAACTAGCGATAACTAATAGCGTTTAGTAAGAAGAGTGGGGCGCGTCTTCGTGTATGGCACTATCGCATACGTTATTGGTATTATGATGTGTTTACAGACACTCATAAATCGCAATCTCTGAATGATACAAGTACTAAAACATCTGACATATTATACATATAAAATTTAATTAGTAGCAGAGTTTATTTTGAGGGTCTATGTTTCAAATAGTTGTAAATAAATGTGTTTTGGTAGAAAATGGAAAATCACCAGAGAAGGAGAAGAAAGAAGAGCCGGAGGTAAAGGAGGAGGTGAACCAAAATACATCAAATGACACCAACAGGGATGAGAGTAAAGAAATTGTGCCCAAGGAAGATAAAACTGAAGATGAAGGCCGCAAGTCTCGATCAGCTTCACCTGCAAAGTGAGTTTATAAAGAATACATTTTTTGGAAAATTAAATAACCACATGTTAACATCAAGTTTTAAAAAATCTAGAACTATTAAACAATGGTAATCTTTACCAAATCGCTTTATACAGGTCCACTGGAGATAAAGGCGCCGAAGAAAAACCAGCTGAAAAAGCAAGGCGCTCGTCCAGTGAAAGACGATCCACGTCTGCATCATCACGTAAGTATAATTAAAATCTCCTGTAACCCCTACTACCAGAGATTAAACTAGCCATAGTTTAGTAAGTTGATATTCTCATCTTCACCCCTCCCTCTTCTAGTTTAAGGACGGCCTCTAATGGGAAAAGTATTCATTTACAATAATTCTTACTCAATAAAGATGAGTTAATGATTATCATTGTTATAGGTGGTAGTGCAAAGAAAAGGTCATCACATAAGAAACGCCAGTATCGCTCAAACCGCGATTCGTCGACTAGCGTCAGCCCCCGACGCAGTTCCCGCAGAGAAAGGTAAATAAGCGAAACTACTTTATTTGCATTATGTTTTTCGGGGGTACCCGATTGATTTATAAAACCAGAGCCATTACTCATGCTCTTACGCGGCTAGGTCGCGACCACGCGAGAGTTCGGCTCGTCCGGCGAGTCCGAAACCGTGAGTATTGCCGCAAAAGGACAATATGCTTAAAAATTGCACTTTTACAATTTTATCCACTAATACGTTCTTATGAATGATACAGGAGTAAATCTCGTCGTCGCAGCAGCCGACGCCGCTCGTTGGAGCGCCGCGACAGAGAGCGAGAACGGGAACGCGAGAGGGAGCGAGAAAGGGAACGTAGGCGACGTGAAAGGGAGAGGAGAGAAAGGTGAACTTCCTGACATTTTTTTGTACTCATAAAAAAGGAATATACTTATTTGTTACATGTTCTCAATATCTAGTTATGTATAACAATATGAATACCTAAAAACACTACTTGTTTGTTTATTGTACCTGTTTGATTGCATAAATAAATAGTTGTTATGTCACATAGTAAGTAAATAAAACTGAACACTAATAAACTCTTAATAAATTATATCTGTCCTTGTCATTTCAATATAAATCGACGCCTTTTTAATTTTGATTATGGTGATGAAATTGATAAATTACTAATACCATTGCATTAACCATGGCGCATACAAATATCGATCCTGCTGCTCACAGATATAATATCAATTTTTTTTAAACTTTCTCCTTCATTAAGACGTAGTAGCAACCACACAGATTTTACAGAATAATCAGAATAGTTTTTAATGTTGCCTTTTTTTATTAGGTCCAGAGAACGTCGCCGCTCACTGGAGCGACGCAGGCGGTCGCGGTCACGTTCACGAAGACGCGTTACTAGAGACAGGTAACATATCACTTTATTTTGTATTCAACTCAGCTGAGGTAGCTTGTATGCTGATTAGCTTAGTATTCACTTGAAGGGGTTGAATGTATATATTGTTCGATCATTTGTGTGATGAGGTCTCGTGATCGTCGACGTTCCCGGTCTCGCAGGCGGAGCGCATCTCGTTCTCGACGCCGCTCAGGCCGCGGCTCGCGCGAGCGACGCTCGAGGGATCGACGATCCAGGGATAGGCGCTCGAGAGATAGGTCTAGGTAATCACAAATTGGCATTTCTTTTTCATAGTCCCTGTCAGTTTCGTGTAAACTGCGTTCACAATTTAGTTTCCAATTTATGTGGTTTCAAAAAAAATTGCTCTAATTACACATGATATTCTCAATAGAAGTCATTCTGAAATTAAATTAATGAAGACTTTCGTAAAATGTATGTTTGTTAACTGTAAGTAACGTCCAGTGGAAAGGATTTAAATGTAATTTAAACATCTGAATATAACTCTTACCACAGGGAGAGAAGATCCAAGGACCGCACTAAGGAAAGAAGATCAAGAGACAGGAAGTCACGTGACAGAAGGTCCAGCGACCTGATCAAAGAACGATTGGAAAAATCTGTCTCTATTCCCCGCAAAGGTTAGTTATTATGATTACACCTCATTTATGAATCCAGTAACATCCATGGATTGTTGACTTTCTCGAAAAGTTAGTCTGGAATGTGTGGATCGCTACCCAAAAAACATTCTCAGATATAGAGTTGCGGACATAATCTGTTATACCAATCCCATTCATGAATCCTGTAAAATTTTTTTTAAATTTTTTTTTTAAGTATAATAATGACGCATTATTCTATTCTTTTCGTAGAAAACTTGGAGAAGCTGCGGAAGAAGTCGTCCGAGCGAAAGTCATTGCCGCGTGAACAGTCTAAAGAACGAGCTGTTTCTAGTTCAAGTAGGGAATCATCTGTGGCGAATGAAAAGCCTGCTCCGCAAAACGATGATCAGTCTAAGCCAGCGCAATCATCAGATGACGAAGAAAGAGAAGATATCATCACGATTCCGACGTTGCGTGAATTTTCAAAGAGTTTGTCTCGTACTCCTTCACCTTTCTTACGAAAACACGAAATTGAACACAAGAAGTCTGATAGATCTGGAGATGAAGTGTCAGTGAAAGAACAACACGAAGAGGAAACAGCTAAGCCGAGAGAAGCAAAGAAGGGCAAACGCAAAACGCAACAATCGGAATCAGAGAGTGAGAGTAGTGAAGAAGTCAAAGCGAAGGCCAAGCCTAAAGTAAAGCGCAAAGATAAAGCTACTTCTAAAAAAACCAAGAAACCCAAGAAAGAAAGCTCGTCAAGTGAAAGTGATTCAGAAGATAGTTCGTCAAGTGATTCAGAAGATGATAGGAAGAAAAAAAGCAAAAAGAGTGCTAAAAAGAAATTGGCAAAGAAATCGCGTAAAAAGCGAGCGCGTTCATCTAGTTCAGAATCAAGCTCAGAAGAAGAAGTTAAACACAAGAGCTCGAAATCTAAGCAAAAGAACATTCCAGAAGAATCTGATGTAGACAAAAAGTCGAAAAAGCGTAACAAAGATACTAACGTTGAACACTCGAGGTCGGAAAAGGGTGAAGGAAAGCAAAGTAAGTCTAAGAAAATAGAGAACACTGATGATTCACGTGATGACAGTTCTGACAGTGATGAAAAGTCTAGCAAGAAGAAAGTTGCTAAACGAGACACAAGTTCTGAAAAAGAAACTAAACGGTCGAAGAAGGTTGATCCTTCAAAAGACCGTGCCACTTCACCAGATGGTGGTGGTAAAAGTAGAAAAACAGAAGAGAAAGTTGTAAAAGCAAAGCATTCAGAGGAAGTTAAATCCAAATCACGAGACGATACTGAAAAAAAAGGTAAGAAACGTGAGAAAGAAGAATCTTCTTCAGACAGTGATCAGGTATCGAAGAAGAAGGCGAGGAAGAAGGTCTCTGACTCTGATTCAGAATCTGACAGTGATGAACCTAAGAAGTCTAAAAAGGCTAAGAAACATAAGAAGCATTCTAAGAAGCACAAAAAACACAAAAAGCATAAGAAAGCTTCAAAGAAGAAGGATGACTCTTCTGATAGCGAAGAGGCCGAGGAGGAGGAGGAGGAGGGAAAGGTGAATAACGAAGATTTGGAAAAAAAACTTCGTGAAAGAGCATTGAAATCGATGAAAAAGCAAACAAGTGTTTCAGGGTCTGACTAGCCCATAATTTTTTTGTCTATCGCGCTTACTAAACTGACTTTGAATTTAGGTTCAATGGTTTAGAATAGTTATTGTCTTTATTTTACGATATGTTACGTCTTTAACATGAAATAACATGTATGATTTTAAAATAACGTGTATGTCACATTGTTAGTAATAAAGTTTTAAAATTGTGCACTTCTTGTTTTATTTTAAAATTCATCCAACAGTAGTCTCAAACAATTAAAATGTTAATCATTCAAAAGCTAACGTACAAAATTACTAAAATTAAAATGGTTGTCAAGGTATAAGAAAACGATTGTTATACATATTTTAAAGTACATAATTTATTATGGATGTGGGCTATATAGGTATATAGGTGTAACGAGACTGCGATGATATACTTACAATATAAACTTTGGATGTACTTTGGTTACTTACACTGAAAATAAATAGTTGAATCTTACTAAAACTTATCTCACTTCTTCGAGTAACCCCTGTAGCCGGTAACTAAGCTTGGAGTAATACCGCTATTGTAAATATTGCCGTATCCGGGTCTCCTATAATATCCGTATCCTAAGTGGTTTGCTCCCTGGTACGACGGATTGTTGTAGCCATAGTAGGAGTTGAGGCCACCACTGCCGGAGTAACCACCGTAGCCTCCATAGCCTCCGCTGTAACCGCCCTTGCTATAGCCGCTGTTACCAGGGTTCGCGGCGTAACTGCCGTAACCCGAGTTGCCGGCGTAACCTCCGTAACCAGAGTAGCCTGCACCGTATCTCGGATCGCTGTCATAACCATTGTAGCCGTAAGGGCTATCGTAACCCCCGAATCCTCCATAGTTGTACCTGCTGTCTACAGAACCGTAACCTGTTACTCCTTGAGCACTTGGGTATCGACCCCAGTCCGAATAGCGATCCAAAGCGTCTGGAAAAAAAATATCGAATCAATATTTCGGCGGTACCTGGATAAGGACATTGCATTCTTATTAAACATCACTCAACGGACTTCTCAAGAAGCCTTAAATTTTGTTCAAGTATAATTCCCACTTACATCCACTGCTCGCAGCAGTTTTCAAGTCGTCTTTGTCATCGTTCAGACCCTGAGAGTCTGCAACAGATTTAAGTGATCCGGAAGCTTCGCTAGCCGGCGCTGCACACGTGTTTTCAAATAACACTACAGCAACCAGAAGGAGAAAGCTCCGCGAAGTCATCTAGCGGACAAAAATATTCATATTATTAGCAATTTATTTTTATGAAGGCTGAAAGTCTGCCTAAGTCTTTAATCACTTACTATCACATTCATAAGCTACCTGATGCAAGGTATCATACCTAGAGCTGTCGATTGACTAAGTAAACAAAAACTAAACACGCTCATCCATCAGAAAGCATAACCTTTCGAGTTCTCGTGTATGAAATAAAATCTACCTTCCTAGTTCCATAAGCAATTCCTAATCTATACTTATAATAAATCTGTAGAGAGGTCAATTCTGTACATGACATATATTTTCAAAATAACTATCAGGGGGTAATAAGTGATCGATACTGATGCCAAAAATGCAATCAGTAAAATTTTTGTCTGTCTGTCTGTCTGTCTGTCTGTCTGTCTGTCTGTCTGTCTGTATGTTCCTTATAGAAACAAAAACTACTCGACGGATTTTAACGAAACTTGGTACAATTATTCTTCATACTCCTGGGGAGGTTATAGTGTACTTTTCATCACGCTACAATGAATAGGAGCAGAGCAGTGAAAGGAAATGTTGGGAAAACGGGAGAATTTGCTCCATTTTTTAAGCTTCCGTCGCGTGTGCAGCCTTAATGGTTAAAGCTACATAGAAATCATTTATGACGGAAATGTTCTACATAAAATTATCTAAAAAATATCCCACAACAGCATATGTCTATCTTTTATGGTTGACTCACAATAACACGTGTAACTCCCGATAGCTTAGCAGTTCGGAGATTTCTGATTATATTTGTTTACTCTTACGTTTATAATACTCTCACTCATCCCTAATTAAAAGAAGTTAATGTTATTACCTATTCAATAAAAAAAGAATTATAGTAATCGGTATAGAAACACCAAACTTAAACATGAAATACGCTAATAAGCCATCGCGCCGTCGCGCGTTAATACTGAATCATGCCATAAGGATTATTTTAGTGTAACGGTTGCCGCGCTCGACGCAGGTCGTGGCGGTAGGGTATAAAAAGGCGGGAGGTCCGATGTCCGGTTAAGCAGAAAGGCAACCTTAGCGAGTTGCAACTGCGAGTTGTCATGTCAAAAAAAAAAAAAAGCGCGGGCTTCATTCAATATTTGGCTGTTGATGCGTTCAGAGCGTTCGACCTTATTGACAGACAATAATTGATATTAACAAACCGTGCTTATCAGCGCGACTTTTAGTCTTTAAATAGTTTATTTGAATTTCTTTTGTTGTTTATATACTTATAATAAATCTGTAGAAGTGAAAATTCTGTACATTGAAAATATCAAAAAAATAAATGGCAGGGGTGTTACTAGACCGACACCAAACCCAAAAATGTGATTAAAAATTTTTTAATTTTGGTCTGTCTGTCTAGGTCTGTCTGTTTGTTCAGGCATCACGCAAAAAGTACGAAGTACGAAGTCCGATTACGATGAAACTTGGTATAATTATAATTCTAAACCGTGCTTTTCTGTTTTTAATCCTTTTAGTTTTTACTAAGTACACTTTAAGGTAGAGTTATTTAGGTTTATTTTTATAAGTCGTAGGTATAGATTTTAATTTTAAAGTATGGGTGGTATATTTGATAGTGTACGTAGTGACCGTAGGTTATTTTAAAAAACTGTTAGGTAGGATTAGTCATTCGTATAGATATTAGTTTTTAGGGATTTTGCTTATTTATTGAGTTTAGATTAGTTATCATCAGAAATAGATTTATTTAGGTACTAGCTTCTGCCCGCGACTTCGTCCGCGTGAAATTTCACCCTCCACCCATTCACCCTCTTAGGAGTGGAATTTCGAAAAACCCTTTCTTAGTGGATACCTTTATACACTTCACACAGAACACACTCCAAATTTAATGTCTCTATGACCAGCGTTTTAGGCTGTGCATTGATATAATCAGTCAGACAGGATCACAGGACTTTGAATTTTATATTAGATTATAAAAGTAAACCTAAGTACCTACCTAATAAAAAAAAACTCAATAACAGAAAATAAAATACCTAAATAAACCTATTTCTGATGATAACTAATCTAAACTCAATAAATAAGCAAAATCCCTAAAAACTAATATCTACTAATCCTACCTAACAGTTTTATAAAATAACCTACGGTCACTACGTACACTATCCCCATACTTTAAAATTAAAATCTATACCTACGACTTATAAAAATAAACCTAAATAATAATTTAGGTTTATTTTTTTTAAACTAAAAGGAATAAAAAGGTCGCACTGAAAAGCACGTTTTGGAATTGCAAGTAGCAGTTAAAACATACAATTTATAGAATGCTAATATAAACGAACGCTCACCTATTATTATTATCATCTTCGTCGTGTACTACGACAAACTTATTATTTGCGGTTGGTACAGTAATCGGGTCTAGGGATCGAACCACAAAATTAAGTTTGTTTTTATTGTATATTATTTTCCGGGATAAAAAGTACCCAGTGTGGTGCCCAGGATATTAAAGAATAATTATACCAAGTGTCATCGTAATCGAACCGGTAGTTTTTGCCTGATGCCTGAACAAACAGACAGGCAAACATTTTTTTAATCACATTTTTGGATTCTGTGTCGGTCTAATAACACCCACTGACATTTATTTTTTTGATATTTTCAATGTACAGAATTTTCACTTTACAGATTTATTATAAGTATAGATTTGTAATTTGAACGAATATTTAAAAACTACCAAAACAACTAATACCTATTTTATAAAATAACAACAAAAGAAATTCAAATAAACTATTTAAAGACTAAAAGTCGCGCTGATAAGCACGGTTTGTTAATATCAATTATTGTCCAGCCAAATATTGAATGAAGCTCGCGCTCGGACCTCCCGCCTTTTTATAACCTACCGCCACGACCCGCGTCGAGCGCGGCAACCGTTACACAAAAATAATCCTTATGGCATGATTCAGTATTCACGCGCGACGGCGCGATGGCTTATTAGCGTATTTCATGTATAAGTTTGGTGTTTCTATACCGATTACTATGATTCTTTTTTTATTGAATAGGTAATAATATTAACTTCTTTTAATTAGGGATGAGTGAGAGTATTATAAACGTAAGAGTAAACAAATATAATCAGAAAGCTCCGAACTGCTAAGCTATCGGGAGTTACACGTGTTATTGTGAATCAACCATAAAAGATAGATATATGCTGTTGTGGGATATTTTTTAGATAATTTTATGTAGAACATTTCCGTCATAAATGATTTCTATGTAGCTTTAACCATTAAGGCTGCACACGCGACGGAAGCTTAAAAAATGGAGCAACTTCTCCCGTTTTCCCAACATTTCCTTTCACTGCTCTGCTCCCATTCATTGTAGCGTGATGAAACGTATACTATAACCTCCCCAGGAGTATGAAGAATAATTGTACCAAGTTTCGTTAAAATCCGTCGAGTAGTTTTTGTTTCTATAAGGAACATAGAGACAGACAGACAGACAAAAATTTTACTGATTGCATTTTTGGCATCAGTATCGATCACTAATTACCCCCTGATAGTTATTTTGAAAATATATATCATGTACAGAATTGACCTCTCTACAGATTTATTATAAGTATAGATATAGATTTTATTTTCTGTTATTGAGTTTTTTTTTTATTAGGTAGGTACTTAGGTTTACTTTTATAATCTAATAAAAAATTCAAAGTCCTGTGATCCTGTCTGACTGATTATATCTATGGACAGCCTAAACCGCTGGTCATAGAGACATTAAATTTGGAGAGTGTGTTCTTTGTGAAGTGTATATAAATATCCACTAAGAAAGGGTTTTTACAAATTCCACTCCTAAGAGGGTGAATGGGGTAGGGTGAAATTTCACGCGGACGAAGTCGCGGGCAGAAGCTAGTTGAATATAAAACAACAACAATTTTATTAAGTACGTGCTGAGCATGGCTAATGAATGAGCCACCGTATAAATGTGTGCAGGTAGGTAGGTACACCTATCAATGAATGACCGTTTGGTGATTTGTCATTTTAATGACCCACGCTTGGTTAATAGCGGCCATGCACCGCTGCCTCTTGAAATAAAATGCATGTGCTCCAAAGACATTCAATTATTATATTAAATCTCTTTGATGTGCGCTGTAGTTTGTTATTTCTATAAACCGCCAACGCTTCTTGTGTAAAGAATGAAAGAACACGAACACTGAGGGAGTAACGCGCTTGCTCAACATACGGTGTTGTATACGGTTGTCAACTTGTTAGTATAATTCGAACCACTGACCTGTATTATACATGTTTAATAGAGGTCAGTGATTCAAACCCACAAACAACCCCGTGCTCGAGAAGCAAACACTTCCGGTCCACCACGACATTTATATTGACGAAGTTAAATATACGTAATATTTAAAATAACCATTTAACGACCCTATTATTAAATTACCTAATACCTACGAAACGTCACAATATCTTATATTAGGTACTTATAATAAGTAGATATTGCCATTGCTCTCGTTAGAGAGTATTAGATATGTTCTGTGAGGTAGGTAGGTATTGTGCCGTGCTGCGTACTTATTGCTCATAATATAATAGTACCGTTTTTCCAAGTTCCGCTGTGTTTTAATTAGCACTATGCTAATTTGTTAGTATGCCAACACCTTTGACCCTCGAAACAATAATGATCACGTTGTTAAGACTATGTTATTCTCACGCAACGCTTATGGGTAAATTCAACAGTAGTTAGATAACCTACTCAATTATTCATTGTCGAGGTTCAAGTTCGAATAGACTTGGCTGTGTTATGTGAGTAGGTATGTATGTTTGTAATGTTCATAATCTCATCTCAACCATCTCATTTAATATTCTCGGGTGCTGGGTAGTAGTTATACTTACCATCCTGCCTAGATAGGTAGGTACTATTGAACTATAAGATACTAGTTGACCAGGCGAACTTCGTGCCGCCTCCGAATCAATAAGAACGTGTAAGAACGAATGTATGAGAAAATGAATCATCTTAATTTTTTCTTGCATTTTTCCCATGTTTTAATAGGTAGGTAGTAAATTTTGCTATTTGGGGCGGATACAAATCAACAAATCAAAGATCATAAAAATAGGTCCAGCCGTTCTTGTGTTATAAATGGTGTAACTAACCCCACTTTGTTTTATTTAGGTAGTATATAGAAGACTAGCTTCCGCCCGCGGCTTCTCCCGCGAGGTATGTCGATAAAATTTTCCTATGTCTTTCCCCGGGATGCAATCTATCTCTCTGCCAAATTTTATCGAAATGGTGCAGTGGTTTAGGCTTGAAAAGGTAACATACAGACAGACAGAGTTAATTTCGAATTTATAATATTAGTATGGATAGAAGAAGATTCGGGTACATTCAAAAATCCTACGACATCAAGGCGTTGTCAATATCAAATGGTTACCTTAGGACTGCCTAAGGTAACCATTTGATATTGACAATGCCTTGATTGCCACCATTGGGACCATTGGGATCGCCACCATTGGGACTGCCCAATGGTGGGCAGCGGGATTGTCCGAAAGGGTTACCGCTACCCCGGAACGTAAAGGGCTAAGGAAGGAACACGGATGGGTTTTAGTCAGTAAGAGTCTGACACGCCCTTAGAGCGGGAGGGGTCATTTGATGATTTCCCATCCATAAAGAAAGGCAGTCCCAATGGTAACAGGTAACAAATTAACAATGTGATATTGATAAATTTGACATTACCTATTCATTATCTTTGTAAACAAAGAAGGAGAGGCTCAAGTGAAGTCAAGTGAATTCGCTACCTACTCAGATTTTACACAAACGTTCATTAATAGGAACAGCAGGCCTACCATGATCTATTTAAAAACGATTCAAAAGCAAGACATTTCAGTTTAGGTTCTTAAACTGCATCGCTCACAGTCGTACCATGACGTCCAATACGCTCAGCGGCATTTGGATCGTTGAACGTGAATGAGCGTTAAAAGCTCGCGGTAGGTATCCAGATGGCACGGCCTAAATTGAATCGTTAAACTGACGTCATGGTACGAATTAGAAGAACAGTTCAGTTTAGGTCCTAAAGTGGATCGCGTTAAGAGCTCGTGGTAGGTATGCAGTATTCATTTGAATTTAGAGCAGTGTAAAAGTGTTCTTATACGAAACGATAACTTTACATCGATCTCGGGCTTTTACGGTTTTACTAAAAGTCAAACATGGGTCCCAGGTTATTTGGTACAGTCCAGAACTATATTATAGACCTTGGGTACTAGGTACTTTAATTAATTAATTTCATTTTATACATATATTATCTGAACCTACCTACAATAAACGTATTTAAAAAAAACTATGAAGTGTTAAATATTGAACGGAGGTACGGACCACTTCGTGTGCGAGTCCGACTCGCACTTGACCGGTTTTTTTTTACTAGGTAGGTATAGGAAAGGAATTTTGATTTCAGAAACTAAAACGTTATTTTAAAGACAACCTAAGTCCGAGCAAGAACAAAGAGTGACACAACCCCTTAAAAACCTAACAAAAGCATTTAAATGATATATCAGGTGCCTGCCGTGTCTGGTAGGTATCTACGACGTCGTCATGCAAATTGCTTGAATGAGCTTGCAAAATACACTTTACAACAACAACTTAAATAATTATATCATCACGGCTGTAATCCCCGAAGGGTTAGCTAACACCCACATTTCGTCATAATGTTCAAATCAAATCAAATCAAAATCGTATACTTAAGTAATTGCATAAAATGTGGTAGGTAGGAAATCACACATACAGAAAACTCACTCAGGATATCAAAGTTCTCATACGCCCTCCGTGAAATAAAAAAGACCACCAATTTACAGACAGCTCTCACCACCTACTATGCTTACGCCTATGCATGGCTTAGCTATGGTGTAACTCTTTGGGGAAACAGCACAGATGCACAAACACTGTTCACCCTGCAAAAGAAATTGGTCAGAATCCTGGTGAACATTGAGCAAACCGATAGTTGTAAGCCTCACTTCCAAAAACATAACATTTTAACCCTTCCCTGTAAATACATTCTAGAAACATGCAAATTTGTGCGTAAACATCAAGAATTTTACTCTAAACGTGAAGACATTCAGTCACGCTATTTATTCAGACACCGATTTAGGCTAAACATACCAAGTTCTCGACTAAAAATGCACTCTAAAAGTCCCTACGTAATGTCCATTAAAGTATAGAACAAACTACCCGCATCAATAAAAAAAGAAGAAAAAATTCACATATTTTTAAAAAAACTTAGACAATTCTTAATTAATAAAAGCTACTATTCACTTAATGAGTATCTAAATGATAGATTTATTAAGTCATAATTTTAGTACCTAGACAAAAATTAAAAAATAATTCATCTCTCTTATAAATACCTATTTACTTATATTTTATATCTACTGTTAATTTTTCTTAGAAAGTACCTACCTACTATTTTATAATTATAAATTAAAAGTGCTTCCTCTCTCCTAACTCACTTATTTTGCTGTGCCTGACAGGGTCCATGAGGAGGCGTTTACGAATCTAACAAAAATAAGCAGTTTTTCGGTACATTTTGCGGGAAAATGATACGAAACCAAATCTAACTAATAATTACCACAGATAGATTGCTCCTTCATCTTCAAATATGGCAAAATTTTTATTCGAAAAGTTTGGTTTATAATATTGTAAAAAATTATTTCCGTCGCCTCTTCACACAAAATTGACGATATCGTAATGACTTTAGGTACATTTTTCTTCTATTTATTAACATAAATTTATGTATTTAAAAATATTTTATGTAAGCAGACATGTTCAACTCAAAATGATGGTATAAAGAACTATCAAAATGTTACCAAATGGCTCAGAAAAAAATAAAAATCGAGTCTATTTTTTCACATATTTAGCTGTAACATGTGAATCTTAATGCACTGCATTAAGGGTTATTTTACTGGTCACTGTCTTGCTTTATTACACAAAAATTTGTAATGAAATATTAGTCTGCGCTCAGCCGCCGTCGTGAGTGGACTCTGTGTCGGTTGTAAGCAGCAGCTTGTGCTGAAAAAGATCGCTGTACGGATAGAAAATATTTGACATACCAAACTTGATACTTCACGCATTCTGTATGACTATCGTATGAAAGATTTTATTCACAGTCTTATATTATTTTTTAGAAGTAAGTAGGGATTATTCATATTTCGTTTCGGTCATGATGGAGTCACCTGAAGGTGTACTTCGAAGACTGCTACTGGAACTAAAAGACGAGCTGAGCTAGGTGTGCCGAGTTTGGGCTCGTTTTGTTAGTTATGTTGAGACCTTACCTCCGGACTAGATGGAGTGACCTGCAGGTGTACTTGGAAGACTGCTACTGGAACTAATAGACGAGAAGAGCTAGGTGTGCCGAGTTTGGGCTCGTTTTGTTAGTTATGTTGAGACCTTACCTCCGGACTAGATGGAGTGACCTGCAGGTGTACTTCAAAGACTGCTACTGGAACTAATAGACGAGCTGAGCTAGGTGTGCCGAGTTTGGGCTCGTTTTGTTAGTTATGTTGAGACCTTACCTCCGGACTAGATGGAGTGACCTGCAGGTGTACTTCGAAGACTGCTACTGGAACTAATAGACGAGCTAAGCTAGGTGTGCCGAGTTTGGGCTCGTTTTGTTAGTTATGTTGAGATCTTACCTCCGGACTAGATGAAGTGACCTGCAGGTGTATTTCGAAGACTGCTACTGGAACTAATAGACGAGCTGAGCTAGGTGTGCCGAGTTTGGGCTCGTTTTGTTAGTTATGTTGAGACCTTACCTCCGGATTAGATGGAGTGACCTGCAGGTGTACTTGGAAGACTGCTACTGGAACTAATATACGAGAAGAGCTAGGTGTGCCGAGTTTGGGCTCGTTTTGTTAGTTATGTTGAGACCTTACCTCCGGACTAGATGGAGTGACCTGCAGGTGTACTTCGAAGACTGCTACTGGAACTAATAGACGAGCTAAGCTAGGTGTGCCGAGTTTGGGCTCGTTTTGTTAGTTATGTTGAGACCTTACCTCCGGACTAGATGAAGTGACCTGCAGGTGTACTTCGAAGACTGCTACTGGAACTAATAGACGAGCTGAGCTAGGTGTGCCGAGTTTGGGCTCGTTTTGTTAGTTATGTTGAGACCTTACCTCCGGACTAGATGGAGTGACCTGCAGGTGTACTTGGAAGACTGCTACTGGAACTAATAGACGAGAAGAGCTAGGTGTGCCGAGTTTGGGCTCGTTTTGTTAGTTATGTTGAGACCTTACCTCCGGACTTGATGAAGTGACCTACAGGTGTACTTCGAAGACTGCTACTGGAACTAATAGACGAGCTGAGCTAGGTGTGCCGAGTTTGGGCTCGTTTTGTTAGTTATGTTGAGACCTTACCTCCGGACTAGATGGAGTGACCTGCAGGTGTACTTGGAAGACTGCTACTGGAACTAATAGACGAGAAGAGCTAGGTGTGTCGAGTTTGGGCTCGTTTTGTTAGTTATGTTGAGACCTTACCTCCGGACTAGATGGAGTGACCTGCAGGTGTACTTCAAAGACTGCTACTGGAACTAATAGACGAGCTGAGCTAGGTGTGCCGAGTTTGGGCTCGTTTTGTTAGTTATGTTGAGACCTTACCTCCGGACTAGATGGAGTGACCTGCAGGTGTACTTCGAAGACTGCTACTGGAACTAATAGACGAGCTAAGCTAGGTGTGCCGAGTTTGGGCTCGTTTTGTTAGTTATGTTGAGACCTTACCTCCGGACGTGATGGAGTGACCTGAAGGTGCACTTCGAAGACTGCTACTGGAACTAATAGACGAGAAGAGCTAGGTGTGCCGAGTTTGGGCTCGTTTTGTTAGTTATGTTGAGACCTTACCTCCGGACTAGATGAAGTGACCTGCAGGTGTACTTCGAAGACTGCTACTGGAACTAATAGACGAGCTGAGCTAGGTGTGCCGAGTTTGGGCTAGTTTTGTTAGTTATGTTGAGACCTTACCTCCGGACTAGATGAAGTGACCTGCAGGTGTACTTGGAAGACTGCTACTGGAACTAATAGACGAGAAGAGCTAGGTGTGTCGAGTTTGGGCTCGTTTTGTTAGTTATGTTGAGACCTTACCTCCGGACGTGATGGAGTGACCTGCAGGTGCACTTCGAAGACTGCTACTGGAACTAATAGACGAGTAGAGGAAGATGTGCCGAGTTTGGGCTCGTTTTGTTAGTTATGTTGAGACCTTACACCCGGACTTGATGAAGTGACCTGAAGGTGTACTTCGAAGACTGCTACTGGAACTAATAGACGAGTAGAGCTAGGTGTTCTGAGTTTGGGCTCGTTTTGTTAGTTATGTTGAGACCTTACCTCCAGATTTGATGGAGTGACCTGAAGGTGCACCTTCCAAAAAGTTATTTTTTACTTTGTAGTGTTTTTTTTTTTGAAAGTCCGATGTATTTTTTTTTTGGAAAACAATTTTTATTTTTCATTCTTTATTTGTACCTGCCCAACACAAATTTAAATTACTTTAAGCAAAATTCATAAAGCTATACCTTATAAAGGTATACCTTATCCTGAGGCATACCTAATATTTATTCCTGATTTTTCATTATTGCACCTACCATTGTTTGTCTCTGCATCACCCAAAGGTTGACTGGTAGAAAATGCCTATGGCATTAAGTCCGCCTCTGTACATTTTTGTGTTTGAAGTATTAAATAAATAAATAAATACCTTATCCATTAAAAAATGAGAGAATTTGCAAATCCGTCTATAGAGATATGATGGAGCTATGCCCGAACATACATAAAAAATAATTACTGATTCTTTTTTGAAGTCTGTTAATTATTACATCAATTCATAAACTTTTGTTTGAGAGAATTTGCAAATCCGTCTATAGAGATATGACGGAGCTATGCCCGAACATACATAAAAAAAATACTCCTTATTTGAAGTCGGTTAATTATTAAATCAATTCATAAACAAAAACTCTCTGTACTCCAATAACAACTTTGACAGAAATGAGGGTGTACCGTGGTATACTAAACACATCTGCGTACCCCTTTAGAGGGTACAGGCGTGATGTTATATTGTGTGATTGCGTAAACAATGCATACATATGCGATAGCAGCAATCGCGGTTGATTTGCTGGCATTTATTGAAGCCTTCGGTTGTCTGTCTCCGAAACTCTTCATCACTCTTCATCACTTTATTCCGGAATGGTCTATTTCGGAATAAAGTTAAACCTCTTTCGAACAAAAAAAGATTTTTACAAGTCCGTCTATATATTATTATGACGGAGTTATCTAACCTAACACCCTTACATAAAAAAAATATATGTATAAGCATCCGAATTGAGAACCTCCTCCTTTTTTGAAGTCGGTTAAAAATACTAAATAAAACGAATATAAATAAGCTTTTTTTAAATTATATGTTTTCAAAAAGCTTGTCGCGCAAATTGTTAATACATAGGTACTTTGGCATGTACTTGCTTACCAATCAAGTAAGTAAATGGTATCTACTTTTATGAACATTTCACGGTACAAACTTTTTGACAACAACGCATAGTAAGCTTAAAAAAATACATGCCTAAAAATTAAATAAAAGTAGGTTCAAGTATCAAGTCGTGTCAGTTTACTCATAATTTCGCCGCTTCGCGCATGTCGCTGTGTGTGTGAGCCGTGCACGTGTAGTAGTAAGACTCAATACCTAAAATTGAAGCGCGTCAATTCGTAAACGCGTCCTTAACCACCTAAGTTTACATATGGAATGCAATAAAGTATTGAGTATTGAGTATAGGTATGCACAAATGATGATATATACAATTTCAGTGCAAAGACACATTCAACCATGTAATGATGGCATGCAAATATATAATACAAGAAGTAGGTAGGTATGTAAGTTGAGTAAAATTCAGTAATATACTAATAAAAAGGAATGAAGTGGGACTAATATGATTTTTTGTTGAGAAATTCGCCGACTGAGTAAAAACTACATGTTTAAGCGCCATGTAGGTAATAGGGGGCGAGTCTATTGCCATCAAACGAGCACAAATCCAGACTCCGGGCTGTGAGAAATTCCCATTTAAAAAATCCAATAACACTTTGCTCGACCTGGGAATCGAATCCAGGGCCTCGATCTGCATGGTACCTAGCGACATTAAAACAATGATAATTTTTAAGCAAATTATTGCTTATTTCTTGTTCTAAGTAATAATTTATAGTCGTGTAAGAAATGTAATAGGTAGGTAGAATTGCTTAGTAAAAGTGAACTGGCCGCTGCAAAAAAAAACGTAGGTACGTTGGAACTCTTTTTGAACTGCAAACTTTCACTAAATTGAATATGAAATTGTAATTTGGGGATTAGATAGTAAACTACATAAAAAAAGTAATTTGACTGACAGATCCTTTCGATAAAGTAGCGGTTTCGGAATTGGCTAGTAGCAGAGATGTTACGAGACCGTTTTGGGTTCGAATCCAGATTGAACAATAAGTACCGATTTCGTAAACTGTGGCAGTATTGCTGTCAAATCCTGTTAAATTAAAGCGTGGTACTTAGGTTCATTATGAAAGGAGTGATTTTTTTAAAATTTTTAAACTATTGTTTTATTTTTATAGTTTTCACATTCAATACTCAGTACTCAGTTTTATATTCATTTGAATCTAGCCATTTTTAAGCTAATAATATATTTTAATCAGGCTGGATCGCCTGATACGAATTAATTATTATTTATATCTAACGTTTTTTTACGCAGTGATTTGGATATTAGGTAAATATCCACTCACCAATAGAATCCTAAAATAATCCCTAAAAAATATGAAAATAACTACTTACGGTAGCAATTTTTTACAGGAACAAACGTTACGTATTTTGAATTTCACGAACACTTTAGAGTAAATCACAGACACAGGTAGCACGATACAGGTGGAGATGCGCTCTGTGTACGTGTGCGTACGTTCCAACCTTTATAAACCGTGGGAGTTTTTGTCTTGTAATTGACAATGGTCACCGGGGAGGTAATGAGTCCGTTTGTAGGCAGCTCGTCCTTCTGCCAAGAAGACTATGACGCATACGCACGTAAACGTAATACAATCAAAATCGCTGTACATATAATGATACCTCTATGCTCCTAGGAGGTAGTGATGTGGTTCCAAACTGCATGCACGACAATATACGGAAGCTCTGCGACTAACCCTGAAACTGAATATTCGCATCGGTACTTCGGTACCACGTTATGGACAATGGCGGTATTTATTAATATTTACATTGTCAAGTTCGTGCATCTCATAAAATTATAGTCGGGATTTTTTTATAAAAATACAGTGTTTAATTTATTTAATGAAACTTTAGGTATTAGTATGATGTAATGTACACGTTTCCTTTTAGCAATAAGTAAATTATAATATAATCCTAAGGAATGGGAATCCTGATTCCAATAATGAGTCTCATTGATCTAGCTGGCGTTCGCAGGCTCAGCTGCTGTAGATCGCGGGGTTCTGGGTTCGATTCTTTTCATGCAGTAGATATGGTATCATTCCCAATCCCGACCCAGTCCAAAATTTGTCCAATGAGAAGGCTTGCATTAGATGAGATGCTTCAAGTTCTAAATATTTTTTCTGGAAATTTGCTGGTTAGTATTTTTCCCACAAATAAAAAAATATTGAAATGATGATACTCCAATTACTTTATATTTAGTGGGCAGTAGTTACGCTATTTTACAAAAATAATTAGGTATTCAAAATAATTTAGGTATAGTAAAGAATAACTAAACAAAAACATCTTCGTCGTGAAGGACACCGGCCATTTTCGATCACATGCCATTGAAAGTAAAATTACTCAGTTTTCGCTGTTCCGTCTAGTTATGGAGCTCATGGAGATGGTAAAGGACTTAGTAAAGTTAAGTACCTACTAGAATCATACAAAAGGAACGTTCAAGACATGATATGCCATAACAAAGTAAACATAAAATAAGTACACAAACACAAATAATTGGTGAAATGTCTATGGGAGGTGATGTACTCTCACGCTTGACTGGCTGGTTGGAGGTCGCCTCACCAAGGTTGCGCTCATCCCTTCGTTGGTCACACAACTTTTTCTAACTATTTGTCATCATTTGCGTAAGTAGGTAAAGTCAGGAAAATTAATTAATAACTACCATAATTGACTACCAACTTAATTGTCAGTTTATTCTATACTCCGACTTTTAATTAGCTGCAGTAAAATGACACTTCTTAATAACTCATTTTGGACTGCATTTAGAGATATGCATGCCCCATAAGTTTCGTTTGTTACACTATTCCGTATATAGGTACTAGATAAACAATGTTTGGTTGATGGCCGCGAAAAAACAAAAAGACGCCAATTTCAGTCATATAAGTAACACATTAGACCGGAATGAATCACATAATCTGGAGTCCGACCATAATCACAACAGTCATTCTCTGTTAGTTGTGTTAAATGGCTATAATCCGGCCAATTGACGCATCGTCTTCACATACAATTATGTAATAAACGTATAAAAAATATTCTAAAACATTTTTTATGAGTAACGGTGAAGTTTCTTGCCCATTCTTTTCCATACGAAACTACCTTTTGGAAGGGGCGACTAGAGTCCATTCAATTTTTTTTTAAATTTTGACTTTCAAAGGTGCTTTTTAAGT
The DNA here is from genome assembly GCA_963669345.1 of Gortyna flavago. Classification (NCBI taxonomy): domain Eukaryota; kingdom Metazoa; phylum Arthropoda; class Insecta; order Lepidoptera; family Noctuidae; genus Gortyna; species Gortyna flavago. The sequence goes on from OY770131.1 coordinate 9,205,106, forward strand.
GCCTACCTATTTGAAATAAATGATTTGACTTTTACTTTGACGTAGGGTATGAATTTCCCTTACTGTACAATCGTCAGTAAACCGTCTAATGATCTTATCCTCTGTCCGAAAAAGCAAGCTTGTTTTATTTTTCAATGCTAAAAGAACAAGTAGGTAGGTGCGGGCATAACCGTAACCATCGCTTCCCTATTAGGATTGCCCAATGATGTACTTAAATAAAGTAGTGTTGTTAGTAGGGAAAACCGTTCTTGTGCGACATAAAGTTCACGACACAATTCTATGTCGAAACGGTAGATTAGTCATCCGTAATTCTTAGTCAGTAATGGTACCTCCATTACTGTCATAGTTCTAAGTGATAAGAAAAAGCAATGCTCTGAAAACAATTAGGTAGGTATAATTAGACATTTATCAAGCTCGATCAAGTTAGTTATGCTGCAAGCCATAGGTACTACCCATCCGCTTTGGTGGCGTCGCGTCGTCGGCGTCCGCAATTACCAGTATTAGCTTACCGGCGTTCCTGTCCTCTGTCCACAGCACCGAAAAGTTGACCGGAAAGATTTTAGCCCCCTCCCTGGTTAACTCTGAAGTGCCGTGCTTGGCCGACGTGGTGATTGCCTGGAAAATGGCTTGCCCGGATATAGTGGGATAAGCCGCTCTGCAGGTTGGTACGGAATAATACGTCCACCAATCTTCTGAGCGTGCCCGCCTATTGGCTGTGGTTGAGTGGGAGTCGGGCCTCTGGCTTCAGGCGCTATCGTCACCCAACATATAAGGCACTTTATTTTTACACCACCTTCCGGTTCGCTACTTGTCTGCGTCTGGGCGCCCCTTGCGTCGCTCCGCATCGCTGCCCATCGGTGAAGGTGTCGACTGCCTCGGACACCATGGCTTATCCTGCATAGATAGCACGGTAAACCAGCATTAATGACATCATCTGTCGTGCTCTTGTCACCGCCGCGCCGAGATGCCAGCTGTTTTAGAACCCAATGACTTGGCAAGCGACGATGGGAAGGGACCAGACGGAATGACCATTAATGCCTTGGAAGGTGGTAGACTTTTGGTGTGTGCCCACTTAGTATTTCGAGACATCGCCAAGCAGTTGGTCGACTCTTCACGTGACCTATTATTTGGCCAAAGAATTAGCATTGCCATACAACGTGGCAATGCTTCCAGCACAGATAAACAATAGCAAAATAACTGCTTATATTAGTGTAAGAAACACATGTTTAAACTTGAGAAGCTTTCTCACTCGTCATCTTTGTCTGTTTCGCACAACCGTCGTTCGATTTTTTACCTGCTTCTGTAGATAAAAAATCATTATATATATTTTTTTGTAATTATTTATATGGGACTACACATGATATATGAAAATTCGAAAATGAAAAGTTATTTTTTTTATTAAAAGTAGGTATGAATAAAAAGTCTTTTTTTTTTAAATTCAATGATTTTTCTGTTTGTAATTATAATTTTTAAGAGTTGCCAATTTTCGTTATTATTAATTAGATGTGTACCTATCTCTTATTAGTCTAAAAAAAAATATGTTAATTTGTTGATCAGCTACAGATATTTATTTACTGAATTGTATATTTTTTTTTTTACTAATACTCAAACTCAAAACTCAAACTCAAAGCATTTATTTCAATTAAACCATTTACAGGCACTTTTGAATTGTCAATAGGTCAGTCAGAAAATATGAAGCTAGTTGCCCATTCCAAAGCGTAGGTACCTATGGAGAAGAACGGGCAAGAAACTCCATGGACACTCTTTTAAATTATATTTTACAAAAATATTAGTTACATCATTAATGTTGAATTTATAGTTATATGTGAGAACGATGTAAAAAAAATATAAGTACGCGTTAAAGTGTCCAGAGTACAGCAAATAGTACTTAACAAAACAATAATCCAAAAGTAAAATAATTAAAAATAAGCCGAGGCAGCCAAGTGATGACCAGTCCCAACTGACGGCGCCCGTTCACGAACATGACGCATAGATCAGCACCATTCAGCTCAACCATTTTGAAGGGAGCTAAATGATCCAACACACACGCCACCGTTAGCGAGACATTTTAGTGAGCATGACATACAATCAGCCACCAGGGCACATTCAAGTCAATGAAAGACATTATTATCATTACCCGGTAAATGGTAGCATTACAGTACATACTGTTTATCTTAGTGATTGTTTGGTTGTTCTAATTCTTATTTCTGAACCAAAGCATTTCGATAAGTACATTTAGTTGGAGTTTGTTTAGTGTACAGTAATCTACAAACCTATTGTGATCCTCTTGCGAGTAGTGATGTGTCAGTCGAACTACGTACTTTTTAAGAATTTTCGAGTTCATAAAACATTTCTTAATATCTGCGATAAATAAATGAAATAGAGTACCTATAATGAGCTTCAACGTTCACTGCTTAACATGTACCCACCCGGTTACCCTGTTCAATGAACAGATTTGGCAATATAATCGCTTTAGAATACATTGCCGAAATAAAACCATTTGTATACAAAATCCCCTTATCGCACGTTTCGAATATAATTATGCATGTAAGTAGTGAATTACGTATCATGCATTGTGTACCACAACAGCCGTGACTCCGATGCGTCGTCACGGGTCACTGCGAGGCTCTAGACATTATCCTACAGTTCACAGGGCTTCCATACAACTCAGAATACAAGTAAATGTGCGAAAATAGCATATATTATTAAGAATATACTTTTATATAGATTTTTTATAAATACTAGTATTCAGCTGCATCCGGTTAGACTGGAAGCCGACCTCAGTTTATGTCTCGTTTGCGATAACTTTCCACCAAAGTTGAGTTGAAAATCTACTAGTTTTTATACAGATATAATATATAGTCTCTTTTCAACATCGGTCTTTTTAAGTATTTATTACGCTCATTAGCAGGGCAGCGCCTCTTGACTTCAAGTAATCGTAGTATTAAATTATCTGTGACTGAAATATGTTATAAGCATGAGCGTAGTCAGCCTAATAATGTTCCCACTGCTGGTACACCGGCCTCCCCTCTACGAGGGAGTGGGCTGTAATTTACCACGTGGACCCAGTGCAGGTTGGTAGATGTCACATGTCTTCGATTTGTTGGTTCTTGGATATGCCGGTTTTCTCACGACGTTTTCCTTCACGGTTTTGAGAGCAGTGGTGATAAATTATTTACACAAAGTAAAGCGCCTGCCTGGATTCGAACCCACGACCTACAACTCGTAAGTCGGGATTGTTACCACTAGGCCACTGCTCTGCTCTAACTATTTACAAGACAAAGACAAATTAATGTCTAGGAGTGGGGAATACCACAGGGTTGCATCGCGGGACATTTGTCGCCTAGTGAATACCAAGCTTTACGTTGCTAGAACATGGCGAGTGCCGCCGACCTTGTCCTCAAAATCTAAATCAGCTGAATGCAGAACGGACAGCGTCTTTTTCATCGAGCCTCCTTAATATAGTTAATTAATGGGTGTCATCAACTTTAAGCAAATGCTAATGAGATGATGTTGTTATCAATGTCTTGATGGTGACTATTTGTATAATCACGATAATTACACACAAGGTTTTCTTCAAGTCAGCATGGCTATACCACCAAAACAAGACGACTTCTATTTTTGAATTAACGCCTATATTTATAAATAGTAATTAATGTGATTTGAACTGGATTTGAACATATCGAATAATCTTGTATATTTTGGCTTAATTCACTGCTGATAAGGTTCCTCGCAACAAAATGTGGTACTCTGTAAATTCTCTGCTGTTGGAGTAAGGATATATTCTTCCTTTTTTTGGTTAAGGCCCGAACTATCTGCAAGCCGATTCATTCGGCTCCATCCTACCCAGATCTGCGAATTTATTTGAGAAATTTACCAGAGGAGCGCCCGAGCCAAGCTGATCCGGATTTGCCAGACGTATACCATATTTTTATTCCACAAGGACGCCACGGATGAAGTCGAAGACCCTGTTCGGAACAGATATTAATTTTTACTATACTCGTAGTAGATTGTTATAGTTCATTTAAAAAAAAACCTCTGATATATTAGATACTCTTCGAATATGGCAGGTGTGTGTTACGTTAAATTTTTATTTTTCTTTGGTCCGTTCTATCCACGCGCACGAAAGGTGTGCTGATTGCAATCACGTCCTAATATCGCGTCGCGTGACTAAACCTAAAGTATCCTTTGATTCGTATTTTTTTATTAATCCTACGTCACAAGGATTCATCAACTGTATCATCTTTTTTGTTACATTTTTTTAAAAATAATTCATGTTTTTCGGTATTTTTTTATTTAAAGGAACCAAAATTAAACGTATTTAATTAGCGATGTGTCCAGTTTCATTTTATTTCGCCACAGTAGGTACACGATACAACGATACGGAACGCGCGACAGTTTCTGAGCAAATGTTGTTCGTACGATGTCCAAAGTCCAAGAGAGGCGCCGCTCCACCTCGCTGCTCGCTTTTCTAGGCACACCACGAACTTAAGCTAGACTGTTCAGCGCTACCAGATGGCGCTGCATTCCGAATAGACAAACGAATGACGTATTTCCGACAAAAATAAGCAAAAGAATTAAAAAATTCGTCCGTCAACAGGAACAGTACCCAAAAGGCTGGCAGCATTGCCACGTTGTATGGCGATGCTAATTATTTGGCCAAGAAATAGGCCAGCCCTCTGGTCACGTGAAGAGTCAATTAGTACCGCTTATTTATTTTAAATGTTAGCTTATATGTAAATATTTACAAATGAAATATTTAGGTACTATTTTTATTTAAAAGTAATTAATGAATTTCAGATGCATAAAGTGTGTATGTACCTATAGCCTAAGTACCGGAAACCTGTCAATATTTCCACAAAGTTTTCCCTACAGACTGACTGACTATCAATACTGTAGGTATAAATGTTTTAATAAATGCTTTCAGTTTGAGTTTGAGTTTGAACTCTTGGTGATATTCCCAGTTTATGTCAGTGTCATCTTTAGGCTGCCATCAGATGGACTGCATCGCAGCAACCGCGCGCAGTCGATATTATATTTAACTAAACAGACGGACTGCATGCCAGGTTTCGTAGCAGTTAAGTCAACTGCATCTAAACTGCGATGTTGCAGCTGAAATGCAGTCCGTCTTTACACCCTAAAGCTGACACTGACATAAACTGGGAATACCGCCAGGAATTCAATGCTAGTGGTAGCCACAACAGACCGCTGCGAAATTTTTACTGGACAATAAGATTTATTGATCAACAACGTTCTCACTACTTACCATGACAAAATCACAAGATTTCCATACATTAAAAAATTGCTGTCGTAAAACAACAATCTTACATTTTTTAAGGCATGGCCATTATAATATTATGTGAGTCATGTCCTTGTCCGAGAGCACCATACTAAATCATCGGTCAAACTGTTTTCAACTTTAAACTCACATAGCTACCGCGGCGTAATTGTCACACAAATTATACAAAAACGACAATTTTGAGGAATTCATGACAAGATTATAATGGCATTTGTAGGTAGCTGAATATTAATAATCCTAAGTTCCTCGAATACATATACAGGGTGTCCCTCGAAGTATGGATCAAATCGAATAGGGACGTGGGCAAGGTCATTTCCAAACTTTTTAACCCTGAGAATGTCGGTGAATTTTTTTAGGGTTCAACAGTTATGACCAATTTTTGTTTTTTTCAATCTCTTTGCATAGTGCTCAAAGAAAAAATCATTAAGAAAAGAAACTATCAGGGCTCTCAATTTTTTTTTTGATATCCCTGATAGTTTTTTTTTTAAACTTTGAGCACTATGCGAACTGATAAAAATTCACCGACATTCTCACTTTTAAAAAGTTTGGAAATTACCTTGCCCACGTCCCTATTCGATTTGATCCATACTTCCAGGGACATCCTGTATATCATGCGGAAGTTTTATTAAAATGATGCTAGCAAATACGCTTTTAACCAACATCAAAATGAAGAACGTGACTCACAAATCGTCGTCAACATATCTAGGGAGGGCTGCAAAAAATTGCGAATGTGGACAAAATGCTTATCAACATAAGAAAGGAGGAGGTTTAAAAAAGGAGGAGGTTCTCAATTCGGATGTTTATATTTTTTTCATACCACTTGCTCAAAAAAGTGACATTCTATGCCACAAAAAGCGAACATAACAATAGTCATTTTTAATCTGTTAAAACAGGGAAAGAAAATTGTACTGAATTTCATTGATCCTCTAGGGGGAGAATGTGATTTAAATTTGGAATAGTTACCGAAATTTATACTGCACTACATCTGTGTTTACACCATTGAGTTTGTATATAACGCATTATACATCTTTTTGAAAAAGGAATACGCATTTATTATGCAGTTATGATTATTAAATAAAATTACGAAAACCGACGAGGTCGTATGAGCTTGATGCCTTTGCTTTTCCGACAAAAAAATATTAGTCTAGGAATTTGCCGCGTTTTTGTTTTCTTCAAACACATAAACGTTAAGTTTATTTTAATTTATTTTTATAAATTATGTAATGTTCTAAAAATACGTTACGATGTTAAATCAAAGCGACAGTGACAGTGAATTGTCGGATTCCATCGGTGCAAATGCTGCCGCATTTATAAATAATTTGCTTTCAACAAAATCCAAGGAAAATTATTTAAAAACTTATAAAGAATTTTCAACGTGGAGAGGTGCGAAAGGCCTATCAATTTCAAAATCAGTACTTCTTGTCTATTTTGATTATTTGTCCAAGACAAAGAATCCGAATACACTTTGGTGCATATAGTTACTCAAAACTGGAAGCTACAATAAGCATCAAACACAGCATTGAAATAAATAGATTCACGAAATTACTGGCTTTTTTAAAAAGAAAATCAGAAGGGCATTGCGCAAAAAAGTCTAAAATTTTTACGACTTAAAATGTGGAAAAATTTCTTAATGAAGCTCCTGACGAAATTTTTCTGGCCACAAAAGTAAGTATACATGATTTAACTATGAATATTTCGTATCTTAGTAATGGTAATAATTCTATATATTTACCTGTTTTTTATTTTTGTTATAGGTGGCCTTAATTTTTGGACTCAATGGTGCTTGCCGCGGATGTGACTTGTAAACTTAAAGGTGGAGGACGTTGAAAATCATTCCAATGAGTTACTGCTGATTAATGTAAAGGAAACTAAGACAAAGAAAAATCGGTAATTTATTGTACAAGGACAATATATTAAAATCATTCATAAATACCAAGCTTTACGTCCCACCAACATAGAAAACAATAGATTTTTTATAAACTATCGGAATGGGAAATGTACTCGACAAGCCATCGGCAAAAATAAAATTAGCAATATGCCAAAGGAAATTGCTAAATATTTAAAACTTAAAGATGTTAAACTCTACACCGGTCACTGCTTTAGAAGAACTTCGGCGACTTTCGTGGCGGATTCAGGGGCGGATATTACGTCAATAAAAAGACACGGCGGTTGGAGCTCTGATAGAGTAGCTGAGGGTTATATCGAAAGCTCAATGGCGAATAAAACCATATTAAGCAGTCAAATTAACAAAAATATAAAACTTAATCCATCAGAGCCACAACCATCAACTTCGTCCGGCATCTTATCTTCGTCCGGCATCTTATCTTCGTCCGTAACTCACGATGCACCACCACCACTATCTCCGACGTATACAATGAAACGTAAGTTCTTCAGACGCAAGAACAGAGAAATACTCAAATCAACTCATCAACAATAAATGTACAGAGGCCAGCACATCAAGCTACCCCAATCTGTCAAATTTCTTTGATAGATTTTCAACTTTACTGAAAAGGAATAAGGTTCATATTCAATTGGGAGAATTTGACAGATTGTGGTAGGTTGATGTGCTGGCCTCTGTACCAAACTAAAATGTAACTCACTCTATCAATAATTGGACCAATTATTGATAGAGTTAACTTTTACTTTTAATTGTCATTATTTTTAATAAATGCTTATCTCATATTATTATTGTGTTAATTTTTTCGCAAATGGTATGAATAGTAGAGTATTTTCCTCGGTGATAAAGCTGTCTTAGTCTTGGGTGAACTTAAATCCCTCGCTACACTCAGGACTCGTCTTAAATCCCTCGCTTCGCTCGTGATTTAAGTTTTTAACACCCTCGCTACGCTCGGGAGTAAACCTAGAGTCCTTCGTTACGCTCGCGATTTAAATCGTCACCCGCGACAGAAGACACTGCTTTATCCCCTTGGTTAATAATCTACTATTCTACACTAATATTATAAGGAGGAAAAGTTTGTTTGTTTGTTTGAATGGAATAGGCTCCGAAACCACTGGACCGATTTGAAAATTATTTTTGTGTTGGATAGTCCATTTATCGAGGAAGGCTATTATATAGGCTATATAACATCACGCTACGACTAATAGGAGCGGAGCATCAATGAAAAATGTTGCAAAAATGGGAAAAAATATTCCTTTAGAGAACTTCCGTTGCGTACGCTGCGTAAACGGTTAAAGTTACGCAAAAGTCATGTATGACAGAATTGTTCTCCTTTAAAAGTTCTAAAAATAAAGTCTGCGACAACATAATAATATATCTAACTTTTAAGGTTCACTCACTATAACCTTTTTATGGTAATCAAATTTGTTCTAAAAAAAAGGATGAATTATTTGCGAAGGTGTTTTTATAAACATGATATTAACCTTATTCAAATAAATACGTTATTCATCACAAGTATTTAATTTTGAACAAAATTGCCCTTGACATAATTTTAATGAATATCATAGATGTCATAGTTTTAAAATAACTCCGCAAGGCGGCCGGTCATGAGGAGAGTGGAATTTATTTTAGTAGATTTTTTCCTTAAATTAACGCGGGTGAAACCGCGGGGCACAGCTAGTTTTGAATAAACTACTATAATATTTCCTTTTTATATCTCAATACTCTCGAGCTGTTATATGTAAGTGCAGGGAGAGATGCTGCTACCCGTGTTAGAAAACATTAGTGTTTCGTTATTTTTCAGGTTTGGGTTCACTACCCTGCAGTTCCCGACACTAGACTGTCTTTATTATACCTATCAGCTGTTCCACTTCAAAAGTCTTTTAGGTACTTACCTACATGAACAATTTGTTACATTGTTACTGCATGCGATGAAACTGTAAGACTACACTCCGACAATTTGTTTATCCTACAGTTTTTATTTTATCTAACCAAATACACCAGAATCAAGAAACAAAATAAGGTAAGTGTGTCAGGTAATCTTCACAAGGTGCAGTCCATTCCAGTTATTTTACCTATGATTTTGCATCACTTTCAAAATCACAGTGATCTTTAGTCCTTGTAATAAGGTTGCTGGTGGAATTACTGCTACAGACAAGTCTATCAAAATTACAATGATCTTTTTCGTTATCCAAGGTTGCTGTTGGGTTGCTGTTCTAAAAAGTAAAATAGCTTTGAAAGGACTGTAAATTATATAATAGAAGCCCCGTGCCCGATGGGATTTCACGTCGTCGGCAAAATTCGCGAACTTCCTCGTAAACTTTCATCCTCTTTTTAACCCCAAAAAGGATTTTTAAATTATTATTAGAGATTCAAATATTTACATAATTTAAAAGCTAACAGTCTTAAAATAATAATATGTACAAGTATATAAAAAGGGGAGCGCAAATAATCAAAGGGCATCAAAAAATTCCTCCGCATCGTTCCATCGGGCACGTTTCGCGACCCGCGACCCCCAGCGTAGGTGTGAGATGGAACACCGGGGTGGTTTTTATTCGCAGACATCCATGAGGATTTTCCACTTTGTTGGTTGACCTGGCTGTCCGGGCTTACCAGGTTGTCCTGGTTGGCCTGGGTATCCTGGCTGACGTGGTTGTTCAGGCTACCGGGTTGCCCTTAATGTCCAGGGTCTCATCACAAATCCCCAGCTCCTGCATAACCCTAAATTCCTTTTTGGCTTGTACATACCAGTCCGGTGGTAGCTGTCTCGCTCGTGCGTGCACTGGAGTACCTGTTGTCTCAATCTCAATGTTATGACAAACGCTATGTCTAGGTGTGTCTTTATATGAAACAGGCTTAGTTAATTCTGGGTACTCAACAACTCATAATAGTGGCAATTATCAACAATGGTTTTTAGAGTGGGCTCAGTCGAACTAGAGAGATTTCCTCTCGTACATAAATTAGTAACGATCCACTAGCCTCCGTCCGTTCAAATCAATTAACAACATATGATTAGCTAAGAAGTCAGCACTTAATATTGGTTGCTGTACGTCCGCTATCGTAAATAACCAACGGAACGGTCGTCTAACAATTTAAGTCTAGTTCTGAAATACATGTGTACCGTCCGTATTGATCTCGGTACCGTTCCCAGCATACAACTTATAACAGGCACTGCTATCTTTCTTAAAAACATACCTGCGAGGTAGAACAGACACATTTGCACCACTATCCACCAAAAAGTTCAAACCCTGAATTCCTGTCCCTGACACATAGACGGTGATTGACGTGTGTGCGGTCGCAGCCTCCCGTCGCTGACTGCACCGTTTCTCGTTTTCTGATGGCATGGCGTCTTTCTTCTTCCGGTTGCACGGTTGGGGTCGTCTTCAGGTGTTTTCGCATTTCTTCTAGATCTGGAGTCTGATCTTGATCTGGATCGGAATCTTCTAGGTCTACCATTTTGCGAGCGACCTTTGGAACTGTTCTCGATGTTGTGCAATCTGTCGTTTAATTTATTTATTTCCGCTATCACCAAATTATCCTTGTCCTGTGATTCTTGTTTTTCCTTCACACTAGCAACGCTGTGAATTGGGGTGATAGTTTCAGCGACTTTGTCTGCAATCGACGCCAATTTATCCATGCTTTCCTCATCGGTGACTGCCAAAACTCCACGTAAATGATTTTTCCACATTACCTTGAGTGTTTCATCGGTTACCTTTCCTCTGGCAAGGTCCGGCCGGCATTTTTCGAAGGAGGTGCGATGGCTGTTGATCGCCTAGCTCCATTTCTCGAATCAGCTTCTTGATTTGACGTTCTGCTGACTCTTTTTGCATTGAAATTAATATCTGCTTCAAGGTCTCATATTTCTTTTCTTTGGGCGGATCTAATAGGATATCCGCAACTTGTTTCGTAACCTCGAGGTTTAATTTAGATAAAACAGTCCGATATTTGGAAATAACGGACATCTTCTGAGGATTTATTATCGCTTCTACTTTAGTGAACCATAATTCCGGTGCCCTCGTCCAAACATCTTCAATCTTGTCGGTTATGAAAACGGGTGAGATAGAATATTCGTCGGCAGTCGATTTCTGTTCCAAGACTGTTTTTAACACTCTTGTAATACGAGAGTTCCACACTATAGAACGCGGTTGAGTTGAGTTGCCCGTTCTCGATCAAGTACACTTTATTTTAAATAACTGCTAGTTAAGTCACGATACACTTTTTAGATCACGTCGGGGTCACCAATTTTGTTTAGGTGCGTGTACAATGTTAGGAGATAAATTAAACGATGGAACTATTTTTAGATATTCCTTTTACTCACGTTATGTATTATAATGGAAGTGCTTAATCAGATTGTAAGTGCGTCTATAGCGGGCGGTGGTTATGGCCGAACGGGCGTCGCCGATCGCTGTATGAAATGAATACAAAATGAGCTGTCATGATGATGATGTGTCAGCGTTCCTACAACATGATTGAGGATGTGAATGGTGGAGACAGGCAAGTTGAACAGTGGATGGTAGTGGGTAGTGGGCGGTAGTGAGTGGCCTGGTTGACCGGCTTGATCCCATAAAGAAGGGCAGTAAACTTCTGAACAGGCTGAATTTTATCTTCGAGGAGTATATCTACTCGCCGCAGGAGCTGACATGGGCGTCGGGAATCGAGAGCCGATTCCCGGCCACCGTAACTTAGGCGCGGCCTTGCGGACGGCGAGCAATGGGTAGCTCGCCGTCCGGTAAGGACTAGGCCCAGGTCGATGGCACGTTGTGTTCCACGCGCGTCTTAAAGAGATGTCAGCACTGATTGATGGGGTTCGCTAGGGCCGATGCCTGCCAGGGTCGCGGGTTGTTTGAAAGAGTTACCGTGGCCCTGGTACAGGCAACTGAAGGAACACGGATGGGTTTTAGTCAGTAAAAGTCTGACACGCCCCTCCTGATCCGCCCAGTGAGAAGTTATTTGCTAATTTCTTGCCAAAAAAAAGAAAAAAGGAATAATGTATCTTGTGGCGACATGATTGAAGACGCAATTGAGAATGACATGGACATACATATTCAGACCGACGCGACGTGGGCAGTGGAAGTAGAATTGAAGAGGAGTTAACACGACATGACGGACAGGAAGAGATTGTAGCCGAGACTGACACGATTGACGATGCTAACGGTTAGTAAAGGTTGTGGGCGGCCTGGTTGTCCTTCCTGTCCCGGGCATCCGGGCTCTCCGGGCATACCAAGTTGTCCTGGTTGTCCTGGTTGTCCTGGCTGTCCGGGCATACCAGGTTGTCCTGGTTGTCCTGGCTGTCCGGGCATACCAGGTTGTCCTGGCTGTCCTGGTTGTCCTGGCTGTCCGGGCATACCAGGTTGTCCTGGTTGTCCTGGCTGTCCGGGCATACCAGGTTGTCCTGGCTGTCCTGGTTGTCCTGGGTATCCTGGCTGTCCTGGTTGGCCTGGGTATCCTGGCTGTCCTGGTTGGCCTGGGTATCCTGGCTGTCCTGGTTGGCCTGGGTATCCTGGCTGTCCTGGGTATCCTGGCTGTCCGGGCTTACCAGGTTGTCCTGGTTGGCCTGGGTATCCTGGCTGTCCTGGTTGGCCTGGGTATCCTGGCTGTCCTGGGTATCCTGGCTGTCCTTGTTGTCCTGGGTAGTAACCGCCAGTAGAGGGACTGCCGGGGCCGTTAGGATCACCGGGTCCTCCTGGGGCTCCTGGACCTCCTGAAAATAAAAGAAACACTCAGTTATTTTCCGTCTCATTTTTTACCCGTTATTAGAAACTTACCAGTCAGCAGTGTTGTCTGCTGCGGACCTTCGAGGGTCTAATGATATTACTCACAGTGTGACTGTTGAGAATTATACAGGGTGTAAAAAGACCCACCACGAAGCCGTCATCTACGCATTATTTTTGGTGCACGAATTCGCTTAGTAGTGCGGGAATGTAATGTACGCAAAACATTATGCTTGTAAAATCTAAGTATTTTTGACAGACTGAGACTGAAATTAGAACGCGAACGTTCTTAAAAATATCACTAAGTAGGTATAGTTACGACGCCGTAAAATTACATTTATGTTGCTGATTCAAATTCGTCATGACATGTGTATCTGAATCTCGCTTCCTTTTGTTTTTTGATGTAATAGTAATTATATAGTATTTACTCGCAGTTATAATATGTATGTATTTACAAAAAAAAAAAAATACAACGTGGCGCTACCATGGTGACATTAATTTCACACACGGGTAGGGCTAGTGCCCATTAATCATATAAATGTTGATAGGTTAAAATAACTCGTAAATAGAAAAAAAAAAATTTTTCAAACAAACTAAATAATAAAAAAGTAACTAAAATTGGGATCACCCTTGCAAAAATTCATTCATGAAATTACCTAGCTGGCTTACTTTAACTCGTAGTGGCAACGCGTCGCTTTGCGCGCTGGCAACCGCGCAACGCGTCTCGTGAGACCGATTCTTTGCGGCATATTATCAAAGAAACCGAGCGACGCAAGTGGTACCTACAGCGGAGGTGCTTAGTCAAACACTTATCAATTTATCATATCACCCTCTCTTGTTACTATTAGTTATAACTGTCATCACTTCACAAATCACAGTTTTATTTGTCTTTGTATTTTAAATTTTCTTATTTTCAATGAAACCACCGTGTTGGCGGATGCAAAGAGCTAAACGACGTTTCATATTTTCCCGCACATTTGAAAATAAATTGTCATTTAAAGCCATTTCCCTCAATTTCTCAAACGCATTTATTATTCGATGGCGTAATTGTTCCACCGAATCCACTTTCTTTCGCAGTACAGTACTTAGTATCTAATTACACAAAAATAAATAAATAAAACAACAGGTAAGCGTCTTTTTCGCGGAAACATCACAAAATTATTAGATCGCGACGTAATTATGCGCACGAGTGTGAAGAAATGTGTCAAGGACACGGGTTCGGCTAGCACTAGAAAAGCAAAATAAAAAACAAAAATTCGAGGAGTTCGGTGCGGTGCGAGGTGGGCGGGTAGAAGGGAGGGCGCGCGTCGCCTGCGCCGCTCACTCGCGAACAAATGTCTCTTTCCAACAATTCGCCTACTGTTTGCATTTGTTTCATCCTAACAGTATTGCTTATTCGTTTTAATTTCATTGATGCGATGTTATGATCCGTGACCCCGGCAAATGACCGCTGCGCGACAGTTTTTTAAGTACAGGTTGTTCTAAGATGCTATTTACTAAACTTTTAAATAAATCCGTAAATAATAACGTTTAATGGAAATATAATTTCTTCATGAAATGAAAATGTGAAAACGTATATGTGTGTTAAATTAATGTCACCGTGGTAGCGCCACGTTGTATAAGTAGTTTATCAGCCATCTCGTTACCATAACACAACCATTAAGTTGCTTAGCTTGGGACTATATCACAGATTACTAAATAGATACTTCGTAACAGATACATCACTCCTATACAAAATCGAAAATACCTACGCTATAATAGCCTACAAAATCTTAATAATAATACCAGCTGTTTGCAGCGAGAAGAAATGTACCATAAGTACGCACACAGAGAGTTGAGATTGCTTTGCCCGCCGCGCGACCCACGTGCGAGCGCGTCATCGAGCGAATGTGCTAGGGTTGCAACTATGATGATATTGGTAATAAAACGAATGTTCATCGTATCAAATATGTTTCAGTTTAATAAAATTATAGATGCATTTTTTTCCTTCCTTGAATTCCCGATTATTAAATTTTATTGTCGAAAATATCCGAAACCGCGTAAATAATTTTAATAAATAATCAAAAGGGAAACAGGAGCGAAGCGGAGGAAATCAATTGTTTTTAAAATTTCCAAGATGGTGCTGCCAAGCCGATCCATTAGGACGTTGTCAAAATTATTTAAAAACTAGCGGCCCGCCCCCTGCTTCGCACGGGTGCAATTTTTTTTTTCGAATTTCATAGAATTTTCTTTCATACAAACCTTGTCCTGACAATACCGAACACAACAAAAAAGAATTAGCGAAATCGGTTCTGCTGCTCTCGAGATTTGAGCTTAGCAACACATTTAGCGATTCATTTTTAACCGACTTCCAAAAAGGAGGAGGTTATATGTTCGACTTTATGTATGTTTTTTTTTTTGTATGTTCACCGATTTCTCCGTCATTTGTGGATCGATTTCGAAAATTATTTTTTGTTTGAAAGGGTATACTCCCAAGGTGGTCCCATTGTAAGCAAGTTGGAATCTGATGAGAGGATCCCATGGAAATCGAGGGAAACCCTCAACTTTTTTTGGCAAACCTATAGCGATTTGGATATTTTTTAGAGTAACTTGAAGGGCATACTCCCAAGGTGGTCCCATTGTCAGCAAGTTGGAATCTGATGAGAGGATCAAATGGAAATCGAGGGAAACCCTCAAATTTTATTGGCAAACCTATAGCGATTTGGATATTTTTTAGAGTAACTTGAGCATTTGCTCTCGGAAATCATCATTTGGTAAAGTGGAGCTGATGATGAAGACTACAGACGGCCATCGGAACTAATCAATGATAAATATTTCACGGGTTGCGATTCGATTACTTTAATATGGTTGCTAAGCAATTTATGCTCGTCACAATGCGTGTGGTAGTGGAGTGGAGTTCTTCAGGTTCTTACCAGGAGAACTCAAAAATTAACGTCCCAGCATCGGGAAAAGCAATATTTTGTAAAAGGTGATGAGCAGTTGACGTTAGGCTATTGTAACTTAGATAAATTACAAACTCTCTCACTAAAAATTGAAAAATAAAAAATTTTTTACAAAAAAAAAAACAACCGACTTCCAAAAAAAACTACAAAGTGATAAATAACTTTTATTTCGGAAGTCGGTGTCAATAAACGAAAATGCAGAACCAACGACACTGACTTCCGAAATAAAAGTTATTTATCACTTTGTAGTTTTTTTTGGAAGTCGGTTGTTTTTTTTTTATATTATAGATTAAAAAAAGTCGGCAGTTTGATACTCAGCGCGGTAACCATGACGTGCGAGCGAGCTCTCAGGCGCCAGGCGTGCGACAGCCCACTGTCGGTTGCACCGACGGCGATACGCGAAGCGGTAGGCACATAACGCGTGGCCTGAGCGAGTGACGGACGGACGCCTGACTATATGGCGTTGTGTGAAATGTAGAAGGATATTATATTATATTATTATATTAGTTTTTTTAATCATCAACAGAATTTTATTGGATTCAATTTCGAAAAGAGATACAATATCCTGTCGCGGAACTTTGAAAGTACTCGTAGTATATATTTTAGAATATGATATCCATATCAATCAGGCGTTTGTTCGAAGTGCATGGGTTTACCTAAGGTATATTTTATAATCTATTTTTAATTCAGCTGGTAACATTTATGTACATTTGTATTTATTTTAGGCCAGTAAATTAATTGTAAATAGAAAAAGAAAAGATCATAATATCATAATTGATTCGGCTGACAGCATTTTCGTTCATTGCATATTACAAAAAAAAAAAAAACAATAGACTGAGTCGTTTTTTTCAAGTAAGTTGATTCGCGCGTTTTTTTTTTTAAAATATAAAAACTATCCCTGTTACTTGTGAGATAAGTAGATGTGTTGTGAATTGTAATGTGGTAGCAGTGAAATAAACTAATTATCCGTAATACATAGACTTATTTTAACAAGTGATCTAACACTAATTAGGCGATTTATTTATTTTCTCGTCAAACAGATAGCAACAATTCAAATTTCAAAATACCTTGCTAATCTTTCAAAAAGTTGCCAACCGAAGTGCAAAATATTCTCATCATCAGATCTGAGCGATCAGTCACATGTGGGAAACAAGTGGGAGTGTTTTTAAATATGGATATGTCGCAGCCAACTGGTTAAATTAGCCGTTCAGTTAACCGCCTAGCCTTTTAACTAACCGGCGGCCGTTCAACTAACGGCCTGAATGATATTCAATTACAGTTTAAGTTGGAAGTCTGTAACCAATCACGCGCGAGCCGAATTGGTCGCAGTAACTAAGCCAGTGCACCCTGACCAAATGGGTTAGGTTAGGTTAGAACTGTAATCAACCGCGTGCGAGTCGGAGAGCGAAGCGAAGCGAGCACTACTTCTAAAGGCCAGGCAGTTAACTGAACGGCTAATTTAACCAGTTGGCTGCGACAGATATATAAGTACAGTACAGTTATTGCTAACCGTAGGTACCTACTTTGTAGGGAGGTTAAGGGTTTCCTATTATGGGGCTATTAATTTATTACGTAAGACGATTTAGGAGGGAAGGGGGGTCGATCATGTCTTATTTTTTCTTACAAGAGCACCCTCTTGTAAGAAAAAATAAGACATGATGAGACCCACCGGTCTTGATTGTTTTTACGTAAGATCACAAAAATGCGCAAAGTTAAGATTATACCTACTTTAAAAAAGCGCTGTTAGTATATTATTGCAATCAGATCTGGAAAACACTTGTCTACCCCAAAACCCACTATTCTGGCTTCAATCGCATTTTACAACTCCTAGAGTTCACAGTCTTCGCAGTTGTTGCCTCAAAACCAGTGGTTATATTTTCAGTCGACGGCAGTCCTGACGAAAATCCTAGGTATCCAAAAGTTATTCCAAGTGCAATACTTAGAGTTTTTGTAGCAACAAATGAACCAGAAGGCCAATTCTCGTTATTAAAAACGTTTAAAATCTAGTCGCAGTCTCATCTCGGCGACAAACTTTCAAAAACTTGTCTAAATACAGCATGTAACAAAAACCCTGTCCGATCCGTACTGCGTACACATATACTGACCATTTAATGGATTTGAGATTATTATTTTTCTCCAGTGAATATAATTAAATAAAATAAAAAATGATTAATGGCAATACTGATCGCTCGACAAAGTTTTATGTGTTACTTACTACCTACAGTTTTGTGTCAAAGAAGCCGCTTGAGCGAGACGGTTTGTATGATCCTTTGTCATGAACTCATGAATCTGCTTTGTTGCGTGCCGCCAAACAAACTTTTAACGAAAGAAACCTAATGCTACGTCAACGACCTGGTCGTTGGTATCAGCTGATATTGTTTTGTAGGCATAGTGATCGGGATTTCAGACCAAATAAAAATTAAAACAAACCAAACGTGAATTAATTTTTTCCTTTAGATTCTTATGTAATAAATATTGAACAGGGGGGGAGGGGGTCGACTGATTCTTATTTTTTCTTACATAGAGGAGGGAGGGGTCCAAAACTGGCAAAAATCGTCTTATGTAATAAATGATTGGCCCCTATCTTTACATGACGTCTTTACCTTGTCCAGTTTGTACGGGCTTGGCTGATACTCCACCGGGAATATGACTACATTGTTTGGGGAAGTAAAGTTTCTTCCACGGGATGGTCTGACCTGGCTGAGTGTTTGCCGCTTGTCCAGTCCTGAAAAAGTAGTTTTAAATTAAGGGTCTGGTTTCACTTATGCGTGCTTCTTCTTATTGATTTCGTTCATGCAAAGATTGAATAACTTGATACAAAATAATGTGTGCTCCTATGTAAAAAAACCAACAACTTTGTAGTATACGAGTAGCTTATAATAAAAGAGACATCAGGTTTAAATCATCAGACTGCAAGTACTGTAACCAAGGAAACAAAGTTATCGCTATTGCTTAAATATTGTCAGTAACGTATTGTGTGTCTACTTACGCTTCATCGTATTCGTATTCCTCGTCTGGGTAGACTTCGACATCTTTTCCTGGCTTCACTAGTCTGTACCCGTGGCTGTCAGCCACGTAGTGAGTAGCGCGGAGGAAGTTGTTAGAGTCCACGTAACCATAGCAACCGTAGGTGACGCCATCCGGACCACGGTTCTCGTAGTGGAACTGCCCATTCGAGCCAACGTTATAACCGAATCCGTATGCACCTGGATCAAAGATAAAAACGGTTTAGACCAAATGACATGATATATGCATAAGGCATTAAGTCCGCAGCGGGATTGTCAGAAAGGGTTACCGCTACCCCGGAACATAAAGGGCTACGGAAGGAACACGGATGGGTTTTAGTCAGTAAGAGTCTGACACTCCCTTCCGCTCCAACCAGAGCGGGAGGGGTCATTTGATGATTTCCCATCCATAAAAAAATAAATAAAAATAAGGCATTAAGTCCGCCTTTGTACCTTTTTGTGCGAAAAGTTTAAATAAATAAATATTTAAAAAATTAGTTTAAAAACTTAAACCCGACTACTGAAAAGGATGAAACAAGAAAGTACCTTCCCGTGCGGCCGTGGTCGCATGCCGCTGTACATACTAACATACTTTTATGCTATTGTAGCATGCGACCACGGAAATGTACTTTCTTGTTTCATTCTTTTCAGTAGTCGGGTTTTACTTTTTAAACAATTTTTTTTATTTATTAAATTATATTGGGGCTTCTTTCAGTAATATTTATATTTTTGAAATGTACTAAGCCCTTTCATTTGATAGCCAACAAGGCACCATCCCATAATATTTATTTTTAAATTCATTGCTTGACGTCCTCTAGAGGGCGCCTATTGAATTTAGTGTGACGTCACATAGCTTATCACCAGCGGAGGGTCAAGACGCTTCTAACGATACCTCATTTGTCAAATTATTATAAGTACCTACTTTTGAAGTTATGAGGGAAGAGATGAACATACATACATACATACATACATACCGGTCAAAATAATAACCCTCTTTTTTGCTTCGCCGTAGTCGGGTAAAAATTAGACACAGCCATGATGCTGCGTCTAAAACCTGTCTGTCCAAATTGAGTAACAAACATT
This sequence comes from Gortyna flavago, assembly GCA_963669345.1. Lineage (NCBI taxonomy): Eukaryota > Metazoa > Arthropoda > Insecta > Lepidoptera > Noctuidae > Gortyna > Gortyna flavago. The sequence goes on from OY770131.1 coordinate 9,225,043, forward strand.
CCAACGCGATTATTTCGCGGATTGTGAAAAAATATTGGCCTATCATTTTTTTGTGTTACAAGGTTTTTTTAGTGAAGGGACGAATTTTAGAACATTCACCACGCCAGGCGGCGCCACTATGATAACCTTTGTTAGACACTAGCCTTTGTTTAGTCGGGGCGAAAGAGGAAGTTCATAGTTTATCCTATCTAATCAATCTTTATTTATTCAAACATAAAATATATACCCTATAGGCAATCAATCAAGAACTGCGGAAAATTAAAATCGCTAAATCTATGTCAAAATGGATAATAACTTTATCAATTTGTATCAATCTGTTCAGGAAAGATTTTAATTTTATTTACTTGCCAACTATTAAACGTTATTAAGTTAATCTCATAGCAGTAGCTTAGTCTGTATCTTCGCATCAATATATTATTTCGTTACTGGTTCTACAAAAAGAAATCAAATGTAAAAGGGGGCTACCGTCATACAAGTACTTTTTTATCTTGTTTCTATAAAAATTGTTTTTAAAAGCACAGGTATAATTATGTAAAATAAGCACATAATAATCTGTGCTCTTCAATGTAATGACATTGAAGAGCACAGATTATTATACGTTACGTTAAACTTGTGGATTTATCTGATGGGGCAGTTACAAGAAATAAAATCTATACCTACTACAAAAATTTTCTGTATTCTCGATTGAGACAAAGCCTACGATACTTTCGATGTTTCTCATATCTGTACAAACTGAAGTAAAACATTGCTATGTTTATGTTTATTTATATGGTATTGTTAATAAAGAGTGTTCGTCATCTATCTTTATTCAGCAGAAACTCTTCGTTATTTTTTCGAGTTTTTGTAGTTACCTACTAGCCTACTATTTTGCTGTGCTCGACAGGGTCCATAATGATCACATTCAATTTTTAATTATCAGTTACCACCTAAGTACATTGTGGATTGCAATAATCAATTTTATGATTGAGTATTAAGTATTGAAATTAAGTACTGGCATGTCAAGTTCTCATAAAGGAACAGAAATTAGACGGAAATGTTGAATCATCTTGTTAATAATGAGACGTGTCTAGAATTCAAGATTAATATGAACGTTACAGTAAGCATGTCTTACGAGGAATGATTACAAAAGCAGATGTTACTCGACAACACGCATTTAATATGCCACAAATGAGGGTAATTTGTACTTATGCCTTCCTTGATGTTAATACTAGCTTTTGCCCGCGGTTTCGCCCGCGTGGAGGTCGGAAATTATTCACAGAAAAATCAACCCCCCATTTCACTCTCTTAGGGGTGGAATTTCGGAAAACCCTTTCTTAGTGGATACTTAGGTACTCTTCACATAGAACACACCCTTCAAATTTCATGTCTCTAGGACTAGCGGCTTAGCCGCTTAGGCTGTGCGTTGATATATCAGTCAGTCAGGACTGTGAATTTTATATATTATTATGTATAGTTCATTTAATGGCACCATATTCTAGACTCCACGTGTATACATATAGCGTCACTTTTACTGGTTTATTTTGGATTTCATAATGTTTAGAAAATAATAGAAAATATCGCAATATTTTTAATTTTGTGGTACCGGTATCCATTTTTGCCTTAACATGTTCTGGTTATGGTATTACAGATAAAATAACGTCCGAGACGATACGGTACATTTGCATAATATCAATAACATTAATATAATGCTATATATCTGTTACCAAACCTGCGTAAGACAACTCTTACGCAGGTTTGGTAACAGTATTTTAAACTTCGGGACTGAATCAAACCCGTTTCGCAACCGAAACGGGTTTGATTCAGTCAAGAAGTTTCAAATAAAATGGTGTAAGATGATTCCATGCGGAATTTATTTTTCTTGTGTGCACGTCAGGTTCAGGCTCCGATCCCGTCGACGTACTTAACTCTCCAGTAGGCCACGGTTGCATGGCGTCGCACAAGATGCGAGGCGCTAGTACTTCTTCGTCAGGTAGCATCTCGGCAGTCGGAGTTGAGTGAGCTCGGCGAGTCGTGCGAGCCAGGACGCGAAGAGCTCGTTTTCTTCGTCCGGAATCTGCTAGTCCCACGTTATCTGGAGGCACCACAAACTCTGCAGTATAATCTTCGATCGGATGGTGTAATGGCTCAGTAATCCCAGTGGGTCGTAGTATATAGTATTACGGCGCTGAGGGCTTCACACTTGGTCGGCGCGCAGGTCCTTGTTCGTACTACGGCTGGAACTCGATACATCGACGTGTTGAGTCCTAGCTCGTCTCGCTCTGCGTTCCAATATAGGCCCAAGATCTTTTTATCAAGCTGTTCTCCTCCCAGTTGTGCGGGAGAGGTGGCGAGTAGTTCCGGAGGCACGTTGCCTAACACTGTCTTGTCGCTGGAGCTCCATCCTCGCAGCGTGAATCCTCCGTGCGCGTGTACCACTCTTGTTTCTTCGACCGCCTTCCATGCTTGTTCCGCGTCTTCATAGCTGCTGGCTACCAGATCGTCCATGTGGTTGCTCTTCTTTATGGCTGCTAGCGCGTGTGGATACTCCTGCCTGTATAGATCTGTGTTGTGATAGCGGACGTAGTGGGCCATGTACGGGGAACTTGCCGCGTCGAAATCATGTTGGTCATCTTGTACTTCTTTCTTTGGATGTTCTTCTCGTTCGTTGCATCTCCACAGGAACTGCTGCGCTGGTTAATCTTCCGGCATTATCCTGATCCTCAGGAACATCTCCTGCACGTCTGCTCTTCGGATTCTTTGCAGCGACAGCAGTAGATCGGGTCCTTCTAGCAGTTCGTCGTTCAAGCACACGCCGTTACTTTTCGCAGCAGCGTCGAATACCAGTCTATGTATGGTTTATTCGGATTCTGCATTCGCGGTACTCGTCGGTGGGGCGTATGTGTATCGTAACGCCCTATCCGCTTCACGCATTAAGAAGCGAGACAACACTATGATTTCAGGCTCTGCTGACCCTTCGTTGTCAGGTCACTGTTTGAGGCACTAGGTTTTGGCATCTTCTTCAATTCTTACAGCGCTTTGTCGATTATAACTTCCGGTCGGCCAAAGCACTGCTCTAATGTCCTCATGACAGGTTCTGTAGCCGCATGCAGAAGAGCCGCTACTGCATCTCGTGCATCGCCTTTGAGGCAACTTCTAAGTCGCAGGAGGTTGTTTGCCGGTGACACGTTGTACATATTCGTTGTGTCGTAGTAGGATGCCTTGAGTGGCAACCACTCGCTGACAGCACCAGTGAAAGTCGGTAAGTCTGTGTGCCGAAGTCGTGGTCTAGCCATCTCCTCCAGGGTCGCAGCTAATTGGTCAATGCTATTTCTGGCTCTTCTTGATGTCTGCAATCTTCCCCGTGGCATGTCAAATCGTTGCTGCTTCGGATCTTCTTTGGTTTCTGCGTTTCCACCCCCCTCACTCCGTGTACCAAAGGGGTTGGTGCGCAGTAACTGGTCCACTCTCTGGTATTGGCGTTCCTCTTAAAGTAGATCTTCATGGATGCTCTCCTGATCATCCTGAATCACAGAGACCTTGGCAGCCAACCTTTTCTTCACTAAGTCTTCTTCAAGTTCCAGCTCCTTTCGTCAAATCGCTGCCAGTTTATCGGCTGCCTCAAATTCGGCCATTCGTGGCCTCTTAGTCACACTTGTGGTTGACCTTACTGATCGCGGCGGCGATCTTACTCGTCGGTGTTCCGACGATTGTCCTGCGGTAGCGACGTCCGCGGCGGTAGTAGGCCCGACCATGCTTTCAACTTGAGGAGACGCTGGCGAGTCGAGTGATAGTCGTCTCAATCGTTCTCGTTGAATTCTTTCCGCTTCTAAAATTTCTTCGTCCCTTCTTTCTAGTGCCCGCTTCTGTTCTTCCAATTCTGCTAAGTCACTTTGACTGCGGGTGACGACCATTGCGTTCGGTTGACGGCCCAAAGTAACTTGTAGAATATTCAGCGGAGAATTGCAGGTAGGTTGTAATCGGTTCGGACTTATCTCGTTCTTCCAAGCCACAGATTCTTCTTTCCTTTTAATCCGGTGTCGATAGACCAGACTGTAGTGGACTGTATGTTTGTTTTTCTCTTGAAATAAAAGAGTCTTCGAGTTTCTTCGCTTTATCTTCTTGTTGTTTATTTCTTGATAGCTGAGATCGACTGTGTCCACCATGTTTTTGTTTTTTTTTCTATTTTTTTCTTCCTATTGGCATCTCGTTGTTGACCTTGAGAGGTCGTGACTACTTAACCGGACTATCCTGTGGCTGCCTTAAGTAAAACTCAAAGCCTCCAGGCAGGGGCATGGACTAACTACTTTATACTAAGCGACTACGCACCAAGGGCACCCCCTGTGGGGTACGAACCTCGGCTTAGGGCGTCACTGAAGAGAGCAACAAGAAGGGACAGGCTGGATCGCAATAATATTATTTATGCTTGATGGGGCTGGCATTTCCTATCTGACTACTCTGAGAAGAAATGCGGAAACAAACTCAGAGGTCAGAGTGGGGAGTTTAAAGGTACTGACTCAGCTGCGGCGCGGGCTGGCACTGCATCGGGCAAGGGTCGGAATGTCGGTCTTTTGTGTTTGTGTACTGTACTAGTTGACTTGTTGCTCTCCTGGAGTCATCAGGGTCGGTTAGAGCGTGCCTTGGACGGCGAGTCTTACTAATTTTGGAGGGAGTGTATCTGGCGGCCTCGACAACCAGAGGGTTGCTGTATTTGGCGGCGGAATCGAAGAAACACTTGCAAAGGCGTTTCATGAACTGCTTGATTGTGGGGATTTTGAGGTCAACATGGAGGATCTCATCTAATCACAAAGAATTGGAACAAAAAACCTTAAAAATTACAAAATTCCGTAACGGCTCTCGTTACGGTAAAGTTTCACAGTAATTAAGGTAACAATGGTACAAGTGGCGCCGTCAAGCTTGAGGAATGTGAAGAAAATTATCTTATCGCTTCTTACAAATACGAAAACTTATAAAAAGAAAAGATTAATTAACATATCGCCACCCTTTTCTCATATAAGCACGTTCGGCGTTCGTTACAGCCTGCTTTACTATCACAGGGGAATTCACCTTCTGATTTTTATCTGGTAGATAGACAGGCCCTTACTTAGCGAACTGATTACAAACACTAAAAAGGTGAGAGTCACGTTTTTTTCATTAATAATTCGAAATCTTCTTTTTTCGTAACTTTACTTAATTAAAATATCGAATTGAGACAAACCTAGCAAGATGCCGAGAGGTCGGTACCTACAGATACATCACACATATAAAAGAATACCGGTTTGCAATGGACATTAGACCCCGCAGGGGGTGCCCTTAACGTAGTCGCTTAGGTTTAAGTTTTTTTGCCCTGGCCTTAACTAAGGCATCCACAGTTAAGCAGTAGACATTCTCATAGGACGAACTGGGAGACGCCATTAAAAAAAAAAAAACGGACGTTTGACTAATTTGTAATGTTGTCGCGTGGATCGAATTATGCGTGATGAAATTCTTTAAAATCGTTTGCTTTGTTGGTCTACTGGTCGCTAGTCCGACAGCTGAGCTGGGTTCGATCCCCAGCCGATATATGCTGTTAAAATCCCACCGTGAAAAGTAAGGTGAAGTGAGCTTGAATTGTGCTGTCAATAATATAAATCCCTAGCATCAGTGGAATGACAGCTCACTTTATCTACGTTTTCAAGGTGAGATATTTACAGATAAGACCGGCTTGTCGGGCGGGTAATGTGTTATCGTTTTTTTTTATTTTTTCTGCAGCAGCCCAGTGTCTGAATGTATGCCCAATTGATGGCAATTAGCTTGCATCCTCTATCTCCTACTCCTTCGAGAAGAGACTTTGTGTTATGTTTTTGAAAACTCCACTTACTTGTGTCGTAGTTGGTCTCATAATACTGTTTCTTGTTGTCGTCTTCGATGTCGAAGACCACTTCGTTGTCTGGCCGTCCCTGGTATGGGTCATACTGTCGAGCCTCTCTCGACCCTGCTACGGCTTTGACATAATCTTTTTGTGATTTCTTTGGAGTAAACACACTGGCTTGTATTGTTACCAGTGTGGCCTGTGAACAAAAGAAAGAAGAGTTTAATTAAGAATTACTAGAGTTCAAAATTTTTTCTTTAAACAAAAAAGCTTAAGTTAAGTAATGATTAGCGACTGTTTAACCATACATTTCTGACGTTTAAACGACTCTTAGGTTTTTATTAAGCAACGTTTATAAATAAAGAGGAATATTGTCAACCATAAGCCAAACTTCGTCGACTGAACAAGAATATCTCTATGGGCTGATTTTTCAATCGACAGATAATTCTTTTTCGTCTAATAAATTTTGTATGGAATAACTGTCAAAAATTCAAAAATAATCTTCGGATAAAATTATCTGCCGTTGGAAAAATCAGTCCTTAGTCGCTTTTGTAATTACTTTTCTAATTGCTTGCTTCAAAAGGCTGTAATTGGATTTGTCTCCCTAATTAGTACGGAATAACTCGTTTGTATTTCATTATCTTGCATTCTACTGATTTAGTTATCTTTTAAATCTCTATCCAACTAATTTTCACTAAACCGACCAGTATTGTGTAGTCTAGTAGCTAATTAGGACCATTAGTATAATTATTTATAGGTAGGTAATTACTTAATTAGCCAGTGTACTGTTAATGTTAGGACTATAAAAATCAGGGCCATCTTAACCATATTGGGCGCCGGGGTGCGAAAAATAGTCTGGGGGGCGTAGGCTCTTTTTTTTGGCAACAACAAAAACTTGATTATGGAGTCCAATTTTTAGGGAGAAGCACCAAGGTAGCCCGCGAAGTTAAATTTTACGTGTTATTTCTTACGTTTTTTGCAATTTGCAGGTCAGTGTCAGGTTGTATATTTTGTCTTGCAATTGACTTAGAGGGTTGTATTGATATATAACCCTTTAAGTTCTTATAACCCTATTGATTGATATTTCATGAAATAGTAATTTTGAATTTCACGGGCTACCCTGGCGCTTCCCTCGCGCCTCCTAACCCACGCCCGGGTGCCACGCACCCCTTGTACCCTCGAGTAAAGACGGCCCTGATCAAAATATTATTAACAAAATAACATCTGCAATCTGTTTTTTTAGAATTATTAGAATTATCAAAATCGGACTACTCTGTAAAAAGTTATGCGTGGTCATACATTACAATCAGTGAGTGAAGAATCAATCATCCTCTGTTTTCCTACTATTAGGGCTGGAATTTCTTTTCCAAATTTATATGGCACTAACTTTGAGGAATAATACCCTTTCCAATAAAAAAAGAATGATCAATATCGGACTACTCTGTAAAAAGATATGCGTGGTCATAAATAAAAAAATAATGTACGCGTCGAATGAGAACCTGCTCCGTTTTTTCGTCGGTTAAAAATACCTTTGTATACACTACCAATACATTTCACATAGGCACATTGGATTTTGGAAAAAGGCTGCACAAATAGTGGAAAAACCCTGCCTCCTAAACTAGGGAAAACCTGTGACCTAGGAGTCAGTGTTCTACTGTAACTTCGTATAAAAAAGAAAAGTTTATTTAGATTTTTAAATTAGATAAAAAAAATATATAATCTATGTTTCCACCATTGACACGAATCACACAATCATAGCGATTTGGCATGCTTAAAATCAGTTTATCAAAATCACTTTGAGGAATGGCCGCCCACGTTCTTTTTAACAAGTCAAAAAGTTGTTGTGGGGTATGCACGGCATCCATACTCGGCAGAGCTCTTTGGAGCATATCCCATGCGTGCTCAATTGGGTTGAGGTCTAGCGATTGAGCAGGCCACGGCAGAACGTTGATGCGAGCATCGGAAAGAGTGCGTGTTACGACAACTTCCTGACAAACACAAAGCCGTATGTGCGTGCAACTTCCTGACAAAATTTCAAACGTTCTTGACGTCCAGAGGTCCTCCAAACTATATGATAATAAGCTGATTTGTCACCTGCTCCTGGCCATTCATCACCGGCAACAGGGAAATTGCAGATTTAATATCGAATGCGTCTGCCATTTTTGTAACACGATCAGAACATTCTAAAAAATCCTTAGAACTAGTTTGACTACTACCTACCTTCTCTTCTTCATCATCGAGGTGATACTAAATGATGATTTCCGAGAGCTAATGCAAGTTACTTTAAAAAATACCCAAATCGCTGTCTATAAAATTTGAGGGATTCCCTCGATTTCCATTTGATCCTCTCATCAGATTCCAACTTGATGACAATAGGACCACATCGAGAGTATGCCCTTTGAAAAAAAAAAAAAAAAATTTTTCAAATTGGTCCACAATTGAGGGAAAAATCGGTTAACATACATAAAACAAAACATAAAGTCGAACATATAACCTCCTCCTTTTTGCCTTTTTGGAAGTCGGTTAAAAACGGGGAGGTGTAGTGTGCAGCTCCTCAAACCTTATATTTGTAACTGTACACACCAATCATTGAAAAATAAATTGTGTAAATAGGGTAATCCGTTTAGAAGTTATTATGGATTTTCGATAGGTAGTGAAAATTGACAATGTTCAATTTTATGTTTCTGTTCTGTAAACTTTAACATTACAACAATAAATTAAACAACTAGATACGAGTGACACTACTACGATAGCTTTTTGGGCATAAGCCAAAGTTGACAACCCTAGCGCGACCGCCGACCGTAGGTATGAAAAGTGAAGTACATACTTGTGATTGACTTTGTACCTTTTTAGGGTTCCGTAGTTCTGACAAGGAACCCTTATAGTTTCGTCATGTCCGTCTGTCTGTCTGTCCCAGGTTTTGCTAAGAGACCGTTAGTACTAGAAAGCTGTAATTTTGTAGGGGTGCGTATAATTTTGTATGTATTTATAGTATTTTTAAATTACTTAGGTATATTAATATTGTATTGTTTGTGTTTTTATGGGCCTTGATGCCTGAAATAAATGTATTATTATTATATCAATTACGCCGACAAACTTTAAAAAAAAAAATTTGAAATTGTAGATTGATAGACACGGGTCGAAAGGAATTTCGAAAATGTTCTCTGCTAACTTTTTAGACCTTTGTATCCTGCTTATGCGTATGAAGTTTCATTAAAATCGATTCATTCATTTCGAAAAGCAACGGCTTGAAAGTTTGTATGAAATGCCGTACGGCGTAAACGCTCTTAACAATAGGTAGGTTCTTAGAACCTAGTTGCCTGTTAAGGCATTGCAATTTAAATGGTTATAAATATTAAAAAACGACCGCGAAATTCAAATTGGTAGACCGTGAAATTCAAATTTTCTTAAGTTTTTTGCAATTTGCAGGTCAGTGTCAGGTTGTATCTTGATCAAAATATGATTTGCGACTATAATAGATATGTATTTGTTTTTATTGTTTTTGTAACTTGGCAGCAATATTGTACTCTTATTTTTTAGCTTTAGCAGGAAGGAAGTGGTTATTATTAGTTATTCAAATTTAAAGTTGATTTTTGTTATTATAACCATTAGGTAACTCCTAATATCTTTACCATTATTTATATTCAGAATAAAAAAAAACAGAATCGTACTGTATTGTGATAACGGGTTACTACGGAACCTTCACTGTGCGTGGCCCGACACGCATTTGGCCGGCTTTTTGTTTTATAAAAATTAATAAATTAGCAGTTTAGTGGGAGTGCTTAAGGCCAGTTAGAGTTCAAATGTCAACATATTTTCGTCTAGGTCAGTGTTACCTGTTATACGAGGACATTCCATAGTTGCTATATTAGGACGGAAAATCAGCTTGGCTTTCAAAGCCAAATAACATAGCCTATGTTAAATTGGCTATTTAATTACCTCTTGAGTTTCTGAAAACCTGATCTGTCTGATATCTCTCTGGTTAATGTGCTATTAAATCACGTGCCAATCCCTTAAGTGAACACAAATTACTTGAAAAGTGATTGTTTGGCGGACTATATTCAACAATGTAATGAAATACCTGAATCATAAATAGATTTTCGATCAGTAGACGTTTGCTAATACCTACATATCGCACCTCCGATAAAGCAGGGACGACCAGACGCCAGCACATCAACCTACCTACTGTCAAAATTTCCCAATCAACTTTGAACCTTATACTTTAGCGATAAAGTTGAAAATCTATCAAAGAAATTTGACAGATTGTAGTAGGTTGATGTGCTGGCGTCTGTACAACTCGAAAAACCTGGATAAAAAAAAAAGCGAAAGTTAACTCACGGATTTGTTAATCAGTCTATAAACATTTTTTTTCTAAGCTTTTCAAGTATTTATAATTTTGATCACAAAATAATAATAATGTAAGAATAAAGACTGATTAACAAATCCGTGAGTTTATTTTCGCTTTTCTATAAATCCGTTTTTCGAGTTGTAACTCATTTTATCGGAGGTGCGATATGTATTACATATTATGTCAAGGTGCGGTTGGGTGACGCCACCAGGTTAGGTCACACACTCTCCGACGCTCGATTCTAATCTAAGCGCTAAGTAAGACTGCAAACCGTCGAAGGTCGCTTGCATCTGGCACTCATAGCGCTCCGTGCTTATTTACTTACTCCGTGACTAATAGTGAAAGTGGTTGGACTCTTTTAACCTTTGCTATTGACCACTTTTGATATCGATAGGTCATAATTTTGTATTATTAAATATATAACCTACATTTTCCCATGACACAATGGCTGTAGTTTCAACATTACTGCAGTATTCACTCTGGAATTAATATACATTAAAGAAGAGGACTACTGCTAAGTGTTGTTTGTTGCGAATACACGATTGCTTATAATTTTCTCGATACAAAGAAATCTCAAAGTTATCTCTAAACCGTAAAATAAATGGAAAATATTCAATAATTCAAATTAGATCATGAAACTTTGCAAGCTAATCGAACTATGCATAAAGCAGGTGTCATAGATTTATAAAAAAAGATCGTTCACATATCGAAAGTGAAGCGCCGTACCGATCTATGTGTGTGTGATTGACGATTGACGCTGTCGTGTCACGTAATGGCGGCCGGTCGGCATACTATGATGTAAATGTGAGCGTGAGGCGTGTTTGTACAAGCGGTCCCTTCATACTTACTGTGCTTCACTCTTGATATGCGTGGTGCGAAGTCCATCTTTTTTTATAAGTCTATGGTTCAGTAGTATGAACTCAGAACGTCAAAAATATAGACAGTTGCGCGCACAGATTAACCGGCGGCGGCGGCGCGTGAGTCGTTGCCCGGAATGTTACCACTTCATATTTTTCATGTTCATACCATCTTTTTGTAATGTTTTCTTGTTTTTATTGTTGTTGTTTTTGTTTTAAATTTTATACTTATTTAATTGTATGCTACACTGGCTGACGTCATCACGTCAACGCCAGCTGTCCCTGAAAACCAGCGCTGGGGCTCTGTCTCATAAAGGGTCTTAGCATTATGCTGAGCGATGGCCGTTTTGCGTAGATGTGACGCATGTTTTCTCTCAAATTGTTATTTTGTTTTTCTTTTGATGCGTCATGTTTGCCGCAAATAAACGTATTTTATTTCTTTCACAGGGTTTAAACAAAAAATAAAACATGCCATTATCGTGTTATCCATACTAATATTATAAATTTGAAAGTAACTCTGTCTGTCTGTCTGTCTGTCTGTCTGTTACCTTTTCACGCCTAAACCACTGAACGGATTTCGATAAAATTTGGCAGAGAGATAGATTGCATCCCAGGGAAGGACATAGGCTACTTTTTGTCTCAATAATATCCATAAAGAGGGGGATATAGGGGATGAAAGTTTGTATGGGAAATCTGTTATTTCTTAAGTTAGGGATATGAAAATTCAAATTTATGCTTTTAGTAACAAATAATGAACTACGTATTTCGTCGATTTTCTAAAATTATCCCTCAAGAGGGTAAAATAGGGGATGATTTTAGAATTCACATGTAATATTGAAATTTTTGTGTAAATATTTAAAGAGATTTTTAAGGGATTGGAAAATAGTCATAGTCTGTATCTGGAGGTGACATTTAGTCTTTATTTCATTAAAATCGGTTAACGCGGTCAAAAGTTATCAATACTTGCAATGGCCTGGAACGGAGAGCTTAGGTTTACCAGTGTGCTCGATAGATGGCGTTGTGCAAATGACACGATTTTCTGAATCGCAGTGTTAAGTCTTTCCGCAGGTGACGATAGTGACCTCCCGTATTGTTATTATACTCTTTGATAGTGACCCTTATTCATGCAACGTATTGGAGTCGTGTTAGTTTGGTCGTTCGTTTCTAAAAAAAATCGTTGTTAGTTTGAATGAAATTGAAATAATAATATTGAATTTAATTGTTTCTTCTCTTCGCTTCGTTGTGGGTTGTGTGCATTTCTCGATTCTAGGAAAAAAATTCGATCGAACTGGTCGAAGTTTTGTTCTGGTTTTGGATTATTTTTGGATTGTTGAAGTTGAGTTTGGATTATTGAAGTGGATACTTCTTTAGGCGCGTTGGGCATTTTTTGAGATGGGCTGTCCTTGCGGTTTTAATGTATATCGAGTGCTGGCAAAGTATTCTGTTTGTGTTTTATTTTCACTTCTGTCGGCACTCCCGGAGTGCCACTGTTTTTTTTTTTAGTTCTTGGTGGTGCGAGGCACTACGAGGTCGGGAGTAGGAGATCTCGCTTCTCGGTTGAGTGTTTTCTAAATCTCTACTCTATCTAACTTCCGTTGATCGCAGTTGACGAGAGTGTCAATATTGCATTCACGATCTCAAAAGTTGTGTTGTCTCCGTTGACTCTATTATTTTAGAAGTTAGTAATTCTTATTAATATGTTGTTTTATAATTAGTGTATTCAATAAAACGTATTTTTAGTTAGTTCATTAGGTTTCAAAAATATTTTCTTTTGCACTTAGTGTGCTTTGTTGTAGGTAAGGTTATCTAAATTGTATAAGTTGTATTGTAGCTTTATTGTCAACCATTAGTACGAGTACTGTATAATTTAAGTTCATTAAGTTTGTTTGATATGCCTCGCAAGCGAAAATCGGATTTAGCGCGTAGCTCCAGCAGAGCTCGAGCCGTGAAAGTTACTAGAACGCAAGAATCTGAAGAGCAGTGCCACGCATTTCTTAGGAATGCCGAGACCTTGGAGCAGACTCAAGCTCGGTAGATTTTAGATGCAGAGCGCCACGCATCTCTTAGTGCTGCCGAGAGCTTAGAGAAGACTCAAGGTCGGCAGATTTTAGATGCGGAGCGCCACGCATCTCTTAGGGATGCCGAGACCTTGGAGCAGACTCAAGCTCGGCAGATATTAGATGCGGAGCGCCACGCATCTCTTAGGGATGCCGAGACCTTGGAGCAGACTCAAGCTTGCCAGATTTTAGATGCGGAGCGCTACGCATCTCTTAGGGCTGCCGAGAGCTTAGAGCAGACTCAAGGTCGCTAGATTTTAGAAGCGGATCGCTACGCATTCTTAGGGATGCCGAAACCTTGGAGCAGACTCAAGCTCGGCAGATTTTAGATGCAGAGCGCCACGCGTCTCTCAGGGCGGCTGAAACCGAAGAGCACACTCAGGTCCGCCGGACTTTAGGATGCAGGGCGTCTATTTTTCCCATGGGCAATAAATTGTATGTGGCGTGCTCACGAGTATCCAGCCCACAAAATATTCATGTTCTAGCAAAGGATGGCAATACCAAAAATGTTGTTTACAAAAATATTTTAACATAAATATTCCAGTTTTATTAAAATTACTTTGCATATTGTTATAGTACAGACGCCAGCACATCAAGCTACCCCAAACTGTCAAATTTTCCCAATCAACCTTGAACCTTACGGTGTAGCGATAAAGTTGAAAATCTATCAAAGAAATTTGACAGATTGTAGTAGGTTGATGTGCTGGCGTCTGTACATAGGATACTTTTTATCCCGATAGTACGTTCCCGTGGGATAATTTCCGACTTCCTCCGCGGGCAAAAGATAGTTATAATATATTCTCGAGTCAAAGTTGAAGTAGTTGATTATAATTATTGTTTTCTACAAATTTAATTAGTCTAACCACTAGACAAAACTACCAGCCACTAAAAGCAAAATTTTGTCCGCCAGCACCCCACCCCTGTGTCCAAACCCCACTAAGTTGGCAACACTGCTTTTTACAATTTTATCGTTGGCAAACATAACTAAAACGTGAAAAGTAAAACGTGCGTTTTTCAATTATGGTAGTTTTTGGTAGAAAGTGCATTATAATTTGGTTTTTCATTTTTCGGCAATCATTGTACATTTTTAGGGTTCCGTACCAAAATGGTAAAAAGGAACCCTTATGGTGCGACTCAGTCTGTCTGTCTGTCCCAGCTGGATATCTCAAGAACTACTAATACTATCAACTTGAAATTTGGAATTGTTTTAGATGACGTTTGCTCAACTATTTTGCAAATAAGAAAGAAATAAAAATAAAATTACATTTTTTGCAACAGGGAATGAAAGGGGGTCTGAAAAATTTTGAAGTGGGGCTACTAGGGCTACTATATGAAAGAGCGCAGTTTGTACAGAGGCCAGCACATCAAGCTACCCCAAACTGTCAAATTTTCCCGATTGAATATGAACCTTATTCCTTTGTGATAAAGTTGAAAATCTATCAAAGAAATTTGACAGATTGGGGTAACTTGATGTGCTGGCCTCTGTACATTCTCAAACACTTTTCTTAATTTTTTTAGGCCGCATAGTTTTCGACATTTGATGAAAAAAAAAATACCACGCCCCCCTTATCTCCGAAGTTTGCATAGGGAAAAATCTGAAATTATTCTATGTTATAGAAGTTTAAGTAAAGATTACAGGAAAAATAAAACGATGTCTCTAAATAGCACACTTTTTCAGAAATCATCAACAAAAGTTACATTAGTTCCACTATCGGTCAAGAGATGGCGCTGACCTAAAACTGTAATATTCTACACCGCAGCGCGCAGTGTTAAAATTCTCTGATGAATATAGGCCTCGCTGATCAAAATTTAAAAACAAATTATTATGATGGTACGGAACCCTCGGTGCGCGAGTCCGACTCGCTCTTGATCGGTTTTTATTTATAAGCAGTAGTAGACCATCAGTTGTAATCAAAACAAAATTTAATTATAGCAAAATTATTCGGAAGCGAGTAGTTAATATTATGATGAAACAAAACGCGTTCACGAAACCGATTGTGCCCGAAAGTTGATGATACACCTCTATACAATTCTACTCAATTTGAATCATAATAATTTTATAGTTATATAATTCTGAATATGGAAAACGATTACCTACTACTTAACTGGAGTTAGCTTAATTTCGGAATCCCATTAAGAAACAAAATGTGTTACGCAATTAGGCTGCTGCTGGTTGACTCCGAGTGACACAGTTTTTTGTTAGTGAGAATCCGTCCGACTTTTATTATACGTCAATGATTTAGAAAAAAGTATTGGATAAAAATAACATTAATTCAATAAAAATGTCTACCGTTTTGAAATAAATATTCATAAAACTATGAATGATCAAGTATATTTAGGTAGACATTTTTTATAAAACTATGAATGATCAAGTACATTTAGGTAGACATTTTTTTATAAAACTATGAATGATCAAGTATATTTATATACTCTATCAATTTGTGTTCACTTGAGGGATTGGCACGTGATTTAACAGCACATTAAACCAGAGAGATATCAGACAGATCAGCTATCAGGTTTTCAGAAACTCAAGAGGTAATTAAATAGCCAATTTAACATAGGCTATGTTATTTGGCTTTGAAAGCCAAGCTGATTTTCCGTCCTATTATAGCAACTATGGAATGTCCTCGTATAACAGGTAACACTGACCTAGACGAAAATATGTTGACATTTGAACTCTAACTGGCCTTAAGCACTCCCACTAAACTGCTAATTTATTAATTTATATAAAACAAAAAACCGGCCAAGTGCGTGTCGGGCCACGCACAGTGTAGGGTTCCGTAGTAACCCGTTATCACAATATAGTACGATTCTGTTGTTTTTTATTTTGAATATAAATAATGGTAAAGATATTAGGAGTGAATGGTTTTATTAACAAAAATCGACTTTAAATTTGAATAACTAATAATAAACCACTTTCTTCCTGCTAAAGCTAAAAAATAAGAGTACAATATTGCTGCCAAGTTATTATTTCAAATCACAAAATTGTAATTCGAAAATTAAACAAAGTTCGTTTGAGACTTCTATAGGTACTCGAATGAAAAAGTAACCCGTTGGTACAGCAACATCTAGTAGCAATATTGTGAAACTTATAATTTATTATGTTTTTTTTTCGATTTTTTGTTTCATATTTTGTTTTTCAATGCAAGTCTTTACCCGTTATACAAACAACTACTTCATCTTAGTCACTGTAAAGGATTAATGCTAAGGATTTTGTATTTGGTACAAAATTATTCAATACCCAAGTTCAACGACTATTACTGCTAAACTGATAAAGTTATCTTAACCGCTATAATTTTTCTTTAAAGTTCATATAATGCACTATCATCGTGAATTTTTCCAGATTTTTCAAGCCATTAGTTTAGCTTTTAGAGGGGTGGGGGGGATTCCCTACTGGAACAAAAATTTGCACTTTGTAGTTTAATATTTCGTAAATGGTGCATTAAATCGAAAAATAATGTAAGCAAGGAATGGTAAATTTCCGTCTATTGTCTAAAATAACTTTAATACAATTTATTTTAAAATTATGAAAAAAAAATATTTGAGATCCTCACGATAAGCCCTTTCATTTGATATGTCACACGGTACAGATTGCGAATATTTTTTTTAAAATTGTCTATTTACCCCTCAAAAATGACTCCCATTTTCAAAACTCATTTATTTACGTTACACGTCTGTGTTTGGGTCACAGAGATTCATATGTGTACCAAATTTCAACTTAATCGGTCCATAAGATTCGGAGCAAATTGGCTGTGACAGACGGACAGACAGACAGACAGACACAGACAGACACACGAGTGATCCTATAAGGGTTCCGTTTTTTCCTTTTGAGGTACGGAACCCTAAAAATGAATCGCTGAATGTGTTGCTAAGCGCAAATCTCGAGAGCAGCTGAACCGATTTCGTTAATTCTTTTTTTATAATATTCCTTGAAGTACGAGGATGGTTCATAAGGAGAGAAAAATGAAAAAATGCCTGCGGGTAAAAAAAAAAGAACGGGTACAATTGCTTATGCGGGTGAAACCGTGGGGCGCAGCTAGTTTATAATAAAAAAAAACTTACCAAAAAATTGAAAAGTGTTCCCGGCCGCATGGCACGAAATGCGGCCCTGTAGACCTTGAGGCGCAGGCTGCTCGACACAACCTCAGTCCTGACAACACAAAGAAAACCCCGTAAGGCGACAATCAATCATCTAATTTGATAAAATTCGCTATCATGACCCGCTCGCCAACGGCAGGCTTTTCAAACTAAAATGTGCATTCGTAGAGATCCAACAAAGCCCCCCGGCCGCGAAAGGCTATATGGTGGCCTTTAGATACAGGCCCCTCATTTTATTTGCATCAGTGGCTGGTGGACAGTTGAGCCATAGTCATAGTCATAGTCATTTATTCATAAACAAGTAATTGTATCTGAATTTAAACACAAAAATAACACAAGTACAGTAAGATACGCGCACCCATGTGAATGGTTGCATGTTGTGACGCTGATTCACATCGCCGCTTTCTTCACGACACCCTAACGGTCTGTGCCCGCCAGGTGAGACCCCCTGCCCAATCGCCTGGGGGAGGTACGGCGGAAATAAAATGTGCAAATTCGAAGATGCGCCTCTTATTATTACCTCTTACATTACCGTCGTGGATACCGCAAAGTATTTGGCGTAGGTATAGGTGTAGTCTCGCAAACATGTGTGGGTGTATTTCGGCGATGAAGGACGGTGGGAAAAGATAACTTTTGGTTCGCAATAAGTTTAGTTTTAAATGCCACAATAAGTTTCTCTTTTATCTGTTCTGTGGTTATAGGTACTCACAATAAACACATTTTGAATACAATACCTAATTGGTTTGTGCTTTATTTCTGAGGTTGTTTAAACTATTCTGTCAAAAAAGTACCGGCAAAAGATCAATAATACACAAAATGTATTTTATCGCCTTCAAAGTATGCTCCTTCAGAAACGATACACTTACACCAACGAATAATCCAATCATCAAAAAACTATCTCCATTTGGCATCGTTACTTAGTGAATCGGTCTATTAAACTTGGATCAGCAGTGCGATTCTGTCACCATCTCACCGTGAAAACTTAGGTGAAGTGAGCGTGGAGTGAGCTGTCATTAGTGTAAATCCCTATAGCATCAGATCCATCTGATGCTATAGGGATTCACACAGACAGCTCACTTCACCTAACTTCTCACGGTGAGATTCTAACAGAATCGACCGGCTGATTGCTAATATAACGCGATCGTGTCGCCGCCCGGCGCGGACGCATTTTTATTAACAACCGTTTAGTAGAATCTTATTCTACTAACATGAGTTATTTAGGGTTAATGTTTTACTAACAAATTATGTATGTTTAATTCTGAAATAAAATGATTATTATTGTAACAGTCTTTGACATATCGCTCATTTGGAGATACATCGACGTAATTTTTTTTTTTCCAAAAATGAGTTAAACATGCCAAAGCACATATAAAGCGTATTTGCGTTAGGAAAGCAGACTTAAAAAAAGTAGCAGTTACGGCGATGTTTCTCCAAATGAGCGATATGTCGGGACCCTGTGGTCCCGAACCTTCGGAAGGCATACGAGGGACCGAAGCCAACTCGCAGAGGCCCGTTAGAAAATTCTTAAAAAGTACGTAGTTCAACTGACACATCACTATTCGCAAGTGGATCATAATAGTTTTGTAGATTACTGTACTGTACACTAAACAAACTTTAACTAAATGTATCAAAATACTTTCATATATAGGTACACGGAAAAAGAAGGCAATTGGTTCAGGGTATAATACGCTTAGAACAACCAAACAATCACTAAGGTGAACAGTATTAGGGACTTGGGCGTAATCCATATATTATTATCTCGTAGTTGAAATGCATAAGTATTGATGAAATCGTTAAAGAAAGCGTCCAGGTCCCTAGGTTTCTTAATAAGGTCATCCACTTGTTTTAGCTCTCTTAGATCCCTCAACGTTCTATACTGTTCATTCGTAAGCAGCCATCTATAATAGAAATCCTAGAATACGCATCTCAAGTATGGAACTCACAAAATGAAGTGTATAAGTCTAAAATAGAAAATATACAGAAAAAGTTTTTAAGATACCTAGATTATAAGACAAGGCAATGCTCAACAAACTTCCCTCATCGTTGCAGAAGATACCATTTTCTACTGCTGGAAAACAGACGCCATGTTAATGATATTACTTTCCTGATTGCTAATCCATAATTAGGTATGTTCGAAAAAGTGTGCTCAACAACGTTAATAACGCAATGAATATTGAAAGCCACTGTTAGTGTGGTACGCAATTACCCCGCTGTTTTATATCGCCAATAGCTCCATTGATTGTTCCCAGCTTCCCTCAAAATTACCACTCCGAAGTGAACCCATCACGTACTTACTTCTCATGTAGCGTAACTAGTTTCAATAATCTTCCCTCTCACTTAGATGTCATTTTATGCTGAACCAGTCCAAGACGAACTATAAATAATAGTGGGTAGTTATAGGAGTAATAGGTAGTTATAGGAGTAATTTTGGTTAATTCTAGTGACGATACTACTTTTCGCCTCGCTGCTTCCCTGCGACTAGGCACTCCTTGTTGTTCTCCTCATCGCTGTCACTGTGGCGAAGATGTCAACAGCCTCGGACACCACGGCCTGTCATGCAGCCGAAGTGCGGGTCGCTTAGCGCGACACGCGAACATTAATGACATCATCCGACGAGCTCTTGTTACCGTCGGCGTTCCAGCTGTATTGGAACCCAATGGCTTGGCACGCGACGATGGCAAGAGACCGGACGGTATGTCTTTATTTCCATGGAAGGTGGGTAGGCCTTTAGTGTGGGACGCAACGTGCGTCGATACTCTTGCGCCATCCCATCTTCCTGGCTCGGCATGCTGTGCTGGTGCTGCTGCTGCGGCTGCGGAAAACCTCAAGCGGCGAAAATATAATAACCTTATCGTAAATTATATTTTCGAGCCGTTTGGGGTTGAAACCCTCGGGTCGTGGTGTCCGAATGCTCATGCCCTATTTAAGGAAATTTCAAAACGGCTGGTTGACACTTCCCGTGACCCAAGGGCTGGCTTTTACCTTGGCCAAAGGTTAAGCATTGCCATACAACGTGGTAATGCTGCCAGTCTCTTGGGTACATTACCAGTCGACAGCGATGCGGACGAATTTTTCGACGCAATATTTTAGTTTTTGTATAGTTTTACTTAAGTTAGGATTTAAATTTGTTATTTTTATATGCAAACTATGTTAAACATATATTATTCTAGTGTAAAGTAAGTTTAAATAAGAATTTGTTTTGTTTTTGTTTATAGAAAGAAGAATTTGTTTTGTTTTATTATATTTTATTCTTCTGTGTATTTTTATGTCTTTTAACTTTATGTACATCAGTCAACGAAAGAGGAGGATCGTCGGATATAGTTGAAGTTTAGTAAGAAACCGATGGATGTTCTCGAATAAAATTAAAATTTATTAATAGAAAACAAACAGCTTATTAATAAAATAATATTTCAGTTACCGGTTACTAAAAAGTTATGGTATATGTTATGGTATGGGCATGTGATACGGAGGAATGACGAAAATACCGTGATAGTTTTGAGCATGAATCAAATGTCGATGGCTATAAGAGCAGGGGAAGACCAAAGAAACGATGGATGGACTGTGTGAATGATGATATGGTTAGAAAAGGGGTGACTACCGAGATGACGACTAATAGAGAAGTATGGAAGAAAAAGACAAGTTGCGCCGACACCAAATAAATTAGGATAAGGGCAGGAGAATGATGATGATGATGACATTGAAAATGTGTGTGCTATAAGTGTTTTTGATGGATGTGTGTTGTTGTTGTTAGTATGTTGAGTTGTTACGTATAGTTGTAACAACACATCTATAACATTAAATGTTTGCTGAATTAGAGAACCTAAACTAGGCTACTGTAGAATGGGTGTTTACTTAGCGCACTTGGATGTAATTTAGCTGTAGGTATGTACGGTGGGGAATATAGTGCGAAAGAGTAAAACGACAAGGTATATTAGGTATTCTTTGAAAATATAATTTATTATTTCTTCACAGTTCGCAATGATGGCGCTAATAATGAAATTCAATTAACAACATAAATGGCAGCATTGAATTGAACATTTTAATTTGTAAATATTATATACAGAAGCGTATCATGAAATAATAAAATACTAGTAGATATTATACTTAAATATTATACAATTTACTTTAATCTTATAATTAATGACGTATACATTTGTGGGTAATAAATATTGTGCTTTACGTCATCTTCCAAATTTTGAGATCGTCCAAGAATTTAAACCATCGGACAGTCCCAAAATTATCTAGGTCGTATGTACCCAAAAAAAAACAACAAAAATTCTTTGCATACAACCAATACCAACCAACCTAGCTACTTAGTTTTTCTTCACCTTAGGACTGGTTTCGTTTTCATTCTTATTTTCATTTTTAGTTACATTCTTCTTTTCATTTTTATTTTCATTTTTAGTTTCATTCTTCTTTTCATTTTTATTTACATCTTTCTTTTCTTCTTTCTTTTCGTTCGTATCATCGAGTATTCGCGGATGAGCAGCAATAGTGCGTATGCTCTTCTTTAAAGGTTTGATTTGATTTCTGAGGAGGTCGTCCAATTCATTAAGAGATTTAATTTCTTTGAGATCTTTTAAATAATCTTTGTCTGCGCTACGTCCTCTATTCAGTCTGCCAAGGTACTGATAAATGTCTTTGTTGGCCTGGCATTGTGCGCAGTTGTATTGCACAGGTACTGCATTCGGGAAGTTTTGTTGAGCGTTGTTCATGCCGGAACCGTTTCCTGGGCAGTATGGCACGAATACCACGGGAACAAATCCAATTATACCGTAAGGTGCGTACTGCGGCTGGTTCTGATACTGTGGCGGGGCGGTTGCTTGTGGCGCTTGTCCTGGCTGTCCTTGCGTTGTATCGTTCTGTCCAGGTTTCAGCAGATAGCACGGGCATGACGTTGGACTAGGAACGATAGGCAGTGGGTACGGAATGACGTAGATGGGGAATGGTGGCATTTGACCTGGTGGTATAGTTGCAGGCGGCTGGACTCCAGTGCCCGATGGTGACCCTTCGGAATCTGTAAAAATCAAAAGACATTTCAATGGGTTGAATGTTGTTGTTGTGGTAAACTGCTGTGTTTGGTTTACAATGTAAAAATATTTATGGCGAATACTAATAGACAAAAACTTCTAATTATTATTCAATTTATTTTAATCTAATGAAACATACCTGGGTATTGTCCTGGGTATCCTGGTTGTCCGGGATGTCCTGGTTGTCCTGGATATCCAGGCTGGCCTGGCTGACCAGGCTGTCCTGGCTGACCAGGCTGTCCTGGGTATCCCGGTTGTCCTGGCTGGCCTGGGTATCCGGGTTCACCTGGTTTTCCTGGTTGTCCTGGGTATCCCGGTTGTCCAGGTTGTCCTGGGTATCCTGGTTTTCCGGGCTGACCTGGCTGACTTGGTTGTCCTGGGTACCCAGGTTGTCCGGGCTGGCCTGGTTCACCTAAACAAAAAGACGTAGAGTTAAAATAGATTTAGCTGCAATAAGAGACATAGGGGGTAAATTCGTACGCAAAAAGTTTCGTCGCAAATAATGCAGTAATTTGAATAAGTTTTACCTGGTTGTCCTGGGAATCCTGGTTTTCCGGGTTTACCAGGTTGTCCTGGCTGTCCTGGCTGTCCAGGGTATCCTGGCTGTCCGGGATTACCAGGTTGTCCTGGCTGGCCTGGGTATCCTGGCTGGCCTGGTTGTCCGGGTTGACCGGACTGCCCTTCTTGTCCAGGGTATCCTGGTTGACCTGGCTGTCCAGGGTATCCTGTTTGACCTGGCTGTCCGGGCTTTCCAGGTTGTCCTGGTTGGCCTGGATATCCTGGCTGACCTGGTTGCCCAGGTACACCGGGTTGTCCGGGTTGTCCTTCCTGTCCGGGGTAGCCTGGTTGACCTGGCTGTCCGGGCTTTCCAGGTTGTCCTGGTTGGCCTGGATATCCTGGCTGCCCTGGATATCCTGGCTGACCTGGTTGCCCAGGTACACCGGGTTGACCGGGTTGTCCTTCCTGTCCGGGGTAGCCTGGTTGTCCTGGCTGTCCTGGGTATCCTGGTTGTCCGGGCTTACCAGGTTGTCCTGGTTGGCCTGGGTATCCTGGCTGACCTGGTTGTCCAGGTACACCGGGTTGACCGGGCTGTCCTTCTTGTCCTGGGTATCCAGGTTGTCCAGGCTGTCCTGGTTCACCTAAACAAAAAGACGCAGAGTTAAAATAGATTTGCTGCAAAAAGAGACATTTTATGGTGGTAATTTCTTACGCAAAAGTTTTTTTGCAAGAGTGTAACGAAGAATTCGCTAACATTAAGTAGTACACTACTTAAATAAAATGCTGTGTTTATGGTCCTACTGAAAACATTGTTTTTTTTTTTAAATATGCCTGTCTTGGCAGTGTCTTGCTGTATCTATCTTATTTCTTATACTAATTCAAAAGGTTCTTTAACGTATGACATCATCAGGTTCGTGAAGAGAAGCGGAATAATGCAGCAATTTAAATAAGTTTTACCTGGTTGTCCTGGGAATCCTGGCTGTCCGGGTTTACCAGGTTGCCCTGGATGGCCTGGGTATCCTGGCTGGCCTGGCTGTCCAGGTGCGCCAGGTTGTCCTGGGTATCCGGATTGTCCTGGCTGCCCAGGTGTGCCAGGTTGTCCTGGGTATCCAGGTTGTCCGGGCTGTCCTGGTTCACCTTAACAAAATGACGCAGAGTTAAAATAGATTTAGCTGCAAAAAGGGACAAACAAGTATAATGCCGGTAATTTAATTCGCAAGAGTTACGTACTAGTCTCACAAAAAAAGTCTACGACATAAGGTAGTACACAGTAACTAATTTATGTTTAAGAACTTAAAATGCTGAGTTGAAGGACTTTTGGAAACATTGACAAAAAAAAAATGTTTTCCTTCGCAGTGTGTTGCTTGCGCTAATAAATTAATCTTATTTCTTCTACTAATTTAAAAGGTTCTTTAACGTATGACAGCATGTTGAAGATGAACGTCACAGTTGAATTTTTGTTTTGAATTTGAATAATGCAGTACATAAGTTTTACCTGGTGCTCCTGGTAATCCTGGATGCCCGGGTTTACCGGGTTGTCCTGGTTGTCCGGGTCCACCGTGTTGATTTTCTGATTCAGGTTTTCCTGGATAGCCTGGCTGGCCTGGGTGTCCGGGCTGACCAGGTTGTCCTGGCTGACCGGGTTGTCCAGGGCGTCCTGGCTGTCCGGGCTTACCGGGTTGTCCTGGTTGACCTGGTTGTCCAGGTACACCGGGTTGACCAGGTTGTCCTTCCTGTCCTGGGTATCCTGGCTGACCTGGTTGTCCTGGGTATCCCGGCTCTCCGGGCTTACCAGGTTGCCCTGGTTGGCCTGGGTATCCTGGCTGACCTGGTTGTCCAGGTCCGCCGGGTTGTCCTTCCTGCCCAGGGTATCCTGGCTGTCCGGGCTTACCAGGTTGTCCTGGTTGGCCTGGGTGTCCTGGCTGTCCTGGCTGTCCTGGTTGTCCTGGGAATCCTGGCCGTTCGGGCTTACCAGGTTGCCCTGGTTGGCTTGGGTATCCTGGTTGCCCTGGTTGGCTTGGGTACCCTGGCTGGCCCGGCTGTCCTGGGTATCCGGGCTGTCCTGGTTCACCTAAACAATATGACGAAGAGTTAAAATAGACTTAGCTGCAAAAAGGGACATACGGTGGTAATTTCATTCGCAAGAGTTACGTACTAGAGTCTCACAAAAAGTCTACTACGTAAGGTAGTAAACATCTAAATAATGTATGTTTATGAACTTAAAATGCTGAGTTGAAGGTGCATTTGGAAAGATTGATTTCAACAAAAAAATACTGTGTATCTTGGCAGTGTGTGAGTGTGTCGCTTGCGCTAATAAATCAATCATAGTCCTTCTACTAAATCAAAAGGTTCTTTAACGTATGACAAGTTGGTGAAGATGAACGAAATATCACAGTTAAATAGTAATTGATTTCATTTTTGTAAGTAGGTTTGCACAAAACCTTTTACACGTAAACATTTTTTAAATACTAGATGAGGTCGGCGTTTCCTATCTGACTACTCTGAGAAGAAAGGCCGAAACAAACTCAGAGGTCACAGTCACTTCTAAAGTCCAGATATAATTTTGGACACGTTATGTGAATACCATGTAGATCGATGTCTGGGATGGTCTTTTGAGGAAAGACCCACACAGATTGAGAGGACCTGTCCTGTCAGTGAACGCATTTGTCAGAAATCGTGCAGCTCAACTCAAAACTTAAAGAATTCTTGTTTAGAATAATGCAGTGATTTTACCTGGTTGTCCTGGAAATCCAGGTTGCCCGGGTTGTCCTGGTTGTCCGGGGTATCCGGGCTGTCCGGGCTTACCAGGTTGTCCTGGTTGGCCTGGGTATCCTGGTTGTCCTGAATGGCCTGGGTATCCTGGCTGACCTGGTTGACCAGGTTGACCGGGCTGTACTTCTTGGCTAGGGTACCCTGGTTGACCTGGCTGTCCCGGGTATCCTGGCTGTCCAGGCTTTCCAGGTTGTCCTGGTTGTCCTGGGTATCCTGGCTGACCTGGTTGTCCAGGTCCACCGGGTAGTCCTTCCTGCCCAGGGTATCCTGGCTGTCCGGGCTTACCAGGTTGCCCTGGTTGGCTTGGGTATCCTGGCTGGCCCGGCTGTTCTGGTTGTCCAGGTTTGCCAGGTTGTCCTGGGTATCCAGGTTGTCCAGCCTGTCCTGGTTCACCTAAACAAAATGACGCAGAGTTAAAACAGATTTAGCTGCAAAAAGGGAAATACGAGTATACGGTGGTATTTTCATTCGCAAGAGTTAGGTACAAAAAAGTCTATATAATTTATGTAAGTATATGAACATAAAATGCTAAGGGGAAGGCACTTTTTGAAATATTGATTAAAAAAAAAAGACTGTTCTTTAACGTATGACAGGTTGGTAAAGATGAACGAAATATTACAGTTGAATTCTTGTTTTGAATAATGCAGTAATTTTACCTGGTCGTCCTGGGAATCCCGGTTGCCCGGGTTGTCCTGGTTGTCCTTCTTGACCGGGGTATCCTGGCTGTCCGGGCTTACCAGGCTGTCCTGGTTGGCCTGGGTATCCTGGCTGACCGGGCTTACCAGGTTGTCCTTGCTGTCCTGGGTATCCTGGCTGTCCGGGCGTACTGGGTTGTCCTAGTTGGCCTGGGTATCCTGGCTGGCCTGGCTGTCCCGGGTATCCTGGTTGACCGGGCTTACCAGGATGTCCTGGTTGCCCTGGGTATCCTGGCTGACCAGGTTGTCCAGGTGCACCGGGTTGACCGGGTTGTCCTTCTTGTCCAGGGTATCCTGGTTGGCCTGGCTGTCCTGGGTGTCCAGGCTGTCCGGGCGTACCAGGTTGTCCTGGGTATCCTGCTTGGCCTGGCTGTCCTGGGTGTCCAGGCTGTCCGGGCGTAGCAGGTTGTCCTGGTTGGCCTGGGTGTCCTGGCAGACCTGGTTGTCCAGGTCCACCGGGCTGTCCTTCCTGTGCTGGGTATCCTGGCTGCCCGGGCTTACCAGGTTGCCCTGGTTGTCCTGGGTATCCTGGCTGACCTGGCTGTCCTGGGAGTCCTGGCTGTCCGGGCTTACCAGGTGAGCCTGGGTATCCTGGCTCACCTGGTTGTCCTTCTTGTCCAGGGTATCCTGGCTGGCCTGGCTGTCCCGGGAATCCTGGTTGTCCGGGCTTACCAGGCTGTCCTGGTTGCCCTGGGTATCCTGGCTGACCTGGTTGTCCAGGTGCACCGGGTTGACCGGGTTGTCCTTCTTGTCCAGGGTATCCTGGTTGGCCTGGCTGTCCTGGGTGTCCAGGCTGTCCAGGTGTACCAGGTTGTCCTGGGTGTCCTGGCTGTCCGGGCTTACCAGGTTGCCCTGGTTGTCCTGGGTATCCTGGCTGACCTGGTTGTCCTGGGTATCCTGGTTGGCCTGGCTGTCCTGGGTATCCTGGCTGACCAGGTTGTCCTGGGTGTCCTGGCTGTCCGGGCTTACCAGGTTGCCCTAGTTGTCCTGGGTATCCTGGCTGACCTGGTTGTCCTGGGTATCCTGGTTGGCCTGGCTGTCCTGGGTAACCTGGCTGAACTGGCTGTCCTGGGTGTCCTGGCTGTCCGGGCTTACCAGGTTGTCCTGGCTGTCCGGGCTTACCAGGTTGTCCTGGCTGTCCGGGCTTACCAGGTTGTCCTGGGTATCCTGGCTGACCTGGTTGTCCAGGTGCACCGGGTAGACCGGGCTGTCCTTCTTGTCCAGGGTATCCTGGCTGGCCTGGCAGTCCCGGGTATCCTGGTTGTCCGGGCTTACCAGGCTGTCCTGGTTGCCCTGGGTATCCTGGCTGACCTGGTTGTCCAGGTACACCTGGTTGACCGGGTTGTCCTTCTTGTCCAGGGTATCCTGGTTGGCCTGGCTGTCCTGGGTATCCTGGTTGGCCTGGCTGTCCTGGGTATCCTGGCTGACCAGGTTGTCCTGGGTGTCCTGGCTGTCCGGGCTTACCAGGTTGTCCTGGCTGTCCGGGCTTACCAGGTTGTCCTGGGTATCCTGGCTGACCTGGTTGTCCAGGTGCACCGGGTTGACCGGGTTGTCCTTCATGTCCAGGGTATCCTGGTTGGCCTGGCTGTCCGGGCTTACCAGGTTGCCCTGGTTTTCCTGGGTATCCTGGCTGACCTGGTTGTCCTGGGTATCCTGGTTGGCCTGGCTGTCCTGGGTATCCTGGCTGACCAGGTTGTCCTGGGTGTCCTGGCTGTCCGGGCTTACCAGGTTGTCCTGGCTGTCCGGGCTTACCAGGTTGTCCTGGGTATCCTGGCTGACCTGGTTGTCCAGGTGCACCGGGTTGACCGGGTTGTCCTTCATGTCCAGGGTATCCTGGTTGGCCTGGCTGTCCTGGGTGTCCAGGCTGTCCGGGCGTACCAGGTTGTCCTGGGTGTTCTGGCTGTCCGGGCTTACCAGGTTGCCCTGGTTGTCCTGGGTATCCTGGCTGTCCGGGCTTACCAGGTTGTCCTGGTTGGCCTGGGTATCCTGGCTGACCTGGTTGTCCAGGTACACCGGGTTGACCGGGTTGTCCTTCTTGTCCAGGGTATCCTGGCTGGCCTGGCAGTCCTGGGTATCCTGGCTGTCCGGGCTTACCAGGTTGTCCTGGTTGCCCTGGGTATCCTGGCTGACCTGGTTCTCCAGGTACACCGGGTTGACCGGGTTGTCCTTCTTGTCCAGGGTATCCTGGTTGGCCTGGCTGTCCGGGCTTACCAGGTTTTCCTGGTTGCCCAGGTACACCGGGTTGTCCGGGTTGTCCTTCTTGTCCAGGGTATCCTGGATGGCCTGGCTGTCCTGGGTATCCTGGTGTTCCGGGTTTACCAGGTTGTCCTGGGTATCCTGGCTGGCCTGGTTGACCGGGTTGTCCTTCCTGTCCAGGGTATCCTGGCTGCCCTGGCTGTCCCGGGTATCCTGGTGTTCCGGGTTTACCAGGTTGACCTGGCTGGCCTGGGTATCCTGGTTGTCCCGGTTTTCCTGGCTGACCCGGTTGTCCTGGTTGGCTCGGATATCCAGGTTGTCCCGGTTGAATAGGCTGTCCAGGCTGAGAATCTGGTATAAAACAACAAAAGTCATATAATTAAAAATCGCAAAATTAAAGAAACGATTCTTCATATTTATAGTACACACGGCCACACATCAAGCTATACATAACCAGTATAAGCTGACTTCTGATTGTACGATAAACCTATACAATGCGAGGTCAGCTGAAACTGGAAATGTATAGCTTGATGTGTAGCCGTGTGTACAGTCAACCGCTAAATAAATGATTTATCTCAATCTTATGTACTTCTTTATAATTGTTATCATTATTCATAATGTATATAGTCGGACTTTAATTAGCTGCAGTAAAATTACAGCTTAGGTGTTATCACTTTAAAACGAAATTTAAATAGTGATTTGACAAAATAATCGATTCATTCAAGTAACATTCAGGTCAAAATCGATCCATGTTAAATTGATTTCATAAAAGAAGATAATATTATTAGAAGATGATATTTATATTATTAGAAGATGAATTATTTATAACGAAATTCAGGATAATACAACAAAAACATTGAGCATCGACTAATTACTGTTTTGTCATCACATCAGTGATCGGATTGGATTTATAAAAAGCATTAATTCTAATCACCAACATATCTCATAAATATTCTAATTTTTGAGGTTTTTGGTGTTTTGCAAATAATCCTGTATAGTAAACGTTATTTATAATGAAAACATTTATTCATTTAAAAATTGGTTTCATAGTAGGAGTTTTAGAGTAAACATTTAAACAAAATCATGTAGTATTTAGTGGACTTGTATTTACACTGATTTGAAAGTACAACATACATTTTTATCCGATCAATAAAAATAATCGGTCAATTCCGAATATATAAATTAAAACGATGTTTCATTGCGTTTTAATATCATCACTAGTAGAGATAGTGAGTGTGGCTACATTTTTTTACGAAATGACAGTAAGAAGTGTTATTTTATTGCAGCTAATTAAAAGTCTGACTATACTCATGCATTGTGTAAGAAATCTGTAGTGTGGCTGTTTAGTATTTTGAGGAATCGCACCATACGACGATGCCAGAACCACGTCTTAGATTAATACTAGATCACATTGTATCAATAGGGTATTTGATTATAATAAAAAATTAACATGATTCAATACTTATTTTAAAGATGTTACAGAAAAAACAAGATTATTGAAAAGCTAGCTTCTGCCCGCGACTTCGTCCGCGTGAAATTTCGCCCTCCACCCATTCTTACACTCCACCTTCTTAGGAGTGGAATTTCGAAAAACCCCTTCTTAGTAGATACCTATTCTTCACAAAGAACGCACCCTCCAAATTTCACGTCTTTAGGACCAGTGGCTTATGCTGTGCGTTTATATATCAGTCAATAAGGATTTTGAATTTTATTTTATAACTAGCTGTGCCCGCGACTTCGTTCGCGTGGATGTCGGAAAACAATAGGTAATGTGTCGCTTAGGAAAGGTGTAAATGCCACTCCTTCATTGAAAAGGAAGAATCATCAGATCTTGCCTGGTAACGCTTTCCTTACCTAGGGTTCGCTACCACGGCCTTTTCGACTGCAATCACTGCGTCTTCATGGTTCATAATGACAATGCGACGAAGTGTCACTTTGATTTTTGAGAATAAATTAAAATAAAAGCGCCTGCTCGAGGTTGATTATCTAACCAAACAGCCATAATTATGTCCATTTTATTTTGCGTCTGTCTTAGAATACCAACTTGTAAAATCATATCACCATTTTATCTAAAGTATATCTGAGATTAGTAGGTGAAGTTTGAAGTTAGTTTTTCTAAGTCTTGGTTTCTTCTCTGTGGTAAATTTAGAATTTCTTAACTTGGTATTGAAGATATCATATATACCTACCAATATTATGCCTTATAAAGCATCGAGATATCTAGATGATAAAAGGAAGAATACATTAATGGTAAGAGCTTCTACATAAAGTTGCCCGTGTAAAAAGCAACCCATTAAACTTTGGTTATATTTGACACCGGCCGCCATGTAAACTACGAAGATGAAACCCATGAAAACTTTAGACATGATTTTGATTTAAACCTTATACTGCCGAAAACCAGAAAAAAAATTGTAAAGATAATTACAAAAAAATATAACCGACTTCCATAAAAAACCCTACAAAGTGCAAAATAACCTTAGTTTGGGAAGACGTTGCGCGTTGGCAAGAAATTACAGACTTCTGAAACCAAAGGTCTATTGCACTTTGAAGTGTGTTTTTAAGTCGGTTGTATTTTATTTTATTTCACACAAAGTCGTGTAAGCTTATATTGAAAACCATGAAAACAACACATGATAAAAAAAGAAAAAGAAAATTGCAGCCGCCATCTTCGGTTTTCATTTTGACGTCACAATCGGCTTCAGCACTCTCGAAAACCATGAAAACGACACACACTACGAATTTTTCGATTTGCAGCCGCCATCTTGGACTTTCATTTTAACCAGTACTGAAACGGTTTACCAAC
Organism: Gortyna flavago; assembly: GCA_963669345.1. Lineage (NCBI taxonomy): Eukaryota > Metazoa > Arthropoda > Insecta > Lepidoptera > Noctuidae > Gortyna > Gortyna flavago. Next base: position 9,256,224 of record OY770131.1, read on the forward strand.
AGTCGATTGGTCCATGAACCGTTGGTCAACACCATTAACTTTTCATCCAAAGGACTTGTGACCCACGAACGTTTCCCCAACAGAACTCTACGTCAGTGAATGCTTAACCAACAGAATGTTTTGACCAATAACTTTTCACCCAAAGAACATTTGACCCATGTCAAATAGAACTAAGGATGCAAGGGCGAGCGAAGCGAGCTCGGGACTTGGGGCACCCCGACTCGGACAGGTAGGGTTCGAAGGGATGATGGCGGCTCAAGTGAGCGAGCAAAGCGAGCGAAGGGCACCCCGAGGTTAGGCTTGGTTAGGTTACTTTATACCCTTTTCACAGAAATAAAGGACTACGTCTTATTATTATTTTACTTCCACCTTTCCCGGCGTCTGTTGGCCTTGTTCTTTGGGTGAAAAGTTATTGGTCAAAACATTCTGTTGGTAAAGCATTCACTGACGTAGAGTTATGTTGGCAAAACGTTCGTGGGTGAAAAGTCCTTTGGAAAAAAGTTAATGGTTTAAAGATAATGTTCACCAACGGTTCATGGGCCAATCGACGGTGGGTAAGCCGTTACAGTTTCATTTTAACCTCACTATTGGTTTCAGAACTCTCAAAAAGCAATAAAACGAAAACCATAAAAAAAATGCAACCTCCGTCTTGGATTTTCGTTTTGACCTGCCTATCGGCTTCAGCACCTTTGAAATCTATGAAAACGACATCCATGACAAAAAAATTAAAACAAAATTGCAGCCGCCATCTTGGATTTTCATTTTGACCTGACTATCGGCTTCAGCACCCTCGAAAACTATCAAAACGACACCCATGACAAAACATTTTAAAAAAATGGAGCCGCCATCTTGGGTTTTCATTTTGACCTGACTATCGACTTCAGCACCCTCAAAAACCATGAAAACGACAAACATGTTAAAAAAAAATTGCAGCCACCATCTTGGATTTTCATTTTCACCTGACTCTCGACTTCAGCACCCTCGAAAACCATGAAAACGACACCCATGACGAAAAAGTTAAAAATTTAGGCAACCGCCATCTTTGATTTTCTTTTTGACCTCACTTACCGGGGTCAGGATCCTCGGAAACCATGAAAAATAGCTCTCTGTCTCTCTCTGTGTGTGTGTGTGTCTCTATCTACCTATTACTTTGAAAAATGAGGCATAACGCTTTTTCGTTATTTGACGATTTCTCCCTTAGAACTCCTACCGCAAGCTCCATGTAAGAACTTCGTTAAAAAACGCTCTGCGTTACTCAACATTCTATATCAATAATTATCTAACTTCTTTATCGCTCAGAACACCACATTAATTATTATTATCTTACATTATCCTCACTTTTTCTTTAAAATTATTTTAGCGCCACAGGCGCCACTAAATAAACCATCAATGGAAAGCGATTTTGTTTAATATTATAATCATTATCATTACTTTTTAAAATAACATAGACATAAGTAGGTATCTGTGTTATTTCGTCATTTAAGTAAGCATAAACTAATAGGACGTGATTATTCACATCACAACAACAATATGTTTTCGTTAGTAGGTACTATATCGCGCCAATAGATGTCGTTACGTGTTACTAAAAAACGTAAAAAGTTGTTCTAGAATACTTTAAATTGATTATATCTTTTGATAGAGTGAACCGATTGCGATGAAATAAAAACTAATCACTGCTCCGAGTTCTACACCATATTTGAGTATAAAAAGTAACCGTATTGGTTTGGTACTTTTTACGTTGACCCTGTTCAAATCAATAATCTGTCACATCCAAACAGACAAACAGACAAACCGACAAACCGACAAACAGACAAACAGACAAAAATTCCAAAAATTGATGAAATGGCATCTGTTGGTTATCCTTTAACACCCCAACTATTTTTTTTGGAAATATTTTCAATGTACAGAAACGTCTCGTCTACAGATTTATTATATGTATAGAAGATAGAATATAGATAGAAGAAGATAGATAGATAGAAGATAGAAGAAGATATAGAAGAAGAAGATTATCTATAGATAAAATCGGTGGAAATATGGAGGAGTGAAAGAATGATTTAAAAAGCGTGTGTAGCTTTGTAACTCATTATTTTATAATTGTCGTGCAAAACGGCCAAAATAGCGCGAGGTTTTCAAGGCGTTTCTGTGTTATGACTTGAAATCGCTGTAGTGTTTGCTTTCTCTGGTTAACATAGACTCTAGAACACTAATTAGGTACTTCGCCATTCTTTGAGATATTTAACCAATTAATTTTTACTGTAACTTTTTCTAAGTTTCGAGATATCGACTTAAAAAAAAACTGTCAAATACCCTATTGTAGGACTTAAAGGAAACAAGCACATTTTTAAAAATTACCTGGTCCACCTGGTCCTCCTGGTCCTCCTGGTCCTCCGGGACCGCCTGGTCCTCCGGGTCCGCCTGGTCCTCCTGGAGTGCCGGGTGATCCGGGAGAGCCTGGATATCCAGGCTTGCCGGGTTGTACGGGATAAGTTACGCCACCGGAGGGGCCGCTAGGCCCACCGGGTCCGCCTGGTCCGCCGGGACCACCTAAGTTAAATTAAGCTTAATATTAATTTAAGATACAAATAACTAAATGCGTTTAACAACAAAACATTATTTATTGCACTAATAGCTACTTTGTTGTGTTTCTATCAATCGTTTGATGTCGAGGTCGAAGTCGCGATGAAAGATTAAAGATAAGAAAGAAAATTGTTTTATTTTACTCAGGAAGATGACAGAGACAGAATTATGTTTTATATTTTTTGCGATAAACCCACTAAGTGAGCTGTGGTGCAAGCGGACCATAATGTGCTTCTTCACGTTATGCATAGGTTAATCGTTTTACTTTTTCTTTAGTGCTACTTGATCGAAGACATTTTAGCGAGCGTTTTAATGAAAACGTTGGAAAATAAATAGCTCATTCAAACCATTCAACATGCTTGAAGTCGTTTTGAAACAAGTTTAATTACCTAAGTATATAATAATATTTTGTTTTTGCCTTTACCACGTGCCAACGAAAAATTTAAGATCTATGGGTTGGTAACGTCAGGGATCTTGACTTTTGACAAATTGACTTATGTAAGTTGTCCGAAAACTCAAATCGAAATCCTTTGTCAGCGTATGAAATTATTGTTGACTTCATGTAACTCGTCAAATTAACGTAGTGTTTCGTCTGTCCCTTATGCAAGTTCTTTGACGTAAAATAAAATATTCATAATACAAGCCTAACATTGTCCCACTGAAGGGCATAAAATCTCTTCTCATACAGAGTAGGCATTAAGTAATAATTATTTATTTATTCATCTTTGTGGACAATAATTTAAAAAGGTGGACTTAATGCATTAGGCATTCTTTCCCAGTCAAAAAAGGGTGGTGGATAAATAATATGGCAGGTGCAATGAAAAAAAAAAGTATGATAATTTATCTATATACTCGTAAATCAAATGGTGTTCGTTGGTATGTGCTTACCAACGAACACCACTTGATAACCGCTGGACCGATTTTGTTTTTTATTTTAATGTTCGTAATTATAGTCCGATTAACATTTTTAAGGAAAGAAAAATTTGAAAAGTAGCCCGGGAAATTGAGAAATTCGGGGAAAACAGAAAGAGCTTTTTTCTATGGGGTTATTGTACGAACTCAAGACCATAGCTCACGATTCGAACGTGGACAGGATGTTTGTCAGGTCAGCTAGTTATAAGTAAAATAGGTATGTACACAAGTACATATTGGTTTACCTGGGCCTCCTGGTGTTCCTGGTGAGCCTGGTGCTCCCGGAGAGCCGGGTGGTCCTGGGTAGTAAACGCCAGTAGGACCGCTGGGGCCATTGGGTCCACCGGGGCCTCCTACAAAAGTAGAAATTTATTAAAATTTTTGTGCATAATTGTATTGAAACCTGACGTCGACAAAAGCGAAGAAACAAAACAAAGCATAAAACGGCCTTTAGTATGTGATATTCTGTCCTCCATAAAATAAAGGCGTGAATTTATGTGCCTTTTTTAGTTTATTATTAACGAAATTTTAGAACATTAGTAATTTATAATCTGGGTGAGTTCACAGTGAGAGCTCTCTTTGAAATAAGTTATGGTCCTGCTGGGACTATGTATATGATGTTTGTAGTAGCAGTAAGGACATAATAGTGATCAAGAATTGTTAGCTGGTAACGTTGTAACTGTAGTTTGTAAGTTGTCTACATTATCGCATTAGATGACAAACCTGTAAAGATAATTGTATGGTGGAAAATAAATAAATAAATATTTTTTTTTAGAAAAGAGACGAACCTGGACCGCCTGGACCTCCGGGTCCGCCTGGTGTTCCTGGTGATCCTGGGGATCCTGGGGTTCCTGGAGAGCCTGGGGTGCCTGGTTTTCCAGGGTAGTAACCGCCAGTAGAGGGACCGTTAGGCCCATCTGGACCAGCGGGGCCTCCTGGTCCTCCGGGTCCTCCTGGGCCTCCTGGACCTCCTGAAAATAAAAGAAACACTCAGTTATTTACTGTCTGATTTTTCACCCATCATTAGAAACTTACCAGTCAGCAGTGCTGTCTGCTGCGGACCATCGAGGGTCTAATGATATTACTGACAGTGTGACTGTTGAGAATTATACAGGGTGTAAAAAGACCCACAACGAAGCCGTCATCTACGCATTATTTTTGGTGTAAAAATTCGCTTATTAGTGCGGGAATGTAATGTACGCAAAACATTGTGTTTATGAGTGCATTCAATATCTCTGTAACCAGAAGGTGTCTTCCAGTTGTCTTCCAGTAAAAAAAAATTATCATAACAATGGGAAGAACAAGTGACTCTCGGCTTCGTTAGGTGTAGTTTTACAACTGTTATTTCTATTTACCTGGGCCGCCGGGTCCCCCTGGTTCGCCTGGAGAGCCGGGACTACCGGGTGTTCCTGGAGTGCCCGGATAGTAACCACCAGGACCATATGAACCACCAGGACCTAATGGTTCTCCTAAAGCCACACACAGTTGGTTAGACACGTTAATAAGCTGCTTTATGTTAAGTCACATTTGTTAGCACACATAAGCTACCAAAACGCATTGGCCTTTTTTGGCTTTTTTATTTTAAACGTTTTTAACCGCGGGATCAAGTCCCGCAATTAAAAACTTTTGAAATCTAGCCGCAATCTCATCTCAGCTACAATGTCATAAAGTTGTCAAAAGTGTACAGTCCTTTCTTTACCTCTGACAGCAGCAACTCAACTACAACCTTATCGTAACGTGAATAAAGATTGTTTTGTGACACTGTGAGTTTGGCAGACTAGTCAGTGACAACAACCCAACAGCAACCTTATTGTAACGGGAATAAAGATTACTCATCATTTGACAGTGATGCAATTCAGAAGTAAAAGAAAGGGCTGAAGGTAAAATCGAAGTATTTTTCACAGACTGAGACTGAAATTAGAATGCGAAATTTCTTAAAGATATTGGAATCACCCTTCAGATTTGAACGCACTAAGCAGGTGTAATTACGACGCCGTAAAATTATATATAAATTGCCAATTCAGATTCGTCATGTCACTCGTTTCTTTTTGTTTTGTGATATCATATAAATAATATTTATTTAGGTACTCGCAGTTTTTTAATCATCAACAGAATTGGATTGTATTTCCAAAAGACATACAATATCCTTTTGCGGAGGCTTTGCAAATACTCGTAGTATAAATTTTTAAATATGATATTTCCCATATCAATCAGGCGTTTTATTCGAAGTGCGTTCTAACTTTAGGATTTCACATGATTTATGATTATTTCTCCAAAAGATTTTGCCACATCAAGTCATGTTAATGTAATGCGAAGTGCTATAAAAAGATACATTCCTCCTTTAAATTGAGAAACAAAAAATGTGTGTTCGATTTTCATATCATGAACAACCACAAAAAAGTGAATTAGTTTTGAATTCTTGATCATTTCACCATTTTCAGAAATAAGTTATGATATGAAAGTTGTTTAGTTGATTACGTACCAGGTCCTGTAGGTTGTCCTGGATAATATCCTCCTGTGCCTGTAAGAGTTATCACAAATGGATGGGTTAGCGACGAAGCTGCGGTTCTTTAAATTGCATTAAAAATGTTTCAGGTGCTTTTTAAACGACAAATGAATGTAATTTGAATGAAAACGACTTTAAAATTAGGTTACTAATGACACTGAACAGATCCCAAATGTTAATATAAATAAAATAAAAACTTCGAGAAGAGAAACACAGAATTTAGTGAAGGCATGGTCAAAAGAGTTCTGACATTCTAAAAATGCCTTTACAAAATTCCGTGATTCGTTTCGTTTCGCATCAAACGAAACTAAACTTGTATGGCTTTCCCGTGTTTCGAATGATCGAGTAACTTCAGACCAAATAAAAAACAAGATAGAGCGCTGAGAATGATACAGTGAAGTATGCCAAAACTACACCTCCGCTCTGTGCGTACATGCTCACACGCACACATTTACAACCATTAAAATCAAAACTAACTACACATTACTAAGTGGCTTCACTTTACTGTTGACAGCCTTCTTTCTTGGTTTTTATTTGGTCTGAGCGAGCAACTTGAATGCACCCAACATTGAACTGATTAAAAGTTTAGTAGTTTAGGTCGATCAGTTGAAATAATACAAGGTGAAATGAAATGAGCTAGCAAAACTCCGCAGACGTAATGTGTATCGATATCTAAATACAATAAAACAAAACAGATTTCGTGGCATTTTTTTTGGTATCAACGACCGTTGACCGTGTGTCCGTTGGAAGTATGGGTTGAGCAAATCAGTTTTTTTTGTTACCATATTTAAATATCTACCCATGACATCTGCGGAATTTAGTCTAGCTAATTTAATGTCGCCCTGTATACTTTTCAATAATTTAGGCGTTAACGATCGTTAGTCACGTCTTACCTGGGTAGTAGCCTGGAGTACCAGCCGTGCCTGGGAATCCTGGGGTACCTGGGGTACCTGGGCTACCGGGCGTACCTGGGGTGCCTGGGGTCCAGCCACTGCCAGGGTAGTAGCTGCCTGGAGGGCCGCCGGGGACGCCTGGGCCGCCTGGACCACCTGTTACCAAGAGAGAACATTAGAATCCGCCTCTGTACATTTGTGTGACTAAAGTATCAAATAAATGGATAAAATGAAAATGATTTTATCATTTATTTGATACTACAAAGTCGTTGGAAACTCATTCTTGATTTGAGTTTATCTTTTTTTAGTGGGGATGTAATGATACGGGCAAAACAATAGTTCCGCTTAAAGTCCCATGACAGAAACAAAAAGTGCAAATAAATGTATTTTCCTTTCATTTCTTTTTATTTAGACTCTGATCACGAACTTACTTTTGTAGGAAAAAAATAACTACAATTACAGTCTCGCACTCGAATCGAATATTTTCAGGCTATCAAATTAACCACTTGGATAATTAAAGCACTTGGATTGACAACTGGCAACTGTTGTTAAACTATTCTATGTATTATATCCGCTTGTAAAAACATCGATATTTCTTTATTATAAGTTAGTTTAATATTAATTTATTATACACATAAATCTTCCGGATAAATACTCTAAATAATGGTAAAAACCGCATCAAAATCCGCCGCGTAGTTTAGAAGAACAGAGACCGACACGACTCCAATTTATATTATAGATTATGGTTTTTACCAGTATTTTACATGGAGGGACTGCCTATCTGACCTCCACAACCTAGTTACTGGGTAATACGATACCCCTTGGTAAGACTGGTATTCAGCTGCATCTGGTTAGAAGAAGCCGACCCCAACATAGTTGGGAAAAGGCTAGGTAGATGATGATGAGATTATGGTTTTTACCTGGTCCACCTGGCGTGCCTGGTGATCCGGGGGTTCCAGCGGTGCCTGGCGTTCCTGGTGTACCAGGAGTGCCAGGCTTACCGGGGGTACCGGGCGTGCCTGGCTGGCCTTGCCCTGGAAACAATCAATTGTAAATATTAGTAAGTGGAAATTGGAATTAATGTTTTAGCATTTTAAAGACTAAAGCAGATTTGGGGGAGCCGCAGCGCAACACGCGTGAAAATACAAAAATGTGCGGTGGGGCCCGCCTGTAGAGCGTTGGTTCGTAGAAAATGTACGAAACTGATAAAGGAGTTTTTTTGCAATTCTTTGCGTTGAAACAACTAGCGTAAATCAACTTTTCCGATCTTCTGATAGAAAGTTCTGGCAAGTAACAAAAGTGACATTTTGTAGAAACATTTGTCGTTAAGAATAAATTCTAGGTAACTTACATGATCCAGGGCCGTAAGGTCCGTTGGGTCCTGAAAAGATAGGAAAGTATGATCAGTCTCGGTACTAGGTGATTATGTAGTAAAAGGGCACTTTTCCTCATTTCATTGAGAAAAAGGTCATGTGTATATTCTATAATTTAATCAGAACGAAACGTAATTAGGAGATTTATTTATATTTTCATCTTAAAGTAAAAGTTCAAAATCCCTTGCTAAACTTTCAAAAAGTTTCTCGGTTGGCAAAATACTCTCATCATTCAGTCACGTGTGGGAAGCTTAAGTGGGAGTGTTTTTAAATACGGATCATTGCCAACCGTACTTTGTAGGGAGGTTAAGGGTTTCCTATTATCTTTACATGACGTCTTTACCTTGTCCAGTTTGTACGGGCTTGACGTTGCTGGATCCACTACTGCTGTCTATGGGACGAGGTGGTTTCGGTTTCGGTGTCGGTTTCGGCAAAGGCTTGACTGGTACTCCACCGGGAGTACGACCACATCCTTTGGGGAAGTAAAGTTTCTTCCACGGGATGGTCTGACCTGGCTGAGTGTTTGCCGCTTGTCCAGTCCTGAAAAAGTAGTTTTTTTAAATTAAGGGTCTGGTTTCACTTATGTGTGCTTCTTCTTATTGATTCGTTCATGCAAAGAATGAATAACTTGATACAAAAGAACTGTGCCACTTTGTAAAAAATAAAACTTTGTAGCATACGTGTAGCTTATAATAAAAGTGACATCAGGTTTAGATCATCGATAAACAAATGAAGACTGCAACCAAGTTATCGCTATTGAGTAATATTGTCAATAACGTATTGTGTGTCTACTTACGCTTCATCGTATTCGTATTTCTCGTCTGGAAAGACTTCAACATCTTTTTCTTGCTCCACTACTCTGTACCCGTGGCTGTCAGCGACGTAGTGAGTAACGCGGAGGAAGTTGTCAGGGTCCACGTAACCATAGCAACCGTAGGTGACGCCGTCCGGACCGCGGTTCTCGTGGTGGAACTGCCCATTCGGACCAACGTCATAACCGAATCCGTATGCACCTGGATCAAAGATAAAACCGGTTTAGACGAAATGACATAAATATAAAATTAGCCAATGCCATGATGCTGCGTCTAAAACCTGTCTGTATAAACTGAGCAACAAACATTCCAACGCGATTAAAACGCGCGGCAAAGTTTATTACTGAAAGCGGAACACTAGCCTTTTTTGAGTCGGGGCGAAAGAGGAAGTTTATAGTTTATCATACCTTTTTCTTTGTGATCTTTATTTATTTAAATATAAAATATATAATATTAGTTTCCGCCCGCGGCTTCGCACGCGAGGTATGTCAATAAAAACTATCCTATGTCCTTCCACGGGATGCAATCTATCTCTCTGCCAAATTTTATCAAAATCCGTTCAGTGGTTTAGGCGTGAAAAGGTAACATATAGACAGACAGACAGACAGAGTTACTTTCGAATTTATAATATTAGTATAAAGTGTACTCGTAATATAATAGTATAAGTATATGGATATGGATAATATTAGTATGGATTTCGTTACTGATTCTACAAGTTCAAAATACAAATTTCACAAGAAATAAAATCTACTGCAACAATTTTCTGTACTTTCGATTGAGACGAAGTACAAGATACTTTCGAACTGAAGAGTTATCAATCATTTAGGTAAAATAATGCATTGCTATGTTTATGTATATTTATTTGGTGTTGATAATATATAAAGTGTTCGTCATCTATCTATCTCAGGTTTCCCGTGCAGGCGAGTCTGTGTGGGTCGGTACCGATTGGTGCGGGTGAAATAGTCCCACATTGACTTAAGAAACAAGTAAAACATGTATCTAACCGTTTCCTTCCAAAGATCAACCTGCAAAGACCTGTACCGGGAGTCGTGACCGAAAACCCGCTTTTTATGTAAGCACCCTTATTCAGCAGAAACTCTCCGTAATTTTTTTTGAGTTTTTAAGGTTATCCTACTATTTAGCTGTGCTCAACAGGGTCCATAATGACAGTTACCACCTAAGTACCTAGGTACATTGTGGAATGCAAATCAAGTTCTCATAATGGAACAGAAATTCGAAGGAAATGTTGTGTCTAGATTAATACGAACGTTATAGTAAGCATGTCTCACGAGGAATGATTACAAAAGCAGCTGTTATTCGACAACAAGCATCTAATATGCGACAGATGAGAGTAATTTGTACTTATGCTTTCCCTCATGTTGTATCGTTTAATGGCGCCATATTCCAGACTCCACGTGTATACCTATAGCGTCACTTTTACTGGACATTTATTTCGGATTCTATAATGTTTAGAAAATATCACAATATTTTTAACTTTGTGGTACTTTTTTTGCGAAACATGTTCTGGTTATGGTATTACAGATAAAATAACATACGAGACGATACGGTACATTTGCATAATATCAATACGATTTTGCTATAAAACTGTTAGGTTCCAAACCTGCGTGAGTTGCGAAACGGGTTTGATTCAGCCCCGAAGTTTAAAATAAAATGGTGTAAGTAAGTAGGTATATATGTTTCCATGCGGAATTTATTTTTCTTAGTGTACACGTCGTGTCGGTATGTTTATTAGGTACATGTGTGGGAATTCATATCCATTTTAAGTTGTCTTATTCAAATTCACAATGCGAATCCCGACCACAATTAAATCCTGAGTGTGTTGACCACCTGGGACAATCCATTAAATTGAAACGGGTAGGCGGTGTCTACCTACTGTGTTGTATGCAACAGCTTTTATTTTAGTCCAAGATTATAAAATCAAAAAATTACCGATATGATTATGCAGTTTTGACAATGAACAGAATTGAATTAATTTTTATTGTATGGTTTTTATCGCATACCTGCCTAAATAAACACATCATTTTATTGTAAATATGCAAAATAAAGGCATATAAACCTTATGCCTTGTGAAATGAATATTTAATGGCACATAGTAAGTTTTTTGAAAGGTACCTAGTATCTACCTATGTAATAAACCTTCGTGGATCGACTTGTTAAGTACTTATTACTTTTGAACTAACTACAAACTAAGACTTTATGTGAGAATACGCGCTTTGGCAACTACTTACAACTTCGTTAGTACGTACCTAACTTGCTATATGTTTTTTTTACGAAAAGCCACCGCTTGTAGTGGTAGTAGGTCCATGTTTAAAGTTGGTCAAGAATAAAATTTAATAAACTTAGGTATTGCCTGCTTTACTATCACAGGGGAATTCGCCTTCTGATTTTTATCTGGTTGATAGACAGGCCCTTAGCGAACTGATTCCAAACACCAAAAAGGCGAGAGTCATGTTTTTTCTCATTAATGATTCGAAAACTTATTTTTTTCGTAACTTTAATTAAAATTATTTTTAAACAGCAAGAATTTGTAAAAAGATCAATCATTCTACTGCAAAGATGAGATGGGTATTTAATGTGTTTCTCGTCTTAATAGGATGTTAGAAGCGGCGAATGATCGATAGAAAATTAAGAGTTGACATCAATACTTATTGATCGCCTACAGGGACGGAAAGAGCCGGTCTCCACAATGACATAATATCGAATCGAGACAAACCTAACAAGTTGCCGAGAGGTACATCACACATATAAAAGAATACCGGTTTGCAACGGACATTAGCCTAATTTGTAATGTTGTCGCGCGGATCAAATTATGCGTGATGAAGCTCTCTAAAATCGACTGCTTCGTTGTCTAGTGGTCGCTATTCCGACAGATGAGCTGGGTTCGACCCCAGCCGATATATGCTGTAAAAATCACACCGTGAAAAGTAAGGTGAAGTGAGTTTGAATTGTGCTGTCAATAATGTAGCATCAGTGGAATGACAGCTCACTTCACTTACGTTTTCAAGGTGAGAAATTTACAGATAAGACAGGCTTGTCTGGCGGTTAATGTGTTATCGTTTTTTTTTTTTCTGCAGCAGCCCAGTGTCTGAATGTATGCCCAATTGATGACAATTTGCTTGCATCCTCTATCTCCTACTCCTTCGAGAAATTGAGACATGATGTTACGTTTTTGAAAAACTCCACTTACTTGTGTCGTAGTTGGTCTCATAATACTGAGTCTTCTCATCGTCTTCGATGTCCACGACCACTTCGTTGTCTGGCTGTCCCTGGTATGGGCCATACTGTCGAGCCTCTCTCGCCCCTGCTACTGCTTTGGCATCATCTTTTGGGGGTTTCTTTGAAGTAACCTCACTGGCTTGTATTATTGCCAGCGCGGCCTGTGAACAATAGAAAAAAGAGTTTAATTAAGAATTTCTTAATAGAGTTCTAAATTTTCTTCTTTAAAAATAAAAAGCTTAAGTTAAGTAATAATTAGTGATTGTTTAACCATACATTTCTGACGTTTAAACGTCTCTTAGCTTTAAGCAACGTTTACAAATAAAGGGAATATTGTTGGGAAAGGGGGAGGCCTTTGCCCTGCAGTCGGACAGTACAGGCTAGTTAGATTGTCAACCATAAGCCAAACTTAGTCGACTGAACATAAAAATATCTTTTCTAATTGCTTGCTTCAAAAGGTTGTCTAATTGGATTTGTCTCCCGAATTAGTACGGATTAACTCGTTTGTGTTTAATTATCTTGCATTAATCTAATTTATAGGCATGCCATGCGATTTTAAATAATAAATAAAACAAACAAATATCTGCTAAGTATGAACTATAAACATCGGCTTTGTTTTATTGGGTAGGTATAGGGCATAATAGGCTTTAATTAGTTATTTTTATATCCTGTCGGACTAATTTTTTCACTAAAGCGACCAGAAGGCCAATTCTCGTAATTTAAAACGTTCAAAATCTAGTCGCAGTCTCATCTCGGCGACAAACAAATGTCAAAAAGTTGTCAAAATGTAGGAAAATTAGAGGTATTTTTGACAGATTGAGACTGAGATCAGACTGTGAACGTTCTTTAAAATTACGAGAATTGCCCCTGGTGTTGTGTAGTCTAGCAGCTAATTAGGATCATTAGGATAATTATTTTTAGGTAGGTTTTTTTTTGCCAGTGTACTGTTAATGTTGGGACTATCATAATATTATTATTAAAATAACATCACACACATGACATGTAGGTACTAAAATTGTAGGGGGTGAGGCTCAGAGGGTTCACACTACTAAATCGAAGTGCGATAAGATTTAGTGAATATATTTTAGAGTAAGAACTTTACATGACGAAGTTAAAACTAGCCTTCTTTCTATTCAATATAAATATATTATTATTAAATATTTGACGTTTGCTTGGATGTTCGAAAGGAATAAATTGTCAATTATGACCAGCCGGTCTTATCGTAGACAAGGCCACATAGATAGCCTCTACAGTACTAAACGAAGGTAAAATAATAATATAGACCTAAAGGAGTAGTACTGACACTTCGATCAATAATAGTACTATTATTGATCGAAGTACAGACACGGAAGTTTTCATCACAAGCCTTCCCGATAAAACGCAATTATTTCCCGACAAACACTACATAACTCAGTGCCTATTTTAGGTATTTTAATTCCAATTGTAATAATAATCTGATGACGATATTAATTACCTAACAAAATTCAATTTAACTGGCTTTAGCCCGCGTGGAGGTCGGAAATCGGGAAATTATCACACTGAAACGTAATACTACGTTGAAGAGAATTAATTTCGTAATACGAGTATATTGTTTTCATATAACTCTATTGGTGTTCAACAATCATCGTCATATTTCAGCTAATTTAAAAAAAATAATTAGACACCTAAATCTTCCTATAAACACTCCGTCAATTGGTGAAAACCGAATAAAAATCCGCTCGGTAGTTTGAGTTTATCGGGTTCAGACAGACAGACACGGCGGGGGACTTTGCATTAAAATATGTATGTAGTGATGATAGAGATTAATTGGCCAAAGAATCAGCATGACATACAACGTGGCCATGCTGCCAGCCTTTTGGGCACGTTTCCTATTGACAGCGATGCGGGCCAATTTTTTGATGCCCTTTGATTATTTGCCCTCCTTTTTATATACTTGTGCATATGATAGAGATTAAATGTTATCAGAGCGAATATTAAATTCGTACTCATAATAAAATTATGGGAAAGTAGCTTAGGTTGAGTTTACATTGCCTAGACAAAAAAGCAAGTTACATATACAGTCAAAACATTAAAAGTAACTTGCAGAAGTCGTGTGATCAAATATTGGATTATATTTAAAGGCAATAGGTACTTACATCGCCTTAATCATAAGAGGTCTTATTATCTCTTATGCGTATGTGGGCGAGATGTAAGTAAATTAAGTAAATGATATTTTATATAATCACAAGTCTAACCACATTAGGCAATGAACAATAATGTAAACGACGCTCCACCGAGTACGTGAGGTGCGAACGCAAATCAATCAAGTCACTGCACTGCAAGGGTGGTCACAATGATCATCAATATCGCAGTCACAATAAATTAATGACATGTTTTTCGATCGATCTCCTCGAATTCTTCGATCTTCATTTGTTTTTCATCGCCCGGTACTCAACCCAGTACCCGGGGTCTCGTCAAGTTAACAGCTGTCAAATTTGTTTTAAAATCAGCTTTGTCTGAACCGTCATATTATTCTTATAGGAAAGTAGGAACAATTGAAGTATTTGTTATTAATCTTAGGGCCATTCTCATAATTTTAAGAACGTTCACGGTCTAATTTCAGGCTCAATCTGTCAAAAATACCTCTAATATCTCTACATTTTTGACAAGTTGTTGACAATAATTGTCGCTGAGATGAGATTGCGACTAGATTTTGGACGTTTTTAGTTACGGGAATTGGCCTTCTGATTCCATCAAAACAGAAACAGAAAGTGTAAGTGATTCTTCAATTTGATTATGTACATAGGATAAGTTGAGACATATCAGTCTCATAGCAGCTGTAGGTATAGGTCATATTGACGAACTGCGCCAGGCGCTTGCGCCGACAGGTTGCTCAATAAAACTATTGGGCGAGGCTCTATGCGCAATGGTTTACAAATATTATTGTCTAGAGGCACTACTATGTCATCTTTAACATCTTTCAGTCTATTTACTTAGACAATTTATTCGAAAGACTGCATTAATATATTTGGAAAACCGTTGTAGTCTTCATAAAAAATAAAACTTAGAATATACGTATAGCCTTTCAGTTTAAAAACATTGTCCTTTAATTTTGGGGTCTGATAACCAAGGATACATGACCTCACATAATTTAAGGTTTTTAACACCTCAAAAATTCTTAAGGCACATGAGTAAAGTGTGAAAAACAGGGTGGGTATCTGAAAACATTATTGTTTGCTCCTTGATTTAACATGAGATGCGAGGCAAGGCAATGTGTTGCAAAACTGTCAAGGAGCCTCTCCGCTGAGTACATCGTAAATACCAAATGCTCAACAAGTTTTATTGATAAAAACAACACATGATGGCAAATTGAGCTTCATTTGACGCATCAGGCACATTGCGTGAGTACCTATTGAATAAATCGAAGTATTCAAGTGAAAGGTTACTTTAACAGACGTACATTAGAGTTGTTTAATTTTATGAACACATTTTATTGATCGGATTACGAAATATACACAGCACATGTTTCGTGATGTACGGTCACCAAAGGAGATAAGTAAACAGGGTCGTCGGATAGAGTTGAAGTTTAGTAAGAAACCGATTGATGTTTTCGAATGAAATTTAATTTGATAAATTAATTTTTTGTTTTCTATTAATTAAATTAAATTTTATTTAAAAACATTCATCGGGTTCTTATTTAAATTTCAACTATATCCGACGACCCTGGTTACTTATCTCCTTTGGTGACTGAACCTATTACAAACACATTTGCAGTTTAGCGCATATTTACAGTGTTAACGTGAAGGGAATATTGAGGAATGATAACACGGAAGCAATTACAGACACAAGGACAAATGTGAATGATGTTTTATTGAGATTCACCCAATGACTCAAGTTGGACTGTCGGCAGAACCAGTGGAATGAAATGGTTTTGTTTTTATGTCAATTCTATTTTCGTAAACAAATCTGATCACAGATAACAATCAAGTCGGTCAAAGTAAAAGAAGTATTCAGTTAACGTTTGGGGTTTGTATAAATTCATCCCATTGTAACGCTGAACACGTCTGGTTCAAACTTTTGCAGTGTACGTCAATGTCCGTGACCGTAAACCCCAAACCTGTCGCCTTATGTTTCAATCTCACGTACCTACCAGCCCGACAAGCATCAGAAACAAATTGTTTTTTGATCTAGGACATAAACGTGTAAGCATTTAAAAAGGATTCGCACGTCACCGCGAATTGTTAAAGAGAAAAACTGCCAAACAATGGAGTTGACACAGAAACCTGAAGTTAGTTCTGATCCTCTGAATGGCGGCACGTGGTCTACAGTGTAGCGATTAAATTTACGAGTTCGACATTATTACTGAACTCTAACTACAGTTTATCATTATTAGAATTTGGAGTCACAGAATGTTTAACAAAGTTTAAGTGGAGCCAGGATTTGTCGATGTAACGGTTTGTTACTTCTGTTTTAGGCGACGCCGCCCGTATAATTGTTTTCATTTAGGTACTTCAAACTATTTGAGATTAATTTACCTATTTTCGGTTTATCTAAAATTGATTAAATGTTTTAAGTGTTGTCTCTCATTTAGACCTAAATTTCGGCTTATTTGGCGTAGACTCAAAGAGATTTCAGCTTTGGCAACAAATATAAACTGACTTAAACGAAAATTTTATCAGCCTGGGATAATTTAGGGGGGAATTGACCTAAACACCAATATTAACAAAATTAGGGAAGACGAATATTATAACAGTCTGAGGTAATTTAGGAACAGTCATGTGGTGTATTTATAATTCCAGCAGCAACATTAGACTGATGTTACTTTTGGCATCAGTTATGGATGTGCCTCCTTTAGAGATTAAATAAATTGTTGCTATAATTTCTATGTAGTTGCTTGTAGTTTACCTACACTGCTGTCGTAGGTAAGTTAATAATGTATGCACGTATGAAATGTTTCACAGTAAACACGTCGTATTATCCCAACATCTTTATGGCTCCGCGGTTACTGAGGTTTTATTTCCAAGCGGATCTCTTCGGCACGCGTGCCCTTGCTCATTGCCGTTAAATATTTATTTAATTGCAACTTCAAGCAGTTCATAATGCAAACATCTATTATGATTCTAAACTTCAACGTGACATTAAGCAACGTCATTCTTTAAGCATCATTAAGTATAATGTTACTAAGTAGTAAGCGTCAAACATTTGTGCAAGTGGAATGACTAATTACAACACCTAAATATGCTTAGCTTACTTTGTTACCATCCGATACTGTATTGTCAGATTTTGTACAAAAGTCTTCTGCATGCTTAAATCGCGATTTAATCTTTTACGTAACGAGTTTTATTGTTTTATTTCGGCAATAGCCCTTCAGTGTACACAGTCTGGCTGATAGGATTTCCATACTTTATTGTCAAACACGGCACACAATCCTCGACGTAATTAAAATTGTATACTTAAGGACTCTCTGAATAAAATTGTCATCGCCTATGTCTTAAATCGAAAAACATGTTTTATTTATAAAAGTCTTCTATAACATTGAATGAATATGAGTGCCATTAATCAATGTACCTATAGTTTTCGTAGTTCGTAATCAATTTTTAGCAGTTTTGTGGGAGTGCTTAAGGCTAGAGTTCAAATGTCAACATATGTATTTTCGTCTAGGTCGGCGGTACTTGTTAGTCGAGGACATTCCATAGTTGCTATACCTATTAGGACGGAAAATTAGCTTGCCTTTCAAAGCCAAATAACATAGCTTATGTTAAATTGGCTGTTTGGCCTCTCTGAAAACCTGATAGAGCAGTCTCTATCAGGTTTTCAGAGAGGCCAAACAGAGAGATATCAGACAGAGATCAGTATCTCTGTCTGATATCTCTCTGGTTAATGTGTTGTTTAATCACGTGCCAATCCCTCAAGTGAACACAAATTACTTGAAAGTGATTGTTTCGCGGAATGTATTCAACATTGCATTGAAGAGTTGAAGAAGAAAACAAAAATGTTGTATGCTACATGATTTTTTAAATCAAGGCAAATTAGATTAAAATCATATTTTTTTAGTCAAGTCGAATGAGACCTGACCGCTAAATGCATTTAATTTATGAAAACTTACGTGCTGTAATTGGATGAAAAATCTAACTGAATCATAAATAGATTTTCGATGAGTAGTCGTTAACCAGTATGTATATTATGTCAAGGTGCGGTTGGGTGACGCCACCGGGTTATGTCACACACTCTCCGACGCTCGATTCTAATCTAAGCGCTAAGTAAGACTGCAAACCGTCGAAGGTCGCATGCATCCGGCACTCATAGCGCTCCGTGCTTATTTACTTACTCCGTGACTAATAGTGAAAGTGGTTGGACTCTTTTAACCTTTGCTATTGACCACTTTTGATATCAGTAGGTTATAATTTTGTATTTTATAAGATATAACCTACATTTTCCCATGACACAAACTTGCATCACAGGTTGAATCAAAACTTTTATCGTTAATCAAATTAGCGCCGATGTCGTCATTGATCCGAGAGGTCATCCGTGGTCTTCTCATGTTGTATTTATTCTTTGAACTTTAATTATGAAGTCATCAACAAAAGAGATTTTTTAATCTGACATTTCACGACGTGATAGTCATTATTTATATTTTTAAACAAACATATTTCAAAATGTTTAAAAGCATCTGTTTTTTTATGATTTAATCGATATTATTGGGGCAAGGTTTTCAGTTTTTTTTTTTATGGTAATACTGTCGTTAACCATATTTATAATCATGTTTGTTAATTAATATGTAGGCATGTAAAGCGATCTTAACCTTGTATATTCATCTACTCATTAGACTTGATTTGTTTATTAAGAAGACAATTAGAATTTCATAATAACGGTCAAAAAGCGTGTTTAGCGGACTATTGTCGTGAGAATTGGACGTGATTGCTTCATCTGCGGGATCACGATAAAGCTTGCGACGTTACACAGATCGATGGCGAGCACACTTCGGCTAGATTAGTCCAATTTTCCTAACATTGTTGTCTAGTCTAGAACAATCCGACCCAGTAACGCTGGGTGAATGGGGCAAAGAAAACGACCTAGCGATCGTCTGACATCTCTGTGCGTGGCGTGAGAACTAGAAAGAATTGCCCAACAGCGTCTATTATACCCGATAATACGTTCATCTTCAGCTGTAGTTACTATTATCCAGTCTACTAATATTATAATCGGAATGTCAAACATCTTCGACCTAGTTCAACTTTTTATAGACAGGAAATTTTCAATCCCACATATTTTCCATGACGTTCTTATTTGGTACAGATTTGATTAAATAAAAGATGACCTATTTCGTTTTGTTGATATTGAAAAATAGATGTAGTACGTTTTAAATTACAAAATAAAAATATTATGTTTTGTATAATTACCTCGAAATACGTGTTTATTATTATTCTCTTTCATTTGTTTGACTAAGAGATTCAGTTTTGTCTCATTAATATTTTGTCTTCGTCGTTGAAGGTCCAAGTTTATTTTGAAATATCTATGGTTTGAAAGCACGTATCATCAAACTTAAGTTGGTTGCTAAATTAATGGTCGACCCGGAAGTGATTTAAATCGTTCTGAAAACGGGTCGACTCAATTGTTTACCTAGTTTTATTGATGAATCCCTCATGAAAACTTTTTGGAAACTTTTGAGTGGTTCGGGCGACTCAATGACATTTGAAGTAGCTTCCGGATATATTATTTATCCAAAGACATTTTGAGCGAAACGGACATGGCCTATAAATAAATTATTAAGTTGGTAATATCGGAGCTATTTTCTTGAAAATATTTCTAAAACCAAAACGTAATTTGACTGCTGATAGTCTAATAAGCTTTGATAGCTATTGAATATTTTGAACATGGCTTCTAAAGGGTAAATGCAGTACCTAGCCACAACGCACTTATGTAGTCAATTGTTGCAATAAAATTCTAAACAAGGTGTCTATACTTATGTGATTTAATATAAATTTTATTGCGCCAAGGATAAATACTCTAAAAGGATTCTAAGTAAGTGGGGTAACTGGTATGTAATAAAGATTTGTTTTGTCATCGTTTTATAGAAAACCCTTCGTGATTGATGACAGTAAAACCATGTTCAGTAGGATAACATTTTGTATACAAATGCTTATTTGGCTAAGCATAATAATTATCAAGTGTTAAACTTAAAGATCATTCATCGTGTTGATATGCACCTGTCAGGCTGTAAACAGGTGCTTGTGTTGAGTTAGACAGCCTAAACCTTCAGAGATTTATATTTTCGAAAGGCCGCTGTAGTCGCATCAGCCAGGAGTCTTACGTCATGCATGACCCCACAGTCGGCCTGTGAGCTGACTAGCAAACATCCTCAACCTTTAAACTATTTGTATCCTTTTAAACAAACGACATTACTTCATTATTTAATACTGATCGAAACAACCGGTATCTCTGTATCCGAAGAGTTTAAAAGTAGAGATGACTCACATTACGCATTCTTAAATGGTAATTTAATGTCAATGACGGTTTTTTTTGTAGAGTTCAATTTAAAATAACTTTGCCCCAAACGTGATCTCATTTATGTGGAATATTCAGAATATTTTATGTAGATTAGTCATCGGTGAGAGTATTTTAGTAACGATAACATTTGTTTAATAACTTTCATAAATATAAAAGGCAATGTTCTGAAGGCTATATTCTGACCTCCCATAATTTAAAAGATCTTCATTTGATGACCTTTGAGTTAATAATTTAAATAAATGTGTATTTATTAAATACATGTTTATATGACATCATATGTCTAAAACTCGGTACACAAACAACTGGACATTTATAATAAAAAGAGCACCAATATACGTATCACCGTTTGAATTAAAATGTAATTTCATGCTTGCAAAATGTTAAAAAAGAAAGGTGCAAGGCAGGGTACTATGTACTTAATACATAGGAGGTTAAACATAATAAGATTATTATTAAACGGTAATCAAAAAGAAATGCCACAACATGCTTAACAATGTTATTATGTGGAGAGTTTGTGTTTGCTCTCACATCAAATTGTAATCCGATTATAATGAAGATCTTACATGAGCTTGCGTATCTGTTGTCCAGCATAATATTGACGTCGGCGGTAAAAAATAAAGAGTTTATGTGTTTATGGTAATACGATGGATGTGTCCGGCGGCAAGCGGGGCTTTTTAAATCCTGCTAAATGTTTTTGACGAAATGATTGACAGGACAATGGAAGAGACAGATCTCCATCGGACGGTATCAGACCGCCCATCTGTAGTTCCTCGCGATAAAACAATGTCAATGTCCTGTTATAAGATCCCATGTGAGTCGTTAACCTTCTCACGTAAACCAAGTAGGAAAGTTAACGCGGTCGTCCCTCCCAAAACTGTACTTGTGGGGTTTCTCTTATTTCCATGTCCTGTGCAAAAAAACTGTTTAACACTGGTTTTACAAAAATGTTTATCGTCGCGACATGATGTGGGCGATTGATTGATTGATTGTTGCTAGATTTTGTAGACATAATTCATTAATGTATTTTTTTAACTTGATTTTCTCAAGTATCGGAAGTTAGAAGATGCAAATGTCAAACTGAATGATTACAATCTATATTTTAGGGTCAAGCGTTTCCGCACGACGCGAGGGGTCGAGGAAGCGGAAATCTTGCGAGAGCATGAGAAGTGCTTAGCGACTGGAGATAAGACAAGTGTAGACTGTGAGTCAGACAGCCAGTGTACGATGCACGTCAGTCACGTCACCGACGACGTCGACACTCATAGACCTCTTAACGGACCGCTATTGTCACGAGTCCCGACGCCACGCTCCACCATCCAATCATTCATTATGTAAACCAAACAATGCGTTGTCACATTTAAGTTAATGATGTCTGCCGGTACACACCATGTTCCAGTTCTTTCCACTTTTGTCTTTTAATCTATTCACGAATGTCGGTTGAATGCCACTGAATGGTCTGACTACAGCCGAGAAGACAATGCTAAATTAATATTGCTTGGGATTTTCCAGTTCAAATATTGATCTCAATTTTATTGTGTAGTGACAGGAGAATCAACCAATTCAGAAAGTTAGGTTTTACAACAGAAAATTGTAATGAGTGGAGGACGGAGGTCATTTAACATTTTGCGTATTTTCTAAGCTAATGCTAACACTACCTACATTTTGTTCGTAATAACTGTTACCGTTAAGAAAATTCTTGTAAATATTTTTTTTCTGTAAACATATCTGTTCTATTTCCGGCGCCATTTGTGTCTTGTGATAAGGTACAGTGAATTAACATTTGAACTTGATTTAAAAAATAGTCGTACCTCGTATTGACGCTGAAATGATAATCTAGCAACTCCGGCTAAGTACAACATTTGCACGCTTATTAATAAAAGTTTATTGAACAATAAAGTAAAAAAAAACAATAAAGTTATTTAATTTGTAATAGCCGCAACTAAATCCTATATCCAATCAACTTGGTTTTAGACAGTCGTATTGGATAAAAAGTTCCAATATTTATTGCAATTCAACGCGCTTTAATTGATTAAAACGCGTGATATCCGCACGAATAAATCAAATTTATAGTTCACGTCAGCGAAAAAAAAGGCGTGGGTCGAAACATCCCTAATTTGTGCATGGAGCTGATGTCATCGTTCCTCCATTGCTCTGTTTTAGCCAACAGAGAGCATTCAACTTTAATCTATAATATAATATCATAATGTCACTCTGATCGATGATGTCCCCAATGTAATCGTAGATTTAAAGAAGAATACGACATTAATGTAGATGGCAGATACAATTCAATTCAACTAGATGAATGATTACAATACAGAATCAATGGAACTGTAATTTTATTAAAATGGTAGTTACTCACATTAATCTAATGTAAAATCTGTAATAGGTTTGAATAACCTATTTATTGAGTCGATCATGCGACAATGTTACGATTCCAAGAAAATTGCTTTACATAACATACACTCATACACAATCTGATCCTGAAGATGCGCTTTCACGAATTTACGTTTTTTTTTTTAAATGTTTTCTAAGAATCATGTTTGAATGTTTGGATGATATTATTAAGTGTAGCTTTAAGCTTTAACTAAATATCAGAAGTAACTGGTTCGTCTACATTTGGATGGGAGTGTGCCATTTCCAAGAACTTCAGTAAAACCATTCTAACTAACAAAGGGTTCAAATTAATTTTGCATAAGAAACTGGGATCGAGGAGTCAGATAGTGACTTCTCAACTTTAAACACGCTTTGTTGTACGTCGTGACACACGAGATAAAAGATATAATCATTAATGACAAGATACAACATCGTGATTGAACTTTGTACGTACCGTTCAATTGACAACTTTCTAAAAACAATAATTAAATCTTTGTCTCCATGCCTTTTCGTAATTTGTGAATTAGTAAAGAAAACTTACATAATTTTGATTCGTTAAGTAAATCAGTTTTTCAAAAAAGTCAGTCAGTTTATTTTTGTGTATTAGTGCAAAAAGAATAATTTAATTGTGCTATTAGTTTTGCAACATAATTATACTAAAGTTTCGTTTCTTTTTGCAATGATTTGAATTTATTTGTCGTAGAAGTGAGGCTTCACACATAATGTTTAAAATTAGCAAAGTGTCAATTATAATATTATGAAAAGTTCAAGGACATATTAAAGTTTAATTCTTTTTTTTTGTTGATTAAGATAATCTTGTCTCTACAAAGGACATCATTCAAGATTTGAACATTTTGTAACCAAAAAAAGTACAATTTTTTTTATGGGAAATAGACATCTTAAGCATTTTTTATTATTACAACGAAAGTCTAAAATTAACCCTTAGGCTGTTATTTGAAATTGAAAATGCCAAAAATCATATTCATAAGTATGCTTACCAACTTTTAATTGAATTTAACATCCCGAATTTATTTTAATATAAACTTGTAATTAAATTTTTCATCATTTTCAATCTCAAAAAGCAGCCGGGGGGTTAATGATAGACTTTCGTTTTATTAGTAAAAAATGCTCAAGAGATAATTTCCTATAAGATAGCAGTAGGTACTTTTTCTAATCTTTAACCTAAAGAACCGTGGTTGAATAAAGCTACGGTCTCGTATTCTATTTCCATATGCTAGTTGAAAATAAAGTAGGCTTTGCTTTATCGAGGCGCGATAAGTTATTGAATCGGAGTGTATTAGTACGTCGGTCACGTGCTACAAGCTCGTAAACGTCCAAATTGTCATCTTGCGTTGAGATAAAGTGTGAACATATTTCTATTTAGAACTTCTGTTTAGTTGTAGATTACTTTACAAACAGATAACATTTTATTGCATCTTACAATAGTTAATTTAAATTATATATTTGGTTAGAAAACTAACAGGGGGCAATCATTCTTAAAGTACTTTATCCTACTCATTTTATGTTCAGTGTTTTGTAAGGTCATCAGATATAAGTTGAAGTTTAATAAGAAACCGATAGATGTCTTCGAATAAAATAAAATTAAATTAATAGAAAATAACAGTTCATTTATCAAATTACATTTCATTCTAAACATTTTCCGACGACTCTGGTTACTTATCTCCTTTGATGACCGTACATAATTATTAGAACAGAGGAATTAACTTCGGTATTTATTTTTTGTTGCTAGTGCTGTATTTAAGTACTCCATTGAACTACATTAAACATTAAAGAGTCTCAGAAACTCTCTTCCTTAATCAATTGAAAAAGCATAAGCAGTTAGTAAGTGTTTACATTATATTTCAGTAACTAATACAATACAAGCTCATAAATGACCTTAATCAAGTAAATGACAGTAAATGCGCCAATTTTCAGTAATTGAATTTCAGCTGCTTGTGTTTACCGGTGTGTGAAATGGTGGTGGCTGAATCAAAAGGTGTTTAATACTGGAAACAAACAAATTATGTAACTGGCAAAACTAGCATTTTCAACCCTTGTTTCATTCATGAAATAGCAACATTCGGGAACAATGCTGTGGCTAACGATGAAAAGCTAAAAGGTCGAAATGGCTACGTAACGTTTTTGATTTGTGTCTAGTGACATAGGTCAACTTTAATATGTATTGAGGAACATTATTTATGAAAAAAATTTAGTTGCCAAACATTCAGAGAATAGAAAATAATATTAGATAACCGAATACTTTGTTGTATTACTAATAAAAGTTGTGAAACACTTAAAAAAAGTCGTTTTTAAAGAAGAAAAATAAGCATTGAGGAGGTTTTAATATAAAATAAACCTATCTTCTTGCTATGGACAACTTATAAAATCAATATTCCGTTTATAAACAACATCGATACACCTATTAACATTTAGAAAAAATAATTGGATAAAAATAACATTAATTCAATAAACATGTCTAGCGTTTTCAAATAAATATTCATAAAACTATGAATTATCAATTATATAAAATTACATAAAAGGTACTAGCCTTTTATGTCACATTTATTATTTAAAAAAACTTACCAATAAATAGAAAAGTGTTCCCGGCCCCATGGCACGGGATGCGGCCCTGTAGGCCTGGGTGCGACCTTGAGGTGCAGGCTGCTCGACACAACCTCAGTCCCGACAACACAAAGAAAAGCCCGTAAGGCGCCAATCAAGCATGTATTTTGCTAAAATTCGCTAACATGACCCGCTCGCCAACGGCCGGCTTTTAAAACTAAAATGTGCAAACTCGAAGATGCGCCTCTTATATTACCTCTTACGTTAACGACGGATACCGCAACGTATTTGGCATATAGGAGGTGTAGTCTCGTAAACATGTGTGGGTGTATTTCGGCGATGAAGCCTCCGATTGCTCTTTGGTGTGCGTGGTTTTGGCGACACGCGTGATAACGACGCGCCCGTGTGCGCTAGGGAATGTGTGTCCTTTTACCATATTTTAAACTAAGTAGAAACGTAAATCGGTTATCGCCCTAAATAATTTATTATTAATCCCTTTGTAACTTTACATTACTCTGATTTATTGCATAGATTAAATAAATTCGAGATGGAGGTACCTAAAATATAAGAGCTTCTGTTTAATTTTATGGTGTTGTTCAAGTATGAACTATGTTCGCTTCATAGCCTGTTAAATAAGGTATTTAAAATTCTAGTAGCGTTGGTACATATCATTTGAGACGCTAAGGTATAAAAACATAACGTTTGTTCGTCGTGAGGCATAGAAAGAAGTAAATTAAAATTGTTTCATCAGCCCATCAGGGAATGACAGGCCTCTTTAGTCGGTTTGCTTTAATTTGAGCACCTCATGATAAGAAAAGCTATAAATTCCCAGGAGTAAGTAATGTACCTAATAAATAACTTAGATTTTACTTGTCGCCATACATTTTCAAGAAAGCTCTTTAAGCTTCCAGTGAAGTTATGGATATAAGATAAATGTATCTTACTGAATGTATGTAAAAACTCGGGTATATTTTTCATTCTAGGGTTTCCTTACCTCAAAAATAAAAACGGTACCCTTAAAAGATCACTTCGTTGTCCGTCTGTCTGTCCATCTGTCAAGAACCTTTTTCTCAGGAACGCGTGGAGTTACCAAGTTGAAATTAATGTCAAATACTCAGGACTGCAATCCCTTGAAGCAGTATAAAAAGTAAACCTCTAAATCAACGCAATCATAAGATACGAGCGCTTATGTTCCGTTTATTCCGCATATTTTGAAACTTGCACTTGTGAATTTGTAGTTACATATCTACTTTGTACGAAACCCTCGGTGCGCGAGGCCGACTCGCACTTGACCGTTTTTTCAAAGGGTTTTGGGTTTTCCCAACCATGAGAAAAGCATTATGTAGCGGTTTTATATTTAATTCTTGTGATTATTTTAATATCTTGATTAGTGACGCAGGTTCGACACAGATTATTTTTCGGTGAATGTCATTTACTAATTCTTTCGGAAATTTGTTTATTTGGCATCGTTACTTAATAATGAATCGGTCTATTGAACTTGGACCAAACTGCTAATATGACGCGATCGTGCCGCCGGCGCGGACGCATAAATTAATATATATTTTTAACAACCGTTTAGCTGTTAGAATCTAGTTCTACTAACATGTACATAAACATAAAAAATAACTTTGATATTTTAATAATATCCTTTAGTTAATCATCTGATGAGAATGAAACTATAATTGCATTTTCATCTATCAAGATATAAAAATATGTAAGTTTCATCCGGTTGTTGATGTTTTGCCAAACCAAAGCTTTATACGATACATTTTTATTATTTAGTATCCCATAAAATGTTATTTTATCTCAAAATGTTCTGAATTTCCGGTTAAACTCAGGTATCATGAATTCAGTGGAGTTAAAGTAGGTAGATACGTGCGGTTTTTATGTTGTACCCTACTGACGTTAACTTGTGGTTAACATTACCGACATTTTCTTAGAAACTTTGTAAATAAATGACATAATTTCTACGCCGCTTAGGTGCTTTCCTTGTTTTAGGGTTTTCTTTGTATATATTTTGTGCAATACACGCTTCGGCATACATATCTATATTATCTTTTACAGGTAATATTTAACTTGTTTTATTTTCCCAATAGGATGATGATGTTGAAACTTTAATATTCTTTGTTTTTTTTTTCTAAACTAATATTATGAAAAGTTTTTAATTTTTTATGTTTGTTTGTTATGCTTTCACGCTAAAACGTCTGTACGGATTTGAATGAAATTTGGCACATGGATAGACCATGACCTGAATTAGGACATAGGATACTTGTGATCCCGATATTCCCCGGGCCAAACCGCAAGGCACAAGTGTTTTAATAAAGTTAAGAAAGCAGGTTGGTAAAAATAAATGATGTTTCACTAGGCTAGATGTTCCTGTCAGATATACCTTGTTGTCAAAAGGGCAACAAACTGTTAATATAATTTCATTCCTTATTATTTTGTGACTAACTGAAATTCCAATTCAAATCCATCGCCGATTCAAAGAAATTCCTTACCGATCGCGTAATGTAATATGCACATAATAGTAATTATTTTCCACAGTCCGGGCGTATGTATTGATTGAAAACTTCTGCAACGTTCATCGTAATTATGTACAGGTTTTATTTCGCCTTCAATTCGATGGAATTGTCATGGAGGGCGATGGTCCAGCGTTATTGTATTAATTTGACAGCCCTGAGACAGGCTGTAGATTGGCAGAGCCTTTACGAGGCAAACAGCTCAGTCAGATCATTGTTTCCATAATTTATGGGCATTGCCCGTTTGTGTTTGTTTTTGGTTATATTCTTAACTAGCGATCCGCCCCTGCTTCGTATGGTTTTTACGATTTGATAAAAAATGGCGATTTCTTTAATAGAGTTAAGTTTAATAAAGGAATTGCATTCATAAATTACCGAAACGAATTCTCTAAATGATGGTGAGAACCGCATCAAAATTCGTTGTGAAGTTTAGAAGGTTAACGTGCATCCTTATTGCGTAACACACTATCAATCTCAATCTGAATCACTTTGAAGGATATTGCTAATCCATTGCTTCACATGTTGAAAAATTTGTCTGCTCAACATCGTAAATAACGCGATGAATGTTGTTGAATTGTCGAAACGAAAACCATTGGTAGGTACTGATATTGTGTTACGCAATTATACCTCTGGTCATACAGACAAACACGAAGAACAACATTAATATGTAAAGATATAGATAAAAAAGAACATAGATATAACTGGTAAGTTCAATAAACTATGTTTGTTACTAGTTATTTATACTATTCAGTCAGAAATCGCTTGATTCCATCACCATGTAACTTAAACAACCAGTGGTCAAGTAATTATGACAGCTATTGAAAACGATTGTAATTAACAATGAATGCGTAATGCTAATTATTATTTACATGACATGTAGTGGTCGTTTACATATTACCTATACTCGTTGAGCAGTCCTTGTGCAATATTTACCAAAGAGATTGCACCCGTACCTATATTTGTGGGTGCGGTGACTCAGATAATTAGTATGTGGTTTTGCAAAAGTTTGATTGTTTTAAAACAGAAACTATTCATTTAGGGCAGTGAGAAAAACTGAATAATTTGAATAAAAATTGCTGACCATGGCTGGTCAAAATATGTATGGTGACTTATGTATTTACTAATCTCATTCACAGTTTCCGTCACTGTATTGATATGACGATTGATCAACCTTTGTATGGCGTGTGCTAGAAAATTATTAGCGTCCTCAATGCAAAGTTGTGTGTAGTAAACCAAAAGTATAAGTATAGGTTTTTTTAAAAATTTTTTTAAAGGAACTCCAGAAAAACACATTTTTTTTTAATTTCCTGAACTATCAAGACAGGTATTTACAGGCACATACCTTCGTTTTAGCCAAATACAAAAAACCGGTCAAGTGCGGATCAGACTCGCGCACCGAGGGTGATGTACTTTGTAGGTATGTAACTACTTTACGGTTTTCGGATTTTTTCCTTTACTTGTGCGCTACATGACATCTTTTTTCAAATTTCATGATTCTAGGTCAACGGGATGTACCCTATAGGTTTTGATTCTCTTGCGACTGTCAATATATGCGGCTTATACGGATTTAAAAGTTTGATTTTTAGACTGCTTCAAGGTATTGCAGCCCTGAGTGTTTGATATTAATTTGAACTTGATTTTCCTGAGGAAAGGTCTTTTCAGACGGACAGACAGACGTGGATATCGTAGATGCGTAGCAAACATTAAAGTCAATACAATAATTAGAGCTACGAAATTACGTAGCTATTTATTCCATTACCCTGGATGTCGTAGCCGCGTAGCTACGGCCTACGACGTCTACGCTCCCGTAGATCCTGTGTAGGCGGCATGAACATTTTAACCAGAGGCGGTCAGGGCCTATAAATACTTTGGAACGTTCTGGTTAGGGTTACCTTCGGGAC
Organism: Gortyna flavago; assembly: GCA_963669345.1. Taxonomy (NCBI): domain Eukaryota; kingdom Metazoa; phylum Arthropoda; class Insecta; order Lepidoptera; family Noctuidae; genus Gortyna; species Gortyna flavago. The sequence goes on from OY770131.1 coordinate 9,286,376, forward strand.
CCAGGTGGGTTGCCGTCTTGTCTTCTGATATAAGGTACATACACTTGATATGGTAGAGAGTTAGTTGATTTAAGGCACTATACTATACATATTTTTCCATGTTTTATCTATTTTAAAATGTTGTGGTGTTATGCAGATTGCAGATGCATACCTTTTACTTTACGTTAGTATGTCACTTTATCAGCTGGCGTATTGTTTCTATTGTTACTTGACAGTTGAGGAAAGAAGTAAGCATTCTCAAAAGGCAAATTAAGGACACGGATTCGATAAAAATAATGGGCATTCCTTCTCAATTCAAACCAGTCGTACCTTCCTAAAAAATAATGTCCTTATAAAGCGTGCGTAATGTAGCGTAACATTTATTTTGGGCGCAACAACGAGGTAGCGGTATATTTATGAAAAAATATGCGGTAAATTTAGGTCCACCGTCCATTCTTCGAAAGCAGAGGACGAGAATTTCAAGATTCGATAAATGGAAGATTTTTTTCCTCTTGATTCTCTGGGTCAACGGCCTCATTTCAGATCCGCCCTCTTCGCAAGAAGTTTCCAATTTAAATGCGGACATGAAGCCAGATCTTGCCTCAAGAATAAAAACAACAAAAACAAACGTACCTTGTTTTTTTCCCCTTATTCTGTTGCTAACGAAGAAATTGCTACTTTGAATGTACCGCCCTCTCATTAATATTATCATGCTGAGTAATCAAAATTAGGGTCTTATTTACTTATCAAACTGTAAGTTAGGTACCTTTTTTAATCTTGCTGTAAGTTTGTTTTAGCCATCGTTATAATTAAGTGTCTATCTATATTGATAAAAAAAAAATGGATAAAGCGTTCTTTAGTCGGAAGTTCTGTAGGTATGAGTACATTGCTATTCTTGAAAAGTATTTGCAAAAAAAATCGAAAGCGAAACTGAATCTAATACGTTTTATTTACGAGGGCAATTCTGTTACATTCTAGGTCTACGTTATCCCACATTACTGTGCTAGATTGTGAACAGTTTTTTGTTTTTTGCAACATTTATAAACAAACAACGTTTTAAGGACACACGGACAAACAGTTGTGGGCAAAGTAGGTGGTAGACAGTAGTTGATGTTTGTGTATCTACACGTATTGTATGTTTTCTTACTTTTAAGCTAAAGAATGAGGAATGTGCTGGATTTACCGTTAAAGGCACAAATTATTTGTTTGTTCGAGACACCTGTATCACATTGTCGCTGAACATACACAAAGCAAAATCTTTATTATTATTTTTCGCAAGACTGACATTGTAGTCCATGGCACAAGTGTTGCTGTTGTATTAAGTTATTGGTGATCCTTTTTCTGAGTTTCCCCAAAGATTCTGAAGCCTTATCTTATAAAGTTCCTGATCAGTAGGTAAGTATATCTGAGGGGGGGGGCAATTCTTACGATTTTATGAACGTTCTCAGTCTGATCTCAGTCTCAATCTCCAAAAAAAAACAAGTTTCTGACATTGATTGTCGCTGAGATGGGATTGCGACTAGATTTTGAATGTTTACGGGATTTGGCCGTCTATTGTCAAATTTCATTTTAGTTATTCAAAACGTTAAAAGGCATGATTCATTGAATTGACAGGGACACAATAGAAATAAGAGCAGAAGGATGATGAAGCGCTTTCTTTAGCTCTCCACTCTTCGACGGATGTTATCTAAACAATTTTTATTGGAATTACTTTTAAAGTCGTTAATTTATATTCAGGTTCAGGTTTAGTTTAGTTCTATTTCAAATGAAAAGATAAAGCTTAATACATTTTGGTTTGATTCCAGAATTTAGATAGTTAAGACAATCCTGTCCATCTGAGGCCGAATTCCACCGAACTTTTATACCTAGAATAAGCCTTATTTATCCTGAGAATAAATTTTAAATTTCGTACTAGAGCTATCAGAAAAGACTTTTGTAAAATCAGCCCTAAATGACTTAAGTATCTACTTTGTTAATGTATGTTTTCGGTTTTTGATTCACAAGATTTTCTGTGCCTATTAATAACCTGAGCAAATAAACACTCAAAAAGTTTTCTGATATTGGCAAACCAAGTAAAATTGCAGGTAATATAATTATGCAAAAAGTTGTGATAAACTCCGGGATTTTCTCGAAACAGGTAACCAATCTGCAGACTCGCAGAACCCATTACAAAGTTTGTAGCTTTAAGTTTGAAATATTATTATACGCGACATCTTCTACGAGACAGGATCAGGCAAAAATTATTGCTGTGATATAGTATTAATATGTCTCAGTAGTTCATATCGGAATTGATTTCATAATGCAAATTACATATGATTCACACCTGACAGACAGCGTTCGAAAAAGACTCGAGCGTTCGCCGGTTCTTTTAGTTAGTTCAATCTAAGTGCAAGTCCAGATAAGGCGTTTCAGACGTGCTACATACATGTTCGGGCATGATTCTGCATTCACCTCAATTCCGCGATACCTACGTATCCTACTGGACGCAATATAAGTCGGACCGTATCTGCAAGTTACGCTCTTCTGGTCCATACTATGTATGCGTGTCAACGCAATAAAGATCCCAGCTTTTTGTAACGTATATTCGTCATTGTTTTCACGTTCGAGTTTTTGTAATAATTGCTTTATTGATATAGGAAGTGAAATATCAATTTTGTTGTGACTAATTGTATAATATCACCATTTATGACAACAATGTATAAAATAATAAAATTCGCTTTTTAAGTGACTTATTAAGATAGGTTATAAAATATTGAATAATCCGATTTACATAGGTAATGTTACATGAGATATTCCGGTGCTTAGAGCGCAGGAAACACCGCGAGCTAGCGAGCGGACGGGCTAGCGGGTGAATATCGTTTCACCTTTTTATCATGACAAAATGCAAGAACGTCTATTTTAGTCAACTTTCAACACAGCAAATATTAGCCCGCCCGCCCGCCTGCTCGCGGTGTGGCCTGCGCTTCACTCATCAGGTGCAAAGTTGTATCTCAATGCCAAACCTTAAGAATGTTTAAATTCATTATAATATCATTATTTATGTTCACGAAAGTGTAAAAGAAAACGATAATTTACGTTCACATTTTTTGTAATAAATGCCGCCTAAAATTTTAATATTAATAGGGACAATCCCATTAATAAAATCAAGATTCAAATACTTAAACGGAAGGAACTAGACAGGCAGGAACAGACAGACAGGACTGACAGGAATACAGATAAACAAAAAAGTTACACAACAATAAATTATTATTTTTGGAACAAATAATAATACCTTTTTTTTTTTTTTTAGGATGGGAAATCATCCAATGACTCCTCCCGCTCTGGGTGGAGCGGAAGGGAGTGTCAGACTCTTACTGACTAAAACCCATCCGTGTTCCTTCCTTAGCCCTTTATGTTCCGGGGTAGCGGTAACCCTTTCGGACAATCCCGCTGCCCCGGCAGGCTTCGGCCCTAACGGGCCCCTCCTTTGATGCTGACATCTCTTTGAGGCGCGCGTGGAACACATACGCGCCGTCCGGCACGGGCCTGGTCCTGATCGGACGGCGAGCTACCCATTACTCGCCGTCCGCAGGCCCGCGCCTACGGTGGCCGGGAGTCGTCACGCGGCTCCCGACGCCCGGGGCGTCTACCGCGGCGGCTGGGACGGGCGGCCCTCTCGGCTCTCTCCCTCGCCCATCCCGCCACCTCCTTCGCTAGCATGACTGCTTCGCAGAAGGAGGTGACTGCCTCCCACTCCCTCCCGCTCCGGACCATGGTTTGAACCAGGGCCGGGCGCGAGAGGTCGCCGCTGCTGCCGATCGCCTCTACGAAGACACGGCGGTGCTCCGCAAAAGCGGGGCAGGCCTCCACCGTATGCTCCACCGTGTCCTCTGGGCGATCCTCGCAGTGGTGACACCCGGGCGTTTCCTCCCGCCTGATGATGTGCAGGAACCTCCCGAAACATCCGTGTCCGGTGAGGACCTGCGTCAGGCGGTAGGTGAGGACGCCGTGACGCCTCTCTAGCCACTCCTCAAAGAGGGGCCTTACCGCCGCTATTGTGGCGTGCCCTGCGCTGGGTTGCGACAGTCGCTCTTTCCATGTCGCCATGATATCGCGCCGGAGGTCCGTCCGCTCCGCAGCGATTTGCCGCGGAAGCGGGTTTTCCCCCCGGCGTAGTGCCTCCGCGCGCCACTCATACAGGCGCGCGAGGACTATCGCCTCCAGATCCCATGGCGGAATAATAATACCTTACAGGGCGTTAGAACTGCTTTGAATAAGTGATATGTAAGTAATTATCATTGATCTAGACGTAACCATTGATTAAAATCGTTTTTAACCGACTTCAAATAAAGTGGTTCTGTATTCGACTAGTACATATGTATGTTTGTATGTCCGCGATTTTCTTAAAAAATAAGAACCAATTTTGATGTTTGTTTCATTAACGTGATTACATACTTTCAAGAAGGTTTTAGTATGTTACATTAGGTAATTATTCTTATGTACGAAGTTATCTGCATAAATGTACTGGATCTCCAGCATTTCTATGCGAATTTTGATGATTCTTCTAGTTGGTGTCTTCAATTCTTCAATGCACCTTAGCTTGGCATCGTTTGTCTGCAATTGTATATCTATGTATTGTTAAAATGTAAGTACAAGATTTTTGGTACTTCCCATCTTTAAGACTCATTAATTCATTAAATTTTGTTCATTAGTTTACCTGTGTTGATGAAACCGTTATTATTTATTAAAATTAAGGTATTTAAACATTGAGGCATGACTCAACAATGAGTCAATTCATATAAAAAATAAAAAATTAACTTTCAAGGGTCATCAACACCAAGCAACGCTACGTAAACTTAATCCTGAATTCGATGTGATAAATGGATACCTACTGCTTATAAACTCAAGTCCATGGCGACGTTTTATTTTTGTCAAAATCCATACAATACCAATGCCAAAGATACGAGTACGTTATCCAATAATTTGATTTTCAAATAAATGATGTGGTTATATTAACAATAAAGTTTGTATTTATCTCGAATACTAATGATCATGAATTTGAACTTAATATACCTTCTTTATTAGTCCGATTTGGTATGATGTCAACGGGAAGTAATTCTTAAACAAATAATACTTAGGGATGACCCAAAGTATTCTTACGTTTTTTGCAATTTGCAGGTCAGTGTCAGGTTGTTTGTAGATCAAAATATGATTCGCGACCGTATCAAATATGTACCTTAAGAATCATGAATCGCTCGATGTTAGAATTGGCCTCAAATGTCACGATTTCATGAAATCATCATTCAATAGGGTAATTTGAACTTAGGGAGTTCTAGATATTGATGATTTCAATGATTACAATTCTGTAAATACATAGGTAAGTACCTACTTATTACCGACGCGAATCATATTCATCGACATATAATCTGATACTGACCTGAAAGTAGTAAAAAAGTAAGAAAATTTAAACTTAGCGGGCCAGCCTGACGCTTTCGCCTTAAGCTGAACATACAGAGGTTTATATTTCCTTATAATATTTTTCTGAATTGTTATTCGATAGTCGATCTTAATTCACGTTTCAGTTCCGTTGTAAGCGGGTCTTTAAAAGTTTGGCGATCGATTTATATGATAGAATTAAATGTTCTACGAGTGTTCACCGGTTGAATGACCCAACATGTGACAAACACCTACATTCGACTATTTTGCATTGTAAATTCATCGGCGAAATTTTGTTATGAATCCCTTATTTATGACTTTCTATGCTCATAATAGTGGTATTTTATACATTAATTTTTATCACAAAACCACAAACTCCAGGATGTAGACCGTTAACAATTTTAACTGCGACAAGATTTTTATCTAACAGGAAAAAAAACATGGTTTAGGTCATCTTGTCACATTATGTATGTAGACTATATGGAATCCTGTATGTAGATTTAAGATTAAAGCCTAACATAGGTACCTACATGATTGTGTCTAAAGTAAGACCAATTACCGATTTTTTTGGATAAAGGGTACCTGTCTCCACAATTTATTTGATGTGGAACTGTATTTAAGGCAAATTAAGAACTTGTCCTCTTAATTTGCCATAAATACGATTCTACATATTTGCATTTATAAATTGAATAAAAATGAAGACGGTTCAGAACAGGCGGTCATCATCAACAAGGGGTATCGTATTACCCAGTAACTGGGTTGTGGAGGTCAGATAGGCAGTCGCTCCATGTAAAATACTGGTATTCAGCTGCATCCGGTTAGACTGGAAGCCGACCCCAACATATTTGGGAAAAGGCTAGTCACATTATGAGTACAGGCGGTCATACTATTAATTTGAAAGTGCTTTCAAGAAAACGTTAAAGGCAATTTATTTATAGAGTTTTTGTTCAGTTTTCTTTGCCGCCCTTTGAACAGTAACCCTGAAAATAGCTGTAAATACTACTTTATAAATTGCTGCCTTAGTTGTCCATAAATATCTTAATAGCTCAACACTTAAGTAGGTTGATTGAGTAATTAAGTAGACTGGTTCATTTTACCTGAGTTATTTGAGAAATAACATTCAAATCGTAAATAGCTCTTATTTTTTTTTCTCTATTTCATTGGTACAGTCCTCCAGACCGTATTTTGGCCATGGCGGCAAAACTGTTATCGTAGTATCTATTATTATAGTGCACAATCGTGTGCACAGACACAGGTGGACTCTCTCTTCCCTGTCTCTCACAGTCCGATTGGACGGCAAGTAATCCGACATGACCGGAGAGAGATCAGGCACAGGATCCAAACTTCTGGATTTTCTAAGAAATTCGTGGGAATTGAATCCAACAAACTTCACAACGAAACCAACGAGGCAGTTAACTACAGAGATCACTTTGTTATTTATTAATAGCTTAGACATTCATACATGTTTCAGTAGCTACCTACAAAGATAATCCTTTTACGTAGACTTATTTGAGAAATAACGTTCAAATCGAAAACAGCTCTTGGTTTTCTCTATTTCATTGGTAGAGTTACGGTTTTCCTAATATAGAAACGATATCTTATCATTTCGTATTGAAGGCACATATATGTTGCATGTACTGTTTGGGCACAGTCGGTGCTCACATTAATCGTGGCGTCAGAGGCGTTGTTCAGATCATGAACGGTGCAGGTAAACGGACAATTGGGACACTAAGAGGCGGGACATAGTTCTTATCTTTCGATCCTGTATAATAATATACCTCCGTACCCAAATAGTTTTCCACTTTGACGCCTTAGTAAAAAATAATGCGTTCTATGTACTTTAAAAATATGCAATTATTATTGATGACAGCCAAAATAAGAATATCCCAGAATTGGTGATGTCCTTTAGTAAAATTATGCTATTGTAGACTGGCTCCTTATCTATTATTTTTATTGCCAACTGTTTTATATTTCGGAGTTGCCTCAATCAACCTGTTACGGTCCTTATAACGGTTCTTTATAAAATGTAATTTATTTGCCATGTTCTGCCAACTGTTTTAAGCTATTATTTTAATTATACTACTGGATACCTACTATTGACCTCGTTACCGTTGCAAATGCTTATTAAATTAATTGACTTAATTTTTTTTACAATTTAATTATACCATTGTATATTTGTTATTTTACGTCATTTTAATTCACACCTAACTCGCATCTCTAAACCAAGATTGTATATATTATTAAAATATGGAAGTGCACTTGCCAATTTTCAGTTCATTCACCGGTAGGTATTGTGTAAAGTTAATAAATGTAAATTAGTTTATAAAGATAAAATACCTCTATTTAGATTACTCTACCTCATGGTTTTAAGAGGAAACGCGGGTGGTTGTTTCTCCAAACGTTCTCGCCTGTTTTGTTTTTGGTTAATGACCATAAAGCAATGATTTTTTACAGAATAATAAATATTAATTAACTATCTATAATAACTTATAATAATAATAATAATAATTTATTTATTTATTTAACAGACAACAAAAGGTCCACACTGACAAAAACAAAAGTACATAAAAAAGTTAGTAACAATATATCCTATGTAAGGTAAGGTAAAATGTAGCTGATCTCATTTATTTATGTTAATAATCATAAAGGTACTGTACCAAATATTAGAGCAAATAAAATTCTGATTCTAATAAATGTCAGTTTCCTCTTACCTGTATATTGAGGTAACATAATTTAAATGCATTAGAAATACCTACTTATGTCAGACGTGGATACGCTATAAATATTAATGCTAACGGTAGAAAATATAAAAGTTGCATCGAACTTGTGTATCCTGTCTGTTAAATTTGTAAATGCTTTGCTGTTTATGCAAACTAGATAATAAATGACAGGAAAATTAAGAATACAATATTTTAAAACAAAAACACGATAAGAGACGACGTGCAAGTGTTACTAATTTTGTCCGTTGATGTCAGTTTATCAACAAACCACACCTTATGCCGACGAAAGCCTAATGTCTTCGAATAAGTTTCTATTAAATGTCGAAACAGCAAAAATTTCTATGAAAATAAGTAGATTTTTTTTTGTATGTTTTGAATAAAAAGGTCCCATCTCTAATGATAACCTACGTCATTTGAGAAGAAACGAATGCAGCGTCTTTTATTTTTGTCGTTCCCTTGCGGTCGTTACTTCGATAGCAATCTCGTGTAATTGAAACACAGATGGTTCCTACTTCTTAGTCGTGTTCTCTCTCAGCATCATCTCTCTCATCACGAAGATATCTTTTCATTCCGGGTATCTTTATTTCTTCTTATCTACATAGGTTTGTAGTTTGATAGCGTCAATGTTGAAATGAACCTTGATTATTCTTAAATGTAATTGTCTCCTAGTGAACCAATAATTACTTATCTAATAAGTATTTGACATCTATATATTATTATATAAAATTCCAACTCCTGACTGAGATATCAACGCACAGCCTAAACCGCTGGTCCTAGAGACATGAAATTTGCAGGGTGTGATATTTGTAAAGGAGTAGGTATCTACTAAGAAGGGGTTTTTGGAAATTCAACCTTTAAGGGGGGGAAAATTAAAAATCTTATTCCTTGAGTAGAAAAACTTGAAACTTGCCACCAATACACGATTTTTACGAAATTCTACCCCTAAGAGGGTGAAAAGCAGGGATACAGTTTATAAGAAAAATCTTATTCATTTGGGTAACAAACTTGGCAAGAATAATTGCCTAAGCAAGTAATAATTATCATTATTAATTTATCAAAACTAGCCCTGAAAGGAGGTTTTGGGGTGTTAAAGTTTTTGTGGAAGAATTTTAACGCGCGGTCCGATTAACTCGAAACTCAGTATTAATACTCGTACTTTTGACAGAAAAGAATCAATAATAAGTGTATGAGCCCCGACGGGACAACAAGAATTAATTAGATTTTTAAGGGGATTTTAGTGAGTGGGTTGAGTAACTCAAAAAAAAAAGATATAATTATAGAACTTGAAACTTGGCACAAATACTCAAATAAAAAACTACCACTTAAGTTTTAAAGTTCTTAATTTTTTGGAATTCTGAACTAAAGAGAGATTGGGTGTGTCAAATTTAGTATGGAAGAATTATAATGCGTGGTCCAATTAACTCGAAACTCAGTAGGTATGTAAGACTAAAATAAATAATAAAGTGGTTCAGGGTTTTTCGAGAATCTACCCCTAACGGGGTAAAGAGGGGTAGTCAATTTCACAGGGAGTAGGTATTTTATTCCGTGGCTTGATTAACTGGAAAATTGGTATAAATAAACTTTTATGTCAAGTTATAGAAATATCCCAGACTATTTTTCAAAATTCCACCCTTGTGGGGGTGACAAGCGGGGCTACAGTTTATTTGAAAAATCTGATCCCTTTTATCTATAAACTCAAAAATTGTCAGGAAAACTTATTTGTCTAAATCAATGATAAAGATCATGAACATAAATTTTCGAAATTTTTAGAGGAAAGTAAGAACTTCACGCGGACGATGTCGCGGGCTTCAAGCTAGTTACTTATAAAATAAGATTTTATATCATCTCGAGGCATCCAGCACCTACTAAATTATAAAATTATTTGGCTAATTAAATCTTTTAGGATTTTAATTTATGAAATAGAAGGCAGTTTCTGTAAAAAACCTTCTTAAGTTACTTTTTTTGAACCTTCTATCGGGGCGAGTAATGTGTCATTATTTTATAATAACTGCGCATTTTTTGGAAACACTTTTAAACAAAATAATGAATACTAAGAGACATTTGATTTGCATATTGTTGTTCCTTGTAGAGATATCTCGTATAAATTCCTTACGGTTCTCTTTCATCCACACGTCGGCAGCCTTTAGCAACACAGTACCTACCTAACAATAAAAGTAGGTATTACTGCAGTGTAAAAGTTTACACGTTTATTAATTTACATTGAGTATAAAAATGCAAAGTAATAAAATGTTTATGACTTTATTTTACCAAAAGTCTATCGATCAAAGTCTTTTTGCCAGAAGTATTATTTAAAACGAAGTTTTTATGTACTTATTATGCAATGTATGTGACCTATTGTGAATTGCTTACGTAATGATTATTTGGTATTGGAAAAAATATACTAAATATATTATTAACATCGCAGCGTTAAATAGAATTATTTTGGAAGGTTCTATAAAATTATCACATCGCAACATCCGTAAAAGGAAATCAATCTAGCACTTATACTAATTTGTGAGTACATACGAAGGTAAACAAATAAAGATTCCAATTAGGGAAGCTACATTAAAACATTGGGATTTTCTTAATAATAACCAAACGGAACTAGGTTCTGAGATAAGAGACATTTATTTACTTACTGTAACCTTGGTGGTAGGTACCTACATCATGTCGTACTTTATACAATTATCACATGGCCGGTGATTCTTCGGTAAAATTTAGAATTGTTTACCAAGTCTGGTATGTTTACGTAGTTAGTTATTTTAAATTGGACCTTAGATCCGTTTCCAAGCGTAAGTGCCGTAAGTATTTTATTTTAAATTCAATATAGTATTATAATATGTAGGATATATAAGTACAAAGATGCATTAGAACTAACTTCGCCGAAGTAAGGCATGAAACAGCTAGTAATTTAAGTTCGTGCGACATTTTGCTAAGACTCTTACAAACTCTTGCAGAGTGGCATAATTTGATATACTTACTTACACAATGAACATGCTAAGCGCATTTATGCACTAACTAGCTTTTGCCCGCGGCTTCGCTCGTGTTGAAGTCGGAAATTATTCAACGGAACCGTTCTACCGGGATAAAAAGCATGTGTTAATTCAGGTTATAAACTATCTGTGTGCCAAATTTCATCCAAATCCTTTCAGCAGATTTTGCGTGATCTATACATACATAAATCCAAATAAATAAAATTTAATTGTCTGTTCGTAATGTCAAAATAACAGCTTTTTACTAAATGCATATGAAGGTATAAACGGTATAAATGGCTGGACCCATTTTGACGGGATTTTCACTCGCAGATAGCTGATATTATAAGGAGTACCCAATAGGCTACTTTTGTCCCGGTAGCGCGTTCCCGTGGGATAATTTTCGACATTCACGCGGGCGAAGCCGCGGTTAGAAGCTAGCTGAGAAATATAAACATACAAAATTTCACATTTATAATATTATAGGATATACAACATTATTTTTAGTATATGCGAAACCCGAAACACGTTTCTAGTATTTTTAACCGACTTCCAAAAAGGAGGAGGTTATATGTTCGACTTTATGTATGTTTTTTTTTTTTTTTTGTATGTTCACCGATTTCTCCGTCATTTGTGGGTCGATTTCGAAAATTATTTTTTTGTTTGAAAGGGTATACTCCCAAGGTGGTCCCATTGTCAGCAAGTTGGAATCTGATGAGAGGATCCCATGGAAATCGAGGGAAACCCTCAACTTTTTTTGGCAAACCTATAGCGATTTGGATATTTTTTAGAGTAACTTGAGCATTTGCTCTCGGAAATTATCATTTGGTAAAGTGGAGCTGATGATGAAGACTACAGACGGCCATCGGAACTAATCAATGATAAATATTTCACGGGTTGCGATTCGATTACTTTAATATGGTTGCTAAGCAATTTATGCTCGTCACAATGCGTGTGGTGGTGGAGTGGAGTTCTTCAGGTTCTTACCAGGAGAACTCCTCAAAAATTAACGTCCCAGCATCGGGAAAAGCAATATTTTGTAAAAGGTGATGAGCAGTTGACGTTAGGCTATTGTAACTTAGATAAATTACAAACTCTCTCACTAAAAAGTGAAAAATAAAACTTTTTTACAAAAAAAAAACAACCGACTTCCAAAAAAAACTACAAAGAGATAAATAACTTTTATTTCGGAAGTCGGTGTCAATAAACGAAAATGCAGAACCAACGACACCGACTTCCGAAATAAAAGTTATTTATCTCTTTGTAGTTTTTTTTGGAAGTCGGTTGTTTTTTTATGTAAAGAATCTATGTACAAAATTTCAAAACTGTATCATGAGAAATCACAAAGTTATAAGCTTGTTATGTTACCTGGTTGTCCGTTCAAAAACATGCTCACCACGCGACGCGGCGCGGGGTGACCATGTTTTATGCTCCTCCAGCATTGTACGCTCATTGATAATAGTTTGGCAGTAGGTATCTAACTGTACGGCGATTTTATTGTAATTAACTAGTGATTATATATTTTTGCGACAAAACATAACATGGTGTAGAAATGATTGAAATCGATTCAGTTACTTATTCTGAACAAACTATATTCAGGTTTGGCATATACTAAAAATAATGTTGTATATATGTATATATTTTATATATATACAGGATACATATTATTTAGTAAGATTTAGGAACTCATACTACTCGTATCTGACTATTAGGTACTGCTACCTAACTAGGTATCAGAGAGGGTGTACAAACTGCATTGCTGCCGAAACTAAATAATAAAATGATATTTGATAATTGAATATATCAGGTAACACGTTGACTGCCAACGCGGTCACCGGTGACCGCGAACAATAGATTTTCTATTGTGTCTGTTGCTTGGCGTTCAACGTGTTAAAATGATCATTTATTAAATAAATTAAATTTACCATTTCAATAATTCCATTTCGAAACTGTTATTTCTCTATGAAATGGTTTAAAAATGTTAATTTATTGCGGCGACAAGAGTTCGAAGATCCTAAAACAAAAAACTCAAGCTTGCTATCTTTGGAAGTACCGTTTTTATTAGTTTTTGTTAGACATAGGATTATCGTACTTAGACGTATAAGGAACCAGTTTGAATAAACGGCATACATCCGTATAGTATAAAACAGAAATTATTTTATAGTAGAAAAGGTGTGTACAAAATCAAAAGTCATTCATTCAGACTAGGGTGAGAATCAGCACTTTTTGAACGTTAAAATTACCCCTTTACCACTTCCTAGTGCTTTAGCTGGGAAGAAGAATTGGCGCAAACTTCCCACTAGAACAGCTGTCGGTTTAGAAGTTTCTACTCAGACTTTGAATAGAGCCTATGCCTATAGAATATTTCTGAATAGAATAAATAGCTTTTGGTGAAAAGGAAAGAGTGAACAATGATAGATAGTATTAATAGTTACATAAGTAATAAAGTAGACCAGAAAATACAACCTTAGCTTATTATCATTCTATTCATTTAAATCGAGTTCTACACAGTAGCAGAATGTCAAGTACTTAACTTGACATTCTGCTACTGTATAATATACCTATATATAGTTTCATCGTCTTGACATCTATACAAATAAATAAAATTGGAGTGTCTGTTTGGTTATATTAAAATAACCGCTTTTTACTAAATGCTTATGGATGTATACACGGTACCAAAATAACATTTTTGAATTTTTGTCTGTTTGTTCCGGCTAATCTCTGAAATGGCTGCACTGATTTAGACGGGACTTCCACTGGCAGATAGCTGATGTAATAAGGAGTAACTTAGACTATTTTTATTTTAGAAAAAGAAAAATAATTAGGGTTCCGCGTAAAAAATTAAAACGTTTTTCGTCATGCACGCGAACGAAGTCGCGGGCACAGCTAGTTTAAAATAAATTATTTGACTTTGTTAACTTAACGATTCAGTATAATTTTTTGGCTCATGTAATTTTTTGCCATAATTTCTATCCTACGACGTGGTGTCGACGTTGATTATACCGAAAGCTGCAAATATCCTTCCTTATACGCTCGTGTTGAACAAGTGAAAATATAATCTCGGAGTGCATCCCGTGTTAGCATTAAATCGGCTCGGTACTCGAGGCACGTTCCTCAACGACTCGGCATCTGGTTGTGATTTGCTTCTTATCACAGTAGCTGTCGCTTGATCGCGCTATATCAGCTGTTGAATGAGAGTTGAATCGTAAACACCGGGAAGGAAGAATGTACAAAAATTGCAACATATTTCGAAAATGTAATTTTTTTAAAGCAAATAGTAATAAAATTGTGGTCATAAAATATAATTCACATGTAAATGTACGAAGTTTAACATCGTTTGTTTGTTGTTCAAAAGTTCATGTATCTGATAGTCATAATTATCACATATTGCTGTTATTATTAATCCTTGTGTTGCATTTGCATCGGAGATTTTGGAACTTAAGTTATGATTTAAATGGACTTCTACATCGACTTCACGTCGAGCTTCTGAAAAATGTTCGTGGAAAAGTTTGCGTAAACTTATTATTTACTTGCAAGTACCAAGGTACAACGTGTTTGTCATCGTAAATGGGGAATTCACATTTACTTAAGGTAACAGCACCGTATGTGTCCTGTTAACAATATGAAATACAGTTTGTTGGACTGATTTTCATGTTTGTACGAAGAAAACAAAGTACCTACCTGTGTGTCAACATTTTTGCTTTATGATGTAGAAAAGTTAGTCTGTTAGCTCGGACCTAATGAGGTGAATAATAATAATATTCTTGGACATTTCACACAACGCCTTATAGTCCCAAGCTAAGCAACCTAATGCTTGTGTTATGGTAACGAGATGGCTGATAAACTACTTATATACATTTTTTTTTGTAAATACTTACATATTATAAATAAAACACCCAGACCCGGAACAAATACTTGTAGGTCGTACAAATATTTCTTCCGTGCGGGAATCGAACCCGCGACATGCTGCGCAGCAGTCAATCGCTCAACCACTGCGCCAACCGTGTCAAAATGAATGTTCAAGACAAAATGAGTCAATTATTTGGAACCTTCGTCCTTTTAATTTGAAGCTCTTATTTTGCCTTTCATAACATTCTGTATTCGGGGAAATAAGCAGAAGTCTGAGAATACCTAAATGTACCTATACGTAGGTAGGTACCTATCATCTGCAGAAATGCAGGACCTGTTTATAAAGTCCATTTAGTTCCATAAGGCCTCATCTAAAATAACTAATTAAAAGAACAAGGAATTATTTTAAACATAATATTTTTAAATAAAGACTTCTTTCAAATGAATATAAAAGCTTAGTTGGCTCTAATTCTCCGCACAAATAGGATACAGACATTTTCCTTTTAAATATTATTTTAGTAAGTTAAACTAGGTAAGTAGTGACCGCAGTGCTAAATAGATTGACTATACTCGTGTAGATACTAATATCGTATGTCATGATCAAATGGCTACTAAAAATTGTGATGGTTTTATTTGGTCTCCTGAAATTGTATCAACTACTTATAAAATTATTTATTTATTTATTAAATTCCCCTACCACTATCATTACAGGTGTATACGTACCTAATGCGATAGCGTGGTCTTAAAATTAACTTAACTTACAATTTAAAACAATGAATAACGTAAAGAAAAAAATGGTAGATAGTGTTTTTCTTAGTTTTAAATTCATTAATTAGGTAAATAATTCATTAGGTATCTGAAAAGTCGACGTTAGGAATATTTTTAATTTTTAAATTCAAGTAATTTTTCTTCTTTCAGATTTATAATAATACATATAGCAGGGATGTTGTAGTTTATACAGTGAATGATGACAACAATTACTTTTCGTTTTAGAGAAGTCGACAATGATAGAGCACTGCTTAATACAACAGGCATGTGGGGGCGTAGTTGATGATCCACGCCTACTTTGTTTTGTCACCAGTGTTCGAAAATGTCACAGATTCTATCTCAAACTGCGACTTGAATATTAACATCCTATAGGTAGGCAACATTAAAAAAACGGTTCCTCAGAGGATAACTGTAAGTACGAGTTTAGTCATAATATTGCTACGCGTTTGTCGCTGCTATGTTGGACTGGCAAGTCGTTTAACAAGTGAAAAGGTTCTAACGTTCCGACAACAGCCTACATCTATATCCTTAGAGGTTAATTTCACCGAGTATCGCTACTTCAAGAACAAGCGAGCTCCAAATAAATTATACTGTGGCCTATAAGGTTATGCTGACAGTGAATTATACCTGTACATGACAGAATAACAATCTATAGAATGTGAACGTATTTTAAACCGTTAAAAGAAACGCCCAACGCAATTTATTTGTGCTAGCGTTTGGCGGCGAACTTTGTTTTGATCGCTGTATCTATAAAATTGATAAATAGCTAACACAACTATTTCATGCCTGTCGACATACACGACACTTTTTTAAGTAGGTAGGTATACCTAGACAGTTTAATATGGTATGTCGTCTGATAGCATCAAATACTATAAACAGAACAATGTCTTTTACCGAATTCAGTTTTGTGTCAGTGTCCATAAGTAGCTCTCAGAGGTATACATATAATCACACTTACTTATTGCTTCAGTAAATGAACTACATATGTTTTGGTATTAAGTATGAAGTTGCGAAATTAGTTAATTAAGGTAACAACAATTTGGATATGTGTGTATAACTAACAACTACAAAACGACTAAAGGAAAAAATAACATTTTAAAATGATACAAATATATTTGTAAAAAAAGTTGAGTATCACTTAGAATAAGTAAAAATATATTATAGAAATAGTTATTGTCCAATTAGTTTGAGTTTTTCATGTACAGTTTTCATTAATTACAGTCTGTAAATTTCAAATCCGGAATTTAAGGCGTCGACGTTGATGTTGGCTTCGACGTCGACGTCGACGTCGTCGTCTATATTGTCTTCTACGTGGATAATCTTTTCAACGTTCTCATTGAACGTTACTACAGATTTCCTTGGCATTGCGCTAATTTCTCCAAATTCGTCATCTGAGGATTCCACGGCATCTTTCAATTTGTCTATTGATTGTATGACTATTGGCGCGCTTGGTTCTAGTATTGGCACATCAAGAATAGCTTCGACAGGAGCCTCCGTTCTTCTCATCATTGGGTCTACTGTAATATGTTCAATAGGAGCTTGCAACATTTCTTGCAGTCTCTTTTCGCTTCTTTTCAGATCTTCGATGTTTAGTCGCGGTTGCACAACTTCGGGTTTTGGTAGTTCCCCTAGTGATGCATTTCTGGATGCTATGCTGTTTTCTTCACTCAATTCATCGTAGTTTTTATTCTTCCTCCTAGAGATAAAAGATAAAAGTATCAGTCAGTTTACTATCTCATAGGATGGGTATATCAGGCAAGAGCTCATTTTAATAACTGTCGCTTACCATCTTAGGAAGAACCAAATGGCTACCAGCAAGATAACTGCAAAGAGTAGTACGCTGAGGATTATCGTGGCCACTAACAAGCCAATTTGACGATTTAAAATGTTCATATCTTCTAGATGATCTTCCAGTGGGATAGTACTGACAACACTCGCCATTGCAGCATTAGTACTTATATCTCTGGAAAAGAAAGTATTTTTTAGAAAAATTTATGATTTCTCTGTAGTTTATTATTTTCAGTATATTCATAATTTTCTTACGCGGCAAGCTGGTCTACGGAGACAGGTTCTCTCTCGTTTATTCCATAAACATAAAGTTGTAGTGAAGCTCTAGAAGTGCCAATTTCACGTTTGTTTCTGGTACCGTCTTCATCTATGTCATCAGATATGACGACTGACCTCAATGTTTTGACTTCGTATCCGATGGCATCACTTAACCGAGTCAAAACAGTCGTTTCATCGTCTAGGAAGGCATCTCGTACGGTCACTACGGCTATATGGCTCAAGTCTAAAAGTTTTACCTGGAAATATAAATATTATCATGACTTCAAGTTATGACACACTAAAAGGAATTAGCAGGTTAACGCACTGGCTACAAAATAACATACGTATATCTACTACTACTCACAGAAGCAAACAAAATTTTGTTATGCTTGTGTTGTTATTTTGTTGATTAAATTATCATAACTTTAATGTTTTGTAGTTGAAATAAGTAAGTTTAATTAATTTGTTGTTTCTTTATTGCATGCAGTGGGATTACTTGAACGTTAGCAAGATGTTGTCCCATCCGGTAAGTTCTGGTGCCCCCGAGCAAGTTTTTTTGATTTGTCACTGGAGTAGATTTAGCGGCAATAAATTCTAAACAAGTTGTAGCTGGTTCTAATTTACTAAGAATTATAACTTTCAACTGAAATCTTAAAAAAAAACTGAATCTTATAATGAATGATAATCATCTGTAATGTATCGTTCATTACAGATGATTATCATTAACCTAAACCAACACTGCATAAGTACCTATCCATAATAGTTATGTGCCGACTTATTTTTTACTTAAATAATTAAGTGTTTGTTGTTTATAAAGTCAAACAAACAATGAACTTTCATGGCCAATTAAAGTCGGTAGCAGGTACTTAATCCATATTGTGGAGTGTGTTTTTCCTCTACATAAGGATAGGAAGTAATCTTAAACACATTTCGGCCAGAATTGATGTAACCAGAATATTTTGAGGTACTTAATATCAAACTAAGAACCTAAACAGTTTTGAAGGATTGCGATAATGATGGCGATGAACAGGTATTTCTATCAATCTTATAAGATTGATACCAAAAAGGTAAAAGGGTAAAAGGTATACCTTTAAATGTTATGGGTGTTAAGGTCATACATTTGAGTGATTTCTTCATAATTATTGTAAAATCTTCCGCCGTTCTGGGGGGCTAAAAAGGCCACTTTGGCAGATTCATAAAACAATTCATATCACGCAATTCATCTGTTTGACAGTTTCACACCTATATATCCTTGAAGGGTTAGGCAGAGGTGTACCTGTAGCATTTTACGAATCTCCATACAAAACTGTCATACAGATGAAATTGCGTGATATGAATTGTTTTATGATTCTGCCAAAGTGGCCTTTTTAGGCCCCCTGATCATTGTATCAATAAATAAAAAACTCAAGAATGTGTAAACGACTACGAGTATTCCTATCTTAATAGAATCCTAGTATTGTCACTCTACATTAGTCTTAATTAAAATATAAGTATCAAGGCTTTTATAAGTAGGTCTGTATGACAGTTTTGTATGGAGATTCGTAAATGCTATATGTACACTTCTGCCTAACCCTTCAGGGATATATAGGTGTGAAACTGTCAAATAGATGAATTGCGTGATATGAATGGTTTTATGATTCTGCCAAAGTGGCCCTTTTAGGCCCTCTGGGCTTATTCGACGCTAAATATAATATATATATAAAAGTAGTATTTTTATTAACTTATTTATTTTATGTTTTGAAAATTATCATACCAAAATATTTAAATAGACTTTCTGAGTGAGAACTTTCCTAACTTTAAAGATTGTCTCGTTTGTTGTTTCTTAGATAAATTCTCATTTTAACATCTTTCTTCCTTAACATCATCTGCCTAGCCTTTTCCCAACTACCTATGATGGGGTCGGTTTCTTACACAACATACTTACTGTCCCCTTTTGGAGCTGCTAAAATCACAAATCACAAATACCATGAATTATAATTACCATAAGTTCAATAGTTCCTTCGAGCCCATCTTGTCCATTCTTGTCGGTGGCGGTGACGGTGAGGAGCTGGTTGTGTTGCAGCTGAGCCCCAGTGCGCACGTGCACGAACCCAGTCGTTGGTGCCACAGCCAACACGCTTTCAGCACTCGAGTATCTTAGCGCCGCGTTTAAGCCTATGTCAGCGTCTGTAGCCTGTTTTGAAAGCATAGGAATATTATGTAAAATATAGGAGTTTAGGTTACAAATTACTAGCTCCACTTAAGTTCAATAAACCTGTGATAGGCCTGAAGTGGCTTGACTCACAGGCCCTTACGCCACCGGTAGGACATCCTAGTGAACTTTTTAGTCAACTGTGTTAATGATGCATCCTCAACTTCAGCAAGTCCACTGTTGGACATAGGCCTCCCGTACTTATTGCACGCTATAGTTAAAGCACGATCTTCGGTCTCTCTTATCCAGCTGCTATCAGCTAACCTGCAAAATGTTTGATTCACCTAGCCTGAGGGTATCCTACTCTACGTGTACACAAACGAATGTTGCAAACATTTCACGTCCTTTTGCTGGTTGGGTCCGAAGTCCAACCTGGCCAAACCGTTAGGCTATTGCCGCTTAATTATTACAATAACATGTCTCGCGTGTTTACTAATGCTTTGGAAAAGCTTATCGGACTTCATTACAGTTGTTTGTTAACAGCCGTGAGCAATGTATGTACGATAAGGTTTGAAATATTGACATGACTGTGCGGTGTGCCGCCAAGCTTTTAATGTGACGTCGTTTATTCCACGTGCTTACATTTATAGGTAGTACGGCACATCCGGCTACCGGCCTTGTATTTGTTTAATCATTTCAAATATTATATTATTCAAATCATTATTTGACAGTTGTATCAGCGACGATGTGTGTCAATTTGCTTTTTAATTAATTTCCCTGATTGTTCAATGTTGGTACATATTAAGGCTGTCAAAATGCCTAAAATGCATTGACCTATGTACTACAAAATACAAAATTAAATTAACCGACAGACCCGGCGGGGTCTGCTTAACAATTTATGACGAAAAAGGGCCGACTCTGTTAATTTTCAGCGAATCGAGAAAGTTGAAATGAAAACATTTTAAGTAAATTGAAGCTAGCAAGTTTTAATTTGCAATACATTTATATTTTAACGAAGTGCAAATTAATCATTGTTTTTGCAATTAGAGAGAGAGAGAGATAAACATCAAAATAGGTGAATTGCTTAGGTAGGTTTGATTTTTTAAATACTTAGCTATTATTATTATACCTGTCGTCACACATTAAACTTATTCGGCATTGACGAACGCCTGATTGACAAAACATCCTTGTCATTAATAACGTTGGGTTTGGCGGCAATGAGTCACTCAGGTAAAACAGTCGGTTGTATATTCAAAGATAAAACTCTTTCCCGATGTGAATCATGTTACAACGTGGGAACTTAAAAATAAAACATACATGCAAGACACAGAGTTTACGACGTTCATGTTGGAGATATATAAAACATTTGCATAATGTAAACCTACCTTTAACTCCGCCAAAGAACGGGGTAATATCCTCTCCTCGAGTTCTGCAGTGGGGTATCCGACGACAATCGGTTCGTGTTCTTTACCGATGAATATAGGATAGTTGTCGTTGATGTCGTTAACAATTAGATTCACCAAGCTCCGACTAGACTTGTATGGGATCGAGTCTGTGAGAATCCATTTCTTTGAACCGTAGTCGTAGGGACCGAGTCGTTCTGTTCTTTCTGAGCGTTTTTCACGTGTAGCGCTATCACTTTCGCAATGCAATGTCAGTTCTACTTGAACCTGTGAAAGCGCCATAAATGCTATAGATTCGTGTTCTCTATCGATGGGTATTGTGTGCAGTCCGTTTTCGTCAACGTACAACCACGGCTGGTTAGTGGGCCAACGGTTCGTTAAGGTGAAGTGGCAGCCAGCATGTAACGTGGAATCAAGAACTACAAGACTATTGTGCGCCGCTTCCTCATTTCTATCTAATACAACCAGCGGGGCCATTCCGATGCCTTGGTCATCACAAACAGTGACTGCTTGTACTGTTAAATGTACCTGCGAAACCAATTAACACAACTTAATAACAAGGGCCGAGAAACTGACATGCATCTACTTTCTTAACGAAAAACTATTAAGGTTTTTCCTTCAAAGGGGATAGTCATTCCGAGATGGTTTTGATGGCTACCTAACACTATAGTTTTCAATTAAATAAACCATTTCTTAGACAATAACATGACTAGTAGTGAGTGTTCGCTCTATGTAAAATACTGGTATTCAGCTGCATCCGGTTAGACAGGAAGCCGACCCCAACTTAGTTGGGAAAAGGCTAGGTAGATGATGATTTATTTAACAGTAACAATGTTAGTAGGTAAGTATTGATTATTCTCATTGAATTAGAACCCACATTGGGAACGCTTATATATAATATTTAAGTATTTATAGAAGAATTCATACCGAAGCTGTTCCCGTCGTTCCTGTATTGACTGTAGTGGCAATAACTTGGAAAGTGTAGACACCACTGTTAGCCGGAGCAGACAAATGCAGTTCACCCTCATTGCTTATAAAAAGACGAGTCTGAAGATGTGCTGCAACAATATGAGAATTTTATATTAAATTTTGAAGAACTTGGTAGGTCAACGCTCGCATTCTCATTTCTTTTCTGTAAGAAAAACATATAATACCTAAACACGTACCTATGTTAATATGCCTAGAATACGAGTACAATTTCATTTGATTTCTACAACTTGTCAGGCTTAAATTCAAACTTTTATGCTTAGGTATGGTGTTATGTAGTGAAGGAGGTATTAACTTCACCTAGGCGCCTACATAAGTTCAATAATTACTTCGCGAAGTATAATTGCTTTTGAAGAATTTAAGGCGCGAGTTAAAATTTACCGTTTGGGTACGATAAACAAACTAAGAGAAATAAGTTTAAAAACTTACATTTAAACTTAAACTCTCCAACGATTTTTAAAGATGTTCAAGAATTCGTAAAGAAATTTTACGAAAAATGCTGTTTAATTTAGAACACAGATTTCTCCCCAGTCAGCAGTCGGCAATTATTTAACTTCGTGTGTTAAAATGAAAATACGTGAATTTATCGACGCTATCTGCAGTAATGGGTCGGAATAATGCTAGCCATTCTTCCCAAATGGGAGAAGTTGGTGGATTTCCACATTTTCGTCCACACCTAACAAAATCCGCGAAATTGATTGTACTTACCTTTACGAGCTGTTTCTACCTAATATATTTTATGAATAGTTACAATTTATTGTAGTTGTGTAACATGTCGACTGCCAGACAACAGACACAATAGAAAATCTATTGTTCGCGGTCACCATCTGACCGCGTGGCAGCGAATGTGTTAAGTTGAACCAACAAGTCATAAGCGCAATTTCACTTATACAATGTGATAATGAGTTTGTCTTAGCTCCCGTGTAATACCATCCATGGATCATCTGTACGTAAACAAGGGTAGGAAAAGGTCGCTTACTGCCTTAATGTAGCAAATTGACCTATCATTGTATCTATTTCATTTGTTATTGTATTAAGCTGAGCGATGACCGTTATGCGTGGATGTGACGCATATTATTTCCCCCCAACTTGGTATTTCTTTGTGTTTGTTGTGTGTGTTCTTTCTCTGCGTCAACTAAACTTAAAACTAAACAAAAAAAACTTAAACTAAACTAAAAAAAACTAAACTAAACTAACCTAAAAAAAAACCTAAAAAACTAATAAACTTTAAACTTAAAAAAAATTTAGTCTGAAAGGATGACTGTATTCAAGATTGGCAAGTCTAGCTCTTGGAGCGGTATAATCTCGCAGGTACAGACGCCAGCACATCAAGCTACTGCAATCTGTCAAATTTCTTTAAGTAATAGATTTTCAACTTTATCGCTAAAGCGTAAGGTTCAAAGTTAATTGGGAGAATTTTACAGTTTCGGGTAGTTTGATGTGCTGGCGTCTGTACAACCGCACCTTGAACGTGGGTAAGTGCTTTAAACCTGGATAATTAATGTGGTTGCGATGTTCCACCTGCGTAAATCTAGAAGAAAAACATTTTTAAGTTAGTGCTATAAATCTTCTGAGGGGGGCTTGGGCTGAATAACAAAGTAGAAATATTAAAACTTTTGTCTTTTACCATTCAGACAGCAAATATATTCAAATGCAAAACAGTATTTTGTGAAATTTGATCCTGCGCACAACTTTTAGATTCAACCATAAAGCGTTATTTTTTTATGGTTATTCATGTCACCTTTTGTATTTTTTAAAGTTATTCAAGGTTTTGGGAGCATAATGCAACGTTAAACATAAATTGCCATGGATTGGAATAAAAAATTAAAAAGTCTAACACAAATCCTGAAATCGTATGGGATTTAAAAATGTGTGTTGGCCAGGGTAACATTATATTACTTGGTACTTTTTGACATTTATATCAGTTCTTATGATTTACAAGAAGAAAAGATGACCATATATACTTTTGTGGGGAGGCATGCAGGATATCGCACAGCACAGCACTTGAGGCTTATCAAGTTTAATCAGTATCTATCTAAATGCGATATGCTGTGCCACGATTCTGGCCAGCACGATCGGGCTCACTATTAAAACCATCAGTTAGCTTAAGTTAAATACGACGATGAAATGCTTACCATCATCTGTTCCGAGTGAGTAGATGACCGCCTCGCCATTATCAGCAGTCGCGGAGACGCGACCCACGAGGCCTGCCTGCGCCATGCCCACAGACAGCACGTACGACTCCGAGGAGAACGTCACGGATGGCTCCAAAGGCACATCTAGTGAAATCAAATAAGAGATCTGCATAATATGTTCATTGTAGTATAAAATCACACATGTTTTTGTTTAGGTGCAGTTGTATAGGTACAGTACCAGGCCGTTATAATTTAATTTTAAACTTGAAGAGCCATATAAAAAAATCAGATTTCTTGAGCGTCCTTAATTTATAAAGGTAGATGTGTTATATCCATACAGGAATACAGTTACATTTCTCCTGTTACAATATGAGACGCAAGTAATAGAACTCCAGCCTATTACCAGGCACAAATTCAGACCTCGGGCTCAGCTGTCGCGCTTGCAAGCACTGTAGATTATCGAGGCAGTCATAATAATACCCTCTAAGACTGTTTTATGGAACATTGCCATAATTACTAGGCTTGGTTCTAAAACAGCAGTAAATAATGTGTTCTTAATAGCAGACAACTAATGTTTATCAGTAGCAACTTGTAAACAGCCTTCAATTACTTACATATAGTTTATGAACACTGTATAAGATAGCTGTAAGTTTCCCAAATAGAATAAAATAAAATTAGAAAAACAAGGACACAGTTTGACACCTTTGAAATATTCTATGACTTGCATTCTACGACAACAACGCCCGGGGAAAATATTCTGATTTCAGGACGAGCAAATACATTTTAGCCTCTATTGCTTACCGTTATCTACATCACCTTGTTTAGTATATTTTTGTGTATTTCTGTCTCGTTTGAATTATAAACAGGACCTATTTTTTGTCTTTAGGTAGTTCTAATGACCCGCTTAACTTTGCGGCTTCGAGTTTTCGGTATTAGGTAGTACGAAAGTACGGATTTGGATGAAACTAGGCACTGATAGTTTATAGCCAGGATTTGGTAATCCTGGCTATAAACTATCAGTGCCTAGTTACCATAGGATACTTTTTATCCTGATATTCCCACGGAATCGAGACTTATGCGGGTGAAGCCGCGGGGCGGTGTTAGTTAGGTAGTATTTTTCAACAAAAATCGACAAGAGAACAACCCTCGAATAATGTAATAAAGATTGAAAAGTCTTTACTTTCATGACCTTAAATATTGTGTGCGCAAATATTTATATCCTATTTCGAGATAACAATTTTATGAGAGACTGGTATGATAGTTCGTGTAGATTTTAGTACAAGTCCAGGTTTTGAATACTTATAACAAGTGATCCTCATGTTTAGATCTGACTCGACTGACAATAAACCAGACAAATCCTAAAGAAAGAATTGATATTTTTTCTTTTATTGATGTGGCATAATCATGGTTCACCTGTGTGAACAATTTTCTCATAAATAAACACTATTACTGTCTGTCTCCATATATTTATGTACATACAGACAAAGAAATAATTGTCTAAGTTTTGTTTAAATTCAATAAAATATATTTGGCATTATCTCTAGGTTAAGATTGATATCCACAGAAGGGATGAAGATTTAATATTACGCTCCGGTGCATCTAAATGTTTGCTTCGCTTGCCTTTTCGATCTCATTTTCATGCCCATTGATTTTATCTTTTCTCCATAACAAAATGTTAGATATTCCCGAGACAGAATGATATAAAATTAAAATTCCATATTATATCGACCCCAGTTACCAAGGGGTTAAACCTTGCCCTTGGATAACCTTCGGTTTGGAATAATGTATGGGGAACATCACTAAACGAAGCTCTCACTTCAGTCGTCTGGTTAACATTGAAGTTTAGTAAATTTTATGAATTTGCGTTACATTTAGTCCAAGTAGTTACCTGATTCTAAAACGTCTAGAAGCAGCACAGCTCTGGCACCTGCTGCATGCAGTTCAAGGGCCAGGTTTGTGACGTCAGCGGGCAGGGCCAGCGACCCCACTGCCTGTACCCTCACCTCCCCATCCGACACGTGGCCCTCGAATAAGATTGAGTATTCTGAAAAAAAAAAAAAACATAAGTTTTTATTAACAAAGTACGTTTCCACTTAGGTACAAGGAAAATCATCATGAAAATTGATAGGCTACTTTCCTTTTTCTACAAGGATAATGTTTTAGTTATTTCGTTCATCGCTTGTCAATTACGATAGCAATTCTTTGGAAACTTATCGCCATTACCTACCTCGTAAAGAATTAGATTAATAGTCTGTTTTGCTTTGATTTTGCCTTTTCAAATGCGTTAGGATTTTCTTTTTACAAGCTTCAGTTATCGTATTGGTATGCTTTATACAATGTGTAATTGAATTAATGAACATTATGAAAGTAGTTTGTTCAGAATCGATTTCTGTCATTTTCAATATAGGTAATTTTTTAATAAAAAAATCAAACTTCCGCTGTACAGTCACAAGCACTAATATGTGAACACTTGACAACTTTCAATTGCGATTTTTTCGTGAAATAACGAATGCAATGTTGAAATACGACACTACATAAACCTGTGGATTCGAAAATACTGTGTACATAATAAAATAAAATTTCATTAAAAAATAAAGGAGAAAATCGCCTTTGAATAAAGCCAAGTGTATACATACTTATGTTCGTGACTGTACCTTCAATAAAAATAAACCAAAGTAGGCGAAGTACCTACCTACTACGCTAGACCCTTGTAAGAGTTATACGTGTGCGACATTGTGCGTGCGTAGATTTGTAATGTGGTCTGATTTTTCTCCCACAATCAGTATAAGTAATTTAATAAATAAATAATGTCGAATTTCCTGTTTACATTATTATAATTTTTTATTATTCTATCATTTCTAAGTTAGTTTACATTATGTAATGTTGTTTATGTTGTTTTAATTGTATAAGTTAGTTTTAAGTTTATAGGTTGGTTTATATTATGTTGTTTTGATTGTTTGCTGCACCGGGTGACGTCATTACGTCGGCGCCGGCTGTCGCTGAAAACCAGCGCTGGGGCTCTGTCTAGCATAGGGTCGCAGCATAATGCTGAGCGATGGCCGTTTTGCGTGAATATGACGCATGTTTCCACCTACCTTTTTTTTACTTTATTTTTGTGTGTTCTTTTTTTTTTGCGTCATGTTCACCTCAAATAAACGTTTTTCTTTCTTTCTTTCTTTCTAATCGTATTATTTTTCATAATATTCTGATTGGGGGATTGGTGGTGTGCGTTAATTCCGAGACATGTTGTTTATGTAGGTATCTACCTAGGTACAAATAGAAAGTTCCTTGTACAGCTAGAGGTAGGTAAATTAATTGTATCTTTGATGGATTTGGACTGGGATTAGATTGCGTATATTCTTAAAAATATGGGACTTCCCCTCAAATAGCGTCGCTCCCTATCAAGGGGTGTTATCTACTGATATTTTTAGCCGCAAATAGGCTGAAACAGATTGTGTAATCCGATGCCAACAAGATTTGTTAGACAAGGGTTTGGATGATCAAGATCCTGTTGAAAAAACGGAACTAAAACGAACGATAAGTGTCACAGGGGCTGGTTTTCACTTTCGGATTCTGCCGTGATTTTTTTTGTCGGGGGTATGTTAGATATAAAATTATAGTATTCAGAATATCGACGCGAAATCTGAAATCAGTACATGATTATAAAACGTGCCGCTACAACGGCGACATTATTTTAACACACGGGTAGGGCTAGTGGCCAGTAATCATAAAAATTATAACAACATAAAATAATTCGTAATTTGAACACTACCGCCTGCGCCACTCGCCTGTCGGGGCTATAGGGTTCTCTCGATTCCTTCAATTCGCCTACTCTTTGCACTTATTCGTTTTACTCTATAACAGGCTAAATAATAAAGGAAACATGTACTCCTTAAATCATAGTAACTGCAAGAAAATCCTTATGAAGGCTCTTCTTTCAAACTATGTCCTATGAAGATACAGAGAACTTATTACTTGTGCCAAAGTAAATATTGTTCGCATTATATAATTTTATATACCTTTTTACATATGTACCAATAAGATAAATATGATAAGTATGTGATTATTTAATCAGTTAATGTTACCTCCAATCGCCTGAAACACAGGATTACCTAGTTCAGGCACAAACCATGGTGAACTTGACATAGATTTAAGAAAACTGTCCTAACGTTCCCTATATTTTTGAAGAAGTTTCATTATTTATTTATTTTTGATTTTTAATTTCATTGATTCGAATTCGATGTTATAATCCGAAACCCCGGCAAATGCGCTACAGTTCTTTAAGTACAGGTTGCTCCATGAGGCTATTTTAGAAAATTGTAAATAAATAATAACGTTTAATGGAAATAAAATATGTCTATAAAACGAACGCGAAACCAAAGGTATACGTGTGTTAAATTAATGTCGCCGACCCACCAGAAAATTTTCTCGCTGAGGGTCTAGAATCATCTGCTGATTTCATGGTACCTAACAATTTGCGCGTCTCTTGCACTGTGTATATTATAATATGCTTAAATTAATTGACTTTTAAAGTTCGCGTATAGTAGTGAGAGCCTGGAAAATTAGTTTTTCAACCGTTGCGACCGTTAATATCAAAATGTCGGGCCTAAACAGAGGATAGTTTTTCTATAATCTATCTAATAATTATAAAACTCTCGTGTCACAATGTTATTTACCATATTCCTCCGAAACAGCTGACCGATTTTTATGAAATTTTATATGCATATTTATTAGCTCTGAGAATCGGCTTCTATCTATTTTTCATACCCCTAGGTAGTAAGGGTGGCCCTCTCCAGATTTTTGCGGGTGAAACCGCGGAGCGTAGCTAGTATTCTACAATAAAATTTGATTGGATTGTTTGGTTTTCTCTCTGTGACCGACTACCGTTGTTATAACGGATGTTTATGGTTGTGATCAAACTGAAGAGTGTAGGGTTAGACTGCCCTTTTATGTAACCCTTCAGGAATTATACTGTTGTGAATATTATAGATAACGTATATTACAACGAGTCAGTTTACAAAACATTGTTGACATAAATGTCGGAAATGACGTAAATGTCAGAATACATCAACTGAATTAATTATTGGGTGACGTCAAAAGCCTGATAACATTAAATGAAGTCGAACTGCTTGAGTAAATATCACAGAGTCGATATATGTAGGTACATATCTCTAGTTACGCACACAATGGTTGGATAAAATATATAGGTAGTAAAATATTTTAGTAGCTAAGAATCATCATCATCTGCCTAGCCTTTTCCCAACTATGTTGGGGTCGGCTTCCAGTCTAACCGGATGCAGCTGAATACCAGTATTTTACATGGAGCGACTGCCTATCTGACCTCCACAACCCAGTTACTGGGTAATACGATACCCCTTGGTAAGACTGGTTGTCAGACTTTCGGGCTTCTGACTACCCGTAACGACTGTCAAAGATCCACGAATGACAGCCGGGACCAACGGCTTAACGTGCTTTCCGAGGCACGGAGGGGTCTCGATATGTAAAGATGGTCACCCATCCACAGACCAACCGCGGCAAGCGTAGCTTAACCTGATCGATCGACCTGTGCGGCTGTTATTATTTAGCCACGGGCCCCTCTTTAGTAGCTAAGAATGTAGATGTTTAAAAGAAATAACTGCTGCCGCCTATTCTGATGAATATCTCTCCGAGAAAACTTAGGTGAAGTGACCTTGAAGTAAGCTGCCATTCTAAGCGAATCTAGGGATTGACACTATTGATAGCTCACTTGAGGCTCAGCAGTGCGATTCTGTAACCATCTCACCGTGAAAACTTAGGTGAAGTGAGCGTGGAGTGAGCTGTCATTAGTGTAAATCCCTATAGCATCAGATAGAATGACAGCTCACTTCACCTAAATTCTCACGGTGAGATTCTAACAGAATCTACCGGCAGTTCACCTAGGTTTCGATGGTGAGATTTTTACAGAATCCATCGGCTGTTTTATCCCGTGAAAATGTAGGTGAAGTGAGCTTGAAGTGAACAGTCACCCTACCTGACGCTAGGGAATCCAGGGATTGACAGCTCATTTCACCCTAAGAAATCACGGTGAGATTTTTACAGAATAGTTACTGATATAAAAACTTTCTGAAATACATAGAAAAGTACCTGTCTATTTCACAGCCATCAAGCGATAAAAAAGAGAAATGACCATAAAAGTGACGGGGAGAAAAATGACAAGATTTTCCGTAAGTATAATGAACACGACCTACATGTAACATAATATGTCACTACCATGTTTATGCTAAACAAGTACAGGGTTTTTTTTTGATCTTACCTAAATATTTATCTATAAAACTTTGCAAGTAAAAACAAAATTAATCATCATTTAAATATAACGTCTAGGACGCTAGTTCCTAAGTACCTACAGGGATGTGCATTGTGCAATGACAGACAAAATGCGATTCGTTTGGAAATATTTGAAATTAATTTCACAAGACCGGTAATGAAGTCATTGCTAAAAATAACAATAGGTACGAGTATATATCATAGTTCATTCCTATTAATACGTAGGTACTACTACTGCATAAATAAATACGTTCTCAATAAAAATAGTTTTGTCTTTGGCTTTATTGTTTCTATCGCTACCGCGCCGTGACAAAAGTTACGACTTTTATTATTAATAATGTTATTATTATTAACTTTCCTCAAACTTTTTCGGATTGTTACACGTGTCTTGAATGATTAAGGCCGTCTGCTGCGGAGCGGGCGCCCGCGCGGTGTGCTGTTTTCTGTTATCATCCATAGAGCAGCGCTGCTGCGTGAGATGGGTCTCGTGTCGCACTTTGTGATCATATTTAAGTATGTGGTATATAACATCGAATTGAATAACTTTCTTAATGAGACAAACATCGTGATTGCGAAAAAAATTATCAACTGTCCCATACAAAACTTCAATACCTACCTACTCGACCCAAGTGTATGGGACAGCTGATATTTTTTTCGCGATTACGATGTTGATCTCATGGATAAAGTTGTTCAGCGTGGAGGTCTGATAAAATGGGGCCGGCCGCCGGAGAGACTTTTGAAAAATCCCTAGTAAAAAGTCATAATTTGAGGTTTGACTCTCGCCTATTTCCTCCTCCAATATTGCTCCAATAATTTAAAAGATATTTCATGAACTGAATAAGAAGGATAATTATATACTGTGTCCCTATGTTTTGAATTTTTTTTCATTAATAGTTGTCAAATTTGTACACTAACTAGGTCTCTGTTGACAGCGGTTTAAATCGGCATTTTTTGAGGGTTCTAAGTAGTGCTTTTAAAAATAATGTATCATCAAAAAGGTAAACATAGGGACATACAAGTAGTTAATATTTATTATTTTGTAAGAAATCATTGCTTTATGGTCATTAACCATAAAGAAAACAGGCGAGAGCGTTTCTATGGAGAAACGACCACCCGCATTTCCTCTTAAATATTACCTTTTTTTTTTTTTTTTTAAGGATGGGAAATCATCCAATGACCCCTCCCGCTCTGGGTGGAGCGGAAGGGAGTGTCAGACTCTTACTGACTAAAACCCATCCGTGTTCCTTCCTTAGCCCTTTATGTTCCGGGGCAGCGGTAACCCTTTCGGTCAATCCCGCTGCCCCGGCAGGCTTCGGCCCTAACGGGCCCCTCCATGTCTGCTGACATCTCTTTGAGGCGCGCGTGGAACACATACGCGCCGTCCGGCACGGGCCTGGTCCTGATCGGACGGCGAGCTACCCATTACTCGCCGTCCGCAGGCCCGCGCCTACGGTGGCCGGGAGTCGTCACGCGGCTCCCGACGCCCGGAGCGTCTACCGCGGCGGCTGGGACGGGCGGCCCTCTCGGCTCTCTCCCTCTCCCATCCCGCCACCTCCTTCGCTAGCATGACTGCTTCGCAGAAGGAGGTGACTGCCTCCCACTCCCTCTCGCCCCGGACCATGGCTTGGACCAGGGCCGGGCGCGAGAGGTCGCCGCCGCTGCCGATCGCCTCTACGAGGACACGGCGGTGCTCTGCCCAAGCGGGACAGACCTCCACCGTGTGCACCACCGTGTCCTCTGGGCGATCCTCGCAGTGGTGACACCCGGGCGTTTCCTCCCGCCTGATTATGTGCAGGAACCTCCCGAAACATCCGTGTCCGGTGAGGACCTGCGTCAGGCGGTAGGTGAGGGCGCCGTGACGCCTCTCTAGCCACTCCTCAAAGAGGGGCCTTACCGCCGCTATCGCGGCGTGCCCTTCTTAAATATTACCTCACGTTTCTATTATCATGGATTTAGTATAAACGTGATTCCGAGCTCAATGTAGGGGGCGTTGAAATACTTCTTCGGTTATTAAAAAAAACAGCTGTTTCATGGAAAACTGCAATACCTACGCGGTCAAGCTATTAACCGACGAAAAATTTCAACGCCACGTTCAGAATCATGTACTGAATTCATGGTTTGAGTAGATATGTGCGTCGATGACCATGTCACCCTATATTGAATACCTTGCGATTTCGAATAGATTTTTTTTTTGGAAATGTTCGATTTACAACGACAGTGATAAACTTATAGTAGGAACCTATTAAACTCGTTTAAATTGTTCAGAGAGTTATTTGTTACAATTCAGTATAACTATTACATTAATTGTGTGTTTTGATACCTTTGATATTTTAAAGTTATTAAAATAGTCTAAACACTTGAACATTGGGAACTTTGTAGACTCTTTATCATTATGAGAATTATAATGGTTAGTGATAGGTACGTGGTAGGCTCAGACCAAATAAAAAACTAAGACAGAGCGCTGAGAACGATACAGTGAAGTATGCCAAAACTACACCTCCACTCTGTGCATACACGCTCACACGCACACATTTACAATCAAACTACACCTCACTAAGTGCACACATGTTTACGAAACCGGCTTCACTTTACTGTTGACAGCTCTCTGTCTTGGTTTTTTATTTGGTCGGAGGTGGTAGGAAAATAATTTTGCAAACAATATAAGTAGTGATATTATCCTGCATTGATGTACCGGTCTTAATTGTTTGCCATTCCATCTTAGGATTTGACTACCTATTCGAATGTTCAATGTTTAAGTTAATTGTATTGATTGAATCTATAAATAAAAAAATAATATGATTTGCACTTACCTCCAACAACTGCCACTCTTGTTCCTTCATAGCCAGTTATTGTGATCAAGTCGTGTTGGATCTCATCCAGTTGAATATCTCCTCGGTAGAGAACTCTCTCGAAAGATACATCATCTCCAGTCTGCGAATCTGCAGGAACACACAAAAAACAAATTATGTTTGTTCTTTTTTATATTTTTAGTTTAATTTACTAGTTTTATCCTAACTTAAAGTTCTACATAACGAAAACCACAGTATTTTATGCGTGAAAAAGGTTTGCTAAAAAAAACAATTTGATTTTGGAAAAGTTTTGTTAAGAAGTTTACCTTGACCTACGTAATATAAAAATTATTATTATCTTTGAATGTTGCTTGTATGCAAGTAGGTATTTATCATATCGCAGACCTTGATAAAATATACAAAACATGGTTTTTCATTTCGGCAAGTCTATAAAAAACAAATAGGTAAAGAGGATAGGACATGATGCTGAAAATGGATAGTCTTATGCAGCACAGAAAAAAAACCTGTGACAGACGGGCAAGAAGAAGGGGATCAAAGGTTCTGTTTTTTCCTTTTCATATTTATAGATACGAGTAGGTATACTAGCGACCCGCTCCTGCTTCGCACGGATTTTACAAAACATCGTGATTAATTTATTATTTGTAAGTTTAATTACACATAAACCTGGGAAGGTCTATGTCTAGCAGTAGAATATCTGAATGACAAATAAACCTTCCGGGATAAAATCTCTGAATGATGTTGAAAACCGCATCAAAATCCGTGGCGTAGTTAAGATTAACGACGCGGTCACACAGACAGAACACGAAAACCGACTTTAATTTATAATAAGTGTAGATACAAAATACATACATCATACATTCATAACACACATTCATACATTTATAATGTGTGTTTATGTGTATATGTGAAACTCTTCAACAAGTTATATTTATTATAAAAGACAATAATAATTCGGCGACGGATATTTTGACCATAAACCGAAAATGAAAATGAAATGCGGTCGGAATTAAGAATTTGCTTGTACAACGGATCAATTAATTTTTTAGTCTTATTACCTAAGAAGTTTTAATAAAATGCACATAATTAATAAAATAAATCTCGGAGGGGAGGACGTTTCTTTGGTTTAATGAAATTTAAATAGCTCGTGGCAAAAAAATATTTCAATTCAATCCCAAATTAGTCTCTAAAGACGTTTTCCAGAAACCACTATTTAGATACAAATAATATCATCAGTAGGAGAACAATTAAAAATATACCTTGTATATTTCCGCAAAACTATTATAACATAAAATGCCATAAGTTCCTGCAATTTTCCCTAGACTATTAGGTACACGGGTTCCATTGAAGGAGCCTGACGTTGGACGGGATGATCTTTGGAGGCTATTCAAACGACGACGTTGCCTTTGCTTTCACTAGAGGTCTGTACGCTTCACTACGTTCGTTACGTATAGGTACGTGTATTTATAGTTAGTCTGTTGTGTACAAAGCTTCTAGTCTCTTTTAGATTCCACGAATTAATTTCACCTTATAAACCAGAACAAACATTTTGGTAAACCACCAAAAATTCACCACTTAAAAAAACCACTTAAAAATCAAAATGAAGTTTCGTTATGATAGGACACGAGTTTTTTTTTGTACTTCAAGGGGTTACTGATTGTAAAACACACAGGTTATCAGAGTAAACAAATTGGTAAGTAGTAAACAAACTTGTTAAGTAGTAAACAAACTTAGGTAGTAGTAAACAAACTTGTTAAGTAGTAAACAAACTTAGGTAGTAAACAAACTTGTTAAGTAGGTACCTATATATATAGTCTGTTCCAAAAGTATTGAATGAAAGTGTAAACAAACCCTGTTTAGGTTAAATTCATATGCCAATACTCACTTAAGGGAGTTAGTAACACATTCTAGTGTACATATTATGAAGGTTAAAACTTTATATCTCTCTACTTTTTTCAACATTAATTGTTTGAATATTTAACATTAATCAAATGTAATTGAAAAATCGTCGATGAAAATTGAGGTGATAAAATTAACCTCAATTGGCAACTGTTAATACAGCAGTGTTTCTTTGTATAAACACCACATTTCTTTTTTTCTTTGTTTAGGTAGCGACTGTTAGCTAGAAGCACAACTTCGAAAATGCCACGTTATTTTAAAGATATGATGCAACTCAAAACAAAACACACACTGAGACACACACACACTAATTTTTGACAGTGCTTACGGTGATATTATTAGAAGGCATGGTCGGCGTTATCGCAAGATGGCGCACGTCATGACGTCATCTATGACGATCCACGGGACATCGTTATCGCGCTTACGCTAATTCGGTATGGGTTTAAGAACGCTCAAATCGATTACATTCCAACTCGGAACGCACCACCTATGAAAATAGGGCCAACAATGGTGTCGGATTCTTTTGTTCACAAACTAAACTAAATGCATCTTTTTCTTTCTATTTAATTAAGAATAGGACAGACGATAAATTTTAGTTTAGTCCTGTCAAATTAATCAGCGCCTGACGTAAATTGACGTAATTTTAGTAGGCAAGTTTTTAATCACGTCTAAACTTGTATGGAGTAGTGTCAGGCGCTGTTTAATTTGACAGGACTAAACTAAAATTTATCTTCTGTCCTTTTCATAATGAAATAGAAAGAAAAAGATGCACTGAACTTTAATTTTGTTTAGTTTGTGAACAAGGAAATCGGCACCATTATCTCAGTTTTCAATAAAGCTCACTACGTCGGCAAATATTCTGAGCAAGGAAGATTATTTTGAGAACACAACGCTATTGATACAGGGATTTAGAAAATCTATTTCCTTTACTTTGGGTGGTTGTGAGATAATGACGTGGGATGACAACATGACACGTTTATTTATACTGTAGTTCAAGGATTTCAAGATTGTCAGCCTGATACGTAATTTCAGGCGCATAATGTAGGCTAATCCCAAATAAGCTCAGATCAATCAATTGTTATAGAGCTACGAAACATCTCGGATTAGCTGGTACAGTGAAGTTGTTTGTTAAGTAAATAAGTTAATGTATTATTTGTTATCTGTACTTACATATAATAAAATAGTAACAAAATTAAAACTGAAAACAAAATTACCTACATTAAATATTTTTGAAAATAGTTCATAATTGCTACAAAGCTTAGGAACGAGTCTGATGCCGAAAATATAGGTAGTTTTAATTGTTTGTTTGTGTGGATTTGGATGCAATTAGGCACACACATACCCCCTTACTAATAAACGTTGTATTGTGTCTGTATAGTTAGGTGCCTACACAACGTTCTGTCTTCTTTTTTCGAAAGTAAAATTACTGACGACTGAAAGAGAGAAATCGGTGTGTAACTATTTGTCTGATATACCTAATACGTTTATTAGTAAGGGGGATAAATTAGCCTTTCAATCCCGGTAGTACGTTCCCGTGGAATATTTTTCCGGACGTCCATACAGGCGAAGCCGCGGACAAAAGCTAACGAATATCTATGAAACCCGTCCATCAGCTGAACTGATAAAACATTCATTTGAGAAGAATACATTCGTTACCAAGGCACTACGTCGTAGGTACCTACTATTCAATTATAATCGTGAGGATATATGTATTTGACATGAATGTACCGGCCAGGATCCTCAGACCTTCGATTGGGTAACATGGAGGAATCGAAGCGTGCGCACATGACAAGCGGCGGCTAGTGAGTAATCATTCGCACGCGCTTAGTCAGGCATAGAAATGGGTAAGCTATTGCTCTAAGTGTTCAAACACACAAGCGGAACGCTTCAACCACTCGTGTATTTTATTTGTCGACGGCTGCAGTTGCCTTGCCGTTGACGCGTGTCGCTTGTGTGATATTCTAAGATTACTTCTTATCCTTTTCTCCCTAATAATTCATTTGATTGTCTTCAATGTATTAAATAGGTAACTAACTGTATCAATGAGTAACTACAATTAAGTACCCAATCTATACAAATAAATAAAATTGAAGTGTCTGTTTGTAATATCAAAATACTTTTTACTGGTTTTTACTAAATGCATAAGAAAGAATATAATTAAAACAAAAAAAAATCTGTTTGTTCCGGCTAATCTCCGAAACGGCTGGACTGATTTTGACCGGACTTTCACTGGCAGATAGCTGATGTTATAGAGTAACCCAAAGCTTCTTTTTGTCCCGGTAGCATATTCCCTTGGCATAATTTTCGGCATCCTGGCGAGCAAAACCGCGGGCAGACACTAGCGTGTAATATATTTTGTGGCTACACATTGATACAATATTATGAAAAAATATTTATTGTAGACAATCATATGACTTCTTGTCGATGCGTCCTACATCATTTTGAGACTGTATGTGGATACTACTTACATCAATTAAATCCATACTTTAATATTATAAATGCTAAAGTCTGTCTGTCTGTTATCTCTTTACGCTTGAACCGCTGAACCGATTTAGATGAAATTTGGTATAGAGATAGTTTGAATTCCCGGAAAGGACATAGGATACGAAGAAGAGAAGGACAAAGTTTTAATTCCGATATTCTCACGAGATCTAAACTTATGCGGGTGAAACCGCAGGGCGCTGCTAGTGTAAAATATGTAAAAGTAGTAAAATTTTATGTGTAGGAGAAGGAGAAATCCGACGTTTTTTTAACTTTCTGGAAATATTGGAAATGCGCAGTGAATTGACACGCAGTATATATATCATGTACACACGGCTGCAAATCAAGCTATACATAACCAGTCTAAGCTGACTTCTGATTGTACGAAAAACCTATACAATGCGAGGTCAGCTAAAACTGGAAATGTACAGCTTGATGTGTAGCCGTGTGTACAGGTACACGTTTTAACGGGCGGACAGAATAACTGCTTGACATCAAGTATTACATAATATTATTTAAAACAGTTTCAACGCCTAAAATTAAGCACCTATAATGTGGCTATGGCTGTTTCCCTGTAAATCAAGTAAAAATCGTGACTTATGAGTGCGGTTTACCTTTTTCAATATCGATAGATACCTACAGCCGAACGAGCAGTTAATGCTCCAGGGTTTATAGCGACGACAGTCTTTTTTATATCCCAAAGCGTGTGTAAAAGCTACTTGCCAAACAAAACAAGATCTAATCTTGGAAAGGAAGTTTAACCTTGGAAATTTTATCGATAAGTAACTACATATTTTAATTGAAGTCTCTTTTTGTATCTGTCTGAGTACATTATTGTTCTTAACTCCACAGCAGACCTTGGTGCGGTTTACGGGTGTAAACCGCACGTTTAGAGAATCAAATTTGACGAGTATATAATACAGAAATTTCCAAGTTTTTTCAAGCCGTGAAAATCACGGAAGCTTGCGAAGCAGGGGCGAGTAGCTAACTAGTTATGTATAAAATAGTTCCCTGTATATTCAATCAATCAGGGAAGCACAACAACTGAATAAATCTCTGAGAATTTCTGCAACGTCCTTTTCGTTCAGTTTATTTTAATTTGTTGGAATTGTATCCCCTATAAATGAGGTCCCTATGACATTGACACTCTGCGACAAATGCCTGTTACACTACGCAAATCAAGTACTAAATCGTTAAGATATGAGAGTCGTGAGTGTCGTTTACCTTTTTCAATGTTGATAAATATAGCCGAACGTGCAGTTAACGCTCCAGGCTTCGTAGCGACCACAACCAATAGAAACTGGTTATTTGCTTGTAATACCTCATTTGATATGGGCGCGGAAGCAACTATGCTAAATAAATTAGTATCCCTCGGATCCAAGTAAAAGAGCGAGCTAAATTCTGTAACAAAATATAATTATAAATGATTTTTATTTTGTAAGTAGGTTTGCACAAACACTTTTAAACGTCAATCATATTTTTTATAAAACTAGATGAGGTCGGCGTTTCCTATCTGACTACTCTGAGAAGAAAGGCCGAAACAAACTCAGAGGTCACAGTCTCTTTTGAAGTCCAGACATAATCTTGGTCAGGTTATATGAAGACCATGTAGATCGATGTCTGAGATGGTCTTTTGAGGAAAGAACCACACAGATTGAGAGGACCTGTCCAGTCAGTGCACGCATTTGTCAGAAAACGTGCAGCTCAACTCAAAACTTAAGGAGCTCAACGATTCGACGAACAATACCAAAGAAAGGACATTTGGGTAGGCCACATAAATTACTCAAACTGCCAGACCTAGAAAAAAAACTAACAGAACAAAGAGAATAATAAAAATTAAACAAAAAAAATAATAATAAAATGACCCACATTGTCTTCACATGCACAATAATTAAAATAATATAATACTTTACAAGTAAGCAAATGTCAATGTTTATATAAAATTCATTAATTAATGTCAATGTGAAAATAGAAAAAAAAAAAAAAACCTTCAAAATGTAAAAATTGGAAGCAACTCAATCCCAAGCCTTTTTGTCCTCAATATAATCCTTAACAGTATAAAAGGCTTTCTGGCACAACTTACGTTTAATGAATGATTTGAATTTATTAAGGCAATAAAATGAGAACGCTGAATTTGAACTAAACTGTCGTTAAATTATTATTGAAGATTACCTCCGTCCAAGGAAAAGGAAACCGTTTCGTCATAGCCATTCAATAAGGAAATTACTTGGTTGAACTGCAATCCCGATTCAGCATTATAAGCACCCCTGTAATACGCTTGCGTGAATACTGGAGCAATAATTTCTTGTCTAATAATATCAATGACTACACTTGTCCTATCAGATACAGCTCCAACTCTTCTGGCTTCTATCTCCAACAGTATAAATGTGTTTTCAGTTGCATCAATGGGCAGAGGATTGGAAAGCGACAATGATACAACGTTGTTGCTGGGCGTTAACATGAAATGTTCCTCGTAATCTGAAATAATTAAAAGGGGATCAGTTCATAGTCTTATTAGTTTTGAGAGTCAATATTAAGCTGATAAGTAGGTAGTGTTTGTTATAATGAAAATCATACCTCCAGTGAGTATAAATTCAGTGCCTGGTGCATATCCTGAGCTAAGGACAATGCTGTCAGCTGTTAGACCACTGCTTCCTATGGTTCCGGTGTAGGTATTCTGCGAGAACCTCATGATGACTCGATCTGTTAAGTCTAAAACAAAATATAATGATGTTATAAATAACACTTTGCCCTACAGCAAGTCCGGCGTGTAATATTTTTTTTGAATCTGTGACAAAATATGTGTAGTCTACCCGAGTGACGTTTACCTTTTTCAATATCGATAGATACAGCCGAACGTGCAGTTAACGCTCCAGGCTTCGTAGCGACCACAACCAATAGAAACTGGTTATTTGCTTGTAATACCTCATTTGATATGGGCGCGGAGGCAACGATGCTATACGAATTTGTATCCCTCGGATCCAAGTAAAAGAGCGAGCTAAATTCTGTAACAAAATATAATTATCAATAAAATGAGAACGCTGAATGTGAACTAAAACAGTTGTTAAATTATTTTTGAAGATTACCTCCGTCCAAGGAAAAGGAAACCGTTTCGTCATAGCCATTCAATAAGGAAATTACTTGGTTCAACTGCAATCCCGATTCAGCATTATAAGCACCCCTGTAATACGCTTGCGTGAATACTGGAGCAATAATTTCTTGTCTAATAATATCAATGACTACACTTGTCCTATCAGATACAGCTCCTACTCTTCTGGCTTCTATCTCCAACAGTATAAATGTGTTTTCAGTTGCATCAATGGGCAGAGGATTGGAAAGCGACAATGATACAACGTTGTTGCTGGGCGTTAACATGAAATGTTCCTCGTAATCTGAAATAATTAAAAGGGGATCAGTTCACAGTTTTATTAGTTTTGAGAGTCAATATTAAGCTGAGTTTGTTATAATGAAAATCATACCTCCAGTGAGTATAAATTCAGTGCCTGGTGCATATCCTGAGCTAAGGACAATGCTGTCAGCTGTTAGACCACTGCTTCCTATGGTTCCGGTGTAGGTATTCTGCGAGAACCTCATGATGACTCGATCTGTTAAGTCTAAAACAAAATATAATGATGTTATAAATAACACTTTGCCCTACAGCAAGTCCGGCGTGTAATATTTTTTTTGAATCTGTGACAAAATATGTGTAGTCTACCCGAGTGACGTTTACCTTTTTCAATATCGATAGATACAGCCGAACGTGCAGTTAACGCTCCAGGCTTCGTAACGACCACAACCAATAGAAACTGGTTATTTGCTTGTAATACCTCATTTGATATGGGCGCGGAGGCAACGATGCTATACGAATTACTATCCTTCGGATCCAAGTAAAAGAGCGACCTAAATTCTGTAACAAAATATAATTATCAATAAAATGAGAACGCTGAATGTGAACTAAAACAGTCGTTAAATTATTTTTGAAGATTACCTCCGTCCAAGGAAAAGGAAACCGTTTCGTCATAGCCATTCAATAAGGAAATTACTTGGTTGAACTGCAATCCCGATTCAGCATTATAAGCACCCCTGTAATACGCTTGCGTGAATACTGGAGCAATAATTTCTTGTCTAATAATATCAATGACTACACTTGTCCTATCAGATACAGCTCCTACTCTTCTGGCTTCTATCTCCAACAGTATAAATGTGTTTTCAGTCGCATCAATGGGCAGAGGATTGGAAAGCGACAATGATACAACGTTGTTGCTGGGCGTTAACATGAAATGTTCCTCGTAATCTGAAATAATTAAAAGGGGATCAGTTCACAGTTTTATTAGTTTTGAGAGTCAATATTAAGCTGAGTTTGTTATAATGAAAATCATACCTCCAGTGAGTATAAATTCAGTGCCTGGTGCATATCCTGAGCTAAGGACAATGCTGTCAGCTGTTAGACCACTGCTTCCTATGGTTCCGGTGTAGGTATTCTGCGAGAACCTCATGATGACTCGATCTGTTAAGTCTAAAACAAAATATAATGATGTTATAAATAACACTTTGCCCTACAGCAAGTCCGGCGTGTAATATTTTTTTTGAATCTGTGACAAAATATGTGTAGTCTACCCGAGTGACGTTTACCTTTTTCAATATCGATAGATACAGCCGAACGTGCAGTTAACGCTCCAGGCTTCGTAACGACCACAACCAATAGAAACTGGTTATTTGCTTGTAATACCTCATTTGATATGGGCGCGGAGGCAACGATGCTATACGAATTACTATCCTTCGGATCCAAGTAAAAGAGCGACCTAAATTCTGTAACAAAATATAATTATCAATAAAATGAGAACGCTGAATGTGAACTAAAACAGTCGTTAAATTATTTTTGAAGATTACCTCCGTCCAAGGAAAAGGAAACCGTTTCGTCATAGCCATTCAATAAGGAAATTACTTGGTTGAACTGCAATCCCGATTCAGCATTATAAGCACCCCTGTAATACGCTTGCGTGAATACTGGAGCAATAATTTCTTGTCTAATAATATCAATGACTACACTTGTCCTATCAGATACAGCTCCTACTCTTCTGGCTTCTATCTCCAACAGTATAAATGTGTTTTCAGTCGCATCAATGGGCAGAGGATTGGAAAGCGACAATGATACAACGTTGTTGCTGGGCGTTAACATGAAATGTTCCTCGTAATCTGAAATAATTAAAAGGGGATCAGTTCACAGTTTTATTAGTTTTGAGAGTCAATATTAAGCTGAGTTTGTTATAATGAAAATCATACCTCCAGTGAGTATAAATTCAGTGCCTGGTGCATATCCTGAGCTAAGGACAATGCTGTCAGCTGTTAGACCACTGCTTCCTATGGTTCCGGTGTAGGTATTCTGCGAGAACCTCATGATGACTCGATCTGTTAAGTCTAAAACAAAATATAATGATGTTATAAATAACACTTTGCCCTACAGCAAGTCCGGCGTGTAATATTTTTTTTGAATCTGTGACAAAATATGTGTAGTCTACCCGAGTGACGTTTACCTTTTTCAATATCGATAGATACAGCCGAACGTGCAGTTAACGCTCCAGGCTTCGTAGCGACCACAACCAATAGAAACTGGTTATTTGCTTGTAATACCTCATTTGATATGGGCGCGGAGGCAACGATGCTATACGAATTTGTATCCCTCGGATCCAAGTAAAAGAGCGAGCTAAATTCTGTAACAAAATATAATTATCAATAAAATGAGAACGCTGAATGTGAACTAAAACAGTTGTTAAATTATTTTTGAAGATTACCTCCGTCCAAGGAAAAGGAAACCGTTTCGTCATAGCCATTCAATAAGGAAATTACTTGGTTCAACTGCAATCCCGATTCAGCATTATAAGCACCCCTGTAATACGCTTGCGTGAATACTGGAGCAATAATTTCTTGTCTAATAATATCAATGACTACACTTGTCCTATCAGATACAGCTCCTACTCTTCTGGCTTCTATCTCCAACAGTATAAATGTGTTTTCAGTTG
Source organism: Gortyna flavago (assembly GCA_963669345.1). Classification (NCBI taxonomy): domain Eukaryota; kingdom Metazoa; phylum Arthropoda; class Insecta; order Lepidoptera; family Noctuidae; genus Gortyna; species Gortyna flavago. Next base: position 9,330,291 of record OY770131.1, read on the forward strand.
CATCAATGGGCAGAGGATTGGAAAGCGACAATGATACAACGTTGTTGCTGGGCGTTAACATGAAATGTTCCTCGTAATCTGAAATAATTAAAAGGGGATCAGTTCACAGTTTTATTAGTTTTGAGAGTCAATATTAAGCTGAGTTTGTTATAATGAAAATCATACCTCCAGTGAGTATAAATTCAGTGCCTGGTGCATATCCTGAGCTAAGGACAATGCTGTCAGCTGTTAGACCACTGCTTCCTATGGTTCCGGTGTAGGTATTCTGCGAGAACCTCATGATGACTCGATCTGTTAAGTCTAAAACAAAATATAATGATGTTATAAATAACACTTTGCCCTACAGCAAGTCCGGCGTGTAATATTTTTTTTGAATCTGTGACAAAATATGTGTAGTCTACCCGAGTGACGTTTACCTTTTTCAATATCGATAGATACAGCCGAACGTGCAGTTAACGCTCCAGGCTTCGTAGCGACCACAACCAATAGAAACTGGTTATTTGCTTGTAATACCTCATTTGATATGGGCGCGGAGGCAACGATGCTATACGAATTACTATCCTTCGGATCCAAGTAAAAGAGCGACCTAAATTCTGTAACAAAATATAATTATCAATAAAATGAGAACGCTGAATGTGAACTAAAACAGTCGTTAAATTATTTTTGAAGATTACCTCCGTCCAAGGAAAAGGAAACCGTTTCGTCATAGCCATTCAATAAGGAAATTACTTGGTTGAACTGCAATCCCGATTCAGCATTATAAGCACCCCTGTAATACGCTTGCGTGAATACTGGAGCAATAATTTCTTGTCTAATAATATCAATGACTACACTTGTCCTATCAGATACAGCTCCTACTCTTCTGGCTTCTATCTCCAACAGTATAAATGTGTTTTCAGTCGCATCAATGGGCAGAGGATTGGAAAGCGACAATGATACAACGTTGTTGCTGGGCGTTAACATGAAATGTTCCTCGTAATCTGAAATAATTAAAAGGGGATCAGTTCACAGTTTTATTAGTTTTGAGAGTCAATATTAAGCTGAGTTTGTTATAATGAAAATCATACCTCCAGTGAGTATAAATTCAGTGCCTGGTGCATATCCTGAGCTAAGGACAATGCTGTCAGCTGTTAGACCACTGCTTCCTATGGTTCCGGTGTAGGTATTCTGCGAGAACCTCATGATGACTCGATCTGTTAAGTCTAAAACAAAATATAATGATGTTATAAATAACACTTTGCCCTACAGCAAGTCCGGCGTGTAATATTTTTTTTGAATCTGTGACAAAATATGTGTAGTCTACCCGAGTGACGTTTACCTTTTTCAATATCGATAGATACAGCCGAACGTGCAGTTAACGCTCCAGGCTTCGTAGCGACCACAACCAATAGAAACTGGTTATTTGCTTGTAATACCTCATTTGATATGGGCGCGGAGGCAACGATGCTATACGAATTTGTATCCCTCGGATCCAAGTAAAAGAGCGAGCTAAATTCTGTAACAAAATATAATTATCAATAAAATGAGAACGCTGAATGTGAACTAAAACAGTTGTTAAATTATTTTTGAAGATTACCTCCGTCCAAGGAAAAGGAAACCGTTTCGTCATAGCCATTCAATAAGGAAATTACTTGGTTCAACTGCAATCCCGATTCAGCATTATAAGCACCCCTGTAATACGCTTGCGTGAATACTGGAGCAATAATTTCTTGTCTAATAATATCAATGACTACACTTGTCCTATCAGATACAGCTCCTACTCTTCTGGCTTCTATCTCCAACAGTATAAATGTGTTTTCAGTCGCATCAATGGGCAGAGGATTGGAAAGCGACAATGATACAACGTTGTTGCTGGGCGTTAACATGAAATGTTCCTCGTAATCTGAAATAATTAAAAGGGGATCAGTTCACAGTTTTATTAGTTTTGAGAGTCAATATTAAGCTGAGTTTGTTATAATGAAAATCATACCTCCAGTGAGTATAAATTCAGTGCCTGGTGCATATCCTGAGCTAAGGACAATGCTGTCAGCTGTTAGACCACTGCTTCCTATGGTTCCGGTGTAGGTATTCTGCGAGAACCTCATGATGACTCGATCTGTTAAGTCTAAAACAAAATATAATGATGTTATAAATAACACTTTGCCCTACAGCAAGTCCGGCGTGTAATATTTTTTTTGAATCTGTGACAAAATATGTGTAGTCTACCCGAGTGACGTTTACCTTTTTCAATATCGATAGATACAGCCGAACGTGCAGTTAACGCTCCAGGCTTCGTAGCGACCACAACCAATAGAAACTGGTTATTTGCTTGTAATACCTCATTTGATATGGGCGCGGAGGCAACGATGCTATACGAATTTGTATCCCTCGGATCCAAGTAAAAGAGCGAGCTAAATTCTGTAACAAAATATAATTATCAATAAAATGAGAACGCTGAATGTGAACTAAAACAGTTGTTAAATTATTTTTGAAGATTACCTCCGTCCAAGGAAAAGGAAACCGTTTCGTCATAGCCATTCAATAAGGAAATTACTTGGTTCAACTGCAATCCCGATTCAGCATTATAAGCACCCCTGTAATACGCTTGCGTGAATACTGGAGCAATAATTTCTTGTCTAATAATATCAATGACTACACTTGTCCTATCAGATACAGCTCCTACTCTTCTGGCTTCTATCTCCAACAGTATAAATGTGTTTTCAGTTGCATCAATGGACAGAGGATTGGAAAGCGACAATGATACAACGTTGTTGCTGGGCGTTAACATGAAATGTTCCTCGTAATCTGAAATAATTAAAAGGGGATCAGTTCACAGTTTTATTAGTTTTGAGAGTCAATATTAAGCTGAGTTTGTTATAATGAAAATCATACCTCCAGTGAGTATAAATTCAGTGCCTGGTGCATATCCTGAGCTAAGGACAATGCTGTCAGCTGTTAGACCACTGCTTCCTATGGTTCCGGTGTAGGTATTCTGCGAGAACCTCATGATGACTCGATCTGTTAAGTCTAAAACAAAATATAATGATGTTATAAATAACACTTTGCCCTACAGCAAGTCCGGCGTATAATATTTTTTTTGAATCTGTGACAAAATATGTGTAGTCTACCCGAGTGACGTTTACCTTTTTCAATATCGATAGATACAGCCGAACGTGCAGTTAACGCTCCAGGCTTCGTAGCGACCACAACCAATAGAAACTGGTTATTTGCTTGTAATACCTCATTTGATATGGGCGCGGAGGCAACGATGCTATACGAATTTATATCCCTCGGATCCAAGTAAAAGAGCGAGCTAAATTCTGTAACAAAATATAATTATCAATAAAATGAGAACGCTGAATGTAAACTAAAACAGTTCTTAAATTATTTTTGAAGATTACCTCCGTCCAAGGAAAAGGAAACCGTTTCGTCATAGCCATTCAATAAGGAAATTACTTGGTTGAACTGCAATCCCGATTCAGCATTATAAGCACCCCTGTAATACGCTTGCGTGAATACTGGAGCAATAATTTCTTGTCTAATAATATCAATGACTACACTTGTCCTATCAGATACAGCTCCTACTCTTCTGGCTTCTATCTCCAACAGTATAAATGTGTTTTCAGTTGCATCAATGGGCAGAGGATTGGAAAGCGACAATGATACAACGTTGTTGCTGGGCGTTAACATGAAATGTTCCTCGTAATCTGAAATAATTAAAAGGGGATCAGTTCACAGTTTTATTAGTTTTGAGAGTCAATATTAAGCTGAGTTTGTTATAATGAAAATCATACCTCCAGTGAGTATAAATTCAGTGCCTGGTGCATATCCTGAGCTAAGGACAATGCTGTCAGCTGTTAGACCACTGCTTCCTATGGTTCCGGTGTAGGTGTTCTGCGAGAACCTCATGATGACTCGATCTGTTAAGTCTAAAACAAAATATAATGATGTTATAAATAACACTTTGCCCTCCAGCAAGTCCGGCGTGTAATGTTTTTTTTGAATCTGTGACAAAATATGTGTAGTCTACCCGAGTGACGTTTACCTTTTTCAATATCGATAGATACAGCCGAAAGTGCAGTTAACGCTCCAGGCTTCGTAGCGACCACAACCAATAGAAACTGGTTATTTGCTTGTAATACCTCATTTGATATGGGCGCGGAGGCAACGATGCTATACGAATTTGTATCCCTCGGATCCAAGTAAAAGAGCGAGCTAAATTCTGTAACAAAATATAATTATCAATAAAATGAGAACGCTGAATGTGAACTAAAACAGTTATTAAATTATTTTTGAAGATTACCTCCGTCCAAGGAAAAGGAAACCGTTTCGTCATAGCCATTCAATAAGGAAATTACTTGGTTGAACTGCAATCCCGATTCAGCATTATAAGCACCCCTGTAATACGCTTGCGTGAATACTGGAGCAATAATTTCTTGTCTAATAATATCAATGACTACACTTGTCCTATCAGATACAGCTCCTACTCTTCTGGCTTCTATCTCCAACAGTATAAATGTGTTTTCAGTTGCATCAATGGGCAGAGGATTGGAAAGCGACAATGATACAACGTTGTTGCTGGGCGTTAACATGAAATGTTCCTCGTAATCTGAAATAATTAAAAGGGGATCAGTTCATAGTTTTATTAGTTTTGAGAGTCAATATTAAGCTGAGTTTGTTATAATGAAAATCATACCTCCAGTGAGTATAAATTCAGTGCCTGGTGCATATCCTGAGCTAAGGACAATGCTGTCAGCTGTTAGACCACTGCTTCCTATGGTTCCGGTGTAGGTGTTCTGCGAGAACCTCATGATGACTCGATCTGTTAAGTCTAAAACAAAATATAATGATGTTATAAATAACACTTTGCCCTACAGCAAGTCCGGCGTGTAATATTTTTTTTGAATCTGTGACAAAATATGTGTAGTCTACCCGAGTGACGTTTACCTTTTTCAATATCGATAGATACAGCCGAACGTGCAGTTAACGCTCCAGGCTTCGTAGCGACCACAACCAATAGAAACTGGTTATTTGCTTGTAATACCTCATTTGATATGGGCGCGGAGGCAACGATGCTATACGAATTACTATCCCTCGGATCCAAGTAAAAGAGCGAGCTAAATTCTGTAACAAAATATAATTATCAATAAAATGAGAACGCTGAATGTGAACTAAAACAGTTGTTAAATTATTTTTGAAGATTACCTCCGTCCAAGGAAAAGGAAACCGTTTCGTCATAGCCATTCAATAAGGAAATTACTTGGTTGAACTGCAATCCCGATTCAGCATTATAAGCACCCCTGTAATACGCTTGCGTGAATACTGGAGCAATAATTTCTTGTCTAATAATATCAATGACTACACTTGTCCTATCAGATACAGCTCCTACTCTTTTGGCTTCTATCTCCAACAGTATAAATGTGTTTTCAGTTGCATCAATGGGCAGAGGATTGGAAAGCGACAATGATACAACGTTGTTGCTGGGCGTTAACATGAAATGTTCCTCGTAATCTGAAATAATTAAAAGGGGATCAGTTCATAGTTTTATTAGTTTTGAGAGTCAATATTAAGCTGAGTTTGTTATAATGAAAATCATACCTCCAGTGAGTATAAATTCAGTGCCTGGTGCATATCCTGAGCTAAGGACAATGCTGTCAGCTGTTAGACCACTGCTTCCTATGGTTCCGGTGTAGGTGTTCTGCGAGAACCTCATGATGACTCGATCTGTTAAGTCTAAAACAAAATATAATGATGTTATAAATAACACTTTGCCCTACAGCAAGTCCGGCGTGTAATATTTTTTTTGAATCTGTGACAAAATATGTGTAGTCTACCCGAGTGACGTTTACCTTTTTCAATATCGATAGATACAGCCGAACGTGCAGTTAACGCTCCAGGCTTCGTAGCGACCACAACCAATAGAAACTGGTTATTTGCTTGTAATACCTCATTTGATATGGGCGCGGAGGCAACGATGCTATACGAATTTGTATCCCTCGGATCCAAGTAAAAGAGCGAGCTAAATTCTGTAACAAAATATAATTATCAATAAAATGAGAACGCTGAATGTGAACTAAAACAGTTGTTAAATTATTTTTGAAGATTACCTCCGTCCAAGGAAAAGGAAACCGTTTCGTCATAGCCATTCAATAAGGAAATTACTTGGTTCAACTGCAATCCCGATTCAGCATTATAAGCACCCCTGTAATACGCTTGCGTGAATACTGGAGCAATAATTTCTTGTCTAATAATATCAATGACTACACTTGTCCTATCAGATACAGCTCCTACTCTTCTGGCTTCTATCTCCAACAGTATAAATGTGTTTTCAGTTGCATCAATGGGCAGAGGATTGGAAAGCGACAATGATACAACGTTGTTGCTGGGCGTTAACATGAAATGTTCCTCGTAATCTGAAATAATTAAAAGGGGATCAGTTCATAGTTTTATTAGTTTTGAGAGTCAATATTAAGCTGATAAGTAGTTAGTGTTTGTTATAATGAAAATCATACCTCCAGTGAGTATAAATTCAGTGCCTGGTGCATATCCTGAGCTAAGGACAATGCTGTCAGCTGTTAGACCACTGCTTCCTATGGTTCCGGTGTAGGTATTCTGCGAGAACCTCATGATGACTCGTTCTGTTAATTCTAGAAATAAATATAATTGTGTATCATTATTATTGTCATAGTTAACACTGATCCCGGTAGTATTGTTTAGAAAAACAATCCTACTACTCTCATTGGTTAATGAACGTTTTTCTGTGTTGATTGAAACATTTGTCATCCATGTACCTTACTCACCTGACGGGAATCTAATTGAGATAGCCGCGCTCGCGCCAACAGTAAGTGGTTTCGCAGCTAAAACGTTAAACACCAAAACCTTCTCCGTGAAAATAACGTCTTCAGGGATAGCAGCTCGCGGAACAACTGTTACCTCGTTCCCTTCATTCGAAATTTGGAAGAATTGAGCATGGTCTGTAACAATTTGTTTGAGTTATTGTTTACTTATGTTATTATTAGAAACAAATTTTATCATGAGTTAGCTTACCTCCATCGAGACTGAAAGTTACACCATTACCAAAGCCTCGTATCAAGTAAATATCGTTTAAATTAAAGTTCGATGAGCCCGAGTAAGTACCGTAGTAAATATGTTTACTGAATACAGGTGTCACCGTGTCATCCTTTATTATGTCCAGTAGTACACTTGTGGTGGTCGTTACAGCGTTGAGACCAGATGCGACGAGAGTCAAGATTACGATATTGTTCTCTGATATGACACCGCTGGGAATTGGTTCCACTAAAGATATTATGGCCGGATTTTGATAATTCGTTACGCGGAAGTAAGCTGCGTAATCTAAAAAATCAATTAAATTGATTATGGTTATTATATTTCTAGAATAATTGTTTTTTTCTCAGAAGAATATTCAAAGAAGAAAAAGCAAATCTCATACAGCTATAGATATACATAATATCAGTTATTGACTCACCTCCAGTAATAGTAAATACCACGCTACTATCATAACCAACCGTTAACGGTATCGGATCAAGAGTTAGCACATTATCCTGAAAACTTCCTCTGTGAGTAGATGCTCCAAATTTCAATTCTCTAGCTGTAATAGGAAAGGTAAGAAAAAAGTAAACGAAGGATAGCCCAGAAAGCCGCTAAGAATAGAATAAAGTAAGCTAAGTGGAAAATAAGATAGAGTAAGAGACAGAAATTTAGGATAGAAGAAATTTAGAAAAAAAAAATTAGAAGATTTTTTTTTCTACTACTTCTGTATTTGTTAGCTGTAAGCCACCTAAATAAAATAAATAATAATAATAATGTTTCGTTATTCTTCTCTTCTTGTTCTCACGCCCTATTGTCCACCTACATTTCATTGTTATTTCTCCTCTCGCAGGTCTGCTAGAAGAAAGAAATTTCTCACCTGCGTAATAAGAAGTTACAATTTCGTTTCCCAATATATTTTGCTGTGTCTATATTTCATAAATAAATAAATGTTTATTATTATTTCTTGATTTTTATTTCACCATTTATGTACACACAAGAAAAAACACACAAAACAGACAAGAAAAAACCCAAACGCATGTTATACTTAACACGCACATATAATACTGTGGTTTTCGTTTCACAATCTTAAAAAAATGGAAAAACTTAGCTTTACCTAAAATTAACATTTGAAAACATGAAACCCAATTGTCTAATTCCAGTAGTGCTAGTCTGTAAAAATCTCACTTCACCTAACTTCTCACGGTGAGAATCTAACAGAATCGAACGGCAGGTGTAACTCATGGAACTTAAAAGTCACATTGTACTCGTAAATGAAAACGGCATCGCAATAAATCTAACATGTTAAGAAAATGAAACACAGCTTTACAAATTTTCAATTAGACGAGATGATCCCAATTTTACAGTATAAGCCGTAATAAAGATAAGTACTTAGAACGAAACATAACTACGAAATGTTTTTCGTTAAGTAAATAAAGAATATTTTTTATGATGTCGTCATTGTTGTTAGTACTTAGATAAGCATATTACTCACAATTATACTTAATTATAATTATCAAAACATATTTCGATCTCGGTACATATTAATCAAGATAAAACAAGCTTATCTCAGATATGACTGAGTAAATTCCCTTGTTTAATGTATATGAGATCAATATCTATTTCTTATATAGGTAAGACGGCCCAAAATGCACTTGCAAGCTAAAATTGTTTGTGACTTTGATAAATTATAACATTTTACAAATACAGCAGTCATATACAGAACAATATTATAATAATAAAAAAGGGTATTAGTATTATTTATATTATCTATTAACAAACTATAATTACTTACCTGCAGGCAAGTTGATTATAATTGTAGCACTAGCGCCCACTGTTCTTGGTTTCTCGACTTCTAAGGACAAAACGATGCGTTCTCTTCTATATATTTCTGGCGGAATAGGTTCAGAAACCTCTATTGTTACAGTAGCTTCGTTTATCTCTGCTTTGAAGTAACCATTGTAATCTGCGAATAAATAAACAAACGTAAAGTTACGAGATTTTATAAAAGGTGGGATCTAAAACAGGAAATTATAAAAGCTGTCTTATTCTAAGTCCAGTAATTTTTTTTTCGATTACTTAGATATTACTTAAAACCACCCTTACAACGATTTATTAAAGATTGTTTTAATTAATGTTAAAGCTCTTGTAAGTACCTAATTACTACACAATGTTGAGCAACTTTATGCAAAAAAGGTCGTTGCGCGTTGAAACGATTTTCACAGAATAATACAAAAATTAGGAAAAAAGGTTTTGTTTTTGTACCTACCAGAATCTTATTTTGAATAAATAGTTGGATGTTATGAAATTATCTAAATCGATTTCAGAAGGCTGATTCCCGTATTTGAAAACTCACGTCAGAGTCAATCAATGTCAAAAACATGTCAGAAATGTGGGGAAATTACAGTTAGTTTTGACAGATTTATACTGAGATTTGAATGCGAACGTTCTTATACCAGCACCCTAATTGCGTAACTCACTATTAAGCACGATCTGAATCATTATGAAAGATATTGCTAATCCATTACTTCATATGTTCGAAAAAATGTCTGCTCAACAACATAAATAACGCAATTAATGTTGTAGAACTGTCAAAATGAAAGCCATTCCTACTGTTAGTGTGTTACGCAATTACCCCGCTGGAATTGCCCTTCAGATTTTAATACCAGGTTAAAACTTAAAAGAGATTTCGTATTATCATATAAAAATTAAAGAAATAACAAATGCAAGAGAATATTAATTTACCTCCATACAAATCCACTGCATCAATTCCACCATAACCCTGAACTAGTACAATTTGGTCAAGGGTCAAATCGGCAGGGTCATACGATCCTATGTATATGGGCTTATTGAAGACCGGTGTTACGTTGTCGTCCTTTATAATCTCAAGGGTGACGATAGCCGTCGTAGTACTGTGGCTATTGGTGGCAACTATCTCGAGATTGAGGAACCTATTCTCATTTATGATACTTTCGTCCAATGATCTCATAGATAGCGTGACTGTATTCCCCTGAACGTTGGCAGTGAAGTATGATGAGTGTTCTGGAAAACAAAGTTCGAAATGTAAGATGGCTTCGGAAAACAATTATTATTGTTATCGCATTTTACCCATTTTGTATGGGAAGCAATAAAATTCGGTTAAATGGATTCGCTTCTCCTAAGGGATTTATTCTTGCTGACTGTAAAAGCGCTCGCTAAAATATTTTTTTAACAAAAGCTTGAAGTCTTAGTTATGGTGCATTTTTTTTGTCATCTTGGTTAGGACAGTGTGCTAGGAAATATTAGACGAATTTTGAACTTACCATTTATGACAGTAGCAGATACAGTTTCTCCCCCATATCCTTGACTTAAAATCAGCTGTGGGACGCGTAGGTAATTGTCTTCAATCGTCCCTTCATAATGAGCTTTTTGAAATTCCAGAGGTGCCACTGAAATATATGGTTGTTTGATAAGCTTTATAAATCGGTTAGCACTAGGAATGTAAATTAAAACAAAATCAAAATCGGTTCATCCGTTCGGGAGCTACAATGCCACACACACCCACACACACACACACACACACACACACACACACACACACACACACACACACACCCACACATCCACACACACAAACACACACACACACACACACACACACACACACACACACACACACACACACACGCACACACACACACACACACACACTTTCATTAGGACAATATTCTAGTTTATATATTTTACTTATGAAACTAAAAGAAAGATCTAAGCTTGTATTCTGTCTATCTAAAATATGAATATTTCAACTATTCCAAGGATATTATTATTCAACGGAAAACTTGTTGATGACATTCTCAGTAATACTCAAAAGTGCAGAGACACTGACAAAACAACATAGACTTAAGGCACATGTTTCACCTTCAGGTAACCGTAGTACTACTGTTGCTGAAGCTCCGCTCGTGTGTTCCCGGTCTGCTGTCACTATTAAGTGGATGTTGTTTTCTCTGAGAACGTCGCCTTCCAGCGGATTAACAACACGGATTGATCTCTGATTTTCCTGCTCTGGATTCGGGACAAGCTCAAAGTTGTCTGAGAGATCTGTAAAATAAATTAAAATGTTAACCTCCCGTTAATTTGTAAGACAGACCGGGAGAAGAAAAGGGAAATTATACTTATTTTAATATTTATTATAATTAAGATGCTTTTGTTTTATGTCTCTGTATACTTATTTATCTGTTAATAAACAAACCATGGCCGTGCAGCTTTACTGAGAAGGCTATGTATCATGCAAGTTACAAAAGTTTAATAAGCATAGAAACATCGTTGTCAAAATCTATGAAAACTATTAGATACATAAAAAATGTTACAAAATGTTTTCCAAATCAATAATTTCGCCTTTATAACAATGCATTCAACTGTTAGATGTGAATTCGTTAAAGAGGCGCCAATGTGTTAATTCATTTATGTATTTTGCTAATCTTTAGGATTTTTATTTATCGTATAACTTAGTGTTATGATAGTTACCTCCTTCGATATTAAATTGCACAAGTGTGTCATAGCCACTCTTTAGAGTTATCGGTTCAGTTAGGACCACTCGATTATCATCTGTGTAGTCTGCAAGATAAAACGTTTCGGAGAACACTGGCTCTTCGGGGAGTACAAAATCAGCATTTCCAACAATAGTAATAGTTGTTTCCTTAGTTCTTGGGGGATCACCAGTTAGATCAGAGTCCTGTCAAAAATGAAAAATATTGTATTATATTTTTTGTGGAAAATTTATTACCTTCAATATACTTAATGTTGACATTACAATATACAGAGTCAAATTAAATTAGCTAGAGAAACTCTGCAGACGTGATAGGTATCGATATCTCAACATGATAACACTAAAGAAAACAGATATTCTTAACTCATACCTCAAGTAACAACACAACCAGAAGTCGCTGAACCCCAATTAAAACATTAAATCATTTTTGTTGCCGTACGTCGTAAACGCTCAGGTCTACCTAATTTATTTATTTATCCCAACAGCATGTACAATGCATAATAATTGGTGAAAGTAAACATTATACTGGTAGGTATAATGGTCTGGTCTTAAGTGTATAATAATTTTTTTTTAATTTTCATTTTAATTGAGTTTGTGGATTCTTAAGACGCGAGGGCAAACTGTATTTATAAATTAGCAAAATGAGCACATTAATAGTTGTTATTCCGCAAATATAGATATCTAAATCGTTAACAAGAACAGATTTTGATTTAGTTGTCTTAGGGCTGATTTTTCATTAGACAACTAACTTATAATCAGATAACCTGTAACTATTCCTCAAAGGTTATCTGACTATTGAGAAATCAGCCCTTATTTCACTAAGATATCTATCTGCTCAAAGCTAGATAAGTTTTTATGGGAATGAAGAGAAAATGGGAGCATTATAAATAATGGAGCTTACCGTAGCGAAGATGGTTAATTTTATTGGTTCCGGAATACTCCTTATAAACGTCTTCGTCCTTAGTATTGCTTTAAACTCTTTAGGCGTAGCAGGGTTTGCTCTGATTTCGTTCTCAACTTCAAAATATGGATTATCTTCAATTTCGAAGATAATTTTTTGCGTCGTGAGATCGATATCTCTCACAATTAAGTCGTAGAAGCAGCCAGTAACTTCGAACCCTGGCGGTACCGGCGTGGCAATGGCGAAAACAAATTCACCCGACGGCGGCAGAAGAAACGTTGGTGGGTTATTGTTTGTATCGATCACATTAATTGTAACTGGCTAAAAAACAAATAATATTTAATAAAGATGAGATACGATATGTAAACTTTGTAACTGAACTAATGCAACTTTCAATAATTCAAGTAATTGCATTCAGGTAGCTAAAGTAAACAGGATTTGTAATATTAGTTTTTACGTCGTACATTTAGGAAAATTATTGTAGATACATTGTTAAGGGTTTTGAAGATCCTGTTCTCTTTGATCCTATCTGTTTTCCGTTTGCAGCTAACGATTTATATAAGACCGGCCGCATTTTTGAAAAAAAAAAAATTGGCGTGAGAGTAGGTATGCCAGGCTCCTTAAACAAATCTTCAATCCCCTTTCCAAAGATTAAGGCATCAGACTATAATCAAACTTAGTTTAGTTTGTTTGTGCTCTGATGCTCTATTCTGCGCGAGAGGAACAAGGCTTGTCGTCAACGATGATTTTTATGGCTAAGTCTTACAAGATAAGAAGCTGTACAGAATGATCTTACTAGTGGTGGAGAACTAACGGCGCCTCCCGTACATCTGAATGTCACAGAGATTGTCATGATATCGGAAACCTCGTTTTCTTCATACTGGTCGAAAAGTGCAGTCGTAGATAACTCGAAACGAGTATCGACTATAGCTCCGCTTATGTATGGTCTGTTGCCTGTCAATTCACCTAAGCCGAAAGTGTTTAGTCCTGAAATAAAGATTATTTTTCAAAATTCTCATTTTTTTAAATCCTATTTAATGGGTACAAGTTGTAGCGCTACATTGAAGCCAAAACTGGTTTAGAATAAAAATAATAGAGAAAATTGTCTCTCTATTATGGTTGATTCAGAGAGTTTCTAAAAAATTGGTCATGGATAGCGAATATGCAGCCATCCTATAAACTGGATCGTGAACTGGATAGACGGATTTTCGGTGAGTGAGCTGAGCTCGCGGACACACGGGCAGGTTCGTGTGGTTTCGGGCATCGTCGTTCATGAGTAAAGCGAGCAGATGACAATACATATTGGTTGATCAATGATTCAAAGATAAAAAGTCGCCTATGTCGTTTTCCACACACATAGTTAATTTTGCATTTATAATGTTAAATAATAACAATAAAATATTATAATTATATATTTAGCGATGTTGTGAATTGTCAATGATTTAATTTTAAAGATCTTTGAAAGAATTTTGTTTGTTCGTATTTTATTCACCTAAGCTATTAAGGTCGAAGGTTAGTTACAACGCCTAGCGTTAACGGTACAGCTAGTTATAAAAAGACAAAAAGTTGAAAGAAGACACTTTTTTTTTTTTTTTTTTTTTGTTTTTTTTTTTTTTTTTTTTAAGGATGGGAAATCATCCAATGACCCGCTCTGGGTGGAGCGGAAGGGAGTGTCAGACTCTTACTGACTAAAACCCATCCGTGTTCCTTCCTTAGCCCTTTGTATTCCGGGGCAGCAGCGGTAACCCTTTCGGACAATCCCGCTGCCCGAAAGAAGACACTTGAGTAAAAAAGGCGAATACCAGTAGGTAAATGGTTTGTAGAGGATTAATAAAATATTCCATTTACATTTTTGGGTACGACATAATGACTGATGTCTTCCATTTTTTAACACGTATGAGGTTATAAAAAAAATACGATTATGAAAAATTCTAGCAGGTATCTCTTAACGCTTTAGTTAGTGTCTTTTTTAAGAAAATAAAATTCGTTATTTATACAGAATGACGTATCAGACCAGATACTGGATACTTGCTTGGTATCCGTTCTATCTCTAGTAGGTATACCATAGCTATCACCTGTCACATGATCGTTAAATAGGTAAGTAGTTTTACTATATTTTCAATAAATTATGAAAAATAAAGAAAAGAAAATCCAGTCTGGGTAGGTAACCAGACTGGCGTTTTTTTTCTTTCTGGCGCAAAAGATTTAGAAGGCCACTTTTTTGTTAAAATGATAGCAGATGCTTACCCTCAATACCCGTAGTCTGATTTTGCCAAAAAGTGCCTCTGTATACATCTCTGATCCATGCATTCGAGGGCAGAGGCGGAAAGCTGCCTTCGACGATACATCCTGGAAATGTATAATGGGGTGGATGAAGCCTAATAAATTTAAAGATACTAATTTCATACCGTGAGTTAATTAAAATCTTTCCTTACCATTACTGTAGCAGAAACACGCCGTAAATATAAGTGAAAATAATATAATCCTATGTCTCCAATGCGCCATGGTCTTACTTTGGTTTAATACGCATGAATATACTCATAACTTAAATATTACGCAACAACTGCAGGGAAAGGTGTAAGCGTTCACTTTTGTAACTTTTTTCATAACATCACTTAGTTTGTCATTAACACTCACTTTCACTTACCGAATAGGAACGTAAATATAACATGTATCATAAGCCTAAATAAAATATTTTATGACACAAAACAACTAACAAACAACTATTGAGCACTGTAACATCCGGTTTGTACCTCCTTTATTATCAAGGTACGTCAGATACCCAAAAAACTTCACAAATAACTGAATTTAGTGTCGATAAGTATCAATGAATTGATGATGATTACAATATCTGACGATTGATATCTGCGCGGAAATAACGTGATAACAATATCATTATTCATACAAATACTTAATGGTAACACAAAATGTATTTTTGATGTTTAAGCCCAGGCCCAGGAAGAGATGGCTAGGTGACCTAGACGCGTACCGACAGGGTTGGACCGAGGTGGCTCTAGCAAGGGATGTCAGAACTCATTTGGAGGAGGACATTGCTCAGCAATGGGGCAGTGTAGGCTAAATAAAAAAAAAACAATACACCATTTATTTGCCTGAAAATAATATTTACCAGGAAAATCAATTCCGAGTTATGCTCTCTCTTGTGCACTAATAGGTATGTCATCTCAAAACGCTGACAAGGAGGGTAGCATATTGGACTATAGAACATTATGAAAAAAAAAGAGCCTCAAAGTCTACACACACTATGTAGAATTAAAGCATTATGTAGCCACACGTGGCCCGTTAATGCCGGTGGCGTAGGAGCAGGAGCCTAAATGGATCCGCAAACGGACTAGAGAAACTTGGACAAAACAACTGCCAGCGAATAAATTCAAGAAGTCTTCAGCTTGTCCAAGCCGTGGTACTCTTAAAGAATCCTTATTGTAGGTACTGTGTTATTATATAATGCCTACTAAATGTCATTCAAACATATTTGATCTGACTTTACAGTAGGTAATCTAAACGCGTTTCTATGATAAGTAGTTTCCCATATAGATTTTTGATTTATCTCCTGGAAATCTCGTATTCGACAAACTTAACTGAATTCCATATCTATGATTCCATACGACTTGATATCGTGGTTGAAGCACAGAAGATGATTCTGAACTAGTTTATGTTACAGCGCCGTGTTATTGTAACTGTTTTAGTTTTTGAAACTTGCTATAAGACGTATTTTAAGCGGGGTTTCGAATAATATTCATTAATTCATGTGCTAATTAAATATAAGGTAGGTACTATGTCTTTATGTAGGTAGAGGTATGGATTTCTAAAGGTTATCAAAAACATGTCGTCGAATCGTACCCTGAGCTGAAAAACACTGAACGTTTTTGTCTCAAGGTTTGAGTCTTAAGAAGATTTTCGAATATTTTAACTTCTAAAAAAAATATCCATATCAGGCAACCGAGTACCCAATAGACCTATGGTACGTGCAGTCAGGATTTTTTCCTATTCTATGGTGCTGTTAATGTCTGCATATTGTTACGATTACTAACGAATAATTTGAATAGATAACAGCTAAAAAAGTTTTTTATCAGTGTAAATATTTTGTTATCGAACGATATTTTAAACATTAATATGACGGACGCGGATAATCGAAAATGTTATCGGTTTTATCTATGCATTATATTTAGATATGCATATAAAGGCGTACATAATAAACAAATATTTTATTTATTGGCTAATGTTTTTATAGAGAGTAAGTTGAAAATGCTCGAGAATGAGTTGCTACGATACAAACTGCACAAGTCTGCTATAGTTCACTTCCTATAAACAAAAACGAAACGTTTTTTTTAACAGGGCATATAAATAGATTTGTTAGCTAATTTTATCTGTGATAGCTACTTCCAAATGGAAGACTCTACTGTGCAAAGCTATGAGGTCTTTGCTTCATTATTGTTAAACACACAAAAGTCTTTACGTTCCGTAAAGGGCCATTAGGCGCTCAGCAAACGATGGACAATTAATTCGCAAAAACCGCAAAAAGCCCATCGTCTTCTTGGCGCCTACAGCACAGAACCTGATAGCACAGAAATCGTGCGGTGCTTGGCTTATGTCCAACAGTGGATGACTTTCGGCTGAAATGATGAGGATGACAGTAGTTATGTACTATGGTAGGTACAGTATAACAGTTACATCTGTACCCACAAATCACACTATTATTTATCAGTAGGTGCAACGTAATGAATGCCATGAAGGTTGGTGAGTTCAATAAAAGTGTCAAGCAAGAACCAGGAAGCTATGCAAATTTTACACAATAGTGGCGAGTATTTTTCACGCGTATATGGTACGACCACTTCTCACCAACTCTAGTCAAAGAATAGACATTATTTATATGTTCAAGCCTTTTATTTCCCAAAGTCATATAGGTATATCGTACCTAAATAATAATTTATAAAGTGTCTGTAGTTGTCCATTTTCCCTGGACCCCTTCTTTATAGAGTAAGGTTATAATAGCAGTGTTCCAGTCAAATGGTAGGTGACTCATGATTCAAGATTTCGTTGAATATGGTGGTTAATATCGGCGTAATTGGCTGACTGACATCGAGCTGTAGAAATCTTTCTGCAATCTGTCATATTGTCTTTCGTTTCTTCCGTTTTTATATACCTATGGTACATTCATGATTTTTAGTATCTAGTTAAACAGGGTGGAAGGGAAATCGACGTACCACTTATTACCATGAATTCAGTACATGAATCCAGAATTCCGACAAAAAATTACAATGCCCCCTGCATTGTTCAGAATCATTTACTTACATAATTAGCCTTTTAATGTTCCCACTGCTGGGACACAGGCCTCCTCCCTTCGAGAGAGAGTGGGCCGTAATCCACCACAATCATCATCAGTAATTTATTTAATCCATGGTAATAATAGGTTGCGCGTCGATGTTTCTGCCAACCTTTAAATATTTTAAAGCATGACAAAGAATTATTATGAAAATCCGGTTAAATTAATTATAATTATTTCAAATGGACTATATTCATAGCTACGTGAGATCATCGGATCAACGTCATTTCAAAAGTAAACATAATTTTAGTGTAGGTACTGAAGTATAATTTAGTTGCTTTATGAATAGAAAATTAATTACCTACAATAATTGAGCTCAATCTCTTTTTGATTAAGTCTCATTGTCATGATCGAAATGTGAGGGTCAAATTTTTTTTTTTTTTTTTTAACTATGGCATCTCGCAGTTCATCCTTTATGAGGATGGCTACTGCTTAACCGGACTTTCCTGTGGATGCCTCGAATTAAGGCCAGCCAGGGCATACAATAACTTAAAAACTAAGCGACAGCGCTAAGGGTAACCCCCTGCGGGGTTCGGACCTCGGCTCAGGGCGTCGCTGGAAGAGGACAGCAAGGGACAGGCTGGATCGGTATTATTATTAGTGTTTAGGGGCGAATTTAAAACTACAGGCTCAGCTGCGCGGGCTGGCTCGAGCAAGGGTCGGGGCGGGCACGGTGATGGTGCGGGACGTCGCGACGGGCCTCGGCGGCGAGGACGGAAGGACGGATGTCTGAGCTTGTGTTTGTGTTGTCGACTGAGAGTACTCGTGGCCTTACTGCTCTCCTGGAGGAGGGTAGTGGCGTCGTCGGGGATAGTGAGGGTATGCCTTGGTCGGCGAATCCTACTTATGCGGGAGGGAGTGTATCGGGAGGCCGCCGCAATCAGGGGATTGGGGTGCTTTATGGCAGAGTCAAAGAAGCGCTTGGAGAGGCGTTTCATGAACTGCTGGATGGTGGGGAGTCTGAGATCTAGATGCAGATTCACATTTCGGACATAGAAGGGGGCTCCCGTGACCTTTCGGAGGAAACGGTTCTGGAGGGTTTGCATTTTATGCAGAAATCGCGGCTTGGCGTGTGCGAAGACTACGCAAGCATAGGTCATGATGGGACGGATGACCGCGGTGTAGAGGCGCAATTTGCACTTGAGTGACAATTTGCTGCGGGCAGTTATCATGGAGTGGAGCCTACCGAGAGCGAAAGAGGCGCGCGAACGCGCCGTCTTTATGTGCTCGTTGAAGGTGAGGTTGTGGTCTAGGATGACACCTAAGTATTTGGCTCGCTTTCCCCAGGGGATCGGCTTGCCATACATAGAGATCGGGCGCGGGAGGGGGGGGGGGGTAGTTTGCGCGGTTTCGAGAAGATGACCGCCTGACTCTTATCGGGGTTGACCTCGATTCTCCATTTCCGGAACCAATCGCTCAAGGCGCTTGCGGAGGTTTGGAGGTTTCGAGCTATGGATGACTGGTTGACACCCGAACAGTATATGGCAGTGTCGTCGGCGAAGAGCGCCAACTGTGCCTTTTTACTGTTCGGGATGTCACTAGTGAACAGGGTGAAAATGAGGGGAGACAGAACGGAACCCTGGGGGACTCCGGCGCGGATGGGGTGAG
This sequence comes from Gortyna flavago, assembly GCA_963669345.1. Taxonomy (NCBI): domain Eukaryota; kingdom Metazoa; phylum Arthropoda; class Insecta; order Lepidoptera; family Noctuidae; genus Gortyna; species Gortyna flavago. The sequence goes on from OY770131.1 coordinate 9,349,695, forward strand.
GGGGAGAGAGAGCGCCCTCGATACGGTAGCGGAAAGTGCGGTCCGACAGAAAATCTCGTAAGATGAGCACGAGACGGTCTGGCACACCTAGCAGGTACAGCTTATATAATAAGCCATTGTGCCAGACCTTGTCGAACGCCTTCGCTATATCGAAGAACAGGACGCCTGTCGAAGCACCTCGCTGAAAAGCAGCGCTAATGTGCTCGACTATGCGGTGGAGCTGGTGGATGCACGAATGCTTCGTGCGAAAACCGAACTGTTCGGGGGGGATGAGGCTCTTTGCTTCGGCATAGTCTTTGAGGCGCTTATAAATAAGCCTCTCGTAGACTTTACCGAAAACATTGAGCAGACTGATGGGGCGGTAGCTGGAGGGCTCAGACTTGGGCTTGCCTGGCTTTGGGATGCCTATGACTGTGGCTTCTTTCCACATTTGGGGGAAGATGTTGTTGCTCAGGGCGCCATTGAAGATGGCGGTCATGAGCAGTATGAGGGGGGCGGGGAGGAGTTTGTACACCCTGTTGGTGATACCGTCCGAACCGGGGGCTTTGCGGGTTGCGAGTCCTTTTATGATGTCTTGCACTTCGTCGGGAGTGACGGGAGGCAGAGGATCATCAGGGTCTTCGACTGGCGGGAGGGAGGCTCTCCGTTCGACTTCAGCGTTCACCTCGTCGAGGTGCGCTCTGTCTACTGGTTGAGAGCTGGGAGTGCATTGAGCCTCTAGGCTGTCGGCTAGGCATTCGGCCTTTTCGAGGTTTTCGAAAGCGACCGTTTTGTCGGGGCGTGTGAGGGGAGGAACTGTGGCCTCTTCAGAGGAGCGGAGCTTCCTCTGGAGTTGCCAGAAGGCGTGGTGGGTGGGCTCGAGTTCGCCGATCAACTTATCCCATCCCTCGGAGCGCCACTCCCCTATGCGTTTCTTTACAGCACGCTGTAAATGGCGCATGTGGGATTTGTTCGCGTCGCAGGGAAAAGAGTCGTAGGCACGAATGGCAGCGTTCTTCTCGGTCATCAGTTCACGTACGTCATCGGGCAGTTTCCAGCGATGGTCTTCCATCACTGGAACTTCCCGTGAGCAATCCGTCAGTACGGATTGAACGTGCTCTGTGAACGAGTCGATCGCCCCAGTCGTGTCTGCGACTGAGATAATTTGCTCGGGGATGGAGTCTAGGTGGGGAGACGTGGTGGATTTCAGTCTTTCGCTTACTTTCCTCCAGTCGGTGACTGTTTTGGTCGGGGGGGCTGGTTGGGGTCGTGCGGGGGGCCCGAATAGGGGGCCAGGTGCAAGATGACCGGGCGGTGGTCAGAGTTAAGCTCTTGTACCGTCTCGATAGACTGCAAACGGAGGTTTACATTCTTGAGAAGCGCTACATCGAGAACGTCAGGAAGTTGGGCGGGGTCGCCCGGGAAATGAGTGGGATACATCGGAGCGATGATATCGAAATTGAGGGAGTCGCCTAGTTTGAACACGATCCTACCTCTGGTAGAGGTCATGCTGCTATTCCAAGCGGGATGTTTGGCATTGAGATCCCCCGCCATGATGACGGAGTCACTCATACCGAAGAGGGTAGTGAAATCGGTAGTGAGAGAGATGGGATCCTCCGCACCATTGGTGGGCGGGATATAGGCGGAGATGATGGTGATTGCGGGGTGACCGGTCATGCCGAGCCGACAGATAGAGATCTCTAGCTGAGAGATGAGGGCGGGCGGGTCTATCGGGATGCAATGGAGGGACTTCCTATAGTAGATGAGGGTACCGCCCTTGTGGCAGCGAGCCCTGTCATTGCGAACTATCTTGTAGTTGGCAATGTTCGGGTTCCGCAGATGGGGCTTCAGGAAGGTTTCCTGGACTAAGAGGACATCGAGCTGGTGATCGCGGAGGAACGCGGCGATCTCATCGCGTTGATTTTTAATGCCGTTTGCATTAAAAAACCCTAGTCTAAGGGATCGGGGTTTGGTAACGCTCATTCTTTGTAAAGCCATTGGAGCTTTTTAGAAGTTGAGGGTTTGCATGACTTGCGTAATCTGAGGATACGCATTGAAAATCTCGGCGATGCGCCGAGGATTGCCGTTACAGGCTTGGATTTCCGCTGCCATGGCATTTGCGGGGGCAATAAAAGCTGCGTAAGCACCGATTATTACCTCCATGCTGCTAGGCTGGGGGCGGGAGGCGGGGGTCGGGGGGGACCTACTGGGACCAGCGGGAGCCCTGGGCGCGGCGGCGGGAAGGGCTACCGGTGGGGCTACTGGGACCGAGGGGCCTACTGATGGCGCGGGGATGACAGTTGCCATCAGCGCTGGGATAGTCGGGGGTGGGGGGGGCACCGAAGCTGCGGGAGCTTTGAGGTGGTTGAGGTTCGCCCATGGGGAGGGCCTTTGGGGACTGAGCCTATCGGGCATCTGGGAGGAAGGGATCGGGATCCTCACAGAGGGGCTTTCCCTTTGCTGACGGTCGCTCGCGCGCTTCGTCAGTTTGGGAGAAGAAGACTTGGGAGCCTTGGGGCAGCCACGGTAGTTAGCCGGGTGCCCGGATTGGCCGCAAAGAACGCAGCTCGGTGGCTCTGTGCACTGAGAGCGGTCTTTGGGGCGGGGACAGTCTGACGTGCCGTGGGCACCTAGACACTTGACGCATCTAGGTGTCGCGTAGCAGTGGGATTGGGAATGGCCATACAGTTGACACCTGTGGCATTGTCCGATGAGGTTGGACTTCCTGGGTTTCTCGATAGAGATACCCGAGAGGGAGCAAACTGACTTCACCTTGAAGATGGGGTGATGTCCTTCAGTAGGGTCGCAGATGACCAGGACCATGTCGTAGACTAGGCCCTTCCATGCTTTGTGCAAGCGATGGACTGCTGAGACGGGGATGCCTTGTGAAGCAAGGTCTTCTTTGATCTCCTCGGTGGGGATTTCTTTGGGGACGCGCCTGATGATTACGCGGGTGGGGACTTCCTCCGGAAGGGAGTACGTATGGAAGGGGTAAGCCCTTGTCTGGAGGAGACGGGTAAGGTCCCTGTAGTCCGAGGACGAGGCGACCGTTACCTTAATACCCTGTTGGGTTGAGCGGGCGTTCGTGTAGTTGATCTTTTGATCAACACACGCTTTGGAGATTTCTGTCCATTTGGACTTATCCTGGACATAGATGGGGGGCGGGGGTCGTGGCTTCTTTGCGTTCGAAGCGGGAGGGGTAGCCGAGAGGCTAGACGCGGGATTGGCCTGCGGTGCGGCGGGGGTTGGGGTGGGGGGGCGGGGGTTAGAGGGGATTACCGCGACCGACTTTTTGGCCTTGTTGGCGTGAGAGGAGGCGTTCTTCTTTCTCTTGCCACCCTTTCCGACGACTATATAGTCGTCTTCCGAGGAGGACGAAGAGTCAGAGAGGGCTTCCTCTGAGTCGGATTGAGATTGGGGTACGGACGTGTCCATACTCTCTGGAGTATCTGCTGCGGTAGCGGCTGGCACGGAAGGTGCGGGATCGGGGACTGGCACGGACGGTGCGGGTTTCGGGGCGGACACGGAGGGAGCGGGTGATGGGGCTGGCACAGAGGGTGCGGGTTTTGGGGCGGGCACAGAGGGTGCGGGTTTAGGGGCTGGCACGGATGGTGCGGGTTTTGGGGTTGGCACGGAGGGTGCGGGTTTTGGGGCTGACGCGGGGGGTGCGGGTTTGGGGGCTGGCACGGAGGGTGCGGGTTTGGGGGCTGGCACGGAAGGTGCTGGTTTGGGGGCGGCGGCTGGCACAGAAGGTGCAGGCGAGGGGGCTGGCACGGAGGGTGCGGGAGGGGAGGCGGCGGCGACCTCGGGGATTTCGCCTGAGTTTGGCGGAAAGAGGGGGCTGACTAGCGCGTCGCTAAAGTCAATGTCGATGACCGAACCGGGAGGGCGTCTAAAATTTATAAGACGTTGGGCATACTGGTTAACGAAAGAGGGGTCCTTGAAGAGGACCTCTTTAACGAACGCCAATATGACCGCGTCTGCCATGATCGGGATGGGGGCGGGGAGAGGGAAGAACCATAGGGGGCGTGAATCCCTAACAACCTAGCACCCCGGGTGGATGGGCCCGGGGGTGTGAGATCCTACCCTCCCTGTCGGGTGTGAGACAGGGAGGTGAGTACCTGAAGTGAGCCCTAAGCTTGTGACCCGTCGCCGATCTTATTGTGCGAACGGGGCCCTAACCAGTCTGTGCGATGGGTGTAGAGACACCCTAGACCGGCTTCTAGTACGAAGGGGTTGACACACCCAACCGTACTAGACGCGAGCTGTGGACAAGGGATTAGTTACGAAGCTAGAGCTGACTAGGAGCCACCCCCAAAGCCAAGCTTCTAGCTCCCGATTCCAATTGACAGCCTCGCCCTGATGGGGCTCGGCGGGTGAGATTGGGGCACCACCCCCTTGGCTTCGTTGGCACCGTGAGGTATCCACCAAGGACCACGAAACTGTGGTTTTTACCCGGAAGGGGCCAAAAACCTCGACGACACGTGTGATGACGATTCTCTCTTAAAGAAACAACTTCTATCAACCACGCCTTGAAAAAGGCGGCTATTGACAGGGTGCGGGCGTAGTCCGGAGACTACTGAGCTCGTTACGGCTAGCGTAGCGAGAGCGGGCGGTGGCGGGGCGGCGAGGCGGTGGGGGCGTGCAGCGAGCGAGAGCGGGCAGCACGACCGTCCACGGCGAGCGTCGAACGGCGAGTGTGTGAGGGTCAAATGATAACTTTGAACTTTTTATGTGGAATAGAAGTTTCGTACAGACGCCAGCACATCAACCTACTACAATCTGTCAAATTTCTTTGATAGATTTTCAACCATATCGCTAAAGCATAAGGTTCAAAGTTGATTGAGAAAATGTGACAGTTTCGGGTAGGTTGATGTGCTGGCGTCTGTACATTGCCATAAAAGCGAACAGCTTCGGTTTTATTTGTTGAACTTATTTTAAACTAGCTGACCCGACAGACGTTGCCCTGTACGAATTCCAATGCCCATAGAAAAAATCACTTTTTATTATTTCCTGATTTTTCCAATTTTCCGGTCAACTTTAGCCGTTCTCAATAAGTGCTGCGCTTACCAATGAACAGCATTTCATTTTTAATTATATAGAAGAAGATTGCTAAAGGCTGTGTTTAAAATAAATCTCTGTCTGAGGGTGTGCATCTGTGGAAAACAGGTAATTTTTTATGAGATACCGAGTAAATCTCCATAATTGAGCTATTTAGGAGAATGAAGCAAACATGATGCCATTATAAATTATATGGCTTACCGTAGCGGTAATGGTTAATGTGATTAATTCCGGGACATTCCTTAAAAACGTATTTGTTCTAAGTAGGATGCTTGAATCTGTTATCTGTAGGTAGGCTCGGCTATACAAGATAGCAGCGTAATTAATTTCTGAATATTATGGGCAATCTGCAATGGCGTCATTCTGCTGTGAGATTAAAATCTCAAACAGTAGATAACTTAAAAAAGAGGCCCTAGAAAAAATAAATTTCTATCAGCGAAGCGATAACTATGATGGAAAGTAAAAAAATAATTTAATTGACATAAGCTACCGAAAAGTTATTTCAATTCAGTTGAAAGTCATTGTAGAAATATGAGGCGCTTTGAAAGCGATTGTGACTTGGCTCTCTATTAGGCTCTCTGGTAATTATGACGTAATAAACACGACTTGATTGATCGCGCGATGTGTCATATTCATATAGATAAAAATGCGCGACGATCGCGTATTGCTTTTGGCAAGGACGCGGCTGGTAGGTACTTACTGGGCGATGGTGAAAACAAAATCATGAGACGGAATGACTGTAGCTCTTTGTAGTTTGTATCTACCACTTGACTGTTACCTATCATGATAATCTGAAAGTATCGAATAAGTTTTATTGAGTGCGAGATAACGCCATATCGTTTACCTACCTATAAAGCTTATAAACGTTATAAAAGTGAGGGAAATCCCGCTTAATCCCGGTTTTCACGTTATTTAGTTGGGGTAGATTATTTTCGAGTAATATAGAAAAGGAATGTAGGTCTTTTATAAATAGAGGTCGGCTGGGCTGTCAGAGCTACAGCTAATCGTGAAACAGAGATTTATGATGGCAAATGTGATAGTGTGAGAAAAAAGCGGGTGTGTTTATAACCACACGATAGAAGTGAAACTTACGACTGGAACCGAGTATACGCGATTCAGCGCCGAGTGTACGCCATTCAGCGTACCCGACTGAGTGAGTGTTCAGTTTCTTTCACTCTTAAGAAAGAGCGCAGAGTGCGCTTTAAGAAGATTTCACTTTATGAATTGCACAAACTTTGTAGCTTTTTTTGGTGTGGTTTTAAAATTGTCTTAGAAAAACTCCTGAACTCCTTACTACAGAGTTTTTCTACGTTATTTGTTTCACTTGCAACTAGTATGAAGATAGCAATGGTACGAGGTGGGTACGAGCACTGGCAATTCCTTATTAAGTAACCAACAAAACTTGTTAGCACTGTCTGCATATTATTTGCATTAAAAAAACTGGCTTGTGCCTAATACAATGGTATTAGCATTAGCATTATAAGTAGTGCTATTCTGTAAAAATCTCACCGTAAAAACATAAGTGAAGTGAGCTTAAAGTGAGCTGTCAATGGTGTCAATCCCTAGCATCAGGTGGAAATTTCAGCTCACTTCACCTAAGTTACCACGGTGATATAATTATGTACAGAATTATGAAAATTATGTACCGCTGCTTACATATCTACATGGTACATTAAACGATTTCGACATTTTATACTGCAGGTACTTACTTTTTATTACGCAATAAGCTGAAATAAGATTTGAGATAATTAGGTATGCTTTTTAAGTGCTTGTCTTAAAGCGCTTATTGCTTTACTTGAAACCCTCCTAAGCAGATTATAATTTAAAAGGAAATAAGGTTAGAGGTTGCGATCAGGGTACTGTAGAATAGCTTATTAAAAGCTTATTATTTTTTGCTCTTATAACTTATTATTACACTGAGACAGAAACTTTATTTTAGGTATATCCTGGAACTATCGATCATTGTATGTATTTTTTATTGTACTTCTTCAATTATTTCAGATTTTTTTTTAATCATTTTATCATTATGAGTTATTATCGAACGATAAGTTGTAATATCTTTTCAAATATACCGGATTCACATTTATTTCCACTTCTGACATACGCGTATGATCGAAAATATAATCAGTGTTATCTTTAGATAAATCTAAATTATCTAAGGTGTTATTTATGAATAGATTTGGATTTAAAATCTAACATATTAAACAAATACTTTGTTTATAAACATACAATAAAAATATAACATTTTGATACAAAAGAAGAGTATCATAAAACATTTTTCATATAAATTGGGTTACAGAAAATATAATTCAATGAAAAAAGAACAAGTTGAAACTTGAAACCAGTTTAGTGCCAAGTATCAATCGTGGTGACGTCATGGTTTTGCTCCATACTATCTTGAGGTTTCCTATTTACAGACACATTTAATGCTAATAAATGTTGTATGGGTAACCGAGGTGAAAGATTCACCATGCTTGCCCATTGACCGGCACAAAGTTCAGGAAACTTTAGTTTTTTGAGAAAGTGCCCTTCAAGGTACCAGGGTGACACGCAGGTCGGAGAGTAGTCCCATATCTTCATCTCATTCAGGCGAACCCAGCTAGAAAAGAAATCAAAAGGTTAACACAAGGTGACTTGTGAACCATAATCAAGACTTCAACAGAGAATCGTAGTAATGATTATAATTCTGTAAAAACAATTTTTTTTTGATCGTGAATCATATTTTGAACAACGTACAATCTGACAGTGACTAACAAATTTGAATTTCGCAGGCTATCTTGTCGCTAGGTTGAACTAAATAAATTTTTAGCGTAGTTGCACTATCCCCGTCCTGTTGTTGAAAAGATCAGGGGCAATTCTCGCTAAATGTCTTCTGTTTGCTGATGACCTGAAATTCTACTACGCGGTGAGTGACCTCGATGGTTGCCAACGGCTGCAAGAGGATATAGACGCCGTAGAGGGGTGGAGTGAGGTCAATCACCTGTACTTCAATGTTGCAAAATGTAAAATTATGACGTTTCCACGCTCACGCACACCGCTGTACTTTGACTATAATCTGACGGGTCCTCTTTTGGATCGTCTCAACCAAATTCGAGACTCGGGGCTGACATTGGACTCACAGCGAAATTTTAGGCATCATATTACATCTGCATGTGAAAGTGCCAATAGGATGCTGGAGTTCGTCATGAGGGTTTCATCCACGTTTAAAGAATAAGAGCTGCCCTAATATTGTATAAAGCATAATTATGTGCGTAATAGTAGGCTTGAGTTTAACGCCATAGTATGGGATCCACACGAGGCCAAGTATGCTCTTTTAATCGAACGAGTCCAGAAGAAGTTTGCTGGATTTATTTTTAAGCATGTACGGGTACTACCCTTACCTGTATCCATCTTGTTTGTTGGAGATGGTGGGATTAGACACTCTCGAACTCAGGCGTAAATTACTTTTACTAGTTCACTACCACCGTCTCCTGACAAACAGAGTGGATAATCCAACTACTCTGGAGTGGGTAGGTCTAGCAGGTGTGCCTAGTCGTCTCCTAGTCGGAGGTGAGGGCGTGCTCGTCGTCGGAGGAAAATGTTCGCCTTGCCCCCGGAAGTGCGTACTCGTAGGGCTACTGCTGGACCCACTGCTGCCCGAGCTGTCACACTACTGAACTCTTTGCTCACCCAGCACATAGATCTAGATATCTTCCATGATAAGCCGTATCAAGTTTGTAAATAATTATATTTATTTCTAAGTAAATAGTATCGTAAGTTAGTATAAGTTTTTTTTGTGTTTTCTGTTTTTTTTTACTATAATTTTAGTTAATAAAATATAAGTGATTTTTATTTATTTATTTTTTATTATTCGTTTATTTCAGGTATTAACCCATAACAATTATTATATTATAATCACAATCACAATACTAACATTAAATTACAATTAAATCAAATTACAATTAAATTTAAATTAAATTTGATCGTAAGCACTGTAAGCTTATGTTTTAAATAAATAAATAATCTACATATTAATTATAATTATATAAATCATGGCTGTTATGTTTTAACTGAAAATGAAACGGACATAAATAATTAAAATCGCCTTTAACAAGTACCCAGACCTGGTAATTGTTTTTAAACAAAAATTTAATACCGATTAATTAATACCGATTAATAAAAATAAGTTATTTCAATATTTTCTACACTGTGCGGGGTACAATATTTAACACCTCATGTTTTAACAAAAAAAGTGTAAAAAAATAAGTTCATTTAAAAAAATTAGAGCCAAGTCGATACAGATCGATCTAATCGCTTCTATTACTTAGATCGAACTGATACTATTTAATTACTCGGGCTCCAGAGATATAATTATAACCAATTATCTCTACAAGAACCGAATGAAAGCAACGTTTTGATAGCCATTTAGATATTTAGCACAACATAATTATAATAAAATATGTAGATAATAATATAAAACCGATCCGTGACTGCCTGCATGATTTAAAAAAGGTGCAGAGCTGCAACTAAACATGATATTTCTAAAGTAAAATAAAGCGGGTTAGACGTGGAGAAAAATTTAGTCACTTTATTGCGTTTAAACATAATTGGTATATTTATTGTAGACATGAGTAATCTATAAGATCCGTATATTAATTAACTACAGACTCTCAGAAAAGGGGTTGTTTCAACTTCCTTTTCTCCGAACTCTAAATTGGCAGTTAAATGAAGCTAGATCTTTATAAAGTTATATTATTTTAATTCAACGTCTGATCTTAAATAAAATTTAATCTAATAGGTCGCTTGCTGCGTTCTACGAACTTACATTCCATGTAAACTGAAACGCAAGAACGCATTTCAAAATTAATAAATAGGTAATTGAATTATAATAATAGCAACATAAAAGAAAATAGCGCCAAAGTCAGTTAAATATTTAAAACAAAGCACCTATTCTACGAGACTCTAACTGTTTCTTCCACAATCTCATTCTAGTTTTATTCCTGCTTATTCCTTTCAATTCCTAGCTCCATATTGCCTGAAATAATTTTAGCGGCGGTTTCGCGTACGGCGCGACGGAATGCATGTGCAAAGTTAGCGATACGTTCGCAGTAGCGCAGCGGAAATGGACTTTGCGACCTGCATCTGGAGATAATGTCATTTGCATTTGAAATGCGAAAGCGAGGTACTTACGCTGAGATGTACAATGCATGGCAGTCGCAGTGCCACGGGTTGCCTGACAGTTTTACGATCGCAAGTTTGGGCATGTAATCCAGTGTGCGGGATGGTAATGAAGGAAACATGTTGTTGTCCAAATGCCTGTAATAGAATGTTTAATAACATAATTATGTTTCTTGACATTTTTAAGGGCACTATACGGCTATAGCCGTATAACAATAAAACTGCTATTGTGTCTCGTTTACCGCTCCGGAACCTGTTAACAACTGCATTATTTAAAGTTGGTTAAATCATCTTAACATAAGCATAATCAGATGTCCACTGCTGGGACACAGACCTCCTCTCTGTGAGAGGGAATGGGCCGTAATCCACTACGCGGGTCCAATTGGATTCGTGGATGTCACATGTCTTCGAACCCACAACCTACAAGCTCGTAAGTCCCCCCATGTTAACGCTGGGCCACCACTGCTCTATAAACCGTTTTTACTCTTTGGGTTCGGAACCTCAAACAGTACATACTCTAAAAAATCATTGGGTATGACCTCGCAAGCTGCGCTAATTAGACACAATTGATTTTCTATTGTATCGAATCAAGCCCGCTCATACCCTATGTAGCAACATAGGGTATGAGCGGAGCTTGACCGGTTAAATCAAATACTTACAAAGTAGCGAGATTTTTCAAAGTCGAAAAAGTTTTGAAGTGAACCTCGAACAATTTATTTTCTGACAACAGAAGCGAGGTGAGATTTTCTAATCCCAGGAATGTGGTGACGTTTAAAAATCGCAATTTATTTTTCGATAAGTCGAGCTTCTCCAAGTTGGTGCAATTCGAAAACGTGTAATCCGAAAGTTCTATTAGAGCGTTATCCTTCAAATCCAACGTACGTAATAGCTTCAATTTTTCAAATTCTACGCCCGTTAACTGAAAATGTTCAAATGGAATGATCAAAAGGCTTACAACGTTTTCTATAAAGTTATATAAATAGAAATAGAAGCACAAACTTACACTCATCAAATTGTTACTGGATAAATCAAGAAACGTTAAACAATCCAAATTATGGAACAGACGAGTTGGAATGCTTTGTAATTTATTTCGTTCTAACAATAATGTTTCCAATGCTTGGAGGCTTTCAAAAGCATTTTCACTGATATTACATATTTTATTGTCTGACAGTTTCAATATCTGAAGTGTCCTCAGTGAAAAGGTTCCGTTTTCTATCCGTTGTATTTTATTTTTAGACAAGTCTAATATTTGCAACGATTCGAGCCCGACGAAGCTGTCCGAAGGCATGTACACAATATTGTTATTAGAAATATCGATGGTTTCTAAAAATGAATTATTAGCGAACAATTTTTCCGGAAGAAAATATAAGAAATTGTTCGATAGATCCACGTGGAATAATTTCTTCGTTGACCTGAATGCGTGTCTATCAATTTCTTCCAGGTAATTTCTTTGAAGTCTCCTGAAAACAGATTTACTTTTTCAAAGTTTGGAATAGGATATAGTGTTACCTATTATTATTTTATGATGTCACCTGTATAGTTTCGTCATCGTAACGCATTATCATAAAGAGCAAATACTTATCTAAGATAATTATTTGCGGAAAATTATAAAATTCGTGATATAATTTCTGCCTACTCTTTAATTATTTATTTATTTATTGAATTGGTTCACCCACAAAACCAAAATTGTATACACTAATATAAGCAATTTAACAAAACAACAAATCGGAGTAAAGTATAACAATCACTTATAGGTAAACTCTGCATGCACACAAATAGTTGTCGTACTTTGGGATGTTTACTAATGGAACTTACCTTTTATTAATATCGATTGAAACCACTAAGCTTAAAATGTTAAGATTTGTACTGTACTTGTACCTAAATGTTCTTTGTTACTCTTATTGGTACCTATTATAATACAATAGTTTGTTAAGAAATGAAATAAGAACTAACTTTTCTTGATGTGCCAATAGACTAAATAAACTATCTAAGTCTAGTTCTATCATCCATATCTTCATATTCACAAATCACCATCCATAATCATGGCTCTAAAATAAAGCAGCCAGAAATATTTCAAACTTAACTTTTTTAATAAGCCTCAGTACTCACAGTATTCTCAGATTGACCAACGAATCAAATATCCCAGCTGGCAGATATTCCACATGGTTGTCGAACATGTCGAGTTCAGCAAGTGAGCGCATGCCTTTAAACGTCGTCTTGTGCAATGTCCGCAGTTTGTTGGTGCCCAAGTCACTGGAAATGATTAAGGTGGCATTGTGGTGATTTAGAATAATTTACATTATACAGCGTGTATCAGTATAGTGCAGTTAAATTTTAAGGTGTGGTACAGACCATCAAACTGAACTGTTTTCTCCACGCTACCAACATCGTATTTGTAAAAAATTATCAGCCGTCCCATACATTTGGGGCGAGTATATTATATAGGTATTGAAGTTTTTTATGGGACAGTTGATAATTTTTTCGGGATTACGATCATGGTCCCATAGAGAAAGTTGTTCAGTTTGATGATCTGTGACCCTCAAATCTGATCGCACCTTTCTAATACATGGTGTATATTAAACTTATGTGTAGCATGTTAATTTCTCGTCTAAGGAACCTGAAGGCAGACGTCGCAATGTAAACAAAGGATTTAAGTCGGACTTACCAAATATCTTGTTTGCAATTAACCCACTCAATTGGGTAATTGCAAACAAGATTTTTATATTTTTTTATGTAACTATGTAAGTATGACATTATTTTGCTGAAACATTTTTGCAGGTTAAAAAAAAGGAATCCTAGCGACAAGCAGTAGGTATGTCAGTAATTATCCTAAAATAAGCCAAATCACAGTTAGAAATAATAAAACCAGTATTCATAGAACGCGGTGTTTAGTAGCTTTTCCACGGTAATAAACCGTTTTTATTTACGTAATATTATTTTCACTTTAAAACTTTGATTTGGGTTTTATAAATACAGGCTGACTTAAAAATACAAACTAGGTATCTTCTTACTGACGACGCGAAGCTAAAATATTTACTTGATGTTGGCGTCTATTTCACACAATATTGTAGAGTGGAAAACAAAAGAAAATGATAATATCTGATTTCTACGCTCCTTGTAAATAGGTTGTTGAGGAATGGTTACAAAGGCCATGTGTACATTGCTGGTATTAGAAAATTACACAACAAATTGTTTACATAATGTGTTGTGAGTACTAAGCATTATTTTTAAGCATGTTCAAGATGGTCCTTCAATATTCACCTAACAGACAAAACGTACCCATTCAATAAAAGCAAAATGACTGTTGGAAGATTACCTAGCTGTGTAGTATACAAAACATTCTATCGTATGTGTTACAGATGCAAAGATTTCTATTTAGATTTTACTTATGGCAAATTGGTAAAGGTATTTGACGAATGTCTTGGAAGAACAAAACGATTCGAGAATCGAGATCGAAAAGTAAATCTTTAAAGAGGAAGCGCTAAAGTAGCCCGCGAAATTCAAATTTTCTTACGTTTTTTGCAATTTGCTGGTCAGTATTAAGTGGTACGTTGATTAAAATATGATTCGCGGTCGTAACTAATATGTATTTACAGAATTATAATCATTACAATCAATAATACAACTTGTTAACTTAGTATAATCCCCAAATGTGAAGATTTCATGAAATAGTCATTCTTGGGGATTACTTGGTCTTAGAGAGTTATGTTGATGAATTATAGATTATAATTCTGTAAATACATGTTTGTTACGGCCGCGAATCATATTTTAATCATCGTACAACTTAATACTGACCAGCAAATTGCAGAAAACGTAAAAAAAATTGAATTTCGCGGGCTACCTTGGTGCTTTCGCCTTAATAAGTATTATTTTATTTCAAGTAGCGTAATCAGCCTATAACGTTCCCACTGTCTTCGATTTAATGCTTCTAGGAAATGCCGGTTTTTTCACGATGTTCTTCACCGTTTTGAGAGCAGTGGTGAAGAAATACACTGGGCCGCAAAGAAAGCGGGTCGGTAACAAAAACCTCAATAACATCCAAAATATTGGAGCTACTTTTATGAAATAAAGACTGAATTATAGACAATTTTATACTCCCTAAATTAATGTTTTAAAAGTTCAAGATTATGAAATTTATTTTAAAAAAAAAGTAAATTAAGTAAAAATGTATATTAAGTATAAAATATGCATTTTTTACACATTTTAGTAGGTATTATGTATTGCCACCGCGAGCTGTTATATGGTTTGGCATGCTTTCCACCAGATTTCTGAGCCGATGCTGAGGAATATTCTCCCATTCCTCTATCAGTGCTTCTTTTAGTTCACGAAGCGTGATTGGAGGGGAATTTCGCATGCGTACACGTCGTCGCAGATCCTCCAAGGCATGCTCGTAAGAGTTCAAGTCAGGGCCGCGGCTGGCCACTTCATGTGTGTGACAGCGACATCTTCAAGGTAGACAAAAACTATACGAGCTGTATGGGGACGAGAGTTATCTTGCATAAAGATTGCGCTCTCGCCCATGTTTACAAAAAAAGGGCCAACATACTCATTTAAGATTTCATTCACGTATCTTTCTCCAGTTAAATTCCCATTTTTAGGGTTCCGTACCCAAAGGGTAAAACGGGACCCTATTACTAAGACTCCGCTGTCCGTCCGCCCGTCCGTCTGTCACCAGGCTGTATCTCATGAACCGTGATAGTTAGGCAGTTGAAATTTTCACAGATGATGTATTTCTATTACCACTATAACAACAAATACTAAAAACAGAATAAAATAAATATTTAAGGGGGGCTCCCATACAACAAACGTGATTTTTTGCCGTTATTTTATATGTAGTGTTAAATATCGTATGGTGGTACGGAACCCTTCGTGTGCGAGTCCAACTCGTACTTGGCCGGTTTTTTATTACCACTAGCACGATATGGCTTTCGGAAGAAATTCCAGCCCACACGTGTATGAAGCCTCCGCCGTATGGCACTTTTTCATCAATGCAAGCTTGGTTATAGCGGTCTCCTGGTCTTCTGTAGACTCTGCCTCCCATCGTGCGTGTATAGCATGAGCCTCGACTCGTCCGAAAACATTACCTACTCTTCACCAGTCATTCAGAGTTTAATTCATGTGTTCTCTAGCGTACCCTCAGCCTTGAATTTTGATGCTGCCTTTTGAGTTTTGGACCATTTGCAGGTCTAAATGACTTCAACGCTGCCTCACTGTACTACTGCTCGGATTGCTCCCTCCAGCACGTAAAATATGATTTTTGACTTCAACAGCCGTTTGAAATCGATTTCGTAACATTGTTGACACCATATATCGTTCCTCCCGCGCTGTCAAGCACCTTGTTCGGTCTGTTCTTGGTCTGCGAATATTGAATCCAGTCTCTTCAAATCGCTGGAGCACTCTTTGAACGGTTGATATTGATACACCAATAGTTCTCGCTGTATAACGCTGACTGCGCCCGCCTTCAGTGCAGGCATTGTCAAAATTCTGGTACACTATTCAAGGGTTAGTGGCATGTTTTTAATTGAATTTGATCAGGTTTGTCCGACAGCGGTTTAACTTTTGTCAGCATCTATATAGAAATCAGGATATAGCAGTGCACGTTTTGGTGTTGGAGGTATGTATTTACAGCACGGCAAGCGCTTTCCAACGTTCAAGTAGCGTACCTACAAAGGCTATTAGGTTGGAGAATTTCTAATAAAATTTGTACAAAATAGAACACCTTGGAAGACTTTCAACAATATTTAATGACTCCTGGCATGATATTAATGCCCGGGTGTCACCATTGTGTAGATCACCCGGAGGACACGGTGGAACATACGGTGGAGGTCTGCCCGGATTAGGCGGAGCACCACCGCGTCTTCCCGGCGGCGATCGGCGGCGGCGATCTCTTGCGTCCGGCCCTGGTCCAAGCCATAGTACGGAGCGAGAGTGCATTTGAAGCCGTCACCTCCTTCTGCGAAGCGGTAATGCTTACAAAGGAGGGGGCGGAACGCGTAAGGGAGAGCCAATCTTTGCGCCCTCACGCCCCTAGTCGCCGCAGAAGACGCCTTGGGCGTCGGGAGTCGACAGCCGATTCCCGGCCACCGTAGGCGCTTGCTTGCGGACGGCGAGCAATGGGCAGCTCGCCTTCCGGTAAGGACCAGGTCCGGTTTGACGTTGTGTTCCACGCTCGCCTTAAAGAGATGTCAGCACTAATTGACGGGGTGAACTAGGGCCGATGCCTGCCAGGGTCGCGGGTTGTTTGAAAGAGATACCGTGATCCCTGGCACAGGCAACTGAAGGAACACGGATGGGTCTTAGTCAGTAAAAGTCTGACACGCCCTTCCGCTCCGCCCAGAGCGGGAGAAGTTATTCGATAATATCCAACCAAAAATAAAAAGGCATGATATTAATAACAAAACCTTGCTAAATATTTTATGTAGACGCGTGGAAGGAAAAAGTTCTAAAGGCCAGATGTCACCGTATACTGTCCTTGAACTCCTGAAAAC
This sequence comes from Gortyna flavago, assembly GCA_963669345.1. Lineage (NCBI taxonomy): Eukaryota > Metazoa > Arthropoda > Insecta > Lepidoptera > Noctuidae > Gortyna > Gortyna flavago. The sequence continues at coordinate 9,366,380 of OY770131.1, forward strand.
ATGTCGCTAAAGGATGTTGCGAAGATTTATTCTTACATATGTGAAGTTTCACCACGAACTCTCGAGTTAGTACTTTGCAAAGAGATGAATGCGTTTATTTGTATCCTACTTAAAAGTTTAAGTTTTATCGATCCGTGTGACTGATAAATGTCTGTGATAACTTCAAGGGTTGGATAGGCTGAATTGAAAGCCCACAAAAAGTGGTTAATTTTTTATTCACTTGTAAATTATTTCTGCGTAGGTACTCATTACTAGTTTGTCTGTGTAGTTTTCATATACAGGGTGGCCGGGGAGTTGACGTTCAAACGTAAAATTTAGATACTTTATGATGAGGAGTATCCGAATCACCCCCATGTATGTTCTACGATTTTTCGTAGTTTTCGAGATATAATTTTTTAATGATTTTTTTAGTAATTTTCACCTAACATCAGTTTTCGTTTTTTTTCTCTCGTTCTGTTGAACATTTCTGGTTTAGTTTTTTTGTGATAACTAATTGGCATAGTCTAACCTAACACAATGAAAAATTATGGTTTATCTAGGAATTGCAGAACTTACTTAGAAATTATTCTAAAGTTCATAATTCAGATTTGAGCTCAGTACTCACAAATTTTCAAAGTATCAAAAATAAATTAAATGGAATTAATTTAAACCTCTGTAATGTCTAGAGTTTAGTCTGTGTATTTTTTTTTTGAATCTTTGAAAATTTGTGAGTACTGAGCCCCGGCCACCCTGAATAGATGAAAAACCATATTACTATGAACTTAAAAAGGCATCCGTTGAATAAATAATGAGGTTTATCAATAGCATCCTTTGGGCGCATTATGTCCAATTCGCAAAATGTCCAGTGGGCTCAAAGAGTCCAATTCTCACAACGTCCAATTCGCAATTTGTCCAATTCGCAATCATCTAGATCAAGCTCCGCTAATGAGACACAAATGATTTTCTATTGTATCGTAGTCGTATATTCGTACTACATAGAATACGCGCGGAGCTTGACCGGTTAATAAAGATTGATTATCTTAGTTAATAAAAAATAATCTTCAATCATGATTATTTTTAACGTAATGAACAGTAATCGAAACATTCATGTGGGAATCGTAAAATCACACTAATATTATAAAGGCGAAAGTTTGTGAGTGTGTTGTTACTTTTTCACGCAAAAAGTACTGAACGGATTTGAATGAAATTTGGAAAGCACATAGTTTATAACCAGGATAATACATAGGATACCTTTTATCCTTTATCCCGATATTTCCACGGGATCGACATTTATACGGGTGAAACCGCGGGGCGCTGCTAGTATAATATAAAAAGCTACTCACATATTAACCAAGTCAGCAGGTACGATCAGATCCGGTGTGAGAGTGGTGAACCCGGCCCTCCAACAATTAAGCGAACGTCGGGCCGAATCGCATCGACAGGCACTTTTCGCACATTGCCTCCAACGAGATTGGCCGAAACTTATTGTCCATGCTGCGAAAAAGCAATCAAATGTTTTAACATCAGCATCCAGGAAAATATAAAATTTTATAATATACCTGTAAATATGATTATAAAAAGTAGGCGTTCCAAAATTGCCAACTACTAATATAATTTCGTTGGTTTAGCTATTCCCAGCTACGTTAGGGACGTCTTCCATTAGCAGTTCAACTAAATATTATTATTTTACATGGGACTACTGCAATTTCCTTGACCCAATTGCAATTCAGCTTTTGAGCCATAAACATTTAACACAAAACAGGACATTTAACAGCCGGACCTAGTTGTCATACGTATGACAACTAGGTCCGGCTGTTAAATGTCCTGTTTTTGGTATTGTTCGTCGAATAGTTGAGCTCCTTAAGTTCTGAGTTGAGCTGAACAGTTACTGACAAATGCGTGCACTGACTGGACAGGTCCACTCAATCTGTGTGGTTCTTTCCTCAAAATACCATTTCAGACATCAATCTACATGGTCCTCAAAGATTATGTCCGGATTTTTATGTACACATTAACATTGCTGAATTTTAAATATACAATGACATGAATATTTACGTTGTAATGTATTTTTCATTCAATTGTTGTGAATGTGAAGACTGTGTCGGTCATTTCTTTTTTCTGTTTTTCTTCTTAGTTAGTTTTAATCATGATCTGGCAGTATGAGTCATTTACGCGGCCTACCCAAATGTCCTTTCTTTGGTATTGTTCGTCGAATCGTTTAGCTCCTCAAGTTCTGAATTGAGCTGCACGATTTTTGAAAAATGCGTAGGGTAAGTCCGGGGGAGATGGCCGTACGGGAGTGATGACCAATCGATAAAAATGCGATTGTTTACTAACAGATGGCGGTCATTTCAATGTAGTTCGGTTCGCCTCGCGGCCAGCAACAAGACTGTGCGTGATTTGTTTGCGAAAAAAAAACTAAAAGTAAGTAAAATCCACTTTGTTTTTTAACACAATGCCTGAATTAAGTTATTGGGTTGACCTATAATGTGGTCCCAAAAAGCTTTTAGACAATTTTCTTTCTTTTGTTATTTTATGGCAAAGTAATTAACTTTTCTCGTATTCTAACCTAAAAACGTGCAACGGTAGATGACGCAAAGTTTTTTAAATTGATATGGCCATCTCACCCGTACAATCGGGATAGATAGCCGTATTTTGTTCGGGAGAGATGGCCATAAAATCTTACGCGTTATTTCAAGAATATCTTATAACTAATATATTTTCTACAGATGCCTAACTACTACATGCGGAAGGCGGTGGGTTCTCGAGGTAACTGGGATGAAGACGACCTGAAAAATGCCATGGATGAAATGAAAAAACAAACAATGTCAGTATACAGAGCGTCTTTAATATATGGCATACCCAGAAAAACGTTAGAAAGAAGAGTCAAGCTGAATTATGACACAAAGGGGCCTGCTTCTACGTTTGGTGCTGACAATGAAAAGAGACTCTGTAAACATATTAAAGAAATGCAGTCTAAAGGGTTTCCTTTAACTATTGATGATATGAGAAAAATAGCATTCAGTTTTGCGGAGCAATTACATATAAAATACAGATTCAATCAGAATTCTGAAAAGGCTGGCTATGATTGCCTGCAACTGTTTTTGAAAATAAACCCTGATATTTCGTTGAGAAAGTCAGAAGGGGTATCTTACGCTAGAAGTCAGGGTATGAACAGATCAGAGGTGAATCTTTATTTTGAAATGCTCGAGAAAACCCTCTGTGAAAATGATTTGCTCGACAAACCTGGCAACTTGTTTAATATGGATGAGACTGGATTGCAAATGAACAACCGCCCAGGATATGTTTTGGCTGATAAAAATGAAAGAAAAAGTAAAGACAGACAAGGAAAATAAACCAAAAAGGCCAATGATATAACAACAAGAAAAAAAGACTGAAAAATCCAAAGAAAAGACTGTTACGAAACGTAAAGTCATTCGCAGGATCTCAGACAGTAGTTGCGAAGAAATTCCAATGGTTCTCTGCGATTCTTCAGAAAGTGGAAATGAAGACAAGGAAGAAGACAACTGCAGGGGCTGCGCTGAAAACTATTATAAGACACAACTCATAGAAGACTGGGTGCAATGTAAAATATGTATGCTGTGGGTTCATGAAAATTGCACAGAGTTCGAAGACATGTGTTTGAACTGCGGCGGAAAGAAAAATAAGGAGCTGAAAGACTGTAAAGGCAAGGGAAAGGGCAAAAAAACTAAGGGCATCTCCCCCGGAGCCCTATGGCCATTACTCCCGTATACTCGGGGAGAGATGGCCACTCGTGATTTTTTTTTAATTTTTAATAAGTTTATTTTTGTTGATTATGAGACTGATTATGATAAGATTATGATAAGAAATATAACCAAAGTTTTGTTTACAATCAAAATGGTTGTTTAAATCACCTTAATTTCGCGACAGTACTTCATCGAAACTAGTAGGGCCATCTCCCCCGGACTTACCCTACACTGACTGGACAGGTTTCCTCAATCTGTGTGGTTCTTTCCTCAAAAGACCATTTCAGACACCAATCTACATGATCTTCACATGATCTGACCAAGATTTTGTCTGGACTTTAAAAGAGACTTTAAAAGTGACCTCTGAGTTTGTTTTGGCCTTTCTTCTCAGAATAGTCAGATAGGAAACGCCGACCTCATCTAGTTAAAAAAAATATGATTGACGTGTAAAAGTGTTTGTAGGTACAAACCGACTTACAGAAAATAAATCATTTATCATTTATAAACGTGTTCTCTGAGGCATGGAGGAATGACGAATAATTGTAATGGATAGCCAACATCCATAGACGAACGTGGCAAACATAGCGGTCACGTAATGATCGATTCTCTACGTTGTTAAATAAATAACAATAAAATATTATATCCCGAGAAAATAAAAACAGTTTCAGCTGGACCGAAAATAAGTTTTCATACGCGGAAAACCTATGTAACAAAAAGGTTTTTAAAAACTTGAAAGGTCTACTAAGGTCATAGTTTCGTAATTTAATATCAAGATTTCCTCAACTCGACTTGACGCATTCTTTTTTAGTTTAATTCATGCAATTTATATCAGTAAACAACAACCAGCGCATAACTTTTGCCCATAATGATTAGGTATACAGATAGAGAGGCGAATTTGTCGTAAGGAAATCTATTGTATTACTGTTACTGTTAGCCTGCATCATCCCACTGCTGGGCAAAAGCCTGTTGCCATGACTTTCAGCTCTTTCGATCCAGGGCTAGAGTGGATCTATTGTATTAATAAGTAATTTTCTGTACGTACCCATCCGATCACATTACATAATTCAAAGAAAGATGATAAAGTAATATGTTGAATAAGCTACACGAGTTTTTGGATAGGCTAACCTAATAAAATGATGTTCAACACTTCGACACACTACTTAGTTACAAAAATAAATGTTGGTGGTAGAATAAAAGTAGTAGCATAAAAGTATGAAATACCCTTATCATAAAATTACATTTAAGAAATAACAAAGGAGATAAGTAAAGCGTTTTTGTTATTCTTACAAACAGGAGCTGGCCAAGTGGACACTTTAATTTTCTTTTCATAAAAAGTATTCATTTCTACTAAGAATGGCCTGTATTATATATATATATATATATATATATAAATATTTATGCAATTAAATGAAATACTCTTTTGAAGGCCTCCTTAGAAAGAAAATTAATATTGTTAAAATGATTTTTATAACAATCTAATAAATGCTTATATTTTAGCCTTTCAAACATTTGATTTAAATATTCGAACAAAAATAAAAAATTTGGTTAGGTACCTATACTGCCGTCTTTATGAAACGTGCAATAACTAGGTTTGAGCAACTTTCGAGAAAAACGCCGTTACAGATCTCCATGATTAAACATGATATCAACATGAAACTTTCACTGGATTATGACTCAAATTAAATAAATTGTTACTTAGTAACAAATGCTTTAAATATATAATATAAATTCTTAAAAACACAATAATTTACTTATGTTTAGGATCATTTATTACATAGAGATAACGTTTACTAGTCATACCCGCAATAAGTAGTTTACTTATGGCACTAATCGTTAGTAAATCAACGTATTGCACTTTTGACCAGCAATAATTAATGTGTGTTTTATATAGAGTTATAAGTTATAACCGTAAGTGCAATAAGTATCTCACTTATTACAGTATTTATTAATAAGATGTGCTAGTCTTGACAAATAAAACTGTTACTTGTTACAATAATTGTTACCGTTCATTTAATATTCAGTCTACAAAAATTCTGTTGAAACAAAATTAACTGATAAATAGGAAAATGTTTATTGTATACAAAATCCACAAAAAAAAACATAAAAACAACACTTAGAAAAGTTTTAAGAAAACATATTAAGTATCCCTTTCTTACATGTGGGTATTTAATTGTAATATTTTTTTTCATCAATCAACTGCTTGTTTATAAATCTAAAAATATACAATTAAGATGCCTAATTTTAAAATACCAATTTTAACAGTTATCAATGGATTTTGGCCACGGACCATAGATTCAACGATCTAAAAAAATATGACTTTCAAAATGAATACATAAACGTCTGAAATCGTTCAACATAATCAAAAAATTATCATGAACGTAGAAATTAACGCTATATCTAATCTATAGGCTAAACGTGTAGAGTCTAAAAGTGTAGACGCTAAACGTGTAGAAACTGATTGATTCTGACTATTGATTCCCTACAATTTCAGTCTCTACTAATCTTCTCTCGTCTAGTCTATTATTGAAGCATTCAGTTACCTAAGCTTTTTTCTTTAATCTTTAGATGATAATTTTGGAAATGTATGAACAAAATCATTGATTGATTTTTATCAAATTCATTGATTAATATCTTTTTGAACTAGTTTCATGGTAATTAGACGAGTCAGAGTCAGAATCCTCAATAAAAATCGGAGCAATAATCTTTATCTTCAACACTGTAAACGACAGGAGTAGTACTGATCGGGAATAATTGAAAAAAGCAAAAAAAAAAAGTCCTATTCCGTCCCGTCCACAGACTGTGGACGAATGAAACTTTTTTTTCCGATCGTCAACAGTACTGACAAGGTGTAACTGATCGGGAATATTCAACCCACACCCACACCCTAGGCACACCCTAGTTTTCTCCCCCTTGGTGGGTCCAAAAATTGCTTTTTATTGGTCATAAACGCAATCACTCATAAATATATTGCGACTTAGTGCGGATAGGTGTATGGATTATCCCTGTTCTTCCTAGTAATAAATGCAATACATTTACTTGTTACTTCAATATTTTATATTTCTCCTGTTTTGAATAATAAAGTTCCATAACATTATCTGCAATAACTCAAATTTATTGCGCTTATAAAATAAAGTGTACTTATAAAATAACGAATTGTCAAAATTAATATACAATATCTGGACTTATTGTAGTTATTGTTAGTAATATTGCTAAATACTATAAGAAACCTTTTCATATCAAGACTTGTGTCGATTTGTTAAGTAAATCACAAATCATGGGTAAGATGTTGCTGGATCTGTGACAGATACATAAAAAGCGATTAAAAAGAAAATAATATGGTACCTACTCGTTTTGCGGATATGTATGTATGTAACTTTGTGCGGCCCTAAACCCGAGTTATTGCACTTTTTGTAAGGAAGGTTAATTTTATAATTTTTAGTTTAAGGTAAAAAATTAACAAGAAAAAGTTTAGGTTAGGTTTAAGTTTTTAAATTTGTTTGCTTTTTGTTTTAATTAATCCGTTTTACCAGGTTGTTCAATGGCCCTTAGTCGTCGGTCTAGTTGTCGCCAATGCAGATCAGGATTGCAGGCGCCCGAAGGAGGAGGTGACTCGGATGTACGGCTGCCCCTCGTAAACATTTCGAACACGTCACACGCGTTCAAACTACATGGTGGCTCAGCTGCCTGGAACACTAGCAATAAAACAAAATAATGAGCTATAATCTCTGTATGGCATTATGCACGTACGCCTTTATGATCCTATGCAAAGTGGTAATAATGGTGAATTTGTTAGACATCATTTCTTATTTTATCGTAGGTAGAAGTATGAGGTGATAGGTTTTTTATAACCTTAAAATCATATGCTGAATAGTATGTTTAAGAGGCCTATTACAAAAATGCTCGTAAATGCATGTTTTTTCGTTGAAATTGAATACTTTTAATTGGTTGGTATAAATAGAAATTAATTGGTAAAAATAGTTCGTTTTCTCTTCTACAATAATAATAATGCAATTTTTTTATTATTTCTCTATTTATATAACAATAGTCGTTCTCCTGATGAATGTTTAGACAAAAACTCATGATGGAGAACTGATTTGAGATCTCTAATTTGCAGATTCTGTTGAATATAATCCATCAAAACCATTTTTTCATATCACTAATATCGTATATATTTATAATAATACAATACATTTTTGTTCTGCCTTATTTCTAAGGCATTGACTGATTGATTGGTTTGGACCTAATTCAATTTTCTACTGGAAATAAGTCTGAATAAGTCTCCGAATTTCTACAACATTTTCACGTAGCTTATACCAAAATAGTCTTCAATAATTGCTTAAACAATATTAATTACAAATATTGATACTTTGATTTATTAATAAATAAAATAAAAGTACTCTAAATTTCAATGCGCCAGCGATGCGCGCTCGCCCTGGCTGGAGGATTTATTGAGACATCCACACCAGGCAATTTCGGTCAAGAAGACGACAACCTCCATGAGGTTGCACGCCGCACGCCGGTTGCGGGTACTACGGATCTGACCTATCTGAAGAACATCACCAATGAGGTCACATGTCCTCCTAGCGTGTCCTCTTCCGCGGCGTTTTCAAACACATCTGTCTTGTAAATACCTTTGCCACTGAAGGAAACCTAATGAACCGTGTACTCATTTGTGATTCCTTATTACGACGTAATGAAACCGAAACATTTTTGAAAAAGCTGATAACTGGTGATAAAAAGTGGATCACGTACGACAAGAACGTGCGAAAAAGGTCGTGGTCAAAGGCCGGTCAGGCTTCACAGACTGTGGCGAAACCCGGGTTAACTCGCAACCAGGTGGTGCTGTGTGTGTGGTGGGATTGGAAGGGCATTATTCATTATGAGCTGTTACCACCAGGCAGGACCATCGATTCAGAACTCTACTGCGAACAACTAGAGATTAAAGCAAGAAGTTGAGAGAAAGCGGCCGGAATTAATCAACAGAAGGGGTGTGGTTTTTCATCATGATAACGCTAGAAATCACACATCTTTAGCCACTCAGCAAAAATTAAGAGAGTTTGGCTGGGAGGTGTTGATGCATCCGCCGTATAATCCTTACCTTGCACCTTCAGATTTCCACCTGTTTCGGTCTCTTCAGAATTCTTTAGGCAGTGTCAGGTTAACATCACGAGAGGACTGCCAAAACCACTTACCGCGGTATTTTGATCAGAAGTCCCAAAATGTCTATAGGAAGGAGCACGCACAATGGTCCACTGAAGGACTAAGTGCGGAAACCAAACCCATAACATAGATGTCTATAGGAATGAGATCATGTCCCTACCTTTTTTTTTATGGATGGGAAATCATCAAATGACCCCTCCCGCTCTGGGTGGAGCAGAAGGGAGTGTCAGACTCTTACTGAATAAAACCCATCCGTGTTCCTTCCTTAGCCCTTTATGTTCCGGGGTAGCGGTAACCCTTTCGGACAATCCCGCTGCATCATGTCCCTACCTACAAGATGGTAAAAAGTTATCGAACAAAATAGTACCTACATACTTTAGTTAAATGTAAATAAACTATATTAAAAAATGTTTTGAATTTTCTTAAAAAAATGCGAAGAAACTTTTTCCCCTACCTACATTTGCTTTTAAAGAATCGTGATGATTTTTCCGAAACTATTACCTAGTACGCGTGATTACCTAAACTTTTTTAAAACAGCCCGTAAATTCCAGTTACTAAAGTAAAAGTTCAATTAATTTAATAATATTCAATATTCATTTTGTGTAAACAACTTTTTCAGTTTTCATAATAATTTTAATAAGCTTAAGAACTTACTGTAAATATAATTTTATAACGACACGACTCATCTGCAGGTTTATAAAGAATCTTTACACGAGTATAATCTGGAAGCCATTATATTTTTTCAGAATGAATATTAAAACTTTGTATCGTCAGGATATATAATTGAGCTTTAAGGTGGTTACACAAAAACATATAACCCAAATTGAGTTATTAAAGTTTTCGGTATCGAAAACACAAAGTTAGGAAAGTTATAAACAAATGTCACCGTCAAAAAGGATCTCTCAGTAATTATTGAAAAGGTAGATCGTCGGACAGGCAATGAATATAAATTAACGACTCTACATTGGCATCGTTCGGAAACATCGACTGTACATAGGTTGGCAATCCCTAAACGAACCTATTTTACCAACGAGAAAATAATTTCTCGCTACATTTCCTGCGATCAATATTCTTCACGGTAGAGGTATCCCATCGAACCGTTTTAGGGTTCCGTGGTCAACAAGGATGTAGTTATAGTTTTGCCATGTGCGTATGTCTGTCCGCGGCTTAGCTCAGAGGCTCTTAGTACTAGAAATCTGAAATTTGGCAGGGGTGTTAATCATAATAGCAAAAAAAAAACATATAATGTGGGGATTTTTTTTTCTTTATAAGGTATCACGATTGGTGATAATTTATTTGGGGGGGCCTTGGCTAAATAATAACAGCCGCACAGGTCAATCGTTCAGGTTAAGCTACGCTTGCCGCGGTTGGTCTGTGGATGGGTGACCATCTTTTCATACCGAGACCCCTCCGTGCTTCGGAAAGTACGTTAAGCCGTTGGTCCCGGCTGTCATTCGTGGATCTTTGACAGTCGTTACGGGTCAGAAGCCCGAAAGTCTGACAACCAGTCTTACCAATGGGTATCGTATTACCCAGTAACTGGGCTGTGTAGGTCAGATAGGTAGTCGCTCCATATAAAATACTGGTATTCAGCTGCATCCGGTTAGACTGGAAGCCGACCCCAACATAGTTGGGAAAAAGGCTAGGCAGATGATGATTGGTGATAATTTTTTTATTCATAATATTCATATTACACTCTAGCCTGTTAGTTAATAAGTAAGCCCAAGGGGCGAGCAGAGCCCAAACCATTTAAACATAACTTACCTATAAAATTAAAATTAATCGTACAAAACGTCTGTCGTATTCACGTAGTGTGGATGATTTTATATTGACGTCCATCCATATAGTCGTTTATTTTCGTCTGTCGTGTAGGGTGTAGTTGGAAAGGTCGTTCAAAAATATTGTGGGGTGTCAATACCATTTTTCGATAGAGGTATCCGTTGGAGAAATATCAATAATGTAATGAAACAAAGGTAAATAAAGTACCTACTTATTTAGATTTTTTTTAAAACTGTTAATACAATGGGACTTAAGAAAACTAAACGTGAACATCTGCGCGACAACAGCGGCTGCGTAGGTGTGCAAGGTGCCATAGATAAGCACGAGCAGCGTCCGCCGCTTCCGCTCCCGCTTCGCTTTGGTCGCGCAAGTTTGGCCGAAGCTCCAAAAGGAAAACAAAACAAAGGAGCAGAAGGTAATTAACTGTACCCTATTAATCAGGTTGTTACTTCACGAGTTTCACATATCGAGAGGTAAATGAACAAAACTTTTAGTATGGTCAACTAGGGATTGTGGTTAAATAATAACAGCTGCACGGGTCGATCTTCAAGGCTAAGCAAGCTTGCCGAGGTCTATCTGTGGATGGGTAACCATCCAAAACTGAAATAACGAAAAAAATCAGCTGTTTCATACATTTTGGGCTAGTAGGTAGCTATACCTATGGAACTTTTATAATAAACAGCAGATTTTTTTCGTAATTTCAGATTTGGCCCCATAATGAAAGTTGTTCATATTCATGGGTAGAACACCCTGTAAAAATTTAGAGATGGTAAAAAAAAACATTCAGTTTATTAATACCAAGACCCTTCAGTGGCTGTCATTTCTAAATCTTTGACAGTCGTTACGGACTGTTCGAAGCCCGAAAGTGAGTGACAATCAGTCTTGCCAAGGGGTATCGAGTTATCCGGTTAACACAGTAGCTCGGTTGTGAAGGTCAAATAGGCAGTCGCTCCAAGTACTAGTAATGATAAATGATTTTATTTCTGTAAGTAGGATTGTACAAACATTTTTATACGTCAGTAAATGAATATTTATGATTATAGTATTTAGCTGCATCCAGTTAGAAGTTAGCTGCACTGGAAGCAAACCACAACATGGTTGGTAAAAGGCAAATATCTTAACTTGGCTTACTAAACTATTAGTTCTGTCACAGATGATTTGTGGAATCGCGATTTGCGAAGGTTTACGAGAGACGAAGTTTCCTTTGACGGCGTGTTTAGTGTAGGAACTACATTATATTCTCAATACGTTAGCAGTCGTACGCAAACGTTTGCAATCATGGATATTGATATTAGTTTCTGCAGAGATTGCAATTTATGTAGCTCTGAAAGCACTTTCTGTATTCACGTTAACAGTCCGTTCACAGTTATTAACACCCGACAAAACCAGAGGGGTGTTATAAGTTTTTTACCACTGATTTTGCATCATTGTGATCTTTATTCTCATAGTTTTAAGGTTGCTGTCAGAGTTAAAATATCTGAGGGCAATTAATGTAATTTTAAAAGTTCACAGTTTGATCTTCTCAATCTGTCAAAAATAACTCTAATCTCCCTACATTTTTGACATTAATTGTCGCTGAGATGAGGTTGCGACCCAGAGGACACGGTGGAGCATACGGTGGAGGTCTGTCCCGCTTGGGCAGAGCACCGCCGTGTCCTCGTAGAGGCGATCGGCAGCGGCGGCGACCTCTCGCGTCCGGCCCTGGTCCAAGCCATGGTCCGGGGCGAGAGGGAGTGGGAGGCAGTCACCTCCTTCTGCGAAGCAGTCATGCTAGCGAAGGAGGTGGCGGGATGGGCGAGGGAGAGAGCCGAGAGGGCCGCCCGTCCCAGCCGCCGCGGGAGACGCCCCGGGCGTCGGGAGCCGCGTGACGACTCCCGGCCACCGTAGGCGCGGGCCTGCGGACGGCGAGTAATGGGTAGCTCGCCGTCCGATCAGGACTAGGCCCGTGCCGGACGGCGCGTATGTGTTCCACGCGCGCCTCAAAGAGATGTCAGCAACGAAGGAGGGGCCCGTCAGGGCCGAAGCCTGCCGGGGCATCGGGATTGTCCGAAAGGGTTACCGCCACCTCGGAACATAAAGGGCTAAGGAAGGAACACGGATGGGTTTTAGTCAGTAAGAGTCTGACACTCCCTTCTGCTCCACCCAGAGCGGGAGGGGTCATTTGATGATTTCCCATCCATTAACAAAAAAAAAAAATGAGTTTGCGACTAAATTTTGAACGTTTTTAATTACGGAAATTGGCCTTCTGAAAGGGCTGTATATATTTCATATTTTGCAAGCCGTTATGTTTTACATGGAAATAGATAGAAAACCGCATGGTAAAATTTTATTAAAAACTTATTTATACATTCAGCGTAATGCGAGGTAGCGCATTCTGACAAGCAATTTTACTCTTATTTAATAAAAAAGTCTGTTGATACTTAGCAGACGAAACGGCTTTAAACTTTTTAGGAATTTCGAATAGAGAGAACCTCTAAATTTACATTTCAATGGGTAATGGGGTATTTCTGGTTTAAAGCTATGTTTGAGAAAGTATCTAAAGTTGTAACGGGTCATAAAGTATATTGAGAGTCCTTTGAGAGTGTCCTCGCTTATAGGATTCAAAGTTTCATCAAATTGATGAGGAGCCTCCCAAACACAAGTTTATGTTTTGCTTCTGTCATCGATAGGTATACTTTACTACTGCTTACTTATAACCGGCACCCTAATTGTGTAACACACTTTCAATTACAATCCAAGAGAAAAACTGACTGTGAATGTGCGTACCATGCAGGCTAGATTGAATACATGACTTTATAACTGTCTAACGATTTTGAGTATCTTGTATATGGCCTACGTAAATGTCCTACAGATCTGGTATAGAAATGTGACGGGTCGTTGAGCTCCCTAAAATAGGGTTGAGCTACACGATGACTGATGCATACATGCCGTCTGTTGGGACAGGTTAACTCAAAACTGAACAGACTCACATAAAATACTAACATAATGTTTGGAGTTTGTTTCGGCATTTCTTCTCAGGGACCAGTCAGCTAGGAAACGCCAAATATTGACGTGTAAAAGTGGCTTAAAAGATCTACTTACAGAAAAAAAAATATGTCATAGGTTTAAAAATTTCGTCTGCTCTAAAACGTAAATAACACAACAAACGTTGCTAAACTGTCAAAATGAAAGGAGGAATTTATGTGTATTACGCAATTACCCCACGGGTCTGAGTGCTGGTGTAAAATCATGGTGGAGTTTCCCGACATTTCAAATCAAACTCGGTACAAACGACGATATGTTTACAAAAGCGGCAACTTTGTAGCATCATCCTAAGATACGAACACCTGAAGGCCAATTCTCGTAATTTAAAAAGTTCAAAATCTGGTCGCAGTCTCATCTCGGCGAGAAACAAATATCAAAAACTTGTCAAAATGTAGGGAAATTAGGGGTATTTTTGACAGATTGAGATTGAGATCAGAGTGTGAACGTTCTTAAAATTACAAGAATTGCCCCTCTGATATTTCCGACATCGACACGCAACTGGTTGTTACCATGGAATCAGTAAGTACATAATTGTGACACCGAAGAAAAACGCAAGGGTTGCATAAATTACCTGTTTCATAAATTTTGACCGCGTAAGTATTGTACTTTTCTATGAAACAGCCAATTATTTTACAACCGTCGAAAAATCAATGCTGGAAGTCTAAAATCATGTTCTGAATTCATGGTTTCAGTTTACCACCCTGTATGTTTTACCAAATAAATCATCGGTGTTGCTCTTCTATGAAATGGGAAAAGTTTATAAAAAATAAAGTCGTATATCAATGTTTGGAGGGCACGTCAGCACGCATGAATGAAGCGGAAGGCGTGTCAAAACCTATCGATGGCTTTGCTTTTACAAAAATATGACATGAAAGTGGCACATAGCACGGTAGGTATGTTTAAAGTCGGATTCCTGTGAATTTATGAGAACTAACAGTAACAAAACTGTTTTTTTGTAAATATTAACGGGAAAATTAAAAACAATATGTAAGGACTTCTTCGTGTCAGATTGTATATGACAAAATAAATGTAGTTTACCTAAGAGATTAGAGAGCGAATAATCAATATAAAAAAAACTAAGTATTTATGTACACATAGTAAATAAAAACGCATAGAAAATTAATCAAATAGGTATCTAAGTATGGTTTATATCAAAATACCGTTTAGTGTAAAGCTAATAGTTATTTAATACATTTACATAACTTTGCGTGAACGTAAATAGACAGGCGCTTCATCAAATGCTTCTACAGACATTATACTTATTGGAATATTTCCAATACAGACTTCGTTATTGGACTTACATAATAATTATATATTTTTAAAAGCCTAATATTTTTTTATTATTACAGTAGGTATTTTTTGCTAAAAGTTTTATAATTATGGATTTAATGAATCCTAGTTGCAATTTGCATAGGTACAGAAGACCTAGTACGTTTATCAGAATTATTTTCTTATCTATTTTGCATCAAAATATAATTATTCGAAAAATTTAATTGAGAATTAAAAATAAACAAAATCATTACCTTTTGTCTTCAGAGCTACAGCAATAATTATTTGCAGCAATTTGATGTTCATTGTGTTATTCACTCCGAACGAAAGGGGAGAACTACAACAATAGAATGACTTGCTTTTGTATCACGTATTACAGAAGTGTAGCTTTGTTCTTTATGCAACATTGCACTATTTTAATAAATGCTTTGAAATTGCGGTCTGAATATTCCCGTAGTTATGCAAACTATGGAACGGCTTTGGAAAGCTATCGTTAAAATTACGTCGCTGTATATGTACGGATACACTATTAAACTTCTACCCCTTTATTTTATAAACACGGAGTAAAGTTACAATCACAAGCAAGCGTGAGATCCTGTGTTCGATTACCAGGTCAGGCGAAGTGTTATTGGGTTTTTCTATGAGGAATTTCTCAGTAGCAGCTCAGAGCTTGGATTTATGCCCGTTTGATGACAATACGCTCGCCTCCTCTTACATGTGACTGAAACATAACTGGCGAAATGTGGGTGTAATATGGGCAGGTACACCTAGGTATACCTCACGCATGTAATTAGTCTTTGAAACAACTCTTAAAGTAGTGTGTCTCAATTTTGTATCTGAAAGACCATTCAAGTCACAAATCTACATGATCATCACATGATCTGACCAAGATTATGTCTGGACTTTAACAGAGACTTTGACCCCGGAGTTTGTAGCGCTATTTCGATTTTTTTATATACGATATTGCGAAACTTTCAAGCTCAGAATTTAACATCAGTGGCATCAGTTTATTTTCCGTTGTAGTAAGTAGCCTACATAGTATTCGTTCAGAACACTAACTGCTTGATGGCTGCTGGGGTGATTTTATTATACCTACTTTGTACGATTTATTGAGGAACGTTCCAGTGTGAAGCAGAGTTAGTATTTTGTGAAATAAAATAATCCTTTTCGTATTGAGCACATGTTGTATTGCGCTGTTTTTTATTTCATCAGTGATACAAAATTAACCAGTTAGCTGAATTGATTGCGTCCGCTGTGCACGTGCAGTAGGGCCGACGGAACCAAATCGGAAATGGGACATAGAATTGTTCAATGAATTGAAAAACAAATCACATAAACTATTTATTTTGTGTCTTTTATAAGATACACCTCATTCCACCGGCCCCTTTCTACCTTTGAACATCCAGACGCACTACAAGTTACCATCCCTGCCTAGTTGCTATTCCACCAGTTCGCACTAAGCGTTTTCAAATGTCTTTTTAAATGCGTACAGCAAAAAAATTAAACTCTCTACCCGCGTCTGCGTTTCCGAGCGCATACAACCCGAATCTCTTCAAAGTGCTAGTGAATAGGCTTCTTCTGGGTAAGCTCACTCCATCGTCGACTTTGTCTCTGTCACCTCTGACCTAACCTACGGTCAAGAGCAAACCCATTTAAAAAAAAAAATAGATATCCGACTTTATTGCTGTTAAAATGTCCCTCCTTATCTATTTGGATGGTTTTCTGTAGGTAATTATGATGACCTCAGGGAAGACGGCACACAGTGGTCGAGTGTTGCCTTGCACCGTGCTTCCACTCTTTGTAGGTTTCGTGGAGACCCCTTTAAAGTCTCCTCTCAGGATGTGCCCTAACAGGCGTTGCAGAGTAGGGTTTCGGATCGGTTTTTTGAGAGGTTCTTCTATGTGTTAGAGAGGTTTTAGTGAGGTAAAAATCAAAGGTTTTTTTTATGTCTTTTAACAAACAACCGATAAAAACATTAAAAATCAAATCATCTTGAAATAATGCAGTACGGCTCAATAGTCCGGTCGTATTCCATCACCGAACTGCTGAGACGAAAAGTCTCAACAGTCAGGTAACCGGACTAAATAAACCGAACTACTGAGAACGCCCGACAATACCTACGTTTATCAATGTAAAAGTATTTCCTTATCCTTTATGACTACCTCTTTTAACGTTTAAGGTAGATATATTTAGGTTGTTTGCATTGGCTTCATTGCATTATTCTTTAAGTTTTAGAAGTATAAATGTTGTGACAGATTATTTTAAGGACCTTTAAACGTATTTTTTAACATAACTTTTTTTAAAACTACAGACATCAACACATTATATAGATTATTTATTTATTAGAACTCGATTATGCTGTCATGATATACAGGGTGTACAAAGATCCATCACGAAGCCGTCATCTACGCATTATGTACATCAAACAGAGCAACTTTGTGCAAAAATAATTGCTGAAAAACGATTTTTATTTTTGGTGTGAAGATTCGCTGTTTACTGTAGTGCTCAATGTAACGCGCTCAATACATCGTGCTTATTGCTGCATGCAACGGTAAAGGGATCATGGAAGTATTTATGGGGCTTACAGGACATAAACGCAAAAATGCAAGTTTTAGAAACAATAAAAGTATATGATCGACTACAGTAAACAAAATCAGAAAAATATATGATATTCTTCAGGATATATGCTAGTTAGATAGTGTATTAATTTGATACGATAGAAAAAAATCATAGAAGAAGAAGATACATCTAAAAACTTTCTTTTTACAATAAAAACCATAGTAATATACATACAATCTTTCTGGTTTTTTGTCAGATTATTCTACAAGCAACATGCTAAAACACTAGTATATGAATTTTTTGTCCAATCAATAGATTTTTTGTAAATAGATAATTGCTTCATATTTTGCAATAAATTACCAGCGTTGTGTCATCGCGCTTCTCTTTCTTTTCTATGAATTCCGACAAAGACCGCGCTTTAGGTCATGTAGTCACCTTAAAGTTAAATTATAACCTTCAAAACTAGTTTTCGTAAATACATCAAATAAAGTTTAAACTTTTCCAATATCTCCGTAATCAAAATATTCCCAGGTATGGTAAAGAAAAAGTGACTCTCAGCTACATTAAGGGGATTTTTACACCTGTTATTAAATTCAGGGCACATAGTATATGCCACTCCTATCAGCGATTTGTTTTTAACAAAGACATTTTTCGAAAGTACCAAAGGACTAATGACTAAGGAACTGCATACCTAGATAATGGCCTGCGCATATATTTAATGGAACAATTGTTGCAATTAATTGCACAATTATAATGCAACACAGCGACATGTAACGATAAGTACCTACCTTGACTTTATCTAGCTGATGGTGATGACCGCGACTTCATCTGCATACAAACTTCACCTTCCTATTTAGTACGATGGCTTTCGTAAAATACTTTCTTGGTGTAATCACCTACATTTTCTTATCTAATTACCTAGTTTTTTACCCTGTGCTTCTAATCTGTCATTCACACGGACAGAGAACCACAATAACAGTTGTAAACATTGTAGGTATAGAAACGTCCCGCCTATCATAACCTTTTATTTTCACCCCGTAAACGTCCACTGCAGAACATGGGCCTTCCAACGATCGCTATTCACAAGGTTGGGCGTATGCTGCTACTTATTGTATTAACTATTAAGTGTTAACTGCCGTTCTTTATGACCCCTTAAACTACATTAACTCTAATCACATTATAGTGTTACTTGATGACGACTGCGAAGGTCCAAGCCCTTGAACCCATAAACATTATGACATGGAGAAATGGAGGAGCGACAACATGACAACATAAATAACCTAACTCTGACGGCTTATAAAACAAATATTTATATAGATTACACTACACAAATAACAAGGTTAATATTGTTTGAAGGGGCTTCAATACTGTTTGAAGGGGCTTCAATACTGTTTGGATATGATTATCTACTTGATTCTCACGTCCGTCAGTTTGAAAAATAAACAATCATTCAACATTTCTTTTCATTTTTCCTTTCGCAGGTCTGCTGGAAATTTTTCTTAAGAAATAAGCAGTAGGTACTTACTCAATACTTATAATATGTCGTGTCCGGTATCCGAATCTATTTTACTGCACAAAGTATGTACACATAGATAATTAATAAACTAAATAAATAAACACATTTCAAAGCTTAGTAACACTGGACATAAATTTATATACAATTTTGTCAACTGTTTGAGATTCAGACGTGGACGTACTGCTGATCTTACATCGTTGATTCCCTAAGGACGGCGAAGACAGTTTGATCTTTTGAAGTTGGTCTACGTTACATGCCGAGTTCACACAATAATTAAGTATTCCTTTTTCAACGAACACTATTGAAACTAAGGATATTCGGTACATGATCACGATCGGGCTGGCCTTCTTAATCAAAATATTTATAGAGTTCGGTAGTTACTAGGTAAAATGAACATAATACAATTTAGGTTATCGGATCCTCATTCATTCTGCTGACTGTGGAGCGTCTCATTGTTGCAAAACTAATCAACACAAGTTCCAGATCACTAGATTAATCTGCTGCTGACGTAGGCTATCTTTGAATGACCAAGATTCTATAAAATATAGAAAAACTTCTAGTAAGTTTGAAAACAGGTTTATTTGAACAGGACCCTCGAAATTGGGAAGAGGACCAAATTACTTTTCATTTTCTGAATAGTAAGTATCTACTAGGTACAGTACAAACTTATTGACTGGGCATTCTTGGAACGGACATCATACCCATAATAACTACTACTACTACACACACACACACTAACACACATACTATATAATTATATTATGTGTGTTATATGTGCGAAAGTAACTCTGTCTGTTACCTTTTCAAGTCTTAACAACTGAAAAGGTTTTGATGAAATTTGGCACACAGTAGACCATGAGATGGGTTATTACATAAAACTTTTTATTCCGGTAGTACGTTCCCGTGGGATAATTTAAATTCTGACCACCACGCGAGTGAAACCGCGATCAAAAGCTAGTACTTCATAAGCAATCGATCTGGCAATATTTCTTTAAGATTTAAGTTGTATTATTATGTATTCTGTGATATAGGTAACTTAAATTTTATACGATATCCAATTTCTGAACATGATAAACATTACCGTTTTCAAACCTATTACAATAATTAAGGTTACCTATATTCAGAGGGAATTTGGTTCACAAATGGGCATAATTATTTCAAAAGGGCTCCCTCTACTAGACAAGATTAAATTATTACAATGAAACGCGAGACAAAGCTGTCGTCTTCAAATGCTTTGTACTTATAGAATTGTGAGTGTACGGCGATGTCAACTTAAAATACATAATTTATTCATGTGTTGTTGAGTAGGTATGTACTGTTTTGACAACCCCATTGGTCTCGTGAGAGACCTAAGAGCAGTAGTGACCCAGTAGTAAAGGCCGCGACTTACGAGTTGTAGGTCGTAGGTTCGAACCCAGACAGGCGCTTCACTTTGTGTAAATTATTTCATCACCAAATCACCACTGCTCTCAAAACGGTGAAGGAAAACATCGTGAGGAAACCGGCATGTAATATGAATGAATGAATGAATGAATTGCACCGATCCCAGCGTGGTTAAACCAGACTCGATTAATCGAATGAACCCCAAGATTCGCACTAGCTCCTGTAGCCTCATGTTCATGGTGCTACAGCGACCATTGCATATCAAGGAATAGACCGGGGGGCGCGGTAATAACCAAAAATCGGCCCACTCCTTCTCACAGAGAGGAGGCCTGTGTCCCAGCAGTGGGAACAAATTATAGGCTGATTATGTTGGTCTTTTGGTCGCAAGTGCAACCGCTGAGCGTAGAGTCCTGGTTTCGATTCCCAGGTCCCAGGTGTTACGGGGATATATAAAAAAAAAAAATGCTTGTTGTTCATAGTGTAACTTTTTGAATATATGGACTAGGGATTTAGCATTTTGGTAGATATTTTTTGACTGTATGGCCTAGCATTCTTTAAAAGGAATACACGATACAAATAAAATTTATCGGTACTATTAGTTATTCTGTGTCAATATAAAAAATATGCAAAGTTCTATCTATGTTTATGTTTTTTTGAGTGTCAAGGCGTAATACTTGTCAGCATCAGAGAAGAGGCCCGTCAGGGCTGAAGCCTGCCGGGGCAGCGGGATTTTCTGAAAGGGTTACCGCTACCCCGGAACATAAAGGGCTAAGGTTTCCTACCTTATACACGGATAGGTTTTAGTCAGTAAGAGTCTGACACTCCCGCTCCACCCAGAGCGGGAGTCCATGATTTGATGATATCCCATCCTTTAAAAAAAAAAGGCGTAAAACTTCTAAGTTATTCAATGGAGTTTACTTTAAATAATAGAGTAATCGTATCATATTTTAAACAAAGCAGCTTTAGTTTTAAAAATACTTTTTATTTAGAAAAGTCGGCAATTTCGTGCCCACACAGATTGGCGCCATCCCTTCTTTTGCATATCAAAAGTAGAGTCATCACTCTCGTTCGTTCATAAATCAGTCGGGCCGGTGGGGCTCATCGACGATGAATCTATGTCACTTTTTTGCAAATCCGAGCGATCTAATTTACATGATTTAAATAATTGTGTTGAAAGAAAAAGGTAGTACGTAGTTTAGGAAATCAAAGAAATTATTTATTACAATGAATAGGTGTTTAAACTTTGTGTGTGTGTATTCTTGTGACTGTGAAAATGAAACTTTCTTTTTAACCGACTTCCAAAAAGGAGGAGGTTATATGTTCAACTTTATAATGTTTTTTTTTTAATGTATTTTCACCGATTTCTCCTTTAATTGTGTACAGTTTTTTTTTTTTTGTTGGAAAGAGTATACTCTCGTGGTGGTCCCATTGTCATCAAGTTGGAATCTGATGAGAGGATCCCATGGAAATCGAGGAAAACCCTCAAATTTTATAGCCAAGCCAATAGCGATTTGGGTGTTTTTTAAAGTAACTTGAGCATTTGCTCTCGGAAATCATCATTTGGTAAAGTGGAGCTGACGATGAAGACCACAGATGACCATCGGAACTACTCCATGATAAATATTTCACGGGTTGCGATCCGATTACTTTATTAAGGTTGTTAAGCAATTTATGCTCGTCTCAATGCGTATGGTGATGGTTCTTACCAGGAGAACTCCTCAACAATTAACGTCCCAGCATCGGGAAAAACAATATTTTGTAAAAGTTGATAAACACTTGTTGTAACTTAGATAAATTACAAACTCTACCACTAAAAAGTGAAAAAAAATTTTTTTTTACAAAAAAAAAAACAACCGACTTCCATATACAAAAACAATGCAAAGTGAAAAATTACTTTAATTTCGGAAGTCGGTGTCACTAAACGAAAATGCAGAACCAACGACACCGACTTCTAAAAACAAAAACACTGCAAAGTGACAAATATCACTTTGCAGTGTTTTTGTTTTTGGAAGACGGTTGATTTTTTTTTGTAAAAAAAAAAAAATGTACTTTTTTTCTATTTTTTTTTTATCTCTTTCATTTATTTTTTTATAACAAGTCTATTATATAAAAATAACAAATTTAAATCCTAACTTAACTAAAACTATACAAAAACTAAAATATAGCGTCGAAAAATTCATCCGCATCTGTCGACTGGTAATGTACCCAAAAGACTGGCAGCATTACCACGTTGAATGGCAATGCTTAACCTTTGGCCGAGGTAAAAGCCAGCCCTTGGGTCACGGGAAGTGTCAACCAGCCGTTTTGAAATTTCCTTAAAGAGGCCATGAGCACTCGGACCCCACGACCCGAGGATTTCAACCCCAAACGGCTCGAAAATATAATTTCCGATAAGGTTATTATATTTTCGCCGCTTGAGGTTTTCCGCAGCCGTAGCAGCACAAAGTGTCGAACAAAGTGCCTATGTTCGACGAAGGTAGTGCATGAAGCCAAAGACCCGACTCCCACCTTCCCACAGCCAGCAGGCGCGCACGTTCCGCAGTAGTAACAGACGAGTCAAGTAAATTGTTCTGTACTACTCTGCAAAGCGGCTCATCCCACCGTCTCTGGGAAGATGGATTGACGGGTGGATCTGTATTCGGGCAAGCGAGTCTCCAGGCATCTATAGCCTCGGTGAAACACGGCACATCAGAATTAATCAGTGTGGAAGCTAGGATTTTCCTGATTAATTTATCAGTGCCGTGGACCGAGGATATGAACGCCGGTCAACTTATACTAGAATTTTTTTCTATTAGGTATTATCTCGTGACGACTTTTAAATTATTTATTATTTATTTATTAGGAGTATCTAATCCTAACGTTGTTGCAGGCACTGTTCAGTTTTGGTTTTTTATTTTCTTTCCAGTTTCACAGGGCAATCAAAGAACTAATTTTACAGTGAAATTGATAATAGTGAGTATAATTTACCACCTTCACTAAAGTATTACTACAACAATCTATTCTCGCCTTGCAAAGTAGGTAATATTGGGTAAGCACTTTTATTTTCTAGAGAAGAACGTCTGTTTTTATACCTACAACTTATCTTTTGGCCACTTGATCACTGTTCAGATAAGTTTGTAGTGGCGACGTGGCGACCGACCACAGAAGATAGAACCACCACTCCCCGCGTGCGAGGAAATAAGCCACGCCCGTCAAACTAATTTATTTTCAAGGTAGGGCCCTTAATGGCTTTTTCCATTAGGATTTTCTAAGCTCGGAGCAAGCCCGGAGTTTCGAAGTTGGCGGTGTGATACCCCCGTGCCTCGAAAAGCATTTTAAACCGTTGGTCCTGCGCCTGATGTCTCTCCGGTCGTGTTGGATTACGTATTACGTGCCGTCCTCTCGAACTGTGCGAGTGAGAAAAGAGAGAGTGCACACACTTGTGCACTATAAAAACTCTCGTGCCGAAGGCTGGCCTCCGTTGACATTAGTCGCCACGACCGAAATACGGTCTGGACGACCAATTTTTCACAACAGTAGGGCAGAATGATGTCAGTAATACTTTACATTGTTTGTTTGTCATCAGGCTAGTTATCAACAGTTTTAGAAAAATTTTGAGGTTCATAAATATCAAAACAATGTGGGATGGTGCCTAAGGCAGTTCCTAAAATGGGATTTTAGAAAAGTCTGCAGCATAAACAGGCTGTAAAAAAGAATAGTTTAATATTTTAGTTCTAATAAGATTCGAAGATTCTAATTAGAGTCCAGAATACCTTATCTATGCTGTCTGATGATATTGGTTAGAGCGTGTGCGTACTATAGGAATTCGAGACTTACAGTCTAAATCATTCCATTGACATTGATATTTAATAAAAATAATCTAAAATTCCTAAAACAAATACCTAGTAATAGTTTATCTGATTATAAATGATGGTATTATTCAAATTAAAATAGTTTGCTTAGATGACAACTGTTCTGCGTCATTGCAGGTAATTAAAACATATTTTACAACCATGTTCTATGATGATGATTGATTGGTCAATACTAAATACACCGACAAATTACTAGCATTACTTAATGATTACAACCAACAGCGTATGCAATCAATTATAAAATGCGTAAATAACGGGTGAATAAAGATACTTAACGAAGCCGAGAGGCACTTGAACTCCCCGTCATTGGTTTGTACTGGGCCATACGTGGGAACTTTCTGTTTATATTGAAGATCAAAGTTCCAACTATGTATTACGGATGTTTTTTTTACAAAAACCAGTTTTTACACTTATAACACTAAAAACTATATGGGGGTATCCCCACGACCCCTGTACCGTTGCATGCACCCTTAAGCACGATGTTTAGCGTCTGTTACATTGCGCACTACCGCAAACAGAATATTTTCACCCCAAAAATAAAAGTCATTTCCCAGAAATTATTTTTGTGCAATGTTACTTAGTTTGATGCACAGAATGCGTAGTTATGGCTATGTGATATGTCTGTTTACACCCTGTATAATGAACAACCTGAAACAAAAAATTATGCCGTAATTCTCATATGCAGCGACCCTTGTTCAGGATCATGCAAGCGACGCGTCGTAATAAATGGGGGAACGCGAGACCCTTCTCAAATAACCCTTTATGTAGTGCGCTGAGAGCAACTTAATGTAACTAGACTTTAATGAAAATTATTTTTAGGAAAGATAGGTAAGATAAGTCAAACGGAGAGTGGTGTTACTGTTTAACACTTAATTTCAGGATTTGCTTAGAAAACGACTTTTTTTTTGACGCTTTAGTTTTCTAATTTGCTAGTTTACTCGAACCAAAATTGAAAACTTCTGAAGGTTTTTCAGAAGTTTGTATATATTTCCTGTAAATATGGCCAATTTGTTTAAGAAAAATCTGTAACAGTATCAGTTTTGAGTTAGTAGGTATAATTATTTCTTATCAAATTGAAATTTATAGTCGGTTACTGGTAAGTAATTCACCTTCCCCGAGCACTACCGCACCGACCGGTCCAGCGCTGCCCGCATCGTACAAATACCCACGACCTTCACGTCTTGTTCATCGGTAAATTTTGTGCGGGCCTACCCACGTTGCGCCTTCCGGTACGCAGTCGCCACTCGAGAACTCTTCGGTCCTATCGGCCATCCGTGAGACATACACCCACTGCTACTTACATTTATCAAGAGGGGGGAGGGCCCGTGGCTAAATAATAACAGCTGCACAGGTCTATCGAGCAAGGTAAGCTACGTTTGCCGCGGTTGGTCCGTGGATGGGTGATCATCTTTACATACCGAGACCCCTCCGTGCCTCGGAAAGCATGTTAAGCGGTTGGTCCAGGCTGTCATTTGTGGATCTTTGACAGTCGTTACGGGTAGTACCTAAGAAGCCCGAAAGTCTGACATCCAGTCTTACCAAGGGCAGGCCTCCGTCACTCTATGTACTTGCGCGCTATAAGTGCCTACCGCCCAGCCGAGCGGTCTCGGTCCGCCGGCGGATCAAATTCAGTGCGGTTTTCGCAAGCGAAGCGCGCGCACGCCGTTCAATTTTAATAGTGCTGTTCGTTCGTACGCATATTACGATGCCGTGTGGTGCCTTATGTGCTGTAGATGGGTTTAAATCAAGCAAAAGAAGGGATAAACACCTAACATTTTTCCATTTACCTGTCAATGAAGAAAGGTAAGTGATAAATTATTACTAGTTTTTGTCGTTTAAATTTTTTTTATTCACATACCGTCATTAGAGACATAATTAAAAGACAGTAGGTGTGCGGACACCGGTATCCACATAGAATTTGACAGTTTAATAGGTATATACTAAGCATTAGCTTGCCTTTCAGATACAGATTTACATAATTTTGTTACATAGAAACGTTATACAAACCATACAAGTCAAACTTCTCAGTTTGGCCTGTATGTCTGATCACCTCCTTTTTTTTAAGTTGGTTAAATATTTTATAAATGATAAATTTTTTAACTGCCACATAAAAGTCAGAACATATTCACAGTTCTCAATAACATAGATAAAATGTTATGTTAATTTCATTTTATCGAAGAGGCAGCCCTGCGATTACTGTGGAATCGCGCGGTGCGAAGCAATCACTGCTGTACGCTTGAGCATTTAGGCGCATTTTAGCATACAGTGGTTGTTGACGCGAGGGAGTAGGCAATTATCGTAATAGGTATTGGAAATTTTCTACTGAGTGAAGTATCTGTTACGTAGTAACTATTCAGTAATCTGTGCCAAGGGGTATCGTATTACCCAGTAACTGTGTTGTGGAGGTCAGATAGGCAGTCGCTCCATGTAAAATACTGGTATTCAGCTGCACTAGTGAGACTGGAAGCCGACCCCAACATAGTTGGGAAAAGGCTAGGCAGATGATGACTTATATTTATCAAATCTTCGAAAATTTAAGTAAACTGTTTTCAATGAAACTTGTCTTCTTTGGAAATTACTTTCTTACTTCTTTATAGTCTATTTATAAGAGGATTATTCCTCTTTGCTTCATCAATGGGAGAAAGAACTATGAAGCTGCTTAGAAATAAATAGAAATATAAAGGCTGGGATTATAACCGTACGGCCACATTCATTTATATTATGTCAACGTCAAGGGTAAGTAAAAAAAAAACCTAAGCTGCTTTCAGGTCCTACGAATAAGTAAGTAATTATAATTACTTATTTGTAGTTCAGGTCCTAATCCCGTACGAATAATTTCCATTTGTTTTTGTTTACACTTTCACTAGAATATTATGTTGTTTGAACTAATAGTACACACACATTTCACCACCACATTTCAAAAATACAAACCCTCCGAGTAATACTAGGTAGCATTTGGTTGCTTTTCAAGTAAACACGTCTTTTCAAAACTTTTTACAACGTTGTATCAGAACAAATTGAAGTCGGCAGAGGTTTGCCAGCTGTTGCCGCGGTATCTTCGCATCGCTGCGCGGCTCGTGCATCGGAGTGTCGCATGTCGCAGTTCTTACCTATCCTAACCAATCAATTTGTCACAAACCGAGTTGGGTATCCTATAAAACGTATAACATTGATATGGAAAATTGTTTATTGTATTGAACGTTTCTGGAAACTGATTTTAAAAGAAACTTAGACTTACATCGTCATCACTTTTTTTTTTTAAGGATGGGAACTCATCAAATGACCCCTCCCGCTCTGGGTGGAGTGGAAGGGAGTGTCAGACTCTTACTGACTAAAACCCATCCGTGTTCCTTCCTTAGCCCTTTATATTCCAGGGTAGCGGTAACCCTTTCGGACAATCCCGCTGCCCCGGCATTCGTAATCACCTTTACGATTGAACGAACGGTGGAATCTCCCTAAGGAATTGACTTAACTGTCTTCAACTCCGTTGTAAAATTAATCAAAATAATAATGAGGGGTAAGGAATTGGGATGAAAATTAATTTTTCCTCCTCCAATAGTGCCTCTATCTGGGGCAAAACCCATAGAGACAAAAGGTTTTTCCTGATTACGGATTTAATTATTTTTTGCGATCATTTGCTGAGCTCCATGGAGCGGTTTATCTCATCATCGTACTAAATTGAACACGGGCTGTGCATCTGCGTCTGCCAAAATGATCTGTCGATATCTTGTTGTGATCTTGACAGTGTACTTACGATAAATAATCATTAAAATTCTCCCTGAAATACATAGAGCCTGTGAGGGGCAAGGAATTTTAATGCAACGAGTAAGAATTTAACCATATGACAATAAAATTGAAATTTCAATAAAAATTCATTTGGTATGGTTAGGTATGGCGTGTCATAGAAATTTAGATTTTTATTTCTATAGTCATATTTTTAAGTTATATTCCTTATTTGTCGCATAAAGGTGCCTTGCCGTGCCATGCCGCCAGTGGGCGCAGGCCCTTAGTCTTTAGTAGTATGTGCGGTAAAAAGAACAAAAAACGGAAGTCAAATATTGTCTTTTATTCACTTAAGTATACACATACCTAACAGTGGTGCCAAGCTAAGCCAGTTCCCGATACTTTTGGGCAACTGAAGAAGTAAAGTAAAAGATCCATTAACCTGAACAACCTAATTTAAGAAGTAGGAACTACACAAG
Source organism: Gortyna flavago (assembly GCA_963669345.1). Taxonomy (NCBI): domain Eukaryota; kingdom Metazoa; phylum Arthropoda; class Insecta; order Lepidoptera; family Noctuidae; genus Gortyna; species Gortyna flavago. Next base: position 9,394,830 of record OY770131.1, read on the forward strand.
AAACGCGTTTTAAACTTGTAACAGTATTCGTTTTTATGTGAGGGGACAAAAACTCGTGGATAGTGGAAGTAACAATCTTAAATTACGAAGTTAATCCAGGCATTAGCTGGATTTAGAAAATTACTCTGACTCCTGTTTTGGAAATCCTTCTATAAATATTAATGCGTAATAAATTATAGAATTTATTTAATTTATTATACAGGGTCAAATTAAAGTACCTAGCTAGCGAAACTCCGCAGACGAGATGGGCACGATATCTAAACATAATGAAACAAAAAATTAATTAATTAGATGACTTTTTTGTGGGGTTATCGACAGCAGTTAGTGTAGTCACTTGAATCATCAGTTTAAAATTCTATTTTTTTCTATTTCACAGAAGTATCAATACTATCTAAACAGGGTGTAGGGTGGCTCCAACAGCGGTTCAAGCATGGTTGCGAGTCGCCTGGACTGTGTGACATACGAGTACGTGCGTCACTGTTGTGCCGTCTCTCATGGGATGTCGCAACGGTGACCAACCGTTATGTCGTGTGTTTTTTGTTTAGTGTCTGTACTTACTAACATAGTCGTAAGTTTTAGTAACGATCTTGTGTCAGTCTTGGTTACTCTAATAAAGACAATTCTATTATATTTCTAAGCACTATAAAATAAAAGAAAAAAAAATCTCAACCATCACGTCTGCAGAGTTTCACTAGCTAATTTAATTTGACCATTTATTTATAAACATGCACTATAAAACTTTCGGCATTACCACTTAGACATTTTTTCAATGATTACGTCACTGTATTTACTTATATAAGTATGTTTTAATTAATGCTAACCTATGTCTTACCGCCCATTGTTGATTTATTGAACATTCAAGCATCTTTTGGGCACGCTCGTTTGATCATAGACCTCATACATCGCTTTCCATCAGGCGTGATCGAGGTCAAGAGCGGGCCCATTCAGCAACAACAAAAAAAAAAGGTTTATTCATAGCATAAAGGAACCGAAAATCTATTATCATGAGTCGTTAAGAAGGACCATTAGATAAAGAATAGATTGGGTACCAAAAATTTCACAAAAAGATAAGGCTGTGCCTGGCGTTAAATAAACTATCACGTTATTCTGAATTTATTACAGATAATCTTATCCACATCTGTTATGCCGCTATCGCAAGTGTATAAACCCAAAAGCATGACTGGACTTTATTATACATCTGCACGAAATCGACCATAAACTTTAAAATTACCTTTGGCAGAATACTGAATGGTTTTGTACGCACGACGACATATCAAGCTATACATTTCCAGTATAGGCTAGTCTCTCATTTTACGAAAAGCCTTTACAATGCGAGGTCAGCTTAAACTGGAAATAAAGTAAACTGGAAACTTGATGTGATGTCGTGTGTACAGTCAGCATCAGAATAATGTAATAAAAAGAACTGACTTTTTAAAATGTTCAGGGGGCCTAAAAATGCCACTTTGACAGAATCATAAAACAATTCATATAACGCAATTTCATCTGTATGACAGTTTTGTATGGAGATTCGTAAAATGCTACAGGTACACCTCTGCCTAGCCCTTCAGGAATAATATAGGTGTGAAACTGTCAAACAGATGAATTGCGTGATAAGAATTGTTTGTGGCCTTTTTAGGCCCCCAGAACAACTGAGGAAATTAAAGAAAATGTCAGTAGTCATGTGTAGGTACAAAATAAACCCAGAACTCGCAATTAGGTTAGCAGAAAGATTTAATTAAGTGTTCAAGGTAATCACATAAAAAACTGGAAAAATACTGAGGAATCTACTCCATTCTGAAACACCCAAATGTCGTTTCTATTAAGACATCGTTTTCGTAGTAATTCAAATCATTTGTCTGTTCGTCTACACTTTTTTGATGCTGGGTATGCTGGTACATTTACAAAAGGGCTAATAATACAGGGTGGTAGGGACATCGATTCACAACCTGTTGCTATGGATTTAGGACACGATTCTCAAAAAAAAAAAAAGCTTTTCCATACAATTTGACCGCATAGGTATTGCACTTTTCTATGGAACAGCAGTTTTTTTTTATAACCTACGAATAATTTCTTAAGTGCTGAATTCTTGGTAACAGTTTCCTCGATGTCCCTGATCCCTGTTTAACAAGTGTTAAGATAAGAAACGAAATAATTCAGTTTCTAGATTTTATGACCAAGCTAAAAGCCTATGTTCTACGGTCCAACGATAACGGTCAATAGTTCTGTTTACCTGAGATAAAAAGGAGCCAAGTGTCTAACTACATTCAAAGAACTCTTATACATCAAACTAAAACCACACTGGATTTCCTCTGGGACAGTTTAATTTTAAAGTTCAAAGGTAACCAATAAATACCTTTATCGGTCTAGTTTATTAAATTTTATTTTCTTGTGAAAATAATACTTTTTAATTTCTCATACTCGGAAAGTAGTGTTTGTTTGATCCGAATAATAATAATAATAATATATGTCACCTCCGATTCGGCAGTTTTTAGTAAAAGTTTGGAATATTATGGTTTATTCATGGTTTATTGTACTTTTCTATTGATATTATATTAAATTGGGTATTTGGAGTTTGGATGCAGGTAAAATTTTACAATAAAACTGGTGTAAAATTTTATTAATCTGAAAATTATTACGAATTGATATGTTGACGTTGGTGTTGCCAAAAAATTATAATAATATAATAATATCCTTGGACTTTTCACACAACGCCATTTAGTCCCAAGCTAAGCAACCTAATGCTTGTGTTATGGTAACGAGATGGCTGATAAACTACTTATATACATTTTTTTTTTTTTTTGTAAATACATACATATTATAGATAAAACACCCAGACCCGGAACAAATACTTGTAGGTCGTACAAATATTTGTTCCGTGCGGGAATCGAACCCGCGACAAGCTGCGCAGCAGTCAATCGCTCAACCACTGCGCCAACCGTGTGGGTGGAAGACGCTACTTCCCACCTTTGGGAGGGAAAGACTCCTAATAATTACTTCCCGCTGTAGGGCGGGAATGAATTTTAAAAATAGAACTAAATTTGGTTAGGTAGTCAGCTACGAAATTAGGGGTGGATTGTAACAGGTAAAATCACATATCTGTTCCTCCTGTTCCTGTTCCATGTAATTAACAGTTCCAAGAGCCTGTTACACAATAACAGGCTGTTATTTCATACTTTGTGGGAACAAACTATTGTGTCTTCTCTGTTACTACAGCTGATACACGTAGGTACTTCTCTTTCTAACAAAGGTGTTACACCTATGCGAGAAAAGGAAAGAGCTTGTGACGGACGATGTAACAGGGTGTCACAGTGTATCAGTAACATTTTTTGTCTTATTCTAACTAAGGTAACTGTCATAAGCATGAATAGAGAAATAGAGAAAAGCTTGTGACTTGGATGGATTCTGTTATCTCGTCGTGGAACAGAAGCTGTTTTTTTTTTCAGTTTTTTTGTCACAGGTACAGTCTGTTATCTTGTGATAATTGCTATTTTTTTACAACCAGTCTTACCAAGGGGTATCGTATTACCCAGTAACTGGGTTGTGGAGGTCAGATAGGCAGTCGCTCCATGTAAAATACTGGTATTCAGCTGCATCCGGTTAGACTGGAAGCCGACCCCAACATAGTTGGGAAAAGGCTAGGCAGATGATGATGATGATGATGATGGGTTTGCTCTTGACTCTATTCTAGGTCAGAGGTGACAGAGACAGAGTCGACGATGGAGTGAGCTTACCCAGAAGGAGCCTATTCACTCTCACTTTGAAGAGATTCGGGTTGTATGCGCTCGGAAACACAGACGCAGGTAGAGAGTTCCACTCTTTTGCTGTGCGCATTAAAAAAGACATTTGAAAACGCTTAGTTCGAATTTGTGGAATAGCAACTTGGCGGGGATGGTAACTTGCAGTGCGTCTGGATGTCTGAAGGTAGAAGGGGGCCGGTGGAATGAGGTCGTGGAGTTCTTGGGCACACTCACCGAAGTACAATCTGTAGAAGACTGATAAGCAGGCAACCTTGCGGCGATGAGCCAAGCTGTGAAGCTTGGCATCCACCAGTTTTACGTCGCCCGCCAATGAGCCTCTTGACTCTGCGTTCCACCGAGTCAAGCGCGGCAAGTTGGTATTTCGCTGAGCCATCCCAAAGGTGGCTGCAATACTCCATGCAGGATTGGACTTGCGCTTTGTAAAGGGCTAAAAGCTGTCCAGTGTCGCTTCAACCTATTTAGGACGCCCAGCTTCTTGGCCGCAATTTGAGCTTTGTACTCGATGTTATATTTAGCTGTTACGATATATACGCCTCACTCCTACTACGATTTTTTTACATAATTAAGAAAAATGCTGCGGTCTTGTGAGTGTATAAACAGCCAGTGTGAACCTTAAAGTGAATGCGTAGTTGTAGCCCGCGAAATTATTATTTTTTTTTGCAAATTTCAGGTCAGTGTCAGGTTGTATCTTGATCAAAATATGATTCGCGACTATAGCAGGTACGTATTTACAGAATTATAATAATTAATACATCTTTCTTCTTTTTTTTATCCTATGGAAAAGTTCTGATGGAACAAATATAACTCATAGAGATAAATATTAATGATTGTAATGAATATAATTAAATACATATCTATTATAGTCGCGAATCATATTTTGATCAAGATACAACCTGACACTGACCTGCAAATTGCAAAAAAACGTAAGAAATATTGATTTTCGCGTCGGTCGTTTTTTAATATCTATAACCATTTAAATTGCAATGCCTTAACAGGCAACTAGGTTTTAAGAACGTACCTATTGTTAACATCTTCAAAATTCTGTACACTTAGTTCGCAATAAAGAATTTGAATTTACCACTGCGCATTCACCTTAAGCGGGACGGCCCGCGGCGGTGACGCGGTGTTCCTTAATTAAAATTTAAAAAAGAAAAAAATTCACAAATTGTTCTTACTTCTCAATTCATTTTTTAAAATAGGTACCTACTACTTATGTTATTATTATCAACTAGCTTCTGCCCGCGACTTCGTCCGCGTGAAATTTCACCCTCCCCCCATTCACCTTCTTTTGAGTGGAATTTCGAAAAACCCTTTCTTAGTGGATACACTTCACAAAGAACACACTCTCCAAAAATGTCTTTACATGACCAGCGGTTTAGGCTGTGCATTGATATAATCAGTCAGACAGGATCACAGGACTTTGAATTTTATATTAGATTATAAAAGTAAACCTAAGTACCTACCTAATAAAAAAAAAAAAAACACTATCAGAAAATAAAATACCTAAATAAACCTATTTCTAAAGATAACTAATCTAAACTCTATTGAGTTTAGATTATTATTATTTTGCTTATTAACAATTAATAAGCAAAATCCCTAAAACTAATATCTATACGAATGACTAATCCTACCTAACAGATTTATAAAATAACCTACGGTCACTACGTACACTATCAATTAAACTACCCATACTTTAAAATTAAAATCTATACCTACGACTTATAAAAATAAACCTAAATAACTCTACCTTAAACTGTACTTAGTAAAAGCTAAAAGGAATAAAAAGGTCGCACTGAAAAGCACGGTTTAGAATTGCAAGTAGCAGTTAAAACATACAATTTACAGAATGCTAATAAGAACGAACGCTCGCCACTCGATACGTCCGTTCAAATCAAAGTTCAAAAAGTGTAAGCCAAATTCAACCTTCAGCACTACATTAATGGCCGATTCCTATAATTTACGGACCGTTATTGGTTAAAATTAAAACTCTTGTATCTTTAGTAATAATGAACCAATGACTTTGCATAGTAGACCCTCCCATTTGGAAGTACCTATCACAGGTAAAATTAGTTTACAAATCTATTTATATGCCCAGTTTGGCAATCAAAAATGCTACCATTGGTAAGCAAAACGATTCGTTTTTGATTATAGGAACCGAGCATTACAGTGCGGGTGACGTAACCTACGACAAACTTATTATTTGCGGTTGGTACAGTAATCGGGTCTAGGGATCGAACCGCAAAATTAAGTTTGTTTTTTATTGTATATACTTTTCCGGGATAAAAAGTACCCAGTGTGGTGCCCAGGATATTAAAGAATAATTATACCAAGTTTCATCGTAATCGGACCGGTCCGTTTTGCGTGATGCCTGAACAAACAGATAGACAGACAGACAGACAAAAATTTTATTAATCACTTTTTTGGGTTCGGTGTCGGTCTCGTAACAACCCCTGCCATTTATTTTTTTGATATTTTCAATGTACGAATATTTAAACACTACCAAAACAACTAATACCAATTTTATAAAATAACAACAAAAGAAATTCAAATAAACTATTTAAAGACTAAAAGTCGCGCTGATATATCTGTCAATAAGGTCGAACGCTCTGAACGCATCAACAGCCAAATATTGAATGAAGCTCGCGCTTTTTTTTTTTTGACATGACCACTCGCAGTTGCAACTCGCTGAGGTTGCCCGGACCTCCCGCCTTTTTATCATACCCTACCGCCACGACCCGCGTCGAGCGCGGCAACCGTTACACAAAAATAACCCTTATGGCATGATTCAGTATTCACGCGCGACGGCGCGCGGCGCGATGGCTTATTAGCGTATTTCATGTATAAGTTTGGTGTTTCTATACCGATTACTATGATACTTTTTTTATTGAATAGGTAATAATATTAACTTCTTTTAATTACTGATGAGTGAGAGTATTATAAACGTAAGAGTAAACAAATATAATCAGAAAGCTCCGAACTGCTAAGCTATCGGGACTTACACGTGTTATTGTGAGTCAACCATAAAAGATAGACATATGCTGTTGTAAGATATTTTTTAGATAATTTTATGTAGAACATTTTCGTCATAAATGATTTCTATGTAGCTTTAACCATTAAGGCTGCACACGCGACGGAAGCTTAAAAAATGGAGCAACTTCTCCCGTTTTCCCAACATTTCCTTTCACTGCTCTGCTCCTATTAATTCTAGCGTGATGAAAAGTATACTATAACCTCCCCAGGATTATGGAGAATAATTGTACCAAGTTTCGTTAAAATCCGTCGAGTAGTTTTTGTTTCTATAAGGAACATAGAGACAGACAGACAGACAGACAAAAATTTTACGGATTGCATTTTTGGCATCAGTATCGATCACTAATTACCCCCTGATAGTTATTTTGAAAATATATATCATGTACAGAATTGACCTCTCTACAGATTTATTATAAGTATAGATAAGTATTTTATAAAAACTAAATTTTTTACTTACTTACTTACGAAAAGAAAGAGAAGCGCGATGGTGTCATCGCGCTTCTCTTTCTTTTCTATGTAGTCCTGCGCTGACGCAAACGCTGGTAATTTATTGCAAAATATGACGCTATTATCTATTTACAAAAAATCTATTATTTGGACAAAAAAATTAAAACACTAGTGCTTTAGTATGTTGCTTGTAGAATAATCTGACAAAAATCAGAAGGGGTGTATGTAGGTATATTAGTATGGTTTTGATTGTAAAAAGAAAGTTTTTAGAGGTACCTCATGATTTTTTTCTTTCGTATGAAATAAGTTGTATTATGTTTTCAACACACTATCTAACTAGCATAATTATATTCTAAAGAATATCATATATTTTTCTGATTTTGTTTACTGTATACTTTTAGGCATTACTCATATACTTTTCGGCATTATAAAACTTGCGTTTTTTTTACGTTTAGGTCCTGTAGAGTCCCCTAAAGTCCCTTGCAATATTATTATGGGTATATTAGTCTGCATCCAGACTCCGAACTGTTACTGTGAAATCTGTGAAATTTCTGATTGAAAAATCGAACAACACTTTCGCGACCTGGCCATCGAACGACCACTAGACCAATGAGGCAGTTTTAATAGTGTTTTGGAGATATTCAATTGCATAGTACCTGCGTAGAGTAATATCTTCAAGATATCACTTAAAATCAACCCAACAGGTACTAAAGTAGGTATAGAGGTATGAGGAACAAGGTTCACTCATCCTCCATAGAAAAGGGAGGATCCTCCGACCAGATGGGTATTATGTCTGGGGGCAACACTGCCCGATGATTTATGTCAGGCCGTTGTATATATGTCGCAGCCAGCTGGTTAAATGAGCCGTTCAATTAACCGCCTAGCCTTTTAACTAAACGGCGGCCATTCAACTAACGGCCTGAATGATATTATTAAGATAATTACAGTTTAGGTTGGAAGTCTGTAACCAATCACGCGCGAGCCGAATTGGTCGCAGTAGCTAAGCCAGGGCACCCCGAAAAAATGGGTTAGGTTAGGTTAGAACTGTGATTAACCGCGTGCGAGCCGAGAGAGCGAAGCGAGACGAGCACTACTTCTAAAGGCTAGGCAGTTAACTGAATGGCTAATTTAACCAGTTGGCTGCGACATATACATAATATACATAGGTATGCTAGTTGCGCGGTAACTCTGCTTGCGAGATGCAGGATTTTGTGTGACGTCAGTATGACGCGTAGTTCGCATGTGGCGTTTGTAGATACCGCTACATAGGTATCTAGTAACATCTTCACTAATATCCTTTTCCCTTACTAACCTCTAAGACACCAGTTACAATTATTAATTACCTTGTAACTACAGAAACAACCATACTGCTCGTCCTAGAAACGATAGCACACACACACAATCTAGGAGAAATACAATTTTCCTGAAACTGTATCAGAATAAATCTTATATATAAAAAAAAAATTGATTTGCATTTGCATATTTGATTTGCAAATTCAAATATGCGAAGAGGCGTATTTCAAAGAGATTTAATAATGTAATGTCTTTGGCGTATTTAAATTAGCTGTTGTATGTGATTATTCGAATATGCATCGACGGTTTGGAGTCACTATCAAAAGATACTTGTTTAACTTAATTTTGTGTTTATTTCTAAAGTACTTTATACATAAATACATTGCATTTTTCAATTTAATTGCTTCCGCTATTATTAGCTAAGCAAACAATTTAATAGTACCTATAATCATTGTTGGTGCTATCTACGTGTACCCGAGTTAATGAATATGTCAACAAGCTAAGGTGACAAATAACATTTTCATGAGCAGCGCTAGTCAGGGGTAGGCACGTCGGTACGTAGTGTAATGGAACGCGCCGGGCGCCTACATCATCGCCCATTCGCCTTCGAATACGCGACGCGGCGCGCCGCTTCCGCTGCCAGCTACTGAAACTTTCCCACGCGCGATTTTCCGCCGCGACCGTTTGAACGGAAAACTAGTAAATACTTACATGTAATTGTTAGAAACGTAAGGAATTGGTAGATAACCAATTTTAAAATATTTTGTGTATTCATAATTCTGGTTCTGCTAAGTTTTCTCTTCTGATATAAGTAAGTAAATAACATTATTCGTAAGTTTAAAATTTCTACAACTATATGTTGGTTGATATAAATACGAAATAATAATAGTGATTAACATATTTAATGTTACAACTATCTCATTTGAAGTTGAAGTGTTGTGATCTGAGTAAAATATTATGTGAAGATAAATAAGTTAATAGGTAAGTTATTGTGTAAAGTGAGTACAGACGTGTAAATCAAAGTGAAGACATACCAAATATCAACCAAAGTTTACAGAAGTTATTTCTACGTGAAGGTTAAAAATTCAGTAAGTGCGCAATGTCAACTTTGGGAGCGGGGACAAGCGTGCTAATCGTTCTGCAAACACGCTGTAAAGCGGCGTCGAGCTGTGCACTCGTTGTGTGTCGTGTGTGTTAGCACAGAGAGCCAAGGAGGCCTTAGTGAATACAGAACAAAGAAAACTGGCGTTATCAACAGCCACCATTCTGCTCCAAATTGTGGCCTCGTCGCTCTTCGCAATGGACACTAGGCAAGTACTTTCAATGAGTAAAAATAAATAGGTGATAAGGCTTTAGATAAGGCAGCTTAATAAAGGTTCGAAAATCCGGCTCCCCTAGGTCTCTCGTCCAACCGTTCATCGCAGTAAATCGAATAGAAAAAAATATACCCAGCAAGAGTTTGTACCTTTTTTATGTTATTCGAATTTTTTAAAAGGCCAAGATCCTCTTAATAATCATGTACTTACCTCAGAGTGAAACCGTGATTATTTAGAGACGACAAAAACTTTTGTAATTAATTGTTTTCTAGATGAATCAAAACCAATTACTGAAATGTTTCTTACATACAATACATTTAAATCCTTGTAATAAAATTTGGGTGTACGTGTAAACTTAACTTTGTTACAAAAGTATTTGTACGGAATATTTGTTTCATTGTTTATTTAAAAATTAGCACATTATTGAGATGTACAAAACATGACTTTATAATTTGGAACACGATTATTAGTGCCGTGTATGATATAATGGGTATAAGTGCCATTGTATACATGAATACCTGTCCTTTTACAATTGCGGGGGCGGAACAATAGTTGTACAGTACCTATATAAAAAATAATGTAGTCTGACCCATGCCAGAACTTTAACTCCCCACTTCGTCCCTTGTTACAAAGCCGAGTGGAACCAGTTGACCGCAGTTGTACAGGTCTAATAATCTCGATAGGAAAATCTCTTCCATCTTCATTGTCATGTTGTTAGGATTCCCCTTTCAATTGTATTATACAACTATCGAAGTATTCGTTTATTATAACGAGCCGTGTTTACTTAGACTGAAATCAATTGTAGATTATATTTTTAGAAAATCAAGCCTGATTTTCCATTGAAACACGAGCTTATGAAGTAACTACTAAGTGAGTTACAAACTTAGGAAAATCGTTAAGCTTGTAGCGTTAAATAGAATTGTTTACTTATCTAGGAATTAAAGGGATTCTATGTTAGTGATCATAAAAAAAAAAAACATCGTGCCTACAACAAATGGGAATTGTTCATATTTTTTTAAATGTTGTAATTGAAAAACCATTTCGAGGAATAGCGTTACTAATCATTATGGACTAATTAATTTACGAAAAATATTTATATTTATTGATATTTTTGATAAAATACGATTGACCTTCTGTGCCCTTCAAATTACGTCACCTGCGATCGTACAGTTTAGTATCGTTACCTCAAAAATAAAATAAAAAGTAAGTGGCAAGTATTGTCTACAATCCGTCAGTGTCAAGTGTAAAATTATAATATGTCAAAAATATATTAAATTTAAACATTCCGACTTGCCTCTTATTCATCTCGTTTATAAATCTGATTACATTGTTTCAACAATCGACAATATTTAATATATCGGAAGAGCTATGGAATACAAAAAAAAATGAAATGAAATGCTATGGAATGAAAAATTTTAATAGATTGATACTTTGACACTTTGATAGGTGTGGATGACGTTGTGTTGACAGATTGAAATGTTTTATTTCTGTACTAGTGAGGCAACAGCACTTAATCTTTAGTGCCACTGATGATGTAACCTACCTTAAAAATTTTAAATTTTTAAATACTTATAAAAAAATAACTATTGAGCCAACCATCAAAATATTCTAATTAGTTTCTCAAAATGCTCTAAATTTTCAAAAAATAAAATAAAATCTAATGGTTAGAAATTTTGGACAATCCCCATTAAAGTTACGGTCTAGCCTTGCAGCTTAATTTTTTTATTTAGACCGATCTCTAAATCATTGTTATCTTTCTTTCTTTCTTTAACCATCTCAATATCCAGGCAGCTTTTCTTTGTGCAGATTAGTACTGCGCTGGAAACAGCAGGGTCAAGGTTTCTTCACCAAGTCAGGCGGAAAAGTAACTCTTGGAACCATAGTTATGTTCAGTAGTAAATTCGTTTTTCAAACGATTTATTCATGTTAATGATTTCTCTGCCAACTTGGCTCCCAATCGAGATTTCATTGCGGTACACATCTGAATTTTAAATAGAGAACGCCATATTGGTTCTCGCGAACGGACAGGAATTTAGACGAATTTCCGTAGTGATTTTTATTTTGAACTTAGAGACGTACCTACAAGTTTGATATAATTTCGACTCATGAAGTATTTTTATAAAATCATAGTAGGAACGGTATTTGCCAAGTGGTGTATCCTTTCTTGATAAGTGTAAATACCTAAAATCACATATCACTCAGGGGTAGACAAAGGTATCTATGTATCTAGACTCCCATTTCACCTGTTTTGTTTAAAAGCCCCAACTCTGATGTTATACAGAGGGCCTCTCTGCAACCTTTAATAATAGCCTGGGCCCTATTTACTGTAATTGACAATGTGATATACTTATTTGTCAAAAAATTACAAAATTGACACTTTTCCACTATGAGATTTTCTAGATGTGCTGTGTCATTAAGCACTAAAATTAATGAACAAACTTGTAAGATTGTCGAACTGTTGGATTGTCGCTTGTCACCTGACACCTATCGCTTGTTGGTTTTTATTGAATAAACCCCAGATTAAAACAATGACTCCGAGCTTTTGTGATAGTGATACAACTCTAAAATGTAAACAAACAAATGTTTAGGTACAGTAAAGCAGTTTTACAACTTTGTAAGCAACAAGAATAATGTACCCATTTTTTTTGGATTATTTATTTTATTTATTTATTAAAACTTAAATGCACAAGTAACAACTTTTTACAAAAAAAAAACAACCGACTTCCAAAAAAAACTACAAAGTGATAAATAACTTTTATTTCGGAAGTCGGTGTCGTTGGTTCTGCATTTTCGTTTATTGACACCGACTTCCGAAATAAAAGTTATTTATCACTTTGTAGTTTTTTTTGGAAGTCGGTTGTTTTTTTTTTGTAAAAAGTTTTTATTTTTCACTTTTTAGTGAGAGAGTTTGTAATTTATCTAAGTTACAATAGCCTTACGTCAACTGCTCATCACCTTTTACAAAATATTGCTTTTCCCGATGCTGGGACGTTAACTTTTGAGGAGTTCTCCTGGTAAGAACCTGAAGAACTCCACTCCACCACAACACGCATTGTGACGAGCATAAATTGCTTAGCAACCATATTAAAGTAATCGAATCGCAACCCGTGAAATATTTATCATTGATTAGTTCCGATGGCCGTCTGTAGTCTTCATCATCAGCTCCACTTTAACAAATGATGATTTCCGAGAGCAAATGCTCAAGTTTGCCAATAAAATTTGAGGGTTTCCCTCGATTTCCATGGGATCCTCTCATCAGATTCCAACTTGCTGACAATGGGACCACCTTGGGAGTATACCCTTTCAAACAAAAAAATAATTTTCGAAATCGATCCACAAATGACGGAGAAATCGGTGAACATACAAAAAAAATAAAAAAAAACATACATAAAGTCGAACATATAACCTCCTCCTTTTTGGAAGTCGGTTAAAAATTGTACAAAGGCGGACTTAATGCCTTGGGCATTTTCTACCAGTCTACCTCAGGGTGATGCAGAGACAATAAACCGTAGGTGCAATAACAGAAACAACTTAGTAAATATTTATAACTAAAATATAAGAATAAATACATATATACATACATACAACAAAATATAAAAGAGGAAGAAAAAAAAACCTGCAGCAACTTAATTCTGAGACGAATCTGCCAACTTCTTGTGTATGTGTTCTCGAGCTTTCACTTTAAATGTGAACTGATTAGTTACCGTCCTGATATTCTGAGGGAGCACATTCCAAAGGAAAACCGCCTGGACAAAGAAAGAAGACTTTAAAAAACCAGAGCGATGAGAAGGACAACGAAGAAGACGATTATTTTCAGACCGAAGATTCTTGCTGTGTGCAGAGCATAAATATTGACCAAGAGAAGTCAGATAAGAAGGAGAAGTGGGTTTCAAACCCACTTCTCCTTCTTATCTGACTTCTCTGGAAGGAGAGAAAACAGGGTTGTCAAAGCCCTCAATGTTCTGCGCTGCCGAATAGGTAACCACTTTAAAAGCGACCGATGTGCGGATACATGATCATACTTACGGAGATTGAAAACGAATCGAATGCAGCTATTAAGAAGTCGGTCAAGTTTATTGAGGAGATCTGCATTCAGGTCATAGTAGCACACATCGCCATAGTCAATTATGGGGAAGATAAGGGACTGTACAAGCATTGCCTTAATGTGTGATGGGAGAATATTTTTCAACCGATAGAGCGACCGCAACGTTCCAATGACCTTCTTGCTCACAATCGCGACCTGCTTACGCCAGTCGAGGCAAATGTCAACATGCAAACCCAAATCCTTGACGTCAGAGCTAAACGGAATCACTGTGCCATCAAACGTAACCGGTGGCACCGTTAAACCATTCAGCCTCCTCAAGCTATGGGGGCTCCCTATAATGATAGCCTGACACTTGGCTGGGTTAACCGCCACCCCAAAACGATCAGACCAGTTTTTGACAACTCGTAAATCCCGATTCAGCTCCTCGACCGCGTCGGATAAGCTGTCAACACCTGCCTGACAGTAGAGCTGTAAGTCGTCAGCGTAAAGATGATACGCACACTGAAGCTCAAAAGTTATGAGATCTATAAAGATGGAGAATAAAAGTGGAGATAAAATGCCGCCTTGAGGGACGCCAGTTTCAAGATCACACCAACTGGAGTTAGATTCACCAGCAAGAACTGATTGCTGGCGCCCCCGAAGATAGGAAGAAAACCATTCCAGAACCTCGTGAGAGACCATGCGACAGGAGAGGATGGATACAAAGACTTCGTGACTGACGGTATTGAAAGCATTTGAAAAATCGATCAACATTTAAACCGTAACTTTAGTGTCTTCCATTCCTCGCCTTATATCGTCAGTCACTTTAAGGAGAGCAGAAACGGTACTGTGCCCGGGCCTGAACCCGGATTGGAACGGACTGATGAGGGAGTTTTTGTGAATGAAGTTAGAGAATTGTTTATGTACACAGGCCTCGAGTACTTTTGATTGATTATGTAATATCTTGTTTTAAAAGAGTGTCCTTGGATTTTGTTACCCGTTCTTCTCCATAGAGATTTACGTTTTGGAATGGACTAGCTTCAAAAAAAGAGAACGACTATTCGAAAATTCAAAAGTGCCTGTAAATGGTTTAATTGAAATAAATGCTTTAAGTTAGTGTTTCAATCGTTAAGTGTTCCATTACTATGATAAATTAAAACTACCAAATCCTTTTAAACATCTGTTTAAATTCGATGAGGACAAAGTGATAAGCTGCTTCGAGAAAAATAAACATAAGAGGACATTAGATTACAATATTTGGTTCAATATTATTATAGGAAAATGGTAATTGATGGTCTTATCGTACCTATTCTGAAAGAGACATGTCTTTCTTGTTGGAGGGTGATTTGAAGATGTTGAAGCAACAAATATTTCGGAATACTGCCTATATTTTTCGACCATTCAAAAAACGTCAGGAAATAAACAGAGAGCGAGAGTAGGTACATTCGCCATTAGGTTCATCAGTGACGATACTAATAATTCATACTTACCCTTTTATGGTATTGAGACGTTCTCCCTGGGGGCTCAGCACACTTACCATGAGAAATGAGATACTGTTACTCGTTTTCAAATTTAACATTTTAGTAGGTACCTATATTTTAGTACAATTGGAAGCTCAGGAATTGAGATAAGTACATTTTCTACGTCGAATAAAGATGATTGAT
The DNA here is from genome assembly GCA_963669345.1 of Gortyna flavago. Taxonomy (NCBI): domain Eukaryota; kingdom Metazoa; phylum Arthropoda; class Insecta; order Lepidoptera; family Noctuidae; genus Gortyna; species Gortyna flavago. Next base: position 9,410,362 of record OY770131.1, read on the forward strand.
GATAATGTAATTAGATGATACACCAATTATGATAGAACTAGCTTCTGCCCGCGACTTCGTCCGTGTGAAATTTCTTGGTCCCCGACCCACCCCGTCGCGTCGCATCACAAGCCCGCGCTTTACTTCGTTTTAGCTAAGCGTTTTTTCTGACTTTATTTCTTTTTGCTCAGCTCTTAAGGGTCCCAGCGTGATGTTAAGCAACCTATAGCGTTCCTCAAGAATTGGGCTATGAAATGAAAAAAAATTTTTTCATATCCGACTGCCAGTTCCAGAGATTAGCGCGTTCAAACAAACAAACTCTTCAGCTTTATTATTAGTATAGATAATTAGATATAGATAGAATAGTATAGAATAGAAGACTTTTTATTATGTACACCGCATAAACTACAAATATAAATATACAAATTATGCAAAGGGTGACACAATGGGCGGTCTTCCCGCTAAGAGCGATCTTATAAAGACAACTTTTGGATGGATTAAAAAGGGGAAGGTGAAACAATTCGGTAGGTAGTCTATGGGGTATGGGACATTTTTCAGCGCACTCACGACTCGTTACAGTTATGAGTGCGCTGAAAAATGTCCCATACTTATTTGATACTTTGCTATTATCATTTAGCTTCAAAGGTTTCACGAAATAACGAGGTTTGACCAACAAAGAGCAAATCGAAAATTAATTTGTTATTTCAATTTCTGAAAAAAAAAAAATTACAGACTACATAGGCCCACATTGTGTTAGTGTCTAAAATTAAGTATCTTATAAACTATGTTAATAGGTATGTGTGTGTACATGCTTAGAAAACTAAAGTGTGAAAAGTTTAAATAAATAAATAATGTAACGACCGCAGATAGTTTCATCAAGCCCCATTTAATACATGAAGCTTGATAAACCTACCCACGGTAGGCCCATCCAGCCTTTCAGCAAACAACCTCAAGATACTGTTGGTGCTTCCTCCCAGTCTGCGTGTCATTGACACCACCTTCTGACACATTATTGTAAAATAGTGATTAGTGTGCGCATCGGCGAACATACCTGACGCACTACAATAGGGTGGAAACCACAACAGCACCCTAAAGGTTATATAATATTCGCAGGGCATTGTTGCTTTTTGGTTATGATTAGCCCAAAGGCTGCTGGTGTAAAATGTTTGACAGTAAGTCTTGAATAAAGTAATCCAATCAATGTCTAAAGTAAATAAGTCTTTAGTCATTTAGAACTATAAATAGAATCAGGTTTCATGGAATGCTGCCGTTTGAATCTCTCTTAATAAAATGATACACCAAATTTGCTACTTATACTAGCTTCCGCCCGCGGCTTCGCCCGCGAGGTATGTCGATAAAAACTATCCTATGTCCTCCTCAGGGATGCAATCTATCTCTCTGCCAAATTTTATCGAAATCCGTTCAGTGGTTTAGGCGTGAAAAGGTAACAGACAGACAGACAAGAGTTACTTTCGAATTTATAATATTATAGTATATAGTATATATAGTATGGAAGTATGGATAATTTGAAATATAATAATATATATATATATAAAATTCAAAGTCCTCACTGACTGATAAATCAACGCACAGCCTAAACCGCTGGTCCTAGAGACATGAAATTTGGAGGGTGTGTTCTTTGTGAAGAGTAGGTATTTACTAAGAAAGGGTTTTTCGAATATTCCACCCCTAAGAGGGTGAACGCGGATGAAGTCGCGGGCAGAAGCTAGTTGTAATATCAAACAGAAGCGAGTAGGTAATTTAAATGCATGACAAACAGAGAATACATCAGATAATTACATCAATAAATCATTTCGGAGCTCTGTATTGCGAAGATGGCTGTACAATTTTACGTAAACAGGATTCAACAAGAAATAAATCTAATGTTAGTAAATAAATAAATCATTTAGTTTACTTCGTATGAGTCATTTAGGTCATAGCAACGTTTCATGAACAGTCGATATTTTTATGAACCAAAATATTGGTGTTTCCAAAAGCATAAAAGTCGTTTTTAGTATATGTTTTTTTTAGAAAAATAATCAAGCGATCTTTCGCTTGATTATTTTAGCTGGTTCTTACCAGCAAACGTACCTAAACAACCAAAAAGCTACCATAGACATAAATTATTATTATTGGACTCACTTTATAGACGAGGCACAGTTATCTTACAAAAAATTGGCTGTATGTTAGAAGACCAAAGTAATGATGGATGAACTAATGAACTGTGTGAAAGATGATATAGGTAGCTACATAGTAGCTTCTATACTACTTACTTCTACTATAGCTTCTATACTACTACTTTGTTCTGTATGGCATTCCGTTTGTTGTTTCATAACTTGAAAATTACTTATTTCAATTTCCTGGCTCTATTTAATATGAAAGGGCTTAATAAATGAGATGCTGACTATTAGAGAAGAATTATAAGATACGCTGTCATGCGCCGACCCCAAATAAATTTGGATAAAGGCAGGAGAATAGTAATGAATTAGCTTACAACGAATCAAAATTTAATACGTCATAGTTATAAAGCCAGTAGCAAAACGTGAATCAGTGTACTCATAGGTTTATTTTAATTACGGTCGAGTTGCGTGAGGAGTCGTAATTAAGCATCCTTAACTTATTTACCGCGGCTCCTACTGAGAGTAGCCGGAAAATCTCTTCATCAGTGCTGTTGGTTATGTCGGAACAGAATTGTTTCCTTCTTTTTCCTTATTTAGACAACATATTTCACGTGAAACGAAGCATTGAAAATATCAAGGAAATAGTTTTTATCGCTAGAGTAGTTGTGTTTGTTAATATAAACCTCGCCCTCATCACTCAGCTTTCAGTTTATGGTTTTAATTCAACTTCTCATTCGCATTGTGGTAGATATTTAACATTCAATATTTGATCTCTTCCATCTTACATTTTATTTCATTTAAGCGGATTTTCAGGATTAACGAAATTACATTAAAAACTTTTGAATTCCGGTTTAACTTTTATGAAAGAGTCTTCCTAAAAATATTTATGGGACGTAAAAAAAGTTTAATTTTTATGTAAATGTCGGAGGTCCGGATGTTAGTTGGTATTGGCACTTAAATGTACCTAATGGTACTTTGTCTGTTCGCTTGGCCAGAGAGCGGTTGACAGCTAGTGTGTTAGGTATAGGAGTCGGCGTATATGTCGCACATGTGACAAAATAGTTTGTTATATTGTGGCCGGAACTGGGCCTCGAGTTGCCAAATATTTAATAACAAACCCACTGGTTACCTAAACGAAGCATATATTTTGTAGCGAGATAACGTAAACAGTCATATTCTCTGAACAACATAATATTAAGGCACATTTAGATATACTATATATACTTAATAACAAAGGAGACAAAAACATGTTTATTTAATAAACGCTCGTTTAGTAGCCGCCCATTAAATTAAATATAATATCCAAAAAAGTATTTCTTTACTGTGGATTCATTTTAATCTGGGTTAATTTTTCATGTTGTTTAGCAGAAAACTGAAATAAACGTTGGGCGGTGTTCATTAAGCAAAGTCGTTATACTGTTTTTTCCGTTGTGTACGTAGTGGGGGTGTGCCATTGTCATCCACAACACAAACATAGGGCATGCTGAGCCCACTTTAGTGCTTTTGGGCTCAATTTAAACCGCCGCGGAACGGAGTGGAATCGAGTATTAGTAATAGCAAAATAAAGTTTATGTCAATTGTCTAACGTACAAACTAGATTCGAGCATGTCACTGCGGAAATTCTAAGAATGCGCGATAATTCTCCAGAAGATGCGCGACCTGTGCGTAGGTATGGGTGTACCTATCTAATTTGTGCGTTACGCTATTGACAAAGTACATAATACTGTGTAAAAAAAAATATCAATTCCATTCCGTTCCGCGGCGTTGTAAATTGAGCCTTAAAGTCTGAACTGGAAATAGATTTATATTGTTCGGTAATTTTTAAGCTGTATCGATGAATTCCAAGACAATGTACATAATACTTCTTCTTTATCAATAACGTCTTGTTAACTGAAATATTGTTGAAGTGAAAAACACCATTAATTAACCCCACTATTTTTAAAGAACTGTGAAGTTTTATAACCTTTTAAAATAAGTAAATACTATGTAGTTGTAAATACTTTAGATAACATTCCCATGTTTTCGGAACAACCTCGGTAGATACATGTGGATACATTTACGACATAAGCCATAAACAATAATTATTATTAATTGTAAATTCTTGATTCAAATTCGGAAAACATGGTAGGTAGGTACTCGTACAGTCAATAATGAACATTGTTAACGTCTGTTTATTGGAACATCAGAGATAATGGTCCTGTCGACAAATGTATTTTACAGTCACTTATTGAGGCTCGAGCCAACGTGCTGAATGTCATTATGAAGAAACAAATTAACGATATTACTAAATACTCTTGATATCTGTTCGACGGTTGTTTAAATGAGTGTAAAGGCTCCGGCAGACAGGTCCGACGCGACAGCGCGACGCGACTCTAGTAGAACAATTTCTATATTGTTATTAATATTATTATAACTAGGAAAGAAAATAACAGTAATTAAACTAGCACAAGAAAGGAGTTTCCGGGTAAAAGGGCTATATTTAAACCAAAATGCTATGGGATAAAATAGAAGCAGTATTAGAGTTTACGAATTGGATATTACATGCAAACTATCGAAGTTTAAAAAAGACCTAAAAGTCCTAGTATCCAAGATTTTTTTTTTCTTTCTCTTGATCTATGGTTTTAGTCTAAATTACTTTTATCTTTTTATTTTATACCCGTACTATTTTGCTTTTAATTTTGTTTTCCTTTATATAATTTTCGTGTATTGTAGGTATTGTGATTTATTATAATGTGTTCGTCCTTGTCAAACTTACTGTACCTACCTAGATGTTAAGTGAATGATGTGGTGGCCTATAATTGGAAGCGCACACTTGTATTTGTCAATGTTTATGTTAACATGCATGTAACTGTGTAGCCTCTGTTGGCGATCCAATAAATAAATAAACATTGGTGGTTAGGTACGATGAAATGATTTTAATTTCCTTTCTCATTTTTTTCTTATTGCAAAATTGTATTAAATAAAGACTTGTGTACAAAGAGTCTTCCTGTACCTGTTTAGAAAGTATTACCTCAGCAGGTAAATGATGGTTTATGTACCTTCCGTTGTTTCGAAACAATTACCGTTAAATTTTATTTGTTTTCGCAATAAATAAAATGGTCCCTGGTCTCGACCTATACAGTCCTTTCACAGCTACGAGTAATAAAAAGTCAGGAAGCGTAACTATGAATAAAATCAACGAGAAATTCGGCTCCAAACTTCACTACATTGACAAAATACCTCGAGTAACACACATGCAAATCATGCAAATAAGCCAATCAGCTGCGCTCGCGTAAAGCGTTTTATTCTGGCAAGCGCTGTGATTGGTTGTGGTGCGCGGTAGCCTTTTTGGCAACGCCCGCCGCGGTATACATTTTTGAGCTTGAGTTACATTTCTTGACTTTTATTATTCGGTAAGCACAAGACGAGGGTTACCTACCCATAATAATAATACATTTGAAAAAAAAAGGGTTATGACACAATTATTTCTAAAGTTCAAAAATACCTGGAAACATATTGTCGCATTTCCTACATTTTTATCAAAGAAACTGCGATATTATTTTGAACTTGTTGGTGTATTTTTTTATTGAAATGTCAACCATAACCAGCGGGGTAATTGCGTACACACTATCAGTAGCAATGGCTTTCATTTTGACAATTCAACAACATTCATTGCGTTATTTACGTTGTTGAGCAGACAAAATCTTCGAACATAATATGAACAATATCCAATGTACAGGAAGATTTTTTTATCACCATCCAAATTTTTACAGGGTGTTCTACCCATGAATACGAACAACTTTCACTATGGGACCAATACTGAAATCACGAAAAAAAAATCAGCTGTTTCATACAAAAGTTCACTACCTACTTGACCAAAATGTATGAAACAGCTGATTTTTTTTCGTGATTTCAGTGTTGGTCCCATAGTGAAAGTTGTTCATATTCATGGGTAGAACACCGTGTAAAAATTTGGATGGTGATTAAAAAATCTTCCGGTATAATAGCATTTTATGTGATAAGTAAGTACCTACAACGACAAAATTATTTTTGTTAGGTTTTGTAGTAGGTAGCATTTTTTCACACACATTTGACACACTCACAGTCGTGTGAGCTTTAGCATATTATAGTGTTGCCAAATGATTCCGCTGATGATGTTTCTCTGTTTGTATCTTACAGCTCCATCTTAGAAGCTCATCTTAACTGTACCTTTAACTTATAAAGTGTCAATCCATTCATATTCCAGTTGACAGCAGTCAACATAAACCGAAGTCAAACTTTACTTCGGTTTTGTTTTACCAGTAATAGTAGTTTGTATCGCAGTCCAGTTATCTCCCAACCCAAGCAAATAAAACGTTAAGGCTCCGTCCACTCACGCTTCTTCAAACTACGTGACAATCGTAAGGCAAACATTTCCTGAGCTGCTGGCCTTAATTTTCTGGGATTGCATGGAGGATTCCATATACATTTATATGTGTCTGGTCCAAAGGGCGGAAGACGGACCCATAAGGACCGGTTTCTTTTACTTTTGATGCTATAAGAAAACTCTTTTTGGAGACAGGCCAATTTTTTTTCTCGTTCTTATGTAAAATGTATTTCAGGGTAAGTACTTACCTTCCAACAGAGGTTTAACATTCAATAAAATAAAATACCTAAATGGAAGGAAAACCTAGATCGTCTTCTGATTCTTTGAAAATAAACTTTTCCTTTAAATGGTCTTGCTGACTGGCCAATGTCTTCGAAATTAATGCAAACAAACAGTATAACAAAGTTGAGCCCTCTGCAATGCATTAGGACTGTCTACACTGTCCCTTCAAAAGAAATTACTGCCTCTATAGTAACATAAATCTAAAGAAAATAAAACAAACCCTCTGTATACTGAGTTATAAAGTCTTTAGTTGTTTTAATCGTCGTGAAGCATAAGTATCTACTGAAACACGTAACATTGACATTTATCCGACTCATTAGGGAGTCTTTCATTCCTGAACATAAGAAGTAGCACAAACAACATTGTTATCACCTGGCCGTATCAGTGGCTTGCCGACAACAAATATGTATTGTAGGATCTTATTGTTAAGATACTATCCTGCCTGATTATATGCGCGACATGAAAATCTTTTTTGATGCATCTGATTTGACATTGGTAAACAATTTATTTTCGTGTTTAGTTTCTTTCTGCGCTGTAAAGTGTAGTTACTTAGAACTTATTTTTAAATGTAGTTAGATTCAAAGAGCCAGAGATCTTTATAGTGAGTTAAAAGAATGAAAGACAATACAATTAGTCATGGGCATAACCCATTATTAGATAAGCCTGGCGCTGTCACCAACTTGTCTGACTCGAAAAAAATAAAAATTTCTTAATTTGTTTTCTTCGACCGGTTATAGCTACTGATATAAGAATTATACAGGGTGATTGGAAGATGGGTGCAAAGCTGGGCGAATATGGTACAGACAATTTAAAACCATTTAAGCCATGGTTGTCTTAGACGAAGTCTTACCAATTTTCGTTATATAATTTGTCTTTTTTTCGAAAATGCTTATTTATGGCCGAATGATAAATGAATTCATTTTTTATTTTATTTTATTAAAGTATTGTGTAAGGAATCTACCAAAACATGTAGGTATTAGGCCTCTGTATCATTAGACATAAAAACAGGTAAAAAAATTAGTAAGACTTCGTCTAAGACAACCATGGCTTAAATGGTTCTAATTTGTCTGTACTATTTTCGCCTTAAAGCTTTGCACCCATCTTCCAATCACCCCGTATATCATTTTATTTCCCAAATAATAATGAAATACCAATATCTCATTCATCGCGTCATCTTGGGAACAATAAAACATACGAAAAAATATCTTGTAGGTTTCTCAGACAACTTAGAAATCCTCTAATATAAGATTTTTCAAAACTTCACCGCCAGGAGGGTATAGAGCGAGGTAAAAGTTTATGCGAACAATGGCACGAGAAATAGAAAGAATAAAATAAAAAGAAAATTCCCGTCACAGATTTAAAACAGGCAATACGTGATAAAGACTGATCCCAACATCTTTGAAAGTTAATAAAGTTGATTGATCCGTCGAGCGAGGGCTTATTTCTGACTTACCTACCGAATATCGTATGACCGTCCGTGTTTCATTAAACGTACTCGTACTAAAGCATGGCCATCATAACTCACTTTCATATCCAGACAACGTTAACGCATTAATCTTGAGAGTTAATCAATTGTCGCCATGGTAAAGTTTGTATAGATACATTTTCGGCTTGACCTGCATTTCCGAATATGGCATCCTATTGAGGGATTGCGAATTCTCTTGTTTGGTATGCGTTTATATGTTCTGTAATGAAATGCCTTTGTGCGGCATCTTAATTTTTTTCATGGCCTCTTATAAAGGCCTCTTAGGATTACAGAGCCTTCTCACTTTCAATAACATGCATAATCAGCCTATAATGTTCCCACTGCTGGGACGCACGCCTTCTCTCAGTGAGAGGGAGTGGGCCATAAACCGTCACGCAGGCCTAGCGCGGGTGACAAAATGGCTGATCAAATCTGCTCGCTATTTACGGTAGCCCAGCCAGCAGCTAGTAGGTAGGTGGGAGGACCAAAATTCGGCTTGAAACATTCTCGGACGAAACCAGTTTTACTAAACTGGTTTCGTCCGAAGCACGAAACATGGAAACACGGAAGCACGGAAATCACGGTTTAGTGAATCACGGGGAGTCACTAATTCGCCAATTTTGAAGAGCTTTGCCCTGATTCTGGGATTCAAAATACATGCACATACACAATGGACGTTTTAGGAATAGATACAATTTTGTTGTATAGGTCCTAAAAATTAAGTGACCCGTCGTCTGCCATGACTTTTCTTCAAGCGCCCCTTGCTTTCCTCACGCGCCCCGCGCCACTTGAGTGGCGTTGTACCAAAACGCGACTGTCCGCGCGCCACTGAACTGGTATAAGCGAGCGGCGCGGTGCGGTCCGCACAATTTTATTTTTAGTAAATATTTTTAAAATATTCGAAGATAAAATTTCTGGTCAAGCAAAGTACCAAAAACCGGCCAAGTGCGCGTTGGGCTCGCACACGAAGGGTTCCGTACCACCATACAATATTTAAAACTACATCCACACTAATATCCATATACATATACTAATATTATAAATTCGAAAGGAACTCTGTCTGTCTGTCTATCTTTATGTTACCTTTTCACGCCTAAACCACTAAACGGATTTCGATAAAATTTGGCAGAGAGATAGATTGCATCCCGGGGAAGGACATAAGATAGTTTTATCGACATACCTTGCGGGCGAAGCCGCGGGCGGAAGCTAGTATGAAATAAATCACGTTTGTTCCCATATAACAAACGTGATTTATTTTATACTAGCCCCTCTTACATTTTATTTTATTCTGTTTTTAGTATTTTCTGTTTTAGCGGCGACAGAAATAAACATTCTGTGAAAATTTCAATTGTCTAGCTATAACGGTTCATGAGATACAGCCTGGTGACAGACAGACAGACAGACAGACGGACAGTGGAGTCTTAGCAATAGGGTCCTGTTTTTACCCTTTGGGTACGACCCCTAAAAGTTAGGTTACCTAAATATATTTTCAAAGAAGGATGATTGTCATACAATTATAATGTAGTTAGTAATGCTACAATAGGTACATGAAACTTTGAGTGCCAACAAAGCGATTTTACGGATAGTTATTGTTATTTCCCGCTACATTTCACAGTTCATTATCTGATACTGTTAATTTCCCCACGTTTCGAGTACTTGACAGCGCTATAAGGGTCTCATTGATAAAATGATTACAATCCGTTTCTATGAATAGTTAATTGTTCAGTGTCATTTAATTAGTATTACTTTAATAAATGCTCACACATGAGTAAACAGTGTTTCCTTAGTTATAATGTGTGTTTTTTTTAATTACAGTACAACAAATTCATCACAAGATGACGATGCAGACTGGTCAAGGAACAGTTCCATTGAAGAGTACATAGTACACAATGGAACAAATGACACCTTCGGTACGTACATATGCCAAAATACCTATAAATATTAATATTTTGGAGGCTCATTTGATCACAAACTATGTTATTACAGACACAATAGTCTTATTTTCTTAACCTCAGATCTACCTACATCAGCTAGCTTTAATTTACCTTCAATCCAATGCTAGATGATCCAATTACCTATGAAAAGGTCACATACAAAAGATTTAGTGATAACGTATTTGTTACAGAAAGGTTGTATGACGTGCCGACCGGTATGATTGTGTTGCTGTCATTTTTGTACGGCTCGATATCAGTGCTGGCCGTGGTTGGAAACTTCCTTGTGATGTGGGTCGTGGCCACGTCGAGGAGAATGCAGAGCGTCACTAACTGCTACATCGCAAATTTAGCTTTAGCCGATATAGTCATAGGATTATTCGCTGTACCATTTCAAGTAAGTAACTCGTGACATGTCGCTAATTTGTATGATACTCGTAGCAAATATGGGGTTAGAAAATTGTTTTAGTAAATATTTAGTTGTTATTTAGTGCTTATCAGATTATGCAGGTACTTGAAAAAGGAAATACACCGTTGTTTTAAGTGCATCAGCTTCTTCGTTTTATAAAGAGTAATTCTCTATAACTTCAAATAATTTTAATCAAGTCTATAAAAGAGTCTCAGGAAACTAGTTGGTAAACAAACCAACGAAACTGCACACTTTAAATTATGTTATTTTTGATCTTGTTATACAAAATAATAGAAACCGACCACAATACTCGCATAAAGCGAGATCGTCACCCATTCCCAGCATCCGCAAAAAAATTAAAAACCACTTCTGAGCGTCTGTCCGCGTTATAAAAACGATATTTCTGGAAGCGGCGAACATTGGCTTTTCAGCAATAAACTGAAAAATAAAATAAAATTTATACCTATGTATATAATTATATGTGAGGGGCTTGTGGCTAAGTAATAATAGCCGCACGGGTCGATCGATCAGGTTAAGCTACGCTTGACGCGGTTTGTCCATGGATACACATACTAAGACCCCACCTTGCTTCGGAAAGCACGCTGCATCCGGTTAGACTGGAAGCCGACCCCAACATAGTTGGGAAAAGGCTAGGCAGATGATGACCCATTTATGTGTCGAAATGATCGAATAATTATATTTTCAGCATAGAGGGATCATTTTTCTGGGGAGCATTTTTCTGCTCATTAAAAAAAAGTTAGAATTGGAATATTGGTAACAATAATTATATTTTTGCAGATACAAGTAGGATTAAGCTCACGTACGCACGTGCGTATAAATATCGCGACAGGATTTTATCGCGCACTGGATTTTCAACTCTGGATGTTGGGCCGAGCATTGAAAACCCACCAGAGTACATCCCAGCGCGTCACACTCTTGGATTTTCAACTCTTGGCGCTAAGCAGTGCGTTGATATTCCAGTGTGCAAAAAAAAATCGCCGCGGGAAAAACGCCCCCGGTGCGATCCTGGGCTAACTATATAGGTATGTATATCGTACTTCCCTGAAAGAACAGTCAGCAGGAGCTTTCATTTTCTTATATCAAAATTTAATAAAGCCATCGAGTGACAGTGACGTTATAATATTCAGTCGGTTAAACACAATGGATTAATTCACTCTACTGTAAATGTGACGAGGCTGACGTATTTAATTTCGAAACCGTTGGGTACAAACATTTATTTCCCTTGGCGGAATAACGTTAAACAAAAAGCACTTATACTTTACATAGGTAGGTACCGCTGTTCCATTGACGTAGGCGGTTTCACAATGTATGTGCACACGTAAAAGCGCAAGATAAAACAATTTATACTTACCGGTGAAAATGATAAGCCTTGAATAATCAAAATCGTCTGTCTGCTCAACTCTTTCATTCACATAAATTTATATTAAAAGTTGGTTGACATAATAATCCCATTAGGGATTAATATTTGAACCAACTTTTCCGTTGTCCACTAAACCAACTTCATTTCATGGTGTATTGGGTAGGAACGCAGCTTGATTAATTGTGCCGAAATGTTCCGCACACCTTTATGGCCACAAATTGTTCATTGGATTCAAAAGGGGGAAGAGTATTGTGAAGGGAAAGCCATTAACTCATAAATTGTCCCGAGCGGTCAGCATCACGAATGATTTTCGATTAACCGTTTCGTGTTTACTTTGCAACGAAACAAATTTTAATACCAATACAAAATCATAACTTGTGATTTAGTATATTAGAATTTCAGCATGTAATAACACCTACAAAGTTACGTGAAAAGCCGATATACCTACATTTACTTTCGCTCAACATAAAGGCGACTTCCCCTTTATTGTAGGTAATAGGTATTCTACAAATCCTAGACTGTTACTCTGAGACGTAATACAATGAACACACGGTTTCCCTATTATCTCGCCGTACTTAGTCACTTCACAAAGGCACCGGAGAAGTACATAGGTAAGTAAGTACATCATTACAGCAGTTTATCTTAGTGGCACATAAAAGGTGGCCTCCTTCCCTTCGTCACGACGCACAACCGCGTTTGATGTGCCAAGCTTTTTAACAGAACAGTGAGCTTGTTACACATGGGCAACACTGAAATATTTTCACTAATCTATGCCAGAATCTTAGAACATTGAACATTTGTTAATTGAGCCAGTTCGCTTACAAGACAGATAAAAAACAAAAGTTATTAAGGAGCGCAGCGGAAGTGATTATTCCAAAGTTTTTCCCAAGAAGTTCGTTCGGGAACCCAATCAATTAGTGTGTTATGCAATTACCCCGCAGGTTTAACTATTCAAATAATTAAATCACAGCACTTGATTTGTACCTATGATTAATAAGTGGCACTACAAGTAGGCGTCGGATACGTTTTGTGATCCATTTGTTTACATTTTCATCAGATACTTTTGGAACAGGCCATACGTATTCTGTTTTATACGTATAAAGCACAATTTTGTACTACTGGCCAAGGAAAAATATGACTGTTGGCAGCAGATATGCGCTCTGAATATTTCTGGATTCCGGTAATACCTATTTCACTTAAAATTTTACCCTTCCCGCTTTTACGGACAACATATTGCTAGGATAACTCACACAGCACAAGTGCCTAAAAAGTTGTAAGTATTGTCGAAATAACTTTTCATGGACATTTTCCACGTAAAATTCGGATGTATTCACTATCTGTATAATGTGTATAGGTAAACCTACGTGTTGTTAATGTGAAAAACCATTACGAAGCGGAGCTGCAAAAAGCGTTTCTGCATCTTTTGACGTAGATTATGAGAACCTTTCTAGAGGAAATGCAGTCTTACAAGCGTTAGAGCATATGAAACAAAGTAAAGTTTATATTTATTTCCAAAGTATGAGACGTTCGCCTGCACCTTTCGTATCTAAAGAAAATTATGTTATTCCTGAATTTATACTGTACCTTTTATAAACAAATGCGTCATTAAGAGCGTTTACGCCGTACGGCATTTCATACAAACTTTCAAGCCCTTGTTTTTCGAAATGAATGAACCCATTTTAATGAAACTTCATACGCATAACCAGGATACAAAGGTCTAAAAAGTTAGCAGAGAACAGTTTCGAAAAATTGTGTTACAGCCAAATTAGACCGATTTGAAAGTTTCCATAGAAACAGAGACTTCCAGTTATCTTTTTTTAAATAAGACATTTCGAAAATGTTCTCTGCTAACTTTTTAGACCTTTGTATCCTGCTTTTGCGTATGAAGTTTCATTAAAATGGGTTCATTCATTTCGAAAAACAACGGCTTGAAAGTTTGTATGAAATGCCGTACGGCGTAAACGCTCTTAACAAATTAACAATAAGCGTTCAATATTCTTTATTATTATGCTGTCAATCTTGCATTTACATAATTTAATAGCCTCGTGATGCCTTTCAACCATCAGCACGAGGCGAAGCCTATCGTTTTTAAACAATCACACGCCAGATTAGCGAAGTTAAAAAAGGTTTTATAGCTTGATCTTTAAGCGAGTGATGAGGAGAGGTCCTCTATAGACAACCCCACAGAAGTAGGTAAGTACGCATCATAAGCTTAGAAACTCTTAGAAAGCTTAGTATCTGTTACTGGGTCCAGTGGTTTTTTATTAACAGTAAATTCTTATCGCGTCGGCCCAGGCTTTATATACCTAATGATAATTTTTGACATAGGTAGACAGTTATCCAAGAGCAGTAATGCCGCATGATGTGCGTTGTACCTCTTCAATATATTCTGTTCACTGCAGTGCATTAATCTGCTACGTTCATCAACATTTTATCGTTCCGAATTACTGTGGCGATTGCTGTGATTATTAGTTTCGTTTATTTATTGACGTGTGTTTAACACAACACATTCGTCGTATTTAGATTAATCTTTTTCATTAAATAAGTAGGTATGAGTCATGTGGTATGGATAAATCTAGAAAGAAAGAAAAATTGTTTATTCTGCACAAATAAAGCACACGTTACAAAAAAAAAAGCCATAGCACAGCATACAACGTAGTCAAAAGCCTCTTACTCAATCATCTTCAAGTTGAATTGCAAGACATTGACTTCTTACAGGACCGAAACGCAAAACAACGCAAGTTTTAAAAGCACTAAAGTCTACGATCGACTACAGTAAACAAAATCAGAAAAATATATGATATTCTTCAGGATATATGCTAGGTAGATAGTGTGTTGAAAACATAATACAACTAACTTGATACAATAGAAAAAAAATCATGAAGATACCTCTAAAAACTTTCTTTTTACAATAAAAACCATACTAATTTATACATACAATCATTCAGATTCAAGCAACATACTAAATGTTTAAATTTTTTAATCCAAACAATAGATTTATTGCTAATAGATAATTGCATCATATTTTGCAATAGTTACCAAATTTGTGTCACCGCGCTTCTCTTTCTTTTCTATGCAGTCCGACAGTGACCGCGCTTTAGGTCATGTAGTCCCTTTAATAGTAATAATAATATACGGGTTTATTTACAAACGAAGATTAGAGTTAAAGAGCGTTTACGCCGTACGGTATTTCATACAAACTTTCAAGCCCTTGTTTTTCGAAAAGAATGAACCGATTAATGAAACTTCATACGCATAAGCAGGATACAAAGGTCTTAAAAACATTTTCGGATTGTCATGAATATCTGTCATATTAACCAGTATTTGACATTAAGGTGTAAAAAAAAAATCAAAAAACGCTCCGTATCCACTTTATTGGAAAAATTTTTCGTTAAAAAAGAATCAATTCGACGATTTGATAATGCAAAAGTGTCAAACTGACATTTAAAATCTTCAGATAAGTGTTTTAACGATTGCCAAATCGACCATTATTCTATTACGAACGCGCAACCCGCGCAACGTAGGTATGGCGCAGGATTTAATATGTTAAGATAAATCTTTGAATAGAGGCATTAGTAATGCATTAAAAATAATCTGGATTCATTAGCGAATCTGTGATGTTTAATGTGGAAAATACTGAGCGTGTCTCACATTGGAGAGCACTTAGATATTGTTTCCTTTTAATTAGTTGACTGTTTAATGTAGTACCTAACATTGGTGTATAGGTATTAGCTACATTGCATGAGAAAGTGGAGAAAGTTTCATATAACCAAGCCAATGCACTGAAAACCTCGTTAAGGTGGAATCACCTGTAAAACGACACCTTTCAACGTTAGCTTGACAGTTTATCGATGTTAGTTCCACTACTTGAACTATAAGAATGTTAGGTTTCAGTTTCTACCCAGCGAAACATGTATTTTATACGACAGTACAGTACCTAAAAAACTGCATACAATCCCATCTCGTAGCCTGGCCTTCAGCCCAAAATTCTACAGTTGGCTAATGGCTCCATGCTTTAGTATTCTATAGCGTGCCAATGCCGGCTCGGTAATCAATTATCATCCTTACCGATCCGCTCAATATTTGCAAAACAAACAATTTACCAGTTAAAAATAAGTGGAATGGCCCCGGTTTTAACGTTAAATTGCTGATAACATCTGTCAACATGAATGTTAACAATATAATGGTTCATATAGCTGCGATTTCTATAATCTGGCGCTTCATATAAAGCCAAAAATCCCAAAAGCGTAACCATTTTGATTTTCGTCAAGTCGTCCCAAATAGGCCGTAGGCATGTAGGAAGAGTTGATGAATTACTCGAATTTTTGTACCTAATTAGTTCTGTTATCTAGATAGGTAATGAATTATACATAATATGTGGCGCCATTTACACGCAGCTACGCCTGAAAAGTTCTATCCTAGGTACAGGGATTTTCAATAAATACTGTGTGACTTTTCGTTTATTAAAATTATTTTTAGCTTCAAAGAGTTTAGAATTAAGTTTAACAAATTTTGCGATTTCGTAAATGTAAATGCAAGGAACCGTAAGAAGTTTGTGTGATTTAAACACCGGTGTACAAGATTCAGACCAGTCCATGTTAAAGATTGTACGAATGCATTTTTTGTGTAATCTAGATATTTTCGTGGAATTTCCCCAAACAATAATACCATACCGAATAATGGACCAAATATAGGCGTGATACACCATCATGTGAAGTTATCTTTTTGTAGGAATACTGGCCATATGTATATTTCTTTGGCATGTCTTATGAGTAAGATATATGGCCTAGAATGCGGTTATTTGCGCCATTTAGAATTTTCGCTAAGCTGCTAGCTTACCTATATGTATATATATATATATTTTTTTTATCATGAATGTGATTCAACTGATTGTTTGCCGTGTTTTAATCTATATTAATAAAGGCGCTTTTAGTGTCTGCCTGTGTGACCGATTAGTTCTTCTAAGCAACCCTTTTTGATTGGGACACGATTTTATTCAGATAGGTTTATGTGTAGCTATAATATGTGAATATACCTATAGGAGCAGAGCATCAATGTAAAATGTTGCAAAAACGGGAAAAATTATTCCTTTTGAGAGCTTCCGTTGCGTACGCTGCGTAAACGGTTAAAGTTACGCAAAAATCATTAAAAATCCGCTACAGCATATGTCTATCTTTTAAGGTCACTCACTACTTAATTGTTCTAAAATAATGAATTATTTGCGAAGGTGTTTTTATAAACATGATATTAATCCTTATCCAAATAAATACGTTATTCATCACAAGTATTTAATTTTGAACAAAATTGCCCTGACATCATTTGATTTCAATGAATGTTTTAGGAGATATCATGGTTTTAAAATAACTCCGCACGGCGGCCGCCCCGGTAGGACTGCGAGGTTTACTATACCTACCAGGCCACTCTGAAAGTATTGAGAAAAAAAGTTTATATGTAGGTATGAGAGACTGGCCAGGTAAAATCTATTTTGAAAATATGATTATTTGTAAGTAAAAATAGGTACGTTCCAATTTCAAAATTTCCCAAATGGATCTGCGTCGGGAACTTTTTCGCGCTATGATTTTTTACGATTTCAAGTGTCGCCTGAAACCGGACGAACCGTACGATAGACTTCAAATGGCATTCATGGATGAAGGCCCTTCTAAAGCAACCGTGTATCGTTGTTATAACGAATTCAAGCGCGGTCGACTAACTTTGGGGGATAAAGGAAGAAGTGGTTGCCCTTTGACGGCTGTTACGAAAGAAAACGTACTAGCAGTGAAAATTTTAATCTAAGACAATATGCGAGTTACGTATCAAGAGATTCAGTACATACTGCAGGTTGGATCGGGAAGCCTTCACAAAATTCTATACGTGCACAACCTCACCGATGCTCAGAAGAAGACCCGGGTGGAATTGTGCCGTGATATGATAAACTAATTTGAAGTAGGTGTTTATGACATCATCACAGGTGATGAGTCTTGGATTTAACAATATAATCCAGAAACGAAGCCCCAGTCGACTGTTTGGGTGTTTCAAAACGAATCAACCCCTACCAAAGTGAAGCGATCTAGAAGCGGGGAGAAGATTTTGATCGCGAGCTTTTCCAATTTGACTGGCTACTTGGTGTCAATTCATTTACGAAACCAAAGAAGCATCAACGGTGAATTGTATACTACCAAATGCTTTGCAGAAGTTTTCTCTGTTGTGAGCAACAAACGACCAAACACAGGGCTCCGCGGTCTACTGCTCCACCACGACAACGCGCCTTCGCACACCGCGCTCAAAATACAACCCTGACCTAGCATCGTGTGACTTTTTTAATTCACGAAAATAAAAAATCTGCTCAAAGGGATACGATTTTCGTCGCCGGAAGATGCGCTGTCAGCGTTCGAGCAGACTGTAAACGAGGTGTCTGCGGCGGACTGGAAAAAGTATTTCGAAAACTGGTCCAGACGCATGAAACTTTGTATAGATAGAAGCAAGTTGAGAGTACTTTGAAAAGATTTAATAAAAAGATATTTAGGTACCTATAAAACATTTATTTATATTTTCGCAAAACTTTCTGAGTGTCATATGTATTAACACTCTTATCTACTGATCATAGCGTGATGAAATAGCTTCAAGAAGTACCTATCAAGTAATGTACTAAGTAATAATCTTAAGTAAAACTCTTAAAGTAATAGAATATTTTTTAGTAGGTTTTTTATATTTTAGAAACCTCGGGTATATTATTACTAAGATAGCGCTTTTTTTGAAATGTCGCCACTTTAGAAGATGGACCCGTGCGAAGCAGGGCGGGTCACTAGTATTAATATAATTATGTTTTGTTTGTTGACAGTTCCAAGCCGCGCTGTTACAGCGGTGGCTGCTGCCGCACTTCATGTGTCCTTTCTGCCCGTTCGTGCAAGCGTTGAGCGTCAACGTCAGCGTGTTTACGCTAACCGCCATCGCGGTTGACAGACATCGCGCCATTATCACGCCACTCAGGTAATTTAATATTAACTCTGCTTTTGTATTAGCTTTTTCTTTTTTTGACATTATTGTCTACATTTTAGACATAATAAAATGTGATCAATACTTCAACTAACTTTTAGTAGAGAATTAGTTTTCCTTCTTTTGACATCATATCCAACATCATCTTTTTTAGGCATATAATGTGATCTTAAAATACTTCAGCTAACTGCTAGCAGAGATTGTTATTGCAGTCGCTAGGTACATAATAATATTGCCGCAGACAAAGTAGTATTGACTCTTCAGAGCTTAACAATAAAGTTCTTATTACAAGTTCAACCCATCTCAAACTGCGAGTGTATTACATTGAAAATCTCAACGTTACCACGTGCGTAGAACATTGAGGAATTCGATTGAATACAAGCCTATTTATAAGTACACGTCGAGAAGTTTTGTTTGTATGTTTAGTACAAAAACAGAGGCGATCAATGTTCCATTGCATATCTTCGCCAAGAAATAGGCACAAAAATTTCCAAAAAAAAATGGTGGATTTTTTCGTAATATTTACAGGAAAAGCTCTGGGCCTATTGGCCTGTGTATATACATGAGTATACTAGACTTTTTCCCATGAGGGAAGAAGTCTTTTCAAATGCTCAGCTCGGTTATGACATGGTCACAGAGTGGTTAAAAAATAACAAACTTGCACTTTTAACGTGTCTAAATCTATATTCTTCCCTTTACCATGAAAAATCACGCGATCCCATCTTATAAAAATCTTTTAATAATATCAGTCACTTGCTCTTTCCTGCAAGACAATCCGTGCTCATGTCCTACTCTCAAAAAAACGGCTGTTATCAAATATTTGGGTAATCAGATTGACAATCGTCTTAATAATAATACTAATAAAAAAAAAGTGTTAAAGCATAAAAAATAAAAATAATAATAATAATTTACTTCTTAGTTTTCAGCCGAACGTAGACGAACTTACAGCGAAAACGCGAAAATTTATATAATATGTTTTCAAGAATATACGCCATGTGGCGGAAACTAAGACCATTGACACGGTAGGTATATTATGCCCTAGTTCAGTCAATCTTATCATATTGCATATCGGCATGGGTCGGAGTCCCAAAGATATCATTCCTGAGGTGGGAGAGAGCTCAGGCAGCTGTCGTAAACTTCCCTTTCTCTTTTCAACGAAAGAACTTTACCAGCAGTGCAGAGTCCTGACTGTTCGCAAACATTAATAGGCATACTCACCTTCCATACAATCCTGTCCAAATCCTTACCAAGAGACGCAAACACACAGTCCGTAAATCAAGGTCCTTCAAAACCAGCTTCAGGCGTAGATTCTTTTGTTTCCTTGGAGATTACCTTTACAACAAAGTCAATAAAGCCATTTCCATCTAGTCCTTATCCATAATTATTTAATTGTAAATATTATGGGGCATACGGTGCCAACCTATAATTAATTGTTAAACTAACCTTTGATATAAGAATCTTTTTTTAAACATGTAACAGTATAAAAAATTGTTGGTTGGCCAGAAATAATAAATAAAAATAAAGTCCAAAATTGGCTTCAATCTCACAATTATGAAGCCACTGAGAGACTCTTGGAAGTCATCTCATAAAAAGAAGCTCCATGTGTCCTAAGTAGGTATATCATATTTTTAATATCACACACACACATTCATCCTTATTTTACATTATTTTTGTTTTTTATCTTTCATCCCATTATCTAGACGATTGTATCTGACTTCGTGTAGTTTGGAGGTCTGGAGACCTGTAATACAAGTATTCCTAGTACAGGCTCCAGTCAGACACAATTATGTATTGTATTAACTTTTCATTATGTGGTGGAGAAAATAAACGTTTTTTATTATTTATTATAAGCTTATTGAAGCTTCTAAAAGCGGCTTAAGACGTCATCATGTCTTGCGAAAATTACGGGAAGGGGTTTTGCCGGTCCATTAGGTAAATGATTCTTTCCATGGGTAAACAAAATCCCGAAAGTCAAATTGAAAGCTGTTTAGTCAAGCACATTGTAAGTTTCGTCAGTCACGTTGTTATGCATAAGGACCTTTTTCGATCGATAGCAATCTACGACCCAACGATAGAGATGTAAAGTGAGTTGTCAGTTGTCACGGCCACTTAGATGGACCTTAGTTGTTACCTTTAAAGAAAAAGGTTAGTCAATTATTCAGGTGAATTCCAATTCACAAGGCTTTCCATCGCGTGGTACAATGGACAATCAAAAAAAGGACATCTATTTTAGTCCAAATGTGAAAGTGCCAAAAAACTGAATTAGTCTGATAGAACTTGTCCACCTAAGCATTTCTTATTAGGGCACCAAAGCTGTAGCACCACTACTTGATTTTAAGTGAGTTGAAAAAATCTGTCTTTCACTAACTAAAACAAATGAAATATCTTTCCACATCGTTATATGTTCTATTAGATGTTCTGCCATGGATAGTTTAAGTTTGGGGAGGGGGTGGGGGTTCTACTAAAATAAAAATACTTTAGTCTTTTTCCAATAACCACCACCACGATATACGTGTAATATTGAGAGAGTTGTCCTGGTATTTCACCATCAGCTTCATTTCACTATTCGCATTATGACGAGCATAAATTGCTTACCAACCATCATCATCTGCATAGCCTTTTCCCAACTATGTTGGGGTCGGCTTCCAGTCTAACCGGATGCAGCTGAGTACCAGTATTTTACTTAATTAATTGCTTACCAACCATATTAAAATAATCGAATCGCAACCCGTGAAATATTTATCATTGAGTAGTTCCGATGGCCATTTGTGGTCTTCATCATCAACTCCACTGTACCAAATGATGATTTCCGAGAGTAAATGCTCAAGTTACATAAAAAAATACCCAAATCGCTATCGGTTTGCCTATAAAATTTGAGGGTTTCCCTCGATTTACATGGGATTCCTTCATCAAATTCTGACTTGGTGAAAATACGAAACAAATATTTTCAATATCGGTCCCCTATTGACGGAGTAATGGGTGTAGTACCTACATACATAAAAAAAATTCACGACCAATTGAAAACCTCCTCCTTTTTTTGAAGTCGGTTAAAAATACACTACGGCAAACAACGGAGCGCCGCGCTCCACAAGACCGCGAAATAATTGTCATCCGGTCGTTTCATCTCTCGATACGGCTACAGACTTTCCAAGCTTTTATTAATTATATTCACGCGTTTTTTGTCAACACTCCACAAACGTTGACCCTAAAAGAGACTTCCAAAGAAGACGGTGAATCTTTTGCTAGAAGTTGTGAGAAAAGTGATGCATGATGATGGTGGTCCAGAAAACATTATTCAAAACATTAACAAGAACAAAGGCATCAGCACATTTTGAACTTTTCAGGTGTAGTTAGAAACGTAAAAGCCATGTAGATCTTCCTAGCAATGCTTATTCTAATCCGTTATTCAGAGATGAAACCACTTGTCCAGCTTAAGTAATAGTTTTCGCAGGAAACGTCGTCGAAATATCCTCAAGCCTCGTAAACCTTTAAAAGGAGGTTGCGATGACAGGCATGTTTTATATTAATAATTAATTTAGCACACTGACTGATAACAAAAAAAATCGTGTCGAGTCATGAGATCACAATCATGTTGTTTTCTTCAGCAAACAAGTTTTTTTCAGATGTGAGTACCTACATGACGTGTATAAAAGGACGTACATACACACATTGTGGTTTAGACGGAACTCGATGTCCTTTTTAAAACTAAACTTTTGGTCTTGCCGCATCTTTTGGTTTGGTAAAACAAAACAGCAAGTAGGTATAATTTTCCTAAATGTATCAGGTTTGAATCTCTGGTACACCCGATAAGCGGATTTTTCTACAACGTTACTAGGATTTTTGCTGTCTCAAAACCGTTTTCAACATCTCGAGTACTTTTCTCTATTTTTCATTATGCAGTTTCAGCATTTCAAATGAGATTTCGATGCAATATCAGTTTTTTTTTTCAATATAATTTTCAATATAATTCTGACAGAAAGGGGTCGAGCGATAGATTATCCGTCATCAGTCTTGTGTCTTATTTTCTCTAATATGTAAGACTTTCAGTTGCGTACTTGATCGTATGATTTACGTAAGCTCATGCATCAACGATAAGCACCTCTGTGTTTATTTCAAATCAATCGAAGAGATACCTACATTATAATACACCAAGGCCCACGACGGAGCGCCGTAAAATATTCTCAATTTAAGTCTAGTTTTATATATACACTTCTGATACGGAATTTTGTGGGTAAAGACTTGAATATAAAACGATTAGAAGATAAACATCGAAACACTGCGTTTATTGATCGATTACCAAATTAGGCAAAACACCATTAGTTTTTATATATGTGCAACCTTTCTTTATTAGTCAGTAAACAAATTACTACCTCCTCCTACCTAATTGTTTTCACCAGTTTGAGTGGAATAAAGGAAGTATTGCGGAAAACTAAAAGGTTTCTCCTATTTCACAGCGTTGGTTTTGAGGCTAAAGTGCTAATTAAGACCAAGTTACAAGTGCTAATTAAGACCAAGTTACAGAAACTACATAACAGTTTTCATTTACGTGCAGACAATTATTTGCCTTATTTTGTTCACAATAATGTAAGTCTGTCAATACACATGGACTACAAATTTTTTTTTTTGTTTTTTTACTAAATGGGCCCGCTCTTGGCCGCGATCTCTCCTGATGGAAAGCGATGGATGAAGCTACAATGGAACGAGCGTGCCCAGAAGTCGCTTATTTACTCTTATAATATTTACCTTATAATACGTTTTCGGAACATAACATAATCAGCCTATAATGTTCCCACTGCTGGGACACAGGCCTCCTCTCAGTGAGAGGGACTTTTTCGGAAGTGTATCGATGATTATAATTACTGTATTGTGTTGTATTGTGCATGCTCATTTTTAACTAAATTAAATTAATACTAATTGCATCGATTGCATACTATTTCTGTCGAGAAGGTCGTACCAAAATACTGCTTTTATTTTAACTAATGTCCAGCTTCCCATTTGTTTTGCTTATCTAAAAGCTGATAAGAATATTCAAACACTGACAATCTCTTAATAGAAGATATTATTAGTCTTAAATCGTTAAGTAAATTTTCCGTTTGCAAGTGTAAATATTTTTTCTGTTACATAAGCCTTTAATTTGGGTTCCGACGTTTTTATAGTATTTAACATTCCAACATGGGTTCAAGAATGAAGAATGATTTATACAGAAAAATAAAATTATCAATCCATATTTTTTCAAACAAATACTGGGAAATAGATCATTTTAACTTTCAATTAAATTAAACAAAAACGTGTACCTACCATGGTTGATCGCATCGTCTCTTAATATCAGCTGAAATACTTGGTGACAGACTACGCGAGCTAGTCCAATATAAGAGCTCCCTAAGTACCTACATTTTAATTTCACGTAGAAATCCAAACACTATTCTTTGTAACTTAACTTTGAACTGAATATTTACTGTAATTAAAGTTCAGTTGGATTACTTAGCGGATTCCCATTTTCAAACATGAAATCCCGGTATTTGAAACCAGTGTCAGTGAAATGATAGAAATGTTGATAATGGACGAGTAAAGTACTAATAATAAATAGGCCTATTCAAACCTTAGCGGTATTCGCTGCCGCTGTGGGTTGAGGTACAGACGCCAGCACATCAACCTACTACAATCTGTCAAATTTCTTTGATAGATTTTCAACTTTATCGCTAAAGCATAAGGTTCAAAGTTGATTGGGAAAATGTGACAGTTTCGGGTAGGTTGATGTGCTGGCGTCTGTACATACCGCTCAGGTATTTAGTATCAAGTTCCGCGGCTAGAGCGACCTGAGCGGGGGGCAGATTCTACTAACAAAATTGTTCAAAAACCGCAATAGAACCACAACTGAATCACGACTAGTGAACAACGACTCAGCTGCAGTTACGTTCACGTTACGTTACGCCAACGATCGATCGAAACAATTTCAAAACCTATTCTGCCAACAAAATCGAACATGAGTGTGACGTTTAGTCGTATTCTACTGTAATTTTGACACTAGTAAGAATCGAATCGACACTGAACTGAAGCGGTTCATCTGTCAAAATTCAGTAATTCACGGTTGAAAACAATGATATTATAAGTAAAAAGGTTGAAAATATGTTTTTAAAGTGCAATTTTTATCGCATCGATATATGGGGCAGATTCTGCTCACAAAATTGTTCAAAAATCACAATGTAACTACAGCTGAAACACGGGTAAGCGTTTGCACATTCTACTACCTACTGAACAACGGTTCAGCTGCGGTTACGTTTTAGTTAAGCCAATGATCGATCGAAACATATTCTGCTAACAAAATCGAACATGAGCGTGACGTTTAGTCGCAGTCTACTACTATTTTGACACTTGTTAGAATCGAATCAAAACTGAACTTCAGCAGTTCATCTGTCTAAATTCACGGTTGAACAGAAGTTGGTAAAGTGTGTTAGAAAATTAAGTATAATCTATGTGTAAGTATGGTTATCCATAAGTATATATGTATATTACCCAAATATAAAGCTTTGAATATAAGAATGGTTACCAGTTATTTAATATGTGTAGAGAAAGGATTTTATGAAATAAAGCACATAAAGACAAGCTCGACATTTATTTCAATTTCGGTTTGTCAGTTATTAATCAGAAAGCTAATCGTCCAAATATAGGTCATCATGGAGAAGAAAGGACAAGAAACTCCATGGAAACAATATTAAAGTATGGATACTTTGGGATAGGAATCAACAAACTTTTTATATTGCCATACAATATCGTTATTTAAAAAACAATTAATTATATCTTTTGGACAATGGTCCAAGAGAATTCAGAATAATAGCAACATAATAACAACAGCTAGGATTATTCCATTATCAACTTAAAGCATTAGCAAGCAATATCGGCCATATTATAACATATACAGAACACCATAGTTATCAGCAATAATCAAGATAATAATATCAATTAACTTACGTGACATCTGGTCGATCAATTCCACATAATAACGTCACTTGTACTAATCAACTTAACATAGCCCGGAGCTCCGTTCTGGTCGATGTCTCTAACAAGAATGGCCTCCGGCATTTTTTTTTTTTTTATAAATGGCATCTCGCAGTTCATCCTTTATGAGGATGGCTACTGCTTAACCGGACTTTCCTGTGGATGCCTCGAATTAAGGCCTCCAGCCAGGGCAAACAATAACTTAAAAACTAAGCGACAGCGCTAAGGGTAACACCCCCTGTGGGGTTCGGACCTCGGCTCAGGGCGTCGCTGGAAGAGGACAGCAAGGGACAGGCTGGATCGGTATTATTATTAGTGTTTAGGGGCGAATTTAAAACTACAGGCTCAGCTGCGCGGGCTGGCTCGAGCAAGGGTCGGGGCGGGCACGGTGATGGTGCGGGACGTCGCGACGGGCCTCGGCGGCAAGGACGGAAGGACGGATGTCTGAGCTTGTGTTTGTGATGTCGTACTAGTGGCCTTACTGCTCTCCTGGAGGAGGGTAGTGGCGTCGTCGGGGATAGTGAGGGTATGCCTTGGTCGGCGAATCCTACTTATGCGGGAGGGAGTGTATCGGGAGGCCGCCGCAATCAGGGGATTGGGGTGCTTTATGGCAGAGTCAAAGAAGCGCTTGGAGAGGCGTTTCATGAACTGCTGGATGGTGGGGATTCTGAGATCTAGATGCAGATTCACATTTCGGACATAGAAGGGGGCTCCCGTGACCTTTCGGAGGAAACGGTTCTGGAGGGTTTGCATTTTATGCAGAAATCGCGGCTTGGCGTGTGCGAAGACTACGCAAGCATAGGTCATGATGGGACGGATGACCGCGGTGTAGAGGCGCAATTTGCACTTGAGTGACAATTTGCTGCGGGCAGTTATCATAGAGTGGAGCCTACCGAGAGCGAAAGAGGCGCGCGAACGCGCCGTCTTTATGTGCTCGTTGAAGGTGAGGTTGTGGTCTAGGATGACACCTAAGTATTTGGCTCGCTTTCCCCAGGGGATCGGCTTGCCATACATAGAGATCGGGCGCGGGAGGGGGGGGGGGTAGTTTGCGCGGTTTCGAGAAGATGACCGAATGACTCTTATCGGGGTTGACCTCGATTCTCCATTTCCGGAACCAATCGCTCAAGGCGCTTGCGGAGGTTTGGAGGTTTCGAGCTATGGATGACTGGTTGACACCCGAACAGTAAATGGCAGTGTCGTCGGCGAAGAGCGCCAACTGTGCCTTTTTACTGTTCGGGATGTCACTAGTGAACAGGGTGAAAATAAGGGGAGATAGAACGGAACCCTGGGGGACTCCGGCGCGGATGGGGTGAGGGGGAGAGAGAGCGCCCTCGATACGGTAGCGGAAAGCGCGGTCCGACAGAAAATCTCGTAAGATGAGCACGAGACGGTCTGGCACACCTAGCAGGTACAGCTTATATAATAAGCCATTGTGCCAGACCTTGTCGAACGCCTTCGCTATATCGAAGAACAGGACGCCTGTCGAAGCCCCTCGCTGAATAGCAGCGCTAATGTGCTCGACTATGCGGTGGAGCTGGTGGATGCACGAATGCTTCGTGCGAAAACCGAACTGTTCGGGGGGGATGAGGCTCTTTGCTTCGGCATAGTCTTTGAGGCGCTTATAAATAAGCCTCTCGTAGACTTTACCGAAAACATTGAGCAGACTGATGGGGCGGTAGCTGGAGGGCTCAGACTTGGGCTTGCCTGGCTTAGGGATGCCTATGACTGTGGCTTCTTTCCACACTTGGGGGAAGATGTTGTTGCTCAGGGCGCCATTGAAGATGGCGGTCATGAGCAGTATGAGGGGAGCGGGGAGGAGTTTGTACACCCTATTGGTGATACCGTCCGAACCGGGGGCTTTGCGGGTTGCGAGCCCTTTTATGATGTCTTGCACTTCGTCGGGAGTGACGGGAGGCAGAGGATCATCAGGGTCTTCGACTGGCGGGAGGCCTCCGGCATTCGGAGCTCTCCCTTTTATAGTCGTGAACAAACAACTTTGACGTTTCTATCTACCGTCATTCAAAATATCAACGATATAAAAATCCGTTTAGAATATATTCCATGTTTTGCTACATTATTCCTTAATATTTTAACTACTTTTACAGACATGTTTTAGGTTATGTAAAACATTACTATTTCATCAAGTTTTAACAGTAAAATGATAAATATACCTATTATTACGATAATATTATATAGTGCAACTTTTACCGTATCGATCTAAGATTGCATTCGTTTTCTTCCTTAAAAATATGATGTTTTATATGGACTTCGTTGAACTTGCCCATGAGGAAATAATCAGACATATTTTATAACGAATACTCACAGTAAATGCAGTAAATCAACCATGGAACTTGTTTTGTTTTCCGCTGTTTGTTTATTTACACTTCGTTTTTTTTTTTTTTTAAGCCTGGTTGCTGGGACCTTTTAGCCAATTCTTTATTTGGTTTAGTAATTTTCTTCACTAAATTTCTTCGAAAGTGTTTTTGATATATTTATATATAGCTCGATAACAAGTCTTTTTTTTTATAATTCGGTCAAGCGGCGGGAGGTATTATTTAACACAACACTTTCACTACACAATTCACATATTTCACTCGCTAAAATCAGTCTGTGTAACTTATGATTTGGACAGTCAAAAAGCATGTGGTCAACATTTCCAATATCCAAACTGCAACTTGTACTACATTTGTTGTGTTGAACAATACCCAGTCTCGCTAAATGAGCAGGTGTTTTGGGTAGATGGTATGGAAATATTCAAGAGACCTTCTAAACCGTGGTACTATAAGTTGAGAACATCTAGTCGACACTTCATAACGATGATGAAAAGACTCCGCTTTGACCATTCCAAAAGAAAAAAATTTCGTTTCAAAGCTTCGGCCAGCAAGGGACGTAGAAGAAACGTTCTTCTGAGTTTTTATTATTGAAACAGTTGAAATGTTGTATGTGTAACAAAAAAATATATAATACAAAAGTATAAATGGTCTAAATATAATTTTGTATTCGTGTTTAGTAACATTTTAGGTTCAACTTTTTTCTCTATTATTAAAAGACACTATTTGGCATGTTGATGTTGGTAACACAGATTACCCGCTGTTCGGTTCCTGTCCTGTACCGATTCAGTTTAAGTTAAGTTTAGTTTCCAGTTTGCCTCTGAAATAGTAGAATGACTTTATAGGTAACTATAGAACGGCAATCGGAATCATACTGTTGCGTAAACACAATTGAACTTGTAACGGTGCAAATTAGTAGAATCGGCCCTCTGTATTCGTTGCCACTTGCCACTGTGGGTAGAAGTGCACCTTCCTGAGCGAAACTCGAACTCGGTATTCTACCCACCAGGATAGCGAAATCCGCTTTAGTGTGAACAGTAATATTACCGCATACCCACTAGATTTCCTCTACCGCAGACGGTAGCGAATACCGCTTAGGTTTTGAAACGTATGAAAATCGTTTGGTATGTGAAGCTGATTTGCTTTCGTTTCATGAAATTTGAGAAGACATTTATTTATTCGTATTTTACTCATCCAATAAACAAGTACAAGTACAAGATTCGATCGAGAGTTTTGAATTCTTTTGAAGTAAAAATATGGAACAGATTTTTTATGAGAAGCAAAACTTTGTGATTCTCAACTTCTGGGATTTTAAAACGTTGTTAGAATAAGAAAATATATTTAATATACAGGTTGGCTCCGGACATCGACGCATAACCTTATTATGATGGATTCAGTACATGATTCTGAAATATTATCTATAATATGTATGTATTTACAAAAAAAAATGTATATAAGTAGTTTATCAGCCAGTAGCTTGGGACTAAATGGCGTTGTGTGAAATG
Source organism: Gortyna flavago (assembly GCA_963669345.1). NCBI lineage: Eukaryota > Metazoa > Arthropoda > Insecta > Lepidoptera > Noctuidae > Gortyna > Gortyna flavago. The sequence continues at coordinate 9,440,098 of OY770131.1, forward strand.
TCCAAGGATATTATTTATTTATTATTATTATTTATTAGTTCCATACATTTTGACCGCGTAGGTGTTGCTTCTTTCAGGACTCGTAGGTTCAGGACACTGTATCTTCAAATGGACAGAACAGTGAACATTAGACAGCTTGTTTTGTAACTTTAAATTACTTTGAATTTTTCAATAAATGTTTATTTTTTGTTTGTTTACATTATGCCAATTAAAAAATATAAAAAAATTATTTCAAAATCTAAAGCGATAACCCAATTTTTTTTATTTACCTAAAAAATAGCCCCATTTATACTGAATCGAATGACATATAATACATACCATTGTTCTTCTAAAGTTTTTATATACGATAACAATAACTTCATGCGAATATCGCATTGCGCATGCGTCATCGCGGCCATTTATTTTTTTAATGATTTTCAACTACAGATAACTTATTTCGTAATCCGATACAATCTCAAGGCCTTTGGAACAAATATACTGCATCTAACCACTCGACTAAAGAACTTGGAACGCAAGCAATACTCCCATAGACAAAATTACTAAAAATAAAATACTGCGGACCGGAATGCGCTCCCTGCCACCGTTATTTTCGCTGTCACTCTCGGGCGCATGGTACTTTTGGGTTTTCGTTCGGGGGTATTCTCGTCCGCCAGGTCATGTGAGTGGGAAACATTGTTTTTTTTTGTGATAAATAGAACTGGGAAATATAGCAGACGAAAGGGGAGGTCTAAGGAGCAGTGGCTGATTCCGGGCTGAAATGACGATGATAATGATAAATGACGAAAAATTTCTAGGCTATGGGGTCTAGAATTATGTGCTAGATTCATAGTTATATAGTTTGCGCACCGATCTCTCTGCCAGCCTGTATAAGTTCAATTAATTGAACGTAATTACGAATCGGTTCAGTCCCATCTTTGACTCTTCCCCTATCTATGCGTTTATACCAACAAAGGGAATTTTTTGTAGGTTAAACACAGGGGAAGAGATGGGACTAAACCTAAGAATCACACGCACAGCCTTATGGATTTTCCATTATGGCCGTACCAACTGTATATTATAGGTATTACTATGATACCTAAGTATAATATACAGTTAATACCCGGCCCGGCTCGGCAACTGAATAATAAACCAAATATTAAATTTACCTAATTATTATCTTGATTACACTGACCGCAGTAGGTCAAAAAAGCACTTGGCTTCGTGTGCCCACGGTATCCTAATGTTCGGTGCTTTATTATAATGTAGAACAGAGATCGTCCATTCTCTTGTAAATCTAGAAGGTTTGGACAATTTCGGAGATGACGTTAAGGCGGATCACACACTACAACGCACCACGCGACGGCGACGGGGCGCAAAAAACGCGCACACACGCGTGGTTTTTGACATACAAATTCAATAAAAATTTGAAACGGTGTTTTGGCTCCGTTTCCCGCGCCTATTCGCAAAGTGCGTTGTAACACAGAACACTATTACTCTGTGTTATCTGCCTTAGAGCTTATAGACTATCAAATGGTCGTTAACCTTTACCCATTGTCTGAAGCCTCAAGGGCCTAACCCTTGAGGCTTCAGAGGATAAAATAATAGGTACCAATCTAGCCAAACGATAAACGGATATCCGCCTATATAACTCTGTTGGTCGGGCTTTGTTGTGCTTGTTTTCTAATATACTTATTGTAGATCCTTCGATTACAATTTAGAGAAATACATTTTACTTTGAAAGCCATTATATCATAGTCGATGCCAAAATGAAATAAAGTTGCCTTTTAAAAAACTCGACCTCGAAGAGGAATAAATAAATCTTCCATTTTCTACGACGGCTGACATACCGAACTATTTCTTCTTCATTTCACCTTTTATCTTGGCACTATAAAACTTTTACAGGCATGGTATAAACCAAGATCTTTTAACAGTCAGATTTGACGAAGCTACGATGTTTTGTGCAAAGACGGTAAATGTACGACACTATCCATAAATTGCCGAAATGAAATTCACGCAATCCATCTTCAGGATTTCTAAGACTTCTGCTGCAAATTGCGCGGTCTTGTGCATCTTGAATATTCCATGCAGTACGGTTTTAGATCGTAAGTTGCTCCAACAACCTGATCAATACTCTTTGAACTTCAAGTACATTATTGTACCATAAGAGTCATATAGCCATAAGAGAGTAATCGTACCTATATTTTATTGTGATAAAAAAATACGTAATGTTTGTTTCAGTGCCCACACTTCGAAGCGCATAGCCAAAGTAATAATAGTAGTTATTTGGTTTCTGGCGCTCTCCTTGGCCGCACCGATGGCCATGTCTTGGGAGGTCATCATGGAAGACGAATTAGATCCAGGTATGTAGATTTTTGGGAAACTGGATTTTCATCTCTCAGTCTTAAACAGAAAATTGAGAATCCAACAGAGCGCGTCCCAGAGCGCCAAAAAAACACACTGTTGGATTTTCAACTCTCGGTCTAAGCAGCGCGTTGAAAATCCTGTGCGCGAAAAAAAAATCGCCGCGGGAAAAACGCGCCCATGCAAATCTGGGCTAAAGCCGATATCAGACGCTTCCCGAGTGAAGCTTCAGTTTTGTTTCATTCCATGTTCACACAACACCGACAAAAGAATTGAATTTTTATTTAATTTTTTGATTATTTAGAGGCGAGTGCCGAAATCGAACATCATTGGATCAGTTTATTAATGAGTTAGTTTTTTACTTATGATTTATTTTGTGAAAGGTCTGAAGTTTCATTACGAGTGAAAGATGCCGAATGAAAGGCAAACACTAATAAAAAGTGAAGCGTCTGATATCGGCTTTACAATAGGTATTGAAGTGGCTTTTTGTGTACTTATTCGCAACCTACGAAAGAACTTTCAATAACTGGTTTACTTTATTAAAATATCACGTGTCGGAATAAAACAGAATTCCACACAAACGGAGCTAGCTTTTCGATCAAAAACATTCAATTATACGTTGGTTTGTAGTAGTTACGGCACCACTGATCAAAGCGAATTCATATATTTTGATTGCCTGCTACTGCCATCAATTACAGTTTAGTTAATATTTTCCTAGCTATAAAATTTTTTTCAAAGTAATCTGAGATTAGGAATCCCTAACTCAGATTGCTTCGAAGAGGCTGACATCACTTACAGTTTAGTTAATCTTTTCCTAGCTAACTATTTAAATTTGTCAATGTAATCTGAGATTAGGAATCCCTTAACTCTGTATGTTGAAACGACGGGTTTTGCTGGGTATAAATGTAAGTGCTCGTACACACGAGCGGCACGTGTCAACGGCAGAGGCAACTGCTGCCGTTGACACGCGTCGTCAACGTTTTACTCGTGTTGAGAATAAGAATATAATTATTTATTTGCTTTAAAACATGGTACAGTCAGCAAAAAAAGTCGATTAACACTGTAATGTTTACATGTTTTTAAATTGTCAATTTTTTTTTTCAATAACATGCTTTTTAGCTTTTCATATAGGTAATAGCAAAGAGTTTACATTCTAAAAATCTTTTGCTGCAATTTTGAACAAATATTTTGCTCAATAACTAAAATTAAAAAACTGAATTATTAATCGACTTTTGTTGCTGACCGTACATTAAGGTCTTATAAATAAAATTATCATCTTGTTTCGCCATGGACTGGCATACAAATATTTAAACATGTTAAATGTAACCACATTAATTTGTTAAAATTAAATTAATTAATTTTGTTGTTTTGTTTTCTAATAACATATTATTGGTTATTAAGGTTTCGTATCTATTTGAATACTTAAGAATAATATATAAATAAATTAATATAATTAAATCTCAGTATCATATCATAACCTACTACTTTTTTACCATATTTTACACTATAAAAACAATTACCAATAAGCCATTTTATTTAGTTTTGATTTAAAGCGTTTTAAAGGGAGTTGCCTTATTTCTTTTGGAATATTGTGTTTTTGGGCATCGTAGTCAAATACACAAGCGGCACGCCGACGACGGCTGCAACTACATTTGTTGTTGATGCGTGCCGCTCGTGTGTATGCACTCTAAGTTTTTTTTTTAGTTTAGAGTATAATGAATGGAGCAAGCGAAGATAGTACTTAATAATAAAATCATTAAGGATAATTAAGGGTACTATTGTTGTGTTTTAACAAACCTCAAAACTTTTGTTCATACAATTAAACTCGATGCTTCTTCAACAAGTAGGTCAAGAAAAGAGTTTCCGAAAAACTAAGCCATAACAGTTTCTTTCTTTCTTTGCAGTTACGAAAATCTTTTACAAAAAGCCTTTTTGTGCTCCAACCGAGTTCGGCTCACATTCGCTGGCCATTTACAGACTATTGTTGTATGTATTCCAGGTGAGTTTTATTGGTTCTATTTATTTGTTGATGTAAATTTTATTTTCATTTCGTTGGATGACATACCCTGCTACACCTACGGATATTTTGCGAGGAAAACATTTTGATATTATAATTATAAGATTTTTTAAGGACCACGGTATGTAACGTTGAAATAAGTACTTTGTCTTCACCGTCGGCGTCGTAACATTCATCAGCCTAATGTAGTTTTAGTCCTAGGTCTACATTAGGCAAAATTTTAATAAATGTATTCATACAGCGATTACTCACCGCTACGCAAATAAATAATTAGGTATCATCTTCAAGTTTCCATCCTTTAATATTGAAATAGTTTTTATTTAAATGTTTTATTCAGTGTATTACACAGAGAGAAATTGAAAACTTGCGCCAACTTGAAATAGGAAGTCATTATAAATTGATTTCCCAAATCTAAATTCTTGAATAAAATCGTGTAATTATCGTTTTAGATAGTGCAAACTAAGTTATTGCCTTCAAGTAAACACGACCTATCGGCGTCCCAGTAAAAAAAATACATTTCACAATCTACCAAAATAAGTAAATTAATGTATCAATTTTATAGCGCGCCCGATAAGCAATCGATTTATCGCAGAGTTCACAACATGAAGCAAGTTGGCAACGCGTTGAACTAGCGGCCATTTACATAATGTTGACCGTTCCTACGCAAAAAAGAAATGGGGTGTGGTTGTGTTATGGACACGGCTGTGTGTTGTACATAAATACGTTTATGTAACGGGTTGATCTGCTCGGCCATATTCATTCTTTTACGTTCACGGCACTGCCTGACTCGGTCATATAGTGTTTTATTGGTACCATTCGATTGTTCTTGAGTAGCCCTTTCCAACCGTATACGATCTCTTTATTTTGATTAGGTTTTTTGACGCTTAAAGGCCGACATTATATATTTTTGATATTATTTTAATTTTAACACAATATATTAACTGTCACTATTTTAAACTAATGTATTGTATACAATCGATATACGAGTATTTTGATGGGAGCTGACGATTGAAGCTTAAACGAACTTCATAGCTTTTCCGAGTCAAAAGTTATATACTATGTGAAAATCTCGATACGCAGCAAATTGACCTTAAAATGGCGGCGCTTCCCCCTCCACCGCGCGCGATCCTTCACAGTCCTCATTTGGCGTAATGAATTCTTTGATCCTTTAGCTATCCAATGGTGTAATTGAATTTAAGATGGAGATGACAGATATGAAGCTGCAAAACCAAACAGTATCCCCCGATTTTGTTATCATTCGTTTTTTTTACTTGCCTCCCACTATAGAAGCAATTTTAAAGACACGTCAAAAGGGTGCGCGTCAACGGTTCTAAATTTTCTATACTAATTTGGCGCATCTATTCAATTTCATGATGTATAATTATAATAGCAACTAACGAAGACTGAAAGACAGTACCTATTGATCTTCGGGACACACAATACCTTTCAGACTCATTCTTTTGTTCATGATGTGAGCAAAGAATTCATAGAAAATAATAACAAACACGGAATATTTTTCTTTTAATTCGCTTGTTTACTTTCTACAAATAATTGTAAAGAAAATAAATGAAAACGCTGTATTTTATGTCAGCATCTCGTCTTTATATAATTGTTGTATGAGTACATAGGTTCGTGGTACCAATACCTACATGTGTGGACCGTATAACGTAGAGATTTATACGGCTTTGTACCTCCATGTACCTGCCGAGCGATTCAATCTGTGAAATTTTCACCGTGAAAACTTAGGTGAAGTGAACTGTGAACTATAAATAGTGTCAATCCCTAGCATCAGATAGAAAGACAGCTCACTTCACCTACGTTTTCACGTTGAGATTTTTACAGAATAGACGGTGTGAATAGAATAGTGAGTTTGTTATTATGCCGTTAACAACTCCAAAATAAGTTCTGTCACTTAACTATGTAGGCAATATATAATATAATGTACTATGTAGGCACTCGTTTGAAGTCATATTAACATTATAATGATAATCAGCCGAGCTGATAAAATTTCAAAGGCTTCTAATTAAAAGGGGTAGCTAAGTATAAAATTTCACGAAGAGATATTTTCTAAAAAGGATTTTCACAAACAGAATGGGACGCCGATGATAAAACTACCAATATTTAATTATACTAAAGACTATTAAAACTGAAGAATATTAATTTCTACATTCGTGGAAAGTATTACGTGTTTTAATACTCCTATGTAGACGTGAATATTGTACCGGCGGCAAAATCGGATAAATTTTTGTCATTACTCATCAGTTAATTGGTTTACTCTCCTTTTAGTATGTAATCCCGTTGTGCGTGATTACGTTTGCGTACGCACACATGGCGATGAAACTGTGGGGAGCGCGAGCACCTGGGAATGCGCAGGAGACGAGGGACGCCAACCATATGAGGAACAAGAAAAAGGTAAGTTGGACCTGAAGGAGAGTTTTGACCTAAATAGACATCAAATGATAAATACAGTCATTGTGACAACTCTAAACACTAGACGGTGAGTTTGATCTTATAAATTGAGGGTAGAGAATATCTACATAATTATATATCCTCCACAGTGAGGAGGCCTGTGTCCCAGCAGTGGGAACATTTTAAGTTTATGGTGTTCCAAAACACAAAAAAGTGTGTTTTCAAGTGTCTGAAGACAATGTAAACAAGTTGATCAAATAAAGTGCTTTGATTGAATACTTAAACTCGAATTTTAATTAAAAATGTTTTTTATTTGACAGGGTTGATTTTATAAACAATATTGGCCGATTTTTCAATTACAATTTAATAATTTTATTCAAAGTATTATTTTTGGAAAAAAGGTGAGATATGAAGTTTGAAACCTTCTAAATGCAGTTGAATGTGTTAATGCATAAGAACTTAACTTAAACGTTGCTTAAACTTTCATCAGATACGTTTTAGAACAGACTCATGATATATTAAGACCATGGAATCGATCAGTCAGTACAATGTAAATCACCTGATCTAGATTTTAACAAATAGCAAACCCATCCGACTAAATTCCAGTTGATCACTTCTTTTTACTCTACCTACTACTTTTTACTACCTAGTAAACTGACTGATTCCATGGCCTTATCATCAGTTTGTTCCAAAAGTATCTGATGAAAGTTTGTTTGTTACAATGTAGATCACCTGGTAGTTTATTGTTACAAATGGCAAACCACCCACCCGATTAAATTCCAGTTGATCCGTTGATCAGTTGATCCTTTTACTCTACCCACTAAATACGAGTAACAATTTTCTTTTTGCACACGTCTCGTCTTGGCAAAACGTAGTTTACAGCGAAAGATAAAATTTATTTGCCGTTATCTTGACATACACAACTAAAAGTACCTACAATCCCAGAGCCAGGTCCATCAGCATGATAAACTTCAATCACAATGTTGTGTTGAGATAGTGACAAATAAGGACGGACAAACAATAGGTACCCCATTTCCCTTATTTATATTTTACAACTTCTACAGGCGACGATAGACAATTTTCTGGTAGACAGACAGTTACTTTTACAGTGCTCCGGAAAACCCGGACTGATGTAATTTTATTGAATATGGTGATGGTGATAAGAAAGCTATGCTTTATTGTGGAAGGTTTGTAAAATATAAGCAGCAAAAGTATACCTAAGCGTAATCATCAGCCTATAACGTTTCTAGTGATGTGGTACCGGCCTCCTCTCTGTGAATGGACCGTAATCCACCACGCGTACCCAGTGCAGGTTGATAGATGTCATATTATGTCTTCGAACAGTGCATATTTCGCCTCTTGTGTATCACGCTAGGAGCGCCCGCCGCACGCACCTCACCCGGTCCCCGTTCTCGTCCTACCTCCGCAACCCTATGACCCGCAGGCGAGGACTCAATTAACCGGTTTGCATATAATTAGGCGTTTATAATCCATCACTAAGAAACGTAATTAAGGGATTTAGTAACACCATGCTGTCGCGAAAGACAGACTATCATCACCATTATAATGATGTACCTACTTAAGGGCAAGGCCGATCACTTTGGCCGCGTCAGGTAAGCCGACCAAAGCAGATGTTACAACTAGAAATAGCGTTCTATTTCCGAGAAACAGACGGTTAGCCATTTAAATCCATCTGGTGCAAATTGAATGTAATTTAATGTAAATAAACAGGTTTGAACATTAGGTTGTTAAACCACATTTTACATTGGAATTTTAATGTTAATGGTTAAAGGGTTAATGGATATTGAATTGTTTGTTGTTTCTGTCTTACCCAACCCTTAAACTGTTAATTATTATTCGATGTAAGCTTTATTACTTACCGTTCTTAGTTTTGTAAAGCTAAATACAAGTATTCTTTTTTTTTTTTTTTTAACGATGGCATCTCGCAGTTCATCCTTTATGAGGATGGCTACTGCTTAACCGGACTTTCCTGTGGATGCCTCGAATTAAGGCCTCCAGCTAGGGCAAACAATAACTTAAAAACTAAGCGACAGCGCTAAGGGTAACCCCCTGCGGGGTTCGGACCTCGGCTCAGGGCGTCGCTGGAAGAGGACAGCAAGGGACAGGCTGGATCGGTATTATTATTAGTGTTTAGGGGCGAATTTAAAACTACAGGCTCAGCTGCGCGGGCTGGCTCGAGCAAGGGTCGGGGCGGGCACGGTGATGGTGCGGCACGTCGCGACGGGCCTCGGCGGCGAGGACGGAAGGACGGATGTCTGAGCTTGTGTTTGTGATGTCGTCTGAGGGTACTAGTGGCCTTACTGCTCTCCTGGAGGAGGGTAGTGGCGTCGTCGGGGATAGTGAGGGTATGCCTTGGTCGGCGAATCCTACTTATGCGGGAGGGAGTGTATCGGGAGGCCGCCGCAATCAGGGGATTGGGGTGCTTTATGGCAGAGTCAAAGAAGCGCTTGGAGAGGCGTTTCATGAACTGCTGGATGGTGGGGATTCTGAGATCTAGATGCAGATTCACATTTCGGACATAGAAGGGGGCTCCCGTGACCTTTCGGAGGAAACGGTTCTGGAGGGTTTGCATTTTATGCAGAAATCGCGGCTTGGCGTGTGCGAAGACTACGCAAGCATAGGTCATGATGGGACGGATGACCGCGGTGTAGAGGCGCAATTTGCACTTGATACAAGTATTCTTGTACAACATGATTATATATATTAAAAAAATTCAGTATCCACTAAGAAAGGGTTTTTAGAAGTTCCACCACTAATAGAGTGAATGGGGGGAGGGTGAAATTTCACGCATACGAAGTCGCGGTCAGAAGCTAGTTAATAAATAAATTTGAAATTTGAAATGCTCCAGGCAAGTAACTCGCAAAAGGACATCATTCATTTCATACCAAAAAAATATAGAGCAGGCCAAAAAAAAGGGTGTTTTCTTATGGGAAATAACATCTTGAGCATTTTACACTATTATAACGGACGTCTGCAGTTAATAATTGTAGACGTTCATTGTAGTAGTAAAAATGCTCAAGATTTTATTTCTCATTAGAAATTAGTTCTTTTTTTCTGGCCGACAATTTGCTTTTTGGTTAAGTATAAAATGTTCGACACTTAAATGATGTAATTTCTTTACTTGTTTAAACGGATATAATTAAATTTTGTACTATCTGATAATTAATTCGTGAAAATTATGTTGTATTTTCATTCACAATAACGTTTAAAATAACTCTTAATATTTCTGTGCTTAATCTGGAGAGTCAGAGTTGAAATTCCAATTTATATTAAATTTAAGTGACCGTCAATTATGATTACCAGATTGATAAAAGAGACGTTATGTCGAATAATAACCAGTTAAGAATCTTTTGGAATAATGGCAATAATAAATAGGGACAAAGTTTGAAAAGGACATTTATAAATTACATCTTTACTAGCGACCTGCCCCTGCTTCGCACGGTTTTGCAACTTGACAAAACATCGAGAAATTTTAAATTTTTGGAAGCTTAATGTGCCATAGATATACATATACCTTCCGGAATAAATTCTCTAATTGATAGTGAAAACTGCATCAAAATGCGGTGCTTAGTTTAGAAGAACAGGTCACACCGACAGTCATGAAAACCGACTTTAATTTATAATACGTACTTATGGAAAACACTTAACATAAACATTGACCTACAAGACTTGCTGTGAAACGTTTTACGATTAATTAATGATCATGAACACAAAAACAGGCGGCAAGGTGCCCTAAATTAAACTGAACATACTGAAGATTTCACACGTAATTTCATTTCGTAATTAGTCGATCAATTATCCTCGTTTGAGGCAATTAAGTAAGGTTGATAATGTTAGAAGTTCGAATGTGTCAGTATGACGTGGCCACAGAACAGATTCTCTGGACGTGGCGATACTTTATCAAACTCATGATGACGTGTCAGTTTGACGTTAAAAACGTTAGTCAAATTTTTTTCTATGTCAATGTCAAATACATACGTTGCACGGGTGTCTTATACGTATACAGAATGTATCATAAAAGTGTGGTCACCCAAAAAAATTGTTACAGGAACACTCGCAGAGGTCTGTTGTCATAGCAGGTAATACTTGTTAAAGGTCACCTTACATTTATTTTCGCCAATCGGTAGTTAAAATGTATAAAACTAGGTCTTTAAACTTTAAAAAGCAGCTGAAAGAATGATCGTACTAGATTCGGCGCAATAGTAAAAAATGATAAGAAGGACTTCACCGACCAGGGTAATCATTTTTTTTCGCTAGCTTTGGGTTTTGGCCTTTGGGCCCACACCCTATACCTTCTGATAATGTAAATGATAAATGATTTTATTTTTGTAAGTAGGTTTGCACAAACACTTTTATACGTCAATAATATTTTTTTTAAACTGGATGAGGTCGACGTTTCCTATCTGACTACTCTGAGAAGAAAGGCCGAAACAAACTCAAGGTTACAGTCTCTTTTAAAGTCTAGACATAATCTTGGTCTGGTTATGAAGACCATGTAGATCGATGTCTGAGATGGTCTTTTTAGGAAAGAACCACACAGATTGAGAGGACGATTGTATGATGCCATAATATTCCATTATTTTCGCTAACTTGAGACTAAAATCGTTCCACTTTTGATTTATCTAATAAAATACTCTGTGACTTTCCGAAAACCGGATGGAAATAAATAGCAACATTTTTATTTTTATTAGCTACGATCACGTAGCTGATAAAAATAAAAATGTTGCTAATTAGAGGTCTTCTTAATGTGAAAACGCCAGGATAGCCCGCGAAATTCAATTTTTTTTAAGATTTTTGCAATTTACTGGCCAGTACTAAGGTTTACGTTGATTCAAATATGATTCGCGGCCGTGACAAATATGTATTTACAGAATTATAATCATTAAAGTCATCAATACAACTCTCTAAGACCAAGTAATCCTACCCAATGACTATTTCATGAAATCTTGACATTTTAGGATTACACTAACATATCAAGTTGTATTACTAATTGTAATGATTATAATTCTGTAAATACATATTTTTTATGGCCGCGAATCATATTTTAATCAACGTACAACTTAATACTGACCAGCAAATTGCAAGAAACGTAAGAAAATTTGAATTTCGCGGGCTACCTTAGCGCTTTATGGGAAATCATCAAATGACCCCTCCCGCTCTGGGTGGAGCGGAAGGGAGTGTCAGACTCTTACTGACTAAAACCCATCCGTGTTCCTTCCTTAGCCCTTTATGTTCCGGGCAGCGGTAACCCTTTCGGACAATCCCGCTGCCCCGGCAAGCTTCGGCCCTAACGGGCCCCTCCTTTGATGCTGACATCTCTTTGAGGCGCGCGTGGAACACATACGCGCCGTCCGGGACGGGCCTGGTCCTGATCGGACGGCGAGCTACCCATTACTCGCCGTCCGCAGGCCCGCGCCTACGGTGGCCGGGAGTCGTCACGCGGCTCCCGACGCCCGGGGCGTCTACCGCGGCGGCTGGGACGGGCGGCTCTCTCCGCTCTCTCCCTCGCCCATCCCGCCACCTCCTTCGCAAGCATGACAGCTTCGCAGAAGGAGGTGACTGCCTCCCACTCCCTCTCGCCCCGGACCATGGCTTGGACCAGGGCCGGGCGCGAGAGGTCGCCGCCGCTGCCGATCGCCTCTACGAGGACATGGCGGTGCTCTGCCCAAGCGGGACAGACCTCCACCGTGTGCTCCACCGTGTCCTCTGGGCGATCCTCGCAGTGGTAGCGCTTCCCCCTTAAGTAACTTTTTAGACCTTTGGATCCTGCTTATGTGTATGAAGTTTCATTAAAATCGGTTCATTAATTTCGAAAAACAAGGGCTTGAAAGTTTGTATGAAATGTCGTACGGCGTAAACGCTCTTAAAAGTTTTCAGCGAGTAAAAGTACTTTTACTACAGAGCTTTAGGCAGCTTTACATTTCAGTGTTTATTTAAATGGAAAAGTTCACCAGTAACTTTCACTACATTACACGGCTAAATTGAGAAACGAAATCATTTTCGAGTAAAATGGACCAGGATAATATTTTTTTGACTATTTCACATTACATTTGTGACCGTCAAGATGGAGGGACCAAGGATTATGTTAAATAACTACGAATATATTACGGTAACGAAAATTATTGCATAGGTAGCAAATATTCGATTTATAGTATAAAACTTTTATGTAGGCCGATTTGAAATCCAAGACTTGGTCCCTTCATCTTGACGGTCATCTACATTTATCGTACTAAATAGTACACACACAGGACAAAACACATCTGGGTTTATGGTAATACTGACAGGACCTTATAAAAAATTAATCCTGTGCACTTCGCTTTGATTGAACCTGCACCCTAGTTGCGTAACACACGTTCAATCATCTGAATGATTTTGAAGGCTATTGCTAATCCTGCAGCTGCATATGTTCAGAAAAAATGTTTGCTCAATTATGTAAATAAAGCAATGAATGTTGTTAAACTGTCAAAATTAAAGCCATTGCTACTGTTAGTACTTATGTTACGCAATTACCCAACCGAATACGGATTTATATGAGTCCGAGCACCGGAACTCCACAAAATGGTTAATTAATTATTTAAAAACCCCGAAACGAAGATAGAGGTGGGTACAAAATAAAGAGGGGCTGCCGGTGGTTCATTAAATTTATCTTATTCGTTTATTTAAAAAACATGCTACTCAGTTTTCAAAGCGTCCTCTTTCCTACTATTATGCTGTACGAGTACCTGCCCGACAGGGTCCACAATGATGACATAGAAGTTTATAGTTCGCACCTATACATATTCCTGTCCTTGTCCCATGAAGTCAAAATCAAAAGTCATTTATTCAAACTAGGCTGAAAATCAGCAATTTTCGAACGTCAAAATTACAAAAGACCGTTCCTCAAAACGCCCCGCTCTTCACCATGTTTCATGTAGATACTTAACCTATAATAAAATTACTCCAAGAAAACTTTGTTATTAATTATTAATTGTAATTTTGAGTCTTGCGGGACACACGACCGCTAAACACTTCAAAAACACCTTCGGTAGGACATCAATATAATACAGAAAGGGCATTACAACCACGGAGTAAATACAAAGATTACAACAAAGTTATGGATCCCTAAAATTCCCTTTTCCACCTTTACTATCTTATTTCACAGAACATTATTTGGGTGTAGGTTTAATGATTCTATTATGTCGGATTCGGTAATCGAGCCAACAACTTTCTCACTATTATTAGACTTCGTTATAGACCTTCTCAACGACCTATTCAGCTGAACAAGTGACCGTTACAGGAACATTTGCCTTCTATTTAATGACTACTCTTCTTCTGAATTACTTTCCTTTCATTAGGGAACTTTTACAAAAGGTTGTTAGATTGTAGAGCTTTACAAAACTTAAAAAATCTCTTTCACTGTGAGATTCAAATGTCGAAAGTACTATGATTATAATTTATTTATATTGTTTATCTTTAGCTATTAAACACACTAAACATGTTTTAATGCTATTCTGTTTCAATATGAATATTGTCAGGTTTTAGACCAAATAGGTTTAGAAAAGTCCATGACATGTCCTGTATGGTCTTAAACTAGGTGCACAACCCCTCCCCCTCTGGTGGGTTCAACCACGGTGAAGCGAAGAGAAATCCGAGCAGGGGCCGCTCGTCAAAAATAAAAATGTTGCTATTTATTTCCATCCGGTTTTCGGAAAGTCACAGAGTATTTTATTAGATAAATCAAAAGTGGAACGATTTTAGTCTCAAGTTAGCGAAAATAATGGAATATTATGGCATCATACAATCGTCCTCTCAATCTGTGTGGTTCTTTCCTAAAAAGACCATCTCAGACATCGATCTACATGGTCTTCATAACCAGACCAAGATTATGTCTAGACTTTAAAAGAGACTGTAACCTTGAGTTTGTTTCGGCCTTTCTTCTCAGAGTAGTCAGATAGGAAACGTCGACCTCATCCAGTTTAAAAAAAATATTATTGACGTATAAAAGTGTTTGTGTAAACCTACTAACAAAAAAAAAACAACCGACTTCCAAAAAAACTACAAAGTGATAAATAACTTTTATTTCGGAAGTCGGTGTCGTTGGTTCTGCATTTTCGTTTATTGACACCGACTTCCGAAATAAAAGTTATTTATCACTTTGTAGTTTTTTTTGGAAGTCGGTTGTTTTTTTTTGTAAAAAAGTTTTTATTTTTCACTTTTTAGTGAGAGAGTTTGTAATTTATCTAAGTTACAATAGCCTAACGTCAACTGCTCATCACCTTTTACAAAATATTGCTTTTCCCGACGCTGGGACGTTAACTGTTGAGGAGTTCTCCTGGTAAGAACCTGGAGAACTCCACTCCACTCACACGCATTGTGACGAGCATGAATTGCTTAGCAACCATATTAAAGTAATCGAATCGCAACCCGTGAAATATTTTTCATTGATTAGTTCCGATGGCCGTCTGTAGTCTTCATCATCAGCTCCACTTTACCAAATGATAATTTCCGAGAGCAAATGCTCAAGTTACTCTAAAAAATATCCAAATCGCTATAGGTTTGCCAAAAAAAGTTGAGGGCTTCCCTCGATTTCCATGGGATCCTCTCATCAGATTCCAACTTGCTGACAATGGGACCACCTTGGGAATATGCCCTTTCAAACAAAAAAATAATTTTCAAAATCGATCCACAAATGACGGAGAAATCGATGAACATACAAAAAAAAAAAAAAAACATACATAAAGTCGAACATATAACCTCCTCCTTTTTGGAAGTCGGTTAAAAATAAAATCATTTATCATTTACATTATCAGAAGGTATAGGGTGTGGGCCCAAAGGCCAAAACCCAAAGCTAGCGAAAAAAAATGATTACCCTGGTCGGTGAAGTCCTTCTTATCATTTTTTACTATTGCGCCGAATCTAGTACGATCATTCTTTCAGCTGCTTTTTAAAGTTTAAAGACCTAGTTTTATACATTTTAACTACCGATTGGCGAAAATAAATGTAAAGTGACCTTTAATAAGTATTACCTACTATGACAACAGACCTCTGCGAGTGTTCCTGTAACAATTTTTTTGGGTGACCACACTTTTATGATACATTCTTTATACGTATAAGACACCCGTGCAACGTATGTATTTGACATTGACATAGAAAAAAATTTGACTAACGTTTTTAACGTCAAACTGACACGTCATCATGAGTTTGATAAAGTATAGCCACGTCCAGAGAATCTGTTCTGTGGCCACGTCATACTGACACATTCGAACTTCTAACATTATCAACCTTACTTAATTGCCTTAAACGAGGATAATTAATCGACTAATTACGAAATGAAATTACGTGTGAAATCTTCAGTATGTTCAGTTTAATTTAGGGCACCTTGCCGCCTGTTTTTGTGTTCATGATCATTAATTAATCGTAAAACGTTTCACAGCAAGTCTTGTAGGTCAATGTTTATGTTAAGTGTTTTCCATAAGTACGTATTATAAATTAAAGTCGGTTTTCATGACTGTCGGTGTGACCTGTTCTTCTAAACTAAGCACCGCATTTTGATGCAGTTTCCACTATCAATTAGAGAATTTATTCCGGAAGGTATATGTATATCTATGGTACATTAAGCTTCCAAAAATTAAAAATTTCTCGATGTTTTGTCAAGTTGTAAAACCGTGCGAAGCAGGGGCAGGTCGCTAGACTCTCTAGACTCGACTCGTCGCTAGACTCTCCCGATTAAGCACAGAAATATTAAGAGTTATTTTAAACGTTATTGTGAACGAAAATACAACATAATTTTCACGAATTAATTATCAGAAAGTACAAAATTTAATTATTTCCGTTTAAACAAGTAAAGTAATGACATCATTTAACTGTCCAACATTTTATACTTAACCAAAAGCAAATTGTCGGCCAGAAAAAAAGTACTAATTTCTAATAAAAAATAAAATCTTGAGCATTTTTACTACTACAATGAACGTCTACAATTATTAACTGCAGACGTCCGTTATAATAGCGTAAAATGAAAACATTTTTACAAATTCTTTACTAAATGTCTGCAATCACAAAATCTTATTATTTCAGATACTTTCCGAGATCTGGCTAATGGTCTGTGAGGACTGAGGGACCGCACTTTAAGGGCTGTAGTTTTTAATATATTTGTTTACAAATTCCCAGATTTGTTCTACAATTGTTTTAAGTCTACTACTAAATCCTACTATTTTTTTTTGCGAAATATCACTATGGTCCCTCAGTTCACACGCACATCATTTGGATAGGCTGGTCGGAGGAGTATCCTACCTATATAGTGTTGTATACCTTAATTCTGCTTTAGAAATAAGTAATTTGTTGAATCGTTTGAGAAATATTGACCATAAATGTTGGGTCCCTCCATAATGATGATTATGATGTTTTTCGAAGAGTTCATATTTAGTACTTATTTTCTACCTTTAGATTATGATAATGATTTACGTTAAAATGTATCTTAAAAAAGTACCATAACTATACGTTGAGGTGGCAAAAATTATTGCAAAGGCAGCAAATAATAATTTTGTAGCATTTGAAATTCAAGACTCCCCCCTCTACGGACCCTCTATTTTGACGGGCACTAATCTTCGACAGCTGTTTACCACATTAAAAATCAACATGAGCATTGCTTATTTTTAATTAAATTACTTCGCAGGTCATAAAAATGCTCGTGCTGGTAGTGGCACTCTTCGCACTGTGCTGGTTGCCGCTACAGAGCTACTTATTGCTGCAATCATTCTTCCCGTCGATAAACGAGTGAGTACCCATCATAATTCTTAAATGATCTAGTGAGTACCCATCATAATTCTTAAATGATCTATGTGCAATAATGTCGAAAGTAACAGTTTGGACCCATACTATTCATCTACATACTATTGTTGTATTGTCCATACTACTGTTTAAATGTATTTAGGAAATGCCTAAATCAATTTTTCACACTGACAATGCAATTAAAACTATCAACCTCACAGAACAGATAAAGGAAGATCAACCTTATGTATTATTCTAATAAGCTACTCATTCTTGCTGTCTAATATCGATATCGACATCGATAATACAAGTGAAACTATAACGCAAGTGCATTCCATGGATTTGTACGAAGATTCAACTTCAGTTCAATCAATGGTAAGATGGAATACTGAACAAGCTTGTACCTAACCACCTTCCCACGTTGTGCACATAAACAATATTTAAATATTGTTAAATTAATAATTTTGTGGGTGGAAGTTTTCCACGATCCCGAATTAGTTTGACGTTGTTTATCTACTTGTCATTTTGACTTTAACATAAAAGTCAAATACAAACAGCCTACATGCGGATTAGCATTAGATGAATAAGTAAACCAGCTCATTTAAATAGCTCCTTATCTAAAGTCTTTAGATGAGCTGTATTATTTATAAAACCGCGAATGGAAGTTAAACTATAAGAAAATAAATTTTGAACAAACAAAGACTTAACAGATATTCTGCGCTTATTACGTTGAAGTGCTGAAATTCAGGAAAATAATAAAAGCTCAAATTATTTGCACGTTTACTGAATGAGGATAAATAACTAAAACCTCTAATAATTTCAACGTTTCTAAACCTTGCTCTACGAATTTCAGGATCACTACTATTAAATACATAGACATTTTCTTTGGACTAATGTTTTGTTTTATTTTATGAGAAAAATGTTGCGGGAGATTTCATTGCCGATGAATTGAACGTAAAAATGCTCGTTTAAAGCGAGATCACTGATCAGTTCAATTAATTCCAAGAGGCCTATCACTTTTCATCAACCCCCTGTCGATGGTGTAAGCGAAAACAATCACTCCATCGTTTTTCGCACGAAAGCCCTCATTTTTTTGCAACGCGGTTTTACGCCTGCACCCAAGCACCCAATGAGCACCCTTATGTGGAATTTCATGAAATAAATAATGCATTATGGAACTCGCCTGCTATACGTCTTATAGCAGGCGACTCGAAATGCATTGCGAAATTATACAATAGTACCGGCGACTTATTGAACTCAAACAAAATCGGAGCTCTTGATACAAATGATCGAGATATGATATGAACTACGTTGGTAGCACGCTTCGATTCACTCGTGTCGCATCAATTGGTTCAGTAGATAAAACGTGCCTAAAACACCTGCCTACGGATATGAAATACCTGCTATCGAAACAGTGTCCATTTGAACGCCAATAACGCACGTTTTTGCATCGCAAAATACATTACGATGTTTTTTTCAGGTACAAGTACATCAACGTGCTCTTCTTTTGTTTCGATTGGCTAGCAATGAGCAACTCTTGCTACAACCCTTTCATCTACGCTATTTACAACGTAAGTATCTTTAACAATACAAGGTTTTTGTAAACACTGATCCCATCTAATATATGAAATATGAACTCGGTATTAAATTCACGTCGGAGACATTTCTTTTATTTATTCTTGTGCCGTTTACGTACGTCAAATTTTAAAGAGCGAAAGGTGTCTTCAATGGGCTCTCGTAACTTTCTATAGATGTATTCAACTTATTAAAGATATCGTAGTAAAACTTACATATACCTGTTCGGTCTAGGAATATGAATACACTGAAAAACACAAGCAAAACTTAATTAAAATAAATCATAAGAATGCGATAAAATTTGTACAACGCAAAGTAAACCAACATTCTCCAAAATTATGTTTTACGATGGGGCTGCTACGTACCAACTTCGCTTGGTTCTTGGCTTTGGTACCTAAAGTTTACCTCTTATCAATTTATGAAATCTCAGTGGCAGTTGTAGTTTTATAACGTTAATACCAACCTTTTTTCAGTAACACGCAACTCATCATCATCTGCCTAGCCTATAAAATGATATAAAAATTCTCCGATTTACCTCGTTTCACACCCTCCTTAAACAGATCCTGATGGATAGTATGATTACTAGTAAGGGGGTATAACACAGCCTTTTATAGACTCTCGTCACTCGTTACGCACGCTGCCCTCTCAGCTTTGTTCTCACATATTTCCCTAAAGAGACTTTTACTAGGAAGGGCGCGCAAAATTGCCGCACTATATCCGAAAAACTGAATTTCAGAACTAATACGAAAATACCGGTTATGACGAAAAACTTTAGAAAAGTACCAGCTCCTCTGTTATCAGAGATAACAAAGCAAGGGCACTATTCCTTTCACACTAAATAAGCAAGCCAATTAACAGCGAATTACTTTCGTTTCAGGAAAAATTCAAAAAGGAATTCAAACAACGCTTCACTTTCGGGAAAAAGCCAAGCAGATTTGTTAATGATAGCTACGAGGTAAGAATTCCGGAGTTTTATAGACTTATTATTGGTTTCTGTGTTAAAGTTCGGGCGGGGTTAAATTCGAATGAATTGATTACAGGATGGCCAGTCGTACCGAACCCGTATTTTATCGTTCCGATCAACAAACGATAGAAGTAGCTATTCTACCAGGAAATCTATAAACATGCCGCCGGGCGACCCTTTAAAAGTTTCGTCGAGAAACTCATGCCACTGCATGGGAAATCAGAGCAGAGAAAATGGCTTTAATTTTATGAAAACTGAAGACATGGAAGGGCACGGCAACAGTAGGAGGTACATGAACATAAGAATGAGTAACACCGATATTGATAAAAGAAAATCAGTAAATAAGCTATCGAATAGAGAAGACATGCCTACAGGCGACGAGAGAGTCAGTGAGCTGTATATATTCCCAAACAGTAACATTGTAGAATTCACAGACATATCATATGATGACAAAGTGTAAATACGTTGAGATTTCCATTACATTTAGAATTTAATGATAAGTAATCAAACATGTGATGTGATAGAATTAATAATATAAATAATGTTAAACTATGACTGTACGTTAACGAAGTAAAAATAATAATTATAAGTTTTGTAGTTTCATTCTTTGAAAATTAATTAACAAGTTTTCTCTACTGACATAATGGCGACGAAAATACGAGAGTATGATCCAATTAACTGCTAATGAATAAATCTGAGGTCATCATCTCGCCACAACTCTTCAAACTCGCCACAATAAATTGCAATTTACATTCATATTTATTTCATGATTGCACTGCAGTATTTTTAAACAGCTTTAATGACTGATAACTACATTGTGAGGGGAAGTTACCTAACCACTCAACTGCTCTTAACGCCCACCCGGTCGTGTGAGTGGCTAAATAAATGATCAGGTCGTGTGAGTGGCTAAATAAATGATCATCAACTGTTTTGAGATTCAAGATCATTGACTAATCAAATCTGAATCACGGGATGTATCTTTATGTGTGTGCTATTCAACTCTCTTTTATAAACAAACTCGTTCTAATACGAAATTTCAGAGTTCTAAAGAAAAAGTAATAAAATTCCTTTAGCTAAATGTAGTGGTAATAAACCAGTGTGCGCACGTAACACTTTGTAGTGGGATTGTGGCAGACAAACGAGGATATAGATGGAAATTTTAATACGAGCACAGTACAGGCACAGATTTACAATGATTTCAATCGGTTATATACCTAATACGCAGTAATACAACACTATCAAACGAATACAATACACTAGAATTAGTTACAAATTTCACTCATCAAATATACAGGTTTTCAGCATGATGGATATGACTCGGTAGGGGTCAGCATTGGCAGCAGGACGACGATCTTCTAAGTATCCCTTCTTATCCTCGGAGACGTGGCGCGGTATTCGCACGGAACAACCCCTGTTAGCTACACCTGTAACAAATTACTTATGCTAATTACCAAGTAACGGAACTTACACCCACAAAAGTTTGGGTAATTCCACTGCGCTCCAGGAATGAATACCAGTGCGCTCCAAAATAAAATAAGTAGAGTCAGCATTAAAGGCACACGCCATACGTTGTTATACCTATACTTCTACTAATCAAGCTTAAGTTAAGAGTTTTCTTATGGCTAGGACGTAAAACAACAAACTAAATGTTAGTACATTCATTCCGTTGGATTTAAGTATCAAACCAAAGGACGGTCGCAAAGGAACGGAGAGAGGACTAAGAAGTTTTTTCTATACGTATCCATGTAAACAGGAACGACATTAAACCCAAACGTTTTTATATATATACCTCGCCAAAAAGATCCCAAAAAAAACCTTTCCAATTTACTCTAAGCTCACAAGCTATGTTGATTTAGATTTGTTTGTGTTCCCAAAACAAAGCTGCATCAATCACAACGCTACACGTAAATTCTTTATCGGGGGTTTCTTTCTTTCCAATAAAGACCCAACAAACGTTAAACCAAAAATGTTTTGAAGCTTCATTTGAAGACTATAATTATCATCTGCAGATATATATAAATTCAAATATTTTATTTGTAGAACATACCTACGTAAACAAAAAGTACAGAAGACATAGCGTTCATCATCTGTACCTTTTGTTGAAATTATTATTACTTAGCCGCGAGCACGCCCTACTAACTAGGGCGCATTCGACCAAACTTTTATACCTAGAATAAGTCTTATCCTGAGAATAATTATTGAATTTTTGACAGTTAGTCCATACTAGAACTGTCAGTCGTCAATTTTATTCCTAGAATAAAAGTTATCTGACTTTGGTAAAATCAGCCCTAAGCGATATTGTTCAATTCAGTAGAAGAGGCTCGACTTTAAAAAAAATATTTTGCTCAATATAAGTATCTAATAAGAAATCTATTCCATAGATTTATACCAATAAAGCTGAAGAGTTTGTTTAAAATTATTTTTTTTGTTTGAAAGAAGATTTGTAATTAAAATCTTCTAATTCAAAAGTAAAAATAATAAAACTTTCAAAATTAATAGATAAAACTCAATTAAAACAATCCAAATAAAAAAAAGAAAATGCATAGTTACATAATCATTTGTTTTAAAACATTAATTATTATAAGACACATTTGAAAACTATTGTAAAAAATAAACCATTCCATGTTAATGACAGAAAATCGCATGTGGAACGACCTTCAATGTGTTACATGTTCACCACAGCTTTAATTTTTGCATTACGAGATGTTTAAGGTCAACGCTTCAATCCCTTGAAAGCGCACGACCGTACCGAAAAAACCTATTCGTGACCTTTGACCTTAATATCTCGCAACGCTGCACAGCCTGAAGTGATTTTGGTAGGGATAGGGACTTTCACGGGTTTTGTTTTTATATAACACCATTTGTGTTTGAACAAAAAATGTTTTTTTTATTTTTTTATTCTAAGTATTTTAAATATTTGGCTGTTTTAGTCATTGTATTTTATAGAAGCTAAGGGAACCCTAAGTACTTTAGCTATTATGACCACTTGTGTTCTTGTATTATGGGGAAACCTCTATACCTACATAATTCAAGCTGAAGTAATCTCTGGCACTACCACTCGGATTTGGAAAATTATTTCTGCATTTGATAGCCCAATTCTTGAGGAAGGCTGTATATGATTTAACATCATGCTAGGATTAAAACGAAAAAATGTCAGGAAGAGCGTTAAGCGAAAACGAAATAATAGCGCAGGCTCGATGCGACGGGGTGGGTCGGGAGAGCAAGAAATTTCACGAGGACAAAGTCGCGGACAGAAGCTAGTATAAATGATAAAATTAACATTTGGATCGTATAATTCAGGAAATAAAAATATCCCGATAACCGGAGGAAACAATAAGACGGAGTGGTTCTCCAGTTCTCTACTGAATCTACAAGTAAATTCTACTGAATAACATGAATGTTGCACTTTCTGGTTAGCCAATGGATACTAACAAAATGTATACGGCACAAAGTAGCCGCACACGGCAGCCATCTAAAGTTTAGTACAAAGGAGAGAGGATTACACGTCTGACCAAAATACTGCTGACATGAGCGAAGAGGAGTTGAATTTAAATAATTAATTTGAAAATCTGGGGCCAAGCTATGTAGGTGCCCGCATGAACTAACCATATTTCACATAACGAGAAAAGTTTTTGTTTTGCAAAGTTCAAAAAGCAAGGCAGGCCGCTCACAGGGGTGATACTCGTCATATCTGCCAAAGTTCATTCTTCGTATAATCACACTAATATTATAAAGACCAAAGTTTGTAAGTGTGTTTGTATGTTTGTTACTTCTTCACGCACAAACGACCGAACGGATTTGGATGAAATTTGGCACACAGATAGTTTACAACCAGAATTAAAACATAGGAAAAAACTATCCCGATATTCCCACGGGATCGACATTTATGCGGGTGAAACGGCGGGGCGCAGCTAGTAATACTATGATGCTTTCAAAATACATAAGGTTACTAACCCATTCTCCAAAATCTGATGTTAACTCAGTTCTATTCTTGTGACTCAAGCAAAATGATAAATAGCAGCGCCGTGGCCGCACGGCCAACATCCAATAATTTGCGGCTGGATGTTTGATTTGAGTTACCGCCCATTACTATTTTGAATGGGGAGTTCACACTAGGGGACACGAACGCAGTTTGCGGTGTATTGTTCATTTCGGCTCCAGAGAAGCCCGACTGGATAATTGGTGAAGGAGACCTACTTCTTACGGGGTCCATGTTGTCCTGAGGGTTGTCATTTGCCATTGTTTAAAATAAAATCAATATTAAATACAAATTATTTAATAACGAACGTAAGTTTAAAACTAATAACAAAAACCGAATTTATTTCTAAATTAATTAAATAATCAATTAATTGAATTACAAACTAAAATCAAATTAGTTAATACAAATTAATTCTTTTACACAAAATAATTTTTATACGAATTTAAAATTATTATTATTAAAAAGTAATAAAATAAAATAGTAACAATAAAAATATTATAGTAATAATAATTCGATTCAGGCGTGATCCGTGTCGCAATTAGAGTTGTGGACGGGGCGCTCGCTAGAATCGGAATGACCGCATCGCTCGGCGCTCTGTCTTATAAACGCCGACACCTTCCACAACTCGCCTGATTCATTGCGTGGTACGATGATGTCACAGGGCGTTGCGTTTCGTTTTACGTCGTAATAATTTGCTCACGCCGACATTCACCAAATCATTCAGTCAGCATCAACTGCTTTGGAAGGAAAGCTCACGTACAACACAAAATAAACGTATAATGATAATAGATTGGATAATAGGTATCAAAATATTATTAGTAAGTATGTTAATGTACTAAGCTGTAACTAATTAAATGAGAAATATCAGTCAGAAAAAAACTGTTTGCTCTAGTGCTCATTGTGACATAGTTACTAAATTATTTCGAAGAAATACAATAATTGGGAGCAACGATAATTGACTAAACGAACTCCGAAAATGGAACCTCTGACTAAAAATACACAAAAAAATATACATCTGCTAAAATACTAAAAATAAACTATCTATTGAGTATCTGAAAAAACACTATCAATAAATTTTAATTAGGTAAACCGTTTTGACTAGAGCGGTGTGGCAAATGCGATCAACAGACTTGAATGCTCATAATATGTAACTTGTGTTCGCTCAGGGTAGGGTAGAGCTTTTTCGACGTAACTTCCTTTTTATCGAATCTACTTTATAAAAAAGCGGCTTATTGATCGACTCGTCCGTAACGGGCGAATCAACCCTTTTTTAAGTAAATTTATTTGTAAGCGGCATATATTTAATTATAGTGTTAGCAATAAAATTAATTTAATTTTCTATTATCTAGTAAGGAAAATAAAAATGTTCCCTACTTGTTTATAAAAATATTATTATCTTTTATATTTACCCATAGACATTTGCTGATTAAAATATAAACTTGTACAAAAATAATTGGTAAGTGTAGTTTCTAGTGTACTATGACTTTATCGCATAAAATTCAAAATGTACCAATTGCCTAATACATATTTCTGAAATTGTCGATTCGCTCACAAATAATTTAACTTCGTGCGAGTCGCCTACAGAAAAATTATATTATCTAAAAGTGTCGATTAGCCCGTTTCAAGTGAGTAAATTTGTGCGAATCGACCAATAAGCCAAACAAGCGTGCGTAATTATAAGCCCAAAGTATTTTTAGAAGCTCATTAAGGCATTGACTGCCAACGCGGTCACCGGTGACCGCAAACAATAGATTTTCTGTTGGGTCTGTTGCCTGGCAGCCAAGGTGTTAATAAAAAAAAAAAAAATTGGGGCAGGCCTTTGTTCAACAGTGGGATGATACAGGCTAACAGTAACAGTAATATCATAAGAAGGTCAACAAGTTTTTAAAAGAAATTAGTTAAATATTTACCAACTGAAAACGCATTAGTAGAGTTTAATCTACAAAGCTACCCCTAATCGTCAATTTCGTTAAGGGGCCGGCTGCGATGGAGCATGCGCAGTTCAGACAAACGTAATACCAAAAAAACCGGCCAAGTACGTGTCGGACCACGCACAATGAAGGGTTCCGTAGTTGGAATGAATTTATCCCAAGAACAAACTTAACATTGTGGTTGAAAAACAAGTTCTCCCATATATTCCAACTGAAAATGTAAGTTTGTACTCACAATATTGAGAGATTTACCATGTTGTTTTAAGATCATAGACTTTTTATTAATTTTCCTGTAATCTATAGGTATAGAACTATTTTCTGTACTTTTTCAAAATTTTATGCTCAGTAGTTTCGGAGATAAGGGGGGGGGGGGTAAATTTCCGTGTTTTGTCTTAAATAACTTTAATAAAATTTACTTTAAAATTATGAAAAAAGAGATCCTCACGGTAAGCCCTTTCATTTGATATGTCACACGGTAGAGATTGCGATTTTTTTTTTTAAATTGTGTATTTACCCCTCAAAAATGACTCCCATTTTCAAAACTCATTTATTTACGTTACACGTCTGTGTTTGGGTCACAGAGATTCATATGTGTACCAAATTTCAACTTAATCGGTCCATAAGATTCGGAGCAAATTGGCTGTGACAGACGAACAGACAGACAGACAGACACACGAGTGATCCTATAAGGGTTCCGTTTTTTCCTTTTGAGGTACGGAACCCTAAAAAATTGTAAATCAAACTTATACTTAAGATAGTGTGTATTTATTCCGATTGGATTACAGAGTATCTAGGTTCCCAAATAAATATTTTGAATGGACACTGATTTAAAGAAGAGTTATGAGAAAAATAAGTTTTCTATAGAAATTAGAAATTCCTCATATCTCGTCTTTATATCAGTGTCCTTTCAAAATATATATTTGGGAACCTAGATATTCTGTAATCCAATCGCAATAAATACACATTACCATTAGAATATATTTGATTTACAAATTATAAAAAACCAAAAAAAAAAAACTCAAAACATTTATTTCAATTAAACCGTTTACAGGCACTTTTGAATTGTCAAGAAGTCGGTCAGTCAGAAAATATGAAGCCCATTCCAAAGCGTAGGTACCTATGGAGAATAACGGGCAAGAAACTATAGGGACACTCTTTTAAATTATATTTTACAAAAATATTAGTTACATCATTAACGTTAAATGTGAGAACGATTTAAAAAAAAAATCGCGTTAAAAGTGTCCAGAGTACAGCAAATAGTACTTATCAGAACAACAATCCAAAATTAAAAGGTTTAAAAATAAACCGAGGCAGCTTAGTGATGACCAGCCCCAACTGACGGCGCCCGTTCACGAACATGACATAGATCAGCAGCATTCAGCTCAACCATTTTGAAAGGAGCTAAATGATCCAACACACATGCCAATGTCAGCGAGACATTTGTGTGAGCATGACATACCTACTATCAGCCGCCAGGGCACATTCAAGTCAATGAAAGACATTACATTGCCCGGTAAATGGTAGCACTATAGTACCTACATAGAACTCACATCTATGCTATGCAATTATATAATACAAAGGAGTTTGAGTTTATACAATGCAAAGATAGTCTTACAATCTTCAGCAGCTCCAACAGTATTTTCAAGTGTTAATCAATTAGTTGTGGTTGTGGAGCAGGACCAGCATTATTATTTTAGTATTATACCTACGTTTGTATGAACTACGCATGCTCCGCCGGTCCCTTAAATAACGGCATGTACACGTAGGTAGCTTACCTTAAAATCTATACTAATAATAAAGCTAAAGAAATTGTTTGTTTGTTTGAACGTGCTAATCTCTGGAACTACCAATCGGATTAAAAAAAAATGCATTTGGTAGCCTAGTCCTTGAGGAAGGCTATTTAACATCACGCTAGGACTCTCAGGAGCCGAGCAAAAAAAAGTAAGAAAGAACGCTAAGCGAAAATGCCCAAGGCATTAAGTCCGCCTTTGTACAGTTTTTTTTTACTTGTGCATAAAGTTTTAATAAATAAATAAAATGAAGTAACAGAGCGGGCACGCGATGCATGCGTCGGGGTGGGCCGGAGGAACAAGAAATTTCACGCAGACGAAGTCGCGGGCAGAAGCTAGTACTTAATGTTATAAAGATGTTACTTAAAAAGGAGGAAAGTTCAATATTGGTACAAAGAACATCAACAGTAAATGCTTAAGTTACAATGCGTTTTTTTTATCAGATAACTTGGTAATTACCAAAGTAAAAAGTACTGTCGTATACCTACCTATTTGAAACTTTGTGGACGAGAGAGTATCATTCGAGAACATTGGCTCGACACAAAAAAATTTCAGGCTTTCAGAAAAGTTCAAGCATTTTTACTGGTTAAGTACTTTTGATTTTTACTGGTTAACCAGTTACTGGGTAATACGATACCCCTTGGTAAGACTGGTTGTCAGAGTTTCGGGCTTCTGACGACCCGTAACGTGTTAATTTTATACAAGTACGGATTATACAGACATATTAAGCCGGCTTCAAATAAATTGGGATAAGGGCAGCAGAATAATGATGAATGATGACTTTAATTTTTATGGTGGATATTAGCTATCGTATCAAAGGGAAATGAGTTATTTACTTTACTAAGCACCCTGTCTTCATAAAGACCTATTCAAACCTAAGCGGTATTCACTATTGTCTGCGGTAGAGAAAACCGAGTGGGTATGCGGTAATATTACTGTTCAGACCAAAGCGGATTTCGCTATCCTTTGGGGTAGAATACCAAGTTCGAGTTTCGCTCAGGAAAGTTAAGAAGTTTTTGTAAAAGAAGGTAAACAATACCAGACCTATGCGGTGCTATGGAACCAATTATTCCGCTATAGCCACGAAACTTGATACTAAATACCTGAGCGAAACCCGCGCGGTATGCACTTCTCCCACAGCGCGCAGCGGCAGCGAATACCGCTCAGGTCGCTCTAGCCGCGGAACTTGATACTAAATACCTGAGCGAAATCCGCGCGGTATGTACCTCTACCCACAGCGACAGCGAATACCACTCGTAGAGATCGCGACGCCCCCGCAAGGGGGCGTGGCGAGCGGTGTCAGGGCGGAGCCCCTTTCCCGCGGATAGCCATACGGTGGCCTGTAAATACAGGCCCCTCATTTGTTTGGCAACATTGGCCGGGTGATTCCTTGGGCACGCGTGTTGCTACGCGCGCCCATGTGAGTGATTGCATGTTGTGTATCTGTAGGCGCGCCACGGCGCTGTCCGACAGCGCCGCTTTCTTCACGACACCTCGGCGGTCTGTCCCCGCCAGGTGAGACCCCCAGTTGCCTGGGGGAGGCCCGGCGGAGGACGACCAGCGACTGAGGTGCCGGCTCGACGCTCCTACAGAGTAAGGTGATTTGCCCCCGCCCGTCCCGCTTCCAGAGCTAGCCGGTCACGGTCCGGGCTAAAGGGCAGTCGTGTGTGTGTGAGCGGTATTGTGTTGTGTAACACCGCCCAGTGTCTACGCGGTCGCAGCCCGCACTGCGCGCCCGCGTGTGAGTTTAGGCGTCTGTTTAGTGATGGGTGTCTGTGTTCGTCGCGTGACGTGCCTATGTTAACCTAGCACACGCCACGCGGCGAGCGTATGTAATTTGTGGAGTTCTGTTGTTTCGAGTGAGCCGCGTGTAACCTGGGTGCGGCTCACTCGAGGCGTCAGTCCGGTGCGATGGAGTCGTCGTCCGCTACCAGGTCGCGGGGCAGGGGTCTCGCGTCGGGGGGGCGCGCGTGCAGGGGCGCTAAGTCCTGGATGTGAGTCCAGGACGATGCGTCGGCACGCGCGAACATTCCCTTCGCGAGGCGCCGCACAAACTCATCCAGGCTCTCAATCCCGAGATCCCGCTGGATGACATCGT
Organism: Gortyna flavago; assembly: GCA_963669345.1. NCBI lineage: Eukaryota > Metazoa > Arthropoda > Insecta > Lepidoptera > Noctuidae > Gortyna > Gortyna flavago. The sequence goes on from OY770131.1 coordinate 9,469,968, forward strand.
TCCTCACGAAACGAGGCGCGCCTACTATGGTCCGCAACGCAAGATTTTGTTGCGCGCGGAGTAGCTTTCGGCTCGGCTCGCTCGTGAGGGCGAACCATGCCGGGGCGGCGTACGTCAAGATTGGGCGTACGTACAACTTGTACACACCCAACTTGACGCGCGCCGGAATGCGGGACGAGAGCACTGGTTTGAGCAGGGTGCGGGCGACCCTACCCCGTGCGGCGACCGAGCGGACGTGTGGCCCCATCGTGAGCCGACGATCGATGGTGACCCCCAGGTACTTGGCCCGGGGCGACCACGCGATGTCGGCTCCTTGTAGCTTCAAGGGTGGTGGGAGGAGCGCGGACCCGGTGACCATCGCCTGCGTCTTACCCACGTTCACCGACAGCCGCCACTTGGACAGCCACTCGGGAAGCTTGTCGAGCGCGCGCTGCATCTTGACCGCCGCGTACTTCGCATTAAGCGATGTAGTGATGTACGCGGCGTCATCTGCATACAGCGCGAGCATTGTGTCCGGTGTGGCGGGGATGTCGTCGGTGTATCGTGAGTAACACGCCGGCGAGATACAACTGCCCTGCGGTACGCCCGCGAGCACAGGTCGGGCGCTAGATAGCGCCCCATCGACCACCACCCTAAAAGTCCTGTTGGAGAGGAAAGTAGAGACCACTTTGACAACGCGACGGGGCGCGCCGGACGTGGCCATCTTATAAATGAGGCCGTCGTGCCACACGCGGTCGAAGGCCTTCTCCATGTCGAGGAATACTGCCACCGAGTATTCCTTCTTGTTCAGCGCGGCTGCGAGGTGGTGCAGTACCCTCGACAGCTGGAGCGTCGTGCTATGCTCCGCCCGAAACCCAAACTGCTCCGGGCGCGGCTGGATATGCGGCTGGAGATGTCGCAGCAGGAGTGCTTCGAACACCTTGGAGACGGTCGACAACAGCGTGATCGGCCGATAGCTCTCCGGCTTCAGTATATTCTTTCCCGCCTTGGGCAGCATGATGACGCGCCCCTCCTTCCACGAAGCGGGAAAAACCCCCGTGCGCAGTATCGCCGTGAACAGGCGCGCCAGTGCCGCGACCATACGGTACGGCAGGTGGCGCAGCACTGTATTGGTGATACCGTCAGCACCGGGGGCCTTTCTGGGCTTCGTCTTAAGGATGGCGCGTCTGACTGCGCCCGGCGAGAAAAAGACTGGATCTTCATCGGGAGCTATCGGCGTGCCGAAGTAGTCTCCCAGGTGTTTCTCGACTGCTGCGACATGGTCTGTGTCGCTGGTCGGATTTGGGCGGAACTGACGCTCCAGGTGCTCGGCGAAGACCTCCGCGCGGTCCTCTGCTACGTACTTTAGCGCCCCGTCGCTGTTTAGCAGTGGACGCACCGCGGCTGGGGTACTCGTGAGTTGGCCGCACAACTTGTGCAGCGACGGCCAATTGTCCGCTGTGGCGTCTATCCTTTCCTCCCAGCCCGCGGTGGTAAGCGCCTGGAGCTCGGCCTTTACCTTCTCCGCGAGACGGTTCAGCTGCGTCTTCAGCGTCGGACATCTGAGCTGTTGCCACTGCTTGCGAAGGCGCCTCTTCACGGCGATCATCGAGCTAATGTGCGCCGGCAGGGGCGGCAATAGCCCTCTCCCCTCCGGCTGCGTGCTCGTCGCCGTTTCTAAGGCGCTCTGGATGCAAGCAGTGACGTCATCCGCTGTCTCGTCCACGTCCGCGGAGGTGACGATAGGCCGAGTCGGCGTGGTGGTCTCTACTTCCTCTGCGAACTTTGTCCAGTCCGTGAGTCGGCGTGGCGCTATGGGCTTCAGTCGGGTCGGCATACCCGATAGGACGACGAGTACAGGTTGGTGGTCCGACTGTAACTCGTCGTCCATCACTTGCTGCGTGATCTGGCGGTGTAGCCCTCGGTGGACTACGATGTCCAGCACGTCCGGCATGTACTGCCTGGCGTCCGGGTAGTGTGTGGGCGTCTCCGGGCCGGACACCGTATAGCCGAAGGCTTCCGCGTCCGCGAAGAGTCGTCTCCCCTCGGTATTCGTATTGCACGAATTCCACGCCGGGTGCTTGCAGTTCAAGTCGCCGGCGAGAATGGTGGCGCGTGAGGTGCTGCCAAGCAGGGCCCGCAGCTCGGTAAAGTTCAAGCGAGCCGCGGGCGGCTTGTAGCACGCGTAGATGTTTATATCCTCGCCGGCAACGTGTAGCTGCACACCCAGCGCGTAAAACGTGCTAAGCGACGGCAAGGGGAGTTCTTGATGGACGACCCTTCGCCTCACAAGTACCGCCAGACCACGGTACTTCGACTGAGCCGACCGTTCGTCCTTCCTATAAGCGAGATATCCCGGGAACCTGATCTTGTCCTCAGGTCCCAGGAACGTCTCGCTTATCAGCGCCACGTCGATGTTCTGATCCCGAAGGAGGTGGCGGAGGGGGGCGACCTTATCCCTTAGGCCGCGGGCATTCCAATGGATCACCCTTAACGGTCTATCCATGATAAAGCGTCAGCAGTGTGGCTAGACCGTCAAGGATGACCGTCTCCACGTCTTGACCCTGCCTAATCGCTTTGATTAGATCCATCAATAATTTGATGGCGCAGGCTGTAAATTCCTCTTTGGTTGTTTTATTTGCCGCGCTAGTGGCGCCAGCGCCGGCACTCGCAGCTTTCTTGAACTGTGGAGGTTCCATTTTCCCCCGCTGCGCAGTGCCGGCGCTAGCGGTGGGTCCCTCCTTGGATGCCATCTTTGTTACAGCCTGCGCCCCGCTTTCGGCAGGGTCGGCCGTAGGGATCGCTTCCTTCGTCGCCTCGGAGGGGGGGGGCTTGGGTTTCTTCCCCTTCCTCTTCCCCCCGCGCCTCTTCTTCCTCCGCCCGGAGGAGGTGGCTTGGGTTCTCGATTGGGGCCCGTTGGCCGCCGCCATCAGCGTCGTGCCTTGGGCCTCCTCTTGCGGCCTCTCTGTAGCCGCTTGCGGCTGGCGCACAGTGGCCGTGGCCGTGATGGCGGCAGTCCCCGCTCGCCTATTCCGTATTTCCTTTTGGAATACGGGGCACTTTATGTTGCACGCGGGGTGCGGGCCACCGCAGTTGGCGCAGGTGGCCGGCTCTTCCCGCGGGCGCGGGCAATCACGCGCCGCGTGCTCGTCCCCGCATCGCACACAGGCGAGCGGTCGGTGGCACAGGTGCGAGCTGTGTCTGAAGCGTTGGCACCTGTGACACTGTGCGGGCCCGCGTTTTCCACGCCAAGCCTCAATTCTGACACCACGCATATACATAAATATGGTGGTGTCATATATGGCCCGGACGTCTGGAGTCTTTTTTAGAATCGCGTGAAATACGCAGCCGGGTCTTCCTGCCGCCCCCTTAATGTGGCGGACGTACTCCGGCTGGTATCCCAGCGTCCGGAGCTCCTCCTCTATCTCCTTCGGATCTGTGTCCGCTGGCAGTCCTCTTATTGCCACCTTTAGGCTCTTGTCCGCCGGCAGCGAGTACGCGAACCAGGAGACGCCGCTGTCCTTTTCCAGGCCCGTCAAGTACCGCTGGACCAGCCGGTACTCCTCTTCGCTGTCTGGGGTGAAGCGAACTCCACCCCCGTATGGACGAGCGTTAGGCGGCCGTCCCAGCTTGGCACTGATGGCCCGGAAGTGCGTCGCCCAGTTCGGCAGCTTCTCCACTACCAGCGGCGGGTAGCGGAGTTTCTTCCCCGGCTTCTGCTTGGCAGCAGCGCCGGGGGGGGTGGCAGAGGGGGGTGGTGCAGCATCTAAAACAGCAGAGGTGAGCTGTGTACTCACCCCTAGTGTTGTTGGTGTTGGTGTTGGTGTTTGCGGCGGTGACGGCGATGGTGAGCGCGGCGGTGTGCGGCGCGCCATCGCGGCAAAGGTGGGCGGTGGCGGCCCGCCCCGACCCCGCGGCGCGCTTTCGCGCTGTGGCCGCGGCGGGTCGAGGCAGTACCTCTTCGCCTCTTCCTCCGCCGTAGTCCCGCCGGAGCTCCTCCTGCGTCGCTGGGGTCTAGGCTCCGTGAATACGGGCCCCCCCCGCGACGATGTTGGCGGCGGCGTCGACGATGCTCCCACGGTGGGCCGCGGACCGGATCGCTGAGTCGTGTCTCGCGACACGTCTGAGCGACCGGACGCGGCCGAGCCCACCGATGCGAGCGACATACTCGACCCCGCGTTTGACGAGCATGCCGAAAGCATGGCGGGCGAGTCGTACGCCGCTGTCCTGGGTGGCGCCGGCGAGTCGGGCACCTTGGCTGCCGTTGTGGTGTGTGCCGGCCGAAAATATGGCCCGGCACTCGCTGGCCGCTCCTGCTCCGCTGTCGCCGGTCCCGCCAGCGAGAAGCGGGGACCGGATGTGGCGGTGCGTGAAGCTGGCACAGCTTTGGCGGCCTTGCTGTCGGGCGCCGGCGGCGACGCGAAACGCGGCGGCGCGGCGCTACGAGCGGGTGGTGCGCGGGTACGCGCGGATGCTGCGGGGGCATGCGCGGGTTGCGCGGGGGCTGCTGGCGGCGCGGCGGCACGCGCGGCAGGCGCAGCGGTGCGCGGCGCGGGCGCGGTGGCGCGCATAGCGGGTGTGGAGGTGCGCACGGGTGTGGGCATGCGCGCGGGCGGAATCGCGGCGCGCGCTTGCGGTGCGCGACTTTGGGTCGCGGCAGGCCCCGGGGCCTGAATCGGCACCGGGCGGAAGGCAGTCGGGCGAACAGGGACGGCTTGCTGGCGGCTCGTCGACGGTGTCGGCGCAGCGCGCGCAGGCGCCGATGACGTCGGTGGGCCGGCAGCTACAGCGGTGCTCGGCTCCCCCCCCCCTGATCCTCTTCCCTCTCTCTTCCCCTCCTCTTCCCTCCTCTTCTTCCTTTCTTCCTTCTTTCGGCTGGGTCCGGCCGGCGGTGCACCGGACGACGCCACGCCGATGTTCGGCAGCGACGTCGCCCGATCCAGCGCCGGGCGGAACTCCTGGGACCCGGCATCGCGGCCCAGGGAGCCGCGCATGCCGGGTTTCGGCATCTTCTTGGGCGTGGACTCTGCGACCGCGGCGGTGAATACTCACCGGGCGTCCTCAGAGGCTCCCTCTGTGTTTGCACAAGGGGTACTTGTGGCAAACACAGAGAAAACGATTAAAATTTTGCGGTCCGCGCAGAAACAAACTCGTTAGGCGACAAGCTCGCGTGACCACGAGCGAATCCAGCGAATACCACTTAGGTTTGAATAGGCCTTAAATGATAGCTCAGTACACAATTCTACATTATTACATTTTTTATGAGGATATTTTTGTTTCCAGTGAGTATACAATTTAATTATTCAAGCAATAAAGAGTTTTATGCGAGTCAACGAGGCGTCAAAAAGGCATAAAAAAATTGAGGCGTCAATATGTTGAATTATCGGGGCGTTACTACCAAGTTTATATTCGTAATAAAATTACTGGACCTATCAAAATAATATTAAACAAGATTTTTAGGCTGCAAATCGTATTAAGAAAACCCAATAAACTATACGTAGCCGAATAAAGCAACATTAATGTTTCTCCGGGCTAAATAATTGCCCAAACACACGTGCCACAAGTAAACCACAACCACACCACAACGACAATACGTGGACGGGCGCTAATTTCTATGTAAATTAATAGTTTGTCCACACGGACCACATTTGGCCGTCAAAATCAGCCTTGTGGGCATTACCGTGAACATCAAGGCCACACGTCGCAGCCACAACGCAACCGCCTGTGAGACCGCGCACTAGCGGCCGGACACATCGCAAAAAAAAACGTTGAGTCGACGTTTTCCTCTACGAAAGCCAGAGTCGATCTGCAAGCAAAACGTAACCACATCGCAACTACTAGCGACAATGATATTATATCGAAATTTTGAAGTTACCTGCACAACGTAACTGCAAGAAGCTGCAGCGACACTATTCACAGGTATTATAATCACGGCTTGCCCACATTTTTTCGGTGCGATGTGGTGCGGTTGTGGTACAAACGTGTGTTCGGGCCCTAATAAAGTAGGTAAGGTGAAGGTGACATGCGAAAATATCTAAGAAAATTTAATTTAGATTGAATACCCAGATACTTAGATATTAGAGAAGTGGGAAAAAGAACTGAATGGCGCCTGAAATATTTGGCAAAATTCCACTTATTCTCATTGAATAGGCATTGTTTTTAATTACATAACAAATCTGTTATTTCTAAGAACACTAACTGATAGAAAACAGTATCGGATGAAAATAGAATAGGAATGAAACGTTTTTGGCAAACTAAATCATTTGAAAAAATTGGATCGGGGTCATATTCGGATAACTTTATACCTTCGTTTCTCCCTTTGTTTCTCTAAAATCCGAGTCTACTTTTTCGACCGTCAAAACAATCGTTTATTGAGCATTAGCATACTTAAAGATTTATGATATTGATCTAGTGTACCTTGCTACGAGTAATTATAGCTACTCATTGTGTCCGTCCACCGCATTTTAATAAATAATAATACAAGCGCATAGTAGATGAATCAATTCTATTTAGGTGGGAATCACATCCTCCACTGCGAAAGCGCTATAGTACCGAAACAGAAGCGAAACTGCCTGTTCTAACGCACAGATTTGATCAATCTCTATCCCGCGTGATTTCGCCGATAAGCTGCTCGGAAGTCAGTGACACCTCCGCGCTCAACCCGCTTCGGTTTTGTTCCGGTGCCGCGTTTGATTCGCACGGTTCGCATAGTACCTACATACATAGTGTCGACAAGTTTATAAAGCGAAACTTCGTAAATTTGATGTTAATTTAAAGGCAAAACTAATCTAACGAAGTCCGAAGTAGACCTATACTGTAATAACTAAGTCGAAAGCGACGACATTTTGCTCCGATTGATACAATTCAACTGACTCATGATGTTTCGCTACTCGAATCGCGGAATAATGTAGTAATGTTTCTTACCGGAATTCGTTAAGTGGTTTCCCATAATTATTTTCGCGGCGAAGGTGTGCCAAGGCCCTTTGGTACGTAGAATAAAACCCTATTCAAAGATAATATAATAATAGATTGCCACGACCCTTACAAGATGTTTTATTACTTTTCAGAAGTAGGTACGTATCATTGTTCTTTTATCATTCCTGATTATTAGACTCTTCAAATAAGTAGGTATACTACGCGAAATCGTTTCCTGAGATTAACAGTCTGTTCAGTAAATACATTATGAGCATTGAAACATAAATCCATTTATGATTCAGTATTACCTACGTAGGGTTTACTTTCGTATAATTTTAGGCTTTTAAAAATTATTATTATATAAACACGAAACTATAAATTATTTTTTATAATATTTTTTGTAGTCTCTAAAGTATTTATGGTAGGTATACCTATATAATTATATAAATACATATATATATTGTTAGGACAGAAGTGAAATCACAATTGAATAAAAGAATTATCTGATAACCTAAAAACTAATCATACGAATTATAATTATAAAAAGAGTTATCAAGCATGGCAAAATTACAATCAGAGGAACAAAATCATCACTAATCAAATTAAAGAAACCAACAAGAGATTATTGAGATACAGAGACACCAAACTACACCGAACGGCTGACGAATAGCGCTTCTGTACCCAACGCTGTCAAAAACCATAGAGCATCAGAACAAAACCAGAGAGCCTCCTGGCCTGCCGCCTACGGGAGCCTCCTTTCAGTGACCGCGTCCCCCACTGCTCTGGGCCGGGTAGTAGTATCCAACACGGCCATCCTGATCATGCGTCGTCCTCGACAGCATCAGAAAGGTCCGGCAAGCTTTGCATGGCTGCTCGATGAGTTTCGTCAGCTGGACGGGAAGGCCCAGCGACTGGCTCTGCACCATGATGTGCAGAAGTGGTGTTTTCAGTCAGGTCGTCTTCTGTGAAACCAACAAGAAAGACTAACGCCTCTCGGAGAACAAACACATCTGCCTATATTCTTTCGCTTGCAGTCAATTCGTCTTTTGTGGCCTTTTTCTTTCATACATCAGAGACATAAATTGACTAGCTAAATAGTCTATGGGATACCAAGACGTCATCTTAGTACTCCATAGAGTTCCATTCATTACACAGAAACATCATAACTCATGCCATCGACATTCATACATCATGCAACCATGAATCCATGTTCATTCACTGTCATGTAGGGCGTTTATCGCCAAAAGGAACGTCTCGCAGTCCGTCCTCTACATGACCCATAATGTAGGGTGATTACCAAATCACCGAAAGGAACGTCTCGCAGTCCGTCCTCTACATTACCCTTCGTGTAGGGGTGATTACCAAATCACCGAAAGGAACGTCTCGCAGTCCGTCCTCTACACGTCAAAACACACGTTATACGGGAAGAACATCCGTTATACGTGGGTGGCAAGGCCACTCTTTGTAAGACCGGTCAGGTACCTCGCAGTTTACCTGACGTAGACGTCTCGCAGTCCGTCTACTGTCTCACCCCAAGATCTGCACAACCCTCTATGGCAATGCAGACCTCTCATGGTACGCAAGCACACTCACGCTCAAAGAATGCAGCCCAAGTCTCAGGACACCACTCCCCTTTCCAGAGTACATGGCTGAGCAGCAGCTTGCGTCGTCTTGCCATAAGAGCCGGTCAACAAGCGCAGCTTATACCGCCCACTCGGCAGCGCGCGTGTGACCCTGTAAGGCCCTCGCATCCCGTAGTCCATCTTTCCAGTTGCCTGCGAAAACTTAATGACGAAAACCAAATCATTCACATTAAAATTTTTGGTGTGCGTCGGTTTCAGTTTACACAGTCGTCCTGTCGTGACTGCTTTTGTTTTATAGTGGATCAGTTGAGCGGGCTCGGCGTAACTCTCTTTGTGCTTCACAATTCGACTGTACACCTTCCAAGGCGACGGGGGTCACCGCGTCGGTGCCCACCAGCAGATTTAACGGTGACGCCTGAGTCGTCTTCTGTTTGGTTACGTTGAGAGCCAGCTGGAGTCTCCAAAGCGTCTCGGACCAGGCTGCCACTTTGTGATTGGTCTCGATGCGAAGAAGGTTCAGGACGGTGCGAGCGTACCTCTCGACCTGGGTCTTGTGAGGGCTCGGCTTAACCTGACCTTGACTTATTATTCGGCCAAGATATTCAACCTCGGCGGTGAGAAAGACACACTTGCGTACGTTTATCAAAAACCCTGCCTTGGACAAGGTTGTAAGTACCTGTCGCAACAGGTCGTCACCTTCGTCCACTGTGGCGCTCATCAACAGTACGTTGTCGTCTATGTAATATGTAAACCAGAACTTGTCCCGCGTCAATGAACTTGCGAAGCGTTTTGTTGATGATGCGTTGATACACAATGGGTGAATTTGTCAGACCGTATGGCATTTTTAAGTACTCACAAACTCGGCTGGTACTACAACGAAATCAGCCTCTAGTACAACATTAGCAAACTCAACCGTAAGGGTTGCGTATGACGTGGACACAATTTCGTGGTTACTAACGTAACAGGTTTTACTGCGGAAGCCAAATGCTTTACTACGTCAGACGATAAAAGGGAGACATTAAGCGCGCCGCTGTCTACTAACACATCGACCGGTATGCCGTATACTAGACTCCGGTGGTTATGTCGCTGTTTCTTCCGCAGAATCCTGACAAAAATTTATTTTGCGTTTATTCTGCTGACCCTGTGGTCCAGACGATCTTTCTTTGAAATTTATTTTGCGTTTGTTCTGCTGACCCTGTGGTCCAGACGATCTTTCTTTAGCGAAACAAACGTCCTCCGTATGCCCTATCTTTTTACAGAACGTGCAGGTTGGAACGTTGGTTCGTACTTTGGACACTGGCTCGGATGTTATAGATCTTTTAGGGTAGTTGTGAGACAAGTGACCTTGGCCCTCACAGTTAAAACAGGTCTTACGCTGATTCGAATCTGCATGTTCTGTATCGCGTTTTCGTGACAGAGGGTGAGCCGTAGTTTTAGCTGAGCCACCCTTCGTTTGATCTGGTTTCGCATATATTGATAGAAACGACACCAGATTTTCTGAAGAGAGTTCTGCGTTTGCCGCCGCTGCCTGCACTTGTGCATCGTCTATGCCGCGGACCACTATTTGAATCATTAATTCTTCACTAAGGCCTTTGACAATGCGCAAGCGAAGCAGGGTACGTCTCGCGTACTCAGCGTACGAGGTGAATCTGTTAGATGTTGTATTCATTGTATCAAAAAGTATCGTCGCGTAATCTAATTTTCGGGGGCAAAGCGGTTTGAATTCGCGTTTTAAGGTACTCCACGATCTATCAGAGGTTACCCATTCGTTTAACCAAGTTCTCGCGTCGCCTTTCAAACATCCGTCGCAACAAACGCCGTTTAGCTACACGTGACAGGCATTCTCTGTCTCCCCAGCGATTGGCTATTTGTGCGCGATCCACTTCATCACACCAAGAGTCCACGTCATGGATAGATGGGTCAAAGTTTGATACAAAATACTGGGAACGTCCCGGATTTATGGACTGGATCGCGTCTACTAAAGCTTGAGCCACGGACGGCGCCGTTGGGTTCGGTTGCGGAATAGGAGTAGACGTGAATTTGTTCTCGATCATTTCCAGACGGGATAAGATTGTGTCTAGCGTTCGCGATTCTGCAGGGGTAGAGCGCGGCGTCTGGCCAATGTATGAGACAAGCGGCGGCGTCCCGTTTGATTGCACTCTAGAGGGTGTCCGTTCGCGACGACTACGTGACTTATTCCGAGGTTTTCGTGAGCTATCTCGCGACCGATCGCGCCTACAATGCCGTCGGTGCGATCTGCTACGCGATCTGGTGCGTGAACTATGCGTGTTGGGCATTTTCACCCGTCAAAACAAGTTGTTTAAACACAAAACAACTAACAAAAGAAAAACTCACACACGTGGGTAACGACAAAGTTCCTCTGTTATGCAATTCAAACTGATCAAGAGGCCAAAATTGGGCTTGGATTGTTATCCCACTTCTGATGTTAGGACAGAAGTGAAATCACAATTGAATAAAAGAATTATCTGATAACCTAAAAACTAATCATACGAATTATAATTATAAAAAGAGTTATCAAGCATGGCAAAATTACAATCAGAGGAACAAAATCATCACTAATCAAATTAAAGAAACCAACAAGAGATTATTGAGATACAGAGACACCAAACTACACCGAACGGCTGACGAATAGCGCTTCTGTACCCAACGCTGTCAAAAACCATAGAGCATCAGAACAAAACCAGAGAGCCTCCTGGCCTGCCGCCTACGGGAGCCTCCTTTCAGTGACCGCGTCCCCCACTGCTCTGGGCCGGGTAGTAGTATCCAACAATATAATAATAATAATCTTTATTGGATACACACAAGATTCATGACACAAGAGCAGATGTACAAAAATCTTGAGATAACTACATAAATTTACAAAATCAAGTAACCCTGTCTCCTAAACTAGGTAGTCCTGTATCTTAGGAGACAGTGTTAGGCCAAACCATATATATATAAAGTCTGACAACCAGTCTTATCAAGAGGTATCGTATTACCCAATAAATAGGTTGTGGAGGTCAGATAGGCAGTCGCTCAATGAAAATATAGCTGCATCCGGTTAGACTGGAAACCGACCCCAACATATAGTTGGGAAAAGACTAGGCAGATTATGATACCTATTTGTTTATTTATTTAAATTTTTTGTACACAAAACAGGGAGGTACAAAGGCGGACTTAATGCCTTTTTTTTTTAAGGATGGGAAATCATCCAATGACTCCTCCCGCTCTGGGTGGAGCGGAAGGGAGTGTCAGACTCTTACTGACTAAAATCCATCCGTGTTCCTTCCTTAGCCCTTTATGTTCCGGGGTAGCGGTAACCCTTTCGGATAATCCCGCTGCCCGGACTTAATGCCTTAGGCATTCTCTACCAGTCAACCAAGGGTGGTGAAGAGATTAGATGGCAGGTGCTTTGGTTGAGAGGAACAATTATAAAAAAAACTATTAAAACTGTTGAATTACATAAATATAAAAGCATTATCATAGCTATTGCGTTTATTTGATGTTCGATTTAAGTAAGCTGATACCATAAAGAATAATTATATTAAATACCTAATATCAAATAATGATTTGTTCTTATTTTTCATCTATATGAACAAATAGCCTATCTTAGTTTGAGTGCCTAACACACGAATATGAATAAAGTATCATTTTTCGCTACAGTCATGTTGATCAGTCATTTAGATATTTAAAAATAAATTGATTATCGCAAATGTGACACGTGGAACTTTAGAAAGATGTCAAAAAAGTAACAGTGAAAGTACGACTGCAAAGCCGAACTTTTTTGTAACTCGCTGTGCCAAATTTATGACCGGGACTGTACAATATCATAGCTGTGTCCTGTGATTAGAGATGGGCGTTGGGTAAATACCCAAATGGAAAATATCGAATAAATTCCCATATGGGTAAATACCGGTATTTACCCATATTGGAATCCTATCGAATGTTTGCACGTTTGTGCGTACTTCTATTTCTCGAACTTGTTTTCATAGCATGCATAGTATAGCTTGCACAGCATAGCATGCACAATTTAGCATGCACAGCATAGCACACACAGCATCGCATGCACAGCATAGCATGCACAGTATAGCATGCACAGCATGCATAATATACTTAAATAGTTTATCGCTTACTGTTCACACGCCGGCGAGTACTTGTTTGTCGCAGAGACAAGAGCTATAAAAGATAGTACTCGCTCGGCGACGGTACATACACATTCCAGCGAGTAATCGCTCGTCGTCCTCTTACACACGCTGCTCGTTGCTCGCCAACTCGGTTTTAGTTGCTAGCTCTACTAGCTTCTCGCTAATCGCCAGCAGTGGGACAGGTCCATTTTAAGCCTTGTATTAAATTTATGTTTTGGTCCGAACCAATAAATCTGGGAGATACAAAGGGCTTCATTCAAAAGCGTAACACGTGCAATATTTTGGAAACTCACGATTGTTGTGCAACGGAGCCAAGGAGATTTGTATCAATCATTGTAATGCTTGTTATTTCAGCGTTGTCTATGCTTTGGTTATGTGGTTGGTGTCTCGTTGAATTTACGTTATGATATTTGCTTTTGTGTTCAATTGCAAGGATTAATAATATCAGACCAAGACACAACAATAATCATGAGCATTATTGCTTGTCATAAGGCTGTAATGCTTTATTTAAAGATAAAGTTTGGACCCCTGGGCACTTGTAGCACCATCAAGGTTTCTAACTTCATAAAAAATACAATTGGCTCACTGCACCCCATCTATACCTTTCATAATAGCGGCAGAACTATGTACGTAGGCAGTACTTGTGGGGTAATCGCGTAACACACATAAAATTACAACTGATTGCAATTTCTTTTATTCTGACAGTTCAGCTGTGTTCATTGCGTTATTTACGCTGTTGAGCAAACAAATTTGTTTAATTCTATTGTCTCTCGGATTGTGATTGACACAGTGTGTTACGCAATTAGGCCCTTTGTACACGAACGTTATTCTTGCCGTTAAAAACTACGGTTTATACGCCGTGTGTAGGCACGGTTGTCAGTGTTGTAGTATCTAATGGATCACTATGGAAGCTTGTTAAAGGCGCGGGCCCACCGCGGCGCATGCTGTGCACGGGCACGCGGCGCATTTTAGCTGCGTGTATTCATTTGTTTGACAACGTGGGTCTACGATTCCACACGAAGACCTACGACTATGTATAGCGTGGCACGGCGGGGTATTGTATTATTCATTATAAAGCTCATTCAGCAGGTGAAACGTTACCTGCAGTGAAATCTTTGATATGCGGCATTCCGTTCTTGCCGGTGAGCCGCCTCACGTTGTCCGTGCCATTGTTGGCGTCGTACTCATTGATGTGGGCACCGTGGCGACGAGCCATTTTGTCAATGGCGCGCTCAATCACCCTGGAAAATAAATTTATTTTGTATTACCGAAACTATTTTAGCTACATACATTAAATAAGTTGAGGCCTGCATTCTCCGAAGATTTTGTAAACCACCACTTCGCCTAAAAAGTTCAAGTCCCATGTAATAGGGTCGAGCCTATTGCCATCAATCGGACACAATTCCAGGCTATTTTCAACTGTGATATATGTATTGGTCTATCATACTAATAAACATAGCAGAAGTAAAAGTCTTTTGAGAATTCTAAAATGTCTTCATCAACTTTTAAAGACATTCGCAACATTTACTACCCAGGATAGTCAATATTGAAAGTTAACTTCATAGACCAATATTGAACAGCTGTCTCCTTGTAGGAAACTTTAAGAGCTATTAGAATATACAAACCACATAAAGAAGAGAATGGATCACTTAAGATAAAGTAGGTTTTTAAACATTAAGTATTAAATCTTATGACATAATTGTGTCCAACTGTTGTTCATGAAATAAAAATACATAGTAACCAGCACAAACCTATTTAAAAAATAGATAATACCAAGTAGTTTCGTTATTGGCGAACAATGCTCTAACAGTGGTCTCTGTTTAAAATGAATCCTTAGTAAAATATCACACTTGTTGTGTGAAAGAAACCTCACAAGCTCTGGAAGAAAGTTAAATTTTCGAATCAAATAACCAGGCACTATGTGTCGAGAGTACACACACCTGTGTCTGCACACACTTGTGCACTAGGTATAATATCTCCCGCGCCGAAGTCTAGTCTCCGGTTAGATTGTTCGCCAAGGGCGAAATTCCCTTTGGAGGACTCTTTTTTTTGTTAGCCATTTTGTGTCCTACTGCTGGGCAAAAGCATCCCCTTTTTACTTCCATACTTCTCTTTTTTGTGCCATCTTTGAGTGACGATCTTTGCTCATCTCTCCGGTTCCATTCGTGCAACGTGGTCAGCCCATTCTCACTTCAGCCTGGCTGTTATTTCTCAAAAATCCGTTATGTTGTGTTATCCATAATACAACCACACTGCGCTGGAGTGCAGGGTGGTGTTTCTAACGCAATCTGTTCGCTTGACACCTATTATGCTGCGCTCTATGGCCCGTTGGCAAATCTTGAGTTTGAAGTTCTGTTGTTCAGTAAGGACTATCTGTGTGTGTGTGTCATTAGAATATTACTGTATGTTGTTAAGGCGCTACCTCGAAAACAAATCCGGGCGAGTGATCTAATAAGCGAGCGAAAGTGACGGAAATAGTTTTGAAACGCAGAAGAAGAAGATGGCTGTAATGTGCGTGTCCTCGGAATAAGACGACGTATGTGCCAAAACGAATTTACTCCTTTTTTAACAAAATAAATGAATTAAATTTAAAACTACTTTTAGTACACTTTGATATTTATCTATGTTTTAAAGTAAATTTCATTGAATAACTCTTAAGCGCTACGCCGCCCGCGCGCCCGTGATGTCGAAAAAAGTAAAAAATAGATATAACATTGCAATTTTTTGTATCGAGAAAATTCATTCAATCGCGTATTCCTTTTACATGATACTGGACAAAGAGTCAAAAACATATACTACCAAAACGTTAAATCCCTATTCCACTTACATAACAAGTTACACGAAATAGAAAACCAGATTTTTATACAGATTTTCTGTTTTCTTTGCAGAGTTTATACGTGGCGTCTAGTTTTTCTTAAAACTAAATTTAGCTCAGAACGTGGGATTTTTTACTTTTTACTCAACTAACAAATAATAAAAGTTAAAGAACAACTAAAACACCGCTTTCAGACTTATTTTTTAAGTTTTGTTACTTGGTTTTTAAGTGAGTAGTTTCACAGAATCAAAATTCTACTCAATTTAGGTTTCACTTATATCACAAACAACAATTATTATTGTGTAAACAATAACATCGAATAGTTTTAGAGAAAATCGTCAGTGACGGACGGACTGATAATTTCGTCAAAACTATAATCAATAGTAAAATTACTCACAGTATGCCATCATCTTCCCTCATGTCCTTCGAGGAGAAGTAGACGAAGGTGCCATTGCCTGGCCAGTCAGGGATGGGCTGCGGCTCGAACGAGGCCACCGTGCCATACTCCTCCGCCAACCGCGCCAGTATGTAGCGGGCCATCCATAAATCATCCGCGGCCTTGATGCCCGGACTTGGCCCCACCTATACATCATCATTAGATAAATATTCATAAACCAAGTAATAGATCTTCCGAATCCTCCATTATTTAGACAAAGAGATAGATAGGTAGGTACTGTCGACCGCACGAAGGAGGTAAAACTTGAGCTGGCTTAGCGTAGTAAAGGGATTCAATAGAATAACCTCCTTATTAATAAACGTATTATATCAGGTAATTGTTAGATTCAATAGAATAACCTCCTTATTAATAAACGTATTATATCAGGTAATTGTTAGATTCAATAGAATAACCTCCTTATTAATAAACGTATTATATCAGGTAATTGTTAGATTCAATAGAATAACCTTCTTATTAATAAACGAATTGTATCAGGTAATTGTTACACACCGATTTATCGCTTTCAGTCGTCAGTAATTTGACTTTCGAAAGAAGAAGACAAAGCATTGTGTAACTGTACAGACGCTATAGGTACAACGTTTATTAGTAGATAAGGGGGTAGGAGACCAGTTTATACCTACTTACTAGTTTTGTTACCTCTGACGTATGTCCTACTCTATTACACAAACGTGTAATTATCTTATCTAGGCCTACCGAGTGTCCTAAAAAAATGTTACTACAGTTCCGCGGCAACTTGTAATTTTCGTCACGTTTCTCATGTTAAATATCCCAGTTCCCTCAATTTGCCTTCAAATTCGTCTAAATTTCGGCGTAATGCGCTAATAGCAAACCCAATGGTAGACCTGTAATGTGATTGTAAGTACCGAAATTGGGAAATCTTGTTCCTACATTATCATACAAACTGGACGAAATTATCAAACGTCTTTGAAGTTAAATAACTATTGGCCATGACCAGCCAGCCCCACGTGGACTAGAATAGCCAACGACAGAGAGGAATGGCGAAAGATGTACGAGACCTTCGGCCTTTTATGGACACCCAATAATATTAATTGAAGAAAAGATTATGTAGCAAATTAATTTTAATTTATTTATATAAATTAAAATTAATTTGCTACATAATCTTTTAATAAACGTTAACGTTCGTACGTTCGTTTTTGTAACGTTTTTTTTTTTTTTAATTGATTTATTTAAAAATCTATTTTTGTTTATTTAATTATTATGCCCTATGATTAAATTATTATGCCCTAGCTTCTGCCCGCGACTTCGTCCACGTGAAATTTTTTGTTACCCCGATCCACTCCGTCGCCTCACATCACCTTCCGTCCGCGTTCGTCATCACGTAGCGTTCTTTCTGTTTTATTTCTTTTTGCTCGGCTCCTCAAGGTCATAGCGTGATGTTAAATAGCCTATAGCCTTCCTCAAGAATTGGGCTATCAAATGCAAAAAGATTTTTCAAATCCGAGTTTCAGAGATTACCCCCTACATACAAATTACAAACAAATAAACAAATTTTACCTCTATTATATTATGGTAAGTATAGATGAATTAACTAGTTTTTAATTAGAAACAAATTAGTATTTTAGATAATAATGTAAGTAACGAATTTTTCATCTCTCTCCACTAGTCCAAGGCTTGCTCTAGGATGCATATCCGGTAGGCTCTTAAATCCTTACCTATCCTACGGGCACGTCTTCCCTACCATTACGGCGCCCCCCGATCTATTCCTTGAAATGCAATGGTCGCTGTAGCACCATGAACATGAGGCTACAGGAGCTAGTGCGAATCTTGGGGTTCATTCGATTAATCGAGTCTGGTTTAACCACGCTGGGATCGGTGCAATTCATTCATTCATAAACAAAAGGCTTTAATAATAAAATAGTAATAATACGTAACTGTTGTCAAGAGAAAATAAATATATGTTACAGTAGAGGAAACAGACGTGCCATCTGGGCGCACGTGACATAACGAATCCGAGAGGGTTGAAAACCAACAGCCCACAATCCCCGTGTTGATATATGGAGCACAGTTATGGCTGTTCTGGGACTTTGTTTAGCAAAGCCCAGTTTTGTTTGTGACGAGCGAGGTCAGGCATCCACGAAGAGAAAGAAACTATTATCATGATATAAGCACACAATAGCCCGAAGACAAGTCTCCTTTATTACTTTTCGTCATACAATTTTTTGTTTTCAAAGTTGTTATCCAGCCTAGTCATCATCCAGGAATCATAATGTCAGGAATCATAATGACATTTTAATCTGACAGAAAGCAAAAGTAATTTTAGCCTTAAACACAGAAAATGTTTCAAGGTTGATCTTTGAATTCGTTGTATTAAGTTCTTACTTATTTTTAGACATAAGATAAAATAATGAAAAATCTACGATATAGGTACCTATTATGTTCGTGACAACAACTATTATTATAACACTTATCATGGAAAATCTGACTCATAAAGTTTAAAAGTACGAATTACGTGAGTTATAAGGTACGCTATGACGACGTATTTCAATGAGAATGTTCATAATCGCGATGTACATTTTCAGAAAATAGTATTTCATAGCATTAAAGCAAAATTTCGCAGCATAAACAACGAAATCAGAGTGATAACAAATATTATTGCGACCTTAACTAAATCAAAATAAATTTGACCGCAAGCAAAAGATCCCTTTCGATCCAATTTTCAATGTTCAACCATTTTCACTTAACGGGCATTTACCTGGAAATTCCACTGGGACGGTGTAGTCCCTGGATTTATACCGTTGATCTGTATCCCCGCATAAAGGCAGCATCTAGAACCGTATTACAGAGAGTGAAAACGTAAAAATCGAGACTATATCCTGAGCTATGGCTGAGAAACATTACAGTATCTACATTTCGTTTAATGGCCAGCTATCTTAAAGTGAGTTATATTGTTGTCTAAGGCTTGCTACATAACCCTAAAACGGGCTGGCTTTTTTCATGTGAAAAATTGATTTATTCTTCGTTCGTCCCGAAGTTTTGTCCCACATTCCAAAAAATTCTTAGTTCGTCCCATATCACTATTGAAGTTGTGCTTCGTCCCAAATTGCAAGTACTTTAAAGGTACAGTCAACAAAAAAATTGCATAGATTTTTTTGTACGTTTCGTTTCAAATGGCTTAGTTTTTTTTGTACGTTTAGTTTCAACGATATTGCACGACATTTTACACCACAGACAATAAACGGGAACATATTTGGTTGTCACTCACTCATTTTAACGTTTCGTTTCACTATTTATCTGATTTGAGGTTAGAAACCATTTTTATTAATTTCTTGAAAATACCTTGATTTTTTTTTTTTTAACAATGGCATCTCGCAGTTCATCCTTTATGAGGATGGCTACTGCTTAACCGGACTTTCCTGTAGATGCCTCGAATTAAGGCCTCCAGCCAGGGCAAACAATAACTTAAAAACTAAGCGACAGCGCTAAGGGCAACCCCCTGAGGGGTTCGGACCTCGGCTCAGGGCGTCGCTGGAAGAGGACAGCAAGGGACAGGCTGGATCGGTATTATTATTAGTGTTTTGGGGCGAATTTAAAACTACAGGCTCAGCTGCGCGGGCTGGCTCGAGCAAGGGTCGGGGCGGGAAAATACCTTGTAGTAAGAGTGGTAGCTTTATAATCAGGGACCCAACCCCTACCAGCTTTCACCCCTTATACCCCCTTCCTCCTGCCAAACGGTACTAAATCCGATCCTAATTAACTTATAATTTATCACTAATACTTTAAATAAACATTATGACATACCTATGACAAACTCGATCAACTCTCAATCACACTATAACCAGGTGACGAATGAGTTGATACTGTGCTTTGCATCACGGGAGCTAGCGTTGAGCCCGTTTTGCTGATAACGGAAAGTAAAGCTATTGGCCACATGAAGTAACAAAGGACGCAATAAAAATGGGATGGACCTTTTTTACCTGCACTTCTAAACAGATTCCAATGACGTCAGCTATATACGTACAACTTACTCACTAAGAGCGCCTAATGAGTGTTATTATAAAATAACACGAGTAGTTTTTTTCTCGCGGAGAAGACAGAGAGGACCGATTGTGATAAATAGTTGGTTGATGTTAAATATTTAATAATACGTAACCCTTTTTTGCCGATTGTACAAAAAAGTAAGTTTAGCATATACAAAAAAAAATATGGGCCGTAGAAGGAATATAAAATAGGACGAAGCAAGAATAAAATATTTAAAATTATATTTTGGGACGAAGGAAGCATATTGTTTGGGACGAACCAGGAATTTTTTATGTAGGACAAAACTCAGTGGGCCGAACGAAGAATAAATCGAAAAATTCGAACCGCAATTCGAAAATTTTCTTATTAAATGTTTATCTTTCGAAAAATCCGATATGCTTTAATACAAAATTGTGAACACTAAGAATACGATCGGAGTATCCACAAGCAAGCTTATATGGTTTTTAAATAAGTTTCTATGTTATTTTAAGCATCAAATGGTACCTGTAGAAAGCCTCCATAAGATCTCTTGCGACGATTTTGTTGGCTCCTGTGGCGCAGTAGTAGGGCCCCGGTGGTGCGGGGAAACCACCGGGGGGCCAACCTAGCGGCCGGCCATCTGTCGTCGTGAGAAAGAATTCCTGGTTGAAGCCAAACCACGGCTCCTCAACTTCACCCTTCTCGCATATTAACACGCAGGCTTTACGGAAGTTTGATGCTGTAGAAAAAATTGTTTTACTTTGTGATCTGGGTAGTTAAATGTGGCCGTAAGTAAATGGACAACGTATATTGTGATAGCTTTTTAATGGCTTTGTTTATATAACCTGTGCCACTGCTAGGCAAAGGTCTCCCCCGTGGACTTCTACATTTGTCTTGTTGCTCCCTTCACTGGCCAATATGTCGTGAATGTATTCAAATTCCATGCTTTTAGGAATATACAAAGTTGCAATATATGTAGTCAAATTTCCTACTTACAAGTAAAAAGCTCTTGAACACGAACGAGAAGAGTTGAATTTAAGTTAGTGTTTTATGAAACAAGGGGTCACTCTGATTAAAATACTTTTCGTATCTAACTCACGGCTATTCGTCCACCCACTTAGCTCAGACTGAAGCCCTCCTCAGCACGCGCTATTTAAAACACTGTTGGTGTGCTTATTATAAATAAAACATTAGAACTCTTACAGACCCTAATTAGGTTCCCTTAAACCTTAGAAAATTAGTTGCTCTTTAATGCAACCGTCCATACCAGAACAAGCGGGGTCTTGGTAAAACGTCCATTCCAGTATACTTTCGGCTACGATCGCGTGTCGCGGAAGACGCCCGCGGTCAAGCTGCTGTGCACGGCTTGGTAATATAGACTTTAAAAATACTGTGTACACGATTTAATATCGTATAAAGATTGTAAAATCCGTTCGAATTCTATGCGATGATCAAGTGCGATAAAATGTAAGAAGTTCGTGCTCGCCAGTGCATTGGTTTACGGGTCACGACTCAGGACTGGCACTGAAAAATTTCATTAACTCTACAGTGTACCCACTGGTTCAATAATAGGTATGTCCGATTTCTAACGTTATTGATTAAATCCTACACAGTTTTAATAACAAAATATACTGTTACTTAATGTCTACACATCCTTTAGAAAAGTTTACCTACAGGTAAAATTATTACCTCAAGGATCTTGACAAAAGACTATATTATAATAAGGCTAATCAACCAGGCATAAGAGCGAACATTTACTCAGACAACAATAAAAGTAGTGATTTAGTCAAAATAATTTGACAAAACAGAGAATTAGGATCTAGTTTAAATTTGTACCTACTTGAGTTATTCGATGAAGCCTTTATTTTTATTTATTAAGATTTTTCAAATAATGGCGACAATTTTCGCGAATCATTTCAACTCATTAAGCTCGTCTTTCATTATGGATTGATGCTGTTGGCAACATTACCAGACGCGCATTTTGCGTCGATTCCCAGTTGACTAATTAATTTGGTTGGTGATCTACCCCCGTAGATGTGGCTAATAGCAGCTCTTTTAAATAGACCGTAAAAGTAACCTTTGAATTAAAACAACATTCTACTTTATAACTGTTAAAGATGTACTTGGCAGTTACGATATCTATCAATCACAGTGGGTACAAAGGTGGTACAAAGTAATACTCTTGGTACTCGTATGTGTCATCTGAAACTATACTTGAAGACCGTTTTTAAATTGAATAGTACCTATGGACTAAACAATAGATACCTGTAATTAGAATTTAGTAAATTAATTCGTTTATATCTATCTAGACAGCGGCTTTATCTAGGCAGAAGCCATTTAACTAGGTTACACTAATAAAATCTGCTAGTTATGTAATAACCGTTTTACATAATAATTAAACAGTGACAAAAGTAACAATTTCAATTATACTTACATGGCAACATGAAATAGGTTTTATAGGTACATAAAATGTACAATCTGCTGAATTTAGAGGTAAGTAATTCAAATCATAAACTGAGCTTTTTACCAAAGTGGAAGTGTATTTTCATGCGAAAACGCGAACTAATTATTTTACATGTGGTATAATATATGGTGATATTTTCACCATTTATCATGTCATAGTATAAACATAGAGCTCAAGTATTTAGCAGTTTGAAATTCATAGTTATCTTTAATAGAGGTAAATTGCAACCCATTTCCAATTTCCTGCAAATCGTGTTACTAGTTGCGGGGCAGCAGGTAAACCTATCGAACGACAGAAAATCACGTGGAACGCGGCACCGAGCAATCGAGTTATGAAACTGGTAATGTAAAAGGATTTCATATACTGGCTGTCCACTCAACGACTTTAAAAACATCTAAAAGCTACCCATTGGCGACAGCGGGAATTAATGTAAATGGTTTAACGCATGCCCTCACTTACTATGAAACGATTTTCAGACACTTATTGCGAATGAAAAACTCCCTAGGGAATAAAAACATTTCATACATCGCAGCTAAGTGCTAAGTGTTGTATGCTGCGAAAACACGAAAACATAAAATTTTCTCGACACAAATAAATCTCTAAATTACCTCTAAACCGTAAAGTAAGACTATCTTTGCATTGTATAAACTCAATTTCCTTTATATTGTATAATTGCATAGCACATATGCGAGTTCGATGTACCATTTACCGGGTAATAATATGTCTTTTATTAACTTGAATGTGCCCTGGCGGCTGATAGTATGTCATGCTCACTAAAATGTCTCGCTGACGGTGGCGAGTGTGTTGGATCATTTAGCTCCCTTTAGAATGGTTGAGCTGAATGATGCTGATGCTGGTCATGTTCGTGAACGGGCGCCGTCAGATGGGCTGGTCATCACTTAGCTGCCTCGGCTTTTATTTTTGGATTGTTGTTAAGTAGGTACTATTTGCTGTACTCTGGACGCTTTTAACGCGTAAGTCTTTACATCGTTCTCACATTCAACATTAATGATGTAACTAATATTTTTGTAAGAATATAATTTAAAAGAGTGTCCATGGAGTTTCTTCCCCGTTCTTCTCCATAGGTACCTACGCTTTGGAATGGGCAACTAGCTTTAAATTTTCTGACTGACCGACTTCTTATTAACAATTCAAAACTGCCTGTAAATGGTTTAATTGAAATAAATGCTTTGAGTTTGAGTAAAAGGAAAATATTGAATTAAAATTTTCTAATTAGATCATGAAACTGCAGGCGCTAATAAATGCATAAAGCAGGTTTCATAGGTTAATTTTTATTTTGTAATCGTTACATTTAACGTAAAAAGATGAGATCGGAAACACCAAGCTTTATAATCACTCACACCTTGAACCGCTCTGTCGCCCGGCCCCCTGATTCAGTAGGTACTTGTCAGTTCTACCGCTTCGGCTATCAGACGGGGAATCCGCGTCATTTCGCCTGCGCTCAAAAGACCCAATTGACACCGTTTTATGTTCTGAAGAAATTATGTAATAATGTAAAATAAAATTTTGATGTCTATGGCACTCGTATTTTTATTTTTTCCAAATTTTGTAGTTTTCATTTAAGTATAAAATCATCTTTGAAATGGTTCAAAATCGTTAACTCATGTCAATGTCAAAACATTGTCAAACATTTAGGAATTTCTGCTCCGGTGGCTGAAACTCGTTGAGTCTTCTCGCTAGAAGATTTGTGAAGATGCTTGAAAACAATTTAGGCATAGATACGTTACTAAAAATTTTAATGGGTCTGTACTTTCTAATCATAGTAATACAAAATAGACAAGTACTTATAGAAATAGGTACATGTCCTTGTCATAAATATCTAACAAATTAACCAAAACCCTGAAAATATTTGTACGCCAGAAACGGCAGAATATGTTAAACTTTAATAGCTTAGTAACGTCTCTGTAACAATATTACAAATAAATGGACTATTAGGTATCTACTGTTACCTAATAAGTTTTCGAGACGGTATAAGGTATTAAAAACGAGTTGACGCGCCTTTCAGGGATTGTTTACAACTCTGAA
Source organism: Gortyna flavago (assembly GCA_963669345.1). NCBI lineage: Eukaryota > Metazoa > Arthropoda > Insecta > Lepidoptera > Noctuidae > Gortyna > Gortyna flavago. The sequence continues at coordinate 9,494,329 of OY770131.1, forward strand.
AATCTCGCTACTACCTGCCGGCAATTCTCGAAAACGAAGGAAACATCCCAAAATAGAATATAATATATATTACCGTGTTCATTGATGACAACGCAGGTTTATTATTCAACGGATAAGTACCTACGTAGGGATAATTTCTCTCGTTAATATTTTTTTATTATATTCGTCCACCGAATTATTTTAATTTTTGGTAAGTAGGTACATTGTTTTCTAACAAGTCCATTTGCATCAGGGATAAACATAGAACTATTATTACTACTTTATCTCAGTGGGGATAGATTCATTAAAACTAATTGTGTAATTTATATAACCACATTCAAGTTAACAAATGTAATTAATTTGACTGTAGGTAACTACTACCTAAACTTCCATTTAATACAATTAAGGCTAACTTAAAACAGATATACAGGGTGTAAGGAGAACGCTTCCGAAGCCAGAACGTAGATTATATACAACCTAAATACAAACGGATACCAATAACCTTTCGCTTTAAATTGGTTATATTCAAGACTTCATATTTCGTAAACGCGCAATGGAAACCGTACACGTCACTGACACGCAAGGCAACGTCGTTCTATCACGTGACCGCGCGCCCGCGCTTCGTCGCGGGCGCCGAGCGCTCCGTACGGCCGAGTCACGGGATTTATACGGAATTTACAAACATCACTTTCAAAATGCCTACCCCTAAAACACTTCACAAAATTATGAATTTTTATCGCATTAATAGCCCACTGTTAAAAATTAAAGTTGACAGAGCCATTTTACGTAAGTACCTGTCTAAATCCTTTGCGACCTTATGATGTATGGCTCGAAGTCTCGAACTGCGCTCCATCCATTTCAATACAAAGCCGGGCCGCTGTGTCGACCCGTGAACACGAGGCAATAATGTAGGATCCTCAACACATTCTGCACGTAGTTTATTAGAAATGTACAGTATTCTGCCCCGCATTTCATCAGCACTGTCACATTCTCGATCATCATGTTGCCGTATTTACGAGCACTGTACACGTATTGACTCAGGCATTGTTTAATACAACAAAAATAATAACTAAAACAGCAGTAAAAACGTAACAATAACACAAATTAAGCCTGCCTAAGGCATTAAGTCCGCCTTTGTACTCGAAACTTTTTGTGCGAAAAGTTTAAATAAATTAATTAATTTAAAACTAACAAAACAGTATTAAATACGATTCAATAGCTGTCGATCGATTAAACGTAACGCACATTCGCTCATGAACCGAGTCGGAAAGGAACTAACTAAGTACTAACCAGGGTTGCCAGACGAGTGTGAGTGAATAATCGTATCAATATTTGAAAATTATCGTACCCGATGAAAAATTATCGTACAACTGCCCGAACCGCGCGGAACGCGCTATTTCGCAAAACTAGATATATACAGGAATTTTAGGAAATTGTGAAAAAGACAGACAGAAATTAAAAAAAACTTATTTATTTTATAAAAGAGTGTGATCATTGGAATCACTATTATATTTACATCTACCTCTGCAGCAGCGCCAGTCGTTTTTGAATAAAGAACTGCCGAAGTCATTCGAGATATCATTAACAGCATTCTTTTGATTGGTTTTTTTACGCATTGCGCTGAAAGTAAAGCCCCTCTAGCAACCATCGATTATCGACTTACATACAAAACAATAATTGCACGACACAGTGCATCAATTTAAAACTGTTGACGCCTCTGTAATGTTTCTTTTTATTTATTTTGGCGGCGCTTTACAAAGGATGCCTAAAGTCGGCGACGGGCCGCCCCGCGCCGCCACGCGCCGCATAGGCCGCTCTCTCTCAAACTAGGTGACTTGGGTTCAACCCTCGGTATGGGTCTCAAGGTTAAGAAAAGTAAACAGGATTTTTCTGATTTGTAAGCAAAATTTGCGAACATTCGGATCAAAATAAAATTGTAACCCTGTTCAAGGGGAAAATCATTACGATCCTTGCATGAATGGAATCCGAAACCAGATATTCCAACTAGGTAGAAGTGAACTGAAAAGACATTCGCTTCAAACGATCGAGTAAAGGTTAGAAGGATAGGATTACATGGCACCCCGTCCGGCGCCGCCAGCTGTCGTCGCGTCGCGTGTCGCGTGGATTTGGGGTCGTCGGCCGCTCGGTTGCGGCGAGCGCGCGCGCACTTTAGGCATCCCCCATCACAGCATAATGCTGAGCGATGGCCGTTTTGCGTGAATGTGACGCATGTTTCCCCCCTACCTTTTATTATTTTTTGTATTTGTTCTTTTTTTGCGTCATGTTCACCGCGAATAAACGTTTTTTCTTTCTTTCTTTCTTCTTTCTTTAAACTCTAGGTCATGCGCGAGCGTCAGATGATGAGATGATTTTATTTACGAATACATTGCTTGTTAGAGTTGTAAAGAAAAAAAATGTGTTTAATCGCAAATAATGGTTTGACTGTTCTCACAGCATAGTGTACGAAAAATGCTAAAAAAAATGGTAAAATTGTTCTTTTTTTTTCCACATATTTTGATGGTATCGTATTGAGAATCACTAGCCCTATCACCTGTCTTCGTTTTCGGGAGCGTTTCCCTTACACCCTGTATAAAGTGAATAACGCTGTAAGCCGAAATAAGCGGTCACTTTGTCCAATTGTGTTGGTTCCAACCGTATAATTAAATAAATTCTACCTCGAGCATGTTTTTCGCTAGCCATTTGTGTACTAAAATAATAGAACATTTTTGCATGTGTACCTACAAAAGAAGGCAGATTACGTGTGGTTCGACGTCAAGCAAACTGCAGTTAACCAATCAATGTTACTAACTAAAAGAGTGTTGTTCAATACGATATTGGAATATAGGTACCTACTGCTGAATATAATTTTATTGATAAATCCTTCCTCCTAAAGACTGTTATAAAAAGGCTTTTCCCAAGGTTCAGCAGGGTCCCCGCATCTACGAATCATGTTTGTTTTTCACGTCATTATTATGCTGATCAGACCATGCCCTACTTGTTGGATGGTCCAAGTGCCCGCTCACCTCGGATGAACTAAGGAATGCCACTGATGCCGCAATCAACGTGGCCACCTACTAGGCTCAAACTATATAAAAAAAACTTTTTTACAAACAAAAACAACCGACTTCCAAAAAAAACACTACAAAGTGAAAAATTAACTTCTTTAATTTCGGGGTGTCGTTGGTTCCGCATTTTCGTTTTTTTATTTATGTAAAAAAGATTTTATTTTTTATTTCTTAGTTGTACCTAGCCCACACAAATTCAAATAGCATTATTTGCTATGCAAATATCAGTGACAGCAGATAAACTAAGTGGAAAAATTCCTATTATTAAAGCTAACTCAAAAACTACCCAAGCAATGTTAATAAATATATATGGGACCCCTGAGGCATACCTTATCCATAAAAAAATTAGAGAATTTTGCAAATCCGTCTATATGTATATAACGGAGTTATGCCCGAACTTACATAAAACAAAAAATATATTAGTAAACCAAATTGAGAACCTCCTCATTTTTTTTAAGTCAGTTAATTATAACAATTCATAAACAAAAATTTTATGGCCGATATTACTTGCAATATTAGAGGTACTCGTACACCAATAACAATTTTGACAGAAATGTGGGTGTACCGTGGTATACTGAACACATCTGCTTCTCTCCCTTTAGAGTGTACAGGCGTGATGTTATGTTGTGTGATTACGTAAATAATGCATACATATGCGATAGCAGCAATCGCGGTTGTTTTGCTGGCATTTATTGAAGAGTTCAGTTGTCTGTCTCCAAAACTCATCATCAGATCTTTGCAAAATTTTAATGGGACCATTTCGGAATAAAAATCTATCGAACAAAAAAATAATTTTGCAAACCCGTCTATATTATGACGGAGTTATGCCTGAACATACATACATATATATATACCTATATATAGGTATATAAGCATCACAATTGAGAACCTCCTCGAGGGGCCCGTGGCTAAATATTAACTGCCGCACAGGTCGATCGGTCAGGTTAAGCTACGCTTGCCGCGGTTGGTCTGTGGATGAGTGACCATCTTTACATACCGAGACCCCTCCGTGCCTCGGAAAGCACGTTAAGCCGTTGATCCCGGCTGTCATTCGTGGATCTTTGACAGTCGTTACGTGTAGTCAGAAGCCCGAAAGTCTGACAAAAAGTCTTACCAAGGAGTATCGTATTACCCAGTAACTGGGTTGTGGAGGTTAGATAGGCAGTCGCTCCGTGTAAAATACTGGTATTCAGCTGCATCCGGTTAGACTGGAAGCCGACCCCAACATAGTTGGGAAAAGGCTAGGCAGATGATGATGAATTGAGAACCTCCTCCTTTTTTGAAGTCGTTTAAAAATTAACGAGGAAGAGAACCATCGACACGAAAAGTAGAAAAAGATTATACTGTTTACAAAAGCTAGTGGGTTAATTTAATAGAACATTTATTTATTTATTTATCACAAACACTGCTACCACTACAGGAAATTCCTAATGCGGTAGCGTGGTCCTTAATTAAACTATCTTAAATAACATAGCACATATAACATTTTTTTTGTGAATTCATTCAGCGAGCATGAAAATAAATCGATCCTGTCAGCCGTGTCATTCAGTGCGTGCAAGGCGCGCGTCAGTGGCGCTTTGCTGAGCAAGTTGGTTCGTGCATGTGGCACTGCCAGTAACCGTGGCTTCCGCCGCGATACGTAATTGTCAGGCATATTCAGAAAAATCTCCTTTAAAACACCGGTTTTACCACGGAATAGCAAACATATTGTGGTTATAGCTAAGTCCCTCCTTGTCTCGAGTTTGTTGTACCCGACCATACCGATAACGAATAAGGTCGGGTACATCAACGGATAGAAGGGATAGACACCGTAGTTTCAAGTACAAAAATCTGGTGAATTTGTTTTGTATGCGTTCCAACATGAGACTATGTTTAGTCTCATGTGGAGCCCATATGACAGCATTATACTCTAGCTGAGTTCTTATAAGCGCATTATACAATGCTGAAACTGCTTTTATAACCCGATGCCCGTCGAAGAACGAAACCCAGACTTCTGTATGATTTTTTCACACATTTACAATATGGTCACGAAATCTTAAACATGTAAATGACTGACCTGTTGGTTGGTAGTTGGACATATAGGTGTCGGCCAGTACCATTATATGACTTCCGCGTCTAAATGGATCGTGGTAAATCACTTGTGGGAAGATATATGTGTCCGAATTCTCGTCTTTAGCTTGCGCCGTGTTGCTGCCATCAAAGTACCAGATCGGCAGATCTGTAACAAACAGTAAAATCTTGTAATTAACGTGATTTAAACTTTTCTAGACTTTGAACTCATCACTACTGACCGAATAGATTATCGCCCATTTGTTTCAATACTAAGACTCGGTGTTTGTTACCAGCCGGTCGATTCTGTAAAATTCTCACCGTGAAAACTTAGGTGAAGAAAGCTTGAAGTAAGCTGTCAATGGTGTCAATCCCAGTGGTCAAAATGATAGCATTAGGTGACATAACAGCTAACTTTTCACGGAATAGATCTTATACACTCATTCACGTTTTAGGTGTCCGAAACGACACTTCAGAGGTAGTTCTTCTCCGCCCCCAGCTGGTGGAGGAGGTGGTGAGCGCTCTGTTCCCTTCACGGGGGAGCATACTCCCCCGCCTATGGCTCCGCCAATTGCAGTGCCCGAAGCGGACCACGCGGACGACGACGACGACATCCCTGAAGTGACCGGGGTAGATCTGAGAGTGGCGGTATGTAGGCTGAAGGCCAAAAATACCGCCCCAGGGCCCGACGGCTTGCCGGGTAAAGCCTGGGCCCTGGCCTCGACGGCTCTCGGACCCCGACTGGAGGCGCTCTTAAGCGCATGTATGGAGAGGGGCCAGTTTCCACTCCGTTGGAAGACGGGGAAGCTGGTCCTCATTCGGAAGCCAGGGCGCCCTGCGGACTCTCCGTCCGCATTCCGGCCCATCGTGCTGCTCGACGTTGTTGTTTACTAGAAATATTTGTCATGATATCAAAAACAGTAGGTAAGTATCTAGTTATTCTTTTAATTGCTGAGTGGAAACATATTTTTTCCTTTTGTTAATTAACATAGTCATAGTATCTAGGTACATATTTTGAACTTTACTTTAATGTCAGTAATGTGTCAACAACCGCATTTTACCTATTATTGATATCAATTTATTATTGATACACTTGTTTAAGTTTTTTATTTTGTATTCTCTCGCTACTTTCTAGTTAACATAGCTTTATCAATGCCGTGAAACTCTATTATTGGCTTCAGTGATAATTGTCATCATTTCGCTATCACTGAGCAGTGTATGCAGACTGTAAGATGCTGTAACTTTGACGCAACTGCACTGAGCTGTTCATTAATAGTGGGGTGAACATTCAAAACTCATGCGATTTTAAATATAAGCGGTTGAGTTTCCAAATAAAATAAAAAATAAAAATAGTATTTTGTTAAAAAAGGAATCAAACCAAATCAGCTGTCAAAACCAACAAATCCATTTTGCCAGCATAAATATTTGAGCACCTACGCCATGTCAGGTATCGGAGATAAACACATAACACGAATATATCTCCGGTCTTTAAGCCTCTCTAAAGCCGATAACAGACCCTTCCCTTTTTGCCTTTAATTCGGCATCTATCACTCGAAGTAAAACGTTTGAACACAAAAAGTTAAAAATGAATTCATTAGTGAACTGATCCAAACAATGTCGGTTTTCGGCTCTCGGCATGTTTCACTCGCCTACCGAATAATCGAAAAATGAAATGAAAGGAGCAGATTAACGTTAATTCCTATATAATTTTGTCGGTGTCGTGTGAACGTAGAATGCACATGTGTGAGCACTGTACCTACTATAAAGCTACCTACTGGGTACGTCTTTCATTGACTTGAATGTGCCCTGGCGGCTGAGAGTATGTCATGCTCACTCAAATGTCTCGCTGGTGGTGGCGTGTGTGTTAGATTATTAAGTTTCCTACAAAATGGTTGAGCTGAATGGTGTTTATCCATACGTCATGTTCGTGAATGGGCGCAGTCAGTAGGGAATGGCTATCTCTTAACTGCCACGGCTTATTCTAATTTATTTTAATTTCTGAATTGTTTTTATTTTTTTTATTACGGACTCTTTTAACGTACACGTCTTTCTACATCGTTCGCACATGTCATCAACATGAATGATGTTACAATATTTTGTAACGATATTTTGATATCAAAGAGTGTACTTGGAGTTTCTTGCTCGTTTTTCTCTATGGGTACTTAGGTACCTACTACGCTTTGGAATGGGCAACTAGCTTCATCAGTTTCTCAAAACATTTCATGTTTACAAGATTTATTTGGTTGCTAACCCAAATTAAACTACTTGTCGTGGTATTAAGACGATAAATATGTCGTATAGAGTTTATCTTTAGATTTTATCATCACAGAAACAATTATGGCTAGGGAAGAAAATTGGGGTAGATACCTAATATACAAAAAAATCAGCCCAGTGCATGTCGGCCCACGCACAATGAAGGGTTCTGTACTTCGAATGACTTTTTCCCAAAACCAAACATAACATTGTAGTTGAAAAACATGTTCTCCCATACATTGATTTTCCATCTGCAAATGACATGTCCAGTTTCTGCCCTGTGGTAATTCTGGTATCGATAAATGTTCATGATTTAAGGTTTTACAGTAAGATTTAAAAATTGAGATCTAAATTAATATTGATTTATTAATTCAGTATTACTTGCGTAACATAATTCTCAAATAAACAGTACTCAATCGTAGCTTCCGCTTTGCCATTTTTAATGGGAAGTACTAAAAATGTTTTTGACGTTCCATTTTATCCCGTAATTACCTTATGAGTGTCAACAATGACCATAAGCCACTTGCTTTAGATCAAAGGAATATATCAACGTATTATTTGCGTATAAATTAAGACAACATTACTAAAATATTTTTGTGTACACATCAAACGTATTTTTCTTTGAAAACCCACTTCCTAACATGAAGGTAAGTATTTATTACTTTTTTGACATGACATTGACATATTACCAGTTATTTTTTGCTTGCTTTGCTTGGATTCAAAGAGTATAATAACTATCTGTAGCTTGCATTGCAGCATTGCAGTTCCATTTTGCGTGTATTCCTCCCTTGCTTACTGTGCGATTATTTTGTGTTCTTGATATCTTCTTCTAACGACCATTGCTATTCTACACGGACTGACATCATCAAGACACGATTACTATTGCTATTCTTATAGGATTCTGCTTTTCCTTTCGGTTTGGATTTTATGATGAGGTGCATCAATTATGGCATCGCTGTGCTGCGGATTCGCAGACGTCATATCGTGTGAAGCTCAGAATACAGTGTATTCTGAGGTGTCAAGGCTGGCGTAAACCCTGCAAGTGAGACTTGCTCGATGGTTAGCAAATCAGGTACCTACGCCTCTATACTACAGCAGTCGCGTAAACCATGCAGTAAAGGCAGTATATTAAGCAATTGTGTTATAATTTGAAAAATACAATGACATTTGTTATTGTTCCAGATCCCATTAGATGGATACGCTTGTCACGATTGTTATAATTTATTAAATACCGAAGCTGCTGACAATGATTACTAGGTCATACAATGGTCTGCCGTGGGACACATCCACTCGGATGTGGTCCACGGCAGACGTATCTCAGTATCTCAGTCGGACTCAGAAATCCAAGACGCGTTTCTATACTGTTGCAGTGGACAAACTTTTAGTACCCCTATTTCCAATGATAATAATGATCAGGTGAATTATTTATTTTTATTATAAGTAGGAAAGGTTTTTGAAAGAAAATGGCAAAATTAATTGGACTGATCCGTGAAAACTGGAAAGACGAGCAATGGAAACTACTATCAAGAAAAATGGTAGGAGTGTTCGTCATATAAAACATAACATCACGCCAACGATCCCCGAAGGATTCGGGGGAGGTGAACCAGTAGGAAATCCCACGGACTTTGTATTTACTCCATGGGATCCCCACATTTCGCCAGTTACGTCATATCATGTAATAAAATATAATAATATTTTCAGGAATGGCAACAATTTATGTATGTCAAGCCTGTTGGCTTCGAGTGAATCGACACCTGATTCACGACTCATCAAGGGACTTACATGAGGATGTTGCTCCATCCGTGAAACATGGATCACCAACACCGCCGCCGCCACAGTCTCTTCCCCAACACTACCACTACCACGGGCTGTCCCACCAACACCGCCGCCGCTACCACTACCACCTCCATTATCACCAGTAGTACAACGAGGTGCTCGTATAGCATTAGCTGTAAGCCTACCAAATTGCAAGCGAGCCAGTAACACTTCACTTCACTTTGGTGGGGAATCGAACAGTCGGCTGCCGCTGTCATGTCATGACGCTAGTATATTATCTTGGCTGGGCAAGGCATATAGATAATGTTTTGGTGTCTCTAGAAGACGTTTAATTTTTTTAATCATTTTATTTAAATATGTTCCTACAATAAAATAATTTGTTTGGCAATAAATACATACATAGTTTTATTTATTATAATCCCAATTCAGTACCAACAAGTAGCTAAATATTTTAATAAATAATATTATGGGTATTGAAGATATTAACCAAAATACGGAATTAAAGATGATACCATAATCATATTATGTGCATCTTTCTGATTAAATGAAAAAATATGTTAAGCACTTAGTAGCACTTAGCAGGTATTTAATAGATAAACAATTATAGATGCTTTACATTTTTGTTACACAAATAGAAATATCCAAAAAAAACTGCAGAATATAATCACAGACCAACAAAATATTAAATGTTTCGAAGGCATACCTACCACCAATTAGTACCTGTATTCGCTCACAGGTGGCGTTATACTAAAAAAAAACTATGAAAAATCCCCAGCCCATAAACCTTATTTTGACCAGTTTTCGCAAGATCCTGACTCCTGAAACTTATTAATTGATAAACTATAAAATACGACGATTATAATGATATATCAATCATTACTGAACATTTCCTTTGACTACCTAGACTATCGCTCGTTGCTCCACTAGACAAGTCCTTTGTAATCTCAAAAAAGTATTAAATTAATAATTTTCGGACTTTTCCTTTATTTGTGCTGTAAGACCTTGCTCCTTGCCAAATTTTATGATTCTAGGTCAACGAGAATTACCATATAGGTTTTGATTTACTTGCAAGTATCAAAATATGTCGCATAAAGCTTGATTTTTTTTAGAGCCCCAAGGGACCGTTTACGATATTAATTTCAACTTGATACCTCCACGCGTTTCCGAGAAAAAGGGTCTTGACAGACTACGAAGAGACAGACAGACGGACAACGAAGTGATCCTATAAAGGGTTCCGTTTTTTCCGAGGTACGGAACCCTAAATATTATATATATGCTTTAACACAACACATCAATATGTCTATCACATGATAAAAGTAAAGTGTAAGTGTACAGCGGCGATTTTAATAAAATCGGATGATCGAATGAGGCCTTAACCAAACATGCCATACGAGTATTATTATTATGTTCCTTTTGTAGTAGCTATCCCATAGGTAAGGTACCTACCTTAATAATACAGTAGGTCTACATAGCTATACACAACCGTTCGATACGCTTCTTCTTTTGAATCGTACATCAATCAATGTCATCAAAATAATCCTCTAAAGGCTGTTCACAAATCCAAAACCCGATAATTACAGACTTCAAAAAAAAAGGTTATCAATTCGACACGTATGTATGCATTATATTCACATATGACAATCGATTAGGGCTTCCAAACAAATACACAAAATTTTATAGATGTATGTATACAGTATGCGTGTCCACGCATTTCTCCGCAACTATTAATCGGATCGTGACCTTTTTTATTGGCTTACATTTACTTCAACTTAGGGAACAGTGCAAGTTTAACAACATCTATTCAGTAATTTTCAAGATATGGACTAATACTTGTAAGGGACTGTGCACACCACGTTTTTCAAACGTGCCGTTGACGCGCGTTTTAGAAACGTGCGTCGACGGCGCGCTTTTATCCTATATTTTATCTACAGGCTGCGTCTGACTCGCGTCTGTATCGCTACAAATGCGCGTCAACTGCGCGATTAAAAAACGTGGTGTGCACAGGCCCTAAGTGTGACGGCCCGCTTATTGATACGAGCTACGCGTGTAGGGTCAAAGGAAAACATCTCAAAACCCTGGTCAAATTCTAGTGCAATATTTACAACAAAACTATTACCGACTTTATTACAAACAAATACATATTCCAGTTTTTACTTAAAACTAAAAATTACGAAATAAAAAAGTTAAATGGACTTCGAAAAGAAATTAACTCAAAATTATGAAATAACTTACGGAAGTCGGTGGCAAAAAACTAAAATACAGATCCCAAGACACCGACTTCCAAAATTAAAGTTATTTCTTAATTTTGAGTTAATTTAATTTTAAAGTTATTTTTTTTTAATTATTTTTTTTTTTTTTGTTAGTTTAAATCAAATAGACGAAAAATATTTGGTTCTACGACATACCGTTCTCTCACGATGTTTTCCGTCACCGTTTTGAGAGCAGTGGTGATTAAATGATTTAGGTACACAAAGTGCCTGCCTAGGTTCGAACCCACGACCTACAAACAACTAATAATGGCAGCCGTGTGAGATTTAAACTGAAAAAAAGTTCGGGTTTTGGAAATAGAAAAAGCCTTTACAGGATTCTTTTGATAACATTGATTGATGTTCAATTCAGCACGGAAGCGTATTGAACGGTAGTGAATAGCTATGTTGGAGTATCCAACTAAATAGTTTGCGACATCAAAGTATTTATGGAACGACGTTTTCCAAATAGTCTACAGTAAACAGATCGTTCGGCTGAAACAAGTTCCCAAAGTAGCTGGATTCTTGTACGCAATTCTTAGGTACTCGTTTTGTTTTTCAAATGCTTAGCATCATTATGTTCTAATAAAAAGTATTTGAGAAGGAAATTGTTTAGCATGATGATTTTCCTTGGCATTTGAAAATAAAATATAGACGCAGATACCTGTAATGCAAGTATAGCCAAAATATACAAAAATAATGTTTCTCACTACTTTATAACACGAAAGGATAACATCAAAATAACTTTGTCAATGCAACCTCATTGGATTGCAAACTGAGCAAAATATAGTCTAAACACATTTTCGCCATAAAACATTCTCACAAACCTTTCCGATTTCTAAATACAAATCGTCGAAAATTCCTCAGGGGACAATCTTTTGACCTCGTTACTTATTGTGCCATTTATAATATGGTTATTAAGATTCCTGCCTGCCTCCTTGGTCTAGTAGTCGCAAGCGCCAATGGTGAACATGAGGTCCTGGGTTCGATTCCTTGGTCGGGCAAAGTGTTACTGGCTTTTTCCATTAGGCATTCTCAGAAGCGACCGGAGTCTGGATTTGTGCTCAGTTGATGGCAATAGCTCGCCCCCTATAACATGGAACTTGAACATGACTGGCGAAATATGGGTGTACCATGGTACACGTCTGCCTAACCTTTCGGGGATAACACACTTGAAATTATGTTATCAAGATACCTTTAGCTATTTTGGGAACAAAGTCGAAAGTCCTGTCCTTAGCGCGGATATTTATTCCTGTTCCGTCAACCCATACGTAGCTGGCCAGGAGCAGCTGGCACGGGATCTCCAGATCCTCGTACTTCCGCATCGCTGCCTTGTTCAGGAGAACCGGTGTCGAATTCATCGTGATACCTAAAATGTTAAGATGAAGTTTTATTCCATGAAATACGAGAGTTAATTGATTGAGAAACCTGCAGACCAGGTGGAATAATAATAATAATAAGTTCTTTATTTCTCCTCACAATGACAAATGGAATGAGGTAATTAAATCAACCGAAATCTAAAGCTGTTAGAGTATTTCTTTAACTGCTATGATGCTACGACTATGATGAATAATATCCTAGCTATTTAAATAAATAAGTTTTTAACTTAGTGGTGGTTTTAAATGTGACTTTTGAGGTTACCTATTTATAACGGCAGAATGTCTCATTATTTTGATTATGATGCACACTATCTGCAGTGGCCGCGACTCCGTCCGTTAGGCTATGAAACAATATCGAGTCAGGAAACAACAAAAAAGTACTGCCATCAAACTTCAAATTCCGATGAAACCCTTTGCTTTTTCATGATACAAGTTTATTGAATGTTAGTCCGAAATATAATTTTGTTTCATTTGAATGATTTCAGTAAGTAGTTTTAGTATGTTGCGATAGCAGACTCACGAGAAAAATAAGAGTAAAGAAGTCATTTTAATTTTTACCTTCTGGTTTGTAGAAAGGCAGTTCACTCATAATTTATGCAATGCACCTGAAAATATTTTGAAATGTGTCATGAGAAGAGTCAATGAAAGCCTTCAACTGATAACCCACATCCCTTGTAACAATTTTGATATGGACAAAGCCTAATGAATAAGTACAAGGTGGGACAAAAGTACTGTCATAATGTGAATTGGCTGCCATTTGGATGGAAATTGGGCTCTGTTTTAACGGAAAGTTTATTTAAGGTGCAAAATGTATGACATTAAGACGAAAAAGTGATATCGGTCAAACGACCACCTCCTGAGTTGATGCACATGTGTGCTCGTTTTACGGCATTTTGAATTGTTGCTCGCAAAACGTCCGGATTTCATAACCACTGCTCTCAAACGTGAAGGAATACGTCGTGAGGAAACCGACATGTCCTAGACCCAAAAATCCGAAGACATGTGACATCTACCAACCCCCGCGCTGAGCCCGCGTGGTGGATTACAGCCCACTCCCTTTCACAGAGAGGAGGCCTGTATCCCAGCAATGGGAACGTTATAGGCTGATTATGCACGATCTCTCGCGTCCGGCCGATAGCGAAATGGGAGTGACATAGACTTGCTTTAATGACGACAGTATAAATAAATCAGATTCTCAAGTCACCGCGGCCTTTGATTTCTTTGCAGAGATACGGGAATCTCTACAAAACCTCTAAACTAAAAACCACCCACCCACTGCTGCAGAATTCTTACTTAAAGAAAATCTTCTAATTCTGAATTTCATTTCCAATAGGTCACATGTAAAGAGATTTTAGCCTTTCTTCTCAGAGTAGCAGTGAACGAAAATAAACATGTCGCTCACTGCAGAGTAGTCGGATAGGAAACGCTCTCATGTCAGTGAACGAAAGTAAACTTCTAACCATTTTCTTACGGTAAATAGTTTTGATACGAAATAACTTTTCCAAAAGTTTTAGTTTGCTTACCTGATGCAAAGGACTAGGTACTCACAAAATTATTAAACACAAAATTTTTAATGTCAAAATAGAACCCGTTTTTAAAAGATTATGCCGATGCCGAAAGATGCTCTAGTTTATGACCGCGATTGTTTTTTAAATATTCATTATTCAAAATTACCAGTACCCTACGTAAGTACCGAATAAGGTAACATAACAGCAAAAAATAAGTTCGACGTTGTACGCGAACTCCTTACTATTAATTGATCATTATTATCTGTGTGTCAAATCAAGTGTATCACGAAGAATTTTCATTCTGATATTCATGTCACTTCATTATTTTATAATCTTTGTTATAAATTGTAGTGTAAATATTGTTTTTTACTAAACATCATGAAAGTAGCAAAACTTCATGAAATATTTCTGTTTCTCAGTTTTGTGCTAGTTCAATATGCAGTGAAACCAGTTGCGAGCAATCTCTCATATGAAAATAATAATTTCGTTAAAATTAAACAAAATCCAACAAGGTTCCAACTGGCATCAGCATATCGAAACTATGTCACTAGATATTTTACTAATGCAACTACTCCAAGAGAAAAAAATAAGATAAATGCTTATGTTATATCACGTCGAGCCCTGCTGGGGATAGGAGGAAACCACAGCCAAGACAAATACAAGATAGGTTCTAATAATGATAAAGGTGTTCCTAAGGCGATTCCACATAAAAAGTGGCAAGTTGGGAGAGTAAGCCGAAAACAATATGAAATCATAAACATGCTTTGGCGAAAAACAAAGATATTCGTCGACGTCGAGTCCACTACCGCTAACTATCTTTTTAGACATAATAACGATACTATAAGAAGTATCCACCAACCTTTTATCCGGGTTCCATCACGTCCAAGTTTGCCGTCGACAACCTCAAGTTACATCGAATTCTATTACTTGGACGAGACTGATGAACGTGTCAAAGATTTCACAACTAAAAAGCACATCCAGGTTTCAACAATGAGGGAAAATGTAATTAGAAATCATGGCAACCATAAATTTGTCCTCTCTGATTCTCCTATGTTTGCTTTTCGCATAAATGATCCAAATTACAAGCAACCTGCGTTAACCACTAGATTTATGCAACATACCAACAAAATTAAGCGAAGAAAAGCTAGAACCCGTGATTCGTCTCTGACTGGGTTCGATTCTCTTAATTCTCTTAAACCTTCGCATAAATTTCCACGTGTACATACGCAACAAAATAAATTTGTGAAGAATTCAACAACTTCAAGTATTCCTAAAAAACAAAGTACTCTAAATGTGACAAGCACGATATCAACCAGTGAAGACATCTATGATAATGAGACATGTCCCACTACAGTAGATTTTGCTATTGTTCATGATAAGACTGAAAGTGAAAATATAACTAGTAACACAGTTAACGTAACGCAGACACAGGAATCTACTACAGCTTATGACAAAATTAAATTTTTCGAAATGTTTGATAAGCACACTCTCCCATATTATAATGAGAAGGGCAGATTATACGATATGGAGAACGTTGACATATTTATTAAAGGAAACGAACTCAACAATAATGAACGCAAAGTACTTTTGGAACACGTAGACCAGAGCATTGGTAATGAGTACAGTAAACCTCACAAGGCAAAACATTCCAAGAAACACATAATCGACAATTTTAAAAGTGAATCCGATAATCAAAGTAACCCAAATTTAATAGTAGGATCAAAAATAACAGAACCAACGAAGCTGAAAGTTTCCAATGTTACCAATAAAATAATTAAATTGTTACAGTCTAATTCAAAAGTTCCTCAATTACGTGAATATAGGAACAGCAAGCAAGTGAAATGGTCTCAATACCCTTTTGCTGCCGCCTATATTTATGAACCTTCCCAGGTAGCTTTTTCTTTCTTTTCTATGTATCTTTTTCAAATTTAAGAAGTTCATCAGTAAGACTAACACGAACTTACTAATGTAAACGTAAAGTTAATGATTTTCTATCGAAAATACAGTTGCATATGAAAAGAAATTACCCTAATTTAAATAATTATTTTAGGTACACTGTGATGCGGCAGGAATAAGTACGCACTGGCTGATAACTTCCGGGTCATGCTTGTCAAGGCATCACAAGAATCCTGGCGGAGTAGGTCGTTCCGCCTTTGTGACATACTGCGGAGACACTTGGTGGAACCCTGAACGAGTGGCTTACGTCAAGTATAGTGTTGTACACCCACGTTTCCATCCAAGAGATAAAACGCGAAGGCATCTTTATAATATCGGTATTTTTTTTTACCCTTATCTTTGACTTTTACCAGCTCCGTTTGCATTTTGCTCGTTCACTAACATATACGTATTTTAATAGCAATAATCTTTTAAAAGTGTTTGGTTGTATAGATCTAGGCAAGCCATAGCATAATCAGCCTAAAATGTTCCCGCTGCTGGAACACAGGCCTCCGCTCTGTGAGAGGGAGTGGACTGATAGGGTCAGTTCACACCGAGACGCGACGCTTTGGTACTGGGCCAGTGATCAGCGCTGCGTGGTGCAACGTATTCTGAATTCTTACAATGAAATGTGTATCTTTTCGTGTAGTAAATAAAGTTGTGATTTGAGTTGCTCTATTAAAATGTGCGCGCAGCGTCGCGTCTCGGTGTGAACTGACCTTTATTCACCACGCGGGCCCCGCCCAGTGTGGGTTGATGGATGTCACAGATGTCACATATTTTCGAATTTTTTGGTTCTAGAATATACCGGTTTCCTCACGATGTTTTCCTTCGTCGTTTTTAGAGCAGTGGTGACGAAATAATAATATAAACAAAGTTAAGTGCTGGGTTCGAACCTATACGACTCGTAAATTATGGCCGTATCCACTGGGCTACCATTACTTTTCAAGCAAGCCATATTCATAATACATTCTAATCAAGATCTATGTAGAAGGCGATTAAGGGCCAAAGTATTTTATACGCACGTGGATGGTTGGCACGACTCACGAGAAGACTGCGGTGTTCTGCTAATGACAACATGATCAATATCTGTTATCAATATTTGTTTTTGTCAAAAATAGGCCGCCTATAGGGAACTCTGTCCATAAGGACAGAGTTCCAAGTAACTGCTAACAAACTTAATCTATACTAATAATAAAGCTGAATAGTTTTAACGCTTGAACCGCTTGAAACGTTTGAACTGGCTGACGCTGACGCTGACGCTCTTAACAGTGCCTAAAGATAATTAAGAAAAGGGCTAAGGTTGTTTAGTTATCTTTCTCCTTTAACTACATAATGTCTGAACTTATTACGTACTAAGAACTTTATGACATTGAAATATAATCTTATGATCTTATATTATTTCAATGCTTTCATAACTCTTCACAAAGTTTTGTATATTTCTAGGATTAATTCAAGTAGTGAATTCGATGGCATCTGCATGCAGTGGTTGGTCGTCAATCTCGTTGATGTCACATCAAATAGTTGCCGAAAGAGAGGGCGCTGTAGCTAATGCCGTTGGATGGGGATTAGACAGGTAACCACCAGAAACGATCGTAAATATAACACATATGGAGTTTTAGAAAAGTTTAGCCACTAGTTCAGCGACTTTTTGACCCTGTCCCCTCTACCCGTGCGACAGTCTCTTTCTCAAAGTCAATGTGTTAAACACCCCCAGGTGTTTAACACATTGACCTTGGGAAAGAGAAGTGTTAAACACCTGGGTACTGTCGTACTGTAAATAATAAAGAGAAGCGTAGTCGCTTGGTTAGTTGGCACTGTACTGGTACGCATGGTGACATATCAAGCTATAAATTTCCAGTATAAGCTGACTTCTCTTTATTCGAAAAGCCTATACAATGCAAGGTCAGCCAAAACTGGAAATATATAGCTTGATGTGTCGTTGTATGTACCTACGCGTAATTCTAGTAGCAATTTTTTGTTGTAGCTATATTTTGCTATGTCAAATTCATTGACCAAAGCTCCTGAGTAGACACAGTATGTTAACATAATAAGATAATCGTCCAGTTAGAGTTGTAACGTTTATGGTCCTTATTCCGGAGCGATCCTCAAGCATGGCTGAGACATTCTTTGTAAAGGATCCTTGTAGATTCCTAAATTCATGCTAAAATAAAGTCAGGAACCTATTTCAAAATGTTTTCACAGATTCGATACACGATATTCGTCCAGTGATTTACCAAAATCACTGCTCATGTCTTACGAAAATCAAGTCTTCTCTCATTCCTGCCCTGGAAATATTGGATACGGGTAAGTACATGTTTACATAGATATTATGATATTTTTAATTACCCTTCTGATATAAACAGATTACCGTATCTGTAAACCTATAATTTAAAATTGATTAATGTTTTCAGTAAAGCGAAGCGCTTAGACGAGGAAGGCGGCATCAAAAACGTGTACTGCCTGGCTTTGCCGCCATACTTAGGCGAAGCTACCGACCCGATACATGGAGGCATGCTCCTCGTGGGAGGGAAATTGGTTGCCTTATACCTACAGGTTATTTACACCGACCATTTACCTAGATATTCAAATACGTAAGCGCCCCTTAAATATTTATTTAAGCGGATAATTGGTATTCGGCAGATCCGCTGAATTATTTACTTTGAGGTGTTAGAAGATTTAATTAAATTACAGAAACATCAATTTCGATATAAGGCAGGAAATTAAAATATTCAAAGTTACTTTGATAGGTACCTTTTATTATAATTTGATCTAACTTGTTTTAGTGCTGATTTTTCAATAGTCAGATGACTTTTATCTGAAGAATAATTATGACAGTTTGACATAAATCTGTCAAACTACAGAAATTATTCTTCAGATAAAAGTTATTTGACTATTGTAAAATCAGCCCTATGTGGTATTCTAGTAAGATTAGATATATTAGATATATATATATAGAGAATATCAGGCGTCAAAAATATTTTTGTAACAAATCGAGTTTGTGTCCAGTTCTCCTATAGAATTTGCATTTAAATTGCTCGAATATCCAGCTGCATTAATTGAGAGAATTTCTAACTGAGTTTGTTTAGGGATGATCCTAACATTGTACCAACGTAGTAACATTGTTCTAATTTGGTTTGAAGTTAAAAACTGACCACTGTCAGTTTTTTAAGTAGTTTAAGTTCAGTGCATCTTTTTATTTCTATTTCATTAAGAAAATGACAGAAGAAAAGTTTTAGTTTAGTCCTGTTAAATTAATCATCGCCTGACACTTCGATCAATAATAATACTATTATCAATAGTAGTAATATTATTGATCGAAGGCCTGACACTACTCCATACAAGTTTAGACGTGATTAAAAACTTACATACTAAAATTACGTCAATTTAAGTCGGGCGCTGATTAATTTGACTTGTGCACTATAATATATCCCGCGCCGAAGGCTGTCTCTGTTGAGATTCGCCGCCGTGGCCGAAATACAGCCTAGAGGACTTTAATTTGACAGGACTAAACTAAACATTTTCTTCTGTTCTTTTCTTAATGAAATAGAAAGAAAAATATGCTTTAAACTTAAATTTAGTTTAGTTTGTGAACAACAGAATCGACACCAGTACCTAGGTACTGTTGTGTCGAATTTATTGAAAGCGTTGTTTAAAACTTATTCCGAGACGGCGCTAATGGCACCACTTAAACACAAAAAATTGAACAACGCACGTGGGTGTGGTAGATATTCTTAGTTATCACTCATCATCATCATCATTACCCTGCCCATATCCCAATTTATGTGGAGTCGGCGCAACATGTCTTTTACTTCCATACCTACTTCTTTAGTAGTCGTCCACTCGGTAGTCACCCTCTTTCTAAACATAGTATTATCTTTCACACAATCCATCTATCGTTTCTTTATTCTTCCCATACTCTTTTTGCCATAGATATTCTTAAAGTATGACGGAAATAAGTGTAACTAAAATACATCCGACATTATAACGCAATATCAGTTAGTTTCCCCTTTGTCTCAGTGATAGTCTGAGCTCTGCTTTGCTTGGCTTCTCATTTCCTGTTATCAAGTTCACGTAATTCGCAGAGAATAGTGAAGGCGTCAACGTCGGCTTACGCGGTCGCTTCGTAATCTATGGGCTTGGCAAGACTGCAAGCGCGGGCGCGGGGCGGGCGCGGCGCGGCGTACTCAAACATAAGAACTTCATTTGACCGTCCATAGAGGGCACGCGGGCGTGGTAGGCGGCGCGGTAACTCAAGCCATAGCTTGTTCATACAAGTGGCCGCAATGACTGCGCGGGCGGCCCGCGCGGGGACCGGGGTTCTCAAACTAGTTCGACCTTTTTTCAAGTAAAAATAAGTCTTCTTATTTTAACAAACACTGGACACGACAATATCTACTCAGAACGAAGCAGCGCTCGACTGCGGACAGGCAGATCGCGCGCGTTCCCGCACCCGCTCCGCTTCCCGCCCACCGCTGCCAGTCTGGCCAAGCACTGATAGGCGTCAAATTCGAACTAATGTACTCGCAATTTAGTGTGGCTTTATCTTATCGTTCTTTCTGTAACTATTTCTAAACACAGAGTGGCGATTAAGTCACCAGCATCCGTCAAGGGGGTGATTCTACCCGACACAATAAACAACTTTCGATGTAAACTCACGTCGGATTCGTGAATAAACAGTAGACAGGCTATTCCGATGCATGTATGAAAAGATTTTTAAGTTTTTTAAGAATCGGATGACTGTCGATTTCGTAGGTAAAGTTGTTCAGTGGAACGCGGACGGGTAGAATTAGCCCTTTGTCGAATGCAGGTGACTATATGATTTTACCAAAGTCAGATATATTTTATCCGTGAAACAAAATTGACGTCTCACAAATTGACGTTATTTCGTCGTCGTTCTTATATGCAAAAACTGTCAAAAATTCAAAATGTAATCTCTGGATAAGACTTATTCTAGATAGTAGGTAAGGTTTGTTGGATTTCCCTCTTAATCGCCACTCTTTATATGACCAGATAATTGGAGCACAAACCCTGGATAGGCATCGGTGTTTCGGTGTTCATTTTAAGTCATACGTACCTAATTAATTGTTACATAAATAAATTGATTTCGAAACGTTCAGTGTATCGTCGCATTGTAAGGTTCTCATTATTTAAATTGACGAATAAATGAGTAGGTACCTTCTAAAGTATCTTTGAAAAATATTTGCACAATAAAATTTTAGACATCATTAAGAGCGAGATTACAAAAGAACCATCTTAATCTTGCTACGAAACTTCTTAACGTCTCCGATTCGAGCTCGACACAAAGTTTCACAGATCATTAAAAATGTACCTTATTTAACATGCGAACGTAAATTTTTTAAGAAAAAAAAAACTTAATTCCGTCCTTAATCCACTTCATCTTTCAATAAAAATCAGGGCAGGCACGAGGCGGTTTCGCGTTTCAAGGGTTCCTGGCCATGAGATAAAGCTGGGACGGAAATCTTTGTAAAATACAATTCTTTATTCGAGGTTTCTTATGTCTGGAATCACCTTGGATGTAAAAAAAAATATTATACTTGTGTCATATTTTTGCCCGTCCCGCGTCCGCGCGTCAGTCGAGGTCGTAGTCATGCGTATCTATTCTATTACAACTGGCTATCCAAGTTTGAAAAGTTACACAGATGAAACTAGGTAACTGGACTTAGAGTAATAGGACCCAATGACACACTTTTTTTTTTTTTAAGGATGGGAAATCATCAAATGACCCCTCCCGCTCTGGGTGGAGCGGAAGGGAGTGTCAGACTCTTACTGACTAAAACCCATCCGTGTTCCTTCCTTAGCCCTTTATGTTCCGGGGCAGCGGTAACCCTTTCGGACAATCCCGCTGCCCCGGCAGACTTCGGCCCTCCTTATCTGCTGACATCTCTTTGAGGCGCGCGTGGAACACATACGCGCCGTCCGGCACGGGCCTGGTCCTTCGTGCGGTCCATGGCTCGTGCGGTCCATGGCCGTATATGGCGCCCCGGTGTGGGCGCGTTCACTGCGGCTTCGAGCCGCCCATTACCTGAACGCGCCCCAAAAGGTGGTAGCCATACGGCTAATACGGGGGTACCCAATGGCACACTTTAGAATCGGAACCCTAAAAATTTTCGTCTTCGTGCTAATATTAGAACAGCCATTTGAGTCTTTAATTTATACCGAGGCTCTTTTACTTGAGGGTGATTAAAAATTTTAGGTGGAGCGCTTGATAACTTCGAGTCGCAAAAATTTTATTTTTTAAAACATGCGACAAATCTAACCAAACCTGAAATCGCAAAAAAAAAATCAGCTGTTTTTGACGAGTTAAGCGAACATAAATGTAGGGAACAGCTGATTTTTTTTCGCGATTTCAGGTTTGGTCCCACAGTAAAAGTTGTTTATAATGATGAGTAAAATCTTCCATTTCGATTTGTCGCATGTTTTCAATTTCACCCTGTATAGTACAAAACCGCAAAACAGCTTTTAAAAATGTGCTTATTTAAACATTTCTAAATCAGTAATGAAAAACAAACATATCAAGCTTATTTTAGCGAATTGAACTGTCAATTAATGTTTCAAAACGCGTGACCTACGCCGTTTTGCTACGCAACAGTTACGAGTCTACGGCGTAGCAAATTCATAGCCCTTCACATCGTTTATGACCAGAGGGGAAATACTGATTTTAAAAACGTTCACAGATCTCAGTCTGAATCTGTCAAAAATATCTCTAATTTTCCTACATTTTGACAAGTTTTTGACGTTTGTTTGTCGCCGAGATGTGAAGCTGCGACTAGATTGACATTGGCAGAATTGTCGACATCGGCACCATTGCCATAAAGAAAAATAGAATAGAATAGATTTTGAACGTTTTAAATTACGAGAATTAGCCTTCTGTTCAGTTCCTGAAGAACATCTATTCTGATAAACAGATAAAAAGGATTCCATTTTGAAAGATTTCTTTGTATGTAACCATGGGAAAAATGAAGAACCTTATGTTTTCTCCCTCTTTATCTTTCTAAATACAAAATAATGACAATGAAAATGGTATTGACAACCTATGACAATGGTTACACATGATTCGTACCTACATTTTAGCATAAATATAAGGCTTTCAAGAGTCAGGATATTGGTTGTATTGCTTTAGATACTATCAGCTTTTCATAGTGCCTTGATTTCCTAAAAGTATTCGTCCTTTAAGTAATAGTCCTTTGATGATGTCACTACGTGAACTATTTTGAAATCACCTCCGTCCTTACAAGCTTATTTGAAAAAGAAACATCAAATGAAATTAATAAATATTCTTAAAAATGATCTAGTCCGTATGAACACTTGTTCGTCGGGTCGATGGCACGACAGTGTATTAAATTTTGTTAGACAAAAACATATGAAGTGTAGTGTGTGTGTATGTAAATTTTACGTAAACAAAACCTCGTAGTTTCACTGCCTACACATAGCGTTAAACTATTCATAACTGACATTTTACAATTACGACGTAAAACTATAAATAACTAACTACTTCTGACGCAAAACTATTTATAATTATTTAACTACGTAACTATTGTAATTTGCAATTTAAAACGCTACAGTGGTCCTTACATTATATTACCTAGACAATAGGGCTCCAAAGCCAGCTCGGTTTTCTATTTCGACGACCGGCCAGCCGC
This sequence comes from Gortyna flavago, assembly GCA_963669345.1. Taxonomy (NCBI): domain Eukaryota; kingdom Metazoa; phylum Arthropoda; class Insecta; order Lepidoptera; family Noctuidae; genus Gortyna; species Gortyna flavago. The sequence goes on from OY770131.1 coordinate 9,518,183, forward strand.
AGCCAAGTTTTCTAAGCTAATCACTGCCATGACCTTGCTGTTTATTTGGTAGAAGCCGAATTCCAAATTGTGTATAGTCAACAAAGGGGTTTTGTTTGCAGGCAAGAAATAAACATCTACAACCCGCGCCATTAAAGAAACGAATTGGTGAAAATGGTGGCCAAACAAAGAAGTTTTGTGTGTCTCTCGCACAGTATAGCGAGCGAGTAAAAAGGCAAAATCGCCATTATCAATACGTTTCTTTCATGGCACGGGTTATATTTAATTATGCCGTAATTACAGACACAATCAAAAAGCCATTGTGTCTCGCGTAGATCTACGTTCATACGAAGGGTTAAGGCGTTCTGAAACCAGGCTATAACAAACTTCTTTCCACACGCACAACACAAATTAAAAAGTTATACTTGACAGCCTGCATACTTAATTCTTTTGTTGACTGTACCTAACCAAATAGTAATTTCAGTGAAACCGGGGGATAAGGTTGGTGAGGTACCTACGTAGTGGTGCGAAAAGTTGCTTTGAATTCATTTTCATTTGATAAATTAAATGTTTTGCTGGGTGCAATTCCACCTGGGGAATTACAAAGAATGACTTTTCATTCACGGCGACGTTTCAATTTTAATACTACGCCTCTTCTGCGCTACCGTTCTCGAATTCGATTAAATTATATCGGATAAACCGAACCGTTATTATAAATAGGTAAGTTCTCACAGCTAAAGCTCAATTTGCAATTTTCACGAGCTGTCATTACAAAGTACCTATTCAGCGCGCAACATTAATTAAACTCCTTGGATTTCTCAAAATAATTACTCTTTTGTATTGTAAAATGTTCCATGGCTGGTGATCAATAAAATTCCATGTTTAATAATCAAAATAAATGGAACCCCATTATAACGTTTATAATGGGGGTTCCATTTATTTTGATTATAAACCATTTATTTTGATTTCCCTCCGTGTTGGTCCTGGCAGTGTCACTCGCCCTTATCAGATGGTAGTAAACGACATAAAGCGGGAATATCGCTGAAACTCGCAATAATTTAGTTTTCCCCAAACGTCTCCCACGTTATTGTTAAGAGCAATCTTGTGTTACAGTGTGCTCTTTTTGTAAACAGGAAACATTTTTTTTTTATCGAACTTTAGATAAAATTGGTTCCTGTGGGCAAGTAATTGTAATTGATCGCAATGGGTTTCATTTTAACAGTTTACCCACATTCATTGCGTTATAAACGATGTTGAATTTTTCAAACTTATGAAGCATTGGATTAGCAATATGCATCAAATATCTCGGATTGTGATTGAAAGTGTTATACACAATAATAGAGCAGATATCAAAATGGCTACAATTATTTCGCCTAAAAATGACTTACCTGTACCTTATTGCTCGATTTGCAGGAGGAAAGGCGACCTTGGGGTGATCAGTGTGCCCAGTACACAGGTACTTGGCGTCTTGTCCCGTGGATACTGGACATCGCTCGAGAGAACGAAGACGTGGACAATTTCACCCTCGACATCTAATTTTGATATGATTTTATTTTTAATATTGTTTTTTTTAATCGTCTTTGTTTTTTGTAATTCTATTTTTAAACTTTCCATTATTATTGTTTTCGTAATTGTCTTTTTAGTATTGTTTTATGTCCCTATTGGTGTTTCTGTAATATGTATTAAATTATTTTACAAAGAAACTGTTTAATTTACCAGGACTATAGAAGCTAATTGGTGAATTAAGCAGTAGACGAAATTTAACCACATTCAAACAAAATACAATTACAATACAAACTTGAAACCCAATGAATGTAGGTAAAAGATTCAAGCAACACTCCTTTGTAAACTTGCAAAGGTAATACTATGGATTTGAGGACCCAAATCTTTAGCATTACCTGTTCTAGCCTGAACGGAAGGACATCGAACCCTATCTAAGCAAGATATCAAGTAAGTTTTGCACTAACGCAGACTATTGAACTCTGTCGCGACTTTCGTAAGTACCTTACAGCTGATAACATCATAATATTTCGGTGCCAGACTATATTCTAGAAGGTAGTAAATCAAACAACGCTATACAAAACTTAGAGAGACTTTATTTATCATTTTACCTAATATTTACTTAGATTAAAACAAAATACAATGTTCAAAACAAAAGTTTCGCAAAGTGCTCACATAATGTGATTTTAAATTCTAGTAAAATTGTGAACATAATTCAAATTAATCTTGTATTTACATTTGTCGAAAAGAGGACCATGAATAATTAAATTATTCTTCTTCTTTTACAAACTTCTCAAGAACTTAAATGTAAACGGTGCTGTAAATTGTATACAAACTCAGGTTAGTGTAAACATTGTAATTTTGTGTAATACTAACAAAGCCTGGGTATTTCGTAACAATTACTATTGTTATGTTTATCACAACATCAGAGGGTTCAATCAGAGGGGCAATTCTCGTAATTTTAAGAACGTTCACAGTCTGATCTCAGTCTCAATCTGTCAAAAATACCTCTAATTTCCATACATTTTGACAAGTGTTTGACATTTGTTTGTCGCTGAGATGAGACTGCGACTAGATTTTGAACGTTTTATATTACGAGAATTGGCCTTCAGTTCTCATCCATCACTCTTTCCATAAATTACTTTTCAAAGTAGGTACCTACTCATAAAAATATACTCGCTCTCTAAACTCGGTAACATAATCGTTCGACAATTGAAATGAGAGATATATGAGGTGTCCTTCGATACTAAAACCAACTGTAATAACGATAAAACGACCTTTCAGTAGTTGCGAATACGGAATACGGACATAATGATCAAAAAGTCATTTCAGTAAGCTCCCCACATGCCTATTTAATTTTAAGGACATACTTTAGAGCTGATGCTGACAGAGTCTATTATTAGGAAAATTTTCAACATGATTATGCAGAACAGCGCAGTGGTTGATTTTATTCCAGAGACAACATGATTAATGCGCCTTTCCTATAAACAAAAAGAAATGGTTTTGATTACCAATGGTAGCATTTTTGAAGCGAAAACTTCTTTAGGCGCGTTGGGCATTTTTTGAGATGGGAAAAACCATTGAACTCGCGACACTGGTACCGACACCGCGCTACATTCGGATACTTCCTCGGGATGTACTCGGCGATATACATGTCAGTGAGTGATGGCAAAGTATTCTGTTTGTGTTTTGTTTTCACTTCTGTCGTCAGCACTCCCGGAGTGCCACTGTTTTTTTTATTGCAAAGCCGGGCCTACAAATAGATTCGTAAGCTATTTTATGTGTGTGATAGCTATTTCCATACGGGAGGGTCTACTATGCAAAGCTATGAGGTCTTTGCTTCATTATTGGTAAAGATACAGGAGTATTAATTTTAACCAATAACGATCCCTAAATAATAGGAATCGTTAATAAGCTATTGTTAATTCATAATATAAAAGAATGGGTAGTATCTAAGTAAACTAAGTACCTAATTTTTGAGATTTATAAAAGCTTCCACGAGTGTCGACCGCTGACTGGGCTAATCTTTCAGCATGGCTACACATAATAAGCTCATGCACACGCGAAAAGGAAAATATGAAAAGAAAACTTTAAAGCTTCCATTTTTCACGTTCAAATAATCTGAATTTTTACATGAAAGCAATGCCAATGCGTAGGTAGTATTTGTAAAAACACAACACGTTTTTCGCATGTATGAATAACTTGCAAAATAATGAATATCCTTTTATGTAAATTTTCCAATCCATCATGTTATTTGAACATATTTCAGGCTTTTACAGAACAAAACCCGCCCAGTCAGAAGACAGATTTAAAATATTTGACAGGCTATAACCTATACAAAACATGAATGGATTTCACCAGATTTCACACTTATTTTATACGCACACCTACTTAGTAATAACGAAAAGAAGTTTTACGTCGTCTGGATGAGTTCCGGTTAAATAATCCCGCTAATGATTTTAGTGCATTTCGGGTTGTAATAAAACATATCGATCACAAAGTGGTAGCAATACACAAATCCCCATATACGGTAGCGCATATCACGAATGGGTCGGAAAAACCACAGGCTTATACCCTCGAAGTGAAAGGTCTCGTCAATCCTTTTGCGGTTTCAATCAAAATACTTGTTGCTCATGATGTCACGCATCCACGCCACATAGCCCGCGGTGCGAGTGTAAATTCCATACTTTCCACGCTTGCCACAACCGTCGCCGAAACTCGTGATCCCCTGTCAATGCAAAATGGTACACGTTATTAACATGATTGAAATTACCTATAGTAAACATTTTAAGCATCCCTAGTTGACTGTATGTTGAATGATCAATATTAGATTTTTATTCCCCCCACAAAATGCAAGTTACTACTTGTTGTTTGTAGAAAGTTTTGAAATAGAACTTCTGTACCATTGAACAGTTCTATCGGAAAGATTGTAACTGCTATGGAAACTATGTTGCAAAGACCAGTTCGGGATACAATACAATATATTCAGAGAACCTTGCCCATTTGTTCCCCTAGACTCTAACATTAATCTAAAGCTGACTGTACAATGATTTGTCATGACATCACAGGCGTAACATGGAATTTCTAACTGGAACCCAGCTGTTAATATGCACATATAAATCAACTCTATTTCGTGGTCTCTTTAGAATTCAACAGGTGAAATTCAGAAGGGTCATATTCATAGGGTAGGTACAGTCACGAGCATAATTAATATAGTTATTACTATGAACAGTTCGGCAATATTATCTGATTTCATGATTCTTCCATTAATATTTGTCGTCAAGATAACGGAAATTAAAAATCGTTCGTAGGCAGGAAAATTTGCTAATTACAAGCTTCCGCTTAGAAGATATGTCACCTATTAGAATGCTGAAAACTGAGCCCGATCTTTTCTAGATCTTTTGTACGTTTCTTGAGCGAGAAAATAGTTCATAGCTAGTCGCTCCCTCGTCAGCGATGGGACAGGATACCTACCATGAGCTCTTGACGCGATCCACTTTAGGACCTAAACTGAACTGTTCTTCTAATTCGTACCATGACGTCAGTTTAACGATTCAATTTAGGGCGTGCCATCTGGATACCTACCACGAGCTCTTAACGCTCATTCACTTATTCACACACACACACACACACAAATGCCGCTGAGCGTATTGGACGTCATGGTACGACTGTGAGCGATGCAGTTTAAGAACCTAAACTGAAATGTCTTGCTTTTGAATCGTTTTTAAATAGATCATGGTAGGCCTCCAGGTGTCTAAAGAGATGTAATTTTGCTTATTAAATAATTTCCCTAATTACGAGTACCTACGAAAGAAAAAGTACTCTCACATGCTATGATCACACGGCAACATCCCTCACACTAACAGTAGGAACGGCTTTCATTTTGACAGTTCAACAACATTCATTGCGTTATTTACGTTGTTGAGCAGATACATTTCTCGAACATATGAAGTAATGGATTAGCAATATCCTTCAAAATGATTTACATTGTTGTCGATAGTGTGTTCGGTATGGATTTTGTTAAATCGTATCATGAAACTTGCGGTGGAATGACTTGAACGGTGAGTTCATATTTACAATTGTAGGTTATTTGGTGGTGTTATGCAATTGCTAAGCAATTTCTGGTTTTTACCTACTTATACGAAACTACCTGTAGCTATGTAAAACGTTTTACGGGTTTCAGTATCCTAAAAACGAGTCATTAAACTCAGGATTACGAATAAAATTTCCATTGCGTTGTAACGGCCAATCTCTTCGTTTATGAGCTTTTATGAGCTTCTGCCCGCGACTTCTTCCTGGTAAAATTTCTTGTTCCCTCGACCAATCCCGTCGCATCGCATCGCCTGCGCGCGCTGTTACTTCATTTCCGCTTAGCATTCTTTAACACTTTTTTTTTCTATTTTGCTCTGCTTCTAAGGGCGATATAACGTGATGTAAAATAGCTGATAGCCCTGCTCAAGAATTGGGCTATCAAATGCAAAAAAAAATCAAGTCCGACCGGTAGATCCAGAGATTACCATACAAACTTACTAACAAATTTTACCTCTTTTATATTTTATTATAGATAAATATGGTATGCACTTTTTCGGAATAGATATTGTAGGAAGATCTATAATATAAAAATGAATCGCTAAATGTGTTGCTAAGCGCAAATCTCGAGAGCAGCTGAACCGATTTCGCTAATTCTTTTTTTGTGTTCGGTATTGTCAGGACAAGGTTTGTATGAATGAAAAAAAAAAATTGTTCGAAAAAAAATTGCTCCCATGCGAAGCTGGGGCGGGCCGCTAGTTTAATATAAAATTCCTTGTGCACAGGGCGTGATACCAAAAAATACGAAAAAAAACGACACGTAAGCCGCATGATCGCATAGCAACAGCATTACCCGATTTCGACTCTTATACGTTAGGCTGAAACTCGAAATCCCGAATCACTTTATGCCGAATGAACGCTATCCCGAATCACTCTATCCCGCACTAGGATTAAAAGTACCTAAAGTCTAAAATCTATACTTATTTATCTATAAAGAGCGGCAGGGACATCGACGCGCAACCTGAGGGGCAATTCTCGTAATTTTAAGAACGTTCACAGTCTGATCTTAATCTGAAAAATACCTCTAATTTCCCTAAATTTTTGACAAGTTTTTGACATTTATTGTTGCTGAGATGAAATTGCAACTAGATTTTGAACGTTTATAATTACGAGAATTGGCCTTCTGTTACCATGGACTCAGTACATAATTCTGTACGCCTCGGCGTTGAAATTTTTCGTCGGTTATTAAAAAAAAACAGCAGTTAAGTACATACATTTTGACCGCGTAGATTAGCACTTTTCTATGAAACAGCTGATTTATTTTGGATAACCGAAATTCCTACGCTAGGGATCTAGAATCATCATGTGCTGAATTCATGGTTACAGTTTGCGCGTCAACGTCCCGTCACCCTGTATATCTATACATATTTAATAATAAAGCTAAATAGTTTGTTTGTTTGAATGCGCTAATCTCTGGAACTGCCAGTCGGATTTGAAAATATAGGTATTTAGAAAAAATACCTCAACTTTACTTTCTTAAGAATTGTCTTGAGAAAGGACTATTAAATATCACGCTACGATCCTTAAGGCTTACGCCAAGTAAAACGAAAAAAAGTGAGAAAAAACTACGAAAAATTTACAGCTGCAATACTTTTAAATATACCTGTGACATAAATATAACCTAACCTATGATACATCAGAGGGGCAATTCTGGTAATTTTAAGAACGTTCACAGTCTGATCTCAGTCTCAATCTGTCAAAATTGCCTCAAATTTCAGTACATTTTGACAAGTTTTTGACATTTGTTTGTCGCTGAGATGAGACTGCGACTAGATTTTGAACGTTTTAAATTACGAGAATTGGCCTACTGAGCAAAATTACGTCGCGTCATTTTCATACAAAACATAAGCAAGTGGAAGTGCCGTCACGAATTTTTTGGGCAGGTTTGTGTCGCTACACTAACACAAGACTAACAAATGAATCTTACCAACGCCCTTTTCACACCAGGCATAAAGTCAGTCCAAGCGAATACAAAAATATAAATGTCAGTTATACTAAAAAGTGCTCACATAAATGCAAATTACAAAGGACATTATCCTCGTTACGTTTACGGCTCTGTGCCATTTAATTCGGAATCCTCAAAAAAATATCCCTCTTTAATGTTCGATAAGCTTCTTGCTTTCTCGTCAAATTGTGAAATGTCACTGCCATTTTATTGTGATTGCAGGAATCTTTTAAAAGCTAGGGGTTTTAAGCCCCCAGTGGGTTTTAGGATGGGAGCATTTGTTATTGACGCACGATAACCGTGGTCATTGGCATGATTTATAACCCCGATAGGGGTTATCAGGGTCATAAATCATGCCAATGGGGTTGCGCAATCATTGTTTATTTAACCACGAAAAAGAATAATCCTCCCGACCGAATTTCGGTCACGGTCGCCAATTTCAACGGAGGTTAGCCAAGTACGCATGAGATAATGTAGTGCACAAACACAGGTGCACTCTCTGTTCCTTTACTGTCACAGTCCGATGGGAAGGCAATCCGACACGACCGGAGAGAGATCAGGCGCAGGACCAACGGCTTTACGTGCTATTCGAGGTACGGGGTTGCCGGTATAAAACCACCACCAACTTTCGAACTCGAGCGGCTACTGTGAAATTCCTAATGGAAAAACACAAATAACCGATCCGGGAATCGAACCCAGGACCCCAAGCTCAGCAGTCGCGCTTGCGACCACGAGACCAACGGGGTTGTCATGAAAAAGAATAGGTAGGTACAAAGATGTTTTTTTTTTAATTGGGAAAGGTACCTATATTTTTATCTGATATGCAGCCATAAATAAAGGAGCCTAACATTCTAAGTTATTACAAAAGAGCATTTTTATTAACAGCAAGCTGACTCGGCGAACTTTGTAATGCCATCGAAATCAGTCAACCCGTTATCGAAATATCATCAAAAAAGCCGTTTTATACAAAATGAATGATATTTTTTTTTTGTGAATTTTTCCCATGTTTTAATAGTTATTTCGCTATTCGGGGCGGAGACAAATCCAACATAAAAATCGGTCTAGCCGTTCTTGAGTTATAAATGGTGTAACTAACCCGACTTTGTTTTATTTATATAAATAAAACAAAGTCGGGTTAGTTACACCACAGTTATAGGTAGTCGAATCTGTCTTGTGGAGTCGGCTAAAATATTTATATGATAGCGTGTCACTCACCTTGCTGGTTGCTTACCACTCCATCATAATTATTGGAGATCGATCATTACCAATTTTTTACGAAGTTTTGAAATCGATCTTTCAAAATGTTATTATTCATACAAGGACGGAAAATTGGCTTTAAAAAGGTCTAAAAGGAGTTTTATATTAGCAGCGTATACGAAGTGGTCACAGGCAGCTACACGTTTGGAATTGTACAACATTTTCTATGAAAGCGCACGTTCCTATAAATTATTTCACGGAAGTAACACCGGAATCTCACGCACGGCTGCTCATTTCATAGTAAAAATGTGAATTTCTTCATAAATCTACATAAGTAGGTACCCTTTGTTTATTCTTTTCATTTGGAAAATCTGGTAGGTACAAAAAAGAGTAACCATAACTTTTGATGTTTTCCTTTAAAATATTTTGAATTTTGAGGTTGAGGTTGAGGATTAGGAGGCTTGATTTTAGAGGTATGAAGGGGACAAAATTGTTTATTGACTGATTTTGGGCAGTTAATAAGAGATTAATAAAAAAAAATACTCTTATATCATAAAGTATGTATTAAAGTTTAAAACAATAAATGAATAACAACAGTAAATCGACACATTTAGAAATAAAAATCAAATTAAAAAACATGTCGATATGTCCCATTTGTAACTGGGTGGCCATGAATGGGACATCGTAAGTTATGAAAGGGACATATAAAATAAAACCTATATTTTAACAAATCTTAATTACCTATTATTGTAGGTAAGTCTTTATGTTTTATAATAATTATATTGTATTCATTATTAATTATTATTTGGAAGATTGTAATCACATATATGTTTCATAATAACAAATAAATAATAAATCTAGTGGTACAAGATACAAACAAAATAAAAATTCTTTTAACACCGCTTTTTTCATTTGCCTGTTTTCGACAAACTTTGGATGGGATGGAAACCAATCCTCATACTTGTCGAAAATTTCTGCTTACAGACACAGCACTTATCTTCTATAGTGTTTGCTGATTTTCTATGTTTTTGTAACGATTCGACCTGGAACAAAATTAGCAAGCAATTTTATAGCAACAGTTAATAATATTAACATTCAAAAGCAAAAACTGCCACCAAGAATCACTCAGATAATCTAGATAATGAAAGGGACGGTTATGAAAGGGACGTCCCATTCAAGACCTATTAGTGTCCCATACAAAACTTTCATGCTTTTTGTAAAAATAACCTCACACCAAAAAAATCTTAAGAGAGATTGCGTAATTGTGTACTTACCTGTTAGATACATAAACCACTGATTAGTTTACAGTATAGACACTTTCAAATATTACTACATTCATGTAAAACACGACTTCAAAAAACACTTAATAAAATACTTTTCATCACGATATATTTCAACAACGCTTCGCCATTTTATGACATTTGACAGCCAAGTGTCAGTTACGTCAATGTGCCCTATGGATTATTGTTGCCAAAATATAAAAAGGAAAATTGAGGACTGTGCTCCTAGCGGGAGTTATTGAACTTGTCCCATTCTAAACTTGTCCCTTTCATAGCACCTTCCCCCTACATGGGCATTTATGAAACGTCAGAAGCTGCAAAAAGGGCTTAGTTGAGGTACTGTATCATCTCTCATATTGTTCAGAAAATTGTATCAATGTATGGAATTCAAGGAAAATATGTAAAATAATAACATTGGACTTTTCTCTCGACTTCATCTAAATCATCATCATCGTCCTGCGCAGCCTGTGGTTATCCCAATTTATTGGTGTTCGGCGCAGCATATCTTCTTTCTTCATACATCTACTAGGCATCATCTCAATAATCACCCCTAAGCATCATATCATATTTCACACAATCCATTCATGGTTCTCTTGGCGAAATGAAGCTTTGTTTGTATGTATATTACAGCCAGGGTTGTGTCCGCACAAGGACTCATACGATCGATCGGTAGCAACATAATAATTTTAATAAAAATCCTTATTTGGCCCTTACACCAGTAATATCTTCGGCTGGATTTTTCAATTCCTACCCACTGGAGGAATACAAAACGGGATAATCGTAAACAACTTTACTCAAACGGGATGGTAGAGCGTCCTTTTCTTTAGTGCTATATATTTTGTGCCGAGTTGAATAGCAAGCGAAATGTTCAAATAATTGTGGGTGAAAAGACTTTCATCGTTATCAATAATTGTGGGTGAAAAGACTTTCATCGTTATCAAAACGTTTTTGAAATTAATTTTTAGTTTTATTCAGTTGTTTCAAAATTCAAAAGTTTTATTCAGGGGTTTTAAATTCTAAAATATCGCACAAAAACCATTTTAACCTGGTAAGAACTTTGCTCTCAACTGCTTGTTGACAAATTTTGCGCCTGGTGCGGGTCTGTAAAATGGAAGCCTCTGAAAATCTGCCGTAAGCTATGTTATATTTTTTTGTTGTGTTCGGTATTGTCAGGACAAGGTTTGTATGAAAGAAAATTTAGGAAATTCGAAAAAACTAAATTGCACCCGTGCGAAGCAGGGGCGGGCCGCTAGTATTACATAAAATTCAAAGCCCTGATTGACTGATATATCAACGTACAGCCTACACCGCTGATCCTACAGACATGAAATTTGGAGGGAGTGTTCTTTGTGAAGAGTAGGTCTCCACTAATAAAGGGCTTTTTGAAATTCCACCCCTAAGAGAGAGAATGGGGGGAGGGTGAAATTTCACGCGGGCGAAGTCGCGGGCAGAAGCTAGTTACACCATAAGACTCATCAAAGGCATCAGGGCTATTCCATTTTAATTGTATATTTCATTGTGAATCTACTTCTCAAATAGCAATGAAATATTCCTTATTATTTCCTCATTATAGCGACAACCCTGTATCCTGGATTTAAGTGCCATTCTGTTTACAAGAAAAAAAATACCTGAGTATTTAATTGTGTTTACTATGAGACCATATGCACTAAAGAAACCCGCAAACCATTTAAATACTCGTATTATAAAACATCATACCGTAATCAAAAGCAATGAAATAGACAGGTGTAGACATGGTTGTTTTTGTGGTTTGATTTGTAAACGGTTTTTGATTGATGTGATGACATAGTAATTTTTTTTTTCTTAATTATTTTGTTTGCTTTATATTTGATTGTTGCTTCTATTAGATTTGAAATGTAATTATTTTGTAAAATTCGAATATAATGTAAATTGTTTGATGAAATATATGAATGAATGCATTAAATTCAAATATTATTGTACTTTCTGTCTCAGACCAACAAATTGTTGATCTGAGTATGGTCTGAGTACTCTGTGAATAAATTAAACAAAAGTTTCATTATATTTCACATCGCTTGTCAGTTACTCGTATACTGACTCTGTCAGTTATTGCTTCTATTCCACTGACCTCTATTAAACAGTGTATAATACAGGTCAGTATTCTATTCTAAATAAAAATCAACGTTTGTCTCGTATTTGTGCCATCTACTTATATCGGACTCGCGGAGGTTGCATGCTACAGTTACAGCCTCTACAGAACCATACCACCATTTAAATATGTAGGTAAATTAGCAGGTACTCATATTTTCTAAGACTTATTGAAGAAGAACTAGTGACCGAGAGAATTGAGATATTTTCTTGAGACTGTTAATAAAGGATGAAAATTATGTATTGCAAGATTAAATACGTATTGAAGAAATATAAATTAATAAGTACCAAGCTCGGGAATAAAATAATCTGCTACTTAGATACTACGTGCTAAGTAGGACGTGACAGACAGCAAACAAACGAATATTTAAAAAATCTGAGCATTTCCGCTTGGGTCCTTTACAAGTCACGTTCGCATAGCGGTCGCAAGCGCCGAGCGTAGGGATCCGATAGGGTTTTCCTTAGGTATTTCTCATAAGCAGTCCAGTACCTGAATTTGTGCCCGATTATTGGCAATACTATTACATGAGTTATGTGAAATATAGGTGCCTCTGCCAGCCTCACTCGGAAAATACAGACGTGACGTTATGTAGATTGAAAATCACACAGAAGCCCACCCGTGGCGCAAAGTCTGGTAACCTTAAAATACAGACGTGACGTTATGTAGATTGAAAATCACACAGAAGCCCACCCGTGGCGCAAAGTCTGGTAACCTTAAAATACAGACGTGACGTTATGTAGATTGAAAATCACACAGAAGCCCACCCGTGGCGCAAAGTCTGGTAACCTTAAAATACAGACGTGACGTTATGTAGATTGAAAATCACACAGAAGCCCACCCGTGGCGCAAAGTCTGGTAACCTTAAAATACAGACGTGACGTTATGTAGATTGAAAATCACACAGAAGCCCACCCGTGGCGCAAAGTCTGGTAACCTTAAAATACAGACGTGACGTTATGTAGATTGAAAATCACACAGAAGCCCACCCGTGGCGCAAAGTCTGGTAACCTTAAAATACAGACGTGACGTTATGTAGATTGAAAATCACACAGAAGCCCACCCGCGGCGCAAAGTCTGGTAACCTTAAAATACAGACGTGACGTTATGTAGATTGAAAATCACACAGAAGCCCACCCGTGGCGCAAAGTCTGGTAACCTAAAAATGTGTCAGCAATATTTTTAACACCCCTGATTTTCCGCCGTGTTTGCCTTTTGAATATTTAGAAGTTAATTCTTTATTTCTCCAGTTTATTAACAGTTCTTATGAAAGGTTCCGCCATGATTACAGGGTGGCTACCGCTAATTTCTTTATTTTCTAGTCATCTTTGTTCTAAGATCTTTCTTTTTGTTTCTTTTTGTTCATTAAAACTTTTTTTTGAAATCAGGGGAGAGAAAAGCGCTTCACTAGCGTAACTGTAGATTCTGTGATTGTTTCTTTTGAAAATATCAGGGTTTCAGTTTGTAGAAGATCACCATCTGCCTAGTCTTTTCCCAACTATGTTGGGGTCGGCTTCCAGTCTAACCGGATGCAGCCGAATAGCAGTAACTATTTTACATGGAGCGACAGCCTATCTGACCCCTCTCCCCCCTCTCTCTGACTTCAGTTTGTAGACGATGAGTTAGGAATTCCTTCGCCCGTTTTTATCAAACATTTGAGACCTTCTGTACTTGGAATCCACAAGGTTATAATAAAACTTAAACAGTATTAGGAAACTTTATCTTCCTTTTATATATTTGTCAAAGGGTTTCCTCTTTGAGACTATTTTAAGGCAATTTACAAGAAAATAGGATGCTAAATGTTGGCACAGTCGTATTTCAACTTTCTCGATTTTTTTACCGACTTCAAAAAGGAGGAGGTTCTCAATTCGGATATTTATAGATATACCTATATATTTTTTTTACATAAGCGAGATACCTACCTAAGAAAAAATGGCTGGTGTTAACGTTGAGCTTAACTAATAACCTATCATTATTCATACACAACAGTGTTTAACCGACTTCTAAATAGGAGGAGGTTCTCAACTCGGATGTTTATATATTATATATATTTTATGTGTTCGGGCATAACTCCGTCGTTTAAAGACGGATTTGCAAAATTCTCAAATTTTTTAATGGATAAGGTATATGCCCCAGGGGTGGTCACATATAAATTTTATTAACTTAGGTACTTTTTGAGTTAGCTTCAATAATAGGATTTTTTTTCCACTTCGTTTATACTGATGATGTTTTAATAGCTTCCTGTCATCCTGTCACAGTTATTTACATAGCAAGTAGTTTTATATGAATTTGTGTAGGGTAGGTGCAACAAAAAGTAAAAAAAAAAAAACTTTTTTTCCAAAAAAAAAACAATCGGCTTCAAAAACAAAACACTACAAAGTGAAAAATAACTTTAATTTCAGAAGTCGGTATATAAAAACGAAAATGCGGAACCAACGACACCCCGAAATTAGTTATTTTTCACATCGTCGTGTTTTTTTTTTGGAAGTTGGTTGCTTTTTTTTTCGTAACAAGAAACGTTAGCTTGGTTACGTTATTATTGGCATAACATTTAAACCGCTAAAACGGTTTCGTCAGCTTACAACAATACTTATCCTATGTTACTCAGTAAAAGTGTATTTTTTTTTATTCTATCTGTAAAAGAAAGTTCGTAATAGGATCAGTATTTCTAAATAACCTATAACTAACATAAAAACTCACAAAAACAATTTATCGTCTTTAGTATAAAAGTATAAAAAGAACAAACAAACAGTGATTTTGCTGTTTAAGGCAGCGCGCAATATAACGCACACAAATAAATTGTGCGAATCTTTATGTATGTACCTACATGTAACGGTACTACAGGAGTTGTGGGTGTATTTAAAGTTAAATTGTAAAATTTAAAACTTGTTTAGTGAAAAAAAGTGAATATAAGTTGGAACCTTGACTTTCAATATCTCCGTCACCAGATGAATCCCAAGTACGGTCCAATACAAAAAACATTATCACAATGATTGGAAGTAGGTACAAGTGACTCTCGGCTTCCTTATCCTTTTAACCGCTTACGCCGGATTAATTCGACAAATATTTTCGTGTCCATTTCGCCAGGGTCGTAATTTACGACCTTTTTTTATTTAATTACGCTGTATTCTATCATGGGTATTTATTTCTCGTTTTTTTTTTTTCGGGCTCTTGACGACAGCTGATATGAAGTCGGGCGGTTAAAAGGCTAAGCGTCTTTTTTACGCCCGTTAATTAAAAACTTTTACCTGTAAGAAATATCTCATGGTGCGATCCCTGCAGAGCAGTGGGCCGCCAGAATCGCCGGCGCAGGAGTCTCTTCGTCCTCGCCCCGCGCAAACCATGTCATCAGTAATGGCGTACTGCCAATACGAACGTCGGCACACGCCTTGCTGTATTGTCGACACCTGGACATAAGGAAGACTATAATAATAATTATCATCATTCTCCTTTGATAAATAGCAGCTCTGGACAATGAGAGGTAGAAAGAGAGTAGGGTTGCCTTTGCGCAGCAGTGGGACATTAACGGCTAAAAAAAAACTAGCTTCTGCCTGCGACTTCATCCGCGTCAATTTTCTTATTTTTACATATAACTAGCTGCGCCCCGCGGTTTCACCCGCGTAAGTTTCGATTTAGGGGTATGAAAAATAGATGTTGGCCGATTCTCATAGATACCGGATAAGCACAAAAAATTTCATAAAAATCGGTCAAGCCGTTTCGGAGGAGTATGGCAACGAAAACTGTGACACGAGAATTTTATATATTAGATATATTCTTCATATGTGCCCTTTTTGGAAATCATCAAATGACCTCCCGCTCTGGGTGGTTCATATCGTCACCCTCCCCGCTAACTGTCGTAACTAGCTATTGATACTTTTCCAGGGCAACGGTTTTTCGGTCGGGTGCTACAATCATATTACTGTAGTGGTGTTAGTTGTGGCTTTATTAAGTAATTAATATCGGTTTTATATTGCTCTTGGCTCACTCTTTAAGTTAGTAGTTTCCTTAAAGCCCTAAGGTATCTATTTATTTCGTTATATTCATTTAAAGCAGATACGTCACTCTGTGAGAACTTTGTTTTACAACTTGTGTCTGTTACGACTTGATTATTTTGCATAAAAATATAAATAAAACTCTATTAGTATTTTATTAATTTTATTAAAAGTAATAAAAATGTTCGTTCGTTAGCTTAAAAAGCTACCAGTTTCGTTAAAAAGTCTAAAAAATGTTTTAACATTTTTGTCAATTTTGCTGTGTGTTTATTTTATGTATACGAGCACATTATTTACCTATGTATACTATACTTTATCTATAAGTAATGAGACGAGTTGAGGCTTAACCTTCCTTAAAATAAACGTTATTTATTACTTTAAGCACACAAATATACACAGAGGCGGACTAAGTGCTTAGTATATATTTTGAGTTTGTTTTTAAAGACTAGGTCTTAGTTAATTTAATATCACAATCAGTCTTTGCAAAAATATTAGTCTTTAATTGGACTTGCTTTACCTAGGGTTAAAGCGGTTAGTCAATCAGTCTTATTTATTAAACATAGGAACTAGAAATCACTCAAGACGTAATAGGTAGACAACGTCTTAATATTATCGTAAGAGCTAAATTCTTAAAACAACCAGTTAGTAAAATCAGCAGTAAATTAGTAATTAAAAAGTATTAGTGGGAAAGTGACGTATAAAATGCCACATGCTCCGGCAACTTAATGACTGGGGTGTCCCCTGTTGTTAGTGACAACAAGTCATTATATTTTTCCATCGAAATTTTGGGCGGTGTCGGATTGAGAAGTCCTATTTCCTCTCTCAAGAAAACAGAGACCTGTCTTTTAAGAGAAAGGGAGCGTGGAATCCCTTCTTCTTCGCTACTTTTAAAGAAAATCTTTTCCGGTTCAGCCTTCTTGACAGACAACTCCATCATTTCTGTCCAGTTCAAGCTTTGGCCCTTATCGTCTTTTCGAATAGAAAGTATCCTCAGGTCAGCTGAAAGTTTTGTAAAATCAATGAAATCTGTGTATGTAAGAACATTCACTTCGTACGGTTTATTTTTCCGTGCCAATCTTGGAGAAAAAATTGGAGGAAGCTGACTCGGTACAAAAATGTCCCCACTTCTTTTCAGAGCATAGCCGATGGTGCTGTGTACTGAGTCTCCTTCGCTTTGTCCATGACATGGTACAGAGAAACGTAAAGTGATTTCCTGAATATTTGTGGCATTGTTTATGACATACAGTAAGGTTGATGCCACGATGGAATTTTTGTTCTGTCCACTGCATCCATCAGCAAACAGGTAAACAATATTGATGCCTTTTGCGTCACTCTTCGTGAGAAAGTCATACAGTGAAGTGGAAATTTCTGACGATCCTCTTTTGCTTGCTCCCTCATGCCATGTATAACACGAACAGGCTCCAGAAGTCATATCATAAATTGTAAAATTGTACGCTGAAAGACGACGTTTATAAAAAACAACTTTTTCATTGCTAATAGGCAAGCTTATAACTTGTTGGAGGTCAAATGTAGCACATTATTATTGTGGTTGGGTTTTGCTGTGATGCTAGTTTACATTTATTTCTCTCAGATCTAAACAAAGTCTTCTCCTGCTGGTGCTTCTTAAACTTCTCGCAAATCTTTAGTTTCTCTTCCTCAGAACCTTTTAAATATGTCATGCACAAACTACACTGATCTTTTTTTGGGCGGTGGAACGATACTTTTTTGGATTTAAAAACCCTTCTGTATGCCGAAAAGCTGGGCTTTACGGAACTATTTTTATGCTCTTCTTTAAACATGTGGTACATCTTGGGTAACGTTAGCTCACAATGAAGGTATTCTCTAGAAGAATTTTCCCTGCAGTAATGAGATTCAACCTTCGGAAATCTCTCAATATGCTGTTCGATCATGTTTCGAACTGTGGCATCATTATCCAAGAAGCATTCCCTACGCCCTCCTCGTCTTTCTTTTTCGACGGTGCCTTATGTACATACTTCAGTCATTTTGAATTGTGACGAAAAGAAAAATAATCTCACTAACTGCAGTATGTTCATACGACAGGTAGTGAGAATATTATTTCCCTCCTTTTGCACATACGCAAAACAAAATACGTGATTATCTTCTAAACGGTAAACGACACAGACACGACGATTAGAGAGAACTTATTCGGAACAAAGTTTTGAACTCGTAGGTAATGTCAGTGCAGATACGACAGTTTGTGAGATACGACAGTTAGCGGGGAGGGTGACGATATGTGCCCTGTTACTTCGTTTTCGCTTAGCGTTCTTTCTGACTTTTTTTCTTTTTGCTCGCCTTCTTAGGGTCGTAGTGTGATTTTAAATAGCCTATAACCTTTCTCAAGAGTTATGCTATCAAATTCAAAAATAATTTTTCAAATCAAACAAACAAACTATTCAGCTTTATCATTGAAAGAAGAAGAAAAAGAAGATAAGCCCCTTTATATCAAAATATTTTTTTTACCTTATTTTACATCAAAATTTGAAAGAATTAAGCGTATCTTAATCTCAATTTGTTTCTTGGAAATACTCAAATACCAAACCTTATGATTATGATTACAAGCGAATATAATCGGCATTTCAGTTCCTGGAACATTCACGTTAAGTGATGACGTGTTCATATTCACGGTACCTACCTTACAGTTTCTATTACCACAACTGTATGTATTATTCGCTGCCGGTAATTAATTTTCAAATTAGATTGAAGGAGTATCAAGTAGAAAGGACTGGGTAAGGAGTAACTTTAAGAAAAGTGTAAAGAATTTACATATTTCTATTAGGGTTTATTATTTTGCACCACTGAGAACCCCCTTTTTTGTATCCACGCAATCACTGTCCATCCCAAGGTTGCCTGGAAGAGATCGCAGTAAACGATAAGGATTGTATTTTTTAACCGACTTCCAAAAATGAAGAGGTTACATATTCCTATTTATGTATGTTTTTTTTTAAAGGTTGTACTCTCGAGGTGGTCCCATTGTCATCAAGTTGGAATCTGATGAGGGGATCCCATGGAAATCGAGGGAAACCCTCACATTTAATAGGCAAATCTATAGCGATTTGGGAATTTTTTAAAGTAACTTGAGCAATTGCTTTCGGAAATCATCATTTAGTAAAGTGAAGCTGATGATGAAGACCATAGATGGCCATCGCAACTACTCAGTGATAAATATTTCACGGGTTGCAATTCAATTACTTTATTATGGTTGCTAAGCAATTTATACTCATCGCAATGCGTAGGTATGGTGAGTGGTTGGTGGTACGTCCCAGGTGGTTAGCAGTTGACATTAGGCTATTGTAACTTAGATAAATTACAAACTCTCCCACTAAAAATTGAAAAATAAAAAACTTTTTTACAAAAAAAAAAAACAACCGACTTCCAAAAAAACGCTACAAAGTGAAAAATATCTTTAATTTTTATTGGGAGAGTTTGTAATTTATCTAAGTAGCGTTTGTTTTGGAAGTCTGTTTTTTTTTTATTGTAAAAAAGTTTTTTATTGTAGTGATAATTGTATATTTTCTGGTGTGCAATAGGTAAAGTATAAATTATAAATAAATATTTTTCTTTTACCTAGAAAAATATTGATAAGAATACATGTGTGTCTCTACCTAAAAGCATCTTAACAACGGTTAAAACTTTTTAAATCCCTTTGTTATATAAGTAAAGTTTAAATTAACAAAAACAAAGTCAGAGCTATCACGATCAAAACTTTTTAATTAATAGCGAAAACTTTTTTACTGTTTAACAGCTATGCAAATGCCTTAGCTGTTATGAAAACTAAAATATTTGATTGAATATTTGCTTCTAAGTTATCTGATAACATTCTATTGCACATCCCTATGAAATAAATGTGATACAAGAAGGCTAACATAGCTGTTCCCGAGATAGATGTACAGTCAGAAAAAGAGATAAGTAACCAGGGTCGTCGGATTTAGTTGAAGTTTAGTAAGAAACCGATGAAATGAAATTTTACTTCATTTATGAACTGTTTGTTTTTATTTAATTTAATACAAAAAGCGCGTGAGAACTAGACGTTGTGCGTGTAGACTAGCGTCTAACTGCTCATCACTGATACTAGCTCTGTCAGACACGAAGCCAGGTGAGACAGCGTGCTTTTTGGCCATGACCACCAAGGAAGGTATCAATAAGAGTTAAGGTCAATAAATCCGACGTGAAATTGGGAGATTTGATGCATAACTACATTTGTATAATGATGACTTTACCTAACATACCTATATTACAACATGGAAATAGTAGTTACTCTTTTGAGAGATACGGGATTTTCCCGACAAAAAGTGTATGAGCCCCTGGGAACTAGGACAAGCCTTGATTGACCCTTCTAGCAAGAAAAGGTTTCAACGAAATTATAATAATTTAGGACCATCAAATACGTTATTTGTCAGAATTCATTTCTTCATGTTCCTTTATCATTCCATTTTTGCATACCATTGATTAAACTTTTAAAGTCAAAACTGAGCGTTAAAACAATCTGGTACAGAAAGAAAGAAAAAGTATTTATTGGGACTCGTAAGTACAGACTAAATATTAAAACACAAACAAGAAAATTTAAAAGAAACAAAAATCTTATACATAGTCCAATACGAGGCCAAGAAGCCGTTAGAGGTACCTAAAGCTACTATAATAAAGCTTTATTTATTGTACTATATTTTTGAAAGTTGAATTGATAGTCTTTTTGTCTGTTAATGACCAGTAAATTTTAGGAATCACTCAGTGATCTAATTAAATATAAACATGCTACTAAATGCTAAAAGCACTTACTTAAACATTTGCGAGACGACTAAAACAACTTACACGAGCTTACGAGTTTGCAGTCTTATTCGCCTCTTGTGGTTTAAACCGAGTGTCTCATAGATAAACTGTGTACATAAAATACAAAGTGTATCAACTCCTTATCACTGTGTGCCGTACAAGTTGCACAAGTCAAATGAGAAGTTTGCGATCCGCAGTAACTCGTTCACCACAGATTATAATGTAGGTGGCGAACCAGTATATATGGCTTATTAAGATCTTAACGTTTCACGACGTTGCTTGCTATATTGGTGACGTATGAGGACGACATATAACGAGGATATTGGTGCGTAAGATGAATAAGGACTACGAAGCTACGAACTAGCTTCATCTTTCTGACTGACCGACCCCTTGACAATTCAAAAGTGCCTGTAATTGGTTTAATTGAAATAAATGCTTTGAATTTGAGTTTGAAGACACAATTCTACAAATACTAACGTTTTCTTAGAAAGATGTGGTGATATGTGGGTACCACAGACCTCTGCCTACCCGTTCGAGGAGTAGGTACGATAACGTTTTATTCTTAAAATATATTTGGGTAGGCCTTAGGCTGTCCAATTGTGTAGCAGTAACGACTTATAGAGATGAATGAGCTTGTCCCACGCAGTCTTTCAGCTGTTTTATAAGCCACCCCTTAAAATCTGTGTCTTTTACTTGACGTTATACCTTGAACATTTCCCAATATTTAAAGTACTACTAGCAATATGGGTCCGATGTTACGGTTATCTTTTAGTCATGTAACGATATTACGCTAGAAATACGCGTGGCTACACATCAATACTGCAGCTCGCGGGGTTTAAATCTGCGACGACACGGCTGCAACAAGCGCCAATAGCATTTAATTCAAGTAATATACAGGGTGCCGGGACATTGACGTGCAAACTGAAACCATGAATTCAGCACATGATTCTGGACCCCTTAGCGAAGAAATTTTTCGTCGGTTAACAAAAAAAAATCAGCTATTGTGTGCAAAAGTGTGGAATAAATACCTATACGGTCAAAATGTGTAAAAAAGCGTTTCTTTTTAAAACCTGTTTAAAATTCAACGCCCCCTGCGTTGAAATTTTACACCGGTTATTTCTCGTCTTTATTCCTGTCACCCTGTTTAGTCCCCTTCACCGTATCCGGCGACAGCGACCCAGACTGATATTCTTTTCTTTCGTGAGCACTCTGATGACTAGCAAAACATTTGTTCTTGAAAACCCAGCCACAACGTGTACGTGTGTATATGAAGGCTTTCAGCGACTTTTGCGGATTTGGCGTTTCTTCTCGATCTTCAAGATGATTTGTTTCAAAGCATTCAGTTGCTTTGTGGATTGAATTACGCCACCTTTCTCGGTTTCGAGTAAGCTGCTGCCGTTGATCAACGGGTATGCCACAATTCGTAAGGTGATGTTTGAGGACGACTTCGATTCAAGTAAATCATGGATTTAAACCACAGAGCACGGAATCGTGCCGGCAGTGACTAGAGACGGCAGTACCTGCTAATGAAATTTGTGGCGCTAAAAGTGCGTTGAATCTTTTATCACGGACCGCCAGTCAGTTCCTATACGAATACGTCATTTGTGTCATAGTGCAAGTAGGTAAACGATTACAAGTTTGAATTGTATTGTTGACAATGCCATCTTTAGCAGCGGCCGGCGTATCCATGCTCTAAGAAATGAACAAACCTGAGCTTCATGCAACACTCTAGTCCCGTGGACATCAGTAGGCCTCTTCTTGCCCCAACCCAGTATAATGCAGGAGGTATGGGGCGGCATTGGCTGTTGGGGTGGGGGCAAACACGCCACACCATGCCCCAGATCTGGCCGCGCAGGCCCCGGCAATCTGTCAATTAACAAAAAAAATATTAGGAGGCAGTAAAAGTAAAGAACGCTTAATTAAATGAAAATATAATCTTACATCTACCCACTTGTAACAGTCCCGACTTACGAGTTGTAGGTCGTGGGTTCGAACTCAGGCAGATGCTTTACTATGTGTAATTTATTTCATCACCACTGCTCTCAAAAACGGTGAAGGAAAATATCGTGAGGAAACCGACATGTCCTAGAACCAATAAATCGAGGACATGTGACATCTACAAACCGGCACTCGGCTTGCGAGGTAGATTACAGCCCCCTCCCTCTCAAAGCGAGGAGGCCTGTGTCCCAGCAGTGGGACCATTAAAGGCTGATTATGATGCTAACTTAAAGTCTATAATATTTAAAATTTAGATTTTGCTACATTTCAAAACCGTTATGTAACAGTCCTTTACTTACCTTATTAAAGATATAGATAGATACTTAATATTTTTTGTTATTTTAAGCAACCTACTCAAGATGCGTGGGCAGATATCGTCTTGTATATTTACCTCATAATGAATAAGATATTTTGTATAAATGTTACCGTTAGAATACGGAATAACGAATACAAAACAGCACAGAAATAAATATATTATGTAAATTATCTAAAGTTAATATTAAGTTGGCAGATTTACGAGAAAAGCACCCGTTATTCCTCTAATAATTTTTCATGCCCGTATTATGGAAATTTAATTCAATTTATATGGAGAGCCCCATATGAAAACGCCTTTTGGAAGGGGCGACTAGAATCAATTCTATTTTATTGTAATTTTTGAGAGTGCCTTTTATGTGCGTTATAGCTGCGCGGTTTCACCCGCGTAAGTGTCGATCCCGTGGGAATATCGGGATAAAAAGTAGCCTATAATGCAGGGTGTCAGCTACCGCAATACAAAATTTTATCCAAATTGGTCAGCGTAAAGATGTACCAAACATATAAACACACACACACTCACAAACTTTCGCCTTTATCATATTAGTGTGATATGAAATAAATGCTTTGACTTTGACTTTGGTTCCACATTTCAGTCACAGTCCGCTTTTCACATACTTATACATTACTTTCTCAACTCGAAATAAATTTACACAATAATAAAATTATTATTGGCAACAATAATAATTCTAATACTGTGTAAATTTAGCAATCTACGAAGGAGGAAATAAAATTATATTACCTATAAGTAAACGCCATAACCATAGAAATGCAAATATCTATGGCCATATCACTAGGTACCTATATCATTTCTTCGCTAGAGTGGAGATTCTATCGAAGCAATTATAGCGTGTATATTATAGCTTTCTGCACAAAAACCTCTCTTACGATCGACAAAGGGTAAAAAATTAAATATCAGTCAATAGCGAGCTGGTTTTGCCTTGGAAGACCACAAGTGCGGTGGGCCACAATGACAACAAACCGCGGCATTTTACCAATAGCAGTTTGTTGTATGATATTAATTAACGGTTGTCTGGTTTCTTAATTTTTAAAATCATGTCTTTACTATAGACCTACTTTACTGTTAGTCTTTACGTAGCTACTGACCATCTTATTAAGAGGGATTAAAATATTTTTCGTGACCGTAACAAATATCGCTTTGCTGAATTATAATCTTTACAATCAGCAATACAACTCCTGGCTTTGAATTGGCCTCAAATGTATGACTTCATGAAATAGTCATTAAATATGAACTTAGAGAGTATAGTATTGATGATGATTATGATTATAATTCTAAAAATACATATTTTGATCACTATACCTACAACCTGACACTGACATGCAAATTGGAAAAAAACGTAACAAAACTTGAACTTCGCGGTCTCCCCTGACGCTTGCGCCGTAACTTCAAATCTGAGCTGGCAAACTAAGACAAACCGATCAAGTGAAACACAGATAACTTAGTAATCTTACTATTTATGCGTTCCCCTTTATCAATTTTATTATGAATCTTAAAAATAGAGGGATCATGTTATACTTATTCCAAATTCTTTGACGAAAATAAAGAACTTACTTCCTAACTTAATTCAGTACAGTGGAACAGTGGAATTTAATATAATTCGCTTTGATGTGTTTATTAAAAAACCAGTCAAGTTAGAGTCAGACTCGCGCACCGAGGGTTCCATACAAATTTGTAGGTACGTAAATAGTTTATCACGGTATTTTTTTTATATGTAACTACAAATTTACGGTTTTCGGATTTTTCCCTTTACTTGTGCTACATGGCCTTGCTTCTTGCCAAATTTAATGATTCTAGGTCAACGAGCAGTACCAAATAAATTTTGATTCCCTTGAGAGTGTCGAAATATACGTTTTTTGCGGCATAAACAGCCGTATCTTTTTTTTGCGTTAACATAGAAGTTTGATTTTTTTACAGCCTCAAGGGACTGTAGACACATGGTTTTAATTTCAACCCGATACCTCCACGCGATAAAGGGTCTTAACAGACAGACAGGCGGACGACAAAGTGATCCTATAAGGGTTGCGTTTTTCCTTTTGAGGCAATTACGGAACCCTAAAAATAATAAAAAGATTTCCCCCAATAATTTTCTCGTAACTTCTTAATAGTTACTTATTATGTATACCTAACGCTCATGTACATTTTTACCATGGCTTAGGACTGAAAACCAGCGAATCAATAACTGATTACGTCTTTAAATAAATGACGCGAATGCGAATCAACTATGGTGACGTGTGCTACTTTGACTTGAATGCGGTTTTGCTAGATAAGCTCAACAGATTGCTCAACAATGGCATTCGGTTCATATTCAACCTCAGGAAATATGACCATGTGTCGAGCAGGTCTGAGCTCAAATGGATGCCCATTCGCCAAAGAAGAAGTTTGCGCGCTTTGACCCCTCTCTCCTCCCTTCTCAACTCTCCCACTCCTCCTTCTTATCTCGTGTCTCACTTCCAATATCTATGTTCTTCTCACGCTAAGAATTTGCGTTCTTCTAACAATCTTCTCCTACTTTGTCCTTCTCATACTTCTGACTTTGTTCATTCCCCTTTTTACATTCAGTCCATTCTTCTTTGGAATGCGCTCCCTCTTGATATCAGGACGGCCACCAGTCGGTATGCATTTAAGTGGAAATTGCAGAGTTATTTTCATAACAAATAGCGTAGTCATCTCAACATCTCTTTCTCTTGATTTTGTATGTATATATATTATAAGTATATATTATATATGTGTATTAGTATATTATGTGTATATAACCTATTTATGTATTTATGTACCTACCTAGTTTTTTTTTTTTAATCATTGTTCCTCTCAACCAAAGCATCTGCCATCTAATCTCTTCACCACCCCTGGTTGACTGGTAGAGAATGCCTAAGGCATTAAGTCCGCCTTTGTACCTTTTTGTGCGAAAAGTTTAAATAAATAAATGTCCAAAATATTATTGGAAAAAATATGATTTTTTGGGACTTTCAACTCAAATAGCTACCATCCTTTGTCACTTGTTTTGAAAGATCAACAACTTTCGGTCGGACCCATATCTTCGTTGACGGGCTAAGAGAGTAGACCCTCAGGGGTAGGTCGCAAGTTTTCAATCAAATACGTACCTTTATGACGGTAAACAGTAAAGTAAAAGGAGGAAAATATTTTACTTTCTTTTATTGAATCGGACAAAAACATAAGATATATTGAAAAGGGGTCTGATGGCTTAGATATTGGACACCAACAGAAATATTTATTCGTGGCATGTATTTGGACGCAAGCTGGGTTGAATAATATCGCCCGAAACAATCATAGAGACGACCCACATCAGTTTAAGTGCTAACAACTGCCGGTCAATATCCTTTGCCCTAACGGATTCAATAGATGAAATGTGATTAATGACAGCTGCTCTTCTATAGTTACTTTTTAATTAAACATTCGACCTAGCTCTTCGTGGAATAAAGGCGTGATTTTATGTTGGAACGTCACATTACGTGTCCTTGCCTAAAAAGTCAAAGCTTCCTGGGACTAAAATCAGCTACTTGGAATAATAGAATAGTCCTAATTGATCCTGACAGTATAAACTAATAAAAAAAATACCCTTTATACGCTACACCGACTTTCACTCACAAAATCTAGACTCCTTAATAGTTTTAACATACCCTTTTTGTTTCATTGATTAATAGGTAGGTACGTGTATAATATATAATATGTCGCAGATGAATTGTAGAATCTGCTGTTTTACAAAACAGCTCCAATAAGTAAAACAACTGAACAACGTTCAGCGGTTTCCCATAATTACTGAACTTGAACACGCAGAATTGCATAAACGTTTTGCATTTATATTGATAAATGCAAAATGCTGCATTGGTAGCGGGTCAATGATTACCTAGCGGTTTTGTAAAACAGTGTGAAATAAAAGGTCAGATTGTAGATTTTAGTTCTAAATTGCTCGTGCAAACAATAATAAGGACAATATTAATTAAAAGTTGCAGAGTTTTATGAAATATACCCACCCACCCACTGCAGATAAGCCATTCTGCATTACATCTAAATGTCGGTAGCAATTTTGTAAAACGTAGCGCAATAACAATCCAGCTGAACGTTGTTCATTTGTTTTACATAATGGAGCTGTTTTGTAAAACAACTAGCGATTTTGTAAAGCAGCGGATTCTACAATCCATCTGCGACATAATATACATAGAATAACTTAAAACATCAAGGATAACAACGCAATTTTTCTCACCGACTTGGTAGTTAGATTTACAACAAAACTTTTACTTTGTTTGTTGAAAAATTACAGACACATAGGCAAGGCTGGTCAATGGGTACAACGTTACTTATAAACTCAACCAAAACACAGAAATTCTAAAGCTACGGGTCGAAGCTTGAGTACAGTCCTTCATAAAATTGATAACTCGCTATTAAAGCGCTTCGGAGAAAAATAGATTGCAATAGCCTGGAAGATTAGACCCGGGGGGAAAAGCGATACTTACTGTGATTTTACGTAGATACCTTATCAATTTCATCGATATGAGGAAATGAAAACACTATCCAACTTACTTGTATTAAAAGTAATAGAACCGTAAACGAGTCTATAAAGTTATATACTGGCCCAAAAATAGCATAAGCACTCCAAATTGATACACACCTACATAAGCCTGTTTACTTAAAACGTAGGAACCAGCCTAAGGGAAATTAATCATCGGCTGTAGTCAGTCTTTATTAAATTCCACCCACCTAATCGTTAAAAATACTAAAAGCCTGTTTCACAGTGTCCGAATAAACACCAAATAAATTAAAAGAGGAACGGAATTTGTATAGAAGAATCTGCCAGATAAGTTACCCAGATAATGAAAATTAACTTTCGTTTTATCCACTTTACAATCCATTACGACGAAGAATGTTATAACTCGAATTTAATGTCCCAACATTGCAAAATGAGTTCAGTTTTCAACCATTTAGGGCCAAATTACGGACTCGACACAATAAGGGTGAGGTAAGGCATCGTTAACTACGATAAAGCCTGATTTAACAGACCCATATGTAATCAGCCTAAAATGTTTCCGCTTCTGGGACAGAGGCCGCGACCACGTGGGCCCAGTGCGGGTTGGTAGATGTCATATTATCTCTTCGAATTTTTGGTTCTAGGATATGCCGGTTTCCTCACGATGTTCTCCTTCAACGTTTTGAGAGCAGTTGTGATGATAAATGATAAATGATTTTATTTTGTAAGTAGGTTTGTACAAACACTTTTACACGTCAATCATATTTTTTATAAAACTAGATGAGGTCGGCGTTTCCTATCTGACTACTCTGAGAAGAAAGGCCGAAACAAACTCAGAGGTCACAGTCTCTTTTAAAGTCCAGACATCATAATCTTGGTCAGGTTATATGAAGACCATGTAGATCGATGTCTGAGATGGTCTTTTGAGGAAAGAACCACACAGATTGAGAGGACCTGTCCAGTCAGTGCACGCATTTGTCAGAAATCGTGTAGCTCAACTCAAAACTTAAGGAGCTCAACGATTCGACGAACAATACCAAAGAAAGGACATTTGGGTAGGCCACATAAATTACTCAAACTGCCAGACCTAGACAAAAACTAACGCAACAGAGAGAATAATAAAAATTAAAAAAAAGTGACCCACATTGTCTTCACATGCACAATAATTAAAATAATATAATACTTTACAAAGTAAGCAAATGTCATTGTTTAAATAAAATTCATTAATGTCAATGTGTACATAGAAAAAAAAAAATTAAAACATTCAAAAAGTAAAAAAAAATTGGAAGCAGCTCAATCCCAAGCCTTTTTGTCCTCAATATAATCTTTAACGGTATAAAAAGCTTTCTGGCACAACTTACGTTTAATGAATGATTTGAATTTATTAAGGCTTAGATCTTGATCATGAAACTATTTACACAAAGTAAACACGAAACGACGAGCACTACTCTCATTGAAACGGTGCGATTTAATTGCCTGTGTCGTTTAGTTGAAGAAACAATAAATTCAAAGTCAGTCATTTGTTGCTACAATTTTATTGTATGCCACAGGCAAGAAACTTGCATCGCGACGCCCATATTATTAAAAGAGTAACCGTGGTGTTTTATGCTGGCTCTTTACAATAGGAAACGACCAATTAGAACCGTGCACTAAAGTTCTTATGATTCTTATGTGTCAATGTCAGTTTATGTGAAATAAAATATTTCAAATTGTAGATATAATTGAATGTTACCGTAACATAGCGACGTCGTTGACGACAGTGTCAGGGTCATAGCGGGGATGGATGACGGCCTCTGTGACCTTCATCTCCAGCTCGCCGCGGTTCCTCAGCAGCAGGTCATGTTCGCCTAGGCGCACGTACAGCCGCTTGCGCACGCAATGTGCTGCTGTCACTACCCATCGGAGTGAGACGAGGGTGCCGCCGCAAAATGCTTCCTGAAAAACAAAATTTAATTATTAAATCCGCCTTTGTGGCTTCTTGTGCACAACAATGAATAAATAATTAAATAATTTTCTTTTTATTCATCCTGTACAGTAGACCGCGCAGTTAGTAGCAGTGGTAACAAAGGCAATAGTCTTATTGCAAAGTACTCTAGGTCAGGTCAAGGTCAAAGATTTACCACCGACATGCCGTCGGCTGTATCTATTGTACCACTTCTAGACAAAGGTTTCGAGGCACTTTTTTCCTGCGCCACCTCGAACCAACCCTCGCGTCGAAGTCATCTTGCCTGCTCTTCTGGGCCGATCTCGGCGGTGCTGTCCATCATAAAATTAATATTGTAAAGTAAAAAAACAAAAAAAAAGTCGCGGGTGAAATTGAAAACATGCGACAAATCGAAATGGGAGATTGTACTCATCATTAATCAATCAATACCTGAAATCGCAAAAAAAAATCAGCTGTTCCCTACATTTATGGTAAAACAAGGGAAGAAATATCAAAAGGTTTAAGGTTTTCAGTTAGGGGAAAGTTTCAATATTTTCTCTTTGTTTTTTACAAGCTGAATAACCTTTCTATTAATGTTCTGGCATGAAATTTGTTAGTTCCACCGAGTTTTTCACTGGTGCTTAAGTTCATAAGGACGAGCTGGTACACATGTGTACCACAAGAGGGTCCCTGGGTGATAATACTCTTTTCGAGTTGGAGTTAGTTTTTAAGGTGAAAACGCCAGGGTAGCCCGCGATTTTTTTTTTTTTTTTTTCGTTTTTTGCAATTTGCTGGCCAGTACTAAGTTTTACGTTGATTAAAATATGATTCGCGGCCGCAACAAATATGTATTTACAGAATTATAATCATTAAAGTCATCAACACAACTCTCTAAGACCAAGTAATCCTACCGAATGACTATTTCATGAAATTTTGACATTTTAGGATTACACTAACATATCAAGTTGTATTACTAATTGTAATGATTACAATTCTGTAAATACATATTAATTACGACCGCGAATAATATTTTAATCAACGTACAACTTAATACTGACCAGCAAATTGCAAAAAACGTAAGAAAATTTGAATTTCGCGGGATACCTTAGCGCTTCCCCCTTAAGAGTGTTCTTAGCGTACGTATGTCGAACTATAGATAGGTACGTATCTATAGTGAAGTCTTTTATGTTTTCGTCGGTTTTCAAATTCCGTTCTTTATCAAGTAGCTACGGCACTAAGCAGAATTTTGCATAGACAACTATATTTAATGTAATAACAATCATCATTTAATTTGATTTACTATATTTAATAACAAAGATGATGATGGACGGCGCCGCCGAGGCCAGCCCAGGTATCGTTGGCAAGACGACCTAGACGCGCAGGTACCTACCTCAAGGGTTATCGAGGGGGGATCGAGGTGGCGCTAGAACAGAATGCATGGAAGCATTTGAGGGGGCCTTTACTCAGCAGTGGGACAGTGTGGGCTAAATAACAAAGATCAAAATACATAGGTTCATATCAACTCGACATTGGTCAATGTCGAGTTGATATTAACATATAACCTTTTTAATGTCATAGACATTTTACTTCTTTATTTCTTGATCCCTCGACCCACCCCGTCGCAACGCATCACCAACGCGCGCTATTACTTCGTTTTTGCATAGCGTTGTTTCTGACTTATTTTCTTTTTGCTCAGCTCTTAAGGGTCATAGTGTGATGTTAAAGCATATACCTAGGCTTCCCCAAGAATTGGGCTATCAAATGCAAAAATATTTTTTCAAATCCGACTGGTAGTTCCATAGAATAGCGCGTTCAAACAAGCAAACTCTTCAGCTTTATTATTAGTATTGATATTGATTTAATTATATTATTTCTGGTATAAACTAATCTTTATTTAGAATTTATAATAAATTGTAAGTAAACAACAATGAATTCATAATTAATTAATAAAAATAACATTTTATCCTAATCTATTCATAAACTAAAATATAGCGTCGAAAAATTCATCCGCATCGCTGTCGGTAATGTACCGAAGAGACTGGCGGCATTGCCACGTTGCTACGTTCTATGGCAGTGCTCAGCCTTTGACTAAAGTAAGAGCCAACCTTTGGGTCACGGTCTGTCAGAGACACATTTTTATTCGTAAAGAAGATGGCTGAATGTCATTTTGCACTATTGACATCACAACGCAAATAAATGTTGAATCGGTAAAGTAGATTATATTGTGCAATAAGCAGACAAAATAGCCCTTTCGACGCAAAAAAAAAATTTATACGAGAAATCGTTTAAAAATGAACATCTGATATTAATATTTCGGTAGAATTCCAGAGTTTCACTCGTTTTGTTTTATTCAACCATAATGTAGAATTATAATGTGTTTGTACAACCAGAGGAATCATATCTGAATAGGTAAGTAGGTGTAAAAAGCACGTCAAAAGTGACTAAAACCCAAAATCAAATCTGCAATTTCAACTTTCGAAGCACAAAATAGTGCTGCCTATAATAACTCCTTTGGCTATCTTCCATCCAGGTGCAATAAATAACGTTTTGCGCACAAGGGCCTTTGTCAGCCATAATAGCCGTAATAGCCCATTTGTAGTAACTTACTACGACCTTTTTGGCTTTGAATGTGTTTCACATTTACCTTGATACCTTGTTAAATGGATGTCTAACCGCACTAGAAAATTAAAAAAAAAACGATAGAAAATGATAACAAGGTGGATCGATGAGGCCGCTCGGCTGGAATCCGCTGGATACGAAAAGCACAGAACCGGTGGACGTGGTGGTGCTTAGGGGAGGCCTATGTTCAGCTGAGTGGACGTTTTTCGGCTGAAATGATGATGTTATAAATATAAAATCTTGAACATTTTAAACTTTAGCATGAAATTATCCAGTAATATTCCAGTCTATGTTGTAATCAGATACGGTACCGAACCAATTTACACATTATGGAGAACAAACTGTTATCCGATAGCCCTTCTCTCGAGCCAAACCTTTATCAAGAAAATGTCTTACCTTAATTAGTATTCACATTCGTATGGATCTGACAAAACAGAGGTTATAATAAGAGATTACATTGAATTATCTCCGGCTTACTGAATTTTTCAAACGTGCTATATTTTTATTTCCAATGAAAGTTTATCTAATCCACCGTAATACCAGGATTTTTTCAAAGGAAATAAGTTTATCCTACCCTTAAGCCGTCTTAAAACGTTATCCTGCTACTTATACTGGGATGAAATTAGGTAAATACTTACCTATTTACAAACAGTAATTTATTCCAAACTCAATTTGATAGATCAGATAGACATGTACTCTATGAGATGAGAAAAATTAAAATATTTAATTTGAAAGGAACCATACCATTTTATTGAAAGCTAATGGCAGGGCCAAATTAATTAAGATATATATTTGTCAAGGACAAGAGGGATACATTACATAAAAAAAGAATAGAAAGAGAAAGGATTAGACTTTTTATAATAATCCTTACATAGCATAAAACAAAGTCACCGAAATGTCTGTACACACATAACTTCCGAATGACTGCACCAAATTGTATAATTCTTTTTTTGTGTTCGATATTGCGGCAATACCGAACACAACAATTTTCTTTCACACAAAAAGAAAATTTCGGAAATACTTGCCACCCGTGCGAAGCTGGGGCGGGCCGCTAGCATATTATAAGGAGAAAAGATTAGACTTTTGTATGTTTGTATGTTACGCTTTCACGCTAAAACGACTGAACGGATTTGGATGAAATTTGGCAAATAGGTAGACCATGATCTTGAGATATATATATAGAATACTTTTTATCCCGTTACTCCCACAGGATTACTACCTACTTCATGTATTAAATATTTGCATGCCATCATTACATGGCGGAATGTGTCTTTGCACTACAATTTTACATATCATCTTTTGTACCTACCACATTTTAAGCAAATAAACGATTTTGATTTGATTTGATTAAACTTATGCGAGTCAAACCATGGGGCGCAACTAGTAAATAATAAAGTAATAACTAATATTAGTAGTAGTAGTTAGTCAGAGCCTCAGTCAGAGTCGTAGTGAGGGGCCTGTGGCTAAACAATAACAGCCGCACAGGTCGATCGATCTGGTTAAGCTACGCTTGCCGCGGTTGGTCTGTGGATGGGTGACCATTTTTACATAGGTACCGTGTCCCCTCCGTGCCTCAGAAAACACGTTAAGCCATTGGTCCCGGCTGTCATTCGTGGATCTTTAACAGTCGTTACGGGTAGTCAGCAGCCCGAAAGTCTGACAACCAGTCTTACCAAGGGGTATCGTATTACCCAGTAACTAGGTTGTGGAGGTCAGATAGGCAGTCGCTCCATGTAAAATACTGGTATTCAGCTGCATCCGGTTAGACTGGAAGCCGACCCCAACATAGTTGGGAAAAGGCTAGGTAGATGATGATGAGTTAGTCAGAGCCCAAAATCAAATCATATTAGATGTTCAAGTGCAGTTCGATTTTCGAAGACTCTCAATACCCGTAATGACTGCAGAATGTCTCACGTTAAGTATCATCTGTCATCTCATCTGGGAACATATACATATAATTATGTACAAAACAACGGCGTATAGAACTACCTCGCGTGATTATGCAAATTACAGTTAATAACTAAATCGTGCACAGTAATTTCCAAACAAATTCGTTAAACATTTAAGCCAAATACTTTTGTGCGTGACTGTGCTTTGACTGCGCCTTTCTCTTTGTAAATTACTTTTATTTGAAGTTTGGACGTAGGTATACCTACTTGATTACAGTTCGTGTCAGCAATTACATATTGTAGTCATTATTTAATCGATTTCTTTGACTAAGAAAACAAATGCCTGTCGTATTACCAGAATATTTGTAATCAATTTCAATTTTTTATCACAACCCAGACTTCAGCCCACGTACGATTTATGTTCAAAAACACATGCGTTTAATTACTCTTTCATTTGTAGCGGTATCTACAACGCCACATGCGAACAACGCGTCATACTGACGTCACGCAAAAACCTGCATCTCGCAAGCAGAGTTTACCGCGCAAATAGCATAGATACAACGACCCGAAATGAATCATCGGGCAGTTGCCCGCCAGACACAACACCCGTGTAGTCGGAAGGTCCTCCCTTTTCTACAGAGGATCAGTGAACTTTATACATTATTCTTTCAATCTTATTTAAACGCTGCGCTGCCTGAAATACTCAAGTAATTATCAAACAGCTACAATTTTATTGCCCCTTCGTTTGTCTGTGTAATAAATAACTTCGTACCTACTTCTTACAAAGTGATGAATAATATTACTTCAGTAATTTCAAACTCGACCCACTGAGGTCTTTGAAGTAGAAAACTTTTTATTGCAAATATTATAAGTAGCTCGTAATCCAATTTGCCGTTCAAATTAGAAAGACCCGTTCCCTTCCCTTTAGCGGTACCTATTACGTGGCCCTTGCATGACCACCAGTGGACGAATGGACTGAACCACGGCCGTAAGCGAGAGATCACCCATAACAAGTGTCGTGACGAGGGCACAGCGCTGTTGGGCCCAAGCTGATTGCTCGTCCAGCTTATGTTGCGCCGTGTCCTCTCGGAGCTATCCACACAATGATGGCAAGCGGGCGTCCTCTTCAGACAAGTAAGCACCTGCTTCAGCCGGAACCCGAGGACACCATGCCAGCACTGTTCAGCCATTCCTCCATAGCAGGCCTTACCGCCACTATTTAATTGTGGCTAAGGGTTGACTTGGGTTGTTCAAGTCGCTCCCTCCATTCAGCTACTAGGATCTGACGGAGCGCGGTCCTTCGTGCTTCGAATTCCCGGGGACCTTCCGCCAGCGATTTAAGGACGCAAAGATTTTCGCGTCCAGATTCCAGAGCGTTGATCCGAATAACATCACCCTTGTAATCCCAAAGAGTTAGGCAGAGGTGTCCCTAGTACATATACATTTCACGAGTTACGTTCGAGTTCCAATTCAGTTATTTGTGAAAGTATATCTACTTTTATGTTTGAAGACTTGCCTTAGACCAATAAAATTACCTTATATCGGTTAAGCACAGCGACCTGCCAGGGCCACTTGCCAGGCGGCGCGGGCCGTCCACCAATGATGCGGACCATGTCGCGCATGCGCTGTCGAAGCCGCGCAGACGCAGAGCCACGATACCGGCCGAGCCTGCCACATGGTGGAGGCGTTGGCGTCACCAGGGAGTCTTCAGGGTGGATCGCAGGTGCAGGAGTCGCCAATGACTCTACTCTCTCTACTGTATACCCTGTAAGTTTAAAACAATTGCGTGATTTTTTGTGTGGCAAGCAAGGGAAGCTGCGCATTTTAGTGCCTGGATAACAGAGAACATTTTTTGAAATTGTGCGGAAAAGGGTCTCGGTAACAAGATAAAGTATTTATAGTACCTATTGTATTGTTGTTTTTGTATTTTTTTTTTGTGTTTGATTGTTTTTTTTTTAAGTATTTTTAGTAGGTTTTTTTTAAGTATTTGTAGTATTTTTATTTGTTATTTTTTTGTACCTTAAAAGGGTATATTTAACTTTTATTTTAATGGAACTAGTTTGAAACCACAAACTTTCTTACTGAAATTAACCCCTTAATCGCCTTACTTTCTCGCCAAAAGATATTCGTATTCGCTAATATTATTTTTATCCAAAATACACCCATCAAAATTGCTTAAATAATAACTTCTCATTAATCCAGATCACCTGCATAACAAAGCTGTATTGTGATTATGATAAAAAAGTTAGTAAAGTGTTCACAAGGAAGAGCAATCAATAAATTTTCATTGAGTTTTAAATAATAATAATCATTCTGATCATCGCCATTATGTTGCAATACCTGGCGTATAATAATAATAATAATGTTTTTTTATACTTATTCTTATATTCTAGGAAATATTTAAAAATGTAAGAAAATGAGATATGTTAATAAATAAACGAAATAATAATAATAATTTTTCCCCATCGCCGTATCTCTACGGGGCTTGCGCGCTCCGAACTCTAGGCCCGTGCCGGAAAAGTTTACTTTGCCGGAACGGGTCTAAGGTGTGGAGCCAGACCAAGAGAGATACAAAAATCCGCAGGGCAGCATGTGGCGAGCTGTTGGGCAGTAGGGACCCCACGGACCCTATCTCCCGGGAGAAGTCTTGTACCTCACCTCTGGCTTGCCTTTATTGGCCGGCTGGAGTGAACAATGACGAGGAACAGATCTCCCACCTCATTCTTGTCTTTATTGGCTGGCTTGAGTGGAGATTCGCAAGAGCAAACGTGCTCGGAGGGAGGAAGTATTCCAGTAAGATGCTGGTAGGGATCTTGACCGTACTTCCGGGATTGTCCTGATAGATGTGGAATACCTCTCCACTTCTCATAAGCATCTCAGGACATGTTGCCCCCTTGTCGCTACGTCACTATGTGCTAGCGACCGTTTCCGGGGGCCCATTATTGAGTGTGCAAGTCCCCCCTGCTATTTTATCCGTGTATATATTAAACATTGATCAGGCAGGGGTCATAGTTCTTCCATAGTTCTTGGCAACCAGTCCACTTTAGCCACCCAAACCCATAGTCCAACTTTTTATTTTTCCATATGCTGCTATAGTCCTACACCAACCGGGGGTTGTCCTTGGGTGCATTTTCATAGTGCATGCAGGGATAATCGTCGGTTGGTGTCACATTTCATTAAAATTTCCTAAGGGGCCTCTGCGAGTTGGCTTCGGCCCCTTGTTCGCCTTCCAAAGGACCGGGACTCAATGGTCCCGAGATACAAAAAAAGATAATAATTTTATTTACCAAAAAGGATTGTACAAAAACAACTTAAAGATTAGTAAGCTATTATAAATACAATACAAAATATGAGCATCTGCAACCGAACTAGGTGAAACCTGTATCTCGGCATGCAGCGCTCCCTCAGCCAGCGTATTCCCTCATCGAAATCTATTTTCTTACTTTTGTTTGAGAAACAAGAACATATTTTTATGCACAGTTAGTTTCATACTTACGGCAACAAAAACCACGTAAACAGGTACATTTTCAGAGTTTCAAAATGAAATTCCTGTTGTGTGAACAACTTGGCATTTATAACATATTGCGACTTAGTAAGCTCCAGTACACCTACACACATCATTGTTTCAATTTGTAAGTTGTTTCAATTTGTCAAGTTATTTTGCAACGTTTGAGCGAATAAGAGGAACCACTGTACCTACTGGGAAACAGCAATAAATTAATGAAATATTTTCAATAATTATATAAAATGAATGAAATTTTTTCTTTATTTAAATAGGTAGAATGCAGATTTTTTGCAAGAAATTTGTTGACTGACAACTAACAAAATTACTGGTGTTAGATTTGTAAATGAAAACGCTTAGCGCGCGACTGAATAGGAATGAAATTATCAGCATAGGATACACATGCCACAAACTGAACGTAATGTATTGTGAGTGTGGAAATCAAGTTATAATCTCTGCTTGTGTCGGGTGTCAGACATAAATCTTGCCTCTCGCAGCCACTTCGTATTAAGTTTTGTTGTACAAAGTTTGAAAGCGCGTGGCACATACAAATAGCCTAAAGATATTTCAATGTTCTTTATCATGGCTCTTTCTCGACTTAATGCCAAGTTTGCACTCACGAGTATACTGTTTGACTTATAACTTACTAGCAGCGCCTCGCGGTTTCACCCGCATAAGTGTCGATCTCGTGGGAATATCGGAATAAAAACTATCCCATGTCCTTCCCCGGGACTCATACTATCTCTATACCAAATTTCATCTAAATCCGTTCAGCGGCTTAAGCGTGAAGAGGTAACAGACAGACAGACAGACAGACACACTTTCGCATTTATAATATTAGTATGGATAACTTAGCGAGAGTTTTATTAACCGACTTCAAAAAAAGGA
The DNA here is from genome assembly GCA_963669345.1 of Gortyna flavago. Lineage (NCBI taxonomy): Eukaryota > Metazoa > Arthropoda > Insecta > Lepidoptera > Noctuidae > Gortyna > Gortyna flavago. The sequence continues at coordinate 9,556,709 of OY770131.1, forward strand.
GGAGGTTCTCAATTCGTCGGAATCTTTTTTTTTTATGTATGTTCCCCGATTTCTCGAAGACGCCTGGACCGATTTGGAAAATTTTTCTTTTGTTTCAAAGTGGTCCCATGATCATCAGGTCAAGATCTGATGATGGGATCCCAGGGAAATCGAGGGAAACCCTCAAATATTTATTGGCAAACCTATAGCGATTTGGATATTTTTTAGAGTAACTTGAGCATTTGCTCTCGGAAATCATCATTTGGTAAAGTGGAGCTGATGATGAAGACCACAGACGGCGCTAGGAACTACTAAATGATAAATATTTCAAGGATTGCGATTCGATTACTTACTTATTGAAATATGGGGATCTGCCGCAAAAACTGTCCTAATGCTTTTGCCAAAAAAAAATTATATTGTTCGAAGGAGCACAGCTGTTTAACGACCTACCAAATGACGTTAAAGATTGTGATAATATTAACAGATTTAAACTAAAGTTAAGAAAATACGTTTATGAAATATAGTCATACCGCATATTAAAAGTTAGCAATTACATACTTCTTATTTTTGTTTTGTATTACTTCACCAACACTCAACGGAGGCAAAACGTATTTATTTAGATATAATAATTACTTTGTATCTCATTATAAGTGAACCTATGTATTGTTCTTATGAGAATAAATTCTTTAAACCGATTACTATATGGTTGCTAAGCAATTTATGCTCGTCACAATGCTTATGGTGAATTAACGTCCCAGCATCGGGAAAAGCAATATTTTGTAAAAGGTGATGAGCAGTTGACGTTAGGCTATTGTAACTTAGATAAATTACAAAATCTCTCACTAAAAAGTGAAATTTTTTTTTTTTTTTTACAAAAAAATACAACCGACTTCCAAAAAAAACTACAAAGTGATAAATAACTTTAATTTCGGAAGTCGGTGTCAATAAACGAAAATGTAGAACCAACGACACCGACTTCCGAAATTAAAGTTATTTATCACTTTGTAGTTTTTTTTGGAAGTCGGTTGTTTTTTTTTGTAAAAAAGTTTTTGTTAGATAAAAATATGTACTGCACCACCCAGTCGCTTATTGTAAATTTTGTAGTCTGTGTAAAAGCAGTTTTCCTTTAAAAAAGATGCCTTTCTCTAGCTATGGACGATATGGTTCTTAAGTTTCTAAGTAAAAAAATTTCTACCACAAAAGTTCCTTCAAAGGACCTGGTAAAGGAACTATACCCCATTCACAATAAGATTAGACATTGAAATAAATAATTTTTACAGTCCGTTCAAACGATTTTGACTTCTATTGCGTTGGTGGCCTGACAAATGGCAGCTGCAGTAAACAGTTGGTATTATAATCACGTTTTTGCTTTTAATGCCATCCTTATGCCTATGGAATAGAAGTAAAAATCGGTTGAACGGACTGTAAAAAGTTTTGTTTAAATGTCTAATCTTATTGTACCTAAATGGAGTATAGTGAGCACAAAGGAATACTTCAATATTTTGCATACATTGTATGTATGTGTATTTATTATATAATATGTACAAACTTCTAATACTAAATAAACTAAAAATTATAAAAATAAAAATATAATATCCTAATCTAACTGAAACTATGTGTAGTACCAGATTTGTCCATACTGACTCATCTCAACGAATCACTCTATATATGTACTGGAAACCGATTCCAAAATAGTTACGAAAAGGCTTGAAAAGGCTTTAATAACCTCACGAATAAGTGGAAATTCCATTACTAGCGATCTGATAGGAATTTATGTTTCTACCCAGTGCGAGCTCACGGTAGGAATTTCTATAACAACATTTTTACCCGGCCTGCGCTACAGAAAACGCCTATGTACTGGTCTAGGTTATTAGGTAGGTAGGTAGGTAGGTTATCCAATGCCCACTTATCGAAATACCAGTTACCCAAGTTTGTACTGGATTACATAACAAGTTCTATTTGCCTCAAGTATACATAAAACATTCTAGCTGACGAGAAGGTAAATATGTTGTAGGTAAGGAATCATAACATTCACAATTAAAACAAACACGTAGATTATATTATGAAAATCACAAATAAATAAGGTATTAAAGTAACATAATACTGGTAACATAATACTGGTTTTCACTTTTGGAGACAAGAACATTGTTCTTTATGTGCCGATATTTCAAAATAATAGTAAATAATTAAGTTGAAGTCAAAACACCGTTCAACAAAGTGATTAAGTATTAATGGAACAAACGTGAATATATGTAGAAGCGTGGTTATTGTGAATAAATACTGTTAGCGTAGTAGGTACCTATGTGCTAGATCACCTGGGTCCTTTCTTCTCTGCATCCTGCTTCGGATCCAGAGGTGGCAGTAGCTGCCTTCCATGTAACAGTAGGCTGACTGCTTCACAACTTGCCGACCACATATCCCTCGTCGTAGACAGTGCCTGTGAAGTAATTCTCTATCAGTATATTAGGAACTAGCAGCGCCCCGCGGTTTCACCCACATAAGGCTCGATCCCGTGGGAATATTGGGTTAAAAATGCATAGGTCATGGTCTACCCATTTGCCAAATTTTATCTAAATCCATTCAGCCGTTTTAGCGTGAAAGCGTTACAAATATTAGTTTGGATTAGGAACAATAATGATGGGTGTTTGATATCTGCGTTGTGGTCTTAAAAATAAAAAATAATCGACACTAATTTCCATAAAGTATCTAATTTCACGTTTTATAGAAAACAATGTCAGAAGGACCACAACGCGATGACAACTAATGTCAGGAAGAAAAAAACGTAGATACCGCGTCCTCAGACCGAATAAAAAACAAAGACAGAGCGCTGAGAACGATAAAGTAAAGCATGCCAAAACTACACCTCCGCTCTGTGCATACACGCTCACACGCACGCATTTACAACCATTTACAATCAAACTACACGTCACTATGTGCACACATGTTTACGAAACCGGCTTCACTTTACTGTTCACAGCCCTCTGTCTTGGTTTTTTAATTGGTGTGAGACCGCGTCATATACCTAATTAGACATAAAGGCGAAAGGATTATTAGATATTAGAACCTATAGATAAAACATGTTTTAAATCTGTTGGTCCCATTTCTGCAAAGTTAACAACTAAGTACGTACTTATTAAGTACGTACAGTACGTACTCACTCTTAATTATTGCGTCAAGATCAAATTAAGTTAGCAAGCGAAATTCCGCAGACGCGATGGGGTATCGATATGTAACTAAACACGATAAAACAAAAGAAACAGATTTTCTCAACTCATACTACAAATAACAACAATACCAGCACAAAAAAAAAAACATCGATATTTTTATTTTTTATTTTATCATGTTTAGAATTAGGTATTGATACCTATCACGTCTGTAAAGTTTCGCTAGCTAATTTAACTTGGCCCTATCTTTCACCAATACTGTCTGTACCTACAAGTCATCAATTTTCTCGATTGTTTGCGAAATTTAATAAACATTATCGTTGCCACGCTTCAAGATGATTAATGAAAATAAACCTTAGTGACATTTCACGTTAATTAACAAATTCTTAATTAAAAATTGTTCTGAAAGTCTGAAATATTTAAATTGATTTATTATTATTACATTAATTAACTGCCCGTCTGAAGTCTTGACATTGGCTACCAGCCACGCTTGAGCTCTCTTTCTGGGCTATTGTGATGGCCATAGATATCGTGGTGATGGCAGTTACAGCCATTTTTATTTTCTCACTTAAATCGTAATCAAGCTGTGTTTTCCAATTTCGTTTGCTTATCTACAAAACATTGAATCATTAAATAAGTTTCGGGAATTACCTACTTTACTAATTTACTATCAGTAAGTTCATTTGTGCGACATGGTTCCTAAAACTGAATACCTATGTATTTACTTAGTTCCTGTGTCGGAAACACGGTAATGAATATTGTGGTGATTGAATTTTGTCGATATTACAAAAAAATACTTCAATATAACATTTACAAACCAATTGTCACAAACAACACTGAGTGTTCGTGCAGCTTGTTTGACTAATCCGATACAAATCACGGTCCCTGCGCTGTCCATTAAACCGTTTATTTGATCGCTCATATAACTTTCATCTGAGGAAAAGTAATTTGTGAGTTAAAGTAATTTTCTGATTATTGAAAAATCAGACCTTACATAACATAACGAAGTCAACGGCAAAAAAATCTATCACACTAATATTATAAGGGCGAAAGTTTGTGAGTGTGTGTGTTTATATGTTTGTTACTTCTTTATGCTCAAACGGCTGGACCAATTTTGAAAAAAAAAAATATATGTAGGTAGCTTAAATTAACATATAGATATACTTTTTATCCCGATATTCCCACGGGATCGATACTTATTCGGGTGAAACCGCGGGGCGCAGCTAGTTTGTTTAATAAATAGGTGTTATACTAACTAAAATAGGTACAGACATATTTTCTTTGTTTAAAGTTAACGGCGTACGAATACCAAATACGTAGTAGATATAGGTACGAAATTACAAACGTAATTCTTAAAATTAAATGACAAGTTCTCAAAGCTGAATTATATCCTAAAACAAAGTTAACAATATTGCAAACAAAATTTATTTCAGGTCGTATAAATTGTTAGAAACATAATAACAATTATTTTGTGTTAGGTTAGTATATGTAAATATTAAATATATTTACAAATGACAAACATAGTCACAGATTAAGTGCATTTAACTAACAAATTCTCAACGCACACATTTATCTAAATAATATCTTGCATTATCTTCTAGGTATCTATTAATGGAATAATATGGCGTTTGAGTTAGGATTTATTTTATTTTATTTATACTAGCCTTGTACCGGGGAAACAAAGCGTGATGTTAAAGTCAAAGTCAAAGCATTTATTTGAAATAGGCACATAAAAGGCACTTTTGAATGTCAAACTAGCTGTTGCCCGCGACTTCGTCTGCGATCAAGACAAAAAACACGTGGCGCCATCTATTATCATAATAATGTTTTTATTGTTTTCCTCGGGAAAATCACTTTTTTTTTGTATGAAAGTCTGTCTATGCCCTATGTCTGTTATTGTCACGTATATGCAAAATTTCAGGATGATCGGTTCAATGCTTTAGGCGTGAAAAGGTAACAAACAAACAAACTTACTTTCGCATTTATAATATTAGTTAGGATTAATGATATCACTGGGTACCTAGAAAAACATTCCATTCGTATTCGACTTAAAACGGATTATGATTGGATAGACATATTTGTGAAAAGTTCAAAAGTAGACGAGATATCCACTTTAAAATTTTGATTTAAAGTTGTCGGAGCGTGTTACGGAGCGGGTGCAACGATTCGGACGTAAGTAATATTTTACAACGCAATAAAGGTTTGATATTTATCTACGACAAATAAAGTGCATATTTGTAAGTGCTATAAAGAAGTAGTAAAATATTCCCGCGTTTTGTGATCATCTCCGGTCGTGTCGCCTTGCAGTCAATGGATAGAATCAACCTGCTCCCTAATTGCGTAACCCACTATCAATCTCAATCTCAATTTTGAAGGATATTGCTAATCCATTGCTTCATATTATGTTTGAATTTGTCTGCTCAACAACGTAAATATCGTAATCAATGTTGTTGAACTGTCAATATGAAAGCCATTCTTACTGTTAGTGTGTTACGCAATTACCTACCCCGCAGAATGTGGAATCTCAGCGCATGCTAGCGGATTCTCTCAACTACGCGCGAATGTGACAGAAATATAGAACATGCTCTACGCCCTCTCGCTGCCAAAAGCCATCGTGCGTGCTCTGCACTGCACTTCCGTACCTACGCTGCTTCAACAATTTTTAAAGTGTTAACATCATATCATACTTAGCATAATCAGCCTATAATGTTCCCACTGCTGGGACAAAGGCATTATTTACACCTACCTGGGTTTGAACCCACGACCTACAAAGCGTAAGTCGGGGCCACTACTGCTTTCGCAGTAATAAGGGAAATATAGAGCACTCAATCCAACTCTATTACACTAATACCGATGCGTTTTATTGACGCAACCCCTTTTGATTTTCAGAAAACAGAAAGAAAAAAATCGTTATTAATTGTTAACATTCAATGTGACGTATAATAAAATAAATCAGATAAGTGAACATAAGTATATTCTTACCTCCGTCTCGTCGTAGTACATTTTCTAGAACAAGCGCTCCAAGAGCTCCACTGCGAGAATCCCCGGAACCTCCTTTGCACATCCTCACCCTTTAGCTGTCGTACTTGCGGCTGTCAATACATTAATAATTTTCTTATAAACCTCAACCACGGTATAGTTATCTATACAGTATTGTGACTCGGCCCTGTTCTAGAAATATTAGGTCCTTACATATGAAATTAGCGTTTTGTCGTACTGACCACTTTGTACTGAAATATCTCCTTTTTGGTTAAGAATTCCAAATTCAAATCTATAAATTCTTTTAGCTGGTACATTTAGGTTTTGAAAACAGTCATTCATTTGTTTTTTCCTCATTATTTTTTTCTTTGGCGTCGCTTATTACCGCACAATGGAAAACATGAAATATCGGTATATTTACGAGTACGAGTTCTACCGTGGCACCAGTGCTGCAGAAACAGCTCGAAGGATTAATGTACGGCGCTGGTGTCGCAAAAGAAAGCACGTTACGTTTTTGGTTTCAACGTTTTCGTTCTGGAAATTTTGACGTTCAGAACCAAGCACGGCCGGAGATCAAAGTGGAAAATGAAGTATTAAAGGCTATTTATTGTGGAAGCGGATCCATCACAAAACACTTCAGAGATAGCTGCAGGCTTCGGGGTAAGTGATAAAACTGTATTAATCCACTTGAAGCAAATCGGGAAAGTAAAAAAACTTGAACGATGGGTACCTCATGAATTGAGTGAATCGAACTTGCAAACACGCGTCGACTGCTGTGTTACTTTGCTCAACCGACACAATAATAAAGGGATTTTAAATCGAATCATTACTTGTGATGAAAAGTGGATACTGTACGATAATCGGAAGCGCTCGTCGCAATGTCTGAACCCTGGAGAACCAGCCAAATCCTGCCCTAAACGAAGATTGACTCAGAAAAAGTTACTTGTGAGTGTTTGGTGAACTAGCGCCGGTGTCGTTCACTACAGCTTTCTAAAATCTGGCCAAACGATTACGGCAGATATCTATTGTCAGCAACTGCAAACTATGAAGGAAGAACTAGCTGCTAAACAACCGAGATTGGTCAATCGCTCTAGGCCACTGCTGCTTCACGACAACGCAAGACCACACACTGCACAACAAACAACCACTAAGTTAGCTGAGCTACAATTGGAATGTCTGCGACATCCACCGTACTCCCCGGACCCTGCTCCAACAGATTACCATTTTTTCCGGAATTTGGACAACTTTTTAGAAGGAAAAAAATTCAACTCCGATGCGGCAGTCCAAACCGCCTTCAAAGAGTTCATTGATTCTCGCCCCCATGGTTTTTTTAGTAAAAGGATCAATGAACTACCTATGAGATGGCAAATAGATAACAACGGTGCATACTTTGATTAATTAAATATATTTTACAAAAAAAAAATTGACTTTATATTCCTCCCGTACAAAACGCCAATTTCATATGTAAGGACCTAATAATTACCAACAGCCGCGCGGTACGTAAACACGCGAGAGGGCTACAGTATTTTAATTTCATCAACCTACTTGAGTTTCTTTCTAGATTTGTGATTAAATAGGTAAATATTATAGTTTTTATTTGAAATTTTATTTTTTATGAATGATATAAATAGGAAGAGTTCAATTAAAAAATACATATTGTGTTTTTCTATTAGTAGGTATGACTCGCGTTCCGACAGTTTGTATGAAGATATAATACTGTATAGATAATTATACCGTGCCTCAACAGAGCCTTTTGAACGGAGAACTCAAATTTTTGACCATGCCAGGGCTGCAAACCTGAGGCCCAATGTCTTGTTTCCCCGAAGGGTTGAGCAGAGGCCTTAGTGTGATTTTATTCGACTCACGTTCGATTGCGAGCGCGTTAGAATTTTGTACGGGAAATTAGGTTTCTCCTAGTGACCACCAGGAGGCGCTATAACTTTTTCTCAATCAAACGTAATTGAAAAAACTCACACTAAGGCCACAGACACGTATCAGTAGTACACCCACATTTCGCCAGTTATCTTAAGGCGACGCCGACCACGCAGTGGCGCCCTCCTCGTATTTTTGGTTATTTCTTTCATTTTAAAATGAAAATGCAGAAAATAAGTACATTAAGTTGTGCTCCACAAGATTATAATATTATTACAAACGGTAGTTTTACATTGTTTAGTTTTATTATTTTTGCGCGGGAGCGCGCGGCTGCGTCGTCTTATAGTCTCATGTAATAGGGAGCGAACCTATGTCCATCAACCGGGCACAAATCCAGACTCCGGGCTGCTACTGTGAAATTCCAGATAGAAAAACCCAATAACATTTTGCCCGACCTGGGCACAGAACCCAAAACCTCATGCTCTATGGTAACACTTGCTACCACTAGACCAACAAAGGAGTCAATACCTATATTATCGAACGTTCAACTCTAAACACTCTCTTATCTATCATCGCCGCCTACCGGTGTTAGTTAGTTCAGTCAGTACGCAATACTTTATTCGTTAGGTATTCACCACAAACCACTTCAGACGTCTACGCTGTTTGTTTTACGTCTCTAGCCATATATAAACAAACATGATACATACCCATTAAACTAAAATTTCAACTATCTGAATATTATAGCGTCGGGAAATTATGCACAGAGAAAGACTTTGTACAGGGGAGTTGTAAAGGCAAAATTTGTCCTCATAAATTTTTCATATAGGTATTTTTGATTGCTGTGGTCTGTGGTACAAAGCTGCAAGGCACTCCCAGTCCTATTTATTTCAGAATAATTACTTGTGTACGTACTGCAGCAACATTTTCTGTTTGCGTTTCCGACGTCGAGTTTGGTCTGCGTGGGTGAGATGATTCTTTACAACTGTAAACAAAATAATATTACTCATGCTATATTATGTTGCGTCAGTTTTTCTGAAAACCGAAAGATGTAATAAATAGATAAGTTTCAGGTTGGTATGGAAAAATTTTCCACCAACATAATTAATTACTTTAATTTGTTTTACTTTGAATGTGTTGTTCTATAAATACTGCATATTTAAGCAGAACTAAATAGGTATCTAGTTCTGCTTAAATATGCAGAATTTGCGACTAGGTAGTCGTATCGAAATTATCTTATTCAATTCTGAATGTCTCTTTGGTCGATTATTTGTAAACAAATCAAATCTACTCCGAGGAATTTTGTGATGAGTCATACTTTAGCTTAGTCTAGTATCGACTCTATATTCAGTGGAGATTTTTGTTTCATAACATCATATAAATAATACAATCTTATTCGGAAAATTCACAAAAGTTTTCGTATCGTCACATTCTGTGTACCTTTATTCACACCGAGACGTATGAAATCGTTTCGATAAAATATTCAAACATCACCTAGCGATTTCTATGCGGAGTGAGTCTCCACATATTTGACGACGCAAGCAGTGTCGCCGTCGGGTCCTACGCCCGCCCCGACACGCGCCCCAGCGACCCCATGGAGAATAATAAGACTGCTTTAGATGTAAACCTGGAATTGCAAAAGATAATAATATCGAAAACTATAACTTGTGTAACAATCAGATACTTGTGACAATGCTAGTAAATACCAACCTTTTTTATGTTTACCAAGATTTTTTAAATCGTCAGTATCTTCGGAATAATTCATCTCTGCGATTTCATGCTGTGTTGTTACCTCGTTTTCAATCTGTAATTCATAAGTCTCATACAATATATCAATATCCTAACAATACATAATAGCTGAGTTAACAATAGTTTCCTACATGGATAACTGGGTCAATCCTTTTGAAAAGCCACAGTTTCTATACAGTCGCTGCAATCAACCAAGACATAATATCAATTTGGCGGTGAGCCAGATATTTTTTGTGATCGGAAGTGCATTGTCAGCTGCAATGCTAGTAATGGATCTAGAACTTTTCAAATCTACGGCGTCCGTGTGCAACGCTACAATATTATGTGCATTGACAATTAGGTACAGCGGAAATGAAAATACAAATTATGTAGATATAAAACTGGGCCAAATGCATCATCATCGTCATTGCCTTGTTCCGCCCATTGTAGAGTAACTCCTCCGTTTTGTGCCATGCTTCTTTATGCATTTTTACAGGTATTTTTGACGGGCTCCAGGAAAACTTTAGGAAAAAAATTAGGGAAACTAGAGGTATTTTTGATTGCGACTGAGATCAGACTGTGAACGTTCTTAAAATTACGAGAATTGCCTCTCAAGTAAGTTGTAAATGTTTTACAATAACACACAAATTTCAAAAACCTTGTCAAGAAGAAGTATTAAGTTTGTAACAAGTACTTATTAGACAAAATGATACACACTTCGTGTCCCGGAATGGTTTCGATGATGATGATGCTAAAAATGATGACAGGACCTAGCCACTTCATATTCCTCAGTCCTGGCAACTAACTCTCCGTCAAAACTCGGCATCTAAAAGATAAAATAATACACAACGTCAAAACAAGCAATTATTTTAGAATCCAATCTCGATTATTTTGTTCTCGTATTGGGAAATGGTATCCTGATAGATAAATAATGACTGGTTTTTCCCTGTTAGCAAAGTTAATTTAGCGAATATCCGTTTTTATTAGCAAATCCGAAATACGTGACCTAATTATTACTCCTATTGTTGAGATAGGTGTGATGAAGTTAAGGGCTGCAGCATCCAAAACGTTACAGATATGAAATGTAAATTGAAAATATGACGACACGTCAACATTAAATTTCGAATTGGTTAAAGGTACAAGCTAGGTTTTTAACCCAAAACTTGAATCCACCTTCGAACCACTACCTATATTTATATATAACCACTACCTATTTTTTATGAACATCTGTGTTCTACACAGCTTTGGTGTTAAGTTATCGAAACTCATCGCGTCTTTGAAGTTTCACCCAGCTAATTTAATTTGAACCCTGTGTACACGTGTACACAGGTCCAGGAATGTATTGCCTCAATTTCTAACAATCTAAAAGTGCTAAGGGACGTTATTATAAATTATTTCTTGTGTAAATGGCAGACTAACTCCGCGCAATCTACTTATAACTTGACAAATTAATCACAAGTTAATTGTCCCGAAGAGAAACTCAGACTTTGATTTCACTGATATACCTAATATATATTATATTATTTACATAAATTATACTAAAATAACAACAAATTATATATTCATATATATATATATATAGCAATAACAGTTTATCCCTCGTTATTTTTTAAAACAAAATAACTAAACAACGCGTTTTTAGACCGTTTTTTACGCTTGTATCCAAATATTTCTAAATCACCCTATACCGATTACCAAAAAATTGTTCTATACATTTTACACACTGTTGTATTTTTGCTAGCTTTCACGAAGATATAAAACGTTCTCTGTCCGCGAAATTCACTGTATTTTCTCTTTAAAAGTTAATTTGGTGGTGCTGCAAATAAACCAGCCAACAAATGACGCTTGCAATGCCACTAACAAGGAGAAAGAAGAGAGAAAACGACTCCGAAATTGGCATTAAAAGTGCTATTAAAACAATAACATAAATCTGCGAACGGAATAAAAAGTAAAAGCATTTTCTTTACTTTATTATGTAAATATAAACTAGAGTTCGTTTGCTGAAAAGTTTATAACCTCAGTAACGACTTTCTCTTTTAACTAAATAGCCACATTGCTCCCACAACTGACTGCCTATTGGTCTCAAAAATCAAAATCTAAATATTTTATTTCACATAAACCTACATGGGCACTTATGAAACGTCAGAAGCTAGGTGTACGGTTCCAATTGGTCGTTTCCTATGAAGAAAAGCCAGCAAGAAACTCCACGGTTACTCTTTTAAAAATAATAATTTTTTACAATATTTTCAAATTACAGTGTTAACAGCTTCGATCAATTATTAATCGAAGGTTAGCAGGTATCGGAGGGCAGGTAGGCCTGTCAACTAGTACCAGGTATTTAATAAAATTGAAAATGGTCTACCAAGCTACAGTCTACAAGGCCTACAACGTTCTTCACAAAATATAAAATAATCTATCAAAAATATACTAAGAATAAATTATAAAAACCTCCTATTGAACATAATTGATCATCCATCCGCTCATCATTACATCGATATTCCAAGAGGTCGAACTCCAAGCGAAGCCCGGTTACAACTCAGCGTTTTCCTAACAATAAATCCCAATTATAGGCCCATTGACCTTGACCTGGAAATGGAACCTGAGACCTCATAGTGGGCCATACAGTCTAGACTAGGCCAATAATTGTATTTCTATCAAATCAGTCGTTCTATTCTGATGGTTGATAATAAAATATATCACCTATATGTCTATCATGACACCCCAAATAACCGTTAGGTACCGTGGCCCTGATAGATCATGCATAACATTACCAAATTCGGTATGATCGATCGGTTCTTGGCATAGATATCTCATATCATAAGAGCACATTCGTAAGAAGCTGGCAGTCTCATCACAACGGTAATGTTTTCTCTTTTTTTTTCAATTCAATTATTCTTTATTAAATTCTATATTAACTTGTATAAATCAATAGAATCAATTTAATTATGGACCTTGACGGCCACAGCATAATTTTAAATAATTAGGAGTATTCCTGCCAAAAGAGAGGTTTTATGGTTTTCCTAGTGATTAAATATTTATTATTATTTCCTTTCCACCTGTTTTTAATAATACTATTTTTTTATAGGTATATATCACTCACTTACTAATTTGTATTAAATTATATTAATAATGTTTATTTAATTGTTCGCCTAAATATTTTGTATTTGAATTAGTATATTTGTTTATAATTATAACGCATTTATTTTTATTAATTTACTATCTGGTAAACAGTTTTATCTATGTATTTGTATTGAATGTATCCGTTAGATTTTGCCTATTGTGTAATAATTAAGAATTGTTTTAATTTATTTAAAAATAAATATTGGTTTATTTTTCTTGTTTCATGTTTTCTGGAAATTTATTATTTATTTTTAATGACATAGCATATGGACTAGAAGAGTGCAGGGCAGATTTAATATGTTTATATTGTGCAACGAATATTTTTTTACAGTATGTCTTCTCGTGTGTTATACAATTCTGGGTATTCGCGGACTAGTTTACATAGTTCTGAAATATAAATACCAATTAAGGTGAGATTTTTGTGTTTTTTAAAGTACCTAAGGCTTGCAACTATGTTTGTTCTACGAGTATGTTTGTAATTATTCGTATCCATTGTTTGTCTTATTTGTTTTTTGTATATTCGTGTATTGATATATATTTATTTGTATATAATTAACTAATAAAATATATTTATAGTTTGAATAGGTTTTTGCGTACCTTAATATTTAAAAATATTTATTAAATTTTCCTAATTACACCTATCACATCACGCAAAGGTTGTCTGGTAGAAAACGCCTACGGCATTGAGTCCGCCTCTGTACATCTGTGTGCTTAAAGTATTAAATAAATAAATAAACTGTGTAGTGGACCTCCGACCTCGTTACAACTTTACCACCCTTAGCTTGAATATCACTTGCATTGCACGTCAAAAACCGACAAGCTCTATTTGTCTATGTGACTCAAGCTACAGGTTTCTAGAAGGGCGGTGAACGCCATATAACGGTCACAGTGACGACTATCATCTACGCATTAGGTGCACCAATTTGAAATGTAACCTCGATCTCTAAACAATCATCATGTTTCGTAGATCTAATTATTTCAAATAAGTACCTACTAAGCTTTTATTAAGTCGAGTAACTTATGAGACTTACTAACTTCATGAAAATATTCTTATATTATTATTATATTCTTTTAGTTTTGTTTTACTGTATATAAACTATCATGTTGCTAAGAAAACAGGTTTACCCCAAGTTCAAAGTAGCTTACTAGGTAAGCTTGAACACGAATAATCCACTCTACGAAACACTTTAAACTCTAATTTTATCTTATAGAATCTCTTTATCTCTTTTCCTATTATGTTAAAAAAAAACTGCAATTACTCTAACTAAAAACTTTTGACAAATTTTGCTGTGAGTATATCCAAGAAAATTTAAAGAGCAATAATAGAACGTTAAGTTCGACAAAATAATAAAATACATGTCTTACCGTAATGTCTACAAATATTTCCCCGATCCGTTTTTATATAAAACGTAATGATAAACCATAATAAAAACAACGCAAGTTTGTGAATACATTCTGTCAGATAGTGCAAGATTCTGAGAAAATTAACTCGAAATAGAACTGAGACCCTTTGAACAGTTACTATTTAATATCGATGCAGAGTACTACATAATATATGTGCGATGCCACAAAAAATTGAGTTAAGTCTCGGAAAACTCAGAGAAATGCCACTAAAGCGGGCAAGAACTGCTTAATTATATTCTTTGACAACTATTCTTAGGTTCTAAACCAGACGTTAAAAAACTAAAAAGTTATAAAACTAGCTTTTCCCGCAGCTCTATCTGCGTGTGCTTATAATATTTTTATCATCTGGGACGAATATACCTTTTTTTGCTGTGGGGAAATCCTCATGGATACCAGGTTCCTTCTGAGAAGAACGGAGAGTTATGACAGACTCAGATATCAGCCTCCACCCTGAGTATTTGTACCAAACGAAAGATGTAAATCTCTTTGAACATGCTTTGTTCCAATCTTCATTATCTCCCTGTCATCAAGATATTTCGAGAATTAAATAGTTTAGACGTGTTTTATCAACACATTAATCTTTTGCATATAAGTTGTACATCAATTAGTAAGCATACTTTGAAATATTGCGACTCCCTTTGGTGTTTTATAAAACAGCTACTTATTAAACTGAATTTAGTCCATGAATATATACTTGTATAAGGCGGAAAAACATGATGAAAAAGTTAAGGTTAGTTTAGGAACAATTAACCTTTTCATTTTGGGCATAACTTAGAAAATAAAAAGAACAATAGAGTTTACAAATTTTACACTGTAATAAAACACATATTTGTCAGAATTGCATCTATTGCAGTGACAGTTTTGTCATATATGGGCTGTCTGTGTCTATTCTAATTCACGAACAATGCAATTACAGACAAAGTGCTAATGGGTGTCTCAATATGTCTAACAATTCATATCTACACAGACCGTATTGGGACCCTTGCATTTAATGTTGCCTTGCATTGTATTTCGAAATCCATGGCTCGGTTATGAACGTTTAAAGGGTAATAGGTCAAGAATCATGCAATTTGGTACCTATTCCTACTAGGCTATTATTGTCCCATTGCAGGACAATGATCCCTTTACATGCGAAAAAGGAAGGAGCATGGATCATTCTGCATTCTGTTCTTGGACACCATTGTTTATAGTGTTCATAATCAAGAAAGTGGGAAAGAATAATCAGCCTATAATTTTCCCACTGCTGGGACACTAGCATCTGTGAGAGGAAGTGGGCCGTAAACCACCACGCGGGCCCAGTGCGGGTTGGCGGATGTCCGTTTCCTCGCAATATTTTCCTTCACCGTTTTGCGAGCAGTGGTGATGAAATAATTTACAAAAAGTAAAGCGCCTCTCTGGGTTCGAATTTACGACCTACAACTCATATGTCGCAGCCGTTACCACTACGCCACCACTGCTCTCTAAATGCTCTCTAAGAAAGTGGGAGCATACTCGAAAAAAAGGTGAAATTGGTGTCATGCTATTGATCCCTATTCATCATAAAATGTTGATAGAAAAACATTTGTTTTCTTTCTATAATAGCTACTATAATGTGCATAAAGTTAAATTAAGTCCGTGACACTTTGATTTAAAAGCTCATAAATCCATCACATAAAACATTCAGAAGGCATTACAGTCTTTCTTTTAAACATTATTAAAACTAAAAATGTTAAGCATATAAGTTATTATTAATTTTATCATTTACCTACATTAATTTATTTTTAAGCATTTTATAGATTTCATTCCTACTTGAAAGCTTCCAACGATATCTCCTGAGAGCGTTTAAGCGATAACGTTTCGTATGAATTGTTTTTTCTTTACATTCTTGTTCGTTTACCTATCGCAACTTATTACAGAATTCAGAACAAAACGGAACAAAATATGACATAAATTACGTTATACAAACAAAACCACAAATGCGTGTTTTCAATTTTTATTTCCGTTTTTGTAAGCCTTCCCGTTAGTCACCCTCATCAATTTACATGATTTTATTGTACCTATAATAGACCAGTCCAACCCATTCAACTCCCACACGGCAGCTTTCCGCTGTTCCACACCTTTTCCAATATCAGTTTAAACTTCTTTTTGCTATCACAGTAGAATAGGATAGAATAGAAAAAATATAATAGAAAGAATAGAAAATAAATAGAATAGAATAGATGTTAGCTATCACAGTAGACACCATAGATTAGAAGGCCAATTCTCGTAATTTAAAACGGCGACAAACAAATGTCAAAAACTTGTCAAAATGTAGGGAAATTAGAGGTATTTTTGACAGATTGAGACTGAGATCAGACTGTGATCGTTCTTAAAATTACGAGAATTGCCCCTCAGAGCATTTTGAAATTTTGCGTTGGTTATCCACAAAAGCGTTTGTTACTAAGACAGATAACCAAATGAAAAATGGAAGCTGACGAGTCCTTTGTCTCTAGTCGTTTCCAACATAAAAATGTTCTCACTTACACATATAACGAATTTCTCCGAGGAGGAATACTTTCGTTAAAATTTAATTAAGTTTTAACACTTTGATTCATTTTGTTTCTAATTTCATACAGATCCATTAAGTCTTGTTAAACGTACAGTGGAATAATAAACTGTAAATCCAATTTAATGTTTATTTTAATGTTCGCAATAAAAATGAATCAGTTTCATCTGGTTCTATGATTATGATGTGTGAGCATTCTTTGTACGTTAGTAATATTGACATTGATGTCATTGATCATGGTTCACGGCAGAGAGTTGACTGACTATTAACATTGTTATAGTTTTTCTTGCCAATTCGGTATGGTCGTAAAGCTGGGACACTTTACGAGCTCGAGATCAAGACAAACCTATACAAAAAATACTTTGTATCAGGATATACCAGAGACATTCACTGAAATCTATACCTCGTTTTCGAGAACGTGATATTTCCAATATGAGAGGGTAAAAGGCACCAAGGAATTGGAGGTGACAACTTATCATTATCATTCTGAGTAAATCGAAAACGAAAGACTTGTTTATATAGATTCTGATCATAAGCTATCGCCTTTCTTCTATCGCCTTTCTTCCTACCTGGCTTTTTTTTTGAGGGAAAAGGACAATATTCCTTACTATTACTATTGGTAGTAGAAAAGCTTGTAACATAAAAGTCAATTTGTATTTCTAAACTATTTTAGAGAGTAAAGATTTGATTTTTGTATGTTCGTTTGTTACGCTTTCACGCTAAAATGGCTAAATGGATTTGGATTAAATTGGGCGCAAGGATAGACAATGACCTAGATCAGGACAAAGGATACTTTTCAGTCCGATATTCTTGCGGGATCAAGATTTATGCGGGTGTCACCGCGGGGCGCAGCTAGTATCAGATAAAAGATTAACATCGCTGTGTAATACAAACTTCTTAATGGTACCTAAAAATAGATTAACAGTCATAATAAAAACCGGCTAAAAGCGAGTTAGACTCGCACACGAAGGGTTCCCACCATACAATATTTATCACTACATATAAAATAACGGCAAAAAAATCACGTTTGTTGTATGGGAGCCCTCCTTAAAAAATAATTTTATTCTGTTTTTGTTGTCATAAATGTGTGAAAATGTCAACTGTCTAGCTATCACGGTTCATGAGATATAGCCTGGTGACAGACAAAAAGACAGACGGACAGTGGATCAGTCTTAGTAATAGGGTCCCGTTTTTACCCTTTGGGTACGGAACCCTAAAAAGGAGATTCATTTCACTTTAAATTGTTGGCTCCGTTTTGGCTAAAGTCATTCAACTATATGATTGATGGTTTAATAACCTCCCACTTAAAATGCTGCAGATCATTATGCCGCACATTTGAGTTCATGGTTAGGTCATTGATTCAACGTAATTCAACGCGAGCTCGTAAAAACTTTGTTCCCACAGTGATTACTTTGGTACCTAATCTATATGCCATCCTACACTCAATAGGTACTTAAGTTAGCTAATTTTAAGCAAATGATCGTCGTAAATCATTGAAAACATTTGGTTATTTTGGCATAGCCTAGCGAATATTTTTTGTACTGAATCAGTTTTTAAGTTTATTTTCACACTTTGCTATTAAGTCTTGGAAAAAAAACGTACTTTCCCGCCAATTAAAACCCATTTTATTTAAGGTAATTTGTTTTTCAATGGTGTGCCTACCAACATTCTGAAAACTAATACATGTGCTTTAAAAGTTCGACCTTTATTATTCTGTTTATATTTCGATGGTATTTGTATCAAATAGCAGAAAAATGGCAACGGTTTTCATTTAGGGCTGATAAAAAAGCCACTAATTACAGGTTCACAGACCTTAAAACGTTCATTAACGTTAACAAAAAATTTATTATTCAGCATAATATGGCATCCCTCGGAAGATTAGATAATATTATTATTTAAGGCTGAAATTCAAATAAGTCAGGGACTCACGGTAGAATCTATCATCCAAGTTTCAGTAATAAATACTAAGTTTTGCGTAACTTGACGTCTGTTTAGGACAACTTTATCTTAACTTTTACTTAAGCTAGTAAACCTGTTTGGCGACAAACATAAGCTTGATGTATATTAAAACTTGTACAGCAACATAGGTAGGTTAGGTACATGATAACGACTCATATGTGCCCTTAATTAAGTTCCCAAAAAAGTGTAAAATGAGATTTTTTATCTGCATTGACACAAGGTTGTGGCATAAACAGGGCAGACGTGTGTGTTCGCTGTGTTAGGTAATGTCATAATATCACAGTTTTACGAGCAGGCGTGGCGGCCGTGATGTAAACCTACCGAATATCTACGTCCTCATCTAAGTAAAATTCATTTCCTTGGCATCCAGCTGTGCGTAAACAATGTACGTACTTACGTGTAATACGGAACTAATTGCAATCGCGAGACACGTGTGGCGAAATCAATAATGTTCCTTATTTATCTTGTTACCATTCACCGTTATATTATTTAAATGAGTATACGAAATTGGAAATAAATTAAAATACAATCTGGTTAATTAGGCGGCAATCTTGATTTATTGGATTTGCTTCTTGATGGTTGGTCGCTTTCATTATTTTAATTGATTCGATTCGATATTTAAATTAGTCAATCAAGAGCTACCAGTTCCACGCTTCCAATTCAACCCCCCATCGTTTTCAATAAGCTTCAAAAGGAAGTTGACCGGATTAACACAAAAGAATCGAAGAAAATTAACAACAAAGCCGCTGTTTTGGCCACGAGGCAAAATTCAACGCACCTACTACTTCTATTTGCATAATTGTATTTATTTAACCATTTATGTACACACATACCTATAAACAGACAAGAAGAAAGGAACAGAAACATACGTACAAAGGTGATGCTTATTTTTAAAGGAATCTCTTCCAGCATATCTACCTGTCTCTTCTCATGTCAAGTTATTATAATCTATTAGGGAGGGTGACATTATAAGGGCACAGTGTACAACAGAGGAACAGAGGGCGAAAAGCATTGTATAAATAATAATACCTAAATAAAACGGCAGTTCCCACGTCCGTTTTAAATTCTAGGAATAAATTCTTGCCCTAAATACTTCTTTTAGGTTCACTAACCTTCTCAATAAATCGCGTGAAACAGATTTCACTCGTAGGTACAACTAGAACTCTATTAATACAACAATAACAAATATGTAGTTCACTATCAAAGGGCATTTCCGTGCTACAATCCCAGATATCTTAGATATTTCTCCGTTGAATCGTTTGCAGATAATATCTTCCGAATTCTGATATATACCATCTGCCTAGCCTTTTACCAACTATGTTGAGGTCGGCTTTGTATGTATATTGCATTGATATTTTATTCGCGTTTGTGTAAGCGGGTAACCCCAAATCGAATATTTTTGTGAACATAGGTGCTATTGCTCAAACAGGGTTGATTTCATGTAGGTATAGGTTGTCGAGCTTACTGTGTATTTTTACTGTCGATGTGATTGACTTGAAGGCGTAACTGTACCAATAACCTTTGAACTAAAACCACTTCGGTATCCTACTTTGTTGTGTTTATTGTCTTTTGAAATAGGTACACCGGTAAATAAAAATAGTGTTTATTTTCTTTTTATACTTACACTGGTAAATAAATTTAAGTACACTATGGAAGCAGTATTTGGCGTTTCTGATTTTACTTTAGTTATTAGTTTACTCCCTGCAAGATAATTATAGAAGACTAGCTTCTGCCCGCGACTTCGATCGCGTTAAATTTATTGTCCCCCGACTCAACCCATCGCATCGCGTCGTCTGCCCGCGCTATTACTTCGTTTTCGGTTAGCGTTCTTTCTGACTTTTTTTTCATTTTTGCTTGGCTCTTTAGGATCATAGCGTGATGTTAAATAGGCTATAGTCTTCTTCAAAAATTGGACTATTAAAACCAATCGGCTAATTTTATTTCTCCAATTGATCCTCTGATTTATTTTTTGATACAACACAATGGGCGTGGCGTACTTTACAAATACTAGCAATAACAATAAATCACAGGCACTTGTCGACTGATAATATATGTTGTTATGCTATGCCCTATAGACCTACAAACTGCCGGTCGCGGATCATAACACACGACGCGCTCCACTGCCCCCCGAGACTCGAAGTCGGAACTAAATACCAGCAAGATAATCTGCTGAGACATCAAACCTTGTTGAAAGACAAACAGCCTCTGGCAGCAGTGCTAAAAACTAAAGGCAGACGATGAAATTACTTTCGAGCTAACAATTCATTATTTATTCCTTGTTTATTTGGACTTGAGTTTATTCGGTTCATGGAATTTTTGGAGAGGATTAACGATTTAATACGTATTGGAGACCGCTGTCACCCTATGTGATTTCCAGATTTATTTCGGTCCGATCCTTGATCAACCCCCTCCACCCCACCTCCTCGATCCCCTGTTAGTTCTTCTTCTGTTTTAATCTCTTTCTTATCCAACTTTATGCTAGGTTACTCTTTTTGACAGGTAAATACAGTCAAGAGAAAATAAACGTTTCATGTAAACTGATCGATCGACCCGTGCGGCTGTTATTACTTAGCCACAAGCCCCTCTATAATATATGAATAAACTATCATACTTCGGCCCGTAGCCTCCTACTGCTTATTTAAACTTTTAGCCGCATTAAAAATATGTTACTTAGTACTCCACCTCAAAGTTAAACCCAGAGGATTTAGTTACGACTCAAAATCTACTTGACCTATACAGGGTATTTGGTTAGGTTAGGTTAGATTTTCTTAGGGATAGGAAGTGTCTGTCATATTTGTCCAGATAACGAAATAACAAGTGATACCAATTTTGAGTTTCACCAACTGGACACACGTGTGTCCAGTCTCTCCGTGGCCAGTTGGTGACTAACCCCTAGTTTTCACCCATAATACCTGTCTTAAGTGTCACGGTAGGTAATTGAGATAATATGTTTCTCTATAATCACCCGAAATACCGTTACAACTTTTTTGTTTGTGGTTTTAATAGAGCGATAATTCCTGGTGTTATCTGCATGTACATTTATGTACAAATTGGTTCTAAAAAAAGACTTGTGTTAAGGAATGAAAAATTTTAAAATGAAAAAAAATAAAACAATTTTGTGCTAGCAAATGACATCCACAATGTTGAAAGTATTTTTTTTTAAACAACTTCGGATAGTTATTATGTTTTCGCCAGACATTTTGCAGACGACCTTTGACATAAGTATTTCATCAAGCTATACATAAATAACATATAAGTATAATAAGTCTGTACTTACCTACATAAATATTTTGTGCTCAAACTACGACTATGTATCGTAAACTTACTATAACGCAACGCTTATTTTAAGCAATTTTAAAGTTGGCTGTAAACTGTAGTTTAGTGACTCTGGAAGTATGCAGGCATTATTTAAAAGAAGTCGTAAGGCAAAAGAGATAAACATGCAACTGTTCTTTCATTTATGAGTGGAAATGAGGGACCTGCTAGAGACACAGACAGATAACACGATGTTTGAGGTTAGCGATTAAAGTGTGATCAACCTCTCGCCTCAAAGACATGACTTATCGTTTGACGACTCGCCGGTCCCGGATGTCATGCATATACTGATCACATTCATCACTAGTATTCAAGTGTACTCTAATTTGCATCACAATTGCTCCATGTAAAGTAGGTACAGGTACATGTCAATGAAGGCTAAAAACCTAAATGAAAATGTTCGTAAAAACAACAACAAAATTGTTCAAAAAAAAAACTGATTAAAATTGCGACATCGCATCATTGATTCCATGTCATCTTCAAAATTAGGCCTACAGACCTTGAAACAGAACAATACCATACCGTCACCCCTCTTGCATACATTAGTCATAAATTAATTATTCCCACAACTGTACTACCTATAACAAGCTAAAATGAATTTATGCTCCATAAAATTACTGCGTATCTTACGCAACTCATAATTACCTAGTTAATTTAGGTGTGTAGGCGTTGTTAAAAGCTCCTATAAAGTTTGGCGCGTCTAACAAAGATATCACTGATAATAAACATTTCCAATTAGACATTTTTATTTTTGGGAACTCGTCCATTTTATTGATGTAATTACGGCAAATTGTGTATAATTGGCTTTGATTGCAATTTTAACATAATAGAGGCTTGTGTGTGGCTAATTAAATACTGTTACCAATTATTCCTCGATTTCAATAAATTTAAAACTGCTACGTCTATACCTATAGATATCCGCGAGGCCGACTATATCTTTGTTTCCTTCGTTACTCACGAATTCAGAAGAAGAAAGTTAGAGAAATACTTCGCTGCTTTGTCTTCTGGGTGCTAGTCCAAAAGAAGTTCTGTGCAACGTCACATACATCCAATTTTAGCACTTACCTACTAATATTTAAGCGCATTCGTAATTTACGTGAGATATTTTGCTTTCAATTACATACTTACATAATAGAAAACCAAACGTAATAACGTACATATTTTGATAAGCCTACACTTTACTCTTAAACCTGGCAGCTCCTCCAGCTGATTGTCATTAATAGATACCTAAGGCTTACGTATTTACTTTGGTAACTCAATTTACACGATTGACATTCATAGCTTTAAAATATACCTACCTTTATATTTAAGTAAATATACTTTCTAAATAATTCAATCTAGCCTGTAAAATAAGTTTTTTTTTTCTGTGTGGCCGCGTTGTTGTTCCAAACTAAGTACGCAACGGATTTTGGTGCCGTTTTCACCATCATTTAGAGAATTTATTCCGGAATCTTTATGTGTATAATACCTATATATAACATTAAACTTACATCATCATCTGCCTAGCCTTTACCCAACTATGTTGGGGTCGGCTTCCAGTATGACATAAGTACAACATTAAACTTACATACTTACTAATAATAAGCTAATAATTAACTTATAATAAATAAATCTCGGTGTTTTATAGTGTCTTAAAAACCGTGTGTACCAGGGCCGCAAGAGTGGGTCGTTAGTATAGGTAGGTATAAAAGCTAAGTGGAGCCGAGATTAAGTAACAATTCAGTCGGCGTTGAACGATGCTTGGAGCCCTGCCTTTTTGGCTTGCCCGCCAACTTTAATACAATATTCAGAATATAAGACTAATTTTTTTACAGTAACTGATTTTGTACCCTAACTAATTGAATTAGGTTATCGAGTAACCAGAAATATGTTAAATATCTCGAATAGACCTGTTTTAAAAGTGCTATAGTAGGTAGAACATCAGAAAGGATGATGTGACTTCGATATTAGAAATAACGCAGTACCTTTATTTTATTAATGGTAATGGCATTTAAGTATGCAAGATAAACATATTCTTCTAAAATAAATTTAAGAAGTGTTGTGCATTTTACTAAAATCATTTCACTGGAAACCACAAACAACCCAAATGCAGTAAATTGTTTCAGTGGTATTCGACAAGTCTCGATAAAACACAAGTTCCCAACGCGAGAAGGCGTGTGTTCATGTGTCAATAACGTAGCGTTCCACTGTTCATTGCATTTGTAGCTCATATCTGTGTAGTTAGGAACTTTGACGTAACACAATAGTTTCGACAGCTGCCGCCTTCTCCGTCTTGAATTTGCACCGTGTAGTGCTGAACTAGTAAACTACACAAGTCCATACTGGCATACTAAAGTACCCACGTTCTACAGTCAGATCGTTTGCCAAAACTCAACGTTATTGTTTAAACGATCGTGTTTGTTTAGCTATGTAGGTAATTACGTGAGCAGCGTTAGTGTTTGTGTAATACATTAATTTTTGAACTTTTATGAATAAATGTTTATTGTTACGTGAGTTCATTTTGGACGTAGGATAGACGCAGGACTAACAAGATTACAGATAATATAATGAAAATAAAATTGTAACTAGAAAAAAAAATCGGAGGAATGACAAATACCACCTACATCATCCAACTGCGAATTGTTATTTAGAGAATTGATAAATTGGTATTTTAAACGTCAAAATACAGAAAAAGAAGTCTATTATAAACTTCAGAAACTCTTCAAAAGTTAACCTACAGAGTAAGATATAAATAAATCAGCCGATCCCAATAATTGGAAGCGGATCTAAAAGAAGCCTGAACCTAATTCCAGTACCTAAGTACATAACAAGAAAAGTTAAATAACACGAAGTAGGTGCCTAAGTGACTCAGTGGCCGTGACGTAGAAGGGATTCAGTGAGAACTTCGTCTCTTCATTGGAAACCATTCTGAAGGTAAACCGCAATCTTGGCAAACGAGTGAATTCCTTCGACTGGACTAAGAGCTGAAATAAAATCTCAGTGCTCCTAGATAAAAGTAAATCGTTATATCCAACGGTAGGTATCCGAAATCTTTTTGTTGGATTTCGAATAAGATTCACGGATTCACGTTTATGTTGAATTTTTTTAGATTATTCACATTTTATCCATTTCCTGCTGAACGAAACGTCGTTCCTGGACTGTTTGTGGTTTTCGAATTGCCGAATATTACCAGGAAAATGTTATTCTCGAAATCGGTAACATTCAACATAGGTACATCACGATACTATTTTCTGTACAGGGTGTTAGGTTAAACAAGGTTCATTCTTTGTAGGTACTCATAAAAGTTAACAATTAACTTTTACAATGCGACCAACGTTCAAATCGCGGAAAAAAATCTGCTGCTTGATACATTTATGTTTGCATAACTCGGTAAAATTTAAAAACACTTTTTGTTCCCCGTTTACCCTAACATCCTGAAATACCTATTGTTGTGTTTGAAAACTTCCCACTGCACATATGAGTTCCCGATATAAGTCAATGTTACACACACAAACAAAACCGTCATCAAGGCTGGCCTTAAAACGCTTCGATGGACGACTGGGCACTTTGACGTTCGTTCGTAACGGCTAACTTTTGAGCTAGTTTTTGCAAAGTTCCAATAGCCCACGTTCCACGAGCCGATAAGGCCAATGTTGATTAAAGTTATGCGATGAGATGATCAAAATAGGTACCATTGCAGATAGTTCTGAACTCCGATAATGGAAGTAGGTACCTAATACTAGTCTGCTTGTAGTTTATTCCATTCCAGTCCATTATGAAGATAAGTTACTTTTGGATATTTTCTTCCAGACGGAGTTTTCTTTGAAATGCTATATGACCCATGCTTCGAAAAGAGACAGTTATAATGAGAACATAAAATTTAACGCAAAACAACATTTAGATCGAGCTTGAAGACGATGCAAATAAATTGAATATTTAGAACTTACAATTCCTAATTTTCACGAAATGCATTAAAACTAGGACTGTCCATAAACTTTCCAAAAACGTTTGCATTAAAGTTATTGCAGAAGCAGCTGCAAAAGGAAGTTTGAGGATACGAAACTTTTTGCATGAAATGCTTAAAACATCAGAGTCGCGTGTAGCAGCACGACGTTCCTTTTTTCCGCTTTTAATTAATTAATTAAATCTTCTGGTCTCACAACGGCATAAAAAATAAAACGAAACCAAAAGTAATGCTAGGCTAGGTTACGTTAAGTTTAAATGAGATTTCATAAAATTGTTTAATTAAAAAATGATAGCAAATCGTGTAACTTTTACCTAGTTACCCACCTAGTATCTACCGTACGTACCCTAATTATTCTGAGAGAATAATAATATGAAGTTAATGATCCAGGTGTTCAAATAATTGCGTAATGCGTTGATGCGAGTTTCTTTCCTGAGAGTTGAGCGAAACCGACTCAAGTTTAAGGTTGGTAAAGAATACTATAATCTATTTTTATCATTATGTATATAAAATCTAGTCTCATAAAATATCTAAGTGATTTTATCGACCGTCGATCGTGACCGCACTTAAACTCAAATATTTATTTTTAACATATAAAAAATGATTTTGGTGCGCCAACAAAAACAGTATCTTCTGATAAATAGTGCAATCAACTAATGTTTTTACGGATGAGTGAAGTATATACAAGTTTACTTTAGTATTACAATACTGTTGGCAGCAGCGAGTTTGGCGGAAAATTTAGAGGAGTGCTGATAGCATTATAACAATTATTAATTGCACATCAGCGTCCATTTTCACGGCCCAATCCATTGATCAATTAGATTCGCAACGCTTTGTTTACGTCTTGTCCATTGAAAAAACTGATAAAACGACGGAAAGAATCTAAATGTAAACAGACGTAGAATTTTTTTAAAAACAGATATCGGTTTATATATATATATTTTTTTTTGTGTATAGCAATACCTATTAAACTTTCATAACAACCCACTTTTTAACCGGTTGAATGCCGTAATCATAGAAACAATTAAAAAGTCATTGTGCCTCGCGTGGATCCACGTTCCGGCGGATACGAAGTGTTAAAATGCGAAGTAGGAAATTTATGGAAATTTTTAAAAAAGTTATACACTGCGTTTAGGGGGCAATATTTATTTATTTATTCCTATTAACAAGCTATTAACAATTATATTTACCTACGGGTCTAGAAAGTAATGCGATAGCTGTTTTAATAGTTTTACACAAAGCCTTTTTGTACTTTCTGTACGGTTCTAAGTGGGGTAAGTGCCATAATAGAAGTTAAGTGCTTTTCTGTTTTTGAGTTTTAGAAATCTGGCTGTGAGATAGCAGAATTATATTATACTAGCTGTTGCTCGCGACTTTGTCTGCAATCCTGGATGAAAATTAGCCTATGGTCTCTCCAGATCCCAGGCTACCTATCTCAAAGTAATAATAATAATAAACAATTTATTGACACACACAAGTTAGAAAACATACAAACAGAAACAATGATAGTTAATATGAATAAGTAGAAGTAGCCGTGGGCCCCAAACTAGGCACAGCCTGTACCTTGGTGGCCCAGTGTTTTAGACGTGAAAAGGTCACAGACGTCTGTCTGTTACACACACAAAACACTTAAACAAAGTAACCCTGTATATCTATACAGGGTTACTTTCGCACTTTATGATGTCAATGTATGATTCTAAGAGGCCCTTAGTAATAATTAATCTGGTACTCTACATTCTCCCGTTTGTTTAAAATTATAGCTGTTAAGCACGCAACAGTTTCAAGGTTCAGAATCATTGTATCAAAGGCAAATTCTAACTTTCCTTTAGGAATATATAAAACCCTTATATGATGTGTGTAGCATCAAAAGTGTCTAGGGATCAACATATATTTTTGCAATTACTTTTCTCCTGATTGATATTAATTAAAATTTTCTTTAAGGATTCATCAAATAAAGTGTTTTCGTTTGTCACAGTAACGATAAACCAAGTCACCTTTGCATTAATAAAGAAATTTGCCATTTTCCTAATAAAGGGATTTTTGACATTTGAACCACTAACACAAAAGTTCGAAAAAAAGACTGAAATAACAGTTTTCTTTAAAATTTTATTGGGTAACTTAAACAATTAATAATCCGTGTTTCTACCGCGAACACTAACAACACAAGAACATCGGTTTGGCATACTCAAAATGAGTTCATCCAAATCACGCTGTGGAATGGCCGCCCATGTTCGTTGCAACAACAAAAAAAGGTCTTCTTGCGACTGGATACCCTCCATATTCGGCAGAGCTCTTCTCTGTAGCATATCCCATGCATGCTCAATCGGGTTCAAGTCTGGCGACTGAGCAGGCCAGGGCAGGACATTGATGTTAGCTGCGGCGAGAGTCTGTCTTACAACTCTTGCGGTGTGCGGTCGTGCATTATCATGCATTAACTGAAATAAGGGACCGATTTGCACTTGTAGAGGAACGATGACGTCTGATATAATCGTCTCAGCATAAATTTGAGCGTTGAGGTTGCCTCTGATCCAAATCAACTCAGTTCTTCCGCCGATCCAAATACCCGCCCATACCATGATGGTTCCACCACTATAAGGATGGACTTCCTGGCAGGATTTTAATCGCTGTTGGCGTCCAGGGGTTCTCCAGTGTCGTATACGTCTTGTATCCGGTCTCATACCAAAACGAGACTCATCAGAAAAGCACACGAAACGCCATTGTCCTTCTGCCCAATTTCTGTGTTCAAGAGCCCATTGATATCGAATCCTACGATTGTGCATTGCTATAGGTGGTACCCGTAGCGGTCTTCGGGAATGAAGGTTCACTTCATGCAAGCGGTTTCTGACTGTTTGGTCGCTAATTAAGTTCCCTGAAGAGTGATGAAGCCTCACGGCTAACATCATGGCGGTTATTGTTGGAGCTCTTCGAGTTAAGATTTGAATGTATCGGTCTTGTCTCCGTGTGGTGCAGCGATACCGTCCTCCATGGCGCTCAGCCACGGTACCAGTGCTTCGGTAACGTGTCCAAAGTCGACTGATAACACTCTGACTTGTATTCAGAGCTAAAGCCACAGTACGTTGCCGGGAACCAGCTTCTATCATTCCCACGGCTCTAAGCATTTCTTCCCTGCTTAAATGACGTCGCCGCTCCATAATAACGTTGGTTTTAATCAGTAGTAGGGAAACAGTAGCACTAATAATGTCTTCAATGCGTTGTATGTTTTTATAGGGAAAATATTGACAGCTGATTTTCATCTTTTACTCGAATTTGATTCACAGTTCCTGATTCAAATTATGAAATGCACCAAAAAGGATCCATATAAATTTATAAAATCATAAATTTATTACAAAGCCACATCTCAATCTCAAGAAATCCGCATAAAAATGCTTGATCCCTAGACACTTTTGATGTGTGTATTTAAAAAGCTTAAATCCTGTTAAGAAAACCGCAGCCAGCCGCAACGTTTTGTAAATTGTGAGCCCCTAAAAACATCGAATCGTCTGCAAATATGATGGGCACATTGAGCTAAATGTGGCAATGTGAGGAATAGGGGAGAATTAAAATTAATAGACTAATATGTATTTAGAAAATTAGAATTGTTCCCAAAAAAATTACCGACTGCGACGCGACGTTTAGAAGTACGTTCATAATCTTTCAGTATTGCTTAGTTTTTATTGGTTTACTTACATACATAACTTTAAAAAAAAATCACACAACTATTTACACTAGATCCTTACTAAATTAAATTACTAACTAACGAACTATACAAATAGCTAATAACATATAATTTTATTATAATTGCTTAGTTAGAAATGTTTTTTTTTTATAAATACCTGGGTAAGTATTAGTAGAGTCTAACTAGTCTAGAAGTTTCTATAATACTTAGGTCATCGCAAATATTGTGATGTTTGCATTCAACACTTTCTATACAAACATCTCATCATTTTCCTTTTAATATACAAAAAGCCAGACACTATTATCACATTATTTCTGTAGATTAATGTATCAAAAGTCAGCTTATATATTATCAGAAAAAAAAACAATTAATGTGAATCATCTTATACATTTTCGGATGCTAATGAGAATGTGTTCTAATTAAACATAGATAATGGAACTA
Organism: Gortyna flavago; assembly: GCA_963669345.1. NCBI lineage: Eukaryota > Metazoa > Arthropoda > Insecta > Lepidoptera > Noctuidae > Gortyna > Gortyna flavago. Next base: position 9,586,810 of record OY770131.1, read on the forward strand.
GCTGACCCTCGAAATCGTCAAACCTATTTTCTATGACCTTATGCGAACCTAAACAATTTATATTATCAGTACCAAATAGAAGCTAAATCATTCAAGAAATTGTTTCTTATCTCTTCCGATTTTTGTTTTATGACAAATATTTTAAGACCTGTATTTTTTATGTTTTAGTATGTATCTATAAGTAACTATACAATTATACCTTCATTATTTACACAGCTGCACGAAATTTGCGACCTCTTGAGCTACGTTCATAGTTAATTTAAATTAATTACTTAATTATATTTTTAATTATGCTGATTAAAAAAATTAAATGATGCCCTTGTTAAATTATCAGGCAGGTTTCTGATAGGTATAGATATGATTATTTAAAAAGCGTTCAACGAATCCCTAAAAAAAAAAATTGGAAAGCATTTTGATCGCTAGTAATATATAAGTCAATGATCTTGATACTAAATTACTTAAATTATTAAATTACTTGATACAAAATTTAATTATTAAAGACATCGTAGGTATTCTGCTCTCCATTCTCTGTCCAAAAATATTATTTTAAGGATACTTTTTAAACAAAAAAACTAGATTTAAAAAAGAGTTACATATGAGTCCTTAAAATAATTAAGTTTATTATATTAAGGAAATAATTCAATATTCAAGAAATTAACTATTTTATAAAAAAATTAACTATGGTTTTTAATTAATGCTAGGTAGATTCAACTCATCAAATTAAAGCTAGATAACTGGATACTTCTGCAAGTGGAAAAAACCGGTTATAAACCCATATTTCTGACTTACAATTCATTAACTGTTCAGTAATATAAAACACATCTTACCTCAAACGTTCGGCTGTTTATGAGATACCCACACTATAGATGTTCGGTGATAACAAGTACAACACTACAACAGATATCGAGATCGGGGCAACGCGTTCACGACTAGAGGCGCACTGGAGCTGCGCGCGCGCTGCTTGCTGTCTACCCGCTCAACTAAACTATAGCCCATTTAACATAACAGATCTCTGTTAACATTGTTGTTCCTAAGAGTTCAATGTTACGCTTTTGTTTCATTCAATTACGTAGGTGCCTACGACACATGTCGATAATTTGATTATGTATTGTCGCGATCTAGAATTTTAATTACTATTTACTGTTACGTATTGTAAAATATGCGGTAAAAATTTCGAAATACGTCGCCATTTTAAGGGGTTGTGAGTGGTTGGGGGAGGGCGGGGGAGGGGTCGGATCCCCCCCTCACCATTTTCACCCGCCGGAAATACTTGGTTTCCTTAGAAAAAATAAAAAACAGAAATTTGTACATAAATTGTTTATTCCACTTTATAAACATGTTTTATCGCTTTTATTAATTCCATGAATGGATCTTTCCTGTATTTTACGTTATTACGCCGCCACAAATATTCAAAAATAATATGGCGACCTATAACAAAAAAAAATATATATATGTATACACCGTTAAATTTTGATCGTTTTAATCCTTAAAAGGGGTCATTGTACTCATCATTATGAACAACTTTTACCATGGGACCAACACTGAAATCGTGAAAAAAAAATCAGCTGTTCCCTACATTTTGACGAATTAATACGAACATATATGTAGGGAACAGCTGATTTTTTTTTCACGATTTCAGTGTTGGTCTCTTATTAAAAGTTGTTCATAATGATGAGTACAATGACCCCTTTTAAGGATTAAAACGATCAAAATTTAACGGTGTATTTAAACTGGCTTCAATTATGAGTCGACAGAGCCCCGCGTAGCGGGGCTCTTATTTCTGGGTGGTTTAAAAAAATAACCACGATGGCTAAGGGGTTGCCTATCCATTTGCATAAAATTTTAAGACCTAATATATAACTTGGCATACTTTTGTTTGTCCTAATTATATTTTCGCATAACAGCTTACGCATAATTTCCCTAATCATAATAATGATTACCTAAGCATAACATTCTGAAGCATACATTTTTTAAGCATAACACTCTAAAGCATAACTTTATTATGAGCAAAACTTTATTAAGCATAACAATAATAATAAGGCGTAGTCGACGGGCCCCTATTTCTGTCTGCAGGGTTTAAAGGAACCTAACCTGTCCGAGTCGGGGTGCCCCAATTCCCGAGCTCGCTTCGCTCGCTCTTGCATCCTAAGTTCTCATAGCCATCTAACCTAACCCAATGAAGTCGGATTGTGCCAACTCTGAGTAATACATTGCTATTAATTACCTAAAAATTACATAAATTACTTCGATTGTATTTTATTTTGACGCACAAATTTGACATTAGCTGTCAATATCATCAATCCAAGATGGCGGGTTGCGTTTCGTTTCACGTTTTTCACATAAAACCTAAAGATTACATTTGAAAAACTGTACTAAAGCATAAAAATTACGTTCCGTTTTGCATAATTGCAATAGTATTAAGAATTTCTGGAAATTGTTTAAAAATATTTAGACGCAACTCCGGCAGCCAAAATTACTTTGAGGGGATTAAGACTAACTCCCTTAAGCCCCCTACACCACCAATACCCTCAAATTCAGGCGACTCGTTTTAAAATCCAACCCAAATATGCTACTAGCTGACCCGGCGAACTTTTTACTGCCTCAGTTTTTTTTTTTTCATAATTTACCATGTTTTAATTGTTCAAAAGTCAAATATGATATATAAATCGGTGTAGACTTTCTTGACTTAGACTTTGTTTTATTTATATATTTTTAGTCATTGCTTTAATTAGGACCTTAATCCTAATACTTATCTTGTGAATCACAATTTCATCAAAAATGCTTAAATATTTGACATGTAAAATGTTAATGTCTTTCTATCTGTAAAACTTCATGCGGCGTCAGATTTCTTTGGTATACCCTTGTAGGTAGGTACATATTTGATATAAACCCAACATAAGCCTACAAAAAAGTAGGTTTGTTTGAACATACTATTAGTTACATAGACGCCTAGTTGCTATAGATAAAGTAGGTACTAACAGAAAAATTAATTGATACTCTCCTTCTTCAGTAGGTATTTTGTCTAATGTGCTGAAAATAACTCACGTCTAGTCTACGTACCTAATCGGAATTCGATTAATTTTAACAAACGTACCAATATCTAGCTAACGTACAGCTAGTTCGTACCTACTACGTATAAACAATTTATTAGTAAAAATAATCAAGAGATCTATTTTTGACGCGCCCGCTTTTAGCATCGCTAAAAAAAACTACAAGATTGTGTAATTCTGGATAAAGAAATAATAAATATCAGAGATAAATTGCAAAAAAAAAAACATGTTCTCAGAACACACAGAACAGGCCCGGTCTTTGATAAGTCTCAAAGAACTTCTTGTAGTTAATTAAAACTACGATATCATAATAAAACCATGCCTTAGCAGATTGTTTCTACGGTAAGTGATAACAGCGCGGGCGGTGACCGCGTAATCAAATATTGAAACAGCTTCTACCATATGTAGGCGACGCGATTACTGTTTAACTTTTTCTTTTGTAATTCCTATTGTTGATTAAAACCAATAATTTATACGAACCACTAGTCGTCTGCGGTGAAAATAATGGATAGGCACTTTTCATACAAAGTTATGTTTATCATAAATCTCTATGTAAATGTAAACCACTGTTCGTGACAAGATTATGATTGTACCCAAAGATATTTGTCCGCGTGTTCACCCTTCCCCCATTTACCCTCTTACGGGTGGAATTTCGAAAAACCTTTCTTAGTTAATACCTACTCTTCACAAAGAACACACCCTCCAAATTTCATGTCTCTAGGACCAGCGGTTTAGGCTGAGCGTTGATATATCCAGTCACCCAGGACTTTAAATTTTATAGATCTATATAGATCGATAGGCCTATATATAAATATGGTATAATTAACACAAATAGCGAATGGATTGTATTACTATGTCTGCCATGTCCACACGTGACAGCGAGCAGTGGTGGCCCAGTGACATACTCAAAACTTTTATTGCATTCCACATGTAGGTGCTGGTGGTGGTGGTGGTGGTGTGGTAGTGGTGTAGGTGGTGTAGGTGTAGGCGTTCTTAGGTTGTAACTTATTATTAGATCATATGGACCCTGTCGGGCACAGCAAAATAAGTGAGTTAGGAGCACAGGTTAGGACAGAGGAAGCATCAGCCCCGACTTACAAGTTATAGGTGAATTTGAACCGAAGCAGGCACTTTAACTTTGTGTATTTAATTTCATCACCACTGCTCTCAAACCGGTGAAGGAAAACATCGCGAAAAAATCGGCATGTCTTAGAACCAAAAATTCAAAGAAATATGACTTCCACCAACCCGCAATGGGCCCGCGTGATGGATTGTATTAGAATATAATATATAATATTAGAGTATCTCCAGAGAGGAGGCCTGTTTGTGTCCCAGCAGTGGGAATATTAAAGGCTGATTTATACTACAGGGAACTGTCCATCATCTTGATTTAATTGTCATATTTCATTTGATTGCTTTTCACAATACTCGCGACGAAACCAATCGTTACATTTTTTCTCTAGAATTTTTGAGTATATTGGCATAAAGCCAGTATTTTGGTTGTTGTGCACAAATAATGAACTGGACTAAGCTCTTACGTACCTACAATATAAAACAAAAAAAAAAAATATATAGAGTTCTGAAAAATAATAACAAACATTTATAATAAATTGTGATCGAGTTTTAACTGTACCTATACGAATCCTAGTGAATTATGAACCTTATACGAGTCATGATCACTACCACGACAATACCCATTTCAAAGTGGAAACTGTTAGTCCAAGCCATAACAAGTACTTACCGACCACACAAACGGCTATCTATTACCCTGATTAAAACTGCTTTGATTCGGGTTAATGGTGGAGTTAATCCGCGGTTAGTCCCGCTGCCGACATTCGAATTAATCGAGGCCCCTTCTCTAAACACAAATAGGTAATACCACCTGGTATTAAAACAGTGTGTGGCGTCACGTATAGTGCATTTGTGAACGCACCTCAGAATACGTGGCGTCGCGTCGCCTGTATGTTTTAGTTAAGTATTTATAAGTTAGTCAGGAACGCACCCCTGTTAAGTGGCAACACGAATCTACGATCCGGGGCGCGCCGCGCGAGCCATAGCGTTCCTTATGGAGCGAGAGTCCCTTGCTTGCCGACCGTCACGGGATACGGACTGGATCGGTTCATTTTGTCCCTACTAGTTTTAATTAGTTATATTATGTGCTAAATAGTGTATATTAACTGTGAACTATAAATACGTGTGGCAATTACAATACTTAAACGCAAGTTGGAGTTTCACTTCCGCTCTTCGACCAAAACCTCACCTCCAATACACGTAAGAGGAGACAGGCAGAACACCTTCCACCTATGTCTCCAAAGTGGTGACCCCGACGTGATCTGCGATTGCGTCAACCTGAGGTGAACAGCAGCGAGCTACGAGTTGAACTTGTACCGCGTCTGAGCTGGACACAAACAAAGAAGAGGAAACCGACCACGCCCTGGACACTCTGCTGCAGACAACTCATCGGAACCTGCGGACTGCGAGGCTTCGGCTCATCTTAGCTCATCATCGCCCAGTTCCCGCTTATCAGTGCTTATTGTTCCAAAAATCGTTTTTAAGTTTAAAAGTGCTGCAAACATTCAGTGTTCAAATTAAAGCAGAGAGTTTTTTGTGAGTGCGCATTCTATTTTTAGATATTTCAAATTCAAGTGGTCACTCAGGTACCTGTAACCCAACCCAAACCAATTCGAGTCGGGCGCGTTGCACGCCCTCTGTCGTTATCCAGCGACAAGATTTGACACTTGAACGATAGCTGTCACTACTGACAAATGTCAACTGTCAGCTGTCAACTGTCATCAACGTTCCAGTTCACGCAAGTACTGCTCATGTTTATATCTTGAACACTTCTCGTGTTAGTCTAAGTAACGTTTACACTTTTATTAACCTATTTAGTCTATACTTTGATATATTTTTCTATTCTATTTTTATTAAAAAAAAAAAAAATATATTAAAAAAAAAATTACACATTATTTTTTTTTTTATCGGTATTGCGTGGTTAAGCTTACATTAAGATTTGTATGTGATTATTTTTATGTTGTGTTTCCGCTGCCCACCCACGGTTAAGGCTTATTAAAACTGCTGCACAGTTTGGTCTGGTGTTATTGCGTATTGGTTAATTCCTCAAAAGGTGACTGACATGGCTGACGAACTTCAGGCACGTTTAGCAGCGCTTGAAGCTGAAAACGTAGCTCTACGTGCTCTGCAAGAACAACCTAAATCTCACTTCGCCACTGCTGCGGCAGTTTCTGTCAAGCTGCCACCCTTGTGGACTGATAGGATAGCGGTATGGTTTGCTCAAGCTGAAGCACAATTTCTTCTGGCTGGCATTTCAGCGGATGCCACAAAATTTAGTCATATTCTCAGCCAAATCGACCACAAAACGGCCGGTGAAATCGAGGATATTATCACCAACCCACCTTCTGAAGGCAAGTACCAGAAATTGAAGGAAACACTAATAAATCGCTTTTCAATTTCTGAAGAGCAGCGAGTTAAACGACTGCTTAGCGACGAAGAACTTGGAGACAGAAAACCGTCACTATTTCTCCGTCACCTACGGTCACTCGCAGGTAATACACTGACTGACGACAACATCTTGCGTCAGTTATGGCTTCGCCGCTTGCCACAGCATGTGCAAGGCATCCTTGCGGCCCAGGCTGATCTCGGCCTTGACAGGATAGCGGACATCGCCGACAAAATTGTTGAAGCTCAGCCAGGTCCTGCAAACATGTACGCAACAGCAGCCACACCTTCGTCCGTCCAAATTGTGGAACGAATTGAAGAGCTGAGCCGAAAAATAGAAGCATTAACATCCCGGCGATCCCATTCTCGTAACAACTCCAGATCACGGAGCACGAGTACACGCAGAACCAATGATGGTGTGGCTGCTAAATACTGCTGGTACCATAAAAAGTTCGGCTCCAAGGCTAAAAGGTGCATTTCTCCGTGTATCTGGAAGTCGGAAAACCCAGCAAGCAGTCAGTAGTGGCGGCAACTGATTGCGACAGCTCACAACCTCTCAGCCGTCGTCTTTTCATAACCGATCAGGAAACCAAACGTCAATTTTTGATTGACACCGGATCGGACTTATGCTGCTATCCTCATCGCTGGCTTACAAATCGAAGGAAGTCCTCCGACTATGAACTCTGCGCCGCTAATGGTAGCAGAATTAAAACATACGGCACTGTAACCTTGACGCTTAACTTCCGACTCCGTCGCCAATTCGTCTGGAATTTTATCGTTGCGGATGTCAACAGCGCTATCATTGGTGCGGATTTTCTGGCATACTACCATTTGTTGCCAGACTGCCGTACCAAGCGTTTGATCGACGGCATTACGAGCCTATCAACCGTTGGCTCCACTGCTACATCAGACCAACCAAGCGTCAAAGCCATCGCCCCGGCGAATTCTGCTTCTGCACAAGTGCTCGCAGAATTCCCAGAAATCACTCGTCCTCCTGGCTTACCCAGAATAATCAAACATGACACAGTGCATTTCATCAAAACAACCGATGGGCCGCCCATTTCTTGCCGTCCTCGCCGTCTGGCACTCCAAAAATTGTCATCTGCCAAAAAGGAGTTCGAGGACATGGTTAATTCTGGCACAGCACGACCTTCCAAAAGCGCCTGGTCGTCTCCATTGCACATGGCCTTGAAAAAGGACCAAACATGGCGTCCCTGTGGCGATTACCGCGCACTTAATGCCCGAACTGTACCGGATAGATACCCCGTCCGGCACATCAACGATTTTGCTCACAACCTTACTGGCTCTAAAATTTTTAGCACTATCGACCTTGTGAAAGCATATCATCAAATTCCTGTATCTGAAGAGGACGTCCCGAAGACAGCTATTGTTACTCCGTTTGGCCTCTTCGAATTTCCTTTCATGACCTTTGGTCTCCGCAATGCTGGTCAAACATTCCAGCGGTTCATCGACGAGGTTACACGGGGCCTCGATTTCTGCTTCCCGTATGTAGATGACATCCTCGTCCATTCAGCTGATGAGGCTCTTCACTGCGAACATCTGCGTATTCTCTTCGGACGCCTGCGAGACTATGGAGTAGTAGTTAACCCCTCTAAATGCGTCCTTGGTGCACGAGAAGTGACATTCTTAGGCTACCATATCAGTCCCGAGGGAACCCGTCCTCCTCAAGATCGTGTGCAAATCATTCTAGACTTTCCCCCTCCTAAGACAGTCCAAGGTGTGCGTCGTTTTCTCGGCATGTTGAATTATTATCGCCGATTCATGCCCCGTGCTGCACTGTTCCAGGCTCCACTTATAAAATCTGTGGTTGAAACCAAAGGCAAGGGTGCCAAACCATTTATATGGTCACCTTTACTTTTGGATCAATTTCAAGCCTGCAAGGAGAGTCTAGCTAATGCCACTCTTCTGCAATATCCGGTCAACGGCGCGCCTCTCGGACTGTTTACTGACGCATCCAACGTCCACATTGGGTCCTGTCTTCAACAACGTGTTAATGGCAAGTGGGTCCCTCTTGCCTTCTTTAGCAAGAAACTGACGGACCAGCAAACGCAGTGGCCGGCTTATTATCGCGAGTTACTGGCGGTGTACGAAAGTGTACAACATTTCCGCCATATTCTTGAGGTCCAACACGTGACCATTTTCACGGACCATAAGCCGCTTCTCTATGCTTTTGTACAACGCCGTGAAAAACTCCCCCCTTCTCAGTTAAACCAACTGTCTTTTATCAGTCAGTTTACGACTGACATAAAATACATCAAGGGAGAGGATAACGTCGTCGCCGACGCTATGTCACGTGTCGACGCTATTGCATTTGACAAGGACTACACAGCCCTCGCCGAATCACAGAAGTCAGACTCAGAGTTATCTTTCCTGCGTACTCAAGGGTCAAGCCTGCAATTGACCGATGTCTATATTCCAGAAACTAAGATCTCTGTCACCTGTGACGTGTCCACGGGCAAGCCTCGTCCCTATCTTACCCCTTCCTTCCGAAGAGAAGCTTTTAACAAGGTTCACAACCTTAGTCATCCCGGTGCACGAGCTAGCACCCGCTTAGTGACCGAACGGTATGTTTGGCCTTCTGTCAACAAGGATTGCAAGGAGTGGGCACGTAATTGCGAGGCGTGCCAACGCGCAAAAGTATCGCGTCATAATTTTTCACCTATCGGTAATTTCCAACTACCATCTGGTCGCTTCAAACATATCCACATTGACATCATCGGCCCTCTGCCGATTTGCAGCGACTACCGATATTGTTTGACAGCGATTGATAGAATTACTATATGGCCTGAGGTCTGGCCAATGCGGACTATCACTGCTGAGGAGGTAGCAGAAACCTTTACTCGAGAATGGGTTGCCCGTTTCGGTGTACCGTCAGTCATTACGACAGACCAAGGCACTCAGTTTGAGTCTGATCTGTTTCGCCGATTGACGACACATTTCGCCACTAAGCGAATTAGAACAACGGCATACCATCCCTGCGCCAATGGCATGATTGAGCGTGTTCATCGCCAACTCAAGGCTGCTCTGATGTGCCACCAAGATTCTTGGGTACGTGCACTTCCTTTCGTCCTTCTTGGCATGCGATCCGCTTTCAAAGAAGACCTGAAAGCTACAGCTGCTGAAATGCTTTACGGAGAAACACTTCGGTTGCCCGGCGAAATGCTTGTCCCAGTTTCTGAAACTGACACTACGAACAATCCTGCAGACTTTGTCGTACAACTTCGACGTAAAATGTCGACTGTACGACCAATCACTGCATCTCGTCACACTCAACCATCATCTTTCATCTTCAAAGATCTCTCGTCAGCAACTCACGTTTTTCTTCGTGACGATACAGTCAGACGCCCCCTACAACCACCATATACAGGTCCATACCAAGTCATTGATCGCGCCAGCGATGGCAAAACAATGACTTTGCTCATCAAGGGAAAAAACGTCGCTGTAAGCATTGATCGCGTCAAGCCGGCTTACATGGAACACGCTAAACCTACAGTTCTTGAACCTCCGACAAAAACATTAAAACCCACTGACACATCCACACCAAAACCAAAACAGCCAGATTCATCTTTAAACGCAGACACTAATCCAACAACCACTACAAAACTGCCATATACCACTCGGTCTGGCAGACGAGTAAAATTCAATGATTTCTCCGATTGCTGTTAAATCGGTTCATCCTTCTCCGTGGGGGGGTGGTGTGGCGTCACGTATAGTGCATTTGTGAACGCACCTCAGAATACGTGGCGTCGCGTCGCCTGTATGTTTTAGTTAAGTATTTATAAGTTAGTCAGGAACGCACCCCTGTTAAGTGGCAACACGAATCTACGATCCGGGGCGCGCCGCGCGAGCCATAGCGTTCCTTATGGAGCGAGAGTCCCTTGCTTGCCGACCGTCACGGGATACGGACTGGATCGGTTCATTTTGTCCCTACTAGTTTTAATTAGTTATATTATGTGCTAAATAGTGTATATTAACTGTGAACTATAAATACGTGTGGCAATTACAATACTTAAACGCAAGTTGGAGTTTCACTTCCGCTCTTCGACCAAAACCTCACCTCCAATACACGTAAGAGGAGACAGGCAGAACACCTTCCACCTATGTCTCCAAAAGTGCAACGGTATTCGTAACTGGGTAGAATAAAAAACTGTTTTGGACCTACCGTCCGTGTGTTGTTTTACTGTATATTACATAGAAGTACCTAAGTATCGTACCTATTGATTGTTAGGTGCTGTTTCTTTGGAATTTGACCGAACAACTTTTTTTACGTTCATCTTTTCAACGTAAAAACTGAGAATTCGTGAAGGGATATACTTACCTATCTGCCCTGAATTTTCTATTCGTGCCTACAAAAAGATTCAAATTATTTTTTTAAGTTCACTGCCTATAGTATGGTAAACCTATTGCAGAGGGTTTTTGAACAACCATATGCAGGGCGAAAAGTTGATAGCAGAGGTAGGTAGGTAGGTGTCCGAGAATACGAAGATGCCTTCGGCTTAAACGGCACTATAATCATCCGATATAATAACCATAACTTTACCCTTATACATTATTTATTTAATCGTATACCTACCTGTATAAGTAAGTAGCCACCTTTATAATAGGTAATACGTATACCTAAGGCGCGCCTGCGACAAACTCCAATCACCGTAACTTGTGTGAAAATCCTAAGCAATGGCGGTGTTTAGGGCGCCCTGGAGATCGGTAAATTTCCGTAGGGTGTACAGTCAACTTAATCAATAAATTGATACGAACTAAATAAGAGAAGCTAGTGGTTCCGATTCTCTTGTCACAAATGCCTCTAAACTAGACTAAAAATCACTAAAATTTTGTTTATTCCTATCAAACGTCGATTTCGCATACTGAAGTGACACAACTAGTTTGACAGTAATAAGATGGCATTGAGTTATTAATTTATTGAAAATGGGAATTTTGCTATTCTGAATTTGACGTTTTTCACCAAAAATTTTGAATGTCTTATGAAGATATTAGGAACAGGGTGTAAAGTTCACTCATATTCCATCCTCCGACCAGACGGGTGTTGTGTCTGGCATGCAACTGCCCGATGATTCATGTCGGGCCATTGTATATATGCTAGTTGCGCGGTAAACTCTGCTTGCAAGATGCAGGATTTTTCGTGACATCTGTATGACGCGTTGTTCGCATGTGGCGTTGTAGATACCGCTACATCACTCCCCTCTGGAGATCGGAGGTCGATAGTGGGCTGAGTCTGTATCTTGCGATGCTTGCCAGGCCAGCCGAGGTTCCAGTGAGTCGGAACCGGTTGAATAGTTCACGATGAGTCTGAGAGTACTGTCTGCGAAGATGCCCTAGTGAGTCGGGGTGGCATTGAAAAAAATCATTGTGAAAAACGTTAAAACCTTGTTATAACTGCAGAATATCAGCAACCCTAAAAATAGCAAGTGTATCCAGTATACAGGTATATCATAATGCAGAAAGCCACGAAGAGACAAATGAACACTGCATCCAAAGTAATTTGTTATTAGCCAAGTTAAGTTTGGCTGTTTGTTACTAAATCTCTCCGAAACTTCGAATTTTGGCACACAGGTAGAAAGCTCTACCTTAGTCCAATAATTCACCCTTGAATAACACATTGAATACGTCCTTTTGGGATTGTAAAAGTTCCCTTAGGGATTACTTACATAGACCGTCTCTTACTTTCATTCAAGTTGGGGGAAAGAGCTAGTATATATAAATATGATTTTTTAAACAAAGCAAGATGTCGGAATTTATCCTAAATTCTTTCTTTCAACGCAATTTATCTAATTAGGAATCTTAGTCTCCTTCAATGTCAATGGTTTAGCTCCTGTCAAGATTACGGTTTTCCTTATTTTCCTTAGTTTACATTTTAATTATATTATCAAAAGTTTTTCTTAGATAAGAGTTTTTTTTTAAATAGAGCCTTTGATTTACTTCATGTACCTACTGTAGTTAATTACATAAACATTGCAAAATTTATCTATAACGCATAACATAACGTCACGCCTGTATACGCCGAAGGGTTAGGCTGAACTGTACCTATACATAGAACAGTCATGCCATCAATCGGGCACAAATCCAGACTCCGGGCTGTTCCTGAGAAAGTAAAAACCTCCTTAAAAACATCTATATATATATATAATTCAAAGTTCTGTCTGACTGATATATCAACGCACAGCCTAAACCGCTTCCTAGAGACATGGGAGGGTGTTCTTTATGAAGAATAGGTATCCACTAAGAAAGGGTTTTTAGAAATTCCACCCCTAGGAGGGTGAAATTTCATGCGGACGAAGTCGCGGGCAGAAGTTAGTCTATATAATAAAACACAATTTGTAAGAAACCAAACTGCTTCGTGTACCTAATGTTCATATTGCGTGATACAATAACTTATAAGACGCTACAATTATAAAATAACAATTTGAACATATTTAATTTAGGATCATGCTTTTCGCAACTATTTTTAGAAAATGAATCCGAAAATAAACCTTTATACATTTTAATGATGCAAATATTGCTTCAGATAAAAAAGACGCCGATAATTGTTCAGAATTCGAATGTCAACATTAATTCGGAATTCGATATTGTTTCTGAAAATACGTGTAGGCTTTTAGGAGGTTTACAGGAAAGCCAAAAAGAAAGCTCCAAAGACAATATATCACATAGCCAAGAGGCAAAAAAATATAAATCCATCAATTAGGAAACAGGAAGTTTCGCCAGTCTTGTATAATGAACCATTAGTAAAGTTTAACATTGGTGCCGATTCTGTTGTTTACAAACTAAACTAAAGTTCAGTGCATCTTTTTCTTTCTATTTCATTAAGAAAGGGACAGAAGATAAATTTTAGTTTAGTCCTTTCAAATTAATCAGCGCCTGACACTGCTCCATACAAGTTTAGACGTGATTAAGAACTTGCCTTGCCATTACAAGTAAAAAAATACGAAATAGGTAAACTATTGTTAAAAACATAATTTTAAGGGGGGCCCGTGGCTAAATAATAACAGCCGCACAGGTCGACCGATCAGGTTAAGCTACGCTTGCCGCGGTTGGTCTGTGGATGGGTGACCATCTTTACATACCGTGTCCCCTCCGTGCCTCGGAAAGCACGTTAAGCCGTTGGTCCCGGCTGTCATTCGTGGATCTTTGACAGTCGTTACGGGTAGTCAGAAGCCCGAAAGTCTGACAACCAGTCTTACCAAGGGGTATCGTATTACCCAGTAACTGGGTTGTGGAGGTCAGATAGGCAGTCGCTCCATGTAAAATACTGGTATTCAGCTGCATCCGGTTAGACTGGAAGCCGAACCCAACATAGTTGGGAAAAGGCTTGGCAGATGATGATACTTTTAAGAACAACCTGTATCAATTTCAAAAGCATTCCTTCACCACTTTTTGTTTTAAACACGTTCATATCGGTGACCGATGTGTGCCCCAGTGGGCTGTAATCTAACATGCGGGCCTAGTGTGAGGTAGAAGTCACAGTCATGTATTCGAATTTTTAGTTCTAGGACATGCCGAATTCACCGTTTTTTGAGCAGTGATGATGAAATAACTTACACAAATTAAAGCGCCTGTCTGGATTCGAATTTACCACTCGGTCACCTGCTGCTCCATCTGCACCATGCTTCTTTTACTAATACCACGCTAATACCTTCGTTGTAATTTCATAATTTTTACATTGCAATTATTAATTTTCTAAATTATGTGTTCATAGACTTTGGGGCACAGTAACACGCCGATGAGTTTATGATTGCATCAACTTAAATTTATATATCCCTAGCCCTATAACTGAATGAATGAACGAATAAATAACAAGTGCTTTCATTTCTTTGGCTGTTACTATTTCCTTCATTCAATCACAGCAGCTCATGAGACTTGACAGCAAGATTACTTGATAAGATTATCTGATTTTCAGAAGTCGGGAGCAAGGTCCCTGGGGACGCTTGAGCACAGAATTCATAATTTAAAAAACAAATGCGAGATTAATGTTTCCAAGAACACTTGCTGTCAGGTTCGCCGCAGTGGCCTTGCAGAAACGCTGCCTGAAGCTGTAGGTATACTCGTACAGTCGACAACATAAGTCACCTAACAAAATTAAACTTACCATAGTTGCCATAGTTGCTGGTGCAATTAGTTCGAACTCAACGAGAAGACCGGCCGGCAACTAAACCGCGCGCGCGGTGAAAAACACCAAAATATCGTGAAATACGACTGCTAATGATACAGTGTTGTGATCTCCTGGCTCCCAGCATCCCGTGAGTACCTGACCATTCTCAATTTACATCCTTTAGCCTGTTTCTGAGAAGGAAACTTCAAAAGCGTCCTTGGCTATACGCGATACTCATATCATATTTGTGGTGGTGTGGTGGTTGGTGGTGGTACTGCTGGCTAACTTATTTATACCTCAGAAGAAAACTTGCTTTACTTAGTTAGGAAGGTACAAAGTCATCAACATCAAAATCAAAATATTTTATTTCACATAAACCTACATGGGCACTTAAGAAACGTCAGAAGCTAGGTGCACGGTTCCAATTGGTCGTTTCCTATGGAGAAGAACCGGCAAGAAACTCCACGGTTACTCTTTTAAAAATAGTTGATTTTTACAATGTTTTCAAGTTACAATAGGTATGGTACAGGTGACAGAGTAGGCCTGTGAACAAGTACCAGGTACTTGATAATATAAAAAATAATCTATAGATCTAAAGTCTAAAAGGCCTACAAAGTCCTCACATTTACAAAATTTGCACATTTACATCTTCTCATCTGTGAGATCTATGAGTTTGGAACTTCTGAGAATGTCATACTTGTTTCTTTCAAACTAATTCACGAAAACCCAACCGATGATTTTTTTCGGTTGCAACATATAATTCATCAGTTTTCGTGATCTACTTAACGTACATCACCAAATAATTTATCATTTACGTCAAGATCGAGATGTTTCGGATGTGTGGTCACAGCTTTAGGGTCTGCCAAAAGCTTGCGGTAAGCTAAAACTTAATGGATTGAGTTTTCAGACTTTTATGACGGTATTTTGGTGAAAGTTGAGATTCACTTTTGTTATAAAATCTAAAATCTCTATGATAACTGTGCTAAGTCAAAAACTTTACGTTCATGTAGTACCTAGCTCCGAGCGCTTCAAAACTGTGTCCAAGTTTTACTCGTTACTTTTATTCAGTGGGACACAACATACTCATATAATAATACCTACTTTTCTTCGCGTGGATAACAATCGCGCATAAAACTTCGAACCCGTCCGATATAGAGTATCTAAATATTTTAGGATAATGGTGACACACTGTAGGTAACTTTTACTTCTAAAAGTAGACAAGTTTTGCAAATCTCGTCTTTTTCGATATCTCTCTAATTATAATAGAATAAAATATTCTTTATGATGTGTTTAGGTATATGTATACCATGCGAATTACAGCTACAAATGTAGAAAAATTTGTAAGTACCTGTGTCTGTGTGTGTCTCTGTCTGTGTTTCTGTGTGTGTGCAGTGTCTCAGAGTCAGTGCATATGTGTGTGTCTGTGTAATATGCATCTGTATGTAATCTTCATTGAAATGATAAGTTAGAATTCGACTAACAATATCTTATCGAACGGCTATTTAAATCAAATCTGATAAATCGAGATTCCAACATAAAATGCATGTAAATCAAAGTTTTGATTAACTTGCAATAAACTACATTTGCGATCTAACTAATGCTAGGTATATAAGTTAGCACTGGTTAGAATTTCATGCAAGATTTACAACCAGTAACACCACTCCTTTACCAGATAATTATGACTGTAGGAAACGTTAGAAGCTTCAGTTTCTTATTTATTTGAAATAGCGAAGATAGTTTATAATAAATCATAAAATATTTTCAGTTATGTACAGACGCCAGCACATCAACCTACTACAATCTGTCAAATTTCTTGAATAGATTTTCAACTTTATCTCTAAAGCATAAGGTTCAAAGTTGATTGGGAAAATCTGACAGTTTCGGGTAGGTTGATGTGCTGGCGTCTGTACATGCCTCACTTAAAATACTCATAAATAATACAGGCCGTATTAGTTGTTTTTAATAAAACCATGTACTCGTAAGTAGGTAACAACAATCTTTTACCTGAATCTACAATATTACTATCCAGAACGGTTACCTACATGTTTCCTGCTTCGTGGACGCCATTCTAGTCCTCCGCTAGTGTTGTCCCTCCATCACCGTATCTACTAGTGATGTACATTCTTACTAAATACTTATACTACAGGGCCGATGTTTCAATCACCGAATAACTTTTATCTGAAAAACTAAAATGGCGGTTTGAGGTATTTTTTAAACAATAGCTGTCAAACCGCGATTTTTGTTCCTGGAATAATAGTAGATTATTGCATCGAGCGCAAAGTGCATTAATGCACTTTGCTACTCACTTTAGCAATCACTTTAGCAAGGTGTGTAATCTACTTTTCTTTCAACTACCAATCTACCTACCGTGATAATATACTTACTCAAATTAAAAACTCAAGTTATATTTATCCCGCGACTTTTGCGGAAAAAGGTTATTACCTAACAATGTCATTTGCAGCTGTTTTTAAACTTTTTGGAGTTGAATTCATATCGCTATCGCAGTCTATTTCCATTTTTTTTTTTTACTTTTCTTGCTAAATACGAAGTATCAAAGTTTTACATCATCATCTGCCTAGCCTTTTCCCAACTATGTTGGGGTCGCCTTCCAGTCTAACCGGATGCAGCTGAATACCAGTATTTTACATGGAGCGACTGCCTATCTGACCTCCACAACCCAGTTACTGGGTAATACGATACCCCTTGGTAAGACTGGTTGTCAGGCTTTCGGGCTTCTGACTACCCGTAACGACTGTCAAAGATCCACGAATGGCAGCCGGGAACAACGGCTTAAGGTGCTTTCCGAGGCACGGAGGGGTCTCGATATGTAAAGATGGTCACCCATCCACAGACCAACCGCGGCAAGCGTAGCTTAACCTGATCGATCGACCTGTGCGGCTTTTATTATTTAGCCACGGGCCCCTCTTTAGCCACGGGCCCCTCAATGTTTAAATGAATGGAAAAAATAAATAACGCAATGAATGTTGTTGAACTGTCAAAGTGAAAGTCATTCCTACTGTTAATGTGTTACGCAATTACCCCGCACGATCCGTCAGACGTGCATTGAAGAATCGCCAATAGAAATATTTTCGCCCCATAGTTGATCTGTTTAACTGTGGAAAATACACCAAAAAACTAAAATGGAGTAGACTTCATATAATTTAAAACTGTTACATGTACACTCGTGTACACTTATATCTTGTCAAATATCATGGCCTGTTGAATCACACACTAGAAGATATTTCATATTGACTTTTTAACGACCTACTCTTAATGAACCGTGTCGCCGATGCCACTGATTACCTAATGCCTAGATATTACGTAAGCTAGACGTTACACGGGTATCGGACATGTGTCGTATTCAATGTTTTCAAATTAACAGATTGTTAAATTGAATTTAAGCGGTGTTCGTATCTGTGAAAAGCAACAAATCCGTAACAAGTATTCTGTTAGTTTGTTACAGCAACATTGCTGTAACAAGATACATGTCACGGATTTGTCTGCATGACTGCCAGTAGGTTACAACTCTAAAGTATTCGTTTAAATATTCCAATTTAAGTAATGAATGCGCTTATTTTAATAAATATGTATTGATGTCAGACATAAAGTGCATCGGCGTCACTGTACTCACCAGTTGAATAACATTACGTGTTCAATACATGTGGTTTTATGAAAATTAAAGTAAACATTAGTTCTTAAACACGATCTACGCGTGCGTTTCCGCCTGTCTGGAAAGTTTTCGACAGTTGACGAATTCAGAATTCTACCGCTGTCTTACATTTGATTTCAATTCGTTCAACCGCTGTTACAGAGAGATTGTGTAAGAAAGTAACGTTAAATCTAACTTTCTCATTTAAGTTTGTATTCAATTCATGACTTGATGCTAAACTTTGGTGAAGCTCTTCTATTATGGAAGGATAGTGGCTTTTATAAACTGAAGAGTTAGAGTCAGTTTGACGAACAGCTTAAGACGTTTTCAAGGCTTCATAGATTTTTTTTATGACTTTGTACTCGTAATGTATCTAAGTAAGTAGGTTCTTACCTAGTTTTTTTTTAAATGAAAATCGTCTATACCTATTGTTTTTCCAATGTCAATGTCAAGGCAAAATAATTTCGTTAAAAAAAATTCGGTGTCGTTGGTTCTGCATGTTCGTTTATTGACACCGACTTCCGAAATAAAAGTTATTTATCACTTTGTATTTTTTTTTTTTTGGAGTCGGTTGTTTTTTTTGGAAAAATGTTTTTATTTTTCACTTTTTAGTGAGAGAGTTTGTAATTTATCTACGTTACAATAGCCTAACGTCAACTGCTCATCACCTTTCACAAAATATTGCTTTTCCCGATGCTGGGACGTAAATTTTTGAAGAATTCTCCTGGTAAGAACCTGGAGAACTCCACTCCACCACCACACGCATTGTGACGAGCATAAATTGCATAGTAACCATATTAAAGTAATTGAATCGCAACCCGTGAAATATTTATCATTGATTAGTTCCGATGGCCGTCTGTGATCTTCATCATCAGCTCCACTTTACGAAATGATGATTTCCGAGAGCAAATGCTCAAATTACTCTTAAAAATATCTAAATCGCTATAGGTTTGCCAATAGAATTTGAGGGTTTCCCTCGATTTCCATGATATCCTCTCATCAGATTCCAATTTGCTGACAATGGGCCCACCTTGGGAGTATACCCTTTCAAACAAAAAAAATATTTTGAAAATCGGTCCACAATTGGCGGAGTAATCGCGTAACAAACACACAAAAAAAAAAACATACCGTCGAATTGAGAACCTCCTCCTTTTTTTGAAGTCGGTTAAAAATACTATGAAATGCCAAGTGTGAAGAGATGCATTAGCTCTTCCTCCCTTTTGCGGATACCATTAAATGATACCATGACGACACGGTTGGCGCAGTGGTTGAGCGATTGACTGCTGCGCAGCATGCCCGGGTTCGATTCCCGCACAAAACAAATATTTGTACGACCTACAAGTATTTGTTTCGGGTCTGGGTGTTTTATCTATAATATGTCTGTATTTCCAAAAAAAAAATGTATATAAGTAGTTTATCAGCCATCTCTTTACCATAACACAAGCATTAGGTTGCTTAGCTTGGGACTAAATGGCGTTGTGTGAAATGTCCAAGGATATTATTATTATTTTTATTTTCTTTTTCATATCTCGAGACCATTGAGTCCCGGTCCTTTGGAAGACGTACGAGGGGCCGAAGCCAAATCAACATTAAACGTTAATTCTAAATGAGGTACAGCGCCTACAGCCCGATTCAAACTTTATAGCCGCTGTGAAGTGCGCTACTCGCTGCGCAGTACCTCACCCCTCACCCCCGCTGACACGTGCATTGTTACTGCACAGCGACTCGCTCGCCTCATGTTCCGAGCCGCAATAAAGTTTTAGTCGGGCTGTAACGTCTGTAAAAAATAAACAGACTTAATTACTAAGTAAGTCCACGAATAAGTTGTGTTAAATTACAAAAGCTGCTTTTGATAGCTGCTACTTCATTATGCAATGAAGTATCGGTCCTTGATTCACTGATACCTACTCTCTCGGAATTTGAGTGAGAACAGAATTCAGCTCATTGTAAATGTTAACTACTGAAGTGAGTTCAATTATTTGTTTTTCTACTTCGTTCGCTGCGTGAAGCATGAAACGCTCTTGAACTTTTCAGTTCTGACTTTATACAAAAAAGTAATTAACAAATTATTTCTTTGCCTTCTTACTCACAGTATTATATTACTTCTGATCCACACAAAATCGCTGAGTAGATAAATTAAAACAGACTGGTATGTATTACGCAAAAAAAAAACGATTCCTAGCTAAACTAAAACCCATTTCAAACATGTACAAAAAGTTTTAGTTTAATCCAACATCGAGCCCATCCATATTCAGCCCGACTTTATTTGACCACAATAAGACATTTCTCTTCTAATCATAGTGTGATAGTATTCTAAGCATTTTCGTCCCTAAGCCCCGTGTCAAAACACAAAAATAGGTACTTATATACAGGATAAAAGTAATTAAAAAAAACTCTGTTCACAATAATTCAGGTTCATTAAATTAAATCCGTGCATTGCTGAAAGCTTAATCAAATTGACACTGGTTGATTTGATCTGCATTCTTTAACTAAAAGGAAATAATGCCATCATTAGTTGTATCATTGGAAATGATTTCCCCATTTTCACTATTGATGGTTAAATAAGTACTGTGACTATAACGTCATTTCCACTGAATTGATGTTTGTATTAAACATTACATTAATAATATTATTGGATAGAATGAATAGAAAATAGAACACATTGTTATCATGTTTGTCCAGTCGAGTCAGATATTTATTCAGGTTCAGTTGAAAACCAGCGCCAGGTTTTCGGGCATTAAGTAACCGTTAGGCTACACAATACTGATACAACTTTGTTTTTGTGTTTCTTAAATAGAACTGTCTTTCTTTCATATTTTTTTAATTCTAAAAAGTTTCTCAACAGATTTCTTTTGTTTTCATTAGCTTTCCAATGCGTTGTCGAGGACATGAATTTC
The DNA here is from genome assembly GCA_963669345.1 of Gortyna flavago. NCBI lineage: Eukaryota > Metazoa > Arthropoda > Insecta > Lepidoptera > Noctuidae > Gortyna > Gortyna flavago. The sequence continues at coordinate 9,607,984 of OY770131.1, forward strand.
AAAAGCACGAAGCAATATACTTTTCATATCGTCTAACTAAACAGCTATGGCTATACATGAGGGTGTTATGTAATTTGGGTGTCAGTGACAAATTACTTGGAAAACCAAGTAATTTGTCACTGACACCCAAATATATAATATTTTATAATATTATAATAATTATAAAATATTATATATTTGGGTGTATTATATATTATTTTTTTATAATATTTTTAAAAAATTTCTTAAGTAAAAACTTGAGAAATTTTTTAAAAATATTTTCAAACTTCCTCCCGTGAACATGAACCGTCTAAAAACTCCGTAAGTCCATACAGTGGTTTGTAATTTAAAATTAAGCAATGGCGCCGGAAGATAATGTGAGTTTAGACCCTAACTCTTAATTATAATATCCATTATAAACTTGTTTGTGTAATTAAAGTTTACACTTCAGTAACATACAATTAATATATTATACGTCTTATGTACTATATCTAAAACTAACGAACGTAACGAGCTGGAAATAAAATACGACCACGTATAGTTAAGGGCCTGTACACACGATGTTTTCACGAAACGTTTTTCAAAACAAAAAATAATACGTTGTACCTGAAACATCGGCACTAGCGCGGTTTATATACCTTTGCACATGTTTAAACTTACACCCACACGTTCTTCATACAAGCACGTTGAAATATCACTTCAGTCAGACACTGTGGTAATTTCAGTATCAAAAATGCATACGTGCATAGATTTCATCGGCGAAACGCAGTTTTTTTATAAACACATTCAGAATTAATATTATTATGTTGCCCTGTGAAACCTTCTGGCTCCCGGCTGTTAAGAAATCACGCGTCGGTAGCTTTAAAACAAACGTACATACTTATATATAGGCTCCCCTTCGGCGTGCTGTGCTGGCGCTGCTGCTGCGGCTGCAGAAAACCTGAAGCTGAAGCGGTGAAAGTCATTTGGGGTTGAAACCATCATGCCGTGGGGTCCGGGTGCTAACGTTTTGTTCAACAAAATCTACAATCGGCTGGTTGACACTTCTCTTGACCCCAGGGCTGGCTTGTCCTTTGGCCAGCGGCTAAGTTTTACCACATAACGTGGCCGTCTCTTGGGTACATTTCTAGTCGACAGCGATGCGGAGGAATTTTTCGACGCCAAATTTTAGTTAGGTTAGGATATTATACTACCCTTTATTCACAATCGCTGCTTAAACTTAAGTACTGATTAGCGACTTTAATCATACATTACTGACGTTTAAACATCACTTAACTTAAATCATCCATACTAATATTATAAATTCGAAAGTAACTCTGTCTGTCTGTCTGTCTGTCTGTCTGTCTGTCTGTCTGTCTGTATGTTACCTTTTCACGCCTAAACTGACCTAAGTTAACCTAAATCCTAAACCACTGACCGGATTTCGATAAAATTTGGCAAAGAGATAGATTGCATCCCGGGGAAGGACACAGGATAGTTTTTATCGACATACCTTGCGAGCGAAGCCGCGGGCGGAAGCTAGTCGTTTATAAATAAACCCTTAGGCCTTGTGTTCACCAACATTTAAATCAACTGATTAAATATTTAATCAGTTGATTTACTAAGTACATGTTTATTTTAATCGTTTGTTAGTTTATTTAGTGTTTGATATTAGAAGTTTATCCAATTTAAATAAAAATTAAATGAAATCTTATATATAGGCCCTTAACTAAAGCATGTAAAATCTTATCTAAGCAATCAGCGCTTAGTGAAAATTATACGCTTGATAAAAATCAGCGGTGCGTGAAAACAGCTTAGCGGTTACCAATCTGCCAGTCAGCGTACTCCCATTGCTGGGTTGACCTATCAACTTAATGACGTATTTATAACTTGATCCTATTGTGACTTAATCCTGCTGTGATAGACATATGCTAAGTTTATGGCTAGATTTAGATAATAGTTTATAGGACATTTCCTATAAACTATTATCTAAATCTACACACGTGCCCCTCAGATACATTTATCTGAGGGGCACGTGTCCAACAGTAAACTGAGACTCTTTTTGAGAGAGAGTGGGCCGTAATCCACTACACGGGCCCAGTGCGGGTTGGTAGATGTCACATGTCTTCGAATTTTTGGTTCTAGGATCGTATTAGAGGTATCCTCACGATGTTTTCCTTCACTGTTTTCGAAGTTTTCCTTCAAAGTAAAGCAACTGCCTGGGTTCGAACCCACGACCTACAACTCGTAAGTCGCGGCCGTTGCCACTGGGCCATCACTGCTCTCATTATGTCATATCTTAATTTCTATTGCTTCGACAACTCTATTTTTGGGGCTTGAATACACAAAAAAATTAATTGATAAAACTGGTAAGAGCGAGGCCACCCAAGTAGAGCGATACGTTTATCTCTGTGTGGACGGCGATTAAAAACCGTTGACTAAAAGCTGTAACAATACCAGGAGTATTGTTACAGCTTTTAGTCAACGGTTTTTCAACCCAATAACCTGGTGAGAGTTATCTCGGCTAACGTTTGTAACATCTATTAAACCTCGTTAGTGGAACTATTACCACGTCACGTGGGTGACTAGGTTATACACTCTAACCCACGCCATTCACTGCCACAGAAAGTGGCGTTAAAGTTAATTGAATATACTTAAACGGTAGATTAAAGTAAATTATGGACTGTTAGCCTGTCCTCGAACCGCCCGAAATGGTCAAGTTTCAATAAACACAGTAGCTGCTTGTTATTATTTACTCTGTGTCAGTGTAAGTCATTGAGAAGCCGAAATATTAGATACTAGCAGCGCCCCGCGGTTTAGTATAAGTTTCGATCCCGCGGCCGTCACCCTCGCAGTCCCCGCCAGCCCCGAGACACGGAAACCCCTATTTTTTGATGTGTAACTGGATTTCACCCACAGAACAATTGAGGAGCGCTAAAATGTGTATTTGAACCCCCATGGTATTGATTCAGTGGTGTTTGAATTTGTTCAAAGTTATTTCGACTAAATGTTTCGACCATCATTATTCAGAATAATAAATCACCAATCTATAAACTCTACAAAACATTTAATAAATATATCTTCACCCAATAACCTAATTGTAACATTTTAGCGCCCAGCAGCCGTCTTTTATTATTCTTAGAAGGCGGCAAACTGTATTCTTTATCGTGTTAACAATATATTTCGAGTTAACAATATATGTAGGTCTGTTTTGGCGTACCACCCTTTTGGCCCGGAGCGTGAATGTGATCGTCCCTCAGGACTTGTTAGTGTTTTGCTAGCAGTTTGCGACAATCGTCGTGTTATTGTTCTTAATACGATATCCCACAGGACTGTCGGCTGCGTCTCCAGGGAGTTCTATCAATCACTTATCTGCAGTTTTCCCTCAAAGGTAGAAGTAGTGAACAGAAAATAAAAAAGAGATATCTTGTTTTGTGAACTCTGTTTTCTGATTTAGCGTTATAATTCTTAGAAAATCTAGAACAACCTTTGTGGGTCAAAACCAACTTAATGACTTTATATGGATACCTACTGCTCATTGAATGTTATCAAGGAACTTTGTTTGATAGTTAGTGAACATATTTTCCAAAATTCACTGTGGGAACTTTAGCAAATATAATATTATGTTGCCCTTTTAATCAGTCAATCAGATACGATTACTTTCCTAATCCTACCGCTATTAAACTATTAAACCATCACAAAAATTAATGTCCCCTCGTCCGACATTATCAAAAAGTGACAAAATAGTTACGTTTCCAAGCCAACAAACCGTCACACATTAGCGGCACACGCCGCCCGTGGGGATATCGGGATAAAAAGTATTCTATGTGTTCTTCATAACAAATTTTATCAAAATTTATCAAGCCGTTTGTGCGTGAAGAAGTAACAAACATACAAACACACTTACAAACTTCGCCTTATAATATTAGTGTGACTAGCTGCGCCCCGCGGTTTCACCCGCGTAAGTCTCGATCCCGGGGGAATATTGGGATTAAAAGTATCCTATGTGTTAATCCTGGTTTTAAACTATCTGTGTATCAAATTTTAACAAACATCCATCCATCCATCCATCCATCCTCACAAACTTTCGCGTTTATAATATTAGTAGGATATAGTGTGATTATGTAGGTATTAGTATACATTCTTGATATTAATTTGAAGCAAAGGCAACAATGATAAACTGATACCTACACGAATTATCGGAAATTAAATAAAATTACCTAAGTAAGTTTACTGGGGCAATTACGATAGCGGGTATATTCCGTTGGATGATAATTTCTACCAAAAGTAATGGCAATATTAAAATAACGCAGCGTTTGGTAGAAATTATCATCCAACGGAATATACCCGCTATCGTAATTGCCCGAGTAAACTATACTTCGTTTAGACGAAGAAACTTTGGATCGCGTGATCAATCGCTTGTTTAAACTGAATTCAAGTCTCTAAGCACTAATAAAGCCTAGCCCTCACACCTAGCTACATTTTCGATGGGCACCCTTCTTCCGAAAATCCAGACCGTTAAATCCTAAATATAATCGTATTTACCTAAAATGGCCGCTTTCTATAGACTCGTTCAAAGTGAGCCCAGATAGATTGGAACATAAATATCTAAAGATCGTTACACACACCGGCGGCGGCGGCGCGGCGGCCGGCAGCGTTAGATAAAAGTGACCGAAAATAATAAATAGTACTATAACTTTTCTAACACATTACATTTAGTAGGACATATTATTCGAAATATGTTACAGGCCGATACTGCAGAACAACGAAAATAAATCGAGAACGTATCAGAAAGTAGGAAAACAAGCATTTAGGTACACTCCATTTGCTCTTACATACTTTTCAGATACAAAACTTGTGTATTTGAGTACACAACTTTTGTTCTTACATTTGTTTGTCCTTATAAATTGTATGTATATTCTAAGCCTAAACTTATCCAAGATTTTTCGGTTAGCATCATCATTCACAGCCCGACTTCACCCTCTAGGTCTCTCTTTTCTTTTGCTAATCCCCACGCTCCACGCTCCTGCGCCAGCCTCATCTAGATTTTGCCCGCGATAGCAACAATGTCGTCTGCCCATCTCGCCGCCAGACGACCGACATCTCGTCTTCCAGTCTTTGGATGCCACTCTGTAACAGCCTTACTCCACCTGTCATCACTGCGCCTTGTTAGATTTTCCTGTACGAAAAACCGTCACAAGAATTTAAGCCATCTAACTGTTCTTTTCTTTACTTATTTCTTGTAACCTAGGTTTGGTTTCAGAAATTCAGTAACTCCCCTGAAAGTCACAGTGGAAACTGTGTCGTTCGCTGTATTAGCAACTTTACTGACATTTCATTATGAAATAATATTAGCTCGGTTAGTAGAATATAGAACGAATTGCTATTTAGAAGCAGCAGGCGTACTGGTAATTAGCAGTTATAATGGCACAGTCTACACTAAGTCAAAGCTGAGGCACGTAATTTGTGGCTGAGGTAATTACCTCCATTTTCTAAGTAAGCCCGACAAGAACACAACTCACTGAAATTTAATAAGTACCTGAGACAGTAACTGCATAGCTACCGTTCGTGTTTTATTAGATACAGCTACTAGCACTTTACCCGCGACTTCGTCCGCGTGGGTTTTTTACTTTCCTCAAAAAACACCCTCTCCACCTCCCCTTGGAAGGTAGTTTTCGAAAATTAATGTTTACGATTTTTATAATTTTTTGAAAATATTCTATAGCCTATGTTCATCAGCGATAATGTAGGATTCTAGTGGTGAAAGAATTTTTCAAATCGGTCCAGTAGTTTAGGAGCCTATTCAATTCAAACAAACAAATCTTTATAAAATGAGTGTAGATAAAACATATACGACTTGCTATTTACAATATCGACGGCTGTTGGACTGAAGCGAAGGATCTGTACGTTTCGCAGTTCACACGCTTTTTTGCAAACGTATAGTCACGAGCATAGCAAGATTCAAAAGAGATTTTCTCCTAAATTATTGAGAGACGTTTTTTATGTAAACTACATAAAAAACTTACTGTTGAAGTATTGCTGTATTCATAGGCCCATATAAAGTTCAGAGGGATTTAGTGAACAGTTCGTCCAGATGACCAGTTTAGGAAGTTCAATCAGATTTTCGCCCCGTGTCAGGCTTGGCCCACTGATATCTTTGCAAGTATTTCATCCAATGTGAAACTTGGTAAGAGAATTTGAAGAATGTAATTTAATTAACTAGCAGTTAAATGGCGCGAAATGTCTTTGGAATATTAAAGTAGATGCTTGGGTAAGGTGGAAAACAAATGCCACGGGAAGGAAAATTAGGTAAACCTAGAATTCGAATTCGAAATAAAAAATGTAAACAAAGGTGTTGCCAATTTTAAATAATAACCTAAAAATTGTGCAAGTACTATAATCACAGTGCTAAAATTTTAGGCATATCTTATACAGTTAAAATACAATATTGCACACAGTTTTCAACTTTAAAGTGACAAGTGCAAATTATTTTTATGCTACTGGCCATAAGGCAGTGGTCTTAAACATTTGGAATTTAGTGTTTTCAACTAGCGAAACGCCTCGGCTTCGTATGGGTGCTTTTTACTAATGAAATGAAAATGTTCTTGCACACAAACCTTGTCCTGACAATTATGTACAGAACAAAAAAGAAATTGGCCAAATCGGTCGAACTGTTCTCAAGTGATGATTATACGACGACTTGCAACACCCTAATATTACAAGTACCTTCCCGTGGTCGCATACTTATAAGCTATGGTAGCATGCGACCACGGGAAGATATCTACTTACTTTCTTGTTTTATCCTTTTCAGTAGTCGGGTTTTAGTTTTAAAACTTATTTTTTATTTAATTGTTTTGGGACTTATATCAGTATTATTTACATTTTTGAAATGTGCTAATTAATTAAGCGCTTCCATTTGAAACCCAACACGGCAAGATAAAAACTATTTCTTTAGGTCGTGACTTTATTTCCGCTAGAGGGCGCCATATTCAATTTCATATGACGTCACTAATAGCCTATAACCAGCGACGACGATCAAGACGCCTCCAACGATACCTCATTTGTCAAATTATGACAAGTAGTTTAGAAGATAAGAGGGAACAGATGAACATACATACTTACATACCGATCAAAATCATAACCCTCCTTTTTGCTTCGCTGTAGTCGGGTAATGAGTTCAAGCGATTCTGATATGTTCACTCCAGATTCGGTTAAATACGAGGCAAATACAGTAATCAAAAATCTTTATAGGTACATAAAATGGTTTTATGAAGTGGCGAGCAGACGAAAAAATAATAAATATTTTAGAAAAACTACAATTTTTTACTTTCCATAAATTCGAAAAGTAGAGTGTTTAACACGGGTAAAAGTCATCAATTCCTTTCGACCCTTGTATAACAATATACTATTATATTTTTATGATCAAGATTGTTATTACGATAAATCACTGCTGTTAACCGGATTGAATATGTTTAATATTTATCCGTCAAAAAAAATAACTTGGTAAGCCAACATCAATCTTTATAAGCAGGCAAAATAAGGATCAAAAGGTTTGAGTAAAAAAACCAGCCAACTGCGTGCCCACCGCGAGACCGCGTAAACACGCACAATGAAGGATTCCGTAGTTGCACAAAAAACGCCATTTTATAAACAGAAACAAAAGTAAAACCAATGGTTTAAAAGTTGCTAAAATTAAAAAAAAAGATAAAAGGATTGTTCATCACATTTTAAATATAACCGACCCGCGCTTTCTTTGGCCCATTTTATTTATTTTGTTAGAATTCTGAGTTTTATATTTTTGTGTAATGTTAATGTTTATGTTTGATATCAACTTTAATAACCGCTGTACCTACTAATAAATAATGTTATAACCTAATCACCACTCTGTATACACTAACTGATTTTCTTTCAGCTTCGTTCGACCTCTTCGACCCCGAATCAAGCCAAAACATAGGTAGTTGCTTTCATTCTTAAAATGTTTGTGCATTGACCCGTTAAGGTTTGGAAAATCCGTTCCGGGGTCATTCGGACCACTCGAACCAAGTTTGGACCGCGTCGTGAGCTGCCAACGGATGCGTATGATACGGAAGCCTTTTTTGTTATTGCCTGCAGCAGAGGACTAACAGAGACATTTTTATATTTTAAGAGCCTGAATAAAAGATCGGCAGGTTACACAAATATTTGTGACCGCACAGCATAAACTTAATATGCTTATACGTTTACGTAGCTACACCTAGTGGAATTTGTGCTACAATCATTCCGTTTGACGCCTAAAGGTCATAGCACACGTATCAACTCGGAAAGGGATCGTCACCGTATCAACTCGAGCCATTCAGTATTCTTTGCACGAAACTCCCTACTGCAACGCACACCAACTTGCAGTTCCGGCGCTTACGGGTCGTCGTCCCCGTGCTTACGTATCTCCGTACCCGAGCTTACGTCTTTTCGTCCACCCTTGCACCTCTCACTCCTCCCGCGGCCTGCCTGCAGCATTATCAACCAGCGGTCGGCGAGCCGTAAGCGCGGCGTCGCCTAGCCGTAGCCGAGTCGATGTATCGGAGCTTCTGATCCGCTTTGGTTATGTGCCTACGTTAGGTTGACGCCTCTTTAACGGCGAGGCGAAAGGCGGTGACGATCCCTTTCCGAGTTGATATGTGTGCTATGACCCTTGTGCTGCGCCCTATACTTAGGTGCCTACTCCATAGTCCATATCTCAAATTTGGGCAAGCTCAAACTTGGCAACTTTTCGAACTACAGGAATCCCACTACACAGTCACTAAAGCTAATACATAAACGGTAACTGGAACATTGCCAGCTCATACTTAAACAGGTATACGAACGGATCAGTCACCTACTTCACCACATAAAGTTGCAAAACTTTATGAGGTTTACATTTGATGAACCTGAAAGTGAAAACCTTCGAGTTATAGGTAACCGTTGGAAGCGACGAGCAAGTCACTGTTTCAACACCCGATCTTAAAGCTTTCTCTACGATTATTCCAAACTTTATTCATTTGTGCAAAAACTTTCGAGACTAGGTGTTTTTGAACTTTCGCGGCTTAAACACATTTAATTGAATTTGAATTGCCGAGGCTATTAGCGGTTACAATTGAGAACACACCTATACCTATACATATGTAGATCTGTCCGTAGGTGTAGTACATGCTGCAAGCCGACCCGAGCGAAATTGAATAGGTACGGTTATACGCTGATGATTACTTAATTATGGATACCATTAACTATGACCAAATAGACAGTGGAATCAATATCGTCAATCATGCACAATTTCGACGCTTTATTAACCAATGTATTAGATCTGAGTGCAATGTCAATACAATGTTCGAAGATAATCAGATCTGTAGCTACATTGTCACCAGATACCATTAACATTCCCAAATTAATTGTTTTAAGGTACACAATACCGCACAATATCGCTACAATTACAAGCGTGTCAAGATAACAGCCATTATAACAATAATCGAGTATCCGCCACCCGACCGAATATGAACGATTTCATAATACGACATTCGCGCCCAAATGTTTGGTAATTATTGGTTTTCCTATTTGCCTCCTAGTTAAATTTGTAACTAACTATAGGTACATAATAATGTATTTGCTCTTCCGGTGTAAATAAGCTTTGCATAAATTCAATTTCAACAACAGAGATATATTATCTGTAATAAAAATATCTATAAGTAACTACCTATAAGTAATTCCTATACCTATATCTACCTATACCTATATCTATAAGTAATACCTAATCTATACTAACAATAAAACTAAGAGTTTGTTTGTTTGAACGCGATAATCTCTGAAAGTACCAGTCGGATTTGAAAAAATATGTTTTCGTTTGATAGCCCAATTCATGAGAAAGGCTATTGAACATCACACTAGGACCCTTACCCTTAGAGCAAAAATAAAAAAATCTGAAAGAACGCTAAGTGAAAACAAGTAATGATTAAAATTTAAAAAACAGCACACCAAACCCAACCTTATGTTTAGGCGATAAAAAAGAGAATCGCATATCTTATCATGCAGGAAGTCATTAAGTCTCAGGGGATGCTATGCTCCGGCAGACGATTTGATGCGACGGGATGGATCGGGGAATAAGAAACATGCGGGCAAGATCGCAGGCAGAAGCTAGTCGTCGTATAAATATGTACGTTACTGAGTCGTTTAAAATGCATAGGTGGTGCAAAGTCATCTATTTTTCCCTGTCGCCAATATTTACACTGTCATGTAAACAAGATCAGAAAATAATGTTTGTAAACAAAAATCGGCTGAAAACTGTTTAGTCAAAGAAAATCAACAGAAAGCACTTTAGGTACCTACTTAGTTAACAATTAGATTTTCGATTGAAGACGTTTTTTACTTAAGATGTTTTACGCACTATTGGGTGAGGGGACGGCATTATGTGCTGGCCTCACCGTGTAAGTGACTTCTAAAATAAGCATTGAAGGTTACAAGTTAAACCTTATGGCTGAAACATATTCGACACGGACGGCCGCCGGACAAATCTGGCTATTCCAAAATGTTCTCAGGATTCGGTCTCAAATAAATACGGGAATCTATTTAAGTGCTTTCATATCACCAAAGTTGAAAACCAAATAACTTGCCAAATGAAAAGGATCATAGCGAGAATCATTGCAACCCAACGCACAACAATGAGCTCATGTCATTTCCATTGGTTACAATTTACACAAATCCTTTTGACTAATTACAACTGACTGACGGTAGGTTCACTACACAAGTCACTTCGCTTAGTTATTGATAAAGTTATACATTTATCAATGTCAGATTATTGTGGGCTTCATCACGATAATACTCTAATGGACCAATCTGTTAGAGAGTTGATAAAAATAACTCCTACCTTAATGATAACGGCACACTCTTCATTTTTAGATGATTGACGAACGAGTGCTGTATTAATTAATGCCAATAGCGATGAATAAAACGACTTTTTAGTCTAGACTGTAATTCTAGAAACTGAAGTTTGGTGTTGCCATTACTCTTTTTTGAACAGGTATTAGTAGGTTATTATTCTCGACAAGTGCCTTCTTGATAAGATTAAAGTCATCATCTGCCTAGCCTCTTCCCAACTATGTTGGGGTCGGCTTCCAGTCTTACCGGATGCAGCTGAATACCAGACCTGACCAGATCTGACCTCCACAACCCAGTTACCTACTGCTATGGGTAATACGATACCATTTCGTAAGACTGGTAGTCCGATTGTTGGGCTTCTGACGACCCGTAACGACTATCAAAGATACACGAATGACAGCCGGGACCAACGATTGTTTAGCCACAGGAAGATTCATGTAAGATAAGCATTTCTGAAACAATTAAAAACAAAACAACATTCTTCAATGCTTTGGAAAGTCACCTAAGTCCTCGTAATTACAAAACTTGAAGTAATTTTAATGTTTTCACAAAATACCACGTCGTTATCGTATTTAGTTTGCATGGCGGCGCCTTCCAGATATATATTCGAATTCTTGTTTGACAGGACACAGCAGCCGCAGTAACTCTAGCAGAGATAGGTACAGTTTCGCAATTACGGCTCGTTCAAACTTAGATAGCATTTCTACAATACCTACATTGGAAACTCGAATCTCCAGGGAACTTTATCGAGAATCCCGAGTACGGAATTTTCTTCTAAAATTCGATTTATTGGTATTGCTGAGGTCACGTTAGTTCGTCCATCGGAGCTCGTAGCAATCACGTAGCTACGAGCCAAACTAGAAACGTATAAAATCAAGTCGTAGACTTACGAGTCTACGACTTGATTTTAGAAGTTTCTAGTTTATCTACTCCTCCACAACCCAGTTACTGGGTAATACGATATGCCTTGGTAATGATAAATGATAAATGATTGATAAATTATTTTATTTTTGTAAGTAGGTTTGTACAAACACTTTTACACGTCAATCATATTTTTTATAAAACTAGATGAGGTCGGCGTTTCCTATCTGACTACTCTGAGAAGAAAGGCCGAAACAAACTCAGAGGTCACAGTCTCTTTTAAAGTCCAGACATAATCTTGGTCAGGTTATATGAAGACCATGTAGATCGATGTCTGAGATGGTCTTTTGAGGAAAGAACCACACAGATTGAGCCGACCTGTCCAGTCAGTGCACGCATTTGTCAGAAATCGTGCAGCTCAACTCAAAACTTAAGGAGCTCAACGATTCGACGAACAATACCAAAGAAAGGACATTTGGGTAGGCCACATAAATTACTCAAACTGCCAGACCTAGAAAAAGAACTAACAGAACAAAGAGAATAATAAAAATTTAACAAAAATAAAATGACCCACATTGTCTTTACATGCACAATAATTAAAATAATATAATACTTTACAAAGTAAGCAAATGTCATTGTTTAAATAAAATTAATTAATGTCAATGTGTATATAGAAAAAATAAAAACATTCAAAATGTTAAAAAATTGGAAGCAGCTCAATCTCAAGCCTTTTTGTCCTCAATACCAAGGCTTTCTGGCACAACTTACGTTTAATGAATGATTTGAATTTATTAAGGCTTAGGATCTTGAACGTGGCTTGGTAGTTTATTATAAAAGCGTATACATTGGCATCTGAACGAGCCACCTATTTTCTTGAGCTTTGTTGTAGGTACAACAAATTTGTGTTTGTTCCTAGTATTTATATTATGGACATCACTGTATTTTTTAAACAATTTTATATTTTTATCGGCATTTAAAAGATTTTCATAAATATACTGAGAAGGCACAGTCATTACATTAATCTCTTTAAATTTGTCTCTGAGAGAGTGTCTCGGACTTAATTTATAAATTGATCGAACAGCTCGCTTCTGCAAAACAAAGATGGTCTGAATATCGGCGGCATTTCCCCACAATAAAATACAGTATGACATTACACTACGAAAACAGCTAAAGTACCTACACTAAACGGGCAGTCTCTATATCAGTTAAATTACGAATTTTTCTAACCGCGTATGCTGTGGAACTTAGCTTTTTTGAAAATTTATCTTCATGTGGTCCCCACTGAAGCTTAGCATCCAAAGTTATGCCTAAGAATACTGTACTGTATACAGGATTCAATTCTAAATACCTACTGCTTGTCAGACTTTCGGGCTACTGACTACCCGTGACGACTGTCAAAGATCCACAAATGACAGTCGAGACCGACCGCTTAACGTGCTATCCGAGACACGGACGGGTCTCGGTATGTAAAGATGGTCATCCATCCACAGACCAACCGCGGCAAGCGTACCATTTTTTTTTTTTTTTATGTGTCGCTGAGAAATGACATTACGCATCTAGAGTATGTGGGACTCCCTGCCAGAGTGGCACTAAAACTCAGCGGTGTTCCCTCGTCGCCGTGATGGGAGGGTCATGGGAAACCGGCTCAGCCTTTACTTCCACGACCCTCCCGGCGCATGCCCGCCAACCTGGCGGGCCCCGCGTGCCCCCCGAGCGGGAGCTGGGGGGCGACGGGAATGGCCGGGAACACCTGGCCATTCCCGTCCGACACTGGTGGAGGCGCGTGCGATGCAAGCGAGGGTGCCCCCGCACCCGTCGCCTGCTGGCCTCCACCTGGGAGGAGTCGGAGATGACCGTCATACTGACGTCTTCTTCGACCCCTCCTCCGCCTTCGGAGCGGCGCCGCGAGAGGGTCTTCCTCTCGCGCGCGCTCCTCCGCCTCCTTCTGGGACATGACCTGTTCGCAGAAGGAGGATCGCCGCCGTGAGACTGCGGCGCGGCTCGGACCACGACGGGCACACCGCGAGAGTGTGCTGCGCCGTGTCCTCCGCCGCGCCACAGCCGTGACACGACGGCGTCTCCTCCCGTCCGATCCGGTGCAGGTACGATTCGAAACAGCCGTGCCCGGACAGCACCTGCACCAGACGGAACGAGAGGAACCCGTGCCGGCGCTCGAGCCAGTCCCGCAGGACCGGCCCGAGCGCGTCGAGGGTTCGGCGGCCGAAGGCTGCGGTGGCGAGGTCCGCCGTCCAATGGACGACGATGGCGTCCCTCGCCTCCCGCCGGACGGCCTCCCGCTCTTCCGGGGCGGGGCGTTCTCCTCTCGCCCTCCGCCCCGCCGTCCATTCATGCACTCTGGCGAGCACCCACGCCTCGAGCTCCCAAGGCGGGGTGCCGGCCAGAGCGCACGCCGCTGCACAGCCGACCGTGCGGTAGGCCCGCGCAACCCGCTGAGCTATGGCCCTCTGGGGCGCCCGCAACGCGGCGGCGTTCTCCCTCCTTTGGAGGGAGTCCTCCCAGAGCGGCAAGCGTACCTGGCTTAACCTGATCAATCGACATGTGCGGCCCCTCAAGTTCCCTCTTGTTCTCTGTAGAGCTCTCCCTATTAAATCGGCAATGTTCAGTAGCCGCATATATTATTAGAACCCCAAAAGAAATTGAACCTATTCTTGGCTCGCAAACCTTTTGGCTACGCGTAATGAATATAAAACACAAATATTTATCTAATAATTTGATTAAACCTGACCAACAATATGAGATTTCGGTTGAAAACAAACAGAAGCACTTTCAAAGATTTATTATAAAAGGTTTTGGTTCTATTGACCTAATACTATACACCCAGGTTTGTTTAATAATGAATATGTCACGGCTAATAGCCTAAACCGTTTTAGCCGGGTACAACTAGGTGCAGCCGGATACAACTAGGTGCAGCCGGCCACATGCGGTTCATGTGTACTTCGGGTGACATCGGTTGCATGGTTGCGGTCGGTAGATAGACGACGTAGGATGCAAGAGCGAGCGAAGGGCACCCCAAGGTTAGGTTTGGTTAGGTTACTTACTAAAACTAGGTGAAGCCTATACCTACAAATATACCTACTAAGTACTGCATACTACCTACAGACTGCACAACACTACAGTAGGCAATGCACTACTTGGAAAATAAGTTGATTGTAGTTATTTAAATTTTATTAAAATATTTTTATAATGAGAGTTGTAGGTACGTTACTCGCAGTATTGTTTGAATACCAACAAGGTCGTTTTTTTTTTTCACAAGAAAATTAATAAGGTTTGTTTGTTTTGCTTTCAGAATATCCGATGGGTCGACGCTCTAAAGGCAGATAGGCAATAATATATAAATATGGTCACTTTTACCATCAGATCCATCAAAGCATTTTCAACTCAGCTGCATGTAATTGCCTTCCATTCAACCCCTTTGTGATCCAACAATATGATCTAGCTAGACTATTCAGCACAGAAATTAAACGACTCTCTCAGTCACGCCTTCTCGATAACCTGTTACCCACGGTCCCTCGATCGCCTGACACCACAGAAATCTTAATAATAAGGCAAAGATTTCTGTGCCTGACACCCACGCCTTAGCTCGAGTCTATTGTTGCATGAAATTAATGAAGTGCTGAAAATAACGATAATGAGTAATATTATGCACACGTCCGACATGTGTGCATAACATGCACTACCCAATTAAAATTATACTTACGAATGTTTTTGATATTGCTCGCCCATTGTAAAATTCGAATAACTACCTTAGAATACTTCTTTATATAACATAATTCACTCTTATCTGAGCAAAATATATCCCAAAATGTAAGAAACACCGATATATCACCGACCCTTTGTAAATTGTTTACAAATGAAATGAGTTATTGCTCTTGTAAGTATATTATTTTTCGAGAATGTTCATTTTAATGTCGCGTTTCAGAAAGGAGATCTATTGTGAGATTAGGTAGGTACCTAGGCAGTATTTATTACATGTCGTATATTATATCCCTTATCAGAGAAAGGGCTACAATGGAGTTTGATGAGAGGGACGAGCAACTCGTAATTTTCTTAATATTGTACTTTACTGTTACATTAGGTATATTAAATTATATGGGAGCCAAAGCTAACAGGTTAGCAAGGATGATGAATGACGCAATGTGAAAGATATTAAAATTGAACAGGAAAATGAGTTTTTCCTGTGAAAATCTTCGTGAATATCCTCCGTCTGTCTGACGATCAACTAAAGCTACACGTTTTAAATCATGTAAGTCATGAGCTGGATCCAAGAGTAGATATCATTATGGTGGAGATGTCGCAGCCAACTGGTTAAATTAGCCGTTCAGTTGCCTGGCCTTTAGAAGTAGTGTTCGCCTCGCTCCCTCCCTCGGCTCGAACGCGGTTGATCACAGTTCTAACCTAACCTAACCCACTTGGTCGGGGTGCAATGCCTTAATTACTGCAACCAATTCGGCTCGCGCGTGATTGGTTACAGACTTCCAACCTAAACTGTAATTGAATGATATTCAATTACAGTTTAGGTTGGAAGTCTGTCAGGCCGTTAGTTGAACGGCCGCCGTTTAGTTGAAAGGCTAGGCAGTTAACTGAACGGCTAATTTAACCAGTTGGCTGCGACAGAGACACCATCAAGGAAGTTGAATCTTGGGGATGCATGAGAAATATAATATATGGGTTAGGTTAAGTTACCTACCTATAATATTGGCTTTTTAGGGATTCGCAGTCAACAAGGAAGGAACCCTTATAGTTTCGCCATGTCCGTCTGTCCGTCCGTCCGTCCGCAGCTTACTAGAAAGCTATAATTTGGCATTGATATACATATTAATCACGCCGACAAATTGGTAAAGTAAAATCATGAAAAAAACATTTTTTTAGGGTACCTGTACACGTAAAGTGGGAATGTTTTTTTTCTCGTTTACCCCATATTGTGGAGTATCGTTGGATAGGTCATTCAAAAATATTGCGGGTTTGTGAAAACAATTTTTCGATTTAGGAATCTGTTTGTGAAATATTAAGCTTTAAAGTGCCAATTTTTGTTAGTCATGCCCCCCCCCCCACATTTTATATTTTTTTAAAGTATAAATTTTATTATTTTGTTACTTTTAGATAAGTCGTTTCCATTACAGCATAAGTTTTAATTTTGTGATATGAGAATCTATTGATTTTTTATATTTAATAAAGCCTTTAAACTTTAATATGGCATAGGGTTAATTTGTGATATCAGAAACTGTAATTTTTAATTGTATTTTGTTTTTATTTTAAAATAGATTAAGTTCAATTTAAATGAGAAGACTGTATTTTTTAATTCTTTAACTTCATATTGTGTTACATTAAGTCAATTTGTGATGACAGAAAGTGCATTGTGAGATTATTGTTTTCAATTTTACAATAGGTATAAGTACATACTTAGCATAAGATTGATTTGTGACAGTTTCAGTAGGTACATGACAGGCAATGTACTGAAACTACATATTTACCACGAAATTATAACATTAATGTTGGGAATTTGTGTTTTGTTGACTAATAACATTATGGAGCTCTTTGGAATCAATGTATGGAGAGAAATTGTTTCGAGAACCATAGATTTCAGCCCTAAATCGCTTATTGCGGTGAAAAATCAGCCCTAAATCACTTATTGCGGTGTAGCGGTCCACGCACACCAGCATTGGATCTACAGAAGTTGGTCGCGAACAGTCTCCTGGTGCGCACCTCCCGCCCAAGCACAGTTTGAGGAACCAGAGGGGCAATTCTGGTAAAAAGAATGTTCACAGTCCCAATATGTCAAAGTTACCTCTAATTTCGCTACATTATGGACCAGTTTTTGACATTTATTGTCGCTTACATGAGATTGCGACTAGATTTTGAACATTTTTAAATACGGGAATTGGCCTTCAGGTAACACAAACTGTTCACCAAGTCAGGGAAATCAAATTATACTTAGACAATTATTCCATCCTAGGTCTTATAGGCTATTTTGTAAGCTGCACCCTCCTGTTACTTAATAACAGTTAGAGTTTAATAAAGAAACTAGGTACAAACCTACACTTAATAGATAGGTAGGTACTAATTTCACCTACATAGATACCTACCTAGGTACTTGAAATATAATTGCCACCAGGACCACATTTAAACGTGTGGAGGCCCTGGGGCAACCAAGTCTATACTAATATCTTATACCTAGACGTTAAATTTGTTTGTTTACCTATATGATTGTGGGTTCGACGCTTTGTTCCAGTGGTGCCCACCACTGGAACAAAGCGTCGAATTTGAAAAAAATGTTGCTTCTGATAGCCCAATTCTCGAGGAAGGCTATTTTAACATCACGCTATGACCCTTAGGAGCGAGAAAAAATAAAAAAGGACGCCAAGTGAAAACAAAGTGATAGCGCGGGCAGGTGACGCGATGCAACGGGGTGAGTCGAGGGAACAAGAAATTTCACGCGGACTAAGACGAGGGCCAAAGCTAGTCATTTATATAAATCCCGTTTTTTTTTAAAGATTTCCAAAAATGCGGGCTCCACCTTATCAAATAACCTATTGCATTTTTCATTATTCTAAGACAACGAGTGTGGTATCCTCTTGCTAAAATGACAGCTTGCATTCGTCTGGGCATGCTATCCAGGATATTTCTAATGGTTTCTTTTGGAAGAAGTTCGGCGGCAATTACATTCTTTAGCTAACCTAGTGTTTTGCGGATCGGGCAGCACTGATCTTATTCGTCGCCTCAGAACATTCTAGATTTGCTCTATTGAATTGAGGTGGGGACCTCGAGATGACAACCCAACGAAGAATCCCGCATTGATACTCCATACTGCTTTACCATGTAGGTACCTACGCATAGCTTTGTGTCACGTAAACTTTGGTCAGTTATCATTCACGGTTCAGCCTTTGTAGTGTAGTGCTCTAACTGGAAGTATTTAGGTAAATATATTTGATTTATTATGTAACCTTGAGTGTTTTTTGTTTTTAACACGTTGAACGCCAAGCAACAGACACAATAGAAAATCTATTGTTCGCGGTCACCGGTGACCGCGTTGGCAGTCAACGTGTTAATATCAATTCCAACAAACGTAGGTATAAATAAAAAAGCAACATACGCAAGTCTCCAGTCCGATCTCAAATAATTAGGTACTATCCATAGACTTTAAAAAAAAGATGGACTCCGCGCCACGCATATCGAAAGTGAAGCACAGTAACTATTACCGGACCATTTGCACAAACACGCCTCACGCTCACATTTAAATCATATTATGCCGACCGGCCGCCATTACGTGACACGACAGCGTCAATCCTCAATCACGCACACATAGATCGTTTCGATATGCGTGGGGCGAGGTCCATCTTTTTTTTAAGTCTATGGTACTATCGTAGAAACAACATCCTACTCATTTGTCGGGCTGTCACCCAGACTAGAAAAGTACTTATCGAGTCTTCGAAATAGAGCAAAAGTAGATAGATGCCTATTTACTGCTCAATCTAACGTAGCCTATAGAAGGATTTATTTGAGTCTTATAAGATTGAGGGACCCCAATTTATTGTGTCCTTCAGTTTGATGTATCGTGTGCAGTAGGAGCGTTAAGGGGATATGTTGAAAAAATTTAGTTTTTCTATTTCGTGTAACTTGTTAAGAATGGAATAGGGATTTAACATTTTGGTATATGTTTTTTGACTCTTTGGTCTAGTATTATGTAAAAGGAATACACGATTCAATGAATTTTTCTCTTACTTTTTTCGACATCACGGCGTAACGCAATTTACTTTACAACATACGGTTTACTCAAAGTAGTTTTAAATTTAATTCATTGATTTTGTTAAAAAAAGAGTAAAGTCGTTTTGGCACATACTCGTACAGTATAGCCCTCTTCTTTTGCGTTTGAAAAGTAATTGCATCACTTTCACTCGCTTAGTAGGTTTTCGAGGATTTTTGATTTTCGAGATGGCGCCTTAAGAGAGGGATCATGCAAAATTGCCTATCTTCAATTTGATTGTTCATGAAATTGATAAGGCTTGCCAGGCTGCGCCCTTTTAACCCAAGTTGAGCAGGCAACGAAAACGCGTTTTTTCTTACGCAACATTTTATTACAAGAAAATTATGTAAGTAGTAGGTACATGAAAATCATGTATTTTTTGTCCAAATCGCAATTTTTAGGCATCGCAATCCCGACAACATTGATGCCCCTAGTTTGTTTCGGACGCATACCTTTTGATTCCAAACCTTTTGACAGACGAGGCGGCAATGTCTGTCACGATTCCTTTTTTTCACATAGTTAGGTACCTACTTATCTGAGGAGCCAGATAGGCATATTCTGTCACTGACTGACAAAGATCTACGAATGACAGCCGGGCCCATCGGCTTAACGTGCTTTCCGAGACACGGAGGGATCTCGACATGTAAAGAATGGTCACCAATCCACGAACCGACCGAGGCATGCGTAGCTTAACCTTCAACCAACAAGTGCTACTGTTATTATTTAGCCACGAGCCCCTCACCTACGTTCCTAGAAGTCCTACAACATAATTAACTTTATAATATTATGAAACACTGGTAAACGGGTAGTCGGGTACCTAGTCGGTATATTAGTTTCATTTCGAACTAGCACAGTTCCCCCATACTTATAATTCGTTCAATATTCCGCGCTGAATAAAATCCGGAACACGGCATTGTGACAATCCTCTACAAATGTCGCGATCCGGTATTTGTCCTTGGCAAGACAACATACTACCTGTTTACGACTTATTGTAAAACAAGTTCACACGTGCACAACTACACACATCAAAAGTGTCTAGGGATCAACATATATTTTTGCAATAACTTTTCTCCTGATTGATATTAATTAAAATTTTCTTTAAGGATTCATCAAATAAAGTGTTTTCGTTTGTCACAGTAACGATAAACCAAGTCACCTTTGCATTAATAAAGAAATTTGCCATTTTCCTAATAAAGGGATTTTTGACATTTGAACCACTAACACAAAAGTTCGAAAAAAAGACTGAAATAACAGTTTTCTTTAAAATTTTATTGGGTAACTTAAACAATTAATAATCCGTGTTTCTACCGCGAACACTAACAACACAAGAACATCGGTTTGGCATACTCAAAATGAGTTCATCCAAATCACGCTGTGGAATGGCCGCCCATGTTCGTTGCAACAACAAAAAAAGGTCTTCTTGCGACTGGATACCCTCCATATTCGGCAGAGCTCTTCTCTGTAGCATATCCCATGCATGCTCAATCGGGTTCAAGTCTGGCGACTGAGCAGGCCAGGGCAGGACATTGATGTTAGCTGCGGCGAGAGTCTGTCTTACAACTCTTGCGGTGTGCGGTCGTGCATTATCATGCATTAACTGAAATAAGGGACCGATTTGCACTTGTAGAGGAACGATGACGTCTGATACAATCGTCTCAGCATAAATTTGAGCGTTGAGGTTGCCTCTGATCCAAATCAACTCAGTTCTTCCGCCGATCCAAATACCCGCCCATACCATGATGGTTCCACCACTATAAGGATGGACTTCCTGGCAGGATTTTAATCGCTGTTGGCGTCCAGGGGTTCTCCAGTGTCGTATACGTCTTGTATCCGGTCTCATACCAAAACGAGACTCATCAGAAAAGCACACGAAACGCCATTGTTCTTCTGCCCAATTTCTGTGTTCAAGAGCCCATTGATATCGAATCCTACGATTGTGCATTGGTATAGGTGGTACCCGTAGCGGTCTTCGGGAATGAAGGTTCACTTCATGCAAGCGGTTTCTGACTGTTTGGTCGCTAATTAAGTTCCCTGAAGAGTGATGAAGCCTCACGGCTAACATCATGGCGGTTATTGTTGGAGCTCTTCGAGTTAAGATTTGAATGTATCGGTCTTGTCTCCGTGTGGTGCAGCGATACCGTCCTCCATGGCGCTCAGCCACGGTACCAGTGCTTCGGTAACGTGTCCAAAGTCGACTGATAACACTCTGACTTGTATTCAGAGCTAAAGCCACAGTACGTTGCCGGGAACCAGCTTCTATCATTCCCACGGCTCTGAGCATTTCTTCCCTGCTTAAATGACGTCGCCGCTCCATAATAACGTTGGTTTTAATCAGTAGTAGGGAAACAGTAGCACTAATAATGTCTTCAATGCGTTGTATGTTTTTATAGGGAAAATATTGACAGCAGATTTTCATCTTTTACTCGAATTTGATTCACAGTTCCTGATTCAAATTATGAAATGCACCAAAAAGGATCCATATAAATTTATAAAATCATAAATTTATTACAAAGCCACATCTCAATCTCAAGAAATCCGCATAAAAATGCTTGATCCCTAGACACTTTTGATGTGTGTATAAACATACGCGATTGGATACAGAAAAGCCGTATGTCGCATAACTAAGTGGCAAGATACATGCGTCGAACAAGTTTTTCCGCGGTATTTTTTCAAATTAGTATTCATAACCACATTATATCAATCATATCGTTCCATAGAGGATCATGGTCTTGACTTTTTCTCTGTTATGGATCAGAGAGGATCCTCCTCATTCAGTCTCTCCACTCCACCCGTGATAGCTCCATCATGCATTCCCATAACTGTAATGGGAATAACTTATTCTACTATTGGAAGCCAGTAGGTACCTACCAATGGTAATGCAATCTATAAGTAAGTACATCTATTCAAATAAATATGAAAGTATATACGGTACTTACCTACTTATAAAACAAAACAATTTAAAAAAAAATTGTCTGTCTGTTTGTTCCGTCTAATCGCCAAAATGGCATGGCCGATTTTGGTATGCTTTGAACCCTTTTTTTTGGGTGGTAAATTATCAAACAACTTCTCCCGCCCTGGGCTTAGTGGGAGGGCACTTTAATTGACTAAAGCCCACCCGTGTTCCTTCAGTTGCCTGTGCCAGGGCCACGGTAACTCTTTCGAACAGCCCGCGACCCTGGCAGGATACTTTGAACCCTGAGGAAGGCTTTTTGTCGACATACCACGCTGGCGAAGCCGCGGCCGGAAGCTAGTGCTGAATGAAGGAACACTTTCGATTGCACCTGTTTCGATTGCACTTTTATCTCGAAGAAGGTTGTCAAAATAATGCTCAAATTTCCAAGCATGTTTGAGAAAAATACATATTATTATTATTATTGTTTCATATCAGCCTCTCGTACTTGTTCTAATTGTTTATTTAATCAATCTGTCACGTTTGACTTTTGGTAAATAATTTATTTAACAAAAAGTCAAGTTAAGGACTTCCAAAATATTCCTGACAGACGACAGTTACAAAGAAAAATGTATGTGCCTAAAATGTATGGTCCCCTCGAAACTTTTGAACAGTTTCGGGACTTCGTTTAAACGAAGTCCCGAAACTGTTCAAAAGTTTCGAGGGGACCGAAATTGTGAAGATGTTGTCTGTAGTACCTACTTCGTTTAAAAGACATTAATTTCGAATGACTCAACTTACGCCTAGTTATATTTAACGGATGGTTTTGTTACTAATAGTAACCAGCTGTTGGTTGAATTACTGGTTAACGAGTTCTTTGTCAAGACCCAGCGGAGTAATTGCATAACACACGAAATGGCTGCGAATGGCTTTCATTTTGACAGTTCAACAACATTCAATATTTCATTGCGTTATTTACGTTGTTGAGCGGACAAATTTTTAGATCATATGAAGCAAAGCCTCCAAAATGATTCATATTGAGATTGATACTGTTAAACGCAATTAGGGTGCAGAAAGGTTATCTTGCCATTTATAAGTATTAAAAGATCTCCTATGCTAACTCTAAAGACAACATAATATTTGCGAAGATGGAAAAGTACCTACCTGTTAATATTAACCCAAAACTATAAAACAAAGGATAAGGTTAATCGATTAAATTGTCTCATGTGTGAACCGGCCACCTGGTATAAAAATTACCTCCCCAAGAAAAAGAATCAAACTATAAAACAATATCAGTACAGTGTATCATTCATTAAGTTTTGTGATATAAAAAAGTAATACATTAAATTATTATTATTTAAAATTAAATTGTTGTCATAAAATATTTAAGCATAACAAAAATTCACAACGTGCGTAGTCATTAGTTTGAACAAAACGAAAAATATTCACAAACAACTTTGTTCCCTCGACTTAACCAGTTGAATGTCGTAATTAACAACAAGGGTTGATCTAAGTTCGTCATAGTTGCTCTTAAAAAAAAAATGAGACCATTATTCGAAATTGACCCAAAAACTTTTTGGTATCCCCGGTTGGCGGAGACATTCGTTCCAACTGTCTGCGTAGGCGGATTTTTCGTCTATCGTCGCTTTCCCCAAGATTTCCTTCTTCGCCATCTTTGTCTTACAGCCGAGGCTAATATAAATACTGACTTTATTCAAACTAGCCTTGAAAACTGTCAGTTTCACTGTAGCAGATTTTGGGTCCCATCTGGCAGATATTGCGGGGGCAAATCTATCGCTTTTCCAATAGCACTCAGCTTTGTTTGCCTCTAATATCGTTGCTTTCAGGTACAGCGGGGCTGAAAACAGAAATACGATAAACTTTTAATTGATTCAAATATAGATCCAGTTGGTGTATTTGCTGAATATGTATGTTTTAAAGTTTTATATGAATTTTACATGGAATTTATCATAAAACTGCTTTAGAAAGTTTTGTAGTTAAAGCTACCCGTATGATAACTACGAGTATTTGTCATATAAGTATGTAAGTATTTGTCTACAAACGCACATACTCGTATTTACCAAAATATGTTTGTTTCTGAAACATGAACTCTAGACGATAAATAGCTCCCTTTTTTTTTTTTAGGATGGGAAATCATCCAATGACTCCTCCCGCTTTGGGCGGAGCGGAAGGGAGTGTCAGACTCTTACTGACTAAAACCCATCCGTGTTCCTTCCTTAGCCCTTTATGTTCCGGGGTAGCGGTAACCCTTTCGGACAATCCCGCTGCTATAAATAGCTGACTTAGTCCACGATCGGCGAGATTTCATCGCGCACTGGATTTTCAACTCTTGGTATTGAGCTGAGCATTGAGAATCACAAAACACAATTTTCAACTCTCGGCGCTAAGCAGTGCGATGAAAATCCAGTCCGAAAAATAAAATCGCATCGGGAAAAATACGCTCGTGCGAACCTGGGCTTAAGCAATTTTTTACAATTATACTTAATAGACTAGCTTTTGCCCGCGGCTTCGCCCGCGTGGAGGTCGGAAATTATCCCCCGGAAACGTATTACTGGGAGAAAAAGTATCCTATGTGCATAGACTTCTATGCCTATATGTTAATCCAGGTTATAATAAACTATCTGTGTGCCAAATTTCATCCAAATCCTATTATAAGCATAATACTAATGATTGAAATATTATCGTGAATTCATGCAAGCCTAGTTGTTTGTTTCTAGCTTTTTGTTAGAATACTGCTCAGAAAGTCGGGTCATATTTCAATCACGATTCTATTTTAAAGTTGAAAGTTTTTGTTCTTTTCCTCGGGAACAGTTTTTTTTTTTCTGGATGATAGACCCTATGTCCTTTTCTATACTCCTGACAATGTATACTTAATAATTATGCCTTGATCGGTTCAGTGGATTAGGCATGTAAAGGTAACAAACAAACTTACTTTCGCTCAAAGTAGCATGGAAATTATGTACCAATTTAGAATAGAAGAATATGTATTATAATATTTATAATAAAACCCAAAACTATCTAAAGACAATGGATAAATACGTTACATTGTAAATCCTTGGTATTATCCTTGTTGTTGTCGTATACGTTGTAAATCCTTGTTATTAGTTTACTTTATCGGTAATAGAATTGGAACATAATATTTTACGTTAAGAAAGGCTCGTAAAACAATACTTGGCTTTGATTAACGTCCTATTGTTTATAACTTCTACTTGAATTTTTTGAGAACGTTCCTATCTGAAGTTGCCGACGATCTTTTAATGAGCATCCGATTTTAAAATTCTTGATTTGCGTGGTGGATTACGGCCTACTCCTTTTCACCGAGAGGAGACCCATGCCTCAGCTATAGATATAAGAAAGTTTTGTATTTCTATGGTCCCAGCAGTGGAAACATTTTAGTCTAGATTGATTATACTTAGTAAGTATGCCTACATTCCACTAGTTATGTTTTAGCCCGCAAAAGGGCTAAGAATTATATTATGGTTGTAATTCCATACTAGATGTGCAGAAGTCGCATCTCTGCTCGCATACTGATGACTTTATATACTATGAAGAACTTATCCTAGATAAAGTGAAACGAAAAACCTAATAGAGGTGTCAAACTTAAAATGAATCACGCACATATAAACGTCTAGATTCCTTGGGATGTCCTACAGACACACCCCATTTTATTATGATACGAGCTTAAAATGAAGAAATTCTGTTTAGTTTCCGAACAAGGAAAGTGAATATCTATATTCCCATTTTTTTTTATCGCTTATAGGTGGAGACAAACTTGACTCAACAGTCAATCTAGTAAAATTAAAACTCAACTTTATTTATAAACGTTGCTTAAAGTTAAGTAATGATTAGCGAATGCTTAACCATATATTTTTAATGTTTAAACGTCTCTTAACTTTAAGCAACGATTCTATTTAGGTAACTTACCCCTGAACCACGTTCCTAACTAAGGATTAAGATTTGAATCTAGGGATTTCCTAAAGTATTGGTTAATGATATTAAAAACACTCAGCTGAAAAATAATATCAACATAGTTGCCGAATAAGGAAATTCTGTAAGTTATTGAACAAGGAAAGTTAATCTGCAAATCCCGATAACGATGTGAATGAACAATATTTTATCTAACTACTACATTTTATATTCTCTTATTCAATCCATAACATATAAAGAAAGAAAAAGTATTTATTGCGATTCGTAGGTACAGGAAGATCACAAACTAAACTAAACACAGTCAAAAATAAAAAACAAAATTATATAAAAAGTACTTAACAAAAAAAAGGAAACAGAAATTCCTATACGAAGCCAAAAGGCTCTCTCAGCAAGATGCTGCTCTATTCTGATCGGGCATATCATCACGCCTGTATTCGCCCCGAAGTACTAGTCAGAGGTGCACCTATACTAAACCCACATTTCGCCAGTTACCTATATTGTCCCATGTAATAGGAGGCGAGCCCATTGCCATGAACCGGGTAAAAATCTAGCCTCCGGGCTGTTACTAAGAAATTCCAAATGGAAAACCCAATAACACTTTGTACGACCCGGGAATCGAGCCCAGGACCTCATGCTTAGGAGTAGCAATTGTGACCACTAGACCAACGATTCAGTCATTTAATCTAATCCATTTTTACTTTATCGGTATCTGCACGTGCTACATCGATAGTGCCTATTAACAGGCGCATTAGTCCTCTAATCGCATTATCCCTATTCCATTGATGTCGTATGTACTGATCATGACGAGGATCGAGTCCTGTGTAGCTCGTGCTGTAGTTCAACCTCAGGTAACCCGCTTTGATGTGCAATTAGTTCCGTCAGTTAATTGAATAGTCTCAATGTACACAAAGCGATTCTGGATACTCAGGAATGACGGAATACCGACAATCTGTTTAGAGTATTAATATCTTGTTCTGAAGAATTACCACTATGTTTACTAATCATGAGTCGATTGCATTGATAAATAAAACACATCAATGGTCGATTGTCTTCTGTTTATTTGTTGACATAAAGACGCGAATTTAGGGCTTGTGCACGTGTATATACATAAAAACACATGTGCAAGCGGACACGCGCGTTATGGAATAGAAGCATGCGGAAGCTATCCAACGTATACAGACGGATCATATTATATAGCAGCGCTATAGGATGACATCTACTGGTGTCCGGACAAAGGCCAGTAAGGTTCGGCTCCGTTCAACTGCAAAATGAACCTTATTTGAATCAACCGTTACTTGGTCATGCGTGGCGTATGTGACCTAGGTACGGATAAAATCGGAAAACGTCAGATTTTAGAACCTTTTGATGTAAACGTAGCCTTAGCTATTTGAGTTGTGATTCAACGCACATTCGTCTTGAGCGTAACTCTCTCCTCTTTAATAAGCAAACAGCATTGCGTGGGCCGCCGCGTCGCCTCGAGTGATGTCTCTAGGTATAGATAAATAATATTATGAATGAAGTTTAGTTACGGACGCGGACCAGTGGCCTAATGAATCTCTAAACAGTTCGAGGTTCAACTGATCAAATATTCATGAAATATTCCTCGACACTAATTGAGGTGGACAACCCAACAAAAAAATAGGACCTTACCTTACCCCGTTAGGAAATTTTTTGTTCAATTAAATTCAATGTTTATTGCATCCATAATGTTATGTAATGTTCGTTTTCGCACGTCAGCAAATGGTTCATTACTTACTCAATCTAGTTCTTGCTTGGCTGACAGAAAGTAGGTCCATTCTGTTGTGTCTAAGTGTTGACACCTAGGTGACCCAGCAATAAATTATGGAGAAGTCTCTTGATAAGTGTCCCAAATAATAACATTGTTGGTTGTTTCAGTTATTCGGGTCACGGGTCACTGTATTGTCGTAGAACAAACAGAAGATAGTACTATATGTTTATAATATTTTGTAAATATTACACCTTTCTTGTGTAAACATTGCGCAAGTGGGGTTCCCTCGTATGTATTTTTTTTATATCTAGAAGATCTCCAGATATATTATATATCTACGTAATTTTTGGACGGAAAATGTTACCAATATTCTTGAGCTA
This sequence comes from Gortyna flavago, assembly GCA_963669345.1. Classification (NCBI taxonomy): domain Eukaryota; kingdom Metazoa; phylum Arthropoda; class Insecta; order Lepidoptera; family Noctuidae; genus Gortyna; species Gortyna flavago. The sequence goes on from OY770131.1 coordinate 9,636,393, forward strand.
AACTGCTACAATGAATAACCACATCTTACGCAACAACAATCTAAGTGTCCTATGGAAACACTTCCCCTACATGATATTATTTTCGATGACTTCATTTTTGCTGAGGATCCTGTCAAGTCATTCCCATTGAATATTTAAAAGCTACCGTTTGAAACACCTATCTACGAGTAGATACGATATCAACATCATTTGCTTATGAATGTATTCAGAACGTAACCGTACGTAACGAACGTTCCCTTCAACCCTCACTCAAGTATTCTCCAAATATTTCGTAAGAGGGATGCGGTATAGCCGTATAGCGCAACCATATATCTTAAGGACTAACGATAGATCCCTTCCCTCAATATCATTAGGCGAGGGTACAAGATACATGGCATATTAAGGCACTACTACACCCGTGCAAAATTGATTGAGTCGAAGCGGCAGTTATTTTGCCCTTTTTCCTGTATAACACGATAAGTACAACATAATGCCGGATAACATAAAACGCCGCTCGTATCGGGAACTGATCGAAATGTGTCTAATTAGCGCCGTGTTATCGGACAATGTGTATAAATGTAGCGTGTTACTGCTAGTTAAGAGATCATGTTATGATAGGCGTCTATCCTCGGGATATTTTCTGTTATGGAATGAGTGGAGTCAAAGCAACTGGCTCTCTTCGTTTTGATGTTGATTTTTTTCTGGTTAGCTTCGTCGAATCCACACTGAGTAGGAACATTCAACAAAGGTGTACTAAAACAATTTAAGGTGTCATTGAACACTGTTAGATCTACTAATTGATTGAATAGGCATAAAAGTTTTTAGCAGTGGTGGCCTAGTAGAAATGGCCACGACTTACGAGTTGTAAGTGGGTTCGAACCTAGGCAGGCGTTATTTACTTTATGTAAATAATTTTATCACCACTGCTCTCAAAACGGTGAAAGAAAACATTGTGAGGAAACTGGCATATCCTAGAACCACAAAATCGAAGACATGTGACATCTACCAACCCGCCCTAGACACGCGTGGAGGATTACGGACCACTCCCTCATAGAGTGGATGCCTGTTTCCCAGCAGTAGGAACATTATAGACTGATTATGCTATACTAAATAATGACAAATATAAACAATAACAGGTTAACTGGTTACTACCTACTTTAGTTAACCTCGAGTTCTTCAAGAGTTAAAATAGCAAAAAGCATTTCTGCATTATCATTTGATTACTGCAAAAAATAATAAAATTGAAAATTTTCATAGTTAGTAGTTACCTTTATACTGTTCTTGCTGCTGCATCGTCTGCACACTGCAGCGTAGCCTGCTGACCGTCAGCTGCACTATATCGTTCAGCCCATCTTCGCTCGCCGTGTACAGTAACGTCACTTCCAACTGGCCCTTCTTGTTTTCCCGCTGTAGACACAAATTACACGGTTTTCATGCTAATTGCCACAGATTAGAGGCCCGCATGGGCAATTTGTACATTGCACAGTCAACCATATCTGAACTGCCTTGGAATGTACCGAGATATGTAAGATGTATTCTACTAGATCATCGAGGAGGGAAACTGGGCAGAGCTCCAAACAAAACAAGTAAAACGAGTACTGTATGAATAAATGGAGGCGTTGTGTTACTAGTAGTAATAATATTAGTGAAATGGTTTAAAAACTGCATGACCTCATGTTTATGCGATTCAAACAACGAATTTTATTATCCTTTATTAGCAGAACTGTTACGTAGCTAGATCGTTTTTCCTCAGTTGTTATTTAAATAAAGCCAAGGCTTGAAGCCGTGTGTAAGCCTTTATCTAAGAAACCGATTTTCAATTCAGTTTTTCTTGCGACAAGATAAGACACTGATAACGGTCAGCGTAATGACAGTGTATTTTTATTTCATGTGAAACTGTTCAGAAAAACCTAGTTACGTAATATGTATGTAAATTATTGTGACGCGATTAGTGCCTCGTATTGTACTCAGGACTAAGGTCTACCCGACCACCATTAAATGAAAAAAAAAAGAAAGGGTCTTTCTTTTTTTTTTATCATCAAATGACCCCTTCCGCTCTGGGCGGAGCGGAAGGGAGTGTCAGACTCTTACTGACTAAAACCCACCCGTGTTCCTTCAGTTGCCTGTGCCAGGGGCCACGGTATCTCTTTCGAACAACCCGCGGCCCTGGCAGGATTAAATGGACCCTGATGTTTAGTTTATATCCTGTAACGCATTAGGAAGAACGTGACGATTTAGGGCCAGTGGGGTAACTGCATAACACACTATCAGTAGCAACGGCTTTGATTTTAACATTTCAACAACATTCACTGCGTTATTTACGTTGTTGAGCAAATTTTTCGAACATGTGGATTAGCAATATCCTTCAAAATGATTCAGATTGAGACTGGTAGTGTGTTATGCAATTAGACTGCTGGACTTTATCTTTAGGTTGTGTATAGGTATACGCATTACCGCATAGTAATCTTTCAAAGACACCTACATATAACAGTTTATCTACACCAATGCTAAAAGTCTTCTATAAAAGTTTCTGAAACAGTTAGCTTATTGCCAACATTAAAACAAACAGTGTCATAGTAACCATAATATTATCCAAACGAGTGTTATAATGTTGTACTAAATTTCATTATGCAACTCATTTTCAAAAAAAGAACATTCGTCCTGCACGCGCGTTTCACTACCGCAGCGCCGTAATTTTAATAAAGAACTTATAGGTTATTCGAATTCAGGTAGTATCCCGCCTGCCGCCATTTTGTTCGATATTAGTATTGCAAAAAACTGTTTCAGAACCTTTTATAGAGGACTAGCTTCCGCCCGCGGCTTCGCCCGCGAGGTATGTCGATAAAAACTAACCTATGTCCTTCCCCGGGATGCAATCTATCTCTCTGCCAAATTTTATCGAAATCTGTTCAGTGGTTTAGGCGTGATAAGGTAACATACAGACAGACAGAGTTACTTTCGAATTTATGATATTAGTATGGATAGGTACATATCATGAGTATAGATAGTCTTGTATGCAACTGTACATAATTAGGTATTAAAATACTCATGTGATACTATTATCACATTCGGGAGGCGAAGAGGCGAAAATATACAACAGTTGCATAAATAACTATTTATTGTCGTTCTTCCGACCTAATTTTACTAAGTAGGTACTTATCTGGGTTTTAATCAACGTTATTACAAGAAAGCTCTTAAGTAGTTAAGTATCAAGAACTTGACTATGGCCACTGTTACCGGGGTTAGCCGCCACTAATTAGTACAAGTCTTATGTTTGAAAATTGGCCCAATTCAAAGTGTCTCGTCATTGTTATTATAAAACAATCCAGCTCGGTATGTAAAGTAGCTACATATCTATATAAGCAATTAGCTAGAGAAATCAAAGATTTATCAGTAGGTAAATTAACATCTATAAAACATAATTATACCGAATTTCTGTGCACGAAGATGAAGCATACTTAAAGCCTTACATCATCGCAATAAACGTAGGTAGACGATCAGATGGGGACTGGCCGAGGTCAAAACTATTCTATTGTACTGTTCAGTATTAAGATTTTATTCACAGACGTATTTAAGTATGACTCATACATTAATAGATATCGTTATCTTCAACATATAAATTTTCTATTGCTTCCAATCGAGAGAAACTTTTCGTAATAACAATGATGGTCATCCCTCGGTATTCATTGCTTGTTATTTATTATACCCACTCACAAAAGATGCCATTTTAAGCCCCTTTTTACGACACCAGGAAAAATTATGGGGCGGTCTTATTCGTAGCCAAGACATTAGGTAATTAATTAAAATAAAATTAAGCTCTCTCTCGTTCGAAGTCTTTGAAGTCATCATTATTTTCTACTTATCTAATACTTTTTAACAGAAATAAAGCTTCAACACGAAATAATGATCTCATTTATAGATAGAAAAAATACTTTGCGAATGATGAAGTTGAAAATACATTTATAAATAAGCATTCGTCTGTAGGCAATCGGCAGTTATCAAGATCGAGTTTATTATGAACTGAAATATTTTCACCATAATGCGACTGTTATAATTATTTTACTTGCACATTTAAGTACGACTATTTTTATCATCCAGTGATTAGCATCGCTCGTGACAGTGACTTATAATGTTGCTGTTAATTACCATACACTTGAATAGTATGTACGTACCCGTGAGTCAGCCGCAGTGATACCACTCGTGATTGCATTGATTGGCCGCCAAATGTCAGGAGTCCCTGTCAAACCGTTCTTGAGGTCGTTTTGAAACAACTTTGAGTCGAAGTTCCACGTCGCAGCTCCGACTGTTCTTCGTTTCTCCAAAATTGACTTTTGTGCTATCGCTTCAGCTTTCGTTGACTTGAAACTGCTAAATGTCTTTTCGAAAAATCCAGTCTTAGGTCTTGGTTCTTCCTGTTCGGCCACCTTGGCTGTTTTTTTCGAGTCTAATGTTTTGCTATTTTTTCGTTTATCTGAATCTTGTTTTGGAGGTTCTAATATAGCATAAATCGTAAGCGACAAAAAATGACCGGCGAGCAAACTTTGAAGGTCGGTTTTTTCTGGTCCCTTCTTCGCATCTTTTTGTTTCAATTGGAATTTAAAATCTTCATTCCACACGGGCCACGAACTCTCCTGTAATGATGTCTCAAATCTGCTATCGCCGGGAAATACTTTGACCTGAAAATATTAAAATGTCGTTATTTCAACCTGAATATAAATGACGTCGCAACTTGTTTGAATTGGGTAAGTAAATATTATCAATTGTATCTAGGATTATTTCAGAATGTAGGTATCACATTTAACTATTACCTTATTTTGTTTACGATATAACTTTGGGGTTGGGCAGATAAATAGGTAGGTAACGGCAAATTGTCAAAGCCAGCCAGCGATATAATAAAACGGGCCCGGATCAGTCCAGGATAAAAAGTATCCGTGAACATTGTTAGTGGCTGTTAGGTGGCTAAGCCTCAAAAACTGGTAAGCACATGACTTTTCATCATGAGCGCAAAAATAAGCCGTTTAGGCAGGACAGAACAAAATTTATTTGAATGTTAGGGAGTTTTGTTTTTCAGTCTTTAGGATAGCAATTTGTTATTTTTAATATTATGTAACCCGGGTGATGGGTCTCCGATTCTGATAGTTTCGGGGATACTTCGAACGTCTATTCACCCACATTGAATATTATCAACCAAAGGGTTTTACATACAACTACAAGGGTTATAATATAACAATCGAAACTGTCAGCAGTATAGAAGAATCATCAATCAAGTCCCTAGGCCTGATTGCGTTTGAATGTTAGTGAAAATACAATTATATAGGTACCTAGAAACATCGCTTTAAACTATATAAATAGAAACCTATTGAATGCCATTGGTACCTACATAAGCCATTCCGGAATTCAGTGTCAGACCATTTGACCCCGCTCATTTTAGCAGCAAATTGAATTTAAATTAATGGTCCATCGCTGTAAGTTGTACCAACAATACTCAGCCGGGGAACGGCCTCTATTTAAATAGGATTTTATTTTAGGAAATCGTTTTCAGCAAATAAATAATTAACATCAGATTGGGTACCTTCTTGTGTAAATACTTAATATTGTATAACCATCAATAACTGGGTCCGTATAGCATAATCAACCTATAAAAATTTCCCACTGCTGGGGCACAGGCCTCCTCTCAGTGAGAGGAAGCAAACATCGAAACCTCGTCGTAGGTTCATATACCTGAATACATCACATCACCCTTGAATGTCCTGAAGTATTAGGCAAGATTAGTATTCTTTAATAAACCTATAGTAAAAGAGCTGAGAGTCGAGTTTTCTGCCAAAAACCGGCCACAGATCTAGACTTTAGTAGAAATACTAATGCTGAGAATTACCCAGTGGAAACACACTTTGTTCGTCCTGGGGATCAAATCGAACCCAAAGGAGTTAATAATAATTACTTGTTATTATTTGTTGTAACAATATTTTAATGATTACATAATCATTAAAATATTGTTACAACAAATAATAATTAAAGTAAACGCACCCATTACCGCCAGTTTAAGCGGAGTTCAGATTGATATCCAAAAATTAAGCACATTCTTAATATGTGGCTTCAATAAAAATTATTTTTCAAGTACTGAAATTATCGATTTTTTTAGTTATGTATAAGAACACATAATCAAAAAATTACTTAAAAAATTAAAAATTAAATAAAAGGAAAAGGGTCATGTCCCTATTACCGACTCAAAATATCGGGTGTGTGCCTAATACCGTTTATGTGACACCTAATACCGACCACTAAATAAATGGAACCGTTAAAGTTAAATAAAAATGCTCGTGTATATTGAACTGTTTATATAAATGCTCCAACACAGTACAGAATGCTATCAACACTTAGCAATTATATGTATTCTTATAATAGTATATTCTTAACAGCGTTAAATCAATAAAAAATATCATATTTATACGAATTATGTTTAACAAATTACCAAAGGCCAGCATTGATTATAACTACTATAATATATAACCAATGGGGGCATTTGGTATTATACAAGAGTAAACTCCGCACCTGGGCCCCCCCGCTGACGCAGAGTCTCCGCCCCCAGCTGGTGGAGGTGGTAGTGAGTGCTCTGTTCCCTTCACGGGGGGAGCATACTCCCCCGCCCATGGCTCCGCCAATTGCGGTGGCGGTAGGTACGCTGAAGGCCAAATATACCGCCCCAGGGCCCGACGGCTTGCCAGGTAAAGCCTGGGCCCTGCCCTCGAGGTCTCTCGAACCCCGACTGGAGGCGCTCTTAAGCGCATGTATGGAGAGAGGCCAGGTTCCACTCCGTTGGAAGACGGGGAAGCTGGTCCTCATTCGGAAGCCAGGGCGCCCTGCGGACTCTCCGTCTGCATACCGGCCCATCGTGCTGCTCGACGAGGTCGGCAAGCTCTTTGAAAGAGTTATTGCGGGCCGCCTCGTCGGGCACCTGGTGAGGATGGGGCCGGATCTTGCGGATAGCCAGTTTGGCTTCCGCAAGGGGCGCTCGACGGTGGACGCCATCATGCGTGTGAGAGCCCTCACGACGGGGGACGCGGTGTCCCGGGGTGGGGTTGTCGTGGCGGTGTCACTCGACATCGCCAATGCGTTTAACACCTTGCCCTGGAGCTGCATTGGGGAGGCACTCCGGTATCACCGAGTGCCGACCTCCGTCGAGTAGTAGGGCCGACCTCCCTGATGGCGTCAGCGTGGTTTGCTACGCTGACGACACGCTGGTCCTGGCGCAGAGGAGGTCGCAGCAGGCGGCAGCCGACGCGATGACACGCGGGGTTGCGATAGTCGTGGTGAGGATCCGGCAGTTGGGTCTCGAGGTGGCTCTGCACAAGTCCGAAGCCATATCCTTTCATGGGCTTCGGAACGGGCCACCATCGGGATCCCAAGTAACGGTAGGAGGGGTTCACATCGGCGTCGAGACAACGATGAAATACCTGGGTCTCGTCCTCGACAGCCGGTGGAATTTCGTCAAGCATTTCCGACGTTTGGCCCCCAAACTGGAACGGGCCGGGGCCGCTTTCAAGTGGCTCTTGCCCAACCTGAGGGGGCCAAACGCCTCCTACCGGAGGCTTTACGCGGGGGTCGTGCGGTCCATGGCCGTATATGGGGCCCCGGTGTGGGCGCGTTCACTGCGGCTACGAGCCGCCCACTATTTGAACGCGCCCCAAAAGGTGGTAGCCATACGGCTCATACGGGGGTACCGCACGATATCGGGCGAGGCGGCAAGCCTCCTTGCCGGACGGCCGCCATGGGATCTGGAGGCGATAGTCCTCGCGCGCCTGTATGAGTGACACGCGGAGGTACTACGCCGGGGGGAAAACCCGCTTCCGCGGCAATTCGCTGCGGAACGGACGGACCTCCGGCGCGATCTCATGGCGACATGGAAAGAGCGACTGTCGCAACCCAGCGCAGGGCACGCCACGATAGTGGCGATAAGGCCCCTCTTTGAAGAGTGGCTAGAGAGGCATCAAGGCGTCCTCACCTACCGCCTGACGCAGGTCCTCACCGGACACGAATGTTTCGGGAGGTTCCCGCACATCATCAGGCGGGAGTAAACGCCCGGGAACGGTGGAGCATACGGTGGGGGTCTGTCCCGCTTGGGCAGAGCACCGCCGTGTCCTCGTAGAGAGACCTCTAGCGTCCGGCCCTGGTCCAAGCCATGGTCCGGGGCGAGAGGGAGTGGGAGGCAATCACCTCCTTCTGCGATGCAGTCATGCTAGCGAAGGAGGTGGCGGGATGGGCGAGGGAGAGAGCCACCCGTCCCAGCCGCCGCGGGAGACGCCCCGGGCGTCGGGAGCCGCGTGACGACTCCCGGCCACCGTAGGCGCAGGCCTGCGGATGGCGAGTAATGGGTAGCTCGCCGTCCGATCAGGACCAGGCCCGTGCCGGACGGCGCGTATGTGTTCCACGCGCGCCTCAAAGAGATGTCAGCTTCGAAGGAGGGGCCCGTCAGGGCCGAAGCCTGCCGGGGCAGCGGGATTGTCCGAAAGGGTTACCGCTACCCCGGAATATAAAGGGCTAAGGAAGGAACACGGATGGGTTTTAGTCAGTAAGAGTCTGACACTCCATTTCGCTCCACCCAGAGCGGGAGGGGTCATTTGATGATTTCCCATCCTTAAAAAAAAAAGGGGTCCGTCGTAAATGTACAAGTAGATCGGTAATAGGTTTTCTTAAGGGAAATCGTAAAACCTATTACCGACCCAAGGGAATGTGTATGAATTGTGTAAATACATGTGATTTTTGTACATGTATATGATTTTAAGTGGTGCGGTTGCTGAAAATATTTAATAATAATGATATTTCAACTATAAAAATACACTATTTAAAAATTATACCTCCTTTATTCATCAAAATATTTACATAAGAACAAAGTTAGTGTATACGGCTACTAAAGCTCTTGAATATAAGGCGTTAATAGCTCAAATGTAAGTTAACATACTAAGGAACTGAGTTAGTATAGCCTCCTGCCTATTAATTTAAGTATTTTAACAAAAATCATGGCAAACAAAAGATACAACAAGTACTTATCAGCGACATGGGTCGACAATAGGAATAAAATTGTGATTTTTGTTCCTATTACCGCCTATTTTTAATATTGAAAGTTAAGCAAAATAAAATAGTATCTCATTAAAATGAATCATTACTTGTGTTCCTGAAAGTATCAAAAATGCATCAAAAGAACTAGAAGTTACATTAAAATGCTTGACGATATAATCTTCTGCTAAAAAAGAAACAAGAGTACTTACGCCATCGGGAATGCCACACTATGGAAAATGCACTAAGTTCGGCGTCCACGGACGAACTGAGCAATTATTATTTAAATCGTCGAGTTACGCACAGAAACAAGAGATGAACATTTGCAATACAAATACATCTACATTTTTTTTTAAGCAACCAATTGTGTAGCTTTAATACATGACATAAAAATGATAGTTTTCTGAATAGGGCGGTAATGAGCGCGGATTTTAACGGGTCGTTATTAGGTGCGTTTACCATTTTTAATTAGCTAAACTACCTACACGTGTATTGTGATGTCAACTTACATACACCACGAGGGCCCAGTTTAATAAATTAAAAGAAAATATTTTTTTTCGGTGACAGATATACCTATAACTTACCTACGGATTCAATTAGTTTTGATGACGGTTTTCATTGATTATGATTTCCGACTTGTAGGTACTTTTATTGATCAATTTTATTGATAAACTAGCGGCCCGCCCCAGCTTCGCACGGGTGCAATTTTTTTTTTAATTTTTTTTTTCTCTTCGTAAGAATAATCCTCTTACTTCAAGGAATATTATAAAAAAGAATTAGGGAAATCGGTCCAGCCGTTCTCGAAATTTACGCTTAGCAACACATTTAGCGATTAATTTTTATATATAAGATATGTTTTGCGTTTTATCCTCTCTGTACCATTTCTACAAAATTAATGCTTTTGCAGAAATAGTAACATTAAACTTGTAGCACATAAGGTACCTACTTAGAATATGTCAAAAATCATTTCAGTATAATGAAGTGTACCTAATGTAATTCGATAAGTATGCCTTTAAAGGAAAATTTGGAATGACCGTCCCAAAAATTCTAAATATTTTCTTTTTGCCCTTCAAAAATCCATTCAAGTATTACGTAAGCACTACTTCTTTGCTTTGCTTATTTTTGATGACATGGGGGATGGGGGGGTCTGGATGGTGATTACGTCTGTAGTATTTATTTTTTACTTTTCAAAATTTTGTCGATTTTGGTTTGAACACATGGCAACCCTACTTGTCTATGCTTGAAAACAAAATATAAGTATATAAACTGCTGCTCATGAATCAATAAAGAAACCAGAACACATTGATAAATGCATGTTTACGTAAGCATGGGAGGGGGGGTAAGAGCTTTGCTTACTTTTGCTGACGAGGTAGAGGTGGGGTTAATAATTGCAAAAAAGCTGTCAAATGTCTTTTACCTATTTAACTTATTTCTTTGTGGGCGAATCACGGTTCTATGAGCCATTTAAGAAATACTTTCGATACGACAGACTACCTTTTTATGTAAGTACCTACTTAAGTACCTATTACTTTTTGAATTTTTACGTTCAGCTGAAGCCATTTGTCCAAAAACTTAAGTATGATCGAACCTCAATTGAATATAAGACATTACTTTGATCAAGTTCCTTTGCCTTAGGTAGGGGCTCGTGGCTAAATAATAACAGCCGCACGGGGCGATCTTGCCTATGTCGGCTCGCGGATGGGTGACCATCCATTACGTATCGAGATTCCTCCGTGCGTCGGAAAGCCGTTGGTATAGGCTGTCATTCGTAGATCTTTGACAGTCGTTACGGGTAGTCAGGAGCCCGAAAATCTGACAACAGGCCATAAAAAGGGTGTCGTGTTACCCAGTAACTGGGTTGTGGAGGCCACACAGGCAATCGCTCCATGTAAAGTACTGGTATTTAGCTGCATCTACAGACAGACTGTCAGACTGGAAGCCGATCCAAAGATAGTTGGCAAAAGACTAGGCAGATTGATTTGTTTTAATTTCTAAAGAGAAATAGCATGGCTATCAAAGTTGATAAGTATACATACAAATGATTTCAGGTGCATAGCAGAAAGATAACAGGGACGATAACCATGCCATAACAAGAACTGGTGACTTTCATTGATAAAAACCAAAGATAAAACGCTCATAACGTTGGTCGCACTTATACACGATAGCGTAATGAGTGCCATTGACTTTTCCTTAAATATTTAGAATGATAACACATATGTAACTAAACTAACTAGGTACCTAGTATACCCATTAGTGCCTGATAGCTTGAAGAATTGGAAGCCAGAAATGATGACAGGCGTTGTAAATGATACGGTGTAGGCATAGACTTATAAAAAAAAGATGGACTCCGCGCCACGCATATCGAAAGTGAAGCACCGTACCGATCTATGTGTGCGTGATTGACGATTGACGCTGTCGTGTCACGTAATGGCCGCCGGTCGGCATACTATGATGTAGAGCGTGAGGCGTGTTTGTACAAGCGGTCCCGGCATACTTACTGTGCTTCACTTTCGATATGCGTGGCGCGGATCCATCTTATTTTATAAGTCTATGGTTTTAGCTAGTGTAGGACTGATGGCCAGAGCAGCAGGGTAATTGCTTAACACACTATCATATCAGTATGAATAGCTTTAACTTTGACAGTTCAACAACAGTCATTGCGCACGTCACGACACCGACCGACCGACCGGCCGACCGTTGCGACGTCGTTGTGCGCGTTGTTTACGTTGTTGAGCAGACAATTTTTTCGAACATATGAAGCAATGGATTAATATACTTCAAAATCATTCAGATTGAGATTGATAGTGTGTTACGCAATTGGGGGGCAGATGAGTTCTAGAGTCATCATCATCTGCCTAGCCTCTTCCCAACTATGTTGGAGTCGGCTTCCAGTCTATCCAGATGCAGTTGAATACCAGTATTTTACATGGAGCGACTGCCATGCCTATCTGACCTCCACAACCCAGGTACTGGGTAATAAGTACGATATCCCTTGGTAAGACTGGTTGTCAGACTTTCGGGCTTCGGAGTACCCGTAACGAATGTCAAAGATCCACGAATAACAGCCGGGACCAACGGCTTAACTTACTTTCCGAGGCACGGAGGGGTCACGGTATGTAAAGACTAAAGATGGTCACCCATCCACAGACCACCATCGGCAAGCGTAGCTTAACCTGATCGATCGACCTGTGCGGCTGTTATTATTTAGCCACGGGCCCCTCAGAGAGAAATGAGTTCTAGAGTGAAAGCAGAAAAGTTCTTGGACCGACGACTTGAAGATATGTGGTGCAGATTGTACGCAAAAGATCAAGATTCAGGCTAGACATCCACTGGTCTGCTGGTACTATGACAGGCTTCTTCTTCGTCGTATTGATGATTCCATTTCTAAATCTAACTACTCATAATAAAGCTGAAGAATTTGTTTGAACGCGCGCGTTCAAAAAAAAAAACAAATCCGACTGGCGGTGAAGAGATTAGCGCGCTAATCTCTTCACCGCCAGTCGGATTTGTTTTTTTTTTGTATTTGTTAGCCCAATTTTTGAGGAAGGCTATAGGCAACCTTAGCTTACTTTGATGAAAAAATGAAGTTGCTTTTGTATACGTATGACGATATGCATATACCTACCTAATTCAATCTATTATACTACATTGTTAATTCACGAACGGGATAATCGGTTATTGATAAATTTTAGGTACACTAAAAATGCTGACCATACTTGCAGAAAATAACTGATAAACATGCACCACAATTAACAATGTTACAGAAACAAGTAGGTTATTTTTACCAACGTACTTGTGATTTTCACATGCGCTGCTTCTTAGCACCGGACGCACGTATGTAATTATGTGAGCACCTTAATTAAGATATTTTCGGAAATTATACGAAATTAATTACCGGATTCTGGCATCGTACCTCAGCTTCGCATAAATTCAAAAATTTTCTCTCATTTTTTTTCAACTTGTATAGTTTGTTGTGATTAATATGTTCAACTGTACAAAATAATAAATAGGCAGACGTTTAATCAGGACCCATTCATCATTTTAAGAAACATATTCATCTATCAAACTTTATGGTGCGAACGTGTATCTATTTATTTCTGTAAATTAAAATATAGTTGTTATTTTAATTTACAGAAATAAATACACGTTACATACTTAATTAAATAATAAAAATAACAAAATTTTATCCTAACTTTACTAAAACTATACACAAACTAAAATATAGCGTCGAAAAACTAATCCGCATCGCTGCGGTGACTAACTTGACAGTGCGTGCCCAAAAATATCGACGCATCATAAAAGACAGGCATATGGCTGGCTTACAACATCAAATTGATTTTTATTGACACGATGTTATTTGGTAGGCAATTTATTTATTTTAGCACAGTCAGTGTTAAAATACGTACATACTTATACTTTTTACTTTGTTTGAACGCACTAATCTCTAGAACTACCAGTCGGATTTGAAAAATCCTTCTACTTGATAGCCCAATTATTTAAAGCCTCATGCAAGGACCCTTAGGAGCCGAGCAAAAAGAAAAAAAGTCTGAAAGAAAATGAACGCTAAGCGAACACGAAGTAATGCGCGCGGGCAGGTGATGCGATACAACGGGGTGGGTCGGGGGAACAAGAAGTTTCACGCGGACGAAATCGCGGGCAGAAGATAGTTCTAATGTATGAGCTCAACTGTCACCAATGAGACACAATTACTTTTTCTATTGTTACCGATCTTTAGGAGATTTGAGCGGATATAAGGAATAAACGCATTATAAAGGTCAGGATTGTAACACGGGACCTTGCGTCATTGCAACCTACCCTCATTCCATGGTGTAAAAGGGTTGAGTTTCTGTGTTTTTCTCGTGGCAATAACAAGCAGGATAAAACAATACTGTCGTGTTCGCGTGGGTCCATGAGGGATTGCTAGTTTGGATCTGATACCAAGATGTCGTCAACAATGGATACCTTTACTACAAATTTAGGCAAGTATTGAAGATCGGAGCCCTCGGGAAACTAGAAACGTGTGCCGTCACTTGAAAGGTTTGGTAGGTACCCAATTTGTAGGTAGATAATGTACATAATTTAAGAATGGTGACGGTTGTTCCGGTATCAAAGTTCAGGTGCCGATATGGGTTGACACGCGCAATTTGTAGATGTGCCCAACCAAACCTAAAACTGTCTATAAAAGCCTTATTACACGACGCGATATTCAGGGCCCCTTTCCCTAAATCGGAATGTTGTAAAATGAGAAAGGAAGGAAAAAAAAAACATCACCTAAATATCGGGCACTAAATATTGTGTAGTGTGATAGGGGGCCTGGCTCTAACATTACATTTTACGAAATTAGCTCTGCTAATATAGGTGCAATTTGTAATCTAAATAACAGAAACCCTCAAAGTACCTAAAAGCTGTTCATAATGAAGAGCACAATGACCCCTAAAGAGGTTTTCAGTTATTTCGATTAAGTAGGTATACCTTGTGTAAGTATATATTAGAATATCATCTATCTTGTTACCTACCTATGCCGTAATGTTCCCAGTTTCCCATTTTCTTCGGAATTTAGGTAAGTAAGTACTTAGGTACCTACTTATAAACCTTCATGAGAAACGACAGACGACACCTCCGAACACTTAGATGCTTACTTAGCTGCAGTTTTCGCCTCAATATCAATTTAGTGCAGATAAACGAACGAGTTTGCCGCGGTAACGACTAAACGCCGGGTTGGCCTCAATTAAAAAAACAATTAAACGGATGTTACTTAAATAGTAGATGCATTGTAGCTAGACGCAGTGTCAGCGACAAGCGCTCTATGACGCACTGATGAAGATTAGTGTTGTTAATTGCAAGATTAACAAAGAATGTACCTACATAGGTACGTTCTCACTACTTGGTCAATTAAAGTAACATGTACGCACGGCTACACATCAAGCTATACAGAACCAGTTTAAGCTGACTTCTGATTGTACGAAAAACCTATAAAATGCAAGGCTAGCTAAAACTGGAAATGTATAGCTTGATGTGTATCCGTGTGTACCTACGCCAATTCAGATAACTCAGAGCGTAACTTTTAAGTATACAAAATATAACAGGCGGGAAACGTAACGCTGGGCTGTCAAGTTAGAGAATGTGGGCAAAAATGATAGAATACAACATTGCTTTTGGGACAAATAGATAGACTTGCACTATCCTCAGTGCAAGTCTATCTTTTCCGAAAACGAATTTTCTGGACTGACTGGACTCAATGCTAGGACCTGTGTGGCTGCGTTATTTCAACATTCAACGTAGAAGTATTTTATGAACCTACCTACCTAGTATTATTGCAAGATTAAACCGTAACAGATCAACCCCAATAAGATAACAGCCTGCTGTGAGCCTGACAGGTTTGTGAGATCAGAAGGCTAATTTATTCTCGTAATTTAAAACGTTCAAAATCTAGTCGCAGTCTCATCTCGGCGACAAACAAATGTCAAAAACTTGTCAAAATGTAGGGAAAATTAGAGGTATTTTTTGACAGATTGAGAATGAGATCAGACTGTGAACGTTCGCGTTTGTAAAATTACGAGAATTGCCCTCTGTCACCAGCAGTGCGATTCTGTAACCATCTCACCGTGAAAACTTAGGTGAAGTGAGCGTGGACTGAGCTGTCATTAGTGTCAATCCCTAATCTATAGCATCAGATGGAATGACAGCTCACTCCACGCAAGTTCTCACGGTGAGATTTTTACAGAATCGACATGCTGCTTACAGTTGGACATTTTGCGAATTGGACTTAATGCGCCCAAAGGCTTCTAGTAGTGGCAGCGGGATTGTCCGAAAGGGTTACCGCTACCCCGGAACATAAAGGGCTAAGGAAGGAACACGGATGGGTTTTAGTCAGTAAGAGTCTGACACTCCCTTCCGCTCCACCCAGAGCGGGAGGGGTCATTTGATGATTTCCCATCCTTAAAAAAAAAAAAAAAGGCTTCTAGTAGTTACAAAGCTACATAATAAGCGATTTACTTACCTATTTGTTTATCGATGTTAGCAAATTAACAGCGAGTACCTACCTATTCTGGAGGAAAGTGATATCATTGGTAGACCTAATAGACAGATAAGGTACCTAAGTAGGTAGGCAGTAGGCATGTATAAATTGATTACCCTGTCCTTATGTAAAAGTTAATCTTTGCTTACAGTCAAAGTAGATACTTAAGTACCTACTTAAGTTTCTCAAATAAACGTCGGTAGTTCACAATTATAAATTGTCTTTAGCTCTTTGGTAATTTTACAGTAGCGATTCAATTGCTGAAGGCGTAGCATTTTATAATTAAGTGTAAACAATGGTTGAAAGTTACCTTAACAAGGTATCCATGGGCGCGACTTAACCCAAACAAGGACGGAAGGTGCCGGGCGCCGATAACGGTCACATATAAATTTTTACTGATTGGATGCAAGGCCAACTTGAATCCTATCTCCGGTTCCAAACTACCACTGCCGGCCAGCTGGCTGTCCCGATTCGTATTCAAAATGTTCTTCAGTTTATTAAGTGAAAATGCCATTGTAAACAAAGTCTTCTCGCTGCTAACTATCCCGTATCACACTCGCATTAAACCGGTTTTACTGAATAATTAATCACGCAATACGATCGATAACGTACGACTTCATCGTTTCCCGATCACAATTACTCGCTGTCACTTATGAAGTGGTAAGAACATAATAAACACAACACAACACGAGTTTATAACACCATTGCACGACAATAATAGTAAAACTCATTCAATTTAAACCCATACAAGTCTGTAGCTATGTATGAGTAATTGAGTATGACTGACTTACGTTACGATGAGCGCATACTCACCGTAGATAATGTCATTGGTCCCACTAACAAATTGTACTTGTATGAATGAAGCATTCATTTTCCTTGGAAACAATTGGATCTCTCTTTCTAACACTAGCATTCTGCCGTTACACTAGCGCCACAAAAAGAAACATGAATGTGTTAACTTTTCAATGCCCTGAAGCAACAGTGCCATCTGTTAGTAGACGTAGTTTTATTACTTTTTTACAACAGATGGCGCAACTAAATCGATAAACAATGTAAAAAAAATTGTTTTGAGTTTTTATGTACATGAGGACAGGGAGGACAAAAACTCACGCCTCCTTCCCATGAGGATAAGCAGAATCTACAAAAAACCATCTGCTACCATCCTTAATTATGTTCTCCTATTAAATTGTACTTACAACTTACAAGCACTTTTCACTCCCATGTTTTGGACCTGCAGTCTGTGTATTTTTAACAACTCATAGTAGCTGATTAAAGTAGGGACTAGGGTGCTAAGATATCTTATCGCAACTAACAGCGAAATTGTATTACGAGTTTTCTGACTTTGTAACTAAGATTCAACTTCTGACAGATATCGTAAATTTACGCGTGTGCACCCCGAAGGGTTAGGCAGAGTTGCATTGTTTATATTATAACACTCAAATTTTGTTAAGTACTTATGTTTTCTTTGGTTTGGTTGTGTAGTGTTGATCCTACTTTAAATATCTTTAAACTAATAATAAAGCCGAAGAGTTTGTTTGTTTGAACGCGCTAATCTCTGGAGAACTACCAGCCTGATTTGAATAATTATTTTTGCATTTGTTAGCCCAATTCTTGAGAAAGGCTAAGGGCTACTTAAGAGCAGGTATCAACCAAAATAGCCTAACTTCAATATGATTTTTCATGAAATTGATGAGACTTAGGTATAAAATAAAAATAACACGAATAACTACATGATATTTCCAAACTTATTGTGGCACAGAAAGACAAAATAGTAAAATTTTCTCTAATAAAAAACATCACGAAGTTACCTCCAATTTTCACGACTTTTCGATTTGTACTTAATATGCTTATGACTACTAGAATGAAAATTTGATGATTAATTTATTGATATAAAGTGACTTAGATTGTGGAAGCATTTTTTTTTATTACTTTAATTTGTGGTTTTATTATGACGATAAGCTTATAGCACTTTCGACGTTCTTAGTTCGTGGAAGAAATCATCTTCCGTCGCACGTTGCGGGAACTTTAAACATATATATGTTTCACAAATCAGTCGCCCCCGCTCTGTTGAGACGCTCTCGTCTCGTCTCGTCGTCGACTGTGCTCGAATTTTCGGCTGCGCTGCTATATATTTAATTTACGTAAACAATATTTTCGTAATTTATCACTTTGTAGGAAAGACACTGTGAAATAGAAAATATGGCAAAATAACTAAAACCACTCCCGAAACGATTATTAAAAACAATAAGACTTGATAAACTAAACAAATACCGAGGCAAAACTATAAAATAAAAATATTGAAATAATTCAATGTTGATATTTGAAAAGTCAAGATGACATACATTTTATTTGACAGATTTTTGACTGGTATAGTACCACTAGCGCCATTGTTCTGCATTTCGGTTCATTTTCTTGCGGAGAAAATTTGCAACATAGCCAACTAGCGTTCATTTGAAAGTTCGTGCTGGAGATTTTAGACCTTACGGCGATTAACTCAGAATCCAAATTCGTTTTCTTCCACTTTTCTTGACAAACTCCGTATAAGGTTTTAGTAATTACTATTCCCTAAATCAAGTTGAAACTCGAAATTCAGCGTAAAGGGTTTATTATTGGAACATACAAAAGAAATATCGGAAATTAAATGCGTAATGAGTTTATTGTGGACAAAAGTACGAAACGGTGTGCACATGCAATATTTCATACAGATAGTGTTCTCATGACTAGCCTTCTTTTTATGGTGAGGATGAGTAAAGGTTGTGACGGATCAACATGTTTGGGATTGTCGGCTTCGCCGATAAAAGAGTTAAGCTCTAAATAGGTGCTAAGTTCTATAGAGTTGAGAGAAAGTCTAAAGTTCATATTATAACTTGGCAAGTTTTTAAAGCTAAAGTTTCAACAGTTACAAAAGAGGAACCTAATGAACTTTAGACTTTGGAACCCATTTACATAGATGCCATATCGGTAAATCCGACAAACATGTACTTCTTTTGTACCAAACTTGGGCTCGTTTTCCACAAATGTTTTCGGCGGGGATTTTTTCCTACTCGCACTTCGCGCAGGAAAGGCTTTTATGACACATGCCGTTTGACGTTGCATACTACAGTGCAAAATCCATTATACGAATATTATTTTTTACTTGGGTATCACTGTTGCTAATTTATTGACTTTGCACACTGACCTCTATCTTGTATAATACAGGTCAGTGACTTTGCACGATCCTGCAATGAAAAATCCACGATATACAAATGTAATTTTTTTCTTGGACAACACTGTTTTTCATCAAGATGTAGTGACGTCCAACTTGTAGGTCCTAAACAAAATTTGATTACATTGGAATTTGAACTTTGTCACGTCAACATTGAGTTTCTAGTTCCAAAAATAAATACTAATACATGATTCTTAGATTCTGAATTCAAACTTAGCGTATAGTAAGTATATGCAAAATAAACAGATGTTTTTACTTACTAAAGAATTGCATTGAAAATAAAGGGAATGAACAATGATCACATTTTGTTTAAATATTGTAATTTGAGAAACCATTACGAGAAAATTAAATAGGGTTGCTCATCACTGCGCAACAAATTTTCTAAGATTTTTGATAGATATTTTCAATCATCTTTGTCCTTAATACGACCATTATAACGTCGTCATTCTAAAAAGGCTTGATTAAAATAGCTCAAAGTAAAAAATCATAAGATACAGGATAACTTCGTTGTCCATCCGTCTGTGCCTTTTTCTCAGGAATACGTATCAAGTTGAAATTGATATCAAATACTTAGATCTACGGTTTCTTGGAGCTGTAAAAATATCAAGCCTCTAATACGCTGACTTAGAAGCTGGCATAAATTGCCATTCATGTCGCGTGTTTTGAAATTTAAATCCTTGGGTGTACCTTATAGGTTTTAATTATTCCCGTTGACCTAGAATAATGAAAATTGGCAAGAAGCAAGGTCTCACAGCATAAATAGGTACAGGAAAATATCCGAAAATCGTTCATTTGTAATTTCATTCGGAATCGAAAATGTATAGGCATTTAACTCGGTTTGCTCTCTAATATAAGATATTTTTTTACAGTATAGTAAAGTTAGTCCTTCAATCCAGAATTGGAAATTCATAGATAGGCTGTATTACTTGTATGTCCGTGAATCTGTTACCAGCATCGGAACAGATTCACGGACATACAATAATATTGCCCTATCAAGATATCTACTTGCACAGCCTGCTATCATACTTAGGTACCTATATTGAATAGAGCCGTTTCATCTGATTATTTTGCGTATACTTATTACAGAAGATGGAAATTCAAACACAAATATATGATTTATACCGACCGGTCTGATCCCCTGAGACCCCCCCCCCCTCCCCCTCGATCCCCTGCTAGTTCTTCTTCTGTTTTAATCTCTGGCTTACTTGGCCGGGAGAAAAGTTTCTGCTGGCGGGAAAGGATTGTGTTTTGTTTTTGTCGTGTTTGATGAGAGGGGTAGGCAAGGAAGCGCGGGTGAAATTTGATTTTTTTCTGGCTTTATGCCCCCCCTTAATATCACGCTAGGACCATTATGAGCCGAACAAAAAAAAAAAAAAAATTGCGCTAATCGAAAACGAAGTAATAGCGCGGGCACTGCGGGCAGGCGATGCGATGCGACGGGGTGGACCGGGGGAACAAGAATTTTTATGCCGACGTCGCGGGCAGTACCTAGTAATATTATAAATGTTTGTTACTCAATCACGCTGAAATTTAGCACACAGATAGTTTATAACCTGGATTGATATCTACATCATGCAGCCGAAAGACGTCCACATTGGACATAGACCGCCCCCAAGCCCCCAAGCACCGCCCGTTCTGTGCTTTTCGTCAGTTTGACCACGAGGAAGGAACGGCTTTTCGCATCGCTCCCGATTGACACAGTTTTAATACCGGCACGGCATTGCATTCTCGTGGGATATTTTCCGTCATCCACGCGGGCGAATTCGTAGGCAAAAGCTAAAATAAAACAGTTTGAGGTAATAAATAAAGTAAAAAAGTTATTTATTAAAATGCGACAGTTCAAATTACACGATGAGTCTGTACATAAAAAATAAGTGTTAAATAATTGTATCTCATATAATAATAATAAATCAAAATTATTCTGTTACGCAAATGAAATTAAAACAACGAACCTTACATACATAAGTCATTCACAACAATAAGTCTTTTAAGCTTTAACAGTTACAGCCCGATTCAAACTATAAGGCGGCTCGGAACATGAGGCGAGTCGCTGCGCAATAACAAATTCACCTGTCAGCGGGGGTGACGGGTGAGGTACTGCGCAGCGAGTAGCGCATTTCAGAGCAGCCATAAAGTTTGAATCGGACTGTACATCAATAAAATATATTATTTCAAACTTGATTTAGAGAAGACTTTACTGAATACTTCGGCGATGCCGTCGTAGTAGTGAATGATGATGGAGACAATTAGAACGAACATGGCAAAACAAATGCCTGTGATATACATAAACTGGCTTGCTTCTTGAGGCGTCGCCAGTAGCTCTTCGCTGCTCGCATCCCTGTCTAACGCATCGAATTCAGATGTATCTGGGGAAGACATATCGGTATAAGTAAATAGTAACTACACAATAATATAGCACACAACCAAGGACACTCTTGAGTATCAAGTTTTGTATATCAATAGCTTGCTAGGATTAACTCATATAATAAGTACGGTATATGACTGATTCTTTTCTGATAAAACAAAATTCTTGAAAATTCTTGTTTTCATCAGCAAATAGAAAAATTTAATGATTTATCAAATACGTAATAATGGCAAATTCTTTCTTGATTCTATAAATTCTATAAACAGAAGCATCAATATTTACCTGCAGGAGTTTCCACATCGCAGACGACATCGGCCTCCGTAATCTGAAGGTCTAACAGCTCTCGGACTGAGAGGAGGGCCTCGGCAGGTGCTTCGCCAGGAAACAGGTAATCACAGAGGTACAGTGCTCCCACAGGGACTAGCACTCGGCGTGGTGGCTCGTTGAAACAAACTTTTTCTGCAGATAACAGAGTAATTGAATCTTTATAACATTATAACATTGGGGAAGTCAACATACATTGCTAAAGTCGGCAGACTAAAGAGCAGTGGTAATGGACGTGACTTACGAGTTGTAGGTCGTAAATTCGAACACAGACGGGCGCTTTACTTAGTGTAAATTATTTCATCACCACAGCTCTAAAAACGGTAAAGGTAAACATCGTGAGGAAACCGGCAGGTCCTAGAAACAAAAATTCAAAGAAAAGTGACATCTACCAACCCGTACTGGGCCAGCGTGGTGGATGACGGCCCGCTCCCTCGAACTGAGAGGAGGCCTGTGTCCAGCAGTAGGAACATGATAGGCTGATTAAGCAAATTCGGCAATCAGAACGTCTTGTTTGGTAAATTTAAGCCTATTACATTTTTAATCTTCTTGCACCACATACAATATTGCACTATTATAAACTAACTAAATTGGGGAGGGGAAATAATCAAAGAGCATCAAAAAATTCGTCCGCATCGCTGTCAACAGGAAACGTGCCCAAAAGGCTGGCAGCATTGCCACGTTGTATGGCAATGCTGATATATACTTGTACATATTATTATTTTAAGACTGTTAGCTTTTAAATTATGTACTTAAATAATTGAATCTCTAATAAAAAATCTACTAAATTGGCCTATAATTACTTTTTTAATTAATCCCTTGTTATATTATTTCTTACCTTCAGGTAGTAAATTGTCATCAATCAAAGCATCACAGTGCATTGTGAACCTCGATGCTAAAGACCGTATTATGTCTTGTTTTACAGCCGCAATAGTTTCGCCGACTGTCGCCTTGGGGTACAGGAACACACTTGAAGATACCACGCCACTGAAGTGTATGCTGCCATCACATTCCAAGTATTCCACTGTTTCAGGAAGTGAGTTTTCCTGAAATGTATGGACAAGTTTGTATAAGAAATGTTAATATTTATATGTGTGTTGGCATTAGTCCTCTTCTTCTTAACATGCAGATGGCAATAATAATTAGAAAAAAATAATAATAATAATAATTTGTTTTGCCCAAAATTCAGCAACGCTGATGCAACTTTAGGTCCTGACATGTGCAGGTACAAGATGGGAGATAAGCCATTTTCTGTGGTGAGACGCCACATACCGGAGGTCTGAGCCGTCCATGAACCCCCACTTGTGGAGGTTGTCCTTGCTGCTGCCTACTTGGGTACCAAGTCTATTTTTAAGATTTTCCAAGTAAACCTTTAGTTTAAGTGCATAGTTAAAAACATAATGGCGCCGATTCACAAGCTAAACTAACTTTAAGTTCAGTGCATCTTTTTCTTTCTATTTCATTAACCTTTTTATCGCTTAGGTAATTACGCTGTTTTCTATCAAAAAATTTATTTGTTATTTTCGGTCGCTTAGTAGGCACCGTTCAAGAAAAGGACAGAAGATAAATTTTAGTTTAGTCCTATCAAAGTAATCAGCACTTGACACTTGTCTAATACCTTTACTATTTGTTATAACATAAGAGAAGTAAACATAATATTAGGTCCTTACATATGAAATTAGCGTTTTGTCGTACTGACCACTTTGATCTGAAATATCTCCTCTTTGGTTAAGAATTCCAAATTCAAATTTATAAATTCATTTAGCTGGTACATTTGAGTTTTCAAAACAGTCATTCATTTGTTTTTTCCTCATTATTTTTTTCTTCGCTTCGCTTATTACCGCACAATGGAAAACATGAAATAACGGTATATTTACGAGTACGAGTTCTACCGTGGCACCAGTGCTGCAGAAACAGCTCGAAGGATTAATAATGTGTACGGCGCTGGTGTCTCAAAAGAAAGGACGGTACGTTTTTGGTTACAACGTTTTCGTTCTGGAAATTTCGACCTTCAGAACCAACCCCGTGGACGGCCGGAGACCAAAGTGGAAAATGAAGAATTAAAGGCTATTGTGGAAGCGGATCCATCACAAAGCACTTCAGAGATAGCTGCAGGCTTCGGGTAAGTGATAAAACTGTATTAATCCACATAAAGCAAATCGGGAAAGTAAAAAAACTTGAAGGATGGGTACCTCATGAATTGAGTGAATCGAACTTGCAAACACGCGTCTACTGCTATGTTACTCTGCTCAACCGACACAATAATGAAGGGATTTTAAATCGAATCATTACTTGTGATGAAAAGTGGATACTGTACAATAATCGGAAGCACTCGTCGCAATGGCTGAACCCTGGAGAACCAGCCAAATCCTGCCCTAAACGAAAATAGACTCAGAAAAAATTACTTGAGAGTGTTTTGTGGACTAGCGCCGGTGTCGTTCACTACAGCTTTCTAAAATCTGGCCAAACGATTACGGCACATATCTATTGTCAGCAACTGCAAACCATGAAGGAAGAACTAGCTGCTAAACAACCGAGATTGGTCAATCGCTCTAGGCCACTACTGCTTTACAACAACGCAAGACCACACACTGCACAACAAACAACCACTAAGTTAGATGAGCTCATCTAACTTAGTGGTTGTTTGTTGTGCAGTGTGTGGTCTTGCAATTGGAATGTCTGCGACATCCACCGTACTCCCCGGACCTTGCTCCAACAGATTACCATTTTTTCCGGAATTTGGACAACTTCTTACAAGGAAAAAAATTCAACTCCGATGCGGCAGTCCAAACCGCCTTCAAAGAGTTCATCGATTCTCGCCCCCATGGTTTTTTTTGTAAAAGGATCAATGAACTACCTATGAGATGGCAAAAGTGCATAGATAACAACGGTGCATACTTTAATTAAATATATTTAAACAAAAAAAAAATGACTTTATATTCCTCCCGTACAAAACGCCAATTTCATATGTAAAGACCTAATAATAAATTCATCTTACAATAATAACAGATGAGGGAACAACGTAATAATAATAGGTACTGTATTGTTTTCACTTACAAATGGCACAAATAGAGAAACATTCATTGATTTAGGTAATTCTTGTTGCTGCATTTTGGAATTACTCTTAGGTTTCTTCTTTTTAAAGAGTTGTTCAAGGACCTCTGCATTATCCTTCAGTTCACCATCTATAAACATGATGCTGGATTCAATTGTTTTGTGAGCCGACTCCAGGATTTGCTGAAAATATATTAGTGAACGTTTTAACAAGGGAAATATACCATTCAAGCCTTTTTATCAATTAAGATGATAACAACAACATGCTGATGATAATAGCAACATTGAAAAAAAATCGTAATGACTTATTTTGGTATTGAAAATTATCTAAAATATTCATAGGCTAGGTACCTGAAACTGTTGCTTAACGGATATTCCACTCTTCTTCACTATCACAGGGTAGACATCATCAAATTCATAGTAGCAGTCTAACCTCTGCCACTGCTGGGCTTTGGGCAAGAACTTCCACTCAACGGGCTTGATAACTGTGCTTTTCACAGGGATGCCTACTTCAATACTCTTACAAGTAAGCACTTTTGTACTTGTGGACATATGTAAAATAAGTCTTTCATTTGAATATGGGCAGTTCCCAAACATGTACTGATTGGCACTCATAACTTTGTATATATGATTCACAACAGATTTCACTTTACTGAAACTATTTGGGTCCTCAAATATGTCTTCATCGCCTGTAATGAAGATACCTGAAATAATGAAATAAGTTGGTGTTAGCTCCAAACAAGATTGTCATTAATTTAAGCAACTTAATTTTGTTATAATATAATTAAAAAAATATCCATATGTATATGCAAATCACTCATGATGTAATATTATGTGAACTTTGTTCATGATACCTATTTATTCAAAACAGATCTCAAAAATGCTGTCTTACCTTGAACAAACATGGCTCCAGGAAGCATTCTAGTAACATGTTTGGCGTGGTCAGCAACCCATGCCTCGGACACATTCAATAGTGTCTTTGATTCTTTATCCAACTCATAACTTGCTTCTGATACATTTTCTGAGCTTTTCTCGTCGGGTGTCCGAGCCAGGTGGATCACATTCTCCCGAGCGCCAGTTGTCTTGAAATTATAATCACAGATTAATTAAAGCTTGTCTTGGTATTCATTGCTTATATGGTGTATTTTGGAGAGGACACTTGTGCATAGTAATTGTATAAATGTAGTGATAAGGCTTTGTAAAGATTATGATTAATAAAAGTGTTTACAGAATCGGCAGCCTGATAGGTCCCTACTATACAAATTTTCATAGGCTATTCAACATACACAGGAAAGTAATATTGTAGGAGTACTTGTTCATTAATATTTAATAAGATAATATGGCTTACCTGACCGAGTATTAGTCCTATTACGAATATTTCTTTAGAAGCATATTGCTCTAAATATTGTAAGCAATATTCCGGAGAATAGACTGTCCGGACCATCTTTTACAATTTATATTGATCTGATTTTATATGCTGCCACAAAACGCTTGAGATTTCTGTTTAATTGACTTAATTTTATGAATAAAAGTGAATTGCAACTTGCAAGCTTTGTTTTGTCGTGTCATAAAATTGAGATGTCTCCAGTCTCTCTACTACCTTGTCAATGTCATCTCACTAATCTGTCACTCACTATTGTCAGTGTCAATTAATATTGTTTATGGTGTAATAAAGACAATGGACGCGCTTTTTTTATATCTAAGTCGAAAGGTGTCAAAGTGAGGATGGATGGATGGATGTTTGTTACTCTTTCACGCAAAAATTACTGAACAGATTTTGATGAAACTTTAACAGTTAATGAGTAATATAACTTATACATCCGAATAATACATGGATACCTACCTACTTTTTATCCCGATATTCTCACCTCACGGGATCAACACTTATGCGAGTGAACATACAAACTGAACCTATCACCCTTAGGATTCTTGAAAAATTGTTTGATACGTTTCCATTAAAAGCAATAAAATCATCTCCTGAAAATATTACTTACCCCTATTCAGGGATTCTGGCTTTTCGAAAAATCCAAAAATCATGTAGCCAGTCGTTCATTGAGCATTACTAATTACCTACGAATGGTAGATTTTCTTATCTTGTTACCCAGTAAAGGCCTGCGCAGACGACGGACTTGTCTCCGCGGCGGAGAAAAAAGTACGCTCCGCGAATAAAAAGTCCGCCGCGCATTTACCGCGAACTCAATGCACACGGTGTGCGATCATTTGTTGCCCGGATTTAATACCTCGTTTGTAAGAAAGAAAGAAAATACGTTTATTTGCGGCAAACATGACGCATCAAAAGAAAAACATATATAAAAAAAAAAAAATACACGTTACACGTTTGCGTTACTCGATACAGTTGCAAGCGATCTATTTTAGCGGACAAAAATCCGTCGTCTGCGCAGGCTATTAGTGGGGTGTATGGAGGCCAGTAGGCAGAATACAGAGTTTCAAATTCATCGCACTGCGCGGTAGTTTTGAAAAACGACTAAGTACTTAAGTCAAACTTAATAAAGTTGCCCCAAATTAACTAAGGGTTGATTTACGCAAAATCCTATCTTAGTACTCAAAACGAAGGTGTGTAGGTATACACAAATTCGTTTTGAAGTACAACTAATAATTGTAAATTAAGATTAGATTATTTCAAGCAAACTTATTGATGTAGCTGACTGTTCCATTAGCCTGCCCACTTGTTTTCCTCAAGGTTATTGCTGGGAAAGTTTTCTTGTGTTCTTTTCTTAGACGCCAAGACATTTAGTTGTGTTCCATCGAAATCTTAGAAAGTTTAAGTTATTTAGAAATAATAAATTACTCGTAATATATATGACTTTGTCGGTACCTAAGTGTAACGTAAAAGCATGGTTATATATATTGATTTAGATGGTTAAAACAAAGGTTTCTATTCACAAGAGGCCCGTTCAAGCCCCAGTTTAGACCGACGAATTTTTCAATATCTTTGAATGCGTCGCCTCATATAGTATTTTTAACCGAAAAAAGGGGAAGGTTATCAAGTCGACACGTATATTATTTTTAAGGAAAAGTTTAATAAACTGGTTAGGTACCTTATTGGTAGGTTTTTTAAACAACTTCAACCTGTTTAAAATGGTTCGGGTGGCAACCCTAGTGAAGGGCAATCAATTTACGTATAATTTTACTAA
Organism: Gortyna flavago; assembly: GCA_963669345.1. Classification (NCBI taxonomy): domain Eukaryota; kingdom Metazoa; phylum Arthropoda; class Insecta; order Lepidoptera; family Noctuidae; genus Gortyna; species Gortyna flavago. Next base: position 9,664,547 of record OY770131.1, read on the forward strand.
CAAACACAATGAACCGTAAACAGCTGCAAATAGCCTGCTTTTTATGGTGCAAACCTGCAAATCCAACAATGCGGATATAATATCGCTGATGTCGCTACCTACCACAAAACACATTGAGCGCTTTTATCATTATTAACGTGAAGATATTATCGTGGACGTCCACGTCCATAAAAAGTATGGAAATACGTGCACGTTATGATGTTATCGTGGACGGAAATTTAAAAGCATCTTCATAATTATATTTTCATACATTTTACTTTTGTGTTATCGTGAAACGATACCGTGACGTGTGCGTGGACGTCTACGATAATACCGTCATGTTAGAAATGATAAAAAAACGCACATTGTCATACAAACACATCGGTATTAGCTTTTCTTTTAAGACGCATTTACCTACAGTTCAAATCACATGTAAGAGCTACTTAAGTAGGAACTTTTTTCGGGGAGTTTTACAAATACAAAAGAAAAACGATATTTCAAAATGGTTGTTTATTCAATAAGAATACAATAGTAAATATGCTATTTTACTAAAGTTAGCTTAAACGACAGATACCTAATGCATTAAGCAGCTAGACCGTGTCACGAATGCGTTTGCCAATCCAACGGAAAATGACGTCCAAAGCCAATAATATAATAGTAATCACATTTGGTACAGTACCCGGGCATTTGATTTATAGAGCTTTTTACGACGTACGGCATTTCATAGAAACTTTCAAACCCTTGTTTGATGAATGAACCGATTTTAATGAAACTTCATACGCATAAGCAGGATACAAAGGTCTAAAAAGTTATTAGTAATTAGACCGATTTAAAATTTTCCCTAGAAACAGAGATTTACAGTTTCCTTTTTGTAAATAAGACATTTCGAAAAAATGTTCTTTACTACCTTTTTAGACCTTTGTATCCTGCATATGCGTATGAATTTTCATTAAAATCGGTCCATTCATTTCGAAAAACAAGGGTTTGAAAGTTTGTATGAAATGCCGTAAGTCGTAAACGCTCTTAGGTTTGAAACCCAGATATGACTGATAGAGAGGGTACTACAAAGCCGAACTTTTCCAAAACTCTGTGCCATATTTACGCCCGAGTACTTAAGTTGGCCGCACCGGCCTAGTCGCTTAGAGCGCCATCGTCTTACAGTGCAACATTTACGCACTCTTAGAAATAAAAAATCATACGTGCAGCAACCGCAAGTCCTATAATAATTTGACGTTTAAATACACCATCTATGTACTACATCACGAACGCGCAATGAAAAAGACTTGTAAAATTAAATTATTTTGTTGTAGGTAAATTAAACTTGACATTAACACCACAAACTATTGACGTAAGAATGTAGCAGTTTGTTTAGTTGAATTTGCATTTTGAGAAGTCCATTTCAGGATGTTGTACCATAAACCTGTGAATAGAGAGAAAACAAATTAGAAGATTTTATAAACCATTACTTTGTAAACTCGTTTACCTATTGTTTCTCCGTAAAATTTTAAATATTTTCAAATAGACATAATGGAATAACAAAATCATAACGTCAAATTTTGAAAAGAATCCAACATAGATGCTTTGACATATTGATGATAAATTATATTTATTTCTCAAAATTGGTTTAAAAAAAAAAAACACTTTACATGAGTTCGGTGTTTTCTAACCGAATCAAACTCAAGAGGTCAGTTCTCCTTTAAAGTCCAGACATATGAGGACCATGTGGATTAATGTGTGAGATGGTCTTTTGAGGAAAGAACCATACAGATTTGTTTGGACCTGTCCAGTCAGTGAAAGCATTTGTCAAATAGTATTCAGATTCGAGTAATTCCGTTGATCAATTCGCGAAAACGCAAGTCCGAGTATTCACTGCCTACAAAATTCCGTTTATCTAACGAGGCTTAAGGTGTATTCTTTGGGGTAGCTAAACGGAATAACCCTTAAGATTATCCAATAAGCATTTATAGAGTATGTAGTCTGCATACTAAATAGGTATAGGAACCAGCTCCACTCTATAGTAAACACTTACTTATAGTTTGTTAGGCCACACTACTTCTGACACGTTGCTGTCTGTACTAAAACTAGTTTTTCGTTTGTAAGACATCATTCTGCGATAGTCATGAATCACAACTTCCGTATTAGGCATTTTTATAAGTACTTATGAGACTTACTTTTTGAGCACATCTTGTTTCTTTTGTTCATCGCTAGTGGGTAGACCCATTTCCTTTTGTCGTTGATCGTACATCATTTTTTCAACTAGGCCGCGGGTCTCGCCGTCCAAATCCGACAGTTTCGATGGTTCTGGAACATTTGATTACTAATTAGCCTGGAAAAATTAGTTCTTTCCTATTGGCATCCCCTTGAAATTAAATGCTTCAACTTTCGAGTTTAAAATAATGCGTAATTTAAGTTGCATTTCCCGGCAGTCGATCTTGAGGTCACAATAAAACCCATGCCTACGTATATCAAGATAACCGTTAAATTGGCAAATTGAATGCAGTTTCCGGAAATACTTACTCAAAAAACAATAAGTATAAAACAGACTCCATTATTTTAACTTCTGTCTATTTAACAGTTTAACTCGCGCATAAAACACCACGAAGTACCGAGCAAGTTCTGCGTGAGCAATTAATTACCATAAATACATGCTTTAACTTCACCAAAATGCTTACCTGGGTTGATCTTCCTCGTGGATATTTCCGGGTCGGTAGAAACTAGTCTTCCCCACCAATTCATTTTATTGACCTACAAGATATAATAAAAATTTACAACATTATTCACTGAGAAACTCATCATTACCTTAAATTGGTCTCTACAAAAAAAAATACACCGTTTTACGTTACATAATGACAACTTCATTAAAATGTTTAAATAATTATACAAAGCAATTTTAGAAGTGTTACAAGGTTTGTTTATGACATATTAGAAGAAAAAAACTCACGCATTAGCATTAACAATGTTTGGCTCACTTATTTACTCAGATAAATAGATACAAGCAATGGTTGGTTACCGAAAAAGATCAAAATACCTTCCTTTTCTTAGTTGACACTTCTGTCTGCCTATCCTGTTGACTTTCAAGCGAGTGGGAATATGCTTCCATGCTGTTATAACTCTCAACAACATACTACTATACAATTCCAATCATGGTGATTAAGCCCATGTAAGAATCTACTTGTAACCATCCATTAGGAAGACAGTGTTCAGCTGTTTATTACAACCTGATATGATAGCAAGAACAAACATTGCCAATATAGACTTGGAAATTAGTAAATGCTTATGAACGGTAAAATCAACATAATATTAATTTAAAATTACTCATGTCTAAAAGTACGCGCATGTAGAGCTACGCACCTTTTCTAAGTTGATGAGTAAGTTGCGTCCATCTTGCAACACCCACGTCGACTCCTCAATCTTGACTTCGGCATCCAGTTCGCCGTCGATGATAAGCGGCTGGCCTTTGATGCCGACTTTGAGATGCTTCTTGGTGATGATCACAGTTAAGTCACGTGGCCTCAGAACTTGACGCAGTGGCACTCGGAGCTGCGAATAAATAAAACTTTGTTATCCACTAACTCACACTGGGCCGCGTGTTGGATTACGGCCCACTCCCTCTGATAGAGGAGGCCTGTGTCCCAGCAGTGGGAACATTATTAGAACAGGAATCAGTTGTTTCAAAATGCATACTTTGGATTGGTAAAAGGTACCTATGCAACATTCTCGGCGTCCAATAAAATAATTAAATTATTCTAAATTTATGAAGCAGTCTCTTATTACAAGTAGGTAAAAATAATTAAATGTTTGAATTCATAGAAAACGAAATAGTCTAGAACTACACACATCAAAAGTGTCTAGGGATCAAGCATTTTTATGCGGATTTCTTGAGATTGAGATGTGGCTTTGTAATAAATTTATGATTTTATAAATTTATATGGATCCTTTTTGGTGCATTTCATAATTTGAATCAGGAACTGTGAATCAAATTCGAGTAAAAGATGAAAATCAGCTGTCAATATTTTCCCTATAAAAACATACAACGCATTGAAGACATTATTAGTGCTACTGTTTCCCTACTACTGATTAAAACCAACGTTATTATGGAGCGGCGACGTCATTTAAGCAGGGAAGAAATGCTCAGAGCCGTGGGAATGATAGAAGCTGGTTCCCGGCAACGTACTGTGGCTTTAACTCTGAATACAAGTCAGAGTGTTATCAGTCGACTTTGGACACGTTACCGAAGCACTGGTACCGTGGCTGAGCGCCATGGAGGACGGTATCGCTGCACCACACGGAGACAAGACCGATACATTCAAATCTTAACTCGAAGAGCTCCAACAATAACCGCCATGATGTTAGCCGTGAGGCTTCATCACTCTTCAGGGAACTTAATTAGCGACCAAACAGTCAGAAACCGCTTGCATGAAGTGAACCTTCATTCCCGAAGACCGCTACGGGTACCACCTATAGCAATGCACAATCGTAGGATTCGATATCAATGGGCTCTTGAACACAGAAATTGGGCAGAAGAACAATGGCGTTTCGTGTGCTTTTCTGATGAGTCTCGTTTTGGTATGAGACCGGATACAAGACGTATACGACACTGGAGAACCCCTGGACGCCAACAGCGATTAAAATCCTGCCAGGAAGTCCATCCTTATAGTGGTGGAACCATCATGGTATGGGCGGGTATTTGGATCGGCGGAAGAACTGAGTTGATTTGGATCAGAGGCAACCTCAACGCTCAAATTTATGCTGAGACGATTGTATCAGACGTCATCGTTCCTCTACAAGTGCAAATCGGTCCCTTATTTCAGTTAATGCATGATAATGCACGACCGCACACCGCAAGAGTTGTAAGACAGACTCTCGCCGCAGCTAACATCAATGTCCTGCCCTGGCCTGCTCAGTCGCCAGACTTGAACCCGATTGGGCATGCATGGGATATGCTACAGAGAAGAGCTCTGCCGAATATGGAGGGTATCCAGTCGCAAGAAGACCTTTTTTTGTTGTTGCAACGAACATGGGCGGCCATTCCACAGCGTGATTTGGATGAACTCATTTTGAGTATGCCAAACCGATGTTCTTGTGTTGTTAGTGTTCGCGGTAGAAACACGGATTATTAATTGTTTAAGTTACCCAATAAAATTTTAAAGAAAACTGTTATTTCAGTCTTTTTTTCGAACTTTTGTGTTAGTGGTTCAAATGTCAAAAATCCCTTTATTAGGAAAATGGCAAATTTCTTTATTAATGCAAAGGTGACTTGGTTTATCGTTACTGTGACAAACGAAAACACTTTATTTGATGAATCCTTAAAGAAAATTTTAATTAATATCAATCAGGAGAAAAGTTATTGCAAAAATATATGTTGATCCCTAGACACTTTTGATGTGTGTATTAATAAAGTGATTGCTAAGATGATCGTTCTTCGGCATAAATTATATTCTACGAAGGAACACAGGTATCATTAAGACAAGTTATGTCTTTATTATTCAGTTACTAAGTTCCACGCCAACGGAGCTCCAGTCCTACGCGGAAACCTAAAGCAGTCAGTTTAGAGTTAGCTAGTGTAAGGCCCTGACTAAGCACCGAACAAGTTAGTTGTTGCAACAAACCTCGACTTAAATGTGCAGGATATTGAAGTAGTTATAATTAATATAAACGACATACCTCACGTCGTCATAATTGTCATTTAAATGGTTATTTGCGTAAAAGGATATAAACATTATTATTAAATGAGTGGGGGTTTCATTCAGCATACGTACAAAATTAAAGGTAAAAGTCCAAAATGACACCTTAACATTTCAACACTTGGAAAATGCAAGTAACACGACAATTTCGTTTCGTTGCGTTACGTCATAATTACGAATATTATGTGTGACGTCGTACTCAAAAAGACACCGTATTAATTGTTATCAAGAAAATAATTAAATTACGATGTTTAACCCAATTAATATACTTTCACACATGATTGCGCGTTTATTTCACCTTGTTTTAAAACTTAACGTTATGACCTGTTTGGTACTGAACCGGATACAAAATTAAGAAACTGCAATTTTGAAGTAGGCAAAACTGTATTGTTTGAGTCTATAAAATTAAGCGTTATAAATTGAAAACCAGAACAATACAACATGCAAAGTGAAAATCAAAGTCGTGATTTTCGTATCAGGATGTACCTATAGGAGTTCGTCTGTAGGAAATTCTCATTGAGCATCCTGTTGAATTCGTAGCCTTATAAACAAACTTGATTTAGGGAGAATCCAAGATATTAATGTACTTAATAAATATTTTTATATCATCACTAGCAGCGCCCCGCGGTTTCACCCGCATACGTTTCGATCCCGTGGGAATTTCGGGATAAAAACTATCCTATGTCCTTTCCCGGGTCTCAAACCATTACTAAATCGGTTCAGCGGTTCAAGGCGAGGTTGCAGTACTTTTTAATTTTTTTAAACCTCTGTAAATCTAGCATAATATTAATTTTTCGCAAAAGGAAATATATTTTAGGAAAATTTAACATATTGTCGAGCGCTGTGTGATGATAGAAACGTGAATTTAAATAATTGGCTCGATAAAAAAAAAACATAAAGATGACACTAAATCGCTATTTAAAAAGTGTACCTACCTTGAAGAGATTACATCGTTAAACAATATAAAAGTTATCAAAAGATAAGCCTTATTGTTTTTGGGCTTGTTGAGAACACATTTTATAATTTCCATATATTTTTTTACTATGAAGCAAATATACACAAAATGTAGCAGTTCAAGAGCTCGCAACGGCCGGCCAGTGCTTGCAAGAGAGAGATGCCCGATAAATATTATGCGGGAAGGAAACGTTATCATACTTACACACCGCACTACAAGACGGCCCTAAGCGTGAATAGGTAACAGACAGACACATTTTCGCATTTATAATATTAGTATGGCTATGGATAAATGTGAACTTACGCAATAATAAAACAAGTTATATTTTAACTAACTCGAATAACAATTTTAATATTTCGAGAACGCAGGTACGGCTGGAAGACCTGTCATATGTAAAGTCTCTCATTATCAAGTTAATTGCTTTAAAAAACACTTTAGCATAATTTATTTTCTTTGGATATAAATAGAACATTATGCAATGAAAGTCAAACCCCATATGTACCTACTATAAATAATGTAGAGGTACGAGTCACGTAGTAAACCGTTTAAGTACAATTATCAAGCTAGGCTGCTAGGCTGAACAGGACAACTCGCTAAGTAACAAGGTGCTGGCCGCGATCTGACATCATAATGACATGCATAGAATACGGAATGAATGAGTCTAAAAACAACAATAATTATGTTTCACAAGAGGACCGCCAAGACAGAACGCGTTCTTCGAACGAAGGCGTGATGACCTCGCATTCCTGGCAAGGACGATGTGCATGAATATACCAGCGTTTGCGCACAACCGGACCGCACCGGACAATGTAAGTTCTTTGTGAATCATTAACGTGACCCCATAGTGACCATCAGTTGAAATTAAGATGCCGATAAAAAAAGAAGATGATGATGACCAGCTGCTGCGAAACAAGTTTTAATGAGGTTGGATGGCAATTTTCATTTTCCTACTTAAGCTTCAGACAAGTTTGTCTGTCTGTATTTATAATGGCTCTAGACATCCAATAATATCGTGTAAAGGCATTTTAGTTCTTTGGTGTCTCTACAAACATTTTGTAACCCAGTAATTAAATTGTAACATTGCGCTAAGTGAAACCACTTTTGGAACATTTTTTTGTTGTAAACAAAGTACAATTTTTAACTTTGGCCTTCACAATTTGAATAATGAAATTGCGTTGACACAAGATATGTAATTAGTGATTCGGTCTATTAATATCTAAAATAAACAACATAATGTTTAGGTGACCCGTGGCCATGATCATTATTCAGATATGCTAAGCCGATGCATAATAAAATGATTCAAGCGTTGTTGATACGACCCGGTTCAATGTTAACCTTATCTAGAAATTTTGTGAGCTACTAATTATTATCAATTCTGTATGTTTTTCCCCAAAAACCACTCACACAACATCTTTGCCTCATTTCTTGCAAAATCTTCAGAATCCTCAAATGTCAAATAAATCATGTTTTATGACACCGTTAGGAATGTTAACACCTTTGTTATTAAAGTAAATTTAAATAATGTTAAACATATACAAAATATTGACATAACGATAACTTAAAACAAATTGGTCAATATTTGCAAAACTGTCCTCCTTTATCCTTTGATGTGTCAAGAAGTGGGCGTTGGTTATCAGAACTCATAGCGACCGATAATTGGGCAACGATACAGCTAACTTGAAAATGATATAATTGCATTCCAATTAAGCTCGAGTCGTGCGTGCGACTGAGAAATTAAGCAAGCCTTCAATCCTTTGTTGCTTTAACGAATAACTTCTTATAAGAACCTTGCGGTAACTGCGCTCAATAGCATAGTGTTATAATACCTTCACACGATTACGCGCCGATTACAGCCCCGTTCTAATGGAAGCCGACGTCGTCGGAGTCTCTGCACCAAACACATGATAATAGTATTCAACCAGAACCGTAATTAGGCGCCTCGTTGTCGCCGCACGAAATTCTCAGTAGATTAGATATCAACGCGCCTCTATATTACTATTTGATATTTAAACGGCGGTCCTCGGAAAGCACGTTTAGCCGTTGGTCCCGGATGTCATTCGTGGATCTTGGACAGTCATTACGGGTAGTCAGAAGCCCGAAAGTCTGATAACCAGTCTTACCAATGGGTATTGTATTACCCAGTAATTGGGTTGTGCAGGTCAGATAGGCAGTCGCTCCATGTAAAATACTGGTATTCAGTTGTATCCGGTTAGACTGGAAGCCGACCCCAACATAGTTGGGAAAAGGCTAGGCAGATGATGATGATGATGATGGTCATCTTACACATAACATAAAATACTAACTGTTCCCCGCTGTTTCACCCGCGTTAATTTGTGGAAAAACCTACTAAAATAATTATTCCATTACTTAATAATTATTACATTACTTTAAGAAGCTATTTTAGACACATCAGGCTACGATCAGTAAGAGTGGAACTACCTATAGTAAAAAAAATCACGGAGGCAGGAATAATAAAGGAACGCTGGGTAAAATATGATATCTCCTAAGATATTCATTGAAATCAAATAATGTCCAGGGCAATTTTGTTCAAAATTAAATACTCGTGATGAATAATCAATCTCGTTATCAATAAATAATGCATTATTTTATAACAAATTTGATTACTTACCATAACAAAGGTTAAGTATAACCTTAAAAGATAAGACATACTTATGCTGTCGCGGACTTTTTTTAAGGACTTTTAAAGGGGAAAAATTCCGTCATACATAATTTTTGGGTAACTTTAACCGTTTACGCGTTTATACGCAACGGAAGCTCTCAAAAGGAACATTTTTTCCCATTTTTGCAACATTTTTTATTGATGCTCCGCTCCTATTGGTCGTAGCGTGATGTTATATAGCCTACCTATAGCCTTCCTCGATAAATGGACTATCCAACACAAAAATAATGTTTCAATTCGGACCAGTACTCGTAGTTCCTGTTCGCGTTCAACCAAACAAACTCTTCAGCTTTATAATACCTATTAGTGTAGATGTCTTCATTTCGGTCCGTTGACTCAATCGATTTATTAGATATTTGGAATATTTATAGACTTACGCAAGCAAAACAAATCTTAAATTGTCGATAATTATGTAGGTGTTTTACCGTAGTATATCATAAATATTATGGCTCAAGCTCTACATCTTCGGTCAAAAAGAACAGGATGTTAAGAAAATTGGTCAAAACTATAAAACCAGCTATTTCACGAATAAAAAACAAACATCCTGCATTAAAAACTGTTATATCCTAGATTTTTGGACACGAAATATTATTCATTAGTGATTAACTTGATTAGGCAATTATAATTAACTAGGAATAATATTGAAAGTGAGTCAAACTCAAAGCATTTATTTCAATTAAACCAATTACAGGCACTGTTGAATTGTTAAGGAGTCGTTCAATCAGAAAGATGAAGCAAGTTGCCCATTCCAAAGCGCAATTGGTCCTATAGGTGTAAGCGAAACAGGCAAGAAACTCTACGGACACTGTTGGAAAGTGGGTGAATAAATCAAAAACTAATTGCGCGATTTAAACAGATTTACTTTTCGTAAAGAAAGAAACAGGCATAAAATAGATCCAATTAACAATCAACATTTTTAACAGATACTTCAAGTGACACTGACAGTTGACGCATGTCATCGCTCGCTGTTACTGACAGATACCGTTTACAAAGACTAGAACAATACTATTATAGTACTTAGAACTTTTACGTTTACATGGAATGATATTCATAATTCCAACACACTCTTTTAAATCAAAATACAAAATATTGGTTACATCATCCCCTCTACGAATTATTAGGTTCGTTCGTTTTAGCATTTTACTGTGATTTAAATAATAATAATTGTCAATATGGCACACAGACCTACTGCTGTTGCCAAGCTGCACAATAGGGGAAAGCAAGCAGCGGTACATGGTCAAAACGTATGATATACTTCAACCGTCAATCAAACCCCTCCAGAATTAATAGCATTACATTTGATACTCAGTACATAAGTACTAATGACTTGGTATATTAATTGGTAGTTTCGTACATAGAGTGATAACGATCATTCCACACAATATGACAATGAAACGTTTGAGGCACTGGATTTTGTAGCAATATCATATTTTTTTTTTTTTTTCTTTCAATTAATTTATTCATGGTCTGGCAGTTTAAGTAATTTATGCGGCCTACCCTCTGTCCTCTGTCCTTTCTCTGGTATTGTTCGTCGAATCGTTGAGCTCCTTAAGTTCGAGTTGAGCTTCATGATTACTGACAAATGAAAAAACTGAAAATTAAATTTCTGGTTCCTTCCTCAAAACACCATTTCAGACACCAATCTACATGGTCTGACCAAGATTATGTCTGGACTTTAAAAAAGACTGTGACCTCGTGAGTTTTTTTCTGCCTTTCTTCTCAGACTAGTCAGAAAATATGATTGAAGTGTATGTATAAGTGACAAACCTACATATACAGAAATAAACAATAAACATTATCATATTGTACCTAATATCATTGAACTCTTGATTCCCCGAGTAGATTTATTGCAAAAACGTCATGGTCATGGGAGGTCATTACATAGAAGCGTAAACTTCACACCAGAGGTAATTACAAAATCACTATACTACACACGTTTCTGTACGTGTGAGTACTACCAACATAGAATAAATAAGCACTTTATTCTCGTGTTAGTAAAGTATATTTGCTCTTATCTGATTTGGAAACCAAACTAAATTAAGTCATGGAGCGGACCGCTTTGAGTATCACCTCGAAGAAAGGATTAGGTAAGTAGATATACTCGGAAAAATAGAGCAAACAAATCAGCAGACGGCATAATAAAATAAACAATGTATTCTCTTTAATCATTTGTTACAAACAAGAAATAAATAGCAGGTTTTTATTTATAAATCATTTCTGAGAACCTTCGTTAGTGTAGTTTACTATTGTTGCTGACAGTACGGGAAACTCTGCCTTACTTCTAAAATACCAGCGTGAAGTGCATGTGTCAAACGTGTATGAGAATAATTATATTCTTATAATTGTAAATTAAAATATCAACAATAACCGCATTGCGCTTTTATTGCCCCGCTACGCCGCGTAGCGTAGCTCGTAGCTGCTACGGAGTTTTTAATTTGTTCAAATATTAAAACATACCAAAATCCGGTAAGTGCGTGTCGGACGTCGGACCACGCATAGTGAAGGGTTCCTTAGTTGGATGAATGTTTATGCATACACAGTATCAATTAATTATATCGACCGTAAAAATAAGTGTGTATTTCTCAGTATAAACTATGAAACACAAAGTTGTTACTGCGGTTGTAAAACAAATCTAAAAAAAACTATTGACGAAAATAAAAATTCACTTAGGAACATTTTTATTTATTTAATTATGATATCCAACGATACCCTATGTGCATTGTTCTTTTTTCATCTTTTTTTATCGTTCGGTTAAATGTATGGGGAGACCCATTCATTCTATTTGTTTTTTTCGTAATTTCACTACACCATTCTTAGGCAACACGAATAAAGACCGAACTATACTGGTGTGACGTATATTATAGACTTATTAAGGCATTAAATTTCCTTCCTAGTAGTGGAGAATCTAGATCGTTGTCAAGTTATTCGTCGATACCTACATTATAATGCGCAAGTGCATCAGTTTCCTCTAACGTCATTAATGTCGTCATCTTGAAACTTATTCGCAATATCTTTACACCGTAACAAAAACGATATCTTCTTCTGCGAAATCGGTCTCTAATGTAATTTGTAAAACACACTGTAATTTGAAAATGTTGTAAAAGCCTAGCAAAGCGATTTTAAAAGAGTAACCGTGGAGTTTCTTGTCGGCTCTTTTCCAAAGGAAACCACCAATTGGAACCTTCGAAAAATGTCAAACGCTTCCTGCCTCTTGGAACTACTTTTTTTGTAACTTGTTAACAACTGATTACGATATTTTGAAACTGTATGATTAAAAGTTGACTTCTGAAATACGACTAAAGTCCCGGAAAGTCAAACGAGCCTCCCGTAGTAATAATCCTTATAGTAGGTAGGGCTGATTACTATATTGAAAACTACAGTCTCTCAAATCAAGACTGAACCAGACAAAGATCATAAAATCGAAGAAAAAACGAATGATAACAAAATAACTTTAAATTATAAAACTTGTGTAAGTACGTACTAAAAGTAGTAGCATAAATCTAAACTACACGGAACAAATATGTGGAAAAAAACTATTAAGTATTAGAAAAAACCTCAAATAGGATTGATACAATAATTGACTTCTTCAAAGTTAATCGAAGGTCAGTTTGTCAAAAAAATTACACAAATGAAATTGGGAGATCTATCACCATTAGCGGCGGTGTAATCAGTTCTCCAATAAAAAACCTGTAAGAATTTCGTTGCTTAGCGCAACGTCCGGTTGATGTCGTGATCGTGATTGGTTTTTTGGCGATCAGAATAGGTGTAGCAGAGTCATCGACGTCCTGTAATGAAATTCCATGAGCGGAGAGTTCGTCCTCGCGATCGCAATCGATTACGCAACTCCTGGCACCGGCAAAGGATACGTCATACGAACTTGACACAAACCGATGCACACAACGTGACATAGCCACCGTATTGCTTCTTTACTATTTTCCTGTGGGTTAGAGGCTATCGGCAGTCGTCGTACATGGTCACACGAAAATTATCCTGATCCTGACCACTAGTGTTGTGTTTTCTTGTTTTTTTTATTTCATTAATTTGATGTGTTTAAATTAATGCAAGCAAAAAATTACAATTGTAAAATGGCAGTGGCACCTTTACTGGTAAGGACATTGACACCCATCAGCCGTACAAATTCAGGCTAATGTTGCTATTTTTTTTATACTTAATTACTTTTTTTAAATTACTTTGAATGTTGTGGTTTGCTATTTGATTGCATTTTTATTTAATTTAAAGTTATAAACAGAAGAATTTTTAGGAAACTAACTGTAGGTACGTACTTTTAAAATTGTTTGGTTATGAATATGAGAGCAGTGGTGGCCCATAGTAACAGCCGCGACTTACGAGTTGTAGGTCGTAGGTTCGAACCCAGACAGGCGCTTTACTTTGTGTAAATTATTTCATCACCATTGCTCTCCAAACGGTGAAGGAAAACATCGTGAGGAAACCGGCATGTCCTAGAACCAAAAATTCTAAGACATGTGACATCTACCAACCCGCACTGAGCCCGCCTGGTAGATTACGGCCCACTCCCTCTCACAAAGAGGAGGCTTGTGTCCCACCAGTGGGAACATTATAGGCTGATTATGTTATGAATATGATTTACAATCATTAGAAGCTATTCTTACAAAGTATAAAACTTCTAGTTTCTTAGCAAAATAATTTAGTCATAGATACATACATTTTTTTAATGTTTAGTTTGCCCTCCGAGATGAAGATCTAGCTTGATCTTAGGTGAAAGCCTCTGTGCAGTCAATGCTGGCGAAATTGATTCGTTTTATTATTATTCAATCCATACAGATTAGTGAACGTTTGATATCATCCTTTGTTACAATTGACACGTCAATTATATGCATTATTTGTAAATAAAACGCATCTTGACTTGAACACTGCAAAAATTTAGAGCAGATGATGAATTCGATTTCAAAATAAGAAAAATATACCTTGGTTGATGATTTTGGAAATACAAGAACGTCCTACTAACTACTAGTACTATTACGATTATAAAATTATAAAAAAGCAATATTTTTCAAAATGCTATGAGAAAAAATCAGTATACAAGTTGGCAGCGTGCAACCTCATATATAAACCTTGGTGATTGTTGCAACACTCTCAGTACGACTCTAGTCGCTTTGCCGCTTGGAGCAGGCGCGTTACACGACGCCGGCCACACGGAGAGGGCGAGAGAGGTTTAACTCGAAACTACAAACTAACGCAATTTTGACAGACATGTGGACCGAGTGAATGCAGTGTTCAGTGACGTAACATTAGTGAACAACTCTTAAGAGAACAACAATTAATACAGTGGAGGTGGCAATAGTAAACAATGGATACCAAAAGCACGGTAAGTGATGCATGCAGTTTTTTTTATTTAACATTGACTTGTCTTCATGATTATCCCCGAAGAAAGCCGGTAGATTTTTGTCAGAATAGTGACAAAAACTAAGCAGCTTTTGTTATCAATCTTATTATGTGACCTTAAAAACTTAATCAGCTGATTCGCTCTTTGCAAATCCTTAGCATATTTATTGCCTAATGGTCTTCTGTAATTATATTAAAAGAATGAACTTAAGGATCAGAAGACACAACACGTAATGGTGTTACCGTGTTAGTTAAAAGTTAAGCAGTAAATATGAATAGGTTTACTAAAAAGGATGTAGGATTCATATACAAAAAAAAAAACCCACTATCGCGAAAGAATGCCAAAAAAAAAACTTCTGTTTTTGGCAACTGAGATCCGCATTCATGAATAATTAATCACTACACTATACCGTTTCAGTTACTTAAAGTAGTTCAGTTAATAATAAAAACAAACAAGTGAACTTTACGTAGTGTTTTTTCTAATGAATTATTATGATAAGCTTAATTTATATTTGTATAAACGATATAAATAATTAAGGCATATTTAGTAATGATCATTTCCCAGAACCGCTTTATCCAAGGATATCTAATTTATCAATTGCGGTTATAAGCACAAGAAATGACTTTAAATGTACCTACAGAATTACAGGAAAATGGATTATTGTGGTTAACATCAATAGTGTTGATATTATTGTAGGTACGTATTATAAATAGACTAGATTCTCTCTAGAAGATATCGTACGTGACCTTTATTTAGATAAATCATACTATTATCATCATAAAACAAGGAACACTAATTTATGGACATAGAATATTGAACTAAGAGCTTTTTCAGAACACACAGTAGCCAGTACGTGTATTACACTAAAACCAAAATTGACATTCCAACACCTATACGAGAAAAAAACTGAAATATTGAAATCCAAACAAGATCAAACACCTAAACTTGTTAATGCAAAGTGTGATACTGTTTTTTGCTTATCAGGCAAACTTATAGCGTGAATATATGAGTTTTCTTTACCAATATGGGTGGAGCAACACTTAGCAAAGCTGTTATGAATGTGCACAAGGTCACCAGGAACCAATTCAGCAGCTCATCAACTTGAATAAAAAAAGTGGATTGTCGTAAACTTTGGAACAAATATTTGAAATCGCATTAGGTGCGCGCAACATTTTGATTTGTTTTACAAATTCTTGAAATCTTGGTAACAAAGGTTACAGACCCACTTCTTAGAGCTATATGCTTTGACATCTCAGCATATAATGCCATGACATCGTAGTTAACCTGGGGCATCACAGACTACGCCGTGGGAAGATGGTCTTCGTAGTTTGCAATCGCCAATACACATTGAGCTTACGTGATGGATGATCAAGCGTCTTTTCTACTACCGATTCAAACTTCTTCGAAGAACGATCCTAAGTTTACTACTACCATGTGCAAATAACACGCCGTAATTTTTCCAATATAATTTATTACGAAACTTATTTTCCTTGATTCAACCTCTAAATTATGTATGATTATGATTACGAACTGCTGCTATAGAGACGTATCTATGGGGATTGAAGACATCGATTGATTACACACATTTTTAGTTGATTGCTCCAGAAAGAAGACTTCTTCAGAATTTGTGAAAATTTTACGTATACCTACGTACTCGTACTAACTGAAAGTTTCATAATTAATATTTGTACGGTCCATCGGACATCAGAGGTAACAATTTGACATTGACAGCGCCTTTGTATCGCAGTAGTGTGTAAAAGGATTTTCGTAAAATAAATTACAGGATCGTTAAATGTAGGTACAGGATCTCTCAAATACAATTAGTTATATCTTAAATCATTACGATGACCTCGAATTCTTTGGGATTTTATTTGAAAATAATGTGTTATAATTGACAGCAATAATATTATTAATATCAACAACATTTTGGTACCAAAAGAATGTTGTCCCTCAAGGGAGCATTAACTTGAGGGACACCATTCTTTTGACAACACTATTCGTGTTTTTTCGTTAGGAGGTATACTTGGAAGCTGCACACATACACAAAAATATCTAATATACGGACAAGATAGGTACGTATGTGTTGGCTAGGCTTTCAACTTTACCGAGGAGTTATTGTATATTGATTGCAGGTATCGTAGGTTGCCGAAAGTTTACAAACACGTTTTACAAGGCAAGAAAATCGTTACTAATCCTAAAAAGCTAAGGTGAAACACATTTCTTGAATAAAGCTTAAACTTTAAACCAAACCTGTTAATACTCTGACACACCACTTTTGCCATTTAAAGGTAAGTATTTCCTTAATGTGTTTACTTTATTTTATTAAATTCAGAATCTCGTAATATCACTTTAAAATCCCCTCCTAGTATAAGTTGCAGTGTTGGTAACTGAAAAATTTATTTATTTAATAAATTTCTGTTTGATGGAATATTGCACTAAGCGCTAACGTATCCATAGCGCTCACCAAACCTTCTTTCATAAATATTTCCCTAAATATTTTTTTAAAATAAATTCGTTATGGTTGATGCAATATTGCACTAAGCACTCCATATACTCACCAAATTATTATTTTCCTTTAAAAAAGCGAGCAGTTTTTAATTGCCATCCCTTTAGCGACAATAGCGTATTGTATAATTGCATAGCACATGTGTGAGTACTATGTCATACTATAAAGCTACCATTTACTGGGTACGTCTTTCATTGACTTGAATGTGCCCTGGCGGCTGAGGGTATGTCATGCTCACTCAAATGTCTGATGGTGGCGCATGTGTTGGATCATTTAGCTGCCTTCAAAATGGATGAGCTGAATGGTGCTAATGCATGCGTCATGTTCGTGAACGGGCGCTGTCAGTAGGGACTGGTGATCTCTTGGCTGCCATGTCTTATTTTAATTTAATTTTTGAATTGTTTATTTTACGTCTTTTCATTACGGACGCTTTTAACGTTTTGCATCGTTCTCACATGCAGAATTTTTAACATGAATGATGTAACCAAGTCTTTGTAACCATATTATTTGATTTAAAAGAGTGTCCATGGTGTTTCTTGCCCGTTCTTCTACATAGGTACCTACGCTTTGGAATGGGCAACTAGCTTCATCTTTCTGACTGACCGACCCCTTGACAATTCAAAAGTGCCTGTAATTGGTTTGAGTTTGACCATTTTATTCAACAGGTGGTTGGTGAGTCTATGACCTAACAATTTTATATTACGAAATTACATTTATCTATTTCGACAGTCATTAAAGAACGTATAACCTCTAAATCAAGTTGAGTTGAAACTGTATGTATATGAACGTAATTATTAATTATAAATAATTATCTAAATTCAGCCTCTCAAGCAGTAAATTGTTTTACTAGTAAGTATCTAAGTTTGTTTGACTAAGCAATTTTATAAAATAGACAATATACGTTTCAGTCCCCATATCCTATGATTATATTATTATAAGCTACCTAGATCATTTTTAGAATGTGATTGACCATTCGTATGTACGTAATTACGTTTGCAACGAAACTATTTGATGGTCGCCGTCAGTGCAATTAAACAAAATGTTTTATACAGAAAACGTATGTGATTTTCTTTCAAGTGATCAATCTTGGTCCGTGTGTGGAAAGAATGTAAAGCCTTATAGGATTCTCATTAACATCAATTAATTGACTTGCATGTCGTATTACATCAATGTACCTTCTGGTTACCTAAATCAGCAAATCAAATTGGAAGTAGGTTCATAGAATTGACGTATGCTAATGACGTATTGATATTAAAAAATATGTTATAGTCTGTATCTTCTGAACTATAAAAATGCAATAGCATTTCCTCCTTAGCCATTAAACAACTAAAAGTTGTTTGGCAAATACAAGCATATAATATGTAAATTACTAGGTGTTATGTAATAACTTCTGTGAATCACTTCAATTGAATTGACAACAATATATTCTTACATAGTATATCCTATTATGAAACTGAAGGTTAAAAACCCGGAAGAATAGTCTTCATACATCCCTTCCGCGTGTTAGAATAACTAAGAACTGAAATGTCGTGAAAAGCGACTGAGCATTCATTCTAGAGATTGCATTTAATATTTTGTACAGTAATGTATAAAAAAATATAAAAAATCTCAGACAATTCGCAATATGGTATTTAAGCACTTTGGTTTTTCAATATGAACGCCTGTAAAAACCGAATCGAGTCTCGATGGCTACGTGCGCCAGGGCTAGTTCTATTAGTCCGAGGTAAATGGCACAGGGACTGACAACTAAAATTGCCCTCGACGCGCGGCCTTCACATTTCACAACACCCGGACTTAGCGTACATCCAGCCGGTCCGAACGGTTGCGGTGCATTCATTTATACAAAATCTCTCAACAGATTGAAGGATTTCGAGAAGTTCATTGTTTAGCATAACTTGAACAATTATTATGAAGCAAATAAGATCATATTCTTAGAGATTTGATCTGTAAATGCTTTTTGCTTTACGCTGGCAGTGCATGCCGAACGTGACAGGTGGCGCTTGAACCGTCGCTTATTAAAGTTGAGCTAACTGGCAATCTAGGTAATTTCCTATCCCGATACTTACATTATTATATAATTATTTATTACGTGCAAAGCAACTACAGTCCATGGACTACGTTACCTGATGATTTTCGTTACGTTTCAATTTGAGTTCAACCGGAACTACAAGAAGAGATGACTAATAATACACACATCAAAAGTGTCTAGGGATCAAGCATTTTTATGCGGATTTCTTGAGATTGAGATGTGGCTTTGTAATAAATTTATGATTTTATAAATTTATATGGATCCTTTTTGGTGCATTTCATAATTTGAATCAGGAACTGTGAATCAAATTCGAGTAAAAGATGAAAATCAGCTGTCAATATTTTCCCTATAAAAACATACAACGCATTGAAGACATTATTAGTGCTACTGTTTCCCTACTACTGATTAAAACCAACGTTATTATGGAGCGGCGACGTCATTTAAGCAGGGAAGAAATGCTCAGAGCCGTGGGAATGATAGAAGCTGGTTCCCGGCAACGTACTGTGGCTTTAGCTCTGAATACAAGTCAGAGTGTTATCAGTCGACTTTGGACACGTTACCGAAGCACTGGTACCGTGGCTGAGCGCCATGGAGGACGGTATCGCTGCACCACACGGAGACAAGACCGATACATTCAAATCTTAACTCGAAGAGCTCCAACAATAACCGCCATGATGTTAGCCGTGAGGCTTCATCACTCTTCAGGGAACTTAATTAGCGACCAAACAGTCAGAAACCGCTTGCATGAAGTGAACCTTCATTCCCGAAGACCGCTACGGGTACCACCTATAGCAATGCACAATCGTAGGATTCGATATCAATGGGCTCTTGAACACAGAAATTGGGCAGAAGAACAATGGCGTTTCGTGTGCTTTTCTGATGAGTCTCGTTTTGGTATGAGACCGGATACAAGACGTATACGACACTGGAGAACCCCTGGACGCCAACAGCGATTAAAATCCTGCCAGGAAGTCCATCCTTATAGTGGTGGAACCATCATGGTATGGGCGGGTATTTGGATCGGCGGAAGAACTGAGTTGATTTGGATCAGAGGCAACCTCAACGCTCAAATTTATGCTGAGACGATTGTATCAGACGTCATCGTTCCTCTACAAGTGCAAATCGGTCCCTTATTTCAGTTAATGCATGATAATGCACGACCGCACACCGCAAGAGTTGTAAGACAGACTCTCGCCGCAGCTAACATCAATGTCCTGCCCTGGCCTGCTCAGTCGCCAGACTTGAACCCGATTGAGCATGCATGGGATATGCTACAGAGAAGAGCTCTGCCGAATATGGAGGGTATCCAGTCGCAAGAAGACCTTTTTTTGTTGTTGCAACGAACATGGGCGGCCATTCCACAGCGTGATTTGGATGAACTCATTTTGAGTATGCCAAACCGATGTTCTTGTGTTGTTAGTGTTCGCGGTAGAAACACGGATTATTAATTGTTTAAGTTACCCAATAAAATTTTAAAGAAAACTGTTATTTCAGTCTTTTTTTCGAACTTTTGTGTTAGTGGTTCAAATGTCAAAAATCCCTTTATTAGGAAAATGGCAAATTTCTTTATTAATGCAAAGGTGACTTGGTTTATCGTTACTGTGACAAACGAAAACACTTTATTTGATGAATCCTTAAAGAAAATTTTAATTAATATCAATCAGGAGAAAAGTTATTGCAAAAATATATGTTGATCCCTAGACACTTTTGATGTGTGTACTTTATACGTTTTAAATTTACACAAATAATTATTTACGATTAATTATACCTTACGGCGGAAATTTCCGTTATGATAATTTTATAAGTCAGTAGTGTCACAGCGAATCAATGAAATCTTGGCCACACTGTGTTATAGTAGTTCATGGTCAACTGTTTGCACAACAGCTAATGAATAATGACCCGAAAACATTATAATATTTCTAAAATTCATTGCCTCCACGAACATCTTTTGTTCTTTTGTATTATTTTCCATTTACATGGTAACTCAGGTAGTGAGTAAATTTATACCTACGAGTAGGTATACAGTCACACATGTCATGTCGAAGTCCATAGATCAACGGTAGTTGTAAACTAAATTTTAAAGATCCTTGCGGCAAAATAAGAGTCAATTCTTAGCACAATGCTCTAAATATTTGGCACAGCACGACAAGCCCAGAACGAGAATGACGTTCGAAAATGGCAGTGCATCAGATTTATAGACATAATTAATTTAGTTACCTGTAATCTAATAAAACTTAATAATTGCCAACAGTTGGGAAAGGCTAAGCAGACGACGAATTTCCTGTAATCTGAATATCCTGCACCTCAATCTAGATCCAAAGAACTTAGCATGAAAAAACAGGTTGAGATATAGAAACCTACGATTGTAGGAGGCATATCCGTGGACCAAGAAGACAATTTTTGGAACGATTTCGGAATAAACGAAAAGAACCGATACAACCATACAAGGGTGGAGAAGGATCAAATAAGGCACAGAAAATTAATAGATAGAGAAAACTTTTGTGGCATATTCAATGTTTATGCACGGTTCAAGTGGCTTTTAGCATCTAGTAAACTTAAGCCTCTGACCTCTTGTAATTTGTTATTATTTATCTGAGCACCACGCCCCCAATGAGAGGTAAGATATGTCTATTACGTCACACGCAACGTATTGCTCAAAACGTCATTGGGCCACATGTCATAAGTTTATTGTAAGAGTCAGGCTAGCTACAAGTCACATTATCCTTTATCCTTCGCGTGATAAAAGGACTGATGTTTCTTGCATCGAGATGTGTAATATTCATAAAGCAGTTGTGAATCGTGCGAAAGTCAACGACAATTTATTCAAAGAAGATCCTAGTTACAATCAGAATGGGTAATACTGGGTATTCTTAGGATTTCCCACTTACAAGCGGATCTAACAACAAAGTCTTGTATGACGTAATTGATAACAGGTATTCATGAAGCCCGAATATTTATGGCTTAAATAAACACTTCTAGGGAACTACTGTTAATATTCTATGTACCAAGCACACTTGTAAAATAAATGCTCTTTTTATAAAGAAGTATGTTGATATTGAGTAATCTTAATATATATAAATTACGTGTCACGATGTTTGTCCGCGATGGACTCCTAAACTACTTAACCGATTTTAATCAAATTTGTACACCGTGTGCAGTTTGATCCAACATGAAAGACAGGATAGAAAAAAAAAATATGACAAAAACGTTAGCCACAGCAACGCGTGGCCGAGACAGCTAGTATGTTTATATTTTTATCTCTGCACAGTGGTTCGTAAAGTGTAATGACGACATCGTACCGAACAAGTTTCGGATTACGAAATAATTGGTAAATAAAATTTTTCGCGCCGCTGAATATTCTTCACACAACAAATAATTAATTTCGTTCGATTTACTTGGCTTGATTTCCGAAACGTGAAATGTTTTGGTAATTTATCGTGCAGCCCGCAAAATAGTCATCATAACCAATGAACTTATTATGAATAGTTAAGTACGGAAAGCAGCATTGATAATTGTAAAAGCCTCTTCTGAAAAATGTGCAATAAAGTAACATAGGAATTTCAACCGGTTGCATTCAAATTCAAGAGACAGACGAAATGTTGGATTTTTGTAATTTATAAGTAACGTTACGAGACCTCATTCCCAATAGCTGTGTTATTTGGTATTTTCCACTTTTTTTTGTTTTTTTTATTTGTAGGCATTCGGTCATTTATAGTCACAATAGAGGTAAGCAGGTTACCATCAATCTGTCAGTCTACGCAAAGGGTAGAATGTTTATGGCATGACTATTTTACATAGGTAAGTACTCATACTCATTTTCTGGACTTTTTAAAACAGACTGTGACCTCTGAATTTATTTCGGCCTATCTTCTCAGTGTAGTCAGATAGGAAACGCCGACCTCAACATGATTGACGTTTAAAGTGCTTGAACAAACCTATTTACAGAAATAAAGTCATTTATCATAGGAAGCTACCGTCCAAATCAAACAATTCATACACGTTTGTTGTGTTTATAAAAATGTTACCAGTTACCAGATTACGATTGATATTTACCAATACTGACCTTACACTCAATTGACACAAGTAACAGTGTGCGATGTTATATTTGTCATACAGTTAACATCAACGACAGGAAGCGATTTTGTGGCTACTATTTTTTCATAAAGTCCAATCTGTCAAGGTAAAAAGCTTTGGCATTAAAATGTGCAATTACATTAAGTACCTATTCGACCAAACGTCCTATTTGTCTTATCTTTAAAAAATCTGATAGAAGTGGGTACATCTGTATATTAATAAGGAATGATGATTAATGATTACGCGTAGGGATGTCCAATCACGTAGTATATAACTGCAAATCACGGACGTCAGCAAATGATGTCATTCGTAACGTACCTAAATGATAGGAGAATCCGGCTAAGTAACCTATCTCATGGCCACTTTTTCTATTAAAACACATCCTACTCGTTGTATAGACACTACATACTTATACGTACAACAATCTAACAGATAACAACTTAAAGAATGCAGTAATTACTTAACACACAGGGAAGAAACCGTAGTCATTAATCTTATATATAAAAATGAATCACTAAATGTGTTGCTAAGCGCAAATCTCGAGAACGGTTGGACCGATCTCCCTAATTCTTTTTTTTTATAATATTCCTTGAAGTACGAGGATGGTTCTTGCTGAGAAAAAAAAAAATTGTTAAAAAAAAATTGCACCCGTGCGAAGCTGGGGCGAGCCGCTAGTTAATTATATAATCATCATAAATACACTCCGGAAAATCTATTTCAAGCCAAAGTTCAATCAACCTACTATGTTTTTTTGACGACTGATTGGTTATATCGACGTCTTACATCAAACAACCTCTATAATTATAATTATCGCTGGTTGGATTTTTGTCTAGGTATAAGTAGTACTCATTTGTTACCTGAAAATAAATGGTTTATTATTATTTCACGAAACCGTTGAATTCGTTTTTAACATGTTTTATAAAATATGAAATTAAAAATCCTCTGCGATTTCCATTAACACAAATCCCGTTAGCTTCATAAATACAAGCAATTGAGTTCAAGGACGAGCATAAGCATCATGTCAATGTTTGTGACCAGCGTGAACAATGAGTTATGTTGCGGTGTCCTCATGCAATCGCATATAAAATATGATAATTGGATGCTCAATAACGTCTTGCTTCAGTCGACCTAAAGTCATAGCTGAACTTCGCATTGTCAAAGACAATTAGACGACTCATATTTTCGAGGGCCATACAGCTTCTTACCATAACTGCAGCTGATAACACTGCGATGCAATGTAAATGGACTATTTACTCATTTATTACTACACAAAGCTGAGTAAGTACATACAGAGGCATTTCAGGAGAAACTAAACAGTTTGCAACATGGCCGTATAGCCGGTAGCGTTGATAGAGATCAATATTGCAACGCCATAATTCAGTCGCCTGACCACAGAGAGACGTGAAATTAAAAGTATCGAAATCGTGGACCGTACCCGTTATCCATTGTGACATTTGCACTACCGAAAGTATTCTAAGAAGAGCCATGCATCAGGAATGTAGCTTTCTCTTGTAAGGGGAACAGTCAGTTAGTATTTAACTGATTATCATAGTAAGTGTAGCGACTATTGTTCGAGATTATGAAAGTTGTCGGAGGCGTCACTTCTGACTTTAAGTCCATCTTTAAGAAAAAAACAACGTTGTGAGCTCGTGACTTTAAAACACTTAAAGCAAGAAGTTCCGTTACTGAAAAACTTGTTAGTAAAACCAATTATGTTTGTCAGTAATTAAATTTTAATTACCTCCTGCAAAAAATGAAATGTTTAATGATGATTATAAGCAGATAACGTACTTAAATGTCACGATACATACATACAGGGTGGCAAGGACATCGACGCGCAACCATGTTGCCATGTAAATGATTCTAAACACTTTACATATGAAACTGCAGATATTTTTTTGGTTACTGTCGAATTATTTCTGTATAGAATAGAATTATTTTCTGAATTCATAGTTACACTTGCGCGTCGATGCCCTGTCACCTGTACCCTGTACCCTGCCACCCTGTACTTTGCTGTCAGGAAAGTGTCATGAGATCTAAGTGTTACAAGACATAAGTTGGGTTCTATCTAATGATTTCCGCGATTACAATGAACCGTCATGAGCACGCAACGTGAGCACGCATTGACTGTTGATTCGTAAAGATTACATGTTGCATAACTAGAGCGTCTCGTCAACGACCGCGACGTACCGACCGAACATGTTCTACGACATGCACCTGTTGTTCTGGCGCTAACTGGCTCGTTACCGTTAATTATTCACAATTACAGACACTGAACATAATGACACAAATGTTACAAATACTTTTCAACTAGCAGAACTTTGACGCAATGATATTCAGGGACGTTTAGGTATTTTTTTTAATACAGCATAAGTACATAAGCGCCCTATAAATGTAGCAAACCAAGCTGGATACTCTGAAGATGAATGATACGATAAGTCAAGCAGATTGTAAAGATAAAAATAACGAGACATGTATCCAAATAGGACAGAAGTGTACTTGCAGTCAGATTTATCTTCACGGTTTAATAACATTAACGTCCCAACTGAACATAACAATCGCTTATATGGACACAATGTCGTGTCCGAAACGAATTTAACCATTATTAAGTTTGACGTCTTCATTAACCTCAGAACTAATGAAGAGTTGTGATGTATAGCCACCGTCATTAAATGGGTTTAATAACAACATAACACAACAACAACAAAAACCACAAAAAACTTGTACTTAATTAATAGTTGAATGTCACAAAACAGAGATGAATGATTCGTATGATCCCAACATTGCTAAAATTGAGCAAATCCTTCTTAGACGCATCAATACACGTTATTTTGTAATTGGTATGACAAATAATGGTTATGACTTGAGACTTGAGCACACAGCACACTACATGTCAGTAAGCACGTGCTTCTATACACGTGGACGAGCAGACGTACGCGTAATAACATTTTAATATAAACGTTTATTCAATACTGTCTTGTTCTCACAGGGTCCTTAACGCGTGCTAACAACGTGTTGATAGCAATTAAAAGTTGATTCATGTGAGCATATCCGCAAGTATGCACGTGCCCTCACTGCAACATAGAACGCTAATATGTACAAAATTATAATCAAATGAAGTGACATAAAAGACATCGACAGGAACTAAATCAATATAACTTTATGCACATATCACGTAGAATAATGCTTTTTTACACCATTCTTAAGAATATAAACATTTAACACTACATAAATTCTTTGATTAATATTAAAATAAAGAAATTAATTATCATGTTGACTAATAGGTACCTAGCAACATTCTAATTAGATACCGTTTCCTCATAGGCACACACAATAGAACTTAAACAAATCGGCCGAGTTCCCAGTTGCTACATCTTATCATAATCTACTTTATTTTGTAGTGCAGAATGAATTCTCACACAAAGAGCGAAAGTGTATGCATTCTGCACGTTGTCAATACATTGCTGAACATTACAGTATAACAACATCGACGTAGACACCGGAACCGGTTCTTTGCATTTGGCGAAACGTTTTGCAACATCGCCCACAGCCTCTATCGCCGATCTGAGACGAAGCTCTCGTGCCGACAGCGTACTGAACAATATTGCTTGAAGTTTTAACAATGAAATCTTTGAACTGCACAAAGTAAATACTTTAGCAGACACTTCGTAACCCTCAAATAAACAAAAGATTGTTAAAATATCACAATAATGACGCGACCTTGCCTTATAACAATAAAAAGTAAAACGAATTAATGATATGACTACCTAAAATGCTTATCCATCATGTTATCAAAGTAACAAAGAGGACCATGAAGCCGAAAGCAAAGCTAAGATTTATTGCATCAGAGGCCGAGGAAACGAGACCGCAAATAAAGAGAACATGGACCTTGAATACCGTATCTGACAAAATCAATCGGACTTCGGACAAAACTTGACCTAAAATGTAATTGATGGAACTGAACAAGATCCTATCTGTAGAACATTCACAGGAAGTTTTTTATATCGATTATGTAAGGCAGATTCTCAAATCATATTATATCAATGTAGGTACAAAACGAACAGCAATTCAAAAAGCTCGATTTGTGTAAAACATCTTCATAGCAGTTACATAAAGAGATGTAAGCATTGAGATTGAAATGCGATCTTAAGATGAAACTAATCTCCAAAGACGCGACAAGGAAGAGTGCTGCAATGATTTCCGTACGCATTCAGTAACACCCAGACAAAGTTGCACAACACAACGACACTACAGAATGTGTAGCTGTATGTGCCTGTTACTTTTATGTCGACGTCTTTGTTTGATGATCAATAGCACTTTAGTCGAAGAAACTAGGCATGAAGCAGTTTTGCAAGAGCCAGAATACGAAAATTATAAAACGTGACAGCTGCAGCTTTGTACTGAAAAGAATTATTAATTTTGAACAATTAGGTTAACAGTGCTTAGGCCTTTTATGAAATGTCTATTACGAAACGTAACGGAAGATTAGAAAACTTTCCTTTGATTCGATTTACTGTCAACATGCCAAGGAGCCAGTACTTTTTTTTATTGATTTATGTTTTATTGATTGATTTGTTAAATTGGTATGCCTGAATCAATCTACTTCTTCCAATATAGTGATATAGAAAGAAGCAGACTACAGAAGCGTACTTAAAAATTATAATTTGGTTACCCACGTTGTAAATGACTTTCATATTTAACTGCAACAGTTTCCTAATTGTTTATTTAAATGTAATTACCAAATAGGTATGTTCAAATACACACGACAGCTGCAACAGCTATTCAAAAGACCAGGGTGCTTACTCTCGAATATAATTCCGATAGATCGACATTGGTCAAACGTCCGTTGATCGAGTTAAACGTCAGGGATTGGCTAGACTCAGTGAGTCCAGCCAATCCCAGACGTTTTACTGACAATTCCAATGTCGATCTATCGGAATTAAATTCGAGAGTAAGCACCCAAGGTCATACAATTCTTCTACGAAGCTTATAAGAGCCCTTTTTTACAATTTGTCTAAGTATATGCTCGTCCATTGTTAGAATACCTAATTATGTTAATGTTTATAACTTAAGCGCTGATCAAGTTGATTTGCTACCAATTAAATATGCATTTGAAGGCATTTGCCAAGATAGAAGGAAAGAGAATGTCCAACATGTCGTCCTTTTACTGTAATATGAATATGTATGCAAGGACCTGTACAGAACACAGATATTAAGATTCATTTTAATACTAAGTAAGAATGCTACGTCATTGCACGTCAACTAGACGACTAGATAGAAACTCAGACCATCTATTGGTTTGAATAATTTAAATATACTATGACACACTTGTGACCACTCGACCTACTTTCTGTTGTAGTGTTCGTACTGAACAGAACTTATTATAAAAACATTTCTAGCTTATCATGAAGATAATGAAAGTTAAAAACAAACTGAAAGTACTTTCATAAATCAATATCTATAATGTATTCAGAAGTATTATGCTGATTGACAGTCGGAGATATTTTTTTCTTTTTTGTTTTTGTCTAAAATTTCGATTGAGCAGACCGTTTTTTTTTTCTTACCTGAATCAAATGTGTGTGTTGAAAATGATGATCTCATGTTTATTAATGTGAACATTTCAGATCTCAACTCAAGAGTGGCACATACCGCGGCCATCTCTGTCGGGCAGCAGCGCTGCCGGGAGCTTAAGTGATTCGAGATCTCGTGGTGGATCCGCCTCCAGCCAAGGCTCAGCAAGCAACCACAGTACCCACGTAAGACGACCTTCTAAATCGTGCGTCACAACGATTACACACAAAGTTTCCGCTTCAATTATTAAGTCAAGAATCACGCTGTGTGTTGATGAAGCAGATTCAAAATTTAATGCACCTAGACTTTTTTCAATCTTCTCATAACATTCAGTTAATCGTCACAAAAAATGCACGCTCCACCTTGCCAGCTTCGTTATTATTGTTAACTTTAGAAACGAGTCAACAACCACCTTAGTCATAACAGCGTAATTTTTTTGTTAGAAGAATTAATTTGACGGTGTTTTTGTATAAAAATTAGATACACGTTTTGATAATAATCGACGGGGTCAAGAAACTGGTTGATATTGCCGTGTCCGGTACAGGATCCACTCAACTTGTACGTTCTCATACAGCATTCCAAAGATTGCTTAATTTGAGCTGACAACTGTTGCAAGACTGGCGCATGAAAATATCGTTAACAAGTTTTTGATAACAAGTATTGTTGGATATTGGATACTGATAATAGTGATAATGTTAAATATGCAAACAAAACACGTTAATAAATATCATCAGCTCTGTCACACAGGGATAAAAACAAACATTGTTTTAATCACGTTAGAAAATTGCTTCTTTATAATGAAACAGAATATCAATCGCATTTAAGTATTTGATTATTAGCTTTCACTCTAAAAAGTGTAGGAACACATCATAAATGATTCTGTTCCATAATAGTTTTCGAATTAATTATTCAAGAAGTCAAATTGGCAGTGTCAAGGTTTTGTTATTGCTTAGCAGTAGGCTCAGTAGCATTTGTGAGATAGTTTCAGTATCATTAAAAAAAGTTTTTTGCACGCAATAAGGTAACCCATAGAAACAGGATATTCGGAAAAACTACCATTTATTGGAATCGTATCTATTTTCTCTAGCTAGCTAAGCACAAAAGTATCGAGAATCGTTTGTAAAGTTTAGTTTAGCAAAAAGGCTCTCATGCACGTTTTTCATTAAATCCCTACATAAAGCGGACATGAACATTTAATATCAATTAAATTATTATGTGTTTTCTGGTAGCATTAAATATTATAGTTATTAAGGTCGGAAGAATTTGAATTTCATTCGATGGAGTAATATTTCGCGATTGGCGAAACATTTCGTCGTGTGACGACTTTGAGTCATACTGGCAATGGTGTCACTAAAGTTTTGTAAGTTTTGAAATTGCGTGATATTTTTGATTTGCAAAAAATCACTACGGATTTAAGTAGGTAGTTTCTTAAAGCAGGCCCCTTGAATTTTGCAATGTCAGGTATCGTCCTCAATTAGCATTCTTTCATTTTACACTTATATAAATATTATACGTTGGTGTCTATAAAAAAAAAATAAGCAAGTTGCGTGCTAGCTAATTTATTTCTGGGTGATTTTATGCAGAGACCATGAATTTATAATATTATTATAATGAGAGCCATTACAAAATTATGTTTCAATTTAACGCATAAGTATTAATTTTAAAATGTAGATTATAACGTTAAACCGATACGCAGAAACTTGACGAGTTGTGTGTCAAATAAGTGTAGAAGCCTAACCAATTAAATTCTGATACAACTTTCAGAGTTTTTGTCTCAAAATTACGAAACTGGATCTTACCCAAATTATTTCAAACGAACGAAGTGTTCAAAGTTCTCGTTGAAGAATCGTGACATAACCAACACATGGTAACAGCGTCCCACGCAGCACTCCATAGCACTTAATGTCGACGAGTTCAAACCGCTTAGACAATGAATTTACTTTTACTACGCACGCGTTTGTTACAGCACAATATTTTATAATGTAGGCATGTCGTTAAGAATATTTAGCAAGTTATTGTAAGATTCAAATTGGTTAATATCTTTATTTTAATTCCAGAGTGTATCATCCGGCTCGCTGTTACTGAGTGCGGCGCATTTAGCACGCATGCACGGCAGAAATTCAGAGCAGGACGATCTTGGCAGCTACCACACCAAATTAGGAAGCTATGGACGCAAATCTGGACATTCTGAGGCAGTAGTTGCTATTCCTGAAGAGACGCATGACGGTTTGGATTCTGTTTGGAATGGCGTTAAGCGGAATTCGGGGCCTGGGCAGGACACGCAGTCAGTGGCAAGCTCGACCCACTTCACCGTCGTCAACGGATACACAAAGCACCGCACAGGGAAAGAACCCAAATCCTGCTGCTGCGATCATTCGCACCAGATAACAGTTCTGGTTATATCAATGACTATACTGTTTTCCGCGTGCATACTCGCAGCCATATGCTTCGTTGAAAGTGAGTATTCATTCATTCATTCGTGAAGTTCGATATTTACCAATACATTACAAGTCAGAATTAAGGAAAAACCCGAACGCCAATAGATTCCTTTTGAAAGTTTTTCTTTTAAAGGTCATTAAAATCTTTCGTTAATAACAAAATTTCTGCTTTCGGCTGAGATTTGTACCAAAAGAAAACAAGAACACGTGCCATTAGCGAAAGTAGGTATAACTAATAAAAAAACTGTCGGTAAAACTAATAAAAAAACACTGGCCGGTTTTTTTTCAGTTCACTGTATTTGAGTGGTATAAAATTATAAAAATTAACCGATTCTTTTTTGTTTCAGTGCGAATGCGTAAGGAGACCGGGATGTACAAATATTCATAGAAGCTAGAAAATCAGAAGATGTGATAAGCATATAAGTATTAATTATTGTTTGCAATTAAGTAGCTATTTTTAACGTTGCTTATCAATTATTATGTTAGTAACAAAACGTTAATTTAGCGAGATACAGTTATTTAAAATTGTTAGGCAATTTGTTTTACATTCAATACGAATCCATACTAATATTATAAATTCGAAAGTAACTCTGTCTGTCTGTCTGTATGTTACCTTTTCACGCCTAAACCACTGAACGGATTTCAATAAAATTTTGCAGAGAGATAGATTGCATCCCGGGGAAGGACATTGGATAGTTTTTATGGACATACCTCACGGGCGAAGCCGCGGGCGGAAGCTAGTAGTTAGATAAATAAACAATAAAATAGTGCAATATATTTCTTTCTTACTCAGTACTTTAACACTAAGAATAATATAAGTAACATTCTATTTATTTTTGATAAGTCTTATAAGCTATTAAGCTGTGATGTTCATAATATTTTTTTAATAATCTGAAGGCTATTGGTTTCCTTTAAATTGTATGAAATATTAATACATGAATACATATTAAAATTATTTAAATGAATGCTGTAGAATAATAGTTTAATTTATAACGTGATTAATTTATGAATTAAGTATTATTTAGATTTCATGATGTGTAAAAGTTGCAAATTTTCGTAGGCCTCATGAAAATCTGCATCTTTATTATTTGCCTATACATACTTTTGTTATAAGAATATTTTGTAATCAGGCAGTGGCATAATTAATTTGTTTTTTTTTTAAAGTAAATTAATCAATTGTTATCGACAAACTGTGATAATAAACGACAAAAACGACAAGTTCTACATATTTTCCCCTTATCAGCTTCTTAAAACAGTAAAATTATCGTTTCAACATTTAATGAGAGCCTCCTTGAGTGGCGATAATGAGACCCCCCTGGGCAATGAGTCCTACTACAAACCGGTTTAAATGCTGACTCATGATCTGATCTGATTGATAATGAGACATGACCAGCGGGGTAATTGCGTAACGTAATACTAACAGTAGCAATGGCAGTTTTGACAGTTCAACAACATTCATTGCGTTATTTACATTGTCGAGCAGACAAATTTTTTGAACACATGAAGCAATACTTTAGCATTATAATTCAAAATGATTCAGATTGTGATTGTTACTGTGTTACACAATTGTTGATTCGTTCATTCGTCTAATTCATACAAAGACGTCGTAAGAGAGATGATCTGTAAGTATGGTCTGTTCGAAAAGTATCTGATGAAAAGATAAACAAATGAAACAGAAAGCGTAGCTGTTGATGCCAATTTTTAGGACAATTTGTATACATTGATGATGTTTGTCATTGGGCAATTGAGATTAATTTGATAACCTCAATTTTCATCAAAGATTCAAACAATAATTGTTGAAACAATTGGTGAGATATAAAGTTGAAACCTTTTAAATACAGATGAATGTGTTACTGTTTCTCTTTACTTAGTGATTGCGTAAGAATTTCACCTGAACAGGGAACAGACTATAGTGTTGTGCTCCATGCTCCATATGATGTAATTTACGCACATTATAGATATTAGCAGTTATAATTCATTTCGGCCTATTCCAGTCTTCGTGGGTAAGCTTCTCACAAGGAGAATCGACGACCTAGTAAAGGTCGAGAGAATCTGCGAGAAAGGGCATTGCCGGTTCAGTTGATGTAGCAACGCTTAGTGGAGACTTATCTAAAGTCATGCAAATTAAACATGTAAAATTGACGTAGGTCGTCAATTTGCTTATTGAATTAATTTCCCTGATTATATGTAATACAATAGAGGACGTCCTTCGGCTGATATGATGAAAAAAATTTGTAATGTAATAGGTACTTAAATATCGACAAAATGGTGGCGACACTTACCTCAACTTCTTCTAGGGTTTGGGTCCATCTGTAGTTTTCAAGATCGCAACCATTGCCAGCATTCGGCTTCAGTTTGCCTTTCTCTTTGGGATCATCTTCCTCCTCAGGTACTGGCTCTGGGTCACCTGAGGTACCATCTCCACTACCCACTTCAGTTTCTGTTTGAATTGAAAACAATCTACTTAATAAAAATCTTAAATATTTAATTCATTCACTGCCATACAACATACAGCTTCAACCGTTGGGTTTAGAAGCATGAAAATTTCCATCAACACAATAGTCCTTTATTTAGCAAAAGTGAGCACTAATGAAAGATTTTTTAATATTCATAAAATAATTAAGACATGACATTTTGTATGAAAGTTTGTCACTTTTGACGATGGCAATTCCCATCGGGCAGACGGCTTGTCTACTTAATAAAATTCTTAAAATAATCAGTAGGTAATCATTTATTCACTGACAGACAATGCACAGCCAAAACTGCTAGGTCTAGGCATGAAATTTTGCCTAAGAGTTCCTTTTATAACGAATGTGAGCACTAAGTAGGTAAGGTTTTTTTTTAAACTTCATCGCTTAAAGTGATAAAAATAAGTAGGTATGGGATGAAAGTTTGTATGGAACTTCGTAATGTTCGCCGATGAGAAATCCCGTCGGAAACACGGCTTGTATGATTTGATTTAGAAATTCTATTCTTTACAATAATAGGTGAAAGGAAAAGGAAGTATCCTCCGATTTCTTTAATATCAAGGAAAAATATTTACTACGTATTCCACAAACGCAAGCAAGCAGACAAAGAATAACAATGCCACAAATTATAAAAAATGTTCCATGCAGATTCTATCAGAAAAGGCATTCAATAAAATAATCACAGACTGTACAAAGCAAGGCCTGGGATTTAATATGAAATGTATGCAGTGTTATTGTCTTCTTAACTTAATGAATCTATCAGCCATGCAAAGCAAAAATTGTAAAACAAAACCTTATCAAAGTTAATTGCAAATGCCATATTCAGCAGGGACAATATTATACTTGATGGATATTATAAATAAAAAGATGGAGATAAATAGGTTATACACGCTCCGCAAGTCAAAACTTGGCTAATTAGAATTGGAAGTTTTCTTTGTCTTGTCTCTTTTTTGATCCCAATAATTATGACATACTACTTGAACATTCATCTAATAGTGTGACATTAGGCCGTATTTGAAGATCGAATGTTTGGAGGTAACCTATCTAAATAATTTTACTTATAATATCATTGCTTGATGGTGATGTGTTGTAAAGACAACTTATGTGATGAAGTGATTTCAATGACAAAATAAGTGCCTAGAAAATAATTAAGAGCAACAACACACATGTGTGTCTAAACTAACTAGTTACTCACTGGTTTTCTTTTCTTGGTCAATATCCTCTTGTATTTTAGCAGCCTCCTGCTCCGTTAATTCAGTAACAGAAGCAGGCTCAAAGTCCTGAGCCATTCTTTCTTGATCCTTCTTCTGTTGGATTTCTTTCAACCTCCTGTCTGCCTCTTCTTTTTCTTTTTTAATTTTGTCAGCCTCTTCCTTTGCTTTCTTGGCATGAGCATAAAATGTATCTTTCACCACCTGTAAAATAAATAATTGTACTTAGTATTGAAAGGAAACAAGATTTGTATATAAATAAAAATGAAATGTGGTCCATCACTTGAGAATGGCTGGACCAATAAGGCTATTTTTTATGTTCGGAATAGTCTGAATGTAATAGGTATAGAGTGTAATAGGTTTCTATGGAAAGAAAATTTTGAGTTATCCCAAAAAAAGAAAAGGTACAAACTGGTCCACATCCTTTTTTCTTTGGGATTTTTGTACAAATTATTGAAATTTGAACTTGATGTTTGCGGGTTGGCTAGTAAGTAATAAGGAATGAAGGAACATGAACGATGACAGTAACTGGGTTTTGGAGGTCAGATAGCATAATCAGCCCATGTAATATACTGGTATTCAGTTGCATCTAGTTAGGCTGGAAGTCGACCCCAACAAGTTGGGAGATTGGATACTCAGGAGAAGGCTAGGCAGATGGGGATAAAGGAATAATAATAATAACTTACTTGCTCCCATTCACCTCCTTTGCCCCCAGTGAAGAAGTCCGTTTTCCTTGAGAGAAAGCTGACTATTGTAGCCAATAACTGAAATAGACATGAAACCAATTCTCAATAATAAAATAGTAAAATTAAGTATTTTCCACAGGTTTAAGCAAAAGTGCTGTATATGAAACAGTCTACATGTAAGACAAACAGCCCCACTGCTGTGTAAAAGCCTTCTCTTAATATGACTAGTCACCAGTTTAAATTATGTTTCTAGAATGTTTATATCCCTTCTTTTTCTTAGTGTTTTAATGCGTAATCAGCCTATCACATTCTCACTGCTAAGTCCTCCTCTCTGTGTAGTTGAATGAAAGGAATGGAGATGGACTCCCTCTGTCAATCCACACCTCTCATCCACCACGCGGGCCAAGTGTGGGTTGATAAATAATAAGCATATTGATGGCAAATAAGAAAGTTTTGAAAGATAGGGATCTTTCAAAACTTTCTTCCTCCCTGATCTGAAGCATCAAGTATATTGTAGTTAGTTTTGGCAGGCACTGTGTATTAGTAAGTTGCTTTAAGCAATGCCCAATACCATCTAACCCTAAACAGAGCAATATACAAAGCACTAGGGACAAGACTTAACATTATGTTTAACCAGTTTGTTGGTGGGTAAACATATTCCTCCTGGGGGAGGGCAAATAGAAATCCTTAGCAAAAGTAGTTGCTAGGATATATTATTATTTCTGCAAAGGATTTCTTAACTACATGTCTCAGGTAATTTATCATTTACTGGAAATGGCAATATACTGTACCTACGTAAGGTTAATTTGTATTTTAAATAAATAAATCAATTCGAAATTCCTAACCACTCTACCCATTTTTTTTTTTTTATTGTAACAGCGCATTTTGCTGTGTTATTCAATATTGTTCCGGTAACCTAGCAAACCAGACTGTTGAGTCACCATGTGATCAATAATCGAAGAGAACTTGGTAGAACAATCGAGAACTTGAAATTACTTTTAACTCTAGGGGTAATCTGGGCTAGAATATTGAGAGTGCACCATTTAAATGAGGGAAAAGAATCGAAATAAGGTATACTGCTAAATTACTATCATACTTACATCCTTTACACCACCTTCGTGCTGCTGGGCCATCGCTAACAGCATGGAATCGAATCTTTCAGGATCGTTAGCCATTGTTAAGCAATATTAGGTATCAAGATTCTATACGGATTTAAAACAGATAAAAGAGCCCCACGAAAACAAAGATATTATTGTCTTTTTGCCTTTACTCACACGAGTCACGCACGGCACAGAGTACTTTTTGATTGACGCACGGCGTCGCGAACAAACAAAATTTTCGGATGTTTGAAGTTTTGAACTTTGAATTTGACAATGGTTTGACAAAAAGATGACATTTGAATTTGACATTGACAGTAACTCTTATAATCTATTTTTCGAGGTTCGGCTCCATCGGTAACGTTCGATGATTTTGCCAATGTCAACGTATGAGAAAATAATTATTGTTGGGATTATTATAATAAAATTTAATAGAAGAACATATTCATTTTCTTTAACATCTCGACACAACATTGACATCTATCTTTTTCTTCCTTTTTAAACCTCGTTGACAACATAAAGCATAGAGAATTTTATCCATAACACTCCCCCTCACGAAGATAATCTTTCGGTCTGAGTGACTCCTACTCCCATCATTTTTAATAACTTTAACAACCTTGGTTGTGGCAGCGCCTTTGTTAAAATATCGGCCTCCATATTTTCTGTGTCCTTATAACGAATTGTCACTAATTTCTTTTCGACACAATCTCTTATGAAATGTTCTTTTATGTTGATGTGTTTTGACCTTTTTCCGGTAATCATATTGCTAGCTAATTTTTGTGCAGCCATATTATCATTGTAAATCAGGACTGTTTGTTGTGGCACTCCAATGTCTTCTAGAAGGTGTTTTAAATGCAAAGCTTCCTTCGTCGCTTCTGTCATTGCCATGTATTCGGCCTCAGCTGTTGATAATGCGACCACTCTCTGTTTCTTTGTCTCGTAACTAATTAGACCACCACCATATTTAAAAATATACCCGGTATATGATCGGCGATCGATAGTGCATGCCGCCCAGTCTGCGTCGGCCATACCAGTTAGAACCGCTGACGTTCCTGTTTTCTTGTACCTTATACATGTATTCTTTGTTCCTTTTAGATAACGTATAACTCTTTTTGCTGCTTGCCAATGACTTTGGTCATAACAGTTGTTGTACTGGCTTAAATAACTTACTGCAAACATTATGTCCGGTCTTGTTGCGACAGCTAGGTACATTAATGAACCAATCAGTTTTTGATATGGAAAGTTGTCCTTCTCATCTTCATTCTCATTTTTCTCTAACTTCAGAGCTGGCTCCATTGGCGTTGACACGGGTTTACATTCTCCCATGTTAAAATTATCAATATAAGTTTCTTGGGATAGCGTTATCTCTCCCCCTACATGGGTGAATCGTATGCCCAAACAGTGATGAAGAGGACCCATATCTCTCAGTTCAAAAGCTTTTTCCAACTTGGATTTGACTTCCTTGAATAAATTTTCTGATTTGTATGCCAGAATCAAATCATCGACATAGATGTTGACAAACAGTTTTTCGCCTCCTTTTTCAAATATGTACAAACAAGGATCAGCTGTGGCATTTCTAAAACCAATTTCCAATAATTTTCTATGTAATTTTAAATACCATTGCCTTCCTGCCTGTTTTAATCCGTATATAGCTTTATTTAGTTGGCATATTCCATTATTTTTATATTTATTTATATCTATTAGCATTTCTCTTGCTTTTCTTAGCAGCTCTTTGTCTTTTCCGTGCGATATAATCATTCTTAAATATTTATCAAGATTTTTTGGCTTCTTCATATAAATTTGTTCGTCTATATCACCGTTTAAAAATGCTGTACAGACATCCAGCTGACTTAGTTTCATATTATTTTCTATTGCATATGCAATTAATAGTCTTATTGTGCTCATTTTTGCTACTGGTGCAAATGTTTCAGTGTAGTCAATTCCTTCTCTCTGGTTGAACCCCCGAGCTACTAGTCGTGCCTTTCGTCTGTCTATTTCTCCAAGTGCATTGTATTTATATTTTAGAATCAGTTTATTATCTATGACATTTCTACTTTCATTCTTGTGTACAATTTTCCATGTATTATTTTTTAGATGAGATTCAATTTCGCTTATTATTGCATCTTCCCATTCATCACTATTCTCATATATATCACAGAGGAATAATTGTTCAGCATCCATCTCATAATCCTTCTGCCAAACTGGTGGTTTTCTCTGTCGCTTTTCATAAATTGAAGTAGTTGCTTCAATTTCATTATCTGTACACATTTCATGCCTGTCTTCATTGTCTATTTCATCTGTTTCTGTAGTTGCATCAACAAATATATCATTAACGTCTAGTTCTTTGTCTGATTCATTAATTTCATGTCCATTCGCGTCTTCATTTTCTTCTTCTGGAAAAAGTACAACTTCTATTTCATTTTTATTAACCACATCTCTTTTTTGATCTTCTTTTGTTTCATTTTCATAGAACATTTTATCAAGTACTTTGACATCTCTACTTATTATTACCTTGTCTGATTTCGGATTAAAGATACGGTACGCTTTGTGATTTTCCGAGTACCCTACAAATATACCAGCAGTCGATCTGGCTTCAAATTTTCCGTTTCGTTTTCCCTTTTTTAGAACGAACGCCTTAGTTCCGAAAATGTGGCAATGCCTTAGAGATGGAACTCTATTCACCCATTTTTCAAATGGAGTCTCATTATTAATACTGTTGCAAGGACTACGGTTTGCCAAGTAGTTTGCTGTATTAATGGCTTCGGCCCAAAAAACTTCTTTCATATTAGCGTCAATTAACATGCATCTCGCTTTATCAAGTAATGTTCTATTTTTTCTCTCTGCCAACCCATTTTGTTCTGGTGTATATGGTGCAGATAGCCTTCTTTTGATGCCATAGTCTTTCAGATATTTGTCGAATTCATGGTTTATATATTCCGTCCCATTATCACTTTGTAAACAAACTATCTTTTGTTTGGTAAACCTTTCTACCTCGTTTTTAAATTCTTTAAATTTTGATAGGGCTTCGTCCTTAGTTTTCATTGTATATACTCTTGTATATCTTGAGTAATCATCAGTAAACGTGATGAAATATTTGGAACCCGCTTTCGATGGTTGTCTCATGGGACCACATACATCTGTATGCACTATTTGTAATTTTTCATTTGTTCTTTCTTCATTTTTGGGTGTATTAAATGGTAATTTTGTTGCTTTGCCTTTAGCACACACTTCACAGTCTTTAACTGTATCATTTTTATTGAATTCTAATCCTTCCATTTTATTTTTATCTAGAGCTATTCGCATTTGTCCTTCATTGAGATGAGCTAGTTTTCTATGCCATTGCTGCATTTTATTTGCTTCGCAGAGTCTAGCTTTTTCTTGTAAGTTTTCTTTAACATAATATAAACCGTCTTCATTTCTTTCTGCTCTTAACAGTATTTGGCCATTAAACATTACAGTTGCGTTTTTCTGTTTAAATAAAACTGTTGCACCTTTGTCTGTAATTTTTCCTACTGACATTAGGTTTGTAGTTAGTGATGGTACATATAAAGCTTCGGTCAGTTGCAGATCAGGTCTTTCCTTGATGTTAAGTTTTGCTGAACCACGGCCTTCAATTTGTGCTGTACAGTTCTCTGATGCTAACTTTAAGGATTTGCTCTCATCCCTATCAAGATTTCGGAATCTTTCTAATTCATGTGTCATATGTGACGTGCAACCACTGTCAAGACACCATTTGTTTACTTTTTCTTTACTATCATTTGTATTTAGACATGCTTCTTCAGAACAATATAAATTTGAAAAACCTTTATTGCATCCTTTTGGGACTGACTGTACTACTTTTGACCAGCATTCATTGGCTTTGTGTCCTTTCTTTTTGCATTTATAACATTCAACAATAGAATTTGTGTTTCTTCTGCGCTGTCTACTATATAGCGCTTCTTGTTCAGAATTTTGTTCACTTGTACTAGCTATATTTCTTCTTGCTTCAGCTTCTTCTATAATTTTTATCTTTAAGTTTTCAGGATTTGGTAAATCATCCCTGGATTCTATAGCAATTCGAAAATTTTCAAAAGATTGAGACAAACTATAGAGCATCATAATGCTAAGTAGATCTTTATTAATTTCTATGTCCATATCTGCAAGCTTATCGACGATGTCCATAAACTTGTTCAAGTGATCCACTATGTTATCGTCTTCTTTCATTTTTCTTAAGATTAATTCCTTCAAAAGACTTGCCTTTCGTGCAGGACCTTTGCTGGAGTAAATACCTTCGAGTGTGTCCCAGACATCTTTGCTAGTTTGACAGTTCTTCACTTGTTTCAGTTCGCTCGGCGAGATGATCAGAAATAATTCTGCTAGTGCCAAGACATCTTTTTCTAAATATTTATTTAGTTCGTCACCTTCACTAGTAGGTTTTTTTATGGTTTGAGAGACGTAATTCCATAGGCCCCTTTTTAATAGAAGGGCTTTGGCATGTATTCGCCATGTATCATAATTTTCCCTTTTTAGTGGTTCAATATGTATGTGACTCATTGTTACTTACATTAATAAAATTGTCCTGGGCCCATAACCTATTATAATAAAATTTAATAGAAGAACATATTCATTTTCTTTAACATCTCGACACAACATTGACATCTATCTTTTTCTTCCTTTTTAAACCTCGTTGACAACATAAAGCATAGAGAATTTTATCCATAACAGGGATATAATAATTTATGTAATATTATAATTGTTTTTGTAAACAGTCAGCGCGCGGACCACAGAGTACTTTTTGATTGGCGCGGACAGCGATGGAGTCGGACACGGATGACAATGATCTCTTCATTGTCCGCTCGCGCACTATTAGCGCAGCCAGGCCCAGGGTGCTTACTCTCGAATATAATTCCGATAGATCGACATTGGAATCGTCAGTCAAACGTCAGGGATTGGCTGGACTCGTTGAGTCTAGCCAATCCCTGACGTTTAACTCAACCAACTGACGTTTGACCAATGTCGATCTATCGGAATTATATTCGAGAGTAAGCACCCAGTCCAAGACAGATATAGATATTTGAGACGCTCCCTTAGTTGTGGGATACCACCAAATACCACGAATCCTCAATACAAAAATAAATACAAAAGGTGTTTGATTTTTATAAATTGTTTATAGTTATTTAGGGGCCCGTAGCTAAATAATAACAGCAGCACAGGTTGATCGATGTTAAGTCTGTCAAGAAAGGCATGAAAAAAAATAAGGGCGCCACCATCAATGGTATCCCTATGAATTTCGAACGAAAGGTTTTGATACTTTTCTTTTCGCAAAGTCAATTTACGAAAAATGTTTTTCGAATAGTAATTACTGATTTATTATGGTCTCTTTACTGTCAAGTAGATAATATGACAGATATCTATCTGACACTCGTTATCTAAAAAAAGAGTTTTGACTTTCATTGATAGTGGTGAACAACATTCCTCTTCCAACTAATTTCCATTCAAATGACATTAAATTTTAACTGGTGCCTAATATTTTTGTATTCTGTAGTTTGTTTATGTTTATTACCAGATTTTATATAAAAATGTAAATTAGAAAATAGTAGATGTGTGTGTAATAAGAGTATTTGTTTTGCCCAACCCTTGCTTTCGTCCTTTCAATACTAACTTTAAGTACCACAAAGTTCGATGATGCGTCTCTGCGCGATTAATAAATAAATAAATGAATCGATCTATGAGCAATTACAAAAAAAAATGTTAAGAGTTTATTACATATTTCTTTGATAATCCCAGTTCAAGTAATCATAAAATATTAAAAGTGCAATAGGCACAAAACCTTTCTCACTTCCAGCGTGTACGACTAACCACCTTTTCTCTTTAGACACATTTTGTTTATTATTAGACTGCCAACATTTAGTTACTTTGTAGGACTCGTGTATGTAACTGTCATCTAAATAATTAATGTTTTTTTGGAGCTCTTCAGGCAATCTTCTGTTTTCAAGGATGTGCCTTAATTATTACTCACGTTTTGAAGCAATTGCTGGTTTTTCTATGAGAGCTAGTGTATTTGATCGGCATTTCTTATATTTAAAGCCAATTTAAATAAAAAAAAATCGTAGGAGTTCATGGCTGCCATCAAAATTTAAATCTTCCTTCACCACTGCTAATAGTTTTCTTAATGTTGGAACTCTTTCTGCACTGTATAGAGAAATTGAACTTTCTGACGAATGGCACATAGATCGAAATCATCGATGTGTTTTGTAGGTCGCCCTTTCCTGTGTTTTCCAGGCGTTAAAAATTTGATAAAGTTAATGCATGCAACCTGTACCTGTTTAATCTGAGTATGCAAACTTCTTTGAGTACAATGTGTGTCACCATAGAAACCTTGTTGTTTATTGGTTTTGTTATTTTGTTTTTTCAAATAAAAAAAACCACTGGAACTGTGAGATCGCATTTTTCATGTTACTGATATAATGTTTTAAATCGAGACTACACAACTCGTAATAGGTTATGGGCCCCTTTATTTTCACTTAAATATCTGTTGGAAATTATTAAGCATGGAGCTAAGTAAAATACAGATAAGTAAGCTTGATGGAAATAACTGGATACAATGGAAGTACCGCATGTCTGCTCTGTTACGGGGCATGGACGGACTTTTGGACATTATTCAGGGAAAAACTCAAAAACCGAATAAGCCAATAAGCAATAAGCGAATAAGCGTGATGCTGATGCTGCTTCCGCAGTGGCTTTGATGGAGTATAACAAGAAGTTATCGGAGTTTGTTAGGCTGGAAAGTACTGCGTTACTGCTGGTTACGAACAACATATCAGATGAAATCTTAGACAAGGTGATTCGATTCTCTCATCCTAAGGACGTATGGGATGAATTGCATAGACTCTATGACGGTGTCAATGAAGACAAGTTGTATGAAGTATGTATGGAGTTCTTTAAATTTCAAAAGGATACTGCTGATGACATGGCAACTCATGTATCGAAATTGAAAAATATGTGGCACAAACTGAATCAGGAATTATTAAAAGCGGAAGAAAGTAAGCAATTACCAGAAATACTTTTAATTTGCAAGATTTTAGATACACAGCCAGAAAGTTATTTTTCATTTAAATCGAGTTGGATGTTGATGTCCAAGAAAGACAGAACTGTAGAGAATATTACCAGCCAACTATGTGCGCATGAAAAAGCGCTGATAGGAAGTAAGGAAGGCACGTCTAGTGAAGCGCTTCTCACAAAAACAAGTAAGAAAGGTGTCGAGAAACAGAAGGAACTGACTTCGGGGAATAAAAAAGTTACCAAGTTCAGATGTCATATCTGTAGAGAGGTTGGTCACTTTAGGAAATATTGTCCAAATAAAACTGGTAAGGAAGATAGAAGGAATAGTAGTGACAGCACCAATATGGCGGTACTACTAAGTCTGACTGAATGCACCCAAGATC
Source organism: Gortyna flavago (assembly GCA_963669345.1). NCBI lineage: Eukaryota > Metazoa > Arthropoda > Insecta > Lepidoptera > Noctuidae > Gortyna > Gortyna flavago. The sequence goes on from OY770131.1 coordinate 9,708,714, forward strand.
GTGAAGAATGGTTTGTTGACAACGGAGCTACTCACCACGTTACGATGAGAAGAGATTTATTTGAAAGTTTCGAGCACTTCAGTATACCTCACACAGTTACTACGGCTGATGGAAATGTAATAGAAGCCATAGGAAAAGGGACAGTTAGAATTAACCCTAATGTTGGAAAAGATTTTTTCCTCAGTGATGTCTGGCTTGTTCCTTGTATTAGCAAGAATCTTTTTTCAGTGCTAGCGACACAGGACAAGAATACAAACAGTGTATTTGAGTCACGAGTAACTACATGCTCTATTAAGGTGAATGGAATAGTCGTCGTGACAGGAACCAGAACAAGATATGGTGGGTTATATAAGCTGAATTGTAAAGCAATTAAACCAAAGGTAGCCGCATCGATTGATGTGGTAGGTACCTTGCAGCTGTAACATGAACGCATGGGCCACCAAGATAAAAGGCATGTGAAAGGTCTTATAGAACGAGAGTTGAACATAAAGACAAAGGATAATGGCATATTGTGTGAAGGCTGTATTTTCGGAAAAACTCACAGACAGAAGTTTGGTTGTAGAGAAAAAGCTAAAATGCCTGGAGAACGCATACATTCGGATGTTTGCGGTCCTTTCCCGTTTTCAGTCTCGATGTTCCGGTATTTCGTCCTTTTTAAAGATGAACACACTCGATTTCGCTACGTCTACTTCATGAAGACAAAATCTGAAGTACCTGAAAAGCTGAAGCAAATGCTGGCAGAAGCTAGAGTAGCAGGACATACCATCAAAGAATTCCTTAGTGATAATGGTGGAGAGTTCGACAATGAACTAGTTCGGAAAGAATTAACGAAATACGGAATACACCAAAGACTAATAATGCCGTATACGCCTGAACAGAATGGGTGTAGCGAAAGAGAAAACCGTACGATCGTAGAGTCAGCTAGAAGTATGATGCATGCACATGAAGAGTTGCCTCAAAAGTTGTGGGCGGAGTTGGTACAGACAGCTGTTTATGTGTTAAACAGGACAGGACCAACTTCCGTGGAACACAAGACTCCGTTTGAGCTTTGGTTTAGGAAGAAACCACAGATAAAGCACCTGAGAATTATTGGCTCGGTTTGCTATGCACATTTTTGCTTAGGAACCTAAGCAAAAAAGGAAGAAATTGCATAAGAAAGCTACGAGATGCGTACTGGTTGGATACGATAATGATGACGGTTATAGACTATGGAACAAGGAATCCAATTACATAGTAAGGTTGAGAGACATCATTTTTGATGAAAAGCCATTGGAAACGAAATTTCAAGAGCCAGATGAGGAAGTCACAGAAGTGGAAATTCCCGTTCAGGTACGAAGGGAATATGATGTAGTGACACCTGCTACGATCAATAATCAAGTCGTAACGATCGATAACGAAATGAATAGTCAATTGGAAATTCATACACCTGTTATCGAAGAAGACAATTTTGATGATGCTGTATCGACTCACGAAGAATCAATTGAACCAAGGGGAGAAAATGACGATGTTGATAATGATGATCTGGAGCAGATGGTTGGAAATGATGATGTTAATGAAGATGAAGATAATCTTGAGGAACTCATTAACGCTCAGAGTGATCGTATACTGCGAGATCGATCATTAATCAGACGTCCGGCTAGGTTCAATGATTATGTCATGGTTACAAACGGGTTTTTCGAACCAACATGTTACAAAGAAGCAATATCCTGTAACGAAAGTGGAAAACTTTGGAGGAAAGCAATGGACAGCGAGATACATTCTCTGAACGAGAATGAAACGTGGGTTCTAAAAAGGCTACCAAAGAACAGAAAAGCAATACCATGTAAGTGGATTTTTCGCGTGAAGCTGAATGCTGATGGATCAGTCGACAAATGTAAAGCAAGATTAGTTGCTAAGGGTTTTCGCCAGAAGAAAGGAGAGGACTATGATCAGACTTTCAGTCCTGTTGCGAAAATGACCACGGTCCGAACTGTGATTAGCATCGCAGCAAGCGAAGGTATGAAGATGTGTCAATTTGATGTGTCGACGGCATTTTTATATGGAACACTCTCGGAAGAAGAAATTTATGTTAGGCAACCCGAAGGCTATGATGATGGTTCTGGAAGGGCATGTTTACGGAGAGGGGCCAGTTTCCACTCCGTTGGAAGACGGGGAAGCTGGTCCTCATTCGGAAGCCAGGGCGCCCTGCGGACTCTCCGTCCGCATTCCGGCCCATCGTGCTGCTCGACGAGGTGGGCAAGCTCTTTGAAAGAGTGATTGCAGGCCGCCTCGTCGGGCACCTGGTGAGGACGGGGCCGGATCTTGCCGATAGCCAGTTTGGCTTCCGCAAGGGGCGCTCTACGGTGGACGCCATCATGCGCGTGAGAGCCCTCACGACGGGGGACGCGGTGTCTCGGGGTGGGGTGGTCGTGGCGGTGTCATTAGACATCGCTAACGCGTTTAACACCCTGCCCTGGAGCTGCATTAGGGAGGCACTCCGGTATCACCGAGTGCCGACCTACCTCCGTCGAGTAGTCGGGGCGTATTTGACGGACAGAGCCGTCATCTACCCCGGTCGCGATGGGGAATGGAACCGGCGAGAGATGTCCCACAGGGATCGGTCTTGGGGCCGCTCCTGTGGGACATCGGTTACGACTGGGTGCTGCGGGCAGACCTCCCTGATGGCGTCAGCGTAGTTTGCTACGCTGACGACACGCTGGTCCTGGCGCAGGGGAGGTCGCATCAGGCGGCGGCCGACGTAATGACACGCGGGGTTGCGATAGTCGTGGAGAGGATCCGGCAGTTGGGTCTCGAGGTGGCTCTGCACAAGTCCGAAGCCATGACATTTCATGGGCTTCGGAACGGGCCACCATCGGGATCCCAACTTACGGTAGGAGGGGTTCACATCGGCGTCGAGACGACGATGAAATACCTGGGTCTCGTCCTCGACAGCCGGTGGAACTTCGTGGAGCACTTCCGACGTTTGGCCCCCAAACTGGAACGGGCTGGGGCCGCTTTCAAGCGGCTCCTGCCCAACCTGAGGGGGCCAAACGCCTCCTGCCGGAGGCTTTACGCGGGGGTCGTGCGGTCCATGGCCGTGTATGGCGCCCCGGTGTGGGCGCGTTCACTGCGGCTTCGAGCCGCCCACTACTTGAACGCGCCCCAAAAGGTGGTAGCCATACGGCTAATACGGGGGTACCGCACGATCTCGCGCGAGGCGGCAAGCCTCCTTGCCGGACTGCCGCCATGGGATCTGGAGGCGATAGTCCTCGCGCGGCTCTTTGAGTGGCGCGCGGAGGCACTACGCCGGGGGGAAAACCCGCTTCCGCGGCAAATTGCTGCGGAGCGGACGGACCTCCGGCGCGATCTCATGGCGGCATGGAAAGCGCGACTGTCGCAACCCAGTGCAGGGCACGCCGCGATAGCGGCGGTAAGGCCCCTCTTTGAGGAGTGGCTAGAGAGGCGTCACGGCGCCCTCACCTACCGCCTGACGCAGGTCCTCACCGGACACGGATGTTTCGGGAGGTTCCTGCACATAATCAGGCGGGAGGAAACGCCCGGGTGTCACCACTGCGAGGATCGCCCAGAGGACACGGTGGTGCACACGGTGGAGGTCTGTCCCGCTTGGGCAGAGCACCGCCGTGTCCTTGTAGAGGCGATCGGCAGCGGCGGCGACCTCTCGCGCCCGGCCCTGGTCCAAGCCATGGTCCGGGGCGAGAGGGAGTGGGAGGCAGTCACCTCCTTCTGCGAAGCAGTCATGCTAGCGAAGGAGGTGGCGGGATGGGAGAGGGAGAGAGCCGAGAGGGCCGCCCGTCCCAGCCACCGCGGTAGACGCTCCGGGCGTCGGGAGCCGCGTGACGACTCCCGGCCACCGTAGGCGCGGGCCTGCGGACGGCGAGTAATGGGTAGCTCGCCGTCCGATTAGGACCAGGCCCGTGCCGGACGGCGCGTATGTGTTCCACGCGCGCCTCAAAGAGATGTCAGCAGACATGGAGGGGCCCGTTAGGGCCGAAGCCTGCCGGGGCAGCGGGATTGTCCGAAAGGGTTACCGCTGCCCCGGAACATAAAGGGCTAAGGAAGGAACACGGATGGGTTTTAGTCAGTAAGAGTCTGACACTCCCTTCCGCTCCACCCAGAGCGGAGGGGTCATTGGATGATTTCCCATCCCTAAAAAAAAAAAAAAGGGCATGTTTACTGAAGAAAAGTCTCTATGGGTTAAAACAAGCCCCGAGATGTTGGAATCAGAAAATTCTTAATTTCTTCAAGGAAGTGGGCTTTAAAATCAGTGAAGCCGATACATGTTTATTTGTTAGAGAGAAAGACCACCGGAAACTGATTGTGGTTTTCTACGTTGATGATGGGCTAGTAGCTGGAACGGATCAAGAACTTATTGATGAATTTATTGAAGAGCTGGAAGAAAGGTTCAAGATTACAACCAAACCAGCTACCTATTTTCTAGGTATAGAGATTTCAACCAGAGAAGGTATTGGAGTAGTAATACATCAAACATCTTACGTTAAGAAAGTTTTGAACAGATTTGGAATGCAGGACTGTAAACCTGTGACGACACCAATAACCAAGGAGAATATAATCTCACAAAACGAGAACGATGAGTACGTTCTGAAAAACTAAAGACAAGTAGTTGGAGCACTTGCATATGTAATGGTCGGAACAAGACCTGATATTGCATACGCAGTCAGTGTAGTGTCAAGGAGTCTGGAGAAACCGACTCAAGCGGATTGTGTCAGAGTAAAACGTATCATGAGATACCTACAGTACACAATTGATCACGGCATTATGTATAGAAAGAACTATTAAATTGGAATTATAGAATCATACAGTGATGCTGACCACGCAGGCGATGTTGGAACTGGAAGATCGACTTCTGGAGTACTTTGCTTATATGCCGGAGGACCAGTTTCCTGGATGAGTCAGAGACAGCAAAGTGTCGCTATTTCGACAACGGAAGCTGAAGTGATCGCTGCTAGTGAAGCTGCGAGAGAATGTGTATGGTTGACTCGGCTCATAGGAAGTCTCATATAACTTAAGGGTCTTCCTACGTTACTAGTGGATAACGAAGCAGCAATAAAGTTAGCTGAGAATCCAGAGTTTCACCGACGCACCAAACACATCCGTACACGTCACTTCTTCGTAAGAGAGCTTGTGACTAATGGAGAGCTGCTAATAAAGAAGGTAACAAGCGAGCTTCAATTAGCGGATCTTCTCACCAAGCCGTTGCCCAGACCTAGGCTTCGCAAGCTTGTGGATATTATGGGACTACATTGAGAGAAGGTGATAAAGTTATTGCATGCAACCTGTACCTGTTTAATCTGAGTATGCAAACTTCTTTGAGTACAATGTGTGTCACCTTATAAACCTTGTTGTTTATAGGTTTTGTTATTTTGTTTTTTCAAATAAAAAAAACCACTGGAACTGTGAGATCGCATTTTTCATGTTACTGATATAATGTTTTAAATCGAGACTACACAACTCGTAATAAAATTTACCTCCATTCTTCATGCCTTCGTCCACTATGCGCCGAAATGTGCTTTCGGAAACACCTAAAATTAATAAAGACGTTAAATAAGAAATACCCTAATCATATCTAAATAAATAACATAACATAGGTATTAAAAGGATCAAAACCGTTGAGTGGTAGTATGATTAATCGTAGGTACATTTTATAACCTCAACGAAATATAAACATAAACAATGATAAAAATAGAGAAATTATACCTACTTAAAAACAGAAGATTGTCAAGAGAATATATTTCCTTTACTGTGTTTTATTGTACAGAGGCCAGCACATCAAGTTACCCCAATCTGTCAAATTTCTTTGATAGATTTTCAACTTTACTACAAACAAATAAGGTTCATATTCAATTGGGAAAATTTGACAGATTGGGGTAGCTTGATGTGCTGGCGTCTACATTAACATATATTTACGTACCGGTTAATTTTGCTGTTCGACTGTAAATCATGTAAGTAGTCATAAATAATTATTTAATACTTCAAGCACTTATTTATATGTAGGCATTTTCTACCATTCAACCTTTGGGTGATGCAGAGACAAACAGTGGAAGGTGCAATCATTGTCATTGTCTTACCAAGGGGTATCGTATTACCCAGCTGGGTTGTGGAAGTCAGATAGGAAGTCACTCCATGTAAAATACTAGTATTCAGCTGCATCCGGTTAGACTGGCAAGGCTAGGCAGATGATGAGCACAGAGCATGTAAGATGATGAGTTAGTTTTTATCTATCATCAATGAGTCGCTAATCCTATTTTATTATATATTTATTTTTTTCCTGTCACTCCTGATTATGTAAATACTCAAATATTTTTAACATGAACTACGTAATTAATATCATTTCGATCCTTAAAGTGCCTCTCAAAAAAAAGCATACAGACTTTTCTTTTATGAAATACAGACGAGACGAGTCCTGCATAGCTATTCACAAACATACGATTCACTATCGTATCGACAATGACACTTGTTCGATAACCTGATTTCTGAACCGAAGGACCGGTTAAACGCTATTCACAGATCCGTGTGGAAGGGTTTTTTTGTAGGTGTGTATACGGGGAACGCTACAAAATGGTAGTAAATAGATATTCGTGGTAGAAAATTTTAAGTGGTACATAAATGATTTTTATTGAGTATTTCATTATGGGCAACTATAGATTATGCATTCAGTAACTATTAACAAATAAAAAACAGTAAACAATGATTTTATTAAGAAACAAAAACCTGATTTCTATTAAACTTGCTTTCTAAGCTTCAACTTTCTGTCAAACCTGGAAATCTGGAATAATTATTTTTCTGAATCTTGTTTTGAGCTATAAAGATAATTGAGAATTACACGGAAGACAAGGCGGTATGTTCGAAAAACTATAGCCCGCCCTTTGGGAGAACAAAAAAAAAAAAAAATTGATAAGTGAAAAATTAGTTTTTTTTTAACAGAAAAATGGTTGTGTGTATTTTATCAGTATTTAAACAAATTACTATTTGATAATTTTCATTTTATAAAACGTGGTACCTAATATTGAAAATGCATATTTTCAGAAAAGAGTGTCATTGGAGCAACGGCAGATGCTCTTTGCATTCATGCAAGGGCATGAGGACCACAGAGTACATTATAATATATGAGAAGGACCTTGCCCGGAGCCGTGTTTTGACACCTATTGCTTAGATTATTCTTTTCATACAATATTTTGTTATTCGATAACACTTCCGACAGCAAATACCTGTCGGAAGAAATTGATGTCTTCATACTGTATATGAACTGTCAAAATTGTACGGTTTCGGATTTGTGAATAGCGATTATAGGAATTCGTACCAAACCGTGTCGTAGCTTTGCTGTAGAAACTTGTCTCTACACGAAATTTCAAACGTGATTTACTCGAAATCAATTATTTTCCCTTGAGGTCCCTTTTTGGTCAACCACTCACATTTTATTTATTTTTTGTAGTTATCTGTGGCATTTTGCAAGAAAGTGAAAGAAAAAGACAGCGTCAAGCGGGAGGTCATGCCTTGCATTTTTATGCATTTTACAAAGTTAATGAATCTTGAAACAGCAAAATTTAACTAAAACTAATGTTTTATTTTACTGTAATGAGCGTTCTACCACAGGTTTGTTAATATTTTCTAAAATGTGTAGTTTGAACGGTTTCGTTATACTGTCATTTGTCAAAACTAGAAGTCAGCCTAAATAATTTTGTTTTGCAGAATATTATACAGAAACCATAGGGATGGCTGATCAATTCTGTTTACGTTGGAACAACTTCCAGTCAAACATAGTAAGTGCCTTGGATTCATTGAAGTGTTCAGAAGATTTGGTCGACGTTACGCTCACCTGTGAAGGCAGAAATATCAAGGCCCACAAAGTCATATTGTCAGCGTGCAGCCCGTACTTCAGGAATGTATTCAAGGTGAATGACTTAGGACATTAATAACCTTCATATTTATACCAATGAACATAACATGTACACATACTTTTAGTTTTCTATTCTGTTTGACCCTATTATTGTCAAGCTGTTGCATTAAAATGCATCAAATGTTATGTCAACATTATGTTATACATAGATTTCTTACAATCAGTACAAACTCTTCTAAATAAACTGATTCAATGACATGTAAATAGTACCTAACTATTGCATTATTATTATTTTAGTTTTTCAATAAATGAAAATGTTCTAGATGAAAAGTATAACTAGTAAATTGCAATTAAGAAAGTACTATTTTGAAGCAGATATTAATTGAGTGTTTACAATTTCAGGAGAATCCTTGCCAGCATCCAGTAATAATACTAAAAGATGTGTCAGCCGATGATATTGTCAGTCTGCTCTCGTACATGTACCAAGGAGAAGTTTTCATTGAAGAGAGCAAGCTGTCTTCATTCCTGCACACAGCGGCACTTTTACAAGTGAAAGGATTAACTGGTGTTACACAGCAGGTAAATATCTTTGGAGATACCTTGGAACTGCAACTAAAAGCATGCAGAATTAGCCATATGAATTGAATGCATGTTGGAAAATTTTATATTTATTGATTACCTTGTTCTTCTTTACAGAAAGAAAATTTCTCATCTCCTAACACATCAAATAAATTATACACACAACTGACTATTTCATCAAAGCCACTTTTTGGTGCTGCTCATAAGGAAGCAAAACTGCCTGCTTTGAAGAAGAGACGAAGTAGTACTTCTGACAAACCTAATGACGTTACTATTGGGGAGGCCCCTAAAAAAAGTAAACTTTTAGAAACTTGTGATATTTATAGTAGAACTAATCTTTCACAAACAAGTAAACTTGATAATACAGTGTTCTTACCAGAAAATAATATTGACAAGAAGTGTGAGGGCAAGATTGAACCAGCAACGATAACGGCTAATGGAAAAAGTTCTGCATCATCTCAGGTAAAATTTATATATGGTTATACATATTTATTAGTAATGTAATATACAGCATATAAAAACTAAAAATGAAACGACTTACAAAAATTACTACTACTACAATTTTTCACTTGTAGTGTCTTTTCTCAAAGTTGGTTGTTTCTTTTAATAAATAAGTTTTTATTTTCACTTTTAAGTTGTACTAACCCATTACAAACTCGTATAATACTACTTGCTATGTAAACATCAGTGACAGAAAGTCATTATAACACATTAATATAAACTAAGTGGCAAAAATACGTATAAGAGTGAGGCCACACGATGCGTTAACGGTGCGGTGCGGCGCCGGAGCGGTGTCGCAACGTCATCCTACATACAAATCACACGATGCGTTGGGCCGCCGTGCGTCGTGGCACCGTAGGCGGGCCGCGCTTGTGACCTGCGAGACGAGGCGGGGAGGGGTGATGCGCTGCGGCGCCGGAGTGCATCGTGTTGCCACCGCAGTACTGTATCGAACGAGTTTATTCACCGCACCCGTCCACGCATCGTGTGGCCTCGCTCTTATTGAAGCTAACTCAAAAACTATTCGAGCTAAGTTAATAAAATTTATATGGGACCACCCCTGAGGCATACCCTATCCATTAACAAAAGAATTTTTAATATCGATTTATAATTGCCGGAGATATTGCGAAACAAACATACAAAAAAAAAACATTCAGTCAAATTGAGAACCTACTTTTTGAAGTCTGTTAAAAACACCCATCACATAGCCGTCAACTATGCTTTTACAAATAAATCAATTGCTGGAATACAACTTTTATTTTTGCAATGTAACACATGCAAAGCATTGTGCTTGGGAGCTTGCAGTGGTAATAAAAGATGTGCTAAAAAGTTTATAGCAAAAAACCAATATCTCTGTAAACAGAGGGTTCCCAGGTATGGTCATGAGCACTAATATGTCAACACTTGGCAAGTTTAAATTTCGATTTTTTCGTGAAATAACGAATGCAACTTTGAAATACGACACTTTACATAAACCTATGGGTTCGAAAATACTATATTCGTAAAAACATAAAATTCCATTCAAAAATAAAGGTGCCAAGCCAAGCCAAGTGCACACATGCTTATGCTTGTGACTGTACAAAGTGACTCTCGGCTTTGTTAAGTCTTTTTAAACCCATTATATTTATTTATTAGTCTTTTATTGATATCTGGTTGCACTGCTACATAGCCAAAGTATTTACATTGAGTAATAGATACTTGTCACTTTCAATTATTACAAAAAAAAAATCCTGAGTTTTATTTTGCTTACTGATTTGCTATTAATTTTACTTCTTAACTATTTTCAGGTGACTGCTCAAGGAGATAACATTCCGATAACAATCAAAACAGAACGGTCAGATGACAACAACTCACCCCCTTTATCAATAACTGCCAACTCTGAAAATGATGATAGTCTTCCTGATTATGAAAACAGCATGCTTGCCAGATCCCTGCTTTCAGGTTTGTTTAAGTTATTCCCAAAATTTACTTAAGGCGCAGATATACGACTTCTAATGATTTTAAATTCAACATCACGTCTAATCGACCGGACTGATTTCTTTGAAAAAAATAAATGTTATACTAGACAATTTGCTTCGTAATTTGATATGTGAATATTTGCAATTATATTTTTTTAACATAGTGTAATTAATTTGTGAAGTAATGTCTACCGCGGACATAAAAATGATAATCACGCAAACACTATCGGGTGTATTTTCATGAAACTTTCACCATATAAAAGACAATTTAATTCCCCGAATTTTAGTAAACAGTTTTTATTTGTTTGGTGTTTGATAAATCAACAATATGTGATTGTTTCATGTTTTGCAATAAATTACCAGCGTTGTGTCATCGCGCATCTCTTTCTTTTCTATGCAGTCCGATAGTGACCGCGCTTTAGGTCATGTAGTCGCCTTAAATTTAGTTCTCATCTGCTTTAAGGTATTTTTACAATCAAATAGCCACTTATTTCTTTTGTGTGTTTTCATTGCAGGGATTAATCCATCAAAAAGTGAAGCTAGTGCCAACAATTCAACTCTTAAGAAAGTGTCAAATGTCATGATGGATGTGCATTCTTCAACACGGTCAAAGGATATTAACACAGACACAGTAACATTCACCAATGCACCATCGAAAAGTCCTATTAAAACTGTATTTACTGAAGAACTACATTTAAAACCAGAAAAGCAGTCACCAAAATCTGATGTGGAATATGAACCAGAAGTGTTACTGTCAGAACAACAAGATGGTGCAGATTCCGACAGTACTTATAATCAAGAACAATCTCAAGCTCTTCTGATGCTGGCAGGAATGTCTACCGTGCCCGTGCTGGGCGGCGGCGCGTCCACGTCGCAGGGACTCGCGCACCAGCAGTCGAACCACGCAGCCATCTGCGGCGACTGCCCCCACTGCGGCATGAAGTATTCCAACCAGTCAGCCTTAAAATATCACGTCAGGTTAATGCACTCTGACTTGACCAATAGGTTGTGTTGTTACCTATGTCCAAGGTCATTCACAATGCGTGAGACATTCAAAGAGCATATGTGGACAAGTCATGGTCAGAGGAATTAATTTTCATTTATTATTCTGCAAATATGTGCCTTAGGTTCTTTGTCAATTGTGGTATGACATTGGATAGGTGATATGGAAAGCTAATGTGCCTTGTTGAACGAAAATCAATGCCTTGTTAAAATACTTTAGGTCAAATCATGCAGTGGAATAGACTGATAGCTTTTGCTTGTTAAAACATTGAAATTTTTATAACATTTTAAAGGACCGTTTTCGTCCTTTTAGTATCACCCGGTTCAGTATTTTAAGAATTAATTAGATCCAGTGCAACTCTATATATATGAAAATGGAAGAATATAAAAAGAAAAATAACTTTCATTTGAAAAATATAGTTATCTCGGAACTGTACTGTAAAATGGTGGCAAAACTTCATTATCTGTTGTGTTTGTCATTAATCAGCGCATTATGAGGAGCAGATGTTGATATAGTAGGGTCTCTTTATTAGATTCATTGAAGTAAGCGATATAGATATAATTGGCTGTATTTAGTTTAAGGATACTTTATTACGAGAGGTTATCTAGTATAACCAGAGCCGGATAAATTGTAAGGCAGCATTCTCTTATCGGTCAACAGAGGCGACAAGTTATCGAATGCTCTAGTTCATAATTCAAATATCTTAGTTTAGTTCAGTTAAAATACATTTTTGATGCTGATTTACAAATATATGTTAGCGTAGAAGGAATTTTTTAGATTGTAATTGTTTGAAAGCTGAAGTTATCAGTGATCTTTATTATTATTAAGAAAAGGTTTAAGTTGCAGTTACAAATAAATAGGTGCTCACAATCGGTTGAATCTTAATATGAATTTCATTGTTATCGAAGCCGTAAATGACGTCCATAATGCCAAACAAAAATTGTTAGTAAATTTCTTGAAATCTTGATTGATATTCCTTTACTACTTGTAAGTTGTCCTTTTATTGTTGATAAATGTTTAATACTTTCGAATATAATTGGCCACATATTCTGTGGATGTTCTATTAATAAGTATATCATATAAAAAATAAGGTATTATGTATTTTGAAATTTCCTTTATTTTGGTGTACTGTGCCAAAATTTTTTTTCTAATAAGTTATTAAATTAGTAGGATTATGTTTGGAATTGAAATAAGTTACCTGTAATTCTCTCTCGTTTCATATTATTATTCGTTAGTTTTAACTGAAGTTCGTAAGTAGCTATGACAGTCTTTGTTTCTACTTACTGTTATCTCAAATATTTTAATAGAAATAATTTTATTGTTGATTTGAATTACTCCTGCGAATGCCATTAGTGAAAATTGTTAATTATTTTACGGATAATATCCGTAAAATAATAACCTATAGATTTTAGGTTTACCGAATCTAGATAGCTATAGATAAATTTAAATAGGTTAAATTAAATATTATATTTGCGTTGATATAATATTGTTGGATATTTTATTCAGATTTTACACGATTTACATGATTTTAAATTATGTTATAAATAAAAAGTATGCTTCATACACAATATGTATAATTTTTTCTATTTTTCGTAACCGTTTTTCAACACTGATAATAAAATAGATAAATATTCCTGGTACTATTGTGGCGATCATGATTTCAGTCATCATCATCATCATTTCAGCCGAAAGACGTCCACTGCTGGACATAGGCCTCCCCCAAGTTGGCCGGTCGAAGTGTAGGTGCTTGGGCCAAGCACCTCCACTTTGACTGGATTTGTGCTTCTCGCATCCTACGAGTTCCTGCGGATTTTTCAGTAGTTATTTTTAATTTTAACTAGCTGACCCGGCGAACTTCGTACTGCCTCAGAATCAATAAATGAAATCAGTAAATCCGTTCTCGAGATATTAATAAAAAAGCCGTTCCATACAAAATGTATGTGAAAGTGAATTATCTTTATTGTATGTTTTTCGTGAATTTTTCCCATGTTAACAGCAGTGGTTGCCCAGTGGTAACGGCCGCGACTTACGAGTTGTAGGTCGTAGGTTCGAACCCAGGCGCTTTACTTTGTGTAAATTATTTCATCACCATTGCTCTCCAAACGGTGAAGGAAAACGTCGTGAAGAAACCGACATGTCCTAGAACCAAAGTTTCGAAGACATGACATCTACCAACCCGCACTGGGCCCGCATGGTGGATTACGGCCCACTCCCTCTCACAGAGAGGAGGCCTGTGTCCCAGCAGTGGGAATATTATAGGCTGATTATGTAATAGTTATTCTGCTATTTGGGGCGGACACAAATCCAACAAATCAAACATCATAAAAATCGAAGCAGCCGTTCTTGAGTTAAACCTGACTTTGTTTTATTTCTATACTAGCGGCCCGCCCCAGCTTCGCACGGGTGCTTTTTTTTTCGAATTTCCTAAGTTTCTTTCATACAAACCTTGTCCTGACAATACCCAACACAACAAAAAAAGAATTAGCGAAATCGGTTCACCTGCTCTCGAGATTTGCGCTGAGCAGCAATAAAGTGAAATCATCATGGACGTGCTCTTGAAGGAGAGGGTCTCGTGGCATGCTCGTGTTTAAGTAAAAGCCGAACCGGTCGATCGATCAAGGTTAAGCTTCGCTCGCCGCGGTCGGTCTTTGGATGGTTGACCATTCGTTTCATATCATAACCGTCGTGTCACATTATGAATGACCGCGAGAGAGCTCATCCGGTACCTAAGCACCGGCGCGGCGGCGCGGTCGTTATGTCCTTCGAGTGCATTATTGAATAGATTTCCATACATTTTATCATCGCGGAAAAATGGTCCATCGTCTGTTCAGGGCCTAAGCCGTCGATTACGGTCATTCGCAGATTTTTGAAGGTCGTTCGAAAATACTCAGAAAGAACGCTAAGCGCGCAGACGAAGTAATAGTGCGGGCAGGCGATGCAATGCGACAGGGTAGGTCTGGAAACAAGAAATTTCACGCGGATAAGACGCACTTGTACCTACTAATAATAAAGCAGAAGGGTATGTTTGTTTGTACGCGCTAATCTCTGGAACTACAAGTCCGATTTGAAAAAAATATTTTTACATTTGATCTTTAGGAAGGCTATTTAATATCGCCCTGCGACCCTCAGGAGCCGAGCAAAAAGTCGGACAGAACGCTAAACGAAAACGAAGTCATAGCGCGGGCGGACGATGCAATGCGACGCGGGGGTCGGGGGTACAAGTAATTCCACGAGAACGAAGTTGCGGGCAGAAGCTAGTGTAGAATAATAGGTATGGCAGAATCGGTACTTACCCGTAACTACATGTAGGTACCTAATATCTACGGAGAGTGCGAACTCAGACTCACACCTCACAGACATCGTAGATTGTGAGGAAAAATACATTTAAAACGACGCGCGACGCCGACCGCGCAGTGGCGCCCTCATCGTTTGTTTGGTTATTTCTTTTATTTTAGAATGAAAATGCAGACAAAAAAATAGTGACCACTATTATCCGATAAGGATTATAATAAAACTAAACAATGTAAAACTCATCATCATCTGCTTAGCCTTTTCCCAACTAAGTTGGGGTCGGCTTCCAGTCTAACCGGATGCAGCTGAATACCAGTATTTTACATGGAGCGACTGCCTATCTGACCTCCACAACCCCAAAAAAAACCCATTGTAAAACTACCATTTGTACCTAATAATATTAACATTATAATCTTGTGGAGCACAACTTAACGTGCTTATTTTCTGCATTTTCATTCTAAATTATAAGAAATAACCAAACAAACGATGAGGGCGCCACTGTGCGGTCGGGTTTTTCATATGAAATATCACGCACACGAACTGAGGTTAACCGACGAGTCTGAACAAAATGAATTACCTACTTATCCACCTACCCGGCATGGGAACTCAGCCGCTCGATTCTCTGTCTACACCCCAAAGAGGCTGGGTTGGCTCGTAAGCAAGAAAACCATTTAGCTGTAGGAGTAAATATTGGCATATAGTATAGGATAGGTACCGACCTAATTATTGGGTAGGTACCTACATAGCATAACATTTATCCATACTAATATTATAAATTCGAAAGTAACTCTGTCTGTCTGTCTGACTGTAAGTTACCTTTTCACGCCTAATCCACTGAACGGATTTCGATAAAATTTGGCAGAGAGATAGATTGCATCCCGGGGAAGGACATAGGATAGTTTTATCGACATACCTGGCGGGCGAAGCCGCGGGCGGAAGCTAGTACCTAATAAATAGGATAGTCTCCTCTCTAACAAGCAAAAATTGACTGGCTGTTTGTTTTATATTTGAATAACGTGGTAAGTAAGTACCTACAAACAGATTTTTATTGTTATTTTCGTATGAATATTTTTCATACGGCATGAGCAAATCTCTACAAACTCGTACCTGGCTCCTACAAAGTACAAGGCAGGTACAGAAGAATTGCAGAACTAGTACCTATGCCTACTAAAAGATGAGTGCACATTATGCCAACCTATACTTAGAGGGTCGCATTGCGGTTGCGGCACAGGAATCACTTTCTCACTTTTTACGATTTTACATAAACGAATGCGCATAACATACTTACTTAGGTATAGTAGTCGGATACATTGCGTAAAGTATCAAAGCGTGGGATCCTGCCCGCCCCTTTTGTCGACGGTACAATGGTTAGGAGGGGAGGTTTTCGAATCGGCACGCAAAAATACAGACAGTCGCAATGATGACTCCGTAACTGAATAATCCGCTGATGTGCCACACGTATCTAATGTGCGCATACCTTAAGCGTGTAGCAGGTAGATATTGACGGATTGCTAGCTCATCGCAACAACGCCAACAACCCATAGCTATTTGTTACAACTTCCGCGGGATGGGATTCTGCTCACACACTCCATGTTTTCATTCCATTGCTATTGATCCTGGAACCTGGGAACTATGTTAAACTATGTACCTACCTAACTATGTAAATCTACATCGGATTTCGAGATCACGTGTTGTTCGCTTCAGATTTCGGGTTTAGTATCTACAATTTTTTTTAATAACCCGATCCTCCGTTGAAATAAAATTAAGTTTTTTAAATCGGTTATACATAATATTTAAGGTATAACCTACCTGTGTTAATTGGTGTGTACCTACTAATGATCTTTGGTAAAAATATGAGTAGGTAGGTAGCTATAAAAAAACTAAGCATAATAATATATCCATAAAAGTGGGAAATGAACTCGATAATAAACTCAGTAGGTAACTACCCTGCTGGTTGCTTCAGGTTACAACGCGCAAATCCTAAATCATAAAATATAAATTAGCGTTGAAATCTATAATATTCACACGCGTTCGACACAAACAGTCGGCACATTGGTCGTATTGTAACACTAAGTTATGTACGAAGTGTAGGTAGACTGGTAGACTGTGGGTAGGTGTAAGGGCGTTCGAGGAAGCCCCTTAATGCGGAGACAGCTCCACTGGGACGCTATTGATCGTCATCCGCCGTCAGTGGCCGAGGCGCCCCTATTGATTCGCCGCAATCTGCATGATAACCCGCGCCTGGCTTCTCTACAGTTACTACACAACATACATTAGAACACTATTACAGACGACATTCATGATACGTTATCGAAGCGAAGCACTTTGACTGGTATGACAACTTTTGTTTCCTCATATTTTTGCTAACTGCGGGATGTCTGGCTGACCTAAGGGGTTCATAGAGACAAATGCGCACATCGTTGGTATGAGTTAGCGCACTATTAAAATCACTTTTCTAAGAAAAGAGGAAGTTTGTTTTAAAATCAACTTTTCCCATTTTGAATTACCTACTCGTAGCAATTTTCGCGTATTTCTTGATATGGTTCTAATCGAGAAGCATAGCATGCTTGCTGTGTTACATATTAGTGATTTTAATTCACTTAGATATAGTTTTTTTTAATAAAACTAACATTTTAGGGACAATGACTGTTTTAAAATATTAGGCGTAGCAAGTCTACGAAATTTTGCTACGAGAATGCTACGCTGAACACATTATTCGGTACTTACAGTTTTATAGGTCAAATTCTTTACTTACCGAAGGAAAATGATGTGGTGGGTTTAACAAATATCTAATGATGTATAAATCTACCCTTTTATTCATATTAAAATAAATTTAAAACTAAATACGCGCCTTGAAGATCTGCATGAGAATTTTGAATGTTCGCGCCGGCGTAGTTGCCACATGGAGTGAACTCACTCCTGTAAGTAACATGATACATAGGTACTATGTATACATAGCTTTAGAAGGATCTATCACACAGGCGACCGGCCTACGTACTATCACGCTTTTTTCAACGTGGAGTTGCGCAGAACTCAAATATGACGATTCAAACGATTTTTGGTAGTTTTGTCTGGATAATAGTTTATTAGGTGACATTTATTAGTTTTTTGACACTTATGTTTACACGATATGTTTTGCAAAATTTATAAATTATCTGTTTACAACTATTGATTTCCGCCTAATGTAGACAGAATAATTTGATAAAATGTGTGTGTAAATTTTATAAATGATAAATGATTTATTTTCTGTAAGTAGGTTTGTACAAACACTTTTACACGTCAATCATATTTTTTTAAACTTGATGAGGTCGGCATTTCCTATCTGACTATTCTGAGAAGAAAGGCCGAAACAAACTCAGAGGTCACAGTCTCTTTTAAAATCCAGACAAAATCTTGGTCAGATCATGTGAAGACCATGTAGTGTCTGAAATGGTCTTTTGAGGAAAGAACCACACAGATTGAGTGGACCTGTCCAGTCAGTGCATGCATTTGTCAGAACCGTGCAGCTCAACTCAGAACATAAGGAGCTCAACGATTCGACGAACAATACCAAAAACAGGACATTTGGGTAGGCCGCATAAACTACTCAAACTGCCAGACCATGATTAAAACTGAAACAATGACCCACATAGTCCTCACATTCACAATAATTAAAATAATATAATACTTTATACAGTAAATGTACATGTCATTTAAAAAAAAAAATAGATATAAAAAAAAAAGTGTAAAATAGCAAAATGAAAAAATAAAAACAACCATTACAGTCTAAACCTATTGGAGCAGCTCAATCCCATCATACGCTTTCTGGCATAGTTTTCGCTTTATAAAAGATTTGAATTTATTAAAGCTTAGTTCTTGTATGTGACTAGGAAGTTTATTATAAAAACGTATACATTGGCATCTAAACGACCACCTATTTTCTTGAGCCTTGTTGTAGGAACAACAAATTTGTGTTTGTTCCTAGTATTTATGTTATGGATATCACTGTATTTTTTAAACAGATTAATATTTTTATGTGCATACAAAAGATTATCTAGATCATTATATTAATCTCTTTAAATTTGTCTCTGAGGACTTAATTTATAAATGGAACGAATTGCCCTTTTTTGTAAAATAAAAATTGTCTGAATATCGGCGGCATTTCCCCACAACAGAATACCGTACGACATCACACTATGAAAATAACTAAACGGGCTGTCTCTAAATCATTTAAATCACGAATTTTCCTAACGGCGTATGCTGCAGAGCTAAGGTTTTTTGACATTTTATCTATATGGGGGCCCCATTGAAGCTTGGCATCCAAAGTTATGTCTAAGAATACTGTGGTATCTTCTTTATAAAACTGAACATATTATAATACACAAAAAATCATCTATCTATGTGATTCATGATTTATTAAAACACAATTTTCTTTTTATCTTCACGGTGTCTTATTTACAGGGTTAGCGCAGAAAACTCTTCGCCAACGTAAAGGTTAACGCGTCTACATACTTTTTTAACTTCCTCCGTCTATAGATTCACAAGTTTAGCTATATTTGGCATAAGATTGCTAAGCTAACTGTAAAGTTAATGTTCTTAAAGTTAAGTTTGAATGTTAAATTGTTTTAACCTTATGGCTAGGAGCCTAATTAAAATGCACAGTTCATTTTAATATATAAATGCGTTTAGCTCGTACTACGTCGTAAATTATTTTCAATGTACGTATTAAATATGTACATTGAAAATTAAAGTTTAATTCATACAGGAATTTTCTTTTCATATTTTTCTTTCATGTATAGAAATTATTCCTTTTTATAGTTAAATTGAAATCAATTTTTAACTGCAATCAAATTATTCTCACTTTAAAACGTAATCATTAATTAGGAACAAAAATATTGCATATTGTGCAGTGAGGGTACTTGCAATAGGTGCCTATGATTTGGCTGAAAAGACCGTGATTGCAATGTTAAGTGAAGTAAGTACATCAATAACGTCCGATTTTTATTGAAAGTTGACGGTGGTGCCGGCGAAGGCAGTGGCAGGCGAAGGACGAAGGGCGGGTGATGCGCCACATGATTGCCGCGATGTGGGTCACTGCCGCCTACGCGCAATTCGATAAAACTTTACAAGTATCCACCACCTGACTACAGACAGAGAGCAACTCTGGCACCACTCATATTCAAATTAAACCAAACTTTTTTGCTCGCAAATTCAAAATGTACCGCATGAATCTGCGGAAACACCACTTTCAGACATCAATAACTAGGTATAGCGAACAACGTGTAGGAAGACTTCCAACACCGAAACTTGAATAAAGTGATTAGAAAGTAGTAACAAAGTGAGCGGGTATTTTCCCTCTGCAATATTTAGTGAAAGTGTGTAGGTACTAATTAATAGTGCAAAGTATCGATCAATCGTTTCACCATGGTTCTAAATATAAAATTCCGTCGGGGAAGACAAAGTTCGCGCGCAATACGGGCGCAGGCAGGTAGTGCGGGCGGGAAGGGCGCGCGGCGGGCGGCCGCGGGCGGCGGCGGCGTATCGATTCCGCGGCGCCTTCAGTCGGCGTCCGTCGAGCGCCGCGCTGCGCCGAGCCGCCGGCGAGCGGGCGTCGCCCCTCCTCGCGGCCCGCGCCCCGCAACCGCCCTCGTCCATCGAATCTCTCGTCGTCGCCGGCAAACTCGAACGACCTCTTTTCGCTAACTAACGTCGCACCCGCGTCCGATTCCCGCCGCGAAACTGCGCTCGATCTCTACACGTAGTCATCGCACTCTGAAATATTTTTCAGAGTTCAGCAAAACTATTATAGAGAAATTTTGATTGAAAGTTTTTATTTAAACGGAAGTAGATTTAATATAACATTTTGTTTATTTATTGGGAGTGTGGGTTTATAGTCATGAACTTGTCGAGTTTAGTTGAATAGTTGGTAGGGTTGTTGAGCGTAAGAGTGCGGTGATGTGGCGGTGCGCTGCCGGGCGAGGATGTCGGACGTGGCCTGCGCGTGCGCTGGCGGGCGCGTAGGGCCGGCGCCATGGACTGCTGCAACTACGGCGAGTACCGCGGGGGCGCGGCGTACGGCGCGGGCGCATGGGACGGCTACGGGTATGCGCCGCTGCCCTACGCGCCCTACGCGCACGCGTACTACGCGCCGCACGCGCACGATCCCTACGCGCGCTACTACCGCTATGACTACCCCAGCCACCACATGCACCATGAACATGTCATGCCTATGGGTTGGTATTATTATCTATGTTTCAGGTGTTTACAGATAGAAAACACTATTATATTTCAGTGCACATTTATGTAGGTAATTCCGAAGTAGCGATTACGTAAACTCTACATTCATGACTTTGAATAATAAATTTCTTTTTGATAAATTACACAATTTAGTGCAATGTTCTGCCTAATTGCAGAAAATGTATACATAAGCGGTTTCAATATTTGCACACAAGTAACTCTTTCGATAAAAATATATTCTATTGATTTGACATTCAAAATAAATAATTCAAAATCAAATAATGTATAATCATAGTTATTAAAACTAGTCTCTATGTCGTTCTTTATTTTACTCGCGAGAAAAGCTTCGTACGTTTCAAAGCGATTTTGTAAAATTAATATCACTGAAAGATTTTTATGACCACTGAAATTAAAATAATGGGATAAATTGCTCCTGAAAATTAAGTCCTTGAACGTCTACTACGTTGATATGGCTATAATGTTGAATCCCTATGTTGGTATTTACTGAACTTGGGGTTACCTACAGGGTTAAATTTTCCAATAATATTTTTTAATTATTGATCGTTTTCCGAACTAATTAGTTTATAGTGATCACCAATCCGTTCTCCGATAGTGGTGATTGTGGACAACCACTAATTACTCGTATATTGATCTTTTAGTATAGTTTATGACAATGCATGGTTTCAGGAAGACTTAGCTACGTTTACTAGTGGACGAAAGGGGTCTGAACGATTTAATTTTAATTTTGAGAGAACAAGGAAAAGAAGATCCATAAACAACCATTTTACAAAATCAATAAATTGGACTAGGTACCTACCTATATGCTCTTTTTTGTTTTGGGGTTTTGAGAAAAGTTTGTTTCGTTTGGGCGGGATAGGGTGAAGTGAAAACCACACGAAGAATTTATAGGTAAGGGAATAAATTGCTGCTGAAAATTATGTTTGTTTAAAACCTATGTATTGAAAGGCGGAGTAAAAATTTCCTATAATAAATAATAATTTGAAATTATTGATCGGTTTCCCTATTCATCAGTTAATAGTGAGGATCATTAATCCGTTCCCCTTCGAGTGGTGATTGTGTACAGCCTCTAAGGATATTGATCCCTTATCACCGTTTGTGACAGTGCATGATAGTTGGAAGACTTGTGAAAATATTTTTTTGTTATTGTCGACTCCTAATAATATTCATTAAACTCTTCTTGTTCGTGTCGCTGGCACGACTGTATTTTATATCGTAGGTTGGCTCAAAACACACTACAAACATTTTTGACAAATGCGTGCACTGACTGGACAGGTCCGCTCAATCTGTGTGGTTCTTTCCTCAAAAGACCATTTCAGACACCAATCTACATGGTCTTCACATGATCTGACCAAGATTATGTCTGGACTTTAAATGAGACTGTGACCTCTGAGTTTGTTTCGGCCTTTCTTCTCAGAATAGTCAGATAGGAAACGCCGACCTCATCTAGTTTAAAAAAATCATTTATCACTAACTGAACTAATTCATAGGAAATGATTTTTCTCTTATAGTTCATTCCAATCTCCAGAAAATTAGATTTCCACGAAGATGTCACGTACATGAAAGTACAGTTGCAGAAACTACTTTTGTTACTCGTCCAGTTAGAGATTCCTTCTAATTGATATTGAAACTTTACTGAATGTCTACATCACTCATACTCGTAGGTAATATTAATTTATGAAAAAAAAAAATTGTTCTTATTTTGAGTGTCAATAAGTATTATAAGTCCATGGTCAATAAAGAGTCAATCTGAAACCCACTTGTTAGTTAAAAAGTTTACAAAAATATGTAAAATTTTATTTATATATATTTCGTGTTCTTAATTCTTTGAAAATAAACCCTCATAATACTCAGGCATACATGTGCTGCAGCAAAATATATGTAACTAATTCCTTGAACGTAATTGAATTACAAGTATTGAACTATTTCACGTATATTATACTTAACAGTGGAGCTAGTGAACACAATAACATGCCTGGCGACTACACGTAGTGTGCGTCGACCTGAATTTGTTTACCAATACGAGAGAGATCGGAATCCGCGCGCGTGGCGCGAAGCGACTTTCTGAACAATGAAGAATGAAGTAAGAATTAATGTTTACGTTTGGGCGGATTTCTCGGTGTCTACGTCACGTGTCGATGTCAGAGGCCGCGCGGGTGAGCGGGGCGCGCGGGGAGCGCTACAGGTGGTCGGTCGCCCCCGCCGCCTCGCCTCGCCCCCGTCCGCCTGCCCCCACGCCGCAACGCGATTGATCGCCTGCACAGCACAGCCACTCTACATATTGACCGGGGTTCTATCACCCGTGCCGCTATCCACGCTCCTTATAAATGCTACGTAAAACATGAAACTACTTTCGCACTGACGTGACGATAGGGGGCGATCATCATTTTTAATATAACTTGCTTAAAGCCTACTTACAAATGTATAGTGCAAGCAGATATTGTCTTGTTTACCAATTCTAGTTTATACATTCATCATTAAAAAAGTCGTCATCGCCAGGTCAGCGATTAATGAATATGCAGATGGAGTTCTTTGCGCAATTTAACCCGACAACAAACAATTTGTATTTTAATTTTGTCAAATTAATTTGCTTGTTTGACAGTTATGCGTAACAGTTGTCATTTGCATTAATGTTCCGCGTCATATTTTAATAAAACTTATAAAAAAGTTAGGGTGCTAAGTATCTTTTCGAGAAGTTGAATGATACCTTAATTTTTGATTACACAATCGGTTTATTTGTAGAATAAGTGCTCTATTCCTGAATTTATAGCGAGTTTCAGTGATGTTAACGATACCGTAAAAATAAAATGAATTTTCGTTATTACTTACTACTACGGACGGAGTAAGTTGAGCTATGTCATCATGAAAGTATTGATGTCGCGATAGTTTAACTTACGTGGAGCAATAATGTGATGTTTACAGATTCGACAGTTTACAACCATTTATGCGGTTTGCTTATTTACTGACGATAATAAAGTTACTTAGTAGATTTACCATTTATCATACCGTGGCTTGTATAGCATTTCGATGCGTTAATCCTTTTTTCTTTGGCTTCTAGATGTGCATATGAAATAGAAATTGTTGCGTTAGTTTTTCACGAGTTTCCTGAAGATATCGAAACGTGTAAGACAATAACTATAAACTCTTAATAATAAGATTTCTATTCTTGCGTTGATTTACAAAAATAATGTAGAAATCGCTCAGATCGATCTATCTGAGAGTTGATTAAGCTGCATTTTTATGATGGGACACTTTTCTAGATGGCCGGAGAATTCTTACTGTTGGTCACGTACTCTTTAAAGTAAAGGAAATCGTTACGGTTAGGGTTAGCCACAAACTCGAAAGTTTGTCAATCTCTCTCATCAGCCCATACATGTTCACTTACTGAATATGGATCTTCCAATGACCTCTGCATTTACAATGGTGACAGAACAAGGAAAATTATATGCGGTGCCAAGGAAATAATTACAACCTTTGGCAAACATGCTTAGCAACAGTATTTTGTAGGTGTAGGATACCGAAATGTTAAAATTGCAAATCATTAAATAGACCAACCTTTTTTTTTGTAAATATATTGTATTTCATTTACGGTAAGATAATAGTTTTTCTGTGAACGTTGCTTATTTATAAATGTCCGACCTTAATTTGCAAAGTCATAATAATTATGTAGGACGGTCTGAGTCAGCAAAATGAACAATTATTGTCGAAGCAACAAAGTACCCGTCTTCTATGTTCAGGGTCACGGTTTCGATTGCTATAGCTGCATCGCTACATACATAAAACACCTATGAACGATTTTTAAATGGAATGGCACCTACTATGACGTAGGTGCGTCTTTTTTTTTTTTTTTTTTTTTTTTTTAAGGATGGGAAATCATCCAATGACCCCTCCCGCTCTGGGTGGAGCGGAAGGGAGTGTCAGACTCTTACTGACTAAAACCCATCCGTGTTCCTTCCTTAGCCCTTTATGTTCCGGGGCAGCGGTAACCCTTTCGGACAATCCCGCTGCCCCGGCAGGCTTCGGCCCTAACGGGCCCCTCCATGTCTGCTGACATCTCTTTGAGGCGCGCGTGGAACACATACGCGCCGTCCGGCACGGGCCTGGTCCTGATCGGACGGCGAGCTACCCATTACTCGCCGTCCGCAGGCCCGCGCCTACGGTGGCCGGGAGTCGTCACGCGGCTCCCGACGCCCGGAGCGTCTACCGCGGCGGCTGGGACGGGCGGCCCTCTCGGCTCTCTCCCTCTCCCATCCCGCCACCTCCTTCGCTAGCATGACTGCTTCGCAGAAGGAGGTGACTGCCTCCCACTCCCTCTCGCCCCGGACCATGGCTTGGACCAGGGCCGGGCGCGAGAGGTCGCCGCCGCTGCCGATCGCCTCTACGAGGACACGGCGGTGCTCTGCCCAAGCGGGACAGACCTCCACCGTGTGCACCACCGTGTCCTCTGGGCGATCCTCGCAGTGGTGACACCCGGGCGTTTCCTCCCGCCTGATTATGTGCAGGAACCTCCCGAAACATCCGTGTCCGGTGAGGACCTGCGTCAGGCGGTAGGTGAGGGCGCCGTGACGCCTCTCTAGCCACTCCTCAAAGAGGGGCCTTACCGCCGCTATCGCGGCGTGCCCTGCGCTGGGTTGCGACAGTCGCGCTTTCCATGCCGCCATGAGATCGCGCCGGAGGTCCGTCCGCTCCGCAGCAATTTGCCGCGGAAGCGGGTTTTCCCCCCGGCGTAGTGCCTCCGCGCGCCACTCAAAGAGGCGCGCGAGGACTATCGCCTCCAGATCCCATGGCGGCAGTCCGGCAAGGAGGCTTGCCGCCTCGCGCGAGATCGTGCGGTACCCCCGTATCAGCCGTATGGCTACCACCTTTTGGGGCGCGTTCAAGTAGTGGGCGGCTCGAAGCCGCAGTGAACGCGCCCACACCGGGGCGCCATACACGGCCATGGACCGCACGACCCCCGCGTAAAGCCTCCGGCAGGAGGCGTTTGGCCCCCTCAGGTTGGGCAGGAGCCGCTTGAAAGCGGCCCCAGCCCGTTCCAGTTTGGGGGCCAAACGTCGGAAGTGCTCCACGAAGTTCCACCGGCTGTCGAGGACGAGACCCAGGTATTTCATCGTCGTCTCGACGCCGATGTGAACCCCTCCTACCGTAAGTTGGGATCCCGATGGTGGCCCGTTCCGAAGCCCATGAAATGTCATGGCTTCGGACTTGTGCAGAGCCACCTCGAGACCCAACTGCCGGATCCTCTCCACGACTATCGCAACCCCGCGTGTCATTACGTCGGCCGCCGCCTGATGCGACCTCCCCTGCGCCAGGACCAGCGTGTCGTCAGCGTAGCAAACTACGCTGACGCCATCAGGGAGGTCTGCCCGCAGCACCCAGTCGTAACCGATGTCCCACAGGAGCGGCCCCAAGACCGATCCCTGCGGGACACCGCACGACATCTCTCGCCGGTTCCATTCCCCATCGCGACCGGGGTAGATGACGGCTCTGTCCGTCAAATACGCCCCGACTACTCGACGGAGGTAGGTCGGCACTCGGTGATACCGGAGTGCCTCCCTAATGCAGCTCCAGGGCAGGGTGTTAAACGCGTTAGCGATGTCTAAAGACACCGCCACGACCACCCCACCCCGAGACACCGCGTCCCCCGTCGTGAGGGCTCTCACGCGCATGATGGCGTCCACCGTAGAGCGCCCCTTGCGGAAGCCAAACTGGCTATCCGCAAGATCCGGCCCCGTCCTCACCAGGTGCCCGACGAGGCGGCCCGCAATCACTCTTTCAAAGAGCTTGCCCACCTCGTCGAGCAGCACGATGGGCCGGAATGCGGACGGAGAGTCCGCAGGGCGCCCTGGCTTCCGAATGAGGACCAGCTTCCCCGTCTTCCAACGGAGTGGAAACTGGCCCCTCTCCATACATGCGCTTAAGAGCGCCTCCAGTCGGGGTCCGAGAGCCGTCGAGGCCAGGGCCCAGGCTTTACCCGGCAAGCCGTCGGGCCCTGGGGCGGTATTTTTGGCCTTCAGCCTGCCTACCGCCACTCTCAGATCTACCCCGGTCACTTCAGGGATGTCGTCGTCGTCCGCGTGGTCCGCTTCGGACACCGCAATTGGCGGAGCCATGGGCGGGGGAGTATGCTCCGCCCGTGAAGGGAACAGAGCGCTCACCACCTCCTCCACCAGCTGGGGGCGGAGACTCTGCGTCAGCGGGGGGGCCCAGGTGCGGAGTTTATTCCGCACCATTTTATAAGGGCGCCCCCACGGATCTCTGTTCAGAGTCTCCACCATCTCCTCGCGGGCCAAATTCTTGGCCCGCTGAACAGCCTCTTGGAGGGCGGTCTTCGCCGCTCTGTACCCCTCGTACAGCTCCGCCTCCGTCGTAGGTGCGTCTTACTTCAGCAAAGTCAGTACGAACGCAAACTAAGAGTAGGTCTGCACGTTGTGAGTCCATCCTTCTTCGACCTTTCTGTGGTTTCCGTTAACCGTTTTTATACCTAAATGTTTCTTTGGGACGGAATGATGTGGTGGAGGAAAAGTAATTAAAAAATAATTTTAATACTTAATCGAAAATCGGCGTAACTTGCTGAACATATTAGTGTACAACCTGTTGACTTTTGTATCGCGTAGAAATGAAAGGAATTTGTCAGACGATATGAATAACGTTGTTGATCAATATTGACGCATGCTATTATAATGAGTTGGAGAGATAATGATAAACAATGCGTGTTTAGATTACGGCGGGTACGCGTCGAAGGAGGCGCGCGTGCGACGCTCGCTGGCGCGGCGGGAGCAGCGCGCGCACACCCCCGCACAACACCTGCCGCTGCCGCCCACGGTGAGTAAATGAAGCCTTCATGTGACTTTTATATAATTCAGATGAAACCGTATCAACCACAAACAAGTTGTCAGAAAGTGTTACCATTCTGTAAAAAAGGGATTCGTACATAACACTCCTTTGTTATATTTATAAAACCTTTAGGGGCTTGAGTCTTGTACTTGTGGTATAGGAATAGATTTTGCGTTGTTATTTTATTTGATATAAATAATATATCGAATCTGTATTCACAGAAAGGGTAGGCACAAGTGTTCAGTACCTATATTTTCATATCATCTTAAATAGGGGATAGACCCTATTGCCTTAACTGGGTACAAATCCAGAAATCCTAAGGTTAAGCATAATAAAAATGCGCACTTTGATTTGATTTCAGTTAAAAGTTCGATTTCAAAGCTGGTAAAATAAAATTGATTTAACCTAGTAAATGAAGACAAGTTTATCTAAAAACTCATAAAATATTATAGGTAACAATGCTGTAGACAGTGATAGTGGGCGTAGCGTGATTCTTGGAAAACCAATCCAGAACTCTTTGGGGACGCGGCGTGACTAATTAATTAGCAAGGATAATGTACTTTGCAGCAATCTTGCGGAAACCTAATAGTTTGCAAGTAAAAGTTAGTAGCTCAGAAAACTGCTTATAAGTATTTTATGAACTCGCAATAAATGCAAAACATTCCTCTTGTCAATGCAAATAAGTATAAACATAATATTGGTTACGTTTACTTCCTCGTGAGTAAGCAACACCAATATGAAGTCTTTGTTGTATTGTGTCGAGGCCATTTAAAGTAATGCATAGACATAGATAATTTAATTTGAATAGAATAGAACATAAGCGTCGAAGGTACTTGACTCACAAACAACGAATACAATAAAATGCCTATTCTATCTTTACAATATGCTCAAGAACGCCAAGCAACTGATACATATCTATTATCCAGTCAGTCTAGAGCAGTATGTAAATAATTTGTTACTTACAATGAACCATAGAAATTATGAATGTTAATATTGCATGAAATAAATGAGGACTTATCTCGTACCTTAAGCGATATCGTTCGAAAGCTTTATGATGCAAAACAAACATTATCTGCGTTGGTATAAAAATAGAAGCAGTCAACGTTAAGTTAAATATGTAAAACATCTTATTAGTTACTTAATAACATGAATACTTTAACCAAATAAGTTGTCTTGATAATGGTTTGTCCTCCGCTTATTGAATTACGGCGGAATAGGTCATCGGCATACAAAAAGACTAGTCAAAATTATGTAGGTCAGTGTCAGAGGACAGTTGACATCCTCATTCGCTACTAACGTTCACTCCTCTGCGGTGCTATACATACATTATCAATCGTAAGCAAAGCAGATAGAGTTTAATTTCAACCGACACACTATACAATTCAGTCAGGGAAAGTTTGTTGTGCAAATTCTGAAATGACTGCTCATTGAAAACAAAAGTTTGTTGTCATTTCTACTCAGACGTTACAAATTAGGTAGGCAAAATGAGACGAGTTGTTTATAAATATTTTACGTGGTAGGTAACGTTATTAGTGTGGTTATATTATGATCGTTTTAGAGGAAGTTCCAAATATTTTTGTTTTTTGGTTGTCGTGGGTATATTTAAATTATAAAAATAAGTTTTATGGGTTAGAAAAATAGGTTAAATGTCATCTCTGATTTAGGCAGTCAACTAGTAGGAATGTTAACGAATAATCGAGTCGTAAGTGGTATCATTACGGCGTCATATTACGAGACAAGTGAGCGTCACAAAGGCGCTAATGAGGGCGGGGTGGGCTGGCGCGGCTTGTTCGGGTAGAGGGGGTCGTGAGTCGAGAGGTGGAGGTGGCCTATGAAAGCTGTCAGCGGTTGATTTTTCCGAGTGTCGTGGGCGCCGCGCTGATCGATAAGTCACGTGGTTCGCGCGCTCGCCGCTTGCCGCTCGATAGTTAGTTAGCCTCTGCAAATCTCCCGTCACTAATCTACTTCCCCCACACATGAACAGTTTTCAGGCCGTTACCAGGTTATATAACGTCTGAATTATTGAAATACCTAGCGTGAGGATTATTTTAAGTCGGTACTTTGTAGTGCTTTAGAACAGCGAAAACTCATAGTTAAGGGCTTATTTTTGTATTTTTATTTATAAATGTGTTACATCTGCCAAATATGTTTAAATTAAAATATTTTCAGGAGGAAATAACAAAATAAAAAATTAACAATAGATTATTTCAAAAAGTTTCATTAATGCACGCAATCAATGATTTTTTAAATAAAACGCTTATAAAAAAAAACAAAGGAAATCCCAACATATTAAACTAAAATTTATATTCTTAAAGATATCCTTTAAAGGAGCAAAAAAAACTCGATTTGAAATCGCGTAGCAGCGCGTAGCGGCGACGTAGCACCGTAGCACTATTTATATGATGCATAAAAATTACAGATTTTTTAAGATTATTTATTTGTAAATGATTGCTAGGGACATTATTAATCTTGGATGGACGCTTAAATACCTCATAATATTTTGAAATTATAATCGTGTAGCAGCGCGTAGCGCCGTCGTAGCACCGTAGCACTATTTATTTGAAGTTTTAAAAATACCGGATATTTAAATATTCTTTTAAACTGATTACTAGGAATGTTATTAAACTAGGATTAGCGTCAAATTATATATATATAAAAAAAATTGGTAAAATGGTCGTAGTTGTGATTCGTCAAGGTGGTGATGTGTGATGATGAATGCAGTTGGTGCAACGCAACGTTGCACAGGGAGTAACGGACATCGATCGGTGGCGCGACCCCCGTACCCCCGCGCGCCGCCCCCTCACACCCTCACGCTACACTAAACATTATCTCGCTCGTGTACAGGTTGTGCACATATTTCACCACTAAACGTAAATATTGACAAACAAAAACGCCGTAGCGGTATATCGTCAACAATTTTGTTACGACTGTGATTTAATTTTAATTTTAATAGGTATCATGGTATAATGTTTTTTATTTATTTTAAAACGTTTTTGTACTGTGATTGCTTTACTTGTGAGTGTCTGATGAAAACTTTTAGCGAGACATCTTCCCGTCATATAGGTGCTGCGGTACTATACCACCTGAATTTATATCAGACGTTACTATAACGAATCTGTTTTAGATGCTGTAAACACGCTCCACTACGAGTATAACCGTCGCGTTTTGTGGTCCGTTTGGTAAAAACTTAAAAATATCTTGGGACTTTATTAGACGATTACGTAGAAACGAGCTGTGAAATAGCTGCTCTAGATTTACTTTATTTATCTTTAGACATTATATATTATTAAATATAGACAGTATGAATATAAATACGTAGGTACCTATAGCTTTTTTCACGTAAAATAAATTAAAGCTTCGTGCGCAGAACCCCTTGTCGTATTAATATCAAGGGCGACGCCACATTGGGTGCTACGAGTATGTGTAGCTTGTCATATACACAGGGGGGTTTTTTCAAGTTGATTGATTTTGCAATAAACATATCGAATGTATATGAGAAGAAACGGTTTAGTTACGAACTCGTAAGGTGTAATAATTATATAGCGAAATAATACATGATTATGCTGCATGAATAAATCATCATCATCATTTCAGCCGAAACACGTCCATTGCTGGACATAGGCCTCCCCAAGCCCCTCCACTTCGACCGGTTCTGTGCTTCTCGCATCCAACGGGTTATATACACATATTCGTTCACGACTTCGAGTGTGGCGTATTCGATCTTCATGAGAGTGGTTGTTACATGGGAATATGACATGACCTTCGTTTTGTCCATGTTCATTTTAAGACCCACTCTTTCGGAGGCTCTACTGAGGTCATCGAGCATTGTAATGAGGTTCTCCATAGTCTTAGCCATGACCTTCACCACCTTTCTTTCCACTTTCGGTTTGCAGACGATATCGTAATATCTTCGGCAAACCGAAGGTGCGTTATGTATTCGCTATTAATGTTAATGCCAGCCCCTTTCCAGTCCAGAACCTTGAAGACATCCTCCAGTGCTCCTTCTGCAGCGAGGTGTGAGACAGGGAGACGTTATCTCTCCGAAACTGTTCACCGCATGAATAAATAAAAATTAATATTAAATTAAGGTTTCTAGAACAAGTTTTCTATTCAAAATAAACTTATTAGACGTGCGTCGTTCAAGTTATTTTATTAATTTTCAATAATATGTATTATAATTTAAAAAGCAAGATGAAAAGTTAATAACACGGAGATTTACTTTGCAGATCGTAAAGTCAGGGTGTATCGGAAGCAATCTTATCGTCAAATTTGCTGTAAGCTGTCTGTTACTTTACTGAGCTGTCTGAATCGATAAGTACGCGTGGGACAGACGGTCCCCTAGTCAGTAGTCAATGACGCTCAACTCTTTTTGTTTTTGTAAAATAATAGGCGAACTTTTTAAACTGTTAATAATGAAACGATACTTTCATGATGTTTGAAGCGTCGCGATATATTTAAAGATAGATTGTAAATTAGAATATTTTATAAAGATCCGCTTAAAAACGTTACGTGCAGCCATAATATAAACATTAGGTACATTATGAACATCATGATGATGACCTCGGTCTAAAAATGAAAAAAAAAATGATAAGTACACCTAATATAATTATTACGACCGAGGATTAAAATGTAAATATCCTATTCCTACTTAATAATATTATAAACGCGAAAGTTTGCGAGCATGGATGGATGGACGTTTGTTACTCTTTCACGCAAAAACTACTGAACGGATTTGGATGAAAGGAAAAGAAAAGTACTGCTGTCTTATAGGAATTAACCTCTTGAGCATTTTTTACTATTACAACGAAAGTCTACCATTAACCCCTCGGCTGCTATTTGAGATTGAAAATGCCAAAAAACATATTAACAAGTTTATAGTTAAAACATGTTCAAGATGTTAAATTCAATTAAAAGTTGGTATTTCTTTAATGTTAGGTATTGTAGCGAAATAAAATAAGAAGAAGAAACACTTCGCTAATAAATACGTTTAATTTTGGTGTTAAAATAAAAAAAATCCGAAAAAATACAGGAATCAAATATAAAAATAAAAATAGCAAGAAAAGACTACTTTCTGTAGGTACTCCTGTGACGACAGTAATACCAATTTAAAAAAATACTTTAGGTTTTGTAAGGGAAAAAAAGGTGGATTTTGTCACGCGACGCGAATGCAGACGTGATTGCAATCAAGACACATATAAAGACTAAATAGGTTGAAAGGTTAGCGCGGTCCAAAGAAAAAGAATTAAAAAAGAACTCACTCGCCGTATTTGAAGGATAAAATAAACGCGATTTCAATTGGGAAAATAAATCTAGACAATCTACTATGAGAATAGTGTGGAAAAAAAGTATCTGTTTCAAAAAAGGGGTCTGCGACTTCGTTCACGGAATCCTTGTAGAATAATAGGGCAGCACAATAAACAGCTACTAGATCCGAAACAGCTACTAGATCCGCAACAGCTACTAGATCTGCAACAGCTAGCTGCGGCACTCCTCAGGTGAACAGCATTAATTTCTTCTCGGGAGTCGGGTAGGGGAAAAGCCGAATGAATCGGCTTGCCGTTAGTTCGGGCCTTATCCTGGGGTAAAATTTAAAAATAAGAACCCGTGGAGCAAGCAGAATCACTTGTACCCAAGAAATAGAGTAGAATGATACATACCGAAAATGAAAGAGAAGTCCTCACTCCGACATTTGAAATTTAAAAAAATATATGTAGAACTCTTGGTAGCGAGGTACCTTATAGAGTAAAAACGTTATAACACAATAAATCAGATTCAATATTATAATTTATATGAAAATTTTGGCGTAAATTCCAGAAGGAGAAGTAGCTCGTCACAAGGTTATTTTTCAAGTCACCATGGTTACCGTCAAAAATGCCATCTGACGTAAATCAATTCGTAATTTGAAAAAAATATCAGATGGAAATTTCTGGATAGACCATAATAAAAAATAAGGTTGAATATGTATTTGAAAAAAGGATTAAAGTAAAAAAAAATATATGCAGGATTTGTAAATACTGCAGTATGCTTAAAACAGTTGTTATTAAAATATGATTTTTGGCATTTTCAATCTCAAATAGCAGCCGGGGGTTAATTTTAGGCTTTCGCTGTAATAGTAAAAAATGCTCAATATGTTATTTCCCATAAGAAAACAGTACTCTTTCTGGGTATAAAATGTTCGACACTTGAATGATGTACTTTGGCAC
The DNA here is from genome assembly GCA_963669345.1 of Gortyna flavago. Lineage (NCBI taxonomy): Eukaryota > Metazoa > Arthropoda > Insecta > Lepidoptera > Noctuidae > Gortyna > Gortyna flavago. The sequence goes on from OY770131.1 coordinate 9,742,671, forward strand.
ACATATAGTTTATAACCAGGTTTAACACATGGGATAAATTTTTTATGAAAGTTATGCGGGTGAAACGCGGGGCGCTGCTAGTCGTCGTTAATTTTATAGCTGTACCTTTTTTCTGTAACCCTAAAAATTTTCAAGCGTCTAATATATCGAGTTGCCGGTTTTGGAATGTTCGTGAAAGAGCGTTAATAATATTTTTGTTTTCATTTTCAGCCACCGCTAGAATGTGGTATGAACGGTCGGGGTCCCGCGTACTGCGAACCGCAGATGTGGCCACATTATCAGGTATAATATCGTTGTTACTTTTTTGTTACTGTTGTTACTTAATAAACTAAAGTCAGTTTTGAACACCCATTAGAAAACAATTTTAAGGGTATTTCAGGTTTTACCTTAGATATTAATCTAAGAAAAACTCTGGACTCGTTTGCATAACTTTTCGAGCAGTAAATTATAAAATTTTTAGTATACGTGTCTTTGTCATTTTTTAGCAGATGGGTGCTATGAGCAGCGGTGGATGGAGTGGCGCTAACGCAGCCAATGCCGGCTGGGCCCCGCGCAGTGCGTGCTCGCGTGAGCACATGCGGTATCCTGCCGAATGCCGACCAATGAAGGTTATTATTGGACATACTCTTTTTGTAATGTCAATATTTCTACACTGGGAATGACGAAGAAGACTACAAATCCGAACTTCTGCCGTACGGCATTTCATACAAACTTTCAAGCGATTGTTTTTCGAAATGAAAGAACCGATTTTAATGAAACTTCATACGCATAAGCAGGATACAAAGGTTTAAAAAGTTAGGTGAGAACATTTTCGAAATGTCTTATTTAAAAAAAGATAACTGGAAATCTCTGTTTCTATGGAAATTTAAAAATCGGTCTAATTTGGCTGTAACACAATTTTTCGATTTATTTTGTTTGGATATACGACTGCTGGTGCACTAAGCTAGTGTGTCTAAATTTTAAACTTTGTTTTTCTTACATATTTTCAGGGTACTCATTTGCATAGTCAGAATCAGGCATGTCAACAAGATGGCAGATCCACGCCTTATCCTGTTTATGAAGACTCGCCTTTCAACGGAGATGTTGGTTCGAGGCAGAGAAATACGCCTGAATTCCCACCGAATGTGACGCAGAACGATCCTACCCGCGCTGCTCGCGAGCGCTTCCCCGTCACCGCGCCGCGTCACTCGCCGCCTGAAGAGAAGCGTCCGCCGCGCCCCCCTGTCGTCCCGCTGCCCGCTTTCCAACAAGCCTTCGGCTCCACAGAGATCGGGAAGTTCGCCGAGGCATTTAGTCGGACCGAGATAGCGGTTGACGACACTCCCGCCGATAACTTTATGTACGACTCGTTTCCCGACTGGGACGGGCCGGCCGAGCCGCAGTGGTCCTCCCAGCCTGCCTCTCAGCCAACCTCACGGGAGATTAAATGCGAAGATAACTTTTAAGTGGTCTTTGCCCTAGTTCTAATTTGTAGGCAAATATGCCTTTTAGTTAAATTAGAGAAATTGTAGTTCCACCACCATGTTGCCAAAATGAGTAGAATTGAGATGAGGAGTTGAATGTCATAGGACTATTATGATGTGATGTCAAAATTACTAAAGTGTACGAAAATTTAATCGACCGGATAAAATAGTGGTGTGACTTTTAATTCATATATAAAGTAGAATATTAATTAGTTATTCCCTTTAACTAGTTCTAGGCCGACCTTCAAAAAATAAGAAATATTATGACGAGGAAGTAGGATGGTTAGGTACTGCATATAGGATAACAAATGAATCATGACTCAATGTGCCTTTATTCGGAGAGCCCGGCCGCTACTCGCGCGGTGTCGTCCGCCCCGTTCTGCGTTGCTATGTACGACATAAAATTACAATAGCAATTATAGGGACCAACGTTTAGACAAATATACACGACCCGGTCGCGTGCACGCTCGATGCGCAATAAGCTCAACGAAATACTTTATGAATGTTCTGGGATTTTAATGAAAATTATAACAACAATAACTTATAAATTATAAAAAATCATTAGAGACAAATTAGTAACTTGTAATTAGCACTATCTAAATAAAATAAATAAATCTTGATCTTTCAATATTAACAAACAGTTCCCTTAAATCGATATTAACTTTCTTAAGCTATCCTTTATCATTTTGAAATTAAACAATTTTATTATGTGTTGAGGTAAACTATTAGATTTTTTTTTTCCGTTATAGGCATATACCTACATAATAATATTACTTACAAAAGTATTCATATTATAAATATTTGAAGGGGCTTTAAGACGCCGCGCGTTCGTAAAACTTCAGGAAGTAATGAAACAAGTCATGTGTGTAGGTATAAATAGGTAGTTAAATTTGATAAAATTTTTAAAGAGATTACTTATGAATAAAAATGGCTTTTTAATTGAATATTTAGGGGTCCAACAACGTTGATGTAAAGTGTTTGTCGTGACTTTAATTTCCCATTTAGAATCATAGCTACATGGCAGTAATACATATATCGTGTAGATAATCATAAATGGCCATCGATTACTGAGTACCTACCCGATTTAATGTTTCAACATAATATCTGTTATTTTTAATTAATCAATCTAATCGATTGATTGGTGTCGCAAACCAATGTCGTTTCTTGTTTAGAAAGTGAGTATATTATTATATTGAGTTTTGTAAATGATTAGTGTCTGTGATAGAGTTGTTTATGTATGTATATGTTTAGTACAGGTTGCTATGTAAATTTTGTCCTACATAATTAAAATTTGTATTTTCGTTAAAATTTTGCCATTTATTAGATATCAAATTATCCACCTGCAGATGATTTTTTTATTTATCGGTGAAGAACTTTCGTGAACCTCTACGAGGAAACTAAATTAATGTAAGAGTAGATAAACCTAAATATTCCGAATTATTTCATACCCGTTTTAACCCACAACGAATCCAGCTGTTCCACTAACAGGACAAGTGACTACGTTTGTATAGCGCCTGTCAAATTTGTTGTTAGATCTGTTCGATTGATAGCAGAAGCTAAAGTTGATGTTAGTTACTTTGTTTCGAGCTTAATATTTAAATAAATTTATCTTATAATGTGCGGTGCATGAATAACAGTAACTTCCAGTGGTCTTCATTTTTATAGAGGAAACTTGTGTGACAGTATTTTCGGTCATTTTCGATAAAAAAAAAAAACAGCAAAATTAAATGGAGTGCCTTACGTATTTAATATGATATGAAATTAGGATGGATGAATTTTATTCTAGCATAATTTGATGAAACACCATAATAAAATATAATAGCGTAATGAAACTTCTTTTAAATCGAGTATTTCATTAATTGATAGATATTGTAATGAACTTAATAAGAGTTATTAAATGATTATCTTTACATGTAATAATATAAATATCTACTAAATATTTAAAATAATCGTGGTGTGCACTAAATTATTTTATTGCAAAGTACTTATATTCATTTAAAATATTTTGTTGTTTGTAATTAGTAGTTGAAAGAAACGAAGTATGATTTAGCGTCTAGTGTTTATTACTAAGATTAAATTACTAGACATATTCCGATTGTATTTGTTTATAGTGCAATCAATTTAGGTATGACTTTGTGTAATTAGGGTGTACACCATTTCTTCCGATTTCAAACGTTATTTAGAAGGTGCGTTATACTTTCATACATAATATATTCCTGCAAGGCTTACATTTAAAGAAACTAAATATGAGCAAATGTTGTACAGTTTAGTCTTGAAAGCCAATAACAACTTTCATCGAGGTGATCATCAGAACTATGATAGTATAATACCTACATATATTATGTAGCCAGTGCCACATAAATTATGTATTTTATGATATATACATTTCCTTAGATAGTCCTATTGTTATTGTTTAAATATTAGAAAGGAATATAATTTCTAATGTAGAGAGATGTAAAGATCGTAATATAAAGTTAAAGCGAAATACATTATATAGGTGTTCACAAATAGAGCTTCCCGAGTGAGTAAATCACAGTTTTGTCTACCAAGAAAGTTTTTGTGTATTACCTTATCTTGAATCTATTACCTTTGAACCTACCGCTTCTCGAATTAATATTCTTTCATATGTTCCATGTGGATTTACGTTTTAGAATTCCCAATTCAGCTGTAATTGGCCCCTTTGTCCGTAAGTGTGTACCTACATATTTCTGTTTATTGCACTTATTTATGGAATTTATAGGATTCATAACTAAATCATTGCTTAAATAATATTTTTTAATCTAACCTACTTGCCACAAATAGATTCTAGAGCATTTTTCACGTAGAAGTTTATCAAAAAGTATTCCTTTTACTTTTACAGTCAAATAGCTGAAATCTTTATAAATAAATAATAAACATGACTGTGTAATGAACTTAAATCGTTTTAAAATATTGTACCTAGTTATTAGACCTCCATAGTTTTTTACCTAATGTTGAGGTCAGGTATGAGTGAATTGTTCCCTAAGTTTTCTTCAAGATTCCTTAAAAATATTAGGCCAACAAAATTTAGATGCGTAAGTTTTATGTAAATTTGTTGAGGCAGTTAAAATTACTGAAAAAATTATATTATGAAAAAAATATTGTGTACCTATCTAGTTATAATTATTATTAACCTTGTAAATACATAATTAATTATATTTTGAATGTTTCACTCATATCAATTTAGAAAATCTGTTTTATTAGCAAATTGTAAGGTTTTGAATCCGGAAACACTGAAAGGTTTGTTTTATGGAAGTCGATGTACGATTTAATAAACAGATTGTACCGATTATATGCATGCGTTTTATTAATTGTCACAGAAAATACATTTCCTTTTGGCCACGTTCGTTTATCTCATAAGTTATTAAATAGTGATTTCACCTTAATCACTTGTAAATGGCTATTTTCGACGAGTAGATAAAGAAGCACTGAATGCTGCGTAGGAGAAAGATGGATGTAATCTCCAGGAACTAATTACACCTAGGAACCTACTGAGAAAATGCTACGGGGTAATTAAATGAGTAAAAAGATTATAATTATCATATTTTATGTTTATTCATAAGCAATAAAAAGTAATTTCCATACGTGTCACAAAATTTAACATATCAAATAATTATGAAAACAATAAACACATCATTCAAATTGTAAATTAGACTAGTTGTTTTGGAAGCCACTAAAGGATACTAGAATTAATACCATTTCCCATTTAGCAGGTATTGACAAACTACTTCAAAGATTTTAGTATATTCATCTATGAAACTTAAAACACACGTGCACGTTTTTTTAAACATGTGAAGGCACTTTAAATTTAGGTGATCGAACAAAATGGTTACCTAGTAATGTGACGCGATTAAATATATATATTCAGTCCAAGAGATATAAACCATTAGGTAGGGATGTGGTGACTACAACATAAATGTTTTGTTCATTTGAAACTAAACTAAGAATGAAAGAAGATATAATTCGTTAGGAATACGTTCCGGTAATACATATAGGGAAATCATACTTAACGGTGCACGGAAGTGATTCATTAAGATGTGAAGGTCCGTACTTTTAATCTGTAAAGTAGTTTGACAACGTTAACACATACATTGTATACAGGTGAGATTATTCTCGATAATACAGAAAGTAATGACAAAACAACGGAATTTGCAAATCATGTCAACAACAAATTATAAAAGTTCAATACTTATTATAACATTAGTTACTTTCGTATTTTACTTCAATAAGTCTTTCTAAATATTCATTCATTTTCCTACTTTACTTTCAAATGTCATTGAAGTATGAAATACAATCGCAATTAATGAGTTCATCCTTCATTTAATTTTCACTCATATTTGTTTATTCATTTTATTAATTATAATTTTCTTAGTATAATAATAATCTATAAATTGATTGTATAAGTTCGTAATTATTAAATTCGAATATTTTAACATATGTATATTAATAAACTGTTTTATTTCAATAAGTCACAAAACAAACACTTAAACAATATTTAATTTTCAAAATATAATGTGGTCACAATAATATACATACATATTACACAGATATTACCTAAACATCATAGTGCATACTGTGTATACATACTCCTGGTAACTGCAAATAACTTAAAACAAAAAACAGTTACTAGATCACGAGAAAACTTATAAGCTGAACGAGATAGCTGCACCGCCGTTGATATGTTCCGACATGAAAAACTACCAAAGTGCTCAACGAGATGTCGAAGTCGTCACCGTTTTCATAATATATTATTACAAATCGGAATCTTTTCAACATTTTCACTTACCAGAATAGATCAGTAGTTATTCATACATTTACAGAGAGTTTCAAACTGCTGTCCATATGCGCCAAGTTCAGGTAATAATATATTACAGAAGGCTACGTCGTAGCGGTCTAAATATCACGGGTCCAAAGTATTTCGTCGATCCAGTTTATAGTTTTCCGCGACTGCAGTCAACACATTTACAATATATTACAGCAAATAAACAATCATACATATTATAATTATTATAATACATTCAATTATAGTAAAACTCAATTTGTGGATACATGTTATATCATTCACCTAGCCTATGATAGAACTTTCGAATTTGATCACGAAGAGAAATTATTATCAAAACTACCTAGTGTATATTTCCTTTTGGGTTAGTGCATTTTGAACTATAGGGTAGTGAGTTGCCAATGTGATGAAAATGAAACGCAAATACATTACAGCTAACTACTCTCACGATATATTTATTTATTCAGGAATATCTTCACGATAAGTATTCAAGCACAAGGAGGTGTAGAGAGTACCTAATTTGGCACAGAGCAGTCCGTATAAAACGAATCTATAAGATATTCGCATGCTTAAACAAGTAGATATTAAAGGAATGCCTTAAATAAAGCTAAAGTAGAAAGTCTTTACGAGGATAGATATATCTGTATAGTGGTGGCATGCTGAGTACCTTCAGTGTACAGTTGACGGTTTCACGGTGTAGGCGCTATTACGAGTTTACGTTCTACGCGAAGGTTACAATCAGTTTCCATAAAAAAGTAACATGTCCTATAGCAATTTATCACTGAAACTAATTGTAATGTGACTCAATATTTTTTTCGACTTTCTATTGATATTGTCATTTATTTGTAGTTATAAAATAGACCTACCTAAATAAACAGTGTCATGTAGGTCGATTTTAAATAAAACTTATTTTCTATTAATAGGTATGAGGTTTACTTTCATATCCAGTGGATACTTATATTCTGAAACAACAAATTATATTCGACGTGGAAGTCAATAACAGGATGTGACACTGTATTGTAGCGCGTTACGAGTCAACATGTTGATTTATATTTCAAACCCCTTAACAAATGCATTGCGATATATTTACGTCTTATCAATTACACTTGAATCTTCAGGACACATGTACAATACCTGGTAGAACCCTCGGGTAGTTTTATTTTTTCAGACGAATTGTCTGGTTTTCATTAAATAGAATGTTGTTATTTTACAAAAGAAGGATCTCACGAAATTATGAGTTGCATTAATGAGGGTATTGTCAAATTATTTTAAATATAATTAGGTAGGTACACTGTACCTCACAAAAGAGCCGCACGCAGTCTTATTCGTTACGGGCACAGGATTATGTACCTGACACAAAAATACTTTGAGCTCAATCAATGAAAATATAATGAACGGTCGACTGATTTAAACACAGGGTAGGTCATATTTGAGCTTAAAAACGTAAGTTGAGGGAAAATTTTAGGCAAACTAGTAGGTGTAAAACTGAGGGAAATTTGAAGGAAAGACGTTAGGAGGTATACAAACATCGAACGGTCAAGTGATTAGACTATTGTGGGTCGGTAAGCGGCGGGTAACAAAACTCGGGTCCGTCCGGACAGCCGGAGTAGCAACAGTCGCGGGTCAGCTGGCCGCGTTAGTGGCGGTGGTCGGGCGCCAGCGACTTGCGGCTGGCCGACAGGTGGTGCGGGCGCGGCGCCGCGCGCGTGGGGCGCGGCAGCGTGGTGGGCGCCGCGCCGCCCGCGCCCCCCGCGCCCGCGCCCCCGCCCCCGCCCGCCGAGCTCGACATGTCGCGCGGTTTCCACACGGGCGATCCTACAACACACCAAACACCGAACTCTTTAGAAAGCCCACATCACACCTCACTTGCTCCAAAGATAATTGCATGCGGTGATGCCTCAGTACAGTAACGACCTCTGTCGATGTACCGTAAATGAATTTTGATAGTTGAAAAAATTACCGTACATAATTCTCTGATTCTTACCGTGTCACAAAATGTGGTATGTATCGTCAATTAGCAGAATTTCCAGATGTAAATAAACATATTTCATGAAGTAATTAAAGTTTGAAAAGTCATCTCCGTAAGAACCATTAATTTTAATGTTTTACTGTACTGTGGCATCCGCGTATGCAATATCAAGGAAACAAGTGCCGTGTGATCTAGGCTTACATCATCTCGCGGCAGAGGGCGAGCGGGGCGCCAACGGAATTTGGATGGGACCGATCGCCGGGAAGTCGCGCGCGCGAGCAAAGAGTTGAATGTTTGATGAGTGTGTGGGGGGCGGGGGCCGCCGCCGAGTCGCGTGTCATCGAACATTCAAGCGGTTCAAGGGGGCTTGCAGAGCTTTGGCGGCGTCCACTATTTTAGATAGAACATCTACTTACTTTACTTAAGCGGTAGCCTAGATACACACAGTGACGATAGAATCTACGGTGCACCGATCCATTATTTATTCATTGAATATATTTACTTTACTCACTATTGATTAGGTACTTATATACGATGACATTCATTTCTGCCCGTGGGTGCATAATCTAATTTGACAGAGAATCTGTGCAACGCTACAGAGGTAAGGTAAAGCACTACGTGAACAAAGAGAGTGTATTTGCCTATATTGATTTGTTTAGATTACCTATAATTTGGATACACAACTAGCCTATTTATTAGTAAATTGTATAGCATTATATTTTACCGTATATGTCAATATCGTTTATTAATGCATATTTTATTATGTAGTCCGACGAGTACTTTAAATATAACGGTTTATAATGATTCACTACACGCATAAAACTCTGAAACACTTTTTGGCTACTTGAACAGTTCCAGAATATTAGGTTCCAGTACTGAGTTGTAGAATGTGTCCATAAAAGTAGTTCAGTATTTTACTATTAGAGTAAGATGAACAATAATAATTGCTGTTAAGTATATTTTGCTTCGATAATATCTATAATGCACAACCAGCCTATAATGCTACGAAGCTTTGAAAGTTGGCCACATTAATATTTTTAAATGTATTCGTGCAAATATTTGGAAATAACCTATCTAATAATATAAATATGTTCACCAACGAAATAATCATGACATAAATAATATTACGTATAGCGTATAATTGCATGTAAATATTGTTTGGATTGTAAAATATTTACGGAATATACTTAATAAATTGATAACTTTAATACTAAATTGAGCAGGTACTGAAGAGATGCGAGAGGTAAAATAAATTAATATCATCACTTATACATACTTAGAATTGGAAGACTTAATTAACGATACAAATCCATGGCCATCTACACAATAATACATTAAATCTATCGGGATGTATAATAACAGTATAAATTAACAAGAAGAATACTATGACGAAGATGATAAAAGGATTAACATCAGTACGATACCACAGCCATTATTATGTAACACTTAGCACTTGGATTTATCTAGAATTAGGATTTGATTAACTTTAATATATTATGCTATAATATACGGTTGTAATTGTTATTGTGTCTACTTATATTTTACGGAGGTACATTTATTTCTACTTTGAGAGTCGTGGAATTACTCTATGTGTCATTGAACAACGTACAACTGTGACATTGAATTTACGATGATTTAAATTTTTTTACGTATACATTTATTTGAACGTTTAATTGATTGAATCTTGTCTTGGGGCTTGAGAATGTGATTCATGCCTTATACGTTTACAATTGATTTAACGTTTTGATAGTCTGATAGTCACATATTGGTAGAACAGTCTTGTAAAGTGGTGTATATATTTGTCATTTTAATATTCTTGATTTCTGAAAGCATTCAATAAAAATCCCACTATGTGAAAGTCTTTTGCAATAAGTATTACTCAAGAACCTGATATAGCAGGATTGTATGTTATTGCATGGAAAATTTATTGAAAACTTTCAGGAAATATGTATCATCCGAGATTTTCATTTTCCTGATGTTATTTGGAGCTTGTAGAATTTTATTATACATGTATTTGATCATAGTCATATCTCTCGTGATGGCGAGTGGGCGTGCAGCGCGCCCGCTCTTGGGGCATATCATCCAGGGTCTCGACACTGCTCCGGTCTGATGAAGTTAGAATCGATTGAGCAGTCATTGACTTCCGTCGAGATTTGGGCGACTTGCCCTTCCCCTTATGCTAGGAGGTCTTACTCTGTTTTTTTCCGGAAAGGTAACATTGGACACAAGTTGGGTGCTCAATAGCCTTAGCAATCGATTCTGTTGATTTCGAGACAACGATGCCCATTTTGATTGCTTTATCTTCAGCTTTAGCTAGTTGAGAATAGTGAGTCATTCTATCCAGCGAATTCGTCCCAAGTCGCGCTAATTTCTCTCCACCGGTTTTAGAAGATCTTCGGCTTAGATTTGGTGACTTGCAGGGCGATTTATCGAAACTGGCCTGCGGGGTTCGCATTATTCCCTTTTTTGGTGCAGGTTTTGGTGATCGTGAACGATCCACGCTATTTTCACGTGATTTCATGATGCTACCGCGCGGTGATCGAGATCCATCAAAGCTCTGCTGCGGAGATCGCGCCTTGTCGATGGATCCTCGGGGAGATTTTGTTTGGTCGAAGCTTCCTCTTGGGGACCGATGCAACGTTTTGGATTGCTTCAGGCTCGATTTGTTGGGAGACTTGCAAACGATCACTTTTGTGACACGATCCCGATCCGGTGAGGTGTGGTCGACGGACCGATTGGGTGACCTATCTCTATTGATGCTACTGCCACTGCAGGATCGTATGACTTTGATCCTCTTCTCGGGTACGGTGGAACTTCTCCTTTCTGGAGAAGATTTGAGAGACTGCGATTCTTGCTTACCTAGTTCCTTAACCATTGTGGGTTGGTACTGGGTGGGCTGATGTGACGACTGGATGAGCCGGGCCTGGCTGCCCGTGCTGCCTGCGCTCAGCGTCGACGTCGTACTGAGGAAAATACAAACACTTTATTTAGTACTCTCACTTCTCTTTCGCTGCATAGGTTTAATTGTTGAGTTGTGATTGTCCATTGGTTGACAATAATGGTAGTCGGTGTTCCTTACACATAGTGCAATAGGCCACGCGTACGTACCTGAGCGTGAGATGGTTGGGCGTCCTGCCGAGCCCGCGGCGCGCGGGCGGCGGCGGCTGCTCGTCCTCGCCCTCGGACCTGCAGCCGGGGTCGCCGCGCTCGGCGGCGCGCGCGGGCGGCGGCGGCGGCGCGCGCGGGGCCACGCTCTCTGTTAGTGGAGCCGCATGCTTTTGTTATTACAAGCCACGGATAGGAGTTATTTTAGACCCGAATACCTAAGGCGTTACAGCAGGTAGATTATGCTAAAGATGTCATTACGCACACAAGAAAATAATGTTAGGTACTTTGTTAATCCATTATTGCTACATCCAAGAAAATGCTTCAAAAGCGGTTAACAAAACACATGTACCAGATAAGTTGTGGAACCAGGCTTTACTTTGTGGAAATAGAACATTACATTTTATACCAGGCTAGAAGAAGCTAGTACTAACCGGTGGTATCGCCGAGCGTCTTGCTGCGGAGCCTGAAGGTGGGCTCTTCGGGTGGAAACTCTGGCGGCGGCTCCTCAGCATCCTGCGAGTTCTCTCGTGATAGGTCACCCACCTGCAAGAGGTATGGTAGTTATATGAGTTTCGCAAAGAGATTTAAGGATATTTAAATGTTTTTGGAGTTTTACAGTTTTTGTTGTTATTGATGGTTTAGCTGAAATATACACTATAACTAGTAGGTACTTAAATAAATAAAAATATGTTTTTAATTTAAGAGCGTTTACGCCGTACGGCATTTCATACAAACTTTCAAGCGATTGTTTTTCGAAATGAATGAACCGATTTTAATGAAACTTCATACGCATAAGCAGGATACAAAGGTCTAAAAAGTTAGGTGAGAACATTTTCGAAATGTCTTATTCAAAAAAAGATACCTGGAAATCTCTGTTTCTATGGAAACTTAAAAATCGGTCTAATTTAGCTGTAACACAATTTTTCGAAAATGTTCTCACCTAACTTTTTAGACCTTTGTATCCTGCTTATGCGTATAAAGTTATATTAAAATCCGTTCATTCAATTCGAAAAACAATCGCTTGAAAGTTTGTATGAAATGCCGTACGGCGTAAACGCTCTTAAACTGTTAACTAAAAGTATGTCAATTAGATCAGCGAGTCATAACTTTTAAGATTAATGAGGACAAACTTGAGATAATCAAAGACGTACCTCAATATTCCCAGCCGACAGTCGTTGTCCAGTGATTTTTGGCTTCTTAGTTTTGCCGAGGGTTTGTGATCCTTGCATCACTTGAACCTGTGCAAACATTAAGTCTTTTTAGGACCGAAATATTAGCATCCAAACGAAAGGTGAACTGTCAGGTAGGTCATCTGCCGGATGATGAGATGGCATTGTCATAAAGGCCATGAAAAAATCTTCATGACCATCTTCGGCACAGTGCGCAGCCATTAATATGGCAAAGAGAGAAGAAGAGAGCTCTATAGAGCTCATAATTATTATACCTCTCTTACAGCTCATCAGATTTTGGAAATATACTTGCATAAGTATATTTCCAAAATCTGATGAGCTGTATAAACGCGGGGTACTATAGTTATCTTGTAAATACAGAGCCAATTGTATAATGATGTCAATCTTCTACATATATAAAAATCAATTGCCGTTCGTTAGTCTCGCAAAAACTCGAATATGGCTCGACCGATTGGGAAAAATCTTTGGTAAGTTGTTGTGTGCGCGCCGAGGAAGGTTCCTAACACAAAAAAATTAACAAGGCATTACAACGCATTAGCTTAAAAATTATGTTTTTATCTCCTTTCATCACGATACAGAAAAAAACCAAAGCAAAGTTTAATAAGTATGTCAAAGTTACCTGGTGCTTGGGTCTATCACGCTCAAGCGTGTGCGGCGCTCGCGGCGGCGCGGGCGCGGGCCGCGTGGTGGGCAGCGCCATGTTGCGCACTGACTCGCGGATGATCTGGCGGATCGTCTTCAGGAACGCGTTGCGGAAGTCCGCCGTGCTGTTTTGAGATAACCAGTGGTAATTACGGAATAGTATCCAGATTTTCTTATTATGGCTCTTTCCAAATGCAAAGTAAAATACACGGCAGGAAAGATACGGTAACTTGAAGTTGGCGAGATTTTGTAACCCGTGTTAATTAGTGAAGATTGCTAAGCTTAAGGTGAACAACTTTTAAACCTTTCGTTTCTTAGTCTTCTTAGTGCCATTTTAATAACCATTCAGAAGCTCGATTATAAAAGAATATAATATAATATAAAAGTTTGAAGATTAAAAACACGAACCAAAACAACTTTAACTCAAATTGATTATACAACACGACGCCTCAATTCATCATTGACATTTCAATAGTTTCAAAACTAAAGTTCGTCTGGAATGGTAATCGAATCAATCATAGTTTCAAACTCGCACCTGTTAGACAGTACGTAAACTTTCTCGGAGCGGCGCTGAAGTTGGCTCCGCAAATGTATGAGCTCCCACAGGAAGTGACTGTCCATGTCTTTGGCAGAGGAGGCCCGAACTTGCACCTCGGTTACTGGTATCAGTACCTGGTATCTAATGATTTCTACCTCGTTGGAACTATTCTTAGATGATACACCCTAAAAAGGTTTTGAGAATTAGTATTTTGGAGGAGACATTATAAAAACTGCCCGCGGTTAAATCAAGGTAAGGACTGCTTACCATAAGTTTCTTCTTCTGCCTCAGTCTTTCTTTACAAAGGAAGACAACAGCCGATTTAAATACAAAGCACATCGCGTGCAATTCCAATCCCTTTTTTATTTTTCCTAAAAAGTCTGAAATATTTAACCATTCTACTCCACCGTAGTATAACAAATCGCCTGAAAAATAAGATGAGTTTAGTACACTGTCGAGATTAACTTAACATTTGTTCTATGTTTTTGTTTCAGATACAAACCAGGACTTAGATCTATAGGTTGCTTGCAAGACTTTTGATGTTGTCTAAACAAGTGATCAAATATAGCACCATATTCTTCATGTATTCGTTGCATTTCATTGATGTGCTCTGCAACTTTTTCCATGCCTTTCAGAGCCTCTGAAATTATTAAAAAATAATCGAGATATACTCGTAATTCATATGCCAAGAAACCCTAACAATAAATAATAAATCTAAATGTCAAGTTCCTTACCCACTAAATGGAGATGCTCCTCCGAATTTACATCAGTCAAATTTCTCAATTGTTGGAGTAACAGCGGATATTTTAATATCCGCTGAATGGGTTTTATTAAGTACGACTCCAATGTTGATGAATGTTGCTGTTTTGGATTTCGAGCCGCAAGGAACTCTTGTAAAGCTTGATTACCTTCATCTATAATACGAGGGGAAAACAAATGATTAAACAACATTTGATGTTATAATAAATGTACTGAAGATACGTACTATACTTACTTGGGTGTAATACTTTCTGGGCTTTACTGTGACTGGCACAGAAAGAGCTGTATAATTTGAAATGGTTTACGTAGTACAGGAAAGCATTCCCTACTGAGAAGAGCACATTCTGCAAAAAATATAGGCGCTATAGAATACTGAGAAAAATTACAAGTTACTACAAAAAATAAATGGTTATTGTGTACCTTAAACTGATTTGAAAATTCAAAGTGATGGAAGTTAGGTTCAGCCTCAAGCGCTTCCTCTAAGTTTTGCATGAATTGTCTTTGGAAAGTCACTATCTCCTGTATATTGCCGAACAAAGCGTTGATCTCGGCGTTTGATAAAAAAGTTTCCTTCTTGAGCGGCTCCAGGTAGTTTTCCAGTAAGTTGTTCAGGTGCTGGAAGTAATAACGCTCCGTGTTATATTCTACGCGTGTCTGAATTAACATTTAAACTTTTTGTTTCAAACTCGATTCAACCGAGTATTACAACTTCATTATGTCGTGTACCCTCATTCTCTGTCTGTGTACTCGTCATTGTGTTGTAAAAACGTTTTAAGTTGGATGAGTTTACTATACAGTGTTTCCATGTATTTTCTCGGATACCAAGAGCTTGTTTGAGACTTAATACTGCATAAAGGGTTGCCTATAATAATTAGTGCTTTGATATTGGAGAGCTCTGTTTCATATAGCAATTAGTATATAGCCTATATATGCCCGCAGTGGACTACATCGTTGCGATGGTATTATTGCATACTGTCCAGAATTTCCATGTATTCTCTGGAGTAATGAGAGCTTGTTTGATACCTGAAACTTCGTAAAGGTATTCTTGGGATAGTTTAGTGCTCTGGTATTGATATCCTTGTATCGTAGGCACAGGTGCCTTTGTGTATGCTAAGGAAATACTAAATCTATTGTCTGTAAACCAACAAGTTTGTAAAATCAAAAGAAATATAAGCGAGAGGATAGATACATCTCTCTTTCCTTAAGCTGAGTTTAGAAAGAGTCTACCAAGTTATCGCAAAATGATTAGGACGATATTTTATTTAACAGGAAACGAAAATGAATTTTGAGAGGTTTAATAGCTTTACTTCTTCATTTGCTCCATCCATTATTTTTATAAGTACCTTCGTTGCGGTTAAAAGTTTTTTTTATGAATACCGCAATGTACCTCTAAATCTTGGATTAACCCCATTTAGGATAAGATTTAGGATTTATCTTAAAAGTAACTTTTTAATCGTGAACAGGTAGTTATATCGATCAGCAGGTGCGACCAGGTTCACCAAGTTTTAAATACGTTTTATAAATACGTTTTATAAATCCATCAAAACTTTTGGTGGGTGATGAATATTTATGAGGAAGGAGATGACTTTTACTATTGCTTTATCTTTCATTCTATTTGAATCCGAAGATTGAATCGTTCGGCAGAAATCTGATTCAGGAATCGTAACAGCCGTTCATTAAGTTAGGAAGCAGCCTACCCGCAGCTGAAGTTATTTCAGTCCATGAGTTCCGAACGAACTACGAGTAACTACTCGCGAATGTGTCTCAAATTGTTGGTTCGTAGATATTATAAGGATAACTAGTTGTGGAGTTAGCTTGAATTTGAACCTGAGAATACACATCTAAACGTTGCAACGTTGAAATGTTGACATAATTTACTCGATAATTATCAAAAATATGGAGGCTGAATTGCTGAAAACAACACAAAGTAAGCGCTAAGGTACGTAAATAACAAAATAGATCCTAATTGAATAATCCAGTAAGTATCTATCACTTTGAGATTCAAGAATATTGTTAAAGATGATTTGTCTTGATATTATTCAATTTTATCCTTAAATGTGCTTAGGATCCGGATTGGAAGTTGTGAAGAGCACCTCCCTATCTATATTTAGTACTCGTTGGTACCCTTTATCCATGAGAGTAAAGTCCACAAGTTAAAAAAATAAAATTATGTTTCCTTTGTAACAATAATTTTAAGAGTAGAAATAGAAAACAATTTATTAATAGAGTAAGTAGGGACATAAGTAAAACACAGGATTAGACAACAGGAGTAACTTAAAGTATTGCCAACACCTAGGTTACAAAGTATTATTTGTCAGTCAGTCCCAAACTAGACCGTCAGTCCGTATCTTGCGGCTAGGGGTTAGATTTCGAGTAGTTTTTGAAGTGAAAACTTCTTTAGCGGCATTGTACACTTTTTTTGTAATGGGTTAAAAATGTTAAACTCGCGTCAGGGGGTCTACTCCCTAAGCACGAAGTCCGTCGTTTCGGCCTTCGTTACAGGCGTTTCCTACTCCCTATGCCCTACGGACGGATGATTCGTTCAGGGCCCGAGCGAAGAATGAATGACAACGCGATTTGATAGTTGTCCCTACCCCCGATGTGTTTTAGCCCGTCCGAACAATTAAAGTTGACACTGGTTTTGACGGATATTTATGTCAGTTGATACGATATCAAAATAGTTCTCGTGCTGTCTACGAAAGTTACCAATTTAAAAGAATTCAAACTAAGTATGGCTGTTTTTTTAAATATTAAAGAAGCTTTACAGGAATTTGAGCGTGCCTAAACCCGTACCGAATTAGCGTGCGCGATAACGATTAGATTTTCTAATTAAATCTGACTATTTTTAATCGCGACTAAAAAGGTGTGGAATAAAATTAGTTGGCACACCAACAAAAACAGTACTGTATCTTTTTTCTTTTCTTTTGCTTATATCTCGAAAACGGTGTGTCCTATCGTAAAAATAATGAAAATTTCGACCCCCTTTATAAAACCCATAAACCCCTAAAACTCAACACGTAGGTAATAATTTTTCATATTTTCCATACAAAAAGAGAAAAATTCCATATAAAAATAAAATATCTTCTAAAAACAAAATAAAATATTTTCCACGTGGTGTCGCGATTGTCAAATTCGATTTAGTTGTGTCAAAATTATTTTTAAATGTAGAGGTTTTTTTTTTCTTCTGGCTGACTGTCGCCACCTAACTAAAGAAGAAGAACTGAAGAAGAAATGTGGTGTTTATACAAAGAAATACTGTAATAATATCGTTTTGACATTGAGTATCACTGTGAGCGCGTTCACGAGCGTTTCGAATTGTTGACAGCTCTTAGCTGTCATAATCGTAATAACTAAATCGGAACGCATGTGAGACAATGAGACTAAATTCGGAATGCGGCCTTTGACATTTCATTATAAAATTTCCTTCAAAAAAGTAAACAGGCAAAGGTATAACAGGATGATGCCAGTTTCCAGACAAAAATGGCAAAAATAGTTCAATTCTATATTTATAGACATAATAAAAGGTATATTTTTTAAATTTGGTCATTTTCTAACGACAAAAGTATTAATTTTTGTTTAATAAGCTAGAAAACTACAAAATAAGTAAACCGGTAATCGACCGGTAAAATAGTGTAACTGTATCGCCATGCGTCGTTCGTTCACGAATATTGTCTATGATTCCGTTTGAAACTGATGAGTCCGAAATCGTTAGGGAGTAGGGTTCACACCGTCGTATCGGGCTACTGTCGGACGGGCCGACGGACGGACGGTCGGAGTTAGGGAGTAGACCCCCTGGACACATGACCCTGATCGAAAATTCGTAAGACGGATGGAGAGTTTGGAGAGTAGACAGCCGGCGCGGCGTGGGAGAGGAAGTATCCCCCTCTCTTTCTACGGCGCGGCGAAAATGTATGCCTGCGCCTGCTGTTTCGTTTAGGCGGCGCAGGGCGCTTGCGCGAATGTTCGTGTGTGTTTATTGTCATGTTTGTGTACGATAGCGCAATAAATAAATATTGTATTCTACCACATAAATGATAGTACTTTTATATTGATAATTAAAGCAATTCGTGCAAAATTATTCCCTAACCATTCCAAAATACCAAAAATGCACAACGTTAATATTCAAGTTTTCACTTCTGCCGGCACTCCCGGAGTGCAACCCGTCGTTTTTTTTTTCTTTTATTTAAATGTAACTATATTTTTTTCGTAATAAACGATTTATTACCTTGACATAGGCTCGTTCAGTGTCGACGAGCTCGAGAAGCACCTTCCGCAGCTTGTCGGCGTCGGAGAGGTGGCGCGAGGGAGTGCCGGCCGCGGCGCTGGCCACGCTGCCGGTCGGGCTGCCGCGCCGGGTCTCCGCCGGCGACCGGCACCAACCCGTCACCTGCTCCGCGCTCTGTACGGGCACACACACATTACTAAACCGTGCTACTGACGTCATTATGATCATTGAGCCTTAATTTACGAACATGTATATACGTTGTATGTATATATGTACAAACATTTAGCTTAACCTGTGACCCTGTGTACCTACCCTACCCATCAAGAAATACCAATTTCAAGATAAATTAATCAATGACTCATCATCTGTGTAAATGAACTTGAAAGATTATGATACTAAACAAAGATACACTTTCGGTAATGATAAAATCAATAGATAATCTATAATTCTTAAAGGTAGAGGAGGGGATATAATAGGGGGGACGCTGGCTGAATCTCTAGAGGCGATTATTATTTTCGAGTGAGACATTACCATGCGGGTACGCTAACGAAATAAAACGGGAATATTCTCGAAGAGCTAGATAATTGAATCGGGGATTAAGTCGCAGAGGCGTGCATGTGACGAACGTAGTAATGTAATTTTTTGTTATTTTGTAAAATACCTTTAGTAGATTTTCGATCTCGAACGAGTTAGTTCGGGAGCTGACTTTGGGCGGGCCGGTGTTGACGGAGTCGCCGCCGTGGGCGTCCGTGTCCGGGCTGTACAACTCCTTACCTGTGCCGCATTCAATGTTACATGTTATGCAAATCACACCTAAAATTTCATTAAAGACCTGTAGCTGATTTGTAAAATCTGAAGTGGGTATTATTTTTCTCAATTTGTTACCTCAGACCAAATAAAAAACCAAGACAGAGCACTGAGAATGATACAGTGAAGCATACCTACCAAAACTACACCTCCGCTCCGTGCATACACGCTCACACGCACACATTTACAACCATTTACAATCAAAGTACACCTCACTAAGTGCACACGTGTTTACGAAACCGGCCTCACTTTACTGTTGATAGCCTTTAACTTTCAAATACCTTCATCCTGAATTAATACATTACGGATCATAGATGAAACAATTTACACCCTATTATTAACTAATTAACATTAAGACTAAGTAATTATTAAAACTATTTATTTATTGGCATAAATATACCAAGTATCCGGTAAACGTGGGTTAACAAGAAATTACGTTCTTATATAGTTTTTATTCCATGAAACTCATTGTTCCAGGTATGTAAATCACGGTTGGCAAACGTATCTATAACAAACGAAGAAATTGCAAAAGTTTTATGAGTATCCATCATTCAAGTAGACGGATAACATCAGGTATACAATGTTGATTCGGCATGATAAATACGAAAGATTTTATTATAGAGACGCTTCGACCGTTTCGATGGACTTTTATTATATTCTAAACCAAAAGTACATAGATTATTTGTGGGCTAGTACGGACAAAAAGTTATAATATTTCAAAAAATAACTGATAATACTTGAAATCCCACCACAGCGTTCGTAGGTTGGCAAATCTTTGCAAAAAATATTTCAATCTAAAAGATGATTATTTTGATTCAAGAATTTGGGGAGGTCTTTATGTTGCCAGTTTTAGAAATAAGATGGTAATTGGGACATGCTTATTGTAAGAATTGATATGATTTCACGAGTATTTTTCAAATATAGAATATCAAAACTGTATTTAAAGCGTAATGAATAATAACTACACGTTACAAACACGCACGAACTATGTTGAATTATGAACATGATATTTAATAATTGATTAATATTATCAAATTAATTTTTAAACAAATAGATAAGTCTAGTCTTTAAAGTATGTAATGGCAGCACCTTCTTTATCTTTCATAATAATTGTCACTGCCCGCCATTGTCATGCATTTGTAATTTTTGTCATATATATGCTTTACACAGAGATAAAACTAACATAGAGGAGGCATTCAAAGATAATGCTACGCAATATTTTATTTTTTTCTATACGACACAAGCTGTGTGTTAGGAAGAGTACCCTTTAGTGCTTATATATGCCATTAGTTATTTTTGACGATCCCAATGAAGATCCTAATAATGTGACTCATGACCGTAAGTGATTGTTGCACTGTCTCATACACACTTTCGCAGGTTACCTTTAGCATAAACCAGTATAAACAATTGATAGTGAACCAATAAAAATAAATAAATGACCGTGGTGACCCCAGGGTCATAAGTCATATTTTTGGAATCGTCTCCTCGAGGCCTTTATTTTGACGTAGGTATTAAAAACTGTTTTCACGACTATTGGGTTATAAAGTCAGCCACGTTGATTTTTGTAAAACCCCACCTAGGTATTAAGAATTTCCTTCAAAATCTTAAGGATTGCAATTGAAAGTGACGTGCGTTACGCTGGGCGGTCACCATAATGTTAACGACAAAATCATTACAGTGCATCCAGACAGACATCTGGGGGGCAATTCTCGTAATTTTAAGAACGTTCACAGTCTGATCTCAGTCTCAATCCGTCAAAAAATTCTTCTGATTTCCCTACATTTTGACAAGTTTTTGACATTTGTTTGTCGCCGAGATGAGACTGCGACTAGATTTTGAACGTTTTAAATTACGAGAATAGGTGTGCTGGATGCTATGAAAGAATAAAGAATCCTAGATACATACAGCATAACTATGTACCTTGCAAAGACATGCGCTAAAAACCCTTCTTGTCAGCCGGGTTTGATGCTTTCTATTTTATTTATAACTCTGTGGTACCACCGCATGTGACAGCATCGCAGAGTACTTTTTGATAGACTGGACAGATTAAAATTTTTCTTCTATGCTGGACAGCATTATGAATGTTTTGGTGTTGTGATTTCTAGTGATTTGTTAAAAAATATCATTGGCTGTGTTTCTGGTTATCTTTTTTGCATTTCTGAGTAACTTCGCCTTTCTTGGACTATGGATTTTTGCATTGCAGTTTACCTCGACTATAATAACATAACTCATATCTCGGACAACTCTGATTTTGCCTGGCCTCCAACGGAGATCCAACGTCCTATGAACTGGAGCATAGCGAATGAATCATTTGTGATACAGTCGTTAGATTTGAGTGAAATTCAATCTGTTGGAAGACTGTGGATTACTTCATGATCGAAAGGTTTGATTTTTGTTGTCATCAGATTTGGAAAGGGTCTTATGGCCCTTCACCAAGTTTTACGATGAAAAACAGGGTCAGGGTCAGGGGGTTTATAACAGGGTTTTGAAACAATATTCTTGCTTCATAATACGTTTTGTTTTATTTGTGTCCATTTCTGGGCCAAGCTTGTATGGGACAAAAATCAATCTCTTTTTAACATTTGTAAGAGCTTCCGCGAAATCAAAATTAAACAGCTTATTTTGTACATAGGGCCTGCCCTTACTTTACTTTACCTTGCATTAACGTTGCTATACTAAATCATATCCTTTATGTCTTTCATATTTGCGGTCTGTAAAAATATGTCCATTGGCACACATACACAGGAATATATGTCAGTCAATATAGTACTAACAGTAACAACCTCTCCACAAATCCTCTTTTAATACGAAAAGATTAAGAAATGTGAAATCAAAATGTTCAATAAAACTGGTGTGTAAAGAGATGCTCAGATTTCAATAACATGAGAGGAAATTACACTGTTCGTGATGAAACTTTCATGTAAAGGCCGCTTTATGACAAGAAGTCACACAATGAGTTTTTGGCCGCGGTAAGTTAACATCGGGCACAAGCAAATAGCCCTAGGCGAGGTCGTGGCCTTTATTTAGAGAACCGGTATTTTTGTTGCAGAATTAGCACAACACTGTAAGCTGCTATTTTTATTATCTGTCATTGTAGATTTAATGAAGACCTCAGTACGTTTCAAAACTAAAAATTATGTTCCGAACATTAATGGTTAAATTAGGAATTCAATTGACGTTACGAATAAAAATATGAGTTATATTTCAACACATAAGGTATATAAAAACCCACCACCCATCTACCTGCATACAAATTTATTAATAATCTAATAATCAGAAAGTCTGCAATGAACAATATTCTGTAACCTTCTTATCAATAATGAAGTATTTTTCTGTTCACATTTCCATTAAGTGAGAAGACAGAAGAGTAGTTTCATTAGTCGGGAATGTCGTAATAAATAATGTGTTTGCGATAGTGAAAGCCTCCCATTGTTACGACCACCCGCGATTCGAAGTCAGTCCGCGTCAAGCCGCACTCCGATACACCTATAGCCGTCATAAAACAAACAACAACTACACGTCGAGTCAATATGTCGTCATAATTGCCTCTTGTACGGCTGGAGCACCAGCCGTGAAATAAATTACTGCAAACCTTTAGAGGGCAGCAATTTCGGATCGGTAAGTTTAAATAATGACCGGGCACGGCATAAATGCCTTCAGCCAGAAACGAGGATGAAAAAAGGGGTGGAAAAAATTCATAAGGAAATAATAATTCTCAATTTACCTACTTCTTTCATAAGGAAAACCAGGCTGACTTTCTCGAAATGAATTAAATTTAAATATGACCCAAACAAATTTTAACTGCCTTTTCGGGGATTAAAAATGGTCGTCCTATGTTAAATAGGTCAAGCTTTAGGACTATTTAATATTCTCATTATATACAATACATGTATTCGGGCAGCATTAGGTGTTTGTATATGAGGTGGGTACTGAGAACAGGAGCGAAAGACGTTCTCTATTAAACGTTCTATTATTAGAAAGTTAATAACACACAATAATGACGAGCAAGCGAAACGTTCAATAAGAGTACCTACTGACATATCTTCAGTTTACTACGGCTTGTAGTGGTTTATTTGCGCCATCTACATTGCTACGAGTATCGTATCGCATTCTGATTGTGGCTTTCAGAGCATCTGATGACTGTATACGGTAAACAAAGCCTTCGCATAACTAGCATAGGTATAAATAACGACAATAAGCGGGAACCCGGAGTTATAACGATGATCGATAAATAATCCGCATCGTGCGATAGTAGGTAGTTGTTATGCACAAAGCATTACTGGCTGACAGCCACAATTCGAAAATGAAGATTCAGGGTGGTTCCGAAACGATGCCAAGTATTACGTAAAAGGAAATATTGAAGAGTTGCTTGTTAGACGCTTTGGTACAACAAATAAATATCTAATAAGTACTCATGTTAATTTATTCCATACTTTAATTACATTATTTATTTTCCATGTTGTCATGTTGATTGGGTAGCCCACGCTTTCACAAACATAAACGATTGATAGAGCGGTGCATTTATTTAATTTTATTAAAAACTGAAGTTGTAAATGTAACGTGAATGATTCAAGTAAGAGAACTGCTGTGTTTAAGTATACACCGTTCAAAAGGTTAAATACTGCATTACTCAAATTATCATCATGACGTTGCGGTTCTTTTCAATAGCCAGCCATACAGGACGTAAGCTAAAAACGTTTCGCTAAGCAATCTGCGTCGTCATCGAAAACGAAAAATAGGCTGTGGGTCGTATGAAAATATTGGGAGTGTTCATAAATACCCGATATCATGTTCCTACTTATTTGTCTCCATACATTTTATTTAAATGTTTTACCAAATCATCCCCTATTAACCATATCGTACAAGGATGACTGATATTAATAATAATCATTTAAAAAGTGAAAAGCCGGAGATTGACGATCTGTGGAGAGACACAACACACAAAGACCCAAAGTATGTATTTACTGATGGTTTTAAAATAGATGAAGAGATATGTGGTTGAGTACTCACTCCAGGCGGGTGCGGGCACGATGAGGCCGGATATCATGTCGTCGGAGATGACTGGCGGCTCACTGGGCGGCGGCGGGCACACGAGGGAATCGATTATGTCGTCCGTGGCCGCGCGCATCACGCCCGTCAGCTCCGGAGGCTCCGTGCGAGACGACCTGGGTATAAATCGCTGTTCAAACCGCTATCTAAATAAAAATCTTCTTCCGAACAATAAAACGGATTACTCGATTTACAGAACAACACGTGATATGTTTACTCTATATTTTATATGAGCGCCTCGATACTTGAAAGGAAATGAACGCTGGCACAAAAGATAATATGAAAGTATACGAATCACTTGTTTCCAGCGCCGCGATCATCAAAATAAAACAAAAACGATTTATTTTTTTCTGACGGAGACATGAAAAGCTCAACAATTATCAAGGCAACGGCATCGCAACTACCAAATGAAAATGGATCGAGAATAGCCTTTTATAGTAATATACAATTTCTAGTAAAAAAGTTAGTTAAATTGAATTTTAATATTCCTTGCACTGTTTGCCTTTGTACTATTCCGGATGGAAATGTTTCATAATAGGGTAATGGTAATATGGATAACATGCGAACCGAGGTGTATAATGTAAGTTACGTAATGCTTTAATTATTCGCATAAACTTCACCAGGTTTAACAAGACAATAAAAGCGAGCGCCTTGAAGCCGGAAAGGCTTTATATGAACGGGAGGTGAAACAACTCACAACAATAATAATATCGTGTCGCGAGTGCTTGTTTCGAGATGACATTTGTTGGGGAGCATTATTTCACGCGGCGCGGGTGCGGTAACGTCGAGAGGCTCAATTGCGGTCGTTCACAATGGCTGCGGCACGGTGGCGCGGTGACGCGGTGACGAGCGACGGAGAGGCTGCGAGCCAGGTGGAGGCCGGCGCAGAGCTGCAGGCGGCCGACTATGTAGGTCGCACCGAGCGCTTCAGTAAACTTGTCGCGGCCGCGAAAGGTCAGGTGTATGAGGGCGGGAAATGCCGATGAACAGGCCTTCCACCCTGCCCCGGCTGCGCGCTCTTTAACTTCCGTTTTATTAGGTGCTAGGCGCCCGCTTTCCTGTTTGTCAGTGGTACTTCGAACCTCGCTAAATGGGAACGCTTTTCGACCTTTTTTATATTAAGAAATATTCTTGCTTCAGTCTGCTATGAATTATTCTATTTTAAAGAGATGTTTGAGACAATTACAAAAAAATTAAACAATATACTGGCTTACGTTGCTATAATAGGGCGAAAATGAGTGGGTTTATGAACACACACTGAAGGCCACAAAAGTGAAAATAAACAGCGCGACGTGTATAAATACCTCATCATCATGACGAGGGACAGTTCCTCTTGCAGAACGCTCTCCAGGTACATCATATCTAGGTCAGATACGATCGCTCCGTTGATTACCATTATTTCGTCGCCTTTGATTATACCTGACAGAAAAATGAAAAAGACTGTACTCGGAATGAATGTTCTTATTTTGTTAACATCAGGGTTTCTAGTAAATGTAGATTGAAATTTCAATACCAGCTCCATATGATTTTGATCTTTTGCATTACTACGAAGCGAAGTGAGAGCGGACGTCATTTAAAATGCATGTGCATTTTATATATTTAGGTATATTTAGTTAAAAAAAAGAGTGAGAGAACTAGTGAAGAACTTGAGATTTATACGTAGCGGAATACGGCTAGCGGCAGCGTTGTCTGAAAAATATATTATGCAAGCTACAGATTTCGTAGAACTTTTACCACAAGAAATATTATGACGTATTTTACTTATAAACTTCAGCGAAATGCAAGCGGTAAAGATGGAAATATAAGGTTGAACGATGATAAATTACCATTTTGCATGGCGACGCTCTTGTCTTCAACCCGGCTCACGTAGCAGCAGAGCTCGTCTTGACGCTCTGCGTTCTCAATGAGCTCGGCTTCCACACTGAAGCCCCACATTTGCTCCAGCGTTGTGCGTTGTAATTCTACTTGATACAGGATCTTGGCGCACACTTCCACTACTTCGTGGGTGTGCAACTATATAACAATTAGATTGTAGCAATTAGTTATGTGCTTAATCTATTATTTCCTATCGTGTTTCGAAATTAGTTTTACTTGAAGTAAAAAGTGGTAGCTACAAATAGTTTTTATTTGATATGCGGATTGTTGCGTCATTTTATTTAACTGCAATTGAAAGGATTAGCTTTATCGATGGTGGTTTATAAACATGTGTCAAACGTGGGTTTATAAATTGCTTCTCTACTTCGTAGTAGCTCAAAGCGGACTAAATAAATAGTGAGAGCAGTAGTTATAATATTTAGGAACAGTTGTGTTTATTCTGAAGACAAAGTGACAACCCGTCCACATAGAGCACGGTCCGAAAATTGATGATGGGCTTACACGGCCTTGGGATCCACGAGGTAATTAGACGTAGATATTCCTTAGCAAAATACTTGTGAGCATATGTATTAAATATAACTTTGAATATTTACATTGGTTTCGCACAGGAAAAGAACGAAAATGATTTGAGAAAATTTAAATTTTCTTGCCCTTATTTTGCAAAATTTTGTGGCATTTGCATTGTTTGTTTATAGACCACGTACCTACCTCCATAATGTAATTTATTCGCGTAAAAGTATTTCATTGTGTGGTTCTGTTTTCATAATGAGCTGGTAATTATGTCAATATCTTTTTAAAATATCACCAACCGGTATTGCTTATAATGAACGAAAAACTTCGTGAAATGTACACATTTTTATTCTGAGCCAAGTGTAACAGATTTTATTTAATCGCCTTTTGTTTTAAAACATGATGAGGGAGAATTACAAACATGGTCAGTATAATAAATGTAATCCTCATACTGTCGGACCTCAATCAGGGCAAAGCCATTCTCGCACAACTAAAAAGCTTTGGCTTAAAATATAATTAGGTGGATTAAGCACGAACTTAGTAGATTAAGTATTTCATCTGACTTGAAATCACACTTTCTTATTTTATAGTCACAAAATTATTATTTTATAATAATATAAATATATAGCTAAAGTTAGTCTGAAAATGTTAATATGTGAAATAATAATTCCTGTCTCTACTAATTTTATTGCCCTCAGTTCCACCTTCCACTCAAGGGATTACGAGATCTTTCCACAAATGGAATTCGTCGAACAACAAGCGAAATGGGATTTAACTTCTTCATATGCATTCCGCATTTGTTGATCCTAAAGTAATAGTAATATAACTTTTTGATAACCTTTCCACGCTGTGTCGCGCAAAGCCTGTGACGGAATGGGCCCTGTCAGACCCTACTCACGTCAACCTCGGTCACGAAACATGTATACTTTTATTTTCACTTCCATGAATGTGTGGCATATTTGTATAATTTTAAAGTAACCACACGTTTACGTTTAACACTATCGTGATTTTAAATAATAACATTGGTTATCTTAAATGGTATCTTGTATCATTTTGTGAACACAAATAAGGTTGGCTACGAAATCACTACGAACATTTAAAGCAGGGAGGATTTTGTTTCGGAGATTGTTCGCTTGTTTGAATATTCTTATAGTTTGCAAAGTGTTTATGAGAGACCTATTTATAGATTTAATTTAATGTGAACATTACTTTGTGGCTCTAACAATATGTTTTGAGAGGAAGACTTGACTAAAACGTGAACTAACATTGTTTTGGTTCAAGTCTTAGTCTTAGTCTTACAAAAAAAAAAACTGTTTTTTTTAAATAATTTAGCATTAAATATTAATAAAATAATTTTTAATATGAAAATTATTTAAGAATTTAAAGTTTTGAAAAGGAAACGCGTTTAATCGCGTCTGGAATAGCAATAGTCCATATTCTATAGATACGATGATCTGTATTTATAAAAATGCTTCTGAAATAATGTGCTTTTTTTATATTCAGACTACTGGGAAATTCTACAAATGATCCCGGTGGACCGAAGTGCGAGTCCCAATTTGAAATCATGTATGTGAAGTACTAAAATATTTTTCATAATTGTGACAAATTCTTCTCAACTTTAACGTAGCTCTGAATCTCGAGGATTGGGTAATATAAAAGGTTTAGTACTTACGTAAGTTTCGATGAGATCGCTGCGATGGGGAACGAAATAGTTATGGTCTTCCATGTCGCGCCTCTTCTTCACTCTGACGAAGTGTTCGAGAGCGTTGAGCGAGCGCCGTGCACATGCGGCGGCGAGGAATTCTTCGACAGACATGCCCTCGCGCACGCCCACCGTCGCGGTGGTTCCCTCTGGAAGAGACACGCGCACCGCGGCCTCACCATCCTCGCGGGACATCTAGTACCATATTATTGTGAATTTTAAGTTCAGATTGCATTTGGCTTGTACCTGACAACCAGCCATTTGTCTCATTTATCTACATAGAACAAACGTTTAACCATTTTGTTGATAAAACTAAACTTCATTGCAATGTTACACAGAAAACAACCTATTTCTTAAACTTCCATTACAATAAAAAGTTATTCCTTCCTATATAAAAATAGTTTCTCAACAGAAAATTCGAAGACAACTTAGAACAAACGACATAACTAAACTGAATCAACACTTGGAAGCAAATCCCCATTTCAAATTAAATTATAACGAGTCAGGGAGAGCAAATCTCGTCCTCTGTTCACTAGTGCCGACCTGCCGACACTTCTATTCAAATAGCCCCCGAGCTGGGGTTAGATTGGACCTACAAAAGTTTTGTTTTGATAGGTACGTAAATAAATTTGAATAAACAAATTATTTATTTTGCGATAATCTTTATTCAACATACAAAGCAGTATACCTAATATATTTTATGCAATAAACAAATGTATTAAGTTTTAAATTCTCAAAAAGTTACATTGCTTTTCATTTTTGAATTCTGGAATGCATTAACAGAAATATTCAATAGGTACTTCTCCATATTCACGGCTGAATAAATCCAGAATGTATTGCGAGGTCATCGATTAAGGCAAATTGGTAATTTACCCATTTACCGTTATTGATATTACTTTTTATTTCAATTTCTTTAAATGTACGAATGTAAAATAAATATTAAAAAATTCCAAAAACTTATTGCTAAACCTATCAATTATTTTCCATGATTTCGATAAGTCTATCTTCGGAAAATTAATAACTATATCCAATCTGCTCGTCAATAATTAAATTATTACGTTACGGATTGCTGAAATAACAACATTAAGTAATGACAGGCAGTAAGCGGCGAGCAGTTTGTCTCGAGTAATAGTCTTTTTTCGTGACGTCCTGTATTACGTCCTCGCCAAGGATTAGGTGACACGCCACATCGGCATTTCCAATTCGGAAGCTTTGTTGTGGTCTTATGTTCTGTCTTTATGAGACAATATAGTGGGTACATCGATTAGAAAATGTTTGGTCACTATACATATTATTGGGTATATTATCGTAGTTACTAACATTGCAAAATTTAGAGTCAGAGCAGATGGATGATTTTTTAAATCGTTCTTGATTTGCGCATCAACAACTTGCATTTGATGACATCTTTCTGTTTTACAAATCATACTGAAACATTCACATTCGTTTTATTCGCTCCGTGATCTCCTATAGCTATTAAACAGAGTAAATGATTACGAAGGCACATTTGCTATATATGTGGCTCTGTACAAGCCACGTTTGTACACTTCCAAATGACTCAGTTACCTGAGGGGAAAGCGCTCACGTATATTATTTACGGCCATATTCAGTGATACAACTGCTTTTATAGCTCTTTAACGAAGAGAGCGCTTAGTTTCTTTCTTGCCACACATAAAGCTTAATTTATTACCAAATTAAGTATCTTTTATAGAAAAACTGTACTGGATATCTAAGTTTTATGTTTTAGTTTTACAATGAAAGCATCAGTTCATCCATGAGTCATGATTACCAAGAATGCATATCCAAGTACACCTATACATACGAAGAAAATAAGATATTTTTAGAATACAATACATAAATTTACAGGTCGTTGTGTATGTGTGAGTTACAGACCCTCTACGCAGCCGTTAGCAATTGGCGTAGCACGGTCTACGAAATAGTTCACGAATTGAAAAGTTTGTTTCCAGGATATGATATAATTTCTGCAAGTGTAGTATGTCGGTGAAATACCAAAATAATATTGCATGTTAGTAAATTTTCAAGAATAATTAATTTTAAGCGGTATGGATATTATTACTTTGTTGAATGGGTTAGTGTGTCGAAATATTTGGGCAAACTTTACATATAAGTATTAGTGAGGAATAAGTACTGCTATGAATAGAAAATATTACTATTATTAGTATTAGGTCCTTACATATGAAATTGGCGTTTTGTACGGGAGGAATATAAAGTCATTATTTTTTTGTCAAAATATTTTTCATTATTCAAAGTATGCACCGTTGTTATCTATACACTTTTGCCATCTCATAGGTAGTTCATTGATCCCTTTACTAAAAAAACCATGGGGGCGAGAATCAATAAACTCTTTGAAGGCGGTGTGGACTGCCGCATCGGAGTTGAATTTTTTTCCTTGTAAGAAGTTGTCCAAATCCGGAAAAAATGGTAATCTGTTGGAGCAAGGTCCGGGGAGTACGGTGGATGTCGCAGACATTCCAATTGTAGCTCATCTAATTTAGTGGTTGTTTGTTGTGCAGTGTGTGGTCTTGCGTTGTCGTGAAGCAGCAGTGGCTTAGAGCGATTGACCAATCTCGGTTGTTTAGCAGCTAGTTCTTCCTTCATGGTTTGCAGTTGCTGACAATAGATATCTGCCGTAATCGTTTGGCCAGATTTTAGAAAGCTGTAGTGAACGACACCGTACAAGTAACTTTTTCTGAGTCAATTTTCGTTTAGGGCAGGATTTGGCTGGTTCTCCAGGGTTCAGCCATTGTGACGAGCGCTTCCGATTATCGAACAGTATCCACTTTTCATCACAAGTAATGATTCGATTTAAAATCCCTTCATTATTGTGTCGGTTGAGCAAAGTAACACAGCAGTCGACGCGCGTTTGCAAGTTCGATTCAATCAATTCATGAGGTACCCATCGTTCAAGTTTTTTTTTTTCGATTTGCTTCAAGTGGATTAATACAGTTTTATCACTTACCCCGAAGCCTGCAGCTATCTCTGAAGTGCTTTGTGATGGATCCGCTTCCACAATAGCCTTTAATTCTTCATCTTCCACTTTGGTCTCCGGCCGTCCACGGGGTTGGTTCTGAAGGTCGAAATTTCCAGAACGAAAAAGTTGAAACCAAAAACGTACCGTGCTTTCTTTTGCGACACCAGCGCCGTACACATCATTAATCCTTCGAGCTGTTTCTGCAGCACTGGTGCCACGGTAGAACTCGTACTCGTAAATATACCGATACTTCATGTTTTCCATTGTGCGGTAATAAGCGACACCAAAGAAAAAAATAATGAGGAAAAAACAAATGAATGACTGTTTTTAAAACTCAAATGTACCAGCTAAATGAATTTATAAATTTGAATTTGGAATTCTTAACCAAAGAGGAGATATTTCAGATCAAAGTGGTCAGTACTACAAAACGCTAATTTCATAAGTAAGGACCTAATATTTAGGTTGCTACTTACTGGTCAGACCAAACATAAGTCATCGACATAAGAAGAGTAAGGATTAATCGAGTAGTATTCCGATTAGATTCTCTCCAATTAATTTACCTAAATTTTATATGGAGATATTAAAACCTAAAAAATCACTTCAGAAAACACAATATTTTATAAAAATGGGCCTAGAAAAATATTGCAAAACTCTTTAATTATTTCAAATCAAATCAAACGTCAAATCAAAACTAACCTGCATGGATCGCCTGCTGGATCCAGAGTTGGATCGCGACAGTTGTGGCGCTCGTCGCTTGGTGGCACCGCGCCCGGCCAGCAAGTTGTTCAGCAGCGACGGCGACCGCGCGCAGATGAACGCATGGAAAGACGACACGGTGAACACGCCTAGCTTGTTCAGTGTACTCTTCGTGCCACGGGACACGTGCGTCAGCAAAGACTGTCACAAACATCTATATGAGTAGGTATCTCACTTGAAACATTATTAGGAAATAAAAATGGTTTGTTAAAAACAGTGTTACATATTTTAATGGGCATAACAACTGCCGTATAGTCTATGTTTGCGAGTTCCATTTTTTCATTTAGTTCGTATCTTTTGCTGATAACATATTTACATGGACATTTTTATCCTCAAAAGGATATTGATATATCCGTTAATCAAACCAATTTCTGTGCAAAATTGTAAGCAACTTTATTATTCGCATGTTGGGGACCATTATGACGTCCCATGACATGGGTCGTGGCGTAACAGATTCCAACCCCGTTCTCCGGTCAACGGAACTGTCAATTTGATAGCGAAGCCAACAAATTTCCTTTCTCTGTCACCTCGATGAAATCACTTGACAATTTCAACACCCCTCTTTTGTCTTATTATTGGGTGATAAATTACGATCAGCGCGTTGTTTTCGTTATAATATTTGGAAAACAGGATTATGAACGACTGGTGAGTTAGCATACCTAAATAAATTTCAACAGACATGATTTATCGAGGTGACGTTTACATGAGTAACGTCGAAAGTAATAAATAAAGTCAATTTTGTCAAACTTATCATATTCACTAAAGAATAGTTGCAAATCGCAAGAATGAATCCGAACTACTGCTACAAACAAAGTTGTTGTGGGCAACACCAAATAAAAAGTTATGGAGATTTTACTACTTCATTATGTAAGGTCACTTTTGTAGAAAGAATCGGAAAACTCAATTTCGTTGAACATTTACCTTGGGGTTGGGGAGTTCGCCGCTCTGAAGGCTTGCCATGTAACAACGCAACCGGAATTGTTCACAATGTAGACGCTCGAGATTTTCTTCCCACTGGAGCATTTGGACAGCCAGTTGTGCCCGAGTCTCGGGATCAGAGACTACTGATTGTTGCAGGTCTGCCATATGCTTTAGCTTGTGATCCTATGATTGTAAAGAGCGTTACTTATGCAAAAAATGTGTTACAGACAACTGGGCTTAAAGTTAAGGATGCGTGTCATATTTTGAATAGTCCGGCGCGGTCCTCGAACTCGCGTGAGGATGACGTGTGCTATGAATATTAATGAGCGCGTGCTCCCACCTGCCCGTGATAACTACCACGGTGATAAAATAGATTGTTTCCAACGACAAGCATGTGCTGCGATCTTAATTACGGTATCTATTTTGAATATTTTGCAACACAAGACGCCATTTGAAATTCATAAAGTCCTATAACTTTGTGGCTTGTAATTAAGATGGCAAATTGCAGCTAGGTGTTATTATTTTTCAGACCAATTCGCGTTAAGTTTTATAATATTGAGTTATACTGTGAAACTAGTTTAGTTTAAACTGTATTGTTCTTTGATTGCATGTTAGCCAATGCATTCCCAACACTGCAACCCGACAATCGTTTTTGCTTCATTTCCGTTACTTGAAAATATGTCTGACAGAGCATATTCGCATGTGGTAAATATGTAGTAGTGTGAGGTGGCCACAAAGGCTTTGATGCGTGCTGCGGTCACCCAGTGCGGGTCAGAAATTGGCGCGATTTACACGAGGAACGTTTTGAACCGCATGCCGCCGACTCTGGCCGGAGCCCACATTTGTATTCAGCTAATACATAATATCGCTAGTAGGTACCTAACTGAAGAGAAGCTTGCAAGTGACATGCTGCTACTAATTTCCTTTGAGCTAGGCTTATGTAATGCTACTAATCATATTGCATTTTATACGACTATTAAAATAAAAGTCATACAAGTATCTACTTTAATGATAAAACCTCAGTGACGCACGCTACGGTTTTGTAAATTTGTTTTTAAATAAAAAGGGGTATTTTTTTTATTTGTTATCCTATTGATGTTCCATCTAATTTTAACTTAACACATGTCAGTTAGTTTTTTTTTTTATATAAATGGCATCTCGCAGTTCATTCTATGAGGATGGCTACTGCTTAACCGGACTTTCCTGTGGATGCCTTAGTTAAGGCCTCCAGCCAGGGCTAACAATAAACCTAAAAAACTAAGCGACTACGCTAAGGGCACCCCCCCCACGGGGTTCGGACCTCGGCTTAGGGCGTCGCTGGAAGAGGACAGCAAGGGACAGGTTGGATCGGTATTATTTAGGGGTCAGTTAGTTGTTAGACATTAGTCTTCTTTAAATCTCTCCCTCTCCTGCCTGCCCCTACCTATATAATGCCAAATGGCGTTTAGAGTTTTGTTTTTCATCGTCAGCACTATACCTCGCTCTATAGGTAGGTGCGATTTGATCAGAGTTGTTTCATTACGGAATTTCTGATTAATCCGGGATTCACAACACAAAAGTGCGGTGAGGCACGTGAAATTGGTCTTTATGACTACGTGTGTTATAGGCAGAGCGTAAAATCTCTCGACGAAAGTAGATTCATGGTATTCAAACAATGGCCTGTTGGTTTAGGTCATGCGATGCGCAGTTTGCATGGGTCGAGCGGTGCATAATTTCTCAGCGAGTTCATTGTGCCTCAGCACATTTTCATTTGGCCAGCTGCGAACAATATTAACTTAGCGTTCAAGTTTATTAGTCACAGCCGTTTTATAATCATCAGATAACTAATATCTGAAGAATAAATATTACAGTTTGACATATTTTCTATACAAAAGCTGCCACACCGCAAGTTTTATTTCTCAGATAAAAGTTATCAGAAGATTGAAAAATCGGCCGTACTCCTGACAGCTTTAACTGCTTAATTTTGACCGAAACAAATTAAAACTATGAATAATCATAAACATTGTTTGTTATAGGTATGTTTAGAATAAAAGTTTGATTAAAAGTTGATATTGTTCGAATAAACAAATAACGAAGTTCTAAAAGTGTTTGTGAGTTGAGTTATGTATTATTAAAATCTACATTGAAAGGAACATACAACCTAGTAAATGAATATGCATTTTATATACTTACAGATTCAATAGCCTTTTCAAGGCGGTATATTTCTTCCTGGAGTAAATGAAGCGTCCCAGTCTTGCCACGGTGACGAGCGAACGCAGCGGCACAAGCACTATGTATGCTGTTCACCCAGTTTTCGAGCTCAATCTACGAGGTAATTTATAATTATTATCAGAATAATTATGTTGAAAAAATGCTGAAAGTTATTTGCAGTATTTCCATGTTTTGTAAACTTACTTGGCACGGTGCTTGGAACAAGTAAGCGTCACCAAACGCGGTGCTCAGGCAAAATATGTGGTCGCGTTTGGGGTGCTCGGGAATCGGTTGCATGATGGCTCCATCGACTATGATCAGATGCTTGGGAGCCGCCTCCACGGAGCGTCCTTCGCGGGAATCGCAAGGATAGAATAGCAGTGTAGTGCCCTTCAAGCACACCCAGTAGCCTTTCCAGCCACGTTTGCGTGCTAATTCAATCTGATGCTTCTTACGGAGTAACCATTTCTTCACACTCAAAAACCTAAACAAAACGTAATCCTTATTCCAGTTGTTATCTATATATATAAAACTAGCATCTGCCCGTAACTTCGTCCGCGTGAAATTTCACTCTCCCCCATTCACCCTCTTAGGGGTAGAATTGCAAAAACCCTTTGTTAGTGGATACCTACTCTTCACAAAGAACACACCCTCCAAATTTCATGTCTCTAGGACCAGTGGTTTAGGCTGTGCGTTGATATATCAGTCAGTCAGGACTTTTAATTGATTCAAAGTCCTGACTCGCGAACGAAGTCGCGGGCAGAAGCTGGTTTGATACATAATTCCAGATTTAGTTAGTTGCATTGTGGTTTGCAGAACAGCCGATCTCTTCTGTAAAAATCTGACCGTGAAAACTTAGGTGAAGTGAGCTTGCAGTGAGCTATCATTCCACCTTACGCTAAGGATTGACACTATTACAGCTTACTTCAAGCTCATTTCACCAAGTTTTCACGGTCAGCTTTTTACAGAATAGCACTACAGGTAGGTACCATCTACCAACCAAGATTTGTAAATTATGTCGTTATGGGTAGTAATTGATTATCACTGACCTGTATTATAATAGAGGTCAGTGTTGATTATGGAGTACGTATACACCGTAGGATAACAGGGTGATAAATAGAAAAAATTAAACACGACCTTTTTTGTTATTCTTTTAAAAAAGCGCTTTGATTATCCAGGATTGCGAAAAAAATACCATTTGTTACATAATTACTTATAACTATGATACCTACAGTATGTTATATGCACACGTATACCAAAATGTATCCCATATACTACACGGGTAGTCGAGCTTCGTTACAGTAACTAACTCATGACTTACGGGTACAAAGTTTGTTAATAAGTTTACCAGAAACGGGTGACAACGTAATAACAGTTAACGTGGTAGAGGAAATTGTTTTACTAGATAAAGTCTTTTCGAGTCAAAATATTTGGTTTTCATAGAAAATTAATTGAAGGTGTGCTTTATATTATCGTAGGTACAGTCAGCAAAAGAGATAAATATGCAGGATCTTCGGATATAGTTGAAGTTTAGTAAGAAACCGATAGATGTTCTCAAATAAAATTTAATTTAATTAATAGAAAACAAACAGCTCATTCATCAAATTAAATTTCAGTCGACAGCATCCATAGGTTTCTTACTAAACCTCAACTATATCCGACGATCCTGCATACTTATCTCTTTTGTTGACTGTACCTAAAATAAACTATGTAATTATATATTGTAACATCGTTTAGAAGTGACAATGGATTTCTTGCAGGTACGTCTTATATGAGACGACAAAACCGTGCAGGCGTGCACCCAAATTTTGACTTTGTGCCTATGGTTGGTTTAGTTTGTTTTGGAAGCACCGCCAAAACTTCGAAACAAATTAAGTCTTTAAGGTCTCTGATGCCTGTAATGATTGTTAAATTATTATTATAAGAAAATAAAACTTATTTTTACTCAATTGCAGTTTAGTAAATGTGTGTAAGTTTTATTTTGTAGACTAAATAACTCCGTTATTGATCGCAGTAGAAAATAAGGTAATCACAACTATGGTCCACTAACTAATTTAAAAATAATAAAAGTCTTTGGTATTACATAGGTAACGAATCATAGAATGTTATCCTGGTTCATTTGCGAATAACAAATAAAAAAACCAATCAAAGAAAGCTTCGGAAATTAATCATCATATTTTGATAGGTACCTACCCAAGAATTATTGCCTGTTATAAATATTTATAGACTATTACTTACTTATAGTTCGTATTCATTGCAAACATAATAAAAGTGCTACGAAATACGCTTGGTTCATTAAAAGCCAAATGCTGAGCTTGCGTCACTGTAATTGCTGTGCACTACAAAATAAATGAATGCTTTTGAAAATTAATTACAATTGGATTTAATTTACTGTGAATGAATTTTGAATATTAATCATAAGTCGAATGAAAGAGAATAGGAAGTGGGAACAAAAGCTGTCTCAATGTCCTGGTCGGATTTGTAAGGATGCTTAGCAAGCAGTACCACCGTCTTGTCTGCTCGCTCTATACGCGTTTACGACGTTGAATAGGTCACGGCTAAGATTTCCCTCCGGTCATTTGGAATTCATGGAAGAGGAATTGTAGCCTCAAGGAACATAAAGGACGCCGTAGGCTTTTCCTAATAGAAACTATGACACTCGACAGAAGGCGCCCGTCACACGACGTCATCTTCCTTTACTTCGCTTCACATCTCGCTTACATTTATTAAGGCTTCTCGAAAACGACACAAAGGACAGGTAAACAAAGACTTAATATTAATATATTAAGTCTTTGTTTTGTTCATACGGCGCTACAGTGCACAATGAATTGTCGATGCACGATGCGAACTGTGAATACATGGAACATGTGAATTATGTACGATGGTGGAAGTGATTTTATCAAGTAGTATACCAGGATATTGTTAGGTATAGGTATGTAGGTTTTGAATAAAAACTTCAGCTGTAAAGATAGATAGAAAAAGGTTACAAAAAAGACAAAATATCTTTTCTCTGCGGAGTGAAGCAAATGCCTATACTCGTAATAAAGACATAAATCTCGCACAACTTCTATTAGGTATAAACCAAAACTGTGTGTTGTGAAATTGCGGTTCACCAAAATGTAACTACGGTATGGTAAACGTAGTTACCGAGTAATAAATTAAGTCACACATAATATATCTCATACAACATGTTTATTCGCATGTTCCCGTTTATTGGATTATAAATATCCCTCTACACTCAACCAAATAACTCAGACACCGTCTTGAAATATTACCGCTCACAAACTATATCTTCGCTCCCATAATATATTATGCAGATTTACGTAACTTCTAAACGTATAAGTATTTTATTGGACATTATGAATATTGAATTTCCGTTGAGCGAAGAGGACCTTGGCAATAGGCCGGAGGAACGCGAAGGCGAAAGTTATATTTCACTTGTATAGATTTAGCATGTACAATATTTTAGCTTGCGCTCTTCCATTCACCGTAATATATCATTCTTATTTTAGCGAACCCTGGTTTGATGGAAGAGAGCTTGGTCTCAATTATTATTACAGTCAGAGAAATGTTAGCTAACTTATGTTTATGTAAAGTGAAAATAATTTTACGTACTGATATCTTTTCATAGAGGAAAATTAGTTGCAAGTAGCAAATAAGAAGCGAAGCATCAAACTGTTTTCGAATATAATTTACTAGCTTCTGCCCGCGACTTCGTCCGCGTGAAATTTCACCCTCCCCCCATTCACCCTCAGGGGTGAAATTTCGAAAAACCCTTTATTTGTGGATACCAACTCTTCACAAAGAACACACCCTGCAAATTGCATGTCTCTAGGACAAGCGGTTTAGGCTGTGCGTTGATTTATCAGTCAGTCAGGATTTTGAAGTTTATATATTGTACAGATACCGACTCAAAATTTTCCTAAATTTTAATTTTATGAATTTGCGGATTGTCATTATTAGATAAGTTGAGTCTCTGAGTACCACGGTAATCATTTAATTTATTAATTTAGGCACGCGATATATAAATGGGATCACAACTCATAATTAATTAATTGCTTTATTCCAAAAGGGACACAGAAATTATGAGAAGTCATAAGTTAGATGAATCTCATTATCTATCTATATAAAAATTAGTTGGGTCGCTAATATTTTAGTGAGTTTTTTTAAGAGACTATCTACAAACAAATTTATTGAGTAATTTTGATAAGAATATTTCAGTATGATCAGGCAGGTAGGTAAAATCTAAGTTCCTTATTCAATCTAGAGTGAAACAGACCAACTCCAATAGCGTGCTCTTGCTCCGACCGGGATAACGCTAAGTAGAAAATTACATTTGAATCTTTTTATGGCTATAGAAGTACTTACCCGGCTTTCCTGACAGCTCCAGTGCAGTTGAAGGATGCGGCTGCAGCGCCCGTCTGCTTTCCTTTGTATGGAGAATTCATTGCGCTCTCGCCAGGGTCCTCTTCGTCAGACACCGCCGTCGTTAACGACATGCGATCATCATCCGATATCTATACACAAATTAAACATTTAATTACGATTAATTTTTATTTAGGTGTAATTAATACAGAAAATGTATATTGGATTATTATTATCATTGTGGTTATAAATAATCAGTCCAGTAGGACTGTGCTAGGCCGATTAGTTGAATGAATAGGTGTCCTTTATTGAGAATTAAACAGAGTTGTAATAATGATACCGAATTATGACTAAACCGCATAAACGACGTTCAGTTTATAGCGTGAGACAGTACGCAACATAGAATTCCAAGCAAATTTTTAAAATAAGATGGTGGAAATGTCAGCTCTGACGTCACTTAAATCTCGGGCAAACAACATAAGTTCAAGCTTGGACACTTTCAACATTTTACAATGTAACGTAGTTTTCACCCCCAGACCACCCTCGTTTCCACTTTTGAAATTGTTACCCGCCTCTCAGGTACGAGGCTAGGTGCACAGTGGTGCAAAGCACAAGAACGAGTGCTAAACGAGACTGTTTCATTACTTTACCTGGAACATATTTATTTTAAAATGAAATCTACTTTTTAATAAGTAATTAGACCACTTCAAAGTGATGTTATCAACTTTTTGTGAAACTGATTGCTTTTAGGATGAAATTTATTAATTCAATTATATTTAAAAGCCTCTTCGACCACTTAATTTTCGTACTTTATATTTACTCAAACGGACGTGGCTGATTGTAAAGAGATCCGACTAAATAAACAGTGTAGGTATCATAGTGTCATGTACCTACCGTATATAGACAGAACCGATGACTTATTTTTCTGTAATGACGAAGTAATTTTAGGAAAAAAATTAATGATGTTGACTTTTGCTTTTATAATATTAGGATTAAGATGTCATATGCAAGTTTCCAAGTAAGAATCATCTTCTGTTTAGAGGGCTGCTAAAAAAGTTTTGTGTAATGTAGTGTTGTTACATAGGTGTATATATATTTAATATTTATTGATACCTACTAAATTTGGAACATATCGCTCATTTGGAGAAACATCGACGTAACTGGTACTTCTTTTTTTTTACGTCTATTCTTTTAACGTAAATACGTATTCTAAGTGCCTTGGCATATTTAACTAATTTTAGGGAAAAAATACATTTACGTCGATGTTTCAAAATGAGCGATATATTTAAAAACAAGTTTTGTAATGTTTGATAATTCTTGCATTTATTATCAAAGAACTTTTAAGTTTGTGTAATAAACTTTTCAACATTTGTTTTCAATCGTTTAACCGAAAGCCTATTTTGATGATCAGCGAACAATAGGTTTGATTTGGTTTAAGACTACCTAGTGTAATTATTTTAATTTTATAAAATACATTTTGTCTTGCGCTTTTGATCACACGATATACAAGAAAAGAGTTGCTTTGAGGCACATGCAGACCGCGGCAGCACGCTCTCGGCTCGATGGCTCTTGAGGCCGCACAGCGCCCTTGCCACCGCCTTTCACGAAAAAAAGAAGACTATATGCCACCACATATTATAAAATATACAATAATTGACTCATGTTCCTTTGAAGCAAACCTACGCTTTGATATGTTCTCTCAAACGTTCACATTTTCTGCACGATGAACCTTCTAAGAACAAGGACTATTTACAAAGCTTTACTGAAAGCTGTCCAAAATTAATTTAAAATCCTCTAACAGTTGAAAATAAACTGCAAGGTTTGATGTTGTGAGTTGGAAAACCGCATTAAACGAAATTTAATTTAATATGAATTCCTTTTTGGCACCTCAAAGCTTAGTACCGGGCAACTCCGCTCTACCTAGATATAATACTAAATTGCACCTCGCTTAGTTAACTGGGATTCGCAACTCCGGAACAAACTTTTACTTTAGTATAGTTTAGCGTAATACCTACGTACATAGTTTCATAATACGTCCGTCCGTCGTTTCTCGTTAAAGGTAGATGATGACGTTATATAAGTCAGTAACTTTTTCTTATTTGAGCATTTACTACGTCAAGATATGTAGATGGTCAGCCCGGAGCGTGATTGAACATATAAGCATGTAAGCTATCTATAAATATCTAGAACATTGCATTTAATAAGTCCGAAAGCATTCGTTTCGTTTGAATAGTTTTTGTCCCAGATCTTTTCGAAGACGAAGTGCATATTGAAGACAAAAGATAACCTAACTCCAAGAGGAAGTAATGTTTAATACCTGGAACACTTTTAATGTAACTATCAACTTTTTTACTTTGCGATTATGAAAGCATTAATACCCACCTAAATATATACCATTTGGTATTATAAAAAAAAACAGCAAAATATGTAGGGCAATATTGTAAGAAGTTACTCTTATTACTCATAAGACTAATTGCTGAACTTCTACATTTCCCAATTATAGAATAAAAAGCTATTTTTACAATCAGTATTAATTTAATACCTACATATTTTAAGAACGTAATTATAATAATGACAATAAATAGAGAAGGGCAACGTTTTATTTTAAATAAAGTAACAATACATAAAGAATGAACGTCCTCACATTGACTACGGACAACTCCAAGATGTATGTCCAAGAGTTATTGTTAAAATTTGTAAAGTTTACTTAATCTAAATATATGAAGATGCGTGAAAAAAGAACAAAAGATACTAATTAATGTAAAAGAAATAATATCCACAAAGCCTTAGCTCAAATAGAGTAAAGAAAATAAAAGCCCTCATTAGCAAAAAGGAAATTGCAGTTTCCACTAAGAGGAAACTAAAATAAGGTCAAAATGTTAGGTATCTTCACCGTATTTTCTTCTCAGCCCTAT
The DNA here is from genome assembly GCA_963669345.1 of Gortyna flavago. Classification (NCBI taxonomy): domain Eukaryota; kingdom Metazoa; phylum Arthropoda; class Insecta; order Lepidoptera; family Noctuidae; genus Gortyna; species Gortyna flavago. The sequence continues at coordinate 9,785,442 of OY770131.1, forward strand.
TGTTACGTCTTACTTCCAACGTTGTTATTTATTACAATACAAATCATTATACCTACGTTATATATCTAATCTTTATAGTAAAAGTAATTTTGAAAGGGACTTAATATCTCACCTTCCTGAGAAATGCTTCATTGCAGGTTTGTGCCGTTCCTTTCCAATGATAATGTCGAAATCTTACATTGCCAAGCAGTCTTGTTCCGCGCAGAATAGATACATCATACACTATGCGCCTTATGTTGAGCACATCAGTGCGTTTCTTGTACTTGTTCAGCTTACGCCTACGCACCATACTTTCATCTGGCTCTGAATATTCACCTGTACTCGTGAGACCCTCTTCAGCTGCCCAGGCACTCAGTACGCTCTCTATAAAGCTAAATAACTGTTGCACATTGGGCTCTAACTTACTAGGTATAAAGAGATAAGGCGAAACAGTTTTTTTTGGAACAATGGCCTTTTCATCGGGCTCATCTTCGGGCGGTGGCACGACGTCGTGATAGGGACAGCTGTGAATTTTATGGTGATGATGGTGGTGGTGGTGATGATGTTTAGATTTGCGTTTTGGCTCCTTCGTCACTGAACTGCTGCCACCGCCTTCCCCTCTATCCCCAGTTTCACCGCCGCTCGAATGCGAGTCAACACTGCGCTCTCTGCGTGGTTTGGGTCGACCGCTCGACGTTAACGCTACAAGAGCTCCTGCGGCTAGACAGCAATGATGGGCAACACAGCAGAAGCGGGCATCGCCTTTACCAAGTCCTGTATGTGCTTTGTGGCAAAACGAAACATCGGGAACTCTCGCTCCAAGCGCTGCTAGATGGGCGCGGTCAGCGCAAACTTGCATCAACAAATTCTCGCCGAAGTGAACAGTCTTATGTCGGCGTCTCCGCAAGTGCATGACAGTTCCGCTGCCGGCCAGCGAAGGCGGCGCCGAGGCTGGGGCGGGTTTGGTGCGAGGCTCGAGCGCGCGCGCACATCGAGGCGGCGGCACGCGGTGCGTCTCCACCATCATTGGCAAGGAACGGCGTCAGCGGCCGGCGCGCGAGCGTCACCTCATCACGCGTCCACCACACTCCGCTATTCTATGCGTCCGCCTACTCCACAATTTTTAATTTTTCTATTATGTTGTTGCGAACATTATTAATGTACTTTAATTCTTTTTAAATTCATTTTGAAGATTGATCGGACTCGCTTCACGATTCAAACTTCAAATATTTTCACTAAGCACAATGTTCAAAGTTTCATAATACAGATACACGTCATGCTATCTTTAATCGGCTGTATTATTTTATCATTTTCTGTTTAGTTTGTACCTTTATATAGAAAGAGTGTTAATGAGAAGAAGTGCGATATGAAGGGCAGTAATTCGACAGAATTGGGCTAGTTGAAGTTGTTTGCGAGTGAAACAGCTATAAGTTTATGTTACATATGCATGTCTTATTATATTATATCAGATGAATAGTTACACACCGATTTTTCCCTTTCAGTCGTCAGTAATTTGACTTTCGAAAGAAGAAGACAAACCGTTGTGTAACTATACAGACGCTATACAACGTTTATTAGTAAGGGGGTACATGCACAAAAGGCTCTGTTCTCCGATGAATTAAAGTCCAGGGTAACACCTATCTGCATTTCTGTTACTTATAAGAATATATAAAACTAGCTAGATGGTAGTACCTAAAAGATTTAGTGTCATCGCGGTTGGTATGACAGATTTATGAGAGAATATCGAAAGCATAGAATGATAAGTAAATAGGTAGGCGTTTATAATAGAAATTGAAATCCGATAAAACGTTCTGCGTTTGAAGTGGCTTGTTACCGGCAGAGACGTTAACAAGCTGTCAGAATAATTGTTAACCAGATATTTTTATACCATTTTGTAAAATCTTGTCGTAGTTAGTTTTATTCCAACATTGGTCAGGCGATATATCAAAAGAGGAAAAAATTTACACGTTAAGTAACAAAAACTTTATTTTTAATTATAACTTAAGTTTTGTACTTACTAAGCAACCAAGACAAAATTTTTCGAGGCAGCGAATCTTAGTTTATCTCTAAGTTGGACGTATTCACGGCATGGTAGTGATGAATCTTTTTGTAGTTTCGTAGCGTTTTAATTACGCTAATAGCCGGCGCGAACTTTTCCAAGTGAAGTAGGGCGTGACACCACAGCAAAGCGACATCACGTTTGGGCGATGGGCAACTGGGGTATTTTAATATATTGAATAGTAAAAATATGCAGTATTATATGATTTATCTGGCCGTTACATACTAATCCTACTTATTGGTAGTGTCAAGTCAACAATTAAAAAAATTCTGATCCGTGTCTAAATTAATAAAAGTTTAGTTAAGAATTTATTCAATAATGGCCTGCGAATCTAGCCGGGTGCATCTGAGTACCAGTATTTTACATGGAGCGATTGCCTATCTGATCTCCACAACCCAGTTACTAAGTAATACAAAACCCCGTGGCAACTCTGGTTGTCAGACTGTCGACTCTGACTAACCGTAACGACTGACAGCCGGGACCAACTTATTAACTTGGAACCTCTGTATAAACGGATGGTCACTCATCCACCGACCTACCTCGGCAAGCGTTGATAGAAGTTGCTGATAATTTTTGATGTACAAATAGTAAAAAAAAACTGTTGATGATTTTTCCTAGATTTCCTTTTTTGATTAGATTCTTGATTAAAACTGAATAAATTGAATCAATTTATTATATATAATAAAAAAAGTTACTGAATCAATTTTGAAAAACCTGATGAAGGTGAAGCCCTTCATAAGATTAAAATTATTTTCACACGACACATAGTCAACACATCGGTCGGTATTCATTTATAGATCTAATGGTAAAAGCCATTGCAACAAATCACTTGAAAATAACTCAAAGCCTTAAAGTAATGCAATTTAATCTCCAATTGGATCTGACAAATTGCCCTCGTTAAGCCGTTACCTCCTGTTTGCTATTTTTGTTATTACCAAATCCATTAAAGCAAAAAGTTTTTGAATAATTGGTAGACAAAGCTCTTGCTGCAGTACCATCTTGTTTCAGACTGATAATTAGTATTTGTCACTGAACAAGATAAACAATAATAACATTTTTTAAAGATGTTTTATAGATTTTATCTGTTCTGTGATTCTTTCAAACAAATTATCAACACTTAGAATGAATTTTCAAACGATATAGCTACTAAAAACCAACTAAATATCGAACAGGTAGTAGCTATCGTGAAGTAAAAAAACATATCAATATTATACGTCTGTCGTCGACAATTGTAGAAGTCGAAATACCAACTTGGCATTTACAATACCGCAAATCGTATCTCGCTCGCATTACCTTTCAACTCGAGCGCGATATGAAATATTGAAAATGGAAAATATCATGTTTTATTGTATCTTCCTTTGCCATTGAGCTTATATTAAACATTAAAAGCGGGTTTGTTTGTTTCGTATTCAAATTTATACGGTATTGCAGTTCTTCCCTCCCCGTTCCGACGGGAATATATACACAAAATCTAACATATAAGCTTTTCTATATAATGTAACATGTTATGTTGTATGTATGAAAGGAATTCGATATACTGCCGAAATAGTCATTCCTATCGACATGTTTACAATAGATACTCGCGCGTGATCGAGATTGCATTGAATGTTGAATCCACTAAGCAATTATGGATTCGGAATGAGTCACCGCAACTCGTGGACGTTTCCATCCAAGCGCCCTGCATTGCGCCAAATTCAGTTTGGTTTGATACTATTTGTTCTTTTAATTGAAACAACAACGATAAGCGTGACCTGCCATCTATATTTTTGTTGCCTTGTTCAGTAAAGTATCAATAAGTTACACTGTTCCAATAGTCGCCTGACGTTCGTCACGTTTCATATTTATAATCCTTCAACAACAATATTATTTTTTGACAAAATTTAGAACAACTGCCTTAAATGTCACACTTCAAATAATCACCAATGGTTTAATTTTTTTTATGTGTTCTTTTTAAAACATGTGTGCACTAGGTGCAATTGAACATTTTTAAGTAAACGATAAACCTGTACAGACTTTCAATCGCTTCGAGTATAGGCGTACACGTCACTTTGCACACAATACGTAAATGGAGAGCACGAACATTAATATTTATTTATTTAACCATTGTTTATCGGCACGCCTACAGTTAAGTCACGAGTCGATTTGTTTAAGTTAATAAATAAATAAGTTTTTTGAGTTACATAACCAAGCACTAGGCACACACAGAGCCGCTCCAACGCCCTGGCGGCCCTCGCTGCGACTGGAGCCAGCACGCGTCAACGGAGGGTGGTCGCGATCGTCGAACTTCGTTACGATTCGGAATGAAACGATCGTAAGTCCTCGGGCGCTCTCGGAGCAAGCGCGCCTGCGGGCGGGCGGCGCCCGTGTGCCCCGCTCTGCCCGCTTACCACACGATATAACAACCTACTGTTTAAATTTATTTCTACTAGAATTAAAAGATATTTCTCGATAAGTGTTGACATTGAATAAAGAGATTAATTAAATTATTGTAGAGAACAATAATGTAGCTTAAAGGTTTTTGGGATTTCCTTAAACATGGCAGGAGTTTAGATGATATTTTATACAAAAGAAATATATAAGGAAGATTCATATAAGTCAACATAGTCAAACATAAGTATAATATAATATTATAATATTTTTTTTATAAGTTATAAAAGCTTAATTTTAATCAGAGGGGCAACTTTCATAGTTTTAAGAACGTTCATAGTCTGAAGGCCAATTCCCGTAATTAAAAATGTTTAAAATCTAGTCGCAGACAACTTTTTGACATCCGTTTATCGCCGAGATGAGTCTCGGCGATAAACGTATGTCAAAATGTAGAAAAATTTGAAGTATTTTTGACAGATTGAGACTGAGATCAGACTGTGAACGTTCTGAAAATTACGAGAATTGTCCCTCTGATCTCAGTCTCAATCTGTCAAAAATACCTCTAATTTCCCTACATTTTGACAAATTTTTGACATTTGTTTGTCGCTGAGATGAGACTGCGACTAGATTTTGAACGTTTAAATTACGAGAATTGGCCTTTAGTTATTGCGTCGAAATAAAAAAAAAACAAACAAACGTTTGATGAGTGGCATCCAAAATAGTAAAGACATTACTCTTTATTTAGTTATTTTAATTTACAAGCGGAAAATTAAGTAACTTTGTAAATGCAGATTTCCTTATTTAAATAGACTAAGATTTAGGCTAAGTAAATAGTATAATGCAGACAAAGTTTTGCTCCGTGTCGGCTTAATCTAATTAGAGTACAACATAGCAGAACGTTATCGCGCGCCTGTCACGCTTCGCTACGAGTTTTCCCACGCGGAAAATATTCTTGCCATCTTCGTGTAACGCTGAAGAAGTAAAAATACATAAACTGTGCGCTTTATATCTACATCTAGTACATGAGGTGAATGCACTTCCAGCGGCTATTTACTCTGTGTGTGATTAGTAGGCCACGCCATGGGATATTATTGATTGATATCATTTTTTTCCGCTTTGATGTCGCCCGTATATTTCGTTAATATCAACAGCGCAGTACGGTCCGTTAGTGATAGATAGTCGTCCATCATTTTTAATATTCGTTAGCGGAGCGTAAAACTACGAAAATAAGTTACCTCGAGGCAATTTTTACGTTTTGATAGCGGATTGTGTATTGAGGCAAATAATAATGTGTCTAGGGATGGGAACCTCGACAGGTGGGGGGCTCTCGGCGCCTTCTTCCTAATTTACAACTTTAAGTATTTATTTATGTTCTTTTGAAACTGTTTACATCTTATATGACTTACGTATAAGGAAGTTTACTGTAACATTTATTTAACACGCTCTCGTTATGATGGGAAGGCTATGTTAAGGTTTAAATACCTATATTAGAATAAGTAGCTATTTATAATTAATAGGTATCTTGAAACTTTACTAGCTTTTAATAGAAAATGCACATAGCATATTGCCATTTTTCATGAGATATTAACTGTAGTAATTTAAAAAGTTTTATCTATATCAACATTTCATTTACTTTTAAAACTAAATCAGAGGTTACTTTTCATTTTTCACATGTTTACTTACAACTGACAAACCATCCAAGACAAGGAAATACTCAATACTAAATAATTATGCTTCATTGCCTTTTCATGACATTTTCATACCGTCTCTAACCGAGATCTTATGCCGTAAATTATTCGCTTCTGAGTTGTAACTACAATCTCACAAACAAACCACTGTATGAAAACATGTCATGTTATAAAACATCGAATAAATTAGCATCAATAGGTAATACCTGCTCGGTAAGCGGCCACTCATTGACTCTACAAACTTCGGCGTGCTCGTAGACTTGCAAAACAAATGACCCAGGGGACGACGGAATGGTTAATGTCATAATCTTGGAGGTAAGGTTTAGTGCTATCACCAAACCAACTTACCTGCTCAGATTATGAGTGGGCTTTAGTATGATGCTACTTAAACCCTAGGTATGCGCGGAGGTAGGTTAAAGATACATCTATTGTAGACGTCGTAATCGATACTATTTTAACTTCTTCGAGTTTGAAAGCAATTTTTTGTCTGATCTGCCAAAGTCACATAACACACAAGATAACACAAGATATATTTTGTCTTTTATTATGTTATTATAAAACAATAAAAATGTTTGAAGATGTAATAATCAAATATTTTCAAGAATATTAATAATAAAACGGGATGTTAAATTGTGAAACAAAGTGAATGGTTACCTAAATAATGTCGATAGTTTTCTTGTGAATCTGCGTTGATTACGGATTCTTCTCGTCAATTTTTTAGCACCTTAACGCTTTCATTTAGATTCAAACTGTGGGGCTTCATAAGCAGTAAATAGAATTCGTGGCTACATGAAATCCTATTGAATATATTTTTTCGTTCGACCTTTTAATACATATATTCAGTCATTGTTTACCTGTATTGGGTTGAAAATGGTACTATAATCCTACTGATTAGGTATTTTTCCAGTAATATATTACATTGGTATTGGAGAGCAAGAAAATATCCCACCTTTTTCGTACAAGTAGGTAGTTAATTCATTAGTGAGACATTGGTAAATGCGCGGTAATATAAACGAGTTCCTTTCAATGTAAAATACGTGGTGTGAAACTAATAACATTAGCGTCGAATCTAGACGTTACCAAGTCATAAGTGTATCATATGCTAGGTTTTCTCAAGTATTTTATTAAAAGTAAAAGAGAAAAAGTTCTTAGAAAAATGACAGCTTTTGTTGTTCTTCAATGTGGTAGATTTATTTTAGAATTATTTGTCGATATGAGCTTGTTTACTTTATAAATATCCTCCATCATACGCAATTGTCTAGCGATCAATCATTAGTAAACAAAATGTCATCAGAGCACCTCCCCCCGAAGCCTGTTGGACGGTTGGACTTCACACCCTATTATTTTTTATGTGTTTCACACGTGCTAAAGGGAGAACGCATTTTGTCATAGAACTATGTATTGTTACTAACTAGGTTTTTCCATTTCCATAATGAAATGTTCTGGGGATGTTGCGTAAAAACGTAGTTAAGATAAAATAATTAATTAATTTCATTCCCCATTACGCAACAGCTTCAAAACACATTTAAACTTAATCAGTTAGAATAATTGGTAGCTAACATTTCCATCGTCTATCTGTATTTTCGAGGAAGTTGGAAAATCACTCAGTGAACAAGCAAAGTTAATTAATCATAAATTATGATTGCTTGTCTGGCTGAGCATCGCAATCGATTTAATGAACCTCCTACCTTTTCAAAATTTATCGGACGATATTATAAATGACTAAGCTTTTATGAACAAATGTGATTAACGACGTAAGAGTACATACCAACATTTATTAATCCCATTAAAAGGTCAACGATTATTACATACACGAAGCTTACCTTTCATGTGAAACTGTAGCTAAATAAATCAAGATTTATTCATAGTAACCTGCAACTATAATAGTAGATTCCATCCTAGCTTCAATACGTTAAAGATAATTGACCTAGCAAACGAACCAAGAGTATGTTACAAGAGGATAAATGGCGCTGGCGGCAGGGCGCAGGCGTAAGGCTTTACAGTCCCCCGCGCGTCACGCGTTTTCCCCGCGCGCGTCCCGCTACCACTTCGCTTGCTACGTGCATTGGCCAATGCACGTAGCAAGCGAAGCGGAGCAAAGCTTGATGCGACATCGATGCGAGCGACGGAGGCGACCGAGGGCCATCGGCCTGCAACAAGACCTGACATGGCCAGTGCACGACGTGTTCCCAATTTGATTTCCAACGAAACGTCGGTTTCGCAAGAATTTTGAGAGACTGTTCAGGCTATTCAATTACGGAATAATGGCGGCCATTACGATCGATGCAACAATCTCTTGTATACGAGCTTCGTTTCTGAATTTAAACTAGTTTTACCTAGCAATTATACAGTGTGTCTGGTCATCGGTGTCCGACCCGTTAAGGCTAAGCAATATGATCAATTTTATCGACTTCACTATAGTAAGGCATTTTGCCCCTACATTATTATTGTATTTTATTATTTTCCTTCTACTTGTCAGGATCTTTAAAGTAAAGGGTCATATTCAAATAGTCACAACTCCTGAACTATTTGACTTAGAGCTTAGGTCTTCATATCAGATTTAGGTAATACTTTAGTGCATCTAAAAAGTAAAAAAAAAAGGTATGTTATCAGGATAGTTTTTTGAAAACAATTAAAAATTCAAAAAACAACCAAATCTTTTCAAACTTTTTAAGTTAGTATTTTTTTAAGGTTTAATGGAAGTTTTTGACAAACTTTTTGTATGTGAACTTATTGCCTATTTTTGTAGCTATCGAACGAAACCACTTTTATGCCTGTAGGACCTCTACGTAGGTAGATATGGCAAAATAAATAAACCCAACCGTAAACAGTAAAAAAAAAAATTAAATGGTCGCCTTTTCAAAACAGTACAAAATGCCTCATTATGGTGAATTTGTCGATAAAATTGATCATATTGCTTAGCCTTAACGGGTCGGACACCGATGACCAGACACACTGTATATATACTTGACAACCATAAAGCTACAGGTTAACGATAGATTGTAATGATACATTGATAAACCTACTTAACAATCAAATGGTAGGTACACCTTAATTCCTATATTTTCATGACTCTTATATTCGTACAAAATATTTTTTACTGTAAAACGCTCTGTAAAATTGCGAAGTTCTTATTGCAATCTTTCTGTCAGATTTCCGTCGATATATCGTCAAGGTGATATCACTAAAGGTACAGTAAGATAAATGTAGATATGAGTAGATAGGAAGAGTACCGACTTTGTAACTTACGATTTCATTTTAATGGCTCCAACTCTATAAAAACTGGCTTTAACCGTACTTGAAACCTGAGGGTAGGGAAAAAGGGGAGAACGTATTTTACAGTAGTTCCGAGGGGTAGGTATAAAATAAATAGCAACAATATCAGACGGGCTACTTTTACGGAATGGCTCTGAAACGTATTTTTATACGGACCGTATTTGGGAAAGGAAAGAACTATGTTTTTTTTTCTTCTATCACTGCAATTACACTGAGAAAGCAATTTCCGAAATGTTTGTAGTTACTCCAAAGGGTAAACTTACATGAAATGCCTGTAATGGGGTTTTGAACTTGATTTTAGGCTGTATTAATCGTTAAATGGTATTAACAACATAATTAAAGTTATTGAGTTAATAGGATATGGATGACCAGTGCTTTTGCAATTCAGAGCTCTACTTGCAAACTTTAGTTATTTAGGTCAGTATTTTCATTTTGTTTACGATGTTAGTAATTAAATTACTTTGTGGGTGTTAATAAATTGCGTTCATGAATGAATTGAAATATAAAAAAAAATGTTTTTCAAAAGTTTTACGAAGGTTCGGCCTGCTTATTGACATAAACACTGGCTTTATGACTTGATAAACATTTCCAACAAGAACGTTAAAAGGGAAACCCAGTTGAACAATCAATCCAGTCAATTTATCAAGCTGTAAAACTATTCTTATACTATAACATTCTGAATAAGCAATTGCGTAAATGTATTTTTTTTTAAATCCTTTCAAAGTGTCGTATTTTTTTTCATCAATCCATGCCATGTAACTCAAAATTATACTTTGCAATCCCCTTGTTAGTATGTTAACTCCCCCCGTTCACATGGTGATGGTCAGTAAGATATTTTACGGAATAAGGCAATTTTTAGGCAATATTGGCATCACACACTCGTCACTTGTTAGTATGTCGATAAAAACTATCCTATGTCCTTCCCCGGGATGCAATCTATCTCTCTGCCAAATTTTATCGAAATCCGTTCAGTGGTTTAGGCGTGAAAAGGTAACATACAGACAGACAGACAGAGTTACTTTCGAATTTATAACATTACTATGGAACAGACAGACAGAGTTACTTTCGAATTTATAACATTAGTATGGATTATTATTACTAAGTACTTACCGCAATGTTGAGTGTTGGAGCAATAAATTAAAAATGACTTACCTATAACAAAAACGTTATTATTAATAAGTTACTCTACATTTACAATCATCTTTGAGAGTTAATTTTCTATGGAAATATAAAAATTTATATAAGTATTTTTTGTAAAAGAAAAACCCTGTAAGTTTATGGCCACCTCTAAAAGCTTTCATAACAAATGGGGATTGCGTTACCTACGATATATTATAACCTGTCTTCAACGTATTACATGTTTCCTGCGGATATACATCATGTTGAGCTGTTTTCTCAGCCATTTATTTAGTCACTAGTTTAATTTTTGCCCTAAAGGCACTTATAAATGTTTTTGTTATCGTTCTTTTGCTATTTTTATGTTGCATGAATAATGGCATCTACTGTTTTATGATTTGACTACAGGAAGAAGCGAAATTACGCTGTTTTATGATTAGAATTTTGAAATATTTATTACGGGGTAAAAAAGAGGTGTATTTTGGAAAATAAAGAAACAAAATTGAGCATTAATTAAAACAGATCGCATTTTAATTAATTTTGAACAATTCGTGAAAATTAAAAAACAACCGACTTCCAAAAAAAAAACACTACCGCATTTTCGTTTTTTTACACCGACTTCCTAAATTAAGTTATTTTTCACTTCGTAGTGTTTTCTTTTGTAAAAAAGTTTTTAATGTTTACTTTTAAGTTGTACCTACCTACCCCACACACATTCATATAACACTACTTGCTATATAAATATCAGTGACAGAAAGCTATTAAAACATCATCAATATAAATTAAATGGAAAAAATTATTAAAGCTAACTCAAAAGCTATCCAAGCAAAGTTAATAAAATTTATCTGGGACCACCACTGAGCATACCTTATCCATTAAAAAATGAGAGAATTTTGAAAATCCGTCATAATATGACGGAGTTATGCCCGAACATACATTAAAAAAAAAATATATATATAAACCAAATTGAGAACCTCTTCCTTTTTGAAGTCGATTAATTAAATCAATTCATAAACAAAAAGTTTTGCCCCAATTAACTTGCAAGATTAGTGGTGTACTGAACATATCTGCGTACCCCTTTAGAGTACAGGTACAGGCGTGATGTTATGTTTTGCATAAACAATGTATACGTATGCGATAGCAGCAATCGCGGTTATTTGCTGGCATTTATTGAAGAGTTCCGTTGCCTGTCTCCGAAACTCATCATCGAAAACGAAATACGAAATTTAAATGGAACCATTTCGGAATAAACCTCTTTCAAAGAAAAAAATAATTTTGCAAATCCGTCTATATTATGACGGAGTTATGCCCGAACATACATAAAATAAAAATTACCTATAAATAAACATCTGAATTGAGAACCTCCTCCTTTTTTGAAGTCGGTTTATAAAACCGTTGATAAATTATGGTTCAACAACATACTCCGTGTGTACCACTTAAAATTGGGCAACACAAGTGGCCAGTTATAGCTTTTCAGAATGTTCAAAGGGACTTTTAAAATGAACACCTTTCAATAAGAACTCCAAAAATGTAGTTGGTACCTGAGCAGTGATTGTTTATTTTGTGAAAGGTCCACCCAAAATATAGCTTATAAAAAGAGAAGAAAATGCTAAATAGAAAACAAATGCAACAACCATAAAAGAAACTCATGAAGTAAGTCAGTCCACTCTAAGATCAAGAAGTTATATTTTGTTTCATGAAGCTGATTAACTAAAGTTTTTGTTTTATTACTTTGTATATTTATAGAGATTTCTGTTGCAATGTTTATTAGATACTTATTAGGTATCTGATTGTTTTTAAGCAACAATTAAACCTATAGATGCAGTCGTTTAGAATATTTTATAAAAGCCTCCATCTATAAAAAAAACGGGCAAGTGCGAGTTGGACTCGCACACGAAGGGTTCCGTACCACCGTACAATATTTAACACTACACGTTTGTTGTGTGGGAGCCCGCCCCTCTTAAATATTTATTTTGTTTTGTTTTTAGTATTTGTTGTTATAGCGGCAACAGAAATACACATTCTGTGAAAATTTCAACTGTCTTGCTATCACGGTTCATGAGATACAGCCTGGTCACAGACGGACAGACGGACAGTGGAGTCTTAGTAATAGGGTCCTGTTTTTTTACCCTTTGGATACGGAACCCTAAAAAGGAAACAAACAGCAAATAAACGTATTTTCTTTTCTTTTTTTCTTTTCTATAAGTAGGTATAAAAAGCAGAAAAGAAATTGACTAGGCTTTTAAAATAAAAGGAAAATAAAATAATAGGTACCCAAATAAAAAACGTATAGGTATCTAATGAACATTAAGACAAGATCTTATTCAATAAAAAATCACTTCCAAGTATCCAAACCTTTTTTATTCAATTTGTCCGCTGGGTCTTGAAATAATTATACACATCAGAATGTAAACCGGAAAACACATGGGACGGGCTGGCTCTCGCTACGAAAGAAAGGGATCAATAGAAACTCGACCTTGACACAATTTACATTGGCCGTACCTTCGCGGCCGCGTTCAAGAATAAACATTAGGCCTTCAGTATCCCATTACAGTGAAATAGAGAGGGTGGCTCAACAAACAAGCTAAAATAAACCTTGCCTTTCCCAAGGAAAGTGTAGGAGCGAGGATTTTAATTTTTATGCAAGTTCATAGCTACTTATATTTATGGATCTAATGGTAAAGTTGTATTCAATTGTTTGAGGTAAATAAGTAGGCGAAACAAAAAAAAATAACAATCCAATCAAGTAGCTAATTAGAAAATTCTAAATGTTGCTGGTTTCAATAGTTATTTTTATGAAAGGCAGTTTTCTTATTATCCAGTCAAATTGTATGCTGAGCTCACCACATAGGGAGTCTTATGATAGTTTCTAAAACACGTGGAAACGTTAATTGAAATTGGTTCAAGGTGATTTTTGTTGAGAGTCTTAAAAAGATTTTAAAAAAAAATGAATATTAAATATACCTTCAAGAATACAGCATTCTTAGATTTGATGGCCCCCATGCAAGTTATAGTACAAACATTATGTATTTTCAATGTCGCTTAGCAATTGTCTTGAAGTATGTCGACTTTTTGTTTGTTTATATTTATATTAGATACATCTAACAACAGTAAATATTTACGAGTCTGAGTTATTTATAAAAATTTATGACAGATTTTTACAATATAAACAAAATAACATTGAACACTCTATGAGTTACAATAGAATATTTACTTAGAACTGGCAATTTTAGAAAACACCTACACACAGAGGTTAACATTCATTACGAAGACGAAATATCACAGGTGGATCAAGCGATATACAGGCAGGAACTCTACTTAATTAGCAACTTGTAATATATTTAATTATATTAAATATCTCCTTATTGTTAATGGAAATGGAACATTCATTTATATCAACAATTCACTCGTACGTAGGTAGGCCTTTGAATTGACTTCACTTTAACACGTAGGATATGTTTATAGATAATTTACGTATTTTCACAATAGTTTCATTCGACTTTTAGTTTAACTATAACAACCATGAAAATTACAAGTGAGTATCGCAGCTAAACGTAGCGAGGACGACGCAACTCTTCTTTGTCCGTGCACTTGACAGTAAAAGCTTTGTATTTACACACACAAAACGTCTCAATTTTCGGTTTAATGTTCTCTTTCGCGACATTCGACACGCCTATTTTGCAACAAATTTAGGTGTTTGAAACCCACGATTAGCCTCAATTCATTATAATAGAAGAGAGAAGTTAACCTCAAAATAATATTTTTAATACTACGTTCAGGATACGATTGGAGTTGAGTGCGCAGCGCGCCTGGCGCGCAGGCTCCGCCGATTGCTTCCGAACTCGGGCGAACATCCCAGATCTCGCTCCTCCGGACCGTCGACCATCACTATTTAACATTTTGTTTGGCTTGTGCACTATATTATAAATAACTAACGAATCTCAGGTCTACAAATAAATCGCTTGCGAACAAAAGCTACTTTTACACGCCCAATTGTGTAGATAATACTTCGTCACTTTTTTGCATATATTCAGATTCAGATTAAAATACAGTTAAACAATTTTGGTTCCTAAATTAATTTGATTAATGGGTTGTCACAAAAGGCCAGTTTTTTGTACCGTAGTGAAGGTTGCACAGTCGGTTGTTATGACAAAATTTAATTCAAATTTATTGAAATCGTCAATCAGTGTAGAGCAGCATAGGCAAATTACATAGTACTGTTTGATTATGTACATAATGGCACAAAAAAAATTAAATTAATTCAAAAAGCAGTAGGCCAGGTACCTACTTTACATATAGATTGCCCACTGATGTGAGATTATTAAAGCTTGGAAGTGCGTTCAGCCATAATTTATAGGATTTGAAGGCTAATGTCACCATAATCTAAAATAACCGCAGTTTTTAGAGGTTTAAGACTTAATTTTTCCAGTAGCTATAAATCGGAAATTCATAAATTAGTTTATTAAGATTGTGTCATTTTTAGATATTGCATCAAAATTAAAGAAAATCGGGAAAATCTGTTAGAAAAATATAAATGAGGAAAACCTTTGGGTGGTAATACGACGTGTATCGCAAAAGGTAGAGAGAAAAACTCGGCGCCTTTAATACGTCGTGGAAGACTTAGTGAGAGGCCTTTGCTTAACAGAGAGGCGATAAGGGCTAATTAATAAAGGCAATGATAATGAAGGGTCTTGATAAAGTTAGCAATATATTTTAATTATTTTTCATAATGGTTTCCTCTAGCCTACTTGAAAACAAAACGAATAACTGTATTTGAAAATTATTGCTTCAATAAATCGATTTGCTTTTGGCTTCAAAATACGTGAATAGATTTGGTAAGACGTGTATTAGAGTAGGTACGTCTCTTAGAATTCACAATTATATTTGAGACAATTTCGGAACTTTTTAACAATAACGTTATGAAAATCACTACGTGTATATTCCTTTGTTTAATTTGACTTATTTAAGTAATACTCGGTTCTTATAAACTAAATCGAATCGTTTATTGTTACTATTTTTTTTTGCCAAACGGGGTACCTATAGGTATAAATAGCTTCGTAAGCTAATTGCGATGCGATAGCTACTTTCTACTATGCAAAGCTATGAGGTCTTTGCTTCATTATTGGTAAAGATACAAGAGTCTTTATTTTAACCAATAAAGATCCGTAAATTATAGGAATCGGCCATGAGACATATAACCATTTCATATGTTATAATTTATTTATGGGTAAGGAAGTTTAGCCAAGATGAACAGCCGCGTTTTAGGTACTACTTTTAGTAACCAATGTAAAATACTTCTGCCTCATTTAGATAAACTCATCCTACAACTGTGTTACTGTACATTCAGCAGTAATTGCCTTCCACAGAGTCTTCCGCGTTTGCTCGCTGCATGTGCATATGGCAGTTTTAGACCGTCAAGTATTTCCTGAAGTCCGTAAGTAATTTCTGAAATTGTTAACCTTGGGTGTTAATCTTCAGGTGAACCAACTTTTGGTATTTAAGGTAAACATAAGTTAGTATTGTAATTAACATATACCGGGCTACTACATAACTTCAAATTAATACAAACAGAGGCGAGAGTGCCAAGATCTTCATCCTTTGCCATAGTACCTAAATAGTCAATACTCTTTCTCATTCTGGGAGAATCTTTAGAAGCATAAACCTTTAGTTTGAGCTAGGTGAGTGAACTATGGAAGATGAATGTAGAGCTAACACTAAAATCTGGTTTCCTTCACCAAATGATCGTAATATGTATAAATGTATGCTAATAATTTAATAAAACGTATGGCATGTCCGCAATAAATCAGATACTTCGTACATAAATTTATTTTCTTAAGATAAGCTTGTCTTGGCTATAGACAAGAAAAACAATAGGATGAGGAAGAGGGAGAAATCAATAGAGTAACTTACCTCACTCGATGTCAAGTAGCAAATCCTGGAGTCGGTGCTATCAATGGAAGCTTGCTGAACAATCCCATAGCGAGTAGATTCACGATCGCTTGTGTATTCCGAACGAACGCTGTCTTGGCGGTCGAATACACCCCTGTAACAGAAGCTAAATATTTACCCTTTCTTAACTTTACTTGATTAACGGATTTGTGTTGAACTTTGGCGCGGGGTTTTAAATTAAAATGGGCAATAAAAGAACAGACGTTATTGACGATGTTGGCACTGTTGCCAAATATTTATCTATCATCGAATGATAAAACGGCCTTTTAGTTAGTCAAGAGCACGTTACTTGGCAAGACAGCGTTGATAGAATGTGGAAAATGTACATAGTCATGTATCATCAGCTGAAATGAAGACATGGGACCCTCTTTACTGAAAAAAAAAAAAACATGAAATACATTTTGGCTTGCGCTTTGGGCCAACTTTCCAATTTTCATCCTCCCGCGAGAATTTAGAAAATGTCTTTTGAATAGTTACATCGTTCGTCAGTAATATTTGCCTGCCTACTTTAAAGTAAACAAACATTTTGGTATTGTAATCGTGATTTTGCGTACAAACTTTTTTATTGTGTAGAGAATGAACCTGTAAACAAAATTTACATCCTATGGGAGTAAAGTTAATTTTGTTTGTAGGTCAACGTCAGATCCTGTAAAATAATGAAACATTTTGTTGGAGTCGCGAGTTGAGATACTTATACCGAGTGATTCTTTGAATTCTGTAAATAATTTGGTTCTTACAACTGTTCAGATATTATATTACCTACTAAAGCAACTTAAGTACTCAATTTATATAATTATACCAATTGTAAAAAAGCTGTAGGCTTCGATATTTGAATAATAACTTTGAGTGCTAAGTATAAGTAAATCTTTAGTCAAATCATACGTTACCAATTATAATTATCATTTGAAAAAGGATTCCCCAGAAGATTATATTGAAAAAATAGACTTTCAGAAATCCGGTAATAAAATCAAATGCAGACTTAATTAGACTGAACATAAAATGTTGTCAGCACATAGGTAAGTACGGAATCGACCGATAAATTTTACTTTCAGAACAAATTAAAGTTGGCTCCGTATTGGGAACTTTTCGTTTTCCATTTTACCTAATTAATTAAGTATTAAAAATGGGCCTGTCAAGGGGAATCAAAATCCGTTCATTCCATTTCGGGCCGGGTTCCGATAGACAGGCAGTAATGAGAACTTCATTTGGACTCGGATTTCACTGCCAATCTTCTTCAGTGACATAAATTGTTAAAATCAACATTGAATCTCGTTAGAGGCCGTATTTATTACTTACATGAAATTTTGCAAGTAAATAAATAAAACGTGAGGTATGACATGCTGAAGATAATGTTTTCAGTGCATTTTCTCTACTTTGTTTACTGTATAAGGAAAAGGTATATATTGGAGTAAGTAAAAATACTTAAATATTTTGAAACTCAGTATGTTCTCACTCATGTTGCTCGCCGTCATCAAGTAATGTTTGTGCTGTAAACCATTCGAAATAAGATCCACCGTAGAACTATATACGAGTATAATACCTTTGTTCGAAGCTGTCAGCCCTGTTGCTCCTGTAGCCGGAGTCGTTAAGGCTGCCTTCATGGCGAAGGCTGGGGAGGGAGTCCCAGGGGGAGCGGCGCGGGCCGGGGGGCGGGGCTCCGCGCCACCCGTCTGAGTGGCGGTACCACGCCGCGCGGGCCGACTCACCGATGCATGAAGCGCACCGGGATGCGCTCACAAAACTGTGCATAACGTACATTATAATTTGTCGTGCTGCCTTTAATACTTGTAGCTTATATTAACGCAGGCGCTATTTTACGTTGAATACAAATTAAAATGATCCTGGAATGGGTTCGCGTTTTCATTTCCAGGTACGGTACCCTGAAAACACATGAAACGTAGATTCGTTTCAAATAATATTTCTACGTTTGAAACTAAAGTTTGCAAACCTACCTAATCTGTGTTATCAAATCTATGAACCTTTATTAAAGCCTCAACCAAATTCATGACTTAATTACTTAACTTGACTACGTAACTTGACTACGAACAACCTAAAACTGAACGCACGATCAAAAAATGTACAGTAACTTTAAATCGGGTACAAATGTTTGCACAAAAATTGCATCCATCCGTTATTTCACATTGAAATAACTGAGCTGTACAAAGCAAAAGTTTCGTTTTCCGTGCCTCAGATAAATGAAAAATAAACAAACCGTCCAAAGTTATACTAATTTGAAATGGACTTATCCCGACTGGGATGGACCGACCAATGGGATGGACGCCATTGTTCCACGTCAGATTAACGGCTCCTTTTTTTTTTTTTTTTTTTTTAAAATGGCATCTCGCAGTTCATCCTTTATGAGGATGGCTACTGCTTAACCGGACTTTCCTGTGGATGCCTCGAATTAAGGCCTCCAGCCAGGGCATACAATAACTTAAAAACTAAGCGACAGCGCTAAGGGTAACCCCCTGCGGGGTTCGGACCTCGGCTCAGGGCGTCGCTGGAAGAGGACAGCAAGGGACAGGCTGGATCGGTATTATTATTGGTGTTTAGGGGCGAATTTAAAACTACAGGCTCAGCTGCGCGGGCTGGCTCGAGCAAGGGTCGGGGGGGGCACGGTGATGGTGCGGGGCGTCGCGACGGGCCTCGGCGGCGAGGACGGAAGGACGGATGTCTGAGCTTGTTTTTGTGTTGTCGACTGAGAGTACTCGTGGCCTTACTGCTCTCCTGGAGGAGGGTAGTGGCGTCGTCGGGGATGGTGAGGGTATGCCTTGGTCGGCGAATCCTACTTATGCGGGAGGGAGTGTATCGGGAGGCCGCCGCAATCAGGGGATTGGGGTGCTTTATGGCAGAGTCAAAGAAGCGCTTGGAAAGGCGTTTCATGAACTGCTGGATGGTGGGGAGTCTGAGATCTAGATGCAGATTCACATTTCGGACATAGAAGGGGGCTCCCGTGACCTTTCGGAGGAAACGGTTCTGGAGGGTTTGCATTTTATGCAGAAATCGCGGCTTGGCGTGTGCGAAGACTACGCAAGCATAGGTCATGATGGGACGGATGACCGCGGTGTAGAGGCGCAATTTGCACTTGAGTGACAATTTGCTGCGGGCAGTTATCATAGAGTGGAGCCTACCGAGAGCGAAAGAGGCGCGCGAACGCGCCGTCTTTATGTGCTCGTTGAAGGTGAGGTTGTGGTCTAGGATGACACCTAAGTATTTGGCTCGCTTTCCCCAGGGGATCGGCTTGCCATACATAGAGATCGGGCGCGGATTAACGGCTCCAACTTTTTATGTTGTTTTAAATACGTAGTGTTGATACAAAAATGAATAGCGATTCGACTTTTGGCACGGAGTTTTAAAGAAAAAAATAAGACGTTTAAAAACTAAAACCCGACTACTGAAAAGGATGAAAGAAGAAAGTACCTTCCCGTGGTCGCATGCCATAGCTTATATAAGTATATCAGTGCCGCGGCATGCGACCACGGGAAGGTACTTTCTTGTTTCATCCTTTTCAGTAAGTGGTCGGGTTTTGTTTTTATACTTTTTTTTTTCACCTTTTTTAGAGCGTGATTTTTCAGTAGTAGGATTTTAGTTTTTGAACTTATTTTTTATTATTTTTATTAAATTATTTTGGGGTTATAATTTCGTGATAACGTATTTGCAGAGCCGCTTTAATTTTTTTTTGTTTAGGTTTTATTGTTGTACATGTACCTAGGTAATATACCAAACTTATACATAAATATGTTTGGCTGAAATCTGAGTCAATTTAATGTGACTTCACATAGCCTATAATCTGCAGACGATCAAGGCGCTTCCAACGATACCTTATTTGTCAAATTATAACAAGGTGTTTAGAAGTTATGAGGGAACCGATGAACATACATACATACCGGTCAAAACCATACATAACCCTCCTTTTTGCTTCGCCGTAGGGGTAAGAAGTAAGTCACATTTTATTCAGGAGCTAAAAAGAAGGGAAATATACCAAGGCAAACAGTAGGTATGCTAAGGGGACGTCTACAAAAATAAAACTGCACATGAACCTTTCACAACAGCAACCAAGCAAATTGAATGACATGTTATGAAAAATCTTTGGCAATTTCCTACTGTGGCCTTTTGCGGAAACATTCATATTGAATGAAGTAAAATAAAATCCAGCTTTAATAATCTCAAGAGTGGGTATTATTCTTGCAATGAGATGTAACGGTACTCTTTTAAATCAGCACCCTAATTGCGGAACACACTATCAATCACACTCTGAGTCATTTTAAAGGATATAGCTATAATCCATTGCTGCATATTTTCGAAAAATTTGTTTGCTCAGCAACGTAAATAGCGCTATGAACGTTGAACTGTCAAAATAAAACCCATTACTACTGACAGTGTTTTACACAATTACCCCACAGGTTTGGTCATGTGTGTCACATACATAATATTTGAATTTATAAAGCGGTACTCGTAGATCCGGTTAAGTAGAGCTTCTACAAAAAGAAATCTATGCTGTATTCCTGAAGAATCCTAACAAATAGTTACGTGGATATATTTATTCAGTCAGAGTAGAAAAAGCTTTAATGTAAGCCAGACAAAGTCAATTTTGTAATAACAGGATCATGAATACCTTTCTTTGAAGTACCGTAATTTTCCAAGCAGTAGGCACAGGTCTTTCATTTTCTAAATACGTCGACAGGGAAGGATATAAATATTATATACACTTTTCACTTACGTCTTTCATACGGGCACGGGGGATTCTTTTACCTAATCAATCATTGTCTTCGAGGCCAAAGAAAAAGTACTGTAACGATTTTTTGTCAAGCACTTTATTAAATATCGCTCTCAAAACAAAGCAAAATACCTTCATATAATTTGCAAAAGCATCTTCAACATTTCCATCATTCAATCATCTAATGAGATCCGACTTGCCAGCATTAATATCCTTATAGACCTCGAGGAACAGGATTATAGATCGTGAAATTGTGTAATATTATCAAAAGCATCATAAATTATTGTCGGCCCTTTAGTATTACAAAAATTGCTTGGATCGCGAACGGCTAATTCTGTCCCAAGAGTATACACTGGAGCATACGTGACTCAGGAAAAACGATAACTACGACAATAACTGAGTCGCGCGATCGATACCTAACCCTACTTACACGACAATGGGTCTTGTGGGACGAAATATCAACATTCCTTTACCAAATACCATATGTTACCTAAATGTAATTGATAAAAGTGTACGCGTTGACGTTTTAGTCGACCGCATGGGACTAGCTGCTGCTTATTAATAGTGTTATTGATATGTTAGGTGGTAAGTCTAGGAATTGAAAATTATATTCAAATTATATGATTTTCTCACAACCTCACAAAAGCAACAAGACAAGTGGAAGTAGAGCTAGATAGAGAGAAGGCGTAGATTTAGTTTCCCTGATTAGGAGTTGACGGAAAATAAACATACAATAACTTTTAGAGCAAGAGCCCGCGACGATCAGACCTTCGTTATTTTATAAAAGTTGAAAGTTTCTCTGTGTATGTCCCCAATACAGCCCTCGTATTCTGTAAAAATCTAGATGAAGTGAGTTGTCAGTAGTGTCTATACTATGGAGCATGAGGTGGAATGACAGCTCACTCGAAGCTCACTTCACATAAGTTGTCACGGTGAGATTTTTACAGAATAGACCGGCTGTAGTGCTATTTCGTAAAAATCTCACCGTGATAACTCGGGTGAAGTGAGCTTAAAGTGAGCTGTCATTAGTGTCAATCCTTAGCATTATATGGAATGACAGCTCACTTCACCTAACTTCTCACGGTGAGATTCTAACAGAATCGACCGGCTGGTAAGAATGACCCCGAATATGAAGTTTGAGTCATGGTGGCTTTGGCAGGTAAAGGGTGGCAAAGATATATTGTATTATAACGTAAATATAATTACAATTTGTTATAAGTAGTTTAAGGGTGTCCCGCAGGGCGTTGCAACCCTACTAAGTGTCTGATAATGGACGACGTGATTTCTAATATTATTTTTTTATTTTCTATTATCCAAACAAAATATATAAAAACTGAGCGTTTTACTTTAACGAATTTGAGGTGCAATTTTATACACCTTTGCTGCCGTTACCTGCCCAAGCCACCCTGATCTAAACTTCATATTCGGGGATCGTTCTTACCTGTATTAGGGACATACACAGATTAACTTTCAGTTTTTATAAAATAACGAAGGTCTGATCATCGCGGGCTCTTGGGCCATTTCCCACAATGTCATTGTTACTAAGTCATCATCTGCCTAGCCTTTTCCCAACAATGTTAGGGTCGGCTTCCTGTCTAACCGACTGCCTATCTGACCTCCACAACCCAGTTACTGGGTAATACGATACCCCTTGGTAAGACTGGTTGTCAGTCTGAATGTCATTGTCACTAAGTAGACTACATAATTCAAAAATCGATGATACACGGTTTTGAATTTTGGAAGAAATTCATAAACTTAAAAAAAAACAAATCTATGAACGGTTTAATATCCCTCCGCCGAACAAAATATAGGCGTGTCGGTAAATAAATCAACGGCCTACGAGTACGCCTGCTGGCAGATGAATTACTAGAAAGGGCAACGTGCCATCCTGCAAATTGTACTCCTTTTTTTATAACGAAACCCTTTTACTTCTTGTTATTACTTCAGATACTACTTAAAGTAAATCAAGAACTCAACACTGTTTAATCCTCTCAATTTTATATATCTTGATATTTTTAGTTTATTTTTAGTTATGTATATAGTTATTTCAGTTCCATTAAGGGTATCTAGGACTGTTACTTTGGTCATCTATTTTTATGTGAAAGAGTGAAAGAAAAGCCTAACACGCCGAACCCAGTAAGCTAACCACTTTGTAAGAGATATTTTTCCTCGCGCTAACTATTGTTATTTTTCAAATAAAGCCCTTTACTAAGTGGTTGAGCGAGGGATGAATCGAAATCGTTATCTCTGTAAATGTATCGTAAATACTTAGGTAGGTACAATTTCGTATACCGATTAGGGGAATTCCTTGTATTCTACTGAGCGTCTGAGCATTATTGTTTTCGGAATGAATCTCCTTAATCCGTTTAGATACCTCAATGCTTATGAGGACATACTATTAAACCTCTGTGAATAGGTTTCATTGTTACACTGCGTTTTCCACATTGTAGGCGAACACAACCCTCTGGGAAAATATCATCTTCACTACTATGGTTTTGCAATAGTACTCTACCAGATAGCAATTTTTACGATGGTGAAATTATGAATGCTGTCCAACAAAAAAAAATTTTTTTTTCTACATTTACTGAAATAAAGTTCTTTAAAATAACAACAGATTAATATGCACTCACATATCATCGAGCATGCTATTTTTAGCTGGAAAGTACGGTACTTTATTTTTCCAGGTTAAAAGTAACAAGCGGATAAGTCGTATCGTTTTATTAAGTAAGTAAACTGAAAAATAACTTTAATCCATTTCGATAGGTAGATAAGTATTACAGCTTAATTTAATAATGAAATGAAAGCACGGATTTTTAATAACATGACTTTATGTTCGATTCTAAAATGTATGATTGTGAACACCGTTAGTTTATAATCTATCTCGCGAGATTGTAAACTGTCGACAAATTGTGAACTGTACCATACTGCTTACTATATAACGTATTAATTTTCGATAGTTTATAATCTATCTATGTCAAACCGTCAACGAACGAACGAAGCTGCACTTACCGACTGGGTTCAGAATGTGTCCGATTTTATCACCCGTAAAATTGTAAGCCGTCCCAGATTTGTCGGTCTTAGCGGTAGCCGAATTGGTCGCAGTTACGCCAGGTTAACCCAATAGAATGGGTTAGGTTAGAACTGTGAGCAACTGCGGGTGAGCCATGCGAGCGTAGCGAACGATGCTGTGGCAGCGGCTTGCGAGCGTTACTTCCAAGTTCGTCGCAGTTACTTGGCTATTTAGTATTAGCGCAAGGTGCGATCCGTCGCATGCAAGTTTGATACCAGTTCACAATATGTCGGTATACCATGACCAGATTATAAACTAAGGGCTGATTTTTCCATCGCCAGATAACTTTTATTCGAGGAATAAAATTGATGTTTGACAGTTTTTATATGAAACAACTGTCAAAATTTCAAAATTGTTCCTCGAATAAAGTTATCAGATGATTGAAAAAACAAGCCCTAACGAAAATATACCGTAGTCAAGTCCAGTCGTTTTACCATTAGGTACTATATTTGCAATCTCACAATGTGCAAATATATGTATAACAACAATGTGCGTATGACACGAGCCAAAGAATTAGACTGAGCGAAGATTAATCAGTTATTGGTTATTGCAAGTAGATAACGATGTTATTCGCTTTGTTCCGCCAATAGTAATTATGTTTAAATGTCTTTGTTATTATTAGATATAATTATTATAAAAACAACTTAAGTAGGTATCTATTATTATGTTTTTAAATAGGAAAATCAGGTGCTCTTTTTAAATTTGCCTTACAGTCGACGAGATGAGAACGCCTTATTATAAAGTAGGTATTCTTGCATGAAAAGCTCGATTCTAATACCGGATTACTAATTAGTTAAGTGATTTTGCAGAATCAAGTTAATTCATTTTAATTGTAGGTATGAATGGTCTCACGTACCTAAACATAATTTATGTGATAGACGTACAAGTAGATTGAATACCGACACGTTCTTTCCGTAGTCACGTTTTTCCAGTTTTAAGCCTCTACACAAAAACCTACCTGACAGGGATGACGAAGCTCATGCAATGGAATTCCGTAAAAGCTTTTATGTGCAACAGAGGACCGGCTGTCACATTCAATCTTTGTGCATTTGTACACGTAGATCAGATGTGACAACTGGAGCTCTATTCAAAATCAAATTTTATCTCTGTCCGTTCCCAATGAATTCGTGGATTCATCCGTTCGGGAAAATCATTAATTGACCTATTTTACGAGTAATTCTCAGTACGCGGATGGTTCAATTGAATCCTTCTTCAATTATTCGAGACTACTTTTGAACGTTACATAATATATTGGCCAATTAATTAATTCACCGAATACATTATCAAATATTGTTTCTCTTACGTTATAACATGAAATGAATATTATATTTTTACTCATACTAAATACACTCATCTGCTTTTTTGAGTAGATTTCTCCTAATTAGTCTTATAAGTAGGTATTAAGTACATAAGTTCCATGCGTTAATTACTGTTTTGTCGGTTATCACCGTCAGTTTCACTGCCTAGGGAGTGTACCTACGTTTCATCATTTACTTTTTATTCGTTTGCATACGTAAGTAGTGGAAGCGAATTGTTTTTTTCACTCTACATTATTTATGTGAAAATCAGTAGGAGTCGTAATACAACTTGCAGTTATTATACCTAATAATTATGACCAGTTTAATCAGAATAATTCAATTTTACAATGTGATTTAACGATGTTTCATTTAAATAATAATAAAAAAATATCTACGCGTTTTGGGCTATAGCTCTCATTACAAAATTCGATCACCAATCGGTTTGTCATGCGTGGCAACTGGCAATGGCAATTAATGAATTAAAAGGTAATTTCAGAGCGGACCGTATTCAAATCTGGGTCATTGGTTAATAGCAATGAAATTGTACAAAAAGTCCACTATTATACATTCTGGTTCTTTTTACTTCTTCACATTGCAAAATATGGAAAACTGAGACTGCTTTGGGGATACCAAAATGCGTTCCGGCCATTTTTGAATCCTTATTCGGTCTAAAACCTACGTAACTCAAACACATGTTTATGCCGCTTTAAAATGGGTAAAAGCTTGCCATAGCCATTCTAATTTAGTTATGTTATTTCTCATTTAGTAGTTATTTTGATTAAATGCTCTGAAAATTAATGAAATATCAAAATTAGTCAGAGTTCAATAATTCCAATAAATTACAGGTTAATCTTTGCAAATGCATCTGTAATGAGACATTTTAATTAAACCAATTAATTTTGTAACCAACATTTTGTGTTGTATATTTATGTAATAACGCAGGCAATTCATTAGTGGATGTACTAACTGTTTGTAGGTACTAATGTGTAATTGAATGCAATTTAATGAATGTAGTTTGCTATTGAAAATAAGGATACCGATACCACTATTTATATTGGTTGCGGTTTGTGTCATCGAAACATGCATCAGTCATTCAGTTCAAATATTAACTCAAATATTAATCTGTTAACAAATTTAGGTTCCAGTTGATATTTTAATATCGATGACCGCAAAGTATATAGAACAGTTACGGTAATCTATAATACAAAATCATGATTTTACAGGAGAGCGTTTTACCTAAACGCAAAACTGTGCTAATTAATAGCAGAACTATCTTCTTCTTTTCTACAGCATTTAGTTAATAGGGCATTACCAAAGAAATAGTTAAGGCCAATAATTCTTATAATATGATGATGTGTATATCTACTTTGAATAAAAAATTAAATTAATCAACTGCCATTATATATCCGATAAAATCCGATTCTACGCGGGACTTTCTAATTAAAGGTATGTATTAATATTCCTTTTTTTTAACTAGCTAATATTTGTAACGCCGACGTGACTTATTAATGTTGCTGCACTAAAATAACGGAAGTTTAAAAACTGACGTTAATTAAAAAGGGCTGTGTGACTGATGTCTTATACACGTATCTACATAATATAATACATAACGTAACATAATATAGTATATGTCCGTATCTACTTCGTCACTTCGTGAAAAATAGGTGTCTTTATATAAGTGACTTACTATTAGTAAAAATTGAGAATTAAACATAAAAAGAAATCCTATAAAACAAAGAATTCTGAGTCAAATTATGTAAAAAGTGCAGTTGAATACTTTGCTGTCGTCGATATAATGTAATTATTGATAACCACATATTAATTTATTGTAAATAGTATTATGGTATTGCTAAAAGGTTTAGATTCCGATGCTCGCACAAAATACTTGATATAAATGTACCTTTACCTTGCTGTCTCATTTCATATGTTTTATGTTACAATGTTATGTTGAACACGATAAATTATACCTAAGGGATATAACTTCGGGGCAGCGGGATTGTCCAAAAGGGTTACCGCTGCCCCGGAACATAAAGGGCTAAGGAAGGAACACGGATGGGTTTTAGTCAGTAAGAGTCTGACACTCCCTTCCGCTCCACCCAGAGCGGGAGGAGTCATTGGATGATTTCCCATCCTTAAAAAAAAAAAAAAAAAGGTATATAACTTTCACAGTAACTTTATAATTTACATACCTAACTTAATAACAGATAATTTACATACAGCCGTCTAGTTACGTGCTATAAAACTAAATGAAAACGTGGTCTTGCTGGTAATTTTGATAAGAGTAGGTATTAGCTTAAGATAGCAATAAAGTTGCAAATTCTATGGAAGATATAGGGTTCAAAATTCAAATTAGGACCCAAAGTGCAGTGATGAGGGTAAGGACACTAATAGCTTTTTACTTGTAGGTAGGTAAGGCGTACTGGCATAATGTGCATGGAGGCGATTTTGCTATAGATCCAACTCAGACGGTGTGACCATGTACTGCGCATGGATGCCAGTAAGCTCCCTAAACCGCTTTCTACTCAGAGCTCGCCCAAAGGAAAACATACACATGGCGGGCAATACCTGCGCTCAAAGACCTTCTCTAACATTACCTTACGACTTGTGGCACACCCGTTGATAGGTGGCAATAGCTTGCTCGAAACCGAAAAAGGTGACGTACTTTTGCGTATTTAGCGTTTCTTGTAAGACTATTTATTTCAAAGCATTCGGTTGCTTTGTGGATTGACCACAAAGCAACTGAATGCTTTGAAACAAATCCTCTAAAGAAACAAGTCAAGAAGCGCTAAATACACAAAAGTTCTTCAAAGACTTCATATACCTAAACACGTATAACGATAATGTTCAGCTCGTCTGTACACGGTGTGGCCGGCACCCTATTTGTGTAAAACACTATCAATTTAAATTTGAATCATTTTGAAGGATACTGCCATTGCATCGAAAAAAAAAATCTATTCAAAAACGTAAATAGCGGTTTTTAAGACCCCATTGGTAGTCATCGCAAAGCTCACGAAAGGAAAAGAAAGTAGTCTGGGTCATTGTCGCTGTTTACGGTGAGATGGACTGTACCTACTTACTATTTTATTAGTACAGTTTTATTTTGGGACATGGTTTTATTGCGTTTATACCTATAGTATAGTAAGTTACAATTGACTACCTACCTCGCTGAAACTGACCCAAAATAACTTACTTTACATAGGTATAATAAAAGTAATTTAAAAAAATTAATCGACTTAAAAAAAAAATAACTCAGAATTATGAAATAACTTTAATTTCGGAAGTCGGTGTCTTGAGATCTGTATTTTAGTTTTAGTTTTTTGACACCGACTTCCGAAATTAAAGTTATTTTATAATTTTCAGTTAATATCTTTTGAAGTCGATTTAATATTTTTAAATTACTTTTTATTTCGTAAGTTTTAGTTTTAAGTAAAAACTGGAATATTTGTTTGTAATAAGTAGGCACGTCTTAGACCATATCTTGAAAATTACTGAATCGATTTTAATGAAATTTGCACTGTTCCCTACGTGGAAATAAATGTAAGCCAATAAAAAAATTATCACGTTCCGATTGATAGTTGCGGAGAAATGCGTGGACAAACATACATATATACATACATACATACATCTATAAAATTTTGTATTTTCGTTTGGAAGCCCTAATAGATTTTCATATGTGAATATAATGCAGTTCCTATAATATTACATACATATGTGTCGAATTGATAACATCCTTTTTTTGAAGTCGGTAAAAACTATATAATGAACTGAACATTTAGTATCTTTAACTATGTTTGTAGGTTCTTATTGCTTTAAAAGTATTTCTAGGAGCTAAGTTTAACTTAGGCACGTTAAGTTCAAAATAGATGAAATTGGATTAAGTTTAAGAGTGATCAAGTTTTCTGAGCCCCGCCCTAAACTAGGGTAGGATGTTTTCACTTTCACTTGGCATACAAAGATAATTCATGACAAGTCATGAATTATCTATGCTGGTTTAAATAAAGTAACTCTGGGCTTGAATAAACGCTCGTCTCTAAAGTTAATTGAAATGGTGGTCATTACCGTATCATTCGAAAAATCTTTCATCTCTACCCGATTTTGGGGATTCTTTAAAAATCTAATAAAATAGAATTATTAATAAGTGGTATAATACTTTTCTACCTGACTGGATAGAAAAGTATTATACCACCAAAAAACATTACCGTAATGTTTTAAATAATGTAATGTTATAAGGTAAGGTTTTTTGAAATTGTGTCGGTACTAACCTTGATTGGTGATCGCTTAGATATCCTTGATCACGATCTCGAACCCTGTCCCTGGAACAAACAAAACGAAGATTTATTTTTACGAGCTAACTGTAAAGCTGCTAAAGAATGGTGATTTTCCTATATCTCTAAAGCAAAAACTTATCGAAATATCTGTCTATGCTACCGTATTTCATCCTACTGAATATCATAACCAGGTTAACCAAAGGATCGTCGTTTGGTAAAACTATGTATTAAAGTTTACCAAAGAGCGATCCGACGTAGTCTTCTTGATGTTTTGCTCACAAAACACCGCCATACAAATTTCTACGAGAAGCAACGTCGGTGAGGACTATGAGTCAGTCAAACTAAATTGGAATAAGGTTATTTAATAATTTTTAGAGACCTCTGACCAGAGTTTGTGGAAGAATCATTACAGGTTAAAAATAACAGGTATCATGATATTGTAGGAACAGGTGGACATTTGGACAATCTTCTACCTCTAAACAGAACGAAAAAAAAGTAAGTTTAAACCATATTCATTTGTTTTTTGGCGCTTTAAAGCCTTTACAAGTTTTTTTTGTTTTGTAGAGAAAATCTTAACGGTTCTATACAGCGAGTTAGCACCTTGTCATGCTGAGTCAAGGTTGTTGACCAACAAAAAAACAGTAGAAAATTAAGTAGGTAATTAAGAATGGAAATAATATTCCATTCTTAATTGCCTACTTCATTTATGGATCAGGAAAGAAAATATCTATAGATATTTTTAAGGTTCACACCGTATATCTTCTTGTTCCTCTAGTCGATTATTGGGAATGTTATGTCATAAATAGTTTATATGAACCGCACAGACAGAAATGCAATTAAAATTATGGAGAATTTTAATTTTGTAAGGGTGCCCAGAATAATGTTTCAGTTATTATGAGTAGGTAAGTTTATGAGCATTGCTTATAATTACGTATCGTAGGTACCAATGTAGGTACCTACTTCAAAGATTCCTGTTTTGCGGTTATGTGCTTATTCGGGCCAATACCATTATGATCTAAATGTGCAAAAATATAATATTCTTATTCGAGCTGTTTTTGTTGTTGCTCTTATTCTGTTATTCACTCCTTCATAAACTGATAATATTAGTTCAACAAACCTGGTGTTGTGATCACTCAAGTAACCGCGCTCTCGCTCCCGCTCACGTTCGCGCATCAGCTCATTGCGATCACTGAAAATTAACAATGATTAAAAAGCTTTGCATTTTACAAATACATTACCTTACCATCTAAAAACAAAATGAACACAAATGATTATAAGAAAAAAAAATTAAGTAAGTACTGAATTTATTTATAAAAATAAACGAAAATATTATCGTTTATTTTTTCGTAATTATGGCCCATTGTTCTAAATGGCCAGCAATTTACAATATGTAAATAGGTAGAAGTTTAAAACCCACGAGTTCCAAAATTAATTTAGGTAATTTTGACTGATTTTAAAATAGAGAAATAAATATTGCGGTTTGATGGTATTTTTAGTTTTGTAGGAAATAATTATGCCAAACTGTCAAATTATTCTTCAGATAAAAGCATGGAATTAGTATGTGCCTACTATATAGATTTATTTAAGCTCCTTGGGTTAAATTATCTGAATATTGAAGAGTCAACCCTTGCACAATTAATTTGAATGTGGAATGTGGAACTAGTATTTATTTCATCAAGGTTTTTCTAGAGGTGTAGAAATGGTCTAGCTAATATACAAATATCCCTTAATATTGCCCAACTAGGGGTTGTGTGTAGGTTTCTGCTTATTTTACGTGAACTGTAGGGTATTAAATAACTTATACCTGTAGTATCCATCGCGATCAGACCTCGCGCTATGCTGTCTCTCGACGCCAAGGCGATGCGGCAGCGGTAATGTTGAAGATCGGCTCCCTCCTCCCGAACACTGTGACGCTGCTTCTTTCCGAACATCAAGATTTATTTATTAGTAAATGATGCTTGAAATCTTTAATTACATTCCCAGTATTTAAAGATTTCAAGCACACATTTCGTATTAAACTTGTTTTCTACTCAAAAAAGTGATCATTTCATTGCTCGTGCAGCCGTATAAATGTAAAAAAAAAAATTTTGTTTCTTTTCAGTGATTTTCTGGCTTCAATACAATTTTTTTCTCATTTTGCTACCAGTTAAAAGAAAACTTTTATTTATCATGCAACCACTGACTTGTAATATACAAGTTTAATATAGGTTTTTTTTTATTGACAAATGTGACGAAGGGTATTCTGCCTTTTTTATTTTTAATTGACTTCTTTCTTCAAGGTAATGTTATACATAATAATGTAGATGTCAAATAAAACTCATGATATTAAAAAATGTACAGCATTTTGTTGGGAATATTCTGAATGTAGATAGTTGGATTTTTTTGTAACAACTGCGCACAGATAACCGTTTTGGCAAAAAGAAGAAGCTTGCTTTACTTTCACAATTTTCTTTATACAAATAACGTTTTTAGGTAATAAGTACTATCATTTATTTTTATAGGGCAAAAATAAATGATACTTACCTATTACCTAATAACGTCATAATTGTATACAGAGGGTTGTATTAAAAAATATGTATATTTTAATGTTGTGGTACTGTAAGTAAATAGTAAGTTGTTGACATATGACTTTGATTTATAATCAGTAGATACTGGGAGAGGTGTTACTATTATGTAGATTCAACAAAACAGTTAGGTACACAGGCAAAAAAACTTTCAACTACATGTTCAATATTTATTATTATTACGTCTTTAACAACTTTTTAAACATATGGATACTATAAGCTCACAGTAGGACACACTTGAAGAGTGAATTATATATAATATTAATATTCAAAAGGATCTACTTTTATTGGAAGTTTGCTGCCTGTATACGTATCTCTTTGTTTAACTGACTACACAAATGATACCTACGTGGTTATTTAAACATCTACGTGGGTTAAAAATATAACTATGGGTTTAAGATCAGTATTGGGCTAAATTTATTCGAATGACGAATAACGAATGAATAAATTGCTATTTCGTTATTCACGAATAATAAATAATTTCTTTTATTCAAAGGAAAATTATTCGAATGACGAATAAATTATTTTATTCGTTAGTCTGTTAATGAATAAAAATAAAACAGGGAATAATGGCATTTAAATCAAATATTTATTTGCTTTCAATTATCATGTATTTACAGTTAAGATTCTTCTATTTCTTTTTCTAATCTTTTATTTTAATAAAAATCCGATTAATCTCAATTTTTTAAATAAAACTAAATCAGTGATTTAAATCCTTTTAACATGTATTTTCCCCTAAAATCATTAAATCCTTGATTATTTGATACTGTCGTCACGCCTATTCTAGAAATCAGGGAGGCAGTTGACGATATACGATAGGCACCAATTCGTCTTATCGCTTTATTATTTAATATTTAAAATAACGAATAAAATCACGAATAATTTATTCGTAGAAAATTTATTTACGAACAATTTATTCGTGAATGAATTATTCGCGAATAATTATATTGCGAATAAAATTTTATTCGAATAATTATCCAGATAACAAGTTATTCGAATAATGCCCAAGTCTGTTTAAGATACAGTGTGTGTTTTTCAGATAATTTATCCTATGGAGCAAATCAATCAATTAAGTTATTCATAAATGATTTTATGAGCTGCTCAGAATAACGTTTGATTGGTTCAACCCATAGCTGGCAAATAATATTTATAGTATGTGAAAAATAAAGGTATGTGAGTAACATGCTATTCCTTTTACAAGAACAAAATGTAATGTTCATGGTGAAAAGAAAACAAACAAAACAATTAACGGGTTAGGTTAATAGAATACATAGTACCTAATTAACATTCCAACATAGGTACATATTGCATAGATACACACAATAATGCAATGATACCAATCATACAATAAATAATCAATTTTTATCACCTCTGTCCCTTAACGCTGCCTCCTTAAGGTGTCTCAAAGACTGTAGAATTGATTCTTGGGTCGGTCCTCAACAAAACAAAAACAGGGTTCAAATTAAATACAAACAAAGTTAAATCGTGTGCAGTATATGTTGTAAAAAATGTTTTTTTTTTTAAATATTAAAGTCAGATTTAAGTCATAGTTGGCTGCATGCTGTTAGTTTTTAAAATTTTGAAAGTGTCGAAAAGCCAAAGTTTTGTAATTGTAAAATTCGTGATTACTCGTTATTTATACTTACGTCGTCTCGGTGGGTAAGGACTTCGTTGATTGGAAGATGACACGTTGTCGTTGTATTCTAGGTCAACATGAATATATCCGTTAGTGTATGTTTTGTAAATTAAACCCAAACATTGACGTCTGTATTACATCTTTGAATCGCTAGACTTCTTGAAAACAAATATGAGATATTATTACGTCGACATGAACTGCATGGCATTATCTCATGCCATGATACAGTTTATACGACAACAGTCCGATAAGTATGAATTCATATTAAATTGAAGAAAACAACGGCTTCTTTATTCACACCGCGATGGCCATTACCTCAATACACAACAATAACATGAAAATTTTACATTGCGCACTTCTAATAATGTGGAGTGTGGAAGCAGAGGTTCAGGTTATAGGGACTCGTGAAGGGGGATACCTGCAGGAGTACCGGGATATAGAACCCCGGTAATAGATTACGTCAAATGAGGTTGTCAGCATTTCAAGAATATGAGTGGTATTTCGTCATTATTACACGTATTACAGAAGAGGGAAGAGTCATTTTACATTCATAGAAAGACAGTCTGTTGCATGATCTTATTTTTTTTTTATCTGACTACGAGAAACCTCCAAAGTAGCCATTCATTGGTTAAATAAGCCCTTTTTTATAAAGACATATTATACACATAAGAATAACTTACCTAAATCTTCCATGCTTTGGCTCAACAGAGCCTCGAAAGTATGCAGACTGTAGCTCTCGGCGTCCATGCCCTTAGCGAGGGTGTTCCTCAGATGCATCTCATACTCCAGCAGCAGACGGGAGGTGGGCGACCCTGGCGCTGGTGTAGCACTCGACTGGGAAGCTTGACGAGACAAGCATGGCTTCTAATGCAAAAACATGTAAGTCAGCCAAGTCAATTTTTGTGTTTTTATTTAGGTTCTACTTGTTTATTTCTGCTTGAGTATAGTTTGCAATGTTTTTGTTGGTATATTGACGTGAGCTAGCTGACATATGGCAGATAATTTAATTTAATGTGTTGTGTTTAGTAATGTTAGGGGACATTATGTTGAAAAAAATGTGGTTTTTCTATTTTGTGTAACTTGTTAAGCATGTGGAATAGGGATTTAACATTTTGGTATATGTTTTTTGACTCTTTGGTCTAGTATCATATAAAAGGAATACACGATTCAATAAATTTTTCTCGATACAAAAAAATTGCAAATTTATATCTATTTCTTTACTTTTTTCGACATCACTGCGTAACGCTTAAGAGTTATTCAATGAAATTTACTTTAAAACATAGAGATATCAAAGTAGACTCAAAGTAGTTTTAAATTCAATTTATTCATTTTGTTAAAAAAAAGAGTAAATTCGTTTTGACACATACGAGTACGTCGTTTTTCTCTCTTCTTTTGCGTTTCAAAAGTAATTGCATCACTTTCGTTCGCTTAGTTGGTTTTCGAGGATTTTAGGTTTTCGAGGTAGCGCCTTAATTACTTTGCATACTATTATATAGAATCAGAATCAAATTCAGAAAGCCGTGCTGCTGGGGAGTTTGTTGCGAGACTTTTTCTTCTCAGCTAAAGCATCAGAAAGTGGTGAAGGGCGGGCGTTTATGTAATTTTGACGTTCCAAAAGTACAAATTCTGAACCCAATTTGACTAAATGACTTTTAATAGACTTCGTTTTTTGAAGAAGAGAAGAGATTAATTTATGAGTACATCCTTAGCACCAGAATCTAAGTTCTTAGCCACGTACGTTTGAGAACAGTACAATAAAATTTGATAATATTTTCATGGCATCACGAAGATAAGCGAGAATATTTGTTATATTTATTAAAATAAAATTATCAGTAGGTATTGCAGTGTACTTAGTAGAATTTTCAATACTCACCGAATGATGGTGCGGCTGTCTCGAATCACGGCGTTGACAGGGCTCTTGGTCTGAGTTTCCATTTGACGAAGATGGCGTGGTGGCATAGCACTGGTTGTCGAACATCACATTATCAGACGGGGGAGACATGTCGCGCTCTCCTCCACCTAGCTCTAGGTATAGGCCACGGCCGGGATAACCGCTAGGCGCTGCGCCGACCCCAACGCCACGACTGTGAAGAAAGATGTGCTTATAGTAAATCTGGTAAATTACAGCTTTCTGATCAAAACATTTTCTTGGAGTGGGTTTTTTTGTGGATCACAATTACCATTCGTAGAGATGGGCAGGAAAAAAACCAAAGCAATCTGTACTTGGTTGGTGACGTGAAAGTACTATATGCCCGGTACAGATTGGTGAGACATAACATGAAATGTAACACAAATGAGCCGTTCAGACGTATGCAGTGCAACATGAACCGTAACACAATAACTATGCGAATTTGTTTCAATGTACGGTACATTTTATGATAAGTTTCACCAATCTGTACCGGAAATTAAATCACCTTTTGGTTTAAATAAAGTACTAAATTATAAATATGAAGTTCGCCACAACCATCACTGCATCAATTATTATGATACACCCATCCAATGCATTTAGTTTTACGAAGGGAGTTATTTACGAATAAATATTCAACTAATCGAGTC
The DNA here is from genome assembly GCA_963669345.1 of Gortyna flavago. Lineage (NCBI taxonomy): Eukaryota > Metazoa > Arthropoda > Insecta > Lepidoptera > Noctuidae > Gortyna > Gortyna flavago. Next base: position 9,821,985 of record OY770131.1, read on the forward strand.
TTAAATGCATTGAGTGTTATTGTTTTTTTATGTAGATGAGAGAATATTGTTGTATCTTTCGTTGCGCTCTTGGAAAAGCTTTTTTCCATACATGGTTCTAGTCTTTGGTAAAATTTTAAAACCAGCTCGGCGACTGCTGCGTTGGATAACTGGTTTTAATTTAGTAAACAGTAGATTAGTCAGTATACTTTTGTTGAGAGCCTTCCGGATAAAAATACTTGTAAAGACATTACTGTGTTATTATCATTTTTTTATTTAAGAATATTGTCGTGTTCTTATATGTTGTAGCGGTATTTCTACTTAGGTATATCAACTTTCTAATCGTTTTAATAAGGACCCTTACCATGATGTGACCACATTTATAGGCACGAGGCAGCAGAAGGAACCAGAAAAGAACTGACTTCTAACCTGGCTGGCTGACAATACGTACCGCTGAGAGCTCTGCCGACTGTTGTTGTTGACGATGTGCGAGTAGTGTCCATGGTGCATGTGCTGCGGTTGGCGGTGGCCGTGCGACCCGCAGGACGGGGGGCACGGGGGCGCGCCACCGTACCTTCGCCGGCCCATCTCCGGCGATGTTACTGGACTCTCTGTTGATGGCATCGGCTTTAGCATACGTTTGAGCGTGCTGGCGTCTGAAAGAGAGATGATAATTGTAAAATAAAGCTATTTTATCTACTCTCAAATCCAGTGGCGTAGCGTGTCTTGGAGGGGTCCTGTATTAAAATTAGTTGGGGGGCCTAAATGAAGGGTAAAGATTTCTTACAAAAGAAACAAAAATGATTAGGTATCTATTAATTATAAGTTATCGCTTCCTCCTAGAAATTGAGCTAGCCAAACAATTCAAATTAAATATACACTTTTCTTGCCTTTTTTTCGGCAAATTGATTTATTAAATCATCTATAGCTGAAGACGATTTCAGTTTTTCTGAAATTTCTGCCTGTATAGACAATAGTGACAAGTCTGATTGCCGGTCCTGCCACAAATCAAACTAACTAACCAATAAATAATCAGAAGAACAAGATTTGATTGTATTATAATGTACTTAATAACGTTTGAATCGAAATGAAATAAAAACGCGTAAATATTGCTCTCCGTGGTTTGTCATTGGAAATCCCGCAATAACCGATGTAGGATGTTGCCAACTTTTGGGCGCACTCTTAACCCGGGGAAAAAAGATTACTTTAATGACTTTTGTCATTTCTGAAGTGAAAACTCTATAGGCACGTATGACAGTTTTTTATAGGTTTTTTTCCCGGGAAGCACGAGATTAAGTGACATTGTGGATAACAATTTACTAATTTTTGCTTACACACGTTAGGGGCCTCTTTAGCCCTGGGTCCCCGTATCATTGATACGGCTGATACCGGGTCGCTACGCCTCTGCTCAAATCGTACATTTTTAATAATGAAATCAAACATATTAACGTAACACTCGTGATTTAATAACCCTTGTTACGTAACAGTTTCATAAACTTTTATTTTGAACACGTTTAAAATAACTCTTACATCAATTCTACATAATTGTATGGAGCAGCAGCGATCCTTACTTCAGACGTGTAAGCAAAAGTGATTACGACATTTTATGTTTTTAGCTTTAGTGGATGTTTAGTGGTTGGACAAATAGACACTGAAATACTTTTTTATCACATCTATTCAAAAAGAGCTAGTGTATTCTTCGTAAACAGGGACTATTGTTACTAAAAGTTCCAACCACCAAAGAGAATAACCACGAACATTGTGTGAACAAGTACCTAACAGACTGTATGATAAAGTAAAACGCGCGCGAACTAAATAAAAAAAAGTTTGTGAAGAAATATAAACGTGCGAAAATCATTTTGCCTTGTCCGTAATTGTTTACTCAAAATTTTATGTAAATAAATAAAGGTATTCTTATTCATAAGTTGCACTTACATAATTTTTCATAGAGGGTGATAAAAAGTAGAGTGTCCACCTCGTTAGCAAAACCATTTTAAGCTCGAGTGACGTACTTTGAATCCCTCGAATTCAAAATAGTGGTTGGCAAACAATCTACTATTAACAACCGACATAAAAAAAAGCGTGTTATAAGTTACGGCTATGACGTTCTGTGTATCTATGTTTCTGTCAATGGCATCGTCGCTCCCAAACAGATGGTCCGATTTCAATTCAGTTTTTGATCCAATCGGGGTAGTTCTTAGCCATGCTTCATGAAATTCAGTTTAGTCATTTTGAATATAGTCAGCTCTTTTTTGATTGGTATAGGGATCTCAGCCACACAAAAGTCATTTATTTTACTTTCAATCGTCCGATTGACGTGAAATTTGGTATATTTTGTTAATAATGCAATTATGTGGTCAACTTGACCTGATGCGGCAACAAGGAAAATCTGCGGAATAACCAACTCTTCAACAACTTACAGCTGACATATCGTGTTTGGGCTCATTTTACTTGTCCTGATACCTTGTTGAATTAGAGATGAAGAACGTAGTCTGATGATGGAGCGGGAAGGTGGTCATAAATACTCGGCCTTACAAGCCCCGTTGGATTTGTCTAGAAAAGTAGTTGGTAGACAGATGGTGAAAATGATCTGATGATGTAGGCAAGAAGCTATCAAATCACAGGATGTCAGTTTTTTTAATCGTAGACATACTTCCACTTGTTTAAAACAAGCAACTTATGGTTTTCACAATTTGTCGGTTATTGTTATATTCAATATTTAAATTATATAATTATAAAAAAATAATAAAATTGTTGTGTTTCATCGTAAAAATTGCACGGTGTGTTGTGTAGCCATGTGTTGATCGAAGGTATTTTTTTTATTTGACAGCTGAACGCTTTCCTACCTTTTCCGTTAATTTTTCATTAAATTCTCATAATTAGAAATTGGTTAACTACCAGAAGGCATTTTTTTCATTCCTCGTTTTCACAAGTTGCTTGATGAAGAAACAATATACTCACCCATATTCATGTCTTCAGTACTCTTGGACTTTGTGCGTCGCGATCCCGATGTGTTATTATTGATGACGTTGTGATGATGAGCAGCATGCCTGTCCGATTCACGGGACTGAAAATTCATACAGTCCTGTTGAGTTTCCAAAGAGATTATTAACAAATCATAATTTTTGTACTGATTCACGAAGAAGAACTAGAAGTAGCCGTGTCCAATTCCTGCTTTATTCAATTTTCCTTCACATTTCCAGAAAATTGGTCTTGAATATTTTAGCTGTTTAGGTATTAATACAGGCCACACAACTTCTTATGAAGGTATCCCATAGGTGCACAGCGAACACAGCCACATAATAAATATAAGTTATACGTACTGATTCATTTCCATCTCCGTAGTCAATGCTCTTGGGCATGTGCTGCAGGTGTTCCTTGCCGGAGCGTGTGGAGGTAGCTGAGGACTTGGAAGACGTGAGGGTCCCGCCAGCCTGCACTCCCTCTGACTTCAGGTCTTGAGTGTGCTGCGCTTGAGCTGCAGCACCCGCACCGCCTGCCTGTGATTCTTCGTTTGTCTGATGATAGAGGAACATTATTATCCAGGCATTTTTTGAGTACTTTTTGTTGATTTACAACGAATCGAACACCTTGTCAGCATAAACTACACACATCAAAAGTGTCTAGGGATCAAGCATTTTTATGCGGATTTCTTGAGATTGAGATGTGGCTTTGTAATAAATTTATGATTTTATAAATTTATATGGATCCTTTTTGGTGCATTTCATAATTTGAATCAGGAACTGTGAATCAAATTCGAGTAAAAGATGAAAATCAGCTGTCAATATTTTCCCTATAAAAACATACAACGCATTGAAGACATTATTAGTGCTACTGTTTCCCTACTACTGATTAAAACCAACGTTATTATGGAGCGGCGACGTCATTTAAGCAGGGAAGAAATGCTCAGAGCCGTGGGAATGATAGAAGCTGGTTCCCGGCAACGTACTGTGGCTTTAGCTCTGAATACAAGTCAGAGTGTTATCAGTCGACTTTGGACACGTTACCGAAGCACTGGTACCGTGGCTGAGCGCCATGGAGGACGGTATCGCTGCACCACACGGAGACAAGACCGATACATTCAAATCTTAACTCGAAGAGCTCCAACAATAACCGCCATGATGTTAGCCGTGAGGCTTCATCACTCTTCAGGGAACTTAATTAGCGACCAAACAGTCAGAAACCGCTTGCATGAAGTGAACCTTCATTCCCGAAGACCGCTACGGGTACCACCTATAGCAATGCACAATCGTAGGATTCGATATCAATGGGCTCTTGAACACAGAAATTGGGCAGAAGAACAATGGCGTTTCGTGTGCTTTTCTGATGAGTCTCGTTTTGGTATGAGACCGGATACAAGACGTATACGACACTGGAGAACCCCTGGACGCCAACAGCGATTAAAATCCTGCCAGGAAGTCCATCCTTTTAGTGGTGGAACCATCATGGTATGGGCGGGTATTTGGATCGGCGGAAGAACTGAGTTGATTTGGATCAGAGGCAACCTCAACGCTCAAATTTATGCTGAGACGATTGTATCAGACGTCATCGTTCCTCTACAAGTGCAAATCGGTCCCTTATTTCAGTTAATGCATGATAATGCACGACCGCACACCGCAAGAGTTGTAAGACAGACTCTCGCCGCAGCTAACATCAATGTCCTGCCCTGGCCTGCTCAGTCGCCAGACTTGAACCCGATTGAGCATGCATGGGATATGCTACAGAGAAGAGCTCTGCCGAATATGGAGGGTATCCAGTCGCAAGAAGACCTTTTTTTGTTGTTGCAACGAACTCATTTTGAGTATGCCAAACCGATGTTCTTGTGTTGTTAGTGTTCGCGGTAGAAACACGGATTATTAATTGTTTAAGTTACCCAATAAAATTTTAAAGAAAACTGTTATTTCAGTCTTTTTTTCGAACTTTTGTGTTAGTGGTTCAAATGTCAAAAATCCCTTTATTAGGAAAATGGCAAATTTCTTTATTAATGCAAAGGTGACTTGGTTTATCGTTACTGTGACAAACGAAAACACTTTATTTGATGAATCCTTAAAGAAAATTTTAATTAATATCAATCAGGAGAAAAGTTATTGCAAAAATATATGTTGATCCCTAGACACTTTTGATGTGTGTATTTAGTTTAATTTTATTACAATAGTTGCCTCATATTCGGTGCCTGAGGCCAAATATTTGCAAAGAACTTGCTTATGACCGTTGGTTGACTAGCGCTTAACGACGATGAATGTCATAACTTTTTGCATGTAGGCAGTTCTACTTTATTAAATAATAATATGCTAATGTATATAATCTTGCATTTGTATCAATAAATGTTTGTCTTACGTTAGTGCCATGTGTTCCTACTGAAGCAGTGACAGTCTTGGGCGCAGTGGAAGTGTTAGTAGTCATGGTAGAAGTCTCTTGTGACTTCGGAGGTCGTGTCGGAGGCTGCGATGCGTCAGTCTGTCGTGATGCCGCTAAAATCGAGACAAAACATTATTAGATTGGCGCAGGACTACAGTATAACAGCAATGAAGTTTGTGAGTAAGGTGTTTTAAATGATTGTATTACCCATGGGGCTCCAACAATCTGCTTAGCCTATTCCTATGTACTGGTCAACTTCCAGTCTAACCGGATTTAGCTTTATACCAGTATTACACAGAATGACTGCCAATATAAGCTCTACAACCCAGTTACTGGGTAACACGATACCCCTTGACATGACTGGTTGTCAGACTTTCGCCTGAAAGTCTAGTAATAGTCTAAATAGGTTTTTGTGTATTCAGAAGCCTTTCTGAATACACAAAAACCTATGAAGGACCGCCGGGACCAACGGCTTAATGTGCTTTCTGAGGCACGGAGGGGTCTCGATATGTAATTGATGGTCACTCATCCACGAACCAACCGCGGCAAGCGCAGCTTAACCTTCCATCGACCCGTGCGGCTGTTATTATTTAGCCACGAGATACAAAGCTCTGACTGCCTGTTTGCAAAGCTTTCATGGCTAAATTGTTTTGACGGTTTTAGCCCTTGAGAAAACTTAGCTTCTAGAGAAAAATATATGATACTCCATCCTTGCATGCAGATGATTTAAAAGCAATGCAAAGTTATGTTTAAATCAATTATACTGACGTTTTGGTGGCGGTTGGTGTGCGGGCTGCGCGTTCGCCACGTTGTCATACAGCGAGGTGGACGATGTAGCGGCAGCAACCTTCTCGGAACGTCCAGTAGTACCAGCTGCCGCCCCTCCCTCTGTTTCGTTTGCGCGAGTCGTGGTTCGGGGCAGGGTCGATGAACCTATACCAATTAGTATCATTAAATGGTAAAAACGAGAAGTATGGTATCGCCTCGAGCGATAACACACTTCATGTATTTTTTTCGGGGGTATGTAGAGGTCGGGTGGTGTGGGGGGTCTTTGGAGTGGAGTTTTAACTATGATGATGAAATGATGCTTGGTAACCGCAAAAAACCACGCACCTTATGTATGGAAACCTTATTGCAATCGCTAGTGTCCTCAGTCCCTATAATGCGCGAAAATACACAGTATTTGTCCCGTGCGATCACACGAGAGTATACTCCAACTGCAATCATAATATCTCCACTCTTCACGTTTCTCTAAATCTCCTTTCTCTGAAAAACCTACATCATCCTATAGTTGGAAAATACTATATTAATATTAATGTTCTCTGAGTGTGGTATAAGATACTCAATGTGCTGGGTGTTGCTTATTTTTCTATTATTATTTAAACTTGCAATGGACTATTAGCATTACTATTTAGCAAATGTGGTGATTAACGCTCTGAATACCTTTTCTGTATGAGAAGAGGCCTTTTCTCTGCAGTGAGACACTAATGAGCTAGTAGGTATTTCTATTTTTTAAATTCAATCGTTTAAAATATACTCACGGTAGCGAGGGTCCTGTGCTCTCAGTCGTGCGTACTGTTCTTGCGACATGCATGTGCACTGAGGCTCTCGGTAGTTCAGGCTACAATCACAAAGGTGCATTCTGTGAGTAACAGAACTCATGGTTAGAGCTAAGCTTATGCAATAGTCGTGTGCAGCGTTGCATTGTACGAGTATGGACTCACACTTGTTCTAAATCACACGTTCAAATCATACACACAAGTTTAGCATAGTCTTTTGCCAATTATGTTATGGGATCAACAAGAATATGCCAGTCTTTAGGTTCAGTTTAACTAGATGTGGCTGAGCATCAGTAATTTAGTGATCTTCGAGACTCAAATACAGAACAGCACTGATATTGTCCTAATTTTATATTAGTGAATCTTTCTGGCGTCTGACTTGTAGGCACTCGTAACTATTGTAATCAATGATATTAAAAGTAAAAAGGTGATTGTAATAGATCCTTTCAGTTAATGGGAGCAGATAGTGTGTTGAGCAATGCACTCATCGCTGCATTTTTTAATGAAAATCCAAATTAATCGATTTATTTGTATTTATTAATCGTTTTTTTTTTTTTTACTTTACCTAGATCGGTTGGGGCTGGCGGGTGTAGAGAGTGGCTTCCTCTTAGCCTTGAACTTTTGCTTGTTGCCCGGTGGTTCCAGCTTGAGACTGTAGCTCGACGAAGCCTTGCGGGAGAATTTGAATGATGGTGACTATAATGATAAAAATTGATAATTGATTACAAGTAAACAAGAATCTACACTTCAGTGTTTTTTAGCTCGTTTACGAGTATAATCTATTGTTTTGTCAATAGGCTGACAACATTCATGATGAAATTGAATCCTTTGACTATTAAGTTTTATTTTCAGATTACTTAGATGAATTTCGTGAATTTTATCAGTAAGTACCTAAATACTTCTGATTTATAATAATTAATTAAATTAATTTAGAATTTGACAACCATTTCAGGTTGTACTTTACTTGATGTTTGGCCGTTGCACACTAAACTAAGTTTCTAATATAATTCAATCATGATTCGAAAGACACGTAGCGCCATCTATTATCATTTGTGTTGTTATAAATTAGGATTAGTAAGGATGCGAAAGTAAGTTTGTTTGTTTGTTACGGTTTCACGCTATATTGGCTGAATGAATTTGGATGAAATTTGGCACATGGGTTGACCATGTCCTGGAGAAGGACATAGGCTACTTTTTATCTTGGATCGCAGACGAAGTCGCGGGCAACAGCTTAATATTATAAATGCAAAATTAAGTTTGTTTCTTACCTTTTCACGCCTAATCCACAGAACCGATCATCCTGAAATTTTACATATACGTTGTCAGGTGTACAGAAACGGACACAGCATACCATTCATCCCTAAAAAAGTGCTGTTACCAAGGAAAACAACAATACACGTGGCGCCATCTATTATCATAATAACGTTATTGTTGTTTAATTTTTTGTTTAACAACACTTACTTTATGGATGAAAGGTACCCTATATCCGTTTTTGTACACCTGATAGGTTATATCCAAATTTCAGGATGATCGGTTGAGTGGTTTAGGCGTGATAAGGAAACAAACAAAATAAACTTACTTTCTCATATTACAATATTTTATTATATTGTTATAATATATATAAATATATAAATGTGATCTGTTACAAGCTGCTGTGTGTATTTATGCGACCGTAATTATTTTTTTTGTTAACTTACACTTATGATACTTACACAGCATTCTCTGAATTGTTTGGCATCAATGGGAGAAGTGAAGTTCAGTCCCCATGTGTCGTTAGTCATGGGATCCTTCCAGTACACGAAGCATTCGGACGCTTGCCCGATGCGAGTGCCTGGAACGAGAATTTGTTGATATATTCGATGAAGTCAATCTATGGTACTAATTCTAAAGTTGTCGATATTAGGGCACGAAGACAGTGGGCATGAAAATCAGCAAATAGGGCCAGAGTACTTTTCAACGCCATCATTGGTATGATTGAGAGATTTAGTATTCGTAAAACTAAGCAATAAACTGATTGATAAATTTTTCGAGAAGTAAAATAACTGTCGGATAGAAGTTATTTATTCAGTTGTTGTTTTCAAATTACTCCACATCGAACCGCTGTTGCATTATGTAAATCAAATTTGCCATGAATGTAAATAAAATAGTGGTTGCATGACCAGAAGTAGCAGTTAAATCAACAGATTATTTGTCGCGAGATGTTTTCATTTTACTCTTAACGGGTTCAGTAACAGTTTTAATACTGTGAAGAAAGTAATGTATCGGACGTCTGTACGTGTTGGTGAATTCGGTCGATTACTCGTCTAACTATCCAGTGTAAATTTAAAACTAGGTTAGAGCCGCTCTCGTCGTATCTGCCGAATTGCCCTAGTAAAATGTAGGTGTTGCACTGTCAGTGATCTCCACGTTTGTTACAAAACTGTTTATTTCGGGAACTATTTTTTACGTCCATAATGTATGATGATGTATGTCAGTCATAAATAAGGTGTTAAAACGGTATAGTGTAGTGAGGATGATTTTGAAGCCAAATATGTAGATTTCACTGCAGGTTTTTTCTAATTTTAAATGTGCATTATTACGTCACTAAACATTAACATTGATTATTATTTCCATTTAATTGTATACTACTCCATCATCAGAAAACTAATACATGTTTTGTACTTTTAATATGATGGTCAAACCCACAGCATCTTTGTTGTGTTGACCCTACAGTGTTATGGATTAATAGCTTAGAGGTAACATTATGACACGCACAGCTGTAACGTCCCACAGCCCACTGCTCACATTCAAATCGTTCAGTAGGCGGCCAGCCTACACCTGGTATTATTAGCAGCCCACAATTTGTAGCCATATGATATATTATGGCTACAAATTGTGGGCTGCTAATAATACCGCATAAATAGACAGGAGATTTATGTCGATATTACATTAGATATCAAATATTTTATTTTTTCTGAATCTGCGTTGGTTACATATTGAACTATGTGAAACAAATTACAAAGGACGCTCATGATACCTACTGCGTACAAAAATATACCAATATCCGATAAGAATTTGTAAATAAATAAACCTATATTTTGCCAATTCTGGAACCTAAAACGATTAAGATACTTATCTGTTGTATATGCTACTAAAAAATAACCCTTTATGTTACTTTATCCTGGCTTTGATTTAGTAACCCTTTCAGGAGAAACTTAATCTTTTCTTATTATTAAAGTGGTAATATATTTCGAGAAATTTTGTTCCGTATTATCTACATAATCAGCCTATAATGCTCCCACTGATGGGACACAGGCCTCCTATCTATGTGAGAGAGTGGGCCACCACGCGGGCCCAGTGCGGGTTGGCGGATGTATGTATGTGTATCTGCACATATTTACTTATCAGCAAAGGTAAGTTTATTTATAAACATACCGGGTTGTAATAGTCTGACGTCGAGGATCTTGTCGACCTGCGAGTTGTAGGCGGTGATGTGGAACACGCACTCGGGCGAGTCCTGGATGCAGGTGATGTTGACGGGCACCAGGTCCTCGGACACCTGCTGCCACTTTACCGTGCCTGCGCCGCTCGCAGACACGTGGAACACCTCCGCCCATAGTCTGCAACGATTCATACTTCGGAAATACAATAATGAGAAAGTGGAAACGCCGGCGAGGGTGTATGACCAGATAATATAAAAACGTAAACGATGCAAAGGGAGTAGATAAGGATCGTAGTAGGTAGGGTTGTGTAGTTTCTGTCTACCCCCATGGGAAGAAGGCGTAATTTCATGTATGTATAATGTGTATGTAATATGTATGTAAATACAATAACGCTGTGCAAGTAGGTATGTAGGTACCTACTATATTGAAATAAATCGAGGGGTAATTGCGTAACACACTATCAATAGCAATAGCTTTCATTTTGACAGTTCAACAATATTCATTGCGTTATTTACGTTTTTGAGTAGACACATTTTTCAAACATATGAAGCAATGGATTATCAATATCCTTTAAAATGATTCAGATTGAGATTGATAGTGTTACGCAATTCGCTGACTGCGTTTTAGCAGTCATTTAGAATTACACTTTTTTGGCTATCATTTAGATGAAGGGTTTCCTCAGGTGAGGAAATGTCTACATCAGTTTAGTGTCCACAGTGTTCTATTTCATTGTATTTTATATCATTAGAGAAAACAAACATTACTTTAAAAACGGAATACTACCCAATACATTTTCCACAGATGATAAATGAAGTGTCCACGATATGTGTGGTATTAAAAGATATCATGCAATGTCACTTTATGCCTTTTATCTCTTTAACTCTATATATTTCTTGTATGCATAAACGCATATACAATAAACCGCAAATAAGATAACAAAAAGAAAGCATTGGCTTTGAAATAAACATGTAGGTAAGTACTGTCGCAACATTCACATAAATATCGTTAAAACTTCTGCCGCTCCGGTTGCTTGCATAAATCAAAGCATCAAAAAACGTCGAGTTCATGTTTAAGGTTAAAAATTCATAATCATTCAAGGGTAAATGTTGGATATAATATGAAACACAACGGCCTGTTTTGGGCTAAATCATCATCTGCCTAGCCTTTTCCCAACTATGTTGGGGTCAGCTTCCAGTCTAACCGGTTGCAGTTGAATACCAGTATATTACATGGAGCAACTGCCTATCTGACCTTTACAACCCAGTTACTGGGTAATACGATACCCCTTGGTAAGACTGGTTGTCAGATTTTCGGGTTTCAGACTACCCGTAACGACTGTCAAAGATCCCTGAATGACAGCCGGGACCAACGGGTTGACGTGCTTTCCGAGACACGGAGGGGTCACGTTATGTAAATATGGTCACCCATCCACAGACCAACATCGGCAAGCGTAGCTTAACCTGATCGATCGACCTGTGCGGCTGTTATTATTTAGCCACAATCTTTTTTCCTGAATCTATATTTAAGATTCAGAAAAAAATATTGTCGGAATAGTTATATTTTAAAATATATGATTGATTACTCATTTAAAAGCCTTTTTCAATTAAAATACTCAATAGTTTAGTTAGGAAAATAAAAAAATCTCTTGCCATGTTAATGACAGTTAGAAGCTGACGGTAGCATGGCTGACTGGCCTCAATGCGCCATTACGCTTAGTACCATCTCTAGTAGAGTCTCTTGGTCTATGGTTTGTTCCAAAAGAATCTGACGAAAGTGTAAATAAACCATGTCCAGGTTAAATTCTTACGTAATCACTCACTAAAGGGACTTTGTAACACATTTATGGGTATTTAGAAGGTTTTATGTTTATCACCCCATCACCACTTTTTCTGACAATTATTTTTTGAATAGCATTTATAAATAATTGTAATTGAAAAATCATCGACGAAAATTGTAGTTAAAATTCACCTCAATAGGCAAATGGAAAACATCTATAAGGTGATTTTAAATGAGAATTTCGGGTTTATGTATTCAAATATAAGTGGCACTGCAAATTGCGACCCACGGGCACGTTTTCAGATCCATTTCTTTACATTTTCATCGCATACGTTTGGAACAAACCATGGACCTTCATGGTTTTTTTCTCAGAATAAAATTATGTCCTTCAGTTCACCTTAGCAAATGTCCGTCTCTTCGTCGCGAGTTCTGCCACGGGCTGTCTTCATAGCGGTACGCCTTGCGCAGGATGGGCGCGCACGAGCACGACGACAGCTTGTTGCCCATCGTGCGCGTGCCACACTCGGCGCACTGCACTATGCTGCCTGCAAACAGACACTCGTTACAGCTGTTCCAAGGTAGGTACTACGTACAGGGTAGTCATTTGAAATGGGACGGGAAAGGTAAGGCTAAGCCTAAAGCCTAGCTATAGAAAAATGTTCTATGGAGACCGACCATAATTTTTGAAGTTTGTAATTGCTAAAAATACATCATTTTCAAGGGTATAATTTTAGTTGTAACCTAATCAGTGTTGTTGAATATGGATTTACAAAGTAAAGCCAACACGTGAAATGGTTTCAAAGATAGTCATATTCATTTTGAATTTTATTTGAAAAGATCTACATATTGTGTGGGTTCTTTTGGAAAAAGTGGCTATCTACCGAACTATAAAGTATACATTTTTGTGTCTAACTTCCAAATGTATGACTATTTCAATAAATATTGGGATGAAAACACCTAGCCACATGAATTGACGGAACTTTTAAACCACACTCATAAATATGTTCAGACAGCTTAATTAGATGTGTCGGGAGCTAGCAAAACATTAAAATATCGCTCAGACACTTTCACCTGACCTCTGCAATCTAATTTCCAGTGAATATCGATGTACTCTCTATATTAGACTAATTATCATTCAGACTCCGGACTGCTGTCTGCCCTATTGAGTTTCTAATTCATATTTCGATTTTAGTATGCTATTTACGTATGAGACTATGTTCATTAGATCACGTAGTGCTCATAAGGAGAAAAAAGGTATTTCGTTTCCACCTTATGTATTAAATTGTAACTTGATTATTTAGAATTTACGTAGGTTAGGTATCACTAACCCTAACTTATAGGGCATGAGGTGCTAACCTATAAGAAATTGTTACACTAAGCTTAGATTAAGTAAAATATTATTCTACAATTGTAACGGTGTAAAATTGTTGGCCATTAAAGGATAATAAATTTCAAGGCCACTAAATCCTAAAATTGCTACTAAGTTGCCTTAAAAAAATTCATTCTAGATTTCAAACAACAGTTGTATAGATTTTTTAGACTCTGATCATCAAAAATTTTGAACATTAACCTAATAAACATTACTGATGAAAGATTTTATTATTACACATCAAACTATCGACAATATTTTTATAACAAGATGATTTAATACTATTTTTCCCTATAAATTATTTTACGTACAGACCAAAATACTCTGTTGGCCAAGTTATAGGTATGTATAAATAGCAAACGGTTTGGCAATATTCTTGAATGCAAGGCTAGCTTTGATTGCCTAATTGAGAAAAACTGCCAAGTAAATAAATACCAAGACCTAAAAGAAGAGATATCTAAAAGAAGTTTGAAATCAGTAGGCACCATTTAGTAGAGAACTGATAAGACCCCAATATAGACATAATGGGCAAGTGGCAGTATAGGCTCCTGTTTTAACCATAGTGTAAGTTCTTAGAAATCCAGACAAGAATTTAAATTGAGATTGTTTAGATAGTGCCTCATCATAGGTACGTAACGTATGTAGGTCTGTATCGACCTACTCCACCCACGTAAACTAGTCTTCAGAGGTACCGAGTACGCTTCAATAAATACTCATAGATAGAGCTGCACATGAGTGCGCGTGCACTCACCCGCGGTCCCGTGATGTCACCAGGTGCCATCGGTGCGCGACAGCGAGTGGCCGCGGTTTAGGCTCTGCGACCGCTGCGTGCCGTGTCGGTACGGGTGCTTCACAGCGGCGTGCTGCAAACCACAACGCAACCTTCTTGCATTCATACACGAACTACCACTACGTTAAACACATATCTCACAGGTAGCTTCTCCAACTTTATCTACATTTTTGACGCTTTCAACCCCAACCCTGATCCCCAAAATCAAAAGTTTCGTTGCATACTTACTGTATTCAAAATATATGTATTGAAAGTGTACGAGCCTGTCAACCAATATTAGTAAATATATTTAAGAAGTTTTTGGTTTAAGGAATATAAGGGACAAAATATTTTATAATTATTATGCTTATTTAGGTATGAATTTAGATGATATAATTCGACAGGAATGGGATTTAAAGCGATGTAGAAAGACATGCATGAAAATAAAAAATATATAAAAACAAACTACAAAAATATTATTCTACATTGAAACGTGGCCACAAAATTTCACAACACAGCGTTTATATTAATTTAATATGTCGACGTTATATTTGTGGGATCATTAGCATCGTGACATTATATATGTACACACTGGGATTTCTAAAGTGTGAAAATTGACTTACTCTAAGGTTTCAACTGTCTATAGTTAACTTCACTTCGTCTAACTATTTCTACTAACAAGAAAAAGACGTTAGATGCTCAGTTTTTCGCAAGACGTAGCAATCAAAGTGTCGTTGAATCAACACAGCGTTGAGTTCTATCCAAGTTGTACATGGACATGTGAGTCATAATGTTAAGTCACCTACAGCTAACACGCCTTGAACAGTTAACTAAATACGATTAACATGGATGGCATCATCACATATTATGCCATTTTAACTTAGAATGCATTATTTTGTTTTATCGGATCCTTAATCGTAAAGTATAAAAAAGTTACACATTATAACTAAAAGTAACCTGTATTTTAAATATTTATCTGTTCTTGATCATACCTAACGTAATACTTTTTGACCAGCTACGTCGATATACACTGTAGCCCTCTTTTCGCTAAGATGCAAGTTCCATGGACCAAGTTTCATTAGATACGGATCAGGTGGTATTGCGGGGGTACCCAAAATTCTAACTGGGGGGAATTCTGAATCTTTTTGGTCAATATAAGGTGGGATGATATTGAAAAATCTTATAAAATATCTATTTCAATTCTCCATGTTGATGTTGAAAATATTTTGACAGCTCGAGCTCTTACAAAAGCTACATGAGTCAAAGTTTACGAGTATCCATAATGTCCATGTGTTACAGATACTATCGTATATCGATATAATACTTGAAATCTATTGAGACTGCCTTTTTTGTGTAATGCAGGTGTCTGTTAATTAATTTTTGTGTAATGCAGGTGTCTGACATATATGAAAGGCATCGATTCAAAATTGGATATTTTTATTCTGATTCATGATAATATAGATGACAGTCACAAAAATGACTGATTCGTTTATTTTTTCTTACATTGAAGTCTTCAAATCATTACCTTCTAAAGTGAGTGAGATACCATAAACCGAATTTTAAATAAATATTATACTAGTTAATTAAATTAAGAAGATTCCTGTTAAATCTGGTATCTGGGTTATCGATACGTACAAATCCAACTCTATCATAGCAAATGGTAATTAAAATTCTAACGCCGCATTTCGATCTCCGCGGCAGTGCCTTCAATCATGTTAGATTAGACCGACTGTATGTGGGTCAGCTTAGTTTGGCTTCTTATAAAACTGGCTATATACCACCTACTCGTAGATAACTTGTTCGTATTCATTAAACATTTCGTCAACTGATCGCCTACTGTTGGTTTCATGTCTTGACTGGTTACTAATTCACCTTCATAAGTGATAATAAAATAAGCGTCAACATTCAATGGTTCTGTTATTAAGTTCATCTGTAGGAAATTACTATAAAATAGTAGATTTTATTACCAAGTGTACATTGTAATGGTCTAGCTACAGCAGCAGATCTAACTATATGGTATGCGACGATCGCATGAAGGCGTTCGTTAGCACGATACTATTCTAACGGCGTCAATTAGATCTCACTATGTAATATGATACAGTTTATCTCTATCTGTTCACATATAATATTATCTCAGGTAATAAACGTTAGGTTAATCGTACACACGATGTCCAGATCTATCTGCGTGACCCCAGCTGGCATATAGTGCGCACCGCTGCCGTCAGCAGCGTATAGATTACGTGTTATACGATAATGAAATATTTAGGATCATCTAGCATACTTATAGTAAAATGGGCATATACTACATATTATATAGCGAAAACGTAATTGAATACAATAATACTTAGACACATAATATAATATTCAGGTATACTTACTTAATTTATTTAGGCTTAGCTTGTTAATACAGTTTTAATATTAGGTATAGGTATTTTAAACATAACGTGTGAACATGCATATACTGATTGCTCGATATAAAGTAACTGTGCATGAAATTTTAATTATGATTTCACATAACGTTAATTTATCATTATTTTAATGGCAAAAACGCCCCATAATACAGACATTCACGAGGGAGGTAGGGGGGGAACACAAACACTCCATGTGCAAATCAATTTAAAGGTATTTACGAACCTCGAAATTGTTCCAATTTTGCGAAGAAAATTTAGCAGCCTCCACGCTTTCTTTAGCACCCATATTTACGAAGTTGTGAAATCACTCGTATGAACTATGATAATTCTGTTTCGATGCGAATGCTCTGAGCTCGTGACACTAATGTGCACTAAGGCTAGTCTCTCTGAGAATCAGCTTTGATAAGCATTTAAATACCTCTATCTTCGGTAGTTCGCAAAGTTAAAAATTCACAGCGTTGAATAGTAAATGAGGGGTGTTGTATGTTGCAGCGAGCAGCGCACGGAGCGCACAGAGCGCACAGAGCACACGACGCGCACGAGCCACCGAGAGCTCGGGGCGCTCGGGCGCTCGGGCGCTGGGGGCTGAGAGCGCTGGGGCGCTGGGGCGGCGGATGCAGGCGCCGCGTGTAAACACCGCCAGCTGCTGTGCGGCGCGTTCGCTCTGCGACCGGCAGCTCGCCCGCACCCTCGCCACTGGCCGCACCGTCCGCGACCCTACTGCCCTACGCGCGACCTCACTAACACCGGCAACACTTTCGATTATCTCCGGGTATCTCAAAGTGCGCAGAATATAATGTTCGGTGATACGTTTTTGCAAACGGTGCGGCAGGGCGACACCGGCGGCTCGGCTAAACGTCAGAGCAGACTGGGTCGCGATACAAGCGTGCGTGGCGCGCTGTGTGCGCATGCCGCGCCGCCGCCGCGCACCGCCGCCGCCGCCAGCCGAGACGCAGCGACGCCCAAAACCTAGCGAACGATACGGTGGCCAGCGCCCTCCATCTCGCTGAGATGTGTCGTCCCCGTATTTCCCTAACTTTATCTCGGCTCACTTCCTCAATAAAACCAATCAATCATTAGTAAAAAAATGAGGAGATGTACGCCTTATACGAGTTTGCATACGAATATTATTAATAACATGTATCGAGATTAAGAAGATCATCAATGGACGTTCGGAGCGGTGCGGCGTGGGGCGGGAGTTGCGCGCGCACTCTCCCCGAGACAACATTCGATTTTGGTCCATGACTGTTGGATGCTTACTGTGGCCCAACCAAGGCTTTAATAGTTCATTCTAAGCTACGACCGAGTACACGACAATTTAACCATTTTAACTTATTACATTTAAAATCTTAATTCTAATAACCTTCTATCATAAGAACACACAGTAAGCTTTCCCCCCATGTTACTTAAATATGTACTGAAACACAAGACATGTCACATTAACATCAAATTACATAAAGTCAGTAATCATACCAACTGGTTCATCAGCTTTACTGTACAAATCTGTTATGTTAGATAAAGTTCATAATGAGAATGGTTTAGAGGCCAAAGTTAAAAAAATAAAATTTGACGCTCATGATGCGCAGTTAGCCTGTGGGCATCATTATCTTATTAAAAATAATAAACACAGATTTCTAGATGTAAGTATCGTCAATGAATTCTTAGCATTAGGTACCTAATAATCATTATTTTCATGTTATAGGTAACGAAATCCTGAGCAAAGCAAGATACAATACCAAAAACATAAAGGAACCTAATGACGTCTATAATTGCTTAACAATAAAGTAACAACATTTCATGCAGCAAACTATCTGCTAGCAGTTTTGATATTCAGCTGTTAGGCACGAGTTCGGAAATCGGGGATGGTTTCGCGAGAAAAGCAAAAATTTTGCAAAATTGGGTCAGGCTAGTGCACAGCTGGGTATTTTGTTAAGACGCTCAATTAGACATGAAATTTAGGTCGGAATATCCAATATTCTCATCTGGCCGTTACATATCTTTATGCCATTATAAGATCTAGGTATTTAAACATAAAGGTATTATGTTCCTAGATTGGTTACCTAATTCCTACTATGTAAAATACTATTAGTTACACTTACGTCGTAAATACCTATGAGAAAAATTACGTCGTCATTTATATAATTACATTGTAAATGATTCTCATTTTGTTTTAAAATGCAACAGTTTTAAATAACAAAGCTAAAAATAACTATCTATTTAAAAATACAGATTTTTTCACTCCTAATTAACGAAAATAGCACAAAGTGCGTGAGCATGTATGCGTAGTTATAAAGGTTAAAAAGGATATTCATTTAATTGATATTTTTATTTCCTTTTGTCTTAGTTGATTTTTGTGGTTTAAAGAGTTGAACGCAAAGACTTCCCGTTATCATTTTCGGTAATTAGTATGTTAAATTAATTAATCGTACTAATTAATCGTAAAATTAATTAATCATACACTTCATGTGTATGATGTGATCGGTAAAATATCTAAGTAATAGAATAAAGTGTACAGATTTGGGAAGTGAACATAAGAAAAGTGAGTAAACGTAGTTTCAGCATTCATCCCATTCTATCAGAGCAAAACTCATGAGGAATCAATGTAAACACACAATAACAACAGCAACACAAGCTGTCCAATCTAAACAAGATATTATATGAGGGTGTGTTTAATAGGACATATTATTATAGAATGTAATCCATAGTACCGTATTAATATTATAAATGCGAGAGTGTGTCTGTCTGTTACTTCTTCACGTTTAAACCGTTGAACCGATTTAGATGAAATTTGGTAAGTATAGATATAGTTTGAGTCCCGGGAAAGGACATGGGATAGTTTTTGTCCCAGAAATCATCCTTTATGGGAGTGAAAGGGGGGTGGAAGTTTGTATGGGGAATCAATAACCGCTGAACCGATTTAGATGAAATTTGGTAAGGAGATAGTTTAATAAACTATTACCTACTGTTATTTGATATTTTGTATACAGAAGCTGTTGGTGTACCTTTATAAATAAATAAAAAATAAGCTACCCAAATTACTAATTCCGTAAGGACGAAGTCGCGGACAAAAGCTAGTTATAGAATATGGATCAAAATGTTAGTCCACAAAAGGGATGAATGAAAGGAAATTGCATGCAGCTGAGATTAGAATGCTAAGAAGGATGTGCGGTGTTACACAAATGGATTGAATAAGAAATCAGTGCTTAAGACGAAGTCTGAAAGTGGCACCGGTAACTGAAAAGTTGTGTGGAAATCGGTTGTCATGGTATGGGCATGTGATACGGAGGAAAATGTCGTGAGGATAGTTTTGTTGGCTATAAGGGTAGATAAAGACCAAAGAAACTGTTAGAAAAGGGGGACGACTAATAGAGAAGTATGGTAGAAAAAGTCATGTTGCTTGAGGGCAGGAGAAAGATGATGATTATAGAATATAATAATAATCTCTAAAGCACACCGAATGTTTATACTACGCTACTTTTTCCTTCATAGCTGTCAATTCCGCGAATGAATGGAGAAATTACAGCCTATTGCATAACGCACTTGTACACATAATATCTTTCATTGTGACAGTTTAACAACGTCGAATATACTGTAAGTATATCTTTTTAAATTCATCTTCCGGATTATTTAACGCAATGAATATTATTTCATTTGAAATTGAAAGCTAATATACATAATTAGCATTCAGTTAAAAATACAATTTAAATTAATAAAGTTTGAGTGTTTTTCTGTTTAAGTAGTATAGTAATATAAGTATAAGTAGTATGCTAAATGCATTATACTGATTTATGAATATCATTATAGACCAGAAGAAAATTGTTCAGATCTGGTATAAATTCTCCTCTTTGCCTTTCAACTCAGATGCTAGTAATGCCATCTGATCACCTACAAAATATTTGAAATCGGAAGGTGCTTTTTTTTTTTTTTTTTTTTTTTATTTTTTTTTTTTTTAGGATGGGAAATCATCAAATGACCCCTCCCGCTCTGGGTGGAGCGGAAGGGAGTGTCAGACTCTTACTGACTAAAACCCATCCGTGTTCCTTCCTTAGCCCTTTATGTTCCGGGGCAGCGGTAACCCTTTCGGACAATCCCGCTGCCCCGGCAGGCTTCGGCCCTGACGGGCCCCTCCTTCGATGCTGACATCTCTTTGAGGCGCGCGTGGAACACATACGCGCCGTCCGGCACGGGCCTGGTCCTGATCGGACGGCGAGCTACCCATTACTCGCCGTCCGCAGGCCCGCGCCTACGGTGGCCGGGAGTCGTCACGCGGCTCCCGACGCCCGGAGCGTCTACCGCGGCGGCTGGGACGGGCGGCCCTCTCAGCTCTCTCCCTCGCCCATCCCGCCACCTCCTTCGCTAGCATGACTGCTTCGCAGAAGGAGGTGACTGCCTCCCACTCCCTCTCACCCCGGACCATGGCTTGGACCAGGGCCGGGCGCGAGAGGTCGCCGCCGCTGCCGATCGCCTCTACGAGGACACGGCGGTGCTCTGCCCAAGCCGGGCAGACCTCCACCGTATGCTCCACCGTGTCCTCAGGGCGATCCTCGCAGTGGTGACACCCGGGTGTTTCCTCCCGCCTGATGATGTGCAGGAACCTCCCGAAACATCCGTGTCCGGTGAGGACCTGCGTCAGGCGGTAGGTGAGGGCGCCGTGACGCCTCTCTAGCCACTCCTCAAAGAGGGGCCTTACCGCCGCTATCGCGGCGTGCCCTGCGCTGGGTTGCGACAGTCGCGCTTTCCATGCCGCCATGAGATCGCGCCGGAGGTCCGTCCGCTCCGCAGCAATTTGCCGCGGAAGCGGGTTTTCCCCCCGGCGTAGTGCCTCCGCGCGCCACTCATACAGGCGCGCGAGGACTATCGCCTCCAGATCCCATGGCGGCAGTCCGGCAAGGAGGCTTGCCGCCTCGCGCGAGATCGTGCGGTACCCCCGTATCAGCCGTATGGCGACCACCTTTTGGGGCGCGTTCAGGTAGTGGGCGGCTCGAAGCCGCAGTGAACGCGCCCACACCGGGGCGCCATATACGGCCATGGACCGCACGACCCCCGCGTAAAGCCTCCGGCAGGAGGCGTTTGGCCCCCTCAGGTTTGGCAGGAGCCGCTTGAAAGCGGCCCCAGCCCGTTCCAGTTTGGGGGCCAAACGTCGGAAATGCTCGACGAAGTTCCACCGGCTGTCGAGGACGAGACCCAGGTATTTCATCGTCGTCTCGACGCCGATGTGAACCCCTCCTACCGTTAGTTGGGATCCCGATGGTGGCCCGTTCCGAAGCCCATGAAATGTCATGGCTTCGGACTTGTGCAGAGCCACCTCGAGACCCAACTGCCGGATCCTCTCCACGACTATCGCAACCCCGCGTGTCATAACGTCGGCCGCCGCCTGATGCGACCTCCCCTGCGCCAGGACCAGCGTGTCGTCAGCGTAGCAAACTACGCTGACGCCATCAGGGAGGTCTGCCCGCAGCACCCAGTCGTAACCGATGTCCCACAGGAGCGGCCCCAAGACCGATCCCTGTGGGACACCGCACGACATCTCTCGCCGGTTCCATTCCCCATCGCGACCGGGGTAGATGACGGCTCTGTCCGTCAAATACGCCCCGACTATTCGACGGAGGTAGGTCGGCACCCGGTGATACCGGAGTGCCTCCCCAATGCAGCTCCAGGGCAGGGTGTTAAACGCGTTGGCGATGTCGAGTGACACCGCCACGACCACCCCACCCCGGGACACCGCGTCCCCCGTCGTGAGGGCTCTCACGCGCATGATGGCGTCCACCGTCGAGCGCCCCTTGCGGAAGCCAAACTGGCTATCCGCAAGATCCGGCCCCGTCCTCACCAGGTGCCCGACGAGGCGGCCCGCAATCACTCTTTCAAAGAGCTTGCCGACCTCGTCGAGCAGCACGATGGGCCGGAATGCGGACGGAGAGTCCGCAGGGATCGGAAGGTGCTTTACGTGAAACTTTATTTACTGAAGAAAAACTAAGCGAGAAATGAATTAGTATATTTGTATAAGATGGATTCTGTCTAATAGTAATAACCGGGTGTATACGATTTTCTCACAATGAAGCAACGACTGTTATAGGAGTCAGCTATATTTCGAATGTTTAATCTAAATCGGTTGAAATCAATCTTTGATGCAGCTCGATCTTTTGCGGATAAAGTTAGTATGATACACTATTTGCGAGAGCTAAATACCTACTACACTACACTTTGTGTATTTTTTTGCTTAACAGACATGTTGGCTTACTTTGTAAATATTTTATTTTGATAGAAAGGTGCAAAAAATGCGACCTAAACTTTATTATTATTTTTATCTTCCTTCCCTATTTTTTGAACATGGAAAATGTTAATATAACAAGATTTATTCATTCTCTACATTTCTCTTTCACTTCTCCTTTTCTTAAGAAAGAAATTTCTTAAGAAATAACCAGTACCTTAATACTCAAATTATAATTATGTCGTATCCCTATTTATTTTACTGTGTGTACATAAATATTATAATAAATATCGAAGTTTGAAAGAACCATTTTCACGGATGATACCGAAATTCCGAATTTCCCAACATTTTCATTCCTTCTGAAAGTGCATCGACATAGCATAGATGTAATAGTATCAAACACATAACAATTCGCCCCTTTGTTTTCATGATATCGTGAGGCAGCACTCAAGGCAATCGCCCCATACACAGAGACGTGCGAGTAGGTCAAACATTAACTATGATAACTGAAAGCAGTAAGGCAACTTTGTATTATCATGGCCAAGTAACTCGTGGGTGAGATAATGAGCAGTATAAACGTCATTTATCTCGCTAGATGACAGTAGTGTCAGTTAGGCCTGTCGAATATTAAGATAATTTGGGGCTTTACCAGAAGGCCAACTCTCTTAATTTAAAACGTTCAAAATCTAGTCGCAGTCTCATCTCAGCGACAAAAATATGTCAAAAACTTGTCAAAATGTAGGGAAATTAGAGGTATTTTTGACAGATTGAGACTGAGATCAGACTGTGAACGTTCTTAAAATTACGAGAATTGCCCCTCTGATATGGCAGACTTTTCACTTGCTTACTGCCCACTTGAATATCTTGTAAGACTTGCAGATACTTATTATTGGATAAGAAAAAGTTTTTTATTGCAAATTCGGGTGTTGCTATTTTAATTGAAATAATTTTTGATATAAAAAAAGTCAAAAGAAGAAGAAGTTAGTAGTTCCGATAATATGACATATATTATAATCTGCCTAGCCTTTTCCCAACTATGTTGGGGTCGGCTTCCAGTCTAACCAGTTACAGCTGAATGCCAGTATTTTACATGGAGCGACTGCCTATCAGACCTCCACAACCCAGTTACTGGATAATACGATACCCGTTGATAAAACTAGTTGTCAGACTTCCGGGCTTCTGACGACCCGTAACGACTGTCAAAGATCAAAGAATGACAGCCGTGACCAACGGCTTAACATGCTTTCCGAGACACTGAGGGCTCTCGGTAGGTATATAAAGATGGTCACCCATCAACGGACCGACCGCGGCAAGCCTGACCGATCGACCCGTGCGGCTGTTATTACTTAGCTACGAGCCGCTCTCCGTTATCTTCATAAATAAAAATGAATCGCTAAATGTGTTGCTAAACGCAAATCTCGAGAACGGCTTCGCCGATTTCCCTAATTCTTTTTTTATAATATTCCTTGAAGTACGAGAATGGTTCTTACAGAGAGAAAAAAAAATTGTTCAAAAAAAAATTGCACCGGTGCGAAGCTGGGGCGGGCCGTTAATATATATATAAAAATCTAGTAGAAAAAATATATTCGGTAAAAAAACAAATTTGTAGTTCAATCTATTATAAGTATATTAGTGGTAGGTAAGCCATATGCCTACAACTTCATTTCTTTAAATGTTAACACTGAGAGACTTATGATAAAATGCATGCAGGCGCCCACCTATTTCAGTGATCACCTTAGGTACATTCAATATTAACAGCGTAGGTTGTGCAAGTATCCACAGGTTCAGAGAGACATAATTTTTGGAACCAAATATATTCTTTCACATACATAGCCTTTCCTCAGAAAATAGCTACTTCGACGAATTCTGAAATACAGTTCTTAGATGTCTAGGAGATTGGAGCATATTCCATTTACCACTTTTTCCGGAATTACGACGCAATTAGTCGTGATAAATGATGATGATTTTCACATAACCAACCCACTATATACCAAAAACAATGGCAACTCTTCAACCCTGTGTATTGAAGCCCACAAATTAATGATCTAATCTAAGGTGACCATTATAATATGATCATAACATCGCGGTGCTATTAATAAACGAAATTCGGGCGTAGCCGTTACCAAAATATACCTAATTACTTCTCTATTTAAACATGTTGTAAGATTTTTTTGAGTTTCACAATGCTTGGTTTAGAAATATGAAAACTGAAAATATGTTATTATACAATGCCGATCGATCGTTCAATTCATACAAATTCGAAAATAAATAATTTACAACTCAGTCTAAAGGTGTTTCGGAAAGCACTAGATTGTATTAATTTGCTGGACAAAGGCGCCTACGACCCTTCGTCTTAGGTGACTTACTGCACCTTGATAATATGGGAACTGGGGGTAATTCTTTGATAGTTTTTATACTTTAGCAGCTTTGTCTTAATTACTAAATTTCTTGAGAAGAATTCCGAATCCAATCACCCAAAATGTGTTTTGGAAAACTAAAATATCACGGCAAGATCTTTTAAGAATTCGAACTGTATTTATAAGCCGTTTATACTGACAGAACTGTGGGTTTAATATATAAAAAAATTGTTCAGCAAAGTGGTACCATCTCTCTCATGCTCTACTACTGCCTGCTCAAAATACTAGCAGCCTCTTAGATAAGTAACCTTATGACATCGAATCTGCACTACGCCAATGCAGTTACTTTAAATGAAAATGGCTTATCATATGAGCGCATGCAGCGTAAAGATACCAGCCTAGGGCTTACTTCTAAGTTCGAATAGAAGTAGTTGTTAAAGGAACACTTTATACGATCCCGTTACTGCATTCCACGGTTATCAGGCAAGGAGATCAACTCAATAAACGCATCGAGTAATCAGAACCGCCAATAGGCCAAATATGTGGTCTCTTCGAACAGGCTAGTTTATCCACAGCATAAGAATTGTTTGGAATTCGAACAGTGCCAATGTTCATCAATTTTTAAAATTGATAAACCTTTCGATGTTGAATTTTATTAGAAGTCTGAAACTCACCCAAAGGGCAATGGAAAGGGCGATGCTATGAGTTTCCCTACGTGATCGAATCAGAAATGAAGACTTCCGCAGGAGAATCAATGTAACCAACATAGCCCGAAGAAATGCCAATTTCCAGCGTGAAACAGATATGTTTTGAAAAAGTCGATGCGATTTTCACCAACTTATCGAATTTCAAATCTCCTGTCTCTTTCTTTTTTGTGTGATTATTTTTTACACAATGTTTTAAAAGAGCCAACCGTTGACGCTTTGAAAGAGCTAACTCGAAATTTTTTCCTATTCAATATTCTAATATATAAAAAAAATAACTTTGCGTTATATTTGGTCTCCCTATCTCACACCTAGCTGCAGAAGGATAGGTTTCGTGGTCTGATCCTGGAGTCGGACTGATATAGTGGAGTTTGCAAACAGACACTTCAGCACCTCTATTTACAGATAGTCGAGTTCGAGGTAGAGACAGGGAGACGTTATCTCTCCGAAACTGTTCACCTCTGCACTAGAGGATGTCTTCAAGGTTTTGGCCTGGAAAGGAGTTGATATCAACATCAATGGCGAGCACATCACTCACCTTCGGTTTGCCGACGACATAGTAATCTTGGCTGACACTATGGAGGACCGCAGTACAATGCTCGATGACTTCAGTAGAGCTTCCGAAAGAGTGAGTCTGAACATTGACAAAACAAAGGTCATGTCAAATGCCCAAGTAACATGCATGCATCTCATGAATATGGGAGACTCTTTGTACCTAGCACAAAATGTCCAGTTAGGTAGGTCTAACTTTGAGAAAGAGGTCAATCGTCGAATCCGACTCAGCTCGGCAGCGTTCGGAAAGCTTCGTAATATCTTCTCGTCTCACATACCACAATATCACAAGACGATAGTCTTTGACTTTGACGTGTTGCCAGTGATGACTTATGGCCCTGACATTCTCACAATGAACCTCATTAGAAGACTGAAAGACACCCAAGGGGAGAGGGCTTTACTTGGAGTTTTCCTATGTGATCGAATCTGAAATGAAGAGATCCGTAGGAGAGCCAAGGTAACCGACATAGCCCCAAGAATTGCCAAACTTAAGCGGCAGTGGGCAAGGCACATTGCTCGCAGAACGGAAAGTTCTAGTTTGGCGACCACGTACCGAAAGATGTAGGTTGGAATGCCTTCTACAAGGTGGACCGAGTCGACCTTGTAAGGCCGCAGGAGTCCGCTAGAAGCAAGAAGCACAAAACCGGTCGAAGTGGGGATGCATAAGGCCTATGTCCAGCAGTGGGCGTCTTTCGGCTTACATTATGATGAGTCTTTTTGATATACCATAACTACTGTTAATCCAGGTTATAAACAATCTGTGTGCCTTTCATCCAAATCCATTCAGCCGTTTTTGCAATCCGGAATATACATCCAGGCAAACGGACAAAAATTCTAAAAACTGTTTTTCGGTATCAGATTCGTTCCCACACCTCGTTATTTTTTTTTTATCATTAATTTTATATTATAAATACGAAAGTAAGTTTTGGTTGTCTGTGTGTGTTACCTTTTCACGCCTAAACCCACTGCCTAAACCACTGAACCGATCATCCTGAAAGTTTGCATATATGGTTGTCAGGTGTAAAGAAATGGACATATAGAAATGGTGTATCGACACTACACTCTAGTGTCGATAGACCGGTTTTTAATCCTCCTATAAATGCGAAAGTAAGTATGTTTGTTTGTTTGTTACGCTTTCACGCTAAAACGGCTGAACGGATTTGGATGAAATTTGGTACATGGGTAGACCATGAACTGGAGAAGGATATAGGTTACTTATTATCCTGGATTGCAGACGAAGTCGCGGGCAACAGCTAGTTTAATGTAAACTTACGAAAAAAGTTTAAAAAAATTGGCATGTGTTTAATCGAACCTCTAGGTAAAAAATCCTATTTTGCGCTTAATATATTATATTATCCTATTTATAGGTATTGTTATCATTTTACCGTTAAAACTTGTTAAAATAGTAATGTTTTACATAACCTATTTTCGGCATTTGACAGTTGAGTGGTTATGTCGTTGATATTTTGAATGACGGTAGATAGAGACGTCAAAGTTGTTTGTTCACGACTATAAAAGAGGGGAGCTCCGAAGGCCGGAGGCCATTCTTGTTCGAGACATCGACCAGAACGGAGCTCCGGTCTACAGATGTTCAGTTGATTAGTACTAGTGACGTTATTATGTGGAATTGATCGACCAGATGAATATTATGTGGAATTGATGAGACGTATGTTAATTGATATTATTATCTTGATTATTGCTGATAACTATGGTGTTCTGGATATGTTATAATATGGCCAATATTGCTAATGTTTTAAAGTGGATAATGGAATAATCCTAGCTGTTGTTATTATGTTGCTATTATTCCGAGTTCTCTTTGACCATTGACCAAAAGATATAATTAATTGTTTTATAAATAACGATGATCGACCAGATGTCACGTAAGTTAATTGATATTATTATTTCTTAATTGATATTATTATTTCTTAATTGCATATAACTATGGTGTTCTGGATATGTTATAATATGGCCAATATTGCTAATGTTTTAAAGTGGATAATGGAATAATCCTAGCTGTTATTATGTTGCTATTATTCGGAGTTCTCTTTGACCATTGTCCAAAAGTAATAATTAATTGTTTTATAAATAACGATGATCGACCAGATGTCACGTAAGTTAATTGATATTATTATTTCTTAATTGATATTATTATTTCATAATTGCATATAACTATGGTGTTCTGGATATGTTATAATATGGCCAATATTGCTAATGTTTTAAAGTGGATAATGGAATAATCCTAGCTGTTATTATGTTGCTATTATTCGGAGTTCTCTTTGACCATTGTCCAAAAGATATAATTAATTGTTTTTATAAATAACGATATTGTATGGCAATGTAAGAAGTTTGTTGATAGAATACTTTAATGTTGTTTCCATGGAGTTTCTTGTCCTTCTTCTCCATGATGACCTAGATTTGGAACGGACGACTAGCTTTCTGATTAATTACTGACAAGCCTAAATTGAAATAAATGTCTAGCTTGTCTTTCTGTGCTTTATTTCATAAAATCACACACCCCTTTCTCTACACACCATATTCATAGGTACTTTTACGCATATTAAATAGCTAGTAATCATTCTGATATGCGGTCTAAAGTAGTTTACAGAGTAAGCAGAAAAATTTACAGCGATGAGACCATACAACGAGACTAATGACGAAAAATTAGGCAATTTTCGCGGATTCTTAGATTTTAATTTAAAGGTGGTAAAGAAAGACATTATACATAACCGTGGATCATTTGGATTAGCAGATCTATTTAAGATGGCAGATTAGCTATAAAGAGGTAAAAATAGTTAAAAGAAGCTTACACAGTTTATTACCACCGGGTACTAAAAAGATCACAATGAGAATAATTTTTCGTCCACCAACTAAAAAAGTTCTGAGAGTTTTTAAAAATACCAACAATAAAGCACAATAATTAAAAAGGTTCTCATTGGTTTAATTTCAAAATTATTTTTGACGCGCATTTGAATATTTCCCAAAAAAATTGTGTAATAATGATAATAATAATTTCAATCAGATCAGGTGCGATTTCTTATAAAAGGTTTAAATCAGCTTAAAATGCATTTGTTGTCTTGTTTTTAAAACCGGCTCTTTCAAACACACTCTCCGGGTACTTTTCGTGATAACTTTGAAACTCTTCTCGATTATGATGACAGTAAAATGAAGGTCAATCTCAAAGTAAATAATAAACAAATCAAAGCCAAACCACTCAAATTTTTCAAATGGCAATAGTTTACAAAAATTTAACATTATTTTCCTTTTTTTATCGATTTTTATTTTAGTGAATAACACGCCGTTTTTGTTTTACTATTTTTTAAAAGACCATAATTACATATTGTTTACAAACTGAACATACAATTTTCGTTATGGGAAACATTATATTTATAAAAATAAAATTGGATAAAGATATGACATAGTTATTTACACGTTTTCTAACTAATTGCAATATTACAATTTCCTAAAAGGCAATTAGAAATTAAACATATACCTATATACGAAATGTAGAGAGCGAGTAATGGCCCCGACTTACGAGTTGTTGGTCGTGGGTTCGAACCTAGCTAGGCAGGTGCTTTACTTTGTGTAGTTAATTTCATCACCACTGCTCTATAAAACTGTAAAGGAAAACATCGCGAGAAAACCTAAAACCAAAAATTCGAGGACACATGTGACATCTACCAACCAGCACAGGGCCCATGTGGTAGATTACTGTCCACTCCCTCTCGAAGAGATCAGGCCTGTGTCCCAGCAGTAGGAACATTATACGCTGATTATGCATATGCTATACGAAATACGTTGTACATCTATTTATATTACAAAAATTTGTTACTCATCCGATCGTAGCAATCGTAGACATTTGCTACGCCGTTTGCTACGCTTTCGTAGACATGACAGTAGTGTCATGTCTACGAAAGTGGAAGTGACGTAGGTCACTTACATTGTAGCAACAGTGCGTGACACCGTGACATATTTAAAATTATTTGCAACCTTGTTTTTTTTTTAATTTGTTGGTCTTTGATATTTTTTTAACTAAAACCATAGATTTAAAATAAAATAGAAAGAAAACCGCATAACGTTTTTATACCTATACTTATAATTATATTAGTAGCTTTACATTTTGAAATCTGATTTTTCTCTCTATCTTTAATAATGTCCTACGTCTTCGTCTTAATTAGATACTTTGCAATGATTTGTTTTCTAGCAGTACTCTGATATTACTTAAGTATTTTGCTTTGCCTTGAGTTTCACTAGATTTATTATAATTTTTTGGGTTATCACTTATATCTAACAACGCTGGTTTCACTTGTAATTCTTCAAAACTTCTTGAATAAAAAACTTCATAACTTCATAATATGCAGCTTTTATTCTACGTTATTTTGTGCCAAAGTCTTTAATTTCCATTCATTTATTTCACAAATATTTAATTTTAAATTTAAATTAAATTACTCTCGTATTCTCATTAAATGGAAGCAGGAAAGTACATGAAGAGAAATAACTAAGTTTGTTTTAATTATTTGCGTATTTCGCCGTATACAATTTTATAAAAAATAAAATAAATGTTTAAAGAAATAAGGCAACGCGACGGATCCACCCATGTAAAGACGTTTTCCAGAACTGTTTGTACCAACTGTCCTCTGTTTACAGAGTCGTAATCATTATGACAAATTAGCCATGAACGCTTAACTAACAAATATACTTATTATTCACGTTAAAAAGTTGTTTAGAAAAACTTTATGTCGGTAGATACTTATCTAGTTGTGCTAATTAGTGGTAAGTAATTAATTCTAGTGGGATGAACTTGATCTTACATCAATTGCTAATTCACCTACACCTGCAGAATTTAATTTACGACTTCTCCATTAAGTAACGCTACGTAGTGTAATGAAGTTATAAGTGAACGCCGCGGCCACTCCAACCTTCTAACAATTGTATCTGACGCTTTACTTCGTAGTTCACTTCAACTAAAATAAATTCTTGTTATTACCTACTCGTACAACGTAATACGGAAACACTATGTACTATAGTTACTGGATACAGATACAATTACATAAGAAAAAGCAAACTTTTCTAATTTTATTTGTTTACTTTACTTTATATTCCAGTATGTCAACTATTAACCAACATTTGTATCGACAAAACACTCCCATGTTTTGGCAACAATCGAAACACTACATATTATGATATGGAAAATTAGGTGTGGGTGTCTAAACTATAGGTAGTAGAACTTTCACAGTATATAAATACATTGTCAGTAACGGGATATCTTCCGTGATGAATGATTTCCCGATATTTCGATAAACGCCTGTTAACTTACCTAGCAAGATTTTCGTGGTTCCCACGGAGTTTAATAGTACCTTATCATAATCTGGACACTAGGCCATCGGATACCGAAGCCAAAACATGAATTGGATTAGCCCTTCTTATGTGAAGCAACATAAGCAACAAACAAAATTGAACTCCATGTAGTTAGTGCTATGGTGTGGTTATCAAGTAGAAGATTATTAGATACCATGATGAAAATAATCTATTTTTGGTCTTTAGCGATCCGTGTGCGTTATTGAGACCTAACATTATGCGAAAATTCAAAAACTGATCTTTTAAAGATTCCGTTCTTCCTTTCAATGTCGAAACCTTTAAAATCAAAAAATACTTATTAGAAGATCAGTGGGCCTAAAAAGGCCACTTTGGCAGAATCATAAAACAATTCATATCACTCAATTCATCTGTTTGACAGTTTCACACCTATATATCCCTGAAGGGTTAGACAGAGGTGTACATATAGCATTTAACGAATCTCCATACAAAACTGTCATACAGATGAAATTGCGTGATATGAATTGTTTTATGATTCTGCCAAAGTTGTCTTTTTAGGCCCCCAGATCGAACAACGTTGGAGATGTTAAGTTTTGGCTTATCAATAGCATCCATCGGTCTTCGGTCTATCATAATTAACCGTAAATTGGGGTAATGTCTGTCCAATTGAATGTCTTCCTATCTCTAAATAAAACTATGTCAAATTTTATACAGCGCTGATGAACAATTTAATTTGATAAGTTACAGATATATGGTTATCTAATATTACGAGTACCTATGTACCTCATTCAGAACCAACTCAGTTAGTTAAGTATCAGTAATACATCACAAATTCAGTCATTTTAGTTACCAGTAATAAAATGACTGAATTTTGAAACTATGGTCTCACCTAGCCTTTACCCAACTACGTTACGATTGGCTGCCAGTTTTGCTAGTTTTTAACAGACTTCCAAAAAGAAGGTTATATGTTCGACTTTATGTATGTTTTTTATTTTATTTTTTGTATGTTCACCGATATCTCCGTGAATTGTGGATGGATTTTAAAAATTATTTTTTTGTTTGAAAGGGTATACTCCCAAGTTGCTCCCATTGTCAGCAAGTTGGAATCTGATGACAGGATCCCATGAAAATCGAGGGAAACCTTTAAATTTTATTGGCAAACCTATAGCGATTTGGATATTTTTTAGAGTCGCTTGAGCATTTGCTCTTGGAAATCATAATTTGTTAAAGTGGAGCTGATGATGAAGACCACAGACGGCCATCGGAACTACTCAATGATAAATATTTCACGGGTTGCGATTCGATTACTTTAATATGGTTGCTAAGCAATTTATGCTCGTCACAATGCTTATGGTGAGTGGTTGTTGAGTTCTCCTGGTTCTTACCAGGAGAACTCCTCAACAATTAACGTCCCAGCATCGGGAAAAGCTATATTTTGTAAAAGATGATGAGCAGTTGACGTTAGGCTATTGTAACTTAGATAAATTACAAACTCTCTCACAAAAAAGTGAAAAATAAAAACTTTTTTACAAAAAAAATAACCAACTTCCAAAAAAAAACTACAAAGTGATAAATAACTAGTTTTTTGCTACTTTGTTCGTAAAAAATATCAAATTAAACGTAGGAGGATTAATATGTCATCTGATGAATCATATTAATTAGGTATTAATGTTTCAAGAAAGGTTATAAAAATCAGTAGGCAAAAGGAATAATGTCAGATGAATGCTTATTGAAAATACGACTACTTTATTTTATTGGCAATACTACAAAATATGACCGAGTGTTATGAATACCTACGTAGACAGAGGTGGAAACATTTTACGAGGCCGCTTTTCAAATGTCTTCGCTTATACGAGTAGATAT
Organism: Gortyna flavago; assembly: GCA_963669345.1. Lineage (NCBI taxonomy): Eukaryota > Metazoa > Arthropoda > Insecta > Lepidoptera > Noctuidae > Gortyna > Gortyna flavago. Next base: position 9,855,625 of record OY770131.1, read on the forward strand.
AAATATGTGTGAGTTGCAGGTCTGGCTACTAGTATCGATTTCCGCAAGGCTAAGCTCAGATGTCTCTATCATTGACCCATGTGCTCATCTAAAACCTCACTAGGTACTGCTACATTTTTAGGGTACACTCTCTCTCTACATTGGTTTCGTAATTACCTCTAATTACAAATCTAGTGACTGCATTGAAGATGTAGTTAGCTAAGAAATATTTTCTACTTTAACTACCAACTACTAGAATACTATTAGGTATTTGAAACCTCATGATTCTGAATTTCTGTGCGTAAAACAAAACTATATAATCAACATGGAATATTATCAGTTTCAAATCGATGGCTAATGGTTTTGTGTAATAACAATACAGATTCATACAGTATGGCACGTATATTGCCTTTCTCGATCTCGATCTGTGTTTGTATGATCGAGATCCAGATTATTTTAGGGTGCTTTTTATAATCATTCTTTAAAATTTCCAGAAAGTGTTTCAAAACACAATTCAAATTAACGTTACATTTATTTTTAATGAACTATTTTTACTGAATAATATCTATTTCAGTGCGACTCCAACACAAGAGTTATATTGAGCTAGAAGTTTAATAAATAAACACAAAAACCTAAAGCCATTAAGGAAAAAATAAAATATCTTGCTTATCCATAATCGGCCTATAATGTTCCTACTGCTATGACGAAGGCCTCTTCTTTTTCGAGAGGGAGTGGGATATAATCTACCATTCGGGCCCAGTGCGGGGCTCATGTGTCTTGGAATTTTTGGATCTACAACATGCCGGTTTTCTCACGATGTTTTCCTTCACCGTTTTGAGAGTAGTGGTGATGAAATAATTTACACAAAGTAAAGCACCTGCCTGGGTTCCAACCTACGAGCTACAACTCGTAAGTTGGGCCCGTTAACACTCTGCCAACATATAGAATAAAAAAATATCTTGAAAAGAAAACATTGTTGTTTTAATCTGTCTATGATACATGTGTGATAAATGTTTATTTAATTTCATAGTATATAGGTAATTATACCAATAATAGAAATCATTTTTTTTTCATTCCACCAGCTTGCAATCAAAAACACATTTAAGTCAAGGGAAGCTGACTTCACTTTTAAAATTGGGATTCATCAATAACTTGCGATCCTCAATCTGACTTTAATTCAACGAACTGCAAGTCCGTATTTGATGAAGACTGATTAGCTTTGGTCATCCTCAATTTTCGTCAACAATACTTTTAAGACAACCACTGGCCATTTACAATGTTTCTTTTCTGTTTTAATGTTACTTATTCAATGACAATTTTTATGATAGACTAAGTCAAGTTCCATGGTGGTTTTGTTATGACTGTATTTTAAGCACAACCACTAACTAGTAGATAATTGTAGATGGATTTACAGCTAGCTACCTGTAAATCAATCTACAATTATTGTTCTCTTTTAAGTTTCAAATTCCATGACAATGTTTATGGTATTTATCTTTACAGAGTAAATTAAAATAATGAGACATGGTTTTCATTAGTGCCAATCGCCATGCTGGTCGCTTTAAAAATAAATAACCTGAAAATTGTTAATGAATATGAAAATTAAAAGAGGGAAAAATAATTGTATATGAATTTACAGCTAGCCAGTGGTTGTCTAAAATACAGCCGTAACAAAACCACAGTGGCAGTTCGACAGTAATGAAAACGATGCCTCATTGTTTCAGTTCAGTCTTTAAAGATAAATACCAAAATAATGACTTTGAAAATGAGGCATTATTTCGGTATTTATCTTTACAGTCTGAACTAATATAGAGCAGAATTTGGTATAGTTTTCATTAGTCCCCAAGAGTCGTGGTGGTTTTGTTATGACTGGCCATTGTATGCTTTATTAGTCACGTAATAAGGCTTTAATTTCACGAAATGAATGCAAATAATTGTGATATATGTAACTCAAGAATTGCATGTGCACCTGTGCAGTCAAATTTTTATCAAAAGACTTTTTTCCCTTTAACCAGATTTTTGTGCAATCTTTTTGGGAAACAGCATTTAATTTAGCTAATGATAAACACATTTTTACTCTTGACTGTAAACCTTTACAACACAAGACTTAGTTGCAGTTGTAGTTATTTTAGGTGTCTAGTGAGCTATAGATTTTAATTTAGGAATTTGATTTTAATAGATCTTTTTGGGTAGAAAAACGAATGCGATTGCGATTATTTTAGAGATAATGTGTTAATTTGCCTCTTTCAAAAGCACAGTGCAGTTGGTACAATGGTAAGTAAAGTGTATAGTGTAGGTTTGTGTTTTCTGAGCTTTCTTATGGAATTTATATGAAACACCTTCTGATATGCTAATTATATATTTCATAGCTACAGCTAGCTGGTATAGATCCGAAGATCTCAGAAGTGTGATACCTAGTCTTTATTTAAACTGAAATGATTAGCCTTAGACTACTATCTCCTTACCTACTAATAACCGTATATCAGATGAATGGTTGCATATCGATTTCTCTTTCAGTCTTCAGTAATTTGACTTTCGAAAGAAGACAATGCGTTATGTAACTATACAGACGCTATACAACGTTTATTAGTATATATGGAGGAGTGTGAAGTTAAATAATATTTCAGTTTGTTAGAATTGTTTGTTTAGGTGCTCGTAAGTCGCTATTGCTTTTGTTTTACGTCCAAAAGCTCAACAAAATGTAAAAAACAAAGTGTTGCAATTGGTTTCAGAAATAAATAAAAATAGAATAAACAATTATTAAGTCTCACTATCTTGAAAACTCAATAAACACATTGATCGTACATAATAGGTAGGTACCAAACTACTTCATTAAAAATCTGTTTACTCTTAATCTCTTGTAATCATATTGAGTAATTATGTAGGGTTAAAATATATAATAAAACGAAAACAAATGCAATCTACGAGCGAGTTATGAATTAACCAAGTCATTGGCAATTGCTAGTCGCGACCTCTACCTTCGAAAACATGAACAAAAGGACAGCAGTTACATCGTTAACTGTCAGATGGCACACTAAAAATATACTTTCAGGAAAACCTTACAACGAATGTTAATGATTCTAGGTAATTGACTGAAAGTTTTATTCAGGAAGAATATTAATTTCCCCTTTCAGTGTAAGTTCTTACATTTAGTTCGCCACAGGGTGCATCTAAGTCTAATTATCAAGAGCGAAGCGCAGCCAAAGCTTCGAGAACTTCTAGCTAGACCTTTGCCAACCAATTCCGTAAGTAGAATGGAAGTATTACTTGAAAACATTTTCTATTGCACAATGTTTTAGTAACGTAATATCAAAGTAATTGATATTATTCAATACAATGTTAAAGTAAACGATATGTTTGGGTACTATTTATGTTTGTGTCCAATAACGTCAATTTATTGTAAAATAAAATAATTGCCAAAACCTCAATTAAAACAAAAGCTTAGACAAAAAAAAAACACCGTATTTACTGAAAACGAAAGCTCAGGTTTTATATTTGACGTAATAACTAATAAGTACAAGTACATTAAAGATGATGAACCAGTAATCGATGAGACCAATGAGCTTACCATGACAGTAGTTAGTGCAACAAGTCGTGATCTACTTCAAAACCATTAGGTAGCTACCTACCACAAACGATGTTCTTATTCCCCTCTGACCAGTAAACAGATAGTTGGTTTTAATTATAAACATATAGTTGGTTTTAATTATATACAGATCGATATTATGTTAGCAATCTCGATGCTCTCTACGTATTCACCGCTGCATTTTAACTCCAAATGTCGTTGTAACTATAGGTACCTATAATACAACGTACTCCACTTGAAGTAACAGATCGAGTGGCTGAGTTACTGCTGCATATACATTTGTAAAAATAACGAATACATTCATCTAAATTCAAGGCCATCGATGCTGCTGGAATAAATAAAACTACAATGAAGATGGATGATGGTATGCACGAGGCAGTCACCAGATGACTCGTTCTGGGAAGCTCGAAGATATAAAATGCAGTAAATGATGCTTCTAATCACTAAAAAGCTTAATGTTTACACTACATACGCTTGTCAGGATCGATCACATCTAACTTACCGTACGATCATATCAATCGGAACTATTATCCAACTATCAATACTGTGTATAAGCTGACTGCTGGTCTATGTGATACACATTGCTGATGACAACACAGTCGATCAGATATTACTACCCGCTTAGTTAATGTAATGTTACACAACTTCGGATATCATGAGACCTAGAAGGAAATGTCGTGTAGTTATCTCTTTTGCTCCTAAAAGTCCGAAATCAAATTGATCTTTTTACTTAATTTTGATACTTTGTTTTTTGTAAACATATACTACGTTTCTGTAATTCAACAATAATTTTAAGGGTCTGTTTCACGGTCTAAATCTCGTTACAAAAAATAACATCAATACTCCTGTGCATATCATTTCTCTACTACGCTTCAACTTAAGAAACAGTTTTAACCCCGTTATTTACTTAAAAAAGGAATAAAGTAAGTTACTTATGATTTAAATTAGCGCCCAATTTTCTGTAACATGAACTACCAACGCCTTAGAAAAATTAAAGAACCAAGATTTTGCAACGCGATAACTCATTTGAGAATGACACCGATGCATCCGGCCTTTAAGGGCGGTGTCGAGTGTTTACGGCAATTACAAATTAGGATAAAAGCTAGGGGACGTACATAAACGTATGCACAACCTCTTCATGCACCTCATTCACTTTTAAAGCTCAGAACCAGAGCGCAAAAATGGGAAACGTCAAGTGATTAGCACTGATGTCGTTTGGGCGCGGCGTGCGTGATGGCCCGGTCGGAGCGCGGCGCGGCACACACTAGGGCGGGCGGCGGACACGGCAGCGTTACGTCAGTGCGGGGCCGCGGCGGGGCGGGGGTAGGGGAGCCCCGCACTACTGCATCCTCCGGGCGCCCATCTTCGCCCGGCTTCGCTGAAAAACGTGACATCTCTGCTCCGCGCCGACCGCTCCCCGCGCCCCTATTCCCCCGCACCGCTCCATCTCTCTCCAAGGACCTTACCATCACTCACTCGTGGTCATTTTGTGTAGAAACTCATTACATAGATGCAATTACGGGTATGATTCCCATTTTATTAGTTTATTTACTTATAATGAGGCATGAATTTTTCAATTTAAACAGAAGTAAGCTTAGGAAAAAGTTTATTCACAAAAAAGTTCTATGATTGGTAAAATCAGTGTCAGAATTTGTTGTTATTGTAACGCTTGTTTTTGGTAGCTTTATATTCTGAAACACTCAACACCATGCCGAGAATAAACCTATTCTTATTTATTTACTTATACTTATAAAAAAAAAATTCAAGGTTTTTAGCGAAGGTATTGTGTAGAAAAGCTTAAAGTTCTACTGCGTATGTATATGGGCCCCACATAATATTATTTGACCTATAATTATTTCTAGGTGTAAATAGGGTAGTAAAAAATAAACAACATTTTTTTATGATTTATTTCTCTTTGAATAATAATAAAAAACAAAATTTAAACTCTAAGAAAGAAATTCGGCATTCAGCAAAGATATAATTATGGAAAAAATAATAATTGCTAGAATTTATAAATGTTAATTAACTTATCAATAAACTCTATTTAACGTAATTAATTTATGAGGTAGATGTTTGCACATAGTCTTTCATTAAAATCTTATAAATTAAAAATACAACTACTGCTATATAAAATGAAATGCAAAAAGACCCGTAGTGTTTAATATCTCTAAACCGATCTGCCTCTACCGTGATGTCACATGACTAAACTTACTACATAATATTATGCTATTTACTTGTTCAGTAAACTATTTAAAGTCAAGATAGAATTTTAAATTTCAGATGCTATTAAGAATAAGTGGGTCAAGTTTAACACGCATGCGAGTGTCCCAACTGCCTGTAGAATTTGATAACCATCATTTTTATTACTTCTTACAACGTACAGCTAACATCAAATTAATGTAAGTGACAAAAGTTTCAAAAGTTCTTCAGTGAAAACTTGACAATTATTGTTATCTCGCTAACACATTTTCAATTTGTAAATTTTAATTCTACTGTTGAACGAAAATTAGAACTACGATCGGCTTCTGATGTTAACTGTGCCTGATATATAAATAAAACAACTGATTTACCAATGTATGACTTGAATTTTACAATAACACAATTATATTTGTGCCAAATATTTGAAAGAGAACGTAACCGATTAAACACATCAAACCACTTTAATTTCAATATTAAGTGTAGGCACCACTGTGAACTGCGCTATTATAATCTGCTGTATTATGTTAAAACATGACTTTATTAATAATAATTAAAACAACTCTTAATTGTTTATACAACGCTGAAAGCTAGTCTTAAAACAAAATCTTAAATTCATTGGTATCTAACGCAGGCGGACGTTACTCATTAATTATTCCTTAACTAGATCAATTGTACATTACCTCATGTGTGTGTCATCTAGATATTTTGTTTCTTAACATTACAATCATAGAACAAGTATATAAATATTACTGTTTATAATAAAAAGTTTAGGAGACAGTTTCAGTGGGCCTGTGCGTAATGATCCTAATAACTTGTTGGCGTTACGACAGTCAGTTTTATAACCTAAAAACAAATACAGTAAAATATCTTAATTAAAATAACTAAGTCATATTCATAAATATTGAGGTAGATTATTACTCCTTATTATTTGAATTTAAACTACCTTAAAAGATTTTGTGTGTAAAAAACAAAGTCTTAAATTAACATCGATGGGTAGGTGAACATTCTGCAATAGCATAAAAATATTAAAAAGAATTCGGAACACGTTCTCATTGTTTCAAATGATGAATTTATGTGAGCTTAGTAATAGGATACTGTTAGAACACTTGGGTACTGCACCCTAAAAGTTAGCTACCCCCTTAATTCGATAGTTTATTATTGGTAGTGTGTCACACCTGTGCATTGTGTTTCACTATTCTTAATGTTTATCATCATTTTAATTGAATTTCTAAACGTGAACAATCGATCATGGGTGTTAATTTTAATAGATACAGCAAAAGGTAAACAACTGCGATTTTTTACTTTCGTAGCTTCCTACCATTGGGTGAATCATATAGCTGTTCGTTACTGACAAATTGACAGCAGTAACATTTCAATTGCCTACACTGCAGGAGACTGTCCCATCGTTAAAATGCACTAATTGCGCTCTACAAGAGTCTATATGTCTCGATCCAAATTTGCATTAGATTAAACTGCAAATGCTAACAATGCAATCAAACAACTGGGAATAAAATTGTATACTCTCATTGCAGGATTGAATAAGTACCCACACTATACTCACAACTTGTTCTACTTAATTATGATTAGGCTCTTGAGCAAACATAAATCGCAAATGTTTAAACATGACAAAGTTAATCTAAAAATATTCGTAGAAACATTATATTTGTACTGGCTGTTATCCGTATAAAGATTAGCACTCTAGTATGCTACGGCAAGTATAGAAATATAATTCGTACTGAATCTACACTTAATTAAAAATATTTGTACAATTATTGCAACAATGTTAATTTGACTTTGGCACATTAACTTCAACGTTTACATTGTATTAAGCATCTGTAAAAATATTCAAACAAAATTGATATTTATTTTCTTTCCTAAATTAACCGTCTAATATTTTATTAGGGGCTTACATGTATTTCTATTTCAGCAGTATTTTTGTACTTTAAGTTACAATATAGGTATTACATATTATTAATTTGTTTTGATCTTTGAAGTATCATTTTACTTTTCACGTTTACTGGTAAGCGTATATTGTAAACCCTCTCAATTTTCATTTTGTCTCATAGCCAGGTATAATACTTCTAACTTCTCGTTGATTATGAGCTAAAATTAACATAAAGTTTGTCATAATATAATATAGCAACAAAATAATAATAATATAAACACACACTTAACTTTGGATAAACACCAATATACGTAAAATAATTAAGGTCACTCGAACACATAAAATTTGTACTTACGTTACGTTTGCAAACTTAGGTTGTAATATTACTATCATTAAAATTATTATGTAAAAAGTATATTGTATAGTTTGTACTAGAATTATGGATTTGTACCGATCAGTCTTGTACTAATTTGTATAGTTTATCTGTAACTATATTGAGGTAGATGCGTTCTTACAATGTTTTTGATGATAGCTGGTAGTGGAGAAAATATTCTTTAAGTCGTTTCAATTTGGAATGGAGTACCTAGACGGAAATAAGCTTTGTGTAAACTTATAAAACGTTATAACATAGTCAAAGTAAGAGTGAAGAAATGCCGTTAGAAAGTCTACAAGTTTCGTCGGGTTTTGGAATACAGTATGTGTTGACGGAGTTACGCATGAGGTGGGCTGTCCTGCTGCCCTCCCTGAGAGCTGCTCGAACTACTCTTGCTTGCATCGTCTTTCTTCTTCTCCACCTATAAATTGAAAGTTTTATTTAATAATCTTAACAGGGCGTAACATTTTGTGTACTCTCTACATACGCAATGTTATAATAACTATTTGAATATCTTCTCTGCACAGATATTCATATATCGGTCTATCAGGTTTCAAGTCGCCACGTGCCCCTACCCGTGATCACGGGCTGACCAATACAATGTCATATCAGATGGCGACCTGAAACCTAGTTCCCATTGGTATTAGCCGGGTGCGGGCCGCCGGTTAAATGCTAGGAGCTCAATCTCCTCTATGCTGTCTCGCTATATTTACGTAGTAACCTAGGGCAAAGGCTGTTAGCATTAGATACTAATGTAAAGTAAGTAAAATAACGCGTGCATGATCGAGAAGTCTGCTAAGTCTTAGTCCCCATTTACATTCAGTATACTTTTAAAGGGCACTAGAGATTTCGTCTAGAGCTTTGTTTGCATCATTGTCCTTATAAACAGATCTTCATCGAGGTGTCCCTTGATTAGCACCACCACCATGGACTGATATAGAAACTTTCCACAAATAATTCATTCTATTAAGTGGGCACATGTGGGTGGTGTCTTATCACCTTAATTTAGACTACTGGGGTAGTAGTAATATATTTAAGATGTATATAAGATACCAGCAAAACGTTAGAGAGAAGAAGAATTAGCTATATTGGTATAAAATAACAAATAGTCGACTGTAACGGAAATAGCTTATGACAATCATGTTCAATAGACTACCATAATCAGTAAAGTTAATAGTGAGGCTTACGGACCAAGATAGACCAGCTGTCCTTCAGTATACTTAAGAAAAAGCAGATGAAGAGAAGGAATACACTCATATTTAAAATATACTTATACCTTTACTGGGCAGTCGGCGATGAGGTGATCCTCGCTCTTGCAGTTGTGACATCTCTTTGGTTGTGGGCCAATGCTGCACTTAGCGGCTATGTGGTTGGCGAACTCACCGCAATTATAGCAACTGAAAAGAAGCAAACATTATCATTACCTTTAGGATATTTGCCATAATACCAGCATATCCAAAACAAAACTTTTTACTGTCAAAAATCGTAATATGCTTGGACTTTGAAAAGATTAATTCAATTATTGAAAATGAAATTTAACATGCAACTAGCTACAAAATATGGAAGCAAAACAAAAAAAAATATTATCTAAAAAAAGTATCTAATTTACCGATACTATTATAATGTTGATGTCTACCTCAGTAGGTCAACATCAACATTTTAGGTAAAATTATGTGTAAAAAAACCCCATGAAGAAACATTAATTAATGTACAGACAGTTATTTACACTTTCATTTTCAATTTACGACGCGCATTTTTGTAAGGCTTTTACATAAGGTTTTCAGGGTTTATTTTATGACCTGTTTCAACCCTAGATCTGCACATTGTGTTATCCCACAACAAGAATTATGTTTTCTTTATAAATCAATATAACAAACTTCTAGTTGATAATAGTCACATTTCTGTTCTATTACATTTTAAGCCCAATTAACACATTACGATCAATTCTTATCTATTTAACACAGCTCAAAATAGAATTTTATCTAGCATCTGCCTATGCCGTGTAGTAAAAAAGATTTCAACTGTATTTCCAAGAAAGCTAATATGGCTGAGTAGCTTCGTAGATTCAATATTTTCCCATGGTTAGATAATGCGATAACCCTCCGATTAAGTGTTTGACTCGGCAACAAGTAAGCAGATAGAATATATATATTTTGATATTCATATTTATATGAAATGTGGCAGTAAGTGCACCTTTGAAGTCAAATAAACTTTGAAACTGCAATTTAATTTAATTTTATGTTGTCATATTTTATTGTACTTACCTATGGATTCATATCAGGCTGTTGTTAACCATTCAATAGAGCAAAAACAAACCTACAATATCATTGAAATAGTCAAATCGTGTTGTAATCATACGATATTAATTTCAATAGGTTATCGTTCGACTATTACTTCATGAAATTGTTTACTAATAGTTTGATAACTGAATGTTTGCCTTTTAATTATAAATGTTTGACATGATTTAATAAAGGAGGCATACCAACTAGATTTGTAGTCTGTGTTTCTTTGTTAATAGTAATAATTCAATAGTTAAAAAACTTTTCTACTCCGATTTGTCGTTCTCTAAAACAAAACGTGTACTTTTTGCTATAACATGATTGCAGTACAAAAATTATAGGAGGTTTATTGGCTTTGATAGAGCAGTTTTGTACGAAAATAGATAGAGTTCCGGTACATAAGTAACTTCATGTAAAGAATATAAATAAAAACAAAATGTTGCCAAAACGAGACCATATGACTCGCACTGTCAAAAAGATCTCATGTAGAGCCAAGCTTCTAACTCTACACGCCCTAACTCTACAAGCCCTAACTTCACAAACTTTACACCCATGTCAAAATATGAAGCTTGGCTGTTTCGTTACTACAAGAACTATTGTCTAACAGAAAAGTAATGAACAGTGAATAAATTTTACACCTTACGCCCATGTACGTACGCGTAACGAAACGGCCAAGGCACATATTTTGACTAAGGTGTAGAGTTTATGAAGTTAGGGCTTGTAGAGTTAGAAGCTTGGCTCTACATGAGATCTGGTAACTTTTTGATAGTGCGAGCTTATGGGCGAGCTTATGGATGGATTATGGTCTCGTCTTGGCAACATTTTACATGAAAATGTTTTTGGTGGGATTTCACTTCTTTTTGTAAGTTGCTTATGACAATATTTTTTTTTGTTCATGTTAGGGGTGATTTACTAAAAATCCTAAAATATGTATTTTATTATTTATAACAAGAAGTCTCAGTATAAGCTTTCAGACCTCTAGCATCAAAATTTTCGAAAGTCTCATACACTTCCATACCCTGTGGGGGGTAAAAGATCCAAGTTTTAGATTTTTTTGTTGTTTGTATACAAAAGAAACTGAAATTTTTTGTTTAATAAGTCTACTATTGACATCATATGCCGAGAATTTTGTTTATCTGGTATAATCCACACCCAACTTAAGAGGGTTCAAAAAAACGACGAAGTGCTTCGAGAAAAGGTAGGTAGTGCCCTTGCGCTTCGCTTGGCTCGTATGGGCCCGCACTGCTTGACCTTCGCAGATTTTTTAATGGTTGGTCTGTTCTGCATTTATCAAAATAAAAGTAGAATGGGCTAACCGTTCGAACTATCATTCTGCATTTTCCTCCTCATCAACTACGTAATCAGCTACTAATTATTGCATTTCCTTTCCAAACCTTGGGAAATCGTGAACCGGCCTACAAATCTTTTAAATAATGTTAAGCTTTGCCCTGAGATGCAACCTACTGCAACTCATTTTGAACGGTTTTCTATGTTTAGCAATATTAAACTGCAAGCTAGGAAGTATCGTCCATACAAACAGGCGTTAAGATACTTCCTCCTACGCTACTTAGCGAAGATTACCGTATCTTTCTGAACCGTTTCTTGGAGAGCGGGCGCCGGTGCGATCCCTGGCAGTCCACAGACGAAGGTCCGGAAACGCGTGTCGCCTCCAGCCCCTTGTCTGACTCCTTGCACTCGAACTCCACCTCCTCTTCGTCTCCTAGTGACCGGAATCCTGGCATCTGGATCACGCTCTGGAAAGAAACGAATGGAATGTGTCAGTTTACCTTCTTGGGCTTCTTTGGTCCTGATAACAAAAGCTGCGATAGAAATGTATAAAAACGCAACGAAACCAACGATATTGTTGAGAAAATAACTGGAAATACTGATTTTCCACGAAACATTCTTCGTGGAAAATCAGTATAATGAACGTTTTCAATTTTTTCTGGTTCATAATCTGGTTTCAAGTGTCAACCGCAACCACAAGTTTAAAAACGTATTGAGAATTGTAAAAGTAAATAATATCGGTGGAGCAGTCACAAAGTTGTAATAATATTTGTGCGTACGACAGCGGCGCACGAGGCGCTCGCTAGTTCAGTATAAAAATAACAATTTCTTGCCAACTATTATTATTGACTGCGGATCCCTTCTATGTGCTATAAATTTACTTATCGCTTATGAGAAAAAAAATCAACGTTATCGACATCCAGTAACATAGTCTTGACCTAATATAAGTTTTACCGCTAGCGTCGCTGCAGCCGAACGAAGTAGGTACAAGTTTGGTGGCGCAAATGTATAGAAAAAAACATCCGGCCTTGATAAGCCGAGCAAACAAATAAGCGCACTATCGGGTTAACTGCTAGATACGCCACAAAATTTTTTTCAATGGATTGATTTTCCTATTTTAACTATTGGAGAACGGAGCGATTAAATTAACTACGTAGGTTTGTAACATTTTGCGTCACATCTAATTTTTAAATTGTGTTCGTTTCGTGCATGCTTCGTGGAATAAAATGATAACAATCACCTGGTGCACAAAAACATCTTGCCCGCCATCGTCAGGGGTAATGAACCCCCAGCCCTTCGCGACGTTGAACCACTTACATCGTCCGCGGCGCGTCACCCCTGTAACGGCGTTGCCGCTCGCGCCCGCTGCACCTGCAAATAATATACAGTTTACTTTGTAAGTATCGCTCCACCAGCGCCGTGCCCGCCACCCGCTCCCGTCACTCCAGCGAGTCCTTACAGCCCGTGCGCCCGCGCAACACTCCCCTTCTTACCTGTTACGGAATCTACCATCTAATTGAGTTTTTTTACAACTTAGTTCCTTCACACATAAAGCCTCTGTTTCCGGTACAAAGCTTTTACGACGACTGATATTAACAGGCTTTTACTTGTATGTTTTAATTAACGCATGCTATTTTATTAAATACAATACTTATTATAGCGTTTAAGGGTAGCAGTTAAGCATTAAAAAAGGACTTAGCTGACGAAGTTACAATCGTGGCAAAACTGGCAAATAGTATTCCAAATGTACGATAACATGATGTATCCGGTATCTATCATTCTTTTATCAAGAAACTTTATAGGAAAATAAAAATAAGTAATACCGGCACCGCATTAACATGTTTTTATTGAATAGAAATGTCATAAAGAATTCACTAATAATCAAATTGAATTAAGTGGGTCGTAGTCCCATGCTTCTAAACGCATGCATAGACATTTTAAAGTTCGGAAATCTATCAGCAATAAATAAGGGCCTACAATCGTATACTGGACGAAGAAAGGGTACACTCTTCCCCTTATCTGGCACCGAGACAACAAATAACGTGGGAACGGAATGAAATAAAAGACAACTCCTTTTACACTACATAGCTGTTAATTCCATATGTATTTAAGCATATTAAGTTTCAACCAAATTTTAAGAGATTATAACTTTGAATGGTGACAGTAAATTAGCTATCGAAAACATCAATATTGTAGCGATGACTAATGTTAATGTAACGTTGTTTCTTTGAAAAAAATAAAAGTAAGTAGTGACTAACAAGTTTACTAGAAAAATCCGGAAATACTTTAGATGACAAACACAGATTCTCATACTCACACTGATTAGCACCAAGTATTTTTTATTTCTCCGTAACGAATGACTTATCTCCAAATACCAACTTGTATTTTTTGTTCATCATTCAAAACACTGCTATAAAGACTCTTAATGTTAAGTCTTTGCAATTTATTTTAATTAAAATAAAATCTTCAATTTATTATCTAGAATTATAATAAACAAAATAGCTAAAGTATTTTATAAGCGGCTGAGTCTTATAAATATGTATAAAGTGAATCTAGACCATAACAAACCGACATTAAAATAAAACAAGCTAGAAGTTCTCACGACACTCTCTCATCAATCGAGCGTTAGTATCGCGGAGACTTACTCAAATGTTAGTTAAATGAGAATTTATTGGTGGGTTTGCTAATTCGATATACATTTCCATGTGTTGGTATTTAAGCTAAGCATATTATTTCGGGCGGCGGCAGCGGTAAAAGCGTGGTCGCAGCACACGTGGCGAGGCGACGGCGGTGGGGACTGGTCGACTGGAAGAATGTTCGGTATTTAGGTTAAGTTTGTGGTACCTTTTTCATTCATTGCCGTAACACTGCACCTAGCCGGCCTCGTCGCCGCCGCACTACCTTGCTCACCATACTCAATATTTATTATTCCCAATCCCATATTTTAGACTTGTTTCTAAATAACGTGGGATCCATTTGAACATGTTTCATATAACTAAATTCTATCGGACGCTTAGTTTATTATGTATACCAAAATCAACTTGTATCTTAACTGTTTGCCGTTACAAAAAAATGTTTTTTTCTTTGTAGAGACTTGTTTTCTTAGTATTTAAATATTTATTAAAGTGAACTCGGTGTTTACATAAGAAACGGGTAAATTCCTTGAGACTTAGAGCGATAACTATAGTAGGTACTCATCAGAGAACTTACGATTTTCATTAATAACTTGAAAACATTTTGAAAAGCTGACAATCAGTGAAAGTAGAAACCGCATCGCGTTGTGTGTCATTCATACAAATGCGTAAATGAGTTAATCTGTTTGTTATGATTTTACGGCTAAACTATCAATCCAATTTGGATTCTATCCTTGAAATTAAATTATTATATACGATAGAGCCTTAGGAAATTTGTATACCTTATCAGTTTCCTATAGTTTATGTTGTCAGTTGGCTTTATTTCAAGATCCTTTTAATAATAAAAACACGGAGTAAAGTGACAACCAGTACAAACTTCGATGCATTTTTTTGTCAAGGTTTACGTTTGGCATAAGTTTACTACACGTTTATTAATAACTCGGTGCTTAAAGCTCTATAAC
Organism: Gortyna flavago; assembly: GCA_963669345.1. Taxonomy (NCBI): domain Eukaryota; kingdom Metazoa; phylum Arthropoda; class Insecta; order Lepidoptera; family Noctuidae; genus Gortyna; species Gortyna flavago. The sequence continues at coordinate 9,870,805 of OY770131.1, forward strand.
TTGTTATCGTGTTGGATTAAAGTGTAGCGGGGTGTTCGCTCATTACAATACATGGTATTAGTGTCCGCTAGGAGTAATAGTGTTCTGTGGTTTTAGTGCGCTAGTGCGGTAGCAGCACGTTATTTATATACGTATATGTGCCGAGTGAGGTAGCACTCCGGCGCATCCGACTGCTGTACTATGTGCCTGTTTTGTAGTTTTGTTTACTCAGCATGGTGCGCGCGCGCCGCCCGCGCCCGCGCTCCCTCCGCAACTACGCGCATTCCACGCTACACCTCAACATGCGCCGGAATTTCTATGCAACAGATGCATTACACGGTATTCGTCTAATGCAACACTGACGCGCCTCTTCAAATATTTAACCATTACTTTGCCTCTACTACTTCGTATCAAATTACCACAACTGTTGTGAAACGACCTGTTATGTTGTGGTGCAGATTAAAATGTCCCAGTTTCAACTAAATATAACAAAAATGTTTAGCTTCTCGGCGTTAATAACAAAACACGAGACAGAAATCGTGACGTTTCTGGTTTATTGTCAGTTCCTAGAGCGATTAGGTGCACTATTTTTAAACTGGAATTTAAATTTAAGCTCGTGATATTTTAAAAGCAGGAAGGGGAAGTTCTACGCATATTTTGAGCGGAACATTTGCTGCTCGCACGCACTCCGATGTCTTGCCACGTTAATTTAAGTATAAACCTTGTTTGCTAGGCTTACCTAGGGCGGGTGTAAGTAGCAGTGTTTATTTGATAAAACCTAGATTATCTAGATGACCGTTCACCAATTTAGTTTATATCTGCAATCGTCTAAGTTAGAAAAATACATGTTTTAACAACCTTTTCATTAATCTACGTCACGAGGTAGAGGATCAATTCCATGAATGAAAATAAAGTTTAGTCAATAAACGAACACGTGTTGACTCTCGCATCTGTTGTCTCAGTCTCTATGAGTATTGCGTATTTGACATATTTCTCAGTGGTATTTTCATAAGAGCACAATCATCAGCACAATGAGAATATTTCCAAAAGATAAGCTTTTGGAAATATTCTCAGAAATATGACAAAAGTGGGCCCTGGCTTGAAAGCGCACCACAAAGTTTATGAGAGCTTTTGTGGGAGATTTGGTGCTAAAGATTATATGGTAGCTATAGGATAGTACAATGGCCATTTCATATACGAAATATTTATTCCAATATGCTTTTATTATTTTTGGTGGCAGTGCGCCGGGATGCGGGCGATGATTCGTATGACACGCGGAGAGCGACACATCAGCGATCAGATGCAAGTGATGCAACGCCTGCTGCCGCGTGTGGGACCAAGCCGACACTACTTTAATTTAAACAAATTGTCTTTCTCCAAATAATTAAACGCCTATTGATAACAAACCGTGATATTTTAATTAAATGGTACTTACACTACATCATGAAAGTCGAAAAAACAATTGTTAATCTGTATGAGGTTTTGTCTATTTGAAATCGACTTTATTCACAGTTATTTTGTTACTATTTTCACTATTTAAAAATGTTAATAGTGTAGTGTGCCTCAATGACACAACCTTGATGTAGGTTATACATATTTAGGACATAAATACATACATATTTATCATAGTTCAAATGCTCATTCATTATTTGAATGGAACGAGTCACACGTGTAGTAAACAAAACGCATACCAATACGATTGTAGAACGCATGTCCAGCAAGCAAATGAAATGACCTAAAACATTGTGCCATTCACCACTTTTTTGCTGTTATCAATCGTAGGTACGGAATTTGAACGTGAATCATCGTCAAGTGGCGCTTGTGCTTGCTTGGGTATCTTGAACTAGGAGAGAAAGAGACGGCCGAATGTACCACCATTCGGATTTAATTGACTGGTTCCGAACTCGGACCCTGCCGTAGGGACGTCACCTCACTTTACATCGACTTTCTAAAAATTCCGGATGGTACTTCAATAACTCTCTATGATAATTCCTGTTTCGAAGAATGCTCTCGCCATGTTTGTGTATATGATTTGTACCAACGAATTTTATTAATTCCAAGACCAAAGAAGACCAAGCGAAACTTTGTAACGTTTTCTATAAAAAAAAAAAACAATTTCCTGTTTCGAACCACTACGACGCAAAACTTAGTAGATCCAAGCCCAAAAGGTTTACGCATATTGAGGATGTACTACAACACGTTGGTCCGTATAATGTTGTTGCGTAAGAAGGTAAACAATATTCTAATCAGCATAAAAATATCGATAGTGCGTTCTTCACTACAACTCTGGTATGTCGACGACAAAAACACGTAGTGCAAGAGTAGTGGGGAGCGAGATTAAAGTCCTTCTAAAATGCAGTCTGCTTACCTAAACACATTAAGCTTTTATCACTCACACAGATAAATATAAATAGAAAGTATTTTAGTAGTATAAAACTTATAAGAGTGTTGTTAGAGTCGAAAACAGCGCAACAGCGGCGCCAAGTCGCAGGCAGCACGCATGCGAGCAACTAAAACGGTATCGTAGGAATAGTAAACAATTAACTGCTCGATGCGTAGACCTTGTTTGATAAAATGTTCACGTCACATGTTTCCAATTCATTACTTGATACTCATGAGGATTGCTGGTACTTCCATTCATGAATATACGCACTTTGTTTTTAATTCATTTCAAACTGGACTCAACTGTTATGTTTTTAAAATCCGTAGTCCTTAAAATAAATACAAATGATTTTATCACAAAAAAATACAAATTATTGCGTATAACGTGACGTCATACCATACAAGACATTCTCTAATTAGGAAGTACGAATTTATAATTAGTATATTTTGTTGTTGATCAACTTGATACCCAGTAAACATGGCACACATATGTGTGACATCAGTAAAACGAGACTCTATTAACCTCAATTTGAATAATTTCAATGATGAACTGTTTGTGATTGCCTCCCTGGGCACTGCGTATAACACATCCGTTTGATAAGGGCCATGTCTAGTTCCAACACATGAAACAGCTTTTTGACGTGACTTGATTGTGTTCTCGCTATATTTTCTAAAGTGGCGTAAACAACAAGGCAAAGAAAAATAAGACTAAGAAAAAATAATCTTAAGTATTACTTACTTGAAGAGGGAACTGCATTTCCGCCTTCCCTCCCGGTCATGGTAACTAAAAATTATGAACTGGCACCACAAATATCACCTCTTCGTAATATACATCCTCTGATTGAAAAAAGGCACTGTTTATAATAAGTTCATTTACCTTTGCACGTTTAAAACTTATTAACTATCAAATGTGTTAAGTGCATAAAGGCGGACGCGCGTGCGCGCGAAGCGACCAACGACGCGTACGCAGGTCGACTGCATCGAAAATGAGTGACAGTGGTGTAGAGTCGACGCCGCGGTGATGCGGTCGGTCCCTTCCCGGATATCGTCAAGCAAGTAGTTTTTAAAATAGAGAAGCTAACGAAACGTGTACACCGCCCGAAAGCGCCGGCCGCTTTACCCCAACCCAAATTGTGTCACTTGTTGGCGCGGCGGCGGCGCAGCGCGCAGCGAGGAGCACGAACGTTCCCAACAGACACGAGCACGCAGCAGGGTGAACGGCTTCTACTACCTACCTCACATATTGCTTACAAACAGCCAACAACATCTTCGAACCTCACAAAAAATATATTCAATAGAAGCCGCGTACGACTGACCGCAAAAGGGATCTTTTGGGAATGACCAACTTTCCAGGTCTTTTAGTTTTTGTTTCCAAAAACGATAAATGGTTTTTGTAACACTATTTTCAGAATTATACCGAAATTAACCGTGTTACGTAAAGAGTAACTTGCGATTTCCGGTGTAAGTACTAAAAAGTTCGCGCTGAAAAACCATTGAACGAGCTTTTGCTGGTTTTATAACTATAATTAAATTTTGAGGAAGTTCGAGGTTTTACCTTCATACGATGGAATTTTATCAAGATTTTAGACAAAATTAAAGATATGAATTGTTTGATTTCGGGTTTCGATATTTAGTTGACATCTCGTGCTGAATCATTAATGTTTTATTCAGTCGTAATAACTATGAAAAAACGCACCATTGTTTCCATAGCATTCACAAAGACTTATGTTTACGTAACAAAAATATATCTATTAATTAATGACCTGAATTAAATGAACTTTAGACATTTAGGAGTGAATGAAATGAAAATGTAATAAAAATATGTCTTCGCTATCATTTCAACGGATAATGAAGATTTATTCTGACATGGATACTTTAAATGTGGATTAGATTATTTGGATATTGTTTAAGTTTGACGACTTCACGTAAGTATAAATGTCTTGTCACAACTTGTACAGAATGAAAGGGTTCTTGGACTTCCTTATTGCAGTATACAATTTTTGACATGAAATTACACCGAATAACTTATAAAAGAGTGTGTAGGTACCCGATCTTTATTGACGACTAAAACAAAGTGATGTAGTTGTGCAAAGTATTTCCAATTCCCAAACTATTTGATATCAAAAGAATTCAAACGTGTATCAAAACGTGTGTATCACCGTAGCTTCTGAGAGACAACTTTGGTCGAGTAGATGCAGAGTTCGCGTCCAAGTTTATGGCATGCATTAAATCGAGATACCCGGTCCTGTCGGAACTGAGACTGAACGGAACTAGTTTTATTGAAAGAGCCCTCTAACTATCTCTAATAGGTATAAGTTTTAATATTTTGACCTTATAAGATTCACTTTACAAAAGTTTACAGTTAAGTGTTGCAGAAACGAATGACCCGATTCACTGTGAAAAGAGTTATGAAGAATATTCACTGAAAATTAATTCGAGCAAGAGTATTTTTCCTTATTTCAATCATTATTAGCGCATTAAGTTCATGAAGGCTACTTTTATTAACGAAATTCACATAAGAACCAAGCTGCAACAATTAAACAAAATACCTAGGTCGTGAATTGTGAACGTCGAACGGTGTAAATTCCAATTATTGCAGTCTAATTCTGTTCAGTTTTCTTGAGTTTTTCGTAAAACGTCTCAATTTATTCAGCTCATTTGCATCAAAATATTTGAAGTCCATGCCTATGCTGCAAGTAACGGACAAATTCCTTTAGAAAGTGCTTCTTAAGCTAGAATTTTTTTAAGAAAGATCCCAAGCTTGTACAAATTCAGAAAGTTGAATAAACAGATCAATGAATAACTATTCATTTGGTAATTTAAATCCGCGAACCCCTCCGAATTCTTATTAAATTCGTTACGAAGCTTGATGTTCATTGTTAAAAGTGTGACAATTTCACGTTTGCATTTCTGAATTTCGGTTGAGAACCAGGTAGGTATGGCGAAATTTGTAGCGTATCCTCCCCAACCGTTAGAGGGAGTCCCCTTCGGACACGTCACATGCTGCCGACCTGGCTGACCGGACCCATTGTTACTGATCTAATCCACGTATGATTATGCATCAACAATATTTGACAATAGTTGCCTCACAGGAAAAACATGTTTTGGAAATAATAAAACTCTACCAATTGTCGTATTCACTTTCTCTAATCTTTTCACCCCAACCAAAAGCTAGTTAAAGTTTTTATTAATTTATATGATGCAATGTAAATTAAAACCAACTGATTAATCGATTGTTAGATTTCCCTTCTTCGAAATGTGATTCATATTGTATCGGAAATGTTAAAAAACAAGATGAGTAACACATTCGTAGATCATAAGGGTTTAAAGAAATCGTTTGATGACCTTCAAATAATAAATATACCTACAGCTACTTCTGATCATTCTGCCTACAATAGAGGTCAATCAAATACAATGTATAAACTTGGAGGAAATATTAATAATTCAAATGGTAAGGTACTTGCAATTGTAAGGGGCACTTTGACTATTGAGTGATGATCAAAGTAACACGTTATAGACCATTTCCTTATGTTAGCTTTAAAAGGCATTTCTCAGATATATTTTTCGTGTACCTACTACAAAGATGAGAATTTCATTAGCATTACTATTTCAATTTGTGAAAAAATACGCACAGTTATCACGACGTCGTTCAAACATGCCTGAAAGTGTCCTCTAGTGTTAAACCATGGAATTAATAAGTGTGTATTAAACGCTTAAACGAAAATATTTCGTGGTTGCGTCCCAATCTGGTAGTTCGTCAAGTTAGCTGCAGATGGCATTGCCTTTGTCAATCGTACCGCCATCTGTATTGGTACCGTGGAACTTTAAAAGGAAAGCCACGCCAGAACGGAGGGTAAAGTGGTCCCAGAATCGACCCCAATGTGTTATGTTAATTTTGCTATAGAGGCGTGCCCTATGAGGGGTGGTGCTTACTGGCACCCTAAAATATAAAATAGGTATGTTTGGGTTTCTTTAATTTCCTCGTTTTACGTTTAAATTAAATCTGAAGCGTATTTAAGACGACGCAGCTCATAATTCAAGTGGTTTTATTAACCGAATTTACTTTACCCCCACTGATAAAGGTTGTACCCCATTGTATTATATTTATTAGTAGTAAAACCACTGCAAAATTAATAACTATCTTTCTAAATGCAAGTGTACATACTTATATCAAAAAACTATTTTATACTGCAACTACAGATCAAGTGAGAAGAAAAAAAATGGTCTTGACTCAGGTAGCTAGTTCAAAGAAAGGATCAGGCGTACAAAAAAATTACCTGTTTCTCCTCTAATTTGGATTGCAATGTAAAACCAGATTAACAAAAATTTGTGTCACTTTCAATGGTAGTTACTAGAAGAAGAACTAGCAGGGGATCGAGGAGGAGGAGTGGAGGGGGGTTCAGGGGATCAAATCGGAATAACTCCTATTTTATCTATTTAATTCTAGTTCAATTGTTTTATTTTATCTATCCTTTAATAACTAGATTTTAGGATATTAACAAGATAGTTCAACAAATATTTAATTCTTTTATTTGATCTAGCATTATTGCTACGTATCGGACTTGTAATCTTTCTTCAAGAAAGTTATGTAATGTAAAAATTTGTCTATCGTAGACGTAACACTTGAAAATTATAAAGCATTGCACGCAGTGCTACGCCGGGTCTACGCCGCTGCTACGAATCGCAAAAAATTGAGAAATGTAAGAAATGCTTGCCAAAAGCCCTGTTTATTGTTTTTACTTTTAACTTTTTTGAAAGACGGCAAAATCCGTAAAGTCTAGCGCTTCGTCGTGTCTACGACGCTGTTGCACCTAGCAAACTTTTTTAGAATTAGTTAAACGCTTGCAAAATAAAATGGTTCGGTATTCCTGGTCAGTTTTTTACTTTCTTATAAGACTTTAAGATTCGATGAAGACATTGAACAAATCATCAATTTGTTTATAACTGACAAAAGAACACAAACATATTATTGATGTTAGAAAGTCAATCAATGTATTTTAAAACTTTTATTGTTATATTCAACAGTTCCAGATAAAGTGGATTTCTAATCGAATTAATCAGTCTACTGCACTAGTAAGATTCCTAAATTATATATTTAGCAATTAGGAAATTTACTTCCCATCCTTAACTACGCTGATGTCAGTTATCCAGATCTTACTGAGGCACAAATAGATAAACTTGAGCGGCTTCAAAACTTTTGCTTAAGATTTATATTTGGTCTGCGCAAATATGATCACATATCTGAATTTCGTACAAAGCTCAAGTGGCTTCCCATACGTCTTCGCAGGAATTCTCATATCTTGTTTCAGCTCTACAGTATTTTGTTTAATCCTAAAACCCCCACTTATCTTAAAGAACGTTTCAAGTTCCTTCATGACACACATAATAGATATCTGAGGTCATCGGAAAACCTGAGGCTAGAGATGCCGATGCATTCCACCAGTTTCTATGACAAATCTTTTACTGTTCAAGCAGTACGGTTATGGAATGACTTGCCCGTGTCGGTAAGGCGTGCTCAATCTTTGTCCACTTTTAAAATTATGATACAAAAGCACTTCCTTTCTCCTTAAACTTCATCATTATAATTATTTTCTTTGCTACTGTTTCATTCTTTTTATTATCTTCTTAATATATATAAATTACGTGTCACGATGTTTGTCCGCGATGGACTCCTAAACTACTTAACCGATTTTAATCAAATTTGTACATCGTGTGCAGTTTGATCCAACTTGAAAGATAGGATAGCTCACATCAATATCATATGACAAAAAAGTTAGCCACAGCAACGCGTGGCCGGGTCAGCTAGTATGTATATATTTATTTAGGTTATTTTAATATACTTTATGTATGTATTTATTGTATTATGTAAATGGTACACCACAGACTACCTACAGTATTTGTCTGTCCTTCCCCTTTTAAATCCATCCAAAGGTTGTCTTTAAAAGATCGCTCTTAGCGATAAGACCGCCCATTGTGTCACCCTTTGTACAGTTTCTACATTTAGGTCTGTAATTTACATGGTGTGCATAATAAAGAGTATTCTATCTATCTATATATATATTTTTTAGGAAAAGATTTTTGATCTAATTAATTATAATTGAGCCCACCTTGTTAGGTATGGTGAACAAAAGCGAAATATTTTTATAAAAGTAACTTACATTCAAATGCCACGAGTGAACTTTTACTCAGAAGTGGATTGAAAAGGGTAAAAGGTTTACGATTTAAGTAAAACATAAATGACAATCCAATTAGGTATTTGTACAGTGACATTTAAACTATATTTCAACATTAATTCAAAGTTAACCATTTTTCGCCTTTAGGCTCTAGGTGTGCTACGCTACGCGCAATAAATCCTTTTTCAGGAAATGCACAAGATATTCTGCAGTTTTTTAGACACACACACACATACACCTATTATAAATTAAAGTCGCTTTTTTCTCAGGGAACTCGTTGTTTGTCCAATCTACTCAACGGATTTTGATATGCTTTTCACCATCATTTAGAGAATTTAATCCGAAAGGAATAGGTTCAAAACACATTAATTTTAAAGTTACCTGCAATAAAGAAATCTCGATGTTTTACAACTCGTGAAAACCGTGCGAAGCAGGAGCGAGTCGCTAGTTAAAATATGACAATTTATATAAATAAATGATCTTAGTTCTAATGATTTTTTTCGTTATGTGTTTACAGTTATTGTGTATGTAATCTTACAGTTTCCATTATACTGTGCAGTTCCGTTGACATTGCCGTTGGCAATGACGATGGGTGTCGAAGACTTGCTGATTTCAGCAGCGTGATTGGCTGCCCATGACGCTGCCGCCGCTGCTGCTGCTGCGGCTGCGGCCGCTGCCGCTGCGCATACGCTGCACTCTGCAATATAACATTACATCATTTCAGTTACAGCTGATAGACCCATAAACAGAATATTTTATCCAATAAGAATTATTTAGTGATTAACGCAGATAGAAACTGCACTTAAAAAGGGTTCGGTTCGGAGTATGTTTAAAAATCAGATCAAAGAAGTCAACGTAGATTAAATAAATTAGTCTGTTGCTACTCTTGATGGCTGTCATGATATTCCAGTCAGTAGTCAAAATTCTCACCCGGTCCTCTTTATTAAATAAAACCCATGTGTTTACATCAAAAATCATCAAACTTACTAAGGTCATATTTTATATTATGCAATTTTTGACTAAATTTTGACTTTATTAATGTTTAATAAACAACTAAACTGATTACACTTTTTTTTTCTAAACTGTTATGCCTATGTACATGTGGACTGCGTTATGGGTTTTATTATTACTAAAAGTGTTTTTGTTAAATTTCTTGTTAGGTTTGCTGTTCCTTTCAATAAAAAATGAAGAATTATATATTATATGAATTCTAATAAGAATATGCCTATTCAGAATATACAATATGTTTTTTTAGGGATACCTTCCTATACTTGGAGGTTTGTGCCAACTGACGAAGTGAATTGAGAAAACAAGAATTTTGTAAACCATAAAGCGAAAAATCTCGTTGCATATATTGATTGATTATTTCATATTGCTTTTTATTAATTTCAAGTCAATGTAGGAACTCTGACACTAATAAAGTATGTTCGTAGTCATGCGGCTTCGATCTATTGTTGTTATTTATTGTGTAATTTTCACCATTAATTTAAAACTTTCAATTTTTTTTTTGTTATTTTTCAACTTTACGTTTTATTTTGAGGTTGTCTTATTGGACCTCACAAATATTGAGTAAAAATAAACTTGAATTTAAAAGATTGGAATCAACCATACAGGAGTTTAAGATTTAAGCACAATATACATAAAAGTACACAAAAAATATTATCAAAAATAATTCGGAAGCAGATGTAAAAATATTGCAGGTTATACAAAATACGGACCTAATAATTTGAAATATTTTAAAAATGTAACGGTTTACATTTGTTTTTCTTTATATATTTTCTTTTTTGGTACATCAACCGGAGTAAATATAAAAACTTTAAAGTTATCAGTAATAAAATATATTATGCCTACGAGACATACACAGTATTCACCTTATAGAAACAAAGTAATTATTTAAGAAAACATAATATGAAAATATTGAATACAATTAGGAAAAAATAAATTTGATAGTGGATATTTTATTAATAACATCTCCAGACCTACCCTAATCAAAATATCAAGACATTAAAGGCATGTACCTATAAATAGTATTGTTTATAGGTACAAAAACTTATAAAATGTTGTTATCTCGAATACTGTCACAAATGATTTGCAATTGTTTTTAAAACCCCATTACAGATTTGTTTGATTTTTAAACAAGTATCTTGGGTTTCGTATCTCTACTTTGCTCTAAAGACGTAGCATTTTGAGTTGATCTCGTTCGGATTTGTCGTTTACGGAACAACAAGCTATTTAAAATCTAAAAAAACATACAAAACGTTAAACATGAACCATTAACAGTATTTGAAATTTCAATAAAGACGATTAATAACATAAGGGATAACGTGTCTAAATATTTATCTATGTCTTTAGTTTGGGGTCAACGTATGCAATACATCTTGGTAGGTAGGTACTTAATAGGTTATTGCGCCAAACCTACGTCTTGACAACATTTTTAGGTTAATAGGTATCAGTATGCACTTCATACCTCGCATAATATAATGCACACACCTTCTATATCGCATAATATAATGCACATACGTTACTGTTTTTTTTTTTTTTTGTTAAATTAATAAGCACTACGATATTTCGGAATTATGCTATGAAGTAGTTCTTATCAGTATTGTTTATTAATTTTCTTCTTGTTTTTGTTTGTTTTGGGCATTAATATTTGTGCATATGTTTTTGGTCCAAATAACTCTTGAATAACAGTAGACATTACAGTTCAACAAATTGAATACTCGTATTTATGATTTACACTTTTAGATTTCATCGTTCAAGTAAGCAGAAGTGCAAGTAGGTATATACAAGTATCTCACCCTTCATGTAAGCCGCGAGCCGCCCCTCTAAAGAGAAACCCCAACGAGCGTATCACATACGCACTGCTACTTAAAAATATTGATACATAGGCCTTTTTATATTGTCGAACATAATTCAATAAAAAACACACAATAACACCGCACTTGTTACTTAGCGACAAAAGCCGAAAGGGAAGGATATGAAAATTGCGCGCCGATGTTCTTTAGACCCTATTTATTGATTGTAAGAAATATTTATTAGGTTTTTTATGGTGTCGTAATTGTGAAACGAGAGTGGTATACATGCTCGAGCTGCGGCCCGCGTGGCGATTACCGAAAGACTGCGTGGTGCGTTTTGATTTGGGGTGACGCGCATGGACGGGGGATGCTGCCTACATTTACTAGAAGTAAATACAATAGTAACAGTTTGTTGATACGAGCCAAATATATTGCTTCAGAATTAATCATTTCTGGTTTAAATACTCAAATTTTCCCAAAACCCAAATCTATCCTAGCTGTGATCAAGACCTGAATAACTTGCAAGCTGTTTGGCACATTTCAAACGAGACTTTTTTACAAAAGTGTTAGAAAACAGTTTCTTGGTGGATAAATGATTACTTATTCAAAGGTGGTACAATAATACTTTTGGCTAATAAACAAGCTTACGTGCGATGTTCGTTTGTGTCCCTTGAAGAAAATGAATGTGTCGGTTACCAAATATATTGTGGCGTACCTACTACGCGTTTAATTCGTATAAGTTAAATAATTGTCATCAATAATGATGAGATAATTATTTTTTTCCTGAGAAAAAGGTTCTTACATTGTGTGTAGAGATGTAATTCAATGCTTAGGTTGTTATTTTTCTAGGACAGGCTCGACCTGTTCCATACGGTTTACGAGTGTTACTTTCACATTTGACTGAACCAAGGAAAATACAATACAATTACAAAGAGAACATTTTAAATTTATAGGAACCTACTAATATTGGAGAAGAAGAAGAACATAGTTATATTAATTACAGATATTTGAAGCGAGTTTAATTAAATTTCCCGTCCTTTTCTTCAAAAATTATAATTTTTTTTAACCTAAACGTGTTTAAAAGCAAATACCTACCTAATACTTTACTACATTTTCATTGCCCTTCATATGCTTATATCCACCTCAAACCTCTTAAAATATCGTATCAATATGGTATCAATCGTTAAAATTTATCATAGATTTTGGACATTTTTAATGTTGAACTCGAATGTTTAATGAAACTCGAATTAAAAACATATCTAATATTTTATTATACATACTATTAAAACCTTACGATAGTTCATTTAGTTTATTATTATTTTGAAAATAAAATGAATGAATTAAGTAGGTATGTTGGTCGGCGGCCATATTTGCGAAAGTTCGTGGAGGGCACGCATGCGCAGAGCGACGAGTGAATACAAACAGCCGGCCGCACATCTGCTGGTCAGCTCGTGGACACAATGCCAACTACAATAACCATGCTAAAATAAATCAGAGACACATTTAAAGACATATTTTTTATAAATTATTCAATCGAGGGAAGTTCATATTGCATGCGTTTAAGTCTTTTGTACTTGAGAAAATTGGTACGAGAATTCAGACCAACCACTATGATCATTTTAATTTTAAACCTAAACTCTAAAATGGAACTTAAATACTCAGACCAAATAAAAAACCGGCCAAGTGCGAGTTGGACTCGCACACGAAGGGTTCCGTACCACCGTACAATATTTAACAACTAACATATAAAATAACGGCTAAAAAATCACGTTTGTTGTATGGGAGCCCCCCTTAAATATTTATTTTATTCTGTTTTTAGTATATGTTGTTATAGCGGCAACAGAAATACGCATTCTGTGAAATATTCAACTGTCTAGCTATCACGGTTCATGAGATACAGCCTGGTTACAGACGGACGGACGGACAGTGGAGTCTTAGTAATAGGGTTCCGTTTTTACCCTTTGGGTACGGAACCCTAAAAACCAAGACAGAGCGCTGAGAACAATACAGTGAAGCATGCCAAAACTACACCTCCGCTCTGTGCATACACGCTCACACGCACAACCATTTACAATCAAACTTCACCTCACTAAGTGCACACATGTTTACGAAACCGGCTTCACTTTACTGTTGACAGCCCACTGCCTAGGTTTTTTATTTGGTCTGAGCTTGAATATTTATAATTTAAAGTGAATCAAATAAGCTTTCCTTCCATTTTCATTTTTTTTTTATTTGTGTTAGAAATGTTAGTTACAAAAGTAATAAGTTTCCTATTCCTTAAATAACTACACACAATGTGAGCGTACAAGAATGTCCCTTATTATACAAAATCCGGGACACAGTAAAATTACCTGACCCATGCGACGCTAGGCGCGCGTACGTCAATGCTCCAATTTTTTCTATCACCAGTTTGCCAAAACCAATGTTATGCGATTTGATATGCACATTTCGATCATTTGCACATTTTAACTTTCATATAGCAGTCAAAATTAACGTATTTGATATATTGTTTTTATAAAATCCAAATCAGCAATTATCCGTGCAATAAAAGGTTAAAGAAATGAAAAAACTGTCAATATATAATAGAAAAAAACAAACTCAGATACCACAGACCACAATCTCAGATGCCAAATACCAGTGTATCTGGCATACGAGTATCCTGTATAGTTAAGTCAACCTCGCTATCAACTTTACTACATGTACTTACCACGACTTAAACTAATCTCAAGATCACTCCGACACGAAGAAGAATAGTAAAGCCGTGTTAAGATTTTTAATAATACCAATAACTTGTTTGATAATGGCAGGATATTCTATTCTATCGATGAATGACCGCTGACTGATTGCTAACTTTTGGCCATTTAAGAACCCGGTACAATCGATGTTTTTGAATCAGAAAATGATAATTGAATAACAATACTAAAAAAGCCATAAAAATCCATCACGATAATATTTTATGAAATATTTACATTTAATAAGCGTTCGGATTAAAGGTCCCTGTTATTTGAAAATAGGGGAGGTTTTTTATCCATTAATGCAAAAATATTAGCTGTGAAAAAGTGAATGTGACAAAAAATTGAGATCGGACGCGTGTCGGCGTGGACAATGGACACACTGTGTCCGATAATGAGACCGTATACAATGAATTAGAAATATAAATAAATAATAAATCCTTCTTAACGTGAAATTACTTTTGTATAAAGGTTTGATTCTGGCATAGATTGGTTTGTTTCTGAATTACTTTTGAAGTAGGTGCGTTAAAATTATACATAAGTCCAGAGCACAGAGACAAGCAATTGTTTGCAAGTGGACATATGCATACGATTTTTCAGGATATAAAATCAGAATGCGCACATTTAGGGGTTTAAGTCTGACTTAATTCAATATTGAAATACAATTCCTGTATTAAAAAAGCCCCTTGCCTGATATCACTAGGAATTATTTTTATTATTTTGACGTAAATGCAGATGGCAATTTACGAGTGACCGTTGCCTGTCAATCAATCTCAACGAGGCAGGGGCCCATCTAAAAAACTGACCCCTCATTGACCGTCCAAAAAAAAGCCAAAAAAAATTACAATAGTCCCAAAAAAACAAATTGAGGATTGCGAATAAACCCTCATATTAAAGAAAGGACTATTCTCTAGGATTGAGTCGCGTGCCACCCCTCATGCCAATAAAAACTGATGTATTTTAAAATTAGCAAATGTCGGATTCGACCACTGATTTATGTAAACCACACTTTTTTTGCAACAAAACTGCAAAAGATTGTAGAACTAAATAAATTCAACAAAATATCAGAAAATAAATAAATATCATCATAGTAGTAGTTATTAAAAGTCATCAAAGTAATTAATAGATCAGCAAACAACCAAGGCCCTTTTATTGATTAATCCTACTTTTATGAAAAATGTGAAGACTATCAGACCTTATCCATGTCTGGTAAAGAGACTACATTCACAGGTATAGTTTAAACTTTAAAAAAGTTCTTTTATAAATTATGCAATGTATACAACATTATTTTTAGTATATGCGAAACCTGAATATAGTTTGTTCAGAATAAGTAACTGAATCGATTTCAATAATTTTTACACCATGTTATATTTTGCCCCAAAAATATTTAATCACTAGTTAATCTCATTCACTAGTTATCTTTTTCTGCGGGAGAATTCTCATGCCCCCGTGTGGAGTCGTTCTGCCCATGCTAAGCTGCCCATGCTAAGGTGGATACAGCTTTGAATGAAACGTGCCGAATCATCACCGGTTGTCTAAAACCGATACCGGTACAAATGCTGTATCCACTAGCATTAATAGCGCCACCAGTGGTTCGCAGAGCAGTGGCAAGCTCCAGCGAAAGAGCCAAAATGGTCTCCGACACACGACAACATCCTTGTGCCACAAAGGCTGAAAAGCCGAAACAGTTTTTTAAAGTGTGTCGTCCCACTTCCTGACGAACCGTCACAACAAAGACTGAAGCTGTGGCGAGACAGTGCTTCTTTACCCAATCCGTCGTCCCACCCGCTGAAGACCTCGCACCTGGACATGAGTTACCTTGGGCGACCTGGAAGTCTTTAAACAGACTGTGGACACAGGTTAGCCGAAGCAAGGAAAACCTGTTCAGGTGGAGATTCATAGACGACTCTGCCTTGGAGTGTAAATGTGGTGCTATTCCACAAACGATGGGACACATAACATCGTGTCCTGCGTGTCCTGTCAGCTGCACGTTACAGGAACTGATGGACGCTGGTGACGGCGCCAAACAAGTAGCCGAATTCTGGGCCGAGTTCATTTAGATTGCTATCGACACGCTAAGAAGAAGAAGACTAGTTAATTACAATAAAATCGCCGTACAGTTAGGTACCTACTGCCAAACTATTATCAATGAGCGTACGATGCTGGAGGAGCATAAAACATAGTCACGCCGCGCCGCGCCGCGTGGTGAGCATGTTTTTGAACGGACAACCAGGTAACATAACAAGCTAATAAGTTTGTGATTTGTCATGATACAGTTTTAAAATTTTGTACATAGATTCTTTACATAAAAATACTAGACACGTGTTTCGGGTTACGCATATACTAAAAATAATGTTGTATATAACGGCTAATAGCCGACGTGCGGCTACACCTAGTTTTAGCCGGGTACAACTAGTTGCATAATCGGTGTGAATAAGTTTATTTTAGTCTAGTCAAACAATTCTTATTTAGATCCATTCTTAATAGTCCAACCATATTCGTGTATGTAACTAATAGTGCTAATCACATCCTTGTAAGCTATACGATTTGTACAGGGCGTATAAAACCCATCACATAGCCGCGCATGTAATATATCAAACCAAGTAACATTAAGCAATAAGGAAACGACTATTATTTTTGGTGTGAAAAAAACACTGTTTATGACAGCGCAACGGTACAGGAGCTGTGGGGTTATTTAAAGTTAAGATATAATATTTGAAACTTGTTTTCGTACAAAAAAGTTTAAAAGATAAGAACCTTCAATATCTCCGTAAGCAGAAGGTTCGCAGTTATGGCCCTATATATAACAATTATCACAATGACGGGGAGTATCAGTATCGGTTTCGTTAAGCGTCATTTTACACACGTTAAATCCCAAACAATAATTGTAAACGTCCGCTACAACTACAGCATGATTGTTAAGAATTTCTTTCATTTGTTTTGTTTTTTACTTTAAAACAATTAGTACTAACTTGTAAATCTTGAATAAATTACGGAAAAGCATATTAAATCCCCAATGCATCACAATGAAACATTATCTTATTCAATTATTAAATTTAAGAAAATAAAGCTATCAAACATATAATTTCCAGTTTAAATTTTTACATAGTATTTTTGTCAAGTCATCATCTCGTTGAGTCACACTCGCGAGCTCTTCATCCCCGAGGGCTGCGGGGGTGTGCGCCCTCGTGCTAACAACTTTTTGCCTACATACACAATATAGCTCATTCGCTCAATCATCGCGTCACATCCACAGTTTACATATTCGCGAAACAAACTCTTGCGAACAATGACTGAATCAAAATGTGACATGTTTAAGTCATGGTGAGTTTGTTTATTGGTAGGTTTAATACTAATATTTGATAATACTTAGGGTGTTTTCATGTTTTCAATAGAGACGTTTGAGTGGCTGATACGGAAAAAAAATTGCAGAGTCATAATAACGTAACCTATTTGATTTCCTGAAGATTCATGAGCTAACATTCATAACTTACATCGAGAGTCAGTTTTATTTAAAAAAAACTGTTACTGATACTTGGATGAATTTAAAACACTTCTATATGGTCTTCAGTAATAATATTGTGTTCGTGTAAATGAAAACGTACACTTAGTTGTAGAATCGTTGCCGTACCTAATAAGTAGTCATATTCAAACAGACAGATTAAAAAACTAGCTATAGATGATATAATACCTATCCTTTATACTCTAGCCATCAATGTGAAGAGATTAATTTCTAATGTGGTTAGGCTAGCTTTTACGAATGGCTTTTGAAGCTTCTAACAACTTGGTAGTTGCTAAGCTAGAATGTTGTTTGTAACTTATAAGTTTGATAATGATTAAAGAGACTGAAAGGTTTGACTTATCTTATACCTACGCACGAATAATATTTGGGTCCCAATTTTTTTAAATTACCATTGATTAAATAGACTACCTAGCTAACCAGTAAAAGTTAGCCTTGCACATACAAAGTATAAAATTGCACCGAAAATATCGATTAATCCTGTGAATTTGTTTGGTTGCCAAAATTTGGCATAGAAGAACAAAATAATTTTTTGTATAATGATAAAGGGCGAGCACCCTCGCGAGGTCCTTTGCCGCGATTGGTCGGTGTGTGGAGGGACGCTGCGCGCGGCGCGAGCTCGCTGCGAGACCCGCGCAGCCAATCAATTCGCCTATTTTTTAAATAAAGAACAAAACTAATAAAAAACGTTCGCGTTTTACGAACCACTCGTAGCATGTACCCTTATGTAATATGTGATTGATGGTACGGCTACGTACTCACTGTTTTTTACTAGACTACACGTATGAGGTCAATTATGGGAATGGGTGTTTTGGTATTTTTTATTTAAATTAATTTGTTGGCCATATTTCTTAAATTTATGTAATACTAAATCCCTAATTGCGTTCATTACGTTTCAACATCATTCGCTTCTCTTTTCACACACAAAGTAAGCTACTTTGTGTGTGAAAAGAGAAGCGAATGAAATTAAAAAGTATATTATAAAAACCACGAACCGAGACAATTGCTGTTCAACTAAGCCTTCCTTTCTAAAAACTGGTGGTGCTATACTTAGGGTTACCATTTTGAAATTCGAAAAGTCTTCACAAAAAGCCGGACATTTGCATAAAAGTCCGGACTTTTTACTATTTAATCGTTCTGTTTTATTGGGTAATCAATACTCTTTTATATTAAAAAAAATCCTTAGTACAAAATGATCGGACTGAGGGCCGAAAAGCCTTGTCCGGACAAATTCAATCTTATATACCCTGGCTATACTACCTATTACTACATTTTTTGGGTTCCGTACGTCATTAGGAAAAAATGGAACCCCTAAAGGATCACTCGTGTGTCTGTCTGTCGGTCCATCTGTCACAGACTCACATTTGCCAATTTGCTTCGAATCTAATGTAGCGATTAAGTTGAATTTTGGTACACATATGAATCTCCATGAACCAAACGTAGACGTGTAACGTAAATAAATTAATTTTGAATATGGGGGCAAATAGAAAATTTTAAAAATAAAGTTTCCAATCTGTACCCTGTGACATATCAAATGAAAGGACTTACTGTGAGGATCAAAAATGTTTTTTTTTCATAATTTTAAAATAAATTGTAATAAAGTTATTTAACACTTTGCGGGACACTTAACGCCCATCGACGTTATGACAATAAAACTTCTATTATGTCTCGTTTAGCGTCCTTCAATGTGTTAAGAAAATAGACGAAAATTGACCATTCCGCCCCTTATCTCCGAAACTAAAATTAAAAAAAAAATGAGCCTAAAATTAAAAAAAAAATACTGAAATTAGTTCTATACTTATAGATTACAGGAAAACCTATAACAAGTCTGTGGTCTTAAAACAACATGGTAAATCTCTCAATATTGCGTGCATCGTACGGAACCCTCTCCACGCGAGTTCAACTCGCACTTGACCGGTTTTTTTTATATCCTCGATAAACTTACATATTTGTATGTCAGATTTAGAGCAACGGCCACGAACGACAAGTAACGGCCACGATTTACGAGTTTGTAGGTCGTAGATTCGAACCCAGGCACTTTACTTAGTGTAAATTATTTCATCACCACTGCTCCCAAAACGGTGAAGGAAAACATCCTGAGGAAACCGGCATGTCCTAGAACCAAAAATTCGAAGACATGTGACATCTATCAACTCGCACTGGGCCCGCGTGATGGATTATGGCCCACTCCCACTCATCGAGAGGAGGCCTGTGTCCCAGCAGTTGGAACATTATAGGCTGATAATGCTAATGATCGTGATAAACCCCCTAAGTTGAACCATTTCTCAGTGTTCTCAGTAGATGTACACCGAAACATCTAATACCTAATGTTTGTCTATGTTTGTCATGCTTCAAGATGTTTATAGTTTAAACAATACCAAACAGACATTGGTAAGTTAAAATACGACTAGATAGATTTATCTTTTGATCCGCTCTAAATTATCTTTTTTGCAGAGTCGCTTGAGCCGTAAAGAAGTAGGTATAGGTACTAGTAGAGAGAATATGTCCATTTTGACTATCACTAGTTAACACCTAAATAATGATATCCGATTTTAAGCGCTTCTCTCGGCGCCGAGAGTTGAAAATTCACAGTGTATTTTTATTTAGGCATTGATAAATGATTTATTTTCTGTAAGTAGGTTTGTACTTTTACACGTCAATCATATTTTTTTAAACTAGATGAGGTCAGCGTTTCCTATCTGACTATTCTGAGAAGAAAGGCCGAATCAAACTCAGAGGTCACAGTTGAGATTGAAAATTCCAAACATCATATTTTATAACTGTTTTAACCATAACATTTGTATAATTCCAACTTTTAATTGAATACAACATCCCGAACATATTTTAACTATTACAACATAGATCTACAATTAACCCCCTGGCTGCTATTTGGGTTTGAAAGTACCAAAAGTCATATTTTTTCCAAAAAACAAACAGACAAACATATTTTTTTATTAAATTATACAGATATTATAAGATAAATATTACAGATATTTAAAAATGATTAAAGGTCAATACAACTCGGCAATATGTATCACGAAAATCGTTAAATTGTAGACTTTGTCTTTGACTCCTTGTGACCACTAAAACACTAACACTCACAAACACAACTTTAGCAGCAACACCAAAACCGTCAATATCACGAAATCACCCCCGAATTCAGCCTATAATGTTTCCACTTATGGGACACAGGCCTCCTCTCCTCGAGAGGGAGTGGGCTATAATCTACCACGCGGGCCCAGTGCGGGTTGGTAGATCCATAATGATGTCATATTTTCACTTTATTGTTTTGACATAGCAATACTGATTAAATTATTTCCGCACGGTAAAGCGCCTGCCTGGATTCGAACCACGACCTACAACGTGGTGTAGGTTTCCACAACACAACAACAAGTTGTGGACCACCACGTTACTGATCTCTTCAGTACGAAATTGCACTACTGTCGAATTTCCAGCACCTTCATAGCGCCAAAGTTGTAGCAGTCGTTGTGGAATCTTCATTCAGCAAATAAAAAACTTTTATAGAGTAAAATCGATCTGGACTAGCCATAGTTAAGTCTGATATATTGCTTGAGTATAACGGTTGTATAAAGTGCTGTTAAAAACGTTTATTTCCCGAAAACACATTTTTGTCCTATGCGCTTAAAGATCTAAACTATCATTTAGATGACAGCGTTTATATGTTTAACTTTAACGGAATGTTTTCGAGATATAAATAAGGTTTTGTTATAAGACAATATTGCTCGTTACAATATGGCTGGAAAGACATATTGGTTTAAAGTCCTTCCCCGGAACATAAAGGGCTAAGGAAGGAACACTGATGGGTTTTAGTCAGCAAGAGTCTGACACTCCCTTCCGCTCCACCCAGAGCAGGAGGGACAAGAGCTTCCTAGTTCTAGTGAAAACAGGCATAAGATTGTTCACCGTACATGGTAAGAAATGTTTCATACCCAAGGTAGGATTATTTGTATCAAACTGAAGTTTATTATAATCTGGAAACATAATAATATTGGTTTGTGGCGACAAACCAATATTAAACAACAATAAAAATAAGTAAAACGTACCTACTCCGCAGTAGGTACGTTTTACTTGATTTTTATTCTGTTATAAATCTTAAGTGGGAATGAAAAGCTAGATTATCTAATGTTGACAGAGATATTAATCCTTTGCTTGAGTCTTTTTTTTATCAAGTGAACGAAAGACTACACATTTACTAACAATTCTGCTAATGTCTAAATAATTTTAATAATCTATTATTTTACATGAAATTTAAGAAAGCCATATTTGATAGTCTACATATAGTAACTAAAGTATCAAAGAAAATTATGATCATTACCAACGAAAACAACAGAACTAATAATAAAATGCATACTTTACAATTACATAACATTCGGAATTGTGGATGTGGAAGAATATTTAGGATAGGTTATCAACATAAAAAGATTATATAATCGATCGCCATCCAAATGCCATGAATCATGGTGCAACCTGTATACCTGCTTAATATTTTACAGTTGCATTTTCATAACCAAAGCTTGGAGAACTATGCATCTGTTGTATATAAAGAAATTATATAATGGAAACAGTGCACCTCACAGTGCATCATTTTACTATTATTTGATTGTAGATAATATTAGTGTTCGCTCAAAATAATTAATATCAAAACAAAAAAAAATATCCCCTCCCCTTTTTATAATTATACTTGTACCTACATATTATTATTTTAAGACTGTTAGCTTTTAAATTATGTAAATATTTGAATCACTAATAAAATACTATTTTAAACATTAAAAAAACAAAAACAATTAATTGCTTTATTAATATACAGTACACATTATGATACTTAAGGCGAATTTCACCAAATGTTTATATACCTAGAATAAGTCTTAACCTGAGAATAAATTTTAAATTTTTGACAGTTTTTCTATACTAGAACTGTCAGACGTCAATTTTAGTCCACGGATAAAATACTTTGGTAAAATCAGCCCTTAGAGGTATTTATTATTAAATTGAATATTCCAGATATCGCAGTATATCACAAGCATTTTTTTATATAGGATTGCCGCCATCTGGTGAATACAACGAGAACTGCTACGCTACTATATAGTGTAGAGCAGCTCTACCCTAGTCACGAGCACTCGACTCTCTATAGCGGGAGAGTCGAGTAGTTGTCTTTGTAAGCGACACTAGATGGCGACATAGAGAGTTCCGTCCGGCCAGCTCTGTCGAGTTCACGATTGAAAGTTATTTCAGTTTTTATGTTTTCAGAACACTAGTGCTTTAATTGAAATTGAGTGCATCAATTATGTCAGGCGAATCTTATTAACTTTGTTACTGTTAAGAGATGCGTAGACGAGTTTTAGAAATGCTCTATTACATGACAATGCATTTCAGGTTCATCGCAAACTTTCAAAGTAACGGTAAATACAAGGTGTTTGTGATCTTAAAGGAACGGGTGTGATAACCCTCACTATAATCATCATTTAACCTCACCTGTACCGTAACGTGCATCTAGTTTCACAAACAAGTTGAACAGACCTAAAACAGACTTTAACTACTTGGCAAAATTACTGCCCACTACAAAAACTATGCACTAAACCATTACAGCGGAAATTACGAGCTCTAATACGAGGTAACGGCGGATCGTCGGCTGTGATTTACCAAGATTATCCCGCAGGCTCTGAGGGCGAGGGCCGGCTAACGGCACCGCGTGTTTCGATTTCGTAGAGCATTTCTCCGCGCGGTCCCGTTACTCGGCCGAAAGTACTTTTGTTGGTTGCTCCGAGTCGCGCCAACCGCGCCACACGAGCGAGCGCTCGAGTTCACTGTATTGAGAACAACGTCGTTGTTTAGTATGAGTTCGCTCAAAACAAAGAGCTTTTCAAAATAAAATGGCTCTGCAAGGAGAATGTTAAGTTCAGTTAGTCGTACAGTTATATCTTTCAACTTCATTTGCATAATTTATCATCGCTTTACACACTTGTCAAGTGTCAACAATTTTACGCAATTCGCATAAAAGTCGATTAGATCGGTTAAGTTAAACAAATTAAAGTATTCCAAAAGAAGTAAGTCAATAAAAATTTTGTGGCGAGTTGTGTAAGCGAGTGGCCTTGTGAGCGCGCGGGTCGATGACTGCTGACTGGATGATGTTTACCTTATCGACTGAGTGAGCGTAACCAACGAAAGTTCCAGCGCCAAACTTTGTGCCCAAAATTTTTGAGAGCGCTACAGCTTTATTGCGTGAGTTTGACCGACTACGGCGTAGCACGTTCATTACTATGCTACGATTACATTGTCTATCCGAGTTTAATTTCGCTCGCCAACAAAAACCTTCCCAAAAAAAACTTATACTTACTGATTCTTATTAATTTCTAAACGCAAAAAATACATGGTGGTTTTAAATCACCATGCCTTAAAAAATCAACCTTGAATTTGAGCTATCGATTTTTGAACTTGGGTCCTTCGACAAAAAGTTTAACGAAATTTTTTTAGGCAATTGAGAAGTGTAGGAATATTCCATGGCTCGTTCGTCAGTTGGCACTAGGCGTCGCGGCGCGGTGATCAGGCCGGCATGGGGGGGAGGCTTGCGCGGTGACGTAATCCATGCGGTTCGATACTCTCGAAAGGCTGCGGGGTCGACGGCCGCTAGACGCGGAACCGCAGCCTACACGACTGCTCAATTAAACATTCCGCATATACATTATACCCATACCCACACCATGGAACATCATCACGTTCAAACAATCCTATTGATATAATACATCACTGATCACACTTTATATTGACAATGGTGTCGACTCTGTTGCTCACAAACTAGACTAAATTTAATAATTTTCATTAAGAAAAGGACAGGAGATAAATTTTAGGTTAAGTCCGGTCAAATTAATCAGCACCTGACGTAAATTGACGTCATTTTAGTAGGCAAGTTTTTAATCACGCCTAAACTACTTGTATGGAGTAGTGTCAGGCGCTAATTAATTCAACAGGACTAAACTAAAATTTATCTTCTGTCCTTTTCCTAATGAAATAGAAAGAAAAAGATGCACTGAACTTAAATTTAGTTTAGTTTGTGAACAAGGGTATCGGCGCCACTGTCACAGTTTCACGTGACGAATGTAACTTAATTCCATAAGTCAAAGACTGGCTAATAAAAGCAAGGAATTATGTTAAATGTGCATATTGTTCTAATGTCGGTATTTGCCTGTAAGTATTATAATGTAGATTTCA
This sequence comes from Gortyna flavago, assembly GCA_963669345.1. Taxonomy (NCBI): domain Eukaryota; kingdom Metazoa; phylum Arthropoda; class Insecta; order Lepidoptera; family Noctuidae; genus Gortyna; species Gortyna flavago. The sequence continues at coordinate 9,895,613 of OY770131.1, forward strand.
TAAAAATTTAAAGAATTATAAGGTCAAAAGCCGCATAATTCTGATGTCACTTCCTTATGAGTGGCAAAGACAATTTGTCTGTGTATTCTGTAACGTCGTAGTAACTGTACATATTGAATGTTGCAAAATATGAATAATAGCTCACAATAAATGGAGGCCTATAATTAAACAAATGATGACCACACCTACACGATTAATCAAACACCTACGTCGCCATTGGCGTACAGATTGAATTGTTCTGTCACACGTCTTACTCGAGTTACTAATTATATTATTTAACATCGAGATTGAACCTTAAGATGTTCTGACAGAGCGCCACGTTACAGTGAGACAGAATAGGCATTTCGAGAAAAGTAAATAAGTGCAATAATGAGTCCAAGTGAGAGGTGCGCGAGAAGGGCCGAGAGCGAGTTACACAAGAAGGGTTACAAAACTATGGCAATGAACCCGAGTGAACCTAAACCTTGCGAACCGCTAGCCGCCGATGGCGACAGGCGTCGTCAACCTGCGGCACCACACAATGCACTTTATTATTATTCACCGTCAGCCACACGTGTCGTAAAATCGAACGCTATTTATAGGTCTACCGAGAACTAAAACGTTCCTGCGGTTTGCAAACACGTTTTCAAAATTGGCTTTTTTTTCAATACAATACATGTACCGCTATCTCATCGCCGTTTCAGCTTCAATAATTCAGTAACAGTTAAATAAATTAATGTGAATGAAAAAAGTTCAGATATTTGAAATGCAACATTATGATCTTTTCTGATTCCATACTACCTAAGCGTACAAAAACCAAACAGAATAATTATGTTGATTTGTTATGTTTTGTTTCTTATTATGATAAATGGATGTAGAAAAATCTAATGACAGACAATTTGCATTTTGACCGTTGCACCACACTTAATTTTTTTTCTAATTCAACTTGTGCATGGAACATTGAAGGTAAATTTTGTACCTACCTTATAATTCCGCTAAAATATAAAATCATTGGCAAATTATTCTTATTTTGAACAAACTTATCCTTCCCACGAAATCGGCTCTATCTTATCACAAGATCGAGTTTATCATAAAGTATTACTCGCATGGTAATTGAAGCGGAATTACTCGTAACCCACGGTGGGTTAGGTTAGGTTATATGGCGGTCACGGCGTGCTATGTGTTCCCGCCGTAAGCGGCAGAGGAGGACACCGTGGAGTTTTAGTGGGTTAGAGTCCCACATAACTGCACTATCTCCCGGTGGCAGTACAGAATGCATGAGCATTTCTCCACGTTACAAAAAAGGAAAAAATTTAAAAAAGGGTTCTATCTATCTATGTATTTAGCTCGCAATGTCCCACTGCTAGGCAAATAGTAAAACTAATAGAATTTTTTAGTTTCAGTTAGTTTTACTATTTTTCTTACGACACAAAATATACTTATCTGAACTGTGAAATTAATCAAATTCTCAGGATGTTTTTAAAAATGAACACTGTTTGCAAAAACCTCTTCAAAGTGATCTTACATGTACCATCACCAAACCATTCTAGACTATCGATAAAAGAGTACCTTTGCTATTCTGTGTTGGTAACAAAAAATGTTGAGGTTTCCCTCCACTCGTGTTGCAGGCGGCTCGACAACGGGCGCGGAAATGTTCCCTGCAGGCTGCAGCGGCCCGGGCGGCGATCTGCGCGCGCAATGCGGAAACTCAGCTTTTTGCTGCGCCGGCGCACACTACCACAACGACATAGGCTATCAATTAAAATAAAAAGTATCTAACGTCAAGTTGCATTTGCTAATCACTTTATTATGACGAAGAAAGTTGACAGAGGTTCCTTACTCTAGAGCATAAAACTCAGAGCAGATGAAAATACAATGTTCTAGCTCTCTTACCAAAATTGCCAACTTATCACAACCAACACTGCAACTTTGGCAGTTTTCAGGAAAAATAAAATCTACCAAACTCTGAGATGCGTCTGTTTTTAAAGAAGAAGTCGTCTCGAAAAGTACCTAACTGTTAGAGGTTAATTCCCTTGTGAGAAAGTCAGAAGACGTTTATTTATCCTGTCTTACTATCACGGGAAATAAAAATAAAATGTACTGCTTTTCATATCTATCGGTAAACATTAACTGTTACATGTAAGACCGTCCACAATAAGCAGGTAAATAAATTAGTGGTCCCAGTAATATTAAGACGGCTTCTCTCTTTATGGTGATTTCAGCTTGTCGTGAACTTTTTAGCATATAGAAAGTCAAACTGCTGGCCATCCGTTGAAAAAATCCCTTGGGCTTACGAAAACTATGAATGGAGAGAGAATAATGTTGAATGCAGGGTCGTTGTTCTTTTTATGAGCGTCTATTTAAAATGTAGCTCATCCTGCAAAGTGAAGTGAATTAATATACGTAATGGATGAACCTATAAATCTTACATAGTTACCTGTGGATTAGTTTTATTTATAACTTCATCCCACACTACAACATGTTTCTAATGTCTCCAAGAGGCTGTATCCAACTAAACGCAGTAATTATGTACGGTATTATATCCACCAAGCTTACCTACTGATAAGCTCTTACTGTAGTTCAGCCATGTTTCTACATTATCTGTGCTTACTTCCGTATCGAGGAATTGATTATGATAAATTGATTACAGTTCGTCTAACTATTCATTAAAAATAGTTAATTAAAAATAGATTTACCATGTTAATATTTCAATAAAAAACTTTTGAATCATCAGGCTCAATAATGTTTTTGTAGGCCTTGCTATAGTGTAAAACTGCTGTAATAGGCTATGAGTAATATGAAAAATGGTTTTAAACGAAGACGCGAGTCACACAATAGGCGCCGGAGCAAACGCTAGAACAAACGACATCAACGTGCGCGGAGCACGCTGCCTTGCGCCCGCGCTTGCGCCTGGTTGCCTCAACAGTTAAATGTTGCTATCACTCATAATTAATAAGTGTATTAATATCGCACTTCCTCGCTCATTTTATGATTCTGCAGTCATTGACTTCACCTCGTCATTAACTGCTATCTACTTAGCGCTTTTCTCACACTGCGAATATTTTAATTGCACGCTTTGTGCTATCTTTACTTTTATAATGTTTTATTAACGCTAATCAAGATTTACATGTATTATGAATGCGTGAATAATTATTATTTGTTTGCACCTGCCGTTATAAAGAGATTATCTAAAGTGAATTTACTCAATTAGCAATTAATACATTTATAATTTAAAGTTAATCCTACCTATTTATTGTTATTGCATGTTAACTTATAACTGGCATTATTTTCGGTGAAATACAAAAGTTCCTTCGTCATTGTTTGAAACTTCATCTTTATTGATATTTAATTAGAAGCTCGTTTGCCACTATTATACTTAGTGATGTATTCAAGTTTAATTTATGATCTGGTTTTGCTCTAAATGTCAAAATTTCATAAATAAATAAGAATTTTGTAGTTGTAAGAAGTATAATAAGTAAGCAAATAATGACTAATATGTACCTAATTAATTAAATAAGAATTTTAAGGATGAATCACACATGTGTAATAACAAGAAGTAAAAACCCAGGTAAGTAGTCCTGCTGATTAAAGTCGTCATCAGCCTTCGTCACGTGGCTGGTCAGAAAAGTGCGCGCTCGCGAACTGTGGATTCCCGCCAAATGCGGACACCGCGGGGTCGGTGACCGCAACTCACATGCTCGATAAAAGTAAAAACTCATACTTTGCGCGTTATTACAAAATTGTTAATGTTCATCCAGAGCGCGAGTGCAGATTACAGGATGAATTATTTACCATCAGCGTTTATTTACTGGGTCTAAACGAGCACAGCTAACCTGTTTACTTTTCCTTCTAGAACAATTCCTTCCTGTTTGGTTTTTCTACAAAGGCAGAAATTCAGGTTTCGTACTGTACCCTACCCAGTTTTTTGTTTTATTTTATGTTTGGATAACTGCAATACTATATAATATATGATACATTTATCAACAGCTTGTTTCAGTTTTGCAGTCCGCTGCTGCACATAGCAACTATAAGTCTCTGCCAGAAAGGAGTGTGGAGTGTGGAGAGTACTTAGCACTTCCCATTTTCTTAGAAAATTTGCATTTTCTGCTTCCAGGAAAACCTACTATTGGAATATACTGACATGCTTATATTCGTAAGTCTTAGTTACGCCTGAATCTACAATTATTTTAAGCTTAAAATAGTATAACGATGCCAGATAAGCTCACCAAAGCAATAGAGACCAAGTGCAGCAGTGCGTCAAAACAAAAAACAAATGAAAACAGCGAAGATGTAAAAAGTGAGTTTTCTTTATATCAAAAATAAATAAGTTTACAATATCCATAACAGAGTGAGCGTAGATGAAAAGTGAATCAACCTGACGTTTGGTTGCGCGGCCACTTGCGTTCGTTCACCTCACAAATTTTCGTTTCGTCGGCGTAGTGTGCGTGCCGCCTCCCCCCTCCCCCCACCTCCCGCGAGCGAAGCCCCCCATTCCGCCAACTTAGATCACGACTAGCTATACAAGTCATTGTTCATACACACACAAAAAATTCAATACCTCGATAACATGTCAGCTAAACTCATATTTCTTAGACAACGTCAATCAGGACGGTGTTAGAAAGAACTCCAAATATTTATGAAATTCAGGATATAAATTACACCCTTCTCAAGGAAAGAACAAAACTAAAATGATGACAGTAGATGGTATACTTGTCAGTTTTGCAAAAGCCGGATGTAATGCAAAAACTTCATAAGAAGGATTTCATTAACACGTATTATGTTTCCATTACTCTTCATTAGAAAGAAAACTGATGAAGTGGGAACAGAGGCTTGAATAAGCATTGTTGATTCAAATGGTATAATGGTGTTGCGAGCTAGGCCTTGTCAATGACCTCTATTTCGCCACCGAACATTACAAATGGCGAGAGAGGTCGATGATTCGCGTCACGCCTGCCGCGGCTGCAGCGCGTCCAAACTAACACTTACAACTAAACTATCACGGCTCACGGCCATCATCACTTTTATAACATTTTATATGGGTAGGTATATTAAAATATTATACATAATATTTTTTTAAACTATGTAGGTATTATGTAAAGAAGAGGTAAATAAGCAAGATTGTGAAAATTTTAAATACTTTAAGAGCTTGTAAAAAACTATGATACCTACTTAAATGCGATTGCAAATTTCGCTGTTGATTTTAAGGAGCACAGCGCGAATAATTTAATACAGTTTATGTATTATTAATTAAAACAAAGATTTTGTAGAACTTTTAAGGACACCCATTTAGAAATACAAAACCTACATGCATTATTGTAACTATGACAGTAAACTATAATTCTGATGGACATTGACAATAAGCTTCCTAATTATATTCGTGCGTTATCTTGTCGATCCTGTAATAAGTGGGATAAGACGAAGCTTTACGAATTCGAAACGAAGACATGAAACAGTGCTATTACATTTGCTAAATCTCATTAGGACAAAGAAGAGTTACGGTGAATGTGACAGGTAATATCGTTCAACGGTAAGAGCCCGACACGTCTTGGAGCTCTGCAAATGTACTCTTCAGATGGCGAAGATAAAGTCATGGTGACGGATTGATAGAATGACAATTTGGTGAGTAGGCCAGGCACCGCGGAAGACACCGGTCGCGGTTCACCATGGTTCAACGTGACACTTTCCGACGTCATAAACAACTTTCCTACTAGCAATGCGCGAGCGCTGCGACGCCAGCGCCGCGCGTCGCGCACGCCGCCCACGAGAATTATTGTGCGCCACTTTTCTAGAAAAATAATTAATTTATACTAACGTCTATGACTTTTCTTTACATTGCTTCGCACACTATTAATTGCTGATGGCTGAAGAAAATATCTGGTAGGTGAAAGCATTGAGCTGATCCATTTCTCGTCTTGTTTGGTCAGGCCAGTAGTAACGAAACCTATTAGACCTATAAGAATTCAGACTATGAGCCGGTAACCTAGAAATTGTTACCTCAAGCTGCATAAAAACTAGACCTGTGTTCTATTTGGAATAAATACACCCACTTCAAGCTCAACGCTAAGATTTTGTCACAGATTTTTGCTACTTATTAATTTAAAGAGTTTTTACGTACCTAATTCTAATAAGTTTGTTGGTTGATTTTCAAACTAAATGAGAGTGAAACAGAAACACGTCTGCCTAACCCTTCGGAGATTACAGCCGAGATGTTACGTTTATGTGTTTTGTGTGTTATAACGCAACTTTAGTAAAACAGAATTCAGAAGGATGGATAATGAATTTATAGCGTGTTAACACATTTTCCTTTGGAGCTTGTGAGATTTTAACTTATCATGGAGACGATGTAAATATTTTGCAAATGATTAAGTATCAAAGTTAAAAAAATACCCTTTTAGATACCTGCATGTTTTTGTTTTTGTTACAATGAAAATATGATAGTTGTCATAGATTTATTAATCCTTACTAATATTATAAATGCGAAAGTGTGTCTGTCTGTCTGTTAACTCTTCACGCTTAAACCGCTGAACCGATTTAAATGAAATTTGTTAAGTATAGAGATAGTTTGAGTCCCCGTTACCTTTCCCGGGGACTCAAACTATGTCACTAACTATCTATGTCCTTACATATAATAGTTTCTACCCCGATATTCCCACGGGAAACTTATGAGGGTGAAACCGCGAGGCGCTGCTAGTAAATAATAAGTATACCCTAACACATAATTTTAATTTCTTTTATAATCTATTTATTCCCTACCCAATATTTCACATTTAACCTTCCATAACCTGGAATATAGAAAAGCCCAGAATACGTAAATCTATTTCTTGTTAAAACTTATTTGATGATGGGCAAATGTGTCTCGTGTGCACTGCAATTTCCACAATATTGAGAGATTTATATGCTCTAGTTTAAGACAGCAATATTATTATGTATAGTTACATTAATAATCTACGTTATAATTAATGTAATTATGAACCCATGAAGGACAAAATCAGATCATGATAATCTGTAATCCGTTTATGGTCTGAAGTATAAACGAAGGTTGTCCAGGAAACGAGTGCGTGGTATCCCACATAAACAGGCCGTTGCCATCCAACCACTTAGTCCCTCTACTCAAATTGGAATTTAATGAACGTTGTATGCTTCAGAATTCTATTTAGACAGGTACTTTTAGTGCAACTCAAATTGTAAGGCTTTTATATTATGTTCTTAAAGATGGAATGAAGCTTATGATTTTTATACTTACTCAAATCATAAAGATATAATTACGACTGAGTAAATCAGTTGTGTGATTGTGATTAAATCTATTTGTTTGTTGAGAGGACGATTAATTTGTTAAGTAGTTACCTATCTCGATGATGAAGTGTCACTTAATTCATTATAGGTAGGTACAGGAGAAAGGACATTGTAAAAAATGGCCTATGAATCAACACGTATGAAACCTTTAAAATAATTACTAGTTTTTATTATAATGTATATTACAATTATTAGAATAGAACGGACACTTCATAATTTTGAAAACATTTTAAAAAGTAATTCAGTTGGGTCTTATTCCCCGGCGTCATTATTTTTGTATCAATTTGACGTTTTGAATAGGCAAAGGGTATTAAGCTCATTCAGCCAAGACTTTGTATGCAGCGGAGTGTAATTACAAAACTCAACACCCTCAGCGCTTGATCTATGAATAAGTTTTTTTGTTACAAACAGTATAAAGCGCTTGAATGCGCTGTGTAAAACGAGCAACATCGACACTGACTTTGACATTTGATTGTAATGACAGTCTGTGTGACTGCAATCTGTGCTCGGTCTTGCTACATATTATATTAGTAATCTGTGGCTCGGTCTGCGTTGGTTGTGTGTATTCGTTTGTGTTATTGTATTTTCTTGGTATTCTGTTTTGATTTTGTCCAACAACTTGGCGTGGACAAAGGACTCTGATTTCTTCTTTGAAATATCGACTTCTTGCTGTGATTGGCTAATACGGACCTACTAAGAATGACGACTTGGCATTGTAATAAATGTTAATTATAACCTCAAAATCCGAAAGTTTTTTGGATTTTTTACAATTCTCAGAAGTGTCCGTGACTTTAATTTAGTTTCAATCGAATATATGCATTATTTAGAACACAAAAGTATATTCACAATGTCCTTTACTATGATAAAACAGAAAACGTAAGATCGCGTTCTTTTAGAAAAATATCTTGCAATCATCAATTTTGGTGTACAATTAAGTATAATTCAATATATCCATCATGATTAACTTTTATATCTAGGTAGGTACTAGTCGACAATGGTCTACCTGTGTCTTCTGCGCTATGGTGCGGCGGCGTAGCTGTCATCGATGGACTCAATCGCTCCAGCATCGTGTTTCATGATTCTAGGCCAACGGAAAGTACCCTATACATTTTGATTCTGAATCTTTTTTAGACGTTAACTTAGAAGTTTGCTTTTTTCACTGCTTCAAGGGACCGCAGACCTGAGGTCCCTCACCACAATCCTAACCATAGTTTTAATTTCAACTCGATACCTCCATGCGTTCCAGAGATAAAGGATCTTGACAGACAGACAGACGGACAACAAAGTGATCGTATAAGGGTTCCGCTTTTTTCCTTTTGAGGTACGGAACCCTAAAAATAGCTTTTATAGAAAAGTGCAATACTTACGCATCTGGAATATCATTTTTTTTAATAACCGGCGAAAAATTTTGCCGCAGGTTCAGAATCATATATTGAATCCATAGTCAGGTTGCGCGTCTAAGTCCCTACCAATCTATGTAACATTTTCAATTCATATGGACTTTCTAAGGTTATCTTGGACATCACTAACATCTGTGAAGAAAAACATTGCGGTGAAACCTGACTTACAATTAATATAAGTCTGAAATCGCTAACCCAGTAACCAACTCAGCCTATCGCAGTCCACTGCTGGACATAGGCCTCTCCCAGACTGCGCCACAACCGAGACCGAGACCGCGTATCGACAAGCGTAGCTTAGGATGCCCTAAAGAAGGTGGCTGGGGTAGACTGGATGCGGAACCCAATAAGCATGGTGCAATCAGTACTCATGTCTCCCTGTATGAGAAAAGGCCTTTGTCCTGCAGGGGGACAGTTCTAGGCTGGTATTAATATTATTAATCGGTTGGTGCAGTAGCTCAGCGATTGGCGTTTCTGCCACGAGTTACTAGTTGTTTTATTCCATATAGAACATGTGAATTGCTTAGAGAAGTTAGTTGTTCCGGGACTGGGTTTTGAGAATATGATTGCTTTTGTAAATGTTCCCACGGTTCAAAAGTTATCCCCAAAGAAGTGAAAGAAGCAACCGAATATTCATTTGTAAAAAAACTAAATACTTAATGCAACTTTTCTGTGCTTTATGCAGTAAAGTAATGGATCCTATCAACAAAATCTGAACACGCGTCGGCGATGTTACTGTATATTTCATTACGTAATAGAAGGCGGCCCATCAGGTAATAACTCGAAACGCAGCGAGCCTCCGACCTATCTATCGGTGCATCGACTGCCGCATGCCGAGGGATACCGGGCTCTAACGGGACTCGTACCTTCTTTTTACTTTTTTTTTAACCTCGGCCCATCGGCATGCGTTCACTTTTAGTGACGCTTCACTGACATTTTTTCGGTTAATTTTAATTACGATATTTTGATTTAATTCTTTGTACTAGGAAAAGATTTAATTTCTGTTAACTTGTTATAGTTTTCGTAAAAGTTCTGAATCACGTAAATTACAGTGTCTGAAAGTTTCTCAAGTTGATAATACAGGAGTATTAAGTGTTAACATTATATAATGTACTGTACTCAACATCAATACAAACCAGTCTGTAATACATATGGATGTTAACAAACAAACAACATTTCCCGTTACCAATTGATTTATAGCTTTACGCTCAAAACAACATGGAGTGAGCAGCTACTTTGTGGTCAAACTAGAGGTCCTTTGTTTACGAGCCCTTTGTGCGTGTAACGGGAGCCAACCCGCGTGTGACGTACTCTCTGTGACGTCACTGCCTGCATTTCCAACAAAAATGCAGTTATGCCGTCATGCAGTGCCCGCTACAAAGTAACAGTTCCTCTTGTGAACCGGGATCTATAGTAATAGCTATTTCTCAGAACCAACGGACCCTTAAGTACAAAAGATTAAGAAGATATATGGCCGCTCATTTTTCCTCCGGTCTGTGACCAATTTGAGGTTTAAAGACCATATTATCGTTGGACCACGTACACTTATTGTTTATGTTCGACACTCAGGTAGTATTTGTGGTTAAGAAGATAAATATAAAATAATGTTTATAAATTTTAATAACAAATATCCAAGCGTTTTGTTTATTCAAACTGTGTCAACGCATCGTCAACATATGTGAACCCACTACCACTGGACGTCACGAGTGTAGTTCCGTATTCCTCCACGCGCGGCGCCTCGGTCATTGTAATAATCGCTCAACAAACAGCACACACGTCATACGTTTAACTTTTAATCAGGCATGTAATTATTATTGATTATACGCTTTAATACTATCGAAGAGGATTTTAATTCATCTCCAAACATAAAATGGACCTTCGAATCCGGATGCAGCAGAAGAAATCGTCGCGACCAGCATAAATCGGACGCACGAGACCACCAGCGAAGTCATCCACGGTACCAGCATAAAACGGTCAGGTCAATCATCATTTTTTTATCCTTATCCCTTTTTCTTATTCAGTGCTTCATTTGTGTTGATATTGTGTGAAATCCTAGTGTTTTATTCCCGTTAAATGGTTACAAACGCGTAAAGATTTTCGTTTTGTCGCTACCCTCAACATAAAATATAAAATAAAAATCTTTTGGTAATCTTTACAATAACTATTTTCCACTGTCTTCCACAAACTCCAAAATGACTAAAACTCCATCAAAAGAAAGTCGTAGCAGTGGGGAGGATATATTTCGTGATTTAAATAAGAAAAGAGGTGTTGTTCGCGGTAAATTGCGACTATTTATGAAGTATGTGGACTCTGTAGAAATAATGCCTATTACTGAAAGCATAAAAACAGAATTACAAACGCGTTTACAAAAGGCAGACTTATTGTTACAGCAGTTTACAGACATTCAGGATGAAATAGACTTAAGCATACCTGATAGTCAAGAAGAAAAGGAATTATCTGAGAGGGAATCTTTTGAAAACAAATATTATACTTATGTGACTAAAGCTAAGTGTATTATTAACGTAGATAATGCTCAAAATTGTTCTAAAGTTTTTAGTAAAGTTCAATTACCTACAATTTCACTTCCTTCCTTTGATGGCTCTTATGATCATTGGTTGGAGTACCGCGATACTTACCTATCTCTCGTCCATAACTCTATAGACATAGATAATGTGCAAAAGTTCCATTACTTACGTTCTTCTCTTACTGGCAGTGCATTATCGGTTATTAAGTCATTAGAATTCTCCTCTGAGAATTACACCATAGCATGGGAGTTACTGGAAAACAGATTCAATAATAACCGTTTACTTGTGCAAAACCATGTCAAGGCTTTATTCTCTATTGCGTCACTTAATAAGGAATCATCCAATCAAATTCGTAAACTTATAGACACCGTTCTCAAAAATCTACGTTCCCTCAAAAACCTCGGCGAACCGACAGAGTCTTGGGACACATTGATTATTTACTTAATTACATCTAAACTTGATTCGGTTACCGAAAGAGAATGGGAGACTCATAAAAGTTTAATTATAAACAGTCATAATCAGTCAAATTCATGTACATCTCTGGATAATTTGATTATTTTTCTTAAAAATAGGGCTGACGTACTAGAGACTATTCATTTAGCACATAGTAGATCTTCCACAGACAATAACGCAAAGAAACCATCACAATCACAACAACCAAACAAATCACATAGTTACACATCAACACAAAATAAACAATCTCATAGTAAACAACATTCCAAACGTTCTCGTTATATTTGCGCTATGTGTCAAGCTAACCATCCGCTTTATTCTTGCGATTCATTCTTAAAACTAACTGTTAGCGATAAAATTAAATTCATTAACGAAAAGAAGTTATGTTGTAATTGTTTACGCGCTAATCATTCGGTAGATGAGTGTTGGTTCGGTCCTTGTAAACAATGCAACAAGAAACACAACAATTTACTTCATGATAAATGTGACGATGATAGTAGTGCGTCCACGTCGTCAGCTGTTGCGCTTAATTCACAGGCATCGTCGCATGAAACAACTAGTGGTACGTCTTCAAATACTACCACATTACACTCTGCATCTCACACAACACTTCAAAGTACTACTCATTCATTATTAGAGACTGTACTGCTGTCTACAGCTTTAGTTGAGGTTGCAGATAAAAGCAATAATTATCACACTATCCGCGCTTTATTAGATAACGGTAGTCAACATTGCTTTATTGCAGAATCTTTATGCAAACGACTTAATCTTAATTTAATACAGTCCACTGTGCAAGTCTCCGGAGTAGGTAACTCGGTGACTAATTCCACACAATCATGCAAAGTTAATTTGAGGTCTAAAGCTACACAATATAGTACACACTTTAACTGCTTAGTTTTAAATCAAATAACAGCTCAGTTGCCATCTTTAGGTATAACATCACACATAAATATCCCTGATCATATACAGTTAGCAGATCCCAAATTTTATTCGCCATCAGGAATCGAATTATTAATTGGGGCAGATAAGTTCTGGGAACTTTTAAATGACGGACTAATTCGACTAAGTAGTGGTCCATATCTTCAGAATACTAAGTTGGGATGGGTAATATCTGGCTCATTGTTGAATAATAAAACTTCACGCTACAATCGAGTTCAATGCAATTACTCACAATCATTAGACGCTCAACTTAGGAAATTCTGGGAGTTAGAAGAAATAGTTCCGCAAAATAAATTAACCAATGACGAATCTTTTTGTGAAAACTTGTTTGTGCAAACTACGTACCGCAATAACACGGGTCGGTTTTTTGTGCGCATTCCATTAGCCGAGTCCAGTGACACACTAGGAGATACATATACACTCGCGCTAAATCGCTTTCACGCACTTGAACGTAAATTAAATAAATGTACACCTGAATATAAAAAATTATATTGCGATTTTATGAATGAGTATTTGAGTTTAGGACACATGAGTCGAGTCAATCACTATCCATCACCAAATTATTTTCTACCGCATCACGGTGTTTTAAGAGTTCATAGTAGCACTACCAAACTAAGGGTGGTTTTTGATGGAAGTGCAAAATCAACATCGGGCAAATCGCTTAATGATATTCAGCATATTGGCCCTAGTTTACATAATGACGTTTTTTCAATTTTATTACGCTTTCGACAATTTGTATTTGTTGCATGCGCTGACGTCGAAAAAATGTATCGACAAATTAATATTCAACCAGATCAAAGAAATCTTCAGTTAATTCTTTGGCGTGAAAATAAATCGGACGAACTCGGTGTGTACCAGCTTAATACCGTAACGTATGGTACCGCGTCCGCTCCTTATCTAAGTATTCGATGCATCAAACAGCTGGCATCACAGTGTAAGGATGACGTCATAAGGCAAGTAATAGACGAAGATCTGTTTGTAGACGACTTAATTACTGGTCATGATGATAAACAATGTTTATTAGATATTTGTACTAAAGTAAATGATGTTTTAAAATCTGGTTGCTTCCATTTACGTAAATGGTTGTTTAATTCGGAGACTTCTACAACAGATCAACCAAAGGCATTGGCTTTAGGCGAAAATTGTTTAACTAAAACTCTCGGTCTTGGTTGGTTGAATGATTTAGATTTATTATATTTTACTACGAAGATTGATCACGACTTCACTCATGTGACTAAGCGGGTTATCTTGTCTGTTGTGTCACAGGTGTATGACCCATTAGGCTTGTTATCACCCTCAATTATAATAGCAAAAATACTTTTACAAAAATTATGGCTTTGTAAGTTAAGTTGGGACGATCCAGTACCTAACAATATTTTGTTTATGTGGAAGAATTTTATTGACACGCTTCAACATTTACAAAACATAAAAATTCCTCGTCATGTCAGACAAGTAAATGCAAAATACACAGATTTGCATATTTTCACGGATGCATCGCAGGATGCATATGGTGCATGCGCATACATAAGAACATACAACGCCAACTCACCGGTCACTGTTAGGCTGCTTTGTGCCAAGACTAAAGTCGCACCAATTAAACCAGTTACAATACCGCGACTTGAGCTGTGCGGAGCTTTAGTTGGTGCCAAGTTATATCGAAAAATAATTCAGTCATGGAGATTACCTTTCGATAACATATACTTTTGGTCTGACTCCACGATTGTCATAAATTGGATTAAAATTTCACCTAACTTGTTAAAATCATTTGTCCAGAACAGAGTAGTGCAAATCAATGAATTGACTGGTGAGTTGCCGTGGTTACATGTTGCTGGTAAAAATAACCCGGCTGATCTTTTATCTCGCGGGCTCACGCTCGACGCGCTTCAAATTTCAGATTCTTGGTGGCACGGGCCAGCATTTTTAACCGAAATTAACACAATTTTTAAACAAGATAATCACGATGAAATAATTAAATCGCACGATTTACCAGAAATGAAATCAAATGTTAATTCTTTATTTACACAATCAACTTTTACTAGTATTTTAACCTTTGAACGATTTTCTAATTATAATCGTATGAGGCGTGCAACCGCTTATGTGTTACGATTCATTCATAATGCACGAATTAAAGTCAAAACAGAACGTAGCACTGGTCCAATTACGTCTGATGAGTTGAATAAATCAACTTTGGTTTTGGTACACTTGGCACAACAAATCTCATTTCCAGACATTTACACGGCATTAATAAAAAACTTACCTGTTAAGTCTATGAGAAACATATCTAGTCTTGATGTGTTCCTAGATTCTGGTCGCGTTATAAGAGTAGGAGGCAGACTAGTAAATTCACACACCTTTTCCTATGGCAAAAAACATCCAGTATTATTATGTTCGAAACATACTTTCACGCGACTTCTTTTCCAATTCGAACATAAACGTTTACTCCATGCTGGTCCACAATTGCTCTTGGCTACTATCAGAGAAAGTTGGTGGCCACTCAAGGGTCGTGATTTAGCCAAGCAGACAGTACATAAGTGCATTACCTGTACTCGCCAGAAAGGGAAGGCACTGAGAGTAAAAATGGGTAACTTGCCGCCTGAAAGGTTGGAGCCGGGGTATCCTTTCTTGCGCTGCGGTGTAGATTATGCGGGACCTATGTTCATACTGAATCGCAAAGGAAGGGGTTCAAAACTTGAAAAATGTTATGTTTGCCTATTTATATGCTTTACTACTCGTGCGATACACTTGGAATTAGTCACAAGTTTAAGTTCTGAAGCATACTTATTAGCCTTGAGAAGGTTTATATCTCGTCGTGGAAAACCCGCACAAATATTTTCCGACAACGGGAAAACGTTCGTAGGCGCACTAAAGGAATTCTCAAACTTTTTGAATGCTAGTGAAACCGATATTTTAAACTTCGCTGCAGGCGAAAATATTAAATTTAGCTTTATTCCTCCGTACTCACCACATTTTGGGGGTTTGTGGGAGGCAGGGGTCAAATCCTTTAAATATCATCTCCGGCGTGTAGGAAACGTAAACCTCACGTATGAGGAATTCTCCACCCTGTTAACACAAATAGAAGGTCTCCTAAACTCCAGACCTATGTATCCCATGTCTCCAGACCCAAACGACCTACTCCCTCTTACACCAGCCCATTTCCTGATTGGCCGGCCGCTCGTTGCACCTACCTACGAAGACCTCACAGCTGCAAACATATCACGCTTGGTCCGCTACGAGCGCATCGAACAGATGAGGCAGAATTTCTGGAAACGCTGGTCGCAGGAGTACGTTTCGGAGCTGCAGACAAGAAGCAAATGGCAGTCCAACACCGACACAATAGCACCCAATACCTTGGTGCTCATTAAAGAAGACAACCTGCCACCTTTAAAATGGCGGCTTGGACGAGTCATAAGCACTTCACCTGGGAAGGATGGACTAGCACGTGTAGCTGACATTAAAACAGCTAGCGGAGTGATACGAAGATCATACCCAAGATTATGTCCGCTGCTGAAGGAGGAAGAACCTTAACTTCTCTTAACTTCTACATTCTTCTTCGTTGGAGGTTGTTACTCCAAGGCGGGCGGCATGTCAACGCATCGTCAACATATGTGAACCCACTACCACTGGACGTCACGAGTGTAGTTCCGTATTCCTCCACGCGCGGCGCCTCGGTCATTGTAATAATCGCTCAACAAACAGCACACACGTCATACGTTTAACTTTTAATCAGGCATGTAATTATTATTGATTATACGCTTTAATACTATCGAAGAGGATTTTAATTCATCTCCAAACAAACTGTTAATTTAGCCTAAAAAAAAACTTTTAACGAAAACTTTCAAGATTTTGTTTGTAATCTTCAGATTGTGAGTGACACTTGAATTAAGAAAGTATCGGTATTTTTTTATCTACGTATCTTTACCATTAGGGTAAATATAACGGTGTTCAAATGCATCTGCTTACAGTGGATGTAGATAACCAGATGCAGGTAGATATCAGTTTACTTTTACACAGCTAAATCTTTCTCGTTCATTATTTTTGTATTTTGAACAACGCGACAGTATTGATATTATTATGTGACAAGTAAAGTTGCAAATCTAAATCTTGAGCCTCATGCTGTAGATGTAAACTCCTAAAGCCTGTTTCTCCACCTCCGGATAAATACTGACTGACTTAACTGATATATAATTGTACACATATTCTATTTCCTTATGTAGGTATTTTTCGGGAAGATACTTGTAGTTCCTATATGGAAACTGTGAATGATCTAGATCTCTTACGAATCACTCATTTTGTTTCAACTTAAATAACATACCTATTTAAAAACGACTAACAGATGCAAATGTATCTGTTCGTTTAAAGAGTAAATATATAATTAACGAAAAAAAGCATCTGTTGATCTGTTTTGATGAGCAAAAAATGACATTAGCACGAACCAAACTGGGATGGCATCGATTCTAACCGATTCAATTAACATACCGCCCATACGTGCAAACGCCGACTTTTTGTATAAACTGTACTGTTATGTCATTAACAAAAGAAAGGGGTTTAATAGAGAGGATGCAAAAAAACGTCTGTGATTACTTAACCCATATCCGGCACCAGGCCATATGGTCGCGTAACCCTTTGGCCCCGTTATATCGCGTTTGTTTAACAGTTGCATAATGATTATAATAGCTGACGTTTTTTACAGGTAACGACGAAGAACAACAATATGCGCCAGGTGATGTGTTTTTACACAAGGTCCACAATGTGTTCTACTTATTTGGCATAGACGTAGATAACGCTTACATATTTTTGATAAGTCATGTGTGCTTAGATAATCTTATAAATGAGATAACAATATAAATATATGAGAGCGCGAAAAGAGTTATGTATTAGTTGAGGTGTTGGTGTCTAGTATAATTATTTTCACTTTTCGCCTTATGGAGCGCGCGAGAGCGCGAGACGAGCGCGCTACGACGAGTCGACGAGCCGCCGATTCCTGGAAGCGCGCGCTTTCCATGCACGCTGACTGAACTGCATCTTCCCGATGAAATGCACGCGAGTTCGTTGCACTTACAAACTCATAACCCCCTTTCTAAAGCGCCGATCCAATTATATGCACTTTCGCAAGCCGCTACTGTCACTCGCCTAGATACGGATAGGAAACTCGGCGCACTGCGCTCGCACCCACCTGTCCGTGTAACCCTCAACACCATGATTTACAACACTGTGTGAAGACAAAAGAAATACCTAAGCCTTGTTAAAATTTAATGTAATTTTTATGCTACTTTGAAACTTTGTCGAGCATTGAGCAAAAAGTGGGCTTTGTCCAATTACCACTAAATCATTGCATACTACAAAAATAAGTAGGTTAGTGAATTTAAAGACATTATATTATTTCAGACAGGATATTCATCATAAAAAACTATGTAGAGAGTGCACAGCACCAACAGAATTTGATACAGCCATAAAACGCCAAAAATAGTTCTTATCGTCCCAAGAATTTCTAAAATATTGATATCATCCCAAGTATGCATTCGGTAGATGGCTAATAAAGACGTGTGCGATGTAAGATTTTGGATGTGTGGCGCGGTGGCGCGGTGGTGCACGCTAATGAAAACGAGACAGGCTAACGAACCCGTTTATTGCATCTCCCAATGTCTGACGCCTATCGCTTAACTACTTTAGTTGCAACACTTTGTTCATTAATTTTCTCTTATTGTTACAACTTACGAGTACAAAATATAAACACAGAAAACTTGTTTTAAATAGATATTTTTCCAACTTTCTTCGTAACGTTTTAAAAGTTTCAAAATTTTTAGCGAAACGCACACTATTTAGGTATATCGGCCAAGCAATTTGGCTGGTACTAAAACAGTCTTATTTCACTGTCAGTACTTTGTTGGAAAATCACAAGAAAATTAAGTGTCACACTTTCTAACATAAGTAGCTCTTATTTATTCAGAATCAAGGGTTTTTAAAATATAAACACGTGTCCCTTTATTTTGAATTAAAACCTACATATTCCACATTACCTTATCTATCATTTGAGTTTGTATTTAAGAACATAAAGCAGAAAGCAAAGTCTATTATCAATCATTAGTGCATTAATACCTGTGAGGAGGTAGTTTTTGCGAGGTAAGTTTGTTCCACATAGAGCTCGGGGAGACTAGACGAGTTGAACTTGTCATGAGTGATTGCAGAGAGAAGGATGGGGGGATTAGAGTGCATTGACACACTTACCTACTGCACACTGCAGCGGCGAAATGCATCGGTGGCGCGTCGTCGCTTCTGCGGATACGTCTAGACTAACCAGCGTCATTAGAACTGCCGCGACGCCTCGCGCTCCCTCACCGTCACACAACAAAAGGAAAACTCGCTTCAATGACGGAGTTCAAGTAACACCGGTTGCCTTGTAAATCACCGACGATGCCTCGGAAAAGTGGAATGACGTCCGCGCGGCCATGCGGTTTTCACTCACCAACACGAACTTAGAGAGAAATGGAAAAACGTGTTAATTTTATATAGGCTTGTGAGAAACAAGGCCAGCTTTAAACAGATTATAAGAAAACAGCTAAGGTTTGTATCACCTACAGAGTCATATGAAGTTACATTGTAAATGTTAGAACAATGTATGTTAATATTCTGTGTTAACTAATTAATTACGAGTTACCTACTGCAATTGTACCTTATATATTCTAAAAAAAATGTTTTAAAATTCTTAACTACTTGTATGTATACAAATAGTTAAGAATTTAAAAACAATTTTTTTAAACATATACTTATTAGTTTTTTTTCCTGACCCATTTCTAACTTTCACCTAAAAATTATATAATGTAAATGTATGTCGTATTTTAATTAACCACTCACACCCATCTACTTCGTTACTTCAACTGATACAGTCATCGAGGAAAACCCTTTATATTTCCACGGCCAAAAGATATTATATATTCTGAATAAGCAGCTAGTATGACTATACCAACACTTTTGGCCCAACAACGTTTCTTTTACTATAGGTAAGTACCTAATAGTTAGTACTGAACATTATCAGTAATAGTCTGTGCCTTTAGTATTTAGCACCACTCTAAGGCTCGCTTAGTAACAAGGTGTTGCCTTGCACGTAAATAATGACAGCCTGTTAGAATATTATCATCAGTCGGTAAAAATTAACCTACTGGTTACTACATAAGAACACATCATCAACCCATTTCCCACAATCGATACACTATGTTTTTATTCAATTCCCAGATCAATATAGAAACTGAAAAATATCGAGAAAGTGGCATACTTTCGGGGGAAATGCATTTCTTGAGCCACGCTTGCAGAGTGCAAATATTATAATTTTTCAGTACCCACTCTATCTCTAGGAACATATTCCCTTACTAGATACATAAATGTGCTACCATTGCGAATGATGAGCACAACATCTGCTGAAGAGAAGCAAAGACATGCAATCATTAAAGACGAAAAGATAAGCAAAAATCGAATACACATAACTTCAAAAAAATGTAATGAAAAATATAAAAAAATAAATTCAGACAATTTAAAACCATTACCAGTTTTCTTTTTCCTTACTTCTCTATTAGTCATCATCTCAGTAGTCACCCCTTAGCTAAATCATCTTTCATAGAGTCCATCCATCGTTTTTTTGTCTTCCCTTACTCTTATAGCCATTCATACTTTAACGTTCTCTATTGTGTTCCCTAACTTTTTTTAATTCCGATCCAGCCTGTCTTTTGCTGTCCGCTCCCAGCGACGCCCTAACCCGAGGTCCGTACCCCACACGGGGTGCCCTTAGCGTGTAGTCGCTTAGTTTGTAAGTTTTTAAGCCCTGGCTGGAGGCCTTAATTTATTGAGCCCGGTTAAGCAGCTGACAACCTCATAGGTTGAACTGCGAGGCCCCATTCCCAAAAAAAAAATCCCTAGCTTTTTTCCCGGTCCCGGTAAAGGACATAGGATAGTTTTATCCCGATCCCGGATCGACACTTATGTGGGTGAAACCACGGGGCGCTGCTAGTTGGTTCATAATTGCAGTTTAAGTTACTACTGCATACTGGACGGGGGCCTGCGGACGGTGAGTAATGGGTGGCTCACCATCCGATCAGGACCAGGCCCGTGCCGGACGGTGCGTTCGTGTTCCACGCGCGCCTCATAGAGATGTCAGCATAGTTGACGGCGCCCACTAGGGCAAGTGTCTGTCGGGGTCGCGGGATTGTTCGAAAGAGTTACCGTGGTCCCGGAACACAAAGGGCAAAGAAGGAACATGGATGCGTTTTAGTCAGTAAAAATCTGACACTCCTTCTCGCTCAACCAACAGCGGGAGGGGTCATTCGATAATTTCCCATCCTTAAAAAAAAAGGTACTGATGCATAGACTGACTGATTCTAGGAAGTCTCAATATTCTCAACTACAGCCACTGTAGTTCATAAATATATTGCCGAACAGCATAAAGGGGAGAGACAATTAAGCTATCGAAAAATTATTGTAAATAGGCATCCTATAAGAACATTTTATAAAAAGAGGAATGACATGTCTGATTGCCTGATTGTTGGAGTGACTGGAGTCTGCTCTACAGTTTAATAAAGTTTACAGGGAATATACTTGAGTACAGTAGACCGCACGTCAGGTAACAAAATTAGTATAAGCTGGTCTCGCATTCTATTGAAACTGCTTACTACACTAGGACAGCTCAAGGTCAAAGTGATAGCAACACGTGCGTTCTACTGTACATCTCAATCATAAGATGACCATCCCTGTCTGAAGAGATCTCCTTCGAAACACGTAAAATGCCGTAACAGAGAAAGAAAAACTGAAATCGATTATCGTCACCCAAACGTAAACATCAACACTGACATCAATACGAACTAATGTAGAGCAGGTCATTATCAGCGTAAATCCAATACGAGACTGTAGCACTATTGCAGATATTTGTAACATTTTGCTCGTTTACTCGGTATAATTTATCATATTATACCAGTCACAGCTGAAACCTGAGACCGAGAAATACCTGCTTCGTTCAAAAGCTACAATCACCATGCTTGGCAATGGAAATGAAGATGATCAACGAATGACACTGCCTGTTATTCTGTCAACATAAATGACACCCACGGAAAGAGTAGTGTAATTCTATTAGTCATCTAGTACTTTTGTGTGGTATAATATTCACATGGAAAATTCATTCATTTTCAGTGAAATTGTATTCAAGATCAAAGCTCAAAGCGTTATCTGAGCTCGATGCACTTGACACTGAGTGACGCAGCGCGCGACTGTTGCGCCATTGTTACCGCCGCCGCGCCGCCGAACGCCGCCGAAACGTACAATCGTATACCGTAGCTGACCTCTCCAGACAGATCTACTTCTCCGATAACATGACTGTATTCATACGTACCTACCATTTATGCTGCCAATGACTTAAATCACACCAAAGTAGCAACAGGTATATTTACCCAGAAACATTAAGAAAGCTATCTCTCTATGCATCTAGGTGAAGAAACGTTATTTACTAGTTATTTAACAATTAATCGAAAACGTTTCGCTACGTCTAGACTACTAATAAAATGATCACGTCAAATTTTACGTGACGTTAATTATCTTTAACAAGTTTATCGTGTTTTTCTTTTTCAGTGCAACCTTGACTGATGGCTGGTTTAAATGTTGAGCGGTGGTGTGCGTACAGCGAGGTGACAATGAAAGTACACGTCGCGTTTCTCGCTTGCGATAGTTTGCCGGAATAAGGCCAGTGGCGTTCATCGGCCCCGATCGCGCCGTTACAGCGCAGACTGCCGGACCGACCACGACACTCTCCACTGCAAGCCTCATACTAACATCATATAAAAATATACAACTATAGATATATTGTAAATTTATAGATAGATAAGACTTTTCCTGCCTACATTTTCATTTAGAAGTAAAATTGCACTTCAAATACTGTCAGTTCTCTGGAAAACTCTTGCATCAATCAGCTTTAGGTTAAGTGAAATTATGAAACAAAAAATTTAATAAAAGCTTCAGTTTAGTAGGTACTTCAAGAGGATTTAAACCTGAGAACTGCTGGAAATAAAACTCGAGCATGAAACAGGAAATCAGGAAAATTCATCAGCTTCGTAGAAAGTAATAACGGTGTATGTATAATATGTGTCGTGCGTGAGCGCATGATTCACGAAACTTGCCCGCTCGGTGACATAAGACGCCAAATTAACATATTTCTGCTGCGGATTTCTGCTAAAGCCTTTCCTTCACTCTTACTCATACTGTTTACTGCACGAGTGGTTTATCTAACTTAAGGAAACTTGTTCTAGCGCTGTTCTATTTGCCAAGTGCAAGCTCTTAGCAAAGGTCAATGTGGTACGCTGATTGTGTAGGCAATAGGCAATCGTGCTATAATAATTTTGATACGTGAAATAGTATAATAAAATATTCTGCTGAAAAAAGCTTTACGTTTTTCAGCTCTATTGTTGTAAATTTAGCTCACATATCAATTAGAAGCTCTTTTGAATGGGACTTTGATACTACTATATTTTAGTTAGATATATTTTTTTTTTTCTATTCTGATTATGTTATGTTATATATTTTATTATGAAATGAAAAATATGTGATCGGTCTATGAAAAGTAAAGATAAAGGCAAATCATGTTATTTTAAAGTCTTACATAAATATGTATTATCGAACACAAATAATTTTAACGCCGTATTATTTAATAACTTAATTACATTCATATTATGCAGACAAACCAGAATCCTCATTAACCAACTATGCCTAGCGAAAAATTGGCCGCGATTTCATTTGCCTCAAGACAGAGTCAAACCCTATTGTGCGGAGCGGCCGATGCTGCGGGCATGTAGGTGATTGCAACTGCTTTCCGGTAATGTAACCGTCGCGTATGCCTGTAAGAATTCTGCTGGAGGTTCGTTGAACTTTCGCGAGTGCAGAACTGAGTAGCAGGGTGGGGGAGCCGCACTAGGTCATACCCGGCCGTCGGCACACTTACCTTGACTCGACGCACAGAGCCGCTGCCGCCGCCACCACCGCCGGCACCGCCGAAGCCGCCGTGCATTCAACTTCGACGCATAGAAAACTAGGCAATACCCCGCCTAGGCAATTTCTTGCAATTATTTTAATGTAACTGTCGTTGCGTCTGTCTTATGTACGACTTTTGGCAGAAAGATACACCTACTAGGTATACAAATCTTTTTTTTTTTTTATTCTTTATTTATTTGAAAGGGTTTTATCACTAAGTGATAATGTCACCCCCGTAACAAAAACATGCAATAATTTAAAACTAAATAATGGGTAACGAACAGTTACTTATTACTATAATTATGACCTACATAATAGTGTTGTCCCTATTCGTTTTGGTAGATAACAAACAACAGTCGACACAACATCCTAGCCTCCTCTGACAAAGGGGATGCTAGGATGCTGTTACATGCACCCACTTCGAAATCCCACACCAAGCGAATATTGTCTATCGTGTATGTTCCGGTCACATTCCATCAGCACGTGGTAAATATCCTCAATGACCCCACAAATCAATATTAATAGTAATATTTGGTTTAACGTCGGAAAAGAAAAGGCCTTTGGCTTTTCCAGCATGTCTTAACTAACCCCAAAAGTAAAGCCACAATTCCGTATTTCAACAAAAAGTCAAAATAGTTTCGTCGAAAATAAAATAAAAATACTGAAATGTACTCAATATTTTATGTAATTGAATCATAATTATGACCAGTATTCTTATAAAAATTATTGAAAGCAATACAATTACTTTTCTCATTTCACTATACAATGTATTAATCATCATTACTGCATAACTTATCCGCCAATAGTCACATGCACTCGATGATTCGACACACTCCACATTTTTTATTGAAAAATATACAAAGGGGGTCGGAGCTTAATTGTATGCGCAAACCGTACGTCCAGTACTGTAGTGTCTAGCTGGTTTGACCAGATTACCGAGAACGATCTATGACATCAGATCTACTTTGTATTGCGAATAGCCTTCATTCCCGTCTGATATTGACTTAGAATATTATTTAGCAATGGGTTTTAAAGTCAACCCATATAGGTATTTAAAAAAGAACTTTATTTGCATAAACTTCAATCCAGGACGGAATTTTGTCAAAAGCTTTATTTATAAAGGCGAGCCTTCGTCTAAGATACCTAACGCTAAACAAAAAGTCGCAACTCGAAAAGCAACGTGTAATTGACGTGAGACGAAACTACGTGACAACATGTCATGCTCTGTATTACCTACGTGTATAGTTAGTTTAAAGCAAAGAAAAACAAAAGCAACCTACGAGTACCTTAGACATGCATCCTCGACCATACGGGTAGCTCATATTATGGCAGTTTGCCTTTTTTTTTTTTAAGGATGGGAAATCATCAAATGACCCCTCCCGCTCTGGGTGGAGCGGAAGGGAGTGTCAGACTCTTACTGACTAAAACCCATCCGTGTTCCTTCCTTAGCCCTTTATATTCCGGGGCAGCGGTAACCCTTTCGGACAATCCCGCTGCCCATGGCAGTTTGCCTTGAGATCAAATCTGTAACAAAATAAAGAGGTTTCAACTTCTAACGCAAACATCCTTAACAATATCATTTTGCGAATGCAACATCTTAATAAGACAATTACGTAGCGCTATTTGATCCACTTAGTTATTATCAAAACATTAATCTTGAGTCGAAAAGCGTTGACCTCGCGCCTCTACGTGCTGTCGCAATACATAGCCAGTAGTCACATAATACTTTCTTCTTTGTAAACTACATAATAATAATAATTTGAGATGCTCAGTTTATGAAAAAAATACTACTTAGAACTGACAAGTCAACAAAAAGTAAATGTACCCAAATGGCGACAGAGAGGGTCCATTTACAAGATGAAGAATTCTTTTTCCAATTATGCCTGAGTTAGCCAGGATTTACGATAATTATTTTACTAGCAGCCTAGAATATTACAAAGCGAACAGAATTATTTTTGTTCTCTTTACGTGTGTATGAAACCGACGTGTGTTTTCATGTCAACTGAAGTTGAGTGAGTCAAAGCTTTAATGTAAGTTTTTACTTTTTCGTTTTCAAAATATATTTAGCAACTTGCAGGTGCAGAAAACTTCAAACGGCGAAAATATTCCGACCTGATTAGGAGTTATATGTTCGAGCCGTTTGGGGTTAAAACACTAGGGCCATGGGGTCCGAGTGCTCACTTGGTTTTTTGAGATATCGCCAAGCGGTTAGTCGACTCTTCACGTAACCAGAGGACTGGCCTATTTCTTGGTCAAAGAATTAGCATCGCCATACAACGTGGCAATGCTGCCAGCCTTTTGGGCACTGTTGCTGTTGTCAGCGATCCGGACGATTTTTTTGTTGCCCTATGATTCTTTTGCTTATTTTTTCATATACTTGTACATATTATTATTTTAAGACTGCTAGCTTTTAAATTATGTAAATATTTGAATCCATACTAAAACTATAAATTCGAAAGTAACTCTGTCTGTCTGTCTGTATGCTACCTTTTCACGCCTAAACCACTGAACGGATTTGGATAAAATTTGGCAGAGAGATAGATCGCATCCCGGGGAAGGACATAGGATAGTTTTTATTGACTATAGTCTCTAATAAATACTACAGCCTTAAAAAAATATTCAAGTAAATGTGCAAGCTTATGATTTGTGTTTTTCGTTTTGGACTGTTTCATGCAAGTGTTAGAAATCGTTAAAAACATGTTATCATGGATTGTTGGCAGTTTAAAACATTATAAAAGTGCACAAAAAATGTTAATATGGGTACCTACTTCAGATGAATAAACCACGCCATATTTTTCAAACTGCAATCCGCTTAGTTCAGTCTTGTTAACTTTACTATTAGCATATCTAGGTATATGTAGGCCAAACAAGCCTTGAAAAAATGTTAAGTCATTTAGATACACGTAAACTCACTGCAAAAATGAGTCATCGAAAATTCTAGATTTTTAAAACGAAAATTTTTGTGCTTACAGATGGTTTAGCTCACAGTTTCTACACATATTATGGACTGTTTCATTTTTGTTTTTTTTTTTGTTTTTTATGTTCTTTTTGTATTGAATATGGGTCTTTACCTGAAATAAATTAATTTTATTTTATTTTTTATTTAATTAACTATCTCATATGTGTAAACACAATATTATCATTTCTAATGTAAGTATGCACTCCCCTTTTTTTGGGAATGCCAAACTACTGTAATGCCCATACCTAGTCGGATAATACCCGAAACAGGGACGTGACAAAAACCGTGATCATTAATAAAGAAAAATCTGTCTTTTGAAAATTAAGCTATGTAATACCTATATATTGAAATTGCCATGGTTGTTGCAGGGTTGCACTCAATTTCTTTGTATTTAATCGGCGAATGTATTCACTTTTCCTGTTGCGGACCAATTTTTTAATGCCCTGGTTATTTGCACTTCATCTAGTATTTCCCAATAGCAACTCATCAATCAAGACTCTTTGAATGCATTTTTTTAACAATAAAGAAACATCTCCTTTGAGCAAAAGCTATCATGAATATGAAAGGCACCATCACCTTTTATTTCCATTCTTCACGTTCTGAAGTACGAATAGCTTAAGTTTGATTCTCCTGAACTACAGGACAATCAATGTTACTGTGATTTAGGGCTAATTCAATAGCCAGATAACTTTCATCTAAAGAATAAATATGATAGTTTGACATATTATTTTCTGTATAAAACCTGTCAATCCGCAATATTTATTCCTCAAATAAAAGTTATATGACTATTAAACATTGGTATCTTCGTAATAAAGTTATAATCATTTATTTATTTTAGGCAACTCTTTTTTATTATTTACTGAAACTCAAAAAACAACAAACTCAAATATAATTTTAGTTTATAGGACTACAGTGTTTTTAGCGGTATTGTAAAAAAACTACGTGACTGTCATTCTAAGTTATATAGAATTCTTACTTATTATACGTATATTTCAGTATGCATACAATGGATACTTTCGCTACATTCATAGCTACATTATAATATACATTTAAGCCTTTGGACACTATTCTTCTACTTCTTTTCGAGTTGATTAACTACTGCAAATGCCTCCGTCAAATTCTGGAATGTGCAGATGGTTGTGCATGATGGGCAGGAAAGAAGGACACACTGAACTTACATTTTATGTGCACCTACATTTTACTATTCATATTAATAGATAAGTGAAACAGAACCCTTAACTTTATTTTCAATAAGTTGGGTGCTTTGTAGGATGAATGATTGCGAGTAAAAATAAGTTCAACTTTCCTTACAAACATTTTGCGTAATAATAAATTTTTACAACGGCTAGAAAAACATCGAATTTTGATATTTATTATCTGATAGCAATCTGCATAGGTAATATGAAGGACTACTGAATATGAATATATTAATGGAATGACGCATTATTTAATTCATAAATCTATTTATTAATTTTCAACAAAATATTACAGTTACCGTGTAGCCGAACAAAGAGTTCAAATAAATTGGTTGCTTTTCATTAGACAATGTCACCAGTATGTAAGTACATAAGTGTATGTAACAACAGTGTTCGCTGAAAAATCAATACAAATTTCCACAGTAAGTACACACAAAAAATAAATGTTATTTGTGTTTAAACATGCCATTATTTTTCACTGTCTTTGTCACCAGTGTCAAAAACCTCTAGTTATGCGGGTTACATGCACGTTCTTGAAACAATACATAACAGATTGGCTACAAAGTGTGGAAAATAACTCGAACGCTTTATGCTTCCATTGAAGAAGTTTGTTTCATGTCAGTACGAGTGGGTTGTCAAAAATATCCGCTCACATTTACTGTAGGATATTATAAGGAGTTTGTAAAAGCAATTCAAACGTCGTTAGTTCGTCATATAAATTGGCTAATAGCAGGCATTGACTCTGTTCAGCACTCAAAAGAGTTCAACGCTCGTGGACTTGAGCTAGCTAGTCTCACGACTCTTTACACAATGGCTTTTTTGTGCATTCTTGCTTTTGGTTATGACATCACCCTGACTAGCAACTTGACGCTACTTTAGGTACAAGCTATGAGCATGTGGTATATGCGTGTTATATGTCTGTTTATACAGCCTTCACCAAAGTAGAAGTTATTGAACGTGTTTTCATGAATTTTCTTTTCAATTACGTAATGAATATTAAAAGTAACCAAATATTTGTAGAAGAGTATTATGTGGATACTTAAAATACATACACCAAGCCAAATTAACTAGTTGGTACCTAAAATGTGTTTTATATGTGCGCGCTGCCACAATCTAATGAAACATGTAATTAAAGCTATTCTATGTTACTGCACAAAAACTTGAAACTGCTGAAATCGCTTCTCTAGCCACACTTTCCAGTGCTTTTAATGTGTATAACGTTTTTACTTTGTTATTTCATTTCTTTTGGAACGTTGGAAAATACGTTAATAATAAATAAAAAAAATTTTGTGAACGTATACATAGTTAAGTATTATTTCAAGAACATAGAATAGCATAACTTGCCTTGAACTTTGTATAAGTTAAAACAGTGTTTCAAATGCAGTCTTAATATTATATATATATATATAGATATTGAACTCTGAATCGAAGAAGACGTTATGAAATATTTTATGTTAAAAAAAAAATATCTCATATTCGCAAAAGTTCAAAATCACTTTATCTTGAGAAACTTAAAACTTACCGGTGGACAGTCGAAGAATAATAACACCATCACAAAAACAATAACAGTAAGCAGTGGTTTGGTTCTTAAACTTTTATTATTTTATTACTCATTGTACTTATTTATCCTTGGTTACACAATTTCAAAGAACGAATGGTATAACTGCGGAGAAAAAAATTACAATCTTAACTATATGATGCAGAACCCAATTATCGTTTAGAAAATGTTTTTTTATCGAATATCTTCCTAGTCGTTATAGAGATGTGGTCTGTCTGTGATCCCTGTACTTATTAAAACAAAGCATACCTAAATAAATTTAATTATTATTTAAGAAACCTAATTGATAACATAAACATAGGTAGTTAATTAATAAATTACATAACTAACTTTATGGCTCAGTCAATCAGTTTATGTTTTTTTTTTTTGTTTGCTTTGAATATTCAATTAACAAAAAGTTTGATTAATTAGCGAATAGGGTACGAAAAAATTGCATATTAATGATGGGCGAATATTTTTTTATGTCTGCTACTGTCGTCACGCATATGAGATTACATTTTTCATAGATACCTTTATATTTAACACTTCCAGATAACAGACGATTTAAATATTAAATGACGGGTGATGAATTCATCGCCCTAACAACCAAATAAAATACATTCAATAAAAAAGGTTTTATGCAAAACTTCCATTCATTAATATCATCATCTGCCTAGCCTTTTCCCAACTATGTTGGGGTCGGCTTCCAGTCTAACCGGATGCAGCTGAATACAAGTATTTTAAAACTTCCAATTATTATTAGTAAAAAAATCTTCAGATCTTCGTGTTTGGCACTAAATGTGTATATTAAATACCATTCACACTATAGGATATTCATTATTTTGTTTTCTTTAAATTTGATGCTATTGCGAGTGCCGTCAAGACGTCGACCAAGAGGCTGAAACTATAAATGATCGAATATGAACAACACAAAGAAATATTTATAAAACTTGCACTTGGTCTCCTGGAAAATATGGTAAAGATTCCTTATAATAAGCTGTTTGCTTATCATATAAAATAAATCGTAGGTATTACGTATGAAAAAATATGAATCTTACTACGTACGGCATTTCATACAAACTTTGAAGCCTTTGTTTTTCGAAATAAATGAACCGATTTTAATAAAACTTCATACGCATAAGCAGGATACAAAGAACTAAAAACTTAGTAAAGAACATTTTCGAAATGTCTTTAAAAAAAAAAGATAACTGGAAATCTGTTTCTATGGAAAATTTAAAATCGGTCTAATTTGGCTGTAACACTATTTTTCTAAAATGTTCTCAACTAACTTTTTATCATGCTTATGCGTACGAAGTTTCATTAAAATCGGTTCAATCATTTCGAAAAACAGGGGCTTGAAAGTTTGTATGAAATGCCGTGCGTCGTAAACGCTCTTAATATATTGGCAACGATCATTGAATTGTCCAGCTTCCGATTAGCCTAAAGCCTCACGCGGCTAAACCACGTGGCTCTTAGCTCCAACATAATCATTGAAGTCGCTTAAATTTACATCTGGTTAATAAAAAGAGATCTGAAATTTGGCTCTTTCAAATGAAAATGACGCTGTGGATTGTCCAGTAAATACGCAAAACAAAACTCAAAGGTAAAGTTTTTGAAAACCCAAATGCATCGTCCTAAGTTAATCGCCACAGGCCAGATATACCAACAACGTAGCGTGCTACAAGTCTGGAAGTAAGGCGTAATAATTATTAGGATGGAATTTTTTTTATGCATGGGTTGATGTAATCTGGCGGGACGTGCAAAAACTCAAGGAATATTTGGTGGAGGAGGCTCCGTGCCCTCGGGCGGCGGCGGTTACATAAGTTCATCTATTTTCAAGGTCGGGGGACATTGCTCCCAAATCGCTGATCGCGTCCTGCCGGCCGGTGGAGGGGAGCCTCCAACTGGCCAGTTTGGGCGTTCACTTCTTTTTTCCTAATACCGTCTATTATACACTATGTTAGGTACTTTGGTCAGGTTTTTACATAACACACAAGGAATCGTATAGTCCGGTGTTCGTTAAAGTTAAATGTGATTCGGAATTTTAATTACGTTCCTAGATGTTTATCAAGTTTTTGTCCAGAACAAAGAATAGAAATGCTAATTTTATTCAAGCTTTATATAAAAATCTATTGTGTGAATGACTTTTCTTTACAGATTTGAACACAAAAACTGTAACAATTAGTCGTACTAGAAGAGGACGGTCTTTTATGCTAAACGGCTACTGTCAAAGTAATAAATCAATGAGAAAGTCATCTGAAAATTTACAACTACATTCTCTGCCCTCAGGGTGGTCAGTAGCTAAACAATGACACGAATCGAGAGCGCACCCCTTTCTTTTACGATCGGCTACTGCGTAATAAAACTCTTTCTTAACTTTTTTTTTCATAAAAACAAAGGAATATGCGGGTTTCAACATTGCTAGTTTTAATTCCACGTTTAATCCTTTTTCTAAAGAGACCTTAATTTAATTTAACTCGGGAAAATCCGCCAACCCTAAACCGAACAACAGCCGCAGGCTTTATGGCTACCTTTAAGCTATTTAAATGAAACTAAAAAATGTGTTTTATTAGTAAGTAGTTAGCAAGTACGACAATAATTACTAACCATCCCCAAGATTTTTTGCAAATGAAAAACACTACACCAATATATCACTTTCAAAAAATCTCCAAACAAACAAATAAGCCGTTCCATACTTTTTTAAAACAAGATGAATACGAAACACATTTTTTACATTTCCCAAATTGCAAGTATTTTTGTAACAGGAAACATAAAAGTTTCTATGTCATTGTGTTTTTGTCATTGCAATGTGTGTTTGGGTGCAAAGGGACCGTTAGATTTTTTTGACTCCGCCATTATAACGGCTACCTTTTAAAAAAACTTAAGGGTTCGGCAGGTAGAGCAAATCTTTTGATCGAAGCCTGCGATTAACGCTGCGATTGAGCATATATAATGTAGATTTTTATTGTTCAGATGTTCCAAATTTCTGTAATGGGCCTTACGTAACTGTAAAATCCCATTTAAAAAATTCAAACATTTACCTCTTTGTCGTTTCTTTGATTGCGCCTGATAGCTGTGCGGCAGAAGGCATATGCAACATTTTATTGTTGATGCATCATATGTGCGATACTGTATTTTATTTTGACTTCGGAAATAAAAAAGAGGATTACACATATCACGCTATAATATCAACTGCTTGGCAAACTTGTCTGGACAATTTTCCTGTTACAAACTAGGACCGACAATGCTTTCTATTTTTATAACTTCAGTATTTTTAAGCATGAAACGTACTGTTCAGTTTATGAAAACAAAATAAATAACTGTGACTAGGCCCCCGGACCTAAGACGCTAATTAAGTTATCAACAATCGGTGGATAAATCATCAATCCCAAATATTTTTTACCATTTCCATCATCCCTGTTACGAATCCCATCATTACGAAATCCTATTACGAAAGCACATTGCTGCTCATATAAAAGTTCAGAAAATTATCGAAGTACAAGAAAAGCCTAGAAAAATCTCTCACTGTTTTTGTAAAATTGTGTATTGGCCATGTACCAGTAACCAGGCTGCATATACTATTTTAATCTTTATCCTAGCAGTAACTGCTACACGTGGCTTGGAGACCTGCCAGGCGGTCGGTGCTGCTAACAGCTTCGCTCAGTAAAGGGAAATAAACGACCCGGCTTTTACCAACTCACCACTTGAAAGTGTTTTATCCTTCAAGCTACATGAAATAACTTTAGCAGGCTAGTAATTGAAGTTAAGGGATAACCTGTGCATTACAAATCAGTCATGGGGGGACCATTGCTCATGCCGTACTGAAAACCATTATAACATCTTACTGCAAAATCAGCTTTAAATAATATGTCAGATGACTGGCCCCCGTGTGTTTGCTAAAACATTGATATGAATGAAAAAAAATTACAAATCTGGCTGATCGTATAAGATAACAATAATTATAATGCATAGCATAATCAGCCTATAATTTCCCCACTGCTAACACAGGCCTCCTCTCTGCGAGAGGGAGCGAGCCGTGATCCACCACGCGGGCCCAGTGCGGGTTGGTGGATGTCACATGGTTCTATGAATTGCCGGTTTCCTCACAATGTTTTCCTTCATCGTTCTCAGAGCAGTGGTGATCATATTAAATACATAAAGTAAAGTGTCTGGCTGGGTTCGAACTCACGACCAACAAGTCGTAAGTCAGGGTCGATAGCACTAGGCCACCACTGCTCTATATAATATAATCTATGTAATAATTGCCCAAGGGATAAATAGGTACTACAATTCTTCACCGTGACTTAGGCCTTCTTTTTCAGCAGCAGATAGTTTTCTGTGGGTTTTACTTTTACATTCAGGTGATTGAATGACCTATGCATTATACTGCCTATGAACTAACCGGGCCTTTTAGGGTAAATTAATTTCGCTAAGCTTTAAGCCGCAATTGCAGGCATGGACAGTAATAAGTGAACAATGGATGGTAATAAGATCGTATAAGTTATCTTCCACTGATGATTTAACCACAATCGAGCAAACGTGAAACAGGCAAAACGTAAATCATTATAACAAGGTTCTTTTAATAGTACTATAAGTAAGTTAACTTCGATACACTGAATTGAGCGAACTCTGTTCAAAAACTCGTATTCGTTTGTTTCAAAAGTAAATCATCATGAATTTGCTCTTCGACACGTTTTAATTTCGAAGTGATGCATAATGATTACTAAATAAAGTCATAAAACCTAAAAATATAATCTACGAAAGACGTGCTCTTACAAAACTAAGTATGAAATTGTTGAGAACTAGAAAATCCGTGTAGAGATCGTTGCTCTTTACCGCTCGACTACCTTCACCAGCCTCGAACGGTTTGCCGTGAAA
Organism: Gortyna flavago; assembly: GCA_963669345.1. Lineage (NCBI taxonomy): Eukaryota > Metazoa > Arthropoda > Insecta > Lepidoptera > Noctuidae > Gortyna > Gortyna flavago. The sequence goes on from OY770131.1 coordinate 9,929,767, forward strand.
ATCCTTATAATTTTACTCGCATTATGTAACATCGTTGCTTACCATCATGACGATTATTTAATGGGAAAAGCTCGGTAACAACAACGAACATTTTTCTTAACAAAAAATTCAAAGACTACATTCTGAACTTCACAGTAATGAATATTAACAAGTTGTATGCAGATGTGGATGTAACGTAGATGGCTGCTGATCTGCCTAAACATTAAACTTAGAGAACATTAGCTAGAATACGGGGGAAAACACAAAAGGAGAAAGATCTTAAGCAATCTGTTCTTTATTCATACCATTTCTAGGTTTCTTTTTATGTCAATATTTTATGCGATGAATTTTAAAGCTAAACTTTAATACTATCTATCTCATCATCTGCCTAGCCTTTTCCCAACTACGTTGGGGTCGGATTCCAGTCTAACCGGAAGCAACTAAATACCAGTATTTTACATGGAGCGACTACTATCTGACCTCCACAACCCAGTTCCTGGATAATACGATACCCCCTGGTAAGACTAGTTTTCAGACTTTCGGGCTTCTGACGACCCGTAACGACTGTCAAAGATCCACGAATGACAGCCGGGACCAACGGCTTAACTTGCTTTCCGAAGCACGGAGGGGTGTCGGTATGTAAAGATGATCACCCATCCACAGACCAACCGCGACAAGCGTAGCTTAACCTGATCGATCGACCTGTGCGGCTGTTATTATTTAGCCACGGTTCCCTAATGCTATCTATCTATAAATAAAATTCAAAGTCCTGATTGATATATCAACGCACAGCCTAAACCGCTGGTCCTAAAGACATGAAATTTAGAATATATGTTTCGTTGTGAAGCGTAGGTATCCACTAAGAAAGGGTTTTTCGAAATTCTACCCCTAAGAGGGTGAAAGCGCGGAGGGTGAAATTTGACACGGACGAAGTCGCGGGCATAACCTAGTATATTATAAGGTTCGTAGAAATACAAATAATAAGTATCATACACGCATACGTACCCGATTACCCACATTTTCTCCCTAAGTCCTACGATATGGGGCCCGAGCCTATCATGCCTTATTAATTTTAATTCAAGGTCAAGTGCATCATTAGCAATAATAAACTAGATCCTCAGTTGTCATTTTGCTTAATCGCTCCAGCCCGGCGCGTACAACTGGCGGCACATTACAATAGAAAATCAATTGTGTCTCATTAGCCGGACTTAACTAGTTAATATTATGTTTTATATTTCATGCTGTCAAATGCTCTTTATGTTTTTTACACCAATAAAATAAAGGAATGAAACCATATTTGGCGTGGAGCTGAATTTTGGCATTATGATGTCATCAGCCAACAGGTGGTAGCGGCTACGTCTAGTATAATCTCAAACACATGCCTGATATGAATGAAAAGGAAAAAATTAAAGATTGCTCGTAGAAGTAGTTTCTGATAGATTATAAATAACTATCTTCAGAAGACACCGCTCTTTACCAACTTCAGAGAATTTTGCAGCAAAAATGTTGAATAGTGGTACAGATAGTATGATGAAGACGCAAAGAGGCGATTGAGCAGTTATAAAATAGATGCCCAACGATCTTAATTTCAATTAGTTTCAGATTAGAAACATTCTGTCATAAATTATACGAAGAACGCATTCAAATGACTGATGATACAATGTAAATTTATCTCGAAGCTTACAAGAAACACGAGACACATGTCTTGTCACGGCAGTACTCATGGGCGTAAAATTACTGTCACACCACACACCCTCAGAGGTACCGTGTGTGTCCTGTCGTTGACACTAGATCAGCTTGTGTAACATGCCTGTATCGGTTCTTCACTTCTTAAATCTAGATAGTATACCTGTTTTGTTTCGCTTGAATGTTTTTATACATGCTTAAATATTATGACACTGAATGGGTGTGTAACACTTCACTTGTGCTTGTGCGTAGCTAGGTCATAAGAAACCCCTTACATAATGAACCCAGATATTACTATACCTCCACATATAAGATTTTTGCCTCTTAGTAACTCTTTTATGTGCATGTTACGAGTAAATTTTCTAATCATGTGATCAGAAAATCTACATTGCCTTATTTGCTTTTAGTTTTATTTGTGGTAACTGCATAATATTATTACAGTTAGGTATAGTTTTTTTATGTAGTAAAGTCGAACAAGAACAGTTGCAGTAATTATGAGAACAGAATTCAATTAGCACCTTGCGGTGCGTGTTTGTGGGCGTTCTGAACTGATTTCAGTTTCAGCGAAATCGAAGTGTGAATTAGGTAAAAAAATATTTTGACACTTGTACTAGATTATCTTGTCGATACAGGAGTAAGATTCACTGTCAGCTTCGACCATGGCATTGGATGTGCGGGGATGGAGTGTGCGGGAGGAGGTGAGGCATGGTGTTCCGTCTCGCTCTTGCGCAGCAGTTCATTCACCCGCCCGCGCGGCGAGTGCGGAAGAGCAGCGTTGCGCGGGCGCAGGTACCGAGGCGGGCGGACGCTGTACACGGGTAGTCGCGCAGGAAGGACGTCTCCGACCATGAACCGAGCTATATTTTATCAGTTATCCGGAGGTGTCGGTGCGCCACGCCGCGTCGCTGTACGCTCCAACATGACCCTCTAATATTACGATACTCAGTGACGTTTTGCATTTATAACTAGACTGAAAGCAACTTAGATCTCAAGATAAGACTTATTTTTATAATTTCTTTATTTTTAAGTGACGGTTTTATGTGAGGTGTGGATTTATTTTTAAGTGTTAGTGAAAACATAAACAAACATTTCCCATTAGGATTTTACAATTTGGATTTTCTTCTAATTCTTCATCACATCAGGACTGTAAGCCTAATGGTTAGTACACAAAAATTTAATTATAACTTAAGAATAAAATAGAATAAAGTCATAGAATTAAGTTTTGTAATCATTACTAATCATGTTACTTACGAATGTCTTCGCGCCATCAAAAGACATCAACGCGCGTCTTAGTTACCAGATCAAATAATACATTAACTTTTTTAAGGCTTTGTTAACGTAATAATTAGTTAATTACAGTAACCTTGTATACTAATAAATTCACTGATACACTGAAATAGAACATATTTAAATGACGATAACGACATAAACATATTCAAAATTGCAACTAGAACCAAATTGATCCAATTTAGAAAATATTACTATTTTGTTTGATTCTATAATTTTTGTTATTGCACATTTTAAAATTGAAACTACTTACTTACTCTTTTACTAACATATTTAAATTAACCTTTACAAAATAATTTTCCAATTATAAATAATCTTAATGTGGTATGCTAATTAATTGGTTATGGTGCGAAATTAAAATAGGTACTAACACCAAACTAAATGAAAAAATGTTATTCCTTAAAAGATTTTCATAAGTGTTCCTAAGATCTTGCAATCATTACACAATGATGAATAAATCCACGATGGCCGAGGTAATTTTCAAGAAGAGTCCATGTTTTTTGGGCGGCAATTACAGAAATCATAACATGCGCGGCCATCACGCACACATGCGCGCGTATTGTTGTTGACTGCGCAAAAACAAAGCCTTGAACTTGTCAGGTTCAACTTCAAGGCGAACATTGGGCACACGTGACGTGGTCTACCTCCTACGCCAAAATTACGTAATCCTTGCAGTGATTTAAGTAATGCAGCCGATCGATTTACTTGTTTATAGACAGCAATTCTGAAGTCATTTCTGTATGTTGAGATTATTATCTGATTTATGAATTTTGCTCACGGTCAAAGTCAGTCTCTCTTCGCCGTAAAACACACTATCTTATTAGGTACGCCATTTTTACGAATCGTAAAAATAAATATTTTTTCCTAAAACGAAACTACAAACTTTATAATATTCAAATTAGTAACCGCACAGGTACAACTACCAAATATGCATCTCATAAACTTTATTACATCAAAATAATCTAAATACCTACTTATTATGAAAGCATTGAATCGCATTCTTAAACTTATGTCATATTATTATATCATGTTCATTTCAATTGACCTTCGAAACAAGAATGCATCAAACTTCTTTTATTTTAAGCATAATATGTACTGAATGGAAAAACAAATTATCGCAGCCATGTATAAATTAGCGTATTACATGAAACACGCACACTTATGTAGATGGAAGCGAAAAAATAATAATTTAAACAAGCACAACGACAAGCAAAAGTGGTCCCAATCGCAAGCGCAAAAGTTACAAATTAGCATGCGCGCCACCCGCCGCGGTTTCGGCAATGACAATGACAACGACCGATGATATAACAGAAGGCTGTCAAACCCGTGAAAACTCGGTCATTGAACCGCGCGCTTGCGACTCCGCCCCACTTCTTTACGCTTTCGCTCATGCGATTTTTATGTTTACGCTGCTGAACATAAAGTTAATTTTGATTTGACAATAATCTAAAGATATATACAGTTAAGATTTAGACTGAAAATTCGTGACGGAAGTATATTATATGTTAATGTTCTTTTTGATATAATTTATAGGAGCTGAACCTAATTACATAGACAATGAAGGCTTGGAAAAATGACACATTTTTTCAAAACCAATGGCGCTGCTCTAGTCCTGAAAAATAGAACGCATTTTCTGGATTTTGAGGATTGCATAAATAATAATATGATGTTCTTGATCTTCATTTATTTATGCTGTTTCATTATCACTTGGAAAGAGCAACTTGTAATAAAAGTACTGATTTCAGTACAACCCTATTATCATGACATAGACAGCTGAAAAAAATCTATGACGTGGTTCAATTACTAAAACCTATGACGTGCTTCAATTACATTCTACGAATGCATTGAATATTAGTAACCCTAATCAGGATGGACAGAAAACTCGAAGCCGCGAGGTCACCGCCATCATTTCGATGTAGTTAGTGTTGACATGGGTGAGCCAGGAAGGTCCTTGATGGGTAGAAAGTAAATGTTGAGTGCAGCACACTCGCGTGGCCAGCGCGGGGAGTGTGCGGGCGCCGGGAGGTCGGGGCGGGGGGAGGGGGAGGGCGCTGTAATGCGTGGAACCTGTTCGAACAACGGTACCTTCGTATCGTGCCCCGGGCGCACACGCACCCATTATGTAATAAACAATAACCTTTTTCTCGCTCGACTGACTCGTCCCTTCAACATGTGACCTTAACTTTCAATAGCGATTTGTTTGTTTTTATTAAACATAGGGGAACCCGGTTACGTGCACACATAATGATTTTTTTAGTTCTTCGTTATCTTAGCTTTTTTATTATGAAAATTTTGATGGTAATGACTCAGATTTACATTGTTGTACAATAAACCTTCCATCGGTAAAACTTAAATCAAACATAGGCAAAGTCTTCATTTGGATAAAATGCGCTTTTAACCGCCTGAATACTAGATGATTCACTTGTTCCTAGCATCAAAGTAAGCCAATAGAAACGAACAGCTTTAACTACCGAGAACAAGATATCAACGTACAAATGTACATGCAGAGCAGGCGAGTCTTGCATTTATTTAAGCTCTGCTGTAATGCAATGCAAGGGATCTCAGCCGCTTAACGTAATAAACTATTTATTATTCTGTATAAGTTATGAAAGTAAAGTTGCAGGAAGTGCAACAGCACGTGTTTATAAAAATATCGATGACAGTGTGTCCCACATGCATATGAGTAGCTACAATATGTGTGCCAGCAGCCTTCCGGTGGCAGCCAAGCAACGGTTACCGCACCATAATTCGTAGCAAATAGACTTACATAGTACACTATACATGTATACATTGTTCATCTATTATTCGTCATTGCTACGGACACTCGATATTCTAGTGTCAAGACTGTTTTCAAGAGGTTTTCAAAATATGCCTTACCTACTAGGAAAAATTCTGTTTTACATTCTTACATTGAAAACAAGTGAGGCTTATTCATCATCTGTTTATATTACTAATCAGAAAATAGCCAAGTTACCTATACAGGCTGGCACTGGCAGTGACTGTTACCAACATAGATTCAGTACATGATTCTGGACCCCCGTGCGTTGAGACTGGACTCCCCTAGCGAGATTACAATAATTACGATTCTTCACAAAATCAGAAGTAGGACTGACTTCATCCTACACCAAAAGGCTTTTCAGAAAAGTATAAAATGGATCCATTTACACTTCGATAGATTTCCCTGGAGATGTGTTCCAAAGGCAAGACTTTTCCGAACCAACAAGCATTCTCATTCGTTACAACGTAATATAAACTGTTACAACACCGTTTAAAATACTATCAACGAAATGAAAAAAGTCTACAAAAAGCAATTATCAGAAATGTAAACTGAAAAACTCAGTTAATATTTCCATCAAGAGAATGTTTTTCTTTACACCTCGTCGGAATTAAGCCTGCAGGCGACGACGGTGCGTCCCGCCGCCGGGCTCTGATTTCACCCTCCTCTTTTTATTTTTTATCGACTCGACCTAACGGTAGTAAGATGCAATAGGTGCTGCATGAATAAAAGCATGTGTATGCTGTGACGGGTTGCCACTGCATATGTACATGTCTATCGAAGTATGTATATGCATATGTATGGAGACGGGCTGCTACATTGTCATAGAGAAATTGTAAACTGTTATCAACAAGGTATTGCAAAGAATGCAAGAGTAACAGACTGCATGTCCACCGCCTGCCTCCATGACAATAAATTATTCCTTGACTTAGCTCTTTCCATTTATGTGTAAAGATAAACATCTACATGGCAGGGTTTATATGTTCTTTCCCATATCAGTTACCTACGTAGAGTATTATATTATCTGTGCCTACGTATTTATGACCAACACAAGCTTTCCTCACACTTTACCAGTCAGTTATACATTTTACCTCTACGTTCTGGGTAAATAGGATAACACAACTGCATAAATATACAGTTCTGTAATCCCAGTCCTGTTGATCAGCACATTGTTTTTGCTTAGCGGTATATTCCTATGCGTTTTGATTCACAATCTATAAATCACTGACATATGTCTAACATTTTAGTAAATAATGCTGCAGGTGAACCAAAACACGGAGTAACAATAAATAGATGATCATATTTCATATTCTGTTGATAGTCGTCCTAAATAGATCTAACGGTACTTCCTTATACAAAGGCTCTACGGTCCCGTCTTATTTTTTCCCCGGATGCGGGGCCTACCTGCGATTTAACCATACACTTGACGGCTCTTTCGTTTTTTTTCCTAGGTAGTTACCATATATAATCTCTTTATAACGTGTCCCTATTAAAAATTCCCGTTTTAAGAGCTATTTGTTTTTTTTTTTAGGCATAAATGCCTTCTAAATTATTACGAATTTGTGGTTAATGTAATCTACATAACGATTTACATAACATAAAATAAAGTATGTAGATTTGGTAATCTGCGGAACCCAAAATTAACAAAGGAAAGTAAACCGTCGATGCGGTTTGTTCGATCGATGAAAGTAAAGGCCTGAGTAGACGGTCGAGCAGTCCCGTTAGCCGGCCCGAGCTCGGGCTCACGGAATACTAAACGCTGACATACTGCGCGGCTTTTGACCCTAGCCACATTCTAGTCTAGTACTTCAACACCTCTGTCCACCGATTCTAGGCACCTCACTATTATTCTGCGCACTGTTACAAATAATTCACTCAAGCACAACATTGAAAATCATTTTCCCATAAAATCTGTTACCTTTCATTCCAAAAACTTATTCATAATTTATTCAAACCATAAAATAATGCAATCACAGACTACTATGGTGCAGACAATAATAATTGTGGGTAAAAAATAATGTACCCACCAAACCTTGGAATATCCTTTCGTCAAAACATAAATATGTAAATAAAAAACACAGCTTTATTTATTGCGAATGATTGTCTTCAAACTGTTTCTCGTCCTTCCTAGACTTGCGAGTTTTTAACGGCACAGATGCATTGTTGTTGCTGTTTCGTGATTTCTTAAAAAACACGCACTATTCAGTTTGCTAAAGCAAGAAATGCAATTTGTGCAAATGGCACTTTTTAGTGCGTCCTATTATATTACTGACGTAATTGGTCATAAAACTCGGCAGTTTGTTGTTTCTTAAATACCTTTCCTATCTCAGGGGCCTTCATTATTCTATTGAACAAGTGCACAAATGGGCCGACGAAGGAATTGCATAGTTTGTGCTAAAAGTGAAAATTATTTACAAATCGTAAAATCTTCGAAGAAGGGTGGCTGCAGCGGGTGTCGTGGGATTAGAAATTTAGCCAGACTTCGGGACATTTACTTACATCTAGCTATGCTGATAGATATGTACGAGAGGACAACGACCCTACGCAAAATTCGCTGCATTGGGCTAGGTCTAGTGCATGCGCGTATGTAGCGGTACCAACGCGGAAGCGCGGCGAGCGGGAGCGCGCTATGCGCCCGCTCGCAGCCAGAGCGGGAAAAATGCATGAATGAGTATTGAAGCCTACCCCAAGAAGGGGGAAATCGAGTTTGCACTGCGGGCACCAGCACTTGCACAGATATAGACAAGCCCTATGCATTATACTAAATAGGATCAATAGTGCTTTACCATCAACCCTTTTAACGCAACTACGGAACCGGCTAGAACTTTTAATCTTCATAGTATGCATAGATAACAAACTTACTTGAGAGAAAGACACTGTACACTATGTTCATAAAAGTACTCAACAAATCTTACAAACTAAAGTATTGCATTCTCTAGGTTTTAATGAGTCAACAAAAATCATAAACTCCTATCAACTTTATAATATTGTTATCTATCATGCTATACCTAGCCACAACAATCAAACACAGCAATTCAGGATGTACAGGGTCATTAAACACATAGCTTATAGTTAGAGTAAACGTGTTATGCTCCTGCTCTATCCCCATACTGAAACACAAAATAATTTACCAATGGGCATTGTTCATATTTTTTAAAATGTTGTAATTGAAAAACCATTTCGAGGAATAGCGTTACTAATCATTATGGACTAATTAATTTACGAAAAATATTAATATTTATTGATATTTTTGATAAAATACGATTGACCTTCTGTGCCCTTCAAATTACGTCACCTGCGACCGTACAGTTTAGTATCGTTACCTCAAAAATAAAATAAAAAGTAAGTGGCAAGTATTGTCTACAATCCGTCAGTGTCAAGTGTAAAATTATAATATAATGTCAAAATATATTAAATTTAAACATTCCGACTTGCCTCTTATTCATCTCGTTTATAAATCTGATTACATTGTTTCAACAATCGACAATATTTAATATATCGGAAGAGCAGTGGAATACAAAAAAATGGAATGAAATGCTATGGAATGAAAAATTTTAATAGATTGATACTTTGACACTTTGACAGGTGAGGATGACGTTGTGTTGACAGATTTTTTTTTTTTTATTTCTTTACTAGTGAGGCAACAGCACTTAATCTTTAGTGCCACTGATGACGTAACCTACCTTAAAAATTAAAAAAAAAAAACTATTGAACCAATCATCAAAATATTCAAATTAGTTTCTCAAAATGCTCTAAATTTTCAAAAAAATAAAATAAAATCTAATGGTTAGAAATTTAGGACAATCCCCATTAGACAAACATCAATGGACGTAAGTACTCAATTTTATTTTGTTCTTTCAATAAATACTTGTTTGAATTTTATTAGTGGTAAATCCAATAAGTAAAACTTCGATCAATAATAGAAAAGGAGCAATGGCGGGCGTTAATTTTTTTTTTAAAGGGAGTCGTTATTAAGAGTGACCATGAATGCATCAAAGCAAAAGCCTTTCTCGAAATAATGGACTTTATTAACTACAAAAGATGCATCTAAGAGAAAAACAATTAACAATGCAATCGAAGTATTTGCGTTTCTCAAAAACCCTTTTACGGAGTTACGTTATAAAAAGCCGTTTAAGTTTCTATTACAAGCCCAAAGAAAATTTGTGATGTGATGTCAACGACCGTGTGCCCAATACTTGTACAGAAAACGCATTTCCCGGCGCACACGAGCGCAGCGTGCGATTTATTCGCGCGGCGGGTGCGGGCGGCATGCGGTGCGCGGCGTCTCGCTCGCGCGGGCGGCGGGCGCTCGCAGTGGGACGAGGCGCCGCGGCCGTTCACCCCGGAAGATTCAGTGTTTTGATACCGCTCAAGCCTCCGCCGCCGCTGGAAAACTGCATTTTCTTTGATGCGCTTCGCTTTTCACGCTCTAATTGATCGACAATCGGATAATTTCGTTTTTTAAATGAACGATCTGTCTCATGGGTTTTTATTAGGCTTATAAAATGTGTTAATTATGTAGGTAAGTCTTTTTAGTTTTCATAATCAGACTTAGAAATGAATTGACTATTTTACATACTTACCTACTTGGTTTGATAAAAAAATCCACTTATTAATTTTGTATATTATTATTGAATTTTTTAAATTAAATTTAAGTACGCACTGTCAAGTATTATAACTTAATAAAATTCATAAATTATTCTAAGAACCAATTCTAATACCAAAACGATATTAAATAAGTTACGAGTATTATCAACGAACCTAAAAAAGAAGTTACACTAGCATAAAACCTATATTTTTCTGGCCACACCCATATCCATTCAGTATCTATTACATGCTAGAATTGTCTGAATCGATAGAGGTTGTGACGAGTACGTGCAGAGTATAAAGTGTAGACAGACATTCAGTAAGCCAGCGAGCCTGAAAAACATAACGCTTTGGGGTAGATCACGAATGATCGGAAATTGCCAGACGTTATCGTAGGTCGCGATTGTAAAGGGCATATACACGTAAATATAGCTCCTAATGGGGTGCCGTGCCACTGTAAACACGTAATAAAGGGTGTTTTCAATCACGTCAAAGTCGGAAAAATACCATTTACGATGAGTGTTCGTGGTTATGTCTCGCGTACTTTTAATTAAACATCTAATAATTCTAATAGAACGTAGTAAATATCTAAGTATCTATATAACAGTGGACTTATATCACAGTAATTAAAAAATAAAGCATAAGTATACGGGTTCCACAAAGAACATACACGAAAATATATGTACCTACTCGTATTCAGATGCTCACACTGAAAATCAAAACTAAGCTGAATAAAAATGTACAACGTAACTAATTGAAAAGGCAGTGTTGGAGTGTCGACAGTAAACCGCCTGCTCTGTTACCGGCTCCAGCAGTTTGCAGCTGCTAATAGATTACAGGCTGTAAATAATGAAATCAATATTGGATAATGGTAGGTGGCAGGGTGCGGTGGTGGCGGAGAGTGAGATGCACCCTTACCACGGATTTTACACTCGATAATGCGATGAAAAACTCTCAAATCTAAAAGAAAATCTCCACTCTGTTCAAACTTTAAAAGTAAGTTGTTCAAAAGTGTTTGAACCGTTGTTTTATTGAGGGTGCGATCGAGTAACAGAGGTTGGGGTGCGTGTGCAGGCTGTGTCGACGACCCGTGAGAGTGAAAGCGTGTTCCGGGGAGGCGCGCAGGCCGCCGCCCGCCCTGCATGGCTTTCGCTGCCGTTCTCACGATACCCGCGGCCACGTTGTTTTCAACTTGTATTAATTAGCGCTCTATGAGCTGTGATTGTGAATTAACGTATCTAAATTGAAAACTTCTTGCGTTGGGTACTCATTTCAGTGATTTATTCCCTATGTGATGCTAAGCTATCTGAGCAGTGTGATGGTAAATTTCATTCAAATTTATTTTACCTTAGATTTTGTTTTATCGTCGATATATAAAATTTTTTGCTTGAAAGCAATATTAGTTCAATATTTGTCGGTGGCATACAGTATGCATTTCCCGCAGCTCCGCTCGCTGCGATCGTCAGTGTTCGTGGGATCGAGAGCACGGTCATGGCGCGCGCCGCGGTCGCCACACTACGGAAGTAATGAACTTGAATGCAGTCCGCGGTCGCAATGCGCTGTGCCGTCCCGCTCTCCTCTAATAAGAGAATAGGAGGCGCGAACGTGACGTACTCACTGCATTTGCTGTCAAATTCGTCCGCATTCTCCGTCACAGGCCGCTTTCGTCGTCGATGCGTTTATCGGAACGAGACGCGAATATGTGTGTCGATTGCATTCTCGGAGTCGTAAAAGTGCATCTAGGTCGGTGGGCATAGCGGCGCGGCTGTCGGGTTAGTGCTCGGCGCTCGCCGGCTAGACGTGAGGCAGGTCGGCACGGCGGCCTCCGCGTTGCATAATGCGCGCTGCGCTCCGCCGGCTCGCACGGCAGCCCGCGGCGATCGCGCGCGCCCGCTGAGCACCCCCCGACATGAGAGCGGCGCGCCGGCTGCGGCCTCTCGTCCCTCTGCTGGCGCTGCGCATCCTGCTCGAGTACCTCAAGTCGCTGCACCTCGCGCCCGCCTCATAGGCACCCCATCATCACACTATTTATGCACCAAAGGCGATAATACTCTTTGTTTATTCGCGGTAATACTAACATTAAACGCGCAAACTATTAACAGTCTCTCAAGAATATCATGAACGATGAATATTTATGATTGTAAGTATTACTATAATATTCTAGTCCATTTCTATAAACTCTCCTATTTAACGCAGTTTACTATAAAACGTTTAAGTTATGTGAAGTAAAAACCAGTTGGTGAAATAATGTTATACCGGAAGTTGCGAAAAGTCATTTTAAGCATCTGAGTATCGAGAATCTGAGTGAAACTTATTAACGCTTGTTAGGTCGGTTGATAACTTGATAGCGTTGCCGTTGCTACGAATACTTATGTACTAAAATTCCGTGTTAAAAGTTGTAATTATAACATTGGCAGATTTCTTCCTTTTTGTGAAATCAATTCCGCATTTATATAACAAATGCCTATAATATATTATGCTTTATCTAGCCGATAGGTACTCGCGGCTATTTGTAGTGGAAATATCTACGTATTAAATGTATTATTAGCCTGCAAGGTTAGTGTTCCCGTTGCACTCTCGCATGGCTACGTAACATATGTGTTGCAGTCATCATCGCTATTTTACAACATCACTCATATTAGTGACACTTTTCAATTCGCGACCTTGCGCTCTTGCCTTGGACAATTTCAATACAGACGTTTCCTTTCATAGAAATCGAAAACCATATACTTGCAATGTGTACATTACGTAATTTGATAATTATCTTATCTATCGGAAAAAGTGTTACATTAAAAAACGTGAAACAAACGAAATTAATAACTTCCGCGTTTATGAAGTACTTCAACCGCGTACTTATCATCGTTACAAACTCAATCGGGAAATAAGAATATAGATAAAGGGACCTTGTACACTCCGAATAGACCAAAACAATCGATTCGTCATATCACATTAATCACTGAATAATAACATTCAGCTTCAACGCGCATCACTAGCTGGTAGGGTTCCGCACTCTCAGGATCTTACATAATATCTATTTCAATGATCTGGATAATAGGTAAATATTTTTAATTTCTTATTGGCATCGAATTATTCCCAACCGTTTTCAGCAACGTAGAAGTTTCCTAATTTTAAAGTATGTTTTGTTCTCGTGTGTCTATACAATCCTAACGCAAACATCGCGCCGGAAAGTCTCATTTTGATTTTCCATGCTACTTTTTTACTACAAATGCTTGAATAGTCAATGTGTCCATAAAACATTGAAGTACAAATGTTACACCTCTAAAACACTTACCTATTACTTAATATCAACGCTAATCACATATTTTTCAATATTGTTAAAAAACACTTAAAACTTGCTGATAATGTTATACAAATATTAAAAGATATTTCGAATATTGCATTGCATCAGAAATTCTAATAAGTGATATTATAAACGATGCACAAGGTTTCATTTAATCATGCATAAAAGATTGACATTAGAAAAAAAGATTCTAAAGAAGTGCATCTACTCAACCCATTTCCATATAAACAAACATTTTAATTTAACGCTGGTAACCCTATCGTGGTTGCAACGTGCTAGCGTAAAGGGCAAGTTCAAGAGCGAGCGCATCATGCGCGTGCCCAAGGTTGCTTCCTGGTGCGCGCGCGACGATGCGCGGCCGTGCGCTACCGTGCGATAGCTATGCGCTGTGCGCCGCGAGCAGGACGGATGATTTCCATCCAAAAAGTAACATTATATTTTCTCAGAACTTGTGAATAACGTTGCTGCTACTGCTCAAAGTGCAGTTTTTAAACGTAACTGTCGATTTTTTTTAATTTTTCATGAAGTAGGGAGGTACTACCTATTTCAAACGAAAATGAAAAACTTCCATATTTCTTTCTTATCTTATCAAATGAATTATAATTCTAAATAAAAAATATAATTTCATCTACCATCATTTATTATTTAAGAAATTGATATTAAAATAAGAACATCCCCAATTCGATTTCTTAAAGCAGTTAATATCCCAACATTATAAGATTTTAAATGGTAATAAATTACTAAACAATAAGAACTTAAGAGTATGGGAGAACTGATTTGTCTTTACTTGAGTGAATCTGGAAAATAAATTTTCCCATTTCGAAAATCAATCAATCTTCAATATTAATAACCATAGGACTTTAGATAGCTGATAGTTAAAAGATAATATCATTATCTATACACTTTCACCGAACGGTTTACGTAATTCTATAAGTGAAAAACAAATAATCACACAATATTTACTAAAACAAAATCGAATCTAGTTCCTATTTGAGTGTCAGTGTTATCACGAGAAGTACCAGCAATAAGTACCAAGTCGTTACCGGGCGGGGGTGCATGCGATGTGTGACATTGCGCGAACGCATTGCGCAACTTGCACTCACGGTCACGTGCAGACCTCCCTTCCCCACTGTCCCCACTTCTTCACAAGGTACCCCCACCATCACAGACTAAGGTACTGTATAAACATCAGCCCTTACGCAATTAACAATTAACATACAATATGTATATAATTCGTTCGTTATCATTGATACTTTTCAGACTTCAGGCCAACACAGAAAGTGATCGGCCAATTCATAATTACTTTATTTGCTGTAATTTTAACATCATTTATAAAAGAGTGTTGATATTGAAAATATTTATATAACACATTTGATTAAAACTGTTGCATGCATCGTTTTCTCAAATTAATTTATGGAGATGTTAATATTCAATGACAAACTATTTTTTTTATAACCTACGAAAAATTTAAACGCAATTGTTTCAGTATCAGGATGTGCGTCGATGCCCCTGCCACCCCGTATTATTCTAGGCATTACTAAATTAAATAATATATTAACTTATGTACATAAGTATAATAAATACTTAGTGATGTACTACATTGGTTACCAAACTCATACATAAAACCATTACAAATGCAGCGCATATTGTTTACAATACGGAGCTGGGCCGGCGCTTGCGCAACTATTTGAATGTCAAATGGGGCCGGTTTGGAAAACAAAATTTTCGTTCTCATCGAGAGGAGTCGTCGGCCGCAAGCTGCCTCGCTTCCGCAATTATGCAATGAAATGTTGAACTTCAATGTTGCCTCACTGCACCAACATGGGAATGCATTCTTTTATGAACCTGTACATACTAAAAACACTTCGCTGCGAGTCACGGTTGTTTACTTATGTCGCTATTACGTAACAATTTGATTTTTGAAAATAAATATCTACTTTATTTTACAGTTAACTGCATGTGTAATGAAACAAAACTAACCAAACGGCAAACCATAACGAAAGGAAAAGGACGTTTTCTCACAATCTGTTTCCAGTGACACATAGTTTAATTTTGGCTGAAACATAGGTACTTGCAGGTTGTTTATTTTAAACCTAATGATTGTTAGAATTACAAAGAATTTCAATTTCGTGACCAATTCACTGTTCCGTATTCCACATGAGTAGTGCCAATTTGGCAAATATTCAATGCATCATTTTCGGCAAGAGAGCAAAATAAATCTGCTTTACCGTTGCCATAGTAATTCATAAACACTTTAATCATGTTCTCCTTTGACGTAATTATATAATTTATATTGATAACATCTTCAGATTTAATATAATTAATTAATAACTGTTTCTGGACGCACCTGCAGATTTGGCAAATCAAATAATATTTATCAGTTATTCTTAAGAAAGTCATGTAAGTAGGGGGATTTTCTTAAATAAAACATCACAAAATTGCCTTTATTTATAGGACGTTTTTCGCTATTATATAAAAAATATTAAAATAGTTATACAGTAGTTGTAAAGCATCCATATTCCTGTTTAATCTTTTTTTTATAATGAGTATATTATTTTTATAATTATAGTATTAGTCAAAAATGTCTTAGCAAATCGACAAAGTTTTTCCCATAACTTTTCCATCAGCTCTTGTAAAAACACATTTGAAGTCCTCCGCTCTATGAACGCTTCGATTCAAATTCAAGTTAAACGTGTAAATACAAACTGAAATGTTTTAATTTTGTTCCAGGTACAAGTTACTTCAATACGCAGACAGTAATTATGAGAATACTAATTTAAAGGACATAACAGAAATCAATCAAAATGAGACTGGTAAGTAAAATGTATAATTAGTTAGTCACCAAATTGAGTTACACGTTAATGTCACTGGAGGCTGATTCCGCCACGGAATATCTAAGCATTCAATTGAATTTTGTTGAAAATATAAATAGGCAAAGGGGAAGTGTCGGTGCGCAGTGGAAAGTGCGCACTTATCACAAAACTGGGTCAGTAGTGGCGCCGCCCCTTTATCGAACGTCGCTTCTCGCCACTCACTTAGGAAACTAAACTCTTTCTCGAGGAAAATAATACTCAAAGTTAGACGACACGGCAGGAAATGCACACGGCTGTAAAGAGGGAAAATGCATTTCGTTACGACGTTGTTTGCATATTTTTGGGGTCTAAAAATGACCGACTTGTGGACTAACAGTTCTAAATCTTCAGTCTAACGAAACGGTTTCGGCTTTAGGTACATTTCTTTTGGATGTTAAGAAATATTTTAAAGTGAATTCATTTTGAAAATAAGTTGTGTTACGGAACGGGACTTAATCTGGAACATATTGTCAACAGTCAACAAGCGAGGAAGTTCCAAGCACAACGGTGGTGGGTCGCACTGGGAGTCCCGGTGGCGCTGATGTGGTGAGCGGCGTGTCCAGCGCGGGCGCATACGATGTGACGCGCATGCGCGAGGAGGAGTTCGAGAGGCTCACAGTGTACATCGTGCCCGACGTGCCGAGCGAGCGTGGCACGCCTAACCGCGCTGAGAGGACGCTCCCGCGCAGCCTCGCGCTCAGACCATCTGCAGTATTATCCACTCCAAATACGCCGGTACGTAACCATTCCAACTCCATGTTATACTATCGTAAAATTTTACTGAAGTTGAACGAGGAACTTAATCATAACAGACAGATCAGCGAGTGTAACACATCATAACATATTCCAATTATTCCAGACTGAGGGTGTGTGGAGTATAGGTGTAATACCACGTGGAACACGCTTCGGGCCCTTTGAAGGCACCCGAACACCGAACAAACCTAACGATAAAGTCTCCTGGAGATATTACTGGAGGGTAAGTGTAACTATAAATCCCTAATAATCAAATCATATGACCCAGTAATCGCAACCCGCTTGGCTTTTATTATTTTAATTTGGTTGAGGCTTGTATCTGTATATTCAACAGCACAACCTTATAGACCGCAATTCAGACTATCCTCAACTAAGCAAACTCCTAGACTAATATCTGTAGCGTATTTTGTAATTTATCTGTTTACAATGCACTATTATTTTCTTCTTCAATTAACCGAACTCTCTCTTTGGGCCAGGTACAGGAAACTGTGAGACATCATACTTACGGAAATATTAAGGTGAGATTGGGCTTTAAATTCAATAGCAAAGGTGATGGATTCAAATGTTTTCTGTAATTCTTTACACACATCATCATTTATGTCATAAAAGTGTGTATGATGAAGAAACTGCTTACAGTCACGCTCAACCTAGCTAGTAAATATTTGAACAAAAATAAAAATTACTAGTAGGTAGTATGCAATGTCATGATCGTATCACAATGCATTTTACTGATATCCCTGTTCACAGCACTAGATGAACCCATTTGTATTGTTCAAATATAAATCATTGTTGAAACGCGCGTTATCTTCCGCGTCCTATATTACCTCTCGAGTGACATTGCATCTCGTCCTTGACTCCCCACTACACGACTATAATGTAAGCGTGTCGCTATCAGTTGCACGCGCACTGTAAATATCCTGCACGTGCCACGTGCACGAATAACATGTGTTAAGCTCATTTATATAAGTTTGATTTCAAACATACATAATATAAGCAAATAAAAAATTTATTGCATTATAATTTCATTAAGAAAATTCTCAGAGCGTAAGTGGTATTGTTAGCGAATGATTTCAAACAGCAAGTAATTACTTTTACAAGTATAACTAACAAGGCGTTTAGTCAAAGTAACTTATATTCAAATGAATATTCATACAAATCAGTCGCATTGTGAAAACTATATAGCAATTAAAAAATCTTTGTCTTAATTGATAGTTCCGTATTCAATTATGTTTACATGTATACTGAGCGCAAGTGTTACAGTTGTTGTTAATTTATTACAGATATTCAAGGATAGTGACTATTATTACCTGGACGGGTCCGACACGAGCGTCGCGAACTGGATGCGATACGTCGCGTCTGCCTACTCGCTCTCCGTGATGAACCTCGTGGCTTGTCAACATCAGGAACACATATACTTCTACACGATCAGGTAACTTCACTTCACAAGAACAACACGTACACGCATGATCACTTTTATTTTTTTCTTCAAGTTTTAATCTAAAAAATTTATCGTTTCAGAGACATTATGCCTAACGAAGAGTTGATGGTATGGTATTGCAAAGATTTTGCAACGAGGTTGGGCTATGACATCGATCCGGAAAGAGCTACTTACTCTATTTGTAAGTATTAGAATGTTTTAGCCACTTTTTACTTTAACAGATATAAAGTTTCTTAAAGAACAATTTTAATAATTAGAATATTGTTATTATAGGCAAAGAAGAAACAATCAAAAAAGCTTATGGCTTGCCACCTGCACCAGTGCACCCTGAAATTGCCTTCAATCACATGAAATATGTTCTTGGTTTAACAAACACCAAGGAACTGCTAGAAGCTGAGATCCCAAACCGACGGCGAAAGAGAGAAGCAACTGATAAGCCTTTTCATGAAAATTCAACAACAATACTTCGTGAGGACCCGAGATGTATTAACAAAAATGACAGGGTGGTTCTGAGGGCCGATATTTCTACCAACATCATTCATAACAAAACGGAAAACTCACTTGTTTGTGAACAAAGATCATTATCGCCTACCACCCTAATGCCTTCACCCTCACCGGTAAAAATGCAAAGAGAAAATCCAACATTAATAATCCATCAACACAAAGAGAGCACATCTCAAGTAGTTATACACCAACTCGAGAATCCAAGAATTCAGAGCAATAGGTCACCTGCCCAGTGCCAAACCTTGAGAGACATGCGTGGACCATCTCCAATGGCACAAAGTAATCAAGAAAAGCTGGGAAATAAATCTCCAATCCTCACTCATTGTGTGGGACCACACTACGAACATCAACTGACACCTAATGATGGATCGGTGCGATCTGATGAAGGATACCATAGTAACGGCTATCACGATGAATTCACACCTCCTGAAGATTCAAGTGATTCTGATGTAGAAAATTATGTTCTTGACTGTTCCAATAAAACCAATGAACCCAAAGAGACAGTTATAGTCCAAAAAATTGACCAAGATATGCATCGCAATGAATACAGGAAAGTGAAAATAAAAATGCCAAGAGCATACCAGTATCAAAATCACAAAGATATGGACTGTGAAAGTGAAAAGGAATTGGTTATAGCTGAAGAAATTCCCAACACTCCACAAAATTTATCACCACCAAGACGTGATCCAGCTACATCAACTGTCATAGTTTTGGAATCATCTCAAAATACGGTGGTGCCTCTAAACAAACCATACTATGAAGATGGTGCGATTTCGCCAACGCCACAACCGGCTTTTATGAGATATTCTCCACCAGATACTAGAATACTGGAAACAATTTTAACTGGTAACAGAATCGATACAAATAATAATGATCCTAACCGCCGTCAACCAAATGCCACACCGCCGCCTTCATCTCCAACTGAAATGGCTTATTCATACAAGAAGAGTCAGAGGTACGGCAATGTTTGCAGTCCAGACTCCAGCTCTAACCTGACCCCTCTGCCTTCGCTACTGCCATTACCACAGCAGCTACCTACACCCAGCGCTGCCTCAATTTATTCATCATCACCACCACACACGATTCCACACACAACTGAAATCCGGGAAATTAGAGAAATAAGAGAGATCCGCGAAACAAGATATGAAAGTCACTACCCCAACTACTCATATAACTTATACTCTCCTCCAAACTCTACAATAATCACTCAACTAGGGTCTCCACCCAGTAATTACTCACCAACGGTGACTTCATCTCACCAGTACGAGAGATCACAGAATGTTCAAAGTAACCACCATTATCCATCGTCGACTAGTGTGATTACGCTCAAAAACTGTTCGCAGTTAAGTTTAATACAAAACACGAATGTGAACAGTCAAATGGTTCCTCAACACGGCAGCGTCAGCCCCGACGGCTCGTGTGGACTCATGGGGGCACCGATGAGTCCTGGCTCGCAATCCTCACGGGGTTACAGGAGCTTGCCTTACCCACTAAAGAAAAAGGACGGGAAAATGCACTACGAGTGCAATGTTTGCTGTAAGACGTTCGGACAACTTTCGAATCTGAAGGTTCACTTGAGAACGCATTCTGGAGAGCGGCCTTTCAAATGCAATGTATGCAGTAAATCGTTCACGCAACTTGCACATCTACAGAAACATCACCTAGTACATACCGGGGAGAAACCGCACCAATGTGATATTTGTAAGAAACGGTTCTCCTCAACGTCGAATTTAAAAACACATTTACGTCTGCATTCAGGACAAAAACCATACGCATGTGATTTGTGTATGCAGAAATTCACACAATTTGTACATTTAAAACTTCACAAGCGGCTACATACGAATGACAGACCATACGTTTGCCAAGGATGCGACAAGAAGTACATCAGTGCTTCCGGGCTGCGCACTCACTGGAAAACTACTAGCTGTAAGCCAAACAACATTGAAGAAGTATTAGCAATAACGAATGCAGCAAACACTGAATGCATTGGTAAGTTAACTTTATCACTGATGAACTAATTTTTTCATCACTTTTTGAAAAAACATTAATTATTAACAAAATTTTAATTTAAACCAATATTAAATGAAATGAAAGAGAATTAACGCGACCGCAGTCGCGAGAGCAACTGCAGCGCGCTGCACTTTCTCTTCGTAGGTGAACCGCAACTTTCACTTGCGCTCTCGCTGAACGCGGCCGATTTCATTTTCGCGTGCACTTTGCAGGTACCGTCGACAAAGACTGCCACGAAAGAGAGGGGCACGAGGCATACGAAGTGCACTCTCCATCACAGGGAGGGCTGGTGGGAGCCGGCGGGGCGCGCGTGGCGCTGTCGCACGGCGAGCTGCTGGCGCAGGCCCACTCCACCACGCCGCACCTGGCCACGCATGGCGCGCACTCGCCGCACGCCTACCGCGGGCTGCCCGAACACGAGCACTACGCCGCGCCTGCGGAGCCGCGCGCCTCCGTCATCGAGTCCAGCCAGCCGCTCATCATCGAGTGCACCTGAGCCCTCCGGTGCAGCACGCACTCGCCGGACGCGTGTTTCCCCGCCGCATCATGTGATTCCAGTCTTGTGATCAAACGAAAGTATTTCGTAAAAACATTTGGACGAGGACTTCGTCCCTTGCAGTGGCTATGAGATTACGATATAAACTTTAAGTTGTACATTTGTAAGAATATTGTAAATGCGATGCGATATTAATAAGTACTAAGTACTTGAGTAATGTTAGTCCCTTCGGAAAGTGTATCATATTTAGTTAAGGATTTAAATATTACATCCAAGATTTCAGCAGCCTCTGTTTATACTAATGCTCAATTTTATATGTATAATTATAATTCTATTGTAAATAGGATTTGAGACATCTACTTTAATTTTTTACTCGATTACAGCTGTATGTACCTTCTTCCAGATATAAAAGTCTTCATAACAGTGTTGTCGTGATTGAAGATAATCCTTAATAATTTGTTGTTCAATTACAAGTAGTGTCAAATATCAGCACGTACATAAAAGTGTTACTATACTTAAATTTCACCAAAGAATATCTGAACATCAATAAAGTGCCGAGCGAATACTGTTTTGTGAAATCATTTCAAATCAGTCCGAAACACATTATTAAACAACTGATTAGCGGTAAGTGCCAAAAGCACGTTTATTTTTAAGTTAAAATTAAAGAGATGAGCGTTTAGTATTTTTTTATTGTTGTTCCTAATGAATAATCGGAAAGTAAGCGCATGATATGTGCAACAACGTAATTCTAATGTTATTTAGACTAAAATTGTCAAATTGTGTACATTATCCTTACGCTAGAACAAATGGTGCTTCACATCGTAGAGTAGTGGTCGCTGGTATCGCACGCGCCGCATGTGCGCGCGCCGATGCACGATGGACATGTACTACATTGTAATGTTAATTCACCGAGTCTACTAGTTACTATTTTATATTCCCAAGTAATTATGATTCTCCTATTCGAAAAGGCTGAGATAATTAAATGTAATGTAATGTTTGGCAAATATTAAACGTAAGTAAGTACCTATTGGTTAACATGATGTGTAACTTGTGTACACGTGGCTTGGAAGTTAAGAATTTGTGTGTAATGTTATGTATTCACAGCTTATACGTGATGTCAAACCAAACGATAGTGTTTTGTATATTTCTATTGTTCATACGAATAAGATTTTTACACGCAATCCTTAGTAGATTTATTAACTGTATATTTTCTACTGTTTACAGGGCAAAAGAATTTGTACTAAGGCCACTATCGTATATGGCTTAAAATATCGTGTCCACAGTCATGTTAAAATTTGCGCTGGTTTTGACTTTAAAGATTGTTATCACAGTTTAAAGTTACAATTCTTTTATCTTGAAGATAAAAATATGTATAATGTTAGTACATTTTCTCTCTTCTTACTTCCTAATTTATATTTGACAAAAATCGGTAACTGTTTAAAATAAACCTTTTATTCATACTTAATGTTAAGGACATTACTAATTGTAAGTAAACTTTTAAAAGTTAAAAGAATTGTAATTAATTTAAACATTCTTGTGCACGTAATAAGTATACGGGTGATTTTATTAAATACGTCAAGACCTTATTATTCCGTACCGACCGTATTTGTTACATCTTGGAAATTAAACCTAATCCGTAAAAGATCACCTGTACACTGACATGTGTATGCTCCTTAAATTAAAACTTTATTATCTATGACTAAATAATACATTCTAAACAATACCTATTTATACATTCTTAGAAAAGCAAAACTACAGGGTCCTTTCATATTGTGGACCTAGCATAGGTCACAATAAGTAATCGATTTACAGAATTACGTGGGAAATACTACAAAATATGTAATGTCACAATTACTACCTACTTGACAGTTTGTTGTATTGTTTGTATATCTCATATGACTTTTCTTACTTATTTCACAATCTTTTACTAAATCGCTTTTAAACGTCGAAATCATCTTTTGTCGATAATCATCTCAATATCTACACTTTTTGTAGAAATATGTACGTCAACATGTAATACACGAACGGAACGTTACGGTACGTTACAGGAACTGATGGACGCTGGTGACGGCGCCAAACAAGTAGCCGAATTCTGGGCCGAGTTCATTTAGATTGCTATCGACACGCTAAGAAGAAGAAGAACATGTAATTATTTTAATTATTGAATAAGGAAATTAACTATTGTTGAGTGACTTGAGCACAGCATGTTGACTACGATATTGTTACATATATAAACTCGTTGACTTCTCGCCATTCCTTATAATGAATATTATAGTTACAGTATTTTGTTAGATTTTTAATCATAGTATATTTATTTATCTTTCACGTCGTATCACAGTGCTGTCTAAGAACTTAACAATCATTAATTTCTTGAAGCCTTCATTTGAGACACTAATTTGTTTTCTACAAAAAAAAATACGTTTATTTGGCAACTGAAGATAATATAAGTAGTAGACCTCGAGCAGTGTCCAAAGTATGGAAACAATATATTAAATATCGCACAAATCTCGCACTAAGAGAAAACTAAAGAATGTTATGTATGCTGAACAGTACCTACGTAGGTACAATAAACAATGTTATTTTATTTCTTTATTGGATTTTGGCTATTTTCATATTTTTTGTAAAGCGCGAACAGGTACTTAGCAACTAAATACACTGTAAATAATTCCGATGAATTATAAAATAATGTGGTATATTTTTAAATTATTTACATTTATTGATATATCAGTCACTACCTACGTCATTGTAACTATATTTCAATAATGTATAAAATTGACACCTAAGAGAGATTGATGGTCATAATAAATAATGTAAGTATCTACAATATGTTACTTGTGGTACTACAAGGTAAGCAATATTATCACTGTATGTATTTAATACCTTTTGCTACTATTATGTATAAAATAAATATAATGTACTCGCATACACCTCGTAAGGAGTATAGGTAATATTGTAACTACTTAATGCGCCAGAAACTTACCTAAATACTGTAAAGGCCTGTAATTTTGTACACCTTGATCGATAATAATTATTTTACAACACCAAATTCATTAAAACGGGAGTAAAAAGTATTTAATCATGGTTTTATTATATTTTAGTACCCCTAACACCATCAATAAAATTACCAACACATATAAATTCATTGAATTCAATATCTTTATTTAAAATTAAAATAGACGTTTGTATGACTAAACAATCCCGCTGACAGCTGGGTTCTTAATTTAATAGAAGCAAATATAAGAGAGAAATTACATAATTCATAATAACATCAGTGTCATAAGAGTAAGTATATAATATTGTAAGTACCTATGACATTCATTTTCTATCACTCTCGTTGATAAAAAAAACTTTCTCGGACTTTACAACGCAACTCGAGATACAGCTACGGATCCAATTTCAGTTTCATTATTTAGCGCTGAACTTGGTAGTGTTCTTTGAAATTGGTTCCTATTAAATTTAAGAAATTTGAATTACCACCTACCTTCATGTTGAATTAAATGTAAGGATCTTATTGATACAGTACATCTCGATTGATGTTTAAGTATTCGTATCTATTAGGAATACCTACTAAGATTTGACCGTAATCCAATTCATTTGTTTATGATTACGTGAAAGTGGATAGGATTGCTCTCTCTCTCTCTAAGCAGGAGGATGACATTCATTTAAAACAATACATGTTCAACACCAGTTAGGGTTACTGCTTGGTCTGTGCATAGGGTACACATTTCGGTACTTGTTTTTATATTAACTATCAACCAGTCGTTGACAAAACTATTGAAGCCTTTTGAGTAAAGAATTCGATCTCTTTTCGCCAATTTCAATCGTTTTCCTAGAGGTTTTATTTTCAAATAAGATAATATTTACATAATATAAGCTAACAGACTTAAAATAACATTAATAATATGTACATGTATAAAAAAAAAGAAGTAAAAGAATCAGAGCATCAAAAAATTCGTCCGCATCGCAGTCAACAGGAAAAGTGCCCAAAAGGCTGGCAGCATTGCCACGTTGTATGGCGATGCGATACAGTTTTCCTAATCACAGATTTCAATATTGTCGTTAGTTTTGTTTATTCGGAGAATTTGGAAAACGGGAATATGTTTAAAGGCAAAATTTGTTTTGTAATCAAAGAGTTTCGCAAAGTAGAGTCGTTCATAACACAGATATAACATATACATAACATAACATCACGCCTTGTTTGTTATGTTTGTCCCACGTAATAGGGGGGCCTGTGAAATAATCTTAGAATTACTTATTTGACATTTGACATATACTCTTGTATAGGCCAACTGCTTACCTGAGCTCTCTCGCACCGCGCTGCTTATACCTCAGGCAACGTCTCAGTTAAGCGGTCGGCCTATAACTTCAACTCTTCATTAGTGGCTTTTGTGGACATGCTAACTACAGATTTGTTACAGTTGTAATGACAATTATCATATGTTTTTTTTACTATTATTATTTTATTTACCTTTTATGTTCCGCACGCAAAATACGCGCATTGACGTGGAGTTGCGGACAACAGCCCGTATTACCTATTACCTATTACCTTACCTTTTATGTTGATTATTTTCTATTTTGTGAACATGAGAACGTTGAAGGGCTTGTAAACTCTGATGCGTCGATTTTTTGTTTGGTTTCCTAGTTTGTACTTGTTGAAGTGTTATTGTGTTTTTCCAATAGGGATTTCTTAATAACAGTCCGGGGTTTGGAAATTAGCAGTGTGATACTCCCGTGCCTCGGAAAGCACGTTATTAGGCCGTTAGTCCTGCGCCTGATCTCTTCCGGTCTCATCGGACTATGCGAGTGAGGGAAGAGAGAATGTACCTGTGTTTGCGCACACACTTGTGTACTATAATAAGGCCTGAGTTCACCAACATTCAAACCATCGGTTAGATTTAAACAGTTTAAATACCTAACCGATGGTTTGAATGTTGGTGAACTCAGGCCTAACTCTCGCACTGAAAGCTAGTCTCCGTTGAGATTACTGCCATGATCGAAATACGGTCTGAAGGCCTACACTGTCCTTCCAAAATACCGATATTAAAATAACAGAGCAATTATATTTTCTTGATTTATTTAAGTGGAATGTATAAGTAGGTATGTATAACAAGAAGCATAATAAGGTTAAATAAAATAAAAGGCAAGTTACGTTTCAATTTTGATACAACTTTGTGAGCTCGTCACTTCACTACGTCTGCAGCTGCACTGTCATACTGTCACTATCTCCGGCCTGGGGAGTGTCACTGCTGACTGGTTCAGGCGCTCGACACTTCTTGAGATGCGTCCTCATGTTCGAGGACTGGGTGAAAGCCAACTTGCAGCGAGGACAGGAGTACGGCTTGGAGCCAGTGTGGAAGTTCAGGTGCGACTTCAAGTGATGCTTCTTTGTAAAAGACTTCGGGCAGAGCGTGCAGGAAAACGGTTTCACTCCTGTAACACAAAATAATCATTTTTTTACTGTTATCATAATTATATATAAAGAACCGTGATTTGAATAAACCACTGACAGAAAATATATTATGAGAAAAATATATTGTTTATTCACTTAAGAAAGTGTAGAGTACTGTAGAGTGAGCTGGTAAGGATTTTTCCATTAAAGTTTGTACCTATGCCAAGGAACTCACAAACTACAGTAAGTTAAAAAATTTCTTTATATTATAATTAATTATCATATTACCTTCTCTGTATGAGAACACAAGAAGAAGACAGTAATATACTTTTCTCTTATTTTTTCAAGACAATAATTTTTATTAGAGATTCAAATATTTAAATAATTTAAAAAGCTAACAGTCTTAAAATAATAATATGTACAAGTATATAAAAAGGGGAGGGGAAATAATAAAGGGGCATCAAAAAATTCGTCCGTATCGCTGTCAACAGGAAACGTCCCCAAAAGGCTGGCAGCAATAATAATATAAATATACCTACTTGTATTATTATTATTTGAATGAATTATCATTGAAATGTCATATATTTATTGTCATGTACCTATTTGTGTAAATATCTGTGCGATGCACTTTTAAATCTAGTCTGGAATATAAGTACAAAGTACCTAACTACGTGATAACGGTATCCAATTAATTTCATATAGTTTTGATCATGAATGTCGAGCACAAGGTCATATCACTGAAAGTAATTATGAGTTATCTGTACTAGATGTCTAAAGTCTTAGTTGCGTTGTACATCTAGATAATTTCATTTGTCGATAAATTTTACGTACCTAATAGGTATGTTATTAATCGAATATTATGCGGTTAATATACGGAACATCTGCCTCCGTTGAAACTTTATAAATGTAAGTTAGAAACATCTAATCAATCAGATCGGTCAAAGGTAAAAAAATGGGGTTTATTTTTAGTCCGTTAAAATGCAGAGAATCGGTGGTAACCTACGACTAGGGAGATACCTACTTACATCCAGTATACAACAGCAATTAATAATGTCAACCACATATTATCATCTCTCTCTTCTCTGTTTGACTGACCTGTGTGTAGTCGCAAATGCAGCGTCATGTTGGAGCGGTCTGCGAATCGCTTGTCGCAGTGCGGGCACGCGTACGGGCGCTCGCCCGAATGCGTGCGCTGGTGCTGCTTCAATAGCATCTTGCGGGAGAACGCCTTGCCGCACTCCTCGCACACGTGGGGCTTTACACCTGGAACCACAGAAACAGGCGCAGCCTAAATACAAGGGATAAAAGTAAGGATCCAAGTATATACCTACATGCTAAAGTACTTAGATGATAGTCTCGAATCTACTTATCTGTACGATTTTTTTTTTGTAACGTTGAGTTATGTTACAGATTTTTTTCGCATGAACAACTTAGAACTCAAGTGCTAGACCAACCGCACCTATGTGGGCTACCCACGCAATTCTTACACCAATAAGAATTCAAACTATTAACAACATGATATGGCATATTATATGTTGATATTGGGGCTATGCTTTTAAGACTTATAACTGTCGTAAAATTATAAAGTACTAACTACTCTGCTCTGCTTCTTACTAGTGCAAAGGCTATAAGTAAACATACACATAAACCTTTCGGAATAAATGCTCTAAATAACGAAACCTCATCAAAATCCCTTGTGTAGTTTAAAACAACTGAATGGTCACGACAGACAGGCACGAAAAGCTACTTCGGACCGAAATAACTCGTAGATATGTATTTGGAGATCAGACCGATAAATAAATCTCCATGTCAATAAGAAACATATTTTGGTCATCGAAAAATTAATATTAGGAACAATGTTTAGGTACAATGAAAGAATCATGACCAAATTTGTATGACAACCTTTCTAAGAAACAGTAAATCTCTTTGAGGGATCTAGAAATCGTGCACGTTCGGGAAAGTGCAAACTTAGCACTACATAACTAATTTAATGTGTACTTGCTCTCGACACCGGTGATTAATTTAAAAACAAATAATTAATATCATTTTGGTTCATCACATTGACATTATTATATGTTAGACTTAAAATAAAATTGTACACTATTTGGGGATTTCATTGTTATCAAGCATCCGTTTATTCTTCATTTTTCACTCTCTCTCTTTTCACATAACAATGGTATGTGGCTAATCCACAGGTTGCAACAAAGACAACCAAGGATAATAACTTGCACAATATTTTCAACAGGATGGTCTAGTGGTCACAAACACTGTTGCTGAACATGAGGCCCCGGGTTCGAATTCCGGGTCTTAAAAAGTATTATTGAGTTTTTCCACCAGGAAGTTGTCAGTAGCAGCCCGGAATCTGGATTTGTACTCGGTTGATGTCAAAAGAGTCCCCTTTTATTGCATGGGACTTAAACATAACTGGTGAAATGTGGGCCTAGCCATTTGAGGATTACAGGCGTGATGTTACGTGATATATTAACAATTACCTGTGTGGATCCTCACATGCATGTTGTAAGCAACGCGTTGATTGAAGGATTTGGGGCAGAGAGTGCACTTGTACTCTTTCCGGTTCCTGAAAACAGAAAGGGAAAAGATTTGACTTTTTGTATATTTGTATTTTTGTTTGTTACCCGTTCACGCTAAAACGACTGAACAAATTTGCATAAAATTTGGCACATGGGTAGACCATGACTTGGAAAAGGACATAGGCTACTTTTCATCCTGAATCGCAGACGAAATCACGGACAACAGCTAGTTATTAATAAAACATGCTTCTGAAGTTTAATTTAGAACTTATTACGTAGCTTGAAATTAGGCATCTTGAAGCTATTCAAGTACCTATTTCTGGAAACAATACGATACAACAATCTCTCACCGATGGATCTTCATGTGGCTGCTGAGATATCCTCTGTCATTGAAGTACTTGCCGCACACGGTGCAGGTAGCTGCAAACTCCCTGGTCCCACGGTGTATGGACATGTGGTACTTGAAGTTGCGCAGTTGGGAGAACGTCTTGCCGCATTCGCCGCAGGAGTACCGCGCGGTCGCCGAATGACGCCGCATGTGCACCGCGAGCGACTCGCCACTCGTGAACACCTGGAAATTATACATATTGGAAGACGATTAATAACAATTAATTACAATTTAAATGCAAGTCATCGAACGGAATAAAAAATGAGAAAAGTAGGCGTGGTCGCTCAAAGCTGGAATCATGGACTTGTTAGATTACTGTATTTACTTTGCAGATTTGAAGTAACTTGAAACTTGAGTGCCTATGCAATTGTGTGGCTCTAGTTCCGACAGTTTAATACTTACATTTGACGTTGATAAACTTAAACTTTACGCTTACAGAGCGGAAGATAATATACAGGACCTACGCAACTTCACTGCGTAACGCAAATACTGGTACTCAGCTGCATCCGGTTAGACTGGAAGCTGACCCCAACATAGTTGGGAATAGGCTAGACAGATGATGATCTACGCAACTTCACTATTTATCTTTTAAGTGTAAGTTACAGTTCATACCTATGGCTTGTCCAAGTAAACCGTTTTCTTCAGAATAATGGGAATTTCAATAATTTATGTGCTTACGAAGAAACATTACAAGTTAGTTACGTGACTTCACATATAACAAATAACATAAAATGACTATAAAATAATACATAACATGTAAATATATTGTTTATACAGGCATCCCAACTTCAGGCACTTTACTATAGACCGAGAAATAACAGCTTAGTGGACGTAGCATTTCAACCGCGAATGCAAACGACTACATGAATATAAATGCATTTTAGCGTAAACATTTCCACTCAGCGTGGTGAAAGCAAACCTAGGTATTAAGGAAGCGATATCGGTATTGCTTCTAGAAGAAGTGTTTGATTCAAAACAACCCTCAAGATATTGTCAATTCTATTTATTATTCCGATGCATCCACGAATCCATCCATTCATAATAAGCTACGCCGGTTTTCATACGTGCTACGTGCGTGAGAGGTTTGGCCTATCGCCAGAATCCAAGGAACTAGATCCACCACAAGGTTGTACCTACAGCATCACCGTTCATTGTCTATTTTCCAGCTAAGCTTAATACTAGGATTTTTCAATCCTGATAATATCTCCCACATACACAAGTTTTTATCTTGAGAAAAACATAACTTTCTAAACGTAAAAATGGGGTCGTTATATTTTAACAGAACAAGGGCAACACTATACAGCATTTTTTTCTAATTTTGATCTGTAGCCATATATTATGCAGCTAATATGTTAAGTTTACCTGATTACAAATAGTGCACTTGAAGTCATCTCTCCGGGTAATTGGTAGACATGCCACTGTTGTGATTTTTTTCACGTCCCCTGCAGGCTCGGTTTCGCTAACCGCATCCGAGCTTGATGATAGATTAGCTTTGGGAACATTGTTATTACTATCGTTTGCTATGCTATTTTCATGTGTCTGAAAAAATAATGTTAGATTATCTTCAAACGGATATACCTTACCAACATTAAATAAAAAAAATTAAGCTACTTACTTTTTGTTTAGACAATTGTGACTGCAACAAATGTTCAGTTTTTCTACGGAACGGTTTATAGTTGTTAGGTATCCGAGGGCTCCATGGACTGTCTAATACATGATTTAGAATAGTTACTTTAGCAGACGTTGTCACGTCTATTTCTTTATTGCTTTCATCACTAGCATTATCAATGACGGATCTATTTCTATGAACTGGCATCGGTTTTATCGAATCAAACACTGATGGTGCGATACTAAAGTCCAAGGAAGGTACATAAAATCCTGACAGAATCTGTTCCTGCATCCCCAACTGAAGAAAAGGATTAGCTGCCATATGGGCATGGTTCATTAATATATTCATAGGTAAATTACTTGTTTTAGTCGCAAAAACATGTGTCTTTTTACTTTTCTCAGCCGAACAAACTTGTAGACACGATTGGTCATACAATGTTTTGTTAGTTTCACTGTAATCTGGTTCATCTCGAGTGCATCGCTGCTGCTTATGAAGGTGAAATACTGTAGGTGAATGACTGATGTGCTCGTTCGTTTTTTTATATGGTTCTAAGAGTGAACCGTCGGCGCTGAGATGTTTGCCATTTGCATTCGTCAAGAGCACAGATGCCGGAGCACGATAGCATTCATTTGATATTGCTAGCACGCCTGCCGTCAGACCGTTAACATTACCGTTTCGAGGATATGTCTCGATAAATAAATCACGTAGAAAAGAGTTCCTTTGTCGGTCTCCATACGGCGATTTCAGATTTCCTAAAGAAGACTGACGCTCTCCACTTGGATTCTGACTACGTACCTGCGTATCTTTGCAATCTGAGTTGCTAACTGAATACTGTAATACATCCTGGATTTCCTTGCCTTTCTTTATATTTATGTATCGTTGATCTCTGCAGCCTTCAAATCCTAAAGTAAATATATTCCTTTTTGACAAATCAGTTTCATAGTGAAAACTTGAGTCGAAATTATTATACTCTAGCGTATCCGATATTTGCCGCAAATATTGACAGTCCACAAATATTTGCATGGCTTTTATAATGTCTAAAAACATTTCAATTTTTTCTTTACGTACAATGACTTCTCCATTATAAATGTAATAAAGCACTAATGACATAGCGTCGAGGTCAAAATCTGGTAAAACGATAAAAGTAGGCGACTCATCTGTAGGACAAGAAAGCAGAAGACGCTGAAAGAAAATATTGCTAATTAGTCATTGTAAAATCATGTATAAAGTTGAGAAAAGCTTTGAAGAACACGACAGTGGGAAGTGTTTACTTACTCTGAGAAAAGTGCTAACACTGGCGAGCACGGCGCGATGCGCGCTGAATGCGCGCCCGCCGCACAGGAGTTTCACATCGCACCACTCCCCGTGCGATAGCCATTCACACATCTGAAATATCAATGAAAGAGAAATCGATTAACTATTAAATTTTATCCCTTGTCAGTTACTTTTCTTTAGTGTAGTCGTTGCGCGTTGTTTAGTTACCAATAAGTTAAAGATTTTAAGAAGGTTTGAATACGTTTAACATAAAAAGTTGAGGAAAAGCAGTGATCATGAACAGTACTCTAAACATTTACAATAGAACAATCATAACACACCCACAACACACTTGATAATAGCCTGTGAAAATACACCGTTACAAAATGCATTAGAGAAATAATTTAATAATTTCTTTCACGCAATTCTCGAGTAATTTGGATGGGGCTTCAACAGCGATCCGGCGAGCACGGATCCAAACTCGGACGTCTGTAAACACGCTATGTTTGTGACACACTTTTAATTCCTCGCCGATCGTGCAAATAGATGCCTCTCCTCGGTATCTGTGCTGTAGCAGTGACATGCACGCCCGGTGTCTCACATGCCAGTTAAGGCTAAATTAACCAAACACACCCGACCAGGTCAACGTTTTTGAAGTAGCACCACTCGTGAAAGTGTAGAGCAAATAGGTCTAATCAAACAAGAAGAAAATTGGAAGCATCATCTCGCCGACCTGTACACTTCCTACTACCTACGTCTGACTTGACAGTTATACTTAACCCAAAACGTCGATAATTTAAGTGAGCAAATGAAATTGGTATGCAATGTTTTATTTGTATGAAAGCCTTGTATTAGAAGTACCTATTTGTACTACGCTTAATCAAAGTTTTGAATCAATTATACCAGATTTACAAAATCAATTAATGCACAATAAGCGCATATTTGTTCGAGTATTGAATGCCAAATGAAGTAGGTATGAGCTCGCCGATTTATTAGTTTATCACATTGCTGCCGAGATCAAGTCCACAGTAAGGTGATAAAATGTGTAGCGCTTCAGTACAAACACTAAACACACATTAATGCGAAGCTCCTTTATG
Source organism: Gortyna flavago (assembly GCA_963669345.1). Lineage (NCBI taxonomy): Eukaryota > Metazoa > Arthropoda > Insecta > Lepidoptera > Noctuidae > Gortyna > Gortyna flavago. Next base: position 9,963,704 of record OY770131.1, read on the forward strand.
TTTTCATAGACTAAAAACCGCAACGAGTACAAGCAGTTCTTGCCAAAAAATTACAGACCTAAGCATTGCAAAAAATTAATTTCTTTGTAAAAATACCTGAATAAAAATAAATTGCGTTAAAATGCTTTTCCAATAATGCTTGCCTACCGACTACTAAAAGTAGAAAGCAAGGGTCAGATTAGTTTCTAGTACATTATCAATTATCTACACCATATTCCAGTAACCAGAATACAATGCTGTCGAGTGTAACTTTAATTACCGATTCGCCGATATCAATTAACTCGTGAAGGTATTTTAAGATTAAGATTAATAACCCGTGATCCATGAAACAATTGGCAGCCTCTTTCTTGTCCTACTTGTGATCGAGACTATTGTTTACCTAGCGGATATGTATGACTAATATTTCAGTCAATTTACAAAATGTATTTCTTTTTGCAGTCGGTACTTGGACATTAAGAGTATAATATCTCACAGAAGAGAAATGCAAGAATGTCCGATACTCATGCGCATTACCATGCTAAGGCCAGTAAAAAAGAAAACATTTCATTTATAGTCTTTAAAAGCAAATGTAATAAAAAGCTATGTTTAATCTTAACTTATGAAGAATATTTATTTAATGTTGTTTTTTTTTTTTGTTTTTTTTCCCTATGGGTGAATAAGTAGTAGTAGATACAAATAAAAATTAGAACCAAAATACTTGTTTGATTTTTCCAAATGTAAAAGCATAGTTTTGTAATAAGGCTTGTAATATAGGCTCAGAGTGAGACAGCCTTCTTTTTTTGTTCTTACATTCTAGGTCTTACTTTTTACTTGAGTTACTGCAAACACTATCGAAGTTATTGGACTCAAAAATAAACATGGATTTATCTAAAGTTTAATCTGTAGACTAAACTGCCTGCACTGAACTAAACTACCTGCCTGTTCATTCAACCTATCAGACCAAGGCAGAATTCTGAAAAGTTAATTTTCAGAATTCTAACTTGGCCAACTTTTAAAATTTTAACAGAAATAGGTATACCGAATAACTTTTTCGCTATTTTAGCCGGTATACTTGCTCTGCTGAAAAGCTGGAACATCTAATTGGCCGCCACAATGAATGGTTCAGTCGCGAAAAGATTAATACACTTGGTTTTATAACCGACTGCGGCAAAGCCCAAAAGGAGAGTAATGTTTTTAAAGTACTAAGTAGAAACTTATTATTATTATCTACTGAGGGGTGACACATCAAAATAAAGCAATTTCAGTTAATCTTGTTGGACGCAATTTATTAACTCATACCACGTCGACGTCGATAATATTATAAATAGATTATATTTTTTACTGCCTATGGTAGGGAAAATATTGTAGATAAACTTAACACTAAACGTTCGATAAGAAACAATGCTTTGTGCTTTCATAGAACTTTCAAAAATTATGGATATGTTTTCCACATTATCACATGAAATTAAAACCTACGAGTAAGAGCACAGAACTAAGTAAATGGTTAGATACTATGGTAGAGAGCTTTAAATAGCTTCAAGCCAATATTGTCACTGACAGACACGTAATGTAGTATGTGTAGAAGGTTGGGACAAATGAAACCTACTATTATTTTACAGAAAATTTAGTACAAGATTGGAAATGAAATCTCTGAACTTGTCTATTGTACCTACAGTAGAAACCGCTTCTAATGACATCGAAGGGAAGTCAAAAACATGCACGAAGTCATACTCAGCGGACGTCACACAACGCATATTATAGTCTTCGAAAATAAACAACTTCCTATGTTTGTTAAGTATTTAGTTTAATAGAGAAAAAACTTCAAATCTTATGTATCCATTAGTTAAAAAAAGGAAAAGAAACGTGAGCTGACACCAATACAAACATACTTATTATAAAAACATAGAATACAAATTGTAATACATATCTACGTTACATATTTTTTCTGCCTTCTTAGTAGGTATGTCATTTAAGTAGATGTCGCTTATTATGACCTATTTCTTAAAAGTAAGTCATCTGCGACATGTCACTATAAGCGAAGTCATTATTTCGGAACCTTGATATAATGAATTTTATATGAAAACCAGACTTCGCGTTGCAATTTTTGGTCAATATGGGCGGAGTCATAATAAACGCATTCCACTGTAGGTACTTAACTTCATTAACTTTAGATACTAATTAAGAAAATTATAACTTGACGAAGCACAATTACATACAACAACATGAGATTTACCGGATTTCTTCAACATGGAGCATTGTTTTTGTTAAAAAGTCTAATGTTTTTTTTGTGTTTTCACTTTTACCTCATTTTAATAATTAAGTAGAATCTTTACGGTTCGTTAATTACCCATAGTCAGGAAAAACTCCTAAAGAAAAACCCTTTCCTTAAAAATAAATAAATAGGAAAGTACCCAATCTATAAATTAACCACTTCTACATATATTATGAATAAAAGTTAATTATGTACACGATTTTTACACATATTTTTTTTATCTTATATTTTATTGTTTTGTTGCGATTTAAAATAAGGAAAATCCGTTAGACTTACTGTAACGATTTAAAATCTCCAACATGTAACATTACATTTCCACTTATGTACATAAATATTTTCGTCTAAAGCGCGGGAAATTCACCGACAGGGGACCGAACCAATGTCTGCGCGTGAGTCCTCCACACTGACGGTATCCAACACGCATGCTCCAATGTGTGTTACCGCTGACCATACTACTGCCTCTTTTAATAGCATGCGTTATTTAATACTTTACGTGTGCCAACAAAACCCGTATAATGGACTTTCAACAAAAATATTCGATTGCCTACTAACTAAATGATACTTAGATTCTTGTTTGTGAATATATCCAACAAGAGCTTTTCAGTTTTTATTCAAAACTCGTTATGCAAATTCGTGCAAATGTGCGAGACATTCATGGAACATACAGTTAGAGATATTAATCATACAGATTTAGTTGTTACTTTGTCATTCATACAATACGCGGTGTTATTAAGTGCATAGGTATATTTTTCTTTGTCACCCATCGAAAAGTAGGTAAGAACCTACCTTTAGAACTTAGCCTTCCTTTCTCGGCTTTAACCCATGCTGTTTTATTTTTTACGACTTCTAATGCTTTCTGCATATATTTCAAGTCAAAAAAATGCAATCAAGATAATCCCGCAATGTATAAATCCACTAGCCACACCAGGGGGCCTAAAAAGGCCACTTTGGCAGAATCATAAAACAATTCATAGCACGCAATTTCATATGTATGACAGTTTTGTATGGAGATTCATAAAATTCTATAGGTACACCTCTGCCTAACCCTTCAGGGACATATAGGTGTGAAACTGTCAAATAGATGAATTGCGTGTTATGAATTATTTTGTGATTCTGCCAAAGTGACTTTTTTAGGCCCTCAGACTGCACCACCCACTAGATACTCTTGAAATCTAATGGATGATGGGGTTGGGTATTGGGGTTTTTTTCAGGTTTTTTTTAAATAACTGGTAAGTACTTACCTACTTACTGTAATCGTTTTTTCTTGCTCAGGGCAATAAATACACAGATCGCCTCGTTCTTGTGGCCAATGTTGGGGGCCCTTTTTACCCGATTGCGGCGAAGCTAAAAAGGAGGGCATTGTTTTTTTTACAAAGTAAATAAAATTACATTCTGAGTCGGGAGGTTGTCATAGCAGTCATTGAAAAAAAAATTGGAATTGGAAAATTAGAGCCTTCTGGATCGGAATTTATTGTTTTCAGTGTGATTTCACTAAGAGAGTGCAAAAGAAAATTGGAGGATAATGATTTAGATTATTTTAGATAAGTTAAACTGGCATTTTCGTAAGACATGTTGCGCAGACCGTAAATAAATTGGGATGAGAGCAGGAGAATGATGAAACTGGCATTGTCATTGTACTTACGGAATGCAAAAACGCCGGGCATAGCAAACTCGAAAATTGGAGCATCTTTCAGCTGACTCGGATAGGTTAGTTTTTGTGTTGTTTTTCTAAATGAATGCAAGAGTCGATGAGAACGAATGAATGAAAGCTTTAGAATTGGACCGCGCCTTTTTCTTCTTTTTTACGTATTTTTTAAATATTTTCTTTACGCTCATTACTCTTATCAATAAGAATTTTAGGGTTTGGATAAATTTCCCGTACAACTTGGGGGCCCCGTGCTGCTATGGTCATGCCCCGGGTTGGAGTTTTTTTTTTTACGTAGTCTTTTCTGTCCTACTGCAGGCTTCCGGAAATTCGATTTAATGGTCTTCCGAGAAATGATGTTTCGAACTTAAGATATTTGAGACTTTGATTCATCGAAGCAGTGAGCTGTCACGCTCGTAATATATCGATTTCAAGTACCTACCGTTGTTTTTCGAAATGAATGAACCGATTTTAATGAAACTTCATACGCATAAGTATACAAAGGTCTAAAAAGTTAGCAGAGAACATTTTCGAAATGTCTTATTTAAAAAAAGATAACTGGAAATCTCTGTTTCTATGGAAACTTTAAAATCGGTGTAATTTGGCTGTAACACAATTTTTCGAAAATGTTCTTTGCTAACATTTTAGACCTTTGTATCCTGCTTATGCGTATAAAGTTTCATTAAAATCCGTTCATTCATTTCGAAAAACAGGGGCTTGAAAGTTTGTATGAAATGCCGTACGGCGTAAACGCTCTTAAGTTTCAAGCATTTTTTATTCGATCAAACGTCATTCTATTTCAAGTACGTAGGAAACCTGGGCAAAGTCTTCACGCAAGTTTCAGGCAGATGTCTAGATACTATTTTCCTGCGCCACCTCGAATCAGATAAAATTAAGTATTCATATATCCTACAAATAGCTTTCTTCGGGGTCTCAAAATCAAAAGACATTTATTCAAATAAGGCTGAGAATCAGCACTTTCGCCCTTCACCAGAACTTTAGCTGAGAAAAAGTGGTGCAACACAGCGGTATACAGTAGCACAGCGGTCTGGATGGTAGTAGGTATAAATGTGAGATTTTGCTAGGTACCTGGTATGAACCTACCTATTGTTTACGCACCCACGACACCTCTATGAGAAAATCCCAATAAGGGCCAAAGTTTAAAAATATTTGTATGGATTCATAAACAACTGGTTATATACCTGCAAGTATACTTACTTATACTTCTAACGTGAATACTGCCTAAAAGTGGTATACTTAATTATTATGTTTAACTTAAAGTCACGCTCATCTAATATTCTCATTGTCACTGTTTCTTTTTACAAGTGTTGTAATGTTGGACTTAATGTGCTCTCTAATAGGCGGTTTACACACTCAGTGTTACACGTAAATTTGTAATTGTAACTTAACTCAGCAATTAAAGTCCGAAGTATCTTACCTACCTACACAAATTCTCGGAATTATTTTCGTCTGATTAAGTACAACGGAAGATAAGATCTAAATTAGAAAGGCTATTCCGACTAACTGTGACCCGCTTGACCTGTCTACCTTTTTCACAAAACATGGGTCGGTAGATAGGTATAATTAGTCTTTGAAAATTTTATTTAAAATATTTTGGCGGCCTGCTATTCACTACCTTTTCTAAGTATCTATCTATATGTAAAATATAAGTCAAGTCTAAGCTAAGCCTAAAGCTTGTAAATCTACAAAAAGGTTGAGCAATTTGATGTTCTAAAACATAACACTCCTTGTTTTGGCTATAGAGTAAAAATGGTATATTAATAAACTCATTGTAAGTAAAGATAAGCCTGACCTGCGGGGTAATTGCGTAACATACTAAGGGCGAATCTCACCAAACTTTTATACCTAGAATAAGTTCAATTCCAATTTTATAGTAATGGCCCCATCGTTTTATCGAATAAGTCTTGAGATCCTGATAATAAATTTTGAATTTTCGACAGTTTTTCCATAGGTACTAGAACTGTCAGACGTCAATTTTATTCCACGGACACGTCTTTAGTAAAATCCTACCTAGCAATGGCTTTCATTTTGACAGTTTTACAACATTCATTTCGTTATGTAAGTACCTACGTTGTCGAGCAGAGCAGTAGAATATTTTTGGACATAATGAACCAATGCATTAGCAATATCCTTCAAAATCATTCAGATTGTGATTGATCGTGTGTTACGCAATTAGGGTGCTGGCACAATGGCTCAAGGATTGATAGAGCTGCGCGATTTAGGTTGGACATGGACTCTCCTTAAGTTTTTATAGTTATATGTTTATAAAGTGACACGTATGTTACTACCAGAGACGATCAAATTAATTAGATAAATAACTGTCAGTCGTGTGAACACACATACATTATGTGATGACGATCACGATGACCAACAACCGGTACTGAAACGGTTTCCCAACAGTCGAATGGCCCATGAACCGTTGGTCCACATTATCTTTAAACCATTAACTTTTCATCCAAAGGACTTTTCACCTACGAACGTTTCGCAAACATAACTACGTCAGTGAATGCTTGACCAACAGAATGTTTTAACCAATAACTTTTTACCCAAAGAACAATTGACCCATGTCAAATAGAAATTAGGATGCCAGAGCGAGCGAAGCGAGCTCGGGACTTGGGGCACCCCGACTCGGACAGGTTAGGTTCGAAGGGGATGATGGCGAAAGCGAGCGAAGGGCACCCCGAGATTAGGTTTGGTTAGGTTACTTTAAACCCTTTTCAGAAAAATAGGGGCCCCGCGTCGGTGTCTTTGGTTCTGCATTTTCGTTTATTGACACCGACTTCCGAAATTAAAGTTATTTTTCAATTTTTTGTGTTTTTTTTAGGAAGTCGTTTTTTTTTTGTACAAAAGTTTGTAATTTATCTACGTTACAATAGCCTAATGTCAACTGCTCATCACCTTTTACAAAATATTGCTTTTCCCGATGATGGGACGTTAAATGTTGAGGAGTTCTCTAGGGAACCTACCATACCGTACCTAACTTACCATACCGTATACCATACGCATTGTGACGAGCAAAATAAATTGGTTAGCAACCATATTATAGTAATCGAATCGCAACCCGTAAAATATTTAAAATTGCAGAGTAGTTCCGATGGCCATCTGTGGTCTTCATCATCAGCTCCATTTTACTAAATGATATTTTTCCGAGAGCAAATGCTCAAGGCACTCTAAAAAATACCCAAATCGCTATAGGTTTGCCTATAAAATTTGAAGATTTCTCATCAGATTGCAACTTGATGACAATGGGACCACCTCGAGAGTAGGACCTATACCCTTTCAGACAAAAAAAATAAATTAAAATACGTCCACAATTGACGGAGAATCCGGTGAACGTAAAAAAAACATAAAGTCAAACATATAACCTCCTCCTTTTCGGAAGTCACTTAAAAACATTCTGTTGGTGACGTAATGTTGGCGAAACGTTCGTGGCTGAAAAGTCTTTGGATGAAAAGTTAATGTTGACCAACGGTTCATGGGCCAATCGACTGTTGGTAAGCCGTTACAGTTTCCCAACAACATGACATGACCGACGACGTATCTGTAAACGATATATGTATAAGATATAGGTATCTACGTACTGCAGTATTAACAAATCCTGCATGGTAATTTTGGCTTTAATCCTCCTTCTAAACTCATATTCAACCTTTTTTTGAACCATAGTCTGTCCAGAAATTTCCATCTGAAATCTTTCAAATTACGAATCGTATTTACGTCAGATGGCATTTTTCACGGTAGGCATGGTGACTTTGAAAATAACCTTGTGACGAGGAACATGTTTTTTTTGTGGAATATTAACGCCGAAATTTTATTGTGAATTTGAGTTGGTTGAATTAATTTAATTGCTGTCGCAATTGGTTTTACTCCTCCGTACCTCGTTATCTATAAATTTAAAAAATATTTGTGAACATATTTTTCTTCATTTTTGGTATGTATCATTCTATTCTATTTCTTGGTTACAAGTGATTCTGCTTGCTCCACTGGTACTTATTCCTAAATTTTACTTCAGGATAAGGCCCGAATTATGGGCAAGCCGATTTGATCGATTTTTCACTCTACCCTGACTCTCGAGACGAAGTATAAGCTGTTCGCCAGAAGAGCGCCCGCAGCTAGCTGTTCCAGATCTACTTGCTGTTGAGGATCTGCTACCTGATTATTGTTCTGCTCTATTAATCTACGAGGATCCCGAGAACGGACACGAAGACCCCTTTTTTGGGAACAGATACCTTTTTTAGTCTATTCTCATAGTAGATTGTCTAGATATATTTTCCTATCAAAATTGCGTGAATTTTTATCATTCAAATACGGCGGGTGTGCTATTTTAACTTTTTTTCCCTTGGACCGCGCAAACTTTAAATCTATCTAATATTTTCTTGATTGCAATCACGTCAATGTAACAAAATTCTCACTTTATTTTTGTCTTTACAAAACCCAAAACCTTAAGTATTTCTATTTCATTCATATTCGTATTTATAACCAACGTCACAAGGTATCTTAAAGTAATCTTTTTTCTTAATTTTTTTATACTAAATTATTGTATTTGGAATTTTTTATTTTTACAACAAAATTATACGTAATGGTAGTGAAATTGTGAAGTCACCGCGTTTTATTTCGCTACAAATGGCGCCCGAACAGGGACGGAATAAAACCCAGGATAAACATGTATTTAAAGGGAAAAAATAAAAGCGTTTTTATATGTTTTATGGTTCTACAAAGTTATTGATAATATTGCATCACAACACAGCACATTAAAGTAAAGAACACCATCAGCAAAGGAAGGGTTAACAGAAGTTGTCAATCACAGCATATCCATGGTAACCATAGCAACGATCTTGTTTGACAGAATAAGAATAAATTCCACTATTCCTGCACCTGAAATGGTAAAAACAGAAATGAAAGATTAAAATTTGCTCGGAAGGAGCAATCTGGAAGTTATTGATAATATTGCATCACAACACAGCACATTAAAGTAAAGAACACCATCAGCAAAGGAAGGGTTAACAGAAGTTGTCAATCACAGCATATCCATGGTAACCATAGCAACGATCTTGTTTGACAGAATAAGAATAAATTCCACTATTCCTGCACCTGAAATGGTAAAAACAGAAATGAAAGATTAAAATGTGCTCGGAAGGAGCAATCTTTTTTTTTTTTTTTTTTTTTTTTTTTTTTTTTTCTGTTTTGGTGCTGTTGGTTTCCTAGGTTCTATTTGTTTTTTCTTTGAATTCTTACCTGACCTGTATATTTTTTGGTTTCTATCTTTACTGTGGCATTTGAAGGTTAGATATCTTTTTGGGGTTGCCTGACTGTCTTGCTTTTCTTTTCATCTTTAGCCTTTCTATTCGTTTAATGTTAGTTTGATAGGGTCTGATGGCATTTTATTTTAATTTTTTTTTTTCTTTTCTGATATTTTGCCGTTCAGTTCCCCAGCAGACTAATCACTAAACTGACTCTTTCTCAACTATATTCATACTATCAGATTTGCCTATTTAGTTTTGTTTTGTCCTTCTTGCATCCTAACATAGCAGATAAAGGTTATTCCTATCTTTATATAATATAAACTTTTTAGAACATATATTTTCTAAAATAGTCTTTGGGGTTTGTTTACAATTTACAGAATTCTTTCTATCTTTCAAACCGTTTTACATAATTCAAACGGTAATCTTAGTTTTAAACGTATTCCTCTCATATGACACTAACATTATGCAAATATTCCTATAAACAAAAAACTCTTTTTCAAGTTACGTAATTATGTATTTCATACTTTTTCTCAATAATTCTTAAATTTTCTATTTTTATTACTCCTATCAGATTCTAATACGAAAGACTAATAAACAGTCCGTATTTTGAGTTTCATCTTTTTCAACCGACTTCGAAAAAGGAAGTTCTGATATTTTAACCGACTTCGAAAAAGGAGGTTCTGATTTTTTAACCGACTTCGAAAAAGGAGGTTCTGATTTTTTAACCGACTTCGAAAAAGGGAGATTCTGATTTTTTTTATTTGCGATTTCCTTTTTCTATTTACTGTGACAACGATAAGTCCTTATGGTTCCTAGCCGTGCATATGGTCAGACTCTAAGCCACAATTAAGCTGAAAGTCGGTCGCAAACACGCGTAGAACCATTCTTCCCTTGTCGAGGTCTGTGTGGTTTTAAATTATTATTTTTTCAAGATTGTTCAACATTCGTACTAATAGTCAGACTCAAGGCGTAGTATATTTAGCCGAAAGTCGGGCTCAGTACGCGTCGAACTTATCATGCTTATCAGAGGTTTATGCGAAAGTCGCTGATAATCTTTCTATGGCCTTCCTTCGTAATTCTCGAGCTTACAATACGCATCGTTCAGCCATCACGCTGAATGTTGGTGATACTGTATGGAGAAAGAATTTTTCTAGATCGTCTGGAGATGATTATTTTTCTGGAAAGCTAGCTCCTCGTTTTATTAAATGCCGTGTGACTAGGGTTATTTCTAGGACCACATATGGACTTCATGATTTCGATTCTTCTCATTCTGGAAGATATCACATTAAAGATATTCTTAAATAATTCCCCTGTAATTTCTAATCAAGTATTTCTATTAACTTTCGTCCGTTAGGAATGTTATTTTTACGTTTAGTTTAAACCCTTTTAAATTTAAATTCCCTGAATAAATAAATAAGCTTATTCATAATTATTAACAGCGACATCTAATTGTTCCTACTTGAAACAATTTGTTAACAACTTTGTCTATTTTTGTAGTTCAGGCTTTCGCCCGCTTATGTCATTAAGTCTGTCATAACCAAAATGACATAATGACAGCTCTTAGTGTTGGGAAACGGCCGTATCGATAATTTTGTTTAGTGCAGAGACATTGTCGATTTAGTCTTATCGATAAATCATTATGCAGTTTAAATTTTTTTTATTTCAACCTAATTATCGACTATCCTCTTTTCTTTTGTAAGAAATTAGTTAAGTTTCTTATTTCTTAAGTTCCTTGACTTAAGTCCTTTGTTTGGCTTAAGTCCTTTGATTATCTTATGTCGTCTCTTTTATTATCTTAAGTCCTCTCTTTTATTATCTTATGTTGTTTCTTTCTTCAACTTACTTTTATTGTTACTTTTGCTTTTGGGGATCCTCTCCTTTTTACTTAGCTTAAGTCTTTAGTTATTAAGTTAGTTTCTAGGGTTCTTATTTTCTCTCCTAGGTTTAGTCGACGCGTTGGTAGTTAGCGCTGATAACGTTTAGATGGGAATGCGCTTTCTCATTTATTCTGTATCCGTTGCACTACGATGTCGTTTAGTTAGGTTTATTTCTTTATTTTTCTTATTTTTGTCCAACTGTTTAGTCTAGGTTAGGTCTATTGCTATTAGGGTTCTTATGCCTCAGAATATTTTTTTTTTTTTTTCTTTTCCTTAGTTTTCTTTACTCTGTCCCACATATTTTTTTGGAAAGGGGGTACTGCAGTATTAACAAATCCTGCATGGTAATTTTGGCTTTAATCCTCCTTCTAAACTCATATTCAACCTTTTTTTGAACCATAGTCTGTCCAGAAATTTCCATCTGAAATCTTTCAAATTACGAATCGTATTTACGTCAGATGGCATTTTTCACGGTAGGCATGGTGACTTTGAAAATAACCTTGTGACGAGGAACATGTTTTTTTTGTGGAATATTAACGCCGAAATTTTATTGTGAATTTGAGTTGGTTGAATTAATTTAATTGCTGTCGCAATTGGTTTTACTCCTCCGTACCTCGTTATCTATAAATTTAAAAAATATTTGTGAACATATTTTTCTTCATTTTTGGTATGTATCATTCTATTCTATTTCTTGGTTACAAGTGATTCTGCTTGCTCCACTGGTACTTATTCCTAAATTTTACTTCAGGATAAGGCCCGAATTATGGGCAAGCCGATTTGATCGATTTTTCACTCTACCCTGACTCTCGAGACGAAGTATAAGCTGTTCGCCAGAAGAGCGCCCGCAGCTAGCTGTTCCAGATTTACTTGCTGTTGAGGATCTGCTACCTGATTATTGTTCTGCTCTATTAATCTACGAGGATCCCGAGAACGGACACGAAGACCCCTTTTTTGGGAACAGATACCTTTTTTAGTCTATTCTCATAGTAGATTGTCTAGATATATTTTCCTATCAAAATTGCGTGAATTTTTATCATTCAAATACGGCGGGTGTGCTATTTTAACTTTTTTTCCCTTGGACCGCGCAAACTTTAAATCTATCTAATATTTTCTTGATTGCAATCACGTCAATGTAACAAAATTCTCACTTTATTTTTGTCTTTACAAAACCCAAAACCTTAAGTATTTCTATTTCATTCATATTCGTATTTATAACCAACGTCACAAGGTATCTTAAAGTAATCTTTTTTCTTAATTTTTTTATACTAAATTATTGTATTTGGAATGTTTTATTTTTACAACAAAATTATACGTAATGGTAGTGAAATTGTGAAGTCACCGCGTTTTATTTCGCTACAGTACCTACAGTCAAGAGCTGCTCGTCTTTCGTGTGATTCTGTATAACGTTTTTACGATTGTGCTAATTTCTGAAAACTGTGCTAGTTACTGACATCGTTTTGTTTTCCTGAAATAATTACATACCTTTACTTCCATCAACTAGATTTATTCCAGACTAGCTTTTGCCCGCGGCTTCGCCTGCGTGGATGTCTGAAATTATCCCACGGGAACGCTACTGACGCATGTTTCCCCCCTACCTTTTATTATTTTTTGTGTTTGTTCTTTTTTTGCGTCATGTTCACCGCAAATAAACGTTTTTTCTTTCTTTTCTTTCTTTCTTTCTTTCTTTCTACTACGGGGATAAAAAGCATCCTATGTCCTAACTAACCCAGGTGATAGGTAGGTACAAAATCGCGTCATTTGCGCAACGCCGTTTATTGAGTAAGTACGTGTAGAAGTAGGTAGGTACACCGGTAAACTGTTGGAATTTAATAGACCGTATGTTAACAACATTCGTTGTAATGTATTTTAGCATAGTCTGTGGTCGGTTAACGTCATCTGACAATGACAGCTATTACTCATGACACCTGTCTCTCTTCCTTTTTTTTTTTTTTCTGTTCTAACAGCCACCGGTACGATCCGCTTACAATCTTTATAAATCTTATCAATCAACTCTGTAAACTCCATTGTATTACATATTAAAATACAGCATTAGTGAATACATACCGAGTACTTTTATTTTCCGTCATCACGCAGTCAGCCGTTCATCTGTTCCCAACAAGATCCAACCTCAACAGGTTATGGGCCCAGACCCCAGATAGAGCGTGCTTATTGCTTGAAGATTATTGAACAAGGAGAAGTTGCCTTGGTATGATTTTTTTTTTGGCTGAATACGATTGCAACCGTAAAGCGTATGGTTGATGCTGCTGACAGCGTACTTGCAGTGCTTGGTACGTCTGTTGCGTAGTTGCATACGACATGGAGTCGGGCGCACGTGGTGCGAGTTCCGCAAATGTTGATTCACCTGCTGCTGTGACTGCAGAGAGTTCACGAGGTGATAATGGTGCGAGTTCCGTAAGTGATAATTCTCCTGCTGCTGTGACTACAGAGAGTTCACGAGGATATAATGTCTACATACCTTTCGAAAAGTTAGATGGAGTAAGTAACTATAACATTTGGAAATTCAATATGAAAATGTGTCTCATCATGGAGGACTTATGGTCATGTATTGAAGGTGCGGAGCCTGTTAATGCCGGCAAAGACTTGCGCGCACTTGCCCGCGTTAGCTTGGCCCTGAAACCAACATGCATACAGTATGTTAGAAATGCAGAGACAGCTAAGCAAGCATGGGACAACTTGAGTTCAGTTTTTGAAGACAAAGGTTTTTGTAGACGTGTCACACTTCTGAGAAAACTACACCGTGCTAATTATGAAGACTTTAATAATATGGACACCTACATTGAACATATTATGACCCTCGTGCAGCAACTATCAGATATAGGTTGCACTATAGAGGATGCTGAAATTGCAGAGTTGATTTTGAGTGGACTTCCACAGGAATATGATATCATAGTCTCGAGCCTTGAGGTTGTAGCAGTTACTGGCACCATATCAAGTGAGCTAGTGAGGACAAGACTGCTGCAAGAAGAACACCGGAGGAAGCGTAATGAAAAACCTGAAGACTTAGCCCTCTTATCCAAGCAACAACTTAAGAAGCGAGTTGTATGTCACTACTGTCATCGCCCAGGGCATATAAAGGCAAAATGTTTCAAGCTTAAAAAGGCGAAGAAAACAAGTGAAAATGAAACTGTGTTAGTTGCTGGATGTTTTGGTGTTTTTGAAGACTCTGACTGGATTGTGGATTCTGGGGCGAGTACCCATATGTGTAAAGACTTAAGGTGGTTTAAAAAGTTGGAAAAATGTAACAAAAGGGTACAAGTTGCTGATGGTAATTCCCTCTCATGTTTGGGTTGTGGTGAGGTTTGTATTCCCATGAAAAATAACAAGACACAAATTGTAAAAAATGTTTTATATATACCTGACCTCTCAAGTAATTTAATAAGTATTAGTAAATTGACTGAGAAGGCTTTATCTGTTAGTTTTAATAAAAACAAATGTTATGTTTTCAAAGGGGATTCTTTAATAGTAACTGCCACTAGTCATGGGGGAATTTATATATTGGACAATGTGTGTGGTTGTTTTAAATCTGATTCACAGGTGCAGTCAGATATAGCTTTGAAAGGTGTGGAGGATCTGTCAAAGCAACAAAGCTTGCTAGACACTGAGGTTGCCACAGATTCAGCAGAGTTATGGCATAAGCGACTTGGACATTTAAGTCATCGTGGATTCTAAGTGAGTCTTCCTTCCAAAGTGCTGAGGAGACTGCTGTGGGAGATAGTGACGAGCAAAATACCACTTTGATGAACGAAACAGTCGTTCGAGGGGAAGATTTACCCCACCAGGTTTTTAATGATGTTTGCGAGCGACCTGTTCGTTCCACACGTAATAGGAAGCCTATAAGGTATGTGGATTATGATCTGTCTGACTCATCGGATGTATCTTTTTTTGTAAATGCTTGCGTTTATGACGTGCCTCAATCCTATGATGAAGCATTATTAAGCCCTAACAAAGATCAGTGGCTAGCTGCTATGCAAGAAGAATATAATTCTCTTATGAAAAACAATGTATGGCAAATAGTTGAAAGACCTAGTAACTGTAATATAGTTGGTTGTAAATGGGTATTTAAGATAAAGTCTGATGATTCAGGTAACTATACGAAATATAAGGCTCGTCTAGTCGCAAGGGGTTTTAGCCAAAAGCCTAACATTGATTATACAGATACCT
The DNA here is from genome assembly GCA_963669345.1 of Gortyna flavago. Lineage (NCBI taxonomy): Eukaryota > Metazoa > Arthropoda > Insecta > Lepidoptera > Noctuidae > Gortyna > Gortyna flavago. Next base: position 9,978,920 of record OY770131.1, read on the forward strand.
TCTCTCCAGTTGTGCGACACACTACTTTAAGAATTTTATTTTGCATTGCTAACGAGCTGGATATGGACATGGAGCATATAGATATAGATACAGCATTTTTACACAGTAACCTTGATGAAAATATCTATATGGAACAACCAGTAGGATTTTCATGTAATAAGACAAAAGTTTGTCTACTAAATAAAAGTTTGTATGGCCTTAAACAGGCAAGTAGGTTGTGGAATAATTGTGTTTATACTTTACTAACTAATAACAATTATATACAAAGTAAATGTGAACCATGTGTCTATATCAAGAAAGATTTTAAACATTTAACTTTGATTGCTCTATATGTTGATGATTTTTATGTATTCACAAATAGCTCTAAGGAAAGGGAAATATTATTTAAGTTGTTAAAATCTGAATTTAGTTGTAAAAGCCTAGGTGCTCTAAAGAATTGTTTGGGTATTAAAGTTCATAGAGATAGAATACATGGTACCTTAATGTTTGATCAATCTGAATATATCAGAAAGTTATTGGAACGCTTTGGAATGGCTAATTGTAAAAGTGTATCAACGCCTATGACTGTTGAAAAATTGGGGAAATCTGAAAATTGTGACGTTCTGACAGATAGCACCTATCCCTATAGAGAATTAGTCGGATGTTTAATGTATTTGTCTGTATGTTCAAGACCAGACATCACGTATGCTTTAAATTGTTTGAGTCAATTTAATACAGCCTTCACCGCACGTCATTGGTTGGCTGCAAAGAGAATTTTGAGATATTTAAGTGGTACAATTAATCGAAAACTAGTATTTGTTAAATCTGGTAACTTCAATGTATCAGTCTTTGCAGATGCAGATTGGGCTAATGATATTGTGGACAGGCGGTCTTATAGTGGCTTTGTTGTTAAGATTGGTGCCTCCACCATATGTTGGGAGTCACGTAAGCAACGTTGTGTTGCACTTTCGACTACTGAAGCCGAATATTTGGCCTTAAGCGATTCATGTAAAGAGATATGTTTTATTAGAAATTTATTATATGAAATTTTTGATAAACACCATAATTGTAGAATCTTTAGTGACAATCAGAGTGCCCTTACGTTGCTTGAAACAAAGGAATATTGCCACAGGAAGACCAAACATATCGATTTGCGCTACCATTATGTAAAGGATATTGTAAAGGAAAAGAATATTCTCATAAGTTATTTACCTACTGATAAAATCTTGGCTGACCTACTTACAAAACCTTTATCGGGTTCTAAACATTTGGGTTTTGTTAATGACTTAGGTTTAAGAGATGTAGAGCCGTAGGTCTAGCAGTTATAAGCATTCTGTCGTCTTATAGTTCTGTGTACCTGCCTGGATGTCATGTTATGTCATGCTAGACATAAAGTGGAAAATATGTATAGTGGAATTAACTTGAGGTGTTAATTTATTGTATTGTGTTCTACATTATAATTTATGTTACGCATGAGGGGAAGTGTTGGAATTTAATAGACCGTATGTTAACAACATTCGTTGTAATGTATTTTAGCATAGTCTGTGGTCGGTTAACGTCATCTGACAATGACAGCTATTACTCATGACACCTGTCTCTCTTCCTTTTTTTTTTTTCTGTTCTAACAGCCACCGGTACGATCCGCTTACAATCTTTATAAATCTTATCAATCAACTCTGTAAACTCCATTGTATTACATATTAAAATACAGCATTAGTGAATACATACCGAGTACTTTTATTTTCCGTCATCACGCAGTCAGCCGTTCATCTGTTCCCAACAAGATCCAACCTCAACATAAACTCAAACTCCACTCTGCTTAGATACCTACACGGTTTAGTACCTACTTTCCAATTTTTTTATTGTACAGTAGGTACCTAATATTAAAATGAGGTTAAGTTGTGTAAGTTTTGTAGGAGATAATTTCTGAAACTACTCATCCACTGACCTCTATAAACTAGCTTTTGCCCTTAATTCAGAATTTGACAATCAATTCGGGTTGTGCTTTGATTTAAAAAAAAAGTTATCTAGTTTCTAAAATTCAATCATGATTCGAAAGACAGGTGGCGCCATCTATTATCATTATAACGTTATTGTTGTTTTCCTCGGGAACAGCACTTTTTTTCGCGTGACAGCGTACCTATATGCAAAATTTCAGGATGATCGGTTCAGTGGTTTAGGTGTGAAAAGATAACAAACAAACAAACTTACTTTCGCATTTATAATAATATAAATAATATATAAATATATACAGGCTGGAAAAAATCAATGGGCCCTGAATGGAAACTACTTTAAATCCTTAAGATAGATTATTTTACATAAAGGATACATTCCTTTATTTTTAAAAAGAAACAAAAATGTATTTCCATATTTCTCGACAAGCTTACAAAAACCGGGAATAGAACCAGCTAAAAATTCAAAAAAAAATCTCTCGCAATTTTTTATTCTAATCGATAGGATTACTATTCAGGATAAAATCTCTCTAATGAACATTTGGTCTTAGAAATAAAAAAAGATCATGAAATCTAACATTAATTTATTTTATCACCAATTCTAAAATGAAGGGCCTTCGAACAATAATATTGATCGAAGTGAAGGGCACGTAAACATGAAAGAAAATTATTACTTACTTATCAAGACATTGTTACTTGAACTATTTAAAATTACAATTTTGTTACACTTTAATAATTAAACTGATGAGTGATGAGTTGTTCGAAATGAGACGTCGTTACGGATACCTACACAAATTTAGTATTTTTTGAAATTCGAATGTTTATTTTTTTAATTTTTAGTGGGTTCGATTCTCGGTTTAGGTACCTAAGCTTGACGAGTAATATGTGAATGCATAAATTGTGTCTTTTTAAAAATAAAGAAATGTTTCCTTTAGGGGACTTACAGGACTTAAACGCAAAAAACGCGTTTTAGAAACAATAAAGTACCTACCTACCCATATGATCGACTACAGTACCTAAACAAAATCAGAAAAATATATGATATTCTTCAGGATATACGAGCATGCTAGGTTGATAGTGTGTTGAAAACTTAATACAACTAATTTGATACTATACAAAAAAAATCATGAAGACACCTCTAAAAACTTTCTTTTTATTACAATAAAAACCATACAATTAAATACCTGTACCTACATACAATCATTATGATTTTTTGTCAGATTATTCTACAAGCAACATACTTACTAATGCACTATAGTCTGACTTTTAATTAGCTGCAGTAAAAAATTTCAGCTTATGTGTTACTTAAATGACTGAAATTGGCGTCTTTTTGTTTTTTCGCGGCCATCAACCAAATCTTTTTTTTATATTTCATGTAACAAACGAAACTTATTTGATGTGTGACGTACCTGTAAACGCAGTCCGAAATGAGTTATTATGAAATGTCATTTTATTGCAGCTAAGTAAAAGTCGGAGTATAGTTTTAATTTTTTGTCCAAACAATAGATTTTTTATAAATAGATAATTGCTTCATATTTTGCAATAAATTACCTACAAGAGTGTTGTGTCATCGCGCTTCTGTTTCTTTTCTATGCAGTTCGACAAAGACCGCGCTTTAGATCATGTAGCATAAGCACATGGCATAAGATAGATTATTTTATTTAAAGGAAAGGAAAGGATTTACGTGGTTTCCCCCTTCCGGGCCCATTGATTTTTTCCACCCATAAACAGGATGCTATACAGCAGGGTGCCTTGCACAGGAGGCTATATATCTAATTGTTTTTTGTAGCCTATTTTGTGTCCCACTGCTGGGCAAAGGCCTCCCCTTTTTTTATTACAAGCTTATAATTAACTTGCAATATGTATGTAACTGTTTGTTCGGGTGGACTCTTGTAACTCAATTTTGAAGCAGATATCTACAACCAATTGAGCCGAAATTTTATATACACGTTTAGTTTGGATGACAATGCATGGTTAGCTATGTGACGTCATTCTAAATCCAACATGGCGGAACACCCAAGATGGCGGACTAGTTATTTTTAATGCACTCCTACAATATGGGTATCAAATGAAAGGACTTGCTGAGAATAACTCGAAAAATAAAGTGACGTCATTCTAAATCCAACATGGCGGAACACCCAAGTTGGCGGACTAGTTATTTTTAATGCACTACTACAATATGGGTATCAAATGAAAGTGCTTGCTGAGAATAACTCGAATATTTAAAGTAAAAAATAAATTAAAAGTAAAAAACTTTTTTAATAACAAGCTTTTATTTAAATGCGCTAAAAAGAATAAAATATTTTTTTCTCTTTAAAACTTTTACTATCAACTTATAACGTCATTACACAATTTATACGATATAAAAGCTTGTCGCGAGACCTGTGTAGATAAACAAGAAAATTAAATAACTTGACCTGATTGATTTTAATTTTTAAAATTTTCAAACTAAGTAGGTAGGTAATTAGGTAAATACGAGTACATAAATCTCGCGACAAGCATTTATATCGTATAAATTGTGTAATGACGTTTTAGGTTGATAGTACCTAAAAGTTATAATGGAAAAGTTTATGTTATTCTTTTTAGCGCATTTTAATAAACGCTCGTTTTTTAAAGTTTTTACTTTTAATTTATTCTTCCAAACCTCTGTCTTGTGCTATCTCTGGCCATGTTGGCCCTGCAAATAATATTAGATATTATCGTCACACCAAAGGTGGTGTGACGATAATATGTGTATGACGATAATGTGTGTGTGTAGACCAAGGCGAAGGCGCCTTGGTCTACCTCGACGGCGATGTCCTGCCTCAGGTATCCAGTGAGTGACGATCTTTACCCATCTCTCAGGGTGCATTTGTAAGAAGCGTCCGGCCCACTCCCATTTCAGCTTGGCTGTTTTTTCTCCAACATCAGCCACTTGAGTTATGGAGCATACCGTGGTGTTTCCAACTCGATCTGTACGCTTAACACCTAATATGCTGCGCTCCATTGCCTGTTGGGTTGGACTTCTGTTGTTCAGTAAGGGAACAACTTTGTGCACCGTAGGTTAGGTTAGGTTTTTAACCGACTTCCAAAAAGGAGGAGGTTATATGTTCGACTAAATCTTTTTTACAAAAAAAAAACAACAGACTTCCAATAAAAACTATCTACAAAGTGAAAAATAACTTTCATTTTAGAAGTCGGTGTCGTTGGTTCTGCATTTTGGTTTTTTGACTGCTGAAATTAAAGTTATTTTTCACTTTGTAGTGTTTTAAAGAAAGTAAGTTTTTTTTTTTTTATTATTATAAAATGTCTCGGTAAGAAACGGTTTTTATATCTCTACTTCTATATTTGAGATCGGCTTCCACTGACCGTTTCCTGATAGTATCTTGTGACATATTACCTACTTAGGACCCTAGTTAACCGTGGTATCGTTTTATAATTGTATGATGCTTTTTCTTCGGCGAAATACATCTTCCTTATTTAAATTTCCGCGGTCTGCGACTTTCATTTTGACAGTTCAACAACATTCATTGCGTTATTTAGGTAGGTACGTTGTTGAGCATACAATTTTTTCGAACATAAGAATCAATTTAATGGATTAGCAATATCCTTCAAAAGGATTTAGATTGAGATTGATAGTGTGTTACGCAGTATAGGGTGTGCCGGTCTGCGTACACGCAGCGCTCCATGAGCTGGTGTTCGCGACACTTTCGGAAGAAGTGATTTTTCTGAAAACCTTCTGTACAACTTCAAACGGACCCAGTGCCACGATACATTCAGGGCAAAGAGTCCATCTACTTGTTACAATAAATTATTTTTCGATATAATTGTCGAAAATTAACATTATGCCGGTCACGCTTTTGTCGTAGAGACATACCTACCTAACCTACTTACCTAAATGTTAGCCAAGTTATTTTATGACTTTAAATTGTAGGTATCTATAAAATATCTGGACCGAGAGGATTTTAATAATAACTATGGACTATTACCTAAATCTCTCTTAGTACCTAGGATAATTTTTAAGACAAAAAGTAGTCTAGGTATGTCCTTTCCCTGGATGCCATCTATCTCCTTGCCATCGAAATCTGTTCACTGAACAGATTTTCATTTTAAGCGAATTTTTCGATTAGACAGTTTAGGCGTGACAAGACACGGAGTTACAGGTCGCGTCATGTAAAAAGAACGCTGGAAGAAAGTGGAGGGGGTGTGTTTGCGCATGGGTACACTCGCGCACGAAAGTACTAGGCCTGTTATTTTATTTTTGAACTAGCCTTTCGCTCGCGGTTTCGTTTATTGGTACATTGAAAAATATATTAGATAATAGATAGAATATTATTAAATACAATTAAAAACATGTTTGATTCAGTGTAGAATGTTTATTCTAATTACAAAAAATTAAATTAATGTTGAAACTCCTTCCATTAAGACGTCGTGGGTGACGTGAAAACCAGATGAGGACGCGGTGTTGGTGCTAGAGGTGGCCATTTCACTGTCGTCGCTGTCGTCACTTGAGCTTTCATCACCATTTGTGTCTGAATCATCATCCCCTACGCGAATAATAAATGTTTCTGTCATCATGTCAACCACATGATCGCTTTTACAATATTCGGCTTCTATTTCCTTTACCTTGGTGCACAATTTTCCCCATTCTGTTGCTCCCATTAAATTAACTTTTTCATTAACCAGGTCAGTTATCTGTGTAAGGTTCCAACTTACATTTTTGCTGGCAACATATCCCTTTATTTGGGACCAGGCCATTTCTATGGGATTTAGGTCCGGGTGATATGGGGGCAAACGAAGTACAGAATGGCCTGCTTCGTTTAATATGGCATCCATATTAAATTTCTTATATTGCTCTTTGTTTTTTTTTATTAAGTTGTACAACTCCGGCTTTAGCATGCAATCTTCAAATTCGATTCCTTTTTGACGGAGCCAGGTTTGCATGTCTGCTTTCTTTGCATTGGACGTTGGTGCAGCATCGAGTTGCTTATTGTGGTACGATACATTGTCGACTACCACGACTGAATTAGGCGGTAAATTCGGTATCAGTTTAGTACGGAGCCACCGCTCGTAATTCTCCGAATTCATGTTGTCATGGTAGTCGCCGCTTTTTGTACCGGCTTTGAACGTCAGCAAAGTCAGCAAAGCATTCGGCACAAAACCTGCTTCACCACCTGCGTGCACTATGACCAAGCGGCTACCTTTAGATAGAGGTTTTTTAATGCCTTTGGTGGGACCGTCTGTCCAAGAATGGTGAGACGTATGGGAACTATCGACGTATGATTCATCAGTGTAAATTATATGTCTTCCTTCCTCTCTATATTTTTTTACCTTTCTCAGATATTCAATTCTTTGAAATCGAATTTGTGACTGCTCAATTAAAATTCTTCTATTGGTTTCTGTTTTTTTCCACTTAAAACCCAACTCTTTTAATATTCGCCTGAGACTTGCTGCAGATCCTTGGAAATGTAGTTCATCCTGTAACTTCCTTCGCAACTTGCCAATGGTAGGCAATTCTTTTTCAGTGACGTGGAAATTATAGATGATTCTTTTTATAACACCCTGGTCAAAGCTGTCAATATATGTTATTGGTTTTTCTCTGAGTCTTGTATTTTTGCCGGGAGTTCGAAAGACAGTAAGAAATTCAGAATCTTTTGAACCTTTTACAATTCGTCTCACTGTAGACTCGGAACATTTTGTTGCCTCTGCGGTCCGTTTAATACATTTTTTTAAATGACCAACTGCATTATTATCAGCCTCTCTCTTCATAAAACAATACACGTCATAAATCATTTTTCTCTCTTTTCTATGTAAAACCATTTCGTAATTTCAAACTTTTGTGCGCGATGGTATTTTGAGAATGAACGTAACGTGGACACAGCGCGGAAAGCAAAGGTCGACTGACGAACCAATAGCGCACCGGCAAGCATGCGCCGCGTGACCTGCCCGCCCCGCGCCGCACCTCATACCACCAAATAGACCGAAAAATCGTCTATGGCGCAGCTTGACAGCCAGCGTTCTTTTTACATGACGCGACCTGTACCTTCGAATTTATGATATTATGTAAGTATCCATATACAGGCATATCCATGTCCCGTAAGTCGGCATCAAGCCGGAATCGGGTAGTAGTCATAATAGCTATCAGAAAAATATGAAAAAGAATCTTTGGAATAAAAATAAATAAATAAGTACTTAAATTAAAAAATAAAAATTTGGAATGCTTATTAAATGCGCCAACTTTTAATGTTAATTACCAAACTCGCATAGAACCTTTCTTTCTACATTTTATTTCAGTACAGTCAGTCAAAGTTTAGCAAAGTATTAATTTTAAATATTTGGTTGAGCAAAAAGTGTCATTTATGACTTAGCCTATTACCCGATTTAGGGTTGACATCGACATAGGACAGCCTGTATAAAAGTACTTATGGAATTTTTGCTTTAAAAACTAGTTAAAATCTTCGGAAATAAGTGGGGGAATGATAACTCTGTGAAGAGAATAGGCCGTAATCAATGTTTTCCCATACTGACTACCTATACTGGCTGGCAACGTTTTCCCATACTGACTACCTATACTGGCTGGCAACGTTTTCCCATACTGACTACCTATACTGGCTGGCAACGTTTTCCCATACTGACTACCTATACTGGCTGGCAACGTTTTCCCATACTGACTACCTATACTGGCTGGCAACGTTTTCCCATACTGACTACCTATACTGGCTGGCAACGTTTTCCCATACTGACTACCTATACTGGCTGGCAACGCACAGTGTGTTATGGGAGCCGAGTTGCGGTCATGTCTCGTTTATGTGTCCATTCGATAGATCTAGCCATGATACAGCGTTGCTAAAAATACCGACAATATTTTTTTGCTTAGTTATTTAGATATGATTTTTTTAGTGAAAGGGCAATGATCTTAAGAAAATCTTAATTTCAAGATTACTCAAAAAATATAAAACATATAGTTTTTCGTTTCCGAATTTAGCACGAAATGCGGAGTAAACGTAAATTCGAACAATTTTACAATTAAAAATTCGCGTTTTGTAACTACATATTTACTTACTTTTAAGACGTTATTCAAGTATTAATTGTGCTCGTCGTAAAAAAATAACCAAAATTCTAAAAGATAATTATTTGTATAATCGATTAAAAAATTGGTCGAATTTAAGCTACGTTTACATCACGCCTTCCGTGCTAGGGCCTCTGCACATGTTTAAGTTAACTAAGTAATTGCTGTTTTGGGCGGTATACAAAGCTTCTGAATTGAAAAGAGATCATTTTATTTCTGGTGTCTAGTATAAGTAGATATATGGTTGGTCGCAGTTCCAATCTGACCTATGAACTGCCGAACTATTTACTGCTTTTAACACCATTTTCGTCACATAATCACCCTATTGTATTAAAGACCTAAGCATCAGCCAGTCACTAAATTTTGTATTAGACGCATTGGCTGAATATCATTCAGGCCGCTAGCTTCTCGGCGCCGTTTAGTAAGAAGGCTAGGCTGTTAACTGCAAGGCTAATTAACCTAGTTGGCGGCGACGTATAGATGATAAGTCCAAAAGGCTGATTTTACACTATGAGCATTTAAAACTTTAAATAATGTTACAAATTGGAATAGTTATGTTTTTTTATCCAACTGTTACAATGTATTTATAGCAGCAAGAGACTTACAGAAAATGATCAATTTTTGTATGTACCGAAAACACAGGTATGTCGTGTAAGGTATGTAAGCAAAAAGGAACCAAGAGTAATGCCTTGAGTAATTCCAAATTTAACTGGTTAACTTTCCGATTTTACAGGTGTATAGTCGTCAGGGGAACATAAATTGGTCCAATAGTTTTCAGCTTAAAATGATGTGTGGGTTAATCACACACATTTAATTACCCAGATAAATTAAAAATACATACTTCTTTTAGGGCTGATTTTTCCAACGCCAGATAAACTAATTGGAGGAATTATTTTGACAGTTCTGCCATAAAAAAACTGTTAGATGTCAATTTTATCCAATAAATAAAAATTATTGGTTGATTGACAAATCAGCCCTTAGTAAATGAAAAAGATCAAATAAATTAAACAATTGTTCAATAAAATAAATATTTAACAAGTTTCATCAAAAATATTTAAGTCAAGTGAATCATCATCTTTTACACAAGATACAAAATAATTTCCATCTGTTGTACTAGAATCATATTTATAACAAATGCAATAACACACACTTTTACCACAACCCCTACATTTACTGGAATGTTTAAGTGTTATTTCATCTGCAAATTCACAATCAATAAATTCATCTAGATTATATTTACACTTTATTCTATCATCTACAGAATTACTTAAATATTCATTTAAAAACTTATCAACAGTTTCAAATGTACTTAGATGATTAAACACTAGTTTTTCTTGTTTTGTCAACACTTTTTCTAACATAAAAACTAAATGATGATGATAACACTGAAATGTTAATTTATCACTTTCTTTATCTTTCATGTTCATCCACATTTTTACACAGCTTAATGGAGTTCTTGCTGCGCCACTGAATAGTCCAGGATTTGTAAGAAGGCCACTGGCAGCCATCACACCACTACATTTCACTTGGTTGTGTAAATCATCTGCATCCTCCAGTGACTTTATCCCACCATTTGCAATTATGGGTATTTGTACTGAATCAACTACATCATGTAAAGCAACGGCATTTACTTTGTCACCACTTTTCTGTGTTGGTGTCCTTCCATGAACTGTCAAGAAACTTACTCCACACTTTTCTAACTGCTGACACATTTCAATGGTCCGGTTTAACTCTCTCAATATTCTTATTTTAACAGACACACTAAAGTTATTGGGCAAACTGTTCCTAATACCTTTTACTAGGTCATGTATTATTTCAGGTTTTGATAAAAGTGCACAGCCATAACCATCCTTCATAGCCCATTTTTGTGGGCAACCACAGTTCAAATCCACACCATCTGCATATGCATAAACCAGTTTGGAGGCATCTATAAAATCATCACGATTATTAGCTGCAAACTGCACAATCAAAGGGGTATCATTGACTGTAGTTGCAAACTCACTGAAACGAGCCTTTGAATTTTGACAGAACGAATCCGCTAATATCATGGGCGAGAAGCATAAGTCTACCCCATAGCTGAAACAAATAGCATAGATATATTGCGAACTTCCTTTTTTCATAACTTATCATGCATTTCTACTAGTATAAGTTTAGAAATACTTAAATTTGTTCCACACGTTATGAACAAATTACTTACTTTTTCACAAGAGTTCTGAATTGCACTTTACTGTATCTGACCATTGGTGCACAAACTTTAACATAGCTCTGATTAGATTCGGCTTCGCCAAATAGGTCCGTGATATTTGTTTTATTCTTCATTTTTATAAGAATTTGTGCGTGTTACAAATAGGTCTGATCAAGTAGTCAAAAGTAATCTGTGCGAAAACCTAACCTAGAAAATATCAAAATAATAGAACTAATGATAAAGATAAGCATTGATAATTTGGGCCGCCTTCCGAATTGGCTAATATCGCTCACAGCACTCAAATCCCGATATATTACTTTACTCTATGACTCAAATCGTCTCACATGCGTTCCTTATTGGATATCACGATTATGACAGCTGAGAGCTGTCAACAATAAATTCGGAACACTCGTGAGCTCGCTCACAGTGCTTACTCGGTGTCAAAAAGATATTACAGCAGTATTTCTTCATAAAAACACCACACGTTTCTTCCTTTTCTTTGTTTAGGTGGCGACTGTCAGCCAGAAGCACAATTTCGAAAATGCCACATTATTAAAAAGATATGATGCAGCTCAAAACAAAACACACTGACACATCCTCAACCTCACACACACACACTGTTAGGGATGTGAAAAAAAAATCGATTATTAAAAAAGTCGATTAATCATCAATTTATATATTACAAAAAAATGATTAATAAAAAATCGATTTTTCATTCTATTTCGTTTTTTTTTCCTTTTTTTTCACCTAGAACAGCAACACAGCTTTTTAGTCAGGAGCGCGAAGCCGCAAAGTGCCGCGAAGCGAACCACTAACTATTTTTAACCGACTTCTAAAAAAGGAGGAGGTTCTCAATTCGGACGTTTGTATTTTTTTTTTTTATGTTTGTTCGCGCATAACTCCGTCGCTTGCCGACCGATTTGAAAATTTTTTTGTTGGAAAGAGTATACTTCCCAAATGGTCCCATGAAAATTTTATAGAAATCGGAAAAGCGGTTTCTGAAAAATCAACAAAAATCTAAAAATTTACTAGCAATATTTTGTAAAAGGTGATGAACAGTTGACATTAGGCTATTGTAACTAAGATAAATTACAAACTCTCCCACTAAAAAGTGAAAAATAAAAACGTTTTTACAAAAAAAATAACTCACTTCCAAAAAAAAACACTACAAAGTGATAAATAACTTTAATTTCGGAAGTCGGTGTCAATAAACGAAAATGCAGAACCAACGACACCGACTTCCGAAATTAAAGTTATTTATCACTTTGTAGTGCTTTTTTTTGGAAGTCGGTTATTTTTTTTTGTAAATGAGTTTTTATTTTTTAACCATCAAAATCATCAATACCATGTCTCGAGGTTAGATTTGTTATCTTTTAATCCCGGAAATTTTGAATTTCATGGGCTTCCACTACACTACATTCTCCTCAAGAAATTTCTCTTCCTCGAAAAGAGAATTGAAAAAAATCTTTATGTGAAATATAAATGTAATGTCTAACTTGTTGATTATTAGATTAATAAAACTGAGCTATGAATGCTGTGAAAGAGTGATTTTCGATATTTCAGGTATTTAATTTAATCTAAAAAAAAAAGGAAAAATTCGATTTTTTAAATAAAATCGATTATTTTTATTTAACAAATCGGTTATTTTTTAATCGATTTTATTACTGGGTAAAATAATCGAATTTTTATGTATACTGTCACATCCCTACACACTGTCATTTTTGACAGCGCTAACGGTGATATTAGTACGAGGCATGGTCGGCGCTATCGCAAGATGGCGCATGCCATGACGTCATCTGTGACGATTCACGGGACATCGTTATCACGCTCACGAAAATTCGGTACGGGTTTTAGCACGCTCAAATCGATTACATCGATTATTTCCCCAATTCGGAACGCGCCCTTGATAACGCTTGACACCATTGAGATAGGAGAAGCATGGAGAGTATGGAGACGGCATATTTTACTATAGAAATAATAGTAATCTCTAACATAGCGACACACACATGTCATAAAGCGTTCCGTTTCTTTTTAACTAATCAAGAGCTCTGCATAGCTATTCACAAACATAAGATTCACTATCGTATCGACAATGACACTTGTTCGATAACCTGATTTCTGAACCGAAGGACCGGTAAAACGCTATTCACAGAAGTTTTTTTTTAGGTGTGTATACGGGGAACGCTACAAAATGGTAGTAAATAGATATTCGTGGTAGAAAATTTTAAGTGGTACATAAATGATTTTTATTGAGTATTTCATTATGGGCAACTATAGATTATGCATTCCGTAACTATTAACAAATAAAAAACAATAATCTTATACCAGATTTCTATTAAACTTGCTTTGTAAACTTCAACTTTCTGTCAAACCTGGAAATCTGGAATAATTATTTTTCTGAATCTTGTTTAGAGCTATAAAGATAATTGAGAACTACACGGAAGACAAGGCGGTATGGTCCAAAGACTATTATAGGCTGCCCTTTGGGCGAATTACAAAAATTAAAAATTGAGAAGTGAAAAACTTGTTGTTTTTTTTTTACAGAAAAGTGGTTGTATGTATTTTATAATTATTTAAACAAATTACTATTTGCTTATTTTCTTTTCATAAAACGTGGTACCTAATATTGAAAATGCATATTTTCAGAAAAGAGCGTCATTGGAGCAGCGGCAGATGCTCTTTGCATTCATGCAAGGGCATGAAGACCTTGCCCGGAGCCGTGTTTTGACACTTATTGCTTAGATTACTCTTTTTTAGACAATATTGTATTATTCGATAACACTTCCGACAGCAAATACCTGTCGGAAGAATTGATGTCTTCATACCGTAGAACTGTCAAAATTGTACGGTTTCGGATTTGTGAATAGCGATTATAGGATTTCGTCGATAACATTGACATTCGATACGGTACCAAAGCGTGTCGTAGCTTTGTGAATAGCTATGCAGCATAGCTAATTCGTACCATGACCTCAGTTTAACGATTCAATTTAGGCCGTACCATCTGGATACCTACCACGAACTCTTAACGCTCATTCACTTTCATCGATGATAATGCCGCTGAGCGTATTGGACGTCATGGTACGACTGTGAGCGATGCAGTTTAAGAACCTAAACTGAAATGTCTTGCTTTTGAATCGTTTTTAAATAGATCATGGTAGGCCTCCAAGATTCTGTAACTAATTTTATGCATCTTTCGGTTGATTGAGTGTGACATCGACATGGGTCCCGCGGAAAAGTGATAAAATTTCGGAATCTACTTTATGGACTATGGTAATCTGCCAAGGCTTCTAAAATCACTTCGGTAGAAATCATTTTGGTACGAGGTGGTTCCGTAGGGTTTTCCCAATATATCATAATCAGCCTATAATGTTCCCACTGCAGGGACACAGGCCTCCCAATATATAAGATCCGTAAAATCTTGTGCATCCAGTGCAAGCCAGTAGAACGATAGACGAACGACGAATTTTATTATAATCCTTAAAACGGATAATAGTGGCCACTATTTTCTGTTTTTATGATTTTAATATAACTAAACAATGTGAAACTACCTCTTAAAATAATATTAACGTATAACCTTATGGAGCACAACTTAACGTGCTTGTTTTCTGCATTTTCATTCTAAATTATAAGAAATAACCAAATAAACGATGAGGGCGCCACTAGTGGGTCGGCGCCCCCCTAAGGAGATGTGACATAAGTATTTGGACTCGGCTCTTTCAAAATGGTTATTATGTTCTTCAACTATGACTCTCCTGTCGTCTTCTTGAACTAATGAAAAGTGCTTCGCGTGAAGTGATTTATCGCGCCAAATAGCGAGATTTTAGATAATATTTTCGAGGCAAGTCGCAATCAAATGTGGCTTTGCTGTATTCTATTGGTTTTTGTGTCTGTTCACTACTATTTTAAATTAAAAAAATTACGGTAAGTTATAGAGATCCTATGAAACCTTCCAAGATTTTTGTATTGTTTTGAAAATTGGAGGGCCAGCATAGCTATTCACAAAGCTACGACACGGTTTGGTACCGTATCGAATGTCAATGTTATCGACGAAATCCTATAATCGCTATTCACAAATCCGAAACCGTACAATTTTGACAGTTCATATACGGGGCGCGTTCCGAATTGAGGAAATAATCGATGTAATCGATTTGAGCGTGCTAAAACCCGTACCGCATTGGCGTGAGCGCGATAACGATGTCCCGTGAATCGTCATAGATGACGTCATGGCATGCGCCATCTTGCGATAACGCCGACCATGCCTCGTACAAATATCACCGTGAGCGCTGTCAAAAATGACAGTGTGTGTGTGTGTGAGGATGAGGATGTGTCAGTGTGTGTTTTGTTTTGAGTTGCACCTTTCCGTATATACAAAGTACTCTTTGGTTGCACCATATCTTTTTAATAACGTGGCATTTTCGAAATTGTGCTTCTGGCTGACAGTCGCCACCTAAACAAAGAAAAGGAAGAAACGTGTGGTGTTTTTATGAAGAAATACTGCTGTAATATCTTTTTGACACCGAGTAAGCACTGTGAGCGCGCTAACGAGTGTTCCGAATTGTTGACAGCTCTCAGCTGTCATAATCGTGATATCCATTATGGAACGCATGTGAGACGATTTGAGTGCTGTGAGCGATATTGGCCAATTCGGAAGGCGGCCACGGTATGAAGACATCAATTCTTCCGACAGGCTGTCGGAAGTGTTATCGAATAACAAAATATTGTTTAAAAAAGAATAATTAAGCAATAAGTGTCAAAACACGACTCCGGGCAAAGTCCTCATGCCCTTGCATGAATGCAAAGAGCATCTGCCGCTGATATGCATTTTCAATATTAGGTACCACGTTTTATAAAATGAAAATGAGGAAATAATAATTTGTTTAAATAGCGATAAAATACTTACAGCCATTTTTCTGTTAAAAAATCAAAACTAATTTTTCACTCCTCAATTATTATTTTTTATTTTTTTTAATTCGCCCAAAGGGCAGGCTATAGTCTTTCAACCATACCGCCTTGTCTTCCGCGTAGTTCTCAATAGCTCAAAACAAGATTCAGAAAAATAATTATTCCAGATTTCCAGGTTTGACAGAAAGTTGAAGTTTACAAAGCAAGTTTAATAGAAATTAGTAAATTTTATTTATTAATAAAATCATTGCTTACTGTTTTTTATTTGTTAATAGTTACTGAATGCATAATCTATAGTTGCCCATAGTGAAATACTCAATAAAAATCATTTATGTACAGAGGCCAGCACATCAAGCTACCCCAATCTGTCAAATTTCTTTGATAGAATTTCAACTTTACTACAAAGGAATAACGTTCATATTCAATTGGGAAAATTTGACAGATTGGGGTAGCTTGATGTGCTGGCCTCTGTACCACTTAAAATTTTCTACCACGAATATCTATTTACTACCATTTTGTAGCGTTCCCCGTAAACACACCTAAAAAAAACCCTTCCATTCGGATCTGTGAGTGAATAGAGTTTTGCCGGTCCTTCGGTTCAGAAGGTTATCGAACAAGTGTCATTGTCGATATAGTGAATCGTATGTTTGTGAATACAGGTGCTGGTGGCAGTACTTCTAATGGCTTGTTTGGGAAAATATTTTACATACGTAAAATTTAAGTATAAAGTTAAGTATATTGGCCACTTTTAATAACCCCGCAAAAAGGAATACCATAAAAAAATTTTTTTCATACATTGAGCGCTCCACCCTAGTGAACAATGACAAACATGTGTGTGTCGATACGATAGATATTTGTATAACTATTATTTATATAGTAGAATAAGCTGTCTCCATGCTTTTCCTATCTCAATGCATAATACATAATCCTAAAATTCCTAAATCTAATCTGTGACACAGAGCACGTTTATCTAAATAAAGACAGCTAAAAGGTCCCAGCAACAAGGCCATTAAAATATTAAAAAAAAACCTTTTAGCTGTCAGTGCTGATTGTTGAATGACAGATGGAATGGGAACTTGCACTTGCACAGACAGAGCGGGAACTTGGTAATAAAAATACTTATAAAAAACTATTAAAACAATAAACAATGGATGCAGTAGAGAAAGAAGAACGCCTCCACAGAATAAAAGTTAAGTAGACCAAAACAATTCAATTTGCACGAATTACGTAACAGTTTTAGTATAACATTAGTCTGTATTACTATATGTAATGTAATGCTTCTCCCCAACTGCTTCATTAGCAAATCGAGTCTAATTAACCCTTCGTACGTAGATCTACGCGAGACACAATGGCTGTTTATTTGTGTCTGTAATTACGACATTCAACTAGATAAAACATTATCATTATAAATAAAGTTATTACCATAAATCAGAAAAAAATAAATATATTGTAAAGAGCTTAGAACAAAATCATGACGTTGATTTATAATCATTTCAATTTACAGCTGGCTCATTTTTGGCAACAGTTGCTGGGATTTCTGCTTTCGTAGGCTTTGGTGCAACAGTAGCTGCTGCCAAGAAAACAGATCCTAAATACTTTAACAAGGGTGGGTAATAATCGTGTGTGATCGGAGATTCGGAGTAGGCAGATTGATTTTTGGTACTTGTATCATAAATGCCCACGGAAAGAATAACATGGATAAGCAATTTTCCTGGAAAGTAATTCCAGTAAGTATTTCCGGATGCAATTAAATATTGTTAATGTTGGCAGCGATATTTTTACTACTCAATTCAAAATTTAAAGGAAATCAAAGCAAATCAAAACTAATTTGCTCATTTTATTACAATTCCGTTTTTTTTTATAATCAACTACTTAATTCCGAAATTCCGGAGGAATGTCCGTATTAATATATGATATTTCAGATCAATGACCCAAATTCAATCTACCTACTCCAATCACTGGTAATAAAGGATCACCTTTTTCACTTTACTTCCAGTGATCAACATCTTGAATATATTGTTTTTTTTTTATCATCTTTTACCTATTCAAGGCTTACATGGCAGTCTTGAGTTAGCAGATGCCGGTGCTATTCTTGCGTTAAGGGCTCTTGGCTGGGGCACTGTTTATGCTATAACAGGCACTACATTTATATGCTATGGGATATGGAAACTATCTGGCGCTAAAAATGTAAGTGATCATAAATTATTCATTTACCAAAAAAACTACATACTTACTCCACTGGTTAATTAATTATTTATTTCTATTTGTAGCTAAAGGAGTTTAGAATAAAAATGGGTGATATGTTACCTGTTTTACCTAAGAATAACCCACCTACATCAAGAACAGAGTTCACAGGACTAAATGACCTAATGACCTACTTATCAGAAGACTATGGGAAGGCGTCTGTGAAGAGAACATAATAATGTGTAGCTTTAACTTTATTTAAGTATAATATTTAAGTTGACAAATCTTGTTTTATAATGACTTCCTCCTTGTATGCTGGTCCTTGATTACAACTTGATTTACAAGTGTATACAACAAGTACTCCCCAGTCAATGCTATTGAGCTCTATACCAACACCAATGAAGTTCAGAAGTTGTGGCATTATCTAAAACAGAACTTGTTAGTTAGTAAACACATACAAAACACTACACATACATCTAAAGGAAGAAAACACAATCGCAATGTTTTGAACTTTCGTTAAATCATGACCTTTATTAATTTTGGCTCCCCAAAAACAGGTGTGCGTTACCCCAGCCAGAAAATTTTCAAAATCGTAATCTAAGTGTAATAGATAATTAGATATACAGCTTCTGTAAATGGTAAGCAGATTTTTAAATTTGGTGAGCTGTTATTTTTTTTATTATTTGATTAAAACAGTTCCGGCTGGAGTAACGTTACTGCAGCCAGATCTTTTGTTTTCTAACAGGTATGTTGAAATAAATGATATCTAAATAATTAGATATCAATTTGAAATAAATGGTACAACTTATTTTGTATTTTATAGGTAATTACTGTCTTTCAATGGTATTGAAGTTTCATTATTAACCTATACGTAATTAAGAAGCTATGATGAAACTTCAATTTGTTCAGGCTACGGCGCGCAGCTGAGTTATTTGACGATCGATTAATCGAGTTTCATGTAGTAGTGGTAACTGAATCTTATATCAATCATTAGATATACAGTTCAATTATATACCGGCGAAATTTCAGACTTGTACACTAATTAATTAACGAGATAAACGATAAAAACTTTTTTCCAAAAAAAAACAACCGACTTCCAAAAAAAACACTACAATGTGCTAAATAACTTGGTGTCGTTGGTTCTGCATTTTTGTTTATTGACACCGACTTCCGAAATTAGTGATTTAGCACTTTGTAGTGTTATTTTTTTGGAAGTCTGTTTTTTTTTGTAATTTTTTTTTTTATTTTTTCCTTTTTAGTGGGAGAGTTTGTAATTTATATAAGTTACAATAGCCTAATGTCAACTGCTCATCACCTTTTACAAAATATTGCTTTTGAATTTTTAGATTTTTGTTGATTTTTCAAAAACCGCTTTTCCGATTTCTATAAAAATTTCATGGGACCATTTGGGAAGTAAGTATACCCTTTCCAACAAAAAAAGAATTTTTCAAATCGGTCGGCAAGCGACGGAGTTATGCGCTAACAAACATAAAAAAAAATACAAACTTCCGAATTGAGAACCTCCTCCTTTTTTAGAAGTCGGTTAAAAAGAATTATTTATGGTAACCCAACCAAATCTAGAATGTTATAAAAAAGCGACCGCACAATACATTATACCTACCTTCTAAAACTTACAGGATAATACGTGAGAATAATAAGTGTTTGGTATCGGTCCGATTACGATGAAACTTGGTATAATTATTCTTTAATATCCTGGGCACCACACTGGGTACTTTTTATCCCGGAAAAGTATATACAATAAAAAACAAACTTAATTTTGCGGTTCGATCCCTAGACTCGATTACTGTACCAACCGCAAATAATAAGTTTGTCGTAGGTTACGTCACCCGCACTGTAAATGTAGTGCTGAAGGTTGAATTTTTCTTGCACCGTTCGTCCAATCGGAGTCAGAGCGTGCGCATCATACATTTTTTGAAGTTTGATTTGAACGGACGTGTCGAGTGGCGAGCGTTCGCTCTTATTAGCATTCTATAAATTGTATGTTTTAACTGCTATTCTTAACCGCAAAATCTTACTTGCAATTCTAAACCGTGCTTTTCAGTTCGACCTTTTTATTCCTTTTAGTTTATAATAAGTACAGTTTAAGGTAGAGTTATATTTATAAGTCAAAGTTATAGATTTTAATTTTAAAGTATGGGTATTTGATAGTGTACGTAGTGACCGTAGGTTATTTTATAAAACAGTTAGGTAGGATTAGTCATTCGTATAGATATTAGTTTTTAGGGATTTTGCTTATTTATTGAGTTTAGATTTATTTAGGTAGGTAGGTACCTATTTTATTTTCTATTATTGAGTTTTTTTTTTTTTTATTAGGTAGGTACTTAGGTTTACTTTTATAATCTAATATAAAATTCAAAGTCCTGAGATCCTGTGACTGAGTATATCAATGCACAGCCTAAACCGCTGGTCATAGAGACATTAAATTTAGAGAGTGTGTTCTTTGTGAAGTGTATATAGGTATCGACTAAGAAAGGGTTTTTCGAAATAAGAGGGTGAATGGGGGAGGGTGAAATTTCACGCGGACGAAGTCGCGGTCAGAAGCTAGTACCTAATATATTTTTTATCTTATTATATATAGAAGCATCGCTTACTATCTGAAATTAAAATTAAGAACTGATAAACACCTTCACTTTTTTCACCGTGTTGTGCTTAGCGTTCCGAATAACTGAAAGTAAAATAGTTGTAGCCGTATTTAAAATTAAGTTTTATTGTAAAAAAATCACAGATCAACAATAGTAAAATGTAATAATATCACAGTGCAGTAAGTACAAACATATTATTTATAGTAGGTAGGTAGGTTCTACTGTTTTTTCTAATCTGATTTAAAAAATCACAAATGTGTAAATTGGTAATTAAGTAGGTACCTACTTACTTACCTAATTCATCGATAGAATAGATATACGTAGGTAGGTAGATATTTGAAGAATGGCATAGTGGACACTTACTTTGAGCAATTTAAAGTTTATTTAAACATTTAGTATGGTAGGTTTAATTTTTCAATCAAACTTATTTGATTAGTGACTGTACCAACTTTTAAGGACAATTATGCTAATAATTTTAGAAGGTTGGTTGGTATAATGCATTGCGCGGCCGCTTTTTTGTAACATTCTAGATTTGGTCGGGTTACTTTTTTTCGATTAACCTTTTAACCGCCCGACTTCATATCATTTGTCGTGCCCCCAGCGCACGAAGTTAAAAAAAAAAAACGAAAAAAATACCTGATAGAAAACAGCGTAATTACCTAAATAAAAAAGCAGATTAAACGAGCTGTGGTATTTTGTCGTAATATACGACCCTGGCGAAATGGACCCGAAAATATTTGTCGGATTATCCGACGTAAGCGGTTAAAAGGTTAATTAGTGTATAACACTGTATATCTAATTATTGATATAAGATTCAGTTACCACTACTGCAGGAAACTCGGTTAATCGGTCGTCAAATAAATTAGCTGCGCGCCGTGGCCGGAACAAATTGAAGTTTCATCATAACTTCATTTACGTATAGGGTACTAATGAAACTTCAGTACCATTTAAACAGTAATTACCTATATAATAATGTTTCAAGTTAGTCTTTGGAGCGCTTATTGGAATTGCTAGGACCTATTAAAGTATATTTCTATTTACTAAAATAACTTCAAAACGGTACATTATGGTGGATTCTTTTATTGCGTAACAAATTATGACTAATTAGCCAGATATCATGTCTGTACAAAAACTATAATCATCCGTTAAGTCAATTCCGAGATGCAGCAATCGTGCAAACGTTTTGATTTTAAATATCTTCGCAACCATAACAAATACAAAATAAGTTGTACCATTTATTTCAAATTGATATCTAATTATTTAGATAACATTTATTTCAACATACCAGTTAGAAAACAAAAGATCTGGCTGCGGTAACGTTACTCCAGCCGGAACTGTTTTTAGCAAATAATAGTAACAGCTTACCAAATTTAAAAATCTGCTTACCAGTTACAGAAGCTATATGTATATCTAAATATTTATTGCACTTAAATTACGATTTTCGACATTTTCTGGCTGGGGTAACACACACCAAAAACAGGGTGGTTGCAACAAAGTTAAAGCATTTATTTCAAATAGGCACATAAAAGGCATTTTTGAATGCCAAAATTTACAATAAAATATAATTGATTCTAGTGGTCCCTTCCCAAAGGTAGTTTTCGTATGGAGAAGAACGGGCATAAAATCTAGGTTCCCTATCGTTTGCATAAAATTTTAAGACCTAATATAACTTGGCATACTTTTGTTTGTCCTAATTATATTTTCGCATAAATTATTTACGCATAACAGAAGGCCAATTCTCGTAATTTAAAACGTTCAAAATCTAGTCGCAGTCTCATCTCAGCGACAAACAAATGTCAAAAACTTGTAAAAATGTAGGGAAATTAGAGGCATTTTTTGACAGATTGAGACTGAGATCAGACAGTGAACATTCTTAAAATTACGAGAATTGCCCCTCAGCTTACGCATAATTTCTCTAATCATAATAATGATTAAGCATAACAATAATAATAAGGCGTAGTCGACGGAGCCCTTGGCGGGGCCCCTATTTCTGTCTGCAGGGTTTAAAGGAACCTAACACGAAGAGGATGACGAGGGCTTGTTCGCTCGCTCACTTGAGCCCCCGTCATCCCCTTCGAACCTAACCTGTCCGAGTCGGGGTGCCCCAATTCCCGAGCTCGCTTCGCTCGCTCTTGCATCCTAAGTTCTCATTGTCTTGTATGAATGAATGAATGAATTGCACCGATCCCAGCGTGGTTAAACCAGACTCGATTAATCGAATGAACCCCAAGATTCGCACTAGCTCCTGTAGCCTCATGTTCATGGTGCTACAGCGACCATTGCATATCAAGGAATAGACCGGGGGGCGCGGTAATGGTAGGGAAGACGTGCCCGTAGGATAGGTAAGGATTTAAGAGCCTACCGGATATGCATCCTAGAGCAAGCCTTGGACTAGTGGAGAGATGGGTAATTATTATCTATGGATGGGCATCTTTTAACGACCTTGCCGCCATCTTGGTTCAGGTCGAGCTTCATCGGTGAGTCTTTTGGCACGGCTCTACTGCTTGCTCTCTTCCTTTGTATGCCCTTGCTCTGCTGTGTTGTATTAGATGTTACTGTTTTCCATGTCGCCTTCGAATGTTGCTGTTTTCAATGTCGGCCTCGGAAGTTTCGCTACTATCTGTTTCCGTTTTTTTTGTAAATTTCACTAGCAGCGATCTTGATCTTACTTCTGTCTTCCGCTGTATCCATCCAAAAATTTATTCCCTTGTCGAAGTACTTCATGTCTTGTTTTAAATTGTCGTTCCATGTGTATTACATTTGGCCTTGTACTGGTGTGGGTTGGTGAGGTGTGGTTCGCGGCGCCTGTAGACTGGGGTTCTTGATGCGTTTTTCCGTCTAAGAATTCATGCATTTTCTTTTGTCTTGGTTTATTCCTAGAGTGGTTAATCAAGTCTCTCATGATAACTCGCTTGTATCTTCTGAATCTTGACCAGTTAGCTTTAGTAGGTGCCGATACTTTCAAACCATGTATCATGCACGGTACGATCACCATTCGATACATTAGTCTGGCTAATTTCCAGTCCATATTTGAATTATTTATGAATGGTAACGATTTGGCGTTTTTCATGGCCTTTGGGTTTCGTCGAGGGTTCTAAGGACTTCGTCGATTACCAGTGTAAACTGGCGAGGGGACAGCGGGCAACCTTGTTTGACTCCCTTTGCTTTAATAAACCAACTGCTTTGCTGGCCACACCATTTGATGCATGTTTGTTCATTCATACAAACCTTGATTATCCTGTTGGTTAGCGATTTGTTGGTTCCTTGTAATAAGATATCTCTTAGTGCATTGAGGTCAACGTTGTCAAAGGCCTTTTCAATGTCGAGGGCGAGTACATAAATTCTTTTACCTGCACGCCATTCTTCGTCTAAAACCCTTTTAAGCGTAAAGATATTATTATGGTCATCTGTTCATCTATTGTTTAAAAAGGCCGCTTGATAGTTGCCCAATTCCGTTATTATCTCAACTAGTTTTTTTGCTACGTAGGAGGCGTAGATTCTGTAACCCGTATTACAAACCGATATGCGGCGATACTCATTCGCATTTTTAGGGTTATGGTTTTTTTTTAATTTGTATCTGTACGGTCTCCATCCATGTGTCTGGTGTTTTGTTCTGTATCCAGGCTCTGTTCATGTGTTTGGTGACGGCTTTTTGTAATATTTGGGGCATTGCTTTGTAAAGCTAGATTACCACTTGATCAGTTCCGGAAGCTGTCCCGTTCCGCATTTTATTAATGATTCCCATTACGTGATCCACACTGGGCCCATCACACTGTACTTCGGTTATCGGCTTTTTTATTTTAACTGTTGGTATAAGATGACCCTCGGATTTTTTTTTTTTTAAATTTGCTCGCATTTGGTCATCGGTATTTAAGTAGACCTTTGTCGTAAGTTTGTTTCTACTGTAAAAAAAAAAAGTATAACATCTGCATGCGTTTTGCTGGGTGGTTTTTCCCCCAGTCCATTGAGGCAGGCCCTGCATGCTTTTCGCTCTTCCTGATATTTAACCTTTTGAAGTGTTGCCTGACATTCTTTTACTAGGTTGTGCCTATTTGGGTTATGTGGTTGCCTACTTCGTAGGAATTTTGCGTTGTGTAGGTTAGCAAGAGCTAGTCGATGATCTCTGGAAAGAACTGGTTGAAGAATCAGTTTCCTGGGCAGCCGCTTTTAATACTTTCGTTATGGTATTCCAGGGTATTTCGATGTTTTCGTCTGTTGATTTGATTCCTACATCTTTTTTTTTTTAATTTTTTTTGTTATGCAGGCTTGGTATTTTGTTTTCGTGAATTTACTATTGAGGGCGGCATAATAGCGCTGTTTATAGTTGAGATCCTTGGACGCAATTGTTGTTTCCTTTGTGTCTTGCTGTTGTCTTTGTGTATTATTGTGTTTGGTGTTTTCTTTTTTGTTTGATTTGAGGCCCCACTGACGTTCCAAGCTGCAATACGTAATTCTGGGCAAGAGTATTTTATTGCGGTACACGGCTGGTTTCTAAGTATTGTGAACCCAGTGACATCTGCGACTACGTCTGATAACGGTGTATACTCGTACGTTGATGCTTGTTGTTCATACTGTGTTAATGAGCTAGGTAATTTGGGGGTCTTCATTTGAGACTGGGGTCTCGTGGGTTGTCCTTGCTGTTCACGTGTGTTGTACGTTGTTTGATTTTTGCCTTATATCTATCGGGTTTCTGTTGTACTGTTCGTCGCCGGTCATGCCTCAGCTATCATAGTGCGGGTCCTTATAGAGGATGTGTATGTTGCCGGGTACTGGTTCACTGGTAGGTGAATACACTAGCGTGTGTCTTGTATCCGTGTGCACGTGCAAATTTACAAGATAGAACTCGGACGCGGCGATTAAGATATCCTCTCCTCCCCAGAACGTCTTGTTAAACTGCGTGGTTATTGTATTCTGTTATCCTTTGTTCCTGGGAGAGAAGTGCTAGACGAATTCTGTCGTCCTCTCGATGCTGCAAAACATATGAAGCGAGGCCCTGACGGACAGACACGTGATCGAAAGTTAAACCTATTATATTATTTATTTGATGGGCTATGGCCCTAAATAAGCAGTTCCCGTCTTTTTTCATACGCACAATTATGCCCATTTTTAAAAACAAAAAAACAATATTGTTTTTATGGTATTACAAGACCTCTACACACGTGTTGTGAAGCTTTGGGTTTGAGGACCAATATAGTTGACAGGGAAGCTTACTGCCTGTAATTTATGAGCTTCGCTATTTTTTGTTACATAACCTTTTTTTTGTTTTTTTGCTCTTCGAGGCCAATTTTGTGCGCGTGGGCTAGGTATACAAGCTTGCTTTACAAGCTAGGAAATAGGTAGCTTGTTCAAGGCAGTTTTGGTAATTTAGTAAAATGTTAAATTAAGAATAGTGTGAAGTACAAATTCTAGAGCGATACCGTATTTTAGGCTAGAATAATAGAATGTATAAGTTTATTTTATCCCTCGCTTATATATATAATTTGAAAACATTTCCCTAAAGCCTAATTATAGCTTACAGTGATGCCTAATTATAAATACACGTGTGGATTCAAAAGTCCAAATTAACAAATCATAACGCAGCCGGATACAGCTTCCAGTGGAGATCCCTGAAATATATGGAAAGATCTCACCAAATCGACGTCACGAAGATCCTCGGCCGGAAGGCCTAGACCTCGGGCTTATATATCAGGAACACACGTATGCCACTTTACCACTGTTCTAAGGTATTTTAATTTGCACTCACAAAACAACAAGCGAAACACCGTTCAAATTTCAAATTCGAGTTTCAAGCTCAGAGAGCCACATGTGTTTGGCACATTGCATCAAGTATAAACAAAGGCGGGACAAGACACGTCTGTCCCCTTCGGCGGTCACTATCCGAATCCCTAAGTTCTCATTGTCTTGTATGCCTAAATATTATTATGCTAATAATCATTAGGCCTAGTAACGTTATGCGAATTAAATTTATGCCAACATAAACTGTATGCCAAAAAAAAAATGGCAAAACAAATTATGCCAAAATCGTTATGCCAAAGTATATTAGGAAAAAGAATATTATGCGAAAAGAAGGGATCCCTAAAATCTACCGTTAGTCTTTTAAAAAATATTTTGTTTAATTCATTAAGTACTAGATATACTTACTGCTATTCCCATAAATGATAAACTTACTTGGAATTCAAATTGCCTTTCCCCATTACAGTATTGACAGTTAGGCAAATTCACAATACTGTCACCAGAGTTACCAGTAATCCACAGTGGTTGACCTCCTCTATCATATCTCAATACTTGGTCTGGATGCCTAGCGACCCTTTTGTTGAATTTATTAAAGATTTTGTCTTCAGGCATTGTCTTAGTATACTGTTCCAATTCATCTTCACTAACATTGCTTAATGTACCAGCTTTTTTCTCTTCCACTAATTTTCTCAACTTATCCATTTCTTCACCAACATCCACATCTTTGGAATCCTCCTGAGAAATTGAAATTTTGAAATATTTATTTTTACTTGTAAAATTAATTAATTAGTTTAATGAGTAAATAATAGTACCTCATCTTCTTCATCTACTATAAGTTCCCATTCCTTAAACAGAACAGATTTCCCAGCTTCTGTTACTATAAAATTGTTAGGTTTAGTGTCGGATTTCTGGAACATAAGTGTTACTGAAAATAATCTAACACTAGTTCATTTCAGTTTTTACTACTGAATAATAATGGATACATTAGAGATCTGAAGATGTCACACCTGTAATTCTGGACACATTTGCTTGTGACCTTTTTGCCAGTCTAGGATTTGATGTTTACGACTGCAATAAGAAGTCTTCTTACATTTTGAACAATGTGAAGGTCCTTTACAACCACAGAGGTTACATAATTTGGGCCACTCATCCATTGGAAAATCCTGCAATAATACATGGGTACTCAATAATGAACATCATCATAATGAATAGGTAATAAATTTCCCACTGTCCGGATAGCAACAATATTTTTATGAAATTGTCTGCCAGCTAACATAAGCAATTTATCCAGAAGTGGTAAAACATCTATTGCAAACCATACCTACTTCAGTTTCTATTTCTTCATATGGTTCAAAAGAATAAAAATCATTCTTCCTTGGAAGCTGACAGCGCAACACAATGAAACTATCTGAGCTGTTGGTTTGACAACATGATCCATTTCTACATACAAATAGAAATATTGTCCTGTGGAAAGCTGTGTTGGAGTCTTCATATGGTGCATAAATCTGAAATGTTAAAAAATGCAAGGACTAATTTCTATTATAACCTATTTTTACAGTTTGTTTTGCAGTATCAAAAATATGGTGACCCTAATGTTAGATTAAAAAAATATACCTGACACAGGAACACCAATGGGTCGTTGCACTTTTTGCAAAGTAGTTCATTTGGGCTTGGCAAGTCTTTTAGATCTAACCATGCTGGTTTCCCTCCCACTTTACTTGGAAAGAACTTTGGGTGTAATAGCCAACTGTTCTTTTCCTCTAAGAAACCGATATCTACTTTGTTAATGGAAGCCATGTGTGATAATAATATGATTCAAAAAGTATTTTTATTTAAAAATAATGGATTTGATGTCCTTTGATCCTTTCTCGTGAACGTGATTTTGAAACACAGACTATCAAAAAGGGCGCGTTCCGAATTGAGGAAATAATCGATGTAATCGATTTGAGCGTGCTAAAACCCGTACCGAATTGGCGTGAGCGCGATAACGATGTCCCGTGAATCGTCATAGATGACGTCATGGCATGCGCCATCTTGCGATAACGCCGACCATGCCTCGTACAAATATCACCGTGAGCGCTGTCAAAAATTACAGTGTGTGTGTGTGTGTGAGGATGAGGATGTGTCAGTGTGTGTTTTGTTTTGAATTGCACCATATCTTTTTAATAACGTGGCATTTTCGAAATTGTGCTTCTGGCTGACAGTCGCCACCTAAACAAAGAAAAGGAAGAAACGTGTGGTGTTTTTATGAAGAAATACTGCTGTAATATCTTTTTGACACCGAGTAAGCACTGTGAGCGCGCTAACGAGTGTTCCGAATTGTTGACAGCTCTCAGCTGTCATAATCGTGATATCCATTATGGAACGCATGTGAGACGATTTGAGTGCTGTGAGCGATATTGGCCAATTCGGAAGGCGGCCAAAGTATGACACTGTCACTAATGACAGTTATCTCTATTCTATTCTATTTTTCTTTATGGCAATGGTGCCGATGTCGACAATTCAGTACATCGTGTAAATTTTGACAACTTTCTTATTTTTTCGGGTGCATTTTATCTCAGATATTTAGAAAGGTTCGTTCATTTTAGAAGTAAATCCACACTAAAATAAAACGATTTTTCTCAAAATTGGAGATGTTTAAAATTTTATATATAGTTAGAACAACTAGTTTTTGGGATGTCTATCCAAATATATTTAACTTATCCTGGTTAGAATTATTGAATAATAAAAAACCATTTTCGGACATGTCCTTTAAGCCACCTATAAGTAGTACAGAGGCCAGCACATCAAGTTACTCCAATCTGTCTTTCTTTGATAAATTTTCAACTTTACTGAAAAGGAATAAGGTTGATATTCAATTGGGAAAATTTGACAGAATGGGGTAGGTTGATGTGCTGGCCTCTGTACATACTAATTTTATGTTCTAATCCCTAAATGCTCTAACTGTCCGTCCAGACTGGGGCGCGGGTGCGGGAACGCGCTCGGGCTGCCAGTCCGCACTGGAGCGCGGCTGCGTTCTGCGTGTTGTCGTGTCCAGTGTTTGTCAAAATATAATATAGATGAAGAAGACTTCTTTATAGTAGAAAGAAGATCGAACTAGTTTGAGAACCCCGGTCACCACGCGAGCCCCCCGCGCCCGCGCCGCCCACCCACTGGGTCCACTTGTATTCGAACGAGCTATTGTGTGAGTTGCAGGGGTAGGACAATTCCATACAGTGACAGATTACGGGGCATTTTTTTCAAAATGCGACATCTCTTATCACCATCCAAAAAAAATTGTTACTTTATGTTCCCACAGATGGCGTTACTATCGTTAAAATATAATTTTTGACTAAAAAATAAACAAAATATTTAATTTAAGTATAATTTTAGCACATAATGATTTAATTAAACACGTTTTATAATTATTTGTAAATATTTGTGTAGATAACAAAAGCTACGTAACGATTGCAACACCCCGAAATAAAGTTTTGAAAATACTACTAAAGGACATGTATCCATGGTCATGAATAAAGATTTAAAAAAAAAAAGATTTGATAATAAATATTGATTGTCTTGTCAGGTTACAAATATGGCGATTGTTCCTTGCGTTTGCGCTTATTTATTGTGTGAGTTGAGCTTTTAGTTCCTCAGCCTTTCCAGATTCCAGTGCAATCGTTTTTTTGCGACCGGACACTTTTTTTGTGCTGTTTCTTTGCGATATAGACGCTTGTGATTTGTTTGTATCATGCCTAAACGGTGTGCATTGGGAATTTGGGATGTTCCAACAGTAAGTGTAATCATCATTTATTATCTCTGCCATCCTGCTTCTGCCATAGATTTCCATATTTACAAACTTATTAGGTAAACAGGATAGGACTTACCTACATTATGAATGTACCACTGTAGTTATCCGTGTTTATTTTTGTACATAGAAATGTTCAAAGTTTCGAACAGTATAGCTTCATAGCTTTTTAGAAACTACTTGATTAAGTCTGGTCAGCCTGGGATCAAACAAAATGTGTCGCAAATTAATATTATAATGAGTTCAGTACCTAATTATTGTGATTAGATCTTTTTTGTTTAGCCCATGAAAATGCATTTCCCAGATATAAAGTAAATATCCTGTGTTATTCATGGATGTGGCATAACTCTGCGTAATTTTCATAATTGTTGAGATACAATGTTAAAGTTCACTCTGAATAGATGTGTAATGCCCTTTATTATGCTGGTGTCTATGGTTGGATTTTTGTTGTCTATGCGCTCTGCTCTGTGAGAACGACTAAGAGATGTAGACGCCATTATTATTGTGTGTAATAACTTTTGCTAATAAACCCTGCTAAAACAGACTAACTGTGCTTCTCAATTCCTGCCCCTGCTTACAGGTTATGGGCCCAGAGCACTTAGTTTGTTTCCAGGTCGTGGCAGTGGTTTATTTTGGGAGTAAGCAAATTGAGTTGGTACCCGGACGGTACGAAGTTTTGAGACCGGCACGTGCATCGAGGCGTCATGGAGCAATCCACACATAATTCGTTGAAATTGTCTGGAGGGGACAACTGGGCGGTTTGGAGATTCCAGATGGAAGTTATATTTAAGGGCCGAGGCCTGTTTCAAATAGTTTGTGGTCAAAAGGAAAAACCACCGACGGAGAATCAAAGTGAGGAAAAAACATGGCTGGAGAGCGACGCGAAAGCTCAGGAATTGATAGTGACGCGAATGGATTCAGGACCGCTCACACATTTACTATCATGCAGTACATCTGCCGGCATGTGGACCAAACTAAAGTCGGTGTATGAAAGGGAATCTGCTGTCAGCATACACCTACTGCAGCAGAAGTTCTTTTCTTTGGAATTTGGCCATGATTCTGTGACTACGGTGATGTCAAGATTGGAGGAAATCAGCAACAAATTGAAACAAGCAGGTGAGCCGCTTTCTGAGAAAATGATTGTAACAAAAGTGCTAATGTCGTTGCCGGAAAGGTTCAAGCACTTTCGCTCAGCCTGGGAGTCCGTCCCTATTGAGAAGCAGACATTGATTGAGTTGACTTCACGATTGCTCATCGAAGAAGAGAGAAGTGACCAGTCCTTTCAACTTGAGGAGACAGCTTTGGCCAGTGTAAGCAAACAGGGTAAATGCTACACTTGTGGGAAGGAGGGCCACTTTGCAAAAGACTGCAAGGAGAAAAAGAAAAAGGAGACAAGAAGTTGCAATTATTGCAAAAAGAAAGGTCACTTAAGAGCAGATTGCAGATCTTTAAAGGACAAGGAAAAGAAGAAGGTTCCCGCTCCAGAGAAAAATGCTTTCATGTGCAGGAGTGGTTCGTGTCAAGATGTTGGCATAGGAAACTGGTACATGGATACGGGTGCAAGTGAGCACATGTGCTGCAATAAGGAGTTATTCAGCAAGCTGAACCACCTGAGAGGCTCGATAAAGGTTGCTGTGGGAGACGGCAAGCTTCTGGATGTTATTGGGTGTGGTAGTGTAGAACTGTTCGCGTGGAACGGGTCAGAGTTCATAAAAACAGTGTTAAGTGAAGTACTTTATGTGCCAGAGTTGAAATTCAATCTCTTTTCGGTAGGAACTGTTTTGGATAAAGGTTTTCATTTAGTTTCTGATAATAATTATTGTAAGTTTGTAAACAGTAAAGGTTATGTATGTGCATTGTCAAAACGAGTAAACAAAATGTATCACATGCTGTTTTCGTGTACTGGAACACAATCTGAGATATCTATGGTCACTTTAAAAGATAAAAATAAAATGCAATCTATGGCTACCTTTTTAGTATCGGAACGCGATAGTGACATTGACATTTGTGAGAGTTTTAAAGGTTGTAAACATGTAAAACTTTTTGAGAATATTGGTGTTATGACAAACTTTGGACTAGTAAATTTATCAAAACGGGTCGAGTCCTTAACTGTATGGCATCGTAGGTTATGTCATCAGGATATTGCGCACATTAGGGAGTATTTGAAGCGCAATTGTGTTGAATTCGTGGATGACTATGTTGCTTGTGAGGAATGCTTGGCGGGCAAGCAGCATCGACTGCCATTCCCTTCTAGCTGGTCGAGAGCTAATGCGCCCCTTGAACTCATTCATGCAGATGTATGCGGGCCTATGGAGACACCGTCGCTCGGGGGAGCAAGGTATTTTTTGCTACTGAAGGACGACCATTCAGGTTTTCGTAAGGTGTTTTTTATGAAACATAAGGATGAGGTTGAAGGCCTTATTAAGAATTTCATAGTGAAATCTGAAAGAGAAATTGGTGTAAGGATGAAGATCCTAAGGAGTGACAACGGACTAGAGTTTATGAATGCCGAATTACGTACATTTTTGAGTGAGAATGGGATAACCCACCAAAGAAGCACTGTGTATACACCTCAGCAGAATGGAAGAGCTGAGAGAGAAATGCGTACCTTAGTAGAAGCTGCTCGATCCATGATCACAGGTATGTCGAAAGTTTTCTGGGCAGAGGCCATAAACACAGCTGCTTATGTACTTAATCGAACCGGTCCAAGTCCTGTGAGAGGTAAAACTCCTTTTGAAGCCTTTTATAGAAGAGATTCACCTTTGTTAGATTTAAAAGTGTTTGGAACTCGTGTATCTGTCCTTGTACCTAAAGAGAAGAGGTTGAAACTAGATCCTAAGAATAAGATGGGTATCTTTGTAGGTTATGATGTTGATGTGAAAGGGTACAGAATATTCATATCATCCTCAAGGAAAATTGAGGTACATCGAGATGTTGTCTTCTTACCGCAAGTAGTGCCTGAAAAGGAAAGAGGTAATGTTCCTAGTAAAGAAGATAGCATATTATACTGTGATGAGAAAAGCACAGACGGGATTCCAACTTTAGAGGGAAGACAGCGTGAAGAACCAAGAATTGAAACTGTTGAGGGAAATTGTAGTTCATTGGGAGAAGACAGAGAGATTGGTGTAGTCCAAGAACTCAGAAGAGACAGAGATGTTGGTGAAGACCAAGAAATGGGAGAAAATAGAGAGACTGTTGGAGACCAAGAAATTAGTCCTGAAGAGGATAATTTTGAGGATGCGGATGATGCATTGGAGAATGCAACCGATGAAGAAGAGTTGCCACATAGTTCAAGACCCAGAAGGCGCTGCCGACAACCTAAATATTTAGAGGACTATGAGTTAGGTTTGTTGACGACAGGAGTTGATGATGACCCTAGTACCTACTCAGAAGCGATGTCTAGTGTTGATGCTGAGCATTGGAAGAATGCCATAGAAAAAGAGATGCAAGCCTTGGAAGAGAATAACACCTGGGATATTGTGGACAAACCAAATGATTGTAGTTTAATAGATACAAAGTGGGTGTTTAGACGAAAACGAGATGAAAAAGGCAGAGTAATGTCTTTTAAAGCACGACTCGTAGCTAAGGGGTTTCAGCAAAAAACCTATTCTGAGATATATAGCCCGGTGGCTAGGCTGACCTCATTGCGTGTTTTCCTGGCTTTTTGTAATAACATTAATATTCCTATACATCAACTTGATGTATGTAGTGCTTTCTTGTATGGAGATATAGTGGGTGACTGTTATATTAAATTGCCCATTGGGTATGGTGATTGTGAAAATGGAAAAGCTTGTAAACTTAATAAATCATTATATGGTCTGAAAGATTCACCCAAAAACTGGAATGTTAAGTTTCACAATGTTATTACTGGTTTAGGATTTGTAAGAAGTAATTTTGAGTATTGTTTATATACAAAGATAGAAAATAATTGTAAAACATATTTACTTCTGTACATTGACGACTTGTTATTAGCTTCTACTTGTGAGAGTGAAATAAACAAGCTAATCCTTTTATTGAGTAAGAGTTTTAAAATGAAGAACTTAGGTCTGATAAGAAACTATTTGGGAATGAATATTGTGCAAAATTTATGGGAGGGAACTATATCTATTTGTCAGAGAGCTTATTTAGAGAAGATTTTAAGAGATTTTGGTATGTTTGAATGTAATTCTGTTTCTACTCCCATGGAGGAAAATTTTGATCACAGTGTTCTGAAGAGAGATAAATCTGAAAATGATGCTATTGAGAATAGATGTAGGAGATTGATAGGATCTTTGATGTATGCTATGTTATGTTCGAGACCAGATATTTGTGTAGCATTAAATATCCTCAGCAGATACCAATCTTGTGCTAGTTTAGATTTGTGGAATGCTTTGAAACGTGTTTTACGTTATACTAAGGGTACTCTAAACTTAAGTTTGGTATTTACTAGAAATAAGAATTGTTCTGATGTCATTGTTGGTTATGTTGACTCGGATTGGGCTGGTGACAAAGTGGACAGGAGGTCTACAGGGGGCTATTTATTTAAAATTTTGGATGGATGTAGTGTATCATGGGCATCGAAGAAACAGCCCACTGTTTCTTTGTCATCAACTGAATCAGAATTTGTAGCTTTAAGTATGGCTGCTAGTGAAGCCTGTTGGCTTAGTAACTTGTATTGTAGTATTTCTGGTATTGAAGCTGTTGTTGTACTTTTTGAGGATAATATGCCAGTTATAAGTTTGTGTAAGAACCCTCAATTTCATCATAAGTTAAAACATATAGATGTCAAAGTATTGTTTGTAAGAGAAAAGGTCTTTGCTAAGAAAATTGTTTTGAAGTATATTGGTTCTAGTGAACAACCAGCTGATGCCTTAACAAAGCCTTTAGGTAGAGTCAAATTTCAAAAGTTCAGAGACATGTTAGGTCTTAGTACATGAGTGTTTTATGTAAAAGAAAATTGTTAGTTGCTTAACATTGAGGGAGGGTGTTGAGATACAATGTTAAAGTTCACTCTGAATAGATGTGTAATGCCCTTTATTATGCTGGTGTCTATGGTTGGATTTTTTGTTGTCTATGCGCTCTGCTCTGTGAGAACGACTAAGAGATGTAGACGCCATTATTATTGTGTGTAATAACTTTTGCTAATAAACCCTGCTAAAACAGACTAACTGTGCTTCTCAATTCCTGCCCCTGCTTACAATAATTTTTATGGTTCCATTTTCATAGCCAAAGAGTGCCAGCGGAACCATAATACTAGGGCTCCACTGCCTGTCCATCCATCTGTCTGTCACAGGGCTGCCTTTTGAACTGTATTAGGTAGACACTTGAAATGTTCACAAAATGTTCACTTCTATGGCCGGTATAATAATAAAATAAAAATAATGGAGGTGTAGAAGTATTGCACAGTGGTATGGAATCCTTCATTTACGAGTCCGACTCAAGCTTGGCTGCTTTTTTATAATATTAGTAGGATCATTGGCTAAGATGTCAATATCCTTGCACATCATTATTCAGAAGAAACGGTTTCAGATATTTATACTTTCAAAATCTAAATGTGATCTTCCTTTTGTTTCAGAGAACTCCTACCATCAATTTCCACATCCAGAAAAGAATCATGACCGTTTCAAGGCTTGGGTTTATATAGCTAGTGGGATATTAGATAATCAAGCTGATTATGAACTTTAAAATAAGAAGGTTATCTGTGACATCCATTTTACAGACGGATAGAAACCGTAATAACCGGTTGAATTTAATAACTTATTTTTAATAATTTTAACCGTATCATGGTGAGGATGAAACTAAACCACAGTCTTATAAAAATAAACACAATAAGAATATTATATAATATTGTAAAAGAAATGTTGTTTTTCTATGTATATCCACTGTGTTCCTTTTAAAATTGATACTTCATTACTAATTTACTTGTTTTCAAGTTGTATTTTCACATTAATAACAAAATCATTGTGAAACTTGAGAATACAACTTGAAAACTAAGTTAGTA
Source organism: Gortyna flavago (assembly GCA_963669345.1). Lineage (NCBI taxonomy): Eukaryota > Metazoa > Arthropoda > Insecta > Lepidoptera > Noctuidae > Gortyna > Gortyna flavago. Next base: position 10,015,270 of record OY770131.1, read on the forward strand.
AGGAAGTTAAACTATAGGCAGGGCACTATTGCTTAGGTAGTACCTAAAGCTAGGCTATACTTAAACTAAGTGCGGATGGCGATAATAGATGGCGGTATTTATTCGATCAATTGACATTAGCGGTATTCAATAAAGTCTGCAAGGGGGCTCTCTATACCCGATATATTACTTTACTCTATGGTGAGTTGCCCGCGCGCTGCCCTGCCCGCGCCGAGCACTCCGCGCCGCTCACCGCGCCCGCGTGCCCGCTATGGACACTCAAAGGAAGTTCATATGTTTGAGATCGCCGCGCCCGCGCCCCAGTCTGGCCAAACACTACGTCTAATCCCCGGCCTGCTCAGAGCATTCCGGCCTGCCCTACCTATGATGGATCTTTGACAAAATGATCAAAAGTTCACGATCGCGGTTTGCCAGAGACGAACGGTGTGCAGTATTTTCGGAGTGAAACTTACAGGCCACAATTAGAAACAATAGGTGGTACCCTACTTACCGCAAGGGTGTCCTTGATCAACCCTTACTCAAGAAAATATTATAAAATATATTTCGAGAAAAATCGATGCAAGTAGTGCTACAGAATACAGTTAAAAAAGTCATGTTCAAACACTAACTACATCAACATTTCAGCCGAAAAACGTGCACTGCCGGAAATAGGCTACCCCAAGCACCAAGCACCGCCAGTTCGAACGGTTTTGTGCTTTCCAGATGTCCGTGGCCACCGCCGCCCCACCAACGCCAATCGCTTCCATATTTGGTAAATAATTAGTACTCAATTCGTACTAATTATTAGGACCCGAATAAAAAAATTGGTACCTTAGCAATTTTCGAGAAAATCGACTTTGAAGGTGGCCAAGCGGTAGTCACGGTCCCTTCAGCAGGACCACCATGAGCGATGGAAAAAGGGGCATGCTACAAGTATACAATTAATTAGAGGTGATATATTTCGTAAAAAAAAAAAAAAACTAAAACATTTTTATTAAATTAACGACGATAACTTTCGCGCAATCGTTCAGCAGGACCACGACTTTAAAGGTTAATTCCAAGTATTAATAACTGCTTACTAATGGGGCTGGCAAGTGAAAGCTGATCTCCGATGGCGCCACCACTATACGAACCCTTGTCATTTGCTTGTCAGTTGTCATTTTAGTTGTCAAACATTTACACGCTTCGGATTTCCGTGCAGACTTTTTAAAAATTTTGCGCTGTTTTATGATCCCTGACAGAGTGATATGCCTTTAGCAAACAAATAATTTATGTATTTATATCAAGGAGTAATACAAGATGGGTCAACTGTCTGGTGAATGATGTTCTCGACAAGGAATGGTCTAGATTCCATATCGAGAACATGGGTGCACATTATTAGAATTTTTGTTTGTGTATTATGGACAGTCTGTTTTCTTTTAAGGTTTATTAAATCGCATTATCTTACATGATGCAGGTAGGTATAGGTTACGTAAAAATAAGAGGAAATAGTTTTTGACGACCTAGTCAAACTGAAAGTAATCATTTTTAATACCTAACTGAGTATTTAGGAATCTTTTCATAGTCACTTTCCTTGAAATGTTTATGACACACTCTCGCCCCGCTTTTAGGCTCAAACTTTACTCGCCTTATCGCTTTGAGCCACATTTTTTTAAGTATCTCATCTCGAGGAAACTGGTGGCCTCCAGTTTCTTTACAATTTCGTACACAACATCTAGGCATTTCCTCAATAATTGTCTTTAATTATGAATTCACTAATATTCCCATACAAAAACTGCTGTTATTGGTCTGTGCGCTACTAGCGCCACTTTGACAGTTGTCGGCCCCATTGCTACTTTCACGAATTTTAGTTTGAGCTTCGTACATATATTAGGTAAAAAAAATATAGATTTTACTAATATTTGTTCGAAGAAGCTCCTAATAATTTAGAAAGGCAACAGTTCTTTTTACGACAGCGAGCGTCTTGTTCAAACCTTGTAGGCGTTCAACGACTTATTCTAATGATATTTCGTGAGTAGTTTATTTATAAAACATACAGACGCCAGCACATCAAGTTACTACAATCTGTCAATTTCTTTGATAGATTTTCAACTTTATTGCTAAAGTATAAGGTTCAAAGTTGATTGGGAATATTTGACAGTTTCGGGTAGGTTTATGTGCTGGCCTCTGTACCTACCCTCAACACAATATTTACTAGTATCAGTATGTTTAATAGCTGGGTCAGATACACGTGTTAAAACTACAAAGATATCCAAGAGCAAAAAATTACTGATTTATGTTCACGTAGAAATATTATCCTAAATAGATTTAACGATGTACTACGGTTTTTTCTTTCATACATTTCTTTTGTTTCTCGTTATTTTGTAGGTTGTGCTACTTGATTAATAATATTATGTTCTTTTTTGTTTTTCATTAATATTTAAAATCCGCGTCAACAGATCTGGGGTGGGTGACCCATAATTGTGAACGCCTGCACGATTGAAACGGGACGCTCGCTGTATTAAAAAAAAACTGTTGCCTTTCTAAAACTGAAATTCGTGAAAGTAGCAATTAGTAAGCAATTATTGATACAACAAACTTTTAGACATTCTGCGTCCTTCATGCTGAACACGGAGGCCACCAGCCATCCTGACGTCAGAATGGCTGGTCAAAAAAATATTCATATTTCTCTGAATGTATCATATGTAGCAATTATTGAAGAAATGTAGCAAATATAAGCAATTGGGTAGCAATTCTTGAATATACTTTCAGCATAGCTATTCACAAACATACGATTCACTATCGTATCGATAATGACACTTGTTCGATAACCTGATTTCTGAACCGAAGGACCGGTAATACGCTATTCACAGATCCGTGTGGAAGGGTTTTTTTTAGGCGTGTATACGGGGAACGCTACAAAATGGTAGTAAATAAATATTCGTGGTAGAAAATATTAAGTGGTACATAAATGATTTGTATTGAGTATTTCATTATGGGCAACTATAGACAATGCATTCAGTAACTATTAACAAATAAAAAACAGTAAACTATGATTTTATTAATAAATAAAATTTACCTGATTTCTATTAAACTTGCTTTGTAAACTTCAACTTTCTGTCAAACCTAGAAATCTGGAATAATTATTTTTCTGAATCTTGTTTTGGGCTATAAAGATAATTGAGAACTACACGGACGACAAGGCGGTATGGTCGAAAGACTATAGCCTGCCATTTGGGCGAATAAAAAAAAAAAATGAGAAGTGAAATTTTTTTTTTACAGAAATATGGTTGTACGTATTTTATCAGTATTTAAACAAATTACTATTTGCTCCTTTTCATTTTATAAAACGTGGTACTTAATATTGAAAATGCAAATTTTCAGAAAAGAGTGTCATTGGAGCAGCGGCAGATGCTCTTTGCATTCATGCAAGGGCATGAGGACCTTGCCCGGAGCCGTGTTTTGACACTTATTATTGCTTAGATTACTCTATTTAGACAATATTTTGTTATTCGATAACACTTCCGACAGCAAATACCTGTCGGAAGAATTGATATCTTCATACCGTATATGAACTGTCAAAATTGTACGGTTTCGGATTTGTGAATAGCGATTATAGGATTTCGTCGATAACATTGAGATTCGATACGGTACCAAACCGTGTCGTAGCTTTGTGAATAGCTATGCAGAGCCGCTTGCCATAGGCAACCAGCCATTCTGACGCTAAGCGTTGGGTGCACGGAGCGGGCGCCCGCGCGGCGTGTTCTATAACATCCTTACTCGCTGCACAGCGGACGAGTATGGGTTGAGCTAAACTAGAGGATATACTAATAATCATAGCAACATTTAATTCATTTCGTTTAATTTTTTCGTCTAAGAGCTTATTAAATAACTTTATTTAAATATTAAAAAAAAAAACTCACAAAACGAAAGATAGTCACATTTTAATTTCTTTCGGTTTTGTATTTCGTGGAAGCTAATATGATACACAAGTAAAATTTTAAATCTTTACAATTATCTTTATATTATAAAATAGGTACAGTATTAAATACATATTGTTAATAGTATTAATTACTAATATTTACAAGTCCATAAAACAACTATACACTGTATTAAATTATTAATAATTTAATAGACATGGTATAAGGACAGGCAACAAGTTTCAACATTCATTCTTTTTGAATTTTTTACACGTTTCATTCACATCGTCGAGTTTGTTTACCCTTCTCGATTTCAGGAATGAATGATGGCTGTCACTTTCACCAATGTTTTGTCGAATACAGTTCATATTTGATACATTCTGATTATGTACACCATGCTTTTTATCACCCAAAGTTTTATTATTCTTATTAACTATTAAAGTATTTTGAATGTCTTTAACTAAGTCACTTGTATGTGTATGTAACTTGATAGGAATCAAGATTTGATTTTCGCTATCACCTTTCTTGATAAATTCTTGCTTTATTTGAACCATAGATCTATTTTCAGCGTCACTTGAAAGTCTTATAGTTTTTCGCAAGTGAATAGTGTCGGAAGAGTCGGCATAGTTTCGCTTCACTACTATGTCACCAGTTGGCATTTGTTTTACTAATGTGAGAGTTGGTGTTTCTGACTCCTTTCCTTCGGATTTTTGTGATTTGCTTGAACTGCCTTTGTCACCGTCAGAGCCTTCTTCTTGTTGGTCTTCAGTTTCAATTAATTTACCTAAAAATGAAGAACAGAATATTAACACACACTGCCAGGCCAAAAATTTGAATGTTTAACGTCAGGTAGTCAGATTAAAGAAGTTTCTATTCACATCTTTCTTATTTATTTTTAATGTGAGTATAATGCTCTCAACTCTGGAATACTGTAAATACTAGATTTTATTCGTATTCTTAATACATACCATTTAAAGTAGGGAATGTAATATCAGGCAAAGCCAAATGCGAATCTGGGTTATATTTGTGCATCAGTATTTTTAATAAATTTGAGATCTCTTCACGTTTTCGAGTTACGACTATTTCGTCGAACCAACCGGCTAGTTGTTTTATAGGCAACGAGTAGTCTAATATAGGATCCTGAAAACAAAATCAATATTTAGTTTGACAATCTTATAAATAGACTGGCAATATGTATAAAAAAGGTGTAATAATACCCTGAACGAAGCAGTCACTTGTTCTTCCCGTTGTTATTATTATTTTATTTTTTTTGTACTGGACCATTACTGGAAATCCCTCTGGTTATGGAGACATTATGTAGGAGGTCGAAACTTCAACTTTTTTTAGAATAGAATAATATTTATTTGCTTAAAAACATGGTATAAAAAGATGGTAAAATACAAAATAACAAGAGTGTGCAAGGCATTTTCTTATTTTAGATATTTTACCTTTTTATACCTTTTTCTATGCTTTTTCTTCCTTTTGGTTTTTACTTTGAGTAACATATATTATACTTTGTTTTACGACCGAACCAGCGCCTTTTATTCGGTAGTTAATAAAGAACATACATGTTTTTACGAAAACAATTTTTTTATGTTGACTTTAAATACCCCACGACCCCTTTACATTTGCGTGCACCAGTAAGCACAATGTTTTGCGTGCTCTACATTGCGCGCTGCTGTAAACTTTTCACACCAAAAATTCGTTTTCCAACAAATATTGTTGTTGTAAAGTATTTACTTAGTTTGATGTACAGCACCCCAATTGCGTAACACACTATCAATCTGAATCATTTTGAAGGATATTGCTAATCCATTACTTCTTTGTTCGAAAATGTTATCTGCTCATCAACGTAAAAAACGCAATGAATGTTGTTGAACTGAACACTAACAATAGTAATAACCGTTAGTGTGTTACGCAATTACCCCGCAGAATGCATAGACATACTCACTTTAAAAAATTGTTCAACATACTGCAGCAAGTACAACCCACAATCTGTAAAATTGTTTTGTTGAGGTATTTTAGGACAACTCCCTTTGATGTTATCCTTATTGAAAATTTTATTTTGAGAGACCTGCAACATAACGTATTTGTTAGATAGATTCCTAGATATTACTTGCTTGTTACTTGTTGTTGGGCAAATATACATACTTTAGCTTGATATTCACAAGTGAGGTAATCTCTTAATGTGGCTACAACTCTGGATCTAGATGCTCCAGCTAACGAATCAAATATAAGTATACATGGCCTGAAATGAAAAATATTTGTGAGCATAATTTAGTACACAGAGGTCTTAAAAACTAGCAATCCAGATAAAAGTATTATACAAGGTGACTATATCTGGACCCGCCATAGCAAATTCGCATATAGATGAGGTCATTTGCTAATTATTAGACCTTACTTTCCCTAGCTAAAGTTTTATAGATTTATAGTATTTTTAAGAAGCATACTATTTTATTTTTTTACCCTAGTTTGAGGGAAATTCCGAGGTATTTTAATCACCAATGTTTTTGACTATCCATCTGCCTAGCCTTTTCCCAACCATGTTGGGGTCGGCTTCCAGTCTAACCGGATGCAGCTGAGTACCAGTATTTTACATGGCGCGACTGTCCACAACCCAGTTGGTAAGACTGGTTGTCAGACTTTCGGGCTTCTGACGACCCGTAACGACTGTCAAAGATCCACGAATAGCAGCCGGGACCAACGGCTTAACGTGCTATCCGAGGCACGGTCTTGGTATGTAAAGATGGCCACCCATCCACGGACCAACCGCGGCAAGCGTAGCTTAACCTGATCGATTGACCCGTGCGGCTGTTTATGACCAAGTGTGTGTTATGGCCAAGTGTGTGTCGGGCCACGCACAGTGTAGGGTTCCGTAGTAGCCCGTTATCACAATATAGTACGATTCTGTCGTTCTTTATTCTGAAAATAAGTAATGGTAAAGATATTAGGAGTTAATGGTTCTAATAACAAAAATCGACTTTAAATTTGAATAACTAATAATAACCACTTTCTTCCTGCTAAAGCTAAAAAATAAGAGTTCGATTGCTGCCAAGTTATTATTTCAATTCACAAAATTAGCGCCAGTATTGCGAAACTTATGATAATTTATTGTTTTTCAATGTAAGTCTTTACCCGTTATAAACAAGCAACTACTTCATTTTAGTCACTTTAAAGTTCATGAAATGCACTATCATCGTGAATTTTTCCAGATTTTTCAAGCCAGCTGTTTAGGTTTTAGAGTGGGGAGGGGGCTACTGGAACAAAAATTTTAACTTTAAAGTTTAATATTTCGTAAACGGCGCATTAAATCGGAAAAGAATTTTAGCAACCCCAAAGTCATTTTAGAAGACCTATTCAACGATACCCCACACGATGGGGTAGACGACGAAAAAAAATATTCATCCCCACGTCACGTTTTCCAAAATTTTATTTTTGCACTTTGTTGCGTAATTGATATACACACCCCTACGAAATTACACCTTTCTAGTCCTAACAGTCTCTTAGCAAAACCTCGGACAGACAGACGGACATGACGAAACTATAAGTGTTCCTTGTCAGTACTACGGAACCCTAAAAAACTACTAAAATAATGCAAAAAAAAAAAAGTTTTTAATTATTAAAGGTCGTATTTTGGTAAAATCTCAATAAACTATAAAAATTGACATAATATCTCTCAAACTATAAAACTTTAGCTAGGGAAAGTATGGATCAATCATTAGTAAATGACCTCCTCTGTATGTGAATTTGCTATGGCGGGTCCAGATCCAGTCACCCTCTATGTTAGGTGTTAAAACACACCTAATAATATAATCTTTTCCATGCTGATTTACAGATGTTTTCAATGCTGATCTGAGAATGAAAGAAAATAAGTCTATAACAGCTGCTTTAAAATGTTATAAAAGCTTCAGTATTAAATTCATAGTAAAAGCAGATAAAGAATTGTTATTTTTCAGAAATGATAACTATACTGTTCTCGACAATTGCTATAGATAGATACATACTGTTTAATAGGTTCCGTTTTTCTATTTGGTTGAACTTCAACTTTCTTTTCGACAGGACTTTTTTCTGTTTCTTCTTCATCTGAATCACACTGCATGTCCAAATCGCTTTCCTGTAATTTTTTTTTTTTTGTCAAGAAACTGTATTTTATAAGTATGAATGAGAATTGCGAATGATTAAACTTAGCCTACCTCAGCTTCAGCCTCATCTCGTTCACTAAGATTGTCCGAGTCACAACTTAATGTAAGCTGTTCTTGTTTATTTAATGGTGTGATAGTTGTGTTACCTATTTGCATTGACGATCTACGTTCTGAAATTGTAAAAAAGTTGTTATAAGATACAAGTATGATATATAAAAGGATTTGTAAGTTAAAACATCAATATGTTGAATCTCACCTTTTCTTTTGATTTCCTGCGGGGTAACAAGTCTGTTATCTATCGTACTCCGGCAGCCGTCTAAGCTTGGGTAGCAGATAATTGCAACAAACCAGTGACAATTTTCATTAATAGGAACTACAATAAAATCTTTTTCAAAAATGTTGACATTCTTTGTCCAAGTCTTGACTCTTGCATGTCGCTTTTGGGCGGCAGTCAAATTACTATCCCATTCATGAGGATTGGAACTTCTGTTCACTTTGCATGGTTTAGTAGTAAGCCTTTTGTAGAAAAATGTGCTAAAAATATGAGTCTTTTCTCTCTGACGAGGTGTTAAAACATCATGAACTAAATGTTTCAAATAAAAATCTATGATAACATCGTTTAAAAACTGATCTTGGGCGAGGCACATGTAGTCTTCAGTGTTTATAGGTATACCACCTTTACCAGGTGGATAAATTAAGATTTGCCTTATTTCTGCAGGGTTAGAACTGAAAATATACAAAATACATGTCAAAATGTACCCCTTGAAGTATTCAACTAAAAGTAATGTAATTAATAACTGGGTATTAGTGCAGGATAGATAAGCTGACCATAAAATTGTATTTAAATAGCTGGGCCACACACCTCTTAGCTCCAGATGCAATGGCGGCACTTGACAATCTTGTTGCCATTCTTGTAACATTATTGCTTTCCTTAGGACAGGTTCTCACTAAAATATCATTGGCTTCCCGAGCATTCAATTCGTCCATTACTTTACCAAATAAAACTTTTAACGTAATTTTTGCTTCATCTGATATAGTTTCTGGTAGCAATGTTATCCTTTTGAAAGGGTCTATCTTTGACATTGGATTATAATAAGGACCTGTAAATCACATAATTTTATTTTACAAAAGTTGCTTTAATAAGAAATAAAAAAAACTAAGCATATAAAATGTTTGTGAATAAAATTACCTGATTCCTCTGTCATATCCAATGCTTTCCTAATATAGCCACCACATTTGCTCATAGTGTATAAAAAAATGACAGGTAACCCTTTACCAAAATGTACCAAGATTCTGACAACTTCTTTGAGTTGTATTTGTAGAGCCACGTCTCTTGATTCATTTTTAAGTGAGGGTGCAACAATTTTTATGCCTTTTGCTGATATGTAAACCTGCAAAAAAAAAAAAAATTGAAATATTTTTCAAGTTTTTATTAAGAACAACAATTCAAGCTTTTTTTTTTTGATGGTGGGATATCATCAAATGACTCCTCCCGCTCCGGGTGGAGCGGAAGGAAGTGTCAGACTCTTACTGACTAAAAGCCATCCATGTTCCTTCCTTAGCCCTTTATGTTCGGGGGTAGCGGTAACCCTTTCGGACAGTCCCGCTGACAACAATTCAAGCTTGTGGTTTGAACATTCAATTGGATTTCAAACATTATTGCTCATTCATGCACAGTCAGCAGTTTCATTTATAATAATATGCAGTAAGTTCCAGCAGCACAAGGATGCTTGCATTTTCTGTTCAGAGTCATTAGAGTTCATCATCAGGAGTCAGTAATTTTGTAGCTCTTAAGAAATAAAGAAAACTCCACATGTGACAAGACAACATACAATATTAATTAAAGAAAATAAGAGAGATATTTGAAGGTCAATTCTCATGCTTAAAAAACATTCAAATCTTTTTCATTACCTACCTAATAATTATAACCTATTGATAAGATGTTATTATAATGATATTTTTTTTAAATATAATATGAATTACTTGTTATTCAAAATAGTCAGATATTATTTGCATGCCATAAAATGTCCCAGGACTACTTACTTAAATTACAAATTACAGTAAATTAGTACCTACATTATTTGCAAAAAACTGTTATCTATTATATTAGTGTAAAAGATTAATTTGTTACAACTTAAATATATAATATTGTACCTTTTCTTTTGGTGTGTATCTGTATGACCCAATTCTAATGGTTCGACAGTTGAGTGATGTAACATGTGAAGAACTTTGACTGATTTCTTCTCTGTTGCCATCTGTTGAAAGAATATTAATTTTTAAACTTGGATGATCAGGCTCCCTTAATTATTAATATTAACCTGCAGATCCCTGCCAATGAGACAATAAATTATCTATTGTTTATCCACAACAAACAAATACTTTTTGTTCTATTCTCAAAGAGCAAAAAGTCGCTAAATCGTAAAAGTGAAGTAACCAATGTCATTGAAAAGTAAATTTTTAACATGAAGCCAAGTGAGACAGTGCTTTTTAGACATGACCACCAGTGAGTTCCGAGTTCGCGACTAGTTTTATTACTTTTTAACCGACTTCAAAAAGGAGGTTCTCAATTCAACTGTAAGTTGTTTTTTTTCGTATGTTTATTACGTGACAAATCAATAAAAAAAAAATTATGGATACGGTATGCCTCAGGGGAAAACCCATATAAATTTTATTAACTTTGCTGGGGTAGTTTTTGGGTTAGCCTCAATAATACGTATTTTTGCCACTTAGTTTATATCTAATAGATGATGTTATAATTTCTTTTTTTGTAAAAGTTTTTCTATTTCTATTGGTGTGTACTCTAATATCAAATTAAAACATTTTAGTGATTTTCAAAACGAACCCGTTGCTATAATAGGAAGTTTATAATAACATTCTTTTTGAGATAATTTACACTGTCGTGTTGCAGAAAATAATTACTCCATTCCAAAAATTACAGCTCAGGAGTTATGGGGGCCTTGCACGAAATTTACTGATTTTCAATATTTTTATCAATATTTTGTTAATTACTTTTGAGAAAGGGACAAAGAATGTTAACAAAATTATTCATGATTTGAAAAGTCAAGTTCTTTGTATTGCATGAAATGATTTGTTAAAATAAGTTAATTATTCATGCAACACCACTAATATTCGTAAAAAGTTTTCCGAAAATTGACGCAAGACTGATATTTGATCATCTCTTTACAAGAAACCACTTTTGATTTTGAGTACCTATTATAAAATATCATCAACACAATTACATGTTCTACTAGCATGTGCCTGGACCACATTTTTTCAACTCAATACAAAATATAGCAAAAAAATTATGTAAAAAAAAAAACTGATTAAAAAAAACCCAGTCAGTAATGTATTTTTCCTAATAATAAGCAAACAATTTCAAGAAATTTAAAAATCACGCACTAGTCTTCAGTTATCCTTGAAATAACATCCAAATTTTATCTTACAATAATACAATATCTTCATTAAGAGTAAACCAGTCGCGCGCTCGAACTCACTGGTGGTCATGGCTAAAAAGCATGCTGTCTCACCTAGCTTCGTGTCTGACAGAGCTAGTATCAGTGATGAGAAATACCGTTCTGAACTGATAGGCGCCTAAAATAATTCGAAAAGTGCTTTGGAAAATCGAGTTTTATGAAAAAACCACTGCATAAATCAATTATAAATAAATTTTATTGAACTCTTCGATAACTGAGCTTTGTCGGTACAGTTTTGGTTTTGAAGATTTTACAGGTCTTTTATTACTTATTTACACCCAAAGTTACATTAAAAATAGCAAGAAAAACGAATCTTTGTTGGCTCATAAATTTTTAATGGCTTTTTATTTTAATATTCTGTTTCCGTACAGACACAATTAATAATAAGTCAAAACGATATCATGTTTAACTTTGGATGCATAATGTCAAATAGTGGAATAATACTCTCCCGAAATTTGTATGGAAAAAATATTGACTAGTGGCGCCTTAAGTAAATCACAGGCGAAATAAACTGTTGCTGTGACTGACACAAATGGTGGGTTTTTTCATGCACACAGCCTGATAAAAATAATTAATAGAACTGTCTTATTGAGTACTCAATTAGTGAACACCTGATTAGTCAAGGTACCCCTAATACCTAAATTCTAAGTTAGTTGTCATGAGTATTTTCTTTCCTTACTTCAAAATTACTACAATAATATGCTAGCTTTTGGCTGCGGCTTTCACCGCATGAATGACAGAACTAACTGTGTGCCAAATTTTATCCAAATCCATTCAGCCACCATGTTTGCGCTAATCCGGAACATACATCCAGACAAACAGACAAAAATTCGAAAAACTATATTTTTGGCATTAGACTCATTGCCACACCACAGCAATTACTTTATTTTCTAAAATATTCAATGTACTGTTTTGACTTTGTTACTGCCACCCTGCATAATTATTATTATTGCTTTTGTGTGATACAGTTTAAAATACAAGAGAATATTCATCACCTTTTATATTTTTCACTAACTTCTACATTTAATATTTTATTTAAGCAATATGCTCGATTAGATAAATATATTAAGTAGCAGTCAGTACCTATACATAAAGCTGCCTCACATGTTTAGTACCTTGATCGTTCCTATGTAATAAATAGCTATAAGTACATACTACATACGAAAGGTTTTAGTGGCAACAATGCATAATAGCAAAGAATAGGGATATATTGTGTACGATTTTATAAATTTCATCTAATACCGTCAGTATTAACAAGTATTGATTAAAAATCACTGTCATCATCCTCATGTTTGCGTTTATTAAACAAAGCAGCGACTGTTTTACTAAAAATAACTCTGAAGCTCGAATACAAATATATGTACCTGTATTGTGTTTGAAGTTATCCCTGAACATTTCGTAAATTCAGTGAAAAATAATCACAAAGATTTAATAACGCTCAAGTCAAGACGCATTGCGACCCATCCACAATTTTCACAGATACAAAATTTATTTTACAACACAATGACTGATCAAGCTTGTGACAAGCCTTTTTTTTTTTTTGCACAGAATGTTTTTGTATTCTCGATGGGCTGACAGGAATGTTGCCAGATATAAACGTTAATTTCAAAGATATCGGTTTTCATTAGTTTACGGTTTTTTCTTCTCTAATTGTTACAAAAACCAAAACCAGGCATTATGCCAGGTACACACACACAGCAGCGAATTTTTTCGCCAGTGCGGTTTGAACATATAAATCCAGGAAAGGTGAGAAATATATCTAATCATATTATTGTATTAAGTGCAGGTTGTACTTTTATGATGCAAATAAAATAAAGATATTATTATCTATTTTTTTAAAATTCTGATTTGAACCTACTCCAAAATGGCCATTGTTTTTTTTTAAATAAAAGCGGCACTTTCAACAGAAACAGCAAACCAACTTGATTTCTCATAGCAATTGATTTTTTTTTCTATAGTGAATAAGTCTTTACATCAGTTTGGATGTTTGAAATCTAAAATATCTTGCAATACACTTTTTGTTTATTACTTGTGCTGATGGCGCCATCTATCAACCTCGTTTCGCGTACACTGTGGGACACTTGAAGAGACTTTATTTCGAAAGAGTTGGGAACCAGTATTTTTATTTTATGGGTTTTCCGAACTAGGGATAAACTCCTACTTGTTGCATTATAATATTACTGTTTGTTGGAAATTTGATTCTTTGATATATTAGTGGTTTTTTGATATTTGATATAATAATATATAAAAGTAGACAAAAAAATACTATAACGACCATCTTGTAATATTTGGTACACAGTGACCCTAATTAGCTGTCCACCACTGTTTGTTATTCCGGAAAAATAGCCTAGCCCATACAGGAGGAAGCCGCGGAAAAGCTCTAGTATTTGTGATAAGAAACAGTCGTGAGTAATTTGGCAATCGTTACGAATGAGCTTCTCGCTTCTATCTATGTATATAAAATATTCTTTGCAACCATTCTTGGCCTAGGCCAAGTGGGAGCTAATTTGTAGAACATACATTCAATGTGCAGGTATCTGCCGTTTTTGAAACTTACTATTATTAACAATATTAAGTTTATGTATATAATCATCATCCACAGGTGGCATAGATCACTATGAAAATATGAACATGCAAAATATGAACTTACCGTCCGTGCCGTCAATACCAATGCCGCTGTCTGGGGTCCCACCTTCTATTTCACTCAGCGATGGCTCCTTCATACTAATTGAATGTTCATGCTAGAAACAAAGGTATCGTTTTACCTATTGTGGTATAGTAATGTTATTCTAGATGCATCGTCTTCATACAATTGTATAGTTAATATATCCCGCACGCAAAATACGCGCATTGACGTGGAGTTGCGGACAACAGCCCGTATTACCTATTACCCATAGTTAATATATACAAAATATAGTAAAACATTTTAAAAGAGTAATGGTGGAGGAGTTTCTTCCCCATACGAAACTACCTTTTGGAGGGGGCAACTAGAATCAATTCTATTTGTTTGTACATTTTAATGTTCAGTGTGTGCCTTATAAGTTCCTATAAAAAATAAATTATCTGACATTCGAGCTCTGAAAACAAGATTACGGGATATTGATTAAGCTGTTAGTAACAGGTTGGTGTCCGCAACTCCACATCCAAGCGCATATTTTGCGAGAGGTGTTATGAATATTATCACATTTACTATAAGACTGGAACAGAGCAGATTTTTTTTGTACGGTTCTAGATATAAGAATACAAATTTATTTCTTCTTTCATTGAGTAAGTATTTGGAAGATTTATTTAAAGTTCATTATGCTACTCTGAGTATTTTGAGCCATTTAGAATGGTTCTTGCCTTCCTGACTCTCCTAGCTTTACAATTTACCTATTTCCAGTGTTTTTTTAGATCTTTTCATATTCTCAAATTCTTCATACCAAAGAATATGACGATATAATGCAAAGCTATTTCTAACCGCTCTCGCCACAATCCACGCGCTTCTGACGAAAACGCCTCTCTTTCCCGCTCGGCAAATGAAGCTTCCTTTATAAACATTCGACGCGCACCCCTTTTTGACAAGTGTCCGTGACGTCCGTCAACTGGGCTGCGCACCGAAAGTGTGCAATATTTTACGAGTCTTTATCTTCGCCCCAAACTATATAAAGTCCTCCAGACCGTATTTCGGCCACCGCGGCCAATCTCAATGGAGACTAGTCTTTGGCGCGGGAGATATTATAGTGCACAAGTGTGTGCGCAGACACAGGTGCACTCCCTCTTCCCTCACTCTCATAGTCAGATGGGACGGCAATCCGTCACGACCGGAGAGAGATCAGGCGCAGCTTAACGTTATTGTTTTATATATACAGTATGGAAACCACATATATGCAACAAATTATACCAGATACTTGTTATCGCCTTTTCTGACGATATACAAAAAAATTACGAAATCGGTCGCTAAAATCAGCTGTTTCCTACATTTATGGTCGCAACGTCAAAATGTAGGAACAGATGATATTTTTTCGCGACCGATTTCGTTAATTTTTTGTATATCGTCAGAAAAGGCGATAACAAGTATGCGGTATAATTGATTGCATACTAGCAGCTCCCGCGGTTTCACCCGCACACCAAATTTCATCTAAATCGGTTCAAGCGGTTTAAGCGTGAAGAGGTAACATCATACAGACACACTTTCGCATTTATAATATTAGTATTGTATGTTAAAACAGTTCATTACCTGACTCAACATAGAACTATTAGAGTCCTCTTCATCAGAACTTAAAGTTAATATGACGGGCTCTGGATCTGGTTGTTTCCCACGTGGCTTTCTTACTCTAGGCGGTTTCTTTTCTTGTACAGGCTGCAGAGAAAACAATGAATGAACCATAATTCGATCGGATTTAAAGAATGGTATTTGATAATTTTTTGACATGATCATACTTACTGTTTTATTGTTTAGCATCTTCACAGAAGTCTTTAATAAGTTTAATTTAATTCCTTCCGCACATGTGCTGTAACAAGATAAATATATTAGAGGCTAGTACAAGTCTTTATGTAAATTATTACTCTTATTGGGGAAGTTAGGTAAGAATTTGGAACTTTTAAATTCGAATCAAATATGAATTCGATTTTTACTATTCTATAATATAAAAATGAATCGCTAAATGTGTTGCTAAGCGAAAATCTCGAGAGCAGCTGAACCGATTTCGCAAATTCTTTTTTTGTTGTGTTCGGTATTGTCAGGACAAGGTTTTTATAAAAGAAAAAATAAATTGTTCAAAAAAAAATTGCACCCGGGCGAAGCTGGGGCGGGCCGCTAGTTAATTATAATAATGTCATTTCTGACATGAAGCAATCGCTGAAGGAGTGCTTCTTTGGTCGCCTGAATATGGTATTAATGAGTCTTCTTTCAGGTGGAAACAAGGTATGCGCCTTTCGGTTGGGTCATGCCGGTTTTGATGTACATTTTCGGCTTACTCAAATGAGAAATCAAACTTCTCGATACGGCTCGCGTCGCGAGGGGGTTCCTGTCTCTGAATCCCTAACCACCGGTAGTGTGAACCCTGCATCCAACACAGGCAGACACAATGTTTTATACTTTTAAATAATATATGTTTTATAAAAACATTTTTGTTATAGTTATTGAAAATAAATAAACGTTTTATAGTATCAAAACAAATCTAAACAATCAAAGAAGAACTTACCTCTGTTTTTCTATGACTGCTACTGATTTTTCTGGTTCCTTCTTTTTCTGTTCTACTTTTTTACTTGGTACACCTTTAGGCTCTTCTGTGAATACTCGTTTACACCTTAAAAAAATAATAAAACCCGTAAATACCATGAGGTTTATTTATAAACGTTGATTAAAGTTAAATAACGTTCAAACGTCAAAAATGTATGGTTAAACAGTTGCTAATCACTACTTAACTTTAAGCAACGTTTATGAAAAAAGAGGTAAATATCTGGAAATGGAAGCCATTTATAAAATATTCTTGAGTGGGGACCGTGAATTGATAACCGTAGTGTATGTTACACCCAGCTAGTCACAGCCCCACGGCGACCTGGCGGCGCCGGTAGGCTGGCTGCTGGGGAGCTGCTTGGGCTTAGCCAGTGTCCCGTAGTACACTGCCATTACAACGGACCGAATGAGAGTCTAGGTGCGGAAAAGGGAGCCCCATCAACATCATCATCATACACTGCCATTTACTGGGTCGATCGATTTATAAAATATATCGATGTAGCAATAGATATTATGCATACCGTTCACAGCGGCTAAAGTCGTATCCCGTGTATCCACATGATTTACAAACAGCTAGCATGCCGTCCACTAGTCGTGGCGGCGGAGACCGCGGTCCTGGAGATTCTGGACTGTTGTTTACTGGAAATATAGCAATTATTGTCAGAATAATTATAATGTAACCTACAACAACTCAGCAGCTACAAAACTAAACGAGAAAACTTTTTAACAAAAAAATTAAACCGCCGAAAAAACTGAAAAGCAAAAAATAATAAACCTTTTTTATTTAACCTTAATATCTAAGTTTTTAAACTAATGCAAGTATGCCTAAGTAATTTTGAGTCGGCGCCAAAGAATCAAGGAACAAAGATTGACTTCCGAAATTATTATTTTTTACTTTGTAGTGTTTTTTTTGGAAGTCGGTTTTTTTTTGTTAAAAATTAAATTTAAGGTAATTTAGTGATCTTTGTTCATTAAATAAAAAAAAGAATTATCAATATCGGACTATTCTGTAAAAAAATATGCATGGCTGGTCATACATAAAAAAAATATATATATATACTTGTCGACTTGAGAACCTCCTCCGTTTTTTCGTCGGTTAAAAATGAGTAGACTGCTAGTGATATAATCTTTATATATAAAACAAAGTCGGGTTAGTTACACCATTTATAACTCAAGAACGGTTGGTTTTTTCTCCGCCGCGAATAGCAGAATAACTATGTTTAAACATGAGAAAAACTAACGAAAAAAAAAACATAATTCATTTTCTTATCCATGTATTTAGGCGGTACGAAGTTCTCCGGGTCAGCTAGTATTTAATAAAAGTATAAAACGAAGTTGTCTCTGTATTAGCTTAGTAGTTCGATTTTAATACCGTGTAAATTATAATTTTACAGTATTTTTTTTTTAAAGTTCATACCCATACCAAATGTAGAGTCTGGTCGCTTTTATAAATATTATAATTTATAACTCATCATATTTATAGTGAGTGAAAAAACATACCGTTATCTGGACACTGGGATTTTTCAGGTGTAGACATTTCACTACTCTGTGGTTGTAAGTGTAACATCATTGTGGGGGAAGTTCTACTACTCATATCTGCTCCTATTAACATCTGAAACAATAATGTTGTAAAGAACACTATTAAATAAGCTAGCGTAAGGTTTAGTTGTGCTACGTTCGATATATAATCATGATATCAATTATTTTAAATAAAGTAAGTAATACGGGCTGGTGTCCACAACTCCACGTCAATGCGCGTATTTTGCGTACAAGTGGGAAAATCAATTATTCAATCGACCCCTGCTTCTCAAGGAAGGCCAGCAACTCCTTGATGTTGCTGGGGTCTACTCCCTAGCTCCGTCCGTCCGTCCGTCGGCCCGTCCGACAGTAGTCCGATACGTCGGTGTGAACCCTACTCCCTAACGATTTCGGACTCATCAGTTTCAAACGGAATCATAGACAATATTCGTGAACGAACGACGCATGGCGATATAGTTGCACTATTTTATCGGTCGATTACTGGTTTACTTATTTTGTAGTTTTCTAGCTTATTAAACAAAAATTAATACTTTTGTTGTTAGAAAATGACCACATTTAAAAAATATACCTTTTATTATGTCTATAAATATCGAATTGAATTATTTTTGCCATTTTTGTCTGGAAACTGGCATCATCCTGTTATACCTTTGCCTGTTTACTTTTTTGAAGGAAATTTTATAATGAAATGTCAAAGGCCGCATTCCGAATTTAGTTTGTCTCATCGTCTCACATGCGTTCCGATTTAGTTATTACGATTATGACAGCTAAGAGCTGTTAACAATTCGAAACGCTCGTGAGCGCGCTCACAGTGATTACTCAATGTCAAAACGATATTATTACAGTATTTCTTTGTATAAACACCACATTTCTTCTTCAGTTCTTCTTCTTTAGTTAGGTGGCGACAGTCAGCCAGAAGAAAAAAAAATACCTCTACTTACATTTAAAAATAATTTTGACACAACTAAATCGAATTTGACAATCGCGACACCACGTGGAAAATATTTTATTTTGTTTTTAGGAGATATTTTATTTTTATATGGAATTTTTCTCTTTTTGTATGGAAAATATGAAAAATTATTACCTACGTGTTGAGTTTTAGGGGTTTACGTGTTTTATAAAGGGGGGTCGAAATTTTCATTATTTTTACGATAGGACACACCGTTTTCGAGATATAAGCAAAAGAAAAGAAAAAAGATACAGTACTGTTTTTGTTGGTGTGCCAACTAATTTTATTCCACACCTTTTTAGTCGCGATTAAAAATAGTCAGATTTAATTAGAAAATCTAATCGTTATCGCGCACGCTAATTCGGTACGGGTTTAGGCACGCTCAAATTCCTGTAAAGCTTCTTTAATATTTAAAAAAGCAGCCATACTCAGTTTGAATTCTTTTAAATTGGTAACTTTCGTCGACATCACGAGAACTATTTTGATGTCGTATCAACTGACATAAATATCCGTCAAAACCAGTGTCAACTTTAATTGTTCGGACGGGCTAAAACACATCGGGAGTAGGGACAACTATCAAATCGCGTTGTCATTCATTCTTCGCTCGGGCCCCGAACGAATCATCCGTCCGTAGGGCATAGGGAGTAGGAAACGCCCGTAACGAAGGCCGAAACGACGGACTTCGTGCTTAGGGAGTAGACCCCCTGAACTTTAAATAAAGTAACGAGCTACCTTATATAAAATAAATAAATAAACATATTTTTTTGTATTAAATACAAAATAAGGTATGGATTTACAAACCGGGTGATTTTCTAGCATATCCTCGATTCTAATTGTTGAGCCCACAGATACAAAGTAGTCTATCTCACTGCTTGTGTTTTGCATGCATTGTATGTGGGTGTCTTCCGAAAAAGGAACGTTAACCTGAAATAAACATTACACTAATATGAATAATTATATATAACAAATATGTCAAAGATTACGCTTTACTAGCGGGGTAATTGCGTAAAACATTATCAATCGGAATCGGTTTCATCTTGACAATTCAACAACATTCGTTGCGTTATTTACGTGTTAAGCAGACAAATTTTTTTCACTGGTACTGCTACCCAAGGCGGAAGTGGCAAAGTTAACGTTAATATAGTGACCGACCGAAGGTTGGATTTCTGTTTCGGCCAGTTTCAGCCAAATAATCATATCGTAAAAAATAAAATCGTATAAGTAAGGGCAAATTTTTCAATAGTAAGGAATCTTGATAGCTACACATGCAAAAAAACCATGGATGAATATTTGAAAACACTAGACTACAACAGCGTCAACAGCACTGAAAATCTACTAAGAAAATTGGTATAAACAAGGCACATGAATAGAGGGGCACTCAACTGTACAACTACTGAAACATGCATAAAACATATACACATAAAACATATACACATATACCTATAAACTTACCCAAACACAAAACAACACAGACAATTCCAATCATGTAACTTATATAATATACTCGTAACTGTACTATTATTTATTGCCTATACAGTATGTAATCAATCTGCATAACTATGTGACTTTTAAATGGAATCTTGTGGGAATCTGTTGTTCTAAGGTTGAGGAAGACTATCCGCTCGCAATACAGTTTCATACTAGTACGAGGGGATAGGGCGAATCAGTCCAAAGACAACCAAACCATTTTTTACGGTCTACCAAACCTATCTTTATTGTCAAAATAACTTTAAGCTATGTTTTTATATACTGGGTTTATTAATAAGTTGCTCTGTATGGTTGTCTCATATTCATCAATAAAGATTTATTATTATTTTGAAATTTGACACTTTTTGACTCAAAATCTGGCTAGGGTATTTTGTTTCTTTGTATAAAAGAAATCTTATATTTACAAAGTCAGCCCTTAATATGTAAAAAAACTACGAAAACTACATAGTAGAGGAGCCGCAGGTTCGGTTACGGTTTCGATTTCGGCAGAATATCGTCGGTCGGTCACTATTAATAATGCAACTGTAACAATGATTCAATGAGCTACATACCTGCTCAAGAACTTCTTGAAGTGTACAGCTTTCTTTAGGCAGTGTGAAAGTGATCAACCTCTGTTCACCATTTTGGAGGAATATTAACATTTTTGCAGATTGCGTCTCCGATAATAACTCTGATGGTCCAGACACATTATCGTTGTTTTCTAAAAAGAGGGCTACTTCACATTAGGAAACGGTGCCTCAAACATTAAGTTTAGAATATAAATAAATTTTAGTTGTAAGTTCTACTGCTGTTAGGATTTTCTTAATGATTGCAATACGTCACACCGCAACGAAGATCAGATTGGGATAACTTAACAGACAGTTGTGTTGCTAGGGACTATAGTTTGTAGCGCCACTTCTTCCCAATTAAAACACTAGGAAGTGGTGAAGGATGGGCCTTTTAAGCTGTCTTATGTAATTTTTACGTTCAAGAAGTGCTATTTCTCAGCCTAATCTGAATAAAGGCTGGATGCAAGCCGCTATGGATCAATCCTGAATGCAACTTATTAGGTGTTAAATAATATTAATGTATAGATAAATACCGTGATGAGGGGTTACTATCGAGTTGAGGTGTTGAACTTGCATCGGCGGTACTCTTTGTACAGGCCTTTGCAGTTCTTTACTTCTCACTAAAGTTTGTCTTCCGGCGTCTCTGTAATTAAATAAGGAACTGTACCATTTGGCTAGAAGTTGACAGCTTGATTCCATCGATATTATTTTACTGCACACTATAGTTAACACAGTGCATACCTTGCTTGTTGTTGTTGTTGTTGTTGTATAGGCGTACGCGGTGGCTGTTGCATCCGTTTATAGTCGGCGAGAGTTATTCTCTGACCATTAGTTAGGGTTAATACTTGTCGTTCCTCCTCCATGTCTGGGTCCATCAACAGCTGTGTGAGTGTTTGGGGATGTTGTTGCACGTGTGGTTGTTCAAATGACAGTTGCTGTGACTGGAAGCCGTGTTGCGAGTTAAAGTTGAGTTGTTGGTGTTGTTGCGCGACGTTGCCGGCGACTTGGTTGGGCCGCATCGCCGGCGGCGGCGTTTGGAACTGCTGCGGTGATTGATTCATATTTTCACTGACTGAGTGTTTGGTAAGTATGGCGGCTGTAATACTCTCTTCGAGATCGTCCATGTCGTTGGCGTTGTTAGGTTGAACTACAACCTTTTTGACTTGCTGCTGCACCTGTTGTGGATGGGGTGAAGATCTTTGCGGAATGGTGACAGTGTTCTGTTGAGGTAAAGGTCCATTGCTCTGATTAGCCGTAACTACTGAGTGTTGGGCCATTTGTGTAGGTAAGTTTTGCGTCACTATTGTCCCCTGTGGTGTTATTATTCGAGTAGTCTGTGCATGCGCCTGGTTTTGTTGATTCAGAAGCTGGAAAAGAAGAAATATGCACAATGAAATATAAGTTAAAGTTTACAAATTTTGGTCTATTGTTAGTACAGATTCCATTGAGCAAACGAAATAAAAAGAACCATTAAAATATTGTGGACAGAGGAGGACGGGGGCCACTTCGACTCACTTACTACTCGAAAAGTCGATGATGATTTGAATTTGGTACAACATATTGGCTATTATAAAGCGATAAACTTGTCTCACTTGATGGGTGGAGAGCTTGAGTTGATTCAGTTGTTGCGGATGAACCTGTTGTCCTAAGACGTGTTGTGCGAGTTGATGCTGCTGGTGTTGTTGGGCGTGTTGGTGCTGCTAAAACGACACACAAATAAGGAATAAGCTTCGGAAAACCGGAGGAGTATCGAGGGCGCGTACAAATATAGGTCTCGCATGCACTAACTACCAAATTTGGAGATAGAATCAGAACAGTCCAGAAATATAGGAAATCTGTTGGTCAGCTGTCGAAAATAGGGTTTGATTCATGCGGGCACCTGTAGGGAGTGATGCAGGGGGGTGCGCGGGCGGGGCGGGCGATGCTGGGCGTGGGACGCCTGCGGGTTGAGCACCCGGGGCGTGGGCGCACGCGCCGCGCTGGGCGTACCCACCCCGCCGCTCACCGCACTCGCGCTGCTGGTCGCGCCAGGCACGCCCGGCGACGATGCCTGGCCCTGTCGGTCAATGTATACGCGTGTTGGTATGTGGGACACCCTTATAGCCAATAATGCGGTTTAAAACCATTTTATTTTTAGCGTTTGGGAATTTACATAGCGCGCGCGTGTCTCAAACAGACGGAGATTTTCAACATTGCCTCAGTCGCGATTAGCTACTTGTTGCGACTCGGCATCTCGAAATCATACATGAACTACTTATTAGAATTATGACTTAGTGTAAAAATTATGTATCTCATAGAGGTGTCCGTAGCACCGGTATATCCTCCCTCTAAAGTTTAGTAGCTGAACTCTTTGTAGATAGCTCGAATTAGGTTTGTTAGATATAATTTAAGCAACTAACACATGTTTAATTTTGGACTACAATAAATAAGCATTTCGACAGCAGCATTTATAATTTTTAGTATATTATATTACCTACTGCATGTTTTCCGTGTACGATGCACAAATTAATTCACAAGTGTGTGAGTTTGGTGACACAGGTTTTCATATTAAGTAAGTACTTATTTATTTCAGGCGACGCAAGCCCATAGATAAATACCTTAACCTATACATACATATTTTTAGGGTTCCGTACCTCAAAAGGAAAAAACGGAACCCTTATAGGATCACTCGTGTGTCTGTCTGTCCGTCTGTCACAGCCAATTTGCTCCGAATCTTATGGACCGATTAAGTTGAAATTTGGTACACATATGAATCTCTGTGACCCAAACACAGACGTGTAACGTAAATAAATGAGTTTTGAAAATAGAAGTCATTTTTCAGGGGTAAGAAGACAATTTAAAAAAAAAGTGTCGCAAATTGTACCCTGACATATCAAATGAAAGGGCTTACCGTGAGGATCTCAAAATTTTTTTTTAATAATTTTAAAGTAGGTAAATTGTATTAAAGTTATTTAATTTAAAAGACAATTAAATTTATTGAATGTGCCCTGGCGGCTGATAGTATGTCATGCTCACTAAAATGTCTCGCTGGCGTGTGTGTTGGATCATTTAGCTCCCTTCAAAATGGTTGAGCTGAATGGTGCTGATCTATGCGTCATGTTCGTGAACGGGCGCCGTCAGTTGGGACTGGTAATCAATTGGCTGCCTCGGCTTATTTAATGTTTTTTTTTTTTTTTTGGATTGTTGTTTTGTTAAGTACTATTTGCTGTACTCTGGACGCTCTTAACACGTACGTCTTTTTTATTTTATTACATCGTTCTCACATATAATTATAAATTCAACATTAATGATGTAACTAATATTTTTGTAAAAATACCTATAATTTAAAAGAGTGTCCATGGAGTTTCTTGCCCGTTCTTCTCCATAGGTACCTACGCTTTGGAATGGGCAACTAGCTTCATATTTTCTGACTGACCGACTTCTTGACAATTCAAAAGTGCCTGTAAATGGTTTAATTGAAATAAATGCTTTGAGTTTGAGTTTGAGTTTAAGACGATAGATGGAAATTTACCATCCCCCCCCCCCCCCTTATCTCCGAAACTACTGAGCCTACAATTTTGAAAAAAAATACAGAAAATAGTTCTATACCTATAGATTACAGGAAAATTAATAAGAAGTCTAAATGATCTTGAAACAACATGGTAAATCTCTCAATATTGTGCGTACAAACTTACATTTTCAGTAGGAATGTCGGTGTCACGTTCTTTAAAAAAACATGGTAGATAAAATATTCATCTTACGGAACCCTCTCCACGCGAGTTCAACTCGCTCTTGACAGGTTTTTTATTATAAAATAGTACTTCACTTCACTAGCTTGTTCTTGTGCTGTTCTGTGGTCCTTGCCCGCGGAAGCGTCGGAACACAATGTCTTGCGGCCAGAAGTCTTCATCCATGACGACAAGCAGATAACAATTCGGTACGCGGACCACGAACGCCTTGAAATTGACGTTGCGGTACGACTCCAGTAACTGCACCCTCGGTGTGTACCTCGTCTTCTGGCGCACGTACTCCACGATGTCCTCTGCCTTAGTGGTGTAGTGTAGGCGGGAGATGCACCGTCACGAAACCTTCATCATCAGCCCTATTCGGTGCCTTTTCTGGCATAGGCTATATATTGAGCACTTTCCACTGTTTTTTAGGGGTCCACCCGGTTTTTTTTCTATCCTGTGACTGGCTCTAATGATCGTCAGTCCTGCATTTACAACAATCCACCTGCATTTATACCTTAAGTGCGGAATCGAAAATCATCCCAGACTGCGTCACCACACCCTGTCCTCCGTCTTCCGCATTCAGTCTGTTTTAGCCACTGTTTTAAGGCAGTCATTCCATCTAGGTGGGGTCCCACGCTACGGTTGCCTTTACGCGGTCTCCACTCCAGGACTCGTTTGCTCCACCAGCCCTTCGATAAAAATGGCCATTGCACTCCCACTTCAGTTTGCTTATTCTGCAAGCTCGTGTCGGTATAACTTCCGGATAATTTAATTTCCTCCACGATTTCGAAAAGCGAACCTTCGATGTGGATTGGACTCGGCAAGACGTGTGAATTTTACATGACTTTTGTCTTGTCCAAATTCGTGCCGAGGCCAACCCGCTGAGAGAGCCTCTCGGCGGGTTCAGTGCAAATTAATTCAGTCTGCAGCATCTGGTCTAACTGTTCCAGCGTCTCTGCCATTATGATAATTATTGTCCTCTAAACGCTGTTCACAAATGCGATTTTTTAAGTGTAAACCAAATAGATGACCTCTATTCTGCCGACAGCTATTTGTTGTCGGGGACTGGGCAATTCAGGTATCCGAAAATTACTCATTTTCGACTTAAAAGACTGTGGTTGTGAATAGTTATGCTGATTGGTCCAAAAAACAAATGTGAATGTTTGATGATGAAAGATGCACTTCTTGCTGAAGATAGTATATATAGTGAGAGAAAAACTAAATTAAAATGTAGTGCTGCATTAATAAAATGCTGTTGAAAATATTTAAACACCAACATATTACACTGATCTACACTTACATACATTGTATTGTATGTGTCACGCATCCACAGCAATAATTAGATGTGCAATCTGCATTTAGTTGTAGATATACTCGCAATTTTTTTTTTACCTCGACGGTATGTGTTACTATATTACTTGTGCCTAGTATTAGCAGGGTAAAAATTGGCCACGCCGCTGCGTCGCGAGGGAATCGCTCGGATGCGTAGTTTGTGGATACGCCACGTGAGTCGCACGAGGCGCATCCATTCGGACACGAGCCTCGCAGACAAAAATTTTAATCGTAAAGATTACCAAAGTAAGTCGCGCGAAAAAGCGACCATACTGAGAAGAGTGAGCTCACACAATAATAGTGGCGTTTCCATGACAATCAAGTCTAGTCTGCGTCAGGAGCTTTTGACGCGGTAAGGCGAATCTATGATTGAAATATTTGGTCGCAGGGCGGTCCGGAGGTCGTGCGTCGTGCGGTCGACTTACCGGCTGCATGGCGTTGAGCAAGCGCGGCGCGGCGGGCGAGCGCTGCGCGGCGCGGCGCGGGCGCACGGGCCGCGCGGGCGCGCGCACCAGCGTCACGCCGGCGCCCAGCGCGGGGCTCAGCAGCCGCGGGGCCGCGCCGCGGGCTGCTCCCTGTATACCACCATAACGCTCTAGATTCTCTTCGCCGTGACTTAATCAGATGCTGTATTGAATCGGTGGGTTAGTCCGACTAATTCTACAAACGTATCGGAAGAATAATCCGGTTACAGTACCTGGCCGCAAATATGGCAGCGACAGTTTTAGAAGAGTCAGTCTCTTTCTAATGATCGATGTCTCATATTCACACCCGGGAAACACACTTGTACTTCAGAGTAGAATAAGTTAGTCTAACCCAAATTGACGACCTACCACCAAATGAGACATTAAACTTACAGCTTGATTTATGTATGCTGCATGCATAACAACCTGCTGGTGTGGTATTTGTTGTGACTGCAAGTGTTGTTGGTGTTGCGCCTGCTGTTGTTGTTGTTGCAGCTGGTGTTGATGCTGCAACTGTTGTTGTTGTAGCTGCTGCAGATGAATCTGTTGTTGGTGCTGTTGGAAGTGCTGTATGAGTTGAGGTGACGCTCGCGACAACTGTTGCTGTTGTTGTGTTTGCTAAAAACACAAGAATAGTTTTTTTATTTAATTGTTTGTACACACGGCTACACATCAAGCTATGCATTTCCAGTTTGAGTTGACCTCGCACTGTATAGGTTTTTCGTACAATAAAAAGTCAGCTTATACTGGTTATGTATAGCTTAATGTGTAGCCGTGTGTACATATACAAAAATCATAAAAAATATCTAGTACACAAGTTTCATACCGCAGGTTGGGTAGCATGTTGCGGCGGGGGAGGCGGGGGCGGGGGCTGCGGCGGCGGCGGCTGAGCGGGGTGTATTACAGTTGGTTGCGACAGCACGTGTGCCGGACTTACTAGCTGCTGACGTCAACAACAAGCTTTAAATCATATCAACATTGACAGCATGTGAACCCAGAGATAAGGGTTCAACACCTGTTTTCTGAAAAGCCAGCCACGTCTATATCTAATCTCTGGTTAGCTGTTGTGATTTGTTGTCAGAAATTACAACAGCCAATCAAAAAGAAGAACTTACTTTACAAGAACTTTGACAACCAATTAAATTGAAAATGTTTTCAAAAACCAGGGGTAAGTAACTCATGCTTTAGTGTCTACGGAAATATGGACCGTTAGCACAAGCATGAACCATTCCAACAGTTATAAATAAGAACAACTACATTTGCACCCTGTAAATTGCCACCTACCTACCCAGTTTCATAAATTACAGTATGAAATTTGTACAATTAATTATAATAATTATTACTGTGCTCCCATTCCTATTTGTGATCAGAGTTTTGTACATTACAGCTCTTTGATTGAAATTATTGAAACCATCGAGATTAGTGATTATTTTAAACAAGCCAACTCTCTATTTTTATCTAAAACTAGCTTCTGCCCGCGACTTCGTTTGCATGGGAAGTCGTAAGACGCTACAACATACTAAAGTAACAGCCACATTTTCCACCCGCACTATTACTTCTTTTATCGCTCAGTGTTATTGCAGACTTTTTTTTTTGTGTATGCCCGGCTCCTAAAGGTCATAGTTAAATAGTCCTTCAACAAGAATTGGGCTATCAAATGCAAATTGAACTTTTCGAATCCGATTGGTAGTTGAAAAATTTGTTTGTTTGAATGCACTAACCTCTGGAGGTTAGTGCATTCAAACAAACAAATTTTTCAACTTTATTATTAGTATGGGTATAGATAGATATTTATTTATATAATCTTTGAATTAAAATAATAAAAGAATAATGGTCCTCTGTCCTGCTGTTTGTGGGGGCGAAGAACGTACAATAGAAGGGCCCTAATTCACTATGACTACTTAAGGATTCCTTACTCGAAACCACATCAATTCCTTAGCTATTCCCGCCAATCTCGCGTTCATTTCGCGCGGTTTCGTTCATTGTGTCATAGAGAATGCCCAAGATGCTGATAAGACAATAATTATGGCAATAGCAGATCTGATTTTTTATCTTTACAAAATAAGCCTTTTAATGCACCAATCCATCTTAACATTATGAAATTTTATATGAACAAATGACTAGACTTAGAACCTAATTGTTATTATTGTATAAAATTCATGATGGACAAAATATTAGATGCACCATCCATTGTCGAGAAGCATAGCATTCATTGTTTAAAGTCATTAGTAGAGAAAAATATTATTTACATCTAAAGAACCACATCCACAATAAACAGACATTAAAATAATAATTGTCTAGGTATACAGAAAAAAAAAGGTAAAAAAACGCACCAACACTATGAAGCTGTTACCTAACTATAAATGTCGCATTTAGAATAACATAAATTTATAGGTATAGAAATTGTTAACCTATATGTAACAGAACACATACTTCTTCCTATCTATTCAATACAGGGTGAAATTGAAAACATGCGACAAATCGAAATGGGAGATTGTACTCATCATTATGAACAACTTTTACTATGGGACCAAACCTAAAAACGGGAAAAAAAAACCAGCTGTTTCCTACATTTATGTTCGCATAACTCGTCAAAATGTAGGGAACAGCTGTTTTTTTTTCGCGATTTCAGGTTTGGTCCCATAATAAAAGTTGTTCATAATGATGAGTACAATCTCGATTTGTCGCATGTGTTCAATTTCAACCTGTATATCCCTATCTCTCTACAATGAAAGCTTAAATGAAAATCCCTGTTAATGTGTTACATAAATGTATTGCATTAGGAATGTTAAACCCTTGCACCTTTATGAAATATATTGGCAAATATCAGAAAAGGTTAAATTGATTGAAAGAATGAGTTGTTTTTCTCTCTTTCTACTATCTGGCAAGATAGAACATAAGACTAACTTGATTAAACTATACCCAATGTTAATCTTTATGATCTATCCCCAAACATAATATGAACCTGAATTAAATTATTGAACTAAAAACATAATTCAATTGACATTCTATGTACTGGATAAACAAATTAAATAAAATCATTTAACCAAATGAAAAAGTAACATGCTAAGCATATTATATGAAGGAGTTCTAAAACCATAATGCAATAGTTTCGTTTTAGTGCATAAAATGTAGTACACAATGATCTAGTCAGGAGACATACATGTTGCGGGCGTTGTGGAGATGCCTGTTGCATCAAAGATGCATCAATGATCTGTTGGGCCTGTTGTAACACAACCTGAGCATCCACAGGTAAATCAGATGTGTAGTAAACCTACAAATAAATTACATAATATCATAACTTATGCCACACCTGTTATGAACTAAATATATCACAAAATTATACATTTTAATGGCAACCTTGAGTTGACATTATATTGCCCAAAATATAATGGACTAGAATACTTTTTTAGTTGGATCCTAAGAAATAATACATAATTTTTATTATGTTTACACAGAGAGTCTGAAGACGCCTCTGGCGGCCGCTGCTAGTCACAGTTTACTCGCATTACGTCAAAAAGACGTATAGAAACTGTCAGCGTGGTGATTTCGTGCTCTGTTTGTTTACAGCTATGGTAATTTGAGCAATACCCACTTGGTGCCTATGTAAAGCCTGCTGCTGTTGTTGTTGCTGTTGTTGCTGCTGTTGTTGTTGAAAGTCGGCACGCGTTGGTGGTGGAGGTGGAGGGGCTTCATGTCGGATAATATACTGGGGTTGGTACTGCAAGCCATCACTCACAACCAGCTGAGACTGCACACCTTCACTTACTATAATATCATTTTGCGGATCTGCTTGCTGTACCACCACCTGGCAAAGAAATAAACAAATTGTAGTTGTATTAACATAATAAATGATTATAAAAAGCATGACAAATCATCATCATCATCATCCTGCCCTTGTCTCATTTTACTTGGGGTTGGCACAAAACATTTTCAAGAATATAAATCAAATTTTATTTTGAGTTGATGTATTTTCAGAGTAAGTCTTCACTTACCTGCTGTTGTGCATATTGCTGTTCATCTTGGTTCACTATTATTCTATCCAAGCATAGGTTTGGACAGTATCTTTGTAGATCTTCAAGAGTCAATTGTTGTCCTTGTCCAACTATCTGGTAATATTGAGCCATTGCAAGTGCTTAGCCTAGAAGAATTGACAAGTTAGATACTTATTGTAAAGAAGCAACATTTGTTATAGTTTGTAATCTTTCCTAATATAAACTAAGGTAGTAAATTGATTTACAATTGAATATAAAACTTAAAAATAAACTACAGAAGGAACTGAAAATATTTTCCCTTTAGGAACTGCAACTATCAATCTGTGTAGATAGTTAGATGTTTTCTTTCCACTGAAGCAATAAATCTGTAAGTTAGTTTATTGTTACCTGCATAGCAACAGGCCTGCCAGTCAGAGCAGTGCCTAGTGCAAGCTTTAATGAATACCTGGATGCCAGCCATTATCTCCAAATTGTTATGTACAACAGCTAATTTTGAACATAAATATTGCCCCCTTTATTTATAAACATTGCTTACAGTTAATTAATGCTTAGTAACTGTTTAACCATGTATTTTGATGTTTAAATTTCTCAAAACTTTAAGCAATGTTTATAAATAAACCCCTGCATGTTTTCATGTGATGGACCACAATTTTTTGTAGCTTCAGCATGTTTTATATGACCACTAGAAGGCTTAAATTTTGTCATTAGAAGCATAAAAGCCAACAAAAGCTGTTAATTTCAGGATCTCCAAGAAAACATAATGCTGGATCAAAACTCAACCTTATTTTTTATAAACTAACTGAAATTGCTATCAGAATGTGATTGTTATATTTGTGATTTTGTGAGCACTGATATTGTTAGGACTTATAATCAATGCCATTTTTGTTCATGGAATCCTAGTTAGGCCACCATAACCACAAATACCTTAGTTATTCTGTGATCTTTTCATTTACTATGAAATATGGAGTGCAAAAACCTAAAAATTAATATGAATGGAATGTTACAAACTAAATGAAGGAACAGCTTGATTTTGAAGTGTAAAGTAGGTTATTGGTAATTTACCTATCATGAG
Organism: Gortyna flavago; assembly: GCA_963669345.1. NCBI lineage: Eukaryota > Metazoa > Arthropoda > Insecta > Lepidoptera > Noctuidae > Gortyna > Gortyna flavago. The sequence goes on from OY770131.1 coordinate 10,047,078, forward strand.
TATAATTATTTCATTCTTATGAAGCAGTCATGTAGTTCTAAAAGAAAAAAATCATATTTAATAACACTTGATGACATATTGTTATGTTTTTGTTTACACCATGTGCACTAAATACTTGCTTACAAAGAAATGAAATTATGAAACAAAACTTTTTGATATCTGCTTCTATTTACTAACTGGTAGATACTCTTTTCTTTTCCATCTTTACTGTTCAATGGTACTACTAATAGTAGTTTTATTTATATTGTTCTTTTTTTTAATCAGTTTCTCATTATTTTTTAATTAAAATTTCAAGATTAATTGACACTTTTATGTTGCCTGAGATAGAACACAAAATTACATTTCATTACATGGTTCAAGGTAACAATAGCAAAAAAAGAGAGCAAGATGAAATCCCCAAGATGACACTGACTGAAATCCCAGTGATTTGGAATTTAAAATAACCTTTTTATTTACATTGTTCACTATAATTCAACAATTGTATGTACTGTTTTAAGTGGCATATTTATCAACAATATGTCATAGATTTATAAAAATCTTTACCAATAACAACAAAAGCCAAATAATTCACTAAAAACTGTTCAAAACGTCTATTAAATGATAATACTACCCCATAGTTTAAGATTTCTGCAGAGAAATTAGGATTCATCAGTTTCTCAAGACATTACAACATGCACTGTAGGATTTGTTTACAAGTAAATCAGGTAAAAAAAAAAACCTCAGTAGCTAGCTTTTAACTGCGTTATTATCTACAATGCAGTCGTATTTTTCATGTTTAACACTTTATATCGAAGTAAGAGTTAAAACATTGCGAGAGACACCTATTTCTCGATGACAGTTATTATGCCATACTCCCTCAACACTACATACGGTGCAATAACAGCAGCAATGACTTCTGAAATCGTACCAACACCTCAACTATGGCGACGATTCAGCCATCACCTTTTCAACTAAACTTTTTGTCCGTCTTAAAAACATCACCACTTGCGATTTTAACATAAAGAACATTAAGAAATTTAACTTCAATACCGTTTACACGAAAAGAACGAAATGGCTTCGATTCCTTTGATCCAACCTAAATACTTTGAAAGGAGAATGTTTAACACAGATAATATCTAGGCTAAAGATTTACTTCTTACCAATATTTACTAAGGACATTTTATATGTCTTATTTATACATTATTAACGAATTTTTAACATCAAAATGTAATTTTTTAACTCAAACGCCAAATCGAGAAGCAATTTACATTATGGCGTGTGTGTCACTTTTTTACAAATGTTTTTTTTTTCACCTGGGGTTACTATTCTTTAAAAAATATCATGAAATGTGATGGGTATTCTCGATAGTAACAATAATATCTCCAAAAAATTGGATTGATCCAAGAATAAATTGCACGGAGGAGAAAACTCTCTTTTGTCTTACACTATCATCAAACAAGAATAACAAATTGCAGAATATTTTATTGTATCTTCTAATTTAAAAACTAAATTGAGCACTTGAATACTAAAAAACCGTAACTTTTAGGAAATAAGATATCTTTAATTAAAAACAAAATAGTCTACGCACATCTCTAGTTGAGCCTGCTACAGCGAGACGGTTTTCGTGTGTTTTAATTTATTACATTGCACTTTAATTCGTTTTCCTTTGGTTTATATTCCAACATTTTGATGAAAATCATAAAAAAAATATTGTCTTAGCATAAAATTAGAAGCACGTAGTAAATTTCAACTTATATGACATTTTGTTGCCGTCCTCATCACTCGTGCAAATGGATGATACAGTGATTTCGCCAGGTACACTGCAGATAAAACACGTAAAAAAGTTTATATCCTTGATATTTACTTTCTTATAAATAATTATATCCATTGCAGGTAATAAGATGGGAGATTCAGCGTCTGAAAGCGACTCCAGCTCATTGGATGGCGGAGCTATGTTGCCTCCAAGCACAGTTTCTCGTGATCAGCTACAGAAAAGAATTGAATCTCTGCAGCAACAAAACAGGTATGTTTTGGTCGTACATTTAGTGGATTCTCGTGAGATTCTGATTATTTGAAGGTTTTACATCTTTTTCTATTGTGTTTTACTAAATGTATGGTAGGTATGTACTTAGTGTTATAATGTTTAATGTACATACGTATCTATCTTAGTACTGGATCACATCTCATAATGTTTTACATGGAAGATTTTAATGTATTATAAGCCATAACATGCTTTCTAGTCTGCCAAATCATAAAATAAAAGAATAAAATATAAAAAAAAGACCTCTTACTAATGAGACAATACTCTGTTTTTCAGGGTTCTCAAAGTGGAGCTGGATACTTACAAGCTTCGGGTGAAGGCTCTCCAAGAAGAGAATCGTGCCTTGAGACAAGCATCTGTTTCAATTGTAAGTAACAGTTGCTCTTTCAGAACGAATGCTTAGCAGCTGATTGAATGAATGATTTTAGCAGTCACTTTTTTATAAAATTCCCTTTAAATATCTTTTAGCTCCCACAATAATTACTAATAATTTATGATCATCTATCTATTCACAGCAAGCTAAGGCTGAGCAAGAAGAAGAATATATTTCTAACACACTATTGAAAAAAATTCAAGCACTCAAGAAAGAAAAAGAAACATTGGCACATCATTATGAACGTGAAGAAGAATGTCTTACTAATGATCTCTCCAGAAAACTAAATCAGGTTTGATAAATTAAAATTAAATGTATTAGAAATTGTACTCAATATTCCCTCATAAATTGGGACCCAATTATGAGGATTATAGCAATTACATAGTGATAAGATGTGCTGGCATAATCATATAGCATTTTTTTAGTTTGATGGGCTTGTTTTTGACCACCGCTGATTATTCTCATAATCATTATAGCATATTTTTGAGCCAGCTTGACATAATGTTTTGTTACCAACATAAAGGCATGTCAATACATTAAAATTAAACTGAAATTGAAATGATATTGATATAATAAATAATATAATAATCTATATACATATATAGATTCAATAACTAAGTTATTATGCCTGGAGTGAGTATTAATGAGATTACAATGAAAACTTTAACACTTTCGACTCCACCCACTTTTCATAGAGCTCATACGCCATGCCGCCATACATATTGCAAATGGACCCTCCAGGAGGGTCACCGGCATTACGTTTGCGCTAAAGTGAACCCTCGAGGAGGGTCGTCGGCATTAGGTTTGAAACCGTATTATAAAACACTATAAAAAGAAGTAAATTAGTGTTTTCAGAACGTCTTGTTGCTTTAATTAGTATCTCTGGGGGTATTTACATGTGCTAGTGGCGTGAAGACGCGAAATATAAAAAATTAAAAAATGAAGAAAAAGTATAATCGCTCGCTTTGATCCCGTGACAGGGGTGTCCAACCTCTTCTGAAATTTTCATGCAATGTAATATTTTTTTAAACAGTTACATTATGCAATATTAATATTTTTTTAAGTAATAAAACGTTATTATTTTGTAACAGCTTATTAACTTACGACTTACGTATGTGTGTAAATGTGTGCCTCGGCTTCGCCTCGGCCCACATTTACACGTTCGTCCATCAATGCCTAGTTGTGGCCAAGGCTTGTATAGTACTTTTCTCAAATAATGCGCGGAAATTAAAATACAATTACTTTCAAAATCAATGACGAACAACGCACAACAATAATTTTTCCCGCGTTAAAGTAATAATTTTTTTTTTTTTTACTTTCTTTTTTGCCATGTGTTGGAGTAAAAGATCGTTCCATTTTTAAATAACACGACATATATGAGTTTACCTACTATGTTTATTTGGCCGCTAAACCAGGACAGATATGGATTTTCATACAACTTTTGCCGGCCGCTGCTCGCATGTATGTGGCCAGGGGGCCTAAAACGGCCACTTTGGCAGAATCATAAAACAATTCTTATCACGCATTTCATATGTTTGACAGTTTCACACCTATATATCCCTGAAGGGTTAGGCAGAGGTGTACCTATAGCATTTTACGAATCTCCATACAAAACTGTCATACAGATGAAATTGCGTGATTTGAATTATTTCATGATTCTGCCAAAGTAGCCTTTTAGGCCCCCTGTACAGCAATTTCGATTTATCTCAAAAAAGGTTGTCAAAATAATGCTCAAATTTCCAAGCATTTTTGAGAAAAGACATTTTTAGGGTTCCGTACCTCAAAAGGAAAAAACGGAACCCTTATAGGATCACTCGTGTGTCTGTCTGTCTGTCTGTCCGTCTGTCACAGCCAATTTGCTCCGAATCTTATGGACCGATTTAGTTGAAATTTGGTACACATATGAATCTCTGTGACCCAAACACAGACGTGTAACGTAAATAAATGAGTTTTGAAAATGGGAGTCATTTTTGAGGGGTAAATAGACAATTTAAAAAAAAAGATTCGCAATCTGTACCGTGTGACATATCAAATGAAAGGGCTTATCGTGAGGATCTCAAATATATTTTTTTCATAATTTTAAAATAAATTGTATTAAAGTTATTTAAGACAATAGACGGAAATTTACCATCCCCCCCCCCCCCCCCCCTTCGAAACTACTGAGCCTAAAATTTTGAAAAAAAATACAGAAAATAGTTCTATACCTATAGATTACAGGAAAATTAATAAAAAGTCTATGATCTTGAAACAACATGGTAAATCTCTCAATATTGTGCGTACAAACTTACATTTTCAGTTGGAATGTATGGGAGAACATGTTTTTCAACTACAATGTTAAGTTTGTTCTTGGGATAAATTCATTCCAACTACGGAACCCTTCATTGTGCGTGGTCCGACACGTACTTGGCCAGTTTTTTTTTTAAATTATGTAGTTTGCCCACTGACCAGGTATTATACAAGCTTGTTTATTAGAGGTCAGTGATTTTGCCATACTGACCGGTGATTGAGCTCAAGAAAATTAAATGTTATTTCAAAGCAATAAGACTATATTTTAAATGCATAAAATAGTGTTACGGTCAACACGATTTTCTTAATAATAATAGAAGTTAGCTTTAAAAAAATTTTTTTTGGTCATTGTATTATGCTTTCAACTCAATACCTACTATAATTGGGGTGTATGAGGTCTTGCGTTAATTATGTTACACATTGTATACATGACCACAGATAATATAATACTCTAATGACAAAACCAAAGGACTTGTATGTAGCGAAGTATGCTCCTGAAATGAGCAGCTGTACAAACGAACGGACTGACAGTCAAACGAAGTTGCATCATGGGTGTTCGTTTTTACCCTTTTGATACGGAACCCTGAAAAGCTTCTATTTATAAACTCATCCTCTTAATTTATAATCTCAAAATAAATATGTTTATTTTTAGTGAATATTTGTACCTAAACGTAAAACGGTTTACCATCCCTGAAATATGGGCATCCTAGCGCCCAATTATTTTTGAAAATAAAAATGCTGGTATTTGAAAACCAACGATTATACTAATAAATCTTGTTAGAATATACGACTAATTTTATTTTCATAGTTTATAATGCTATATTCGCTAAGAAAAACGTACATTTAAAATGAGCCCTCCGCGAGGGCTCCCGGCATCCCATATGCGATTTGAGTGAACCCTCCAGGAGGGCTCCCGGCACTGAACGTGTTAAAGGTAATACAAAAACTTTTTAAACTAAAGTAAAAGCAACCTTTTCATTCAAGATTCTAGATTTAGAAAATTATGCTTATGCATTTAATTTCAGTTACGCCAAGAGAAATGCCGGTTGGAGCAAACTCTGGAGCAAGAACAAGAATGTCTGGTGAACAAATTAATGAGAAAAATAGAAAAACTTGAAGCTGAGACACTTGCCAAGCAAATGAATTTGGAGAGGCTTCGTAGGGAAAAGGTAAGACTGGTTGTGGTAATTTTTTTACATTTTGAGTAACCTCCTTGTTCTTGTCTTGGCATTTTCATTTATTTGGTATAATAAGCCCCAAGGAGCTGATGCAAGTTCTATTTTATTTTGTAGATATTGGTGGAAAACTATTGATCAGAAAAAGATAATCCATGATGCATTGCAAATTATATTATTCTGTTATTGAAGAAATAAATTGTATTGTATAAAACGTAAAAAATAAATAATGACAAGCATAGGTGTATGATCGTAATAAAATTATGGTAGAATTAATAATAATGACCACTTTCCCAGGTGGAACTTGAAAATACATTGGAACAGGAGCAGGAAGCTCTAGTGAACAGGTTGTGGAAGCGAATGGACAAGTTGGAGGCAGAGAAGAGGTCACTGCAGATCAGGCTTGATCAACCAGTGTCCGACCCAGCTAGTCCTAGGTGAAAATCTTATAATTTACCATACATTGTGTTGTTTTAAACTTGGTTTATTTAATATTTTGTTTTTGGGATGTTAAACCATAACACAAGTTCTTTAAAATTTTACTCAGGGGCATAGTGATTTGAAACTCCTTTAGTAAAATAATTTAATTTCAGGATTACATTCATTTATATAGAACCCAGTCCTGAAATTATGTCATATTTTTTATGTTAAACGCATGATAAATAATAGTTTTTAAGGCATGGTACTCACTTAATTTTTAAATAATTCTTCATGCATCTTGCTATATTTTCATTGTTTTATTATTAATGGAGTTTTTTCTTGCTAGGGACATTAGTAATGGTGATACAGCATCCAATTTAAGCAATCACATTCAGACCCTGCGTTCTGAGGTTGTAAAGTTAAGGTGAGTAAATAACATATTGTTTTTTACATACTGTAGGACAGTGACAGGCATGTGTCGTATGTGCGATAAGTCTGTTCCACTAACGAAACGCGACATATCCATTTTAAACTTATATAAGTAAAACCATTTTCTGGACTCTGTAATTATTAAAACGATGGAGTGAGTAAGTTACTTACTAGTCATTATACATCTATACAAGGCCTTGACACACTAACTTTGCTTTAGCTAAAAATGGCGTTGTCTGTTTTTTCAGATGCTAATGTAGCAAGACTTTAGAAATGGCTCTAGATGACTCAAAAAAAATGTTGCCATATCATATATCATCAACACTAGTTTATACAACATTATTTTTAGTATATGCGAAACCCGAAACACGTGTCTAGTGTTTTTATGTAAAGAATCTATATACAAAATTTCATAATTATCATGAGAAATCACAAAGTTATAAGCTTGTTATGTTATCTGGTTGTCTGTTCAAAAACATGCTCACCACGCGGCGCGGCGCGGGTTGACCATGATTTATGCTCCTCCAGCATCGTACGCTCATTGATAATAGTTTGGCAGTAGGTACCTAACTGTACGGCGATTTTATTGTAATTATCTAGTGATTAAATATTTTTGGGACAAAATATAACATGGTGTAAAAATTATTGAAATTGATTCAGTTACTTATTCTGAATAAACTATATTCAGGTTTCGCATATACTAAAAATAATGCTGTAAAAGTAAGTAATAAATATAAATCATCAAAAGGAAAATTAAGTATTGTACTGTAAAGTAATCAAACAAAATAAGGGCTGGCGTTTCTAAATTTGCCAAAGATGTAATGATAATGATGATGGTGATGATGTTGATGATAATGGGACTCCCTTTTCCGCACTTAGACTCCCATTCGGTCCGTTGTGCGTGACAAAGATGTAAACAACAATGGCCGCTCGAAATTGAATATTATATTTGTTTCTACTAAGATTATTTTACAGAAATTATATTTCCAGATTAAGATAGTTATGATAGAAAACTTTTTATACTTATGCTCTATAATTTTTGTTCTCCTTTACGCCATTATATTAACACAAAACAATTTGCAACAGAAATCAGCTGGCAGTGTCTCAAAATGAGAACAAGGAGAAGATGCATCGCTTCGCGCTCGAAGAGAAGCACATTCGGGAGGAGAATGTTCGCTTGCAGCGGAAACTGCAGCAAGAGGTGGAGCGTCGCGAGGCGCTGTGCAGGCATCTGTCCGAGAGCGAGTCCTCGCTCGAAATGGAAGAGGAGAGGCAGTTCAACGAAGCTTTGAGTGTATGTTGCTTTCTACCACATTTTTCTATCCAAACAAAATAATCTATAATATAAAAATGAATCGTTAAATGTGTTGCTGAACGCAAACCTCGAGCAGCTGAACCGATTTCGCTAATTCTTTTTTTGTTGTGTTCGGTGTTGTCAGGATAAGGATTGTATGAAAGAAAAAAAAAATTGTTCGAAAAAAAAAATTGCACCCGTGCGAAGCTGGGGCGGGCCGCTAGTTGCCTATTAAAACATTGTTCAATAGGTACACCTCTGCCTAACTCTTCAGGGATTACAGGTGCGATGTCATGATGTTGTTTTATGATATACCATGCGTAACTTAATTATGCTTTTTAAGAATGAATATAAAATGTTATATATTATATTGTGGCCTATAAATTCACCGCTGTTGAGAAGGAACTAAAAGGAAGGAAGGAAAGAAAATAGGTGGGTCGTTTAGATGCCAATGTATACGTTTTTATAATAAACTTCCTAGTCACATTCAAGAACTAAGCCTTAATAAATTCAAATCTTTTATAAAGCGAAAACTATGCCAGAAAGCCTATTATACTGTAAAAGACTATATTGAGGACAAAAAGGCTTGGGATTGAGCTGCTCCAATAGGTAGACTGTAATTGTTGTTTTTATTTTTTCATTTTGCTATTTTACACTTTATTTTTTTTTCAAAATATATATTTTTCTTTAACAATGACATGTACATTTACTGTATAAAGTATTATATTATTTTAATTATTGTGAATGTGAGGACTATGTGGGTCATTGTTTCAGTTTTAATCATGGTCTGGCAGTTTGAGTAGTTTATGCGGCCTACCCAAATGTCCTGTTTTTGGTATTGTTCGTCGAATCGTTGAGCTCCTTAAGTTCTGAGTTGAGCTGCACGGTTCTGACAAATGCGTGCACTGACTGGACAGGTCCATTCAATCTGTGTGGTTATTTCCTCAAAATACCATTTCAGACACCAATCTACATGGTCCTCAAAGATTATGCCCGAATTTTTATATACACTTTGACATTGATGATTTTTATATATACAATGACATGAATATTTACTTTGTAAAGTATTTTTTTATTTAATTGTTGTGAATGTGAGGACTATGTAGGTCATTTCTTTTTTACTGTTTTCCTTCTTAGTTAGTTTTAATCATGATCTGGCAGTTTGAGTAAATTACGCGGCCTACCCAAATGTCCTTTCTTTGGTATTGCTCGTCGAATCGTTGAGCTCCTCAACTTCTGAGTTGAGCTGCACGATTTTGATAAATGCTTGCACTGACTGGACAGGTCCGCTCAATCTGTGTGGTTCTTTCCTCAAAAGACAATTTCAGACACCAATCTACATCGTCTTCACATGATCTGACCAAGATTATGTCTGGACTTTAAAAGAGACTGTGACCTCTGAGTTTGTTTCGGCCTTTCTTCTCAGAATAGTCAGAAAGGAAACGCCTACCTCATCTAGTTTAAAAAAATATGATTGACGTGTAAAAGTGTTTGTACAAACCTACTTACAGAAAATAAATAATTTATCATTTATCATTTATAACTGAGAGATAATAATTATTAGGCTCCTTTTGCAAAGAAACCGCGGGGACGTGGTGTTGCTATGACAGTGAAAAGAGGTTTTATTAAAAGTTTGATAAACAGTACCGAGCATTACCAGTTACGTAAGACAGTACCTAACCAATGAAAATTAATTATTAGTAATGTTCAATTTACAGGCACGATCGCGTAGCGTGTCGTCGCCGGGCGGCTCACGGCCTCTCTCACCATACGCGTCACCATTGTTGCCTAATGCCGCTGGGATGCCGCTGTCTCGGCCTTCACTGCATCTTAATTCTCAGGTAACAGAAATTAATGGCCATATGTGCCTAAAAACGTGACTAATTCTTGCAAGAAAATCTGATATTATTCCTAACTTATTGTAAGGAAATTTGAGATTTTTACTAATGAAATCTGCCAAATTTAAATGCATTGTTTTCGGTTGACAGACTCGTCGCACAAGCGACAGGTTCGTGAAGCCGGCGATTCCGGGCGGTGCGGGGCTGGGCGCGCGGCCGGGTCCGCTGGAGCCCCCCCTGGCCCCATTGGCCCCGCCGGCTCCGCTGGCACCGCTGTCGGCCGCGCCCATGCCCAACCCCGCTATCATGCAGCCCGCCAGCCCTATGGACACGTCCTCCAAGGACTAAGTTCGATCGCCGTCCCTTGATCACACCGCGACGTAAGGGAAGTTCACTGGCTTGCGTAGACCCTGTATAGTCGTGAAACTTCGTTTCAGTTTATGTAATAAAAAAAAAAACTAAGGACTAGGGTGAAGTCGCGTACGGCGGCTGCACAATATGTATAGCTTGTTGCAGCTGCTTCATCGAATTAAATTATACTGAGATTCCGTGAATTTGCCCTTTCGTCGGTGTGCATTCAAAGCTGTAAGATTCAATAATAACTGTCGGGTGCAGTCGTGATGTTTTGACGGCAGGCTATCCATCATTCGATCTGTTTTGAAGTGCAGACACATTGAATCGCGACTGATTCTGGCAATCCTATTGTTTGATCTTATGTAAACCTACTGTGCACTCTGCTCACTGCCCTGTCGAATCGGCACGCTCCTAGAATTACATTCTTATTTCTGCTCGGTCGTGATTCATTTACTGATAAAATTGGTAATGAACAAGATTATGGAGTTCGATTGTATTCACGTTTATCGAAAATATTAATGAGGAGGAGAGATGTGACGACGACGCGACGTTGTAACTTTCGATTAGGATAGTAATAGCTAGTTCTGATTAAAAATCAATTTTGGAAATATATCCGGGCTTAAATTTTGCGGCAGTGGGTTTTATTTATTATAAGGCTGTGTATAAAATTCACTTGTGAGTAAAGTTAATAAAGGAGAAGGAGATAAAGATTGTAAGCTATTTGATATATCACACTCGGGGTCTAGCAATACTACTCCTACGCAATGTTTTTGTGAAGGAATGTAATATATGTTACGAATGTTGTGTTGTGCCCTCAGGGCAAGTTGTTGTGTTCGATATATGCCCGTAGGAGTAGTGAGTTATTGTCCTCGGACTCAATTCAATTATGCAAATTGTCACATAATTTTTTTTTCATGTTATAATAAAGCAAAATATATGCATTACTATTAAGAAGCCTTTTATTTGTTGTTATTCTACCACACCGACCGACTTAAAAAAGGTGTGGTGTAGTTTATACATTCGGCGAGTTTTCTGTACATTTACCGAAGCTCCTACAAGAACACGGACGTGCTTCCTATGATACGTACGCACTCTTCTCAGATGACTAATTGTGCAAACGAGTATATTATGGGACATCGCGCATTACACCCACGGCGGTTGCGGCTATGGTTGCGACCACAGAGTACTTTTATGTTGCGACCACGACCGACGTTCATACTAAGTTTTGCCACAAGTCCACGACCGTTGTAACCAGTTAGTCGTTGCGGCTCTGTGCGTGATGCGTATTGTGTTACGATACTTCCAAGCTTCCGTCACTGGCTGAGGTCGTGGTTGCTTAGAGTGCGCGACGCCCAACCGACTTACCTAATTACGCCCCTAATTGTAATTTAAAATCTAAATGAAAATCGTTCTGCATAGGGTAGGGGCATAAATGTAGGGGAACTGGGGGGAATGCCGTGCACCCACGTGCACCTATGGGAAAACCTGTTACCTATAATTTGTTATATTATGTATGCGTTGTGCAGAATTACCTACTACCTACCTAAATAACCGTAGATTGTTTTGAGTTTTGAGAGTAGGTACCTAATTATTAACGCTTGGGAGACCTCGCTAAATGCTATTGGAATTTTCTGTGATCTGATCTCTCCCTTTGGAGAGATCACAGAAAATTTTTGGTTGCATGCACCATGACACGCTTTTGCGTAAACTACGTAATTACGGTTTTCAAAACGAAGCTCTCAACGTAATCAATTCTTATTTTTAAAATAGGCACCAATGTCTAGAAGTTAATAGTGTGTAATCTTCCTGGCTACCAGGTTAGCTAGGTGTACCTCAAGACTCAATACTGGGTTCATTCTTAGTCTTAGTGTATATCAATGACTTATCATTCTTTTTAAATCGTATCTGTGACGTTGTAGTTGTACTGTTTGCTGATGATAGGTAGGTACCCTTTTTATCTTTAAAGTAGACAAAGGGTGCTTGAAACTGTAGAGTCGGCAATTTTTCTCGGCATAACGGTAGCTGCCAAACTTTAGTGGGGATCACATAATATCAATCCTAGCGGGAAGGCTCAGTTCGGCCGCCTACGCCGAAGTAAGCATAGAGTAAAGTAATATATAAGTAAACTCCACTGACGTTGATATAGCTCGGTTAGTCTATTTTAGTTATTTTCATAGCGTTATGTGAATGTCCTACGGCATTCTGCTGTGGAACAAAGCTGATACTCAAAATACTAGATATTTTGAGTATATTTGTTCTTCCAAAAGGAGCTGTTCAAAAAGTAAATAATTTAATGTTTTTGTGTTCGAGCAATTTACCAGCTAGGTGCTAGTTTCTGAGAGATTTTTTATTCTCACGGTACGCGGTAGCATCACAATTCATCATCGCCATTATCTTATATATTAGGCAAAATATACATTTATTCATTTATACACCAAAACAGTGTTTATCTATAATATTAACACTAGAAATAAGGACAAACTACGTGCTCCCTTTCACCGGCTTCATAGGGTTCAACCTTTTAAGTAAGTTAATTTAATTGTTTATTTTATTTGACAAAAGTACCTATATGTATAAGTCAATTTATATTAATTTTATTTTCATTTATTATTGAAACAATTTACTCATATTCATTACAGTGTTTTTAAAGGTAACTAGCGGCCCGCCCCAGCTTCGCAAGGGTGCAATTTTTTTTTCGAATTTCCTAAATTTTCTTTCATACAAACCTTGTCCTGACAATTTGATACCGAACACAACAAAAAAAGAATTAGCGAAATCGGTTCAGCTGCTCTCGAGATTTGAGCTTAGCAACACATTCAGCGATTCATTTTTATATTTTAGAAGATGAGTTGTATTACATATGTGGTTAGCTAGAGCGACCTCGACAATCGATCATAATATTATTATTCTTGCCTGAGCAACAAGCAGCTAGTTCGTCATGCTCGCTTGGATGTCACTGCTTGCGGTAGCCAAAAAGAATGTAAACACTAGCGTGCGGCAGCGTCGTCGGGGTCGGGTTGCCTCCTTCCCTCAAATATGGTAATGGCTGATCTCTGCATTATGCTCATGAACGGGTGCTGCTTCGTCTTGCGGACCATGGTTTCGTTAGTCTCTGTTCGTTAGTAGATCTGTTTAGGTATTTATTTTACTTTGAAGGTCCTCTGGTAGTAGCTTATCTTTCGTGACTTTAAGCAGTGTAGGGCGTAGTTAACTACAATTTTGTAATCTGATTACTAACTACGATTAAAAGTAGTTAACTACATGTAGTTATGATTACATGTAACTTAACTACAGTAATCAAACTACAATAAGTAGTTGTTAATTTGATTGCTGCAATCTAGTAGTTATAATTACTGATTATTTAAGTTTTATGAACTTATATTTTGCAATTAAATAAACATGTAATGTGTAGTAATATATGTTTTGGAATATGGCTGCATAAAAAAAAATCGGTTTATTGCACATACCTATGTTTATTTTCATGAATAATTAAATGCAAGGATTAAAGTCGTAGATATTATGTACCTATACTTATCAGATCTTAATTACTTTTTATTGACATGTAACAAAAAAAAAAAAAAAAACTCAGCAAACATCAACTTAATTCAAATTATTTGCGAATCAAATAAATAAACAAAAAACCTTTTTACAAAAAAAAACAACCGACTTCCAAAAAAAAACTACAAAGTGATAAATAACTTTTATTTCGGAAGTCAGTGTCGTTGGTTCTGCATTTTCGTTTATTAACACCGACTTCCGAAATAAAAGTTATTTATCACTTTATAGTTTTTTTTTTTGGAAGTCGGTTGTTTTTTTTTTTGTAAAAAGGTTTTTATTTTTCACTTTTTAGTGAGAGAGTTTGTAATTTATCTAAGTTACAATAGCCTAACGTCAACTACTCATCACCTTTTACAAAATATTGCTTTTCCCGATGCTGGACGTTAATTGTTGAGGAGTTATCCTGGTAAGAACCTGGAGAACTCCACTCCACCACCACACGCATTGTGACGAGCATAAATTGCTTAGCAACCATATTAAAGTAATCGAATCGCAACCCGTGAAATATTTATCATTGATTAGTTCCTATGGCCGTCTGTGGTCTTCATCATCAGCTCCACTTTACCAAATGATGATTTCCGAGAGCAAATGCTCATGTTACTCTAAAAAATATCTTAATCGCTATAGGTTTGCCAATAAAACTTGAGGGTTTCCCTCGATTTCCCTGGGATCCTATCATCAGATCCTGACCTGATGATCATGGGACCACTTGGGAAGTATGCCCTTTCAAACAAAAGAAAAAATTTCCAAATCGGTCCAGGCGTCTTCGAGAAATCGGGGAACATACATAAAAAAAAGATTCCGACGAATTGAGAACCTCCTCCTTTGTTTTTGAAGTCGGTTAAAAAAGGTTGATTGAGTTAATCATTTAAATTAACTTTTAGTACTAGGTACACGTTTTTCGAACATTTCATCCGATAGCCTGTGGGATTTGGGATGGTTTATCATAGTTGCGTAACAACCTCTCCACTGGAGCCGAAGAAGGTAATGGAGTATTGTATTTTATGAATACTTTTTTTACTTCTGGATATCTATGAAGACAATTTAGTTCTCGATCCATATCTGATAAATAAGAAGAATAGCGTGTTTGCTTTTTTAATGACGCAACATCATTTTAAATCTGTAGTTATAAAAAGTAATCAAGTAATCGTGATTGCAACTACAATTTGTAGTTAGTAGTCAAAACTTTAACTACATTTTTCGATTTTTTTATGTAGTTTGTAGTTATGATTACTAACTACTTTATGTAGTCGTAGTTAGTAATCAGTAGTTAGATTACATTTTGCCCAATACTGACTTTAAGTTACAGCTGTTATGAACATAATGCATGGCAGCATTGCATAAGTATATGCAAGCGGGCACGCCTTTTATGCCTGGAGGCATTTATATTTAGGTATTAAATACAGTATACATTTTATTTTTATACTTCTGCTTGAGAATAGGTTTCAATGTTTTTGTTGCTATATTGACGTGTGCTAGCTGACATTTGGTTAATAGATTAAACATAACGAAACACAAAACATTAAATTACTACTTAATATCATACAAATAGACCTTTAGATATTTATAATTATGTCACTCTCTGCCATGCAAATTTTATTTTCTGTATACCTACTTCGTAATTGGCGTAGGTAGGTACCTTATTTTTAATTTTTTTTTTATTGCTGAATGGGCCCGCTCGATCACGCCTGATGGAAAGCGATTGATGATGGAAAGCTATAATGGAACGAGCGTCCCCAGAAGACGCCTAAGGCACTGGAACTCTCAAGCATCGACGAAACATAGCAGGCTGCTTGACGCCAGACTCCGTGGTGTGTGGTGGGAGTCCGTGGGAGGGCAGTCTAAAACTAGGCAGGCGTTAGCTCTACCACCGCAAGGGAAGAATTGGCCAGTCTAATAAGGTTTTGGTTGTGACTGTCCAGGATACGCCGAGCACTCGGTTGAGTTGAGTAACTGGCGGAACAAACTGCGCTAGGTACACGAGTAGGCTTCTTCATGCATCCCAAATAATAAACTAACTGTCAGCTGTGAAGCTATCTTATATTGATTAATTAAAAATTCTTCAAAAAAGTAGGGGTTCTCGCCTGTTTGCTGGGTGAAATTTCAAAAGGCCAATTTTGACACCCAAACTTAGCACGCGATATCTTGACTCGAGATTGCATTCCCTAATGCTACTTTGTGCAGCAAGAGCAAGACCATCTGGCCGCGGCGCAGTTGTTGAAAAAAAAAAAGGATCTTTGACAAGGTCAAATTAGATTAGCTAGCGAAACTAAAAATACAGGGTCACCCGTACAAGTACTGTAGTCAGGTTGGTACCTACTACGAGTTAATTACTATGAGTTTAGAAAATAGGAAGTGTTTTTTTTAGATTTATTGTGTTTTATCGAAACTCATAACGTCTATGAAGTTTCGCCAGCTTATTAAAATTAACCCGATACTATGTAGGTACCTATTACCTTACAAGCTTGTCACTTTTCATACCTACTGACCACGAAGCATCAAGGAAGCTCCACCCCGGGTAAGCGCGTGTGCTGAAGATAGTTAACTGCAAAAAGTTTACATAAATAAACCAGCTAATAAATAAGCCAGGCTGAAACACAAGAAAAAATAATACGAAGCCATATTTCTGAAGAAAAACATCAATTATCTAATGGAATTTCGTAATTTTACGACTAGTTGCCAAGATTCATTAATTAAAATAGAAGTTGGAAGTTTAAAGAGGTTGCAATATTTAGGATAAGGTTGCGCGAGTATTTTAAGTCCATGGTTGCGCGTCATCCTATACCTGCAGGGTGACAGAGGGACATCGACTGTAACAATAAATTCAGCACATCGTTCTAGACCCTTATACGTAGAAATTTTTCGTAGGCTATAAAAAAACATCTACTGTTTCATAGAAAAAACTTTTTTACAAAACAAACAACCGACTTCCAAAAAAAAAAACACTACAAAGTGCTAAATAACTTTAATTTCGGAAGTCGGTGTCGTTGGTTCTGCATTTTCGTTTATTGATTTTTCAAAAACCGCTCGTCAGATTTCGAAAAAAATTTCATGGTACCATTTGGGAAGTATACCCTTTCCAACAAAAAAAGAATTTTTCAAATCGGTTGGCAAGCGACGGAGTTATGCGCGAACAAACATAAAAATAAAAAAATAAAACAAATATCCGAATTGAGAACCTCCTCCTTTTTTAGAAGTCGGTTAAAAAGCATTTTTTTTTATAACCGACGTAAATCTTTACGCATTTAAAATCATATACTGGATCTATGGTAACATTTATGTAGATATGGTAGGGGAACTGCTGTAGTTTCTGGTTATTTGAAACAATTGGTAGACTGTGTGAAAGATGATATGGCTAGGAAGGTGTCTACTGAGATGACGACTCAAAGAGAAACATGGGAGAAGAAGACACATGCTGTGCTGACCCCAAATACCTTACCTATACGAGCTATATTGGAATATACGTAAAGATGACAATGATATTAAAGTTGGTCCTAATCAAAACAAATTAGTATTCCTAAGACTCGAGCAACATATTATTTACCTCAGGAAACCTACCTAAGGAAATAGCTAGATCACTGCGGGTTTTGAAAAAGCTCATGGTTTAGGTACCTATTGCAGTATTAACAAATCCTGCATGGTAATTTTGGCTTTAATCCTCCTTCTAAACTCATATTCAACCTTTTTTTGAACCATAGTCTGTCCAGAAATTTCCATCTGAAATCTTTCAAATTACGAATCGTATTTACGTCAGATGGCATTTTTCACGGTAGGCATGAGGACTTTGAAAATAACCTTGTGACGAGGAACATGTTTTTTGTGGAATATTAACGCCGAAATTTTATTGTGAATTTGAGTTGGTTGAATTAATTTAATTGCTGTCGCAATTGGTTTTACTCCTCCGTACCTCGTTATCTATAAATTTAAAAACTATCAGTGAACATATTTTTCTTCATTTTTGGATAAGGCCCGAATTATGGGCAAGCCGATTTGATCGATTTTTCACTCTACCCTGACTCTCGAGACGAAGTATAAGCTGTTCGCCAGAAGAGCGCCCGCAGCTAGCTGTTGCAGATCTACTTGCTGTTGAGGATCTGCTACCTGATTATTGTTCTGCTCTATTAATCTACGAGGATCCCGAGAACGGACACGAAGACCCCTTTTTTTGGGAACAGATACCTTTTTTAGTCTATTCTCATAGTAGATTGTCTAGATATATTTTCCTATCAAAATTGCGTGAATTTTTATCATTCAAATACGGCGGGTGTGCTATTTTAACTATTTTTCCCTTGGACCGCGCAAACTTTAAATCTATCTAATATTTTCTTGATTGCAATCACGTCAATGTAACAAAATTCTCACTTTATTTTTGTCTTTACAAAACCCAAAACCTTAAGTATTTCTATTTCATTCATATTCGTATTTATAACCAACGTCACAAGGTATCTTAAAGTAATCTTTTTTCTTAATTTTTTTATACTAAATTATTGTATTTGGAATTTTTTATTTTTACAACAAAATTATACGTATTGGTAGTGAAATTGTGAAGTCACCGCGTTTTATTTCGCTACAAATGGCGCCCGAAGTAAAAGTAAGTACTTTTATTGATTCTAATTACTAAATTAACCTTTTTTTTTGCTGTCGTGAGGGTGATTGCTCCTTCCGAGCAAATTTTAATCTTTCATTTCTGTTTTTACCATTTCAGGTGCAGGAATTGTGGAATTTATTCTCATTCTGTCAAACAAGATCGTTGCTATGGTTACCAGGGATATGCTGTGATTGACAACTTAACCCTTCCATTCCTGATGGTGTTCTTTACTTTAATGTGCTGTGTTGTGATGTAATATTATCAATAATTTTGTAGAACCATAAAACATATAAAAACGCTTTTATTTTTTCCCTTTAATAAATAATGTTTATCCTGGGTTTTATTCCGTTCCTTAGATAGAAGTAGTTAGTATCCTGTAGTGTGTGTTTGATGTGTGAATGTTTTAGGCTTCGTGGCTAAGGTAAGCGTTCTATGCACGGTTGACTGCTTGATTCTATTGTTCTTTTTTGATTCTAGCCCAGCTGTACTTATTTCTGTTTTGGTGCTGTTGGTTTCCTAGGTTCTATTTGTTTTTTCTTTGTACTCTTAGCCCAGCCGTTCCTGTGAAGCCACGTCGTCGTACCATTCCTCCATCAGCCATATTACTCTATATCTATCTATATACTGCGTGGAATCTGACCTGTATATTTTTTGGTGATTATCATTACTGTGGCAGTTGAAGGTTAGATATCTTTTGGAGTTGCCTGGCTGTCTTGGTTTTCTTTTCATCTTTAGCCTTTCTATTCGTTTAATGTTAGTTTGTTTGGGTCTGATGGCATTTTATTTTCAAGCGTTATTTTTAACTGATATTCTGCCGTTCAGTTCCCCAGCAGACTAATCACTAAACTCACTCTTTCTCAAGTATATTCATACTATCAGATTTGCCTATTTAGTTTTGTTTTATCCTTATTGCATTCTAACATAGCAGATGAAGGTTATTCCCATCTTTATATAAGTAATAAATACTTTTTAGAACATACATTTTCTAAAATCGTCTTTGGGGCTTGTTTTCAATTTACAGAATTCTTTCTATCTTATCTAACCGTTTTACAACGGTAATCTTAGTTTTAATCGTATTCCTCTCATATGACACTAACATTATGTAAATATTCCTATAAAGGAAAAAACTCTTTTTCAAGTTACGTAATTATCTATTTCATAATTTTTCTCAATAATTCTCAAATTTTCTACTTTTATTATTCCTATCAGATTCTAATACGAAAGACTAATAAAGCAGTCCGTATTTTAAGTTTGATATTTTTAACCGACTTCGAAAAAGGAGGTTCTGATTTTTAACCGACTTCGAAAAAGGAGGTTCTGATTTTTTAACCGACTTCGAAAAAGGGAGGTTCTGATTTTTTTTAAATTTACGATTTCGTTTTTCTATTTACTGTGACAACGATAAGTCCTTATGGTTCCTACCCGTGCGTATGGTCAGACTCTAAGCCACAATTAAGCTGAAAGTCGGTCCAAAACACGCGTAGAACCATTCTTCCCTTGTCGAGGTCTATGCGGTTTTAAATTTTTTTTTCACGATAGTTCAACATTCGTACTAATAGTCAGACTCAAGGCGTAGTATATTTAGCCGAAAGTCGGGCTCAGTACGCGTCGAACTTATCATGCTTATCAGAGGTTTATGCGAAAGTCGCTGATAATCTTTCTATGGCCTTCCTTCGTAATTCTCGAGCTTACAATACGCATCGTTCAGCCATCACGCTGAATGTTGGTGATACTGTATGGAGAAAGAATTTTTCTAGATCGTCTGGAGATGATTATTTTTCTGGAAAGCTAGCTCCTCGTTTTATAAAATGTCGTGTGACTAGGGTTATTTCTAGGACCACATATGAACTTCATGATTTCGATTCTTCCCATTCTGGAAGATATCACATTAAAGATATTCTTAAATAATTCCCTTGTAATTTCTAATCAAGTATTTCTATTAACTTTCGTCCGTTAGGAATGTTATTTTTACGTTTAGTTTAAACCCTTTTAAATTTAAATTCCCATAATAAATAAGCTTATTCATAATTATTAACAGCGACATCTAGTTGTTCCTATTTGAAACAATTTGCTAACAACCTTGTCAATGTTTGTAGTTCTGGCTTTCGCCCGCTTATGTCGTTAAGTCTGTCATGCCCAAAAATGACATAATGACAGCTCTTAGTGTTGGGAAACGGTCGTATCGATATTTTGTTTAGTGCAGAGACATTGTCGATTTAGTCTTATCGATAAATCATTATGCAGTTTAATTTTTTTTTATTCAACCTAATTATCGACTATCCTCTTTTCTTTTGTAAGAAATAAGTTAAGTTTCTTATTTCTTTCAAGTTCCTTGACTTAAGTCCTTTGTTTGGCTTAAGTCCTTTGATTATCTTATGTCGTCTCTTTTATTATCTTAAGTCCTCTCTTTTATTATCTTATGTCGTTTCTTTCTTCAACTTACTTTTATTGTTACTTTTGCTTTTGGGGATTCTCTCTTTTTTACTTAGCTTAAGTCTTTAGTTATTAAGTTAGTTTCTAGGGTTCTTATTTTCTCTCCTAGGTTTAGTCGACGCGTTGGTAGATAGCGCTGATAACGTTTAGATGGGAATGCGCTTTCTCATTTATTCTGTATCCGTTGCACTACGATGTCGTTTAGTTAGGTTTATATATTTATTTTTCTTATTTTTGTCCAACTGTTTAGTCTAGGTTAGGTCTATTGCTATTAGGGTTCTTATGCCTCAGAATATTTTTTTTCTTTTCCTTACTTTCTTTTCTCTGTCTCACATATTTTTTTTTGGAAAGGGGGTACTGCAGTATTAACAAATCCTGCATGGTAATTTTGGCTTTAATCCTCCTTCTAAACTCATATTCAACCTTTTTTTGAACCATAGTCTGTCCAGAAATTTCCATCTGAAATCTTTCAAATTACGAATCGTATTTACGTCAGATGGCATTTTTCACGGTAGGCATGAGGACTTTGAAAATAACCTTGTGACGAGGAACATGTTTTTTGTGGAATATTAACGCCGAAATTTTATTGTGAATTTGAGTTGGTTGAATTAATTTAATTGCTGTCGCAATTGGTTTTACTCCTCCGTACCTCGTTATCTATAAATTTAAAAACTATCAGTGAACTTATTTTTCTTCATTTTTGGATAAGGCCCGAATTATGGGCAAGCCGATTTGATCGATTTTTCACTCTACCCTGACTCTCGAGACGAAGTATAAGCTGTTCGCCAGAAGAGCGCCCGCAGCTAGCTGTTGCAGATCTACTTGCTGTTGAGGATCTGCTACCTGATTATTGTTCTGCTCTATTAACCTACGAGGATCCCGAGAACGGACACGAAGACCCCTTTTTTTGGGAACAGATACCTTTTTTAGTCTATTCTCATAGTAGATTGTCTAGATATATTTTCCTATCAAAATTGCGTGAATTTTTATCATTCAAATACGGCGGGTGTGCTATTTTAACTATTTTTCCCTTGGACCGCGCAAACTTTAAATCTATCTAATATTTTCTTGATTGCAATCACGTCAATGTAACAAAATTCTCACTTTATTTTTGTCTTTACAAAACCCAAAACCTTAAGTATTTCTATTTCATTCATATTCGTATTTATAACCAACGTCACAAGGTATCTTAAAGTAATCTTTTTTCTTAATTTTTTTATACTAAATTATTGTATTTGGAATTTTTTATTTTTACAACAAAATTATACGTATTGGTAGTGAAATTGTGAGGTCACCGCGTTTTATTTCGCTACACTATGCAGGAATTGAACCCCACCTTCCATCGAGCGATTGCGCTTGTGTGCAGCAGAACCAGGCATTAAATGTGGATTGTGGGGTTGACAGAATATTGTTTTCTGTTGAAAACAATATTCTGTCAACCCCAGTTGACAGAATATATTTGTTTTCTGTTATGGCTGGGCGGCCGTAGCTTTTCGTTACGATCCTGTAAAAAGTTTGCGTGATTGTAATTAAAAAAGCCAGACTACTACTAGATAATTTTTCAGAAAAAAAAAGTAATATCATTTGCACACTGACCTGTATTAGACATGTTTAATAGAGGTCAGTATGCACCACTGACCTGTACTATACAATGTTTAATAGTGGTCAGTGTTATGCACTTATGCCGTAGACAATGCAATGACCTCTGTACTTGTAATGCAGGCATGAATACCTACAGGTCAGTGATCTTATGGCATTTCGATTTTTTTTAGCGCTAATTGCCAGGATCCATAATATCACAGAGGTTGTATGGTTCTATCATTTACAAGGTTGCAGTCTTTAAATACTGAAAATTAGAATTCGGTGCGGTTCGGGTTGAGGAAAACTCTTATTTCTCTCACATTGGGCCGTGCGGTCTTCGCCGGTTGCCGACCGTCGCCATCGCCGCGCGCCGCCGCGCCGCCGCCGCCGCCACCGCCGCGCCGCCGCGCCCGCGCCGTTGCCACGTTGCCGTCGGGCCCGCGCCGTTGCCACGTTGCCGTCGGGCCCGAGAAACCGTAGTCGGTCTAAACGTAGGAAGTTCTGCACTGGCCTCTAACTTCGACAGACTTTCTACCCTTTTCGAATAAGTTTTTGCTGCTATATGACATTGTTCAAATCGTCGACCCTCAACTATAGGTACCTTCCAAATAGTTTGAAGATTTGGACTGTAGGAACTGTTTTTCAGTCATGCCTGTGATTCGCGGGTACCTACTCGTACCTAGCCTATAACTTAAAAAAATACCTGTCGTCCACATTGACCCTTGGCAATAACAACAAACTAGGTACTTATCCCTAATTACTATTAGTTTGAAAACATTACTTTGCATATAAGTTTGAAAACGTTTTGTAAACCACAGACAGGCAGGCTATTATTTAATTCGTAATTATTTAAACAAGGCGCGTCGGCATTTTGTAGCTATAGACGCTTTGGTCATTCGGCAAAGAATGGTCAAAGAAATAATCGCGTTTTACACACGCATCGTAAACCTAAGTAAACCAGGATAAGGAATATTTCTATTTGTCTTGGATGCTGCTAGGGTTACAGGTAAAACAATTTGCATAATACCTCCCACGGTGATTTTTTGCTTTAATAAAATTATGCTATAGCTGGCAAGGTGGTAGGTAAAGAGCAAATGGATCTTGGTTTTTGCTAATCAAATTTATGATTTGGGTACTTACTTACGGTAAGGTATACCTTGCATGTTCTTATTGGTCCTTTAAGCCGAGTAGAGACCGAAAAGAATTTGAAAATTCGGATTACTATTATTTAAACAATTGTTGATATAGATTTTATTTAATTGCTAATTACTAACAAAATTTAACTGCTGGTAAAGCGAAAGTGTATTCGTTATGGGTACCTAATTAAAGATAATTATTTAAATTCAGAAACGTAATCAAGTTCCGACGACGGTATCAGCTATACCCAGAACTTACTTTGTGTACCTATACTCTGTTACGTTTGTTGGCATCAATGGGTTTGATTACGGCTCGTGCAACAATGGTAATTGTATATTGTTTAAAGATTATAATTATATCTTATAGGTAAAAACAAATGGTTTTTACCTATAAGAAAGTGGGTAACTACAATAAAAACTATTTATTTTCTAAATTAAGATTCTCAATTAGAAGTTGTTCAGAAAGCAGTTTGATGTTGAAAGCGATGAAATGCTCTATTACCTATAAACTTACCAACAACCTAAAAACTTCCCAACTTATTATTTTTACGATTATCCGATAACTTTTACGTTCCCTCACGTCAGTATTATTGAGTTAGTTAAAATAAACCAAGTTTGAAATTAACATTCAAATAGAAACGTAGGTCTAGCGTCCGACGCGTCGCTCATAAAACATGTTGACAGAGAGACGAATAGTTGGCGTAGCGTTATTGATCCTTCCAATAATTATCGAACACGTTTCATGTCACCATGGACAAACACTAAAGTGGACGAGTATGGCGGATACTTGCCGGGCCGTTGTTTGTAAGTTTACGCACGGAATCGTAAAGTAGAGGCAGGCAGTAGGTAGAGCTAACAGAAAATCTGAGACAGTGAGAGCGACGTGTTTGGTTCAATAAACTTAGCGAATGGTA
Organism: Gortyna flavago; assembly: GCA_963669345.1. NCBI lineage: Eukaryota > Metazoa > Arthropoda > Insecta > Lepidoptera > Noctuidae > Gortyna > Gortyna flavago. The sequence continues at coordinate 10,071,477 of OY770131.1, forward strand.
TTACCTTACGAGGGCCTGTACGTTTTCCAATTGACTCGATAATAATTTACCACAAACATGTTTTTAGTAATTGTAGTCTCTAATAGCTAATAACTAACTAAATAAGCACATAAGTCATTATTTGTAGTAGGTACTACGTACATAACGATAATGTCTTGTGGACATTTCTAATCCTGACACAATGTTTGAGTAAATAATATGAAGATGAGACTGAATTAAAACTTTCTAAAGTTCGACTTGCCTATCTTTAGTTTCATGTACCTATGGTTAAAATATCCATAATAAAAGCCTTACATTCTCATCGTCCCTGGAAAAAACATGTGTTGGTCTTGAAGGCATTTTCTGCGGAACCCTAAGTATAGACTGTATGTATCTATGTGTTTATGTAGACACATCTGGGAAGTTGAGAATTCAAAATGGAGGTATGTAAATGTTGATTTTCTATCATGACAGTCCGAAACTGCTATCTTTAGCGTTTTGTTAACGCTTTGAATGACATTAAAATATTAGGTGTTTCTAAAGTTAAACGAGCAAATAAAAAAAATATTTTATATGTTTTCAGATCGTATTATTCGTATTTATATAACCGAAGAGACTTATATAGGTAGGTATTTTAGTATTTAACATAACGGAAAGCGAATTTGCTTAGGTTAATATTCCCGGTTTCTTCCTGCTTCCACGTAAATGTACCTGACAAGTGAAAACCTATTATAAATAAGTGGGTACTAATAACAATAGACATTTAAACATGGAGATTCCTACCTATTTATGCCCTGTCCGCTTATTTGGTCCCCGTCCGTATAAGAAATAGTGAGCAAAAGTACCTAAGTCTATGCGAAAGGTTTTCCACAAACGAAAAATATATAACTTCTTAATTTCTAGGCCTTCTAAGTTCTATGTAGTAGGTAAACCACTACCTTATACTTTTGGTAAGACTATTAAAACAGTGTTCATATTCATATACACACTTTAGCTAGTCTCTAGACATCTGTAGTTGTAGAGTGCGTGAGCTGGGCTTAAACCACTGAATTGATTTAGATGAAATTTGATATAGAGAGAGATAGAGAGAGAGAGAGAGAGTTTGCATAGAGTTTGAGTCGCGGGAAAGGACATAGGGTAGTTTTTATCCCGATATTCCCACGGGAAACTTATGCGGGTAAAACCGCGGGGTGCTGCTAGTACCTACATAGATAAAAGTTTCGATAACTCAACGGCTGAACGGATTTGGATAAAATTTAACCTGGATTAACATTTATATTACCTACTTTTTATCCCAAAATAAAACGCGAACGAAGTAGTAGGCAACAGCTAGTGTTTGATATTCGAAAATTTTCACTTTTTCGGAACGTGTAGTTCGAAAATGGGTAGGAATTCGAAAAAAGTTGTAGAAAATTTTATTAGCTTCCATTACGTAGAAAGTATTTTTTCTTAACGACGCACCGTTTTATAGAAATTAGCGAATAACTCAAAAGTGGGAACTTTTGTCACCCACCCCCCACTCCGGCTCACCACCTAGACGAAGAGATTTTTAGTATGTTTACTCCCTAAGCACCCTGAACAACTTTCTGAAGAAATTGCTTAGGGCCCAGCTCAGCCACTCTACACCTGTTTTGGGTTATTCGTTGAGTGGAGTACTGCAGCTTTGATGGACATCTAATTTGAGTACTTACCTAAACTAAGTAGGTATACTAAAACTATTCCCAACCAAAGGCAGTCACTTACTTTACACAAACCAATTAAAATAAAGCAAATTAATCCTGTTAACCGATTACGACAACAAAATAATTAAGTATCTCGCGCGGTCACAGCTACGCTTGTCGAATAGGTGTCTAATTGGTCTTATACGTATTTGCTGGCAATTAAACACGACCGCCAACGTAATCTCGTGAACCATAAACGACACGGCCATTCAACAATCCACAGAAGACAACTTGGCCTCACTTTGCACGAGATGACGAGACTAAATACTATTTACGCCGAGGTGTTAATTTCAGGAGGTTAGAGAAGCGTGAATTTTATTTATATGAAAAGTTAATTCATGCCCTGCTAGCACGTAGTGTTTAAACGGCGGAGTTAGCATGGGGCTCCGAATAAACACTGCGCCTGAGTTTACGTGAAGCCGCGGTGTGCGCGTGCTATGTCCACGCTACGCCTATATACAGATCTTTTCTCGTATCCTTCGGTAATCTTGTATGTTTACTATTTTTAATAACTTATAATATCGACTATTCTATATAATGTGCAATATCCGCGTAGTAATATATCACTGTCCAAAATATTTACCAACACTCAATCACAGTATTAAGAAATTCTTGAATAGGTAATGAGGTTTTTGTCTAATGAGGATCTCTGGTAGACATAACGGGTCCATCAATATTCAAATAAAGTTGTAATTTACCATAAATATCTTTATTACCTAATTTAAAAAGTAAACTGCTGCGCTCAGCTACACTGCTAAGCTTCGTTAGCACTAGCTACGACAACCATGAAATAACTTCCATTCCAATTCACTAATACTGCATGTCAAGCCTCTTTCTGATCGACTCACGATTACTACTGTACCTACCTACTGTAACTTTGCTCATAAAGAAAAGACGGTGTTAGCAATATTAAATTATATTTATTGTGCTGGGTACTAAAGTTTATCAATATTCAAACTGTTGCTTTATTTACGAATCCTATAATTTGAGATTATTTAAAGCTTCTATTCCTAATCAAAAAAGAAAATTCTTAGCATGTGTAGTAATTTTATTACACCTAACTGCCACTAATGTTCCGAAATTGTCCACTTTGTATCGCTGTGTAAACAAACGGACCGGAGAATTTGGGTTCAGTAGTTTCTAAGAAGGGACAGGGTTAAAACTAACCAACCACGGCCAGTTTTTCATAACAAGCATCTGCATAAGCTAAAAAATAGAACGATTTGGTTGAGATATATAAAGGTATGTACGAGGTATTAATCTCGTACATACCTGTATAAAAAGTTACCTACTGAAAGGTCAAAACACCAAATGAGTCTTCATTTTGTGATAAAATTGTATTTAGACAAAAAAGCCTCGAGTGATACAAAAAAAAGCTTCAATTACGTTTTGTTATATTCCATTGTTTTCTCACTCTTCTTCTTTACTCTACTTATTATGTTTTAAGACTAGACAGTTGAATGGAAGGAATATTCGTGTTCCTAACTAACCTAGATCTCATGCATGATCATGGTCATCGACCAGCCACCTCTGAGAAGTGCAATGAGTGTACCTATCTATCGGGTATAACACTTATAACGGTCACTGAGATGTTTAAAAATGAAACATTTCTGTGGAGAGCATTGAGCTGGCTCGTTGTTTGAGGTTTCCTTTTCCAATTAGCACTTGGTCGGCCGGCAGACCGTAACTGGGTGAGGCGGGCCCGATGCATTGGAATGCTGGCTAGGTGCCTACAGCAGTTCCTCGCGGGAGGTACATTTATCTTCGTACCTACATATGACGTGCAACTATCGTGTGTGAAAGCTGTTTTAGATTTCATCGATTGGTATTTTAGAGTTATGAAATGTCTGCTTGTTCGATTCGCTGAATAAAGCATCCATGTGATTTTATACTATTTTATTCTTGAAGAATCTTCTGTAAAACGGAATATAAGAGTTTTACAGTAATTCATTATAATATGAAAGTTTAAAACTAGGACTAATTCAAATTTCGATTTCGACCGAAAAGGCGAAAGTTTTCGCAACTACAAAAGGAGGTAATCTACTTTTCTAATGAGTCAGTCAGAAAGCGCGAAAATTACAGATCTAGGTAGGTAGGTACTTATGAGTTGGTACGTTTACAGTTTTACAGAAACACAAGACCATGCAAAAGGTAAATTGAAATGACTTGTCAAATCTCCTATCTTCAATTACAACGATGACTAATGGGTTTTATCGGCGACTTTTTTTGTTTGGAATAGTTTTTATTATACCTACCCAGTTTTTATGGAAATTATTTTATTTTACAATGATCGAACTATGGAGTTCTATTGTTTAATTCGGTGACTGATAGCAAAATCTTGTAGTCTGTTTTATTTTTATTAGGTAGTGATTTGATAAATCAATATAGTTTTCATTTTATTAGATAAAATCACATCATTAAACAGAAATAGTATATTTTTTTGTTGTATTTCCTCTTTCAGTTCAAGAGGGGAACGCACTACTCACGAGTGATGTGTACCTGTGAGAAATAAAGTATATAATAGGAGGATAAAGAGGCGCACTATAGAGACGCATAAAGTTACCCCAACTTTCTGAAAGCCTGATCACTTTTCTGATAAGAAAATCTGTTCCCATGTGTTAGCTGTTCTCACTGGTTATCCAAAATAATAAAATCAAAATCCGTTTATTCAAACTAGGGCGAGAATCAGCACTTTTTGAACGTCAAAATTACATAAGACAGTCCGCCAAAACGCCTATCCTTCACCACTTCCAAGTGCTTTAGCTGAGAAAAAGAAGTGGCGAAACAAATTGCTGAGCAGCACAGCAGTTCAGTTATGAAAACAATAACTAACAGAAACAGGTTAACAAAATATAATTTGGCTAAGTGCGTATTTGACTTCCTCAGTCTTAGTTTCAGCTGAGCTGCACTCTAATTGAGTAACTCACTATCAATCTCAATCTGAATCATTGGATATTGCTAATTGTAATTGTGCCATTGCTTCTTATGTTCGAAAAGTTGTCAGCTCAACTATTATATATTATAGAATATTGTTGAACTGTCAAAATGAAAGCGAATGCTACTAATAGTGTGTTATGCAATTACGCCGCTGGTTCAGGACTATACGCAGGCAGTTTTCTATTGAGAAATCATGAAGTCATTCATATCTACGATGGCTAGCCTAGTTTTTCCTGAGTCACATATACGAGTAATGTAAGGATGATGTCAACTCTGTGACTAATTGGTTGAAGATTTAGTTTGAATGGTTTAGAAGCCTCCTTTGCTTGAAATAATCCAATTAAGTTCCTATGTTAACCAACTTTACTACTTTAAATTTTAATAAATGACACAATAAATAACTTTGTTATATCTTTTTTATAAATATGCAAGAGGATAGCTGCAGAGGGCACATCATCAGTAAGCGGAATTGAGTTGAAGAAGCCATTTAGCACAAATCTGATGATAATATAATGAATATGCGACTTAATGAATTATTTGAATATTTATTTGTATATTTTCTCCACGGTGTCTACCTGTTTAATAATAATATATTAGTACTAATAAGTAATGCTATATCAATGAGCTGTTACTCCACTTGGATGAAGTCATTTCTAACATTCGGGTTTATTCAACAGAAAGTAATCTATGTTGTTTCACGGTAGCGAAATGGGAAACGTCCCTTTGTCATATTATCACATCTAACACATATCAGCAGATAGGTTCGGGGACCGAAGCTCATCCTCCACCTTCTCCGCCTTGGTTTTCACTTTTCTTCCCAAAATTAATTCGATTTGTTGCAATGTGCCCAGCCTATTCCCATTTATTTAAGTGAGGGTTCTGGGTAACGTAGTTATTTAGCTATTTTATTTATTTAAATTTATAAATATAATATCTCTTGGAGCACCCTAAGTGTTCCTTTTCCGGTCTGGAATTCACAATTTCAATGAACGTCTGCTGTACTCCATTCGCATTTTCGTACCAACAAAAGTACCTACCTAAGTACACAAAATTACAGAGATCAAGATTTTGATTTGACGAGATTAGATTCTTGACTTTGAATAGATGTGTGTTGTATCTTTTGTAGAGGGTATTTTATTTTTAAACTAATGGGGATTTGTGAACTTTTTTTCCACAAATCCCCATTATGAGCTGCAGCTCATGATGGAACTTTTCTTCTACAATTCCCCATTGATAGGGATTGTCAATAGGGATTTTTGGAATAACCCTTATGTTTCTCCTGATTTCAAAAAGTGCTGATTCTCAGCCTTATAAAAATTGCGCAGTAGAAAGCCGAAAGCAGTGGTGGCCCAGCGGCCTTGACTTACGAGTTATAACGTCGTAGATTCGAACCCAAGCTGGGGCTGTGCCTTGAATAATTTATTTCATTACCCACTGCTCTCAATACGGTGAAGGAAAACATCTTGAAAATTCGAAGACATGCGACATCCGACCGACTCCCTCTCATAGACAGGATGTCCCAGCGCTGGCTGACTATACTGTGGGAAGAGTTTTGCATATTATGATACACCTCAACCTAAATTTTGGAAAATTTCGCGAGAAATAGGTACCTATAGTGTTTTCTTTTTGCTTTTAATTTTTTTTTTGTGTTTTTGGTTCAATCTGAAATTCTTTCTCATCTCAAAGTAATGAATGCTGAATATAAAAGCACAGTGGCAACTTTTATGCCTTATCCGTAAGATGTAAATAAATGTTTTATAAATTCCAACTCTTCAAGGCAGGTATTTCATAAACTGTAATTGGAGGTAAAATTATGGAAATACAAGAGTTATCTAAGTGACCGCCTCAATGTTGCGCAGGATTGCCTCGCTAGCGCGCTCACCTCGCCGCCAATCGCTTTGTTTGTCAATACGCCAGGGGCGGGGCTTCGCGCAGTTAGCCTGTTGGCGTCATCTTGACCAACGCAAGGTGATATAAAACTCTATTGTTATAGGCGTAAAGCGTTTTCTCGCCTGTCATCTTTAAGTAGAAGATCTAAACATTTTACAGAAAAAAATGCTCTACTGTAAGGCTTTAGAGTGGTTATTGCGTGCTGCGTCTAAATTGTAGTGGGTATGTTGTGCTGTATACACGCTAATGAAGTGTAGTGCGGGTGAGTTTGCGGTAGTTGCTCATGCAGTTGGCACGCCACCATTGATTTGTGATTTGTGACAAATATAGGAAATTATTTTCAGCATTTTCATTACTGAAAAAATTGTTTTATAGACTGTCGTAGCTATTAAATTATTTTGTGTCGAAAAAATAGAGCTCTGATTACAATGTATTTTGTATGAGTTTATGTGGAAAAAACGTGGACTGTGAACTGGAGTGGTTTAAAGGATTCTCATTGTTTTAAATGTGTTATATGAACCGTCGAAATTGAGGAAAAAGTAACAAGTGACAACAGGTAAGAGACAAAATATATACTAGTTTATAAATTAAAGTTAGAAGATAATGTGTAACGGATGGAAGAAAAGCGTTGGAGTGATGATTCGCATGATTCATATTTTTTGTAAAAGGAAAATCTGGTTTTTCATAACCGTGATTTGTCTACCTGTATCGGTTGAACCTTAAGGGTCTACCGACTGATCACTGTTACCTTATTATTTGTTCTGGGTTTGAAGCCCAGTTCGGACGATTTGTGTTTGTTCCTTTCTTTTTTAAGTTTAAGTTTAGCTCATTGTTGGAATTTTTATAGGTACCTTATGTTTTATATCGATATAATTGTATGACGTGGAATCTAATAAGTAACACCGTCACTCGAAGACAATCGCGCAGACGGCCTGACTTGATTAGTCCTACTGGATGTGGAAAACCTATTCGTTTACAAGAGATTGGAACTATGAACGGGTGCACCTTAGCTGTATTATACAATTTTTACAACAGCTTACGGTCGTTACATTCTCATTTATGGTTCCGTAGGCAGCCGAATTAAAATATATAGGAAGTTTTGACTTTAAGCTTCACTTTCCTTATTCACTATACCTAGATCTTCCACATGGGTATCTCCGCTATTTGTAATTCTTCGTCTCATCTATCCAGCACTTCGTTTAATAACAAAATTTCTTTTAGTAGGATGTTACACCGGTTTCCCCGTGCCCTTAAAGTCGGAACACAGCACAAGCTCCTGCACAAAGAGCGGCGCTTACTTTGTAAACGCGCTCGTCCAGGGTAAAACCTACCTATGCTGCTTCCACCATTAGTATTTCTGCCACCGAGTAGCGTAGCTGTCTTCAGCATTTCAGGATGCAGTGTAATTTCATGTGCATGAGACGCCTCCGCTTTGTCTTTGGGATGGCAACGCATCTATGATGCTTCAGAAGATTGTAATATGCGGTGTAGATGTACTTACTGGCAGGCTAGATACCTGATTAGCATACGCATAACCAGCCTGTAATGTTTCCACTGCTGGGACACAGGCCTCCTCTCGGTGAGAGGAAGTCAGCCGTAATCCACCACGCGGGCCCAATGCGGTTGCGGGATACCCGATTGATTGCCACCAAATATCATTAAAAAGATCTTAAAAATCTTTAGGTTCTTTTAAAGTATTGCAGCTACTGCTGGAATACTTACAAGAAAAGCAGGAATCTTGTTTGGGAAATGACGAAGAGCCAGTTTGAGGTGATGCTGCTGAATGAGCAAAGATCGAAATCTAGGTGGTTCGAAAAACTTGGTACCATTTAGCTGTACTTGTTCGTTCTTTTTTCTAGAAAACACATTAAATCGACGGTCTTAGTAACGTAACAATGTTACACCCTATTTTGTCCGTGAAATAAGCAACGACTTTGTCAGTGGTAAAGACCTCGCCTTTTATGCACGAGGTTGTGGGTTTAAATACGGACAAGTACATACCAACGTGACTTTTCAATTCATATGCACTTTCTAAGTGTATCATAGACATTACTGACATCGGTGAAGAAAACATCGGGAGGAAACCTGGATTTATAATTGATAGAAGTCTGAAATCGTTAATAGGTACGCCTTCAGCATGCCATGGTGATTAATGCTCATGTGCCTTCTCTGTATGAGATGAGGCTTTTGTCCTGCAGTGGGACAGTTAGGTAGGTACTGGCTAATATATTTTACTCTCGACTTATAGACAATTAGTAATTTCATTGTCTTTAGCTTAAATTTTCAAATTCGGAAGCTGATAACCTATCTTTGATTTTGAAGAAGAAGAAGGAACTCTAAAGTCTATCAATGTTTTCACTATAGAATATCGGTATGGCTTTGTACTTGTGTGTATTAAGTCCATGTGGTACTTAGTTGCTCAGTGGTAAATTCTTATGGACAGGCGAAGAATTAAACACCGAATGTGACACTGAAAACCAGCTGAGAAAGCTGTTGAAGCTGGAAGTAATGTGCTTTAGAAATGTAAAGCTGTACCTACCTAAATAATTACTATGGAAAAACATATGGATCAGAAAACGTAGGTACCTGTGGATGGCAATTTAAGTGCCACTTTTAAATTGAAGGTACTTTAACCCTAGAAATATACATTTTAAATCAGCTTAAAGATGTTCTTAATTGAGGTTAATCTCATAATCTCAATTTTTTATACAAATTAAATTACAATTTAATAAAGTTATCCAATATTGCTTTTTGATTATTGTTCGCAAAGTTAATGTAACCTTCTAAATACAGAAGAATGTGTTACTTATTCCCTTTTAGGGAGACATAGCGTAAGAACTAAGGGTTGAAAGGTTCAGGTGAACAGGGTTTGTTTCCACTTTGATCACATACTTTTGGAACAGATTAAACTTTAACGGGCTTTTCGACTTTTAGTCTGATTATTGGATCACTGTAATGGAGAAGCTATAAGAAACCGAAGATGAAGAACTGTAGTTTCATAACAATGAACATGTCGCCGCAGCAATGTCCGCTTGACGGACGGTTATTAATAACATGACTAAATATTGTTATGGTTAGCAGCCAGTTGGTTTGCTGCATTTGGTCGTTCCTCAAATAGCTACTATTGATGATTAGAGTAAATGAGCAGCTGGGTGAAAACTTTGTGAAAAAGCGAGTGCATAAATGCCTTTCGAACTTTGGAATATTTAGGTACTTTTCTCCCGAAATGCAGCTGTAACAATAAACGTTTAATTATCTTTCCATTATTGAACTGCCCCGTTGGTCTAGTGGTCGCTAGCGCTGAGCACGAGGTCCTGGGTTTGATTCAAGAGTCGAAAAAAAATTTAATGGGTTTATCCATCTGTGTTTCTCAGTGACAGTCCGGAGTCTGGATTTGTGCCGGTTGATGGCAATAGTTTTACCCCTTATTACATGGGACTTAAACATAACTGGTGAAATATGTGTGTACTAAAAGTACACCTCTGCCTCACCCTGCGGGAAATACAGGCCTGATGTTGTTATGTTAATGAAATTGTATGAAATACAATTAATGACTTAAAAAAGGGAGATTCTAATGTGGCTTATCATACACATCTTCTTCTTCAGCCTTTCGCTACCCAATGCTGGGTGTAGGCATTCTGCAAGGCACCCCACTCTTCTCTGTCTCTATCCTTCCTAACGCAATCATATCATCGCAAACATACGCATATCTAATCAATAGGTACTACAAAACTAAAATGCAATGCAGATATTCTACACAAGTTGGGTAAAAATAACTTGAAACTTGTATCTGTAACAATGTATTCGTAAACACGTTAAGATTCCTGTTTACATATTTACAGTGAGGATAAAGACATAAGATACTATTCTCTGCTGTTAACTGTAATGGTCCATTAACCTGATGATGACACATCTACTCGTGCATCTAAAGGCCGTAAGTGTCTCCACTCGAAGGATGCTGATTGGTTAGGTTTCATGGTTACTTTGATTGCTTACTCTTTTCACGTAATTTCGTTAGTTTTACTTATTATTGAGCACCAAAATATAAATATTTACACAAATTTCTGGTTGGTCTGGTGGTTGGTTTTACAAATACGTTAAGTCATATTTATTTATAATACCAGATTCGGATTACCTAGATCTATAAAAGCTCCACGTTAGCAAAGCGCAAAGTGATATAGAGGGTGTTGACGTGTATAATAAAGTTTTGTAATAAGACGCATCATTTATATTACGTTGGCGATTTCTTCCTCTCTTATTTTATGGTAGAGGTTCGCAACTTAATTACATCGCCGCCATCTCGCCGGTGCAGTACTCGTCTCCAGTTTGGGTTTTAGTTGCAGCTATAAAAGGTGCACTATGCGGCGTTAGGTAGCACCTGATGTCGGGATTTATAGAGTGAAGACGCGTGCGGTATTGTAGCCGGATCGGCGCGGGCGCAGGTACAAAGACGGCGGCGGAGGTTCCGTCATCGAACGCGCGGCCTATCGGCGCGTCCGGCTCGCCACAAAGCCCTACAATAAACTTTTACAACGCGCATAAAACCCTGACTTTTTAACCCGAGTTATTTGAATTAATATCAATTCGGAGTTCCTCAATGGGCTTTACTCGTCAAACTCTAAAGTTTTATGACAGCCACAGAATCGAGGAATAAAATTTAATTGAAATGTATCCCGAAAAAAAGTTTGATTGTGGTTATCAGCTTCCGAATTTGAATATTTACACTGAATACAAAAAAAGACGACAAAATTAGTAATTGTCTATGAGTCGAAAGCAGTCGTTGCTTATTTTACAACAAACAGGCAGAGCCTAACATAGTTGTTGTGTGTTAATTTTCTGTATATAATCTCAATATTTAAACACACAGTTCTGTATAAAACTTGTTCTGACGCAAAATGATGGCCTTATACAAATAAATTTTAATGAAATGGCAAATATAAACGAAATAAATCAAAATGTTGTAAAACTAGCTTTTATTAGCAAATCAAACGGTGTGTTTAACATTGTTTAACGATGGAATACATTTGTTTAACATTTAGTTTTCTTATTATTTCATAATACCGTAACACTTTGCCAGCGACTTTCCGGCACAAGCATTCAAATAATTTTACCTATTTTGGGGTGCAATCTCCAAAATTCTTGAAACACGTCTTTTATATTTTTTAACCGTAACTCTAAATACAATTTTTTATTGATTTTTCTCCTAAAATACAGATTTTCATACAAACTTTCATCTTCTACTTGACCCTCTTAAGGGGAAATTTTTTAAAAGTCCTGTGACACGTATTTCGCCATTTTTAACAGAAAGCCCAATAACTAATTTTATTGATTTTAAAAAAATGAACGACGAAGTTTCAGCGAACTTGCATTTATTTACCCCGCTAAGGGCTAGAATATTCAAAAATCCGTTCTTAGTGAACGCCTACGTCACAAAAGAAAGTTACTGTCCTAATTCTATACTTCAGTGGTTTAGGCTCTCTGTTAGACAGGACATTTATCTCTTCACACATAGAGCCAAGAAGATTTTGATGGCGGGTCATGCATGGGCAATACTGCTATAATAATTACTAAAGTGTCAAATATTTATTTTGTTTAATCTAATATTTATTAAAGTGTCAAAGTCAGATTGGAAAAACATTCACAAAAACTATAAACACTAGTTTTTGTGAATGTTTTTCCAGTCCGACTTTGACACTTTTTTTAATGTTTTTCCAGTCTGATTACGAATTTAGGTATACGAGGTGACACGATTATATTTGTTATTTTACTCGTAAGTGTCGAACCAAAATGTTAACAATATGGAAAATACCTAGAGTACATACCTATTATATTAGTCTGTGTATATGTCGCAGCCAACTGGTTAAATTAGCCGTTCAGTTGACTGCCTGGCCTTTAGAAGTAGTGCTCGCCTCGCTTCCTCCCTCGGCTCGCACGCGGTTGATCACAGTTCTAACCTAACCTAACCCACTTGGTCGGGGTGCAATGCCTTAATTACTGCGACCAATTCGGCTCGCGCGTGATTGGTTACAGACTTACAACCTAAACTGTAATTGAATATCATTCAGGCCGTTAGTTGAACGGCCGCCGTTTAGTTGAAAGGCTAGGCGGTTAACTGAACGGCTAATTTAACCAGTTGGCTGCGACATATATACAACATCCTATATATATATGGATACTATATTATGTGTGTACGTAGCTATGTACATAGTTATGTGTCTGCGCAAGTCAGGTAGGTCCGTCTTCAAACTAATCGAGTCAACAGTTGGTCAACAGTAGAAAAATATATTTTATTTGTAAGGTCGAATCTTATTGATCATGTGTTGCGGTTATTTGATTTTAGTCTATTGTTTGATTAACATATGAAGGCTGGTGGTAGTAGGTATACAAGTAAAGTGATAATGAAAATTCAAGTTTGAAACACGCATGACGCAAGACCATTAAAATACTTACTTGAGTTTTCGGCATCGTTCCATTTGCATAGCCTTCTTGGCCTTCATTACACAGCCATTCTGCAAACTTTGAAATTGGAAAAGACAACACGAGATGTATTGTTTCAATGGTTTCAATATCGGTTTGGTCGGTCTTGCATTTGATAATTAGCACCTCCGCGGAGTTCGGGCGAGGTTCGCGGCTCGGCGCGCTGGACAATTGCGCCTCGACATCGCCCGCACATTTAATACTTACATTTATCGAAGCGATGCCATAAACGTCCAATCACTGGACCCTGGTTCCTTTCGAAACAGCCTCCAGAGCCACTCGTTGTTATCTTTGATATTTTATAGGATCTGTAAAACGTCGGCGCTGCGACGCGATTAAGCGACATTCCACGCGCCCGCGCAGCGCTCGCCGTCCGAGGCGCGAGGGATGATGCGACGCATGCAGATAAAAACGTTATTACACGTAATTAAAAGGCGATAACTATTCACATTGTCCGGCACGCTCCGAGCGCACAGTTTGTTGCCGGCTCTATGATGCTAGAACTGAAACCGGGGCCGACATTCGCATCGCGCATCATATTATTTAACTTCGCCATTAAAAAGAAAATGTTCGCAGTACATCTATACGACTAAGTTTAATATTTATAACTCATGGAGTCGTAAAACGATGAATAATGACGCTGCAGTCGAGTGGGCTAACGCTGTAATTACTTCGCCTTTATACATACCCGTTGGCTGCTTTCTTGTTGTTTAATGCTTAAATGTTGTAGAATACGATCCGAACCTTCGGATCTATTCTCTGATGTGGATGTAAAACAAATTACCAGTTCTTTCTTCCTCGCCGAGCTTTTATGATGATAAATATGTAATTTTCAATAAAGTCTTGCGTCTGCTTTAACTTCGGCAACAAGTAAAGGTCTTTCAATATTTGCAATACTATTTTGTAGCTTACCATAAATACTAGGTACCTTCCTACTTACCAAGTAAAGGAGTAATTTAAATAAATTGTCTTCTTTATTAAATTGAATTTTGATACCTCAATAAATTTATTATTCGTGTCATGTCATACATACGTAATAGACTATTATAATATCACCAAATTAAAAAAAATACTTAAAAAAACAAGTGTTACATATTATTTTTAAATGTTTTATCATGGACTTATGAATACTTATGGTATCTCAACGTCATACCATCAACCATGTATGTATGTATGTGTGTATGTCACATATATGTATGTACATGTTTATTTACCATCAACCTAAGGGAGTGTATTAAAATGAAACACCATTTCCATGTAAGAGTTCGATGTTCATTAAATTCACATTTGCATATTCATATCACCTTTTTAGACCTTTCAACTTAAAGCAGTTGCAATGTATGGGAGAAATGATATTCTACTAAAATGTTAAGTTTGTTCTTAGGATAAATTCATTTCAACTACGGAACCCTTCATTGGGGGTGGTCCGACACGCACTTGTTCCTAACCCGTTTTAAATGAATTTCATCTAGAATAATAGTAGCATTAATACCATTATCATTACCATTGCCACTGTTAGATGTAGGCAGTCTTCTACTCTATAAGAATATTCTGACGGGAGACCCAAATCGGAACAAACACCGCCATTTTGTTTTTTTCCATTCGAGTGCCTAACCTTTCTCCAACTACGTTGGGGTCGGCTTCTATTCTAAACGAATGCAGCTGAATAACAGTATTTTACATAAAACTGTCTATCTACCCTCCACAACCCAGTTACTGTTTAACTGACTGAGTAATACGATACCCCTTGGTAAGACTGGTTGTCCGACTTAAGGGCTTCTGACGACCCGTATGTAATTATAATAATAAAGCCTTTTATTCGGACAATAGACATACAATTATGTTTCTTACACTATACTGCACTGTTATATATAGGTATATTATTACATAATGAACATTCGCGTATTTGGCGCTTCTTTACTTTCTGTTTGCCAGTTGGCAAAGGCCTCCTCCAACCTAGTCCATTCTGATCTCTCTCTGGCTACTCTACTCCATGTTATGCCTGCAATCTGCCTGATATCATCGTCCCATCTTTTTTGTTGTCTACCTCTTTTCCTTTTGCCTTTCCTTGGGTACCATAGTGTAGATATTTTGCTCCATTTGTCCTTTCCTCTGATAATGTGTCCCGACCATTTCCATTTTAGCCTTTTTATTTTTAAGATTACGTCTTGTATCTTGGTCTTTTTCCTAATGTTGATGTTTCTTATTCTATCCCCCTCTTTACTCCTAGCATGCTTCTCTCCATTGCTCGTTGGCAAATGGCAATTCGATTGGTTGTGTTTTTTGTTATGGCCCATGTTTGGCTTCCATACATTAAGATTAGTAGAAAGCAGACATTGTATAATTTGCTCTTTGTTCTTAAATGTAGGTTTTTGTCTTTCATTACTTCCCTTAGGCCCCAATACCTTTTCCAACTGTTTACTATCCTTCTTTCAATTGTTTTTTTTTATGTTATCTTTAGGTGATATCTGTCCGAGGTATATATATTCTTCAACATAGCTAATTTGTGACTTGCCTACTTTTATGCTGCTTTTATTTCCATTGGTAATTACTTTTGTCTTTTCGGGATTTAATTTTAGTCCTACTTTTCCACTCTCAAATGCTAGTTCGTTTAACATTCTATTTAGGTCTCCTGGCGTTTTTGCGAATAACACAATATCATCAGCAAATCTTAAGTATGTTATTGTGCGGCCGTCGATATTTAAATCCAGATTTTTCCAATCAAAGCTTTTGAAGATCAAATGATGTTTAGAAGCTTTGATTGGGAAAATCTAAAACAGCGGAGAAAAGTTTTGGAGAGAGAGGATCTCCTTGTCTTACTCCTTTTTGTATCTTAAATGGATTTCCTTTCTTTTCTAGCAGACGAGCTGTTTTTGTATACATTTCTAATGAATCTTATATATTTTTGTTCTATCCCTTGTTCTCTTAATGACGACCCGTAACGACTGCCAAAGATCCACGAATGACAGCCGGGGGGCTTTTTTCCAATACATTTCATAAATGTTTACCACCATCGCCCCCATTTCAATGTCTTTCGAGGTCCAAAATATAATTGTAGCATTTAATAAAGGATTGCAATAATAAACCATAATGAGTCAATAGTAGCGGATGACAGTCCTGTTATCATTGGCTGGCGCATTGTTAACGCCTATTACGACATTCTACTACTGCTTTACGGATGTAAGCCTTCAAAGTGAAGTGAGGCGTGCTATTCACTTATTCGGGTCGTAATAACTCGGCACTATTCGGCATAGCCGGGCGGCAGTATATACAACGCGGACACGACAATATATGAAATACTGCATACAAAAATTCAATCAAATATATCCAATGGTTTAGTAACGATAGCTTGTCAAAGATCGGCAAAATCCATAGTCAACCCATCTTTCATCCATCTTTTCTTTAAAAAAATACTTTTTTAATTTCGATGTTAGGATTTATTTGATGGTTTCAAGATACTCCCGTGCCAGTATTGCCAGTGTTTGCATTTATTTTCGTATTGTCTACTCCACATTGTGTAATATTCAGTTTTGTCGCTCGGCTGTCCCAAATTATGCCGACCCGAACGAGTGTGTAGCACCCCTGATAAAAAGAAATGCAATACGTCTAGGTTAACATCTTTTATTTGTCGGCATTTATTATTTAATTTCAGTTCGAAGTAATTACATAATTACCATAATTTTAGTAAATCAATATATTTATTTTGTCATAACTTAAAGACACACTGAAACAATGTTTATAAATATCAGAAGGAAAAAAAAACAAATTAAATACTCCTAAATTCTTGACGCGCGTTGATGTCTTTTGTTGCGGTATTTGATTTGGGGATGGGGTCGGACACGGAACTAAAAAAAAAATCCATTCTCTCACAAAATGTTGGTTCACGACTACAAGTTTTGAATAAAATCACATTGATTGGTTGTTCTAAAGGAGTTTTTAACGACTATTCCAAGATAATTATACTTTTTAAGAACCTCCTCGCGGTTATTGTGGTAGGTTTTTGTGGGTCAGTACAAGAACTTTGTACGAGAGATATAATTTTTACGGCTATCTGTGGTGTATTTCTGAACCTAAGTACTCAGGGGGGCAATTCTCGTAATTTTAAGAACGTTCACAGTCTGATCTCAGTCTCAATCTGTCAAAAATACCTCTAATTTCCCTACATTTTGACAAGTTTTTGACATTTGTTTGTCGCCGAGATGAGACTGCGACTAGATTTTGAACGTTTTAAATTACGAGAATTGGCCTTCAGGTAATACCTATGTGTGAGTCAAGTTTATAAAATGCTAAAATTTGTAAGATTTAGGGAATGTTACAAATTAAATATATACTTACAGTGATAAATACAGAAACCTTAACACGACGAATTGTTATCCTACCTAACAACAAATCATTCAGATAAAGTAAACCTTAGAATAAATTAAAGGTGGAACCAGAGGTAACTCTAATGACAGAATCTTATATGTTTCGTTGTCAGAGAGACTATTCAAAGAAATTCAAGTGGGATTACTCCGAGCGCTTTACAGCTTAGAGACAGCCAGCGTAAACTTTGATGTTTGTTTAAATACCAATGAATATTTAGGATTACCACAAAGTCTTCACATAAAATAGTCATTAAACAGTCTGTGTATATGTTTAATGTAGGTATCGAACATGATCTGTGCACAGGATAAGAGTGCAAGGGGGTTCATGCCAGTTTAAAATGGTAGGCAGAGTTCTGAGGGGCAATTCTCGTAATTTTATGAACGTTCATAGTCTGATCTCAGTCTTAATTTGTCAAAGATACCTCTAATTTCCCTATATTTTTGACAAGTTTTTTTACATTGATTGTCGCTAAGATGAAATTGCGACTAGATTTCGAACGTTTTGAATTACGGGAATTGGCCTTCTGGCCTTGTTAATGGTAGGACGTGTTTGTAATTTAGATAATTATATCGATTGTGACTAAATTAAAATAATAAGTAAACAAGTAATAACTAAAATCTAATTAATTAATAAAAATAACAAAATTAAATTGTGAATATGTCTACTTAAAATTGAGTAGTTTTAAGTGGAGTATTTAGTTTTATGGATTTAAAGTTAATTCACAACGACCTAGACATATCTATGCGGCAAAAATCATGTTTTTTAAGGTGTACCTATCGAAAAAAATTAAGTTTGCGGTCACTCCATTTTTTAGACACATCTTTTTCACGACGCCTTTTTGCGACTCATCACGACAAAGTTGATAGCACGTTCATTATCTTGTGACAACCTAATTACTAAACCAAATCTCATTAAATTCTACACCATTTTCTTAAACTTCAATTTAGAAATCGAAACTCGTCAAAAGAAATAAAGGCGTGTTAAAACAGTCAAACGATTTACAAGTAATATATCATTTTGAACACAAAAGTTTAAAATTCTAGCGACATAACGAGAACTTGAATTTGTCAAAAATACTGTGTCAGAAGGATTGGGACGTTGAACCGCCGCGACGTAGCCAGTGATAATAGGTACAATAAACATTGGACGGAGATCGTGCTCGAGACAAACTCATAATAAAATATCCGGCTTATTTGCCACTGGCGATGGATTTTGTGATGCCTTCCGTTTGGAGACGAGTTTCAAGAATTTTAAGTAACCATTTGAGTATATTTAACTTGTAACTTCAATATTATCGCACCAGGCTCGGAGGGAGATATGTCAATTGTGTATGTATTTTTTTAATCAATAAAAGTATGCTGTACGTTTACGTGTATGAAGTTTCAAGATACAAGTAAATAACGAGTTGTAACATTTTGTCAATTTTACAACAATACAACGGATTAAATTCAAGGACTCTGCCTATCATTTCGTCAAAAATCTGTAAAGTTGTGAAACAAACAAATACCTTCACTATATACATGCCAACCGAAAATATACGCTGATGCTGCAACTGCCATTTTCTCACTCACATTTCAAACATTTTCACCGTACCATACCTACTAACATCTTTCACAATAGATTTTTACGAATTGTAGGAGATGATCTGAGATTGCACAGACAATTTAAATGGATTATAATTATAACTAAGGCCGGTATAAAACGATGTTCAAGCATGATTTGTGACAAGATTTTAACTCGTTTAGTATGAAATCAGTCAATTTCTAATTTACACTTCAGTATACATGCAACTTCTTAAGGTAACAACAAATCTCTTATGGAAAAGTGCTTATGGTACAAATCTAACTTAGAAAGATGTATTAATGATTCTAATTATTATAATTCTATAAATACGTACCTGTTATAGTCGCGAATCAATTTTTGATCAAGATACAACCTGACACTGACCTGCAAACTGCAAAAAACGTAAGAAGATTTGAATTTCGCGGTCTACCACTGCGCATTCACCATAAATATAATTAACTAGTGAATGAGGGTGTACTATAGGTAGGTACACATCTGCCTGATCCTTCGGGGAGTACAGGCGTGAAGTTATGTATGTTACTTCAGCATCCTTCTAGACTTCAGGCAGTCAATTGTTTGGTACGGTTGCTTACACACATTTACATATGTTACCAATTTTGTTTGCTAGATAACATTGATCATTGATGTCGCTCGGTAATGTTTGGTCTGTAATGGAATTGATACAGGTTTCTTAAAACAATGTTTGTTTTATGACAACGTTTGAGTCGTGGTGGGACGTACCTAGCATGAAGGTTTTGTTTTATGAATTTCAATCAATGCTGCTGTATTATTTTCATTCTACAGCCAGGCTTTTTTTAAGAGGTAGTAAAATGGCCTGTAAAATTACAATATTAATGCCCGGCTAGAGCCTAGGGCTCAAATTACTTGCTTTAGGTTAGGTTTGCTCATGGTTTGCATGACATGTAATTTGACGTTAGCGAGCAGGTGATGTGAAATAGTAGATTGTTTGTCAACGGAGCAAACAATTATTTTGAAGGCGAGAGTGTTTCTTTGAATCCAGAGCGGAGCAAAGCATTCTAGAGTAGAATCCCGAGAGCAGCGAGGGGTTGTAAAGTAGAATTCTGAGCGCAGCAAGGTAAAAAAAAGTAGGTACGTCACTCGAGCTTAAATAAAAACTTTTTAACAAAAAAAACAACCGACTTCCAACAAAACACTACAAAGTGAAAAATAACTTTAATTTCAGAAGTCGGTGTCAAAAAACGAAAATGCAGAACCAACGACACCGACTTCTGAAATTAAAGTTATTTTTCACTTTGTAGTGTTTTGTTGGAAGTCGGTTGTTTTTTTTGTTAAAAAGTTTTTATTTTTCACTTTTGAGTTGTGGTACCTACCCCACACCAATTCGTATACCACTACTTGCTAAATATATAACAGTGACAGGAAGTTGTACAGAATGAGCTGTGATCGACCTTGGTAAAAAAAACTTTGCAAAAGGGCAAATATACGTCGCGCTAAGTCGTGTCAGAAGTTTGGAAGGTATCGTTTTGTCAGATTTGGATGCCAACAAATTATTAAAGCGACCACACGACGACAGATCATTGACGGAAATAATGAGGCTACGAAATCTGTCTTCTGACAATCAAAGCCACACTTAATGTACCTACGACTCAAGGGCGAAGATCTCTTTGGCGTCTTATAAAACAGTCTTCAGCGGTTTCATTTTCGAGCAGTAGCCTTCGAAATAGCTTCTCGTATCACATCTCCTGTATCATGTGGTTCGCATTTACTCGATAAGCCCAAACACGGCTAGAATACATTGTTTTATTACGATGCTCCGGTACCTACCTTCCAGCTTCATAAGATCGGTTTGATGGTACCAGTTTCGTCAGAACTATTTATTTCAATTTGCTTCGTCATAGTCGCTTAACTATCTTAATCGAGATATCTTATCTCCACCCATGAAATACTTATAATCATTGAAGAGTTCCTGTGTCTATCTGTAGTCTCCTTCATCAGTTCCACTTCACCAAATTATACTTTCTGAATGCAAATGCTTGAGTTGTCGATGAAAATACCAGAATTGCTATATGTATGCCTATAATATTTGAGGAGTTCCCTTAATTCCTTATGGATCCCATCATCAGAACTGGATTTTGACAAAATGGGACCAATCTGGAAGTATATCCTTTTAAATAAAAAAAAAAAATTCTAAATCGGTTTTGTAACATCATCTGAAATTGTCGTCTTGTTGTTTTTTCGCGGCCATCAACCAAACCTTGTTTTTCTAGTACAGAGTAGTCTAGTACAGAGTAGTGTAACAAATAAAACTTATTTGACATGCATATCTCTAAATGCAGTCCGAAATGAGTTATTAAGTAGTGTTATTTTACTGCAGCTAATTAAAAGTCGGAGTATAGGTAAGTGATGACTCTCGGACTCAAACACTTGAATCATCAATAGGTTTCATTTGATTTGAGAGAGTTCAACTAACACACTGTACATGCCTACCAAAGAGGATTTTCCTCGACTTTCATGGGATCCCTTCATCAGACTCTGACTTGGTGACAATGGGACCACCTCAAGAGCATACCGTTTCAAACCCTAATGTCAACTGCTCATCACCTGTTACAAAATATTGCTTTTCCCGATGCTGGGACGTTAATTGTTGAGGAGTTCTCTTGGTAAGAACCAGGAGAACTTGAGCTGATGGTGAAGTCACCATCAGCTCCACTTTACCATACGCATTGTGAAGATCATAAATTGCTTAGCAACCATATTAAAGCAATCGAATCGCTACCCGTGAAATATTTTTCATTGAGTAGTTTCGATGGCCATCTGTGGTCTTCATCATCAGTTCCACTTCCCCAAATTATACTTTCTGAATGCAAATGCTTGAGTTGTTAATGAAAATACCAAAATTGCTATATGTATGCCTATAATATTTGAGGAGTTCCCTCAATTCCTCATGGATCCCATCATCAGAACTGGAGTTTGACAAAAATGGGACCAATCTGGACGTATGTCCTTTCAAATAAAAAAATAATTTTTTAAATCGGTTCATAAATGACGGCGTACTGAGGTAACAAACATAAAAAATAAAAAAAAAAAAAAAAAAAAAAACATACAACCGAATTGAGAACCTCCTCCTTTTTTTGAAGTCGGTTAAATAGTGTTGCTCCCGAGATGGACACTCTACTTTTTATCACCCTCTATGAAAAAATAAATAAGTGCAACTTATGAATAAGAATAGTACGTTTATTTATTTCACTATCACCACTTGAGGAATAATACATACTCATCTTATATATAAAAATGAATCGCGAAATGTGTTGCTAAGCGCAAATCTCGAGAACGGCTGCACAGATTTCCCTAATTCTTTTTTTATAATATTCCTTGAGTACGAGGATGGTTCTTACGGAGAGAAATAAAAATTTGTTCGAAAAAAAATTTGCAACCGTGCGAAGCTGGGGCGGGCCGCTAGTTTTTTATAAAACTAAGTCAAATCCTAATTTGAGTAAACTGCAATTACGAACGAAGGCAGAATGCTTTTCGCGCGTTTTAAATTTTTTAACGAACTTTTTTTTTTTTATTTGGCTCGCGCACCTTTTACTTTATCATACAGCCTGTTACTAGTTCATACAATGTTCGTGATTGATCTCTTTGCTGACTAGAACTTTTACTAACAATATCCAAATTCTAAATTTAAATCACTTTTAGTCCCTAGGGATTAAAGAGCTATTTTAGTCCCTGTTTACGAAGCATACACTAGCTCTATTTGAATAAATGTGATAAAAAAGTATTTATATCTAACTTGACTATGGTAAACAGTATAATAAAAGTTCTCAATGCACAAGATCCGTGCATTTTTCCGGAATAAAATATAACCTGTAACTCTCCTGTTTATTAATTACGCAAAAAATCTCTATGTCAAAAAAATAAAAATTCGATCCGTCGTGGCTCCATGAAAGAAAGGCAAACCGACCCCCCAGCAAACACATTATCGCATTCATAATATCACCTGAAAGGAAGAATAGGGATTTGACGAACTGTTAATAGTATTAACCTTTGATTTGATACTCAGAAAGAATGCTTCTTCCATATTATACCTCAACAGAAAGCTCTCTTGGGTGTAAGATTGGATTTTAGTTTACGTTTGAGATGACAGACCCAGAGATGTAGATGTTGACTGTAGAAGGAAGAGAAGAATATGAGAACTGAGAAAGTTTATTTGAGAATCTCTTGAGAATTAGTAGAGAATGATTTTGAGTCTGTATTCCTGAAGGTGTCAGCATAGCATAGTCGACCTGTAATGTTCCCACTGCTGTGCCACTGGCCTTTTGCCTGTGATGGTGTTATTAGGTATTTACATAATAGTAGGTTGATAATAAAAATCAATGTTTCATCAACAGGATGGCAGCATCGCACATCCTGAGCGCTGTGGAGCCGACTGTGGGCGGCGGCAGTTCTCGCAGCGGTCGGGAAAGAGAAGTCAACGTGGCGCTTGACGACAGAGAACTGTGGGTGCGCTTCCAGACTCTCACAAACGAAATGATAGTCACTAAGAATGGGAGGTAAAAACCATAATAATTATTTATAAAAAGGTAACTTAATGAAACAGGTATCGCGCGGAACTGCCATTGTTAAAAGATTTTCCTTTCATCCCTTTAGGCGGCTAGTCTGTGGGCATTGGGCTCAACTTTTATCGTGTATAATACCATACGAGTACCACCGTAGTTGATTGACGTCGATCTTGGAATTTATTACTGGTGACAAGTTCTAAATTACTTAGGCAATCATGCTGATGGCGTACGTGATGATGAATGGACAACACCTCGTCAATATAACTAGTTATTTATCTTTCGTAATCGACAGATACTAAAATGGCATGGCAGCACATTTGATGACCGCCTTTCGAACCATGCAGGGGCATTGATTTTGTAATATACATAATTAGCCTATAATGTTCCCACTGCTGGGACACAGGCCTCCTCTCTGTGAGAGGGAGTGGGCAGTAATCCACCACGCGGGCCCAGTGCGGGTTGGTAGATGTCACATGTCTTCGAATTTTTGGTTCTAGGACATGCCGGTTTCCTCACGATGTTTTGAGAGCAATGGTGATGAAATAATTTACACAAAGTAAAGCGGCTGTCTGGGTTCGAACCGACGACCTTCAACTCGTAAGTCGCGGCCGTTACCATTGGGCCACCACTGCTCTCATTTTGTAATATGTACTATGAAAACTGAAAATACTAAATTACACCTTACCTTTACATACCTATAAGGTAAGGCCTGTTTTTCAATCGTCTCGGAGACCAGATTACAATTTGTATTTATTTTTATTGAACCAAGAACTGGAACATAAATAATAGCTTTAAAATATAAATGATTTGCAACGCATTAGCAGCACAGTGTTATATAAACAACTGTTCAAAAAGTAAACAACGCTTTCGTTATAATTATATTAGAGTAATATAATACAGGGCTCGTGGCTAAGTACATATAGATTTTACGTAGTTATCACCGTTCGTTATCTTTGTTTGCATATTCGGAACTTTCCGCTATGTTGGAGAGTTGGTTGCAGGTAGTCTGACCGGTAAATCTGAAAACGGCAGCCTAGGATAGATATTGGTCTCTTTATACAAATGGATTGACACAAGGCTTATCGAAGGCTGTCATAATTGATCTGTAAGTTTAGGTCCACAAAAGAGATGCGACAATTACTGTAAATGCGATTTCAATACCGATGTTCAATTTTCATTTGCCTCTGGTTAAAATAAAAACTGACCAAGAAATATTAGTCAGAGCGAAACGTTCAGAACACAATGATGGTGTACTTATACGGTCACATTTTGCTAGTGCTAACCGTTCGTCTGCCGGCGGCTAGTTTTTAGCTATTAACGCGGTAGGTCTTACTCATTAACGCTGGGCGGCTAAATGATACCGCCCGATGCCGATGAGCAATGACGGAACCCTTACCCTTGACGAAGTGACGTTTTGTTCCACAGTAACGTGCTTATAACTACTATTGTGTTTTCCATTTACTTTGTAGTATTTTTCTAGTTAAATAAACATAGAACTGGACGAAAAGATACAAAGAATAAATAAGCTTACGACAAATACAGCTTATGCCATTTATAAAAGATTCTAAAACTCTATTTCATCCGTTAACGTTGAAGTTTTGAACCTGTCCCAGGCTAAGATGCTTAATTGTTAAACATGATAGGCTATCAAGTTTTGTTTTTAGCTAATCCAATGATAAATAATATGCTGCCGAGGCATCACTTTTATTGAACTTATTTGTTGGATTAAGCCGATAATAGTAATTATATTTGGCAGTGTCAATCACTGATTGTTGAACTATTTTGCTTCTGTAATTTTTAAAAGGCTAAAGGACACGTGTAGGGCAAGCCTTGCCTTGTAGAGGCTGTCAAACACCTGCTTTACCTACCAGCATCCATATTTGACCACTACCTGTTCTCAGTAGTATCCGGCATGAGATAAAAACGAAAAGGCCATTTTCTATGTTATCTCGCTGACATCACCTATCTACGTCCGAAACTTTAGAACCATCCCAAGCGTCTAAAGTAAAGAACGCAATAAATTCATTAAAACTTGTATGTTCAGGGATTTTATTTGTTGTTTTATTTCAGACGAATGTTTCCCGTAGTCAAAGTAACTGCCAGTGGCTTGGACCCGACGGCGATGTACACCGTGCTCTTAGAATTTGTGCAGGTCGACTCACATCGCTGGAAATACGTTAATGGAGAATGGGTATGTACATATAAAAATCATAGTAAATATATTACAAAATATGGTCATATTGGAACCTGAGTTTTCATTTCCCACTTGCAGTTCAGCAATATTGTTATAATATTATTGGTTAAATGCAGTTTCTAAAGCACTTTATAAAGTTTTATTAGGCATGCTTATACATGATTGATTATTTCTTTATAGGTTCCTGGCGGCAAGGCGGAAGTCCCACCATCGAATGCAATTTACATTCATCCCGAGAGCCCAAACTTTGGAGCGCACTGGATGAAAGAACCGATATCATTCGCTAAAGTTAAACTTACGAATAAAACTAATGGAAATGGACAGGTAAAGTTGAAATTATGTGTTCATTATTATGTGACTTACCTAATCGACTGAGTGACTGACCTTTTGTTGCAGTACATTATTGTGAAAAATACAATAACTCTATGCCCACTGCATAAATAATAAAACACATTTGCGAATCCGACGTCTGTTTACGAGATACTTTGTAGAGTTTACTACAAGCATTTACATTGTTTCTCATATATGAGTTTCGAGCAGGATAAACACAAATTACGGATTCAATATTTATAGCGGGATCCACGCCAGATTATGTGCCTGACCGAGCATAATAATTAGTTCACAGTATTGTCGGAATACTAATTTTATAACAGAAAGCTCTCGATGGCAAGGTGTGAGTGTGCTACAGTTTCGTGGCTACCGCTAGTTCGGAGAAGCCAGTTCTCACGGTTGTATGTGGTGCGAATGAATATGAAAGCAAACATCTGATACATCTAGATCCATACGTTGACGGCTCGGTGTGAAATCTGTAGCTTTACCAACTGTTTAGCGGCTGTCTGTACGCACTATCATTTGTAATAATTATTGTCTCTGCGCTATGTTTACATTACACATATCTTAAAAATAAGCTGATGCCCCCTGTGGTCGTTATGCTAACAGTAATGAAGTACACATCTCATTGTACTGCATTTATTACCTACAATGTTTGAATGGCACGTGGCAAAGCTCCTTATCAGGATTTGCTTGTAACTGGAATAGTTTTTTGTTTTATGAAAAGCCGTGGAAATGGCTAATAATGAAAAAGCCTATCGTTTATATTGAACTGATTTTTTTTTATCGACCTACCCTATTTGAAGTTTTATTGCGACGAGTTGTAGTGGTAGCCTTTTGTAATAGGTACAACGGGTACTCCTGATGTGGTGGTCGTTTCGTGCATATTCTACAGCCCTGCAGTGGGCAATCTATTAATTGAAGATGGATGTTAGTATATGATATTGGTAAACTCTAATACTATTGAAAACCATGAAAATTAGCACAGAATCTGCATTTTTGCATGGAGAAGGTTTTTTGCGACATCCCCGTGGGCGAAGCCGAGGGAAAAAGCTAGTTTTATATAAATTGTGTTATGTACTGAAATCTTAATCTCGATTATTGTTACAGATAATGTTAAATAGCTTGCATAAATACGAGCCTCGGGTACACCTGGTAAAAGTGGGTACAGACCTTCGTCGGATCATGACTTACCCATTCCCGGAGACGCAGTTCATAGCCGTCACCGCCTACCAGAACGAAGAGGTGACTTCGCTGAAGATCAAATACAATCCTTTCGCGAAAGCCTTCTTAGACGCCAAGGAAAGACCAGAGGGTTATTATCAGAGAGATTTTGTGGGCACGCATTATCCCCAACAGAGTTCGTCGCCTCATCAGTATCCGCAATGTGAGCTATTAACAAAAATAAATAATAAATAGATGAGATCTAAATGAAAACTGCGCGAGTGCGTTGCTACAGCATAACGCAATCTACACCATTGGAAGAAGCTTTTATTTTATGTAATAAAAAAGCGCACCTATGTATTTATTTCCATACGAAAGTTATACAAAGCTTTTGTAGCGTACGTATTACTTCACTCCGAAATAAAAAGCTTTCGTAGCGTTATTTTTGCACCCGAAAGTCCAAGTTACATACAGCTACTACTAACTACATTTTGCCAGTCGGTTGCAAGTCAGTAGTAACAAAACCAGCACTCTAATTGCGTAACACACTATTACTATATTGTGGCATTACTCTCAATTTGAATCATTTTAAAGTATATTGCTAATCCATTGCACCATATATTCGAAAAATGTGTCTGCTCAACAACGTAAATAACGCAATGAATGTTGTTGAACTGTCAAAATTAAACCCATTGCTACTGATAGTGTGATACGCAATTACCCCGCAATATATACAGAGTATATATCTTATTGCTTCTTATTCTATTTAAACTCTGTACTTCAAACTGTTATCACCAACGCCAACGTGAGGTTGACTGTACCTACTAAAAATATAAGTACCTACTTGAACAATATTATTTTATTTGCAGTCGGTGGATGGTTTGTGACGTCCCAGTCGTTGTATGGAAGTAGTAACGCAGCTTCCAGAAGACCAGCGCCATATCCTCCGCGGCCTCCGTCACGACCACGAACATTGTCACCTCCTTGTAAGTAGCTTTGTCTCTTTTTCAACTGAACGATTCTACTCTTTAAGAAATCATAATACCTATGGCAGGAATCTGTAACTACACAAGATTATACATACATACTTGTAAGAGTATATAAGACACTCCGGTTTCTCCCGTTCAAAGCATGACTGGAGATCAGTATGAAGGGCAGTAATCACCTGGGCAGCCTGATATTGATTTCTGCTAAGATAATATTTTGAAATTATAATATCTAACTCCATTCCACAGCCTCCTACAGCAATCCAGAACGTACGACTACAGTAACGAACGGCAGTGGCAGCTACACGTGGGTCAGCAGCAGTGGCTACTGGAACTCAACGCAAGGCAGTAGCTCCCCGCAGCCGAACACCTCCCCTGCCCCTTACCGAACCCCTCCACACG
This sequence comes from Gortyna flavago, assembly GCA_963669345.1. Taxonomy (NCBI): domain Eukaryota; kingdom Metazoa; phylum Arthropoda; class Insecta; order Lepidoptera; family Noctuidae; genus Gortyna; species Gortyna flavago. The sequence goes on from OY770131.1 coordinate 10,100,026, forward strand.
CGTATCCTGCCCCCCTGGAGTATGCTCCCGCTCCACCGACCAGCTCCTCTGCGCCGTCTTCAGCCCCCGCGCCCCTTTACCCGCTACAGTACGAAACTCCAGCACAGCATCATTCACCGTACTACCAACATGCGTACGCACCGTATGCCCATCATGCGATTGAGGACATTTCATATTGGCCAAACAGGTATGCATGAACCCCGTCTGACAACGTGATGAGCTTTAATATTCTTCACACTATCTAGATTTCCATTTGTCTATTATATTGTCCATGTACGGTGAGCTGCATCAATTGGGTACCCTACGCCAGTTGCTCGATGCTTTCAAGGGGGCTGCCCAATTGATGCAGCCCACTGTACATGCAGAGCAAATTCAAACCTAAATGTCTTTTTCAGTCTGAATAGTTATGGCTACCAGCCCTCCGAGTACGTCGGAACAGGAGAAATGGCATACGGCGCAGAAGGCATGTCTTTCGGGCCTACGGGGCCTACGCTCGAAGCTGCCACTGCCGTAGAAGGCCGAGCTACGCCACCCGGGCAAGAACATTCACAAAGCGAAAGAGAGTACAAGTTTAGCACTGAAGAAGAACGTCAGTCGCCGGGCGAGGAGTCCGCACAACCACCGCGCTCACCGACGCAGTGATCATGTAGTTTTAAAATGGTTGCAAAAATATTAAATAATAAGCATGGATTCAGAGGCCTTCTGAATTATATATTTTTTTATTCTACGATGTTAGGGTTGAATTTAAAAAATATGTTTAGGCACCTATGTTGTAGGTACGCTTTCGAGAGGGTGTTATTGTAAATACGAGTAGATTTAATAATGTATTAGGTACTAAAATAAGATATGAATCTACGAAAGTGGCGTAGTAAAGTAAATAGTTCAATTTCAATTTTGCACTCAGTTTTATTAACTTACACAGATTTACTTAGACATATGAATTGACTCGACAAGTTATTAGGTACCTATTTACCTACTTGTCATTACTCCGTAACATCACCGTAGCAAACAAATAAAGACTACCTACACGAAAAGTTAAAATTAAAAAAAAAAATACTCAAAAGTGCAACATCACTGACCTATACTATACATTTAATAGAGGTCAGTGGCAACAGTCCTACACACTGACCTTTAATGTACAGTAGGTACTTGTATAGTATTAATGTAGGTAATACCTACTTATATGATTGCCACAGTTACATATATAAAAAAGTACCTACTCTGTGGCCACAGTCCCCCCAAATTATAGGTACGTATAGATAAAAAATAATGGCAGGCACTAAGTATCTGGGGAAGAAAACACCATACCATAGTGTTCAGCATTCGGGCTACGTAAAAATCACTTATAATTTATTATATCTCCGCTTATGTAGACATCCTACCTACTTAGCTGATGTTCTTGAAAATTTGGTGATTTTATTTCACACCACAGAACACTATTACCCTAATGGTTTCACACCCTCTACATAATTATATTATTTTTGTTTTGGTTTATACTTGAAACTTGCCCATGGCGAAACACAAGCAATTATGCCTTCAAGCAATTCATGCATAAACATTCATAATAAAATTATAATTGTGTACCTATTGTAGTGGCCTGAATTGTACAGACGCCAGCACATCAAGCTACCCGAAAATGTCAAATTTTCCCAATTAACTTTGAACCTTATGCTTTGGCAATAAAGTTGAAAATCTATTAAAGAAATTTCACAGATTGTAGTAGCTTGATGTGCTGGCGTCTGTACATTATAAAATTGTATGGCTAATTCGAATTCAGTCGATTAGAACAAGGAGTAAAAATTCGGTGTTGACAATAAAATCATGTTTCTGTTACAAAATAGGCCTTTATTTTCCTGCAAAACTTCCTTCTTGAGCGCTGTAAGGTTTCTTTGGCGCGTGGATAAAATCGGAACTAACGCGGCCACCTTGTTTTCTGAATACATTTCAAGTGACATTTCGTCATAGAATTTAGTATGTACCGTAAACTTCGACCAATAATGACCGTAAAGCATTTTAAAAAACAATAACACAAAAGAGCAATGTACAGACGCCAGCACATCAAGCTACCCGAAACTGTCAAATTTTCCTAATCAACCTTGAACCCTAAAATGAAGCGATAAAGTTGAAAATCTATTATAGTTTGACAGATTTAGCTTGGTGTATCTTGTCTTGATGTGTGTTTTGACCGAAGCGTTCACCTTAAGTACAGTGGCGTCTGTACATAAGGTGAACGCTTCGGTGTCAAAATCCATAACTCTATAGTACTACACTACAGTAAATTTCTCTCACGAAGCTACGCTCACTTTACTTGTGGTTATCAAGTATACAAACACGCTTTGAATGTGTGTGTAAGTCTAGGAGCTCTCGATACCGTCCGAGACAATGGCGAAGTCGGAAGTGTGTGTGTGTGTGTGCGTGTGTGTGATAAGCCGCTAGGAGTATATGTGTTCTGTGGAGTATATGTGTTCTGTGGTGATAAGTGCTGACCATGGACCATTGGGTATAAAAATCTTATAATACAACTAGCAGCGCCCCGCGGTTTCACTCGCGTTAGTTTCGATCCCGTTGGAATATCTGAATAAAAAGGCTATTATAAACTATCTGTGTACCAAACATCCAAATCCGTTCAGTAGTTTTTGCGTAATTGAGTGACAAACATCCAAACATCTTCACAAACTTTCACATTTATAATATTAGTAGGATCAAGTAGGAGTAGGATAAATCCATGGTGCTGACGCTACTCGTTTCCATCCACCCATTCACAGCGTGTTTGTACACTTGGTTAATACAAGTAAAGCGCATAGTTCAACAAGTAATACCATACTTTAAATAAATTAAAAATGTATTTTAATTAGTGAGGTGAACAAGGTCAGTATGCGAGGAATAGAAAAAAGCCAGTTACGCTTCCTTGTCCCACAAGGAAACGTAATAATTGGTAAATTGGCGGACACATTTCTATTTCAAGTAGTTCATTGGTTGAAAAATAAATATTTCTACAAGTTGTTTAGAATGGTACTCTATATGCTTTTGTTTTGTTAGTGTTCACAATTGAGAGCTTTTTGAATGCATTTACAGACTGCTAAACTTGCGGATCGGTTTTTTCGGAAACTATGATATCATCAATCGCCTGTCGACTGTGCAATGTGCATAGCCTGGTTATGGAGGAAAGTCCTAGGAGCATGGCTAAGTTTGCGCTGCACGTATCCAGTATATGAGCACAGTCTATACATAATACCAACATCTTATAGTCGTCCGACGAAGACGTCTAGACAGGGCAATCGTGCATTCGTGCGGGGTGTGAGGGGCGAGACGCGGGAGGCGCGAAACCGAACTGCATACGCCATAGCCATACTGCTACCATGTTAGTAGTTCGGGATACATCTTTCAGGGTTAACGATTTCAACTTTTCGGTGTTGATTTTATTATTGTTTTAATTTATGCATAATAAATAATTAAAATGGTGGATACGACGTGTGCTGTGAAAGATTGCAAGTCGTCATCTCGCATTAACAAAGATCTGCGATTTCAACAATTTCCGTGCACGGCTGAAAGGTAAACAATTATTATGAAAGATAAACAATAAAAGGTAAACAATTATTGTTATTTTTCTTTTCAGTTATTTTTTTCTTTCAACATGGGTGCCATTTTCATGGTTTGTGAGGTCGTTGATAAATTAATTGCAGAATTATAATCATTACAATTAGTAATACAACTTGATAAGTTAGTGTAATCCTAAAATGTCAAGATTTCATGAAATAGTCATTCGGTAGGATTACTTGGTCTTCGAGAGTTGTGATAAATGATAAATGATAAATGATTTTATTTTGTAAGTAGGTTTGTACAAACACTTTTACACGTCAATCATATTTTTTATAAAAAAAACTAGATGAGGTCGGCGTTTCCTATCTGACTACTCTGAGAAGAAAGGCCGAAACAAACTCAGAGGTCACAGTCTCTTTTAAAGTCCAGACATCATAATCTTGGTCAGGTTATATGAAGACCATGTAGATCGATGTCTGAGATGGTCTTTTGAGGAAAGAACCACACAGATTGAGAGGACCTGTCCAGTCAGTGCACGCATTTGTCAGAAATCGTGTAGCTCAACTCAAAACTTAAGGAGCTCAACGATTCGACGAACAATACCAAAGAAAGGACATTTGGGTAGGCCACATAAATTACTCAAACTGCCAGACCTAGACAAAAACTAACACAACAGAGAGAATAATAAAAATTAAAAAAATGTGACCCACATTGTCTTCACATGCACAATAATTAAAATAATATAATACTTTACAAAGTAAGCAAATGTCATTGTTTAAATAAAATTCATTAATGTCAATGTGTACATAGAAAGAAAAAAAAAAAATTAAAAAATTCAAAATGTTAAAAAAAAAAAAATTGGAAGCAGCTCAATCCCAAGCCTTTTTGTCCTCAATATAATCTTTAACGGTATAAAAAGCTTTCTGGCACAACTTACGTTTAATGAATGATTTGAATTTATTAAGGCTTAGATCTTGAACGTGGCTTGGTAGTTTATTATAAAAGCGTATACATTGGCATCTGAACGAGCTACCTATTTTCTTGAGCCTTGTTGTAGGGATAACAAATTTGTGTTTGTTCCTAGTATTTATATTATGGACATCACTATTTTTTAAACAATTTTATATTTTTATGGGCATATAAAAGATTTTCATAAATATACTGAGAAGGCACAGTCATTACATTAATCTCTTTAAATTTGTCTCTGAGAGAGTGTCTCGGACTTAATTTATAAATTGATCGAACAGCTCGCTTCTGCAAAACAAAGATGGTCTGAATATCGGCGGCATTTCCCCACAATAAAATACCGTACGACATTACACTATGAAAATAGCTAAAGTACACTAAACGGGCAGTCTCTATATCAGTTAAATTACGAATTTTTCTAACCGCGTATGCTGCGGAACTTAGCTTTTTTGACAATTTATCTACATGTGGTCCCCACTGAAGCTTAGCATCCAAAGTTATGCCCAAGAATACTGTGCTGTCTACAGGATTCAATTCCTCGCCCTTTATCAACACATTAGTTTTCACCTGCCTAACGTGAGGTAGCGTAAACTTAATGCATTTGGTTTTTTTCTCGTTTAGAAGCAAATTATTGACATTGAACCAATGGACTACTTTAAGTTTAAGTTTAAACAAAAGTGAAGTGTCATCTGCAAACAACACTACATCATGATTATCCTTTATAATATGTGTGTATAACATATGTGTTGATGACTATAGTGCTTCGATCAACAATACCATGTTGATCGAAGCTATAGTGATTATAATTCTGTAAATACATATTTGTTACGGCCGCGAATCATATTTTAATCAACGTAAAACTTAGTACTGGCCAGCAAATTGCAAAAAACGTAAAAAAAAATGAATTTCGCGGGCTACACTGTCGCTTTCACCTTAAACATTCTGTAATTTTATAAGTTGTCTATGCTTGATGCTTTATGGCCGAGTTCCGAATTGGGAAAATAATCAATGTAATCGATTTGAGCGTGCTTAAACCCGTACCGAACTGGCGTGAGCGCGATAACGTTGTCCCGTGAATCGTCATAGATGACGTCATGACATGCGCCATCTTGCGATAACGCCGACCATGCCTCGTACTAATATCACCGCGAGCGCTGTCAAAACTGACAGTGTGTGTGTGTGTGTGAGGATGAGGATGTGTCAGTGTGTGTTTATTTTGAGCTGCATCATATCTTTTTAATAACGTGGCATTTTCGAAATTGTGCTTCTGGCTGACAATCGCCACCTAAACAAAGAAAAGGAAGAAACGTGTGGTGTTTATACGAAGAAATACTGCTGTAATATCTTTTTGACACCGAGTAAGCACTGTGAGCGCGCTCACGAGTGTTCCGAATTGTTGACAGCTCTCAGCTGTCATAATCGTGATATCCAATACGGAACGGATGTGAGACGATTTGAGTGCTGTGAGAGATATAAGCCAATTCGGAAGGCGGCCTGGTGTTGGTAGCACTCAAAAACTATTCCATCTTTTCTCTGTGGTTTTCTGTCAACGATTCCTGGGTTCTTTAATGCATTCTATGGCCGCCTTCCGAATTGGCTAATATCGCTCACAGCACTCAAATCATCTCACATGCGTTCCATATTGGATATCACGATTATGACAGCTGAGAGCTGTCACCAATTCGGAACACTCGTGAGCGCGCTCACAGTGCTTACTCGGTGTCAAAAAGATATTACAGCAATATTTCTTCGTATAAACACCACACGTTTCTTTCTTATCTTTGTTTAGGTAGCGACTGTCAGCCAGAAGAACAATTTCGAAAATGCCACGTTATTAAAAAGATATGATGCAGCTCAAAACAAAACACACACTGACACATCCTCATCCTCACACACACACGCACACACACACACACACTGTCATTTTTGACAGCGCTCACGGTGATATTAGTACGAGGCATGGTCGGCGTTATCGCAAGATGGCGCGATGTCCTCACGAGTTGCCCCTCATTTGAGGCGAGGAATCGTACGACGACGTATTTACCTCACGACTCGTGGGCCCGAGCCGGGTTCAGACGAAGCTCCGAGGGAGCGAAGTGGGCGGGTGCAACGACGACTCACGAGTACTCACGAGTCATGGCTCTCCGATAATCCGATGATTCACGTCCTTACTCTCTTACACACATTATTTTGTTTCGCTCATAAATTTTAGACCGCCAATCATGCCTTACAATCTTACTCGTAGAAACCCTGCAACAGCATTGTGATAACCCAACTTATTACAGATGACATGTACAAAAGATATATTTCCAGCTGGTTATTAGCTTTACAATGTCGTAGTATAATAATCTGTTAGTTTAGTATTGTAAAACCAGAGGCGCTAGTGTGGCGTATAATATAGGAAAATAAAAAATATTCAGAATATAATACTACACTAAGGTTTACAATGTTCTCCCTAAATAAATGGTATAATATTAGTAGTACTGTTAAGAATGTGTTGCCATAAATAATTCATTATTTGCTACATAGAAGTTTGATTAGTTCTATTATTGGAGATATAAGCAAAGAGTGTTTATTGTAAATATAGGGTTCGTTAGAATAAATTAAATATAAACATACGTGTCCATGATGATAGGTCATTTTTGCTGAAAAAATTTTTGAAATAAAAAGATCTTACATACTTTGGTAAGAATTTAGAGATATTTAAATATATGCCCTGGCAGCACTGGCAAGTAATAAACAAAAATGGCTGTTGTTGTTTTGATGTCGTTCTGCTGTGAATGCTGTGATCGTTCGTTGTCTGCTGTGATCGTTCGTTGTACCTATATCCCCCTTACTAATAAACATTGTGTATCGTCTGTATAGTTACACAACGCTTTGTCTTCTATAGAAAATCAAATTACTGACGACTGAAAGAGAGAAATCGGTGTGTAACTATTCGTCTGATATAATACGTTTATTAGTAAGGGGGTGTGTAATTTAAATAATATCTAATATGTTGTAGTTAACAGATTTTGAATACATGGGTATAATTTTATTATCTCTGTTATATAAAACAATTGAACCATGGATGGATCTAGGTCGCGCGATTATAATACTGACACGGATGTAGTTTAGTATTTTAATCGCAGAGGGCGCTTTTTTAATCTGTTATCGTTCAAATCGCGCCAGATGGCTCTCTATTTCCGTATATACAAAGTACTCTTTGCCGCCAATCAATGATACTTGATTACCAATCTAATGCTAATGCTTTTAGAGTTCATAATAATTAACCATAGCTTTAAAACCAGACCTCACCTCACTCATTCTCAATTATCTATACAATTTTTGAGTCGGTTCATTCGCTCACTGTGTCCGCTCAATAACTCAATACTCACTCGCGACTCACGAACGCCTCGATTTTCTATTGTCAAACGCAAAGAGTACTATAAGTATACAGGTAGTCAAACGAGTGAGGTGATGAGGGATAAGGTGGTTCAATATTGAAATTCGAGTAACTCTTTCAATTTGCGATCACGAGTACCTCAAATGAGGTGCCTCATGAGTGAGGGACACCTCACTACATGACGTCATCTATGACGATTCACGGGACATCGTTATCGCGCTCACGCTAATTCGGTACGGGTTTAAGCACGCTCAAATCGATTACATTGATTATTTCCCCAATCCGGAACGCGCCCCAAATAATCAAGGCCGCCTTCCGAATTGGCCAATATCGCTCACAGCACTCAAATCGTCTCACATGCGTTCCTTAATGGATATCACGATTATGACAGCTGAGAGCTGTCAACAATTCGGAACACTCGTTAGCGCGCTCACAGTGCTTACTCGGTGTCAAAAAGATATTACAGCAATATTTCTTCATAAAAACACCACACGTTTCTTCGTTTTCTTTGTTTAGGTGGCGACTGTCAGCCAGAAGCACAATTTCGAAAATGCCACGTTATTAAAAAGATATGGTGCAATTCAAAACAAAACACACACTGACACATCCTCATCCTCACACACACACACACACACACACACACTGTCATTTTTGACAGCGCTCACGGTGATATTTGTACGAGGTATGGTCGGCGTTATCGCAAGATGGCGCATGCCATGACGTCATCTATGACGATTCACGGGACATCGTTATCGCGCTCACGCCAATTCGGTACGGGTTTTAGCACGCTCAAATCGATTACATTGATTATTTCCTCAATTCGGAACGCGCCCCAAATGTCATGTGTCAATCAACAACACAACACAAACAATTTGGCGCGCGCTATTATAGAATGGAGTCAACTGTGTCGGTTTCTAAGGTAAATTATTATTTATGTTACAATGAATGCGTATCTAGAAAGTTTTCTCATTTACAAACCTTGTTCTCCAAAACAATTGCGAAAAAATAAATTTTAATACCTAGAAGAGGCTATGTAACCTTATGATGAGGATACCCCCGTAGTAAACAAACTAGTGTTCTTATTATCTTATCATCCTGTGCTTGTAATCATCTTTCTGTAGAAATTTAGTCAACCACCAGCGTTCATATTATAAAAAAAAACACAAAAGTAAACAACCTCCAATAACCATGGAAAAGCTTCTTCCATTAGGGCTAAGTGAACTTTGTAGCTTAGGGTTCTGTTAGTTAAAAATGTCCTTATTTGTGCCATGGGGCTTTAGAAAGTAGATAAATTACTTACATTAAAGTAATGCAAAACACAATTATCTTGTTCAAGAGCCTACAAAATTTTTCAGATATATTTGAAATTTAAGTAGGTACTTGAATCAAAATTGTTACTATATTATTGTATGTAGTAGGTGATTCTGATGGTATGACACATTAATTTCAGGGTGTTTTTCTGTTCACAAATGGATTTAAAAAGGGAAAAGCTAGTAAAAAGAAAGGTGAAAAAGCATTGTTTGAAAAGATATTTATGAAAGAACTTTGGTATGAAACATATAAACGGAATTGGAACTACATTGAAAATGAACTACAGGTAAGTCCATTTATTTTAATTCTTATGTTATGTCTCACCCGAAACCAAAAGTGTGTAATTTGCAGATGTTTACCTTCCAATTAAAAGTTTTGTAATTAATTTATCTTAAAAACTTATTGTGTAACAAGTACTGTTAATAAAAACACCCATGGAAATAATAGTTATACAGGGTGGCTGGGACATTGCCGCCTAACCTGTCACCATTAATTTGGTAAGTATATGATTCTGGACCCCCATGTATTGACATTTTTTGTTGGATATTAATCTTATGACCCCCACAGTCATGTATAGATGACAAACCAAAATTTGCCCAACACACCACGGCTCTACTACATGACAGACTGACGCAGAGGGCACGTTTTTTATTTTTTGACATGTGGCGGTCAAAAGGTTAACAAAATATGTATGCTGTGCATCTAAGTTCCGGCCACCCATTATTTAATTAAACCATTCAAAAAAATTAAAAAACATTCTACTATAAAATATCAAACTATAAATACAGTACTTATGTTTTAATTTCAGTTTCCTAAAATTAGTAAGCCATTATATTTCATTGTTTTTTCCAGGAACTTCATCAAAAGACATACAGTCTGCTGCTGAATGATATTGTGAACTACATAAAGAACCATGGTATTAGTGAATCATCAACTTTGGAGGGAATCATTCCAAGTGCTACTCTTTTGACTGGGGTCAGTCAGCCAGACCATGTGTCCCAATTTACATCCCTTATTGATATTATCAGGTAATTCAGGTGTTTATTGTTCAGTCCTTTTTTTTTAATAATAATAATGTATTTTTGTTTTTATTTATATTTAATGTACTTAATTCAAAATTATGCTAAGAAATCCTTTTTAATTTGTTATACATGACATAATGATTTTAATTAATAGCATTGAAATGAAATGAAACAGTTTATTCTGTAAATAGGATATCAGTCACTTTTAAATGCTAAAATAAAATAAATGCTTTAAAAAAAAAGCTAGATGGAGTCCACATTTCCTACCTCTCTACCCCTGAGAAGAAATGGTGACATAAACTCAGATTGAGAAAATTTATTCTTTCAGATAACTGTAAATTTAAATCGAGAATATAAACATTAGCCATACTTCTAAGACTACCCTCAATATCCAGGGAATGCTTGCTGCATTTAAATCATAAAATGTTTCAGAAATGAAGTTACTCCACATGTGGCATTAGTAAATTCACAAGATGCACCCACAGTTAAACATTTAGTTGAAAATGCTGTTTGGCAGTTAATACATGGAAATCAAATATTGGTAAGTCTAACATGAAAGAACTCTATCAATATAATCAATTAATCACCATTGAATAGTTACACACCGATTTCTCTGTTGTTTTCAGTCGTTACTTACTATACAGATTCTATACAATGTTTATTAGTAAGGAGGACAATATTTATTTCAAATAAACCAATTTCAGGCACTTTTGAATTGTCAAGGGGTTGGTCAGTCAGAAAGATGAAGCTAGTTGCTTATTCCCAAAGCATTTTATTGCTAAACAACAACAGAACCACCTATACCCCATTACAATATACAAATATCACAAAAATATCACTAAGCCACGTAATTGTAACAGAAAAATCTTACAAAAATGTAAATTGTAGTGACAAGTCTACAATTTAGTGTAGCACAAAAATTTACAACAACATGAGTATTTCCAGATAACTCTACAATTTTGTAGTTGTCATTATTGTAAGAATAAGGTTTGTGTTATACTTAATACTAGCGATTAGCTAACATATTTGTAGAATTGTAGCTACAAATCTACATGTCACGAAGCATGTGTCAGAGGGTATTACAATTTTACTAGTTTTAAGATTTAATATTTTTAAAATGTTCAGTTTTTGTGAAGTAGAAGCAGTGAAGAAGAGAATCCATACTAATATTATAAATGCGAAAGTGTGTCTGTCTGTCTCTCTGTTACCTCTTTACGCTTAAACCGCTGAACCAATTTAGATGAAATTTGGTATAGAGATAGTTTGAGTCCCGGAAAAAGAACAGGATAGTTTTTATCCCGATATTCCCACGGGATCGAAACTTATGACGTAGACTTGTATTTCTACAAATCTATAAATCCTACAATTATGTAGAGTATCGTAACATAGTATTCGTGCTTTGTGTGACACTTTTAAAAATCAAAAGAATTATGTAACTCATACATATTTGCAATTTGTTTGTTGTAGAATTGTAGACTTGTGAAGTTATGTGGTATATGGACATTGGTAATATGAGCCAAGCCATTTATTGCCAGATTTCCATTTTGTGACTTTTATCTAAAAGGTAAATACAGAAACTATACTTAAATATTCCAGGATTATGATGATGAATTAGAAGGTATCATCAGTCAAACAAAGAAATTAAAAAAGAATCAATGTACGATGAAGACCCTCAAAAATTGGTACCAATCTAAGTGCATGTCATCACCTATGATGAAGAAGTCAGCCACAACCAAAAGAATATTAGTTATTATTATTCCTGATTTTGAGAGCTTTAACTGTAATGTATTACAAGACTTTGTAATGATAGTAAGGTAAGCTGTCCAAGTTTTTTTTTTAAATTTACTCTGTTACAAATCATAAACTACAACCACTGCTGTTAAAGGCGACTGAACATTTATATCTTAACTTCAGCAGCTGTGTCTTTTTCTAATTATTAGCAACATATACAAATAAGCAAGTAACATTAGGAATCACCAGGTTATCTGCTAAGAATCGTGATTATGGGCATGCAAACATGCCCTATATTTAGGTTTGACCACGCAGGCATGCCCTATATTTAGGTTTGATCACGCAAGCATGCCCTATATTTAGGTTTGATCACGCAAGCATGCCTTATATTTAGGTTTGATCACGCAAGCATGCCCTATATTTAGGTTTGATCACGCAAGAATGCCCTATATTTCATATCAACATCCAGCTCATAACCAGTTGGTTATGATGATTCTAATTGGTCAATTGATCATCCTGAAAATGTACTTAAGTAATTAAAATAGTCCTTTATATTTTCCAGTTCATATGTATCAACAATGCCCATAGTATTCGTGTTTGGCGTGGCGACGTCTGTGTCAGCGCTTCACAAGTCGTTTCCTTACCATGTGTCATCCAAGCTTTTAATCAAAGTGTTCCATTCACATGCATCACCTGTTTATATGAATCAAGTAAGTTGAATGTAACTAGTAGAGGCGTTAATTGAAACATACACCCTCCCGTCACGCGTCGTATTACACATGGTATACACTCGACGTGCCTAGAGTAAAAATACCCATTAATTTATGAATGTTAAACTTTTATTTAAGAATTTTGCCTCTAAAAGTGCGTTTAAATTACTACCCACAGATTCGGTTCCGAACAACAGGAACCGTTGACGCGTAAAGCCTAAAAGGAGATAGCGTAAACGAGTTCAATCAATCAATTACCCCATTTCAATTGCCCTTTTATCCTGAAACTCTTTTCTTGTGCTAGTTTAATTGCTGTTATTTTCTTTGAGAGGCTCCTTAACACGTGACCCACCCATCCTCATCCAGCGTGACGAGTTAGACTCCTACCAAAGTTTCAGCCTAATCATTTATTGGGCTCAAATTGCAAAAGAGGGAGAAAAATGGAAAGACAGAAGAACAAAACCTTTGTCCTGCTGTGGGCATAAAATTACTAATCCAGTTTTTTCCTGTATTTCAGGTGTTGGAGGATATTTTCCTAACACACACAAGTCCATTTCATTTATCAGGCAAGGCATTTGAACTGCTGACAGATGTCTTTCTTTTCTACGATTTTTCTGTTACGGGTCTCATTCAGAGTGTAAAGGTAATTAACAAAAAACATATTTTTTTGTTATTTTCCGATTTATTATTACGGTTCTTACGGTAGATACATATATTTATATCTTAATGTTTTTCTTTTCATGCTGATACTATTAGTAAGGTCAGTATAATACTTTTATTCAAGTATCTTTTTCAAGAAACATTGTGTCACATATCTGTGTTTATTATTCTGTTTTATTTGTTTTCAGTATTGCATGATGGATCATTTCTATGGAGACAACTTAAAGTCGCTATGCTGTGACAGAGACAAACTTGAAGACGTCATAATGGAGCTAAGTGCAGATGATCTCGAGAGCATTCGACAGCTGATGTCATTCAGGCCATTCTTAGAAGAACAAAATTGTAGAACTAAGATCAGCCTGTTTAATGACGACAATTTCTTCAGAGAGGCTCTTTACAAGAAGATGAACAGACTTCACGATTATTTGTACAGCTTTTACATGTGTTTGAGATTGCTAAGGGTGTTTGTGAAAGATTTACCAAAGAATATTCTTGGGAAATCTGTGAGTATCTGATATTTCTCCAAAATTGTTTTTTTGTTAATTTTCAAACAACACATGCAATGATAAAACTCGAAAGCGCCGTCTAAAAACGTATAGGCAAAGCCGCGTGTGAACGGTGACGTAACTTGGTCTAGGCATGATTTAAATTGTGTTAGTAAATAGTAAAAATGTTATAAATATAGGTACTGTTCATTGCAATCAGTTTATTGATATCTATGGTGTAAATATCATTAGCCCGCCACAGCTCAGTTATGTTGTCGATCTCATAGCGTTACATAGTGCATAATAATAACTTGAAGTTCATGCAAAAATTAAAAAGTTTTTGAGCATCTAATCACAAAACATTTTCTGGATTTTTAATAATTTTTTAACATGTTTAACATTAAATATCTGACTGAAGACTAATACTAATTTAACTAAGTGATATTTGTAAGATTAATTATATACTATTTTATTATAGGTCCGGGAAATCTACACGAAGTGCGCCTTAGAATGTGTAACAGACACACCCGCATTCAAAGAATGCATGCAGCTATTAAAATTTCAATCACAAACGAAGTTGGTTGAAAGTGTCAAAAGTGCCCTGAAGATAGTCAACTCATACTTGCAAGTTGTGTCACCAGTCAGACCTCTTCGGTCATCTCCAACAAAGAATAATATTAAGAATACTATATTTCTTAATGATGATCTAGGTGAAAACTTCGTCAAATCCTTGAGAGTGCATTTATTAACATTTTTGAGACAAATAGAGCATGCCAACACAGATACAACTGTTACTACAAATGTATTGCCAGAGACTGAAAATACTGATGAGAATGTTCCTGGGAATAGATATAAGTTGAAAGAGGTAAGACATTTATAATAATTAAAAGCTTATATTACAATCCACTTCAAACTGAATTCCATATAATTAACGATGAATGGACAGTTGCATTATTTGGTTCCCTTTATCTGAGGTGTTTTAATGCCTGAGAAGTATTGTAGAGCTAGTTATAGTTATTTTATACCGGAAGCCTCCATCAATATAGGTTATTCAAAATCAAAATCAAAAGTCATTTATTCAAACTAGGCTGAGAATCAGCACTTTTCGAACGTCAAAATTACATAAGACAGACCCCCAAAACGCCCGCCCTTCACCACTTCCTAGTGCTTTCGCTGGGGAGAAGAAGTGGCGCAACAAACTCCCCAGCAGCACAGCTGTCTGTTCAGTTATAAAATACTCGACTGTATACAAAACTAGATCTGCAAAGTATCTAATTAACATTACAGGACACAGAACATTCGATAAAATTATTTGCCATATGTTAGCTAGCCACGCCAATATACCAACAAATACCATAAAAATCTATACGTACTCAAGCTAAAATAAAAATACTAAATCAAAAGTAATAACTACCTAAATAAAAGCCTCCAGGTATAAAGGGCGTGACAACTTACATATTTATGCAATGCTGGGTTCTGTTCACGAAGCTGTCACTTGAAGTCACAAATGATAAACTAGGACCATCAAAGTAAAAATTAATAAACAAGTTAGGTATTACTAATAACAATATGTATTATACAATATGTCTGTACTGTATAGCGGACACTGGCGGTGGACCACTTTTCAACCTTATTACTAAGGCCATGTGGGTTAAAAGTTGTCAACTGCAAATGTCCACGGTTGTAGCTATTTATGCTTCTTCGATATGATATGCATGAAATAGTTTAAAATATCACAACAATATTTTATTAACAAGAATTTTAAATGTTATAGAAATTACTAAAAGCAACAAGGGTGGACCGCGTTCAGTCTGAGTTCGAGATGGTTCGTTCTCGCTTTGTCAGTCACTTGGAAGACGTGTTCAGTAAGGGCCTGCAGCCTGCGCACACGCAGACGTTCCACGAAGTATTCTTCTTCAGCGACGTGTCGAATGTTCGGAAGCACATCGTCGGGTCCCCGCGAGGGGCTGTACACACTGCGCTCAGCAATCCTGTGCATTACTTACAGGTAGGTCATGCTTCTTAACTTATAAAAGTTATAAGGCATATACATATCTACATAAGTAGATATGTATATGCCTCCGATCCAAATAGTTTTAGAATTAAAACAACCGAAAGGATATCGATAAATATTTAATGAGCTTTTCGATGTCACTTTATACAAAACGCAACACATTAGGGGGCGTCTTAGAAATGGGATAAGCTTCATTTCTACGTAATTTTGTTTCAAATGTTAATGCCCGTACAGATAATACAAAACAAATTCCTTCGTTTATAAGGTGAAGTTAATTTTACTGATAAACATTGACCCTCTTAACCAGACCTTAGTCTGGTAATAGTGGTAGTGGTAGTGCCAATCACATTTTGTTCAACATACAACCTGACACTCACCTACAAATTGCAAAAAACGTAAGAAAATTTGAATTTTGGGGGCTACCCTGCCGCTTCCCCCTTAACTATATTGCAAAGAACTGAGGCTCCCCATGGCGTTTAGTAGTAGACCGTTCTATTCTACAAGCCGTGTGCCCGATCGGATATCTCATCGGCAAAAGTGACAAACTTCCATACAAACTTTCATCCCCTTTAGGGATTTTATTTTTAAATCCTTCCTTGTTGCTTACTTTCGCTGTATAAGGAACTCTTGTCAAAATGTCATGCTTCTAGACCCAGCGGTTTAGGCTGTGCGTTGTCTGTCATTGAATGAATGATTATGGGGAATGCGCAGTGATAGACCGCGAAGTTCAAATTATCTTACGTTTTTTGCAATTTTCAAGTCAGTGACAGGTTGTATCTTGATCAAAATATTCGCGACTATAATAGATATGTAATTTTAGAATTATTGTCATTAAAATATCTCTTTAAGTTAAATTTGTACCATAACCACTTTTCCATAATATTTGTTCTTATGGTACAAATCTAACTTAGAAATATGTATTAATGATTCTAATGATTACAATTCTGTCAATACGGACCTGTTATAGTCGCGAATCATATTTTGATCAAGATACAACCTGACACTGACCTGAAAATTGCAAAAAACGTAAGAAAAATTGAATTTCGCGGTCTACCACAGCGCATTCACCTTAAGGTTTTTATTAAGATTTTTCTATTCTATTTTTAATAAATGGCAAGCAATGCCGATGTCGACTATTCTGCTAATGTCAAAAGTGAATATTGAAAAAAAAAACAAGTGTGCACGATAAAAAAAAGATTAAAGATAAAATGACAACACAAGTAAATTTTTTCGATTGATACAAGTAGATTGTTCGTTTTGTTTCCTTCAGTGTTCCTGTTGTCACCTGCCGTCATCAGATAGCGTCATAGACACATTGCCTGACGTTTGCCTGGCGTACAAGTTACATCGCGAGTGTGGCAAGCATATCAACTTGTACGACTGGCTGCAAGCGTTCGCAGCGGTACTGCGTCCTGATGAAGATGACGAGCAACGACACCAGGATCCTAATACACAGTGAGTATCCACCATGCTACCAGTTTTACCAAGGGTTTAGTGTTACCCATTAACTGGATTGTGGAACATGGTGGCCTACCTGATAGGCCTTTCCATATGAAATACTGGTAATTAAATCGGCTGCATCCGGTCTCGCTTATTGCAGCTTTGTGGTCGTTGTTATTTCATCAGACTTCCTGTTGGGTAATGCTGTACTTTTTTCGTGAAACGAGATAAGTATGTAAAACGTTCTTAAGGATTAATTATGTGCTGTACTACTTTAACATTCATCAAGGGGCCATCGTTTATATTCACAAATCGAGTCTCGATTTTGGGTAGAAGGGTAAAACGGGACCCTATTACTAAGACTCCGCTGTCCGGCTGTCCGTCTGTCACCAGGCTGTATCTTATGAACCGTGATAGTTGGACAGTTGAAATTTTTCACACATGACGTATTTCTGTTGCCGCTATAACAACAAATTCTAAAAATCAGAATAAAATAATTATTTAAGGGGGCTCCCATACTGCAAACGTGATTTTTTTTGATCGTTTTTGCTCGATATTGATAACGGCAACAGGTAGACGCTTGAAATATTCAGAATATTTAGTTAAATATTCACTTTTAAAATAAATTGTTAAATTAAAATAAAACTAATATTTAAGGGGGGCTCCCATACAACAGACTTGATTTTTTTGCCGTTTTTATAGACAATGATACGGAACCCTTCGGGCGCGAGTCCGACTCGCACTTGGCCGGTTTTTTGTATAATCGTTAAATTGCCATTTATAAACACATTAGCTGCTTGATAAAATGGTCCTATTATTATACAGTAACAGACACACAAAATGGATTGTGTGACCTTTGCAATAATAATAAATGTGTTTGTCTTTTAGTTGTTTTTTTTCTACCCAATAAATAATTAAAATTACTTTTGTTTCAGGTTAAGATTCACTCGTGCAGTGGCTGAACTACAGTTTCTCGGCTTTATAAAGTCATCTAAAAGAAAAACTGATCATGTGATGCGATTGACTTGGTGATTTTATACTTTTCTTTCGTTTTTTAATTTATTAAACACATATTTGAAAATTAACTTTTTTTTGTAGCCTATTTTGTGTCCTACTAAAAAGGAAAGGCCTTAGCCCAGCTAAGGCCTCCCCTTTTTCTTCCAAACCTTCCTGTCTTGTGCGATCTCTGGCCATGTTGGCCCTGCAAATGATATTAGATCGTCACACCACCTCCGCCTTGGTCTACCTCGACGGTGATGTCCTGCCTCAGGCATCCAGTGAGTGACGATCTTTACCCTTCTCTCCGGGTGCATTCGTGAGACGTGTCCGGCCCACTCCCATTTCAGTCAGGTTTTTTTTTGTCCAACATCCGTTATTTGGGTTATGGAGCGCAGCGTGGTGTTTCTAACTCGATCTGTACGCTTAACACCTTATATGCTGCGCTCCATTGCCCGTTGGCATATTTTGAGTTTGGACTTCTGTTGTTCAGTAAGTGACCAACTTTGTGCAACGTTGGTTAGGACGGGCAGGATGCACATGTCGATGAGTTTCCTTTTTAATGATATAGGAAGACTACTTTTCATGTGTTATTTTAGGGCCCAGTAGGTCTTACAAGCATTTTGGATTCGTCTTTCGACTTCCTTATCTTGCCCAAGTATGTATACCTACTCATCGACATATTGCAATCCATGTCCGTCTACCTCGATCCTACGTTTCGTGCTGTTGGTCATGACCTGTGTCTTGGATCTGTTCATTGAAAGTCCAACCTTAAGACTTGCCGTGCTCAGATCTTGGAGAATTTCCTCAAGCTCTGAAGGTGATGTGGAGAATAACACTATGTCAGATGACAGTGTTATTCACCCCACCGCCGCTAACATGTACCTATGCCTCGTGACTTCCACGAATCAGGCAACTTGTTAAAAACCTCTTGCAATGCATTTGTGAACAGCTTAGGTGAGAGTGGATCGCCTTGTTTGACACCCTTTTCTATTTTAAAATTAACTACATAGTTTTATTCGTGATAAAACATTTTATCGTCGCTCCGTCGTGCCTTATGGGGTAAACTCAAACTCAAAGCATTTATTTCAATTAAACCATTTACAGGCACTTTTGAATTGTCAAGAAGTCGATCAGTAAGAAAATATGAAGCTAGTTGCCCATTCCAAAGCGTAGGTGATGGAGAAGAACTTGCAAGAAACTCCATGGACTCTCTTTTAAATTATCTTTTACAAAAACATTAGTTACATCATTAAAGTTGAATTTATAATTTTATGTGCGAACGACGTAAAAAAAAAATCGTACCTACGCGTTAAAAGTGTTTAGAGTACAGCAAATAGTAGGTACTTAACAAAACAATAAAATAATTAAAAATAAGCCGAGGCAGCTAAGTGATGACCAGCCCCAACTGACGGCGCCCGTTCACGAACATGACGCATAGATCAGTACCATTCAGCTTAACCATTTTGAAGGGAGCTAAATGATCCAACACACACGCCACCGTCAGCGAGACATTTGTGTGAGCATGACATACTATCAGCCGCCAGGGCACATTCAAGTCAATGAAAGACATTTCATTACCCGGTAAATGGTAGCACTATAGTACAGACGCCAGCACATCAACCTACTACAATCTGTCAAATTTCTTTGATAGATTTTCAACTTTATCGCTAAAGTAAAAAGTTCAAAGTTGATTGGGAAAATTTGACAGTTTCGGGTAGGTTGATGTGCTGGCGTCTGTACATAGAACTCACATCTGTGCTATGCAATTATACAATACAAAGGAAATTGAGTTTTTAAAATGCACAATACACAGTCTTACAATCTTCAGCAGTTCCAACAAGTGTTAATAAATTAGTTGTGGTTGTGAAGCAGGACCAGCATTGAGCCAGGCATCTTTATCAACGATGTAATCCCCTAACTTATAATATGCCGCCTGCATAGTGTGCGTTTTATACAAAAATCGAATTTTGTCTCATTCAGTTGAATGATGTGGGGAGGTATTTTATTTATTATAACATTTTAAACAGTACCCCATGAAAGATGAGTCTAGCCAGTCTGAAACCTGGTTGAACTAATAGGTCCCTATTTGTAGTAGGTACTATAATTATGTCATTCAACCTCTTTTACTAAAAAGATGTAAATTACGTAGATAATATATTGACAAGGCACCGTCATGATGTTAATTTCCTTAAACAGTTCCCTTAGAGAATCGCACCTACGAAGATTATATATGGCTCTAGTGGCGGTATGTTGACCAAGTGTTATTGGGTTTAAGAAAACACCCAATAACACTTGGTCTCACCTGGAAATCGAACGCAGAACTTCGAAATCAGCAGTCGCGCTTGCAACCACTCGAATATTGGTCTCTTTTAAGCACATCCACCATTTCGATTTTTTTCCGCGCCTATGTTTCACACGCTGCGAGGGGAGCTCGAAAGGAACTCGAATAAAGGATGATTTTAATTGTGATTATGTGGTAAGTCCAGGCAGTGGCGGAAGCCTGTCTGAGGCCAGGCGGCAAAAGTACCTAAATGCCGCCCTCCACCCGGTATTCACAAATTTTTTGCACCCTGCTTCGGAAAGATTAGGTTCTATTTCGACCATTCATACAAAGTAGAAGATACTTTGTTGACTAATGCATTAAAGACAGTACCATTAAAAGAATACGATAGTAGAGCGAGAAGCGAGCACGAACACTTAGCCCACACACACAGGAGCCTAATCGACTGTCGCAGCCGCGACCAACGACGCCAGTCAAATCATTAAAACTGGGTGGCTTTATAATCGAATGAATCCGACTCGATCATAAGTTGTCGATTATGCACGTGCCTGTTCAAACACCACGACAATGATTACAAGTAGGTTCTTATAGTGACGCAATCATTAAGTTCTTGACGCAAAAACTTAAAATCTCCAGTTACGACAAACAAGGTTTTTGATAGATGGTGCAACAGCGTAGGTATTACAGAGATATTGCTTTATACATGGACATTATTTGGTGTTTCATACACGAATATAACGATTAAGTAAATGCAAGAAAACATTTTTTGCAGATGATCTTAGTTCTTTGATGGTTCGTAGAAGTCCACTTCAAGTTCAAAGTTCAAGCGTTGCGTGGGTGGGCTTGAATGTGTAGATGTTAGATTGATACGGACGTGGTATCGTTAGTCGGCCCGTAATATTGTATTGATAGATAGCTCCTAGTAGTCTAGTAATTAGGTACCTACTAATTAGGTAATCATTTATGATGCAATGACCAAAACATTAACATCAACAGAAGGTTGGATCTGTGTCTGCAGACCCTGCAGGTCAGTAATCAAGCTCAACGCACCGGGTAGATACAGTGCATCGAAGTTTTATTATTAAGATATTATAGATACCTACCTAATTATCAAATTATTTAGTCTCATTAATATACCTATTTTAATCTTCTTTATCATCTCTTATAATAGGTAGGTACATAACCGGTTCTTAGTAGCTAAGCTTCTCAATTTCGAGTGATCGCCCAAACCTGACTACGTTTACAAAGCCGCCTTTACGTAAGATTGTTATTTTTATTTTTTATACCTGCTTTATTGAACTAAGTTTCAGTGATTGCATTGAGCACTAGAAACTTTGCGTACCTATATGGTACCTAGGTATACCTAATAGTATCGTGCGAAGAAGTGGAGATATTCGTCCTGCTTAGTACAGTAGACATAGGGCGCTTTCAATTTAGACTCTAAATTGAAAGCGCCCTTACAGTAGTCGTAGGCCTTTAGAAAGAAACCACCAGATCGGGTTGGGCAGCATTTGGGAAACTATAATTTAACGTGGTATTGATTACAATCAGAATCAGGATTTATTTGTTGGTAAGAATGTAGTAGAGTATTAGGTACAGAATTATTGTAATGTGTAGATAGTTATGGTAACTTATATTGATGTGTAATTTAAATATTATTGTTTGTCTTAGTATGTTGGTACCTACAAGAAAGTAAACCGCACTGACTTGCAAATCCCTGATGACTAACAAATTATTATAAGTATCTACCAAGATCTATGGAAATTATAAATTGCACATGTAGGTATACAAATAAATAAATTAACTATAGGTACCTACGTCCAGTCCCCGTCACCTTCACCGCAATGCTTGAAGGCTGAGTTCTTCAACCAGCTTGGTCCATTATGACATACAAAGACGCTCGACCATGGACACTGACACTCGGGTTGATCTACACATTCAAGGTTGCTCAGTGCGCTATGGAGCCAGCTGTGTCCGAAATGTTCTTTGAAGGATAAGGCATACATATATCCCTGCCTGCTGTGTATCTAATCTCCTACCTGCACAGTTTGAAGAGTTAGCAGGCTGAAGTGACAGTGGGTAACGTTTGCCGTACTACTTACTGATGGCCGTTGGAATGGAGACGAGCCCGCAAAATCTTGGTAGGTAGGAATATGGACATAGGACCTTAAAAAGATGCTGCTGATGATTCTGGATGCAGCAGAACCAGCAATGGATTGCGATAGGTAGAGTGTTTTTTTTTTAAATTGGTCTCTCTATCTATCTTAAACGAATTTAGAAAGAAATCGCAACGCTAATGGGATAATCGAGATAAAAGTGTGAACGCAGCATTAGGGAACGCAGCATTATGGGATAAGCGAGATAAAAGTGTGAACGCAGCATTAGGCACTGTCGAAGACTAAGTAACAAGACAACTTCCGAAGTTCTCTAGGTTAAACGCCCTGTCTATGAAACAGTACCTATTATACTTATCTATTTGTCTACTACGTGGGTACCAAATATATTGCTGATGGCACATGGAGGCCTTGTTGTTTAATTAGTAGTTAATAAAACAGCCGCAAGATACACATCCTCCTACCGATCTGTGCTGTAAAAAACAAACCGACCTTGAATTATAATTTCACGATATAAATAAAGAATGGACCCGACCTCTGGAAAGGTTAAGAGCACATCACTTTTATTCATGTCATGCATACCGCAGGACAAGTTTTCGCCTATTTACACCTGTTTTTTTTATTTATTAGACTAATAATACGTTTCTAGACTCCAGCAATTTTTTTATCGTTTGACCTTTTGAATACCTATTAATTCGCTGGATACCTCTCGGGTCGTCTTTTGTTTTATTATTCCTATTTTCATTTGTTTATTCCCTTTTGGTTTTAATCATTACCTACTAGTTAGGTAGGTACAGATTTCTGTTATAGAGGTATTTTATATAGTGGTTTGTTTCCTAACTGAAATGATCGCATGAATGTCTTGAATGCAGGTAGATAATAATTTTACTAACTGCAAAATGGCTAAATACAATAAAGTCATGTTTACTGTCGTCGGTTTCCAGTCCTTCGTATGGTCTGGTTTCCAAAAAGGTAGGTTAGGTAGGTAGGTAGGTTCCAAAAGGTAGATATACCTATAGGTACCTACCAACATAAACCAATTAATCCAAAAAATCATTTTGTTTTTTCAGTGTCCTGAGTTCCTGACTTCTGAATATGGTACCTATGTTATTCTCATGTAATTACCTAATCCCTAGGTGTACAGGTGCTACGTAGGTACATATTATTTTCTATCCTGCCTCGTTGATCTACGAAGAGTACGGGACGGCATCCTACGGATGTTAGTAGTACCAAACTATTTGGAATCAAGCTGTATAGGTATTGGGTAATAACGACAAAATATTTTATAACATCACTTGCCTTCATAGAAACTTCCTTGGCCCAGACGTGTAGGTAAGTGTCGGTATGTACCTACCTATATCTAAAGTTCAAAGTTTAAACTAATTTGTTATTCAAAAGGATTACGTTCGTATTAATTAATATGGTAAAAATAATAAAAATATATAAAATTGAAGACACCGGTAATGTGCGCTTGCGCTGCTGTGTGGTTTCGGTAATACTTGAGTGTACATACACACGTGTTGCAACTGTATGGCGTGCTCGTGTGATCCTTCTGTCATTACTAGACCTTCAAATAAGATATTTGTATTACAGATCGATTGTGTATGTATATGGGTATACTCATTACTATGTTTCTAGGAATTTTACTTTTGTGAATATTCTACTTCCCGATTTATTTTATTGTCGTTGATCTATTATGATTTCCTCAAAAACCCTTTATTCTTCTGAGTGCAAGCAAAACACATTCCTTCCGCCGGTGGATCTGACTTCTGCCTAAAACCACACTGAATTTATTTGTACGAACTGTATCATCAATGTTGTATTAAAAAAATGTCACTAGTCCCGGCATAGCACTAGAATAAAATATCCTTGTCATGTTTACCAGGTGTGACGCTTGAGGTACACACTAATATAATATAGTCAAATATACTCGTAGAGCATGTGTGTGTACACTAGCGCATGTGCCTGTGAACATTGATGACCGAATCCGGAATATCGACATCGAATGTTTGCTGTCATTTGACATTACGTTAGATGCCAGAGAAATGTATAAAAGATTATGTCGCGTCTGCTGAAGCATCAGTCGCTCATCAGCCTCCGAACCAAACCAAACTTACCAAAATGAAATCGGTACGTACTTAGAACTATAATAATTATCATTCCAAAAACAATTGCAAATCGTTAAAAAATTTTGTTTGTTATTCCAAGCTTTTCCATAATAAAGTTTGTTATTCCAAGTTTTTATTAATTAAATATTGCACCAGTTCCTCTTGACTGAAAGTTATAATTTTCAAGTTGTCAGTTTTTTTTTTTTTTGGAAAATATTACCTGATGCAGCAGCCAGGATCGTCTTTGCAATCAGGATAAGATTATCTGCAGCATTTATATAATTATGCCTCTTTTATTTTAAGTTTTCTCTTATTCTCATTGTGCATTTGCATTATAAATGGTTCGGGTAATAAAAAATGCGTCTTTTCGTCTTATCTATTTAGCAATGTAATTGCCTTCAAAAATAGTACCGTCGGTCAGACGGTACCACCTTTTGCCCCTAAAAAAACAAGTAATGTAATTGTTGTTTGGTTTTCAGATGTTTGTTGTCGCCCTCGCCCTCGTGGCTGTCGTAGCCGCTGCCCCCGCTGCAGAGGAACCCGAAGCGATCGTTCGGTCCGACTTCGTCCAGCAACCCGAGGGTGCATACAACTTCGTGTAAGTAATTAAATTTTTTATAATATTTATTGGAAATATTACTAGTTACTGGATATATATTAACTTAGTCCATATTTCATGTATGTTATTGTAGAGGTGCACCACACTAGATATTTATTATTTTGTTAAAATGTTTTTTGCCTTTTTTTTGTTGGCGTCCTCAATACCTAAATACATAAACAACTTTTTACTGCGATAGGACATAAAATAAGTACATAGCAACAAGTTTGTAATCTATGTATTTTCAACAGTTTCGAGACCGCAAAAGGCATCGTCCGCCAAGAGGAGGGTCAAGTGAAGGAAGCTTTGGATGAGGAGAACAAGCCGCACAACGTCGTGGTTGTCCGCGGCTCCTACACCTACCCCGGTGAGGATGGCAAACCCGTGTCCGTTACCTACTTCGCTGACGAGACCGGCTATCACGCGGAGGGAGACTCCATCCCCAAGCCCGCCAGGAGATAAGCTAACAACGACGTCACGCAGATGTATGGTCAATTGATATAAATTAATTGGTTGTGTATCAGCTAGCATGATTTGAGACTCTGATAACGTTTAGGGATTAACATAACGGTTACGATGTCGCAGAAGTGTGGTGCGGACCATCAGCCGCGCTAACGTCTTGTTGCTCGTTGTTACTTGACGCTCACTGCCATAATTTTGTACGTTTTTATATTATTTGTTGTGTTTTAATGACGTGATTTACATAGTAATAAAAGTTCAATTGAAGTCATTTGTGCTCTTTTTATTTCTATGGATAAAAAAAATCTGTAATAATATCTACGTGTTTATCGTAGAGTGAGATGACACAGACACCGGCACTTTGTACTAAACTCTGCTGGGGGGAAACCACTGTCTATCTAATACCAATTTTTCATTGTAAGGTTTAACTAAAATTAAATTGTAATTAATTGAAACTTTCGTCATTAAATACATAAGGTCAGGGTTTATTTATTAAAGTTGTTAACGTCGGCTTAACCATACATATTTTGACATTTAAACTCCTTTTTTGTAAATAAAACATAGATCTTACCTACTTACTCTTAGTAGCACGCAATATATAGGATCGCATTCGATGTCTTCATAATAACTATACACAAAATATACCCGAGTACCTACTAAGAGCGCATACGCATGTTTTCATGGTAAGTACAGAAATAATAACGTCACTCACTGCTAAAAAGCAAATAATCGTTCGTCATTGCTACATAGCATAAACATAATCAGCATATAATGTTCCCACTGCTGGGACTCAGGCCTCCTCTCGGTTAGAGGGAGTGGGTAATTTTTTTGGTTCTAGGACATACCGGTTTACTCACGACGTTTTCCTTCAGCGTTTTGAGAGCAGTGGTGATGAAATAATTTACATAAAGTAAAGCGCCTGTCTGGGTTCGAACCTACGACCTACAACTCGTAAGTCGCAGTCGTTACCACTGGGTTACCACTGATCTTTCTTTGCTACTCAGTGTTTGTTATAATTGTCATTTATTTTGTGTATTATCATAATATATACATTGTTCTCTTAAAATAGCATACTGGCGATTTCATTTTCATTGATGTTTCTTTACTACAACTTTAAGCATATAATAACCTTATCGGTAATTATATTTTCGAGCCGCTTGGGGTTGAGACCAACAAAGCACTCGGACCCCACGACCCGTGTCGTGGGGTCCGAGTGCTTTCATTTATTTGTTTAACGAAATCTCCAAACGCTGGACGCCATTTGTAGCGAAATAAAACGAGGAAACTTTATCACTTCGCTAGTAAATCACGTTTAATTTTGTTATAAAAAATAAAAAAATCCGAAAAGACAAGAATTAAATATAAAAAGAAAAATAACAAGGTTTCCTAATGTAGTCTTTTGTCTTGTTATTTTTTATTTTTATATTTGATTCTTGCTTTTTAGGATTTTTTTAGTTTCAACCAGCGCGCTGGTTGAAACTAACTTCCTGTGACCCAGGGGTTGGCTTTTACCTTGGCCAGAGGCTAAGCATTGCCGTACAACGTGGCACTGCCGCCAGTCTCGGGTATTAGTATTCAGTTTTAGTTAGGTTAGGTTAATACATATTTATAAAAAAAAAAAAAATAGGCATCAATATGATAACACACAGTCACATGATAAGAGAGAATATGATCAGTTTGAGTAATGAACTACGTCACTATTTATTTGATTAAAGAGGATGCTACTGTAGGTACAACCAGTGTGTATTTAGTAGTATTTATGTTATCCATGATACACACGGCTTGAATGAAAAATGGACAAAGTAATGTTGCATCGCATTCGCCTGCCTGCGCTATTACTTAGTTTACACATAGCGTTCTTTACGCCTTTTTTATTTTGCTCGGCTCCCAAGGGTCCTAGCGAGGCTTTCTCAAGAATTGAGCTAACAAATGCAAAAATAATTTTTCAAATCTCACAGGTTTATCCAGAGATTAGCGCGTTCAAAAAAAAAAAAAACTTTTCAGCTTTAGTATTAGTACCTATAGAAGATAATTATACTACATAAGTCTGAAATCTGACTCGTATTGAGCAAGCGTGGTGATCAATGATCGTGCCTTGTCCGTATGTGGAGACATTTAAGTATTATTATTTATAATAAAAATATCAGCCCATTACTGTGCAGAAAATAAACAAACTTTGATATTTATTTAAAACCAGCTGACCCGACAGACGTTGTCTTGTCCAAACTGCAATCCATAGAAAAAAGCCCTATCAGTTTCCAATTCCCCGGGCAACTTTCCCAATGTTTCTTTCCTCCAGACTTTTACGAATACTTTAACCAAACTGATCCAGCCTTCTTAAGTGGTGAGTTTACCAACGAACAGCGTTTCATCTATATTTATGTAGATAAGAAGATAGATATGTTTCAAATACATTAAAAAAAATGTACTGTGGATGTGGAGCTTTAAGTAACTTGATATACTTCCTCCCTTCCTTTGTGTTCTTCTACATTAGATTTACATTTATGTGCTGCACGGTTTTAACGTTTACTACACTTACACGAATTCAAGACGAGATAATCGAATCTTGTCACTTCGAGGCAAAAGTCAAACAGTGATTTTATTCGTGTAAAATAAAGTTAGAAGCGAAATGTAAAATCAGTTAGGTACTTATCTTAGGTACTTATATAGTGAGTTCTAAATCTTTCAAAAGCATGTAGGCAGCCCCGGATTTCCATATAAGCCTACAAGGCCCCGGCCTAGGGACCGACCCAGCCTAGGGGCCCACCCAGCTGTCCCGGCCGGCGGACAAGGCTGGATTAACCATGTAGCTGGTGTAGCATATGCTACGGGCCCCGCGCTCCGCTCTCATATCACATACCACCCGTAGGTCCTATATACTATTATCTATCAATGGTAAAAATAAATCTGACTTCAACGAGACGGGATGCAAAAATTTTTCGAGATTGCGTCCCTCGCTATTGTTACTTAGTTACTTAGTTATTCTTAAACATTTTTGCATACTTAATTCGACAAAGTAACTCCTATTACTGTATGAATAGTCAAAAGAAACCTAACCTATCCGAAGTGCTAACATTTTCGAGCGCGCTTCCCTCGCTCTTGCATCCAAAGGTCTCTTAGATCACCATTCGATCACTGCATTTACAAAAGTACTTTAATTAGTATTGTTTGAAGACAGTAACTAGGCTCAAGTAGGTGACTTGAGTTTTAAGGAATACAAGGAAATTATCGTCTTAGTTTATTTAGAAACTTCATTTATGGAGACCGTTGAATTAACTGGTGACATATGTACATATCATAGACTGCATTATTTCTGATGTTTATAAGTAATTAAAGTCGGTTAAAAATTATATTTCTGTACTATTGTATTTTATTGGTTCTAAATGAATTAGTAGTAATTTCGAAGTAGCTACGGGATGGGGGGGAAGGCTCAAAGGTCAAGTGCCTTGGCCCCCTGGGTCTCTAAGTTCGGGCCTGTATGTAGGTCCCTAAATAGTTAAAAAAACGCTTAAATTTCCAAAAAATGTCCGATGGTTATATAATCCGAAGATTATAAGTAATAAAAAGAACTTATAGAAGCGTACATAACAGAATGCGCGTGAGACGGCTGGCGGTCAAGGTCACACCACTGTCTGCATGGCAAGCGACCGATCTCGTACGTGTTTGCATGTCAGCGGATAACTAGTCGAATTAGAGACTTCACACATCGCCACGGTTTTTATCGGCCGATCAACTTAAAAAAATCACGGTTTGAGTTATGATCTAAGTCTTTACCTTGCTACGACGCATCGCTACGCCGTAGCTTCGTAGCCGGCAAACGTAGCGACAGTCCTGTCGTACCCGTGACGCGACTATTATGCCGTTTATGAAAATCCTGGTGCTATAATGGATTTATGACGTATGTTATGCATAAGCAGATAGCAGACTTGTAGTATATTGATTAAATACTTGGATATGTAAAGGCTGTCACATCAGGGGGGTTCGTTGGTCATTGACTAAGCGAAGAGGAGTTAAAATTGAATATTTCGTTATCTGTCATTAAATAATATACCATTATGTTTACCTAATACGTACCTCAGTTTAAACATTTTTGCGACCACGATTATTGGTCGTCTGGGAAAGCTCTTATATTATTTATGCAAATTGAACGAATACACATTATGATTCAAGTCATTAGGCGGCCGAAAACAGATGTATTACCAGTTTCCATCTTGTATGCTTTTATTTTTACGGCGAGGGCGCTTTTTTAAATCCACAGCGAAGTGAGGGATTCAAAGTACGTCGTCCGAGCCAAAAATGTATTTTGCGCCCGAGTGATAAACTCTACTTTTCATCACCCACTATGAGAAAATAAAAGGCGTCTCATATTTTATTGTAATATTATTATTTAATAAAACATAGAGTAACAACTAAATTGAAATGAAATAGTATCTAATAATAAAACAACTAAAAACTTTTTATATTTATATTTCAGACATTTTCGCAATTATGAAAATTTATTATTACAGTTTTATTAGGAATAGAGATTGTTGTAGATTTTATATTCAATTCAAATCAAACGCGTTCAAACAAGGGGATCGAGGAGGGGGGAGGGACTCAGGGGATCAGACCGGAATAAATCCGATTTCTTTGGAGCTGAACACTAAGATGTTTCAAATTCGTATGTCGTATATCGACGTTTCCGAGGACGGTTACGCGACACCACGCAGCGAAACACGACGCCGACAACGTTACGTGTATAGTCATAGTTTTAAGGTTTTTAATAGGTATTAGTTTATTATTGTACCTATAACATTATTTCGTGTATATGTATGGTTCTATGGGCCTTAGATGCCTGATAATAAAATGATTATTATTATTATTAAATTCAAAAAGTGCGCGGCAAAGATAATTGAGGCGCACTTATAAAGATGATTAAAAACTCATTACTGCCCGCTAAAAGTTTCTTATAGAAAACACCACCAAATAAATAAATAAATAAAATAAAAAATAATTTTGTTTCTGGCATGCACAAGTAGTTGAGCCAGCTTAAGTCTCCAAACAAAAGTCGTAAATTGGCGCATATTACAATGACAATAGTTTTATGACAATAAGGTAAACATGACAGTGGGACCTTTGTTAAACTATAAATATGACCTGACTAACTGATTCGTCTCGGGCTCGCGGGCTGTAATATTTGGATAGTTATAGAGCAGAAGCTAAAGACAGAAAGAAAATACTTTCACCCAGTAAATACCTTCTCTTTCTTTTTAAGTTTCGCTACATCTGCTTTGTGACGCAAACCTTGCAACAAAAAACAACCGACTTTCAAAAAAAACTACAATGTGATAAATAACTTTAATTTCGGAAGTCGGTGTCAATCAACGAAAATGCAGAACCAACGACACCGACTTCCGAAATTAAAGTTATTTATCACTTTGTAGTTTTTTTTGGAAGTCGGTTGTTTTTTTTGTAAAAAAGTTTTTATTTTTCACTTTTTATTGAGAGAGTTTGTGATTTATCTAAGTTACAATAGCCTAACGTCAACTGCTCATCACCTTTTACAAAATATTGCTTTTCCCAGTGCTGGGACGTTAATTGTTGAGGAGTTCTCCTGGTAAGAACCAGGAGAACTCCTCGGCGTCTTCGAGAAATCGGGGAACATACATAAAAAAAAGATTCCAACGAATTGAGAACCTACTCCTTTTTTTGAAGTCAATCTTTTTAAGAAGTTATTTGATGTAATAAAACGATAAATGAAAATAATAAAGGTTTATTTATTTAACCATTTATGTACACAAATATTAGCAGACAAGAAGAAAGGAACAGAAAAATACTTTAATAGTAGATTGTACAACTAGTGCATAAAAGAAGCCATTTTACACCGAGACGCGGCGAAGGTGGATAGTTAATTCAAGGGGTAAAATGGCCCGTTTATGCCCGAGTTATACACTCTTCTCTTCACTTCGATTGCGAGAAAATGAAACAGGCGTATGGTATGTAACAGTATTTTCACTGTTCAAAAATGTTGCAAAATTGAAGAAAAGAATAGCTAATTCCCGCCACGAAACTTTTTAAAAGTTTTTTTTTTAATTTTAAACATGTGTCATTCGACTTGGATATTTCATGCTGCCAAGTCATCAAAACGTTTCTTTGTGTGTTTAAATAATAAATGACAAATATTTTATTTGGTTTTATTAAATTAACGATAGAAAACACGCAAGTGATATAAATTAAAGCAAATAAAATAATGACTAATCTGCGACGTTTTATTGTACGTGTGGCTGTTGCGCCTGATTAACTTAGTCTTAGAAAAAAAATACTATAAGCACTAGAGCATAAAAAGCGACTTTATGTCGCCTACGCACAACATAAAGACGAACTTTTTGAGCTTGAGAAGTGAAAAATACCGATTCCCCATTTTAAATACACAAAGTCCATCGAATATTCATTAATTCTTCTTTATTTTCCGTAATCTATGACAGGTTACCACGATAATAATAATATAAAAAATATAATTTATATGTGTATATAATGAAATAAAGGAAATATTAATTTATTAAGGTACATAAAGGTTTTCTAGTACATAAGGCACTTACAAAGAATGCATTATTAATTATATGGTGTACATGTCGCAGGCAACTGGTTAAATTAGCCGTTCAGTTAACTGCCTGGCCTTTAGAAGTAGTGCTCGCCTCGCTTCGCTCTCTCGGCCGCACGCGGTTGATCACAGTTCTAACCTAACCTAACCCATTTGGTCGAGGTGCCCCTGCTTTAGTTACTGCGACCAATTCGAATCGCGCGTAGGTTACAGACTTCCAACTTAAACTGTAATTGAATATTTAAGGCCACCGTTTAGTTAAAAGGCTAGGCGGTTAACTGAACGGCTAATTTAACCAGTTGGCTGCAACATACACACGGCTACACATCAAGCTATGCATTTCCAGTTTAAGCTGACCTCGCGTTGTATAAGTTTTTTCGTACAATCAGAAGTCAGCTGATACTGGTTATGTATAGCTTGATGTGTAGCCGTGTGTACCTACACCATTTCACATGTCACTCAGTAATCTGTAATTATCTGTATTTCAAACACACTAAAAATACAATAATTATTGTCAACTTTAAAATAAAAATATCTGGCTATCAATTAACAAATCCAGATTAGCGACATCCGACATTAGACGTTACGTTAGGAGCCGGAGAAATGTATAAAAGCTCATTTTGCGATCGATCTAGCATCAGTCGCACAGCAGCCACCGAACAAAACATATTAAAAATGAAATCCGTAAGTATATTGATACTTTATCAACGAATAAATTTAATTTAAAGTTTGATATAATTTTTCAATCTTTTTTGTAGCTAACAAAAAAAGTTAAAAGTCTGTTGAAATTTACCCTACCCTACCTTTTACCTTTTTATTTGTTCTTTTTTTTTTGCGTCATGCTCACCGCGAATAAACGTTTTTTCTTTCTTTCTTCTTTTTCATTCAAATTCAGTGACGAGATCTTTGAAGTCTAGTATTGTTTTGTTAGGAGTCCTTGTTAATCATTTGAATGCTCTGTTTATAACATTTGTGTATTGTGTGGTGCAGATGATCGTAGTCGCCCTCGCCCTCGTGGCCGTCGCCGCCGCTGCCCCCGCTGAGGTGAACGTCAAGACCCTCCGGTCCGACTTCGTACAGCAGCCCGATGGTCCATACACCTACCAGTAATACACTGTTTTATTTCTTCTGAATACGTGGTGTACTTTTACAAGTGAGTCCACATACCACCCGTTTAACAGAACATATTATTAATCGCTTTAATTTTATCAGATTCGAGTCCGAAGATGGCATCGTCCGCCAAGAGGAGGGTACTCTGAAGCAAACTGTCGATGAGGAGAACAAGCCCGTTAGTGTCGTCGTCGTCCGCGGCTCCTACAGCTACCCCGGTGAGGATGGCAAGCCCTTGTCCATCACCTACTTCGCTGACGAGTCCGGCTACCACGCGGAGGGAGATTCCATCCCCAAGCCCGCCAGGAGATAAGCTACCAACGACTACTCGCCGATAAAGAATTGATTGATCAACATAATGACAATTGATCAGTTGTTCATCAGTTGCTGTATGTAGTGACTGATAACGTTTAAGGCAACACAGAAGCGTGTGGTAGTACGTCAGCTTCACCCTCTTCTTGACGCTCGTTGTTATTTGATGCTAACTAGCCATATTTTTGTTACTTGTTGAGTTTTAATACTGTGATTCATACTGTAAATAAAGAAAAATTGAAAATATTTATTTGTTTTGTGAATACTTAGTCCATCATACGTGTAATATTCCATCAATTAAATGATATTCACGATAACCACAAATTAATTAAGTACCAAGAAAAAAGAGTAATTTGCTTTACGAAATAGGTACCTTTTATTGACACGCAAAATGAGCAATTTGCGCCACTTGAACTATTACGCCTGTAACGCTATAGTTCAAGGGCAGTTTCTAAATCGTCTTGTGCGTGAGTAGGATAACATGACGTCTAGACATGTTCCAACAAGAAAATGCCTGACATAAGACTCTAAGTAGATACTTTTAGATGAATTTTAGAACAAAGAAGAAAAAAAAAAGTTGGATGTACAGAGGCCAGCACATCAAGCTACTCCAATCTGTCAAATGAATATGAACCTTATTCCTTTGTAATAAAGTTGAAAATCTATCAAAGAAATTTGACAGATTGGGGTAGGTTGATGTGCTGGCCTCTGTACATACTCGTATTTATATTATTTTAAGATTTTGAAAAGTTTGTCATCTAATTAAATAAAGGGGTAAAATGGAATAGAATACAAATCTATGTCGTTCCGATTTTGGAAACATTTTGAGAAGAGCGCAGATTTATGGCCTCTTTTGGTTCAATACCTAAATACTACAATAAAATAAAACCCAATGTAACGTTGTGTACACAGCCTATTACTAAAGTGTATGTGAAACTGCTCTGAGCGGCAATTCTCGTAATTTTAAGAACGTTCACAGTCTGAGGGGCAATTCTCGTAATTTTAAGAATGTTCACAGTCTGATCTCAGTCTCAATCTGTCAAAAATACCTCTAATTTCCATACATTTTGACAAGTGTTTGACATTTGTTTGTCGCTGAGATGAGACTGCGACTAGATTTTGAACGTTTTAAATTACGAGAATTGGCCTTCTGATCTCAGTCTCAATCTGTCAAAAATACTTCTAATTTCCCTACATTTTGACAAGTTTTTGACATTTGTTTGTCGCTGAGATGAGACTGTGACTAGATTTTTAACATTTTATATTACGAGAATTGGCCTTCAGTTCTGAATTCGTTCGTGAACAAAGCATTTCCTGATTTATAATGCTGCAGCCGGCTTTGCCTGTTTCGATGAAATCTACTATCTCTTTGGGCAAAATATGTATGGCAATGGTGGCAAATGGCAAACCGTATGTCGAGTAGGTACTTTATTTTACCTTTTGTTTTGAGGACTTAATAATTAATTGTTATGTTTGTAAGTTGTTGGTATATCGTAAGCCAGCAAGCAAGTGTTAAATAAATAATACTAGGTCCTTACATATGAAATTGGCGTATTACATGGAAAAAGCAAAAACAAAAAGAAACTAATCAATCAAAGTACCTATGTGCCATTGTAATATATCCACTTTTGCTATTTTATGGTATTAGTAGCAGTTCATTGATTTCTTTGCGATTGTGTGAGCGAGAATCATAACATCTTTGAAGGCGGTTTTGACTGCCTCATCGGAATTGAATTCTTTTCGGTGCAAGGAATTGTCAAAATTCCGGAAAAAGTGGTAATCTGTTGGAACAAGGTTCGGGAAGTATGGTGGTTGTTAGAGACATTCCAATTACAGCTCCTTTAATTTAGCTACCGTCTGTTGTGCAGTGTGTGGTCTAGCATTGTCCAGAAGCAGTAGTGGGCTAGAGCAATTGACCAGTCTCGGTTGTTTAATGGCTAGATTTTCCATCATGGTTTGCAATTAACATAATGAAATTGGCGTTTTGTCGAACTGGCCACTTTGATCTCAACAATCTGGCGTTTAGTTAGGTATTCCAAATTTCAAAGGCGTCTGTATTGAAAACTTAAAATATTGCGTTATTTACGAATACAAGTTACACCGTGGTACTAGCGCCGCAGAAACAGCTCGAAGGATTAACGATGTGTATGGGGAAGCTACTGTAAAAGAAAAAACGGTGCGTTTTTGGTTCTAACATTTAATACCTGGAATTTTGACCTACAGAATAAATCCCGTGGACGGCCGGAGACAATATTTGACAATGAAAAATTATATGTCGAGTGTGTTACATTCCTCAATCGTCACAATAACTAGGAGATGTTGAATCGTATATTTACTTGTGATGCAAAAATGGATCCTGTACGATACGAAACGAAACGCTCATCACAATGGTTTACTGGCCTTTTATTTGGTTATCTGGCCTCAAGTGACTGGTTGTGTCTGATGAACCAGTGCCGGTCTCATCTACTACAGATGAGACCGGCACTGGTATCTATTGTCAGCAACTGCAAACCATGAAGGAAGAACTAACTGCTATACAACCGAGATTGTTCAATCGCTCTAGGCCACTGCTACTTCACGACAACGCAAGACCACACACTGCACAACAAACAACCACTAAGTTAGATGAGCTATAATTGAAATGTCTGCGACATCCACCGTACTCCTCGGACTCCAACAGATTACCATTTTTTACGGAATTTTGACCACTTCTTACAAGGAAAAAAATTCAACTCCGATGCGGCAGTCCAAACCGCCTTCAAAGAGTTCATTGATTCTCGCCCCCATGGTTTTTTTAGTAAAGGGATCAATGAACTACCTATGAGATGGCAAAAGTGCATAGATAACAATGATACATACCAACTTTGATTAATTAAATATATTTTACAAAAAAAAAATTGACTTTATATTCCTCCCGTACAAAACGCCAATTTCATATGTAAGGACCTAATATAATATTAATATTTGTCAGAGTGCTGTGAATTAAAATTAGTTTCCATTTCAAGTTTATAATTTTATTTTTAGATTTTATTATTACAAATCTGTTAGCTTATATAATTTATGTAAATATATTATAGCCTTTAATAAAATTTCTGAGTCTGTAAAAATACTATAAAGTAGCTTATGGTAAATTCTATTAAAATTAGAATTTTATTTATTTGTAAGAATGTAGTTTTACATAGTAAGGTGTTAATATTTTTGAAAGTTCTTTACACTCTACCATAACATATGGTGTACAAATATTCAAATGTCATTTATATAACAAGTACAATTAATTTTAAGATTTAATTATTTACATTATAAGTCCAGTATGAATTTTATTATTGTAATTAGGTAGTCGTTACTTTAAAACCAATGTCAAAATTAAAAACATGTCATCTTGGATTTTTACAATATTCCTTATATTCACCAATGTCATAAAAGCAATTATCCAATAACCAACTTGTCAGCTTTTTCTTGAACATGGGGATGGGAAGTTCTTTAAATGAGTTTGGTAACTCGTTATATACCTGAATAGCATTAACATATACGTTCTTCCTAAATATTTGCAATCTACATTCAGGTAGATACATTTAATTCGTGTTTGTATTTGTTTCGTGCAGAAGCCTTTTTGTGTATTATAATTATGCTTTTCTTCTTTTTTTTTTCTTTAGGGGCCCGTGGTTAAATAATAACAGCCGCACAAAATCAAAATCAAAAGTCATTTATTCCAACTAGGCTGAGAATCAGCACTTTTCGAACGTCAAAATTACATAAGACAGTCCCCCAAAAACGCCCGCCCTTCACCACTTCCTAGTGCTTTTGCTGGGGAGAAGAAGTGGCGCAACAAACTCCCCAGCAGCACAGCTGTCTGTTCAGTTATAAAATACTCGACTGTATACAAAACTAGACCTGCAAAGTATCTAATTAACATTACAGGACACAGAACATTCAATAAAATTATTTGCCATATGTTAGCTAGCCACGCCAATATACCAACAAATACCATAAAAATCTATACGTACTCAAGCTAAAATAAAAATACTTAATAAAAAGTAATAAAATAATAAAATAAAAATAAAAACTACCTAAATAAAAACCTCCAGGTATAAAGGGCGTGACAACTTACATATTTATGCAATGCTGGGTTCTGTTCACATAGCTGTCACTTGAAGGCACAAATGATAGACCAGGACCATCAAAGTAAAAATTAATAAACAAGTTAGGTATTACTAATAACAACAATAAAACCATGGTCAGCAAGACGACCAGTCACCACAAGCAGCACCCGTTCACGAGCATAACGCAAAGATCAGCCATTACCCCCCTCGCCATATTTGAGGGAAGGAGGCAACCCGACCCCCGACGCTACCGCAAGCAGTGACATCTAAGGGAGCATGACGAACTTGCTGCCGGTTACTCAGGCAAGAATAAAATGATCAATCATAGAGGTCGCTAGCTAATCACTTATTGCAATCAACTCATTACAAAACATTGAAATGAATTGATTATGTCAATAATAAATTAAAATAAAATTAAACTGAATTTACTTATACAGTCAACAAAAAAAAAAAAAAAAGAAAAAACAATTACATGAACTCATATAACCTGTCAGTAAGCTAATTCTGGAGAAAGAACATAAACATTGTCTTGAGTTAATCAGGCCGACCAACTATTCTTATCGTTTAAGTAGTCGTTGATTGAATAGTAAGCCTTTGAACAAAGGTTGGATTTTACTTGAGCTTTAAACGTATTATAAGGCAAATCTAGCAAAGAGGAAGGTAGCTTGTTATAAAAAGTTATAGCAAGCCCAACAAATGAGTTATGAACCTTATGAAGCCGGTGAAAGGGAGTTCGTAGTTTGTCCTTATTTCTAGTGTTAACATTGTGAATATCACTGTTTTTAGTGTACAAGTGTATATTATGCCTAATATATAAGATGTTGGCAAAGATAAACTGTGATGCAACCGTGAGAATACCAATATCTTTAAAAAAATCTCTTAGAGAAACTCTGGCACCTAGCTGGTAAATTGCTCGAACAGCTCGTTTTTGCAGGACAAATATATTTTGTATATCAGCGGCTTTGCCCCACAGCAGAATACCATAGGACATAACGCTGTGAAAATAACTAAAATAGACTAAACGAGCTGTATCAACGTCAGTGTATTGTCTTACTTTCCTGACGGCGTAGGCAGCCGAACTGAGCCTTCCTGCTAGGCTGGATATATGTGGTCCCCACTGAAGTTTGGCATCAACTGTTATTCCCAGAAATACTGCCGAGCCCACAGTTTCAAACACCTCTTCATCTAAGACGATGTTGGGTCCTAGATTTCTAACATTTGGTAAGGCGAACTTTACACATGTAGTTTTCTTGGCATTGAGAACTAGGTTATTTGACGTAAACCACACACAGGTCGATAGATCAGGTTAAGCTACGCTTGCCGCGGTTGGTCTGTGGATGGGTGACCATCTTTACATATCGAGACCCATCCGTGCCTCGGAAAGCACGTTAAGCCGTTGGTCCCGGCTGTCATTGTGGATCTTTGACAGTCGTTACGGGTAGTCAGAAGCCCGAAAGCCTGACAACCAGTCTTAACAAGGTGTATCGTATTACCCAGTAACTGGGTTGTGGAGGTCAGATAGGCAGTCGCTCCATGTAAAATACTGGTATTCAGCTGCAACCGGTTAGACTGGAAGCCGACCCCAACATAGTTGGGAAATGGCTAGGCAGATGATGATGAATTATACTTTTCTTGATATTTCCAGTTCTTGATATAACACGCACGTGTAGGATGATACACGTGTGCCATTTGATTCACAAGCTTAGATTGTGATCGAGTTTTAAATATAGATTGTTATTTTTTATATGGTCAAAGAAATGTATAAAACGATACTTTGGGCTCGGTCAAGCATCAGTTGCTCATCGAGTTGCCAACCAATCAATCCAAAATGAAATCGGTAAGTAAGCTAAACATCATTTACATGCACGCATGTGCTACGAGTACGGGTTGCAAATTGCATCCAATATTATTTCAATATACCTGGGGGTTGAATAATTACAAAGGGTTATCGATTTTCTCGGAAGATCAAAGCATCGTAAATGTTGTTTTAAGTAGTATTGTTTCTTCTGCTTACGTGCTTTCTGTCTGTGGGATAAAATGTAAAAAAATGGTGCAATATATAAATTTTAGGTAACTTATAAACTAATAATTGTAGTTTTCTCTTTTTCTTTTCTGCTACAACTTGTTCACTTGTCTTGTTTCAGATCCTCCTTGTCGCCCTCGCCCTCGTGGCCATCGCCGCAGCTGCTCCAGCTGAGCAGCCATCAGTTGAAATCGTCAGCTATAAATTTGATCAGAGCCCAGATGGTGCCTATAACGTCGCGTAAATATGAAGTTTTCATTTGTTATTGTAATACCCAATGTGCCATTTAATATTCTCTACTCTGAGGCACGGGCTTACCCATAATACCCATGTATATCACAGTTTACCAATTAGATAGTAGTTTAAAAGTTATATAAATAGTTCTCTTGCATTCAATAATTTGATAATTTATACGTTGCATCAAATGTTTGCTCATGAACTAACTTAAACATTATCAACAGTTACGAGACTAGCGATGGCAGCTCCAGGCAAGAGTCAGGCGTTGTGAAGGAAGCTCCTAACGAAGAGAACAAGCCTCAAAAGGTCGTCATTGTCAGCGGATCCTACAGTTACCTGAATAGTGAAGGCAAGCAGGACACCATCAAATACTTCGCCGACGAAACCGGCTATCACGCTGAAGGGGATTCTATCCCCAAGGTCGTCTCAAGGAGATAAACTACCAACAACTAGCCTATAAATGAAAACATCAATTGTTCAAAGCTTCGTTGCTGTTAAGATTGATATCAATTACATTAAGAATTATGTAGCGGGAATTAGCCGCACTTAGCTCTTTTTGTTTAATGTTACTGAGATTAATTAATTAATGTGATTTATGCTGTAACTAAATATACTTAGTTAGTTATTTTAAAATCTTAGCTATTATTTACAAGCTTCTTAACGACGTAATTTTTGCGTTTAGGGTGAGAAAATGTCAGGTCCTCCCTACAACTTGTACAGTTGGGTACTCTGAGAAGATAAAGGTCAGAATACAGACAGATTCTTTGAATCTGTAAAGGCATGCGGATCAATAACGAATATTATTATTTTAAACTACACTCGGGAGCAATGAATTTAGGTCTTATAATCAGCCTATAATGTTCCCATTGCTGGGACACAGGCCTCCTCTCTGTTAGACGGGGTGAACCGTAATCTACAACGTGGGACCAATAAGGGTGGGTGGATGTCACTTGTCTCCGAATTATTGGTTCTAAAACATGCTGGTTTT
This sequence comes from Gortyna flavago, assembly GCA_963669345.1. Taxonomy (NCBI): domain Eukaryota; kingdom Metazoa; phylum Arthropoda; class Insecta; order Lepidoptera; family Noctuidae; genus Gortyna; species Gortyna flavago. The sequence continues at coordinate 10,141,199 of OY770131.1, forward strand.
TTCACGCTGTTTTTCTTCACCACTTTGAGAGCAGTGGTGATACAATAATTTACACAAAGTAAAGGGCCTGCCAGGGTTCGAATCTACGACCCTAAGTCGAGGCCGTTACAAGAGTTATGATTACGACTAGGATTAGGATTAGAATAACCCGTTCGGCCGATTTGGGTAAATATACATAATATGTTGATGGAAAGTCTGTATCGCAGCAAAGTTAAATAATTGCCAGTTTTTAACCGACTTCAAAAAAAGGAGGAGGTTCTCAATTCGACGGTATGTTTTTTTTTTTGTGTGTTTGTTACGCGATTACTCCACCAATTGTGGACTGATTTTCAAAATTATTTTTTTGTTTGAAAGGCTATACTCCCAAGGTGGTCCCATTGTCAGAAAGTTGGAATCTGATGAGAGGATCCCATGGAAATCGAGAGAAACCCTCAAATTTTATTGGCAAACCTATAGCGATTTGGATATATTTTAGAGTAACTTGAGCATTTGCTCTCGGAAATCATCATTTGGTAAAGTGAAGCTGATGATGAAGACCACAGACGGCCATCGGGACTAATTAATGATAAATATTTCACGGGATGCGATTCGACTACTTTAATATGGTTGCTAAGCAGTTTATGCTCGTCACAATGCGTGTGGTGGTGGAGTGGAGTTCTCCAGGTTCTTACCAGGGGAACTCCTCAACGGGATATCGGGAAAAACAATATTTTGTAAAAGGTGATGAACAGTTGACGTTAGGCTACTGTAACTTAGATAAATTACAAACTCGAAAAATTAAAACTTTTTTACAAAAAAAAAACGACTTCCAAAAAAAAACTACAAAGTGATAAATAACTTTTATTTCGGAAGTCGGTATCAATAAAAGAAAATGCAGAACCAACAACACCGACTTCCGAAATAAAAGTTATTTATCAGTTTGTAGTTTTTTTTTGGAAGTCGGTTGTTTTTTTTGTAAAAAAGTTCGTATTGAGATAGCTGTAGCCATTTGAGAGCTTTCTACTAGTGATAAGCGAGGAAACGTGAAGCTGGAAAAATACCACTAAAGGTGAACGTCTACTGGTCCACACGGGCCGCACCGCACGTACGGCACGCAACGGATTTTGGTTTGTTTTGTATGGATTAATATAACACTGCGTCCACTATCGGTAACGCTCGCACCGAAACGCGTTGCGTGCCGGTGGCGTCACATGGATTGTTCACAACGTGCATCGCTCACTGCAGCAAGTTGCTTTGTTTATAATTGAGGTGAAAACCGCCAAAAACATTGTAAAATGGACGACTCACTTTTAATTCTATTAGTAGAAAGATATGAAGAATTGTATAATCTGAAACATCGACAATATTGCTAAGAAGAGATATAATATCCGGCTAAAGTGGACGCATGCCATCGGCAAATCCGTTCAACGCGTTGCGTGCCGTGCGTGCGTTGTGGCTGGTGCGGACCAGGGAACGTAAACTCATATGACTGTTTACTCACAAAGTGCTGCTTTCCTAAACAAGGGCATGTTTTATGTAAGATTGTGGGTCGGTCAAATATGACGTCTTAAGGCGCCACTAGTCGATATTTTTTCCGTACAAATTTAGGAAGAGTATTACTCCACTGTTTGGCATTATGCATCCAAAGTTAAACATGATATCGTTTTGACTTATTATTAACTGTGTCTGTACGGAAACAGAATAGTAAAATAAAAAGCCATTAAAAAGTTATGAGCCAACAAAGATTCGTTTTTATTGCTATTTTTAACGTAACTTTAGGTGTAAATAAGTAATAAAAGAACTGTAAAATCTTCAAAACCAACACCGTATCGACAAACCTCAGTTATCGAAGAGTTCAATAAACTTTATTTATAATTGATTTATGCAGCGGTTTTTTCATAAAACTCGATTTTCCAAAGCACTTTTCGAATTTTTATATGCGCCTATCAGTTCAGAACGGTGTTACTAGACGTTGTGCGTGTAGACTAGCGCTTAACTGCTCGTTACTGATACTAGCTCTGTCAGACACGAAGCCAGGTGACACAGCGTGCTTTTTGGCCATGACCACCAGTGAGTTCGAGCTCGCAACTAGTTTACTCGCTATCCTCGCCATACCCTGTTTCATTAACAGTTGACTAAGAAAAGAAGCACAATAAGATAAAAAAATGGGAATTTACTCGCTCATCTTGCTTACTCAATAAAAAACCATCCCCACGTCAACGTGGGGATGGTTTTTTATTGAGTATTATTGAGTTTATATTTATATTTTACATTTTAAAAAAACTAGGGTACCTACCCTAAAAAAAAATGATTTATCATATTTTACCACTTTGTCGGCGTGATTAATACGTATACCCATGAATAATTATAGTTTTCTAGTACATATTAAGAGTCTCTGAGCTAAACCGCTTACAAACAGACAGACGGTTAGACATAGCGAAACTGTAAGGGCTCCTTGTTGACTACGGAACCCTAAAAACAGGCCGAGGTCTTTAACAAATTAGACGAATAGGTACTACTCCTAGACAAAGCCAAGAACAGTGATTCTTCTAAGTCAGTGGTTCTTCTTCAGTGGTTTTGTATTTTTTCAAATACTTAATCAGCCTATATAATGTTCCAACTGCTGAGACACAGGCCTCCTCTCTGTGAGAAGGAGTGGGCCACCACCGGTGATAAAATTATTTGCAGTAAGTAAGTACATAATAAACAAAAAATATTTGTGGACTCGATTTGTGGTCATAAATATTATTACTAAAAATACTTTGAAAATGTTTGTTTTAATTTAAAAACAAACATAACGTTGGCCATAACTTTTATTTGAAATAAAAAAAATAAGTAGGTAATGACTATAATTGTGATGAATATAATATAAGAATAGTATCATGTAGGTGCCTACAGGTAAAATACGTTGTCTTGGAGAATCTTCGGAACCTCAGATCAACTCGTTCATGTTTTTTAGAAGAAATACAGCATCGCATAGCTTTTAATTGAGAGTTAACATTTAAGAAGGAATCTCTATTCTCCAACATGACCTTTCTTACTACTACTTAATAATTGACGTAATTTACATACCTATTTAAAAACAAAAACGTAAAGGCATAAATAAGTATCTATATGCGGAACACATACCGCAACATTTAGAGACTGTCCAGATTTCACGAATAGCTTGAAAATAACATTATTACCCAACTCAATATACATAGCCAGTTTTGTTCACTGTACATAGCAGGTTTTAAATAAAAACAAAATTTACGTACAATAAGTATTGTAGGTTTGCTATCGCATTCTCTTTTTACTGATACCTACTTATTGTCATAAAATAATTAAATAGATAATTTCCTCATGGATGTAGATAAGCAGTCACAGGGATAATATTTATTTATTTATAAATACTTTATTGTACACCACAAAAATACATAACAAAAAATTTATCGATCACTAAAAAATATACAATGGGCGGCCTTATCGCTTTCTGTGATGTCTTCCAGGCAACCTTGGAATGGAGTGATTTGCCTGGACATAAAATGGGGTTGTCGTTGGTGCAATAATATACTAAAATATATACACAGATAAATACATATCCTAAATATTAGATATCTACATATATACTAAATATACAAGCAAAAAAATAAATAAATGAAGACTATTGTGAATACTTAGATCACACAGGCAACCAGTAGTGTTGGCATGAGGTTCTACGTAGTAGAGGATATCGCAACAGCACTTGCACAAGTAAATCACACTCGGTTCAATCGTTTTATGATGAAAGAATGATTTGAAGAACTGTACAAATTAAACATGCCGGTAATTTAAAGCAAAGCTTGGTCTTTCGTTTTGATGGATAGTAATATTAATCAGGGGTCAAACAAAAGCGGTTTTCGCGCCAAAATGTGACATTGACGTGGATTTTGTGCGGCGTTGATATTATATTTGATTTACAATGACCTTATACACTGAGTTAGCCACTTGACATCATCTATATCCAATTGTTTTTTTTTGTACTCAGTCTTCCTGCCATGTCATTTATGAGAGAAAAGTATTTTTTTTTTGTAGTTTGAAGATATGAAATTAAAGTGATGGGCAGCACATATTAGAGTGATCCTGTTTGTTATTCACACTGCGATAACGAATTCACCTCTAGGTATTGCTCATGGCATATTCCTTGTAACTTTATTAAAGAGTACATTACAAGTAAGTCCATGTCAAGCCTCTGATATTAAAGTGATTATTGTGTTTTTTTTAAAGTAAGATTTAAACAAGAGTCTCGCCAAAGATACCATTTGTGATGTTGATTAGCGAAAGTGATCTAAGGACCAGTCAGATTATTGGAAACTCTCCAGGGAACCTGAGGCCTCAAGGGAAGCTGTTAGAAGGTCTCATTCTCAGACCGACAGACTCTTGCGCATCGCAGCAAGAATAAAGCGTGGTGCAAAACAAATACGACTGCAGACGTAGTTTTTAAATTTATTTTAAAGTATAAATTAACTACATTTGTATAATTTTGCAATCTTCAAAAATTTATTTTATACTTAGTTATGTTAGAAAATTAATAAACGAAGTAATAATAAATTCTATATTTACGCTTCAAGACACAAACATCTGTGTAGCCCTGGCTCTTATACTAGGAGTTCCTTTAAAAAATATATACTCGTACAAAAGTAAATAAAAATACTTTTATTTTTGATGTCCGAAATTCGGGCATCTCTTTCATAACAAAAGTAAATCTAATTTTAAAAAATTGCTTTGGCATTCCAGCTTCCGTTTCGCTACTTGTCAGCGTCTGGGCGCCCCTTGCGTGACTCTGCATCGCTGCCAATGCGGTGACAGCGTTGACTGCCTCGGACACCATGGCTTTATATGCAGTAAAAGCGCAGGCCGGTTAGCACGGCATGCCAGCATCAATGACATCATCCGTCGTGCTCTATAAACCGTCGGGGTGTCAGCTGTTTTAGAACCCAATGGCTTGGCAGAGGGAATGACCATCATTACTTGGAATATGCTGGTGGTGGTGCTGGGGTGGCTGCTGCAGGTGCGGAAAACCTCAAACGGCGCAAATACTCCTATCTCTTTGGAACTTATATGTTTGAGCCGTTTGGGGTTGAAACACTAGGGCCATGGGGCCCGAGTGCCCACTTAGTATTTCGAGACATCGCCAAGCGGTTGGTCGACTCTTCACGTGACCAGACGGCCGGGCCTATTTTTTGGCTAAAGAATCAGGATTGCCATACAACGTAGCAATGCTGCCAGCCTTTTGGGCACGTTTCCTGTTGACAGCGATGCGGAAGAATTTTTTGATACCCTTTGATTATTCCCCTATTTTTTATATACTTGTACATATTATTTTTATTTCAAGACTGTTAGCTTTTTAAATTATGTAAATAATTTACATAAAAAATAGGAGTAATTTTATGAACTATATTTGTTTGTGACACGCTCCCTCGCAAGTTGGTACGGTCCCATGGCATTCTCCTTCTGTTTTCACAAAAAAAAGGAACCCAAAGTAGTTTTAATAAAAACTTCAACGGACCCTCAGCTTTACTAAAGCAGTATAAATAATAGGTACTTTTCGGAACATTATTTGGTGGCATCGGAGTTCGAACATGGTACATAAGACAAAAACACAAAATATAATATTTATTTTAATACTATAATACTCATCATCTGCGTAGCCTTTTCCCAACTACCTATGTTGGGGTCGGCTTCTAGTCTCACCGGATGCAGCTGAGTACCAGTATTTAACATGGAGCGACTGCCTATCTGACCTCCACAGCCCATTTACAAAACCCCTTGGTAAGACTGTTTGTCAGATTTTCGGGCTACTGACGACCCGTAACTACTGTCAAAGATCCGCGAATGACAGCCGAGACCAACGGCTTAAAATGCTTTCCAAGACACGGAGGGATCTTGGTATGTAAAGATAGTCAACCATACACGGACCAACTGCGGCAAGCATAGCTTAATCTGATCGATCGACCCGTGAGGCTGTCATTAGTATTACATTACAAGCCCCTCGTTATCATACTAGTATTAAAGAATCATATTTATATTATGGTTGGAGCAATCCAATTTGTATGCACCTGCTAGAGGGGTTACGGGAAGCCCTTGGAGAAATAGGCATCCAAATATTTTTTCGGACTTTTCTTCATTCTCGTGTATAAGGAATTGTGTAGGTACACTAGGTACAGTTTATTTTAAGGGGTTCAATGTTGTCGATGATAGCGATAGGTATCTTCAAGAAAACCTATGCCTTGTTTATTATACATTATTAAAAGAAAGGAAACAGGAACACACTGGAAAACAGAACACACTCAGGAAAAGGAAACACAGGAATAAAAAGAAAAGAAAAAAAGTTTATTTGGACACAGTTCGTGAAACACAAAATACAAAATTAACAAAATATGTGGAAAATGTTGTGGTTATTACATTGATTTTGTTTTATAGAAGTACCTTACTGATAAGTGTATATTTAATGTAATATCGTTTTTTTTCCCAAATAAAATAAAACAAAATAAAAATAATTTTTCAAACATCAATGGTGTGTGCCTCACGGCTGCGTCAAAAAGTTTTATTTCAGCATTAATGCCAGACAGATGCTGTCTGACGCTGGTTTTCTAATGAACCTTTAGGGAAAAGTGACGGGGACTACACACAGTTTCAACATACCTAATACATACTTTTTATACTTATAAATAAATAAACTAGTAATCAAGAACACATCATTAGAAAAACAAAAAAAATAATAACGAAAACAACAAAAAAAAAATAGAAAGTCTCAGCAAAATCTGTTCTTCGCGATCAATCTAGATGAGATTGCTCCGTGCACGGTGCACTCAAAGCGATTTCAGCAGAATACAAGAACAGGCACAGGAATTTCTCAGTAGAAAGAAGCCTGGAGTCTAGACTTATACCCAGTTGATGGTAAAAGGCTCGCTCACTTTATGGGATTTAAAAATAACGGTCGAAAATAATGTGGTTGTACTATAGGAACACGTCTGCCTAACCCTTTGGGGATTACCTACGTGATTTTACGCATGTTATTAAAATAAATGGAAAGTTTATATTGTTTTGTAATTATGTAGGTACTTACGTTTGTTTATCCATTTAGGTAGGTACACAATATATAAACAGACAAAAACAAAATAACAGAAAATTTGGGACAAAGGTTATCTAGGATTTAGCTCTCATTCTGGACCAGAGACCAACATTAGAGGGGCAATTCTCGTAATTTTAAGAACGTTCACAGTCTGATCTCAGTCTCAATCTGTCAAAAATATCTCTAATTTCCTTACATTTTGACAAGTTTTTGACATTTGGCTGTCGCTGAGATGACTAGATTTTGAATCTTTTAAATTACGAGAATTGGCCTTCAGGAATCGAAACCATTTCGCTCATTACGTCATTTCGATGTAATACCTACCTACTGCAGCGGCTCCTTTACCAAAAATGTTAATTTATAATTTTTTTTTTGGTTTGTCATGAAAACCCACATTGGTAGACTGTTCTATTGACTATTATCGAGATTATATAGCCATTACTTTTTTTTTCAGAACCTAACGTATTTTAATTTCCATTTTCTATACATAATTATTAACACTGGCGCGTTTAAAGGTTAGTGTCAACTTAAAAATAAATATCACGCACATTTGTGCCTATCAAAGACCGAATCCGGATTAGCGACATCGGACATTAGACGTTACGTTATAAGCCAGATAAATGTATAAAAGCTCATTTTGCGATCGATCTAGCATCAGTCGCACAGCAGCCACCGAACAAAACCTATCAAAAATGAAATCCGTACGTGTATTAATTTATTATTTTAATAACTCTTACATTATAAAATAAAACTAATCAGATGTGAATTTACGATTGTATTAATTGGTAACATACGGATTATGTTATATTTATTTTTAATTTGTTTAAATTGTACATTTATTTCGAATGTATGTAAATAAAAAATATAAAATAAAGGTATTTATTGTCTTAGTAACTAAGCCTCACTAACTTGCGTATTGTTTGGTTTTCAGATGTTTGTTGTCGCCCTCGCCCTCGTGGCCGTCGTCGCCGCTGCCCCCGCTGCAGAGGAACCCGAAGCGATCGTTCGTTCCGACTTCGTCCAGCAACCCGAGGGTGCATACAACTTTGTGTAAGTAATTCAATTTATAATATTATTTATTTAAAATATTACTAGTTACTGGATAGATATTAACTTAGTCCATAATTCCATGTATGTTATTGTAGAGGTGCACCACACTAGATATTATTATTTTGTTAAAATGTATTTCTTTTGCCTTTTTTGTTGGTGTCCTCTATACCTAAATAAATAAAGAACTTTTTACTGCGATAGGACATATATAATGAGTACATAGCAACAAGTTTGTAATCTATGTATTTTCAACAGTTTCGAGACCGCAAAAGGCATCGTCCGCCAAGAGGAGGGTCAAGTGAAGGAAGCTTTGGATGAGGAGAACAAGCCGCACAACGTCGTGGTTGTCCGCGGCTCCTACACCTACCCCGGTGAGGACGGCAAACCCGTGTCCGTCACCTACTTCGCTGACGAGACCGGCTACCACGCGGAGGGAGAGTCCATCCCCAAGCCCGCCAGGAGATAAGCTAACAACAACGACGAGCAGATGAATTGTTGATTGATTCAAAGTATTGTCATTAATCAATTGTTCATCAGCAAATGTGCTCTATAACTCTGACGACGTTTAGCAAATAACAGAACGGTTACCATGACACAGGAGCGTGCGGAGGAGCGTTAGCCGCGCGACTAGCTCCTCGTTACTTGATGCTCACTGCCATATTATGTTGTATTAGCTGTTGTGTTTTAGTAGCGTAATTCGTACTGTAAATAAAATTAGTTTTAACAATCGATGTATACGTTTTATTTTATGTGTGGGATAAATTTATAATTTAATCTTATTTTGCAAACTAAGTACTCATTCTTTATTTTTAATGCTTTTCATAGAACTAACTTTTTCTTAAGATATGAATTTGTCTAAGGGGTGATGGTGGTTTTTCTACCGACCGATAATAAAATTGACGTTGGACAGTTTTTGTATGGAAAAACTGTCAAAAAATCAAAATTATTCCTCCGATAAAGTTATCTGGCGATGGAAAAATCAACCCTAAATCACCTATGAAGTATTCTTCTGGTTAAAAAATATTATTAACCTAACAAAATACTGTTAAATATCAGTTAAAAATTACTCACAATTATAATTTTATTAATCAAGTGGACAGGCATAAAGGGCCCATTATATGCAAAAACGTTGGCATTATCATATAATTTTCTTAAATTATATGTATTTCGGTCGAAAACTATACCTACTTACTCGTGAAAATATATTATGAACAACTTTTACCAAAAGAATAGGACCAGCTCTGTAAAAGTCTTTTATATCCGTGAGTAGTTTCACCCCCTAAAAGATTGCCCATAAATTCAAAGCCAGGCAAGCATAGTGAAGACCTTTGTTAATGAGTTACCTACTTCGAAAAAAATGGCGACATCGACCTTTAAAAAACCCGTGCCTCTTTCGAAGTAGTCGGATTACTTAAACAGTGAAGTGACGACAGGTCATATTTTATTTAGCAGGAGTATAAATAAACAAATTAGTATGAGTTAGCGCATCATACCAAAATACCAAGATAGACAGGTATGCGCTTTCATATTTGATAAAGGTCAACTAAAGATGGTTTTGCGACATAATGTGACCTTGTTGCTATTGCCTTCCGTATTAAAACAATTTCATAGTAATCATTAATACAGAACATAACATTTCATTTCATTTCTATTATTACAGAAACAAAACAAAGTGCTAAGTTGTTCTTTACCTAATACAAACTAAAAGAATGTATGCATCTAGGTTTTTTTTTCGTTCCTCTGTATTGTGTCATAGTACTGGGCAAAGGCCTCCCCTTCGTCCTTCTGTCTTGTGCGAGCTCTGGCCATGATGTCTCCCTATTTATCTAGGTATACCTTTAAAAAAAAGATTAAGCTAGGGCACCAAATTTTTTTAAACTTTTGTAAAAGAGGCGCCTTTTAATATTTTACTGATCATCGATCAGTCACCTAGACTAACCTATCACTCCTTTACAAGTGTGAAACCAAAAAATGGAGTGCTATGATACTCTATATAGACAGTTTCTGGAACAAAAATTTGCTAATCAATATTCAAACGCGTGTATATTGTTGTATTTGGTCGACTGAAAGCAACAACCAATCGCATCAATTCGCTTGCGTTTAATTTTGATGTGTCGGTAATTTTCGTTTCAGAAACTGGGCGTAGGGAGTCGCTGGATCTTTGCACGTCTGCCGGTCGATTCTGTTAGAATCTCACCGTGAGAAGTTCGGTGAGCTGTCATTCCATCTGATGCTATAGGGATTTACACCAATGACAGCTCACTCCACGCTCACTTCACCTAAGTTTTCACGGTGAGATGGTTACAGAATCGCACTGCTGTTGTGCCTTAGACAGTGAGATATTTTTGACAGATTGAGACTGAGATCAGAAGGCCAATTCTCGTAATTTAAAACGTTCAAAATCTAGTCGCAGTCTCATCTCAGCGACAAACAAATGTCAAACACTTGTCAAAATGTATGGAAATTAGAGGTATTTTTGACAGATTGAGACTGAGATCAGACTGTGAACGTTCTTAAAATTAGGAGAATTGCCCCTCTGATTGTGAACGTTCTTAAAATTACGAGAATTGCCTTTCAAGTTAATACTTGAAAGGCAATTCTCGTAATTTAGGAGTGCACCTACTTAGTAGTAGGTGCACTCCTTCTCTTATAAAATTAACAACTAAGCTAACAAAGTTAAAATATTGTTACTTGATTATTTGTCGAATTCTGAGACATCTCGGGCTTGGTATAGTATTTCGACATATATAGTACTTAGACAAGGATTTGGATAACAGGGGCAATACATCGAGAATTTTCACACCAAGGAAAGAAAAACGTTTTATTAGTAACATTAGTATTTAGCTGATATTTGAGTCTCAAAAACTCTTCACGACTTTCTATCAAACAAACCTAAAGCTATTTTTCTTTCTCACTGTCTATCCTCAGGAGTCAGTATTGTGCATGGAATTAAAAGTAAAATAAATACATGGTTGAGTCCACAACTGGAGTGGTGGTTGAACAGAAGGGATTCTGTTGCAATAATTACCTACTTTGTTAATGGTTATTAAGGCTACTTCTATAGACTAAAATAAAATAGGTATTAAGTTGTATACAATGTGTAACTGAATTAATGCACATTATGAAAGTAGTTTGTTCAGAATTGTTTGATGAATCGATTTGTCATCCTACTACTTATCCTAAGTACTAATATTATAAATGTGAAAGTTTGTGAAGACGTTTGGATGTTTGTTACTCAATCACGCAAAAACTACTGAACGGATTTGGATGTTAGGTGCACAGATAGTTTATAACCAGGATTAACACATAAGATACTTTTTATCCCGATATTCCCACGGGATCGAAACTAATGCGGGTGAAACCGCGGGGCGCTGCTAGTTTTTAATATAGGTAATTTTGCATCCCAAAAATCACACTTCCGCTGTACAGTCAAAACAAATAAAAATGGATAAAGTACTACGCTAGACCCTTTTATGTGTGCGAGTGTGCGTGCGTAGGTAGAATAGGTTATTTCACGAATAGGGCATTTTCAATGTCTACTAAGTCTACTAAGCCGATTTATAATGTGACCACAATTTTCTCCCACAATCAGTATCACAAATTTAATAAATAAACAATGACAACAATTTATACGTACCATTACTAAAAATTATCTGTGTGTGTAATAATATTTAAATAATATTTATAATTAATTTTTATATTTTAATAATATTTTAATTGGGGTGTTTGGTGGTGCGCGTTAATTCCGGGACATGTTGTACATTATTGTTATTATTATTATAAGCCTGTGTTGTCCCACTGCAGGGCAAAGGCCTCCCTTCCCTCTTTCCACTTTTCTCGGTATACTGCGCTTGTGGGCCAATCCTTTAAGAAGGAGTCCAGCTCATCCCGCCATCTCTTTCTGGGCCTGCTGCGCAGTCGTTTCTTGCACATGTTGTACATGGTACCTTATCTAAAAATTAAATGTTTTAGTAACATTTGGTTTTAACATTGTTTATTTTTAAATATTTGCATTCATAGTTCATCATCTGCCTAGCCTTTACTTGTACTAGGATAAACCTTAATCACAGGCCGCATGAGTTCTTACAATTACTATTAGAACAACCGATCTCTTAGCAATATTTAAGCAGCACACAAACAAAAAACTGGATTATGACTGCTAATACATTGAACTTTGGTTACAACATAGATATACCCAATTGTAACGTCCAACAATTATAATCATCCCAGACGGTACTACCCGTCTTGAACTCTTGACTCGTGCCAACTGTCAGCACAGGTAGCTAAGTGTCATGGCCATTTCAGATATTACCCCGGATAACTTGTCTCACAATTTATGATTCTATTTGATAGATTTAAGACCAATAAATAAGTAGGTAAACAAATATAAGAAATGTCTGGAATAGAAAATACATCTTCTTCTTTTTGAGTAGATGGTACGTAATACCTTACTCAGAGCCAGTAGCTGGCCTCGACCTCTGACTAAGTTTCGGTGTTTCTACTTAGAGGTGACCAGACAGGAAATATCGCATTTATCTAGTAAAAAAATATATATTTAAATGTGTTTGTTATAAAACTGCTTAAAAATGTTGTTTATTATTAATATGCAGAAAACAGTTATTTGTGCAACAAGAAAGCAAAGTCGTTTTTTGCTGCGAGTGCTGATTTTGAATCCTGAGTGTGGCGAGGGAGATGCAAAGAACTTTGCTCTCGTGTAACACACATAACTTTTCACTTCAGCAGCGAGAACACTTTAGGAGACAAAATAATAAACAGGAATAGATTGAAATAACTATTTATTGTGAATCAAAATAATTAACATTGTAGGTAGAGGTACCAGGCGTGTTCGGAAATAGCACCCATGATATTTTATTATTCAAAATATATTACGTAACATTATTGAAACTAGAAATAAATATTTACTGGTTAAATATGTTTTATTTGCAGTAAATACTTATTTTCGTTTAAATACAACAATAAGTTAAAAATTCAATAAATTACATTAAAAGACATAATTAACTTTTGCAAAATTTCTTTAGTTAGTACGAAATTCCGAACGTGTTTGTCTTTGAGGTCGAATTCAAAATCGGAACTTCGAAAGGGCTGGTCTTCGAAAGGGTTGTCTCTCTCTCTTTCTAATGGCGGAAAAGAGATAGAGTGCGAATGTTTCGAATTGTATGATTAACCCAAGGCTGAATAAGATATTCGCGGCTTTCTGATTTTTTTTTTTGAAACCAAGAACTTTTTATTCTTGGTTTCACTCAGTGAGCAAAATGCGATTTTGCTCACTGATTTCAGGCAGCAAAACCTATATGTTTGAGCTACTGAAGTGAAAAATAATTTATAAAATGTATACATTATTTTTTAATAAACAATTTACCTATTCCTATAAATAGACAGGTAACTGTTGGAATACCTACTGAAGTGGTCACCTAAAAATAGAAAATATTATGAAACATTTGAACAGTTTTAGTAGGTATTATCTTTTGATCCAAACATGGTTTTCTTATTATCATAATGTAATAATTAGCGAATAAGTACTAGGAGCAGTCTGAAAATACTAAATGTCTCGTAGTAACTGCATAATAAATACTTGACTTGAATCTCATTGACTAAATTAATATTATTTATCAATGGCCAATCCGGATTATCGACATCGTCCGACATGACAGTTGACATTATGTTGGAGCGCCGGGACATGTATAAAAGATGACATCGTGATAGATTGTGCATCAGTTGCTCATCAGCCGCCGAACAAAAACCAAATATTTCAAAATGAAATCGGTACGTTCTTTTGTGTGTTACATCATCTCTAATATAATTGAATTCCTTATAACTTGTATTTCTGCGCATAACTTGTCTTGAGGTTTTTGTCTCAAACTTAAATTTTTTGTGCAGATGTTCGTTGTCGCCCTCGCCCTCGTGGCCGTCGTCGCCGCTGCCCCCGCTGAGGAGCCCGAAGCGATCGTTCGGTCCGACTTCGTCCAGCAACCCGAGGGTTCATACAGCTTTAAGTAAGTAATTCAATTAATAACATTTATTAATTAGTACCTAAGTAATATTTTTTGCAAATACCACTAATCACTGGGTAGATATTAACTTTAAGTCCACATTTTAATGCATGTTGTGGCCTCCTGTTAATGTAGAAATTCACCAGTACAGAAATGATTATTTTTGTTAAAATGTATTTTTTTTTAATGTTTTGTTGGTGGGCCTTAATACCTAAATATATAAACAATTTTCTACTCCGATAAGACATACAATAATTACATAGCAACAAGTTTGTAATTTGTGTATTTTCAACAGTTTCGAGACCGCAAAAGGAATCTCCCGCAATGAGGAAGGTCAACTGAAGGACGTTGTCGATGAGGAGAACAAGCCCCACAGCGTCGTCGTCGTCCGCGGCTCCTACAGTTACACCGATTCGAACGGCCAGCCCGAGAACATCAACTACTACGCTGACGAGACCGGCTACCACGCGGACGGACCCTCCGTCCCCAAGCCCGCCAGGAGATAAGCTACCAAGGACCACTCGCTCATTAACAATTGATTGATCCATTACAATGTGAATTAATCGGTTGTTCATAAGCTGATCCCGAATTAAAAGTTTGTTTTGGAATTACACTTAAAACGGTTTATGCATAGACGTATTCAGTGTAGTATATAATTACTTATATATTCATACGTAGGTACGTTTTTGTACAATTTGTTTTGTTTCAACAATAGCCACTTTGTAAATAAAATTTTGTTGAAGTTATTTGCTATTTTAATTTTTTTCAAATATTGTCACGATCCTTATACAAAAGTATGTACAGAAGATAAATTTTAGTTTAGTCCTGTCATATTAATTAGCGCCGGACACTACATTTGACAGGACTAAACTAAAATTTATTTTCTGTGAGAAAGAAAAAGATACACTGAACTTAAATTAAGTTTAGTTTGTGAACAACAGAATCGGCACCATTATCAATTTATCTTGAGATTATTTAAAGATTTATCATTGCACTTACATAGGTGAAGAAAATGCAATTTTTTTAACCGCCTTCAAAAAAGGAAGAGGAAACAAAAAGTAATGACGATTTAAAGGCGAGATTTCGGGTAATTTAGGGAAAAAAACAAATGAAATCATATCTTACGGTTATGGGGTCTTTGTGTAAAACCTCGCAAATGACTCTCCCAACCCCCCAAAAATTGCGTCGATCCATGCGCCAAACATCCTGTATATATTAGGTCCTTACATAAGAAATTGGCGTTTTGTACGGGAGGAATATAAAGTAATTTTTTTTTGTAAAATATATTTAATTAACCAAAGTATGCACCGTTGTTATCTATGCACTTTTGCCATCTCATAGGTAGTTCATTGATCCCGTTACTAAAAAAAACATGGGGGCGAGAATCAATGAACTCTTTGAAGGCGGTTTGGACTGCCGCATCGGAGTTGAATTTTTTTCCTTGTGAGAAGTTGTCCAAATTCCGGAAAAAATGGTGATCTGTTGGAGCAAGGTCCGGGGAGTACGATGGATGTCGCAGACATTCCAATTGTAGCTCATCTAACTTAGTGGTTGTTTGTTGTGCAGTGTGTGGTCTTGCGTTGTCGTGAAGCAGCAGTGGCCTAGAGCGATTGAACAATCTCGGTTGTTCAGCTAGTTCTTCCTTCATGGTTTGCAGTTGCTGACAATAGATATCTACCGTAATCGTTTGGCCAGATTTTAGAAAGCTGTAGTGAACGACACCGGCGCTAGTCCACTAAACACTCAAAAGTAACTTTTTCTGAGTAAATTTTCGTTTAGGGCATGATTTGGCTGCTTCTCCAGGGTTCAGCCATTGCGACGAGCGCTTCCCATTATCGTACAGTATCCACTTTTCATCACAAGTAATGATTCGATTTAAAATCCCTTCATTATTGTGTCGGTTGAGCAAAGTACCACAGCAGTCGACGCGTGTTTGCAATTTCGATTCACTGAATTCATGAGGTACTCATCGTTCAAGTTTTTTTACTTTCCCGATTTGCTTCAAGTGGATTAATACAGTTTTATCACTTACCCCGAAGCCTGCAGCTATTTCTGAAGTGCTTTGTGATGGATCCGCTTCCACAATAGCCTT
Organism: Gortyna flavago; assembly: GCA_963669345.1. Classification (NCBI taxonomy): domain Eukaryota; kingdom Metazoa; phylum Arthropoda; class Insecta; order Lepidoptera; family Noctuidae; genus Gortyna; species Gortyna flavago. Next base: position 10,157,424 of record OY770131.1, read on the forward strand.
TAATTCTTCATTTTCCACTTTCGTGTCCGGCCGTCCACGGGGTTGGTTCTGAAGGTCGAAATTTCCAGAACGAAAACGTTGAAACCAAAAACGTACCGTGCTTTCTTTTGCGACACCAGCGCCGTACACATCATTAATCCTTCGAGCTGTTTCTGCAGCAATGGTGCCACGGTAGAACTCGTACTCGTAAATATACCGATATTTCATGTTTTCCATTGTGCGGTAATAAGCGACGCCAAAGAAAAAAATTATGAGGAAAAACAAATGAATGACTGTTTTCAAAACTCAAATGTACCAGCTAAATGAATTTATAAATTTGAATTTGGAATTCTTAATCAAAGAGGAGATATTTCAGATCAAAGTGGTCAGTACGACAAAACAATAATTTCATATGTAAGGACCTAATATTTAATGTATGTTCGGGCATAACCTCTAATTTCCATACATTTTGACAAGTGTTTGACATTTGTTTGTCGCTGAGATGAGACTGCGACTAGATTTTTAACGTTTTAAATTACGAGAATTGGCCTTTGATGAGTTTCAGAGACAGACAACGGAAATCTTCAATAAATGTCAGCAAATCAACCGCGATTGCTGCTATCGCATATGTATGCATTTACGCAATCACACAACATAACATCACGCCTGTACCCTCTAAAGGTAGATGGATGGATGTAGAGGTGCAGATGTGTTCAATAGCTTCTTGTCACTGATATTCACATAGCAAGTAGTGTTATATGAATTTGTGTGTGGTAGGTAAGTACAACTAAAAAGTGAATTATAAAAACTTTTTAGAAAAAAAAAACACTCGTCTCAAAAAAAAAAACACTACAAAGTGAAAATAACTTTAATTTTTCGGAAGTCGGTGTCAAAAAACGTCGAACCAACGACACTGACTTCCATGTTTTTTTTGGAACTCGATTGTTTTTAACCCAAATCAAAATAATGAAATTGAATTCAAGTAGCGCGGAACGCACTTATGATTAAGTCAAAAAGCACTTCAATTTCATTCGATTTTCGAATTCAATTTCTCTTTTATTATATTTTTATTTCATCATTTTTAGTGTGTGATAAAAGCGTAGTTTTTCAAAACTAAATTTTTTATGCTATTTTTTATGTTATTGAATAGTTCCGGAAACTATGATTTATTCATGTACATAATTATGTGTATGTGTGTACTCATTAGGGATAATTGAGATGAACAGTTAACACACTAGTTGATATACCATGAGTTATTTAACAACACATTAACAGTGGTAAGTTCCCCAAGACTAAGTCCTCAGTCATATTTTTCAAATGATTTAAAAAATACAAACAGGGACGTACGAAATAAAACAAAAGTGGGTCTACATTCATTGATGGCTAACCTAACCTCTCAATAAAGACAACATTTTGTCAGATAAAATGACGATCAATAAATTAATGCTGGCCGAGTTTATTGGATATTTTTATTAAGGTGAGAATAGACTAGAACATTTACTTGTAACAGAACATCGAGCATTCGCCGTTTTTCATTTTATCAACACGAACACGCACTTCGCACACGCTCGATGTTTTGTTACAATCTGATTAAAAACCAACGAGCGTATTGGTGTAACATTTTATCGAGCGAAGGCACGTATGGTACCTGTCGACAGTTCAATAATGAACACAATATAGAAAGAAATGTTACAGGTAATGATTACTCGCGGTGAGCATTACGTCGAACGCAGCGTCGAACATTCGCAGAAACGTTACATGGCAATGGTTTCGGAAACTGTGCTTTTGCCTGTATTGTATTATTCGTAAGAACGTTACATTACATGGAAAAGCTCGAGAAAATGATCTAGTGTATACTAACTTTTAAACTAATAAGTCCTAAAATAAAATTGTTGGCCAGTATCTCAATATGGCCCCAATCGTTTTTTCTGACATCGAATAACGAGACCATGACCGTAAATAGGTAAATAATTCTGAACTTACAATAGCTTAAAATCACCGGCTTGAGTAATACCAATTAATTAAGAGCACACATCGTGAGAAATGAACACGGATTTAATTAAGTATAGTTGAGATGTTGTCTAAATATAATGCATTTGTATGTACCATTGACTTAAATTTCGTTACGCTATTTCATAGCAACAATGTTGTTAGAGAAACGTGCACTAAATGAAGTCCAAAGCTATGTGCCAATATTTCTTAGATTGCCTATGTAATCGTGTATTCTTGCCATTGGTCTCTGCTCTGCTTTATTACGGTATTTCAAAGCGGGTTGATACTTATTTCAGCTATCTTTTCGTCTTTATTGCACCCCTGCTATGACGTTGTACGTAGCGGTGGACGCCATGTGTGTCCATAATGGACATTCAGACGCATATGGCGACCATCGCTCTTCGGACAGAGTTTCTTTTTTTATTTTCACCAGTAATTGACACCTCAATAATTGTCACCTTAATTGTAGACTTTCATAACGTCCGTTCGGTTGTAAATATGACAGAAACGCTTTGCTAGGAAACCGTAACTTAAGATTAAGAGGTGCCTTGGGTCTTGACCGGTCACTATGGAATCGAACGCTGTGGACACGTTGGCGCCATACGTAGTATACCTAGGTAAAAAAAAACCTACACATTCGATAAACGCTTTCGCTATAATAATATGAGAAAATAAAAGATGCCTTAGAATAAAAGACACAAAACATCTACTATTTTTTTTAAATAACATTTCGTAGCAACTACGCCTTTAAATTGAAACCTTAGGCAATTTATAATCCTCCTCCCATTTTAATGCCTTCCGCGTTATGTGCTTAGTATAAATAATACGTTATTTGTGGAATTAAAATAAATTACAGTACCTAATTACGAATAATGAAAAAACCTGGCTCTTAACGGAAACAACGGCTATTACCTAACTTTTAGTTTATGTCTATAGGGTCTGGTTGATGCAATATGTTTTTTTTCTAATTCATTTTGGTAACCACATGACTGTTCCTAAATAACCCTAGGCTGATAAAATTTTAGTTTTCCCTAATCATGTTAATCATGTTGCTAATCATGTTACGAGTATGTTGTTATGTTGTTGGTATTTAGGTCGGTTCCCCCTTAGCACATTGTCGCCGATTGACACTTGCTCTTGAGTATACACGGGTGTTAGTAGACAATAGTGGAAACTAGGTAGCCAGACAGAAAAACTAGGCAAAAATAACGATAATGTAGATATTATAATGTACACGTTTACAGGCACCATACACAATAGGAATCTTTTACCAAGAAAAAACTACTGTGTGTGTAATTAGTTAACGTTGATGTAATCTTGTAAATTAATTGATACTAAGATCTGTATCTTATTGTAAAGTATAATGAGTAATGAGTGCAAATAAGACATCCATAGCTACACTTGCGTCTACGCATCTATGTTACGTCTGCACGCGTAACAAAATAATCCAGGTTATGGAAAAACTAGAAAAATAATTAATTTAATTATATAACATATCTACATCTGTTTCGGTTTGATAATAGTTATAATTAATGTGTGATGGTAGAAAAGTATATTAATGAAATAGCTAATAAAATAATTGATTGTTTTAAAGTAGAGCTTTCAGTTCGGTTAAGAACCTTTAATCTTTGGAAGTCATTGATTTGTGTGTATTTAAGTAACATTTATAGAGTTCGTATGTAGTAATTAGTTATTGTGGATAAATTAATATCGTATAATATGAAGTATTGAAGGTAGTCCAATTGATCTAAGCTAAAGTTGCTAAGTGTATTTTTAATGCCGTATCCAGAGTGCTCCCACCCCAAGAACTGTTCTACATTGACCTAAAATATATCATCAGTAATATTAGACGAGCGAAATCATATAGGAAAATACATTTTGTATCATTTTATATGGAATAGCGCTTGCGTATATCTCTTAGTAGACGGCTTGGCACGCTATCAGTTTTTTCTAAACTTTTATAACTTTTCTAAATGCCATTTTTGGCGGCTGTTATTCTTTACTGTTGAGCAAACGTCTCGAAACCCTGCAGGCCCAGTTCCGCCTATTTGTTCTCATAGAGACTAAGTTTGAAGGATATGAATATGTTACCACTGAAAGGTCAACTAGATGAAACCGCGACTCGTTAACTGGCGAAGATTTTCTTCAGGTTTTCAGATTCTTCAAAGAATTTTGTTTTTCATTGACCACGCAGTAGAAACAAAGCCAGTACAATTCAAATCGGTTATTTGGGTAGCGAACTGGACTGCCAATGTGAATTTCGAAATCTCGGTTCCGGTAAAAAAATATAAAGGCGTATATTTCTGACAAAGATGGTGATCTTAGATATGTTGGTAACAATGAATAATAATCCTTTTATACTTAAAGTACTTTTAACTTACTTATCTTTAAAATGGAAATCAAAATAATAATTCGAAACTAACAGTATCCATGTAGTTAGCTTGATCTTACCTTTGTTCACGAAAGCCGCCGCTGTGTCTAATAGACCACCCAACCGTTATTCTGCAACATCCTAATTGAGTTTATGTCTAAAAGTAACTGCGCCCTGTAACATTTACCATAATTTTGACTTAAAATTGCTAAATGATTACAACCATCGTGTTCGTGTTGAGCTTTGGTGAGTACTGGCAACTATAACGCGGCTAATAACAGCTGATGGGCTAAAGAGACGTGTGTAACACTCACGTTTGAGTGATGGCACAACAAAAAATATCAGCTCAGAGCAACCCTATAAATGGAATATTCGGATCCCACGCTAACAGTAACATTTTGGGTACAACAAGCGCAGTTCATTTGAGCATTGTTGAGGTAAATGCACGAGTTCTAAATTAATTCCGTTAAAATCATACTTCATTCTTAGAAACCTGCAGTATTGTAGACCAGAGATAAAAATAATCAGGTAGAATCCAATTATTTTGTACCTACCTCTAGTTTAAGGTCCTATTTCATTAATTTTTGTATAAAACAAATATTCCAATAAACAATTTCAATTCCAAAAAGGTGTAGATAATTTTTCATAAACAAGTAATTTGTGCAGTGATTTTGGTTACATCATGGATCCTTGCACGAAAAGAACGCGTTAGAACGCGTTCAGCAAGCAACTTTCGAAAGATCCGATTAATTCGTGGTTCGCGGACGATTTTTCATTGTGCATGGGTGGCTTTCCTTTTAAGGAAAACTATCACTTACAAAATCTGTATAAAATTTAATTGTATACCTAATCATTATGAAGATTTCCGAATTCATGAAACTGTAGGCGTTTTACTAAATGACATAACAGGTTTAATCCGTACATGTTCCAGAATGTTCCGCCTCATCAGCTGTGTGTTGCTGTACAGCACTTTGACCGCAGGATATCCGTTTCCATTCCCCGCAGCGCCGGTAGTCACGCCAACATCTGTGATACCGACACCCTTCCCATATGTCCCGGGGTCCACGCCAATAGTGCCGACTGCAGTTTCCTACGCCCCAGGGGTCAGGCCGATAGTGCCGACTTCGCTTCCCTTTACCCCTGGGGCCGCGCCGATTCTCCCTGGCGTCAATAACCCTTACTACAACTACGCAGGAGGCCCAGCTGTTCCCATCTTATCTTACTCCAACGAGCACGGCTTGGATGGGACTTATGCGTTTAGGTTTGTCACTAGTGGAATCACATTAATTTATATGATTACTTGTGTAAATGAAATTGCAAGAATGGTGTTAATTATTTGCCTTTAATTGTCTCTCTTTAAAGTGAAGCTTTTCATGTTCAAGTGACTTTATAATGCCAATGAATATTTTCAGCTTTTCAACAGCTGATGGCAAGCAAGCTCAAGAAAGTGGATACTTGAAAGATGCCTACATCGACAATACTGGAAATCCACAAGGGACTCAGGTACATATTACTTTTATTACAAGCTTTATTATCATTAATTTGATCTAGACATAATTATGTATTACTAGCTACTGCTTTCTAGTTCTCCCGACCCACCCCGTTGCATCGTATCGCCTGCCCGCGCTATTATTTCGTTTTCGCTTAGCGCTCTTATTTACTTTTTTCTTTTTGCTCGTTTGGTTCCTAAGAGAGTGAGCGTGATGTTAAATAGCCTATAGCCTTCCTCAAGAAGTGGGCAATCAAATGCAAAAAATTTTTTTTCAAATCCTACTGGTAGTTCTAGAGAAGCGCGTTCAAACTAACAAACAAACTCGATATAAATAGATAGAAGATACATAACAATAAATATTTTCCTCCATGCGCTTTCCAAATGCAATAGTCAGCAGTCTGTTTATTAGTAGGGATACGTGGATGAGTTTGCTATAGGTACTTGCTTAGTGGTAATTCATAATTTTGTTCTTTTTCTCAGGTTGTTCAGGGAAGTTACGCTTACATATCGCCTGACGGGACACCCATTCAAGTGAGCTACGTCGCCGATGAAAATGGTATATTATTTTTTTAATAAATCACGCAATCAGCAATAAGCTGTAGTTTTTCACGGCGAGAAAAACGCCGTGTGTAGGCACCATGATCACCATGTTCTGTTGTACACGGACACGTTTTATCTACAGCGTGGTTTATACGCCGTGTTTAGGCGCCGCTCGTCAGTGTTGTATTGATCACTATTTAAGCTTGTTGACAGACACGTATTTTCTACGGCGCGGTATATATACCCCGTACCGTAATAAAACCTTGCCGTGTACAAAGGGCTTTACGGATACAGCTACAAGCGCTGTAGTTGACAATTTTTGTATAAATATACAAGTATATCAATTGCCTATTCATAGGAGTATCTTCACTCATTTCTCTCCTTGAATGTATCTTTCTTAATTCATATTTCAATTAAATTTTGCAGGTTTCAGACCTTCAGGCGTGCATATTCCTGCCGACGGAAAAGCTGTTGCACCCATCGTGCCCGTAGTGAACCGAGTCAACCAACAAGTCTTCGACCCGACATCCAACCGTTATGATCCTTACTCAAACCGAAACAGATATAATACCTTTGGCCAGTACAATAACCGACCTTATGACCCAAGATACACCTACTATCCTACAAAGGTCAACCCCTACTATAACAGTAACAATTATAACCCCTACCAAATTGGGGACCAATACAGAAATTCTAACCAAGAGGCTAAAAAGAATTCCGTTTAGACTTACTGACACTCTTGAATGTATTATTGTAATACGGAATATCAATATTACGGAAATCGAAAAGTATTGTTGTAAGATATGAAAATGTATAATTTTCATGGTATATGAATAAAACCTGTGATATAAAAGTGTTGAGTTTTTAATAGAAACCGAAATATTTCGTCTTTTTTTACTAAACTGCAGTCTGCAATCACTGATTATATTTGCAATAAAAATTGGTTAGACGTCAGCGTGTGCGTCAGCTGTACCAGTTTAGACTGGAAAGCGTTTATCAATACCTACCTCATAGTACTCTTGTTATCGAAGCTCAATATTACATCAGGCTCTCTTTAGTGTTCTTCGTATCCTTGGCAAGTATTTACTCCGGCGAGTATCTACATTAAGCGGCTTTTAAAGATGTTGCATATCGTGGGTTGCCCAACAGTCATTCCAATGCTCCGCACTTTATATTAATCAATATGGCGCTGGAGATAAATAGCCGAAACGTTTAATACAATACGACATACTTTATGTACCTACTGCATCGTTAAAATAACTTAGGCACGTTCTTTAATGTTATGGCAGACAACATAAACATTAGCTTTCTCGTTTCAGTTTGTATGTAAAAAAAAATCGGCCAAGTGCGTGTCAGTGCAGGGTTCTGTAGTTGGAATGAATTTATCCCAAGAACAATCTTAACATTGTAGTTGAAAAACATGTTCTCCCGTACTTTCCAACTGAAAATGTAAGTTTGTAGGTACGCACAATATTGAGAGATTAACCATTTTGTTTTAAGACCACAGACTTCTTATAGATTTTCCTGTGATCTATAGGTATGGAACTACTCAGTAGTTTCGGAGATAAGGGGGAGGAATGGTAATTTTTTGTCTATTTCCTTAAATAACTTTAATACAGTTTACGTTAAAATTATGAAAAATATATTTGAGATCCTTACAGTAAGCCCTTTCATTTGATATGTTCTATTTTCCCCTCTAAAATTACCCCCATATCGAAAATTCATTTATTTACGTTACACGTCTATTTGGGTCACAGAGATTCATATTATGTGCATCAAGTTTCAACTTAATCGGTCAATTAGATTCGGAGCAAATTGGCTGTGACAGACGGACGGAGAGACACACGAGCGATCCTATAAGGGTTCCATTTTTCCTTTTGAGGTACAGAACCCTAAAAAGCAAAATTATTTTGACGGTGAGCTAGAGAAGTATCTTTCAAGCCTTGGTGGAAACTGGAAGCAGGAAACTTTCTTGATATCCCTAAACTACTGCATTTATTATGCTGTGTTGATAATATATTCACGTAGAGAGTCCCCGTCAGTTAGATAGACATTACTGTATAGGGTCGCAACTGTTGACCCTATTCTGAGATTTCTAGTCAAATAGATATTAAGTTAGCGTCGGCAGGTGTAGACAGCGCTGTCTGTCTTGCTGTTACATGTGTGCATAATGATTCTGGGCGGGGGCAGAACACGGCTTTGGTGGATTATTAAACTGATCTTACAGTCGATAGAAAGTATAACATAAGGAAGGTACAAAAGAGCATAACGGTTCCTTCGCCTAGAGTGACTTTCTTATTTATGAAACATAACAAACCGGAATAAATCTACAAAACTAGCTGAGTGATGACTTGCAATAACCTCCACAAGTTTATTCCAGAACAGGAGTTACTACCAGAGAATGGGTAACTACATAATTTAATGAATGTACAGAATCACAATATATCTACCTACAGCAGCTGATTAAATAGCCGGGACATCAAGATTTCACCAGAATACCTACACGTATTTTTTCATGTACACGTTCATGCATAAGAATTTTTATACTCGTGTTACCAGTCATAACTTTAACAGAAGTATGAATGTAGCAAGGCGTGGGGTAGTGATCAATTTCGTGTTTTATATACTGGTTACTTAAATCATTCACTTTGTGGTAACCTCTTGTAAAAGATTAAAACTACATGAAATTATTAATAAGCTGTGCCCATGATGTCACCCGTGTAAAATGTTTTCATTTTTCAAAAATAACCAACATTAATGCAAATACACAAAAATGCCTGGTCATTTTTAAACAAATGAAAATTAATTACTTAACTTTCAACGAAATTTACTAAAATCAACAACATCCACCCGCAGCTTTCCAAAATGTTAAACTGGTTTCTTTATCACAGTCATTATGATAATGTCCTATTGTCGCATTTTGAGCATAACTTCACGCGATATTATACGACGCTGACGTCTGAATTTAATATTATTGTCACTGTATGCGCTGGAGATTTGATCTCCATACATGTAAATGTAAATATCGGCGTTGCTGAAACCAATGCGAATATGAAGGAACGATGAAAGAGATAAGAAAGTCTCACTCTTCAGTGGAACAAATCAACTAAAAAAAGAATAAATTATAATCATACATCATGAATTCATGACACATGGCATACTCGTAAGACCATGTAAAGCCCTTCTTAGTCCAAATTACACAAATGTAGGTAATTAGCGAGATAGCTTTTGACACATGTTACGATATAAGCTTCTTCCAAAATTACATATAGAGCTGTGATAAGCAATTCTGTGTATTATTCTTTAAGTACAATATACCTAGACAGCAGCGGTGCTCATACCTATCAAAAATGTATGAATAAGAGATCGACATTTTAAACGTTTAATCCACCATATATTTATCAAGAAAAAAAATTGCATAAGTAAAACTACATTGGGTGCAAAGTGCCAAATCTGTATTAAATTTTTAATCATTCAATATTACAAAAAGAAATTCAAATATTAGTGGTACAATATTAAAAATTATCGTGATGCTGATGTCGAAGCGTGACATTGGTGATCTTCCGCCTCTCGCGATCGTCGATCGCGATCGACCGTATGGGCACCTCTGCTATACAGGGTCCCATTAAAATAGATGGACAAATTTTAACACAGCGCTCAATACGTCGGAATAAATCGTCTCACCAAAGATATCCAAGCAAAAAAAAAAAACACTGATTAAAGTGATTTTATTTTGACTTAAAATAATAAATTGCCAGCACATTAGTGTATTTTAGCTGATTATTTTTCATGTAAGTATCTAATGCATTTTTGTTATATATTTTTTACCGTCGTCCTTATTTTGGTGGTCTGAAATTCTGAATGTTTTCTAAAAGTTTGTGCATCTAATTTAATGGGACATATATTTAGTTTGTGGGGAACAGTAGAATGTACAACGGAAATCAACCTATATGTTAAAAATATGCATAATAATTGGGTGTTGATAAGAATTGAAACTTGGATCTTTGGAGATCAAAAGTTGTTATTTTCAAGCATATTATCCTTATGTATGATTTATAGCTAGTAGTGTACAGTGATTCCCCAAGTTATGGCACTGGGCCGGTTTTTTTTCTTTGAACCTTGTTGAAGTGTGTCACAACTCACAAGCGTGAGATGCGACTGGTTTCTGAGATCCGCCTCCGCTGATTCGCCTAAGATTTAAGGTTAACTTTACTGACACAAGTTACATCATGATGCTATAGTCTTTAAATTGTTTTGTATATTTTGCATCCCACAAGAAATCTGGAAATTCATTGTGGGAGGATTAGCTGATCTTCGGTTTTGTAAGGAAATATTCAGAAAAGTTTATAGGGACTTCCTAATGTTTTAGAATGTTCATTTAGTACATTTATATATACACATACATACAGTTCATTATAAGAAGGTGCCACACCCGAAAAAAATATGTGGAAGATTAAAATTGGCTCTCCTTAACTTATTCATTTATCATAATACGTTTCATCTTTTCGCCAAAATAGGTGTATATTTTAACTATATAGGTTCCTGTAGAAGAAGTTACCCTATATGAATTTAACACTATGGGTACCTACCTAGTTATTATTTTCTGACTGATGTACAGCGTTCGATAATGAAGACCAAAAATTTCCTTCTTGTATTAATTAGCACGTAGTACATTACCGTTCAACTTGGACATTACAAAAAACTATAGTAATAAAATTAAAATGAATGCATTAAAATTTCACGCAAAAGCTATAATTTCCAATTTCGACTACAGTCTTATCAGCAAGAGAATTAAGTTCTTATTCAATCGTGTCTTGCGATGTTTTGGTACCATAAGGGACGTCCCAACTGTCCTTCGTTGTACAGATGATCATAAAATATATACAGAATCCACTGTGATGTGTAATTGCGACAAAAGTTTTCGGTATAAATACTGGGGGTGAAACCAAAATGCATCATTACATTGCCTTTGTATCACACGCATCCATCTTGCAAATGTTTTGTACTTGGTTCAACATGAAGTGTGTTGTAAGTTTTTCAAAGTTTTTTAGTCTAACTTTCTTTCATTTTACGACTCACAGTTAGTTTTGTGTTTGTTCAGTGTAAATTATTTTCTTTTCTGCTTTTCCTATCAATGTAATGTTTAGTTCAGTATATCTAATTAAATTTACATTTCAATAGAAAGTTCCGGAAGTTCTCAGTTTTCGTTTACTTAGTAATTCAAAATCAGTAACTCAAATCAGCCTTTGTCTACTTAGTAATTGATTCATATTTGGGTAAAAGATTTTGATCAATTATATCGGACAAATTGTGATAAATGATAACATGAATGAAATAATGGTGGTAATGGTGGTGGTGGTGGTAATGGTGTAATTGTGATGATGAATTTGTTTGAACGGAAAAACCGTTCAAACAAATTCTAAAGTGATAAAAACAACGTAGCATAACAAATATTACCTGTCTATTACAGTATAACAGATAAGAAATCATCTTTGGTTGCACCTGCAACCTTTGAGAAAACCTGCCAAAACGAAAACTATTTCAGGACTATAGGTCTAATAATACAAATTTTATTTTCAGATATTATTAGCTTTCCTGGTTTGCGCAGCTTACGCTGACGTCAGCAGCTTCCAGCAGTTCCAACAGCAGCCCTTGTTTCAACAGCAGCAACAACAACAACCACAGTACACCACGGAACCCATCCCCATCATAAGACAAGAACAAGTGCAAAACCCAGATGGGTCATATAAATGGAGGTTAGTTAATACTCTACTAACTGCACCTCGTGGTTTCACTCGCAAGAAGATTCCCACAGTAACCGTAAACAAATGCTAATAAAGTTCCTATATTACTCAAGAATAGCGTAGCTTTCTATTAATGAAAGAATTTTGGTAACCAGCTAAGTTATATTAAAGATTACCTTTTACAAACATACATACTTACACACATCTTGATCTCTTTATGATGTCAGTTTAAATTTAGTAACAGTTCAACTGTAAGTGGATGGGTCAAATAAATTAGTGTCATACACTGGTTTAATTGATAAGCTGATCTTTATATGATCAATTATGCTTATGAATACGCCAAGTTACTTTCAAGGTTCACCAGTATTCTACTGTTTAGTCTTTGTGTCCTTCTTATTTGAAGTTTGTTATGAGAGTAGTAATTTCAGAAGAACATCTATAGAAATCTCGGTCATATTTGGCCATATTCACAATTTTTGGCACAAGAATTGTTGAAAGCGGTACAATTTTGGGAGAATAAAAGTGGATACTATACTACCCTATCTACTCAATCTTTTGATTTATACTCACAGGGTACAAAATTACAAAAGCTCTACGTGTCCTCATTTGTGTATCTATTTCCTTCTAAATTAATACGTAGGTAATTGTCTTAGTTGTTTTTAATTTATTTGAATTGTGTCGAAGATTTGAACTCCATTATTACCAACTTCTGTTTTTTTTTTACAATGAAAATTTTAAAATACTACTAAACACCTATGAAATTCTGAACTTTTGAAATTCAAATTTATTTTTCCATCCCATTTTTACCTATAGTGTTTACTTGATAACACGTTCATGATTTCAGCTACGAAACTGGAAACGGCATTTCAGCTGAGGAGCAGGGGTACGTGAAGAACCAAGGCATCCCGGAGCAAGAAGCTCAGGTCGCTCAGGGACAGTACCAGTACACCGCGCCTGATGGACAGGTAATGCACTATGTACTATTAATTCTGCTTCTTGCGTATAATTTAATGTCAAATATTCACAAGTGGTCATGTCATGCTTAATGCAAAATACCAAAACAGCATTTACTCTTTAATAAAGTAACCAAATTATGTGCATTTATTCGGCCATTTGTCATCATTTTAATATTTATGATGGTTCTCGCTGAAATGATTGATGTTTCTTTGATTTAATCGTCCATTTATCAAAATATATTATTTGCCATAACTTAGATTTTTGTAATATTAGAATTGAACTAAGATTTATGTAAAGTTGCGCCTACGCAAACAAATATAGCAGCGTTTACTTTGATAAGCTATGCAGCTAAATCGAAAACTTCCACAGGCTTAGTTAAACTCCGTGTCGGCTCTAACCCACGATAGATGGCAATCTATAGAACTTCGAGAATGAGTTTAAACAAAGTTTTGACATACTTAATTAAACAAGTCCACATATTATTTAAATGAATATGTTCACATTAAGGCCATTAAACTTATGACAAACGTCTAAAAATAATGTTTGGCTAGTGGTTACCGAATCCTAATCTTTAATTTTAGGATGATTTCGTCATTTATCTGTCTTCCGTCAGTTTCACTATTTAATTAATCAAATGATAAACACCTTTTGGGTTTGGTTGGTTTGACATGAGCTTGAGTCTTGAATTCACCTCAAATATCTTCTTACAGCTATTAAATCCATATTAGGTACTTGTATTTTTTGTATCTTGAAATTAAAATTAAATATTCTTAAGAAAAAACATGATAATTATAATATCCTTGTCAAATCTAAGAAGATGCACGACCGGATACAATTTGACTAAACAAATAATGTTAAGGTCTCAAAGATACATGCAAACAAAAAATACCTATTCATTGTTTGCTAACTTCACTAAAGTCTTCGAGAAACTGTCGTATTTTTACAATTAGTCATTAGAATCTATGCTGATGAAAGTACCTATACTTCAGAACATAAAAAAAAATGCAGGCACTAATAACATTCTTACTAGGATGCCGTAGTGATGGCACACACAATTATCTTTATACATAATATTATTACTTAGCAATCGTATTAAAAAATAGATCCTTTACCTACACGGAATACGTTTTCGTTAAAGTCACGACTACTGAAACAATAATTATTTAATTGTAAGAGTTGGGAACTACTGTTTCTAGAAGCTTATGGAATTGGATTTATTTTAAGAACAAGCCTGCAACCTAATTGCGACACACGATCAATCACAATCTTAAGGATATTGCTAATCTATTGATTCATATGTTTGAAAAATTTGTCTGCTCAACAACGTAAATAACGCAATGAATGTTGAACTGTCAAAATGAAAGCCATTGCTGTTGTTAGTGTGTTACTCAATTACCCCGCTGGAATAGCAGAAACTGTATTCTTTTACCTTAGTCTAAACTTGAGCAAATTATGAAAACCTAGTTTAATCTAGTCATCTAATTACGAGGGCTAACGTGTTGTTCCATATTTTTAAGTTTTCTTACACGTTACAATTAATTACATTTGACACCAGAGTCATCAAGAAGATCACTCTGAAGAAAATTCATTTCAGTAACTGTGCCATTTCCCAGGTCCTGACTGTACTGTAGTCTTGTCTCATTTGTTTTGTACAATGTTTTATTTCGTCATTAGCCAAATTGTATTTGTTTTTTCAGGTGATCCAGTTGCAGTACTTGGCTGACGAGAATGGGTTCCAGCCCCAGGGCTCTCATCTCCCGACTGCCCCTCCAGTTCCCAAAGCAATCCAGGATGCCTTGGACTACCTTGCGACGCTCCCCCCACAGAACCCAGACAATAGAGAATATGTCAGGAACTAAACCACAGCTAAACATGTACACCTTTAATAATGAAATACTCCGGGTTTGTTAATAAGGGACAAGGATATAAACAATTGAAACTCAGTCATACTTATTCACTTTAGTGATAGATACTAAGGCTCTAGAAGAAAATAAAAAATTAAAAAATGTTATGTTAATAAGTAGTCTTATATTTTTTGTAAATTTTGCATAATATATTGTGGTTTTATGTTAAGATTATTTCGTTTTATTGGAATTTCCCCAAAACAAGTTTTCGTCAAAAATAAAACTAGATTTTTTATTTTTATTAAGATCATGATTTAGATGAAAATTATTAATTAGTGGACCTATAAAGAAACATAATTCAGTATCCGGTGATAAAAATACATGTATAAAGGAACATAAATGGAACTGTTTAAGGATTGCGCAAGAAAGTGTAGAATGTTAAAGCCTCAATTAAAAACCGTTTATTTTGATCTAATAATTTAATTTCGCAACTCGAAGATTAAATATTTGTTTGTTCATTTACAAGGTTAGAGATTATAATAACAGTATGTGGTGATTATCGGCTCACTGGCTGTCAAAGGTAATTGCACCCTGCGCTTGCGCCGCGATGGACAAATGTTTAGCGTTCGAGAACCGTCAAGTATTTTAAGTGTATATGGAGTTGGAGCTAAGCGTATTTTAGTTTAAGCTTATAAGTTCAATGATAAAGCAATTGCATACATAAATGCATGTACTCGTACATACTTAATAATATATTTTTATTTTCCCACGATGATTAAATTGTAATTACAAATCGCAGGTAGCATCTGATAACGGTCGGGCTCTAGAAGGCTCCGCAATTTAGCTGTAAAAGTTCAGAAATTAAATGGTTTCATTAAATAAGATATGAAGATTGACTGAACCGATAACGGCATATAAGCCTATTATTAGTATTAGACAAAATATACAAGTCTTGTATGTAAACCAATAGAATTTCCAATCTATTGTGACCTTCGAGTACAGAAAAAACAAGAAATCCATAGGATACCAAAACCAATTAAAACGCAACACCATCACCGTTTCTGAAACGATCATCATTCCAATACCCACTGAACTGCCAAATTAAAAGCATCACATGTGTTCGAGTACTAAGCGGCTGAAGTTCGTTCGGCGCGACCCCTTGCTCAACAACCGGTCTGTTCACTTTCCCTGCACCTCCGTGTCAAGGTCGCTCGCCCATCGTCGACATGCTACAAACAGGTAGAAAAACATCGGAGAATACCTACCCAAAATATGCCTGATCTATGCATCGTGCCTAATTGTGAAGGTTAAGCTTTGTACTTGCGTAACCCATTGACCTAACTGGTGTTTTAAATACATATTGTTTTGTTATTAGCTTGTTTTATAATTGATTTTGTATCCGGGTTGGACATTTTTATTATTTTTAATATCTCCAATAACTTATAAAAACAATAATAACTTCCTATCCAATGCTAATAGCGGGTGACTGCCGCTATTAGCATAGGTACTCATGATGATTACTTTACTTTTCGTTTTGTTTGTATCATGTTCAAGCTACGAGTAGGACTTGATATTGACGAAATTCTTATCTTAAGCTGCGTTTTACTACGAAAAATTGGCTTCATCATGTTGCCGAAGCACTTTTATAAAGGTAAATACTTGTTGGTGTCTAGCGTAAAACTGAAGTATTTAATAGGCGTACTCGCGGAGTAAGTAGGTAGATACCTCCACATGTTATTAAATAAACTTATATTATATAGAATTTTTTATAATTGATTCCAAGACTCTATGAGTGTTATGGATTTTTTTCTGAAGCGATATTTCATCTTTTGACCTTTAAATTAATCTTAGGCTAATAATAGCTATCTTCAGCTACGTATCAAATTTATATTTAAACATCTATTAAGTAGTTCTTGAGCATAAATTGATAGATGGTACAAAACAAGCTGCTGTACCTATGTCATGGACTAGACAAAATCAAACTGGTTGCTAATTTAATTGTAAAATTTATTATTTTATATGACATTGATTTACAATCTGTGATTACTTTAACTCACAAATAATAATTCCATAATTCTGTGGAATTATTTGAATGCAATTTGCTTTGAGGAAAATTGTCTACTCTTACAATTTTTGTAAATATATGAGAACCTTTATCTATCACATTATTAATTTACCCGTCATTATTCATTTTTAATTCTTATACCTATAAATTATGGTACCTATAGTAATTTTATTGTAGGTGCATCGTCTTTAAATACCTATAATTAATGCATGAATTAATGTAGGCATAGAAAATGTTATAAAACATTTTATAAGATTAATGGCAGTGTTACTTACCCATTCTTCTCCATTCTACTTTTGGAAGGGGCTAATTTAAAAGGGGCATAATCAATAGGACTAGAATGAATTCTATTTTACTGCAAATTTTGACGTTCAAAAGTGCATTTTATGTGCCTATTTGAAATAAATGCTGTGACTGTTTTGACTTTTGACATTACTTTTTACGTTATTCATTACTTGAGTGATTATAGTTGCAACCCGACTACCCGAATAACGACGACGATTAGTATGTTTGGTACTTCCCACATTCAAAATATAATTAGAAAAGTAGAAACTATACACCGACTTTCAATGCTGCTGTAAAATGACGCTTCTTAATAACTCATTGCGGACTGCGTTTAGAGATATGCATGTCAAATAAGTTTCTTTTGTTACACTATTCTGTACTAGAAAAATAAGATTTGGTTGATGGCCGCGAAAAAACAAAAAGACGCCAATTTCAGTCATTTATGTAACACATGTAATTGTATATGTAATTTAACTGCAGCTAATTAAAAGTCCGACTATAGTACTTTTTCCAACTACAGCTATTTGTACACCTACATTTAGATGCTAATCAATCGATCGATATTCACGGCACGACTTGTAGAGCTTACTGCTTCCACGAAACGGGATGAGACATGTAAAGCTGCAAAAAAACCATTGAATTATTCTTAAGAAAAAAATCGTTAGTTGAACAAATATGTACTGGAGCTTTAAATGTCAAATGACTTCATCAAATTATCATAGCCATACATAAGTCACCCGTAGGCCACTCCCAACTAATATTAGAATTTGCCTGTAGACATTCTATTCACTAAAGTGTCTACAATACGATTTACATAAGAGATAGGAGTGAAATCTTTTGTTGTCTGAATATCTATTCATAATGACTACCATGGATGGTATCACTTGCATAATAACGTAGGCTGTATTGGTCCGATACCGACAGTTTCAAATGATTGAGTTTTTGTAAGTCAGCATGAGTAAGCACTTATTGTTGAAACTTGAGTACTTAATTGTAACATATGGCATGAAACCAATACATGTCACCACATGAATGCTATTTCCCTAGTTTCACATAGTGCAAAAACAGGGAAAAACTTGCATTTATAAAATTGTGTCATAGGAGTAAACCGCATCTCTTATTCTTCTTCTTTAAACCTTTCACTACCCAATGTTGAGTGTAGGTATCCTGCAATGTTTTTCTGTCTTTATCCTTCCTAAACCAGAGTCGTCTAGCAATCTTAAATAGGTCGTCGGTCCACCTCATCGGCTGTCTGCCCACACTTTTACTACCAGGTCTCGGTCTCCAGTCCAGCACTGTTCTATCCCATCTGCCATCTGTTCTACGCCCTATGTGACCCGCCCAGTTCCACTTTCTTCGCGCAACCACCGCGGGTCGGTAAGTTTCGTTCTTCTTCGGATATCCGTGTTCCTAATTCAGTCTCGAAGTAATATACTTAACTTATCACGCTCCATTGCTCTCTGAGTGACTTGCAGCTTGTGTATGATCTGCCTTGTGAGCGTCCAAGTCTCTGAACCATAGACCATTACGGGGAGGACTCACTGCTCGAAGGTAAACCGCATGAATACACGAAAATACCCTATAGAACATGTATTGAACATTTTCGTGGACAAAATATCGTACTCACCGAGACGACCGTCGTCGGTGAAGGCAGATGGTCAAATCAACTCCTCAGTGTCAAAAAAGAAAACATTGAAAGTACTTAGTGAAATTAGAATGTAACATCCCAGCTTCTGCAAATTGATAAAATAAAGACAGCACTTACGATACCGATAAGTTTATTTTATCAATTTACAATTTTCGTTTTATGGATTGGTAACCTTAGAGTTTTATTGTGTTTGTTCTATTTTTACCACTATTATATTTATGATTGTATTTTATTGGCGATCTTGAACTAGACAAGCAAGTCTTTTAAATTTATTCTGGAAAAACACATTAATTTTGTACATCATACGATTGCTCACAGATTGACGTTGCCGCTAATTGACACTATGTTTATATTATATACAGATCGTCTATCTATATGTTACTTCGACAGAGTTGTAAGTACATTGTTGTTACACTTATTTCCTCTCGAGTTATTTTATATACTAAACAGGAGTGTATCTGCCAGACGGGCTTGCTTGGATCGTTATTCTTATTCGTCTTGAGTTTAATAATGACCCAGATGGCGTATCCCTTTCAAATAATCATAGGTATTACAGTTACACTTATGTAGCTATAAGTACGTAATGAATAGGTAGAGAGGTTAATAACATGCTCATTATTTGCGCACAAACGATGGCGAAACTATAGACTTGATTGGATCGGTGTGTCATGGATCCCCTTGAGAGCTTTACGTAATGACGTTGTATGTTAGTACCACGGGTTAGAACGCTAAGTACTTGTAGCTCGCCACGAGCCATTGAAGAAATTCTGCTATCACGCACCCGCCTCGTGAACTTCACCTCGAAAACAGTCGGATCGCGTGTACCTACGTATGATAATTATACTAGTTTATTGCCTATCGACATGGCATGATACTTATAAAAATAGATAATATTATTAATTCATTTTGGAAATGTCAGATATTGAAACGAATTCCATGGAAATAATAATGCATGCAATAATACAATAGATGCTTGACGTTCGAAAAGTGCTGATTCTCAGCCTAGTTTGAATAAATGACTTTTGATTTTGATTGATTTTGATTTTGATACCTGCTTTTGAGAATTTGGGTCACTGTGGCAAATTCGGCCGTGGGTAATTGCCAATTTATATGAATGTAAATCTTTTGTGCAAACAGCACGAAGCTTGCGCTACTAAGGCTGCGCAAATGGAGGATCCGTTATGTTTGTTGTTTACCATTACGTCGCAGGCCAAGTTGACATACACGAGGCAAGGTAATGCATCCAGTGTTTACTTATCTCATAGATTTTGCGACACCACAATGAATTGTGAAACTAGAATGCAGGAGGTGGGAAAATGTGATAACTATAAAAACTCAAATTTTCAGGACTGAAATCATCAGTCGACAACAGTTATCATCACTGCTTGTTCCACCATCACCAAACACTACAAAATGAAATCTATTGTAAGTGAAAACAAATTCTGTGCTTTAAAGGTTTCCTTTACGTTTCCAACGACGTGACGAGTGACGTTGGCATTAAGCCAAGTTCAGTGTTGTGCTTTATCAATACATACCATTACATTCGTGGACTAAACGATATACAAATTCGAATGGGTTTTGATATATAAATTATTTAAAAAGTCATCAATTAACGCAGCACATTACATCTTATTATCTGTTGGTAGTATAGCGTATGTTTATTTATTTGCACCGTCTAACTATAGTTTTTGTGTCAGGTGTTGGCTTGCATGCTGTTCGCGGTGGCGTTCGCTGCCCCTCAAGGAGCCCCACAAGGAGCCCCGGCAGAGCCCATCCCCATCGTGAAGGATGACAGCCAGATCAATGGCGACGGATCTTACCAGTATGCCTACGAAACTGGCAATGGTATTTCTGCTGATCAAAAGGGAGAGCTGAAGAAGGTCGGAGATGTCGATGCTTTGGAGGTGCAAGGACAGTTCTCTTACCCCAGCGAGAATGGCGATGCCATCCACCTCACGTACACCGCTGACGAGAATGGCTTCCACCCGTCAGGCGACCACCTACCCACCGCGCCCCCAGTGCCCGAGGCCATCCAGCGCTCCCTCGCCTACCTCGCCACCGCCGCGCCCCCACAGGGAGCTGCTGCCCCACAATAGATTTCATGTTGACTGATGAAACAATACTCAAAATCACATATATAGTGATGTGTATTTTATAATTTTCTACTAGGTACCAATAAAGCCAATGAAACACTTAAATCCCCAAGTTTTAATTTTTTATCTCAACTGAATCGAATTTTAATAATATTTTGAGACTTGATAATAATAAATAAATTAATAAATGATAAACTATTTATTTCTGTAAGTAGTTTTGTACAAACACTTTTACACGTCCATCATATTTTTTAAATAGAACTAGTCTAGCCACAGAATAGCTGATTCTCATTTAAAATACATTTTACTCTCTTTTCTTATTTGAACTAAGGTGAAACGTGAAGGTCAGCTAATTTGATTTCCCATCCTAAAAAAAAAAAAAAAAAAAAAAAAAAAAAAAAAAAAAAAAAAAAAAAAAAAAAAAAGGTCAGCTAATTTGAATAAGAACAATTTGTTTGAGGAACCGGCTAAACCGGTATCTAATTAACTTTAAGTAGGTAGGTATCACTAGAATAAACACACATTTGCAAAAATATACAAGTGAATATAAAGTATTTCTTAATTTTTCTTGAATATCAGAGTAGTTACGTAGTACCTACAATGGAACGCAAATGTTTTAAAATTGGCTACGTAATCAATTTGTCGTTGCAAATATTAATAGCATATTACAGTGTGACCGATTACCCCTGACATTATGTTTGCTATAACAGTTAATTGGTATAATCACCACACCCAGTGCTTATGCATACATTTTGGTAATGACGTTAACAATCTATCTTGGTTAATCCAATCAACGAGCATTTAATGAGAAACGCTAGATTGTATCACAGTATTGACAACTCTGGGTATAAGGTCGTGAGTTGGTAGGTATATAAAGGATTTGATTACACGTAATTATGTATGATAAGTACGTGCCGGAAAGCTTCTTAAGTTTTGTTTAGTTACCACCCAGCTGTATTTCACTTTTTGCTGAATACGATTTTTATTAAACTAGGCAACTGCTTTTATTAAGTCGTATAGGTACCTACTTTTTTGATATTTTTGTGTCAACCAAATCAAAAATTGAAGAACAAAGTTTGAAGTTATCAAACTAACTTCTGTTACCAACCTTAATAAGGGATAGAACATTATAATTACTAAGAAAACATTAATGAGTATCGACGCGGACGCACATCGCTCACCTAGTAATATATTGGCACATCTACGTTTTTCACATTTTACAGAAACGAGGATCAAAGATTTTATATAAAATGTTAAAAATTGATTTATGGGTTTATATTACGTTTTTTTACTGATTTTATGAGTTTGATTACTAGTATAGCGTTGTGCCGTTTTACCACTGTTTTAAATTATGCACTTTTGAACACTTATACGGTAAAACTCAATTTCAAATTTTTTGTAGATGTGTCGAAAGGTCATGGCGCAAGGTGAATAAGGCTTTGAATGAGATTGGCTAGTTGAGACAAACAGTTGTAGGCCACGTAGTTTAACTTTAAAATGAGAAATTAAAAACATTTCGTGTCGGAAATAAATCGCTATCATTATTATTCGAAATTAGAATTATTTATTCGAAAGCCAACCTTAAAGAAACGTCAAAACAAATATCATCAAAAATAATAGAAAATAAGACTACGTAAGAAAGTTAATTAAAAAAAAAAACACTTACGTATCTAAGTAGGAACCCCTTTTTTTGTTATCCTATACTGTCCCACAGCAGAGGCCTCCCCCAAATCCTTCCAGGAACTCTTTTCCCGCGCCACCTCGAACCAGCCCTCGCGGTATAGGAACTCTTAGAAGTTTATAGAATAATATTGACTTAAAAACTATGCCCCGCAAAACTGTTTTTGTGGTGTGGGAACGGAACAAACAGTGTATAATTTATTAATTTTGGTAAGTAAGGCAATAAAGGAACGATGGTCTGAGAAAGAATCAGACTTCCCATTTTTATTTTAACTTTTCATAACAACCACCATCACCACCACATGATTCAGCCGATATTGTTCCTACAAACATGAAACATAAAACCATACGGACCAGTGAAACGAATTAAACGGTCCTTCCAAAGAATGTTTTTATAGCTTTCAAAATGGATGTCAGGCTAAAATAAAAACAAACAATCATTACAGTCGGAATAAATGTATAAATATTGATAATGCTTTATTTTGTTATCGTTACCTGCAATGTGAGTACAAACGGAAAATAACAGATCGTCTGAGAAAAGGCTATTCGAAACACTAGATATTTTATTCGAAACACTAGATATTTTATTCGAAACACTAGATATTTTATTCGTGCACCAGACATTAATGTGGACCTCATTTAATTACTACTTGTTTCTGCCCACTATTCGTAGTGGAAGTCGTAAAATACACACAATACTAAAATAACAGCCACATTTTGATAAAACTCCCTCGGCCTCAACATCGGCATCGTTTTCGCTCACCGTACTTTCTGACTGTTTTTTCTATTTTTACTCGCATCCTAAGGGTCGTAACATGATATCAAATAGCCTATAACCTTTCTCAAGAATTGAGCTAACATAGGCAAAAATAATTTTTCAAATCCGACAGGTAGTTCCAGAGATCAACGCGTTCAGACAAACAGACAGACGCGGCGGCGGCGGCGGAGGACTTTGTAGTGATACGGGACGCTTAAGAACGTTTACGACGAAACGGCCAAGACTCATATTTTGACAAGGTAAGGTGTAGAGTTTGTGAAGTTAGGGCTTGTAGAGTTAGGGCGTGTAGAGTTAGAAGCTTGGCTCTACATGAGATCTGGGGGACAATTCTCGTAATTCTAGGAACGTTCACAGTCAGAGGGGCAATTCTCGTAATTTTAAAAACGTTCAGTCAGATCTCAGTCAGTCAGTAATCTGTCAAAAATACTTCTAATTTCCCTACATTTTGACATTTGTTTGTCGCCGAGATGAGAATGCGACTAGATTTTGAACGTTTTAAATTACGAGAATTGGCCTTCTGATCTCAGTCTCAATCTGTCAAAAAACCTTTAATTTCCCTAAATTTTTACATGTTTTTGACATTTGTTTGGCGCCGAAATGAGACTGCGACTAGATTTTGAACGTTTGTGCGAGCCATGTGTGGTCTCGTCTTGGCAAAATTTTACATGAAAATGTTTTTGGTGACATTTCATATCTTTTTGTAAGGTGCTTATGAAAAAAGAAATCTTTTCTGTTTTTTTTTGGAGGTGATTTACTAAAAATCCTGAAATATGTATTTTATTACATATAAAAATAAGTCCCTATATCAATTTTCAGACCTCTAGTATC
Source organism: Gortyna flavago (assembly GCA_963669345.1). Lineage (NCBI taxonomy): Eukaryota > Metazoa > Arthropoda > Insecta > Lepidoptera > Noctuidae > Gortyna > Gortyna flavago. The sequence continues at coordinate 10,181,720 of OY770131.1, forward strand.
AAAATTTGCGGAAGTCTCATACAAACTTCCATCCCCTAATTTAAGGGGTTGGGGGGTAAGGTTCCAACTTTTAGTTTTTTTTTGTTGTTTGTGCACTAATACTAGCTTACATACCAAATCTCAGCTTTCAGAGTTTTCCCTATGAGTCTTGATGATCATCAGTCAGTGATGAAATCAGGGTTTTTCAGATATCAATAAAACCTAAAGTATAAGAGCTATGCAATTGAAACTTTATTTAATTAATAAGTTTACTATTGACATCATATCCCAAGAATTTTGTTTATCTGGTATAATCAAAACCGAAGTTATGAGGGTTCAAAAAAACGACGAAGCGCTTCGAGAAAAGGCAGGTAGTGTATTTGCGCTTCGCTTGGCTCGTCTTGGCGGAGGCACTACCGTGCCCCCAGATATACGGTAGTACGGTAGTTGTGTTATTTTGACATTACAAACATTTGTAGAAATGTATATTGTATATGTAAATATATCTTTATATATGAAATTAATGTATCGAATCAATTTAGATGTTATGTAAATAAATCGTACTCTCAGTTTTAGAAACAATACAGTTACCATTATCCCATAGCAGCGAATTAAAATTTTCAGTCAGGTGTTGGAGTAACTGGAAGTGCCTGTGAAGTTGCCAGTTGTCTGTGGGGGTGTCCCTCATCTAGCCGCAGACCGAAGAAAATGGAGATCTATTCGGAAATAAACAATGAGAAGGAGTACGGTACGATTCTTTACAAGTGTTTGTAAAGAAAGCTGAGATTTATAGAAAAAATTAAATGAAGTGCATAGTTATATTTATTTATTTATTGGTCTATCTACAATCACAACACTCTTCATCCAAATTAACGCAAGCATACATATAAGCCAAGTGCACAATATTAGGCGAAAGACACAGATACATAAAAAAAAAACGGTAGGTGTAAGGTGTAACTTTAAAAATGACGTAGGTATATTTTTTACATGTTAGATGGGTAACGCAATGTAAATCGGGTTTCAAACTTTAGCAGCAGCATTAACGCGATTAATCTCTCACAAATATGGAGAAACGTTTTGCTGATCTTTTTTTGCATATTTTCAGTAATTTAAATTTTAAGCCTAAAAGCCATGCAAGGTCTTCAATATGTTATTTGGATTTTTATTGAATGGGTGAAGCTATTTGAGTAGGTATGAAACAAAACTTACGTAAACTACAGTTAAATCTCGATAGAAAAAATCAAATGGATTTGCCATATTATGGTATTCTTAGTTTGCCTGGTGAACCTACTCCTAAACATAAAAAGCATATTAAATAAATATTGGCATAGCAATAACTCTTAGGAAACGTAGAAAAGCCTGTTTAAATAAAAAAGTGGGTCTATTATAATATTTAACGACTACAAAAATACCAACCTACTTAGAACATAAAGTATAAACCGGAAACTACTTCGTCATCATTATCTGCCTAGCCTTTTCCCAACTATGTTGGGGTCGGCTTCCAGTCTAACCGGATGCAGCTGAATACCAGTATTAATTAAACCGGAAACTACTTGTCGTTTTAATTTCAAATCAATTCAAAACAATTGTTTTTTAGGCTTTTAACCTTCGATCAACAATACCTATTGTTGATCGAAGCTTTTAAGTATTTTACAATTAAAATGATGTCTTACATGACGTTATTTGATAGGTATTTATATATATATCGTGTTTAGTGAATTATTTATTATTAATTAAATCCTTGACTAAATATACCTTATGTCTTACCAACATAAATTCAGGAAAGCCCTTTAATCACTGGTTATGAGAAAATATTTTCATTAAAATTAATTAAATAACGTAGAAATGGTGAAACGAGTCGGGGTCTGTAACTTCCACTGCTTCAGTCATTTCAGATTGTATGTAATATGTCGAACATTGTTCTTTTATCCAATAGCAGTATACCTATTTGTCGAATTATTGTTGTGACAGTGGTTGCCCAAAGTTTGCAATAATAATACCAATATTGTGCTTGTCAAGAGTCCGAATTTTTGATGGACAAAACATTTTGGCCTAAAGTAATAACCTCATTATTCAATTCTTTATTGCTTTCCATATCATGTAAATATATATATAAATATACTTATATATATATATATGTATATATATATGTATATATATGTGTATATATATGTATATATCTTTATTATTATACCTATAACATTGCAAGTGAGCATAGCTGCTCTTTCAAATATAGTAATTTACTTCAAACATACATTCGTACCTAAAATCTGGTAACCTTTTGATTACACATTGCACAATATTTAATTAAAATTCCTAGCAGGATATTCTGAAGTAGGTAATTATTAAAATTTATTTAGGGACTTTTACCTCTATGCTAAATATTAGTATCGTTATCGCTTATAATTCAAGCATTAACGTCTTTTTTTGTATAAAAACTATTTTATAATCTCCCAAAATGTTCACAATATATTGTAAAAACATTTATAGTTGATTAGTTATTTATACTTGCGTACCTACTGTCTTATAATGAGACGACCTTGTATCACCGGTTTCGTAAAACTGGTAAACTGTTGTGTTTTAATGTTTTAGGACATCTTTATTTTGGAACTAGCTTCTGCCCGCGACTTCGTCCACATGAAATTTCAACCTCCCCCCATTCACCCTCTTAAGGGTGGAATTTCGAAATACCCTTTCTTATTGGAAACCTACTCTTCACAAAGAACACACCCCCCAAATTTCATGTTTCAAGGACCAGCGGTTTAGGCTGTGCGTTGATATATTTGTCAGTCATGACGTTGAGTTTTATATATAGATTATTGTATAAAATTATCTTTGTACAAACATGTTAGAGTTTATCTAATCACCCAGAAATAGATAAACGAGATTCATTGTAGGACCAGAAAACTTTATGTGGGTTTATAAGAAAGTAATGTGTTACGTTTAGACAGTTCTTTAACTGGAAATTTTTCAGAAACGGTAAATCAATCAACGTGCCACTTGGTTATTAGGGTGACTTACAAACAACAATTTTGTTTCAATTGAAATACAACTACATGAAAAAAGAATTTTTTCTAATAAACTAGGCACATGATTTTTCTGATATCTTAGTATTAATGAAACATTTTCCTGTTTGAAAGTACATAAGACCTTTACGTAAAGAATGTGCTAATTTATTGTACAGAGCACATCAAGCTACCCGAAACTGTCAAATTTTCCCAATCAACTTTGAACCTTATGCTTTAGCAATAAAGTTGAAAATCTATTAAAGAAATTTGACAGATTGTAGTAGCTTGATGTGCTGGCGTCTGTACAAAGAAAGCACAATACAAAATTGATCGTTCAAATTATTAACGGCAAAATAATTTCCACTTTTTTGGGTACTTCCATCCCGGATATTATATATCCGGATATTATTTAATTTAGGTATCGACTAGCAATTCATGATTTTTAATAAGTTTGTTGCTGAACGTCCTATCGCATCCAAAGGTAAATAATTAACTGAGGGCCGATTAAAACATGATGCTGCAAATATCATGCAAGCGCATTGACTACAGTAGGCATGAACATATTTTGTCGAATTTATTCTGACGTTTTCAATGGTGCAATACCATCCAGAGGTGGTAGGCGGCATAGTGACCCGTCCGTATATATACCGATAACACTGTTAGATCAACATTGTCTAGTGCCTTCACCGACAAACAAACACAAACATGAAAACCATTGTAAGTGTTGTGATAGTGCATTCATTCATTGAATACTTAAAAGAAAGTGCTTTGTGATCGCAGTGTTTTGTGGAATACCTAAATGGGACTTCCAGTAAACAAACTAAAACTTTCAATAAAAAACACCCCTCATGGTAAAAGTTAAGTGGTAATATAAAATATTCATAACAGATCGTTTATTTCAGGTCTTCCTCGGTTTCTTGGCGGTCGCCCTCGCCGCGCCTCAAGGCCCAACTGAACCCATCCCGATCGTGAAGCAAGTAAGCGAGATCAACCCCGATGGCTCCTACTCGTGGGCTTACGAAACCGGCAACGGTATTAACGCTAACGAGAAGGGAGCCCTGAAGGATATCGGTGCCGAAGAGCCTGCCTTGCAGGTTGAAGGACAGTTCTCATACCCCAGTGAGGACGGTGGCAACATCCAGCTGACATACATCGCAAACGAAAATGGATTCCAGCCCCAGGGTGCGCACATCCCCACTCCTCCCCCGATCCCGGAGGCCATCCAGCGCGCCCTGGCATACCTCGCCACCGCACCTCCCCAACCTGAAAAATAAATTCATGTCTGAATTGTAGGTTAAGCACTATTCAATGTAGTATTATAATTTAAATGATAAAGTATTCATAAATATTTCAATAGAGAAGGTCCATTGCTCTATTATGTAATACTTAAAACGCCTATTAGAAATTCACTATTTTTATCTTTTTATTGTGTACATAAACTGTTATGTATGATGTAAATATAAAATCTAAAATTAATGATTGCATTTTCCCTTAATCCTTACCTTCTATCAGAAGGCCAATTCCCGTAATTAACAACGTTCAAAATCTAGTCGCAACCTCATCTCAGCGACAATCGATGCCAAAAACTTGTCAATAATTTAGGAAAATTTAGTTTTTGATAGATTGAGACTGAGATCAGACTGTGAAAGCTCTTAAAATTACGAGAATTGCCCATCAGGAGTCCTGTAAAAAAAAAACAACATAATTTTTGGCCATATAGATTATGGACTAGAGATTAGAGACCTAGGTCCCAACAGTGGGGACACTATAATCTGATTATGCACCTGGTCCTTCTAAGCACCAAAGCAGTCGCATAACTCATACTGAATGGTTTTAATTTCTTAAGCCTAGGTAGTATTAGCAGGGATGGGTCTAGTCTAGGGCACGCCGCGATAGCAGCGGTAAGGCCCCTCTTTGAGAAGTGGCTAGAAAGGCGTCACGGCGCCCTCACCTACCGCCTGACGCAGGTTCTCACCGGACACGGATGTTTCGGGAGGTTCCTGCACATAATCAGGCGGGAGGAAACGCCCGGGTGTCACCACTGCGAGGATCGCCCAGAGGACACGGTGGAGCACACGGTGGAGGTCTGTCCCGCTTGGGCAGAGCACCGCCGTGTCCTCGTAGAGGCGATCGGCAGCGGCGGCGACCTCTCGCGCCCGGCCCTGGTCCAAGCCATGGTCCGGGGCGAGAGGGAGTGGGAGGCAGTCACCTCCTTCTGCGAAGCAGTCATGCTAGCGAAGGAGGTGGCGGGATGGGCGAGGGAGAGAGCGGAGAGAGCCGCCCGTCCCAGCCGCCGCGGTAGACGCCCCGGGCGTCGGGAGCCGCGTGACGACTCCCGGCCACCGTAGGCGCGGGCCTGCGGACGGCGAGTAATGGGTAGCTCGCCGTCCGATCAGGACCAGGCCCATGCCGGACGGCGCGTATGTGTTCCACGCGCGCCTCAAAGAGATGTCAGCAGATAAGGAGGGGCCCGTCAGGGCCGAAGCCTGCCGGGGTAGCGGGATTGTCCGAAAGGGTTACCGCTGCCCCGGAATATAAAGGGCTAAGGAAGGAACACGGATGGGTTTTAGTCAGTAAGAGTCTGACACTCCCTTCCGCTTCACCCAGAGCGGGAGGGGTCATTTGATGATTTCCCATCCTAAAAAAAAAAAAAAAAGGTATGGGTCTAGTCTCACTAGCATCAAATGACACACTGTATCCAACTGCCAGTTCTTGATATCTAATATAAATAACGTAACATTGAAAGGAAAAGTCCTAATCATCATAATCATTATACATAGACCTCTCAAATTACAAGCCACTGAGCTTGGAAAGAAAAATAATTCAGCAGAAAATGTACAAAAGGCCAGGATAATGCACCAGGCACATTCATTTACTTTTTATCACGAACATGAAAAACAAAATGCCAAATTGCCAATCATCTTATCATCCTAGTGTGCAATTATTTTTGTTGGTATTGACATTCTATTAGAGGTGGCAGTTATGTTAATTAAAATGAACATTTTACTACCTTACATCAAAATGTTAACGCTTTAACCTATAGAAAAGTAAAGGAGATAAAACATTGATTATGTTTTGTTAACAAGTTCAAGCAACCTACCATGCGCTAGTAGGTAACCCTCAGAGAGTTTTGACATCACGTTGTATCAATAAACCTATAATTAAGTTTTAAAATCAACTAACGCGTTTTGAAACCTTATTAGGCAATATTGCAGCAGATAATACATACTAATTACAATATTAAACATGCGTCTGTGATATGCGTACTTAATTCTCGTTTTTACGAAATAAGTAACAACAGATGCGCCAGCGCGGCGTCGTTATCAAATAAATATGATGTGCAATAAAAATCTATGTTAAGTAATACAGATGTTCACGCCTGATTATTTCCAAATTACTGAAACACCCTAAAACAAGAAGACTGCACATATTTTTAGGGTTCCGTACCTCAATAGGAAAAATCGGAGCCTTTATAGGATCACTTTGTTGTCCGGCTGTCTGTCAAGACCCTTTATCTCGGGAACGCGTGGAGTCATCGAGTTGTAATTAAAACTGTCTACAGTCCCTTGAAGCTGTGAAAAAATAAAACTGCTAAGTTAACGTAAAAAAAGAAACGGTCGTTTAAAAACGTATATTTCGATACTCTCAAGGGAATGAAAATTTATGGGGCACTTCCCGTTGACCTAGAATCATGATATTTGGCAAGAAGCAAGATCATGTAGCACAAGTAAAGGAAACAATCCGAAAACCGTAAATTTGTGATTACAATAAAAAAAAAGTCGCGTGATAAACAATTTACATACTTACAAATTTGTACGGAACCCTCTTGCTGCGCGAGTCCAACTCGCACTTGACCGTTATTTTGTTATTGGGATGATGAAATTCAAAAGGTAGGTATGCGAAGCTTTCATAACCGGAAATACTTGATAACAAATGTAAATATGCGTTTAGAAATGGTCAAGGATGCGGCCTTTATTTATTCATGGTTTTATCCTTTATGATTACAGAAAGTTACGGATGACCATGGGCTGAAACTACGACGACACGGTTGGCGCAGTGGTTGAGCGATTGACTGCTGCGCAGCATGTCGCGGGTTCGATTCCCGCACGGAACAAATATTTGTACGACCTACAAGTATTTGTTCCGGGTCTGGGTGTTTTATCTATAATATGTATGTATTTACAAAAAAAAAAAAAAATGTATATAAGTTGTTTATCAGCCATCTCGTTACCATAACACAAGCATTAGGTTGCTTAGCTTGGGACTAAATGGCGTTGTGTGAAATGTCCAAGGATATTATTATTATTGTCAATGTTCCTGATTCTTTTTACCTTTCTTTGACTCCATGACAAACACATACTCGATGTAAGGACACAAGGCGATGAAAAAAATTTAGTTCCTGATGGTTCATACATAGCATAACATCAGGTTTGTATTCTCCGCAGGGTTAGGCAGACGTGTATCTTTCTAGAAATCCAATTACTATTGGATTTCTAGAAAGAAACACATTACTATGTGTATCGGAATCTCGAGGTCCTGTAGTAGGTATGTAGACTGGATTTGTAGACCATTTATTTTATAATATATTTTAGTACTTGTTTACAGGCCTACGTTGTCCTGCAATTTGAAAATATTGTAAAAGCCTAATCTTTTTAAACGAGATACCGTGGTGTTTCTTGTCGGCTCTTCTCCATAAGAAACGATAAATTGGAACCGTGCACCTAGCTTCTGACGTTTTTTATGTGCCCATGTTGGTTTATGTTAATAAATGGTTTATTATTATTTTTCTTTTATTTTTTCGATATACATATTAATTATATTTTTAAATATTAGAATATAAAAAACATAAAAACATTTAAAAATATAAAAAACAGTAGCCCACCGGTATCGGGAACAGGGTCCAAGTTACCGGTGGTCAGGGTTCCAGAGAGAGGAACCTCCTGACAATGCGGGCCGTGTCCAGAAGTACTGCTTTCTGAATCAAGCCCTTTATCCAGCTACCTAACGCGAGCCTCTTCAGGTGTTGGTCGAGGCTCTTGGCAATCAGCCCATTGGCTGTCACGACTATCGGCACAATGATTGCTGAGTCAACATCCCACATGTCGACAACCTCGCGAGCCAAGTCAAGATACTTGATTTGTTTATCTTTCTCGGCTTTCACGAGGTTCTCATCATGCGGGACGGTTATGTCAACAATCATTGCGCGCCGCTCTAATCGATCCATCACCACTACATCAGGCTTATTGGCAACAATAGTCCTGTCAGTGATGATGGATCGATCCCAGTACAACGTGATATTTCCATTTTCGAGAACTGGGTCGGGCACATACCTGTAGTACGGTACCTCCGATTCCACAAGGTTGTATTTCAGAGCAAGTTGCTGATGGATTATCCTGGCTACAAGGTTGTGTCTATGCAAGTACTCTCCGTTAGCTAGACGAGAACACCCGGAGATAATATGCCTAATTGATTCCCCCGGCCGGTGGCATGCCCGACAGATGTCAACCGTGCCGTCTTTCACAATATATCTCCGGTAATTGTTCGTCATCATAACTTCGTCCATAATTGCACAGACAAAACCTTCGGTTTCTCCAAAGAGGTCACCGAAACGTAGCCAGGCTACGGACGCTAATAAATCTACATCGGGTCCATGTAGGGCCCGGAAAAAGCGTCCGTGAAGCTCCTTTATTATTATTATTATTATGTGATATAAAATATTTTGATTTTGATTTTTTCAAGTGATTTGAGAAGCACGCCAAAGTAACTACTTTGGCGTGCTCAAATTACTTCGTTGTCGTTGGTCGTGGATGGAGTTCCATCCACGACCCTGTGATCTGCGGAAAAACTCACTGTCGGCATGTGAGCCTTTCTCAAGTTGCCTTGAGCGTCCAATCTCGGTAGAACCTGCATCAGGAAATAAAAACACGCCGGGTTAGGCAGAAGTGTTTCTTAGTACACTCATATTTCTCAAGTTAAGTCCCATGTAATAGGGGGCGAGCCTACTGCCATCGGTTGCTGGTAGTAGGGGAGATAGCAGGGCACAAATTAGGAGAGCTGCGCTTACTAATAGAGCTATTGGCGTGTCTGAAGAATAGTGGTAAATAATTTTAGCTCCAAGCTTTTATAGTAGAAAAATGAGATTATGTCGATTTTTCTTTTTTATAAAAGAAACATTAATTAACGAACGTGACACCAATAACAACAGGCAACAGGTTTTAATGATTATTTCTCGGCTCCATCTGGCGACACATGTGTGAACTTTTTGGTATTGGAATCATCTTTGTAATTTTAGTCAAGAAGCTGTGTGTGTTTTCATTTCATAATTTCTAGTGGAAATATGAAGATGGCGTTGTTATTTATATCGCCTATCTTCACGCTAATTATATGGTGTTGATGGGTTTCTAAAGTATCATAGGTTCGTTGGTAACACCATCTGGTTTTAGTTTTGTACTAACAACATTCTTAAGCTTATAAGGATGACTATAGCATTTCAATGACATACTTAATCATTTCAGTGATTGATTTATGGAGAAGTGACAATCAACGATTTCTGGTAGATGTTGTGCCATTGTTTTGTAACATGCAGGCATTATTATCAATACTGTTATATAAATTCTTCTTTTAGGTATCCATAGGTATACAGTTACAAGACTACCTATGCCTTCAGGCCATAACAAATATCATGTGGGCACATAATGTTACATAACTGTCATATTGTTCTCATATACATTTTACGCATCCAGAGTTAAGTAAAGTCTAAGATAAGATACCTCTTTTCTAGCTTCCAGTAGTGAACCCTGTCTCAGTTTAATGAGAGGTAACAGAGTCGCTAGAATGATAGCACACGTTCGTGTTGTCCCTAATACAGTCATACATTCACAATATTTGAGTAAACATTTTTGACCGGCGAAATTTCAAAAATCAAATGGCTAGCAATAATCAAACAGATTTCTGCGCAAGCACGTGTGCTTCTTTCGAAACTAAAACTGCAAGGCCTCCAAACAACATAATAGCTTAATGATTCTAATAATTATTGCGTAATAATTGTCAGCAGTAAGGGCACCACAATAATTGTAGTTTGTTTTTAACCAATCACACTCCCATCTGTCGCTTGGAGCATTTATTACAAAGTACAGACGCTCATAGTTCACCTAGAAAGGTAAAAAGGTTAAGTTAGGTAAGCGTCTATTTATAACCAGCGGAGGAGGGGGTGTTACCTCGTCAGCTACCTTCCAGGTCAAGGTGCCGATTAAGTAGGTACTGCATTCTTGCATTTCCGTTGCGTTTCCAGGAAGTATGGTGAAGTTTCTTGACGGTGACTAAGGTGGGTGTGCCTAATATTTATCTGGCATCTTTAGTAAAATATTTTTTGCCAAACTGCATTCAGTGATGGATTATTTATTATTAAGTAGTTTGTAAATAGATGATTGTTTCATATTTTGCAATAAATTACCAGCGTTGTGTCATCGCGCTTCTCTTTCTTTTCTATGCAGTCCGATAGTGACCGCGCTTTAGGTCATGTAGTCCCCTTAAATGGAACAAGTGCAAATTTCTTTTTAATCACGACTTTTAAGATAGTGACTGGAAAAAATTAGCCTGAAAAAAGAATTTAAGACATTTTTTCACAGTTACAGTTCTATTTATTTTGCTGAAGGGTCTGAAACATCTTGTTTGGAGTTAGAAAAACTTTGATCAGGGGGCCTAAAAAGGCCACTTTGGCAGAATCATAAAGAAATTCATATCACGCATTTCATCTGTTTGACAGTTTCACACCTATATATCCCTGAAAGGTTAGGCAGAGGTGTACCTGTAGCATTTTACGAATCTCCATACAAAACTGTCATACAAATGAAATTGCGTGATATGAATTGTTTTATGATTCTGCCAAAGTGGCCTTTTTAGGCCCCCAAGACTGAGGTAATATTCTTTCTAATCGTTGTCACGGCGAGTTTTTATGGAAAGAATATTATTTTTAGTAAACTGGTTTAATTTATTCAGATTAGGTACCTAAAAAATCGTTATTTTATATTTAAGTTTTAAAGATATATATTTTGGAAGCTTTGGATAAACTTGTTTTGTTTAAATGAGTATTAAGCCCTGAAACATTTTGAAAATTTAATAATCACTTATTTTTATTTTGTATCTAAGCTATAATCTATGTAATGCAGTAGGTAGATTTCTTTTAAATTCACATTGACTTTTGACGTTGAATTTCATTTCCCATTTTATTTTAAGCGAAACCGCCACAGGAGACAATCCTGAAATTATTCCACGATATTTAAATTTAAAAGACGTTGAACGGTGGCATTCATATTCAGACCGCTACAAGTTCAATCTCGAAGCCAGAAACAGAATTCGGAACTAATTATCTCAAAACAAAAAAAAACATATTACACCTACAAAGGTGTTAATGGGTGGAATTTGTGCCCTACAAACATATTTACATATTATGTCTGTCATAAATGTGTTACGTGATGACGTGTGTGATGCAGATGGCATGGGTAAGCCCCTGATGACCTGTAATGGTGATTGGTAATAATAGTCGTTGACATTTAGAAGATGGAAACTAGTTTTGTAGAGGCCCTCATTCGATTTGTGGTGCGTTCGGTGGAAGTCACGTTTCCAGAGTGTGGCATTTTATCATCACGAAGGTTAACTAGGATGTATTTTATTTATAGTAAATCTAAGATGACTATGAGTGGGCGTTGTATCCCACGCCTCGTTAAAATAGCAGTTGAGACAAGAAAAAAATTTCTTCATATTTGTTCAGTTTTTCTAAACGAAATTAAACATTTTGCAAATATTCCAATGAGAATTTTCTTCTAAGCTAGAATGAAGCAACTGAATGACTACAATTTTATAATTCAAGGCCACAGGTATAATTTGAAAGAAAATTGAATATGTAGGTAGACTTTGTTTGAATATGGACAAATCCGTAGGATGATCATGTAGTTGACATATAAACTCAACGCTTTATTTAACTTTTTTATTTTGGTCTGGGCATTACGTAAGTACATCGGAATTTAAGATTGATGTTGAGGTATATTTTTGATGCAAGTAGGTACGCACACATTCTTGTCAGCAGACTACTTCAATAAATCATTTCAAGTTTTTCTTCTTTTCGTTACAAAACAAATTGAGAAAATAAATCTATAGGTTGGTATTTTGTTTTGAATAATTTGCTTATTTATATACTAGCGCTACCCGTGACTCTGCCCGTATGGATGTCGAAAAACCACATTCTGTAGCAAATTAGGTATTTGATCTTAATCCATTGCTAATTTTAAAGATTCTGTAGAGATAATGTAGAGTTCTTGATTGCCAGGAAAAACTTATTTGTCAAACAACTTAATTAATAACTTAAATCTGACATCACCAAATATTCAATGGTGTTTTCATTCAGCTGTGACCTTTTCGCTTCCGAAAAGAAGTCGTAAACTTCGTTAAGAAATCACTACCAAGCTATCCCTATTTCATGTGATCAGATGATACTATTTCTGAATCGCATATGTCTATGAACAAATTCGAAAATTTAAAGTATATACCAAGTACCTACCTCGTGCAGATAGAATCCCAATACATTTTTATTATTTTACCTTCGACTAGTCAACGATAGTGACATCATGCAACTAACCTTAGTGAAGACCAACTTGGCTTTGATATCAGATACATATCACTGTATAAAAATCCCAGACTATTCTGAGACCATAAGACCATTTCATTAGAATGCAGATAGATTGATAACTAATCGGGCATAAAACAATGAAAATAGAAACCCAACCCTTATGTGTAGGTACTGCCTGCTTCCTAGTTATAGAACTTATATTCTACACAAGAACGTCCAAAGAAACTCTAAATGTGTATTGAGATTATTTTCTACGTAAAACAAGCAACGTTTGTCTTTATGTTTTGTACTTACGTATGTCAGTATGATAAAACTGATCATATTAAACTTCTTTCAAATATATCTCAAAGAAGGTCGTTTTAAGATAATAATTCATCATACACCTAGCCTTTTCCCACGATGTTGGGGTCGGCTTACAGTCTAACCGGATGCAGCTGAATACCAGCATTTTACATGGAGCGTCTGCCTATCTGACCTCCACAACCCAGTTCCTGGGTGATACGATACCCCTTGGTAAGACTGGTTGTCAGATTTTCGGGCTTCTGACGACCCGTAATGACTGTCAAAGATCCACGAATGACAGCCGGGACAAACGGCTTAACGTGCTTTCCGAGGCACGGAGGGGTCTTGGTATGTAAAGATGGTCACTCATCTACGGATCAACCACGGCAAGCGTAGCTTAACCTGATCGATCGACTCGTGCGGCTGATATACCCTCGATAAGCTCTCGATAAGATAATAATAATTATTATTGATAATACACACAATTTCCGTTCGGGAAGAGCCACTTTTAAAAGTTAAATTCAATATGTAAGCCATTGACAAATCAGCAGAGGTCCACTCTCGAGGTTTGCCAGAGGGCTATGGAACAGAGTATTTTGGGTATCAAACTAATAGACCGGTTTACGGATACGACTATCCGTTCCATCACAAAGAAACTGATGTCACTTGGAAAGCTGCCATGTTAAAATGGAATTGGGCTGGATACATCTGCCGCATGTCAGACGACCAATGCGCCACATCTCGGCAGTCTCGATGAGCGGAACTCCTTCAACAAGAACTGGTCCTTAGCAGCTTTAAACAGAGAGAAGTGGAAAGAGAGTACGTCGGCCTTTGCCCTGCAGTGGGACATCACAGGCTTTTAATAATAATAAAACGATGGTCAGGCAGGGGCCATAGTCTTACCATAGTACCTACTAGATAACTTCACTTTAGCCACCCAAATCCGTAATCCAATATATTAGTTTCCATATCTTGCAATAGTCCTACACCAACCGGGGTTGTCCTTAGGTGCAATTGCATAGTGCGTGCAGGGATAATAGTCGGTTGGTGCCTCATTTCATTAAAAACGTCGAACGGGCCTCTGCGAGTTGGCTTCGGCCCCTCGTACGCCTTCCAAAGATCCGGTACCGAGGGTCCCGAAATATGTGAAACATATAATAATAAATAAGCCATTCCCAGAAATATGCTAATATTACCATAGAAAAGTAAATTTTAGCATATTTCTGGGAGGAGTTTATGTTGTTTTAGCCGACTGTCAAAAAAGGTGGAGGTTATGCATTCGGCGAGGTTTTTTATTCATGTTTTTATCAGATTTCTCCGTAATTACTGGGCTGATTTTATATGTAAATAAAATTGTTTGGATTTAAGCTAACATTTAAAATAATAATATGTACATTTATATTATTTTAAATGATGAAAAATAAGCAAAAGTTGTTTCATTGTTTTAAAGTTTTTGAGTTACACGTACCTATTTATGAGATGTGATAACTTGCTGTCACTGTTATTTACATAGCAAGCAGTGGTATACGAATTTGTGTGGGGTAGGTAAGCACAACTAAACATTTTAAAATAAAAAACTTGTGGCAAAAACAAAAATACAAAACCAAAGACACTGACTTCCGATATGAAAGTTAATTTCCAATTGTATTGGAAGTTGGTTCTTTGTTTGTAAAAATCTTTTTTTTGACATATAAGTTAAGTGACACATATTAAGTTAATTTATTGCAAAAAACTAGGACTTTGTTTTATCTACATATTGCATGGAGACACAGGCAAATGCACTAATGGGTAAGTACATGCTATTAACCTTTAATAAACCCATTTCTACCATACAATAATTAAACGATGATACGAAACCACTCCATAGTCAATACATAAAAATGTTTGGTTATTAAAAAGTTTAAACGATTTGATAATAGATCCAGTCTTAATGATATTCTGCATGACATCGAGAAATTAATGTTTTATACAAGGTCACTCTTTCGTGTCAATACCCTAAGAATGCTAGGCGCTGTTTTTTGTTAACTTTGATTTTAATATAAAAGGATTAAAATTCAATGGGAAGGTACCTGTTTGTTTCTGACATTCGTACAGATCTCAACTAAAATGAAATTCTTGGTGAGATTATTTTTATAGTATCATTCAATTAATTGAAGTAATATAAATTACTGATAAAAACTTTCTTATAATAGTTTCCAAGAAGTTGATTAACTAATAATTTTTATTCATTCCGCAGGTTCTTGCTCTGTGCGTGTGCGCTGCCAGCGCTACGAGCTTCGGCGCATCTCCCTTCGGAGCCGGTGGTTACAAACCCTACAAGAGTTTCCAGAACACTGTAGCCGCCCCCGCCGTCGTGGCCGCTAAGGCCGTGGTCACCCCCGTCGCTGTTGCCTCCGCCGCCGCTTACCAGGCTGGATCCACCACCTATGCGGCTGCCAAGCAAGTCGTTAACAAGGCTTACGGCTCCGAAGAAGGTCAAGCTGCCATCCTCCGCTCTGAATCTGAAGTCAACCCAGACGGCTTCAAATACGCGTAGGTGTTCACTTTTTACTGACTCGTTCTAATTTGGATGATTCCGGAGATAGACAAATTAACTCCAGAACCAGATCCTCTAAAAGGAGATTTTAAAAACTGTTAATTGGCTTTTATGTTTGTAAATGTTCAGTTCAGTATTTATTTCTAAATGCGACGGTACCTACCTCTTACAATAATAATTTCCTTTTTACCAGCTACGAGACCGCGAACGGCATCAGCGCTGAGTCTGTCGGTACCTACAAGCAGGTCGGAGAAGCCGGCAGTGTTGTGAGTACATTTCCTTATTATGAACTAATTTTACATTCTTAGGTCATTCATTGTCATAAACTGTGTGATCTATGCACGTATGCATACTATGAACGACGACAGACGTAGGAAATGAAAGTGCTAAAAATATTTTGTATTTGTTTTGTATAACAGGTGTCCCAGGGTTCCTACAGATACACCGCCCCCGACGGTACCCCAGTGGTTGTCACCTACACCGCTGACGAGAACGGCTACCAGCCCCAGGTAACACACCACAATATTTAATTCTTAAAACCAGACAAGATCGGAAGAGAAGTTAAGCATACTTTTATGTGTATGAAACTGATAGCCCTTAAGGTATTTTTACGTTTATAGTACAAGGCTTCATTCCAAGAACTTCCTTAATAACCTATCTGTTTGCAAATGGTGTTATCAACATAATAAGCCAATAAAAATATAAGAAATTAACAGTGATTCATATTTGCTTATTCATAAATGAAATACCTTCAGGTAATTCAATTGTGGTTATGTTTATCAGCAAGGAGACAAGCCTCCTAATTATTCAAGAAAGTCTAAGTTAAACTCTTTCTAGGAATGGCTTCTTTGCTGAAAATATCGTAGTTATTTTACGAAAGTGTCATCATAATGAGCCTATAACGATCCCACTGCTGGGACTGAGTTTTCCTATCTGTGAGAGGGGAAGAAAGTGTGCCATACAGTAGGGTAATTCCGTAACAAACTCTCATTATCAATGGTTTTCTTTTGACAGTTCAACAACATTCATTGCGTTATTTACGTCGTTGAGAAGACAAATTTTTCGAACATATGAAGCTTTGGATTGGCTTCAAAATGATTCAGATTGAGATTAATAGTATGTTACGCAATTAGGGTGCAGATTAGTTATTGTTCCTCTATTGTTTCAGAGCGACTCCCTCCCAGTTGGGCCCGCGATCCCCGAGGCGATCGCCCGCTCCCTCGCCTACATCGCTGCCCACACCAAGGATGCCGTCCAGAAGTACTAAACCTTGACTAGTCCAACTACAGAGATCGCTGAACGAGCCAGTGTTTAGACTAAGGACACTGCCTACATAAATATGAAGATGTTGATGATGGATTGCAGCAATTTTTGTGTTAATAAAGGAACTGTGCCATAATTTGAAGCTTTCATTGAATTCAGATTCATGAATCCCAATAATACTGTACTCTTTTTCTTGTTTTCAATAAGTAAGAATCGTCAGATAGAATAATGATTAGTGTAGAATCAAAACATAATAATTATGAATTAGCAAGCAACGAGATGCAAGTTACACACTTTGTAAAAATACAAAATGAAGGTTGTGAAATCTAATGAATTAAAAGAGCTTCCTCGAGATACGATCCTGCGTATTCCGGGTAGTCATACATAAATCGTGCTACCAATCTGTATGGTAGTATGAGCTATTTTCGCTAGACTCACACCGAGAAAACTACATGAAATGAATAGAAATTGTTTGTTCTGTAAATAGAATATTGGAATCACTTTTACATGACTTATTATTAAAATAGAATAGTAAGCTAGATGGAGTAAACATTACCTATCTGATTACCCCTAAAAAGAAATGGCGAAACAAACTCAAGGGTCAAAGTCTCCTTTAAAGCTCAGACATAATCTCGGTCAGATCATGAGAGGACAATGTAGATTAGTGCCTTAAGAGAGTTTACGCCGTACGGTATTTCATACAAACTTTCAAGCCGTTGTTTTTCGAAATGAATGAACCGATTTTAATGAAACTTCATACGCATAAGCAGGATACAAAGGTTTAAAAAGTTAGCAGAGAACATTTTCGAAATGTCTTATTTACAAAAAGATAACTGGAAATCTCTGTTTCTATGGAAACTTTTAAATCAGTCTAATTTGGATGTAACACAATTTTTCGAAAATGTGTGTTTTTTAGACCTTTGTATCTTGTTTATACGTATGAAGTTTCATTAAAATCGCTTCATTCATTTCGAAAAACAACGGCTTGAAAGTTTGTATGAAATGCCGTACGGCGTAAACGCTCTTAAATGGTCTTTTGAGGAAAGAATCACATAGATTTGAGTGGACCTGTCCAGTCAGTGCAAGCATTTGTGTGTAATCATGTAGCTCAATTTAGAACTTGAGGAGCTTAACGACTCGACGAACAATACCAAAGAAAGAGCATTTGAGTAGGCCGCATAAATTACTGAAACTGCTAGACCAACATTAAAAGTAACCGAAAGAAAAGACAAAAAAAGACCCACATTCGACATAGTCCTCACATTCAAGTGTCATATACCTACATTACATAGCAAATAAGCTTAGTAAAAAAATCTAATTGCTACTCAACAACGAACCGAATTTTTACAATGAGATCAACACTGAAATCGTGGAAAGAAAATCAGCTATAGAATCATTTTAGTTCTGCAAACCTTTATAAAAATTTTTTTCGCGATTTTGGGGTTAATTAAGTTGTTAATAATAATGAGTATAATGAGAGGTTGAGCGGTTTTCAGTTATTTCAATAACAGCCTGTATGCATACATAATCAGCCTATAATGTTCCCACTGCTGGGACACAGGCCTCCTCTCGGTGAGAGGGAGTGGGCCGTAATCCACTACGCGGGCCCAGTGCGGTTGATGTCTTCGAATTTTTGATTCTAGGACATGCCGGTTTCTTCACGATGTTTTCCTTCACCGTTTTGAGAGTAGTGGTGATTAAATAAATAATTTACACAAAGTAAAGCGCCTGTCTGGTTTCGAACCTACGACCTACAACTCGTAAGTCGCGGCCGTTACCACCAGGCCACCACTGCTACATACAGGATAAAATTTTAACCAGTGCGCAAACTGTAACCATGAATTCAACATATTATTATTGAACTGTGTACTTTATTATACTATATGAAGCGTTGGGTTATTTTAATAAACCAGAACTGCCTACCCACTGTGCCTAGCTACGTATTGTCAGTATAGGCACAATAAGCAACTTAGAAATAAAATACTGTCCAAGTGTTACTAGCATATCCGCCACGTGTAAATACAATGTTGCAGTTTGTGAATCTTAATTGTTAATTAATTAATCCCGTGCGGAACCCGTGCAAGGCTACTGAAATGCCTATGCTTATGCTCTATTTGTCCAGCGTTTCTACATTATAGAGGAACTGACTAATCCGATTAACGTGAGGGTAAGGAGGTACCTATATCATTTAATTTTACTAGCTTTTTCCCGCGACTCCGCGAAGTCGTAAGACACCACAATAAGAAACGTAGATAAAATTGGATAAGAAAGATTTCAAAACAGAAGAAGAACTAGCAGGGGTCGAGGAGGGGGGGGGGAGGGGTTACTCAGTGGCTCAGACCGGAATAAATCAAAATTACTGCCACATTTCTGGCCAGTGCTATTATTTCGTTTTCGCTTAGCTTTCTATTACCTACTGGAAATAATAGAGGTTCCGAAAAACAAATTAATATCCAGCGGTCTGTGGCCGACAAAAAAAAAATTTGAGTAAGGACAATTCTTATTTTTTTGTCGTAGCTTTTATTACTTACTATCGGTCTATTCCTAGCTTCTGTCAGCGAATTCGTTCCCGTAAAATTTTTTGTTCCCCGGCGGCGGCGCCCGCCTGCGCTATTAGGTACTTCGTTTTCGCTAAGCGTTCTTTCTGCGTTTTTTTTTTCTTTTTGGTCGGCACCTAAAGGTCGTACCGTGATGTTAATATATAGCCTATACCCTTTCTCAAGAATTGGACTATGAAATGCAAAAATAATTTTTCAAATCCGGCTGGTACTTTCAGAGATTAGCGCGTGCAAACAAACTCTTCAGCTTTATTATTATAATAATACTATAGATGTAGCCAAGAGTTTCAAGAGGCGAGGGGTTTCAATAGAAAAAAAATGTTTTCTCAAAAATGCCTAAAAATACGAGCATTATTTTGACAATTTTCTTAATACACGCGAGCATTGGCCGGCAACGTTAGTATGAAAATCTATATCAGGACAGATATGGACTTTCAGACTAAGTACTTTTAACTTCGAAACATGGCAATCAAGGAGACCGTAATTATCAAAGATTTTATTTAAATTGATTTGCAAATAGAGATGTTTAAAGTAAAAAGAAACAAATGAATATATTTGCGCGAGAAAAGTTATTGTTGTTCGTCTATGATTCTAGAAATTATAATTACTTTACTTAGGTACAATTGTTTGAATTTCCGCACATTATTAGAGAAAAGTACTAAACAAGCCTTCGACGCAACTAGGCATTGATGGAGTCACGTATGGTGAAAGCCAATCTTAACACTAATATTAATATAATAAGGAAAACAGCTGTTCCTAAATTACCAAAGGCTGATAAAAAGAATCCTGATTTATTTAATATTAATAGTGTTAAGATCGGCTTTCCGTATAGGTAGGGTACTTCCCGTGGATCATGAAATTTGGCAAAAATCAAAGTATCTTAGCAAAAAGCCAAAAATCGTTAATTTGTAGTATTAACCAATAAAAAAAAAATTGCGATTACGAACTTACATTTGCAATTGGAGAATTGACCGTGTGATAAGTCGATGTATGGGAGAACATGGTTTTTAACTACAATGTTAAGTTTGTTCTTGGGATAAATTCATCCCAACTACGGAACCCTTCATTGTGCGTGGTCCGCCCATGCACTTGGCCGGTTATTACCATGGCTATGGTAGTTAGTTGGACGCTGACGCACTTTAAAAATTAAGAGGGCACGGAACTGATTAATAAGATTTGGTGCAATTTCGTGATTCAAGTAGCTAAATTTTAAACTCGTTATTAAACAAACAAAAAAAAGCGTGTACGGAAATGGAAAGTGCAAGAGGTGAACGATCTATGTTAATTTTATTTAATTATGTCCATAATTAAGTAGACCATTCATCCAATTGATACCTACCGATTTACTAACATCTACTAATTAATGATTATCTTCTAATGATAATCTCACTTGTTCACCCGTCTTGTTAATATTTTTTAAATTAAAGTAACCAGTAAACTATCTTACGACTGATGTAATTTTTTAATGTAGATGAATGGGTTGATTAATAAATAACCTGTTCACACTATTAAATTCATTTATCATACTTACTTGTTAAATGTTTTCGAATAAATCAAATCAAAGTACATGACTGGCGCGTGGCGGTATAGAGAACTAACATCCAAGGAAGGACATAGAATATTTTTCATCCTGGACAAATTAAGAAATACAATATAATAAACGCAGGCAAAGTGGCGGGCATCAACTAGTAAGGTTCTAACAAAATATGAGCAGGTAAGTTGCAAAATAGAATATGTGTAATTTTTTTTTAATGTTATTCTTCCAAGAGTTTTTGTTATATTATGTCAATAAGACATAAACGTCAACCCAGCAAGCTCTAATAAAATAACCTGATTTATTTCGGAAGCCATAATTCGTCATTCCACGTCATTCTATTACTATAGGTAAATACCTATAGTAATAGAATGACGTAAACATACGAAACAAGATATCTGTGGATTACAAATTACCTACTTACTTTAATTAATTTTGTTATTTTACGAAACATCTAGCTGAAACTATAATAAGAACAAAGAGTGGCAAAAGCGGAATAAAAAATCATATTTTTTTTTGCAAATTTGAAATAAGTACTAAAGATTTTTATATTCAATATGATGATTGAAGAATTGGTAGCTACCTAACTAGCGACCAGCTACTACTTAGAACATAATATCTGTTATATCTGTTTGTTGAAGTTGAAAGTGCAGCATGAAATCTTTGCAGTCGAACACACGGCGACACATCAAGCTTTACTTTCCAGTACAAGCTGACTTCCCATTGTATGGCAAGCCCAATCAATGCAAAATCAGCTTATACTGGAAAGGTCCATAGTTTGAAATGTACCACCTAAAACCTACATATTTTCTTATTACTTATTTATTTATTTATTTTATTTAATTATTTATGTACACACAGTAAAATACATAGGGATATAACATAATTATAATTCTCGGTTCTTATTCGTAGCATATTTTAATTAACTTCGTTTAGTTAGAGTGTCGCACCATTATTAATAACCGCTTAAAATTGGGCGCATTTAACAATACCTACTAGGTATCTATTATTTCCTAATGCCTGTCAATTTTTTAGCTTTGTAGTACCTAAAACAGCATTGCTGATATGACAGTAGCAGGCGTCAGTTATTTGTTTCTAACTCTTCGCGTTAACGATATTGTGCCTATTATTGCTAACTGAAAAAATACTATAAGTATGACTCGTAACTATCTTTATAGGGCTTGACTTCCTGCACTTTTTAAACTGGAACGTTTTATTAGGTGATAAGGCTCATGACTGATGTGGAGGTGTTACCCGCCTTTAATTATATTTTAGCAATCATTTCGTTGATCGCGCAGTGCTCAGCTCAAATACCTTTTGAGGAATTTAAGTTTAAGTTAATTTATTTCATAATCAACAGGTTTTACCAAAAACATTTTAGAGGTCTTCTTTTAAGTAAAGAGATGATGATACCTGTAACAGAAGACCTCCCTCTTCCATGTCTATGTGTACACAAACAAAGCCTGTTAATGACAGAATCAATAACAATATTTAAAAAAAATATTAAGTACAATAAGAAAAATTTAAGTAGAGAATTTACATAATTTGTTAAGGTACTTGAATTCGTAATCTCAGATCATTTATATTTTATTCCCACTTCTATACGATACAGAGAAAAGCAGAAAAAAACTGATTAGGTACAGAGGCCAGCACATCAACCTACCCCAATCTGTCAAATTTCTGCTAAAAAGGCTTTTCCGCCAGAAGCGCGCGGATTGTGGCGGGAGCGGTTGGAAATAGGTTTGTTTGTTATAACCTACTTTTACGTAATAACCATAACCCTATAAATCCTACCAACTGCGCCATGTTTTATAATAAAAGATAGATAAATTTAAAATCAAACAATAATAACCGACTAGAGATGCCGCGATGCATTCCAACAGTTTTTATGACTAATCTTTTACTGTTCAAGCAGTACGGTTATGGAATGACTTGCCCGTGTCGGTACGGCGTGCTCAATCTTTATCCACTTGAATGGTGTAACTAACCCGACTTTGTTTTATGTACCTACCAATTTCATTATAGAATAGTATAATATACTGTATGTACGTAATTATTGTATTATGTAAATGGTACACCACAGACTACCTACAGTTGTCTCTCCTTCCCCTTTTTAATCCATCCAAAGGTTGTCTTTAACCGTCATCTACCCCGGTCGCGATGGGGAATGGAACCGGCGAGAGATGTCGTGCGGTGTCCCACAGGGATCGGTCTTGGGGCCGCTCCTGTGGGACATCGGTTACGACTGGGTGCTGCGGGCAGACCTCCCTGATGGAGTCAGCGTAGTTTGCTACGCTGACGACACGCTGGTCCTGGCGCAGGGGAGGTCGCATCAGGCGGCGGCCGACGCAATGACACGCGGGGTTGCGATAGTCGTGGAGAGGATCCGGCAGTTGGGTCTCGAGGTGGCTCTGCACAAATCCGAGGCCATGTCTTTTCATGGGCTTCGGAACGGGCCACCATCGGGATCCCAACTGACGGTAGGAGGGGTTCACATCGGCGTCGAGACGACGATGAAATACCTGGGTCTCGTCCTCGACAGCCGGTGGAACTTCGTCGAGCATTTCCGACGTTTGGCCCCCAAACTGGAACGGGCTGGGGCCGCTTTCAAGCGGCTCCTGCCAAACCTGAGGGGGCCAAACGCCTCCTGCCGGAGGCTTTACGCGGGGGTCGTGCGGTCCATGGCCGTATATGGCGCCCCGGTGTGGGCGCGTTCACTGCGGCTTCGAGCCGCCCACTACCTGAACGCGCCCCAAAAGGTGGTCGCCATACGGCTGATACGGGGGTACCGCACGATCTCGCGCGAGGCGGCAAGCCTCCTTGCCGGACTGCCGCCATGGGATCTGGAGGCGATAGTCCTCGCGCGCCTCTTTGAGTGGCGCGCGGAGGCACTACGCCGGGGGGAAAACCCGCTTCCGCGGGTTTGAAAATTGCTGCGGAGCGGACAGACCTCCGGCGCGATCTCATGGCGGCATGGAAAGCGCGACTGTCGCAACCCAGCGCAGGGCACGCCGCGATAGCGGCGGTAAGGCCCCTCTTTGAGGAGTGGCTAAAGAGGCGTCACGGCGCCCTCACCTACCGCCTGACGCAGGTCCTCACCGGACACGGATGTTTCGGGAGGTTCCTGCACATCATCAGGCGGGAGGATACGCCCGGGTGTCACCACTGCGAGGATCGCCCTGAGGACACGGTGGAGCATACGGTGGAGGTCTGCCCGGCTTGGGCAGAGCACCGCCGTGTCCTCGTAGAGGCGATCGGCAGCGGCGGCGACCTCTCGCGCCCGGCCCTGGTCCAAGCCATGGTCCGGGGTGAGAGGGAGTGGGAGGCAGTCACCTCCTTCTGCGAAGCAGTCATGCTAGCGAAGGAGGTGGCGGGATGGGCGAGGGAGAGAGCTGAGAGAGCCGCCCGTCCCAGCCGCCGCGGTAGACGCTCCGGGCGTCGGGAGCCGCGTGACGACTCCCGGCCACCGTAGGCGCGGGCCTGCGGACGGCGAGTAATGGGTAGCTCGCCGTCCGATCAGGACCAGGCCCGTGCCGGACGGCGCGTATGTGTTCCACGCGCGCCTCAAAGAGATGTCAGCATCGAAGGAGGGGCCCGTCAGGGCCGAAGCCTGCCGGGGCAGCGGGATTGTCCGAAAGGGTTACCGCTGCCCCGGAACATAAAGTGCTAAGGAAGGAACACGGATGGGTTTTAGTCAGTAAGAGTCTGACACTCCCTTCCGCTCCACCCAGAGCGGGAGGGGTCATTTGACGATTTCCCATCCTTAAAAAAAAAAAAAAAGGTTGTCTTTAAAAGAACGCTCTTAGCGATGAGACCGTTGTGTCACTCTTTGTAAAATTTCTGTATTTATATCTGTAATTTATATGGTGTATACCGTGAACATAATTAAGAGTATTCTATTAAATTCTAAATTGGTAGTTAACTTGGTAGTTAAATTGGTAGTTAGTTAGTTATTACAATTAGAATTGGAGTTACATGACTCTTTTTCTTAGACCCGTCCTTAGACCAGCCCCATCATAGATCATCCTAGATTAGGAGTTCTAGAACAGGTAAGTAGGTCATAATAGATTTATAGTTTTAAATCTACATTATTGCAGATTTAGCTGCTTATCTTAATGTTATTTTTATTTGAAATGTCATGGTTTTAATAAAATACATACCTACCTACAATCTACGAATATGTAACTTATTCGTAGCCTACAATGCCATTTTTGGGCATGTAGGTACGAATATGTATTTGAATAACCACATGACATTTCAAATAAAACTGCCCAAAAATGGCTTGTAGGTAAGGTTATGCAACTACTATTAAACCTACGTAAATCCTAGAAGGTAGATAGATATCTAGCTACAGCATTCAATGCTAAGCTGTT
Organism: Gortyna flavago; assembly: GCA_963669345.1. NCBI lineage: Eukaryota > Metazoa > Arthropoda > Insecta > Lepidoptera > Noctuidae > Gortyna > Gortyna flavago. The sequence goes on from OY770131.1 coordinate 10,206,878, forward strand.
TACGAAGTAAATATACCTAGGAATATATGATTATGGTTACGACTGTGCTCCGAGGATGTCCATACCATAAGCGATAAAAACAACATATTAATATGTTATCAACAAAAAATTTGCATGTTACAAATGGAGGTTGTGTCAATTAAATTGATAACTTATATTCAATTAATAGTTTAGTCATAATGAAGATGACAGGATCTTCAATTACGCATCAGTGAACTTAGAAATGTGTTAGCACTTCGCAATACTACACCGTACTTGTAGATAATATGAGATAATCATGTACAAAATGATACAGACCGGTACGCGTGGAAAAAATAAATAAAGTATCAAAAATCCTTTTGGGCACTGTTCATGTTGACAGCGATGCGGACGAATTTTTTGATGCCCTATGATTCTTTAACTTCTTTTTTCATATCCATGTACATATTATTATTTTAAATATTAGTTTATATTATGTAAATATTATCTTGATTAATATAAGTATCAAAAATAAGTGACATTTTAAAAGTTTGGTATTGGTAAAAGCAAGGATAAGATTTATTAAAAAGAGCAAAGTTTGACCTATGACATAATCCTACTAATATTAGGCACAGCAGGCAAAATAACCCTGGCTGCCCTTTAGTTTTATTATTTGGAGACCATTATTCCGATTATCAGCCTATAATGTTCTCACTGCTGGAGGACTCCACTCTGTGAGAGGGAGCGGGTCGTAATCCAACACACAGGCCAGGGTGCTTACTCTCGAATCTAATTCCGATAGATCGACATTGGAATTGTCAGTCAAACGTCTGGGATTGGCTGGACTCACTGAGTCTAGCCAATCCCTGACGTTTAACTCGACCAACTGACGTTTGAGCAATGTCGATCTGTCGGGATTATATTCGAGAGTTAGCACCCTGCGCAAGTTTGAGAATGTTTGTAGGTGGGTTTGGTGGCGAGTGTGCTTCGGATTAACTATTTATTTGTTTTTTTATTTTGTGGATGTTCATATTGTTCGGTTTTAGAGTAAGCGAGCGTTTCGACGGTTTCAATTAGTTTGACAAAGGTACTATAAAGTACAATAGTAGGTATACAAAATACACTTCTGGTAAATTGTATTTTATAGAGGAGGTTTGGGCGAAGAACGTCAGAAACGCAAAATGACAGATTAGCGAATTGTCAGAAACGCATGATGCGTGTCGCAAAATGACAAGATCTGATAATGACAGATTCGCGTAATGACAGATCAATCTCGAATTAAATAAAAATCATCAAGTAATGATTATGTATAAGGAGCCGAGTTCAGTCGAGCAAATTATCCATCGGGCTTATACTTTCGCACTTTGAGCCTGTCTTAATAAATTACTATCATCCAAGAACCTAAAACAACAGCAGAAACAGCCTATTATTTAAATGAACCCAAAACATGAATTATAAGTAGACTTTACGGGTTACGCAACTTCGCCGACGGCAAAAAGCTATAATTTTTTGAGGACAATAAATTAATGAGAGTATTTTTATTAAATACAAACGGATCTCATTTACAAGTTATATTTAAACTAGATTCTGCCCGCGACTTCGTCCGCGTGAAATTTGTTGATCCTCCGACCCAAACCGTCGTCTAATCGCATCGCCTGCCGCACTATTCGTTTTCGCTTAGCGTTATTTCTGACTTTTTATCTCTTCGCTCGTCTCCCTAGGATCCTAGCGTGATTTTAAATAGCCTTCCTCAAAAATCTATCAAATTCAAAAATATTTTTTAAATCCGACTGGAAAACAAACAAAAAATAAAAACAAACACAAAATCTTTCGCTTTGTTATTATCGATAGAAGATATAAAAACAACTTTTATTTAAAGCAATGAACTAATTTACTGGTTTGCTGGTTGGTTAAATCAAGCGTTCATAAAAAAACAGGATCATCATAATTTAAAAATAGTTATCTACTTAGGTACCTCAGTTCAGTCAAGTTTATAAGTATGAATCTGTCCTGAGAACATAATTTGTCTATATCATAGTTTACTTTCTCAATAAAATCTTAAATCAATAAAAAAAATAAGTTGCTTCATTAAGAAACGAAGAGAACTTTCTTCAAACATGAATGGAGACTCATTCAAGTAAAAAAACTTTAATATTAACATAATAGCCCAATAAGAGCTCGTAATCGGCCATTATTAGAGACGTACAGTTATAATGAATGGTTGCTTAGAACTACTGTTTACGCACCAAACTAAATGAATTAGGTAATAGAAGATGATACAAATAGTATCTATATTAATTATTTATTGTTATTAGAAAGAATACGGGTTGGTAGTTGTTGCTTTTTGCAACATTGTCAATGTAATATGTATTATTGTAGTTAATATGTATGATGTTGGAGCTTTCATTCGAATATTATCTACACCTAATTTGGGAGAAGCGAAAATGATTTATGAAATGGTTTCTGCATCACTTTCTCCCTCGCTTGCGCAATAATGTATTTGTATTAATAATATTATAAAATTACGTGTAATAATTCAATTTATCCATACTAATCAAAAAATCCTTAAAACTATTCTGTAAATCGATTAGATGGTCGTTCGAGAAATTATGTTTCAAGATAATGGGCATTCGCGCTACCGATGATTCGAGATTTTGATGCATCGAGGTAGTGAACTATTGCGCTCATAATTCATCGATTTAATGTACTATCGAGTTAACGTTTTCGAGCAAGTGTTATAAGATCTCACGTCATTCGATTTCAAGTAGGGAGCCCATACTAATCCATACTATCCATACTATACTTAATATTATAAATTCGAAAGTAACTCTGTCTGTCTGTCTGTCTGTATGTTACCTTTTCATGCCTAAACTACTGCACGGATTTCGATAAAATTTGGCAGAGATATAGATTGCATCCCGGGGAAGGACATAGGATAGTTTTATCGACTTACCTTGCGGGCGAAGCCGCGGGCGGAAGCTAGTAATATTCTAAATTTTAAAGGAACTGTCTGTCTGTCTGTATGTTACCTTTTCACGCCTAAACCAAAGAACCGATTTCGATAAAATTTTGCAGAGAGATAGATTACATCCCGGGGAAGGACATAGGCTACTTTTTGTTTCAAAAATATCCCTAAAGGGGATAGGGTATGATAGTTTGTATGGGAAGCCTGTTATTTCTTAAGTTAGGGATTTGAAAATTCTAATTTATGCTTTTGGTAACAAATAATGAATTACGTATTTCATCGTTTTTCTAAAATGATCCTTCAAGAGGGTAAAATAGGGGATGATTTTAAAATTCACATGTAATATTGTATTTACATTTTTGTGTAACTATTTTCAAGAGATTTAAGGGATTGTAAATATAGGCCTGATGTTACGTTCCCGTGGGATAATTTCCGACCTCCACGCGGGTGAAGCCGCGGGCAAAAGCTAGTTATTTTATAAAATACGGAAATAGTAACATTTTAACAATAAAAACCAATATTTATTAACAAAGACGATTTTCAGGAAATAAAAAAAAAACTAGTTTATATTGTAATTAGATCGATGTTAACTACCGACTTTGAATTAATTGGCCTCGGCGACAACGATCATGCAGTATATCAACGTATGCTCATCTATATTACAAAATTGGGATGTGGATCTTATATCTTAGAGCATATCATTAATTAGTATACAAAACCGTTTCTCAAACTGGATCTAACCAGTAACCGATTTTTTTTGTTATCTTCTTATTTAAAATTAGATAAAGTCGGTGTAAATTGTTATCAGTGAAAATTGGATAGCTCACTTTTCTATAAATTTTGCTGTCCGACATTTGAAGGATTTCGAGAATACGTTTCACTATTATATTAACACGAAAACTGTTGACTAATGTGGCATCACGCATCTGTCAGCATCTAGATGCTGACTGTTACTCCGCGTTGCTCCTTCTCTTGAACCTAAAATTTTGCTTTTTGAACTTTATCATTACATTTTTTTAGTTACATCGTTCTACATCTGTTATCACAAATCTTTCATGAAAGTAAGGAGAGATTCTTTCTTCTCTGCGTGGTCTAAAACTTTCATAACGGCTTTTCTACGTCATTGTCGCAGCCGTCACCTGTATCACACCCTGACAGTATAGACGAGGTACAGGCCGAGGGTGCAGTTACTAAAGTCGCACCATAACGTCAACTTCAAGGCGTTCGTGGTGCGCGTACCGAATTGTTATCTGCCCGTCGTCATGATTGTGTTCATCATGATTGTGTCCATGACATGATTGTGTTCCGTCACTTCCGCGGACAAGTACCACAGAGCAGTACAAGAACAAGCTAGTGAAGTGCTATTTTATAATAATATGTATTTTTAGGTTAACCTATTTATAAATGGGCCTGCGTCGCCTAAAATAAATAAATAAACTTGCAAACCAATCTGGTTTTTTTGGATACTGCCGTTTTGCCGAAAAGATTTTGCCAAAATTTCACTACCCAAACAAATTTTAGCAACCGTTTTTTTATACCAATTCAATGTTTGGAATGATTTTTCAGACTTGTGCTGCAGAATTCGATTAATTCTGTCGTCTTTATCCATTTTTTTTTCTTTTTTTGTGGCGGCGATACTAAATATTTGGCTTATTTATTTTTCGTAAAATATGTTAACCCAACTGAAATATTGGACTACATTAAAATTGGTAAAAGTACTATTTGGTAAGCAAGTTATTGTTTAAACGTTCACTTGCCAAACATTTGATTTACGTTACAATTTTTTTGTGTAGAGTTTATTTGCTAAGTAATGATTTCGCAAATGACATTATGCGGAAGATTGTTTGGGAAGTGATAATTTGTCATGATCTTTTCGATGAAACAAGGGAGATCCGGTTGTTTTTCCGTGAACGTCAATCACCGGTATGATACTAATCCACCATGCATCATGCAGTCTGCTAATCGACCATGTTCATCGATTGTTTTCAGGCAATCAATCACAATCTTCTTAGTTGTCCGGATGCACCTTAACCCGCTGTAATAAGACAATAAATCACCTGCAATTATTGCTTCATAACATCATAATATAATGTTCCCACTGCTGGGACACAGGCCTCCTCTCAGTGAGAGGGAGTGGGCCGTAATCTACCACGCGGGCCCAGTACGGGTTGGTAGAAGTCACACGTCTTCGAATTTTTGGTTCTAGGACATGCCGGTTTCCTTAGATGTTTTCCTCCACCGTTTTGAGAGCAGTGATGATGGTTATTATATGATTTACGCATAGTAAAGCGCCTGTCTGGGTTCGAACCTACGACCTACAACTCTTAAGTCGCGGCAGATCCCACTGGGCCACCACTGCTCATTCAATTATTGCTTACCATTAATATAATCAACACGTTTGCTAGAAAACAACTGGTCATACATTTTAAAATCATCACCATTAGTTACTGCTGTTCTGTCGTATAATAGGTACTGATGTTAAAATGCCTCTGGTTAGATTGGCTACCTACTGAGTAGTATGACACACTTGGGAAATAGCATGGCCTCAGTCATGTCAGACGTAGCTTCCAGTTTGATGAGAAGCGGCTGAATTTGATATATTGTAATGATTTATCTGCTTTGAAAGTATCATATTCCTCAAGTGTTAAGATAAAAAGGTTTTTAAAAATAATTACTACATTTTCAAACATTGTGTTTAGTTTTCCAAGAAAAACCAATTATTTATTTAAGTTATTATTATTACAAAGCATATAAAGTAGCATTTACAATCCGAAGGTAAATCTCGCATACAACAATTTTATTTGTTATAGACCTATATTCTCGAATTCTGTTTATTTTTTACACTAAAACTCCTACCCCTTTACATAGAAACGTTGCTAAAAGTTAAGACGTTGAAACGTCAAAAAAAAAATTTTATTAGCAAAGAGGCTCGATTCCTTCAACAAGAACTGGTCCTCAGCAGATTTGAGCAGAGAGAAGTAGAAAGAGAGTAGGGAGGCCTTTGCCCTGCAGTGGGACATCACAGGCTAATAATAATAAAGAGGCTAAGAATCAGGATCGAGATTTTCCCCGGGAAAAGTTGATTTGTCATATGTTAGTAGGTACCACACAGTTAAAGCTCCCAAACTAAAAAATAAATAAAAATGAACTGAAATAGTTAAGTACCTACTTCGTTATGAGCTTTTTAACAACATGATTATAATTTTAAGCAAAAGAAATGACGAGACGACAAAAATAATTTAAAAACTCACAAAACTCACTACCTAACTAAACTACCATAGCACATTTTTTTCGTTTTATGTTTTGGGTCAATTTAAATAATAGGCAGTGTCTGCTGTTATTTTACCCCCAAATCTAAAGCCGAACCTTTTAAGTATTGACATTGTCTTGAATAGTCCTCCTGAAATAAACGTATTTGCATCTGGGTACTTTTAGTATAGTTTTTTGTACCAAGAAGTTTAAGCATACTTGAAACATGAAATTGATTTGTACGAATGTTTTCTTCAATACCTATCTAGATCTACCACACGCTGGTTGGAACCCGTGGAGGAATCCTTGGTTGAAGAAAATTATTACAAAGATGCTGTAAAATTGTGAATTGATTGAGTGACACTCAAAAATCATTGCTACTACCTACTTGTCTTGATGGCAAAGCTATTAGGTATACCCAGCCAGCGTAAATACAGATAATAACAAACTTCTAAATAAGTAAGTATTCTCCATAAAAATAAAAGATCCCGAATGTACTGTATTATGAAAACAATTCCAAGCATTCTGCCTGAGGCGTATTAATTGAAATATTTTGTTATGAACAATGAAATAAGTAAGCTCAAATGCCAGAAGAAGCTTCTTCGTTACACACCACACCTTGAATTGACACTTGTGAAGTGGGTTTGTCCAAGTTCTGTGAAGTTATTAAGTTTGTAAGAGGCTTTCTATAGTATATTGGGTTTAATTAATTGCCTTTTAACATTTCTAAAACTGTAAATTTTCACTAAATAAATAAAATATTTATTTATACTGAAAAAAAAAAGAACAATAGGTAAGGCTATTTAGAGTTATTGTTAGTTGTTTTGATGACACTCTGTTAAGACACACACATGTTTCAATAAGTTATTCAAAATATCGTATAAGTATTATGTACAATACAAATTGAAAATAGCACGGCATCTGTATAAAGTCAAGGCTTGTCGAAGAGTACACAGCTAGCTATAGCGTAAAAGTTTACCAACAAACGACCATATTTCAAGGATCCGTATCACAAATTGTCGCAGCTACTAAATTAATCAACGAAGATGATACCCAAAGATTGAGAAACGCTGGCTAATGAATTAGTGTCAGACAACACATTATAAATGAGACGAACTGGACAGAGGAACATTATTAAATTAGATAAAAAAGGTATAAATAGGCATTGATCTATAGAAGAGCACATTCAAGTAGTTAAGTTCGCTTGATAACTACGAAAATGCGCGGCTTTTTGGTAAGTGTCAAGTGATGTGTTATCCCATCGGTGCATGGCTTTGATTCGGTATTAGTATGCAGCTTATGACAAACACTCAGTGTTAATAAAGTTTTACGGATATTATACAGTATTAATTTAATTTATGAGTTATTAGTGTCAGATCTTTGATTTTTTAGTATTCATATTTTAATAAATAACTTAATTTGTTGCAACTGCTGTGTCTTACGTTTTGTTTATGTGTTTCAGGTGATTTGTCTGTCTATGACAGTGGCCCTTGCCGCTGAAACTGGAAGGTAGTTAATAGATTTTTTATACTATTTATTTTCAATACCTCCCCTTTTCATTTTTTTGTAGAAGTTGGAAAAATATTTAAAGATATGAATAGATATGAAGTGTCACAATATATTTAAAGATATGAAGCGTCGCAATACTAGAGTGAACTAAAAATAACATACAACAAACTTGCTAGTACTGAAACAAATAGTATTTTTTCGCAATTTTCGCAAAAGTGTATCAATTCTATAGATATTAACTTATTAGAGAATACATATATTATGAAAAGGAATGAATTACATCCTAAACAACATTTTTACATACCTTGTTGACAGTTTTTGTACTGACCGAGTATCGGAATCCTCACATTACATTTTTTGGCGAAACCACCACCTTCATAACAGTTTATGTAGCAGACGCCTTTCACACTTTCAATGCATTGAAAGAGCAATTGCATTCTAACCATGCCACCTCAACGCATGCAACGCGAACAATTTTTATATGCAATACATGTTTAACATGAATCTGTTTTATTATCTAGGGCTGCCTTCAATCCCTTTTCGTTTAGTGCGACGACCCGGCGGACACCCCTAGTGGTCAACGCTACACCTTTGAGGTACTACACTACCGCCGCTCCGCGGTACGACGCCTCGGGTCGCGACAGCGCGGGACGCTACGACCCCGGCCGCTACGACAACTCCGGCAGATACGTACCCGACAACTCTGGGGCTTACAAGTAAGTGAATATTAATTTTGCATATTTGGTTGCAATTGGGCTGTATCGGCGAAATAACTTCGGTTCGTGAGCTGCTTCTAGATTGCTATAAGCAACAGATGCTGGAGAATATTGCTGCTTTGTCATACCCCCTATACCTTACCGTCGTGTTTCCCCAATACGAGATTTTTTCTAATCCAAATGAGATTAAATTAACTTATTTTACCATTTTTACCTTGACGGTAACGTTAAGCTGTCCATTTTTTTTTTGTTAATCCTTGAATTTATTTACACAGCAATAAAAAACAAAAATAGAATTCATCCAGGATTGGCAACAATTTGCTGAATTCGGTTCGATCTGTCTGTCAAATGTGCATTCGTAAAAATTACTGTGGTTTTGAATGTAATTGTGGAATCTGAGTTCAAAAAGTTACCTACTTATCAATCTGGGACATTTTCTTACCATGACATGCTGTATTGTTTAGCGGTGACCGTGGTGACCGCGGTGGTTCCGGTGGTCAATACACTGGATCTGGATCAGCGGGCGGTCCCGGTGGAGCTTATTCTGGATCTGGCTCTGCTGGCGGGCCTGGTGGATTCTACAGCGGCGGTGACGATTCTGGCCGCTATAGGCCTGATGGCAGCGGTGCTTACAAGTGAGTACATAACATTTTCATGATATTTTAATCTCAAATTGTAATTACAAACCAGCTAGTTGTAGGAGGTTGTAGCTAGTGTGTTAGACTTAAGAATTTCGAAATAGCGGTTCAAGTACCTAATTATCAAATAATTGGATAGGTCGATCATAAATTAACAGGTGTTAATTAGATTTGTTTAAATATTTAAAAGTTATATGACGATACTTGATTATTTTTACGATGTTGGCCTTACTTAAATGAAAATTCTACAGCGGTGACCGTGGAGACCGTGGCTCAGCGGGAGGCTTCTACACCGGTGACAAGTCCAGCGGTTCTGGTAGCGGATTGGCCAGCGGAGCGGATAGCGGTCTAGCCAGAGGATTCAGCAAATTCGGTTCCGGCAGCCTCTCAAGCGGCCTTGCCTCCGGCTCGGGCTCCTCAGGCTCTGGCGCATACGGCAGAGGATCTGGCTCTGCTTCTGGTTCAGGTTACGACTACAAATACGGTATCATCCGCCAAGAAGCCGATGTCAACCCCGACGGTTACCACTACCTCTATGAAACCGAGAACAAGATCCTCGCTGAGGAAGCCGGTAAATTGGAACAGATCGACAGCGAAAGTGACGGAATTAGGGCTAAGGGATTCTACGAGTACGTCGGACCCGACGGTGTCACCTACAGGGTGGATTACACCGCTGATGAAAACGGTTTCGTCCCCGTGGGTGCTCACATTCCCCAGTAAATCTAGTCCAATGGTTCCTCATACATTTTTGGAGTAAATAATTTTACAAGCAATACACTACGCTGTACCTGACCTGAATAAGTTTAATAAAGATGCTACTTGTTATTGGGTTTGTTTCATTTATTTGAGAAGTTCGTCATTAAAACCTATTAGATGTAGATTTAACGGCCCCTGGCGCATTGTAGGTCGTGGGTTCAAACCCAGGCAGGCGCTTTACTTTGTGTAAATATTTTCATCACCACTGCTCTCTAAACGGTGAAGGAAAACATCGTGAAACCGGCATGTCCTAGAACCAAAAGTTCGAAAACATGTCACATCTCTAACAACCACTACTGGGCCCGAGTTTGCAGTCCACTCCCTCTCGAAGAGAAGAGGCCTGAGTCCAGCAGTAGGAACAGTATTATGATTATTTTGGATGTTGATTGACGTGTCTATCTACACCGATTTTAAAATTGAAAAAAAAAAAAAAACTGCGTAAATTATGCTTATTTACATGTCTGTGATTTTACTATCATCTTAATAGAATCATGATTACATTTTCGCCAATACTTTGGGGCAGATATTGAGTAGAACCGGATACGGTTTAATATGTCAGTAGTATGTCACTCAAGCGATTAGCTATAATTTATAGATTAAATGGTTGAGACCTTTAGGTAGTAGGTACGATCCATAAATGTGGTAAATATTAGGTCCTTAATGAAATTAGCGTTTTGTCGTACTGACCACTTTGATATGAAATATCTCCTCTTTGGTTAAGAATTCCAAATTCAAATTTATAAATTCATTTAGCTGATACATTTGAGTTTTGAAAACAGTCATTCATTTGTTTTTTCCTCATTATTTTTTTCTTTGGCGTCGCTTATTACCGCACAATGGAAAACATGAAATATCGGTATATTTACGAGTACGAGTTCTACCGTGGGGTATCTACCGTTCACCAGTGCTGCAGAAACAGCTCGAAGGATTAATGATGTGTACGGCGCTGGTGTCGCAAAAGAAAGCACGATACGTTTTTGGTTTCAACGTTTTCGTTCTGGAAATTTCGACCTTCAGAACCAACCCCGTGGACGGTCGGAGACCAAAGTGGAAAATGAAGAATTAAAGGCTATTGTGGAAGCGGATCCATCACAAAGCACTTCAGAGATAGCTGCAGGCTTCGGGGTAAGTGATAAAACTGTATTAATCCACTTGAAGCAAATCGGGAAAGTAAAAAAACTTGAACGATGGGTACCTCATGAATTGAGTGAATCGAACTTGCAAACACGCGTCGACTGCTGTGTTACTTTGCTCAACCGACACAATAATGAAGGGATTTTAAATCGAATCACTACTTGTGATGAAAAGTGGATACTGTACGATAATCGGAAGCGCTCGTCGCAATGGCTGAACCCTGGAGAACCAGCCAAATCCTGCCCTAAACGAAAATTGACTCAGAAAAAGTTACTTGTGAGTGTTTGGTGGACTAGCGCCGGTGTCGTTCACTACAGCTTTCTAAAATCTGGCCAAACGTTTACGGCAGATATCTATTGTCAGCAACTGCAAACCATGAAGGAAGAACTAGCTGTTAAACAACTGAGATTGGACAATCGCTCTAGGCCACTGCTACTTTACGACAACGCAAGACGACACACTGCACAACAAACAACCACTAAGTTAGATGAGCTACAATTAGAATGTCTGCGACATCCACCGTACTGCCCGGACCTTGCTCCAACAGATTACCATTTTTTCCGGAATTTGGACAACTTCTTACACGGAAAAAAACTCAACTCCGATGCGGCAGTCCAAACCGCCTTCAAAGAGTTCATTGATTCTCGCCCCCGTGGTTTTTTTAGTAAAGGGAACAATGAACTACCTATGAGATGGCAAAAGTGCGTAGATAACAATGGTGCACACTTTGATTAATTAAATATATTTTACAAAAAAATAAAAATGACTTTATATTCCTCCCGTATAAAACACCAATTTCATATGTAAGGACCTAATATAACACTTTTGACCTGGCCTCGAATATTATATGCAGTCGCTGTATAATGACGCCAGCTGCAGGCTCATTGGTTTGTGCTTCATTGAGGATGCTGTGGGCTGAAGACTATTCTATGTTTTTGTAGAATCACGCGGTTGGATTTATAGGCCCGGTTACTGGCAATAAGCTGGTCCCTCGAATCATTACATGATTCTTGGAAATCAATGGCGAAATGCGGGTCTGCTATTTCCCTAAGGAGTAGGCGTGGGTGTGACAATACAAGCGGGGTATTAGGGAAATAAACGTAGATGCTATACAACACTGTAGAGTTGAGTATGTAGCAGCGCAGTGAACTGGAAGCTTAAGAATATCGAGTTTCCAGAGTGACCTTTTATAATAAATGCAGCAAATCATAAATCAGTTAAATATTTTGATGTAAAATTATGTAGAAGTGGATGGCATGTAGGTGGCATGATGATGATGATGATTAGATGACTCAGTACAATAAACTGTATATTTTTAATAATAACCTGCCCACTTTTTATGAAGTAGAGAAAAAAATACATAATTAAAACACAGTTAATTATAGAACACCACAGCGTAATTGCCAATTTACCGGCACATAAATTAATATTTTTTGTCGGTGAATCGTTTGGTTGATCGGTCATTGACATATGATCCGATATGACTTCTTCTTTGTGGTCTCCTCTTTGACTAGTATGAATAGTTTCAAAAAAAATTAATTAGAGGTTACCGACCTAAACTAAACGGGTTTCTGCACCTTGTACATTAATGTATACTTTGCATATGTAAGCTGAGCTTTGAGGGATATAAGGCATAATGTTATTACCAGCCAGTAAATTCTTATGGGGCAAGGTGAGTAAGCAAAACTACTTTATGTTAATATTATTAGTGTCCAAGAATTATAATTTTACGTTAATCCCCCTTTATAATTATAGTAACGCAATATTAGGTATAATAGAATTATATGGAAATTAATAGAACCCTGAAAAAACTTGTTTTGGTCTTATAAACGTTTTGAAAATAGTTTAAAAAAATTAGGAAATCAACTCATAATGCTCATTCGTATAAAAAACTATAGATATTATATTAGTTAGTTTTTTTATTAATTATAAAACTTAAAATAAAAAATTTATTAATTATGAAACTACTTGGAATAAGAGTCATTTTCAATAGGGTTCATAAAAACGAATCTATTAAAAAAAATTTACTCAATCGATTTTTTCGCAAGCTTGTAATTTTTTGGTTTCACAGTTGATAGACGGGATTTTTTTTAGAAATATTTTGATGTTTTTTTCGTTTCTATTGCATTACCTAACTACATAAATTTTTGGAAAAAAAAAATACAGAATTATTCTACATTAAATTATCTATACAATGGTATACAAATTAAGTGGATTCTATGTACTAGCAGGAGTATAACAATAGAAACAGTTGCAGGAACAAGACAACAATTTTTTTTCGATAGTAAAACACTCTTATGCTTCGCATTATGAGTCGTGCAAAAAGCATAAAGAAGGAAATGTGGACCTATATGTACGGGTATTTTTATGAAGATTTAATTCAATGAACCGATGACACCGTCTGGGAATTAGAATACCTAAAATCTACCGGGAAATGTGATTCATTTATTTGAGGAAAACAACGTAAAAACGCCAATAGAATTTACATCTTGTTTAGGTTCAAGGAATTACCTAAATATTTATTTACTTTACTTCAAAGAAAGGAATGACAGTGTGGTGATAATGTATTTTAACACTTATAAATACCAAAGTCTTTAACAGGTATTTGTAGTCTTTTAAGTGTCTGTAAATCAAAGTCCACGTGCCTACATTATTTTGGTAATTTTTAATTGGTAAGCAACTTTTCTCATTATACACACATCAAAAGTGTCTAGGGATCAAGCATTTTTATGCGGATTTCTTGAGATTGAGATGTGGCTTTGTAATAAATTTATGATTTTATAAATTTATATGGATCCTTTTTGGTGCATTTCATAATTTGAATCAGGAACTGTGAATCAAATTTGAGTAAAAGATGAAAATCAGCTGTCAATATTTTCCCTATAAAAACATACAACGCATTGAAGACATTATTAGTGCTACTGTTTCCCTACTACTGATTAAAACCAACGTTATTATGGAGCGGCGACGTCATTTAAGCAGGGAAGAAATGCTCAGAGCCGTGGGAATGATAGAAGCTGGTTCCCGGCAACGTACTGTGGCTTTAGCTCTGAATACAAGTCAGAGTCTTATCCGTCGACTTTGGACACGTTACCGAAGCATTGGTACCGTGGCTGAGCGCCATGGAGGACGGTATCGCTGCACCACACGGAGACAAGACCGATACATTCAAATCTTAACTCGAAGAGCTCCAACAATAACCGCCATGATGTTAGCCGTGAGGCTTCATCACTCTTCAGGGAACTTAATTAGCGACCAAACAGTCAGAAACCGCTTGCATGAAGTGAACCTTCATTCCCGAAGACCGCTACGGGTACCACCTATAGCAATGCACAATCGTAGGATTCGATATCAATGGGCTCTTGAACACAGAAATTGGGCAGAAGAACAATGGCGTTTCGTGTGCTTTTCTGATGAGTCTCGTTTTGGTATGAGACCGGATACAAGACGTATACGACACTGGAGAACCCCTGGACGCCAACAGCGATTAAAATCCTGCCAGGAAGTCCATCCTTATAGTGGTGGAACCATCATGGTATGGGCGGGTATTTGGATCGGCGGAAGAACTGAGTTGATTTGGATCAGAGGCAACCTCAACGCTCAAATTTATGCTGAGACGATTGTATCAGACGTCATCGTTCCTCTACAAGTGCAAATCGGTCCCTTATTTCAGTTAATGCATGATAATGCACGACCGCACACCGCAAGAGTTGTAAGACAGACTCTCGCCGCAGCTAACATCAATGTCCTGCCCTGGCCTGCTCAGTCGCCAGACTTGAACCCGATTGAGCATGCATGGGATATGCTACAGAGAAGAGCTCTGCCGAATATGGAGGGTATCCAGTCGCAAGAAGACCTTTTTTTGTTGTTGCAACGAACATGGGCGGCCATTCCACAGCGTGATTTGGATGAACTCATTTTGAGTATGCCAAACCGATGTTCTTATGTTGTTAGTGTTCGCGGTAGAAACACGGATTATTAATTGTTTAAGTTACCCAATAAAATTTTAAAGAAAACTGTTATTTCAGTCTTTTTTTCGAACTTTTGTGTTAGTGGTTCAAATGTCAAAAATCCCTTTATTAGGAAAATGGCAAATTTCTTTATTAATGCAAAGGTGACTTGGTTTATCGTTACTGTGACAAACGAAAACACTTTATTTGATGAATCCTTAAAGAAAATTTTAATTAATATCAATCAGGAGAAAAGTTATTGCAAAAATATATGTTGATCCCTAGACACTTTTGATGTGTGTATTTTCGAAAGATTACCCAGAATATATATAGCTACATATATATATGTATATATGTAGCTAAGTATATTACATGAGTATTTGTTTGTTTGTTTTGTTTTGAGGAATAAGAAACTAAACAGGTTATGTAGCCTGTTTAGTTTCATATACCTGCAAAACAATAAAAAAACGGTAGCACAATTCGGTGTGTGTTTAGAATTTTACTTGTTTTTTTTGCAAGGTTGTTCGTAGTATCGATCGATCATATAATTTTATTTTATTTATTTTAATAATACATTAAATTCAATTTTTTGGGGCTAACCCCTCGTCAATTAAGTATTTATTTAAAGTATTTACCCATAATTTATTTAGTTAATACTAAAAACAGAAAGAACTTATAATTATAGTATAAATAATATAAAGTCAAATATAAAACACTAGGTCCTTTTGCAATAAAATTTTTCTTATCGAACATACGAATACCTGAGTGGTGATTATAGTTAGAAAAAACATGGATGTAGGTACTTATTACATAATTTCATCGCTATAGATTATTTTATATTTCAAGTTACATAAAACCCATATAGAAATTCGGATCTTCCAAGCTGTGTCGAGGATAACTGCTCCCAACATCAGGCCCTTGACCCGGCCGCCTAAGGTTGAGAGTTGTCACCACTTTTTATACCCTTACTAAGCCTTGGAGAATCCCGTCGGTATTATAATCGTGACGAAAGTGCAAGAACTGGTTTTATCAGCAAAATAATACAATTTGGAAATAGCGAGTCGGTATTTCTAGGTGATGGTTCTTTACATTAAGTGGTTTTATTAAGTGGTTTTATTTCTGGTGGTTTACGTCATACTTACTATTTTAGTACTTTTTTATTATGGTTTATTACGATAAAAATACAGGGTCAAAATAAAGTAGCTAGCGAAACTCTGCAGACGCGATGAGTATCGATATCTGAGTATGACAAAACAAAAAAAAAATGTGGGGTCATCGACTGCAGTAGTCACTTGAAATATCAGTTACTTTTGTGTAAACTTTATAGACGTGATGGATACCGATATCTAAACACGATAAAATTGAATAAATAGATTTTCTCATATCATATTTCAAGTAACAATACTAGAAGCATTCGTTAAGCCCAAAAACAATCATCAAAATCTTTTTGTTTTTATTTTATCATGTATATATATTGCTACTCATCACGTCTGCGGGGTTTCGTTAGCTAATTTAATTTGAACCTGTAACTGGGTATATAAATACCACAGAACAGATTTTATCTGTTCTGTGATAAATACACAGAAACTGTAGATATAGAACTGGGTCTTAAACTAAATTATTTATTTACTAGCTGCGCCCCGCGGTTTCACCCGCGTAATTTTCGAATTAGGGGTATGAAAAATAGATAGTAGCCGATTCTCAGACCTACTGAATAAGCACAAAAAATTTCATCAATATCGGTCAAGCCGTTTCGGAGGAGTATGGCAACGAAAACTGTGACACGAGAATTTTATATATTAGATAATTCTACTACATTTGCCTTAATTATTTACGTAGGTATAATACATATCCCATATTAAGAGTACAAGCCATAGTTAGTCCACAAAATATAAAGCTTAATAGACAAATTATCTAATAAGATAGTGGTCACGGTCAAGATTGCATTTTTAATGTTATAATGTCAAATGATGTAATTTGGTGCATTATGCAGTGTGTCTTCATAATGTGCGCATATTCAAATTCTGTATAATGTGCACTATTGAAAATTTATTCAAAGGAAAAGTTTAAAAAAAAAATTGCATTTTTAAAATTCTTGTTCGCTGTTGTGACCCCTGTGTAAGCAAATCGGTATAACTTTTAAACTAAACAACCTGTCACGATGAATCAAACTCAGTAATGACTGGAAATAAAAGAGCGCGCGGAGCGTCCTCATAAAATAAAAACTAAAACAAAAATTGCCCTTAATTGAGAATTAAGGTGTTTTTTTTTACCAAATATCAGATATTTGTTCATAAATTTTTACAATAACTGTCAAAATTTTCAATAAAAGCCCCGATTACCTACCTTTTTTTGTTACTTCAAATTATTCTGCATCGTATCAGCTTTCTAAAAGTAAAAATACCATGCTTAAAACTCAATCACAACATTTCCTATCAACTTTTAAAGAAAGGCTTTCCACTCAGCTACGTACCACAGGTCCTTTAATTCTTTTAAATATTTTTCCGTCGATAAAATGAAGGTTGGTTTCCCTCATTGTTATATGTACACAATATGAAGACTCACACTGTATTATCTAATAGATTTTAATCTTCAAGGTAGTGTTGACAAAACATTACACATTATTTATATTGTAACGAATTACAATATATTACCTATGTAAATATTAAAAGCCTTAAATTGTGAAGCAAACTAGCTTTTAAAAACACAGAAACACAAACACAGGAAATAAAAACATGAATGCCAAAATATCACGCCCTGCGCATCAATAAAAAAAATCAGTTTAGCTATTGTGGTTTGCCTTATCTGAGTGGGGACACTCATCTGTATAAAGCAAACCACAAGCTAGCAGGTAAGGGAAATCTTAAAATATATGTTAAGTAGAATTTGATAGAGGGGTTTGATTTCCTATATTAGCTGTAACATCAGTCCAAGCCCGAAAATACGTGATATATTCCAATCTCGGCTTTTTATCGCCTCATAGTTTACACTATCATAGTTATTTAGGTCTGGGCTTAAGCTCTTACTCTCATTTTCACGATTGAGGGTTCCGAGCAGTCCAAGGTTTTCCATAAACTATTAGAAATGACTGGTACTGAAATTGTTAGTGTTGAGCCTCAGCCAGTTTTTGTGGAAAAATACTAAAAAAGTACCACAAAAAGGTAGACAGGTAATAAACAGACAAATATAACTCTACCTTTAGATAAATGGTTATTTTAGTAGCTTTGTGGAACCCTAAAGTATTCTATTAGTCGATCGGGATCAGTTATTCGTGAATAAAGAAAAATCATAATTTTGGTCTATTAAATTCATTGTTATTTCTTCTTCATTGAAAGCTAAAACTAGATTTGTGACGTAACACAACTGCGATTTTCCAATTTATGTAGAAATCGATAGAGCTATGAATGTGCATGTGCATTTTCTAGATGCAATCTTTTATAAGCTTAGAGTAAAAAACAAGTGACGTAAACAGTAGATTATTAAATAAAAGTGCAAATGGCGCAATAAAATTGTTATTGACTGGTATTTATCTTTATAGAATGATGCGACTCATTTCACAGCACGTAGGTATCCCAACAAATACTTAAAGCCAAACGGACTAGATTTTGTATGTCAACTAAGTCAACCAAGTCAAGAACCTAGATGTAAATGGAATGAGGTCTTGTGAACGCTGTGGGCACTATATTGTTGCATTTTAATCATTTTTGTTTTATGCAAATCGATGTGTGAAGTGGATCTTCAAACATTCCATAAGAGAATTACGAATCTCTTGCAAGTCGGTCGTCTCGAAACTGCACGGGTATTGCTCAGTTAGTGACTAAATATATTTAATATAAAAATGCAAAGTTGAAGTGCTAAGTGAATGATTAATATCGCTCATCTCAGTCGCATCGGAACTATTTGCAATTTATAAGCTATGCTAATGATTTTGTCTGACCTCGTCACACCTTGATTCGGATTCTGTTCCACTTTTGGTACGTTTTAAATAAAATTTATTATGCATTTAAATGTTAGATAATTAAATGTCAATGATGAAGGAGATCATTTTGACAATATAAATGTATTGCCTCCCAGGTGCTAACCTATGACACATTATTTGATCTAGTTTCAGATCAATAACAAAATTTGTGGAGATAACAGGCCGACTGGACGAGGATCTGATAGCTGTTGCGAGTGAATTCTTTAGTGAAAATGGCGAATGCTCTGAAATTTGTAAGTACCAGTTAACTAAATTAATATTCATCGTAATTAATATGCGCAGTGACTTTTTATTTTAGAACGTGTAGAATATTTAAGTATTAATATTACTTTTGCCATCGTTTAGAAACAAGGTGACAATACAAGTTTGGAATGCTGTTACATGAAAAATAAAAAACGTTTGTGAATTGTATGGTCAAGGGCCTCTTTATCGGGTCTTGAACCTCTCTTTAGCTTTTTGAAGGGTTTTTTTCTGATACCTCATACAAATATTATTGTTTAATACGAGACATGCAAATATCATTCAGGGTTTTACCTTATGAATCATTGATAAAGATTACATACTTGTAGGCCTATATAATAATTTGACATTAGAAAATAATTCGTATTTAAATTAGTGCATAAGTTCTTACCTAATCGAATCAATATACATTATTTCCAGGTATTTGTGATTACGTTGTGGGCAGTCATACATTGTTCACCTTATGACGATGGGAAGTACAATCCTAAGAAATATAGAGTATACGATGATGGAGGGTACTACAGGCCGTTAGATGAAGGGAAATATATTCCGGGCGACGAAGGAAAGTACACGTACATATACCAACAAGGTTTATATCCAGAAGATGATGGCGACTACAGATATGTTCATCAGGTTGGACCTAATGGAGGATTTGGAGGCAACGGCGGATTTGGAGGCAATGGAGGTTATGGTGGGAACGGGGGAAATGGCGGTTACGGAGGAAACGGAGGGTTTGGACCAAACGGACCTAACGGCCCACCAGGGCCACCTGGCCCTCCCGGACCACCAGGCCCTGGTGGTTCAAGACCTAAACCAAACAAAATCGATTACATCGGCACAAGGACTTATGCTAATAGGTATCCCTACATTCACAAAGTGATCAAGTCTTTAATAGACAGATATGTCTCGGACGAGTCAATTATCTTTGGGAACGAATACGAAGGAAGCACAAACCACTACAGGAAGGTGTATGCTGATAAGGAAATAGCTGTGAAATGCAAATATTTGGAGCCAACGTCAAACCACTCCGAGTTTGTCACTCAGTAAGTAAAAACTCTTTCATACGTTAGTTAACAATAAACTGATAGGTTTTGTTGTTGGATTAATCCAGCAATGTTTCTAATAATTTTAAATTGCACCGATGTTAGTCTCTAGAAGTTATTCGTTTATATGGGAATATTTAGTAGTAGGGTAGTATTCATTTAAGACGTGAGGTAGGTGTTTCTATTATGTGAAATTTTTCTCATTTCTGAAATAATTTTCCACTCATTCGTCTTTTGGATTCTCTGATTAATAGACGTCAATATATTTTACCAGCTATCATTTCTTTTTAATTCCTTTTACTAGAAGCCTTGGTGTTTGTGGGTTAAGGATCAATATTATATTGTACCTAGATACTTTACTGTATGACTAGGATATCGTTTATTAGGCGATTCGATGACAAGACAATTTATACACGTCATTTGGTTTAAAAACAAACCATTTACCAAAATGGCACGACTTGGTAAGAATAAAAAAATAAACATAACATTAACACTTTAATGGTAATTTCTTTGTTTAGTCTAAAGTATCTGTGTGTATTTAATTTAACCTAACTAAATATATACCTACCACTACTACAAGGAGTGCATATGATCCTGTGCAAACATTGACATAACTAAGAACAATGCACCTTCCTGGTATACACTTCAATATTGGGTTTTGTTTGTTTATTAGAGGGCGGCCAAGTTATTATAACTTTGTTATTGGAAGTTTGAATAATTTAATAATAGTTTTACATGATTCATGTGTTTCTGTAGAAATGCAATGCTCATACCTACCACACTTTTGCGCAACGATTTCGATGTTTTTACTAAAAAATGTATCAATATGAGAACAAACCAAGGTAACGTACTATGATGATAGAAGAAAACACGATACTGATTTCTCTTATTTTATAAATATTGTAATTATTATTTATTTAATTAATACTTCAAGCACAAAAATGTACAGAGGCGGACTTAATGCCAAAATGCAAAAAAAATATGCTAAATGCTTAATGGCGGATGTAATATTTCACTTCAATATAAACTACTCGTATCCATTTTAATAAATGTATTTGATTAATATGTAACTTTTTTGATTTTTCAGGTATCCTCCAACGCTGAAGCTTCCTCAAGGCGAAAAATTCGGCTCCTACTACAGTTTTAGAGGCAGTAAGGTTCTAAATACCGTGGAAAACGCTCTAACGAGTAAGATAAAGTTAGAATATGAAGTATTTGTTCGAGTGGTTGATACGACTACGGAGTGAATAACTACGCTCTCCCTATTTAATGTATTATAACCGTGATATTTATGATATTTTATGATTTGGCAATGCTGTAATTTAATATACCTACATAAGTTGTAAAAAATGAAAATCTTTATTGTTTTATTACTCCTTGAAGTTTCGTGCTCAGATTCTGAAAATTTATTTTATTTTATTGATGTTCTTTTGTTAACCGATGATATTGTAGGTACCGTAGAAGTCATATATTTGCTATCCCACAAAGGTTGAAACACCCGTAGCCACTTGAGCGGGTTGGTGACCGCACAGTCATCATCTCAGTCAGTCAACCATACAATTTGTGAATGAGCTGTCCCTCAATAACTATAATTATTGTGATAAGTCCATGCCCACCCTAATAGCCCATTTATTAGGGCCGGAAAAAAAATTGCATTAATCAAAAATGTGATAAAAATTACAACCATGCAGATAGGTACAAATTTCACGGATTTTAATTTACCAAAATGTTATTGGAAAAGGCAAATAATTAAATTGCATCAATGAAGGAATAATCAGTCCATTTTAGAGATAATATTTGCATAAAAGCAGTTAAATAAAATAAGTGACCATTACCGAAACATATATATACCTACAAACTTCATAGGATAAGAACTACCAAAACGTTAATAATGTTGATTAAGTATATTAATTATATATTAAGTAAATATTATTCTGCTTGAAAATTAAAAATCAGTCCTTCTTCTTAGCGTGTCGACAGCAACCTAAATGGACTCGGCCCAGAATTTAGCTACTAATTTGGCACCATCACCAGCGTCCATCAGTTCCTGAACGTGCAGCTGATAGGACATGCAGGACACGATATTAAGCATCCCACGGTTTGTGAAATA
This sequence comes from Gortyna flavago, assembly GCA_963669345.1. Taxonomy (NCBI): domain Eukaryota; kingdom Metazoa; phylum Arthropoda; class Insecta; order Lepidoptera; family Noctuidae; genus Gortyna; species Gortyna flavago. The sequence goes on from OY770131.1 coordinate 10,229,125, forward strand.
AAAAAAATAGATTAAGCAAATAATAAAGTAAAATAAATTGTTTGTACATAAAGTTGTTAAATTACAAAACAAACAATTGCCTACATTTGTTTGTTGCTGTCAATAATGTTAGAATGTGGCCTATTTTGAGATTCTGTTCCAAAAAATAATTACAAAAGGTAATTCCAAAGTTTTTGGGTTTTTCTCGTATGGAAAACTCTAAGGACCTTCTGTTTCCATGTTTTTCTACTGTACGAATATAGGTAGTAGATTAACGGCCGGACCCAGTTACCTATTTACCACCAGTGTTGGCACACTGGAGTTAGAAAAACCTATACCTACCTATACTGGCTACCATCAGCAGCGAAAAATAAGTTATTGGGTTCGGTCGATAGACAACTTCGTTACATCTTTATCACCAATGTCAATTTCACGTCTTAAAACGACAGGGTCTAACAGTCTACGTGACAGTTAAATAGTTTCAACTTTAGTGAAATTTAAATTTTCTGGGAGTTGTTGTCAAAAATGGCAAAACAATTACGAGGTCGACTAAACATAATCATTTCTCTAAATATGGAATTTCTCTAAAATGTCTGAAATATTGGGTATTAGGAAAATGAATGAACTCTTTATTAGTGCAAGTTTAATAAATTGTTTGGATGTCCTTTATATGAACAGAACGCTGCTTGAGAAATATAACATGGGACATTCCGACACTAGCCATGACATTCTAAAGTAATGACGCATTTCAATATCTTTTGCGTTTTTCTGGAAATACACACAATTAACATAATAAAAAAGAAAACCACATAAATATCATAATTTTGCAAAAGGTAATGTTTTTAAAGAATAAGTGATTCACTTTGTATCGAACAGGATAAAGCCTTCGACCTTCAAATAATAATGAAATAAACAGAAATAACACATTCCTTAGTTTCTAAAATTTTACAGATACTTAATTATGTTTATAAGAAGCAATCATAGATGATTTTGAAAACAATATGAGATCAATTTTACATAACGAGCAAAAAACACAAAAGATAAAATTTATGAAGCTTTCGGCTCTGTTTTTGGGCAGAATATGTAAGCCTTCTGTTTTTCCTTCACCATTTTATTTATTTATATATACTTTGTATGTACAAAGTATATATAAATAATGTATGTAATACCTATGTATTTTTGTGATGTCACAAAAACATAACAAATAAATCAAATACTACAAAAATACAATGGGTGTCCTTATCGCTTTCTGCGAACTCTTAGTTTTTTTCTTTAAATTTAAGATAATTTAGTGATCTTTGTTAATTGATTGTTTGGCGCCGACTCAACATTACTGAGGTATACTTACATTAGTTTAAGAACTTAGTTAGTAAGGTTAAATAAAAAAGGTTTATTATTTTTGCTTTTCGGTTTTTTCGGCGGTTTAATGTTTTTGTTAAAAAGTTTTTATTTTATAATTTTTTGTGGCTATAATTTACTAATTAGGTCATTCATCGTGTTTTTTTTTTTTATTTAGTCGTAATACACAACTCAGCATTAAAATCTGTGAGTGAACAATAAATCACAACTATTTTCCCACCCATAGGGTAGGATTTTTTTTTCCAAATTTATATAGGACCAACTTCGAGGTATACCTATAAGAATTATCAAAATCGGACTACGCTAAATAGTTATGCACGGGCATACATAAAAAAATATATAATATATATTTACACGTCGACTTGAGAACTTCCTCCGTTTTTTCGTCGGTACAAAATTGCAATGTTATTGTCGATTTCATAACGGATATTCAACAATAATGTGAATTAATGGGAAAAGTTTTGATCCGGATTTATACCTGCTTTCACTGTAGCAAATGATTTAATATAAAAGATGTTTTCATTTGCATGGTTCTAATAGCTACTTTTAGGTTTTTTTTTTTTCGATTCTCTCTCACTCGAAATATTTTGTAACGAGAGGAATAAAGAGGTCACAAGGACAATCAGAAGTTTTATCGTTTCTAATCATAGTCTGTCGATCAGTTTCTTACTAAATAAAAATCATAATTGGCGGCAATTATGGCAATGTTAGCCAAACGATCCGCATGAACTGGAGGTTTAAACAAAATATATTTTGCAAAGACATACATATATTTTGTTAAGAAATTCAAGTTTTCTGAAGTTTCTTGCAATTTGTAGGTCAGTGTCAGGTATTGAAATCATGACATTTGAGGCCAATTCTAACTATGATAGTTGTATTGATGCGTCTCATGATTATAATTCTGTAAATACATATTTGTTATGGTCGCGACATACACCTCGACCTGTAATTTGCAAAAAACATAAAAAGAAATAAAAATTTCACGGGCTACCCTGGCGCTGTGCCCAAATGACAGTTTCAGTAGGTTAGACTCGTTGTTAATCAATTTAACTTACGTAAAGCATCCTATATATCGAGCTTCATAAAAGGTGTATCTAAACTTAAAATAACGACAATGACATTTGAAATATTAGGTGTTGGTTGAATAAAGATGGGATGTCGAGAAATCGAGTTCATTTTCAGTAAGTACTATTAAATAAACATTTTCATTATGTAGAAATATATAATTTAATAAGATAGATAAAGAGTGATCAATGTCACACGTCGTCAACATGACAGGAGTGCATTCTAGGTGGCCAGTATCTAACAAGAACAAAACAAAGAAGTATGCGAGTATCGTAGTTCGTAGCGTTCTGTTAAAAACTTGACGACAGTTTAAGTAAGTATTTAAGCTTTTTAGTAAAGATCTTGTACAAAATCCTGTTATGAAAATGGTTAGTGAAATACTAAGTAAAGCCATTAAGCCTTCAGTGAAGCTTGCAACGAACATTGACCATCGGTGTTAAAAGTATTGACTCAGGAGTCAATACTTTTAACACCGATGGTCAAATGATGTTGACTGATCTTAAAATAAAAATCAAAGCCCAATCTAGTTTCGCAGTATGAGTGAGAGATATGTGTACCTATGTTTCTAAGCAATGGCCATAGCTAGTTTCTAGTTGTATAAATGATGAAGAAACTTAGACTTATTTAAGATTCGTTGTACTGGTGCAAATTAGGGTCGCAAGGTCAACTCCGGCAACCATTCAAAATTTCGCATTTCGCTAAAATTAATGATTATTATAATATTTTGTATGATTGACTTAATATTTATCTCATCATCATCATCTGCTTAGCCCTTTCCCAACTATGTTGGGGTCGGCTTCCAGTCTAACCGGATGCAGTTGAATACCAGTATTTTACATGGAGCGACTGCCTATCTGACCTCCACAATCCATTTACTGGGTAATACGATGCCCCTTGGTAAGACTGGTTGTCAGACTTTCGGGCTTCTGACTACCCGTAACAACTGCCAAAGATCAGCGAATGACAGCCGGGACCAACGGCTTAATTCTTTCTTTAATCTTTATCTTCAATTCTGAAAAATAAAGCAAGAGTTTAACTTGGTTTTGTAGATACCTAAATCAGTAGATGTGACTCACAAGGATCAATTTAAGCAATAACATTTATGTATTTAAGAAATTATATTTATTTTCCTTTAAAACGTGCTGGGGGCCTAAAAAGGCCACTTTGGCAGAATCATACAACAATTCATATCACGCAATTCATCTGTTTGACAGTTTCACACCTATATATCCCTGAAGGGTTAGGCAGAGGTGTACCCACCTATAGCATCTTATGAATCTCCATACAAAACTGTCATACATATGAAATTTCGTGACATGAATGTTTTATGATTCTGCCAAAGTGGCCTTTTTAGGCCCCCTGATCTCTTAAAGTTATCCTTCCGTACCGTTCCTTCAGTACCTTATTGGTATGGAATCCAAAAAACATTAATACAAAAACATCGATATAGCCACCTTGATCTGACCTGAAAATATGGTTCTCTGGACATAAATATCACCCAAATTCGGGCGTATTGGAAGGACAGTTTGCACATAGTCGAAATAAAATTTACATTTTTGCTATTTAAACGGAGGTATTAATGCAATAAATACTCCATTTACGAATTTGACGATCATATATAAAGAAACGATGGGTGTTTCGGCTTTATTCCATTGTAAAGAAGCTACGAGAAACAATGAAAACGATTACTGTGAGTAGGCAGAAGGGTTTAAATTAATATTTGATAAAAATCAACACATTTATGGAATAACAAGAACTCGTAAAACAAATCAAATTATGTTGACGATTTTATGATCTAGATACCTACTTTTTAATCGATAACTACACTACAATGATAAATTAAATTTACCAATTAACAATAATTAATAACACCTTCTAATTCAGTTACTTTAGGTATATAATTAACTTCAGTAAAAACTATAAGTACCTTGGAACCAGAGTCCAGTGCCTTGGTACCTTTTTTTTACTAACAATCCCATAAATGCTCGTCGTTAAGAGACTGATTATTTTTTTATGCCAAAGCGGTCCTTTGACAAGGTTAAAAGACCTTGTAGGTTAGAAGCCAACATACCCTGTAAATTCGTGTTAAGATTAAGGGGACTTCAGGACCTAAACACAAAAACGTAAGTTTTATAATGCCTAAAAGTATATGATTGTTATGATAGAAAAAATCATGAAGATACCTTTAAAAACTTTATTTTTACAATAAAAACAGTACTAATGTACAACAATCATTCTGATTTTTTGTCAGATTATTCGTCCAAACACTAGATTTTTTGTAAGTAGATAATTGGTTCATATTTTGCAATAAATGACCACCATTATGTCATCGCGCTTCTCTTTCTTTTCTATGCAGTCTGACAGTGACCGCGCTTTAGGTCACTTGGGCGCCACACATGTTCTGTAAGTGCTTTATTTCCAGTAACGTTTATATATTATATATCAAAACAATAGGATTCGGGGCGAAGATAGTTTCATAATTTTTTAAACAGAGAATTCCTTTTCGTTGGTCATAGGGTTGAAAGTTGAAAATAATTTCCAATAAATTGAAATTCAAAAGGCACTCAATTACAATTTACAAATTAATACTAAATATAAATATATATATATATATTATATCAAGTACATAAAAAATAAAAAAAAGGGAAGAGCCCATTGATCATCAAATAATTTGTCCGCATCGCTGTCAATGAGACTTACCCTATTCACAGCGATGCCGCGATGCGGGAAAATGTTTTGTCCAAAAGGCTGGCAGCATTACCACGTTGGAAGCCAATGCTGATTACTTAGGAAAAAAATATAAGGCAGCCCTCAGTCACGTCAATTCAAAAGGCACTCCTTTTGAATTTTTACACTAAATCCAACCGATAACTTATATCCCTTCGCCCGTAGTTTTTAAGGTAATAACTTAACACCTCCTGAAGCTTTTTTCTCCACTCTACGAGTATGTCGAACGACAACATAAAACAATTTGTGTACTAATCATCTAGGCAATCCTAAAATGTCCCAATTTAGTTTCACGCAAGGTTTTCTTATTTTCTGTCCATTTTTCAGATTTTTCTATTTAATTATTTTTTAATTTAGTTCAGTGTTCTGGCCCTGGTTGCTGTCAGCTTATCTCAAGCTGATGATGATGGTCGGTACCACCCTGAACTCCATGGAGGAAGTTACAAGAGCCTGGCGCAAAGGAATGGCAAATACGGTTCGATCTACAACGCGTACCAGCAGCCGTTGTACTATCAGGCGCTCAATCAAGAACTATTGACCCCAGCAGCGGTCAGCTATGGCAACAGGTCAGCAAAACTTGTGTCCTTTATTGCCCTTTGGACGAAAGTATTACCGCTTTTTATAAACTTTAAACGCAGAATCCGATAGTAGCTAATTATGTTATTTAGAAAAATTTGCTACTTAAGTGCTTACCTACCTACCTAGTCATTTATGCTAGGTAGTGTTAAGATTATCGAAACACCTATTGATTAGGAAAGACAGTCATTGTCTGATCTGCGTGCAATAATAATTCTTCTGGGTATAATTACGTGCTTGATAAAGTGTCGTTTGTAGCTTTGTTGGTGAGTGTAGATTTGGTGGTGTACGAACATTGACATATACCGTATATTACTTGTGTACGAACCTTTTTGGCTTCTTCAACACTAACTTAAGCTATGGATGAGCAGAGAAATGTTCATTAGATAAAGGCAATATGAAGATTTTTTTTTTATCCTTTATTTAAAAGAACTAGGTTCTTAATTATTAATTAAAACTTAGAATGTGTTGATTGTACTTTACACAAGTCCGTTCCATTTTCTTAGAGTCGATGTGATAATGTAAACACTTTGCTCATGTGTTATTATATTTGTCATTGGCACTATTATTTCTACACTTTTTACACTACACTAACTCAAAAGGTTTTGTCCGTTTTAGTCTCCGCACTGTATTTGTTTGGTCTAACAGCTGAATTGCCTCGATGTTCACATGTAGGAGGAGATTTTTGGATTATGTTGGTGACGGGTTCCATTTTTAGGTCACGATGGAGGTCGTCATTTCTTATATACCAGGGCGCATTAACAATACCTACTCCTGAGTACCTTATTCTGGAATATTTGTATAATTTTGATGTTGGTCGGCTTAGTACAGCCCCATAATTGGATGCCATATGTTCATATTGGCATAAGGATATGCTTATATAATAAAATTTTGTTAAGTATCGATAGGCAGGAATCCCGTCCAATCAACCAATACATGTTTTTAAATCGCATTTCTAGTTCCTGTCTTTTCTTTTTGTCGTGCGCTTTCCAACGCAGTTTCGCGTCAAGTGGCTGTATTTGCGTATGGCACTTTTTGGCCATTTGTGAAGATTGAGTGGTAGTCACAATTCCTGTTGGTAAAGTCAATGTGAAGTGACTTCGATTCATTTAATTTTATTCTCCATTTTTGTGCCCAGTCATGAACTTTATTTACAGCGAATAAAATTATAAATGGTTTATTTTTAAATGCACATCAAAAAACTTTTCACACATCATTTTCTTTTCATCAATTTTAATAGTGTTTTAATAAAATAAATTATCTCATTACAAATAAACCAACTGTTTAACAATACTTGTACTTCAGATGAATCGAAATAATACATCAACTGTGTATCATAATTTTTCCTCAAATGCGCGTCAATATTTTTTTTATTGGACAAAAATATTATTTTCATATCAATAATACTGCTTGCACAGCAAATTTACCCGGGCGTTTATACATAATACTCACACTCGTACCAAATTTCTACTTTTGCAACGTTTTTCGTTATGCTACCGGAACCGAACTAGTTAGTAATTAGGTTAATTATTTAGAAAGAAATGGTTGGGGTAGGCTAGAACAGTGAACCCCTACGCACTTGCCGCGAGCGAAGCGAGCGGTGCCGCGGCAGCGTCCGGCGAGTGCCAGAAACGGCTAGATTATTTTAGAAAAAAATATTCTTATAACTGAAAACTGTGCGTTTTTGTGATTAAATAATATTTGGATTATAATGGCAAATAAATGGTGTTTTGGTTAGACAAACTGCAGTATGCAATAAAAAAATAGAAGTATGTTTAAAAAAAAATGTAAGTATGGGTTTGTTGGCCTCAAGTTATTATTAAAAAGATTTCGTTTTAAATAAATAGCGAGGCACCACGCACGAACTTAAATTGCTGTCAAAATTAGAATATTTTGAGGCAACTATTTTGCTGTGCATATTAGTATTTCTGATTGTCTTAAGGATTTTATTTGTATTAAAATTCAAGGAACATTGATTTGCAGATACCAGCCATATAAATTATATTTTAATTTCTTCAATCTGATGGCTGTATTTTAGAAATAAACACAGCTATCTCGACCTCATCTCTATGTACAAAAACAGGAATCTTATCAATGAGCCCAGCATTTAAATGGCATGCAGGAAGCACCTACCTACATTTGCATAGTTCAGTGGGATTAGGATTGAACTCATGGCCTTTAGGAGCTTATGTTCCAATACTTAGATATCTGCCATTTGTTAATAAATTAATTAGATGGCAAATGTATGTATTAGGCAGGTGTATCAATTACAATATTGTTATTAATATAAGGTGTGATAAATACGTTTTGGAACCAAATTACTTGCCATTCTATGTTATTTATCGATTTTAGTCTGGGGGCTGAATAAGATTGTATTGTTTGATATTAATAATATATTTATTTATTCAGACAACCACCCAAAGCACAGCGATTTTTCAGCGGTTTCTTTAGATAAGCAAGTCACTAATAGGTACTCCAGAGCCAGATACATAGGTCAATATTTTTTAAATAAATCTAAATAAAAACTGAAATGACGTATGACTTCAAAACATTATACTTTTTAATTAAAATCACACTAGATCGTGTTACGTAGAAATTTCTCAAACACTTTTTTGCCCATAAAATGTTTGTTAAAAACTTGGAATACAAAGAAAGACGTCAAAAATTATCATTTCTTATGATATCTCAGCAGATCGTGTTATGAGGATATGTGTTTTCTGATATGATCTTGATGGAAACGAGGTGCTTCCGTCGTATCTAAAGCTTAATACCAGAATCGCTAAATACCAGATTCGCAAAATACCAGACTCGCAAAACACCGGATTCGCCATATACCAGATATGCACAATACCAGAAAAGCAAAACACCAAAAGTACAGTCCTAAACTATTGAGTTCTGTTTAAAGACTATCTTGTATTAGTAACTATTTCTTCTATGGATATAACTAACTATTTCTATCGTTATCGTTATTTGATACCAGAATTTTATTTGTATATATGCGAAATAGCACCACCTCATCCGCGTTGCCAGCTCGCGCCAATGATGTGACATAAGATGTTTCCCATGACAGTTCAAGGACATGTGTTATGACATGGTTCAGGGTGCTCTAAAAAATTAACCTGATGATCAATTTTATTTACATGACAAATGACAAAGTTTATTTAGTTCCACAACAAACTTACAAAAATAAAACCAAGAAATAAAACTGAGTTAATGTGTCAGCTTAACCATTGTTTGAATACAGAAGCAGTGTGGTAGAGATTTTAAGTATTTTATAAGCTCTTCAGTGTTCATCATAATCATCATCATCATCATTTCAGCCGAAAGACGTCCACTGCTGGACATAGGCCTCCCCCAAGCACCTCCACTTCAACCGGTTCATCATGCTTAAATGTATTTTATTTACATTTATTTATTCGTTACAGTGTTGAAAAAGCCACCACCTTTCCTGCAACAGTGACGTACCGCACTCCAGTGACTCCTGTTGTATCAACTTACCGGCCGTTCGTGCACTCTACACCTAAGCCTTTCGCCTTGAGCACCAAGTCTCCTGCAGCAATTTATCAGAAGTCTGTTTCTGACGCCGCTGCAAGTATCGTCAGGGAAGACAGAACCTTCGATGAAAACAATTACCACTACGCATACGAAACCAACAATGGAATTGCTGCTGAAGAGTCCGGCATTGTTGACGCATCCCAAAACGGAGTCGGCGGCGGAACCAGGGTCAGGGGATTCTACGAATACATAGGCGATGATGGTTTTAAATACAGGGTTGACTATATCGCCGACGAAAATGGTTTCAGAGCAAGTGGGGCACATCTGCCCAAAGCTCCCTAATCAAATTAGTTATATTTAAATTAAATCGATGTAAAATATTTCGAGATCACAAATAAAAAAATGTAAAGGATCTTGTTATTTTATTACTCTCAACAACTGAGATATTATAAGTTTTATATCCCTACCTGAGATTTTATGAGTCTGTAGGCGGGGCCACATCCTTTTCTAAACAAAGCAAGACTCGTCTCAGTTTATTGGGTAACGTAACTAACGCAACATTTTATCGAAAACTCGTATTAGGTACCTACACGTATTCTTAGAATTAAACTTTTAGATTTGAATTCGAAATGAAAAGTGACAGGACCAATCCTGTCATCAAACCAAATTGATGAACCAATGAACAAGTAAAACAAATAACCGATTATCAAATATAAATCGTTAAGTATCTCTGAAATTTGACCGTTTGACAGTGATAATATAAATTGAAACTAATTGTTGTGGCATTCTTGTTGTCTGAGTCACATGCTTTGTCTATCTGCTTCTTACTGGTAGTTTTACTAGTCTGTGTTGGTTGATCTATCTACAGTATCTAATATTATTCTAATGGAAGATTATGTGATTCTTTTATTAATTACTAGCTTCTGCCCGCGACTTCGTCCTCGTGAAATTTCACCCTCCCCCCATTCACCTTCTTTGGAGTGGAATTTCGAAAAACCCTTTCTTAGTGGATACCTATGTACACTTCACAAAGAACACACTCTCCAAAAATGTCTTTACATGACCAGCGGTTTAGGCTGTGCATTGATATAATCAGTCAGACAGGATCACAGGACTTTGAATTTTATATTAGATTATAAAAGTAAACCTAAGTACCTACCTAATTAAAAAAAAAAAAAACTCATTAACAGAAAATAAAATACCTACCTACCTAAATAAACCTATTTCTGATGATAACTAATCTAAACTCAATAAATAAGCAAAATCCCTAAAAAACTAATATCTATACGAATGACTAATACTACCTAACAGATTTATAAAATAACCTAAATAACTACGTACACGATCAAATATACTAACCATACTTTAAAATTAAAATCTATACCTACGACTTATAAAAATAAACCTAAATAACTCTAACTTAAACTGTACTTAGTAAAAACTAAAAGGAATAAAAAGGTCTCACTGAAAAGCACGGTTTAGAATTGCAAGTAGCAGTTAAAACATACAATTTATAGAATGCTAATAAGAACGAACGCTCGCCACTCGATACGTCCGTTCAAATCAAAGTTCAAAAAGTGTAAGCCAAATTCAACCTTCAGCACTACATTTACAGTGCGGGTGACGTAAACTACGACAAACTTATTATTTGCGGTTGGTACAGTAATCGGGTCTAGGGATCGAACCGCAAAATTTAGTTTGTTTTTTATTGTATATACTTTTCCGGGATAAAAAGTACCCAGTGTGGTGCCCAGGATATTCAAGAATAATTATACCAAGTTTCATCGTAATCGGACCGGTACGTTTTGCGTGATGCCTGAACAAACAGACAGACAGACAGACAGACAGACAGACAAAAATTTTTTTAATCACATTTTTGGGTTCGGTGTCGGTCTCGTAACAACCCCTGCCATTTATTTTTTTGATATTTTCAATGTACAGAATTTTCACTTCTACAGATTTATTATAAGTATAGATTTGTAATTTGAACGAATATTTAAACACTACCAAAACAACTAATACCTATTTTATAAAATAACAACAAAAGAAATTCAAATACTTAAACTATTTAAAGGCTAAAAGTCGCGCTGATAAGCACGGTTTGTTAATATCAATTATTATCTGTCAATAAGGTCGAACGCTCTGAACGCATCAACAATTCAACAGCCAAATATTGAATGAAGCTCGCGCTTTTTTTTTTGACATGACCACTCACTCGCAGTTGCAACTCGCTAAGGTTGCCCGGACCTCCCGCCTTTTTATTATACCCTACCGCCACGACCCGCGTTGAGCGCGGCAACCGTTACACAAAAATAATACTTATGGCATGATTCAGTATTCACGCGCGACGACGCGATGGCTTATTAGCGTATTTCATGTATAAGTTTGGTGTTTCTATACCGATTACTATGATTCTTTTTTTATTGAATAAGTAATAATATTAACTTCTGTTAATTAGGCATAAGTGAGAGTATTATAAACGTAAGAGTAAAGAAATATAATCAGAAAGCTCCGAACTGCTAAGCTATCGGGACTTACACGTATTATTGTGAGTCAACCATAGAAGATAGACATATGCTGTTGTGGGATATTTTTTAGATAATTTTATGTAGAACATTTCCGTCATAAATGATTTCTATGTAGCTTTAACCATTAAGGCTGCACACCCGACGGAAGCTTAAAAAATGGAGCAACTTCTCCCGTTTTCCCAACATTTTCTTTCACTGCTCTGCTCCTATTCATTCTAGCGTGATGAAAAGTATACTATAACCTCCGCAGGAGAATGAAGAATAATTGTACCAAGTTTCGTTAAAATCCGTCGAGTAGCTTTTGTTTCTATAAGGAACATAGAGACAGACAGACAGACAGACAGACAGACAAAAATTTTACTGATTGCATTTTTGGCATCAGTATCGATCACTAATTACCCCCTGATAGTTATTTTGAAAATATATATCATGTACAGAATTGACGTCTCTACAGATTTATTATAAGTATAGATAGAAGATAACGAATGCATAATGAGTGTTGTGATTTTTTCGAGTGGGTACGAAAATTAGCGGCTTTAAGTTTTTAGGCACCTATCAATTATAGTATAGGCAGATAATGGAACTTTTGTACTTCTCTCTGGTTATCAAGTTACAGATACCAACAAAAAGGAGACAATTTTTTTTGTTTGCGGAATAGGCCTACCACAAATTGTGGCGTATAGCAATGAAATGCGCGTTAGTTTATTCCTTATAATCTCTAGATTACAGTGGTAATATTAGCTTAACTTTATGTAACCGGAATACTGTGAAATACGACAGTCAAAACATGACTCTCATAATAACCTAAAATCTCACAAGAGCTATAATTGTCTAATGAGTGGATAGGTCTCCTTGGTATTTTAAGTCAAAATAGTGCACTTTTCAATAATAATTTATGGTAAAAAACAAAGTCACGTCTGTACTACGTGACAGATTTTGATGTGATTTACACGATTTGATAGACTTATTCATGAAAATTGATTAGATGTAGGTATTAATTTCGAAATAGCGCGGCTTTTTCCGGCCAATACTGTAGATCTAAAATAATAGGTGATGTGTTATAAGCTGGTTGTGCAAGGAGAAAAAAAAGACATTATAGGCACGTCACAAGAAGTATTTATTACTGTTCATCATCATCATTTTCAAAGTCATCTCTTAAAAGCAGTATTTCATCTAAAAAGATGCAGAAACATACAACTATCGCAGGAAACAATAATAATGTTGTCCAAAGAGTATGTAATCCTACATTCTATGCCAATCTGTCAAACTGTTTGAAACTGGACCACAGAGTATCTGCAACGGGCTATTAATTACGTTTCGTTCCACGGTGATTTTTAAAGTACGTTGATTGGTATATTATAACGTGATAACCGTTAATAACAGCATTATTAATAAAAACAAGTTCACTGTACCAATTAATGATTACCTCTTTAAACGTATTTTAAAGCCGATGTTATTACCGCTGCGCACCGTAGTAACATTTTTTTTTCACGTTAAAATAAACCTAAAAACGCTCCTAAACAAGCATTTTTTGCCGTAACACTTTTTTACTATTATTTCATTATTCCGGTTACATTTCTATTTAATTTCTGGTCTGTTAATTATAATAAGATGATCACTTTTTTCATGTGCAATATGATTAATAAACGTTACCGTTTAACAGTGGGCCCAAAAAAAATTGTCTCCTTTAGTCTACATCGGAAAATTTCGGGAAACCCAATTTGATACCTACAATCTTAATTTAGTAAGTATCTCTCTTTGCGCTTCTTCGCATAAATCATGATTATTCGATATCGTCAGTTGTAATATCAATTAATGTAACCGCCAAAATGACGAAATTGAGTTAAATATACAGTTCGACTGCAAATTTTCCGCTCTATCGATTGGTGCAAAAGCACGATATCTTGAAAAAAATTGCGAGTACGTTAACGAAATCAGACCACTTTTTTTTTCATTTCAACTCATTTTTGTGATGTATGGCACATTTTATGAGAATGAGCAATGTATGGGTTAATGTAACGACAGACTTGGTATTACTTTTTAATGTATCGACCCAACGTGAAACAAAATCATTAATGTAAGAGTCATTTTTCTAAAAATTACTCTTACATTACTTATTTTGTTTTAGATTATAACTTTCTGACTGTTACGTTAAACTCATTACCAAGTAAAAATAAAAAAATGCGACTAACACTAGTTTTTGTGTCTATGCTTGGATAAAAGCTAAAGTAGATAAGGTCTCAAATTGAAGTAAGAATCACAAAATTAGTTTAAAATTCCATAAAATAATACCTGCCTTAATATGCATTCTTGAAAAAATATAATTTTGTTGTTTGTCAGATAGGCAGTCGCTCCATTTAAAATACGGGTATTCAGCTGCATCCGGTCAGACTGGAAACCAACCTCAACATATTTGAAAAAGGCTAGGCAGATGATGAAGGTGAGCAGTCATGCCTCTTACTTTTCTTTACTTACCAATAGTAAGTAAAGAAAAGTAAGAGGCATGACATTTTTACAAAGAAACACTCTCAAATTAATAATATTTAGCAAAATATTTTGCTGTTATTATTTCGAGAGATATTCTACTGTGACTTTTAAGTTATGCTTTTTACGAAAGCTAAAAGCTGTTTTACAAAAACCAAATTGATTCTCTTCACAAAAAGAGGAAACTGACGACACTACAACTATACCACGATTCTTTGGTACTACCCTAAGCCTATCAACTGAAACCAAATACCTGGGCATCTTCTTGGACAAACAGCTGAATTGGGAAAAACGCACCAACACTATCACTACAAAAGCCAGCATTCGCTTGCATTGCCACAGGGATCTGCGGCAAGCGAATGCTTGGCAAGAATTGGGGGATTAGCCCCAGGGTCACTGGCTATACACCACAGTATCCGTCCAATAATTACATACGGCTCACTAGTCTGGTGGCCCAGAACAGACCTGAGCATAGACCAAAGAGACCTCAAAAAGCTGCGCGGTTCGCTTGTGTGGCAATCACTAGCAGCATGAGAACTGCACCCACCGCTGCCCTACAGGCTATGCTTGGACTGCCGCCCTACACCTCATCGTGCGGGAAGAGGCGGCCCTGGCTGCCTTTAGGCTATATATATCAGGAAACCTCAGCAAAGACTCCAGGGTCAAGCACTTACGCTTAAAGGAAGATGCGATCAAACGTCAGCCAATGATGGCATCACCCTGCGACAAAGCCCTGAAATAATACTGCTTTCAAAAACATTAGAACATAGCGCTTAAAGAGGAGCAGTGCGACTACTCAGGCCTGAAGGTGTTGAGAATTTACACTGATGGATCAAAGATCGATTGCGGAATTGGAGTCGGAGTTTTCTCACACGACCTCAACATAAAAGTATGCAGACTGCTGGGAATGCTCAACATGGTCTATCAAGCGGAGTGTGTGTGGATACAAGTGGCTTAAGCCACAGCAGCCAGGAGAGTTACGGATACCCATATTCGTAGTGGATGTTGTAAAGCAATGCTCAAATGTTCTGCGGCATGCCTACACTGCCGCTCTTGACGAAGACGATGGTGAAGATGAAGACAGTGGTGAAGATGGTGAAGAGTTCCTCAAGCAAGATCCATCCACTGAAGATGAGGGTGCTTTGGAAGGAAGAACCTTGTCAGAACCTTGTCAGGACCTTCACGGCGTAAACGGATTAAGATATAAAATAAAATGAAATGAAAAAAAGGAAAAATGTTTCGATAGCAGCAGCTGTATGGCTGAACAGATTTGTATGAAATTTGGTATGTAGGTAAATTAGGTCCTGTATTAACTTGCCGGCTATTTTTCATCCCGAAATATCACGATTGAAGTAACAGGCAAGAGGTAATGTTTGATAAGTCGGTTTTTTTTTTCGAAAATTTCACTTTTCCAGAACGTGTACTTCAAAAATAGAAATTCGAAGAAGTGTTTAGGACAAAAAGTTGTAGTAAATTTTACTAGCTTTCATTACGTAGAAAACACTTTTTCTCGCGACGCACCGTTTTAAAGATATTAGCGAAAAACTCAAAACTGGGAACTTTAACCCCCCCCCCCCCCGGCGCCCCCCCTAGAGGCGGGGATTTTTAGTATGTTTACCCTCTGGGCATCCTGAACACATTTCTGAAGAAATTGCTTAGGTTCCAGCTCACGCACTCTACACCTGCTTTTGGATCATTCTTTGAGCGAACTACATAAGAATAGCTGTATCACAGCAATTAAAATTTTCAACAATATTCCAAAAGAAATAAGGGAACTCCCTCTAAAACGCTTTAAATCAAAACTACACAAATGGCTTATTGGTAATTGTTTTTATAGTGTAAAAGAATTTTTTGATAAAAAAGTAGCAGATAAATATAAGGTATGATGCTGAGATTTAATTATATTATAAGTTTATATTCTTATATGTTCAAATAAATACGAAACCCTTATAACCAATGTTACTAAAAATGTTTTAATTTTAACAAATTAATGTGTTAAATTTGTTACATTTAACATGTTTAAATATTTGTATGCCAGTACATGGCGAAACATGTAAGATCATAACTTTATTTATAAGACCTTAACACGTTCAGTGCCGGGAGCCCTCGCGGAGGGCTCATTTTAAATGTACGTTTTTCTTAGTGAATATAGCATTATAAACTATGAAAATAAAATTTGTCGTATATTTTGACAAGATTTATTAGTATAATCGTTGGTTTTCAAATACCAGCATTTTTATTTTCAAAAATAATTGGGAGCTATGATGCCCGTATTTCAGGGATGGTAAACCGTTTTCCGTTTAGGTACAAATATTCACTAAAAATAAACATATTTATTTTGAGATTATAAATTAAGAGGATGAGTTTAAAAATAGAAACTTTTCAGGGTTCCGTATCAAAATGGTAAAAACGAACACCCATGGTGCAACTTCGTTTGTCTGTCTGTCCGTTCGTTTATACAGCTGCTCATTTCAGGAACATACTTCGCTACATACAAGTCGTTTGGTTTTGTCATTAGAGTATTATATTATCTGTGGTCATGTATACAATGTGTAACATAATTAACGCAAGACCTCATACATCCCAATTATAGTATTGAGTTAAAAGCATAATACAATGACCAAAACTTTTTTATTTTTAAAGCTAACTTCTATTATTATTAAGAAAATAGTTTTGCCCGTAACACTATTTTATGCATTTAAAATATAGTCTGATTGCTTTGAAATAATTTTCTTTGGCTCAATCACCGGTCAGTATGGCAAACTAATAATTGAAAAAAAATATCTTTTCTCAAACATGCTTAGAAATTTGACCATTATTTTGACAACCTTCTTTGAGATAAATCGAAATTGCTGTACTGGCCACATACATACGAGCAGCGGCCGGCAAAAGTTGTATGAAAATCCATATCTGTCCTGGTTTAAGGGCCAAATAAATTACATAGTAAACTCATATATGTCGTGTTATTTAAAAATGGAACGATCTTTTACTTCGAAAAATGGCAATCAAGGAAGTAAAAAAAAAACAAATGAATACTTTAACGCGGGAAAAATTATTGTTGTGCGTTGCTCATCATTGATTTTGAAAGTAATTGTATTTTAATTTCCGCGCATTATTTGACAAAAGTACTATACAAGCCTTGGCCACAACTAGGCATTGATGGACTTACGTATGTGTTTACACGTTCATCCTTCAATGCCTCTTTTGCTGGCCGCTGCAGTAATGTGCTAATATCAAGGGGGAAGCGTTAAGGTAGCTCGCGAAATTATTATTTTTTTACGGTTTTTGCAATTTTCTGGTCAATATTAAGTTGTATGTTGATTAAAATTTGATGCAAGGCCGTTAAAAAAAATGAATTTCGTGAGCTACCCTGGCGCTTTCGCTTTAAAAGTTACTGATATCGATTCAGTAGTCAATTATGAACAAACTACTTTCAGGAATTGCGTTTATTCTGTTACGCCTTGTATGTGTATCACACCAACAGGTAGTCTATGATTTCCGTTTGTCTTCTTTCACGTAATGAAGCTACATAAAGAATGACGCGGTGACGTGATGTTTGTAGTCATAGTCCATAGCTGAAATAACTTATGGTAATGAGGCAAAAGAAGCACGGGAGCGAAGCTACAGGTAAAAGTAGTTATGACATTCATTTTTCTTGTTTCAATCGGAGTTTTTTCGTCATTATTTTATACGTACTTTCTTAAATATTGATTATATGAAAAACGATTGAAAGTAGATAATTCCAGAGTGAATCATGAACGTCAAGTAAATAATAGAACACTAAACGTTAATAAGCTGTTACAAAATAATAACGTTTTGATTACATAAAAAGCTACTAATACTTATTGCATAATGCGACTGTTTAAAAAAATATTACATTGCATGAAACATTTCTGAAGAGGTTGAACACCCCGGGGTGTCACAGGATCAAAGCGAGCGATTATACTTTTTCTTAATTTTTTAATTTTTTATATTTCACGTCTCCACCCCTCTAGCACATGTAAATACCCCCAGAGATACTAAATATAGCAACAAGACGTTCTGAAAACACTAATTTTCTTCTTTTTACAGTGTTTTAGAATACGGTTTCAAACTTAATGCCGACGACCCTAATCGAGGGTTCACTTTAGCGCAAACGTAATGCCGGTGACCCTCCTGGAGGGTTCATTTGCAATATGTATGGCGGCATGGCGTATGAGCTCTATGAAAAGTGAGCGGAGTCGAAAGTGTTAATGTACCATGTTTTAAAGCAAATAAATATGTTCTGTTCTATTCTATTCAGAAGGCTGCGAGCGAGGCGCCGCGGCTGAGGCTGGCCGGCGAAGCCCGCCAGCAAGCCGAAGCTGCGGTGATGAGCGAAAGCCATCTGTGACGATTAGACCGCCGGAGACCCGCAGCTCCGGATCCGTGACAGAAACAGAAACCATGTCTGCTGCATGTTGCATGCTCGCTTGTATGCTGCATGCTTGCTGGCATGCTGCATGCTTGCTGCTTGCTTGCTGCCTGCTTGCTTGCATACTGCATGCTTGTTGCCGGAGCCGTGACAAAAGCCATATTGATTTTGCATTTTTACTATTTATGTGTTGTATCAGTTGGATTTGGTAAAATAATAAATCATTGTAATACAAATAAAAAACATTATTATGATAAATAAACATTAAATAATTTGAATTTAGGACTTATAATTTTATTGAAAACGGTTTTAAGTCTTATGTATACCTATTATTGATTGTAATATTTATGAGAAACAAATTTAGGGCATATTAGATTTAGGGATTGAAATTTTATGGCAAATGACATTAAGTTCAGGCAAGTTATCATTCGGACAAATGATAATTAGGACAAAAAAAAATTGGCACTTTAGATTAAGGATAAAAAAGTTAGGGAACACAATAGAGAACCTTTGAAGGATCTGCCCTTCCCCCCCTTCCTACCCTATTCCTAGGGATCTAATAAGTGGTCTACGAAGAGTCTGCGATAAGCCCATGAGGTGCCTGCGAGGGGTCTACAAGAGATCTAAGAGGGGAAGGTATATGAGGCATCTGCCCTGAAGCCAAGAGGGTTCTAGGAGGGGTCTGCTTGTGAACAGCAAAAAAGTATCTTCTACGCTCTCCAAGGAACATAGTAGGTACCTAATATCTTCCTAAATCCAAGTTACATTGTCAGGAAAACTGATGGATAAAACTCATTTCTATCTTTCTCTTAATATACAAATAGAACTACGGGAGGGACTTGTTAATTAAATCGTAAACTGATATCATCAATGATATTCTTTATGTTCTGGTCATAAAATCATTTAATAAAAATTAAAAGTCAATAAACTCAAAATAAAGATAAAAAGTCAATAAACTCAAAATAATGAATAATTATGTAACGAAAATCACGATTGACTTTCACCCAATAACTAATCTGTTTCATTTGTTAGATAAGTAATTATTAATGTTGGGTCTCCATTGTTTCATCGAAAAGAAATTGGGAAATTATCACTTCCCAAACAATTTTCCGCATAATTTAATTTCCCAAATTATTACTTAGCAAAAAATCTCTTCACAAATAATTGTAAGGCAAACCTAATGTTTGGCTAGTGAACGTTTAAGCAATAACTTGTTTACCAACTAGTACTTTTACCAATTTTTATGTAGTCAAATATTTCAGTTGGAATAAATCATTTTACCCAAAATAAAATGAGCCAAATATTTCATTTTTATGTAGCTCTTGCATGCAATGTCGACGGAGCCCCGCTAAGCGGCTCCTTTTTTGTGTCCGAACCTCGGGGTGCCCTTCGCTCGCACTTGCATCCTACGTCGCCTATCGACCGACCGCAATTATGCAACCAATGATGTTACCCGAAGTACGCACGAAACGTACTTCGGGTGACATCGGTTCAACAATAATTCACAAAAAAAAATATATGTTTTTTTTTATAACAAATCATTTGTCCAAACGTTTATTGTCTAAAAATTGTTTACTGTAATAAATCATTTGATTAATGACCAAATGTGCGTACTAAAATCATTCCAAACATTGCATTATAAAAAGGTTGCTAAAATTTGTTTGGGTAGTGAAATTTGGGCAAAATGTTTTCGGCAAAACGGCAGAATCCCCAAAATAACATAACGTCACTCTTATATTCCAAGAGCGTGTAGATAGGGGTACTCGTATACAGTATGTTATTATGTTACAAAATTCGCAAAATACGTCTCTAATGTTTGTTTCCTATGTCGATATATTTTAACTATATTTTTTTAACAGACACAATTCTAGTAAGTAGGTACATTAAGTTATTTAAATTAGTTTATATGTATAATATTATAAATAATACAAGAAGAAAGCCATAGCCAAAACTTATTGCGTAGGTGCACTAGTGACAATTCTGAATTTAATAAACATTACAAAATAAACTGAAAATAGAACGGATTTAAAATTTTCATGATTTGCTTCTATCGTTTGATTCGTTTAAAACTCATAAATCATCACGCAATGTAGTTTAGGACACGTAAAATTGGCAAAGACCAAGCCCGAGGCACTAACGTTTATTGAATTACTAGCTGCGCCCCGCGGTTTTGCCCGCATAAGTTTTGGTCCCGTAGGAATATCAAGATAAAATGTATCCCATTTGTTATTTGTGGTTATTAAATATCTGTGTGCCAAATTTTATGCAAATCCGCTCAACAGTTTTTGCGTGAAAGAGTAACAAACATCCATCCATCCATCCATCCTCACAAACTTTTGCGTTTGTAATATTAGTAGAATAAGGACTTTTTAGGCACATTAAGTTTCCTCTTACCATCAACATAGGTATTGTCTTGTTTTCCATAAAATAGTTTGTACTATTATTGTTTTCCTGGAAAACAATAATAGTCGCGACGTACGGCATTTCATACAAACTTTCAAGCCCTTGTTTTTTAAATGAAAGAACCGATTTTAATGAAACTTCTTACGCATAAGCAGGAGACAAAGGTCTAAAAAGTTAGTAAAGAACATTTTCAAAATGTCTTATTTAAGAAAGAAAGAAAGAAAATACGTTTATTTGCTGCAAACATGACGCATCAAAATAAAAAAAAATCAAAAATTAAA
Organism: Gortyna flavago; assembly: GCA_963669345.1. Lineage (NCBI taxonomy): Eukaryota > Metazoa > Arthropoda > Insecta > Lepidoptera > Noctuidae > Gortyna > Gortyna flavago. Next base: position 10,250,415 of record OY770131.1, read on the forward strand.
AAAAAATATTAATAAAAAAATAGAACATGAAAAATAAATAAAAAAAAACTTTTTTACTAAAAAAATAACCGACTTCCAACACCAAAACACTACAAAGTGAAAAATAACTTTAATTTCAGAAGTCGGTGTCAAAAAACGAAAATGCAGAACCAACGACACCGACTTCTGAAATTAAAGTTATTTTTCACTTTGTAGTGTTTTGTTGGCAGTCGGTTATTTTTTTTTTGTAAAAAAGTTTTTTATTTTTCACTTTTTAGGGTTCCTTACCTTAAAAGGAAAAATCGGAACTATTATAGGATCACTCGAGTGTCTGTTTGTCTGTCCGTCTGTCACATCCAATTTTCTTCATGTCGGATTTGTAAGTTTATGGTAAGGGTCAGTGGGTAGTAAAAACAAGTTGATTTACAAGCAATAATAATAAGACGTAGTCCCGCTTCGCGGGGCTCCTATTTCTGTCTACAGGGTTTAAAGGAACCTAACATGAAGGGGATGACGGGGGCTCGTTCGCTTGCTTTGCTCGCTCACTTGAGCCCCTGTCAGCCCCTTTGAACCGAATCTGTCCGAGTCGGGATGCCCCAAGACCCAAGCTCGCTTCGCTCGCTCTAATAATAAGTCAATGACTAAAACGTTTTTATTCCAAATGTTCATTTATAAAAAAAAAAAAGAATTGTTTGTCAAATAATACGTAATTACTTAAAATTGTATACTTAATGATGAAATGACAAATCATGTTTTTGCCAATCGTTGCTTGTCAAGTAAAAATTTGTAAATTAATTTTTGGTGAACTGACAGGACATCGTAATTAAATATGTATTAATTACGATGTCCTGTCAGTTCACTACGTGAATCCTTGTTGACTACGGAACTCTAAAAACGAGTGGAAAGGCTTGGTAATTAATAAATATGCAAACATTACGACAATATCAATGCCATCTTGCGTAAAAATAAGGATTGGATTGGTATAAAAGTAAAAAAAATCTTATCAATAGACATCAGTTAACTAATAGATCTTCATATCTACTCTTCTATCTATCAACACTTAAAAAACTATTAAAAATGAAATTCGCTGTAAGTGACATTACCTTTGCTTTGTTTTCTAGTGAGAGTGAATTGGTAAATCACTTTTCTTCTGAAAAGTACACATGTTGTTTTAACATGGGATTCAATGGAAATAGCAAATGGGACCCATCGTTAATACCTAAGAAATGGGATACAAAAGCGGGATCCAACGAAAATAAATCTTTCTGGGATTTATGTGATCTATACCTACCTGTTGTTTCTTTTAGCTGGTCTTCGCCGCCGTATTGGCCGTCTCCGCCGCCCAGTTCCCTGGTTTCGGCAGCCAGTCCCGCTTATCTCGTCCGCCGCCGCCTCCCAGGCCGGTTGCTAGCAACCGCGTTGCCAGCAGCGACCAAACCGCCAACATCCTCCGCTACGAGAACGAGGCCTACCCTGACGGCAGCTACAGATACAAGTTAGTACATACAAATGAACTGTGAAACTCATATTTAATAAAAGCAATTAAAGATCTTATAAATAAACCCATCTACACAATTCATGAATACTGTTAACTTTACAGTGTCCAGATCGACAACGGCATCGCCGCCGAGGCCCAGGGTACTCCTCGTGACTTTGGTGGAAACCCCCCTGTAGCCCCCGTCGTCTCCCAGGGATCCTTCTCCTGGACCTCCCCCGAGGGTCAGGTCATCGTCATCACATACGTCGCTGACGAGAACGGATACCAGCCTTCTGTAAGTTAACGAATCAATTTATAGCTAATTAAGAAAAATTATTCACTGTAACCATAGATATCCGTGACTGTAACATAAAACAGATTTAAGATCAATTAATTAAAAATAAGGTCAATTGATGTTCATCATTATAAAAACGAAGATGAGTTTTTCATAATTTGACAAACACTCCAAATGTCGGACCTTCCACAATTAGCAACAAAAACAATCACTCACTTGATCACGTTTCAAGGAACGGGTCATTGATATAAGATCTAAAGAGATTATAAAACAGATGCGTGGCAGAAGAAGACCGGTTGCTAGAAATAGAAATGTCAGTTATAAAAAGTATAGTTTGTTGGTTCACATACTATTTTAGGTGAAATATGCTGATACAACTTTAGACTTGAATACTTTCTCTTACTTTCACTAGCTAGACTAATCCTTGTTATTTGCTTCCAGGGTGACGCCATCCCCACTGTCCCCCCCCCCGGTTCGGACTTTGCTAAATCCATCAATAATCCTCTTCAGAACTCCCAGAACCGGAGGGTGTGAACGTAAAACCTTAGCCAATGTGAATCAACCTCTAGACTTTATTAGTGTCATAAATAATAATAATAATAATAATCTTTATTGATGAATATGAGACAACCATACAGAGCAACTTATTAATAAACCCAGTATATAAAACATGGCTTAAAGTTATTTTGACAAACATTTGTAAATAGGTGCATTTTGTACATAATTATTCTTTATTTTATATATTTTATTTTATTTATATTATTCTCTAGTCTTGTAAGCAGGGTGTGCTATTTAAATTAGTTTTTATATTATTATGGTATAAAATGTAAAAAACAAGGTATTGATTTTAGTGATTAAATAAGAACGAACTTATTTGATATTTTATTACACTTCCAATGGTTTCCATAAATCAATTCTAACAACAAAAACAATATAATCAATAAGACATTTTTTGATTTGTGGAAACCATCATCAGATGATGATGATGGTTTTCATGGCTATCAGGACAATTCCGGAATTACGGTCAAGACCCGTATCAGCATCTTACTGGAATACTTCCTTCCTCCGAGCACGTTTGCTCTTGCGAATCTCTACTCAAGCCGGCCAATAAAGGCATGAATGAGGTGGGAGCTCTGTTCCTCGTCATTGTTCACTCCAGCCGGCCAATAAAGGCAAGCCAGAGGTGAGGACCAAGACTTCTCCCAGGAGATAGGGTCCGTGAGGTCGCTACTGCCCAACTGCTCACCATATGTTGCCCTGCGGGTTTCTGTATCTCTCTTGATCTGGCTCCTCACCTTAGACCTGTTCAGGATATATAGGTATGAAACTGTCAAACAGATGAATTGCGTGATATGAATTGTTTTATGATTCTGCTAAAGTGGCCTTTTTAGGTCCCCAGTTCTGCGAGCAATGTACCCTGCCCCTGCCCAATGTCACTTAAGTTTGGCAATTCTTCGGGCTACGTCGGTTACCTTGGTTCTCCAAAAAAATACAATATAAAAAATAGTACAGAAAATATAAGTACAAAATTAGTAAACCGAACATCAAATGACATCATCCGACGAGCTCTTGTTACCGTCGGCGTTCCAGCTGTATTGGAACCGAATGGCTTGGCACGCGACGATGCCAGGAGACCGGACGGTATGTCTTTATTTCCAAGGAAGGTGGGTAGGCCTTTAGTGTGGGACGCAACGTGCGTCGATACTCTTTTGCCATCCCATCTTCCTGGCTCGGCATGCTGTGCTGGTGCTGCTGGTGTATCTGCGGAAAACCTCAAGCAAATATAATAACCTTATCGGAAATTATATTTTCGAGCCGTTTAGGGTTGAAACCCTCGGGTCGTGGGGTCCGAGTGCTCATGGTATTTTTAAGGAAATTTCAAAACGGCTGGTTGACACTTCCCGTGACCCAAGGGCTGGCTTTTACCATGGCCAAAGGTTAAGCATTGAGAAACAACGTAGTAATGCTGCCAGTCTCTTGGGTACATTACCAGTCGACAGCGATACGGATGAATTTTTCGACGCTATATTTTAGTTTTTTATAGAAAGAAAGAAAGAAAGAAAGAAAAAACGTTTATTTGCGGTGAACATGACGCAAAAAAAAGAACACACAAAAAAAAAAAGTAAAAAAAAGGTAGGGAAACATGCGTCACATTCACGCAAAACGGCCATCGCTCAGCATTATGCTACGACCCTATGCTAGACAGAGCCCCAGCGCTGGTTATAGCGGGGTTATAGTTTTAATTAAATTAGGATTTAAATTTGCTATTTTTATTAATTACACATATTATCAAATAAAGATTTTTTAAGTAAACCTAGATTAAATTAGGCGCTAAGGAAAATGTTCTCTTACTGGCAATAAATGTAGAATAATGAAATGAAGAAATAATATTGCTTCCGAAAAAATAATTATGCTAATTAAGTTTATGTACTCATTGTTTAGGTATTCGTACGACATTATGCTAGAGTTCTAGAGTGCAGTGTTTTCTAGTTGCCTTTCATAAACGGATAAAGTTCTCTTTTTAACTCTCAGGTACTATACGATCTAACAAAATGAAAATAGTGGTAGTAGGTGTAGGTACTTAATATTTTTTTTTAATGTATTTCTTTTTTATTACAAAATAGTGTGGGATTTTGCGAACCCTTAAATTAAACTATGGCCCTTACACACACATAATAATGGAGAAAAGCATTGTCCACAGTCTGTGTTAAATAATGGTACGTTAATATGCTATTTTCTTATTTGATCAACAGTTCTTAATATTATACTGCAACAACTACAAATTTTGAAATCACTTTGATCGTTAATAAAAATAAAAACGTTTATCGCGATTAATATGTACTTCATTGCAGATTTTTTTTTAATGTAAAGTAATTTTTAAAGGTTAAGTAAAATAAAAAGGCAGTTATTCTATGAAAAATGCTGTCATTGGCATTGTCCTTTATTAGACCATTATTAATGAACTTTAATACATAAGATCCGATGGGACTGGCATGTACAATTTTATTAACTGACTTCCAAAAAGGAGGAGGTTATATGTTCGCCATAATGTATGTTTTTTTTTGTATGTTCACCGATTTCTCCGTCAATTGTGGATCGATTTCGAAAAATATTTTTTTGTTTGAAAGGGTATACTCCCAAGATTGTCCCATTGTCAGCAAGTTGGAATCTGATAAGAGGATCCCATCGAAATCGAGGGAAACCCTCAAATTTTTTTGGCAAACCTATAGCGATTTGGACATTTTTTAGAGTAACTTGAAGGGTATACTCCCAAGGTGGTCCCATTGTCAGCAAATTGGAATCTGATGAGAGGATCCTATGGAAATCGAGGGAAACCCTCAAACTTTATTGGCAAACCTATAGCAATTTGGATATTTTTTAGAGTAACTTGATCATTTGGTAAAGTGGAGCTGATGATGAAGACCACAGACGGCCATTGGAACTAATCAATGATAAATATTTCAGGGGATGCGATTCGATTACTTTAATATGGTTGCTAAGCAATTTATGCTCGTCACAAATGCGTGTGGTGGTGGAGTGGAGTTCTCCAGGAGAACTCCTCAACGGGAAATCGGGAAAAGCAATATTTTGTAAAAGGTGATGAGCAGTTGACGTTAGGCTATTGTAACTTAGATAAATTACAAACTCTCTCACTAAAAAGTGAAAAATAAAAACTTTTTTACAAAAAAAAAAAAACAACCGACTTCCAAAAAAAAAAACTACAAAGTGATAAAAATAACTTTTATTTCGGAAGTCGGTGTCAATAAACGAAAATGCAGAACCAACGACACCCACTTCCGAAATAAAAGTTATTTATCACTTTGTAGTTTTTTTTTTGGAAGTCGGTTGTTTTTTTTTTGTATAAAAGTTTTTTGTATAAAAATACTTAAGTAAAAAACCGGTCAAGAGCGAGTAGGACTCGCGCACCGAGGGTTCCGTACAAAGTAGGTATGTAAATAGTTTATCACGGGTTTTTTTTAAATGTAACTAAAAATTTTAGGGTTTTTGGATTTTTTAACCGACGAAAAAACGGAGGGGGTTCTCAAGTCGATGTGATATATATTTTTTTAATGTATGACGTCGCCTAGCTTTTTACAGCGTAGTCCGATTTTGATAATTCTTTTTTTATTGGAAAGGGATAAATACCCCGAAATTGGTCCCATAACTAATGTACTCAAAATTACTTAGGTATACTTACATTCGTTTAAGAACTTAGTTAGTTATTAAGGTTAAATAAAAAATATTTATAAGCTTTTCAGTTTTTTCGGCGGCGGCACAAGTAAAGGGAAAACTTTTAACAAAAAAATTATTTTTGTTAAAAGTTTTCCCTTTACTTGTGCTACATGACCTTGCTTCTTGCCAAATTTCATGATTCTGGGTCAACGGGAAGTAGGTATTGTATACATTTTGATTCCCTTGAGAGTGTCGAAATATACGTTTTTCGCGACATAAACGGCCGTATCTTTTTTTTACGTTAACTTAGAATTTTGATTTTTTCACAGCTTCAAGGGACCGCTGACCTGAGTAGGTACCTATATGGTTTTCATTTTAACTCGATATCTAAATGCGTTCCTGAGATAAAGGGTCTTGACAGACAGACGGACGGACGGACGGACAGACTACAAAGTGATCCTATAATAAGGGTTCTGTTTTTTTCCTTATAAAGTACGGAACCCATTATAAAACTTAAGTCATTATTCTACGCCTTAAACTAGATTTCGTTATGTGTCACAATACAGCATAGCGTCAAAACTCAATGTCTCAGTGACGCCATCTAGCATAATATAGCAAAATTATAGCGGCATAATCACGGAATAGAAAATTGGCTACAAATTATAAATGCAACTTTGGCGAAAAGTTTATTTATTGTTGTTCAAAATTAAGACTTATGAACACAACAACAACAACAACAACAACAACAACAACAACAACCACAACAACAACAACTCATGAATGTTGTTTTTATTTTTAATCAAATTCGAGCAATTTACAACGAGTTCAGCCACTCAAAGCTAGAGGGCGCTGTAGCCAATTTACTCTACATATTTAGCACGCTAAAATCATTGAAATAGATTTCATATTCGTATGCACCTGTTTTCTATTCTTCCACTCGGCTAGTAATGAGGACAAGATATCGATAATTTAATGTCGATGTTTGTACAATGTAATAATTAAAATCTCTTATCTTATGTAATGGACCAAAGTCCGATTAGTATAAAGGTAAAATCGTTAAATAAAACGATAAGTAGTAAATTAAAAATATTTATTATCCTTGAAATAAAACATATTTGTTTAATAATTGTCGTTTAGACTGTGAATGATAATCTTAGGAGAAAATGAATATCTTAGGAGATATTATAGTTTTATAATAACTCCTCAAGGCTGGTCACGAGGCTATAAGTAACGCGGGTGAAACCGCGGGCCACAGCTAGTAATAAATATTATCGATAACAAAATCGATAAACGACATCACATCTCTGCACGGTAGTAGTAAAGCTATTCAACCATAGAAGGCGTTTATTACAAAATTAGCAAATTTTGTAGATCTATTTTATGAAAATTATTTAATTATAATTACCGAGGCCCGCCCCAGCTTCGCACGGGTGCAATTTTTTTTCTTTCATACAAACCTTGTCCTGACAATACCGAACACAACAAAAATAGAATTAGCGAAATCGGTTCAGCTGCTCTCGAGATTTGCGCTTAGCAACACATTTAGCATTCATTTTTATATTATACAGGGTGAAAGGGACAGCCCTCCACAGACTGATGGGGTGAATTCAGAATAATTAAAATACTAAGATGACCGGTACAATAAATTATTTCAGGAACATTATGGTAATCCAATAAACCTGATTTGTTTTATTTCCTCATACGCAATGTATCGCTACCGTGGCAAATCGCGCGCAGTGGGTCATCGGCCGTACTCTTACGAACGTGTTCGTTCGAAACACTCGGTTCGCTTCACAATGACCTTTCCTAGAATAAATCTTTTTCTTTCATAAAATAAAAACCTTCGGTCGGCCCCTTAGTAGCGGTCGGTACCCGAAAAACACAATGTTGTAAAACATGTGCGGCGCTTTCAATTCAACATAACAGTTTCGTTTCATTCATTGTCATTCAATTCGATGTCGTCGTTTTTTATTCAATCTATAAACATAAAGTACTCGTTACAAAAATCGCTAGTTTATCGTATAACACGAAACTAGTTATCGCGCTACATGCCTCGTAGTTAGTTATTGTAACTATTGACGCGAAATAACGCATGTTATTATGTCACATTGAAGAGAGCGAGAGCGAAAATTTTTGCAGATAGCCGGCGCATAACGAACACACGTAGATAAACACATCACAACACGTCCACAGAAAAAAAAAATACTTAAAGAAAATGAATCCTACCTCAGAATCGCTCAGGTTGTATGAGACAGGGCTCGAAGTAGCCTCCACCCAGGCGTTCGCACACTTTGGCACGGCGCAGCTGCTGGGACGTGTTCGTGATGCAGCCTCGCATTTCTTCCTCACTCGTACATGCACTGACAAACACTTTTTCCTTTACGTAGCCCCATAAAAAAAGTTTAATGGCGTAAGGCCTGGCGATCGTGCTGGCCACGGTTTCGGTCCAAATCTGCCAAGCCAGCGATGCGGAAGGGTGGTGTCTAAATGGGAACGCACTGGGAGCGTTATGTGCAGAGGAGCGCCGTCATGCTGGAAGCAGATCATCGGCAAGTGCGCAAGCGGTGCATCATCTAGGGCTTCCCATTCCACGTACAGCTCGTCACGGAGATTCTCTAGCTCTCTTTCCAGGTCTTCACGAAGGAAATCGAGATAGCGCGCTCCGTTCATAAGCGCGGGAAGAAACACAGGCCCTAGGATTTTGTCACCATAAATTTCTGCCCAGACGTTTACCGACCAACGCGTTTGATGTCCGGACTCTTGGATCTCGAAGGAGTTTTGAAGGAACAAGTCTAAAATTCTGTCTTCAGTTTCGCCGCGAAGTGGTCTTCCGGCGCCTTCCTGATGGGGAACTATGGGCTGGTTTTCCAGCATGCGTTGATAGGCATTGGTAATTATCCGACAGTCTGATGGATGCCGCCGGTCAGGATACCTATCAACGTAAATTCTCAGCGCTTCCCTAACATTTCCCCGAGCTTCCCCGTAACACATCATCATTTCTCCATATTCACGAGCACTAAATGTAGCCATTTCTCACAAACAATAACACTACAACAAAAATAAGGCCAAAAGCGTGTATCGTCACAACACGACTGCACCAGAACTGACAGCCCGGCATCGGTTTTGTTCTTGGGTTTAACCCGTAAACTACAGCATAATAAGACTTTTTTCGCCAACGGCCGGGCTGACGTCTTCCCATTTTGTGCAATCGCAGATGACGAGTTTGATGAACTCTAGCTTCTTAGCTAGGCAGAAAGTAAACAGCAGATTTTACGCGTCGTTCGTAAGAGTATTTCAACATCCATTGCTGTTTTTATTTTATTTTAGCCGTACTGTTTACATAAATGGAGTGCTGCTTTCAGAGAATGTAATTTTACTTTGAAATAAAACTGAAAAGACTGAAAAAACGAATAAAAAATATATTTCTGACAAAAATTTCGGTGGAATATGATTCAAAATAAGGAGCTGAATGCACCCTGTCAATTTGTGGAGGGCTGTCCCTTACACCCTGTAGATTCATAGGAAAATAAACCGAAGTTAGGTCCAGTCGTTTTACCATAACGAGATTTGCAAAATCGTAATGCGCAACTCATGCGTATTTCAGAAAATATTTTTCTTTTGGCGGACACTAATGCGACTTGACACGCAGGCGTACCACACTAGCTAGACTGAGAGACTTTTGACCACTAGGACAAAAGTATCGGATCATGATTTTGATCGCTATTTCCCGTCTATTGCAAATAATTTAATGTCTTTGCTTTCAAAATCAAAAAAAAAATCAAAATATTTTATTTCACATAAACCTACATGGGCACTTATGAAACGTCAGAAGCTAGGTGCACGGTTCCAATTGGTCGTTTCCTATGGAGAAGAACCGGCAAGAAACTCCACGGTTACTCTTTTAAAAATATTTGCGTTTTTACAATGTTTTCAAGTTACAATAGGTATGGGAGGACTGCATAAGCCTGTCAACAAGTACCAGGTACTTGATAATATAAAAAACCATATACAGATCTAAAGTCTAAAAGGCCTACAAAGTACTCACATTAATCCATGAAAAGGATAAAGTAAATAATAAAATTTATAAAAACCTACTAAAACCAAAGTCAAATAATAAAATTTTATGTTAAAGAAGTAAGTATATAAAAAATAAACATCTTGATACAAGCACGCTCGGCGTTCGTTACAGTTACCTAGTATGATCGAGACGAGACTCCCACTTTGGTTGTGAAACGTGAAATGTTTTTAAATTTTCATCGGCGAGGGTTATATTCGTCAGAGAATTTAACACTGCGCGCTGCGGTGTAGGTCAGCGCCATCTCTTGACCGATAGTGGAACTAATGTAACTTTTGTTGGTGATTTCTGAAAAAGTGTGCTATTTATAGACATCGTTTTATTTTTCTCGTAATCTTTACATAAACTTCTATCACATAGAACTATTTCAGAAATTTCACTTTGCAAATTCGGTGATGAGGGGGGAAACGGTATTTTTTTTACATTTTTCATCAAAAGTCCAAAACTATAATAATAATAAAAATTGGAACAGACTGGTTTAGGTCTTCTTCTGGTCGTGGGGCTTTTATTACTAATCGGCGGAGATGTTTTGTGAATTCTTAAAATAGATCGATGCGTGTACATTTGTCTGACCGTTAGGACCTTAAAATCGGAGTATAGCAGCTTAGTGGGATACCTAAATGGTTTACTGAGGAGGACTTTTATTACCGCTCGTTGGGCTCTTTCAGCTTGTATGAGAATGGTTTTGGCTGCACCGCCCCATGCGACGATACAGTAGCTCAGAATTTATTCACATAGGGCGGAGTACACCATTTTCAGAATGTCCTTGTGTGCAGAAGTCCTTAGCTTTTTGAAGATATAAATCAATTTCCTAGTACGTGCAGACATTGATTCGATATGGGCCTTCCATCTGAGATTAGAGTCCAGGTAAAGACCGAGGTACTTGACAGACGAGACCCTCGTCACTGTCCGACATGAGCAGGGGTTGTTATGAACGCTATCGTCGCCATCACAAACATGTGCTTTAATTTGTAGTGACAAATATGATGGAAGGGCAGAAGGTTTGGAGCAAAAGGTGATGAAATTGGTTTTGGCGACATTCAGGGTTAGACTATTTGCCGCCAGCCAAACCATAACCTGACTCAGGGAACTTTCGGCCGCCTCCTTTGTCGTTGCTCAATCGTATCCACTTGACAGTAAAACAGTATCATCTGCGTATGCTATGATTTGAGTAGAGGGAAGTGTAAGTAGACAGAGGTCATTGACATAGATTTGGAAGAGAAGGGGGCTGAGCAAACTCCCTTGGGGCACACCGAAGTCCAGAAGTTGTTCACCACTGATGTATTCGCCTATTTTAACACACTGGGTCCGGTCTGGAAGAAAGCTCTGCAGCAATTTGAAGGCTGCGCCACGTATTCCGAGCCTATCAAGTTTTTCGAGTAAAATAGGGACAGAGACAGTGTCGAACGCCTTAGAAAGGTCCAAAAATGTACCGATACATTTATGTTTGTTGTCGATTTTATTAACAACTGAGTGTAATAGAGCTGATAACGGCATCTTCCGTCGATAAGCCTTTTCTGAATCCGTACTGGTTTTCTGCAATTATTTTATATTTTTGAGACTGCTGGAAGTACCGAGATTGGGTGATAGTTGTTGACACTGCCTCTGTCACCGGTCTTATGGATCGGATGAACGATGGCTTTTTTAAGGGGTTTGGGGAAATTGAAAGTGGTTAGGGCGAGATTTAAAATATGTGTTAACGGTGGAACTAATTTTTGACTGGTGAGTTTTAACAATTTAGGACATATACCGTCCCAACCGGAGGTGCTGTATACACGGAGGTCTTTTATGATAGCCTCAACCTGTTCCTCATCTGTTTCCAGTAATACTATTGAGTTCAGGATTCGAGCTGAACGGAGTGGGACACATTGGGCTTTACTTGGGTTTTGTGGAATGTTGTTAGTGCGAAAAACCGATTCACGGAGTTTACTGCCTGTTCTGGGTCGTTTCCTATTTTTAGAAGGTCAACCGGTACTGACTTATTTTTGTGTGAATCGAGAACGTTTTGTACGGCTCCCCACATCTTCTTTGGGTTATTTTTGGCATCAAAATAGACTTTTTTCTCATATGAAATATTGAGGTTTTTTAGCAAATTGTTGCAATAATTTCGGTAGCGCAAATATGTTAATTTTACAATTGGGTTCTCAGGTTCCTTTTTAATTTCTTGTGCATGTTATCACGATTGCGTATGCATCTCAGCAAACCGACAGTAATCCAAGGTTTAATTATTCTAAGTTTACAGGGGATGGTTTTATATGAGGTGTTCTTGATTATTATGGGTGTAAGTACTTCATAAAGTTTGTTCATAGCGATATTGGGGTCATTTTGTTGGAAAATAATTGAGAAATCGCAGTTCTCGATGTCGGTGATTGCGCTAGAAAGGTTTAGGCGGGGTGAAGTACGTTTGTTTGAGCTGCGATTTGGGTTGGAAATTTTTATGTTCAACAGGACGGCGGAATGGTCTGTTATTGACGTTTCTAAAACCAAAGTGGTTGCCGCATAATTTGTTTTCAGTAACACGTGGTCCAAACAATTGTTAAAACGGGTTGGGAGAACATGGGCAGGGATGAGACCATGTGAGGCAACTAGATTTAGATATTGACAGGAACGAGGGTCATTATTGTTGGGAGCAATGTTTATGTTGATGTCTCCTATTATTGATACACTGTTCCATTGCCTATGGTCGGTCAATAAATTTTCCTTAACTATGCGGCCTAAAAAAAAGAAAAAATGTTTGAGAATGTGCAAACTGCGCTCTTTCATATGATACTCCACATGCCCGTAGCAGCCCCCCCCTACTTCGCATTTAGTAGTTTTTGAAATCTCTCTTGAGTCTCACCTTATGGGTTCCGTTTCTACCATTTTGGTAAAAAGAGAAAAAAAAACGAACTTAATACCTAAAGTTATGATCATTATGATCATAACTTTAGGTATTAAGTTCGTTTTTTTTTATTAGAATCAGTAACTATAAACAATGGACTCAAAGTGATGATGCCTTACCAGTTATCACAGAAGTACAATTAGTGAAATTATTCCTGTCTCAAACATTAAACATAACTTTAAGGAAATAATATTATTTTTACCGAATAATACTTTTTTATGAATATTCTAAATATCGAGCAGGATTATTTTAACTCATCAAGCTCCGCTAATGAAACACAATTGATTTTTTCTATTGTATCGTACTACATAGGATACGCGCGGAGCTTGACCGGTACAATTTCTAGTCTCGCGTCAAATTATTTAAATTTTTATGCAATTCACCGCTTAAAGTGGGAGGTTCCTTGATCGATATATAAGTCTGCGCGGATTTTTTACCTGCACACAAACTAGTTCAACGTAGCTAGACAAGCTGAGAAATCCAAAATGAAATTCGCAGTAAGTAAATCAAACACGAATTAATAAAATATTTAAAAAAATCATCAAAACAACAGTGTCAAATTGTGTGAAAAATAAGGTGTGTATCTCCAGTGATACTGTTTTTGGTTTTTGTGGATACAGGTGGTATTTTTGGCGTGTGTGGCTGCCACGAGCGCGCAGTTCAATTCTGGAGCATTTAACAGGAACCCCTTCCCGAACCAGTTCAACCGTAACCAGTACAAGTACCAGCCCACCCCCCCGCCGTACCACCCCCTCGCCTTCCCCTCGTTAACCGCCGCCCCCGTGCGCGTGTACTCTCCCGTCCCTGTGCCCGTGTACCAGGGTGATGCCCGCAACGCTCAAACCCTGAAGTACGGCAATGAAGTCAACCCTGACGGCAGCTACGCTTACTTGTGAGTACACATCACTTCCCAAAATGTTATCATTTCACGAAAGAAATATGGAAATCATTAGGTCATAGGTAACCAATTTAATATTTTTCAGCTATAAAACCGACAACGGTATCGCGGCTCAGGGGGTCTACTCCCTAACTCCGTCCGCCCGTCCGTCGGCCCGTCCGACAGTAGCCCGACACGACGGTGTGAACCCTACTCCCTAACGATTTCGGACTCATCAGTTTCAAACGGAATCATAGACAATATTCGTGAACGAACGACGCATGGCGATACAGTTGCACTATTTTACCGGTCGATTACCGGTTCACTTATTTTGTAGTTTTCTAGCTTATTAAACAAAAATTAATACTTTTGTCGTTAGAAAATGACCACATTTAAAAAATATACCTTTTGTTATGTCTATAAATATAGAATTGAATTATTTTTGCCATTTTTGTCTGGAAACTGGGATCATCCTGTTATACCTTTGCCTGTTTACTTTTTTGAAGGAAATTTTATAATGAAATGTCAAAGGCCGCATTCCGAATTTAGTTTGTCTCATCGTCTCACATGCGTTCCGATTTAGTTATTACGATTATGACAGCTAAGAACTGTCAACAGTTCGAAACGCTCGTGAACGCGCTCACAGTGATACTCAATGTCAAAACGATATTATTACAGTATTTCTTTGTATAAACACCACATTTCTTCTTCAGTTCTTCTTCTTTAGTTAGGTGGCGACTGTCAGCCAGAAGAAAAAAAAATACCTCTACATTTAAAAATAATTTTGACACAACTAAATCGAATTTGACAATCGCGACACCACGTGCAAAATATTTTATTTTGTTTTTAGAAGATATTTAATTTTTATATGGAATTTTTCTCTTTTTGTATGGAAAATATGAAAAATTATTACCTACGTGTTGAGTTTTAGGGGTTTACGGATTTTATAAAGGGGGTCGAAATTTTCATTATTTTTACGATAGGACACACCGTTTTCGAGATATAAGCAAAAGAAAAGAAAAAAGGTACAGTACTGTTTTTGTTGGTGTGCCAACTAATTTTATTCCACACCTTTTTAGTCGCGATTAAAAATAGTCAGATTTAATTAGAAAATCTAATCGTTATCGCGCACGCTAATTCTGTACGGGTTTAGGCACGCTCAAATTCCTGTAAAGCTTCTTTAATATTTAAAAAAGCAGTCATACTTAATTTGAATTCTTTTAAATTGGTAACTTTCGTCGACAGCACGAGAACTATTTTGATGTCGTATCAACTGACATAAATATCCGTCAAAACCAGTGTCAACTTTAATTGTTCGGACGGGCTAAAACACATCGGGAGTAGGGACAACTATCAAATCGCGTTGTCATTCATTCTTCGCTCGGGCCCCGAACGAATCATCCGTCCGTAGGGCATAGGGAGTAGGAAACGCCCGTAACGAAGGCCGAAACGACGGACTTCGTGCATAGGGAGTAGACCCCCTGGAACAGGGCATTCCCCGTAACTTCGGTGGAAACCCCCCTGTAGCCCCAAGTGTCGCTCATGGATCCTTCTCCTGGACCTCCCCCGAGGGTCAGCTGATCTTCATTACATACGTCGCTGACGAGAATGGATACCGGCCTAGTGTAAGTAAATGTATCAATTTATACAGCAAATGAAGAAGAATGATTCACTGTAACATAAAATAGATTTAGAACATCAATTAATTATAAAGTCCATTATTGATGTTCATCATTATAAAATCGAAGAGTTTTTAATAATTTGGCAAAAACTCCAACCTTCCGCAATTAGAAATAAAAAACAATCTGAAACATGTCCTCGCATTAACTGCTCACTTGATCACGTTTCAAGGGACGGGTCATTGATATAAGATCTAAAGAGATTATCAAACAGATGCCTGGCAGAAAAAGACCGGTTGCTAGAAATAGAAAAATATCAGTTTTATAAAGTGTAGTTCGTTGGTTCACATCACGGATCGGATATATACGGTTCACATACTATATTAGGTGAAATATGCTGATACAACTTTAGACTTGAATACTTGCTCCTAGGTTCACTAGCTTGACTAACCCTTGTTATTTGCTTCCAGAATGGCGCCATCCCCACTGTTGGGCTCCAGCAGAGCGGCGGCGGCTTTGGTTCGGAATATGCTAAATCCATCGATAAAAACCTTCCGAACTCCCACTACCAGTCGAACTAAACGAAAAACTTAAGGCAATGTAAATCAACCTCTAGGTCTGGACTTTAATAGTGTCATAAACTTTTGTAAAATTTTACATTTTTTACATCGACGCTCAAGCAGTGAATGGGTTTTTATATTATCATGGTGTAAAATGTAAAAAACAAGGTGTAATGGTCTTAAGTTTCGAAGTGAAAAGACAAATGACGATTGTATGAAGAAGATTAATACAAAAACTTTAATTACGAAATAGGCACAGAGCATGTAACCAAATAGCAGAAAAAATATACCTAATAGCTTTTTTAACGGCGATAACAGCTCACACAAAAAAACAAATGTTGTCATTTGACGGCCATAAAAAAGTATTTGACATTCTTTAAATAAAAAGTCTGTTTTCTCTGGCCCCTTCTTAGTGCTGCCAGCGCAGCACTAGCTACTCACAAAATGTATTAGGCTTAAATAAAAAAAAAAAACCTATACTCTAAAGGACATTGTAAAAAATGGCCTATGAATCAACACGTATGAAACCTTTAAAATAATTACTAGTTTTTATTATAATTTATATTACAATTATTAGAATAGAACGGACACTTCATAATTTTGAAAACATTTTAAAAAGTAATTCAGTTGGGTCTTATTCCCCGGCGTCATTATTTTTTGTATCAATTTGACGTTTTGAATAGGCAAAGGGTATTAAGCTCATTCAGCCAAGACTTTGTATGCTGCGGAGTGTAATTACAAAACTCAACACCCTCAGCGCTTGATCTATGAATAAGTATTTTAGTTACAAACAGTATAAAGCGCTTGAATGCGCTGTGTAAAACGAGCAACATCGACACTGACTTTGACATTTGATTGTAAAGACAGTCTGTGTGACTGCAATCTGTGCTCGGTCTTGCTACATATTATATTAGTAATCTGTGGCTCGGTCTGCGTTGGTTGTGTGTATTTGTTTGTGTTATTGTATTTTCTTGGTATTCTGTTTTGATTTTGTCCAACAACTTGGCGTGGACAAAGGACTCTGATTTCTTCTTTGAAATATCGACTTCTTGCTGTGATTGGCTAATACGGACCTACTAAGAATGACGACTTGGCATTGTAATAAATGTTAATTATAACCTCAAAATCCGAAAGTTTTTTGGATTTTTTACAATTCTCAGAAGTGTCCGTGACTTTAATTTAGTTTCAATCGAATATATGCATTATTTAGAACACAAAAAGTATATTCACGTCCCTGTTGGTTCTTAGGAAAATTATGTATGGACGCCGAACAATGTCCTTTCTAAATAATTCAATCATGACTCGAAAGACACGTGGCGCCATCTATTATCATTTGTTGTTGTAAATTAGGATTAGATAAGATGCGAAAGTAATTTTGTTTGTTTGCTACGCTTTTGGATAGATTGGATTTGGATGAAATTTGGCACGTGGGTTGACGATGCCCTGGAGAAGGACATAAGCCACTTTTTATCCTGGGCCGCAGACGAAGTTGCGGTTAACAGTTATAATATTTAGCAAAATTAATACCTTTTCACGCCTAAACCACTGAACTGATCATACTGAAATTTTGCATATACGTTGTCAGGTATACAGAAATAGACATAGGGTTTCATCCCTAAAAAAATGCTAAAATGCTGTTCCCGTGGAAAACAACAATACACGTGGTGCTATTATTATAATTATTATATTATAGTTAGGATGGTATTGACATTTAATTTATTTGGAATTTGATTTAGTTGGCATTTAGTTTTATTGACATATTACAGGGTGAAATTTTAATCACTGTTTTCCTCTTAAGCGGTCATTATACTCATCATTGATATTGTGTATGTATATTGTATAAGTCTTGTTTCGTCTCGTCTGTATATTGTATAAATCGTTGAGCTCCTTAAGTTCTGAGTTGAGCTGCACGGTTCTGACAAATGCGTGCACTGACTGGACAGGTCCATTTTATCTGTGTGGTTATTTTCTCAAAATACCATTTCAGACACCAATCTACATGGTCCTCAAAGATTATGCCCGAATTTTTATATACACTTTGACATTGATGATTTTTATATATACAACGACATGAATATTTACTTTGTAAAGTATTTTTTATTTTTTTATTTAATTGTTGTGAATGTGAGGACTATGTGGGTCATTTCTTTTTTACTGTTTTCCTTCTTAGTTAGTTTTAATCATGATCTGGCAGTTTGAGTAAATTACGCGGCCTACCCAAATGTCCTTTCTTTGGTATTGTTCGTCGAATCGTTGAGCTCCTCAACTTCTGAGTTGAGCTGCACGATTTTTGACAAATGCGTGCACTGACTGGACAGGTCCGCTCAATCTGTATGGTTCTTTCCTCAAAAGACCATTTCAGACACCAATCTACATGGTCTTCACATGATCTGACCAAGATTATGTCTGGACTTTAAAAGAGACTGTGACCTCTGAGTTTGTTTCGGCCTTTCTTCTCAGAATAGTCAGATAGGAAACGCCGACCTCATCTAGTTTAAAAAAATATGATTGACGTGTAAAAGTGTTTGTACAAACCTACTTACAGAAAATAAATCATTTATCATTTATCATTTATAACTGAGAGATAATAATTATTAGGCTCCTTTTGCAAAGAAACCGCGGGGACGTGGTGTTGCTATGACAGTGAAAAGAGGTTTTATTAAAAGTTTGATAAACAGTACCGAGCATTACCAGTTACGTAAGACAGTACCTAACCAATGAAAATTAATTATTAGTAATGTTCAATTTACAGGCGAGAGGGAGTGGGAGGCAGTCACCTCCTTCTGCGAAGCAGTCATGCTAGCGAAGGAGGTGGCGGGATGGGCGAGGGAGAGAGCTGAGAGAGCCGCCCGTCCCAGCCGCCGCGGTAGACGCTCCGGGCGTCGGGAGCCGCGTGACGACTCCCGGCCACCGTAGGCGCGGGCCTGCGGACGGCGAGTAATGGGTAGCTCGCCGTCCGATCAGGACCAGGCCTGTGCCGGACGGCGCGTATGTGTTCCACGCGCGCCTCAAAGAGATGTCAGCAGACATGGAGGGGCCCGTTAGGGCCGAAGCCTGCCGGGGCAGCGGGATTGTCCGAAAGGGTTACCGCTGCCCCGGAACATAAAGGGCTAAGGAAGGAACACGGATGGGTTTTAGTCAGTAAGAGTCTGACACTCCCTTCCGCTCCACCCAGAGCGGGAGGGGTCATTGGATGATTTCCCATCCTTAAAAAAAAAAAAAAGTGTTTGTACAAACCTACTTACAGAAAATAAATCATTTTTCATTTATGCCTAAGTCCGACAAAAAGTCTTACCTAGGGGTATCGTTTTACCCAGTAACTGGGTTGTGGAGGTCAGATAGGCAGTCGCTCCATGTAAAATTCTGGTATTCAGCTGCATCCGGTTAGACTGGAAGCCGACCCCAACATAGTTGGGAAAAGCCTAGGCAGATGATGATGATGTTTAATTGACATTTAATTTGCATTTAATTGACATTTAATTTGCAATTAATTGACATTTAGTTTGCATTTAATTAATTTTGACTGGCATTTAATCTACATTTAATTCTCTTTTAATTTACGCAATATGGAAATGAAATGAATGAAGACATAGTTGTTTTTGAGCTTAGCTTAAGTAAATAATTATCCAACCACATAGGTTGGATAATTATTTACTTAAATGGTAATTTAATTGACATTTAATTTATACCTATCTATTTTGGAATTAAATTAAATTTAGTTGACATTTAATTCTCATTAAATTAACCTAACATGGAATGGACTGGATGGATGGTTGTTTGAGTTTTTATGGTTGGACATAAACAGTACCTACCTAATTTTATTGACATTTAGGTATGATATATAGCTATAAGATATTGTATTATGATTTGAAATGTAAGTATTTTGTAAAATTCGAACACAATTTAAATTGTTTGGTGAAATAAATAAATAAATCACTTGGTATTCCAATGCTGCAGATATCATTATAATATATTATCAGATACCGTTATCATGGAAAATAGTTTATCCGTATTTTCTTCTATCCGTATTTTATTATCATGATAACGCTCATATGACAGTTGTATCATAAACGGAACCCGAACAATGAAATAGAATAGAAAGCTTAGATAAATTTGACTTAATACTTCTGAATTTTACTTTTTAAATCTAACTTAATACGGTGTATTTCAACAGGCTACCTATTTCGATTTTATTAAAAAGGTAAATCCCCGTGACTGGCAAACAGAGGGATGGATAGACAGACGGGCTAAACTGTAGTAATTAGGTCCCATTTTCCCCCTTTGTGTACGGAAGTCAAAAACAGGAGTAGTGATTTTTCGTACTATTTTAGTTCTTGCGGCGTCTGCATGTATCTGGCGTATGTCTGGCGTTTGTGCGGAGTATGCCATCTTCGATATTTTTGTTCACTGATCTGCTAGGATTCTACGAGTGCTTTACGAGGGGTCTACGAGTGGTAATCTAAGGGTCTACGGTTGGCTGACGAGAGGTTTAAGATTTGTCTACTAGGTATCTACGAGGGGTCTACAAGAGATCTAAGAGGGGTTATGAGAAGGTATATGAGGGATCTGCCCTCAAGCCAAGAGAGTTCTAGGAGGGGTCTGCTTGTGAATGGCAAAAAAGTAGCTTCTACGCTCTCCAAGGAACAGTAATATCTTCCAAAATCCAAGTATTGACCAGACAAAAAAAATGAAATCGTAGGGCGCGTGAAATTTCTTTCAACAGTCAGCTGCTAGTATGTAGATAGCATTTTAATGCTATTTACATTTTTACTCAGGTTACGCTACGCCCCACGATTTTATTTTTTGTCCGATCCTTGACTGGTACCTAGGACATACGGAACTATATTTTGGCTTTTAGTACATTATATACATCATCAGTTTCATTTAAACCGTTTTATTATTATAATTTTTTTCAAGTTTTGGTTTTTATTTCTTTACTTAATATTTCTCATTCTATTTATTTCATTTAGTACCTCACAAGGTCCTCGACACGATACGAAATCTTGACTTGGGTGGGAGATCCTTGCTTGATCCGTGTTGACGAAGTTCTTTGTTTTGATTAGATGCCTAGATTTAAATTTTAATGTAAATATAGACTGTCTAAACTCTATGATCTGCCATGCACTGTGTTCTACTTGTAAAGCCCTTTCATTTGATACCCATTACCCATATTGAAAAATATATGAAAATATAAATATTGAAACAAATATGAAATCTCGCATTTTGTGCCAGCCATTTAAGATTTGAAATATTTCATAAAGTACAGTATTCTACTAGTCAAGCCCTTTCATTTGATACCCATATTGAGGGGGTATCTAGTGAAAAAATATGTAATCCACCATTTTATAGCGGCGGTCATCTTGAATTTATAATGATACTGATTAAATTAAATTGTATTGTTATCAAAACTAAAGGTGCGTACCAAATATTAGATCAATCTGCCAACAGGAAGGGGGTAAAATTTCAAGTAGTAAATTTGACCCAAATAACAACAAAAACATCAACAAAAAACAGGGGAACCTAAATAAAACCGTTTAATAGAAAAGCAGTTATTCTATGAAAAATGCTAAACTCATTAGACCAATATTAACGATCATAATACAATTATGATAAATTATAATTAGAATCAGTAACATGAAACAATGGACTCAAAGTGTTATGCCTTATCAATTATCACAGAAGTACAATTAGTGACATTATTCCTGTCTCAAACATAAATCTCTAAGGAAATATATTATTTTTACCGAACAACACTTTTTATGAATTTTAGAACTTGACCTTAAAAGTCTTAATAGCGAGCAGGATGGATAGCCCAAGTGTTATTTTAATACGGTTTCTAGTTTCGCGTCAAATTATTTAAATGTTATTGCAGTTTGCCGCATATAGTGGGTGGTTCCTTGAGCGATATATAAGCTTGCGCGGATTTTTTAAACGCACACAAACTAGTTCAACGTAGCTAGACAATCTTCAAATATCCAAAATGAAATTCGCAGTAAGTAAATTGAACACCAATTAATAAAATATACAAAAAATAAATCATATCAACAGTAGTGTCAAATTATGTGAAAAATAAGGTGAGTTATCTCCAGTGATACTGTAATTGGACTTTGTGGATACAGGTGGTAGTTTTGGCGTGTGTGGCTGCCGCGAGCGCGCAGTTCAATTCTGGAGCATTTAACAGGAACCCCTTCCCGAACCAGTTCAACCGTAACCAGTACAAGTACAAGCCCACCCCCGCGCCGTACCGCCCCCTCGCCTACCCCTCGTCCACCGCCGCCCCCGTGCGCGTGTACTCCCCCGCCCCCGTGCCCGTGGCCAGGTACCAGGGTGATGCCCGCAACGCTCAAACCCTGAAGTACGGCAATGATGTCAACCCTGACGGCAGCTACGCTTACTTGTGAGTACACATCACTTCCCAAAATGTTATCATTTCACGAAAGAAATATGGAAATCATTAGGTACATAACCAATTTAATGTTTTTCAGCTATGAAACCGACAACGGTATCGCGGCTCAGGAACAGGGCACTCCCCGTAACTTCGGTGGAAACCCCCCTGTAGCCCCAAGTGTCGCCCAGGGATCCTTCTCCTGGACCTCCCCCGAGGGTCAGCCTATCGCCATCTCATACGTCGCTGACGAGAACGGATACCAGCCTTCTGTGAGTAACTTGTTATTTTGCAATTCAGTCGTAACGGTACTAGGTATACCGTTTTTTTATAATATTTATTATATTTTTCCAGGGTAACGCCCTCCCTACTCCTCCCCCCGTGCCCGCCCAGATCGCCCGCGCCCTTGAATACATCGCCAGAAGCGCACCTCTGAGGCAGTAAGAAGCTGACCAAACACTGAAACTTACACATCAGTATAAGTACAATACAGAACGAATAGTACAACCTAGAATTATTTTGCAGTAAAATAAAACAAAATGTGATATATATAACTTTTATTTACTATTTATACGTATAATAATTACTTACTATTGTATGTCTGTAAGTACGTGAAAATGTAAATAAAATATTGTTACCATTTTTCAAATCTGTTTTGTCGTTTCCAACTAATTGATTTTATCAACGAATGAATGATGTAGTTTTACGTAGTTCAAACTTTACATAGGTATGAGCTTTATGATTACTGAAACTGGACTTACGATTACATATTTTATTTTTAAATTCAAGTTTTCAGTGACTTGATATGGGCGAGATTATGGGCGGAGTCGCGATAAGGCCCTATACGTGCACCATAATTGATACTAGTAATGATTAAAGTAATCATAAGATTTACAAAGCATTTTTATGCAAAGGAATTGTTATGAGTAAGATTTATGGACTTATTTTTGGCTATTCTCATTAGAATAAACAATCACCACACCTGTAACCTTTTGGACAGATAATATGAGATAGGTAGTTTCTTAAGACGGAATTAGAAGTGGAATTCGAAATCGATTATTCAGAAATTAACATTAAATATATCATTTTGGGTTATTTATTGCTAAAGCTATTCATCATTCAATGCCACTCTAAACTTATGATCGTTATACTTAAAAATCAATAGGTATTCATTAAACAGTATTTCCTGAATGACCGTACATGCATTGACCTCCAATAAGTGATGGATAATAACAGTTTGTAATGTAAATATAGGCTAAACGTTACGAAATTATTTATTTATTTAATACTTCAAGCACAAAAATGTACAGAAGCGGACTTAAAGTGATTGTAAATAAGAGATAGACACCTCATGTTTACAGTATTGTTAAAATTATTTAACTACGAAGTTAAAACATCGCTGAATTTACAGCATGCTGTTGTGTATCTCGAAATAATTATTTTAACAATCAACATCGCCTACAAAGCTCTTAGTTTGGAGTTAATTAAAATAAGATTAAACTTAACCGATTTTATTTGAATAAGATACGTTTATGGTATGAAAACGGCCATTTGACTGCTAATGAGGCTATAAATTGATAAGAAATCGATCGCATTGTGTCTTTTGGCTGAATGTCCTTCGTTTTTGTTGATGTAACGTCAGTTGACCTTAGATGGCAGCTAAACCCACACGATTGCGGGGATTCCATCCATCTAACCATTACACAATATTGGATCTTTACAGTGAACTGGTTCTTAAAAAATGTTTCTGTTGCTACCGAGGATTCGATAAACAGATATTTGGCAGCTTTTTCAAAAAAATCACCGCTCTTGTTTATTGACTCACCGCGAATCGATTAACTTTATTATGCGATCGTTATCATTCTGCATAACTCAAATGATAGCCCGCTTTGAATGGTGAAATTTATGGTTTTTAAAGGATATTTTTTTACTGATGACGATAGTGTTAAGGACATAACAGACGTTTATTTTACCTTTTTCGTAGTGAACAAACGCAATTTATCATATGAATCGCAAAATTAAAAAACAAGTTTCGCTTCCGTTTAAATAGATTAATTACGAAAAAATATGTGGTAGGTATATATACGTAAGCTGGTCCAATTTTGATGTAGGTACAATGATCGAATAAAGTATCAATGTCAAATGCTCTTCTTTATAGATTAATAGACCTAATGGACTACAACGACAATAACAGCAAAACGTGGTGGCGGATTAAATTAATGTTACCTACTTATAAAATATTCTTAATTTGACACTTCAAAGCCGAATGATAGATCTCTTTTGTGTGGTTTCGTAGCAAAATAAAGGCTTGAATAAACTCGTTAATGTGAATAATAATCGTTAGTTAGACAAAGGCTTGGCGTGTAATGCGGCAGGTGATCTTCACCTCTCGATGAAGCTCTATCGTGATGCCATGCGGTCCGTTCTGACTCGACCTTAGCATTTGGAGTAACGCACTTACCTACCTCTTTATACACGATACAAATGATTCCCTACAATCTTGCTTGTATATTTCTTTGTAATTGACAGGTAATAATTTAGTCGCGCGAAATGTGCGTGTACTATAGATATACCTCTGCCTAATCCTATGAGGATAACAGGCGTTATGTTATGTTATGTGGTGTTAGACACTTAACATTATTTGTTAATTACTCGTTTTATTATTCGATCAGTAGACGTACGAACTAAACACAAACCTAACAATCATAACATACCTACAATAAAATAGTAATGAAGTCAAAACTGTACATAGAATAATTAAAAAAAAACATTGTTACGATTACACTGAAAGACAGGAGACCCAGGCCATGGCTTCGAATTAGTATTATATATTGAGTAGTATATAAGACTAATTCTCTTATATTTCAGCTTCTCTGGCTAACTTTTTTACCGTCTGGAAAAAAACAGGGTATAAAAGGTGAAGGGAGTAGAAGCACAGAAATTGCAATATTTTCCCAAAATTAAAATTAAAAATCTTTTTTTTTCTTACATTCAATCCTTTGATTGAAGCCGTCCGATCGCTTCAATCAAAGGATTCTACTCCGTTCACCTTTCATAAGTACCCTGTTTTTGTTCAGACGCTAAAAAAAGTCAGCCGGTGGTCTAAAGGATATTCTGATTCATGATTTGTTTTCAATACTGACTGTTGGAGTAGTGGCACCATTAACAGACACACAAATAAAAGGGAAGAATCCTGGACACAGACAGGTCAACATACATGAATAGAAGAGGTTGACGGAAACTTTCAGGTTTGGATGACGATTTTTAAAGATAAAGATAAAGATAAAGATTATTTTATTTGTCAAAACATGCGTATACATGCGAATCTAGCATGCAGGATTTCATGAATTTTTTTTTCATCATTTTCACCGTATGATTTTTAATACCCAGGCCATCACACGTTTAGGTCGACATAATTTCGGCACAGTCGGGCGGCAAAATGTATATTCACACATGTGTGTAGCATCCCTTATTTTTACGGAAATTAGGTAATCTAGTAAATATGTGCACAGGGTGTCGACAGAGAGTGTTAAATGGTGTCTGTGAACAACGGAACTTTTATGAAAAGCTTTTTTTATTAATAACCCAAAATAATACCCTGAATAGCTAACCCAACAAAGGTCCTGTCCCCATTTTTATGGCGGAGTAGCGCTAAAAATTAGTTTTTCTTAATATTTTCTATTCTCGAGATTTTTTTCCCCAATTACTTTACCAAGAGAATATACAAAAAATAAACAATTACGCATATTCATCGTCTTCAATGGAAACAGGACGTTCAGCTTTTCCGGAATTTTGAGGAGTTTCGAGAAACTTTTCCAAATTTTTCATTCCATAAAAACCTAATTCGGTCCATCACAAAAAATAGCTAAAACCGGTGTTGCCGTTCAAGTGATGCACTTACCAAGGAACAGCAATATATTTTTTTATGTAGACGGACAAACAAACGAACATTACCACCTACTCTTTGTAGCGTGTATGGATTTAATAGTGCACAGTCGCTTCATGATAAATGCGGACTAGCGTGGCCTATACGAGTACCTTCGCCCAGGGCACACTTGTTGTATAATATTATTGTTTCCTTTTGTTTCATTGCGATTATTACGTTTGCTTAATAGATATAGTGGAGCAAAATGAATAAAAGTAATTAAGAACGATCCAGTGGCGACGAGAGCAGTGGTGGCCAATGGCCGTTTTAACTATCGAATTAAAACAAAAGAGATAAAACAAAGTATATAATATGTGTCACTCAAAAGTAAAAACCATAAGGTAGAAAAAGCATAGACAAAAGGTATAAAAAGGTAAAATATCAAAAAGAAGAAAATGCCTTGCACAGACCGCAACTTACAAGTTGTTGGTCGCAGGTTCGAACCCTGACAGGGGCTTTACTTTGTGTAAATTATTTCACAACGCTCATCGTCATATCCTAGAACCTTGTCCCAGTAGTGGGAACATTATAGAATGATTATGCTATGCACTTATGCTAATAACGATCCTACCGCAAGTGATATTTTCTTTTGTTCTTTCAAGTAGGTAGATACCAATTGATATCCATCAGTCATGGCGCACTGATGACCATTGGATTCCTGCACGTGTTCAAATTTTAACCGTATCCGATCCGATCTTGTCAAGGGAACTGGTAACAGCTTTACGACAGAAGCCGAGGATCAAACCTCATGACGTGAACGTGATCGGAGATGAGCACATCCAGCATTGGTTATTATTTCCTGCACTTGGTGTCACCTTTATTGCTTGGATGATTGTTACTTTGCTAGATATTATTATGATAATGTATGAACTGACGTATTCAAATTATAATAATTGATTTAATATGGATATTCTATTATCTTCATTCAACATTTTCTTGTAGTTATTTTAAATCTAATCATCATGACTCGATTTTTTTGTTTTTTATGAGTTAAGGCGCTGCCCAAATGTTAAACGTTCGGTTTTTTGTTGCACAGATAGGCCTATTGGTATATATTTCAAATGTCCAAAGAAAATACTTATTTAAAATGTTTTATAAAAATTAAATAGTATTATGATAAAACAATTTAGTAAGGCAGAGCTCAAAACATATTTATTTCGTCGCGTGATTCTCAAAATTTTGAGCGTAAACTATCATATTTTATGTAATTATAAAGGGAATTTGATCAAGTAATTACAGAAATACCTAAACAAATATTCCACTGAACCGTGTATATTGGTTTTTATTTAATTAAACAGCAAAATTACTTATATTTTGGCAGTCATTCAATTCAATTAACATTAAAATCATCGCTGCTGTTTTGAAGCTGTTGTTTCTGTTTATGTTGGTGTTGTTGTTGTTGCTGTGTGTGTGTGTGCTGTGTTGTTGTTGCCGCGAAACGCTATTATGAATTACCTAAAAATTGCTTCAACCTCGCCATAATAATCGATTAATTTTAACATATTTATTATACCTATTTATTGAATTCAATCATCAGAACATCTGTGTGATGGAAAAAATTGTCAATCTTGACACTCACATCTGTAATCATAATATGCAACTCATAAACAATTTTTTCACACGAATAGAAAATGTTTTACAGTTCAATTTAAAGTCTGCCACACAGAACGTATAAGCTGCTATTCCAATATTTTTTTACCTATACCTATTATAGGTATAGTATATCTTAATTTGAAAGTTCATGGCAAAATAGACTAGATACCTACCTACTCATTAATACGTTTAAGCAAGCACATGGGCGCGGCTAAAGATGGTTCTCAACTAATGTCGTAACTCGTGATCTTATCATCATATAAATGTCTCTATATGCCAATCTTACACCAAATATTCGTCAAAGTTTAGATTTCACAATACGATCACTTAAAAGGTTAGCTGTTATGGCCTATTGCTCTGTTTCTAGTAGTGACATTGTACTGAACAAAACTGTCGATAATGCTTGTCAACTCTGAGGTAGAGAATCTGTGTTTATTTATTATGCAGATCTATTGAAATAAACCAATTAGTAAAGCATTAATGCATTCTTAGGCAATTGCGTTTGGGTTCATCATAGTTGTGGTAATATGGTACACTTAAATTCGTAGACGTCGCAGCTGGGAATAGCGAACAGATTTATAACTGTGGCATTTTTTTTATCATGACGAGCTCGTGTAATCTTTAGCTAAAAACTGGTAAGTATTTTTATTGTTCAGTTGTCACAAATTAGATAAAAAAATTTAACTTTTGGATTTAATCTAAATATTAAAAACATTTTTTTTTTCCGTTAGCCTGTACTGTCCCACTGCTGGGTAAAGGCCTCCCCCATTTCCTTAAGCTGTGCTTTCTCCGTCCAGTCGGTCATGAACGAGTCTATATCTTCACGCTGGCGTTTTTTAGGCCTGCCTCGGTGACGACGCCCGTCTTCAGGCACCCTCTGTGTGACGACTTTGGCCCGTCTGTCTGGATGCATCGTTATTTTGTTCACCACGGACTGATATAATAATAATTAGCCCGTATGGTCCCACTGCACTGCAGCGCAAAGGCATCCCTTACATACAGGCGTCAAGTTCGTCCAGGCATCTACGCCTGGGTCTTCCGCGACGCCGTTGCACGTTTTAGGTTTTTATGGACCCATGCGGTGGTGGTGTCAGTTCACATTATATCCGACATGCGGCAAACGTGTCCGGCCCAGCCCCATTTGAGCTTGGCTGCTTTTTGGATGACGCTGCGATTTGTGTCTTAGAGCGCAGTATCAAACCCACCAGTAACCACATGGAGAAGCAGACGGCACAGATAAGTTCGTCTTGACCTATTCAAAAATATAATAAATTTTTGAGCTGATTGATTGAACAAATATGGCTGCTCGAAGTGACAAAGTCACAACTCACCCAGATTTGTGACTTTACAATAGGTCGATACAAATAGTTGTCAGAACGTTATTTTGCTCCTTTGTGTATATCCAGGGAGGTTCTTTGCAATGCTTTTGCCTCAGATATTTAATATAATCCTCTGTTACTATTTGAGGCTAGACATACGTTAAGGGAAACCTCGTGCCTACCTTAATGGTATTTATAGACGATGGGCTTGCGTACTACTACATTTTTTAAGCTTGAGTACGAGGATTTTGACTACATTGAGTGTGTATATTTTATGTCTTTTTTTTTTATTTGTAATGTGCGTTTTGTTTGTGTAGAATAAACAATTTTTCTTTCTTTTCTTTTAACTTTGTTAAGAGTCTTCAATCTTGGCTACTTGGACTCTGTTAACCCCGTGAGGGAATAAAAAACTTCCAGCCATCCTTTTTTACTCCCAACTATGACCAGTAATAACTGATTTCGGCCGTATTGACGTCACAATGAATTCCCAATTTATGGGGTCAATGTGGCGCCCATATTACCCACCAAAAGAACATCAACATTCTTGGGTTATTTATATCGCAAGACATTCCGTATTGGTTAACGCCTAAGTCCGGCTAAAGTTCGTTTAACTTATGCCAGGTAGACAGTAAACATGTCAAATAAAGTTCTTGCAGAATCGTATCACACGATTCATTCACGTGAACATTAACAAATTTAATCATTCATGATTATTTATACAGCCATTTAAAATATTCTTTAGTTAAGTCTATATTAATTAAAAAAATAGGGCAAAATTGCGCTGAGACGATCAAATGTCAAAGATTAATATTTTTGGCATTTATTGTTGTTCGAGGACGTCTGGCATGCATATTATGGCATGGAGGTGATTTATTTGCATATTTTAGATCTTAAAAAGAATATCGGGAAATAAAACACCTTACGATTATGAATATGAATTTAGTCAAACTCAAACTCAAAGCATTTATTTCAATTAAACCATTTACAGGCACTTTTGAATTGTCAAGAAGTCGGTCAGTCAGAAAATATGAAGCTAGTTGCCCATTCCAAAGCGTAGGTACCTATGGAGAAGAACGGGCAAGAAACTCCATGGACACTCTTTTAAATTATGTTTTTACAAAAATATTAGTTACATCATTAATGTTGAATTTATAATTATATGTGAGAACGATGTAATAAAATAAAAAAGACTTACGTGTTAAGAGCGTCCAGAGTACAGCAAATAGTAATTAACAAAACTCAATCCAAAAAAAAAAAAAATAGGCCGAGGCAGCCAATTGATGACCAGCCCCAACTGACGGCGCCCGTTCACGAACATGACGCATAGATCAGCACCATTCAGCTCAACCATTTTGAAGGGAGCTAAATGATCCGACACACACGCCACCGTCAGCGAGACATTTTAGTGAGCATGACATACTATCAGCCGCCAGGGCACATTCAAGTTAATGAAAGACATATTATTAGCCGGTAAATGGTAGCTCACACAGAACTCACATCTGTGCTATGAAATTATACAATACAAAGGAAATTGAGTTTATACAATGCAAAGATAGTCTTACAATCTTCAGCAGCTCCAACAGTATGTTCAAGTGTTAATCAATTAGTTGTGGTTGTGGAGGAGGACCAGCATTGATCCAGGCATCTTTATCAACGATGTAATCCCCTAACTTATAATGCCTGCCTGCATAGTGTGCGTTTTATACAAGACTTGAATTTTGTCTCATTCAGTTGAAGAATGTGGGGAGGTATTTTATTATAACATTTAAACAGTACCTAATAAAAGATGAGTCTACTTTAGCCAATCTGAAACCTGGTTGAACTAATAGGTCCCTATTTCTAGTACTATAATGTAATAAGTGATGACAGTAATTGATGGCGCCACGTGTCGTCATCGTGTTTCTGGAAAAAAAAAAACTGTATCGCCATTTCTTGATGCTAAATGTTAAATTATTTACCAAAGTATTTTCACTTTTTCCTGTAACTAAACTTTTTCCTCGCATAAATGAGTATTTTACATACTTCATAATAATTATTAACTTGTTAAGGACTAACAACGTGTATGACGACTTTATTTGCATTTACTTATCTAGAAACCAGATACTTCTGACTAGTACTAAACCTTTATCTTATATGTCTTATTCAAGTCACTACATAAGGGAAATCTTTAGACAGATATTACAAAGAATTATAAATTAACACTGAGTAGGTGATTTATTACATCATCCAACTATGTTGGGGTCAACTTCCAGTCTAACCGGATGCAGCTGAATCAGTTTGTGATGTGGAGTGAAAAGAAAGAAGAAGAAAAAATTTGGTATTTTTGTTATGAAGGGCAGAAAATAATGTTAAAAGGAAAGAAAATGCGGTAAACATGACGCAGCAATAGAGCACACAGAAAAAAAAAACAAGTTAGTGTTATGTGGTTTGGAATTTTCTCCCCGTTAATAATTTGCAAAAAGAAAACTTTATGGAATAATTAAAGAGCAGTCTCTGTTTCTAATCTAACTAACCTGTATTGTGCCACTGCAGGGAAAAGGCCTCCCTCTCCGTTTTCCACACAGTTATTTAATTAAATTCTTTTCTGAGCTTGTTTATTTTTCTAAAATTAGGTTTGGAGACATTTAATTGTGTTGCGGTCTTCCCTATGGGCTGGTGAAGTACGAGTGTAGCAATTATATTTATTATATTAATAATGATGTAACACAAAGTGCAAAAAACAATGATATCATTATGTACTTATTGTGACACACCATATAAAGGTAGTGTCTGAGGTTTTCCATTCTTAACATGCTAGTTGCTGCCATTTATAGAAGATGGGATTACTCCAAGAATTTTGCAATCTATCAAGTTCTTTTAGGATTGAATGTCCATTTTGTGTTGATTCCTCTTTATTATATAGCATATTAATTACATAATCTTCTGTAGGTACTTAAGAAAGGTTTTATTAATAGAATCCTCCATGAATAAGCTCCGAAGTGTCTACTTCAACAGTAATTTTGTTAGCTTGATTTCGTGTTTCTTTGTTGCACGTAAACCAACTTAAGACTTGTTATTTAAATTGATTTCTAGGTTTTTTCTTTAAATAAATCGTAAATCATAACTTTAGATGATAAAGTTCTGAAATCGATTTTGACACACTCCTGATTACGGATATACTTAATGTTAATTAATATTTACTGAAATGATAAAAAAATATTATGTTATTTGATTAGATATGTGCAATAATAAGTATTACCATAGTCCATAATTGAAGACTTAATATTTCTGTTTCAATCATCATATTGACCGAATAATGTGATGCTAGAATAATGCAAATCTAAACAAATAAATAAAATTGAAGTGTATCTGTTTGAGATGTCAAAACAACAGCTTTTTACTAAATGCAAATGAAAGTTTGTAATTTCTTCTTCCTTCTCCAAAATTTGGTATGGGGAAACTTTGAACCCTAGGGAAGGACATAAGCTACGTTTTATCGACATAATAAGCGGGCGATGCCGCGGGTGGAAGCTAGTGTGCATTAACATTTTTGGCAAACTTTTGCATTTCATTTAAATCAACTAGTACTCAACCAACGAAAGCAAAGTCAAGCCAAGTTTCCATTTAAAATACTTTTCTCCATAATTTTATTTAACATCGTCGATGGAACAAAAAATATTGTATTGCTGTACAGCACCTATTGACACAATAGTCATCCGGGCGGAGAGTAAACCCAGCAATAAACACAGATCCCTGCGGTCACTGGACTTGTACTCGTATATAATCAAAATATACATATCTAACTATCTCACATTATTTTATAAGTTGGGATCAGCCGGTGTCGTCCAATAATTTATTATCAGAACAGCCCATTGTTAGGACAAAGTGTTGTAAATCACATTTCATAAAATCTGCTCATAAAAGACATCAACTCATTTTATTGTTATTTTTAAGAATTTTGTATCAATAATGTTGAAAATATATAGAAATTTGAATAGGTTTGCCCAGGTTTCAATATTCAGTGGCCTCCAAAAGTTAGTTGACATTTTTCCACTACAGCTGTGACACAACACATTAAGATTTAACATTCTATAGGTAGATAGATCCAAATGATTGAACTGTACACTATAACGTTTTTTTGACTAATTCAACCTATTATATAATATAATAATATAATATAATATCCTTGGACATTTCACACAACGCCATATAGTCCCAAGCTAAGCAACCTAATGCTTGTGTTATGGTAACGAGATGGCTGATAAACTACTTATATACTTTTTTTTTGTAAATACATACATATTATAGATAAAACACCCAGACCCGGAACAAATACTTGTAGGTCGTACAAGTTTTTGTTCCGTGCGGGAATCGAACCCATGACATGCTGCGCAGCAGTCAATCGCTCAACAACTGCGCCAACCGTGAAGTCAAATTATGACTAACTATGACTTACCATAAAAAATAATCAAGTAATCCCTTAGGATAACCTGTAGGCCAATTCCCGTAATTAACAACGTTCAGAATCTAGTCGCAATCTCATCTCAGCGTCAATCAATGTCAAAAATGTAGGGATTTTAAAGGTACTTTTGACAGAATGAAACTGAGATCAGACAGCGAACGTTCTTAAAATTATGAGAATTACCCCTCTGATTATTTATTTTTATTTTAACTCATAATGTGGCATCACAGCGACTGAAGTGCAAAAATGTCAGCTAACTTTAGAAGGCCACTGTAATTTATTCATTGTATTTTACATAATTATGTTGCTTCACATTTGTGCTTCTTTTCACCGGCGTTTTTCCTTCTATCAAGGTTCTATTATCGATGTTAGTCTGGGTCTTCAGGGCCGAAGCCTGCCGGGGCAGCGGGATTGTCCGAAAGGGTTATCGTTACCCCGGAACATAAAGGATTAAGGAAGGAACACGGATGGGTTCTAGTCAGTAAGAGTCTCACACACCCTTCCGCTCCACCCAGAGCGGGAGGGGTCATTTGAAGAATTCCCAACCTTAAAAAAAAATGTCTGGTTCTTCACTCCAAATACATTGTTTTCTGTCACATAACGTGGCTACACAAACGGTGTACGTTTTGTGCGTTCAATTAGCATGGACATGTGAATCCTGTTTCTGGGTCGGCGTTGATTAGCAGCCCTCGAGCTGTCCAATACAATTAGACAAAGGCAAAGACTATGATTTACATTACATTTCGTAACTCAATACTTTATTTGAAATGTTATTCTAGGTTACAGAGGTTCAATCCAGCGGCAAAATGAGCAATAATAATCGTGGAACCCGCTCGGCGACACGTTGGCGTTGCATCCTCGGCGCCGCACACCACTAACATTAAACAAATAGGTTTGTAGGCGCGAGTCAGAGGTCGCAGTTCACTTGCACCATAATTTATTTGATTTTACTTAAAACTCAGCATAAGCTTACTTATACTTATAAATATAGTCATCATTCCACCTATAACCCCCGTAGGGCTCACCAAGGGTAGACAAAGTTGCAATTCATATTCTGGTAATGTCCGTATTTATGACGCAATATTGCGATGAACTTTATTCAAAACTGTTTTATAGTGATGCTAAAATAATTTTCAATTACAATATCTTAGAGGTCGCGGTTTTATGCGAATATAATGTCCTCTGAAGCTCTATGTAGGCTATAGTTAATGCCATATGTTTGGATTGCTGTGAGTAATCGTTCGTTAGTTGTATCATCCTTAATGTCAGACTTCAATTCAATATCATGTGCGATGAGCCTAAAAACCTAAGAAAGTAATGTTGTCTGACAAAATGTTGTTGAAGTCATTGTATCTACCTAAATAAATATCAATGGACTAAGTGCTTATCGGCTTGCAAGAAGTTCTTAAGACGCAACCTAAAAAAGCTGCCTACATAATTGTGATTAATCAAAATGAAAATTGATCCTTCATTTTTTGCCAGACTATTTTATTTACATTTATCCATGTATTATTAAAATAAGTCTGACATAATAATTAGGTACATATTCGAAATAATGTTTAGCTGATTTTCTTATTATGTTGTTGCATTAAATAGGTTAATACTTGAACGTCGCAATAGCTTCAATAAAACGATTTGTAGGACAAAATACTGGGGTCTGAGAAGTTTCTTACGATTAAACAATTTCTGCTATTACATTTTTTACATCAGTATTGAGATAACTCACGAGTTCACGAAAGACCCTTAAAGTCTTCTTAATGTTACAGCAAACACTTTTTAATTGTGTATTTCAACAAAGCTTAATACTATATTCTTACTGTAGTTACTTAAACCTTAAACATATTTAGGATAGATTAGATATTAAATAAGCATTCGTAATATGAATCATATTGTCCAAATCCCTCATCTTGATTTGTTTTACTTTTATGAATCTTGACAAAATGTCTGATTTTTAAGCTGCACAGCATTACAAAAAAATATCATTACATTTTCTTCGTTTTACATCAGTCTGCCATAATAATTATTTTGGCATTTTCTTTGTGCATGACAAATTTTGGATGTACAGACGCCAGCACATCAACCTAAACGAAACTGTCAAATTTTCCCAATCAACTTTGAACGTTATGCTCTAGCGATAAAGTTGATAATCTATCAAAGAAATTTGACAGATTGTAGTAGCTTGATGTGCTGGCGTCTGTACTTTCTTGGAATACCTAAGTGGTGCACACTATGCAGGCAGGCATATTATAAGTTAGGGGATTACATCGTTGATAAAAATGCCTGGCTCAATGCTGGTCCTGCTTCACAACCACAACTAATTGATTAACACTTGAACATACTGTTGGAGCTGCTGAAGATTGTAAGACTATCTTTGCATTGTATAAACTCAATTTACTTTGTATTGTATAATTGCATCAGCATAGCACAGTTGTGAGTTCTATGTACTATGTGCTACCATTTACCGGGTAATGTAATATGTCTTTCATTGACTTGAATGTGCCCTGGCGGCTGAGAGTATGTCATGCTCAACCAAATGTCTCGCTGACGGTGGCGTGTGTGTTGGATCACTTAGCTCCCTTTAAAATGGTTGAGCTGAATGGTGCTGATATGTTGGGGCTGGTCATCACTGCCTCGGCTTGTTTTAATTACTTTATTTTTGGATTTTTGTTTTGTTAAGTACTATTTGCTGTACTCTGGACACTTTTAACGCGTACGTCTTTTTTTTACATAGTTCTCACATATAATTATAAATTCAACATGAATCATGTAACTAAGATTTTTGTAAAATATAATTTAAAAGAGTGGTCATGGAGGTCCTTGCCCGTTCTTCTCCATAGGTACCTACGCTTTGGAATGGGCAACTAGCTTCATATTTTCTGACTGACCGACTTCTTGACAATTCAAAAGTGCCTGTAAATGGTTTAATTGAAATAAATGCTTTGAGTTTGAGTTTGAGTTGGGCGTTGGAGAATAAGGTTGTCATATCCTTAAATTTAACTCTTTTGCTACTTAACTTATTTAAAAGATATGTTATAATCTAATTAAATATACTATTGAATTAGATATTATTTATCTGTTAAATATATTTTTTTTATCAATACCAAGTGGTATTAAGTACCTATTAACCTAAAAATTCTCAGGTGCATATTATGAAACGCAACGGCTTTTTGTCTGTTTGTCGGTAAGTGCGTTTACAGCACGAACTTGATAAACTCAAATTTCGTCGATTTTAAATATTAAACACATCTGACGTCTCCCGGCGGGTTCTAGATTCACACACACTAAGTATTTAAGGTGCGCCTCGTATTTCTAAAACTGGCTATGTTTAGATCTACAGTTTACACGCAGTGATGTCATTTTTATCAGAATGTACTAAAGAAATGTCATAAACGTGTAATATTACCTACTGGACGAGACATCCGTTTAGGACTGGTTCTCTTAACTCCGAATATAAATTCGAGATTTTGATTTAAGAGGCAAATACATACTTCAAGGGGATTTAAAGGGATTAGTGTTGTATAGAAATATGTTCACTGGTTGTAATTCACACTGTGCTCGAGAAATCATGACGTAGTGAGCGGCGAATGCTTGTTGAACATCGTAAAGTTCGTTTATACAGTAGGTATTTTTTGCTGTAGGCTCTTTGATGTCACCCTTGTACTTAATGATGGTTTGATTGAATAAGACTATTCGCAGAGTCGCATTTCTGTGATTTGAAATTTGTATTAGTTTGTATAGAGTAGGTAGGTAGCTTTAAGGTATGGGCATCAATCCACTTGTTGAGAGATAAAAGATCATTCATTTTTAACTTACTTAATAAGCTACCAATGAACGGTTATAAGTAGCAGTTTTTATTTCAACGTCGAATGATTTGTGTATGTTCCGTTGTAATAATAGTGTGCCAATTATGTCAAGATCAATGAAAGCAAAGAGCGAGTTAGGAACGTTATTACTTCCAATCGCCCAAAAAAACGAGAATTTTGTTACACATATACCATTGTTTTGTTTTTGTTGAATTTGTCAATGGATTATCAATTCTGTATGTGACTTTCTTTAGCAAAACTTAATTACTGTTGCGACTATACGATTGTTCACACCTTTATCGTTGTCTTTATTATTTCAATTGATGTTGAATTCTACCGCCTTTTCTAATTACTTTATTGCATTTGATCCTTCTTTGGATTAAACGCTGTTAATTTTTGGCAGGAATAAAACTGTAGGCTTATCCGGCAAGACTAATTTGGTTGTGGTTTGTTTTAATGGTTGTGACAGCACGCATTTATGATTGACTGTTGTATGGTAACCATTTTCAAGTATTTCCAACCATTTCCTTCCAGCGTAACAAGTGCTTGGAAACTGCATATTATTAATATTAAATGAGAATTATCATATTCTGTTCAAGTTAATCGAAGAAGGAGCCTTATAAAAATGAGGTTTCCAGCGACTGGGACTGCAATTAACTGGGACCGCAGTCCCATTCGCCGGATCCATTTATCCAAAGACGTGTTGCCTAACCTTGTGCACCTACACTCCTGAACAGATTCATTTGTTCGCATTTTTTGGTTCTACAACATCTCACTCAATGTGCAACTCTTTAAGTACTGTTCGTTTCTACATTTAAGTTATTTTTAATAGGTTGGTAATAGACTGGTGGGAGCGTGCGACACTACCACCAAAACGTAAGGTGTGAGAAATTGTCCCACACAAATGATCATTCTAATCGCCAATCTACTAAAGTAATGAGATTAACCTCCGCTGGAATTCGCAGACGCTTACTATAATGAGCTTTTGTGCGCGAAAACAATACTATAATAGTTTTATTGTTTTAAAATTTGGTCCGATGACCTGTTAAACAAAAGTTTATACTATTGTACGTTTTTAAATGAGAACTTTTATTTGTCGCATTGTGTTTTTAATTAAGTGGCAAATTGCTACGACTTATTCCAGGCACTATGAGACAAATTAATGACATACTGTAGGTACTGTTAATAATCTACAAATTGAGTTTTTAAAGCTAACTGGAAAATGATCCAGAGTATTTCTTAAGCCAGAATTTGACATTTTTGGAGTTTACGCAATGAATAGGAATTTATTTATTTTATTATTTATGTACACGCAGTAAAATTGATTGTTCTTTTGCCTTCTAAGTGAAGTAAAGCTTTTAGTAAGTAATGACACAATAACTTAGCAGCTGGATATGATTTGAACTTCCTACCCTTTAACCCGTAGTCCCATTGCTATTGATGCTTCCAAATCGATACTATTAGTACCTTTTATTAAGCAACACAACATTTTACCAATAATCATATCCTAAGTTATTTTTATTACCCAGGTATAATATGATCAATCATAAACGTGTGTACTTTGTCATTGATATGTTGTACGTATTAAAGTTCATCCAGCGTTGCATACAGAAGCAATAACGCTTATATATCATAATTTATTGGATAATAAAATATTATATTACATACATATTGGAACGCAGTGACCTAGTTCTTTGCCATAGTAATAATCGATATTTGGGATGAATTTTAACGAGGTATTCGATATTGGAAAAGCCTAATGGACAATAATGATGTTGACCTCGAAATAATTTGGTAGAGGTATATTGTCGATGATTGATGATGATGACGCCAAGTCTCGTAAACAAAAATCTGAAATTAATAAGTGTAAAAAATTAATTAGGTACCAACTAAAAGATCAATCGTTATTATTTTGGTATAATACCTACTACAAAAATCTATCGAAGATTATAACAATGTTGTAGAGATACGATGGATGGCTAAAAGGCCTTTGTGATTTGCTGACTTTTATAGCACAGTTATTTTTGTATATTTTTATCGTTTCCTAATTCCATAAGTAGGTATAATACGAGTTATTGCCGTTGCCTTGTTTTTTTTCTTTTGCTAGTCAAGGTGTAAATAATAAATTAGCTTAGGTGCGGAGAATTGAAACATAAGGTCAAAAGAATCAATATATAGTTAAATACCAAAGAAAAATCCTTAAAAAGTAAAACAATTAAGATTAACTTTGAAATAAATTAAAAGTTCTTGGTAACAGAAAAAGCCTTCTTGGGGTTTTTTTGGATTGATTTGGTGAAAATAATCAATAACTCTAAAACGTTTGCATTTTGAATGAAAAACGAAATAAATGAAGACCGAAACAAATCGTTTCCATTAACTCTCTTTGTAACCATGTAGTTCCGATAAAGTGACCTAACTTACCTTGTTAATGTAGCCATAAAATGACCATAAAACGCTCATGAAATTTAAGCTCTGTGTTTATTATACGGAAATAGATATGGTAATAATATGTATTTCATAATCTGAATGTGTGGTCGAATGGACGAACAATAAATGAACGATTGTGGCGTATCGGAATTAAGTTGGGCTTGCATAAAGTTTCTGAGTACCTAGGTACATACTAATTTTCAAGATGACGACCTACACATACATCTTACGACAACTGCACTTATGTGTCAAGTGCGCTTTGCTGGCAAAAAGTTAATGGAAAACTAATAAAATGGATAATATGTAAGTGGTCAAAGTTTGTTATTTCTTAAAATTCTCTAGCTTTAACTTAGTAGCAAAGTTGCATCTAAATGTGTAAATGTTTCCAGCTAACGAGCGAATATTGACTCTCTGTGTTTCGTATGTAAGTGTGTTGGTGTGTCAAAGCAGTTAATAAGTTCCAAGTTTAAATAAAATTGTAAAATGCCAAGCGCAGTGGCATCTTCGAAGCGGCGCGGGCGCAATTTGCAATGCATTTGACATAAAGCGTGCGTACCATTTAAGTGTTGGTTTGGCCATCGTTTTACGAGACTCTTGATAGTTATTCTATTGTACGTTGAACGAGATAATGTTACGACAAGGGGACGAACTGTGGGATACGCATGACAACTCCATAACGATTTGTATGATTTACGAATAAGTTTTTTTTTTGCAGTAACCAGAGGAAGTAATTTAAGCTGCGGTGTGATGTCGGACTGTACCTCTTATTGAAATCAAAGCTAAGATTAACACAAAAAGTTGAGCCAACTTTTTGAAAACAAATCCTAGCCTATTCTTGCGACACTATTACAGGAGCGAATTAGGAGTAATATGAGATTTTATTAATAAAACATAGGTTTGTGAAGATCCAAAATCATTCAGTGATTCGAGTGATGTTGTGTGACGAAATGCATTAATATTTTATTCGTTCATAAAGGTTATCAATTAATAAACTCCTTATCAATTTTATGACCAATGAAATAGTTGTGTGCTACATCTTTAATGCCATTAAAATTCAATCCTGTGTATTAATAGCATCTATCTATATAAACAGTCAATAGAATAGAGTTCACAAACTATGGGCCCTTAATCATCGGCAAAATCGACGCGTAATGAATATTTAAATACAACGTCTGTTTGATTATGTTATATACAATAAAATCAATGCCGATGAAGAATTTATAACTTATTTAAACAAAATGGACACTCAAGTCATAAAATTGTAATTTATGCTGAATATTTAATGTAGGACACTACCTAATAATATTACAATAAAAAATAAAAAAAAAAACAACCGACTTCCAAAAAAAAACACTACAAAGTGCTAAATAACTTTAATTTCGGAAGTCGGTGTCGTTGGTTCTGCATTTTCGTTTATTGACACCGACTTCCGAAATTAAAGTTATTTAGCACTTTGTAGTGTTTTTTTTTGGAAGTCGGTTGTTTTATTTGTAAAAAAGTTTTTATTTTGTACTTTTTAGTGGGAGAGTTTGTAATTTATCTAAGTTACAATAGCCTAATGTCAACTGCTGATCACCTTTTACAAAATATTGCTTTTGAATTTTTAGATATTTGTTGATTTTTCAAAAACCGCTTGTCAGATTTCGAATAAAATTTCATGGGACTATTTGGAAAGTACACCCTTTTCAACAAGAAAAGAATTTTTCAAATCGGTTGGCAAGCGACGGAGTTATGCGGGAACAAACATAAAACAAAAAAAAAATACAATCATCCGAATTGAGAACCTCCTCCTTTTTTAGAAGTCGGTTAAAAATCATACCTACTAACACAAAACTGAGAAAACAATAATATAAATGCACTTTTGTTTCCATTAAGACCAGTGAATCCATCATTATGCTCTGACATCGTCTTATTAATATACTATAATTAATAGTAGACATATAATTAAGTCGTAAAAAATCACATTTATAGACGAAATTTCAATAAAGATCACTTTAAAATTAGTAGGTTTGTTTTATGTTAATTTATTAAAAACTACATTCTTTTGATGACCACATTGTTATCTGGTGAGACATCATATTGCTTACTTCGCATAGATTGTGACGTTAATTCAAGATTCATCTTATTTTCTTACATTCTTCAACCGGAATAGACGTTTTACTAATTTTAGAATTTACTTCAAGATAATATCTAAGGCAAAAATTTTCCTGAAATTAATTTCACTAATATCTGAAAGCTCTGACAGGTATTCATCTTGACAGTATACATCTTGACAGTGTACAACTTGA
Organism: Gortyna flavago; assembly: GCA_963669345.1. Taxonomy (NCBI): domain Eukaryota; kingdom Metazoa; phylum Arthropoda; class Insecta; order Lepidoptera; family Noctuidae; genus Gortyna; species Gortyna flavago. The sequence goes on from OY770131.1 coordinate 10,292,532, forward strand.
CAGTACGTATACATCTTGACAGTATACATCTTGTAGATATGTGAGGACCCAATGCGGGCTTTATAGTAACCAGAATACGGGCAAGGCGGGGGTAAACTCATGTAAATTACTCCATCTGCCATCTATGCTAGCTTGTATAAACAGATGCCGGAAGATTTATGTCCAGAAAATGCTACAAGTTGTCTACGTAGTTTCAAAGGAAAACAATCAGTTTTTCATCACTATAACTTCCTTATAAAATTTACAAGCCACAAAAAACTATACTCAATTGTCATTATTCTTCTCTTTCGTGAAAATATTATTTTTTTGTTACAAGCTGTAGGCCTAAGTCCATCCCTGCATTGTGCAGTCAGTGCAGGCTCCCCCGGCCACATGCAATGGCTAGACAAATCCGCGTGTCTATAAAAGGGACAGGTGATTAGACGAGTAAGTACAATCGGGCGCACACGCCGCCGACCAAACCACATGGGATATAATCACATTTGCTCATCCTGAATAATTATTATCAAGTGCTCCGTTAAATATGACAATGGTAAGTTTTAGTTGTTTTTAAACGTAATTTTAGATTAATAGAGATAGGGAATAGGGTATATTTTACGTGTTGGGAATTAGCATCGGTTAATATTTTTGTAATGAAATATATATATACCTATTAGCGTTAGCATGGTTCTGAAAAATAATTGTAGTACTGTTCCCTGCACTATACGAATAAAACTAAACCGTTACGTATAAAAATAAACTATATGGCGTATTAGGTAAATAAGTATTTGAGTTAAAATATCAGAAGGGTTTTAGTATTATATTCTTTGACATTCCCTTATTTCCCAGCTAGAAATGGGATAGGTACAGAAGTAATGGCCGCTCCTCAATAAATTAAACTTTTCACAGAGACACTAAAAGTGGTAGAAAAAATTTAACCAAGCCTTAAATGGACTTAAATGATTCTGTAATATAACGCATGCTGGGATGTGAACTCCTGACCCCCGATGTCGGATATTGCATCTTTAGCATTTAGGTGCAGAAGGGCATCCTTACCATTGCAGGTAGGTCAACTTATTAGGAAGCTAGGAATTTATCAAGTCCCTGTTAAGGTGACACAAATAAACTTATTTGTTAATAATTATGAATAACATGTCAATAACATACGTTTAATATTGTATTAAGTATTGTTGATTAGTAGTTTATGTAAATTAAATATTGTTTTGTATATTGTTGCCCAAAAAGATTGAAATATAATCATTTTAGTTTATAAAGGAATAATCGCAGCGATGTGGAAAGACCACTAAGAGATTTTCCTGCTAATGTTTAAAACCCTTACAAATAGTTCAAATCAAGTATTGAAATATGTACCTAGATCATTAGAAAGAAAAAGACGATTCTTATTGCTTAGCAAATAGTTGGGTAGGTTTTGGTACTAATCATTTACATAATATGATACAATGTCGCGAAATCTCCTAAAGATCGATAACAATAGAAAATGTAATTGTGTCTCATTTGTGTCAGTCGAGCTATTATTAATAGAATAGAAAACCCATTCCTTTGGCTTGTAATTGGTGGAGGAAAATTATAACTACCTACAAAGGTTTTGTGAAAGTTTCATACCTACTGTGATTGGTGTATCAACTGGTTTTGGTGCGAATCACACCAAAACTCTATTGCCATATTTCTTTTTTAAATAGCTTTAATAGGAAAAGGAAACTTTATAAGAAACTGTAAGGGAAACCAACCACTTAAAATCACTTCTAAATTAATTATATCAAAACCAAATTGTCTCATTTCTTTTTTTTTATCGCTTTAGGTACCAGTATTCTGAAGCCACCATATAGGGTATCAATTGAATGTCACTTAAATTTGTAAAGGAAACTTTTTATAAGAGACGAATTCGAAATCGTTTCTATGGGCAAATTTCATTAAATTTTTATACCTAGAATGCCTAAGTCTGATCCTGAGACATTCTTATTCCATAGGTACTAAAACTGTCAGAAGTCAATTTTCTTCCACGGATAAAAGATACCTATTTGACTTTGGTCAAATCAGCCCTCAGTCGATCATACCAAAACCCAATTGTCAAATTTTTGGTCAAAAAGTTTATCAATTGAAAGTCTTTCAACTTGAAAAGGCAACTAATAAGAGACAAGGCCCCAAATACTTAAAATCGCATTTTAATTGATCATAATTACGCACCATAACTCCCGCTCCTATCTAATTTAACCTCTAAGTTAGTATCGAGACATATTCTTACATTTATCTCGTTTTTATGGTCGTGGCCAAAGTGGGTGCATAGGGCATACGGTCACCGGCTTGTTATGCAACGCGTCGTGCATTCATTGCACCCACAATACATAGGTAACCTTTGCCAACAACTGTGCTGTTTACCTCAGTGACAAGCGTGCCATCGTTTTACGCAGATTTATTGTTAGGTACGTATTTATCAATTGCTAGTATTGATGTGACTTATGTATTTTATAC